>OX465177.1:7705832-16967028 GCA_949987655.1 Polymixis flavicincta | reverse complement strand
AGATGTCACATGTCTTCAAATTTTTGGTTCTAGGACATGTTTCCTCACGATGTTTTCCTTCACCGTTTGAGAGCAGTGGTGATGAAATTATTTACACAAAGTAATGCGCCTGGCTGGATTCGAACTCACGACCTACAATTCGTAAGTCGCGGCCGTTACCACTGGGCCACCACTGCTCTCTATAGCTTATGTCAGTCCCATACAATTTCAAGCTTCCCATCATTGTTATCGCTGATAGAACGTTACGTCATTGTCTAGGCCCTGAAAACAGACAAGTAATAGGAGAGTAAATTATCACTTTCTGAGAATATTTCTAAGAAAAACATCTGATCCGGGAATCAAATCCTCAATCACTGCTGATTAAGTTCTAGTTCAACGTAATATTAACTGTGTATCCCGAACTAAAAAAGTATTTCTTATGTGGGTGTACAGAGGTGGGTAACATTGGGATTAGGTAGGTAGATCCCAACCAAGATATACATAAATCAAAAATCATAAACAACAACAAACCTTACGATAGCAAATATCCTAGTTGTCATGCGGGGATAGTGTAGCTTCCCAACAGTGAAATAATTTTTCAAATCGGTTCAGAAGTTTCAGAGCCTATTCAACGCAAACAAACAAACAATCAAATCTTTCCTCTTTATTATTAGTATAAACAAAGTAAAGGCTACTGCAAACAGGAGCGACGCGACATCGCGAGGCGACTCAGTCTCACTTAGATCAATTTCTATGAAAACTTCATTAATCCAAGACTAAAGTTCATGTCCGTGTTCCGTGTGGTGCCGGACGTAAAAGGATAGCACCATCCTATTTCTTCCCGTGGGTGTCGTAGAAGGCGACTAAAGGACTTACTAGAGAATGGGCAGCAGCGTTCTCTATGCATTTTACCACCCAATTGCGATCGCCAACACGCCTGCCAAGCGTGGCGATTATGGCAAGACCCCCTTTTGGAGGAGGCCTATGTCCAGAGTGGACGTCCTTCGGCTGAAATGATGATAATGATGAAAACTCATGTCTGAATTCGAGCTCACGACCTAGCTACGACTCAGAGCCACCACCGCCACTTTTTGGGTACAGTTGTCGAATTTTAGCATGACAATTGCCATCATTAACTTACCTACATTTTCTAGCATTTTTAATTTCAAAAACTGAAAAAAGTCCATTGACTTGCTGTATCAAAATATATCGTGGTCTCCAAAATGTTCCAATAACGAAATACCTTTGTATAGTTTATTGTTTGGGTTCCTACGGAGAGATATTAGGAAGACGGCAAAGACAGTAATTCTTGCCATGCTAAACCGCGACGAAAACTATCGTCAGAAAGTCAAAAGTTTTACAACAAACCGAACTTAAGAATATCGAGAAAGCCAATCTGTCGTGAAAGCCCGTATTTAGACACAAAGTAAAATTAGGTAAGCAACAATATCTCTTGTTCAACAGACATCCGACCACAACATAGTAGATAAAAGGCTAGGCGAATAATGATATCATATTCCTTTAAAATTCTGTTTAGTGTTCGCGAGAGCAGAAAAGCCGCTAACACATCCGGTGTGTCGTTGGGAACCAAACTAGGTACATAATGCTTTTGAGGTCTTGTATTTAAGGTTCACAGCATAATCTAACCTTGTCTGAAAATGAAACCAAAATAAATAGGAAAGACTCGTTTTTAAATTCAGAATATTTTGAAACTTCCACACGGTTATAAGGCTTGATCCTTTTTTAAATCTCACTATTATAGATATAATAATATCATATATTACTATAAACACACCTTGTATTAGGTATATCTACCATGATGTCCCTGTTTAAATGTATGCTTGCATGGAATAGTGTAGTATCTATTGCAGATCCAATAAAGAAATAAATAATAATGACATCATATTATTTACAAAACTGACATCGTTAGTTACTTAATTTGTTCTGATTTAATCATTCTGCTTTAAATGTTACTCCTGAAATAAATTTTAAATTAAGCTTTCACATCGTACATTTCCAATAACGTGGGAAATTTAATACATTCGATCATTATATCGGCCTCTGAATAAAGTACTATAATTTAACGTTGAACACGACTGCTCTCGATGAAACCTAATAAATGAATGAGCTAAAATAACTCGCATTTCATTGTCTGTCAGTCAGCCAGTTGTAAATAAGAGAATATTATTGTTTTTCAAACATTCTGTTTTACTTGTAGCCCAATATTGTTCTGTTATTTCAACCTTACGAGAGATTATTTCACTTGAATTTTGATTTATAGCTTTAACATTTAACAAGACTGAAGTTATAGAACAACAAACGGAACAACAGAGTTTAATAACAAAAAGTTTTTGCTCAAAGTTTCTCTTTCAATTGACATTTCTCAATAAGGGCCATTTCATTACCTTTGGCATAACAATTTTATTTTTAGTCTGTGTTAAATTTAAAGGCCAAAAGTTTCTTTTGAATTTTAAAATAATATTTTTAGTGTAGGTTTATTTAACATCAAAAGCTATGATTGTTCAAAGTTTCAAAGTGTCTAATAATTGAAAACTTACTAATTATATTGCGAACAAAAAGTTGTAAACTCGACAATTATTTATAGTCTAGGATTTTATTTGGCATGATGTTTTTTTTTTCAGCCATGTAAAATTCATCGGTTTATGTCGATATACTTATATATCTACTCTTTGAAAGAGAAAAAGAAAGAAATTCTATGAGAAAGTGTTGAACATAGAATTAAAGTTTTATAAATAAGCAACATATCAACAATTTAATTCATCAAAAGTAGCATTAGATGCAGATGGCGAGTAATGGGTAGCTCGCAGTCCGGTAAGAACCAAGCCCGGGTCGACGGCGCGTTGTGTTCCACTCGCACCTCAAAGAGATGTCAGCATCAACTGGTGGGGTCCTCAAGGGCCAATGCCTGCCAGGGGTGCAGGTTGATTGAAAGAGATACCGTGGCCCCTAGCACACAGACAACTGAAGGAACACGGTTGCGTTTTAGTCAGTAAAGGTCAAACACGTCCTCCTGCTCCACCCAGAGCGGGAGAAGTTATTTGATTATTTCCCACCCAAAAAAAACCCATGCATTATCAACATTAGATAACAACATAACATCACGCCATGTTTTCCGGAAGGGTAAGGCAGAGGTGTACCTATAGTACACCCACATTTGGCTTGTTATTCTTATGTACCATGTAATAAGGGGTGAGCCTATTGCCATCAATCGGATAGAAATCCAGTCCATAAAACTTTGCCCAACCTGAGAGTCAAACCTACGACCTCCTGCTCAGCAGTAACGCTTACGACCACTAGACCACCGACACGCGGAAAAATTAAAATTTTCCTTTAAAAAATCCTCTTTATCTCCGCCATCTCCCGTAAAAAAAAAATCTTCGAAAAAAGCCCTTAAACAAACACAAATAAGAAGCAACTAGTAGTACTTTTTAATTAAGCTTCGCAGCGATAAACAATTCAGAGCGGAGTATCGGCACTGGAGCGAGATCATAACATGCCTTAATTGCCGAACGTCCAAGTTATTACAAAACACACACAATTGGAACACAAACACAAAGATTTGATTGGGTTTATAACGGCCTGGGTACTATCGAAACTCGAACTTGGTTTGGGTTTCTTCTAATTATTCTTGCAGGTAACTCCTTCTTCTTCTTCGTAGCACTCTTGTCAGATAGGTCATGATCCTCATGAGCTTTCTTGTCTAGGGGCTGTTGTGATTCGCCTTACGAATTCTCGCCGTCTACTCCAATATTTTAACCGACTTCAAAAAGAAGGAGGTTATCAATTCGACATGTTTATTTTTTTTTTTTTTTATGTATGTTCGGGCATAACTCCGTCGTATATAGACGGATTTGCAAAATTCTTTTTTTGTTCGAAAGGGATTTACTCCGAATGGTCCCATTGAAATTTCATATAGATCTGATGAGGCGTTTCGGAGACAGACAATGGAACTCTTCAAAAAATTACAGCAAATCAACCGCGAATATTGCTATCGCATAAAAATGCATTGTTTTGACGCCAAGGATGATGAAATTTCGAATTGGTGTGAGGTAGGTAACTAAAAAGTGAAAAATAAAAACTTTTTTTTGAAAAAAGTTTTTTTTAGTGTAATGTGCACTTATTATTAGTTATTATACAAGGGACCGCCCACTGCAGATTTATTTGGTCAGTCCATCTCATGGGTGAGCGTCCGCGTGATCTAGTGCCTTCCACTCTACCCTGCACGACAAGGCGCTCTATAGAGTCACCGTCACGCCTTGAGACGTGTCCGAAGTATTTGAGGAAGGCATGAAATTGAACTTAATTCAAAACAATAATATTTCTTTATTAAAGACCATTCATCATCATCATTTCAGCCGAAAGATATCCACTGCTGGGCCCGTGGTCAGCTGGTTCTGTGCTTCTCGCATCCATTGGATTCCTGTGGCCTTCACCAGGTCATCGGTCCACCGTAAGTCCCGGCCTTCCAACGCTACGGTTTCCAGTATGCGAAAAAAAATACCATTACATAAAATATAAGCAAACAGACTCAAAATAATATTAATAATATTTACACGTAGGTAGAAAAGGGAAAATAATCACAGGGCATCAAAAATTTGTCTGCATTGCTATCAACAGAAAAAATGTACGAAAGGCTGGCAGCATTACCACGTTGTATGGCGAAGCTGATTGTTTGGCCCAAATTACTTTTTTTTTTGGCATACGTCAACATAAATAAATTAAGACTAGGCAGACACTATAGAACACAACTCACTTTGATCTTTACTAGTAATTGCCCATGATCAGCGTTCATACCTATATTTCGACAACCACGCTCGTTCACTGTATCTACACACGTGGGATGCGTCGCATGATATCTGAATTTTCCAAAGGATGAAAGGAAGAAGTGATCGATCCATTCCAACAATAGTGACTTATTAAGCAATACTTATAGTTACCTCACACTTTAAGGTAAGTATGTACTTTGTACTTCTTGTACTTTTTTGGGCTGAACATAAATGATTGAAACTTTAAAGTTTTCTAATTACAATCTTTCGACGTCATATTTTAGTTTGAAAATAGTTTTAGTTCAGCTATAACTTTTTATTTTGTTAATTAATAAAGTACATTTCGTTTTAGTTCTGAATGAAATATCAAGTTGATGCAAACATTAGAATTGAAAGTGACACCAAATTCAGGAGCGTTCAAAATCAAGTCAATGTCAAATAATACTTGATTTCAAATAGAAACATAAAAGGCATTTTTGAACGTCAAAATTTACAAATATAGAATTGATTCTAGTTGCCCTTTCCAAAAGATAGTTTCGTACAAAGAAGAATGGGCAAGAAACTTCACTGTAAATCTTCTATATTCAAATATTTGTTGGAACAAAAAACAGTTTCACAAATTGTTCGATATCAGCAACGTTAGTTTAAAAAACTGTGTTGCAGCCATTAACGCCAACCTCCGAGAGGGGTTTCTATGTAATACCAACCAATATTCTTATAACGACGTAACCAGTTTTGTATTGTCTTATTTCTTAGCTGATTAGTTTCCTAAAATTAGCTATCTCAATATAAATGTAGGTTTTGTTTTTTTTGGCTGGGTAATCATCATATGACTTCTCCTGCTGAGTAGAGCAGGAGGGCGTGTCAGACTTTTACTGACTAAAACCCACCCGTGTTCCCTCAGTTGCCCGTGTGCCTCTGACGGCGCGCGTGTGGAACACAACGCGCCGTCCCGTCTACCACTTTTCGGCCGCAGGAGATAGGGAGAGCGGCTAATGCTATACCGACACTCCTCTTCCTCTGCGGCCCCACCGCGTCCGCCATCAAACGGTGGCGGCCCCGTCCAGGCCACGGAAAGGAAGAGCGCTGCTCAGAAGCACCGGCACTCCTCCTCTACCGCAGCCCGTAACCCTCAGCCGCGATGCCTCCCATTCGACATCGCGGCCCACCTCAGTTGCGGTGCACCTCACCGCAACCTACTTCTAGGCCGCTACGCCTATGGCTTGAAGGCAAAAGCCCTGACGAGCGGCCCCACCTTTGGGTTCCTCTTGGCTTCACTGTGGCTGGATCCACAGTTACTGAGCCCCCCCGCAACGACAATGCGGGAACCCGGGAATCCCCGGAATCCCCGGGGGGGATACAAATGTAGGTTGAGCGTTACTTGTGTTGAAACTAGCCTGTCATGGAAACAAAACTTAGAAGACTTGTAACATCCATCAACTCACACTGGGCCCAAGGGGTGGTACAGCGCACTCCTTTTCGCAGAGAGAAGGCCGGTGTCTCAGCATCTGACAGTAAAGGCTGAATGTAGTTAGATGAGAATGTTTGTGTGAAGATTTTAGTTAAATATTATGTCGTTGGCTTACTGTGCGTTTTGCATTAAAGTTTATATGTTCAGATGTTTGCATGTTTTGATACTCAAACAAGCAAAAACGATTGAACGGATATTAATGAAATTTGGCACACATATAGTTTATAACCCGGATTACGTTTCCATGTGATAATTTTTCACCTAAACGTGAGCGATGCCGCTGGTAAAAGCTAGTTATGTAAATAAATAAAAGCCGTACTTTTTATACTATAAAAGAGAAGTCCATCTGAAATAAAGCGTATGCCCTGTACGTTATTAATATTGCAGCGGCAATACGCTCTGACACTGCAGCGTCGAACAATCGAATTTACAAGCAGCTTCGGGCCGACTTCAAACAATATACCTCTCGAAACTGACTTCGGGCGATAATCCTTTAATCAGCTGTGGTAGCGGGCCTTTAGGTGTTATTTACATGTATGTATTTTCGTGTAATCATTGCTGAATAGAGCAAGTATCTTTTTTTTTTAATAAAGTTATAGTATTCTCATTTCTGTGGATTTATCTTTTAAACTGAATTCAATTCTACTAATTATACAACATTATTTTTAGTATATGCGAAACCTGAATATAGTTTGTTCAGAATAAGGAACTAAATCCATTCCAATAGTTTTTACACTATGTTATATTTTTTCCTTTTTTTTTTAATTTTTTTATTTATCTCCAGTTAATTACAAAACAATTGCCATACGGTTAAGTACCGACTGCCTAGTATTATCAATGAGCACAGTACGACATTGGACGCGTGGGCGGCGCGTGGAGCCTATGGTGACCTTGTTTGAGTAGATAACTAGGTAACATAATAGAATTATAATAAGTTACCAAAAGACACAAAAGAGGCTAAAAGCTTTTCAACCTTTAAGAAACTATTGAAACGCCACATTTTGAAGGATCTTTCATTAATGGAACGTTATGGATAGATTTGTAAATTTTACTGACACTACGAAAACTAACCCTAAACTAAATAACCCACAACCCTACACCCACTTACTTACCGTACGAAAAGTATCATTTTATGTATGAAATCCAAAAACAATGTATCTGTTTATATCGCTTATTCAAACGCACTGTGCCACGGGCCTTATCAAACAAACTTTGTTCGCGCCGCAGCGTATGCGCGCACTCACAATCTCCACTAACATTTTTAACATCTACCCTACTAAAAACGCTAATCGGTTATTTTGTTCATTCATTATTGTATTTTCTCTGTAAGTGATTATTGTAATCTTTTGACAAAATAAATGTCTTCAACCATACATAACAAGCTTATAACTTTGTGATTTTTCATGATACAGCTTAAAAAAATTGTACATAGATTCTTTACATAAGAATATTAGACACGTGTTTCGGGTTTCGCATTTACTAAAAATAGGGTTGTATAGGGTGACGCACAAACTGAAATCATGAATTTATTACATGCACAGGGTGGTAGACTGCATACTAAACAGGGTGGCAGGGACTTCATGTATCACACAGTGTTAAGCGTTGAAAAAATGAACGCTTCATAAAGGCCAAATAGGTACGTTAAATAAGGCAGGATAATTAACATGATGCTCCCAATAGGGCATTACACCCATTTTTAAACGTTCCTAATTAGAGTCTAAAGTGCTAATAAATCACTAAAAAAACTCAACGTTTTTATTTAATCGATTAATGCCGTAAAAATGCGTCTAATTTTTACATTTTCAAATTTCGCGCGTAATTTGACGAAAACGCTGGACGCAGTGGACGCCACATTGCTCTGTGGGTATGTCGTCAGTTTTCTATATAGATAAATGCACTAATATTTTATTTGATAATTGTTTTTAACTTAAAAAATGAGTTATTTTTCTACTCGTAGTTGCTTTGCTGTTCCTGAATGCAAAATATTACTTAAATGAAAATTACTGTGGTTACGAAAATAATAAAAGTACAAAATTGTTCAATTGACACGCCGTATGACGCAATAACATGGCGGCTACTATTTCATGATGTTCAAAAACAGATTACAAAAAAATGAAATCTTTGAATTGAATTTTAAAATGTATTTTGTTATTTCATGAACTAAAACTAACATTTTCCGATTGCATTTTGACTAACCTATCTTAGTATTATAAAATAAAATAAAATACCCTATTGAGATTCTTGAATTAGACAAATCAGGAAAAAAAATCGTTCTCTTCTTTTACAAACTCTTCTTTTCTTAATTCATTTTTAGGTTATTATGAAATACTAGCCAACCGAACAGACGTTTTTCTGCCCAAATTACAATCATTTATTTAAAAAAATCTTAAACAAAAGTATTTTAGTTATCTGTTCCTCAATTTTCCAGTTCCTGTATAGGGTAAAACCAGGATAGTTGCCCCAGGGCAATCATCATCATTTCTGGGATATAGATAATTATGTAGATAAATAACCAAAGTATCGGCCAGATATTTATTTATTTGGATCTCCAACAGAGGCTACACAATTACATGCAAGTTTACATTAAGCAGAGACAAATACAGTGTGCGCTTCCAATTATAGGAGAACACATCATTTACTTGTAATCTAGGTACATTAAGTTAGACAATAAAAAAAAGAAAAATACGAAAATCATACTTAAAGGAAACAAAGTGAATGACATAAGAAATCAATAATAAAAATAATGTAAATGAACTGTTAGAAAAAACAATATCAATATAAGACAACACATAAAAGTAACAAATAAAGTATTTAGCATTTTGTACTGAGAGATATAAAGTGATTTCTAAAAGTGTGGCAACTAAGTATCGGGCTTTTACCCTAGTTACCAGATTTTAAGTTATTTCTAGTTAAACTTAAACTACAGCTTTTCCTAGAAACCAAACATTTGCCTTAATAGTTCCTCTTCAGAATACTCGAAACACCAAGGGCCAGTGACGTACACTACACCTCATATGTTAATATCGACAACGCAGTTAAGCTCTGTAATTAATCGAAGTGAGGATATAATTTGTCTTCGTCAAGCAGTAAATAGCTAATTCCCACACATTAGGGACACAATAGCCGCCCGGCGTCTTATTGATTACCGCCTATTGTTCGCTTTCGACCGCCTTAAATGATACACTTGCCTCGATTTTCGCGTCGAGCACTACCACTTATAGATTAATGAACTAATGATTGTCATTCCAAGGGTTTCGGCAAGATTATTTATGTTTATAAACGCTACAAGCTTTGTTTATTTCGTTCCTCATTCATGCAAAGTTATTTACAAGGACTATTAAAAAACTCGTTACGCTTTCAACCACGGTATTAACTAGCATACAGTTTTTGTTAAACAGCTCTACTTAACACGTAGGTAGTAACGTAACTTAGACAGTGTTTATATCGTTCGTGACTGTTCAACGATTTTGTATGAGTTCCAAGTGTTAAGTTACGTGACTTAGCGGAGGTCTCGTGAGACAAATTTTCATCATTATGCTGAATGAAACACTTTTCTGCGCCAACCTTATTTAACTATTGCTTATTTTAAGGGCTAGTGGCTCAGTATAAAGAGCCACACGGGACAATTAAGCAGGTTAAGTTACGCTTGCTTCAGTTGGGGTATGAAAATGAGTGTCCATCTTCACATACCAACCCCTCCGTGTCTCAAAAAACACGTTAAGCCGTTACGGGTCGTCAGAATCCCGAAATTATGACAACTGTCTAGAGAACTGAGTACCAGTGTACCCGCTTCTTCTGGTTAGACTGGACACCGACCCCAACATAGGTGAGAAAAGACTAGGCAGATTGATTGGCCTTATTTATCAGTGATTATTAAATATTTATATTTGCTTAAAGGCATGCTCAGCGTTTTTTAATGTGTCCTGGGGCTATGTAACAAGACCAACAGGCGGCAATCCGACAATTTTACAATTTATTTTTCAAAATTTTAGTGCTTTATTAAACACCCTGCACCTGCTGAGGAAATGTGACAATTTTGTGATTTTTGACAAATATGTCGCATTATCAAATCTGATCTCAATGCCACTCAAAAACAAGGAAAAGTCCCTATTGTGTACTTATCGCCAACGCTAAAGCTCTCATGATCGACCGTTACTCAGTGAAATTATATGGAAAATACCTAATATTTACAAATACATTCTGCCATATCACTTTCTATTTTGAACAACAAAGGTAACCTATCCATGTAGGTAAAACCGCGAAAAGACCATGACATTGCACACTTTAGCCAAGATATACACGACCTCGCTTGCTAAACTATTCCAAGCATAGAATACACAAGCCGCAAACAAATCTAACTAAAAGAAAGCTATTTCAGTACCATGCACCACGTAAACCTAGACAAAAAGACATTTATTCACGTACTCACTAAAGTTAGTAAAACAAGTCACCAACGACATTTGTTAGGGGTGACTCATCTACATGTAACGCGCTCATTGGTCAGTAGGTACTCAATGGTAAAGTGAACACACTCTTTGTTTTACACCGAATTGGGCATTTGGCTTTCCAACATTTAACGTTGAAGAAAGCGGTGGTGCGTGTAAATTGGTTTTAGTTTGGTCATTTTGGGCACAAAGATTCTGCTTTCTTAGATGCCTTGAACCAACTAGGCTGTTAAAGGTGCCGCCGGCGTTATTTCAAACATAACATAAAGGCTTCTTCATACAGGTAGAATGATTTCCATGAAGTTTTCATAGAAATGGTTCTAAATGAGTCGCGTCGCATCTGTTTGCAGTAGCCTTAAACCGTTCCAAAATTAATTACCATGCACGTGAGGGAGAGGCAGCATATGCGCCCTCGCGACCCCAGCCGCCGCAGGATACGGAGACGCCCTGGGCGTCGGGAATCCCAGGCCGATTTCCGGCCACCGTAGGCATGGGCTTGCGGACGGCGAGTAATGGGTAGCTCGCTGTCCGGTAAGGACCAAGCCCAAGTCGACGGCGCGTTGTGTTCCACGCGCGCCTCAAAGAGATGTCAGCACAAAAATGATGGGGCCCGCAAGGGCCGATGCCTGTCAGGGGTTGCGGGTTTGTTCGAAAGAGACACCACAGCCCCTGGCTTAAGGGCTACTGAAGGAACACGGGTGGGTTTTAGTCAGTAAAAGTCTGACACGCCCTCCTGCTCCACCCAGAGCGGGAGAAGTTATTTGATGATTTCCCACCCAAAAAAAAAAAAAAAAAAAAAATTACTTACCATCAAATTAATCTGCCATATTGATGGTTGGAACTGGGAATATGGTACCGCGTCTGCCAAGCTGCTTACCCCGTAGTATACTTACATACATAAGTATACTCTTCAGATATTCTGGGTCTTGTGATACAGAACTAGTACAAGAACCAGGGCTACACAGATGTTTGTGACTTGAAGCTGAATAAATAAATACATTATAAAATAAGATATGTCTAGACGGTAACTGACAAAGATTGTCCAAAGAGTAACTGAACTAACAGGTAGTGGTGGCCCGGTGGTACCGGCCCCGACTTACGAGATCTATGGTCAGGGGTCGAACCCAGGCAGGTTTACTTTGTGTAAATGTGTCACCGTAAGATTGTGCACACCGTTATTTATAATCTATCTCGCGAAATTACACACTGTCGATAAATTGTGAACTGCAAAGACCATTTACAACTTAACGCACTATTTTTCGATAGTTTATAATCTGTCCGTCAAATTGTGAACTGGTATCAAGACGGATAGTACTGTAGAGGTTGTTCGCTTCACGAGGAACCCCACGTACTCGCTAGCAGCCAATATTTAGGCTGTGTCTATGTTCGAATAATCGAGAAGTTTTTATCTTTAGAATGTCAAATAATTTTACTTAGGTTTTGTTGCGGAAGCTTCAGTCGATTGACAGGCGCGATGCTATAATGAGCTAATTCCTTATTAAAGGTGGAGTCCTACCGTTAAAAGATCACTAAGTATTTTATTTATACACACCATAACCCCCGGTACTTTGAGAGCTCAGTACAGCTCTCACAGTACCTTGCGCTATTACTAAATAGTCAAGTAACTGCCACTAACGTGGAAGTAGCGCTCGCTCGATTCGCGCGTGGTTTGTTGCAGTTCTAACCTAACGTATTCGGTCGGTAATCAGTAGTTCACAATTAATCGACAGTTTATAATCTCACTACATCTAGCGAGATTATAAGCTAACGGTGTTCACAATCTTACGGTGAAATTATATAATTTCATCACCACTGCTTTCAAAACAGTGATGGATTTTTTTTTGAAGAAACCGGCTTCTCCAAGAACCATAAATTCGAAGACATAGAATGGCATTGATCTACCAACCTACACATAGATAAGAGGCCTGTGTCCCAGCAGTGGGAACATCATTGGCTGATTATGAATAGACAACACACAACCTTCTTTATCTATTCACTTTTATCATTATCAGTTTGGATTTCCTGCTTATTCTCAGCGGCCTACTTAGATAGAGGTGATAATGGGATGCCTTAAATAGTTCGCAGCCTCGTCCGGAACATTTTTAAAGTTATACACGCTTTCCTTCAAATACTCCCATGAGATCAAGTGCATCTTACGTTTACATTTATTTAAAATGGGACTGTTAAGAAAAAGTTTAAATACCTAATACTCCGTTACAAGGTACAGTACGTGAGGGCTAGTCGGAAGAGGTGTGTCAACTCAAGCGAGCCATTCAAACATTTTCAACTTTACATTTCAACGGATATAAAACAGAGCAATTTACCTTTAATGATCGAGCGTGTAGACCTTTTTTTCCCTAATATATTTCACGGAATCCCAAGTTTTTATGGGAAGTGAAATACAGGAGGGTTTAAAGCGAGTTTTCATTGCTTTTTACGTTACAATATTCATATTGCTCGGTCGAGCAATTCCAAGTTGATAATCCAGGGTTTGGTTTAATGAGCCCAATGTTATCCCGACCGGATTAACATTCGAGCTCGCATGATGTTTCATAATTCCTCTGTATTACCTTGCACTTCATGCTGCGTCCGCGTCACGTTCTAAATTCGAATCGTTTCGAGAGATTTTTGTTTTCGTTTGCTGTGTTGCATTAATTTGGTGCTTGTTTTGTGCCATTGTAGGTGGGTTCTTAACCAAAATTAACTAGTAGGCACTTATGTATAATTTTCATTTTTGGAAAAGGTATTTCCAAAGTGGCAAGTAATGCGACAAATTATTTCATCACCACTGCTCTCAAAACGGTGAAGGAAAACATGTAGGATATCGGCATGTCCTAGAACCAAAACATCCTAGACATGTGAAATCTACCAACTCGAACTAGGCCCACGTGGTAGAGTTCAGCCCACTCCCTCTCTCAGGGAGGAGGCTTGTGTCCCAGCAGTGGGAATATTAGGTATAGGGTGATTATGAAGTAATGTAACTTGTTTTATTTATCACGAATATAAAGACCGCCGAATTACCTACGTTTCTGGTGTGTCATCAAGAAACCCAGTTTTATCGCAACCAGCATAGATATTCACAACAATTCGACAGACTATTGTATCGAAAATGACACATTTCGATAACCTGATTTGCCTTGCCCGTGACAGAAACCAGCTGTCGGAAGAAAAGCGGTATTCTGTTTGATTTAAACTGACCATATTTTCGGGTTTTGGATTTGTGAACAGCGGATATAGGACTCCTACGATAACATTGATTGATGTTCGATTCGATACGGAGCTGTATCGAATGGTTGCGAAAAGCTATGGTGAAGTCGCCAGAACGTATTATACGTACCTACCTACTCGTGGTATCTACAACACGTTCGACGCCGCGACGGTCAATGGTGATTGACGCTTATTAACACTTAAAATAGGTATAAAATGTTGCTTGTGAGAATTAAAACATGTTTTATGACTTCAAATATATCCTTTAGACACATAAAACACACTGATGAAATTTGGCAAAAATATGAGTGTATGTCTGGCTCCAGATGAAAATAGGGTATCAACCACCATTGTCCGACGCGGAGTCGAATGTGTTAAAGTAGTAGTTCTTCCTCGTGCAAGTATGTTTCCCAGCCGTGCGACAGTCACCGACCAGCATTATTATGGGTAGATATTAAAATTATGTTACGAAGAACATTCAATTAAATTTAGACCAATTAAACAAAATAAACGCAAGAGAGTAACAATCTCTTATGAATTTCTCATGTAACCTAAAATTATTATTAAAAGAATTCTACAGGGCAAAGTAAGTTTTCCAAGTTGGGCAACTTAACGCAAGTAAGTGAGCGATATTACCCGCGGGTATCACCAACAAATAAGTACTTACATTACATCTAAAGCCAGCGGCTTTACACGTTAAGGTACAATGCCAAATAAAGCTTTAAATCCAGTTAAAATTCTTCGAAGGCCGTTCTAACTGTAAACAAAGTTAATATTCCTTGAATTCCGTTAAAAATGTAGTCAAAAACCAAACCATTAGTCTACCTGACCTTTCAATAGTTTTGATTCGCTAACTGTTACAGTTTTGTTTGTTGGATCATAGAATTATGAGAATTGACCCCAATTCTCGAAAGGGGTACTATAACCTAACTTATTATTAAGGAGTTGGGGTAAATTCTGATAATTTTATGATCAACCATCTATATTGAAACAGAGTTGCTACTTTTTTCTAAATAAAATTTTAGGTAGGTCTCGTAATTCTCGCAATCATAAGTACCTAGTCATAAAATATTTAGATTACAATACTATCTAGCTTTCGTTCACATACAAGTTATCGGTCAATAGGCATTAGTACATATAATCATAAAATGAGGTTAAATTAAATAAAAATAAAAAGATATAATGCTGAAGCTGACAATGTGTCAGTTCCATATTGCTTAGAGTTAATTTTCTATCAATGTTACTTCTGATCTGAATTTAACTAAATATTTAGTTGAAATTGTATCGCCGACTTATCAAGTCTTCCTATATTTATATCTTTATATTGTAATTTAACTACATGGCTGGAAGGGCTTGTGGCTAAGTAACAATAGCTGCACGAGTCGATCGATCAGGTTAAGGCAAGGCAAGGCTTCGCTTGCGGCGGTTGGTCCGTGGATGGGTGACCATCTTAATATACCAAGACCCCTCCGTGCCGCGGAAAGTACGTTATCGGGGTATCGCATCGGTATTACCCAGAAACTGGGTTGTGGAATGGAAGTCAGATAGCCAGTCGCTCCATGTAATATGCAAGTATTCAGTTGCATCCGGTTAGACTGGAAGCCAACCCCAACATAGTTGGGAAAAGGCTAGGCAGATGATGATGACGATTGTATTTTTTTTTTTAATAAATACTCACTAATATTGTAATTTAACTACATATCTACATACACCAATAGTCTCAATAGCTACATAATATATCAACGTCATGATGTCATACAGTAAATTTATTATTGAACTTCCGTACAGAATGATAACGGTCCTGGGGGTATATTGTCTTAATCGTTATTATATTGAGTGTTTGCTAAGGAGGTTTCATCTTAAATGGACTGGTTTTTAATAGAACATTATCTGACGAATTCTTATGGCGGTTTGATGACTTTACTTTTGTATAGAAAGGTGTGCTGTACAAATCGCATAGACACTAATTCCAAACAAATTTTCAGAAATTTCTATTGGCGAGTTTTCAATTTCGAAGGTGCCGCCACTTTAAATGTCCTGTAAATTTTAAAGGGTTTTACTACAAATTCAAGAACCGACCCTAGAAAATCGACTTATTTATTTATTACTAATTATTGGTGGTACACAAGTTTTTTTTTTTTTTGGTTGGGAAATCATCAAATAACTTCTCCCGGTCTGGATGGAGCAGGAGGGTGTGTCAGACTTGTACTGACTAAAACCCACCCGTGTTCCCTCTTTCAAACAACCCTCACTCCTGGCAGACATCGGCCCTTGCGGGCCTCATCAGTTTATGCTGACATCTCGTTGAGGCGCGCGTGTAACACAACGCGCCATCGACCAGGGCTTGGTCCTTACCGGACAGCGAGCTACCCATTACTCGCCGTCCGCAAGCCCACGCCTACGGTGGCCGGGAATCAGCTTGGGATTCCCGACGCCCAGGGCGTCTCCTGCGGTGACTCAGGCCGTGAGGGCGCATATCTGCATCTCCCTCACGTGCGCCGCCTCCCTCTTCGCGAGCATCATTGCTTCGCAGAAGGAGGTGACGGCACCCAAGTTTAAATATAAAACATAAACTAATATTTTAATTTTGTATTGTAATAATTTTATTTTTGTATTTACCTGATATTTACGCGCCCCACGTGGCAGAATATGACGAGACCATTTATTAACTTAAGACCATGTAATGCACCATGTTCAGACAAATAAATGGATTTGAATTTGAATTCAATATAAACGCACAAAAAATATATCGAACTGTCATATTTATTCTTAGATAAACGTTTTCTTATTATTGAAAAATCTGCCCTAAATTGACCTTGTGAAATTGGTATTATAAAATACAGGCTTTCATTTTATATGTCGATTCGATTTCTGGAAAACAAGCCTATGAACGAATTTAGTCTTCTTAATAAATTAGTTTTCCGTCTTCATTTCCTATGTTTATTTTCCACCTTCTATAAATTTGTATATGTAATTAAGAACACTTCGTTAACCGATATTTTGTGACACATATCCTTTAACCAAACAAAAACCTACGCCAAAGACAAACTGAATATTAAAACAAGAAACTTCCAATAATTATAATTTTTGTTGTTCTACCCAAAATCGTATTTAACTTAATTGGATGAATACGGCTGTGGACCAACTTTGTACACTTAATTAACTACATGCATTAGTTTGTGTATAAACTGAAATTGTTCTTCTTGGATTATGGAAACTACCCAACTGATGGAAATGCAAAATGTAGTTTAATTAAACAATTTTCAACAAGAGCAACATCGGCAAATATTTGTTGAGAAATGTAATTTCCGTGTGTGGGTGTGTGTATTTGCGTGTGTGTGTTTCTGTGTGTCCATGAAGTCGGAAGTGTGTGCGTGTGTGTGTTACGTGCTGACGCTACTCGTCTTCACGCACACATTCGTAGCGTGTTTGTTTACTTGGTTACCACAGACAAAGGGCGCATCGCTTTGTGAGATAAAAATACTGTAGTAGCTCCAATTTTTTAATGGCCATGTTGCCAGTTTTTCGGGCACTTTTCAAGTTGACTGCGACGCGAATTAATTTGTATGCGTAGAGTGTTTGTATGAAATCTGTGGTACTATTCCGTATAAATCTTACAGTGAAAACATTGGTGAAGTGAGTTAAAAGTGAGTTGTGAATAGAGGGAATACCTAGCATCAGGGCCTCAAGTCTGCTATTGCAATAGTGTCAGAATTGTCGATCATTGATTTCATAATTGTTGATTTTGACAAGTTTTGTAGTCTACTAATATAATGGCGTCATTATGACTTTCCAGTGGTCAGCCAATGACACTCCATTGAAAGAAATTTTATAAAAAGTTTATAGGTAATCTCGCACATAATGGCAAATGAATGACTAAATGCTAAAAAATGTACAGTTCCTAAAATAATATGTTAAAAAATAAAATATATATATACAAATATACATATAAATGAAATCTGGCATGAATAAATGTTCAAATTTAGTAGCATTTTTTCGAAAATTATTTCTACAAACGGGTTTTATAATAATGGCAATACGACAATGCCATTATAACACAATTCTATTACGAGACCATTGACCGACCACTGATCGACCATCATGAATTTAGCAGATTACGAACTTTTAGCAAAATGACGATGGGATCGTGTTGGAATGACGAATTTATAAAAATAGCAGACTAAGGCCCCAGGTGAAATGACAACTCACTTAACCTTCAACAGAATAGATCGGCTGAAACGTGCACCTTTTAAGATCGAGTTTCTCTGATCTTAATTAAAATCGTAAAACCTCAGTTTTTTACTTACTACAAAACTAGCTGCTGCCCGCGGCTACGTGTGGATGTCGGAGATTATTCCATGAAAACTCCTATGCTAGTTACACTTTATAACGTCAACTTTCTACCAGTGAAAATCGCATCAAAATCAGTCCAGCTGTTTCAGAGATTAACCGGAAACGACAGACAGACAAAAAAAAATGTTTTTTTTTTGGTGCTGTTATGTGCATATAAGTCGTTATTTCTACATGACAAACAGTCAACAGACACTTCTATTTAATTTATTTGTGTAGTGTAGGTACACACATAACATTACACATAACACAAACATATCCTATATTTACTGTAGGATGTATTATTGTGTTGATCCAAAGCATCCAGAACCAAACAATACGCAATCACTAATGATGATCCACATCAGCGCAAGCTGGCATTAACTAGGGCTAATACACCAAGACACTACATAAAGGGGACTCTATTATGAGGATTCGCTCTTGACAGACAAACAGACAGACACACGACCTCACTGGTAACTAGACTGAATACTGTTTCATGATCCATGACTTGTATCTTCCGGGTTTATACTTAATTGAAATTGTCATAATCCTTTCTTTGGTAAATATTTCATTTTTTATTTTGCGTACGTGTATTTGTCTGTACGTTTTATGGGTTTAAAACATAAGAACCTTTAATTAGATTTAGGGCTGACTTTTCAATAGTCAGTTAACTTGTATCTGAGGAATAAATATGTCGGTTTGACAGCGTTATTCTTAAAATAAAAATTATCTGACTATTGAAAAGTCAGCCCTAAATCTGATTAAAAACAGCCCTTATGTATTTTGTTTTATTTTATTAATTCATATTTTATGTTTGCAGTCTAAGTTTTTGCACTGCCAATGCAGTAAACTGATTTTAAACTGTAAATAGTACACTGATTTTAAGCTAAATAGTCTTACGGCGTCTTCCATTTTTATTATCAGAAAGGTTATAGTCATTATTATGTCTTCATAATACTGCATTATCACTGAAACATCATGGGTGTGAATTAGCGATGGGCGATTCCGAGATGTTTTAACAATCGAAATAATCGGAGTCGTTAAAATAAACCATCGAGTCGACCATCGACTCGCCGTTCTACAAAACAATCGAGAGGTTTTTCGATTTTTTCGTGTCAATGGAATCGAACGCTATTTTTCGATTGTTTCGAGTTAATGAAATCGACCGCTATTTTTCGATTGTTCGAATCAGTCTCATTCACCGAGTCTCGCTCGGTCACCGAGGTCAATCGATTGCATGCATCGAGTCGAGGTGCATGTTAGTTAGAGGCGAGAGCGTGCCAGACTCGAGCCGAGCGAGCCGCGTATAATTTGTGAACGTTTACCTTTACTTACGATTACGATGCACTTTTTTGTTTTAACTAGTTTTTAAATTCATCGAAATGCCACGAATTTTTAAACCATCGCACCAAACAACTCGCGAAACTCTAAACCATCGAGAACCAACTCTCGACTCGAATGAACGCGCCATACGCCAGTCGCAATAACAGACCGAGTCGGACTCGAATCCAAGTCGAAACAATCGAGAACCATCGAGATGTTCGAACAATCGAATAAAACATCTCGCCATCGCGCATCGCTAATGTGAATAGTACAGCATACGTACATAAACGGTGTCTGACAACCAGTTTTACCAAGGGGTATCGTATTACCCAGTAAACGGGTTGGTATTCAGCTGCATCCGGTTAGACTAGAAGACGTCCCCAGCGTAATTGGAAAAAAGCTAGGTAGATGATGACGTACGTTTGAATTGACGTCAAGTTTGAATTATCAGTAAGCTAGTTAGACGAGTCTGAAACTAAAATGAATCGTGTAAAAAACGTCATTCATTTCCGTGGAGCTGTGTTTACGTACTTAAACGAACTGTGTGCCAATTAGTTGTGCAGCTTATTAGCAGCGCAAAACTGAAAATATACCTGACACTAAGAACTTGATGCAAAAAATACCTTATTAATTTGATTTGCGACGCCTGCATGGAGGTATTTTTAAACCTTTCTTGTAATATTATAATTTATGGAGTCATGGTGTGGTGCTAGCACAATAATAGGCGTTCTTATTGAACGGCGGAGGCAAGCGTCTGGGCACCTTGCCACACGAACGTACCCATGGAAGGTACAATAATATTACTGCGCCAGGTATTTCTTCGCTAATTTGGTTGGTGGAACCTACGTCACAAGTATAGATGGACCAATAGACGTCAGTGTCGCTTGTCAATCGTTGTTTTGATTAGTGGAATATTATTAATGATTTGTTTTAATAGAAAACACCCGCTAAGTGCATGCCAGAACACGCACAATGAAGGGTTCCGTAGTTGAGATGAATTTATCCCATGAAAAAACTTATGGTTGAACACATGTTCTATCATACATTCCAACTGCAAATGTAAGTTGGTCGATTATTACTCGTTAAGTTGTAAAGCCTTAGCTGTGCTAGTTTTCCTTGTAACTTCGTTATATATACTACTACCGTGGTTTTATTTATATATACAAAAAACAACCCGGACCTGACTCTCACAAAAATTAGTAGTTAAGCTTAAAATTTAACAAAAAAAAAAATTTTGGAAACACCTATCCAACGACACCCCACAACATGTAGTAGGCGGGAAAAAAGCATCCCCACTTTACGTGTAGAGGATGTAACCTAAAAAAATACATTTCCAGATTTTATTTCACCACTTTTTCGGCGTGTCTAGTATGTACATCTATGAAAAATTACAGCTTTCCAGTACTAAGAGTTTCTGAGCTAAGCTGCGGACAGACGGACATACCCATAAAGGTTCGTTGTTGACTACGGAACCCTAAAACCGAGTTTAATTTGACGATTAACGTTCTTAAGGTGACACTTGTTTTCCATACAAACTTCGGGAGGGTTTTACTCCACTGTTTGATTATGTACATCAAAAATTAAACATGGTATGGTTTTGTCTCATTATTAATATTGTCTGTACGGAATCAGAATTGTAAAATAAAAAGCAATTAAAAGTTCAGAGCCAACAAAGATTCATTGTTCTTGCTAATTTAACCTAACTTTGGGCGTGTTTAAGTAATAAAAGGAGTGTAAAATCTCGAAAACCAAGTCGGTACCGAAAAAGCTCAATTATCGAAAAGTTCAATTAACCTAATTGGTCATTGATTCATGCAGTGGCTTTTTCAGAAAACCCGATGTTCCGAAGGACTCTTCTTAATTTTTTACGCGCCCGTTTTACTATAACTGATCCTGCAGCTCACTCAATAATGTTGTGCATGTAGACTAGCGTCTAACTGCTCATCACTGATACTACCTCTGTCGGACACGAAGCCTGGTGAGACAGCGTGCTTTTTAGCCTGGCCCACCAGTGAGTTCGAGCCCGCGACTAGTATACCCTTAAGTTGTATGGTAGATACCTGCACCTATTTACCTGCTAGTTAGCAAGGTACAGTCGTTACTAAAATTAGTTATACAACCGAGACACATTATTTTATAACATGTCAACAAAGTTAAATAGTTATCCTACCTACGTTTGTAACTTTTACGCTCCTGAAAAGATTTTTCAGCTGAAACATCCTTTCAGTGGTAAAAACTCTCGTAGAATTTTCTTTTAATGAGGTGGTGTTTTGCATTGCTGATAAAAAAATGCCCCAACATATTCATTCATATTGTTTGTGTTAACTTAGGTACCTACCTTAGGTTACCTGTGTGTGTTGTATTTCGGATTTGCCTCTCTATTAGCATGATTCAAATTCTATAGAATTTGAACTCACGAACTAAATGAAAAGGTAAATAGTATCTAGACATTTTGCTGCACTATATGAAAGTAGAAAAACGATCATTTTACGCTTAGATACAATTTTTCGTTTAAGTGTTATTGGATAGAATAAGAAATGAATGAGTACATAAGAGGAAGTATGAAAGTGCCACGGGTAACGGAAAAGTTGACAACATGACCCCGACAACTCGAGCCCGATAACTCAACCCGGACAACATAACTCCGACAACACAACCAAGCATTCATTAAGATGATTTCTGACAAATGTAGATCTCAATTTAATAAACAATCATTATTGTTTATCGAGATCGTCATACATTCTCGCATAATTCAGACCAGACTGGCTAGTACAGTAGTACAGCAATGTCAGCATTGTTAAGTATTCTGTGTTTAGAGAGCCAAATCCCAAGAGAATTAGTGCACAAGAACGATCATATTCAATACCCTGCATACACTCTGAACAAATGTGAATATATTGTGATTTTGCAAAAGAGGGAGATTCATTTGAAATTGGTCATAATGTTTTTTTTTTTTGTGCCTGTTATTGAATACCAATCTACACTAATATTATAATTAGGGGAAAGATTTGTATGTTTGTAACGAACAAACTCAAAACCTACTGAACCGATTTTAAAAACTCTTTCACCATTAGAATGCTACATTCTCCTTGAGTAACATAGGCTATATATTTATAACTAGAAATGTTTAAAAATAAATGTCCACTCGTGCGAAGACGGGACGGGCCGCTAGTATATTATACAGCAAAAGGAAGTCTCCAACTGGGTGTCCCACGTCACCTTCTACCTTGGGGTTTCTTGCCGGCTCTTCTCCATAGGAAGCGACAATTTGGAACCGTGCACCTAGCTTCTGACGTTTCATAAGTGCCCATGCAGGTTTATATGAAATAAAAATATTTTGATTTGATTTGACCTTTTTTTTATTAGCCTGCACTGCCAACAACTCATCACACCACACTGCTTAGCAAAGGCCTCCTTTTCTAGAGCCAACTCGATATCGTCTCGCCACCTCTTCCTTATTCGGTCTCGGCGGCGCTAACCACTCTCTTTTATTTAAAATAAATGTTTTATAATACATGTTTACGCATGAAAGTCCGTTTATTCATCATTTGACTGTTCCTTTGCTTAATTGGCTAATTATCTCCACACAACTCTAGCCTACTGTTTAAGACAAATCAATTCACATAGCGTTACGCTTTGAAATCTGTAATTGGATAGGCGCAGAAAATTAATTATTTTCCTTCAGGCTATAGTCGGTGTTATCTGTATGTAGGTAGGTACGTTGTTACGTGCGTCTGTTTTCTGTTGTAGGTTTAGCTGAATATATCTGCTAATTGGTGAGCTTTATGAAAATAGAACCCTTGAAACAAACTTTTGAAGCAACAGTATGGGATCAGTTAGAATAAAATTTAACTAGTGCACAAGCTGTAACCATGAATTCTGCATATCATTCTAGACTCCCAACATAGAAATCTTTCGTCGGTCATTTAAGAAAATCTGAGTTTCCATATATTTTGACCGCGTAGGGATTGCACTTTTCTATGAAACAGTTGATTTATTTTTTATAAACGACGCAAAATTTCTACGCTGTAGCGTAGAAATTATGCTGAATTCTTGGTGACAGTTTGCGTTTCGATGTCTTTGCCATCCTGTATAAAGTTGTAAAACTGGACTCTTCATAAAAGGAAAGTATGTTCGTTAAATAAGGAAGGATAATATGGTCCTACTTACTAAATTAAGATTTTCATATTTGACAATTCAGTGATCAACTGTCGATAAATTGTGACCTGCACCATACTGCTTACCGACCGAATAGGTTAGGTTATGTTAAAATTGCGACCAACCGTGTAACAACTTCTTCCATGTTAGTGGCAGTTACTTGACTATTTAGTAATAGCGCAAGGTACTATCCGTCTTGATACCAGTTCACAATTTGACGGTTTCACTTCGATAGATTATAATCTACCGAAAAATAATGCGTTAAGCTGTAAGCGGTATGTTACGGTTCACCATCTATCGACAGTTCACAATCTCGCGTCATAGATTATAATCTAGCGGTATTTACAATTTTATGGTGACATATAGATTAAAATTAGGTGACTATTAAATAATTAATAATGCATCAGTGTAGTAGTTTTTTTATTTTTTGCTTTTCTTTGAAGTCAGGGAACAATGTTTTTTTAACCCACAGCAATAACATACTCTAGTCCACTTTATAACCAAAGTACTTTAATAATAACATAAGTACTCACTTTTCTGTTTTCCAGCTCATAACGGTCGGAGGCAATAAACCTATAAATGATAGTAGTTCAAGTTGATATTATCTTGAGTTCAATGTTCAACATATATTTATTAATCGTGTTCAAGAGTCTTTCCTACGAAAAGTATGAGTTTTTATTGTTTGTTTTCTTGTATCTAGTCATGGAAACTCTCCTTTTTAATATTATAGTTTAAATAATAACAACGACACGGGTCTCTCGATGGTTAAGCAATGTGAATTGGTGACCATCCAATTCAAATTAAACCTCTCCGTGCCTTAGAAAGCAGTTAAGTCGTTGATTCCAGCTTTCATTCGTAGATCTTTGACAGTCCTTACGGGTAGTCAGAAGCCCAAAAGTCTGACAACCATTCAGTTACTAAGGGTTATCGCGTTACCCAGTTACTAGGTTGTGCAGGTTTTTTTACTTCCAAAGTCACTACATATAAAATACTAGTATTCTGCTGCATCCAGTTAGACTAAAAGTCGACCCCACATAACATAGTTAGGAAAAGTCTAGGTAGATTGCAGATTAGTTGAGTTGGGGTAATTACCCAAATAGAATAGACTAAAGTGATACTTGCACTGGTTGTATTTTGAGTAAGAACCAGAAAAACCGATTAAAAAAGATACCCAGGGCGAGTGAGCCTGCCAGGAGTGCGGGTTGTTCGAAAGAGATACCGTGGCCCCTGGCACACAGGCAACTGAGGGAACATGGGTGGGTTTTAGTCAGTAAAAGTCTGACAGGCCCTCTTGCTCCACCCTGAGCGGGAGAAGTGATTTGATAATTTCTAGCCTGAAAAAAAAAGGGCGAGTGAATTGCTTCTGCTCAGTCCATGTCCCACTTGCTAGAGTGTCCTGTGTCCGATCACTTGCAACTTTGATGACTTAAAAGCTACTATCCAACGTGATTACCTGCAGGGATCCAAACGATATAATTATTCAACCTTAGTATCGTCTATACAAAAAGAAGAAGACTAAAAACTACAATAAAAAAAATAAGGTGATAACGCTGCTTGTCATCATCCAAATGTTTGGGTACTCTGTTGCGCAAAAAACAACATTTTGCTAGTGCCAGTCATATTTAGGAAGATGCACTAAGGTAGCCCGAAAAAGTGCCTCGTTAGTCTAGTGGTCGGAAGCGCTACTGTTAAAAATGAGGTCCTAGGTTCGATTCCTAGATCGGGCTATGTGTTATTCGGTTTTTCCAACTGGATTTTTGACGTGAAAACTTCTTTAGACGCGTTGGGCAATTTTTGAGATGGGAAAAATAATTGTACTCGCGACACTGTTACCGTTACCGATACCTCTGTATAAAAGTAAGTACACGCATTGTGTATACGTACATAGATACACATGCATGTACAATAGCGCATTAAATGAAAATTGTTCGTTTAATAAGTGTAATTACAATTAGTTTGTATAAGTTTTCAGTTCTGTCGGCACTACAGGAGTGCCACTGTTTTTTTGTACATAATGGCAAGGACATTGACGCACAATTCATCATCATCATATCAGCCGAAAGACGTCCACGTCTGGACATAAGCCTCCCCCAAAAGGGGGTTTGTCATGATCGCCACGCTTGGCAGGCAGGTTGGCGATCGCAGTATGGTGGTAAAATACATAGAGAACGCTGCTGCCCATTGTCTAGTAAGTCCCTTAGTCGCCTTCTACGACACCCACGGGAAGAAATGGGATGGTGCTAGTCTTTTACGTTCGGCTCCACGCGCAATTTGTAACCAAGAATTCATCACATTATTCTGGACCCCGAGCATTAATGTTTTCGTCGGTTATCAAAAATCGGGTTTCAAAATCATAAAGTGAATATTCATGGCAGCAGGCTGCCTGTCGATATCCCTGCTGCCCTGTTTTGTTCCAATAAAAAACCATTAATTATTGTAAGCTTGTAAAAAAATGGAAAAGTGTTCTGTAGGGTAAAAAACGCTATACTCACTGTTAGTGTAACTGTGAATCTGAGTACTATGCAGGCTAGATTGAACACATGACTTTATAACTCGTCTGGTGGTTTTCAGTATTTTGTAAATGGCCTACGCAAATGTCCTGAAGATCTGGTAGCGTCTTGTGACGGGTCGTTGAGCTCCCTAAAGTAGGGTTGAGCTACACGGTGGCTGATACATACATGCCGTCTGTTGGGACAGGTCAGCTCAAAGCTGCAATGGCTCTTTCTTCAAAGGGCCCTTCCAGACATTGCCCTGCATTGTTAGACTCACATGAAATTCAAATAATATATTTGGACTATAAAAGAGACCATGACCTCTGAATTTGTTTCGGCTTTTCTTCTCAGGGAACAGTCAGCTAGGAAATGGCAGCACCATCTAGTTTTTAAAATATTGACTTACAAAATATTGACGTGTAAATGTGTCTTAAAAGATCTAGTTACATAAATAAAAATTTCATTTCATTTCAAGTTTTTTTCAATAACAGGATGTTTTTTTTTTTTTTTTTAAGCAGCCCTGAATCTGTATTTGTGTTCGGTTGATGTCAATAGACTCGCCCCCTATCACATGGGACTTAAACATAACAAGCTAAATAGGTGTGTACAATAGGTATTCAATACGAAGACAAGTCGTACATTGGTGGATATAAAACTGCATTGTTGAAAAAGAGTGTTATGTGCATGGCTCCTCTTATTTATAACCATGTACCAAAAGTGATCAAAGAGCAACCAATAGGAAGATTTAAAAAGCACTTTAAAAAAATACTAGTTGAAAAATGCTATTACTCTGTAACAGATTTTTTGAATGACAAGGCTATTTAGTTTACAATGTTCATTTATTAAGTAAAAATAGCTATAAGTAAACGTAATAATTATTGTAGGTTAAGTTAGTAAAAATTTTGCATGCCATGAGGCAGTATGTATAAGGACTCAAAAAATTGTAACACCTAATTGTATTCATTACCTACATTCTATGCAAATAAATAAATCTATCTATCTATCTATCTACAGACGTAATAAATATACGTTTATATTTGAAATCAGTTAATAAAACGACTTTTTTGAAGATATCCGGTCGAGCGGCCAAGCGAATTATATTAAATAACGTAAAGCGACCGCGATGACGTCATCACACCAATTTGCGTCGCGGGCGCTCCGCCCGCTTATCGTAAACTCGAAAATACAATGGATCTTTGTATGGGGGCTGGTTCGACTGTTAATTGTTTAAGAATGCTGACGAAATGGACTTTATAACTTGTCTTTCTTTCGTTTGAATGAATGGTCGTAAAAAATTACGTAATTCGTTGAAAATGAGCTCGAGAATTTTTATCTTAGAAAGTTTCCGCTATCGAAAAAAATGACAATAACAAAAAAAAACAAGCGACGACCTATGTTTTTTATGGTTTTAAATGCATGGTGTGTATATTTACAATACATCACTTCAGCACCCCTTTTCTCGGAAAACGATTGTGTGATGCTCTTTTAATGATAAGAGTGACCCGTCTGAGCCTATATTTCTATAGAGTCACTCCACACTTGACCGATTGAATCTCTGCGAGATAAGCTTCGTTGATCTTATCGTTGAATTGTATGAAGCACATGCTCATCGAGTCGTATTTAATTTTATTTTATAGAAGCTTTTTTATATCTATTTGACATTTATTGACATTGATTCTATTTTCTTCAATTTTGTATTTATATGCATGTACCTATTATTTTTGTGTTTATTTCTAATGTTTACACAATTTTATGTAATTCTACCAGTATATGAATCTCAAAAGTTGGATTGGTGTTAAAAGTAAAAATATCGACAAAGTTAACTAAATATAATATTTGTACGCCTCTGGGCAAAACATAGAGGATCTATGCGTCTGTAACATCTCGCACACTGTTGTAATTTGACCTATGTTTAAAAATAAAGCATTCTGATTCTGATGATTTTAAAACAACAAGGTGAAACGGGACATCGCCCATACATTCAACACATGCTTCTAGACCCATAATGTAGAATTGTTATATACAAATAATCTGTTGTTTCATATAAACCTACGCGGACAAAATGTAAGGAAAAGCTATTATTTTGTTGTTTTTACTATAAATGTAAGGAAAATGTTAACAAATATATAGAATAATCATAACCAGTATATAACATTGACACTGCTGGGACACAAGCCTCCTCTCTGTAAGAGGGCTTCTAATTCACCACGCGGGCCTTTTCTGATTGGTAGATGTCACATATCTTCGATATTTTTGTTTCCTCACGATGTTTTTCCTACTTACGAATTAACCAAAAGGTTGAACTTAAAAGATTCTTGTAGTTCACTAAGTTACGCCACCGTCGTTGCTTCCCTGAAGCTCCCCGCACCTTCTGTTTGTTCATTTTGTACAACTCCACAATGTATGATTACGCTAAGAACCTATAAGGTTAGGTTGCTACCAGTTCATCGTTTAGCGGTCATTGACCGAAACCGAAACGCTCTAATTGATATGCATCTAAAAATAATTCAGACTGCGACGATTACATCGAGATTTGAGGTTTATTCTAGTTTGATCATTTTCTGCAGGCAAAACAGGGTTTCAGATTTATTTTCTGGATTCAATGAAAATATTTTTCTAGAATTGTACATTGTTATTTTCATGGAATCTAATAACAATGCAAAGTTCTAAAAATTGAAACTAAGGTGGAAGAATTTATCGTAAAATGAGGAAAAGGTGTTCAAAACAAATAAAAGATCTAGTAAATTAATAGTCATTTATTTTACTGAAAGCGACAGTGGTCCGCGTTACAACAATATTTTTGACACTCTAGGGCTAAAACAGAGCTCATGAAAACATTACATATTTACACTGTCATGCACATTTATAACCATACTACTAAAAATACTGTTAACGTTTCTTCACAAGTCTGCCTTCGTCATCATTGAGCTATTCAATGATGACGAAGGCAGACTTGTGAAGAAACGTTAACAGTATTTTTTTCCATTACTCTTGGCTAACATTTTGTGCCTCATTTATATGTTCTATAACATCGGCAAATTACTTTCCTAGTATAAAAGCGATAAAAGCAAACTGATCCCATGTTTACTTGACGTCTTGCCCGAGTAATTGACTGCCTTAAACAGATTTCCCATTTAAATTTAAGCATAAATAACTTACACATTACCTACTTATTACAATTTTCTTCAATATATACAAGCCTATTTCGTGGAACTCAGTCTATATTTATTAATACTTTTATTTTTATATTCTGACATAATGAATAGGTATATTTATCTAAAATTACTTATATGCTTATTATTATAATTTTCCTATGATGAGATCTAAGGGATATGTTCCATTGTAACCTATTTCAAAACCACTGTTCCAATTAGGTTAAATTAATTAAATTACACATCTGATTATTTTCATACATTTAATAATAACGTAACAGTATTAAAATAAAGTTTTATTATTCTAAATTATCTCTGTGTTTTTGTTAATTATAGTGAATTTGGGTAACTTTGGGTTTTGTTTAATAATTAAACATACACATAAAATAGAAGTAGGTACGGGTAGTAGGAAACGTGACGTCATCGACCTTGAATGAATTTACAGCGGAACAAAATATTTTTTTTAATTATGGCTCTAAAGACATCACGTCGACAATTCAAGAGTAAATGGGGCTTGAGCTAGCATTTTTTTGACTGATCCAATCAAATAAAGTCATCTGATTAGATGCCGTTAAAACTTGTTATGAGCTATAATGTGTACCCAGACTCATTGTAAAGCTGTATGGAGATTGTATGAGGAATTTTATTTACGTTGGGAAACAACTGACTAGCATAGAATTTAAACAAGATGACGACTCAAAAGAAAACAATTTAAACCACAAAGAATATTGTTTAAAAAGTAACTGAAGAATATTCCAAAAGCATCGGTCCCATATGAGAACCTTGGGGCATACCGGAAGTGATCTTTTAAAAGGAAAATGATTACCATTACGAAATTGCTTTCATGGTAATAAATCACAATTTAAGCTAACTTCCGCCTTTACATTTTATTTTATACTTGAAGTCCAAAGTAGACCCATCATTTAATTTAAAACAATATAATGATTTACAGTGTAGAACGATGTAGTTAAATTGTTCTTTAAATTGTTATGGAAATGAAATTGTAGACTTATATGATTTGTTATTGAATAACATCAGAATTTAACATTTCTACATTTTATTGAAATGCTAGAAATATGTTAACATGTATAATCGATCGGCGAGATGAAAGAGTAAACAATAAATATAAATGACAAAAATTTTCAGTACGATAGTCAAAATATTGTTACCATTTTTTATAAAGTTTTAGTACCTATTCAATAAATTAGGTAGTGGAAATATTTTTTAGAAGCACGAATTGACATAATCAAGGCAAAAAAATGCCACAAAATTCTTATCTTTTAGTGGTATTATAATTGCTTATCAAGTGTCAAAGTCGAATCTATTTTGCTTAAAATAAATACTGCGCAGGCTAATCCACCGTAAACAACACAGTATACAATCAAATAAGTTTATATTTGATCACAGTATTTTGACTACGTCAGATTTTGCACCAATCGAACAATATTGGGCAATTCATTGAGGCTAGCTATCCGGTAACCAATTACTTTTGCGTAACATTCAACAATTATTGCAACTGGCACTTAGCGTTTAGTTGTTATTCGCACTTTTATGCACATTACCCTTTAGGTTCAGTGATGAACATTGGCGAAGGTACATGATTTTATTTCACTTTTCAATCTGGTCATAATTATTGCTAACTTTTTGAAACGGCTTTCCTCATAAAATTATATACTATTCGCCTCGTTTATCTTGCATGGATTTCTTATGATTTATCTGCATTGATACTTAACTTACTTAAACGATTATTTTGTATTATTTACGCAAATTGAACTTTAACTAGACATTGAAGGTTGTTATAGTAGTTAAAATAATCATTCGCAAAACACAACTTGAGGCTAAAATCGAAAAACAAAACATCAAAGCGAAATTCCCATCTAAGTGATTGTACTGTACGGGGAAGTATTATTTATTAAATTACTTATTTACTAAACTTAGAGAGGAACATTAACCCCAAGATGTTGCTATCTGGATTAAAATGACTAATAAGAACAAAAAAAAATGGCAGCACTGATTTTTTGAGACCGCTCTGTTGTAATCTTGTAATCTGAAATCTGAAAACATTTTGCTAATTAGCAAGCGAACAGATTTTCTTTGTTTTTCTGGTAAACTTTAACAAAAGTTTTTTCATGTGCTTATTTTGTGTTGGCTACACAAACATGTTTATGAAATTCGCACACAAAACAGGATTGTAACCATTATTAGAGACAAAGTGCAATCTTAAACAATATTCATAAGATGCAGAATTATGTTATATAGGTTGCTAAGAACGATTCAAACCACTTGCGAGTGCTGATGGGATAACTGTCATGGCCAGATCTTAAAATTGATCACTTCATGAAATATGCCTCTAATGCCATGATATGTTTCATGAAATGCCAGATAAAATTGCCCATATCTTTTAAACGTCAAGGTTACATGATATCACATCTCGGCTTAGTAAAAAATCAATGAGAACTTAGGATGCGGTGAGCCAAGTGAGCTCAGGACTTGGGCCTCCGGAGGCAGTTGACGGAGTGAGCGTCCGTCTACTACGTATACCGTCAACATTGCAAATTTATAATTGATTTTCCAAATGATTTATTGACTGCCGCCATGATGCACAACAAAAAAGCGACAACAATGCCTCTACCGGTTAAGGACCAAGCCCAGGTCGACGGCGCGTTGTGTTCCACGCGCGCCTCAAAGAGATGTCAACACAAAATGACGGGGCCCGTATAGGCCGATGCCTGCCAGGGGTGCGGGTTCGTTCGAAAGAGCTACCGCCGTCCCTGGCATACAGGCTACCGAGGGAACACGGGTGGGTTTTAGTCAGTAAAAGTCTGACACGCCCTCCTGCTCCACCCAAAGCGGGAGAAGTTATTTGATGATTTCCCACACAAAAAAAAAACCGGTGGTAGTCTTACAATTTTTTTACGATAATTATGATCACTATACTGTTTGGCCATATCATAAAAAAGTCATGCATTTAGCTGTTAATATTGTCTAACGTTGAGTTTTGGGCAAACCACACCATGATGTGACCAGTTAATGAAATACAAGAATTTCATTAAATCGTTGAATACTTCATGAAATGATCAATTCTGAGATCTGGCCGCGACATAACTACTAAGCTAAACTCAAAAAAACTTAACATGAACTTATTTCTTTTTTTTTTTTTTTCAAAATCCGTTGTCCATGTTTTCCATATAGAAAATACTAGTATCGAATGAATCGCGTCAAATGGTTTAGTGTACACAAACATAAATGTATTCTGCTCACGTACGCACGATGGTACCAATACACATGGACAAAAAGCCATTAAACCTAACATGACAATTATTATTTAAATCAAGATACTTTTATTATAAACACAGGCTGTGAGTTCGGGTGTAATTGCCGGATATTAAATCTAAATAGTTGTTGACCGCTAGTTAATACGTACCTTGGGTGCCGAAAGGTGTACTTTCAGACGATTTATCAGCTATGATGTTTAACCTCTGGACAACTGTCAAAACACACACATTAGAACGTGATCACAGTATTTTATATAAATTTCCTTCTATTTTTATTAGATACTTACCGTTTTTATTTTCCAACGGCGGAAGAGGCATGGCTGTTGACAGAAAAGTCGTATTAAACTTTTGTAAGCAACGATTTCCTCATACAATCAAATGCTATCAGATTATGATGTCTTCTTCAAAGGATTCTCGTGAATGGGAATGAAGTAAATAACCGCCAATAAGATAAAATGTCTTTTGAAACTTTTATGTTTTGCTTAGAAACGTTGATTTGTAACGAATTTGAAGCGAATTTTACAAGGGAGTATAGAGTTGACCTATTTATTAATCAGTTTAGAATAACATTAATACAGGGTAAAATTTTATCCAGTGCGGAAACTGTAACCATGAATTTAGCATATCATTCTAGACCTCCTAGCGTATAAATTTTTCGTCAGTTATACAAAAACAAATCAGCTGTTTCATAGAAAAGTGCAATACCTACCTACGCGGTCCAAATGTATGGAACCACACTTTTTTTTTAAACCGACTCTCTCTCTTCTTGAAATTATTATTATATACCTACCGTCTACACGTGAGGATTTCTAATTGGTTTTTTGGTGACTATAGTTTCCTTTTTTATCTGTTTTTAATGCTCTTAAATAAATAAATATAACAGTTCTGTTACTGAAAGCAGTCTAAAATCTTGTTTTTTTTTTACAAATATTTATAAAATTAATATATTAAGGTAATGTAGTAGATAGCAGTTGTTCCTAAAGTAAGAATTAACTTGTTTCAAATCCTCGAAACTTATTAATACCTAACTAAACGAACAGAGGTACAGTCACGAGCAATAATATGTAAACACATCGCCAAATTCAAAAGCAATTTTCTTTTAAATAGCGATTGCAGCCTTGAGATAACTTAGATATTTCATTACAGTGTGGGTTCCAAAATATTATTTTCATAATAAAATAAGATTACAATTAGTAAAAGTGGAGAAAATCACTTTTAAAAGTTGGTAAGCGTACACATATTATTGCTCGTGACTGTACATAGGTAAACGACAGACATATAAAATCACTAAAAAAGAACTTAAATACTTACGATATAATTTAATAGTGCCCTCAGTGTCACCGAGGGAATTTTTCGAAACACATTTATAGGTTCCGTAATCGGAACTAGTAACTCGCCGGATCGCGAGCTTCAGCACTGATCGATATGATCCATCTATCTTGTGCGGCTCTAGACCTCCCCCTGTATAACATGGAAATGTATTTAGCATATTACATAAAAATACAATAGGTGGGTAGGTAACTCCGCATATGAAAAAGTTACGAGGCAAAATGTTTTGGCTGTTAAACACTTTTTGCTAATATATTTACGGACGGTGCCCTCAATTTTAGATAAATAACATGGACGCAGGAACAAAAAATCTGTAGAATAAACTTGATTTAAATACACGTTTTTTAAACTATGTCAATAGCATCGTATAGTTCCAATTTGACCACCTAAAAAAATACTAATCGATCGCCTTTTTACCCTCGCTGATTGATCGTCTTTTTGTGAATCGTCCTAAACTAGTAACTGCGACTGCAGTTGGTGTTCTAACCCATTTAGTTGGGTTTCGCTAGCTTACTTACTTATCTACTACTTAAACGAATAGGCACCAATAGTATTTAAAAAAACCAGACAGTTAAAAAAGATCATTGAGCAAAAAGGCGAGCACCATTAGAAAATCAAAAAGCATTTAGAGTATCAATTTAATATTTTTATTTACCTATAAAATTTGATATAAAAAAACCATAATTATTTAATTTAAACATAATTAAGGGCAATTTTTTTTTTTTTAATTGGCGATTATTTTGTTAACTGTAACACTAAATATCAAACGATTTTGTAACTTTTACGTTATTAAGTAGCCACATATTCCTGTACATAATTCTTGTCAGTGTAGTCACAGTTACGATCCGTAGAGGATACGAGTGCTTTGAAATTTAAAGCTGGCCCCTAAGCGGATGAGACGCAAGCACCTAATGTTATTATGATTATATCAGTTTGTATTTATCTCCTAAGTAAAGAAATATAGGTATACAGCATCTACCACAAAAGTATGGTTAAATTTAAAGACCATCAAACCGAACAACTTTTCCATAGAACTTAAATCGTAATAAAAATATCTGGCGTCCCATACATTTGGTTCCAGTAGATTAAAGTTTTGTTTGGCTTGAGGAACATGGATTTGTGGCTAAGTAATAACGACCGCACGGGTCGATCGATCAAGTGAAGCTACGCTTATCAAGGTTGGTCCGCGGCTGGGTGACCATCTTTACATACCAAGATCCCTCCGTTACTCGTAAAGCACGTCAAGTCATTAGTTCAGGCTGTCATTTGTGGACAGTCTTTGACAGTGCTTACGGCTCGACGGAAGCCCGAAAGTCTGACTTTATTAACTGGTAACTGGGTGGTGAAGACTGACAGGTGCAATGTCAACTCAAAAGACTTGAAATGACAGATTAGTCTGTGATTGTTTTTTTTTTTTATAATATAGTTTTATTGCAGGTAAAATACATACATTAAAAATAATAAAATTGAAATAAAAAAAATCAAAACATAGAGACAAAGGCAAGGAGATTATGAACCTTGACCCATATGACCCAGAATCTTGTTAATTTCCACAATAACGTAAGGCCTCTACATTACTTAAATAATGTTCAAGAAAAAAAAAGAAAGAACAATTTCAAAGAAATAATTCCATTATATGTAAAATACAGCCCGAATACGTGGCTCAGTGTAGTACTTTCAGCCAAAGTGGAAATATTTATGGTCCATTTCTTTTAATAAAATGCGGTATTTGAAGTACGTAGGTGTACCCGTCAATTTCGCAAATTACTTTAGAAGTCTAGAAGTTGCTATAGCCCTCTGTAAACGTCTTAACAAAGATTAATATGAATAAATATTGGCATATTCTTAAGCTCCGGGGTAGCCTGCGATATTAATTTTTTTTTTTTTTTTTTTTTGCTAATTTGCAGGTCAGTGCCAGTTTGCATCATCATCAGCCTAGCCTTCTCCCAACTATGTTGGGGTCGGTTTTATATGGAGCAACTGCCTATCTGACCTCCATAACCCAGTTACTGGGTAATACGATACCCCTTGGTAAGACTGGTTGTCAGACTTTCGGGCTTCTGACGACCCGTAACGACTGTCAAAGGTTCACAAATGACAGCCGGGACCAACGGCTTAACGTGCTTTTCGAGGCACGGAGGGGTCTTGGTATGTAAAGATGATCACCCATCCACGGACTAAACGCGAAAAACGTAGCTTAACCTGATCGATCGACCCGTGCAGCTATTGTGATTTGCAGTGCCAGTTTGCATGTTGATTAAAATATAATTCGCGACCGTAACACGTGTGTACCTATTTACAGAAAAATAATTATTAAAATAAGTGCAGGGTGAGAGCAGTGTTGGCCCAGTGGCAACTGACACGACTTACGAGATGTAGGTCGTAGGTTTGAACCCAGACAGGCGCTTAACTTTGTAAATTATTTCATCACCACTGCTCTCAAAACGGTGAAGGTGAACATCGTGAAAAAACCGGCATGTCCTAGAACCAAAAATTCGAAGATATGTGACGTCTACCAACCCGCACTGGGCCCACGTGGTGGATTACAACCCAATCCCTCTCACAGAGAGGAGGCCTGTGTCCCAGCAGTGGGAACATTATAGGCTGATTATGAAACATTAAAACCATCAATCATCATCATCATCATCATGTCAGCCGAAAGACGTCCACTGCTGGACATAGGCCTCCCCCAAGCTCCTTCTCTTCGGCCGGTCTTGTGCTTCCCACATCCAGCGGATACCCGAGGCGGAAAACCATCAATACAACCCTCATAATACATTTAATTCCATTGAATGTCAATTTCATGAAAAAGTAATTCAATGGAATTGACAATTGCAAATTACAAAAAACTTAAGATTGGAGCTTCTGGAGCTTGCACCTTAAGTCTTCTAAAGAAATCGATGATACAACATTCGACTAGTTTACTACTTTACTACTTTTCCCTACTGTAACTGCTTTTTACTCGTACGCACGGCTACAAATCAAGCTACACATTTCCAGTATAAGCTGATCTCGCATTGTGTAGGATTTCCGTACAATACGAGGTCAGCGTAAACTGGAAATGTATAGCTTGATGTGTAGCCGTGTGTACTATATTATTTATTTGAGAGGAATTTAAACAATGTATCGTTTACTCACGCACAAAAGAATGTGTTTGTGCTTATTTACATTGTGAATGAAATTCATTATAAGAAGTTTTCTTAATTGAGCAATAGGTACCTAAACCATACTATAGCTCTTGCGTTTTAGCGTGGTACTAACGGACACTGACCCACCACCTACATATTCTGTAATTTTTATAAAATAAAAACGAAATAAAGCCCGTGAACGTCTTCAACGGGTTCCGATAATGAAAAACCATACATAGTTTACTGTTTTGATTCCCACGGAAAAATATTAGGGAAAGGGCAATGACCGCTATCGCCACGTTAAAACGCGGCACCTATAGCTTCTGCATTTGTGGTCAAGAAAAAACCTACATAAACCTTCTCCATCACAAAATATACATTGGTATTTTATGCGCCAACTTTAATGATGATCAGTCTATCGGTGCTAAACTAACATGGACGTTCTCAATTAAAGTACTCCTCCACGTGAGAGAAATAAATGAAATCCTAGAATTGGAAATGTAAGTAGGTACGAAAGTCTTTAATAATAACAGATATGCCTAGCGTACACTGCTGACCTAGGAAGAAAGCGCAATGCGCTGTATCGATGTGAATCTGAGTTGAAAATTCTTCTTAGTTAGTTTTAAAGCAATCGTATAACATTGTAGAGACTTAGTTCAAACAACTTGAATTTCAGACTTACACCTTTAAAGACTTAGATACAGACTTAATACATACAGGAAAAGTTTTTATCCAGTGCGCAAATTGTAACCATGAATTCAGCATATCATTCTAGACCCCCTAGCGCAGAAATTTTTCGCCGGTTGTACAAAAAAAACAGCTGTTCCATACATTTTGACCGCGTAGGTACTTTTCTATGAAACAGCTGACTTTTATTTTTATAACCGGCGAAAAATTTCTGCGGGGTCTAGAATGATATGCTGAATTCATGGTTACAGTTTGCGCACTGGATAAAAACTTACCCTGTATTATACTACTGCATGGCCAAACATGGCAGCATAGGGTTATACCGAAAGAGTAACAACAATCATAGCACGCCCAAAACCACAAGCAGTTTGGTCTTGAAAGTTTTCCTTCAAACACGCGATGCGCCCTAATGTGAATCAGATGGGGTCACCCCTATTCTGCTACCTTAACGCGAACGAAGTGAACTAGCTCACATTTTATCTTAAAACGCTTCGCTAAGCGCAACTGTACCCGTACATAGTCTACTTTTATACCAGAAACCATGCCACAGAGCATCCAAGAATAAAAAGGATCCATTAATCACATTTGCCTAGATTTTTACCTCGTGTCACGAACCGAGAGAACCATATTTCGACTAAAAGCACAATAAAAACAGTGATACTACAAAGTCACAAGGTACGAAAAAGTTTGAGTCCGAAATGAATTAGCTTTGCATTTTGCATCTAGTCTAGTGTACAATCTACATACCTAAGCTTGCCTAAAAGCTTAGAAACTAAGTCTTTAATTGAAAGCTGTTTCAGACTTTAAGTGAAATCACACTGGCTCTCCAAATATTACCATTGCAAAGTTCGCCAAGTTAGAATTAGCATCAAGAGCTTAATTTTTGTTAGTTGTCAACCACACATTCCTGAATTAATGGATGAACGTAACTAGAAGTGACGTACGAGCATCTGAAAATCGCCGGCCATTGTGTTGAGAAGGATCACGATGTTTCGTTATTATTTTCAACAGGTCAATTTATCAGCCCGCGATTTCCCCCTTCCGTCCGAACATTGCACGAGAGCAGACGTGTTTTGTTTTTTGGTTGCTTCCACTAATTTGCAAAGTCCTAAATTGTAAATTCAATTTATTTAAATACCTAATTATTCTTGTCGACTTGGAGCCCTAATATCATAAGGACTAAAGAGATCAGTGGATTCCGACGTCACTTACTCTGGACCTCTATGGACGCTGCAGGAACAAATGAGAACGCCCTCTAACTACCAGGGTATTATAAATGCTACGGACTACCTCGCACTGAAGACATAACTAACGTGAGTGAGCAAGACAGATACTTTTAAATGTAGTTTTTTCGAATCGTACGCAGAAAAAAGTACCAGGGTTGTAGAAACAGCAGAGGTTCATTACGATCACACTCAAAAGGATCCACAATTTCGTCAAAATTTACAACGTCTTAGTGGCTCGCTCGTTAAGAACGCTGGTCCACATACGCAGATCAAAAAGTCCGAGTTCGATTCCCGCACTTGGGTACTCTTTTTGTAATTTCGATTTTATTTTTTTTGCATTTTTTATTTTTTACCATTTTAAATTATGCCTTTAAACCGTACTCCACCGCCGCCATCACCTTCCGTGCATTATGACTCAGAACCTGAGCTGCCAACAAAATCGCTCGAGCAAGAAGAATCGAAAGCTTCACTGCGGAAACGGAAATTTGACCAGGTCGATGATATTAACGTGTTTATGGCGGAAATGAGAGACCTTTTCTCAAAGTTTGAAAGGCAACAGAATGAAAAATATGCGTCGCTTCAGGGGACTGTGGCCGAAATAAAAGAGCTTAACGTGGCGTTAAAAGAGTCTGCTGACTTTGTCTCAAAAAAATACGATGATCTCATGTTGGAATTCAATAAGTTATCAGGTGAACGTAACGATAACCTTGCATATATTCAGATCCTGGAAGAAAAGGTTGAGAGCCTCGAAAGATATCAAAAGGCCACTTGTCTGGAACTAAGAAACATACCACCTACAACCCATGAAACTAAAGAAAATCTAACAAAAATCGTTATCGATACAGGCAAAGCTCTAAACATTCCAATAAATACTTCTGACATTCGAGATGTTTTTCGCCTAAAAACAAAGTCGGAATCAAATAGACCTATTTTAATTAACCTCACAACAACAATTATGAGAGAAAAAATAATTCAATCCTTAAAATCCTACAATAGATCCAACCAAAATAGTAAATTCTCTACTGTAAATCTACAATTAGGATGTCCTGTGAAACCAATTTATTTATCAGAAAGTCTAACCTTTAAGGCAAAACGCCTACATTACCTCGCTCGAGAGTTTTCAAAAGCTAATAGCTTTAAATTTTGTTGGATTGCGCATGGAAAGATATTAATACGCAAGAAAGAAGGCGCCACAGCATATACCATAAATAGTGAGTTGGACTTGAAGAATATAAATATTGAAGACTGACTATTTTTAAGTAATGTCTTGGTTTATAATTTTTCCTTAACTATGAAATTATTTTTTAATAATGCATGCTTACTTGTTTATTTCCATTTTCATATCAAACACTGTTATTCATTACTACTTGGATATTCTCATACTGTAACACCCACAACCTCCACATATACACTAATAACCACTACACATAACACCCGCTCAGTGAAATCACTCATTCAAACTTCATTATACATGTATATGAACCTTAATACCTCCGTAAGTGAAAATAATATTAAAAACTACTTTCAACCACATCAGACAGAATTGCAAGCAAATAAAAATATAATTGTGCTAAAACAATACGCCTCCAAGAGAACCTACCTGAACCCCTTATTAGTGTCCTACTATTTATTAATCATTTAAGTGGACAACATACGCGAATTAAACGATCATATTGATCAATTGTCAGTGTCTAGTTCGTTATGCTGTGAACCTGAAGAATGTTCCTCCTATGTTAGTGACCCGTCTGACCAGCTTAAGATTATAACCCAAAATATCCGATCAGTATACGCAAACTTTGATTCTTTTTTGACACTTCTATGTAGAATCAATCTTGACTGTGATATTATTGTGTTGACGGAGTGTTGGCTAAAATCTAACCATGCCATTCCGTCGATCGAAAATTACTCACACTACTACACTACTCGACTTAAAAATCAGAATGATGGCGTCATCTTGTATGTTAAAAATGTTGGCAGCTACTCTGTCGTGGAACCTGATTTTATGGATGCAAGTTGCCTCGTGCTGACGATCGGCACAGAGAAAGCTTTCATATGTATTTACCGCTCACCTTCTACATTAGACATCGGTACCTTCTTACAATCTTTGAATTCCCTTTTACTTGATCTTTCATCCTATAAGAATATAGCTATTCTTGGAGATGTAAACCTTGACATCAGCATTACCCCAAGCCCTAATCGCATTTCCGAGTATCTCAACTTAATAGCTTTTCACGGTCTTCTTCCTGCCCACATTTACCCTACTCGCCAGTCCGCTTGTCTGGACCACGTTATGCTCAAAACGAACTCACTAGCGCTCACAGTAGTTATTGACTCTTGTGTGACAGACCATAACTCAATCTTGCTTTGTCTCAGACAAAGTAAACAATTGAATACTGGTGTCAAAATAACTTCAAAAGTCAATTACAAATCGTTAGATTCAGAAATGAATGGCATGAATTTCAAAACTTTGTATGAATATACTGATGCTAATCAAGCCACAAATTATTTTATCACCACTATTATCGATATTATACGCTCTCACACAACTATAGTTAGATTCCCAAATCACAAACGTTTACTTAAGCCCTGGATGACTACTGGCATGCTTCGCTGCATGCGTAACAGAGATTTGATGCACAAAAAACTGAAGCTTTCACCAGATAATCATACACTAGAAATAACTTATAAAAGATATAGGAACTATTGCACTAAAATTATTAAAAATCTAAGGAGGGCATACGACAGGGCGGAGATGAGCGAGGCTGCCAATGATAATAAAAAGATTTGGCAGATTATAAAGAGGGTCACAAACACAGAAGTTCCAAAAAATCCTAATATTGACTTACTTGTTCCTTCTGCTTCTCCCCAACAGTCGGTGGACTCCGTTAACGAGTTTTTTGTCGACATAGGCAAAAATCTTGCGAGCGTTTTTACCCGCCCTAGTGTAATCCGAGGCCCTCTGCATGTCACAAACGCCACACCTGCGCCACTACATTCATTTGCGATGGTCGACACTGATGAGAGTGAGGTTGAAGCGCTGCTCATGTCACTAAAAACTGATGCTGCTATTGGATGGGACAACATCTCTACTAAGTTTCTAAAACGTTACAAAAAGTTGCTTGTCCCCCCCTTGACGTACTTATTCAATCTTTGCCTCAGCTCCGGTGTATTCCCCTCATACCTGAAAAAAGCCATTGTGCATCCTATACATAAGGGAGGGAATAGAAGCTGTGTTAATAATTATCGTCCCATTGCTGTACTACCTTCAATATCCAAAATCCTAGAACGCATTATAAATAAGAGACTCACTAAATACCTTGAAGAAAAAAAGCTTTTATCTCCAAATCAATTTGGATTCCGACGAAATAAGTCGACGAATGATGCTGTTCTAAATTTAACGGGTTACATTGTCAAAAACATTGATGCAAAAAAGAAGGTAGTGTCAGTTTTCCTAGACTTAAAAAAAGCTTTTGACACAGTTTCTATTCCCAACTTAATTTTGAAACTAGAGGAACTGGGAATACGTGGCCTCCCACTCCAAATTCTTGCAAACTATTTGAGCAATAGGACTCAGTGCGTAAAAATTTATAATTACCTCAGTGGGGAGCTTCCTGTTACTTTTGGGGTTCCTCAAGGAAGTGTAGTTGGTCCCACACTTTTTTTGGTGTACGTAAATCAGCTGTGTAATCTGCTTCTCCGTAATGGAAAAATCACGGCATTTGCTGATGACACTGCACTCACTTTTACTGGCGATACCTGGCAGGAGGCTTTTGACGCGGCGCAGATAGGACTAGATCAAGTGCTAAATTGGCTTAATGGCAATCAACTCACCCTCAATACGGATAAAACAAAAATAATCTGCTTTACCCTACGCCAATCTACACAGCCGCCGAACTCATATTCCCTAATCGCTCACTCAAGCTTCTGCCTAGGCACCGCAGCTTGCTCTTGCCCTAAACTCGCACGCACTCCCACAATCAAATACCTCGGGGTAACTCTTGATGACAATCTGAGTTTCTCAGCACACATAGATCTACTGACTGCAAGGGTTAGAAAATTAATATTCGTCTTTAAGACTCTTCGTCATGTGGCAGGAGCACAGATTGTCAAAAGGGTCTACCTTGCCCTCTGTCAGACACTTCTTTCATATTGTGCTTCCGTCTGGGGTGGTGCTCCTAAGACCACAATGCTAAAATTGGAGAGGGCCCAAAGAGCCGTGTTAAAGGTAAGCACATTTCGCCCGATTCTTTTCCCAACAGAAGATCTATATAAAAGTTGCAAAGTACTTTCTGTCAGGCAACTCTTTATTCTTAATACAATCATATTACAGCACAAAGATACCCCCTACGCGGCAATCACTAAAAGACGTAAAGATATAGTTTGTCGGAACTACACATGTAAATACTCATTTACCAAACGATTTCTTTGCTACCAAGGGCCACAATTATATAATAAACTCAATAGGAAATTGAGACTTTACTCTCTTTCTACCTCTTCCCTCAAGAAAACTGTAACAAACTTTCTACTTACAAATAACTACCTGGAAACAGAACGCCTGCTTTTCTCTGATTATAACCCACCCTAAAGACTTCACCATACACACTTACAAACATAACATACCTTCACACACACACACACACCCTCACACACACAAACACACACACCCTCACCCACACGCACTCACCCCCACACATAAACACACAGAAATGCACACATACGAATTGTTCAAATGTCAAATAAAATGTAAAAAAAAAAAAAAAACATATCATGTGTAATTTCGAATTCTGCAATTATGGTTGTATATTAACTTTAGAACACTTGTTCTGGCTGCAATATTTTTTTGTCACTAAAATATGTATGGGCTGTATATACCACTGCCCTTAATACAAGTTATTGTATAACTTAGTAAGGGTGCTGGTTGCAACACCTACCTGTTTGTTAACTAGCATAAGTCAAGTGTACCCATTTATGTTAATTACTATTAACTTAATGTTAACATTATTATTTGATTAAATAAATAAATAAATTTAAATTTAAAATTTAAAATAAAATTTACCTTTTATTTAGAGTCAGTAAATAGTACCTCCAACTTTTAATAGCCATTGACTTTTTGGTAACCAAATTCTCATAAACGTTTTGTAGTTCTATCAAAAAGATTTTTCAAGTATTTGATCCCTAATTCGTAGTGAATGGTTGACCTATAAAAGTTAAAAATAAATTCGAAACCAAATGAAAAATAATGAAGAAAAATTCCAGTTTAGCTTAGAATTCAAAAATACCTATAAAAGGCTTAAGCGGGAAAAGGCGTATGTGTGCATTAAAATGTTGCAAGTTATTCCATCTATTGGTACTTATTTTATTAATATAAGTACCTAATCTAACAGAAAGGAGGCCTGTGTCTCAGCAGTGGGAAAATTATAGGCTGATTCTGATTATGATGATGAATGTTACCTTTTTACATCTTAACAACGGCTGAGCCGATTTAGACGAAATTTAGCACACGGATAGACCATGACCAGGGGTAGGTTTTTTTTTTTTTTGAGGGTGGGAAATCATAAAATAACTTCTCCTGCTCCAGGTGGAGCAGGAGCTGTCAGACTTTTACTGACTAAAACCCACACGTATTCCCTAAGTTGCCTGTATGCCAGGGGCCACGGTATCTCTTTTGAACAATCCGCACCCCTGGCAGGCATCGGCCCTTGCGGACCCCACCAGTTGATGCTGATGTCTCTTTGAGGCGTGGAGCATTACGCTAGGTTAGGATACATAATATATATTAATATATTATAATCAGCCCGTATTGCCTCACTGCGAAGCAAAGGCCTCCTTTTCCTTTTTCCACTCAACTCGATCCTGAGCCAAGAAAGACCAATCCCTCTTATACGCGTCAAGTTCGTCCCGTTACATAAGATAAGATACTTTTTATCCCGGTTTTACGTTCCCGTGAGATCATTCCCGGTGCCCACGGGTAAAGCCGCGGGCATAAGCCTGTAATGTAACTTTAGGTCGTTGTCGACAGCAGCTGTCACGTGAGTTTTGGATTACTCGCAAATTGCTATTAGTGGACCCCTAGATGTTGACACTGACAATCATGTTAACGTCGACGAAATTCCGACTGCAACTCGGCTAATTGCTGTTTATTGTGGCGAGTGAGCTCTCTATTGAAACATGGTCGATAGGAAAACATCTAACATGCTTTTAGATGGCTTGACGTTCACAAAGTTAATAATAAAAGCTTTTCAAGCAATTTTCATTTAAAGACTGAAGATTCGAATATACTTAGTCAAAACCCTTGACAAGGAGATGAATATGTATTCTAAACAATGAATTTAGCACCTAACATGTTCTTTTAAGACCATAGATTTCTTATAAGTTTTTCTATAATCTATAAGTTTTTTACCAAACGCATATATTTATCTTACCTAATATAATGATGTTGTAATAAACCAATTACAGGAATATAAAAAAGAAAATAATCATAAGGCATCAAAAAATACGTCCGCATCGTTGTCAATGGGAAAAGTGCCCAAAAGGCTGGCAGCATTGCCACGTTGTATGGCAATGCTGATTCTTTGGCCGAAAAATAGGCCAGCCCTTTGGTCACGTGAAGAGTCGACCAACTGGTTGGAAATTTCTCGGAAAACTAAGTGGGCACTCGGACCCCATGGCCCTAGCTAGAGTTTCAACTCCAAACGGCTCGAACATATACGGTCCAATAAGATTGGAATATTTGCGCCGTTTGAGGTTTTCCGCACCTGCAGCAGCCGCCCCAGCACAACCCGCCGTACAAGAAAGATGGGATGGCGCAAGAGTGTCGACACATGTTGCATCCCACACCAAAGGCCGACCTAACTTCCAAGGCATTATGGTACTGTTATTACAAACAGAAAAAAATATATAAGTAAAAAACTATTATCTGTATATTTTTCAAAATGTTTGGCTCAATAGATCCGGAGATAATGGGGAAGGGGGAAATCGTAAATCGTCTATGTTCCTTAAACAAATTAAAACTATTTATTAAAAAAAAAAAATGTAAGAGACCTTCAACAAGTAAGCCCTTTCAATTAGTATGTCACACGGTAAAGTTTGCAAAACGTTTTCTTAAAATGTTCTTGTTAGACAAAAATGACCACATAATCAAAATTAATTTACGTTACATGTACGTTCGTGTTTTGTACACATAAGTTAACCGGTTTTGTAAATTCGGAGTAAATAGGCTGTGACCGACGGACAGACAGTCAGACACACAAGTGATCATATAAGGGTTCTCTTATGTCGTTCGATCGTACGTAACTTTCAAAATAAAACAAGTAACTGACCCCTTAAAACTAATCAATTAATAGTTATAGACTTTTACACTTTACAACAACATTGCATCATTTAGAACATTCACTACTCCGCTCCCAAGATAATAACTTCGAATTATAAAGTTTTAATCAAATTACGACACCACACAGAAAGAGCGCAACGTACGCATAACAAATAATAAAATAAAACATTATCTCATAATGAAAATGTAAAAGTAATGAAAGTGTGAAGGTAAACAAAGGATTTGTTAATTTTTTTCCAACAATGGGAGCAAGCAAAGCTACGTAAAAGCCAGAATACATGGCACTTATTGTTTTAGATATAATACTAAGTTAATGTCCACATGTTATACGAATATTCGTCCAACGAAGTTGGTACTAGTTACGTTTCTGGACTAATATTCGTTTTAATTGGGTACTAAACGAAACGTATAAATATATTTAAGTGAACGAACGCTAACGTAAGCGACCGTCTAAACGCCTAAATCCGATGCGGGTGGAGATACATTAGGTCGATTTCTGTGGGCTTTTGTAGATCTGTGGATTATTAAGATAATAATACCCTTCATGCTAAAATGGTTGGTAAAATAGTATAGTAGTGTTTAAACTATAAGTATTTTAACACAGAAATACCTATGTAGAAACCATAGATATAAGATTATATTTCTATGGTAGAAAGCATTTGTATAATGATATGTTTTTTTAAGCTATTGCATAGCTTCTATCGCGGGCCTTGAGTGTGGAGACCGAATCCAGAAATTCCGTAACGAAAATAACCTAACACCCCCGTAATTCAGCCCTTAGCAACAGGTCGGACTGTTGCATAGCAACGGAGGAATGACATGTTAAAATTGCAATTTTGACTGCTTTATCTGAATTTTCATACACAACATCTTATATTTATGGATAGTTTATGAAATTTTCTTACCGTTTTAGCAGTATTTTAGCCATTTCATACTGGGGGGTATTAGGTTATTTTCGTTATAATTGCATAAGTTGATAAAAATGCTATGCAATAGCTTTACCGCGACAGTCCCCGAGTGCCACACGTATTTTTTCTCTATGGCATTGACCACAATCTGACATTTCACTAAACTGGATTTGATTATGTTTTAGTTGTAGATACGTTTTTGTCTCACCATTATTCAACCACAATTCCGAACTATGCCCGAATTTTCGGGACCAATTTACTGATTTAGATATTTGAGTTGGCGTTCTAATCCAGTACCGTTGAGCCTATACAAGCCCTTTGTTTCGTTGGTACCTACTAAATGATCGCCGAATCATTTATTTTGATGCTATGTTACATCCACCGCTGAAGACGAAAGGAAAATTCTTGGATTTATCCCTTCTTAGAACGGTCTACACACATCGCAGTTCCACAAATGCACACATAAAAATCTCTAAATTCTTAAGTAATGATTGTCTGTAGGACTTCTATCACTCATGTTTTCTTTAACTCTTTTATATTAAAATCTACAGAGGCAAACTTAGGGACTTCTCACACTTATTCAGCTCTGTTCAGCTTTTGTCCATAGAAAACGACGATTTTGTATAGAGTCCGTTCAGCTTTCCGCGGCTGAACGGACGCGTACGTACTCGTATCTTCGTCGTTTTCTATGGACAAAAGCTGAACAGAGCTGAATAAGTGTGAGTAGTTCCTTATGGTATTCAAAGAGATGGTATGAACAATTGTAGTTGGATTGTGTTGAATACGGTGCGTGTGTGGGGTATTTAATGTGTGTGTGTAAGTGTTTTGTGAGATCAGCGGTGGTCCAGTGGTATCGGCACTAACCGACGAATTGTAGGTTGTTAGTTCGGTTCCGTACCCAGGCAGGCGCTTTACTTTGTGTATGTATTTTCATAACCACTGCTCTCAAAACAGTGAAGGAAAACATCGTGAGGAAACCGGCGTGTTCTAGAACCAACAATTTGAAAACCTGTGACATCTATCAACCCGCACTGGACCCGCGTGGTAGACTACAGCCCCTCTCACAGAGAAGAGGCCTGTGTCTCAAAATTGGGAACATTTTAGGCTGATTATGCATATGCTGTGTGTTTTGCTTTTATGTATTAAATATATTGTGTACTTCTGATTTTTTTTTAATTAGCCTACACTGTCCCACTGCTGACCAGGCCGAAAGGCCTCCCCCAAATCCTTCCAGGCATCCTTTTCCAGGGCCACCTCGATCCAGCCCGTACATTACGCGTCTAGGTCGTCATGCCATCTTTTCAATTTTATAAATAGAAAAATAATTACGATAATGCGTTTCGAGTTTTTGTTGCGATGTGCACCAACATTTTTATTTTTTTGGTGAATGATTAATTTAAATAATGCATTCATTACGCAACATAATACACCCATGCAAAATCAGGACGGGTCTCTAACTCTCTATAGTATGAAGCGTAAAATATTTAATCTTACCAACGGGGACGATCTCGCCGTTATCTCTGCTCCAGTAGCTGACTGGTTTAGGATACGCCTCGGTCTCACATTCCAGTATTAGCTCGGTGCCTAGCGCAGCCCCCACCAGCTGGTTCCTTATTGTTATTACCGGAGGAACTAGAAAAGAAAAGTAATTTAGTAAAGTTTTAAACTCGAGAAACTACAAGAAAAGAGTGGTTTTGTCTTTTTTTGTACTGACTTTGGGCCAATCAAAGATATCAGATGTGCTATACGTAAATATAAAATAAACAAAACTTAGGGCGCATTCCGTATTAGACAAATAGTGATAATATCGCGAAGCCAACCAAAATTAAAATCAGTACGAATGATCTGATAGCTCTTAAATTTTTTGACTATTCAATTTGGTCGGGTTCGCGATATTATCACTTTTGTTGCATTTCGGAACACGGCATTAGAGGTTTATTTATATGCTTTGTTTAAAGTTATGAGACGTTTAAACGTCATAAATGTACCTATCATTAAACAGTCGCTAATCATAACTTAACATAAGCAACGTTTATAAAGAGCTAATGTTTAGGTACAATGAACAAAACATAAACGTATGAGTATAAGTAAAGGGCTCACTTGCAAAATAAATCATTCAAGCGTTAAAACCAAATGTCAGAAATAAAAGGTGGTTTTTTTTTGTGTTTTTCTTTTGTGATTTGTGGTGCAAGCAAACTTAAATATTTAACGCAATAATATATTATTTGCTTTTGAGAGCTATGGTGGAGATTTATACCTACTCCAAATATTTAGGCTTTTTATTTATTAAAACTTTATGCACATGTAAAAAATACTGTACAAAAGCAGAATTAATGCCCGAGTCATTTTCTACCAATAAACGGTGATGCGGAGACACGGAGTTTAGAAAGAAGTGTGGAGACAAAAAATTGCAGGTCCAGCATAAGGGATAGATAACTCGAAAAATAATACATACTAATTAATATATAGACACTTAATACGTGTGGCTTTTTGCGCGGAGGTTGCTCAGGTAGGAAATACGTTTTCTTGTCCGATCGTCCTCTGCATGGAGTGTGCATTATTTTAACTACCCTTTTTATATCAGAACTACTAACACCCGAATATGTGGTTTGTAAAAGAAAGAAAAATGCGTTTATTTCTTTCTTTCTTAATACTAACACAATATGGATCACGGGGGTCCGAAAAAAATAAAAAATATTTATTTAATCATTTCTTTTGCCATTATCGTACCTCACACACACACATCCGACACGACCCAATCTCTCCACCAAACAATCCAAAAAATGATCTCGGTTTTAGATCATAGGTTAAAGGGAGTTAACGGAGTGATCAACAACAGAATGCTTTTGTGCACGTCACAAGCCTCTTTTGAGGTCTAACCCCTACCTGTAATGGGTACGCCACGATTGCGGCGGTAAGTCCCCTCTTTGAGGAGTGGTTTGAGAGGCGGCATGGCGTCCTCACCTTCCGCCTGACGCAGGTCCTCACCGGACACGGTTGTTTCGGGAGGTTCCTGTTTCGGATAGGGCGGGAGGAAACGCCCGGGTGTTTCCACTGCGAAGATCGCCCTGAGGACACGGTGGAGCACACGGTGGCGGTCTGCCCTGCTTGGGCGGAGCACCGCCGTGTCCTTGCGGAGGCGATCGGCGGCGGCGATCTCTCGCGTCCGGCCCTGGTCCAGGCCATGGTACGGAGCGAGAGGGCATGGGGAGCCGTCACCTCCTTCAGCGAAGCAGTGATGCTCGCGAAGAGGGAGGCGGCGCACGTGAGGGAGAGGCAGCATATGCGCCCTCGCGACCCCAGCCGCCGCAGGATACGGAGACGCCCTGGGCGTCGGGAATCCCAGGCCGATTTCCGGCCACCGTAGGCATGGGCTTGCGGACGGCGAGTAATGGGTAGCTCGCTGTCCGGTAAGGACCAAGCCCAAGTCGACGGCGCGTTGTGTTCCACGCGCGCCTCAAAGAGATGTCAGCACAAATAGTGATGGGACCCGCAAGGGTCGATGCCTGCCAGGGGTGCGGGTTTGTTCGAAAGAGACACCACAGCCCCTGGCTTAAGGGCTACTGAAGGAACACGGGTGGGTTTTAGTCAGTAAAAGTCTGACACGCCCTCCTGCTCCACCCAGAGCGGGAGAAGTTATTTGATGATTTCCCACCCAAAAAAAAAAAAAAAAAAAAAAAAACCCCTACCTGTAAACAGATACACAAGCGTGTAATCCGATATCTTACGCGTCTATTAAGTACCTACTACCGAATAACGGCACTAATCTTATAACTACCTAAATATTCCATTATCATCGTCTGTAATTTGTATATTTCGTTTCCAGGTAAAGCTTAAGGAATAGGCATGTGATTCAAATAAGGGTCAAGTATTGTTTATAATTACGACTCCATCAATATTCTTTATAATAATTTAGTTTTGTGCAAAAAGGTAATGACCTCAACCTGTGTCATGGTTAACCTGGCGAAATAAAATTGGTGAAAAAGATGCGATACGGCCTCGTAAGAACAACAATTCACAAATATACTAAAACCTCATACAACAATGGCTTACACTTCATCGAACGTTATCGAGTTGGAGGCAGGAAAAGTTCACCACACCACTCATGAACTCACCAAGGGTAAAAATTTCAAAAAATCTTCAATTTTAAACCGCAAATATTGCTACTAGTCCATATTGAGTGAACTGTGGGTCCTCGATCGTCAGCAGACACCAATATTGTGGCAACCAAACACACTTTGCGAAGGCTATGCCCCGTTAGCAAAGCTAGTGGCAGCCTAGACCGACTTCGTATTGACGTTAAATTTAATGCAATTATCATACATGGTGTAAGGGAAACGCTTCCGAAGACAGGTGATAGGGCCATAAAAAAATCAATTTTTTATTTAATTTTTACCTTTTTATTGTACACTATGCTGTGAGAACAATTAAATGAACCATTATTTTAGATTAAACACATTTAAAAACGACCCCAGGTTCAGGCGGCGACTTTAGGTTTAGGCATCCTTTGTAAAGCGCCGCCAAAATAAAAATGAGTTGATGCATTTCAGAATCGTCAAACGTTTTAAATTGATGCAAACCAATTTAAGGCGAAAGGTTATTGGTATCTGTTTGCATTTAGGTCGTATATAACCTACGTTCTAGCTTCGGAAGCGTTCTCCTTACGGGTGTATTACTAGAAAAGGTAGTTTGCCAAAAACTATGCATGTGTCTGTCTCTACAATACCAACAGTCACCCTCCGACTTCCTTTATTTTAAATGTCATGCAGGTCGAGGTCGAGCAGGTACTCTTGCAAATAAGAAACTGTCCACTAGAATTGTTCTTCAACAGAAATGACTCAAATAATGTACGAGTTGCTGCTTGCCAGCTCTTCACTATATCAAAATAAAATGTTAATGCGGGTACGTGTACGATACGATGAACCTAAGTACGTTTGAAGGAAGCTAAAAATAGGGTCAGACTGGAATTGCGAGCATTACCTACTAGTGGTTAATCCCTATAAATTATTTCATCACCACTGTTCTCAAAACGACGAAGGAAAACGTCGTAAGGAACCCCGCATGTCCTAAAACCAAAAATTGGAAGACGTGTGACAACTTCCAAACTGCACCGTGGTGGATTAAAAAGCCCTTTCCCTCTCACAGACAGGAGGCTGTATCCCGGCATTGGGAACATTATGGGCTAATTGTATTTAATGCGTCGCCTGTCAAGCACAAGGTTGTAGGTTCAGATCCGAGCAAGTACCATAGTGACTTTCAATTCCTATTCTACTTCTAAGTTTATCTTAGACATCACTGACATACACAATCCCAATAAACCACACAGCTCTGTTCAACTCATTTGGGAATACAGGCGTGATGTTGTGTTATGTATTTTGTCATTTTCATCGGTGGAGGAAGGACGTATTGAGGAAACCCGAACGTATAATTGATATAAGTCTAAAATCGCCAATCCGCATTGAGCAAGCGTCGTGATCACCGCTCGTGCCTTCTCTATATCAGAAGAGGTCTTTGCTCTGCAGTTGGACAATAATATAGGCTACTATTATCTTCTTTATTACCTTAAACATACATATACCTAATAAATTGTTTTTTAAATTAGGATATAAAACATTCAAAACAATATGGGGCTACTATTGTTTTTTAATTGGTCCCTGTTTGCCATACCGGTGGGCTACTAATTTTTTTAATGTTTGGTAAACCGATGGTCAGGGCTCTTGAGAGAGGAACTTCCTAACGATACGCTCCGTTTCCAGAAGTACCGCTCTCTGGATCTAGCCATTGATCCAGTTGCCTAACGAGAGCCTACTCAAGTGCTGTTTAGGGCTCTTGGCCGATAGTCCTGGCATAATAGTGCCAGGACTATCGGCAAAATGACTGCTGTGTCCACATTCCTGGTATTATTATTGTTACTTACATTGTACTGTTAGCATGATTCTCTTGCTCACAGTCGGAGGCACGCCGTTTGAGGCTATACACAGGTAGGCCCCCGCATGCTGCCTGGTCACCCGAGTTATGTTCAACTCCGGCCCCTCGTATGACGTCACTACAACAAAAATATACGATAAACTACAGGCAAATGAGATGGTACAGTTTTGCCTGGATTGTATCGAACCTCAATGACTTTAGGTATTACAAGCGGCTTTAGGTAGCCGTGATGTCCACTACCAGGTGGGCCGCCATCTTGAGTGTCACACAAAAAAAGTCGAAGTTTGCAAAACTGAGCCTGATACGATTACAATATGATATGGAGAGATTCGATCCAACTAGATGTATATCTGTATTTTGTAGTAGATTACACTAGAAATGACTAAAGCACTAGAATAGACAGGTGTTACAATCTGGCAAATGACGTGGGTGTCTTTGTACTTCAAGTCTCAATCTCATTCATGAAAATCTGAAAATCTATGATGGAAAAGTTAAAATTGTATGTACAGAAAAGTTTATGTCCATCCAGCTGAAAGTCGTTGTAGAAACATAAAACGCTTTGGAACCGATTGCCAGTTATCTAAACCCCATACAACTCGACAAGCCAGGATATCAAAACTCATCACGTAAATATCGAAATGATGTAGATGTTCATTACAATTTACTTTAAACTATGTAACTAAGTTGTATATTGTATTATACTAAGTACAAACTAAGTTATGCAAACTTCAACAGATGCAAAGTAAACAGTTCATGTGTATGTAAACGGCATGTTTACGTAAACGTTTGAGTAAGGATCTCCGAGATACATGTTGGGATGGGTCAGGGTACTGGGGACTAAACAGGACGTATATCTCCATCTCTTTCGCACATTGAAGTAAGATTAAAATAATACTGTTATAAGTGGTGATGTTAGATACCCTAGGCAGTTGACAATTAACATATATGTATAGGGTGGCAGAAATATTGACGCGCAAACTGTAACCATGAATTCAGCGCTTGCTTCTAGAAAACCCCCTAGTGTAGACATTCTATACTATTTATACTGAACTATACTGAATCCATCGTAACAGTTTGTCGATTTTCTTGCCACCCAGCAGGCTTAGCACGACTACCTACCGTGGAGAAGCGTTTTGTCGACGGAAGAGTAGACAAAAATGACGTTTCCGTGTAGACAGTTGACAGTTTTGTACCGAGAAATGTAGAAAAGCGATTTCTATTCTACGGTAGAGTAGAAAAAGCGTCATGCTAAGCCTGCTGTATTAATAAACAGGAATGTAAATCCTTGACATCGTCCTTCTTAGTGTTAGACGCAGTTCTTTTTAACCGACTTCAAAAAGGAGGAGGTTCTCAATTCGATTGTTTTTTTTTTAAATGTATGTACACCGATTACGCTGAGATTGATGATCCGATTTACATGATTCTTCTTTAGTTTGATGCGTAATAGTTGCTATTTGGTCCCATAAAAATTTAACATATTTTAGTCCAGTCCAGTTTTCATTTCATGAATTTTTTTTTTTTTTTTTTTGTTTACGTGGACGATGTAATTTTAGTTTGTGTACGGCTTTTTAGGAGTTTTCATTTTGACCCCAAGGATGATGAAATTATGAATTGGTGTGGGGTAGGTATTAAAACAAAAAAAAAGTTTTCTTTTTAGTCTAGTTTAAAAAGTTTTTTCGCACACAACTGTGAATAAAATTAACATATCTTAGCCTGTATTAGTACACCTTTTTTGTTGACTGTAGGTACATCAATACATAAAGTCAGATTTACACGTTGCGAACTAATAACCAGTGGCCTATCATAAGTAGAAGTAAGTTGCACCGTCCGTAACAGGGTTTAGACGATGCAAGTTATTTGTTTCTAGACTTTTATTATATGTCACAGGCAAAAAATTGCATCGTGTAAATGTGGCTTAACTGCTCCCAAGACCGCTGGATATTTTATGGTGCATATCTTGCATTTCCCACGAGAAACAAAGTCATTTTCCTCAATCTACATGACCACCACCTACGTGCTGCCGTTCCTGATCCCAAGTCTCATGGGAGTTTCGTTTTTCGGGCACAATTCCAACCTAGTGAAACGGAATATCTAATCAATCAATCAACTCAGTCTGTATTGCAGTTTACTACTGGATATATTCCTCATCGAATTTGCAGTACCTACAACACCCAATTCTCCGACTTCCTTAACCATTCCGTCTTATGATATCATCAAACTTGGCTAAATTATATTATTTTCATTTCACGTTTTCAAAATATTTATTGAAGCAGACTTAATAAAATCTCAGTGGGTTTTTTTTTGCGCACTGGAATATAAACGCAATGCTGAGCACCGACAAGTGCAAATCGAATACTGTGTTTTTTCGACGCGCTATGACTCACTCGCGCTGCACTATTTGGGATTCTCAATGCTCAGTTCAACATCGAATGAATGAATTAATGAATGAAATGCACCGATCCCAGCGTGGCTTGACCAGACTTTATTAATCGAATGAACCACAAGATTTGCACTAGCCCCTGGAGCCTCATGCTTCATGGTGTCACAAAAGCTATAGCATATCAAGAAGTAGACCGGGGGGCTCGGTAATGGTCAGGTAGACGTGCCCTTAGGATAGGAAAGGATTGCGAGCCTATCGGATATGCGCAATATGAATATACCTACAGGTTGCAAGGGATATCAACGCACAAACTGTTACCACGACTTCCGAACCGACTAGACTCACCAGCATATGCATTTTGCGAGGTCATTGGTAAAAAAGTCTGCTGTTTCAAACAAAAGTGCAATATCTCAATCAATCCAACTAGCCAACTATGTTGGAATCGGCTTCCAGTCAAAAACCAGATTCAGCTGAAATTCAACCAGGATTTTACATACAGTGCAATACCTAGTCAATCAAAATGTATGGAATACAAGATCTTTAAATAACTTACGAAAAGTTTTGGAAACAGTTGGAGCGTCGATGTCCCTTACACCGTGTATGTAAAATAAGTACCTATGCCTCCAAAGAAACTTAAAGCTTAAGATTAAAGACCCCCCAGATTGCAGAATTTGCACGTCTAATTCTAATACAGTACATCTGGCTTCTAACATTAAAATAGTATTTACCTTGCATTCCATCTGAAATGGTAATAGGTTTGGAATGTTCTCTTCGCCAAGTAATTTGCGGATGCGGTGATCCGGTTGCGGCACATGTTAAATTTATCGATGCGCCCTCCCGCACCGTCTGGTCGGTGCTCGTACCTCGGTCGAGGATATCAGGAGGAACTGCGGGGAAAGAAGATAATGTTAGATGGAATCGTGGAAGAAGTTTCGTATTCATATATAGGGATAGCCGAAATTTTCCGGTTGGTAAAAATTCTATGTGCCTGGCTAGTAAAGTAAAAAAAGAGATTAGTAAATTAGTTTAGTAAAATACCGATGGATGAGTTCGAACCGAATTAAATTTGATAAATATTTATTCTCTACTATTGTTTTTTTCGAATACTCCCATCGGTTTCTTACTAAACGTTAATTATATCCGACATACCTGGTTACTTACCTACAAACGGTGTGAATAGCGATGCAGGGGAGAATAGGGATGAAACTTTAAAATGGATTTTAATGTTGAACTATTTTAGTTTTTTGCCAAGAATTGCACTTAATCGTTCATTATAATACAGTTATCACATTTACATTATATTTGGCAAAAAACTGTATCACTTCAACGTTAAAATCACGTTTAAATTTTCGATTGATCCATGCATCCTTATTTTCCCTATTTGACGTTATCTCTTTTGGTGATCGTACCCACATAGACAACGAGTAATATAATAATTATTGTAAAAGGTTTTTTACATAAATAAGGTGTTACATTTCCGATTGAAGCAGTGACTCCTAACAAGGTTGTGCCTGTGTTGTAACACACTCACTCCTGTAGGAGTGAGTGTCTTCACCAGTTCTTGGAACATTAACCAGTTATTACTAATTAAACATGTATTTCACTCAACTGTAATTATGTTTTGATCTCAATTTCACTAGAATTCATATTCGTTAGCCATGTATTTAACATTGGTTTTGGTTTCTTAGCCCAAATAATACATTAAGAATATCTCATGTATTTATCTGTTATAGGTAGGTGAGCTTTCTTGGAAAACACGTGTTTTGTCTTTCTAACTAAATACAACATCTAGGTAAATCTTAATCTTCATCATAATATACACGTCACTTTAATACAAATACCAGGCCACTCATAAAGTATTGCGAAAAAAGTTTTTATGTGTGAGGCACTGGCCAGTTATAACCCATTTTGAAAATATGATTATGTAGAAGTAAAAATAGGTCTACGTTCCTATTTCAAAATTTCCCTAGACATTTTTGCGAGCTTATTTAAATTATCGTACCTCGGAGAAAATTAACTAACATTCATTCTAGTCTTGTACCTGATCGGTCATTTTTGAGATCGCCCCTTACTAGTTCATTTCGGTCAGTGAACCAGTTCATTCTATTAGTTCTATTAGCTCTATTCGGTCTTCGCTCTCAGTCAGTACTTCCATAACACAGAGCAAAAAAGTCTAATTGAAATCGTATCCGCCAAATCAGTCGCTGCATTCTCGTTCTTGTTCGGTCATACGATAAGGCTCTTTGTAAATGTACGAGGAGTTATTAGAACTAATAGACCGATTACAAGACAGCATTCGGAAACGTTTCTTTTAGTACAGTGCAAAGAAACGGTTCCTATTCGTTCATCGTTCACGAACTACACAAGACTAATTCATTCCACTTACCAACAATATCTAAATATCCCAGTTGTGACTTCATAGGATCCGTGTTGATCTGGCACATGTACCATCCTCTGTCCGTCTCCCGCAGCTCTCTAATGTGCAGGAACCAGGTCCGGTGGTCGCTGTGGGTCACCCCCACTCTCCGACTCCTCGATATCACGTGCGTGTGGATTGTGAGAATGGTCTGCGTGTCAACCCGCAACCACGCAACCTATTACCAAATGTTTATGGCCATTTTAAAACACCATTACGACCACAAGAGCCCTTATAAAAATCTAAATAAGTTCGATAAACTACCAGTTTGTTAGTAATGCGACATTCCCGTACTTTCGTACACTCATACGCAAACATCGATTGGAAAAGTTTCTCCGAGATTAGAATGAAATTTTTAGGAGTTTTGTATGGCAGCATTGAAATACGATACTGTTGGTAGTACTTACCTAAATCATTACATCGTTTTGCATGGTAACTTTGTATTAGTTCGGAAAGTGGATAAACTGATAAAAAAAATGTATTGCGCAGACCGACGGCTTCAACGATAACGGTTCAGCGCGTTCAAGATTAACTGCATCAATTAATATAAATGCTTAATGTAATCTAATTATGTTCTGTTTACGCTTCATTTTGTTTTACACATGATTGATTTATAGCTAATAAGACGAATTCTGTTATAGTGATACAAAACTTTTTTAACACAACATCATGCCCTGTTTCTCGGATGGGTTGGGTAGAGGTGTACCTATAGATCACCCACGTTACACCAATTATATTTAAGTTTCATGCAATAAGGGGCCATCCCATTGCCATCAACCGGGCAAAAATCAAGACTCCGGGCTGAAACTGAGAAATTCCAGATACAAAAACTCACTAACACTTTGCCCCACCGGAGAATCAAACCCAGAACCTCATTCTCACCAGCAGTGCTTGCGACCACTAGACCAAGAAGGAAAACAACGACTGTTATTTTGATACAAAACATTTAAACGGGAGTAAATCCAAAAACAAATTCTAAGTTCTCAAATAGACGTGACTTCTCTTCGTCGTTCAATGGTAGTATCTTCCTAACTTAAAAGCAGTTCTGTGTATCTATTCTTAGGCAATTAGGATTAATTTGAGATGGAGTGTCAGTGTTACATCGGGGTGACGTGTAGGTGCCCCCTACCAAAACACCTCTCCACTTCTCATTCGTAATTAGTAAGCCTATTTAGGAATTAATTATTACAATTATGAGCTTCTGAATGTCTATGATCTATTATTGTTTGGTTGTCTGATTGACAACATAGCTATGTAAAGATCTTTTGGCAAAAATCGGAACAAACGCCGCCATCTTGTTTTTTCAATAGATAGGTACCTATAATTTTCATTCACACAAATATTTACAAAGCGCCATAAATCCTTGCAGCCTTCTTCTTCTTTCCTGGATACTATTGTCTCTCTCAACTGGCTTGTGGCCAAATAATAACAGATGCACGGGTCGATCGATCAGGTTAAGCTACACTTGCCGCGGTTGATCCGTGGATGGGAGATCATCTTTACAAAAAACTTTACGGTTCCAAAATGTATATATTAGGTCTTTACCTATGAAATTGCCGTTCTGCAGTACTGGCCATTTCAAATCAAAATAATTTTTGTTTGGCTAAGAATTCTAATTTCAAATTAATTTTATTTTAAAAACATGGATTTTTTTTTCTAAAAGTAGTCATTTCTTTATTGATTAGTGTTACATTTTCATCGCATTTCAATCTTTTTCGTCATCATGGATACGTTAAAAATTCGAGTAATTATGGAATATGAGTACCGTCGTGGCAGCAACGCGGCACAAGCGGCACGCAACATCAACGACGTTTACGGAGCTAACACTACAAACCAACGCACCACCTGTTATTGGTTTGCTCGCTTCCGTTCTGGAAATTTCGACCTGAAAAATGAACCTCGCGGTCGTCCGAAGACTTTGGTCGACAATGACGAATTAAAGGCGATTGTGGAAGCTGATGATACACAATCTACGGCTGAATTAGCAGCAGCTTTCGACGTTAGCGTCAAAACAATATTGGTCCATTTGCGTCAAATTGGCAAGGTAAAAAAGCTTGACAAATGGGTGCCCCACGAACTCAATGATCGCCAGCGCGAAGTACGCGTCGAGACGTGCCTTGCACTGCTCAACAGACACACAAATGAAGGAATTTTGAACCGCATTGTTACCTGCGATGAAAAAAGGATTCTGTTTGATAACCGTAAGCGCTCAGCAAGTTGGTTGGATCCTGGTTCAGCACCTAAACAATGCCCTAAACGAAAACTTACCCCTAGAAAAGTGATGGTCACTGTTTGGTGGTCTAGCGCCGGTGTGATTCATCACAGCTTCTTACCAAACGGGGTGAGCATTACTGCAGATGTGTACTGTGAAGAACTGAACACAATGATGGAGAAGCTGGCGCATCTCCAACCAGCATTGGTCAATCGCTCGTCTCCGCTGCTCCTGCACGACAACGCGCGACCTCATACTGCACAGCAGACGGTCTCCAAGTTGCAAGAACTGGGGTTGGAAGCTCTCCGTCATCCGCCCTACTCACCAGACCTTGCGCCTACAGACTACTACTTTTTCCAGAATTTGGATAACTTCTTGGCGGGAAAAAAATTTAATACCCGAGAGGCAGTACAAAATGCCTTTGAAGAATTTGTTGCCTCCCGTCCAGCTGATTTCTTTAAGAAGGGCATCAATAAACTGCCACTGCGATGGCAAAGATGCATTGATTGCATGGGTGATTACTTCGATTAATACAAATAAAAAATTCATGAAAAAAATTCGTTTAAATTTTTTCATACAAAACGGCAATTTCATAGGTAAAGACCTATTATATATCTAACGATGTATAAATAAATTTCATGTTAAATAATTGGTACTTGGAATTCTAAATACCTACTGATAATAAAACTTCACATACTTGAATCAGTATAGGTAATAAACTTGTTCATGAGTTCAATCGTATTTAAAGTTCTTAGAAAGAGTTTTGTTGAATTTCCAAACGAGGGCGTAGGGCTTATCTTTTAACTAGAATAGACACGATCACTCCCACACAAAATCTCAAACGTTTATAATAAGGTAAATCTGCGTAGCCTTTTCTCAACTATGCTGGGGTCGGCCTCCAGTATCACCGAATGCAGGTGAATACCAGTATTTCACATGAAGCTACTGTCTATCTGACCTCGATAACCCAGTTACCCGGTAACACGATACCTCTTGGTAAGACTGGTTGTCAGACTTTAGGGTTTCTGAGGACCCGTACCGACTGTCAAAGATCCTTGAATGACAGCCGGGACCTGCTTAACGTGCTTTTCGAAGCACGGAGGGGTCTTGGTACCTATGTAAAGATGGTCACAAATCCACGGTCCGACCGCAGCAAGAGTAGCTTAACCTGATCGATCAATCTTTACAGCTGTAATTACTTACCCACAAGTCTCTATAATTATATTATGAAGTAGCAGCGCCCCGCGGTTTCACCCGCGTAGTTCCCGTTTCCGTGGGAATACGGGGATAATATATACCCCATATTATCCGGTGATAGTGTAGCTTCCCAAAAGTGAAAGAATTTTTCAAATCGGTTCTGTAGTTTCGGAGCCCATTCAATGCAAACAAACAATCAAATTTTTCCTCTTTATAATATTAATAATAGATAGACCCCAAGCTTTTATAATTATGTACTTCACTTAAAAGCTCAAAAGGTCGTTCTTAACAAATACAGCAAGTATAAGCAAAAAGCTGAAGAAAATCTAAGCGCTTTCAACAACGTGTTCAAGATAAGAGATGTAGGATTGTAAATTCTCTAAGTCGTCTTTTATTTAGCATATGCAATATCTCGCTGTTAACCTAGCGTAAGCTTCGGACTTCTTTATTCCATCGTTTTGCAGGCTTTTTACTAAATCTGCCACGTTAAAGGGAAGTTTAATTCTCATTCAACTTCTATCAGGATTTGACCAAATATTTGGCAGGAGCAACTGGAGCTACTGGCGAGCATGAGGTCCTGGATTCGATTAGCAGGTCAGGCACAAAGAGTTAATGGGTTTTTCTATCTCGAATTTCTCAGAAACAGCCCGAAGTCTGAATTTCTGCCCGGTTGATGGCAAATGGCTCGCCCCTATGGGGACCCTATAGGGACTTAAACATAACTGGCGAAATGTGGGTGTACTATAGGTACACCACTGCCAGGTCTTCGAGGAAATAACGCATGATGTTATGTAGCTTTAAATATAAATAACATAAAAAGTTCTGGGAAATCCGGAGGAATAGGTGAAAAAAGTACAAAGTTGGCACAAATATCTGCAGTGCAAGCAACGTCATTTGTAAGTGCCACTTACGCTGGAATATAGTAAAGGTGTCAATGTTACGGACCTTGTACGTAGACAGGTTGTGTACGGAGCATGCGAGGATCGCCTCCCGACCTAGCGGCGCGGTCACATTCGCGATCGGTGCGCTGAAACCCGGCTCGTCTGAAACAATGTATGTATTTATTACAGCCTTCATTCTGTACGTTGGAGTTATGCGGCATCGCAGCGAGTTACAACTTACATGTAGGTACTTACTTACACAAGTACTTTTCTCCATGTTTGAGATAGGTTTTAAGTTACTATGTAGCAACACCAAGGCGTTGCTGGCCTTTTTCGAGGAGCTGGGGTGGATCGAATGACCCATTCTCCCACCCGTACGGAAAATACGCGCTTTGACGTGGAGTTGCGGACAACAGCCCGTTTTACCTATTACCTACCTATAAGTTACTATGTATATACTAAGTACAAATTCTTGCTCTCGTACTCTTTTTTTAGAAAAATAATGCTGAATACTGAATACTTGTATATGTATTATAAATGTGAAAGTTTGTATGTTTCGATATTTGGATGTTTGGTACTTAATCACGCAAAAACGGCTAACCGGATTTGGATTGAATATTTATAACCTGGATAAACACTCTTTCTTTATATCTTGGTAGTACGTTCCGTTGGATAATTTTAGACGTCCACGCGAGCGAAGCAGCTGAAAAAAGATAGTAAAAGATAATTGATTGATTTCAAACACAGTGATCCATATTTTTGGAAGTATACCTGCTTAAAAATTACTTTCCAAAGATACAAATACACACCACAATTTTAGCCAAATTACATACGAGAAGTACATAAATAAACCATTTTTTTTTTAAACTATCCTCTTAAATTCATTAACATCTTTTTAAAGGATTTATAGGTTAAGTTTTTAATTTTACTAAAGGATTTAATTCACGCCTGTAAGTTTTTGTGAGATATAGCAACTAATGCGCACTTGGCCTGATCTTAGGTCTATCCGAAGTGCCCTATAAGAATCGGTATAAAGTAAAGAACTACTAGAAACACACCTGCTCTTCTTTTGTAGCTACAGACACAAATCAAATGCGTATAAACTAGGCACAGGTATTTAGAAGCCACTAGTACTAACCGCGATTTCGTCTAAAATGAAATTTGAAACATAAAATAATTAAGTTCCTCGGCAGTAGATACTGTAGCTACCCACTAGTAAAAAAAAAAAATTGGTTCAGTAGTCCCGAAGATTACCTCCATTACACTACACTAGATACAAACTCAGAAATGTTCTCTGTAATATTATTTTCTCTGTTCTTTAAAATATTAATTGCCATTGTAGCTAAAAAGTTTGAAACTACGACTCTTGGCATAAAAAGTTAAAACACTCTATAAAAAGATTTGTTTACTATACCTAAGCCAATGATCCATAAATAAATAAACAGTAAGTTTGAAATGTAAACTTAAAGTTTTTATTTATTCAAAGGTTTATTTAATTACAATCACTTTTGAAGCACAACAACTCCCAGCGGTTTTGTTTTTTTTAATGTAGATTAGACTTAACAAGGTCGGTAAAAAATTCACAGCTACAAAATAATTGTAGATTTTTTCAATTGCTCGTCAGTATAATTATTACACTGACGGGCAAAATAAAAAGCCACTAACTTATAATGAAGTATTTCCAAAAGATGGCTTCTTGAAAAGAAAATCAACAATCAAATTCAAATTACATATTAAAAAAATACCAAATTGAAACAACAAAAACATGTGTTGCACCATGGTGATGATCCTGGTAATTATTTCGGTTGTAAGGGTATGGTGATACCTTTATTTACAATTCAACGTAACCACATTAAGTAAAAAAAATATATTCGCAAAGGCAAAAACAATAATTAACCACTCAAGGACTTAAAACTGTCTGGTAGTAAGTAATATTGTACATTCAACGCATTTAAACTTAAACTAACTGTAAGGTTAATTAAGTTAGAAACTATGGTGGAGTTTTATTATTCACTTAAAGTATTTGCTGAGACCAGACTTAATGGCGACGTCAGTGACCGTTTTAAACTAGGAAGTTGTGTAAAATAGCCTTCTCTTATTTTCGCTGAACCCATACGTAAACCGGGGTTACTTTAATCATTAAATAAAAATCAAAGCATTCAAATGTAATCCAAAATTATAAAAAGTGACAAGAAAAAACAATTTGTTTCTATCCATGACTTCGAACTGGCCAGTAGGTATGTAATAAGATGAAAATAACTCATGTGGTTTAGGAGATATTTAGATTCCTTTAGACACTTTGCAAGTTGTTGTTTAGGGTTCCGTAACCGAAGGGTACCCAACGGGACCCAATTACTAAGCCTTCGCTGTCCATCCCTTCGTCCGTCTGTGTGTCAGCGGGCTGTATCTCATGATCCGTAATAAGTGGACAGTTTAAATTTTCACAAAATGTGTATTTCTGTTACCGCTATAGCAAAAAATATAAATAATAATAAATTAAAAATTAAAAGGGTACTAGAAACTTTTTTTATGGAGTATTAAATATTGTACAATTGTACAGAACACTTCATGTGCGAGTCCGACTCGCAATTTTTATTTCGTCGGCTTTTATATTGCTTGTCAGTGTATATAAAAGGATACCGTTACTTAATAGGTAAAATGTAATAAAATAATTGGTATGAAACTTTACACCAATTATTAAGTTTATTACTATCGTAATTACTGACAACAGTGAAAACTACATATTACTTAATTTGTTGAAGAGATACGTGATAATTCGTCAAAACTTATGTCACTTAGCATCGTATCGTCAAATGTCTTGTAGCCATGAAATTACACGATCGACTTGAGCTGACTATGAGGTACCTACCTACTGTCCATCCGCGTATATACTGCAGTGGTTTAAAAACTACAGCACTGTACAGGTTGGTTGTTTACCTTGTGTAATGTGTGTGTGTGTGTGTGGGGGGGGGGTGTGGGTGTGTGTGTGTGTTGTGGGGGTGTGTGTGTGTGTTGTGGGGATGTGTGTGTGTGTGGGGGGGGTGTGTGTGTGTGTAGTGTAGTGTAATGGCTTTGTCACATTCGAACTGTCAAGGAGATCTAGAACAATCCTTCAAATCCTTCAAATAACTTAGCTTAAGTTTTTTTTTCGGAAGAAAATAGATGAGCGGAGCTGTAAAGACCAAAAACGTGGAATAAATTATGTTATTTATATTCGCACGCATATCAACGTTTCATTTATTAAACCCCGGTACCAGGGACCCCTAATGCCTGCAGTACCTAAGGCAAGAAATTCTCATCTCATAACTGTATATCAACGTGAAAAGATACATTACATACAACAAGGATACATTATATAATTATATTACATATACATATTAAATCAATGAAAACTGACTCGGCGTACCGTCACTTTTTGATCGCATAGACTGTACTTATGTCTACTCACACCTGACTCACGGCATAGAAAACCTTTTACACAGAACTGTGCCGAAATAGAACTCATTACTTTTTTTACGACTTCGCACAAACTGCGGCAGTTAATCAAACGTTCCGTGTCTTTTATTTTCAAGTCACAGAATAGATTTGTTTTAATGTTAGACGATATAAGCTCGTAAAGATACAGATATTAGCAACACCCCACTCCTATAAATGTTGATGTTTTCACCTTTTGGGAAATCGCGTTCGGTTTGCTGCCAAAACAACACGAGTGGAAATTTTAATTAAATTTAACCAATTTTGTAAAGAACGTTTATTCAAATGGTCTTATTGATTTAACATGTAGGCGCCTGATTAAAATGGTTAAGCCATATCTTTAAGTTTCAATAACAACGTTCTACTAATTAAGTTTCAGTCAGCGACGAAAGCTGATTAACACTACTTCTTTTACTTTTATTCATCATCATCATTTCAGCCGATTTACGTCCACTGCTGGACATAAGCCCCCCAATTGGGGGATTGGCCATAATCGCCACGCTTGGCAGGTGGGTTGACGATCGCAGTATGGTGGTAAAATGAATAGAGAACTCTGCAACCCATTCTCTAGTAAGTCCCTTAGTCGCATCCTACGACACTCATGGGAAGAAATGGGATCTCTTATTCCAATTCAAGTTAAATATTAAGCTCAGACTAGTGGTTGTAAGCGCTACTGCTGCTACTGTATTTGGATTTACACTCATTAAAAAACCCCCAACTCAAACTAAAACCTCTAAAAAGTAAAAAATATACCTATCCCCGTTTAAGAGCTACGGTGCCACAGACAAACACACACATATGCGTCAAACTTATAACACCGAGGGGTGTTTTTGCGCCGGGGGTTAAAAAATGTTTTGCATCAATATAGCCCCCGTTGGTCGTCGTAGGCGCTACTGCCGAGCGCAAGATCCTGGGCTCGATTCCCAGCTCGGGAAAAGTGTTATAGGGTTTTTACATCAGTGATTACGTGCGCTTCCTTGGTGCGCAGGGTGTAGGGCAGCTCCAATAATGTCCTAAGCATGGTTGCGAGTCGCCTGCACTGTGTATACGCGGGTCACTGTTGTGCCGTCTCTCACGGGATGTTGCAACGGTGACCAACCGTCATTTCTTGTATTGGTTTCCTTGTTTTGTGTATACTCTGTGTTTACTAACATAGTCGTAAGTTTACTAACAATGTTGTTGAGTCTTGGTTACTCCAATAAATAAATATTATTCTTTTCTAATACTCAGTAGAAGCCTGGAGTCTGGATTCGTACCCGGTTGATGGCAATAGGCTCGTCCCTTATTACAGGGGACTTAAACATAACTGGCGAAAATGTAGGTGTACTATAGGTACACACACCTCTGCTTAACCCATTAGGGATTACAGGCGTGAGGTTACAACATGTTATATTTAAGACTAGCTTTTTCCAGCAGCTTCGCCCGCGTCATGGTCGAAAATTATCCCACGGGAACCTACTATCGGGATAAAAATTATCCTATGTGTTAATCTAGATTATATACTATCTGCGTGCCAAGTTTCATCCAAATCCATTCAGTAGTTCTTGCGTGAAAGAGTAACAAACATGCACACATCCATCCTCACAGTTTAAGGGTTGTCTATTGTTTGCCCGAAGATTATATGCCATAATCATAATTTTCCCGAATTTCATTTACCCGAATTTCATTTGCCCGAATGTTTCATTTGCCCTAAAACACATATGACATACTTTTAATTGCCCGAATTTTAGATACCATAAGATACGAATGCCATAAGTATTGTTTGCTTTATTTTTATGTGCCATAATAATTATTAGACATAACACTTAAATGGCATACAAAAAAAGAATTTTTGCGTGCTTTAGCATCAAATTTGTATTTGCATTAAAAAAGAAATTGTACTACCTAATTATAATTATATAGTTTGATTATTAAACTTGTTTTTAATTCTAATACTTACCTACTTATTAGCTTTCTGGCTATCGATGTCGATGGGTGCGCAATGTTTGGTATAATAAGAATAAACTTATTTATTCTGTGCATGGTTTTTTTTTCTGTGCATGGTTGATGGTGGGCTAGGTCGACGGAGCCCCGCTTCGCGGGGCTCCTACTTCTGTGTGGTTTATAAAAAATAACCACGAAGGAGATGGCGGGGTCTATTCGCTCGCTTCGCTCGCTCACACGACCCCGCCATCTCCTTCTAACCTAACCTGTCCGAGTCGGGGTGCCCTAAAGTCCCAATTGCATCCAATTTCTCTTGATATAAACAACCGTTACACACCCGATGTCGATGGCAAAATTATGTTATGGCATATCATAATTATGGCATGTGATAATTAGGGCTTACAATGATTATGACAAATGATGTTATGGTAAGTGACTTTATGGGAAACCATGATTCTGGCACGTGACTAATATGGCAAATGAGAGTAGGGCAAATGAGTATTATGTCGTATGATATTATGGCTGTTGACTATTATGGCAAATGATATTAGGGCAAATAAAATTCGGGTAAACGGCGGTATACCAGTTAAAAGATTTTTAAAAACTGAAGTTTAAATCGACTTTTTTCGATGACTGTAGATTCCTTTACGTCACTTCTTACCTAACAAAGCAAAAAAGCAATTTTGTTTCATCATCATCATTTCAGCCGAAAGACGTCCACAGCTGGACATAAGCCTCTCCCAAAGGGGGGGTTGTCATAATCGCCATGCTTGTCAGGCGGGTTGGCAATCGCAGTATGGTGGTAAAATGCATAGAAAACGCTGCTACCCATTTTCTAGTAAGTCCCTTAGTCACCTTCAACGACACCCACGGGAAGCAATGGGATTTTACTTATGTAAGTGAAAATCTTTTGTTTTTAGCCTTATTAGTACTAAAGACTAGAACTAGTTGGTTAATTATGAATTTCGTGAAGCGGCGTATATCATTAATTCTCGTCTTACAAGGTTCATGGAATAAATTAGATGCGATACGAAATGCTAATTCTTAAAGGCACATATGATACGTCTTTATTATGGTTAAATTGCCAAGTATTTAGTACTAAATTGTAACAGAGTTAATAATTTATTATGTTAAAGTTATATCACAATAAGCACAAAGTATCAGAGATAGGATTTTATTTAAAACTAGCTTTTGCCCGCGGCTCCGCCCGCCTGGATGTCAGTTATCGCGTAAAACAGTATCCTATGTCCTTCTCCATAACTCTGCCAAATTTCATGACGATCGGTTCAGCGGTTTAGGTGTGAAGGTGTAACAGACAGACAGTTTCTTTTGCATTTATAATATTAGTAGAACTTAGTGGGGATACATTAATAGTATAAAATTAATCAACCTAAAAATGAATTACAAGTAAGCAAATACACAAGTTGTAAAAGTTACATAAACATCACAATAAGCACACAGATATGTGATCAGTGTCGAGATTATTTTTAACAAATTAATCTTGTTATTATTATATTCAATTAATCCACAAAAATAAATGGCAAATAAGTAAATACCGAAGCTTTTCAATTGCTAAGACGATTAATAAATTCATTTTCAAATAAATTGTTTCTGGTTTTGGTGACCATTTAACAAATAAATGTGTCTTTGGAAACCATGTAATGACGGTAATTTGGACTGCACTGGCATAAACACGACACGCTACGTGTGACCATAATTGGTCACTAGGTGAAATGTAGCGTGGCCATTTGCCGACGATTGGGCATTTCGTCAAATTCTGCCTTTGCACTTTATTCACTGTTAGGCGATCGCGAGTATCGCTCTGAATTTATAAATGCTTTTTATTATTGCGAGCATTTTTAACGAGACGCGGGAAAACTATCTCAGTAAACATTAACTTCGTGAGAATTTTGACATATTAATTGTAGAATTTAGAATAAACCTAATTTAGGATTTTTTGGACATTCGCACTTTATCAAAAAATTAACAATCAATTTCTCCGAATATGTTATGGAACTGGATATTCCCAGAAAAAAAACATTGTATTTGGGTTTCGTAAGGAAAGTTTTTGAGACGAAATTCTGACGACCAGTCTTACCAAGGGGTATCGTGTTACCCAGTAACTGGGTTATGGAGGTCAGATAGGCAGTCGCTCCCTGTAAAATACTGGTATTCAGCTGCATTCGATTAGACTGGAAGCCGACCCCAACATAGTTGGGAAAAAAGCTAAGCAGATAATTAAGGAAAGTTGTTGAGGGGACCAAATCGACTGGATGTAAAGTTTTTAATAATCTCAGAAAGCCTGATTAAAACCACCTTTAAACAGGCCTTGATTTCTAATTGCTGAAGTTTGCATAACTGACGAGTTCGTAAGTAATCTCCCTTTCATAACTGATTTCAAATACATACTTTGGCACGAGGCTTTAAGGAAATATTAGTGCCTAACTTACATTTCTATTTTTCACAAAAAATAAAAGATTTATGTACTAGTTATTTATTTTTAGATGTCACAATGACTCCGTTTTGGGCTGTGATAATGATTTTCCTCATTCTTAATAGCCGAATATTGGTACAGAATATAAAGTTCAAACATAATTCTTACCTGTATTAAGTAAATATGTATGTTTATACTTGTCAATATTAGGTACAACACGGTATAAAATACCCCCATTTAGGTAATATGTTTTGGTAGAGGAACTTAACTTAATAACCCCTTAAGGCGTCGTTAATCAAATCTGTCAGACGCAATTTTACTTTTATAAGCCTCAGCTTTTCCCGCTCCGAAATCACTGGGGCATAGCAATAAAAATACCTTTAGTTTTGTAAAAACTTTCAGGAGACTGCAATATAAGAAAGTAAGTATATTGATGTTTTTTAACAACCTATCTCGGACTTGGAAGCGACTAGCTATGGACTATTTTCTCGCTCAAGAAACGTACAATAAATAAATGTTAATTATTTGATTTCTGTATCTCCCTGTTCGGGCGCCATATTGTAGCATTAAAAAATTTGAGTGAAACGCACACACTGCCACTAAAACACGTTTAATTTCGATGTTAATTTTTTTTTTAGACAAAACACCAGAAAATAAAAAAAATATAAAAAAGGGTAAAATTGGCAAAATACTAGCATTTTTGATTTCGGAGCGACAGTCGTGGAGAAACTTAGTGAAGGTAGTGGTTTTACAAAAAATGTCGAAAATATTATTTTTTGGTACACGACCTATCAAAAAAACGATTGCAATCGGTTTCGGGTAGGCGTATAAGCAAAAACAGGATTGATTAATGATAAGACACTAAGCGAATCTGACGCGTCTTGGTAGACTTAAAGTTAGAGTTTTAGAGTTTTAACATGTACAATTTTAGAAAAGAAACATTATGCTAATCAAGTCCACTTAAAAAGAATACTCTTGCCACGTAATTTCAAAAGAGAAGAAGTCGGTGAAGCACGTCGACTGGGTGTAATGTAGAATAATTTGGGGTCACGCAGCTGCGGTGTCCTCGTCTACTTCGTACACGCCTCTACTCTCGAAGAATGTGGACGTCTCGACACGAGACGCGTCAGGATATTTGGCGAGAGCGCACTGATTTCAGTCGCGGGATGCCACGCCGTTATGCCTCGTAGGGAGAAGCCAAAATTTGGCTTGTAATGGATCAAATTAATACGGAGGATTACACTTGTACAGCGGTACACTTGTACACTGATACTTTAAAATTTACACCAACTTATCATCATTTTATAATTATCACTTTAAAATTTCAATACTTTCTTCAAAAAAATCGGAAATTGACCATCACGTCTCGGGTCCCAAAAACGTAGTGCCTCCGTCAGAAAGCAAACAACCGACGATTTTTTTACCAATTCCTAGTTCAAGTGTGATTAACAGCGATGAAGAAATTTTTTATTGAAAAGTTTGGATTAGAAATAGAAGAGGTTTTAACCGTAGCGGTTTTACGCTACAAACACATTTTTACACTTCAATCATATTTTTAAAACCAGCTGAAGTCGGCGTTTCCTATCTGACTACTCTGAGAAGAAAAGCCGAAAAAAACTTTAATCACAGTCTTTCCATGTAGATTGGTGTCTGAAATGGTATTTTGGGGAATGAACCACACATATTAGTGGATCTGTCTAGTCAGTGCTCGCATTTGTCAGTACTCGTGCAGCTCAAAATATAAGGATGTAACTGTACGTGTCAGTAAAAGAGATAAATACATACCTATTAGTTGATCGACTGTTCACACTGCCGCCATGCCGGCGAGAACCCTACATCCATTAGTCTGTCACAGCGACAAGATTAGAAGAGCTATCAAAGCTAATACTTGCTCAGCGATGCTCGCTTAGTAGGCAATATACTCGCTGAGAGACTAGCAAGTGCTTGTATGCGTATGTACCAGCGAGCACTCATAGCCCAGAGTCAAAACTATCTGAACTACAGACTCGCTACTTGTTATCGCCATCTCGTTTCTAGTTGCTAGTTTTGCTCGCTTCTCTCGACGGTGGGGGAGGCTCCTAATTAAACAGCTTAGGTAAGAACCTGTTTCCCTAAATCTTCTTTCATCAATTAACCCAAAAGGTCACCTCAGGTCATTAGGTGTCAAATAAAATATCCTGAACTCATATTTTGAGTAACGAGACTATTATAATCAGAGTTTATTAAGCTAATAGAGAATTATAATTTTGAAGTAATGTTTAAGTGGGTAGGTATTTAGTTCAAAGTCAAACAGTTGGTTTCAGTTAAATTAGTGTTGTTTTATTTACACTGCACTGGACATTATTTAAGATTTTGTCTAAATAATTAAAATGGAATGAAGTGAAATACTTTATTATCCAGATATAAACCAACGTACAACTTCAAATAAATACACAGATAGGTAATGTAATAAACATACAATATAATAAATTAAATAGAACACATTCACATTACACATACGTAGAACCAGCGTGTGCGTAACTGCCACCCTATATGCAAAGCTGAAAATAAAATGATGAACATGAGAACGGCTGGACTGATTTGGCTATTTTTGGGTTTGCGGTAGGACTACAATTGTAGAAATTGTCGCGTAAAGGAAATCGCCGATGCACCCACCATGTGACTTTTTATCACATTTAAGAAACAGAGAGTAAGTGAGATAGTTTTCATCATGGGTGTCGTTTTCATGGTTTTTGAGGGTGCTGAAGAAAGTGAAGTCAAAATAAAGTTTCAGCATTTTAGAGTAAACGACGTTACATTCAGAGTTGAAGAAATTCGTTACAGACGGGGATTCCCTGCCGAAAATTTGATGAGACGCTGTTACATAGAAAGTAAAAAAAATGGAAGAAAAGAGTTTAGAAACGTGTGCTGGTTACTCATGGTTAAAGTTTACATCACCATGTCCCTGTCGCCCGGTATGATGTTTTCTATAATGTCAGTCGAATTTTATTAGGAGACTACAGTAATTTCCACTGATTACAAAACAAAAATGTGCCTAGAATTTTCAACTTTGGGATCGGCTTCCAGTCTAACTGCACAGCTGAATACCAGTATTTTACATAGGTCGATTACCTATCTGAACTCTACAACGTTACTTGGTAAAACAATACCCCTTGGTAAAACTGGTTGTCAGACTATTGGGCTTCTGACTCCACATAATGACTGTCAAAGATCTACACATGACAGCTTTGTCCAACGCTTCATGTCCTTTCCGAGGCACGGACAAGCCTCAATACGAAATGTAATGGATGGCTACCCAGAATACCTAAATATCGTAAAAATTGTAAATAAATATACCTTGCTTCATGCACAAAAATATTGTACATACTAGCCCGTGTATGTTCAATATTTTATTTTTACTTAAGCCCTAGGCAGAGATGAGGATGAACAAAAACAACAAAATCTTTTGATTTTTCCACAGCTACGCTATGTAGCGAATGCAGTAGTTTGAGCGTGTGAACGCGTTTTGTCGTCGGTCATAACAGAGTTGCGTGCTTCGGGCAAAAATAATTTGATTCCGAATATTCTATAACTGTGATTTTTTTGATATGAAAGTAACCTTGTTTGTAAACTTTGGTAAGTCAGGAAATGCAGGAAAAGTTTCTTTAAACAAAATGATAAATGAACTCTAAATAGGAATGCGAATAATATCATCACCAGCTTACAGCAGTCCACTGCTGGACATAAACCTCTCCAGCCTAGCTCGACTCTCGGCAACTCTCATCCAGCTGACCAGCCACTCTGCGAAGAATCTTGCTCCACTTAGCCTGAGGGCGTCGTACCTTACGTTAGCCGATTCGCGGTCTTCACTCAAGAACACGTTTACCGGTCATCGGTTCTACAACGAATAGGGCCGGGCCTATTGACATTTCAGCTTGCTTATTCTGTGACCTATTTCAATGGTCCTATGGTTCTCTACCGAATCACCGGATCATTCCGGATTCTATCCCTCAGCGAGCTTGTTCTAGACCGACCTTGAATTTATGGACAAACCGTACCTTGAGTATCCACTTTTGGGCTCCATGGGTCGGGCAGGACGCACTGATTAAAGAATTTCTTCAGAAAAACGATTTGTTTTCTACCACCATAACAATTCCCTTGTAATTTTTTATGAATATAATACAAAGTGACACATACATTTTATTACTTTCATCTAAGGAACATTTTATTGTCTATTAAACACAATTTATTTCAGTAAGTCAGCATTCTTCGTTTCCGAGACTTTCAGGTATCTTAATGGGACCCAAAATCATTGCTTTCGAGGGTAGGTATTAGTAATTCGATTAATCAAAATAAAAGACTATTAATAATTCTAAAAATTAAAACATAGTTATAAAAAAAAGAACTAAAAGAATCATAAGGTTGTATACATTAAACCTTTCAGTAACTTTAATTCATATAGGGTATTAGTGCAGCTTAAAAATGTTCCTTGAAAATCTCGCTGCAAACCACATTCAGAATTCTCTCATGAACTTAAAACTATTATCACATATAATGCGATAAGGTGCTTAACTTAAGAAGGTTACTGTGTGACATGAATCTGAGCGGTAATGCCAAAATACCCTTTAATAAACTGTGTTGTTTTTATTAAATTAGTTCCGAGGCACGCGACACACGAAACCAAAATGTAACGTAATCAGGTCAAAACTGACATACATACGATTATTATAATATACTGTTTTTCTTTCTGTTTGTGATATTGCTTTAGAAAAGGTGAGAAGGGGTGTATAGACAAGTACACCCACAAAGAAGAAACTAAGAAGAGTAAGCCGTTTCTCTAATTTTAATGCGACTTGTAGGTGCATTAAAACAACGGGAACAAACCTATCTCTAAAGCAAATGAATACGTGAGTACAAAATAAATATAAAAAAGTAAGTAAATTAATTGTAGACTGGTAAATCAGAGTATAAGAGAATCGGCGATGAAATTCGATAGATTGTAAGGGAGTTACCTAATAACGGTCCGGACCACAAGTCGGTAACGGCAAGAGAACAACGGATCATGAGAAGTGACATAATATTTGATTGACAATAGAAGATAAATAAAATAAGTTGCTTTCCTACGGTCATTTAAAACTTTCAGTTTTAAACATGCAACTCACGAAACTACACCTATTGTATTTAATTAGGCTGCAAGGCAGCAATCAAAAATATTTAAAACGGCTCCAAAGTAATAATTTTATGATTTATCGAAAATAAAACGAAGTCTTGCCATAGTTACATGAATGTGAGGCTTTCAGCCGAAGAGATTACCAATTTGTTGATGTGCTTAATGTGTGTTCAGTGAAACATAAAACTTTAGATACCTCGGGTAAAGTCAGGAAAATTATTAGTTAAGCAAATTAACACCCATTTGCCATGTTAACGCAATTTTTATACAGCTGTTAAAGAATGACAGTTGTAATTTCAATATACGAACAATTTAAGTTGGTACTCAATTTATTTTACATTGAATTAAGTTAGCTTTATCTACATAAAAGCTCTTTTTGGTAAAGCAAAAATTGCAAATCATATTCTAAAGCCCTGTAACATTTTACAAAACAAGGCTTCGGCGCGAAAATCGACAATAAATAAACCTACAACCTAATTAACCCAATAAACAGTAGTGCCGAGCAAGTGCCGGCAAAACGCAAATGTAATAATCATTTAAGATTACAAAATAATTGTGATGTTGATACTAGACACGTGGGTAAAGTATTGCCAGCTGATTTAATTTGACCCTGTATCATGTAGATCAATTGTTTATTTTCCCTAACAAAATAAATAAATAAAATTAACTTATTTAGGTTAATACAAAACATTTCAGGAAATACTGGATGGCTAGGGACAATCGTATATCCAGTAGAAATTATGTGTAAAGTTAGTAATTTATGCTATCCAAGAGACTACTCGCTGTCAGTGTATCTACCTACATACTCGTACAATATATACTGTCAAACTCCCTTATCAGCGAATTCGAAAATGAATGTGTCATCCGAATACAGTAACTTCTAGTAGCGAAATGTAAGCGGGAATACAATAGGGAATTGAATCTATATTCGAAACGGAGCTAAAATCACGCCACTAAATACCTAATAAACAATCGACGTAATGGAAACTTGAGCCATAAATATTATGGCTATATAAATCCGTGACAGCACAATTTGATTTAATGTTTTCTAAATGGCGCTATAGTGGTTGATATTGTTAAAACTAGGCTTGTTAAACTTCCGACGTTGTCACTGACAAATTAGGAACGCGCCCCGGTGAACACCCTGCCCTACTAATTGACTGCACGTCAAGTTTCACCGCGATAATCCAAATACAAGGCAAGACCGATTCATTTTAGATTCACACCTTTTAACGGTGGTTTAGTAAAGTAGATCGCTGTTCAAAATGTGTTTATCATGATGCCTATTATGCATGTTAAGTATTTTATTTAGGTTTGGTATATTCTTCGGTTGATATTTCGAGGCTTCTCGGAGTGCGCCAATGGCTGCAACAGTTTTTGAACTAGTGTAGTTGTTAACGAACACATTATTTTTTGAAAATCTGTTTTGTTCCAAAAAAAAAATATACAGGAAGAATTTTTAACCAGTGCGTAAACTGTAACCATGAATTAAGGATATGATCACATTACATGGAAAATTTTCGTCGGTTATCAAAAAAAGTCAACTGTTCCATAGAAAGATGTAATACCTACGCGGTGTTAATGTATGGAACAGCTTTTTTTTTAAATAATCATGTAGCTGAATTCTTGGTTACAGTTTGCACGCTGGTATTTTTTTTATCTTGTATATTATTTTGTTTTGATAAGAGTTAGCCTATTTTTATGTAGTATCCCTACCTACCTAATCAAACTCATATCGTTCCCACTGCTGGGACACAGGCATCCTCTCGGTGAGAGTTACGTAGTGTATGTTACCGAATAATAGAGGCCACATTTGCAATGCTTTCAACGAAATTTGGAAAACACTGGCGCTTAATCATCGAATCTATAGCAATTAAATCGGTTAGAGTTCTGGCAATTAAACTGTTTGGAGCAGAACACGGGGAAAGACGAGCAAACTTTTTCTTTTAGAAATCACCAATTTTCATAGAAGGTTTTTTAGTAATTGTAGTAATAGAGAAAACTGTATAAACTAGGTATTAGATTGCTATAGTACCAGTTTTTTATTTTTTTGTGTATACTTCATACTTGATTTTTATCGTTATCTAAACAGGACAAAACGAAAGAAAAATTTCTCAACTATTTCTTGAAGTAACAACAATACCATCGATCGCTGACCTCAAAAAAACCGTCAAATGTCGTTAATTTTAACATTGTCGTGTTTAAGTAACGATACCCATGACGTATGTAAAGTTTCGCTGGCTAATTTACTTTAACCCTGTATATCGAAAGTAAAAGTAAAAACGAAAGAAGGATTTTTGAAAATTCATTCGTAAAAGCGTTTCTAAAATTAAGAAGAGGATGAAAGTTTGCATCGAAGGCTTGTCTACTTATAAAAATCTTAAATTCATTAAATCACTGACAGATAATACATACCCTTAACGGCTGGGCCTAGAATCGTGTAATTTTGCACAAGAGATCCTTGCATTATGAAAGTGAGCATTAAGAATGATTTTTTTTAAATCATCGTGAAATAGGAGATATGTTTCTATGCAGGTACGTCATCACTCCGATCTAGCCAATCCCTTGCTGCTCTCTTCCGGCAATGCCTTAAACCGAATTCCGTATCCCCTTAACGGGTATTCGTGAGGTTTTAGGTTTTAAAGTCCTAGCTGGAGGCCTAAATTTATTGAGGCTACAGGCAAGTCGCGTTAAGCAGCCGACAACCTCTAAGTTGATCAGCAATATTTCATTTCCAAAAAAAACTTTTTAGCAAAAAATTAAACCGCCGAAAAAACAGAAAAGCAAAAAATTATTAACCTTTTTTGTTTACAACAAATAAAGTTTTTATTTTATAATTTTTCGTGGCTATAATCTACTAATTACTACATCCTTGATTTTTTATTACTTTTTATAATACACAACTCGGCATAAAAAAATCTGTGAGTGAACAATCAATCATCCCCTGTTTTCCTACCCCTAAGGTTTGTTTTTTTTTTCGAAATGTATATGGGACCAATTTTGGGGTAAACCCTTTCCAATAAAAAAAGAATTATCAAAATCGGACAAGTCTGAAAAAAGTTATGAGTGGTCAGAAAAAAAAATCCACGTCGACTTGAGAACCTCCTCCGTTTTTTCATCGGTTGAAAAAAAAGTACGTCGTTTGCCTATGGGGAACCCCATCGAGTGCATTTCAGTACTATTTGAATAATAACAGCAATTTAAACAGGACATTCCAGGAAACTCATGAAAGCGAATCAAAGGGGTTCCAACCATCTCAAGCATGCAATGGCATGTAGCATGGATGTGTAGTCAAACACGAACCAATCCGTGGTCTAATATAGTTGCATAACACGCTGATTACATTGCAAGTTCCCCAGTGTAAACCAACCCTTACTTCGTACCGTGAACATCGCTTACAGCGCTAGTTTTGATAGTCTTGAGCGGGCTAATAGCGTTCTAAGCTCCCATCTTAAGGAACATTCAGCACGTTTACGTATTGGAAAGTGATAGGATCATAAGGATAACGATGACATAAGATTAGTGTTACGGACGACGAAGCTTGCACATGTATACATGCACGTTAACTTGTTACAAGTATGTAAAAATGACCACGCTTGTTATAAGTATGTAAATATTACCACGCTGTTTTAAGTATGAAAATAATACCACGTGCGGGATTCGCCTGTATACGTGTGCCCCCAATGATCTGTCCGTCGTCATGTTAATAAGTAAGATTTTGATAGATGTAAGATAATAAAGATTAATTTGCTAAATAGGGATTATTAATAACATGTACATTAGACTAGGTTTGTTTTACTTCCAAAAGATATAAGTAGATGGATAAGTAGAATTGTAAGGCAGCGCGAAGCGCGGCTCTGATTGGTCGATAGACCCACCAGAAACCCACCCCCGCTACGCGGCGCCATTTACCGTTAGTTTTTAGTGTAAACTGTATAAAAGACGGGCGGGCTTGCGGCTTAGGGACTTCTCACTCAACCGTCAAGCAGCAAGCCGCCCTGGAAACCCTGGAAATAAACGAAGATACAACAAAAGTGAAGTTTTACTAAGAAGACAGAAACAACATTAATACAGTCCACCTCGTCAGTTGGTCCTTCGGTAGCCGGATGAAGATAGAAAAACGCCACCGCCAGTCGAAGATTTAATTATCAAGTATGAAGAAATCAAGTGTGAAAACTAGAAGCGTTAGTGCCAGGGAAAATAAATCGGAATCGGACTACGATAGTCGTCATCCTCGTACGTTCGAAGATCCGCCAAGGTCGCCGCCGACCGTCGCGTCCGCGCTCCCGCGCACCCCGTACGGTGCGCCCGCGGCTGGGGCCGACCCCACCGCCCCCGCGCTCGCGACCGCACCCCCCGCCACTGCCGCGGCAGGGAGGGTTGCATCGACCGCATCCGATACCGCGTCCGCCGCGCCGGCTCCTCGCCCTCTAGCGGCAAGTAGAGCAAATACGACCACGTTCGACTATGGCGAATCGCTCGCCACACCATCCGCGTCGTATTATCCGACGACTTCCTCCGCACTTCATAACCAGGACCCGGCAAGAACTATGACAGCTGCATACGATACTTCAGTTAGGGACACAGTAAGTACGATACGTTCAAGAAGATCGTACGGTAGTGACGTAGCACGAGTGAAAAAGGCAGAGTACGAGGCACAAAAGAGGATCGCTGCGATAAGGAACGAGCAACTAGAACTGGAAAAGGCGCTCGTCAACAAGCGATTGGAATACGAAGTGTCGGCGATAGAAGCAGAGGCCGAGGCCCGTGAAGAGGGTTCGGTGCGCATGAGCAAAGACAGGATGGACGAGTGGCTTCAAAGTATTGACCGAAGTCACCCGCCAGCTGCGAATCAACCAGAAGAGGAGCAGCCGCGACAATCCGCCGCCGTGCACGCCGCCCCAGAATCTGCAGTCTACGTCGAATCTGTCACACGTATTAATGCCGCCAAATCTGCCAGGAACGACCAACGAAGACAACGGTCAGCATCGCGGTCGCCTACTAGAAGGGAACACCGAAGCGAAATTGAACAGCTGGCCGACACGCTGGAGAAGATGATACACGCACGCCCGCCGCCACGACAAGCGATCGAGCTACCTGCATTCTCGGGAGCAGCTACTGAGTGGTTGCCATTTAAGGCGGCGTACGATGACTCATCAAAATTATACAAGTTTTCTACGATGGAAGACTTAGCAAGACTACGCAACTGTATCAAGGGCGAAGCAAGGGATGCAGTGTCAGCACTCCTGTACACCGCGTCCGACCCGCAAGTAATTATCAACACATTGGAACAATACTACGGCAGGCCGGAGATATTAATGGATCGTGCGATGGAAGATTTGAAAAAGTTACCTCGACTCACGAATGCGGCCAGTGATTTAAATTCGTTCGCGGTAAAGTTCCAGAACATAGTGTGTGTGCTTTCAAAAGTGGACAAACGCGGATGTTTATGGAACCCGATGATAGTGCGCGAAGTGACTGAGAAGCTGAGTCCACACATAAGATCAAGATGGTGTGATTACGCTTATGATAATGCGGAATCGTCACGCGAACCGGAAGTGATACTGCTGTCCAGATTCCTGATGCGGGAGGCTGACCGAGCCATGAAGTACGCCTTCACGAATACGACGCTTGCGCCAGCCCCGAAGAAGGAAACAAGAAGTGGGACGCAAGTCACTACTAAGAAGAAACCGGGTCGCGAACTAGTTTACGCAACAGCTGAAAAACGAGAAGAAATTAAACAAGAGTGTTTGTGTTGTGACGGTGACCACGAAGTGCCTAAATGTCCAAAGTTCCTGAAAATGAACCTCGACGAAAGGTGGGAATGGGCGCGCACTAACAAGGTATGTTTTAAATGTGTAACAAGACGTCACCGACGCGAACACTGCCGAGCTAAGCGATGTGGCCAAGGGACCTGCAGCCGCCCGCATCACGCGTTGCTGCATAAAGAAAGAGAGGCGCTGCCTAGCAAAGCAACCGACCGCGACGTCGAGACCGTACGGCCACAAGAGGCAGTGATGGCCGTCTCCGCGTCGAGCACCTCATCGCAGCGAGTATTTTTGAAAATGTGTCCCGTGATATTAAAGGGGCCCGGCGGGCAAATATCGACCTTCGCCCTGCTAGATGAAGGGTCGACAATATCACTCGTCGACGAGGAGCTGACGCGGCACCTGCATATAAGCGGACCGGCATCGACGTTACGCATCCAAGGAGTGTCTTCGAAAAAACAAGAGGAATGCAGCCAGGAGGTCAGACTACAGGTACGCGGTCAAGATGGGGACTTCCAGGAGCTGCGTGCACGTACCATGAAAGACCTGCAACTTCATAGTCAAGCGATGGATAGGTCGACATTAAACAACTATCCACACCTCCGAGACATAAGTAGAGGCGCTTTCTATGAAGAAGCCACACCAAAGCTGCTAATAGGGGCCGACAACTGGCACCTGATAGTCACCCGTGAACTACGTATGGGCAAGAAGAATGAACCTGCTGCCTCCCACACTCAGCTAGGATGGGTGATCCACGGGACTGCACCGCGCGCCACACTAAAGGAACAAGAAGGACAAGTTGTGCTACATCTATACGACGTGTCTGCAACAAGGCAGACAGATGATTTACGTCGAGTAGAGGACCTGATGAAGTCACACTTCAAGATTGACGCCCTAGGAGTTTCTTTGGCAAAAAAGGTCAAACCGGAGGATAAGAAGGCGATTGACATAGTTCACGGCAGCATGAGAAGAATTAGCGATCATTATGAAGTCGGGTTACCATGGCGAGATGAAGACGCTTCGATGCCCAACAATTACAGCTGCGCTCTAAGAAGACTAAGGACGATAGAAAAGAAGATGGATTCATCACCGAGCTTCGCAGAGAAGTACAGCGCACTAGTCCAGAACCTACTGAACAAAGGATACGCCCAGGAGTGCGACGGAACGGAAAACGCAAATAAGAAAGCATGGTACCTACCGCACTTCCCGGTCGTGAACCCAAATAAACCGGGAAAGATGCGCCTAGTGTTCGACGCTGCACACCAATACCGTGGAGTATGCCTGAACGACTACCTACTCGAAGGTCCTGATCTCCTGAACTCATTGCCCGGGATTTTATTCCGGTTCAGAGAGCGTCCAGTAGCCGTCACTGCCGATATAGAAGAGATGTTTCTCCAAATAAAAATAAGAAATCAGGATCAAGCCGCACAAATGTTCCTTTGGCGAGGGGAGGAACGTACCAAGCCGCCGAAGATATTCAAGATGACGTCAATGATCTTCGGAGCTTCATGTTCACCCTTCATCGCGCACACAGTACGAGACGCCAACGCCAAAAAGTACACGCAGGAGTACCCTAACGCCGTGCAAGCTATAACATCAAGCCACTATATGGATGACTACGTGGACAGCGTTGCGACAGAAGACGAAGCAATCCAGACAGCGCGCGAAGTCATGAACATCCATCGGAACGCACACTTCAATTTGAGAGGCTGGTGCTCGAACAAACCCGACGTGGTAAAGAGCATAACACGGGAGAAACAGGCACACGACACGGAAGTATGGTTCGGACGCAGAGAGGAAAACACGGACAAGACGCTAGGTTTACTTTGGCAGACGGGCTCGGACGAGCTAGGTTTCAACACCGGACTAAGTCGACTGTCACCCGAAGTGAAGATTAGGGCCAGAGCGCCGACGAAGAGAGAGGCCCTGGGAGCAGTGATGGCGGTCTACGACCCTCTGGGACTCATCAGCCACTTCACAGTCACCGGCAAGATCCTGCTGCAAAACCTGTGGCGCCACGGCATCAGGTGGGACGAGGAAATCCCAGAACAAGACGCGCAGCACTTCGAGGAATGGATTCAAAGCCTGGACGAAGTGACGAAACTACGCATACCAAGGTGGTACGGCAAGGACACGGACGATCTCATAGACCTACACGTCTTCTGCGACGCTAGCGAACAAGCCTACGCAGCAGCAGCCTACTGGAGGATCCGGAAACCAGACGGGAGAATGGACGTAAGACTGATCGCAGCAAAGGCGAGAGTGACGCCGCTAAAATCCGTCACTATCCCGCGACTGGAACTACAGGCAGCAGTGATCGGCGCGCGGCTCGCAGAGACAGTATTAAAGGAGCACCGAGACAAACCCGAGAGTGTCACCTATTGGACGGACTCCCAAACAGTCCTACGATGGATCGAGAAAGACGCTGTGAAATATACACCTTTCGTAGCACATCGCCTAGGAGAGATTGCGGAACTAACCGACGCTAGCCAATGGAGGTGGGTACCTACCGATCATAATGTAGCAGACGACGCTACGCGCCCCGACTACATCATGCATATGAAACCAGGAGACAGATGGTTCACCGGCCCCGCGTTCTTGTACGACGACCACGAATCCTGGCCAAAGGAAAAGGTCAAAGACGAATCAACTATAGACGAAGTAACCTATGCGACCACAGAAAGAAAAAGAGAACGCCCTTCTCACCTGCCCGACGTGAACAGGTTCTCATCATACGAGAAGCTAGTACGAGCTACCGCAGTGCCCTTCCTCTTCAAAGAGAAATGCAAAAACAGGACCAGCCAGATGACCGTCGACCTAATAGAAAAGGCCGAGAAAATATGGCTGAAACAGGCGCAGCTCGACGATTACGAAGAAGACATACAATTACTGAAAAAGGGAAAGCCGGTACCTAAGTCTAGTAGTCTCTACAAACTAGACCCGTTTATTGAAGATGACGTCATTAAAGTTAGGGGAAGGATCGGACACGCAGCGGTCTCAGACCAGAAGAAGAGACCGGTGATTTTACATGGCAAACACCCATTCACACGATTACTGGTGGAAGATGCACATCAACGAGCCGGTCACGCCAACAACGAGCGCGTAATCAACGACCTGCGACAGCGGTACTGGATAGTCAACCTACGCCCGACAGTACGAGCCATAGCGCAGCGCTGTCAGCTGTGCCGCGTTAGAAGAGCAATGCCAATAAAGCCAACTACGGGGGACCTACCCGTAGAACGTATCATGGAAGCGCCGCGACCCTTTACCTACTGCGGAACCGATTACTTCGGGCCAATGACAGTGGTCATAGGAAGACGACACGAAAAACGATGGGGAGCACTGTTTACTTGCCTGACGACTAGGGCAGTCCATCTGGAATTGGTGTCGAGTTTGTCTACCGACTCGGCGCTAATGGCGATAAGGAGAATGGCAGCAAGAAGAGGTTGGCCCCGAGTCATGTATTCAGACAATGGCACCAACTTCAGAGGAGCAGACGCTGAATTACGCGCGGCATATAAGGAATGGGCAAAGTACTTTGTTCACTTTGGCCTGGAGCACCGAATGATGTGGAAGTTCATCCCACCAGGAGCGCCGCATATGGGGGGAGCGTGGGAACGACTCGTACGCTCTGTTAAGACGGCGCTAGGGGCAACACTACATCAAAAGGCACTGAAAGAAGAAGTGCTACTGACGCTGCTGACAGAAGCCGAGCACTCTGTCAACTCTCGGCCCCTGACTCATGTCTCTGTCGATCCTAAGGATCCGGAGGCCCTCACACCTAACCACTTCCTTATTGGAACCTCCTCAGGTCTTCCCCGTACTGGGCCTTGCGAAGAGGCCAGCCGCAAGCAGTGGAGAACCGCCCAAGCGCTCGCCGATCATTTCTGGCGGCGCTGGGTGGACGAGTACTTACCTACACTAGTGCCCCGAGGGGCGTCAGATGACCAGCGACGTCCCCTCCAAGCTGGCAGCCTAGTCGTCATCGTCGACTCATCACTCCCGAGGGCAACATGGCCTCGAGGCGTCGTGGAAACAGTCTACAGTGGTCCAGACGGCAAGGTGCGGTCAGCCGACATCCGAACAACAGCGGGCATCCTACGACGTCCAGTCACGAAGCTCGCCGTCCTCTGCTTGGGAGATTAGGCTACGGTAGCCCTGCGCCGAGGGGAGGATGTTACGGACGACGAAGCTTGCACATGTATACATGCACGTTAACTTGTTACAAGTATGTAAAAATGACCACGCTTGTTATAAGTATGTAAATATTACCACGCTGTTTTAAGTATGAAAATAATACCACGTGCGGGATTCGCCTGTATACGTGTGCCCCCAATGATCTGTCCGTCGTCATGTTAATAAGTAAGATTTTGATAGATGTAAGATAATAAAGATTAATTTGCTAAATAGGGATTATTAATAACATGTACATTAGACTAGGTTTGTTTTACTTCCAAAAGATATAAGTAGATGGATAAGTAGAATTGTAAGGCAGCGCGAAGCGCGGCTCTGATTGGTCGATAGACCCACCAGAAACCCACCCCCGCTACGCGGCGCCATTTACCGTTAGTTTTTAGTGTAAACTGTATAAAAGACGGGCGGGCTTGCGGCTTAGGGACTTCTCACTCAACCGTCAAGCAGCAAGCCGCCCTGGAAACCCTGGAAATAAACGAAGATACAACAAAAGTGAAGTTTTACTAAGAAGACAGAAACAACATTAATACAGTCCACCTCGTCAATTAGGATATGATGTAGGATAGCGGTACATTAAAACTTCTGAAGTTATTCGCATCGAAGATTTTTGAACTTTTCTGGTATGCTTCCGCGGTGCGAGGTATATTTACACGACTACGGCGAAACAAAGAGGGTTATGATTTAGACCGGGATGTGTGTATGTTCATCTGTTCCCGCATAGCTTCTAAACAACTTTTAGTAATATAACAAATGAGGTAAAGTTGGTCGCATGCCACCTACCCTAACAAAACAATACATTCTAACTGTGGTAAGCGATCGTAAGCTTTAGGGCAAAGTGGCATACGACCACAGAGTTCAGATGAGAATATTTTCTTGTTTTAGACTTTTTAGTGCGTGATTTTTCAGCAGTCGGATTCTAGTTTATGAACCACCTTTTTTAAGCTGAATTTAAATGACAACTTGATAAACACGAAATAAATTGAGTTGGCTTCTAGTCTCATAAAGCACCGGTCTGTTGGGTCCTCACTGTTTCTGGACCTGTGTCATGAGCATAACATTTTACGCAAGAGTTCCTTTTATAACCAAGGTGAGTACTAATTAATGATTTAAAAAACACCACAAATAATAAAAAGAATGTGTCGTGTAATAAAGCGTCTTCTATTTAGAAGACGCTTTATTTCGACACATTATTTTATATTTATAATTGACATCATGCATGGAAACCGACCATGATGGTCATAAAAATAACGAAAATGACTGTTTACGTTTCATTCCTAACATACTTTATTGAGATAAGCTTTGAACTTGGATTTTTTCTTGTTATTTGGGTAAAAATATGAAAATATCGTTTGTCTATTTCCAAACATTTTGTAGTGTTAACAGACACAATAACATAACTCGATATGAATAGACGAAATATTTGAAAAAAATAAAGCAACTTTTAGTAATGACGTTGGAAGTTTTTTTTTTTTTTTGAGCGTGTGAAATCATCAAATAACTTCCCCCGCTGTGGGTGGAGCAGGAGGGCCTGTCAGGCTTTTACTGACTAAAACCCACCTGTGTTCCCTCAGCAGCCTGTATGCAAGGGGCAGCGGTATCTCTTTCGAACAACCCGCACCTCTGGCAGGTATCAGCCATTGCGGATCCCATCAGTTTGTGGTGACATCTCTTTGAGGCGCGCGTGGAACACAACGCGCCGTCGGCCTGGGCTTGGTCCTTACCGGACAGCGAGCTACCCATTAGTCCGCAAGCCCACGCCTACGGTGGCCGATGATCAGCCTGGTATTCCCGACGCACAGGGCGTCTCCTGCGGCGACTAAGGCCGTGAGGGCGCATATACTGCCTCTCCCTCACGTGCGCCGCCTCCCTATTCGCAAGCATCACTGTTTCGCAGAAGGAAGCGACGGCTACCCATGCACTCTCGCTCCGTACCATAGCCTGGACCAAGGCCGGACACGAGAGATTGCCGCCGCCGATCGCCTCCACGAGGACACGGTGGTGCTCCGCCCAAGCCGAGCAGACCTCCACCGTATGCTCCACCTTGTCCTTAGGGCGATCTACGCAGTGGAAACACCCGGGCGTTTCCTCCCGCCTTATGTGAAACAGGAACCTCCCAAAACAACCAGGACCTCAAAGAGGGGACTTACCGCCACAATCGTGGCGTACCCAGCACTGGGTTGCGACAATCGCACTCTCCACGTCGCCCTGTGAGATCATGATGTTGAAAGTTGAGTGACGTTTCAGTGTCGGACAAATTAAAATTTATTTAAGCGCTCTGTGACATTAAAATTCATTCAATACCATTTTTCAGATAAACGTTCAGCTTTTCGAGTCATTGAATTATTTTCTAAATTGCTTTAATCGCTGCTCTTTAAATCCCTCTTTAGAGTATTCAAAAAAAATATTGCGGTGTATGAATAAGTAAGTTGATCTTTAAATTAATAAGGCCTGTTAAAATATTAAAATTCCTACCTCAAAAATAAGTTTACTTTTCGTTATATTTACATTTATTACTCAAATATTTACAAAATACATAGTCCACATTTTATGAGCTACAACATGGATATTAAAATTAATTAACTGGCTTTTGCCCCCGGCTTCACTCGCGTAGATATCGGAATTTATCCCACGAGTACTACCGGTTAAAACAGTCAAATGTGTAAATCTTGGTTATAAACTATTTGTGCGCCAAATTTCTTCCAAATCTGTGAAGCCATTTTAGCGTGATTGATTAAGAAACATACAAACTTTCACATTTGTAATATTAGTATGAAAAAAACACAGATTAAAAACCAAGTAGGTAATATTTTGACGGACAGGGCCGTCATCTACCCCGGTCACCTCGGAGAGTGGAACCGGCGAGAGATGTCGTGCGGTGTCCCACAGGGATCGGTCCTGGGGCCGCATCTGTGGGACATCGGATACGACTGGGTGCTGCGCGCCGACCTCCCTAGCGGCGTCAGTGTAGTTTGTTACGCTGACGGCACGCTGGTCCTGGCGCAAGGGAGGTCGTACCAGGCGGCGGCCAACTTAGGGACACACGGGGTTGCGACAATCGTCGATAGGATCCGGCAACTGGGACTCGAGGTGGCCTTGCACAAGTCCGAGGCCATGTGGTTTCATGGGCCTCGGAATGCGCCACCGACGGGTTCCCAGATAACGGTGGGAGCGGTTCACATCGGCGACGAGTCGACATTGAAGTACTTGGGACTCGTCCTCGACAGCTGGTGGAACTTCGCGGAGCATTTCCACCGTTTGGCTCCCAGACTGGAGCGGGCCGGGGCTGCGTTGAAGCGGCTCTTGCCCAATCTAGGGGGGCCAAACGCCTCCTGCCGGAGGCTCTACGCGGGGATCGTGCGGTCCATGGCCCGATACGGGGCGCCTGTGTGGGCGCCTACATTGAGGCGCCAACCAGCTCGCAGGTTGAGGGCGTCCCATAGGGTCATGGCTATACGGATGATCCGAGGATACCGCACGATCTCCGGCGAGGCGGCGGGCCTCCTTGCCGGATTACCGCCATGGGATCTGGAGGCAAAGATCCTCGCGCAAATATGGGAGTGGCGCGAGGAGGCCAAATGCCGGGGCGTAACTCCGCTGCCGCGGGAAATCGCGGCACAGCGGACAGAGCTCCGGCGGGATCTCATGGTGACATGGAGAGAGCGATTGTCGCAACCCAGTGCTGGGCACGCCACGATTGCGGCGGTAAGTCCCCTCTTTGAGGAGTGGTTTGAGAGGCGGCATGGCGTCCTCACCTTCCGCCTGATGCAGGTCCTCACCGGACACGGTTGTTTCGGGAGGTTCCTGTTTCGAATAGGGCGGGAGGAAACGCCCGAGTGTTTCCACTGCGAAGATCGCCCTGAGGACACGGTGGAGCATACGGTGGCGGTCTGCCCTGCTTGGGCGGAGCACCGCCGTGTCCTCGTGGAGGCGATCGGCGGAGGCGATCTCTCGCGTCCGGCCCTGGCCCAGGCCATGGTACGGAGCGAGAGGGCATGGGGAGCCGTCACCTCCTTCAGCGAAGCAGTACTGCTCGCAAAGAGGGAGGCGGCGCACGTGAAGGAAAGGCAGCATATGCGCCCTCGCGACCCCAGCCGCCGCAGGAAACGGAGACGCCCTGGGCGTCGGGAATCCCAGGCCGATTTCCGGCCACCGTAGGCATGGACGGCGAGTAATGGGTGGCTCGCTGTCCGGTAAGGACCAAGCCCAAGTCGACGGCGCGTTGTGTTCCACGCGCGCCTCAAAGAGATGTCAGCACAGAAAATTATGGGGCCCGCAAGGGCCGATGCCTGCCAGGGGTGCGGGTTTGTTCGAAAGAGACACCACAGCCCCTGGCATACGGGCTACTGAAGGAACACGGGTGGGTTTTAGTCAGTAAAAGTCTGACACGCCCTCCTGCTCCACCCAGAGCGGGAGAAGTTATTTGATGATTTCCCACCCAAAAAAAAAAAAAGTAGGTAATATTTCAGATTTAACAAAATATTCTTTTAATATCTGATAGCTTTTCCCGCACTCTGTAATTTTTATACGTACTCGAATCCCATGTTTTCATTATTTTACTCGATTATTCGTAGGTCAATTTACATGCAGTTGTAGGTATTCGTGAGGTCAATGGCTCTTCTGTGTTCTACAGTCAGCAGTTTGGACAGGACGATTAGACAATCAGCCTAACGAGCTCCACACATCCAGTCAGATCTCGCCATCGAGGTCTTAATGAATTTCATTTGTTATGAAAACCTTTAAAACGTCACGTAGCATTATAATCAAGACTCAGCGGATATTATTATATTGAAGTCCATTTTCGACGTATTTGCCGTAGAGTATTTTTATATTAAAGTTGATTTATTATTAACTAGCTTTTTTCAATGGCTTCGCCCGCGTTAAATTCCGAAATTATCCCACAAGATCGTACTACCGGGATAAAAAGTATCATATGCGTAATTCAGGTTGTAAACTATTTTGTTTGCCAAATTTCATACAAATCCGTTCAGCCGTTTTTGCGTAGTTGAGTAATTAAAATCCAAACATACAAACATTCATAATATTCGTAAGATTGTAGGATTTCCATTATTCAAAAAACCGTTAAGTATAAAACAAAATCGTATGAAAGGTATTTTTTCTTTTAACATAATTTTGGTAGAAACATTCTCCAATTATAACAACAGGGCCATTTTCATTTGAATTTTACGTATTACAGTCGGTTTGTATAGTTACTGTCATTATTCTACTGAAGGACTATAAGTATATAGGTCAGCAACCTATGTAACACACTATTAATCACAATCTTAATCATTTTGATGGAATCCTAATCCATTGTTTCATATGTTCGAAATATTTGTTTGCTTATCAACGTAAAAAACGCAATGAATGTTGTTTACCCTCTAAATGAAACTCATTCCTACTTGTTAGTGTGTCAGTTTTTTCTGCGGGGTAATATGCAATTACCCCTCAGAAAGCTTAAATTAATAAATTGAGGTTATTTAATTAAAGTAACGTTCATGTTGTGTTCTTTAATGTTTTTTGGAAAATTGATTTCATGACTCCTTTGACCAATGTCCTTTCGTTTTATCTCCTAGACTATGCATATTATGATTATACATAGTTTATAAACATTACCCTATATATTCGTTTCAAAAATCACCTTGTGCAGTGTTTAGCTTGAAGATAGTTTCGGGTTATGATTCTTAGTATATTCTTAGGATTTTTTCTTAGGATTATTCTTAGGATATTGAGACAGTTAGATATGCTTTTGCTGATCTATGAAAACATAATCTTACCTATGAAATCATGGGCCACAACTCCTTTTAACAGCATAACTATGTGAAAGTCTGTTAACTGCTCCCAAATTACAATGTTCTTTTTTATTCTTTTTATTTTTTATCATATCTGACATATTCTCGTCATTAATTGACATTAAACATTATAACTATTTTAGTGATCGACATGGAAATCATGTCACTTGGTTTAAATAGTAGTAGATTATTTTACATACCTATTGTGAATGAGAGAACGTTGCATGCCTTACAGACTGTAGATTTGTAGATTTTCTAATCTTTATTTTAATTCCTCTAAGTACCTGACAGGCCTGCACTGTCCTCCCATACCTATATATCACAGTAATTTGAAAACATTGTTAAAGCCAATTATTTTTAAAAGAGTAACCGTGGAGTTTCTTGCCGGCTCTCCTCCATAGGAAACGACAATTTGGAACCGTGCACCTAGCTTCTGACGTTTCATAAGTGCCCATGCAGGTTTATGTGAAATAAAATATTTTGATTTTGATTTTTCTTAAAGCATATTCAATCCGCCCAGCATTTTCTTACCTATATAAGAGTTATTTTATAGTCTAACCGGATGCAACTGCATACCAGTATTTTACATAGAGTGACTGCCTATCTAACTTCCATAACCCAGTAATTGGGTAACACGATACCCCTTAGTAAGACTGGTTGTCAGACTTTTTTTAAGCAGGTTACTAACACGTAGGTAATTCACTGTTGATTTGATCACTGCCATGTAGCTACCATAAAAGCTTTATAACATAAAATACTGAACTGATAAGTAAAAATCTCTTAAGTTATAAAACAAGTTCAGTTTGATATTAGCCATAAACTACAGGCTATAGTATTGCACTACTGCAATATTCCTTATCCGCAGCTTATACTATCTCTATCTCTAAAGGAAATAAAGAGAAATGCAAGATACTGTTATATCCGACTAGCTTTTGCCAACGGCTTCACCCTCGTGGTGATCAACGGTACCTTATGTGTTAATTCATGTTTTAAACTATCAGTGTGCCAAATTTCATTCAAATCCGTTCAGCCGTTTTTGCGTGATTGAGTAACACTCGTATCCATCTCGCCTCACAGACTTTCACATTTATAATCTTAAGTAGGATGGGATATAGGAGGAAGTAGGATGTTATACGTTCTTTCAGCTCTTAATGTATTTTAGCATACAAACATGACCTTCATATTTTGATTTTTTTTTTAAACTAACACTGATTCCATAACAACGAAACTAAAGCTGTTAGGGTAGTATATACTGATACCGACTTGTTATCGTCTACAATAATTAAAAATAAATCATACTTACGAGTGGTAGCGTCTGTAGAGGCAGCAAATAGCCAATCCAATAGGAACAGCGCCAGTAACAGTTTTCCACTTTTCCATAAACACAGTCTGTATATTAACATCATCGTGATTACGATATTTTAAGTACAATAATCGCGACTCCTTAGATAGTTTTTGCTTGAAATAAACAAAACTTATTCCGGTCCCACGTTGGGCGCCAAACCAATTACAGTGTTGACAATCGTGATCAAATTATTCGACAACATGACACCATAATTGGTTATAAACTAGTTTTGACATATTACAGCCGAGTTATTTCTGAGAATGACAAAATTCGAAATAAACAAACTAAACCATAAAACATGCGGTAAATTTTCTTTCAGATTGCATAGAACACACGCAAAAAAGTGATTAAGGGGGCGGTCAACTCGGAGAGCGCGTAATATTTTCCCGAAATCCCGTGAAAAGTTTGATACGAGACATCCGCCTGGCGGCTCGCACGCGACCGTCACCGACGACGACTCACAGATAACTGTTGCAAGCCAGTTATACCGGTGCCGGCGGAAAGCGACCCCTCCTCCATATTGTGGTCTCTTTCACACAAGGTGCGCGCCTACGATTCATTAACCTTCTGATACTGACATTTCTTTTCATAATACGGAAAAGTACCGAGTTTATTGGCTAACTCGTTCTTGTATTATGTACCAATCCAAGTAATTCAAATGTCAATCACAATATACAGCCGAGAATCTGAAGGATATACTCGTATCCCAAGATTTAATATAAATTCCTGTTCAAACTAGACGCTTATGTGGAACTTCGTCATTTGAATTATTTCATTAAAAATGTCGATGTTTTAAAATGAATATCGTGGTTGTATGAGGTTTAACGGACAGACTAGGGAAACGATGTCAAACCTGTCTAGTAGGTACGAACGAGTTCTTTTTTTAATTTTTATTTTAGGCTTTTTTTAAATTATAGTGCGGAAACTTGAACTGTACTGTGAATAGTATGAAATCGCCGATAGGTATTAATTAAGTAAATTTAATAATTATTTTGCAAAAATTATTAAAATGGAAGTCCCTAAAAGATCGCAAACAGAAGCCCCGTTGCGACTCTTAATGACGAAAAATAAGAATGCAATTATCGTAAAAGTTTAAAATATTTGCGACTCCATTGTGTGCAAGCATAATTTTTTCTTGATCCAGTGGTTTGTTAGGAACTTTATGTTGAACTAGCTTCTGCCCGCAACTTCGTCTGCGTCAAATTTCTTGCTCCCGACCCACCCCGTCGCATCGAAGCCGTGCGAGTACTTCGTATTCGTGACTTTTTTCTTTTTGCTTGTCTCCTAAGGGCCCTAGCGTGATGTTATATAGCCTATAGCCTTCCTCGATAAATGGGCTATGTAACACTGAAAGAATGTTTCAAATCAGACCAGTAGTTCCTGAGATTAGCGCGTTCAAGCAAACAAACTCTTCAGCTTTAAAATATTAGTATAGATTTACACAAAACCTCTAGTAAACCCATTAATAAATTCTAAATTGGTGCATAATGAGTAGGAACCAACACTCAAAAATAAACTGCCAGTAGGTAAGTTCTCAAACATAAATCTATTCAGAAACTTTGCTTGGCCTACCATTAGTTACTTCTACAACTGAGTGTGCAATTCCAAAGGTTTCATTTGGTTATCGGCGGCTGGAAGTAATTCGAGTACCTTCCACCGACGAATAATATTTCATTATAGTCGAACCGCAACCACAACACCGGGAAACCATGCAAATGCTTAGCTCGAACATTGATTTTTTAATAATAATTACCCTTTGAACTATGGCGTCAGTAATGACTTGTTCTTCGTAGAAAGATGGAAACAATGCTTCGTAGAAATAAATAGCTCCCTGACAATTTCATCGAAACATCTGAGAGCTTACCCGGGCACGCATTGCTGTGGCCGACTTGGAAATCTCTAAATAAACTTCGACTTCGAACCCAACTCGCCTGGAGCAAAGACAATCTCCACAGATGGAGGTTGATGTACCTAAGGATCAATATTCTCAAGTGCATAAGTGGCATCTCCCTGCAGACAAAGGCCCAACTTCCATCCTGCGCATGCTGTCACCTGTGCACTTGATGATCTTATGTATGACTGAGTCAGGTAGCGGTGTTCTCGCAGCTCAATTTTGGGCTAAACATGTTTGAACTTTTGGTAACGATACGCCCAAAAGAAAACTCCGTAGTGATCTAACAGATAATTTAGTGTATGTAGTAGATTACGGAGCACTCCCTCTCTACTAGAAGAGTCCTGTGTCCCAGCAGTGGGGATATTATAGCCTGGTTATGTAATGGAATTCCTTTCAAACGAAGTTCTCAATATTTCAAAAATATGTTCATGTTCGCGACAGTTTTTTACACATTTTCGCAACAAAACTATTTCTTCGTATGTATGAGTGGATTCTAAAAACCTACCTATTATTTATTTTGTTTCCTAGTAAATAATGTCGGGCCGGCCGGCGCCATAGAATTGAGTTCTGCGAACGGAGGGGCATTTCCTTGCAGTTCCCCTAGGTCGGCGGCAAGCGGCCTTAGAAACACCATTTATATTTATACCCACATACGTCATTCTTGCTCTTTCAATTCGATAGGAGATATCTTTGTTTATTATTCGGTACAAGTAGTAAATATACTTGCCTGAATAGCTTATCGAAGATAATTATGTACCTACAGAAATGCCCTGCAGGCAAGATAAAGATGCCTACCTGTAGCTGCTCGCCTGTAGGGCATTTAATATTTATTCTTATACATTAAAGGGACGAGCTTTGATAACCATGCTTGCTGATTATGTGTCGGCGATTTCATATAGATAACTCGCTCGTCGCCCACGACGGGTTTTTTTTTTTTTGTTGTCCGCCCACACACACACATACACGCACATATCGCCACTGATGTTTAAGTCAAACCTTATTATTTATTTAAGTACATACTTATTCGTTTCAAGTTTATAAACCCTGAGCATAATATTTTTGAACAGAGAAAACCTCCCTTTTCCTCTCAAAAGAAACACATCATCATCATCATCAGCCTATAATGTTCCCACTGCTGGGACACAGGCCTCCTCTCGGTGAGAGGGATTGGGCCATAATCCATCACGCGGGCCCAGTGCGGGTTGGTAGATGTCACATGTCTTCGATTTTTTGGTTCTAGGACATGCCGGTTTCCTCACGATGTTTTCCTTCACCGTTTTGACAGCAGTGGTGATGAAATAATTTACACAAAGTAAAGCGCCTGTCTGGGTTCGAACTCACGAACACATCAAAAGAAACACATAAACATTCCAAAATACTTACTTACTGTGGTAGCTATATACGTCACAAAAATTGCAATTTGGGTAGGTAGATGTCACATGTCTTTGAAATTTTGGTTCTAAGACATGCGGCGTTTCGTCACTATGTTTTTCTTCACCGTTTTAAGGGCAGTGGTGATGAAATAGTTACACGTCTAAAATAAATGATTTAACTGAAAAAGTGAAATTGGTTCTAGCGTCTTTCTAGGTTTTAAACCTGTTCCCTAGATCACGGAGTGAGTAAAACAACATTCGATTTAATTCAATCAGTTGCGTACTTTTACTACCTTTGAAACTCACAAACAACCTGACAATACTAGAAAATATGGATGAAGCCCTATGAATGTCAGAAGTCATAACAAGGTGGCGAAGTACTGTTCCCATTTCACTCCACAATAGAAAAAGTAAATGTCACTTAGCTATTTGTTTTCTTGACATAATTTGTTTCATGTTTTTTTTTTTCAAGTATGCAATAAACTATGACAACTCATTTTTAAAGGTATTAAAATGAGAACACATCGTCAGTTTTTACTTGTTACGAAATGCAGACATAAAAATAGTATCACGTAATCTGTTTTAGGGTTCCGTAGCCAAATGGTAAAAACTGACCCTTATCATTTCGTCATGTCCGTTCGTCCATCTGCCCGCCTGTACGTCTGACCGCCGCCGGTCCGTCTGACCGCCCGTCCGCCTGACCGCCCGTCTGTCTGATCACCCATCCGTCTGACCGCCCGTCCGCCTGACCGCCCGTCCGTCTGGTCACCCATCCGTCTGACCGCCCGTCCGTCTGACCGCCCGCCCGTCTGACCACCCGAGACTTTTGGAATTATATCGATCTAAATTAGAAAAAGCTATATCTAAGTAGGTATATTCTGTGCACCTCTAAACAATGACGTAGTGAAAGTGACGAAATAAAAAATGGGGTATACGTGCCACAGAGATGATAGTAAAAACTAAATGCACATAATTTAACTATACCATATTAACTAGCTGACCCGGCAGACGTAGTCCCAGTCGAATGTCAAAATCGATAGGAAGAAGGACGTTCAGTATAACCCGGAATTAGAAAAAAAATCGGGACATTTTCCTACTTTTCTTTCCGTAAAACGTAAATCGCGAACCATTCTTTTATTCAAAATCTGAGTACAATCATCATCTTGTAATTGCAATTTATTTCTTACTATCGTTATTATATAGCGCGTCCCTTAAATGCCTAGAGACCTTTTTAAAATTAATTTTGTGTCCTGGTTCATCCAGGAATACGTACCTATTAGTAAAATCCAAAATTAGGTATCTGTACTCAATTTTCAATCCCCATTCTGTTCTTCGCGAATGAGTAAGTATAAAAATAGTAAAACCTTTGAATGCAATTATACTAGCCTATTATAAACCCACTGCAGAGGTAAAGGCCTTTTCTCATACAAAGAAGGCACGAGCCATGTAAAACCATGCTTGCTCAAACGGGTTACCGTTCGTTCGTTAGATTTCAGACTTAAGTTGACCATCCCCCATATTTAAAAAACTTTGCATCGTCATCATTTCAGCCGGAAGACCGGCTCCTCCACTTCAACCGGTCTTGTGCTTCCCACATCCAGCAGATTTTGGGGGGGTTTTGCCATAATCGCCACGCTTGGCAGGCGGGTTGGCGATCGCAGTATGGTGGTAAAATGCATAGAGAACGCTGCTGCCCATTCTCTGATCCCTTAGCCACCTTCTACGACACCCAAAGGAAGAAATGGGATGATACTATTATTTTTACGTCCAGCACCACACGGATAAAAAGTTGCATAAAATTAAGTAATTATCGTATGCTTATCCATATTTTATTTACTTTAAGCAACGTTTATAAATAAGGGGATAAAATTCCAGGTTTTCTCACGATGCTTTTTATTCACCGGTGTCAGTTATATCCAAGATAAACTCAGAAACTACAAATGAATAGAAACGTTGAGATATAAACACGAATTTTGAGGATTTAGTGTCAATTTCAAGCACGAAAGTTTCGCCAACCTTACGAAAACACCTTTTTAATTCATCCTTGATCCATTTCCAACCACACTTGTAACAAAATATCTGCCCGGAGAGCACTCGAGAACACGAACATTAAACAATGTATACTTGATTATACAATACTATCATCACGCAGGCTTTGAATCAGACACACAAACACGCGCAGAATGCGTGTAACGTTACACCTCACTACATACTTGGAGCTTTCGTGGAATGAAGCGGAACCACATCAGAAGTTCCAACATCTGGGACATGTATATTGCAATTTAGGTGTTTTTAACTTCAAAGGATTTGCTGATAGAAAACTGTTTTAAAATCATACGCCAAACATTTATTTCAAAAGAACCAATTGCAAGCACTATGGAATTATTTAAGAAAGGATCGATCGGTCAGAAAAATGAAGTACCTATGGAAAAATAGAAGAAAGGAGTGCAGCATTGCAGGAAGCGGAAGTAAAGGAGGGAGACTTTTGACCATAGGGTTTTGCCCATAGCAGTGGGACACAAATTAAAAGAAATGAGCTTCTGTTAGCATTTACCTACAATACTACTCGTACTATTCTATCCTACTATCGTTACGGGTCGTCAGAAGCCCGTAAGTCTGACAACCAGTCTTTCCAAGGGGTATCGTATTACCCAGTAACTGGGTTGTGGAGGTCAGATAGGCAGTCGCTCCATGTAAAATACTGGTATTCAGCTGCATCCGGTTAGACTGGAAGCCGACCCCAACATAGTTGGGAAAAGGCTAGGCAGCTGATGATGACTACTATTCTATCCTACTAATATTATAAATGTGAAAGTTTATATGTCCAGATGTTTCGATATTTGGATGTTTGTTACACAATCACGCAAAAATGGCAAATTGCAACAAACGTAAGAAAATTTTAAAATCGTGAGAACTTTCACCTTAAGTAAACTTATTTCGTAACAGCACGAAAGAGATTACATCACAGGTCGCATCAAGCGTAAAAACCAAATTAAAATATAAAGGTAATTAAGGAATTTAGGTTAAGTGTCTCTCTGACTATTTAAGACCTGTAGTGATTTGAAAAGTAAACTACATAAAAGAATTGTGGGATTATGTACGGCTTTGCCGCTAACTCCATAAGAACTTGTTAAGAACGGATGGGAGTACATAAAAACAGAATCTAATGAATTTCGCGGGGAGAAGATGAAACAGTTCATAGGTTGCATGGCCCTACAATGGCTAAATGATGAACAATATATCGCCGACTGGAATATAGTTGGTCAAAGGCACAGAACCAACAACGTTTGTGAAAGTTGGCACTACCAATTAAATAAAAACTACGTAACCATGATAAAGTTATTAACAGTATGATTCAATCAAAAGGAAATTAATATCGAAAAAAAAAGAAGGATCGACCAAACTGATAAAGATAATTTTAACACTTTCTGCCAATTAAAACTTTTAAATGATGAAATATCATTGGGACATTTCCTTGAAACATTGCACTAAACATTTAAGCTAATACGTAATTTTAAGGTTTTTAATCTAAATATATAACTAGGACAACACTAGTTAGGAATAAGAGGTGTAGAAAAAACAGGGGTATGACAAACGAGAAAAAAAATCCTGTTTTTCATACTGGTGTGACTACGAGTCGGCAACGGTATTATGTACCTACCAACGATACAAATTAAAAATATTGAATTGAATTGAATGTTGCTTCCCATATTATCTAGATAGGTACGTGGTGTTCACTAGAACGTGTCATGTCTTGCTGACTGCTCATAACACCGCTAGCTACGACTGTCACAGATGTAATAGAGTAGTATTTAATGCTAATATTAATTAAAGTTTGCAAATGAATGCACCTATTATCGAAATGTATCATTTTTGTGCACGTACGATGCCTTATATATGTCGCAGTATTATAGATAAAACCGTAATATACTTATATCCCTAGGGATATAAACATATGCCGTAACATAGTTATACGAAAGCGATTCATTACTATCTTACGGTCGCAATCTAGTAATATGTTTATTTGACTAAACTAATCTGGTTAAATAGTTATGAATTTACCCTAGAATCAAATAAAACAATATATTGGTTTTATAAGAAGTCATTTACAATGATAAAACTAATATAATACAGATATTAAAGAAAAAGTGGGGAAAATTCAATTAATACCTATGTATCGTGGCCATATCGTAGATTTGCTCACTTCATGAAATGCTCGAGAGTTTTTTCTCGAGAAGACGATCGACGTCAAAGGCACCCCGAGGTTCGGTTTGGTTAGGTTCCTTTAAACCCTGCATACATAAATAGGAGCCCCACGCAGTGGGGCGACGTCGACCGTCTTCTTTTGTAATATAAGAACCAGAAGAAGACGAGAATTTCATGAAATGCGACCATTTCATGAAATTCTCGAGCATTTCATGAAGTGAGCAAACGACAGACTGGGACAGTAAGCGACGTGCGGGGTTCACAAACACAACGAAGCCTCCGCCGCCGTCTCCGTCGCACCCCCGTACTACACTCCTACAATTATTTCACTAAACTTAATCAAGTAATATAATTATATCACTAAACTTGAACCGTATTATAATTATATTCCTAGTAAGATAGTAATGAATCGCTTTCGTATAACTGTATTACGGTACATAATTATATCACTAGGGATATAACTATATTACGGCTCTATCTATCATACTGCGACATATACACATCCATAATCATCTGCCTAGCCTTTTCCCAACTATGTTGTGGTCTCCAGTCTAACCGGATGCAGCTGAATACCAGTATTTTACATGAAGCGAGTGCCTATCTGACCTCCACAACCCAGTTACTGGGTAATACGATACCCCTTGGTAAGACTGGTTGTCAGACTTTCGGGCTTCTGACGACCTGTAACGACTGTCAAAGATCCACAAATGTTAGCCGGGACCAACGGCTTAACATGCTCTCCGAGGCACGGAGGGCTCTTGGTATGTAAAGATGGTCACCCATTCACGGATCAACCGCGGCAAGCGTAGCTTAACCTGATCGATCGACCCGTGCAGCTATTGTTACTTAGCCACAAGCCCCTCTAATATACACATTAATTGTGGAAAAACGCTTTTCGCTTGTTTCTTTTTTGGCTTTGTTAACTTGATTGAAATATATTGCATTCATCATCATCATCATTCCAGCCGAAAGACGTCCACTGTAGGACATAAGCCTCCCCCAATTTGGGGGGGTTTGCCATAGTCGCTACGCTTGGCAGGCGGGTTGGCGATCGCAGTATGATGGTAAAATTCATAGAGAACGCTGCTCCCCATTCTCTAGTAAATCCTTTTGTCGCCTGTTACGACACCCACGGTAAGAGATAGGTTAGTGCTATTCTTTACGTCCAGCACCACACGGACCGGATATAGTGCATTATTTACCTTTCAATACAAGCAGCGTTTCAGTCGCTCCATGTGAAATACTGGTACTCAGTTACATCTGGTAAGACTGAAAGCTGACCCCAACGTAGCTGAAAAAAGGCCATACAGATGATGATGAAACACAAGCAGCGTTTTTTATCGTAGCAGTGACGTTTCGGAGTTTCTGCCTACCCCCATGAGAGAAGGCGCGAGTTTATGTGTGTGTGTATAAATAAATGTAATTATTAATATTTTAATTAAATATTTTATGTAGGTACTTACTTACTTTTACTTTACATTCTTTACATTACTTTTTGATACAACTGTTGTTAATTTAATTTATTGCTTTAGAATTATCAATGTTGGAACGCCGGCGTCTCCCCTCTCGGAGGTGGGCGCTAATGGCTGCAACACAGATTTTTTATACCATCGTAGCTTTTAACGATCACTAAAATTTTGTAAACCTTTTTTTAGTTCCAGTAAATGTTTGATATTTGATTTGATTGATTTGAATCTCTGATCCACTTTCGAGAGACAATAGCCACCAGAAGAATGAAGGTGACATAAAAATGTAATTCGTTTTTAGGTAGATTGTTGCTTAATCCTTTCCAATAAGATTTTGTTATTTCCAAAAACCACTAACATGTTTATAGATTGTTAAAAAGCCACATATAAAATAACAGCAAATATTTTTACATCCAAAAAAAGACATACATTCACCTCACAAACACATTCGTTATATTCTTCAATATACCGAAAATGTTTCAATGCAACAAATAATTAATAAAAACCCTACCTTTTTCAATTTCATGGAATTCATACTCGATCTATCATTATGAAACTTCAATATGTTTGTTTTGTAATACCATAATAAGTGAACTGTAAAATAATCAGAATATTTCTCAGCTACATGTGTAATTAAGGTATTTTCAATATTTATTGCGGAAATGTAAATATTTTACACAGAAAGCAAACCAAATGTTACCGGTATTGAATTTATTTGTAATTTACTATCGGTAGGTACTGTTTGCAGCAATGGTGGGTCAACAATACCATGGTAAATAAAACGCGTGTTTATAAGATCACTTCGATAGTGTTATTATTCCTATATTTTATAGACTATATATGTATTATTATACTAATACAATACAGTGCACCTCGACGCACAATGTTTCTCTCCCTGTGTGGAAAGTTTTCGTCGATAATTAAAAAAAATCTGATTCGTAATTCGTAGAAAAGTGCAATATCTACGCGTTCAAAATGTATTGCAGAGCAATTTTTTTTTATAACCGTCGAAAAATTTCATATTATCCCTAGTATGAAATTTTACGTCGGTAATAAAAAAAATCTTTCTAGAATCATGTTATACCTACTGAATTCATAGTTTCAGTTTGCGTGTGAATTGATATTTGCCACCCTGTATATCAGACACAGACTGTCCGCCCAGCTGACTCCTGATTATTTTTTGTGCGTTCTAAATTTGTAATAGCGTTTATCTCATAATCTTATGCCATTATCTTATAAATACTCGAATAGAATGTCTGGTAAAACTATGCAGGTTAAGATATGTACAGTACCAAGGAACATCACACAGCGCGAGCCATCGCAGGAGTGTGGTAGAGTTATGAATTCGGTGAACACAAAAAAACATAAGTTTTTAGATCACTAAAGGCACTTTATGTATATTCTATTCTCATTCTTGAAACCGCTCTTCTGAGATGTAAAGCATTAACTAACGATAAAACAACAAATTGAAATAATCGCCCAGATCTCCAAAGGCAGATAGACCGCGCGGAACACCAAGAGTATTTGGTTTTTTGGCTTCACTCTTGGTGTTCTGCGCGGTCTATCTGCCTTTGTTTTATAATCTGAGGCTCAGATACATTAAGGGCGAATTTCACTAAAGAAACTGAACGCGAATAGCACTTCGAAACTGCGTTCAAGAACTGTCAGTGTCATTATTCCACACCAATTTTGATACACTGATACCCTTTCAATTTCATTGGTGAAATTCGACCCAAAAAACCAACGGCCAAAATTCAAATTAAAAACCCAACAGCCCGTTCCATTTATGAACAGTTTCTAATTACCCTTCATCCACTACTTACAATTGAGAAACCAAGAAAACTTGTTTGAAAGTGGTTCAATTAAATGAACAGAGTTGAAAACGCTTCTGATATAATATTTCTCGGGAAGATATCAAGTGTTTTCGTAGCTCGTAGTGACGTCAAGAGATAGAGGAGCGCCTCGCGTTGTGAATATGTGACATATTGCTCGAATCTGCTGCGCTCTCGAATCTGTCAAGCGTTATTAAACTGTGACATATGACTTATGTACTCTTACACCAGTTTTGCTTAATATAAAAATAGCAGCGCATAGAAAACTGTGAAATGCATCGCTGTGATTTTTGGTTCGATGTGTATTTAATGCAATAAGTTTAAAATGTTTGTTAAAAATATTTTTGAATTTATTTACTAGGTTGAAGTTAAATGAATAGGTACCTAATTAAAACCGACCAACCAAACCATTAGATGACATCAATTCTATTGTAATTCTACGTAATTATGTAATTTATCTCTAAACTCTGATTACCTCTAAGTTTTATTGGGTTTTTCTTTCTGGAATTTGTCAGTAGCAGCCCGGAGTCTGGCTTTGTTCCCGGTTGATGGCAATAGGCTCGCCCCTTATGAAATGGGACTTAAACATAACTGGCGCAATGTGGGTGTACTATAGATACTCCTCTGCCTAACCATACGGGGACACAAGGCGTGATGTTTATGTTTTCTCATTACTTAAAGGTATAGATGACGGATATAAAGAAATCAAGAGAAAGAAGAAAGAGAAGAAATCTCTCATTTCCGAGAAGAATCTGTAATTCTATACATTCTACACAGCTTAACTGAGGATATTTTAGTTAGCGAAATAAATAAAACACTTGTTGATAAAACTGGTTGCCAATGGCATTAAGTCCGCCTCTGTACATTTTTGTGCGTGAAGTATTAAATAAATAAATACTATTATGGAATTCGGGTTCCGTGTGGTGCCGGACGTAAAGAATAGCACCATCCCATCTCTTCCCGTGGCTGTCGTAGGAGGCAACTAAGGGACTTACTAGAGAATGGGCAGCAACGTTCTCAATGCATTCTACCAACATACTGCAATCGCCCACCCACCAACCAAGCGTGGCCATTATGGCAAAACCACGCAAATTGGGAGAGGTCTATGTCCAACGGTGGACGTGTTTTGGCTGAAATGATGACTATGGAATAATATTGTTCCTATCTTTGTTGTTTTCAGAGTTTATTTTATATGTAAAATATGTAAACAGAAAAACTTTTTTTTTCCTTGGAACTATTACATTAATCCTTACTTTTAAATATCGAACGGCGAGGCTAGCGACTCTTTGAGCAATATTATTATATCCAATGTTCGATTATTTCCAACACTCAAGGGAAGTGGTCGAAAGATTATTGAAGCCATACACCCCCGACCACTTCCGACAGAATTGTACAAAGAGATAGAAACGGATATGGTAACTGTTGGCAGACTTGGAATAATTAAAAAACTACAATGCCCCACTTTCCAGATTGGCAAACTTTATTTTGTATTTTGTTCGTCCAACTTTTTCGTTATCTTCGTTACAAATCTTAGGGCAGGTTCACCGCTCACCGTTCACGCGGGGAAGGCGTTATAAAACGCTTTGTATTTACGATACGTCTATTTTCGCTTTATTGCCGCTTATGTGCTGCCACTAATTTACCCACCCAGTTTTAGGTATATGGCACGCAATCCATATAAAAATAACCTTCAGAATACGCTGGGGTTAATAACTATAGCTAAATTAAATCGTTCGCAGTTTTAATTACCCCTACGCTACGTAAAGCATGTATATACATGCAAAATATGACTTTATTTTATGCAGTGAGCTTTATTTTTATACGTAGATTTAATTTTACCTCTACTTTTTCAGGTTATAAAACCTTTAACATGTAAATTCCTAAAATTGTAACCGTTTTATATCCTGTAAAGAAATCTTATCGAGATAATTTCACGAAACAAGATCTCCTGCCAGTGAAATAGGCCGAATCTTGGGTCTTTTTCATAAATGGCGAAGCAATTCGCAGTTTATTTGGCATTTAAGCAAATTTAGAGGATCCCTTCTCTGCTGGCATTTTGTTTTATGTGGCTGCTCGTTACCGTCGGCGGCCGCGCGTGAAGTTACGGCCGCACTGGGCCGACTATATCTGTTACGCACTATGAACCAAACACGCTATAATAGTAGGATTCTATATGAAATTAATCAATCATCATCATTTTTTTTATTTAAAAAATTCAATGAAATGTTATTTGCTATGGTTTGAGGTGGCGTACACCTTCAAAACAGTAGATAGTATCTCTCTAGACGGTTCCATTAAATATGATATTGTAATGATAATTATTTAAAACAGTGTGTTGTGGCTAAATAATAACAGCTGCACGGGTAGATCGGTCAGGTTAAGCTTCGCTTCCCGCGGTTGGTCCGTGGTTGGGTGACCATCTTTACATACTAAGACCCCTCCGTGCCTCGGAAAGTAAGCCGTTGGTCTCGGCTGTCATTCGTGGATGTTTGACAAAGTTATGGGACGTCAGATGCCCTAAAATCAAACTACCAGTCTTACCAAAAGGTATCGTATTACCCAGTAACTGGGTTGTAGAGGTTAGGTAGGTAGTCACTCCATGTTAAATGTTAGTATTCAGCTGCATCCGGTTAGACTGGAAGGTGACCCTAACACAGTTGGGAAAACCTTAGACAGATGAATGACTAAAAACAATCATTTCAATAAACATATTAAATACATCGATACATGTCCATTTCAATTACCTATAACCTATTACATCCCGTTTAAATTACCTGTATATTTTGACACCAATGTAAAATACAGTCTGTGAATATTGATATTAATTAATTCAATATTTAATGAGTTTACTAAATATTTAAGTGATAGATGAAAATGATAGTTTAATTTAGCTATTGCGCGTGCCTTGAAGGCTTAACAGAATCCAATTATAACGAACGACAATAACAGGCTTGTTTCCTACCTCGTGTCAAAGACTAAGGCCGAGATCTTTAAACGTTAATTAGGTCGTGTTTTGACTTAGACATGTTAGTCCCTATCTTGCTACAAGTGCACATGTTTGACAGTTGTGCGACAAAAACTGGAGTAACGCTAAGCCAGGGTACGTGCTAAATAAAGTTAAGATGGAAGCTCCAGGGTGGGGCAGCCCACGATTTTTTTTTTTTTTTTCTATTTCAAAGTCAGTGCCAGGTTTTATGTGGATTAAAATGTCATTCGCACCGTAACACGTATATATTTAGAGAACTTTAATAATTAAAATTATCAGTACAACCTTCTTATTTCATATAATTCCAATTAAGGACTATTTGATGAAAAAGTCATTCAATGAAATTAAATGAATTAGCGCTTCCACCTTAATAATAATAATAAAACCATTTATTTTCAGGTTACAAAGACCCATAGATAAAAACCTTAACCTAAATATACATATTATAATAAAAAATTATGCTAGTAAATAAAACTTAAAACTATGTTAGTAGGTATCACTTATTTGTACTAAGTCTTTGTGCGTTCCGGAGATTCTACCTAAGAAACGTGGTTCAAGCCGCGGCAGTTATTGTGCTTAGTACGTGTACCGTCCAAATCGTGCCCGGAGGGAACCGATGCAACTCGCATCTCACTACGGACAATATTTTTATATTTTCACTGCATTTCTGTTCTACTCCGCAAAAGGGTAGTGTTTGTCGGCCGTAAAACAAAAGTAGATACGTTCAAAACATACGTGTTTTGTTGTTCTAGTTAGTTTACTCTTTTATTCTGGTAATGTTACCTACATCATTTTTGTATTGCCTACCTGTTTTATCGCGGAGCTTTTGACGTAAAAAATACAATGTATGTTAACCAGTTTGTACTTTTTAAAAACTGTTGTGTGTGCTTGTACTTTGTATGTGGAACGGATATATGACTATAGGTTTAGGTTGGTAAAAGTGACGCTGTTTTTGAATGCATGATCATTGATAATGGAAGGATCGAAAACCTAGCACTGAGGCTCTGTCTCGAATAGGGTCCCAGCACTATGGTAAGCGATGGCCGTTTTGCATGGATGTGGCGCATATTTTTCCCAACTTGTTATTTTTTGTTTGCGTTTTTTTTTTTGCGTCGTTTTTACCGCTATGTTTTTTTTAATGCTTTTTTTTTCACCCAAATATCAAATTCAATTCCAATCATCTCAATGGGATTGGATAGACTAAAAAAGAATCGTACAATAGAAACGTTTTCAATTCCATGGCATCACTCATTTTCATACACAACCATAAAGACACGTTCATTATTTTTGTAAAATAAAGTCTGAGTAAAGCTATTTCCCTTTTCAATTTCCTTGGATTCAACGTAACTCATAGAGTCCAGTCCCTTGTCAAATAAAACTTTTCCCATGTCTTATCGAATCAATTACTTTAATGGGCAAGAAGCCATTTTATATGTGAGGATTTAATCTCGGTTTCTGTTTCACTACATCCAAGTTGAATTCAATTGAGCATCAGACCACTTGATTTTTATAAGGTAGATAAGGTTTTAGTCTCCTTTGCTATAAAATAAATTAAAGATTGAGTGGTTAAATGTACCTAGAGCAAAGGTAATGACAAAATAAAAGTGAAAAAGAACCTAGACGGCTACACAAAATCATGTAGTGTTTTTCCTAAAGACGGGTAGTATAAAATCGTAGGATTATACCAAATATTTATTCGTAGAAACTCACAGATATTGAATAGATTTAATAAACAATTTCCTAAGATTTTCATAACCTCTCGGAATCACCTGTTTTTTTTTTCATTACTGTATACTTTTATGCCTATAACCCATCATATACCTAGGTACTTCGTACCTTGTAAAAAAACTACATAGGGTGTATAAAAATTGAGTGGAAATACTTATTTCTCCAAAGGGCGTGGGGTACTTAACTTATGCACCCGGGGGTAAAATAATTCACTCAAAAATGTCTAACAATTTATTTCCCTTCCTCCACTTAAGTAAATGTTAAAGAGGGAACTTTTGATAGTTATTATTTTTTACGTTTGCTACCTCAATTTGTACGTTTCTTCCCGTGTCAGGGTAAAATGTTGTTTTCTTTTATGTTATTTGGTCATTTGGAATGTGTTTATTTGCACATTCAATTGTTTTATGAGGTGTGCTAAAGACGTAACAGATAGAAATGATAAGTTCAAAGTAGCACTTATGTATCTTTGAACTTTGCTTTGAAAAGTTCTTTTGAAGTACCGTCGTGAGTAATTTTTCATGTTGTAACATGAAAAATGATGATGGAGACATAAATCATATGGTTGCTAATTATTTAGCAGTTGTTTTATTTGACTGGCATCATCATAATCAGCCTATAATATTCCCACTGCTGGGACACAGGCCACCTCTCGGTGAGAGAGAGTGGGCTGTAATCCACCACAGGGCCCAGTGCGGGTTTGTAGATGACACATATATTATAATTTTTGGTTCTAGACATTCCGGTTACCTCACGATGTTTTCCTTTACAGTTTTGAGAGCAGTGGTGATGAAATAATTGACACAAAGTGGAGCGCCTGACGGGGTTCGAACCAATTCGTCAGTCGTGGTCATTACCTTTGGGCCACCACTGTTCCAACATCGAACTTAGGTAGTTTAGACGTGAAACGTAACTTCTGAACCAGAGTTATGCGTGATGCATGTGTAGTGTAGGTACAGACGCCAGCACATCAAGCTACCTCAAACTGTCAAATTTTCCCAATTGAACATGAACCTTAGGCTAATGTTATAAAGACGAAAATCTATCAAAAAAAATTGACAGATTGGGGTAGCTTGATGTGCTGGCGTCTGTACATCATCAACAATTTCTCAAAATATAACATTAATATCAATTACGAACCACTCGCAACTCCATAACCGATCAAAATCAGACTATTCCAGCTCCCCAGAGTCAAATCACAAAGGTATTAATTAGACGTTTCAGCAATTGGTAAACATGATTGGGCAGGTGGGCACGTGGAACGGAATGCATGCCTGTGCTTTGGAGCTCTACAGGTTTATAGCTAGATAGATCATGAGCCGAACGATTAATGAATTAATACGGGGCAGAAATAAGCAAATAATAAAATTATCAATGTCCTCGTTATGCTCGATATAATCCATAGTCCATGCTCGTAGGACGCCTCGATGTGCTTTCGCTTTTATCCCCTTGATCACATTTAAGATCAAAATATGGCATTGGCTAAATTCCCAGAAATATGCAGAGTAAAGAATATAAAGATCAAATAAGTAAAATTGCTACTACAGTTAAATCTCAAGCGCTTAATCGAATTCACGTGAGTTCAAAACGTTTGAACAGGTTTTCAAAACGCTCTTCAATAAAGTGCTTCAAACTTGAATTTTTTTGTTGAAAATGTTTGAAATTCAATCAAAAACAAACCCACATCGGAATATTTGCTAGTACATTTTTTTTAATTCACAAAAATCTATTGCAAAGATTTGAAATAGAATATGTTCCGGCGGCTTCACCTTTACAAATCACCGAATAGGGACAAATACGGGTATGTTTAACCCTACCCTGCCGGCTTATGGCTCAGGAATCGTAAAATATTTCACAGGCAACACACACTCTATGCCTGAAGCGTGGATATAAAGTACCTGGAAGTGACTTGATGTTGACTTTAGTGTAATTTACTTTATGATCCTAGTTTATAGATAGAAAAGCTGCAGATCTACGCTGCGTAGTGCGTCGTCTATCTGTGTATTAAAAACTTAGCTTTACTATCAAATTGGACACTGGACGATGCCCTTATATGACACATCTCCTACTCTCTCACTTATGAAGTAGGAAAGGCTTAAAACGTTTGACAGATCAACAACATTCATTGCTTTATTTACGTTCCTGAGCAGATTTTTTTGAAGCAATTGATTTGAAGCAATGGATTAGCAATATTCTTCAAAATTATTCAGATTCCGGCTGGTAGTGTGTTACACAATTGTTACACAATTCGGGTGCTGGAAATGAACAGAGTGCTTTTTCCCAAAGATGCGTTGCATACAGGATATTTTTTTAACCAGTGCGCAAACTGTAACCATGAATTCAGTATATTATTCTAAACCCTGGGGTGTCGCTGGAGCGCAGATTTTATTTGTCGGTTATCCAAAAAAAACATCAGCTATTCCATACATTTTGACCACGTAGGTATATATTTTTTTTGTATGACCGACGAAAAATTTCTGCGATCCCCAGATCTGGAATGATACGCTGAATTCATGGGTACAGTTTGCGCACTGGTTAAAAACTTATCCTGTATAGGTACACCTATTTAAGTTTAATCAATCTATTATTGTACCAGTGTTAATTAATATTATCCAGGCAATACCCTGAAAATGGAAACGTAATGTCTAACATGATTCTTAAACGAAAAAGGCTAACCGAAAAATATAAAAACGCAGCATAACACTAACCGCGCTACCATAAAATGGCAGACTTCTGTTCAACAAAATACTATATAAATATTAAGCTAAGCTGAGGAGAATAAAAATAAATCCAAGTAGGAGCCGCTAGTCTACTTTCTGAAGTCGTTTATCAAACTTATTTAACGTTTCTAGCTTGATTATATTTCACGGAGCGATACGACGGAGAAACTTGTGCAAAACGTAGGAAGCGCCCAATTTAGCCGGTAACTCGGTAACTGCATCCGAATGTTACCATATCCGCGGAACAAATGGAGATTGACTCGCGAATTGTTGTCCTGTCGTAAACTGCGTATCTTGTTATGTCCTAAACAGAGTTTATGGAGCATTCTAGTTTTTACTCAGGTAAGTATAGGTAATATTGTTTCCAAGGTAAAGTATAAGTTGCTTTGTCCAAACATGTTTATTGTGTTCTATTTTGGGGTAGCGTAGAGGTCAAACAAATAACCAGACGCGAGTAGGTGAGGTTAGACGTCAAAACACGTTTATTTACAACACATCTGTCATCATCTATATTAATACGAAAAGTAAAAACTTTGTACTCCTTTTTAGGAAAATTCCGCGGACGCAGGAATATGAAAAGGCAGAAAGCTTATATTTTATAAAATAATGTATTTCTATTTAAATGAATATGGTCGAAGTTCTACCTCTGGGCGACCACTAATCTGTATGAACCTACAAAAAGACAAAATTACCCAAAAAGACTAAATTGTGCTCAACTATATCAATCGAAGAGGTATATTTGTCTCTACTCTACAGTTGTTGTTTTTCTTTTCCATCATGCCCATTTGCTTTTCCAATAGGGTATTTTCCAATTTATTAAAAACTATTCTAAATTGAAGATTGGGACGAAATGTGTAACAGAAAAATAAAAGTAAATTGATTTATATCCATTTTCTCAATTAAAAACGATTTAAACCAAATTTATTTTTCGTTGTTTTGAATTTACCGCCAAAACGCTCCCTATGATGACTTTTTATCACGTGACGTCAACTTTGTGTAAACTAAAGTAGTTAGTAAGTAAACAAGTGAGTGTCGTGTTTATAATTAACAAGATTTTTTATGGATAGAAAGTGAAATCACTGGTGTGCGGTGCCTCTATGCAAAAATACTTCTAAAACTGCGCCAAACTAAGTATTTGTACTGGTGCTGTTTACACAAAGCTGACGTACGATGTCACGTGATAAAAAGTCATAGTAAGGAGCGTTTTGGCGGTAAATTCAAAACAACGAAAACGAAATTTGATCTTAATCGTTTTTAATGGAGAAAATGGATATAAATAAATTTATTTTTATTTTTCTGTTAAATTTAGCGTCCCAATCTTCAAATTAAAATAGTTTGTATCAAATTGGAAAATACCCTATTCACTGTAGACATTGGCAGAATGATCAACCTCGGCTTTGCTTGCCATAATAGAAGAGAAAATTAGCCTAACAAAACCTATAAGTCAAAATAGGTAATAAATACCTATAAGTCAATATAGGTAATACCAATAAATCGACATAGGTAAAGACGTTGTCTTTAACATACATGCTCAGAGTGTTACCCAAAGCTAATAAGTAATCAAGTTTACAAACATAACTTACCCTTTTAACTGCCTTTATAAACAGTGAAGTTAATACTGTAAAAACAGAAATTAAATACTTCGAGATAGTTTGAAAACGCCCACAGCTGGTCGTGGGAAGCCGATAAGTCAGGAATAGGTATTAGTGCTCTAAGGAGAAATATTTATTGGACCTACGTTAAGTAAAACGACCTTTTGGACGGAAACAACAAGAAAGTTCTAATGTGCTTGGAAATTTATCAAATTAGCTGTTCTCTATCCTTATCATTACGTTAATATTTTGGTAAACCCATGTAACTGATAGACCGGTGTCCAAAATAAGTATACCGAGGCGACAAAGTATAATTATATCTACCGGGTGTAAAAAGACACGTAGCGAAGCCGAGAGTCACTTGTACTCCCCGTTAATGTAATCTATTTTTTGTTCTGGACTATAGTTAGGAAACATTTGGTTACGGATATATTGAAGTTGAAAATTCCAACATTTACTGATATTTTAAATACCCCCTTGACCCCTGTACCATTGGGCACGCTACGACTGCGGCGGTAAGTCCGGGGTCTTTGAGGAGTGGCTTGAGAGGTGGCACGACGTGATCATTTATGAGCATCGAATCAACAAAATTATCAGATAGTTAACGAAACTAATATATATTAATTAATTACGAATTATTAACTCACACAAAACAATACATTTTAGTAAGTTTGATGTACAGAAAGCGTACTCGACGGCTATGTGATTCCCCCCGAGTGGGTTCCCGCATTGTCGTTGCGGGGGGGCTCAGTAACCGTGGATTCCGGCCACGGTGAAGCCAAGAGGAACCCAAAGGTGGGGCCGCTCGTCAGGGCTTTTGCCTTCAAGCCATTGACGTAGCGGCCAAAAAGTAAGTTGCGGTGAGGTGCACCGCAACTGAGGTGGGCCGCGATGTCGAATGGGAGGCATCGCGGCTGAGGGTTACGGGCTGCGGTAGAGGAGGAGTGCCGGTGCTTCTGAGCAGCGCTCTTCCCTTCCGTGGCCTGGACGGGGCCGCCACCGTTTGATGGCGGACGCGGTGGGGCCGCAGGGGAAGAGGAGTGTCGGTATAGCCACAAAATAAAGAGAGTAATAGCGTCGGCCGCTCTCCCTATCCCCTGCGGCCGAAAAGTGGTAGACGGGACGGCGCGTTGTGTTCCACACGCGCGCCGTCAAAGATGTCAGCAACCACTGGTGGGGTCCGCAAGGGCCGATGCCTGCCAGGGGTGCGGGTTTGTTCGAAAGAGATACCACAGCCCCTGGCATACGGGCTACTGAGGGAACACGGGTGGGTTTTAGTCAGTAAAAGTCTGACACGCCCTCCTGCTCTACTCAGCAGGAGAAGTCATTTGATGATTTCCCACCCCAAAAAACAAAAACGGCTATGTGATGTGTATTTTTACACCCTGTATCTATACTTTAACGCCTAGGTATACTTAGACGTAAAAATATCGCGGCAGGAATTATCGCGCACTTGATTTTCAACTCTCAGTGTTGAACCGAGCATTGAGAATACAACAGAGTGCATCTCAGTACGTCGAAACACACTGTTCGATTTTCAACTCTCGACGTTGAGCAGTGCGTTGAAGATCCAATGCGCGATAAAATCCCGATATTAGTACGTCCTTGCGAACGTCGACTTATTTTCATCTGCCTGCTGTTATACCAGCGCTGCGATACTTTTTAAAATGTTGCAGCATCATGCATCTTGTACAGGACCTTTTTTATATTTTACTTTTTTTTTGTTTAGATCTAATTTTAATTTTATTTAGTACCTAGCGTAGAGTAGTAGTGTTTTAGTTTCTTAGTGTGTTTAATTGTATTGTGTTGTATTTAAGTTTGTGGTATTCCTGTGCGAGTCTAATAAATACTTTTTCTTGCTTTCTTTCTTTATTACTAATCCATTCTTTCATATGTTCAAAAGAATTGTCTGCTTAGCAACGTAAACAACGCCATGAACGTTGTGGAACTGTCAAAATGAAAGCGAGTCCTACGGATCGATATGACGCAATAACCTCTCTGAAACAAGCAATCGATTCACAAAGAAGTCGGTTAAATAGATATTGTATCGCAATAAAAAAAACTATGTATTTCTTATTTCTGCACTGAGAATCTCATTTACTGCAGGCTGGCATACCAGTCAATTGACTGCTTTTAAATCTAAGGCAACCGCGCAGCAGCACTCCAGCATAATAAAGTGATGTGGCCCGGTCAAAGTCCCATAATTCAAATAAGAGGCCGGGACTTTTATCTGCACAGTCCCGGGGCACAGTTAAGGCCGCTCTTCATCTTTACTCCTTTTCCCGGTAGCCGGTGAAAAATGCAGTCTGAATCCGGACTCGCAGGATATTATTATAAAGTACACTTTACCTGTGAAAACTAACGCAATGGGATTGAGCTGGAAACATTTATTGCTGTTTAAGGTGTAGTTCCGTGAGAAACTATACAATTTAAGTAGATTGTCTTTCTTAGACGTTCAGATTTGAACGGTGTTCGCCAGGGTAGCCTGCAAAATTCTGCAAATTTTTCATGAAATATGGATTCAATGGAATTAAAACTTCGAGGGTTGTATTGATAATTTTAATTACATAAATATATATATTATTAAAAATTAAAAGAATCCAAAAAATACCCATAAGAAACAAGACAAAGGTTACCGATGCTCTGTGCCACTGTAAAAAACTAAAGTGGCGCTGGGCGGGTCACGTAGCTAGGTTGACAGACAATCGATGGACTTATAGACTGACATCTTGAAACGGGCTATCAGGCACTAGGAAAAGAGGTCGACCAACTGCCGGTGGGCAGACGACATAGTACAAGTGGCTGGCGAACAGTGGATGAACACAGCAAATGATAGGGAGGCATGGAAATCTCTGGAGGAAGCCTTCACCTTCAATTAAATTAGGGGTTCTTACTTACGCAGAAAGTTTAAAATAAAGTTAACGTAATACAATTTAAGAAAAAGTCGTTTATTTAGAAAGTAAGTTTCATTGTTTTTTTAAATATATTTTTTAGTAACAAATATAAGGCTTTTTTATTTATTTATTTATAAATATATACGTGTTATGGTCGCCAATCATATTTTAAACCACATAAAAGCTGGAACTGATCTGCAAATTGCACGAAGAGGAAGAAAACTTGAATTTCTAGGACTTGGAGCTTCCACCTTAAGCGCTTAAAATGAAGGTGTCGTGAAAATAGTCGTACAAAGTAGTACACAAGCAGTGTTCTAGAATTTAGTGAGGGAATTAAAATCCGGTTACAATAACCGGATTTTAATTATAATTTTGCGACCTGATGAGACTTCCAAATACGTTAGTTCTCAAATAGATATTGCAAAAAAAAATTTTAGATTTATGAAACTTGACGATACAGATGTTCTCAGGGAATTCCGGGATTGCAAATCTCAAAATATGTAGGAAGAATGTAGGTAGTCATGTATTATTCCGCGTTTATATCGGAAGTCGGCAACTCCACACAGATTGGACGGCTGACCGCAATAGTGCACGAGAAACCAAAACAAAATCGGAATATTCAGATTTTTGTTTCATACTGTTATTTTAATATAATATTCCGTAAGCAACATTTCCACTGAAAATTGTATTGGAAATATAGAAAACTAAAATATAATAGGAAAATTCAACACAACAGTATTATTTTACTGGTTATGTAGCCTTTTAGTTTTTATATTATATTATACGTAAAAAGCCACATAACCAGTAAAATAATAGAATGTATATTTCTATCTCTACTTCATACTCGTACATATCGATTTAATGATAATACAAGTTGTTTCGAAAGGAAATACAAAAATCTTCAGTCATATTTTTCTTAAAACTCCTGTGTAGCTTTTTAAAATAACGACCGTCTAAAGCCCGTGCTTCAACATTTGCTGGATCACAGCAAGCTTACCTTCAAAGGAGTAGACAAAAGAGCTTAAGACAATTGAGCAAAAGCAACACTTAGAATGCATACATAACGCGACCATAACAGATCTTACTTGCCATTTCATTTAATAAAACTAGTGATCGAAATTTGACCATAATTCATTAAAATCAACAAAAATCAAATATATTAGTTTCCTGCACTCCACATAAACTTTACCTGTGGCAAAATTTCCAGACCGTGTAATTTACGAAAAAAGTGGGGGTGGGGCAAGTTTTTGCTTTATGTATTCATGTAAATAGATCATTGACGAGACAATTGCAAAAGTGAATCAAGTAACAAACAATACTAATATAAATAACTTACATTCCATTTTTATTTCAGTATTGCTACATTCCCTCGTTTCATAACGATTCCAGCGGCATAATATGTTTTATACACAGCTCCAGTACAAAACTTTAAGATATAGTCATTTTAATTGCACGGCGATTACGCGTGACGGCGCGCGGATTTCCTGCAAAATATGGCAACAAATGCGCCGATACGTGCAAAATGGCCGACAGTTCCGAGAATATGCGACATATCATCAATAAGTGTGTTATTAGAGGCTGGTATGGCCTATTATTGTCTTACTGCACGACAAAGTCCTCTTCTATACAGAGAAGGCAAGAGCATTGGTTATCACGCTTGCTTAAGAGCGTTTATTCTGAAAGTTGGCAACGTCGTTATAGCGTTAATAGCTGTCAAATAAATACCTGTTTTTATTAATTTGTTAATATTACTGTATGGAAATATGAAATATCGCTAACTAGAGATCTAAAATATGAATAATCATTTGCAATTATAACACTGTATTTGATGTTGTAACCGTTTTAGGTGTAAAAAGGGCATTTAGAAAGTTTCCAAGTTCTTTTTTTACATCTATAACTAAATATTCGGTGTTAAGATTTTAATGATTGCATTTCATAATCAATATTTTAGGTCACTACTTAACGATATTTCATATTTCCATACAGTAATATTAACAAATTAATAAAAACAGGTATTTATTTGACAGCTATTTACGACGTTGCCAACTTTCAGAATAAACGCTCTTAAAGCGGGTTGGTGATTTCAGACTTATTATTGTGTTAACGATCTTAAAAACCCATTGCAACTTCTAATAAATAGGTATACGTGGTTTTAAACAATAATGAGTGAAACTCAAACGCTAACTATTTGATTGTACAGCTAAATCATATCGTTGAGCTAAATGCGTCGTTGACATGAACCGTAATCCAATTTGGTAGCTTAACAATCTCCAGCATAACAATCGTCTGGAATAAATCATTTTAGTGGTATAATTAGCTAGCCATGATACCGCCAACGAACGTCGATGGAGGGTCAACCACTGAAAAACAATAAGAAATGGAAAAAAACCATTAGTCACGCGAGCTAACCGCCGTGTGTTTTGATTGCGGCCTACGAATACGACGCTGTCGCCAACCCTTGTTTTCGATATAATTGACTATTAACAAACCAATTTTAATTTTGATAGCGAATTTTATGAGAAATAACAGTTAATATTTATATAAAAGCGTTTATTTTCCAATTTTGTTTAAATTAAATGCACTCTGTCAAGTTAACGAGGACACTCACATCATATATTATGAATTGAAGTTTACAGCGTAACGAGGTTCATCAAAAATTAAACAAAGACAAACTTATACCAACCAACACACGTTAATGTATACCGCATCGAGTCCAAAAGTCTTAACGAGAAGAAGTTCGTTCACTGAGCATTAAACGTTAAGAAAATCTGATGGCGACTTATTATATAAAAATAAATATAGCTCTTATTTATGTTCCGAACTCTGGACTTGTCCCAGATTTCGTTGCTGAGATAAAAGTTGTCGTTGCACAAGAAACTTTCATACTAAATTATACTTTTTATCCTTTAAATTACTGCCTTAAATGGATATTTTACATTCGTTAAGTTTTCGTCACGCCATGCGCCATTATTTTATCGTACTCAACCCCTTGGTATTCGCGTGTGATTAAGGGAGTGTTTTTTTAGGAGGGCAGTAAGTGTACTACTGACGATTGCCTACCTACGTGAATCATTTGATACTTTGCTAAGTCCTAAAATTATTTGCAGTGCGTTGAGAAAGCTTTATAATACGTAAATATAAGTCCTTAGCACCCTGGGAGGTGAGCCTGGCCAGCAAGCCTGCTGACAGGCTAATTCCATTACCACTAACTAATTGTGCCAAAAATAGTGACAAAAAATAAAAGAGTATGCTTAGATGGTTAGTCATGTTCAGAGAATGAATAAAGGACGATTAACAAGGCAGATACGAGTGGAAACGCCGGGAGGAGACGGCCTAGAAGTATAGTGACCTCATTGATGAAACATTACCAATTAGGTCACAGTATGTCCTTCTAGACCCTTCAGAACAGTTCAGAAAAGTCAAGTGCGTAGTACTCGAAACGTGTGAGTACAGCGTGTAAGACCAGTGGCCCTAGTGTGAGTTTTATTTAACGATCTCGCTTAAACGCTTCGAGCGCGTTCGGCGCTACAATTGGTCCGTCACCAGTTCAGGGCCAATCGGAGCGCCAAACGCGCTCGAAGCATTTGAACGAGATGGTTAAATGAAACTCGCACTAAGGCCTCAGATGTATGAACGTAAACGGTACAAAAGGAGTATGTACGGATTGTAGGAAGTAGTAGGTTCTGTAGTTTTTGCTCACTTCCAAAGAAAAAGGCTTGTATTTATAGATTTAGAACCTCAATCAGTCGATGAGAATTCTTTTAATTAAAACATATATTATGATTATCGACTGCGTCGATAGTCTAGTGCTCGTACGCGCTACTGCTGAGGTCATGGTTTCGATATCCAGGTTGGGCAAAGAGTTATTGGGTTTTTCTATCTGGAATTTCTCAGTAGCAGCCCAGTGTCTGGATTTGTGCCCGGTTGATGGCAATAGGCTCGCCCCATGTTACCTGGGACTTATACATAACTGGCGAAATGTGGTCCGCCCTTCGGGGAAACAAGGCGTGATGTTATGTATTTTAATGAATCTACGTTTTATTTTGGTATTTGTATACAGAATAAGAAGATGGGAAGCACAAGACCGGTCGAAGTGGAGGAGCCTGGGGGAGGCCTATGTCCAGCAGTGGACGTCTTTCCGCTGAAATGATGATGATGATTTATGATGATACAGAATAAAACGTAAATTAAACCTACCCGTATATCACCCATTCTGTATCTTTTAAAGCCAGTGTATTGACTCTTTGAAGCAGTAAATTGCATTTAAAAACATATCAAAGTTGATTTAGTGGAACATACTTAAAGTAAATAAGCGCACGAATGGCCGCTCGCCTGATCACTGGACACAGTAATACGTTTGCCTCGGTAATTTGGAAAAGATAGCGGGAATAATGCCTTTATATGAGGAGGAATGGGGAAAGGAAAGGGGTGAATTTATGAACTTGGAGGTGATGAGCTGGCACAAACCAAAAACTGGTAAAAAAAATATCCATTTAACCATAACGATAATAACATAATGATGATTTTTTCTTCATATATGTCAAATAGTTCTGTACTAGATACCTATTACATAATTTAGTTTATATCACTACTTATTTTAAACCCAAACAAATCTTTACATATTAGTAACTTAGTCCCTTCCAAAACACCCAGCATCGCAACGAGGTTCCTAATTTGGGTAGGTATATTTATTCTGATATTTTTAGGAAGCCTATTAAAACTCTGACTGGTCAAAAATAAAAAAAACCGGTCAAGTGCGAGTTGGACTCGCGCACCGAGGGTTCCGTACAAACCTGTGGGTATATAAGTAAAAGTTCAAAAATATTTTTTTTTATATGACGAAACTAAAAATTTACGGTTTTTGTAATTTTTCCTATATCTGTACTATAAGACGTGACTTCGTACAAAATTTCAAGATTCTAAGTTCACGGGAAGTACCCTGTAGGTTTTGATTCCCGTGCGAGTTTCGAAAATTTGCGGAATTTTGCGGCCTAAATGGCTGTATCTTTTGATTGCGTTGACTTAGAAGGTTGATTTTTCTACAGCTTCCAGGGACAGTAGAACTAAGTACCATATAGAAATTTCAGTTTGATACCTCCACGCGTTCCTGAGAAAAACGGTCTTGACAGACGGACGGACGGACGGACAACAAAGTGATCTTATAAGGGTTCCGTTTTTTCCTTTAGAGGTACGGAACCCTAAAAAGCAACATTATTAAAACTATAAATTAATATAATATTCCGTTCTGTGTGGTGCCGGACGTAAAGAATAGCACCATCCCATTTGTTCCCGCGGGTGCCGTAGGAGGCGACTCAGGGACTTGAGAATTAGCAGCAGTGTTCTATATTCATTTTACCACCATACTGCGATCGCCAACCCGCCTTTCAAGCGTGGCGATTATGGCAAGCCAAATTGGGGGAGGCTATGTCCAGCAGTGGACGTCTTCCGGCTGAAATGATGAAGAATGATTTTATGATTAATATATTAAAGCTGAAGAGATTATTTGTTTGAACGCGCAAATCTCTGGAACTATCAGTCTATACAAAAACTATTACAATTTTTTATTTTTTTCAAATCGCCTCATTCATGAGGAAGGCTAAAGGCAACATCACGCTAGGAAGCCCCTAAAGATAGGGGCCGAGCGAAAAGAAAAAAGTAACGCTAAGTAATGGGCAGGTGATGCGAGGGGGGGCGGGTGTCGGGGCAGCAAGAAATTTCACGCGAACGACCTCGCGGGCAGAAACTAGTATTTAATAATCAATCAACTCAGCCTATCGCAGTCCACTGCTGGACAAAGGCCAGAACAAACAAAGTCGTCGATCCATCTAGCTGGGGAGCGTCCCACAATACACACATAATATTTATCACTTTTTTTTTTAAATGGCTTCTCGAAGTTGGCCTTGAGAGGCCGTGACTTCTTAAGCGGACTTCTCTGTGGCTGTCTTAAGAAAACTTAAAGCCTCCAGCCAGGGGCGTAATACTACATAAATTACTAAGCGACTGCACGCTGAGGGCCCGTATCCCACAGGGGCACCCCCTACCTCGGCCTGTGCTCAGGGCGTCACTAATAGGGGGCAGCAAGGCACAGGCTGGATCAAAATATTTTCATTATTATTAACAATCGGGGAATTTAACTCTACAGGCTCAGCTGCGGCGCGAGCTGGCACTTCAACGAGCAAGGGACGGTCGGTAACAAACGTTAATAATTATGTCGTTTATAACATGAACGCAACAATCCTCAGCACGGTAGTAAACTTTCATAATTATGTAGATACGTATGGCAACACTCGTCCACGATTGCGTGACGACACACCCCTACACAGTGTCCGGGTGTTAACATTACACATTGAGCTTTATTCCAAGTTCAAAATTGCGGCGGGATTTTTACATGCGGTGGATCTTCAACGCTCTGCTTAGTGCCGAGAGCTCAAAATCGAACACTGTTTTTTCGTCGCGTTGAGACTCGCGCGTCACTCTGTTGGATTCACATTGCTCGATTCAACACCGAGAGTTCAAAATCCACTACATGAATCAACCTGCTGTGATTTTATTACACCTGTGTGAACGTGGACTTAGAAAAGGATGACTTAGAAAAGCTTTGAGTGACAGAGAAGACGCTCTACAAAGCCGTAATTTTTCATTGACTCCACTAAAAAGGAGGCGGTTATGAAATCGGTGCCGTGAATGGGAGCCGTAAGCCAAGACATGAGATTTTATACGATGGGCCATCTTTTTACGATTGTTGCAATATTACCTCCCGATCTTAAATTGTAGTATGCAGCCTGCAATAATATATTGTCCGACTTGATATTGATTGGTGAGACTACATGAGGCCCCATTTGCAACAACAAAAAGTACCCTAACAGGCCGTCATGCAAAAAACTGTAGCCCTATTTTTAAATAACTCACATAATAAAAAGAGGTAAAATTATTTGTAAAAGGTAGAAGTACTGATACTGATACTCTGGAAGTACTGATCCGTTTACGAGAATTCTTTTACGGATAGAAAGCTACAATATTGCCGAGTGCCACAGGATATGCTTTAGAGTTCAGTCGACTTCCACGCGGACGGAAATGGGGATTAATGTGTTAAAAATAAAAATTATATAAAAATATAAATGAGTTCACGTTTTTTATCATGGAAATGTAGAACTAATTCTTTGCAAGTCTAACATTAATTGAACTAGTCTTCGTTACCGAATGATGGTGACTTGTCGGGTATACCTGGTTAATCGTGCACAAAGTCTGTTTCATTTTCATCCTGTAGGTTATGCCCACCCCAAGACCGTCTGAACATAATATTGACAAACAGGGGCTCTGCAACAATTGCTAATTCCGACTGTTATGCATTAGCAATTGGCTCAGTGTATACCTACGTATGTATGTTGTTCTCCTGATGATATAGCAAGTTGGAGCTGAACAATAGTAAAAGCTTACACTAAGGCTAACGAGGTTTTAATGTGGACTGGAGCGCCCAATCCGCGGCTTATCATTATCTCAGCCAGTATAACTCATATGATAGCGAGATGGAATGACTGGCCGGTGAAAACGTTGGAAAAAACCGCTCTTTATGGACGCGCCAAGTTTTTGATACGATCTCTTTGTAAAATTTTAATTAGTGGAACTTTTGTTAAGTAAGGACTTTTTGTATGAATTATCAGGTGTTACAAAAGCAAGGGTGATTGTTCATTCAATGATTTTAATTTATCGTGGTTAGTTACTGGCACCTTATACAAAATGGCGCGAGAGCACTTGTCTATGTCCAACGACAAAGGACGCGTAGAAAGCAATACTCATTCAAGAGTTTTTTTTTTTCTTTATAGTTGCTAGTGTTGAAACACCTGTACAGAGGCCAGCACATCAAGCTACTCCAATCTGTCAAATTTCTTTGATAGTTTTTCAACTTTATTGCAAAAGAATAAGAAACTTTATTGCAAAAGAATAAGATAAGAGACTAGATTTTAAACTTTATTACAAAAGAGTACCTAAGGTTCATGTTCAATTGGGAAAATTTGGCGAATTAGTATAGCTTGATGTGCTGGCGTCTGTACTAACGCTAGTATTTAAGTTGTGTATGTTTTTACTAACCCATTGGATTTTATGATCTGAAAAAAAAACATGATTGTAAAGTTTAAAAAAAAAAAATGACTCGTTTTTTTAAGTTTTTATGGCTCACTTTTTGAAGAAACTGAAGATTATTCTAAACCTACTAATCGCAACTTAACCAATTCAAGATAATACAACCGTATTGAGAATCTTCTCCTTTTTATGAAGTCGTTTAAACATAATTTGCTATGCACCCCTTGCTCGGTCCAGGCCGATTTCCGGCCACCGTAGGCATGAGCTTGCGGACGGCGAGTAATGGGTAGCTCGCTGTCCGGTAAGAACCAAGCCCAAGTCGACGGCGCGTTGTGTTCCACGCGCGCCTCAATGAGATGTCAGCACAATTTGATGGGGCCTGCAAGGGCCGATGCCTGCCAGGGGTGCGGGTTTGTTCGAAAGAGATACCACAGCCCCTGGCATACGGGCTACTGAGGGAACACGGGTGGGTTTTAGTCAGTAAAAGTCTGACACGCCCTCCTGCTCCACCCAGAGCGGGAGAAGTTACTTGATGATTTCCCACCCAAAAAAAAAACCCCTTGCTCGGTGCATTGCACTTATTGCACTAAATTATCTTCTAAACTTCTTCTTAAAAATGAAAAACTCCCGAAAACCTTACAAGAAATTACAAAATACTTTCGAACAAGACTCGTCCATAAACGTATGTAAATGTGTGTAACCATCTAAAGGCAATATCGAATATTGATCATTTTACTGCGTATAAATAAAGCGAAAGTGAGGTTTTATTGGCCAATACGAAATTGTTACTGCTATAACTTAACGCTCTCAATCTCTATGATATTGGAGTGGATGAGTTACGCCGAAAACATTCGCCATCGCACTTACGCGAAGGAAACCTTCCGTACCTCGTGAATACTAATACCTTTTATTAGAAACGACGCCATAACTTAACATTAAAACTATGTTATTACGTAACGAGCGTTGTCATAACATATTGCTGCAGAGTTTTGGATGGTAACAACTACTTAATTCAAATTTTTGGTACTGGTTTTGTATGTAAATAAATTAGCCAGTTGCCATTGTATATGTATATAAGGTATAATAGAATAAACGCAAGCCCTGAAAGTACTTTGTTCATAATTGACTACGAATACAAATCGATTACAGTAACTTTAAATATAGGTTTTATTTTTTAATTATGTATCTTGGCTTACCTATCGCCGATTGATCCAAGGAAAATTCAATCTTATTCCAAGGACATACAACTCAATTTAAACGCATGAAGTAATTCTAGGGTTAACACGATTTTCTTAATAATAATATTAGTTAGAAATCTTTAAAAAAAAATAAGTTTTGGTCATTGTAGGTATCTCTTTTTAGTCAATATTCAAATAGGGGTGTATTATGTAACATGTTGTAGACATGAACGATTAAATAACCACTATTTGCAACAACATAAAATGATGATTATCGTCATCTTGCTTTTTATTTGTAACATACAAATGATAATTTTACAATTATATTTAATTCGTATAATAAAAACGAGCATCCCAGACGAAGGCTAAAAGACAGCCACGGTGAAATGCGACTGGACGGGTCACGTCAGCCACAAGTACAGTGACCGCTGGGCAATAGTCTTTACACGGTGCCTGAGGGCGGACGGCGCCGCCGAGGCCACCCCAGGAACAGGTAACGAGATGACCTAGACCCGTATGGCAAGGGTTAGATCGAGGTGGCCCTAGAAAAGGATGCCTAGAAGGATTTGCGAGATGTCTTTGCTCAGCTTTTGGGACAGTGTAGGCTAACCAAAAAAGAAACAAAATAGATTTTATTTACCTTATAAACACAGTCACATATTGACAATACCATAAAAATACACACAAAGTAAACACGAAAAAAAAAAGGAAACTGCAAAAACAAAACCTCGTAGATCCCCCAAATCCTCGAGGTGAATCTCGAAAAAGTCTGTTACGGAAAATTTGTTTAACTTGAGTTGAAAAGGGGCAGATTCCGCGAACGGAACAAAGTAAAAGATTTGAGGAACAGCTCTGAAGGAAAAATACAAGGAAATTCTTATTTGGTGGCACTTATCTTTCAATTAACATCTGACACAAGTCACGCTGCGGGACGAGGAGATGGACTTATGCTCAATTACTTGTGTTACGCTTACTTGCGACGAATAAAAAGTAAAACAAAAGAAAACTCTGCCTCGAATTCTAATATGCTGACGATAATACAATTGTCTAATCACCTGCCCCAGTTTAACTCAAGTGTTAATAGGAACAAACTTATCTGAATCGGGGATAACTCCGTCCAACTATTGGTAGCACTAATCAATTCAGAAGTTTCTATTGGAAACTTTTCAATGGTCGGATTGTAGGTTAGCAACAACGTTTTATACAACTATCAAAATTTGATTTTATGTTATTTGGTAAAGTTTATACGTGAGCGGACGGGAGCGGCATACTAATGCTTGCGTCCACAAGCCAACTTTAAAAGATAAACATACATAATATGGTAATCGTACCGCTCGATTGAACAGAAAGGTTCGCAACAAAACAGTTTGACCATAAAACGTGATATTCTGATGATCTTCCACTAGGAAGTGACGTTTACATCAGCATAATTGGTAACACGTTAGCATATTATTCGAACCTATTAGAAAATTTCGCTCATATTATTATACACCTACACCGATATTGAAATACGCCTACCTGTTAGTAATTTAATTAAAAACTTTACCATCTATAGATAGACTTCTCGGAGACTATAGACAACTTAACTTGGACGCGGTAATTCTACATTTGAATTAGGAATATGAATAAATTTAAATTAGGAATAACTGACTCAACATGAAGTTTTTAAATCACCCCGATGCAAAAAAAAACGGTCGAGTATCCGCATTTGCCCTCTTTCCATAAAAAAAAAGTAAACGCCTAACGATGTACCTACCAATAATATTTGCACTATTACTCTATAATATTTTCAGCGTTTTAACAGACTTGCTGGCTCTGACAGGATTTGGCAAGAACAACTTTTGTTTTTGTTCACCAGTTACTTGCTACAGCTTAAATTAAGATTCGCGTTAAGTTGGAGAGTATGAAACAAGTGTAGGAAGCAGTTTTAAGTGCACATAAAGCGGGTTAGCCGTCGCTCGACCAGCCAGTGTAATACTATATCGTGTTCTTTTTAACGAGTCTCCGGCCAGCCATATTTCATGGCGTAGAAATAAAAACGGAACTTGTGACTCTTGTCTGTGTAGGGGACGGCTGAAATAATTTCGTTCACGAAGAACGTAACCACTCCATTTGAAAGATGACTTTATTCTTAATATTTTTTGTGGTTGACCACTTTCTTTTTAACTATAAGGCTTTTTGCTTTAAGTTATGACATGATTAACGTCTGCTTAACCATTTACCGACATATAATGGAGGAGATTCCTCGAATGGGCGAGTATTTTTCTTTTATGTATATGTATGAACACGCGTAGCCTTTTACAGAGTATTCCGACTTCAATATTTTTTTTGTACATAAAGTTACAAAATAATGCTTCTCTGAGCATTTGAAAACGTTTATAAATAAACCCCAAGATTATTACGTAGACAAATGATGATCCTTACGTTTGTAGACTCTTAATTACCTACTACAACAACTTTTAAATGCACCTACCTATTTGTTACAATACATACAATATATCTGGATTTCGGCGTCCATATTGGACGATTGATGTAATCGTATTTACATCTTTACAGCCCAATAATGGAGTCTTTATTGGAATTATCAGCCTGAAATTCCTTTCCGAATTAAATAAATATTCGGATTTAACGATCTTCATGATTTTTTTTACTAAGTAGGTAATGTTCCAGTTTTTAACATGTTGATGTTTCCAACGTACAGTTACTTATTTAAAATAATATAGGTTAGAAAGCTCAAATAATAATTAATTTATCTTTTTTATGATTTTGTTTGATTTATTGTTATTTTTGTTGTTTGTAATTTCTGTGAGTGTGAAAAATAAAATATTTTTCTTACTTTCTTTTCTTTCTTTCGGAATTAGAAAAGCTAGAACGGCTAAAATAATTAGGTACCAACTTAAATTAAGTATAACAACAACCACATTCAATATTCACAGATCAACATATAAAACCACGCACCATTTACTAAGACACCTTTCCCACTTCGCCAAAATAAGCATTAACATAAAAACACAAATCGATACGAAATCCTTTGTTTATGGGATAGAATACGGAACGTATTCTAAATTCAAACGACACCGCGAGAGGTGGATTTTCCGTATTTTTCCGAGGTTAACGCACGCAGAGTGTAACCAAAGGATCTAAGCTTATAATCTTCGTACAAGTCGCTAAATGGACTTGGCTTGGCTCAAGCCCAGGCCAAAACCAGGCAAACCAGCCATGTCCGAAGCTAAAAGGTGAACAGAATTATGCAAATTATCATACTCTTTGTTCCGTTCCATATGCTATTTACATTTTATTTATTTGCTACAAAATAATGTGGGGTTACCTCAGGTCGCTAGGACGGGTGAACGGTTTTGTTTTAGCTACATTAAGTTGAGTCAGTCCTCGTGTAAAGAGTTATTTTTATTGGTATTTACTTGAGTCCTGATAATTTTGTAAACATATTAGAGATATAATCACTATTAATTGAGACGGTTTCAAAAAAATGTAAGCACCTACATTACGTTTAAACATTTTTTATGTTGTAATTACTTTATGTCATAATTATTGAATCAAAAAAGTAATATTTTGTGCAACTTCTTCGTTAGTTGTTATTGTTAAAAGGTGAACAAGTTTTCAGCCAAGAGGGCTAATATTGGCAAGCTATAGTTTAAATAAAAACATTCAACATCTACTCGCACATATATCGTAAACATAGAAACCTGTGTGTAAGGTTGTAAATTGTGTAGATTTACGGGCGCTGCTCAGAGACTGCAGTGTGACAGTCGCCAGATGGTTACCATGTAGGATACGTAGCTGTACACCTCTTGAGATTTCACTATACTTATTAACGATCAAACTGAAATTAATATACCATTCATAAAACCGTACAATTACCAATTGTCCGAGTTCTAACCTTAGTCTAAGCCAGTTATTGTATTTTTAACAAAGGCAAGTTTTTAATACAAAATTGACCACTGAGACTCGGTTTTAACGTCAGTTTTTGTAATTGGAACTTTAGTTTCAATAAAGTTCTAAGTTCAAAAGTGTTTCGCTGGTCTGTAGGGCCAGAAAATTTACCTTTTTTTTTTTTTAAACTTTGCCCCACACTAGGAATTTCTCCTGTATTGTGGGTGCCTTGTTTTTAATAAGGCTGAAATACACTGCCACACACGTACTTATGAGTGATTGAAACGATATATACGTTCTATAAATCCGAACTTTTCGGTACCTATGTCATCCGTCCGTTTTCTGTACCTACCTACTTGCCTATTCACACAGGCTCTCTGAGAATCTGTTTATTTTATTTCTCAAAGCTTTTCCTACACACTTCTAGAAAGAATTCATATTAAAACCACGAAATCAAATTCATAAAACTATTCAGTTTCGTCATAAAGAGAACAATACGCGGAAACAAACATCTGCATCTGAATTTTAAACTTCTTCTGGAACGGAAACTTAAATCGGAAACAGTAAAATGTGAAAACTTATTTCTTTCGTATTTATATTTCATTTATTAGATATGTTAGACCAAAACGGACCACCAAGGCACGTATTCTTGAGCCATTTCTGTCAGAAAAGTTTCAAAGTTCATATTAGCATTATGTACCTAAAGGTACCTATTGTTTCAAATTCCTGCTGCAGACAAACAAGTAGTTTCAATATTACTTAGGTACTTTCTAAAAAAGGAATTGATCATCATCATTTCAGGCGAAAGACGTCCATTGCCGGACATAGGCCTCTCCCAAGCACCGCCACTTCGACAGGCTCTGTGCTTCCCGCAACCAGCGGATGAAAAGGAAAGAGACTTATCTACTTACAAAACATAATGCTCACGCCATAATTCCATGGGGGTAGGCAGAAACTACAGAATGACACGTGCCACAATCTCTACATCACTCGGCTTACAAACTCCTTTTGCTTCGTTTCGCCATACATTTGGTCATACACGCATGCTGGTTGCGAGTTCGTGTATGACCAGATATATGCACCTGACCTTACTGTAGATGCTACACTGACGACACGCTAGTCCTGGCGCAGGGGAGGTCGTACCAGGCGGCGGCCGACTTAGCGACACAAGGGGTTGCGACAATCGTCGAAAGGATCCGGCAACTGGGACTCGAGGTGGCCTTGCACAAGTCCGAGGCCATGTGGTTTCATGGTCCTCGGAATGCGCCACCGACGGGTTCCCAGATAACGGTGGGAGGGGTTCACATCGGCGTCGAGTCGACGATGAAGTACTTGGGACTCGTCCTCGACAGCCGGTGGAACTTCGCGGAGCATTTCCGCCGTTTGGCTCCCAGACTGGAGCGGGCCGGGGCTGCGTTGAAGCGGCTCTTGCCCAATCTAGGGGGGCCAAACGCCTCCTGCCGGAGGCTCTACGCGGGGATCGTGCGGTCCATGGCCCTATACGGGGCGCCGGTGTGGGCGCCTACATTGAGGCGCCAACCAGCTCGCAAGCTGAGGGCGTCCCATAGGGTCATGGCGATCAGAATGATCCGGGGATATCGCACGATCTCCGGCGAGGCGGCGGGCCTCCTTGCCGGATTACCGCCATGGGATCTGGAGGCAAAGGTCCTCGCGCAAATGTGGGAGTGGCGCGAGGAGGCCAAACGCCGGGGCGTAACTCCGCTGCCGCGGGAAATCGCGGCACAGCGGACAGAGCTCCGGCGGGATCTCATGGTGACATGGAGAGTGCGATTGTCGCAACCCAGTGCTGGGCACGCCACGATTGCGGCGGTAAGTCCCCTCTTTGAGGAGTGGCTTGAGAGGCGGCATGGCGTCCTCACCTTCCGCTTGACGCAGGTCCTCACCGGACACGGTTGTTTCGGGAGGTTCCTGTTTCGGATAGGGCGGGAGGAAACGCCCGGGTGTTTTCACTGCGAAGATCGCCCTGAGGACACGGTGGAGCACACGGTGGCGGTCTGCCCGGCTTGGGCGGAGCACCGCCGTGTCCTCGTGGAGGCGATCGGCGGCGGCGATCTCTCGCGTCCGGCCCTGGTCCAGGCCATGGTACGGAGCGAGAGGGCATGGGGAGCCGTCACCTCCTTCAGCGAAGCAGTGATGCTCGCGAAGAGGGAGGCGGCGCACGTGAGGGAGAGGCAGTCTTTGCGCCCTCGCGACCCCAGCCGCCGCAGGATACGGAGACGCCCTGGGCGTCGGGAATCCCAGGCCGATTTCCGGCCACCGTAGGCATGGGCTTGCGGGCGGCGAGTAATGGGTAGCTCGCTGTCCGGTAAGGACCAAGCCCAAGTCGACGGCGCGTTGTGTTCCACGCGCGCCTCAAAGAGATGTCAGCACAAAAAATGATGGGACCCGCAAGGGTCGATGCCTGCCAGGGGTGCGGGTTTGTTCGAAAGAGACACCACAGCCCCTGGCTTAAGGGCTACTGAAGGAACACGGGTGGGTTTTAGTCAGTAAAAGTCTGACACGCCCTCCTGCTCCACCCAGAGCGGGAGAAGTTATTTGATGATTTCCCACCCAAAAAAAAAAAAAAAAAAACCTTACTGTAGATCATCTATCTATATAAATAAAAAGAAAAGTCCTGACTGACTGACTGACTGACTCATCAACGCCCAGCCCAAACCCTTGGACCTAGAAAGCAGAAATTTTGCACAGAGGTTCCCTTTATAATGTAGACAAGGAATATGGAAGGATTTTTCGAAATTCAACCCCTTAGAAAGTTAAATAGGGGATGAAAGTTCCGCGCGGGCGAAGCCGCTGGCAAAAGCTAGTCACCAATAAAGTCACTATATATTCTACTAGGGCGTCCCCTGCCAGACTTACCTATTGTTATATGAATAGAGTTAGAACAGTGAACATATCCACATCCTCAATAGATTGTTATAGAAGCCATCTATCTTTCATTATCCATCATTAGTGTAAACAAGTTTGTTAACAAAACCGACTCCGTGCTCCGGCTTTTCTGAACTCGGGGCCCATGGGTATAGAGTTCCTACACTCCATCTTAGTAAGGCGATCAATTCATTTCATCCTACCCTCTGACGTTATAACACCCTGTGTTTGAGTATGTTACCGATGCCACATTACATTTATAGAACTGAACTCAACAATTCGGCTGTCGGAACTTTATTTGAACATACCTTTTTTCTTCACACATTTGTGTTGAAATTCTAAGAGATTTACACAGTACATGATTGCATCCACTGCAAACCATATAAAAAAGGAAGTTTAAAAACTAAAATCCGACTTCGGAAAAATCACGCTCGAAAAAATTATGCAACAAGAAAATATTCTCATCTAAAAGCCGTGATCGTATGTTTGAAACCAACCGATAAAGACGCTTCCATCGATACCTCATTTGTTAAATTATGTTATGTAGTTTAGATGTTATGAGGGAACAGATGAACATACATACAAACGTACCCATATACATACAAACATACATACCGGATCAACTTTGGTTTGCCTTAGTCGGGTAAAATAGCGCTACGTTAAATTAAGGTTCTAGTAGAGTTTAATCTCATCGTGCTTTGTTTGTTGTGTTATGTCACCAAATAAACTATTTACCTATCTATCTATCTACTTATGGACCAACGGACTCCGAAACAAAATTCGAACAACACCTTAAACCATACTCGGGTACATCTGAGCCTGACATCAAGTTTTTTACCTGAGACTGTGCTCAAGACAGCTCTAACATCAACAGTATATCTAAATCACATAATTACTCCTGTCATTAATCAGACCGTAAATTATTAATTAATCTGACAACATGTCAGTCGTCACCTCACTTTGATATTTGGCTATTTAGCTAATGTGGCTGGCGGCGGGACCTCCAATTAGAGTTCTACTTACTTCTTTAACCAAAATGGTGATTGCTGGGATATTTTAAAGACAATTTGGACGATGTTCAAGTAAATTGGCTAGGAACACGAATCTGAACAGATTTAGACTCCGCTCCATTTTCTCGTTCGAAATTCTTTCATTTTAAAGGCATTTGCTAATGTTAAGAGGAAATGCAAAGTGCAAGCTATCTAAAACAGTAATCACCCATTTTAAATCCGATCGATGAACCAAGCTGCATATAAAATTCTCCGTTCCGAGATTGTCGTACGAGTATATGTGTGCGATTCAGGTGTCGTCTGCTTTTACTCCACTTGACAAACAAGCGAAGATCCGCCGTAGCGTGGCGTACTCGAAAACCTACAATTGCATAACAAAAATAAACAATAGTGCAGAAACGAGCGTTGCCTTTGTGTGGGCTTCGTCTTGCCAGGTGAAGGAAGCTAAACAATGGTCTGTTGAATCTAACACTCAGGCTCAAGCCCCTAAAGTCTACTGAACGAGACAATGACTGTGAGAATATGGGCTCGAGAGAAACGTTCGCGTCTTGTTACCGCGAACGTTGTTAGTTTTATGAAGGAACTGAAATAACCCTTTGTACTGACTTTTTTTATGTTGCTGCTACGGCATCTTTCGGAGCTTTTTACATGCCTTCTATGCATACACAATTAGACACGTCAATCAGGTTTTACTACTGGGGTTTTGTGTACAATATCTGCCCGTCTTTATTGTGATATGAGAGTAGGCGACTTGTTTTATTATTCACTTAGACCCCTCCATGCCTCGGAATGCACGCTAAGCCGTTGCTCCCGACTATCATTCGTGAATCTTTGACAGTTGTTACGGGTCGTCAGAAGCCCGAAAGTCTGACAACCAGTCTTACCAAGGGTTTTATGACGTTCAAAAAGTGCTGATACCAGCCTAGTTTGAATAAATGACTTTTGATTTGATTTGACTATCGTGTTACCCAGTAACTGGGTTTTGAAGGTTAGATAGGCAATCGCTCCATGTAAAATACTGGTATTCACGATCACGATGATGATAATGACTTAGCCCCAGAATAAGTCGAATCATATCCCCTAATGGATACCGGCAGGCACCTATTATATAATCTAAACACAGCAGCGAAGGCTTGACCAAACGATAGCTAGGCCGATGATTGAAAGGGGACGCATCTAGTCACTCGGTGCGTAAACACTAGAGTTGTGGACAATAGACCAAAGCGACTGTTTGTGCTATCGAATGGATACACTTTTGCAATTAGCGTAACAATCGGACGCCGTATACGATGTCATTGAGTTTTTACTCCGATTACATTTATGTTTTCGTGTCGGTTGGCCAACTACACGAGTCAATTGAATGTTAGAACACTGAAACGTTATGAATATGTTAATAATGTCAACATCATCTATATAGCCTTTTCCCAGATCCAGTCTAACCGGATGCAACAGAATACCAATATTTTAGGTAAGATAAAATAAGTCTTTATTTGCTTTAAACATGATACTGCGACTGCCTATCTGACCTCCAAAACCAAAATCAATCAAAAGTAATTTATTCAAACTAGGCTAAGAGTCAACATCTTTTTGAACGTCAAAATTACATAAGACAGTCCCCCAAAAACGCCCGCCCTTCACCACTTCCTAGTGCTTTAGCTGGGAAGAAGAAGTGGCACAACAAACTCACCAGCAGCACAGCTGTCTGTTCAGTTGGAAGAACTTGATTCTATACAATAATAGTTAAGTATTCAACAAAAAATGAAAATTTCATTAATAAAATTTAAAAAAAATAGTTTATACAGTCAAATAAAAAAACAATGATATGGAGTCTCATATTACCAGCACCAGCTTTACCAAGGGATGACACGGTATCCCTTGGCTGGTGGTCAGACTTTAGCGCTTGTGACGACTCGTATCGAGTGTCAAAGATCTACATAAAAATGTTATACCTATGAATAACAAAATCTGTTTCTGCGTTGAAGCAGTGATGGAGTAGTTTTCTTTTGCGACTCTTACCGCAGATAGTTTCTGTTCAAGGCGCATGTGACATTTTGTGTTTGTAATCTCACACGATACAGGATTAATTTCTAGCTAACTTCTACAATATAATCTTTACCAATATACATTCACTCCTGAGTCAACAGTCATTTCCTGTTTACGTATTTCTATTTATAACACCCTTAAAAAGCGTGCATTTTCCAGCGACTGATAATATAAAGTTGAGTTGTTACTCCGCCGTTAAAAGTTTCAGCGGCAATCCGGTGCACGGCACGCGAATTAACTAAGCTTGAGCGACGTACTTATACCTGACACGATTGTATTTAAAACATAGACACCACAAGAACGTTATTTACTTATTTATTTTGCTACTTAGGTAGGCACGAACAGAAAGGTAATCCTTGTTCAGTTTAGAAAAATCTTTTCTAGGATACCTTTGCAAGGGACTTTTTAAAAATAGTTAGACTCAAGAGCCATTGAAAAAAAAAGATGCTGTAAAATTTCAGTTTCTTCACCAAAATGATCAATGAAAATGATGTAAGGTCAACCATTTTTGGTCTATTTAAATCTACATAGAACGTTACTATTTCCCTAAAGATGGCTTGTTTTAGTCATTTGCTGTTTTTATTCAAACTTGCGTTTCCTAAACTTTTTCTAGTTATAAGGCTAAGCTAGGAAGGAAGTTTTGTATAGAACGATTATGAATGTGTGCGTCAGACGGTGGTGGGACTGAAAGACGCATTTTACATGTCAATAGGTCAACGATCTACTTGTTATTCACCTATGCAACATTCTTTGATGTTATCTTCTTAAGCTCAAAGTTTTATTGCTAGGGATTTTTTAGAAAATACACGCCCTTTATTGCATTTACTGTTAGATCATAATGATAACAATTTTTATTTTCTCACCACATTATATAGATACATTAGAGAGGCATCAATACAAATACGTAACAGCAATAATTATACTGTGAGAGACAGGTGCCTAAAACACATTCATAATATTTATAAAGCAGAATTGCTTTAATAATAATGTGAATGCACAGTTAAAAAAGAAGATGTCCTTTTTCTTAATGACATGCCTTTCTACTTCTATGACGGATACCACGCTGTGCCTCGGAAAGGAGGTTAATCCATTGGTGCCACCTGTCATTTATAGATCTTTGTCAGTGGTTACGGCTATTTTGAAGTCTGACAAACAGACTAATCTGGTTGTCAGATTTTCAGTCTTCTGAATACGCACTGAGTTGTTGAAATCAGATAGGCAGTCGCTTATGTCAAATACTGGTATTCAGCCGCATTCGGACAAACTTTAAGCCGACCCTAACATGGTAACAAAAATGGTAGGCAGAAAATGATGGATAAGTGTGTTTGGTTAATTTAGACTGCGTCATTAATATACCACATTAGGGACTTTTGAGTTGCATGATCTGTTTCTTCTCCCGATTAGAAATGTAGCCTATCTCTCTGACTTGAAGATGATATGACGGATAGAACTTCAAACCCTTTCAAGTTGATACCGATGGTGCTGTCACAGGTTCACCGTTTGCTTCTCAATCCCCCGCTTAGTAAACTTTATTATAGTTGTCACTTACGACACCCATGGGAAATAGTGAAAGTATTCAAAACTGGAGCCGCACGGTATTAAACCAGCAGGTACTTAACAGCGTAACTTTGTATTAACTCATTTTGGAATAAGAACTTCACTTAACTAGTTTCGTCCACGCATTTTGGAATAATACTCGCGTCTAGTACAAAACCGAATTCCGTTCAAATGATAATAGAAAAACTTCCTTTTAGAAAACAACGAGCACTAATTACCAGCAAAATTAGCCCCTGGACTTAGCCAGGGTAATAGACTGCAACCATGTGTAAATAAATGCAGTTGAATACTGGATACCTGACACCACCAAAATAGCACGCGTCGGAATTCGAACTATTAAAACCATGTAGTTATTCGTCGACAGGTATTTGCATTCACCGCAACTATTAAATAGCAGTTAAAATAGCCTACATGATTTCTCAATTTCCAATAATTTGATGAACTGTTTTTTTTAATAGTCACATTCGATTACACACACACATTTGACAGGGTTTTAAATCAATGTTTTTTTTTTGGATTTTATTGATCACAGCGGACAAATATTTGAAATACTGAAAACAATATGTTTTATGCAAATAAATATTTGGTTGATCTAAGCCAGAGTCTGCCAGTTTGTTGACAGTATTTGCATTTGCAACTCATTTCGATTTTCGTAATGTTCTTAAGGGCACACTTTGGGCCTGGCTAAAAATCACGCTGTCTCACCAGGCTTCGTACCCGACAGAGATAATATCAGTGGTGAGCAGTTAGACTCTAGTCTACACGCACAACGTTATTGAGTGAGATGCAGGAGCATTTTTGGCAAAAAAATCGCGAAAAAATTAAGAAAAGTCCTTCAGAAGATCGGGTTTTATGAAAAAACCACTGCATAAATCAACGACCAATAAAGTTTATTGAACTTATTGTTAATTGAACTTTGTCGGTACCGTCTTGGTTTTCGAGATTTTACACTCCTTTTATTACTTAAACACGCTCAAAGTTAGGTTAAATTAGCAAGAAAAACGAATCTTTGTTGGCTCATAACTTTTTAATAGCTTTTTATTTTAGTATTCTGTTTCCGTACAGACAATAATAATAACGAGACAAAACCATACCATGTTTAATTTTTGATGTACATAGTCAGACAGTGGAGTAAAAACCCTCCCGAAGTTTGTATGGAAAAAATGTGGACAAGTGTCACCTTAAGAGCGTTTGTTCTGAAAGATGGCAACGTCGCAAATAGTTGTCAAATATTGACCTGTTTTTATTAATTTTTTTCATATTACTGTATGGAAATATGGAATATCGCTAACTAGTGACCTATAATATGAATAATGGTCTGCAATTATAACACTGAATTTGATGTTGTAACCGTTTTAGGTGTAAAAAGGGCATTTGGAAAGTTTCCAAGTTCTTTTTTTGCATTGACAACTAAATATTCGGTATTAAGATATTAATTATTGCATTCCATAACCAATATTTTAGGTCACTAGTTAGCGATATTTATTATTTCCATACAGTAATATTGCCAAATTAATCAAAACAGTGAAATATTTGACAGGTATTTGCGACGTTGCCCCTTTTCAGAACAAACGCTCTTAATACAAAAATGAAAACATATCACCGGACAAATTTTTTTATTTTTAAAAAAGGAACTATGTTTCGTTTTCTGTTAGGTAAGTATTCTAAAAACAGTCTACATAGTTTAAACCATACCTAAAGAAAAACTTTGATAAAGTAAAAAGATCCCTTGTCGTTATAATTTTCAATCACACGCTCTACTCAAATATCAAATCAGTCTTTCACGAACATTTTAGGTAACGACCTACATTATCATATGCAAAAATCATTTCAGAGTAGGTACGCCATCATATTATGTTAAAATGATTATTTCAAAACACAATTTGGCAGCAATGTCTTAATTATCAGATATACCTAACAACGTACACGATTGTACAGTCTGTCGCTTCGGCGCCTAACAACACAAGATTGACGTTACGTGCTCGCGCCATGTTACCTCCGTGACGTCACATCCGCACGCCCTCAGCATCTTGACATTTCTTAACGTGCACGCTCCCCCTTAAATATACTGATACCAAAATGTTTTGCACCTCTGCGATAACGGGTTGTAAAACAAAACGTGTTCATTTCATTGACTCATCGCATTATCTTGATTTGAAAATAAATACTGTTTTTTAATCAAGAAACACTGTTTCAAAGTGGAAAATCGTTACTTTTCCTCTCTCTGCTAGCGTAAACGAATCAAGTAAAAGTCTGAAAAAGTTATAAATAAAATAATACTTGCCAAAGGTATAAAACCCAAAAAGCAAAAGTTTTATATAATAAAACGTTAGCGGCATTCGAGCTAAGGAGTAGAGCATTCAAATCCTTTGATGTTCTAATTTGAATAGAATACTTCAAACAAAGCACAGAGTATTGTGAGAAAGTATGTAAGTTATATTTGTTTGTTTTTCTCGTTGTATCAAAAGAATTCCATCGTTTGGGGCAGCCCTATGCATGTGCTCGTGGGAGAACTTTCCGCGAGGTAGCACAGACTTAACAAGGCTTTATATTGGCGCCTCTTCAGTTGTAAGCTAAACCGATACGATTAGTAACAAAAATAATTTAATCGCTTTTAATATAACTACTAACGGAGCTGAGTAAAAGTAATAAAGCTATGTTTTGAATTATGGTAAGTACTTATCGTAGAAACCCTTACCACGATTCTCATGAACTCCAAATTCGTATAGCGTGTCCAAAAAAATAAGTAAGCAAAGTTACCAATAGCCGCTTATTATACCAACAAAGTAGGCAGTAATATTGTGGCGATATGTGGCTATGTCGGGACTATTTTAACCCCAATTACAAGCACAAACACGGCATTAGAACCGCCAAATATATTCGTATCGGCAGCCAGGAATTAACTTGAATAAACATATTATTACAGTCGCTTAATTATTTCGAACATAAATCTTAAGATATTTACTTATTATGACTTTCTAATTCTAGGTTGACTGAGCCAGGCGTCACGCTACGGTAAAACTAGCTAACAGGCTGCTATAATTTCTTTTCTGGATTGCCAAGGAAATGAACAAAAGCCATTTACGGTCGAGTTATTCAATAATGAAGTGCAGCCGCCATGCATAACTGATCGTTCGTAACAACGATAACGTTTTAATACGAGATACAATTACAGGCATAAAGTGCACGAAGTAATTTAAGTGTGTACAAGTTACTGGCATAATTAAGACCAAAAAAACAGAACGTAACTGTAGGTTGTAAGTATTTTTATTAATATTGCCAGCATAGTACTTACACTTCGTAAAAATTCCCTTTTTAATTAAATTCGCACGCGATTTTATTTGGAACGTAAAAACAGATTTCACGTGTTTTCCCGTCTCTTCGAGAACACAATATTATTTCATTAATATTAGGTAAGTAATAAGGACCATATCGGTTCCCATTTACTTTCAGACTTTACCGGTGACCTCTGGCATTATTGTTTGTGGCAATAACATCTATTGTGCCCCTATTGCGTAAACCGAAGCTCTACAATATTGATATTTGTTCGCCGTTTCATTTATTCACACACATTTTTGTACAGCATTGTTTAATGGATATAACAGCGTGGTAGGTGTTCGTGTGTTGCCGGACGTAAAGAATAGCACCATCCCATTTCTTTTCGTGGGTGTCGTAGAAGGTGACTAAGGGACTTACTAGAGAATGGGCAGCAGCGTTCTCTATGCATTTTGCCACCATATTGCGATCGCCAACCCGCCTGCCAAGCGTGGCGATTATGGCAAACCACCTCCTTTTAGGGGAGGCCTATGTTCAGCAGTGGACGTCTATTGGCTGAAAATGATGAGGTGGGTTTAATTGACTTAATTGTGCAATTGTTAAACTACTGGCCTTCGAGATGTCTGAACCTCGATCGCTCCGACACTTGCTCAAGCAGGCCCGCGGCACTGAGCCTGCAGCTTTAAATTCGTCCCTAAATATACGTAATAATAATCTCGATCCAGTCTGTCCCTTGCTGGCCTCTTCCAGCGACGCCCTAAGCCTAGGTCCGTTCCCCACAGTTTTTAAGCTCTGCCTGAAGGCCTTAACTTATCGAAGCAGCCACAGGAAAATCCGGTTACGCAGCCAACAACCTCCTAGGTAGATCTGAGAGACGTCATTCCCAAATAAAAAGGCTGAATCTCTAAATTTTCACACCTAAAATAAGGACCTTGCGGCCTGTAAGGCTTACATTTTGTCCTGAATTGTGTTTACGGATCCCAGGATAAAGACAACAAGCAATATATTCTCGTCCTTTAAATTCAAATAATAACAATATAAGGAAAACATTCTTAAGCAAAATTTCAAAGAAACTATAGATCTCTTTTTAAATATGCAACCACCATGTTATCGTCTCTTTTTACACAAAAAGCGAACATCTTCACTGTAAAGGATTGATACTAAGTTTTTTGAGCCTAAAACATGGCAATTCCAATTGCCAGCCCTAGTTCCAGGTAGCTTCGTACACCGAGTTTCGAGCACAACACGAGCCCTTTCGTTATGCACGCCGCTATGCAAAAATAGTTTTTTGCACCACAGTCAACATTATTTGCCTACTTGATCTCTTTACGCTTTTTTTGTTCCCGGCTATTTATTAATTTACAACAGCACAAATTAGGTTTTGTTTTCGTACTGAAACTGAACCTTATTTACAGGAGCAAGTTTAGTCACTTATTTACACTGCTTTACTAGTGTTTTCTCGTTTGATACATATGGATAGAATCAATGCTGCGTCAATGGTCTAGTGGTTGAAGGCGCTACTATTGAGCATGACATCCTTGGTTAGATTCTCGAGTCGGGTAAAGTGTTATTGGGTTTTCCATTTGAAGTTTCTCAGTAGCATCATCCTGGAGTCTGTATTTGTACCCGGTTGATGTCAATAGGCTCGCCCCTATAACATGAGACTTAAAAATAACTGGTGATATGTGGGTGTACTCTCTGCCTAACCCTTCGAGGAATGCATTCGTGAAATTATGGATAGAATCAAGTTTTCAGGTTTCAAGTGAATAGGTTACTTCTAGGCCAGCGTGAACCTTCCTCGACCTCATCATAAGTTACCATCAGCAAACCTATTCTATAAGAATCCACCGTGAAAACTGACGTGAAGTAAGCTTGATGTGAGCTGTCATACCACCTGATGACACACAAAATCTATCCCACTATTTATACCGGTTCTATGCTTCCTGCATCCAGTGGATTCCACCGACCCTCACAAGGTAGATGGGCAGAAACCGTAAGTATATATTCTATGATTTGAAAACCACAATTGGCAGGAGCAGATTATAGCAGGTTTTAGTTGCAGACATGAAGACACTCCTGCCGATTCTGCAAAAACCTCACCGTGAAAACTTAGGTGAAGTAAGCTTGAAGCGAGCTGTCATCCCACGTGATACTTGAGATTGACATTATTGACAGCTCACTTGAAGCTGACTTCACTTCAGTTTTCCCTGTGAAATTTCAACAGAATAGACCGATACGCGAGATAGTGTTCAAAGTCGCCCTGTCAAACATACAAAAATATATTCCAGGGATGAGTGGAGATGGGTTACAGGAAAAACAATTTCAGAGCATTTGACAGAAATGTTATCGCGTGGGGTGTAAAATGAAAATTAATTGGAGCATACATTCAAACATGTTTACTTGTGTGTTTGAATTTTAGAATTATGAATTTATTATACTGAGTTATTGTTTTCGTAAAAACATCACGTCTATAATCCCAAAAGCGAGCGTCTTCTCGTACCCTTGAAACCAATTCTCCAGCTCTATGCGATAGAGTTTTTTCATTAAGAAATTCTTAAGGGTTCTGGGTTCGATCTGGAGTATAAAGTGTGCTTTACCGAACTTTAGGATCGAACCCAGAACCCCACATTCAGCAGTTGCCAGCGCTTTTGACTGATTACTTTCAAGATCTGGTCTTGAAAGTAATTAATCGAAGTACTTCATAGTACTAGACCAAAACAGCTTTCTCGTAATGTCTAGTGCATGCAAACTGCATTGTCTGTGTTCCCATTGTGTCGTAATGTGAAGCTAGATTGCAAATTGACGTTCTCAGACATCGTCAGTTCAGTTCATCGACAACGTATAATGTGTAAGCTTTGTGACGTAAGCATAATGATGACACAGTAATGCATCAATATGAAGATTTATATAATCATCGATTAACTGGTGAAATTGGTACGGCTATAATATACCTACCTCTAGTGTGCGTTGTAACCATGAATATCATCGATAAATTATATATTTGCTACCCCAAAAGTTAACTGTGACGAATGATTTAAGTAACTATAGGTATGCGTGCGTGCCACACAAACATATGATTTAATAATACACTAACATTACAAGTCGTGGGTTCGGCGCTTTCCAACAACTTTCCATGTCTGACGACTGCGGCATTAATATAATATTTCTCCATTTGGCTTATTACCTAACCAGACTGCTAATCATGAGGCGGTGTTGTTTATAATACAAGGTCAACTGGACGAAGATAACATTTTGTAGGCACTTTTTAGAAGTGGCACAAAAATGTTAGGCTTAGTCGATTCGCCCAAGTCGGACGACAAAATCAATCGCCCGAATAGGGCGAATAGACCCTTTTAACTAACATATATGGATTTTTATAGGCGACTCGCACGGAATTAAATTATTTGTAGGCGCAAGTCTAGAAATACGTATTAGGCAATTGGAACATTTTGAATTTTGTTGCACCACTTCTGCTTCCCAGCTAAAGCACTAGGAAGTGGTGAAGGGTGGGCGTTTTTGGGGGACTGTCTTTTGTAATTTTTGACGTTCAAAAAGTGCTGACACCAGCCTAGTTTGAATAAATGACTTTTGATTTTGATTTTGTGCAATAAAGTTACGAAAAAGGTCACTGCAATAAAGTGCATAAAATTCGAGACGTGCCGACTTGGTATTGGCATATGGCATTTAATAATAATGATTAATTAAAATAACTAATAAAATAATATTTTTATGTAAGTTTTGATTCGCCTGATTCAGGCGAGTAAATTCGTGTGAATCAACTAATAACCCAAATGGCAAATTAAAACAAAATGTATTGCTGTTTTTCATGTTTCAGCATCATGAATAACAAATACACCGAAGTTAAATGTCAAACGTACCGAAAGTTTTAAAACGAGCATCTGTGCCGTTTTACACCACTTATAGTGATTACCATATATGTAGCTAAAAACAACAAAAACGATTTTTTATTTAATTCCTTCTCGACCTTCCAATATTTTAGGCTTATGTTAATGTTACAAAATATTCCAATTCTATTTTTAAGGTTTAATCCTCTGCGTACATTTCATACAGTTCGAATGAAACTGGTATTATGTAGGTATCTGTGTAAATGCCAGACATAACTGTAAAAACAAACTGAATTAAAAATATAAACCAACCAAGTGCGAGTCCCCCCGAGTGGGTTCCCGCATTGTCGTTGCGGGGGGGCTCAGTAGCCGTGGTCTGAACCCACGGTGAACCCAAAGGTGGCGTCAGGGCTTTTGCCTCAAAGCTGACGACGTAGCGGCCAAAAAGGGTAGGTTGCGGTGAGGTGCACCGCAACTGGGGTGGGCTGCGATGTCGAATGGGAGGCATCGCGGCTAAGGGTGACAGGCTGCGGCGGAGGACGAGTGCCTGTATTTTTGAGTAGTGATAGCGGACGCGGTGGGGCCGCAGGGGAAGAGGAGTGTCGGTATAGCGTTGGCTGCTCTCCCTATCCCCTGCGGTCGAAAGTGGTAGGTGGCGGGGCCACTGTGTTGACCCCTCGCAGGGTGACCGAGGGGTTCGCAAGGGCCGATGCCTACCAGGGGTGCGGGTTGTTCGAAAGAGATACCGTCGCCCCTGGCACACGGACAACTGAGGGAACACTCCTACTCCACCCAGAGCGGGAGAAGTCATTTGATGATTTCCCAACCAAAAAAGACCAAGTGCGAGTCGGACTCTTACACAAAGGGTTCCATATGCTTCCGTACATTAATTTCACACTACATATTTGAAAAAACACGTCTTTTGTAGGAGAACCCCTTAAATTTTTATTTTATTGTAACATTTTTTGGTTATTAATTAAATTAAATAATCATTTATTTCAGGAAATTATTCCCAAATTAAGCACCACAAATTATAGAGAAATATATATAAGGATTCATTATAAGTACATTAAAACATTACACAATAAAATCATTGCATTACAAATAAATAATAAATTAAAGTTTAAAAAGTTACATTACATTCACAATTATAGTTCATTAGGTTAAAATTCATTCGATTACAATTAATAATAATTATAATGGTGGATGCTCCTCCATGCCAGTCCAACAACACTGGCCATAGAAATAAATCCACACTGTAAAAATATCAAGCTATCTATATAAAACGCTTCATCGATATAGCCCGACAGACAGAAGGACGAACTGACAGCGTTATCAAATATTATAATAAATATAATCCATAACAAATAAAGATACCGTACCATGAAAATATGCTGTAACAAAATATTGCAATAGTGGAAAGTAAAAAAAAAAAACAATCTATATGTACCTGTAGGGCTATCTGTACGAGCACTCCATCGGCCTCTCGCGTATTATGATTGATAACACCCGTGAGTGGCAGGAGGACCAAATTTTTTCGCGTAGTCATTTCACTCTCAACGGCCATGAATATATTTCTCAAAACCTAGCTTAACTCAACTCAAGTTTTAATTTATTTCCGCCTTTCAATTCGTTGTAGGTTTCATATGTAAACAGAAGATGTTTTTCTTCTACTGATTTATGAGAAACGCGTCCTATACCACGTTTAAATATGTACAAAGAGATGGTTTGATATCCACATGTGACTACTGTTTGAACTAAGTAGCCGAATAAGAACCTCTGGGATTACCTTTCCTAGACGAATGTGCGGAATAAATTCCGAGAGTTCTTTGAAATAATATCTCGGGAAGCAATAAACCAGTAAGTTGGAACATACTCCGGAGAAATATACCAAAGTTTTCAGCTCCAGTCGTAACTCGTGAATACTTAGCGTTGAGGTAATAATTTGTGTCTTACTTCTTATATCATTGGCGTGAAGCGTGATAGAAACGAACACGCGATAGTAATCCTGTAATTAGCACATAAACAAAAATACATTCCGGAAACCACGTAAATCTTGATAAAATCGATCATCAAAACAACTTCGACCATATGGCAATTTGTAAACGAGAAACAACTAACTGACGCGCGCTGTTGACAAATTGCGACCGGCCCAACTGGTATTCTACTCTACACCATAGATTGGTGATAAGCGACCAATTTGAGGAGGCGCCACGACGGGGTACGGAAGTCGTTATTACAGTAGGCGGTGCGACCTAGCAAATTGCACCCGAACACGCCATCTGAACGTGACAGCGCTGTCGAACACATTCCTTATTTGAAACGTCTCAGTGTGACATTCGTACAGTATAGGTATTACGAATATCGAAAATCGGTGTTAAGTTAGACGCTTGCTACGCGAGTGCCTACACGTAAACGTAAGAATTTAAATAATAATACTAAATCATAATTTACGTATCAACCCCGTCTAATGCTATTTTGACCGCAAGTATTAAGCAATAAAAAGTTTGGTAGAACCGCTACGAATCTGTAAGTATTTCGTAGCACGCGCGGCTACGCACAGCGCTACGAGGCTACGAGCTACAAGGCCAGACGACACGTGATTTTTAAGCACGCATTGTTTCAGTTGTATTAAAGAAATGTTACGAACAAACTTCGAAACTTAACGATAATCGAAAATATTATATTTATACAACTCAGTCCTCCATTATGAGGTCCTTAGAGAGGGAACCCATTAACACAGTATTATTGGATTAACTTTGAAGTTGTTTAATATTTCAGGGTCCACTCTCCGACATCCCAGTCAATGTGACAATCATCGAATGTCCAATTTGGACATGCTGCGGTTATTTTTGTGCACTGTTTACTCCTTTCAATTGTTCACAGGACACAGGCCAATTTTAACTTCAGTTCAATTAAAAACAATTGACTTCAATTATCCTTTTAATTATTTCAGATTGCAGTACGAATATACCTGTTCAAACTGGAAGTAGGAGACCGGGGTGTTGTGGTGCAACTTGGGAGACGTTTTTTGTCCAACAGTGGACTGCGATAGGCTTCTTTTTTTTTTAACGTGGGATATCATCAAATAACTTCTCCCGCTCTGGGTGGAGCAGGAGGGCGTGTCAGACTTTTACTGACTAAAACCTTCCTTCCTTCCTTCAGTAGCCCGTATGCCAGGGGCTGTGGTGTCTCTTTCGAACAAACCCGCACCCTTGGCAGGCATCGGCTCTTGCGGGCCCCATCATTTTTTGTGCTGACATCTCTTTGAGGCGCGCGTGGAACACAACGCGCCGTCGACTTGGGCTTGGTCCTTACCGGACAGCGAGCTACCCATTACTCGCCGTCCTCAAGCCCATGCCTACGGTGGTCGGATATCGGCCTGGGATTCCCGACGCCCAGGGCGTCTCCGTATCCTGCGGCGGCTAGGGTCGCGAGGGCGCATATGCTGCCTCTCCCTCACGTGCGCCGCCTCCCTCTTCGCGAGCATCACTGCTTCGCTGAAGGAGGTGACGGCTCCCCATGCCCTCTCGCTCCGTACCATGGCCTGGACCAGGGCCGGACGCAAGAGATTGCCGCCGCCGATCGCCTCCACGAGGACACGGTGGTGCTCCGCACAAGCAGGGCAGACCGCCACCGTGTGCTCCACCGTGTCCTCAGGGCGATCTTCGCAGTGGAAACACCCGGGCGTTTCCTCCCGCCCTATCCGAAACAGAAACCTCCCGAAACAACCGTGTCCGGTGAGGACCTGCGTCAGGCGGAAGGTGAGGACGCCATGCCGCCTCTCAAACCACTCCTCAAAGAGGGGACTTACCGCCGCAATCGTGGCGTGCCCAGACTGCGATAGGCTGAGTTGATTGAACTCTGCACGGTTTTACCTCAAGGCATCACCTGTACGAGAAAATAGATTTCTATAATTTTTAGAAGTGGTAGTGTGAATTATTTTTCTAAATCATCATCATCTGCCTAGCCTTTTCCGAACTAGTTCAAGGTCGGCTTCCTGTCTAACCGGATGCAGCTGAACACCATTATTTTACATGGAGCGACTGCCTATCTGACCTTCACAGCTCATTTACTGGATAATACGATACCCCTTGGTATCCTTGATACCCCTTCAGATTCTGGCTTCTGTAGACCCGTGATGACTGTAATCCACGGACCAACCGCGGCAAGCGTAGCTTCACCATATCGATCGACACGTGCGGCTGTTTTTGCTTAACTTAAGCCTCTCTTTTTCTACATAATATATCAAAATATTTAAATCTGATAAATTTGTTAAAAAGCTGCTGCTTGTGGCTAAATAACAATAGCTGCACGGGTCGATCGGTCAGGTTAAGCTACGCTTTTCGCGGTTGGTCCGTGGATGGGTGACCATCTTTACATACCAAGGCCCCTCCGTGCCTCGGAAAGCACGTCAAGCCGTTGGTCCCGGCTGTCATTTGTGGATCTTTGACAGTCGTTACGGGTCGTCAGAAGCCCGAAAGTCTGACAACCAGTCTTACCAAGGGGTATCGTATTACCCAGTAACTGGGTTGTGGAGGTCAGATAGGCAGTCGCTCCATGTAAAATAATGGTATTCAGCTGCATCCGGTTAGACTGGAAGCCGACCCCAACATAGTTGGGAAAAGGCTAAGCAGATGATGATGATGATGAAATTTGTTAAAAAGGAAAACCATACATCAATAACTACACAATAATGTAGGCATTAAATAAAAGAAATTTCCAAGATACTAGGAATGAACATTTTAAGAAAAACCGTTTTTCTAAGAAATAGTCTATCTATTTCTACTTAAGCACAATAGCGTGAATCTAAGTGACACTTGAAAACATTATCGGAATTACTCCCGGGACCGGCGCTGACAGTTTTACGAAAAAATACCTTTACAAGTGATGGGATCCAAAACGTTTTACGTAATTATATGTAGGTGTTTCCCACCGCCACATCTCTGGCGAGGGACCTTCACGGTCCTGGGTACTGGGAGGGTATCCAGGGATGGGTTTTACAAAAATATAAATAAGATGGGCAATGAGTAACTTATCATCTGCCTAGCCTTGTTGGGGTTGGCTTCCATTTTAACCAGATGCAGCTGAACGCAATATTTTACAATATCATGTTTAATTAATTATTTATTTCTTTTCAATGTTTTTATTTTTGCAATATTTTACATAAAGAGTCCCTATCTGATTGGTAAGCAAAAGTGACTAGAAATGGCCGATTTAGGTCCTATTATGTGTCTTCTATGGCTGACACAGGAGTGTGGAGATTTTTACAAAAAGAGAAGCCTCGGTTGATGATGTTGATGATGATTTATCCAAACAACCTGTGTGTATTGTTTATTTAAAAATGAATCTTATGAAGCGCTCATCTCTATTCTAATGTAGCGTAGGACCCGAGAGGGTAGAAGCCTGGAGGCGCGGACGGGATCGCCTTCAACATCGACCGCGGTATGTTCGCGCCAGTCCGTCGTCGCTGGAAGGACTCGAGAGTCCGCACGCGCATTAATTTTTCCGTTCACGTCCTCGCGACCGTAGTAGTACAGTACCTAATTGTGATAAGTTATACTTACCTACTTGTGTGTTTTTTTTTGTATCCTGTGTATATTTAGTAAAATTTTATTCTCTTCAGTATCATAGAATCACCCAATGTAAGCTTGTACATATGAAGCGACGTGGGGCCCTGGTGACTTGTACCACAGGCGTTGCTTGCAATGCCTATTTCAGGCACCAATCTCTCATAAATGTAAACTTGTCCACAGCTAGTTTTAAGCATTACTACTGTGTACAGTAGTAAAGTAACTTTACTTTACTTTATTTCCTAATTAACCTAATTGTTAGAGATCCACATGCTTTCTTCATAACGACCCCTAACAATTAACGTTATAATCTTGAAATTTAATCTTAGTCGACGTCCACACGGACGTAATTTTTCGCGGATTGGATCTTCGACGTTCATTGCCAATGCGCCAAGGCGCGAGAAAGTTGAAAATCGAACTGGGTGATTTTTCGACGCGCTGAGATGATAGATTCTTAAAACTCGGTTCAACACTGATGAAAAGAAAAAAAAAACTTTTTCAAAAAACCAGATTGTCTAAAAGTGAACTTTAAATCTAAGTAAATAAAAAAAGGTGGAAACAGGAAACTTGTTTTAAAAGGATGACTATTAGAGTGAATACTATAAAGTACAAGCAATCTCATGCAGTCGGAGGCAATAAAGGTCTTTATTGTTAAATTTGAGAAGATGCCTGAAGTTTCTTGTTTCCATCTTTTTTAAGTAAAGTTTTTTTTTTAGGCAGTCGGGTTTTTTGATTTTGTAAATTAGTTTTTTATTTCACAGGTTTTAGATAATATAATTATTTTTGACCTAATGAGACCTATTTATGAAACCTTTTTATTTTGATACCCCACTCAATAGGTTTTGGGTTTTACAATATGGCGCCAAAAATATGATATACCCAGTGTCACTCTCACAATTAAGACGAATCTAACGGCATCTCTCAATCTGAAATCGATCAAGCCGTTTAGGCTACAGAGCGTGTAAAAGAAATACACATACATACATACACTCGAAAAACATAATCCTCCTTCTGGCGCAGTCGAATAATTTCTTTTTTTTTATTTCCGTATGTACTTGTCGAGTTATTTCCACTCACGTGAATGGATTTCGAGACAGCTAACGTCATAAATCGAGGTTTAACAAGAGCCAACATGTTTGCAGTAGGTACGCCAATTGTTTATGCCATGTTATGGCCAACAATGTTTGCCAAACATGTTTCTATCCATTCACAGGGCGCTCAACGGTTATCCGATTGACCATTCTCGCGTCGCAAAGCCCACTTTCCTCACTTTTTCCTCAAATAAATACCAGCTTAAGTGTTACTCGATATCAAACTTCTTCTGTTTTTCAAATAAACTTAGTTGCAGCGCCAATCCTTTGCACGGCTGTTAGTAACTAAAGTTGGTGCAAGTCAGAGTTGCAAGTATAACTTTAAGCAGTTTATGGTCATTTGGGTATTTCAACATCGTAGATCGTATTCGATACCAGAAGACAAATTCTCGTTATTAAAAATGCTCAAAATCTAGTCGCAGTGTCATGTAAGTTGGTGCAAGTCAGAGTTGCAAGTACACCTAAGGAATTTATGGTAATTTGTGTATTTCAACATCTTAGATCGTATTCGAAACCAGAAGACCAATTCTCGTCATTAAAAATGTTCAAAATCTAGTCGCAGTGTCATGTAAGTTGGTGCAAGTCAGAGTTGCAAGTACAACTTTAAGGAATTTATGGTCATTTGTGTACTTCAACATCGTAGATCGTATTCGATACCAGAAGACCATATATCGTTATTAAAAATGTTCAAAATCTAGTCGCAGTCTCACCTCGGCGACAATCAATTGTCAAAAAAAAAAAAAAATGTAGGTAGGGAACTCGAAGTATTTTTGACAGACTGCGAGCGTTATTAAAATTACAAGAATCAGCCCTCATACGAGTATTTACCCCTACTCATAATTTTACTGTTACTTTTATATTCTGTGAACTGAAAAATAAACAACACGCCTGCAATCCCCAAAGGGTTAGACAGAACTGTACCTTTAAAACTACGTATGCACAAAACAATAAAGATTGGTCTTGCTATTCGACAGCCTTTTTAACTCGTTGAATCACAGCGACGGTTCATAAGAATAAGGTTGCGTTATTTATTTAAAAAATATTGATTTTCAAAATAAAGTCAAGATAATTGATCTCGGATGACCTACAAACATACACATTAGCTAAGAAGCGCATTATTAACATTCCAACAAGCACTTCCCTATAAATTTCAATGAAATAATTCGTATAAATTTCTATTTAGGGACGAAAAAATATCGGCTCCACTCGAAATTATTCTTAAATGGCGGTCGTATATTTTAATTAAGGCTCCGTGCTCATGCAGACGTCGATAAGGCAAGTAGGACGGTAACGATATGGTCGACTCACAGTCGGGACCGTTGTGGCACGTTTTATTTCACGTAATAACATATTAGGTTGGGTTTGAAGCACGCGCCGTACCGCGTAGCTTGGAACCCATGTAAATAATACTGATTTAACGACTGCTTAAAACGCTAAAGCTACGGTCAAACACTTTCTGTTATTGGTAAGGGTATGAGATTTTAAAGTGTTCAAATTAATCACGCACAGTTACAGATGAATACAGGGTTTGTGGTTTAGCCACGCTTGCCACAGTTGGTTCGTGGATGGGTGACCGTCTTAACATACCGATTCCTCCGTGCCTCGGAAACCACGTTACGGGTCGTCAGAAGCCCGAAAGTTGGACAACCAGTCTTACCAACGGGTATCGTAGTACCCAGTCACTGAGTTGCGGAGGTCAGATAGGCAGTCGCTCCATGTAAGATGTTCCGGTGTTCAGCTGCATCCGGTTAGACTGGAAGCCAACCCCAACATATTTGGCCAAAGATTACCAAGCGAGTTACAGTGTAAAGCAACACTGTCACAGATACCAAACAGTGTCATGATTGATGGACTTGTGTGTTGTCTGTAAGGACAGATAACGCACAATGTATACTGTCAATATCTAATATATAAAATTTCCATGTCACAATGTTAGTTACCGTACTTCTCCGAAACGGCTTTACCGATTTTTACCAAATTTTATATGCGTATTCAGTAGGTCTGAGAATCGGCTACTACGAGTATCTATTTTCCATACCCCTAAGTGATAAGGGTTAAAGCAACACAACGTTTGCCGGGTCAGCTAGTAATATTAAAATAATGTGAAAGTTTAGATGTTTGTATGTTTGTTACTCAATCACTCAAAAACGGCCAAACACATTTAGATGAAATTTGGCACACAAATAGTTTATTACCTGGATTAACACATAGGATACTATTGATCCCGGTATAGTACATTCCCGTGGGATAATTTCCGGCCTCTACGCGGGTGAAGCCGCTAGCAAAAGCTAGTTTCTACTAGGTTATGTTTCTACATATTTCAAACATATGCTCCATCAAGGAAAGACCTTTGTACACTCAACTCATCGGTGAGGTCAATAGGGGCTAAAAGTTTTTATTTTACGCAACATCTAGAGTAACAATTAATATCAATGTGCTAGAGGGGTTTACTGTACCTAATCACTTAAGAAAATCCATTATTCTATTTATTTTCATTAATCAAGACATTCCAATACGTCGATGGATTAATTTGAACTTGCGCTAGACTTGTAATCCATTATGTAATAGCAAATATTATTTTGTTAGGAATAAGTAAACAGTATAGTTATTTTGTTGTCTTATAGCGCTTTCTTCCTCTGTGGAAGGGGTATATAATGACATAGGAAAGTATTACATATTGGCTAAGTAATAACAGCCGTAACAATCGATCAGGTTATGTGATGCTTACCGCGGTTTGCCCGTGGATGGGTGAGCATCTTTACATAACAAAACCCCTCCGTGCCTCGGAAAACAAGTTAAACCGTTGCTCCCGGCTGTTATAGGTGGATCTCTGACAGTGGTTGCGGGTCGTCAGAAGCCCGAAAGTCTGACCAACCAGTCTTACCAAAGAGTAGGTATCGTTTTACCCAGTGAGGGTTGTGGAGATCAGATAGGCAGTCACATCATCATCATTTCAACCGAAAAACGTCCACTGCTGGACATAGGCGTCCCCCAAGCACCGCCACTTCGACAGATAGGCAGTTGCTCCATGTATAAGGGACTACTCACGCTTATTCAGCTCTGTTCAGCTTTTGTCCGTAGAAAACAACGATTTTGTACGAATAGCATACGCATCCGTTCAGCCGCAAAAAGCTGAATAGACTCTATTATACAAAATAGTTGTTTTCAATGGACAAAAGCTGAACAGAGCTGAATAAGTGTGAGTAGTCCCTAATACTGATATTCAGCTGCATCTGGTGAGACTGGAAGCCGACCCCAAAATACTTGGGATAAGGCAGTTTGATATATTAAATTATTTAACACCTCGCGTGCTTTCCCAGAAGGCTTAGCCAGAGGTGTACCAATAGTGTGCGTTTTATTTCTGGCTAGCTTTTGCTAGCAGCTTCGCCCGCGTTAGCCAATTTACACAACACCGTAAAAAAATATAAACATAAACCTTCCTCATGAATCACTCTATTACTGAAATCCGCATCAAAATTCGTTGAATAGTTTTCCACGACATACCTACTATACATATATGTCTGAGACGCCAATAATACATTAAAAAAACTATTAGAAAACATTGCCTGTGGATTTGTTCAACCTAATAACTAAAACCTCACTCTCAAATCAAATCAAATCATTTCATTCTTCTCTTTTCATTTTTCTCATTAAAATATATTTTATTAAACGAGTAACTGATTCTTTTTTTCATGATCGTAAATTGCATCTCTTTTGGTAGCCAGCGTTACGTAGCTTGCATAATTTTCTCAAGTCATTCTCGTAACTTCATCTTATTCGCTTCCAGTTTCAGCTCCAAGAATTGTATCGACTCGGACAAACTTTTCTGTACTAGAACTTTTGTGAAGTGTAAAATTTTCAAACTTCAGACTTCAGAGTCGCCATTAGAATAAAGAGCTGTGATTGAAAACAAGAAATGTAGCTACCATCATCAATGTTGCATCATCTTACATATATAATGTATTAAAATAAATATTTTCATCAGGAAAGTATCCCCATTAACAATATTAATACATTAAGCATTGATGGTAAGTGGCGCCGCCTTAGTTCGCACTCGGAGGGGTCCGAGTGCTGACTGCACGACCGGCGTGCAGTGTGCTGCACTCGTACCGCGGTTGCCTATGTGTAGCGTATCGACAGTTAGGGAATGTGAGGGCTCTTCACCCCACGTATCATCCACGGATGGGCGACCGCCGTAATGAGGGCAAGTTGCGTAATTTACGACCAGGGGCGGTTATGAACTCGGGGTGCAACTGTTTGAAGTTATCACGCGTATTTGGACTGCGTACACTAAGTGAATACGAGACTGTATGTTGGGAGTTTTGTTGGAAGCTAAACACAAATTAAAAAGATAACCAAATTGGTAAATCCCTCACCCCAACCCATTTACAAATCCATAAAAGTATTAACTCACAATTTTTTACATTTAACACATATTTATACACAGAAGGGGCTACGCGATTCTGGTGGAAAAATTTCCATGAAATCAAAAAAAATTATCGACTACAGTCGCGTTGGGCCTGTCTGTGGGAGCCTTTTGGTAACGAGTAACATCATCATCTGCCTAGCCTTTTCCCAACTATGTTGGGGTCGGCTTCCAATCTGACCGGATGCAGCTGAATACCAGTATTTTACATGGAGCGACTGCCTATCTGACCTCCACAACCCAGTTTTACTGGGTAATACGATACCCCTTGGTCAGTCTGAAGACTAGTTGTCAGACTTTCGGGCTTTCTGACGACCCGTAACGACTGACAAAGATCCACAAATGACAGCCGAGACCAACGGCTTAACGTGCTTTCCGAGGCACGGAGGGGTCTTGGTATGTTAAGATGGTCACCCATCCCCGGACTAACCGCGGCAAGCGTACCTTAACCTGATCGATTGACCCGTGCAGCTAATATTACTTAGCCACAAGCTCTTCTTGGTAACGAGTAACATCCCTGGGATATCATACACATATGTGTATGATATATGTACATGTAACGTATGTACGTTATATGCTTGACCGCTACTTCCGAACTCAGTAGCGCACATAGCCAGAGATGTTATCTCACAAAAATTATTATATACAGTATCTGACCCATATGCATAAAAACACGGTTCAAAACTTTTTCTCTCTGCTTTAAAACACTTACCAATTAAAAATGAAGGTTGGTTTGTTTGTAAAAAAATGTCTATACTTTTTAATGATATTTATTATATCATCATCACATCACTTTTGAACGAAGATCTCTATGTAATTAACGGTTACGAGATATTACCATAATTATCACACTTTGTAGACGGATCGACGTATGTTGGTCTAGCTAGGGGCAGGTATATTTTGATCTTTGAGATAATCACTAAGTTCAGATGATCCCTTGATTATTTGCCTTTACAACCATTAAAGGTGAACGAAAAGTTTTATGGTAAGACTAGTTTGTGCCAGCGGCATCGCCTGCGTGGAACTTGGAAATTATCCCGCGTGAACGTACTACCGAGATAAAGTATCATGTGTTAATCTAGGTTATAATCTATCTGTGTGCCAAATTCCATCCAAATCCATTTAGTCGTTTTTGCGTAAAAGAGTAACAAACATCTATACATACGTAGTATACAAACTTTCGCGTTTAAAATATTAGTAAGGATTGGCTTTTGCCAGAATGCCAGCGGCTTCGCCCGCGTGGATTTCGAACATTTTATTATCCCACAGGAACATATTACCGGGATAAAAGTACTTTTACATTTATTATATACAAATATATATATAATATTTTTTTAAGTATATAGTAGGATAGGATAGACGAGTAAAATCTTTTTTACAAGAAAAAACAACCGACTTCCAAAAATAACACTACGAAATGAAAAATTTCTTTTCGGAAGTCGGTGTCATTTGATTCCGAAATTAACATTATTTTTCACTTTTTAGTTAGCACAAGACCGATCAAAGTGGAAGAGCGTGGGGTAGGCCTATGTCCAGCAGTGGACGTCTTTTGGCTGCAATGATGATGATGAGTGAATTTGGAATTTGTGAAGTCGGTTAAAAAAAGCACTGCTACATCGCTGTTAAAAACCACATTGATAGATGAAAATTTAAATTGATGGATGCGTGCAATTTTATGTTTGCAGCCAGACTGGCAATTCATAGCAATACACAAACTATTTCACACTACATTATTTTGTCAAAGGATTTCAACAACTTGCAAAGGAGGTCAGCTGCACCACAATATAATTAGGTTTTGCAGTCTTCGCCTGCAACACTGAAAGTTCTCAATATCTTACAAAATGAATTTAATTCAGGGACTTCGTAAGTCCCTGAGCCAAATTGCGATCTTAATGATATCTATGATAAAAACGTATTAATTAAAAGCTGGAATTTCTATGTATGTAGACATCTCATTAAAAATACTAAACGATGTGCCTTAACATGAAGCTTTCGGTTCCGAAAATCATGAAAAAGAATCCCACCTTACCAAGCACGTGTAGAGTAGGGTTACTCTAGGTTACCCAAATAAATGGCATAGCGTAATAGGGTATTTTCCGATTTCATAAAAACTATTTTAATTTGAAGATTGGGACGATATATTTAATATAAAAATAAAAATAAATTTATTAATACACATTTTCCCTATTAAAAACTAATTTATTTTTCGTTGTTTTGAATTTACCGCCAAAACGCTCCTTACGATGACTTTTTATCACGTGACATGTGACGCCAACTCTGTATAAACGGCACCGGTACAAATACTTAGGCTGGCGCCGTTTTAGAAGTATTTGTGCACAGAGGCACCGCACACCAGTAATATCACATTCTATCCATTAAAAATCTTATTAATTATAAACTCGACATTCACTTATTTACTTACTAACTACTTTAGTTTACACAAAGTTGACGTCACGTGATAAAAAGTCATCGTAAGAAGCGTTTTGGCGGTAAATTCAAAACAACGAAAAATAAATTTGGTTTAAATCGTTTTTAATTGAGAAAATGGATAGAAATCAATTTATTTTTATTTTTCTGTTAAATATCTCGTTCCAATCTTCAAATTAGAATAGTTTTTGAAAAATTGGAAAATACCCTATTGACACATTGATGCTCTGATTTCTCAGTAAACTGATATATACACTAGAATACACTAGCAGATTACCATTGACATTCAATATCGAAAGTCATAAACCAATAGGTAAAGTTTTACGGCTCCGAGGCGTCCGTGGCTCATCCACCTCGAGCACACCCTTCTCATTTGTCAAATCAACAGAAATATATGCGTGAGAACTCACAGATTGATGGCCAGGCCTAGATTGAATTACATCTTGGTAAAACCTGACGAGGGTCTTACATTCCATGCGGGTATAGCCGAGAACAAGAATAATATGAGAATTTGGTCGGATACCCGATATAAGGAAGACGTTCGTTTTGTTGGAAGACACGCAGTTATTTATTCGAAAAGTTCTTCAACTATCACGTTTATAAATTGCGTCTTCTTTAGTCTCGTAAGAGACGCAAAACTGTGATCGTAAACTTATATCTCACTGGTGCCGTATCAAGATCCCGTAAGATATTCGTCAACAATTGCTCTACTAGTACAAATCGTTTAACACACGCACCGAACACTTGTTAACTAATCCCGCGGTCATAATAATAATAATACAACAAACAATTTACGTGATATCTCAAATTATCAGGGCGTACCATCTTCGATAAGTAAATACAGCTTAACTCAAGTGTGTAGTTTAATCGGATGTTTATCCAACTAATTGGATTTTCCGAAGTGCCCCCCGCGCGCCCTCCAAGAAACCTTCCTGTATGAAACTGCACTTACACACTACATGTACACTCCGAAGCAGTTTGCGTACAACTTGCTGCAATATTAATGTTGTTCCCATATTGAAACCGAACTGAAGTCTTGATCATAATAGTTTGTGGAGACGGAAGTTTGAGGATACGAATCGAGTCTCACGAGACCACTTCAAATAGAATACCAATTCCGTCAAATCCAATGAAAGTATATAGGTAAGGAATGTTCTGGTTTCGACCTTTTGACGATCAATAGGGTATTTTCCGATTTCATAAAAACTATTTTAATTTGAAGATTAGGATGATTTAATTAAAAGAAAAATAAAAATAAATTTATTAATACACATTTTCTCAATTAAAAACGATTGAAATCTAATTTATTTTTCGTTGTTTTGAATTTACCGCCAAAACGCTCCTTACGATGACTTTTTATCACGTGACATGTGACGTCAACTTTGTTTATACGGCACTGGTACAAATGGCGCCGTTTTCGAAGTATTTGTGCACAGAGGCACCGCACACCAGTAATATTACTTTATATCCATTAAAAATCTTGTTATTATAAACTCGACATTCACTTATTTACTTACCTAACTACTTTAGTTTACACAAAGTTGACGTCACGTGATAAAAAGTAATCGTAAAAAGCAATTTGGTAGTAAATTCAAAACAACGAAAAATAAATTTGGTTTAAATCGTTTTTAATTGAGAAAATGGATAGAAATCAATGTATTTTTATTTTTCTGTTAAATATCTCGTTCCAATCTTCAAATTAGAATAATTTTTGAAAAATTGGAAAATACTCTATTGCACATCATGTCGCTCCAGTTGTAGCTCGCGGACTAACAAGCCAGTACAATTGGAACACGATGCAATATTTGAGCACAAAATGTTATTGGTGCCAGATTCGAGTAATATCAATACACAAGTGTTGATTTGGTTCCGAGCTTTTACACCCGGGGATTGATGTGAATATTATATGTATAGATGTATAAGCCATTGATAATTACTCCAATCTCCAGGCCAAGCATAGTAATATAAAAAATACTCATAAAATGTCTAAAATTAGTGGTTGCCCACTGGTCGAAATTCGACTATTATTCATTTTACACTTAATGTATTTCTTACGCATTATTAATAAAAATATTAGCTTTCTGAACTCCTGCTTCATAATACTTTAACTGTTTTTAAAAAGGGGTACAAAGTTTTTGCTTCACGTATTAATATAATCTAACTAAAATAATTCCTATCCGGAGTACAAATTTTAAATTTTTGTAAATTTTTCTATTCTAGAACTGTCAGACGTCAATTTTACTCCTCACTCAATCTTACTCCAATTTTACATCAATGTTACTTATAAAAAAATCAGCCCATATTTAGAATTATATTCCGGTATGGATACGCTTGTAAATCTCTGTTCATATAGAAACAATATTCGAAGCTTCGATAATTGTTTCATAGCAGCGTAAACTATGTCACCCATTGAAGGGATTAAAGGGGATAGAATAAAATAATTCTCCCCGAGATATAGGAACTTAATAGTCTAAGCACATGCTTACTGAGCTCCTAAACTAGGTGTTGCATATTCAACGAGCGATTTGCGTAAGTAAGCAATGGCTTATGTACCCACATAACTAGGTATACTACTCAATGGAATCCATATTACATACATAGTTTTGTCGAAGAATATGTCTGAGTCCATTTTATTGATATAATAGTTATTTTAGGTTATAGAGCAGTGAGACAAATGTTTCTTAAAGACTGTTTCAATTTAACAAGTTTCTTATACGTCTAGTGGTTACAAGCGCTTCTGTGCAGGAGGTCCTGGGTTCGACTCCCAGGCCGCTCAATGCTGGATTTTTCCCATAGGAAATCTCAATAGCAGCCCGGGGTTTTGATTCCCGCCTTGGTGATGGCAATAGGCTAACCCCTTATTCCATGGGACTAAAAAATAAGTGTCGAAATGTTGGCATACTAGATATAGGTGTGTCCCTATATCACGCCTATAACCTCCAAAGGCAGAGGCGCCTCTGTCTAATCCTTTGGAGATTGTTGGCGTGATGTTATAGAAAAAGATCATAACTATGCGCTCTCGCAACAAGTTGCTAATGTGTCAGAAAAGGTTCAATAATGTGGAACCGAACGGAGTTCCTTATGGCAGCCTACTGTCTGTGGCTTCCTCGAGCAACGAAGGCGTGACGGTATTTCTTGTTTGTTCTTTATATAGGTTTCCTTAACCGATAGGTATAATCGTTCTTAAGTATATTTTAAAACATTTATATTTTAACATCAAAGTTAAGGTTTTCTCGCTTTTCCCACAAACAAGTAAAGAGAAGCCTTAGTTTATTTTTACACAATATGAAACCTGAAAATACTTTATACCTTAATGTAAAAATTTGTTTTGTTACCAAATGTTTTGTGTAACACTCCGATTGATTAAAAGCATACATGTAGCTAACAATACCATATCAGATTCATTCATAGTGTACAGTTCATGAAACACGTTTTCAGAAAAATGCACCATTTTCAATATTAAAATAAATACCTAGTTACTTGAGCGAAGCATTTTATTATAGAAAGAAGAGACGTAAAGAAAGAAACTTTTTTTTGCACAAATAAAACACATTTTATCATTACTCATTATAAAACAAAGTCCTCCGCCGCGTCTGTCATGGTGTCTGTTCGCGATAAACTCAAAAACTACTGCACCATTTACTATATTGTTTTCACCAGTGGATAGAATGGTTCTAGAGGAAGGTTTAAGCATATAATTTGTCTAGTTTTTATATACATTGGCTAATATATCATGATTTTGTTGGAGGTGTCGGAAAAAAATAAGCCGTCTGGGAGCTTTCACCTAAAACGCTGCCTAATAAACTCTTTGAGATATAACAAAATGCTGCCAGGAGTTGCGGCTTGTTCGAAAGAGAAACTGCCGCCCGTAGCATACAGGCTACTGAAAGAACACGGATGAGTTTTAGTCAGCAAAAGTCTGACACGCCCTCCTACTCCACTCAGAGCGAGAGAAGTTATTTGATGATTCACATGGTAGAATTGTGTATCTTATATAGGTCAACAGAAAAGTCCGCGATGGCATATGTCTATCTCTTAAGGATACTATATCCATTTATTTACCTAGCGGCTGGCGGCATGAGCGCCATCTGTTTTTCAAGGCGTACTGCTAATCGTTATACTTGAGCAGTCTGTGGGTAAACTTTACGCGCCGAGCTACTAGTGCTCTGCGTGTCCAATACAACAACGTCTTCAGGATGCTGATGTGACTGCCTCGCTATTGTAGTGCGTCCGGAATGTTTGGAGGGGCGCGAACGGACTGCTTCCATGCGGTTGTACGGAAGAAAGTAGCCTCTTCGTTGCAGCGCGTGCGAGGCAGTAGCAACAGTATCCTGCAGATGGTTGTATCTCGTGCAGATTACCTTAACCAAAACAAATGCATACATATTGGGATGGGTGTTGACTAACATAGTGCATACGATTTAACTAACACAATATTTATAATAAATGTATTTCTCTGTTTTATAACTTTTATGGATTGACTTTTTATCCCTACTATTCCCTACTAATATTATAAATGCGAAAGTAACTCTGTCTGTCTGTCTGTCTGTCTGTTACGCTTTCACGCCTTAACCGCTGAACCGATCGTCATGAAATTTGGCCGAGATATAGCCTGGGATATGGGTAAGGACATAGGCTACTTTTTTACGCGATAACCGACATCCACGCGGGCGGAGCCGCGGGCAAAAGCTAGTCTGAAATAAACTGATTAATAATAAAGATTATATGCGGTAATAGTATAAAAGCCAAAATACCAAGATTCAAAAAAAAAATTAGAAAATGATTTATAATGGAATGTTTAAGCAGGAAGCGCCCGGGTAGCCTAATTCATTTTTTTAAATGTTTTTTGAAAATTATAGGTCAGTTTCAGGCTGTATGGAACAATATGATGCGCGACCGTAACACGTACGTAAACACAGAATTATAGTAATTAAAATCATCAATACAATTCCATCTAAGTTCATATAATCCCATTCGATGACTATTTCATGAAAAAGGCAAATTACGAAAAACTAAAGACAGTTGAGACAATTGACAAGATTAGTGTTGGCCCAGTGGTAACTGACGTGACTTACGAGATGTAGGTTCGAACCCAGACAGGCGCTTTACTTTATGTAAATTATTTCATCACCACTGCTCTCAAAACGGTGTAGGAAGGAACTGCATCGTGAGGAAACCGGCATGTCTTACAACCAAAAATTCGAAGATATGTGACATCTACCAACCCGCACTGGGCCAGCGTGGTGGATTATTGCCCACTCCCTCTCACCGAGAGGAGTACTGTGTCCCAGCAGTGGGAACGTTATAGGCTGATTATGATGACGACAATTTGAATTTCGAGGGCAACCTTAGAGGATCTGCCTTAAAGTTACAAAATTGTCTACCACATTTTTGTAAAGCTATATAACTATAAGTGTGGCACAGGTACAGTCATCCTTTTAGCCAGGCGATGGTAAAAATAAACGATAAAATATGTTTTACAGATGGCAACAGTTATTTTCATTCCAGGCATCACCAAACAAAAACCAAAAACAACTTAGTTACCATAATTTACTGTTACAAATTTATAATACTCGGTTGACTAAAGCGCAATCGGTCATCCCCTACTATACAAATTCGCCAAGTGGACCGGACTACGAGTAAACAGCACGGCTATAGATTCGGAACCTGAGCACTGATACCCGATCCACAGAAGACTTGTATACCTATAGGAGTACAGACTATGTATACGAGTTCAAACAACCTTAAACAGGGTGATTGCATTAACAGGTAAATCAGTTTCTAAAATCAAAACCCAGAACTTTCTTGAAGCCACGTGCAAACCGTGGTTTGACTTTTGATATTTTCTTAGGAAGACCAATTGGCGCCTCCGAAAATACATGGATTGGAAGGTAATTTAATGAAATTGACATGAATGAATGAATGAAATGCACCGATCCCAGCGTGGTTTGACCAGATTCGATTAATCGAATGAAACCCAAGATTTGCCCCTGGAGCCTCATGAAGCATGGTGTTACAGAAGCCATTGCATATCAAGAAGTAGACTGTGAGGCGCTGTAATGGTCGGGAAACGTGCCCTTAGGATAGATAGCAAAGGATTTGAAAAATCATTTAATATTTTATTAATTTTAATAAGTTTTCAAATAAGTTAAACTTCAAAAGACCTACCAACCTACTCGCTGAGCTCTCCCCTTTTATACTTGGACATAATATATATTTAGTGTTAGCTTGCATATTGTATTTCATGATCATGACCAGTACAGCAATTAATTGTTTCAACCAACATACCTAGATTCGAAAACATACATTTCAAAAGTAGGTACGTACAAGGTACAAATCGACGTAGATAACGAACTCCATCGAAACAATACCAATTTTCACGTTTTTCGACGCGGAAACATCAACAGTTTATATTGAAAGTGTTGAAACAGATGAACACGCCGAAATATTATTTAAAACCAATTAAAGGGTACTTTTTGCTGCTGTCCATGGGTTTGTCAAGCATTTCAATTAATTTTTTTCACTTGATCGATCAGTTCGCGCGAGAACAAAGCAATTACGACATCGGAACGTAACCGATAGCAATTAATTTGTTTTCGCCTCTACGAGCAGCCGTCCGAACGCGCCCTTTGTAGGCGTCAATTCGACGCCTTTATATTAAATTTTTGTTTGTATTGAACTTTACAGATAACGAATTCCTATCCAGGATAAGTTTCAGTGTTTTTATTGCCTAATAAGTCTTAGGATCAGAAATAGCTGAAGTGTTAGAAATCTATTTTATTTGCGTCCTTTGTCGGAAAACTTATCCATGTTGAAGACTTTCAAAATAGTGAAATTTTAGTAAACCACCTAAGTACCTACTAAAAATACAATTGTTTAGCATAAAACCACTAGAAGTGGCGATTCATGGGGTAGGCATATGTCCAGCAGTGGCTGTCTTTCGGCTGAAACGATGATTCTGTAGTCAGTTCGTTAAGCTAATTAATTAATAACAAAGTTTTTCTGCGAAACATAGATTAGGTACGTAGAATAAATCTAAATAACCAACACTTTGACTTTTTCAAATACCATAAATAAAACAATAATCATTTCTATTTGCATACACAGATAATAAAAAGCGTATATTTAATGTTGAGACGCTTCATAAAGAATTCCCTGATCCAGAAAATATGTATTTCCCTAAAGTAATTCTCATGTTGGGTAATATGTGTAAGCAGGCTTTACTAGGGTAAATCGGGAGGCAATATTTAAAACAAGCTTTTATGCCCGGGCAAAGACGGGCTTTCAGGAGACCAAAGAAAATAAAAAACTGTAGATTTACTTTTCAACGTGTATAGATTGTTATACAAAGGCAATTTCACTGGCTTCTTTTTCTCTAATAAAACCTTATAACATCACACATCGTTGTTTTTGATGTTTAATAATATAAAGGTACATTGTAAAGGTTAAATTTTCGATAATACCAACCGATTCGAGGAAATAACATTCATATTGAAATGGAGTTTCAGTAAATTTTCATATATTAATTATTTAGCTCCAATCTGTTTTCAGATGAAGATATAGCAAATCACTCGATTAAAAAATTGAAAAGTTTACCTATTAAAAAAAAACAACCAATACAAATACTACAAAGCGAAAAATAAAAAAGCTGGTGTCTTTGGTTTCGTGTTTAGACCAGCACCCTAATTGCGTTACTCACGATTAATCATAATCCGTTTCCCCCCCCCCCAGTGGGTTCCCGCATTGTCGTTGCGGGGGGGCTCGGCAGCCGTGGTCTCTCAGCCACGGTGAAGCGAAGAGGAACCCGCTGTAGGTGGGGCCGCTCGACAGGGCATTTGCCTCAAAGCCGACGACGTAGCGGCCAAAAAGTAGGTAGCGGTGAGGTGCACCGCAACTGAGGTGGGCCGCGATGTCGAATGGGAGGCATCGCGGCTGAGGGTTACAGGCTGCGGCGGAGGAGGAGTGCCGGTACTTCTGAGTAGTGTTCTTCCCTTTCGTGGCCTGGACGAGGCCGCCACCTTTGATACAAAAGAAAAACACTACAAAGTGAAAAATAACTTTAATTTCGGAAGTCGGTGACTTTGGATATGTATTTTAATTTTTTATCACCGCCTTACCGCCTTCCGAAATTAAAGTTATTTTTCACTTTGTGGTGTTTTTGGAAGACGGTTGTTTTTTTTTTCGAAATCGTTTTAATTTTTTAATTTGTTAGTTATAGTACCTACCCCATTCGAAATTTCATAAGCCTTGGGGTCAAAACAATGCATATTTATGCGATAGCAGCAATCGCAGTTGATTTGCTGTCATTTTTTGGAAAGTTCCGTTGTCTGTCTCCGAAACGCATCATCAGATCTAGATGAAATTTTAATGGGACCATTTCGGAATAAACCTCTTTCGAAAAAAAAAAGAATTTTGCAAATCCGTCTACATATGACGGAGTTATGCCCGAGCATACATATTTTATTATATAGGTAAACATGTTGATTTGATAAGCTCCTTCTTTTTAAAGTCGGTTAAAAATTATCGACCCTGGTCTAGTTTCCATTTTTCTACCAACGACTTCTGAAATTAAAGTTACTTTTTAGTTTATTATTTAACTGTTTATTTATATTCTATCCAAGCATTGGAATATATTTATTTCGTTGTTATTTTGTCATAACAACCACGCACGTATTTTCAGAATATCACACATCCAGCTTTCAAAATGTCTCCCACGTAGTCGTTTCGCTGCGCTATCGTCGGCGGAATATATCAGATTTAATCGACATTTTGACGATACTTATGTATACGAAATACATTGTCGAAACGTCAATTAAAAATATGCGTGTCTTCTTTTATTTTTATGATAAATCTTTTTCGCAGACATATTTCTTTGTTCTTCCTACTTTTAATTAAGCTGTGAACTATGTTTTTACTTTTTTTTTCAGTGATCTGAAGACTTTCAGATAAAAATGAGATTTTGAGCCCTTCGGTCGGTTGGCCCAGCTACAGAATAGTTTAGTACCGGGCTGTGGTTCCGGGTCAATCATATTATGATTTTATATTAGCTTCACTGGGGCAGTGTTGCAATACTGCAGGATCAGACACTTTATTAACTACCCACAGTAGTTTTAATCCAAATAATGTTTCGGATTAAGCACAAGTATTTGTAGTGTATTAATAATTTTTGTCCTCTGCGACGTTGTGGCCTGGATTCGTATTTAATATTGACTGCTTCCCCAATATGTTGTAGTCCGGTTTAACCGACTGACTCTCTCGTATCCATGGCCCATCGGACACGTATATCGAAATACCGGGTCACGAAGAATGAGCAACGTAACGAACGTGCAATAAACTGAAGACGTGATATCTACCTTTTTCTGCCAAACATCTGGTAAAATGCTACGTTGAACGGCCCACCCATCTACAAATGACAGACATTACGGAAATCTTAACAGAAAATCGATTGGAAAAAATACGATATAAAAAACAACTGTGTCAAGAACTCATTGAAAACAAATATAAATCGTTATCAGTCTGAATGAATCGAGCAAAAAAATGAGTTAAATAAAAGACAAGAGATAAAGGCCAATACTAAAGCACATCATTTATAAAATGAACACGAATGGTACCATAAACTGGAATCATGAAAGTTTATTCCCTGTTTTAGTTAAGGGCGGACCATTCAATCGTGACGTAAAAAATTTACGATCACACGTCAAGAGAAACACCAATGAGGCTGTAAACAGTACCCTTCCAATACTTAAGTATCTTCTTGTAAAAGTTCATTAGCAATTAACGTTATCTACTTAGGCGATTACGTCATTTCCTTTCGTTATTAAATAACGCCAAACCGAGTCACCTTTACTTACTGAGTAGTGGGGACAAATCATTCTAACTTGGTTTTGTTAAAACCTTAAGCCCCGGGCACGAAGGAAAATATATTCTATATAAGCTGTTTTCTTAGAGATTTATTCGAGTAGGGTCACATAAAAAATAGAGTTGGCTTTTAGATGTAGCCCCGCGTACAAATCCTGAAATATCGCTGCTCATTTCAATTAGTTCAGTCGGTTAAAAATGCAATACAAGTAGCACAGTGCTTTGGTGTTTAAAGGAATGAAGTACATCGTAGTGTTTTAAAAAGAGAAAAAACAAACTTTAAAGAAGAAATCGCATTGGAACTGTAGATATTACTCATTAAAAGAGTACCAATTTCAAGATATTTTCCAAGATAAAAGTAAAAGAAACGAAAATAAAAACTCGCACTGAATTTTCCGCACGCACCAGAATGTGGTTTACCTCACGAAACCTTCAAAGTAAATACCAAGTCGTGGTTATCTATTAACTGGAATACATCTAGCACCACATTCAACTGTCAATTACAACTATCAGATTTAGGTAGAAGTTTCAAAGTAATAAATATATTAACAGTAGCTTAGCGTCGTATTTAGGAGGTCGAACGTACGTGTCTGTCTTCGGACACATCTCAATTATTCAATGCAAAAAGATCGACATCTGTTAAAACTTTGAACTGATCGACTATCAAAGAATTCGATGTATCTAATATGATCAATCTTTTTATGTCTTAGTATTTTTTCTACCTTCATCATAACTTTGTGTCTTTATGTTGTAGAAGTTGGATAAACTATAGTTTATATACAGAATGTGAAATATTATTATAATCTTCTTTTTTTATTCTTAATGTTACACATTATGACATGTTATGTTAATAGAACTAGCCTATTGACTCACCGATTTCACTTAAGGAGAGAGTTGTCTAGTTTTATTAGATCCCATGGCTGAACACTGTTTGGGACCTTGACTCAATTCTTTGTAATACATTTAAAATTTTAAAATTTTGGCTTTAAGTGTCTTTCATATGTTTAATATATTTATTTTAGTGACCAACAAACGTTTTTATTATTCGTTTCACACAGGAGTGTGACTGTCTCATAAGAATGAGACAGCTTTCCGCTTGTAGATCCCATTCTATTTTCAGTTTATTCAAGCGCTCCTGCTTCCTGGTTTGCTTACCAGATCTGGCAAGGTTTTCCATTAGGATTTTTTCAATAGCAGCCCGTTCTCTGGATTTGTGTCCGGTAACATAACTGGCGAAATTTGTGTAAAGCTACAAAGCTTTAAACAAAGAGAAGACAACTAACTCTTCTGGAAAAAACGGCGTGATTGCAAATTATGTTGTATCGAGTAAAAAGGAAAGTTGAAGAGAAGACCTAAGTCTTCTCTTTCAGTTTGTATTCGAAGTTGATTATTGCGTGATTTCATTGACGTCGTCTGGTTATAGACTGAAGCCGTACATGCCACAATACATACCTGATTATATGACGTTTCTTAGTAAAGCGTTAATTTTAAGGTTACTACTGTAAAGAACAGTGAACAAAAATCCGGACAAATTCGAGATGAACTCGCGAGGGTTCCATACTATAAAAATCCACAAAAAAAGTATCATGTAAAGTTGGTTGCCAAGACTACATAACGATTTCAAGGTAAAAAGTAATCACAGATTTAATGTAGAGCCAAACCTGTAACTTTAAAAGGTCTAACTCTACTCCATAAATTATAATTAATTAATTATTTATATTAATAAATAATTAATTAACTATCCCGTATGTCCCGTATGTGTCGCCGGGCGTAAAAGAATAGCATCATCCCATTTCTTCCAGTGGGTGTCGTAGAAGGCGACTAAGGGACTTACTAGAGAATGGGCAGCAGCGTTCTCTATGCATTTTACCACCATACTGCGATCGCCAACCCGCCTGCCAAGCGTGGCGATTGTGGCAAAACTCCCCATTCTGGGGGAGGCCTATGTCCAGCAGTGGACGTCTTTCGGCTGAAATGATGATTAATAAATAATTAAACAATCTATACAATACAGTCATGTAAATTAAATGTATTTTAATAATACTGTATAAAGACTGTGTGTGTGGGTAAAAACTGTATTGTATAGATTCAGACTTATTACTAAAAAAACTAATATTTTTGTACACCAATTTCATTGGTAGGACACAGAACTCGACTAATATGTATACATAAGATCTATATGTAATACCTGTGTTCACGAATAAAGATTGATTGATTAATTGAACCTTGGTCAAAATGTACATCTTGGTCAAATTTTAGGCTTGGCCGTCTCACGGCCGTCGCGGCTTATGGTAAGAAATTAATTCAGTGGTATTTAATGTTCATTGCATTTTCCTCAATGTTACGATGGACTGAAAAAACTGAATAGTCGTCCAAAGAGCCACTTTGACAGAATAAAAAGTAGCTTTCACAAGTAGTTTAAATTTACAGGCAGAGCGAATAAAAATGCAAAAATATACTTTTAAACACGGTTGAATATCTTGAAATGTAGAGAACAAAAACAGAGTGTCACAATTTTATCTTCGTGTTTTGTGAAAGAAACTAGAGTTTTAAGTTTTATGTTTCCTTTCAAAGAAGAACAAACAATTAATCATATTTAGGATATGAGAGATATTGAAATCGGAAATACATCTGCGTTGTAATAATCATTGTTAAATGTTAACCTATTACAATATTAATAAGGACTAGAGTCAAACGTGTGTAGAACATAATATATATAATCAGCCTTTTATGTTCCCACTGCTGGGACACAGGCCTCCTTGAGAAGGAGTGGGCCATGATCAACCACGCGGGCCCAGTGGGGCTTAGTAGATGTCACATGTCTTCGAATGTTTGGTATACCGAATACCGGATTCCTCATGATGTTTTCCTTCACCGTTTTGAGAGCAACAGTAATGAAATTAAATACGCAAGGTAAAGTGCCTGCCTGGGTTCGAACCAGCTACCTACAACTCGTAAGTCGGGGTCAATACCACTGGGCTACCACTGCTAAAATATCATATTAAAATTCCAACAGATGAAATACGAAATTATTACCAGTATTAACATAATGGTAATGGGCAAAATAAATGCATAAGCGGATGAGCAGACAATTAATTTAAGATGATCGTAATGTACTATGCAACCGTTTCAATTAAACCTGCCTTCCTGTATTCTCTTGAGCCAAATTAAACTCCAAACATTCAAAAGTGTGGCAGAAAAAACTGTTCTTCAAATGTTAAGCCCCGGAAGGTGCGAAAAGTAAAACATGAGTTCGTTTAGATTCAAACATTAAAATGTTGACTGCCGCAGTGACGAGGGTCAAATAAACTGAAAACGTGGCCGCCTTCTAGTTCATTTATAACATCACGCACAATCCCTTATGGGATGAGCAGTAAACATAAAATGTCACACTCGTCTGACACATTCTAATCGCTCAAAAATATTGTTACGACCCATATTGAATTAGGTAGACAAACTTATATGGCTTTCCGAGGCACAAATATAAGGTAATTTAATTTACCTTTAGCAACCGTTTTTATCATAAAAATAACCTTGCAATAGGTAGGTATTTTAAATCGCAATAAAAGAAAGGTACCTAAAAAAATACCTGAACAAACCGACACGTTTACATATTTCAGTTTTCCGAATAATAGCAGTTAAACGAATCGTATCGTATTTCGTTTCTAACGTTTACCTGAACTAGACCGAATAGTTTTTTGAACCAAAAACTCGTTTAAAAGCGGATATTGCATTCGAGAGCGTTCCAGTTAGATCGATGCTATGTAAACTATTCTTTTGCGTATTAGTACCTATATTTCTTTCTCGTGCAGCAGTCGGAACTATACAGATTAACGCAGTTGAGAATGGGCCTGTTTGGATAATCCGAAAAGCAAAATTGGGAAGAGGAAAATCTATGTTTTTGTTAAGAGAAGCTTGGCTCTTTGTCCCGGAAATTTAAATACCTACTTCGGAAACGATACACGACCATTGCTCAAAGCATTAATGTATAAAGATATCGAAAGTAAACACCATCCTTACGTCATGCATAAGCTAGCGAATGCAAATTACTAATTAACCCAAAATCCAGAATACATCACCCATGTCAGCTTAAACCTATGTTAATGTATGCCACTAACGCTAAACGTACTGTAATCATACAAAAAATAAAAAAATATTTCCGTAGCGTATAAACGTTGGAAATGCCGAAATATGGGGAATTAAGTGGGGCTTAAAGCTGGAGCGGTTGAGGGCGATCCTGCACTCCAGTAAAATATTAAACGTTTGGGCAGATCGTAATTAATAATGTGCTACCATACCACGGGCCGCTGGACCGGCTGGACGTCTCCCGTCCGGATATAACAGAAAAATTGCCGGATCACGGCCGAGAGCCCGGTTAAAATTCTGGAAGCAACTTTAAGCTTTGCCGTTAAAAAGTTATGTTGCCTTTAGGAAACTAGGGCCGATGGCGAACCGAAAAACCACTCATTTTATTATGAACAGGATGTGTGCATACTGAAATAAGCATACACCGTACCAATATTTCGATATTTTTGATATTATCGGCTATGCCTTCACTTCGGTTAACGAAATACGTCCATTGAATATGCAAAATAGAAATACCTATACAATGTTTCAAATAAATACTGAAACACGTAAAATCTTGTAGCGTGGATACTTATACACAAAATTGAAATCCCTGCACACGATTCTCAGCAAGTATTCGAGCCAAAGATCGATTTAATAAGTCAATAAACCGTCGTCGATTGAGCCAATCTCATTTTATGAGTCCCTCGGCTGCACGATCAGACATCCTAAAAGTTACCAACGACCACCCGAAGAAAACAGCCTGTCTGTGGCATTTATTCCGACTCGGTTCATTGTCGATATTCACTCTCCGGCTATAATTGCAATTTCAAGAAGTCTTAACAGTACAATACTAGTCTTATAGTATCTCTGTACAAAACACGATTTTCTTGTCTACAAGTACAAAAGCTTCGAGGTTAATAATCCCATATCGAAAAGCAAGATTAGAAGGAAAGATAATAACCATTTTCATTTTCACGACATGATTTTTATAAAAAAATGCTTAGAGGCACACTTTACAAAATTAAATTTTCTTATCTTTACAACTGACTAACCTTTTCCTTATCACGTGCGCAATAAGGAGTTTCCCAATTCGACGTAGGATTTTTAAATTAAATTTAATGTAATATTTGTGGTACACTCCTTTAATAAACTGGTTGTGATTTCAACGGAAATCTTTGGATCTATGTACTGTTTCTCTGAACGATATTTTTGAGTATCAATTTTATATTTTAGGGACACAAGATTTTAAGAAAACTTTACAGTACCTATTTAGCCTGGTGAAATTTTTTGACATAAATAAAAAACGTGTGCGTTTGGGAACACGCGTCAGAAAGAGATAGAGAGAGAAAGACAGACAGACAGAAAGTCGCATGTACCGGGCATAACGTCTTTTCCTAACGTGACCATTTTTACCAGTCAACTCCTAACGCAAACTGGGTTAAGGAACTTCGTTCCAAAACTCACACCATTTAACCGTAGATTGCAAACAAATGACAATATTGGATTATAAAAAGCCGTAGGAATCAAAGAAGCAATGAATACAACGCTCATTATTAGAAGTCGGTAATCAGAGTGAATGAAACAACAAACGGAGCGACGCAACTAGACTCAAACATGCCGCCTCCGAACTCGTTAGATGATAGCTAAGTTTGCACGTGAACTCGGATATGATGCTCAAGTTATACGTGAACACTGCAAGTAAATTAAATGAGCAAATATTCTTAAGGCTTTACGGGTGCTTAAAGACCTTTTATTTATAAAAGTGTGTGTAGGTCAAGTACCCAATTAAGAAAGTACTATTCTCAAAATCCTTACTGTTCAACTTCAGAAATGAGTAGGCCTGAACCTTGTTTGAACATCTAAATGAGTTTTAATAGATCTCAACTCTACGTAATCAATTTTGCGTTTTTCAGAATGAAGAATGTTAAAGGTGAAAGGGAGTCAAGCCAAAAGAGTGCGCTTGGGTGGGTAACGACCACTCGAGGGTAAAGTGGCGACTTCACGTGAGCATCCCTTTGATCCACCATTCATACCGCCTTGTCGCCTAATGAGATGGTAGCCATTTTGAGAAAGCCTCGCTTAGAATCGAAATCTTGTGATTATAAACAAATAAACAACTGTGATAGTGTTTCCAAATAATAAAATCGTCATAAAAGACATAGCTAAGTTCTCCATGAAAAGCGAATACCAATTAATTTATTATTAACACGCTTTTGTGAGTGGCGCCTATGGCAGTAGACGTGGGCTGAACCATTGCCTGGTTTCTGAAGCAGCGTGGAGATCAGTGGAGAAGGTGGAGGTGCACCATAATACCTACTGGTCTGACCACTTCCCGCTCCACATTCAAGTCAACCTGGGGATGGTGAGGCAAACGGTTGCCTCAACAAAACTTGATGGCCAAGTAGTAGATAAAGTGAGGTTAGGGGAAAGAAGTAATGAGCAAAAAAATTGTTATTACGGAATATGTATGCAGAAACTTAGATTGATAGATTCCCCAGCGCAGCTAAGCAACTGTTGCGATAACTTTTGCTCTGATAAAAAGACCACTCTGTAATAATTGATACTCTGTATAATAATATTGTTACGTCGCTGCGCGAGGCGGCCGAGTGCAGTGCTGGATTTGTGAGAAAGAGTTGAAGTAAGCGTACTGTGATCGGATGGAATAGGCACGTCAGGGACAATCATGGGTGCACTAGGGTTGCTTTTAAGAACTGGGTATGGCATGGGAAACCTCAATTTGGTCAGGTGTTTCTAGAGATGCAAGAAACTAGAAAAGTATTTCAACAAGAAGCGCTTGCTTGTAATTGATTATGAAAATACCTCAAAAACCACCCCACGCTTTTTTTAAATGATTTTCTGCATTTTTAGTTTGGTTTTTAAAGCGTGTTTTTAGATTTTTTTATCTATAATTTTTTTATGGTTTTATGGTATGGAGATCCAACAAAAAAGGTGGAATGAATAGTGAAGGTTTACGGGCTATAGTGACAAAGTTCTTCATAAAACCGAGATTTTGGACAAACTAAATATCCGTATCCTGCGGTGGCTAGGGTCGCGAGGGCGCATATGCTGCCTCTCCCTCACGTGCGCCGCCTCCCTCTTCGCGAGCATTACTGCTTCGCTGAAGGAGGTGACGGCTAAACATGCACTCTCGCTCCGTACCATGGCCTGGACCAGGGCCGGACGCGAGAGATCGCCGCCGCCGATCGCCTCCACGAGGACACGGCGGTGCTTCAACCAAGCCGGGCAGACCGCCACCGTGTGCTCCACCGTGTCCTCAGGCCGATCTTCGCAGTGGAAACACCCGGGCGAATCCTCCCGCCCTATCCGAAACAGGAACCTCCCGAAACAACCGTGTCCGGTGAGGACCTGCGTCAGGCGGATGCTGCGTCAGCCGAATACACATACACACGAATGAACAATATAAGGAAATATAATTACCTAGTGATAAGTTCTTACAGCACATTCATTTACAAACTCTCGCAATATTCCCTAGTGAACTACATCTGTAATTCTGTATGCAGCACTCAGTCATACGGTATCATAAAACAGTTTAAATTCAAACATTTAAAACTTCATCTTGCAGCGGCTAGTTAGCCACAACCTTGTTTGGCATATTTCGGCCGGCGCGTATTTGGCAGCTTTACGTCATAAAATGTAGGATTACTTTACTTTGTACTAGTGCTCTAACCGAGTCTAAAACTAAGTATTTTAGTGTATATGGGGACTGTGGCTAAGTGGCCAGTTTTTATTTTTATCTGTTTCATGTTTGGCAACTTTCGAAAACGAAACAGTTTTTTTTTTACCATAAGTCGATGGTATGTCAAGATTGCGGTGCTTTCGAACGTTTAAACTAAAGTTCTAGATCACTGGAAACTCTTCTAATTTCAAAGTAGGAAGAAAAAAATACAGAAATCCTCCTTTCTAAGCCTCTCCAATGTTCTCTCAAGTCAGCAAATATTCATAGGCAAAGCATGCAATATGTTTTTTTCCTGAGTGACCCAGACCATTCTTTGCAAATTAAATTTTTGCTAGTCAACCGGGATTTTCACACTGTTCCTGTGAAAGTGTTCTTTTTGGCATTAGTATTTAAAAATTCATAAAAAAAATTGTAAGATAACGGCACGGAATCATTGCTTACAATAACGCATGTTAGTGTGCTCATAATTATAATAAGTACCTATATCAGTTTATGTTGTTTTTCTTGTGTGAATTCTGATGTAAGCATTGAGAAACAGATTGCGAGACGAGTGTCGTACACTTGTGTCGCAGTTTCAGATCTCAGCTGAACATCGGCCAAGCGTTAACAGTGCGGAAACGTGACTCAAACGTACATACTGTTGCCATATAAGGCGCCCTCTTAGCTTGTTTCCAAGTATCAGGTCCGCTTCCAGTGTTACCAGATATGACTGTTACAAATACCTTTACCTCAGCGATCAATGCATGTGTTAATCCTTAGGAACTATCCTTACTTCCTATTTAATTACAAGATATATATTAAAAATATGAAGTTTGTGATCATGCATTTAAAACGAATAAACCAATTTGTATGGAATTTGGTAAACAGATAGACCAATTTTTATTCTGGCAGATGAACTGTTCACCGCCAATCCCAATGTTTGTAGACTTAGGTCAACCAGCCCGTTATAAAATACGATGCCGAAACGTGTGCACCGGCAGTTGGGCTGGTCCACTTTCAGGTCGAACGCTATTCAGCGAGCTATACTCGGAGTTTCTTTGAAGGATACAATCAGAAACGAAGCTATCCGAAAAAATATTTGGGTTACCGACATCCTCCTCCTCAAGTCGTGCTCCTCATTACTGAGGGTCGTGATCCTCCCTTGAAATCACTTTTTCTCTGACGATGTTTCACCATCTCTGTCTATCCTTGGCCGACATAGCTTTCAGACTAAGCAAGTTGAAGTGGCAGTGGGCTGGCCATGTTTGTCGAAGGACCAACAGCCGGTGGAGCAGACGAGTCCTGGAGTGGTGACAGCGTATCGGCAAGCGTTGTGTGGCACGGCCCCCAGCTAGATGGACCAACAACCTCAAAAAGGTGGCTGGGACAGACAGGATGCCGGAGAGTGGAGGATAGGGTTTGTGGCGCTGTATTAGAGAGACATATAAGTATCCAGCTATGGACACCGAAGGGCTGAGTTGATTGAATGATTGAAATGAAGTTTCCAAGAAGTGAAACTGCGGTAGGTTTTCTTTGCATTGGGTTCAGCAATCAGATATATGTAGATGACCCAATTAGCTTACATTTTCAGAATAGACAAGCCACTCTCCGATCTATTCCACTCTCTAATTAATAAGCGCGCTAATAATACCTTGCATCTGTTATCTAAACCACACACTCACACAGCACAAACGTTACATACGGAGGTTTTAACAGAATTAGCAGTTTCGCTGCACTCAAAGTTCTACAAATAGCAGACAAAGTCATTTCATAGCCAGATGGCATTTCACAGTACTGTTCCACCAACTAGTAAATATGTACTGGAGTGTACATAGATATATTATAATTTATTTGCTCCGTAAAGTTTCTTCGCTGTACATTTTGTAACGGTTGGCAGTTGGCATACGGCAATAAATTGTTCATAGTAGGTACACCTGCTGGAAATTAATCTGCGGAAGCTTAGTGTATTCTTTATAAGTAGGTTTTGTTTCCAAACGTGAATAGAAAAGTTGATTTCTTTATTAGAGTTTAGTTTAGAGACCCTTTGAAAAACGATTTCCTGTTCTCTAAAAGAAAATATCGAACTAACCTTAATCATCAAGGCTCAAAAGGAAGAAAAAATTACATTATATCACATACACACACATACCCATATATATTTTGTTATCGACATAGCTTGGAGAGTAAGCAAGCTGAACTGACAGTAGGCTGGCCATGTTTTTCGAAAGACCGATAGCTGATGGAGTTGTCGAAACCTGGAGTGGAGACCGTATCAGGAAGTGTAGTGTGGGATGCCCCCAGTTAGATGGACCGCGACCTTAAGAAGACGGCTAAGACGGACAGTATGCAGAAGATGGAGGAAAGAGTATTGTGGCGCAGCTTGGGAGAGGCCTATGTCTAGCGGTGGACGGCTATAGGTAGAGTTGATTGATTTGACATGAAATCAATTTAAATTGATTAGGTAGGTACATATTTTTTTTTGAACTTTAGTGTTGGTCCTGTAATTTTTTGTTCGAATATAATCCATTAAAAAAAAACTAAAAACGTAATTAGGTATTGTAAGGTCTCTAACAGGCCCTCTATGTGTGCGGAGTGACTTTAACTACAGTAAATGCACATTCGCGTTAAAATGTGAGACTTCACATTTATTTTAAGAGTTGGAGGCTTACAAGTCCGCGCTTGTGAATAGAATGGAAGCTCTAGGAACAAAACCTGTGTAAAATTATTTTACGTTCTTATTTTAGAACTTCCTGACTGTTCGAACATAGACACAGCCCAATCATTGGCTGCCAGTTACGTAAGGTTGCCTTCGGTGAGCCAACAACCTATACTTAGTATCTACCTATTTAATTTTCATGACACGACAATGTTTCAACTCTCGACTATGTTCGTGGATTACTCAAAAAATTATGGTTCGGCAAGTTGTCAGTAATTCCACACAAAAACTTTGTTGTTGTTTTTATCTTCCGGTCCGGTAACGGTTAACCAAACTGGTGTTTAATTTATTTATCAAGCAAGGCGTAGATAAAGAGTCTTCAAAACTATGTAAATACATCACTTACCAATAGGCATGCACAACATTCTTATTAAAAGATGATCAACTATTCGATTTCATTTTAAATTATTAAAATATTATAAACTAGCTTTTGCCAGCGGCTTCGCCCGCGCGATACTTTCATCACCTATTTAACTCCCTTAGGGGTTGAATTAAAAAGAATCCTACCTTATTCCTTGTCTACATTATAAAGCGAACCTCTGTGCAAATTTTGAAGTTTCTAGGTCCAAGGATTTGGGATGGGCGTTGATGAGTCAGTCAGTCTGTCAGGACTTTTCATTTTATTTATATAGATGAGATTAAATCATAAAATAAAATAAAAAATAATGCATTTCGTCACATTACACTTAAAGAATACTACCACACAAAATCAGAATAAAATATTAACACGGGTAACAAAACGAGTATACCTTATAACCATATTTACCTACTGCATATATTGAACTAAATTACATATTCTATTGCAATTATCAAAGTGCATACAGAATTCAGCAAAGATGACTAATAAATGAGGAAGTTATTGACTAATATTGATTTATCCTGAAATAGGATGCCCGTGTGTTATATACGTTACTAGATGTGTGTTCTATAAGCCTACGTAATAAGCAAAAGCAAATCATTGCTAACTCTACACCAAAATCACATTTTGTTTATCTTAGTCTTTACATAGTATAAAACAAAGTCGCTTTTCGTACACACGAAAAGCTTAGATCTTTGAAACTCCGCAACGAGTTTAAATGCGGTTTTCATCAATAGAGAGAGTGATTCAAGGAAGCTTTATTTCGTGCATATTATAGTAGAGAAAAGGCGATGATTTCAAACATTTGTAATGTGACCCGTCCCGGGTGGCAGTTGCGGGCGCGGCGCGTGCCTATAAATAGCGAGCCTTTAAGATATCCTGTCTAATCATACTAATATTCGCTGTCACCACATTAGAATCATCATTGCACCCGTCCGAAGCCGGGGCGGGTCGCTAGTATATGAGGAAGGCAAAGGGCTTCACATTTTGTTTTTTGTTTTAATTTAAATAATAACCAAGGCAGATAACTTATCATGTTTTTCAATTTCAGTTTTCGAGTGGACGAAGTTCCGACAATGCAGAAAACAACTGTTGAAAATACGTACACAATTAAAGATTGCAAACACAGATACTAAATGCGGGTCACGAGTGTTTAGTGCATTGGTGTGCAACTACAGATTCTGTTTATACACTACACTGAAGTGCATTCCTCGGCTTCACCAGACAAGGTATGTACAAGTAGTATTAAAGCAGCTAATTCGGAACACTGTGTAAGCGAATTAAGGTGCCTTAAGAGTTGTAGAAGGAGTTTAAAAGCAGCTTTTCTTGCTCACAGCTTGCTCCGGTTAATTAGCTCGGCGGCACGCCTTGCCCGACGTATTCCGCATCCCACTTTACCGAGGATCATCCAATGAAGTGTAACGTGCTGCCCGAAACAGTTTCCCGATATTAGCAGGCCTGTTGTAGTCTTGCTTTATTTGGGAAACAAAAAAAACATAAATAACAAACTTTAAAATACGGTTTTCTATACCGGCTCCGTGAAATTATAAGAGCCTTTATGAAAATCTGTAATTTCCACCAGTATTTGATACTAACTAGCTTTTGCCAGCGGCTTCGCTCGCGTGGAGACCGAAAATTATTCCACGGGAATTTATTACCGAAATAAAAAAAACCTGTGTTAAATCCATGCTATAAACTACCTGTGTACCTTCTAAATCCGTTCAGATCTTTTTTTTTTTTTTTTAGTAAGAAACATTCAAACTTTTACATTTATTTCACAAATTTACGATACTGTGATACTTTTTACTACTTTATGATACTGTGTGATCATTCGCCACTTTCTAAGGAAACCTAAGTTTAAGAGTTCAGTGTTTGATTTTTCATATAAGACAACTTAAAAGAAAATAGATTCGTACTCTTCTTCTAGATCACTAAACAATTTACACTAGTTACAATAATAAAGGCGGTAGCAATAAAACTAGGAACAATAAAACTCCCTCGCAGCAACCGAGAATGAAGAACACTATTGTTTAAACATTAAGCGAACAAAAAGGAGATCATTAGAGTGTCCGTTCCTCTCGTGTTGGGGGAACATAACGCACCATGGCGGTTACTTTAACGTCTCACACATACTTAATGAGCTGGTGAATTGTTCTACCTAAATGGCTGCTATAATTGGATATATCTTTATTGTTTACGTTCTAACTATTATTAAAAGGTAAGTAGTACTTGGCAGTAAGTATTTAGAGGGTAAGGGATAAGCTTGCATTTTTCAGAGCAGCATTTTTTGTATGCCCTTTTAGTCAGGTTGGTGCTACGATTCGTAGCACACGCTACGTTTCGTAGCATGCCCTACGTGGCGTAGCGTATCTCATATTATACTAGCGACCCGCACTTGCTTCGCAGAGTTTTACGAGTTGACAAAACACCGAGATTTCTGTATTAGATGTAAGTTTAATACTAATATAATTATTCACATAAACTCTAAATGATGGTATACATCAAAAGCTGTGGCGTAGTTAAGAAGAACAACGCGGTTACACCAACACGAGTTTTAATTTATAATATGTATAAATTTACATATATCGATTTACTTACTGAAATACTAGAGAAAAGTAATACCTATCTAGTCGAGTAGTTGCTTACTTATTAAAATCCTCTACCCTCCAAGGTTTTATAAGTAACAATATATAAAATAAACAACTTAGCTTCACTAACAACCAGATAAAAATTGATTAGAAAACCACATTCAAGCAAATAACACTTAAAATGCAAATGTTTAATATTAATCGTTGCTCTGCCTTATTTATTTCCCAAGTTACAGCTTGTTGACTTTGTAAAACGTCGCTGGGGAAATATGCTTTCTTGCTCTGAATTTGTTTCTTGACCGACTGTGGATGTCAACACTTCTTATATTCTTTGAAGTTTCTGATTAAGTATTGGTAATAGATTATTTATAAAATGTTGTGTGGTAATTCGCCCCCTTATTTATAAACTTTGCTTTAAAGATAAGAGATGATTAAACGTCATAAATGTGTGGTTAAACAGACGTTAATCATTACTTAACTTTAAGCAACGTTTATAAATAGGGGCGTCGGTGTTTGACAAAGATGAATAGATACCCTATTCTATCTCCAAAAGTGGGGGGTAGTCCATAAGGTAGAGTTAAAGGATTAAGTATGTCAAAAAGATAGACACCAGTGCCTGTTGATCTACATAAAACATCATACAATATGTAAGTAGATGCTATGATCACCATTCTGGCTGACAAACGTGGTGAACATGCGTCTATTATGATTTGATGTATATTGATGATTTTGACATTATTATTAATTACTTGCTTTCTGCGCCCCCGTGGAGGTCGAAAATTATCCCAAGGAAAAATACTAGGGAGAACTAGAATCCTATCATCATCATCATTTCAGCCAAAAAGACGTCCACTGCTGGACATAGGCCTCCCCCAAGCACCTCCACTTTGACCGGTTCTGCGCTTCTCGCATCCTGCAGATTCCTGCGGCCTTCACAAGGTCATCGGTTGAATCCTATGTTACTCCAGCTACGTGCTAGTGAAAGTCCCGCCAAAATCTGATCCGATTTTGGAGATGAATGATGAGAGCTGAACCAAACAGACAAACACATTTTTTTTTTAAATGTACGTACCGTTTGACTTTCATATGCATTCGGTAAAACCTACTGCGATTATTACAAACATACACTTACATTTTATTTATTTGTATAGATGACCATTCGCGAAATGTAATGTAGATACAAACACTAGAGTTTATGTTGTGTTTGTAATTACTAAGAAATTGGCTTTTTTGTTTATCCAAAAGTGCCTGTAATTGGTTTTAAATTTGAAATAAATTCTTTGAGTTTGATCTGAAAAATAAAGGGTTATTATTTTTTAATGCTCGTATTCCTTATTAATGAAACTATGTAAGATCCATTTTCAGCTATTTATGTTTGACACTGTGGTCCGTACTACATTATTACTGATAGTGATAATCTATCGGGACCCTAAATAGTTACTGCCCTACAATAAGACACAATAATTACTAATTAGCGTCCATTACACGCAATTAGTAATTATTGTGTCTTATTGTGATGACAGAAACTAAAAGGAAATTCGATATGGCAACATTTAGACTTTGATCTCCGTTCATTTGATGGACACCAAACAAGATGTTTATATATCCAATCACCATTCGATTATCTACTTGTCATACACCATGATATTATCAATTAAGTACCATTCACAATCACTGATACGATATAACACATCCCCATACCAAGGGAAGGCAGTCTACATAGCCAAATCCAGGGCAGAAACTGAGCATTAGACCCAAAAGCCCAAAAAGATAGTCCATCAACTAAGCAGTCTAAGACGGGGAAGCGTCAGGCGCCGTGTGAAATTCTAAATTTCTTAGGTTTTTAGGATTCCGTAGCCAAATGGAAAAAACGGAACCCTTATGGATTCGTCATGTCTGTCTGTCCGTCCGTATGTCACAGCCATTTTTTTCCGAAACTATAAGAACTATACTGTTGAAACTTGTTAAGTAGATGTATTCTGTGAACCGCATTAAGATTTTAAAACAAAAATAGAAAAAAACAATTAATTTTGGGGGTTCCCCATACTTAGAACTGAAACTCAATTTTTGTTTTCATCAAACCCAAAACCAAATATATATGTGGGGTATCTATGGATAGGTCTTCAAAAATGATATTGAGGTTACTAATATCATTTTTTTTTAAACTGAATAGTTTGCGCGAGAGGAACTTTCAAAGTGGTAAAATGTGTGCCCCCCTGTAACTTCTAAAATAAGAGAATGATAAAACTAAAAAAATATGTGATGTACATTACCATGTAAACAATCAAACTCTTTTTACTACACAAAGGTGTAGTAAAAAGGGTTTGATTTGACTAAGTTGTCGGCTTGCTTATCGCCCATTCGCTGAGCAATCCGATTGGTCTATGAAAGGCGACAGTGGCGCCGTACTTCCGCGTGGACTTTCACTTCAACTAATCGTCTCATCTCGTAAAAAATAACGTTCTCCGCGCGCTAAAAACTTTTTTCTAATAAGAAATTATCCTTCTGTGATTTTGTGCTACAATCCCTTCAAGATACGAACAATAACATTAACCATCATTGGAAAAATTCACACCCAATAACTAGTACACAAGCACGGTTGTTACAGTCTTTACACTGAGCTGCAACTTGCCAAAAACGTAAGAAAAATTAAATTTCGCGCCTTTCAATAGTACATACTGATTCCATGACTTCAACACCTACCTACGTACCAACCTACAAAAACAAACATTCTTAACCAAAGATTCCAAACACAAATCATAGTCGACATTTTTACGAGCAGATAAGATAGATCCATATTGTAACACCGATTGACAATTTTTACTGCCAAATTCTGGTAACGTTTGCCAAGTGTACGAGCACATACCTACGTACTGTATGATAGAGAATGGGAATTGGGATGCACCGGCGGGCCCAGTGCGCGACACCGTAAATACACAAAAACTTCCCTGCCAAACTTCCACTGCACTTGTTTATGAATACGGCCATCGCCTGGGGATCGCCCATCCGAATAAATGATGACCTGCGTTATTTTTGAACGTAACAAACTTTATATTGAAAAAATAAACACGATTTTGTTTTCTTTCTTTACTCTTTACCTACGTTGTACCTACGTGATCATCAAAGTTAAGCAAAGCTTCTCGACGTCGCGTCGGTAGATGGGTGAACATGCCGAGACCCATCCGTACATCGGAAGGCACGTTAATTCTTTGGTCGCAGCTCTCTTTTGTAGACCTTTGACAGTCGTAACATTACCTAGTTAGAAGCCCGAAAGTTCCGTAATCAGTTACTAAAAGGTATTGTGTTACCCAGAAACTGGGTTGTGGGTGTGTATTGTTATTCAGCTGCATGCGACTAGAAACCGACCGCAATGTTATTGGGAAAAGGTTAGACAGATGATGATGTTTAACATGGTAGGTTGGTACAGACTGTAGTGCTAAATAGTTGTTTGTTAAAAAACTGACACAAACAACCTGTTAACGATCATCCGGTTCTGAATAGCTCACTGATATTCTGGTAAGTCGCCAAGTGACCGATTTTGTGAAATAATGCTCTAATCTACTCTTGGAGACTCTGGAGGATCTTAAAATTTTTGGAGAGTAGGTTCGTTCAAACTGTAGGAAGATTATCTAACTACCCTCTAATTTTTGGTTCTGAATATGAATTACTTATCTACATTCATGCATGGCCAAGGCAACCGACATAACCCGAAGAATTGCCAAACTTAAGTAGCAGTGGGGCACATAGCTCGCAGAACAGATAGCCGATGGGGCCGAAAGGTTCTGGAGTGGCGACCGCATACCGGAAGACGTAGGATTGGAAGGCCTCCCACAATAGATGGACCAATGACCTTGTGAAGGCCGCAGGAATCCGCTGGATGCGGGAAACACAAAACCGGTCCAAGTGGAAGAACTTGGGAGAGGCCTATGTCCAGCAGTCGACGTCTTTCGGCTGAAATTATGATGATGATGATGATATGTGCATAAACTGACGTCTTATTCCATGGGGGTAGGCAGAAACTACAGAATGCCACCTACTAAGATCCTAACATCATCATCATCATTTCAGCCGAAAGACGTCCACTGCTAGACATAGGCCTCCCCCAGGCTCTTCCACTTCGACCGGTCTTGTGCTTCCCACATCCAGCGGATACCCGCGGCCTTCACTAGGTCATCGGTGCAAAGGTAGGCGGGCCACCGCGCCGGGTACTAGGGGCCGTTTTGTAGGGCTACTTGTCATTTTTGGGGGGTTTTGCCATAATCGCCACGCTTGGCAGGCGGGTTGGCGATCGCAGTATGGTAGTAAAATGCATAGAAAACGCTGCTGCCCATTCTCTAGTAAGTCCCTTAGTCGCTTTCTACGACACCCACTGGAAGAAATGGGATGGTGCTATTCTTTTACGCCCAGCACCAAACGGGACCCTAACATACTGAGGTTTTATTGGGTATCAATTAAATAGATGCAAGTAGTAACTACTGAAGAAGACAGTACCTATAAGTAGGAGTTTATGTGTCACGTAGCTCACAAAGTTACAGCACAAATATAATGTTTCCTTAATCACTTATTACGAACTAGTTTTTGCCAGCGGCTTCGTCCGCGTCGAGGTCGATAAAATTATCCCACAGGAACGTACTACTGGCATAAAAGTATCCTAAATATGTGTTAAACAGGTTATAAACCTAAATATTGAATAATGTAATGTTTTTTTTTTTTTTTTTTTTTTTGGCATATTGTAATAATTCTGACATTCTTTTGATTTATTAATTTTATTTCTATCGTATTGCAGATATTTTAATTTATGTTTATTACTTATATGAATTTACCATGCCTATTATTGTTGAACTGTAATACCTATCTAAAAAATCTCTCATGTTGTAATAATGTTGCATGCCTATTATAAGGTAGATTGTACAAGGATCACCAATATTTTAACTGTCATCTTATTTACTGTACCTGCAATCTATGCAAATAAATTTTTTACTTACTTACTTACTTACTTACTTTAAACTGTATGTATCTATGCCAAATTTTATCCAAATCCATTTAACCGTTTTTGCGTGATTGATAGCAAACATACAAACTTTTTCATTTACAAGATTAGTAGGATTCTCATTCTGCATTTAAGGTATAACATGTCTTGGAATTACAAATCCAGTTTGAATTAACTTATTACGGAATTCCAAACTATGCTTCTGAAAAATTAAAACCGAATTTACTTACGGAATAGGTACGTAAGGAGATCAAAACATGGAAATACGAAAGGCAATCAAATCATCGGCGTCCGTGTGATGAGTAGAGTTGCACAGATTGCATCGACAGATTGAAATAGTACATAGTACACAGCGTCCACACACAGTTACACAACCAGCCCCTACGTGTTCATGTTGAACAAATCCACGGATGCAGGCAGTTCGTTTCATTTTCGACGTAGACGCGATTTCCCGCTCAAAACCCAGCCGGACATTTTTCATCATTCAATGAACGAGGCTCGTGGTCGTATCATGATGTTTTTGTAATTGATAGTTACGTAGTTGTAAGCTATTGTTGTTTTCCTGTTTGCTATTTAAAGATTTCTTACGTATGTACACACAAAAGTTTTTCCTTATAGTTTTCAATGAGTTTTCTCGGACAAAAATCTTGAGAAGTATAGGTAAGTATTGTAGCTACCGTGTTTTCTTATGATTAAAGGAACTACTAACTCATTCCGAAGAAAATCTTCTCTCGCAGAAGCCTGTTTTTAATAGTACGAACCGAAATCATAATAAAACGTGAGGGGACCCGATGTTCCACACACGTTTCTTCTCTTTAGAAACGGAATCTGGCCACCAAAAACGACCATGAGATGGGTTTTGGCCACCAAAACCCATCTCATGGTCTGTAATATACTGTGAGCTACGTAATAGATACTTATGTTCGTTCACCAAAAGAGAAAAGTAACAGGCACGTCGGATAATATAGTTGACGTTGAGTATGAAACCGATGGATGTTTTCGTATTAAAATGAATTTGATTAATAGTGTAGCGGCACTACAAAAATAAATACTTCACAACAAATATTGAAAAACACAAAAAGAAAAGTGGCGCCATCTACAATGCCACAGGCGAACTATTCTTAGCAATTCTGCATCGCGCAATCAGAGTTTTCCACGACACTCGAGCATATACATAATCCCGACATCAACTGACGGGCAGTTGCCCGGACCAGACACAATACCCGGAGGATCCTCCTTTTCAATAAGAGGATGAGCGAACTTTACACCCTGTTCCTCATACCTCATAAAACTAATTTTCATTCGAAAACATCCATCGGTTTCTTATTATAAGCTTCAACTATATTCCTAGTAACTTTATCTCTTTTGGTGACTATACCTGGTAGGGTTGCCAACTTTTCTAGAAGAAGATAGAGCTTTTCTGATTTCAGAGGGGTAAATTAAAGAGTACCTACAGATTAATAAAAAGAGTACCTATGTTCAAGTTTTGTTTTTTTATTTTCTAGCACGTTTTGCGGTACATAACATTTCATATTGATTTGACAAGCATTGTAGGACTCCAAAAATCGTAATTCTAAATTCACTGGAGCCTACTTAGGTAACTTCCTGTTAGTAACTACGTGCATCTAATTTGGATAGATCGTAGATACCCACTCAATCGGATCTTTGACAGTCATTATGGGTCGTCAGAAGCCCGAAAGTCTGACAACCAGTATTTCCAAGGAGTATCGTTTTACCCAGTAAATGGGTTATGGAGGTCAGATATAGGCAGTCGCTCCATATAAAATACTAGTATTCAGCTGCATCCGGTTAGACTGGAAGCCGATTCCAACATAGTTAGTAGGCTAACATAGTAGTAAGGATAGGCAGATGATGATGAAGTAGATACCCACGCAAATTGTACCCTATTTACCTACATTACTGCCTAAATTGTATTGTCCGTTGAATACTGTAATTTAATGCTTTCGTGTATCATGTTTTGTATACAAAAAGTGCCTATTTACCCATGAATAATAAATTGACGACGTGAGCATTTGCCTGAATAGTTGAGACTAATATCTACTTAATAACGTCGATGGACCCTCTTCAATGGTTGATAATGTAAGATTATTGTAAATAAAATGTCAAAAACATTGGTTGATTAACTATTCACTGATCAAAACATAACAAAAGTGTTATGTATAGCTTGGATCATGACATGTATCTATATCTTCTTTAATATAAAAATAAATACCTATTTCCCTTGGTCACGGCATCACAAGTGACCGGCTGGACCAATTTTGCTAATTCTTTTTTTGTTGTGTTTGTTATTGTCTGAAGAAGGTTCTTATGAAAGAAACAATGAAGAAAGTTGTTCAAAATTGAATATTAATAGTTAAGACAGGACAACGTCTGTCGGGTCAGCTAGTCTAAGATAAGAAAATATCGACGCCTGAGTGTCTTTTTGTTAGTGTATTTGTATATATTTTGTACCTCCGTTGGTATCGGGGTCGCGAACGCGACAGCTTAGCTTGGGTTCCATTACCAGCACCCTAAATGCGTAACTCACAATTAATCATAATCGTTTTCAATCTGACAGCTGAACAGTATTCATTGCGTTATCTACGTTGTTGAACAAACACATTTTTCGAACATATGAAGCAATGGTTTAACAATCTGTTTCAAAACGAAACAGATTATGATGAATCGTGAGTTACGCAATTAGGGTGCTGGTCCGGCAAAGTTTCGTTTGGTTTTTCCATTAGGAATTCCTTAGTATCCGCCCGGAGTTTGCAAGTTGGCGGTGATACCCCCGTGCCACGGAAAAGCACGTTAAGCTGTTGATCCTGCGCCTGATGTTTCATCGGTCGTGTCGGATTGCCGTCGGATTCTGAGAGTGACGGAACACTTCTTGTGCACTATAATATCTCCCGCGCCGAAGGCTACTCCGTTGAGATTGGCCGCCATGGCCAAAATACGATCTGGAGGACTATAGTATTTATTTGTACCTATAGTTAGTTAGTCATTTAATTGGGTTACTATATAGTGTAAATATGACTTTTTTAATGATAATAATAAATATTGATATAACGGTCTCCCGCATGACGGGAACCTCGTGAAAGCCGAGAAAGATAAACAAATCAATTATCTTGACTTGGCTCGCGAGGTTGTCGACATGTGGGATGTGGACTCAGCGATCATTGTACCGATAGTCGTTTCAGCCAATGGCTTAATAGCCAAGAGCCTCGACCAACACCTGAGGAGGGTCTCGTTGGGCAGCTGGGACAAGGGCTTGATCCAGAAAGCGGTACTCCTAGACACGGCTCGCATCGTTAGGAGGTTCCTCTCTCTGGAGCCCTGACCGCCGCCGCGCCGGTTGCTTGGACCTTGTTCCCGATACCGGTGGGCTACGATTTTTTATATTTTTAAATGTTTTTATGTTTTTATTATAATATTTTAAAATGTAATTTATATGTATATTTAGCGGAATAAAGGAAATAATAAATCTATACAAGACAATAAAATTTATAAACTTTCCACCTACTTAACTTGTAGGGACTTATACCTACCTAACACATTTAACTTAACATTTTGCACCGAAACATTTAAAATATCTCTCCAATTTAGTTCCTCGGTAATGCAAGTAGAGCAGACCCAGACGGGTAGATATTCGACAAGATGCTCTTTACAAAGAACTTTCACACGCCCCAACGAATCCACGTAAACGCCCGCACGTGTTTGCACTAAGCTTTAACGAAACCGACTCAAGAACGAAATTGTTGAAGATATTCTAGGTTTTTACATCTTTCGGGTACCTCTCTACCTTTGCCGTATGTTATATTGTGACGCTAGGGGTGCATTCATGGAATTTATACTGTTTGCTTGTGTTCGCATTGTTTGTGTTAGGGTTCGTTTAGTTTGGCACAGTTTGTTATCCAATGGGTATAGGTACCTATTATTCTCCTGCTACTTTGAACCCTACAAGCACATAGGTACCTATCTACGGTAGGTAATCGTCTCATCATCTGCCTAGCCTTCTCCAAAATAGGTTGGGGTCTGCTACCAGTCTAATCGAATGCAGCTGCGCATACCTACCAATACAGGAAAAGTTTTTTACCAGTGCGCAAACTGTAACCATGAATTCAGCATATCATTCTAGACTAGCGCAAAAAAAAATCGCCGGTTATACAAAAAAAATCTGCTGTTTTATAGAAAACTGCAATACCTACGCGGTCAAAATGTATGGAACAGCTGATTTTTCTTTTTTTGCATAATGATATGAAAATTATATGCTGAATTCATGGTTACAGTTTGCGCACTGGATAAAAACTTTTCCTGTATTGGTATGCGCAGCTGCATTCGATTAGACTGGTAGCAGACCCCAACCTATTTTGGAGAAGGCTAGGCAGATGATGAGACGATTACCTACCGTAGATAGGTACCTATGTGCTTGTAGGATTCATAATACATAGAGCGACTGTCTATCTAAAATCCACAACCCAGTCACTAGGCAACACGTTATCTCTCGGTGGACTGGACCTTTTGGCTTCCGACAACCCGTAACGACTATCAAAGATCGGCGAATGACACCCGTCACCAGCCCCACTGCCACTGTAGGACGTCGGTACCTAATCGTTTAAACTACCTATAAAATTTGCCTGGTAGCGCTAATTGTGACCCCTTTGTAATGGAAAAGTTAAGATATATTATGGTAGGTAGAAGGTAGGTACTCTATAATACATGCCTACCTTAGTTACATTGTCATTGAATGTGGGTTCGTTGAGAGTAGTGGAGCGCGACAGCTGCGCCAAGAGCGTGGCTTCGATTCCCAGGTCGGGCCAAGTTTTAATGGGTTTTTCTATCTGTATTTTCTCAGTAGCAGCTCGGAGTGGATTAGTGCCTGGTCGATGGCAATAGGCTCGCCCCCTATTACATGGGATTTAAACATAACTGGGGAAATGTGGGTATATAATAGGTACACCTCTGCACAACCCCCCTACGGGGGAACAAGGGATGATGTTTATGTAACCCTTCTATCATTCGAACGGTATACCTAGTCAAGAATTAGAATATATCGTTTTTAGGGTTCTGTATCCAAGCGGTAAAACGGGACCCTATTATGCTGTTCGTCCGTCTGTCAGTCTGTCACCAGGCTGTACCTCATGAACCGTGATAGTTTGACAGTTGAAATTTTCACAAACGATGTAGGTATTTCTGTTGCCACTATAACAAAAAATACTAAAAAACAATAAAATAAATATTTAAGGGGGCTCCGATACAATAAAAAAGTGATATTTTTGCTCATTTTTGCTCGATATTGATAAAGGTAACAGGTTGACGCTTGAAATATTCACATAATATTTAGTTACCTATATATTCACTTTAAAAATAGAAAAATAAATTAAATAAAACAAATATTTAAGGGGAGCTCCCCAACAAATAAATAATGGTACGGAACCCTTCGTGCACGAGCCCGACTCGCACTTGGCCGGTTTTTTAAACATTCCTACTATTTTTCTGTGTCCGACATCAACAGGGTCCATAATTTAATAACACAGTATTATTATTTATACTACTGTAGGTACTGCTATGTGTGTGTGTGTGTGTTATGTTACCACCTACTACCTAAGTACCTACGCATGGTGGAATAAAATAAATGACTTACTATCGTTCAATGAGTAGGAACCTAAGTATCTAGTACCTACCAATAAGATAGAGCAGATAATACCTACCTGCCTTAAGAAAACATAAGCATTAGACAAATCTTTATTTTTCTAATACCTACCTAGGTAGAGGTAGGTACCCACTTGCCAGCACCTATTATGAGTCAATAGATAGGTAAGGGAGTAATGACTTAACATTTTTTCATCTCAAGATGGTTTAAATCAGATCAGTGGTCCGTATCATTACCAGTTTCTATCAAATGTCGGACCGAGATGAAAAAACTATCAATCTTGCGATTTTCAACGCACTTTTTCTTGTCAGATTCCCACTTATAACTTAAATCTACTTAAAATGAGATATCATTATGACCAAGCTGTATTAAATAGGTAAGTTTTCTAAGTAGGTTGGAAGAGAGAGCTCGTGAGCTTTAAGAAGGTAATGGCGTGGTACACTATCAGTAGGATAAACGGGCAATCGCTTGAATTTTGACAGATCCATAACAATCATGTCGTTATTTACAGACATTTTTTTCGAACATATGATAGAATACGTAAAGTTGGAAGGCCTCCCACAAGGTGGACCGATGACTTTTGGAGGACCGCAGGAGTCCGCTGGATGCGGGAAGCACAGTAGGACTGGTCGAAGTGGCGGACCTTGGGGGCGGCCTATGTCCAGCAGTGGACGTCTTTCGGCTGAATTGATGATGATGATGATGATATGAAAGAATGGATTAGGTAGCAATACCAAACCTTCAAAATTATTCAGTGTGTTACACAATTTTGGTGGTAGGTCGTGGGCTCAGAGTGGCTAGTTTGGTCAACCAGATTTTGTGCAATATCTAATAGAAGTTGTGTAGGTAGGTATATTCAAAGACTCATTTATAAACTCCGCTCTGGAATACCTACACATTCGGACCAACTTAGGGAGAAAGCGCCACGGTAACCCGAGAAAATTATAGTTGTAATTCTGTACCTAAGTACCTAAACTAATATTTTTTGCATATGCGGTCAAATTTGATCAGCATACAACCAGCAGAGGCCTTAGTGAGAGTTTCATTTAACCATCTCGATCAAACGCATCGAGCGCGTTTGGCGCTCTGATTGGCCCTGAATTTGTGACGGACCAATCGGAACGCTGTACGCGCTCGAAGCGTTTGATCGAGATCACCATGGAAACTCACACTAGGGCCACTGATCTTCTGAGACTTTTGACATCTATTCTGTTAAAAACTCACTGTGAAAACTATGGTGAAGTGAGTTTGAACATGTCATTCCACTTGTCATTCACTATCCCTTGTCATTCCACCTGATACTAGGGAGTACCAGGTGGAATGACCGTTAACTCACTTCGCCTTAGATTTCGCGCTGAGATTTTTACAGAATATAGTTGCTGCGACGTCGTTTGTCGATGGTGATTGGTCCCCAGATAACAGCAACAGGGAGTAGTCACGGGATGCCGTTAATCAGACTGTTTTGTTTTCTCTTTGAACGTGCTAGAAGCAATACCTATTCATCCAGGCTTCAGAATATATGGAAAACTAGCTTTTGCCAGCGCCTTCACTCGCGTCGATGTCGGAAATTATCCCACGGGAACGTACCTACACCTGGATAAACAGTATCCTATGTGTTAATCCAGGTTATAAACTGTTTGCCAAATTTCATCCAAATCCGTTCAGCCGTTTTTGCGTGATTGAGTAACAAATATCAAAACATCATGTAAACTGGAATTGAACGCAGGACAAGCCGCGCTTGCGACCATTTGAACGAGGCAGTCTAGTAGGTATCCTACACTCATTTAAGCTGTTATTAGTGATCGATGGTTATTACCTACTTTCAAACAAAGTCTGTTTTTGGTTTATGTAGGTACGCACAGCGACATAAGGTATATAATTATACATTTCCAGTATATGCTAACTTCGCATTGTACGAAAAGCCTATAACAATGCGAGGTCAGCTAAAAAACTACGATACGTCGCCGTGTGAGCTATATACATTCCCAGTTTACGGTGATCTCGCACTGTACGGAAATCCTATTCAATGCAAGATCAGCTTATACTGGAAATGTATAGCTTGATGTGTTGCCGTGTTTACCTGGTACTGTAGCTTGGCTGTTTTTAACATTAGATAATAATTATAGCAGCAGCATTACAATAGCAGTGATAAAGTCATGCCTGCGTAATTTTTGACCACCAAATACGTTTAGACCGCGCCTAAAAAGGGTTGCCCCCTTTTTAGTCGCGGTCTGAACGTATTTTCTACAGAGATGACGACTAATAGAGTAGTTTGGAACAAATACATTTTGCACCGACCACAAATAAATTGGGCAAAAGAATGATGATGACTAAAATTTAGACGTGTGCGTTATTTAACGTAATCAATATTTTGCACCGACCACAAATAAATTGGGCAAAAGAATGATGATGACTAAAATTTAGACGTGTGCGTTATTTAACGTAATCAGTTTCAGAAACTGCTTACGAGGCTGATGAATTGTGTAACTAGTTTCGTGGACAAAAATGTAACGATTATTTTACGTAGGTACGTAGTTCACAGTTGACATGACACTTACACAACGAACGGCGTACGCGTTAGCATTTCGTTCAACAGATTATTATTAAATGATTATAATAATGTGTACGTTACGTAATACGGACTCGCAAAACGAGAGTAAAGAGTCCCTTCGGAATTATAAACTGTTACATATTCGTAATTATAGGTAGATAACGTAGGTAACACACGTAAAACTAATACCTATTATAATCCACAAAACCTGTAACATTTTCGTAATCATAACATAATACAAACGCAAAACCATACCAACTGTATAAAAAGTAAACAAAAGTAACTAGTTAAAAAAAAAATCGGTTTTGAAACTAGTTACTCATATCCACAAAACTACGCATAACCGCATTACGCCCAAAAGACGTTACGACCCATGTCTGATGTTTAGTAGCATAAAAATCTTAGCAACATTTTTATGCTACTAAACATCCGTCCCGTATGTGTTGCCGGGCGTAAAGAATAGCACCATCCCATTTCTTCCAGTGGGTGTCGTAGAAGGCGACTAAGGGACTTACTAGAGAATGGGCAGCAGCGTTCTCTATGCATTTTACCACCATACTGCGATCGCCAACCCGCCTGCCAAGCGTGGCGATTAAGGCAAAACCCCCCATTCCTGGGGAGGCCTATGTCCAGCAGTGGACGTCTTTCGGCTGAAATGATGATGATGATGATGAAACATCCGGATTCCCTTATGACCTGGGATCGATTCCCAGATCAAGTATAAAAATGTACTAAGGTGTTCCATCAAGAACTGCTCTGTAGAATCCCGAAGTTTGTATCATATGGGTCTTAATCTTATATTATGAGTACCTACCTATTTTGAATATCTCTGCTTACGCTTCAGGGAGGTAATGCGTCATATTTTTTGGTGTTTGATAAACAGTTATTCAAACACCAATCATATTATTATTATAACTCTGGAGCCCTGACAATTTTTCTTTAATATAATAACGATTTCTGAAACTTGTTAACATTATAGTTAGGAAAGCAAATAAGGATATGAATATGAATTAAACATCCCAAAAAAAGTCTTAAAAGGTTGCAAAAGTAATTAAAATGTTAAAATATATTTAAGTAAAACAATTACATTAAGTAACACTAGAGAGAACTTTCATTTAATCATAAAATTAAATACATCCACAGAGCAAAAATTGTCTCTTCAGACGGCCATCTTAACAACACTTCAGATCAAATTAAAGCTGTCACTCCCTGTGCACTAACACGTACATTGCTAAGCACGCCAACACCGCAAACTGAAAACAAAAACATAAGTTTTATATGAATACTACAAGACAGAACTTATAATAGGGTCGTCCCTTTAAAACCCAGACTTAGCTTAACAGACGAAATGTGGGTGTACAGAGACCAGCACACCAAGCTACTCCAATCTGTCAAATTTCTTTGATAGATTTTGAACTTTATTCCAAGTGAATAAAGTTCATGTTCAATTGGGAACATTTGACAATTTGGGGTGGCTTGACGTGCTGGCGTCTAGTCTGTACTATAGCTGCACCTCTGCCTAACCCTTCTGAGAATAGTCCTGATGTTTTGTTATGTTTGTAAAAAGCCGAATTTACCGAATTTTTCGTAATGTAAATCCGGCTTTAAACTTCATGTTTCTTTATTCAATGAAGTAACTTTTGCCAGTTCATTTTGTTTACATAATATTGTTTAACTACACTACAACTGTTCTAGTATGCAACACCTATGCCATAGATTTGTAAGCTCTTAGTCAAATAATTTCAACATTGGTCTCAAGGTAACAATTAATTGGTAGAGAAGTTCAGATATGTTTGTTTGGAAATAACAGAGAACCAACTTATCCATTCAACATCTACCTTCCAAGTATTTTTTTTAGCCTTTAACCTTTTAGCAGCGATCGGCTTTCTAGCCAATAAACAAAATTTTCAGTCTCTGGTCCAAGTTTAGGATTTGCCATCTCTCTGTATACGGATTATATCCGCTTGTCTGTTTAGAAGGTTCCTGGCTAAGACATAATGCTTTGCTTGCTCAGTCTCTGTTTATATGTTTTGCATTTTTCGCATAGTTCTTCATTCACTGTTGGTATGTTAAGTGCTTGTGTATTTCTGAATTTCTGAAAAACCTGGGTGCACTTGATATTGTTCTTGGGGCTAAATTTTGAAACCTTTGTAAAATTTCGATATTGGAGTTGCTTGCTAATCCCCAGAGTTCTATTCCGAAAGTGCAGATTGGTTTGACTATAACTTTGTCAACAAGTATTTTGTTACTAAGAGATAAGTTTGATTGTCTTCCTAAGAGCCAGGATAAACTTTCATCTCAATGGTGGCTGCCTTTCTTGGCCTTAATGTGATTAGCCCAGGTAAGACTTTTGTTTAGATGTAGCCCAAAGTATCTTACTGTGTAACTGTTTGGCAGTGGTTTACTATCCATCTATACTGAGGCAAAATCGCCCTTCCAAAGAGTGAAAGTCACTTGACCTGACTTAGTTAAACTAGGTTGAATTCACAATTTTTTCAGCCAATGATCAATTTTATTCAATTGGTCTTGTAATTTCTGAGATGCTTGATTTAGATCATTGTCACTCTCATGTGTAATTTACTATTATGAGAATCTAGGGAGAAACCAGAGAAATAAGGTTTCACTAATATGAATGTGTCTGTAAGATGCTACATATCTCATCCATTATTACTTTAAAGTTTATGCTTGTAATCATAATTAACAATTCCAGTATAAGATAAATAAACATAGGTCATGATTTCATGTGTAGAATTGTGCTGCTTTACAAACCATGATTATGACTTTACAAAACATAGCACAAAACATACTGAGCTATTAAAAGAAGAAACATCCAAAAAAATCGAAATAAATCTCATCTATCTATTCAAGTTGAAGCAGGCTATTATTGGATATCTACTGGCTTTTGTCAGAAGGGTATAAATACTCATTCTCAATTCCAGCTTGGCAAGACTGAGTACAGTTGAAATTAAATCAATATAAATAAACAAAGGTGATTTAGTAGCCAGCCAGGCCAAAATTAGCTGAGTTCATCACAGATTGTTTTTACCCACTGACTGAACCTGTTCTGTGCCTTATTCTGCTACAGAATGTTAAAATATGCCATGATTATACCATATCATTGTATATTTTATATTATATACCTTAAACTTTGGATATTCGTTCATATAAATTGTGACCATTCCCACGTAAGGCAGAAAACCTCTGGCACGACCCACTACGTCTTTCTTCGTGAGCCACAGCTGTCCCTGAGCATACAAGCCTCGGTCATCCACACTGTTGTTGTCACCTTTAGTCAAGAATTTAACTGTGCCGTTGTTCCTGAAGTAGAAAACAATGTTTGATTAGTTTTAACATACAATAGATAAACCAGTTTGTTTTAATACACCGACATTTCGATTACGTTACGTACGAACGCAACAGTTTAAATATTTACTAAGAAGCATTTGTTGAAAATATACAAATAATAGACTACTTACTTTTCATGTAGCTTTAGAACTCTGTGGACGATTGGAATGTCGCGTCCCTCCACTTTGAAGACAACAATCTCTCCTACACGTACGGGCTCTTCAGGATAGTTCGTCAGAAACAATAAATCCCCTCTGTGAAAGGCAGGCTCCATACTACCAGACAACACAACAACTATCGGGCTTTCACTGCCGGTAACGACCATTAGACCTTTCCATATCATAAGGGCTGAAGAAACTATCATACCAAAACTTAATACTTGGTAGATGAACTGAAAAATAAAGGGAACAATCGTAAAATAACAGCCGGTGAAATCTTAGCGTATTTTTACAAATTCTCAATTAAACATTACCTGCCGTTTGTTCATGCGCTTCACATCATCGAATATGCTGTCCAACATTTTGGTTTCTGTAAATATTCTAACAACTACAGGAAAGTATTATATTTTTTTGGTTATCGCCTTTCGCTGTTGTCGTCTTGTCGACAGCACCACGTCAGATAGCTAGAGTAGTGAAAATATATCGGTAAAATTTTGACACGCCTAAAATTCGATTGAAATCTTAGAGCATATAAATTTAACAATAATCCATGGTTCAATAATTACTAAACAGTAATATTAATTTATAAAAATTGTAAAATATTTTTGTTGCAAAATCCAATCAAGTTCTGTGGATTATATTCTAGTCCATCTTACTGATCTGATTGACGAACCGACACCAAACAAATAGACCAGGGATGATAATTAAAAAAAAATAAAAAAAATAGTAGTATGAAACCCATCGGAAAAGGAGGAGAATATTATAAAAATGAAAGGAAAAATAATTTACGGGCGATTTGAGTTCGGGAAGGGGAAGGGGTGAGTTTTTAAGGGTAAAAACGGTTTATCTCGATTTCTGGCAAAACTAAAAGTCCTATGGAAAAAAGTCAAATTGCAAAGTTGTAGGTAATAAAAAGATCTAAAACTTTTGCATTTACACTTTTTTCACATAACCTTAAAATTTATGTGAAAAATTCAAAAAACCAAGTTTTTGGTTTTTTATTTTTATCACGAAATTGGTGAAAACTTATCTTTTTATGTCCCAAATACCCTGTAATTTATTTGATTTGAAATATTTATTTTTTCAGCTTATTTTGAATTAATATCGAATAAGCACCCTAATTTTCAATCGAAAATTCACCATTTCATTTTTTCAAAAAGTTGGTATGCTTTCTATTCGTTGAAATCTCTACTTTCCGGTGGTGAAAAAATATATATTTATTACCATAGTAAATCTCAGAAAAAGCAAAAAATCGAAAAAAAAACATCAATTAATTTTTTTTTATTATTATTATGTACAATTTTGAGCTATTTATAAAAAAAAAGGTCCCAGTAAGTCCACTATAGTGATGTGTCCCTCACTGATGAGGTACTCGTGATCGCAAATTGAAAGAGTTACTCGAATTACAATATTGAACCACCTCATTCCTCATGACCCCTTACTTAAAAATTGACAATAGGAAATCGAGGCAAGCGAGTATGTGACTCACGAATACCCGCGAGTGAGCATTGAGTGATTGAGTGAGCTCAGTGAGCGAATGAACCGACTCAAAAATTGTATGGAGAATTGAGAATGAGTGAGGTGAGGTGTGATCTTGAAGTTTTGACAACACCCTGGCACAGTAAACATTGTATATTTTAATTTCAGCTACGATTAATTATTATGAACTCTAAAATAATAGGTCTTTACCTATGAAATTGCCGTTTTGTATGAAAAAATTTAAACGAATTTTTTTCATGAATTTTTTATTTGTATTAATCGAAGTAATCACCCATGCAATCAATGCATCTTTGCCATCGCAGTGGCAGTTTATTGATGCCCTTCTTAAAGAAATCAGCTGGACGGGAGGCAACAAATTCTTCAAAGGCATTTTGTACTGCCTCTCGGGTATTAAATTTTTTTCCCGCCAAGAAGTTATCCAAATTCTGGAAAAAGTAGTAGTCTGTAGGCGCAAGGTCTGGTGAGTAGGGCGGATGACGGAGAGCTTCCAACCCCAGTTCTTGCAACTTGGAGACCGTCTGCTGTGCAGTATGAGGTCGCGCGTTGTCGTGCAGGAGCAGCGGAGACGAGCGATTGACCAATGCTGGTTGGAGATGCGCCAGCTTCTCCATCATTGTGTTCAGTTCTTCACAGTACACATCTGCAGTAATGCTCACCCCGTTTGGTAAGAAGCTGTGATGAATCACACCGGCGCTAGACCACCAAACAGTGACCATCACTTTTCTAGGGGTAAGTTTTCGTTTAGGGCATTGTTTAGGTGCTGAACCAGGATCCAACCAACTTGCTGAGCGCTTACGGTTATCAAACAGAATCCATTTTTCATCGCAGGTAACAATGCGGTTCAAAATTCCTTCATTTGTGTGTCTGTTGAGCAGTGCAAGGCACGTCTCGACGCGTACTTCGCGCTGGCGATCATTGAGTTCGTGGGGCACCCATTTGTCAAGCTTTTTTACCTTGCCAATTTGACGCAAATGGACCAATATTGTTTTGACGCTAACGTCGAAAGCTGCTGCTAATTCAGCCGTAGATTGTGTATCATCAGCTTCCACAATCGCCTTTAATTCGTCATTGTCGACCAAAGTCTTCGGACGACCGCGAGGTTCATTTTTCAGGTCGAAATTTCCAGAACGGAAGCGAGCAAACCAATAACAGGTGGTGCGTTGGTTTGTAGTGTTAGCTCCGTAAACGTCGTTGATGTTGCGTGCCGCTTGTGCCGCGTTGCTGCCACGACGGTACTCATATTCCATAATTACTCGAATTTTTAACGTATCCATGATGACGAAAAAGATTGAAATGCGATGAAAATGTAACACTAATCAATAAAGAAATGACTACTTTTAGAAAAAAAAATCCATGTTTTTAAAATAAAATTAATTTGAAATTAGAATTCTTAGCCAAACAAAAATTATTTTGATTTGAAATGGCCAGTACTGCAGAACGGCAATTTCATAGGTAAAGACCTAATAATAACCATTAGATTGGTAATAAAGGGTCATTCGTTTATTTTGGCGGTCTTAAATTTAAAAGCGAAAGAAAATGATGTGTGTGAGAGAGTGAGGACGTGAATAATCGGATTATCGGAGAGTCGTGACTCGTGAGTCGTCGTTGCACCCACCCGCCTCGCTCACTCGGAGCTTCGTTTGAGTTCGGCTCGGGCTCGCGAGTCGTGAGGCGAATACGCCGTCGTACGATTCCTCACCTCAAATGAGGGGTCCCTCGTGAGGACCTCGCGAAGCAAATTGAGGGGCTCCCTCATCCTCACATAAAATTGATGAGTTACCCATCACTAGTCCACTATGTACCCTATAATATAGTCTACAAACTACATAGAGATACTACGTATCTATAGTCCGTGCCACTACGTTTACGGTCCGATGCGACGATGTTCGGTTTCGTTCAGAAATATTAGTTTCACATACTACTTAGTTGATTCTCAGAAAATAAAGTGAAATAATCCGTTGAGCCGTTGACGTAAATTAGCATTAGCTTAGCAGCATTTAATTTTCAACTGCTTTTATTTGGAACTGCATTGAGTTGACGTAAATTAACAGCTAATATCTCGTTGACGAATGAAAAGCCGTAAAAAAAAACAGGTTATTGATTCAACGACCACCTCTTTCTATGGGGTGTAGAGTCCGTGCCACCACTGAAGTCCTATTAATGCGGCGCTAGTGTCCATGTCATTACATCACATTGCATTTAAAAATAAGGAGTTCCACAATTTTCCTGGGGCTTTCTTTGGTGGCGCGCACTCTACAGACCACATGAGTAGCGATGGGCGAATTGGGCGATTCCGAGATGTTTTAACAATCGAAAGAAGTACGAAAGAATCGAAGTCGTTAAAATAAACCATCGAGTCAACCATCGACTCGCCGTTATCGAGATGTTTTTCGATTGTTTCGAGTCAATGGAATCGACCGCTAGTTTTCGATTGTTCGAATCAGTCACTCTCACTGCTCTCACTCACCGACTCTTGCTTAGTCACCGAGGTGAGAGGTCAGTCGATTGCATGCATCGAGCCGAGGTGCATGTTAGTTAGAGGCGAGAGCGTGTTTTTAAATTCATCAAAATGCCACGAATTTTAAACCATTGTGCCAACCAACCAACTCGCGAAACTCTAAACCATCGAGGAACAACTCTCGACTCGAATGAACGCGCCATGCGCCTGTCGCAATAACAGACCGTTTAAATGTTCCTTGTAACAGACCGAGTCGGAATCAAGTCCAAGTCGAAACAATCGAAAACCATAAATATGTTCGAACAATCGAATAAAACCTCTCGCCATCGCACATCGCTACACATGAGTAGATCGCTACATACGTAACGTCAAAAGGAAAAGGAGGTTTAAATTTGGTGTCTAAATACTTTGCGCTTACAAAATTATACAAAGCTGGATGTGATCCGATCGTACACACTCAATTAGTTTTTCGTCGTCCATTTTCTGTGCCATTTTCGCTTGGTAGGTAAATAAACGTGCATCACTACTTAGCTCTCCGGAAGTCCGGAGCGACTGTGCAAGTGCAATATCCCTATTTATTTCCCTTGGCCACGGCATCACACGTGAACGGCTGGACCAATTTTACTAATTCTTTTTTTGTTGTTTGTTTTATGATATAGCTGAGGGCATACTGTTAGAGAAACAATTATTTTAGGTTTACAATATTTATTTTACGTGAGCCATCTTCTATTGAATTACCTTGACAATTACATTATTCTTTTTTCACACCACATGGCCATAGACATAGGTATACTTAACACCCCACCTCGATTAATAGTGTTTTATCGAAGATCAAACATTCTTCATCGCTTAAAATAATAAATAAAAATAAAATCAATACATTCTACATTTTCCAAATAAAATTACTGGTCACCCTATTATACGAAAACTTAAAAATATTTTTAGCATATATTTAACTTCTCACACATTTGTTGAAATCTATCTATTCCTAAAGTTTTTGTAAAAATATCAGCTAAATTTTCAACAGTATTTACATATTCAATTACTAGCTCCTTTTTGAATATTAAATCTTTTATAAAATGATATTTTATGTCAATATGTTTAGTTCTCTTACTATTTTCAAAAGTTTTAGTCATATCAATAGAACCTTTATTGTCCACGTAGAGAACACATTTCACATCTTGGCTTCCGTTGAGATTCTTGCATAGTCCCTTTATATTTATTATATCGCACGCACTAGTGGCTCCAGCGACATATTCAGCTTCTGCTGTCGACAAAGCTACACAGTTCTGCTTCCTCGAGAACCATGCTACCACATGACCGTTTAACAAAGTAACAGATCCACTGATACTTTTTCTGTCAATGTGATTACCTCCCCAATCTGCATCAGAGTAGGTTTCAATAACATTCTTCTTGTTATTCTTGACATAGGTCAAACCACTTGTCTTTGTTTGTTTCAAATAACGTAGAACTCGTTTTGCTTGTGTCCACAGATTTAAAGTAGCTTTATCTAAGTATTGACACAGAAATGTTGTACTAAAGGCAATATCAGGTCTTGATACCGTCGCTAAAAACATTAAACCTCCAATCAATTGTCTGTAGGGTACATCAATACACTTACTATCTGAATCCGCTTGAAAACCTTTCGTCATTGGACTTTTCGTTCCATTCGCCTCGGTCATATTAAATTTTTTCAACATTTTATCTATTTGCCTTTCTTGTGTTATCTTTAGAATATCTCCGTTTCTCTGTATTTCCATTCCAAGAAACTTATTAACTTCACCAAAATCTTTTGCGTGAAATTCTTTCTTTAACTCTTCTTTTACGTAATTTATGTCTTTTGTACATCCTGTTACCAAAATATCATCTACGAAAACTATAATCCAACATTTATCATTATAATACATGCAAAAATCATTATTTGATCTTATTAGTCCTATTTTCAGAATAAAATCATTTAATCTATCATTCCAACATTTTGGACTCTCTTTCAGTCCATATAAGCTTCTATTCAGCTTTAGAACTTTATCTTTTTGCTGACATTTTACTCCTTTTGGTATCTTTAAGTATACATCTGATTCTAGTATTCCATTTAGGAATGCTGTCGGAATGTCCATTTGATGGATTTCAAAATCATTTTGCACTGCATGTGATAAGAAAGTGCGGACAGTGCTCATTCTTGCGACAGGGGAATAGTTAACTGTAAAACCATCATCTCTTTGAAGAAAGCCCCTTGCAACCAGTCTCGCCTTCTTTAGGTTATTATCTTTCTTCACAAAAATCCATTTAGCATCTATTGCTTCTTTTCCGTTTGGCAAATCAGTGATTGTCCATGTTTTCATATTTTCTAAAGCTTTCAACTCTTTAACAATTGCTTCATTCCAGCCCATTTTTATAGCTTCATTGTAACTTTTAGGAACATCTTCCATATATGTATTATAAGCATAGTGTGTCTCATATTCTTGTAGTATTTTTGGTTTAACAATTCTTCTTCCACTTCTTGTATATTTTTCCTCTGTTACCTCTTTCACCTGTTCAGTTGCATCATCAAATTTATCCTCATCATCACTGTCTTGATCATTTTCAGTCACAGTAGGACGTTGTGTAACTTTAATCTCACCTTTATCTTTTCTTTCTTTTAGTCCTGATGTACTTGGCTTGCTTTCTTTTTCATCTAATTCTCTGTATATTACTGACCTTTCATTGTCTCTTTCTATTTCTCTTATTCTATCATATCTCACATTTGTTTCATCAAAATGTACATCTCTCGAGATTTTAATTTCATTAGTTTCTGGATCCCACAATCTATATCCATTTGGACTATATCCAATAAATCTCATTGCTTTTGCTCTTTCCTCAAATTTTGACTTTCTTGGCAATACAATCATCCATGCTTTCGATCCAAATATTTTCATATGATCTATATCATAATTACCATAATATAACTCTGCTGGTGTTTTAAATTTTATAGCTGCTGATGGACATCTGTTTATTTGATACATAGCACACTTAACTGCCTCTCCCCATAACTCTTTCGGAAGGTTGGATTCCATCATTAATGCTCTTGCTTTATTATAAACAGTTCGGTTCATTCTTTCAGATACTCCATTCATTTGTGGACTGTAGGAGTTCGTGTACTCCATTTTTATCCCATTATGTGTCGCAAATTCTTTTATTATTCTATTCTTAAATTCGCCACCATTATCGCATCTTATCCTTTTTACTTTATTTTGTTTCTGTCTTTCTAAATATCTCACATAATCTATTAAGTTTTGTGTTGCTTCATGTTTATACTTCAACAGATATACGACTCCAAAATGTGTATAATCATCTACAATCACCTGGTAATATCTTTCTTCATTTATGCTGGGAATATTTACTGGACCTGCAATATCAGTGTGTAAAAGTTCGCATACCTTTTCTGATCTTGGCATTACTACTGGATAGAATGGTAATCTCGTTGATTTTGCTCTCATGCATAAATCACATCTTTTCTCATTGTTTGGTAACTTTAAAGTCCTCAACCCATTTCTATTCAAATGCCCTAGTCTTTGATGCCATAGGTTTGTATCATTTGCTGTTGTATAACATTCATTCTCTGTTTTAATTTTCAATTGCAGTTTATATAATTTTCCATATTTTTCTCCATGCACTCGCAAGTTGTTTTGTATAATTTTTACCACATTTCCTTGAAATATTACATAACTATTCTTCTCAACTAATTTACTTACTGAAAGTAAATTTTGCGTTAGATTAGGCACAATTAAGGCTTCAATTTCAATGCATCTGCCTTTTTCTTCTGTTTTTAATATTCCTCTCTCATTTGCTTTTAAATATTCGCCATTTGCGACTTTTATTCTTACTGGTTCTGTTAATGTTTTAATTTTTGTCATATAATCTTTGTATTTATCCTGTACCATGTTGTCTGAAGCTCCTGAGTCTATTATAAACTCTATTACGTTTGACTCAATGTACTCATTTGTTATGTTTATTGTTTCATCATATGCTGTGAACATATGTTTTGTAATGTTCGCTTGTCCATCTCTACCTCTATCAGTTCTTCTGCCTCTTCCAAAAATATTTCCTCTGAAGTATCTACCACCTCTTTGGTTACTCCTGCATTGATATGCTTTGTGTCCTTTTTGCTTACACTTATAGCATACTATATTTTCCGTAGTAAAACTTGTCTCGTGATTTCTATTTTCACTATCACTTTTCATTTTTAGCTCAGCATCTAATAATCTTGCTTTCACAAAATCAATTGTGATTTCCTTTTCTGTTGACATTGTTTCTAGTGATGTTATTACATTTTCATAATTATCTGGCAGTGTTAATAATAAGTGACACACTTTATCAGACTCGGACATGCTTTCTCCAATTTCAATTTTATTAATCATGTTATCAAATTTTAGATAGTGGTCCTGAAGCTTTGTATCTTTTTGACATTTCAAATTCAGCAATCTTTTCTTTAGTTGCAATTTATTGAAAACAGATTTTCTTTCAAAGATGGCTTCTAAGCATTTCATCATTTCTAATGATGTTGTACACTTCTTTATATATGATATGTACTTATCTGATAAACATTGTACGATTATTGACCTTGCTTTAATATCCATTTCCTTAGTTGATTTCTCACTTTTTATCGCTTCTACAACTCCTTTTTCCTCCAACAGTAAATTTATTCGAAATTTCCATGTTTGAAAATTTACTTCCTCTTTCAGAAATGGCATCGCCTCATATTTTTTCATTTCCATTTTTGACAGCTCAAAATTCTCTTCTAATTTTTATATTTCCATTTCATTTACCGTTTTTCTTCTTTATATCAGCACAAATTTGCGGCCCATAACCTTTTATGATATAGCTGAGGGCATACTGTTAGAGAAACAATTATTTTAGGTTTACAATATTTATTTTACGTGAGCCATCTTATAATGAATTACCTTGACAATTACATTATTCTTTTTTCACACCACATGGCCATAGACATAGGTATACTTAACAGTTTGTTATTGTCCGGAGAAGGTTCTTAAGAAAAAAAAAAGTTGCGCGTAAAATCTATATTCATAGAGCTCCAGCCAACCGAACAATTTGTTGCTGGTATATAGATCCATCTATTTTTAGATAAATGTTCTCCAATTTCTGTTTTTGCAGGAACGATGATAGACTTTAATGATCCAGAATATGGTTTTATTGATGACATTGAAAGTTTACGCATTCCTGAACTAAGACTCTTTCTAAATCATCTTTTTCCAAGAAAATGTTTTTTTCCGTCTAAATCCGTCTAACTACATATTGAAATGCTAATGGACTTTTAAAAAAAAACCGGTCAAGTGCGAGTTGGACTCGCGCACCGAGGGTTCCGTACAAACCTGTGGGTATATAAGTAAAAGTTCAAAATTGTCAAAAATATTTTTTTTTATATGACGAAACTAAAAATTTTCGGTTTTCGTAATTTTTCCTATATCTGTACTATAAAACGTGACTTCGTACAAAATTTCAAGATTCTAAGTTCACGGGAAGTACCCTGTAGGTTTTGATTCCCGTGCGAGTTTCGAAAATTTGCGGAATTTTGCGGCCTAAATGGCTGTATCTTTTGATTGCGTTGACTTAGAAGGTTGATTTTTCTACAGCTTCCAGGGACAGTAGAACTAAGTAGGTAGGTATCATATAGAAATTTCAGTTTGATACCTCCACGCGTTCCTGAGAAAAACGGTCTTGACAGACGGACGGACGGACGGACGGACGGACAACAAAGTGATCTTATAAGGGTTCCGTTTTTTCCTTTAGAGGTACGGAACCCTAAAAACAATTTCACAATTAGGTCCAACAGCGTCTAGTATTTTTTTGACCTACAGATGTTGGAGTATTCGGTATATTGTATAGTACTAAAATATTACAGTTTTGTTAAATTTTCGAGACTTATTTTCTCCGTTTAATAATTATGTTTTTATTTTTGGAAGGCAAAAATAATTTGAGCCAAATTTGCCGCCCCCTAAAATTTGCCGCCCTAGGCTTCAGCCTACTCAGCCTACTGGTAAATCCGCCACTGGAACAGAGGTGTGGTGGTATTTTTCTTTAAGAAGGGTGACAATCCCCTTCTTAAGAATTATGGGCCCATCTCACTTCTGAGCCATGTCTACAAGCTGTTCTCCAGGTTTTACACGAACCGTCTAGCGCGTAGGTTTGACGACTTGCCTCCCGAACAAGCCGGGTTCCGTTAAGGCTTTAGCACCGTAGACCACATACACACGCTGCGGCAGGTTATACAGAAGACCGAAGAGTATAATCTGCCTCTCTATTTAGCGTTTGTGGACTACGAAAAAGCTTTTGATTCGATCGAGACATGGGCTGTACTGCAGTCCCTCCAAAGTGTCTGTACGAAAACGCCACTATGTCAGTCCGACTCCAGGACCAGACCTCGAAACCTATCCTTCTGCAGCGTGGTGTTAGACGTTATCTCTCCGAAACTCTTCACCACTGCACTGGAGGATGTCTTCAAGGTTCTGGACTGGAAAGGAACTGGCATCAACATCAATGGCGAGTTCATCACTCACCTTTGGTTTGCCGATGATATAGTTGTCATGGAGGACCTCGGTACAATGCTCGATGACCTCGGTAGAGCTTCCGAAAGAGTGGGTCTAAAATGAACATGGACAAGACTAAGGTCATGTCCAATGCCCATGTAACACCCACTCTCGTAACGGTCGGAGGCGCTGCACTCGAAGTTGTGGACGAGTACGTTTACCTAGGACAAACTGTCTAGTTAGGTAGGTCCAACTTCGAGAAAGAGGTCAATCGTCGAATCCGACTAGGCTGGGCAGCGTTCGGGAAGCTTCGCAATATCTTCTCGTCCCACATACCGCAGTGTCTCAAGACGAAAGTCATTGACCAGTGCGTGTTGCCAGTGATGACATATGGAACCGAAACGTGGTCGCAAAGCGCGATGGAGAGGCCTATGCTTGGTGTTTCCCTGCGTGATCGAATCAGGAATTAATAGATCCGCAGGAGAACCAAGGTAAGCGACATAGCCCGAAGAATTGCCAAACTTAAGTGGCAGTGGGCAGGGCACATTGCTCGCAGAACAGATGGCCGATGGGGCCGAAAGGTTTTGGAGTGGCGACCGCGCACCGGAAGACGTAAAGTTGGAAGGCCTCCCACAAGGTGGACCGATGACCTTGTGATGGCCGCAGGATTCCGCTGGATGCGGGAAGCACAGAACCGGTCGAGGTGGCAGAGCTTGGGGGAGGCCTATGTTCAACAGTGGACGTCTTTCGGCTGAAATGATGAGGTAGATACTTTGAAGTTTTTATTGACGGTATACTAGTATGGCCGCTATGACAACAAATAATATAAATAGAATAAAGTAAAAAAAATAAGTAGGTATACAAGAAACGTGTCAACGGCGTTTTATATACGGTGGTACGGCACCCTTCGTGTGTAAATCTGACTCGCACTTTGCCGCTTTTAAATGAAATTAAACAAAACAAATACATTTGAATAAGTTTATTCATACAGTACAAGGCAAAAGTATATTGCAATAATACAAAGGCAGTTCTCTGAAAATTCTTATCGCCCCATTTCTACATCTTGATTTTCCATAAACTTTAGTTTTATTGTAACAGTGTTTGGGGTTGTAACATCAGCCACCAGGATATCAGCGCCATTATATAAACCTAATTCTGTTACTTTCTTTTTCAAATTATCCCTAGTTCTTTCCTCAATACTTTTTATAGACGACATATATAACGTCTTATTGCGGCCATTGATTACTGTAGTTATTCCTGAAAAAGAAAATAATAATCAAATGAATTGTTCATCATTCGTAAACTAATTTTGACATTGAATTTAAATATTAACAAACCTGGACTCTTCATTAAAAATACTGGATCTTCACAGAGCTTGTCATAAATTGTCTGCAAGGTTGCATCATGCTCAATTTCCACAACCCGTGTGGTGTTACTGCAAGCGACACAGTCAGGCCTCCTTTCAGCATTGAACGTATATGTGTAGACACCATCAGCCATGTTCATCACCATGTAGTTGTTCATGTTGGCACAACATGATGAGGCCAGTTTGAAAACCTGTAAGTTTAAAAAAAAATCTATAATAACAACATAATATCACGCCTATCGCGGAAACAAGGCGTGATGTTTGTTGGGTTAGGTAGAGGTGTACCTATAGTACACCCACATTTCGCCAGTTATGTTTAAGTCCCGTGTAATAGGGGCGAGCTTATTGAGAGCAACCAGGCACAACTACAGAGTCCAGATGCTACAGAGAAACTATATATATTCCATAATATGGAAGCTTATTATGGAAGTGGTGAAGGGTGGGCGTTTTGGGAGACTGTCTCATGTTTTGACGTTCGAAAAGTGCTGATTCTCAGCCTAATGTCAGACTTCGGGTTTTGATTTTTGATTTATCTATCTATTTAAATAAAAATGAATCCCTATTTCCCTTGGTCACGGCATCACACGTGAACGGCTGGACCAATTTTGCTACTTATTTTTTTGTTGTGATTGTTATTGTCAGGAGAAGGTTCTTGTGAAGAAAAAAAAAAGAAAAAGTTGCGCGTAACATATCTATACTAATATTACAAAGAAGTAAATTTTGTGAATTGTGAGTTTGTGAGGTTATAAGAGGTAATCTCTGGATCGACTGAACCGATTTTGAAAATTATTTCACCAATAGAGAGCCACGTTATTTTTGAGTGTCATAGTCTAAATTAACCCGAAAATATAAAAGACTTTTTCGTGGTAGTCTGATTTGCAAGTGGAAGAACAAACGGTCAAACGAAAACGTTTCTTACGAAGGCTGCCTAAACGATGAGAGATATATGATTGAGTTCTTCAGAAAATTTGTAAGCTTGATAATGCCTACAGAAAAGTCAGCGACAGCATATGTCTAACTTTTATATTGAAGTCACAAAAAGTACTTTTATAATAGGTCTTTACCTATGAAATTGCCGTTTTGTATGAAAAAATTTAAACGAATTTTTTTCATGATTTTTTTATTTGTATTAATCGAAGTAATCACCCATGCAATCAATGCATCTTTGCCATCGCAGTGGCAGTTTATTGATGCCCTTCTTAAAGAAATCAGCTGGACGGGAGGCAACAAATTCTTCAAAGGCATTTTGTACTGCCTCTCGGGTATTAAATTTTTTTCCCGCCAAGAAGTTATCCAAATTCTGGAAAAAGTAGTAGTCTGTAGGCGCAAGGTCTGGTGAGTAGGGCGGATGACGGAGAGCTTCCAACCCCAGTTCTTGCAACTTGGAGACCGTCTGCTGTGCAGTATGAGGTCGCGCGTTGTCGTGCAGGAGCAGCGGAGACGAGCGATTGACCAATGCTGGTTGGAGATGCGCCAGCTTCTCCATCATTGTGTTCAGTTCTTCACAGTACACATCTGCAGTAATGCTCACCCCGTTTGGTAAGAAGCTGTGATGAATCACACCGGCGCTAGACCACCAAACAGTGACCATCACTTTTCTAGGGGTAAGTTTTCGTTTAGGGCATTGTTTAGGTGCTGAACCAGGATCCAACCAACTTGCTGAGCGCTTACGGTTATCAAACAGAATCCATTTTTCATCGCAGGTAACAATGCGGTTCAAAATTCCTTCATTTGTGTGTCTGTTGAGCAGTGCAAGGCACGTCTCGACGCGTACTTCGCGCTGGCGATCATTGAGTTCGTGGGGCACCCATTTGTCAAGCTTTTTTACCTTGCCAATTTGACGCAAATGGACCAATATTGTTTTGACGCTAACGTCGAAAGCTGCTGCTAATTCAGCCGTAGATTGTGTATCATCAGCTTCCACAATCGCCTTTAATTCGTCATTGTCGACCAAAGTCTTCGGACGACCGCGAGGTTCATTTTTCAGGTCGAAATTTCCAGAACGGAAGCGAGCAAACCAATAACAGGTGGTGCGTTGGTTTGTAGTGTTAGCTCCGTAAACGTCGTTGATGTTGCGTGCCGCTTGTGCCGCGTTGCTGCCACGACGGTACTCATATTCCATAATTACTCGAATTTTCAATCTTTTTCGTCATCATGGATACGTTAAAAACGTATCCATGATGACGAAAAAGATTGAAATGCGATGAAAATGTAACACTAATCAATAAAGAAATGACTACTTTTAGAAAAAAAAATCCATGTTTTTAAAATAAAATTAATTTGAAATTAGAATTCTTAGCCAAACAAAAATTATTTTGATTTGAAATGGCCAGTACTGCAGAACGGCAATTTCATAGGTAAAGACCTAATATTAGGTCTAAGAAAGGAAAGAATTCTAATTTCAAATTAATTTTATTTTAAAAACATGGATTTTTTTTTCTAAAAGTAGTCATTTCTTTATTGATTAGTGTTACATTTTCATCGCATTTCAATCTTTTTCGTCATCATGGATACGTTAAAAATTCGAGTAATTATGGAATATGAGTACCGTCGTGGCAGCAACGCGGCACAAGCGGCACGCAACATCAACGACGTTTACGGAGCTAACACTACAAACCAACGCACCACCTGTTATTGGTTTGCTCGCTTCCGTTCTGGAAATTTCGACCTGAAAAATGAACCTCGCGGTCGTCCGAAGACTTTGGTCGACAATGACGAATTAAAGGCGATTGTGGAAGCTGATGATACACAATCTACGGCTGAATTAGCAGCAGCTTTCGACGTTAGCGTCAAAACAATATTGGTCCATTTGCGTCAAATTGGCAAGGTAAAAAAGCTTGACAAATGGGTGCCCCACGAACTCAATGATCGCCAGCGCGAAGTACGCGTCGAGACGTGCCTTGCACTGCTCAACAGACACACAAATGAAGGAATTTTGAACCGCATTGTTACCTGCGATGAAAAATGGATTCTGTTTGATAACCGTAAGCGCTCAGCAAGTTGGTTGGATCCTGGTTCAGCACCTAAACAATGCCCTAAACGAAAACTTACCCCTAGAAAAGTGATGGTCACTGTTTGGTGGTCTAGCGCCGGTGTGATTCATCACAGCTTCTTACCAAACGGGGTGAGCATTACTGCAGATGTGTACTGTGAAGAACTGAACACAATGATGGAGAAGCTGGCGCATCTCCAACCAGCATTGGTCAATCGCTCGTCTCCGCTGCTCCTGCACGACAACGCGCGACCTCATACTGCACAGCAGACGGTCTCCAAGTTGCAAGAACTGGGGTTGGAAGCTCTCCGTCATCCGCCCTACTCACCAGACCTTGCGCCTACAGACTACTACTTTTTCCAGAATTTGGATAACTTCTTGGCGGGAAAAAAATTTAATACCCGAGAGGCAGTACAAAATGCCTTTGAAGAATTTGTTGCCTCCCGTCCAGCTGATTTCTTTAAGAAGGGCATCAATAAACTGCCACTGCGATGGCAAAGATGCATTGATTGCATGGGTGATTACTTCGATTAATACAAATAAAAAATTCATGAAAAAAATTCGTTTAAATTTTTTCATACAAAACGGCAATTTCATAGGTAAAGACCTATTATATAAAAATAATTTAAATCTTTCGCTCATGTTTATTGGTCATAATATCAACAATAGGGTATTTTCCAATTGATTAAAAACTATTTTAATTTGAAGATTGGGTCGAAATATGTGACAGAAAAATAAAATAAATTGATTAATATCCATTTTCTCAATTTTCGTTGTTTTGAATTTACCGCCAAAACGCTCCTTACGATGACTTTTATATCACGTGACATCCTGAAGTCAGCTTTGTGTAAACGGCATTGGTACAAATACTTAGTTTTGCGCAGTTTTAGAAGTATTTGTGCACAGAGGCACTGCACATCAGTAATATTATCACTGTCTATCCATTAAAAATCCTATATTTAAATTCGACATTCACTTGTTTACTTACTAACTACTTACTTTAGTTTACTCAAAGTTGACGTCACGTGATAAAGTCATCCTAAGGAGCGTTTTGGCGTTAAATTCAAAACAGCGAAAAATAAATTTGATTTTAATCATTTTTAATTGAGAAAATGGATATTAATCAATTTATTTTTATTTTTCTGTCACATATTTCATCCCAATCTTCAAATTAAAATAGTTTTTAATAAATTGGAAAATACCCTAATAAGAATTCTTAATAAAATAAGTAAATTTATCGTCTCGTGTTTAAAACAAAAGACTTTTCCCTTTTACGGCATATAATTTGGACGAATGGTTGAAGAGATAATACGACATAGGTATGGAACCGCGACCGTGTCGTAATCTATTGATAAAAATGTTTACCGCCCAACGAAGTGGGCACGGGTCAGCTAGTTATTTATAAAATGCGAATTCAATATTCATAGTTAAGACAGCACAACGTGTGTCGGGTCAGCTAGTAATCTAATAAAAATCAATTGCCGACTGCCGTGCGTTAGTCTCGCAAAGGCTCGGCCGATTGTGATGAAACTGATAAGTTGTTGTATGCTAACCAGAGAAAGTTCCTAGTAGTAGTTTGTATTTAAAAAAACCTACAACATTCCGAATTTAAACTATCTGGGATGCAGACATACCTCAGTGGCACAACATGCCGCAATTGCAGCATTGGTGCTAGCAACAGCTGGAATAATGTTCTTTAAAACTCCCTGAGTCAGTCTATAGGTAACATTGGATATACCATGCTTCACAGCCCTGTCCTGAGCCTTCTCAAACACCCAAGCAACATGCTGAGGGTCATCACCATCAAGAGCTGTGTTGCTACCCCATGGGTTCTCTTTCACCCATTGAATAACTTTAACATATTCAATGCAATGTTCTGGTAATCTGAAATGTGGTACAAACAAAGTTTTTATTTTTCACTTTTTAATTGTGATACATAACCCACACAAATTCATAGATGTTCACTTGCTAAGTAAATAATGACATTTACCATTGTCAACGTACACTATGTAGGAAAAAAATATCAGAACTTGCCCAAATGTTTAAGAATTTTGCAAATCCGTTTATAAATGACACAGTTCTGAGATAATTAACATTTATTTTAAATACAACTGAATTGAGAAACTCCTCCGATCATCAGAAGCAGTTCCAAGTTTAATTACCTTGGAGTATTAGCAATGGTACAGAGTGGGAAAGTTTTCTGTGGTGGATATAAGTCCAGGGTACACTCAATACAAGCACTCATGCCTGGCAGGATGACCCTTGCATTGCCCTTGAACCCTTCAGTGCCTCCATCAACCAGCGGAATGACACTGCTTTGATCTAGACTTCCTGGAAATTAAGATGATCATTAAATTAATAATTCATAAGTTTAACTGAATAACATCTATGACATAACTAGACACAAATCTTCCAAGGCAGGTAACCTACTAAGATAGTATTTTTATGCTATGAACAAGTGTTGGGAATACCTTACTTCAGATAGATTGGAAAGTGGCTATTGGATGCCCAAGGAGGTGGACTTCAATGAACTAAAAAACTCCAATTAGAAGCCTTAGTGAATAAACTAAAAACCATAATTACTGTCATCATTATACTGCAACAGTGACATCAGCATGCCGTTCAGCCAGCGTCTAGCAACAATGGAATCAAGACCACACACAACTATGTGGAACTGCCTGTAAAATCCCTCATCTAAGTCTTGGATAGGGCAATGATGAGCTATTGCTTCACATCCAGGTACTCTAAAATGAATAAACATCTAAGATATAAAATTGTACAAAGTTATTTCACTAATAAAATAATACAATTATAGATGCTTAACCTTTTGTTAACAAATTCCACAGCACACTTAGCTTTAGATAATCCAATATCATTTCTCCTAAAGAGAAACTGTCGGTTTAAGTTGGAAAGTTCTATAGTATCCATGTCCACAATATGCAGCTTTTTGAATCCCATTAAAGCTAAGTCTTTTAGTAACTCACAGCCGAGGCCTCCCGCGCCCACAATCAACACTTTACATGAATCCATAATGAAGTCTAATATTTCAGACGAAGGCTCGAAATCTGGATGGCAGAAAGGACCAGATCTTTCCAGCAGCTTTCTTAAATGATACCATCTTCTTTGCTGGTAATCAGATGATATCTGATTCTCGCCGGATGCCATAGTGCTAGAATTAATAATGTTTATCTAACAATAGCAAATTAGATGGTAAAACAACTTTAGTTGTGTATCGGAATGAGTATTTTTTAAATAGTATTGATTTGATTGGTTTGACCGTTTGACAAGCCGGTTTGCAATTGCAGAAATTCACAAGTCAAAGACTCAAAGCCAACCACAACCACATTCCCACTAGAGGTGAGGCAGGCTGCAGGCATAAATATTGGATTAGGTATGTTGATTAAGTATTTTTCGATACTAGTCCTAGTAGGATTAGGTATGGCACAAAATATTCGTTCACAGTCTACACAGAAGATATTCCGTACCTTAAATAGTGGGGCTTAAGTTTCAAGTTTAATTAGCACTGCCGCCAGCCCCATCTATGTAGAATACCACTGGACTAGTTAGAGCTCTGCATAAAAAAACGAACTACCACCGTTCCACAATATATCAGACACGGAACGTCCATACTACGTGCCGAATATTCTTTACCCAATCCACATACGTGCATAAAGTACGAACTATGTATAAATCCACCGTTCCACAATATATCAGAAACGGAACGTCCATACTACATGCCGAATATTCCTTACCCAATCCACATACGTGCATAAAATACGAAATATGTATAATCCACCGTTCCACAACATATCAGAAACGGAACGTCCATACTCCATCCCGAATATTTTTTACCCAATCCACATACGATCCATAATATCGGTAACAGGCCAGCGGCTATATTGAATGAATATTTGGATTAGGTAAATGGATTATTTTATTTTATTTGGAAAAAAAAAACGATATTATATTACATTACATATAACACTTATCAGTAAGGTATATATAAAACAAAATCAATGTAATAACCACAACATTTTCCACATTTTAACAAATAGGAATGGGCTCATCGGTAAGCAAGTTATTTTCTCATTATTGAAACATTTTATAAATCTCGTTACAAGCTACCTAACTAGTCAGTAACTAGTCAGTCACCGCAAGGCATATCCGAACTGTTTAGCACATCAATAACTTTACCTCGAAAAGCATTTTATTTAGCATATAATACAGGAAAAGTTTTTATCCAGTGCGCAAACTTTAACCATGAATTCAGCATATCATTCTAGGCCCCCCAGCGCAGAATTTTTTCGCCGATTATACAAAAAAAAATCACTTGTTCCATACATTTTGACCGCGTAGGTATTGCACTTTTCTATGAAACAGCTGATTTTTTTTTTCTAAAACTGGCGAAAAATTTCTGCGGTAGAGGGTCTAGAATGAAATGCTGAATTCATGGTTACAGTTTGCGCACTGGATAAAAACTTATCCTATAAATCAATATCTAAGAAATGTTCACTGTCCAGTCGCCAGCAGGTCAAGCTATCCCTAACTGTCAAATTTTCCCAATTGAACATGAACCTTGTACTATCAAGATTCACTAATGCAGTCGCATACTAAGGGCTATATTGCTATGAAGTAGCGGTCCAGGCCGTACCTACAGCTGTGTGTATAAGTGATGTATTAACACAAAACTCACCGCTCCACTCACACACTGGCGTTAGTCTCTGTATTTTATACATACCGTCGGCGACGACAGACATGACCTTGGTCGGTTCATACCATTGCTAAAATTTACTTTTATAATTTTAGTTCCGGTAGCGTGCAGCGTATCGTCTTGGATTAAGAAACTCATAGGTCTGGGTTCAAATCTCGCGATGAATCTTTAATTTTTCTTTTCAACAATCATCTTCATCTGTTCTTTTATTTTTTATTATTACTCGTATTGTTATTTAAATAAAGGTTTACCAATAATAAATGATTACAAAATGTTTATTCGTTATAACTTCATGAAGAATGTATAAAAATAACTAATAATAACTTCTTGTTAAAACAGTTTATTTTCTCATAAAGAACAATTTATTGAAGTAAATAAGCTAGTTGGTGAACTATGATAATCAGGCTATTGTATCTTAGTAAAATAATAATATTGTGCTGATTACTACTGTGTGTCGGTACTCTAAATAAATCACAATATTCTACAAAAATCTACCCACGTAAAAGTAACAAATGCAGACAAGTTGTCACAATACAATTAAATGACTCAGTAGTACTACTTTTATCCTACTGCGAGTGAGTTCGTTCTAACTCAAACCTCAAAGTTAACAAATCGTATTTAATAGGACTTAAAGAGGTTATAGCTTAAGTGTTCATTTTCATTCCGAAAAGAAGATTGAAACTAAACCTCAAAATAATCCAGATTACGGATAAGACAAAATATTATTTGAATATTACTAAAATAAATAAATATTTGTAATTTATAACTTAATGTTAATGTTTTTTCCGTTAACTATGTTTTTTGAGCTGATTCTCGAGCTGGTTGATGCGAACCTTCTGCGTGGAGTGCACGGCGCACGGTTCGTAAAGATGTGTCGAATAATTCGGCAAAATGTCTTGTCGTTTTGAAACCACTTGTTTCATATTCGCTGAACGTGTGCTTGTTATAGGAGCTGGGGTCTTCCACTTTGCTTTCCACGGGCAAGGCTACCGCCTTCCTCATATCTTTTCACCCACCGACTCACAGTATTTCACTAAAACAAAAAAGGGGTACTTGTACATGTATTACCTACTATTTAGAAACAAAATTATTTAAAAGGGCAATTTCATATAGATATGAAGTTTATTGTTATTTTCATCGTTCTATAATCTAGGAAATAAATTTACATTGAAATTTTATATTTTTATTCTATTTAGACATTGTGATATTTATAAAACGTTTAAAAATAACTACAAGGATCAGCAGTTATACTTTAATTAAATAAATGTTTAATATTTATATTTAAATCATAATACTCACACTCAGTCCGGTTTCATCACATAGGTATTTGTGATATAGGTATTAAGTCCACTTTTATGCAGCGCAATAACATTCGCTTTCATTTCTATATTTAAATTTGCTTACATTTTAAAATGAATTAGAAGAACGCTAATAGATGAAACACACGTCACTAGCACACAATATCAACCAACACCGTTCTATAAGTCGCGGTGAATGAGTCGTAAATCATTTAAATTTATTTAGGTTTCTGTGGGTATAATGATAAAGTTTTACGAGTTTAGTGAATAAGAAGAACAGAACAAGAAACTATACTCAAAAGTGATTTTTAAAACAATAAAAAGACTATCACACAGCGAGTGCGATTCGAAACCGCGACTCGCTGCGCTCAAACGCGATAATCAAGTGCGGTAACCGCTCAGCTATCATGCCATTTGCTTTAACGGTTGAATTTAGGAAATACATTCATTCGTAAACGTATGAGAGTGTGTGTGTATATAGTATTATAGCCTATAGAAATTGCTTATTATAAGAAGGTCGTAAGTTAAAGCGAAGTGTCAATCTATTGCTTTTTGAGATTGGGGCACCATTAGTGAGGGCTACTGTACGTAAGGAATTTAGTTGAAAATCTATCAAAGAAATTTGACAGATTGGGGCAGCTTGATGTGCTGGCCTCTGTACATTTGCATGAGACGCTGAAGGGGTGCACGTTTACTTGCGTTTGTCCGGCCTGATGCCTGATCAAACAATCGATAATCGCGCACTCCACGACGATGAATAGATCTAGGAACTACAAGTTTAATATCATTATAAAGGTCTATACAATTTAGCTTATTATGATAAAGGTCATGCAGTGTCATTACTTGCAGAAGCATTCAGCAGCAAGATTAGGTATTTTTAAATACTAGGATTAGGTGGATTAGGTATCGTTTTACCGTATTCAACCCACGTCTAATTCCCACACAAATATAACGTCACTGTCATGTCAAATTCAAGCCGCATTCCGTATCCGTATTGGTAATATAGCGCTGTGAGCGCTCACATCGATATTTTTGCGTTCGGAGTTAGGCCACGTTCCGAGATACGATAATTGGCGTGAGCGCGATAACGATGTCGCATGAATCGTCATAGATGACGTCATGATGAGCGATGTTGCGATAAGGCCGACCATGCGTTTTATTAATATCAACGTGAGCGCTGTCAAAAATGACAGTTGTGCTGTTTTGTTTTGAGTCGCATGGAAACTTAGCTAACTTAGATCCGTATTGATGACAAAAATGACGGTTCTTAGTGGTCAGAATCGTGATATCTAACTCGGAACGCAAAATATCGATGTGAGTGCTGACAGCGCTATTTTTTTCTAATTCGGAATGCGGCCGATATCACGATTAGCTCGTGATCGCGATAAAAGTGTTCACTCAACCTTCAAACATATATTCGCCATTTTAAACTTGTATACAACACACATTTCCTCTTCTTAGGTAGAAGCACTATTTCAAATAAATCTTAGTTATCTAAAGATACAACTCAAAACAAAATAGCACAACGTAATGTCATGACGTCATCTAAGACGATTCGCGGCACGTCGTTATCGCGCTCACGCCAATTCGGAACGGGTGTGAGCGCGCTCAAATCGTTATTATCGTAACTCGGAACGTGGCCTTAATCACTGACTTGTCAACTTTAGAGGTCAGCTTCCCTATTACAAAATCAATGATTTTTCTGCTTTTATCTTTAGAAAAATGTCGATAAATAGCTCATAGGTAATTATGATAATTCTAAATTCATCAAAAGAACAATACAATAGTCTAATTTTGCGTCAATTTATAGCGTCGTTGCAGGAAACAGGAAAAAAAACGACTGCCCAACTTCCAGTTTTAAATGTCTAGTGGCGCCCTCGTGTAGATTTCGGAAGCGATTTCTGGGTTTCTTTTAATCAATCAACTACACACATAATTGTACTTTCAGCGCGTTTTAGTGATTAAAAGCAAAGTAAATGAAACGTAAAGACATGTTAGTTTCAGGCTTTTATACTTATATTTTTCTAATGAAAATAATATTTGAATGAAAACTCCTTACATTATTTTTTCTTTACATGCTATAGTTGTACATGGCCATGAGAACACAGTTACGTACTATTGGCTGGCGAGATATTCATTTGTTGAAAATGGAGGCGTGATGGAGGTGCAGTTGTCGCAAGACTAGGATTTTCAAGTTTGCGGCTGTGGAGATTTACACGTAAGTGTATATAATTAAACACTCGTATCGTAATCTGTATTGCTTCAAATGATAATTACATCTGTTTATATGACTTAAAATCGCGTGTTATTGTGTATATTTGAGGGAGAGACGGCGAATGTCTTGGTAGCTGTGGAATATGATATTACCATGCCTGAGTCAGATAAAAGGCATGATATCGTTTCGTTGGAAGATTTTACGGAAGTAGTAAAATAATAAAAATGCTTTAGCCAACTATTACTGATACATATATCTATAAAGTTTTATCTGTTACTTCATTGTCAACATGGTTGGTCAGCGTTATACAAAACAGTGCCAACATAAAATGCGTGATAAATTATATTCAAATCCTAAGATCTAATTTACCTAATCACGACTTTATATATAAGTATTAGCATATTTTATTACTACTTGAAGTAAAAGAAGTCATTTACATAATAAATATGCCTATCGTTTTAGGTTCAGCATGGCTGGTAACAAGGTGAATACTAAAACAAAAGGTAAAGATGATAGAAGTAAAGCTAGTTCTAAGACTGTAGTTCAAACTAGTGAAGAGCCAGAGGACACTGACTATGCTTTGCTTAGGAAACCTATTCATACTAGCATTACAGGGTTTGGACAAGCAAGAAAGATTTTTGACTTGGCTACTGAAGAAGTAAGTTGACCCTAAAATAAACATTTAAACAAAAAAAAAACAATATATTTTTTACATACTTTCTTACCTACTTAATTATTTGTATTCCTTTTTTTTCAGCTTAAAGACTTACTATCAAATGAGTGTGATTTACTCTATGAATGCAAAGTCTGTCGTAATATATTTAGAAGCTTAGCAAATTTTATATCTCACAAACGTGTGTACTGCAAGGATAAGTTCAACACCTCCGTACATAGCCATTTTATCAATGCTACTTCAACGGTAAGTACTATCTTCATCAAGGTTTTGTGTTATTTAAATTTATTTTCTATTTCTAACTGCAATGATTCCTTAATTACAGTTCACTGAAATGCTGAAAATAAAACGTTTAGAGCAGGGATATCAAGAGTCTCTCAAGGAAAGTGTTGAAATTGAAAATAAAGAACTAGATGATGTAGATAACAGGATACCACTGACCAAGGATTTGACAGCAATTGTAGAAAAGATAACACAAAAAAACGGGGTTCATGAAAATAATCATAAAGACCAACTTATAGCATTGCAGAAGATACCAAATACTTCTGTGGCTGTTTTTCAGAGTGTTCATGCATATGAAGACAAACGGAAGGAAAATATAAAAGTGCAAGTAAGTGTGCATTTTGTAATATATTTACATTAAATAATGATCTTACCAAAAATGCTGTGACATGCCACATTTTGATTTCATATAAATATGGCAGACATAAAACTGCATTTTGTAAATTGCATCAACATACATAGGACACAAAAAGTGAGAATCAAGGGGAATAGCCTGGGTTTTACAATTATGTTGTCTTTATGTAAAAACTTTTCCTACTTAAAAACATCAGACAGGTGTTTGTCACTAGCTTGGGCAGATATGTGTTGTGTGGGTGTCATATTAACTTGTCTTAACCTGGAATCTAACCCAGTACGTTGATGTCCACAACCATCTCCTGAACCCATATGGGGTTTATTTAATATTGGATGTTTATGTGTTTTTTGTTTCTAGATAAATAGGTATTTACAATAATGTTGTCTATATGTGCAAGATTTTTCCCTGTTTTAAAACATCACACAGGTGATTGTCACTAGCTTGGGCAGAAATGTGTTGTCTGAGTGTCATATTAAATTGCCTTACCCTGGAATCCAACTCAGGACTTTTAAGTCCACAACCATCTCCTGATGAAAATGTCTTTTTGTTTCTAGGTAAAAGAGCTGGATACAATTTTATCAAGGGACATAGCTGTTCTACAAAATGATGGCAAATTCAAGATCAAGAGTTCTGTTTCTGAAGAGCTTGACAATATAATACAAATAAGTGATGATGAAGAAAATAGTGATAACACTAACATTCTGAAGTGTAAAGTCTGTAAGTAAAAACGCAAGTACAGAGGCCAGCACATCAAGCTACCCCAATCTGTCAAATTTCTTTGATCGTTTTTCAACTTTATTACAAAGGAATAAGGTTCATGTTCAATTGGGAAAATTTTACAGTTCGGGATAGGTTGACCTGCTGGCGTCTGTACATTTATTCAGTGACTGGGGCCTGGGAAAAGGCTTGGCAGCTTGTGTCCTTGTTATTTTTTCATGTTTACCTCATTAGGTAAACATGAAAAAATAACAAGGACACAAGCTGCTTCGTGGGATAATTTTGGATTTCCTCGCGAACGAAGCCGTTGGCGAAAGCTAGTAGTTAGATAAAAGAAAATGTCACCCCACGTGCAATGGCACGCTAGCAAAAATGAACCAGATCCCACGAAAACATGCTACCGGGATGAAAAGTATCCTGTGTTAATCCAGGTTATAAACTGTATGTGTGAATTTTTTCATCCAAATCCGTTCAGCCGTTGCATGATTGAGTAACAAACATCCAATCATACAAACTTTCACATTTATAATATTAGTAGGACTTATTGATCTTTTCACTACTTCCGTGGATGTGGCGAAGTTTTTGGCCAACAGGATCTGTAAAACTGTAGACAGGACGAAGGATATTGTAGCGACTAACAGGCATGATTTTGAAGGTTGTCGTACGTGACCTCCTCCCTATTTGCGTAACAACGCAAGAGAGCGGGCTTTATTGCCTTTTAAGGCCTGCCCAGGCGAGGCACTATTGTCCGCGGGGGACAAAAATCCCGAACATAGGTACTCCATCGTGCCTATAGTTCTTTGAGTACGTTATTCGATACAGTTTAAATGTTATATATTGGTGGTAAAAATACCCTGCGGATAGTCCCTAGTCTTCAGACCCCTTTGTGCACAATGCGATAAAAAATTACTATTATTATAATTTTGCGAATTTCATGTTAAAATCATGTTTCAGGCGACATGCAGTTCTCAACCCAAAAGACCCTGAAATTCCACATGAAATACAAGCATGTTGAAAGCCGCCTGGTGTACCCTTGTCCTGACTGTTTGGAGATCTTCTCCACATCCTGGAGCGTATACAGGCATCTCTTCAAAGTACATAGGTGAATAATTTAATTTAATTTAAGGAAAATTTGAGAATTTGATGGTGGCCCAGTGGAATTGGCGCCGACTTACGAGTTGTGGGTCGTGAGTTCGAACCCAGGCAGGCACAGCACTTTGTGTATGTCGTGAGTTCGAACCCACGCAGGCACTGCACTCTGTTTATTTCATTTCATCACCACTGCTCTCAAAACGGTTAAGGAAAACATTGTGAAGAAACCAAAAAATCGAAGAAATGGTGACCTCTAACAACCCGCACTGGGCCCGTGTGGTGGATTATGGACCACTCCCTCTCACAGAGCTGCCCTGCTAATTGTATCTGCAGTAATCGACACTTTTGGGTTTTCCACTTTTTGAAAAAATGGCATCCTAAGTGACAAACCTATGTGGGAAAAAGAAAAATATTTGGGTACTTACTGGAAGTATGTTTTTTTGAAAACGAGATTCACAGTATTTGCAAAAAAAATACTTTTTAGATATCGGCGTTTTTCTCGAAACCGCTTTTTTGCAAGTGCTGCATTTACAATTAGCAGTGCATAGAGAGGAGGCTGGTATCCCAGCCAGTGGGAACATTGTAGGTTGATTATGTAAGGGAAGATGGACTATTAGTCGGGAGCGGTTACTACTTGCTCAATGGAAAAGAAAAATACATATAATGGGTAATTTTATAATAACATAACATCAGCCTTGTTTCCCCGTAGGGTTGGTCAGAGGTATACCTGTACTACATCCACAGTTCGCCAGTTATGTATTTTATAATAGCCCATTTTAATTCCATCATCATTGATGAGGAGGATGAACATGACTACATATTAGCATACATATGACACATACGTAAATAAGGGTATACCAGTCTCACCTTTGTGTATGATGATGATGTTTTTTTTTGTTTTGAGCGTCGGAGATCATCAAATAAAATGGCGCTGTGGGTGGAGCGGGGGGGCGTGTCAGACTTTTACTGACTAAAACTCACCCGTGTTCCCTCAGTTGCCTCTTGCGCCAGGGGCCACGGTAACTCTTTCAAACAACCTGCACCCCTGGCAGACATCGGCCCTTGCGAACCCCACCAGTTGGTACTGACATCTCTTTAAGGCGCGCATGGAACACAACGCTCCGTCGACCCGGCCCTGGTTCTTACCGGACAGCGAGCTACCCATTACTCGCTGTCCGCAAGCCCACGCCTAGGTGGTCGGGAATCAGCCTGTGATTCCCAACGCCCGGGGCGTCTCCTGTGGCGGCTAGGGCTTTAGGGCGCATATACTGCGTGCGCCGTTTCCTTCTTCGCGAGCATCACTGCTTCGCAGAAGGAGGTGACGGCTACCCATGCACTCTCGCTCCGTATCATGGGCCGGACGCGAGATATCACCGCCGCCGATTGCCTCCACGATCGACGAGGCGATCTTCGCAGTGGAAACACCCGGGCTTTTCCTCCCGCCTTATTATCCGAAACAGGAACCTCCCGAAACAACCATGTCCGGTGAGGACCTGCGTCAGGTGGAAGGTGAGGACGCCATGCCACCCCTTAAGTCACTCCTCAAAGAGGGGAGTTACCGCCGCAATCGTGACACTTATACTGGAAATGTATAGCTTGATGTGTAGCCGTGTGTACAATGATACAGGACGTTTGAAATCTATCCCAAGTGGGGCGTAATTTTCCATTTAGTATTTCGTAGCATTACGGATTTTGGTATTGTAGTTAACAAGTAAAGTAGTTGTAAAGCAAAATGATGAACCGTTTTTCAGGAAAACTGCTGCACAAATCAGAAGACTGAGAGAATCAATTCAAGCGAAAGCTTTCAAAATGAACAATCCACCCGCTTTCTATGAAAAACGTAAGAATAATATGAAGTCCGTTGCTGCTCAGAAAATAACTGAAGAGGAAAGACTGGAACAAGAAAACCAGGTACTGACTAAACGATCATTTCTAGATATTATTGTCAGCCTAGAAATTATTTTAATCTCCCCATAACCAGTTATCTTCAAGGGAATCATAACCCCAATAGTTAAAGAAAATGCTGGAAAGTAGAATTTGTATCCTAAAAGCTTTTTCCTTGCGTCACATTTCTTCAAAAAGTAAGTACCTAAGTTGTTTATAAAGAAATGTGTTCTCTTCCAAAGGCTTGGATGGACAACATGGAAGGCGACGGCGAGCTGCCGCGCTGCGGCGGCTGCGGACGCACGTTCGAGCGGCGCGCGGCGCTGGCGGCGCACACGCACACGTGCCAGCCGCGCTCGCGTGCGTTGGCGCGCCGCCCGCACGAGACTAAGAAGATCGAAATTCAAATCCGCAAAGACTATCACAAGGGGCCACCTGTCAATTTGAACCTGCCTGTAAAGACCACCGATGCTAATGGTAATTATTACTGTGGTGGGTAGTCTGTTATTTAGCTTATTCTGCGTAAAAACGCGAACTGCGTATTTTGCGATCGTACTTTTCATTGTGGACAGCTGAGTTTTTTCATTAAAATATCATTACCTAATGGTATTTCTTTTTTCCACAGAAAATAAAATTTCCAAAGATGAACCACAGGTTGCATCTAAACCTAACAAAGAAGAAGAGAAGGAAATGGTGGTGGAAGATAATGACGATGTTGATGAAGATAAAGATGACGACGAAGATAAAGATGATGAAGATGACGCTCTCATGGATGTCAGTGATGATGAACAGGAATCCAATGACGCCACCGAATTCCCTGAGAAAGAGCCAGAGCCTGAAAAAAGACGCATTGAACCACCCAAACTCAATATCAGATTACCTTTCGCTCATCAAGCAGAAAAAAGTAACCTCACAGCTTTCAGGCAAAGAATCCAATCAGAAATAGAAGTTAACAAATTGCTATGTAAGAAATGTGATGCCCAATTTAGCGATACCCAAGAATTGTACGATCATGTAGCTGAACATGTAAAATGGTTGCGCTATGCCTGTAAGTTGTGTAACTATAAGCATTACTCCTTCGAAAAGCTGCCTGAACACGTGAGAGTAGTTCATAAGCTGAAAGGTGATAAAGACTTCTATTATAGCACCGTAAAAGCAATCGATGGCACCGAAGCTTTGGAACTGTGTGAGTCTACTGACGAATTACCCGATGCTAATGAAACTAGTCCTGATTCTAGACGTCCTAGCCGATGCTCCAGTGATTCGAGTCGATTGTCTGATGATAGTTCGTCGAGCAGTACTCGCTTAGAAGCCTTAGGAAGAAAGAGGAAAATGTTCCAAAGTAAGATTAGTACAAAAAGAAGAAAAGGATTTGTGATGAAAGGTAGGTGTATTTCTACAACAATTAAATTAAGCATTACAGAATTACTCACTGATTTAACAATTCACTGGTTTCAGCTGTACAAAACAAGGATGGTGATATATCTCTGGAAAAAAATATAAGTATCTTAGAAAACTTTACCTCTTCAAATATCAAAAACTTTGAAGAGAATTCTTCCGACATAGATGATATCGATGCTAAAAAGCAGTTATCAAGTAACCATTCATCTTCTGTGGCATCCAGAAGACCAGTAAGAAGAAAAGCTAAACCTAAAAATGCAGATTTTGAATATGATCTATCAAATTTGTTAAAAATGGAAGCCCAGGGTTATAGAGATTCTCAAACAATGGCAAGTGCAAAAACAACTCAAACCAAGAAAAAAGTTCAAGAAATTCAAACTAATTATGATAATTTTAACAAAGATTGCTGTGGAGCACTAGTCGCTATGTCAAAGAAATCTGTTGAACGAGCTGGAGCACATATAAAAACAGATTTTTCAAGTGTTTATACCCACAAAGACACAAGACCTTCAAATATTTTTATAAGACCTATGTTACCTAAGCTTATTTCAAGGGGAGACAAAATATCTCCTAGAAAAGACAATAATGAAGAAGCGAAAGAATCCCCATTACCTAATCCTGTGAAAACTAAAGAATCCCTATTCCCAAGTCCTGTGAAAGAAGTAACAACTCCTAAAAAGCACTCAGTGGGAGTTGTAACAACTCCTAAAAAAGAACCAGTGGAAGAAGTAACAACTCCGAAAAAGGACTCGTTAGAAGAAGTGACAACTCCTACAAAGGACTCAGTGGAAGAAGTTACAACTCCTAAAAAGGACACTGTGGAAGAAGTTACAATTTCGAAAAAGGACTCGGTGGATGAAGTTGCAGCTCCTAAAAAGGACTCAGCGCAAGAAGCTTCAAACATTAAAACTGAATTCACTATAAAGGCAGAACCGAATTTAAGTACAAAAGGTGATTCAAAAACTGAAGTCGATTCCAAAACAGACGTTGATTCAAAAACTGTAGTTGATTCCAAATCAGACGTTGATTCAAAGACAGACATTGATTCAAAGACAGATGATGATTCGAAGACAGAAGTTGATTCAAAGAAAGAAGTTAATTCAAAGACTGATGTTCTAAATACAGTTTCGTCTAAAGAAGAACAAAACAGTTTAAAAAGTAAACCTAATGACATAGTTAAACCAAAACCTCTTCCTTCCGTTGTCCCACTTAAATTTCGTCGACAAAGTTTAGAAGTTATGAAAAATCCTATAATCAATAAGAATATCACCGATTTCACAAAATCGGGATTGAAAACCAAAATATTGGTTATCAAACCAATCCACAGAAATAAAGATGGTACACAAAAATTGAACACTCCACTTAAATTCCAAACAATTAAACTAAAAGATCCAACTAAAAGATGTTCCAGAGACGATCAGGATCAAGTAGTCGTTGTGAAAGTCCCAAAAGTGGATTGTACTATACCTCGGCCAACCCCTGATGTGTGTAATAAAAATAAAGAGCAATCAGTGCCAGCGTCGTCGTCCGCATCATCAATAGACACCTCTACACCAAAAGGAAATGAAAATAATGCTAAACCTGTAGAGAATAATGATGACACATTTGTGATAGTATTACCGCCTGACCAGGTAGCAAGCAAAGAACCCACCAATGTTGAGGAATGTGCTTCAAATGTTAATGAGGATCTAGAAATAATAAATGCCGAATCTAGTATAGCTGATGATGATGCTATTATCCAAGACATTATTGAAGAACCTGTAACTGCGGAAACATCAGAAAAAGTTAATACAACTGTATAGGTATTTTTGTTAAAAATAATTGAAACGTTTATCTTTGTTTTTGCTTTGAAGCACATTTCGTTTATGTCATTACGTACCTACGCTATTAGGTAGAAATAACAAATTAAACTACAATTATGAAATAACATTTTATTTGCACTCCCTAATGTTATTCACACAACCTATCTCTGGTCTACTGGGTGTGGGTACCACTCTCTTATCCACAGACTGTTTCTTGCCTGTGGCACAAAAAAATTACTTACATGATATGTCGTGTTTTTGAGGTCCCCTCGACTTAGTTCCGAGTCGAGGAGCTTTCGACATTACCACGTAATTATTAAGTATCCGAGAATCCGATACAGGCCTTAATTTTGCTTCTACTCTTAGTATGCTAAAGAGCCCACGCCCACAGGCAATTAAATCGTCGTTCGTCGATCGGCTGTAGTTTATCGCGTGCTTCGTACTTCTGCTTACCGTTAGTGCTAGGCACAGAACCTCGTTTCATTATGTAATTCTAACAAGCCGAAGCTAATATTATAGTGATGGTCTCTGGGCTAATCTTAACACTTTCACCGTCAAATAGGTACATAGAGTACATAAAAATTGGCATGCCATAAAATATCTATTACAAATCTATAACCACCCGTCAGCGCGATGGTTACGTAACGGGACCCCTATGTCCCAGCACCCGAAGCCAAGTTCACTAAGCCACGCCCACTTACCAGCCAGCGGGTTGTCGAAGGCCCAATTTTTTTTTATTGAATTAAGAAAAGGCCACAGTACCTACACCCTGTAGGAGAGAACAGCCTGGACGGGGCGAGAAAATCAAGAAATGCTAATCGGTAGTCGCACACTCACACCCCTCATTCATAGTCATGAGGAAGCGACAGAGTAAGAAACTACTTACTTCTAAAACAGTTACTGCTACTATTAGCCTGCTTCATCCCACAGCTGAGCAAAGGCCTCTTTCCATCATTTCCAACTCCGGTCGAGTCCGTTTAGTCACCAGCCTCGTGTACGAGGGCACACAAAACAAGAGAGGGTCAGTTATTGATTTTGGGTTCGCTTGGTTGGTTCCGTTCGGAATTGACTCGTTCGACATTCGAAAGGCTTCTTGGAAAAATTGTATAATATGTTAGATAGCTACACTAAATATTGATTCAATAACATCCTTACAAATTGTCTAAATGTAAAGTAGATATCAAAAGATTTCATATGGCCTTGGTAGGTTAAATAGCATATGTAAGTACCTATGCTCTCAATTTGCCATAAAATATTCCACATTTGCAGGTCTTTAATGGAATACTTGTAGACTTGGTACAGGCAGACACAACACAGTCAATTTAATTTATCGTAAGTTTATATAATTTTTGCGAGGTATTGCGTAACCAATTTTTGTGGGCAAAATGTCTACTTACCTACAGAAAGCAATATATTGTAATGATCTTTTTGCGTAGACACGCTCACACGCAGCAGAATGACAGTAGGTGCCTTACATACCAGAATTAGTGCAATCAGCTGATACTGACACATACCTAACCTCATTAACCTAATCACATACAACATTGAAGTAGGTACCAATAAAAACGGGACATTATTTTTTACTAATTTTATTTAGAAATAACATTAACTTCTTCATACATGCATTCGTGTCAACATTTGAATAAGGATTCTTGGCAGGTTAATAATAGAATGATTATTGCCTTAGCTACCACTTTTCAATCATTTAAGACTTAGCCAGAGTTTCGGCCTTAGCCACAACTTCTTCAATGGGTCCAACCATGTAGAATGCTATTTCAGGTATATGGTCATACTCGCCCTGCAGGATTTTAGAGAAGCCCTTGATAGTTTCCTCAAGGGGCACCAGTTTGCCAGGGTGTCCTGTGAACACCTCAGCCACCTGGAAGGGCTGGGACAAGAACCTCTGGATCTTACGTGCACGAGCAACTGTCAACTTATCTTCCTCAGACAATTCATCCATACCCAGGATAGCAATGATGTCCTGGAGTGACTTGTAGTCCTGCAGAATCTTCTGAACACCACGGGCAACATTGTAGTGCTCTGGTCCAATGATGTTGGGGTCCATAATACGTGAGGTGGAGTCAAGAGGGTCCACAGCGGGGTAGATTCCCAGCTCTGCAATGGCACGGGACAGTACGGTGGTCGCATCCAAGTGAGCGAATGTGGTGGCAGGGGCAGGATCAGTCAAGTCATCAGCTGGCACGTAGATAGCCTGCACAGAGGTGATGGATCCTTTCTTGGTGGTGGTAATACGCTCCTGCATGGTACCCATGTCAGTGGCTAGGGTGGGTTGGTAACCTACAGCAGAGGGGATACGACCCAGCAGGGCAGACACCTCAGAACCAGCCTGGGTGAAACGGAAGATGTTGTCAATGAACAGCAGTACATCCTGTCCCTCCTGATCACGGAAGTATTCGGCGACGGTCAGACCAGTCAGAGCGACACGGGCACGCGCGCCGGGGGGCTCGTTCATCTGTCCGTACACAAGGGATACCTTGGAGGTCTTGTCCTTCAGGGAGATGACTCCAGACTCAATCATCTCTTGGTACAAATCGTTGCCTTCGCGGGTGCGCTCGCCCACTCCCGCGAACACGGAGTAACCACCATGCGCCTTGGCGACGTTGTTGATCAGCTCCATGATGAGTACAGTCTTACCGACTCCGGCGCCGCCGAACAGCCCGATCTTGCCTCCCTTCACGTATGGGGCGAGCAGATCGACGACCTTGATGCCAGTGACGAGGATCTCCTGCTCTACGGACATGTCCACGAACTCGGGCGCCTCGGCGTGGATGGCGGCGGTCTTGTCTGTGGGGATGGGGCCGCGCTCGTCGATGGGCTCACCGATGACGTTCATGATGCGGCCGAGGGTCTCTGCACCCACGGGGATACGGATTGGCGAACCGCAATCGTGTACGGCCTGCCCGCGGACCAGACCCTCGGTACCGTCCATGGCGATGGTGCGGACGGTGTTCTCTCCCAAGTGCTGCGCCACCTCCAGCACAAGCCGGGGTTGACGGTTTTGTACTTCAAGGGCATTTAGAATGGGTGGAAGGTTGTCTTCGAACTGTACATCCACTACGGCACCGATTACAGCGACTACCTTACCTTGCCCTTTGCCTGCGGCGGCTTTGGCAGCATAATCCCTTTTGTTGATGGCAGACACAGTTGCGATTTTGCCACATTCTGTGAGGGTTTTTTCAGCTACCGACTTTACGGCTAAAAGGCCGCTTCCAACCCGACTTACAGCTCCCAACATTTTTAAATCTTTATATGCACTAGGGCGAAAATCGGCGCCCGCCCGTAAATTATGTAACCTTAAAAATAACTATAGACACGAAAACGAAATCGCAAAACGTGAAGCGCAGTGTTGCCAACTCCGACGACTCGACGGCACGGTTGGCGCAGTGGTTAAGCGATTGACTGCTGCGCTACGTGTCGCGGGTTCGATTCCCGCACGGAACAAGTATTTGTATGACCTACAATTAGTTGTTCCGGGTCTGGCTGTTTGTGTATGTGAGTTTTAAATGTTTGTAAACGCACCCACAATACAGGAGAAATTCCTAGTGTGGGGCAACGTTTTTAAAAAAAAACGAAACGAAAAACGAACGAACTCCAAAAGTTCAAATTATTGAGTTCCGATCCGAAAATTTGTCGTATTCCGGGCAAAATTATCGTACAAAATCCAAATCACAAAAAAAAACCTCATTAATTCATTTCAATTGAAAACAAACGACAAGTATGGAGTCAAAGGAGGAGTATGTGCCAAGTTTCACCAGCAGATCAAACCGTCACCGTGTTTTGTCGTAATGTTAATGTTTTTTTTTTTTTCACAATAATTGATTAAATAAAGTCATAATTAAAGAATCATTGCTTAAGTTTTTCAACAAAAAGCTATTTGATGTTTTGTTTACGACTATGTGCTTATTCGGATGGAAACCTAAGAATATTTTCAGGATTGTGCGCTAGTTAATATAAGGGAAAGAGTTAAAGAGAGACATTTACTTGTTGACGCTGTCATTCTTTACATTTGCCATTGAGATTATGTTTCGTTTATTTTTTCTGAAAACTACTGACCAAAGCACAAAATTATCGTACATTAGACATTCATTATCGTACATCGTACCATTAGCCAAATTATCGTACGCCCCCATAATTATCGCACGGGTTGGCAACACTGTGAAGCGTGAAGTATTGAACGGGCAGCCAGTGGATGTCATTAAGCTAAGTTGTCTATGTTATGAAACTTGAAAAATAGCTAAAAATCAAGATCAAAAAAAAATATTGTTAGTGGCAATAAGCACGAATAGTGCAACGCCATAAAAAAAAAAAAAGGATTTTTAGTTTACGTCTGCTGACATTTCTGGGGACCCTGGGGTGGGTCTCGGACTTTTGGAAGACGTTTTTAATTAAATAAGGCATCAACCAACGCCAGACGATTATCCCTTTTGCATAGACATGGGCGTTTTCGTATTTAGTTGCTAACGGATATGTAACCGATATTCAGTTTTCATATCGATATCGAAAACCGTTTTCAGATATCGATATCAGTAGTACGATTTGCACAAGTAACTGAAACGAACGAAACTAGTTAGTTTAAAGAATGAATTTCTCCCTGATATCGAGTAGCCGCCGGAAAGTTGCTAACTTATGGAATATTTGTTGTAACTAAATAAATAGAAACTAGACCTTATTGCTAGCGCGTTAGGATATAGATATTACGCACGCACTATTATTAACCAAATAACCAATCACTAGCCGAAGTTACGTAATATTCGCTTCATCACTTTTACGCCAGTAAAACATTGAATGGTAAAACAGAGACAAAGCGAATAAAAACCGTCGATGTCATATCGCTTGTTATTTGAAGTTTGCGTTTTGTTCGTTATTACTTATTCGACATTATTCGTAGTTCGTTCTCGTTGTTGCGCTAATGATCTCCTGTCAACGGATTAACGTTGACTGTTAACTAATCAACTAGTTAAATTCGTCAACGACGTTTATGACTCAACTAGTTAAATTTGTCAACGACGTTTATGACTCAACTAGTTAAATTTGTCAACGACGTTTATGTCTCAACTAGTTAAATTTGTCAACGACGTTTATGACTCAACTAGTTACATTTGTCAACGACGTTTATGAATTTGACTCGTTTATTATTCAACTAAATTCGAGAACGCAAATGCAGTTCATACTGGTTTCATGGTTTGTTTTTACGTTTAGAAACGAAGTTCGCTTTCTTTATTTTTGTTTCACTCAGTTTGTGACAAGTTGCGCACAGAGTTTTTTGTTGTTTATCGTAAATAATAATACTTAGACATTTTAGTTAATGTTTAAAGGAACAGTGTTAGGTGTGTTGTTTTTGTAAATAGGTACTTATAATTGTTTATACCTATTTGCATTTAAAAAGATTATTCTAGCGGGAAGCTGTCTGTAACGTGTGCAAGGAGAAAATACCTATCATACAAAAATATCACGGCAAAAAAAAAAGCTACTTAAAACGGAAACATATTTAAATTTTTTCATCAGTTTTTTCGACGTCTCGATCATCAAGTTTCATATTTGAATCAAAATTAGCATTATATTCGGTCAGTAGATGTAGCTCAGAGACTAATTCAACTCGTTGATCGTCACGGCGTTGAATAAAACCGTTGAATAAACTAACATTTAACGGTTTACTTTGTAAGTTGACATTAGTGCACGTTAACTCGTTGACGAATTTAACTAGTTGATCAACTAGTTAACGAATGTGAATCAACGTTGCCGTTTCGTTAACGGAAAAACCTTCAACGACCCATCGCTATCGCATTTAGTACTGACTTTACTCTTCAGTTGCTGCGTAACTGTCCGTGCGTGAGGAGTTAAAAACGTATACTTTTGTTTTGTATTACTGATGCAAAACTGAGGAAAAAATGCTAAAAACTTTTGTTTTTATTTTGATAAAAATTGTGAGCTTTTCAGAGCAAAAACCATGCGCCTTTAATTTTTTCGAAAATTCAATCGAGTGGGATAAAAAAACGGCTTGGTGGATTAAATTGAAACTCTGTAGGGTTTTTTTGGGTATATTGATCTGTAAAAGGCGTACTTAACATTAGTGGTTTCCTCATTATTTTTAAATGGGCACCTGATTTTTCAAAAAATTAGATACGGAAAGCCTTTTTTTGTTGCCTTATCAAATTCATGTAATGAATAATTAAAAATTTTGTATTGAAAAATCAATTGCTAATCATTGTAGATTTATTCAAATTTTTGACCTCAAACTTCCTGTGCGATCATTGGTTGACGAGAAAAATATAATTGTTTTGTCAGTAGTTTTCGAACGATTACTCGATTTGTTTTGACGAGAAACAATTTGAAATTCAATCGCTTTTTTAAATTTGCTGTATGACCATTTTTCTTCAAGATACAGCCTGTTGAAATCGACCAAAAATTAGTTTTTTTGTTTCTTTCCTTAAGTTTTGTGAGAAGTATATTTTAATTGAGTCAACGGCGAGGGCTACGCAAAAGCCATTTTTTTGGTGTCTTGACAATTTGGAGCCATTCTCGTACACGGCACGTCCAACTCCGTCGCGCTTTAGCTGGTAATTGATTTAGTAACTAAATTTAGGTCAGTGTAATCAGAAGCTTCTAATTTGCTTTTAAGTTGCTTCTGAATTTAGATGACTAAATTCAGCCAAGTGTAATAAGCGCTTTAATAATGTAGGATAGGATGGAATGAAAGTGATTAGATTATGGATTTAGGTGGCTAAAATGGACTGGTTACCTAGAACCATAAAAAACCTTCTAAGGTTTATTTATATTCTGTGGGAAAGACTATGCTCTTTGCCTGACTAATTTTTAAGAACAAATACAGATTTGCACATTCAATAATCCCTGAACGGTCGTTTGCATATAAGTAGTGTCGTTGCGACAAGGAACAAAAGTCCTGAGAGATTTAAAATTGCCAGCGAGTAGCTGGTGTCAAAAACGCTACGTGTGTACTGAGCATTAGACGTGTGCGTTATTTAACGTAGGTAATCGTTTTCAGAAACTGCTTACGAGGCTGATAATCGTGTAACTAGTTTCGTGGACAAAAATGCGATTATTTCACGTATGTACAGACGCCAGCACATCAAACTACTCCAATCTGTCAAGTTTATTTAATAGATTTTCAACTTTATGCCGTAAGAATAAGGTTCATGTTCAATTGGGAAAATTTGACAGTTTGGGGTAGGTTGACCTGCTGGCGTCTGTACAGTCGCCAGCAGGTCAAGCTATCCAAAACTGTCAAATTTTCCCAATTGAACATAAATCTTATTCTTTTGGAATAAAGTTGAAAAACTATCAAAGAAATTTGACAGATTGGGGTAGCTTGATGTGCTGGCCTCTGTACCTATAATCTTAAAATCGTTTATAATAATCCGTTGAACGAAACGCTTACGCGTACGCCGTTCGTTGTGTGAGTTTCATGTCAACTGTGAACTACGTAGGTAAAATAATCGTTACATTTTTGTCCACGACTCTAGTTACACGATTATCAGCCTCGTAAGCAATTTCTGAAACCGATTACGTCAAATAACGCACACTACGAGTTTTTGGCGGAATCGCGTTGGAACATATCGCACGAATTTTCATTTTCATGAAACTTCGTGAAATAGAGAATTAAATTGAATAATTTGCTACCAAAATTATACAATTTAGTTACGTGTGAGTGCACAAGTGTAGTGTAAGTCAAAATAAGTGAATAACGTGGACTTTTCGTGTTCCCCCCAAAAACTCCTAATAGGTTGTTGTAAAGTTACTACCGCTTTACAATAACTTTGACTTGACCAGGGGGGGTAAACTGTGTTTAGATTGGTTGGCTCAGTCGGTGGGTCTGTTAAAGGGCTTCCAGTACCAAAAACCAAATAAAAAAAGTCGTTGGTAAAATGGCAACATCAGTGTTTTCAGTCAGATGTCAAACTTGTCAAAGTTTAGATCTTTATTTAAACGGTTCAAAACGGTTTGTGTTAATTTGTTTTTGTTGTTGTTTTTCCTGTATTTCGTGTGATTTTCAGTTCAAAGTGCGTCTAGTTGAATATTCTCCTCCGCCTTTTCATTGAGACTCCGCATACGGGATACCCTACGCTATATTGATTGTTTCACGAGCCTAGTGACTCTTTAGCCTAGTGACTCTTTTTGTTTTGTGTTCCTTGGTTAGTCAATCGGTGAATAATTATGCCGGACAGTAAACGAAAATGTGCAAAATGCAATGCATCCACAGCACAAGATTCGGAACTAGTCTTACATCGTTTTCCGAAACCAGGACCTTCCAACGTACAGCGGTATGTCTATTAGAATCCAAAACTTAGTATCAATTTCAATTGGTAGTATAATTCTGTTGATGATTTAAAAAATCAACCCTAAAATCAAGTTTTCAGGTTGGTAGCATGGGCAAAGTTTTGTTCCCCAGAGGAGAACTGGAATTCTGTAGAATTTCAGAGAAGCCTCTATGTTAGCCATAAAATGCTTTGTTCTTAGCATTTTCCCGAAAGTGCATTTGTTCAAGACCATTTGCAAAGGAAAAAGCTGCATAGATATTCCATTCCGTCTGAACCCACCACATCGACACACAGCTCTCAAGTTGAGATTTCGATTGTTTGTACTTTATTTTGTTTTGACAAAATGGAAAATTACAACAACCATTATTAAACAATCGTAGTTGTTGTTACTAAACTCAAAATAAATAATAATTTATAAACAAGTGACGTGTACTGTGACTAACATATGGAAATATGGTTTCCTTCATACTTAAATAAAATTGTATAAATTTTATGTTATGCTTTTATTTAATTCTGTTTAAAAACTACAAGTAACATGAGCACGTTCTAAATAAATTACTGATTCCTATTATTAACGAAAACTCGCTAATAATATGAATGAGTAATTGGTTTTAGAACGAGCTCTTAATGATAAACATAATGAAATTTAAAATCACCAAAGAACACTTTCAAATTTCGCGCCATGTCTAAGTTGCCAAAGGGTCCCAGTGGCGGCGCTAGTAGTCATACTTTTATACCAACATTATTGTAAGAAGATGACGTTCTTCTCCGCTAGGAGTAATAGTGTTCTGTGGACTTGACTGACTATGACATTTTTATAAGGAACTTCGTTACTTGATCGAAAATTAAAATTACTTGACACTGGCTAAATGCACAAACCGTGCGACCCCAAAACCCAAAAAAAAAAAACTCGTTCTACTAAGGGCGCATTCCGTATTAGAAAAATAGCGCTGTGAGCGCTCACATCGATATTTTGCGTTCCGAGTTAGATTTCACGATTCTGACATATAAGAACCGTTATTTTTGTCATCAATACGGAACGCTCGTGATCGCGATAAAAGTGCTTACTCAACGTTAAAACATATTTTCACGATATTAGACTTCTATACACCCACCACACATTTCTTCTTCTTTTATAGAAGCACTATTTCAAATAAATCAAAGTTAGATAAAGATACGATGCGAATCAAAACAAAACAGCCCAACTGTCGTTTCTGACAGCGCTCACGGTGATATTAGTAAATTGCATGGTCGGCATTATCGCAAGATGGCGAATGTCATGACGTGTATCGCGAGAAGCGCTCACGCCAATTCGGAACGGATGTGAGCGCGCTCAAATCGATATTATCGTATCTCGGAACGTAGGGTAAAAATGACATAACTTGTTGTTGACAATGTTGACATTTGACAGTGTCATACTGTCAAATTTCAAGCAAAGCAAGGCAAGGTATCCAAGTGAAGATTTAAAAAAAAAATTGGATTATTTAATAAAAACGACATGTTTCGATCTCGCGCTTTAAATCGTGTAGGTGGAATTTTTACTTAATATGACACATACGTATTGATAAATTCGAGCCTAATGCAACGTTCAGTTTTGCTAATCGTAGGACTATATTTTTGTACTCTCAAAGTTATTTCGGTATTTAGATAGTTATACACATACAAGGTATATTTACAGGTATTGTGGCAACAGCGTGTCCATATTAAAACGAATTATGCAAAACCATACGTTAGTAGCTTGTGTATTACCAAAGGAAACACAAGAAACCTAAATACTATAACTGTTGAAGATGGCTATGTCAAGAAGTTTATGAATGCCGTCGGATGGATGGACCAATCTAGGACGGTAAGTGGTTTCCATACACATACCATTGAGTTAAAGTTTGTTAAAAGTCTGTTCATTATATCAGCCGAAAGACATCTACTGCTGGACATAGGCCACCCCCAAGCAGCGCGACTTCGACCGGTTCTGTGCTTGGGGGAGGAAAAAAGTCAGATATTGAGGGTAAATTGTGGCCTCAATCTTTTCTCATATTACATTTTTGTTCCTTTTACTTTGTAAAGTATTACTGACTATTGTAAATTAGGAAAATGATGAGGATAAAAATCATGCTAATTGTTTAAAATATCATTCCTTGAGTTTATTTCATGCTAAAGCCTAATATTTCTCTTTTGCTTTTCCAGCGTTTAAAACTAACAGGTTACTTCCTGTATGAATGTATACCTGAAAATGTGGCTTATTCTGAATGGTTTGAAAGCCTAGAGTTGCCTGACACATTTGCCTCATGGTTTACCATCACAGAGTTGCATGTATGGCTACTCATGGTCCGCTATATGGCAGAAGATGTCATGCTACCTACCAGTGAAAAGAAAAAATACATAAAGGGAGATGGCCACTTTGTAAGGAACTGTATAATTGAGGCTCTGTGGGCAGATGTCGGAAATAAAATAAAACTTTTGGAGGTAAATAAAAAAATAATTAAATTATATTTCTGTAACAAAGTCAGATCTTTGTGATGACTTTTCATAGGAAGTCTGCTGCTTTTCAATATGCACTGTTTCATTTGTTGTTGTACACACGTACACTGGAACTGTATAGCTTGATGTGTAGCTGTGTGTACTAGTTGTTTAGTCACTGGAAAGTTACCATAACATCATGCTTAGTTTCTTTCAAGGGTTGGGCAAAGGTGTACCTACATTACACCCACATTTCGCCAGTTATGTTTAAGTCCCATGTAATAGGGGTGACCCTATTGCCATCAACTAGGCACAAGCCCGGACTCCAGGCTGATACTGAGAAATTTCAGATAGGAAAACACTAAAACAGTATGCCCAACCTGGGAATCAAACCCAGGACCTCATGCTCTGCAGTTCAACCAATAGACTAACAAGACAGTCACAGGAAAGTTATTAATTCTAATTTCCAGAATAAAGTTGAAGTGAGAAAAACAATGGGCAGTAAAATCCCGGATCAGCACCATTGCAACAGTTCATTTCTGTTACCAGAAGTTTACTAATTCACCCATGGAACAGAATTAAGAAAAAGGGACTACTCACACTTATTCAGCTGATGAGATGCGTCATGCGTTCCGCCGCAGAAAGCTGAACGGACTCTATACAAAATTGTTGTTTTCTATGGACAAAAGCTAAACAGAGCTGAATAAGTGTGAGTAGACCCAAAGTCAAATAAAAAACTGTCATCATCATTTCAGGGTGCCAATCCAGCAATAGCAAGAAAGCAAGTGTCAGAGCTGTCCGAACAGTTCCAAGCTGCTTTAGTAGCTTATGATGAAGGGCTCAGCGATGACAAGGTCCTGGCTGCAGCTGTCTGGAGGAGGTTCTACTCACTAGCTGATGATGTAAAAGCTGAACACATAGAGAGACTTATCAATTTTATTAGGCATCAGGTAAATGACACATCAGTTACTTGACATTTTAACAGCCCTTTACAATGTAAGAAGGCCATTTTACCCATTCTTTCCACTTCCATGGTTTTGTTGTGGTCCAATCTTTCTTAAAGCATGTCTCTCTCTCACATATTGGTCGTAGTTAAGCAGAAAGGACTCGATCCACACAAAGTCACTTTTGAGTTATCGGTGTTTGAAGTTTGACATTTTATGGCCTCTTCATACCGTGGGTTTTTTTTTTTAGGTTGGGAAATCGTCAAATGACTTCTCCCGCTCTGGATGGAGCAGGAGGACGTGTCAGACGTTCAGACTAAAACCCACCCGTGTTCCGTCAGTTGCCTGTGTGCCAGGGGCGACGGTATCTCTTTCGAACAACCCGCACCCCTGGCAAGCATCGGCCCTTGTAGACCCCTTCGTCACCCTGCGATGGGTCAGCACAGTGGCCCCGCCGCCTACCACTTTTCGGCCGCAGGGGATAGGGAGAGCGGCCAACGCTATACCGACACTCCTCTTCACCTACGGCCCCACCGCGTCCGCCATCAAACGGTGGCGGCCCCGTCCAGGCTACGGAAGGGAAGAGCGCTACTCAGAAGCACCGGCACTCTTCCTCCGCCGCAGCCTGTAACCCTCAGCAGCGATGCCTCCCATTCGACATCGCGACCCGCCTCAGTTGCGATGCACCTCACCGCAACCTACTTTCGGCCGCTACGTCGTCGGCTTGGAGGCAAAAGCCCTGACGAGCGGCGCCACCTTTGGGTTCCTCTTCGCTTCACCGTGGCTGGGAGACCACGGCTACTGAGCCCCCCCGCAACGGGAGTTTGTTGCGCCACTTCTTCCCAGCTAAAGCACTATGTAATGTCTTATGTAATTTTGACGTTCGAAAAGTGCCGACTCTCAGCCTAGTTTGAATAAATGACTTTTGATTTTGAACGACAAAGCGTGAACCCATTGGGGGGGTTCAAACTGTGGGTTGAGGCAGGGTAGCGAGAGTAACTAGTTTCCGTGTACATTTTAAAAATATGGTTTTCACTAAATGATAGATTCGACCCTCAGGAGTACGATGGCATACCTAACTCAATTTTGGCCAAAGTGTGGATGTCCTTTCTGCTTAACTACGTCCAATTGTTTCTTCAATTTTATATCTGGGCATTTCTCTGTAAGCTCGTACAGGTCACATACAAATACTGTCCTGGCAATTTTTTTTTACATTTGCCAAAAAGCCGTGTTCTATTTCAAATAAAATTAACTATTATTTTGGTTAGATAAGGAGGCCCACTGAATTTGTACGTATTTTTCGAGTTATTAGCAATTTTCCAAAAAATCATGACAGGGTACTGTTTGAGGCATCAGGGGACTGTTTTGTACGTGACAGGGAGTTGTTAAGTGAGACAGAGGACTGTTGTACTTAGAAAAAAGTCATTGTATATTAATCAATCATTTATTATTTTTATGGCATATATGCGCAGCAATAATCAGCAAAGTTTCTTTAGAAAAAATCAACTGAAAACATAACTTTCTTTAAACATTCATTTCAAAAATTAACCTCAAGTGCTCGAAACATTTTGTACATACGAGTCTTATTATTATAATATCAATCAATATGTGATTTATGCAGTATTCATTGAAATACTTACTATGGCCCATCGCCGATCAGGAGCAGGGTCCAAGATGCCTGTGGTCAGGGCTCTAGAGAAAGGAAACTCCTGACTATGCTCTACTCTCTGAATCAGGCCCTTGATCCAGCCGCGCAATGAGAGCCTGCTAAGGTGTTGGTCGAGGCTCTTCGCTATTAGGCCATTTACTGTAACGATTATCGGTACAATGATTGCTGAGTCCACGTCCCACATGTCGACAACCTCGTGAGCTAAGTCAAGAATTCAAGATATTTGTTTTTCTTATCTTGTTCAGCTTTCACGAGATTCTCGTCATGAGGGACAGCGATATCAACAACCATTATACGACGGTCTCGTCGATCTATCACCACAATATCAGGCTTATTGGCTACAATAGTCCTGTCAGTGATGATAGATAGATCCCAGTACAATGTGGCGTGACCATTCTCGAGAACTGGGTCAGGCACATACCTGTAGTACGTATACTAGATTGTGTCTGCGCAAATACTCGCTGTTAGCAAGACGAGAGCAACCGGAAACGATACGTCGGATTGATTACTCGTTCCTGCTATATCATCATCAAATCTGTGAGGGGACTTGTTTGGTGTAGGTTCAAGAGCTTCCGGTTCGGACTATGTAAAGACTTCTTCTACTGTCCATCTAGGTTTTAGAGCAAAGTTGATACTACCAATCTTATAATGTTCACAAGATCCGCTGTTGCAAAAGCAGCTGATACTTTTAATTGTAAGTGTTTTACATTTAGTTGATGGAGCTGGAATAAACACCTGTGACCTGATGCACATTTAAAGTGCAAAACGTTACGTTAAAACCCTTCTGATCGGACTCTTCCTCTTCAACTTTATCGACCATAACCTAGATGTCTAAACCGTCGATTGCGCGATACATGTGATGCCAAGGCATCGCTCTTGGATTAGCTTCTCTTTTTCTGTAGTAATTCCTCTCGGGATAACTTTTTCTTTTTAGCAGCCATATCATGTGAGTTCGATCAGCCTGTGTAAAATAATTTACGTTTATAAAGGAAAATAATGCGCAGCAATTATACTTTGCTGATCCTTGCATTATTAAAACAGACTAAGGGATAAATTTACACAAACAATACATAAACATAATAACCAATACGCAAAATACACAGTCCCCTGTTGTGTAGAACAGTCCCCTACTGCATTTTCAGGCAGAGGACTGTTGCCAGGGGACTGTGAATTTCGGTAAAATTTCACAATATTTACAAAACTGATGTAAAATTGTTTTTTAAGAACCTACCGATCAATTTAGACTTAAATAATAAAACAATAAATCACGTATAGAGATAATTTAAGTAATTAACATAAATATTATTACTCACCAGAGGACTGTGTGTGGTAGCGGTCCAAACACGTGTTCACCTCACAAATGACGCTCTGACACTGAAGAAAATGACGTCTTGCCGCCGCTTTCGGCAAGGTTGCCAATTTCACTACAATTGCGTTTCGTTTCACTCAAAAAGAAGTTTGTAAACATTACAGTTTTTTTAAATTATGGCTTTACATTTTTGGCAGGGGACTGTATAGAAATTCTGGGGACAAAGTTTACAGAACTTTATTAAATAAATACAATACGTAATGAAACCTTGTTTTCGAAAATAATATAATTGAATTATTTTAGTTTATGATATTAACTGCCAAATGTATGTAGATTCAATAGCTTCTTCGTAAATCTAATTTCTAGGTGGGAATACAGTAATGGGGACAGCCAGGGGACTGTGTTTTTAGAGCTTCTATCACGTCTAGAAAAAAACTTAAAATAGTTATGGTTCTAAAAACAATAGGCCCGTAAAGTTTCCGGGTTAAAGTTTAATTAGGAGTGATATTTTTTAAAATAATTAAGTTACTTTTTTTTCAATCGGTCGGGACAGCCGATTACGAGCTTACAGAGAATCGCCCATCTGTTTTATTTCACTTTACAAGTGCAAGTTGAGTCAATATTCATTAAACTCTTATTCATAACATGATTCATCATCATAATCGACTTATAATGCTCCCACTGCTGCGATACAGCACGCGTAGCATGACCACCATAGAAACGGGTTTTGTCGATGGAAGAATAGACAAAATGACAGTTTGTGATTGTCTATCTGTCATTTTGTCTATTCTTCCATCGACAAAACCCGTTTCTACGGTGCAGGCCTCCTCTCTGTAAGAGGGAGTGGGCCATAATTCACCACACAGGCCCAGTGCAGGTTCAGGTCACATGTCTTCGAATTTATTCACTCCTCATGATCCAGACATTCCTCACAATGTTTTCCTTCACCGTTTTGAGAGCAGTGGTGATAAAATTAAATACACGAAGTAAAGTGCCTGACTGAGTTCGTACTCACGACCAACTCCAGCCGGGGATAGTGTAGCTTCCCAACAGTGATATAATTTTTCAAATCGGTACAGTAGTTTCGGAGCCTATTCAATGCAAACAAACAAACAATTAAATCTTCCCTCTTTATAATATTAGTATAGATGAAAACTTTATAAATAAATGTGTAGTACTTACATTTATTTGTAAAAGTATTCGTGAATAACACTTTTGTACCATAACAATCTATTCTAAGTTTTTCAATAGTTGCGTACGCGCATTTCTAAATGCAGCCATAAACCAAGCAATAATTCTCGAATCCTGTTTAGGTAGTCCTTGTTCTAAAGTGTGTTTTTGTTTTTGCAGATTGCAGAATTGGATAAGATCCGAAGTGAAGATTTGAAGTCGAAACCGAACATAACCTGGTTAAGTATATCAGACCACTAATGTTATTTAGTACGTAGGAAGTTAGAAAATATAAGTTATGTAATGAAATAAATCGATTGTTGTTTGATAAAACAAATATTTAATTAAAAACCTCACTTATTAATATAAAATATTACAACTTAAATTATTAAAACGATATTACAATACGATACGATATTATATTACGATTTATTGCAATTTAAAAGTTAACACTTTTACTGTGGCATGTTTGTGGTGTAAAACTGAAATAACGCACGCTCTTGATTTGAAGTTTCGAGATTTCAAATGTTACCAAACTACGCTACTTATTTCCTATAAAAAAGGCTTCTTAGTTCATCACATTTTGACCTTTCCCACAATACAGTAACTACGGTTTTACAAAGATTATCAATTTTGCACCAATCATTGCAATGTCTCCAACGGTTATCGCTTACTTTCGAATAGAAAGCTGCATAGAGATCTAGTAAATGCCTACTATTAGTAACCATTCTATGAACCAAGTCATCCATAGAAGAAGCGGAGAGGTCTGCCATTGAAAATGTATTTTTCATGTCGTAAAGTTGGAACCAGTGTGGCGGTCGGTTCGGCCATAGGTTCGCTTCAGTGAGGTTGTAGACATAGTTTACTATACTTTCCGGTTGCTGCAAAAAATAAAATAGGTTTTTAGAATTCGGTATTTACTTGTAGGTCGTAATCCAAGACTAATTTGAGGTTTAGCCGAATCGAGGTACGATTTCGTATGTTTTTAGTGTTCCTAACATCAAAAGGAAAAAACGGAACCCTTATACGATCACTTTGTTGTCCGTCTGTCTATCTGTAAAGACCCTTTTTCTCAGGAACTCGTAAAGGTATCAAGCTGAAATTCATATCAAATACTCAAGTCTACTGTCCCTTGGAGCTGTGAAAAAATCAGACTTCTAAGCCGCGCAATCAAAAGATACAGCCGTTTATGTCGCAAATTTTCGACACTCGCAAGGGAATCAAAACCTAGGGTACTTCCCGTGAACTCAATCTTGAAATTTGGTACTAAGCAACGTCTTATAGCACAGATAAAGGAAAAATTGCGAAAAGCATACATTTTGAGTTACATCATATTTTGTTAATTTTTTTTTTACTAGTTTGAAACTTACTACTCCTTTCCTCATAAACGCGTAGAGGTATTAAATTGAAATTATATCAAATACTCAGGTCTAAAACACTATGACTTTTACTTTTATACCTACAGGTTTGTACGGAACCCTCAGTGCGCGAGTCCGACTCGCATTTGGCCGTTTTTTTTTTCTATTCGCTAAGTCGTTATAGAAAATCTTTCGGTATAGTTCACAACCCGTTGTGGCGGGTTTCTAGCGACCCGAATCAAATTGAGCCTTCCTAAGTACATTAGGTATGTGTAGGTACTATTGTCATTTCGGAAAAAAACATCGATAACCGCAACAATATTGCAAGTCGGCAGTCGGCAGTTTCTAATTATGCCTATTGAGAGTCTGCGAATCTTGTATAGCCGATGTTGGCCCAATTTGTGCCCATAATTCCCAAATTAATCGAATACTCAATACTTACGTAGGTAACGGGGTTAAAGTCAATAATTTTGTAGTTAAGATTGTAATCAGTATAACTGGTAGTACTGCCGGCACCCCACGCTACATTGATAGGACTGCCATCAGCCAGGCTGTAGAATATCTTGAACTCGTCCGAGTGAGTATGTCCGTTGAATTCAGCTGTAATTGTCGCCGAAAACCTGAAAATATTCAAGTAAATCCTATTGAAAATTATCATATATTTTTTTATCTTCGGTATATCCGCCTCCAAAGTGATTAGGTTAATTCATAAAGTAATGAACCCATTTAATCATCGATTACGCGAAACGTTCACGATCACGCGCGTCGTTTCACGTCGGATTGCCCATTACATTAACTTATCTTCCGAAAGCATTAAATGTACCGAACCACTGCGTGAGATGATAAGCAAAATATAACCGCGAGCTTCTACCGGCAGGTTTATTTATCATCGACTTTATCGATGTAGATAATCAATGTATAGTATTACTCAGGATTTTATAAGGACATTGGGAAAAATTGGGCTTAAAAAACATTTGTTGGTTTGGTACAAATATCCACTACTAACGAGAAGTAACTTTATAATTTTTATTTAGCTAGAACTTTTCATTGTCCAGTCTGTGTCTGTCTTCAAAAGAAACATCCATTTTGGGTGCGATTTCTCTAATTATCCTGTCGTGACACCTTCTAACTGTCACTAACAGTTCGAAATCTTACCTGTTAACAATTCGGTTGTATTCCCTTGTCCAAGTGTGAGTAAGATCACTCACTCCAGGTGGGATGTGAGCTAGAATATGTACTTTTTCTCCAGCCTGTTCAGCTTTGTACAGCTCTTGTACCATCCAGTCTAAATGACGTTTCGCATCTTGAGGATCGTATACTACCCACCTGAAAAGTAAGGGATTGCAGTAGGTTGAGTGAGCAGCTATGGTTGGGTTACATTTCAGTTCTTTTTAACTCAACATTATAACGTTTTTAAAACTTGTAGGGGCTTGTGGCTAAGTAATATTAATCGCACGGGTCGATCGATCAGGTTAAGCTACGCTTGCCGCGGTTGGTCCGTGGATGGGTGACCCGAAATTCTGACAACCAGTATTACATAGGGGTATCGTATTACACAGTCGCTCCATGTAAAATAATGGTATTCAGATGCATCTGGTTGGACTGGAAGCCGACCCTAGCAAAGTTCGAAAAAGGCTAGGCAGTTGATGACAATAAAGTTTTTTTTTTTTTTTAAGAAAAAAGTTAATGTTTTTAAAAAGAACACCTTATTGCTCCTCATTAAAATAACACGATTCCTTTAGCCTTCACAAGGTCATCGCTCTGCCTTGGGAGGCTTTCCAACTCTACGTCTTCCCGTACGCGGATACCATCGCCAGTCCAGAACCTTTCGGTCCTTTCGGCCCCATCGACCATCTGTTGTGCGAGCGATGTCACTGCCACTTAAGTTTGGCAATTCTTTGGGCTATGTCGGTTATCTTGGTTCTCCTGCGGATCTCTTCATTCTTGATTCGGTCACGCAGGGAAATTCCAAACAAAGCACTCTCCAAACATTGCCCTTTGGGTGACTTTTAGGATTCTAATTGAAACTTGTAAAAGTTACAAATTACATACTTACCAGTTATATTTATAAGCAACATTGTTATTCAAAGTGATAACTCTGAGTCCTGGCCTGATAACCATAGAAAATTCTCCACGATCACGCAGACTTGCCTTTGCTTCTTCATCCAAATAGAAATCCCATTTTCTTACAAGAGCGTCGTACAGCCAAGTCGTGTTTAAATGTTCGCCAGTTACAGATGATGGTGCAAATCTGAAAAGAAAGAATTGAATGACGCTTTCTTCAACTCCTTAAGACTATCCAAAAGTCTTCTATCAGACTCAGTCCCATGTTACTTGGGGTTGGCGATTTTTTTCTGTTCTATTCTACTTAATCAGCGAGTATAGATAAACTACGATAACATGGCGCGCCCCTCCATATTACCATTTCAATGTAACATCCTTACGAAAGAGTTTATATGTAGTTGTAATTGGCTAGTTGAGAGCAGAAGTAATCCAAGTGACCTTTTCATCAAAACAGAGTTAAGTCACTTTTTGCCCTCCGTGGGATTAAACTTAGTTAGTGCAGAAGTAATCCAAGTGGTATGAGCCTTTTTTTTGAACAAAGTCCTATGTTTGACATTTCTGCATACACATTAAAAACATAATTTGTTAGTGGAGTTGTGATCCAAGTGACTTGTATGCTACTTGGATAACTTCACCAGTGATTTTGACTCAGTGGAGAAGTAATCCATGTTCATTGTTTGCACTTGGATCACTTCACAATAAATGTTATTACAGTGCAGAAGTAATCCATTTCCACTATGTGTTACTTGGATCACATTTTAGTAATGTGCACATAAAGTGCTATAATAATTCTATATTTTTTGCGGTCACTTGGATCACTTTATTATTACTTTTCTGATATTCCAACAAACTATGTTCCAATTTTGGGAAAAAAAATATTTTTAGGTAATATGCTGAACAGTGATTTTATAACACAACAACTTAAAAAAAATAAAGCTATGGTTTATGGTTTAACAACTGTCTGTTTGAAGGCGTGCCGTCGCCTTCAAACAGACAGTTGTTAAGCGTTGGCGCAGTGGTTAAGCGGTTGACTGCTGCGCTGCGTGTCGCGGGTTCGATTCCCGCACGGAATAAATATTTGCATGAACTACAAGTAGTTGTTCCGGATCTGGCTGTTTGTGTATGTGAGTTTATATGTTTGTAAACACACCCACAATACTGGAGAAATTCCTAGCGTGGGGCAAAGTTTTTTTTTTTAATTAGTAATTTTTTATTGCCATTTGTGTGTGTCGTTTTCAACTGATTAGAAAATGTTTTCACGGTCTAGAAAGATAGTGCAAGCTGCTTTCGCTGGAAACCTACATGAAAATAGCACGGGTACGGATACCCTAATTATTAGTGTAATTGCATGTAAGTACAAAATGTTACATTTAATTTTCTCTTGGGAAAGCAAAAAGCTTGCTAATCTTTGATTGGTATTTTTTTAGCAAGCTCAAGGGATATGATGTGGGCACGCCACGATTGCGGCGGTAAGTCTCCTCTTTGAGGAGTGGCTTGAGACGCGGCATGGAGTCCCACCTTCAGCCTGACGCAGGTCCTCACCGGACACGGTTGTTTCGGGAGGTTCCTGTTTCGGATAAGGCGGGAGGAACCGCCCGGGTGTTTCCACTGCGAAGATCGCCCTGAGGACACGGTGGAGCACACGGTGGCGGTCTGCCCTGCTTGGGCGGAGCACCGCCGTGTCCTCGTGGAGGCGATCGGCGGCGGCGATCTCTGGCGTCCGGCCTTGGTCCAGGCCATGGTATGGAGCGAGAGTACATGGGTAGCCGTTACCTCCTTCAGCGAAGCAGTAATGCTCGCGAAGAGGGAGGCGGCGCACGTGAGGGTGAGGCAGCATATGCGCCCTCACGGCCCTAACCGCCGCAGGAGACGCCCTGGGCGTCGGGAATCCCAGGCTGCTTTCCGGCCACTGTAGGCATGAGCTTGCGGACGGCGAGTAATGGGTAGCTCGCTGTCCGGTAAGGACCAAACCCAGGACGACGGCGCGTTGTGTTCCACGCACGCCTCAAAGAGACGTCAGCACAAACCGATAGGGCCCGCAAGGGCCGATGCCTGCCAGGGGTGCGGGTTTGTTCGAAACAGATACCGCCGCCCCTGGCATACAGGCTACTGAGGGAATAGGGGTGGATTGTAGTTAGTAAAAGTCTGACACGCCCTTCTGCTCCACCCAGAGCGGGAGACGTTATTTGACGATTTCCCACACAAAAAAAAGAAAAAAAGGGATATGGTGCCTCAAGCTAAAGGTTTCAGTCCGGAACATTCCGAGAATGTTGCTGAATTAGAGGGTATGTACCAGGACTTTTATTATTCGTAGGTATTAATTGAACTATTGACTCGTGTTGTCCTAATTGTTACTCATTTCTTTTTTAGCAAGTTCAATAGATATGAGGGGCAATTCTGGTAATTTTAAGAACGTTCACAGTCTGATCTCAGTGTCAATCTGTCAAAAATACCTCGAGTTTCCCTAAACTTTTGACAAATTTTTGAGATTCAATTGTCGCCGAGATGACACTGCGAACGTTTTTAATTACGAGAATTGGTCTTATGGTGCCTGAAAGTGACGATTTCAGTCTGGAACATTCCGAGAATGTTGCTCAATTAGAGGGTATGTACTAGACAAAAAATTGTGCATTTTTTGATTAATTAAACTTGAAACTTGAGATCATCAGTTTTATCTAAACTGACCTCATCATACTGGAAGAAGGAACAATGTAGCTGAAAATGAAGAGGAGGATGTGCTACCAAGTGTGGAAGGTGATGAAAGTGATTAGATATAAGATATAATATAATTTTAAATAAATAATAAAGTGATTTTCACATAAAAGTTCTTTGATTTCCCTTCTGCAGTAACATTATTATATTTTATTGTAATAGCAGAAGTGATCCAAGTTCATAAAAATTACAATAACTTTGAAAATATTGGTTACAACACCATAATATTCTAGTGAAGATTAACTTAGATTAATATCTATCATAAAACATAAAAACTTTGCGACGAATCTATTAAATACTCGTATATTCAATAAAAACGCGTTTTGATTAATATCTGAAAAGTCAAAAAAGGTCACTTGGATTAATTCTGCTCTCAACTAGCCAATTATTCATTTTCAGTAGCGTCTCAGTACGCACACTGCACACATGCGAGTCTTGGTGACACTTTGAAAATACTTTCAATACTTTTAAACGTTTTGAATTTTGGAGGGGCGCGCCATGTTATCGTAGTTAATCTCTACTCGTTTATTACTCGGTACTCATACTCGATGCTCAAAAAAAACTCATAACCTGACCTCTTTACAATATTAATATACATTAGTCAGTGTCAGAAAAATCTCGTGAAAAAATCTAACATACTTAATTAATTCAATAATACAATCAACCTGTCGTGATTATAAATGTTCGCTTAGATATTGGTCTAACTCTTCACGCTGTAGATAATAATTCATCGTAGCAATGTCAAAAACGAACATATCTTTCTTCTATAATATTTGAAACATTTCGTACATTCCTAATACCTGCATCATCTAAACCGAGTTCCTCGGTAGAGTACTCATACTCGGTACTCGTTTACTCGATAAAACGTACACTCGGCCATTATTACCTCCGTCAACACGTTATTTAGGCCCTATTCATAGTGTTAATGAATATCTTCCTTCTCTTCAGAGACTGAAGGTTCATACTTCACTTACACAATCTGTCGTTTCTTCGATCTTCCTCTTCCTATCTATCAACAATAATATTCAGCACTCTCTTTTAGCTTTGAGCAATTTGAAGTACTTCTTATCAAATCTTTATTACTTTTTTATTAGTTTAGAAGACAATTAATAATAAAAAAGTATCAACTCACTGATTTGTAGGTTGAGATTCATGGTTACCAATAACAGGTATAACTGGTACATTATCGCCAAAACTGGTCCTTATTTTATCGACGAGGTGTCGGTTCATATCGTCGATCAATTCGTACGTTGTCTCCCAAACGCCATGGTCGATGGTGTCACCTATGTAGTACACTACATCAATACCCTGAAATAATAACACGTATTCGTTCATAAGAATGACCTTCGACCCGTATGAATGCTCTTATAAATGACCATAGACAAGAGTTAATACATGGTCAAGGTCAGTAGATTTCTATTGTTACGAGCTTGGGGTTCGTGACAATTAAAAACTGCCGATATGAATTACCAAAAATAACACTTTAATTAAACACACTAATAACACAACGCAATAGCACTACGGATCACTCTTAAGTCGCACTTGAAGATCGCTTTAGATGTTCTCGCATGTACCGCTTCCAATGAACTACCCCGGGACGCGCTCCGTTCCCGCTTATATAGGGCCCTCGGATAGTTCCAGAACCTTCTACCGTAGAAGCATCTAGAATGTTCGAGTACATATCGGCCTTGACCGAACACATGTCGATAGTTCCAGAAAGTTCTAGCATCGAACTTTCTAGAAGGCTCCTGACCATTAATTCCGCTATTCGATAAGAGATGGCGCTAGTGGTAACCAACATCAATCGTGCGGCTCAACACTGCCCCCACCTAAGAAATGCTCGTCCCGAGCATTATCGGCCCCATAATAACGCGCCAGTCGATCCACATGGACTATCTTAGGAGTACCTCTTGCACCTTTCTGTATCCGGTAGGTAGCGTCATTTATCTTTGTCACAATCCGGTATGGTCCGTCCCAGTTAGCTTGAAGCTTAGGAGATTTCCCTTTTCTGCGAACTGGATTGTGCAACCACACTAGTGAACCTTCGTCAAACCCTTTATTGTTCATTTTGCGGTCATAACGGGTTTTCATCTTTTCAGACATTTGCCGGCCTGATTGTCTGACGTGCTCATAAATGTCATTCATCTTGTTCCGCAAGTCATTCGCATAATCGGTTATACTGCGTGGGGCATCAGGTGGTATTCCAGTGATCAGGTCTGCAGGCAGCCGTAATTCCCTTCCAAAGTTTGCGAAAGCTGGTGTCACCGATGTGCTTTCGTGAACAGCGCTTCGATATGACAACAAAAATGGTTGTATGTGCTTGTCCCAATCTCGTTGCCGATTTTCCACAACTTTGGCTAGGTACCTCTCTAATGTCTGATTGAATCGTTCCACCATTCCATCCGATTGTGGGTGGTAAGAAGTTGTTCTTGTTTTATGAGTACCCATCACTCGACAAGTTTCCTGGAATATTTGAGACTCAAAATTCCTTCCTTGATCACTGTGAATCTCTAAAGGTACTCCAAAACGACAGAAGACTTCATGAACTAATTTATCGGCAACTGTTGAAGCTTCTTGATTTGGAATGGCGAAGACTTCCGGCCACTTAGTGAAGTAATCCATCACAACCATGAAATACTTGTTACCACTTTCACTTTCCGGAAACGGCCCCGCAACGTCAAGGGCTATCCTCTCCCATGGTGCACCAACATTGTACAATTTCAATGCACCTCTGCTACGCGTCTGAGGTCCCTTTACAGCTGCACAACTTGTACATTTGCGACACCAGTCCTCGACATCGTCCCGACAGTGGACCCAGTAAAACCGTTCTCGTATCTTCAGTAGAGTCCGTTTTACTCCCAGGTGACCTCCTGAACAACCATTATGGTACAGCTGCAGAACATCCGGTACTTGAGATTTAGGGACAACCATTTGCAAGTGACAGCTGTTTCCCCGAGCATTTTCCCATTTACGGCACAGGACTCCATCTTGAATCACCAAGCTGTCCCATTGGGCCCAATAGCTCTTTGTGATCGAACTCATTGCTGAGACGTCGCTCCACCTGGGCTTAGGAGCTCTGGCCTTTATCCACTCCAGAATCGGCTTGATGTCTGAATCTTCCTGCTGTGCACGTTGTAGGCTTTCCTTCCACTCGTTGCTGAGGTCCGTCCTGAGCATCCTCACAGGTACCACTTCCTTACTCTCTTGCCTAGTACAGTGCTTGCAGTCTTCAGGACAAGGTCTTCTTGACAATGCATCTGCGTTGCCATGAGATTTCCCGCTGCGATGTTCCACCACAAAGTCGTATTCCTGTAGTAGCTCAATCCATCTCGCAACTTGTCCTTCTGGATTTTTGAACTGCAATAGCCATTTCAGTGCAGCATGGTCGGTACGTAAATGGAATTTCCGCCCCAGAAGATATTTGCTAAAATGCTGCAATGACTTTACCACAGCAAGCAATTCCCGTCTCGTGACACAATAGTTCCTCTCCGGCTTTGACAACGACTTGCTGAAGTACGCTATCACAACCTCTTGATCACCATTCCGTTGAGACAACACACCACCAAGTCCTATGTCACTCGCGTCTGTGTCAACTATAAATTCCTTGCCTGCATCAGGGTACCCCAAAATAGGTGTTTTGCATAGTCGGTCCTTTAACTCCTGGAATGCGATATCGCAACTTTCATCCCAGCTGAAATGTCGCTTCTCTTCGGTTAGCTTATGCGGGGGTTTGGCTATATCTGCAAAGTTCTTAACAAATCGCCGATAATAAGAGCACAACCCCAAAAACGCTCTGACCTGCGTCTTGTCTTTTGGAACTGGCCAATCCTTGACAGCGGCGATTTTTTCTGGATCCGTGCGGATACCTTCTTCCGACACTACATATCCCAAAAAGCTAACTTGCCGTTTGAATAGTGAACATTTCTTCGGACTCAACTTGAGGTTGGCACTCTGGATCTTCATGAGCACGCGTTCCAGGTTTTGAAGATGTTTTTCAAACGTACGGCCTACGATGATGATGTCATCCAAGTAGACCAGACAGGCATCGCCAATCAACTTAGTTAGTACAAGTTCCATCAACCTTTCAAACGTTGCCGGAGCGTTGCACAATCCAAACGGCATAATTTTAAATTGCCACAGACCCTTTCCTGTCGAGAATGCTGTTTTCTCTTTGTCCTTGGGGTCAATTTCAACTTGCTAGTAGCCACTTTTCAGGTCCAGCGTGCTAAACCACTTTACTCCAGTAAGCATGTCCAAAGTGTCATCAATTCTTGGCAAAGGGTAGCTGTCCTTCTTCGTAACGTCATTCAGACGACGATAGTCAACACAAAACCGCATGTTGCCGTCCTTCTTCCTTACCAGCACTACCGGTGAACACCATGGACTAGATGAAGGTTCAATAACACCATCCTTCACCATTCCCTCAATCATGGTTTCTACTTCCAATTCACGCGCTACCGGCAATCTCCTTGGCCGCTGACGGATAGGCAACTCTTCTCCTGTATTTATTTTGTGTTGAACTAAGCCAGTCTTCCCAATGTCACTATCGTTTAGGGAGAAAACTTCGGCGTACTTCAGTAACATCTTCTTCGCCTTGCCCATCTCATTTTGAGACAGAGCGCTGCGACACTCTTCTAAAAGTGTGGTCACTCTCGTTTGTGCATCTTTGCTGGGGGTCCCAGTCGATAGATATTGGCATTGATGCAGCCAATCCACTTCCTCGCAAGTACCAATCAGTGTGCCTTTTTCAATAGTCTGTTCCTGATCACAAAGGTTCAGCACACGTACCCCTGAGATGTCGGTGGCTCTGACCAAAGTTCGTGCCACTTTCCATGGAAGGTCATTGTCTACCCTTTCCACGAGTACACAACGATGAGTTTGCCCAGAATTCCGAGGAAGACTAACCGGCACAATCGTTTCTGATCTCGGAGGAAGAACAATTTCCTTAAGGCTGTACACATACCCTGATAACGCCCCTTCCATAAAAAGTTCCTCTCGTCCACATTTCATAACTCCCTGCTTGACGTCAATCTCGCAAAAATTCTTCCTCATAAAGTCAAGACCCAGGATGCAATCGTCCATTATATCAGCCACGATGACATTATGCAGGTAGGTCCTGTTGCCTAGCTTCAACTCCATTTCCTTCTCTCCACGGACGGGTATGCGCTGACCGGTGGCTGTCACCAAATTAATGCATTCCCGGTTGTATGTGGAGTCCCCAAGGAGCCGACTCATAACTTTGGAACTGACGACCGTACGAGAGGCTCCCGTGTCTATGGTCAGCTTACAGGGCATTCCGTTGATCTCACCCTTGATGATTAAGGTGTTCCCGTCATGGGTTTGTGTGATCGAAATCCTTGGGGCTCTTTGAACATCAGCCAGCACCCGCCCCGCAGTCCTGGCTATTACTCGTTTCCCTGCTGCTGCTGGGTAGTGCTGTTAGCCGCGCTACCCTCTGGAGACCGGCCATCTTCCCTTTCTGCAGTTCGCTTAGGGCAACTGGATCGAAGGTGGCCCCTTTCCCCACAGCCGTAGCACCTAGGGCTGTATCCTTTACGATCGCGAACTGTAGCCGCTACAACCTCCCTGACGCGATGGGAACGATGATCCTGCCGCACAGCTTCCACCTCCAGAGCATGGGCCAAGGCGTCCTTAAGCGTCCCGTTGTGACCGAGTCTCACAGCAGCTCTAACTTCAAGGTCCCGGATGCCGTCGATGAATGCATGCACCAGGTTCCCATCAATAAGTGCAGGTACGGACTGGTACGCTTTTCGAACCAGCTTCTCCACTTCAAGGGCCCACTGCTGCAGGTTTTCGTTACTGCGTTGCACACGATCCTTGAGCTGCGCACGAAACACGTGTTCCAGGTGAGCGTCGCCATATCTAGCCTCCAATGCCTCGAGGAGCTGCTCGTAAGTCACTTCCTTACCGAGAGCTTCCAGCACATTTAAAGCCTGGTCGCGCAGGCCTAGAGTGAGGGCAGTCATGGCCTGACTTTTATTCCACCCGTTCGCCTTCATGACAGCCGCAAACTGAATTTTGTAGGCCGACCAGGAAGAAGTCCCGTCGTACGGCGGCACTTTGAATCCACGTAGCGAAGGTGTTGTAGCTACGGGAGCTGCGATTCCATCCCCAAGTTTGAGGTTACCCAACTCTTGCTTCACATCAGCAATGACGTCACTGAACTTGCTGATCTGAGTTTCAGCTTCTGACAAGCGGTTGTCATGCTGGGCAACCTTCTCCTTCACCTCCTTCATGTCTTTCCCGAAGGTTGCGTGAAGGTCCTTTATGAGGAGCATCTGCTCTTCCTGGCGGTGCACCTGCTCCTCCTTATCCCGTTTGAGCTGTTCTTCCAATTGACGGGCCTGCTCCTCCTGTCGGCGAGCCTGCTCCTCCTGTCGGCGAGCCTGTTCCTCCTGTCGGCGGGCCTGCTCCTCTTTATCCCGTTTGAGCTGTTCTTCCAATCGGCGGGCCTGTTCCTCCTGTCGGCGGGCCTGTTCCTCCTGTCGGCGGGCCTGCTCCTGCAACATCATCATCAGAGCAGCAAAATCTGGTGCTGGTGATGCTGGAGCAGCTGTGGACGGGCCGGCCTCTGTGGTTGGTAGCTGGCCCTCCGACGCCTGTGGCATTGCTCCACCAAATCGCCTCTGGTCCGTCTCCTGCTGGCGATGACTCCGGGTACGGATACCCTCCATGTCGTCTTTAGGTAAAATCGGCATGATTTTTATCCTTGCTTCTGACACCAATTGTTACGAGCTAGGGGTTCGTGACAATTAAAAACTGCCGATATGAATTACCAAAAATAACACTTTAATTAAACACACTAATAACACAACGCAATAGCACTACGGATCACTCTTAAGTCGCACTTGAAGATCGCTTTAGATGTTCTCGCATGTATCGCTTCCAATGAACTACCCCGGGACGCGCTCCGTTCCCGCTTATATAGGGCCCTCGGATAGTTCCAGAACCTTCTACCGTAGAAGCATCTAGAATGTTCGAGTACATATCGGCCTTGACCGAACACATGTCGATAGTTCCAGAAAGTTCTAGCATCGAACTTTCTAGAAGGCTCCTGACCATTAATTCCGCTATTCGATAAGAGATGGCGCTAGTGGTAACCAACATCAATCGTGCGGCTCAACACTATGCATTCTTCTTAGCGTATCGATGGCAAGAAGTTCAAAAATCTTTGGCCCAAAATTAGCTGCGCGAACTCCGCTCACTGACGCATTTATAAGATCATCAAAGGCACAGGGTCAGGGCATGCGGCGCAGGATAGAAGGTGGGCCATTGTCTGTGAGGAGGTGCCGCCTACGCACTTGAGATCTATGCATTACTTGGAATTCGTTCTGTGCACGGGGGTCCCCATATCAAGCAAAATGTTAGCTTTTTCCTTTAGAAAATCTTCAGTAGTAGGCTGGCCCTATCATCATTCCATAGAACTATAACATAACTGGCGAAATATTGATAAAGGTACAGTCAGCAACAAATATCCATTAACACTGTCACTTTTTTCAAAGTTGACACAAAATGATTCGATAAACTTCTTTTTAGCTAATAATTAATTTTCTTGAATAGTTTTAATTCTGTTCCAATTAATTAAAAATTAGGCTCAATAATACAGAGTTAAAAAACTGAAGTGTTCATCGGAATCAGAAAAAGTCGATACTTTTTCTGCTCACTGTACTCAACACATCCGCTTATTTGCACGACAGCATCGTTTTGTCTATCGTAGGTCTTTAAATTTTAGGTATATGTTTCGATTGAGAATAATTTGATTAATAAACAGATATTTATTTTCTATCACTGCGATCAGTAGAGATTCGGATGATAAAAAGAGTGACGAGCCCCTCTTTACCTATGACTAAGTCCTTATAAACATTAGGCTTATAGGTAACTATAGCGATCGTGAATAGATTAACTGGGTATCATCAATCTGTAAGATTAGGTAACGCATGACGGGGTTTTTTTGTATGAGTTGTACGTCATAAACGGATTTTCTCAAAGAGTAACAAAAACTTCCTCCTAGTCTTTGTTAGTCGACGTCCACTGGATTTTCAGCTCTCGATGTTAAACCGACCAATGAGAATCGAACAGAGAGTAGCGCGGGTGATTCACAGCAGGTCCAAAGAAAAGGGTGTCGATTTTCAGCTCTCGCCGCTAAGCAGTGCGTTGAAGATCTAGTGAGCGTATAATAATCCCGCTGCGATTTAATTACGTTCGTGGGAACTTGAGCTTATTTCTAGCAAAGGTCAGCGACGGCGGCAAACATTGAAAAAAAAATAAGACAATTTTTTGTCGCATAGGGCGTGTGATAGGACTGACGACATCTTTCATACTACTTTAACCAAAGATAAAATTAAAACAATTAAAAAATAATTTACCTCGTGTGATTCAGTGATGGTATCAATAACATTATCGAACGCCCAAATCGGTGTGTCGCAGTTCCTGTAGTCTCCCCAAAAGCCTGCAGGCTCAGCATTTCTTGCGGTAGCAAACCTAGTTTGTGACGACCTCCTTAGTTCCCGTAACTTGGAAGCTACACTCAAATCTAAGGTCACTTGGCCAGTATTGTTCTTAATACTCTGTTCGATTATAGATTCTTCGTCGTCCGTTTTGAATACATAACGCTCGACTGGTGATTGTCCTATTCTGCAACAGACTGGCTCGTCGCAGTCGGCGACTCCGAATGCTTCGTACAGAGGGTCGATATGAGCATCGGTAATTACAGCAATTTTGAGTGGTCGTGGATCGATGGCTGGGGCCTGTTGAATTAATAGAAATGTTAGAGGTGCACCATACTTGTTCGGGTATGCATATCAGCCGACCCGAAGCATTTACCACACATATTCAGCTTTCATTCGAGTCGTGCCGATTGGCGAGCTCAGTTTAGCATCTACCCTCTCTGAATCATGTTCAGGTCGGCTCGGCACAATTCGTACTGAAGCGAGCGGGTTTTCCCGAACATCCACACAATTATTCGATTTTGCCGCCCGGGTCGTTATGCCGACTCCAACAAGTGTATCCCTTACACTAAAATCCAAAAGAGGATTAAAATGTGTTACATTTTAATGATGGTGTTTAAAATGTTGAGTCACTGGCAAGTAAGGTCAGAAACGAAAGTCAGTCAGCACTCAAACTTTTACAAAAATCCGAATGGTTGGCTAAAAACCTGAGCATCGAATCGTATTTTTGGTAGTCTGAACTTGCATTATTATAATTTTATCGTGTTTTAGTATAATATAATACGATTTATACCTAAACTGAAAAGTCTTAACCAGCATATTTTTTGCTGACTGTAGGTACCATAGTAAGTTTCTTTTCTAGGTTTTTAGTTTCATGTATTTTGGTATAAACTGGAACTATTTCTACTACTTACATTATTTATTGGAGCTGGCTCGGGTAGTTCCACCTGCCATTCAAACCTCGGGTCTTCAAGCCTGCAGACGTTTGGGTCGTCGCTTCTTTGCTGAACAAGTGCGCAAAATGTTCTAGGAGTAGCTTCGGGCGTGGTTCTGATTATATGCGTTATTATTGGCTGCAATATAAGTTGTTAATGCTTATTTACTTTATTAAAGAATAAAAGTATTTATATTTATCATAGCGAACAGAATATCTAGGCATGTGTCTAATGCTCTTCTTAATCATCAGTTGAGTGGGTGAGTGATCACTGAGGCTCGTTCGTATCACCAATTGGATCACGTAGAAATACATGAAATGTAAGATGGGACGAATACAATAATACTAGAACAAGTAGGTATCAAATTCCATACCACATTCAGTCCAACAGCTCCATAGCAAACAGGGTAGGACTCAATGTTCAAAGATGCACATAGGTTGATAACAACATTCGCGATTTCTTCATCGGATTGCCCGTTTTGTACACCTTCAAACACGGTAGCAAACGCGCTTCGACATATTAGACAATCCAGAGTCTGAAAATGTAAGATAATTGTTGTTAAACCGGTGCTCGGTGGTAGCGTAGCGTCCGTCCGGATGGCTTTGAAATGGTGTTCGGCATCGGACTTGCCTAGCATAATCAGCCTATTATATTCCCACATAAGCCTCCTTTCTTCGAGAGGGAGTGGGCTGCAATCTACCACGCGGCCCAATGCGTGTTGGCAGATGTCACATGTCTTCAAATTTTTGGTTCTAGGACAGGCTGGTTTTCTCAAAATGTTTTCCTTCATTGTTTTGAGAGCAGTTCTGATGAAATTATTTACACAAACTAAAGCGCCTGTCTGGATTCGAACACACGACCTACAACACGTAATAATTCGGTGCCGATACCACTAAGCCACAATTGCTCTTTACTTGCCTAGCGGTCCAGCTAAAGTTTGTTGCATTGTTAACTTAAATGGCGAATGAGATATCTACTAGTTTGTAAATGACTTGTTGCATTATTCACTTCAATCGCATACGGCGAATCCGAATGCTTCACAGAAGGCGTCGATATGTGCATCGGTAATCACGACAGTTTTGCTGGCGCCTGTTTAATTAATAAAAATGTTGGGTTTCCTCCACATTTGTTCGGGTCGGCACAGTGTAGCCGACCCGAAGCAATTACTAAACATTTCGGTTCTCGGCGGTGAATATGTGTATGATCCGCAACTCCGTTCAGCATCTACACTCGCTAAATCATGGTCAGGTTGGTTCGGCACAATTCAAGCTAAGCCGAGCGGCTTTTTCCCGAGCATCTACATATTCGATTTTGCCGCTCTGTACGGGCGCACCTACATTTGCCTTGAACTCTCCGGGAACCAAAGGAATACGAATATTAATTTATATAATTCCTGGATTCCATTCCATTTTCGAAAAATATTATACCTCAAGACCTTTAAAAAAAAAATGTAGTAATTGCCAAATACTGCCGTCTTGTCGTTTCTTTTTCTGTTTGTAATTATTGCTTTCTCTCACCTAACAGTTCTGATAAGCCTGATTTAAATAACAAGTTTACTCATAATTCTTTTTTGATTAGATATGTCGGTATTGGATTAAACAGTAGGGAATTTGGATTTGATTTTATCAGTAGTTAAATCAGTTAGCACCTACGTTTCTCGCGATAAACTAAGTACTCACATATTTACATTTAATTATTTACACCAATAAAGTAAGTATTAAAATTTAATTTTTAATGATAAATACTATGCAATTTGTTTAACCGTAAAATTCTCTACACAAAAAATAATTAGGTAGTTCTAGATAAGCCAATGACGATAATCGATTAACACTTAAGTTTTCATAGTTATTAAACACAATATTTTAGAAAGTCAGAACATCTTTAAACCAAAAATAAATAGTACTTATCTATCATATGAAATAACGAAAAAGTAAAAAAAAAAAAAAATATGCAAAAGTAACAATGTTAATCGACTTTCGTTGCAGACCGTACCTATAATAGTTGTGCACTGTGAACGGATAAGTTCCCTGAAATAGAGCGATGTCTCAGGCTGTTGGAAGGTAATGATTGCCACCATGGTCAAAAACAAAAGAGAGGGGCGCGACATTGTGGATGGCACTATCTGTTAGTGCCATCCACAATGTCGCGCTCGCGCCCCTCTCTTTTGTTTTTGACCGCTCGCAGTATAAGTGTCAAAGAGTGGGGCGCGTCTTCATGGATGGAACTATCTATATCTGTATGCTATGGCTCTGTATAAAAAGCCAACCCATACGACCTTTGCACTGTATTTTGATACTTGTGTCGTTTGGAAACCCTTTCTTTCCTGTTGAGATTCATACAGGTTAACAGGTCCTGCACTTGGTGAATTAAAAAACTTAGTAGACAGTACCTAGTAAATATAACGAGATGGGCGGACGACATCGTTGCCATCGCGGGCAATACCTGGATGAGGCTGGCACAGGAGCGTGAGAATTGGCACAAGAAATGAGAAAGAGGCACAAGAAAAGAGGCCTATCAGCAGTACCCACTGCTCGCTGAAGTCGGGCTGTGGGTGATGATGATATTTATATACGTACAACTTACCGTTCTAGCGTCTGACGCATATTCCAGTGACATTCTAGAGGCATGTTCGGGACTATGGAACAAATCAATAACATCGGCCAGCTGTTGTGACTCTAAAGCACTCAGTTCATGCCTCATGTGCTTTTTAAACAAGTCTTCAATTTCATCTAAAACACGAACATTTATACACTGTCTAATAATGTAACAAATTTAATTTAATTGCATTTTAATTTGTAAAAAATTACCTATAGACAACTCTGTTGCAAAAGTCGAAGCTAAAAGCGTTACTATAAATACGAGCAACCTCATCTTGCTCGCTTGATTGTTCAACAATGAATGATAACAAAGTATTTCACCTTTATATAGATAGATAAACTAGATACCAAACTCGTGCGACAAGCAATCGAAATTATTGACATTATTTGAGTGTCTCGATTTTATTACAGGGATGCGGGCTTACAAGCATTCCAACAGATAGTGCAAGTATGCATCACTTTCACTCGTTGTTACTCGTGTATTCATAATTATATCAGGACAGGTGTAAAATAATACCTACATCAAATTGCTTTTAGTCACTTCTGTAGAATTACAATCAGTAGGTTAACCACACGCGATTTAGAAGCTTTTCACGTTATGTCCATGTTCTTAACCACGATTGAATTTTGTGCCGGTCATAGCATCAGATATCAGCGATAGATAATCTGGTATCAATCAATATAATCTTATATCTACGAATTGACATGCTTAAAACATGTTTGCACTACATTATAATGGCATATCGAAACTAGAGAAACTGAGATGTTTTACTATATTATCAACAGAGACAATAATATTCATCATTTTGTCACGTGGAAGATTGTTCACACCGTTTTGTGCTCACTAACGTCTCATTCTTTACGTCAAATCAGAATTTGGTTAGAGCTCTGCCCATTTTCGTGGAGACAGTCCTACCCTCATCATTTCAGCCGAAAGACGTCCACTGCTGGACATAGGCCTCCCCCAAGCTCCGCCACTTCGACCGGTTCTGTGCTTCCCGCATCCAGCGGATTCCTGAGTCCTACCCTCATACAGACAAAATTCGAATCGTAGAATGATAATATTGTGGAAGTTGTTCTACTCGTTCCTGTTATCAATCTGCACATTAATACTACTCATGAGACGATCCACGTAAACTAATCGTGAAAATTTCGTAGTAATGACGATAAACTTGTCATTTAACTTAATATCGAAGAGACACATCTCTCTCTGTCCAAGATAGGGTTATACACTTTCATAATGTTACGAAATTAAACGAAGCTTGAATAAACGTATACATACATATTTTATTAACCCTTCATATATAAATATAAGATCTTATGTATAGTTGCATAAATACATAATTTGAACAAAATAACGTTAAACTTCGGTCATGTCCACATCTTCAATGACCAAGTCATCCAACATCTCAGCGAGTGTGATGCGAGGCAGCGTAGGGTCGATCTCATCGGTGTCCACTGGTATTTTGTTCTCGTCCTTAAATATATTGACGTTCTGCCTAAACGCAGGGTCTTCTTCCAAGTCGTCCAAGAAGTCGTTGTAATCCCTGTAAAGGTTATTCAAAGTTATAATTTGATTTTGAGACAGTAAAATCTGCATATTATTAAGAACTGTGGCATTCTAATCTCAATACTAATTGTCGACATTTATTGTGCCCGGGATGAGAGGATGAAATTATTTTTATAATACGGGATTGGCCTTTTAGCCTCGTTGATGAAATCCGAAGCATTTTGAAGGAAATTCCTAATACTCATTGCTTCGTCATAATCAGACTACAATATTCCTACTGCTGGGACACAGGGCTCCTCACAGTGAGAGGAAGTGGGCCATAATCCACTACGCGGGCCCAGTGCGGGTTGGTAGATGTCGCATATCTTCGAATGTTTAGTTCTAGAACATTCGGAGCTGCCTGCAGCCGGTTTCCTTACGATGTTTTCCTTTACCGTTTTGAGAGCAGTAGCGATGAAATAATTTACACAATTTAAAGCGTCTGTCTGGGTTCGAACCTACGACTTATAACTCGCAAGTCGCAGCCGTTACCTTCATATGTTTGCAAAATTCGTCTAATCGACTACATAAATGAATGTTGTTGAACTGTCAAAATAAAAGACATTGTCATTGTGTTTTATGTTAAGCTAATACCTCACTGTCTTAGTAGATGAAAGGGGCAATAAGTCGTGAGTATATTCAAATGGTCGAGATCATTGCGAAATTCTTAGTAAATACCATGTTATCATAAGAAAATATTATATCCACTTTAAAAAAAACCGATGTAGTAAGAATTACGACATTTTTAACGATAGGACTATGTCAAGGGCCACTTGATTGATATTATTTACGCAAAGGAAGCAAATATGCGATAAGCAAAAGATAATACTGATTATGGAGAGACTGATCGTATACTCTCTTTTAAATTTGAAATTACGTGATAAAAACTGATTTCTGGCTGCAATCTAAACTGCATTTTACAGTTGTACGTCTGTAAACACGTCGTAATCGTAATAACGAGATTTCGGATTTATTGGAAAGTCGTCAGTGGAGAAAATACGGCTACCTTCGTCACAAACGAATTTTTCGACAAAAATGCCACTAAAATTAGCAAACGTGCTTATTTATAGTCAACAAAATTCAACATAATAACTTTAGATTATAATCTAAAGTGACTTAACTTCGTCACAGACGAATTTTGCGACAGATATGCCACTGCAATAGGGTATTTTCCAATTTATTGAAAAGTATTCTAAATTGAAGATTCGGACGAAATATGTAACAGAAAAATAAAAGTAAATTGATTTATATCCATTTTCTCAATTAAAAACGATTTAAATCGAATGTACTTCTCGTTGTCTTGAATTTACCGCCAAAACGCTCGCTACGATGACTTTTTATCACGTGACGTCAACTTCGTGTAAACCAAAGTAAGTAAACAAGTGAATGTCGAGTTAATAATTAACAAGATTTTTAATGTATAGAAAGTGGAATTACTGGCGTACGGTGCCTCTGTGCACAAATACTTCTAAAAATGCGCCAAACTAAGTATTTGTACCGGTGCAGTTTACACAAAGCTGGCGTCACGATGTCACGTGATAAAAAGTAATCGTAAGGAGCGTTTTGGCAGTAAATTCAAAACAACGAAAACGAAATTTGATTTTAATCGTTCTTAATTGAGAAAATGGACTTAAATAAATTTATTTTTCTGTTAATTATATCGTTCCAATCTTCAAATTAAAAATAGTTTATTATTAAATTGGAAAATACCCTATTAGCAAAGGAGCTTACCGACGGTAAACAAAATTCAACACTATGTCTTGACACTAATGTTAACAATTTTTTTCCTTACTTTTCTTTTAAAAAAAAAACGTTGCCCCACACTAGGAATTTCTCCTGTATTGTGGGTGCGTTTACAAACATTTAAACTCACATACACAAACAGCCAGACCCGGAACAACTACTTGTAGTTCATACAAATATTTGGTCCGTGCGGGAATCGAACCCGCGACATGCAGCGCAGCGGTCAATCGCTTAACCACTGCGCCAACCGTGCCCAAGGTTCAAGGTTCATTGCTGGTATGGTGGACAGGGGGGGGGGGAGTTATTGGCAAACATTTGTGCAATTTTAAAACAAGATGGTGGCATTCGTTCCGATTTTGGCCATGTGCTAAAATCACCTTCTAAAGCTATATGGTTAGATACTTTAGCTTTAGTATACTTACTCATTAGTAGAACTAAGTCCTTCATGTAATTCTTCGGCCATGTGTTTGAGTTTCCATGCGCGCGCACGTCTCCTCGCAGACCTCTCTCCGTAAAACTTCTTTACCAAAAACACATCCGGAATTGCGTTCTGGTCTAGCTTGTCAAAGTTTGCGTCGTTCACGTTTGAATCGCCGATGTTGTAGCTAAAATGTACAATTTTGATATGAATTTATTATTTTAATAATGACATTGTGTTAGTCTCCACGTCACCTTCAGAACTTGAAGAAATGTTCCAAGACCTGAACACAACAAGTATTGAGGTTCGTCTTTCAATGAAAAGATTCAAGAAATAATAGGTCATGACCAACAGCACGCATCTTAGGGTTAAGGTAGACGGGCATCTGTTGCAGCAATATGTCTATGTGGTTACATATACTTGGGCCAGATAGTCTCTTTTAAGAAAAGACAAGATAAGGAAGTCGAAACACGTGTCTAAAATGCTCGGAAGACCTACTGGTCCCCTAAAGAACATAAATATGAAAGGTAGACTTCCTAAATAGAAAATAAACAACTCTTCGATAAGTGCATCCTGCTCGTCTTAACCTATCCTACTAATAAATGTGAAAGTTTGTATGTTTAGATGTTTGTTACTCAATCACGCAAAAACTGCCAAACGAATTCTGATGAATTTTGGCACACATCTAGTTTATACCCTGGATATAAATACACGGACATAACCCGAAGAATTGCCAAACTTAAGTGGCAGTGGGCAGAGCACATTGCTCGCAGAACAGATGGCCGATGGGGCCGAAAGGTTCTGGAGTGGCGACCGCGTACCGGAAGACGTAGAGTGGGAAGGCTCCACACCGATGACCTTGTGAAGGCCGCGGGTATCCGCTGGATGTGGGAAGCACAAGACCGGTCGAAGCGGAGGAGCCTGGGGGAGCCCTTGGCCAGCAGTGGACGTCTTTCGGCTGAAATGATGATGATGATAGGACACTTTTTATCCCGGTATTATGTTCCCGCGGGATAATTTCCGACCTCCACGCGGGTGAAGCTGCTGGCAAAAGCTAGTGGTGTATAAAGCTGGTCACTTACTGAACAACAGAAGTCCAAACTCAAGAGCTAACAGGCGCAGCTTAAAAGGTGTCAAGCATACAGATTGATTTAGAATCCCGCACACCCTGCGCTCCATGATTTAAGCAGCGGATGTTGAAGAAAAAACTGCCAGGCTGAACTGGGAGTCGGCCGATTACGTAACACGAATATACCCGAATAAATCGGCAAAGATCAGCACTCACCTCTGATCTGGACGCCTGAGAGAGGATATCGCCGTCGAGGTAGAACACGGTGGTGTGACGGTCTGATAATGTTGGCAGGGCCAACGTGGCCAGAGATCGCACAAGACATGGAGGAAAAATGGGAAGCCTTTGCCCAGCAGTGGGACACAATATATGCTAACAAAAAAATATTAATCCATAACCGTATTAATATTATAAATTCTAAAGTAACTCTGTATGGTTCACGCTTAAATTACGGAACGGATTTCTATTCAAATTTGGCAAGGAAATAGATGGCATCCTGGGGAAGGACAAAGACTACTTTTTGTCCCAGTACTGCCTAGTAGTACGTTCCCATGGGATAATTTCTGACATCCACGCGAGGAAAGCTGTTCTGCTAGTAATTCTATGTATAGAAGAGATTGTTAGATGATTTCGTAAATAAGGGCCTTGTTCGAGTCCAAAACTGGTCGGAGAATCTCAGCTTTAAAAACAAAAACATAATCCTAGAAATAAAAAATCCGAATAGAACAACAAAAATATCTCGACGCACGTTACAGCCGCATCGGGCCGCAGCGCAATGCATTTTACAGCCCGATAGTAGTGTGCATTGGTTCATAGAAAATGTACAGTCGCCAGCAGGTCAAGCTATCCCAAACTGTAAAATTTTCCCAATTGAACATAAACCTTATTCCTTTGCAATAAAGTTGAAAAACTATGAAAGAAATTTGACAGATTGGGGTAGCTTGATGTGCTGGCCTCTGTACAATAGTGATGAAGTTGGATGTTCGCAATGCATTGCGTTGCGGCGTGGCCCGCTCCAATCTACTTTAGCCTTAAAAGATAGCTTACCCCAAAACTGTATCACCAGGTTTTAAAATATGTCCCAAATGCGTTCTAGTGTGGACAGGGTTGACGTCTAAACCAAGTTCACTGGCTTTTACAACCCACACATCTGCTATCACATGCTTACTGGACACCATGCCTTGACCAGGGAATGCTTTCTTTTCCTGTAAAAGTATTAAAATGATTAGCATCAAAAACGTCTTTATTGCTAAGAAAATAACGACTTCTTTATTTTCTTTATGATATGAGGAGATTTATATTTTACTTGTTGGAATTTATGTTTTTATGTGACTCGCTTAAGGACGATTATTGCTAAGCAGAGGCGCTGATGTTCATTCGTGTTTACTTCTTTTTCATAAAATCCCTATTTACGAGGTAGACTATATCATTGCTGGTACCTTGGCTGATGACATTTTGATAGGATAAGAGAGCGAAGCTTTGAAGTTTGTCACTATTTTAATAAAACATTAACTTACGTGTTCCTTCAATATTTCAATGTCCATGACAATATATTCCACCAGTTGTTTAGGATTACATATTGGAGAGAATGGGTGTCTCCAGTAAACTGTAGAAGACACTTCACACACTGAAAAAAGAATTTAAATAATTTTCATACAAATCGAGTCAAAATGAGTCACTACATTACGACAGTAGATTATTTTTTGGCCTTTTATGATATATGATTTTATTTCTGTAAATAGTTGTACAAACCCTTATACAAGATGTTGTTTTGCATCCTCGTCAAATTTCAGGTAGTTGTCATAAAAGACATAAATAATCAATTGAAAATACAGTACCGGGCAATAACAAATAAGCACTGCTTTTTTTTGTTGTTGAAATTTAACAGTATTTCAGAATTAAACCCTTAATTCAATACAAATAAAAGAGAATCACCCGACTACGCAACAGCGACAATGCAGCTGTGTGCGTGAGTGTCGACGTCTTACCTACCTACGAACCAAATTCAAGCGTGCGCGACCGAGCGGCGAGCAATGAATGACCTAAGCGACCGGTAGCAATAATTTTACCTAATTTTATTTCGAAAATCACCTACATTATTGTCATAAATTTAGTTTGATAATTACCTCTTTTTAAGCATCATTAGAATACGGAAATCTTACTATTGACAGTAATACTAGTGCGCCAAAGAAAAGTTCACTGACCTGGTATCAGATGATTAATAAAATGTTCGTTTTGCTCCTAATGCTATCGTTCAGCCTAAACTTTTCGTAATGATTTTGTTTTTATTTGTGCATTAAATTGGTTGATTTGAAATTTTCTTTACTACTTAACGGGCTTAGGACCGGTAATAATACCTACCTACCTTAGTTGATGTACCGATCTACTAAGTTTAAAAATGTTTTTTAGGTTTGATGGAAATGGAAAGATTTGCTAGTTATGTGTAAGAAGGTGGTGATACTTTCGACTCTTAGGTATTATTGGCGTAGTTAAAAATTTAAAATCAACTTATTTACACTAATAAAATTGGTTAAGCTAACAACGTATTTACAAAATGTACAAATAAATAAATTACCTACTTAAGTTACCCGGAGGAGTTGTTCAAAGTTGCCACCTTTTACACTCTTGGCACAATCGAGCACGACGTAGCTGGTTTTCCTTTAGTTTAGGTACGTAACACTAACACATTCGTTTTAAAGTGTCGAAAGCACTAATGATCCTTGCACGTACACTGTGGTGTGGTGCACTCCAAAGCGTCGACCAGCCTCCCGCATGCTTGCCCGTGGTTCTCGCTGGAAGTATTCCAGGATGTCTTCCTGCAAGGCGACAGGCAGGCCTACCTACGCTGCCGCGAGCTTGAGCATGCCGGGGAACGTCAAACTGCCGATGATCCCGCAGTCTCTGCGTAGCAGCCAGCATGACGCTCTGTGATGGGGGTTCCCGATCGGGAAACATTTCCGTGAACATCCGGACGGCTCCACGTAGGCTGTCTCCACTGATGGCATACAGGCGGACCATCTCCACCAACTCGACATTAGTGTAATTGTCCGTCATCTTGCACTTTGTATCGAATGACGTCTCAACAATTTACCGAGAACTGAGAAGCGCGCACGCACATTTCGGCGACATCAAACACACTGTTGGTTCGGGGGCGGGCGGGGGGCCGCGCACGCGGCGGCCGATCGAACGATCGCGCAAGCGTTGTGAATGGATGTAGGTATTGTTTGCGTTTGTGTGTGAAAGCGCGGTTAGGCTAGTAACAGACGGGCCGCGTTTAAATACGGCTGGTTCACACTTACGGATTTTAGTAAACAGGAAAAAATATTCAAAAAATACCTACCCATTTTATTGTTGATTTGGGTCGAGAATCATTAGCATAATAACGTCCTTGAATTTGACTAGGATGCAAATCAACATCTTGTATATGTCAACCATATTTTTAAACCTAGATGAGGTTGGCATTTCCTATCTGATTACTATGTGAAAAAAGGCCAAAACAAACTCAGAGGTCACAGTCTCTTTTAAATTCCATACATAATATTGGTCAGATCATGTGAAGACCATGTAGATTGGTGTCTTAAATTGTATTTTTTTGCTGTATTAGCAAAACCTGAGTTGTATCCTAGGTAGCTGATTATTTTGTTGTGGTGAGAGCTTGAATATTGAGGATTTTACAGGGGTACAAACATAATTTTGCATCCATGGACCACCCAAACTTAATCTAATTATCTCAAATTACCTTGTCCAGTTCTAGCATCAATCAGATGAATAGTGCTTGTTACTCTGTTAACCAAACAAATAGGAGATATGGCGCCAAGCTGCTGAGTCAATTTCTTAGGTAGACACACCACACTGTCCTTGGACAATGGTACAATCTCAATACTAAATGTGAATTTGTAGTTGTAAATATTGCTGTGGATGTCATGTGATATCAGCTTTTTGGAATGGCTGCATTTTATAGGCAGCACTGACTGGATGAAATCCACCATTTTACGAGCATGGTTTTCTGTTGCATAGAAGAAATCTAATCCATCTGAAAGTAAATAGGAAATTTTGAGGTTTTAGGTAGTTTAACACTTAATAAATGGGTACCTACCCATAACACAAAACAAAGTTTTTATTTAGATTGGGCTTAAACCACCAAGCTACTTTTTAATTAAGAAACCAATATGTATAGAAATGCAGTGCAATGCAGTTGTTTTAACAAAACTGACAACTTAGTCTGGTGCTAAATTGTCATTTCTGTGAACTGAATTCAGAACTTTACTAAAATCTAAATAAAGTTGTAAATGCCAAAACTGGCCCATGAGGTTTAGGCTAGAACTAACTAAAGTTAGATGGCGTTGTGTAATAACACTGCGAAAGTTTGACAAATAATAGGGTATTTTCCAATTTTTCAAAAACTATTCTAATTTGAAGATTGGAACGAGATATTTAACAGAAAAATAAAAATAAATTGATTTCTATCCATTTTCTCAATTAAAAACGATTTAAACCAAATAGATTTTTCGTTGTTTTGAATTTACAGCCAAAACGCTTCTTACGATGACTTTTTATCACGTGACGTCAACTTTGTGTAAACGAAAGTAGTTAGTAACTAATTAAGTGAATGTCGAGTTTTTATTTAACAAGATTTTTAATGGATATAAAGTGATATTACTGGTGTGCGGTGCCTCTGTGCACAAATACTTCTAAAACGGCGCCAAACTTAAGTATTTGTACCGGTGACGTATAAACAAAGTTGACGTCACATGTCACGTGATAAAAAGTCATCGTAAGGAGCGTTTTGGCGGTAAATTCAAAACAACGAAAAATAAATGAGATTTGAATCGTTTTTAATTGAGAAAATATGTATTAATAAATTTATTTTAATTTTGTTTTAAATATATCGTCCCAATCTTCAAAATAAAATAGTTTTTTTATGAAATCGGAAAATACCCTATTACTTTCCATACACCTTCAAAATTAAGGGGCTTGTGGCTTTAGGTGAGTTTCGAAATTGGGGAACACCCCAATTTCAAAACAAACCCAAATTTTTGATCAACAGATCCAAATTATTAAAATAAATTGTTGAAGGTCTTAGAATCCTATATATTATTATCTTCTAAAAATTTAACAAACATAAGATGTAATGAATGAATAAAGATGTAAACAAAGTACTCACCATGTTTAGGCTTAATACCAAGAGTATTTTCATGTGCCTTATGTTTCAAGATCAGCTGTTCTAGATAATAGAAGGTCTTCCTGTTATTAGCACGTTGTCTCACTTGCACCAACGCGCGCCAGTAGTCCTGCGCCTCAGACCGGTGGCACGCGTCACACATCTGATGCTGTATACTGTACTCTACAATAAAGGTTTGTTGAAGCACTGCTCCTCCCATAACTTCTCCTTGTATTGTCAGTTTTACCTACCAAATTAGATTTATTTTAATACTTAGTAATGAGAAAAAGATGAATATTATATTGTTATAGCTTTTGCCAGCGTCTTCACATCTTCGCAACGTAATACCAAGATAAAAAGTATCCTATGTATTAATCCAGGTTATATATAATCTATCTATTTACCAAATTTCATGCAAATCCGTTCAGCCTTTTTTGCATGGTTGTATGCAATCAAACATATAAACATTTATAATATTAGTAGGATATAGGATGAAAGATGACTGACATGAAGAAGTAATCTCTGAGATGACAGTTGATACAGATTGTTGAATAAAAAGACAGACATCCCCATTAATTGGGATAAGGGGTATGATTATAAAACTTGTAATTTTATTGGGTTTTAGAACTTGTTTTACTGTAGATATAATGGACAGTGGTAACGATTCTGAGTAAATATAAAATAATGCTTATTACTTTCTTCTCCTTTAGGACAGAAGGGAAATAATCAGATTTACATTACATTGTATTTAATGTTTTTCTGTCTATTTTATCCATTCTGTTTTACCTGTGAATAGTTCTTATTTACTTTTTAATCAACACCTATTGCATAACATAGGTAATTTGAATTTAAAATTATCATCACCACAGCAGCCACATCAAACTATACATGCAACAAATTTTGATATCAGTATTGCACAACACTGTTTAAGACTGTTTGTTCTGAAAGTTGACTACCTCGCAAATAGCTGTCAAATATTTACGTGAAATTACGTGTTTTGATTAATTTGGCAATATTACTGTATGAAAATATGAAATATCGCTAACTAACTATCTAAAATACAGATTATGAAATGCAATAATTAATGTTTTATCATCGAATATTTAGTTTTAGATGTAAAAAAGAACTTGGAAACTTTCCAAATGCCTTTTTTACACCTAAAACGGTTACAATATCTAATTCAGTGTTATAATTGCAAATCAATATTCATATTTTAGATAGTTAGTTAGCGATATTTCATATTTTTCATACAGTATTATTGCCAAATTAATCAAAACACGTAATTTCACGTAAATATTTGACAGCTATTTGCGACGTTGCCAACTTTCAGAACAAACGCTCTAAATTCAGAAACATAAGTCATTTATAAAACAAATTTTAAAAAGATCACCACGGCAAATTAAAATTTAATCATCATAATCATTTCAACCAAAAGACATCTATTGCTGGACATAGGCCTACCCCAAGCACTGCCACCTCAACAGTTTCTGTGCTTCTCGCTTTCAGAAAAAACTTAATACTGTATACAATAAAAAAAGAATATACCTTTATTCTCTTGGAATGTGGTTCAGTCCAAGCAAAGCAAGCATCAACGAGTTTAACTCTGCCCAGTCCCTTCAATTTTTTGAGGCAAAGGGCTAGGAGTTCCCGTGACTCCAGGGAAGCTACTATCCATTCTGCAGGTGGTTGCAGGTATCTAAAACAGATGAAATACTGTGATATAATTACTGCTTTACTTCATGTTTCTAATAAATTTTAACAATTACAGTTTTTTTTTTTCTAGCTATGTTTAGATAATTATTCAACTTGTCTTTTTTAAATACATGGTATTTGCATGGTCTGTAGTTTTGTCACATCTGTGATAAAATTTACATTTTATCTCTACGCAGACAGCATTTACTAAAGTAGCACTTATTAGCCATGAGGCTAATAAGTGCTACTTTAGTAAATTGTAGGAGATACCAATGGATATCAATCCATTGGTATCTCCTACAATTGAAGCTACTTAAATTATTTACAGAATAATAATACTTAATATCATTTTATAATTTATCAAACACTATTACAATAAATAAACAATGTTCATTGTGTTTTATTTCAGTACATAATATACCTAGTCCAGTATGCCTAATTTTATACCCAATGTAAGTTATTTACCTCTCACATCCTCTGCAGAAGAATATAGTTGCTTGCTTGGGTATGCCCTCCGATATGTCTATGTCAGTACGTAAACAAGCCACACACATGTTGGAAGGATTGGGCTCTATAGGCACTGCACACTGGCAACATAATCTGGAAACGTAAAATATAAGCATTCAATAAACTGGTACGATTATGTTCTCAGTCCCGGACTGTTTCTATATTGTTGTGAACATTATGATTAAACCACGACGATCAATTGATATTGCGGCTTTAAGGACTCCTTGGAAGGTATAATAAGTAAAAGTCATTTGCCTGGATTTACTGTGAACACGAATTTCTCAACATTAGACAAACGGAAGCGCTTGTGTTTTTTAACCTAAAAAATAACTTACACTCGTGCACCGGTAAGCGCAGCTTCATGGTCAGGGGGAATATACTCCATTGTAAATAACTGTTTATTCTGCTAGCGATACTAAATAAATGGATAAACTATACTGCGGAAATTAAAACGGAACTATACGAAAGGCGAACACGCCGTTCACCACAGAACACTATTACTCCTAGCGGAGAAGAACGTCATCTTCATACAATAATGTTGGTATAAAAGTATGACTACTAGCGCCGCCACTGGGACCCTTTGGCAACTCAGATATGGCGCGAAATTTGAAAGTGTTCTTTGGTGATTTTAAATTTCATTATGTTTATCATTATGAGCTCGTTCTAAAACCAATTACTCATTCATATTATTAGCGAGTTTTCGTTAATAATAGGAATCAGTAATTTATTTAGAACGTGCTCATGTTACTTGTAGTTTTTAAACAGAATTAAATAAAAGCATAGCATAAAATTTATACAATTTTATTTAAGTATGAAGGAAACCATATATCCATATGTTAGTCACAGTACACGTCACTTGTTTATAAATTATTATTTATTTTGAGTTTAGTACCAACAACTACGATTGTTTAATAATGGTTGTTGTAATTTTCCATTTTGTCAAAACAAAATACATTACAAAATACAACAAACAATATAAAATGTCTTTTTTTTTAAAAAAACGTTGCCCCACGCTAGGAATTTCTACTGTATTGTGGGTGCGTTTACAAACATTTAAAGTCACATACACAAACGGCCAGACCCGGAACAAGTACTTGTAGGTCATACAAATATTTGATCCGTGCGGGAATCGAACCCGCGACACGCAGCGCAGCAGTCATTCGCTTAACCACTGCGCCAACCGTGCCGTTCAAAATATGTACCTAGGTAACACATTTTAACTGTAATTTGTATGATGTCTTTAATAAAGAGTATTTCATTGTATTACATTATATAATATGTATTTTAAGATAGAGTACAATCCAATTTATACAATAGAATCCATAACCGACGAAAGTTAGTTAGTTCAAAGTCAAAGCATTTATTTCAATTAGGCACTTAAAAGTAGGGATGCCCGATCTGAATCGATCTTCCAGACGATCGATTCAGGGCCATACGATCTACCGATTTTTTGAATCGATTCAACAGGATGCGATTCGCCCGGATCGAATCGTATGTGCCTATAAGATCGTATGAAAAAATCGAATCAGCTAAAACCTAAACGTCAACTGAAACGTACAGACGCCAGTGCATCTCTATAATTTTTTCCATTTGAACATGAACCTTATGGTTATGTGATAAAGTTAAAAAATCTATCAAAGTAATTTGACATATTGGGGTTACTTGATGTGCTGGCGTCTGTACCGTACAAAGTTAGGAACTATAACAAAGTAAGATCACCTACATAAACATTGAATGAGATTAGTTTCGAATGTTTCGAGTTACATTAATCAAAAGCGGTACTGTGTGAAATATGAAGGTGATACCGTGAAACAAAAATAAACACTTAGGTACCTTCTTTTGCACATACTTTTAATTTAGATGTGCAAAGCGCTGTGGAGGAGATTGATAAATAAAGTCAAAAGTATAGTGACATTTTTTAAACACAGTGTTTCAGCTTAAGATGAATTAACGAAACTTCAAAAAAGAAAAAAATAACAATAATAATAATGGTTGTTGTAATTTTCCATTTTGTCAAAACAAAATAAAGTACAAACAATATAAAATATATGTACCTAGGTACCACATTTTAACTGTAATTTGTATGATGTCTTTAATAAAGAGTATTTCATTGTATTACATTATATAATACCTATGTATTTTAAGATAGAGTACAATCCAATTTATACAATAGAATCCATAACCGACGAAAGTTAGTTAGTTCAAAGTCAAAGCATTTATTTCAATTAGGCACTTAAAAGGCACTTTTGAACGTCAACATTTACATAAAAATAGAATTGATTCTAGTCGTCCATTCAAAAATGTAGTTTTGTATGGAGAAGAAGCATTTGTATGGCAAGAAACTCCACCGTTACTCTTTTAAAATGTTGTAAATACAATTTAACATAGTTAATTAATTTTATAATTAAATGTGAAAACGATGCACCCAGAATAAAATTACTGTACAGTCAGCGTCTAAAATATCGGGACGAATTGACTGTTAAAAATTGTCTGAACAACTAAGAAAATTAAACTTTATCTCAATTGCGTAAAGTTCTTGTCAGAATGACAGTTGTCGTGTACAGTATTCATTCTAAAACATTCCTTGTGTCATTGAGTAAATGTTTAATTTTCATAGTTAGTTAGATCATTTTGGACAGTCTATTTGTCCCGATATTATTGACGCTGACTGTACCAAAATAGGTAAAAAAAAAAGCATCTGAAGCAATAAAGATAAATTAATTCTGTGAGCTACTGCCACATTTGTGTGCTGGGTTGGCGGGGAATGAAACCACTGGAGACTTCTTGCTTCTATATTTAGAGTACTTTCTTATAGGTAGCTTCTTCGCTCCCACGCTCCGCCCATAAATGGAGCTCCAGGCGGTATGTAGCGCCAGGAGATGATCCTCTTCGCCGCTTTTTCTCCAGTCGCTGCGTCGATTGCCTGTCGTAGTTCCTTGTCGGCGGTCTTCAGGCAGGTGCCGTTATCCGACCATATTTCAGTAGGGTTGCCTCTTCTTGCGATCATTCTTCTTACTGCCATCACCGCGGAGTCGGCGCTAAGCGAGCCGGTGACTTCTAGATGTATGACTCGCATTGTGAGACATGTGAAGATGGCCACATATCTCTTCTGTCGAGTTCGTCCGACGGTCACTGAGAGAGGTTCGAAATAATCGACCCCAGTGAAGGTGAAGGGTCGCTTGTGGTGAGCTAAGCGACACGCTGGCAGGTCCCCGGTTCTCGGATGCGACGGTACTTGCGTCTTCATTCTGCAGAATAGGCATTGTCGTAGTATTGTGCGTGTAATAGGGCGCAGTCTTATTACCCAAGACTGTTGCCTGCACTCGTTGACGGTGGCTTCTACACCGGCGTGATGGAGTTTTCGATGTACAGCCTGTACCCAGAGCTTGACCGTACCTTTTAAAGTAGTTTTATCTAAGTATTGACACAGAAATGTCGTATTAAAGGCAATATCAGGTCTTGATACCGTCGCTAAAAACATTAAACCTCCAATCAATTGTCTGTAGGGTACATCAATTCTAGTATTCCATTTAGGAATGCTGTTGGAATGTCCATTTGATGGATTTCAAAATCATTTTGCACTGCATGTGATAAGAAAGTGCGGACAGTGCTCATTCTTGCGACAGGGGAAAAGTTCAAAATCAAAACCATCATCTCTTTGAAGAAAGCCCCTTGCAACCAGTCTCGCCTTCTTTAGGTTATTATCTTTCTTCACAAAAATCCATTTAGCATCAATTGCTTCTTTCCCGTTTGGCAAATCAGTGATTGTCCATGTTTTCACATTTTCTAAAGCTTTCAACTCTTTCACAATTGCTTCATTCCAGCCCATTTTTATAGCTTCATTGTAACTTTTAGGAACATCTTCCATATATGTATTATAAGCATAGTGTGTCTCATACATCTCTCGTATTTTTGGTTTAACAATTCTTCTTCCCCTTCTTGTATTTTTTTCCTGTTACCTCTTTCACTTGTTCAGTTGCATCATCAAATTTATCCTCATCATCACTGTCTTGATCATTTTCAGTCACAGTAGAACGTTGTGTAACTTTAATCTCACCTTTACCTTTTTTTTCTTTTCGTCCTGATGTACTTGGCTTGGTTTCTTTTTCATCTAATTCTCTGTATATTACTGACCTTTCATTGTCTCTTTCTATTTCTTTTATTCCATCATATCGTATTCCTTCTTTATCCATTAGGTGGTTTGCCAGGTTATTTGGGTGGCGAGTGATTCTTCTTGTTCTGGAATCGTTGAATGATCTCTATATTAGAGTGTGATGCCATAGGTCCATATAGGCTTGATTATATCTTTGTATAAGAGGGTTTTATTTACCAGATATTTGACATATTCAGCTTGAGGCAGTTGAACTCCATTGAACTATACTGGTGGGCAGGTATTCTTCCTCTTAGTGCATTTGACATTTAAAAACATAATCTTGACATGGCATTGTAAATAGACTGCAGGAAAAAGAGATCAATAAAAAGACATCTGAAGCAGAGACGTTTGGATTTGGCCATGTCCCATCTTGCGTTTGCATCCAACATCTTGAACTCTTCACATTCTGTTGCATTAGTGTGCCCCGTATCTTCACATATGAAGCAACTCGCTGTTTGTGTCTTCTCAGTCACGTTGTTGATCCTTTATGTCTTCTTTTGCGAGGCGGCTGTAGCAGGTGCTGCCATCTGTTCAGCCTGGTGTCAGGGTCCACCAGCTCTCGGCTTGTGTGTGGGTGTATTCCTGGAGCCACCTGCGTAGTTGGTTGAAGGGATGGGATCCGATCTGATCCCCAGTATTTTCGTCCATTTGATCCAAGGATAAACTGCAACAATCTGCCTTATTGCTTACTGTTGATGGACGGCGTACATCAGGTTTGGCATTATGGGTCAAAAATAGATTTAAATTATCAAGAATCACAGCATCATCTGTCTCACAATTTGCTGCTGAGCTTGGTGCCGACAAATTAGAGATGATTCCTGTTTTTAAAGATGCAACAAATTGTGAAACCGTTGGGTTGCAATTAGACCCACAATTACTCTTGACACACCCAAAACAATTCTCCAAGGCATCTTGTTGTAGTCTCTTGGTGAATAAACTGCCTATTTCGGGATATTTTTGTTTTCAATTCCGCCATATTCTTTCCACTCCCGCCATGGTTTGGATCCATCCATCCAGCGAAGGTGCCTCTTTTTAAACTTGGAGAGTCCGCATTTAAGCTGTCAAACAATTGGTCGATCTTGTTTAGCAGGTTGACTGTAGCAAGTGCTTCTGTTGACAGCTGTCCTGTAAAAATAGATACTTTTTTAGTGTTTAGGTAAGTATAGGCATGTTATTTTAAAATAATGAAAAAGCGTTTATAAGAAGAATAATCATTTTAATTGCAATAAAAATTTTGAAAAACCGAAATGGCTCTGGATGGTAGAATTGTAAAAAACATAGAACCCCTATATTTTTAAGCTTGAAGCCAGAAAGTCAAATCCACGCAGTGTGCAGTGGGAACATTAATAGACAGGAGACGATTTTGAGCTGTTTTTTTTAGTTCATGAATATTTTTAACATATGATATCAACACACCTTGGGTAATTTTTGCATACATTCCAGCAGACACTGTATGACTCAAACCTTGCGCGGCTAATTTCACTTTCATTTTTTGTTTATTGTTCGGATTTAAGTGACTCTTCGTTAGGGCAGGCGCAAACACGAAAAATGGGTTGTTGTTATCCAATTCAAAAAAATCTTCAATATGATTCCACTTCGCGATATCTGAAAAAAAAACAATATTTATCTGCATTAGTAGTGGGTCAGAATCAATTTACTTTTTATTTTCATTGATACAAGTCAACCTAACATACGAGTGTTAATTAAAAAAAGAGAATTTTCTGGTGGTAATACACCCCACAAAAATACAAAATTTAAAGATATTAATTACCTGTTATTTGTTTTCCATTGCACTCAACATTAGTGCTGCATTTAATGTTGTATTTTAGAAATAAGTTTCTAAAACATTTGAGAAGATGGGGCGTATCATATAGAGCAACAATTTCATACTCCTCAAATTTAAAATATGGTTTTTCAACAGAAGCCCCTAGTTGTGAAAGTGCTCTTCTATTTACCCCATCCATATCACAAACAGTTGCAGCAATGGTGATGCCCGCATCAAAACAAGCGTGGAGGACCTGTATTAAGAAAATGAAGTTGGTTAATAATATTTAGTAGGAAAATTAAATAATTCTATATTAAACAATTAAATTATTAATTCAACAATTGTTAAACTATTATAACTTCTATGTTAAACATAGGGTCAAAAATAGAAATTGATTTTCAGTTAAATAAACAGTAAATAAATGAAAATAATTGCAATTAAATAACATACCTCTTTGATCAAGATCATTAATCTGTCTGCAGTAACATGATCTCCTGACAAATAATATGCCACTGGCTGTTTAATTTTTTTCCTGATACACAAAATCTTGAATACTAGAGCATGACTTGCTATTTGTGGATCTCGTCCATGCTCTTCTCCATGGTCTTGAAATCCGTCTATCTGATCAGATTTTGAATTGTAGTTCAAATTTTTTCTAATCGACATTTCATCAAACAACAAACTGTACTCATTTTTTAATGGATTGTTATTGGCAGCTATTCCTTTCACAACATCAAAAAGATGATTGTTGATGCCAGGTTCTAGAGGAAGCCTATTCAACAAGTTTTTGAGTGTTGTTTGGCATGGTAAAGAAAACAAACGTCGTAGTAGTCTGTACGTGGCAGGTGACCTTTTGTATAGCCTTAAAGAGATAATTTTTTGATGCAAATTCCATCGGCGTCCTCTTGTTTTTCTCTTGCAATTTAACAATTCCCCTTGTAATAAAACAGCAAAAGAACTAGTCAGGTTAGTTGACAACTCTTGTACTGAATCATTGTCAATGAGAACCTCCAAAATCTCTGTGTTTTCAGCTTTTTAATTATTTTTGTAGGCTGCAAATTTTGCGTAAGTTTCTTCGGCACTTGTTTAGTTGTCGCTTTTCTCGATCAGTTTTATCAGTGGATTTAACCTAAAACAAAAAATAGAGGAAACTAAATTAAGTCCCGTATTACAGAATGTCACTCAAGCATTACTTAAAACTAGTTTCAACCAATCAAATGGCTTGAATCTAGTTTTAGTAATGCTTGAGTATTGAGTGACATTCTGTAATACGGGCCTAAGTATGGACCTAAATTATTATTTTCAATTTTAGGAACAGTAGAACGTGCCATTTTTCACAATTTCATTAGTCTACTTTCAGCATGTAAGTAGGTAGTTATTGCTATTGCTGTGCTAAATTGCTGTGACGACGGATGCAAGAGTGATCTTAAAAAGCTGGCGATTTTAGTATGGAACATTAAAAAACTAAAACTATGAAACAAAAATATTTTACTTACACCAGATGAGTTTGGACTCTGTATAATATCAACAGTTGAACTTGTTGCTGTTGCTTTTGAAGTTCCAGGCTGTTCCAAATGTGAATACTAAAACAAACAAAATGTAATTATAAGATAAGGAATTTTAGATGGGAAAAAATAAATTTAATTTAATTTCAATAAGAAATTTCAGATAGGAAAACCCAAAAACACTTTGCCCAACCTGGGAATCAAACCCAGGAACTCATGCTCAGCAGTAGCTCTAGCGATAATATATATTTAATAAAACTTACATCAGATGAGTAGATTGAATCAGATGCTCTTGAAGTTCCAGGTTGTTGACTGGTTCCAGTTTCAGCAATCGAAATCTCAACTTGAGAGCTGTGTGCCGATGTGGTGGGTTCAGACGGAATGGAATATCTATGCAGCTTTTTCCTTTGCAAATGGTCTTGAACAAATGCACTTTCGGGAAAATGCTAAGAACAAAGCATTTTATGGCTAACATAGAGGCTTCTCTGAAATTCTACAGAATTCCAGTTCTCCTCTGGGTAACAAAACTTTGCCCATGCTACCAACCTGAAAACGTGATTTTAGGGTTGATTTTTTAAATCATCAACAGAACTATACTACCAATTGAAATTGATACTAAATTTTGGATTCTAATAGACATACCGCTGTACGTTGGAAGGTCCTGGTTTCGGAAAACGATGTAAGACTAGTTCCGAATCTTGTGCTGTGGATGCATTGCATTTTGCACATTTTCGTTTACTGTCCGGCATAATTATTCACCGATTGACTAACCAAGGAACACAAAACAAAAAGAGTCACTAGGCTCGTGAAACAACCAATATAGCGTAGGGTATCCCGTATGCGGAGTCTCAATGAAAAGGCGGAGGAGAATATTCAACTAGACGCACTTTGAACTGAAAATCACACGAAATACAGGAAAAACAACAACAAAAACAAATTAACACAAACCGTTTTGAACCGTTTGAATAAAGTTCTAAACTTTGACAAGTTTGACATCTGACTGAAAACACTGATGTTGCCATTTTACCAACTACTTTTTTTATTTGGTTTTTGGTACTGGAAGCCCTTTAACAGACCCACCGACTGAGCCAACCAATCTAAACACAGTTGACCCCCCCTGCCGTTCACAGTTCCACACACTAAACAAATGTCACTGAATGTCACTGTCACTGTCAGTCAAGAAGTCAACACAAGCACAGACTACATACAGCTAAAACGTCAGATCATAAATTGAAAATAGGAAAGTACAGTAGGTACTAGAAGTGTGCGTTATTTAACGTAATCCTAATCAGTTTCAGAAACTGCTTACGAGGCAGATATTTGTGTAACTGGTTTCGTGGACAAAAACGTAACGATTATTTTACGTACAGTCCCCAGCAGGTCAAGTTGTCCCAAACTGTAAAATTTTCCCAATTGAACATAAACCTTATTCCTTTGCAATAAAGTTGAAAAACTATCAAAGAAATTTGACACATTGGGGTAGCTTGATGTGCTGGCCTCTGTACGTAGTTCACAGTTGACATGACACTCACACAACGAACGGCGTACGCGTAAGCGTTTCGTTCAACAGATTATTATACGTTACGTACACAGACATATAAACAGTAGCAGACCAAACATTCGCTAAAAATTGCGTACCCATTACGCACACATAGGGACAGTTGTCAATACAGGGCCGAACTAGGGCCGGTTGCCGGTATTATCTAACGATATTCAAACGACTGATAATCTTACTGACAATCCGTGAAAATCGATTTTCTCTGGGTACATGAAGTGTAGATTTCTTATCATTAAAGTCTTAACGAATCCATCGCCATCTATTCCCGTGGTTATTGTAAAAGGAGAATAAGGTAATATTTTAAAAGGACGATGGGCGGCAGTCCACTCACCTCCTTTTAACGGTATATTTACACAGACCGTTGACGGGCATCAGTATCAGATAAAAGAACTGTCTTTGCAGTCATTAACCAGCATGCCCAGCTTTGTAGAACCTAGAGTTAAGGTGTTGATATGCCTGAAAGCTAGCTTATGAATATATCAGGAATTTTGAAATAAAATAATGAATTTAATTACTATTTGTATGTTTATTTTTTAAATATTTGCACTGCTTGCGGTTTTCCGCACCTGCAGCAGCCGCTGCTTAAACAGTTCATTCAACAGAGTAGGAATTGCTCCAGGACCTAATGTTGTTCGAAAAGCACTGGGATCAATCAAGTGTTTCTCAAAATGCTTCGAACAAAGTACACTCGAAGGTCTAGGTTGCCAATCCTGGAGTTTCAAGTTTTAAATTCATGTATTCCGTAAACTTTCATCCTTTGGAAACCTGGAAAAAATATTAGTACGTTCAATTATTACCAGCAGAATGAAATGTCCAAGTTATGTGAGTAGCCTATACCTATTAATGTCCACCATCGTTCATGTTATCCATCACACAGACAGGGTAACATAACCGGCTAATGAGACACAATTGATTTTCTATTGTAACGTACCACATGCGGAACGCGCCGGGCCGGAGTGATTCTATAATTTATTAAAATAGCATGCATGTTTACACTGATAATCTGCACTCTGCAGTATTTTCGAACTATGTTTTTGTCGCCAAATCCGTCCCTGACTACACAACATAATACAAAAACTTACCGATGAAAGGTCAATCCAGGTGTTTTGTGGTAGCTAGCGCTGTCACACTGGTACGCACAGCATTTCACCATTTTATTTTGTGTAATAAGTCCCAAACGAGTAATATTTCAAGTAATATTTCGCGGTTGAAACATAGAACCACCATAGAACGTCATGTTGCTTATCAATATGGCGGCGCAGGATAGACGAGCTACGCGTCAAATTTTGTCTATGTGTGAGTCAGTGTGACAACAGGTGACAGAACGAGATACTACATAAGACTTGTCGCTTACCAAAAAAAGGATAAAGAATCAAGTCCATCGACTATGGATTAATGTTTGGTCTGCTACTGTTTAAATGTCTGTGGTTACGTAATACGACTCGAACAACGAGAGGATTCGTTTCTTTTTATTACCTCTTTGCATGAATACCTAGGTATTCGTTCACACTGCTGCACTGGGTGTGTCAGTTTAGTGTGTTATGCTGGGGCCACACTACGGTCAACGTCAATGCCCAACATCGCGGTAAAGATTCCGATAATTAAGGCTAACGAAGTCACGAGCAGAAGCTAGTTATAGATACATATTATGGTTTTGCGGTTGTAAGGTAAAAATTGAAATGGTTTCGTCAGGAAATCATGCTTCCAGCTTCCAGACAATCCAGACCTTTCAGCCAGAGAATTTCCAGACAAGTGTTAGTTGTCAGTGAAATTAAGAATAGGGTATTTTCTAATTTTTCAAAAACTACTCTAATTTGAAGATTGGAACGAGATATTTAACACAAAAATAAAAATAAATTGATTTCTATCCATTTTCTCAATTAAAAACAATTTAAACCAAATTTTATTTTTCGTTGTTTTGAATTTACCGCCAAAACGCTTCTTACGATGACTTTTTATCACGTGACGTCAACTTTGTGTAAACTAAAGTAGTTAGTAAGTAAATAAGTGAATGTCGAGTTTATAATTAACAAGATTTTTAATGGTTAGAAAGTGACATTACTGGCGTGCGGTGCCTCTGCGCACAAATACTTCTAACGGTGTACCGGTGCCGTTTATACAGAGTTGACGTCACATGTCACGTGATAAAAAGTCATCGTAAGGAGCGTTTCGGCCATGTTTCGGCGGTAAATTCAAAACAACGAAACTAAATTGGATTTTAATCGTTTTCAATTGAGAAAATGTGTATATTTTAATTTTTCTGTTAAATTTACCGTCCCAATTTTCAAATTAAAATAGTTTCTATCAAATCGGAAAATACCCTATTTTAATTCGAACTGAAGGAACACGGGTGGGTTTTAGTCAATAAAAGTCTGACACGCCCTCTCGCTCCGCCCAGAGCGGGAGAAGTCATTTGATGATTTCCCATCCCGTGGAGAGGAAATATCATAGTTGATATGGATGATCTGATTAATTAAAAGAATCTTAGAAAACTGTGATTTGTACAAACTTATTCATAAACGACGAATACGACTCTCACTTGATTATTATTTCATCGATATTAATTTGTAATGTGTCAACGTTATTATAAGATGACAATTAAACGTCATTATAATGCCTAGAAATAATCTTATTTTGGAAAAAAACATTATGAATTAAAGCTATAATATAATTACAAGATATTTTTTCTGAGCTATCGCAGTTTCATAAATTAATTTGTTATTATTTTATTAGATTTTTTTGTACAGGCGCAGAATGAGCGAGCTTTAGAAAATTTTGACACAGGTCCACCCTCGATGACGTCCCGCAGGACTGTGAGCGCGAGCCGATTATGCCGTACATACATGCAATTTTCACATAATTTTGTGCAGTTATTAGGAAATGAAACGGAAAATGGTTTTGAAATCAACCCTGTTTCGGATTACTTTTTCATCGAGCAAATTGCAATTAAATGTGTTTGAACCATTCATTTCCCTCAAACAAGGATGTATCTATGACATTTTTTTTTCAGGGCCTAAATACAGGAATATGATAATTTAATCTTGATTCTGAAAGAGGCAATTTGGGACAACCCCCGTTAAAGCGATGAATTCAGTGGCCACACTAGACCGGTCAACGTCAATACCCACCGAGATATCGCCTAACGTCAAATGGCAATGTGAATGCCGTTTTAAAATTATAGCGATTAGTTGTGGCTACACCTAAGGTCAACGTTCAACATCGCGATAATCAACAGCGTTTCTCGTTGGTGTAGCCGCACCATACCACTGATTTCTGACACCCTCCTAAAGTACCTAATATTAAAGACTAGTAGACATGAGTCGTACTAGAGAAATTTTGTATTAGGTGCGCCTAGTCCAAGTCCGTACAAAAACTCGATTCAAATACCTGTTCCACCTAGTCCACAAAGTACGCATACTCTTTGCGTATCACCGATACATCCATGTACAGACGCCAGCACATCAAGCCACCCCAAACTGGCAAATTTTCCCAATTAAACATGAACCATAGGATTATGAAATAAAGATGAAAATCTATCAAAGAAATCTGACAGATTGGGATAGCTTGATGTGCTGGCGTCTGTACAGTCGCCAGCTGGTCAAGCTATCCCAAACTGTCAAATTTTCCCAATTGAACGTAAACCTTATTCCTTTGCAATAAAGTTGAAAAACTATCAAAGAAATTTGACAGATTGGGGTAGCTTGATGTGCTGGCCTCTGTACGTACGTGCGCAGTAATGAATAGTAATCTTCCCTTCATACTTTACACAGGCTTAAGACTGTCAACGTAAAGATTTATCTACATTGAAGATTGTTGGTGTATTTAAAAGGTTTCAGTTCATTTTCAGACTATCTTTTTTTTTTATCACCTAGGTATCTACAATCATTTTTTTTAAATATGTACTCGTAGAAAATCAGCTTTAAGAATTTTGATTTTTATCCGAGGAGTAAATATATTACTACATTCTCCTGGGCTTATTTATTGTGTCACGTAGTCATTTAGATGAGCAGGTGGACGTCGTACTCTTTCAGAATGACGCAGAGTCTCTGGCGTTATGTTCTGTGGTTGGACCATTTCATTCTGGGAATCTCGCTGGCCATCTGTGTGCGATCACCGCCATCGACCGCATCGATGAATTCGTCGTCATCATTTGAATCAGATTCATCCGTTTCTACAGATTCCCTAGCTGGAGCTAGGTGTCGATTAGATACGACAATTTCTCTACCACTGCTCAAACGCACACGAGAATGTTGAGGGTTAGTTTCCAGATTCTCTACTTCTTCGACCAGTGGAGACCATATGGAGACCATATTTGCTGGATCGATTATGGTTTCGCATTAATACTTTCCCTGGGACATTTAGCCATGTAGGCATCGATGACCACTTGTGGATCTCCTGGCATGAGAAAACATCCGCTCATGGGGCGTACTGTTTGTAGCCGTGCAAAGAAGTGATCTTATGGAATGCAGAGCCTGAGTTAAAACTGACTCCCATTTGGTTATAGGCAGATCACGGCTTCTCAGAGCCAATTGTACTGTTCGCCAAATAATTCCGTTATATCTCTCCGTTTGTCCATTGCCCTGATGGTTGTACGGTGACTACACCGTACAACCATCAGGGCAATGGACAATGGGCAATGGCAATGGACGTAGCTCGTAGCAATGCCCTTCTGGTGAAGAAAGTCTTTCATCTCTTTTGAAAGAAAAGAAGTACCACGATCTGAGTGTACGTAAGTTGGCATTCCGAAAATAGAAAATAAATCGGTCAATTTATTAATAACCGTGTTTGTACTCAAGTCTGGGCAGGGATATGCAAATGGAAATCTAGAATATTCGTCCACAATTGTAAGGATATATCGATTGTTCCCAGTGCCATCTGAGGGAAGTGGGCCCTTAAAATCTATCGTTATTCTTTCGAATGGGGCCATCGCTTTTATTAGTTTTCCCATGTTTTGTTGAAAACGAGGCTTTTTTCCTCTGCACATATAGAACAATTCGCAGTAATACGTTTTATCTCTTCAGTGGAGTAAGCTAAATTTTTGCTACGAACCTAATGAAGCATTCTTGTTACTTCGGGATGACACAAGGTTTTATGCAGTTCTTTGAGTGTATTTTCTGAATTGTGTACAGAGGCTACTAATGGTGCATTGGCTCTTGATAGAGCATCAGCTGCTATATTTTCCTTTCCAGGGCGATAAACTATGTCAAAATTGTATTCAGAAAGTTCTAATCGCCAACGTTGTATTTTGTCGTTTTTAATTCTTGACGAATGCTGGTGATTGAACATGAATGCGACCGATTTTTGGTCAGTTATCAGTTTAAACTCTGTCTCCATTTCCGAAGACATTCGACTATAGCCGCGGCCTCCTTTTCTATGGCTGGGTGATTCCGGTCACTACTGTGAAGACTTCTTGAGAAAAACGCAACAGGTCTGCCTTCTTGTGATAGAGTTCCCGCGATAGCATAGTCTGAAGCGTCTGTTTCAACAACAAACTGTATGTTGTCATCAGTCGCATTTACTGCTGATTTGGCTAACTCTTGCTTTAGAGCGTTGAAAGCGTTTACTGCCTCAGAATCGAGAGGGAATGTGCTTTGCGAAACGAGGGACTGAATTTTATGAGAGAATCTTGGCACATATTTAGAATAGTGGGCAAATAATCCCAATGCTCGCCGGAGCGATGCCGAGTCTAAGGCTTGAAACTGCGTTAAGCGGACGCCCGCACGGTTTCATACAAATGTGCCCCGTCGTGGTCCCACGCGCGGGCGTCCGTCGCGGGGTAAGCTACTTTTTAAGTCGCGGTAGCACGTTCCCGTGGGATAATTTCCGACATCCACGCGCATCTCGCGAAGCCGCGGGCAGCAGCTAGTCGTAAATAAAATGTCCCCGCGACTGGCATCATTATGATCCCACCTCGCGTGTCCACGCACATAGAGCCCGGGCGCCCGCATAACGCAGTTCAGCCCTAAAGGCAAAGGTACCCCCCCGAGTGGGTTCCCGCATTGTCGTTGCGGGGGGGCTCAGTAACCGTGGATTCCAGCCACGGTGAAGCCAAGAGGAACCCAAAGGTGGGGCCGCTCGTCAGGACTTTTGCCTTCAAGCCATTGAAGTAGCGGCCAAAAAGTAGGTTGCGGTGAGGTGCACCGCCACTGAGGTGGGCCGCGATGTCGAATGGGAGGCATCGCGGCTGAGGGTCACGGGCTGCGGTAGAGGAGGAGTGCCGGTGCTTTTGAGCAGCGCTCTTCCCTTCCGTGGCCTGGACGGGGCCGCCACCGTTTGATGGCGGACGCGGTGGGGCCGCAGGGGAAGAGGAGTGTCGGTATAGCGTCAGCCGCTCTCCCTATCCCCTGCGGCCGAAAAATGGTAGACGGGACGGCGCGTTGTGTTCCACACGCGCGCCGTCAAAGATGTCAGCAACCACTGGTGGGATCCGCAAGGACCGATGCCTGCCAGGGGTGCGGGTTTGTTCGAAAGAGATACCACAGCCCCTGGCATACGGGCTACTGAGGGAACACGGGTGGGTTTTAGTCAGTGAAAGTCTGACACGCCCTCCTGCTCTACTCAGCAGGAGAAGTCATTTGATGATTTCCAAGCCAAAAAAAAAAAAAAGGCAGAGGTAGGTAGCTCTAATAGTGGGCGTAGACGATCCGGGTCGGGTTTAATTACTCCATTGTTTATAGTATATCCTAGAATACTTATCTGTTTCAATGAAAACTCACTCTTTTCAAGATTCAGTGTAAGGTTATACCGTTTCACAATATCAAGAAAACGCTGCAGTTTTTGATCGTGGTCAGCTTGGGTTGTTCCACAGACTGTTATGTCATACAAATATGCGTATACTCCCATAAGTTTCTCTTTTGCAATTATATTGTTGATAGTTCTTTGAAAAACCGCTACTCCGTTGGTAACCCCGAAAGGTATTCGTCGAAATTGGTATAAATTACTTTCCGCTTCAAATGCTGTATATGGTTTTTCTGTTTCAAGAATTGGAATCTGATGGTACGCACTTTTTAAGTCGATTTTGCTGTAGACACTATGTTTGGCTACCTTGTTATTATACTATTTGTTCAATACTTAGGTATTGTTATATATACTATTTGTTCAATACTTGGTAGAGGGTAAGCGTCTAGTTGCGTGTATCTATTTATCGTCTGAGAGTAGTCTATACACATCCTTTTTTTATGTTTTTCATTTGGAATTACAATCACTTGAGCTCTCCATGGTGACGAGCTAGGTTCCATGATCCCTTCAGCTAGTAATTTCCTTATTTCAGTACGAATAAACTGCATGTCACTATCTGCGTATCTACGTGACAATCTGGTAAGAGATTCGGGAATAAGCAGATTGGATCGATATTAGCTTGAGATAGTGCACATAATTTCAGGGGAGCTCCAGATCCGCCGAAATGCATTTCTGATGTATTATATCTCTTTAGAATATCATGACCTATTATGACATCCGTACATAAGTTCTCCATTATTAATAGGTTCGCTTGAAAATTATGACCTTGCAGATCAATATTGACGGAGCACAATGCATCTACCTTTGTGTTTAGATTTGAAGCTGCCATGCTGAGATTTTGGTAGCATGAGCTCTTTTGTATATTATATTGACAAATTAGCCGGCTGTCTATAAAACTAGCAGTACTCCCTGTATCAATCAATGCTCTGGCTATAAATAATTTATTTATTTTTATCGGTATCATAGCTTTATCGAGATCAGTTGTAGCGGCCACGATACATTATGACAATTTCTGCGACTCTCCATTTTCCATATGTTTGTTCAGTTCATCTATAGCACCAGTAAAAGCACTCCGTTGTGGTGGCGCAGTCATTGCACTTCTGCACACTTTTGCAAAATGTCCCTTTTTTCCACATTTGTGGCATGTTGTACCAGCAGCAGGACAGTTTTGCCGTGCATGTCTCTTGTTTCCACGGTAATAGCATAGTTCTTGGATGTGTGTTCTCTGATTGTTAATGGGGACTGCATTGACAAAGGTACTAGTATTAGGTTGCTGGTAATCATCACTGTGTATTCGCGCCATCTCTAAAGCACGGGCCTGCTTGAATGCGTCGTCTAATGTGAGGGTGCTATTTTCCAACAGTCTTTGGCTTGTAGATACTGGTCGATGGACTCACCTGGTTGTTGCGTTCGTTTTGCTAATCTGTGTCTGGAATATATTTCATTAGGTGGCTTCAGAAATAATGCATCAAGTCTCTTTACAGCAATATCGTAATCAGTGCAATCCTGTATGCGTGCAAAAGTCGTAGGGGATAGATTATTAGTTAGTAATCGAAATTTAGTTTCGTTTGCAAGTTTTCTCGTTCGTAGTTATGGCTGTCAGAATTTTTTTCAAAAAGAATATACCTGTTTAAAGTCACTTCTTTAAATATAATCGTTTATTGATTTACAAATAAATGCATGGCTGAACACAGAAACATTTGTGATTACAATTTTACAATAAAAGGCATCGCGACTGAGAGTCGCGGAGGATCGCTCTGTTACGTCCCTTATCCTCGGGATCGGGCTCTCTCTCTTCCCGCTGCCTGCGTCAGCGGCGGGGAAGAGAGGTGGGGGCGCGCGCGGTATGGCACTACGTAGCAACAACAACGTACTTACTACGTTCATAGAAAACCCGTGCTACATCCTCCCCCTCCAGCCTAACTAAGTGTCCCCGCAGTTGGGCTAGTCTAAATACCTACACGGCCTACCACGCTTACGTTTTTCTCGCATGGGTGGTTCTACCTGACCGGCGAAAGGCGTGAGGTGCGAAACGTGATATTTCCCTACGTTCCTACCGGTCTGTACGTTCTCCAGACCATAAGTGGTCGGACTGATAATTTTGCCGATTTTGTATGGACCGTCACGACGTGGGATAAACTTCGCGGTCTGTCCGCGGCCTGCGTCATTAGGTCCTTGCATTTATAGTAAAACTAGGTCACCTACCTTATACTCCGGTGACGGCCTCCTCTTTTGGTCGGCATTCTCCTTCTGGACGGCCTGTGCCTTCTCGTGAGTGTCCCTGGCCTCGTCCAGGGTTGCAGCCATCTTCTTCAAGTAAGGCGTAATGCTGGGCACGAAGTTATCGTGTTCTACGATAGCCCTCATGTCTATCGCGGAATCAGAAGGAGCTCGTAACTCTCTCCCGAAGGTAAGATACGCCGGCGAATACCCTGTACTGCTGGTATACGCGGAGTTCATAGCAAACCTGATTGCTGCGAGATGCAGGTCCCATGTGGTATGGTCGTGTCCTACAAGTACAGCTAATTGCGATTTGAGGTCCCGGTTCTTCCTTTCTATAGGCTTGGCCTCAGGATGATAAAATGGCGTGAGTGATTGGCCAATTCCCAGGACATGGCAGACCTGCTGCATAACCTCGCTTACGAATTGCACGCCGTTGTCACTGATAAGGTGGCGTGGTACTCCATACCTGAGGAACACCTCATTCGTAAGAGTCTGAGCACATTCGACGCTTGTGGCATTCTCTAATGGAAACAATTCCACCCAGCGTGAGCAGACATCTTCCACAATCAGTACCCACCTGTTCTTCCTAGGTGTCTCGATGAGTGGACCAAACAGGTCCACGGAGACTACCTCGAATCGTCGTGACACAGCGGGTGTTTGCAGCAGTCCTGCTGGTTTGCGGTTATCGGCTTTGTACCTCTGGCATGGCACGCACTCCTTTATATCGCTCGCGATGAACGTGCGCATGCCAGGCCAATAATACCTTGCACGGACGCGGCTTAACGTGCGCTCCACGCCTAAATGGCCGGCCGTCGGTGCATGCGCCGTCGGTGCATACGCCGACCTGCCTGCGTTCGTGCTCCGGCACAACTAAGCTACAGTCCTCTCCGTCGTCTGACTCTAGGCTGTATCTGTATAAGATACCGTCGGAGATGGTGTACCCGCGGTCAGACCATGGTCTCCCCCTTGAGGGTTCGTCGGACTCCATATCCTCGATAATTTTCCGAACCTCTGGGTCCAATACCTGATTGCTGCGGATATCACCACTGTTCCTCTTCGGCATATCAACGATCGTCATGCATAGATCACACTCGTTCTGGTCTTCCGAACAAACCGGTCGCGACAGCGTATCTGCAACCACGTTCCGAGCGACCGGGTGTATATTCAATGCTAAGATCGAACTCTTGCAATGTGAGAGCCCACCTGGCCAGTCGGCCACTAGGTGACCTTTGACTCATCAGCCACCGCAAGGGCTGGTGGTCAGTCCTAACTGTGACCTTCGCGGTTTCAACATAACCACGGAACTTACCGAGTGCCCACACGACGGCGAGAGCTTCCCGCTCGGTCGTGGAGTAGTTCCTCTCGGCGCTAGTGAGAAGTCGACTTGCGTACTCAATCGGCCTCTCGTCATGTCCCTCCCCCTGCATAAGAACTGCCCCAAGGCAATAAGCGCTGCTGTCAGTGCAAAGAACGAATGGCTTCGACTCATCCGCCTGACAGAGTTTAGGAGCGGACACGAGGAGAAACTTAATGCGTTCAAACGCCTCCTGTTGCTCGGCGTCCCATCGCCAAGCACTCGACTTCTTCAGGAGGTTACTAAGGGGTCTCGCGACTTCCGCATAGTTATTAATAAAGCGTCGGTACCAACTCGACGTCTGTAAAAAGCACTTTAAGTGTTTTACGTTCTGAGGGGCGGCCATATTGTCAATGGCTGCTGTCTTGTCTGGATCCACCTGGATTCCGCCTGGCACGATAACGTGACCTAGGAATTTAACAGACTCCCTCGCAAAGAAACTCTTGTCCCTATTGATTCTTAATTTAAACATGGCCAGACGTTCAAAGACCGCCTCCAGATCAGCTAGGTGTTTCTCGAAGGGACCCGGTGACAGCAATATGAGATCATCAAGATAAGCGAGGAGTTCCACTTCCTTCAGGTTGGACCGGAACCTGTCCATCATCCTCTGAAAAGTGGCTCCCGAATTCCGCAGTCCCATCGGCATCCGCTTAAATCTAAAGGTACCGAGTGGCGTTGTGAACGCAGTCTTGTCTTGGTCCTCTGGGCAGACACTCACCTGATGGTAACCTGATCGCAGGTCAAGAGTAGTCATGTACTCACTGGTCTTGGCCGCGTGCAGTATGTCCTCAATACGTGGGAGGGGATACCGGTCTGGCTCGGTCACCGCATTAAGCTTCCGGTAATCTATGCAGAGCCTTAAAATACCGTCCTTCTTACCCACAAGTACGACATTGGAGGCCCAAGGTGACTCGCACTCTTCGATGACGTCATCTCGCAGCAGCTTATCAAGCTCCTTCTGCAAGGCCTCTCTTATTTTGAGACATCCTGTACGGTGGACAAGCAATAGGTTCTTGTTGTGTATGTCAGGTAGCAACTATCTATGTATTATCTGTTTAAATCCAAATGACTGACACACGAATGATCTGTAATAGGCAAACAGATTGAGCGGCAAAGCAGCCTTGCTATCCGGCTTCGCCGCGCCGGTACTTCGATTCGAGTGGGCCACGCGGGTGCCGAGTGCGCCGCGTATGCACAGTGAGACTAGGTGGATCGAGTATTTTAAAAGTTGGAATAGGTGCTACCTAGTCTCATTAAATACGTAGTCCCTGGATCTGTTCTAGTCATTGTTCTAGTATATACGCATCATCTCCATAGATAGACTAGGCTAGGAAGCTACTTCCAAGTAATATCGCTGATAAAGTAACTTGACCAGATGAAATACTGAGCAACCGTTAAGCCGGGTCCCGATACCAAATGAACGACCAGCCTCGCGCACTGGATTCCCATTCTTCCGTTTTTGTTTTCTAGCCAACCTATAAAAAATCATTTCACACAATAATTTGCGGAAGCGTTGAGAATATCAACCAAAATGTACGTTTTATAATCTGTACATCCGGATACGGCAGTGCCGTAATCATCCTGTACTGATTTCTGAACGTAGAGTTGTTACGTAAAGAATCCGACCGAACCTCTTTCGTGACCTCTCCGACTATCTACTGTGCATTTATTCGATCGATTCTCCTAAACGAAAATGTTCTCTACCGTCTGCAGGGCCGGCCGTTTGGCCACAAGGACGGTAGTAAATAATACCTCCGACAAAGCACCTTTAGTCGCGGCGCCCCTGGTGAACAAACGTGATTATGCGGCCAAAGCTGCAGCAGGCAAGGGACAAGGTAAGGTGGTTGCTGTAATCGGTGCCGTCGTAGACGTACAGTTCGAAGATAACCTTCCGCCCATCCTAAATGCTCTGGAGGTACAGAACCGTCAGCCCCGGCTTGTGCTGGAGGTGGCGCAGCACTTGGGAGAGAACACCGTCCGCACCATCGCCATGGACGGTACCGAGGGTTTGGTCCGTGGACAGGCCGTACACGATTGCGGCTCGCCCATCCGTATTCCCGTGGGTGCAGAGACCCTTGGCCGCATCATGAACGTCATCGGTGAGCCCATCGACGAGCGCGGCCCTATCCCCACAGACAAGACCGCCGCCATCCACGCCGAGGCGCCCGAGTTCGTGGACATGTCCGTAGAGCAGGAGATCCTCGTCACTGGCATCAAGGTCGTCGACCTGCTCGCCCCCTACGTTAAAGGAGGCAAAATCGGGCTGTTCGGCGGCGCCGGAGTCGGTAAGACTGTACTCATCATGGAGCTGATCAACAACGTCGCCAAGGCGCATGGTGGTTACTCCGTGTTCGCGGGAGTGGGCGAGCGTACCCGCGAAGGCAACGATTTGTACCAAGAGATGATTGAGTCTGGAGTCATCTCCCTGAAGGACAAGACGTCCAAGGTATCCCTTGTGTATGGACAGATGAACGAGCCCCCCGGCGCGCGTGCCCGTGTCGCTCTGACTGGTCTGACTGTCGCTGAATATTTCCGTGATCAGGAGGGACAGGATGTACTACTGTTCATTGACAACATTTTCCGTTTCACCCAGGCTGGTTCTGAGGTGTCTGCCCTGCTGGGTCGTATCCCCTCTGCTGTAGGCTACCAACCCACCCTGGCTACTGACATGGGTACCATGCAGGAGCGTATTACCACCACCAAGAAGGGATCCATCACCTCTGTGCAGGCTATCTACGTGCCAGCTGATGACTTGACTGATCCTGCCCCTGCCACCACATTTGCTCACTTGGACGCCACCACCGTACTGTCCCGTGCCATCGCTGAGCTGGGTATCTACCCCGCTGTGGACCCTCTTGACTCCACTTCCCGTATTATGGACCCCAACATCATTGGACCTGAGCACTACAATGTTGCCCGTGGTGTTCAGAAGATTCTTCAGGACTACAAGTCACTCCAGGACATCATTGCTATCCTGGGTATGGATGAATTGTCTGAGGAAGATAAGTTGACTGTTGCTCGTGCACGTAAGATCCAGAGGTTCTTGTCCCAGCCTTTCCAGGTGGCTGAGGTGTTCACAGGACACCCTGGCAAACTGGTGCCCCTTGAGGAAACTATCAAGGGCTTCTCTAAAATCCTGCAGGGCGAGTATGACCACATACCCGAAATAGCATTCTACATGGTTGGACCCATCGAAGAAGTTGTGGCTAAGGCCGAAACTCTAGCCAAGTCTTAAATGAATTTAGTTTGTAGGATTTCCATTATTAACATAAGTTATTGCTTATGCATCCAATAAATTATGTACACAAGAAGCGCAGGTATTGTAGATAAACATTCTGTACCAGATAAAAAATAAAATTTGTAACTTATACTTTGTATTATTTCACATTTGATCATGTTACATAACATGTGTTAGTTTTTAAAGAAAAGTACTCAAAATACTAATCTTGCTTTAAGGGTGACCAGTAGACCTGGGTCCTTTCATTATGAACATAGCTTAAACATAGGTAAGTAGCACACTGGGATTTAGGTTTTTCATATCCCAGGGCATCTATTGTATTTTTTGCTGTCAAAATCACGTAATTATGAGGCTAGGTTGGACTTGAGCCAAATTGCAGCATCTGATATCGATATTTTCGTATATTCCTAGGTTTGCCACTAGTGACGGCAAACCTAGGCCATAGGCCTAATAACATAATTATATTACGTAGTAGGTAGGTAAGTATGTGTGAGATTTTTCTTGAAAACCCAAGGGTACCCACAGCTTAGTTCTTATGCTAGTAGGTATCAGAAAATAGATAACTACCTACCTACTAACGTGGGATTGGCACTCGATTTTCAACGGGCATTGAGAATCCAACAGAGTTGAGCACGAGTGAGTCTCAGCATCGAAAATACAATGTTCGATTATCAACTCTTGGCGCTAAGCAGAGTGCGTTGAAGATCCAGTGCGCGAAAATCTCCTTCCGCGATTTTATTACATTCGTGGGAAAGTGGGCTTAACCATTATCGTCAGTCTTTCCAAGAGTTCGCCCAGTCGCACACTAGGGGATCTTAACAATTATGACCAAAACATTGTTAAGCAGGCAGCGTGGCTGACTATTACGAAGGCTCATAAAGAATGTATAGAACCAAGAACCAAGCACCATGCCTCTTTTTTTGGGTCGAGTTAGTACTCGACCCAAAAAAAGAGGTAAACGTATGTGGGTACTCACAGTACCCACATACGTTTATCGATCGAAAGCTGCGAATACAGCAAGGAACATGAAAGTCACCTACGACGAGGACTATAGACACAATCAGCTAAGTCATAATTATGCAGTAGGTATGCACGGCAAGACTAAGGGTCAGTTCAGAAAGAACGGAAAAATTACTGGCTCCATTGAAAATACATAATAGCCATGCCTAAAGTACAAAGTTGTAAGAATATTGACACAGTCCGCGACTCTGTTGCTATCGGATTGAATTGCGGGCAGACAATCGTAAGAAGCATAAAGGACCCCGCAGATAGGCGCGACTCGACTTGAAGAACAATTTCCATTACGAAGACGGCGCAGTGTGCTGCTTGGCATGTTGCGAATGTTGTAGCCTAACTTTCTTCTTGGGTCAGGGTATTTACCAGCATTCTGATAGGTAAAACAATGTCTCGTAAGCTTCATCCACCTTGGTCATTCATACGTTTCAGCTGTTGTGAGAGTAGCCTTCAAAAGGTCAAGGCCTGAATTCACTATAACCACTTAACACTTAACGATTCCTTACTCGTAACCACGTCATTCACACACGAATTCTGCTAATATCGTTTTAATAATGTCGACAAATTGTCTTGGAATTGGAACATACAGAATATGACATTTCGATTCCTTACCGTTACATTGGTTTCTAAAAAAAACGATATTGACGTAGTAAGATTCCGCGGGGAATCATTATAACGATACAGAATTGGGAGCCCAGCGAACAACTGAAGGTAGGAGCGGCGCGTGTACTCGTTGCCTAACTAGTGTTCTAGCAGTCATTGATGTAATGTATACTGAAGTGGAAATAAATTATTACACAGATCGCGGTAGGTACCCCAAGTTGAAACAAAATCCGACATTATGGTTCAACTTACGTGCCGCGATCTGTACTGTGCTACGCACCTTTTGAAGGATAGCTCTCCCATTAAAATTATTATTATACTCTTTGGGAAAGCTTCAATTATAAACATGACCGCGCGCGGCTTCAGTTGTCGTGGTTAAAACGGAAATGCACATGCACACAAACAAGTGAACAATGCAAGCCACAACTGATAGCTGAACTACACCCTAATTGCGTAACACACGATTGATCATAATCGGTTTCTTTTTGACACTTCAATAATAATCATTGCGTTATTTAAGTTGTTGAGCAAGAAGTATTTTTCGAACATATGAAGCAATGGTTTAACAATCTGATTCAAAACGAAACGGATTATGATTAATCGTAAGTAGGGGGTGCTGCTCCATCAGGTATACAGTTACGTACACATTCCAACACAAGTAAACACTGGACTTGCTGTAGGATTCAGTAATACGGAACTACAAATTAAACTCAAACTTGTGGCTTATAAAATCAGTTTATTTTAGGTTCTTATCGTTTTCCTCCAACCCTGGGGGCTGACTTTTGACTGACTTTAGCGGCCTTGGCCTTAGGTGCTGCTTTGGCCTTAGCTGATGGTGCTGTGGCCTTCTTGGCTGCCTTTGTGGACTTCTTTTGTTCTTTTGCAGCCCTGGAAAATAAAGATAAGTTGTTAGATATAGCAGCACCACATAAACAGACATCAGTTAGGTTTAAAAACGATCACAAACTTTTATTTTGTATTCTATGAGTTCTCAATTAGATTTCACACTCATTAGATTTGCATGGCCTTTTTTGATTACTGTGTACCATGGTATAATTTAGAGGGTCCCGAGTGTCTACATATACAGTACACGTCGGAATGCATCAAATCTTTCTACTTTCTAGGGAGTCTTATGCCTTTACGAGGCATCACATAATTAAGTGACGAAAACCATCTGTAGGATTGCATTTACATGAGCAATATTATGAAATAAAGGAAACTGAAATATTAGTCATGTTTCAACTTTCAGAGCTAAAATCCACAATGATTATTTAACAACATGGCTCTAGTTAGCACAGTTGCCAGATATTTTCACTCAAAAACTCACCCTCTACATACATCAGCTTTTTTATTCATCTGTCTGCACCAGCATATTTTTTTTTTGTTTTATTAATTATTACATTTTTAGTAACTATGTTTTCTGTTATACTTACTTAATAGCCTGATCCCTCTGAGCTTTGCGCACTTCAGGCTTCATGTTACGCTTGGCCATGATGTCACTGAGTGATGCACCAACGATGGCCCGCTGGTACTTCTGGGTCCTCCTTGTGCGCTTCTTGGTCTGCTCTTCTTCTTGACCCTTCTTGAACTTGCGCCTGCGAGAAAGAATTGGATACAGAATGATTAGGGTAGTAAGCTAATATTTTTGTGTTTTTTTTTTGATTTTCTACTTCATTATGATTAACATTTTCATTAAAAAAACCCAATAATGTGCTACTTAATGTAATTACAATGCTAACAACATTATAAACATTTTACATTATTTTTGTGTTTAATATTTCTAGTGTAATCTGGTTAGACTGGAAGCTGACCCCAACGTGATTGGGAAAAGGCTAGGCAGATGATGATGATGATATATTTCTAGTGTAAGTATAACTTTCTGACTGAAATGAGATGGTGTGATAATATATGACATGGAACACTTCTCCAAAATATTAAGCTTCTGAGCTCCATTTGAAATAAGATTTGACATTTAAACAAACCTTTTTTACAGTCCATTCAACCGATTCTGACTTTTATACCGCAGGCATAAGGATGTCATTAAAAGCAAAAAACTAGTTACAATACCAACTGTTTACTGCAGCTGCCATTTGTCATGCCACCAATGCAATAGAAGTCAAAATCAGTTGATCGGACTGTAAAAAAGATTTAGTTAAATGTCTAATCTAACTAATCTTATTTCAAATGAAGTTTAGAGTTCTAGAAACAGCAGTTTAGGCTGTGCACTGGTTGTCGCTGAATTGAAGGTTTGGTCAGTGGGTCGTCTTAGGGGCGGTAGTTGTACATCTAATAAGAATAGTAAACCTTTGTCCAAGGGGCTTCGAAACATCAATTTTATTACCATTTTGTGAACTATTTTTTTTGTTCATATATCAACCATGTCAATCGTGTGTGATTTTAATTAATAATGCTGTAAGGATAAAAGCAAACCAAATGAATGAGCGACATCTTAGGAAAGGGACTTAGCTAGGACACTGGGTAACAAAGATTACAGTCATTTAAAATTACATTGCGCACCAATATAGGTTATAATCGTTTGGATAAAGTTAGGTTAGTTTTGGTAATAAAAACAAATAGAAGTTTTGATGATTAAGATTGATCGTCTAGCATTGGATACAAGTTTTAAGAAAAATAAAATATTACCTGTACAGCACTGTCCATGTCACTTTACGAGGATTCCTCCTCATCAAATGTGCAGCCTCACATTTTGAGTTCAAGAATGTAAAGGTCTGAAAATTTAAATAATGACACACTGTTACTACCGAAGTACCGATACATGAGAACTACAATGAATTCGGAGATCAATTTTAAATTAGGAATACCTAAATAACATGTTTACATCATGTGATAAATGTTGTGAAAGCCGGCTTTAAATGAAGCCTATCAGTTTCTATGCACGGAAAAGGTTGATAAGAGAAGCAGCTATGTCAATAGATATTATAAACAACAAGTAAATATTACCTTGCCGTCCACCTTAACCATGGTCTTTCCATGGCCAGGATAGATCTTGTACCCACTGTACGCGCAAAGTCCGATCCTGTAAATCAATCACACACAATGTTAAGACATCACAGCACTATCGGGATTTGTCACATTAACAATAAAATTGCATTAGATCATTCAGATATTACAAAATTTATTTAGAATGACGAAAAACGTACTTCATTTTGACTTGTCGAAATGAAAAGGAGAATTACATAGACAAACGTCAAACAGGGAGTGACCACAGAGAACCATGACATTCACGACGAGCTTAGGATACTTCTAAAGGCTAGGTTACACAGTGTGAGTTGGTGTAATCAATTCCTAAAGTATGTTGGGTCATCACATGATCGTGCACATCACACCACGGTGCAAGTAGTAGCTCTACTTGCACCGTGTGATAACCCAACATACGAGTTACTGACATGTCAATAGCTATTAAAACCCCTATTACTACTACTATACGATATTCACTAAATCGGAAAGAATTTGGACAAGATAAAATCAGAAATGAAATTATCCGGAAAAGAACCGGAGTTACCGACATAGCTTGCAGAGTAAGTAAACTGAAGTGGCAGTGGGCTAACCATGTCTCTCGAAATACTGATGGCCGATGGAGCAGTCGAGTCTGGGGTGGAGACCGCGCATCGACAAGCGTGGCATGGGATGCCACACAGCTAGATGGATCGACGATCTTAGGAAAGTGGCTGCGAGTGTTGGGACAGACTCGATGCGGAAGGTGGAGGATAGGGTGTTGTGGTGCAGCTTGGGAGAGGCCTATGTCCAGTAGTGGACTGCGATAGGCTGGATTGATTGATTTTCATCATTAGGTACATACTGTCTAAACAGGCTTCACAAAAAAAGTATTTTAGAACAGATCACACGCTTTATTAGCTTCACCTGTGTTTGTTTGTTTGTAAGCATGTTTGTAACCGACACCTTTTTTTTTTTTTTTAACCGACACCTTTGGACCTGATTTTGACCCACTTCAAACAGTCAGATTTCATTTAAACTTTGTAGACTTATCGAGGACCAATGGCAATTCAATAATTTCCAAAAAAAAAGTAGAAAATAAATAATCTTAGAGCATATAATATAAAAATCTAAAAAACATGCTCACCAAATTAAAAAGCAGAAAATAATTAAAATAAAGCGTGGGTTGCTTTTTGAGGTATTTTTATGATCAACTAGCAGCGCTTCGCGGTTTCACTCGCGTAGTTCCCGTTCCCATGGGTATACGGAGATAAAATATAGCCTATGTCACCCGCGGATATTGTAGCTTCCCAACATCGAAATAATTTTTCAAATCTGTTTAGTAGTTTCGGAGTCAAGCAATGCAAACAAACAAACAATCAAATCTTTCCTCTTTATTAATAGTATAGTTAGATATAGATTAATATCAAAAACCCACGCTTTATTTAAATAATTTTCTGTTTTTTAGATTTTTTAATCTATAATTTTATAGTTTAAACTTTAGTGATGGACTTTTTGGCGGGATCGCGTTAGAACATGTCGCACATCGATCACTAATAAAGATGTCGCATGAATTTTCATTATCATAAAATTTTGTGAAATAGCGAATTAAATTGTATAATTTTGGTAGTGAGTTATCCAATTTAGTTACGTGTGAGTGCACAAGTGTAGTGAAGGTGAAAATAAGTGACTAACGTGGACTTTTCGTGTTCCCCCAAAAACTCCTAATATGTTATTGTAAAGTTACTACCGCTTTACAATAACTTTGTTATGACTAGAATACGAATAAAGACTTGGCTAAAAGGTCTCTGAAACCAGGCCATAAAATTAATAAAAAAATAAAAATAAAACTTTAGTGAGTATTTTAGTATGTTCTGTGGTTTAGACTATTAATTTCTAACCTCAATTGTAGCCTATCGAACAATAGTAAAAGTAACCAAAAAATTCCCGATAGATTATTATTTATTATTAAATAATGTTTAGCCAAATGAATTGCCCAGATTTTTTAGAATTTCAAGTAAGTGTTTACTGGGTGTTCAAACTTTGTAGCTATCACAATAATTTGTATTGTGATTCTATAACCTTATTTGATTGTTTCTTTGCTTATTTCACAGGATGTCCTGAAAAAAATGCGTGTTATGGATGATAAAATAGTTTATGCGCTTAATACTTCAATACCCACAGAATCTTTCGCAGGTAAAGTTAATGCCCACTCAGCCTGTGAAGATCTATATTCTCAAATCAAGAAAGGACATACAGACAGAGAAAATGTTATTAAAAATTGCATCTTAGCAACTGCAGAAACAGTAAAACATTTAAAGGCAGCTAAAGATAGTAACCCTGATGACTATGATGTAATGAAACATCTGAAAGCTGAACAAAAAAAGGTACATGCAACTGCCTTTTGATTGAGTATATTACCCGAATTTGTAGTCAAACCCTTTCAAAGTAACAGGACGTTTTATGTGGCTCCTCAATCCTGACGGTTTATAAAAAACAAATGTACGTAGCTTTTAAAGTAGTTGATCAATCAAAGTATAACTGCACCAATATTTAGTAAAAATTTGTAATTATTCACATCAACAAAAATGTAAACAACAAATTCTATCATGTTAAGGTACAGACATTATTATGTCTACTAAATGTTATGAAGCCTGTGTATTACCATTCTTAAATTGGGTCCTTTTTTACAGTTGAGACTTTTGCAAACAGAACTCAGTGTGGAGGAAGTCATAAAAGAAAAGACAACTAAGTTATTTTCAGAGAAATGTAGAACTTACTACAAGCCCAACAACTTATGAAGACTGATGACATGCATTTTACTTATCCTTGTTTTGGAACTTTTAGTGTATATACTTATATAAATAGAATTTAGACTGTTAGCTTTTTTTTAACTTCCACCCAAGTGCCTGACTATAGTATTACTAATCCCAAAAATGTCATATCCTAATCCAATTTATTTTACAGCCACAAGGTTTAATCTCTCTTTTTAAAGATCCAATTTTAAATCAGTTTTGTTTCTAAATACCTACTATTTTTAATTTCATTGAAAAGATAAATTTTAGCTTCATGAATCATGATAGTATTATCATATTTTCTATCAGAGTTGGTATGGATAAAACTTATTTTAATTACTTCATAAGTAAAATACTTGCCAAGTAGGAAAAAGGAAGCTAAAAATAAATACAATTATAAATTAGTGAAAGCAAACACACATTTATTGAAAAAAATCTTAAATTATCCAGATAATATATAATATAATATTTTTATGTTACAGCATCTCAGCGAAGTTATATTCAGAATCTGGCACTAAAATTACAACTATAAAAATAGGTTGTGTAATAAAGCTAATACAGGAAACAACAAGTTTGAGAAAATACTAACATCTACATAAAAGTTATACATTTGATTGCAAATCTTACATCATTTGTTAGCTTTAGCAGCGGCAGCTGCTTCCTTTGCATTGAATTCCTCTTCATACTTTTTGTGCCAGTCAAGGTTGTATTGATGAACAGATTCACCTCTCTTTGCTGCTGACTTTCCTACCAAAATTGCTCCAAAACTAGCAAGTGCTGTGAGTAACATAAGCACATTTGCTATCTTGATTCTGGCTTGGCTGCGAGATTTATCTATAAGTTCACCACTGAAAAAAAAAGAGAATTTTTAGAAAATACAAAACAGAAAAATATTGTTTTACATTAATTAAACTGTATTCACAGTTAAAAGTGTATACAGTAGGTATATCGTCTTTAATAATTCAAGTAAAGCAAGGATAATTTATTATTTATCCAAGCTGAATTGTTATGGTGAATCTAAAGGACAGAAGAATTAGACGATACATCAAGCTGTGATGGTTACAGCACTGCACTGACATGATTCAAATACAATTATTCAAGGTCATGTAGGACAACTTAATTCTTGCGATAGATTGAATAATGCAGAGCTCTTCAACATGTTCCAATAAATTTTTATTCTCTCATCACGTGTCAAAATTAACGATTACATAAAAATATACAAAGTATGAAACGTACGAAACGTATGTGGGGATCTCTTCCTTAGTTTTGAATTTTTTCGTCCATACCAAAATGAACTTCTGGAAATCGGTAGGTTTATATCTTGGAGTCATACTGTTGGCTCCTGCAGCAGATTGGCTACTTGAGCTAGTTGTACTGGGAGGTGGCGCGCAATAATTCCTCCTTACTGAATAGAGGCATGATCGTAATCGTAATATTTTATTCATTTTTAATCGTCACTTCGTTTCGTAAATCCTAAGATAAATTTTGCAGGTAAATAAAACCCACAATAATAACAGATTCACTTTACAATCCCTACCCACTATCAAACTTAACTTTTGATTTGACAAAAATAACCATCGAACTCACTGAACTGAAATTGAATGAAAGTACAAGTCAAGAAAGAATAAAGAGTCTAGTTGATTGAATGATAGATCAACAAACGTCGTTATTCAAGGTCACAATGGTTGCAAAACAAAAATTAGGTGATGTGTGCACAGTGTGCTGCGTGCAAAAACAATTTGTATTTTATTTTTGTGGCACTCTTGCTACAAATAGACACATATCCAATGTATAAAATGTACATACTCTCCTATCCAATGTATCCAATGTATAAAATGTACGTACGCTTTTTACTCTGAATTGAATTATTGACTTCCTACTACTGTAACATAAACTCTTTTTAATTAAAAATTATTTTCTACTTTTTACTTCGGTCAGCAATAAAAGCGTGTTTTTTTAAACTATTATTTTTTATCTTTTCTTTCACAATAGCTGTGCCCACCTGTGTCGGATATCATCTCACAGGAACATGTTACCGGGAAAAAGCCTTTTAGCGTTTGTTTTTCGTTATAACATCACCTATTTGTCAGTATAAGACCCGTCAAAATCGATCCACCTGTTTCTGAAATTAGCCGGGACAAACAAATAAAATCATTAGAAAAAAACGACTTCTCATTACAACAGTAATACGACCATATAATAAGTTTATGGTTGGAGAGTAAAAAACTTGGGCCGACGTATGTAACGTGACTTTGAATATTGAAAGGCTGGTTTTGATGTAGATGCAGATCATGTAGATTATAGTATGTACCTACATGTACACACGGCTACACATCAAGCTTTATATTTCCAATAAAACCTGATCTCCCCAACCCCTTCTCCACCTTCCTTCCCCTTCTTCTTACCCCAATCTGTCAAATTTCTTTGGTGGTTTTTCAACTTTATCACAAAGGAATAAGGTTTATGTTCAATTGAGAAAATTTGACAGTTTAGGATAGGTTGACCTGCTAGCGTCTGTACATAGGATATCCTCCGCCCCCGGGATGGACGAAAGTGTCAGACAGACTTATTGACACCTCAGGCTAAGGAAATTCCATATTCAGAGATTGACACACGGTGTTCTATTTTCACTGTCACTGAATGGGGTGCCGGAGTGCCAGAATATGGATCGGGCAGGTATTAGCTCACCTGGTAAAGGCAGAGTACGTCGATTACCTTCTGTGTCAATCTTACATGTTACTTCCCTATAAAAAATGTACTTTGTGCATGTTACGGTTGCAGTTTCTCATAAAAGACAGTAGACCAGGGGCCTAAGTCTACTAATTTATAAACGTCACAATGGTCTCTCAATGGTAAGTTTTTGACAGATTTGCCATACAAAAACTGTCAAAAACACACCATTGAGAGACCATTGTGACGTTTATAAATTAGTAGACTTAGGCCCCTGAACACACCATTGAGAGACCATTGTGACGTTTATAAATTAGTAGACTTAGGCCCCTGGGGCCTAAGTCTACTAATTTATAAACGTCACAATGGTCTCTCAATGGTAAGTTTTTGACAGATTTGCCATACAAAAACTGTCAAAAACACACCATTGAGAGACCATTGTAACGTTTATAAATTAGTAGACTTAGGCCCCTGGTTAAATACATAGAATACTTTTTAACTTGCATTGCTAGGTTTGGGGTGAGGCCACCACGGGCAAAACTCTCGGAGAAATATTATGAATCAATCCAAATATCCAAATCACATAAATTTTATTTGCTTTATCTGTGAAGATTTGGTGTTGCTAAATAACTGAAATGTCCCTTTATTTGACACAATATTTTACTTTCTCATCTTGCTTCTAATAGTTGCACTTTGGAAAAATAAATTGATTTTGTTCAAAATTATTTAAAATATATTTAGAAAAGGAAACGCTATTTGGTTTATTATTTTGAGGGGATATTGAGGTTCTTGACAATTCAGCAAGCAAGGAATTTTGATTTTGAAATCTAGTAACAAAGGTGACGTGATTGCTGGTTCAGGTAGGTACTTTCTGTCTCATCTGTTCACAGAACACTATTACTCCTAGCGGAGCATCTGTTCGATTATATTTTAGCTACAATCTGCATGCAACTAATATTTTTTTAAGTCGATGGTGGATTGATTTGCAATATAATTTTCTTTGTTTTCATACTTCTGGTTCCTAAAATAATTGTAAGTACATTTTGATGAAACAGTATCAATGGAATACACTTTGTTTGTTGTAATTCGGTTGCAGTTTTTTCCTTTAAATGTCGTCGATCGACTTGATTTGATTTCAATTTTGACTTGTCTATTCTTTTCGTTGTCGTACTTGTAGGTTGTAATTAATTTATTATTTACTGCATCATCTAAAAATAAAAACATTTGCATTTTATATGGATTCCCAAAATAATGGCGATATGTTACTATTACTACGAAGAGGACAAATGTGTTATTGATAGTGATAGGTTTCCACCGTATACGACCCTATTTAATTCCCTGAGAGCTTATCTGCTAAGGGTGAAAGAGGAATAATGAAGAAGTCCTTTAAAAATGTGTAGAGAAACATTGTTCTATTAGTGAATTACTTTGCAGTCCAATCTGATGAAAGAAATAATTTAGAATACATTCATTGAGATATAAAAGATAAACAAAGGTAATCATATGAAATTGTTTTACTTCTTTATCAGTCATGTAAACTGTTTAGTTATTGGTCAGATAGATGGGGGTGTAGGATTAATTAATATAATAATCTAAATAAAAGTTGATAATTTTTAAGATGTCTGGGGGACACAAGCATCGTTACAAGAATGCAGGATTGAGCGCAGATGAGCTGCGCCGCCGCCGGGAGGAGGAAGGTGTACAGCTGCGGAAACAGAAGAGAGAACAGCAGTTATTCAAGCGTAGAAATGTTAATCTTCCTGCACCAAATGCACCAGATATTACTTTGCAGGTAAAATTGCTATTTTTTTTATTTATGTTCAAGAAAATAGACATGAAAAGTACCAACATGCCAAACTTGTTGGGGATGCAGGAATGATGATACTAATTATGATAGAGAAGTAGTCTCTTCAGGATCACTACAGGAAACTTTTGATCAAATGACTTGCTTTGCTACAATGTTCCTCATGTTACATAGATGTTTGTAGGAGGTACACCAGTTTTAAAGGAAAAAGATGTTTTATAAAACCTCTGCCAGCCAACCTTTTAGAATTCTACATTAATGTGCATCATCAATTGGAACTATTTTTTGGTATACTGGATATCTTGCATATAATCATGCTACAGTTTTGCACAGTGCGTATAATCAGTGTCTAAACACCGGGCTGGTTATGATACTTAATATAACATGAATCATGCAAATAATGCTGTATCAAAGAATTTTACAAACAGTGATTATGATTATACCAAATAATTTTTCTCATATTATTATAATGTTCATGGTTTACACAACATAACATTTCATCACACCTTGTTTCCCTACAAGGTTTGGTAGAGGTGTACCAGGCAGACTCATTTGAGTATGATAATAATAGAAAAGTGAAAATTGTGTTCGTTACTTTAGTTTGCAGTATGATTTAGAAATTGTAGTTGGTCTGTTAGCTGTCCAATTACACAATGCTGTTTGGATAAACACAATTGGTATGAGAGTCACTCAACTGAATAAATTTAAGTTTAGGAAGCCTTGCAGTGCAGTACATAGCTGTGCAGTTATGGCAAATTGCGTGGAACTGGCAGTCAAATGGAAAATTGCAGATTGTAGGATGCATTCATTTATTTAATTCTTCAATCTAAATCTAGATACCTAATTCATTTATTATCTTCAAGAAGTTGAATATTTAGTTTAAGGAAATTCTGTTCTGACTGTTCTTATACTCATTTTGCTAAAGAGAAATTGCATATGTGCCCATATTTATAATATACACAAATTGTTCTGTGTTGGAGTTATTAGTACATGTATAATGGAACGTAACATACTTTTACAGGTCAAATACTGGACTCTTGTTACTGAATTTCAGGATTATTGAGGATTTTTACAAGTTTTGTTTTGGAAAAGTTTCAGGCTAAGATTTATTGTACTTTTTAGGATGACATCAATATATCACCGTCAGATGACATCAGTCCAGAAATGGTTGCGGCTCTATATGGGGATAATCCACAAGAGCAAGTTATGGCAACTCAGAAGTTTAGGAAACTATTGAGTCAAGAGCCTAATCCACCAATCGACGAAGTGATACGGACTGGAATAGTTCCTAAATTTGTGGAATTTCTTACCAATAGCACCAATCCAACACTGCAGGTAATATGATCTAATTTCATCTAAGAAATAAATAGTTATTCTTAACCTTAATAAGGCTTCATCAGACTTGCTACTGATGAAAATAATTTATTTTTTCTGCTGTAGTGTCACATCAACAAGCCTTAACTTTTTCATGAGGATAGAAACCAAAATAGCCATAACAACACCATCATTAAAATAATGTGAGAATGATGCGTAAATATGTGAAAATTAGGCCACATCCTGTGGTTTTTCTTCTAAATACATATGGAACAAAGTCATAGATTTAAACTAAAACAATGTGTTATTTTCCAGTTCGAAGCAGCATGGGCACTCACAAACATAGCATCAGGTTCTTCAGAACAGACTCGAGTGGTGATGGAGTGCGGTGCGGTGCCCGTGCTGGTGAGCCTGGTGGCGGGCGGCGTCAGCGACGACGTGCGCGAGCAGGCCGTGTGGGCGCTCGGCAACGTGGCCGGCGACTCGCCGCGCTGTCGTGACACCGTGCTCGCCGCGGGCATCCTACCGCCGCTAATAGAGTAACTATTGCTTTCATCAAACTCACATTAACTTACTTGACTTGAACAGAAGCTCCAAAACACCATTTTTTATTATCTATTCTAATATTTATAATATAAGTATGGATGATATAAAACCTTTTAATGGCATAACTAAGGTAACCCGCGAAATACAAATTTTCTTCTGCTTGAAATAGTAATTCAGTGGGATTTTATGAACTTAGAGGGTTAAATTGATGATCAGGAAATAGTCATTCAATGGGATTATTTGAACTTAGAGGGTTAAATTGATGATCAGGAAATAGTCATTCAATGGGATTATATGAACTTAGAGGGTTAAATTGATGATCAGGAAATAGTCATTCAATGGGATAATATGAACTTAGAGGGTGTTTTTATGATTTTAATTATGTAAACACGTACTTGTTAGTGTCGCGAATCATATTTTGTTTAGCATACAGTCTGACAGTGACCTGAAAATGGCAAAAAAAAGTAAGAAAATTTTGTATTTGCTGGCTACCGTGGGGCTTTTCCCTAGCGTATGACGTTGCGAGCGCAGTGTGACGCAGTCCGTCATGCGCACACTGTACCGGCGTCGCACTGCCTCGCAACGCGTCTACTGTATGAAAAAAAAAAAAACAACCGTCCATGCGCAGTATATCTCCTACACAGCTTGCGCTGGCGCTGCAGTCGGCCATCAAACGCTTAAATTGAAAGAGCCCTTATTTGTCGGTTTGTTACCTTTTCACGCTTAAACTGGTCATTATAAAATTGACCGATTGTCTGGAACTTGGAGAAGGATATATGCTACTTTTCATCCAAGAGATTTGTAAAAAAAAAGAATTATTAAATTCACGCAGCCGAAGTCGCGGGCAACTGCTAGTATTTACATAAATTTACTCACTTTTGTATATTTAGGAATTTGCAGGAAGTCTAAAACACCATTTTCATTCTATCGAAGTATAATTACAAACTACATTATTTTAGCTCAGATTAAACGGCACATAATAATTATATCTACAGCACATAAAAATCAAAAAGTGTAAATTACGATTTAACGCTATGACATGAAAGTATGCCTGCGCCAAAAAAGGTCCAGTTCAGCAAAAATGCCAGACAACTAATGCATGGCGTTTTTTTTTAATTACTAACATTGAAGTTAAATTGGCGTTCATAGCGTTATGTTTTACTGCACCCAAATGATGTACTTTATACATGTATAATATTGCATTAAAAAAAAGAACTGTTTTTAATGGTTCTACTTGTTCTTATATTTTTTCAGGATATTAAATAAATATACCAGGCTGTCTATGACAAAGAATGCAGTTTGGACTCTTTCAAATTTGTGTCGAGGCAAAAATCCTCCTACGAACTTCGAAGCCGTCGCGCCAGGTAAGTTACTTGGATTTTTAAAATTTCTACCCGTATTTGGCTAATTTAGGATAAAAGCCTCTTGGGATAAAATTCCCTGTTATGGTGGGACGGGCATCCTTTTTCGTGTTAAGGTGGATGTGCAAAGGTAGCCTTAAAAAATCATCAAAACAACCTTCATTGAATCCCATTTAACTTCATGTATGTTCAATTTCATTAAAGCAGTTATTCAATGGGATTAAATGAACTTGAGAACTGGTATTGATGATTTTGAAGATTATAATTCTGTAAATAAATACAGCCTGACACTGATCTGCATACTGCAAAAAACTTAAGATAATTTGAATTTCGGGGGCTACCCTGGTGCTTCCACCTTAATATTAAAGTAGTAGGATTCATCACACATGGTTAAATGATAAATCAATAAATCAACAACCTTCATTGAATCCCATTTAACTTCATGTATGTTCAATTTCATTAAAGCAGTTATTCAGTTATTCAATACCCTGGTGCTTCCACCTTAATATTAAAGTAGTAGGATTCATCACATGCCAGTTTCCTCACAATGTTTTCCTTCACCGTTTTGGGGCAGTGGTGATGAAATGATTTACATAAAGTAAAGCGCCTGGCTGGGTTCGAACTCACGACCTACAACTCGTAAGTCGCGGCCGTTGCCACTTGGCCATCACTGCTGCACACATGATTAGTCTCATGAAAATGTTTATTTCGACCGAAGACTCATACAGCCAGCTGTTACAGTAAGCTAGTTATTTGATAAAGAAAAGCATAGGATCCAGATCCTATGCTTTTCTTTATCAAATAACTAGCTTTTGCCAGCGGCTTTGCCCGTGTGTAGGTCGGTGTATTATACATATAAACCTTCCTCTTGAATCACTCTGTCTATTCATGAAAACCGCATTAAAATCTGTTGCGAAGTTTAAAAGATCTAAGCGTACAAGCACGAAAAGTGACTTTGTTTTATACTATGTAAAGATAAGGTAATTTAATATACCATAGACGAAGATACGTGACAATTTAAAGCACAGACATATAAACAGTAGCAGACCAAACATGTCGCTCAAAATTGCGTAGCCATTACGCACACATAGGGAGTGTTGTCAATACAGGGCCGGACTAGGGACGGTTACCGGTATTGAAACAACTGATAATCTTACTGACAATCCGTGAAAATCGATATTCTCTGGGTATATGAAGTGTGTTTCTTATCAATAAAGTCTTAACGAACAGAACCCCCATCTATTCCCGTGGTTATTGTAAAAGGAGACTAAGGTAATATTTTAAGAGGACGATGGGCGGCAGTCCTCTCACCTCTTTTTAACCCCCGACGCAAAAACGACGGGGTGTTATAAGTTTGACGTGTCCGTGTGTGTGTGTGTCTGTCTGACTGTCTGAGGCAACGTAGCTCCCGAACGGATGAACCGATTTTACGATTTTTTCTAAGAACACTCCCGACTAATACACCTTGTATTAGTCGGGAGTGTTCTTAGACATGTTTCATCAAAATCGGTTCAGCCATTTGAAGATTATCAGCTCTTTTCTGGTTGAAAACGGGATTTTAGCCTCTTCCATGGGTCTGATCAACTCAAAATTTGGGATTCTATTACTTCAATGATATTAGACGAAAAAAATAACCTTGAACTGATGCTGGAGCAACAGCTGGGATTTCCAGGAAACCCAAGTTATTCACCAACAAAAAGCAGAAGTATCGTGTTTGGGCTCATTGAAAAGGTCTCAATGAATAGATTATAGATAAATGGTGATTTAAGGGAGACATTACGTTTAAAAAGCAAGAAATAAAAATTAAATTTAAGATTTAAAAAAACCCCCGACCCAAACAAAAACTCTAAAATGTAAAAAATTATATTTATAGGCCTTTTAATTTGAACGTAATATTTTGATCAGGGCATTGTCAAGTCGGGGGACGGTCAATGAAAACGCCAAACAGAGGCCTAGCCATCCCCCGATAAATCGCCCGATAAGTCCCCCTAAAATATTACGTTCAAATTAAAAGGCCTATAAATATTATTTTTTAGTTTTTAGAGTTTTTGTTTGGGTCGGGGGTTTTTTTTAACGGTATATATACACAGACCGTTGACGGGCATCAGTTTTGGATAAAAGAACTGTCTCTGCAGGCATTAACCCGCATGTCCAGCTCGGTAGGACCTAGAGTTGAGGTGTTGGTATGCCTGAAAGCTAGTTTATGAATATATCAGGAATTTTGAAATAAAAGAATGAATTTAATTGATATTAACATATTTATTTTTTACTTTTTTAAACTTTGTTTTCATAATTTAAAAACTACTGGTTTTAAAATAATAATAATTATGTACTAGTATATAAAAAGAAAATAATCATAAGGCATCAAATAGCCCAAAAGGCTGGCAAAATTGCCACGTTGAATGGCAGTGCTGATTCTTTGGCCGAAAAATAGGCCAGATCTTTGGTCACGTGAAGAGTCGACCAACTGCTTGGGAATGTTTCGGAAAACGAAGTGGGCATTCGGACCCCATGGCCCTAGAGTTTCAACCCCAAACGGGTCGAACATATAGGTTCCAATAAGATTGGAATATTGGCGCTGCTTGCGGTTTTCCGTACATGCAGCAGCCGCTGCATAAACAGTTCATTAACTGAGTAGGAATTGCTCCAGGACGTAATGTTGTTCGAAAAGCACTGGGATCAATCAAGTGTTTCTCAACATGCTTCGAACAAAGTACACTCGAAGGTCTAGGTTGCCAATCCTGGAGTTTCATGTTTTTAATCCATGTATTCCGTAAACTTTCCTCCTTTGGAAACCTGGAAAAAATATCAGTACGTTCAGTTATTACCTGCAGAATGAAATGTCAAAGTTATGTGAGTAGCCTATACCTATTTATGCCCACCATCGTTCATGTTATCCATCACACAGATTGGGTAACATAACCGGCTAATGAGACGCAATTGATTTTCTATTGTAACGTACCACATGCGGAACGCACCGGGCCAGAGTGATTCTATAACTTATTAAAATAGCATGTACGTTTACACTGATAATCTGCACTCTGCAGTATTTTCAAACTATATCACCAAAAAAATTAAATATTGTAGAGTAAACTGAGGCTATTGTTTGATAATTCAATGGTAGGTAAATATTATACATACAACAAAAAATTTCATCTTTGTCGCCAAATCCGTCCCTGACTACACAAAAAAATACAAAAACTTACCGACGAAAGGTTAATACAGGTGTTTTGTGGTAGCTAGCACTGTCACACTGGTACGCACAGCACTTCACCATTTTATTTTGTGTATTAAGTCCCAAACAAGTAATATTTCAAGTAATATTTCGCGGTTGAAACATAGAAACACCATAGAACGTTATGTTGCTTATCAATATGGCGGCGTGGGATAGACGAGCTACGCGTCAAATTTTGTCTAAATGTGAGTCAGTGTCACAACAGGTGACAGAACGAGATACTACTTACGACTTGTCGCTTAGCAAGAAAAGGATAAAGAATCAAGTCCATCGACTAAGGATTAATGTTTGGTCTGCTACTATTTAAATGTCTGTGATTTAAAGCATTGGTATCAGGTGTTAGGTACTTTGCGGAAATCCATGACATGCAATCCATACGACTTTATTGATTAATATGACATGCATGTTGCATAATATATTAAGTGCACCTTCTAATGTGCATAATTTTCTAGGCGGGACGCGTACTTCATACAAGCTAAATTAGTAGCAGAATTTAACACTTAGATAATGGAATTGCGTAATTATTTTGTACAGACGGCAGCATATCAAGGTACCAAACTGTCAAATTTTTCCAATTGAACATGAACCTTATACTTATGTTATAAAGTTGAAAATCTATCAAATATATTTTACAGATTGGGGTAGCTTGATGTCTGTACATAACAAAATAAACAATTTAAAATTAATTTTAATGTTATGACTGCCTCGTCGTAGTTGGTCGTAAGCGCTACTGCTGAGCATGGGATCCTGTGTTCGATTCCCAGATTGGGTAAAGTATTATTGGGTTTTTCTATCTGGAATTTCCCAATAGCAGCCCGGTGTCTGGATTTCTGCCCGGTTGATTTCAATAGGCTCGCCCCCTATTACATGGGACTTAAACATAACCTTCGAAAGGTGGGCGTACATTACCTTAACCCTTCGGGGAAACAAGGTATTGATGTTATGTAATGTTATGTTATTTAGTGTAATGTTATGTAATGTAATGCTTACTTAATGTAATTTCCAGGTATTCCAGTTTTAGCGCGATTGCTACATCACACTGACGCAGATGTGCTAAGCGACGCGTGTTGGGCTCTCTCTTATCTATCTGACGGACCAAATGAGAAGATTCAAGCTGTCATCGATGCTGGAGTTTGTAGGCGGCTTGTGGAACTACTTATGTAAGGGTATCACAGCAATCCTATTTTCTATCTTACTACTCTGCTATTATAACCATTTGTTTCCATATTTCTTCACAATTTTTGCACTAAAATAATCTTTTTTGGCGAATTATTCTTTTTTCAAGAATCATATTGAGTCTGATCGACTTTGAAATATTTCTGCCCCATTCACATAGTACTGTATTCCCTAACGATTTTGAGGGACTGTAAGACCGCGACGTTTTTTGCAATTTGCAGGTCAGTGTCAGGTTGTACACGTATGTATTTACGAAGGAAAATCATTAACACCATCAATACAACCTACTATTTTAATTTAATTCGATTGATCAACTATTTCATGTATATTTGTTATGGTCGCGAATCATAATTGAATCAACATACAAACCTTGCAACGACCTGCAAATTGCAAAAGACGTGGGAAATCTTACATTTCGTGGGTTACCGTGGTGCTCCCATCTTAGTAAGACATAATCGCGCGATCAATCATGTCGCGTTTGTACGTCACATTTCATTTATGCGATCGTGTGGATAGCGTATTCGCGCGATGATGGCTTTTTGTAAGGACGCATTTCCATTTGAGCGAATACTCAATTCACGTTTATTTGACCAGGCACAACAAATCGACGGTAGTGTCAGCGGCGTTGCGAGCTGTGGGCAACATAGTGACGGGCAACGACGCGCAGACGCAGGCCGTGCTCAACTGCAACCCGCTGCCCAACCTGCACGCGCTGCTGCGCTCCAGCGCGGAGGCGTTGCGCAAGGAGGCCTGCTGGACGCTCTCCAACGTTACTGCCGGCAACGCTGCGCAGATACAGGTCAGCTGCCTTTACTATTTACAAAAAGCAACTTTCAAGTATGGTGCTGGACGTAAAGATCCCATTTCTCTCCGCTGCTGGACATAGGCCTCGCCCAAGCTCTGCCACTTCGACCGGTTTTGTGCTTCCCGCATCCAGCGGACTCCTGCGGCCGTCACTAGGTCATCGGTCCACCTTTTGGGAGGCAGTCTTTCGGCTGAAATGATGATTTCTTCCCGTGGGTGTCATAAAAGGCGACTAAGGGACTTCCTAGAGAATGTGTAGTAGCATCCTCTATGTATTTTACCACCATACTGCAATCGCTAACACGTCTGCTAAGCGTGGCGATTAGAGCAAACCCCCCTTTGGATAAGGCCTATGTTAAATATTATATACAGGTAAACTGGTATCACAAATTTGGAAAAGTAGCTTTAATTCTTTCAAATAAAATTTAATTTCTGCTGCCTCTTTTATATGTTGTGAACTTATGACATTAAAACTGAAGCAGCGCGGTACTTCGAAGCAAGGCAATGAGGGTGTTCTGAAATAACGTTCACTAGGTGGCATGACTGAGACGTCAGGTCCGGGCACCTGTCAAAAGTGTCAAAGTGCCTACGGACTGAATGGTGAACGAAAGAATGAAACAAATAACATCAAATATTTTAAGTTCATTTTCGAACTTGGAAAACTTCATTTTTAGAAGACCTCTTGTTAAAGTGGCGCCAACTGGTGGCTTGAATATTCATGAATACCCTCGTTACGTGGGATCAGTCGATGTAATGTTTTCTTGCAAATTCCAGCACTGACGTTGTATGTTGGTCTAAATTCAATACGTCATTTGTATGTATTTAAGAAATCAATATTTCATTTTCATTTCATTTAATTTATTTATTCTCTCTTCACAATATTGGTTTCCTTAAAATTTAACAATGTTTTTGGTAATGTTATATTCCACCATTGTAAGAGACTGGTGCCTGAAATAGGTTTTCGAAAAAGCCTGTGTTACAGGTCACCAGGGCCCCCACAGTAAAAAGTATAGTAAAGGTTTAGAGACGATCATCAGTGAGCATCGTTAAAACAACCAAAATGATTAGACAATAGCGTTGAAAGATAAAAATAAAATCAAATAGTAAAAAAGAAAAAATTTAAGTAAACAACTTATGGTTCATACTAGACTGGTTATTTGTAGTGCCCTGTATGAATGAATATGAATGCATGTTGGGGTGTATGAATGAATGTTGTAGTGTATGAATGAATGTTGTGGTGTATGAATGTATGATGGAGCGCGCAAGAGCGAGGATGAGATGTAAATCAGCCACGTAGGAAAGGAGGGAAGGAAATCTATTTGAGAACTGTCAAGAGGTTCTCAGTTTTTTGATAGTCAAGGGTTTTTAGAAATATTTTAACTGTTTTTTGACAATTAAAGACAGTTTTAGGATATATATTAAGAGTGACATTTAATTTGTTGTACAAAAATTGGCCAAGGAAGCAAAAGCATATTAAAGTAGTTGTTTCTTTACCATTTTCAGGCAGTAATAGATGCAAACATTTTCCCAGCACTAATTGAAATTTTAAGGCAAGCTGAATTTAAAACGCGGAAAGAAGCAGCTTGGGCTATTACGAATGCAACTAGTGGAGGCAGTCATGACCAAATTAGGTAAGATACATTATTTATTTTGTACCTCCTGGTTTCTGTAACAATGATTGATCTGTAAATCTCTTTTTAGTTCTTAGCCCTCGTTCCCATCATGGGCGAAATTTAATCGCGCTCTGGATTTTCGACGCACTGCTTAGTCGTCATCCATAAATTACGTCACACAAATATTATGGCTTTTTGACCCCCATCCTTGTCACGTGGTCACATTTGTGAAACCCCCTACCCCCTTGTGTGACGTCACTTTTTTCAATTTTGTACGAATTAAATGAGAACAGCAGTTTTACCAAATAAAAAATAAAATAATAAAATTAACATGAAATCAAATTATTTAGACAGATAATGGTGATTTTAACATGAGAGTCACAAAGCTTTTGTTCCCCCCTGGCCCTTGTCACACAATGTCACATGTCGTTGAACCCCTCCACCCCCTTAACGTGTGACGTAATTTATGGATGGCCCCTTAGCCTCGAGATTTGAAAACAAAACTGTATTTTTTGATGAACTTTATTCGATTTTCAATCCGAGGGTTTATAAACCCAGTACGCAATAAAAAACCGCTCGGAACAAACCTGGCTATGACTGGTTGTCAAAAAGAACAACAGACCAAAATAAATTAAAAGTTAATTTTTTCCAAAAATCAGATATACTTACACAAACACACGTACAAAATTTACTAATCTTGAATGTATCTCTTCTAGGTATTTAGTTGACCAAGGTTGTATACCACCTCTGTGTGACTTATTAACGTTAACGGACGCAAAGACAGTCCAAGTGGCCCTAAATGGATTAGACAATGTATTAAAGGCTGGACAACAATCAGATCACCGTGATAATCCCTATGCTGTTCTTATTGAGGAGTGTTTCGGTAAGTACTGATTTTAAATTACCTACGAATTAACTAGTAAATGATTTGGTTTGAGTAGTTTCTCGTGCAGTCAAGCGCACGTTAGAAGTAACACTTGAACTTCGAAAAGCACCCCTATTACTTATTAGATAAAGGCAATCTCAATGTCAAACAACAAATAGTTGCTTCTTTGCTTAGACATGCAAGTAACGTGATATTACACATCTCACATTACCCTTGGCACTTACAGGACAAGCAACAGTAGCAACATCTTTATTGATGTCGGACAGTGTGTAGTTTACGTTTCAGTGTCTCAGACAGCTTGGCGAGACTTAAATAGATGAATATGTTTTTGCATGGCGAGGGTTTTTGTTAGATCCAAAAATAGTAAGACGTGAATTATTATTGTGACTCTGCTATATCCACTGAAGCTGGAACAAATATTTGTATGGCCTACAAGTAGTTGTTCCGGGTCTGGCCGTTTGTGTATGTGAGTTTTAAATGTTTGTAAACGCACCCACAATACAGGAGAAATTCGTAGTGTGGGGCAACGTTATAATTTTTTTTTTTTTTTTTTGTTCTTCTGCTTCGCAGGAATCTGTCGTCAACAACAATAAGCTGCTTCTTTGTCCGATTATCTCTGGTTTTTTTTTTGGTTCTGTAGCTTGGTGATAACTTCGCAGTTAAGTTTATCTTTCCAATCGGCTAAATCTGTCCAGAAGAGAAGGGACGCTATGTCTCCTTAATCTTCTGAATTGCTGGCCGCCATCACCACTTAGTTTTAGAGCAAGTTCGTTTTGATGTTCTGAGAGTCTCTTTTGGTATTTGCCGCTGTATTGCGTAATCTCTTGTTTGACTGTGGGTATTTTCAAGTCTTGATATATTATTTTATTACTAATATAATGGGGTATGTTAAAGATGACTCTAAGCGTTTTTGATTGAAACCTTTCCAATATATCAATATTGCTTTGGCAGGCCGTACCCCAAAGCTGGATACCATAGGTCCATATTGGTTTGAGGATTGCCTTGTAGACAGTTAGCTTGCTTTGTGTGCTCATTTGCGAATGCCGCCCTATCAACCAATACATATTTCTTAGCGTCGCGTCCAGCTGCTTTCTCTTAGTCCATATGTGTTTTCGCCATGTTAACCTTCTGTCCAGGTGCATACCTAAGTATTTAGCATTGTCATTTTGAGGAATCGCTTCATTGTTCAAAACCACTGGTGGACAGGTATCTCTTCTGAGCGAAAAGGTTACATGCGTGGACTTGCTTTCGTTTGCTCTAATTCTCCAAACTTTAAGCCATTCCTCGAGTTTGTTAATGTGGAACTGTAGATATTCAGACACAATGGCTGGATCTGTGTGTGTTGCAAGTAAGGCTGTGTCATCTGCGTACGTTGCAATTGTAGTTTTTTCCGTAGTAGGTAAGTCAGCAGTGTAAATAATGTACAGTACTGGGCCCAATATGCTACCTTGTGGTACACCTGATTTTATTTCATATAGGTAAGACAGTTCGTTCTTGTACTTAACTTCGAAACATCGTTTATCAAGATATGACTTCAATATGAGGAAGAACGAGTGCGGTAGCGACTTTTTAATTTTATAGAGAAGGCCCTCGTGCCACACTTTGTCGAAGGCTTGACTTATGTCTAGGAATACTGCAGAACAGTATTGTTTCTCCTCTAGTGCTTTGCTTATAACATCTACAATACGATGTACTTGTTCAATTGTGCCATGATTCTCCCTAAACCCGAATTGATGATTTGGAATTATTTCATTTAGGTTTTCCTTCATTCTTTTTAACAATATCTTTTCAAACAGTTTTCCTGTAATAGACAAAAGACTTATTGGTCTATACGAGTCAATTTCATGTGGTGGTTTACCGGGCTTAGGAAGCATAACTACTTGTGCAATTTTCCATTGCCCTGGGAAATGCGATAGTCGCAAACAAGCATTAAAAATCTGAACTATTGCTATTATACCCCTTATTGGCAGCTTTTTCAGAAGTGTGCTATCGATAAGATCGTATCTTGGGGATTTCCCTTCCTTTAAATGTGTTATTTCTAGACTTATTTCCCTAGGGCTCGTGGATTTAAGTGGCAGACACATCTGTTGGGCACTTTCTAGGTATCCGTGAATTTCCATGCCATGATCTGGTCTAGACTCTGGAAATGGCTGGAAAACAGTGCTAAGATGTTCGGCAAAGCTGACAGCCTTTTCCAAATCTGATCTTGCCCACTCCCCCGTCCTTTTTTTAAGAGGCGGTATCTGGTTGTTCGGGCGTTTTAATTTGTTTGTGGCTTTCCAGAGGGAGTAGTTTTTATCCACAGAAGGCGATAGGTTCGAGAGAACATTTTGAAGGTTGGTGTCATTTAGAGTTTTTATGAGGTTTTTTAGTTCATCAGAGGACCTGTTGAATGCGGTTTTGTCTGTTGGATATCGAGTTCTATGCCATTCTTTTCTTAGGTTACGCCGCTCATTGATTTTATCCTTTTATAAAAAAATAAAAAATTGTTTACACAGAAACGTCATTTTTGTCTACTCTTCCGTCGACAAAACGCTTCTCTACGGTTCTCGTGCTAAGCCTCAAGAGCAAAGGCCTCTTTTCCTCTCTCCATTTCACTCCTTTGAAATTAGAGCCGAGTCTTTTAAGTCTCGTCACGCTATCTCTTGGACCTACCGTGTCGTCGGTTCCTGTTGTTCAGAACGGAATCCAATCTGTGGCTGCTTTCGCCCAAATCAGATGAGACATGCGCCAATGTGGCCTAGTTCCATTTGAATTTGGTGACTGTATTGCCTATGTCTGCAATTTGTGAAACTCTTTGTAAAAGTTTTTCTTTGTTTTAGGTTTGGATAAGATTGAATTCCTCCAGTCACATGAAAACCTTGACATTTATCAAAAGTCTTTCGAGATAATTGAAAACTATTTTGGATCTGAAGAAGAGGACGGCAGACTTGCGCCTGCGGTGTCGTCGACTACGGACCAATATCAATTCAGCGCCGATCAATCGGTTCCAATGGGTGGCTTCCAATTCTAACCTAGGCTTATTAGTTCTACTTTATATTGATGCTGACCGTGCAGTGAGTATATCTTGTGATGTTTTGTATAATTTATCGTATTATTAAAGTCACAATTTTGAATTTGGCAAGAAAAATTATAGTCAATCCTGTATTGGATATTTTAGTTTCCTATAATTTAACTGTAGAGCGAGAAATCAATAGACAAAGCGACAGTGTAACTTACGCCGCGATACTAAACGTCACACAAATAAATGGAGAATGCATTTTTAACTTTACCCAATTATTTTGAAGTTACTTTTCAAATAATACACGGACTTTTTACGTAGAGGCAGATCAGATCCTAAACTGATTTCTAATACCTACATGACCGTCCTACACTAAATTGATTATAAGACTGAATTGAGAATTTGAGGTAACATGTTTCATCAAAATATACTTTCGCCCACACACATTTTGGGAGACGTAGAAAAGTGGTAAACAGGAATGAGTAATATCCTCTAGGTGAAACGAAGACTAAAATACGGTAACTTAATTATTAGTGGACTGTATTACAAGATTTTACAAGGGGAAAATACAAACGGTTAACTAGATATGAATTGGCAAGAATGAATGTATGCAATCGCTCATTAGGGCGGAGGATGACGCAGTGTTTATAGTGCTAAAAGGGACAAATAATATCTTACTTGCATTGCGGTAGAGCGGCTTGTGGCTATGAAATAACAGCTACACGGTTCGATCGATCAGGTTAAGCTACGCTTGGTGCGGTTGGTCCGTGGACCATTTTTCATATCAAGACTCCTTCGTGCGCATGCCGTTGGTCCCGGCTGTCATTCGTAGATCTTTGATAGTCGTTATAGGTCGTCAGAAGCCCGAAAGTCTTCAAAAAACAGTCTTACTAAGGGGTATCGTATTACCCAGTAACTGGGTTGTGGAGATCAGATACGCAGTCGCTCCATGTAAAATACTGGTATTCAGCTACAATGGTTAGAATGGATCCGACCCCAATATAGTTGGGACATGGCTAGGCAGATGATGACTTGAATATTGTGGTATTCGTAATAAGAGTTTGACATATTGATAGAGAAAAAAACGCGTCGTATTGTCTGTTGGTTAATCTGTCTACGAATTGTACTTTATTGGCATCCATAAATACACTACTCGGCAATAACAATATTTGGTAAATTTGTATTTACAATGAGCATAATTGCGTCTTTATCCGATTGTCGGTAGGACACATTGAAGTTGACAGCGCGAATAATCTTTCTAGCATTATTCTAGTCTTCATTATTGGAATGAGACCTAAACTCTAAAAGCGTATTTGCCTACTATCAAAAATATTCAGGAATAAATAAGTTTTTTTCTACCCTCATCATCACATAAAGCTGTTGGTCTGAAAGGCGCGAACCAAAAATGGCGATTTTGTGTTGAGATGTTTGAGCTATGATGGTTAGTGTAGTGTTATCCCTATCTAGTAGACAATTGAAAACGCTTGCAACTTTCAGGTTGCCATTTTTTCAATTACTTTTTTAATGCAAGGTAAATAAATGTTGGGCCAACCCAAACATAAAACAAAATACGGGATGGTGTGGCACCCACCACAGCGCGTGTTTTTACGGACGAGCAATTCACCTTTCACATACTAGTTTACACCCTATTACTGACCTTTTAAAGATCAAAATAGCACATACGCAGGCGACCCGACTGTGCAACGCATAGGAGGTTAGTGGTCTTTATGGTGCTAGCGATTCGGTGTATTTTTATTTTGAAATGATTGAGCATCCGTGAACTCGCGCGCCATCAGAAAGCAATTTAAAGTGCGACGCTGAGTTCGCATTGTATTCTATGAGCTAGCAGCGCTATACCGTGTTTGTGGCAACTTTTGTGTCTTACCGTCCAACCAGGAAAGCGGCAGGAAGAATACTTTTATGAATTAATAAAGCTTTTTCGCTAGCGTGTTCTTGTCTATAAGGAAACGAATAGGTTGTAGAAACATTATTGTGTAATAATCACTTGACGATATGTCGTTAAAATCTAGCCTATGTAATTGACTAAATAAGACATCAATGTAGATATGATAGAGTGTCGCATGTAAATCTAATAATTATTTTAAATATTTCCTGAATGCAATAATTATCGTAGTAAACGTAGTGTCTGGTGTGCGTTGCCAGGGCTTGATATTTTGGGAGCGATTTTAAGGTCATTTTAGACTTAATTGTTTAAGCTTAATTCTGGCAACATTTGATTGTAGACTACTTTTGGAAAATAATTATTCCAGCCACTTATAAATCAAATATTGACCACGCAACATACCATCCCGTCGTTAGCGAAAAGGGCTAACCTCGTAATTAAAAACGTTCAAAATCTAGTCGCAGTCACACGTTGGCTACAAATGTCAAAAACTTGTCGAAAATGTAGGGAAACTCGAAGTATTTTTGACAGATTGAGACTGACATCAGATTGTGAACGTTCTTAAAACTACCAGAATTGCCCCTCTGATGACGTAGGTACCTAAAATAATACTTAACACTACTGACTGCAAAGCTGATGAACCAATACTAAACCGAAGTGGGCTGCTGTATGCAGTTGACGATGATGAAATAATTCTTTGAGGGGGGCGCAACTACGAATGGTATCGATAAAACATGTGTATTACTGCACAGGCAAACGACCAATGATAATAATAACAGCTTTGACCAGCTTAGTATTGTAATATTATGTTAATTGTTAGATGCTACTGCCTACTCAATTTTCCATTTCATTTTCCGATTATTTTTTTACTATTCTAATTTGAAGATTGGGACGGAATATGTAACAGAGAAATAAAAGTAAATTGATTTATATCCATTGTAATAATTAAAAACGATTTAAACAAAATTTATTATTCGTTGTTTTGAATTTACCGCCAAAACGCGCCTAAACAAGTGAATGTCGAGTTTATAATTACCAAGATTTTTAATGGATATAAAGTGATATTATTACTGGTGTGCGGTGCCCTGCGCACAAAACTTCTAAAACTGCGCCAAACTAGAGTATTTGTATAGGTGCTGTTTACAGTAAGCTGACGTCACGATGTCACGTGATAAAAAAGTCATCGCAAGGAGCGTTTTGACGGTAAATTCAAAACAACGAAAAATAAATTTGATTTTAATCGTTTTTCATTGAGAAAATGAAAATAAATTTATTTTTATTTTTATGTTAAATATTAATCCCAATCTTCAAATTAAAATACTTTTTATCAAATTGGAAAATACCCTATTGAGTGGCAAAAAAAAAAAATCATAGCAATGTTTGTTCAACACCACTGATGTCCAACTCTCAACATGTGTTTATTTATCTAAGGTTTATTGCTCTATTTTTCGTGGCTGAAGAAAATTTCTTTTTTCAGATATCTATGTGTATACAGAAGTGAGTAGTACTACAACTTCGTTGCATTAACTGTTTTGTGATCAAACTATCTACACGATGTGTATATAATTATATTGTGCACCCATTATGTATAGATTATTTTAATTATTTATATAATTAACAAAGGAATTCGCCTTCTTATTTTTTTACTGTAGATAATGGCGTATCTAGTTCATTTATTTTGTAGTATATATTTGTTGGCCTTCAAGCTTTTGTTACTAAAATAATTAATCTTGTATATTGTTATGTGAAAAGTATCATTTCATAATGTATTACAGATTGGTACCAACAAATGGTTATTTAATTTAGCTCCTATTTCCTTGTTTTAGCGTGTGTTAACTAGAAGTAGATTCATTGAATTTATACGGGTAAACATCTAGAAAATTTGAATTCACGGGTTACCCGGGGGCGCTTCTATGTTAAGCGAGCGTAAAGCGCTAAGATTGGCTGTTGGAAAAGAATTAGACCCGACTCTGACCAGACGGGTAGCGATGGATGACCTTGCTTTTTTTTTTTTTTTTTTTTTTTGGGTGGGAAATCATCAAATAACTTCTCCCGCTCTGGGTGGAGCAGGAGGGCGTGTCAGACTTTTACTGACTAAAACCCACCCGTGTTCCTTCAGTAGCCCGTATGCCAGGGGCTGTGGTATCTCTTTCAAACGAACCCGCACCCCTGACAGGCATCGGCCCTTGCAGGCCCCATCATTTCTGTGCTGACATCTCTTTGAGGCGCGCGTGGAACACAACGCGCCGTCGACTTGGGCTTGGTCCTTACCGGACAGCGAGCTACCCATTACTCGCCGTCCGCAAGCCCATGCCTACGGTGGCCGGAAATCGGCCTGGGATTCCCGACGCCCAGGGCGTCTCCGTATCCTGCGGCGGCTGGGGTCGCGAGGGCGCATATGCTGCCTCTCCCTCACGTGCGCCGCCTCCCTCTTCGCGAGCATCACTGCTTCGCTGAAGGAGGTGACGGCTCCCCATGCCCTCTCGCTCCGTACCATGGCCTGGACCAGGGCCGGACGCGAGAGATCGCCGCCGCCGATCGCCTCCACGAGGACACGGCGGTGCTCCGCCCAAGCAGGGCAGACCGCCACCGTGTGCTCCACCGTGTCCTCAGGGCGATCTTCGCAGTGGAAACACCCGGGCGTTTCCTCCCGCCCTATCCGAAACAGGAACCTCCCGAAACAACCGTGTCCGGTGAGGACCTGCGTCAGGCGGAAGGTGAGGACGCCATGCCGCCTCTCAAACCACTCCTCAAAGAGGGGACTTACCGCCGCAATCGTGGCGTGCCCAATGGATGACCTTGCTGAGATCTTAATATTGTACAAAAAATGTCAAGTTCAATTAATATTTTTTCTTGAAAAATTGTGGCGTTTCTTCCACTGAATTTCTTTCAAGGTATTTTCATCCTGGCTGTCTCATTCCCCAACTTCAAAATAAAAAGCAGAACTAAACAATTGTAAATACAATTAAGTATAACTTTATTAACTAATAGTGATCTAAAATTCATTATAAAAATAGGTTTTATCACAAACTTAGAATCTGCTGAGCGTGCCTTACCACGAAACTCCTATGTCATTGAAATAAACTATAGTTCTGAGAAATGCATGTTCTTGGTGAAGAGTATCCCAAAATTTCATTCTCTCATCAAAAGGATTTCTACCTTTTGTAAGCTCTGATCCTATACTAAGGTAGTTTAGCTTGTCTTTATTTTCAACAGGGTCCCAAGTTATTTGCAAAACTGGATCATTGTCATCAGGTGTTGGGTTACTGAAAACAAGTTTATGAATATTAAAAAAAAGCACATACCACTTTTAAATAGTGTCAACTGTATCATAACCATAACGATAACCGGAATTAGCCGAGCTGCATCCTAATTGCGTAACTCACAATTAATCATAATCTGTTTCATTTTGAAACAGATTGTTGAAACCATTCCTTCATGTTCGAAAATGAGTCTGCTCTGCTCAACAACGTAAATAACGCAATGAATATTGTTGAACTGTCAAATTGAAACAGATTATGATTAATCGTGAGTTACGCAATTAGGGTGCTGTTTTATGTACTTCTCGTCCATCTATCCATCCATACTTCATATAAATAAAAAATACATGTCCCAGAATTAACGCACTCCACATTTCTAATACATACACTGAATTTTAACTTTTATTATATTTTCATATAAAATATATTTCTCCCACAATCAGTTTAACGAATATACTGATTGAGGGAAATTTGTGGTCACATTACAAATCTACGCACGCACACGTATACGGGTCTTGGGCAGTAAGTAGGTACTTGGTCCATTTTGGTTGGTTTTGACTTTGACTCTTGAATAGCGGAAGTGTGTATGTAAGTTAGGTGTCACACCTAACTACTAATAATGAAAACTGCACACCTAAGGTGTGCAGTTTTCATTATTTATCTGATAAAAAATACTTAAATTAAAAACAACAGAAATTGATACAGCAAACGATTCTGAGTAAACTACTTTCATATTGTGCATTATGTCAGTTACACATTGTATGTTCTATTCTCTGTCCGTCAGTCTGTTAATGGTTAAAAGGATTTTAATGTTTAGCACACGGATAGGCCGGCCCGCCCAGCATACCTATTTACGATCGGATACGCTTCCGCACCGAATCGAACATCAACAAATGTGTATCGTAGTAATATAAACTTTCAGGTACGTTGCTTCACTCACCTAATTCCATAAAAGATCATAAAGTTGAATGAAAAATTAGAAAAAATATAGGATCATAAAAAGCTATAGAACTTACAACAGGTTTAGGGAAATATATTATGGTAAATCTTTACCTGGTTTTAGCGAAATTTGTCCACATTTTGACTACTCTGCTCCTTGTCATCACTGAATCTCGACTACCCTTGCAGATTGTTGGCATCTTGAAACGGAACAAAAAAGGCAGTTCTGCACAATGTCCAGCAGAGTTCAGAAAATCTAAATATGATGGTACTGACCACTCACCAGGAAAATTTAGAATATAATAGTATATCGGACATTCAGGTGCAAACTGACTGTGCAGTCTTACAGTTCTATTAACATAGTATAAAAAATAGTAATCACTTATTAATTGTATATATTGTGTTCTTGTGTCTGCTCTTAAGTGCTCTTCGCCACCCAAATAAAATTTCAATAATTGTTGACCTATATTTTTTGTTAATTTATCTTCTCTTGCTAGTGATCTAGGTACAATAAGACTAGCATTCTCGTTATACTTTTCGTAATCCGAATAAAAATCTTCTTTTATGTATTCTAATAAAGCGCCTTCTATATTATTACTACCAATTATTAAGGGTACTTTATTGAAATTTCCTGATTTCATAATTAGAGGAGGACTTTTTGTGATAAATGCTGGTTGGCCCTCAAAGTCAACTTCAATGCAAGGTTTGAAGATTGCATCAATCATATCACGGTCTGCCGCCGTTTGTCGTTCCTGAACCAAGTTGAACAATGCACTCATTATTTCTGTTGCGGATAAAGAACGTAGCTTTTCAACTAGTTCTACTTTAGAAGTTTCCTTTATGTCTAATTCATTTGCCAGGTCAATAACAGCTTGAGAGGGGTTTTTGGCTAAAGACCAACTATTCAATGCACTAGCGCTTTGCACAATAGCTTTATGGAACAGTCCCGTCGCCATTGGGGATAGCATCATGAAATGGACCATAGCACCACCTGATGAACTTCCAAAAATCGTGACATTATCGGGGTCGCCTCCTAAGGCACTTATGTTTCTTTGAACCCATTTTAAGGCCATGACCAAGTCTTTTAATCCACAATTACCGGGTGCTGTAAAATCATTTATAGAGAGGAAACCAAAGGCCCCCATTCGGAATCCACATCTTACATATACAACATCTTGGTCATTGATTAATGACGCATCAAATAATTGATCCATCATACCCGTATATGCATAACTTCCTATCCAGAACATAACTGGCATAAGTTTCTTAGGCTTTATACTTGGGGTTGAAATTTCAATATATAGGCAGTCTTCTGAACCTACTATTTCTCTATTTATGGTAAAGCATAGAGGCAAAGGCGCATTTTCAGTGCAATCAATTACTTGCTCCCATGGGTCAATTGGAGTTGGTGGCTGCAAAAAAATAAAACAATTATGAAAGAGTAAAGGTTCAATTTAAGTTCTTATTCATGTGTCTCTTTGCTTCTCTTCCAATAATTACAATAATATCCTAGTCCACTATAATTATATAATTTCGAACTAGCATGACATGTCTATTTGAGTTTTCTGCATGAGGACTATGATGAGCATCCGGAGAATATCCGCGCTACTGTGAGCAGTAGTGCGGATGTTCGAACATCCTCTGGGTCCGCCAGCGGATTTGGTCCAGCATGCTCGCGCAGTTGCCACTCTGTATGCGCTGACCCTACTAGACTGACAATAGTTATTTGTGCAACAAGAGAGCAAAGTCGTTTTTTGCTGCGAGTGCTGATTTTGAATCTTGAGCAAGCGAAGGATTCAACGATTGAATCACGAGCGTAGCGAGTGATTCTAAAGTTGAATCCTGAGTGTGGCGAGGGATTCAAAGCAGGGTTGCCACCTTTAGGGGAAAAAAAAACGGGACGATCGGGCATCCAAAGAGACGTTCGGAGTTTGGTGAAAAAAAAAATTACCCATGATACAGTCAAAGGAAAAATAAACTTTATTTTGTGTTTATATTTGTATTTATTTTATATAATTATTTTTTCCATGTGTATTTCTTATTGTTACGAGCCGCTTTTAGTAAATCTATATCATTTTTGTATTTATTTATGAAGTCTGAACAAGATTCAAAGAAATTAGCAATTCTGCTTTTATCAAATCTACCGAGCAACGATTTCTGATATTAGACCATTTCATGGTCATTTGTGAAAATACGCGCTCAACATACGCATCTGAAGGAGGTATGCTCAAAGCATGAGATACAACACTAAATAATGCGTTCAACTTCTGGTCCTTTGCGAATAATTTTACAAATTCCTTTAAATTTTACCTCCTTAACGCAGAAGATGAGAAGTGGCTGTAAATTTTCAATATGACAATTTCCACATCAAGGTTTAATTTGTTCATAGCATGCTTGAATGTATTATTCAAAACGTGAGCTAGACATCCTGCTTTTATAATATTTGGATTTTTATCCTTTAGTAAGGTAAACGCCGATCTATTTCTTCCAAAATTAGCATTAGTGTTATCTGCACTAAATGCCGAAACACATGTTACATCCAAATCAAATTTTGAAAGCGTGTTTAGAATAGCATCGCTTAAAGCATCAGCTGTTTCAAATGGACATTCAAAAAAATCTAGTAATTTTGTTTGACACCCGTCTTCACGTGAAAAATGTTGAATGCAAATAGGATACATTTTACGGTTTCCTTTATTAGACGTATCCGTAGCGACACTGAAATAAACCTTACGAGATTCATCAAGACCAATCATCGGTAGATGACGCGTTGGCGCGTGACTGGGTTGGGTACCCGTGAATGAATTGATTGAGCCTGTCGCATATTTTCAAAAATCGGGACAAAATCGATAGGCCGTCGGGACGCGGGACAATGTCTCCGAAATCGGGACTGTCCCGGCAAAATCGGGACGGGTGGCAACTCTGATTCAAAGGCACGAGATGCAAAAAACTTTGCTCTCGTGTAACACACATAACTTTTCACTTCAGCAGCGAGAACACTTTAGGAGATAAAATAATAAACAGGAATTGATTGAAATAACTATTTATAGTGAATCAAAATAATTAACATCGTAGGGAGAGGTACCAATTCATTAAAATGGAACATTTTAAAAGTTAAAACTTATTCAACTCTTTACGCTAGCCACGAAATTTTATTCCCGCTCTTTTATTTAAATTAAGGCGTGTTCGGAAATAGCAGTCATGATATTTTATTATTCAAAATATATTACGTAACATTATTGAAACTAGAAATAAATATTTACAGGTTAAATATCAGTTTTATTTGCAGTAAATACTTATTTTCGTTTAAATACAACAATAAATTAAAAATTCAATAAATTACACTTTAAGACATAATAAAATTATCTTTTTCAAAATTTCTTTAATTAGTACGAAATTCCGAACGTGTTTGTCTTTGAGGTCGAATTCAAAATCGGAACTTCGAAAGGGCTGGTCTTTGTCTCTCTCTCTTTCTAATGGCTGGAAAGAGATAGAGTGTGAATGTTTCGAATTGTATGATTAACCCAAGGCGGAATAAGATATTCGCGGCTTTCTGAAAACAAAAATTAAAAAGTTACTTTGTCTCACTCAGTGAGCAAAATCGAATTTTGCTCACTGATTTCAGGCAGCAAAACCTTCATGTTTGAGCTACTGAAGTGAAAAACTATTTTTTTGCTTGATAAATGAGTTTTCGTGTACATCGTGTGACGTGGCGAATGGAATCAAAACTGCAGGGGCTCTGTCGCATGTCGCCAGCGCATATTGACGTCTGCGGTCTACCGTCGTCTTCGGAATTATACCTTAAGGTGGAAGCTCCAAGAAAACGGAAACTCAAAAACAAAATGAATTTCGCGGGCTCAAAGGGAATCCGCGAAGTTCAAATGTTCTTACTTGCAAATTGCAGGGTAAGTGCTAGGTTGTACCAGGCCACTCGGAAAGTATTGTGAAAAAAGTTTATATGTATGAGAGACAGGCCAGTTTAATCTATTTTGAAATTATGATTATTTGTTAGTAAACATACATTCCAATTTAGAAACAATGTGGTTGTTTGCGACCTAATATAAATTTATCGCGTCTCATTAAAAAACTTTTACAAAAAATAAACAAAACCGTCTTCCAAAAAAATCTAGTGAAAAATAACTTTAATTTCGGAAGTCGGTGACTTTGGATATGTATTTTATTAATTTCTTGTCACCGCGTTCCGAAATTTTTCACTTCCTAGTGTTTTTTGGAAGTGGGTTATTTTTTTTTATTGAAAACAGTTTTTATTTTTCACTTTTTAGAGCTATAGTACCTACCCCACACCAATTCGAAATTTCATCTTCCTTGGGGTTAAAACAATGCATATTTATGTTATAGCAGTAATCTCGGTTAATTTTCTGTCATTTTTCGAAGAGTTCCGTTGTTAGTCTCCGAAACGCATCATCCGATCTATATAAAATTTAAATGGGACCATTTCCAAACAAACCCCTTTCGAACAAAAAAATAATTTTGCAAATCGGTCTTATCACGGAGTTATGCCCGAACCTCCACCTAACTCCTAACCGTTAAAGAGCTATATCTTCGTTCATCAGCTCAGCGTCATGAGATGATGATGACCATACGCAAATGTCTCAATAGCTTTAGAAAATATATGAAAAACATTTTTAATACCTACAAAATTTGAGGGTTGCCCTCGATTTCCCTGGGATTCCATCATAAGATCCTGACTTGGTGCCAATGGGACCACCTCAGGAGTATACTCTTTCTAATAAAAAAAGGATTTTGAGAATCGGTCCATAAATGGGGGAGAAATCGATAAACATAGGTAACTTACATTAAAAAAAATACATACAGTGGAACATATAACCTCTTCCTGTTTTGGAAGTCGGTTAAAAAATGGATCTACGTCGGGAACATTTTCGCGCTATGAATTTTTACGATTTCCAGTGTCGCCTGAAACCGGAAGAATCGTACGATTTTCAAATGGCATTCATGGATGAAGGCCCTTCTAAGGCAAACGTGTATCGTTGGTACAACGAATTGAGTGAGGAGGATAGTTTCACGCTGGGTGCCGCACACCTCACCGATGCTCAGAAGCAGGCCCGGGTCAATTTGAACCAAGCTCGTCTCGGCGTGTTTATGACATCATTACAGGTGATGAGTCTTGGATTTATCAATACGATCCAGAAACGAAGCGCCAGTCGACAGTTTGGGTGTTTCAAAAAGAATCAACGCCTACCAAAGTGAAGCGATCTAGAAGCGGGGGAAGATTATGATCGCGAGCTTTTTCAATTTGACTGGCTACTTGGTGGCAATTTCTTTACGGAACCAAAGAAGCATCAACACTGAATGGTATACTACCAAATGCTTGGCAGAAGTTTTCTCTGTTGTGAGCATCAAGCGGCCAAGCACATGGTTCCGTGGGCTACTGCTTCACCACGATAACGCGCCTTCGCAGACCGCGCTCAAAACGAGGGACTTCCTGGACAGCACGCCGGTCTAACTCCTAGGTCACCCACCTTACAGCCCTTACCTAGCACCGTGTGACAAGGGGTTTTCGTAGTCGGAAGATGCGCAGTCAGCGTTCGAGCAGGCTGTAAACGAGAGTCTGCGGCGGACTGGAAAAAGTGTTTCGGAGGCTAGTGGAGAGTACTTTGAAAAGATTTAGTAATAAATATTTATCAATAGAATTTTTTTTAATTTTCGCAAAACATTCTAAGTGTCCCACGTATGTTGATTAAAATATGATAAGTGACCGCAACAAAAGCTCATTTAGATCGATTGAATGACAATTTCGCAGGGTACCCTGGAGCTTCCACCTTAAGGAGACACTTTGCGCGGGCTCGAACTCACTGCTGGGCCTGGCAAAAAATCACGCTGTCTCACCAGGCTTCGTATCCGACAGAGATAGTATCAGTGGTGAGCAGTTAGACGCTAGTCTACACGCACAACGTTATTGAGTGAGATGCAGGAGCATTTTTGGCAAAAAAATCGCGAAATAATTAAGAAAAGTCCTTCAGAAGATCGGGTTTTATGAAAAAACCACTGTATAAATCAATGACCAATAAAGTTTATTGAACTTATTGTTAATTGAACTATGTCCGTACCGTCTTAGTTTTCGAGATTTTACAGTCCTTCTATTACTTAAACACGCTCAAAGTTAGGTTAAATTAGCAAGAAAAACGAATCTTTGTTGGCTCATAACTTTTTAATAGCTTTTTATTTTAGTATTCTGTGTCCGTACAGACAATAATAATAACGAGACAAAACCATACCATGTTTAATTTTTGATGTACATAGTCAAACAGTGGAGTAAAACCCTCCCGAAGTTTGTATGGAGAAAATGTGGACAAGTGTCACCTTAATTAATACATCCGATATAAATGGCGTTGGTCAAATCCACAAGCTTAGTTAGTTTAGGAAATTACATGGAGGTTTATGTAATTCTTATAGTGAAGTAAAGCTAGGGATTCCTAAGACAGAAACATTGCTTATGAAAGAAAGGAGTGTGATTGCCTAGGGAGCTATTTTTGACACCGTAAAAAGTCAGATCCTGCTGCCAACATTTTCATGACGGCAGTCACCCCGGCCGTTATGTGGCGGCCACCGCTGTCGTAGGAAACCCAAGTTTAGAGTAATCTAGATACAAGATAAACCGAATTGAGAACATTTAAGATACCAACTCATCATAAAGGTGTTAATCAAACCATTTTTAGACCAAATTGTCTAGGTTCGAAGTCCAATTTTATATAATTATTCTGAATGAAAACAAATGATCGCAAGTATTCACAACATTGGCGCCGCCCAAAAATATGGTAATGGTTTGTACTTTCTGTATTCCTAACATGGAAGTGCCGAGCCTATATACTCAAGTGTCTAAAACCATCAACGAAAATGTAGTGCTAACTGCATCAAATTATGATTTAAAATCAGCTTATTAATCAAAATTACTTTGCTGTGCGGCTGGCCATTTCATGGTCTGTGCCATATAGGTGAGCCAGTCATTATCCTGCCTAAACCTTTCTTACTATTTATTATTAAAGTGTGAATCATTAAGAATTATGTAAGGCCTAACAGTGACTGTTATTTTTTTAATCATATCAATAATGTTATCATTGTTGTTGTGTTTACATATTGGTTGGTGAGTTAATGTTAAAAAAGTGTCAATTCACATGGTAATAGGCTCTGCTGCTTCACAAGTGACCACTTGGTGTTTTAAATGACGACTTTTTTTTTTTTGTGTGGGAAATCATCAAATAACTTCTCCCGCTCTGGGTGGAGCAGGAGGGCGTGTCAGACTTTTACTGACTAAAACCCGCCCGTGTTCCTTCAGTAGCCCGAAAGCCAGGGGCTGTGGTGTCTCTTTCGAACAAACCCGCACCCCTGGCAGGCATCGGCCCTTGCGGGCCCTATCATTTTTTGTGCTGACATCTCTTTGAGGCGCGCGTGGAACACAACGCGCCGTCGACTTGGGCTTGGTCCTTACCGGACAGCGAGCTACCCATTACTCGCCGTCCGCAAGCCCATGCCTACGGTGGCTGGAAATCGGCCTGGGATTCCCGACGCCCAGGGCGTCTCCGTATCCTGCGGCGGCTGGGGTCGCGAGGGCGCATATGCTGCCTCTCCCTCACGTGTGCCGCCTACCTCTTCGCGAGCATTACTGCTTCTTTGAAGGAGGTGACGGCTCCCCATGCCCTCTCGCTCCGTACCATGGCCTGGACCAGGGCCGGACGCGAGAGATCGCCGCCGCCGATCGCCTCCACGAGGACACGGCGGTGCTCCGCCCAAGCCGGGCAGACCGCCACCGTGTGCTCCACCGTGTCCTCAGGGCGATTTTCGCAACTTGAGGTGATGTAATTAATGAATAATGAGTGTAATACTGTTATGGTACAACATTCATACATTAATAGACATTCTAAATGCGTCTAAATCTTAGAGGAAAAATTGACTGCACAGCTATCATGGTATAATATATATAGGTCAGAGAATAAATATTATTTAATTCATTTATTCTAATTGTGCAAGCAAGGAAAAGCATTGAATTCAAATATATCGCCTACGTAATACAGAAATAAAGTAATATGGAATGTACCATACCAATACAGGGGCGTATATTGTTACTCAATAAAAACGGTTAAGAACTAAATGAAATAATGTCAAAAAAACCTAGCTTAGTTTTATAGTGTGGCAGCCAATTACCCATCTTCTTCCCCTAACTTCTCAACAGATTTGGATGAATAGATTTTGACAAATAAAAACTAAGTATTGACCAACAGAAATTGATTTATTTTCCCACCTTCATTCACATATTATTATTTATAAAATTGTTGCTTTTTGGGCCATGTATATATTAAGTAGGTAGTAGGTATTTGTTAGGGTTGCGAATTATAACTTAAAGAACACATAACCTGACACTGCCCTGGAAATTGCAAAAAACATAAGTTTTTTTTTTTCAGGCTACTCTGGTGCTACCCCCGTGTTTACTAAAATCCATGTTTTTGGCTGAATATGCCAAAAACAGGGATTTTCGGTTGAAGGCTGACAGATATAAGTAACAATTTTTTATTTAATTCGTGCTACAGCAGGATTAACATGTGCTTTTGAAAAAAAAAGACTTGACTTACCAAAAATCTTAAGCGGCCAACAGGTGGTTTTGCATAAGGAATACTTCTAAATTTATAATAAGTTCCTTCATCAGTCTTATCAATAAATCCACAAATAGGACCATCTTTTGTTTCCACTCTGCATTTTAATTCTTCAGGTATAGGAGCCATTTTATTTGATTAACCTGTTGAAAGAGAAAAGTTATCGTAAGGGTTACATTTTGTAATCTTTTAGTAAGTAAGTAGGTATTATAGCTAATAAAACAAACTAACATTGATAAGAGGCTGCTCCATTAATTGTAATAATATTGATGTTCTAATTGTTCAAAAGTACAGACATTCAAATTAAACACAATAATAAGTAATCACAGATAAGTGATAAAAATAGTGTTGTAGTAAGTAGATAATGACCCTGACTGACTTGAGATTGTCCATGATCTTGACGTACTTTTCAAGTGTAATAAAATGTTGTTGTGTTACGGATATTAAGGCATTAAATACATAGCCCTATAAGACCAAGAAAACGTAGTAAAGTAATCGGAAAAAAGACAGTTAATGTAATAAAAATAATGCGTATACTTTACCTGATTATAAAACTCAATGTATATACTCGTTAAAATAATGATCAAAGAAGTACTTGCTAAACTTGATCCGAAATTTCGTCACTCTTTATTAAGTTCGATGTAGACAACTTCTTTGTAAAAACTTATTGAAGTACGAACTACCACAATATAAGCGTCTATTGAATGAAAAAATATTTAATTGAGTTTCTTTATACTAGTTATTACGCACGTTTTTATACCGAATCTTTAAACATAAAATATTTTAAGACACTGTGATAAGTGTTATCAATCAACACGCACAATGTTGCCGCATTTAAAACTTCATTATCCACTAATAACATAATAAATTAATATCTCGCTATTGTATGGCATGAACACAAACGCAGCTGACAACTAGAATATGAATATGAACTATTGTTTTTCGAAGTTCTAGAACAACACAGAATTGATAACCGTCTCCTTCAACTATGGGTTTTCTTCTGTATATTTATTTTATGTGCATCTCACAATTTAATCGCGCGTCATTAGCACATTTTATCACAGTGCTGAAGTCATCCTCGTCACATCGACTTGTTGAGACTTGTCTTAGTTGTTGTAATCGAGCCTTGAAATAAGTGGAATCATCGTCAACTTACAATATATTTTACAGTGGCTGAATACAATAATTATAGCATATTTAAAAAAATAAAATAAAATAAATGAACGAATTTTACATCAATCAATCTGCCTAGCCTTTTCTCACTATCTTTAAGGGTTCTTTTTTGTGTTTTTTTTTGGACGGTGGGAAATCATCAAATGACTTCTTCCGCTCCGGGTGGAGCAGGAGGGCGTGTCAGACTTTTGCTGACTAAAACCCACCCGTGTTCACTCAGTTGCCTGCGTGCTAGGGGCGACGGTGTCTCTTTCGAACAACCCGCACCCCTGGCGGGCATCGGCCCTTGCGGACCCCACCAGTTGTTGCTGACATCTCTGACGGCGCGCGTGGAACACAACGCGCCGTCCCGCCTACCACTTTTGACCGCAGGGGATAGGGAGAGCGGCTAACGCTAAACCGACACTCCTCTTCCCCTGCGGACCCTCCGCGTTCACCATCAAACGGTGGCTGCCCCGTCCAGGCCACGGAAGGGAAGAGCGTTGCTCAGAAGCACCGGCACTCCTCCTCTGCCGCAGCCCGTAACCCTTAGCCGCGATGCCTCCCATTCGACATCGCGGCCCACCTCAGTTGCGATGCACCTCACCGCAACCTACTTTTTGGCCGCTACGTCATCGGCTTGAAGGCAAAAGCCCTGACGAGCGGCCCCACCTTTGGGTTCCTCTTCGCTTCACCGTGGCTGGTAGACCACGGCTACTGAGCCCCCTGCAACGACAATGCGGGAAACCACTCGGGGGGGGGGGGGGGGGGACTATGTCAAGGTTAGTTTCAAGTTGGAGCGAGAGCCTATCTTACTTCCGCAACCCTATATAACGTCGATTAATAAAATGGAAGAATAGTTTTCTTGTAAAATCTCATCCGCATTGTAAAATTTAAGATAGAAAAAACGTCTTTTTCAGATGTGGTATAATTTTCCAAAAAATAATATAATATAATCGCTTGGCAACACTGGCCTACGGGGACCATGTGACACTGACAGATTTTCAAACGTCAGCTGTCAAGTTATCACAGATTAAATATATATACCTTTAGTTCTAGCTGTTGTTGTTTTATCTCTAGATATCCCAAAATAAATAATTTTGAATTGAATTTAGATACGTTGACGTACGTTTGTTTAGTATGGGAGATTGGTTGGAGAAGGTTTCGCAGAGGGATCGTAATCGTTTGCCGTGAACCATGCAATTAACTTACGTAGGTACAGTCAAAAAGCTAATTAGTATTCAGGAAAAAATTGTCAGGACTTCCATCTTTCTACTGCACTTGCAGTATTCATTATTACACACCAAGAATTGACCATTCAACACGAGCACGATAATGTTGTGAATTCAGCTTTGTTTAAAAGTTGCTTCAACATAAAATTTGCTGCCTGTATACCAAATAGCTTGTTCGACTGTAAAGTATTTGTCATTACCAGGGACCGAAAACCTTTATAAATTACGGTACAGGTATTGAAGAATTTCGGTTACCTCTACGACTTACGGTTACCGTTATCTGGGTAACCAAGAAAAATAAAACCGGTTACCTCTATTTAGGTTACCGTTTTCATATCGGTTACCGAAAAATGTCCTTGATTACGAGAAAGAAACGAAATATCGCACTGCCGACAATTCGTTCCATTGGAAAACACTCTACATTACTAGACGAATCGTCGTGCTGCTGTGTACGTTTATTTGGTTCGCCCTTTTGTGGAGTATTTGAGTTAAAGTAAAAAAAAGGAAATGAGCCAGAGTATGATAATATTACACATGAATACATTGTAAACTGGTAGAATGCCATTTGTTTATCTTTTTCTCTCGCCAAACTGCCATAGAAACCAACTCGGTAATTTGGGTTTGTTTAATTTGCAGAGAATCGTACGCCCGTTTTTCTCATAGAGGGCATCATTTCCTTGTAAACAAAGCGCATAAACTTAAGCTTGCATTTTGTTTGAGCGTGCTAACAGCGCATAGATACCGGGCTCTGGAGCAAAAAACGTCTCTGATTGCTAGTTTGGTAGGTATTTTTTTTTTTTGGCTGGGAAATCATCAAATAACTTCTCCCGCTCTGGGTGGAGCAGGAGGGCGTGTCAGACTTTTACTGACTAAAACCCACCCGTGTGGCTCAGTAGCCCGTATGCCAGGGGCTGTGGTATCTCTTTCGAACAAACCTGCACCCCTGGCAGGCATTGGCCCTTGCGGGCCCCATCAAATTGTGCTGAAATCTCTTTAAGGCGCGCGTGGAACACAACGCGCCGTCGACTTGGGCTTGGTCCTTACCGGTCAGCGAGTTGCCTATTACTCGCCGTCCGCAAGATCATGCCTGCTGTGGCCGGAAATCGGCCTGGGATTCTCGACGCCCAGGGCGTCTCCGTATCCTGCGGCGGCTAGGGTCGCGAGGGCGCATAGACTGCCTCTCCCTCACGTGCGCCGCCTCCCTCTTCGCGAGCATTACTGCTTCGCTGAAAGAGGTGACGGCTACCCATGCACTCTCGCTCCGTACCATGGCCTGGACCAGGGCCGGACGCGAGAGATTGCCGCCACCGATCGCCTCCACGAGGACACGGCGGTGCTCCACCCAAGCCGGGCAGACCGCCACCGTGTGCTCCACCGTGTCCGGTGAGGACCTGCGTCAGGCGGAAGGTGAGGACGCCATGCCGCCTCAAGCCACTCCTCAAAGAGGGGACTTACCGCCGTAATCGTGGCGTGCCCAGCACTGGGTTGCGACAATCGCACTCTCCATGTCGCCATGAGATCCCGCCGGAGCTCTGTCCGCTGTACAGCGCGATTTCCCGCGGCAGCGGAGTTACACCCCGGCATTTGGCCTCCTCACGCCATTGCCACATGTGCGCGAGGACCTTTGCCTCCAGATCCCATGGCGTAGTTTGGTAGGGTTAGTTTAAACTTTCCAGGTCGCACGTGAACGAGCCCAGCTTCTTCCATGAACATTTCCGTCATCCGGAATAACGCTATGCCTTTTACATTCTCATAGCCCAGTAAATATTGTTGTCCTTGGTGATGTATGGTAGGCCAAACATTTGTTCTTTACTCATAAGTTTATGCCAGCGGAAAATTGAAACGTTGCAAAGACATGACGTTCTTTCAAATTGCCTACTAAAAAGAACAGTTGTCAAAAAAAACGCCAACTAAAAAGGCATTGGTCCACCTATAAACAAAACATCATAACCAAATATCGTGTCCCCCGACCCTGCCACGATGAAGTACTAGCCCGCGCCTCAAGTGAGCCCTTGGCATACCCTGATAATAATAATTGTCCAGTTCAGATCCAGCCTGTCCCATTATGCAGTCGTAGTCCCACCGACGCCCTAAGCCGAGGTTCGTTAGTATACCACACAGGGGGTGTCCTTAGCGTGCAGCCCCTTATTAATGTAATAAGTTCGCCCCGGCTGGGGCATTGAGTTAGCGGTTGGTAACTCCGGAGGTACTGATATAAAGTTCCCAGTTCCAAACGCGGATACGTGAACCTTATTTATTCCTCACAATCCTTACCGGCACCGCGGTGCCAAAACATTCCTGGAGCGCCACCGAGCGCGCATTCACTATCGTTCACTCGCTCACTCGTAACGCGTCGTAGATACGACACCGCCGCGAAGTGTCTGTCGATAAGCGCCCTTGGAGTTATGATATTAGAGTTAAAATTGTTTGGGTTCTTCCATGAAAGTGATGCAATGATGAACATAATCAGTAGAGCTCGTATTAATATTTGTTTAAAGAATTGAATATGGATTGATTGAGTTCAATTAATTTTTGCTGGGACTCCCCAAATGTCAACCTCACCTGCGCGCGATACACCCTGCCACTGACAGACGAGGCGCTGGCGACCGACCGATGCCAGTATAACCATCCAACAAGCCAATCTAAATTCTACAGAGCGATGACGGGCAGCAGCGTCATCGAAACGTCTGCGAAAGGACTGGCTCTGCGGTCATCAACCCGCATGCCCAGCATGGTGAATATGGGCATCAAACCTCCCATACATAAAGTACCAAAACTACGGCCCCCTGTTCCCGGTGGTCCCGCCTATTCCTAGCTAAGGTAGCGGTTACGGTAACGGCGGGCGGGACGGGGGTGCGAAGAATCTCCGGGTTACGACAGGCCATCGACAACTACATCTGGCTACGTACAATGGACTTTCGATGAGGCTGGACCATCACCTCGCTGAACTTGAGGTAGAGTTAGGTCGCATTAACTGACATATACTGGGATTATCTGAAGTCCGAAGACAGGAGAAGGATACGATAACCCTGGAGACAGGCGACCTATTCTACTTCCGCGAGGGTGATCAGCTGTCCCAAGGCGGTGTCGGCTTCCTGGTCAACAAAGAACTCACTAGCAGCGTTGTGGAAATCAGTAGTGTGTCGACACGGGTAGCATACCTTGTACTAAAGCTCACTGACAGGTACTACCTGAAAGTGATACAGGTATATGCGCCAACTTCGACATGCTCTGACGAAACAGCCGAGACCTTGTACGAGGACATTGCCAAAGCAAGGCACTTTAAATATAAATTTTCGGGCTGAGAGAATCCGCATGATGAGGCCTACCCTCTGACCTACGCAGCTCCAAACTGCACTAGGATCCGAAAAGTTCCACTGGAACTTCAAAATCGTTTCTCTCTGCTGGAAACCACAGGCACGGTTGACGAAAAAAGCCAACGAGGTGGTCAAAGCACTACGTGACGTGTCCCGCAAACTTTGCTCGTCGCAGCGAAAAAGTAAGGTGTCCAAACTTTCCTCGGAGACTCTCGGACTTATGAGGGAAAGACGAGAACTGCCATCTACGCAGCCATCTTCGTCAGAGAAGAGGGCCTTAAATCTAAAAATAAGAAAGCTGTTGCGACGCGACCTTCGGTGCTCCAACATCCGCAACATTAAAGTCGCGATTGAGCAAAACCGAGGGTCGAAAGTGTTAGCTCAGCGATTAGGGAGGTCCCATCTGACGAAACTAAGAACTGCGGATGGCAGAATCATAACTTCAAAGTCCGAGATACTCCAGGAAGTCGAGGATTTTTACGAGCACCTTTACTCAACGCGGACGGAAAAACTAGCGGAGGATAGTGCAGGTGACCACCGAGCCGATTTAATGCGCCACTACACGGAGGACATCCCCGATGTTGACCAGTGCGAGACTAGGGTGGCTCTCGAGCATCTTAAGAACAACAAGGCACCGAGTGATGACGGAAAAACGACAGAGGTCCTTAAAGCGGGCGGGGCTTCAGTCCTAAGAGAGCTAGCGAGTCTCTTCAACTCCGTCATCCAAGAGCGTACAACGCCCGAGGCGTGGAGCAGAGGTGTGGTGGTTCTGTTCTTCAAAAAAGGTGACAGAACCTTGCTGAAGAACTGTAGACCCATCTCACTTCGAAGCCACGTCTACAAGCTATTCTCGAGGGTCGTCACGAATCGTCTCGCTAGAAGACTTGACGAGTTCCAGCCACCAGAACAAGCCAGTTTTCGAAAAGGCTTCAGTACCGTAGACCACATCCATACTGTTCGGCAAATTGTACAGTAGACTGAAGAGTACAACCAATCTCTGTGTATGGCATTTGTGGACTACGACAAAGCCTTCGACTCCATCGAAATATGAGTTCTGGCCTCTCTGCAACGATGTCGAATTGACTGGCGCTATATCGAGGTGTTAAGATGTTTGTATGACGCTACTACGATGACTGTCCAGATCCAGGATAAGGAAACAAGCTCCATCCAACTGCTCAGAGGGATGCGACAGGGGGATGTTATAACCCCGAAACTATTCGCCAACGCGTTGGAGGACATCTTAGACATTGGACTGGACAGGGTATCAATATTAACGGCGAATACATCTCACACCTTCGGTTTGCCGATGACATCGTCATAATGGCAGAGACTCTAAAACAGTTAGACCAGATACTGCACAGCCTAAACGGAGCCTCTCGGCGGGATGGCCTCGACATGAATTTGGAAAAGACGAAAATCATGTGCAATTCTCCCGTCATCCCGAGGCCAATCCACATCAAAGGGTCGCTTCTCGAAGTTATGAAGGAGTAGGTCTACCTAGGGCAAGTCATCCAGCTCGGTAGACATAACTTTGAGAAAGAAGCTGACAGGAGGGGAGGATCCGGTTGGGTTGGGCAGCGTTTGGAAAACCACGTCAAGTCTTTTCGTCGCCTATTGTGCAATGCTTGAAGACTAAGGTCTTTAACCAGTGCGTGCCGAAACGTGGACACTGACAGTTGGAGTGGTCCACAAATTTAAGGTCACTCAGCGCGCTATGGAGCGGGCTATGCTCGGAGTTCCTTTTAAGGATTAAATCAGGAATGAAATTATCCGGAAAAAACCGGAGTCACTGACATAGCTTGTAGAGTGAGCAAGCTGAAGTGGCAGTGGGCTGGCCATGTTTGTCGAAGGACCGGTGGGGCAGACGGGTCCCGGAGTGGAGACCGCGTATCGGCAAACGTAGTGTGGGACGTCCCCCAGCTAGATGGAGCGACGACCTTAAAAAGGTGGCTGGGATAGATTGGATGCAGAAGGCGGAGGATAGTGTTGTGGCGCAGCCTGGGAGAGGCCTATGTCCAGCAATGGGCTGTGATAGGCTGAGTTGATTGAGTTTAAAATGGTTATTTAAGCTGTCCGCAATTTCAATCGTGTTTATTTCACTATGCATAAAATGATGTATTGTTCCAATCAAAATGTGCCAAATGACCCAGTGAACGGAATGAATAATAATTCAAATTTTAATAATAATTAAAATTTATTTATTTTGGGACAACGAGATCCAAAGGTTAGTTTACAAAAAATAAAAAACTTACAAAACTATTGTTAGTACTTACTTAAATAAAATTACACAGATTCCCCTGCGCTGAGACACCCCGCCACGTCATGATAACCAATAGGGAGATACCTCCCTAAAAGATCATCAGACGAACGAAATGCCTCAACACAGGGGCACGTACATCTTCAGCTATAGTTTTCAGGATGCTGTTGTGACTCCCCCGCACCCTCCTCATAAGTGACACGACTTTTTTCCGGATGACGGCATGAAAGCCATCAGTATCAGCTGCAGAATAATGCTTTAGGGGAACCGCGGAACCAAAATGAGCGAATGAGGGCCGGTGCCAAAGGAATAATTAAGGTGAACCGGTACCGGACCCGGTTTAAATAAGTGAATCAATTCACTTTCCGGAATAAGATTATCCAGCTTTCTGCGCTTCCAATTAGAGATAGAGATGTCGGGTGCAAATCGAATTCGAATTAGATATTGACTTCTGGGAGGTTACAACTATGTCAGCTGTTTATTCGTTGTCTACCTACCCATTCACTAGTAGGTTCATTTTTAAAAAGTTCTTATTCGTATGTTTACTTCCATTACTAATCAAGCTAATGATTATTTTCATGCAGTTCAGGTTTGAATCAGTTCAGGATAAAAAAATCGTAAGCTTGACTTTTAGCTGTCGCACACCGTGTTCGTGTTATGGACAATAAGAAAACATGCAAACGTGAAGTCGCGCCCGTATTCTCCAAAGGGGTTTTAATAAGTAGATACAACCCAAGCAACAGTCAAACAACTTAAATCAACACGTGAATGAAGCTCGAAGACGTCGGAAGTACCTAAGATGCAATTCTACTTCGTATAATTTATGAAATAAAAATAATCATGCGGATCAGCGGATGCATATTTTTTAGCAACGATTGGTGAGCTGTTTGACTACCTTCATCTGCTCGAAAGCATAAATTGCAAATAAAGAAACATGTCAGCCACAGTGATGACGACATTAGTGATAAAACATAGGCATCTTGAACCAGATATCTTATTTTACTTATGCTCCTATAATAAAATATAAATCCACATAGGTACCTTTATTAAATAGTAATAAATGGTCTGTCTATCTATTTACGAAGCCAACCAAACAATCCAACATTCGCTAGCAAATTGAGAAGCATGCAGTGTGGCGGCGCCGATCAAACGATCGGCTCCGCCTGCGCGCGGGTCGACTCGACTCTGGCACACACAAACGCGATCCGCGCCCTTTGACTAATGCCGACGGCACGTGTAAGATAGAGGTAATTTTTATTTCGGTAACCGGTATTAATACTGGTTGTATGAAATTGAAGAATTTAGGTAACCTTTAAAAATACCGGTAAAAAAAATAAAGGTTGTAACCGAAAAATACCGGTATTTTTCATACCGGTTTCGGTCCCTGGTCATTACAGTCTTAGGACCGTCAAATACAAATTTTCGCTGTATTCAGGCGCATTTAAAAATTTTAATCACCGTGTGCCAATAAAAATCAAAATGTAAACGAAAATAAAACAAGTCTATAAAACAATAATCGGTTGTAGGCTGGTAAGGCCAGTCGTACTACAATGTTGAATTGCCATGAGATGATTCTCACGACGCACAGTGGCCTGAAAATTGATCTTCATAGACTTTGGGATCCATTTTGATTTTTTGATATTTTTTCGGCAGAAATGGGTTTAGTATCGTATATATATATATCGATTTAATGCTATTTCAGTTTTTCAATAAACGTTTTTCTTTACTTAATAGCACTTGGTTGAAAAAAATGTATGGAGAAATATGTAAAAAGGGATATATTTCGACTTGGCTACAAGTGCGCCTAATTTTCTTTGGCACGATTATACCCCTTATTTTTCTGCATTTTTTGACATAGCGCACAATGCGCGCACTTGTTAGAGTTTGGGAGAAAAAAAACAAAATGTGTTTTTAGAATACAAAAAAGGTTTTAATGTGTTTATAATCGATATTAGGTACTAAATGATTATAAAAGGATTATTAAAAAAATACATGAATATAAATGGAATAGCAATCGATTCAACGTAACAACTAATAACAAGGTACATGGTAATGATCTAAAGATTTTTGTAATTTAGTGAGAGTAGTTGGATAAACTCCCTATATTGATACCCTTTTTTTTTTTTTTTTTTGTTTTTGTTTGGGAAATCATCAAATAACTTCTCCCGCTCTGGGTGGAGCAGGAGGGCGTGTCAGACTTTTACTGACTAAAACCCACCCGTGTTCCTTCAGTAGCCCTTAAGCCAGGGGCTGTGGTGTCTCTTTCGAACAAACCCGCACCCCTGGCAGGCATCGACCCTTGCGGGTCCCATCACTTTTTGTGCTGACATCTCTTTGAGGCGCGCGTGGAACACAACGCGCCGTCGACTTGGGCTTGGTCCTTACCGGACAGCGAGCTACCCATTACTCGCCGTCCGCAAGCCCATGCCTACGGTGGCCGGAAATCGGCCTGGGATTCCCGACGCCCAGGGCGTCTCCGTATCCTGCGGCGGCTGGGGTCGCGAGGGCGCATATGCTGCCTCTCCCTCACGTGCGCCGCCTCCCTCTTCGCGAGCATTACTGCTTCGCTGAAGGAGGTGACGGCTCCCCATGCCCTCTCGCTCCGCACCATGGCCTGGACCAGGGCCGGACGCGAGAGATCGCCGCCGCCGATCGCCTCCACGAGGACACGGCGGTGCTCCGCCCAAGCCGGGCAGACCGCCACCGTGTGCTCCACCGTGTCCTCAGGGCGATCTTCGCAGTGGAAACACCCGGGCGTTTCCTCCCGCCCTATCCGAAACAGGAACCTCCCGAAACAACCGTGTCCGGTGAGGACCTGCGTCAGGCGGAAGGTGAGGACGCCATGCCGCCTCTCAAACCACTCCTCAAAGAGGGGACTTACCGCCGCAATCGTGGCGTGCCCAATATTGATACCCTTCCATGCATTGTTTTATAAAATATGCATTACAATACACAAAAAAAAAAAATGTGAATGACATTTCAAAAATCTTAAACAAATAAAAAAAAAAGACAATTAAAGCTACAAGCATCATAAACATCTATTTCAGATTCATCACACTCTGTGTCATAAATAATGTCATCTATGTCACAGAACTCAATACGAGTATCATCCTGTTGCTTCGGTTCAACAATTAAAAGATCCAAAGTTTCTTGCCTCATCTTTGTTTTATGTTGAACATGATGCATTATTGGCCGTATTGCAGAAACGTAAGGTTCTGAGGTCAGAAGCATAATTTTCATTATATCCTCATTTGTGCTCGTCCTATTTATTTTACGTGAATGGTGCTCTCTGTATCTGTGAAAGTCTTTGTTACGCGATTCAGATGCATTTTTAGATAGATTTCCAATTGGTACAATGGAGTTTTCGATGATATCAACTCCGTGAATCAACAATTTATGTACTGTTGCTGACATATAGTATCAATGATAGAACTGTAGGTATCTCTCTGCGGTCATACGGGTAAAAGGTCGAAATTTTTGAACATCGATGTTTTCACTTGAAGTAATTGCTTGTAAAATAACTGCGAATCTGCGCACTATTTCTTCATCTAAGCCAGTAACAGCTGCAGTTTTTTCAGGAAATGCGAAGAATTTCCTTGCCGTATTTCCGTCATGTGTTGTCCCTGCTCCCTGCTTCACGATATCTATCTGAAGCCCTAACTCCTCTCGAAATCTCTCGTGTATCTGTGTCTTCCTTAGTGTTGGGTAGCACACTCTTTAAAAATGAGGATCGTGCGAGGCACTCTTTGTACCAAGTGTGCTACCACTAAGGACCAAGCCCAAGTCGACAGCGCGTTGTGTTCCACGCGCGCCTCAAAGAGATGTCAGCACAAAAAGTGATGGGACCCGAAAGGGTCGATGCCTGTCAGGGGTGCGGGTTTGTTCGAAAGAGACACCACAGCCCCTGGCTTAAGGGCTACTGAAGGAACACGGGTGGGTTTTAGTCAGTAAAAGTCTGACACGCCCTCCTGCTCCACCCAGAGCGGGAGAAGTTATTTGATGATTTCCCACCCAAAAAAAAAAAAAAAAAAACACTATGCTACCACGAATGAGGTGAGGCCGTGAGACTGCGGTGGCCTGTGACCACACTGAGCACGTACGTGCTGTGAGTCGCGTGAGGCGCCATCCGATTCGCGAGTGTGGTGTGTAGTGATGATGACGACAACGCAACACAGCATGACGGCACACTTAAGCAATAGAGTAGGCACACGCGGTGACTAATCGGTTAAGCGCGTCACACAGCTCGCACAAGTGATGATGAGGGAAAGAGAAATGAAAATGCTTACTTGAAGGACATCAAAATAAAAAGAGTGAGTGACTCGTTTCGTTCAAAACTCACAACACGTAGTTAATCGCGGTGTAGCTAATCTGTGGTGTGTGCTAGCACTTCAAAATAAAAAGAGTGAGTGACTCTTTTTATCCAAGTGAGTAGCTACAACTGTGGTAGCACATGTGCTGAGTTACCCAACACTAGTCTTCCTCTGCTGCATCACGGATTTGTTGTCTTCTCCTTTGACATACCAAGTTTTTAAGTCTTGTCTGTATGCTATGTGCAAAAGACACTCCATGCTATTAATTTGAGCATGCAAAGGTGACAAACCAAACTTGATCATATCAGATAAAACTTCTTTACGCAATACTGCATTGAGATCGTTCATCTGAGATGGATTCGCCAAACACAAGTAGCACACAGCATTGGAGCGAGCTTCTGATAGATAAGTGCGCACGTTTCCATCAATCATCGTCATGACGAGATTGTGTTTAACTTCAATGCCATCTACACATTTAGATGGGCTTAAGGTTTTTATCTCTGCTTGCATTTTAGTCATTTCATCTTTGACTACCAACTCACTTTCTTGACGAATATTAATTGTACAGGTCGACAGAATAGTTTAGAGCATGGCTTAGGATTTTCCCATATAATTACTTCGTTTCCGACTGCAGCAGTCAGTTTTAAGGGAGCCAAAGTAGTCATAAAATGGCTTCATCAATCTTTCCTTCCTCCATTTTTTCTTCCTTCTTCCATTTTTTGTTTATATCTACTTTGGCTTGATGTGATGACCCATCGAAACCGCATTTTGACACTAAATTTAAAGACTGGTGAGGCGTAGGCGGCTTGTCTGGTAGACTTGAGTATACGTTGCACAGCTATGTCAAGAAGAGCTTGAAGAGATACATACTTTAGCCATTTTATCTGTAAAACGAAACGCCACCTTTGGAGGGCATTTTTTTTTTTTGGGTGGGAAGTCATCAAATAACTTCTCTCGCTCTGGGTGGAGCAGGAGGGCGTGTCAGACTTTTACTGACTAAAACCCACCCGTGTTCCCTCAGTAGCCCGTATGCCAGGGGCTGTGGTATCTCTTTCGAACCAACCCGCACCCCTGACAGGCATCGGCCCTTGCGGGCCCCATCATTTTTGTGCTGACATCTCTTTGAGGCGCGCGTGGAACACAACGCGCCGTCGATTTGGCTTGGTCCTTACCGGACAGCGAGCTACCCATTACTCGCCGTCCGCAAGGTCATGCCTACGGTGGCCAGAAATCGGCCTGGGATTCCCGACGCCCAGGGCTTCTCCGTATCCTGCGGCGGCTAGGGTCGCGAGGGCGCATAGACTGCCTTTCTATCACGTGCGCCGCCTCCCTCTTCGCGAGCATCACTGCTTCGTTGAAGGAGGTGACGGCTACCCATGCCCTCTCGCTCCGTTTCATGGCCTGGACCAGGGCCGGACGCGAGAGATCGCCGCCACCGATCGCCTCCACGAGGACACGGCGGTGCTCCACCCAAGCTGGGCAGACCGCCACCGTGTCCTCCACCGTGTCCTCAGGGCGATCTTCGCAGTGGAAACACCCGGGCGTTTCCTCCCGCCTTATCTGAAACAGGAACCTCCCGAAACAGCCGTGTCCGGTGAGAACCTGCGTCAGGCGGAAGGTGAGGACGCCATGCCGCCTCTCAAACCACTCCTCAAAGAGGGGACTTACCGCCGCAATCGTGGCGTGCCCAACCTTTGGAGGGTAACATACTAATTTAGCCTGCTGCTCTTTATAATGCGATGTATAAATATCAGATGCACCCTCGCGGATTGTAGATTCTCGCAATGTAATATATTGCCAATTCGACAGTTTAAGTGATAGCAGCAATTCAAGCGCTTTCTCCGGAGTAAAAGTACATTTCTTGTGCTTCTGAGATTTAATTAGTTGCGAAAATTTTGCTACCTTTTCAGGATTTTTCATTAAAAAAATCAATGACTTCAGCCAAAGTTTCTTTGCCATCTTTCTTTAACTTGCTTACTGTAGCGTAAGCTAGTTCGTCACTGTATTGTTGATTCTGTTCTTCAATCCTCCGTTTTTTCTGTTTAGTACACAATTCTATAAATGGTTTACGAGGGCTAAAACGCTTAGTTAGTGTTCGAACAGATACAGATTGGCTGGTTGAAGGTGCTTGATACTCTGTAACATCCTCTGCAGCTTGATGTGGAACAACACAAGATTGCCAATCCACTGTAAGCGCCAACCAGTTTTCGAATTGTTTCTTAAATGTTTCTGGGTTTAATTTGGCATTCTTCCATCTTTTTATGACAGCTTAGCTGAATCTTCGACAAAATTCCTTTAAAGTATCGCTGTCTTCTTCTTAAACATTTAAATTGAACTGAGACACAACAGTTCGCAGCAATGCAAGGTATTTATCCAGCTTGTCAGACTGCTTTAAAATAACATATAAGGTCAAGGTTATGAACTAAATTCACTTGTTCTAGTTTGGAAAAATAGGTGAACTCTTTGAAATAACAAAGTCGATTGAAAATAGTAATTAAATGTACACGATTTATACTTAAGGTTCGAAAAAACTATGTAGGAAGGGGGGTAGTTAGTTAATGAGATCTAATTGTCTTAGTAATAGGACATTAGATCTCATTATGAAGGATAATAGTCAATGGATCATAAGATTTCATTATTTAACTATCCTCGTTATTAAATTACACAAGATGTTTAATTAATTTTCATAATATTTGTTATGTTTACCCAGTAGCTTTTACATTTCTGTTCATATAATTTATTTATAACCCAAAGTACCTAATGTGAATTATAAACAGATTGAAACCTTTTTTTTTATTCTAAAAACACATTTTTTTTCTCTCCCAAACTGTGCGCTATGTCAAAAAATGCAGAAAAATAAGGGTATAATCGTGCCAAAAAAAATTAGGCGCACTTGTAGCGAAGTCGAAATATATCCTTTTTTACATATTTCTCCATACATTATTTTCAACCAAGTGCTATTAAGTAAAGAAAAACGTTTATTGAAAACTGAAATAGCATTAAATTACGATACCTGAACTCATTTCCGACGAAAAAAATATTAAGTTGATCTCTAAGTCTATGAAGATCGATTTTCAGCCCACTGTGCGACGCGACATCTGATGCATCGTTAGAACAATTTACTTGTATCTAGTAAGAAGAAGTAGACGAAGGAAGAGAAGAACAAGAAAAAAAAAATAGTAGGCGCAGTTTGAGTCCGCGCCGTTTGTTTTCGTGAAAACGTTTGTTCACAACTGTAACCAGACCTATCCATAGTCAGTTTTGCCAGGCGCAATTACTTCAAGCTTGCTCTATGCCAACTATTTATGAAAGGTCACATTGAGATCAAACTTATCAGAAAAACTGGTGGCATGAAAAATGCATGGCATAGGCCATGGTAGCCTCATTTATGAGATTTGTGAGAGATCCGCACTCTTGACCTATGTGCGCAAACTTGCGCATCGGATACACTTGTCCACATAATTTGTGCAAAAGTAGGCATTACTGATGCTGCAATTTTTATAACCGTTAGGTACCTTTTATTTGTCTGTTTTAAAGTTTCCTTACTAGAACTGCTAATTAATGTTATATACTACCTCATATTATTATATACTTGTATAAGGATACTTACTTACCATAAAGTTTGTCTCACGAAAGAAGTCTCGCAGACGCGGCGCTATAGGCGAACATGGTAGAATTTCGACGACCGGACCACTAGTACCTAATACTAATTTATTAGTTCCACTTAATGACTTCTCTCGTGATACAGACTCTGCTTCTGATGTGCTAATGGCAAACCAGGTATCCTTTAGTTAGTGAGCCAGCCATTTCACTGCTCTTTCTATAACCGGTTGACTGTGAAGGCATAGGACGCAGGAAAGGGTTTGAACCGAAGCAATAGAGTATTTTCCAATTTTTCAAAAACTTTTGTTATTTGAAGATTGAAACGAGATATTTAATAGAAAAATGAAAATAAATTGATTTCTATCCATTTTCTCAATTAAAAGCGATTACAACCAAATTTATTTTTCGGTGTTTTGAATTTACCGTCAAAACGCTTCTTACGATGACTTTTTATCACGTGACGTCAACTTTGTGTAAACTAAAGTAGTTAGTAAGTAAATAAGTGTATGTCGAGTTTATAAATAACAACATTTTTAATGGATAGAAAGTGATATTACTGGTGTCCGGTGCCTCTGTGCACAAATACTTCTAAAACGGCGCCAAACTAAGTATTTGTACGGGTGCCGTTTATGCAGAATTGACGTCACATGTCACGTGATAAAAAGTCATCGTAAGGAGCGTTTTGGCGGTAAATTCAAAACAAAGAAAAATAAATTCGATTTTAATCGTTTTTAATTGACAAAATGTGTATTAATAAATTTATTTTATTTTTCTGTTAAATATATCGTCCCAATCTTCAAATTAAAATACCTAGTTTTTATCAAATCGGAAAATACCCTATTCATACCTACTTGAAACTAGTTGCTGATGAACCATAACAAGCTTCGTAAACAGAGTGAATGTAAGTCCAATGCATATATTACTCTCCTCTATGGTCCAATGTAAGTCGTTGGAGCGTGACTGACTGCACAGTAGTATTGTGAATTGTTTGTATCCGTTGACAGTGGTCTCCGTGACCTGCACTCAGTACCTATATCTGTGTGGGTATATGTATCAGCCGACAAAAGATGCACCAGGGAGATCCCACTCACAAAAAGGATAATAAGCATCATGCTTCTAATCCTCGAAGGGTTAGGCAGAGGTGTAGGTACCTTAGGTACCTACCTATTAAACCTACAACCATATTTCACCTGTTAAGTATTTTTAAGAGCTTATTGCCATCAACCGGGCTCACATCCAGATTTGGGAACTTAAAAAGAGCAGGTACTCCGAAATTCCTAATGGAAAATCCCAGGAACACTTTGCCCGACCTGGGAATTAAACCTAGGACCTCATGCTCTGTAGTAGCACTCACGAACATTAGACTAGTGGCAGGCAATAAGTATTTATCATCATCATCATTTCAGCCAGAAGATGTCCACTGCTGGACATAGGCCTCACCCAGCACCGACTCATCGATCGGGTCTGGCTTCTCGCTAACACCCGATTCCTACGGCCTTCACCAGGTCATCGGTCCACCTTGTGGGAGGTCTTCCAACGCTACGTCTTCAAGTACGCGGCCGCGAGTCAGAACCTTTCGGCCCCATCGGCCATCTGCTCTGCGAGCAATGTCACCTAAGTTCGGGCTATGTCGGTTACCTTGGTTCTCCAACGGATCTCTTCATTTCTGATTCGATTGGGCAACTCCAAGCAAAGCCCTCTCTATTGCCCTTTGGGTTGCTTGCCTATATATATATATATGTTGCAAGGCCTATTGTCACAATAACTAGTTGAAATTGGTTAAAATAATAAACAAAAAAAATATTGCACAATATTTTTCACATTTTTGTCTGGTCCACTTCTCGATTATACATGGCTTGTAACAGACCTTCGTCCATTACGACTGAGTCACAATATTTCATCTTATTTATCAAATTCTGCCGGAGTTCTTTTTCATCTGATTCCAACATATTTTTGAAGTCCGGAGAGCTTAACAAGTTAGCAAAAAACTTCCGATTGCTTGTAAATCGTGGTGCAAATCCCACAGTTGTTCTCGAAGGGTAGTTAACGAAGCTTTTAGGATTGTCCAGGGCAAATCTAAATTAAAAGATCATTAAGTTACGGAAGACGGAAGTAGTTATTTTATAACACAGTTTTAAAATAACTGAATATTTGGGGGATTTTTTACTACCTACAGCACCTCACTATGATTTAAGAGACAACCATCTTGTTAACGTACGAGTAATTAGGTACGCCATCAAGCCGATTTAAAAAAAAAAAAACTTTCTTAATCGAGCCTATTGTTTTATACCATTTTATTTTATAATTAAGAAATATATTTACACTAGCGGACCTGACAGTCGTGGTACTGCCTGAACCAATGCCGAAACCAACGCCGCCGGTCCAATTATTGTAAATCTATTCTAAATCATGCAGGGATATACTCGAATGTGTGTTTGAGTGTGTCCCTAGATGGTTGATGGATACAACATTTTTATCAAAATTGGTCCAGCCATTTAGGAGCAGTTCAGTGACACGTACGGAAGAATAACATAATTGTATAAAGATTTGCTAGCAACTGTGTGTGTGAGTGTGTGTGTTATAATGTGTTAATTCGTGTAACTTACTTCATGGATGGCATTGCTGAGTCTATACACTGCATAAACATGTTAAAGAAGGACACGGTTGTATCCAATGCTACTTCCATACCCTCTTGAGACCTAAAAACATAAACGAGAGTATCTAATAAGAGTTGGTACCTAACTGGGGTTCCGAAATACAAGGTATCAAAGTGAATCATGGAATAAGTTGGGTACTTTCTTCTTTTTCGTCAGTTGGGTTAACCGACATACCAAAGGTGAGGTCATATTTAAGGGTGTGGTCCAGATCACCAAACTGAACAATTTCCTCCATCCGACCAACATCATGAGCGCCAATCTTCCCATTATTTGACATATACCCACAATTCTAATTTCAACTCTTTATTAGTGGTTATCATAGCAATCATGTAATATTATGGTTTATAATTTAAATTTATTATATTTAAATTGGTATATAATTTTATTTATCTATTACATATGTAAATTCTTTTATATTTTGTGAATGTGAAAATGTAGACTTTTATCATGCACAGAGGCCAGCACATCAAGCTACCCCAATCTGTCAAATTTCTTTGATAGTTTTTCAACTTCACTGTCCTCCCATTGCTATTAACACTGTAAACTGAAAACATTGTAAAAGCCAATTATTTTTAAAAGACCGGCTGTTCTCTTTATGAAACGACCAATTGGACCAAGCACCTAGCTTTTGACGTTTCAAGAGTGCTCAAGTAGGTTTATGAAATAAAATATTTTGAGTTAGATCGCGACAAAATTACAGTGGCGAAAGCACCATATAACACGATTCCTACCAGCTTCCCTTCGGGGACTCGCATCGGCATTTCGATGCTAGTTATAGAATGATAGTAAGTATTCTTCCTTACAGAGAAAAAACGTTTTCAAAAAAAAAAAAAAAACTGACTTCCGGAAGAACACTACAAACTGAAAAATAACTTAATATTTTTTTGAGAATCAGTCCACAAATGGGGCAGAAATCGGTGAACATGCATTAAAAAAAATACATACATTCGAACACAACCGCTTCCTTTTTTGAAGTCGGTTAATAAAACAATGTCGCTTTTCGTGTTTAAATTACGCAACGGATTTTAATGCGGTTTTCATCAATAGACTTTTCGCTTTGATCTTTTAAACTTCGAAACAGATTTTCAATAGACAGAGTGATTCCAGAGGTAGGTTTATATGTATAATACACCGACCTACACACGGGCAAAGCCGCTGGCAAAAGCTAGTTATTGATAAGTTGGTAAGTTATAGCAGACTTCGCTTCGGCTTCTCCATTAGAAAAATTGAAACCTTGCCGTTGCAAAATTATCAAAGATTTGATTTTATGTACACCCTTAAATTTGACCACACCTTTATGGATCTCCATCATTATCATCCACAGCCCAACTTCACTCACTGCTGGGCATAGCCCTGTTTTTTCTTGTACCAGTCTCCACGCTCCTTTGCCAGCCTCATCCGGGTTTGGCCCGTGATGGCAATAATGTCATCCGCCCATCTCGCCCTGGACGACCGACATCTCGTCTTCCAGTCCTTGGACGCCATTTTGTCAAAGCCTTATTCCACCTGTCATCACTGCGCCTTGCCAGGTCTCCTTTGAGCTTCATTGTACGCTTTCCGATAACGGAGACTTTCGTACGTCTTCGTATCTCGAAGCGGCGACGTTTGGAACTCTATTAGCCTGATGCTAAGAATGGAACGCTGCATAGCTCTCTACTTTTCTGGATACACACTGTTTATACAGGGTAAGTTTTTATTCAGTGCGCAGTTTTTAACCATGAATTCAGCATATCATTCTAGACCCCCTACCGATGAAATTTTTCGCCGGTATACAAAAAAAAAAACAGCTGTTCCTTACATTTTGACCGCGTAGGTATTGCACTTTTCTATGAAACAGCTGTTTTTTTTGTTGCAATGCTAAAGCAATGTTAAAAAAAGCAGGAATTAAAAACAATTCGTACTTCGGTGATGAGGTACATGACGATTGAGTGACTATTGATGCAAGTATTACAAAACTCCGCAATACCACTTTATTTGTGAACATTTTAAGCATAACATCGCCTATCACTAGACAATATTTTACGATCCTCAGTTTGAATTAAAAAAAAACACGAGGGATTTTGCAATTTTATGTGAGAGATTGGTGATTTCAATTTGAGTCGTAAAGTGTTTTTATTTTATTATGTTGTGCTATACCTACTTGGGTTACGAAAAACTACTTATATCAAAGCAAGAAAGACATCGTTTCAGTCGCGTAAAGTAATAAAAATAACTACCTAGCTAGGTATTTATAGTAGATAGGCACATATTTTTTTTTGTTTTCTTTTTTTGGGTGGGAAATCATCAAATAACTTCTCCCGCTCTGGGTGGAGCAGGAGGGCGTATCAGACTTTTACTGACTAAAACCCACCCGTGTTCCTTCAGTAGCCCGTATGCTAGGGGCTGTGGTATCTCTTTCAAACAAACCCGCACCCCTGGCAGGCATCGGCCCTTGCGGGCCCCATCATTTTTTGTGCTGACATCTCTTTGAGGCGCGCGTGGAACACAACGCGCCGTCGACTTGGGCTTGGTCCTTACCGGACAGCGAGCTACCCGTTACTCGCCGTCCGCAAGCTCATGCCTACGGTGGCCGGAAATCGGCCTGGGATTCCCGACGCCCAGGGCGTTTCCGTATCCTGCGGCGGCTAGGGTCCCGAGGGCGCATTATATGCTGCCTCTCCCTCACGTGCGCCGCCTCCCTCTTCGCGAGCATCACTGCTTCGCTGAAGGAGGTGACGGCTCCCCATGCCCTCTCGCTCCGTACCATGGCCTGGACCAGGGCCGGACGCGAGAGATCGCCGCCGCCGATCGCCTCCAGGAGGACAGGGCGGTGCTCCACCCAAGCTGGGCAGACTGCCACCGTGTGCTCCACCGTGTCCTCAGGGCGATCTTCGCAGTGGAAACACCCGGGCGTTTCCTCCCGCCCTATCCGAAACAGGAACCTCCCGAAACAACCGTGTCCGGTGAGGACCTGCGTCAGGCGGAAGGTGAGGACGCCATGCCGCCTCTCAAACCACTCCTCAAAGAGATACATATTTAGGTACATTTTTGAGCTGAAAACCTCTATAGGCGCGTTGAACACTTTTTGGGTGAACAAAAATCGTGAAACTCGCGTCATCGTTTCCGAACGCTTTCCATGAGCTATAAGTACTATACTGTGTATAGTATATGTAATATGGGTAAACGAGCACACTGATGAGTCGCGCGTTGATGTCTTTTGGAAAAGTCCCTATCTTTCATTAGGAAATGCTAATTATTCTATCCCTTTCTTTTCCTTTGTATTGTTATCGTAAAAATCTGTGCTGTTACCTTAATGCATTACTGTATGGGGTGGTGCTATTAAAACAAATTTCCTGAGGGCTGAGCGAGCTCAAAGAGCCGTTCTTAAAGTTACCGTACCTATGTCCAAGCTAACAAGTTTATAATGAATGTAATGTATTAACTGTTAGACAGCTTTTCATCTTGCAGTCTGTGCTCAGAACTCATATAGCCATGCCCAGATCCAACCCAAAGAAACGCACAATTATCCCATCAGGTGTAAGACATAAAACTACGTTTGCCAAACGCCAATATTACGTCACAGGTACCTATATATAAGAAACTACACAAAATACTAAACATACTTGATTTAAACAGACACACGCTAAAATACAAAATCACTCAATGGCTATTACAACGGGGCCTAGAGACAAAACACATTTCTGTTAGCGTTCACGCCAAATGCTACACCTAAATGTATGGGAATGACATTACCTGCGGAAAGGACACGACGTAATGTATCCACAGGAAAATTCATTCCCATACATTTTGGCGTAGCGTTTGGCGTGAACGCTAACAGAAATGTGTTTTGTCTAGACCTGCATGACTACCTCACAACGGAAAATCTCCTAACACACATCTCGTAAAAATTCAATCGCAAAATCCACTCAAATATACACACACATACACGCACAGACACACACATGCAATCACACCTACACGCACATATACGAATTCACACTCACCCACACAACACACTATGTAAGTAACACTTATTTCATAAAATAACTTAGCTCATGTAACATGTCGATGTTATACTTCACTACTTCACTTGTTCCAAAATATCAATTCTGTACCCATATGGCTGAACCCTATCTCGGCTAGACCTAGTTTAAGGGATAGTCTTTATAATTGTGCTTCTTATAGTGTGACAAATGTAAAATGTATAATCTACAATGTGTTCTTGTTTTATGAAATACATACTTTATTATTATTATTATTTATTATTCAATGGCTGAAGTCGATCGTTCGTTTATCATTTTTTACCGAGAGCAATCAGGACCCAAAGACCCAATGAGAAATCCTGTATTGACGAATAAAAAAATACACACGTAGTTGTTCATGTTTTCGCTTCCGCCGGCACTCCCGGAGTGCCGCTGCTTAAAAAAATATTGAAATGAATCATAGTTGGTAGGTAACTTACCCAAACATCTAACTTGTGAAGCAATGAGCAGTCACGAAGCGTCTACAGTTTATCAGAAGATCCGATAAACTCGGAAAATCATTTCTCAAGTGACTTTCAATTTGGATCCCTCTGCCTTGGTGCGTCGCATCGGGAAATTGAACGATCGCTTCCAAACTTTTATTCCTTTCGAATTTGGTAAAAAGGAATTTACTAAGTTAGATAGTTTTTATGTAAATTATATAGCTTGAAGTCCGTATGATGGTGGAGGTACTTTGAAAACTACATAGATATATAAAAAATATTATTAAAATATTATTATTGTTATTTAAATAATATATTAATTAAATATATACATTATTCAGTGTACGATATATGTATTTTGTAATAACTTTTTCATGGATTTTTACATAATTTAAAAACGACTGATCTAAAAATAATAATCTTTACAAGTATATAAAAAGAAAATAATCTTAAAACATCAAAAAGTACATCCGCATCGTTGTCAATGGGAAGAGTGCCCAAAAGGCTGACAGCATTGCCACGTTGTATGACCAAGCTGATTCATTGGCCGAAAAATAGGCCAGCCATCAGGGCCTCAAGTCTACTATTACAATAGTATCAGAATGGTCTATCACTGATTTCATAATTGTTGATTTTGACAAGTTTGGTAATCTACTAATATTTTGGCGTCATTATGACTTTCCAGTGGCCAGCCACTGACACACTATTGAAAGAAATGGCATTTATTGGTAATCTCGTACAAAATGACGAATGAATGACTGACTTGGCGGTAATTTTTGACAGTTCCTAAAATAATATGTAAAAATATTATATATAAATGAAATCTGGCATGAATAAAAAAAATCTGAAATCTGGCATGAGTTCAAATTTAGTATTTTTTCGAAAATAATTTCTACTAACGGGTTTTATAATATTGGCAATACGAAAGTGCCATTATAACACAATTCTATTACAAGACCATTGACCGACCACTGATCGACCATTATGAATTTAGAAGATTACGAACTTTTAGCAAAATGACGATGGGATCGTGTTGGAATGACGAATTTATAAAAATAGCAGACTAAGGCCCCTGGTCACGTGAAGAGTCGACCAAACGCTTGGAAATGTCTCGGAAAACTATGTGGGCACTCGGACCCCATAGCCCTATAGCTTCAACCTCAAATGGCTCGAACATATAGGTTCCAATAAGATTGGAATATTTGTGCCGTTTGTGGTTTTCCGCACCTGCAGCAGCCGCCCCAGCACAACCCGCCGTACTAGAAAGATGGGATGGCGCAAGAGTGTTGACACATGTTGCATCCCACACCAAAGGCCGACCTAACTAACAAGGCATTATGGTCATTCCGTCTGGTCTCTTCCCATATTCGCGTGCCAAGCCATTAGATTATAGAACAGCCGGCGGTGACAAAAGCACGACGGATAATGCCATTGATGCTGGCGTGTCGTGCTATGCGGCCTGCGCTCCTACTGCAGGATAAGCCATGGTGTCCGAGGCAGTCGACACCTTCACCGCATTGGCAGCGATGCAGAGCCACGCAAGGAGCGCCAAGTCGCAGGCAAGTAGCCACCCATGTTACATGCTTAATAAGTAAACTAAAGGTAAAAATAATAATGTTCTTAACTGCTGTGCACCTGAAGATTGTTTTTAGGTATGAAAAATAAGGTAAGTATGTACATTTTACGCATGGAAGCCGGGAAATCACATAATTGGTGCCTGTCTGCCTGAAACATATTCTCCAACCAATTGAAAGTGACTGAAACGGAATTATTTGGAAACGAAAAAGCACAAAACATTTAAAAAAGGTGTGGATTATATTTCCTCCGTTCAGGGTTGTTAGCTACACCTAACAACATGTAACCTAATTGTTCCTACCTACAACTGAGTAAATTATATCTACAGATCTCTACAAACCTACTACCTACTATTAAAAACCATATTTAGTACATAAGTATTACAAAAGCAACCGGTGCAACTTGTGATTTATTTCTAGGGTTTCGACTCCGCTGTCCATCCGTCTGTCATCAGGCCGTATCTCATGACATGCGATAGTTAGACAGTTGAAATTTTCACAGATGATGTATTTCTGTTGCCGCTATAACAACAAATACTAAAATACAGAATAAAATAAATATTTGAGGGGGCTCCCAAACAACAGACATGATTTTTTTGCCGTTTTTTTAGATAATGGTACGGAACCCTTCTTGCGCGAGTCCGACTCGCACTTGGCCGGCTTTTTTTATTCTGATGTTTTTTTTTTAACTGCAACACCATTTTTACACACACCTAAAATGGCGACAAGGCGGAGTTTGGTAGAAGTAAGGAAATTACCATTTTTCGTGCAGTGGCGACGCCGACGTGGCAAAGTGGCAGGGTGGTTACATTTTGAAATGACATTTAAAACAAATTTCCGTCACAATCTGCGTTGTCTCCGGAGGCATTCGATTGGAACATTGGCTGGATAATAATAATTCCCTTCCTCACAGCCGCAGTCGTAGCGGCGAAATAGGGATGCCTGCAGGTGCCTATGTATAGAAATATAGGTTATGCTATGTGCATTACATATACATATACCTATACATATGCACCTCCGATTTGGTTATTTGCCAGTTTATTAGATAAAAATGTTTTAAGTTGGGTTAGACTAAAATAAAGATTTGGTGATTTATGGACTGGCATGTTTTTGAGTAATCTATTTATTTATTTATCTTTGTCTTAAGCACATTACCAATAATTTTGTTGCAATCAATAGATATCTATGTAACTATTGTTAATAGACTTACAAGCTGTATTGTATACCAAACAGCTTATGCTATACCTACACGTCTGCTCAGACCATTATCATCTGCCTAGTCATTTCCCAACTATGTTGGGGTCAGCTTCCAGTCCAACCGGATGCAACTGAATACCAGTATTTTATATGGAGCCGCTGCCTATTTGACCTCCACAACCCCCCTACTGGGGAAAACGATACCGCTTGGGGATAACATGCGTAATGTTGTTTTGTGTGTTTTTAAATCAAAGCTGACAGGTTTCTTAATTTTGGAAATAATGAATGGTACACTGCATATTGCCTTCATATACACAAAATCTTAGCACACGCTTTCGTTCACCGGATTTTTGTAGACATTTATCTGATTAGCAGAGAGACGAATGTTCTGTTGGGGACATTGATAGGTGATATTAATTAGTGGAGCTTTGATCTGTCACACACGCGTGCCTACGAGCTGCCAATCGCACTCGCTTGTCGGCCCGGCAATTAGTCGTGCCCATGTACGATCGAGCCCGAACAAGCTCGGACATAGCCTTCGGGAGCCCTGCGTGTTACACGGGGTTATACTATTTAACTGCTGTTTTGTAGTTAATTATCGGATTGAGGTACTACACACCTATATAGATACTTATGTACATGGGCACTGTATACGTTGGTGTGGTGTTAATTGTGAGCAGGTAGATTATTACGATGTATAGGGTTCATTTAAGTACTATCATCGTCTTCCTGGCTATGTCTCATCTTCGGGTCTGCGCTACACGTATACTTCTTCCTCTTAACCGTCACTTCGTTTTACTCTCATGCATTTTGTCGTCGTTCACACGGACGTAACCAAATAACCATATCTTACACACAAGCTGCTTACAGTGCCCTTCGTGTCCAATTATACAACAACGCGTTCAGGGCAGTGTTGGGGCTGTCCCACTTCCGCAGTGCCTCGGGCATGTTTGCGGAAGCGCGCACCGACTGTTATCACGCCACCATGCGCAAGCGGTGCGCGTCCTTAGTGCGCAACTGCGCAGGGTGCGGGCCAGCTCCAACACCGTCCTGGCAATAATCGCTGGGCGATTTGACATTCTATTTTATTATAGTTATTTTATTCCAATTCTGTGACTTTTTATTCTTTAAAGGTACGCGTCCATTGACCCGCGCCGGACGCACCGCACGCACCGCACGCAACGGATTGAACGGATTTGCCGATGGCATGCGTCCACTGTATCCGGATGTTTTGTTTAGTTTCGAGTGTTTTAGTGTCGTGAGTTGACTTATTCGGTCATGGAGATTGACGAAGATATTATTATAATTCGTTGCCCTTTGGAAGATGACAAAAAACGTAAAACTTAACGTAGAATGTAATTTAAGATTTTTTTTAGGCTGTTTTTCTTGCACCTAGCATTTTCCTCGCTACAGCGTGGAAACACGCACTCACTACAGTGAGGTGAAAAATTGTGTGTTTCGCTCGGCAGCAAAGGTATACTGCGTCTCGTACCTTTGAAAGCCTCGTTACGCTCAGGATTCTATATTTGATCCACTCGCTTCGCTCATGGTTTAATCCTAGAATCCTCCGCTTGCTCATCTATATTAATAAAAAGACAAGTCCTGACTGACTGATTGACTGACTCATCAACGCCCAGGCCAAACCCTTGGACCTAGAAAGCTGAAATTTTGCACAGAGGTTCCCTTCATAATGTAGACAAGGAATAAGGAAGGATTTTTCGAAATTCAACCCCTACAGGAGTTAAATAGGGGATGAAAGTTTGTATGGAAAATTGAAATTTTTGTAGTTATAACCATGAAAATTGGTGTTTCTCATTCTGATTAAAAATAAAAAAAAACACGTGTTTCAGTGTTTTCGGGAAATCATCCCCTGAGAGCCTAAAATAGGGGATGAAAGTAGAAATGAGAAACCCGTTAGTTTTGTTGTTCGAACCATGAAAATTTGTATTTAGCCTTTTGTTTGGTAATAATTAATCATTACATGTATCAGCGTTTTTGAAAAATCATCCCAGAAGAGGGTAAAAATTTATAGAGGGGATGAATTTTTTTTAGGAAACCCGTAAATTTAAAAGCTTACCAATAAAATTGGTATTATAAGCCTTTTGGCGTTGTTGTGAAATCATCCCCTAAGCAGTTAAAAACCCTACTAACTCATCATCGCTCAGCCCAATTTTGCGCCATCGCCAAAGACACCTTCGTAATTATGAGAACAATAACTTTACTAAGGGATCCAGTGAGTAATAAATACTTACATTTGGATGGTATTTAAAAGTACTTCAATTTATTCCCATTTCATTTACCTAATTTTGCCTGTGTTCCACCAAGTATACTGAATGTGCACCAAAAAAAATTCGCGTTTTCGTCCATATTTCGACTCGGATGGTCTCGGGGAGCCTAATTATTAATAACGTAGCAAAAAACAGCGTCAAAATGCGTCACCAGGAAGCAAAGTTAGGACGATTCTACGAAAACTTGGTTCGCTTTTTTTTTTTTTGGGTGGGAAATCATCAAATAACTTCTCCCGCTCTGGGTGGAGCAGGAGGGCGTGTCAGACTTTTACTGACTAAAACCCACCCGTGTTCCTTCATTAGCCCGTATGCCAGGGGCTGTGGTATCTCTTTCAAACGAACCCGCACCCCTGACAGGCATCGGCCCTTGCGGGCCCCATCATTTTTGTGCTGACTTCTCTTTGAGGCGCGCGTGGAACACAACGCGCCGTCGCCTTGGGCTTGGTCCTTACCGGACAGCGAGCTACCCATTACTCGCCGTCCGCAAGCCCATGCCTACGGTGGCCGGAAATCGGCCTGGGATTCCCGACGCCCAGGGCGTCTCCGTATCCTGCGGCGGCTAGGGTCGCGAGGGCGCATATGCTGCCTCTCCCTCACGTGCGCCGCCTCCCTCTTCGCGAGCATCACTGCTTCGCTGAAGGAGGTGACGGCTCCCCATGCCCTCTCGCTCCGTACCATGGCCTGGACCAGGGCCGGACGCGAGAGATCGCCGCCGCCGATCGCCTCCACGAGGACACGGCGGTGCTCCGCCCAAGCAGGGCAGACCGCCACCGTGTGCTCCACCGTGTCCTCAGGGCGATCTTCGCAGTGGAAACACCCGGGCGTTTCCTCCCGCCCTATCCGAAACAGGAACCTCCCGAAACAACCGTGTCCGGTGATGAGGACCTGCGTCAGGCGGAAGGTGAGGACGCCATGCCGCCTCTCAAACCACTCCTCAAAGAGGGGACTTACCGCCGCAATCGTGGCGTGCCCAGCACTGGGTTGCGACAATCGCTCTCTCCATGTCACCATGAGATCCCGCCGGAGCTCTGTCCGCTGTGCCGCGATTTCCTGCGGCAGCGGACTTACGCCCCGGCGTTTGGCCTCCTCGCGCCACTCCCATATTTGCGCGAAACTTGGTTCGCTTAGGTAGATTTTGATGGCTACAAATTACATAGAACAAAGATATAAATTGTAAGTATTAAAGTGGCTATATACGCTAGGCGCACGGGCGAGGTGTCGGAGGACGCGTTTCCGCGCGAGCCACATGACTGCAGATGATAAATATAATTATCTTTTTGAAAAAACACGCCACATCTAAACGTTTAAATTCAAGCGAGCAGGCATGGTTTCTGTCACGGCTCCGGCGCTGCGAGGCTCCGGCGGTCCCACGCGGTTTTAAATTACACTCTAGGGGTAGGGCAGACGAGACTACGTGGAGTCGGTTTTGCAGCGATTCGTTTCTGTCACTAACATAATAAAATACCATGGACAAAATACAATACACCGAACAGCAATTTAGCACATGTAACATTCAGGAATATTTGGTGCACGATCAGTATTTTTCGGGGAAGAATAAAATAGTTATTGTTACAATAGAATATTTGCAGCGCACTACAATAAAAAAGTGTTATATCTTGGTGTTAATTTGGAATTTGTTTGATGTAACATATTTTGCTGGCCGAGTAGTTTAATTATAGTAAAACAATTAAACGGGTTTAAGATCAATATTTTAGAAATGCATACATAGATGTACCTTTAGATTTTTGGTGAACACAAAAATATTATCCCTTACATTTTCCTTATTTCCGTTATCATCATCATCATTTCAGTCGAAAGGCGTCCACTGCTGGACATAGGACTCCCCCAAGCTCCACCCCTTCAACCAGTTCTGTGCTACCGGCATCCAGCGGATTCCTCCATTTCAATTGGTTCTGCGTTTCTTGCATCCAGCGGATTCCTGCGGCCTTCACAAGGTCATCGGTCCATCTTATGGGAGGCCTTCCAGCTCTACGTTTTCCGGTACGCGGTCGCCACTCCAGAACCTTTCGGCCCCATCGGCCATCTGTTCTGCGAGCAATGTGCCCTGCCCACTGCCACTTAAGTTTGGCAATTCTTCGGGCAATGTCAGTTGCCTTGGTTCTCGCGCGGATCTCTTAGTTTCTGATTCGATCACGTAGGAAAACTCTGAGCATAGCCCTCTCCATTGCCCTTTGGGTGACTTTTAGCCTTCTGATAAGACCCATTGTGAGCTCAGTACCATATGTTATCACTGGCAACACGCACTGGTCAAAGACTTTCGTCTTGAGACACTGCGGGATGTGGGACGAGAAGATATTGCGTAGCTTCAAGAACGCTGCTCAGCCGAGTCGGATTCGACGATTGACCTCTTTCTCGAAGTTGGATCTACCTAACTGGGCAGTTTGCCCTAGGTAAACATAATCGTTTACAAATTCGAGTGTAGAGTCTATCTAGCCGATCTTCATAAGAGTGCGTGTTACATGGACATTCGAAATTTTCTAAGTTTTGTCCATGTTCATTTTGAGACCCACTCTTTCGGAAGCTCCACTGAGGTCATCGAGCATTATACTGAAGTCCTCCATAGTCTTAGCCATGACTAATAAATCATCGGCAAACCAAAGGTGAGTGATGTACTCGCCATTGATGGTGATGCCAATCTCTTTCCAGTCCAGAACTTTGAAGACATCCTCCAATGCAGCGGAGAGATAACGTCTCCCTGTCTCACCCCTCGCTGCAGGAGGATAAGTCTCGAGGTCTGGTCCGCTATTTACATACCTGTTATTATTTACGTAGCGATTTTTTTTTCTTATTCTCACAACATAGAGAATAAAGTGGATTTAATATTTAACTTTAAAGTTGCCTTCAAATTTGGCATGCAAGTAGTTTTTCCGTTCCGTTATTTATTCCGTTTCTATTATTATTTCTAAGTAATCACAGCCACACGGGTCGATTCATCAGGTTAAGCTTGCCGCGGTTGGTCCGTGGATGGTTGACCATCTTTATATTCCAAGACCCCTCCGTGCCTCGGAAAGCACGTTATGCCATTGGTCCCGGCTGTCATTTGTGGATCTTTGACAGTCGTTACGGGTCGTCAGAAGCCCGAAAATCTGACAACCCGTCTTACCGGGGTATCGTATTCCCCATTAACTGGGTTATGGAGGTCAGATAGGTAGTCGCTCCATGTAAAATAATGGTATTCAGCTAGATCCGGTTAGACCGGACGGAACCGGAAGCCAGTTCCAACATAGTTGGAAAAAGGCTAGGCAGATGATGATGATGATCCTCCATCAATCATGTATCAATCCACGCACAGCTCCTCGGATACTATATGAGCAGTGCGAGAAGACATTGTTTACCTGGATTAACACATAGGGTACTTTTAATCCTGGTAGTACGTAACCGTGGGATATTTTCCGACATCCACGCGGGCGAAGCCGCGGGCAAAAGCTAGTCTTTTAATACAAGTACTCGCGCCAAAAAACAATTTTGCAGCCTTGCATAACAAATAACTATTGTCGTTAGCTCAGGTAAAACAAAACTTCACGTGCGGCAGTGGGCGATGCCAGCGGCGAACTGATTTGTGTGACGTCACCGGCACGCAACGCATTTTTTGTTCATAAATACCGACTTTCGATGCGGGCGGCGAGGATAGTGGATGCAGCGCTATGTAAAATCATATAAAGCAAACTAAAGTCCGTTGCGTGCCGTGCGTGCGATGCGTCCGGCGCGGGTTTATGGACGCGTACCGTTTATGACATTTTATTCTTTTCTGTGGCAGCATTATGAAATTTTATTTTATTTTAATTTGTTTTTTGTTTTTGTTTTTTAATGTGTTTTATTTTTGTTTGTTTGTTTTGTTTTGTTTTGCCTGAAATAAATTTTAATTTAATTTAATATCGCGGTGAGATTTTTTCGCGCACTGGATCTTCAACACACTGCTTAGCTCAGAGAGTTGAAAATCGAACAGTGTGTTTTTCGATGCGAGATGCATTTGTTGGATTCTCCATGCTCGGTTCAAGACCGGTTCGCGATAAAATCCCACCGAGATATTTTTACGTCCGTGTGAACGTAGACTAAGGTAATATCATTAGGCACTATAATCCTTGTTTGATGACAACTAACTAGTCGACTTCGATAACTTAGGTATGCCTAAAATATATTTATGTAAAAGGCTTTTTGGCTTGGCTAAGGGCGCACTACGAATTTTAATCGATACGATAAATAATTGCCAATCTGTGAACAATACCAATTTACTAGAGTCCGCGCACAGCGGTAAAAAATAGTTTGAGAATTAGCTTGTCAAACTATTTGCGTTTGTGATTTTATTTCGCACTAGCTTTTGCCAGCGGCTTCGCCCGCGCGGAACTTCCATCCCCTATTTAACTCCCTTAGGGGTTGAATTTCAAAAAATCCTTCCTTATTCCTTGTCTACATTATAAAGGGAACCGCTGTGCAAAATTTCAGCTTTCTAGGTCCAAGGGTTTTGGCTGGGCGTTGATGAGTCAGTCAGTCAGTCAGAACTTCTCTTTTTATTTATACAGATGAATATAAAATCGAGTGCGTGCACATCGCAGTGCGCGCTTAGTCTTAGAAGCATGATTTATTTCCTATTGATATGCTTATGGATATGTACACGGTACAGCGTCTAGTCCTTATTGATTTCGTTTAAAAAAAATAAAGCTCTCTTTTGCCTGCAAAAGATTGAAGCAATTTCTGTCCTACGCAAGAACAGCCCATTCCGATTGGATTATTAGCTATCTGATAACGAATTCGTCAGGGGCTTGAAACCCGGCAATGAATATTTCGCTCAATTTCCTATTAAATTTTGACAACGTTCAATTCGCGGGAGGTGGCTTGCTGCATGTTCATGGAAATTAGGTTATGAGACCCATTGATAACTGTATTGAAATTCAGTTTTATGTTTGTTGACTCACAATTGGTTTCTTAATGGATTGAATAGGTAGGTCGATACCTACGTCTTAAGTAATTAGAATTTTTTTTTAAAGCTTTTCATCTTGCTCTATCGTATAGGTAAATGATTTCCCATGGCTACGGGAGAAGAGATCAGAATAAATGTTGTGTTCTATTGAGAGATTTCTTTTTTTTTTTGGGTGGGAAATCATCAAATAACTTCTCCCGCTCTGGCTGGAGCAGGAGGGCGTGTCAGACTTTTACTGACTAAAACCCACCCGTGTTCCTTCAGTAGCCCTTAAGCCAGGGGCTGTGGTGTCTCTTTCGAACAAACCCGCACCCCTGGCAGGCATCGACCCTTGCGGGTCCCGTCACTTTTTGTGCTGACATCTCTTTGAGGCGCGCGTGGAACACAACGCGCCGTCGACTTGGGCTTGGTCCTTACCGGACAGCAAGCTACCCATTACTCGCCGTCCGCAAGCCCATGCCTACGGTGGCCGGAAATCGGCCTGGGATTCCCGACGCCCAGGGCGTCTCCGTATCCTGCGGCGGCTAGGGTCGCGAGGGCGCATATGCTGCCTCTCCCTCACGTGTGCCGCCTCCCTCTTCGCGAGCATCACTGCTTCGCTGAAGGAGGTGACGGCTCCCCATGCCCTCTCGCTCCGTACCATGGCCTGGACCAGGGCCGGACGCGAGAGATCGCCGCCGCCGATCGCCTCCACGAGGACACGGCGGTGCTCCGCCCAAGCAGGGCAGACCGCCACCGTATGCTCCACCGTGTCCTCAGGGCGATCTTCGCAGTGGAAACACCCGGGCGTTTCCTCCCGCCCTATCCGAAACAGGAACCTCCCGAAACAACCGTGTCCGGTGAGGACCTGCGTCAGGCGGAAGGTGAGGACGCCATGCCGCCTCTCAAACCACTCCTCAAAGAGGGGACTTACCGCCGCAATCGTGGCTTGCCCATTCTATTGAGAGCTCATTACCATCATCTGCTTAGCCTTTTCCCAACTATGTTGGGGGCGGCTTCAAGTCTAACCGGATGTAGCTGAATACCAGTATTGTACATGGAGGACTGCCTATCTAATCTCCGGTCATTACTATATAACTAGGTATACAGTAGAAAAAACATACCTACAGCGCCTACATCGATCAATTTCTGAAACACACATAGGTAACAGAGGCCAGTAGGTACTGTGAGGGCTCTGACGAGCCCTCTTTGTGTGCGGAGTGACTTTAACTACAATAAAATATTAAGGAGCGTCAAAATGTGAGACTATGTTTATTTTAAGAGTTAGAAGTTAACAAGTCCGCGCCTGTCAATAGAATGAAAGCTCCCGGAACAAAAACCAAAGTAAAATTATTTGACGTTCCTATTTTTGAATCTCCTGACTGTTTGAACATAGACACAGCCTAATCATTGGCTGCCAGTTACGTGAGGTTGCCTTCAGTGAGCGAACAACCTTAACAGTACCTACACAAGAGTCGGAAAGTAACAGATTAGATATTTATTTATTTATGAGGCTTCTTAACAATGAGTACCTACTTTATAGTTTAAACATTACAATCTAAAGTCTAAGCGCCTCATCTATATTAATAAAAAGACAAGTCCTGACTGACTGATTGACTGACTCATCAACGCCCAGGCCAAACCCTTGGACCTAGAAAGCTGAAATTTTGCACAGAGGTTCCCTTCATAATGTAGACAAGGAATAAGGAAGGATTTTTCGAAATTCAACCCCTACAGGAGTTAAATAGGGGATGAAAGTTTGTATGGAAAATTGAAATTTTTGTAGTTATAACCATGAAAATTGGTGTTTCTCATTCTGATTAAAAATAAAAAAAAACACGTGTTTCAGTGTTTTCGGGAAATCATCCCCTGAGAGCCTAAAATAGGGGATGAAAGTAGAAATGAGAAACCCGTTAGTTTTGTTGTTCGAACCATGAAAATTTGTATTTAGCCTTTTGTTTGGTAATAATTAATCATTACATGTATCAGCGTTTTTGAAAAATCATCCCAGAAGAGGGTAAAAATTTATAGAGGGGATGAATTTTTTTTAGGAAACCCGTAAATTTTAAAGCTTACCAATAAAATTGGTATTATAAGCCTTTTGGCGTTGTTGTGAAATCATCCCCTAAGCAGTTAAAAACCCTACTAACTCATCATCGCTCAGCCCAATTTTGCGCCATCGCCAAAGACACCTTCGTAATTATGAGAACAATAACTTTACTAAGGGATCCAGTGAGTAATAAATACTTACATTTGGATGGTATTTAAAAGTACTTCAATTTATTCCCATTTCATTTACCTAATTTTGCCTGTGTTCCACCAAGTATACTGAATGTGCACCAAAAAAAATTCGCGTTTTCGTCCATATTTCGACTCGGATGGTCTCGGGGAGCCTAATTATTAATAACGTAGCAAAAAACAGCGTCAAAATGCGTCACCAGGAAGCAAAGTTAGGACGATTCTACGAAAACTTGGTTCGCTTTTTTTTTTTTTGGGTGGGAAATCATCAAATAACTTCTCCCGCTCTGGGTGGAGCAGGAGGGCGTGTCAGACTTTTACTGACTAAAACCCACCCGTGTTCCTTCATTAGCCCGTATGCCAGGGGCTGTGGTATCTCTTTCAAACGAACCCGCACCCCTGACAGGCATCGGCCCTTGCGGGCCCCATCATTTTTGTGCTGACTTCTCTTTGAGGCGCGCGTGGAACACAACGCGCCGTCGCCTTGGGCTTGGTCCTTACCGGACAGCGAGCTACCCATTACTCGCCGTCCGCAAGCCCATGCCTACGGTGGCCGGAAATCGGCCTGGGATTCCCGACGCCCAGGGCGTCTCCGTATCCTGCGGCGGCTAGGGTCGCGAGGGCGCATATGCTGCCTCTCCCTCACGTGCGCCGCCTCCCTCTTCGCGAGCATCACTGCTTCGCTGAAGGAGGTGACGGCTCCCCATGCCCTCTCGCTCCGTACCATGGCCTGGACCAGGGCCGGACGCGAGAGATCGCCGCCGCCGATCGCCTCCACGAGGACACGGCGGTGCTCCGCCCAAGCAGGGCAGACCGCCACCGTGTGCTCCACCGTGTCCTCAGGGCGATCTTCGCAGTGGAAACACCCGGGCGTTTCCTCCCGCCCTATCCGAAACAGGAACCTCCCGAAACAACCGTGTCCGGTGATGAGGACCTGCGTCAGGCGGAAGGTGAGGACGCCATGCCGCCTCTCAAACCACTCCTCAAAGAGGGGACTTACCGCCGCAATCGTGGCGTGCCCAGCACTGGGTTGCGACAATCGCTCTCTCCATGTCACCATGAGATCCCGCCGGAGCTCTGTCCGCTGTGCCGCGATTTCCTGCGGCAGCGGACTTACGCCCCGGCGTTTGGCCTCCTCGCGCCACTCCCATATTTGCGCGAAACTTGGTTCGCTTAGGTAGATTTTGATGGCTACAAATTACATAGAACAAAGATATAAATTGTAAGTATTAAAGTGGCTATATACGCTAGGCGCACGGGCGAGGTGTCGGAGGACGCGTTTCCGCGCGAGCCACATGACTGCAGATGATAAATATAATTATCTTTTTGAAAAAACACGCCACATCTAAACGTTTAAATTCAAGCGAGCAGGCATGGTTTCTGTCACGGCTCCGGCGCTGCGAGGCTCCGGCGGTCCCACGCGGTTTTAAATTACACTCTAGGGGTAGGGCAGACGAGACTACGTGGAGTCGGTTTTGCAGCGATTCGTTTCTGTCACTAACATAATAAAATACCATGGACAAAATACAATACACCGAACAGCAATTTAGCACATGTAACATTCAGGAATATTTGGTGCACGATCAGTATTTTTCGGGGAAGAATAAAATAGTTATTGTTACAATAGAATATTTGCAGCGCACTACAATAAAAAAGTGTTATATCTTGGTGTTAATTTGGAATTTGTTTGATGTAACATATTTTGCTGGCCGAGTAGTTTAATTATAGTAAAACAATTAAACGGGTTTAAGATCAATATTTTAGAAATGCATACATAGATGTACCTTTAGATTTTTGGTGAACACAAAAATATTATCCCTTACATTTTCCTTATTTCCGTTATCATCATCATCATTTCAGTCGAAAGGCGTCCACTGCTGGACATAGGACTCCCCCAAGCTCCACCCCTTCAACCAGTTCTGTGCTACCGGCATCCAGCGGATTCCTCCATTTCAATTGGTTCTGCGTTTCTTGCATCCAGCGGATTCCTGCGGCCTTCACAAGGTCATCGGTCCATCTTATGGGAGGCCTTCCAGCTCTACGTTTTCCGGTACGCGGTCGCCACTCCAGAACCTTTCGGCCCCATCGGCCATCTGTTCTGCGAGCAATGTGCCCTGCCCACTGCCACTTAAGTTTGGCAATTCTTCGGGCAATGTCAGTTGCCTTGGTTCTCGCGCGGATCTCTTAGTTTCTGATTCGATCACGTAGGAAAACTCTGAGCATAGCCCTCTCCATTGCCCTTTGGGTGACTTTTAGCCTTCTGATAAGACCCATTGTGAGCTCAGTACCATATGTTATCACTGGCAACACGCACTGGTCAAAGACTTTCGTCTTGAGACACTGCGGGATGTGGGACGAGAAGATATTGCGTAGCTTCAAGAACGCTGCTCAGCCGAGTCGGATTCGACGATTGACCTCTTTCTCGAAGTTGGATCTACCTAACTGGGCAGTTTGCCCTAGGTAAACATAATCGTTTACAAATTCGAGTGTAGAGTCTATCTAGCCGATCTTCATAAGAGTGCGTGTTACATGGACATTCGAAATTTTCTAAGTTTTGTCCATGTTCATTTTGAGACCCACTCTTTCGGAAGCTCCACTGAGGTCATCGAGCATTATACTGAAGTCCTCCATAGTCTTAGCCATGACTAATAAATCATCGGCAAACCAAAGGTGAGTGATGTACTCGCCATTGATGGTGATGCCAATCTCTTTCCAGTCCAGAACTTTGAAGACATCCTCCAATGCAGCGGAGAGATAACGTCTCCCTGTCTCACCCCTCGCTGCAGGAGGATAAGTCTCGAGGTCTGGTCCGCTATTTACATACCTGTTATTATTTACGTAGCGATTTTTTTTTCTTATTCTCACAACATAGAGAATAAAGTGGATTTAATATTTAACTTTAAAGTTGCCTTCAAATTTGGCATGCAAGTAGTTTTTCCGTTCCGTTATTTATTCCGTTTCTATTATTATTTCTAAGTAATCACAGCCACACGGGTCGATTCATCAGGTTAAGCTTGCCGCGGTTGGTCCGTGGATGGTTGACCATCTTTATATTCCAAGACCCCTCCGTGCCTCGGAAAGCACGTTATGCCATTGGTCCCGGCTGTCATTTGTGGATCTTTGACAGTCGTTACGGGTCGTCAGAAGCCCGAAAATCTGACAACCCGTCTTACCGGGGTATCGTATTCCCCATTAACTGGGTTATGGAGGTCAGATAGGTAGTCGCTCCATGTAAAATAATGGTATTCAGCTAGATCCGGTTAGACCGGACGGAACCGGAAGCCAGTTCCAACATAGTTGGAAAAAGGCTAGGCAGATGATGATGATGATCCTCCATCAATCATGTATCAATCCACGCACAGCTCCTCGGATACTATATGAGCAGTGCGAGAAGACATTGTTTACCTGGATTAACACATAGGGTACTTTTAATCCTGGTAGTACGTAACCGTGGGATATTTTCCGACATCCACGCGGGCGAAGCCGCGGGCAAAAGCTAGTCTTTTAATACAAGTACTCGCGCCAAAAAACAATTTTGCAGCCTTGCATAACAAATAACTATTGTCGTTAGCTCAGGTAAAACAAAACTTCACGTGCGGCAGTGGGCGATGCCAGCGGCGAACTGATTTGTGTGACGTCACCGGCACGCAACGCATTTTTTGTTCATAAATACCGACTTTCGATGCGGGCGGCGAGGATAGTGGATGCAGCGCTATGTAAAATCATATAAAGCAAACTAAAGTCCGTTGCGTGCCGTGCGTGCGATGCGTCCGGCGCGGGTTTATGGACGCGTACCGTTTATGACATTTTATTCTTTTCTGTGGCAGCATTATGAAATTTTATTTTATTTTAATTTGTTTTTGTTTTTTAATGTGTTTTATTTTTGTTTGTTTGTTTTGTTTTGTTTTGCCTGAAATAAATTTTAATTTAATTTAATATCGCGGTGAGATTTTTTCGCGCACTGGATCTTCAACACACTGCTTAGCTCAGAGAGTTGAAAATCGAACAGTGTGTTTTTCGATGCGAGATGCATTTGTTGGATTCTCCATGCTCGGTTCAAGACCGGTTCGCGATAAAATCCCACCGAGATATTTTTACGTCCGTGTGAACGTAGACTAAGGTAATATCATTAGGCACTATAATCCTTGTTTGATGACAACTAACTAGTCGACTTCGATAACTTAGGTATGCCTAAAATATATTTATGTAAAAGGCTTTTTGGCTTGGCTAAGGGCGCACTACGAATTTTAATCGATACGATAAATAATTGCCAATCTGTGAACAATACCAATTTACTAGAGTCCGCGCACAGCGGTAAAAAATAGTTTGAGAATTAGCTTGTCAAACTATTTGCGTTTGTGATTTTATTTCGCACTAGCTTTTGCCAGCGGCTTCGCCCGCGCGGAACTTCCATCCCCTATTTAACTCCCTTAGGGGTTGAATTTCAAAAAATCCTTCCTTATTCCTTGTCTACATTATAAAGGGAACCGCTGTGCAAAATTTCAGCTTTCTAGGTCCAAGGGTTTTGGCTGGGCGTTGATGAGTCAGTCAGTCAGTCAGAACTTCTCTTTTTATTTATACAGATGAATATAAAATCGAGTGCGTGCACATCGCAGTGCGCGCTTAGTCTTAGAAGCATGATTTATTTCCTATTGATATGCTTATGGATATGTACACGGTACAGCGTCTAGTCCTTATTGATTTCGTTTAAAAAAAATAAAGCTCTCTTTTGCCTGCAAAAGATTGAAGCAATTTCTGTCCTACGCAAGAACAGCCCATTCCGATTGGATTATTAGCTATCTGATAACGAATTCGTCAGGGGCTTGAAACCCGGCAATGAATATTTCGCTCAATTTCCTATTAAATTTTGACAACGTTCAATTCGCGGGAGGTGGCTTGCTGCATGTTCATGGAAATTAGGTTATGAGACCCATTGATAACTGTATTGAAATTCAGTTTTATGTTTGTTGACTCACAATTGGTTTCTTAATGGATTGAATAGGTAGGTCGATACCTACGTCTTAAGTAATTAGAATTTTTTTTTAAAGCTTTTCATCTTGCTCTATCGTATAGGTAAATGATTTCCCATGGCTACGGGAGAAGAGATCAGAATAAATGTTGTATTCTATTGAGAGATTTCTTTTTTTTTTTGGGTGGGAAATCATCAAATAACTTCTCCCGCTCTGGCTGGAGCAGGAGGGCGTGTCAGACTTTTACTGACTAAAACCCACCCGTGTTCCTTCAGTAGCCCTTAAGCCAGGGGCTGTGGTGTCTCTTTCGAACAAACCCGCACCCCTGGCAGGCATCGACCCTTGCGGGTCCCGTCACTTTTTGTGCTGACATCTCTTTGAGGCGCGCGTGGAACACAACGCGCCGTCGACTTGGGCTTGGTCCTTACCGGACAGCAAGCTACCCATTACTCGCCGTCCGCAAGCCCATGCCTACGGTGGCCGGAAATCGGCCTGGGATTCCCGACGCCCAGGGCGTCTCCGTATCCTGCGGCGGCTAGGGTCGCGAGGGCGCATATGCTGCCTCTCCCTCACGTGTGCCGCCTCCCTCTTCGCGAGCATCACTGCTTCGCTGAAGGAGGTGACGGCTCCCCATGCCCTCTCGCTCCGTACCATGGCCTGGACCAGGGCCGGACGCGAGAGATCGCCGCCGCCGATCGCCTCCACGAGGACACGGCGGTGCTCCGCCCAAGCAGGGCAGACCGCCACCGTATGCTCCACCGTGTCCTCAGGGCGATCTTCGCAGTGGAAACACCCGGGCGTTTCCTCCCGCCCTATCCGAAACAGGAACCTCCCGAAACAACCGTGTCCGGTGAGGACCTGCGTCAGGCGGAAGGTGAGGACGCCATGCCGCCTCTCAAACCACTCCTCAAAGAGGGGACTTACCGCCGCAATCGTGGCTTGCCCATTCTATTGAGAGCTCATTACCATCATCTGCTTAGCCTTTTCCCAACTATGTTGGGGGCGGCTTCAAGTCTAACCGGATGTAGCTGAATACCAGTATTGTACATGGAGGACTGCCTATCTAATCTCCGGTCATTACTATATAACTAGGTATACAGTAGAAAAAACATACCTACAGCGCCTACATCGATCAATTTCTGAAACACACATAGGTAACAGAGGCCAGTAGGTACTGTGAGGGCTCTGACGAGCCCTCTTTGTGTGCGGAGTGACTTTAACTACAATAAAATATTAAGGAGCGTCAAAATGTGAGACTATGTTTATTTTAAGAGTTAGAAGTTAACAAGTCCGCGCCTGTCAATAGAATGAAAGCTCCCGGAACAAAAACCAAAGTAAAATTATTTGACGTTCCTATTTTTGAATCTCCTGACTGTTTGAACATAGACACAGCCTAATCATTGGCTGCCAGTTACGTGAGGTTGCCTTCAGTGAGCGAACAACCTTAACAGTACCTACACAAGAGTCGGAAAGTAACAGATTAGATATTTATTTATTTATGAGGCTTCTTAACAATGAGTACCTACTTTATAGTTTAAACATTACAATCTAAAGTCTAAGCGCCTCATCTATATTAATAAAAAGACAAGTCCTGACTGACTGATTGACTGACTCATCAACGCCCAGGCCAAACCCTTGGACCTAGAAAGCTGAAATTTTGCACAGAGGTTCCCTTCATAATGTAGACAAGGAATAAGGAAGGATTTTTCGAAATTCAACCCCTACAGGAGTTAAATAGGGGATGAAAGTTTGTATGGAAAATTGAAATTTTTGTAGTTATAACCATGAAAATTGGTGTTTCTCATTCTGATTAAAAATAAAAAAAAACACGTGTTTCAGTGTTTTCGGGAAATCATCCCCTGAGAGCCTAAAATAGGGGATGAAAGTAGAAATGAGAAACCCGTTAGTTTTGTTGTTCGAACCATGAAAATTTGTATTTAGCCTTTTGTTTGGTAATAATTAATCATTACATGTATCAGCGTTTTTGAAAAATCATCCCAGAAGAGGGTAAAAATTTATAGAGGGGATGAATTTTTTTTAGGAAACCCGTAAATTTTAAAGCTTACCAATAAAATTGGTATTATAAGCCTTTTGGCGTTGTTGTGAAATCATCCCCTAAGCAGTTAAAAACCCTACTAACTCATCATCGCTCAGCCCAATTTTGCGCCATCGCCAAAGACACCTTCGTAATTATGAGAACAATAACTTTACTAAGGGATCCAGTGAGTAATAAATACTTACATTTGGATGGTATTTAAAAGTACTTCAATTTATTCCCATTTCATTTACCTAATTTTGCCTGTGTTCCACCAAGTATACTGAATGTGCACCAAAAAAAATTCGCGTTTTCGTCCATATTTCGACTCGGATGGTCTCGGGGAGCCTAATTATTAATAACGTAGCAAAAAACAGCGTCAAAATGCGTCACCAGGAAGCAAAGTTAGGACGATTCTACGAAAACTTGGTTCGCTTTTTTTTTTTTTGGGTGGGAAATCATCAAATAACTTCTCCCGCTCTGGGTGGAGCAGGAGGGCGTGTCAGACTTTTACTGACTAAAACCCACCCGTGTTCCTTCATTAGCCCGTATGCCAGGGGCTGTGGTATCTCTTTCAAACGAACCCGCACCCCTGACAGGCATCGGCCCTTGCGGGCCCCATCATTTTTGTGCTGACTTCTCTTTGAGGCGCGCGTGGAACACAACGCGCCGTCGCCTTGGGCTTGGTCCTTACCGGACAGCGAGCTACCCATTACTCGCCGTCCGCAAGCCCATGCCTACGGTGGCCGGAAATCGGCCTGGGATTCCCGACGCCCAGGGCGTCTCCGTATCCTGCGGCGGCTAGGGTCGCGAGGGCGCATATGCTGCCTCTCCCTCACGTGCGCCGCCTCCCTCTTCGCGAGCATCACTGCTTCGCTGAAGGAGGTGACGGCTCCCCATGCCCTCTCGCTCCGTACCATGGCCTGGACCAGGGCCGGACGCGAGAGATCGCCGCCGCCGATCGCCTCCACGAGGACACGGCGGTGCTCCGCCCAAGCAGGGCAGACCGCCACCGTGTGCTCCACCGTGTCCTCAGGGCGATCTTCGCAGTGGAAACACCCGGGCGTTTCCTCCCGCCCTATCCGAAACAGGAACCTCCCGAAACAACCGTGTCCGGTGATGAGGACCTGCGTCAGGCGGAAGGTGAGGACGCCATGCCGCCTCTCAAACCACTCCTCAAAGAGGGGACTTACCGCCGCAATCGTGGCGTGCCCAGCACTGGGTTGCGACAATCGCTCTCTCCATGTCACCATGAGATCCCGCCGGAGCTCTGTCCGCTGTGCCGCGATTTCCTGCGGCAGCGGACTTACGCCCCGGCGTTTGGCCTCCTCGCGCCACTCCCATATTTGCGCGAAACTTGGTTCGCTTAGGTAGATTTTGATGGCTACAAATTACATAGAACAAAGATATAAATTGTAAGTATTAAAGTGGCTATATACGCTAGGCGCACGGGCGAGGTGTCGGAGGACGCGTTTCCGCGCGAGCCACATGACTGCAGATGATAAATATAATTATCTTTTTGAAAAAACACGCCACATCTAAACGTTTAAATTCAAGCGAGCAGGCATGGTTTCTGTCACGGCTCCGGCGCTGCGAGGCTCCGGCGGTCCCACGCGGTTTTAAATTACACTCTAGGGGTAGGGCAGACGAGACTACGTGGAGTCGGTTTTGCAGCGATTCGTTTCTGTCACTAACATAATAAAATACCATGGACAAAATACAATACACCGAACAGCAATTTAGCACATGTAACATTCAGGAATATTTGGTGCACGATCAGTATTTTTCGGGGAAGAATAAAATAGTTATTGTTACAATAGAATATTTGCAGCGCACTACAATAAAAAAGTGTTATATCTTGGTGTTAATTTGGAATTTGTTTGATGTAACATATTTTGCTGGCCGAGTAGTTTAATTATAGTAAAACAATTAAACGGGTTTAAGATCAATATTTTAGAAATGCATACATAGATGTACCTTTAGATTTTTGGTGAACACAAAAATATTATCCCTTACATTTTCCTTATTTCCGTTATCATCATCATCATTTCAGTCGAAAGGCGTCCACTGCTGGACATAGGACTCCCCCAAGCTCCACCCCTTCAACCAGTTCTGTGCTACCGGCATCCAGCGGATTCCTCCATTTCAATTGGTTCTGCGTTTCTTGCATCCAGCGGATTCCTGCGGCCTTCACAAGGTCATCGGTCCATCTTATGGGAGGCCTTCCAGCTCTACGTTTTCCGGTACGCGGTCGCCACTCCAGAACCTTTCGGCCCCATCGGCCATCTGTTCTGCGAGCAATGTGCCCTGCCCACTGCCACTTAAGTTTGGCAATTCTTCGGGCAATGTCAGTTGCCTTGGTTCTCGCGCGGATCTCTTAGTTTCTGATTCGATCACGTAGGAAAACTCTGAGCATAGCCCTCTCCATTGCCCTTTGGGTGACTTTTAGCCTTCTGATAAGACCCATTGTGAGCTCAGTACCATATGTTATCACTGGCAACACGCACTGGTCAAAGACTTTCGTCTTGAGACACTGCGGGATGTGGGACGAGAAGATATTGCGTAGCTTCAAGAACGCTGCTCAGCCGAGTCGGATTCGACGATTGACCTCTTTCTCGAAGTTGGATCTACCTAACTGGGCAGTTTGCCCTAGGTAAACATAATCGTTTACAAATTCGAGTGTAGAGTCTATCTAGCCGATCTTCATAAGAGTGCGTGTTACATGGACATTCGAAATTTTCTAAGTTTTGTCCATGTTCATTTTGAGACCCACTCTTTCGGAAGCTCCACTGAGGTCATCGAGCATTATACTGAAGTCCTCCATAGTCTTAGCCATGACTAATAAATCATCGGCAAACCAAAGGTGAGTGATGTACTCGCCATTGATGGTGATGCCAATCTCTTTCCAGTCCAGAACTTTGAAGACATCCTCCAATGCAGCGGAGAGATAACGTCTCCCTGTCTCACCCCTCGCTGCAGGAGGATAAGTCTCGAGGTCTGGTCCGCTATTTACATACCTGTTATTATTTACGTAGCGATTTTTTTTTCTTATTCTCACAACATAGAGAATAAAGTGGATTTAATATTTAACTTTAAAGTTGCCTTCAAATTTGGCATGCAAGTAGTTTTTCCGTTCCGTTATTTATTCCGTTTCTATTATTATTTCTAAGTAATCACAGCCACACGGGTCGATTCATCAGGTTAAGCTTGCCGCGGTTGGTCCGTGGATGGTTGACCATCTTTATATTCCAAGACCCCTCCGTGCCTCGGAAAGCACGTTATGCCATTGGTCCCGGCTGTCATTTGTGGATCTTTGACAGTCGTTACGGGTCGTCAGAAGCCCGAAAATCTGACAACCCGTCTTACCGGGGTATCGTATTCCCCATTAACTGGGTTATGGAGGTCAGATAGGTAGTCGCTCCATGTAAAATAATGGTATTCAGCTAGATCCGGTTAGACCGGACGGAACCGGAAGCCAGTTCCAACATAGTTGGAAAAAGGCTAGGCAGATGATGATGATGATCCTCCATCAATCATGTATCAATCCACGCACAGCTCCTCGGATACTATATGAGCAGTGCGAGAAGACATTGTTTACCTGGATTAACACATAGGGTACTTTTAATCCTGGTAGTACGTAACCGTGGGATATTTTCCGACATCCACGCGGGCGAAGCCGCGGGCAAAAGCTAGTTACTTATAGAAAAGCACCGCATGAACTACATTATGCGCAGATATAACAAAAATGATATGTGTAGATAAGTAGGTATAAAAAGCACTTATCTAATTTTCAAGATCTCGAATACTTATATTTTGTACTTAATTAAATAAATTAAAAAGTATATAACCAGGGTGGCAGCTAGATCGACGCGGAAACTGTAACCATGAAATCCGCGGTATGGTTCCTGACCCTACGTAGAAATTGTCCGTCGGTTACAAAAAAAAAAAAAACAACGCAGGGTGCCAGAATTTTGATCTGAATCAATCATAGCAGGTATGAATTACAGCACAATTGGTATCTGCGTTGAAATCTTATTTTGAACAGGGTCAGAAATGTTGCAGAATTGCTGACTTATTTCAGATGCAGGGGAGAATAGGTGCTTTCTTAAAATATAAAGACCTCAAAATTTAACTTTGTCTTAGTATAGGTAATAATTTAAATTTAGTACACATAGCACATTTCCTTTTGTTTTGTATATTCTTTTTAACTCCGTACTTGGGGCTTTTACAATGTTGTAGTACGTAAGTTCAATTTAATATTGTAATTTTAAGGGTGTGAGCCTGGAGATCTGTCACACAGGTCCCGAACCCAGTTTAGCCGCCAGCTCTCACAAAGGTTTGAATCTGCCAGATAACCTAGATACCATGTACCAAAACTGTACCTTTTTGAGATAAAACAAACAAATAAAGTTAAGTCTATCGCTACGAAGATAATTTATTATTTTAGTATCTACAAAATACTGCTCGACTGAGGTAGCTTAATTAGTACCTCAATTCTGTCGGCATTGTCGCCAGAAACCCTTAATTGTTTTCTATCATAACTATCATAAGGTAGCTGCAAACACAATTCCTCGTCCGGTTATGCTAATGTTTTGTTTTTTTTTTTTATAATTCAACAGTTTTAAACCAAATATCAAGCTGGAATTCCCCGCTTCGAATTTCCTTGGGCAATTTGTTTCTGCTTTTCGCCCCTCCACAATTAAATTTAAAGTGAACCACCGGAGACTTTGGAGGAACGTTGTTTTGATTTAAGCGAATTAATTAATGTTACTTCCAAGTATACGCTCTTTGAATGGCGGGAGCTTAATGTGTAATAATCGTTATGCTTAGACCCGATATAATTAAAACGAGTACTTTGCTAACTTCAAGCTCCTTTCAAACATTTTTTAAAGTCGGTTCACGTTAAAAATAATGGAGTTGAATCCGTTTAGGTACCTATGTTTTAGAATTATAACGCTGGTTTTTATAAACAAAATGTTCGTTGAATAACTACATTTAAAGTTAAGGCTTTGTTAGTCGATGAACGATGATTAGATATATTTTACTATAAATATTGTTACCGTCATTGTTAGTAAGTATACCTACTGCAAAAGTTGTTCATAGAATAGCAGTACTAAATTGGGCATTGGAAGTTAATTTATAAATGAACTATGAAACCAGACGGTTATCCCAAATAAGCGGAGGCGTATTTAGATATTATCGTTCGCTGTTCATTGTTTCAGACGGGAAAATAGTTTTCAGTCTTTTTCATAATAACAACCCCAGACGGAAAAACTAGAACACCTTAATTTTCAAAAATCTGTATACATAAAAAGAAAAGTCCTGACTGACTGACTCATCAACGCACAGCCCAAACCCTTGGACCTAGAAAGCTGAAATTTTGCACAGAGATTCCCTTTATAATGTAGACAAGGAATAAGGAAGGATTTTTCAAAATTCAACCCTTAAGGGAGTTAAATAGGGGATAAAAGTTCCCCGGGGGCGAAGTCGCTGGCAAAAGCTAGTAATAAATAAATAAGTAAGTTTGCCGTTTTTCTGGATCCGGAAATTAGTTGCTTCCCATGCCAGATTACACAAGACTAATGAGGTGGTCTGCGTCAGCAAACAACTTCACCTTATCCTGAGGGAAGGGATAGTTAAGAACAGGTAACGGTAACATTACTGAGAAATATTTATAGGGCTGCCAATTACGAATTCGTCCGACAGCTGCGCTCTAATGGAGTATTTCGTAGTCGCTCTAGCTTCAAATGAACGGGCGACGTCGCAGATGTGGCGTCGACGATGACGCCGACGTAGGGTTTCACAAGCGACGAGCGACAGCCAATATCAGGTGCTTCATTTTTCGTTCACTTTTGCCCTTCGTCCGGAGTCTATCACTCGAAGTGAAACGTTGAACACAACGCGAATCTGGGGACCTAATCTCTAACTCCGTCAACGAAAATACGGGCCCGACCGAAACTATTTCGAAACTTCTTGGTGAACCCTACAGCCAATAAACTAACGTTTTTGGACGGGCAAAACATATCGGGAATAGGGACAGCTGTACAATCATGTTGTCATTAATTCTTAGTTCGGGCTCCAAAATAATCTTCTGTCCGTATGTGATATGGAATTGGAAACGCCCGTTACTTCGACCGAAACGACGGACTTCGTGTTTAGGCCTCCAGAAGCGAAATATAAATGAAAGGAGAGAATTAACGTTCAACGTTGTAATTTGACGGTGGCGTCTGAACTTTGAATGAAATAAAAAAAAACCTTCACTCGCATGCAGTGGCTGATATCGAATTAACTTAATGAATACTTTTTAGCCTAAACTAGGGTATTGAATACATACAAATAAGATATTTCTATGGTTCTATACGTCGAGCCAAAACGCCGTGATTCAGGAACTCCCCTGGTGAAATAACCAAGAAATATTATTAAATTCATTCGTCAGCGTCTTTTGCATGTCGAAAACTAGGTTTTACTACTTAGATTTTTTTATTTAATTTTCTTGTCAAACTCAAACTTATAGTATTTATTTCAATTAGAGAAACCCGTTACAGACACTTTTGAATTGTGTTGCAAAGGAGTTGATCAGTACGATACATGAAGCTAGTTGCCCGTTACAAAGCGTAGTTGAAGAAGAACGGACAAGAAACTTCACGGACACTCTTTTAAATCTAAATATTGTTTACAACAGTTAAGATGAAATTATACGTATGAGAACGATGTAGAAAGACATGTTAATTAATCATTTTATCTGTAGTTTCTTATTTCATTTTTAGTAAAATATTGTGTTCAACGCTGTTCCTTCCAAAGACCCGCCCGCTTCAGCTTGTAATTCAGATGCCAGTAAAATTGTTCCGGTACTGCGGCCACCTAGTCGTCTCCTTTGAACGTTTTCTTGCATGTAATTTTAATTTTATTTTAGCTAAAATTTAATTTTGAATAAGCCTTCGTTATTTTAATGAAAGAGTAAAGAAATTAAGCGCATTAGTATCATTAATCCGATTATCTAGTCGATTCTCAGCCGTGATTACAGACTATGGAACGAAAATAATAATGTGTATTTCGCTTTAATGGGACGAGGTCTCGCCGTACAGTGAGGGTCGCGGGACATAGCGGGCTGAACAAACATAATGTTCAATCTCAAAGCACTTGAGTGTGCAGAATCTGCCAACAAGCAAATGAAACGCTCCGGCTGCACGTTTTGTGTGCAGCTCTATGATGCATAAACCAAACATAGAGGTAAGCGTTCATTATTTTCGGCTGGTACCTCACTAGAACTTTGCATTACAAATGAGTAGGTGGGTGATACCTACTTGGGTATTTACAATAGCTAGATAAATACTGTAAATTTACCTAATATGTTTCCATATCTTGCTCGAAGTAAGGTTTTGTTTTTGTTTGCAAAATGTTTTTTTCAGAATGGGTAAAAATTTATTCAATGTAAGTAGTAAGTAGTTTGGTGAATCTTCGCGTTTATTTTTATGTAATGTACCTCAAACCATTCAATCATTTCTGTTTAATTCACCTTCGCAAAATTTCGAGGATTTCCAAACCAGACATTGTGGAAAATGTAAGTATATAAATATTTGCCGAAACATAAATATTATGTAAGCAAGTACTTACGTCGTACAGGCGTAGTCGCCAAACTGTCGCCAATAATAGCCGGGGATGTTGAGGTTTGTTTGTGCAGATAACAGCACCGGATGGAGTCCGATCTTGGGCCCCGGGCTCCCGAGCCCCGACCCGCCCACCACATTGTGACGCACGCCATCCAACTAATTATATAATTCGGATATCATAAAACAAGTTGAGTGGAAATCTGCATAAGCCCTTTCTCAAAGAAACCTTATCCGATCTCACTTCGTTAACTTTGTTCAAAGTATCTGTCAGTTTTATAGCGCATATTTCTAGCAGATATATTTGAGCAAAGTTGCGTACTTGGATTAAAAAAGAATTTATAGGTCGGCGAGACCTTTTTCCCTAAAATAGATAGGTAATTCTTATTTGTAATATATAGGATGGAAAGACATTCTGCGAATCTAGTCTTTTCATGCAAAAATAGATAGTAATGGTCCCAGGGGCTACGGACAAACGATCAGCTTTCACACCATTAGGTTTTTTAGCTATGAGCTTATCACAATTTGCAAAAATAAGTTGCCTACTATAAAGCAAGCACCGTATTTTTCCCTCGAGGCTTTCCTCTGGTCCAGTATTGGGTAAATGCTCTCTATAGAACCAGCCAACTATGTTCTAACCGTTGACTGTGTGTTTAAGGTTTATAAAAGCAGAATCGGTATGTAGAAACCTACACTTAGGTATGTTTGGCGTAGGCACATTCCGCCATAGTAGGTATAATATTGCTTCTGGGTAGGTCTAAATATTATGTCAGAAAATATACAAATCAAAATTTGTATATTTCTTGAGCTATTTATTATTTGATAGCTACTCGTAGCTAGATAAAAAACAATGTAGTAAAAAATACATAGATCACTATTTCACTACATCCTGCAATTTTTTTATGTTCCTCACCAAAAGGACATGAGCAAAGCGTCCTAACTGGGTGCCTATTATAGTCGCCAAACCGTTTGCTAAGCAATTTTCCCTAACGACCGCGGTTTCTTGAGACGGCATTCAAGTTGGGGACGTTTACAGGGACAATAAGTATTTGAATATGTTGTGTGTACAATACTGCTCTGTTTTACGTGGGATGTATGATATAAATCGTCATATAATATACAGTAATGTATTGCTTGTCTATGGTAACAATACCGCGTTTCCTTCGATCCTTACAATTCGGCGGGAATATGAACATCTGGTACTTTGTGTGTTTTGCTTTTATTCTCCTCGTGGACCAAATGTTTTGATAATATACGTACGTATATATTGAAATGAAATACAATATTTTGTTCATTATTCTTGAGTTTCATAAGTTTTCTGTTTCTCGCAATTTAGGTACCTACCTACCTACTTGTAATCTACACCTACCTTTTAAATGATATTAAATGACAAATATTAAAGTGTTAATGCACATAAAGGTGTCGAAATTGTGTGCCTAGGTATATACTAGGAATGATTACATACGTTTTTTTATTAATGCTTTTATTGCTTTAGGCTGATTATTTATTTTTAGTTCACCTATTTATCAATATTTATCATCTGAAAATAATATTCAATGACGCGAAAATGATACGTAGATAGGTATCTAGGTAACGTCTAACGTTTTTATCGGATTTCAGTTCAATGTCATAAAGGGAGGAGGCATCCGTTCTGAGACACAATATTTCACTTTTTATGGCGTAGGTGGTATCCAGAGCGTCATAAAAATATAAAGAGAAAGAAAGTGTGGCGGCGGTTTTACGATGCCTTTAATAGTGTCTCCCACTAGTTGGCAATGTTTTAATGAAAAATGGGAAATAATACCTATCCTACTACGGCACTTGACATCCCTAATGGCAACTTTATTGTATAACGTATTTAATTTCCAGTACCGCATTTATTTGTTTGTGTAAAGTTCCACAAACAAATGAATTAAGTTCCCCGAGGGAGAACAAATCATAAAACCGTAACTTCGCTGCTTCGATACGATATTACGTACCTCGACATCACATGGGGAATATTAAACCATTTATTTGTTACGCTACGTGCATTATCCAACTTCAGCTGAACATTACACAACAAACCAGTTTGGCGAAGTTTTAGATGGTGACGAGAGCGCAATCCGTCAGGCAATAAGTCACGAGTGTCAATACAACGATAGAATATAAAACATTAGTTCCCCGGAGCGGGCTCTCATATTTCAAGAAGGCGTGTACGTGCATTTTGAAGCGAACGGAGTGTGATTGATTAAAGTGTCGACCTTCAGGATTTCTGTTTGCCACTGACCGATTCACTATATAACTCTTGGCCCGACACAAAATTAATCTGTACAGTTAGGACTTTCTTTACAATATGCTTTCGGATTTCAGCCAGCTTTACTTAATATGTTGAAGACAATTTATGGGTCAGCCAAGGAGTAGTGGCTAATAACGTTGCGTAGTGACTTTTTTACTTTTCTAGCAGAAATCCTGCATGTTGTTTAGAAAATGATTATTTCAAAACGATTGTAAAAACGACGACTTTACTGGTGATGTTCTTTAAAAAGGTCACGTGCGTTATGGTACTCGCAACAGGCGTGCATGTATGTCGAGATGTGTGAACGTAAACGAGGCAAAAGAAGTATGTAAGGAGAGTGGCAGGTGATGGCGTTCTGTAGTTTCTGCCTACCCCCCATCGGCGAGGTGTCAATTTTTCTAAGAGAGAAGCCGAAGCGAAGCCTGTTTCAAAGAATCGACTATTGACGACACTATTGACGTGCTATTTTTCGCATCTCTATGCGAATAACAGAAGGGAAGTCGGTAGGAATCGTGTTATATGGTACTTTGGCCACTGCTACCCCATGGGAAGAAGCGTGAATTCATATAATTATGTGTTTAGCAAAAAAGCCATCTAGTGTGAAAAACTACCCAAGTTGTATACAAGGTTTATGTCTTAATTCCACTTAACGAGTTTTTTTTTTTTGCATGATTGTTTAACAATAATATGTACTTAATTTACAAATCTGTACCTGAATAAATATAACGCTGGTCACATTTTCCCTGAATTTCTTTGTCTACCGTTCAGCCAAAATTCCCTTAAAGGTAAACGTCTACTTTTTGCGTACATCAACAGTTTTTGTATACAAAAGGAAAGTATCTGGCATTGATACAAAGCGAGGTGGCGGAGGCGAGGTTAATGAGAATGATAGTCGTTTCGCATCCCGGCTGTAGGCCGAGGTGGGGCGAGTAATAAAGTTTTACGCCACGACCCTTATTACAGTTCCCACGTTCAACCGACTCTTCGCTGGACAGGCCGATTAACAATGCGTAAACGGATTTAGTTGCTACCAGATTACCGTCACATTATTGTTCATTTTGCTTTGTAGAATACGTAAAACGATCCTTCATTTAATTATTGCTTGCTGTTCGAGTATTACTGTCTGTAAATTGTGCTCATTATACTTTTATGTTTACATTATAATGTAATCGTTGCTACATTTTTCCTGCAGAGCAACGTGCTTTCGACGCTGTAAAAGTAGCTTTTTATTTTGCTGAAAACTTGTCGTTTATGTTGCCCTTTCACGTTCGGAGATGTGCAAATTGAGGAGTCGTATTACACCCCAGGGGATTCACTAGTGCTGGCGCGGCAGCTTAATGAGTACCTATAGTTTAAAAAAAAATCTTACATTTAATAAGTAGCTTCTTAGAGTACCGTATCAGATATAAGCAAACTTCGAGTTTTACTTTTAAAATGTTTTATTTTTTGATAAATCTCTAGTACAATTTCCGGTTACTTCCAAACTGCATCCTTTTCCCAACCAACTCACACTGGGCCCGCGTGGTAGATTACGGCCCACTCCCTCTCATGGAAAGGAGGCCTGTGTCCCAGCAGTGGGAACGTTATAGGCTGAGTATGTATGTATGTATGCATGACTGCCTATCTGACCTCCAGAACCCCGTTATTGGACAACACAATACCCCTTGGTAAAAATGGTAAGACTTTCGGGCGTCTGACTAACTTCCGGTAACTTTATTCAATTAAATAGATATAATTGTAAAAATATTATATTTATCTACTTTAATTAACTAAACTTCGATCAAATAGCAAGTTATCAATGAGTTAGTTCAACTTACAAGGCGCCGTAAGGCCGTTTTGCTAATTGCGGTATCTTATACGCAGTGAATCATGAAAGCCCGAGTTTGATAAAAATTTACTGAAATCAAACATTTACGTTTGAAACGTGGTCCTCAAAACTAGTCTTCCATACTCAGAAACTGCGTAGGTACGTATATAATATTACATATAGTGAAAAATCTCTCGGTAAGCCAGGATTTAGGTACGTTAAACTTTCCTTTTATGCGTCTTCATATTTATGGCATGTAATACACACTATCTCACGTTTATTTATGAAAATCTTACAAATCACCCTGGATCATCATATTTTGGGTATGAATTTGAATAGTTTATGAAAAAAATCTGCAACAGTAATAGTGTTTTTTTTTTTCCAAACTAGTTTTCAGGTGAAAATGATATTGATTATTTATTGTTGTAGAATTAAAAGTACGACTTCGGTACAGATTAGTGTTGTTAGAGTTCCATTACAATTTAGTTCGGCTTCGTCACATTCATTGTTACAGTTTAGTTTTCCCGTATAGACAATTACAAATAACAAAAGATCTAAGCTTACAACATTTTATATATATTTTACAACAAAACAAGCCGAGTTCGTGGCCAGTTAGCTTTAAAAAAGCAAGACGGACAATTAGCTTTTTACGGCTAGAAAAAACAGTAGGGCCAGCGGCAATCAGCGCTCGGCCATTGAGGCGAGCGTCCAGGGATGCCGGCTGCCATCTCCGGCCCGGCTCCGGCCGCCCGGGCTGCCGGCTCCCGGTTCATTAGGTCTTGCAAGCTAAAGAGTTACGTCGGCCACTCCCGCTGCGTCAGCAGCCGTCCCTCGTTACCCTAATGACAGCGATTTTGTTCCACTGAAGGCGCACTTTTAGTTCCACGAAACCGTTTAGTGTTACCCGTCGCTAATGGCCTAATGCTTGCTTGTTCCACAGTTATTTCGTTACTTAATCACCTTTATCTAGCGTCGGTAAATAAGGCGTTCAGTTCGATACGAGTAGAAAGCCTTGTTCATTTTCTTGTGTGCCAGATTCAACGATTGAAAGATGTTCCGGTCTCTATTAAGGGAAATTGCTATCTAATAGCTTACACGTCGACCAATGATACTGACGTTTGAATCGCATTATCAAGACAACTCATTACTGTAGCTACTTTGATTGAAAATTCTTAAAAACCTTTTCCCCCATTTAAATATAGACACGGGGAAAATGTGTGAGACTATGCTCGTATCGTACAATCATAAAATTGTACTTTTTCGAAGATTCATTTTCACATTCGTGCTTTTAAATTTGGTTTAGACCTACTTAATATCTATTACCGTTGCAATATATAATGTAGTTAGAAGCATTATTTTGTCTAGTGGTCGCCGTTTGTCTAGCGGTTACAAGCGCTACTGCAGAGCCAGGTAATGGGTTCGATACTACGTTATTGGGTCTTTCGTCAGGAATTTCTCAGTAACAGCTCAGAGTCTAGATGTTTGATGGCAATAGGCACATCCCTAAATATTACATGAGACTTAACGTAACTGGAAAAATATGGATGTAACAACTATAGGTACTTCAAATGACTAACCCTTCGGGGAATACAAGCATCAGGTATTAGAAGCGTTCGTTTAAAGCTTATGAAAATGTTGTAATGAACATGCAATATAAGAGCTATCGAGAATCCGTAGGCAAGACTAATATACAAACAAGTCTATACTTTGCATTATAATAAAGGCTTTCTCTGAATAGTCACTGTACAAAAATCTTAAAAGTTGATACTAATGTATCAATATGAACTACTTCCGTAGTCATACAGAAACATAAATAACTTCGTTACGAGTTTGACTTGGACACAAATCATGAGAACTTTTCTGAGTTTCGCAATATGATTTATTTCCTAGAAAATAATATTCAATATGTCCTTTTATTATATGATTTGCATATTCAGATTGTGTTTTAGGTAAGTTGGCCGGTAGGCTACAGTTATTATGTCACGAGTGGGCAACTTATTAACAAAGAACGTAATAGAGTTGCTGACTGTTTATTGGCTCAATTTTGAACTAAGTAGAATACATTGGCTTACTAGTTGTTTCGCACGAGTTAACTCCCCCAAATCGGGCGAATCGTCACTTTTAAATAATCTAATATTTTCTATAGGCAACTCGTACGAAGATAATTTATTTGTGGACGAATCGACAATTCCAGAAATACATATTAGGAAATTGGCACGTTTTGAATAAAACGTTAAGGATTCAACGAAAAGTTAAGGAAAAAGTTCTCTTATTTTATAAGGGTACGCATAAAATACAAAACGAATTGGGTAAATAGCCTACACATTGTAGGTATCACTTATTTCATTGCCAACTAATTGCAGACAGGCTATGTATTAGAAAGTACATAACTTTATATACATTCGCATATGTTATTATATACCAGTGTAGAGGTTTTTCCTTTTTATTCGGTTTGCCGCCAAAACCCGCCATTTCCTGACTATGATTTATCTTGCGGCCTCTAAGCTGAGGGTCACTTTAATAAATGTATTCGGGAAAGGTGCTCTTAGAATGGATGGGGAATATTCTGGATGCAATAATCTAATATACAGAAAATATAGATGTTTCCTACTGTATGAAAATGTATTAGAAGATCGACCCGACTAGGCGAGTTATATGTCAATGCCATAAAGTGAAATGCTGAGTTATAACAACATTTCCCTCATCAGCAGTAATAGGAATAGATAGTGCCTATTTGCCTAAACTTCGAAGAACAGAGACAAGAAACGGAGTCTCCGTTTCTTGTCTCTGTTCTTCGAAGTTTTTAACTTAGGTACTGAAGATTTTTCCCGAAGCCCGGGAAAAAAAAATTAGTCCGAAGGAAGTCTCCGTTTCTTGTCTCTGTTCTTCGAAGTTTAGGCAAATAGGCACTACCTATTTCTATCACTGCTCATCAGGCTTAGATAGAGATGTACATAAATACCTACCTATGCATTATTAATACTGAGTTACCTACAAGAGAATCCACTACTTATATCTGTAGTATAACTATCTACCATAGAGATGTGCGCAAAGGTCTACGATAGTGATAGTTCTCATAATGTCACTCGTATTCATAATGTTTACATTGGGCCGCTTCTGTTTGGAGCGAACCTTAACAAAAAAAGTCATAACTTTGGCATTAGGTGGCCAACATGTTAGAGGTGCTTGAAATACGATGTTTTCCTCCTCAAGTTATTCAGGAAGGGACAAGAAAAGTTCAAATAACCCAAATTAAGGAGTGCAATAAAGAGACCCTTCGGAAAGCCTTGCGGGAGCAATTCATGAAAATGCTGGTCCAACGTTCCGGTAAAGATGTTCGAAACAGTAGGTATAAAGGGTTGAATAAGATAGGCTTTGAGGCAGTCCTTTTACTTTCACTTTGCCTGCCTCCGCGTCTCTATGAAAAAGTTAATGACAGTTATTAATTATTTTAAACACCGACCTACTTACAAAACTATCACAAAAATAACAAAATATTTTCCCATTATTTCCTTCTATTTTTCAAAAACTTTATCACCGTATACTAAAAATTCTATACGTAGTTACCCAATGAAATAAAAACACTCAGTTCTCTCATTCCTATCTTGTCTACGCCGTTTTGCATGTCTAAATTCTATTTATTTGTTTCGGAAAATATAAGATATACGTACTACGTACAAGGCTGTAAATCGAATGCTTTTGTTTCCTAGTTTGGAATTACAAAGTGGCGTAATATCGCGCAATAATAACTTATCGTTTAAATCATGCTGTCCCTCCAAGAAAGCCCAACAGGGAGCAATCTCAGTCGTAGCGACCGAAAAATATAACGCACACTTACAAATACTCGCGTCCTTAAAATAACGTATTAAGGAGCGCCGAGTATGACATAAATAGTGGTGGTGTGGAAGTCAGTTGACTATATAAAAATGAGGTTGTGAGGGATGTAAAAGCGGCGGCAGGGCGCCGGCGCCGCGCCTCTCGGCTCGTGGAGCACAGTTCGCAGACAGACGCGGTGGCGCCGGCAGTGTCCGCCCAGCCGCGCGCTCGTACGGCGCAACACAACCCGATACCACGTTACGTATCAGTGTCACGTGCTGTTACAGTGATCCTCGCACCTCACTGCCCGGTGCCCGTCACCGACACGCGAGCCTTTTGAGCCCATCAACATGAGTGACAACGATGTGACTAAAACACCGCCTACATGAGTTTTTGTGCGTGTGTTAACTTACAAGATGTTTTGTTCATTCCAAATAAACTCCTTAAGTGATAATGTGATTCAGAGAAATATGTGTAGCAAATGTGAACTTCAATACCATCTAACATTTAATCCGGCTTAGATCCAAGGACATTCAGACGATATTGTCAGAAATGGCTGTATTTTTTAAACAGTGTTTGTTTTTAACGGTTATATTTTGGTGGCAAATAACTAATTTGGTTTCGATTTGTCTCGATAGTTGTGCATGTATATCGAATACAACTTTGTGTCAACAATGTTCGTATAATATCACACTAAAGGATCACACAGACGTTCACCACCAGCTGTCTGTGTGCTGTAATGAAGAGGTAAAGTTGTCGGCGTGGCCTCAGGAGTATGCAAATAAAACTATTGCCCAAGTTACAACCCGTTTCGGCACTACGTGTAATGCGAGTATTGTTTACTTCGACTTACCGTTATTAGACACGAACTCACTGCAAATAAGAAATACCAGTTTCATTCAGATAATGATCAATATCAAAAGGCAGAACTTGAGAGAAATTGATTTATCTTCCAATAACTTGCAATACGTTACCAAAGGAGTCTTTAATAACTTCCTGAATCTTCGGAAACTTATTTTAAGCAGAAATAAAATTATTAATATATTTGAGGAGAGTTTCGACGGTTTGTCTAAACTAGAAACTTTGGACTTGTCAGAAAATAATTTGACTATGTTGACAAATGTATTTACACCACTGAAAAATCTCCAGCATCTCAATTTGAGCAGAAATAACCTGGAGTTTATACATGAAAATTACTTTAATAATTGGTTACTACAACACCTAGACGTGTCACACAACAATTTAAGGAAGCTAGCCCCGGGTGCTTTACAGTTATTACCGAATCTGGCGCGACTGCTACTTACGGATAATCCACATCTAGGCATCACACAACTGGATACACAATTATTGGTTGGCACTGGTCGGAGACTACAACAAATAGATGCATCAAGAACAGGCTTACACCAAGTTCCTGAAGCATTCACACATTCTGTACGATTCCTATCGTTAGTGGGAAATAGAATATCAGCTGTTCGATGTGGCGATTTCGATAGTTATCCCCTACTACAGTCACTGGATTTTTCTGATAATAAAGTAGTTTCTGTAGAAGATGATTCTTTAGGTAGACTGGAGATGTTATTGTTTTTGAATATAAACAAAAATCTTCTAACGACTGTACCCAAATCGCTGCCAGATGAATTGAAATATCTATCAATCAATAATAATTTAATTAAGAATCTGTCTAGTCCTGATTTAAAAAACTTGCCTAACTTAAGGATATTGTTGTTACAAAATAACGATATACATTACATTGAAGACCATGTGTTTGACGACTTATTATCGCTAGAAATGCTAGATTTGTCAAACAACCCAATCCAAACATTGTCATGGAGTACATTTGATGGTCCATTGTCACTTCGAGATTTAAGACTGTGTTACTTAAACTTATCAGTGCCAGAACGAGATGGCTCATTTCCAATGTCGTCGCCAGAAAGCGTTCAGATGTTACATCTGCAGTCTAGCCCCGGACTGGCCAGACAACTATTGGCTGATTCAGCGGCATTAGCTGCCTTTTCCCATTTACAATACCTCGACTTGAGAATGAATAATTTATCACAGATCAGAAATGATTTGTTGTTTTACTTGGCGCAATTAAAAACTTTAAGATTGCATGGAAACAATATCAACTGTAGTGCTGAATTATGGCTGAAAGACTGGATGAACTGGAACAAGAGTTTATCCAGCAGTGAAAGTTGCTACTATTCTACTTCTGAAGCGAAAGTAGAGATAACTAAATATAATTGTACTTTCCCAGAAACGTTTACGATAAGTGACAGCCTTCCACCCGTTAATTTGTACAGCACAGAAATGATTAATAAGTTATTAAGATACTATGGATACTTGAACAATAAAACTGAAAAAACTTTTAAACACGGGAACAGTAAAATCAAACATGATTATAAAAACATGAAATCACCTGGACAGGTTAAAAACACAACGACTAGTGGCCTAGACAAAAGCGATAACTTGTCTGAACTAGTGAAAGATGGAACTAAAGGAAGTGAAAGAAACGAAAATAAAATTTCAATGAACGACTACATGAATGAAACAACTATCGTTAAAGCAAGAGAGTCCTCAAAAATTTTAGATCAAAATAAGCTTCAAAACGACCAGCTTAATATTGATCACAGATTTTTAGATATAGAACCATATTTCTCTGTATCGACACGTAATTATAAGAAAGATCTTAAAGATGATGACAGCCAAATTTATCGAAAGAATAAATCTGGAAAGCGTTTGAACACGCCACTGAATATAACAAAGAAAGCAGAAAATATTGTCTCAGAATCCAAATCTAGTCTTATATTGAGTAAGCATTTGAGCGAATCAGAAAACGTGACAGTACACGAGATGGAGACAAAACATCCAAAATACAAAATTGAATATTCTCCGTATCAGTCTGCTGATAAAAGTTACGCTCAGTACATCGGTACAGTAGCAGTATGTGGACTAATAGTAATGTCTTTGATACTGTGGGTGAGTTTTCGCCTGAGATACAGAAGAAGAAATGTTCCCGTTGTCAACACAGAAGCGGAGGACCAAATAGAGGTGTCCAATATCTCCGGGGGGGTGTTGTGGTGACACCTGCGGGCAGCCGACCCGACGCCCTTCGAATACGATTCTCTCCTTACGTAGAACTAATGCAATGTGAGTATTATAATTAATTAGTAGTTTAGACAAGTAAAACGTAAACTAGTTACATATAAAGTAAATTGAAGATCAATAGAGAATTGTCAAAGGTGTAGGACTAACTTGTACGTGAACCTAATTTGCTTTCGGCCAACCGTATGATATTTGGACTAAATTATAATACAAACTGTGGTGGTTACATATAGGTGTAAAATAACGTTTAGTGCGACAGTGTTCTAGATACAATTCTCTTTTGTTTCAGTTCGAAGCGGTCGGCTGCACGAGGTATGGACGGCGTTTTGTGATATAATTGGACGTACATATTTTTTTATGAAATAAGTACAAATAGATTGGTTAACTGGGCAGCGGGGCTATGAATTGTGTTTTCAGTGTAAATAAATTGTTTTGTTGACTTATGGTGACCGTAGGTTTATAGACCTATTTTTATGTGAACTCGTCGTAGTATCGTGATTTTAATTTAGAAACCTAACCTAGCTGACTTCATCTACTATGCCGTACTTAAAGGCTTTTTGTGGTTAGGCTACAACATACTGTACATATGATATATCGCAATACGTAATGTTAAGTCACCATATCGACAGTAAGATTCCTGGTGTAGAATGGATGGTTGTAATAATATGGCCGAACACTATATTGCGCAAAATATCGTGAAAGCAGATCATGTCTTCCCTATAAACCTTATAATTATAACGTTGTAAACAATTTATCGCGTAACGAGCTCTACTAAAGTGGCAAAATATTTTATTTCATATGAAAAACGTAGACTTGTATCTTGACAATCATTTTAATACAATTAGCACAATACTGTCAACATGTTTATTTTTCTGTCATTTCGCTCTTACTATGATTGTATATTATGTTAGGTTTGATATTTAATAAAAGTGCACATTTATCCGGAACAAATAATATCTGTGGGCATACCTACAAATATTTATCCTGGTGCGGGAACTGATCCCGAAATGAACACAAACACAAACAGTTACACCTTTAGATATATGAAAACGGGTGGTACTGATTTCTAAACAATTTTCATTCTCATGTATGTTAAACGTACCTACAACGCACAATCTAATAATTATTCCACATTGTTAATGTTATAAACATTAAAAAACGTTCTCTTGTAGTATCTTAAAAGTAACCAGTACTTTTAAAATAAATTTTGGACTCATTTATTGTGGAGAAATCGGTATATCCGTTTATTGAATGAGATGTCCCTATAATGTTTTTCTAATTAACAAAGCTTCTGATATCGGATAAATTCAAATGAATTATTATCATACCTACTATAATACGATATTTTTTAAATGTTATACCTATTTGATAATGTACCTAATGATCACGTGTGTCCAGAATATTTATCAGTTATTTTAGTAAAATGTTAGTTTTAGCTTACTCAAAAATCAAATATAAAAAATGAACATAAACATTATGTAAATCAATAAACTGTATATAAAATATGAAAACTAAAAGCCACGGATTGATTTGTTGATTGGTAGTTAATACTCAGTGTTTCACTTCATAATAATTAATGTTATTTCATTCATCATTCTGAAACCTAAGGTTGTAACTTGATATATAAACATTTTGAGGAAAATGATGTGTAGATATATGTTTTTACGTGAATCGTAGATTATGATGTACAAACAGATAGCCAAAGATTTAATAAATAATAGATTGAGTACCTTTTTTATTTATTTACTATGTTTTGAAAACCCTCAGTTCGTAGACAGTTTTTGTGTCGTAGGTACGTCCTTTGAAAATGGGTCCGATATTTGAATAACAAAATCGAGATTACAATGTTCGATTTGCTTACACACCTGAAGAGTCAAATATGAATAAAAGTCTCTCAGAGATACATTTGTTCGAAATAAGAATAAGTCGACTAAAATGTAACAAGTGAACCGAAAGTAATTTTCTTTAAGACTCATCTGAAGAAAAATTGTGATTATTTGAAAAGAAAAAGAGAACGCTGGTAATGATTTTCACACCGACTTCAAAAAGAAGAAGGTACAGAATTTTAATGATTTTTTTGTGAATGTTTACTGATTACTTTGAAACTGCGTAATAGATTTGCATAGCTCCTAGAGATAAGTTTAATGAGGATGCGGATGTATTATTTCTTTTTTAAAACCTGCCTAAGTGCTTATTAATACTTCAAAACTTTTTATAGATAACACAGTAGGTACTACGAACGTATTTAATACACAGACTGCACAACGAATTCATCAATGATTAATTTGGCTAACCACAAATTAGGCACTTGTGGGCACAATGTTCTAAGTTGTTTATAAAATATAACATTTGAAACTATCTATATATAACATTGGTAAGGTAAGTTTTATCATTGGGGTGTTTTTATTTATATCAAAATATTTTATTCAATATTTGTATTGACAGAAGAAATAAAGGGCTGCTCCGTTTGCGGCGTAGCTATATCTGCCTGTGGGGCAGAGAGGGACATTTATGAACATAAGTATCAGACCACGGATTGTGTGCATTAATTTGACGTTTCTGTAATTATGTACCTCCTAGGATATAGGTAGGTACGTATTTTAGTGAGTGGGTAGTAGAATATAACATGTGGAAAACACTAACTTCGTGATTAGCTAAATGTGAGAGTTTACTTAATGTGAATGTTTTATAGTGCATCGAATCAATAACAGACAGACAGTATTATAATTAATACTCTGTCATTTACATATGCATACATACATAAGATCACGCCTTCTTCCTACGGGGGTAGGCAGAAACTAAGAACGCTACCTGCTAGTATCCTTAAATACTCTTTTGCCTATCATTTAATTATTAAGAAACCTAAAAGATGTTAGTTTAACCCCAGAATAAGATATTATCGTCTTCTGCAAAGCGCGCGGATCTTCTATCGACACAGGGAAGTAGGAATAGATAATATGCATATCTCTTAATCTATACTAATATTATAAAGAGGAAAGATTTGATTGTTTGTTTGTTCGCATTGAATAGGCTCCGAAACTACTGAACCGATTTGAAAAATTCTTTCACTGTTGGGAAGCCACACTATCCCCGGGTGACATAGCCTATATTTTATTCCCGTATTTCCACGGGAACGGGAACTACGTGGGTGAAACCGCGGAGCGCTGCTAGTAACCTATAAACAAAAACTTGCATTAGATATAATAGTGCGTTGCGTCATCAAGTTTATTTCCGTTCGGTTGTCTCGAGATCTTTATACAATAGGAATGAGACAAGGACATGACTCAAACTTATACCGTGGATCTGAATCCATAGTATAAGTTTGAGTCAGACTAAAGTCTGAACTTTAGTCCAGACGCTACCCCAATCAAGCTACCCCAATCTGTCAAATTTCTTTAATAGATTTTCAACTTTATAACATAAGACTGAGGTTGATGTTCAATTGGGAAAATTTGATAGTTGGGGTAGTTTGATGTGTACATGATTCTAGACCCACCAAACTTGTCATTTTCTTTTACATAATATATGCATTTTTTTGGTCTGTTCAAGTCTGTGTTGTCCCACTATACTGTCCAATCAAAATTGACAATTCTAGGTCAGCCGGTAGTACCGTATAGGTTTTGGGTCGAAAACCTATATGGTAGTTCCCGTTGACCTAGAATCACGAAATTTGGCAAAAGCAAGGTCTTACAGTACAAAGAAAGGAAAAAATAAAAAAGTTGAAAATTAAGGTACATTTTGTTACTTACAAGTTTTACCGCGAAAATCTAAATTTGCCCATACCTTTTTTTATTATGGCGGTATAATGGGTAGGGAGGGAACCCTCGGCGCAAGAGTTCGCCTCGCATTTGACCAGATATTTTTTTTGATGGTGTGAAATTATGAAATAACTTCTCCCGCTCTGGGTGGAGCGGGAGGGCGTGTCAGACTTTTACTGACTAAAACCCACCCGTGTTTCTTCAGTTGCCTGTGTTCCAGGGGCCACGGTATATCTTTCGAACAACCTGCCAGTGGGGTAGGCATCGGCCCTTGCGAACGCCACCAGTTTGTGCTGACATCTCTAGGGTGAAAGGCTCCCTTTCCTTTTTTCACTTTTGCCGGTCTACTACGGTTGTAGACTAATCCTTTAGCAGAAGTCCAGCCTAACCTGCCATCTTTTTCTGGGCATGCCAAGAAGTAGTTTCTACGAAAGATGTCTGGGGCAGACTGTGGTCTATATCAGTCGCGGCCTGGAACTTGTTTCAATGTTACGGTAATTGTGATAAGTTGTAGTATTAATGTAATTTAAATTATTAATAAGTTTTCAATACAATATCAATAATTTGCGGTAAGGGGTAAACTTGCTAATAAATCAACTTTCAGTCGTTAACTTTCAGTACCCACTGTTATTAATTTAGAGAAGTTATTAATCAATTGTTAGTTAACCAATAAGCTGTCTACAGAAAATCAAAGGTCAAAGAAAACAGAGTAACAAAATAACATCACGCCTTGTTTCCCAGAAGGGGTGGGCACAGGTGTATCTATATTACACACATGTCACCAGCTAGAACAGACTATAGTTCGACTTTTAATTGTATTCAGTAACTTGACAGTTGAAGGGTTCGGATTTTGACAAAAAAAAAGATAGTGAGGTGGTGTAAGAATGAACGAAATTGAATGAACTTGAAATAACGTTCTTACATGCAATTTTTTTATTTTAAAATTAACTTGTCTTAGAAACATGATATGCATTATTAAAAACTGTAGATTTTTTATATATTTTGTTTTTCACTAATTAGGTAATGTATTTATAGTTTGTTTCTATTAGAATAAAATAAAATAAAAAAGGATTACTTTTATTAATAAATTATTAATTGTTTTCATATTCCAAATCTTACAAACGAATTTTGAAAGTTTTATCACGAATGATAAAAATGGTTCAATTTAAAATTAAACCATTTTAATCATTCGTTCTTTATGCAAAATCGTTCACTACCCCAACACTATTAGTTTTGGTATGGTAACATTATTTTTCTTTGAACTGTCAATTTACTGAATACAATTAAAAGTCGAAGTATAGGTAAGTAGGTACCTATTATTTCTAACTAGCTTTTAATTGCAAGGTGCTTCGCTCGCTTAGAGGTCGGGAATTATTCCAAGAGTATGTACTACGGGAATAAAAGTATCCCACTTGTTAATCCAGGTTATAAGTTTATAACGGATTTGGTGGTTTTGCGTGGTTGAGTAACAAGCATCCAAACATCTAAACATTCGAACAAACAAACTTTCTCATTTATAATATTAGTAGGAGTAGAATTGGAAGACGGATTAGTTGGATAAAGTAAACTTTCTATCTAATCTTTGTAACTCGTCTGTACTGTCCCACATGTCGCTTTCTTCCACACTTCTCTATTATTCTCTATTAGTCGTCATCTCGGTAATCACACCCTTCCTAAACATATCATCATTCTCACAGTCCATCCATCGTTTCTTTGGTCTCCCTCTACTCTTATAGTCATCGAAATTCATACTGAAAACTTTCCTTACGACACTGTCCTCATTCCTCCGTATCACATGCCCATACCATGACAACCATTTTCACACAACTTTTCAGCTATCGGTGTCACTTTGAGACTTCCTCTAATTTACTCATTTCTTATTCTATCCATTCGTGTAACACTAAACATCCCTCTTAACATTCTCATCTCAGTTGCATGCAATTGCTTTTCAGTCATTACTTTGGTGAGCCGACATTTTGCTAGTGCGGGCTAAAAATATTGCCTGTATGTCATCTTTTCCATTTTGCGATATTAGTATTGTCTAGTATAAAAGTCTATATTTAACTTCCTCTAGTAGAAATAATTAAAAGCTCCAAGAATCGTATTTACCTAAAGGCTTTTAAAAAAGAACCCCTTGGGGCACAGTTGTGATGAAAATTATTAAAATATTTCAAAAGGTTGGTATTTGATTAACGAGTAAACCGCTGTTCAAATTCAATAACTATTTGTTTATGAAAAAAGTTTATAATATTTACTACTAATTAAAAAGCAGCCTTTGGTATAAAATATTATCAGACTAAAAGTTATAGGTAGTTGGTTGGAGGCTATTAAATAGAGTGGATAAATATATACCGAAATACAGATACACACACACATACTGATGGTTTCAATACCATCCTGCGAAAAAGGATTGCGTCATTGATGCGCTGGGTGTGTGGGAGAGTCAACGACATTCTGAAGATCATCAGTGGTAAGTCATGTTTTATCATGATGGCGCGTGCATGTTTGCATCTACCCGGTGCGTCGGGTGAGTCCAACAGATGGAGTATTCCCGTTTGAGCGCCAATATTCATGAAATTCTGAATAGTGTTTTTTTTTCAACACTGTTAGGTTTTTTGACACGTGACTGAAATCGTTTTGGCAATTTTTGCGATAATTTTACAAATATTTACGGCTTAAGACATTAATTCCACAAAAAATACAATTCACTTACCAAGTTCCACTTAATACACGAACTTATGAAGAACGGAAGGTACTTGTAAATAAAGTCATAAGTAGTAAAAACTGTAGTACCTAGATGCATTTTTTTCTTTCTTATCTTTCTTGATGTAAAGTCAATAGCAATAACACATTGTTAATAGTAGCAAGCTCTCATTTGTATTATTTGTTTGTCTCATAATTATAAGATAGTTTATTTACCAAAGAAAAGTCGCCCCTGTCAATGTCATTGAGGCAGCACTCTATCTAGACACATTTTGATGACTAGAAAACACATCGATTCTCTTCTATTTGGAAAGCAAAGTAATAATTCTCCAGCCATAACATTAAGTATGTAAGAGAGATCAAAATAAGATAACGATTATGATAAGGAACTCGATGATAGCCATTTCATTACGTCTAGGAAACCCAATCGACTGACAAGCACCTTTGGGCAATCCACTCACTGATCTTGGTGAGTCAGCACTTTCCGTTCAGATCAATATAGTTGGCCCACATTGGGCTAGTGGAATATTTCAATTCAACTCGATTGGGAATCCAAGCCATTTAAATATAAGTTTGAGTGCTCATTGATACAAAATTAAGGGAATAGTTTAATTAAAAGTTGCTGTTATTGTACCTAAATGAACCCTTACATTTGATTAATGTTTATAATATGATATTAATTTAGTATAAAGACGAAAATGTTGTAGAAATAGATATTGATTAAAGCCAAAGCAATTACTTTGACGGCAGGTGCTGTAGACAGACATAATTAGGGGTGTAGTAGACAATTTAGTTGAATGAAAATATGATATATACACAAAGGCACAATGTCCTTTCATACTGTAGTAGTCCGCAGAGTAACGTAACACTAACTTATTTACTCCGGAGAACTATTAGGGAAATCTTTGTCGTTAAGTTGTTTTTCTGGAAGGAGATTTATTCTTGGTAAATTAAAAGTTGTTGGGAAGACTGGGGAAGATAAGACAGGTAATAAGGTGCACAGTAAAAAGTTAGAACTAGTTATTCGTTAATGTAATTTGTAGGCATTTTTATTTTATTTATGTAGGTTTATAGAAGGTGGCACAGACATCGCAGCGCAACTTGTTGGCATGGATTCAGTACTTTAGATTGAAGAAAAAAAATTGCTGTTCCATGCATTTTGACCGCGTAGATAATTTATTGCACTTTTCTATGCAACAGCAGATTTTTTTTTTGTTGACAACCGACGATAATTTTTTTAGGCCAGGGATGCGGAATTCATGGTCACAGTTTATATGTGGCAAGGGTCTTAGGAGTTAGCAGGCAAAGTAATTTTGTGTAATGAAAACAAACAACGAACGTCTCTTTCCGGAAAATTGATGAGCAAATAACTGCAAATGAGATCGCGTCAGTTCTAGCTCGCATTAAGATAACCTTTTTATTGCATTCCTATTTCGTGCGCTGTTTCCCCATCCATTACAGCGCATTGACTTGCTAAGTGCCAACATTACAGGAAGGCGTAAAGCGAATGATCCCGAAATAGGTGGAACACGAAAATGTTAATAAGGTTATTCCAGATTGTATAGTGAAATGTAAACAGCCCTTCGGCTATTATGAGTCGTGGTACACAAGACAAACAGTCTTGGAACGGCGCCGGCGTCTGTGTCCCGCTTAAATATTGATGTGGTGGCTCAGTTCGTCAGTTCCTGGTCCCAGCCCTTCTCCGAGATTTCCACTCAATTATTCAATTTTATTAATTCTATGATTCTTGCCTACTACTGTTTGTATTATATAATTGGGCTCCTAAACTTAGCAATTACGTCAAGTTTACCAAGAGGTAAATTGATTTGATAAATGGTTATCTTTTAGTTAGTAATGAGTCTTTTGAGTTTCTGTGTCAAAAGATTTCTGCCTTTATTTGTGTGATAAACGTTACCTATTTACTGAATTACATTTTAGTTAATTAATATAATTAAAGTGGTATATTTATTCAACAAAGATGTCGCTACTTAATTAATTCGCAGTAGCACAGCTGCTGTTTGTCGTTTCTGATTAATGCACTTGTAAATTAAATCTTTTACGTGGGACCAGCACCCTTCATCTGAAGCCCCTGGAGACGCCCTAACTCGGGACCCTTGGAAAAACCAATTTTAAAACGTTTAGAAAAGATCGTCGAAAACACTCCATCGAACTATTTCAAAACTCTTTTAAAGTTCTGTCAAACTAATCCATCAATTTATGTACCTAGTTTGAATAGTCTGTACTAGGCCCTAATTGTAGAATAATATCGACCACTGTTTGCATTACTAACCTATTTAGCATACGCAAGTGTCATATTAAATATTAACGTTATTAATTAAACACATCGGATCTATTGACTCATTATAATTAGGAAGCTAACTGACACAATGAAGCTATGTACGTACCTAATCATTACAACACAAACTCGGATCTGAGGCGACGACACGCTGGTTACACGGTCTGACTTAATAAATCATAATTATAGTAGACAAAGGTCGTTTATTCTGGTTGGCTTTAATTACCAACCCTTTAATCCCGTGCTCCAATAAAAGCATTTAATTAAAATTGTAGCAGTAAATACATCAACATCGCTCTACTAAGGAACCAGTGTTGTGAGGTAACATTTAATAACCACCGCTAACGAGCGATTGGGTTTCAACGAGATGCGAGTCCTTTTATTAATTCTTCAAATGGATTGCGACGAGTTATCAGATTATGCTAGTACCTACCTAATTACTTCCTGCGGCTGTAGCTTCGTCTCTTTAGCGTGTCTATGGCAAAAATAACACGGGGAAATATATCCTTTAGCTTTTTAAATTTGATTGGCCCAAAACTCAGGAATACGAATACCATTCGATGACGCAGCCATTAGATCCTAACGTGAGCATGCGGTGCAAGATGGTGAGCCATGGTATGTGGTGAAACGCCGCATACACAACAGAGGTCCTAGTCGTACATGAACTCCCATTTGTGTAGCTGAAGGTAACTTCTCAGTTGTATTTCCGAATGGCATCTACATAATCATTGAGCAGTATAGTAACCCAATGGTTCGAATCCAGACAGGCGTTTTACTTTGTGTAAATAATTTCATCAGCACTGCTCTAAAAATAGTGATGGAAAACATCGTAATGAAATGTCTTTATATGATGTCGTGTTCATTAGAAGACATGTAACATTTACCTAACTGCACTGGGTTCGCGTAGAGCGTACTCTCCGTCTCGAAGAGAGGAGGCCTATGCCCCAACAGTGGAAACATTAGCCAGCTAATTATGCCATATACATAATGAAGTGCACGTCATTTCGAAAAAAAAAGAGAATTAAAAGCCCCTGTCTTTACATAGGGGCTTTAAATTTTTCCAAACTGTTAATTGTGTCTGACTGGCCTCAAATACACAATCAAAATACTTAATTCTGAATTTAACACTTAGCTCCGTTTCCCTGTGAATTTACGCAAATCTCGCTCAAACAAGCAGACTGTTCCTTGATCTAATATTAGAAGGTATCATTAATATTAGGTCTTTACCTATGAAATTGCCGTTCTGCAGTACTGGCCATTTCAAATCAAAATAATTTTTGTTTGGCTAAGAATTCTAATTTCAAATTAATTTTATTTTAAAAACATGGATTTTTTTTTCTAAAAGTAGTCATTTCTTTATTGATTAGTGTTACATTTTCATCGCATTTCAATCTTTTTCGTCATCATGGATACGTTAAAAATTCGGGTAATTATGGAATAAGAGTACCGTCGTGGCAGCAACGCGGCACAAGCGGCACGCAACATCAACGACGTTTACTGAGCTAACACTACAAACCAACGCACCACCTGTTATTGGTTTGCTCGCTTCCGTTCTGGAAATTTCGACCTGAAAAATGAACCTCGCGGTCGTCCGAAGACTTTGGTCGACAATGACGAATTAAAGGCGATTGTGGAAGCTGATGATACACAATCTACGGCTGAATTAGCAGCAGCTTTCGACGTTAGCGTCAAAACAATATTGGTCCATTTGCGTCAAATTGGCAAGGTAAAAAAGCTTGACAAATGGGTGCCCCACGAACTCAATGATCGCCAGCGCGAAGTACGCGTCGAGACGTGCCTTGCACTGCTCAACAGACACACAAATGAAGGAATTTTGAACCGCATTGTTACCTGCGATGAAAAATGGATTCTGTTTGATAACCGTAAGCGCTCAGCAAGTTGGTTGGATCCTGGTTCAGCACCTAAACAATGCCCTAAACGAAAACTTACCCCTAGAAAAGTGATGGTCACTGTTTGGTGGTCTAGCGCCGGTGTGATTCATCACAGCTTCTTACCAAACAGGGTGAGCATTACTGCAGATGTGTACTGTGAAGAACTGAACACAATGATGGAGAAGCTGGCGCATCTCCAACCAGCATTGGTCAATCGCTCGTCTCCGCTGCTCCTGCACGACAACGCGCGACCTCATACTGCACAGCAGACGGTCTCCAAGTTGCAAGAACTGGGGTTGGAAGCTCTCCGTCATCCGCCCTACTCACCAGACCTTGCGCCTACAGACTACTACTTTTTCCAGAATTTGGATAACTTCTTGGCGGGAAAAAAATTTAATACCCGAGAGGCAGTACAAAATGCCTTTGAAGATTTTGTTGCCTCCCGTCCAGCTGATTTCTTTAAGAAGGGCATCAATAAACTGCCACTGCGATGGCAAAGATGCATTGATTGCATGGGTGATTACTTCGATTAATACAAATAAAAAATTCATGAAAAAAATTCGTTTAAATTTTTTCATACAAAACGGCAATTTCATAGGTAAAGACCTATTATTTCAAGCCTCAGCTTCGTTACCGTGGCCATCGGGCTAAACATAATCTGTGCAGCCTGCCCGATTTAGTAGTTGTGAGATATACACACAAGCAAAGGTTACCCGTTTACCTCATTTGATTTTCGAGAGCTTAAGGATTGTAACGGTAAGTCCGATAAACCCGACTGTTGAATTCGGGGCTCAATGTGAAATTTAGGAGAAACTTAATGCAGCTTGGACAACTTTGAACGTAAGTTAAATGAAGGAAGTCGACTATTCCGTTTAAAATCTATTTTCGTTTGTCATAACGAACAGTGAAATGAACTCATGAATGTTATGAGAAATAACTATCCTAATTTAAACGGTGAAGTGCCAACTCATGTGGGTTCAGTATAAATGCATAAAGCTCTGTTACTGCTTACAGTTCTATTCATACGGAGTCTGAAGTTAAGTGAGTGCATTAAGGAAATTATTGCCGTTCATTAGTGCTGCCATCGGGCTGGGACATACGTTACGTACATACGGCCAAATACAATGTTCATTTATGCAGAATACTGGCGAAATTATTTTAAAAGGTGGCAATTTTTTTAAGGTATACAGAGAGGCTCGGACGTTGACGTGTATTTCATCATTTCAGCCGAAAGACGTCCACTGCTGGAGAAAGGCCTCCCCAAGCACTGCCATTTCGATTGGTTCTGTACTTCTCGTTTCCAGCGGATTCCTGCGGCCTTCACCAGGTCATCGGTCCATCTTGTGAGAGGCCTTCCAACGCTACATCTTCCAGTACGCGGTCGCCACTCCAGACCCTTCCGGCCCAATCGGCCATCTGTTCTGCGAGATATGTGTCATGCCCACGACGTGAATTTGGAAACCATCAATTCAGCACATGATTCTAGACTTTCTAAAGTAGAACATTTTCGTCGGTTCTCAAAAAAAAAAAAACTGCTTGGTCAAAATGTATATATAGTAGAGTATTTTTTTTTTAATAAACGTCGCATAATTTTAACGTAGGGGGTTACATAATCATGTGTACTTCCTAAATCCATAGTAACAGGTTGTGCGTCGAAGTTCCTGCCACCTTGCGTAAAGTGGCAAACAATATGGCCGGTCAGCTGATGGTGCATGATGACCACCGCCGCCCATAAAATAGATGCAATAAATGGAAATCGCAGGAGCGTTGTATACCCTAGAGACAAAGTTGACACGTGTCTCACATGCCTGCAATTCCACCATCCCTTTACCTATACATAGCAATTGCAGCTATATGTATACTATATCCTCGTATTTCACTAGTGGTATAATACTGTATAACTTCATTTATAACGACTTTTTTTGTTGGGCAAATGTTTGTTCACTGAACTGTTTAGCAAATATAACAACACTAAAATAACGTATCACGCCTGGAGGGTTAGGTAGAGGTGTAAGTACACTCACATTTCACCAGTTATGTTTAAATCCCATGTAATAGGGGCGAGCCTATTGCCATAAACTGGACACAGATCCAGACACCAGGCGGCTGCTGAGAAATTCCTGTTTAACTCACTACAAAAGGCTAATTCGTTCACTTGAAAGTCAGTACAATGAAAGTTGGGTGGGTCAATCTTTGATATAAATCTGACACAGCATATCGATGCTCCGAGGTCCAACCGGTCTCAGAGCACCACTGAATTATTCATCTCTCCCTAACTATAGTTGCGATTCATTCTTTTGTTTTCACAATGTGAATATCGTATAACTTTTACACTATTTGTGTAGGTATCAGAATTCTGCTTCCTTATTTGGACACAAACTATTATCTGTTTGAGTTTGTTTAACAAAACAAATTGTTTGTAAACAAAATAAATAACGATTCTAAATTTTCGACGATTTATAGTTGTTGACTGATATTGTGACTGTTTGTCATTTGGAGCTAATGAAAAATATTTGTTGAGTGGACTGTGTTACTCTTCTATGGACGTCTATTGAATGATATTACAAGAAAACTCACCAAATAATCAGCAGTAATATTTTTTTCTTATTTTAAAATTACACACAAACTACATAACTGTTTGAATTTGTTTAACAAAACAAATTGTTTGTAAACATAATAAATCACGATTCTAAATCGACGATTTATAGTTGTTGACTGATATTGTGACTGTTTGTCATTTGGAGGTATTGAAAAATATTTGTCGAGTGGACTGTGTTACTCTTCTTTGGACGTCTATCGAATGATATAACAGGAAACTCACAAAATAATCAACAGTTTTTTTTTTAAATATTAAGGCCCCGTGCATAAAATTCACTCGCTAGAGTTTAGGCATATTCATGGCGATACTATGTTTGTGTGCACCGTTCACGCACACACGCCTAAAAGTCGAGCGTAGTGATCGCTTAAACAGTTTTGATAGTACACAGTAGTAGTAGTAGAGTTGTAGTATCCTATAGATTTATATTTTTTATGTTATTTAGGTATGGTTGAGAAATAAAAGTCTAGAATGTTTGTGTAGGTATATTCGTTTAGTATATAATATATCACAATAAACAAAAATGGTACAATTTCGTGTCATAAGCATGTAGGTACTTTTAGACATTCAATAACATTGAGGAAAGCATTTTACATAAATACGAGTAGTTTGCACATTTAGAAATTTAATTGTGACATCATCGATGTCAATAATGGCCAAGATAAACTTAGAAAGTTCGAAGAACGATTGAGCCTGGGCCCCACATTTGAAAACTGTTTTTAAAACAAAATAAATAATACAAATACAATAGGAGAATCGGAATTGAATTAGGATAAAAAATAAAGTTTTCTAAAATACAAAACATTGAAATTTGAATTTGAATTTAAGGGTTTCATTTTCACAATTTGGCCAAGGAAGCGTTAAGACAGCATAATATTTTTCTTATCATGTCTGATTGTCCTTCTTCAACATTTGGAACTACGGATTTTTTCGAGGTGTTGTCTAACTTTGAATCATTATCTTCCTCACTCTGAAAGATCAGTTTAAAATTATCTACGTGCAGTAGGAATATTATAAATTCATAATTTATTTATGTATGACAACAGCGAAATTTCATTGATTTCCTAAAATTAACAACAATGAAGATACGAATGCACTCGTAAATACTTATTTATGTAGGTACTTCTAACACTGATTGAAAGTAAAAACTTACACGTTCTTGAAACGAAGCCGAAGCTATGGCTTCGTTGAAGAATGTGTAAGTTTTGGTTGGAATTACGTTCTGCAAGAATTTGTCTGATACATGCCAATCCCACGTTTCGTCCTTTTTTTTTAGCGATGCACTGGTAATGTGTTACTTTCTTTCGACCATATCGACGAACATTTTCGACATTATCTAAAAAAAATATTAACATCAGTAACTTATAGGCACTGTTGGGCTCAATCACTGAAATTTTCAATCGATTGATTTGTCCAAACTACAAATTTGGTAACGGGGTCGGGGGCCCCCGTCGTCAGGAACGAAGTTCCTTACGCTTTTTCTTCAACTCCGAATGTAACGTAATTTACTCTATCTTTGAAATACTCGAAACTTTATTTTGACGTCACTATCGGCTTCAGCTCCTTCGAAAACCATGAAAACCACACCCATGTTAAATAATATGAAAATTTTCGCAGTCGCCATCTTGAATTTTTATTTTGACTACACCATCGGCTTCAGCACCCTCAAAAATCTCAAAAACGACACCTATGATGAAATTTTAACTTTTCACAACTGTCATCTGGGATTTTCATATTGACCTCATTAGGGGCTTCACTCACTCTTGGAAACCATAAAAACTATCTCTCTGTCTTTCTTTTTTTTCTATTACATCACAAAAACTTTTTGAAATTCCCACAGCTCAGCATAAAAATGATAGAAATTATCATTTCTATAATTTTTATTACGTGACGATTTCTAAAAGTTTGCTCGTACCAAGCTCCGTTAAAGAACTTCCTTTCAAAAATCTTTTAAACATACAATCAAAATATGTATAACTAGCGGACCCGGTACGAAGTCGTTTCTTGCGACACTTCACCCAGGTCCAACAAAAACTAAGGATAGAGGCGACCCAAAAAAAAAATACATTAGAATTGGACTAGCCGTTTAGGATGAGAAGAATTACGAACACACGCACACCGGTATAACATTAACATTTTGCAAGTACTTAAAATAAATATTAATACTTACCGGATCAAAATGTGGTAGTCGGCGTACAATTTCTGGAATATTTTTACGTAGAATCGCAGGAGCCCACGTGACTCCTGCGATGCAAAGTGATACGTCCTCACGCTGGGAAGGCCCGGTCGTTTCTGACGGGATCGATTTTGCGCGGTCGATTATATAGTTCACTTTGACTTTTATTTACGAAATGAAGTTGTTGTTTATTATAAAAATAAAATTTAGATTATATTCAATGGTTAACTTAAGATTAATACGTAATTTTAAAATTTCAATAAAGTGATTTTAAGTAATAGAAAAAAATACTTATTCGTCTAGCAGTTTCCTAAAAATTACGTTATTTCAATATTTATTTTCTGCTATATTTCGTATTAAAGTCAAAAAAGTGGTTCCACTATCTGCAAGTAGACCATTCAATGATGTTATTTATATTTTTTTTATGTCCAGAATTCTTTGTAGTTGTTTGTAACACGAAGCCAAACATCACTCGCTCGTCACTTTTTCGGAAAAGGGGCTGTGAATATTGGTGATTTTCCACTATTCTATAAGTTATTTGAAAAATCCCTTTCCACCACATGCAAGAATTAGAACTCCACTATTATAATAACAAAATAAAATGTCTTAATTTCGTTTGCCTAACTCACAACAAGTGATCAAAATTGACCAAAATCAGTTAATTTAGTGCACGGAGCCTTAAACCTACTTACTACGAATACCGATAAAAATGAATTATAAGACAGCGAACCCACATTTTTACAAACAATGTAAAAAAAACAGGTGCTAGAATTTTTTCATTAAAGTAATGAATTAAATAATAGTATAGTTAAAGTGTATGCCTTTATATGAGGAAGGTGTGGTCAGCTGCGACCGCGGCCGGCCCCGGCGTACATTCAGCGACCCTGAATAATTCATCGAGGCTTTCGCTGTCACGACCTTACTTTGCTTCGAATAACGTCTAGTTCTAACTACCCTACTATTTACCTGTATAAATAACTTCACTTACGAATACTTCTTACTTGGAAATATCACCAGACACAATTTTAAGCTGCAGAGTGGAAGGTGTTACTTTACAGTTAATGGACTCAAGTGCACTTGTGTCCAAGAATTTATTGGGCTGTCTTGAAAATGTTTCAGCTGGAGTTCTTTATTTGTGTAGCGTTTTGTATTGTATTCAAAGGCATTGGTTGTGTTGCGAATGAAATAACTTTCTGTCAATGGTACCTAAATTATTTTATTTATCAAAGTAAGTTTGTAAAGAGGCTATGAAAAAAACGACTTTAATGAAGTGGATTTTGATTCAAAGGGGTTTGTAATTTAAAGACCACGAGTTGCCAATCCACCGAAGGTTTTATAAAAAATCCTTTCCTTATTCTTATTCTTTGTATGTCATAGAAAAGCATCAAAAACTTGTAAAATCGACGAGAAATTTATATTTACAAAAAGGTGTTTTATTTCCAAAACCAAGATCCCGGGATCCCGGTATTAGAAATTTTATATACGGTATTAATACCGTTATTGAAAAATTTCGAAATTAATTAATTCGAAACCCCTAGTTTGTACAAACCCTTATAAACGTCAATCATAAGTATTTTAAAAACTATATGAGGTCGGTGTGTAGGTATTAAACTCTTTTTAAATTTATGAAAAATCACTGGGTTTTGTTTTGTTTGTTACCACACAATCCTTAAAATATTAGTGGGCAAAGAAACCCCATAGTAGCAAACAACATTAGTATTAGCATGGTCTCATTTGTTGAGACTTTTGGCACATAAATTGGAACGTGAAGACAATAGAAGAGATGCAATAAACCCCATAGAACGGGACACGAGGAATCGAGTGAAATTGGCATGGGCGGTGTACCACACGACATTCTGTCGCGTCGCTAACTATTTATTCTGTGATTATGTCTGCTTTTGTAATTAGATTAAAAATCGAAACATTATCTTTAGCCTTGAGAATGGGTCTTTAGAAAGAATAATCTACCATAGGTTTTGTGGAAAGAAGGATTTACCCCATTATCTACCATAAATTCTTGATTAGCATTCTTCTTTCAAACGTTTGCCGGTCTGTCTATCGGTCAACTGTTAAAACAATGTTGTCTATTGTTCTTTAATTTTCATGAACATTGGTAAATGTTGCATTGTAAATGTTTTTATAAAACCACAAACGTAAAAAAAACACCGTAAAAAAAACACCGTCTGACAAAAACAAATTAACCTTATATAAAGTCTGTTTAGTTAATAAAGGTCAAATTGTAGGTCTTTATCATCATTTCAAAGAAAGAAAACCTTTGAGGGACTAGTCCTTTTGCCACGTCTTAGTAAAGAAAACTTAGAAAATGTTGTATCCATATATATATTTATTTGCTTATTCATTGAGATAGTGTAGAAACTACACTTTCATTTATTCAATGTCTAATAATGATAGTTGACCTCTATGTTATTAATGTCATAATCAGACGATGATGTGCCCACTGCTGGGGTACAGGCCTCAAATCTTCTAGAGGGATAGGGCTGTCATATTCTTCCGGACGTGCTCAATGCGTGCAGTTGGTAAATGTGACATGTTTCACATTTCTGCGCACGCCGGTTTTTCCATTTTCAAAGCAGTGGTAACGAACTTATTTACACAGAGTAAAGCGCCTGCTTGAGTTCGAACCCAGGACTACAGCTCGTTAGTCGGGGCGTTACTACTAGGCTACCACTTCTCTCTCAATTGTGTTATTAATGATGGGTACGTAAATACAAGGAAATTATAGTGGCATGTCCTAGAATAAAAAAAATATCAGAGACATGTGACATCCACCAGCTCGCATTATTGGGCCCGCATGGTTGATTATGGCCCATTCTCTCTCACAGGGAGGAGACCTATATCCCAGCAGTGGAAACATTATAGGTTGATTATCCGTAAATACAACAAATACTCATATCCCAAATGGCATGCATAAACCTCCACATATTGGACATATATTTGTGGGTCTACATACTTGTCTTATTTGAGGAATGGTATGAATTGTCAAAATGAGACCATTGTGATTGTGTTATTTAATTAGGCTGCAGGACTTAAAAATTGTTTTAATAATATTAGGAAAATGTTTATATATATATACATTTACTCAGTTTGTAGGTCTCTGTAATAATGCGTTTATGCGTCACCGTTTATTTGGCCAAATAAATAAAATAAAATACTCAAAATAAATAGCAATATTGGTAAAAATGTATCTGTAAAGCCCTGCAAAGTGATTATTTTCAACATTATTTACGCATAAGTGACAGTCAATTTGTGTTGAAAACATTTTCAGTAGAATTCATTCATCATATTCAATGATTCTACGAAATTGATATGTCTTTTAATACAGTTACATAAAAGTTTTACTGAAATTAACCTCGGATAAAATCGAGATGACATTTTATCAAATAAACTGAAAAGCCGAAGGGTTAATATTTACTCACTCTCTCAATGGTCCAGATGAAATGAGTTCAAACATGGACAGCCCTTTTACTTTAGGTCATTGCTCCTTTATTTAATATTGTTCGGGCAATAATTATAAATTAGGTACTAGGCGGCGTAATATAAAAACGTATCGCGTGAGTATATTATTAAATTGTTATAAATGCGATTTAAAAAGAAAATAAATGACAAAAAATTTACTCGTAGCTACCGCTGCAGCATCCGCTACGGCGCCCGAGTACGTAGCAGACGCTACGCAGCAACCGTAGCACATTCTGCGAAAAACGGCTTGTGTGAAAAATTTTGTAATTTAATTGGCTGAAAGGTAGTAGTGGCGCTTTATAAACACTATTGAGAAAGAATAGTCTAAAATGTAAAACAAAATATTGAAAGAAACTGTATGAGAGCACGCGCTACGCCGACTACGTAGCCCTCACTAAGCTGAAATCGTAGCCCTTGCTACGCTGAAATCGTAACAGATTCTACGAATTTAAGCGTATTTGCTTTGACAGTCAACAATGTAGGCTAATAAACTGTCGTGAAACTGCTACATAGCAGTTTCCACGAAATAAAGGATGTTAGGTTTGACCAACAAATGCCCACGGTTAATCAGTCGAAAATAAACTCTGGCTTACTAATTCAGTTTCATCTGATTGGTTATTCGAAGAATGAGCGTACGTGATCCCAGTCAAACACAAACAATTGAAGGGATGATGATAAATTAGTTGGAAGTACAGTACAAATACAACAGACTGATATCAAGAGGCGAAGTCTTATATTCCTCAAACACTCAATTTTATACATTAAAAAAAATCAGGGAACAATATATTTTCCAAAATGTACACAATGATTGATGATGACAAGTCATTCAAAATGCGATGTAAATTACATTCGTTTGAAGCGAACGTGGCTCGTATCGGCGCGCGGCAGAGGGAATGTCCCGACGCCATATTTTTGATAAGTACGTGAATATTATCAGCTTATGCCGATGAAGTGGAACCTCATATCCTCTACGTAAAACCTTATTTATTTTCCCTGCCAATTCCGAACCCATCGCTATCTAATTTTATTGACTATTGTTCCTGTTATTTATGATTCGGTGAATTGTGTTTTGATCAGACAAAGGCTATAGCCATCCCCCTATCTCTCGTAATTGTACTAATAAATCAGATAGATTTTCTTTTGTTACCATATTGGTATTTAATGGAATTTCGCTGATTTTTGGGTAATTGTGTCTGTGCTCGTGAAGGGTTGTATAAACCTTTTCATTGTATCTATATTGTTGTGTTTTGAAAATAGAACCGAGTGTTCAACGGTAAGAATCTTACGACAAGATTTATTGTATCCAGATGCTCTTGAAACAAGTTGTATTTATGAATAGTATCTTACACAATTTATTTTTCTTAGTAAGGCTTGGATATTTTCTGTAAACATTTAACAAATACGAAAAGCTTTCTGTAAATCTTAAAAAAATACAGGAGTAGTGGTGGGCGTGGTGGCTCAGCGCTTACGGCCCCGACTTACGAGTTTACAGGTCGTGAGTTCGAACCCAGGCAGGCGCTTTACTTTTTGTGAATAATTTCATCACCACTGCTCTTAAAACGGTGAAGGAACACATCGTGGAGATACCGCCATGTCCTAGAACCAAAAGTTCGAAGACATGTGACATCTACCAATCCGCAGTGGGCCAGCGTGGTAGATTACAGCCCAGTCCCTGATTATGTCATAGGTTTATTATGCTACTTTTTTATTACAAAAAGATTTTGTTGAATACATTACATAACCAAGCTCATGATAACCATAAACTTATTGCTATACAAAACCTAAAGTGTTGCCAACACAGTTAAATTTACAGCAGCTCGGAGTCTACAAAACGGTCGATTTAAAAGAAAATCTTGTTTCATTTTATTTAAAGACTGCAAAGTTTTGACGTTCGATACTTAATTAAGGCATAAGTGCTAAATTGATAGAGAGCAGAGGTGGAATGTTTCCTGAAATAGCACAAAGATTTCTACCCAGATAATAAAACTAGCTTTAGCTTTGATTTCGATTTTATAAACAAACTATATTCTTCTTCGTTCTAAGTTTGTGGTAAAGAAACCGTTGAAAGTTTTTTAAATGTTTAATTCATGTCTTCAATGTACTAAGTGAACCAACGAGAGTACGAGTAATCGATCATTGGAAAAGGAGCTCATTGCAAACCTTGTCTATTCTTCTTTACCACGCGTAGACAAAACCTTACTTCATAGATTTTCATAACAAAGTTCCTATATCGAGTCTTCGATGTGCACTTATCGTTATGTCTCATAAAATCTAGGCCGAACCTAAAATTATTAATAAGCTGTGTGGTGTCAGATATAAATCGACAAGGCCGCTTGCCGTGGGTGATATAAGAGCAGATTAAAGGCTTATACGTATCATAAATCCGGTCACTAAGTGTGGTGGTACTGGCAGGCCCATAAGAACAATTCCTTGTGATTATCTGAAGGGTCCTAAGGTTTATGAAGCCTGCCTAACTATTAATTAAAGATTGCGTAAGTTCTACGGGTTATCTCGAGGACAGCTCTGAATCAAAATCTAAATATTGTGTAAAACAGCGCATTCGCGATTAAACTTGAATTACTTAAAACCATTCAAGTTATTACAATGTCTTAGGTACTAATGTTTTTACATCGATCATGAATGTCCAATCTTAAAAGTCAGTCTTCGTTTTTTTAATAATCATGACAAACGTTACAGCGAAGCGTCACGTAGGTATTAAGAAAGTTTCACATAGAAAAAATATCGAACAATATTTCTTTTCAGATATTCAAAGTAAATATCAATTTACGGTTGTCTCTTTGTTTATTCACTTGCGTCGCAAACAAGAATAAGTCGAAACATGAAGATATTTTTCATATTTATGCTTATCAAGCGGACAGACGTCTGACATGGCAGTAGCGATGTGCCGTTCCCGGGAATGTTCCCAAAGTGGGAATGTTCCCAAAAGAATCTTTCCAGTGCCCGGAAATATTCCCAATTGCTGGGAACGTGTCAGTGAAACCACATAGAATTATAATAAAAGTAAAAATATAATAACATACAAAGTTACTGGTAAGATTTAGTAAGTAAGTAGATTTGACATATAATGAGTACTCATTTAGTAACTTGTTATTCATTGTATTAATTTTAGAAAGAGGTAAATAAAAATTTCGAATGTAGGAGACTAGGAGGTTTAGAGATTCATCATCATCATCATCGTCATTTCAGCCGAAAGACGTACACTGCTGGACATAGGCCTCCCGCAAGCTGTGCCACTTCAACCGGTTCTGTGCTTCCCGCATCCAGTGGACTCCTGCGGCCCTCACAAGGTCATAGGTCCACCTTGTGGGAGGCCTTCCAACTTTACGTCTTCCGATACGCGGTCGCCACTCCAGAACTTTTCAGCCCCATCGGCCATCTGTTTTGCGAGCAATGTGCCCTGCCCACTGCCACTTAAGTTTGGCAATTCTTCGGACTATGTCGGTTACTTTGGTTCTCCTGCGGATCTCTTCATTCCTGATTCGATCACTCAAGGAAACTCCAAGCATAGCCCTCTCCATCGCCCTTTGGGTGACTTTAAGCCTTTTATGAGGCCCATTGTGAGCGACCACGTTTCGATTTCATATGTCATCACTGGCAACACGCACAGGTCAAAGTTTCGTGTTGAGACATTGCGGTATGTGGGACGAGAAGATATTGCGAAGCTTCCCGAACGCTGCCCAGCCGAGTCGGATTCGACGATTGACCTCTTTCTCGAAGTTGGACCTACCTAACTGGACAGTTTGTCCTAGGTAAACGTACTCGTCCACAACTTTCAGTGCAGCTCCTCCGACCGTTACGAGAGTGGGTGTTACATGGGTATTGGATATGACCTTTGTCTTGTCCATGTTCATCCTCCATGGTCTCAGCCATGACAACTATATCATCGGCAAACCGAAGGTGAGTGATGTACTCGCCATTGATGTTGATGCCAGCCCCTTTTCAGTCCAGAATCTTGAAGACATCCTCCAGTGCAGCGGTGTAGAGTTTCGGAGAGATAACGTCTCCCTGTCTTACACCTCGCTGCAGAAGGATAGGTTTCGAGGTCCGGTCCTGGAGTCGGACTGACATGGTGGCGTTTTCGTACAGACACTTCAACACCGCCATGTACCGATAGTCGATCTGGTACCGATGGAGGGACTGCAGTACAGCCCACGTCGCGATCGAATCAAAGGCTTTTTAGTAGTCCACAAACTCTAAACAGAGAGGCAGATTATACTCTTCGGTCTTCTGTATAACCTGCCGCAGCGTATGTGTGTGTTCTACTGTGCTAAAGCCTTTACGGAAGCCGGCTTGTTCGGGAGGCTGGAAGTCGTCAAACCTGCGCGCTAGACGGTTTGTGATGACTTCGGAGAACAGCTTGTAGACATGGCATAGAAGTGAGATGGGCCTATAATTCTTATGAAAGGCATTGTCACCCTTCTTAAAGAAAAGTACCAGCACACCTCTGTTCCATGCCTGTGGCGTTTTGCCCTCGAGTATGACGGAATCAAACCTTCTGGAGGGCCTTAAGAACGAGTTGCCCTCCGGCCTTTAGGAGTTCAGCTGTGATTCTGTCATCACCCGGCGCCTTGTTGTTTTTAAAGCTGCTTCAGAGCCATCCTAATCTCGTACAAGCTGACGTCCGGGATGTCTTCAGTATACTGTCGGGTCAATCTAGCTCTTGGGTCGTTTGCCAGATTCGTAACGGGGTTTCTTGTTGACTTGTATAACTGTCCATAGAATCTCTCTCAACACCGACCGATGAAGGCAGGATCGTATCCACCAAGCCTGAGCCTTGGTGGAAATGATCCTGCCTTCATCAGTCTTCAGTTTCGTAAGCTGACTCTGCCCAATAGACAGATCCCTAGCAAAGACCTTGGAGCCTTTATTCCGTTCTATTGCGCCTTTAATACATTCTGTATTAAAGCGGCGGAGGTCGCTTTTCAAGGACTTAAAGATCCGTCTGTTAAACTGCCGGTACTCAAGCGCATCGTCTGAAGACTGCAAGACCATATCGCGCCTCTCCTTCATGAGCTGCAAAGTAGGATCAGAGAGCCTCTTATTTTTATTGATACGATGGGCCTTGAAAAACTTTGACCCGACCGTATGGACAGTTTCCACGAACCCATCGTAACCCGCAACCCGTCGTTCAGAGATTATGTACAATATTTTGAAACGTTATTTAAATAGACTGGTAGAATACATTATTCTTTTCTTTTTTTTGTGTTTCATCTTGCAATCAGTTTTTAAAAACTATGAGCAAATGAGTTGTAGGAAGGTCTGGCAGGGAAGAGTTATTCCTCATCAGGAGCAACTTTCATATGAATAACGAAGCTCTCTCCAAGTTATCCAATTGTAGGATGTTGCGTCTTTTAAGTCTGCTGACACAAGCTGGTATTGTGAACTGAGCGGTCAATTTGTTGGGATGTCTCTACAGTCTGGATTGTTTGTTACGCCGACCCCGTTAGTTGGAACCATAAATCATGCACAAAGGATTAGTAAATAACATTTCTCAAAATTAGCATCACACCTGCACAGTTATGGGCACGCCACGATTGCGGCGGTAAGTCTCCTCTTTGAGGAGTGGCTTGAGAGGCGGCATGGCGTCCTCACCCCTCCGCCTGACGCAGGTCCTCACCGGACACGGCTGTTTCGGGAGGTTCCTGTTTCGGATAGGGCGGGAGGAAAAGCCCGGGTGTTTCCACTGCGAAGATCGCCCTGAGGACACGGTGGCGGTCTGCCCGGCTTGGGCGGAGCACCACCGTGTCCTCGTGGAGGCGATCGGCGGCGGCGATCTCTCGCGTCCGGCCTTGGTCCAGGCCATGGTACGGAGCGAGAGGGCATGGGGAGCCGTCACCTCCTTCAGCGAAGCAGTGATGCTCGCGAAGAGGGAGGCGGCGCACGTGAGGGAGAGGCAGCATATGCGCCCTCGTGACCCTAGCCGCCGCAGGATACGGAGACGCCCTGGGCGTCGGAAATTCCCAGGCCGATTTCCAGCCACCGTAGGCATGGGCTGGCGGACGGCGAGTAATGGGTAACTCGCTGTCCGGTAAGGACCAAGCCCAAGTTGACGGCGCGTTGTGTTCCACGCGCGCCTCAAAGAGATGTCAGCACAAAAATGATGGGGCCCGCAAGGGCCGATGCCTGCCAGGGGTGCGGGTTTGTTCGAAAGAGACACCACAGCCCCTGGCATACGGGCTACTGAAGGAACACGGGTGGGTTTTAGTCAGTAAAAGTCTGACACGCCCTCCTGCTCCACCCAGAGCGGGAGAAGTTATTTGATGATTTCCCAGCCAGAAAAAAAAAAAAAACCTGCACAGTTAAAAGGATAGTTTTTTTTGTTATCAGTTTAACTCTCCAACTACATCAATTAACTGCCGAAAATTCTCAGTAACACACTTGGTGTAAAAGATATGCATTTAATTTATATCTTTTATTATTTTAAACATGCGATAAGAAACCTAATCTAAAAAGTTAAACAAAGAAAAACTTTTGTGTTAGTGTTCCCACTAACTGGGAATGTTCCCGGGCACATGGGAACATTCCCGGGAACATTCCCGTTGGGAAGTTACTGGGAACGGGAATGTTCCCACGGCACATCACTGCATGGCACCTGCCTTTAGAGGTAGGAGAAAATAAAACACGAAAACAAAAGTGAAATAATACTACGTCGGGTCAGTTTTCTTCATGATCTATGTATTTTGTATGGATCACTTTTCCCTTGAGGCCAGTCCGCCGGTTCAACAGAATTGTATAGTAGCCGACGATGACAAAGTATAAAAGAGTAGGTAATATGTAAGTACCTACAGCTATAACATACTGATGGCAAGTCTAACTATGCGTGTATTTTTCTATTAGAAATCGTCCCCAGTTTCCCAAAGCTGGGTTCAGTTTTTATCTGCTGTCAAATCTTATGTTACCAAATTTTGAAAATCTCATAAAATTTTAGTAAATCCGCTGTATATCTCACATTAGCTTTAATAATTTCTTGACCGAAATCTCACCAACTCATTCGATAGTTTATCCGAATTAATAAAAAAATTAAACAGCACTAGTATATAATTACCAAAAAACGAAAACAATTTTAAGTAAGAAAATGGTATTACAATATGAACGAATATTTAAACGACTAAATATAAGTGTTAACATAATCCAAATAAGTATTACTACACTTAACTATGTACAAAACACTATACGAATAAAAATACACATATCATTATTTTAGATTTACTTATGAACAGAAACATTTTTCAGTTTCCTCGCTCCTACTATTTTGCTGTACCCGATAGGGTCTATAATGATCATATATAATTTTAAGTTACCATTTAAGAACACATTGTGAAATGCTATTGAGTATTGATTTGACGCGTGATTTGACAATGGCTGAAATTGAGTAGGCTTTCAAAAACTCGAGACTAGGTAGAGAATGTGTCATGATTACAAAGCGTGTTACTAGCATACAGCCTGTGACAAAAACCCAAACCCCCTTATAACAGAACAAGGTTTTTCTTTAGGTATGGTTTAAACCATCGAGCCTGTTTTTTAAACAAGAACCTAACTGAAATCGAAATACAGCTCTTTTTACAAAACTGACAAGTTAGTCCAGTGCTAAATTGTCAGTTTTGTAAAAGGAGCTGTAATTCTATTTCAGTTAGGTTCTTATTTAAAAAAACAGGCTCGATGGTTTAAACCATACCTAAAGAAAAACCTTGTTTTGTAGAAAGGGGGAAAGAGTTTTTTTAACAAGCGGTCAACAGTGAAATATTATATTTCACAAGTAATACACCGAATTCCTGATACAATATTTATCAATAAATTTATATTTTTCTTTATAATTGTGTGTAAATGTGGTTTAAAGCGAACACCAGCGCTTGAATTCAATACACAAAATTCATTCGTTCATTTGAATTTAGTTTCAATTATAATTGGTGTAGCCACCGATAACTGTAGATAGTGATTATTTTTCTAAAATTAATGACATAAACTTACCCGTAAAGTGTGTCCGAGGAACTACATCGCAGAGGTTCAAGACAGGCTAGATGACCTTGAGATCAGTTTTAGTCCAGTGGTAAGGGCCGCAAGTTACGAGATGTATGTAGGTCGTGGGTTCGAACCCGGACAGGCGCTTTACTTTGCGTTAGTGATTTCAACACCTCTGCTCTCAAAACGGTGAAGGAAATAATCATGTTCCTTGAACAAAAAAATCGAAGACATGTGACATCTACCAACCCACACTGGATTACTGCCCACTCTCTTTCACAGAGAGAAGGCCTGTGTCCCCAGCAGTGGGAACATTCTAGGCTGATTATGATGCTAGATGACCAGCCTGCTTACTCCGTGGTTAAGAGCTACAAGAGTCTTGCGACAGCGACAAGAGAGAAAACAAATGAAAGAAGTTCTGAAGGCCAATTCTACTAATTAAAAACGTTCGCAGTGTCATCTCAGCGACAATCGAATTTCAAAAATTTGACAAAAATGTATAGGATTTTTTGACAGATTGACACTGAGATCAGACTGTGAACGTTCTTAAAATTACCAGAATTGCCCCTCAGAGCATGCCCCAAAACATCGCGACGGGAGGAAACAAGTGACGTGCGCGCTTGTCACTTGAAGCAAGTCGCATCGGTCGAGGCCATGAACGCTAAAGGGTGATATTTCAGCTGGCGACCTCGATCTCGTAGTTTTTACTGCACGTAGCTCTGGACGTGAAGGTTGCCGGAGCAGATACTCTACTACACTTTCATATTTATTCGACTATATAAAAACTTAGAGAGAACTAGATAGCTCTACTTTTAGTACGTGTTGTGGGAATGAGACTTGGATATAAATGTGGATGAACTATACGTCTCATACGCCTCTATCGACATCTTCGGAGAGTACAGGTAAAATGAATGTTTGTAGGTATGTATGTGTCATCTTCCGTATGTTATCGATAATGTCAACAAACTGGTACAAAAACAGCATAGCATACTATTATATTTGTACCAATTTCAGTTTATCAAAAATAACTGGGTAAAGTACCTAATATTTAATATATTAGGACTGAAATAAAATCAGCTTTATGAGCTCTGAATTTCATCAATCGCATTAAACATTTATGAAACGTGTCGCTGTAATACAATAACTTTGATGTGATTTTTCATCAGGATTAAAATAATAAAGTTCTGGCGTGCTATAAATAAACGAACGCACTGAAATACTTTTAAGCGCTAATATTTGCTTCGATTTGTTAAATATGGATTCATTTGAAAAGTGCTCTAAACTGATAAACTTCTTTTTTTAATGCTCTACTTTCGTGTAATATATTTGATACAAAAACACTTCTTTATCTTAAAATATCCTGAGAAAAATATCAAAATACATCTTACATTACACACAAATTAATAGAGCGGTGACGAAAACTTATTTCTTTTCTGTATGAGAATGATAAGTTTAATCCATAGTCGAATACAAGAAAAGTATGTCCGTTGTTGTCCGAGAGCAGTGGTGGCTGGTTGGGATTTAGGCAGGAGTACTTTGTAGATACTGCTCTGAAACTGGTAAAAAAACGTATCGTTGGGAAACCAGCAAGTCCAAGAACCAAAAATTCGACGATTGCAACACCTACCAACCCGCAATGGGCACGCGTAGATTACAGCCCGTTGTTTTTTTTGCATAAAGACTAAAAATGAAATCATAGATATGTTCAAGGTACCAGAGAGATATAAAGCTGAAGTGAAGAACTTCATTGAAAAGAAAATTAAATGCCTATACAAGCCGATGACGGCACAGAATATTTTTTCTCAAGGAGAGGAGGCCGGCGTCCCATCAGGTAGAAAATTTTGGGCTGATTAGATGCATGCCCGATGTTTGTCAAATAAACCCACAAACCGCACATCCCATATTTTATACCTAGATTTAAACAGAAACTGCTAGATATTACCTACCACAATAGTGTTGAAGCTTCAAAAGTTAACTGGGCGTTGCAAACAAACAAGTGACGGATGTTACTATTATACTGAACCGAGTGGACTGGCGCCACCGCAACTGTTGGCATTACTAAATATTCTGTTTCAAGCAGAGAAATAAATACGAAAATAAAACTAACACTTCTGAAACGTTTCATTATTTAATTTAAATACAATATTTATTTATGATATAACATTCAGTGTTATACTCATTATTATTCATCAATTCAGGCTCAAATTGTTTCATTATAAGCTTCTTAATTAACTAATCACTAGAGAGGAACATAGCAGGTAATTTATATACACAATACGGAGCGAGATTTTTACATAAAACGGTAGTTTTATCTAAAAGAAACACCACAAATTAATTCATTAACATCCTATCCCAAACTGCTTCGGCTAGCTTCCAATATATAAATATATGCCGAAGTAAAAGAAAATCAGTATTCTACACGACAAAGGACAACAGGGTTGATAATTAAGATTTACATTTACACAAAAACTTTGTGCATGTTCTCTCATGTTCGTAAATTGTCCCAAAATGTGTAGTATCGATCTCGGAATCTATTTCTATCTCGTTACCAACTAGTTTATTGTGGAGTTGTAACTTTATCGCTGACATAACTGCCCTCGTAATTTTACATCCCGTTATCTCATTCGGCAGCACTTTGTGATACCTTTGTCCACATTCCCTAACTTCGGGCTGATAATGCGGTTGAATATAGTTTGTTGAAATTATAAGCTCCCGTTAATTTCATTGGCCATTCACACCGATTTATAGATAGGCTATCAAAAGATTTTTTTTGTAAATATTGTAGTTACAATTACATTTTATTGAAATGGTTACGTTTAAATCATTTTCGGTGTTAAAAATTCACGGTTCGACACGTACGTGTTGTTATGAATATTAAAATCAATTCTGAATTTTGTGTGAATAAATACAACAAATAACAAAATTAAATAGAGTTTTTTTATTCGTGTACGACGTCTTGGTGTACTTTATATTATTCGAGGTTAAGTTGAAGTTGCGCCCCTAGAATCTGTATATCTACCTTTATAAAAATGAATTGATTGCTATTATAACTCATTCTCCACCGAAGAGGCAGGTCCTAGACTTGTTTTGATAGACGGATGTTTGTGTTTAGCAAGTGTACAACGTTTCAAAAGGCAACTTGTAATACACAACGACAACTATTTAGACGTAATTCAAGGAGAAAGAATCCAGCACAAAGTTTTGCAAACTAATCCAATTAGAGGGTGAACGGGAGACGTCTGGTGCACTCACTTTGTTCCTTGGCTCCCTGCGGACCACGGGAACGTTTTGTATCAGTTAGCTTATTCCATTTCAGTGAAATCATATGTGAGCAATAAATTAACAACAGAGAGGTACCTGAATACCTATTTAAATGCGTTATAAAATTCGCAGATACATCTGAGTGAGAGTTATCATCTAAATTAAAACTTTGCCTCGAGGAAACGTTCCTATGTATAGATATAGAACATAAACTATTCAATATTAGAAAAAGATAAAGTCTGAAAACCACATAAACGAAGCTATGCAGAATAATACAATAATAAAAGCCCCACAAATTTTCTCCATTTACAATAACAACAAACCGAGACATGAATATGAATCTAGGAAATTTCAGTAAGCTTATGCTAATTAGTTTGGTTTCTAAGTTATAAGTCCGGTCTGGTCGATAGCTGACCAAGATGCTCACTTGCGACCAACTGTGAGAACACAAACTATTTGCTTCGTTTAGTATTCTGACCCGGAAACTTAGTAATCGCACGGATAAAATACAAGCAGTTCAGGCATCTCCCAGAAGATGCAAATTAAAACTAAGAATCTTATTCACTTACAAAATAATCAATATTCTATAAAATATGTTTCAGAATCACAAGGAAGGAACGTAATTAAGGTCGATATTCCTTAAACATGTGCCTGCTACAGACGTTTTGTCTAAATTGATTTTTCGTCCATTGAATTATGTTTTTGTCCCGAGCCCAGGACGAGGCCGAGGAAATTAGGTACTTACCTATTTATTTTTGTACCGTTGATCTTTTGAAATGGTTTGATCAAAAGAACGTTATTGTTACGTAAACCGTAGCTACTCACGCACACGAACACCTTGAGGATAACTTTGGAATGAAAGTGAGAGTGCTTCTGTGGTGATCGTTGTCAGTTCCAAAGTCGTTGGAGGTGTCAAACGTCGGCTTGTTGTTCCCAGGACAGACAAACTCCAACAACTTTGGCAAGTTTGCTCCTGTCTGCCCCTACGACACCTCAGAATTTTAAACAAGCGCCAGGTGAACGAGTTTACTCTAAAATATTTAAGAAATAACTCGCTAAGATTTCTTGTTGCGAAGTTTCAAGATATTCAGAACATATTTTGAAAATGGAGGCTTGGAAACCGAAGTTTTGATTACTTACAGGAAAATAAAAGTAGATATTTAAGTTTTGATAGGTTATAATAACAACGTTGTAGAAGAAGTACCTTATCTATACAGCTTAAGCTATATTCGTAAAGCAGCAGTGTTGTTGTTGTTTGAATGTGGGTACTTGAGTGTATATTAATAGATAGGCTTATGTTCCACTCAATTAACGCAAAAACAAACTCAAAACGACTGTTCTTTGTCACAGATGCGAGCCAAACAACGGTATTAAATAACGCGATATCTGTAGGGAAATGCGCCGCGATAGCATCGCAACCCGTTGCCAAATTACACCCTTGTTGCGTTTTACAATAGCCACGAGGGTAGGGGTACTGGCAGACTACCTACCAACTCGCATAAATACAGATAATTGCGTGTAAGTAATTACAATAAAAAATTAGGAATTTCGGCGCGCACGTATATAATTTTGCGCCCATTTTTGCATACCTAACTGAAAAGCAAAATATTTTTTGCATTGTTCATACTCGTACGTTTTCTAATAAGACAGCAAAAATATGAAGCTGCTTTTACGAGAGAACAATTTACTCGTAAAGATAACATAGTTAAAATAAATCTTCATTACATTAAACCCGAGCTGTTCTCATATTTTCAAACGGGACGGTTTTAACGTTCTTACCGCTTGCGGTAAGCGGGTGTGCAACAAATTTTCCGAATAATAGTGTGAAGAAAAAATTTAGCCGGTAAAACGGTAATATACGACAGGAAAAGGGTAAAATATATGGTGCCTTAAAGTATCTCCGCTGGCAATATGAAATGTTTAATTTATAGCAGTGTTTACTTTATATCCACTCTGTGATACTTACTTTACGTGGAGGAGATAAAATATAAATATTTTCATGGATAACTTGTAGGTGGCAACTCTATTTGATGTTTTATCCGCGTACTTAGTTAGCTTGGACTAATAAATTCTCGTTGGTAATGAACATTTAACTGATGGGTCTCCTGGTGGTTTGCGATGAAGGCAACAGTTTGTTCAGAACTAGACCGATTTTACGAATGTGTCGCTTGGATATAGAATAGGTTTGCGTATTGTGGCTTGTACACTAAATATAATAGTTGATATTTATCTTTTAGAAGAAAATGGATCCACACAAAATAATTCAATTACCTACTCAAATTTAATGATGACTCATTCGCCGTAATACATACTTAGTTGTTTGAATTTATTTTAAACGGTATAGCAAAAAATCTTTACAATACTTAGTTGATTTATTAAAAACGTTTTCCAAAATAAATGTTAGTTTAACATAATTAGTAGTCACAATATAAATTTATTTGTATATTTTTCATGTTTAAAAACACAAGTAGACTTGCGTAGGTAGCCTTGTAGTGAATCTCAGCACTCAACAGTCTATCTATAAGCTTAACATAGTTTTAAGTAAATAGTCTTTAGTTTATATTTATACAGACCCTTAATGTACACTAGATGTAGTAGTCTAGTAATGACGTACTGTTAGAATAACCCTTTTTAAGAAAGACCTTTCTCCGGTTGAAGTTCGTTTGGCAGTACGTACCTTTTAGTACGACCCGTCCTTACTCACCTAGCCGTTCGACATTGACCTAAACATAGGTCTGAAAATATATTAGAACAGTTTTGAGGCTCATTTACAAGAGTAGAGTTTCTCGATCATCGAGAGGTGAGAATGTCCGAAAATGTGAGACTCGTCCACACTGAATAGTCCATATTGAATATTTTACTTATTACTGTCTAGCGGTATTGAGTATTTTGTAAATGGCCTATGCAAATGTCCTGCAAATCTAGTAGCGTCGTGTGACATGTCGTTGAGCTCGACGATGACTGATGCATATTTGCCTTCTGGTGGCTCCAGAAAACTTCAAAGCTGCAATGGCTCCTTCTTCAAAAGGCACAAGGTTCATTGTTAGAGTCACATTAAAATTCTAATAGTGTAATGTGACTTTAAAAGAGACTATAACGTCTGAGTTAGTTTAGGCATTTCTTTTTAGGAATCAGTCAGCTAGGAAATGACGGTGGCGTCTCGTTGTAAAATATTGACGTGTTAAAGTGTCATAAAAGATCTACTTACAATAATAAACATTTCATTTCATTTAATTTCAGTCTTTATGCGATTATAGCACTCATGTGTTTACAATCAAGTACAATATGTATTCTGTCCTCAAGTGAGAAACAAAAAATCTAATACGATTTATGTCATAGGCACGAGACTTGGCAGGTGACATCTCGAAATAAGGTTTCTTGCTTACATGGGCGCGGACGCTGTCAATTTTAAAAGGATACGATATTCTGGACAAGCCAGAATCGTTCGTACTCTTACATAAGCTAACGTTTTATCTCGTTTCAATTATTGCCTCATCGATGCGAGTAGCTCACTACGTGTAACTGACCCATTAGACATCTCTTTCACGTAGTAGAAATCTGATTAAAATATTGTATAAGTATAATTAGTCACGCACCAGGTGTCAAAGAGACACCGAGTCTGTACTTACGTAGCTTGTCAAAACAAGGTTTTTGCTGACATCGAGTGGATAATGAGATTGTTTTAATTCGGTGAACTTCTCTGCAGCTTTTGCGGGCATCCTTTTAACTTGCTAATCAGCTTAGCTCATGAATTTGTGTACGTAAGTAGGTATAGCACAATCGGATCTACTTTTCTTTTTCCCGATTTAATAACCTCGTGATTTGCTTCCATTCAAGTGCGGACAGCTTAGAGCAAATGATTAGAAATCTGAGAGCTAAATCCGTTTCAATAATTTTCTTCCGAGTTATCGTTTACGTCGATATTTTATAAGGTTCGCCCTTCTCAAAATATTTGGCGAAATTGGCTTTCCTTACTTTCTTACTGAAGTCGTCATATCAATCAGAATACCCCTTTTTATTATATGAATACTCTTCAGGCAATTAATACCAACTTGTCTGTTTACTGTATAAGAAATTACATTTTATGTTGTATTGAATTTAAAACAATGTTACAAAGCTGAAAGAAGAATACGGTTTTTTGCATGCTATTACAGAAAGTTTGCTACATGTAAGAGCAAACCGTAGATATACGTCCACTGTGTAATAAGCCATAATAGGTTATTTTATTTCTAAAAATTCTAAGACATGTGTCATCTACCAACTCGCTCTGGGCCCGTGTGGTACATTATGACCCACTCCACCTCACAGAGAGGAGTCCTGTGTCCCAGCAGTGGGAACATTAAAGGCTGATTATAGTTACTGGTATTGCTATGAATTTTATAGAAATTATTTACTTGGGATTTTGAGGTTGAACAGACTTGGCTCATACTTACTTACTTTACATAGGCATTTTCCATAAAATTCTGTTTTAGCTAAACGGTGATGATACGATGAGTTTATTCAGGTTCACGGCTCAAAATATGTAGGAAGAGCGATTAAAAAAGTACCTAAAAACAAAAAATAAATTGTTGTAAATGTTTTGTATAACGTATGACTTAACTTCCCTTAACAAATTTTAGATAACACCTAAAGTTACTTCAGCACTTTGATTTTTCTCCGAAGTAAAGCTTTTTCAACACAAGACTAGATTCATATCTAAAGTCAACGTAATTTACGTAAGTCACGTCTTGGTGTCACCCTCAGCCTTTTACTTTGACACTGAAGAGATGGCTGAGTTTACTTTCACTAATGTAATGGAGACCTATCTTATTTTATACACCAGCAACATTTATGTAGGGATTTAATGGTTTAAACGATTTATTCACTTCATTTAGGTTTACAAATGCGTACTTGTTGAGGCACTTAGTAGGGCACAAAGTAAATTCCATTATTATCAAATGGTGTGTCTGAATGCTGGTTTTCTAACAGTAAGAGCCCCTTCACACTAACGTTTATACAGCGTAGGCGTTCGATAAACGTATGCGCAGCGCAGACGTCACATAATGTCGTTGAAACGACAAAATGGATTCCTACGAGGAAACTCGATTGTACATGATACCGCAGTAATGCGGCGCATGCGTCGCGTACCCAGCAGTGACGCCGCGACAGTGCTACGCCTGCGTAGCGTTGTCGCGGCGTCTGCGCTGCGCATACGTTCATTGAACGCCTACGCTGGATAAACGCTAATGTGAAGAGGCTCTAAAGTATCAAACGCTTCTACATCATATCAGGACGAAGAAGCACCGCTTCCCTAAATAATCATCAAAAGCTGTTCTGCAAAGTATCACTAGATCATTTAAAAACACAAGTAAATAAACCTGAATCCAACCCTCACGTGCGTATCAAATAAAAATAAAAATCTATTTTGACAAAATGTGAAGGGATGCGACACATGCACAATATATGAATACTAAAATAAGTAAATGCCTACCTACATATATAATATACGCAGGGTGCATCGAGTGGTTTTTCACGCGAGCAACCGTTGTAGAGCCCTCGTGATACGGCGTTACGGCCACTTTAACAGTAAATGCAGGCGCGTTATTGAGCTACAAAGTGCTCCTACATCAGCCTTAAAAGGCTCTTCAAGTTTAAGCTAAAGTTACAATAAAATACCTTGAAATGACGCGACTTTTCTAGCAATTATTCCGAAAAAAAGAAACACATCACTAACTGTCATACAGATTTAGAAAGTAAATAAGCATATGGAGGCCAAAATCAATTCAGCTTCTATAGATGTTTTCATCACCAGCCCAATAAGCACAAAAATAAAAATGGTCAAATTCTTGTTTTTATAGAATCAATGAAAATAACACACATTATTCGGGACACGTGTCTTGACGTTAACGCCGAATGACGTGAACCACTAAAAGCGACGTAATGTACTACAATGTGATGTGAAATAAAATATTATCTTGGGACATAAATATGATGTCATTGCCAATTTTTACGCAAAGAACCTGAGTGTGAAGTTAATATTTTCTGAAAGGTAATATAGTCAAAGTAGTTCAGTTTTCAAGTAGTTTATTGTCCTCATAAAAAACTCGTCACCCACGAAAAGGAAGGGATTTTGAATTGATTGATTTGCATTTTATTTCCTTATTGAATTTTCAGAGGTCATTCACCGCTAACACAGTGATTCCCAACAATAGTGAAATTCGTTTGAACACCCAAATAGAATAAATCCTCTATTATGGTGCATTGAGGTAAAATTCCTGGCGATATTGTGAGTGCGAGTCATGCCGTCCGGCGCACACAGGGTTAAGTTAGAGCTGAGAACACAATGGACTCCGGGGACACGTCACGTCGCCCACGTGCCTTGACAATCGTCTGATTAGGATCTCATGCCCTCTCATGCTCCTTTAGCGCACACCGGTATGTATTTGCTGATTGATATACCTGCGTTCTGAGACACGTGCATCTGTATTCCGTGTTTCGAGTAAATAGCGCCAGCCAATATTACCTACACTGAATATTCGCTATACTTACCCATTATTCACCAAAAAGTTTTATCTTTATATAGCAGGCGCTTTCTATAATATATTTACGTGCAGACGAGTTAATTAAATAGTTCGTTTCAGTAACAATTTAAATAATGGAAGGATTGTTTTGTGCTTGCTGCGCCTTAATTCAATCACACAGTGCAGTGAATGTGGCAAGGGTGGCTGACATATGCATTGCGTGTGCGTGCAAGATTGTTCTATGTAAGACAACTATCCATTCTGTAAGTAATCTCTTCTATTTTTTTCTAAATATAGTCATTGAAATATGACGTTCTTTTACGTAAATATTTCCGATATGAGGTAAAATATTATAACGTTAATTAGTGGGATGTTCCAATCACGCCTTGGTATGTTTTACGTTTTTTTTTTTTTTTTAAGAAACACCTCAGATAATACGCAAACGGTAGGCCAACACGAGAAGCATTGACTTACTAATTATTACTTTATTTCTGATAATTTTATTCAGTTTATAAGGTTGAATCGAACAAGGAACTTTTAATTGCCTTCCAAATCACTTTAATAGGTCTGGAACGGAAAATTAAAAGATACCTTTGTTGCCGTAATGAACATTTAGATGGTAGTAACGCATCTTTACTAGAGTATTTTTCAAAGCAAGTAAGTAGGTAAGTAACCAATTGCCGTACTTTTCACTGTAACCTCGTTTGAATCTGTCAAATATTGTATGAGGTTTCTATCATTGATTGCTCACGAGATGACATTGCGACTATAAGGTTTTTGTGGCGCGTGACCAAAATTGGAACTAACGACGAACTAAGCCGCTATCTTGTTTTTTTTTAAATACACTTTATTTGTTGATTTCACACATTAATAATATTAAAAAAAAGTAACCGTGGGGTTTCTTGCCGGCTCTTCTCTATAGGAAGCGACAAATTGGAACCGTGCACCTTCTGACGTTTCATAAGTGCCCATGCAGGTTTATATGTAATAAAATATTTTGATTTTGGCTAACAACAACGCCACCTTGTCAGTGACATTTAACCGCCAATAGATCTTTGTAGCAGTGTATGAGATTGCAAATAGATTTTAACGTTATTCATTCCGGGAATTGGCCTTCAGGTTAATGTAAACTAGCAGGTCGAACGGTAATGCCTGTCGGTCGTGGGAACTCGTCGGTCAGCGATGGCTGCACCGCGTGCAAGTGTGGTTGCCGTTCGGGAAAGCCGCCTGTTGTGCGTATTCTCCATGGCAACATTTATATGACATTCCATAATTGTCCAAAATTCGAAATGTTCTGAAACCATTTACAAGCTTAGGTAACTATACGGCACGAAAATTGAGATACAAATTTAAGATAGTAGTAAGTAGGAAGCTTAGGCATTGCTAGTCTTCTAATCTATGTCTCTATACAAATTGAGATATTATTATTATCCAAAAAAAAAAAACTTATTTCAATGATGAATTAAAAAAATCTTCCTATGAACAAAGCAAAGACTGACACATGGTTTGAACGAGGGTATTATATATTATCTGCCATTTTGACGCAAGAATCAGTATAAAAACACGTCCCCCACAAATAAAAGTGAAAAATGGAAGTTCACCAATAAATGGGCTAAAAAAACTTTTTAATAAGAAAATTAAACCGCCGAAAAACCGAAAAGTAAAAAATAATAAACCTGCTTTGTCCAACCCCAATAACTAAGTTCGGAAGGCGGTGACATATAATTAAATACATATCCAAAGTCACCGACTTCCGAACTTAGTTATTGGGGTTGGACAAAGCAGGTTTATTATTTTTTACTTTTCGGTTTTTGGGCGGTTTAATTTTTTTATTAAAAAGTTTTTATTTTAGAATTTTTTCTGGCTATATTCTACTAATTACTACATGCTTAATTTTTGATTACTTTTTTTGTAATACACAACTCAGTATTAAAATATGTGAGTTAACAATCAATCATCCCCTGTTTTCTTACACTTAGGGTTGGAATTTTTCTTCAAAATTTATATGAGACCAACTTCGGGGTATACCCTTTCCAATAAAAAAAGAATTATCAAAATTGGACTACTCTGGAAAAAGTTATGCGTACATACATAAAAAAAAAAAAAAATACGCGTCGAATTGAGTTACCTCCTCCGTTTTTCGTCGGTTCAAAAAAGAACAACAAAGTTTTCGTAAGCTACCGTAACGTATCGAAAAGCCGTCAAAGAGCTAATATAGATGGTTGTTAGCTTTCCAAGCACATTCCGCGCAGCTTTCTTCTGGCTACGTCTCGATGAAGGCAGATTTCGCTGCCATTTTATCACGGAGAAGATACAATCGATTGCATTGAGGTGAAACATACAAAGACTTCCTCTTAGATCAATACTACGTACGATTCTAGGAATGACTTCAGTGCTCTCACCAAGCTGGTTATCGCTTTTCAAGAGAATTCTGCAGGTGTACCTAATTAGTATTAATATACGCAAGTTCTTCGTATATATTCTTATGTAAAGACTAAAAACACGTACCTAGGTGGTAAAGGTACGCGTGATGGCGTGACAAGATAATAAAGATTTCAATCTGACCATAAATAGTGAAGCTAAAAGCCAGGATCTCAACGTCACCTTTTACGATATCCACGGGAGTGATGGAATCCCCTTTTCGATTAACATTTTTGTAGCTTTAAAATGGGAGACCTCTACGACTTTTAAATTGAGTGAGTCTTTTCCCGTCGAGCAATAAATGTAAATCACGTCATTGAATGAACTATATTGGACAGTGTGCAGTGTGCCCATTGAATGCAGTTGGTGCATGGTAAGCACAATGCTTTTCGTTCAATTCATTCGCTATTGAATCACTATTCGATTGTCCCCAACTTGGACGTTTTTACATAAATTTTATGAATAAACTTCCGTCTACATTATTTTATGATTCACTTTGCTTCTACTTTGTTTGCTTTTGGTAAGTGGTTTTCTTTGTGTTTGTAAATTAGTTTCTGTTATTAAGTTAAATCTTTCTAGGTTATAATATTGTTAATTAAATTGTACAACGGTACCTATCTGTTAGAGCTATATAGGTATGTCTATTGATTTTGTTGACTGTTAAATTCAGTTGTATCCTTAAACTGACAAAAGTATTTGCGTGATATAATTATTTCGGTTTCACCCAAACTTTTCTTTTTCCTTTTTGTTTTTTAAACTTTGCCCCCACAAGGATTTCCTGTATTGTGGGTGCGTTTACAAACATTTAATCTCACATACACAAACAGCCAGATCCGGAACAACTGCTTTATCTTGGAAATATAAAAAATAACAAGATTTCATTTGATTAAATAATTAAATTATCGTTTGTCTTCTGTGTACACAACATATATTTAAATGAATAAGAACAAATGTAAAAGGATCGATAGCCTGTTAGCCTATTTCATGAAAATTGAATGAGCTAGAAAGCAATGAAATTACAGTGATCTTATTTGAATTGATACGGAAAGTAACAAAGAAAATTACCATCTACAAGGATGTATGAATTTAGACAGAGGCATGTTTGTGTTTGATATGTAATAAAGGGAATTCAAATTCAGAAGTTTTATTAAGGCAAATAAATGTTATACTTAAGTACTAACTTGATTAAGGTCAAATATTTGAAAGTAAGTCAACAACTAAGAATCCAATTGGATACATAGATAAAATACGACCTCTAAATTTACGTTATTCTTCATCTACCTATACCAAATAGTACCCAGTAGATATGACACATAAATATATAATAAACAAAAAGGACTACGTGTAACACAGTGTATTAGCATTTAATACACAAATATATTTGTATGTTTCCTACATTCGCCCTCATTTACAAGGGAACCACAAAGACATTCGTAATATTAAACCGAGAAAAAGCTCATAACAAACGCAATTCAAACATCATTCCAGCAAATAAGAAATAAATCTTGTCGGGCAAAGAAACTTAGTAATTCGTAGCTTCATGATTCAGGGGTGTCCGTTACATGGCCAGCTCCCAGCGGACGTCCACGGAATATTAACTCAGAATAGGATAAAAATGGCGCCAGCACCCGTCCCGGCTCAGGTGACACCGGAATTTGACGTTGGTAATTTGACGCCTTTATCCGGGTCACCTTCCAGCAAATGGCGGATAGACGCTGAATGAAGTAGTCGCCATGTTTTGCATAAGTCGACGCGACGCTACTTTTGTGTCCCGATATCAACCGGCTGATATCATTATTAATGCTGGGAAGTGCTGTACTTCACTACCTACATTCTGCGTTCAATAATCCCATCAAATAAAGCAAAATTAATTCCGTTTTTCGATGATAAAACGCTGTGTGCACTGCAGTGATCGTTTATACGCTTAAATAAATCTGAGCTTTTCACGTTCGATATGAAAGGCGAAAATTAAGTAGGTTTATCTCCAAAAAATGATTAATTTGGAGGTTTTCGGAAACAGTGGAGCGAACGACCGGAATAATATTTAATATCAATGCAAAAATTATAATGAGAGAATACAACGATCTTATGAATAAATGGGGAAAGTGGGCAATAAAAGTAATTAGAGAGGAACGAGTGAAACTTGGCCGCGGTCTCGCATTAGGCAGACTTAGTGCCTGCCGCGCGGAAAACTTGTGCCAATTAATGTAAGGGAGTGTATCAGAGGCCGAGGGGAACTCCGACAGATCGGACACTAACAAGCCGGCCCGGATGCAGCATACTCTGAAACTAATAGTAATCAATAAATAAGGCGATAAATTCCCTCTATCAAGTGCCTCTTCAATATAACAAGTTAGGGATTTCGTTGCCATATCCTTTGATATATGAAGAGGCGGCGAAATATTACGTACTACAGACGAATAAGCTGAAAGTACGCACGTACTCGTTTGATATGTGGAAGGTTTTACGAACATTTTGAACTCAATTATTTCTTTACGTATGTACCTAATATGTCTGAAAAAGTTCTAACAAGTATTTGGCGTTTCTTTATCACGAAACGACTACAGTGATTTACTTTTAGTGAGTAGAGAACTTTTATTAAAATAAAATCTTCTATAAGCCTTGACTTAAACGTGCTATTTCTAAGCGAATAGCTATTGCTGCGCACTTTCTTTCCACTCTATCTTATTTCCCTCCGTCTGTATATTACTTTGGTAGCAGTATTATTTAATAGATGAAGTTTAATTGTCTCGTCCCTAACTTTAACAATAATATTTATACAGCGATGATTAACTCATAAATATAAAATACTCTCTTTTTGGGTTTTAAAACAGAGAGTACAAGTTAGAATTGTTTTTTTTTGGGTGGGAAATCATCAAATAACTTCTCCCGCTCTGGGTGGAGCAGGAGGGCGTGTCAGACTTTTACTGACTAAAACCCACCCGTGTTCCTTCAGTAGCCCGTATGCCATGGGCTGTGGTATCTCAAGTTAGCATTGTTTAAATTGCTCATAAAATGGTTTTGGATTGAGGACAATTCTAATTTATCTGTGGTCTAGCTGAAAGTATCTAGGATGATGTTATACATCATAAATGTTCCAGATTTGATAGTAGGTTTTCTTTGTTTTTTTTCCAATTATATAAAAAAAAACTACTAAAAGGTTTTTAAGATGAAGATAATCTACGCAATATGGCAGAATGGAATTATATTAATCAGATATGTCACTCAAGAATTTAGTTAGAAAAACATATTCCAGTGATCTCCAAAACTCCAAAGTTAATTGAATATTCTGACGCAATTTGCAAATTTAATATTCCTTGTCTATCTCAAAGTTTCTTAGATTTTGTGTTTTAGACATCAAACTCATGCATTATTCAGTACAAATAGATGTTTATTTTTTTCTTAGATACATTTTCTGATCTTATATTTGTTCAATAAATAAATATCTACTTCGAAAACTGTATTACAAAAACATGAAACATTACAGAAACACTTTTCTTTGAAAATATTTTTATTGTATGATATATGTCAGGTTTGTTGGCTAGCGGTTGATATTATTGGTCATGTGTGAAGAATAAAAGTTAAGATTACACATCACAAAAACAAAAGTGACGTAAAATGTTTCACAGTTGAAGATCGCCGAGTTTTTTCCGAAGCATTTCGTAAATTTTATTACGTACTACACGAGAGGCCTTCATCGTTTCGGATCAGCGATAATCCCATTACATTTCCAGTTTCGGCAATTTGAGTGCCGTCTTCATGGCAATAAAAAGTTATTATTGAAACCCAGGTGAGGGCGGCCCGACTGGACGCCCTTCATCTTTAAACTTACCTCTGAATTTAACGTGAACCGAGAAATTATTCTATTGAACAACTTAGATCGAAGGGAAGGCGAAGTAATCAATAATATTACATTTTGCGCCTAATGACTTCAATTGTTTTCCGAACAGGGATACCTCCTTAAAAGTTTCTTACTTTTTGTTGTTGAGAGAGCTTTTGCTTTTGTTTTACCTACGTGTGAATAAATCAGTTCGGTGAACGTACTGAAAACACCAACTAAACAAGTAGGTACGTATCAGCGTTCTGTGCTTTTACAACTATTTTCGACGATAAGTATCGCAGCTGTCCACCCATTACTTGATTTATGGAGCTTACGAAATAAAACCGATCTAAAATGAGCCCTCCTTCTTTAAAAACTTCTTCGAATTAAATTAATGTGGAAGCGATGTTAGAGCTCATGGTCGACTGGCGTGCAGATATCGCATGGATGGTGAGTCATCGGACGCAGTTGGAAAAGCAAAGGAACATGATATAGCTGCGGGATCCAATCTCCAAAATATAGTTTCCCTATTTATTGAGTATAAACTTGGTTTCAGTAAAGCCAACTCACGTATCAAGATCCGTGGTTGTGGACACGTTCTATTTCCTTCATCGGTGATCATAGAATTCTAAAAGTGTGTGTTATATCTATATATGGTATCAGTACCTATATTTTGCATTTGATGTTGAAACTGATCAAGAATTTTGTATACCTTGTTGCTCCGTCGTCGCAAGCTTCGACACATTTGAGGCCATCAGTTCATTTGCAGTTCATCTAGATGCCCTAGCTAGTGCTAATGGATATAGCCCCAGGTTTTGAGAGATTTAGTTCAAATTTTCCTCTAAAATACACCCTTGTTCATGAACTGTATGCAGTTGTACGCACGGCGACATAAGGAGCTATACGTTTCTAGTATAAGCTGACCTCTGAATGTACGAAAGGTCATCTAATACTTGAAATGAATAGCTTGATAAGTCGCCAGGTTTACCTATTTTAATTTTCATATCCTCCTAAGCATCGCTTTTAGTGACATGGACCTCTTAAATATGCCAGTCGAGTCTCTCTGCCAACAATTGTTCTTCGTTAGTACATAATATTTTCAGGAACTTGTCAGCCACATCTGCTACCAACGGACCAGAAAAATATGACCAAAGCGGACAGTCGCCCGACAATCTGTTACTTCTAAAAACTTTATTTACGTAATTAGAGCGAAATAAAATAACGAGAACTACTTTATAAAATATTTGCTGTGTGTCTAATTAGCTGGTGGTGTTCTGGATTTTCTTTTGCATACAAACTTCATACCTGCTGAAGGGTGATTTCATTCTTACTAATATTATATATGTGGAAAATTGGATATTTCGATGTTTGTTAGTCACTCAATCACGCAACAATGGCTGAACGGATTCAATTAAACACACAAATAGTTTATGACCTGGATTAACACATAGGATTATTTATACTTTTTATCCCTGTAGTACCTACGTTCCTGTGGGATTATTTCCGAACTCCACGCGCTAGTGCACCTTTCCCCCTGCTAAGGACCGTATCTTCCAAACATGACTATGCAGAGCTGACTCTATGCTTCTAAATCTATTTAAACAATTCATAAAACTGTTGCCATAGAAATAAAAGATCCTGCTGTGTTCGGTATGTCTACACAAACATCATAGCATTAAATGCATCGGCACTAAGGAAGTGAAGCGACTTTTTTCGTAAAAAAATCTGATCAAATTCAAGTCGCATCCGAACGTCGAGGGCTTTTAGTGTACGCATCTATGCAGTGTACAGGATTACAGTCCGATATACAGGTCTGTTTGTGCTTTAGTTTGTTTGTTGTCTCCCGCTATTTCCGTGAATATCAATGAAGCCCAACAAGATAAAACATATTATGTGAGTAATTGTACACCGTGAAATGTTGCCATTTTTATGTGGTGAGTGTGGTTTCGTATGGTGCCGGACGTAAAAGAATAGCAACATCCCATTTCTTCCCGTGGGTGTCGTAGAAGGCGACTAACGTACTTACGAGTACTAGAGAATGGGCAGCAGCGTTCTCTATGCATTTTATCACCGTACTGCGATCGCCAACCCGCCTGCCAAGCGTGTCGATTATGGCAAAACCCCCCTTTTGGGGGAGGCCTATATCCAATAGTGGACGTCTTTCGGCTGAGATGTGAGTGTGGTTTTCTTTTCCACACTACTTGCTAAAGGTAGGTCTACACAAAAATCGAAAAAGTAAAATAGTTGGCATGGACATTAATGAAACCATTAATTACAGATGAGTATAATTTCTACGAAGCGTGTGTAGGTGTTTTTTCTATCCGTGTCCAGTTGCTGTCGATAAGAATAAAAAGGCACTGAAAACGATAGGGTTTGTACGATGTATTTATAAATCCTTGAATACATAAATCTCAGTAATTTTTATTATGGCTCTTTTCTGTGTCGCAAGTCGTAAATGATTTAATCATTTTCTACCTCTTTTTCCACGAGTCTTCATCTGCGTAGATATTGGATAACTTTACCAGTTTCATCTTGAATATAAGTTGTGAACCTATGAACTTGAACAACTAAGTACCTATGGTTCTGCGCCAAACAAACTATTTTGCTAATATATGTGTTCCATATTCCTTGTAGCACTATATACGTGACAAAATTCATAGGTACCAAAGTTAATTTTGGAAAACATAGATAGAACACATACAAACACCTATTTTCTCGAGTACAATTCGGGAATTAGCACATTAACAGGTCAAGAGAGAGAGTCGTTCCGTTATATAATATGTAGGGAAGGATAAGAAAGTATTCGAGGGTTCCGCACAGCGTAATGCAGCACGCTTGGATGAAAATACTTAGAAAGAAAATACCTTCTGATCTACGTTACCCAGTTTCCGAAGAATCTTTGCCTCTTTTCATATTATGTATGTAGGAAATAGGAATTTCTTCGCAAAGTAAGGTCTTCGCTAACAAATCTCGCTTGCACAATTGGAAAAACGTAGTTACGACGCTGTTCCTTGAATTCTACTCGTAGGTCTTGAATATTAGATGGCTCAAAGTATATGCGTTTGCCTTTTCTACAACCATACGAGAATTGGATACTTCTAAATACTTTACAAGATTCAAAGCCATGGCTATGGACATAAATAAGTCCAGTGTCTGCTACACACTATTTTTACTTTGTGTCTGTTTAACGAACAGTGAAAAATGCAATGATGAAACGTTTATGCAGACAGAGAGTGTGATAATGTTTTTTTATTTGTACTTTCAAAGTAAAAATAAAAAGCATTTTTCACTTTGCTTATGTTTATATTTTTGTGCAAACAGGTGTTATGTGAGAGCAGTGGTGGCCCAGTGACAACGGCCGCGACTCTTAGGTCGTGCGTTCAAACCCAGCCAGGCGCATTACTTTGTGTAAATAATTTCATCTCCACTGCTCTCAAACGGTGAATGAAAACATCGTGACGAAACCGGCGTGTTCTAGAACGAAAAGTTCGAAGACATGTGACATCTACCAACCCGCACTGGGGCCCCGTGGTGGATTACGGCCCTCTCCCTCTCACGGAGAGGAGGCTTGTGTCACAGCAGTGGGAACGTTATAGGTTGAGTATGTAGGTGTTATGTTCATTACAGTACAAGGCTAACATACTCGTACCTTATACACATACATAGAATCGGTAAAAATGACCAGAACGGTTTCACAAACAGTACTTTTTTTTAAGCGATACGTTTAGGTTTTTAGGACAAAAAATATGCATATGCAATGGTGCTCATGCTCACCTAACAATTATAGGGAAGCTCCTGTTAAGTGATCTCGATTCCAAGCGGAATTAGCTATAGACAGCAAAACTGAACTAGTAAATAAGTTAATAAGTAAAAAAAAAGTTATAATTGTCTATGTTTTTTCATCATAAAGCCATGAATGTAGTGTGAACTGGATTATTTACTGCGGCTTAAGAGTAAATTCATTGCCGTAGTCACGGGTAAAACCAGCGCAATCTGAGCCAACTCTCTCGATGTTTTCATAAGGAAAATATCTTCAGCTACGAAAAACTTCATCTGCAACTTTTTCTTTTTCCCTTATTAGCTCCCGCTCTTAACTAAGATTCTTCTGCTTTTTCTCGAATTTAATTTCGCATTTGTTTCAAGAAACTCAGTGTTTCATCTTTTTAAATGTCCACTACAGCTTCATCTTTAAATAATGACGAAGTTTTATAATCTCAACAAGCTGAATGTCTTTGTTAAAAGAAACGTTATCAGTTAGTTTAAAAGGACTTTATTTAGTTTAGTTAAGTAATTAGGTGTGTCTGTTTAATTTTCTCGGAACTACAGTTTTTCCTCGCTTTTGAACAAGGGAATATAAAAAGTTAGGAAAAAGTAGAATAATTTCAAAGATCTAAAACAAAAGCCGTTTTCTTTTGATGAGTACGATCTTTGGGTTCCGAGTAAAGACTCCAAGGATAATGAACGTATCAAATTGAAACGATTCTAATATCGCTATGGAAATTATAAGTATTGACGGGACAAATTAAATGGGTTATAGAATATCCTCAACATTTCAGCCGAAAGACGTCTACTTCTGGATAGGCCTCCTCCAAAACTTTGGTGCTTGCCATTTTTTGGGGGGATTTGCCATAATCGCCACGCTTGGCAGGCCGGTTGGCGATCGCAGTATGGTGGTAAAATGCATAGAGAACGCTGCTGCCCATTCTCTAGTAAGTCCTTTAGTCGCCTGCTACGACATCCATGGGAAGATATGGGACGGTGCTATTCTTTACGTCCGGCACCACACGGTAGAATATCCTACTAATATTATAAATGTGAAAGTATATGTTTGAAAGAAAGAAAAATAAATTTATTTGTCACAAAAACACGTGTTGTATGCACGTGTTTCCGTGTCAAATAAAAAATTGAGATCATATTTTCTTTAAACATGATTACGAAGATCATATATTATATCCGATGATGGTGGTGGTAGTGGAGTGTGTTCGATGATGTTTGGAAAGTTACTCAATCACGCGAAAAAGACTTAACGGATTTGGATGAAATTTGGCTCACAGATAGTTTATAACCTGGATTAACACGTAGGATGATTTTATCCTTGTAATACGTTCCCGTGGGATAATTTTCGATCTCCACACGGGTGGAGCCGCTGGAAAAAGATAGTAATGTTTTATTTATTCAATTAAGGTTGATATCCATGGTCTGTCACAGTAATAGGTAATTTAATAATGTCTACACGCACAATCTTGGCGTTGTTTGTGGGAGACCCACCTATTTTTGTAAATTATATTCTTTAGAGTTTCAATTCGTATTCTTCATGGAACTTCTGTTTTGAGTATTAAAACATTAAGTCTCATAATATTTCTGCTTAAATTTTTATACTTACAAAAACTAAGTAAACTTTTCATTAGATCCTTTTAACTTAATGAAAGTTTTGCTTAAAAAGAAAATATAAACAAAGTATGTAACGTAATAAAATTAGCAACATTAATTCAATTTCCATGATCCGTAACGTGAGAAGATGTTATTTTATTCTCGTGTACATTAGCTAAGAACATAAATGATTCACTCAAGCAAGCTCTCTTCGCACAACACTCACTGGTGAGCAGAGCAGGTTTGGAACGTACATGAAATGTTGATGGTAACTTTGCGCTCAGTAATTAAATGTAAATTTCAAAGCAACTCATCCTTCAATATACACATGAATATAAGAAATTTAGTGGAGCACTGGTGGCCTAGTGGAAACGGCAGCGATTTACGAGTTGTAGGTCTTGGTTTTCGGACAGGCGCTTTACTTTGCGTAAATTATTTCATCACTATCACTCTCAAAATGGTAAAGGAAAACATCGTGAGGAAACCGGCATGTCTTAGAACCAAAAATTCGAATACATATGACGTCTACCAATCCGCACTGGGTCTGTGTGGTGGATTACGCCCCACTCCCTCTCACAGAGAGGAGGCCCGTGTCCCAGCAGTGGGAACATTATTGGCTGATTATGCATACGAGTATATTTATGTTCGTATGACAAATTCGCACTTCGAGTACTTTTATCCGGTATAACGTGGATCAATCAATTTATATCATACAGACGGTCGATAAAAAATGAGGCACGTGTAACATTAACAGCGAAAAAATATCAATAGATAGATTCTGTTAACAAAATCCAATCAGGAAAAATCTGAAGAGAAGAGTCCGGATTACGACGCAGAACGTTGTTATGGATAAAACTGGGCCCTCTTCGCTGACAAACATACTCCTGTTTATGTATATGGAGTTCCAGAAGGTAAACAACCCACATGTTTACAGTTTTAGCCAGCCAACAATCGATACTCTCGTTTGTATTTGGAACTTATTTTATTAATCATACCCGTAAAGTCCAAAAATTTAATCTGATAACTCGGTTTGGAGGCACGATAGTCAAACAATAGGCGTTTGACGGCATCTATCATAAAGTTGGGCTATCCGTGCGATATACAGGGTGGCAGGGAATCGAATCACACCTGTTAGGTAATAGGTAATAGGTAAAACGGGCTGTTGTCCGCAACTCCACGTCAAAGCGCGTATTTTGCGTACGGGTGGGAGAATGGGTCATTCGATCCACCCCAGCTCCTCGAAAAAGGCCAGCAACGCCTTGGTGTTGCTGACAATCTCACTTAGGGTACCTGGGTTACCGAAGTATTTTGCCCTGTAATTAGCAACCGCCGGGCAGTTTAACAGCACATGAGCCGCTGTCTCGTCGTCCTCCATGCAGGCCCTGCACAGCGGACTGTCTGTTACAAAGAGATGTTTATTAAATGACCCATGGCCAGTTACGGCTGCTGTAACTGTACGCAGCTGTGGTTTTGTTAAACGGAGAACCTGTTTCGTGAGGCGGACATCGAACGCAGGAAGTGCTTCCTTAGCCTGCCTGCACTCACTTAGGTCCATCGGTCCATATTTTGTGATGATGATCCCTGGTTCGTTTCCTTACCAGAGTGCGTAGATACCCGAAGGGAAGTGGCGCAATGGGTTCTGGTCCCACTGGTGTCATGCTCGACCCCCTCCTGGCAAGTTCATCGGCTGCATCGTTGCCTAGCGAACCGCTGTGTCCCTTGATCCACTGAATGGTAATATTGTTGAGGCTACCTACCTCGTTGAGGCTCTGGTGGCACTCGTGTATCAGCCCAGAGTCAACCGTGTGACTGTTCAGCGCTTGCAGAACAGCCATGCTGTCACACCTGTTACCATGGATTTAATCATTAAAAAATAATAGCTGTTCCATACATTTTGGTACCTATTGCACTTTTTTATGAAACACTTCGATGGAGGTATTCAGAACTAAGGAAGATAAAATAAAAATTGTTTTATTGCAGGCAATTCACCCATAAACAGACATTTGACAATAAAAAAAAATCAAAATAAAATAATAAAAATCAAAATAAAATAAAATTATAAAAATCAAAATAAAATAATAAAAATTCAAAACATAGAGGCATGTATAGGTACCCATAGTCTTCAAAAATACATTACATTCTTTCGTCATTTTTTGTTCCCGTTTAGATGTACAGAAATCCAGTGCACAAATATAGGGCTTGCTAAATTGTCCGTGACAACCCTCAAAATGCTGTTACTATGCTGTTGTTATAAGTCGGTTACGTGCTATTGTGGATTTTTTATTGTTACCTATGTCAAATTCGACACCAATGGGTTGGGTTTTTTTTTTTGGGTGGGAAATCATCAAATAACTTCTCCCGCTCTGGGTGGAGCAGGAGGGCGTGTCATACTTTTACTGACTAAAACCCAGCCCGCCACCCGTGTTCCCTAAGTAGCCTGTGTGCCAGGAGCGGCGGTTTCTCTTTCGAACCACCTGCACCCCTGGCAGGCATCGGCCCTATCATTGTGTGCTGACATCTCTTTGAGGCGCGCGTGGAACACAACGCGCCATCGACCTGGGCTTGGTCCTTACCGGACAGCGAGCTACCCATTACTCGCCGTCCGCAAGCCCACGCCTACGGTGGCCGAGAATCTGCCTGGGATTCCCGACGCCCACCAATGGGTTGAGTTGGAAACATCTTAGTAATTTACTACACATTTTTCGTAGTGATTCTTACGAAGAAATCATGAAAAATACTTCTATAGTAGGAAAATTATAAATTAAAGTAAGCAATTATTAATAAATTTGTGTCGGGGGTCTCCGTTTTCGATGACAAAAATGTATTGTAACGATAATGTTATCGTCTCAATTTATAATAAACACAACAACACCGTAATAATGAATTACGTATCTATCGTCTTTATGATACGATAAAAAGTTGGAAAAGTAATGTTATGTATCAACATTTTATTATGGCGTAAGTGTATTACTGACAACATTAATCTATCACAATTTTATAATATTTATTTTCATAAAATGCAAGGTTTTTCTCCCACATCATTTAATGTTGACTAATTGAATTACACAAAATAGCTTTCGTTTGATGTATCAATGAACTCAATACTTCGACTCATTGAAAAGATATTCTACAAAAACAGAAAAACATTTCTCCCGTATAATTAGAGTTGCACGATGACGACGACGAGCTTTTTTTTTTACATAAAAATTCTACGCTGTAATCATGTGCATGAATTTGCGCGGTTACAGTAAGCTCGTCGATGTGTCTGGCACCATGTATTTCATTGTTACTGTCGTAAAGTATCGCCATCAGAGGTAAACAAGCCTGGCATCGTATGTGGGGCGTACGATGACGCGATGTAGTGTGGGTGTACCAAACGCAGAGATAACGAGCACACTATATCGGGTTGTTATTTTATTCTTATGTTATGACTCTTGTTAGGTCGACACTTTGTTTCGTTAGTGTACCGGGCGATGACGCATTTTATTACAAAACAAAGAAGAGTAAGTCCTATTATACAGGTGGAAAAAACCATTTTCGCTTACCGTTAGGTAACAATCGAATCATGCACAAAATGAACATGGCAAATTTATTATGTGCATCTCTTCTGATATTTAAGTATCGGATTAATATACCTAGTGTCTGGCGTGTCTAGTGCGGTAATTGCGTAACACTCTAAGAGTAGCAATGGCTTTCAATTTGACAGTTCATCAACTTTCATTGTATTATTTACGTCGTTGAGCAGACAAAATTTTCATGCAGCAATATTCTTCAGAATTATTCAGATTTTTATTGATAGTGTATTACGAAATTGGGGTGCTGTTGTCTGTAAGCAACACGATTTGATGGACACTACTGAAGGTGCCAAGCACGTAGCTAAATTCTGTGCTTACTCTGAGTCTGTATACATACTATATTGCCATCGACACGCTAAGAAGATGAACGCCGGTGACACTTTGCACATAATCACGGTGAGCGCTCTTCTGACGCTCAGGTTCTTAGTATACAAATGAACCTGATTTTAGGTATATAAGTACTCTATAAAGCATTTAAAAAGGTGGCAGATTTCAAAGCAGGTATGTACATTCCACTTCCAATTACGAGCATCTCGTAAACATGTCTAAGTGATACAGTTGAGCAAAGTGTTGCGGCTGTAACGACATCACTCCGCAACACAATTACCATTAGTGTCGGTTTTATTGTGACAACTTAAATCACCTGCCAGCCTGCCACCCTCGTCTTGTTCTAATTTCCAGTTTAACTCGAGTGGGAAAACTCGAAAACACGAAACATTTCCCTAATGATAATTTTAAAAACGTTATAAAAGAGAAATGCTGAATCCGCTGTGTTACAGTCTAGCGAGTAACAGTTCAAATAAAACGAAATGAAATCGCACACACGATGCCGACCGGGAATGTACCGCCCTATAAAAGCTACGTACCTATATTTATTATGCTACGTATTGCCACTATTATAAGACTACGATGGCAATACATGTCGGGCTATACATTATTACGGCTCGGCGATCGATGCCCGCGTTTGTCGAGTGCATAGAATGGAAGGAAGTTTTAAATTTTTTAACTTTTGAATAAACACTTGAATAAAAAATATCTTATTAAGGTGAATTGATAATTCATTGTACATTAAACATAAAATCTCATTAATGTCCTCTGTGGAACATGAGCCTCCCCTTTAACCACCAAAATAAACGTTCCTGGGGACAATGTCATAATTCGCCGGAAAGATTGGCGGTTCTATACTGTTAGATTCAAATATTTGTACAAGTTAATTAATTTCCCGTCTAGGTTATTAATTTTTAATTATTACTGTATGCAAAAGGCTTTTGCAAACTGTGCGCCCAGTTTGAGGGATGCAATAACATGGCGCAAATAAGAGAAGTGTTGCGATGTTTATGCTGGGATTCAGTACGTATACTTACGTAGACAGACTTGACGTAAGCTAAATGGGTCTTCTCTAATTGAACACTACAACGGTTAATTACTAACGTACGTCGCTTTCGCCGGACGATCTTCTAAACTAAACACACACAAAGCTTCAGCGTTGAACAACATTCAACTCGAAACGAGTTTAGCATTCAAACGGCTCAAGTTAAACCAATTTAATCGAACTTGTTTTAGATCTAGATTGTATTGGCAAGGTCGTGAAACTTTGTGAGACCATTTTACAATCTTTTTTTCTAGGTCGACGTGAAAAACGTTGCTAAACCAATAAAGCGAGTCGAAGGTGACCGATGTTGAGTCAAGAGCGGCGGCGTAAATAGTTTTCGACTAGAAAGCGTCACATCCATAAAATATAAATGAAACAGCAATGATATGAAAATAGAATGTGATTTTATTAAATAAAAGCCGCTGATTTATTATGACACGAAAAGATAAGCAGGGCTATCACTCACGTAAGTAAGTAGGCACTTTAAAGAAGTTTTGACATAAAAGAAGACATGGCAGAAGCCAAGGAATTAACGGGAATATTAAACGCAAGAATACGTGCAAGCCTTTATAATAATTTTGTCATCACCTTGGATCTCCAACGGCGCGGATAATGAAGTTTAGAAACTTGAAATTAGTTGGGTCATAATCTCACATCCCACATTATATGAGCCAGCAAGCAAACTCTATACGTAACTCCATCCAGCCTCGGTGGCTACTCAACTAATATTTCGGAACAGCATTGTTAACTAATTGGCGGGAACTTGCTTATTGAAAATGTAAATTCTGTTAAACAATTTAGAAGTAAGTAAGAATTTCAGGGAATCGAGTAAATATGCGCAGAGATGAGATCATGTTATGAGTTTGTTTACATCGTGGGTTTGTAATAGGTGCTTCGTAAAAGGAGTTTACTTCATGTGAAATTGATTTGAGTATTCTGTTTTGAGTCTCCGCCTTGCTACATGAGATGCACCCATATAAACTGTTACATTGGGAGAGCCTGAGAGCCGGCCTATGTGGGCTTTGTGTGTGAGCCGAGAACAAAGCGCAGATGCCAAATAACCGGGCATCAGTAGAAATGAACTGGTTTCCGGCCACAATAACGGCACTGTGCCATGATGAAGCTTTTCCCATTTAGAACCCGATCTTCAAAATTACTCCAAAAAACATTTGTTTTTTACTGTTACTTTTTAAAATTATTCTTTTCAGACTACAAAATAATAATTTAAAAAATGATCTTGTAGAAGATTAAAAACATTTTTTAAATTATTAGTGCGTGGGTAATTCAAAAGGTTAAGGTCAGCCGTTTATGCGTAGGAGACAATTAACACTGCCAGTTGACCATTTTTTTTTTCAGTAAAAGCTGTTCTCGCATTGTATAGGATCTACATACAGTGCGAGATCAGCGTAAACTGGAAATGTATAGCTTGATGTGTAGCCGTGTGGGTGTGTACATGTCAGTGTCATTTAAAGGTTTGAACAAAGTTGGAATGACGGAAAACATTCTATTTACTTTTTTATATTAATTTAACCCTGTATATTAAAAACCTAATTGAAAACCCGCTGTCATGACAACAACAAACGCGTACTAAATTAAGTAAGACTTCACTTCACATTACGGAACTAGCTGCACATAATTGGATTCATAGATAGTTTCACGTGAAAATAATTATCTATTTACACCTGTATTATCAATGGGCACGCCACGATTGCGGCGGTAAGTCCCCTCTTTGAGGAGTGGTTTGAGAGGCGGCATGGCGTCCTCACCTTCCGCCTGACGCAGGTCCTCACCAGACACGGTTGTTTCGGGAGGTTCCTGTTTCGGATAGGGCGGGAGGAAACGCCCGGGTGTTTCCACTGCGAAGATCGCCCTGAGGACACGGTGGAGCACACGGTGGCGGTCTGCCCTGCTTGGGCGGAGCACCGCCGTGTCCTCGTGGAGGCGATCGGCGGCGGCGATCTCTCGCGTCCGGCCCTGGTCCAGGCCATGGTACGGAGCGAGAGGGCATGGGGAGCCGTCACCTCCTTCAGCGAAGCAGTAATGCTCGCGAAGAGGGAGGCGGCGCACGTGAGGGAGAGGCAGCATATGCGCCCTCGCGACCCCAGCCGCCGCAGGATACGGAGACGCCCTGGGCGTCGGGAATCCCAGGCCAATTTCCGGCCACCGTAGGCATGGGCTTGCGGACGGCGAGTAATGGGTAGCTCGCTGTCCGGTAAGGACCAAGCCCAAGTCGACGGCGCGTTGTGTTCCACGCGCGCCTCAAAGAGATGTCAGCACAAAAAATGATGGGACCCGCAAGGGTCGATGCCTGCCAGGGGTGCGGGTTTGTTCGAAAGAGACACCACAGCCCCTGGCTTAAGGGCTACTGAAGGAACACGGGTGGGTTTTAGTCAGTAAAAGTCTGACACGCCCTCCTGCTCCACCCAGAGCGGGAGAAGTTATTTGATGATTTCCCACCCAAAAAAAAAAAAAAAAAACCTGTATTATCAATAAATAACTAAGTTCTAAAATAAATTCTAGACGTTTGCAAGTGACCAGTCCATTTGCTTGATGTCTCTCGTGTCGTGAATAATAAAACAACGCAAAATTACGACGATATCAACTGGAGCAGATACCTAAAGTTCTGACAAAATAACTTGTCCACCAGATGAAGCGTAGCAATCCTTTTCGACAATTGAATTTCGTTTCCCAAAAACTAATTTACTTTCTATTGTTCCTCCATATTTACGGACTTATTACATTTGCCTTGATCAAAGATTAAATTGCCTTCGTAAGAGGAACGACCCTTTATTTTATAAGATTTAGGAACCGACATATGGGGGTTGCATATACAGCGTGTACTAATAAGAAAGGTGAGGTCATATTTAAGGGTCAGACTATCAAACTGATCAACTTTCTCACATAGTTATAGCAAAAAATAAAAAAAAATAAACAGCTATCTCACTCTCATCCAATCCTCCTTTTTGCTTTGTTTTTTTGTTTTGCTCTTGACCTCATGCACGCCTGGTGGAAAGCAATCGATGAGGTCTAAATAATTTATAAACTATTTAAGGTAAAGTCAAGTCGACCTAGTATTTGTTTAACCACACTAAAGTCTAGAGACACTGCATGTAACAAAACGAAAGGGTATATTTGTTTATGGGACAGCTAAATAGTTTCAATCTACAGTCCTTTCAGTCCACTCCATTCAGAGTTATTTTACCTCTGAATTTGAAACACTGTCAAAAGTACAGTCATCTTTATTTTTGTTTTAATAAAGTAGCTATTAGGTTGTTGCCATTGACAAGTCCGTAAAATTACAGTGATATTTATTGCATTCACAATAAGGTTGCTACTGGATTGCTGTTATCAGAGGTAGAATAACTGTGAATGGTCTGTATGTGAAGTTTCAAATTACTGGGAATTGTTGTCTAAAGTGATAAATTAATTAATGTAATTGGTGTTTCCATTTTAATTAACAATAAAGAAATAAATAAACTAATGCCCACCCCCCAGTGGGTTCCTGCGATGTCGTTGCGGGGGGCTCAGTAGCCGTGGTCGTGGTCCCACGGTGAAGCGATGAGAAACCCCAAGGTGGGGCCGTTCGTCAGGGCTTTTGCCTCCAAGCCGACGACGTAGCGGCCAAAAAGTAAGTTGCAGTGAGATGCATCGCAACTGAGGCGGGTCGCGATGTCGAATGGGAGACATCTTGGCTGAGGGTTACAGGCTGCGGCGGAGGAGGAGTGCCGGTACTCTCGGCCTTTCCCGACAGGGAGAGCGGCCAACGCTATACCGACACCGCAGGGTATCCGTCTCAGAGGATACCCTGCGGCCGAAAAGTGGTAGGCGGCGGGGGCACCGTGCTGACCTGTCGCAGGGGGACCAAGGGTGCCAGTCACGGGGTCGCCTGGGGCCCTTATGCTATTTGGTTCCTGGTGTGGTCACGGCGTGCCATATGTCCTGGTGCGCCGGTGATATTCCCCTCCGAGAAAGGTCCGGTGACGGACAGCCGCGGCGGGTTCGCGGATGGCTTGCGCGTTTCCGAGTTCCAGCCTCAAGCGGCACTAGAGGACACCGTGGAGTTTTAGTGGGTTACAGTCCCACATAACTGCGGTATCTCCCTGTGGTAGCGCAGTAGGCATTTCTCTACGTTAAAAAAAATGCCCGAGTCGTCGGCACGTTGTGTTCCACGTGCGTTGTCAGAGATGTCAGCAACATCTGGTGGGGTCCGCAAGGGCCGATGCCTGCCAGGGGCGCGGGTTGTTCGAAAGAGATACCGTCTCCCCAGGCACACAGGGAACTGAGGGAACACGGGTGGGCTTAAGCCCTCCTGCTTCACCCGGAGCGGGAGAAGTCATTTGATGATTTCCCACCGTCAAAAAAAAAACATGCTAGTGCCATTTTGCCTGCATTTGAATAATGTCTTGACGGAGCGTAGGAATGCAATGTACCTACACAACTACCCACCGTAATAAAACTATTAGTATATGTATTCATTTTCGTATAATTACTAAAACTTCTAAATCCAATTTAATTAGGTATAGAAACTTTCCACAAATAGACAGATTAACTACATTTGTGTGTTCTCTAAAACTGGCAATTTGAATACATTTGTTTGATATTACTTTAGTTGTTTCTTCTTTTGCAACGCGATTAAATCTAACTAAACCTATTAAATACCTACCTACTATTTAGCAGAATTCAACTCTATATTTTTATGACAGTTGATTTAACTTACTCAGACAGTATTTATCTTAATTGTATCGCAATTAGGTAATGTCAAAAGCTTGTTAAATACACAATAACTGACTTTCAATAAAAGCTACCGTAATTCTCGAAATTAATTGGAACCAAAAGTCACAACAAAAGCGCGCACTTTTGCAATTCGTTGAAACGAAATGCGTGTCAGGTTTAAAATACACGTGAATAAATCACTAATTACGTGTCCCTACGATGAGTGCCGATAATTGAAATTATCGGAGCCCTCCCCGCCTGCGCCCGGCGATGAGGACCGAGGACATAAAGGAGCGCCCCAAGTCCCGAACCCACGGCCGACAGGATAATCCGGCTAAACTTTGACGTTATCTTTGTCAACGACAGATATTATAACAAACGAAACATTGAAATCAACGAAATTATTACACAGATAGCTTCAGAATTGTCTTCAGTCTCGCGAGAAGTTCAAATTAAGTTCTAAACGACTTTAAAGTTATTCTATTTCAGATTTTTATCGCGATGTTAGGTTTAAGTACGTACTCAAATTAATATTCATTGGTTTCAGAACACTGAAAAGTAGCGAGTAGCCATGGGCAATTTTATATAAAAATCATACGAGTGCTCTTAGGAAATCGCGTTGCTATGAGACTAGTAAGTAATGGACCAATATGTTAATGGTAGACGTAGCTTCAAAGCGAACCGCTTTGACTTCCACTTTCCCTATAAATAAGGAAAAAAAGTGTGTGACGGTAATAAATTCACAGTATGAATTTATTTATGGTCTGGTTAGTAAATAATAATAAAACCTTTTCGCAGGCTTGTGGTCCCCGGCTGAGATTAAGCTACCATATCCCATGGGTGTGGTACGCGTAAGTGGCGAACAAGGGATCATATTGATTTTGTAGACATTAGAGTTCACTCTGTGATGAAAATATTGTACGGGGAATTGTTATGGTTTTCCTTGAATTGTAAAGGTCGAGCCCAGCCCACTCAGCGAAAAACCAATCACTCAGTGTATCATGGATACAGAAAGTTGTAGGCACAATGGACAAAAGAACTTGGAAAATGAAGAAAACAAATGCTGGCATTTAATTTTAATCTGTTATTGTTAAGTTTATTTTCATCATGCAATAAATCGGGTCTTCATTAACCCGACATCATTATACACGTGAAACTCAATCTGCATGTCGGATGCTGTTCGGTTTTAATTTTAAAATGATTGCAAATCGAACGTTAAAGAGGTTTTCACTGACAGTGACGTATTCGGTTCGGCGCGGATGGCTCGTATAGTTCACTAACGATGATAATTATTATGAAAAGCTCGTGCCATGCTCGCGCACGTAGCGAACGAGTACTAACGTACCGTCGTCGCCTACGTCAAAGGGGAAACTTTACTAATTAGCAAATAAAGCAAATTGAACTCGCGTTCGCCTAAACGTGAGAGTTCACATCCTAGCGTAATGTTTCATGTTTTATCATCGAATGTGGAACTTCTTCGTGAAACTATTTCATATGGAGTATGATAGTTTTTAGAAACAGCGACGTGGTAGCGACCTTACATGAAAGAACGGACAGCTGTTTGAAATCTACCTATACATATTATAAAATAAGAAGCTTGTGGCTAAGTAGTCAAAGCCTCATCATCATCATCATCATTTTGGGGGGGCTTGCCATAATCGCCACGCTTGGCAGGCGGGTTGGCGATCGCAGTATGGTGGTAAAATGCATGGAGAACGCTGCTGCCCATTCTCTAGTAAGTCCCTTAGTCGCCTCCTACGACACCCACGGGAAGAGATGGGATGATGCTATTCTTTACGTCCGGCACCACACGGGACAAAGCCTCAAGGTCGATCAATTAGGTTAAGCCCGCTTGCCATGGTTGGTCCGTTGATTGGTGACATCTTTACATACCAAGACCCCTTCGTGTCCTTAAGCCTTTGGTCCCGGCTGTCATTCGTGGTTCTTTGACGTCGTTACGGGTCTTCAGAAATCCGAAAGTCTGACAACCAGTCTTACCAAGGAAGGGGTTAAATATAGTATTACCCAGTAGCTGCAATGGGTGGTGAAGTTGAGATAGGCAGTCGCTCCATATAAATCACTGTTCCTCAGTCGGTTCTAGCAAGGTTAAGGCGAGGCACATGATGATGATGACATATCATCTGCCTAGCCTTTTCCCAACTATGTTGGGGTCGGCTTCCAGTCTAACCGGATGCAGCTGAATACCAGTATTTTACATGGAGCGACTGCCTATCTGACCTCCACAACCCAGTTACTGGGTAATACGATACCCCTTGGTAAGACTGGTTGTCAGATTTTCGGGCTTCTGACGACCCGTAACGACTGTCAAAGATCCACAAATGACAGCCGGGACCAACGGCTTAACGTGCTTTCCGAGGCACGGAGGGGTCTTTGTATGTAAAGATGGTCACCCATCCACGGACCAACCGCGGCAAGCGTAGCTTAACCTGGCCGATCGACCCGTGCAGCTATAGTTATTTAGCCACAAGCCCCTCGATGATGATGACATATAGGTAATGAAATAGTTGTCTACTTAGAATTTTTGTCGAATACGAAACACGGATTTGGATGAATATTGGCACATTTAAATATGGAATAACACTAAACGGTACTTTTAATCCCCATAGAAGGTTTCCGTGGGATATTTTCCGACATCCACTTGGATGAATCCAAGGGCAAAAGCTAGTCTATTATTATAAATCAGTCCTCGTCTTTATAACCAAGCGAACAAACAACTTAATATTTACGAGCGTTCTTTTTCAAAGTGTAAATTACTACTGCATGATTGGCTGTTAAAACTTTCGTATCTATAGTAATACTGAAAGCCTTCTTGTACAACCAGTCTAGTTGTACAGTGAAATCTCAGACCACACAACACACGTACCTACACACCACACTTACACAACACACCTACACAGCACATTCAATATTTTTAGTTAGCTTCTTTTAATAACTAGTTTGTAAATAGTATTATAAATGTTTACTGTATAATATTTACTTGGATTGTTCTATGTTTCGTGCTTGCAAACGTCACTTTATATTAATAACAACAGAGTTAAATTCAGTTTAATTTGCCTCATGTTTATAATTAAAGTGAAGATAGTTAGAAAGCCTACACCAACTTGAAAAGGCTTCATTACGAATTCGTGCTGTTGTTATATCACATGAATTTTAATTGAAATGTAATAATATACCGACAGATAATTATGTATGTAAATATTAGTGAACAATCAAAACAATTTTCAAATAAATTGTAATAAGTATCTATAAACACGCGTGAAATGGAACGGGTAACTCGCAATTACACAAATATGAAAAGGGATTTGTGAGAATTGTTCGTTTCATGTTAAACAAATAAATCTAAATGATCTAGCTTAAAGCTTTGAATGTTTCGTACATATTAATAAACAATACCTGTTCATTTTGATGAATAAGTGGGTTTTTATCACATGTGAGTTGGGCAGTGTTTAACTAAAATGCGCACAAGTTTGTTGGAGCGTGTACAGTTGGGGCCGGGTTTGGGCTCCGGGCCTCGGCCTCGGACGGATCCTGTCATAATCCGTTACACAGGGACCCACCGGGTTTCTTCGGAAACGCGTTCTGCCATTCAGGCTAATGCTTATGCTATACTTATGTAAGGAAAAAGGTTTTCTTATAGTTTCTTCTAAGATGTTGCCTAAAATATACCAAGTTACAATGAAGATTCATATTTATTGATTTGATATAGTTAATATACACATATAATATGCGTTGTCCACACAACTCGATTTTTATTTACCTTTCTTAGGAAGTAAGAATCCAATTGATTTACCTGCCCTTCGTGGTGGCATTTTCTTATAATCTTGAAAACCATTTCTTTTATGATAACTTAGTGTGGTCCTTAGGATCTCCCAAGTACCACAATAAGTTATTAGTGGTAACGAATTCGTTGCCACTGGAAGGGCACTGTTTTTAAAGACAGTTAATAATCTCTTCAGTAAATTTACAGCGTTATTCACCTGTGCATTGATAACATTTTGCTGTGATTACTAAAAACTCGCAGCGAACAGTGTTGAGAGCATTATCGCTCCCCGATCACGTGTTTTAGGGAATTTTCGGAGCACAACGGTAGTATGTCTATGTAGGTAGATACTGTTATGTACCGTAATCATTATTTATTTTGTAAAGCTCCAAGTTCATTACCGACAGAGTACTTCTTACTTTCTTTAGCTCGCGTTTCATCCTGTGCTTAAATTTTTGAGCACGCCTCGATAATTTTTAATGAAGTCTTAAGTTAACAGAACAACGAAACTCAGTCGTTACCATCGAAGTTATTCCTTTATTAACTTATTCTATAATAAGTTAACTTTGATGTACTTTTATAGACCTTACCTCGAGGCCGAGTTTAAAGTAGCAAAGTTACTAAACATAATTATAATATGAGAGCCGCAAAAGTAAGATATCTTCTTAAGCACTTAATTATTATAATCTATCATGACACGCTTTTGTACAAATCATAAAATTATGAAATACATTTTCTTTTTATAAAATAAAATTAACGAATAGCATCACGCATTGTTTCTTTGAAAGAAGTGTACTTAATCATCCACATTTTACAAAGTTATGATTCGTCGAGCCTATTACCATCAACCGGGTACCCAGGGTCTGGGCTGCTGCTGAGAAATTCCAGATAGAAATACCCAAAAAACACTTTGTCCGACCTGGTAATCGAACCCAAGACCTCGTGCTTGACGTAGCGTATGCGACCTCTAGACCAACGAGGCAGACGTAAGTCACAAACCGTGCATAAATTCATAATGTAGTTGTCACGGGTAAATTAGGTGTAAGTTACGAGGACACCATAATTGTAACTTAAAATATACATATTTCAACAACGTTATGTTCCCAGGACTCCAGTTGGGTTAAAATTTAGTGTTCATTTCTAAAAGAAAAAATGTTAACCCATACTAAAAAGGTTACAACAACGTTTGGGAACCTTATTTACATTAGGTACGTTTTTGAAACGAAACTGATTTACATAAAGTACAATAGTACATCTGTTATTCAGTCTTGGCAGTGAGCGGGTGCATTTGACACGGGATTTATTATTTTAATAAAACTCCACTGTGGAGGCGATAACGCTTACGAATATTATATCATAATATTTCTTCACTTTGCGTTGTAATTACGAAAATCCAGAATGAGCAGACACATCCCGTTTTAATTAAATCCATTATGTAATGTAAACAAAGTACCAAGTTTATACATATAAGCCAAAATTCGCCTTTTGCATTTTGTAGGTACAGCGGAAACAATGGAAACATTTTATATGTATGCCGCACATTGTATTTGCATTTGCACATTACATATAAGTATTTTCAGGGTTCCGTACCCAAAACGTGCTAACGGCATACATTACAAAACTTCCGCTGCCCTTTCGTCTGTCTGTCTATCAGCGGGCTGTATCTCATTAGACACAGCCAACTGTCTACCTATTGACAGTTGAAAATTTCACAGAGTGTGTAGGTACTTCTATTGCCGCTATAACAACAAATATAAGAAAGTAAAATAAACGTTAAATTTAAAGGGGTTACGTATACAAGAAACGTGTTTCATATGTAAAATAACGGCCAAATGGGTCGACTAATCAGGTTAAACTACGCTTGCCGCGGTTGTCCCGTGGATGGGTTTCCAACGTTACATAACTTACATACCCAGACCCCTTCGGAATGCACGTTAAGCTGTTTGGTCCCTACTGTCATTCGTGGATCTTTGACAGTCGTTATTTGTCCTCAGAAGCCCGAAAGTCTGACAATCAGTCTTACCGAGGGGTAATGTGTTACCCAGTAACTTGGTAGTGGGTGGCAGTCGCTCCTTGTAAAATACTGGTACTTAGCTGCATCCATCCAGTAATACTGGAAGGCGATCCCAAACTAGTTGGGAAAAAGGCTAGGCTGATGATAAGTTTCAAGTATTGAACGGAGGTACGGAACCGCGAGTTCGACACACACTTTATTATGGCCGGTTTTATTACCTTCGTCTCGAACCCCATAACGGTTAATTTCAAGTAAATTGTATTCATTTAGTTAACCATCATTACTACGGTACTGAACATTGTTGCACATTCATTTAGCCGGAGACCCTGTAAAGCTGTGGTGGCGGCCATCGCTCTTCTAGGAAGCCGTAGCTTAAGGGTACACTTTGCGCGGGCTCGAACTCACTGGTGGGCCTGGCTAAAAATCACGCTGTCTCACCAGGCTTCGTATCCGACAGAGATAGTATCAATGGTGAGCAGTTAGACGCTAGTCTACTCGCACAATGTTATTGAGTGAGACGCAGGAGCATTTTTGGCAAAAAAGTCGCGAAAAAATTAAGAAAAGTCCTTCAGAAGATCGGGTTTTATGAAAAAACCACTGCATAAATCAATGACCAATAAAGTTTATTGAATTTATTGTTAATTGAACTTTGTCGGTACCGTCTTGGTTTTCGAGATTTTACACTTCTTTTATTACTTAAACACGCTCAAAGTTAGGTTAAATTAGCAAGAAAACAAAGTCGGTACCGGCAAAGGTCAAACATCGAAAAGCTGAATAAACTTTGTGGGTCATTGATTTATGCAGTGGTTTTTTCATAGAACCCGATCTTCCGAAGGACTTTTCTTAATTTTTACGCGCCGGTTTAACTAGATGATCCTGCATCTAACTCAATAACGTTGTACGTGTAGACTAGCATCTTACTGGTCATCACTGATACTACCTCTGTCGGACATGATGCCTAGTGAGATAGCGTGCTTTTTCGCCTGGCCCACCAGTGAGTTCGAGCTCGCGACTAGATTCCCTTTAAGGTGGACGCGCTTATGGTAGCACGCGAAATTCAAATTTTCTTGTGTTTTTTACAATTGGTAAGGTCATGGAATTGAATGAATAAAGCCTCCAACAAGTATGTATTTACAAAAATTATAATAATTAAAATAAGAATAAAGCCTCCAAAACGTATGTATTTACAAAAAATATAAAAATTAAAATCATCAATATGTGTAGTGTACGTACAATCCTCTAAGTACATTTAATCCCGTTGAATGTTTTTTTTAATGAAATAGTCATTCTATGGTGGTCAAAATATTTAATTTAAAATTTGCTTCAGTTTTTTGCAATTTACAGGTCAGTGTCATGGTGTAAGCTGATTAAAATATGATTCGCCACCGTAACAAATATGGCTTTATATAATTACTAGCTATAGCCAGCGGCTTCGCCCGTTCAGAACTTTCATCCCCTATTTAACTCCCTTAGGGGTTGAATTTCAAAAAACGTTCTGTGCAAAATTTCAGCTTTCTAGGTCCAAGGGTTTGGGCTGGACGTTGATGAGTCAGTCAGTCAGGACTTATCCTTTTATTTCTATAGATAAATTAGAAGTAATCTAATCCCATTGAATGATTTTTAAATAAAAATGGGGGACATTTAATGGGGGCCAAAAATTATAATTCTGCAGGCTAGGAGCTTCCTGGAGCCTTCACCTTAACGGATAAGCACAAGCACATTTACTTCAAAGCATTTGACCAAAACTGCACGCAGCTCTATGTATTTGTATACATGTCCTTATCAGCTGTGGATAAGGCATATAAACAAACATATCGAGTCAAATATACGGGTACATTTATTCAAAAAGGGATGGCGGGCGACGACAATGAAACATTAGAGAGTAACGTGTGTCATTTATTTACAGCGGCGGTGGAGTTAATGTTCTAGAAAAGCCTAATGTGCGTTATCCTTTAATCCTGTTTGACAATAAACATGGGAACAGTGCTTCAGTTACGTGATATGTGCGGATTAGCGGCTTATAAAGTTCATGAAAAATAACTACGCGGTGTGTACTTACGCTGAAACTTTCAAACTGTTTTGTTGTAAACTAGTCTCAGCAACGGGTTATTCACTAGTGTTGGGCTGAATGTGGGTTTTACCGAATACGAACAATCGGCTGATTATTCGGTTCGGTAAGTTAACCAAATATTCGGCAGGATTTGGCGCGCTTTATTGTGCATCTCAAAAATCTAGTCTGTTAAAAGGGCCCACTTGTACTTAAAAGTTTGCTACTTCATATATGCTTATAGACTTTATAATTTTAGTATGATTCGATAGAAATTTCGGCATTTTTACCGAATAATCGGCCGAATACAAATGTTCAGTAAACCTGCCTACCTGAATATGCCGAATAACGAACATAAAACGAATATTCCGGCCCATCCCTATTATTAACTGTTCGCAGAATGTTTTGTTTATGATTCTATACTCGCTTAGATCTCGCATGGACGTAAAAATATCCTGGCAGGATTTTATGGCGCACAGGATTTTAAATTCTCCGTGTGGAACGGAGCGTTGATAATTCAACAGACTGCACCACAGCGCGTTGAAAAATCACACTGTTCTATTTTCACCTCTCGGACCTAATCTGAACGCTGCAGATCCAGTGTGCGAAAAAATGTCTCCGCGATTTTATTACGTCTGTGGTAACGTGGGATCATTCAGCCTGTTGATTGGTCTATTCATCCCTACTATCCCTAAAAATATTATACATTCTAAAGTAACTCTGTCTGTCTTTTCCGTCTGTTACGATTTCACGCCTAAACCGCTAAACCGATCGTCATGAAATTTGGCAGAGATCTAATAGCCTGGGATATCGAGAAGGATATAGGGTACTTTTTTATGCAATAACCGACATCCACGCGGCCAGAGCCGTGGGCTAAACCTAGTAATTCAATAAAAGAAACAGGATTTTGTGTGCTTATCCAGAACACGTGTATCGATATATACGGTTGAGCGAAGGCCTCGTAATATAATATTCATTCCTTATTATTTCCAACCTCAAGAGGTCAGATTACCATCATAAAAAATGGCAGATGTAGTGAACCGTTGTTGATATTTCATTATCCGTATTGTTCTCCCTGGAGGCGTGAATTATATGAGATATTTTTGGGAGGCTGTTGTAAAGGCGACAACGCTGGAATTAGACCCTCTAAGACGCGCCCTAATTTTATGTAATCAAATTTTCTACTCGCATTTAAAACGCGGTGAAGGTAATGTAAGAATCCGTAAGTAAAATTGTTTTTTTTTTTTGCGAATGTACCCTATTTTGCCGTCAGCTACAGCTGGGTTTACGACTGTTTACCGTTCTTTATACGTGGGTAACTAATTAAATTCGAAATGATGTGTTTGCAAAATACTGTGGCAGTAAATGCCCGGAGGCAGTATACGTTAACCGTGAATTAGGAGAGAGCATAATTACACACACGTAGGTACATTGTTGAGCCCTGAAAGAACCCTAACGCTAGATTAACAAAACTGCGTTCTAAATTAATGGAAATATTTCCAACTAGCTTGTGCCCGCGGCTTTGCCCGCGCGGAAATTTCATCCCCTATTTAACTCCCTTAGGGGTTGAATTTCGAAAAATCCTTCCTTATTCCTGGTCTACATTATAAAGGGAACCTCTGTGCAAAATTTCAGCTTTCTAGGTCCAAGGGTTTGGGCTGGGCGTTGATGAGTCAGTCAGTCAGTCAGTCAGTCAGGACTTCTCTTTTTATTTATATAGATAATTTAATACAAAAAAACAATCGACTTTCTAAAAAGTCTTTGGTTTTAGTATTTTCAAACTTCTCCCACTCTGAGTGGAGCAGGAGCGCGTGTCAGACTTTACTGATTAAAACCCACCCGTGTTCCTTCACTAGCCTGTGCCAGGGGTCGCGCGGGTATCTCTTTCGAACACCCCCACTCCTGGCAGTCCACTTTTTAGTTGTGGTACCTACCCCACTCAAACCTGTATACCTTCACTTGCTAAGTAAATAACGGTGACAGGGAGTTATTATAACCTCATCAACATATTACCTATTTAATAAATAAATAAAATAAAATAAAATGTGTTTAATTCAAGCAACAAGACTCATATACAGACATACATAAACGATACAGACAAAATAACAAGTATAGACAAATAAAAATAATAACAAAAACTAACACTCACAAGATCACAATATGCCTGCTGCAGCATTGCCGGACATAAGGGCAATCCACTCTGTCGGCGATCATCGCCAGGACGGTGTTGGCGCTGCCCCGTACTCTGCGCACCAGAGACGAAGTGATATAATAATGATAATAAGTGATATAATACGTTAATACGTAGCCAACTCAAAAACCACTTATCAGAAGTTAACCAAATTTTTATAGGACCACTCTAACCAATGTTTACACTCTAACCAACCTGAAAAATAGCTTAAAAGGGTAACAAACATTTCCCCTTTCAAACATTTTTTTCAAATCGTTTCATGGTTAACGACTTATGAACTTATGAGGTAGTCAATATAAAGAAACATATATGTACAACCGAATTGAGAAACGCCCGGGTATTTCCACTGCGTAGATCACCATGAGGATACGGTGGAGCATACGGTTGAGGTCTGCCCGGCTTGGGTGGAGCACCGCCGTGTCCTTGTGGAGGCGATCGGCGGCAGCGATCTCTCGCGTCCGGCCCAAGCCATGGTCCCTGGCTCTCCCGCTCACCCAGAGCCGGAGAAGTTATTTGATGATTTTCCACCCAATAAAAAAACGCATTGAGAACCTCTTGAATTCGGTTAAAAACTAAGTTTGGATGTAAAACACTAACAAAATGATGTCAATCGATTTTAGTGTCCTGTGTTAAAAACACTTAGCAGGGATCAATAAAACATAATGCTGCCAATCCTTTGTAATTGGGGCCTCGATAAACGTGGCTCTCTCCACTATCGGGATCAATTATGGAGGCTCGCAATTTTGTCGTGAAAAAGTTATTGTAAGTTGGAGCTCTGTCGAAGAGATTTTATTAAGATTGATTTATCTTTTGTTATTACTAAGTGATATTAATTTGGGACAGAAAACAGATTTATAAAAAAGGAGCCATGTGCGACTTTGACTCGCACACAAACGGTTCCATACCAACGTGCAATTAAATACTTAACGCTACATATTTTTTTTAAATTTGTAGTGCCTTCTTGTTAATTTTTACTTCATTTTTTTTTTGTTATAGCGGTTATGTAATAACAGGCGCACGGGTCGATCAATCATGTCAAGCTACGGTTGCTGCGGTTGGTCCCTGGATGGGTGACTATAGGTACATACCGAGACCCCGCCGTGCCTCGGAAAGCACGTTAAGCCGTTTGTCTCGGCTGTCATTCGTGGATCTTTGACAGTCGTTACGGTACCTCAGAAGCCCGAAAGTCTGTTAACCAGTCTTACGAAGGAGTATCGTGTTACCTATTAACTGGGTTGTGGAGGTGAGATATGCAGTCGTTGTTAAATACTGGTATTCAGCTGCGTCCAGTTAGGCTGGAAGCTAACTCCGACATAGTTGGGAAAAGGCTAGGCAGACGATGAGTAACAGTGAAAATTTAATGTGTACCTTACATGTATATTGTGCATGGGTAGCCGTCAGCTCCTTCTGCGAAGCAGTCATGCTCACGAAGAGGGAGGCGACACACGTGAGGGAGAGGCAGTATATGCGCCCTCACGGCCTTAGTCGTCGCAGGAGACGCCCTGGGCGTCGGGAATCCCAGGCTGATTCCCGGCCACCGTAGGCGTGGGCTTGCGGACGGCGAGTAATGGGTAGCTCGCTGTCCGGTAAGGACCAAGCCCGGGTCGACGACGCGTTGTGTTCCATGTGCGCCTCAAAGAGATGTCAGGTACACATTCAAAATCAAAAAACAAAAGTCATTTATTCAAACTAGGCTGAGAGTCAGCACTTTTCGAACGTCAAAATTACATAAGACAGTCCCCCAAAAACGCCCACCCTTCGACACTTCCTAGTGCTTTAGCAGGGAAGAAGAAGTGGCGCAACAAACTCCCCAGCAGCACAGTTGTCTGATAAGTTGGAAGAACGTGATTCTATACAGTAATAGGTAAGTAATTAAATTTCATCAAAAAATGGAAATTTCAATATTAAAAAAAAAAAAAAAAAAAATGGTTTATACAGTCAAATAAAATAAACAATGCTATGGAGTAACTCATATAACCTGTCAGTAGGTAAGCTAATTCTGGTGAAAGAACACAAACGTTGTCTTGAGTTAATCACAGCGACCAACAATTCTTATCGTTTAAGTAGTCGTTGATTGAATAGTATGCCTTCGAACAAAGATTTGATTTTACTTTAGCTTTAAACTCATTAAAATGTAAATCTAGCAAAGAAGAGGGAAGCTTGTTATAAAAGGTGATACCGAGCCCAACGAATGAGTTATGAACTTTATGAAGCCGGTGAAAGGGACCACGTAGTTTGTCCTTATTTCTGGTATTAATATTATGAATATCACTGTTTTTAGTGTATAAGTGTATATTTTGCCTAATATAATATATAAGACGTTAGCGAAGATGAATTGTGATGCCACCGTGAGAATACCAATATCTTTAAAAAAATCTCTCAGAGAAACTCTAGCACCTAATTGGTAAATTGCACGTACAGCTCGTTTTTGCAGAACAAAAATATTTTGAATGTCAGCGGCTTTGCCCCACAGCAGAATGCCGTAGGACATAACGCTATGAAAATAACTAAAATAGACTAACCGAGCTGTATCAACGTCAGTGTATTGTCTTACTTTCCTGACGGCGTAGGCAGCCGAACTGAGCCTTCCCGCTAGGCTTGATATGTGTGATCCCCACTGAAGTTTGGCATCTACTGTTATGCCCAGAAAAACTGCCGAGTCTAGAGTTTCAAGCACCTCATTTTCTAAGATGATGTTGGGTCCCAGATTTTTTACATTCGGCAAAGCGAACTTTATACATTTAGTTTTCTTAGCATTGAGAACTAAATTATTCGTGGTAAACCAATCCGTAACCATTGAGAGTGCACTGTTTACGTCGTCAAAATCTTGTCTATTCCTGTCTACCTTAAAGATAAGAGAGGTATCATCAGCAAACAGTACAACGTCACAGATACCCTTTAAATAGAATGGTAAATCATTAATGTACACTAAGAATAAGAATGGACCCAGTATTGAGCCTTGAGGTACACCTAACTGAACTGGTAGCCCGGAAGATTTCACACCATTAATATCTACACATTGGTGCCTATTATTTAAATAGGAGTTTATTACGTTAAGCGCTTCATTTTGAACACCGTAATGACGTAATTTACGCAAAAGCGTGTCATGGTGCACGCAATCAAATGCTTTGGAAAGATCACAGAAAACTCCAATAGCATTTTGTGAGTTCTCCCATGCGTTAAATATGTGTTTCAGCAGGGCAACACCCGCGTCTGTAGTCGAACGACCTTTTGTAAAGCCATATTGTTCATCATGAAGGAGGCTATTTAAATTAAAATGTCTTAGCAACTGCTTGAGTATTAACTTTTCAAATATTTTACTAAATGCAGGTAAGATAGAAATGGGCCTAAAATTGCCAACGTTATTTTTATTACCCGATTTAAATAATGGTATGACTTTACTACTCTTCATGAGGTCAGGAAACGTTCCTAAATCAACACATTTATTAAAAGTAATAGCTAGATAGTCGCTACGATGTCGATTATGTTACTTAAAAGTTTAATAGAGATGCCCCAGTAATCACCAGTGTTTTTAGACTTAAGTGTGTTAAAAATATTAACTACATCACGAGGCGTTACATGTTCGAAACTAAATAAGAGACTACATTTGGGCACACTACTATGCAAAAGGTTTTCCGCTTCAGACGGGGACGAATTTAAGGTGCGAGTCGTAGTTAAAAGTATGTTGGCAAAAAACTCATTAAATTCATTAAATTGTCTATTATGGTTTTAAAGATACTGCTCTATGACAGACGGACGTGCAGCGGAGTCTAAGTAATTGGCATCATTTGGGTATGGAACTATAAAAAGGAACTCTAAACTAGTTCAAAACATCCGTAAATCACACTTTGGTACTTACATTATTGATGTAGCTCATTATTTCGGTACCCTATTAAATTTTCTATCTTTCCACCCATCCGAAGGTTGTCTGGAAGACATCGCTATTAACGATGAGACAGCCATTGTACCCTTAAACTAACAATATTGTAAATGATGTGTGTAGCAATTACGGTGTATAATAAATCATATTAGGTATTATTTTATCTTTATGTAACAGTTTATTTTAGAACGGGTATTGAAAATCTAGCAGAGAAAGTGATAATTGGCTGCTGTCACTGGTGTATCTACCTTCTTTTTACTAAAAGCGTTGCCAATGATTTATAAACCTTGTAGAGTGGAAAGAAAAAAAAAGAAAAAAACCGGTCAAGTGCGAGTCCGACTCGCGCAGCGAGAGTTCCGTACAAACCTGTAAGTCAAACTAAAAAATAAAAACAAAAACAAATAAATACATTTTTCTTTCTTTCTTTCTTTATGGTATTTTAATATGCTTTTCGCAAATTTTCCTTTATCTGTGCTATAAGACGTTGCTTCGTGCCAAATTTCAAGATTCTGAGTTCACGGGAAGTACCCTGTCGGTTTTGATTCCCTTGCGAGTGTCGAAAATTTTCGGCATAAACGGCTGTATCTTTTGATTGCGTTATTTGAGTATTTGATATGAATTTGAGCTTGATACCTTCACACGTTCCCGAGAAAAAGGGTCTTGATAGACAGACAGACGGACAACAAAGTGATCCTATAAGGGTTCCGTTTTTTCCTTTTGAGGTATGGAACCCTAAAAACATGTGTGGTCGGAGGAGCCCCATCAGTAACGCATGCACATACACACATTCGTATATTTTATTAAGAGAAAGAAAGAGAGAGAGAAAGTCATATGGAGAGGCATAACGCATTTTCCTAATGTAACCATTTCTACTAGTCAATTCTTACCGCAAGCCGCGTTAAGTAACTTCGTCCCAAAAATAGACTGAAAACTTTTTCACCAGTCAACTCCTACCACAAGCCGCATTAAATAACTTCGTCCCAAAAATAGACTGAAAACGTTTTCACCAGTCAACTTTCTAGCGCAAGCCGCGTTAATGATGTTCGTCCCAAAAATAGACTGAACACGTTTATACCAGTCAACTCCTACCGCAAGCCGCGTTAATGATGTTCCTCCCAAAAATAGACTGAAAACCAGTCAACTCCTACCGCAAGCCGCGTTAAGGAACTTCGTCCCAAAAATAGACTGAAAACAAGTACCTACCTACATATTGCAATAAAAGATAAAAATCGCAACAAATTAAAGTCAATAAATTTGAATGATTTAACATTCATGTAACCGTAACCGTCTACGTTGAATTTCTGTTTTCAGATGTAGTTATACAATTTCAAACTCTAAAGCGCTTTTTAGTTACACAAAGTTATAACTATTGTGTGCAAAATATTTCAATAAAACTACTGTGCGAGTTTGAAGCTATATTTGCATCAAGTGTTGGCGCCGAGTTCGCAAATCAGGGTACTTAGAACTGTTAAGAAAGTTTGTTGCACGCCCATTTACATACTTATTTACTCGTGAATAATATAATAGAAACTTTTTCAAACGGAAGCTTTCTTAGCTCAGAAACGAATTTATATAAAGATGCTAAGTACAGTTATAAAACAAAAAAAAAGTAAAAGCTGATAGAGAAACTTAAAGATAGAGAAATTTCATACAGTTCCTAGTGAGACGACCAGGGCCAGAATTCACTATGACCACTTAACGATTCCTTAGTCGTAACCATGTCAATCACACACGAAATCTGCTAATATCGTATTAATAATACCGAAAAATTGTCTTGGGACATACAGAATGTGACATTTCGATTCCATAACGTTACATTGGTTTCTAAAAAAAAGATATTGACGTAGTTTTAACGTAGTAATATTCCGCGGGGAATCGTTATAACCATATAGAATTCAGGCCCAGTGTATTTGAAATAGCATTTTGATGCACCTGCTTAGTCTATTTCCTTATTAAGAAACGCATGCTTTTATGCAATTCTCTTATTGTTTACGTTTAAGAGCGTTGTTTCTGAGCTTTAATAACTCATGCGCATTGTACGGGTACTTTGTACGTACCCCGTGCTCAGTTAAGTGCTGAACAAATGTTTTATATCTGGCGGTTCGGTTGGTTTGTGCAGAATACACTCGCAAATGTGTAGTTATCTGACGTACAACCATGATTTGGTGCTCACGTCGATTGAAATGTATCTGATGAAAGTGTAAACAAACTCTGTGCAGGTTAAATTCTTACGTCAATCAATCAATAAAGAGGTTTAGTAACACATTCATCTGTATTTAGAAGGTCCGAACTTCATAGCTTACCACTTTTACTAACGATTGTTGTTTGATTGACATTATAAAATGTAATTGCAAATTCATCGGCAAAAGTTGAGGTTATTAAATTAAACTCACCCACTCACATTTAACTTAGAATACTGGGAAAAGTTCAAAAAATCTAATCAAATCACTCAATTTGTAAGTGGCACTTACAAATTGGCATCCACAGGTACCTACATTTTCTAATCCATTCATTTACCTTTTATTCAGGTACTTTTGCAACAGAGCATAGTACCTACAATATTTTAGGGATTTCTTAGAAAAGGAAAGAAATAATCATACAAAAGCCAAAATTTACCGACATGATGTTTAATTTTTTCTGTGAGGTAAGACAGGGTCCAATGCCTCTCAAATCAAACAATATATCGGTGCGGGCGCGGCCGCTGCAAGCGACCAACAATGCGCGGCGGTCGACACACAAAGCCCCGCCAAGATAATGGATATTGCTTTTCTTGCGAGTTTCAAAGCAGCCTACTTCGGAACCTCTCATAATCCGCTTACAGCTCCTCGCAAGTACGTTATTGTGCTTTAGTGGAAACATTTCCGTGGGAGCACTGAGAATTCGTGCTTACAGCAACGACGTGATACGACTTTACCAATTAGATATAAATCACTTATTTACTTCACGTTTTTTTTATATATTTGAGACTAAGATTAGTAGTATGTTTTTAGAAATAATACAAAACATGATAATGGAATACATTGCTGATAAATATTTAATTTCAAAAATCAATTTGCTAACCTGTTTCTTGCTGTCTTTTTTGTATTTATTAATCTGGTTCTCTTTGTTTATGTGGTATGTATAGCCGACCTCGTAACAGATTTATCACTATTGACAACATCATCATCTGCCTAGCCTTTTCCCAACTGTGTTGGGGTCGGCCTATCTGAACTCCAGAGCCCAGTTACTGGGTAACACATTATACCCCTTGGTAACGCTAGTTGTCAGACTATCGGGCTCCTGACGACCCGTAAAGACTGTCAAAGATCCACGAGTGACAGCCGAGACCAACGGCTTAACGTGCTTATCGAGGCACAGAGAGAGAGTCTTAGTATATAAAGATGGTCACCCATCCACGGACCATCCGCGGCAGGCAAGTTACGCCACAAGCCTCTCACTTTTGTCAACAATTCCTACTGAATTGAAACTTCACTAATATTGAGAATGTCACGGAGATTTTTTTTATTAGACACTAGCTTTTGCCAGCGGCATCGCCTGCATGCTGTTAGATAACTATTTCACGGGAACGTACTATCGGGATAAAAAGTATAAAGTTTTTTGCAGGTATCTGAGTGCCAAATTTTATGCAAATACGTTCGGCCGTTTTTGCGTAATTGACTAACAAATATCTAAACATGTAGGTAAGTATTTTGATACTTAGATGTTGTGTGAAAGTTCTGTGAAAGATAAATGTAAATGTTTAGATGTCCAAACATCTAAAAATTTACATTTATAATATTAGCAGGATGTTCGTTTTCAAAAAAAAAAAAAAAAAAAAATAACGCTCAATCTTTTAGAGGCAAGATTATGTGCGTTATTGATATCGATTTTGGTTAACTCGCTCTCGTAGACCTACGTAGGCACCTCCCGCATTCTAAATTTTTCAACGGTAAGTAGTTTTTCAAGATGTTTTTCATTTGTCGAGATTTTTTGTTTTCCAATTCTTTTACTATTTCCTTAGGTAATTTATTCAGATTGCTTGGAAGAGCAATACTTTTACCGTTTTGGCAGTTTATATAGAGGCAAGTACGACAGGTTACGAACAAAATTAGGTCTACTTGTTTTCTGTAACTTACTCACATTGTGTTCACAGTAATAATGTGTTCACTGTAATCAGAGACTACAGCTAATTTCACTTTATCAATTATATTTAAGACTATAGGCTCATCAGAAAACGATACCATGTGACACTCAAAGTTAGGGTGATAAAGTAATTACGAGGCCGACTCAACCTACTTTCTCCCATCGCCTCCTCTAAATGTGGTTTCTTGTGTTTCTACGAACTCGTTATTCGAGGCATAATCTCATCACCTTCATTTAATCAGTCAATAGTTCCTTGTTAATATTATGTGATCCCTAATCCATAGCAATTAGGTTCGTTATTTAATTACCTAAATTAATAGAGACTGTCTGCTTGGAACACGCAAGATAATCCATCAATTCTGAGAATTGGGATCGTCGTGTATGGCTTCATTTCAATAATCAAATAACCCAAAACAATGATAAACGTTACGCGTTTTCCTAGAATAGCTGAAAATTTCTGCAGTCTCCTATTTCAAGTAAATCGGATCTATATGAAGTAATTTAAAACTGTGTGGTTATTCAGTAGAGATTTATCTGTGTCAGTTAGTGCGCGCTTTTTTTTAATAATTTAAGATGTTAAACGCATATTTTCTCATCCCTTCCATTATTTTACCCTATTTTGTGCGTTATTAGTTAATAAGTGAGCGGAGGTGTGTTTGGTCGTGTAATACGAGATAATAGGAAATGCGATTAAGGAGCAAAGGTGACGTTAACCTGTTTAAGTTGCTTTAACCAAACGCGTTATAATTATGATTATAGACAACATTCAACAAAACAGCACCAGTAAATATTTAAGGAGTTTTATCTAACCTGCAGATTAAAATACATAACTCCATTTCATACCGCTCCTACCGTGCTTTTCCAATTCCTTTTCTATTCAGAAAAAGCTTTAAAAAAGGCGTACGGTAAACGCAATATAGAACACAGAAGTGCGTTCCTTTGTTTTCCGTAATCATTAAGCTTTTTCCTCATAAGAGTGTAGTGTGTTTGGCAGGTGTCGCGGAGGCCACACAGTAACTAGCGAGTCGACTCAATTACCCGCAGTGGGCGCCATAAATTTTGTGTCCGCACGCCGACATGGCAATTACTGTCGCCGCTCATCCGCAAAACGATGTTAATAGCCCTCTGATTCGTACATTTATCTCGGCTACACTGTATATTTTTATTATTTCTAGTGAATCGTGAACTTGGAACGTAACGGTTCCTGGCTGCTTAACATCACAATTTCCTCTTATCGTTATGGTCGTGGGGTTGCTAGCCCGACTGCCATTTTCGTAACGCATAATGACACTAGAAAATGTTCGTCGGGTAACCGCGCATAATCACTCTCCGAGTACTTTACCCGTCGATCTTCCTGATATTAGTCCATAGATAAGGATGGATGTGACGTAAAATGTGTCCCTATTAAAGTTACGAGGCAGATACGGCCACCGCTACTTCGTTTTAATGTAGATATTATGGCCTTAACATTCTACTCCAAAGTGCTAGTTGTACCATTTATATCTGTTACAAAAGGTACTCTTTTCACGTTTAAACTAGTAACCTAATTCCTAGCAATTACGTTTCTTCGTGATATATGGCGCCATTTACTTGCCACCCGGTAATGGACATAACTTCTGCGAACCTGTATACTTACTTACTGTGTCAATAAGGCTATTAACAAGCTTATGAGTGAGAAACTTTGGTACTTCTTTATACATATAAAAGGTTTGAACTTTGCTTCTAGTGTGTAATGATGTAATCATTCAAATTCGGTGAAGGTTGAAAAAACAGCGGTTCCTTACAATATCAGTGGTGGAATAGGGAATGTTTCGCAGTCGGCGAGGGTAATGCTCATTCGTTTCATCTCGAGGGACGTGATACAAGAGGCAGCGAGCCGTGTGCGACCCATCATTGCTAGCAATATGCTTTTATTTATCCAACAATGTTGCGATATTTCCTGACCCGATGCTCTGATAACTTTCGATACAGTTTTCTTCGCCTATTTCGTGGGGAGCTGATGAGGAGTTGTTACATAGTGGCGATTTCATTCCACGAAACGTGTTACGGAAATAAAAGGCTGTTTTATTCGTAATGTAATGACACTCGGCGTTAGATTTCCCACGAGGGTTCCCAAAAAGGTGTTTCTGAACGTCTTACTCGGTTTGCGTCCTCGTGAAAAGTGCCTGTTTGATAATTTATTATTGACTCATTCTTATTCTTTGAGTCTATAGACAGTCGTAAAAAGTTAATGCAAAGTAAATAGTCGCTTAAATATTTCAACGTTACTTTATTGTATCATAACATTTTCCAGAGACATCGACGAAGTTCGAACTTCCATTTTGTGAGCGTAATCCTCTGAAGCTATAAATTTATATACGGAACCGTTTCTTACAAACTTGTGGGGTTAGAAAATAGACAGTTAAGTAACGCGGTCGTAGGCAAAGTTTAACTCCAACATCTGGACTATCTCGCGTCTTATCGACTCTTTCCCTCATCTCGCCCGGGACACCTTACTTACCGAGGCAATTTCCTTCAGACCTTTTATTTTTAAATTAATAGTCTACTCGTGGAAACTATCGGAGTTTTAGTATTCAAATAGGTATCTAGAAGTAGGTATACATTATATGTACAAATTATGATTTATTTACAGTTCACGACATGGTACTTAATGGCTCACAACCCGCTCAAACATAACAGTGACACTAGACTCAATAAAAATCGCCTTATTTTGATTGTTTATAATATAAAGTATTATAAACAATAAAAATAAGCCGGTTTTAAGCCTTGACCAGTTCCTATTTTATTTAATACAATTTAATTTTTATAAGTATTTTGTTTATAACACTTTAAGTTTATTCTTCATCTCATTTAAAATTTTAATTTTGATTTTTTATGACTGTTTGCACTTAATTACTTATTCACAGATCAGCAACAGTAAAAATACAGAATCATGACAGACATAATTATTATGTAAAAATAAATGTTAATATTAATAATTAATGTAATTATTGTAACAATCATCATCATAATTTCAGCCGAAAGACGTCCACTGAAGGAAATAGGCCTCCGCCAAAAGGGGGGTTTTGACATAATCGCCACGCTTGGCGCGGGTTGGCGATCGCAGTATGGTGGTAAAATGCATAGAGAACGCTGCTGTCCATTCTCTAATAAGTCCCTTAGTCGCCTTCTACGACACTCACGGGAAGAAATGGGATGGTGCTATTCTTTTACGTCCGGCACGACACGGAACTGTAACAATCGTACTATAATATTACAAAATGAAAGTTAGCATATTTAGATGTCTGTTACTCAATCACGCAACAACGGCAATTCTGATTAAGACGAAATTTGGCACACAGATACCTACTTTATGACCTGGATATAACACATAAGATACTTTTATAATAAATAATAATAATAATATAATAGATAATTGCCGACCTTCACGCAGGAAAACGCCTGGCAAAAGCTAGTGTCTAGTAATAGCAACTACCCGTTGGTGCCTGTTTATAAGCGCTCGTTGCTCCTTTTTTAACCGACTACAAAAAGAAGGAGTTTATCAATTCGACATCACCATCATCATCATCATTTCAGCCGAAAGACGTCCACTGCTGGACATAGGCCTCCCCCAGGCTCCTCTACTTCGACCAGTCTTGTGATTCCCACATCCAGCGAATAGCCAACATATTTATATATATATTTTTAAACCGACTTCTTTTTATGTACGTTCGGGCATAACTCCGTCATATATAAACGGATTTCGAAATGGTCCCATTTAAATTTCATATAGATAATTTGATGATGCGTTTCGGAGACAGACAACGGAACTCTTAAAAAAATGACGGCAAATCAACCGCGATTGCTGCTATCGCATAAATATGCATTGTTTTGTCCAAGTATAATGAAATTTCTAATTGGCGTGGGGTAGGTACTATAGCTAAAAAGTGAAAAATAAAAACATTAAATAAAAAAACCTACCGATTTCCGGAAAAACACTACAAAGTGAAAAATAACTTTAATTTCGGAAGGCGGTGACAAACAATTAAAATACATGTCCAAAGTCACCGACTTCCGATATTAAAGTTAGTTTTGGAAAAAGTTTTTAGTAAACTGAAAATCAAAGTCATACATTAGGATTTTAATTATCATCATTGCAACTTGAAATGCACAGCTCTTCTACGTGCACACTCTCATACATTTGGAAATGGATTACGCTTTTATTTGGCAGTGAGTTCATAAATTCTCTGAATGCATCTCATCTCTCCGGCACTGAATAGAAGCTCCATGTCAGACGTCAGTGCTCCAATTATGTTGATGTGATGAATGAATTTGACCTCTCAAAGCTAGGTGTGTCGATTCCAGTCGAAACACGGATAGTTTCTGTCAGTGATATCTAAATTTACGCTACCTTACCCATCTTCTCTATTAGGAGGTTTAAAGCTAGGAAATAAAGGGGTATTTTGAACGATGGATATTTTCTCCCCATCATCATCTGCCTAGCCTGTTCCCAACTATGTTGGGTTCGGCTTCCTGTCAAACCGGATGCAGCTGAATACTAATATGACACATGGAACGTCTGCCTAAATGACCTCCACCCAGTTACTGGGTAATACCGTAATTGGCTGTGAGACGTATTTTAAGATAAAATTTCAAAGAGCTGTGGATTTTCTGAATGATAAATAAATAAATAATTACGATACCCCTTGGTAAGACTGGCTGTCAGACTTTCGGGCTTCTGATGACTCGTAACGACTGTCATAGATTCACGTGTTTTCCGAGGCGCGACGGGTCTTGGTAAGTCACCCATCCAAGGACCAACCGCGGCAAGTGTAGCTTAACGTGATCGATACAAGCCCCATCCCATGATGTTTTTAACTCATTTCCATGTTATTCTCGCAACTGCTACCAACCAACTGTTGTCATTGTATACCATCCGCACAATTCCTCGAAATCAGGGGAAGAGCTCGCGTGTACCCCCCACATTTTAACAAGGTAATAGAGTTAATTATTAGTTTATTTTCAGACCACAAACTAGCTCACTAACAGACAACTTAATAAACCTTGGTTTGGTTATCGGGATATCGAAAATAATATTAAATAAAATAAAGTTTATTTTTCACTCTTACAAGTTACAATTTTAACAACAGGTACATGACAAGTATTTCAACATTTATGCACACACATTTCAATATCATTCATCGATTCATTATTAATTTTTCCCAACATTTTTTTTTACAGTAGGTATCACACAATCATGATATCAATTCTCTCGTAAGTCAAAAAAACGCGAGGATGAATAAGAAAAATATTGTTTTAAATAACTGCGATACAACAGTAAGTTGTCAATAAGAGAACGATTTCAAGACGTACTTATGTCTCATTGACAAAGTTCTCAAGAAACTAGCTTTGAGAAAGTCCAAGAGATGCACCTCTCAATACGCCAACTGTGTATCCGACAATAGGTAGGTAGACCAAGGTTCAATGGTGCAATACCATTGAACCTAAGTCTAGAACCGAGTTCCTGTGCTTTGGAAACCGATATCCTTTGAAGCAATGAGGACAAACCGGCAACATGTGAATGTACAGTCGAACGAATATTTGGTATACGGATAAAATATTAATATTTCCAATTGAATAAAATTAGTTGCTTTAAACTTAAAATTAAAAATATTAAAAGTACCAGTAACTGTTTTCCACCACATTGATAAAAAAAAAACATACATAAATTTACGCCTTTTTCTCGTGGTAAGCAGAATCTACACAACACCTGCTACGATTCTTACATATTCTACGTTGGATTAGCTATCACGTTTCGTTGCGATTACTACGCTCCTGACCTTTCTGAAGAACATTACCAATAAGGTCAGTTTATGTCCTTCTAGGGCAGCCTCTCTCGGTTATTCCATTCACATCCACCTACGTTTTGTAAGTCACCTTTCCAATTATGTTATTTATAGTGTGCATAGTATCTTTGACTCATCTAAAAGAGTGATGTAAAAGATGTAATAGTTTATAGAGTTTCAGGCCGCTTCTTCTACATAGAGAGCCACTTTTTGGAACGGGCAGCTTTAACTTTCTGGCTAATTCCCCGACTCCTTGACTATTTAAAAGTGTTTGTAAATTATTTCATTAAAATAATGCTTTGAATATGCAACACACCTACATCATTGTTCAAAAGCAGTTGCATGGTAGCTGCCTGGATACCAATCTATTTGTTTAAGTGTACCTATTTAGATTTGCGTCGAGGCGTGCGATCAGACTTAAGTGGCCGTGACGAGGTAACATACTCGCTTTGTACTCGATTCGTACATCACCATCATATAGCCGTATAGTTATGGCTGTGAATGAAGCATATTAGCACGCTCCGAGATCGTGGTCCATAAGAAGGGACATAAGCCTCCCAAGCAGCACACATAGCTGTATAGCCACCGGACAACAGAATTTTTGAAAACTCATGGCTGTTATGCCGTTTGTACAAGGGCATTATATCCGGCTACACAGCTTCTATAATTCTAAATTTGGCCCCAAATTAACCAGCCCTGAGCATTGTAGTAGCTTGTTAATAGCATTCCAGAGCATTGTAAGAGCATTACATGGGCTGGACAATAGCTTAGACAGCTGTCAAGATGCCACTATCTAGCTCCTTTGATTCTCTTAGACAGCCCAAAGATGTTGTATGTCTTACTAACGGCGATTGTTAAATCTACAAAGAAATAGCAACAAAAGTCTATTTGGACAGCGCAACTGTTATGCCAAACTATAATCTGTAGGCAAATATAATTAATTTCCAATTTAAGGTAAGTAATTTTTCACGTTTATTTGCATCTCTATCGGTAAATTGTACTGCGGGTGCAATTTTACTGTTAATATATTAGGTGATATTGTCAAATATTACACGCGCCATCGAAATAATACAGTTTTACTAAAATAAATATGCAAAATAAATACGGTGTGGAATCATTTATTGATTTTTACAAAAAAAATACCATCTTATGAGCATTATCATCTATTTGTAGCTATGAAATAGTGTATTTTACTTTAGTAGCTCTGAAATATCATAAAAATTTAACAGATTTCAGTTTTTTTTTTCATATTAATTAATCGTTTTGTTTACATTAAAATGGCGTCAATTTGTTATCCAGCTATAATTCTAACTAAATTCTGTACAACTTCACTTTGCCGTGCAATGGCCATATTTAACAGCTGAGAAATGGTTTTCAGTTATTCTAACGAATGGTGAAAGCAGCGTCTTAGGGTTCTCTAATCTTGATAGAAAACCATTTCGGGCATTTTGTAATCAATTCATAATAGTGTACATATTTTTGTCATAGTGCCTGTAATAGATGCTTTGGCGCTTTAGAGCGTTTTACTTAATGGCACAAATACTAAATTCGCATACTTAATTATCTCTTACTTATGACGTAGTAGGTAAAGATGCTAATGTTATTGCTAATTAATTATTTTTGTTTTCAGAAAATAGAAATGTCGTTCAAAAAGAAAGAGGGAAAGAAAAATTATCATACCAAGTGCTTGGGAAAAGGATTGAGATGGCCTATTAAAAACGTCACTTCGAAATTGAATAAACTAGAATATTCAAAGCCTTATACAGAGTGGAAAAAAAATGCAATGCATAATGAAACGGTCATCCATTGCAACTTATAATAATGCATAAAAAGAATTAACTGAAATGTTGAACCATAGTAACACGTCTGGAGAAATCAAAATCAAAATCAAAATATTTTTATTTCATATAAACCTGCATGGGCACTTATGAAACGTCAGAAGCTAGGTGCACGGTTCCAAATTGTTGTTTCCTATGGAGAAGAGCCGGCAAGAAACTCCACGGTTACTCTTTTAAAAATAATTGGCTTTAACAATATTTTCAAATTACAGAGATTAAATGTATGGGAGGACAGCGCAGGCCTATCAATAAGTACCAGGTACTTAGACGAATACAGAATAGAAAATCGTCTACAAATCTACAGTCAGTAAGGCCTACAACGTTCTCTCATTCACAATATGTAAAATAATCTACATAAATAAAATGAACCTAAATAAAATTGATGTATAATGTCAATTAATGACGAGAATATGTCAGCATTGTAAAAATAAAAAGAATTAAAAAGAACTTTGTATTTGAGAGCAGTTAATAGACTTTCACATAGTTATGCTGTTAATGAGGTACCAGGGAAGCCACATGTGCAGAAGGAATTAATGCCAAACTTCCCTGTCTTCAACGTAGTCTTTTATCTTATAATATGCTTTTTTGATAAGGACACGTTTGATGTGCGTTTTAAACTTTCCATCGCTAAGTTCTGTAACCGACTTTGGCAACTTGTTATAGAAGCGGATACTGTTTATTAGAAATGACTTGCTAGTTTTAGTCAATCTAAATTTTGGAATCACAATTTCATCTTTACTACGTGTATTCAGATTATGGAAATCGCATCGTTTTTTGAAAAGGCCTAAGTTTTTGCGAACATACAAGATATTTTCTAGGATGTAAAGAGAAGGCAGAGTTAATATATCAATTTCGCTGAATTTGTTTCTAAGAGACTCGCGAGGCCCCATTTTATAGATTGCGCGGATTGCCCTCTTTTGTAAAATGAAAATTGAATCTACGTCAGCTGCCGATCCCCACAGCAGAACGCCATAAGACATAATACTGTGAAAATAAGCAAAGTAAACTAACCTAGCTGTGGCTACATCAGTCAACTGCCTTATTTTTCTTACTGCGTAAGCAGCTGAGCTTAATCTACTTGAAAGAGCTCTAATGTGAGCACCCCATTGCAATTTTGAATCTAAAGTAATTCCCAAAAATACAGTTTCCGAAATAGCATCCAGTTTCTTGCCATCAAGTTTTAAGTTTAGACCTACTTGGGGTACATTTGGTAACGAGAACTTAAGACATTTAGTTTTGTTCGCATTGAGTAAAAGATTATTAGCAGCAAACCATTTCGAAAGAACAGCTAGACTATCATTGACATGTAAGACATCCGTATCTTTCCTATCTATTCTAAAAATAAGAGAAGTGTCATCAGCGAATAAAATTATATCCGAGAATTTAGCCATCAGGTAAGGAAGGTCATTAATATAAACTAGAAATAAAAAAGGGCCAAGAATTGAACCTTGAGGCACGCCCATCTTAACTAGAGACCCCGAGGACGTCGCCCCATTAACGTTTACTTTTTGCTGCCTGTTTGATAAATAGGAAAGTACAAGATCAGCAGCTTGTCCACGAATTCCGTAGTGGTGTAATTTACAGATCAGTGTATTGTGGTCAACGCAGTCAAACGCTTTTGAGAGGTCACAGAAAATGCCAATGGCGTCCTGGGAATTCTCCCAGGATTCCAAAATGTGACTGATGAGTTTTACTCCTGCGTCAGTCGTCGACCTACCTTTCGTGAAACCAAACTGTCGACTATGTAAAATCCCATTCGAGTTAAAGTGTGATAACATCTGGTCCAGCATGATTTTTTCATAAATTTTGCTCAATGCGAGAAATAAATAGTACCTACATATTTAATAACGTTATCTCATGACGTTACTCAAAAGTGTTTTTTTAAAATATTTGGTTCATTAGTTGGTTATTTAAACAGTATTCTGCTTAAATAACCAACTAATGGTTTAACATATTTATAGAATTACCAAAGCCAAATATGGAGTATGTGACTGATAAAATTAAACGCAGTAAATGTATACCATTACTTTTATTTTTATTGACCATTCCTTACCCAACAGCTATTAATAAATAAAAACTTCTGAGTGCCACTGACACGTCTTTATTGTTTTGTAACGGTCAAATAATATTAAAATTTGTCTTCTCATAAAGACGTGGCGCTGAGGGCATGAAAATTTACGTACGTTTTATAAAAGCCCTTGCGGGTGAATCGCAGAAAAAAACATCTAATCATGACTGCTATGATCTTGCTAGTTGATAGAAGGATTCCGTCATTCAATAACTGTTTTATTTCTACTACAAAATCTTCTAGATAAATATCAAGATTCTTCGGTTTTCCGACACCATAATAAACGCCAATGATAAATGGTTGGCTATTTCAAAAACATTACACAAAATCGGCCAATCATTATTCTACACCTATTTAATCGCCGATTAAATAGGTGTGGAATAAAATTAGTAGTCAAGAACTAAAATTCACACCGACACCTCGACTTTTGGTGCAAAAATAGTACTGTATTTTTTTTTCTTTTCTTTTGCTTATAATAAATAATGAAAATTTCGACCCCCTTTATAAAACCCGAAACACCTCTAAAACACAACATGTGGGTAATAATTTTTCATATTTTCCACGAAAATAGTGAAAATTCCATATAAATCACGTCGAGGCTGCCGCCTTTGCGCGCCGCTGGCTCTAAAAAAAAAATCACGGGGTAGGGCAAACAAGTACCACGTTGCGAAGCCAAAACATACCACGTGCGAGTCGCGATTGTCAAATTCGATTTTAGTTGTGTCAAAATTGTTTTTAAATTTGGAGATATTTTTTTTTAGTTAAGATTCTCATAGTCAAAAGTAAGGAATTTGAGTTATAGTTTAATTAGTTTAGTTCGGTGTACAACAGAATTGGCACCAATGCCACTTACTTAAAACTATAGTTAGCGGATTGATTAGTACATTGTGCCAGTATTCACCACCAGATTCGATTAATTTTATGGTAATTTTTCTACCTGTACCTATGTAGAATCGTTCTCGGATCTTTTTGTACAATATCTGGTACGAAAAGATCCGAGAACGATTCATTTAATTCATTCAAAAATCTTTAATTCACTATTATTAGTAATTCCATCAGTGCATCTTGAGCAATATTTCTCTTTATTGCCTATAAAATATAATATTATCTCCCTCATGTCTGGTTTGATTCAAAACTTTCACACCCCCACCACTTCTACTTACAATCATTGTTTAAGAAAGGTCACTGACCGTATCCTTAAATTGTACGGAACTATGATCATTGGTAACAAAATCTATGTGATTAATTCGCGTTACGGGGTTATGACAAAATTGACGTTATCATAGCACTACTCACCTAAGTCTACTCTTCAATAATTCTAGAGGCTGTGAAATAGCTAATATTTACACTATAAGCTTTGGAATTAAAGTGGAGTAACTCTACACTAATTTACAGCTCATGCAGTCGTTAAATGCTTTTAGCCAGCTAGTGTCAAGCTCATTGAGGAAGCATTATAATATAATTATTTTACACCATAAAAGAATACCAATGGCATAATTAAATTCTCTAATACAGTTCAAAGCTTAGAAAGGGTGTTACTTTATCTCGTTAGCCACCTGTTTACAAGCGTCGGTCTTCTTGACCTACTAGTAGCATTATACGTAGCCAAACGCTGGACAATGGTTCTTTCAAGTTCTACTAAAATGTATTTTGATGATTTTTTGTCCAATGTGCTGTACATTGGACAAAAAAACATCAAAATGCATTAGTCAGCTGTGCTGTTTAACAGTGTAGAGATCACCCCCCCATACAGCCCCAAGAATCGTCTTATCCATTAGTACAGCTACGTAAGAGCCATTGGCTGTTATATAGCTTGTTTATGGATGTAATCTTCGCTAATGTGCTGCTTGGGCTTCTAGAGTGTGAAGTGTCATAATAATTTGCAAAGAAAGAAGCGTTGCTGGTTTGAGGTGGCTCTGGAAAAGAGTTCCTGATGGGACATGGGAGAGGCCTTCCCACAGTATAGACGAAACAAAATTATAAATAATTTTAGTAACGTAATTAAATTACACAGAGTTGACCAAATATCTGTGGCCAATATTAAATATTTTATATAAATACCCTTCACAAATGAATATTTGTTTGATCGCAAAAAGCTTTAAGTAGCTTTTGGATTAATTGGGACGTCTTCAAATGCATGAGAGCCAGCAATCAAACTTACAAAGACGAACATAAAATACTGTGTCCTACGCCCTAAGCTGGGATGACACACACCAGACGAAAACCATTAAACCATTTAATTTAATGCTCCAAAGTCATTGGCATGACTCTCACAATGCCTTCAAATTTGTACAAAACCCACATTTGTCTTGTTTTTAAGATAAATACTTGCGGAGAAGCGCGCAGACTAATATCGAGATATTCGTGGATAACTTTTCCGTCGTTAAGTTACCCTGACTTCTTGCAACTTGTATGCATTGTGTAAGCACAGCTTAAACGAAACTTTTAAAACATATCTCGTTAAATTCAAAAGTCAACGTTTGAATGACGAACTACTGGAACTTATGCAAACATTGGTATGTTGTATGTTGGCCAACTTTTCTTAAGAATGTTGGTATTCGGAAACAGTAGAATCGGATGAGTTTCAGATTACATATAGGAGTAGATAGCGAGTACGTCAGGCAAGAATGTGTAAACGAGCGTTTTGAGTAATGGCTCAAACGCCTGAACCATTCGCAGTTGATTAAGCGAACCTTTGAAGTTGCACGGTGACACGATGATTAATAACTGTTTATGACAACCATCTCAAACGTGGGTTTTCATACGATACAAACGCAACATAAATTTGAGGAAAACATTACTGCTGCTGACGTTTTTCCCGCTTCGCATAATCCTGAAAAGCCGTCGACAACAGTAAATAATATTAAGCGTTATTAATATTTTCATTACCTGTTAATGCTATTAATATTCAAATTCCATGAAATGAACAACAAATTAAATACCTTGATATCCATTTTTCAAAGATGAACTGATTTATAATGTTTAAAAGGTAAGAATTACTATGCTGATATTTTATCTTCTATCTCATATAATTATAACCGTTTAATTTCAGTGTCGTAGCGTTCGTAGCACTTTCGTAGTACTTGCGTAGCTCTTTTGTAGGCAGACTCGCTACGATAATTATTATTCATTTGGTTTTGGCACACTTTACATTCGTGAGTGTTGAGTTTACATGTATTACTGTCTAAGTACATAGCGTTTTAATTAGGACAGATATTCACGGATAGAGCCTTCTGTGACTTCATTAGTCTGGTATCGTAAATATGTAAACATTTACACTGATTTACATTCTCAGTAATTATTCGGTGGCATACTACTACTAGGTTAATTCTAGTTTGCTAAATATTAAATTACTTTATAAAATAATACATTTTATGCTTTCCTTTTCCGAAGTGATGGTAGCGGACCCGACTTACGACTGGTAGGTCTTGGTTTCAAAACCAGGCAGGCACTTTACTTTGAGATAAACAATTTCATCACCACTGCTCGCAAAACGCTGAAGAAAAACGTCGTGAGGAAACCAGCATGTCTTGGAACCACAAATTCAAAGATATGTGACATCTACCAACCCGCACTGGGCCCGCGTGGTAGATTATAGCCCACTCTCTCTCAAAGAGAGGAGGCCTGTGTCCCAGCAGTGGGAACATTATAGGCTGATTATGGTATGCTTTCCTTTTCAAGGATTTTACAATCTGGCAAAAAGCTATGCCATTAGGAATTTGGGTTGTATATTTTGGTATGCCAATACGTTCAACAGTAAACATGCATTGTTTTCTTTGGCGCTTGGCGTTAAACTCGTCTGTAATGTTCACATATATTTCGTACGGGACACCGATTATCGGAATTGGAATTGAATTTATTGTATAAGTTTTTTTTTCTCACCACAATAAACATTGAGAACATTGTTACACCTACACTACATGATATGGTTTGGTTTACTGTGGGCGACTCTACCAGGGGTGCGGGTTTGTTCGATAGAGATACCGCAGCCCCTGGCATACGGGCTACTGAGGGAACACGGGTGGGTTTTAGTCAGTAAAAGTCTGACAGGCCCTCCTGCTCCACCCAGAGCGGGAGAAGTTATTTGATGATTTCCCACACAAAAAAAAAAGAACTGTGGGAGACTAGTGCCTAAGTTAGGCTTTAAGGGCCTGTGTTTCAGGTCACCACGTCTCCACCCTCTAGCAGTTAGATACATTTCAAAATAATAATAAAAAATAAAAAAGTGATTTAACAATTTTGAATTAGGAGGTGGTATAATAGCTTTTAGAGTAAGTATGTAGATCAAAAAAAGTGATTTAAAAAATATATATGAGAAAATAAAATTGAATGGTTTGGTTAAGTGTTCGTTTTGTTAGCACACATTTGTAGTGAGATAGTGCCTGAGATGGCTTCTTGGAACTGCAAGAGTAGGTTGCTGTTAAAAATGGTAATTGGGGTGATACTATTCGATTTTCTAGTGTAACCAAGGGGTATCGTATTTTCCAGTAAATGGGTTGTGGTGGTCAGATAGGTTGAGGCTGTCGCTTTTATGTAAAAATTAGTACTCTGGTGTATCCGGTTAGATTAAACTTGGCACCCGACCCCAAGGATGAGGCAGATGATGGTGACTGCCCGATTTTACGGTAAATTTCATACCGAAAACTCAGATTGTAAAACAAAGGCAGATAGTCCGCGCGGAATACCAACAGTGAGGCTAGAAAAAAACAAATACTGATTCCAAACTCGAGTTAGTACGCCACGAAGCGTCGCAATGTGTGTTACATACAATGCAAAGCTTTAGTATTTGGTTTTTTGGCCTCACTCTTGGTGTTCCGCGCGGTCTATCTGCCTTTGTTTTATAGTCTGAGATCGAAAATAATTAATTGCTAATATTTGTTTTTCATTCAATAATTATCTGAAAAAGATCGTCACTCGTCGCGCTCGGGAATTCGAAGTTACAGCATGTCTCATAAACTGAGGGCAAAATATTACCTACTGTTATGATTTTCAGTCGGTATAAAATAACTTGTTCAAACCAACGCGATATTGCATTAGAGGGTTAGTCAAATAAAAACAACGATATGCAAGGATTTGTCAAAACCAAAGATGGTTTTAAATCTATTTACTTGTAGGAATAAATAAATGTAGAATGGTACTGCGTGTTGTAACGTAAAATGTATCGTTCCTGTTTATTTTCGCAATTTGCACGTTTCATGAGGAACCGGTATGTTCTAGAGCCAAAAAATCGAAGACATCATGACATGTCATCTAACAACCCACACTGGGCCTGCGTGGTTGATTACGGCCTACTCCCTCTCACCGAGAGGAGGCCTATGTCCCAACAGTGGAAACAATATGGGCTAAATATGCTATGCGCGTTTCAAAGGTCATGTGATTTTAAATTTTTTCTCTGAACTGAGTAGCACACAAAAAATCTTTTACATTATTTATTTTCGTATTTCAAACATTTTTATTACTAAAATTCAAGTATGTGTCTATTTTATTTATCTACGTTCGTGTGTCGCTGCGGGGTGCCAACTGAAAACCAGCGCTGGGTGCCTGACGCCCAGCAAATGCGGAGATGGTAACCCTTTTGGTATGGGAACGCTCAGCACAATTGTTACTGCAATTTTATTGTTATTTTTATTGTTCTCTTCTTTTTTATGTGTTTGTTGCTGTTGTGTTGTGCCTGTATCTAATAAATGTTTCCTATTCTATATCGATTTATACCGATTTTGGTAATTTTTTCCACTTTTGTATAAGTCATATAAGTTCGGTTTTAGGTCTTTATTAATATTCAACATTGATTATGTCTACGTAGATATTCTAATGAAATGATCTCATGAATAGTAAATATTATAGGTACTTGCTGATAATATTGCGCCTTATCTTGGATATTTACTTTTTATGAATATTCCAGCATGATGATGTAATAAAATATTGGAACAAATTCGGTCTTCTATTTGATTTATAGACAGACACCTTTGAAAAACAGATGGTGCATATTTCAATCTGAAAGGCAATATATTCAAGAGGACCGTCCGGTGTGGGTATTACAAATGCAGTTTATTTGATAGAGTTAGAATATAAAAGCATAAAGTAAAATCTATATTTTCTTGTAATACCTATCTACTCGTAACTTGTGAAATTATATACTCACAGATTAATCTATACGCGTAGATTAGGTTGAAACATACAAATTTAATTTATTATGCTATTTTGTTATTCTTATTTTATTTTTGAATGCAAAATTTTTGATTAATGTTAATGTGACCGTGTGTTCTTGTCCTATTATTAAGAGTCTATGTTACTTGAAATAAATGATTTATTTATTTATACAGAGACGTCGATTCGTGAATTCAGTACATGATTCTAAACTCCTTAACGTAGACATTTTTAATCGGTTATTTAAAAAAAAAAAAAAAATTTTTTTTTAGTTGTAACCGGCGAAAATGTTCAGCGCCTTGGTCTTCAGAATCATGTCTTGAATCGATGTCTTTTTTATTGATTAATGATTTTATTTCTGTTAGTAGGTATGAACAAACACTTTTACAAGTCAATCATATTTTTTTTAAAGTAGATGAGGTAGGCGTTTCCTATCTGACTACTCTGAGAAGAAAGGCCGAAACAAACTCAGAGGTCACAGTCTCTTTTAAAGTCCAGACATAATCTTGGTGAAATCATGTGAAGACCATGTGGATTGGTGTCTGAAATGGTCTTTTGAGGATAGAACCACACAGATCGAGTGGACCTGTCCAGTCAGTGCACGCATTAATCAGTAATCATGCAGCTCAACTCAGAACTTGAGGAGCTCAACGATTTTGCCACCCTGTATAAATAAATGAATTTGTATATGAGTAGATATTGGAGCACTTACCTAACCACGATAATTTAGAACTGAAACCATTCAATCATCTGCACCAGAAAAAAAATTCTTTCATTGTTGGGAAGCTACACTATCCCCGGGTGACATAGGCTATATTTTATCAACGTATTCCCACGGGAACGGGAATTACGCGGGTGAAACCGCGGAGCACTGCTTGTATGGAAATAAACACAGAACTACAGATAGGTACTATAGTCGAGAACAATTAATATTCTGGGACATGGTTACAATGAGTAGGTAGTATCGACATTAGCAAGGATCGTTGTGAGTAGGAATCGAGGATTGTGAACTGAAAATATACAATTATTTTAATTGAAAAGGAAGAAAGGAAACGGGATCCTTAGAGAGAAAAATCCCAGCTGTATTTTTAAATAAAATGTTGGATTATTTGTACCGAGAAACACAGACAGTTTTACTGCCACATCCCTGCCTTACGCACGTGACAAAATGAGTCATCCTACATATGTCAGGATACATATAAGTATTTTCTTCAATAACAGAACCGCACGAGAGGTTCTGAAAAGGTCTCGTTGGCGACGCGGATCACGTGCGTATTATTGGCAGCCGGAATCAGAGACTACCGTCAACGCGCCGTACGCCATAAGCCCGACACACCACTAATACGACCGTCACATTACATGCTCTTACTCAAACGCTCCAAAGACACAATTCATGAAAATTGAATTTTAAATAAGCTCGTGAATTAATCCATTTGAAAATGAGTACGTATACGGAATACGAGTAATTTTCGTAAGTAGAGGTATAATTTAGAAACTCTTGTGATTGAAGTAACTCCGTCGGTGGATGACGCACTTTAGGTGTCCCTGTTTCCTGAGTCTGCTCACAAAGACACACGTACACAAGAGACGTCATTATCGACTCTCCGATCGTGGATTATTGTGTTCTAGTGTGTTTAGGTACTAGTTTATATGTATGTGTAGGCGTAGGTACTGCTATATAGGCAGTATCTGTGGGTACGATATAACAATATTTTTGACTGAAAACCGTTAGTTCGTAAATGTGGTTATATCTATGGAAATACCAATTAATGTTATTAAATAATATGTAGGTCTTGTTTTTTTTTTAATAGATAGTGGTTTTCATTTCCTGTTCTGTACAATTTGTAATCCATAAATTGATATTTATCACCAATGGTGTGATCACATTGTGTTTGTTCTCTCCATATTTCTAAGGTAAAGAAATAAATATTGCCTCGTTGGTATAGTGGTAGCGTGGTTGAGCTTGAGGTCCTGGGTTCGATTCCCAGGTTCGGGTTTCGGTTTTTCTATCCAGAATTTTTCAGCAGCAGCCCACAGTCTGGATTTGTGTCCGATCGATGGCTCCCCTCTATTACAAGGGACCTAAATATAACTGGTGAAATGTGAGTGCACTTTAGGTACATCCCTGCCAACCCTTCGGAGAAACAAGGCGTGATGTTAGGATGTTAGAAATAAATGCTATATATTTTTAATATCGCCTATTCAACCTGCTACGATAGGGTATTCTCTGTATGCAATATGCATCGGGGTCGTAGTGTGAAAAACCTAGGTCTTAGATTGTTATGTGAGCGGCTCAAACATTACCCCGGCTCCACAGTAATGTTGGGCCATTCCATTCAGATAATGTGCCATATAAAGGTATTCTTATTAACAAAATCTACCGAAAGCAGGTAGGTAGTTTGCTTGGAATGTTTGCTAGTTCATTTGCAATTTACCCGAGCTCGGTAGCAGTGTAGTTGGAACATTAACGTGATGGACGGAACCCGCCAAAATAGGGAGCTTATAACTAATACCGTTAAATGAAACCGACTCATTCTCATCTCCTTCAGGAATATTAGGTGTAATGTTTTGATTCTCTGAGATTAAAGCTAATGGATTACTTAGGCGGTTTCATAAATGTTACTTTTAATAGGACAGCTCTGAATAAAACGGTAGACACTTTAAAATTTGCCCACTCCATAAAATTAAGGATAAAAATATGCTTGCATGAGTTTGTTCGCTTAATTAACTTCACAAATTGCAGACCTTTTCATCGGAAACCACACGATGAACAATTTTAAATCTCTGAACCTTATCGGGCTCATTCAGTCGAAAGCGCTGCTTTTTAGTGGGTTCGATTCTCAATCTGACTGGTTATCATCTGCCTATTTTTTTTTTCAAAATACATTTGGGATCTGGTTCCAGTCTAACCGAATACAGCTGGCCAGTGTCAGCTGCATTCGGTTAGATTGGATTAGATTGGACTGGATTTTACATGAAGTGACTGCTTACCCAAGCTGACGAGTGTAAGACCAATATTTATGTCCGTTTAAAGGAACTTCGACGACTCATACTCGAATCAGATTACTATGGCAACGGCCGCAGAAATGCCCCCTAAATGGTATTCTTCCCCCAAGTGGGTTCCCGCATTGTCGTTGCGGGGAGGCTCAGTAACCGTGGTCTCCCACCCATGGTGAAGCGAGGAACCCAAAGGTGGGCCGCTCGTCAGGGAATTTGCCTTCAAGCAGATGACGTAGCGGCTAAAAAGTAGGTTGCGGTGAGGTGCACCGCAACTGAGGTGGGCCGCGATGTCGAATGGGAGGCATGGCGGCTGAGGGTTACGGGCTGCGGCAGAGGAGGAGTGCGGGTTCTTCTGAGCAGCGCTCTTCCCTTCCGTGGCCTGGACGGGGCCGACACCGTTTGATGGCGGACGCGGTGGGGCCGCAGGGGAAGAGGAGTGTCGGTATAACGTTGGCCGCTCTCCCTATCCCCTGCGGCCGAAAAGTGGTAGGCGGCGGGGCCACTGTGCTGACCCGTCGCAGGGTGACCGAGGGGTCCGCAAGGGCCGATGCCTGCCAGGGGTGCGGGTTGTTCGAAAGAGAAACCGTCGCTCCTGGCACACGGACTACTGAGGGAACACGGGTGGGTTTTAGTCAGTAAAAGTCTGACACGACCTCTTGCTCCACCCAGAGGGGGGGAAGTTATTTGAAGATTTCCCAACAAAAAAAAAACGGTGGTCGCAAGTCTGAGTGAAGATGATTCCAGCATCCACGAATATTTACCTCAGCGCTGCTTTAAATTACATAAAAATACATGTCGTCCTTATCAAAAACATAATAAGCATGTAGCACATGTAGCATGCTGCTTCCATGTTAAAAATGTGGTAGAAGTTCTGCCGAATGATTTCTTAGTTTTTAAATTTTGTCAAAGATTAAAAAACAAAATAAAAAAACACGTAAAGTGAACAGACTAATGATTAAAATAACATTGATGGCACAAATTACATTGATGAGTGCCGACCGAGCTATTTTTCGTATGTCTATGTAATAATAGACTATTACTCGTGTTCAAGAGTTGTTGTTGAAATTTCCGGAAAACATATTTTTTCGATGGACAAAAAGTGAAAAGCTGTGCTTGCAGAAGCGTATTCATAAGGAGATTCAGCTTGCACCTCCACTTAGGAAAATGGACGTATGTATGAAAATGTACGAATGCACAATTTATTTTAAGTTTTGTCCGTCTATGATGGAGGTGAGGAGTTGACGGGAAAGTAGATTGTAAAAAATGACTTAGGTTCTCTCTCTTAGGAGTCTTAAAACTCTTTAGTAGGTCAGACTATAAAATTGTAGGTAATACAATTTACGAGTATATGTAAACGTTCAATCATTCGAAAACACAATGACGAACAGAGAATTGAAAATTAATTATCTATCAGAAGCATCATTAACGCATGGTATAATAATTTAATGTCTATAATTAGACCACAAAGCCAGCGTGGGTGTCAATTGATCACTGTCACAATGTGGCGATATACAACAACACATTACTTTGTATTTAACATAGTCAGAATCATACACTTAAATGAAAATAAGTGGTAGCTACCCATTATGTCTTTTTTTAAACGTTTTTCTGGTTACTTTTAGTCTCTATCATCATCACACGTGGCATTATAATTTTGTATTGTCATCAAAACTACTTTTGTGCAAGAACTTTTTTACACACGTGTAGTTCTGTTACAAATGATTGGCGGAAGGTAGGTAGGCACGCGAAAAATTTACCAACAGCCACCAAAATCTCAGTCATTTATTGATACAAGGCTGAGAGTCAGCAGTTTTGAACGTAAAAATCGCATAAGACAGTCCCTCAAAACGCCCTCCCTTCACCACTGCCGAGTGCTTTAGATGGGAAAAGAAGAAGATCCACCATCAGATTCGACAGTAGATAAAAAGACTGGTGTAAAACGGAATAAAATCGTATTAATTATACGTCCATTCCATCCGTAATCACGTCTCTTATTTGCATTAAGCTCAGCGCCAACACAAAAAAGTGTCCTTTAATTAGTTGGTACAACGCACGCAGCATGGCACCAGTCGCCCAAACATTTTCCGCCAATTTAACATTGACTATAAAACGGCGCAAGCTGTTTCTATTAATTAGTTGTTGTAACGTACTACCGCGCTCTTAATTACAAGTAAATTTCATGTTTATTATTACCCCGAGCGTAAGATATTAGTTTAGTGAGCTATAATTGCTATGTATGTGGCTTGTGCGACCTACTCGGATTATAGCGTAACAACTAAACTGTTGGCCGGGGTTCCCGGGGATAACTCACGCAAAGCGATAAGAAACTTGTAGAGAAGAGCATCCATTCTTGTTCTTAGAACAATGCTCCAGATAGTTATCTAACGTATACGCTTTGTTCACTTAATTAACTTCACAAATTGTCGTCCTTTACATCGATAAGACGACGACGACGGACGGTTTTAAATCTCTAAAACCAATTCTGTGTCAGACGTCGGACTTAAGACGCAAACCGACGGAAACTTTTATGAGGGCCCATGAGGAAATGATTGAACATTGAATGTAATCAAAGGGATATAATCCCTGGTAGCGAGAGAGCAGTGTAGAATTTAATTTATGAATAATTGAAAATAGAGGTTAAAGGTATGTAAGGTCGTTATCGGCGTGCCTCCGGGATTTGAACGGCGCTAGCTTTTTTGTACGGAGTTCACGTTCAATTGATAGAATCAATACTTTGGAATTGGCAAGACTTGTATATAATGTAAAATGTCTAGTTATTGGGTCAATGTACGTTACTTAAAAACTTTTAGACTCGTATTACTAGTTTTTCTTTTTATAATCCAGCATCATTAACAAAGAGAAAGGAATAAGTAAATTACGAACAGTGCCTTTAACTGAAGCCAGAGTCTGGGAATAAGGTGATTTTTTTTAAGACGGCAGCTCTTCTGCTAGGTTTAAGGGAATTTCGAAGTATTTTGATTTAGCCAAAAAAAAATAACCTATTTTAATTAAAGACTCATATTTTGAAAGTGAAGCTCCAATTTTTAATTGTGAACGTAGGTCGCAGCCAGTGTTTCGCTGAACTTGTTCGTAGAATTAAACATATAATAATTAGCGGCTATATGGTTTTAAAATTTAATTTGGTCTACAAGAATAGCAAGTACTTCAAAGAAAATGAAGGATCAAAATTAATTAAGTCTGGAAAACAATTCATTTTGCGTTATGATAAAATATTCGCTGCGCACTTGCGCTAGTCACGGTAATCCATCAGTAAACATATCCCAAAATGAATTAATGAAAAACATTGAGCTTTTACGTTGAGCTCGTTTAACAATGTTATTGTTTAAATACATTAACGTTTTAGTCCAATCAGCAGCGTGAGGCTAGAACGAGTGCAGTGCACTATTATGATAAAAGATTAGTCGCGCGATGGGGCGGCGGCGGCGCGCGGCGCGGCGCGGCTCCGCTCGGCCGCACTCTACAAACGTTTGCTCTCACCCAACTCCCCACAACTGTTCACTCATTTGCATTTCTCAGTCTGTTAGGTAAGCCTTCGCCACAGAATTTGGTCTGCACTGCTACTTAAGTAGGTATAACACTAACACACAGACACCAAAGTAGGCTGACGCTGCACGGCGGCTTTCCGCGCCTGCCTTATCTTAATATGTGTCAAGTAAGCTACTGTTATTAGGATATTTTAGAGGATTTGCTTTATCTTAAGCTACTCGTGATATAAAGGCACTTTCAGAGTGTCTCATGAAGCGTAAAATTATGGTCGGTAGACTCGCTAGTAGAGAACTGGAGCTCAGTTTCAACGTATTCGGAATACGTTCATAAAATTGAAGCTGTCTGTGACCGATATTTATGGGCATGCAGGGTGTCTATTTGTATCCTAGCTCGGTAGAACGCGGGTATTATATATTGGTTTCTGAACTTAAAAGATACTTTTAAACTGTATTTAGATCATAGCGATTTATTCTCGTAGGGTAAAATTAGGAAATGCTTGGTTTTTGTGGGATTTACGGATCACAAAAAATACAATTTATCAACATTCGCGCCCACGCTGCTCTGCCCGATGGCTAAGTAATTAACTTCAGAAAAATCTTCAAAACTTAGCCAATCAAGATGAAGCGGCTTTTTTATGTTTATGTAAACACATTCAGCTGTGGGTGTTTCTACTGTGGTACATCAGTTTTCGGAGTACAGCTTGTCCAGTTTTTGCCGCCTTCGTGTCTGATACGCCATGTGTTCGGATTCTTTTTGCTTGTTTTGTATTCACTTTGTGATCAACTCTCCATCTCCAACTTCAATCTTGTTCGGCTTACTAAACACGGTTACTTATTGAATTAATGCTGTTTTAAGATTTTTTACAGTACTCTCCATTTTATGTGTATATACTCTTATAATAAAGAAGTGCAAATTAAAAATGTTTAGTTGCTTGGCGTCACTCACGAACATTGTAAGAGTCAATAAAAATAATTTGGACCCCTGCTATTGCAGTCCCCTACTAATAATACGTCACCCTCTTCCGTTTGGATGTCGTGGGATTGAGGGATTATATCGGATTTGGAAGCTATATATACCCGTTGTATATGACTTTATTCGCCAATTCTCCAAGTCTGGTCATCATCAACACTAATGAAACATAGATATGATCTGTAATGTTTTATGAAAATAAAACCACTGTCAAAATCACGTAGACGTTGTCTAGTTTAAAAGTGCGCGTCCCTCATTTAGCGTTGCATACTCATTTCAAATGTTTGTATAGACATTTTTGCAGTGCAGTTTTAAATTAGACGATATCTAGGTACCTAATTCACAAGCATAATTAATGTATCGCCTAAATTCCCGGGACAGCAATGCAGGGTTGGATTTTTGTCCATTTCGCCGACGAGGGGAACAATTTCAATTTTGCTGATATTTTTACGCCACTTGGCAAAGCAAAAAGAAAGGTTATGATTTTGACCGGTATGTATGTGAGTATGTATGTATGTTCATCTGTTGCCTCATAACCTCTTAACTACTTATCATAATTTGACAAATAAGGTATCGTTGGAAGCGTTGATTGCCCGCTGGTTGTGGGGCGTATTTGATGTTACTTTAAATTGAATATACGGCACGCTCTAGAGGATATAAAGTCATTAATGATGGCGTGTTGAGTATCAAAAATGGGGTTAATAATCACATTCCAAAAGTAATAGATAGTTGGCTAACCCGAAAATAGTTTTTTATAAAAATAAGTTCAAAAACTAAAACCCGACTATTAAAAATCACACTCAGGAAACCTATCTTATCAACCTTTCGTAATCTTTAGGACAAAGTCTTCTACTCGAATATATTCTTGTTTCATAGTTTTAATAGCGTGATTTTGTAGTAATTGGGTTTTGCCTTTTGAACTTACCTTTTGATATGATCCGCTCTGTAAATCAGTAGGTACACACACTGTTACAATATTTTTATTTTAAAGAACATTCTCGTACAAAATTAGAGCACATAAAAAGAAGGCTCTCCAAGCAGCGGAAAGAAACAATATATTGAACTCATTAATCAATGTCAGGACCCAACAATGACCGGATACCTTTTAAAGATTGATCTCGTGTCGTGCCCAGAAATATGAAAAACAATAGACGTGATACCAACACCGACGTTATAGTTTCAGCTCTAAAACCATTTTTTATGTGACCTAAATAAAGGTCGTAATGAATTTGTTGTTGAAGCGAAGCAACTACGGTGTAAAGTTTACTTTGTAAAGTAAAATGCAAATACATAAAACATCTCGAAGCACATACCAATAAAAATCTTTACTCCACCAGTTTATGCCCGAATAAAATAAAATAAAAAATACCGAATTTGTAAAAGCGAACGATTTTCTGGCTACACACAATAAAATACAGGCAGCTATAGCCATGCAAACGTTAAAAGCTACGGTCGCTTCCCCATTCCTATTGTTTCGCGCGAGACAGACGAAATTAAGGCACATCGTTTTATATTTTCGTTTTTAATTCACGCAGTTGAAAGCGAAGTTTAAAAAGCAGATAATAACCTTTACAGGGAGTATAACGCCGCGGTCGAAAGCTGCAAAATGTGCTCTTTTATTGCTGTTTTAATTACATTCTTCGCATTCGCTCGCTTCCTTTATTTTGCGCATTTCATTTTCATAACACAATCGGCAATTTAACATGTCTGTTATGTTCGGAAGTTCTGAGATAAGACGATAAATACGTATAGCATAATCACCTTTTACCTAATGTTCCCACTGCTGAGACACAGATCTCCTCTTTATCAGAGGGAATGGGCCACAGTCCACCACGCGGGCCCATTGTGGGATGGTGGATGTCAAGATGTCTTCAAATGTTTGGTTTTCAAGACATGTCGGTTTCCTCACGATGTTTTCCTTCATTGCTTGAGAGCAGTGGGAATAAAATTAAATACACAAAGTAAACTGCCTGCCTAGGTCCGAACTGACAACATACTTGGTAAGTTGGGGCCAATACATATGTACATTTTGAATTTCCAATTTGAATTTTAGTGTATTCTCAGAAACGGAGAAACATAAGAAAAAAATCCATTCTATAATGATGGCATAATAGCCACGTATAATACGGATAGTAATTAGTTAATAGATGTTTCTTTGCTGCAGATAAATAAATAACAAAGTTTGTCGTGCTTATCCCGTCTTCAGAAACACAAATATTGACATAATTAATAACAACAGAGCACGTCCGCTCACTACTCGTGTTGAATTATAACTAAAGGAGATACTATGTATTTCTGTATCTCATATTTCTTTAGTTTCCTTTGTGTTTCTACGAAGAAGTTTGAGTTAGAAACAAAATATGTTAATTCATATACTTTATGTTATAGAGCTAAAAGCGTCTCCGACTGTTTTCACGACCTTAAACGATTTGGATTCCGACATAAAGTATACTTTAAAAAAAAAAACAACTTCTAAAAGGGTGAAAAGCGAAAATTCATAAAAATATGCAACAAAGGATAAACACAAAAACCGCCTCAATTTTATTACGAGATTCCTGGAAAATTTTGGGATTTGACGTGAAAATGCCACCATTGGTATTTTGCTTGTTTCATCTGAGTGTGTCATACTTTCATCACCCTTTTATTGTTGTTAGAAGTCAAAAATGTTTCCTTTATAAAATCCCTGTTACTTCTATGCCTACAAATCTCAAGGTACAGTGTAGCTTAAGCGTTGTCAGTAATACACAACTCGTTTTTCTTTTATGCACACAGAAATAAAACGAAAATTTGACGATTTTCGGTCCGTCCCTCACGATATTCCAGACTATCTGTATGCAATTTGCATCGTCAGTATTTTTCCTGCAATATATTGGAAGGTGTGTAGCGCGCTTAAAAAGTGATTGCTCTCCTGGTTTTGTACAGCGAAAGAGTGGTTTTTTAGGTGGCAGTATTTTATTTTCTTTTTAGTATTTTTTCTTTATTTTTGAAGGTTGTCACTGGTTAAAGTCTACTCGAAAAAATATATCATTACTTTTTTTTATTCCGAAACCTAAAAAAAACTTACTTAACTTATTATGACACCTGTAATCACCGAATCTCAATCTATCTCGCGAGATTATAAACTGTCGATAAATTGTGAACAACAAAAACCATTTATAATTTAACGCACTATTTTTCGATAGTTTATAATCTGTCCGTCAAATTGTGAACTGGTATCAAGACGGATAGTACCTTGCGCTATTACTAAATAGTCAAGTGACTGCCACTAACTTGGAAGTAGCGCTCGCCGGCCGCTGCCGCGGTACCGCTCGCTTCGCTCGCTCGGCTCGCGCTCGGTTGGTCACAGTTCTATCCTAACCCAACCTATTCGGTCGGTAAGCAGTATGGTGCAGTTCACAATTTATCGACAGTTTATAATATCGCGAGATAGATTATAAACTAACGGTGCGGGTTGTTCGAAAGAGATACCGCCGCCCCTGGCATACAGGCTACTGAGGGAACACGGGTAGGTTTTAGTCAGTAAAAGTCTGACACGCCCTCCAACCAGAGCGGGAGAAGTTATTTGATGATTTACCATTCAAAAAAAAAAAAAACCTTGTTCACAATCTCATCATCTATATCTACATGTCGCATCCGGCAATTGACGTTTTCAACAAAACAAGGCACGCCACCTAGCGGCAACTATCAGAACTAGAGTTGGCGCGCTTTGACAGAGTCGGGCGTTTCCGCTCGGTTACGAGGAGGTGAGAACGCGCCAAATTGGGGCATTCTGATCCTGGTTATCGAGCAGTGAAGACGCTTCGGAACTGTCCTACGTTTTGTTGAACCATCATCCTAATAATAATTTATTGTAAAAAGTTATTAAAGTATAAAGTGATTATTTGCCTAAGTAATTGTTATTTATTTGCACGATACCCATAATAAACCCACCTGATGGCTGATCGTAGCTCAAACCATCCTGACGATCCGACATCAGAAGTGGGATTCATTCGTGCAAATGAATCGACAACTAGTGTGAATAACAGTGATACACAATGGCGGTTACTTTTCGAATTACAAAACCAGCAAATGCAAGCATTGATACACGCTTTGAAGAGCCCAAGTGTGAACAACCACGTGGTTTTACCGGAGTTCAATCCTGAAAAACAAGAATCAGATGCGGCATCATGGTGTTCAACTGCAGACTTGTGCTTTGGAGAGTGCGCGATGGAAGGGGGTCAGCTTATTATGACCATCAGTAAAGCGTTTAAAGGCTCCGCATCTACATGGTTATCACAAGTAAGTTATCCAGGCATAACGTGGGCACAATTTAAGGAGTTATTTAAAGCAAGATTTGTGTGCGTCGAGACATCAGCAGCTACTCTCATTAAAATTAATAACGAAAAACCTAAAGATGACGAAACTTACGCTGCCTATTCGAGTCGCTTAATTACTTCTCTATTAAATCAATGGAAGGATTTGAGCGTTGAACAAATAGCAGTGTCAACAGTTGTCGCTCATTTGGCGCAAATAGACACGCGCTTGCAACGGCTTGCATTCACTACAGACATCAAGACGCGTCATCAATTGCAGCAGGAACTACAGGCGTTTTCCTACCTAAAGCGCAAAAACCCCTCGGATGGACGAACGACGGCTGATGCAGGAAACGAAAAACGACCAAGATTTTCGTCACCGCTTCCAATAAAGTGCCATGCATGTGGGAAGTTGGGGCACAAGCAAGCAGAATGCCGTACGAAGAAGGTCAACGCGAAGAAACCATCTCCGGCACCAGCGGCTACTTCGAGCTTGGGACAACGGCAGCAGACCGGCTCACTCACGTGCTACAAGTGCGGCGCGCCGGGCCACATCGCGAGCCGCTGCACAGCCCCCGCGTCTGGAGCCGCAGCCACCGCGGAGAAGCGAGTCGACTTATGCGTGGTCGAGCCCCCGTCAGGTACATTGGAACATTTTGGTGAGCATTTTAAATTTGATTACGATTCGGGTGCAGAGTGTTCTTTAGTAAAAGAAAGTATTGCGACTAAATTCAAAGGAAAGCGATTTGATAATGTGATTTCTCTAATTGGTCTTGGTAATGACAAAGTTAAGAGTACCCAACAATTGTTGTCTCGAGTTCAAATTAATAATTTCACGATGGAGATATTATTTCACGTTTTGCCTGATGTGTACCTACGCAGTGATATTTTATTGGGTCGAGAGATTTTGTGTAACGGTTTTCGAGTTAGTATGACCGCAACTGAGTTTACTTTGTCAAAGGATAAGATTGTAAATGTTTGCAAATCGAGTAATGGTTACATCTTAAATGATTTTAATTACATTGACACTGACATTTCTTTACACAGAAAACCTGACCTAGATAAAATTTTACAACAATATTCGGACTTTTTCATAACCGGTTTTCCTACTAGTCGCGTGACTACTGGCGAGTTAGAAATTAGGCTCATTGATCAGAATCTTACGGTTCAGAGGCGACCATATAGGTGTTCTCCGACGGAACGTCAAATAATACGCGAAAGGGTTGACGAATTATTACAGGCCAACATCATACGACCTAGCTGTTCTCCTTTTGCTAGCCCCGCACTTTTAGTAAATAAACAAGACGGGTCACACCGTATGTGCATAGACTATAGAGAGTTGAATGCCAATACAGTTCCGGATCGTTTCCCACTGCCGTTGATTTCTGATCAAATTTCGCGACTTCAGGGCGCTAAATATTTTACAAAATTAGACTGCGCGAGCGGTTTTCATTTATTACCAGTCCAAGACAAATCGATTGAGCGAACGGCCTTCATAACACCCGACGGGCAATTTGAATTTTTAGCGATGCCGTTCGGTCTTCGAAATGCCATCTCGGTTTTTCAACGAGCTATTGTCAATGCCTTAGGTGAACTAGCGCATAAGTATGTGATCGTATATGTTGATGATATTTTAATTATCTCTAACTCTATAGATCAGGGTTTAGAAAGGTTGCGCATAGTTTTAGAGGTACTAACAAAAGCTGGGTTTTCAATGAACTTGAAAAAATGCTCATTTTTAAAGTCACGTGTCGAGTTCTTAGGATACGAGGTGGAGGCGGGTGAGATCAAACCCAATAAGCGTAAGATAGAGGCTCTATCAGCCCTGCCTCCGCCTAAGTCGATAACGCAGGTGAGACAATTTGTAGGCTTGGCGTCATACTTCCGCCAGTTTGTACAAGGCTTTTCTCGTCTCATGGCACCGATTTATAAACTTACTTCAGGTAAATGTCCATTCCAATGGAACTCTACTTGTGAGGAGTCACGACAAAAGGTAGTACATATTTTAACTAACGAACCAGTGCTTATGATTTTTAACCCGAAATATCTAGTTGAGCTTCACACTGATGCCAGCGCAGACGGTTATGGTGCGATCCTACTGCAAATCGTAGATGGTAAGAAACGACCTATCGCTTATTATAGCAGGCGCACGACATCAGCTGAGTCACGCTATCACTCCTACGAGTTGGAGACGCTCGCTGTCGTCAACGCGGTAAGACATTTTAGGCAGTATCTTCATGGCCGAAAATTTACAGTCGTCACCGATTGTAACTCGTTGAAGTCGTCGCTCAACAAAAAGGACTTAACACCAAGGGTACATAGGTGGTGGATGTTTTTGCAGCTGTTCGAGTTCGACGTTAAATATAATGTTGGTAAGCAAATGGCACATGCTGATTTCTTTTCACGCAACTTGGTACCTGAGATACCTAAACAGCATCCGCATGGTAGAGTCGAGCAAAATCGGGTAAATATAACCGAACTAGGAGACAACTGGCTTCTTGCGGAGCAGCTGCGAGATGAAGAAATCAAGAAGATGATGGTTGACCTTAACCAAGGTCAACTCAATGAAGATGTTGCCAAAACATATGAGGTAAGGTCAGGGGTACTACATCGCAAGGTGCAACGGCACGGCAGGACGAGATGTTTACCGATTGTTCCTCGTGCTATGCGGTGGTCGGTTACTAATAACGTCCACGAGTCTCTCATACATCTCGGATGGGAGAAAACTTTGGAAAAGTTGTATTATCACTATTGGTTTGAATGTATGAGTCGATACGTTAGAAAGTTTGTAGATAGCTGTGTGGTCTGTAAGGTGGCAAAATCTCATTCAGGTAAGGTGCAGGCTCAGTTACACCCTATTCCCAAGGTGGCGATACCGTGGCATACCGTGCATATAGATGCTACTGGTAAGCTTAGCGGGAAGAGTGACCGGAAGGAGTATGTGTTTGTGATGATCGATGCGTTTACCAAGTACGTATTGCTTTTCCATACTAAGCACATAGACACCAAGAGCAGCATCAAGGCAGTTATGGACAGTGTAGCGTTGTTTGGCGCTCCTGTTCGTATAATCGCGGACCAAGGTCGATGCTTCGCAAGCAAGGAGTTTCGAGACTTCTGTGAGAGTAAGAACGTCAAACTCCACCTGATCGCTACCGGGTCTAGTAGAGCTAACGGTCAGGTAGAGCGTATAATGAGCACCTTAAAGTCAATGCTTACTGCAGTAGAGTCTGACAAAGATAGGTCATGGCAAGATTCACTGGGCGAAGTACAGTTAGCTTTGAATTGTACAGTAAGTCGAGTAACAAAAGCTAGCCCGTTAGAGCTTCTTATAGGCAAAGTTGCGCGTCCCCTTGATCTAATGGCTAATGACTTTGATGAAACCGTAAATCTTGACGAAGTTAGGCAATTAGCATCTGAAAATATTGAAAAATCATCGCGTTATGACAAAGAACGTTTTGATCGTAATAAGGCTAACGTTTGTAATTTCTCCATCGGTGAGTTTGTTTTAATAGAAAATGAGGAGCGAAATCAAACAAAGTTAGATGCTAAATATAGAGGACCATTTCAAATTGTAGAAATCCTAGACGGCGACCGTTACCTTTTAAAGTCGTTGGTCAATAAGCGAACCTACAAGTATGCACACGATCGCGTTAGAAAAATGCCTGAGGGCCAAGTACCTATTGAGGTTGTTGAGGGAGACGAAATAGTGGAGGTAGAGTCGAATTGAATTGTTTGTTGAGATGCACGGGTTCTCGATTCGTTGGGTCGGAGACCGTACCAGAGTATCGTAGCCATAGCCCGTTAGAAATCGGAATCTACTTGCTAGACCGTGGGTACGTGGTACGCGGTAGCTCTGGGTAGTATGGTCGGGTCTAGCCTCGAAGCCAAGACCGTAGAGTCAAGGACGACTCGGCATTCCTTTGGGAAGTGCGTATGTGACAAATGTGTGGGAGCTATGTTATAGCTGTAATTGTTGACCGCGAATGAGATACCTAGGGCTTTTTTTAATCAGTTAATAACTTTGGGTTAATTCTTAAATTATCATAGTACATAATCCTCAATAGTACATGGACTCTGATTGATTGTCATGTTGCTTTTTAATTGTTATCTCTGCCCACTATTTGACTTGTAACATAATTGCTAAGCCATTGTTTTAAATAGATTTTTGTTATTCTGGATGAAAGTAGATTGATTTTTGAAATGTGATGTAATTGTTAGTTAAATAAACAAACTTTGCAGTCCAAATTTCTTTAATTGAAAGTAAGCAGATAACAACATACACTTTGGATCGATGTCAGGCATAGCCGAACGTATACTGTGCTGCTGTAATATTGTTTCAGATTAACACACGAGGACGTGTGTCTTCGCAGGATGGCCGTGTCGCATCCGGCAATTGACGTTTTCAACAAAACAAGGCACGCCACCTAGCGGCAACTATCAGAACTAGAGTTGGCGCGCTTTGACAGAGTCGGGCGTTTCCGCTCGGTTACGAGGAGGTGAGAACGCGCCAAATTGGGGCATTCTGATCCTGGTTATCGAGCAGTGAAGACGCTTCGGAACTGTCCTACGTTTTGTTGAACCATCATCCTAATAATAATTTATTGTAAAAAGTTATTAAAGTATAAAGTGATTATTTGCCTAAGTAATTGTTATTTATTTGCACGATACCCATAATAAACCCACCTGATGGCTGATCGTAGCTCAAACCATCCTGACGATCCGACATACATATACTATAATATCTTTACTAATATTATAAAGAGGAAAGATTTGATTGTTTACTTGTTTGCATCTAATAGGCTCCGAAACTACTGAACCGATTTGAAAAATTATTTCACTGTTGGGAAGTTACACTATCCCCGGGTGACATAGGATATATTTTATCCTCGTATTCCCACGGGAATAGGAACTACGCGTGTGAAACCGCGGAGCGCAGCTAGTATATTATACATATAATAATAATCTATAATGATATTATAAAGAGGAAAGATTTGATTGTTTGTTTGTTTGTTTGCATTGAATAGTCTCCGAAACTACTGAACCGATTTGAAAAATTATTTCACTGTTGGGAAGCAACACCATCCCCGGGTGACATAGGCTATATTTATTCCCGTATTCCCACGGGAACAAGAACTACGCGGGTGAAACCATGGAGCGCTGCTAGTACATTATATTATAGTACTCACACCCACATTTTGCCAGTTAAGTCCGATGTAATAGGGGTGAGGCCCATCCTGAGAATCGAACCCAGAACCTCATGTTCAGCAGTAGCGCTTGCGACCACAAGACCAACGAGGCAGTAAAAAAAAACATAAAGCTGATAAAAAAATATTTTAATTGAGGTCTAAATTAGAAGTTATTCATTAATGCGAGCCTTAATGTTTGTTATAGGACGGTTCGTTGAGTATAAACCGAATAATTTAATTTGAGTTGTAATAGAATTGGTCGGAGCAGACGTCTCCCGGCTCGTTTATCTGCGACTATTTCTCTTAAGCAATCTATTATGATTGTGATCTCGTATAACATGAATACTTGTTTAAACGTGCGTTTATTTTCGAAACTAATCTAATAGATAGTTTGTATAAGACGAGTCGAACTTAAACTAAACGTAAACGCAAAAGGCGAAAAATCATCAAAGCCTCTTCTGAAAGGGGAAGACGTGGCTCTATAAGCGAGGAAAAAAAAGTATCTCGGTTTTTGTGTAACGACTTTCGATTTACTGAATACGAGTGCTCTCGTAAGGGTTGGAGAGGGGAGGTATCACTCCACATCGAGTCAAGTACATTCGTCTGCCAAATAAGGCGTAACTTACTCCACGCCGCGAATTTATAGCGTCTATGAAACGAAAATACGTTCCGTTTTTATTTCTGTAAAATTTCAATTTCACACTGCGCTGCCCTTTGCCTAACTGTGGTCGTAAAGCCGACAGTTAAATTTATTAACAAACATTTACTGAACAGCATCGGTTCCGATTAGTTTTAACAAATATGTGGTGGAAACATGGACTGTTGTGCGCGATATGTTAACTACTAAATACTGTATAGTACTAGGCTGTAGCCACATTGAATTTTACCTGTGATAAGTAGTCTTTTTCAAAAGCTCGATAGTTTACTGTACCTAACAACTATTCTGCTTCATGTTGTCTCATGCCCAGCACCCAAACTTTAAATAGCTCATGCACTCTTTATAATTTATTTACAAACTATCTGAGCCCGCGGCTGCGCCCGCATGGACGTGCAGCGGGGACAAGAACTTGGGAACTTTTATTAATCTTAAATCATCAGCTATCTGTCAGTGAAAGACCCATCAAAATCGGTCCAACCATTTCGGAGATTGGCCAGAACAAACATACAGACATATTTTTTTGGGAGATGGTACCGTAGTATACTTCCATATGCATTTAATAAAACGTTGTTATTTAGAAATTACAAAAATACACTTCAATATTCAGTATTTATTTGTATGAAGTAAATATGAAAATGTATAGACGACTCAATGGCCTTGTTAGCAATTTCTCAGAATTTCTGCTTTTAAATTCACCCACTCGTAATATGCGAGTAATGGGAAACTGATACGACAGCTGTCAACAGGGGTGTTCCTTAATTTAGGGAGAACAGTAAGTAACTTATCTCTTAATTATTGTCTTCGTTAGAAATTGGCAAAAAACGTGATAAATAAAATTATTTCCTTGTTATGTCTACTTTTACTCTCGTACCATCGTGCACGTAATTTTCACGATGCATTCAAAAACTTTCTTATATAAAAATTACCGCCCTTACCCTATTGAAATACAATAAACATAAAGCTACGTCTTATAAATTTGCATATTTTATCTTGAATTTCTCAAAGTTCCCTTTAATGTCAATTTAATATAAAATTTATTTCAAGTTCTGTGACGAATAGAAAAAGAGATAACGAGACACCGCCGCCTCTCTCCATGATCACCGCCACGAATTATGTGCTCCGAGTCTTGAATATTAAATGAGGGCGGCAAAAAGTAGCGCGAGTCTGCCTCAACTTGCCTAAAATTACGGTTATCGAGCCAATCGGTTCCTTGACACAGTTCGCGCTAAATGTATCTACCGAACTCCCCTGACACGAGTTTTATTAAAGATATCCCAAAAAGTCATCTACTTTTTCAATAAGCTAAGGAGATGTGATTTGTAAATCACTTTTAGCAAATTTGCGTTCGACTGTGTACTTGGGAAACGGGTACAATGTCTCCCCGAGTTGGTTCCCGCATTGTCGTTGCGGGGGGGGGGGGGGGGGGGGGTCAGTAGCCGTGGTCTCCCAACCACGGTGAAGCGAGGAACCCACCCGGAGCGGGAGAAGTCATCTGATGATTTCCCACCCTCCAAAAAAACAAAAAAAAAACGGGTACAATGCGTTGCTAGTTCATTCAACCTAACCTTTTTCCAACTATGTTCCGTCTTCCAGTCTAACCGGATGCAGCTGAATACCAGTATTTTACACGGAGCTACTGCTGATCTTAACTCCACAGCCCAGTTACTGGGTAATACGTTATCCCTTGGTAAGAATGGTTATCAGACTTTCGGGCTTCAAACGACCGGAAACAAATGTCTAGGTTACACTAATGACTAGTGGCCTAACGTGCTTTCCAAGGCACAGAGGGGTCTTGGTATGAAAAGTCACCGATCCATGGACCGCTGCAAGTGGAGCTTAACCTTATCAATCGACACGTGCGGCTATCATTACTTAACCACAAGCCTTTCTGTGTTGCTAGTTGTTACGGTAAATTGTTTTTTTTTTGTATGTCGTACTTAACGAACATATTCGCAATATACAGGAAAAGTTTTTATCCAGTGCGCAAATTGTAACCATGAATTCAACATATCATTCTAGAACCCCTAGCGCAGAAATTTTTCGCCGGATATACAAAAAAAAAACAGCATGGTTACAATTTGCGCACTGGATAAAAACTTACCCTGTATAATATCTAGTCAAATTTGAAAGCAATCAGCTTATGAATGTGTATGTTTACGCAGAAACTGTTCCGAGAAATTGATACTCAATAACAAATTTTTCCGTTTATATCAATTCGAGATCATACCGTAAGCTACTTTTACTGGGTTCGCAAAATAAATATCTTTTTATTTACCAATTTGTTAGGTAAATAGTCGTCCATCAACTCTTTTGAATCGGACGATTAATTGAGGTTGCTTTACGTACCCTATTCAACATTTTAATAATTCTCAGGAAACTGTCTACTGTACCAGAATTGAGGATAGGGACATATAATCTTAGAGTTGCCAAAACCCATCTGAGAAACCCTATTTTTCCAATCTCTGGGGGCTTTCCATTGAATCAGTGTTGATAAGCATCTTTTACCTACGTTATTTAGATATCTACCTGTTACGTTTCAGTTACTCTTTTCTATCTGATTTCGATAAGGGTTGTGTGCGGCATACGGCCGAGTGTTGTATGTACCTTATCCTATGTTAGAATTAAACCTTCAAAGAGTATATTTATACAAAATTAAACAATGTGTCGCATATAATTTTGAACAGATTTAAAAAATATGAGAACGTGCCTCTAACAATTTTATTTTTAGCACATATTTAATAGTTGCTAATTCGAATTTAGAAATATATTTTTATTGATGTACACACAGTAAAATACATGGAAATACGACATTATTAAAATTTGTGTTCAAAGATCATTTGGTTACTCATTAAGAAATTTCTTCCGGACTTTCAGACCAGGCAGTGCAGCGCGTGCAGCGCAAGAAGTGAAAAAGAAATGTAGTCAATAAATAGTGTGTGAGAATAAAAAAAAAAATGAATATATGTATAAATATATGCAAAAGTAAGACTAAATAATTATTTTAATTGCAACAAGAACAATTTTCAAGGGACATTTTGTTTGGAAACATCATAAACTATTTCGAATTTAGGTTGTAGGTACCTACTTATATTTTCGATCTACTTGTGTGAATTTCTTCAAACACTTCAAACCATCTGGGCTATTCACAATCTGGGTCAACCTTCAGAATCACCCGACTGGATTGAAATCCGTACTTCAAATCCGTCCTCAGTCGAATCACATTCGTTAGCCACGGGCCGAGCTACTGACATCCAGATGAGATTGGCCTTAAGACATCTTCTGGTGACCGGATAAGACTGTATGAAAATCAGAAATATGGGACTAGCGTGGCACCTTTATATTTTATTTGAAATCAAAATCATAATATTTTATTTCACATAAACCTGCATGGGCACTTATGAAACGTCAGAAGCTAGGTGCACGGTTCCAATTTGTCGCTACCTATGGAGAAGAGCCGACAAGAAACTCCACGGTTACTCTTTTAAAAATAATTGGCTTATACAATGTTATTAAACTACAGTGATAATAGGAATGAGAGGACAGTGCAGGCCTGTCAATAAGTACCAGGTACTTAGAGGAATGAAAATACAGTATAGAAAATCGTCTACAAATCTAGTCTGTAAGGCCTACAACGTTCTCTCATTCACAATATGTAAAAGAATCTACATAAATAAAATGAACCTATTTGAACCAAGTGACATGGTTTCCATGACCATCACTAATAAATAGTCGATATTAAAATTGATGTATAATGTCAAACAATGACGAGAATATGTCAGACATTGTAAAAAAAAAAAAAAAACATTGTAATTTGGGAGCAGTTAAGTTACTTTCACATAGTTATGCTGTTAATGAGGTACTGGGGAAGCCATGTGGCTTCTCTGGCATGTGGCTTGCAAAAGGAATTAATGCCAAACTTCCCTGTCTTCAACGTAGTATTTTATCTTATAATATGCTTTTTTGATAAGGACACGTTTGATGTGAGTTTTAAACTTACCATCGCTAAGTTCTGTAATTTTGATTTGCATAAGTACAACATAACATTCAGTTGGTAATTCTAGAAGATCGAGGCATAAGGTATAATAAACCCTATGCAATAGGGTGATATCCTATTGCCACCAATCGGGCACAAGTTCAGATTTCAGACAGATTTCTGAGAAATTCCTACTGAATATTTACATCAAGCTCTGCAGGTGCGCTATTTCAAAGCAAATAATTAATTTCTAGCCAAACGATTCTCTCAAAATAAATGACCACAACATGACGTTCATGGCTTAAAATTTCTCCTTCATAATAGTTTCTAGAAGCCGAGCTATTGTGGGTAAGTTAAATTCATTTATTTCATTAGATTAGTTGCGGGGGACATTTCTACTCATTTATAACATTTTGTAAATCGCCTGTAAGCCGGTGACGGTTATGAATTATTCCGCGAGGCACGGCTTCCTATCTCACGTGGCATGTCTGAGAATGATCCTAGTTAACCTAGATCATATATAACAGATGGAAAGCAGAACTTATTGAAAAGTAGTTGGAATGGGTATTGGTGCAAGTTTGTGATGGAAATCCGAATCTCCCTTCGCGTACAGAGCTTCGGGATCTTAACTGCAATGATAGCATTAAATTCTAAACTGAATTCGAGGAATCAATTTGAATATGATATTGCGAGTATTGGTATATCATTGTAAAATTATCACCATGACACAAAACGCTCTACAGGTCCCTTTAATCCTTACTTATAAAATATTATATTATAATTTTTATACTAATATTATAAACGCGAAAGTTTGTATGTATGGATGTATGGATGTTTGTTACTCTTTCACGCAAAAACTACTGAACGGATTTGGATAGAATTTGACACACATGTAGATTATAACCTAGATTAACACATATGATACTTTTTATCTCGGTAGTAAGTTCCCGCGGGATAATTTACGACTTCCACGTGGGCGAAGCCGCGGGCGGAAGCTAGTCATCAATACAATCCTCTAAGTTCATTTAATTCCATTGAATGACTAATTCATAAAATACAATCAAATTAAAGAAATTTAGACATTAGCCATATTTGTTACGATCGTGAATTATATTTTGTTCAACATATCTACAGCTCGACACTGACCTGCAAATTGCAATAAACGTAAGAAAATTGGAATTTCGTGTGCTACCCTGGAGCTTTCACCTTCATATCAGGACCCCCTGGTTCTTCTTTAGTTTAATATCTGGACAACACTAAGTTATTAAACAAGGTGCATGGCTGGTGAACAACAGCGTGCTGCAGTTGGTACAACCGATGCCAAGACAAGATATTGTCTTAGAAATATAGATAAAATATTAAATCCGGATAAAATTTACCACCATGGCTATCAATATTTGCTCGAATAGAGACTTACAAACAAATTGAATTAATTCACTATACCAAACAACCAAATTACTCGTTTAATAAAGAAAATGGACGATCGCAGACGGTACGAGTACGTCCGTCGTTCCAAAAAAAGTATAGCAGTAATTTATTTTCGTGAAAAAATTGCTTTGTCTCCGTATCAGAAAGTATGTCTAATAAGTCTGACGTAACCGAACGTAGGTACGTTTTTTTCCAACTTCACTGAAGCTGAAAGGAGGGTAATAGGAATATCTGTTATGAATGAAATAAGCATATTCCTGGTTGACTATCAGATTTCGGATATTTTTAGAATTGAGAGATTTGCTGAAAAAAGGAATCCTTATAGCATTTCCATGTTATCTTCAGTTAGTTTAATATTGCCTGTTTTTATTGCAATTGGGCATAAGCAAAACTTCTAGGATTTGTGGAATAAACGTGTGATGGCGAGCAACAGAATTCACGTCTCAAGATTAGCTTTGCGGCTTTCAATGCGCCCAGCGCTTTGAGCTCTGACTTGGTAGACCGGATCACATCGTCCATCAAACTGTTGAATGGAAAATAAAATATTAGGATTTACCTAATAACAAAAATAAAACGATTCACAAATCACGCCAAAAGTTGACCGAGCGTATGCAGAGTCAGTTTTTAGAAGTCTGGACAAATATTTCGCCATATTCGTGGTTGACAGCCAACAAAAACATTACGACATTCAAACCACACCAACAACAAAAAAGTTGGAGTGATTGATCTACATACCTTCGAATTTTGAAATCAATTGTAAAATAAATACATACTTTAGAAGGTTGAAGACATTGTAAAACATGACATCTATTAGATACAGTCACAGTAACGTTCTTGTGACTACACGTGCAACGAGCAATGGTGGCCCAGCGGCAATGGCGCGATTTACGAGTTGTAGATCGTAGGTTCGAACCTAGACAGGCGCTTTATTGTGTAAATTATTTCATCACCACTGCTCTCAAAACGGTGAAGGAAAACATCGTGAGGAAACTGGCGTGTACGTCCTAGAACCAAGACATGTGACCTCTACCAACCAGCAATGGGCCCGCGTAGTGGATTACGTCCTACTCCCTCTCACCGAAAGGAGACTTGTGTCCCAGCAGTGGGAACATTATAGGCTGGTTATGATGACTATACGTAGTACATTACATACACATGTTATATTGATTCAATATAATGGAACAAACAAATAAATGAACTCTTGCCGTTGTTGTTTCCTATCATCTCTTTGTGGATAACTGTACTCAAATATAGACCACGAGTCAATGTTGTAAATGAACCTATATCGTCCTCGTAGAGACGCGAGTAATCCTTGGTAAACATGGGATCGGGATCCCGGAGTCCGGGATTATTGCAGGACGGGCTAGCCGAAGCCGTCAGATAACGGGAGATGGTTTTAATGCGATATTAGCGAGTTAACTCCCGCGCTGGCCCGCACTAAAGCAATATGTGATAATCATTAGATGGGCGTCCGTCCCCTCGCCATGTTTAAGTGATAGATAATGGACTAATATCGTATACACTAACACTTCTTGTTTGTAAACATAGTTGTGATTACAGTTTGATGGACTTGTTGGTAGATTAGTGGTATTCTATTACGTTGTGAGTGCTTTAGTGTTTGTGCAGTGTGTGCATCACTTTGGTTCTGACTTTACTCCTCATTTTTCTCTATAGGGAGAGGAAAGAGGGGTATTATTATAGTTATCATATATCGGTTCATTAGAGGTGAAAAGTATGTACTTAACAACATTTCAGTAATGTTTTAGCCTCATGTAGGAGTGACAATAGGCTTGCATTGTCATCTACCAGACACAAATCAGTCTTTGGGCTATTACTGTTAGGGTTAAACGGGACACCAAAGGAGACGCCGTACTAAGGATTTCAATAATATATTTATTATACTTTTCTTTAGGTATTTGAACGTGTGTTTTTACTTATATTACGTAAGGTGTGTGATTCCACGCAAAGTTAAAATAACAGTATAGTCACTACGCAAAAGTAAGGATTTCAGTCAAATGGCAAGGCCGGGCTCGGTTTGTTCGTGGCGTCTATCTTGACCAAGTGTGCGTGTGACCTCTGTACCTCAGAAAACACGTTACGCCGGTGATCCCGGCTGTCATTCATGGATATTTGACGATCGTTACGGGTCGTCAGAAGCCTGAAAATCTGAGAACCAGTCTTTTCAAGGGTATCGGGTTACCCAGTAAGGGTTGTGCAAGTCAGATAGGCAATCGTTCCATGTAAACTATAGGTATTTAGCTGCATCTAATAAGACCGGTAGCCGACCCCAACATCATTGGGAAAAGGCTAGGGCAGATGATGTTAAGGGTGGATTCAGATCGTGAAAAAATCATATTTATAAGGTAGATGAGGTTAGGTTTATGGTGTTGAAGTGGGAGCGATTTTTTTGCTTAATATAGGGTTATCCGAAAACCCTGTATACTCCAACACTGCAAGATAATAACGGGTAGATTTACAATTCTTGGTAGACTTTAATATGTACGAGTATAATGTATAGGGGTTGACGAAGCCTAGAAAATAATCCCTTAGTTAACATCTTATACACCCACGTGCAGAAAAGGGTTATCTATTTTTAGGTGGGTTCTGTTCTACCCGACGTAATAAATATATTCGGTCTTGCGTAATGGATACTCATATAAATGGGTACGTTTTATAACACTTTTAAATTGTCTACTCGTGGTGAGGTAGCTTTCATATATTTTTTTATGTTGTGTTCAAGATAACTTTTTAGATTAGAGTCTTGAAAACTCATGTTACGCGTATCGAAGAGTTCGGCAATAATGCTTTTAGAATACCTTACTTCTCAAATATGGATGGGGATATAAATACGTATATACGAAGGATTAGCTTCTTATACTAAAATAAAAAAAGGTATTATTAATAGGAAAAAAATTTACCTAACCTGTATAAAACTATCAACAAAATAAAATGTGAAATCGAAAATTTCTCCGCATCTATGTCAACTGGTTATAAACCCAAAAAACTGGCTATTGGCTAAGGTAAAAGCCAGCCCTTGGGTCACGGGAAGTTTCAACCAGGCGTTTGTTGATTTCGTTGAACAATTATTTGTTTTTAAATTAAATGATGAGCCTAGACACGATTTACTTCCTTTCAATACAAAAAATGCGATAAATCTGTCCTCCACCGAAATAATAAATAACAGCGGTCTCATTCGAATTTTTACTACGGAATCTCGATAGCTATTTCGTTTTCTGAGCAAAAGAAATATGTTTATGGGCCTGTTTATGCGATGCCAAGACCTTTGTTTACGTCAACGTTACGGCTATGTCGTGTTGCGCAGCTTCTTACTCCTAGCACAAATACGAAATATAGCATTGAACAAGGAACAAATACACATATATCTTTCATATATGTGCTTAGAACAGGCCTCATACAAACAAATAACAGATCTGATGTATCAATTTCCTTCTTATAGAGATAGCATCTATCGAGTCTCGTCGGTACGTAAAGTTCCCGGAGATTCGATTTAGTTTTTGCCAGAGAGTGCAGCGATGCATCGCAATATCGGCCGATGTCATCAAGCTTAGATAGATTGAGGGCGCTGTTGAGTCTATCAATCAGTTATATCAGTGGTGGAGAACAGTTGGATATCTCAAGAGAGGAAAGGGCGCCCTTCGCTCGAATAAATCAATAGACGGGTCGCTTACCGTGATTGTTCGCATTCGTTTACTGTTAGGTACTTATGTCACTTGTTTTATTACGCCATAATACGCAAGTTTTGTGTATAAAATTCTTTGGTATACTGCTGGTGCCATATTTTTTATTGTTTTTGGCGATTGGTTTTTTATTGAGGTTATACCTCACTGTGGATTATGTGTGCCTCTAACTGACGTTGTGTCTTATCCATCACCAGAGCCTAAGTACGATGTTTTTCCGCGAGCTTATTTCACTTTACTGATTCGCCAGTTCACAGTCACGGGAAAACATGTCACTTCGATCTGACAGTGAAAAACAACCCACGCGTCATTTGTCAACGTCAGCCACTCAACGCGGGGCAAAACATAATTTCATAAAGACATCGTTGTTCTTGTAACTCTGGGCTGAGTATGGCTCAGCCACTTTTTACAATATCCCCCATCATCGAATTACTTGATAAATTCCACCTGAGGAGTGAAGCTTTACATCAAAATAATAACAAGCGTCGCACCTTTGGAACAAGGAAATAAGCCTGTTTTCTTTGTTAATCGAAAACGAATAAAATAATGTGGAAAATGTAGCTTTGTACAAATATTTTGATAGGATTAAATATATTTTTCACTTAAGATAAATATGGAATGTTTATTTATAATTTGAAACGCAAATTGTACAACAAAATGGAGAAGTTTTTAGTTCAAGTAGGTAGTTTATTAATTAACTGTAAACAAACAAGTAAATAAATAAATAGAAATGTTATTTCAGATAAAAACATAGGTATATAAGGTCCATACAAACATTATTCCAAGTAAAAAATGTACATTGATGAAAAAAGTAGGTACGAATATATATCTGTGTATTTAAAAAGGTATATTATGTTGGTAGGGACACATATTGGACGAACGGCGGTCGAGCTTGTAGTAGGCACCGACCCATAGGGTATTGTTTATTTGCAACATGCTTTTCAATTCCCATTCTATTTGCTTTTCATTTTGCCTGTGTGCTACAAAAATATGGAAATCAAAATCGATCATAGTACCGCGTATAATTATTACTTCTAGATGGGATTACGAGGGACCTAATTGTTTCCAAACGATTAGTCTAATGACAAATGAGACGAGGGTTGTCCGGGACACTCGCCATGTGTGACTTTGGCACGGAGACAGTTGATTAAGTTACGTCAATCCCAGTGCTCGTGCGTCGATTTGCTAACAAAACAATAAAATAGATACCCGTGAAAATGGGGAGCCTTCGAAATAGTTAGTTTTGGATGTAACACAAAGGAAACTGATAAATAATTCAAATGCTGCAATGCGGTCCTCAAGGAATTGACAAGGAATGTAGTCGCGTGAATAGTGACACTGTGGAACTGTGAGGCGTAATAGTGCACTTGAGGCGTATTTGACGACTAAAATCGAGTCTGCATGCCCAGATATTGCGTGCAAGTTTAACAAGCTTTGTAGGTATCGGAGGCACAGCGTTGTATTGGTGTCTGGTGTGTAGCTTAGGACCCTACTGCTCCAATCTAGTGGACACGTAGAATCAGCCAAGAAAATCTGCCTAGTTCCTAGTGGAAAGCAGACGTATTTCGGCGCACATTATCCTACTAATTTACATTTTAATATATTAAAGTGAATATTTGGATGTTTGACACAAAAACGACTGAACGGATTTGGTTGAAATTTGGCACATAGATAGTTTATAACCCGGATTAACACATGGAATACTTTTTATCTCGGTAATACTTTCCCGTGGGATAATTTTCGAACTCCACGTGGGTGAAGCCGCTAGCAAAAGTTAGTTGTAGATATTTCAATCTCTGTTATCAAATTTTGTACCCTCGCCATATGATCAGCTCATGATTATGGGCTGGATTGAGTGCAAAACTAATCAGCTGCAGACTCGAAACATGCACGTGATTAGAATCATAAACAGTAATTTCATGTTTACCTACCTCTTGATATATTCGCCGACAACACCAAAATAGCAATACCTGGGATATACATGTTACCTAAAACAATAAATGTGGGTGTACTAGAGTAACTTAATATAACATCACGGCTTGTTTTCCCGCAGGGTTGGGCAGAGGTTCACTTTATAGTACACCCACATTTCGCTAGTTAAGTCCCATGTAATACGGGGCGAGCCTCTTGCTACTTGTTAATAGGAAAATCGTATACAATTACTTTTACAATGTTTGTAAATATGGGAGCACTATGTATTTATCATGAAATTCGTTTATCTGTAATTGCTTCTATTTCATTCTTTTTACTTATTTTCGTATGGTAATTTTATTCTGGGTGCATCGTTTACACATACCTAATTATACAACGAATGTATGTTAATATTATAACTATTTTTTTTAAATGGTGGAGTTTCTTGCCCAGTCTTCTCCATACGAAACTACATTTTGGAAGGGGCAACTAGAATCAATTCTATTTTAATGTAGGTAAATGTTGACGTTCAAAAGTGCCTTTTAGGTGCCTCTTTGAAATAAATGCTTTGACTTTGAATTTCAGAAAGCAAATACCCGAAAACACTTTGCCTGACCTGGGAATCGAACCCAGGATCTCGCAGTAGCGCTTCCGACCACTAGACAAACGATAATTAATTGTGACTGTTATATTATACCACAATGGTTACATAGTTGACATTCAGTCATAATTTTCATCTTCATTCAAATTAGTCACGGTTTTATGTGAAAACCTCACATTGTAGAAGCGACGACCGAGTTTTTCAACAAATTTGAGCGGTCGTGGCTTACAAATAGTAAAGTAATTAACGTTTCAGTGGTTTGAAAGTTCCCTCAAACCATGCGTGAGCTGAATGGAACGCCGGCAAACGGCTATAAAATACTATTATTATATTAATAATCCTGAACGCAACTGTTGTTAATAAATAAACATGTTCACAGTATGTACGTGTATAATAATCGATATTGAATGTGATATTGTTGTAGTAGGTGCTAGCAATCAATTAATTATGAAATTCAATTTGACCGTTCCATTTACATCGCTAACAGATAATACAAATGAGGACTAGTGTTTCCCGCTATTACTTACTAATGACATCATTAACACCGCATTTAGGTGTGTATTAAGAAATTATTAAATACTAGCTATTACCAGCGAATTTGCTCGTGTGGATGCCGGAATTTATCTAACGGGCACGTACTACCGGGATAAAAATAATCCTATGTGTTAATCCAGGTTATGAAATATCTGTGTGCCAAATTTCATCAAAATCCGTTCGGCCGTTTTTGCGTGATTGAGTAACAAACATCCAAGCGTACAAACTTTAACATTCACAATATTGATAGCTTTTATTGGCGGTCCTTTCATACCACGTAAGCTAAAACGTTCACAGCATTCGAAAACACCTCAAACCTACCGATTAATGAAGGAACCATCCGAAAAATGTCTATCCCAAGTATCCCTATCACGTAACGAAATATCTATAATTTGATGGGAGGAATTTCATTAATACGCACCTAAGTTCCTAATCTTGTCGAGAGTCCGAAAATAACAGGACCATCAGCATGAATTGAATATGGATATAATTCTCATTAATATATTGATTATAATTAAGTTACCAAAAAGGCTACATCTTCATTGAATATTTAAGTAAGGGCCGCGAGCGATCAGTATTCTGGTCAGATGCTGTTAGTTTGGTTAGGGCGCTTCAAGAGTCTCAGAGGCGATTCCCTAAACAGGTTATCTAACCGCATTTATATCGTTGGCGCAACACAAATATTAGCATAATTAGTTCGACGTACGCTGCTTAAATATGCGTACGTGCCTCGTCTGATCAATTGTGTGCTTAGGATCATCACATTGTGTTCGTCAAAAACGTGTCAAAGGTAAAGGAAGGTAGGGTTGGTTTAGATACCAAACGAGAACGTGTCTGTAGTTGGTGACGTGCCTAGCCTCATTTTTAAACAAATCCAAAAAAAGCTTTCACATTTATCTTCCTGTCACAAATGTAGGTCTTATTCGGATTTGAATGCCAGGTATGTACCTGTGCTTGTCTGGCTCTGGAAAAATCATTTTTATTTAACAGACGGGGATCGCGCAAAAAGGGACATGTGAATGTGATCGACATAGGTATAAGGAAAAGTAAATAGTATTTCGTAGTTACCAATGTCGAATAATATTTTTTCATATTAGTATGTAGATATTTGAAAATACATTACTTGACCGCTTATTGAAGCAACTATGTAGGTAAATCTCCTATATTATAAATATAAAAAAATCTTGAATTGATACGTATATTACAATAAGAAATATATTTTTCCCGACCGTACCTATATTATAGTATTATACTTATCCCACCACAATTTAACGTCTATATTAATCGTAGCATTACTCATAAAGTAATGCAAAACTCTCATGATAAAAGCCTACTCCATCCAAAATGAGTTCGTTCACCTTAACAAATCTAATATTGATATGGGACAAACTAAGATTTTTTTGGAATGTAGGACAACACTTCAGGACGAACGAAGAATAAATCCTAAAAGTGCTTTTAAATTTACGAAATAAGAGTAGGTATATATATAGAACATACCTAGTTCACAAGAGATGCACGTTACCGAAACCTAGTAGAAAGAAAACACTACAAATACCTGATCATCATCATTCATCATCATTTCAGCTGAAAGACGTCCACTGCTGGACATAAGCCTCCCCCAAAAGGGGGGTTTCGCCATAATCGCCACGCTTGGCAGGCGGGTTCGCGATCGCAGTATGGTGGTAAAATGCATAGAGAACGCTGCTGCCCATTCTCTAATAAGTCCCTTAGTCGCCTTCTACGACACCCACGGGAAGAAATGGGATGGTGCTATTCTTTTACTTCCGGCACCACACGGAACAAACAAATATCTGATATATTTTCACAATTGACTTGATCTTATTACAATAACTGCATAGACCGACGTCTGTAGGGATTATAAAACACTTGTTGTCCGGCTCACAACCGCAAAAACTAAACAAAGATGGCGACAAACAGTATTATCAGCTTCAGTTGGATTAGTGCGGACTAATGTGGGAAAACCTCATACTGTCCCAGGGATTTGGAATAGTATTCTTTGTAATTTCAAACAAATTCATTCCTAGAGTTTTTTTTTTTTTTTTTTTCCTAAGGCGGAGTTAGTGCCTGAGGCATTTTCTACCAGTCAACCAGTCCATGCAGAAACAAAACATGGCAGGTGCAACATACTGGATAGCATAGCTTGGAAACAACTATAAAATACAAGAATAAATACTATTGCATAGATTCGTACACACATACTTATAACCAGCACCAGAGTTGCGTAACTCACGATTAATCATAAACGGTTTCAATTTGACGGTTCATTCAACAGTATTCATTGCGTTATTTACGTTGTTGAACAGACACATTTTTCGAACATATTAAGCAATGGTTTAACAATCTTCAAAACGAAACAGGTTATGATGAATCGTCAGTTACGCAATTAGGGTGCTGGTAGAGGAGAAAACGAATCCAGCAAATCAAGGCTGGGATGTATCGACCAACTTCTGACGGATATGTTCACGTGCCTTCACTTAAAGAGATAAGCGACTGGTTGCAGTCTTGATGTCCAGAGGGACCGCATCCAAAGAAAGACAAAAGAGGAATTTAAGTGTTGGGTTTGCTACCTCAAGAGAGTATTTACAGGTAATCCCAATGTCGCCAACGATCCCTAACTGACTGTAGAATTATCCATTAAGATCTCAAAAGTTCATGCAGTAGTCGATTCTGCGATAAGACACAAAATCAATCAACTCGCATTATCGCAGCCAGCTGGACATTGTCCTCTTCCAAATTGAGCCACAATACCCGGTCCCCGCATCCGTCAGCGTCTTCCTCGTCATGTCAGCCCAAGCCGCCTTTTCCAATGGTTATTTCGACTGACATGACAACACGAAATGCTTTCATATTCTGACTAAATGCAAATGAGCAGGAAAAACATATAAAATTGAGCTTGACCTTGCCACATTCGTCGAGCCGCATTAAACATTCAACAGCTTATCGAGAGTTATGTTATGAGTTATTCATCTATGCATTACATCCGGTGACACGCCCCCGCCCCCCGCAACCCATGCCCGCCCGCATCCTCCGAAAAAGGGTAACCTTTACTCTTGTATTAGATAAATATGGTTCAAGGGTAAAACCACTTCATGTAATATTGTTTAGGCTTAAAAATCGGTCAACACTTTTTTTCTTTTCTGTTGTTTTTTGTTAAGGATTTTCTTTCTAACGTATTGAGACTTTTATAGCAGTATTATGTGGGTAGGATTTATGGTTACAGCACATTGTATTTAGCTAAACTGAATTGTTCCTGGTTAACGTTTGATCAACAAGTTGCTGCTACAGGTGGACCGTAACGATCATACTCGATACATTACATAACAGCATGGAAAATCTATGTGATTGTCTTTACCGAAATTCATTGTATTATTATACAACACACATAAATGGATGATTGATTGACTGTGGCCTCTGAATGGTCTACTTATGACCCAATCTATCATTTTCCGAGAAATTGTCAAAAGCCAAAGAAGAGCTCCAATGGGAATTTAATTGAAAGAAAGTTATATAGTAATGTGTTTTCCGCTTATCAATAGAAAGTGGTGGTACTTCTCACGCAAATGATCGCTGAATAAAAATGTGATTGAGAAAATCAGTAAGGTAAAAAAATATTGAACAGCTTAATAAGTAGGTAAGTGAGTACTTGGAATAAAGGAACATGTGATATTTTTAGCCAATATTTTCAATTGACATTTTTTCTTCCGTCGAATTCCGTTTTTTTTTCTATACAAGAATACTTATTGCTTTCTATTAAACGATTCCAAGTAACTACGTAGAATGTAGGAGTTGAATTATAGCCGATGTTATAATTATTTGTCTTGGGAACTTCTCAGTTGCAGGCAGCTACTGAGAAATCCACTACTAGCAGCAAGGAGTCTAGATTTTTGCCAGGATGGTGGCAATGACACGCCCCTATTACAAGGGACTTACGTATCTGGCGAAATGTAGATGTATTGTAGGCACACCTCTGACTAATTCACAAATTCACGCTTTGTTTCCCGAAAGGGAAACAAAGCGTGAAGTTATGAATTAGTTTATTTATGGTATTTATGAATAAGCCTGCCATTGTGCGCTTTTATAATTTCTAACGTGACGATATTATCGTATACGTCTACGTCAAAAGTAAAGCATTTATTTCAAATAGGCACCTAAAAGGCATTTTTGAAAATATAATTGATTCTAGTCGCCCCTTCCAATTTGTAGTTTCGTATAGAGACGAACGAAACAGGTTCTCCGTTTAACAAAACCACAGCTGCGTACAGTTACAGCAGCCGTAACTGGCCATGGGTCATTTAATAAACATCTCTTTGTCATAGGAGTAACAGACAGTCCGCTGTGCAGGGCCTGCATGGAGGACGACGAGACAGCGGCTCATGTGCTGTTAAACTGCCCGGCGGTTGCTAATTACAGGGTAAAATACTTCGGTAACCCAGGTACCCTAAGTGAGATTGTCAGCAACACCAAGGCGTTGCTGGCCTTTTTAGAGGAGCTGGGGTGGATCGAATGACCGATTCTCCCACCCGTACGCAAAATACGCGCTTTGACGTGGAGTTGCGGACAACAGCCCGATTTACCTATTACCTATTATATAGATACGAACGGACAAGAAACTCCACCGTTACTCTTTAAAAATATTTTAAGTACAATATACAGTTATGTGTGCAAACGATGCACCCAGAATAAAATTACCATACCAGAATAGGTAAAAGGATAGAAAGCGAAGCAATTATAGATAAATTAATTTTATGATAGAAACATGGTGATCACTTAACTACAAACACTGTAAAAGTAAGTATACGATTTTCCAAGAATGTTAACAAGTAATAAGTCAGTGTGTGAGTTAAAGTAATTACTGAGTGTAATTTCTTTTTTGGTTACCATACTTCATAGAAACAAAAATGCGCAGGCAAAACAGCAGGCAGAAGCTAGTATAAATAAATGGATTGGCTAGACATCTATTATCAGACTTAAAAAAGGTAATGAAAAGATTTTAATAATTCCACAAAATCCTTTGCCATGAAATGAAGATCGCATTTACAAATTGAAATCGTTTTATTAAACATGGACACTTTAATTTCAGTTAGGTTTATTGACATTGGGTTTTTGGTAAGGACGAATACTTAGCTATTCATATTTATTTGATTAAAATTGTTAATAGTAAGTAGTAAAAGTGTTGATTTATGCAGCGCTTAATAGTTTGTTTTAGAATAGAGTGCGGTAAGCTGAGGGGTAATTGCTCAAAACACTAACAGTTTTCCCACATTACATTTTGTTTTTCACTTTGTAGTGTTTTTCAAGCCGGTTGTTTTTTTTTTGTAATGTACTAACTTACATTACAAATGACACAGTAGAAACATTTGCGATTACACTTACCAAATTGGCCTATTTTACATGCACTGTATTAATCAAATGATCGGTCAAATGGTGAATTACTGAAGCGGACGGGCCATAGTAAGCGATCAATGGCGTATACTGGGCCAGCAGTGCATAACGTGGTCATCGATGCGCGGCTATCGCGATAGAGAGCAACATGCTCCGCTAATGAGCCGGTGATGAAGATAAAACCTCATTTATTAACATTGGATGCACCTATTATAATGGGCTATGCACATGGGTTACTGGCCGGTTTTGGCTTCCTATTTTGGTTTTACTAGCACTCAGCGAAAATGCATCGAACACAAGTAAGCACATTCACTCGTTCTCGAAAATGTGGGCCAGTTAGCGTTAAGATCTCATTAGAGACACGTCGCATTCAAAACCATAACCATTACCATTTTTAACCGACTTCAAAAAGAAGGAGGTTATCAATTCGACATGTTTATATATTATTTTTTTATGTATGTTCGGGCATAACTCCGTCGTATATAGACGGATTTGCAAAATTCTTTTGCAAATTTACTCCCAAATGGTCCCATTGAAATTTCATATAGATCTGATGATGCGTTTCGGAGACAGACAACAGAACTCTTTAAAAAAATTACAGCAAATCAACCGCGAATATTGCTATCGCATAAATATGCACTGTTTTGACGCCAAGCATGATGACATTTCGAATTGGTGTGAGGTAGGTAACTAAAAAGTGAAAAATAAAAACCTTTTTCAAAAAAAATAACAACCGACTTCCAAAAAAACACTACAAAGTGCAAAATAACTTTAATTTCGGAAGGCGGTGACGAATAATTAAAATACACATCCAAAGTCACCGACTTCCGAAATTAAAGTTATTTTGCACTTTGTAGTGTTTTTTTGGAAGTCGGTTGTTATTTTTTTTGAAAAAGGTTTTTTACTACATATTTTTACCAATTTGGTACTTAAGTGTCATAGTGATTCAATATAGCTATTTCCATTATAATTTAAACTTTATCTGTTACTACTTATTTAAGAATACGAGAAAGGTGTGTTAGATCACCATAGCGCCGAACACTACTTTCTACAGCTAGCTAGTCAATTGTATGGACCATCTATTTATTTCTCTATAAAATATAGTTAAACCCATAATATGGACTTAGCCCTCATTCCTTTTTTTCTGTAAATAAGACTAACCGAAAATCGCTTCGACAGTTTTATACGCCGTTCACGAATGTTATCCAACGGCCACTAAAAAACCAAATGGAATTCCGAATCGAAATTGAAAGCGTCGATTTTTATACGTCCACAGTCGATCCTACTCATCAGATGTCACAGAGACAAGCTCCGGAATTCTAAACCCGCATCTAAAGGGCCAGAGTCCAGAGGGACTCGACTGGAGTTGGGGAAGGCTACAGATAATAATGTTTATATCTCATTAGGGTGAGAGAATGACGATCTACAATGGCTTTGTCCACGCCTAAATAAATGTATCTAGAGCGAGTCGGAAGTGTCATTATTGTCAAAGAGAATATGATATACGAATGTAGATACGCCTTAACGAGTATTTACAGGTTTAATACTTAAATGGTTATATCATTCACATATTAATATTTATATAGAAGCTTTGTATATTTGTTGAGCAGCAGACGATATGCAGCTTATAATATTCCTGGAATATAGAGCGTTTAAATATTTTGCCTATAAATATTTTGCTCTAGTAACAGTTGGTACTTACGAATGTTATATGGCCATATTTAAAAAAATACTCAACATTAAAATAGTCTTACAACTTAACAGTCGGCGTGTGTCTTTTGCCGCTACGTAAATCACAAGTTGGTATTTTTCGGTGTGAACAAGGGACGGAATCACTCGCGGCGCGCCTTTTCACTGAAGACTCGGATTCGCTCGAGGAGATACATATTAATGTATTCGGCTTCCGAAGAGGCGAAGCAATGATCAAATCTCGACATCAAGCACTGTTTCGGAATACTTTTATCGACACTTCGAATATCTATTCTATTCGAAGAAAAAATGTATCGGTTTTTTTTTGGGTTGGAAATCATCAAATAACTTCTCCCGCTCTGGGTGGAGCAGGAGGGCGTGTCAGACTTTTACTGACTAAAAACCTGTGTTCCCTCAGAGTAGCCTGTATGCCAGGGGCGGCGGTGTCTCTTTCGAAAAAACCCGCACCCCTGGCAGGCATCGGCCCTTGCAGGCCCCGTCATTTTGTGCTGACATCTCTTTGAGGCGCGCGTGGAACACAACGCGCCGTCGACTTGGGCTTGGTCCTTACCGGACAGCGAGCTACCCATTACTCGCCGTCCGCAAGCTCATGCCTACGGTGGCCGGAAATCAGCCTGGGATGTATCGGTGGCTTAATGTTTTAAGACCACGAATTGTGTAGTAACAGTAAACATAAACTCTATAGTTTCCTCAGTTGCGGCACCAGTTTGCGAAACTCTTTGTGGAATCTGGATTTGTTGATCTCTGTTCTGTCCGATCCAATACCTTTTTGTCAGATATTGCTTATCTGAATCGTAAACCACAACGAGCAAAGTTATAAAGCTTAAAACCCAAGCGAGTCGTTCATTGTTCAGAAATTTCGTGGTAAACGTACCATAAATTTTGTGCTCAGGCTAAAGTTAGTGAATAATTTTCCGTGTCTCTGTTTATTATAAGCTGGGTAAGTTGTTCGAGAGTCGTTGCTCGTAATCAACTTCACGAATGTGAAGCGCGCTCCGCTGATTGCGAGTATGAATACAATGTCAAGTCGATATCTCATCAAATATTACGTCATAACTTAAATTTCAAACGCGGTCTTAACAAGGATCAAATAAGCATTTGTTTTACAACTCTCTTCCATGCGTAAAGAGAATAAAGTTAAAGGGAAATATTATACAACAGAGAAAATTAAGAAAAACTCCAAAGAATAAAGTAAATAAATAAGAAACGCATGCAATAAAGACAACTTTGTTCAGCTCAGTAATTGAGACCTTTCTCAAATCCTTTGCCGACAGCTCTGCCTAACTGAGTTGGAAAGCAGCTGGACCAAGTTTTTACTTTTTCTTTCAACAAAGTTATTACACTTTAGTGAGTGGTATAATTCTGCGCGGTCAAAGCGAGTGAAAAATTAGAACTATTTCAAAAGCCAACTCATTATAATTTTTTAACACTGGATAGGTCATAGGTGGTTTATGTTTGTATGTACAAAATATTGTGAGTTAATAAAACAATAGTAGATTGTTATACAAGGGTCGAAAGAAATCAATTCCCATACGAGGTATTTAGACGCCCAAGCACAGCGAGGGCGGCTATAGTCCGAGTAGGAATTGATGTCTTTCACCCGTGTTAAGCACTCTACTTTTCATTTCGAATTTAAGGAAAGTAAAAATAGTAGTTTTTCTAAAAAATTATTTATATTAATAACATGATTAGTACCGTTTAAAATCTATTGAGAAGTTACAACAATTTTTTTTTTTTTTTGGGTGGGAAATCATCAAATAACTTCTCCCGCTCTGGGTGGAGCAGGAGGGCGTGTCAGACTTTTACTGACTAAAACCCACCCGTGTTCCTTCAGTAGCCCTTAAGCCAGGGGCTGTGGTGTCTCTTTCGGACAAACCCGCACCCCTGGCAGGCATCGACCCTTGCGGGTCCCATCACTTTTTGTGCTGACATCTCTATGAGGCGCGCGTGGAACACAACGCGCCGTCGACTTGGGCTTGGTCCTTACCGGACAGCGAGCTACCCATTACTCGCCGTCCGCAAGCCCATGCCTACGGTGGCCGGAAATCGGCCTGGGATTCCCGACGCCCAGGGCGTCTCCGTATCCTGCGGCGGCTGGGGTCGCGAGGGCGCATATGCTGCCTCTCCCTCACGTGCGCCGCCTCCATCTTCGCGAGCATCACTGCTTCGCTGAAGGAGGTGACGGCTCCCCATGCCCTCTCGCTCCGTACCATGGCTGGACCAGGGCCGGACGCGAGAGATCGCCGCCACCGATCGCCTCCACGAGGACACGGCGGTGCTCCGCCCAAGCAGGGCAGACCGCCACCGTGTGCTCCACCGTGTCCTCAGGGCGATCTTCGCAGTGGAAACACCCGGGCGTTTCCTCCCGCCCTATCCGAAACAGGAACCTCCCGAAACAACCGTGTCCGGTGAGGACCTGCGTCAGGCGGAAGGTGAGGACGCCATGCCGCCTCTCAAACCACTCCTCAAAGAGGGGACTTACCGCCGCAATCGTGGCGTGCCCAAAGTTACAACAATAAAGTTACATTTTTGTTTGGAATATTTACACTGTTTGATATGTTATGACTTTGGTTGTGCTGAATTTCTGTAAAAGAAGGATACTCCAGTATTTGATTAGACGGTGGAATCTATGGCGCAGACCCCCATGAAGTAGTTGGTTGAGGCGAAGTGGAGCGTAAATTGTAGTCTCAGCTAATTTGTTTGAAATTTTAGTTTTATTTTGGACAGAATCCTCAATGTCTTTTTAACATTGTCAAGGTCGCCCCAGAATCGGCTAACAATGTCGCTGACGTTCATCTAAAACAATGCCCTGTATACTGTTCACAGTTTGATAAATTCAAATATTGCTATTTGCTTCAGCATACCTGAGATTTTATTTTTACCGATCACTTGTTTATAGCATTTTCCCTTTTGGTAATTGAGAAAAAAGCGATCCGTTTTATGTCATTAGGATATGTGATTCTGATTTTTTGATATTTTTTTATTTATATAATATATATGTTGTGTAAACTCTTCTCGTACAACAAACGCGCGCACAATATTTGTTTTTGTTTTAATCAATTTTACGAGTAATAACTGGCCTTGATTTTCAAAGTCGTTAATTGTTAAATTGTTGTCGGCACTACTTCTGCAGGCGCCGTTTATACTGAGTATCAATACCACCTGTGAAAAACATGATTTCTTAATCTTTTAGGTACCTATGTAGATAAAATAACAAGCAAAGATCTTTTACTCCAGAAATGCACGCCTATCCAACGTCTATACTCTCAATTTACGCAATCTGGTCAGTGTGTTTGATTGATATAATTGCCTTTTTTTATGCAAACCTATCTATAATACATGTCAGAGTAAAGTCGTTGGTGTCGACTTTTATGTTTAGAGTAAAAGACCCTAGGAATAAAATATAACCTAGATAAACTGCCAAATATATCTCGTCAGGGGTTTCATTTAAAAATGTTTCCACTTCGTAAGAGGTGATAACCTTAGATTTTTTGCTCTTGAACCCCTGAGACTGTCTTTTCAGAAACGATGTTAGATTATGGAATCTTTTCAAATCGATATTGTGTTTTAATTTTAGTGTACTCTTGAGCATTGAATACCTGCTCCATAGCGTAGAAGGCTTTATTTTGGCAGATAGTCCTTTGAAGTATGTAAGACATACACTTTCGGAAAATTATCTGCTCGCCACTTCATAAAGGCATTGTATGTATTTAAGTATCTTTCCTTTGAAATTTCTGGCAAAAGATTTTCGATAACTGTATTTGCCTCGTCTTTAACAGAATCCGGGGTCAACATTTCAGAATCACTTGAACTCATTTTTAATAAGATATTAGTCTAAATAAACCGAGATTTCGATACAGCTTACAGAGATATTATCCCGCCAAATTAAAATCAAATCAGTCAGTCAGTCTATTTCAAATCTTAACTTTGGAACACACCCGCGTCACTGCCGCGGGCGGACCTGCTTCCGTTTTTTTTATTCATACTGGCTGTTTATACACTCACAAGACCGCAGCATTTTTTTCGCCGATTGCCTTACCAAAAGTTCTATTTTTAGAATTTATTCCCACCCTAGAGAGGGAAGCAATTACTATGAGTCTTTCCCGCCCAAAGGAGGGAAGTAGCATCTTCCACCCGCTACTCGGATTAAACAAACACTACTTTCCGAGTATGAGAAATGAAAAATCAATTTAAATGCTTAGCTTCTTGTAGGTTGGTGTTGGTACTACTACTAATACTACTACTTTTAGCCTGTTTCATCCCACTGCTAGAAAAGGCACTCTCTCCTTGGCTTGCAGCTCTTTCGATCCAGGACTAAAAGTCATCGAGGCACTGGTTGTTTGTTTTCTCCAGCTCGTCCCGCCATCATCTACGGTGTCGTCAGGGCTCCACTTCAGGTATAGCGTGATGATATTTATTTCCGAGGTTTACACAGGGTGTAAGGGACCGCCCTCCGCGGACTGATGGGGTGAATTCAGTATTAATATTTGCATGCCATTGTTTAAGACAAACGTGATGATCTGCATGCTGACAATTTATGTTGTATGTCTTGTACTCATGTTTGGGCAAATAAATGATTATCTTATCTTCTCTTAAGACACCCAGTACATGTAATCATTTTAGGAACAATAAGGGAGTCCAATAAGTCCTTGTTTTATTATCTCATACACGCAAAATGCACGTTGTGAGCCCAGCGAGCCTTTTGGCCGCTAGGCAGAAAGTGAACAGCTGATTTCGAGGGTCGTTCGTAGAGTATTTAAACGTCCATTACTGTTTTAATTTTTAATTTAGCTGTTTCATTTTCATGAATAGATTGTTGCGTAAAAACAGTGCAATTTTATATTAAAATACAGAAAGTGTTACTGAAAATACGATTGAGAAAATGAAAGAATTCTTGGGAAATTTTCCGATAGAATATGATTCAAAATAAGGAGTATGCGGAGGGCTGTCCCTTACATCTTGTATAGGTGAATAAATAGGTCACTAACATAAAATATAGATATTAAATTACATTAAATAAAGCTTCTTCAAAAATAACCTTTCTAGATTGGATTCCTAGATTGGAATTCTTCATGGATAAAGAAGAATGCTGCTGAACACTTTTTTCTTTGCTGACCTTATTGAGTTTGATTTTATACGAGTTGACTGGAACAAAGTATTAAGGCCTTTGTTAATAAGTTATCAAGTAAGGAAGTTCGTTATATGAGAAACTATTTATGGGTTTGATGGCTCATGTCTTCATTCTAAGTAGTGATGCGCCGTTTTATGTTATATCGGGTACCTTAAATAGTAGGTACTGTCATGTTTTTATCTGGAAGACTACTTTACGTTGTACAGACTAGAGATGAATAACTTTAATGAATTTCGAACAGTCTAACTAATTTAGAGATAGAATAGAAGAAAAATAGTATGCGAGAGACTGTGCTGACAAGCTAAATCTTATATATAAAATTCTCGTGTCAAAATCAAATTCAAAATATTTTTATTTCATATAAACCTGCATGGGCACTTATGAAACGTCAGAAGCTAGGTGCCAATTAGTTAGTTACCTTACTCCTCCGAAACGGGTTTACTGATTTTTACCAATTTTTTTAAGCGTATTCAGTAGGTCTGAGAATCGGCTACTATCTAGTTTTCATACCCCTAAGTGATAAGGGTTGTTCACTAGAAATTATATGCAAAACAACGTTTGCCCGGTCAGCTAGTAATTATATAAAACTTAGAACAATGTTGCCTGGAAGAGATCGCAGAAAGCGATAAAGCCGCCCATTTTAGTGTTTAATGTTTTATTTTTGTCATGTATTTTCTGGTGGGCAATAAAGCGTATATAAATAAATAAATAACAATTTCTAGTAATAATTATCCACTAAAACAACGAACGTGTTGTATTGTCCGATCTCGGTACATGAGAACTACAGTTTCTCACAGTACAACCTACGCCACTGTGGTAGTATCATGGTACCTATATAATAAATTACTTGAAAACACTCTATAAAAGACAAGAGTACTTTAGTTGGCTTCTGGGCCCTGTGTGAGTCAGGCTAGTAAATAATATTTGGTCGAAACCATGCCAGGGCCGAACATGTTTGCCTCATATTGGGTGCAGTGTGGGCTAAGACCACCACAACATGGGTCCATGAAAACGTCCAATGGCATCGCAGACCCAGGCGTAGATGGCGGGACGAACTTAACGCTAATATGAGGGATTGGTCCATATTGGCTCAGGATCGAGGTCAATGGAAAAAGGAAAGGGAAGCCTTTGCCACACAGTGGGACAATATAGACTGATTATATCTCTTATATAATAAACTAGCTTCCGCTCGCGGCTTCGCCCGTGTGAAAGTCGGAAATTATCCCGCAGGAACATACTACTGGGATAAAAAGTATCCTATGTGTTAATCTAGGTTATAATATATCAGTGTTAATTAATCACAATATCATTATTTAATTTAATTTCATAATTCAAAATAATAGGAATTAAATGTATTTATTAATATTTTAGTTAAATAGTTAATGTATTTACTTACTTTTACTTTAGATTCTTTTATAACTTTTTAATTTTATTTTATTGCTTTAATTTTATTATCAATGTTGGAACACCGACGTCTCCTCTCTCGGAGGTGGGTGCTAATGGCTGCAACACAGTTTTTTAAACTATCGTAGCTGTTAACGAACACTAAAAATTTGTAAGCCTCTTTCTAGTTCCAATAAATATTTGATTTGATTTGATTTGATTTGAGTGTGAAATTTGGCACAGAGGTAGAAGGTATGAGTAGGAGACGTCAGCTAAGAACGGATTTTAGGAATGCCCCCCCCCCCCGTAAATGAGTGAAATAAGGGGTGGAAGTTTGTATGAAAAATGTTCAACATTGACGCGAGCGAAACCGCGGGCTGCAGCTTGTATACCTAACTGGAAAACAAACACAACCTTACACATACATAGGTACAGCACAAACATTTTACTTGGCATTAATAAAAATAAAAGCATAGCCAACAAACGTATTGTGTGACTGGCAGGCTAAATTCTATTATATGATGATTGATAGTCTAGAACTCACAAGCAAGGCCACCGGGACCGAGCCACTCTTTCCACAATTTTTGAACGTTTTGCTGAGAGGAAAATATTATTCGTATATTTTGCGGTCAAAATAATGAATGTTGGGCCTGATCGTGTTATTTGTGTATTTTATATAACCAAGTAAACAACTATTTGAGTTATAACAGCTGGTAACTAAATTGGATGTTTTCAAGTAGGTATTCCGTACTAATCATTATGGACAAAGATGTCATCTCTGACTGAGTACCTAAATAACTTCATAATCAGCAATGACTTCATAAATAACTTCATAATCAATGTTCCCACTGCTGGGACATCGGCCTCCTCTCTGTGACATAGTGGGCCGTCAACCACCATGGCCAGTGCGGGTAGGTAATGTCACACGTTTTCGAATTCTTTCTTCTAGGACATGCCGGTTTCGTCACAATCTTTTCCTTCACTGTTTTGACAGCAGTGGTGATGAAATAATTTACAGACGAACTCACTCATAAGTCGCGGTCGTTACCACTAGCCCATCACTGCTCAAAATATAATGCAACATAGCTAATGATAACTTTAAGATCTATTTACGGTCGAAACTTGACCTGCGGCTTTCTCTTATTCAGAACACTATACTATGCCGTTCCAACCAAAACCTATTTTCCCGGCGAGTTTTACAATAGAAATCTATGAAAAATTCCGTTCGACGGTTTTTTTCAAACACAAAAAAAAAGCCGACTATAGGTGGACTCAAATTTTACGCGTCCGTTGATTCACATGTACGAGTAACGAATGGTTGTTGTAAATGTTTCAACATTTGGACGCGACATGAAAAGTGGGCACACAGGAAATTGATATGCGACATTATTACATTGAAAAATGTAATGTTCGTTCCTGGAAATTAAACAATCTGCCGTTTGTTAAATTTTCACGAAAATGTATTAAATATTTACAAATGTATGAATGTCGCATAACAATTTGGAGTTTTAGAAACAGTTCGGCTTTGTTGAGCGTCCTGTCTATCACCATACCAACTAAACACTGCTTGTCTAAAGCAATGATTAATACTCTACTTCATTCAATATCCTACACTTATTAGATTGATACACAGATTATTAGATTACACACACACTTATTAGATTGGCACAGCTACATAGCATACCATGTAGTACCATGTAGTGCATGTGTGTATGTGTGTGTGTTAGTATACCATGCGGTGGGGCCCACTATGTAGCTCACAGAGAGGAGACCTGTGTCCCAGCAGTGGGAACATTAAAGGATGTTTTATTTTTAGTAGATGGGTTGGCCTTTAAAAGATTTAGGTGGGTAAATTGACAGGAATTAATTTAATTGTCTACAATACATACAGGCACTCACGCGTTCTTTGTATGGGGGCGGCAGAAACTTCAGGACGCCACCACCTACGATCCTTATCATACACCCTTTGTCTACAAACTGTGTTCCATAATTTTGTATTGATATGTAGCCACAACACATGGAGTTAGTTACATATTGTATATGAATGTATTGTGGAACACAAATTGAAGACAGTTATAAGACTTTTGAGACTGCCTCTTTGGTCTAGTGGTCGCAAGCGATACTGCTGAGCATGAACTCCATGGGTTCGATTCCCAGGTTGAGCAAATTGTTATTGGGTTTTCCCACCTGGGCCCCAATTCTCCGTGGAATCTTACTACGTTCAAACTACGTCAGTATCGTGTTTTGTGGAAACCAAAATATAACGGTAAGGAATCGAAATGTCATATTATGTACGTTCCAAGACAATTTTTTGATCTTAAAAAACTTTCGAAAAAATAACCACCGTCGGTTGTAATTTTTTTGAAAAAAGGTTTTATTTTTCACTTTTTAGTTACCTACCCCACACTAATTCGAAATTTCATCATCCTTGGGGTCAAAACAATGCACACTTATGCGATAGCAACATTCGCGGTTGATTTGCTGTAATTTTTTGAAGAGTTCCGTTGTCTGTCTCCGAAACGCATCATCAGATCTATATGAAATTTTAATGGGACCAATTCGGAGTAAACCCCTTTCGAACAAAAAACATAATTTTGCAAATCCGTCAATATACGACGGACTTATGCCCGAACAATAATAATAAAAATAAAAATAAAACATGTCGAATTGATAACCTCCTTCTTTTTGAAGTCGGTTAATTAATATGATATTAACAGAATTCGTGTCTGATCTAAGGAATTGAAGTGGTTTCGAAGTAAGGAATGGTTTTTTTTTTTTTTTTTTTGGGAATCATCGAATGACTTCTCCTGCTGAGTAGAGCAGGAGGGCGTGTCAGACTTTTACTGACTAAAACCCACCCGTGTTCCCTCAGTAGCCCGTATGCCAGGGGCCGTGGTATCTCTTTCGAACAAACCCGCACCCCTGGCAGGCATCGGCCCTTGCGGACCCCACCAGTGGTTGCTGACATCTTTGACGGCGCGCGTGAGGAACACAACGCGCCGTCCCGTCTACCACTTTTCGGCCGCAGAGGATAGGGAGAGCGGCTGACGCTATACCGACACTCCTCTTCCCCTGCGGCCCCACCGCGTCCGCCATCAAACGGTGGCGGCCCCGTCCAGGCCACGGAAGGGAAGAGCGCTGCTCAGAAACACCGGCACTCCTCCTCTACCGCAGCCTGTAACCCTCAGCCGCGATGCCTCCCATTCGACATCGCGGCCCACCTCAGTTGCGGTGCACCTCACCGCAACCTACTTTTTGGCCGCTACGTCAATGGCTTGAAGGCAAAAGCCCTGACGAGCGGCCCCACCGTTGGGTTCCTCTTGGCTTCACCGTGGATGGGAGACCACGGTTACTAAGCCCCCCCGCAACGACAATGCGGGAACCCACTCGGGGGGGAAGTAAGGAATCGTTAAGTGGTCATAGTGAATTCAGGCCCTGGAGTTTCTCAGTAGCAGCCCGGAGACTGAATTTGTGCCCGGTTGATGGCAATAGGGTCACCCTACATTCAGAATCTTAAGTTACAGTTATAATTAACCAAATAACACAACTGACGAAATGTGGGTGTAGGTAGGCAGGGTAGGTACACTTCTGCCCAACCCTTCTCTTCTGATGTTATGTCTTCATCATCATGATACCAGCCGAAAAACATCCACTGCTGGACATAAGCCCCCTCCAAAAGGGGGGGGGGGATTTGCCATAATTGCCACGGTTGGCAGGCGGGTTGGCGATCGCAGTATGGTGGTCAAATGCATAGAGAACGATGCTGCCCATTCTCTAGTAAGTCCCGTAGTCGTCTTCTACGACACCCATGGGAAGAAATGGGATGGTGCTATTCTTCTACGTCCAGCATCACACGGAATCCATCCATACATGGTCATTAACCTTTATCAGCTTGTCCCAATTAAACCTACTTTATGATCAAAAAACATAAAGCCCATAGTCGTCACAAACGCTGCGCATTATACAGGTCACATTATATCTGTGTTCGCCACTCTAAAGCTAGACAGTCATTAATCAATTGCACGGTGGAATGGAGTATGATTGATCATTTAATAAAATCAATTCTAGCCTTTGTCTAGTGTGGGGGTGGCGAACTGAGGCATTAGTTACTGATCGGTATATAGATCATGTTAGTTGTATTGCAAACTGTTAATGAAAATTTCTGATAAATATTACGTACTAGCTTTTGCCTGCGACTTCGCTCGCGTGGATATCGGAAAATCGTCGGTCCTACTCGCGGACCGAGCCGAGGTGGCGTTCGGTTATTAACGATTTCCCATTAATACTTTCATCCCCTATTTTACGCCCTCAGGGGCAGATTTCCCAAAAACACTGAAACACGTGGTTTTTAATTTTTTACCAGAATGATTACACAAATTTTCATGGGTTAAACTAAAAAAATACGATTTTCCAAACGAACATTCATGTATTTAACTCACTTAGGGATTGAAGCTCGAAAATCCTTCGTTATTTCTTGTCTACATTATAAAGGGAACCTCTGTGTAAAATTTCAGCTTTCTAGGCCCAAGGGTTTGGGCTGGGCGTTGATGAGTCAGTCAGTCAGGACTTTTCTTTTTATTTACATAGATAGATAGATAGATTTCAAACATTGTATCACATAACATCTTCCGTATCGAAAGATGTAGCGTTGGAAAGCATCAAGACCGCGTTAGAGAAGCATAGAACCGGTCAACGTGGCAGTGCTTGGGGAAAGTCTATGTCCAGAAGTGAGACTCTGCAAGGTCGTCTAACAACTTTAATCGTTTTCCAGAAATACAATAATGATTAGTGTAGGTACGTAGAATAAGTTACGGTATTTTATCTGGTTCCGTATTACATGTTTACTGGTAGGTAATAATTATTGTACACTGCTTAAATAAATGAATTATGTTATATTATTATGTGAATATACAATAATGAGCATGTTGTTTCTATTGAGAATCATCCATTTTATACACAATATTAAAACTTTATAGGTATATCACGATTATCACGTTCCTATTGTCTGCCAAGTTAAAACAGATAGGTATATGTTAACGTTGGTGAACTTAATTACTGTTCAACTTAGAAATTAATCCGTATATTGTTACCGTATCCGTAGTTTAGGACTTATTAGCTACACGGCTAAGCTGTCGCAGGCAACACAAGGATCGTTAGTTTCCAGGAACCCGCCTTTGAGCACAGTCGTGGCCCAGTGGTAACGCCCCGACTTACGTGTTGTCGTGGGTTCTAACCTAGGCAGGTGCTTCACTACTGCTGTCAAAACGGTAAAGGAAAACGTCGTGAAGAAACCGGCATGTCATACAACCAAAAATTCGAAGACAGCATGTGACATCTACCAACCCGCACTGGACCCGCGTGGTAGATTACAGCAGACCACTCCCTCTTGAAGAGAGGAGGCTTGTGTCCCAGCAGTGGGAATATAGGCTACGTATACTATTTTGTAAGTAAATACTTGTAGACAAAAACTCTAAAGTCACAAATATTCCGAAATGTTTGTTACTGTCAAAAAAAAAAAAAATCAGTGACACTCCGGGAGTGCCGACAGAAATGAAAACTTGAACAATTACATGTGAATTTTTTAAATCGTCAATACAGGATTTCATATTGGGTCCTTGGGTCCTGATTGTTCACGGTAAAAAATGATAAACGAGCGATTGATCAGCCATTAAAGGTAACAGCACAGATTTTTACGATAAAGAAACAAAGGGAAAGAAAGGGATAAAAAGAATTAGAATTTCCCAATGAAAGAAAGGGACTTTTCGAAAAGACATCAACGCGCGATTCATATGTGTGTTCGTTCACCCATATATACGCAGTATACATATAGCTCATGGAAAGCGTTCGGTGACGATGACGCGAGTTCCATGATTATTGTCCACCCAACAAGTGCTCAACACGCCTAAAGAAGTTTTCACTTCAAAAACAAAGGTTTTACCGTCTCAAGTTTACGATTTGTTTTTGTTTACATCGCAGTATTCCACGAACTCAAACACGTGTCTATAGGTGTGCGGTATGGCTGAGGCGCCATATTAATATTCATAAAGCTTATCTAGAAAATATTGTAATTCAGCCGGCGTCACTGAATAGGCAAATTGTCACATAAACCAGTTATTAGTCTTACACTAATACTAGGGCAGTGTTGATGAGGGGCCGCGACGTTTGCACGGGCCGTGTTAGTTCACCTGTGAAACTGGGAATAATTAATTCCATACCCTTGTAAACCTTTATATAGAACTGTTTACCCAAACGTTATACTGTTACACAACACATTACGTACCCTATTTTAATTTAATGGTAATACGCATACGTATAGTAGTTGTTTCGCTGTGGATTTGTTTTGCAGGTTTATGTTTTAGTAATAATGTTTGATTTTAAATAGCAGTACCCGTTGTAATCCCGTAATAATTATGTAGTACATATTTTTATTAAGGGTACACTAGTCGCGGGCTCGAACTCACTGGTGGGCCTGGCTAAAAAGCACGCTGTCTGACAAGGCTTCGTGTCCGACAGAGGTAGTATCAGTGATGAGCAGTTAGACGCTAGTCTACACGCACAACATTATTGAGTGAGCTGCAGGATCAGTTATAGTAAAACAGGCGCGTAAAAAATTAATAAAAGTCCTTCGGAAGATCGGGTTTTCTGAAAAAACAATGACCAATTAAGTTTATTGAACTATTCGATAATTGAGCTTTGTCGGTACCGACTTGGTTTTCGACATTTCACACTGCTTTTATTATAAGTAATACACGCCCAAAGTTAGGTTAAATTCACAAGAAATACGAATCTTTGTTGGCTCATAACTTTTTAATGGCTTTTTATTTTAGTATTCTGTTTCCGTACAGACAATATTGATAATGTGACAAAACCATAACATGTTTAATTTTGATATACATAGTCAAACAGTGGAGTAAAACTCTCCCGAAGTTTGTATGGAAAAAATGTGGACAAGTGTCACCTTAACTCCGTGTAGTCACAAAAGGTTTCGTCCTAAATAACTGGACAGGACCTGTCCATCAGCGTTCTAATAATATCATTAAGTATCAATAAACCTTCCAAGCCTTTTCGCATCTATGTTTGGGCCGGCTTCCAGTCTAACCGGATGCAGCTGTATATCTGCCAGGGGTGCGGGTTGTTCGAAAGAGATACCGCCGCCCCTGGCACACAGGCTACTGAGGGAACACGGATGGGTTTTAGTCAGAAAAAGTCCGACACGCCCTCCTGCTCCACTCAAAGCGCGAGAAGTTATTTGATGATTACCCACCGACGAAAATATATAAAAAAGCAGCTGAATATAAGTATTTTACATGCGACATCTGACCTCCACAACCCAGTTACTGGGTAAAACGATACCTCTTGGTATGGCTGGTTGTCAGACTTTCGGGCTTGACGGGCTGACCATGTAACGACTATCAAAGATCAACAAATGACAGCCCGGACCAACAGCATAACGTGCTTCTCGGAGGCACGGAGTGGTCTGGACATGTAATGGATGGTCATAGCAACGTACCGCTTGTGGTGATCGACCGACCCGTTCGGCTGTAATATCTAACCCGGAGCCCCTCATCATTAAGTAGGTATATGATGGCGAAATAGTTTATTTAGTATTCTTTTCCGAGTAGCTCAAACCCGTACCAGTTGATCCTGTAAGTCAGATTACGCAAATGCTGTGGTTCTAAATTGGAATTCAGAACTACATACATAGTTACGGTAAGCATCGCTACCTATTTATTTAGTCTTGTTATTAAATCACAATTAGGAAACAATTTGACTAGAATATAAATTTTAGTTTTGAAATATATTATCTGTTGTTTATAACTTCAGCCATGTGGAATTTCTCTGTTTTCCCAAAGGAACCATACGTCCTTTCCGTGGTGTCAAACAATCTACAAGTAAAATTTCAGTGGAAACTATTTGAAATGTTTCAAACTAAACTTGATCCCACTTGCCGTATTTTTAACACTCGGTACTTGACACTCGTAGAACGAAAACGTTGGTTTAGCGGAAACAAATAGGAATAAGTTTTCTGCGTTATAAAGTTGAATCTAACATATATTTGAATATTTCAATAGGGAAACGTAATTACAAAAAACGTTTACGCGAAGGGCACGAAAGAGCATCTTCAGTGGTGTGCTCAAAATACTATAAAGTCACTTAATATTCACACAGCACACGTACGCCGCGCGGCAAACGGAAAAATCCAATTAACTTCATACGGAGAGTTCCAGCCAAACTCGCCCCCACTCCCGGCCACTCCACGCCACTCACACTAACGACTATTTTTCAATAACATTAATGGAATAACCTCTACCTCATTACGTCAGGAATATTGCACAGACAGACGAAAGCGTCCCATCAAAGAACCATTTTACTTTTTTATTTAATTACGTATCTGATGCTTAATAAATAATACGTTTTCTTTGTAATTTACATTTTCATTTCGTATGAAAAGACGGGTTTTCAGGGTTTTCGTAGTTTTTAACGGTTTTACAAAGTACTGTAGGTAATTCAAATGAAGTAGTCGAGTTAAATTCAGTGAAACTAGTAAAATTAGAGCAACCGAGTTGTAAAAGACAAATATATTTCAATTCTGACGGAACCATGTGGGAATTGTTAGCCTCAGGCTACTAGGGGAACATTGAATAAAAAACAGGGGAATATCGCACCAAGAATTCATTTTTAAAGTTGAGCTAAAGCTCGTAATATTTCTCGTGCTAAACGCATTGTCACTCTTTAGTTGTATTTACAGAAATCGTTTAAGTAAAATAAAAAGTCAACGAAAATAATAATAAAGTGTATTCATTGAATTTCATATTGTAAAAAAGATGTTACAAAGGTTTGAAAATTAGGTACAAAAATATGGACCCTATAAGTAAAATTAAAACTGCCACTAAATACTACAAGAAAAATAATGGTATTCTATAGTCTATATAATTATGTACCTACTTAAATGAACATGACAACAAGATACGAAAGTTTTGACGAATTAATCAAAACAAATGATCCTACCTATACATTCATTAGTATCGGTAATTATTTACCTACGTACCTGCCTAGTATACGTTCGTGTATCAATTTATTGATATGTATTTGGCGTCGTGTAACTTGGCTCTGGTCCGGAATATTTCATATCGATACAATCAACGCGTCCCGAGGCATTTGCCAGTAATTTAGTGACAATGGTCTATTTAACCACAGATAATAGTCATTTAATGTGAATTAAAATGATTTACCGTAGCGACGCGTTTTGATATACGAGTAGAACAATACGAGCTTTCACCTGACGCGTGTAGGTAAAGTAACAAATGAAATTGATATTTCATGTCATTTTGCTAGGAAACTCACAGCAGTTTCGGAGTACAAACAATAGAACAAAAGTGTCTAGTATCATTCTGATCACGTCAGCATTCTCTGTGCAAAATTGCATTTGTATGGAGTTCCGTCGAGGCGCTATTGAATAACAGACCATGTGCATCTGTGACTATGAATCTTACATCGATTTAATGGGATTATAAAGTTATGAGCTCTCGACTACCTACATCTACATAGGAATAGGTAAAGTACCTATATGTTAACTTAAATGGCCTCAGACTTACTTACGTGTATAACATGCCTTTGGCATTAAGTCCACCTCTAAACATTTGTGTGCTTTATGTGTTAAATAAATAATAAATATATTTATTTATTACCAGCTTTTACCAGCGGCTTCGCCCGCGCGGAACTTTCATCCCCTAGTTAACTTCCTTAGAGGTCGAATTTCGAAAAATCCTTCCTTGTTCCTTGTCTACATTATAAAAGAAACCTCTGTGCGAAATTTTACCATTCTAGGTCCAAGGGTTTGGGTGGGCGTTGATGAGTCAGTCAGTCAGGACTTTTCTATTTATATAAATTTATTTAATACTCAGAAATAAGATTAGTCACACATGGTCTGTTATTCAATAGCGCCGCGACGAGACTCCATACAAATGCAATTATATTGTACTTACAACCATTTGCAAAAATAAGCACCTTTAAATACTAGTAACCTTATTTTTCCACGCAAGCGTTAAAGCTCACGTGCATTATAAAAGTGCCAGAAAATAAAGATTTAGGTTTCATTTGTGAACAATTGACAAGTGTCTTTCTTGGGAATTCCCCATAGCTATAAAACTAGTTCACATTCCCACTGTGAAAGAGTCACAGAATGGATTTTATGACTTTTCTTTACACACTAACCTAATAAAATGGATTTTACGCCTTGGAAAACTGTGTAACAACTAAAATCAGAATTTTTGCTATAAATGTTTGTGTGGTAAATATTTTTATGTGCGTTTTAAATGCTGGCTGTATATCTTTATAGTGCTTTTTTCTTAATGCTGACATAAATATTCCGTCGTGTATAATTACATCTAGCACTACAAACATTTATTGGCTGCGGTGGTTCTGCTACGAAAGCTATTGGATTCGGACGTCAATGGGGTCACGCGACCTGTCATTTGCAAAGGGATTTGCACCCTTTGCCGTTTCACCCGTCAAATTTATTACCATCGACAAGCGCACCTCGCCTAACGAATGGAGGATAGTTTTTCTAGCTTTGAATGCCTTTTATAGTGTATTCGTATATCACAACTGAATAACGTGCAAGCAATAAAATTCGACACAACGAGATTACATATTCCTAGAATAAACTTCGTACGAAAAATATAAGAACGCAACAAAGAACATTGATTTATATATTCAGGGAGATTCGGTGTACGCCGGGGAAAGTGAAATTGGAATTGTGAAGGAATATTAAAGACGTTAGGCTGGACTTATCTGACATTTCCGGTCATTGAAGCGAGGGCAATGGGGCAACAGAATGTAGTCGACACTTTCACCGTCATTACCTTTCCGCTATGCAACGCCTTCGGCATTTTCGTGATTTAAAATGTACACGATGTCCGTGGTTTGTGCAGTTAGATGAACAGACGTAATCACCTGCTTGCCTCCTGATAACACAGTAGTAATAAGTAGGTCCCTATGTACACTTTTCCTCATCTATGTTATAAATAATTTATCGACCAGATCTTTTCTCCCCTAAGTATTTCATTTATCTGACGGGAGCAAAGTAATAAAGCCCCCAAGTTCGTCAATAGATTAGTTTTGTCTGAGTCATAATTACAGACGTTGTCGTCGCTAGTCTTTGTAACAGAATGTCTGTTCCTGACACAAGGGGGCTCGGGGTTCGGCCTATAGGGCCGATTAGCCGGCACATGCCTGAGCTCAGCAGTCGACAAATCCTTTATCTCGAGCCGGCAGCTCCCACACCACCCCGCCAATATTATCGCCGCTTTCAATTAAATCAGAAATTGACGACTTTTCAACGAACCTATTTGATGAATTCTGAGCAGAATCACAAATAGATTTCCGTTTGTGATTCGTTTGATTAATACCATTTGGCTGATGTTTATTATATTGTATAAACAGAGATTGTTGCATATTCAATGATTTCATAAACTAATAAGCACTTACTGGCAATGACGACGTGAACTAATATCATATTATTTTAATGCTGTTTCAAAATTTTATCAAAACAACCACGGCTAAGCTTTAGTTTCAAATTAGCCGGAAGCAAAATACGTCTCTATAATTCTGAACTATAGAGACTTATTTTGCTTCCAGCTAATTTCGCATTATGTCTCTTTAATTTTAAAGGAGTGACATGTTCTGTGTAAACAAAACTTATTTTTGACAGTGAACGACTGCAGGTCGATATAATAGCCACTGTACTTACGTGTCTGATATTACTTTCAACTTGATACCTCCACGCGTTCCTGAGAAACAGGGTCTTGACAGACAGACTGACGAATAAAGAATTGAGATACGGAACCATGAAAAGTAATCAAGTTACGGCTCAGTGCTGCTTGAGTCTTTTAAGCCTTTTTACGGCTCTACCGTTTTTACCTACATATTATTACGGTAGAACATACTAGGAAATATCATTATGAACGTGCCTAGTCTTCGTAGAAGCGCTAGAACCTAACGAACGTAAGTGCCTTTGTCATGCAGTGCAAAACATCCTGAATATCTTCATGTTTGTTGGGCAGAAAACTATAATATTTTACAAGAGATGTCAGTAATAATGCTTCTTATTCTAAATTAATAATTATTAAATACTCGTAACCTTATTTTTCCACGCAAGCGTTAAAGCTCACGTGCATTATAAAAGTGCCAGAAAATAAAGATTTAGGTTTCATTTGTGAACAATTGACAAGTGTCTTTCTTGGGAATTCCCCATAGCTATAAAACTAGTTCACATTCCCACTGTGAAAGAGTCACAGAATGGATTTTATGACTTTTCTTTACACACTAACCTAATAAAATGGATTTTACGCCTTGGAAAACAATAAAAAAATGCTTCTTATTCTAAATTCTTAGAAAATGCTTTGTTTATTTTTATTGTTTTTACAAAATTGTCTAGTTTAGTGGTCACAAGCGCTACTGCTGAGCATGAGATCATGGTTTCGATTCCCAGGTCGGGCAAAGTATTATAGGATTTTTCCACCAGTAATGTCTCAGTAGCAGCCTCTAGTCTGGATTTGTGCCGGTTGATGGCAATAGGCTCGCCCCCTTTTATATGAGATTTGAACATAACTGGCGAAATGTGAGTATGTGACACCTCTGCCTAACTCTTCAAGTATTACAGGTGTGATGTTATCTTAGATTTATATTTAAATGCACTAAACTAAATTCTTTAGAAAATTCTGTTTGTTTTCATACATTTAAAAACGTAATTTATAAACTTACGCAAACCGATGTTGTTTCGAGTCTTTAAAGAGATTATCACTTCAACTAAATGTCCAACTCAGACTCAGTACCTATAAGGCACGTACCTAAGTCCAACGGAGAGGCAGAACAGCTTCATCATCATCATTTCAGCCGAAAGACGTCCACTGCTGGACATAAGCCTCCCCAATTTGGGGGGTTTTGCCATAATCGCCACGCTTGGCAGGCGGGCTGGCGATCGCAGTATGGTGGTAAAATGCATAGAGAACGCTGCTGCCCATTCTCTAGTAAGTCCCTTAGTCGCCTTCTTCTTCAGAACAGCTTACACACCCACAATTATAATATTATTTCTTAATAACACGAATACTTGAGTACTACCAACATGACTTTTTATCAGGAAAATATTAAATAATTCGATTTTATCTTTATAATTCGGTTTCATTAAACGCCGTGTTAGTGTGTGAGAGAATAACAGAAATGAAATAGTCGCACGGTATCGTGGGTATTTCTTAATACACTCGCCTGCCAAAGAAAGAATCTCGTGCGTCGCGAAGCATTATTACGTTTCTCCCCACATTGTGGCTCACCCGCTTTTGTTATGGCCCCAGTACTTTACACTGACGTTTTTAAACGCTCTTATTTATCAACGGTTAAGAGATCACTGCCCTACGATTTGTTTTGTTTATTTTATGCTAGATTTATTACGAAGTATTGTTCTGTTTAAAAAAAAAAAGTTTTTTTTAAAGCTAGCCTGCGACTTTGGTAGATGATAATTTTGTCTCGAATTTCAAAATGTTATAAGTATCTTACTATAAACTAAGTAGTAGTCTTTTACAGAGGCCAGCACATCAAGCTACCCTAATCTGTCAAATTGCTTTGATAGTTTTTCAACTTTATCACAAAGGAATAAGGTTCATGTTAAAAAAAATTCAAAAACATTACAAAAAAAAAATTGAAAATTTTGCCACTTGGGATAGCTTGACCTGCTGGTGTCTGTACGTTAAGCTGTTGGTCGCGGCTGTCATTCATGGATCTTGAACAGTTGTTACGGGTCGTCATAAGCCCGAAAGTCTGACAACCAGTCTTACCAAGGGGCATCGTATTACCCAATAGGTAACTAGGTTGTGGAGGTCAGATAGGAAGTCGCGCTATTAAAATACTAGTATGTATACAGGTGCATCCGGTTAGACTGGAAACCGACCCCAACATAGTTGTGAAAAAGCTAAGCAGATGATGATAAGTAGGGCTCGGATAAATATGTAAACACATTTTTTTTTAAATCATTTGCATGAATTATTTGGAGGTTAAATGAGGTTTTTAGAATCCATATTTTTCCATATTTAGGGTTAAGACCATATTTTTAGAATTTAATCACATAATTCCATATTTCCTATCTTTAGTACTTAAACTAGTAAAAACTGCATAATTTTTGCTTTCATAGCGCCGCGGGAATACATTATCGTTGCGCAGCAAACATGAATGTAGGTAAACTCGTCAGTCGTGCGCTATTTTTCTATCGATGTGCCGCACCGATAGAAACAGAAGAAACATATTGTTGTATACTGCAACAACTCGAATAAAGAGGCAGACTAAATTTTAGCTTAAAAGCAATTTAATTTCGTCGAGTTTTAAATCTTTTTTCAAACAATTATTTTAGAGCAAAGTGTTTTATGTTTGGTATTAGTTGTCAAGCAATTTAATTTCGTCGATTTTTTTTAATATTTATTCAAACAATTATATTAGAATAAAGTGTTTTATGTTTGGTATTAGTTGGGTGTCTTTTTAGTCAATATTTTTCCATATTTGCAGTTTTTAGATCCATGTTATATGTACATATTTTGGGATTTTTAGTACATATTTATCCGAGCACTAATGATAAGTAATGGTATCATACTATGAAAACCTTTTAAGCTTAAAGTAGTATTTTCAAAACTCGCACTGATGTTAGAAACCTCAGATTTTAGACTACTTCGTTCGACTTAAAATATTTGAGTAGGTAATTCTTAAAAATTCGCTAGTAAAGTTTTATGAATTACGACTGGAATTATTAAAGTCATCTTCATATTGCAAGTCAGCATTATTTTCTCACCCCTGTTCATACCCTCTCCTCGACCGCTAAGATGGTGATATAGACAAGAATTGTGTAATAAAAACTCAGTAAAAATGAAATGAAAGAGAAGAGATTTTTAACCATCTCATAAAGATATTATGAGATAGCCAAAGGTGCTTTAATAAAACGAGATGTGAATATACAAGTCGTAAAAATATCGTAAATTATAAGCACTCTCGAACGATACCTACGTGTTGAAGTTTTAAGTGTCGTAATTATGTAACGTTATAACGGAAACAGATACAGATAAAAATAAAATTTAAATAAGTAAAAACATAAAAGCTACAATCAATCGCCTAAGGGACTCCGCTCCCTCAAAAACGTCTCAGGAGGTTCTCATTGCGCAGCTGAATCAAGGGCTTGATTCAGAAAATATTACTCCCGGACACGGCACCCATAGTGAGGAGGTTCCTCTCTCTCTCTCTCGAGCCCTGACCAACGGCAGATTGAACCCCATTCCTGATGCCGATGCTACTATTTTCCTATTTTAAATGTTTTCTTAAGTTTTTGTAAAAATATTTGAAAATGTTTTTAATATGTAAGAAGAACAATAAACGACATAATATTAATATTGTTCAGATATCGAGTAAATTACTTTGATTCTGTGTTGTACTTGCACTCGTGAAACTATATCCATCAGGGACTTTGTATTCATAATTAGGTATACATATCTAATTATAAACATTGCAATATCAACTAATATGTATCCTCCAGGGCACCACCCATGACTTACCTACATAAAACATTCATGTGGGTTGTCTATACCTGCGTACTGCGTCTGGGCTTAAACAAAGATGAACAAGTTGTTTCTATTGTCTGCCAAGTTGAAACTAGATACATGTTATCGTAGGTAAACTTTAGCATTGTTTAACTTAGACATTGATCCGTATTTTGTTTAGTTTAAGACTTCTCGGAATAACTGTCGGAGGCAACATATCGATCGCTACAGTTTCCAGGAACCCTCCTTTGCGACGACAGGTGGTCTAGTGGTATTTGCCCCGAATAACGAGTTGTAGGCCGTGGGTTCGAACCTAGGCAGTTGACTTACTTTGTGTAAATAATTTCATCACCACTGCTCTTTACAACGTTGAAGGACAACATTCTGAGGCATGTCGTAGAACCAAAAAATAGAAGACATGTGACACCTACTAAACCACACTAGACCCGTGTGGTAGATTACAGGCCTACGCCCTCTTGAAAGGAGGAGGCCTTTTTTTGTGCTAGGTCCCAGTAGTAGTGGGAACATTAAACGCTAAATATGCTTATGCTCCTTTCAATAATTGCAGATTCACTTTGTAGGTATGCTACCACATATTTTTTCTCGAACTTCCCAATTCCTCGAAATTTATTGATGGAGATAAACAAAGGAATTCACTTGAGTGTTAAAAATATCAATCCGTGATACGAAAATTTTCTAACACCCTTCAGTCATCCTGTAGAAGCTGACAGTACCTTCTATGTCTGTATGAATGGTTAAAAGGAAACCCAACCTTGTCGAAGTAGAGGCCATAAACTGTTGAGCTAGCTTCTTTCGCTCTTTAATCCTACAATGTCCTACTTTTCGGCATATCTGGGCGGCAAAACTCAATGGAGCCCCCATTTAGTTTAGCCGTCCCCGACACCCAGCAGTCTTAGTTCGGCACTGGTTGATAACAGTAGCAAAACGCAGGGAGTACTCTGAAAACCAATCTGCAGACCTCGACACCTACATTAAGTACATCAAGAATATATCCATGGTATAATCTGATGAACAGATTCTAAGTCAGTACCTATTTATGTTAAAAAACTACACAATTCAAACATCGTACAACAGAAATAAACTTTATATATGTGCATAGGTACACGGCAACAAGACGCAATCATTTATTTAAAGAATTCTGAAGCTCACAGTTTCTCCCATGAAGCCTGCAGCTATCTCGAAATGAAGCTTGAGCCTCCTTTGTGGATGATCTTGGCGGATAAGGCAATAATCACGCTCCGTGATATCCGGGTACAGGTGGATGCTGCTGCCCTTACACCTGAGGTAATCCCTTAATTGCCTCTTAACACACCCTGTTGTATCCACCGCGGGTACAACATATACCTAAACGTAATTATCAGCGGCTTTTTTCAAAGAAAATGGAATCGTTCCCTCATATAATTCTCCTAGAAAAAGACAGTTTGCTAGTTGTATTCATCAAATACAACTGGCAAAGATTGCTTAGAGTTTATAAAAGAAAATCACAAAGACTTCAAGGTGTTTTGTGTGTCAAGGACGTACAATCGCACACAAAACTAAATAGTTACCTCACGAGTGCTATTCCAAATGTAACATTAAACAGTGTACGTAAGTACGGTTATATTGCTGCTAATAAGAACATTGTCGTCGTAAATATCTAGCGAATAAACGGGCCCACGTCGGTGCCGAGCATTCGGTTTGCATGTAATTAAAACTTGCACAATTAAACACTGTGGAGAAGGAAAACACGGGAAAATTGAGATAAGATTAATTTTCTGACTAGTGCCTCGGAGGAGTTTGTGCGCTAACTTTGTGAGATAGCCACGCCGAATGGCTATGTGCACTAGCCGTGAATTCTCCGACTATTATAATTCGATAATTTCTGGAGCGAGATAAAGTACAGACGGTTTATGAACGACGGTTTTATCCGCTCGTTTGCTCGTACATCTGGATGAAGTCTGTAAAAGAAAGAGGTTGAGTTTTTTAAGGGTTAGGTAGATACTAATCCACCGCTTAAGAGCACCCGTTAACCCGTTTCCCACATTTGATTCTCATAACTTGCGGGATGATGAGCGTATTAGGTAAGTTTATGTCCCCTTATTTCATTCGCACCGGGGGGACATCTCCATTTAGAAACAAATATTACACAAGTCATCAAGGCAGTGAAACTTTGATTCCATTACAGTTAGCTAGGGAATACCTTAACGTAGTTTTTGTTATTCTTAATCAAGATTTATCTCACAGAGCTGGTAAAATAAATAGTCTCTATTTAGAAATACAATCACGTCTGTCACCGTATGTAATTAGAGGGTCAGTTCGCCGGAGAAATAATGAGAGCCACCATCGAATGCCTCGTTAGTTTTCCTGGAACGAGGTCAAGGCAGGTTTCCTTTCAAGAAGTAAACTGTCAGCGAGAGCCGGTTTCAAAGGTGTTACGGAATTTTATATAAGGGCACCTGTTCTAGCGAGCACGAACAATTTTTGTGCGAACCGAGGTGAATTTATGTGACTTCAATGGGAAGTGCTTTTCAGACGCAGTTTCTTTTCAGCACGATGTAAGCACATAGTAAAATGAGCTACATTTATTTATTTATGGCAGGAATCCTAGATTTTATGAGTCATACATAATATGTATGTTAGTTAATGCGGGTGTCTAATTAAGCAAATAAAACAATTTAATGAACGGCCAGTGTGCGAATGGATCACGAGCGCCGCCGGGGCCCGAGCTACGGGCCGGCGCCAACCTACTTGTTTATTTATTACTTTAGTACCCCACTCAACGTCGAGTGGCGGGAAGAGCCACAATGCGACCCCGCACTGATTGAATATTAAACATACCTGTACCCTCTCCCTATATAATTTTTCTCGACACATTGTCAACTCTACTTTGTTTCCGCTAAAGTTTTAAAGAGCTCTTTTAACTGCTCAGCTCAACAAATAAAGTGGGTAAGTCCTTACTTGAAAGTTTGTAAATACAAAAGTAAAATATACAAAGCATTTCAATATTTTTTCCTTCTAAACATAAAAGGATTTCACCGGAGGACATTCTGTAATTGATTGATAGGTACGAGTGCCATTAAGGGAATCAAAAATTGACACGTTTCTGAAACAGGTGCGCTGAAATATAACAATCTTTTGTTGTTATTTTCTCTCCAGGAAAATTAAATACTCTGGTCAAATAAAAATATTTAGTTAGTAGTCTAGTTTGCAAGAGTTAAGTAGTCTCGGGAAGTTTACTTCGAAGCAATTCGCAAAGTTCTTGATCTGAAACATTAATAACCTTTTTACGGCCGTTGTTATAACAACTTTTAATAGCGAATAAACACAATTAATAATAGTTTAAGTTGTTTATCTTCATTTAGAACTTTAAAACACTTAGAAGTACCTACTTACATAATTTTGTATTTTAATAGACCAGTTAAAACTTTCAAATTATTTAGAATTCATAATGTTACTTACTCACTAGTATTTACTTCATTAACCTTCGTATACTCGCGCCGAATTCTGTGACACCTATACTCGTGCATGGTATCACAGACACAAGTTCCGAAACTAAATTTCAGTATATTTTTTAAGAAAAAGTTAAAATTGTGCTTTAAGAAACAGGGGAATATATTAACCTAATATATTGATCATAAACCATTCACACTGAGTACTTAAGTGTCTTTTATTTCAATTTCTGAAATAGTTTGATTTTCGTAAGAGTTTACAAATTATTAGTAAAAATATATGTTTTCTTCTAATAAACTACAGCAAAAATGCAAATCTAAAAGAGATCCTTATGAGCAACATTAAATACATTTATAACATGAGTCAGAAGTGTCATCATTTCAGCTCAGTACACTAGACCAATTGTCACCAAAACGGTCACACGTGCTACTTGCATGAACGTACTTTGCACCTTAGAATAAGCATAGCAACGAATCAGGTAGCTTTAAAGTCACAAAAGAGTATTTCGCCGATCTCACAGACTAATGCGTTAATTTTTTTTTTTTTTATAGAGCCAACGAAACCTTAGCTATAAGTAATTATCTCCCCCCCGAGTGGGTTCCCGCATTGTCGTTGCGGGGGGGCTCAGTAACCGTGGATGCCGGCCACGGTGAAGCCAAGAGGAACCCAAAGGTGGGGCCGCTCGTCAGGGCTTTTGCCTCAAAGCCGACGACGTAGCGGCCAAAAAGTAGGTTGCGGTGAGGTGCACCGCAACTGAGGTGGGCCGCGATGTCGAATGGGAGGCATCGCGGCTGAGGGTTACGGGCTGCGGTAGAGGAGGAGTGCCGGTGCTTCTGAGCAGCGCTCTTCCCTTCCGTGGCCTGGACGGGGCCGCCACCGTTTGATGGCGGACGCGGTGGGGCCGCAGGGGAAGAGGAGTGTCGGTATAGCGTCAGCCGCTCTCCCTATCCCCTGCGGCCGAAAAGTGGTAGACGGGACGGCGCGTTGTGTTCCACACGCGCGCCGTCAATGATGTCAGCAACCACCGGTGGGGTCCGCAAGGGCCGATGCCTGCCAGGGGTGCGGGTTTGTTCGAAAGAGATACCACGGCCCCTGGCATACGGGCTACTGAGGGAACACGGGTGGGTTTTAGTCAGTAAAAGTCTGACACGCCCTCCTGCTCTACTCAGCAGGAGAAGTCATTTGATGATTTCCCACCCAAAAAAAAAAAAAAAAAAAAAAAGTAATTATCTGACGTACTTTAAGGTATCAGTCCAAACATGTTCTTACGTAATGTCAGACCATGGATGGTTTAGTATCCATGAAATATTTAATAAGTTAAGATCCAAGATATTAATTAAAATGGAATCAAGAAACATGAAAGAACGTAGATAGAAAATCCAGGCAGCCTCACTCATTTATTACGATCAGAGATTGCCGTCCTTTTGTTAGGTTCAGGTCAATTTAATAATAATAATCTTAAAATCCCTAATTAAAATCGGCTTTGATGACTATCTACTGTTGGATATCAGGGAGGCTCTTTTAATGAGGGAAATAATATAAAATGGCGGACTCAGCGCTGTGTTAGCATAATCAGTGTTACGACTAACGAGTTATGCCTATATAATCTGGCAGAGTAGATTGTTTCAAGTGCCATTCAAAGAATTTAATAACTAGGTACCTACTTTAAAATTTAAAATGTTCACAAATATAGCTGAATTTAAGCGTGAATGAAGTAGCTATATATTTTCATCAGTTTTTCTTTAATTTTAGTTAAGGTTAAGGGTAAAAGTTAAGCTTTCAAAGTCCGATGAGAATATAATAATGTTAAAAGAGTGGAATATTTTATGTGTACTTTCATACTCATGATTAACTACTTTCAAATATGTTTTATGAAAAGTTTTAGTAGGTTGGTATAGCTTACCAGCATTTTTAATCGTCATCATCATCATTTTAGCCCAAAGACGTCCACTGCTGGACATAGGCCTCCCCCAAGCTCCTCCACTTTGACCGGTTCTACGCTTCTCGCATCCAGCGGATTCCTGCAGCCTTCACAAGATCATCAGTCCATCTTGTGGGAGGCCTTCCAACGCTACCTCTTTCGGGTACGCGGTCACCACTCTAGAACCTTCCGGCCCCATCGCCCATCTGTTCTGCGTGCAATTTGCCCTGCCAACTGCCACTTAAGTTTGGCAATTCTTCGGGCTATGTCGATTGGTTCTCCTGCGGATCTCTTCATTCCTGATTCGATCACGTAGGGAAACTCCGACCATAGCCTTAAAATTTTCAATACGTATCGTCAATATGTGAGAGCAGTGGTAGCCTAGTGGTAACGGCGGCGACTTACGAATTTTAGGTCGCAGGTTCAAACCCAGACAAGCGATTAGCTTTGTGCAAATTATTTCAGCGCCACTGTTCTTTAAACGGTGAAGGACATCATTGTGAAAAACAAGGCATGTCCTAGAACCCAGAATTCGAAGACGTGACTTCTACCATCCCGCAACGGGCCTGCGTGTTGGATTTCGGCCCGCATCCCGTCTCACAGAGAGGGGGCCTGTATACCAGCTGCATTATGCTTATTCTATTCTATTTTCAATATTAATTTTCAGTATGATATTCTACATCCCGTTAGAAAACATCATCAACCCGTTTCTATCCTGAATAAACAAGCGTTTCCAAAATTGCATCTCAATATCTATCCTTTACAAATCCTAAAGATATTATCAGTTTGTATCTTTGGATGTTTGCTACTCAATTCACAAAAACTATTGATCGGATTTCGATGTTTGGCAAACAAATAGTTCATTACCTGGATACTTTTTATCCCGCTAGTACGTTCCCGTGGAATAATTTCCGACTCCACGTGAGCAAAGCTGCTGGAAAAAGCTAGTATATTTACCTATAAATACAGAGGTACTCGGGCACGGCCTGACAAACCTGATCCGGCAGTTTTCACCGCCCTTATTGCAATGAGGCGACAAATTCCTTACTTATTGAAAATGAGTTCTGAAGACATACTCGTAAGTACCTTACATATAATTATAGGTAGGTAGCTATTAAATATTGATCACGGGTCTTTGTAAGAATCGATTCAAGAAATAAGACTTTGGGAGCAAAACATGTCGGTCGCAATATTATTATGTAGATGCAAACGCCACGTAAAAATTACATTCAAAATGAGTTTGTACGAATTACCTACTAGAGAATGGGCAGCAGCATTCTCTATGCATTTTACCACCTTACTGCGATCGCCAACCCGCCTGCCAAGCGTGGCGATTATCGCAATACCCCCCCCCCCTTTTGGGGGAGACCTTTGTCCAGCAGTGGACGTCTTTCGGCTGAAATGATGATGATGATGATGATGATGATGATGATGACCTCCTTTTAAACAGACCCCTTTATAAAAAAGCAACCACAGCATAGCAATCTTCGTTACGAAATGAGCATGTACATGTAATTTGAAAGTTAATGAGTAAATAAAAAAAAAATGCATTCGATTTTTTTTTATCGAGGTCAATGTTGTTTTGACCAAACATAATAAATAAAATTCGGAGCCAACCACAGCACGGAGTACCTATATCCTAATCTACAACATTCATTTCCGTCTTCGAATTGCAACAGTTAAAAAGAGAAAATCTAATCGGGAAATTGTGCGTTACCGTTAGTCTATCCCTAGCCTTAATCTGGACAAACATATCAACATGAGCATGAAATAAACAACACCCAAAAATAACAATTCCATAACATTGTTTTAAATTGAAGACTCCGTGTATAACGGCACGTGACGAACAATCAATAATCACCGTTCAAGTGAATTTAGGCTCAAATACAGGCTATATTGTTCATGTTTCGCCCTCACTAGTCACATTGTAAACACACTATTGAACCAGGTGTACAATGTACATTTGAAAGCTCGCAGCAGAACATCGCCGAATTAAAGCAATGATTCAGTACCATGGTGACCTATTTTAAGCCAGTTAACAGTAACAGTTCGCTCGAATACGACAAATATTATACGTGAATAGTAGAGCCCAACAACCTCGAACGACACCCAAGCGAGGCACAACTTACACAGTTTACACACAGCCTAATGACATTTTATACTCAAATCAGCATGTAAACATTTCATATTTCCAAAGAAGTACGAAGATGTATTAAAACATACCATATTTTAGACGTCGCTACCTGAGCCAAATAATTCCCAACTGTATTGAACTCGAGTTACCGCCGTAAGCAAACTCCAGGCACTTTTAATGAAATACAAATAGTTTTGAAATAGATTTATAAAATCAGTTTCTTGGGTTTAATTTGAAACTTTTCAGAAGCAAAAGTTACAAAGGGAGTGGAAATGGTTTGTGCACGCGGGGCGGATTAGGAAGGCTTCCTGGAGCGAACGCGTTCAACGAATGATGGAAATGAAAGTTCTAACAGGCTCGGCTTAGTTAGATTGTGCGGCTACCAAGACTCGAATTTGGATTAAAGCCGACATGTTCGACACCGCGACATAAATTTTCTCCTGGCGCTCGCGCCCCGTGCATCTAAGCAGGAATAACAAATATTTGGAGCGTTTACAAAATGCGACCAGAATAACAAATTAACGACGACTTGTACTACTAGAATTTATCTTCAGAGAAAGTAAACTTTTACTTTGTACTTCAAGACTGAACTATAGATTATATTAATTACTCAAACAAATTCTGCTACCACCATATCGCTCACATAAATTCAAATTAATAAAGTAAACAATACCCAATTAAGCGTCAACAAAAAGGACCATTCGGGGACTGTAATTATAGTTGAAGAGAGTCTAAAAATTGACCTTAAACGAGTGGCTACGCTTTTTAAAGTAGCAATCGGTGTCTGTTTCAGAACAAATTGTACATTCAGAGCTCCACTAATGAGATCGCGCAGGGAGGGGTTGAGTTGTGGCACAGGGGATGCCAGGGGGTGAAGCGGATGCGGGGCCGGGGGGGACCGTGTCTCCAAGGACTATATTTTACGTTTAATTGACGCACAGCTGTCAGCTAATGAGTCCTGGATTTTTTATAATATTGTTCAAGTAAAGCCTTCGGAAAAAGTCTAAATTACCGATGGCGTTTCTTTTTTTTGTAAACTAGAAGATAATATTTTCGTTCTATTTTTATTGTTTTATTCTAACAATAAAAAGTGTTAAAGAACATTTTAGTAGTCCGAAGCGATACATTTACTATAGTGATACGGTACTCGATTTTGCAAAGAATTTTACTGGGATTTATCAGTTTATTATTTTTCAAATGAACATAGGTATGTATTCCTTTCCCCAAACAGCAGCATTAACAGAATTAATTAGTATCCCAGCTACGTTCACACGTAAATCTTTACACGTTACTCTCCTGCACATATAGTAATAAATTAATCAGGTACTTAATTAAATAAGGCAAAACGTAAATAAATAAAAATTTAAGTAACCAACTTTACACAACAGGATCAGTTCCCGACGGCAAATGAAACTGTTGACAACGTTGATTGGCATTTACATAAAATTAAAGTAGGCCTCATTAAAATTAAAATATTTTCTGTTAAAATGAAATAATCTTTGTTTACAATAATTATATGACAGGAGCGACTGAGTTCCATCAGTTTGAAACAGAGTCGACGGCGCCGAACTATTGATATTTGATCTATCACAATTTCGAGCGCTTACCTTGTGGCGCGTACTAAACACAATAATTGTGTATTGTCATGTTAACGTATGTAGATAATAATATATTGGCTTTACAAAACCACATACACATAGCTGCTTTAGTAAAATTCAACTACCTACACGGCTTTACGAAAACAGTTTATTAGTTAAATGTTAACGGTATCAAAATAGGTGGTGGTGTCTACACAACCGCCACTGATTGTGTAGGCGTCTTTTTTGTTCCCAATCATGTCAGAATACTTGATTGACAGTATCGTTGAGGTATTTTCTGACATACATGGTGCTCTTAATTGATGCCGCGAATAGGCGAAAACAATGTGGGACCCGCCAGGTGGCTGACCTAAATATCTGGGTTAATATGCAGGAAACAGAAAATTTGGCGCTGTGATGCTGGACTTTGGGTAAATCCTATTTCTAGATTTGTATCCTGATAACGACGAGCTCGTGCTACTGTAGGCATTACAGAATATTTCAAACTTTTCTTAAGGTGCGTTCGCAACTAGTCGAATTTGTTTTGACGTGTGTTACATTTCGTGTTGCATTGCATATACCTATTTGCATAAGTAAAGACAGTAGAAAATTTCCGTGGGTTTAAAAAAAATGCTATTCCATACATTTTGATCGCGTATACCGTAGGTGCCTATTACACTTTTCTATGAAGTAGCAGATTTTTTTTATCCGACATAGAAAGGTGCTCCAGGGGAGGGTATCTGCAATCATATTTATGCTGAATTCATGGTTACATTTTGCACACTGGAGATATTTTTTCTTGTGAGTATGAACCTAGCTTGGTTTTAATTATCTGATTACACTACCCAGGTTGAGAGCACGCAGAGTCTACTTGCAAAACCCTCGCCGTTTCAGTACAATCTTAGGTTGTTTTATTACAAGCGAATTGTCCTGGTGCACGGTGAGGGTGTGCCTTTCCATTTCATGTTACGTAACACATTGTGTTATTTAGCGAACGTTCGTTGGCAAACATTAGTTTGCAACCAGAAAATTTCTTTGAAAGAGGCGTTCGGTTTGCAAGAGGACCACAATTGCTCATAACATTTATTCTCAAACGAGTGTTTACCTCGCAAAGGAATTTTCACAACCGTATCGCTCATGAAAGAATGCTCGCAGCGGCGACGCATCCGTAACTAATACCCAACAAAGCGCTATTTAATTCCGTGTATAGTTTGACGTAAAACTAGTTTCTATGATATTGTTTAGACAAATAAACAGCCACAATCCATGCCACACTACCTTGTGACTGAGCAAGGATAAAGAAAATTGAAATAAAGGTCATGCTATTTTACTTTTATTTTCCTAATTTTAATTTAGTTTGAACTTATACTCATTATTAATTTATTACATATAGTATTGAAGCACTTCCTAGCCTGAAGCACAGGTTTATCCTAGTTCAGGAAAATAAGCAACTGTGCTCTATTTTAATTGTTAGTTCTGTTGTCAATGTGCCGTGTTTTTTATGAATAAACGAATATTATTTCATTATTATTCAAAATCAAAAGTCATTTATTCAAACTAGGCCGCTAAGAGTCAGCACTTTTTGCGCGCTAGTGCTTTAGCTAGGAAGAAGAAGTGGCGCAATAAACTCCCCAGCAGCACAGCTGCCTGTTCATCATCATCATCATCATTTCAGCCGGAAGACGTCTACTGCTGGACATAGGCCTCCCCCAATTTGGGGGGCTTGCCATAATCGCCACGCTTGGCAGGCGGGTTGGCGATCGCAGTATGATGGTAAAATGCATAGAGAACGCTGCTGCCCATTCTCTAGTTAGTCCCTTAGTCGCCTCCTGCGACACCCACGGGAAGAGATGGGATGATGCTATTCTTTACGTCCGGCACCACACGGTACAGCTGCCTGTTAAGTTAGAAGAACTTGATTCTGTACAATAATAGGTAAGTAATTAACATTACTAAACACAAAACATAGAATTAAATTATTTGCCATATGTCAGCTAGCACACGTCAATTTACCAACAAAACATAGTATATAAACTCAAGTTACTTATCTGCACTATATATTTTAAATATAATATTTTTATTATTTTTTATTTTAAATAAACACATGTAAATTACATTTTTAAATATTTTTACAAAAATCGTACAAACATTTAAAAATTAAAATATATTATATCCTTTATTTTATTTTTATACTTATTTAGTATATTTTTAAATATTTTTACAAAAATCATTAAAAAAAAACATTTAAAAATCATCTCTACAGCTTTATAAGTAATAATATATTTATAATAATATTTTATTACTTATAAAGCTGAAGAGTTTGTTTGGTTGAACGCGCTAATCTCAGGAACTACTGGTTCGAATTAAAAATTTTTTTAGAGTTGGATAGCCAATTTATCGAGAAAGGCTATATAACATCACGCTAGGGCCCTTAGGAGCCAAATAAAAAAGTCACGGAAACGAAGTACTCGCACGGCCAGGCATTCGATGCGATGGGGTGGGTCGTGTAGCAAGAAATTTGACGCAGACGAAGTTGCGGGCAGGAGCTAGTTACTTATAAACGCTGAACATTTAGTACATTTTATTTAAAGGCAACATGATATGTATGTATGTACATAATAACACATACCATCACGCCTGCAATCTGCGTGGGATAGCCAAAGGTGTATCTATAGTGACACCCACATTTTGCTAGTACCTACAAACACCGTGACATTCTAGTCGTCTTATAAAGTTGGTCCAACGGTTGGTGTTAAAATATTGAAAATAACAGAGGTGGTGTATATCGTAGGAGGCTATTTGAAGCCGTCGTTAGATCGCCTCCTACGCGTACCTCTAATTGGAGGTTCCGCTAAAAGCAACATTATGAGCCGAATAATTGGCAGTACACCTACAGTATTTAATGTGCCATTGCGTTGATTCAAAGTAGGAGATGATGTCAATCTGTTAAAATAATAGGGTATTTTCCAATTTGTCAAAAACTGTTTTATTTTGAAGATTGTGCAGAAATATGTAACAGAAACATGAAATAAAAAATGTTTTTATCCATTTTCTCAATTAAAAACGATTCAAATCAAATTTGTTTTTCGTTGATTTGAATTTACCGCCAAAGCGCTCCTTACGATGCCTTTTTTATCACGTGACCACACGTGTCGTCAGCTTTGTGTAAACTAAAGTAGTTAGGTATAAGCAAGTGAATGTCGAGTTTTTATAATTAACAAGATTTTTAATGGATGTAAAGTATTACTGGTGTGAGGTGCCACTGTGCACAAATACTTCTAAAAAATAAAAAAGAGCCACCCAGAGCCGGTGCTGTTTACACACAGCTGACGTCACGTGTGGTCACATTATAAAAAGGCATCGTAAGGAGCGTTTTGGCGGTAAATTCAAAACATGGAACAATAAATTTGATTTTAATCGTTTTTACTTGAGAAAATAGATCTAAATCAATTTATTTTTATTTTTCTGTTACATATTTCGTCCCAATCTTCAAATTATAATAGTTAAAAAAAATGGAAAATACCCTATTATAATACGTATATTTAGGGTAACAAAATATACCTTAATACAATAGAGCACAAAATAATAATTTAAAAAAATACTGTCGAAAACTCTTAAATACCCAAGTCAGTAAGTAGACTGATGTACCCACAGTCCACTCATTTAGATTTTAGTCGATATTCACACGGATGTAATACAATCTCGGCGAGATTTTTTCGCGCTCTGGATTTTCAATTCACTGCTTAGCGCCGAGAGTTGAAAATCGAACAATAAAACACACTGTTAGATTTTCAAAGCGCTGAGATGTACTCTGATGACTCTGATGGATTCTCAATGATTGGTTCAATACAGAGAGTTGAAAATCCAGTGCGAAAAATTATCCCGCCGTTATTACGTACGTGTAATAAATAGATTTTATTCGTCTTCTTTCGATTTGTACTAATTACCTTTTTTTTTCTTTTGCCAACAGCAGGCTCCTGGTTGGCGTAATTTTTTCTCAGTGACATGATGCCTTTGCTGAACAACAGCTTAGAGCGCAAAAACACTCATAATAAAATATTAAATCATCCTATCGTTAAAACCAGGGTTTAGGAAAAAAAAAACACATCGCAAATCACAGCGGAGAAATAACACGCGACTTACAGATATACTTCGGACACAATGCTTGGCCCTGAGGCAAACCCTGCTACGAGATGGCTACGAGGTGTCTACGGCGGCGGCGCGTAGGCCGTAGCAGTGATTATTTGTACCTATTCCGTCATGCTACGCATGCTGTTTTATTGCGATGCTACACCACAAAGTCATACGTTTACACCCACAATGGTAACAAAATGAACGCAACGATGTTTAAAATTACTGTAATACAAATCAGCAGCTCAATAATTCAACAATTATACAAAGTGACGTTATACAAAATTATTTGTTTCGTATCATTTAGTGCTTTAGTTGACTGAACCGATATAGTGGGCAGTTTGCGGCCGATAGCGGTACTCACAAATTATACCTGTTTGACCTATTTACATTGATATTTACGAATAAACACAGTACGGTGAAGTTATGTAACCGATAATATAATTATGACTTCGGGCAGCATCGGTGACATAAATATGCACATTCACAAAGAATATTTATTGAATCGGTGTTAATATTCGCAGTTTTAAACATGGGGTTCGCGACTATCAGAACGCACGTATTTGACTTTTGAGTCAGAAGATCTACTGCGTTAACAGATTATTGTTCTCAAAATATCACAAATTATTTCCCTGTTTATAAATTCGCTGTTTAATCTATATAAAGTGCCGGCTGTGCCAACAATGACAGTAATTTTCTCGGAGGAGAAAGTTCCTTTCTTTTCGTAAGATTATAATTCCCATTCAATATCGGATTTTTTATCGGGACGCTTTTTTATCAGCATATTTTGCGCAAATTGGATTATAAAGGACTATTCCTTATTTAATATTAACTTATTTATTTACGCCTGGGGCGCAAGGCGGCGTCCGCACGTACACGATGTTAGCAAACAATTTTTAATAAATCTACTTAAATCGGCAGATTAAGTGGCCGCTGTTGAGTGCACTATGTGAGTTTGAGTGGGGGACGTAATAAGTTTTATTTTTGCTTTGTTGTACGGTTTGTTATAATATTATTCAAAGAGGAAGTCTGAGGAGGTTGCCAAGCAATTTGGCAGGGCGCGCGGCGGCGCTGCGCAGATAGAGCGTTATTTACAGCGGCTATTGGAGCCGGGGGTATATCGTAACTTCTGCTTAAATACCGTGTTACAGTCCTGCCCTAGCTACACATTCCGTCTTTTTTTACTTCTTACGCTCAAAAAAACGTACACCATGATTTCGTTCCACAATTCGCTGAAGAAAAGAATGTAGAAAGATAAATGTACCTAATTCTCCAAATGCTACGAAAAACTTGCTAGTAACATATAACCAATATAAATTGTGTTGCGTAAATAACGCTATATAAAGGGATAATTTATCGTGCCTTAAATAGCGGGCCGTAATTTGTCGTTGACAATGGGCACCCTGCCGCGTATAGATATAACTTATTCACTTTAACATCTGATTCCTTGCTCCGATCCTGTACCATTGTTGTCTGCTTGTTTTATTTGTTGTTGTTCTGAATTCAGGTGTACATTTATTATTATTTTTCGTAGATACTTATTCAATATTTCAACAATAGTATCTAAACACAATACCTCAGGCGGAAAATAACGAAAACGTCCCCAAATGCTGTAAATACCTATAAAAAACTAGCCCAAACAATACACTATGCATTATTCCTTTGCGAATGCATAATGTACAGTTTATTAACCTAAGTAAGTACCTAAAATTATTGCAACTTTGATTGGTACTAAACATTATAAGCCTCTTTTAGTCAACTTAATTGGATCTCAGCGCGCTTAAGTTTACAATGCAATCAGTTTGAACTTTACTAGAAACACCTTGTTTTCTTAAGGGCCTTTCAACTTAACGCTTACTTATATAAAAATGAAAAGTCCTTGTAAGCCCCTTCATAAAAACTTTACACTTAATAACTTACCCGTTCTACCTGTCCTTGTCATTTTAATGTCAATGAAATGAGAGGGCACATATTGTTTGTTATGGGTTGGGGTAAGTTGTTTTAAAATACTTAACATAAATAGGGGAGTTAGGATGTGTATGTAGAAGTAGCTACCCACTTCTACTTTCTTTGAAGAATGAGCCACGTTCATCAAAGACAAGTCAAGGTCAAGTCATCAAGTGTTAAACTGTTGTCACCGCTGCATACTTGTCATGAGACAGATTAAATTTTAAGGATGTAGAATGCCAGTTCTGCATGTGAAACCTAGCTGTTAATACTTTTGTGACAAAGATAAGCTATTTCACCATCGTATGCCTAGCGCTTTTCCCAAGTATGTTGGGGTCAGCTAAGCGGATGCAACTGAATTACATGAAGTGACTGCCTATCTGACATCCACAACCCAGTTACTGGATAATACGAGACCCCTATGGTAAGACTGGTTGTCAGGCTTTCGGGCTCCTGAGAAAAGATATGCTATACAGGATAAGTTTTTAACCAGTGCGCAAACTGTAACCATAAATTCAGCATATTATTCTAGAACCCCCAGCGCAGAAATTTCTCGCCAGTTTTACTAAAAAAAAGCTGTTCCATACATTTGACCGCGTAGGTGATGCACTTTTCTATGAAACAGCTGATTTTTTTTTGAATAACCGACGAAAAATTTCTGCGCTGGGGGTTCTAGAATGATATGTTGAATTCATGGTTACAGTTTGCGCAATGGTTAAAAACTTATCCTGTATAGCATATCTTTTCTCAGGAGCCCGAAAGCCTGACAACCAGTCTTACCATAGGGGTCTCGTATTATCCAGTAACTGGGTTGTAAAAAAACGTATACAATAAAATTCTTTATCAAAATAAAATCTACGACAATATTTTCATAGTCGTAGGAACTGATTAATTTATCAGTCTACTGTATTATTTATTTGTGTAGCTAATAAACGCTCAAAAGATATGTGGGCTAATGCCTCGTTATGTATTCATGACACTGGCATTGTGTCGAGCGGCACACAATGTTGATTCTATTAGGTGGCGGAAACGAAGCCTGCCTGACAACCTCTGTTTTATGCCACTGTGCGAACATACGGAGAGCACGGCCTGGTATACGGCAGCAAATCGCAGCTATTATCCATTCAACATGTAAACAAATGCAAATAAAAGCTAGCCGACTATCAAATATGAAGGAGTTTCTTTGATACTGTTGCAACTAGTTTCTTTCCCATTCGTTTGGCTTTCCCCACCTTAGCAGTTAAAAGAACATAATCGAAATATACATATATAAATTTGACAGTTTGGGATAGCTTGACCTGCTGGCGACTGTACCTACACTGTGAAGTTCCGAAAATTTTATTTGTCTAACTAGTGTTAACTTGAGAGCCCTGTCACCCATAACACAAGTTTAATCTTAGCTTGGATGACAGAGGTTTATAACTCTGTGCACACCTACAATTTACTAGACGAAATATATATGTTTATCCTAGTGGTTACTTTAAAATTGTAAAACTGGAAATAAAGATTTATTATTATTATAAGGTGACTAGTAATTAGTGACCGATATCTAAACACATGATTGTACTCATCATAAAAAACAACTTTCCCAAAGAAACGCTTAAAAAAAAATTGACCTGAGTTTTACTACCCCAATGGAATATTGAGTACCTAACAAGAATAATAATAATCATTATGTCGACGAAGAGGCAAGTATTCAATTATGTCTCTGTGATCACTGCGGTGAAAACTGGTAGTGATTACCGTTTGGTAAGAGGCACATTGAATCTCAATATCAAGCTAGAAAGATCTCGGCTGATGAAGTCTACGCTCCATCCAGCACTGATCCAAGTCCAAAACCCCGAGAGCTTTCAGCTCGAACTCCACAATCGTTTTGAGAACTTTAGGGAGCTCAGTGGACGATTATAACGATGGATTCGTGGAAACTGTCCATACGGTCGGGTCTAAGTTCTTCAAGACTCGTCGTACTAATTGCAAAAAGAAGCTCTCTGATCCTACCTTGCAGCTCATGAAGGAGAGGCGCGAGATGGTCCTGCAGTCTTCAGACGATGCGCTCGAGTACCGGCAGCTTAATAGACAGATCTCTAAGTCCTTGAAAAACTACCTCCGCCGCTTTAATACAGAATGTATTAAAGACGCAATAGAGCGGAATAAAGGCTCCAAGGTCTTTGCTAGGGGTCTGTCTATTTGGCAGAGTCAGCTTACGAAACTGAAGACCGATGAAGGCAGGATCGTATCCATCAAGCCTGAGCTGCTGAGAGAGATTGAGAGCTTCTATGGACAGTTATACACATCGACAAGAAACCCTGTTACGAATCTGGCAAACGCCCAAGAGCTAGATTGACCCGACACTATACTGAAGACATCCCGAACGTCAGCTTGTACGAGATTAGGATGGCTCTGTAGCAGCTTAAAAACAACAAGGCGCCGGGTGATGACGGAATCACTCTACGCGCTACGACGCTGAACTCCTAAAGGCCGGAGGGAAACCCGTTCTTTAGGCCCTCCAGAAGCTGTTTGATTCCGTCATACTCGAGGGCAAAACGCCACAGGCATGAAACAGAGGTGTGGTGGTACTTTTAGTTAAGAAGGGTGACCATTCCCTTCTTAAGAATCATAGGCCCATCTCACTTCTGAGCCATGTCATCACATCATCTCCAGAGTCATCACAAACCGTCTAGCGCGCAGGTTTGACGTCTTCCAGCCTCCCGAACAAGCCGGGTTCCGTAAAGGCTTTAGCACAGTAGACCACATACATACGCTGCGGCAGGTTATACAGAAGACCGAAGAGTATAATCTGCCTCTCTGTTTAGCGTTTGTGGACTACGAAAAAGCTTTGATTCGATCGAGACATGGGCTGTACTGCAGTCCCATCCAACGGTGCCAGATCGACTATCGGTACATCGAGGTGTTGAAGTGTCTGTACGAAAACGCCACTATGTCAGTCCGACTCCAGGATCAGTGTGCTTACTCTTGAGTTTAATTCCGATCGATCGACATTGGAATTGTGACGTTTCGTACTCTTGAGTTCGACGCTAGCGCCAAATCGTGTTTAAATTGCGTGTCTTTTTGGAGAACTAAATGAAATCGGGATCGGGCTTGGCGCGCGGTAATCGCTACTCTTGAGTTTTTTTGACAGCTGTGTATTGCATCAATATTACGCTGGGATTGTTTGTAGATTGTGATTTTTCCAATAGCAAAAGTGTAACTTTTTTGAAATTGTTTTGCATTTTAGGTGGTTCTAAACAAGTAAAAGGAGTTTAATATGGCGCGATTAGCAGTATTAAACAGTGTTTTACGTAATTCCCTAAAAAAGAATGGAAACAAAGACGAGAAATGTTAAGAGATTTTGGCTCAACTCAATGTATAGGTTTCTAATTAACTAGTTAATTTAATTTGATCTCATTACTATCTACATAGTTTTCATAATAAAATCCAGTTGTACTTAATTGAGTTTTATACGGAATATTTGAAAATAATGTAAGGTTCTCGTATAATTACGTAAGTTGAAAATGAGATTTCTTATTTATGTACAGTTTTTATTTATTTTGGTTTTAAACGATAGATCTATGGATAAAACCATTTTTACAGTTGGAATTAAGTAAAGCGTACCACGGGTTCCAAAGATATTCAAGATTTAATGTAAGAGAAAATATACCACACTACATTTTCATTGGTTTTCTTCTAGGTTTTTATTATTATTACTAGACACACTCAATATTGTTATTTTACATAAATAAAGAACGCCATTGGGTATTTCTTACTACAAAGGAATCAAACGCGAACAATATCTAACTGTTCTAAACAAACTAAAACTTGACTACTTTTACTATAGAAAATTGAGATCTTCTACGCCGTCTTTTTTATTAGTAGATAGTGTAGGGCATGGCAACGATCCTACCGCATGCAGCCAAAGTCATGGTTAATTTTATGATTTTAATCATTTTCTTACGCCCAAATGAATTGATTACGTCACAATTACTCAATTAAGCAACTATCTATAAGATATTTATTTATTGGCCGCGTTATTTAAAGGATAAAGCATTTTAATTCTCTATTACCGGTTTATTGTAATGAGTCGAACAACACTATTGCGGCCCGTAACGTAGCTAACTTCACGTTGAATAAAATAATGGCGGGGCAATCCCAATTTCAATCCAATGTTGACACTATTGTGTTCAAGAGTACCGAATCACGTGACTGCAAAATTGACATTGGAATTGTATTGGGTTTAGATTGAAATTAAAATTAGTTTCAAGAGTAAGCCCCCAGACCTCGAAACCTATCCTTCTACAGCGAGGTGTAAGACAGGGAGACCTTATCTCTCCGAAACTCTTCACCACTGCACTGGAGGATGTCTTCAAGGTTCTGGACTGAAAAGGGGCTGGCAACAACATCAATGGCGAGTACATCACTCACCTTCGGTTTGCCGATGATATAATTGTCATGGCTGAGACCATGGAGGACCTCAGTACAATGCTCGATGACCTCAGTAGAGCTTCCGAAAGAGTGGGCCTTTAAATGAACATGGACAAGACAAAGGTCATGTCCAATGCCCGTGTAACACTCACTCTCGTAACGGTCGGAGGCGCTGCACTCGAAGTTGTGGAAGATTACGTTTACCTAGGACAAACTGTCCAGTTAGGTAGGTCCAACTTCGAGAAAAAGGTCAATCGTCGAATCCGACTCGGCTGGGCAGCGTTCGGGAAGCTTCACAATATCTTCTCGTCCCACATACCGCAGTGTCTCAAGACGAAAGTCTTTGACCAGTGCGTGTTGCCAGTGATGACATATGGAACAGAAACGTGGTCGCTCACAATGGGCCTCATAAGAAGACTTAAAGTCACCCAAAGGGTGATGGAGAGGGCTATGCTTGGAGTTTCCCTGCGTGATCGAATCAGGAATGAAGAGATCCGCAGGAGAACCAAGGTAACCGACATAGCCCGAAGAATTTCCAAATTTAAGTGGCAGTGGGCAGGGCACATTGCTCGCAGAACAGATGGCCGATGGGGCCGAAAAGTTTTGGAGTGGCGACCGCGTACCGGAAGACGTAAAGGTTGGAAGGCCTCCCACAAGGTGGACAGATGACCTTGTGAGGGCCGCAGGAGTCCGCTGGATGCGAGAAGCACTGAACCGGTCGAAGTGGCGGAGCTTGGGGGAGGCCTATGTCCAGCAGTGGACGTCTTTCGGCTGAAATGATGATGATGATGATGATGAACAAGAATAATACACCATCAACTGTAATTTAATTTCGTTACCTGCAAATAAAAACCGCTTTTACAATGCATTATTCTTTCGCATCAGCTGTTGCCGCGTCCCCCCCGAGTGGGTTCCCGCATTGTTGTTGCGGGGGGGGCTCAGCAACCGTAGATTCCGACCACGGTGAAGCCAAGAGGAACCCAAAGGTGGGGCCGCTCGTCAGGGCTTTTGCCTTCAAGCCATTGACGTAGCGGCCAAAATGTAGGTTGCGGTGAGGTGCACCGCAACTGAGGTGGGCCGCGATGTCGAATGGGAGGCATCGCGGCTGAGGGTTACGGGCTGCGGTAGAGGAGGAGTGCCGGTGCTTCTGAGCAGCGCTCTTCCCTTCCGTGGCCTGTACGGGGCCGCCACCGTTTGATGGCGGATGCGGTGGGACCGCAGGGGAAGAGGAGTGTCGGTATAGCGTCAGCCGCTCTCCCTATCCCCTGCGGCCGAAAAGTGGTAGACGGGACGGCGCGTTGTGTTCCACACGCGCGCCGTCCCGGGAACACGGGTGGGTTTTAGTCAGTAAAAGTCTGACACGCCCTCCTGCTCTACTCAGCAGGAGAAGTCATTTGATGATTTCTCAACCAAAAAAAAAAAAAAAAAAAAATGCTGTTGCCGCGTGACCCGGGGTCAACAACCCACAGCTGATAGCGCGCGTGATTCGTACGGTGGTTAAATTAATAACAAAAAACGAATGCATGGTAAAAGTGTTTTTTTTTTTTGTTGTAACTAAATTACAGCTGATGGTGTATTATTCTTGCTAGGTGCCAACTCAATATTATAATGGGGTGATTGGGACATGCCAGTTGAATAAAAAAATAGTTTCTTTGGGAAAGTTGTTTGTTATGATGAGTACAATCACTTGTTTAAATATTGGTCACTAATTAACAGTCAGCCTGTATACACGCTGAAATTTTAGTGGTTGTTTTCCCGCTGCGAAATTATTTTGTTTTAATAGTACTATTTATCAAAAAGTAAAACGAATAAGTATAAAATAAATGGTAGATTTACAATTTTATTGTGTAAAACAAAACTACCTACTTTATGTCTAGTGGAATACTATTGTTTCACACACTTTTGAGTTGAAGTATATTTTTTGTTATTATTTTATAACATGTTTACTTTTAAGTTTCGTTCTTTAAATCGATAGTACTACTGAGGGCAAATCGTTCTGCTGCGATAAAAAAAAACATTAAAATTTCAACGTGTAGCAAGTGTATATTTTATATATGTATGTATGCATAATCAGAGGGGCTTGTGGCTAAATATCAATAGCTGCACGGGTCGATCGGCCAGGTTAAGCTACGCTTGCCGCGGTTGGTCTGTGGATGGGTGACCATCTTTACATACCAAGACCCCTCCGTGCCTCGGAAAGCACGTTAAGCCGTTGGTCCCGGCTGTCATTTGTGGATCTTTGACAGTCGTTACGGGTCGTCAGAAGCCCGAAAGTCTGACAACCAGTCTTACCAAGGGGTATCGTATTACCCAGTAATTGGGTTGTGGAGGTCAGATAGGCAGTCGCTCCATGTAAAATACTGGTATTCAGCTGCATCCGGTTAGACTGGAAGCCGACCCCAAAATAGTTGGGAAAAGGCTAGGCAGATGATGATGTATGCATAATCAGCCTATGATGTTCCCACTGCTGGGTCACAGGCCTTCTCTCAGTGAGAGTGCGAGGGCCATAATCCACCAGGAGGACCAGGGCACCAAGTAAGTATTGTCGCAAGTCTTCTAAATCATGCCGGTTTCCTCACGGTATTTTCCGTTTTGAGATCAGTGATGATGAAATTAAATACACCAAGTAAAGTGCCTGTTTGGGTTTGAACTCACGACCTACAACTCGTTAGTCGGGGCCGCCACCACTGGGCCACCACAGTTTTATCTATGTATTTATTGCATATTTAAATGTTACCCCACTTCATTTCTACTCTACTGTAGAATATAAATCGCTTGTCTACATTTCTCGGTGAAAACTGTCTATAAGGAAAGGTCATTTTTGTCTACTTTTCCGACGACAAAACGCTTGTCTACTGTTCTCGTCCTAAGCCTGCTGCAGTATTGTCTTTCCTGCTCCCTTTAATCCATCCAAAGGTTGTCTGTAGAAGATCAATATTAGCGATTACACCGCCATTGTGTCATCCTATTAGCGATTACACCGCCCATTGTGTCACTCTATGTAAAATTTCTACATTTATATTTGTAATTTTTATGGTGTACAGTAGCCCTCACTAATGGTGCCCCAATCTCAAAAAGCAATAGATTGACACTTCGCTTTAACTTACGACCTTCTTATAATAAGCAATTTCTATAGGCTATAATACTATATACACACTCTCATACGTTTACGAATGAATGTATTTCCTAAATTCAACCGTTAAAGCAAATGGCATGATAGCTGAGCGGTTACCGCACTTGATTATCGCGTTTGAGCGCAGCGAGTCGCAGTTTCGAATCCCACACGCTGTGTGATAGTCTTTTTATTGTTTTAAAAATCACTTTTGAGTATAGTTTCTTGTTCTGTTCTTCTTATTCACTAAACTCGTAAAACTTTATCACTATACCCACAGAAACCTAAATAAATTTAAATGATTTACGACTCATTCACCGCGACTTATAGAACGGTGTTGGTTGATATTGTGTGCTAGTGACGTGTGTTTAATCTATTAGCGTTCTTCTAATTCATTTTAAAATGTAAGCAAATTTAAATATAGAAATGAAAGCGAATATTATTGCGCTGCATAAAAGTGGACTTAATGCCTACCTATATCACAAATACCTATGTGATGAAACCGGACTGAGTGTGAGTATTATGATTTAAATATAAATATTAAACATTTATTTAATTAAAGTATAACTGCTGATCCTTGTAGTTATTTTTAAACGTTTTATAAATATCACAATGTCTAAATAGAATAAAAATATAAAATTTCAATGTAAATTTATTTCCTAGATTATAGAACGATGAAAATAACAATAAACTTAATATCTATGTGAAATTGCCTTTTAAATAATTTTGTTTCTAAATAGTAGGTAATACATAAAGTGTGTATTTTGCTTAGTAGCCTAACAGTACCCCTTTTTTGTTTTAGTGAAATACTGTGAGTCGGTGGGTGAAAAGATATGAGAAAGGCGGTAGCCTTGCCCGTGGAAAGCAAAGTGGAAGACCCCAGCTCCTATAACAGGCACACGTTCAGCGAATATGAAACAAGTGGTTTCAAAACGACAAGACATTTTGCCGAATTATTCGACACATCTTTACGAACCGTGCGCCGTGCACTCCACGCAGAAGGTTCGCATCAACCAGCTCGAGAATCAGCTCAAAAAACATAGTTAACGGAAAAAACATTAACATTAAGTTATAAATTACAAATATTTATTTATTTTAGTAATATTCAAATAATATTTTGTCTTATCTGTAATCTGGATTATTTTGAGGTTTAGTTTCAATCTTCTTTTCGGAATGAAAATGAACACTTAAACTATAACCTCTTTAAGTCCTATTAAATACGATTTGTTAACTTTGAGGTTTGAGCTAGAACGAACTCACTCGCAGTAGAATAAAAGTAGTACTACTGAGTCATTTAATTGTATTGTGACAACTTGTCTGCATTTGTTACTTTTACGTGGGTAGATTTTTGTAGAATATTGTGATTTATTTAGAGTACCGACACACAGTAGTAATCAGCACAATATTATTATATTACTAAGATACAATAGCCTGATTATCATAGTTCACCAACTAGCTTATTTACTTCAATAAATTGTTCTTTATGAGAAAATAAACTGTTTTAACAAGAAGTTATTATTAGTTATTTTTACACATTCTTCATGAAGTTATAACGAATAAACATTTTGTAATCATTTATTATTGGTAAACCTTTATTTAAATAACAATACGAGTAATAATAAAAAAATGTTACATTATTATTCTGGAATATTAATAAATCGAATAATAAAAGAACAGATGAAGATGATTGTTGAAAGGAAAAATTAAAGCTTCATCGCGAGATTTGAACCCAGACCTATGAGTTTCTTATTCCAAGACGATACGCTGCACGCTACCGGAACTCAAATTATAAAAGTAAATTTTAGCAATGGTCCGAACCGAACCAAGTCCGAACCGACCAAGGTCATGTCTGTCGTCGCCGACGGTATGTATAAAATACAGAGAGTAACACCAGTGTGTGAGTGGAGCGGTGAGTTTTGTGTTAATACATCACTTATACACACAGCTGTAGGTACGGCCTGGACCGCCACTTCATAGCAATATAGCCCTTAGTATGCGACTGCATTAGTGAATCTTGATAGTACATCATCATCATCTGCCTGGCCTTTTCCCAACAATGTTGTGGTCGGCTTCCAGTCTGACTGGATGCAGCTGAATACCAGTATTTTACATGGAGCCACTGCCTATCTGACCTCCACAACCCAGTTACTGGGTAATACGATACCCCTTGGTAAAGACTGGTTTTCAGACTTTTGGGCTTCTGACAACCCGTAACGTCTGTCAAAGATCCACAAATGACAGCCGGGGCCAACGGCTTAACATTCTTCTCCGAGGTCAAAGTCAAAGCATTTATTTCAATTAGGCACTTAAAAGGCACTTTTGAACGTCAACATTTACATTAAAATAGAATTAGATTCTAGTCGTACGCGTGGCACGGAGGGGTCTTTGTATGTTAAGATGGTAACACATCCACGGACCAACCGCGGCTAGCGTAACTTAACCTGATCGATCAACACGTGCGGCTAATAGTACTTAGCCACAAGCCCCTCATAATAAAGAGTATTCAAACTTCTATCTATCTATCGTCACCATCATACAAAAGACCTTCTATTGTGTGATGGTGACTATTCTTCTGTCGTATTTATTTTTGTCCGTTTTTATTCACCAATGTTTGTTTTCACTTACAAAAATCACTACATTTTGACAAATGTACCTTTGCTAAACCGCAGTTTTTTCATCAATATCAAAAAGTACTTTACAAACAAACTATGAAAATTGAAAAACTTGTTGACGTTTCCATATTCTCTTTATTGATATAAACACAAAATAGAAATATTTTTTGGATGATCAAAGACGATAAGTAAATCTCTTACTCGTCGTACTTCAGCCGAGGGATTCTAGCTCCATAAGCGAACGCGTGTCGGCAAATCTCATTACTTTTCGAGGATAAAGAAAATTCAATATCTATCGTTCTTTGTCTGTCTATACCCTCACAAATTTTATTTCACAGGTCGCGTTAAATTTCGTATTTATATAAAAGTTGTAATTTTTCAACGTAGCTATCTGCGTTCATGCAACACTAGCCGTGTCCCTGAATAAATACATCCCCATTTTAACTCTTTATCTATAAATATCTATTCATACTACAAACTATACTACAAATAATACTACACTATTCTACAGTGCCTGTTTGGAATGTCAAAATAACAGCTTTTGCCTAAATTCTTATGAAAATATACACGGTAGAACAAAAAACAATTTGTAATTTTTTTGTTAGTTTGTCTACCTGTTTTTTCCAGCGAATCTCCGAAACGGCTGGACTAATTTTAACAGGACTTTCATTGGCATATGTATACGTGAGCATTTATAGTTTAAACTATAAAAAATGTAGACAGCAAAACTTCTAGAATTGTTGTCATGACGATCGTTTATCCTCACGTAAGTGTCTACTTTTGTAGTATTAAAATTGGCTTAGTTTTAATTGATGTTTTATTACCAATATGCTTTTTCTCGTAGTTGTTAATAGATTATTTTTATATCAGTTTTACATAAAATGTTAAGCCCCAATTCAATTGAAATGTAGTGGCCCGAAACATAGGTTTGAATAAACCTAGATCGGGCGGGTCGGGTCGCTACATAACATTATAATTCCGAAACATCATCACTTGCACTTGTAATAAAAATATTTTAGAAATAGTTTATCTTTAGGCACTGAAATTTTACCAGAAATGTTCTACTTTTGGCGAAATGTACTCTTTTTGTATTTGTTTTTATTAAATAAAAATATTATATTCCTTTATTTTATTAAATAAACACATACATTACATTTTTAAACATAAGAATATAAAATATTTAAAAATTGTAGCCCACCGGTATCGGGAACAGGGTATATTTATTAAAATATTGTATTATTACCATATTATATTATTATAGCTGATGTTACAAGGAATAACAAAGTCTACTTTTGTCCCGTTAGCAGATTTCCGTGGGATAATTTCAAAATCAAAATCAAAATCAAAATCAAAAGTCATTTATTCAAATTAGGCTGAGAATCAGCACTTTTCGAACGTCAAAATACATAAGACAGTCCCCCAAAAACGCCCACCCTTCGACACTTCCTAGTGCTTTAGCTGGGAAGAAGAAGTGGCGCAACAAACTCCCCAGCAGCAATTTCCAACATCTACGCGAACAATGCCGCGGCCATACCTAGTCGAAAGTAATTTAAAAAACGATGACAATTGTTTTTCACAGGTGACCTGCAATACAAAATATTTACATCATGTATAATTTAAACAGTACACAAAGGAAAACATGCGTCTTTGTGAAAAGGGTGTTGTAATATCATATTTACATGTTATTTAATTTTCAAAAGGACATTTTCAGGAAACCGTCTTTGATCGTAGATTCCATTTCACAGTCGTCGACAAATTATGTTACAATAAATCAATTCTGCTCAAAAGTATTACTGAGCGTTGGCAAGTCATTTTAGGGCAATTTTCGTTATTGAACGCTTCTTCATTCAGTGTTATTGTTTAGGGCCCGATGTAAATTAGTTTGTGGGCGGGCTTCAGAAGGAAATCCAATTAATTAGACGTTACACCGTTGAGCCCCGCGATATTAAAATTAAATATTCTTTGTTGACTTCGAAGGTGATTAGCACTGCATTATAAGCCTGTGGTACAAGTGTGGTACTGTGGTTTATGTTTGACTAGGTTTTGTTAGTGGCTTCGCCCGCGGTCGTAAATTATCTCAGGGGAACGTACAACCGGGTTAAAGAGTATTCTATGTGTTAATTCAGGTTATAAACTATCTGTGTGCCAAATTTCAACCAAATCCGTCCAGCCGTTTTGGCGTGATTGAGTAACAAAAATCAAAACATCCAAACGCCCAAACATACAAACTTTCAGATTTATTATATTATATAGTAGGATAGTAGGATGGGATGTAGGATAAGATAATTGCCCCATTGGTTTAGTGGAACTAAGCGCTGTGTGCTCCGTTTGATTATAAACTGGTCTGGAGTGTAACTTGGTTGTTTGTTTAACATTGTAGCCTACCATAACCTCGACTGTGAACTTCTTATTGTTATTTATACAACATGTAACGGAAAGGGTATATACCATACCAAGGGCACGGCTTCTTTGGATGATTTCAAACGATATTGGAAGGGTTTGTTAATCCTATCTCTACATATTCGGAAGTTATGATTTTTTTTATACATTGATACCAGAAACCGAACTGTTCAAATTGAAATAAACACATCACTCGGAAGAGATTAATCGTGATATTGGCAAGTAAATTGGAAAGTTATTGACCTACGTAGTGCGGTGACACGTTTGTTATAATTTGAATTGAAGAAACATATGAAACCGAAAACATGGTATCAATTATTTATTAGAGTATTTTATTTTGAGCTAAACTATGTATAGTGATTCTATACCGGCTGTTATCTTTAGTGCTTAAGGAAATCAAAAAGGTTTCTGTTACACCTTGTATATTTATTCTTACAACATTTCTAGTAGTTTTCGCAAAATGAATAAAAAGAGGCCCGCAGCTAAATTAAAACAGCCGTATTGGGCGATCGGTAACCATTAATTATAAATCGAGATCACTCCGTGTTTTAGTAAGCAAGTTAAGCCGTTGGTTCCGGCTGTCACTCGTAGACCTTTGACAGTCTTACCAAAGGGTATCAGGTTACCTAGTAATTGGTTTGTGTGGGCAAGATAGGCAGTCGCTCCATGTAAAATACTGGTATTCAGCTGCATCCAGTTAGACTGGAAGCCGACCCCAACACAGTTGTTGAGAAAAGGTTCGGCAGATTGTTCTTAAAATGAATAAATAAATTTAAAAAAAGTGTCTTGCTGAAATGAACAGGTATAAAACCTTTATTTACTGTGCTAAATGGTAAAAAGTTTTATTCATATTTACAGTTTTATAAGTATCAGAAATAGAACTGTGAATAAATCTTGCATCAATCTGCTGGTTGAACGTTATATAGTGTTTATTACATAATAATATAAATGAAAATGTAAGTTCTATATTTTTATGAAATCATTTACGTAAGTATATACATGCATACTTACGTAAATGATTCCATATGGTTTTAAATATTCCGTATGGTTTTAATTAGTAATGAAAACCAAGTATATCAGTTTACGGAGCAATCTAAAATCTACCAGAGTATTTTTGAATCAAAGTAAATATCGGATGTTAGGTACTGGATTGGGGTTTCAGTATTCCATTCCTTTCTAATATATAATTCGTTTTAAATAGGATTTTATTTGAAAAAATTCCGTTACTTCACAGTTTTATTCATAGATTTTCATCAAATAGTAATTACCTAACTTCTTCCCGTGACATCGTCCGCATGAAAATTTGGCGCCCGACTCACCGCGCTATAATTTTGCTTACGTTTAACGTACTTTCTAGATTTTTTTTTATTTGCTCGGCTAGTGAGGGTTTTTTTTTTTTGGGTGTGAAATCATCAAATAACTTCTCCCGCTCTGGGTGGAGCAGGAGGGCGTGTCAGACTTTTACTGACTAAAACCCACCCGTGTTCCCTCAGTAGCCCGTATGCCAGGGGCTGCGGTATGTCTGTCGAACAAACCCGCACCACTGGCAGGCATCGGCCCTAATGGGCCCCGTCACTTTGTGCTGTCATCTCTTTGAGGCGCGCGTGGAACACAACGCGCCGTCGACTTGGGCTTGGTCCTTACCGGACAGCGAGCTACCCATTACTCGCCGTCCGCAAGCTCATGCCTACGGTGGCCGGAAATCGGCCTGGGATTCCCGACGCCCAAGGCGTCTCCGTATCCTGCGGCGGCTAGGGTCGCGAGGGCGCATATGCTGCCTCTCCCTCACGTGCGCCACCTCCCTCTTCGCGAGCTGCTTCACTGCTTCGCTGAAGGAGGTGACGGCTACCCATGCACTCTCGCTCCGTACCATGGCCTAGACCAAGACCGGACGCGAGAGATCCGATCCTCAGCTTTTTATTCGTGTAGGTTAAGATACCACAAGATCTGGATAAGTAATCCGGTCTATAGACATCTCCGATTTAAGTACAGGCGTTATGGAGTGGGGTATCTTTGAGATACAATGTCTCACCATTGTATCTCAAAGATACGCTGTAAAAAGATATTACTCTTGAGCCTAATCTGGCCATCAAGGCTGACCAAATCCCAACGTATTGGAGCAGACGTTTTCGGAAGCTACACAAGCCGAGACGACGCTAGAAAAAGAACAGCAGAACAATAGCAATACTGAACCTAACAAAATATTAAAACACGACCATTATCGGAGGCCATGGCTGCCCTTTTAACTCTCATACGTACACTTTCATGCTGAATAGGCGAAGTTTCAATGACTGTTGTTAGAGAAAAACTTAACGTGGAGTGAATTCTTGCGTAAACTAGGAATGCGAATACTTCCATCAAAAGAAACTCGAATTCGAGCGTGATTCGTGATGTGAGGTAGCTTCGTGTGGTAACACACTATCTCGAAGGCAGAAGACATAAAATCGCTTGTATACGGAGCACGCGCCGGCAAATACGAGCCCTCGATACAGTCATGATCCCACTTGAAACTTTTATTTCAAAGAAAGCGGCATCGTGAGCCAGAAGGCTATCAAAAGCCAATGTTGAAGTATCTCTATTACTTTTCGAGTTCAAATTATAAGATATGGAGGCTAGAAATAGATACCTACACTGCTATGTTATATTTGTGAAAGTTCATTTGAAGATCGTTATTGAGAGTAGGCGTGACTTTAGCGTATGACTTTCAAATCAAGTTTGATAAACAGTCTTCAGATTTCAGCCCAAAATGTATTTGTCAGAATTTCTTGTTTAATGGTTAGGCCGCACACGAACATATGTAAATCAAGGGTGCTGATGATCACGTAATTTTTAGTCCAGTTTGGAAATATGAAAGCGGACTCTGACCACGGCGCTCGTATCTGAAACTTTCCAAAAACATTTCCGTACCTACTCAGTTATCAATTTATCATCCTGCATTTGCTTTCTAACAAAACCCTCTGGGTTGTTACTACCATTATGTACTAAGGTAACTACTAATGAAAGATGAACTTATTTAAAACAGTGGATAAGATCACCAAAGAAAACGAACAATGCGATGTTAATAAAATTCAAAGATATCCTCAAAATCCTTACAATAACAGAAATGCCACATTGAAAGCGAAATAATGAACTAGAAATCGGTTTACGAAGTGTTAAATAATTCGCAATAATATCCGGTACTTTATTAAACAAAGGGCAATAGTAATAAATACGAGTGAAATTAGCCAATTACAGGCTTTGGGCGGACGAAAATACATCTCGATTGCTTGTTCCATCAATATCAAAGGAAAGTAATTGTTGGTTCAATACTTGTAAATGTTATGGAATTATGTCATAAACGGGTCAAGTGATGTCAGATTTCTGATAACAAAGGAAAATTGAGTAAACCCTTTTGGAACATTCTTCCTAAAAGACTCCGACAAAATCAAACGTAGGTACTATTATGCTATGTACTGTACTTTCTTTTTGGTCAATTTTCTCTAAACATCAGCACTTTATAAACAGAAAGGACCGTATATCCTGAAATATACAGACGGGCCCTGTCGTGACAGGCGAGTGTCTAGACTCTACTACGGACAAAGTAATGCCATCATAACAAAGTAATGTCGTAGTAACTACGACCTCAGAGTAATGGTTTTAACAGCTTCTACTTACATGTCCATCTTAGCATGACAGAAGATGAGAGAACTAGCACGTAAACTGTTCCATAGTTTGATTGACTTTGCTATGAGTCGTTGTTATTAGCTACGCGTGCTACGAATTGCTACGACGCGTAGCGTATGGCTACGAGTGCTACGATCCGTAGCGTGTTGCTGTGTTTGCGCCGAGTCCGTCGTCTATAAAAATATGTTGTCGTTTTGAATTACGTATAACGACTAAAGAACCTCAAAAACCATTTAATACCTCCAGTTATGAACAAAAATAAACAACAAAACAAAACAACGTTATTTATAGGTACACACCTTATATTGTTCGAAGCTATTTCTCGCTTAGTTTGATATTGATTCCTCGTTTAATCGTATTGCTAGGCGTTGTGGGCCCAATCACCGACGATAACTGGATTTTGCTCCCCGAACGTAGTCGGGACACGTGACATCACCCCAGGGATATCAATTGTGAACTCAATTATTGTCGACTAATTAAATTAATACCCAGGAAATATTGACTATCAAACATGTAGTACTTGTGTAACGATCGGTTTGATTCCTTGTGACGTGTTATTGTGAATACATGTTGCAAGGTTCTTATAAAACAAAGATTTTATTCAGGGACCAGAATTTAAATGCAAGGTTTTAAACCTATGCGTGTCAACATTTCATCGGCTATTTGGTCTGAGGATATGAATAAAAAGGGTGGTGCAAGTAACCCAAAATATATAAAACTAGTGACCCGTTTCCTCCAATTTTACGACTTGATAGAACATCACGACTTATCTATTGAAATATGTCAATTTTATACACCTTCCGAAATAAATTCGCAAAAAATTCTGTAAATCATGGTAAAGACAACATCTAAACCCGTTGCGTAGTTTAGTAGAACAATATATGTGTTCCCATAGACAGACACTAAAAGAGACTTTTATTTATAATATGTGTAGATAGTTCAGTGCCCAATTCTTCCTATTAAAGAATTTCAACCAACACCGGGTACTGATTGTACAAAACTTCGAACGCCACTGGGCCTCATTTCAGACCGCTACAATGAACGGTCACGGGAGATTACCGCCACAATCACCTCGTTTAATCAACCAATTGTTGGTTAGTTAGGAGCATGCCACCCGTGCCGTTGACCAATCTCCTGGCTTGCTCTGGTTCAACCATTTTTAATTGTTTACAAACCTGCTGGATGATTTCGGAACCAACACCATAGGTAAGTCTCAAAAATATGTTTTTCTTTTTGTTTCCTTCCTCTTGCAATTAAGTAGCCAATATGTAATAAGTTATAGTACAATGATTGTAGAAAATCAAATAAATGTTAATATCTATTTATCTTTTTGGAACTAACTGTACTATACGGTGCATGCTAAACACTGTTATTAGACATTGTAGGTACAGGTACCTAAATGTAAAACGAAAAGTGAAGCGTTATGCGAAGCGTCATACGAAACGTCATTCGAAGCATCGTGTGAACCGATTTCATACGTCGTACGCAGTAACTTTCGCTATGGCTTACCCTGCAAATGATTATATGGTAGGGTTTGTCAACGTTGTGCGACCTTAATTAGCTACCGCTCTGAAACCGCTGCGTATTCCACACATCCAGCTAAGTGCATTCGGATATATTCGGGTATGTTCGTGTACGTTCGTATATGACAAGTACGCGTCGTGAGTCACGTCTGTCGCAATTAGTCGTTGTGTGCGCTGCCGACGCGAGCGCCTAGCACACGCGTGGTTTCACCTCACTGCCAATTTGTACCGCATTGTTACACTTTACACTACACGCTGGTAGAAACACGTGAACTGCCGACGTTATTAGTGATTATAATCTTTATAGCTGTTTCGGATAATCATTGTATCCGAATTCGAAACAAAGTTTTGGTTAAAGGTTAGAGGGCGGTTTATTTATAACCCAACGGTATGAAGGGTAATAGAAGTTGTAGATGTTTAAAACGATAAAGGGATACGCCCGAATTTTAACGTGTGTTGGATTCAGATTCCTACTTTTAAAAATATTGTAATATTATTATCACTGAAATCTCTTCGTCTGGTTGAATAATTAGTGCAAACATTATCTCTCTACATACAAATACAAAATATACCTAATTGAAATTAGTTATACTATAAACTAGCTTTTGTCAGCGGTTTCGCCGGTGTGTAGTTCCGAAATTTTCCCACGGGAACCTACTACTGGGATATAAGTAACCTATGTGTTAATTCATGTGTTAAAAAATATCTGTGTGCCAAATTTCATCAAAATCCGTTCAGCCGTTTTTGCGTGACTGAGTAAAAAACATATAAAAATTCGCATTGATAATTATTAGTAGAATGAAATGATTAGAATTAACTAACTAAAAAAATATAAGGACATTCGGGCATCGAAGTACTCGTCCGCATCGCTGTCATCCGGAAACGTGCCCAGAAGACTGGCAGCTTTTCTTCTATGAATGGCAATGCTGGCCAAAGAACTAACCAGCTCTCTGGTCACACAAAGTATCGACCAATTGGCGAGAAAGTTTCTTAAATTGTAAACATGATAAATATTCAAGAACTTTTTCTTCGATTCAGTTTTCAAAACAAAGTTGAATAGGTGAACCAGTACAAGGCAAGATGAAATGTTAACTTTGTCTTTCACCTGTTTTGAAATGTACAAAAATTGAATATTTCCCTAACTTCCATAAAATAAATGTTTTCAACAGTCTATGCACGCTTTTGTATACGAATATTCGCCAGTGGCCATAGCTGATAGGGAACAATAATTTGACGGCGAAACGCAACACAAATGTGCGTCTGGGGAACAAGCCTGTTAAACAATGTTTCCAAAACACTAATTCACTGCACAAACCGTCGAAACGTTCCCGCATTTCGCATGCAGATGCTTGTACAAGTCGTACATATAACATAAACATCTCAAAGTAACTCCCCTTTGCGACGAGAAACTTTGAACGGCCCGATTTCTTTGTTATTTTTAATATCGACTTTTTTGCGCTCGAACGGTGGTTGCTAATGGATTTTCAATATTTGTGTTGACAGACAAACAAGGGGCGAATGGAGTGAGCTCTCGAACATTCCGTCTGCGTCCGCACCCACGATCCAGTGTGTATCTCTCTAAAGAAAGCAATCGACAACGTTTAAACGACATTTATTTATGTTTGCCTGTGGTTCACACTACTGATTAGTCGTTTATCCGTTGATATTAACTTTTTCACGTGTTTATCGTTTCGCATGTCAAATATTATCGTATTGCTCACTCGATAACTCATTAAGGGATTGAATATTCACATTGAATTGCGATTTGCAGAGCGTACTCTATTTCAATGTCCTGTTTCAATATGAAAATATGCTCGGCAGCACACTGAATAAACATTGATGTTAGATGAAATATTTTACTAGTGAGCTCTCTATCATCAAAACTGTTGGACGTCGGGCTCTATTACCATAATAGGTACAGATTTGGTCCGGCTGCCTAACCCTCTTCCAATATCTTATGTTGGCGCCGAGTACGATGAGTCTACAATATTTGTACTCCACTGTACATCGTCTTCTATTTATCAAAATTGTGTTATATCGGTGAAGTAATTGTTAGTGGGGATTGTTAGCATAATCAAAAGTAATAATATTAAGAAGGAAGTATTAATACTGAATTGTAACTCGTTAGTGCTGCTTTAAAACTTTTTAAAGTCTCCACAGGGCTTCTTTCTGTTTTATTTGTAAAACAAAACACGATCGAGACTTGGTGTGACTATTTTTTTTAATCTATTACTAAATCTAAGGGATATTTGATAGCGGAAACCAAAGTTATCATTTAATTATATCAATGACATTAGAGGGATGCGATCTCATTGCTGTTAGACATATCTAAGCCAAATTGGAAAACAATGTTGGTAATGTATTTCGCGAATTATTTTACACAATAATATTAAAACTCTACATGTACCGAATAGTCGGGAGAGCCGACTATTCGGCCACATTTCTAGTCGGCGACTAGTCAGCAACTAGTGGTGTCTTCACATTATTCACATTTCTATGATTAAAAATGTAAACTACGGTTGAGGTTGAAATTAAATCGTTACCTTTGTATAAACTAATATTATAAAGAGGAAAGATTTGATTGTTTGTTTGTTTGCATTGAATAGGCTCTGAAACTACTGAACCGATTTGAAAAATTCTTTCACTGTTGTGAAGCTACACTATCCCCGGGTGACAAAGGCTATATTTTATCCTCGTTTTCCCCCACGGGAACGGGAACTACGCAGGTGAAACCGCGGAGCGCTGCTAGTTGTTAATATTTTTATTAAAGACTCAAACTTCCATCAGTTTGTAATATAATCTACGAGTAGGAATTCTACAAAATAAAGACAAGATCGTTCATGTTTTAAGCAAATAAAGACTTATCTCATATTATCTTATCTTTCAGTAGTCAAAAATTAAACTTAAATCAAGGAAAACATAATTTGTCCAATTAATAAACTAAACGACAGCTTTTACAACTTTAATTTCTACACAACGAAAAGAACGTACCCGAGATCATTCTGCAAGCGACTAATCGGCCAAAGTCATAGTCAGCCCAGCCAATCTCTAGAAATAAAATAACCTAAATGATATAAAAAACTATTTTGATAATTTCTAAATAGTATGACAATAATGGCGAAAAGCAGCAGTCACCAACTGTCAGAACGCATCCAGACCGCCGACATATTTTATACATACCTTAAGTTAACAGTATTTATAACAAAAAATTATAAAAAATATTAAGTTGTTATTTTTCGTTCATCACATAATATTTAATTATTACCTAACTAGCTTTTGCCAGCGGCTTTGCCCGTGTTGTGGTCGTAAATTATCCAACGGGAACGTACTATCGGGATAAAAAGTATCCTATGTATTATTCCGGGTTACGAACTATTGGTGTGCTAAATTTAATCAAAATCCGTTCAGCCGTTGTTGCGTGATCTAGTAACAAACATCCAAACTTTCACATTTATAATATTATAGTAGGATAATATATATGCAAGTTTCTTTTCGTTGTTATTCTTAATCGATATCTTTATTCTTGGTTGCTAGTAAACGTCTACCAAACGGATCACGACAGCCATATTATAGACCTTCAATGAAACTAATTGGTGATCCCTGGCCGTATAGTATCGTCACTGCACCAAAATTGTATTGACCGATTTGTCACCACCAATGTCCGGCTGTGGTAAGCCAACCCTCGGCTGCGATGCAAACATGGTAAGTGATTGCACCGGTTGTACTCAGGTTGCGCGCATCCATAGTATTAAATACTTGGGTGTTTTATTAGATAGTACGCTGAAATGGAAGGAGCAAACTGCGATCGCCAACCCGCCTGCCAAGCGTGGCCATTATGGCAAAACCCCCCTTTTGGGGGAGACCTATGTCTAGCAGTGGACGTCTTTCGGCTGAAATGATGATGATGATGATGGAAGTAGCAAATTGAGGCTTTGGTTTCCAGGGTCAGAAAATTAATATTTGTTTTTAAAAAATTGCGAAAATCTGCTGATTATGCCACACTACAAACAGTATACTTCACTCTGGCACATTTCATCCTAAAATATTGTATTGCAGCTTGGAAGTGCTTAATGCTCCGTCTGAAAAGGGCACAGAGGGCAGTGCAAAGTCATGACTCTCAAACCTGTTCGATTTCCAACTACTGAACTATACGCTCTTTGCGAATTACCAAGAGTCAGAAACGCATTTGCTCTTGCTGTAGTGTTGCGTTAACACTCAGAACTCCCATTCGATCCTGTTGTCGCTACCCAAAAACGCAGAACTGACAGAGTCTGCCAGGTGGAATCCGCCAGGGTTTTTTTTTTTTTTTTTTTTTTTGGGTGGGAAATCATCAAATGACTTCTCCTGCTGAGTAGAGCCGGAGGGCGTGTCAGACTTTTACTGACTAAAACCCACCCGTGTTCCCTCAGTAGCCCGTATGCCAGGGGCCGTGGTATCTCTTTCGAACAAACCCGCACCCCTGGCAGGCATCGGCCCTTGCGGACCCCACCAGTGGTTGCTGACATCTTTGACGGCGCGCGTGAGGAACACAACGCGCCGTCCCGTCTACTACTTTTCGGCCGCAGAGGATAGGGAGAGCGGCTGACGCTATACCGACACTCCTCTTCCCCTGCGGCCCCACCGCGTCCGCCATCAAACGGTGGCGGCCCCGTCCAGGCCACGGAAGGGAAGAGCGCTGCTCAGAAGCACCGGCACTCCTCCTCTACCGCAGCCTGTAACCCTCAGCCGCGATGCCTCCCATTCGACATCGCGGCCCACCTCAGTTGCGGTGCACCTCACCGCAACCTACTTTTTGGCCGCTACGTCAATGGCTTTGAGGCAAAAGCCCTGACGAGCGGCCCCACCGTTGGGTTCCTCTTGGCTTCACCGTGGATGGGAGACCACGGTTACTAAGCCCCCCCGCAACGACAATGCGGGAACCCACTCGGGGGGGAATCCGCCAGGGTTCCAGTTGTTCGGCGGCAAAATCACCTTCATAGCTCCACTTTGTATAATCGTGTAAATAAACAGCTCAATATATATCCACTGAGCTTGCGAGAATGGCGTAGAATCACGGATAAATGGCTTCACACACTCACTTATGAAGAACTAGAAACATATGTTAAAACATAAACTCACTTTCCAATTACTCTTTATATGTACTAGTATAACATGCACAAACACACCCTTGGCACACTCATTGCACAAACGGACACCTCTCCCACACACATACACACACATACGTACCACACACTCACACGTACACTCCATGTATTAAACATATGTAATCCTTCCATACAGACACACAAAAAAAAATTAGTTTCGTTTCAATGTTTAATTTTAAGTTCTAATTTTTTTATTTTAATATTGCATTTTATTTTTAATTTAGTTTTTAGTCTTTTAGTTTTGCTTCTGTCTCGATTTTGTGGAGGTGGGCGTTAATGACTGCGACACAGTATAATGCTAATGCAGTTGTTATTGAACACAGAGTTTTTGTAAACTGAGTTTTTGTTTCACTAAATTTACTTTACTTACTAAGTAAAATAATAAGTCCACGCCTTGCTATACAGACAGATCGATATCCAAATAAGGAAGCTACAAAAAGGAAAAAATAAACTTTAAAAAAGAAGCGCACTCATGGGTCATAAAATAGACTATTAAAAGAAGCAAGATGTCGGGTGGTGCAGAAAGGCAATTTAGAGGGTAGAAAAATGAACACCATCCGGAGGGAACATACCTTAAATATCGTTAAGCACGCTTAAATCAAAGGTGATTTTTTTGGTGTTCCTTCGACTAAGTAAAATATAGAAGGTGCAGAAGTAGATTATTGAAAGTCATTCAGTCAGGGAATCAAAATAACATTATCTTAAAACACAACACTCTGTATTTCAGTACTCAATACTGTATTGCATTCCACAATGTGGAATTATTGCATTGCAAAATAGTATCAGCAGCGGTGATCCAGTGGTAACGGTCCCGACTTAAGAAATAAATGGCACCACTTCTTCACCACTGCTCTCAAAACGGTCAAGGAAAACATCGTGAGGAAACCTGCACTGGACCGGCGTGGTTAAGGCCCATTCTCTTTCTTATAGAGGAAGTCTGTGTTCCAGCACCACATTATAGGCTGATTATGCAAAAATAGTAGGAGAGAGGAACGGTTGCACGGGACGATCGATCAGGTTTAGCTATGCTTGCCCTTTACATACCAAGACCGCTCCGTGCTTTGGAAAGTGCGGTAAGCCGTTGGTTCCGGCTGTCATTCGTGAATCTTTGACAGTCATGAGTCGTCAGATGCCCGAAAGTCTGACAACCAGTCTTACCAAGGGGTATCGTGTTACCTAGTAACTGGATTGTGGAGGTCAGATAGGCAGTGGCTTCATGTAAAATACTGGTATTCAGCTGCATCCGGTTTTTTTTTAACGTTGGCAAATCATCAAATGACTTCTCCCGCTCTGGGTGCAGCAGGAGGGCGTGTCAGACTTTTACTGACTAAAACCCACCCGTGTACGGCCACGGAAGGGAAGAGTGCTACTTAGACGTACCGGCACTCCTCCTCCGCCGCAGCCTGTAACCCTCAGCCACGTTGCCTCCCATTCGACATCGTGGTCCACCTCAGTTGCGGTGCACCTCACCGCAACCTACCTTTTGGTCGCTACGTCGTCGGCTTTGAGGCATAAGCCCTGACGAGCGGACCTTGGGGTTCCTCTTCGCTTCACCGTGGCTGGGAGACCACGGCTACTGACCCCCCCACCCCCGCAACAACAATGCGGGAACCCACTGGGGGGGAGCTGCATCCGGTTAGACTGGAAGCCGACCCTAACATAGTTGGGAAAATTTAAAATTTCCTCTTTCCTACTCATCGTATATTATACAGACGATGAGTAAGAGAGAGGAAATTTTAAAACTTAATCTATTATCTATTTTTATTCCTATGACGTTTGTCGATAAAGTTAGTAATATTATTACAATATTTCTTATTAGAAATAATTTATTTTACAGTGTCTGTAAAGCATGTTATATGTGGTACATGATATGAGTAGATATTCGAGGTACCTTTTCTGTTCATGTAATGATACATTCTTAATTGAACGATTCTCGGAAACTCTCATACTCTACTGTAATTACGTACGTTATTAAATATTTGCCTTTTATTGTTATAATGAAAATGTCAAGTCTTGGCTTCGGGAATTGGGAATTACGAAGTAAATATTTACTATATTTTCGTTAGGTTTTAGAGGACTTATTGAGCTAGCTTCTGCCAGCAGCTTCGCCCGCGTAGACGTCGGAAATCATCCCACGGGAATGTACTACCAGTATGGGTTAAACCCAGGCTATAAACTATCAGTGTGCCCCCCCCGAGTGGGTTCCCGCATTGTCGTTGCGGGGGGGCTTAGTAACCGTGGTCTCCCATCCACGGTGAAGCCAAGAGGAACCCAACGGTGGGGCCGCTCGTCAGGGCTTTAGCCTTCAAGCCATTGACGTAGCGGCCAAAACGTAGGTTGCGGTGAGGTGCACCGCAACTGAGGTGGGCCGCGATGTCGAATGGGAGGCATCGCGGCTGAGGGTTACAGGCTGCGGTAGAGGAGGAGTGCCGGTGCTTCTGAGCAGCGCTCTTCCCTTCCGTGGCCTGGACGGGGCCGCCACCGTTTGATGGCGGACGCGGTGGGGCCGCAGGGGAAGAGGAGTGTCGGTATAGCGTCAGCCGCTCTCCCTATCCTCTGCGGCCGAAAAGTGGTAGACGGGACGGCGCGTCAAAGATGTCAGCAGCCGCTGGTGGGGTCCGCAAGGGCCGATGCCTGCCAGGGGTGCGGGTTTGTTCGAAAGAGATACCACGGCCCCTGGCATACGGGCCACTGAGGGAACACGGGTGGGTTTTAGTCAGTAAAAGTCTGACACGCCCTCCTGCTCTACTCAGCAGGAGAAGTCATTTGATGATTTCCCACCCAAAAAAAAAAAAAAAAAAAAAAACTATCAGTGTGCCAAATTTCATCCAAATGCGTTCGGCTATTTTTGCATGATTGATTAACAAACATTCAAGCATCTAAACAAACAAACTTTAACATTGAAAATTATTATTATAAGTAGGATCTTTAAGTTACGTAAATTCATAATAAATAATGAAAGAATTAAATTTACCGTAATTTGCAGTTTTATCTATTCCTATTACAGCTAGTTACAAAACAATGGCCAGCTGGGCAGACGTATGAGTGAAGCATTGTGGTTGCGGTCCAGCCAGTCCGGTACACCGCGCCCGCGCCGACCGCCATCACATGCTGAGGGCACACTACGTGACATGTGGGCATGTGGCAACATTGTATTTATGCATATTTTCATTACTTCTCCACTTACCATTAGTGTCCCGACAGGATGAAGTTGCGGTTGTGGTAACGAGATAGTGCCATCATATTATGACGAGTGCAGACTTACACAGGTTTGATTATGATTATCGATTACCTACTCAGGTATTAGGGATGTGTTTACTGACAAGGGCAGAGAAATGTGAAACGACAACAACATTAAAATAAAATAACCTAATATAGTATGACATGAAGGTAATCCATTACAATATTTTCATTAATTATTTCCGGGAATTTTATATACACTGATGAATGTTATAAAATATTTACTTTGCAAAGTATTCGATTGTTTTAATTATTATTGTACATGTGAAGACTATGGGCTGTTTAATTTTTGTTGTTTGTTTCTCATTTTAACCGACTTCAAAAGAAGGAGGTGATCAATTCGACATGTTTATATTTATATAGTTTTTTATGTATGTTAGGGGCTTGTGGCTAAGTAACAATAGCTGCGCGGGTCGATCGATCAGGTTAAGCTACGCTTGCCGCGGTTGGTCCGTGGATGGGTGATCTTTACATACCGAGACCCCTCCGTGCCTCGGAAAGCACGTTAAACCGTTGGTCCCGGCTGTCATTTGTGGATCTTTGACAGTCGTTACGGGTCGTCAGAAGCCCGAAAGTCTGACAACCAGTCTTACCAAGGGGTATCGTATTATCCAGTAACTGGGTTGTGGAGGTCAGATAGGCAGTCGCTCCATGTAAAATACTGGTATTCAGCTGCATCCGGTTAGACTGGAAGCCGACCCCAACATAGTTAGGAAAAGGCTAGGCAGATGATGATGTATGTTCGGGCATAACTGCGTCATATATAGACGGATTACCAAAATTATTTTTTTCGTTCGAAAGGAGTTTATTCCGAAATGGTCCCATATAAATTTTCTCTTATAGTTTTAATCATAGTCTGGCAGTTTGAGTAATACATGCAGCCTTACCAAATGCCTACCAATACCTTCTATCTTTGGTATTGTTCGTCGAATCGTTGAACTCTTTAAGTTCTGGGTTGAGCTGGATGATTACTGATAAATGCGTGCACCGACCCGACAGGTCCACTCGATCTGTGTGGTACTTTCCGCAAAAGTCCATTTCAGACACCAATCCACATAGTTTTCGCATGATCTGACCAAGATTATGACTGGACTTTAAAAGAGACTGTGACCTTTGACTTTGATTTGGCGTTACTTCTCAGAGTAGTCAGATAGGAAACGCCGACCTCATTTAGTTTTTAAATTAAATTTGACGTGTAAAAGCGTTTGAACAAACCTACTTACAGAAATAAAATTATTTAATAAGAAACTTAAAACCGCGTAAGTCTTTGATATTACTAAAAATTTTCCTATACCTAAGATAGTTCACAAATAGTAACCGAAGAAAAGTGAGAATACATAATATCTACATACGTAAACGAGGCACACTATTTGTTTGAATATTTTCATGATCGTCTCTTTTCGAATGTAAATGTACTTGCCCTTTGTATGAATGAAGACCTACCTGAATAAATAGGATAAGCCTGTGCTAAAATTGTGGATTCTAGATAACTAAAGGTTGGTAAAATGTCAGCAGTACTATTGGGATATGTATTACAGTTGTAACACATTTCAGATGCTGCTTGGTAAGTGAATAATAAAAGGAATGAAAAGCAAGCCAAGCACACGATGCTTTGTTCAGGGAGACGATAAAATTTACATGGGACGACGGGACGCGCTGCCCGACTCATAAAACTTGGTCAGATTTCTCTTGTGGAACTAAAGTAGGTAGGTACAATCGGAATATATACAGACTGCTGTTATTTTATTTATTGGCATAAATCGTTCACTTTGACCTACATACAGAACAGCTACACCTTGGGGCGAGTTTATAACAAAATTGCAAAATCTTCCTTTCAGAGAACAACAATACAACTTTAAATCACCTAAAATGTATACATTCACAGTAGGTTTCATTAATTTAAAAGTAAATGGATTCTGGATCTATTATACTCCAACAATAGAGCAAGGGGATAAAGAAAAGGAAATAAATATTTGATAGGATCTCTCCTGGATCCGATTCCGGAACAAAATAGATTGATGGCTCGCATTAATATTGGGATAATGAGACAATTATATTATAGAATATTCACAAATTGATTATGAATTGTTTATTAATAAATATTCTGTTATTCAAGAGTCTCGAATACAGAATCATGTGTAATATTTAGTTTCGTATGATATCATTTTATTTGTACTGAGTTATGGCTGAGCTGCACCCTAATTGCGTAACTCACGATTCATCATAATCTGTATCGTTTTGAAACGGATTGTTAAACCATTGCTTCATATGTTCGAAAAATGTGTCTGTTCGACAACATAAATAACGCAATGAATATTGTTTAACTGTGAAGACGAAACCAATTATTATCAATCGTGAGTTACGCAATTAGGGTGCAGGTGACCAGGTCTTAGGTGCGAACCCTCTGTGTAATTATTTCGTCACTACTGATCTCAAAAACGGTGAAGGAAAACATGGTGAGGATACTGGCATGTCCAAAAAGAACCAAAAATTCGAAGATATGGCCCGCGTGGTGGATTGCGACCCACTCTCTCTCACAGAGAAGAGGCCTGTGTCCCAGCAGTGGGAACATTAAATGCTGATTGCTTGTAAGCTAAAAGTAAGTTGTAAGATTATCCTAATAATTTTATTGAATGAAAGTAACTGACCCTTAAACCTTTCAGACATTACACAAAGTCACGCTTTGTGTGTACTAGAAAAATCATAAGAACCAGGTAACAAAAATTTCGTGTGTGAAAAGCGTTAAGGATTCCTTACTTAATTCCATTAGTCAGTCGTTCATCATCATCATCATTTCAGCCGAAAGACGTCCACTGCTGGACATAAGCCTCCCCCAAAATGGGGGTTTTGCCATAATCGCCACGGTTGGCAGGCGGGTTGGCGATCGCAGTGAGGTGATAAAATGCATAGAGAACGCTGCTGCCCATTCTCTAGTAGGTCCCTTAGTCGTCTTCTACGACACCTACGGGAAGAGATGGGATGGTGCTATTCTTTTACGCCCGGCAACACACACGGGACATTCAGTCGTTAGATAAATATAATTGACTGATACGACGTGAGCCCATGACGGTTAATCCAGATACTGCAACTGAAATATTTGATTTATAACCGTCAAACTCGCTCTGCAATAAACCATCACGGACATTTTCCCTATTTGAGAATTTACCCAATAGCTTACTACCTAGTGGTGGGTATTCCACGTAACGTATATTTTTCTTCCACTACGTATAATCTGAAATCCTTTAATTATTATCTATAATTAATTAATACGTTTATTTGTGAAATACAATACTTTACGTGTCTGTTTCATTAATTAACAATATTTCAGTTTCCATATTATCCACTTTGTAGATTGTTGTGGCTTAATTTTATGGTTTAATTTTATTTACCATAATGATTACGTTATAAATGGACAGAATTATTTTCGAAAAAGCATAAAGAATAGGAAAATATTGCCTTTCCGCGCCTAAAATGTTTTTGTTGTACTAGCAGCGTTCCGCGGTTTCACCCGCGTAGTTCCCGTTCCCATGTGAATACGGGGATAAAATATAGCCTATGTTACCCGGGGATAGTGTAGCTTCCTAACAGTGAAATAATTTTTCAAATCTGTTCAGTAGTTTCGGAGCCTATTCAATGCAAACAAACAAACAATCAAAACTTTCCTCTTTATTTTTAGTGTAGATGTTTGTTTTGCTGTTCCATACATTTTGACCGCACAGGTATTGCAGTTTTATATGAAAAGATTTTTTCTTTTTGATAACCGACGAAAAATTCGACATGGTTTCAGTTTGCGAGTCGATATCTCGGCCACTCTGTTTGTATACAGGAAAAGTTTTTATCCAGTGCGCAAATTTTAACCATGAATTCAGCATATCATTCTAGACCCCCTACCGCAGAAATTTTTCGCCAGTTATACAAAAAAAAAATCTGCTGTTCCATACATTTTGACCGCGTAGGTATTGCACTTTTCTATGAAACAGCTGTTTTTTTTTGTATAACCGGCGAAAAATTTCTGCGGTAGGGGGTCTAGAATGATATTCTAAATTCATGGTTAAAGTTTGCGCATTGTATAAAAACTTACCCTGTATAGAAATAAATAGTATGTTTATATACTTTACAACAAAACAAACAAACCTAATACATTCCTTTGCGGAAAGTAAATTGAGAGAATTGTAGTTTAGGCAGAGTGGGGTAAAAGAAAAAGGTTACAGTGAGGGTTCGTCCTCTGAGAACAATTTTTCAAACAAGGTTGGCTTCTTGGTTTACTCACATCAGTGATTTAAAGCGAAGACAATATGCTTTGAATAACTCAGCGGAAACGAAAATCTTTAAAACTTTCAGGCACTTTAACTTTTATTTATGTTCTCTTGGTTTAAAACTTTGCGTCGCCTGCAATCTTTGTGTTATGAAATACTTAAAGGTATTTTAAAACAGTGAAACATTTTCGTCAACGTAGGTGTGTCATCTGACGAGTTATTTTGGGATTTTCTTGACAGTTTATTATTCAATAGTTTATCATACACTGACTACTGTGTTATTATTATCCACATATTACTGTTTTTATTGTCATATTTGGCTTCAGAACTAATAAATATCACTTACTTGGAAACCTATCATAAAGTACCAATTGAAACTTTTCTTTAAGAAGCTTAAACCACTAATAAATCTTTTCATATTTAATCACAGACGGCGATGGAATTAGTGCAGTGATACTTAACCTACGGGCCGTGAGCCTCCCCCAGCAGCCCACCGAGACTTACTTACTGCGAATCTGCAAAATAAAACCATAATGCGCGGGGCAGGTTCAGATAGGGTGGATGTATATTTATGGCTATATTCGAAATGCAAGACGCTGGTTTCAAAAAAAAGGGGTCATCACCTGCGGCCCTCATAAAATACCCACAATGTACATACGTGCATATTTTTACGGTCCGTCAAAAAAGGTTAAGTACGTCTGCTTCTAATGTATTTTTTATCAACGAGATCTGTTAAAGTATCATCTAAGTATTGCACTATTCATAAAAGTATTTTTATTTCCAATATGGCCATCAAACGGCGTATTTTACGGCCGAGTATTGGGATTTAAAAGCAATCAGTTGCGAAGAACAGATAACGAATCAAGGCGTAGATTCGATGATTAGTTCCCGTGGAAGCTGATCCGCACAAGGGGATCAGCACGGGCTATAAAAGTAAATTGAATTGTTCTCCGGGCTGTTGTTCCTTGCTGCATGAGCCAATGGCCGCTAGCGTGCCGTGTTACGTTTTTAACTTTATGATTTTATAGCTAGCTCCATGTTATGTTCTCTCGTGTGATACTGCAAATAAAAATGTCGTTTCGACAAACTGGAACTGTATAAGTTCTATAAACACGCTTTACACTTAGGTACTGGATTAACTTAGAGGAAAAGCTCTTGAAAATCCAAAAAAATACGTTCGTTCCTTACCACATTTCCATTCCCTTTACGGCTTTTACGTAACAAAGAAGTTTAGATAGGTAGGTACGCACACATGGAAACCGTCATTGTAACCTCGATGTGAATACAGTATCAGTAATGTTATTCAAAACTTCGATCTATATCAGTTCTTTGGTTTCAATATTGCTATTAGGGTGGCTACAATAAAACTTGGACAATTAAATGTAAGTCAACGTCGTCGGAAGCGGCGAGATAAGACCTAGCGGCGCCCCTTAGCGTAGTACTTGGGCTATTAACAGGGTGGCCCTACGCCCCGAGTTTCTTGAACTGTCTTCAAGCGTGATTACAAGTGCCTATTAAATTCAAACGTTTGGTGATTTTCCGCTCAAGGTACTTAATGTGGAAATCCTCGTCGATCCCCTCAAGAATAATGGTTGACTTTATCTTCCCCCATTGGAAAAAAATACTTTGATAAACAATAAATGGCTAACACAAATCACGGAAAGAAAGTATCCGCTAAGCTGTGAGGGACAAATATGTATTAAAGTGTATTGAGGGATTTAGCTTGAGGGTTTTGTAAAAATGAATATATTTAATTTGAGGATATTTTCCTAATCAGAGGTTCGGCAGCTCATGGTCACCTCAGCTATAATTGGCACAAGTTTTGCTAGGCCAGAACGACGGCTGTGGGACTGCGGCCAAGTTTTACTTGTCCCCTGTAATTACTTTTACTACTTTTCTACAACTATTAAAATGTAATTTTAAGTTTTTTTGTTAGGAGGTTATAGAACTTGACTGACACTTAACTTTTGAAGTGGCTAATATGAATCTTTAAAACATTTATCAATTTTATAAAAAAAGTTTTTCATTTTCCATTTTAATAAAAGGAAAAAATGTAAATAAATAAATTTAGTAAGTAATAATCAATGTAATATAGTATGTAGCGTACTTTTATAACGCACCAACTTTCTTATGATTAGTAATTTGGTTACTTCCATCAACAAGATTGTGCGGGATAGATTGATGATTCTCATGTCTCCATTTTATTTCCCCGCGGATAATCTCGTTGTCTCCGGCTTAAGGACATGTGAGCCGGAAATACGACAGCAATTTTCCTCCAACTATAGAAAAATGAGGAACGTTTAGCGTCGTGCATGGGTACCCACCCGTGAGTACAGGGTTCACCATCGTGGAGATACCGAACCAACGAACCATTCTCTTATAATATATCCTTTTCGTGGGTCATCTCATGACGCTGCCGTTTGTCACACATTCTTGTTTTGTTCCGAACATCTGCTGAACACGATATTTCATTTATTAAAAAGTAATGTGGATAATGTTTCGTGACAATATATCCTCATCCGTCAAACATAAAAAAAAACGTAAGTAATCATTCTATCACATTGCGAGTGTAGCTTTAGGTAACACGCCACCTTGTACATACCGCACAATGTTTTTGGTCGTTTGAGTGATGTAAGCTCGTGATGAATGTCTTGATTACATTCCTTTGACTCAAGAGTACGCCTGACGGATGACCACTTCGTTTATTGCCCCTACAAGCTACCGCTATAAATAAAGCAGTATTACGTTGTAGCAAAACAACTTCATATTCTCTACGCCTGTATTTCATCCGTAAAATCAAAATAGAATGCGTTTTGGCATGTCATGAATAAATTGCGACCGTGTTTTCTATTAACAGAAGCGAAAATATGCTTTATAAATGTTAAAAAAAGCTCCGGCCGACTCGGTTAACATTCTGTAAATTTTGCCTAAAAATATTTCATGGATGTACTTAGGCTCGGGCACGTACTCGTATCTTATTCTTGAGGTGTATGAATAAATATTTAGTAGAAAAGTGGGTTGCTTTTAGGACGTAGAGTGAGTGAAGTTGCGACAGGAACATTCTCCGTGAAATGACACGTAAATGGGAGCCGTAAGAAATAAAAGTGTGACAAGGACAGTGCTCTCGCAATTTATATGAAGTTAAAAACGTTGGAGGTGGTAGTTAGGGTGGCAAGGAGGTCATTCGCCGTTCACTTACAATCGTTTCACGCTAATATACACGCGACTCCACTAATGAGGTGTAATTTAAAAGCTTCACACAGTCACTACAGTATATTCTCTTGTTCCCTGAGGAAATAAGGATCAAAAGAGCATTTTTATTTTATCATCGACCCTAAAAGAGGGCAAGATTGAGCTTGGAACGGCAAAATTTCCCTAAATTGATGAGGGGATTGATGAATAAACATTTTTAAATCCCTTTTGTTTCACTTTTGTTTTGTTTACAGATTTAAGTACACGTGGGTCCAAAGTATTTATAAATTAAAATGGCTGCCGCGTTTTTAACGTAGACAATTAGTTTTATGCAGGTATAATCAAGCTTAGACAACTTACATCAGCATAGGTGAGTACTTGTTTTTGTAGCGGTGTGTTTATAATTGATATCTGGATGACCGGTTTTTTTTTTGTTTGACGTTTTCTGAAAATGAAACCTTGCTAGATCGATTTATCGCCCCCGAAACCCCCCGCATACAAAATTTCATGACAATCGTTGGAGCCGTTTCCGAGATTCAGATTATATACACAAAAGAATTGCTTGTTTAAAGGTATTAGATGATGTATATATTTCTAAACTAGAAAATTTATAGGTATGTACTTTATCACATCACCTGAGAGGCTAACCTACTTATTTTTTTTTTTTTTTATAAACTGAACTTTTATATTTATAATCAAGTTTTTTTATCATACAACCACCATAGTACAAAAACAAAATGCCTACTTTTGTCTCTATGTGTGCAACTGTGTGAAGTGTAGTAGCATATTAGTGAGATGATGGATCACCGGTATCCTAATATAACCCCGGGTCAGTGACCTCAAAACAGGGAATGACCTCAGATTTTATTTTCACGCAGATTTACCTCTGACTGTCTAGACTGTACCTTTTACATTAGAGACCATCTCTGAGAGTCAATTGGATAATACAAATCAAGTAATATCTTTGAACACTAACGAACATTTACGTCTACAATACTTATATTAATGTATTTCTTCAAGTCGCTTATTCAGCAAATTGAAAATCTCAACCGCGTTCAAATACCACACAAATGAATAAAAGTGATGAGTATTAAAATAACAGTTACAATAGATAGGTAGTTGCTTCAGAAATAACGAAATTTTAATAGAGCTTGACTTCAACTTCAAAGACTTTCAATTCTTCACATATTTTTAGTTAGAATTTCAATTGCCAGTTAAATTGTGTTTAATCAAATTGTAGGTAGGCTATTCATTGGATCTGCTTAACAATCATTCCCAAACAAATGCAAATTAAATAGAAACTAGTGCGAACCAACAGTAGTTTAAACAACTACAGTAGGTAAAGTAAATAAATGAGTGATATACACATAATCGCAGAGGGAGCAGTTTCATTATGCCACGTTCATTGTGTTCGCGGTCCCCAAAGAATACGGAATCTTTCCGTCTCGCAGCGGTGGGTAAACCCTTTTTATTTCTCGAAAAAGTTCTGCGACTGCAAAAAGTATCATAAAAGAAGAGAAAATTGTGAGAAAATGAATTTTCCATTTCACTAAGTTGACGATTGAATGGCTTATTCTGTTAAGAGAACATCTTAGACAGGTATCTAACAATTTGCGAGGTTTCTAAGCTCCGCGCTTTGTGTCACGTTCCAGTTCACTCTGGAGGTTGTTCACTCTTAATTTATCGCTGTCAGATGAAAATATCTTAAATTTTTCACTTAAAGGTAGACCCAAAACTTACCTAACCGCAAATATTTTGCGTTCTCGAAATTATCTGCAAACCGAATGTCAATTAAAAGGATCAAAGACTGTTGGCACATCGGCAAAAGGGTAGAAATATTTGCACGGGGTGGATGAAATGAAATGTTCGCTAAACAGATAAAAAGGTTATCAAGCAGGTAGCTGTAACCATATCTAAACAAAACCCTAATTAGGTAGATCTATTTGATGTAATGGATGAGTTTTTCATCACACGATTTAATTGAACTAATCCATGTTTAGGCTTTCTTTCAACTTACTAATATTTCATAGCTGAAGAGAGATATTTTAAAGCTCAAGAGTTTGTTTGTTTGCTTGAACGCGCTAATCTCAGGAACAGTCTGGTTCGAATTGAAAAATGATTTTAGAGTTGGATAGCCTATTTATCGAGGAAGGCTATAGGCTATATAACATCACGCTATGGCCCTTAGCAGTCGAGAAAAAAGAAAAAAAGTCACGAATACGAAGTACTCGCACGGCCAGGCGATTCGATGTGACGGGGTGGGTCGGGGAGCAAGAAATTTGTCGCAGACGAAGTTGCGGGCAGAAGCTAGTATTTCATAGACCTCTTTGTATTTTCTACATTTAAAGATCAAGTTACTTTTCTCTCTAGGAGAATATTATCATGTAAGCAAAAGTACATTACTACTCCCTAGAACGACTACTATTTACTTTTCCATTACCTAATTGTAACGTTTGTTGTGTTAAGACTTTTTATACTTAGAAACTAATTACGCTAATTACAATGTTGTACGTTCCTTCTTTTAAGGTCTAATTCACATGTTTCTAATATTAAATAAAAGCTGACTTTACCTCCGTATACTACAAAATTAAAAAAAAAATCGCCACCCAAAACACATTGTCATACAAAGCTTAAACACGCCCATTACGCCGTTCCGTCAGCATCGATTGCATTATAAAAGTGGTTTAAAGGCTTTATTCGCCGTTAATCTGTACCTTCCAGGTTTTACGTTGACCTCGGTAGGCAAATCCATTTGGTGTAAAGCCCATTATCCCTGGCCGGGAGCCAGCAACCCGACAATGCTCGGGCTGCGTTCTGGCACGACACCAATAGTCCGGATTATCTCGTCCCGCTAGCAATGGCTACAACGCAAAATACAAGATTTACTACACCCTGTATTTAGTGCGTGCACATTAGCTTACGTTAATAGATTGGTTTATTGTGTTATGCTAATATAATGGAGCTCATGTGTTTTAATTATTGCTTCATGAATACGACTTTCTGTTATTTGTGCGGATTTATTGGTACTGTTTCTGTGTAAAATTAATAAAACCAGTAGGGTATGGGTTTAATGATTCATTAAATAAATTAGTATGCCAATGGGTCATTTGGGATCGTGTGAGCCGCCGTTTCAACAGAATTTGAATTTGATGACTGCTGGTCTGTGTTGGATACGTATCTCTAAACGCATCATGTGTTAAAAATGCTACAAGCTACGTGTGACTGCTACGAGCAACGAGTGACTGCTACGAGCTACGCGTGACGCTACGGGCTACGAGTAACCGCTACGGTCTACGACGACGTCTAAGTAGCGAGTAGACCGTAGCTTCACAATACACAACGTTGTAAATAAATGATAATTCTTGAGTATTCTAAAGCTTTCTTTTTTCGCTTTAACTCGAGTCCTACTTTCTATAATTTAATAGTATACAATTTCAACATAAATAAATATGGGTACACAAAAAGTTTAAAAGCACTAGAAAATTCTCATCATGAAAGCCGAAAGACGTCCACTGCTGGACATAGGCCTCCTCCAAAAGGGGGGTTTTGCCATAATCGCCACGCTTGGCAGGCGGGTTGGCGATCACAGTATGGTGGTAAAATGCATAGAGAATGCTGCTGCCCATTCTCCAGTCGCCTTCCACGACACCCACAGGAAGAAATGGGTTGTTGCTATTCTTTTACGTCCGGCACCACACGTAAACACGGAACGCATAGAAAATTCTATTAACCGTAAATATTTTTTTTGCGAAGAGTCTCTCAAAATAAAACCATTTATTTATCAGACAAAAACTACGAACGTTAATCCGGCAGCATGCTTAGTGCTCATTAGGTATTTACTGCAGGCTGCTTAAACCTGGAATGACAAAAAGCTCTTCCGTAAAGTCTAGTCTAGATACTTGGTCTCACTTACGTTTTTGCCTCTTAGTTTTGCCTGTAAGCTAAGCTGAGAGCATTAGCTACCAACGCTACACTTAAACCCCTATTAAGATATAAATATCGCAGTTGCAAATAAAAGGCTTTATTTAAGTGCTTGTAAATGATGACTTTAAATCGTGCTAATTTATTTTATGGTACCTACCAACTACCCATGCTGTTATTTCTATATTTATCCAGAATATGGATAGCACAGTATATATATTATGTGCTTTACTTATCGCTGTATTTCGATCACCAATCCGTAAGCCTAGCCTAGGCGTTCGTGGGCTGACAGTACATGTTTTCTAGTGACAACGAAGACAGAGTCTGTTCACACTTATTTTACCTCTGATTTTGCGTCACTGTCGAAATCAAAGTAATCTGTGTTCTCGTTACACTAAGGTTGCTTTTGGTTGGCTGCCGCTAACAAGCCTGTGAATATCACAGTTATCTTTATTCTCGTTGTAATAAGGTTGCTGTTGGCTTGCTTCTTTCAAAGATAAAATAAATGTGATCGGACTTTAATTTGATAAATGATTTTATTTCTGCAACTAGGGTTGTCCCATCACTTTTACAGGTCATTTATATTTAAAAAACTAGACGAGGTCGTTGTTTCTTATCCGACAACTCTGAGAAGAAAGGTCTAAGCAAACTCAGAGGTAATTTTTTTAATCCCAGCATAATCTTGGCCAGATGATGTGAAGACCATGTAGATTAATGTCTGAATTGTTTTTTTGACGAGAAAACCACACGGATTTGAATGGACCTGTTCAATCAGAGCAAGGTGCATTCATTTTTCAGTCAACTTTTAGCTCAAATCAGAACTTAAGGACCTGAACGACTCGCCAAACAAAGGACATTTGGGTAGGTCGCATAAAATGCTCAAACTACCAGATAACTATTATACAGGATAAAATTTTAACCAGTTCGCAAAGTGTAACCATGAATTCAGCATATCATTCTAAACCCTCAGCGTAGACCTTTTTCGTCGGTTATACAAAAAAAATCAGCTGTTCCATACATTTTCACCGAATAGGTATTGCACGTTTTTATGAGACAGCAGATTTTTTTTTTATTTGACGTAAAATTTCTACTCTAGGGGATCGAGAATGATATGCTGAATTCAGGGTTACAGTTTGCGCACTGGTTAAAAAATTACCCTGTATAATGATAGGTTCGCCTAAAACATACAGACAATTAATGATAAGAGGTATAAAATTACCTATTTTGTATTTAATTAAGATGTACGCTATCCATGGTTATAGGTAGGTAGATCTGTAACAAATTTATCGGTAAAGGAAACTGTTTAATTAGTGGCTTCGTGTATCTACGAGTAGGTAGAGAAGGTACGTTCTGAGCATTGTTTCACCTCAACAATATTTCAGAACGCTTTATGTAATAAATGCCAGGAAGTAAACAGTTAACTATACGTTTCACATTTTAGAAGGATCCCCGTAATTTGACCCTGTTTAGGGTCTAATTAAATGAGCTGTTTATACTTTACCCACGTGTTGGGTATCGATATCGAAAATTAATGAAATTAAAAAAACACTCTCTATTTCAACTTTTTACAAATAAATAAATAAAAATAACGAAATCGTTTATTTATAAAAGGGACACGTTTACAATAAATACCTTAACAAACAAAATATAGCACAGTTGCTAATTTGCCTGAACTAGGTTGAACCTGTGCTTCAGGCTACAAAATGCACAAATACTTAGTGTAATAAATTAACAATGTGTTTATTTATCTATATATATAAAAGGAGAAACTGACTGACTGATCAATCAACGCACAGCCGAAACTAGGGGAGAGCGGGGCTGAAAGTGCCGATTTTGACAAATCCTTATATGATTCGGATAAAACAAGTACTATGTCTGAAAGTAGTGGTTCATCCTAAACCAAATTTAATCTATAAAACGAATTTACCTACAGATTTTGCACATTGTAGTTTTTAAGAAAAACTGATTTTTTTAAACAGCGGCGGTAAGGCACTACCAACCCCACTTTGGGGCAAGTTGTGCCGTAGCTAAGGTCGGTTGTGCCGTTGATAATGCTGGGTGTTTTACATGAATGAAAATTAATTTAGAATTTAAAAGACATCAATTTTATGATAATATATTTATTTGTTATACTTTTTAATATAATATAAATCAACAGTTTTTCAAATTTAGTTGTTTATAATACTAAGTACTATAATAAAAAATAAAATAATAGTACATTATGGTACAAGTGTGTAACTTTGGTGATTATCGCTGAGGCGCCATTGAGACCCGAGCCGTCAGGCGAGGGTCTTAAGAGAGCCGAGGACGATAATCATCAATACACACGTGTATCATACGACGTTTTTCAACACACTTGCGAAGAAAATAATACTAAATCATCATCATCCATCGTCATCCATTGTCATCCATCATCATCCATCATCATCCATCGTCATCCATTATCATCCATCGTCATCCATCATCATCCATCATCATCGTTTTTAAGAACAAAGCAACTCAAACAAAAAACAACCTATAACTCACTAAGAACAAAGCAACTCAACCAATTCTATAACTCACTAGTGAATAATAGTAATGAAAAAGTCACAGTTTGATAATAGGTGTCATTATGTGCCTAACTGTAGTGACGTAGTCTCATTTGTATAAAAATAAGTACAAACAATGCTTTTGTTTTAAAATTATTACTTAGGTAAAGGTATTTTCAACACACTTGCTCATAAAATGGCTCTAATTTCACTACAGTTAGGCACATAATGACACCTATTATCAAACTGTGACTTTTTAATTACTATTATTCACTAGTGAGTTATAGAATTGGTTGAGTTGCTTTGTTCTTAGTGAGTTATAGAATTGGTTGAGTTGCTTTGTTCTTAGTGAGTTATAGGTTGCTTTTTGTTTGAGTTGCTTTGTTCTTAAAAACGATGATGATGGATGATGCTGGGTGATGATGGATGATGATGGATGATGCTGGATGATGATGGATGATGATGATGGATGATGATGGATGACGATGGATGATGATGAATGATGATGATGGATGATGCTGGATGATGATGGGTGATGATGAGAGATGATGGATGATGATAGATGATGATGGATGACGATGGATGACGATGGATGATGATGGATGACGATGGGTGATGATGGATGATGATGATGGATGATGATGGATGCTGATGGATGACGATGGATGATGATGGATGATGATGGATGATGATGATGATGATGGATGATGCTGGATGATGATGGGTGATGATGAATGATGATGGATGACGATGTATGATGATGGATGACGATGGATGATGATGGATGATGATGGATGACGATGGATGACGATGGATGATGATGGATGATGATGATGGATGATGATGATGATGATGATTTAGTATTATTTTCTTCGCAAGTGTGTTGAAAAACGTCGTATGATACACGTGTGTATTGATGATTATCGTCCTCGGCTCTCTTAAGACCCTCGCCTAACGGCTCGGGTCTCAATGGCGCCTCAGCGATAATCACCAACGTTACACACTTGTACCATAATGTACTATTAATTTCAGTCCATCCTTGATGACTGCATCAGCATCCCTTTGTAAAAGATCTTGAGATGTAGTTCCCTTTGAGTTTTTGTATGTCCTCATTCTGTCAAAGACATTATATGCAGTGTAAAGTATCTTGTCAAAAAGTATTTTCTTTCTTTCTTATGTGCTCGCGTAAACATAAACAATATTGAAACAACAAAGGTTGCTTAGGGGTTGGTTGTGCCACGGCACAAGCAGCCCCACATGAACGGCACATTTTACCCCGCTTATAAGAGTGTGATATTTTGTCTCACATATAAAAATCAGTCTGCTAAAAGCATTAAAATTATACTGCATAATAAACTAGGATAAATAACAAACATTTTACTAAAACTCTCATATTAAAAGCACGAAAAATGCTAGTTTGCGACCAAAAAGTATCGAATCAAAAATATTTACGTACGTGGCGCTGGAGGACCGTCACATGCACTGCCACTCGGTCCGCGTCGCTGACGCAATTAAAATAGCAGCCGCGTGTGCCCGACAGTAAGGCATTACGCGACACAATACGATCGCATATCTATCTATTTCTGTTTTTGAGATATTCGCGTCGGAACAATTTACCCCCGGCACTTTCAGCCCCGCTCTCCCCTACTAGGACTAGGAACGTGAAATTTTGCACACGGCTTCCTTTTATAATGTAGGGGAGCACTAAGAAGGGGTTTTTGGAAATTCGACCTTTAAGGGGGTGAAACGGGGGGATTTTATTTGTATGAAAAATCTTATTCCTTGAGTTAATAAACTTGAAACTTGGCACAAATACTAAGTTAAGTAAATTATGAGGTTGGCCATTTATTGTTTTTCTAAACTACCCCCTAAAGGGAGATTGGGGGGTGTCAAAGTTTGTATGGAAGAATTTAAACGCGCGGTCTGATTAACTCCTAACTCAGTATTTATACGAGTACCTTAAACCAAAAATAAAGAATAACGTGTATCAGGGTTTCTCGAAAATCTACCCCTAAAAGTAAAAAAGGGTCCGTGATGTTAGAAATGTGAAAGTTTGTGAAGATGATTGGATGTTTGTTACTCAATCACGCAAAAACGGCTAAACGGATTTGGATGAAATTTGACACAAAGACAGATTTTAACCTAAATTAACATTTAGAATACTTTTTATCCCGGTAGTACGTTCCTGCGGGATAATTTCCGACTTCCACGCGGGCGAAGCTGCGGGCGGAAGCTAGTCTAAAATAGAACTAAGGTCAACAAAAGTAAAAATGCATGTTAGCGGTTTTATTTGCAGACAAAGTAGATCTTCTGTCTGTGCATAATCAATGGATAGTAAACATTTAAGTACATTTTTTTACAGCTATAGTAATTTAATTTATAGATCCTTACTTTTCTATTGTACAGAAATGGGCTTAAGAATATATAAAATCTTTCTACAAAGACATGTTTTGAGGTTGCATTAGTTATACAAATGACACTGTCATGTCCAATAAGGCAACCAAACGGCTGTTATGTTCCACGAAAAATTACGAAAACAGCTGATCTATTACGGGCATTGACCTTCGCCCATCGAGTGATGAACATTTTTTTTGTTTCTTCTTTTATTCCATTACTTTACAATATCGTTAACCAAAGCAAAGTTAAAGTATTGCCAGCGAATGCGGATCTTACTCTTACAAAATCAAAATGTAATTCCATAGTTAGAAAAAAAAAAATACCGTAGAGAGGTAAGTTCAGTGACACAGCCAGCATCATAGCCAGCATACAAATGGAAAGTCATTCAAAAGTTACCCTGTTTATCTAACTACGTTCTTATAAATAAAATACCGACGTCTAAAATTCCAACCCCTTTGACCTCTTGCCTTAATTCTTTTGTTCCTTAATCGCACACTTATTCATTTGATCTTCCCCTCTTGAAATAAACTAAGAGTCACAAGAATAAACAAACTTTTCAAACAAAATGTTTGGACTGGATTACTCTGGTTATGTAAAATGGAACTTGGGCCTAGCGCCGCTGAATGAAGAAAATTAATGTTTTTAACAACAAAGGCAAACATTTTCTTTATGTAGGGGTAGGTCCTCAATAGAAAATGCGTAGGTAATGTTTAAAATCGAGCCGTTACTTTTATTATTGAAGCGACGGAGGGCAAAATGAATTTAGAAGTAGGTACCTAGATTAACATGATCTAATCGTCAGGAGCAGACGCCTTGCCAGACTCCCTGCTGGGTTGATCTTGGTGTGGATGAAATAGATACCTAGGTATTTGTACCTATAGCGTACCAAATATTATGTGCTATAATTTTTAACGTAGGTACCTGAGTTAAATGCGGTGAAATAACGTAACACACACATAATAATTATTAGGTTACATTAATTAATTAATGGTTGCCAAATCAATGTTTTTCAATATATATTAGCAGTTACCTAGTTTATGTTTGCTGAAGCGCGTTTATGCTGTGTACCTATCAGTGTGTTTTTAAACGACAACTAGGTAATTGTGCATGGTTTTTGAGAGTAGTAAGAGTACCAGTTTATTTAAATACATAACTGAAACACTACGATAATATGAATAAATTGTTTTTTTTTTAATAATATGGGATTGATAATAATAGGTATAAGGAAGTACCTACAGTTTATTTATTTTTTTAGTTTGGGTAATCATCAAATAACTTCTCCCGCTCTGGGTGGAGCAGGAGGGCGTGTCAGACTTTTACTGACTAAAACCCACCCGTGTTCCCTCAGTTGCCTGTGTGCGCCAGGGGAGACGGTATCTGTTTCGAACAACCCGCACCCCTGGCGTCCATCGGCCCTTGCGGACCCCACTAGTTGTTTGCTGACAACTCTGACAGCGTGCGTGGAACACAACGCGCCGTCAAACCGGGCCTTTTTTTTGTGGCCCCGCCGCTTGCCACTTTTCGGCCGCAGGGGATCACTCCTCCTCCCCTGTGGCCCCACCGCGTCCGCCATCAAACGGTGGCGGCCATGTCCAGGCCACGGAAGGGAAGAACGCTACTCAGAAGTACCGGCACTCCTCCTCCGCCGCAGCCTGTAACCCTCAGCCGCGATGCCTCCCATTCGACATCGCAGCCCGCCTCAGTTGCGGTGCACCTCACAGCAACCAACTTTTTGGCCGCTACGTCGCGTCGTCGGCTTTGAGGCAAAAGCCCTGACGAGCGGCCCCACCTTGGGGTTCCTCCTCGCTTCACCGTGGCTGGGAGACCACGGCTACTGAGCCCTTCCGCAATGACAATGCGGGAACCCACTGGGGGGAATTACCTTAAGTAAGGCCGCAGCTGAAGGTCAAAGTATTACCACCGACATGCAGGCTTGGGGGAGGCCTATGTCCAGCAGTGGACGTCTTTCGACTGAAATGATGATGATGGTGAAATACCTATAGGCATGCCCTTGGGCATTGAGGTTTGATGCAAGTAGGAAAATTAAAACCACGTAAGTACCTACAATTCTATTCTAATACCTGTTGTCTAACTAATATGAACAGGTATTACCAATTTCCACGTCTCCTAATGTACGTAACTACGTACAAACATTATTACCTATCTAGTGCTAACACGCGTACGTAGGTACCTACCCAGAATCAACCTAAACTACCGAACTGTTAGAATTGAAATTCCGGGAATCTTTTTAAAAAAGGTTTATTGCCAACCTAACCAAGGACAATTTAATTTGGGGAAAATTCGGTATACGTCCCAACTCTTTGGATGCCAAACCCGAACTGGCTAGTAGACTGTGGGCAATCATGTTCTAGGAGGCCCGGTGCTGACTAAGCACTAGTGTCAGCACTTACCAGCACAGACTAGGGATGTAACAACCCCCCCAACAAGATGAAACTTATATATTTTTTACATAAGTTTCAGGGCGATATGCGAAGTCTAGGGACTGGAATTTCTGCTAATTCCTGAACCTCATCTGTTAAACTGTTAGATTCTATTTTAGTTTTGGGAGTTGGACATTTACCGAATTTTTTACAAAGTTTATAACATAGAAAAATTAAAAGTAGGATAATTATACAATAGGTAATGATAGGATAATGAGATTCATATTTTATGAATGGGCTAGGTTCATTAATAATATTGTCAATATCTGACATTAATTGATGATTTGAAACAGTTACAAGTTTTTCTAGGTGTAAATCATTTAACTTTAAAGGTTTTAATTTTGATTTCATTAACGCGAATTTATCTTGGTCACAACAAGGATCATTGATAAGATTAAAATCAGAAATTACAGGTTTAATAACTGTTTTATAATAAGGTTTCGATAAAAGTTCCCTGTCTTTACATTCCGGTTCTAGGCTGATAACACCAGAGGGGCAATTCTGGTAATTTTAAGAACGTTCACAGTCTGATCTCAGTGTCAATCTGTCAAAAATTCCTATACATTTTTGTCAAATTTTTGAAATTCGATTGTCGCCGAGATGACACTGCGACCGTTTTTAATTACGAGAATTGGCCTTCAGTACCTAACAATTTGTACTCTGTTATCTGTGAATTACAGTCAAGGGTAAGTTTGGTCGGTTCTGACTTAACAAATAGCCATCTATTGTTTTTTAATTCTTGCCAAATATCTATATTCCCATGGAACAATTTAGTTTCGCATTGTTGAGGTAATTTATTAATAATTTTACATAACATCTCGGTTTCGCAAGTAGGCATATCTTGAACTGAGTATGCATCGAGATTATTACATATATAAAACTGATTAATACTTTTGACACATTTATTTAGTTCCTGAAGGCATACATATGTTAATTTATCTTTACTTATAGCTATATAATTACAATTAGGTATAATCATTGCATATGAATGAGGCTGGCCCACATCATGTGGGATAGGTACCGAGATAGGTTTATATAACACATATTCTGATTTAAATACTAAGGGAATCTTAATTACAAACACTACTTTACTACTTATAAAATAACACGATAGTTGGGCTATGTCAGTTAGCACATGGATACTATCTAAACTTAAGCTAACAGGTAGTTCACTATTCTTATTTAAATCCTTAACACTACGCATCAGCTCTTCATACAGTTGTTTAGGGGTTAGGATAGAGGGGTGTATAGAATGACTTTTCGTAAACATTATAGCGCTAATAATATCATCAAGTCTAAATGATAAAGTTAGTAAACTAGAAAACAATTCATTATAAATTTCATTCATTTTAGATTCTATGTACAAGTCTTTATGTATATTAGATACATTGTTTAATACGGCTGATAAATTTTCAATAGCGTTGCCTAATCGAGCTTCATTGGTTTTGATTATTCTAAGTGTTTCATTATAATTATTTAATGCCGTATTAGTCATCAAAATATTATCTTTTAGAAGAGATGAAAGTTTCTTATCATTGTTTTCTAGGTGTTCTATTGCAGAGTTATACTTGATTGAGTCGTCCTCATCCATTGTGCCAATTACTTGTTTGAAAAGGGAACCGATACCAGCAAACCACGCAGATCTCTTATCTCTATCGGGAATAAGATGAGATATAGCACTATAATCTTTTAAAATACTGTCAAGGCGAGATGTTAAGGGTTGTAAGAGGTTATGGCATTTTGAGACACTTAGTTCGTTCTGTCGGCAAAGAAATCTAGCAGTTCCCAAAGCAGACTTGATATTTTCTATATGAGGTTGTATATATCCAACATCAGTCGGGACTAATATGTGAAGATAATTATTAGATATTTTCAAGGTTCCCACAGGGTCAAAATAGATTCCAGTACTTTCTTTCATGGGTTCTATAACGTCAGCTGAGATAATGGAGATACACGCCGAGGCAATCCTGAAATAATATTCTAAATTATAAAACTAATTTACGTATCTAAATATAAAACTAGACTAATCATTTATTTCGGCAAGTTTAACTTCATCATAGTGATGTTTTACATGCCGACGGTTCATCAGTAAGGTAAGTGTATTATTTCCATTTATACGAATTATTTTATAGGGACCTTTCCAAATGGGTGATAAAGCTTTACGAAGTCGTAAATGATTTTTCACGTAAACCATATCACCTGCTTTATACTTTGTTGGTTTCGTATGCTTATCGTAATAAGCTTTGGAGGTTATTTTTGATTTTAGTATGTTTTCTACAGCTTTCTCCCTGGAAATTCGTAGACGTTGTTGTAAGATCCTTACGTAATTATTGTATGTGGATTCTAGAGTGGAGTCGTATATGGATGAGGGTATAAGTGCCTTATGACCGAATACTAGCTCATAAGGGGTGAAGTTTGTAGTACTGTGAACTGTTGTATTATAGGTGAGCATGGCTGTATAGACATATCGAGGCCAGTTAGTTTGGTTATCATCTACAAACGATTTTAGGTATTCTTTTAAAGTTGAGTGGCTCCTTTCTAGGGCTCCCTGTGTTTGCGGGTGATAAGGGGTAGACCAAAGCTGTTTAATTTTTAGAAAGCTACAAGTTTGTTTGAATAGCTCGGCCGTAAAATTCGGGCCTTGATCAGTTAGGATGGTTTTTGGAATGCCGAATTGCGCGATAAAATGGATCATACATTCAGACGTTTCTTCTGCGGTAGCATTAGAGATAGGATAAGCAGCTGAGTATTTCGTCAAGTCGTCTTGCAGTGTTAGAATGAATCGTAATTTAGCACTTCCTACTTCAGGAAGAGGGCCTACGATGTCTAATGCTACGCGTTCAAATGGTTGCGTCGATGTTGTGGTGATCTGCATCGGTGCACGGTTAGTTTGACGTAGCGCTTTATTAGCTTGACATGGTACACATTTGCGGACATAATTTTCAATGTCACTGCGCATATTACGCCAGTAATATTTTTCTTGGATTCTTTTCAACATTCTGTTAGAGCCTAAGTGGCCTGAAATAGGAATATCGTGATTTTCACGCATAATTTTAGCGATTTCGCTCATAGTTGGATACATTATAATATTTTTGTAAATATTAATGGTTATACTTGTATTATGAAATAGGTACGTGAATATGTTATATATTTTTATTAAATTATGGCTATCAAACGGATTTCTGAAATCTGTGATGCTAAACTCGTTTATATTTTCAGCTAAAAGGTAATTCTTTAAGTTTTTCAGACTTTTAAAGATATCATCGTAAGTAGATGTTTCATAATGATACACTTTAGTGAATAGTAAATAATAAATGATATTCTCTTTTTTAGACGTCAAGAATGAATATAGAGTTCTTTCCAATGCAAGGAATTCTTTACTTTCAGTCATATTACCGATAATTTCGGATACATAACGGTTTGACTCATCAAGGTCAATTGAGGTAGGTATCACAATATGTTTTGATTTTGTCTTTAAAAGGTTTTCATTATGTTCGAGGATTTTGGTATTAAATGTAACTAATCTATTATTTATAGCTTTAAGGCATTTGGAATAGGTATCGTCATCATTAATGAGTTCACTGGATTGTGGTGTAGGTATATTAAAGTCATCAGGGAGTTCCAGGTTTTCAGGAAGGACAAAATCATCAGGTAAGTCTAAGCTTCCAGGATTTGATTGCGGTGAGGACTGCGGAGGAGTTGCATCATCGGTAAGCATTTGATCAGGGTCAGTGGGGACATTTTCAGGATTAGGTATTGGGTAATTATCAGGTAATGTTTTACTAGGTTGAGTTTCCTCCATTTTTTGTAAAGGATTTATTGGATATCGCGAAAGGGCATCAGCATTTGTGTTTGTCTTACCTTTCCTATATTGAATTTCATAATTATATTCTTCTAATTTAAGGCGCCAACGGATTAATCGAGATCCAGGGTCTTTGCAATTAAAAAGCCAGTTTAGGGGTTTATGGTCTGTTAATATTTTAAACTGACGGCCGAAAAGATAAGGACGAAATGTTTTGGTTCCGTACACAATGGCCAGACATTCTTTCTCTGTGACACTATAATTACATTCCGCTTTATTAAGTGTCCTTGACGCGAAAGCGATTGGTTGATCTTTTCCAATTACACCCTGGGATAATATAGCTGAAATAGCGTAATTTGACGCATCGCAAGTTAAAATAAAAGGTTTTGTAAAATCAGGATAGATAAGGACTGTGTTGTGTATGTACACACCTTAATAGAAAATATAAGTAGGTAATAATAGAGAAGACACTATGGTGCTCACCTAGCGTCGCTTGTTTTGTCTTTTCCCTTGGTTTCTTCTGGAATAAATATTGTATCGAGCACACGCCTTTTATTCAACAGTGGCGACGAGGAAAATTAAAATTTATAAAAATAGTGTAATTACAGCGCTAAACCGGATAAAATGTCGGTGGGACAGGTACGTGAGTTCAATATAACAACAGGGAACTGGTCCGCTTATGTGGAGCGACTAGAAATGTACTTTTTAGTTAATAGCGTAAAAGATGAGCTCAAGCTACCAACGCTGATTTCGATGATGGGGGAGGAGGCTTATGAGCTCCTATCATCACTAGCTAGTCCACTAAAACCCGCTGAATTGACGCTAAATAGAGCAGTGGAGTTATTGGCTGCACACTTGCAGCCAACGCCATCGATCTTAGCGGAGAGATTTAGATTCCGGCAGCGGCGACAGCAAATGGAAGAATCGGTGGCGGAATATGTCACACAGCTGAAAAAGTTGTCGAAACACTGCAATTTCCTAACAGCATTGGATGAAAATTTACGCGACCAGTTAGTTTGTGGCATCAGAAGCGATATAATACGCCAAAGGCTGTTCGCTGAAGACGATCTCACTTATAATCGAGCGGTCAGCTTAGCGCTGTCATTAGAGGCCGCGGAACGAGACGCTATTGCTGTAGAGCCTAATACGGGGGCAACGGAAAATCTGAACAAACTCGAAGAGTGCCCAAACTGTGGCGATAATAAACACAAAGCTAACGACTGCAAATATAAAAAATACGTGTGCAGTAGTTGTCACGAGGTCGGTCATTTGAGAAGGATGTGCCCGGGGTACAATGATACTAGACGAAGTAAATTGGCGGGATCGGCCGATAGTCAACATAACAAAGCTTCACGTGGAGGGCGCGGTAGCAGCCGTAGTACGAGCGGGCGCTCAACGTGGAGGCGAGCGGGGCGCGTGCAGCGCGGTGGCCGGAGTGGCCGAGAAGGGGCTCTTTTGTACTCTTTGGATGAGGAAGACAACGGAAGCAATAGCAACCTAGATGATGAAGAGCCCATGCATCAAATGTCTTTAAACAATTATAAACCGGTGTGTATAACTGTTAAGGTACAAAATTGTTTACTGAATATGGAGATAGATACTGGGTCAGCCCTATCTTGCATTAGTAAAAGTGTTTATGATGAATTGTTCAGCGATTTGCACTTGAATAGATGTAATTTGAACATCAAGTTTTATGATGGCACAACTATTCAACCTATAGGATTCTTAGAAACAACGGTTAGCTATAATGGTGTGATTAAAACATTAGATCTGTATGTTTTGGACAAAGGATCCTCAAATTTATTAGGACGGCAATGGCTAGCTGAATTAAATATACCTATTAAAGTATCCAAATGTCATTTGATAGCCGACCAGAATGAAACTCACTGCAAATTTAATTATGACAGAATAATCAATGAAGTTGTTTCCAGGCATGAATCCCTATTCGACGGCACATTAGGTAAATTTAAAGGAGGTACGGCAGAGCTGCATGTGCACGACGGGGCAATACCCACATTTTGTCGCGCGCGGCCTCTGCCATATGCGCTGCGTGAGCGTGTCGATGCCGAGCTGGAGGCCATGCTGAAAACTGGGGTTATTGAACCAGTGGACCATTCCGACTGGGCCACGCCACTAGTCGTGGTACGCAAGGCAGACGGCGGCCTAAGAATATGTGCCGATTATAAGGTAACCCTAAACAGAGTTTTAGCGATCGATAGATTTCCGATACCAAAAATGGAAGATTTATTCAGTAATCTTAGCGGGAATGTTTTCTTTACAAAACTAGATCTATCGCAAGCCTATAACCAGGTACTTTTAGCAGAGTCTTCTAGAAAGTATACAGTTATCAACACACACAGGGGATTATTTAAGTATAATCGTTTGGTTTATGGGTTATCCTCAAGCCCAGGTATATTTCAAAAATTAATGGTAAACATGTTTAAGAATAATCCAAATGTAATTGTATTTTTCGACGACATCTTAATTAAGAATAAAGATTTGGCTAGCCATTTAAAATCCGTTGAAGAGGTGTTGCAAATACTAGAAGCAAACGGTCTAAAAATAAAAAAAAGTAAATGCGAATTTTTGGCAAGAGAAGTAAAATACTTAGGCTTTATTATTGGTAAGGATGGCGTAAGAGTAGACCCAGACAAGGTAAAGGCTATTGCAACCATGCCCCATCCAAACAGTGTCACAGAATTGAAATCCTTTCTTGGAATGGTAACTTTTTATGGGAAATTCATAAAGAATTTGAGCATGCAGTTATCGCCTCTTTACCAGCTCTTAAAGAAGGGTAGACATTGGAAATGGGGAACTGAACATAATTCTGCATTTATTAGAATTAAAAAAAAATTGTGTAGTACAAAAACGCTAGTACATTTTGACATGGATAAGGAGTCTGTATTAACAGTAGACGCAAGCGCGCGCGGGATAGGCGCCGTGCTAGCACAGCGCGAACCAGGAGGTGAGGAACGTGTCGTTGCGTACGCCTCGCGCTCACTCACAACTCATGAGCTACACTACAGTCAAATTCACAAGGAGGCCTTGGCAATTGTATTCGCTATTGGGAAATTCCATCAGTACCTTTACGGGAGGAAGTTCGTACTTAGGACTGACCACAAGCCACTTGTTAGTATTTTTGGGCCTAGCATAGGTATTCCTACAGCGGCGGCAAGCCGTTTACAACGCTGGGCAATTAAACTATCAGCTTATGATTATTCTATAGAGTATGTCAAAACGGATAAAAATATAGCAGATTGTCTCTCACGTTTAATTGACTCACAAAAAAAAGAGACAGCAGCTGAAGAGGAAATTTTACCAGAGCAAACATATTTGCACTTCGCAGTGGAAGCCATGTCGCTAGATTATAATGTAATTAAAAAAGAAACATTACATGACCCAATTTTAAGTCGCGTTTTAAGTTATATTATGGACGGTTGGCCATCGGAGGTTGAAATAAAGGAAATTAAACCATACTTTAATAGAAAGAACGAATTGTATTGCGAATTGGGTTGTATTATGTGGGGTCATCGTGTAGTTATACCGTTGTCATGTAGAGCTAAGGTAATTTCGGAACTTCATGAGGTACACATGGGAATAGTAAAGACTAAGTCGCTAGCTCGTAGTTACGTGTGGTGGCCGGGAGTAGACGAAGCGCTGGAGGCGGTATGTCGCTCGTGTGTAGTATGTGCGGCTGTAGCCGATGCACCGCCTGCACACATACCATGCTCATGGCCGTGGCCGTCACGTCCTTGGTCCAGGCTTCATTTGGATTTTTTAGGGCCTATAGGTGGTTTGACCTATCTTATTATTGTAGATTCTTGCTCAAAATGGATAGAAGCAGTCCGAATGAATAGAACTACAGCACAAGCAGTCATCAATGTACTACGTAGTTTGTGGTCGCAATTTGGTCTTCCAAAACAAACGGTTAGTGACAACGGCCCACCCTTTTCAAGTTTAGAATTTCAAGACTTCCTAAAACATAATGGCATAGAACACATTTTCACAGCTCCGTATCACCCAGCTTCCAATGGTGCAGCTGAGAGCGCGGTAAAAATTTGTAAACGCACTATAAAGAAGGCGTTCAAACAGAATCTCAATGTCGAAATAGCTCTGACTAGGTTTCTTTTAGCTTACAGGAACACAAAACACGCTACTACCGGTGATAGTCCAGCTAGTATATTACAGGGTCGTAGTCTTCGTATGAGGTTGGATAACCTAAAACCAGAACGAGAATCGCAGGTCGCTGCGCGCCAAGGTCGTAGTGAGCAAGACGCGGGAGGGATTCAGCGCGGATTCGAGCCGGGCGCTCGTGTTTGGTATCGCGAATATAGAGGTTCCGATAAATGGGTACCTGGAACGATACTTGAACGTTTAGGTAAAACAAATTACTCTATTAGGTCTGACGTAGGAACGGAAACTCACAGACATGTCGATCAGCTGAGGCTAAGAATTATGGAAAATGTGGATAAAGATATGTCCAGGAAAAGGACAGTACTAGATCAGGTTACGAAACAGTTGGAAATAAATAGGCATTCAAGAAAATCATTATCATTTCCCATGATCAGTGGCGAGGGTCCAGTTCGAAGTGCGGGTGATTTGAGAGAAGGTAGTTTAGGTGGAGTTTCGTCTCTAGATCCAGTAGTACCACCAGTCGTGTTAGCAAAAGATGCTGCTATGGAAGTATCTTGTAGTTCGCCGGGAGAACCTAATGTGTCGGCTAATAGCGAGGATACTGGCAATGTTGCCACAACTAGTAATCGTCCCGTAAGAGTACGTAAACCTCCAGCACGATACGGGTGGTATGACGAAATTGATTAAGATAATTTATTTAAGTTAATGTTTAGTTTGATGATAAGAACTTAAGTTCATTAACACATTTATAATTAATAATATATATATTTTTTTGGATGTTTTTAGGATCATTTTCACACTTGTTTAATTTACTTGTGACTTATGTGTTCGATGTTATTTTAAGGTGTTGAAGTCTTAGCTATAGTTTTTTGTTTTGTTATATTAGTTATTAAGGGTAGAGGTGTTGTGTATGTACACACCTTAATAGAAAATATAAGTAGGTAATAATAGAGAAGACACTATGGTGCTCACCTAGCGTCGCTTGTTTTGTCTTTTCCCTTGGTTTCTTCTGGAATAAATATTGTATCGAGCACACGCCTTTTATTCAACAGACTGGTGCAGTTACCAATTTCTCTTTCAGTTGTTCAAATGATAATTGTTGATTATTGGTCCAGTTAAAATCAATATCTTTTTTTAGAAGAGCGGTAAGGGACTTAGCGTATTTTGAGAATTCTGGTATGAATCTCCGATAGTATGACGCTAAACCTAAGAATGATTCACGCATTTTTGATTGTCTTTAACGCATTTTGGTACAGGGAAATTCACGACAGCTTTTATTTTGTCAGGGTTAGGTCTAACGCCTTCACTGCTTATCACATGTCCTAGATAGGCGACTTCTTTTCGCAGGAACTCGCATTTGTCCGGCTGAAGTTTAAGGCGGAATTTTCTCAACTTTTCAAAGACAAGAAAAAGCTTTTTGATATGGGAAGATAAGTCATGCGAGTATATGACGATGTCATCTAAATACACGAAGCAATGAACACCCTGTAATCCGGACAAGACAGTGTTCATTGTTCTCTGGAAGGTTGCGGGTGCATTTTTTAAACCAAACAGCATCCGCTTGAATTCGAAATGACCTTGGGGTACACTGAATGCAGTTTTTGGGGCGTCTTCCGGAGACATTTGAATTTGATGAAAACCGGAAGCTAGGTCTAGGGTTGTAAAGTATTTACTTTGACCCAATTGGTCTAATATTTCATTAATTTGGGGAATTGGGTAATTTTCCCCAATAGTAATATCATTTAATTTTCTATAGTCTATTACTATTCTCCACCTCTTTTGCCCGGTGGAGTCATCTTTTTTAGGTACTATCCAAATAGGGGATGACCATGGGGATTTTGATGGTTTAATGATTTGTTGATCTAACATTTTTGTTATTTGAGAGTTAACTTCTTCTTTGTGTATTTCTGGAAATCGGTACGATTTTACATTAATTGGCTGTGAGGAATTAGTTTTTATTTCGTGTTGAATTACATCTGTACAGGTTAATTGGTCTCCCGGTAAGTGAAAAATGTCAGAGTACTGATGACAAATTTCGTTAAGATGATATAGTTCCTCCTGATTTAAATGAGATGTTCGCAGTAGTTTAGATAATTGCTGGGACCTTTCTAGGCTATTATTTAATCTATTATGTTGTATTATACTGCACTGAGTAAGATTAAGTGAACTTAAAGTAAGCATAAGGTTAGCGTTTAAGTGAACTGGTTTTTCGGATACATTGATAACTGTCAAATTAATTCTGTTATTGTCCTTTACTTTAACAAGGCAATTTGATATAAGAAGGGAATCGGAAATATGTTGATCTAATATAATTCCCTCTTTCAATTCAGGGTTTTTCACGGAACACTCTATTACTGTTTCGGTACGGGGCTCAATGACATATGATGGTTCATCGAAGGATAATTTAATGTTACAGTTATTTATTTCTAAACAGTCTGTCTGATAATTAATGCGACACTTATATTCCGTAAACAGGTCGGTGCCTATTATACCGTCGTAAGGTAAGTTTATATCTTCAAATATTTGGAAAGGATGGGTTATACTTAGTTTTTCATTGAACTGTAATTGTAGTTTAAAACTTCCTACACTTTTCATAGTTTCATTTTTGGAATCTATTCCTTTAATTGTGACGATATTATCTTCTAGTTGCAGAGTACTTGTTATACTTTTCTTTTTCAGAACACAGAGTGATGCTCCTGAATCTATCAGGAAGGTAAGTGGATGTTTATTTACAAATGTTTGTAATTTGATAAAAGGTAAGTATCTTTTTCGGGTAAGGATTTCATATATTTTAAGTTCTTTTCCAGGTTTACAATTAGATTGTTGGTTCAGACCTTCCTTATGGGGCTGGTTACCCTGCGGCGTGGTCCTACTTTTGGAAAGACCTTGAGTTTGGGGCTGGTTACCCTGTCCATTGGTCCTAATGTGTTGTTGGTTCAGACCTTCCTTATGGGGCTGGTTACCCTGCGGCGTGGTCCTACTTTTGGAAAGACCGTGAGTTTGGGGCTGGTTACCCTGTCCGTTGGTCCTAATGTTTTGTTGGTACAGACCTTCCTTATGGGGCTGGTTACCCTGCGGCGTGGTCCTACTTTTGGAAAGACCGTGAGTTTGGGGCTGGTTACCCTGTCCATTGGTCTTAATATTAGTAAGGGTAGTATCGGCTTGATTAAAAGGGGTTTGCCCCGTGCGATACTTAAACGGGACATTATTTAGTTTAAAGTATAATTAATGGGTTCATCTACTTCATCTCTACCCTCCTCTTCATGATTATCAGTGTAGTTTACATGAGATCTTGGTTTAATATCCGTTTGTTTATAGTTAAACGGCGAAGGTCTAAATGGCTGAGGGCCATTTGAAAATCTTTTATTGTTGAACTCACGCAGTTTGCAATTTTCGAGAATATGTCCTGACTTTTTACAGTATCTACAGAAAGAAGAATCGTTGAAAGCAATGTTGGGTTGACCATTGTTACTTTTAATAAAAACTTTTGCGTGAGGTGTATTTGTTTCACTTCTTTTAACGGGTTCAATACCCATTTGCCTGTTGAAATTTCGGTAGGAGAACTGAAGTATTTTTTCTTCAGATATCGCAGCGTTAATAGCATCATTTAGGGTCTTGTAATCTCTACATCTCACAATATTGGCGATTTTAGGGTTTAATCCTAATATAAATGTATGGAGAGCGAGATCTTCCATGGCGGCTAATCTACCAGGAAGTTCGGTCTTCTTCGTATTGGAAACAGTAACTTCTGTAAGAAGTTTTTGTAAACAGGTTTCTACCCTCAAGGAAAATTGGCTAACGGGTTCTAGACTTCCTTGCCTACAGTCTTGTAAGTCAGTGAGCAGGTGAGCATAGTGTTTGCGTTCACCAAACTGATTTTTCAGAAATTCTTTAAGTGATAACCATGTATCAAACTCTTTAATAGAGCACGCGGTCTCGGCCTTACCCTCTAATTGACTTAGTACATATTTAAAAACTACGTCTTCCTGTTGAGAGGACGCCAAGGATATTGCGCTATCACAGTTTCTTATGAAAGCTGTTAGCTTGTCTCTGTCGCCGTTGAATGGTTTAATAAACTTTAGCACGACACCTAACGGGATTTCCTCCTCACCTTTTAATTCTTTGATGTCTTTTTTAGCTTCAGTTCTAGCCGTCATATTTGTTTATAAATCAATAAACCTCTGTTTAACCCTTTGGGAATTATTGGCGTGATGATAAATTACTGGTATGGACAAGAGGTGTTTGGTTCTGAGAATTACGTGAGCTACGGATGTTTAAGTTATGCGCAACTGATAAGGACGACTGGGATCGAAGCGTAGGCTTCTTAACACGTTACTTTGAATCTTATAAATATTTTAAGCTAATCTTAAAATTATTAACTTATTTTAACACACGGGATTATACGCGATATCGTTACGGACACTTAACGCACAACACACACAAATTTCACAGGATAAGGTAATTTGGACTTACAGGAACAACTTGTAGGAACTCTTCATTCTGGACTCGCTAGATTACGTCTACCTTGGACTTATGGATGAGAAGCCGACGGTTGCCGTCAGGTCGGCGCTGGATACAATATGGTTGGGTGCAGCAAGTGCTACCCAACAACGTAATACCACTTACTACGCAGTGGACCCAGGGCGGCGATATGCAGCTTTGGAACCAGGTCGGAAAGTATCGACCTCCGATGAGATGAGTTCGGGTTTCAGTGTTTATTGGGCGACACAATCACTGGGCACTTTCAGGAACACAGATACACATGAAATTTTACTTCCGGTGACGTATAAACCGTTTTAAGGACACTGGGGACGTCTTATCCCACCGCTGCCACCAAATGTTAGAATTGAAATTCCGGGAATCTTTTTAAAAAAGGTTTATTGCCAACCTAACCAAGGACAATTTAATTTGGGGAAAATTCGGTATACGTCCCAACTCTTTGGATGCCAAACCCGAACTGGCTAGTAGACTGTGGGCAATCATGTTCTAGGAGGCCCGGTGCTGACTAAGCACTAGTGTCAGCACTTACCAGCACAGACTAGGGATGTAACAGAACGATGAGATTCTGAAATTCTGAATGGTTATGAATAGGGTATTGCAGTTACCTACGTAGGTAAGTATCTAGTGTGGCACGCCACTCACATAAACCGCAGGCCACCACCACACATTTCATCATTTCGCTCCTAAGCACAAGTACCCGTACACTCATAGCTCACAAAACCACACTTCAAAGTAGTTAGTAATCTATCAGTGTGCCCACATCGACCACCATTGTCTGTAGGAGCCATTAAGTAAATGAATCGTTATTGTGTGTCTGTAAGAAGACGAACTACGATGATACATTTAGGTATATATTGGACATATGTACCTATCTATTAGGTTTTACGATACGAAATAACTAGGTACTGACATAAAAAATCACAGTAGGTGTGTAGGTACAGAGGCCAGCACATCAAGCTACCCCAATCTGTCAAATTTCTTTGATAGTTTTTCAACTTTAATCCAAAGAATTAAGGTTCATGTTCAATTGGGAAAATTTTACAGTTTGGGATAGGTTGACATAAAAAGACGATAAATCCTACAAAAAATCATGATCATCTTCGCGTTCCAAAATTTTGAATAATAGTTTCCATACAGCTATACCCGTCCGTGTTATATTTAAACTCATACTTACCAATATTGATAAACTAAGCTCTGAAGACATTTTGTGACACATAGCAACCCGCAGTAGCCTGCTTCCTGTCGAAGAAAGGTGTACAGACTCCTCTTGGACACATGCCCAACCATTAGTTTTGCTTAGCTCTGACTTTTGTCAATTTTATTTTCATATAGGGTGAATCCTTCAGTACCTATACCAACAACATTTGTTATTATTTTTAAACGAGTAAGTTATCCATTTCAGAACGAAACTGCGCTCTGTAGATTCGCGGGCTTTTTGACATCTGGCATCTGGCAGATCAAATGTCAATGTCATAACAAAAGTTGTTTTAAATTTTTTTCTACGTGCCGAAACTCGTATAAAATTATGAAAAACAATGATGTTTTAATCGAAAGTTTAATAAATAAATGCGTTTAGTATTATTTCGCGAGTGTTGTGTATAATTTCCAATCATGACATCGCTTTTGTCAGCGGAATTATCAGCTACATGCAATGCCTTAGGAACGTATGATAAAAAGACCGGCAAATATTTAATAGATGACTTTACTCTTAACACAGTCAAAGATTTAATTCGTTACTTGCGTCGTGATGGCGAGGATCACGAGATTCGACGACATTTTGGACAAACAAAAGTGTTACAAAGTGATCTTCTACCTATGCTGGTTGATCATTGGGAGAACACAGAATTATTCGACGTTACTCTCAGGTATGTAGCGTAAGAATAACCAGCAACTAAATAATTTAATTATATCGTCATAAACATCCCATAATCATCTTAGAGGAAACCTTATCAACCTTAACTGGAGAGATATTTAGACATAACCTTAAACTCTTCTGCAAACGAGTCTTAGTCATGCACTTAAACCACAGTGTATGATCATAAGATTGAGTTTCGTATTTAAAATAAAATGCAAATACCAGTAACACTCATCGTATCGTGATCTTTTTAGTATATTCTATGTCAATGTCTCTGTAGACAAACAATAAATAGTTCAGTAATAAGTGATATATTAAAAAAAAAACTCATAACAGCTAGTATGGATATGCTCCTTTTATTCAAGTCAAAATATTACATTTGTATGCAAAAAAAAAAACATAAATCATTCTTTGTCTTCCATAGGTAACTCAAAATGTAAATCAATTAAAAGTCATTTATTCAAACTAGGCTGATAGTCAGCAGTTTTAAATGTCAAAATTACAAGAGACAGTCTCCCAAAACGCCTGCCGTTCTCCACTTCCTAGTGCTTTCGCTGGGAAAAGAAATGGCGCAAAAAACTCCCCAGGACTGACATACTTTCCTTTGTTTTAGGCTGCTAGTGAACCTTACAAACCCTGCTCTGCTGCTGTACAGAGAAGAAGTACCTGCTGAACGGACAGCTAGACATAACTATCTTCAAATACTGTTACATTTGCAGTCTTACAAAGAAGATGCGTTCACCAAAGTTGATACATGGCATATTTTTGCAAAGAAATTGGCACAAGTTTTGGAAATTGTAAGTGATTTATTAGGTACCTCCTTACTGATCATATTTGTGGCTAAAAAAATTGGATTCTTAATGTTAAATTTTACAACTTCGTTAATGTTGGTATCTAATAAAACAAAAGAATTTACTGAAGAGAATGTTGCAGTGGAGTTTTGAGGGGTTAAACGGATATAATCCCGGTTTGGTGAATAGATTGGTAATGAGAGTAAAGTATTATTAAAGCGACTACTGTCCATATTGTCTATTCTCTCAAAATAACCCTCAGTATTAAAACATCCGGGAAATGAAATAGGATGGACCCTACTAAGGATTTCTTATGCTGTACTTTTGCACTACTAGCCACAACATTCTATCAAACAATAAGATGTTTTTTTTTTTTGTATGTTTTAAATAGGATTGGTCAGAAAGAGATGAAGATACCGGACTTATAATTGAAAGGATTTTGATTCTAATTAGAAATGTACTTCATGTGCCCGCTGACTTGGACCAGGAAAGGCGGCCAGAGAATGATGCCAGTGTGCATGATCAGGTTAGAATTACTTTAATTTAAAAAGATGTTTTATTATTCATTAATTATACAGAGTGATCTTTTAGTCACCGTTTCAATTTTTCAGGGTTAGGTTAGGGGGTAGTACCCGAAATTGAACAACTTTCTCCAAGGATCATGGGTGAAAAAAAATCGGACCTCCCATGCAAAATCAATAGTCAGCTGATCGATTTTGTGTGGCAGGTAAGGAGGATATTTTTTTCATATTTCGCCTTATGTTCCCTGGAGAAAGTTGTTAAATTTCACGGGTACTATCACCCTGGAATTTTTTAACAGTAACTAAAAAGTCACCCAGTATAACCTTGTACTAAGTTGATAGCTTCAATTTGAATGGAATAAAATATAGAGCTAAATATTTTAAATGTTAATTATGGATAAAGTCAAGCTTTTACAAGCATTGCTTGTGTTTGCTTAACTTATTAACATATCTTATTTTATTTCATTGGGAAAACAACACGTAGTATTAAAAAAAAAAAAAAAACAGAAATGTCATAACAGTTATCTTTGCGGGACACTAGACACCCCAGACATAATACCGATAAAACTTATATTGTGTTTCATTCAGTGTCCGTCAATGGGTTACCAAATGTACCCAACACATCTGCTACATTTTCCACAGATCACTACTTTAGGAAATAAATTAAAAAAAAATTAATTCATCATATATTTTAGGTGCTGTGGGCTCTTAATCAATCAGGTATTCTAGACATAATCCTGTACATGTCATCAGAAAATGAAAAGCAGTATTTCATGCACATCCTAGAGATCATATCTCACTTGCTGAGAGAACAGAACCCTAGCAGCTTGGCTGATGCTGCATTACAGCGTAGTGTTGACGAGAAGTTACGAGATGACCAAGAACTACTCTCTATGAGAATGTCAGAGAATAAGCAAAGGATCAATAAAATTAAACAATATTCTGGCACTAGGTAACATACAGCATACCATTTGTTATTTTATATGATTGTTAATGCGATGCTGTTCCATACTATGATGTGTCTTTTTGTGTAACAATCATACTATGATGAATAGAACCATCCCTTTTTGTAACACTACAATAATGGGTTCTATGTTAGTGGGTTTGGTGTCTGCACTTAGTCCTTCAAGTGGACCTTTGTGCATGGGCCTACAATAACAAGTTTAAAACGTCATAGAACTTTTAGACTATGCTCAAGACATGTTGTCAGCTAACAGCATTGATTAAGGCTCTATAAAGGCAAATTTTTAACCAGTGCGCAAACTGTAACCATGAATTCAGCATATCATTCTAAACCCCCAGTGCAGAAATTGATCATCAGTTATACAACAAAAAAAAAACAGTTTGCGCACTGGTTAATTTATCCTGTAATTTTTTTTTACGTAAAAACAGACATTTTCTAGTGTTACTAATACAATGTAACTTCTTTCAGGCACTCTCGGTTTGGAGGCACCTATGTAGTACAAAACATGAAATCTTTATCAGATAATGACATTGTTACCTTAAAACCTTTGAACAAAATATCGAATTTAGACTTCAGTGGGGGTAAGAAATCAAATTTTGTGAAACCCAAAAATCGACGACCCGTTGAGAGTGGTATCTTAGAAAGGAGGTCGGCTTTTGCTATTAGGTAAGCGATAATGTTTTTAATTTTATGATGGAAAGATTATATTTTAACTACAACTCAATGAGAAGATTAGCTACTCTAAGGAAGGAAATATGATATTATTAAGTGCTTGCGTCTACTTGCGTCGTGCACCCGCCTACTCTTTAACAGCCGGTTAAGAGTACGAGGGTGCACGAAAATTATTTTTTCAGTGCATTTCTGTTCACGGAGCAAATAATTTACTCATTGCATTTCTGTTCAAACTCATGTTCTAAGGAGGGTATATAAGGATCTTGCTTATCTTATAGGGTAAAGCTATTTTTTTTTTCTCAGATTATTCCTGAAAGAATTTTGCATAGAATTCTTGAACAGTTCCTACAATCCACTAATGCATTATGTGAAAGATGTGTTAGTGAGAGCCAAGGCGCAACAACATGATGAGTCCTATTACTTGTGGGCAGTCAAGTTCTTTATGGAATTTAATAGAGGACACAATTTTCAAGTAGGTTTGGTTAGGTAAGAATAATTTAATTCATATATTTTATGTGCAACCAAAGAAGGCACAACTTAAGAAAAACTGGAAAAGTATGGGGGACACTTTTGCCCAACAGTAGAATAACATAGGATAGCAAATAAATGTTTTTATTTAAAAAAAAAAAAACGTTTGGTGTATTTAAATATTTATTCAAGAATTTGTATGTAAAAAAAAAATCTTATGGCATCAAAAAGTTCGTCCGCATTTTGTCAACGAGAAATGATTTCAAGAACTAATTTATTGTTTTCCGACGATTTCAGAGCTCTTAGGAGCTCATCACGCGGCATTATTTCATATTCCTCAATTAATCACTAACAGTTGTTTACACCCGAAATGGGTGTGCCCGAAAATTTCCGAGCTCTTAGTCATCAGATCACGCGACAGTAACTCATATGTTTAGACAATCAAAAATAAAAATTATTTATTTGGAATATATGTATAAATCTATCTACCAGTGTTTAACTATTATAATAATTTCAGTGAAACGATGTCGGTCCCAATGTTCCATTATGTGCAGCAGCAAATGGAGAAGTACTATGACATGATAAAAGTTGAAAAGAAAAAGTTCACAGCTTGGGTGAGGCGGCTGCATTTAGCTCTAAGAGCTTATAAGGAGTTGCTCAGCACTCTTTTAGCTATGGACAAAAGTACTGATCCCAGTGTTAAAGAATCCGCAAAAGTTTTGAAGAGTAACATTTTTTATGTATTGGAATATAGAGAATTTGTAATTTCGACGTTCCTGAATTATGATGAAAACAAAATGCCGAGGTTTGTTTCTGTACCCTATTTACTACTTAGTTAATGTTAATTGTTTTGTTTAGCATTTTATTTACCTACCCTTATTTTATTTTAGGTCATACCTAGTGGATTTAATGGAAACAGTACACTTGTTTCTCAAAATGTTAGAACATTTCTGCAAGAAGACTGGATTAGTTGTTCAAAAGAAAGTGAGGAGAAAGGCCAAATCGAAACCGAAAAGTAAGTTTCTTTTTGCAAAATTCTTAAACCATGCCATAAACAATTTAAATCATACTTCCTATTTTAATGTCGACCAACAAACACTTTTAAAACTCGTTTTTAAAATCAGTTTATCCCTCTACAATTTTGGCCACTTGATAAGCCAACCCGCGGTTTAAAATTTTGCTTGATACAAATTGCAAATATCCAGGCCATTAAATGATAAATTTCTAATGTGTGTAATGCACCGGTAACAACGATAGGTGGCGCCATATATCACGATGAACAGAACTGCCGACACAGTGCATAATATCTACATACATTGTGTTTATGCTTATGCTACAGATTATTACAGCTTCTAGCGGTTCAGCGGATAAGTAAGGGGCTCATCGTATATTTGCTTTGTCAACGTAATATAATGCGATCGAATGTTGTAACATCAACCCTCACAAACACACTCTATGAGGGTTGAATCTTTATTGCTGTCAGCCATGTGCACATAGCATCTACTCTAAGTTGTCGCTATTAAATGCAGTTTTGACGCCCGTCATCTATATTGACTTATTTCAGAATACCTGATTTAATTTTAGATCCAGAATTATGTTGTATACCAAAACAGTGATGCCAAGTGTTAATTCCTTTTATTTCACTCAGTACGACAGCCCAAACAAGACCTTTCCTATCTGTTAACAACCCCAAAAAGAAACACAAATGACCCTCATTTATTTCCGTACAAAGCTTAAATCGTATAACTACTTTTAAAAGTAATTTACGGTCAGATGTGATAAAAGGAGGGAGAGCTAATTAATATTGTGGTTCAGAACAAAAGGCGGGTGTACAAAAGCCTAAGGTCGCGGCGCCGACGGCCGAATGGGAGGAAGTACGGGCGCAGATGGCCGCGGTCCTGAGTTCGGGCGTCGACCAACATCCGCCGCCCTTCGATGCCGCGTCAGACGTGCCCATCGACCAACAAAAGTAACACATTTTTATTTTATTTATTGTACTTTTAGCTTTTGTTCTTTGCTGAATTGCTGTCATTATGAATAATGTATTGTGTATAAGTTATCTAGACAATAAAAGACAATGGAGTTTTCTAATAATGTAAATTGTAAACAAAGCGAAACTGAAAAATAGACTGATTTTCTCGAACAAAATAATGTTTTGCTATTGTATTTACTTATTCGGTATATTCTTTATTTTACCGCTACGTAATTAACGATTTTGAGAAAATTCAAAATACAAATATTTATACAGGATAAGTTTTTATCCAGTGCGCAAATTTTTACCATGAATTCAGCATATCATTCTAGACCCCCTACCGCAGAAATTTTTCGCCGGTTATACAAAAAAAAAATCAGCTGTTCCATACATTTTGACCGCGTAGGCATTGCACTTTTCTATGAATTGTATATCCGACGAAAAATTTCTGCGCTAGGGGTTCTAGAATGATATGCTGAATTCATGGTTAAAATTTGCGCACTGGATAAAAACTTATCCTGTATACCTACAATGTTTCCTACTGTGTGCGTGAGTGTTATGGGCTGACGCTGCTTGTCTCTACGCACACATACAAGAGTAAGGCGCGCGTCGCTTTGTGAGAAAAAAAAAACTGTACCTAATCGTTTTTTATTTGTGTAGAGAACACTGCATGAAGAATGTACAGAAGTTGATGAAAGAATACAAATTCGAAGATGCTGTCGGCATGTTTAGAGCTGCAAGGTAAGTAAAGATGCTTCCACACTAGCATGCAATTTAATCTACAGTACCTACCTAAAGTAAAAAGAAACGAACAAATGCGATTTTTTTCATGATCAGATTCTTTGCGACTTTAAACGAAACACTTGTTTTCTTTTTATTAGGGAAGTTTGGCCTGATGAAGGAATATTCGGTACAAATGGAATAACAGAAGACGAGGAACTTACAATGCTTGAAACTGTTTACAACACCGACTTAGGAGTTGAACCGACTGGTAAGTATCTCTACTTCGATTATTTTATTTTATTATTTGTTTTTAAATTAGTAATTCAATAGGCTCACCCGCTTTTACTTACTTAAATGATAACTGGTGAAATCTGAGTGTTCTAGAGGTAGTTACCACCTCTGCCTAACCCACCGGGGAACACAGGCGTAACGTTGTGTTATGTTAAATTAGTAATTTAACACTCTGAAAAAGAACTGTCAAGAGTCTAGACGAAAATGTACCGCCTTAATACTCTAGTCTGTCAAGACCACTAAACATATTAGAAAACTTTTGACTCACAACATCGTGGAAGCTAATTCGTGGTAGGTACTTAACTTATACGTCAAAAGTAACTGCCTTAGTAACTTGAGCTTCACTTAATAAAAAGAATACTTACCGTTTCTCATTTAGTTATACTTCACTTACCTTTTCACCGAAAAAAAAAAAAATTTCCTTCATTTTCGTTTCTTTCATTTTTGCCCAGCATTGTTCAAAGTATTCTTTTTACAGAAACCGTTGAGGATGTAGATGAAACTCAAGAAAATTCGGAGCGTGACGATGAAGGTAAGTGGCCGTGGCCTAGGTAGGTTACTAAGCAAACATTGGCTAATTTTTTGCTAGCCGATTCGTAATATTACGTACACAAATAACCGTTCCTAGATTAGCGTTGGACTTTATAGTTTTACCTGACTACGGCGAAGCAAAAAGGCGGATTAGGATTTTAACTGGTATTTATGTATGTGGGTATGTATGTTCATTTGTGGGGAACATACATACCGGTTAAAATATAAAAAATATGAATAACTTCTAAACTTCTTATCATAATTTGACAAATGAAGTATCGTTGGAAGCGTCTTGATCGTTTGCTAGTTTATAGTTAGCTATGTGACGTCACATTAAATTGAATAAAGATAAAGTCATGACTAAAAAAAACTAAACTGACTAGTGATAAATCCCATTTAAAAGCACCCTTTTAAATGTGATTTATCAGTAGTCAGTATAGTACGCCTATTATGTCAAATCGAATATCAATTGAGTCGATCAATTGATACTCGATTACTTGGCATTAAATTGATCGACCACTGTAAATCGAAACGTCTAAATCCTCGAACGTTCATAATATCGATTGGTTAATAAATCGAACATTCATTAAATCGGACACTCAATACATCGAGTGTTCAAAATATCGAATTTTTGTTTGATCGAGCGTTCAACGCATCGCATATTCATTCTATCGAAATATCAAAATACAAGATTACAAGAAAAACACAAAATCTAATCACTAATCTTTAATTAATAGCTTTTATAGGTACATTTAAAAATTCGAAATGCGTTAATATTGTTCGAAGGTTATTTTTTTTAACCCCTGACGCAAAAACGACGGGGTGTTATAAGTTTGACGTGTCTGTGTGTGTGTGTGTCTGTCTGAGGCAACGTAGCTCCCGAACGGATGAACCGATTTTGATTTAGTTTTTTTTGTTTGAAAGGTGTATTAGTCGGGAGTGTTCTTAGACATGTTTCATCAAAATCGGTTCAGCCGTTTGAAGATTATCAGCTCTTTTCTGGTTGAAAAACGGATTTTAGCCTCTGATCAACTCAAAATTTGGGATTCTATTACTTCAATGATATTAGACGAATAAAATAACCTTGAACTGATGCTGGAGCAACACCTGGAGTTTCCAGGAAACCCAAGTTATTCACCAACAAACAGCAGAAGTATCGTGTTTGGGCTCATTGAAAAGGTCTCAATGAATAGATTATAGATAAATGGTGATTTAAGGGAGACATTAAGTTTAAAAAGCAAGAAATAAAAATTAAATTTAAAATTTAAAAAACCCCCGACCCAAACAAAAACTCAAAAAAGTAAAAAATAATATTTATTATTATTATTGTTTATTTATTTCCATCAACATTGGATCATACAATTAAAATAGATTACAAATTATTGAATAAGTTACAAAATTATAAAAAAATAATTAATATTAATAATTACATTTAAAATTGAAAATTATACATTATTATATTCTTAAACAAAATTAAAACAATATCTTAACATTAGTCAGGCCGGCAGGCAGGTATTTATAGGCCTTTTAATTTTAACGTAATATTTTGATCAGGGCATTGTCAAGTCGGGGGACGGTCAATGAAAACGCCAAACAGAGGCCTAGCCGTCCCCCGACTTGACAATGCCCTGCTCAAAATATTACGTTAAAATTAAAAGGCCTATAAATATTATTTTTTACTTTTTTGAGTTTTTGTTTGGGTCGGGGGTTTTTTAAATTTTAATTTTTTTTTTTTTTAAGTAGCTGTTCCATAAGTTTTAACCGCGTAGGTAAAAACTTTTCTATAAAACAGTAGTTTTCTTTTTATTTTTTAAACCGACGATAAATTTTAAACGCAAGGAGGATTATTTGCTGAATTCAAGGTTACAGTTTGCTCGTCGATTCCAACCTGTATTAATAAAGTTACAAAACTATTTTTTCGAATAAGAAACAAAATGAATATTTTAAGAAATAATGTAAATGAATGATACAAATTATAAATATACTTTATTGGAAAAAGAATATATTAATAAGAATATTTATTCTAGACGAAGAAGAGGAAGAGGAGAGAAGCGCAGCAGTCGTGGAAACTGACTTCGATTTTCAAGACTTCGCGAACAGGTACAGCTAACTAACAAAATCTAGGGTTCCTGAGCAATCCCAAAAACCGTCTCAGTATATGTTCGTCAGCTTAAGGCCTATTTTTGTTTGCTCATTACGCGATAGAATCTGCTGTACCTCAGCATTACCTATACATTAGATCATAAATCTTTCATTACTCCGTGTTCATAATGTATGTACCGTATAATGACATCCAGTCCTCATAACATCTCAGATCCAATAAAAAATGTGACGCTGACAGAATCTGACAATTACACTATTTATATTTTACTAGCTTCCGCCCGTGGCTTTGCCCGCGTATTTCGTCGATAAAAAATTGATAATATGCTCCAGGGTTCACAGTATCCCCATACCAAATTTTATCAAAATCGGTCTAACCGTTCCGGATTACCCCCTGAATACAAACAAATTTTAACTTTTTATAATATTAGTATGGAAAAAAATGGCTAGACTTTTAAGGTTCATATCTATTCGACATTGTTCAAAGATGATCTTTGGTATGATTTTGATATTCGTTAAGTAAATTAAATATCGTTTTCAAGGTAATAAATAGTCTGCTGTTCAACTTCAAAACGTATTATTATATGTCCAGACTTGATAAAGGAAAGAATTTGAAAACTGACGAAGATGTAAAAGACTTGACAGTACCGTACATTTGTTTTTGTTGTCTTTACTCACCACTGGGGGGCCTCCCCCAAATCAATCCAAACATACATTAAATACTAATATTTTCCTCTTCTAGATTCTGTCACCCTCGAGTCGTAAGCGCGTGTGTATGTCTCCTCGAACGTTACGACAAGAACCTACCCGACACGAACCACAGTATTGCTAAGATGTTGCACAGAATCGCGTGGGACTGTAAGCGGCCCTCGATGATGTTCCAAGCGTCACTTTTCCTCATATTTCAAAGGATACTCGACAATCGATTGCCGCAATTCAGGGTACGTGTTTGTCAAATGTATTTTTTGTAGTTCTGTATCTTTGAGGTATAAATATTCTATATGTTTATCTGTATTTTTATGGCAAACCCCCTCTTTTTGGGGGAGGCCTATGTACAGCAGTGGACGTTTTTCGGCTGAAATGATGATGATGATGATGATGATCTTTGAGGTAATAATATTTTATACATTTCGGACACTTTTTAAATGTCGCAGCATCATGCTGAGGTGGCTTTTGGCCTCGTGCAGGACTTTCTGTTTTATTTTTTAATTGTGTTTCACATCCAAGAAATTTGTTTTTAAAACTTTTGTACGATTTTAGAATGTGATCTTTATGTGCGAGTCACAATTAAAACTTTTTCTTTCTTTTTATACAAGGTGTAACAGAATAATCGCTAGTCCTGAAAGTAGTTTTCTCATAATTTACTACTGAATCGATTGCAGTAACTTTTAATATGAGTTTTTTTTAATATTATGCATTTGCCATACCTACCTCCGATTGAGCCGAAGAAAATTCATTTTCGTCATTGTATTTTGCTTTCATCTCAATACTCTATGAGGTCTTGCGTTAATTATGTTACACTAGCTTCCTCCGGGGCTTCGCCCGCGTACAGGTCGAAACTATTCCGAAAAACGGGGTAAAAAGTATCCTATGTGTTAATCTAGGTTATAATCTATATCTGTGCCAAATTTCATTCAAATCCGTTCAGCCGTTTTTGCGTGATTGAGTAGCAAACATCTTCATTTCACATTTGTAATATAAATAGGATGTTGTATAAATGACTGTCTTGAAATATTTAGGCGGTTAAAGCCAGCCGAGTTATTTTCAAAAATCATAAAAAAATGAATCATTTTTATTAAATGGCAATCAAAGCCAATGTTGACTATTCTCACAATGTCTAAAGTGAATTGGAAAGACAAGTGTGCACGATAAAACAAAATTAAAAGAAAAAAACAACAACTGAAAACACAAGTAAAATTTAACACATAATACTAAAAAAAACTTACTAATGTTACGTAATATTATAAAAGTGAAAGTTTGTGAGGATGGATGGATAGATGAATGTTTGTTACTCTTTCACGCAAAAACTACTGAACGGATTTGCGATGAAATTAAGCCACTTTCTCCGTGAATTAGACACACAGATGGTTTATAATCTGGATTTACACAGATACTTTAAATTATATATTTTTGATCTACACGCGGCAGCATCTTAATCGTAAAAACTTAAGTTGTTCAGATGAGTCAGCTATCTTCAGCTAAGTTTTGCACTAGATCGTCTGGTGATTGAGAATACTCAAATTCTCATCTAGCATTAGCGTACTAAGCGGTAGATGCTAGTCTAGCATAAAAAAAGCATTGCGTCGACATTATTGTTTAAGGGGCCATCTATAAATTACGTCACACTAATTTTATGGTGTTTTGACCCCACCCCGTCCTTGTCACAGGTAAACCCCCCCCCCCCCTGTGTGACGTCACATATTTTATCAATTTTGTATTTAGAAGTAAGAGTAGGTAAGTAGAGTCTTACTATTTTAGGTTTTAACAAGTGACGTCAAAAAGCTTTTGAACCTCTCTGGCCCTTGTCACACAGTCACATTTCGTTGACCCCCTCCCCCCTTGACGTGTGACGTAATTTATGGATGGCCCCTAAAAACTAACGACGCGTATACGCAACGTAAACGTGCGACGAACGGTGCCTAAAACACGGCGTCAACTTACAAAACAAGTGACACTATCACAAATAATAATGTGAAAAATGATATCGTTCCACTGTCCCTTCCCATTATGTTAGCTGGCAAAGGTCCAAGTCAACAGCCAGTGCATCATTTCTACACAAATATAACCTTTTTATTTATCAACCATCATTATTCTCTGTAACTCCACTGGTGGGTGGGTAACTATTACTTCTAAAAGTAGGTACAGTTACGAGCATAAATACTTAACAGGTACTCAAAATTCAAATGCGATATTCTAGTAAAATAAAAATTGGAACTTTTAGTATGGTTTCGATATTACTTAGTTCGTAACTCCATAAAACATTAACCAATACCCAGTAAGAAAAAAAAAACAAGAGAAACCCGATAAGAGCAAATCGCTTTTGATTCCTGCGTAAGCGTAAGGTATTTATGCTCGTGACATTACGTAAGAAATTTTTTATAAACTTCATGTAGGTATATTATATGCTTCTGCCCGCGACAATGTCCGCGTGTAATTTTTTGTTTTCGCCCGCTATATTAGCACCTACTTCGTTTTCTCTTAGCGTTCTTTATACTCGGTTTCTTAGGGTCACAGCGTGATGTGCATATCCTATAACCTTCCTGACGAATTGGACTATGAAATGCAAAAATAACATATCATACAAACTTACAAACAAACTACCTTTTTTATAATATTGTAGAATAGAGAGTACTGTTAAAATCGCTCCACATAAAACACATAAATGGAACGTCAACCTAACTTGATCCATATTAAAGTAAGGAAACACAATGTACGCCCACATAAGTTGTAAAGGTCTTCAAAGGGAAGCGCGGCTGTTACTTAAGATCGATGAGCCCCTAACTTGTCATTCTATTTTTGAACCGTATACGTCACGTTACTTAGGCCGTATAACAAATGACTACTCACGCTCAAAGGTACTTAACAGCCATTGCTTCAAACACGCAGATACCTACAAAGTCGCGAAATGTGTCACGGATTTTTAAGCAAGTGTGCAGACTTTTAACCCATATTTTGCACTGTACCTTTCCGTTTTATATTTAATATTAGTCTTCTGAGACCCTCCTTTTATTTCGTCTGTTAAAACTCTTTAAACACTTGTTTAAAGAGTTTTACTTGTACAAATGTGTTATGCCATATCTGACAACAGTTTTATATTGAAACTTATAAATAATAAAGTCACAAACTAGACACGAGGCTAGTAAGTTATGTAAAAATAATGCAATTTTCCCTTGGATAACTTCAACTGGTTTTTATAGCCTGATATTTTCCCCATATTACGACACACGTGTGGCCAAATTTAAGCTTTTTTCTCTGGCGTGCATACGACGTGTGGAGGGGCAGGGGACAGATTTTATCGACGCACGAGGGGTGTCGGAGGTACCTACCAAATGTATCGAGAATCTAAATTAACCTGGCGCAAAATTTGATTCCTATCAGCCACTGAGCAATAAAATGTTTGTCTTGATGTTACCCTAGCTTCGTCCCTAAATTGAAATGTAAATAAAAATGCCGTGGAATTTTAAGTACTGCACCGTAAAATGGAATGGTATCTTGTTATTTATTATCTTGCTCGTACTCGAGGAATAATATCATTTAGGTATACTTTCGAAAGTAAATGCAATATTTCCGGGTAAAATAAATTGTTTTGGTGTATTTTGTAAACTATGTTTATTTAATTTAAAAACCTTGTAAGAATACTGCTATTTTTGTAAACAGGAATTGGAAAAGTTCGCTATATTCATATTGAGGAAGTTCACTGAAGTTGCTTCGAAGAATCCCAAAGTGTTTATTGAACTCTTGTTCTGGAAAAATTCGAAGGATTCTCTTGATATTGAATATGGATACGATTTATATACTGATAACAGGTGAGTGTACTTGAATACCTGACATTTTAATTATTACGGGAAATTACTTTTTTTTATAATCAGTCTTTTATAGTCCCACTGTAGGGCAAGTCTCTTCTCATACAGAGAATGCATGAGCATTAATCACCACACACACACACACACACACACACACACACACGAACACATCACACTCGTTCACACACCACACACACGTGAAACACAAACTCACATTCAAAAATAACTTTAAAAAATATTCACCACATTATTTATATGTATGAAATGACATCTGCATGGTTCCAGTACTTAATTGTAATAAAACTTACTGACCCAATTAGTCAGTGTTGACCCATCTCATATTGACATTTCCTTGCGTAAGGTGAATAACCTCTTGTAACAGCATTTTCACATTTGCTATCATCAATCTTTGTCCACAGTTTCTAAACGTTTGAGCGCGTTAATTGGACAAGATAATGTTGATATAGGTCGCGTCTCTAAACTATGATTGATTACCAAAGAGGTCAAATCCGTTTTTAGAACAATTATATATTTATAGGTACAATGTATAATACAGTAAAGGGGTTAATTGAAAACACGGGTCGATCATAAATATAGCTCATCCAGTTTGACGTCAGCCTGCACCACGAGTAACTAAATCCATTTAGCGCTACACATATTTAAAACATCGTTAATGTCTGTGTCATCTCTAAACGATTGACAGAAACAGAACGATGATTTTAGTTCGCGTTCGTTTAGCTCTAAATCTATATATATTTAGTGGTTTAAGGATTCCGTACCTCAAAAGGAAAAAACGAAACCTGTCAAGACCCTTGGTCTCATAAACGTTCCACGCGTTTCTGAGAAATACAAAGTTGAATGTTGATCATAACAAGTTGTAATGCATGTATCAGCATGCATCATTGCATGTATCAAATACGTAGAAGGAAAAAAATTAAGCTTCTAAGTCAACGCAAAAAAATGATCGTCCTTTTAAGCCGCATATTTTGATAGACGCGAACAAATTAAAACATAGGTGTAATCCCATTGATTTAGAATCATGAAATTAAGTATGGAAAAAGGGGAGACACAAGGAAAGGGAAAATCCGAAAATCGTCAATTTGTAGTTCTATCACATACAAAACAAACAAAAAAACGCTATTACAAACTTACATTTGCAGTTGCAGAAATGACCGTGACTTATATCAATGTATGGGAAAAAATGTTTTTCAAGTTCCATATGTTTTTTTTTTTATAAGTTCATTTTAATTACGAAACCCATCATTTAATAATGCGGGCCCGCCAAAAAACCGGCAAAGCGCGAGTGTACGACACGCGCTTGGCCGGTTTTTTGCCGGGCCGTAAAATTAGTTTGACTTTGTAGAGCGTCCTATCTGTCTGACAGTTTCTTTCTAAAGCTTGATGTACTTACCACATTTATGGCTGGGTAAGCCCATGTTCCCACGGACGTAAGATTTTTTGCACACTAGATCTTCAACGCACTACTAAACGCCTAGAGTTGAAAATCGAACACGTCTTGTGTTTTTTCGACGCGCTGAGACTCACTCGCGCTGTCTCAATGCTCGGTCCAATACCGCGGTTTGAAAATCCATTGAGCGATAAAATTCCGCGGCGATTTTATTACGTCCGTGCAGGATTGGCATGATTAAAACAAATTGTTGTTTTAAAACACGTGTTTAAAACAGTTTGAATTTAAACCGTGTTTTTTATCACACGTTTAATTAACAACAGATTGAAACAAGTTTTAAGCATTGTATAAAACATAAAAAACAAGCTTTAAAACTACTTTTCTTGGCGAATGAATGGATATAAAATGAAAATTAATTAATATTTAGGAGTCTAAATAGTTTGACATAAAACCAGTGGAGTCTATGTTATATTTTTGAACGTTTATTGGCATTGTAATCAAATAAAACATAATTTTTGAATTAAGTTTTTTATTCAATCAAACAAAGATCTAAGTACCAGGATTTATATGGGACAAGAATTCCGTGTGAAGCTTGACTAACTTAACCATATGCGCGCTTGAACCGTTAAACGTCATTTTAGTAGCTTTCTTTGTCTCCCTCTATACAATGAAAAGAATGTGTTTATACCCTACATCTCTGCGATAAACCATTCCAGGTTTTCAGACAAAAATAAAGAAGTATTTTTTTACCTAGACTATTTTATATAAATGCGAACTACAAAGAACTCAGTTTGTTTTAGTTTAAATAAATACAACTTGTTTGACCTAATTCTAAAATTTTAAATCTTAGGTAACGTTTTTTGTGGTCGGAGGTAGGTAGGTACCTACTGCTACAAAATGCAGGGACACCTGTAACTTTGTTTAATGTATTCAAAGATAGTGCCAGCTGAAATGCTAGCTGGCGGTAACTTTGCTGCTATCTTGTACCTGTTTTTTATTTTTTCTGTCTTCATATAAAACTTGCATAAGTAAGGTCTTGATGAATACTGTAGCAACCTGTTGTGCTTTTTGGCACTAGTATTAAATTAGTTGTTTTCTTACATACAGACGCCAGAACATCAAGCTTACTAACTCCTTTTACTTCGTTCACGTCCATATATCTGAGGCCTTAGTGTGAGTTTCATTTAACTATCTCGATCAAACGCATCGAGGGCGTTCGGCGCTCCGATTGGTCCTTTACCGATCCAGGGAGAATCGAAGCGCCAAACGCGCTCGATGCGTTTGATCGAGATGGTAAAATGAAACTCACATTATGGCGTCTTATCATACACGCACGCTGGTTGCGTGTGTATTTTGTGTAACAAAATTGTTTGTTCTAGGGATAAGCCAGGTAAAGGTGTGTGGTCAGAAGAACAAGAAGAAGAACTTCGTAGATTGTACATGGAGAATCAAAGCAATCCACAAACAGACCAAGGTAAGACAAAACAACCATATTGCATTGTAGAACCTACGTAAATCTCTCGTTTGTCTTTTTTTAGTTCCGCCCATATTCCTTTATGTATGTAAATTAGAACTTTCAAAAATGTATTTACCAATACGTGTCCTGTACATTCATGTAACAAAACCTTATTATCACAATTAGAAAATTAAAATTCACCACAGTCTGGGTTTTTTGAAAGCGTGATAATTATAATAAAGGTTCAGTATAATTAGCTAGTTAAGTAGCGCCATTACACGTGCGAGCTTACCTACCCACATCGTAGTTAAATTTATGTTGCGACGTCCGCACACAACACACTTTAACTAACAAGCCGTGCTCAACGAACTTGTAAAAAGTATTTCACACTGTTTTGCTCGCAATAATTACTTAGGAGAGTGCTAATGAAACATTATCATAAAACATGTTAGTTTGTGGTCACTGCAGAAGTCATGAAAGGACCTCTAAGGCGGCTTGTGTGTGTTAGAAGTCCGACTAATGTTTGCATAAACTGAACGTTTGCGGCAACTCGTTTAACATATGCATTAGTACCTCAAACGGCTCCTTATGGATTCAACCCGTAGTTACCTACATACATTAGGATGAATTTTGAAACATACCAATATATTTTCTCCTTCTAAGATGTGATCGACTGGATTTTGGAGAACCTAATAGACCAGACACGGACTAGACGCAGCGTTATAAAAAAGTTAAAGGAATTAGGACTGATATTCCGCGCGCCAACCAAGCGTAGCCATAAAGAACCGGCGAGAGAGAAGACACCTAAGGTGTTCAGTGAAGAAGAAGATCAGATGCTCACAGAACTGTGGGAGCAGTTCAAGGATGCACCCGGTAAGTGATTTTTATGAAAAAAGAAACGATAAAAGCCCCTTATCCAATGTGAAACAAAAATTACTCAACATTTTGTTTGAAAGCAAACAATCATACGCCACAATTTCAATTAATACGAGGCTTTATTCTCATTCCGCGATCATAATGATTGAGCTGACTGCTTACTCAGAACATTACACGTCTTCAATTCTATTCCTTTTGTATTCCTAAAAATCAATTCAATTCTGTAGTTATAAAAGGCAGACTTCTTTCAGATCCAATGGGCGTAATAATACCTCGTATGCCCCGCAAGCGTCAAAAGCGTAGCTACGTCGACAGATTACTGGAGCTAGGTATGATTCAAGACAAAAGGGAATGTCGCAAAAAGAGACAAAAGAAATCTAATGCTAAGAGCTGTGGCGCAGATGACGATAAATCGAACAGTAAGTTGCTAAACAAGTCCACTTAGTTTTATTCTTAGCGCCGTGACGTGCTTCTCCCCCCCCCCCTCCCTCCCTCTACCTCGCGTTCCCATATCATTAGAAGGATTCAATTTTTATTTATTTTTCTAAAATAGCTGAAAGGGATGAACGTAAATAAACTGACGGATTTCTAATGTTGTTTGTAGGATATAAGTATACTCAAATATCGGTTTTGTATGCGTAGTAAACGGATACTTGATAGAAAACCGATCGTTCTCTCCACTTATCGCCGTCAATATTATTGTATAATATGCCTACCCGCATGTGTTCATTACTGATGCGTGGGTTATCTTACCACGTTTTCCTTTAGTTTTCCAAGTGGGTGTATGATTTTCATCGCCTATGTACCTACACGTTGTGTAATAAAAACATCGCAAAACACATGTTGAACTAATATGTAACATAAAAATAAATGCTTGTGTAGGTATAATATACATGTATCTTAATTCTTTTAATCAGTCTGCATTTACAAATACTCAGTAGCCTCATATTAACTTTTGTTACTTACCTTGTAGCCTCTTATTCGTTATGATGAGCTCTGTAAATAAAGAAACTTTATTTTACATTCGTTTGTAAAGAGTGGGCGGGACATCGCAGCGCAAACTGTAACCATGAATTCAACACATGGTTCTAGTCTCCCCTGCGTTAAACTAAAAATCTGCTGTTTCATAGAAAACTACCTACGCGGTCAAAATGTATGGAACAGCAATTTTTGATTTAAAATCGACGAAATATTTGAACGCAGTGGATTTCAGAATCATGGAGTAAATCATGTATTAAAAGTACACTTAGTAAACACACTTATTACAAATGATATAATACTAGCTTTTTCCAGCGGCTTCGCCCGCGTGGAACTTTCATCCCCTATTTAACTCCCTTATGGGTTGAATTTCGAAATATCCTTACTTATTCCTTGTCTACATTCTATAGGGAACCTCTGTGCAAAATTTCAGCTTTATAGGTCCAATGGTTTGGGCTGGGCGTTGATGAGTCAGTCGGTCAGTCAGGACTTTTATTTTTATTTATGTAGATTAAAAATAAGAATTTTTGGAAACATGTTGGTCCAAACGACAGACTAGTAGTCTTCCAGACCGTATTTCGGCCATGGCGGCCAATCTCAACGGAGGCTAGCCTTCGGCGCAGGAGATATTATAGTGCACAAGTGTGTGCGCAGACACATACCAATGTGTCGGCACCTGCACCCTCTCTCTTCCGTCTCTCCCGTAGTCCGATGGGACGGAGCGCAATCAGATACGACCGGAGTGAGATCAGACGCAGGACAAACGGTGAAGCATGCGTGCGAAGCACGTGGGTGTCACACTGCCAACATCCAAACTCAAGGCTGTTATAACACTTTACCCGACCTGACAATCGAACCTAGGATCCCACGCTCATCAGTCGCACTAGCAACCACAAGACCAACCGGGTGATACGAAAATCTAGAATCTAGACCACAATTATAATTTAATTAGGTATATACATATGTTTACGAAAGAGTAACTAACCATGGAGTTTATTGCCCACATACGAAACTACTTTTTGTAAAGGGCAACTAGAATCAATTCTATTTTCATGTTTGATTTTTTTTTTACATTTAAAAGTGACAATATTTTACTGTCCGAAATAATTTCATTGACATTCTAAAATGCTGTAACTGACATTGACGTTAATCAAAGAGATTTAAGGGGGAAGCGCCAGGGTAACCCACTAAATTCGAATATTTCATGAAAAGGTATTTTTAATGGGATTTGAATAAACAGGGTTGTATTAATGATTTGAATTATGATCAGTCTCTAAATCCATATTTGATACGATAGCTAATCATATTTTGTTCAAATACCTACAGGCTGACCTGCAAATTGCAGAAAACGAAAGGAATTGATGATGAAAAATTTTAATTTATTCCGCAGGCTTCCTTAGCGCATCCACCTTAAGATACATAAGTAAATAATTTATTTATGTCTTAGACATTAAAAATAAAAGTTTATTTTACAAACATGAAACACTATATACAATATTTTAGATGAATCATCAGGGTCAGAATCGTCAGATAATGGCAACTCGGACTCTGACAGCGACGCAACACCACAGCCTGTTAAAAATAAACCAGCAAAGAAAAGCGCTCCGAAGCCGACAAATCCGAAGACTGGGAAGCAACAGAAACGTATCGAGCTGACTGCTAATGAGATCGCTAAGCTCATGGTGCAAGCTGTTGACAGCGGTAAGTAGCACTCACTTTACAAACATCTACGTTTTAAAGTCATTCAACGACTTTATTTTAAGGAAAAATCAAACCACACGCCAGTAATCCCAAAAGGGTCAAGCAGAGGTGTACTATAGTACACCTGCATTTCGACAGTTGTGTTTAAGTCCCCCATGTAATAGGGGCGAGCCTATTACCATCAACCCGGCTGCTATTGAGTAAAGAATAGTAGACAAAATCAGCATATTATTCCTGTAATCATCTAATCATTTAATCTAGAATGCTTGGAAATTAATATAATTTTGCTTACAAGTGACAGATTTCGTATTGAATGCTAAAACCAAACATCTGAATCAGAAACAAATACACTGTATTTATTTGGTACCTACTTACCAGTGATATACAGTGAATGAGCCATTCTATTCTAAAAGCAATGTTATGAAAAAAATATTTAACCCACATTAGTATCTAACAAATTACATTTTAATTGCACTGTTAAAAAAGCAAGCGTAAACAAACGGGAAACTAAAAAGTTTAAAAGCTCCACTTTTTTTAGTGTTGCACACAGCACGGGTTTTTTTACTTTTTAATTTGTTCGCGCAAAATCGTTTTATTAACTCTCGGGTTTCTAATAATTCTACTTCCGACGTTATTTCCTCCGTTCGTGTATGAAGTTCGAACTATATTAGTTCGTACGTTCATAGTTCAATAAAATGGTATTGATATAAACATTTAATGAAAATGGTTATAATAGATTTAACAGAAGCTTTGAAATGGCTGGCGGAGAGTTTGGAGGAGGTGGCGTTGGACCAAGAAGCAGAAGGTTATGACCCTGAGGGTGAGGGCATCCCACTGTTGCCGATATCTCAAGAGTCTGTTGAAGCTATGGATAATGAGCTGTTCAAGAAAGTGCTGCTGGGGGTAGGAGTGGTGCCACCCTTTGATGAACAGGTAATTCATTCATTTAGGTGCTTTAAATATTTCCGTAAATGCGAAATAAGCAGAAAAGTCAAATGATTTTCCAGCTTTGAAATATATGTACAGTGATGTATTCGACTTTTCATATTATTTGATAAACCAAAACACTCAACTAAAATGATTCAAGTATTCATAAAGTACCTTGTCATTGTAGCCACGTTAAAAGCCGTCGGAAAATCTCTTATTCCCTTAGATAATAAATTAATCAAACCGTCGTTACAGGAAAAATACTGGAGAATACCGAGCGCCTTGCACTTTGAGACAATCAGGAAACGGCGGGAAATAATTATAAAAGCTACTAACAAAGAACTTATTATCGATACTAGTGAGGCGGTAGAGGTGACGCCCGACGTAGAAATATCACAAATGGTAGAAGAATCCAGCGATGACGACGATTTGTTCGATAATTTGAGGAAGATGCGGGAAAATAATGTGGAAAACGTTATCGATAAAAGTGGCGGTAGTCAATCCAATGAAATAACCCGTAATCGGAAGCGAACCCGCAGTGATTCTGACGAGGAAGATACTAGAGGGAAGATGCAGAAAATTGACGAGGGTGACGAAAGTGTGGTCAATGACGATGATGACGATATTCTGTCCTTCGCTAAGAGAACGTTGCAGCACGAAGATTTGCCTGACAGCGAGGATATTATTAGCAATATACCAAAACTGGACAGTGGTAAGTACACAAACCCTAAACTATTGTAGAACTCGCGACCCGCCCTTGCTTTGCACGGTTTATACGACTGAGCAAAACACCGAGATTTCTTTTTTATAATTATGTCAGTTTTATATTTATTTAGACAAATGTTAAATACAATTTACAAGCTTACAAGCAAGTGGGAAAAATACGTATTAATGAAGCTAACTCAAAATGCCAAAAACAAATAAGTTTTTTTTTATAGGTTGAAGAATGACAGAATTTTGGGGTAACAAATATTTCGGAATTAATTCGCTAAATGATAGCGACATCACAAAGACAAGTCACGAAAAGCGACGTTAACATATTGTTAGATTTACATTTTAATGCGTGTAAAGCTAAACTAAAATAAAATCTTTGTTCTAAGGCATACTATCTATTAACGACTACTTAAACGATAAGAATAGTTGGTCGCTGTGATTAACTCAAGACAATGTTTGTGTTCTTTCACCAGAATTAGCTTACCTACTGACAGGTTGTATGAGTTACTTCATATCATCGTTTATTATATTAGACTCACATAAATCATTTTATTTTTTAATATTGTACAGAATCCAGTTCTTCTAACTTAACAGACAGCTGTGCTGCTGGGGAGAGTATTGCGCCACTTTTTCTTCCCAGCTAAAGCACTGGGAAGTGGTAAAGGGCGGGCGTTTTTGGGAGACTGTCTTATGTAATTTTGACCTTTAAAAAGTGCTGACTCTCAGCCTAGTTTGAATAAATGACTTTTTAATTTTGATTTTATTTAGAAAACGAATAAGTTATTTTCTCAGCCCTTTTTCTATTAAAAATCTAACAATGCCCCTAGCGTTTCCGCCCTATCCTAAGGGCGTCGTAAGAGATTTAAGGATTATTTCACCCTTACACTTCCATCACCCATGCACCTGCTAAGCTTTGTAATTATAGTATTATCCCATCAACATCATTCATGTTGTAGTGGAAAAGGTTTAACGGTCAGCTTCTAACAGATAGCTTCTATACATGGATGTACCTAAATGACAAATAAATGTTTCTCTTTTATTTGTTAAGACGATAACGCCGGGGTAGCCTGCGCCACAAATTTTGCCACCAAATTTCGCCACCTTTTTTGTAATTTGCAGGTGTGTCAGGTTGAAAGCTGAACAAAATACAGGATACAATTTTAACCAGTGCGCAAACTGTAACCATGAATTCACCATATTATTCTAGACCGTAGCGTAGAGATTTATCGTCGGTTATACAAAAAAAAAAATGTATGGAACAGCAGTTTTTTTTTTTTTTATGACCGTTTCTTGAAATAGTATCGTGTAATCAATTAATCGTCATTCAATGGGATTGTATTATTGATGCTTCGCGAATCATATTTTATTAAATTGCAAATAACGAAAATCGTGGCGTTCCAGAGAAAAAGGGTCTTGACAGACAGACGGACAACGAAGTGATCCATTAAAAATAAATCACCAAAAGTATCAAGTAATTATTTGTTCCGGGATCGCCGTAAATAAAAAGAAAATGTCAAAAATGCCCACTTAGTTTTTAATTGTTCCTTTCAGAACGTTCAATTTATTGATATTTTCGTTCCCATTACAGATAACAGCAGCGCTGAAGATAATGACGACGTAATTGTGTCGTCGAGACGAGATAAAAAGAGGCGAAGAATAGTTATCGAAGATGATTCCGATTAAATGTAGATCATAATTTTCTTTTTGTATTTTATTGTAAGTTGATCTTGAAAATAAAGACTATGAGTTGTTTGGCTATTTTGGCTTTTATTCACAATATCTCTCATCTCGAATATAAAACAATAGGTTCGTTTTCAACTTGTCTATCCTAGAACTTGAATAAAGAAACACAGCCACTTACAACTTTAGAATACAGGTTTATAATTGAACGAATAAATTAAATACTTAATTGAAACAAACATATTTTGTCGAACTTATTAGTATAAGGCCTAAAACTTCAAAAAAAAAACAACTGACTTCCAAAAAAAACCACTTCAACGTGAAAAATAACTTTAATTTCGGAAGTCGGTATTAGTTTTTCCACGAACTTCCGAAATGAAACTTCTTTTTCATTTAAGTGATTTTTGTGTTACTACATATTCTTTTTATTTTTCACTTTTTAGCTGTGACACCCCACACAAATTCGTATACCTTCACTTGCTAATAAAAAACAGCGACACGAAGTTATTAATACATCATCGACATAAACATACTAAGTCGAAAAATTACGTAGGTACTTATTTATTGAAGCTAACTCAAAAACCACAAATCAGAACTTGATCTTTTTATGGGACCACTCCATAAGTATACCCTTTCGAAACTATAGACGATTTTTAGAAATTGGTTCATAAATGACGGAGTTCTGAGGGAACCTACGAGTAAATTTAGAACCCTTTTTGAAAACGGGAAGTAGTCTTTCTCAGTATCCCTACACTGAAAACCCCGCAAGCCAATACCGTTGGTGTTTGAATTACTAAGATATATTCTATTGTAGCTAAAGACGCCATTCTCGTGCCACAATACCCTACATCTGTTCAAAATCGATTTCAAATAAACAGTCCGTTGTGCACTTCTTATGTTATTATTTTACGTCGGAATTCCAATATCATTCCGCCATTGAATCGTAATATAGTCATATAGTGAGCTCGCTTGCTGGCTTTTCCCGTCCATTGCAAGGGATCCCCGCGCATTCGATATTGCTAATATTGTGCAATACAAGCGACTCAATTGGAAAACATGTATTTGTGATACTGCCTATGTTTATCCGAGTAGAAGCAATAGTCTTTATAGCTTACTATATCCTAACGAACAATATCTATACTGTCTTACTGAACAATCTATTCACTTTATTTCCACAAGATTTTCATCAATTCGAAATGAAAGGTATTTCTTTTTCAACGTGATCATTATATCGGCTCGTAAATGTCCACTGCTTTACGTTGGCTTTGCGGATTATCCCAAAAGCCATCTAAATAAACGAGTATTGAATTTCTGTCTCCACGAAATAAATTATATCTTGCTAATTATTATCGAAATCCTCATTCGAAATGGAATATGGTTTGGAGTACTTATTAGGAGTGAAGCTGTACGTAGCTATAATATTGTTATAGATTATACGGAGGGGTGAGCACTAAATCTTTTCACTCAGCTATCAGATTAGCGCCCGACCCTCTCCCCTGTATGTATCGTTGTTTTTCTAACATTATCTTTACATAGGGTACAAACACCCGGCACGAGGAGGAAATACTACCTGAAATAACACTTAAATAAATCTTACATTTAAAAGGTTTTGACATAGTTGTAGCAGTTGGGACGTCGAGTCGTAGAGTCCTCTTTACTCGGTAAAAATAACATATTGATAAATTAATCGCTGAAAATAAAAAAGTAGGGAGGAATTTTTTCCTCGCAAATAGATTTGTTTCGACACTGATGGTGCTCAACTCAACATAAATATAAAGTTGAAACATTTATGTAACGGCAGCAGTAACATTACCTACCTACTGAATATCAAAACAAAGTATCATATCATTTCCATATATGAAAAGCGTTTAAACATTGTAATAGCCTCCACTCGCGAATTTCCTACATTCACAATCGCGAGCCGAAAAAATACAAACGATCGTTTGATCGCGTAATCCCGCGGGCGATCAAGTATTTCTTATTCAAATGTAGACGGCTATTTTAATGTTCCACAGCACGCCATCAATCTTTGCCGAGCCCGAACGTGGCCCATTACGACGCCCCCTTGCAATTATCCACTCGAATAAAAACGTTTTAAGTGTTAAATTAACGATATCTCAGAGACGAGAGCTTGTCTGACTAAGTGATTAATTCCAACCCAGAAAGATGATAGTGAACCATGGCGCGCTCTAGAGACTCACAAATCTCATTTATATCTATTACAGAACCATTCGCATGTATCTTTGTGAATACCTAAGTGTATAACTTCATAACAAACATGACTCATCTTATGATTACGAGTTATGATTCTGATGAAAATACTCAACTCATTAGGTACATTTTGTTTAGCTTACTCGAAACGGGGTGTAACCCACATACATTTTTTAAAGTAAGTATCCCTTTGACAGTGCTAATGGTCTGCGCATAAACTTCGCTTGCGTATTACAAACAGCAAGCGGCAAATCTTTGCTGCAAATGTTACTTATTTCTTGCTACCCAGTCACTTAGCTGCGTAAATATAAACAACCTTCATTCTTCTTCTTTACACGCCTCGGGCGGAGAAAAGAATGACAAACGAGTTAAAGAATAATGGAAAGTAAATGAAAACAGCAAAATCGCTTTTGTCAACTGTTTTTCTTCATCCATTGTCGACATTCAGAAATGTTTTCTAAAAACGTCTTAAATATGGAGTCGAAGTTATGGTGGGTGTCTACCTACCTTACTAATTCAGAAGATGAATTTATAACAGACCTTTACAGTAAAAACGTTTCAAAGGAAAAATGTATACTTTTTTCAGTAAGGTTGAGGTGGCAGGGGGCGATTCTTTTTGTTATAAAACAAGTTATTCTCAAGTAATTATCATTACTGAGTTCTCAAACTCGTTTTCGAAAATAGGTACCTGAACGTGCGCAGGTAGATATTTTATTCTTGAATACTTTTCTTCAAAGGAAAGCTAATATTTATAATCCATTATAAGGGCTCGGATCGTAAAAATACAAAAATAACATGATATTAAAAATTATGGTTATCGTTGCCGAAACTTCAGAAATCGACTGTTTTAAAGTTATCAGTCGTAGCCAAGGTACACGGACTTCCTAGTGTGGCTGTTAAGCACGTGAAATGATTCATGTAAGCTGCCCTGAATGTGAAAGGCAGCTGAGAACCAAACCAAAAGGCACTGGTTTCGGACAGTTTATGCTTGAAGTCCGCTGTTTGACATAAAATTTTCGAGTTTCCACCAAAGCAGTCTTTAACTGGTAACTAGGAAAGGTTAGACCATCGTAACTACTAAAACACACGTTTGGTTCTACAGATTGCTCGAAATAATAAGATTTATGTACACAGTACTAGCGACCTGCTTCGCACGGTTTTGGCGACCATCAAGATTTCTTTATTATATATAAGTTTAATATTAATGTTTAAAATTAATACACAAAAGCCTTCCAGATTAAATTCTCTATCTATCAGTTATAAAAAGACTATCTATAATAAAATGATGAAAACCGCGTCAAAATGCGTTGCGTAGATTAAAAGAACAATAGGTACGTAATGTGTGACCACACATAATTTAGCAACTTTAATTATTTTATAGATACATGCTAGTTAGATTACATTACCTAGATATAGATAGATTACTATAGATGTAGTTATAAGTGGCTACGACAACTGCTACGAGTTACGTATCGTAGCACTTCGTAGCATCGTAGCTCACCAGAACATTGTATTTTTTTTTAACAAATAAGTTGATCGTTATTGCATTTATCGTCTCTACCTTAACATTCGGTGCAGATTTATTAAAATAAAATTAATTTACAAGATTTTTGGTAAATGCAAAAAATCTCGAAATATAAATATTTGCATAAAAATTTCGTGCATATTCGATGTATTTTACGTGTCACGGCATCCCAATCACACTAGATATGAGATGTACAATATGCAGTAAAAATATCATGGTTATATTTTCTTACGAAGAATCCAACAACATTAAAGAGACGATGCGAGGGTTCGCACGGAGCACCCTCAGGTAAAAACCAAATTGAATTTTCCCTCGGCCAAATAGAACGGTATCGCGTAGATAAATCTCGAAGCTGCCTCATCCCGTATCTACAGAAAACAAAGTTTAATAGAAAAGTAAATAGAAAAAGTGGAAGTGAAAACACTGAATGTTGGAAGTTTTAATTTGTGCCAGATATCCCAACGCTCGAATTTGAACTTCGAATCTCGTAACTTTTGATTTATTGGCTTACAATCGCAGAGCTTTGACATTATAATAATAATTGTAACCCGTCTACAACACCGATATTAAAGTTATTACCATTTCTGCCCGGTCAGGCAGGGTTCTGTTATGGACTTAAGAAATCCCTTTGAGAGAATTTAATCTAAAAGCTATAAATCGCACCTGCTGAAACCTCACTTTGTATATATTTGTATAGATGTTGTATCCAAACATGCGTTAAGTAAACTATTGTGCATGTACCAACTTACCAAAACTTATGAAGGTGCAGTTTGAGGTACACTCACGTGTAAGTCTAATTTAGGAAGTTGCGCCCTTGTCCTGTGGACCCAGCGTAATAGGACGATGCACAGATTGGCCGTCCAAAAGTTTTAGATTATATATAGATGCATATTCAAAGATGCATCTGTAAATATCGTTAAAATTGTTTGCCTACTGATCTAATAATACGAATAAAATAATGTAAGATTTATTCATTATAGATTAATTACATGGATGCAGTCGTTAGCAGCTACGTAGCTACAACAACCACTACGAGCTACGATCGTAGCATTTCGTAGCAGCAGTTAATTATCTAGTAGAAATATACCCCTGCTTGAAACCGTTTTTACAAATCCTCTGAAACATCGTTTTTTTTAAAATTATGAATATGTTAAACACAGGCACACATAGACCTTCTGGCATAAATTCGCCAAATGATGGTGAAAACTGCAACAAAATCCGTGGCGTAGTTTAGAAGAACACCGCAGTCAGACACAGGAAAAGCGACTTTAATTTATAATATGTAGGTTTAGATTCCGAACATAACGAACTACGTCCTACAAATCCGTAGGTATACTATTACCAAATACTGAACCTAAATGCTAGCTATTGATTCGAGTCTCTTGTCGCAAGCCTTATATTTAAGCTCACACACACACACATTGCTCATTTGTGCACCCTGTTAATACAAGCAGCACCTCAAACCATTGAGTGTGGTCTAAACAGTCTATATTTGTGTGGAACAGCTGATAATAATAATCACTTCATAATATTATCTTGTCACGCCCGCTGATAGATAGGTAGAGGTGCCTAAGGCGGTGGAGTGCAACGTGGTATAAGCGGCTTAACCTGCTAGGCAGTAACGTATCGAGAAATTCGACACTAGTTTCATTAAGCTGAGCACTCGCAAAAAGACTTCCTTCGTCCCCATAGCTCACTTACCGTTAATGATAAATGATTTCACTTCTGTTAGTAGATTTGTACAAATACTTTAACACGTCAGTCATGTTTTCTAAAACTGGTGTTCCCTATCTGACGAAAGGCCGAAAGAAACTCCTAGGTTACAGTCTCATTTAAAGTCCAGACAATCTTTGTCAGATCATGTGAAGACCATGTAGATTGATGTCTAAAATGGTATTTTGAGGAAAGTATCACACAGATTGAGTTGACTAGTCCGGTCAGTGCACGCAATTGTCAGTAAAAACAAACGTTGTTGGATATTAAAATTATCAAAATCAAAGTAATTTGTTTTTTTTTTCAAAATCTACCCTAAAGACACTTTTGAAAGTCAAAGTTTACAAGAGAATAAAATTGACTCTAGTTGCATAGGCCTCCTTTCCTAACACACTTTTTGGTTTTGTGCGTCCCTCATCCAGGAGCAACCCACAACTTAATAGCGCTGTCACAGGTCCACTAGCGCCACTCCTTTAAAAAATATTATCTCGTGACTGAAAAGGAATTATGAAAAACGTCTCAATTAGCTGTCTCGGTAAGTGTGTCTAGAATTTTCTAATACCTTTTATAAAGTTTCATGTTGAGACACGAAGCAACAAAATTTGATGTAAAGAAAAACGGCCACATTCCTCTAGATCGTATTTAGTTGCTTCGTTTCTCAAAAAATTTTTTAAAGGAGTGGCGCTAGTGGACCTGTGGCAGCGCTCTTAAATGAAATCGGCAGTCCTTTGTTTCTATGACTTATGAAACCTTTGTCGCCACGTCTTGCCGTCACAACCGGACCAGAGGGGTGATTGCGTAACACACAGTAGGATTGGCTTTCACGATAACAGTTCAACAACATTCATCGCGCTATGTACCTACATTGTTGAGCAGTTTTTTTTTTCGAACATAAGATCGATGGATTACCAACATCCTTCAAAATTATTCAGATTCTATTGATAATGTGTTACCCAATTAGGGTGCAGGGAACAGTTTGCAATGAGAATGTAATGTCCTTATCACAAAGCAAATTCGGTCCTAGCCCACTTACACTAGCAGCGCTCCGCGGTTTCACCCGCGTACTTCCCGTTATACGGAATACGGGGATAAATTTAGTCTATTTCACCCTGGGATAGTGTAGCTTCCCAAAAAAAGTTGATATCCTTAACAAACAACTAAAAGCCTACGGGCTTTTGTGGTCAGTACAGATAACAACTTGCTTATTCATTAAACACATAAAATTTTATGAAAGCAATACAAAACATTTACACAAGACACCAATATCATACTAATGAGGTCCCGCTGAGCGTTATAACCAGGGCCATAATTATCTTTGTATGGGCCCTTTTAATCGAGTACTGGTTACGCTTTACGGTATTATAAAGTTAATGTAATTTTATAAGGGGTCTTAGGCAAGCGTTTAATTTGAGCGCTCCGAGGTGCCGCAGCTCTGTGGATTGGCTGGCGGAACCCTTTGGGATGCTGTGTTTGTAAATGTTTAACTACCTATAATGTTCCGAAATTAAATAATTTTCTACCTGTACTTTCAAACTGATGTAGGAAGGACCTATTATAATCTCCTTTTCCAAACCCGAGGCATTAATTACAACCAGAATCTACCTACCAATGTAGCCATAATATACACAGATATATAACATGTCCTACAAACTACTTTTGTATAACACAAGTAAGACTCGACGTAATGAGTTCTTTCAAAAGTAAATAATCTGTCTCAAGGTCCGGAGCAGATGTCTACCAATACAATTATAATAATAGGTGGCTATCGACCAATTGTTGGCAGTCTGAGACGAGACTAGCGATAGGAAAACTAATCATTTCAACGAACAACGTACCTACACTAGTGACTAATTATAAAGAAACAATTTATTTTCCCAGCACTCATCCCATCCCATTTATAAATGAAACTATACCTATTTTATGCTCTTGAGTGTGGTCAAGACAACTGGAGTGTTTTAAAAAGCTGGGCAGTCTGTGAACTAACCTCATAGTAACTCGCCTGTCAAGTTCACTGATTACAACAAAAAACTAATACCTACATCCTCGCAGAGGCTGACAAAGGACTTCGGAGGGCTAAAGCAAAAAGAACGCGTCCCTAAACCGTGCCTATAAAGTTTAGTGCCAAAATATTACGTCATAGCATCAAAATTCTTCACACAAATAACCGACAATATAGCCATTATTTTATGTACTCTGGACCTATAATAACATAGCGTAGGCTTAATAATTGGTTTAATGAACACACGCTAATCGCTGAAATAGATAGGCTTTATCTCGTTCGATTTTATAATCTGCGCTGTATCCGATAATCTTTTCCACATCGCGCAGTATTCATACCGGATGTTGCGAACAGGTATGAGCCAGTGAAACAATATCCCAACATAAAAATATTCATCCTTTACCCGTTTAATAACGTTGAAGCGCCTAAAAATAAAGTGGGCGTTATTCTCACGCGAGAAAATAAAAACTATTTTTCTTTCGTAAAGGCCCCGTGAAAGTTGGAGTGCTTATTCGCAAGTATAAATTTCTGTCACACGTAGCCAGACACTCGTGAAAGTTACTGGGCACAGATAGCAATAAAGACAATTTGTCGACGATCACTCTTCACAAGCCCATAATGTAGATATAGACAAGTATCTATAAAATATTATTTATCTAAAGCTTCCCTTCAGAGGACATTCGATTTTGAGAGAGTGAAGAGGTAAGGTGTAGATATCTGACGGCGGCGGTGATGACAAATCTGGGACTTGTCGCAGCAAATAATTAAAAAGTTTTAAATTCATTTGAGCGGTGTTAGGAGGTCGAAGAGCGACCGCGCCTGTCAGAAAGTTGTGCATTAACTTTTCATTTGCAAGTTTGGAGCGAACCTCGCGAGCTATCGCGGCAACTTTGCAATTTCCACTCATTCACGATATGTAGAACATGTGATGGCGGACTGCTGGGCTGAATAACACTACTTAGTGCTCAGTGCATATTATATATGTACTCCCCTTTAGGTGTATCCATTAAATATAGAAGAAAATGTAACTTGTGTTTCTTGATATATTGAACATGATAACTTTGGCGAAGGTTTCGTAAGTGTTTGAGAATAACATAGTATTGCGTGGGATGTGCGATAAGGACTAGCGATGGGATAGACGTGCAAATCAAATTACTTACAACCTACGTGTGTCTACACTCTACGTATTAATTTAAATTGGTTTCCCGCGGTCTTATTTACCAAGTTATTGCTATCTGCATCATGTTTGAAAGGTAGTTAATTGAACACGTTGTTTAACGAGTGCCTATGGATACATATTTGTCACTCTCGATTCAATTGTTATGTTGAACGACATCTTCCCGAGGGTTTTAATAACTTCATTTAACTTTCGTAAATTAATTTTCATTTGATCATTTTATTGGGAGATGAGTTATAATTGAAGGGGCGCGGCGCAATCGCTCGGGATCCACAAACGGAATAATGTCAAATCAATTAAAAGTTGAATTCGGCGGGCAGCGCGCCAGGCTCCGAAGTTGATTCATTAGAACGTAGTGGGCGCCGAACCTCTTTCTCTGTCGCAGCAAGTATTCTACAATATTACGAGTTATCTGCGCCGCGCAGCCCACCACCAGGCGCATACATTCAGATAATCATTGACTGAGAATGTATTTTATGAGGGATTTCAAACTTGTAGTTCTTAACCAATAAATACTGCAATTACTTCCAGTTTCATAACTTGTGGCCGTACCACGGCCTTAATGAAGTAATTTACTGCCAAAATGCTGAATTCAAACTCTGAAGGTAAGACTTACATGCATGGTTTAATAGAATTACAAACCATACTTAATGAAATAATATTATCAACTAAACGGCAAATACATAAAGTTATAGCTATGTTTTCATTGGTGTTACATTCATATTTCTCTAGTCCTCGAGTGGTGTGGCTGTTTCCTTAGCGAACGCAATAACATTTGCATAGGTCCCGTCAACTGCTGGCGTACTCATAAAAGTAATACGAAAGGGATCACACTTGCGCTCCGTAATAGTGAAACTTTTCCGGGGATCAGCGAAAGTAATTCCCTTCTCTGACTTTGCTAAACAGGGGTTATTTACAATACCAACCCGTTACGGGCTCTCACGTTAAGCGTCTACGCGAAGGGCAACAGATGCTGACGGCATAAACTTCACTAAAAATCGCTCGTAGTAACACCATAAAATGAAACAACATATTTTTCCTACTTAAAATTGTAATGAAAGACTCGCTCAGTAATTTTAACTTTACAAACTTTTAATCCGTTGCTTATGTATCTGCCACGAACAACTGATTTAAACAGGAACCAAAAATTAGCGCCAGGAAAAGTGAATATAATACAAGTTAAAGGCTTATCCGCCGCGAGCGATTTATTCAAACGACCAATAAATATTCAAGAGTAATTAACCACCGCGCCGCGTCGATACAGAGCAGAATATTTTTAGCTGCCGTCGATTTTACGTTAATCCTCGCAAAGGTAGATTACGAAGTGTTCCTAACTCCATAAAACGCCGCCGGAAAATCCATATTTTATCAAAATGAAAGTAAAAGAATTTTTTGAATTAATTTTCTTTCTATCTTTACGAGCGCCGCTGTGTACCGCAAAAATTCAAACAGTTCAGTTAACAACGATTAAAAAGGAATCCCTTTTTAATTATAATAATAAATCGGATGTTTCTGTGCAAAAATAAACATCTAAAACCAACCCTGCATGTGCCTTCCTCGAAATTAGGCACTTGTAAGCACTTGGCACAACAAGTAGAGTTTGCACACGAAACCTCGTGTCTATTCCGTCTGACGGGAGCTCAAAAGATTTCAGCTAACGTTGCCTGTGTGCTCACCGTGCTCGGTTAGCTCGCTACTCTATTGTTCGTACACATCAACCGTCTTCGTAGATTCGTAGCTCTGTGCTACGATAACGCTACGAACATGCTACGAAAAAGGAAACCAGCCGTAGCTACGTATAAATAATGTTTGTTTGTGATAGCCTTTGGCCAATGTGCCATGGTCTCATTTTGTTTCACTCGGGCGTACTTGTTCAATAAATAGTAGCGGTTTTCCATGGAACACGAAATTTGTTTTCACCGTAATACACAAAGAGATTACAAACAATTGATGCGTTAAAAATGCACAACCGATACCAGCTATAAAGTGATATGAAGTACAAAGTAGCCATACATTCCCATCGCCTGTCCCGGGGGACGGTTTTCCGGAAATCAAACTATCGTGAAAAACATTTTACAATTGCTGTTAGTTTCTCTGTTGTTTGGTATTTTGAAACTACGGGCTTGCTGGTGCGGCTACACTCGTTATAAAATAAATGACTATCGTTTTTTTTTTTTATGTGTTTTGTAACAAACAATAGTATAGCAACGCAATTAATGTTAATTCTACGCATTAGTTATTGCTAGTACCTCTAAATCGAGTGTTTGTACTCCAAATAATTAAATGTTATTTCAGTGCTCAATCAAATCTTCTAGAACTCCTCGTGTGGAAAACGAGGTTATATGTTACCTTCATTTATATTTGTTATTATTTTACGTGCAGTCTTGTCCGCGAACCGAGTCCGCTACAGAAGTATTTTCTCTGAAATGCCCGAACTGGTCCGCTTCCAGGAGCGCGGCTTCAATTCCCTCGACTTCCACGACTCGACTCAACTTGGGCTATTTAGTTCAAAACGATCTCCTCGAGAGCTGTTGTGTTTCCAGGGTTTATTTCGCAATCAAGTTGTCCCCAGCGATTTTCCGAGACTAATATATTCTTTAGACGTCTGCTTACGTTATCTTCCTGCCGTCTACGTTAGATAAATAGTCGTTCATATACACTACAATACGATGCAACAGCTCTGCTCTTTCGAAGTCACTAGAACAAATATTGCGGAAGAAAACCCGCTAGAATTTCCGAACGTAAAAGTGAAATCCAATATTTTAAAGTAGACGAGAACCCTTATGACAAATAGAACACTCACTATGAAGAACCAATGACCGGGAAAATTGGGATATTATCTTAACTAGGTCTCTACAGTTTCAATAAAACAGATTCTCATGTCGAATGTTCATTGGGACGATGTTTTATGTAACGATAAACTTTCGGAATCATGTTATATAATGCTTGATTAAACTTTATGTTGCTTTAGGCAGAGATTACCCGATAGTTAGTAAATTTGGTCCTGAAATAAAAGCGAAATGTTTCTGTCGCTCGCCATCCCCGCGTAGGAGTCATCTTAGAGAAATAGGTTAATGCCGTGCTTGTGTCGACGTGTTTGACGTGCTTGCCGCCCACTAGGCACATCTCTACTTAGGCACAATCTGGTTCTTTAAACACAACACTTTGTTGAAGCGCGGCTTCCAGCGAGTTTGCGCCCCGCGTTAATACTGCTTAAACTTTTTCTAGAAAAACAAGAACTAAAGGTGAGAGAAAACCTGAAACCATTTCTATTCACAAGACGTCGGTACCTAACAAACAATCGAATAACGTGCAAAACTTGAGTTAACTTCTAGGCAATGTTTACATGAGGAAAGTAATATTTTCTGAGCGGCCAACACAAACAAACATGTGATAAACAAACCCCGAAAGTAGTGAATAGATATAGGTAGCATACGACCACGTCATTCAGGGAAGCAATCACGTTAATAGTGACAGTTCCAACTCAGCCGCTATTCATAATACGACTTTTATTTGTTTGGACGACCAACACTAATGGACCGCGCTAATTAAATGGGCTGGTACCATCTAACAGTACAATGTCTACACTGAACGTATACAATGTAGAATTATACACGCTTGCATATTCAGTGATTACCCATTGAATTCTGATTAACGCTATTGTAGGGCCGGCTCTCATCTCGTCTGGAGTGATTTTCTGTGTCGCGTGTGTCGACGTCTAACTACGTGGTATGTGTGTACAAGCTAATAATCCTTACTAATCAGGCGCGTATGTATTATGTAAGTTTAAGATCAACAACCTGTGGTCCACTTTAGCCCTGGATTGAAAGAGCTGGAAGTCATAGACTAGGCTTTTGCCAAGCAGTTGCATGATACAGGCAATTTTTTTTTAAATCTTAAGGCACTAATAACAGTATCCAAGATTTATCAATCTTTTAGAGTTAAAGATAGTCTCCTAATATTATTAGGAAACTTTGAGTAACTTATAAAGGTTCTTACTACAGTAAATTAGTGGGCTAGACTTACTTTATTTTAGATTAATAGTTTAGTAAATCAACTTGTAACAGTATCTTAAAGAACATTAATAGTTCTTTCGCAACTGCCATAATGTTAATCAAGAACTTCGGAACTATTTCTCTAACAAATGAACTGTTCACAAATATCTGCAATCTTGTTCACCAGGTTTTGGGCGATACGAAGTCAGTAACACTGTTGTAATAAATCAATGTCAAGAGTTTATGAAATCTGTCCTTTATGTCAGTTGACTAGGCGGAAATAGGTACTAGTCAGTCGTAATAAGATTACTTGGAACATTCCTGAATGAAGGAAAATAAAATAAAAATATAAATATCGATTTATTTGATTTCCACTCTGATAGTGTACACCTTAAGTTTCCTCAAACGCTTGCAACTTACACTTTAAATACGGTGTAAGGAACCGGACGGACGAGCAGTCGGGGGCCGAGGTCGCTGCAGAGATCCTTCATTCGTTACGTACGTGATAGGACTGACCGACAAGATGGCCGCTACGGCCAGTGCTGTGGCCTGCAGCTTACGATACACTATCGATCACGCGCTAATACGACACTGGTAATCCCGGTAAGAGCCGCCTGAAACGTGTTGCTTCCAACGTTTACTTTATTTGAGTGATCCTGTGCTACCTTGTTTACATTTCACTGCTGAAGCTAAACGTATTGGAAAGTGTTTCAACACTTTCCAATACGTTTAGTTTCCATTCGTAGGTAAGTGTATAACCAATCAAAACTACTTTATGGTTTCCACCACTTTGCAGTTTCCAGACATTTTTACTGCTCACTAACTACTCAGTTAAACTCCAATGAGCTATGATATTTGAACAGCACTAGTCTCGCCAGCGGAGCGGTGCACCGAATGTATTTTTATTTTATTTCGTTGCAGTTACGCGAGCCAATTAGTTTTGTGCAAGCGCATCAAGAATACTCATTACTCGTCTTCTAAACGAATTTTAATCGCAAATTCTTGAGAACTGGTTGGAATTTTTGACTTTCAATTTTATTTAGCTTTTACCGATAAAAATCATGGCCGGATATTATTTTTCTATTAGCTCAATAGCTAGACTGTGCTACAGCTCGTCGCTCAAAGAACAGACAATTTATCTCGAATTGTGGCTAAAAATAGGGACAAATTGTAAAAAAAAAATGTACATTTTATAGGTTTTAGCGTGGAGTCGTGGACATTCAAGATATACTCTCGTGCGTCCACCGTGCCGGCAAATTTAACTTAGAATTATTCCAGGCGTATCTTAAATTTCCAGCTCCGTATTTTCGTGTGTTGCCACTTCATAAAAGTGGTGTTATACAAAGAAATTGTGTCAGTGGGAAAGCACGTACTATATATGGTGAAAGGCAAGGCGTAGAACCTCACCCTACGGAACATTGCTATAGTGCTCAGTGATATACAGATTACTTCGGCCATAACATTCAATGTAGGCTTAAAGCTAGTATATGGTTATTAACTTGTTATCATAAAATTTGCATAAATTGTCACATCGCTTATAATAATAGAATACCATATATTTAGTGCCTAACATTATTGTAACAGCTTATACACAGTGAAATAACTACATTATTTTATGGCTCTTTTGTAAGACTACTAGCAGGAATACATTGTATACAGGTAGATAACAAGCCATGATACTAACGTAAATAAAACAAGTGAAGTCACAATAAAATTACTTTGTATTTTATGCATCCACTTAATTTGAATGAAAGAGGTGAAACTTGATGTACATTATACGACCTTAAGTCAGAGGCTTTTGTCTAGCAGAGACAAGAAGACAGTTTGACGTACCGCAAGTTTCTCACGAACACTTATTTCACGCGTTACGGCTGTTACATAAATAGGTGTGTGTAGTATACAGGCATCATCAACAAAGGACTGATAATAATATGCTCACGTTAGGTGTTGTGTGTCTCGTCGCAACAAACTCGCAGGCGCCTCGTTTGCTGTGTCTACTCGTTTGCGCCTTGTCTACGTGACGGGAAATAGGCCGCGAGCTGCACGTAATTTGAACCAAAACACACAACTAGGCATAGCACAAACGAGCAGTCATTAAGCACTTACGTCATGACTTTAGGCTGGTGTCGCACTGTACCCGCAGAAATTCGAAGATTTGTTTTAATAACGGCAAAGTTTAAAAATAACGTTCCATTTTCAAACAAGCCATTGAACTTGTCAAGTTTTCGCCAACTCAATCCAATAAGTTTTATTTACACAAAATTATACAGATGTGTTTTAAAGCCCCGACGTTGTTAGCATTGTATTGTTAGTTGAGGATCAACAAGCCAACTCGTACATTTTTATTTACCTGTTCGCTTGATCTCGCAATCCTACAGACGAGGGATTGATTTGTTCCTTAAGGATTTCATCCTTGTCTCGTGCTTGCAAGGCGAAGTTATCTGTCGGCTTAGATGTGGCTACCTAAGGGGTGAATTTTTATCCGGCCCTCTTAGTATTCCAAGGCTGTAGGCTTATAATTCGCTTGAGGGTAAGACCGCAAAGGGTAGGCGACAGAGAGGCGCCCGCACGTCTGAAGGGGCTTCCTCTGGGCTCGCGCTGTCATTCCTTGTAAAATAGTCAACCGTGAGGGGAGACAAAGGAAAACCTTATATAACTATAATGTAATTGCATTATAAGAAGCTTACCGTGTTTCGGAGATCGGTTCTCACTCTGACCAAAAATAACGCCGCAAAAATAAGGCTTTATACATTTATAACTTTCCTTAGGATGCCGTAAGTCTTTGATTTTAGTGCGTACTTACTCGTACTTACTTTTCTTTTACGTTTAAAGATAAAAATGTTTGGTCATAGCATCGCGGTCATAACTTGACTCCGTAAAAAATGTTAAATCTTCCAAATATACGAACATTTCACAACGGTGGTAACAAAAATCTGACCGACTGCGACCCACAAAACGATCGTAACTTTAATAAAGTACATTACATTAAACTTGTTGAAATGTTATTTATTTTTTTTTTTTTTTTTTTTTCTTTATTTAAAGAGCTTTATCGCTGAGCGATAACGTCGCCCTGTAACATCAGCAGAATCAACTAAACTTAACTTACAATCAGTTAACGCTTACTTTAAAATAAAAAATGCCAGTTTGTACAGTATCCTAGCCTGTTCCGATAAAGGGCAAGCAAGGATAGCATTACACTCTCCAACATCGTACTTAGTTTTTGGACCAAGTAGATTAAATCTCAAAGCCTCATTCCGCACACACTCCATCAAAACATGTTGTACGTCTTCGACTACTCCACATTCTTCACAGTTGGGTGACGTAACCTTTTTCATCAGAAAGCCAAATTTTTTTGATGGGATGTGACCAGATCGAAGTCTTAGTGCCATAACTACATAACTTCTGCTAAGCAAATTTTGATCAGTCCAATTATACACTGGAAGCTGTGGTTGGATGGTCTTGTACCAAATTCCCTTTTCTGTTGACCTCTGGTTAAAATATTCATTCCACTCATCTTTACACTGCTGTTTTATTAATCTTATAAAATCTGTATATAAGGGGGGAACATTTACAGAAATTCCCTCTGACACGGCTAGGTTGGCCAAAAGATCTGCTCTTTCGTTATCCTGAATCTGCACGTGAGATGGGATCCACTGTAAGACTATCGAGATTGACTTTTGACTTAACTTGAATATAGACTCCAAAATTGTGTAGGCTATCGGTACTCCTCGCATGGACGAGGTGCACCGAGCCAAGTGTTGCAGCGCACTCTTTGAGTCTGTTAGGATGACAAATTTATAGTGACTAATTGAGTTAATATAAGAAAGAGCCTCTGCTATTGCAATTAACTCGACATGCATAATAGAAATATCAGAGTCTATAGCAAGTTTGACATTTGAATTTAATTGTGGATCCCAAACCGCAGCGCCACTACCAGCTCTACTCTTAGAACCATCTGTGTAAATCTTATGGAAATCAACATATTGCTCCTCTATAAAATTTGTGCAGATTTGTCTCACACGATTGCCGTCATAATGTCGTTTAGGCATAGTTATAGATGGAATATTATGTTTAATAGTCTCACGCACATTGATGTTGCTGACCCATGTCTCCAGAGAAAACATCTCAACCAACCCGACTGAGTGGATAGTAGAAGATTTCAGCTCATTGTAAATTGAGACCAATAGAGGTTGCTTTCTACCTCTCCAATATTGAGAATTATTAATGTTTAAAGCTAACGACTCAATCAAGCTAACCGCAATGCTCTCCCGAAAAGACATACATTTTAGACAGTATTTGCCTCCTAAAAATTTCCTACGACAGTGTAACGGAGATAGATTTAATTCACTCTCCATCACGTGGATGGGAGTGCTTCTAATAAAGCCACCAATAACGCGAAGAGCTTTGTTTTGAGCTTTGTCCAATTTAGATAAATGACACTTGTAACTACAATCATACAGGAAACTACCATAATCTAACCTACTGCGGATTATGGAGATGTATAGTCGACGCAGATGTTTAGGGTGAACACCCCAACCAGGACCTGCTAAAACTTTGAGAATATTTATGAATTTTAAAACCTTTTGAACTGATTCATTAATATGTTTCCCCCATCTGAGCGACTGATCCAACCACATTCCCAGGTACTTTATGTTATTGACTACAGAAAGATTATTACTATTAACTTTTAACTTAATAGGTTGTCTGCACATGCCTCTTTTAAAAATACAAACCTTAGTCTTAGTAGGAGAAATTTCTAAACCCAGATTATCAACTATGGCAATAAATGAATTTAACGCAGCCTGTAGCTCTGAAACAACTGCATTGACATTAGGACCTGATTTAAATAAAACAAAATCGTCAGCATACTGAGAAATATCAACGTTGGTAATAGTGTTACAAATATTGTGAGTCACGACGTTAAATAAAAGAGGTGAAAGTGGGTCTCCCTGGGCCAACCCTCGTCCCGTAGATCGCGAATATTCTTTGTTATTAACTGAAATTTTAAGTATTCTTTCATTCAAGAATCTCCACAAATATGAACACAACTTACGACCTACTGAAAGTTTATCGAGAATGTTCAATAGACTAGCGATATCGACGTTATTGTAGGCATTATTGATGTCAATGAAACAGCCAACTGTGACAAGATTTGAAGTAAAACCAAGTTGAATCTTTGTCGTCAAAGTAAAAAGACTATCTAAACATGATTTAGATTTACGAAAGCCTACAGTATTATCGGAAAATATACATCTATTTTCGAGATACCATTCCAAACGTTTGTTCAAAATAGAGTGAAAAATTTTGCATGGACACGACATCAGAGAAATAGGACGGAGGGAAGATGACTGTCCCGAAATTCGTCCTGGTTTAGGAATAGGAATTATTTGAATATTGCGCCATTGTCTTGGAACACAACCAGATTCGTAAAATGTATTATACATAGATAGTAATAATAGTTTACCGATGGTTGGGAGATTCTTGACCATAGAAAAGGAAATTTCGTCACCGCCAGGTGTCGTATCTTTTGATTTAATGGAATTTTCTAATTCATGAATGGAGATAGCAGCTTCTAATTTATTATTACAGGATTGAAAGCAGGGTTTAGGGGGAGAAACGTAATCAGGCGTTAGGTCATTAAGAAGCCTTTCCGCTAAACTTGAGTCAACCTGTTGATATTTAGATTTACGGCCTTTTACCCATCTCATTTTGCGCCACATATCACTAGCTGAAGTTGTTGCATCAATACTTGTACAAAAACTTCTAAAAGAAGCACCTATTGCCTTACGCGTCAACCTCTGCGATTCCTGGATATTTTCCTGCAATAGTGCATAATTTTGAGGCGTAGGGTTACGCCTAAACTTTGCTAACGCTAAACGTCGTAATGCAACCGATCTGGATAGGTCAGGGCTCCAATAAGGTTTTGGTTTAAATTTAGAGCTGATATGTTGAGGAATAACAATATGAGGAATATGGGAATCTGCTGCTTTCTGTAAAGTGTTTTCAAAGAAGTCATAACACAACTGTGGATCTATCGGGAGGGTTGAATCACGGAGAACACTTTCTATGGACGAAGCATACTTCTCCCAATTAGCTTTTTTAAAATTTCGTTTACGAATGGTTTGTTTAGTAACATTAAAATTGGTAGATAATTTAATAATTAGGTGGTCACTCCCTAAGGATTCATTTGTAACTTTCCAAATAAAATTTAACGCTAAATCCACAGAAATAAAAGAAATGTCGGGAGAGGATTGTTGCACAACGTTATTCACTAATTTTATACGAGTCGGGCTACCGTCATTAACTGATATAAAGTTATGATCTAACATAGAATCGAATATCTGGGATCCACGTTGATCAGTTTTATATGACCAATTGGAATGGTGACCGTTAAAGTCTCCTAAAACTAAAGTTTTGTTGTTTGCTATCGAAAATATATTATCCCAATCTCTTGGTAAAGTACGAACAGTTGAAGGGCAGTAAATAGCGACGATATTCTCAATATACTGACAATTTAACAATTGAATGCATATGAGTTCAATACCTGGATTATAATTATGTACATTACGCAATTGCGCTTTAATAGATTTGTGTACAATAATAGCTACCCCCCCATAACCGTCATAACGGTCCATTCTGAAAAGGTTATACTCGTTCAAATTAAAGTGGCTGTCTGGTTCAAACCACGTTTCACTGATAACAGCAATATAAATCTTATCTTTGAATAAAAGTTGTTCGAACAATGCAGATTTCGGCCGCAAACTTTGTGCATTCCATTGTACAATATGAAATGCTTGAGAATTATTGTAACAATCCATTAATAAGATTACTTACAAGTGAGTTTTCTGGCAAAGTATTAACCACAATTGTTACCAACCATTCTACGAGTATCTTAACCAAGCTGTTTATTTTAGTTTTTAACGAACCTTTCTTCAGAAGTATATTCGAAATGCCACTTATTAAATTACCAGATGACGTATCTTTTCGATTATGATCGCTAGATTTCTTTCTATGATGATGATCACTTGACGTCTTTGTTTTATCGGGTTGAGACGATGTTTCTTGTTCTTCACTCTTCGAAGTCGTAGATGAAACGTCCGAGTCCCAATCCATAACGCCGACGTCCGCGGCCGCGGACGGACGAGACTGCCATTGTTTTTTATGTTGATTTGTTTTCTGTTTCGAATCTCGTTTTGAATGCGAACTATTAGTCGCCTGCTGATGCCCACGTATTGAGATAGGTGTTTTAACTTTATCTGCAAAGGTTGTCTCATCCTCATATGACTGTTCTGGGTTATTATTTTCTAGTGTACTTGTTTGAATATTTTCCTGTGTCACACTTATGTTTTCTACGAGAAAGGTAGGGGGAGGAGATGGAGGTACATATAATAACAGAGCTTTACGGTATGTACAGTTAAATTCATTCATTAACTCTCGTAACCTTTTTTCTTTTAAAAAGATAGGGCATTTCTTATCTAGGGCTAAATGATTACCCTTACAATTAACACACATAAATGTAGTTTTATCGCAGTTATCATGGCTGTCACCACATTTAGGACATTTAGCTTTACTAGACGCACACATCTTTGCAATATGTCCATATCTCCAACATTTGGAGCATTGAGTTACGGGCAATGTGAATCTCTCGACTTTGGCTCTCATACCGTATATAGTTAAATAGGAGGGTACGTGTGCACCTTTAAAACAAATACGTATAGACTCGCTTGCCGTCCATCCATTAGGGTTATCTCCTTTATTATCCGTATCTTTACATCTACGGTTGAGACGTATTGCTGACAGAATTTCCACCTCACACGAGACATTGCCCACAAATTCCTCAATTGAAAGATCCAATTCTATATCTCTGATAATCCCGTATGACACTGCGACTTCCCATGATTTTTGTGAACGCCAACCTTTTTCGATAAATGCTTTGCAATTGATCATTTTTTCGGCATGTGATTCATTGTCAAACGTGATCATTAATTTGTACGGATTAATATATTTCACGCGTGATATACCGGCTATCTCATTAGTTTTAAAAAGCTTTGCTAGCGCAAATTGTTTTGGAAACTTCTCGTTATTGTAAACGCATATCTCAATTGTTTCTTCTCCATTGTTACAGCTAATATCCTGAACTGGGGTTTGTCTTCTTGCGATTCTCTTCCCCTGTTTACTTACAGTAGTCCAGCTTCCGGATGAGTCATCCTCCCTATCTCTTTTTCTTCCTAAGTTATCGTCATCTTCACCTTCTATATTTCCTTTTTCTAATTGTATAGGTACCTCCATATCCAAGTGTATTATATCCTCTGAGTCTTCTCTTTGTGTATCACTACATTCAGCTATCAATACGCCATTGCGTGAGTTATTCATAATCTATTAGATCGAAGGCCGGCCGGCCGAGCGAGGCGGCTCGGCTACAATCGAAGAAGTTCTTATCGCAACACCGGTAATTAGCGTATACTCGTACACACGACTAATTTACCCGAGGCGCAAATCGACACTGAAATGTTATTTATAAAGCATAGCAATAAGTTTGCACAGGCTCAATTGGCTGAGTCACCGTCGCGAGTGTAGTTTCGGATATAATAAATGTTTTACAAGATAAATTTAACTTGCAACATTAGCACCCTCTGCTTCGACACAGCGATTACACAGCGAGTGCAATTTTTCACTGTTGGGCACCCCTGCTGGTGCGGCACAATTTATGACGCGAAGAATGATTTTTCAACATCCGTAAGTTAGATTTATATTTAACAGCCGAAAAGAGCCTGAGCTAAATCACCGATAAGGGGAATATAAAAACGCTGAGTCAATTGGGTTTCGCTATGTATGGCACAAGTTTACGAAATGCGACGTCGCGCCCCGGGAACATATACATTTATCTGTTACTGTTCACTATTTTAATATTGCTTTTTATTATTGTTGTTTACTGTTATTGGATAACTTTTTATGATGTGCTCAGCTTTGAACTAGCAAAATATTTGTAGGGAATCTAGCTGTTGGGAAAAGCCATGTCAAAGTTAATTCCGCTTAAAACCATCACTCAAATAGAATATAGAGAGTCAACTTTTTTTTTCACTGGTATCGCGCAGAAATATTTGGGAATTTGATAAAATGGTTTCGATACAACTCAAACATAGAGTGTGGGTATCCACACGCAGCCAATTAATTGAACCGAGAGTGGGATAAATGTAAGGTAATTTATTACAATTCGCGCCAAACGGCCGACCATTACATTTAAAATATAGCACGTTCACACTTACTATAAAATCGTTCTTTTTTAAAATGGATATATCAATGCAAGTGTATAATATTACGACAAATCAATATTTACCCATGAATACATTTATGAGCAAGATTGTATTACGTGCATATAATACGTGCCATGATTCTTTACAAGTAGGTAAAATAAACGAGTCAAAAATTAAAAATCGCCCACTTAGGTATACCTATGTATAATTAATTATAGGTACAGAACTGAAAACACTATGAGTAGTTGAACGTAGGTTCAATTTAGCCTTGTGAAATCTTTACCTACATAAGTACCTAAATATTATATCTCGATGCTTATAAAGACAAAGCAACCGCACAAAGTAGGTACGATTGTGTAAACATCAGAATTTGCGGAAACTCAAGATCTATCCAATCTTCCGACATAATTAAATTTTAACGAAACGTATTTAACACTGCAGGGGTTTAACTTTGAACAAGTAAAAATTGTTATCATTTTATGTCGGTAAAAAGTCCCCTTTGTAATTATGAGGCTTGTTTGTTTGGCAAGGGAAGCATTACTAGCATCAAACAAGCAGAAATTATTTCAGCTTTACCCGTTACGTTACCTCTACCATGTTTGGACATTTCGAAATAGTTCCACAGATCGGCCCAAGTAAACAAATCAATTGTCTATTTAACATATCTGGGACAAGTTGGGGATGTGTCGGGCGCAAGTCTGGACCTCTCAAATTGAGGGCATGCAGACGACGCCACGACACTCCAGTGTGCCGCTCTACGAGATTTATGATGATGTATTGCAAACTGATGGAGCTATAGTAAGGACAATACGTCTAACTAGAATATTAAGAACGGGAACTTAGGGACGATTTATTAATGAAGTTGGTATTTCAATTAATAGCCAAGGACTAAGATGTCGATAAATTTGTCTACTTAGATACATTTTATTAGACGAAATTTAGTTTTAAAGGCATGCCATAACCATGTCACCGAAGATATTATCTTAAAACTAATTTGTTATCCTAAAATTGCTTTGAATCGATCTTTGGAATAATACAACGTTTCGGAGTGACATCACTGTTCAGAAATCTAAACTTGAACCGGATAAATCGCAGAACCATCACGATCCAAAAGCATGCAAACCTTCCTAATTTCGACTAAATCGACACATTTACTTCTAATTGAGAATACTAATATCAAGTCCTGCGTATATTGGCTGTCTCACAGGAACACTAGCGAGAGAACGTAATTAGCAGTAAATCTAAAAGATTTAGTTCTACAATAAATTTTCAGGAACGTTACGAGTATGTAATTAGGCGCTTGAGCGTAACGAAATCTAGTCCATAATACGACCATACACGGCTCATGAATTCGGTCCGTTTTGTGTGAAAGTAGCACATAGCAACGCTATTGATCGGCTGTTGCAGCAACACATGGCGCCTGATATGTGCCGATAATATGGACACTATAGTCCCTCCATAAACTGCTACTAAGTGGTCCCGGCCGCTCGGAAATATACGTGAGTACCAAAAGCAGCGGTATTGTTTTACGTACTGAATAGTGGTGCTTGCAAAAAATTTGCGAAGAATTTTCTTTAATATTTCGTTTACGATTTTTTTAAACAAAGGTTTGTTTTCTAATGCGTCTGAATGATCTTATAAAAGAAGATCTAGCACAGCTTGCGCAGAAGCGGAATAAAAAATTCTGTCGATTTTTGAATCAAACTAATACATAATTGCATACAAACCTGCTGCGCAGTGTATGAGCCTTGCGATGATCTCTGGTCCTAGTTTCAAACTAGTTGCAATTGTACTTCATAAAACAAACCTAGGAGAGACTAAACCTTCTGTTTTAGGGACTATTCACACTTATTCAGCTTTTGTCCATAGAAAACAACGATTTTGTATGAGATGTGTACGTATCCGTTCAGCCGCGGAAAGCTGAACGGACAAAATCGTTGTTTTCTATGGACAAAATCTGAACAGAGCTGAATAAGTGTGAGTAGTACCTGAGTCGCACTATGGGCTATGATTGTGTTAATGTTAAACTAAAATGTACCTTACCTACCTATATTTTGATCTGGTAATGAATGTAAATTGAGAACGTTCTTTTAAATTAAATTCCAGTTCCATAGCTATATAGCGTGACGGTAATAGCCTGATCAGCAAGATTAGCTCAGACTTCGGACGTGATTGTTAACCTAGTTTCGTTGAAAATTAAATATTCTGAATGCAGCGGTAAACGCTAGACAGCCTACAAAATTAGACTGGATAGAAACCTTAACTTTTATGGACTTTTATCGAATATTGTTAGAGAAGTTGTGAAGTAGGGTAATTATATCGTCAGGTTTGATATTAATTTTTTTAAAAGCTTGTTTAGTTTTGGCCGTCGCTCAAATATTGCAGGTTTTGGTTGCGAGTTAAAATATGCACAACCTGCGTGTAGGGTAAGGAAATGTGGGAATTATGACTAAGTTTATGAAGCTATCTAAGACATATCATTTGCAGACATGTACGAACAATGGTTTTGAAGAAGAGTTTCTCAAATTGCTATTTCGATTCCTTCTGTTTCTTGGGTACTATTAGAGAATAATTTTTGATTTTCGGGTTGAGGTGAGCACGTCCAGCTCCTATAAAACGATTAAACCCGCATCCTACAATTGGACAGTTTATAACAGATTAAATAGTTGGTCTCAATTCGTTCAAATGACACCGATTTACAGGAAAAATAAGGAAAATGCGATTTTAGACAAACTTGTTGAAGCGGTTTTTCAAATTTTGAAACTTAATTGAAAAACATCCAAAACATCCCAAAGATTTGAAGTTTCTTTTAGAATATTACTCACACTTCAACAAAAATCTATAGCCTTCTACGACCAAGAAAAAGGTTAAATGTGTAAATAACTTGTAGATACTTCCCTAAACGTAGTTGCCTACTTATCTTATTTAGGGTGTTTGCCGAAACCCGCTTCAACCAGTAAAACATTGCTCCGTAAGTGCTCGTGTCGCTAACTTTACACTCTTCGGCAACTTCCGACTCTACTGCATGTTAGGTCTGAGCTAGGTATAACGGGAAATATCATAACAACGTATCACATGAAATGTGGGTCGTTTTTTTAAATATTTGTATATTAACTTACCTATATACTAAAAATATTTCATTCACAAAACTTGGTTTCCTTAGAACATAGTTTTGTTGAAAGAATACATCGGGAAGAATTAATTTGGTGGTCTACAATTGATTTTCCAGTATCTAGATCTATCCAGATATTCCAATTGATTATTCAGATCAGTGTGAAGCTACAATTAAGAATCCAATGTGTAATAATTATGTTGTGCCTACACATTGATTTAATATTTTGAAACGCATCATCATTTCAGCCGAAAGACGTCCACTGCTGGACACGGGCCTCCCTTAAGCTCCGCCACTTCGACCGGTTCTGTACTTCCCGCATCCAGCGGACTGCTGCGGCCCTCACAAGGTCATCGGGCCACCTTGTGGGAGGCCTTCCAACTTTACATCCTCCGGTATGCGGTCGCCGCTCTAGAACTTTTCGGCCCCATCGGCCATCTGTTCTGCGAGCAATGTGCCCTGCCCACTGCCACCTAAGTTTGGCAATTCTTCGGGCTATGTCGGTTACCTTGGTTCTCCTGCGGATCTCTTTATTCCTGATTCGATCACGCAGGGAAACTCCAAGCATAGCCCTCTACATTGCCCTTTGGGTGACTTTGTAGCGGCACTACAAATAAAAATGCTTCACGACAAATATCAAGAAACACAAAAAGAAAAGTGGCGCCATCTACAATGCCACAGGCGAACTAACTGAGCAATTCTACATCGCGCAATCAGAGTTTACCACGCTACTCAGATAGATAAAATATTCCGACATCAACTGTCGGGCAGTTGCCCGGACCAGACACAATACCCGTCTGGTCGGAGGATCCTCCTTTTCAATAGAGGATGAGCGAACTTTACACCCTGTTCCTCATACCTCTATAACTTTAAGCCATCTTATGAGGCCCATTGTGAGCGACCACGTTTCGGTTCCATATGGCAGAGACATCGACGCGCAAAGTGTAACTATGGTAAAGAAAACAAATACATGTACAGAATATATGGTTCTGAAGTACCTGCGGATTTTTTTTTCTTTTTAACCGACCTAAAATTTCTACGCACCCGTGCGTATCTTTTTGATGTCGACTGTTCCGTGCTTTCATTGTATTTTAATTATCTCTAAATGCGTTAAATGATGTCTTTAAAACAAATAAAGCAATACTAAACGACAGTAGTCCGTTTCCAGTGTCTTCGATTCACTGCCTTCGAAAACCAAGCTTTTTATTATAAAAACGAAAATGCAAATAGAATTTCCATTTCAATGATAATTAGGTACCGGTAAGCAGTTGTCGATTTTCATACATTTTCATTCCATTGCATTTTCCAATTTAGCTGTAAATATGGTGTAGCATTAATTGTATACAATGGTCAGCTGCGTTTTGTTTCCTGGATAGTGCAATGTTGTTGAAACACTTGCCTGTTATATACCTAATGTTCTAGCGAATTTTTTTTAACGGTGTTATAGGTAAAATTGGTAGCTAAGATTAAGAAATGAAACTCACTCAAACGTACGAGTAGCTCCCAGGTCAATGGTTTTCACACTGACTGAAATTACAAGTAATAACTTGTAATAATTTTTGGAAAATTTTAACAAGTAAAAAGTCTGTTATAAGTAATAAGTATTCTTACTTTTACAATGTGTCAGCACCATTTATCTATTGCTTCATTTTTTATTATTTTTAACCCCCGACGCAAAAACGACGGGGTGTTATAAGTTTGACGTGATTACCTATTGCGGTATCGTAATTTTATTCTAGGTGCATCGTTTACACACATAATTATATAATTAATGTATACAAATATTGTAAAACATAAAGAGTAACGTGGACTTTCTTGAACATTCTTCTCTATACGAAGCAACCTTTTGGAAGGGGCGACTAGAATCAACTATTTTAATGTAAATGTTGACGTTTAAAAGTGCCTTTTATGTGCCTATTTGAAATAAATGCTTTGACTTTGGATCTATTATATATAGATAATGCGTGCTCAGTTAAAACGATTGCTAAGAAGTTACGCACAAGTTTGGGAAAACGTTTTTCGTTAACATACATGTGAGGTAGATACCGGATGGATTGACGTATCCAATACGACATTTGCCGAAATTCGATTCTCACCTCACGTAGCCATAACTTTAACAGTTGGAGCCATAAAATAGAAACCGTAGGTAAGAGGATAGAGCTGGGGGTGGAGGCAGGCCTCATAAAATTTTGCATGTTCCGTAGATCGCGCGCCTGCTCAAGTAGAAAATTTCACTCGTACACGCCAGTGCGCAACATTTACGACTTTTTCATGACGTTATACAAGACTAGCTGGTTGATGCTTGCTCAGACAACTATAAAATCTCACGCTTTCACGACTTTTTCTGTTCTTCAAATAAGAATTACCTGAGAGCGAAAAACTTGTAGTTTGAAAGAGATGCTATCGTGAAATATTTCCCTCTGGTCGCATTAATTTTGCAACGGCTCGCGCGCTCGCCGCTTTGCAGCAATATCGGAAAACATTACGAATTTCATTTCCAAATTGAAAGCGTCTATTTAATTCGTTCCATTTCTTAACTATTCTGGTATTCTGTTCAGTTGACAATGTTGAATTTATCTGTCTATAACAGTTAGTGAAGGAAAAAGAAAAATGAAACGTATCGTCTGTGTTGAAATGAAGTCGAATGGGCCGGGAACCCCGCAGGGGGCGGGGTTCGCGAGATAAATCTCGGACGGCGACATCGACAGCGGTGCGCTTGCCAACGCACCAGCAGCGCAACACCACATTAGGGACCAAACTAATGTCTGCTGATATAACATCCCACCCCAGGAAGAGTGACGCATCTCCGCGACGAATGTATTTACTTATAAATGTACGTCTTTATGCTTAAACGACATTCTTCGTAACTCGAAAGATGTCTTGATGTATGTCATACTGCGACTTTAACGACAAGAGCGTTATGAAGATTGATATGAGCCATAAATTCGGGAAATTTCTCTCAATGTTACGTTAATGTTAAATATTATCTTTTTGTTAAATCGTGGTCCATGTCCACGTTTAACAGTGAGTTAATTTAATAGTCGGGGAATTCGTTTAGTAGCCTCTAATGACATTTCTACCTATTTGTACCGAAGTGTAGCCCATGCCTACGCCGTAGCATGCGTAGCTTATGCCTACGACTCGTAGCTCACGAAGCAAACCTCGTAGCGGTAGCTGTAGGACTAGCAAAATTCGTAGAACTTCGATTATACGTATTTTTTATATCTAAATATTTTCAGCCTTTTGCACATATAAACCCAATTCACGTGAACCGGGTACGTAGTGATCCATAATTTTAAATGACAGTGCACAAAAGTGATATATGTGGGTTAGCAGTAGTAACGCCCAATAGGTACGATCGTCGATTCAGCAACTCTGGCTCGTATTTTAGAGTAAACTGTAGTTGTATAAGCGGTCGTTGGATCAGCATCAGTGCCATTTATCGTGCAGTCGGTTTGTGGCGCCGCCGTCCTTTAGTCGGCCAACACACTGGATAACGTGACATGACACCACTGTGATAGCCACATAAATTATCACAATGGCTCAGCAATGGTATTAATTGTCGTGACATGTTACGTTGTGTTTGATAAAGGATTTAATGATGTATTGAAGCTGTTTGAAGCCGATAGATTCCTGTTGCAATCATATATAAATAGTTTTGAAGTGTCTGTTTGTAACGTCAAAATAACAGCTAATGAAAATATTACTATACACACCGGCACAATTAGCGGAACACAAAAAAAGCAGGATTTTAAAATCTTTTCCTTGAGGAACTGGCCAGTTATTATATTTTTTTAATTTATTGTCAAATTTGAAAATAGAAAATTAGATGACATACACTTTTTTCATTCATTTGTTTTATTTTCCCGAACAATACGTTTTGTCAACTTGTTCGAGTAATAACTACGTAATTGTAATTTTTTTGAAAAATTTCACTTAATGGTTTTTTATAAATTTGTTATTCTATAGGCAATTTTGTTTATTTAAAGCTCTTTATTATGCCTGACTTAACATCACTGGAAATCATTAGGGCTGATGAAATGAGAAGAAATGGCCATACCTACAGATCGATTGCTTCAAGGCTTCGTCGACCAGTATCAACGATTCATCGCAGCATCCAGAGGTACAGATCGTCTAATTCTCTTGTGAGGAGGAGGGGTCAAGGTAGAAAAAGATGTACATCGAGGCGAGATGACAGTTTTTTACAACTTGGAGTTCGTAGGAATACGCGATTAACGGCTGTACAAGCTCGAAATGATCTGGAAGACGTTCGAGGAGTACGGGTAAGTGAGCGTACAGTTCGCAGGAGATTTGAAGAAGTTGGTTTAGGGTCGTATATACCTGCCAAAGGCCCAAAACTTGAGAGACGTCACCGCGTAAACCGATTAAGCTATGCGCGAGAACATCGTCATTGGGATTTGAACGAATGGCAGCAGGTTCTCTTTACTGATGAGTGCAGAGTTCTTTTAAAACAGATCGATGGGAGACAGCGAATATGGAGACGCAAAGGAGAACGCCACATACAGTCTAATTTTGAACACACAGTGGCTTATGGTGGCGGCTCGATTATGGTTTGGGGAGGGATATGTTTGGGAGCTCGCACGGAGTTAGTGATTGTCACAGGAGGGACCATGACAGCAGATCGATACATCAGAGACATTTTAGAAGAACATGTTGTACCATTTGCCCCATTTATTGGTGACGACTTTATTCTAATGCAAGATAATGCTCGTGCTCATAGTGCACAATCGGTACAGGCATATCTGAGCCACGTAGGTATACCGGTGATGCAGTGGCCAGCAAATTCCCCCGATATGCATCCGATAGAGCATGTCTGGGACTTGCTAAAAAGAAGGGTTAAATCCAGAATGCCACCCCCCAACAATCTGAATGAACTTGGAAACGCATTACTTGAGGAGTGGGAGCGGTTGCCTCAAGAAATCATCGATAACATAATCTGTAGCATGCCCAGACGAATGGAAACCGTAATCAGAGCAAGAGGGGGAAACACTCGTTATTAATTTTGCTTAAATTTTATTGTAAAATCATTTAATGCTTACTTTTTTTTATTTTTTGTGATGGTTCATAATCATCTAAAAATTTCACTTATTTCAAATTTCTTTATTTTTCAATTAAAAAAAACGAAGACTTTTCAGAGTCGTTGTTAAAAGATGCTAATCAATTTGTTATTTTGTGTCTAATTACATTTTCGTCAAATATATGCGTTATTATCTCATAGTCTCACTTTTTTTTCTGTTCCGCTAATTGTGCCGGTGTGCATATAATGAACAATCTTCAGTTTCTTCTTTTGTAGATACTAGAGAAGCTTGAATACTCAAGTATTCAAGCTTCTCTAGTACTCTAGTAGTCGAAGAGCAGTGCAGTAATAGTGATGTCAGAAGTATATCTGTTATATATTTCTGACATATGGCCAAAGTAAACAGCTATGTGGTGTTCCGTGTGATGTCGGACGTAAAAGAGTAGCATCATCCCATTTCTTCCCGTGGGTGTCGTAAAAGGCGATTAAGAATGGGCAGCAGCGTTCTCTAGGCAATTTATCACCATACTGCGATCGCCCACCCGCCTGCCAAGCGTGGCGATTATGGCAATCCCCTTCCCGTTTGGAGGAGGCCTATGTCCAGCAGTGGACGTCTTTCGACTGAAATGATGATGATGAACAGCCATAGGCAACACCATTCATCCTGCCTTCTGTCTGTTTCTTCCGGTTGATATCCAAAACGGCTACCCTGATTTTTACTGGAATTTCACTCACAGATAGCTGACGTTATAAGGAGTAACATAGGCTTTTTACCACGGTAAAACGTTTTCGTTGAATAGCTTCCGCGGGCGAATCCGCAGGCAGCAGCTAGTAATACACAAACCTATTTAACCATCTCGATCTGTCAGTGACTCAAATAGATCATTCAGTCGTGGTTCCCGGTTGTTATATCTGTGACAGCTGTCGTTATGAGCAATTAGGGGACCAAAAGTAATACAACTGCAATAACACCAACCGGGACCCTTTATAATGACGGATGTAATTGGGTTGCATAAGCAAGATGACACTCATAAAATGTATAAATCCTGCAATAATAGCCAGGCATGTGGCCAGGCTGTGTGATAATAAAAATTGATTTTGTTAATCATCATTTCTGGCGCCGACTCCATGGCCTGGCCTGGAGGTGGTCCCTAGAAAATGGTTGAGATGGATGGTGCTGATCCACGCGTCAAGTTCGTGAACGGGCGCCGTTGGTTGAGACTGGTCATCTCTTAACTTCCATGGTTTATTTTGAATCTTATATTTAAAAAAAATTACATTGTTCTCACATATAGAAGCACGAAGAATAATGTTCCCAAGATTTTGTAATACCCATGATTTAAAAGAGTGTCCTTGGAGTTTCTTGCCCGTTCTTCTCCATAGAGATCCTGTGAGAGTGCCTGTAAAAGGTTTAATTGAAATAAATGCTTTGAGTTTGAGTTTGAGGTGGGCGAGCTTCCTAAGTTCACGGAGATTTCTTCAACTCATGAAAAATATTAAGCCATTTTCACCAGTCCAAAAAGCGTGGTATGTCAATCGTTATGAATATTTTATTGACAGATATTGATAAAAGTAAACATGATGAAAATACCATAACCTCACGCATTTTTATGTTTCTGTAAATCACTGTATTCTTATTTTAAACTGATTGAAGATTACCTATTTTCTACTCTTTTTTTTGGTTTCCTATTAATTGTGTTTTTTATTTGATTAAACTAATAATTTTATTTTAATAAATAATAATTAATTCCAATAGGGTGCGTTTCAACACGTACGACATTGTTATCTCCATCCTACCATATATATTTTTTAAATCAGCTCCCCGTGCATCGTTACATTCGGATAAGCCTTAATCAGCAGGATAATGTACGAGTACCTAGTATAGTATTTGCTGCTTGGCGCAACTTAACCACTATGTGAGCATCACCCACCAATTTGCGTAATTAGGTCACAACGTGCTACAGCAGCTGAATCAGCCACATTACAAAATAGGAAACCGATTTACGGTGCCGCATCCAGCTCAGAACCAACGCAAATGAATGTATATATGGGCGCCAAATCATTATTTGATTTTAATTTTAAGCTTGTTTGATTGTTTTGTACCTAATTTGACTTTCATGTTAATAAATAAATGAATACTTGTGTTTTCGGTTAAGTCTGTAATAAGGTTTTATTTTGATGTATTTAAAAATGATGGTTTCCGGTTGAATTTATATTAAATTTCTATTTAGTTACTTACTTCCTTTTGACTTGTTTAAAATACTGTAGTTTCCGGTTGAATTTAAAAGTTTTTATTCTGATACTTCCTTTTGAGTTATTTATAATATTGTGCGTTTCCGGATGACTTTGTTTTAAGGTTCTATGTATTAAGTATTTATTTTGAAACATCCGCTGGAATTATTTAAAATGTAACTTCCTTTGAGTTTATATTATTAAGGATTTATTTTGACACATCCGTTTGATTTATATAAAATTCTACTTGGCGGCAAAGTTTCGCGTAATGTTTGGCGGCTAAACTTTGGCGGGTTAACTTTGGCGGTAATTTTATGTATAAAAATGATTGTAATGCTTATTGAATTAATTATTATTTGCTCGTCGCTCGTGGAATAAACATCTTGAGTTTGATTAAGGTATTTTCTTTGAACTTTCTTAAATATTTTACTGCCATTTTCTTTTACTGTGCGTGTGTGTAATATATTGGTGCAAACCAATATGTCGGACTCCAACAACGACGGCTATGAAGCGCCGACAGCAGCGGTGGGATCCACCTCGCCCCTACTGAGGCCTTCTGGATTCCGCGTCCGTAAACCAGTGCCGACCGCCCAGCCTGACCCAACTTTCTCCATGGAGCAAGTAATGAGCCTGGTGACATCAATCACGAAGCAAGCCACATCGAGTGCCGTAGCCGCAGCGCTATCCGCTGCTCCAGCGCCTTCACGGGATCGTGCCAATTTCTACCTACCGCCATTCGATCCCGATGTGCGCTCGCACGATATCAGAGACTGGTGTGCCAATATTGACCAAACCATTACAACTATTGGCATATCACCACATGAAGCTCGCATGAAGGCAATACTGCAGCTGAAAGGAAGAGCGAAGACGTGGGCTGATACGTGGTCCCTACAATCCACCACGTGGGAGCAAGTTAAGCAAGATCTGATCCAGACATTCGGCGAAGAGTTCCGGTATGCTGACGACGTCCAGCGGTGGCGCGGCTACACGTCGGAGCAGGCGAGCAGCTACGCGGACTACGCAACCACGGGATGGACGCTGTTCAAGAGAGTGCGGCCCGAAGCCGCAGACACCGAGGTAATTGATGCTCTTATCACTGGTATCTACCCCGATTTTGTGAAATGTGAATTGTTACGTAATACGCCTGACTCTTTGCCCAAACTAGTCTCCGTTCTGAAAACTTTTCGTAAACGTGACCGACCGAAAACAGACAGTGCCGACAAAAGTAACCTTAACAAAAAACCCCGACTTTCGGAAACCTCTGATTCATTAATCAACGGTCATTCGCCAATTTGTTTCAAATGTAAAAAACCTGGTCACAAAGTTCGTGACTGTAAGGACTCTAATGTATCTGTAAAGCCAGCCCCACAGGTTTCGCCTGATAACCGCAAGTTTATTGAGTGTAACTATTGCCATAAAAAAGGTCATTTAGAGAAAGCTTGTTTTCGCAAGCAAAATGACGAAAAATCTAAGTCAATAGATCAAAAATCCGTTAATTTTTGTGGTCCTATAAATCGTTGCACGACTACCGTCAAAATTGGAGCTACTTCATATCCTTGTCTATTTGATTCCGGCGCAGATTGTTCGTTAGTACGTAAAAGCATTTCTGGTTCGATTCCGGGCAAAAGAAACACTGTCAATACAGTTTTCAAGGGAATAGGTGGTGTGAACGTAACGTGTTCCCAGAGCATCTCAGCGGTGGTCCAGATCGATGAAGTTAGTGTGGAATTAGAGTTATTTGTTGTAGAAGATCACCAAACCCAGTTTAATATTTTGATTGGCTATGATTTAGTGCAAATTCCGGGTCTTACTATCACGTTAAAGGATAAAAATATGAATGTCACGAGAAATATGATTATTTCTGAAAGCTCTTTAGCAGAGTCAGAAATTAAACTAAATACTGACCTTGCTGATCCTACTATGTCAGAAAAATTACTTTCAATTTTAAACAATTTTAAAGACTATTTCACTTCTGGTAATAAAGTTTCTGAGGTAAAAACTGGTCAATTGACTATTAGATTAAAGAATGAAGATAAAATAGTTCAACGTAGACCCTACAGATTGTCACCAATGGAACGCGAAAAAGTTAAAGACATTATTAACGACCTTTTTATTAGTTAAAAAAAAAGATGGGACTGACCGATTATGCGTCGACTTTCGGGAGTTAAATGCAAACACAGCTAGGGATAATTTTCCATTACCATTGATTGCCGATCAGATTGATAGGTTAGGTAAAGCGCGTTTTTTCACTTGTTTAGATATGACTGCAGGGTTTTATCAAATACCGATTTCAGTAGATTCTGTAGAAAAAACCGCGTTCGTTACACCTGATGGTCAATTCGAATTTTTACGCATGCCTTTTGGGCTGTGTAATGCACCGTCTGTTTATCAGCGTGCCATTAATAAAGCTTTGGGTGACTATAAGGATAAGATTGCTCTGGTTTATATTGACGATGTCCTTGTAGTTTCTGCAACTATAGAAGAAGGGTTAACTAACTTGAAATTAGTTTTGGAAAGGCTAACCAATGCAGGTTTTTCATTAAACATAAAGAAATGCTCATTTCTAAAAAAGTCTGTTGAATATTTAGGAAATATAATAGAAAACGGAACTGTTAAGCCTAGTCCCAGAAAGTTAGATGCCCTCTCCAAGTCTACTGCACCAAAAAACATTAAACAATTACGGCAATTTAACGGCCTAGCTGGTTATTTTAGGAAATTCGTACCAAATTTTTCCAAAATTATGGCCCCTTTGTATGAATTAACTAAATCTGGCGTACCTTGGAGGTGGACTGAAAAGCAGGAAAATGCCCGAAATGAAATAATTAGTAAATTAACATCTTCCCCACTCTTGACAATTTTTGACCCTGATTTACCATGTGAACTCCATACAGACGCTAGTTCTCAAGGTTACGGTGCGGTATTGATTCAGAGACATGACAAGAATCCTCATGTCGTTGGTTATTTTAGTTTGCGAACGACCAATGCAGAGAGCAAATATCATTCATATGAGCTCGAAACATTGGCTGTCGTGAAAGCTATTAAACATTTCCGTCACTTTTTGTATGGTAGATGCTTTAAAGTTGTAACAGATTGCAATTCGCTAAAAGCATCCAGAACAAAAAAGGAACTAACGCCAAGAGTACACCGGTGGTGGGCATTTTTGCAAACATTCGAGTTTGATATTGAGTATAGGAAAGGAGACAGACTTTCTCATGCCGATTTTTTTAGTCGGAATCCCGTAGCGAGCCCCTGTAAAACCCCTATCGAGAATAACTCGTTGCAATTTTTAGTAAACTCTTCCACACTTGATCATAACTGGCTCCTAATAGAACAAAAACGTGACCCAGTTCTTAAAAACATAGTTGAACAACTTAGTTCTGATACAATCCCAAAAGACATTGCTGACACTTATGTCATATCGCAAGATAAATTGCTTAGGCGTAAAGTTCAAATAGAAAATAAAACTCGTAAACTCATCATTGTGCCACGTAATTACAGATGGAATCTTATTTCCCATTATCATGATAACCTCCAACACTTCAGTTGGGAAAAGGTTCTAGCTAAATTAAGAGAGCAATATTGGTTTCCCAATATGTCAAAAATAGTTCGAAGGTTTACAGAAAATTGTGTCAGTTGTAGAATTCGCAAAGGTTTGTCTGGTGCTAAACAAGTTACCCTTCATCCTTTAGATAAAATCGCAATTCCCTTTCACACCATACATGCTGACATAACTGGGCGTATGAACGGTAAACGTGATAATGCTGAATATGCATTTGTATTTATTGATGCTTTTACCAAATATACTCATTTAATTTATACTAATGATCGAACTTCTAATACAGCTATAACTTGTCTGCAAGAAGTAATTTCTATTTTCGGCACTCCGAATAGGCTCATAACAGATCAGGATAAAAGTATGACATCGTCTGATTTCAAGAATTTTTGTCATCGCTTCGGTATTGAGCATCACGTAGTAGCTAAAGGCGCTAGTCGGGCAAACGGTCAGGTTGAACGTATTATGAAAATCATTAAAGATAATATGTCTGTTGTGGAGCTTAATACACAGTGGCACAGTGCTATTCGAGATTTACAGTTGGCTATTAATTCTACCGTTTCTAAAAGTACGGGAAGATCTCCCATGGAGCTATTGTTTGGAAAAAAATGTTCGCCACCGGGTATTAAGCTCTTGCAAATCGATGATGATGAACCAATTGATGACATTAATACTGTTAGATCATTATGTAAATTAAGGATGGACGAGCGATCATTTCGGGACAAGTTAAGATTTGACAAGGGCAAAGCTCAAATCAAGCCCTTTGAAAAGGGGGATTTCGTCTTAATGCATAAGCATGAAAGGCATACGACTAAACTTGGTCCTAAATATGAAGGGCCTATGGAAATTCTAGAAGTATTGCCTAATAATCGCTATAAATTAAAACATGTCAATTTAAGGGGATGTTCCGAAAAGATTGCTAGTCATGATTTTTTGAGACCAGCACCTCTGGCTCAAAATGATCCATTTATGGATGACGATGATAACGAACCGACCGTATGGGCGGATAATTTGTAAATTATTTTAGCTACTCCACCTTCCTCCCTATTACGCTGGCTGGCCACCATGCGTATCCTTTTTCCTGGTCTTAGGGCTATATCCCAGGCGGGTGATTGCCATGAGATGTGGCTAGAACCAAGGCGGGTGATGCCGTGTTAGGGGGCTATATCCCAGGCGGGTGATTGCCATGAGATGTGGCTAGATCCAAGGCGGGTGATGCCGTGTTAGGGGGCTATATCCCAGGCGGGTGATTGCCATGAGATGTGGCTAGATCCAAGGCGGGTGATGCCGTGTTAGGGGGCTATATCCCAGGCGGGTGATTGCCATGAGATGTGGCTAGATCCAAGGCGGGTGATGCCGTGTTAGGGAGCTATTTCCCAGGCGGGTGATTGCCATGAGATATGGTTAGGCGGGTGATGCCGTGTTAAAGGGCTAAACCCGAGCCGTGGGTTTTTGGGTGGTGCTGATTTTATGTAAAATGTTTATAACAGCGCAGAGAGCGCGCTGGATCAGAATGGCCGTATGGGCGCCAAATCATTATTTGATTTTAATTTTAAGCTTGTTTGATTGTTTTGTACCTAATTTGACTTTCATGTTAATAAATAAATGAATACTTGTGTTTTCGGTTAAGTCTGTAATAAGGTTTTATTTTGATGTATTTAAAAATGATGGTTTCCGGTTGAATTTATATTAAATTTCTATTTAGTTACTTACTTCCTTTTGACTTGTTTAAAATACTGTAGTTTCCGGTTGAATTTAAAAGTTTTTATTCTGATACTTCCTTTTGAGTTATTTATAATATTGTGCGTTTCCGGATGACTTTGTTTTAAGGTTCTATGTATTAAGTATTTATTTTGAAACATCCGCTGGAATTATTTAAAATGTAACTTCCTTTGAGTTTATATTATTAAGGATTTATTTTGACACATCCGTTTGATTTATATAAAATTCTACTTGGCGGCAAAGTTTCGCGTAATGTTTGGCGGCTAAACTTTGGCGGGTTAACTTTGGCGGTAATTTTATGTATAAAAATGATTGTAATGCTTATTGAATTAATTATTATTTGCTCGTCGCTCGTGGAATAAACATCTTGAGTTTGATTAAGGTATTTTCTTTGAACTTTCTTAAATATTTTACTGCCATTTTCTTTTACTGTGCGTGTGTGTAATATATTGGTGCAAACCAATATGTCGGACTCCAACAACGACGGCTATGAAGCGCCGACATATACGTAGTTAGAATAGGTACGTACCGTACGTACTATCAAGATTCACTAATGCAGTCGCATACTAAGGGCTATATTGCTATGAAGTAGCGGTCCAGGCCGTACCTACAGCTGTGTGTATAAGTGATGTATTAACACAAAACTCACCGCTCCACTCACACACTGGCGTTAGTCTCTGTATTTTATACATACCGTCGGCGACGACAGACATGACCTTGGTCGGTTCATACCATTGCTAAAATTTACTTGAATAATTTGAGTTCCGGTAGCGTGCAGCGTATCGTCTTGGATTAAGAAACTCATAGGTCTGGGTTCAAATCTCGCGATGAAGCTTTAATTTTTCTTTTTAACAATCATCTTCATCTGTTCTTTTATTATTCGATTTATTAATATACCAGAATAATAATGTAACATTTTTTTATTATTACTCGTATTGTTATTTAAATAAAGGTTTACCAATAATAAATGATTACAAAATGTTTATTCGTTATAACTTCATGAAGAATGTATAAAAATAACTAATAATAACTTCTTGTTAAAACAGTTTATTTTCTCATAAAGAACAATTTATTGAAGTAAATAAGCTAGTTGGTTAACTATGATAATCAGGCTATTGTATCTTAGTAATATAATAATATTGTGCTGATTACTACTGTGTGTCGGTACTCTAAATAAATCACAATATTCTACAAAAATCTACCCACGTAAAAGTAACAAATGCAGACAAGTTGTCACAATACAATTAAATGACTCAGTAGTACTACTTTTATTCTACTGCGAGTGAGTTCGTTCTAACTCAAACCTCAAAGTTAACAAATCGTATTTAATAGGACTTAAAGAGGTTATAGCTTAAGTGTTCATTTTCATTCCGAAAAGAAGATTGAAACTAAACCTCAAAATAATCCAGATTACGGATAAGACAAAATATTATTTGAATATTACTAAAATAAATAAATATTTGTAATTTATAACTTAATGTTAATGTTTTTTCCGTTAACTATGTTTTTTGAGCTGATTCTCGAGCTGGTTGATGCGAACCTTCTGCGTGGAGTGCACGGCGCACGGTTCGTAAAGATGTGTCGAATAATTCGGCAAAATGTCTTGTCGTTTTGAAACCACTTGTTTCATATTCGCTGAACGTGTGCTTGTTATAGGAGCTGGGGTCTTCCACTTTGCTTTCCACGGGCAAGGCTACCGCCTTCCTCATATCTTTTCACCCACCGACTCACAGTATTTCACTAAAACAAAAAAGGGGTACTGTTAGGCTACTAAGCAAAATACACACTTTATGTATTACCTACTATTTAGAAACAAAATTATTTAAAAGGGCAATTTCACATAGATATTAAGTTTATTGTTATTTTCATAGTTCTATAATCTAGGAAATAAATTTACATTGAAATTTTATATTTTTATTCTATTTAGACATTGTGATATTTATAAAACGTTAAAAAATTACTACAAGGATCGGCAGTTATACTTTAATTAAATAAATGTTTAATATTTATATTTAAATCATAATACTCACACTCAGTCCGGTTTCATCACATAGGTATTTGTGAAATAGGTATTAAGTCCACTTTTATGCAGCGCAATAATATTCGCTTTCATTTCTATATTTAAATTTGCTTACATTTTAAAATGAATTAGAAGAACGCTAATAGATGAAACACACGTCACTAGCACACAATATCAACCAACACCGTTCTATAAGTCGCGGTGAATGAGTCGTAAATCATTTAAATTTATTTAGGTTTCTGTGGGTATAATGATAAAGTTTTACGAGTTTAGTGAATAAGAAGAACAGAACAAGAAACTATACTCAAAAGTGATTTTTAAAACAATAAAAAGACTATCACACAGCGAGTGGGATTCGAAACCGCGACTCGCTGCGCTCAAACGCGATAATCAAGTGCGGTAACCGCTCAGCTATCATGCCATTTGCTTTAACGGTTGAATTTAGGAAATACATTCATTCGTAAACGTATGAGAGTGTGTATATAGTATTATAGCCTATAGAAATTGCTTATTATAAGAAGGTCGTAAGTTAAAGCGAAGTGTCAATCTATTGCTTTTTGAGATTGGGGCACCATTAGTGAGGGCTACTGTACCTAACTAAAATCGTAATTTTAAAAGTACATAACATCCATAGGTTTAGGTAGTTAAATAAAGGTAAACAAATCGTAAAAATGGTTTTTATATTTGACACTTTCTTGTTTAAAAAACGGTGTAGCAAAATTTAATTTATTTTTGATTTATACGATATTTTCCTCTTTTATTAATGTACTAGGTTTTGCCAGTGGCTTCGCCCACGTGGTGGTCTAAAATTATCCCACAGGAATGTAATACCGGGATAAAAAGTATCCTGTGCTAATCCAGATCATCGGTTATTGCGTGATTAACAAACATCCAAATTTTCACATTTATAATATTAGTAGGAACTAGGATGTCACAGATAGTTAATCAGATTCTGATTCAAGTTCAGAATACAGCCTATTATTATATGACTATAAATAATATGATTTTAAAATTTGAAATAAAAGGTTTCGCATCTATGAGTCACGAGCTTTTTGTTTATCTTTATTAAACTACCTAAACCTATGGAGATTCCGACGTTTGGCTCCCAGACTGGAGCGGGCCGGGACTGCCTTGAAGCGGCTCCAATCTAAGGGGTCCAAACGCCTCCTGCCGGAGGCTCTACGCGGAGTTCGTGCGGTCCATGGCCCTTTACGGGGCACCGCTGTGGGCGCCTTCATTGAGGCGCCGACCAGCCCGCCGGTTGAACGCGTCCCACAGGATCATGGCCATCCGGATGATCCAAGAATACCGCACGATGTACGGTGAGGCGGCGGGCCTCCTTGCCGGATTGCCACCATCGAATCTGAAGGCAAAGGTTCTCGCGCCACTCCCATGTGTGTGCGAGGAAAAACGCCGGGGCGTAACTCCGCTGCCGCGAGAAATCGCGGCACAGCGGACAGAGCTCCGGCGGGGGGATCTCATGGCGACATGGAGAGTGCGATTGTCGCAACCCACTGTTGGGCACGCCAAAACTGCTCCGCACCGCTCAGCTGCTCAACTCCTCACCGGACACGGTTGTTTTGGATAAGGCGAGAGGAAACGCCCGGGTATTACTACTGCGTAGATCGCCCAGAGGACACGGTGGATTTGCACACGGTGGAGTTCTGCCCGGCTTGGGCGGAGCACCGCTGTGTCCTCGTGGAGGCGATCGGCGGCGGCGATCTTTCGTGTCCGGCCCTGATCCAGGCCATAGTACGGAGCGAAAGTGCATGGGAAGCCGTCACCTCCTTTTGCGAAGCAGTAATGCTCGCGAAGAAAGAGGCGGCGCACGTAAGGGAGAGGCAATCTATGCGCCCTCACAGCCCTATTCCCGACCACCGTAGGTGCTGGCTTGCAGACGGCTAGTAATGGGTAGCTCGCCGTCCGGTAACGACCAAGCCCGGGTCGATGGCACGTTGTATTCCACGCGCGCCTCAAAGAGATGTCAGCACCAACGGGCGGGGTCAGCAAGGGCCGATGTGTCCTAGGGGTGCGGGTTGTTCGAAAGAGATACCGTCGCCCCTGGCACAAAAACAACTGACGGAACACGGGTGGGTTTTAGTCAGTAAAAGTCTGACACGCCCTCCCGCTCCGCCCAGAGCGAAAGTTATTTGATGATTTCCTACCCTGAAAAAAAAAGAAAAACCTATGGAGATACACTGTGTCACCAATTCCCATACATTGTGTACCTAATAAACTTCAATCCCGATCATTTTTGAATTCTAAATTTACTACGTCATTGTAACATAACATTACATCGCGCCTGTATTTCCCCAAGGGTTTAGCAGAGGTGTACCTAAATACATCATTGCACCAATCTCTTGAAAAAGTCAATCCATAAAAGTACAATACATGGTTCCACACTATGATATAACTACGACACTATGTTGCTACTAAAAGGTTTCAGCTGTTCTATAAAGACTCCCTAACTTTTATTTCATAGCGCCAAAACAGAATGAGATTTTCTAAAGTGCTATTTTATAATGCTGCTGAGCTTGCTCATATTTTGTCTGAGTATACAGCCATGTAGGTATATTTGCTACGTGATACAGCCACTTATTACTTCAAAATCTCTTTTATCTATATATATATATTAATATAATAAAGCTGAATAAGTGGTTTGTTTTGGTTTGTTTGTTTGAACGCGCTAAATTCTGGAACAATCGCATTAAAAAAGATATGTTGGCATTTAATTGCCCAATTACTACTGCTACTTAACACCACGCTAGTCCCTTAAGAGCCGAGCAAAAAACGCTGAGTGAAAACGAAGCATAAGCGCACTCAGGCGATGCGATGCCATGTGGTGGGTCGGCGGAAGAAAATTCACACAGAAGAAATCAAAGGCACAAGCTAGTGTTAGATAAAGGATGATATTGCACGCCTAACTTGTTGGTTTCAGACCACGCATTTAATTAGTATGCAAATTACGTACTGAGGAAAAGAAGAAAGGACGAAAATAAATTACGACTCATAATCAGCCAATATCCACAGGCCTCCTCTCGGCCTGAGGGAGTGGGCCGTAATCCACAACGCGGGCCCAGTGCGGGTTGGTTGATGTCATATGTCTTCGAGGTTTATAGTTCTAAGACATGCCGGTTTCCTCACGATGTTTTCCTTCACCGTTTTGAGAGCAGTGGTGATGAAATAATTTACACAAAGTAAAGCGCCTGTCTGGGCTCGAACCTACGACCTACAACGTAAGTCGCGGTCGTTACCACTGGGCCACTGCTCTCTAAATACGACTAATAACTGACTGTACCAAAACAATCTCAATACTTTTTTCAAATATTTTTTTAATGCTAGAAGAGGAATGCATTTGTATTGTAGGACTAGCAGCGCTCCGCGGTTACACCCGCGTAGTTCCCGTTCCCGTGGGAATACCTACGGGGATAAAATATAGCCTATGTGACCCGGGGATAGTGTAGCTTCCCAACAGTGAAATAATTTTTCAAATCGGTTCGGTAGTTTCGGAGCCTATTCTTTCCTCTTTATAATTCCTTTATTCCGTTAAAAATACATATAAATTACATTTTTAAATATTATTATAAAAATATAAAAACATTTAAAAATATAAAAAAATAGTAGCCCACCGGTATCGGGAACAAGGTCCAAGCTACCGGCGGTCAGGGCTCCAGAGAGAGGAACCTCCTAACGATGCGAGCCGTGTCCAGGAGTACCGCTTTCTGGATCAAGCCCTTGACCCAGCTGCCCAACGAGAGCCTCCTCAGATGTTGGTCGAGGCTCTTGGCTATCAAGCCATTGGCTGAAACGACTATCGGTACAATGATCGCTGAGTCCACATCCCACATGTCGACAACCTCGTGAGCCAAGTCAAGATACTTGATTTGTTTATCTTTCTCGGCTTTCACGAGGTTCCCGTCATGCGGGACCGTTATATCAACGATCATTGTACGCCGCTCTAGTCGATCCACCACCACTATATCAGGCTTATTGGCAACAATAGTCCTGTCAGTGATGATGGATCGATCCCAGTACAGTGTGACATGTCCATTTTCGAGAACTGGGTCGGGCACATACCTGTAGTACGGCACTTCCGATTCCACAAGGCTGTATTTCAGAGCAAGTTGCTGGTGGATAATCCTGGCTACAAGGTTGTGTCTATGCAAGTACTCCTCGTTAGCTAGACGAGAACAACCGGAGATTATGTGTCGGATTGATTCTCCCGGACGGTGGCATGCCCGACAGATGTCAACCGTACCATCTTTCACAATAAATCTCCGATAGTTGTTCGTCATGATAACTTCGTCCATAATTGCACAGACAAAACCTTCGGTTACCCCAAAGAGGTCACCGAAACGCAGCCAGGCTACGGACGCTAGTAAGTCTACATCGGGTCCATGTAGGGCCCGAAAAAAGCGTCCGTGGAGCTCCTTACTCTGCCATACCTCCATGCGATCCGTGTCAAGCACTACAGGCTTGCGCCAGTTCTCTTTAGCCAAGGAGAGCGGGGTGAGGCCCTTATCCACCCCAACTACATCTCGATGCATCCCCACGTTGGTTAATAGCAATAATCTATAATATTATTATAGAATATTGCCACATACCTAACGTGACCAGACGTCCCGTTTTGAACGGGACTGTCCCTTTTTATAATAAAGAGTCCCGGTGTCCCCGAAATGGACTCTGGGACGCAAAAATGTCCCGTTTTCTGAAACCGCGCGAAAATTTGAGTAGTCGAGCCGGCCGGACGCGAACGGTGTGCAAGAGCGAGACCGCGTCGTCTCGGTCGACACGACGATAGCCGAGAGTGGCCAAGTCGTCATCGCTTGCGCTTTGTTGATTAATAGGGTATTTTCCAATTTATTAAAAAAGTGTTTTAATTTGAAGATTGGGACGAAATATGTAACAGAAAAATAAATTGATTTATTATATCAAATTTTCTCAATTACAAACGATTTAAATCAAACACATTTTTCGTTGTTTTGAATTTACCGCCAAAACGCTCCTTAATATGACATTTTTATCATTTGGCGGGTTGTTCGAAAGAGATACCGGCGCCCCTGGCACACAGGCTACTGTGGGAACACGGGTGGGTTTTAGTCAGTAAAAGTCTGACACGCCCTCTTGCTCCACCCAGAGCGGGAAAAGTTATTTGACGATTTCCCTCCCAAAAAAAACACATGTGACGACACTTTTGTGTTTAAACAAGGGAATGTCGAGTTTATAATTAACAAGCTTGTTAATAGATGGAAAATGGTATTACCTACTGGTGTGCGGTGCCTCTGTGCACAAATACTTCTAAAACTGCGCCACATAAATTATTTTTACCAGTGCCGTTTAGGTACCTACACAAATCTGAAATCTGACGTCACATCTGGTCACGTCATAAAAATGTCATCGGAAGGAGCGTTTTGGCAGTAAATTCAAAACAACGAAAAATAAATTTTATCATAGGTAATCGTTTTTAATTGAGAAAATGGATATAAATCAATTAATTTTTATTTTTCTGTTAAATATTTCGTCCCAATCTTCAAGAGGTTAAAATAGTTTTTAATAAATTTGAAATATCCTATTGTTTGACAGATTTTTCGTTCGCCCACTTCTCGATATTTATTTGTTGTTGTTTGATGTTCGTGTACCTGTTAAATAATTAAACTTCTTTTGTTTTGGAATCATAAGTTAAGATGCCGAAACACAAGTGTCCGTTCAATGTTAACTTACATTTTTTTTTTTTTTTTTTTTTCGATATTGTCATCTCGCAGTTGACCTTGAGAGGCCGTGACTGCTCAACCAGACTTTCCTGTGAAGGTTTTTAGAACTCTAAAAGCCTCCAGCCAGGGCGTAAAACCTACTTAAACCTAAAACGACTGCGCACTGAGGGCACCCCCTGTGGGGTACGAACCTCGTTAACTTACAAGCGAAATAATCGTTTATCAAGCAAATAAATACCTACTCCCTCAGATGGCAGATGCGAAAAGTATCGTAGGTACAGAACTTTAAAAAAAGTGTTTTTTTTTTTATTGACTACCTGTTATATAACCTAAATACCTAAACCAATGTCCCGTTTTGAGTCAAAGAATAAATGGTCACGTTACATACCTATCCCTTTCCCATAAAAAAAGAAAACAAATAAACATTCCGATTCAACTGTGGAGTGTTAAACACGTTTCGTCAAGCAAATGTATAGTCAGCATTATTACTAAATTTTTAGGATTCCATTTTACTCGAAGACTATTTCAATGAATTGGAAAAAAGTTTCACCTAGTCTGTGCACCGACGCTAAACAATGAAATTGTGAAATTACGAAAAAATAAGGGGTAGCACTCGCAATCCGAGTTATAAACTATATGTTTGCGAAATTTCATCCAAATCCGTTTAGTAGTTTTTGCGTGAAAGAGTAACAAACTTCCATCCATCCTCACGAACATCCACATTTATAACATTAAGTAGGATTAGTAGGATAGTATAGTTTTTCGAGAAATACTGTGAAGTAAAAACTTATTTTTATTGGTCGACAAAAGCATATCTACCTACTGTGCGTGCGTAAATAGTTATTCATCCCAACTACGAAACCTTCAACTGCGCGTGGTCCGTCACGTAATGGGCCGGTTTTCTATCTTTTTCTAGACCTGACTGTACAGCAATAGGTAGTTACAGGTTACCTATTGGATACCTGTCCCTACGTATATGTACGGTAGGAGACAAAAACAAAAGATGTACCTAGTTAAATAGTTAAATCGTTTTATATTCCGTAAATACCTAGATAGTACTTAATGGCACTGAATTTGTATTCTGTATCCACATGATAAACCCAATTGGAAATAGTATTCCCAATACTCAACCGTACCTACCTACCTACTGCTAGAGAACAAACGTGACGAATTTATAAGTTATTTCAGGTTTGGGTAGCCCGCACTCGGGTACATGCTTACCTAGGTATTTACTGTGATTCTTATCATTATGCTAGATTGTTTTTAGAAAAGTTCAAGCCTTTATAGAATAATACGCCAAATTTAGTTTCTGTTTATTTAGGATCTTCAACAAAAAATGTACACAATACATGACACATGTGTAGGAAAAATTTGGAAACAGTCAAAACATATTTACGAACATACAAAAAAGAAGAAAATAAAAGATTTAAATTTGTTTTGCAAAGTTTTTCGCCAAATATTTTTCACTACTTTTCCGTGTGGTGCCGGACGTAAAAGAATAGCACCATCATCCCATTTCTTCCCGTGGGTGTCGTAGAAAGCGACTAAGGGGCTTACCAGAGAATGGGCAGCAGCGTTCTCTGTGCATTTTACCACCATACTGCGATCGCCAACACGCCTGCCAAGCGTGGAGATTATGGCAATCCCCTATGTCCAGCAATGGACGTCTTTCGGCTGAAATGATGATGATGATGACTTTTTTTGCCATGTTTTTATCTTCAAAAAGGCTTCAAAACACATGCGACAAAAACATAGCCATGAAATAAATAACAGCTATTTACAAATTATAGAAACTACTAATCTCCATAAAGATCAATTTAACTTCATGCCAACACTTAAAACTCAACACTCCACATTTGCAGCAACTAGCAACTCGCCGACCATTCCGTGCAATTACCTACTAAAAAGAAAAATGTTTGAAGGTAGAAAGTTTAGAATAAGCCTCGCGGAAGCTGGAAAAGTAGTTTTAACTTAAAGCAAACAAACGTCTTTTGTAAGGCCCTCGGACAGGCAGCAGATGGCAAATGAAATAAAATGTCCGAGTGATATGTTTGGGCCATAAGTCTTCATTTCAATGACCATTCATTTGCGATCGGTGCGGCCGCGCGGGCCTCCGCTAGATTAATGGCGATCCGATTTTCTGCTCTCGGCAGACCCTATGAGAAAGGAAATGTAAAGAGATATATAGGGATACATCTATATTGTAAATCTAAATTGTTAATAAATAGCTTAGGTCACTTACTTTTAGTCTCTATTTTAGGAAGGGACGAGGGTGTTTGTTTGTGTTCGTATGTTTACTATTCTTTATGTACCTATACCTTCGCCAGATACCTACACAGATTTTTTATATCAGTTTAAAGATACAAACACAGATAGACTTGCCTATCTGCGGGAAAGTAGATCGGTATCGGAATACTTTGACTATCATCATTATTTTGATGTTTTGATGTTTGCCCTTTGCTACGGGCCCCTCCTTTTTGAAACCCATTAGGTAAGTCGTTAAAGATCTCTGATGGTGATAAGATTGGTCAACTGTTTGTTCTCCTACGAATTAGATTCCTAATCTGTATACCTACACATTTCCCATCTGGTGCACGTAGGTACCTACTAGGTAAAGCGACCACTAAGTCGTTGGTAATTCCATAAATATTTTAAACAGTATTTCGGTTTTCATCATAGGTATTTATTTGCTGCATAATAAGAAATTCTGCAATATTTCTCCGACACTTACTTACAACGTCAACTGTTAATCCTCTTGGCGGAAATAGAATTTCTCAGAAGCAGACACGTCGTAATATTGAAATGTTTAAAGTCCTGACATCATAGGGCAGAAAATATTATCATTTTCTATGTTAACAGTATCAGTGTTGTGTTCACCTGTCCCTACTGACGTACTATATGCATTTCAAGGGACGGTTTTTAGATATAAAAACGTGTGATTAAGATCTCCCTATTGAATTATTGTCATTTGACGATGATCTGAACAACGACAATATGCACACCTGCACCTAGGGGTGGCGCTTTAAAAGTTCTAATATTAAACAAAAAATAAATATCACGTGCCGTCATGCCTTGACTACCTGCTTGATAGAACTGACAACAATGCTGTTCGAGATCAACCATAAAATAAACCTGTCTGCCTCAGAAATAACATATTCTTATTTTTTAATATTATTTATCTAGCTAAATCTCTACACAGTGAAGTGAAGATAGCGTCATCTGTGAGACGGAGCGTGAACTACACTTCCTGCACGAATGATGGGAAACTCTCAGTTCCCTCTAGTTCCCAGCATTCACCGCAGTGAGTGATTGGCACGCTATTGTACTTCCCTGAAGAGCTTAAACCCCGCATGTCCAAGTTAGGAATACAAGCTTTAAGATTATCTTTGAATTGGTTACAATGCAGGCAACGTTCTCCATAGGTGCAGATCGAGATTGGAAGTTGCAAACATTATTGTTTAATCTAGGTAACGATGCTACGACCTATATGGATTTATAGATACCTAAGTGTTCAATATTATCCACATTGCAATACCTACTCCTTTTGAAGATTGAGTAAAGGCTCCCGCAGACAGGCGCCGTGCGACGTTGCGATGCGATTCTGGTGGACATTTTTCATGAAGTTTTCATAGAAATTGTTCTACCACAGCCACGTAGCGCTTGTCTGCGGGAGACTCAATTAAATACACTCAAAGGATATTCGAAAACATTCAGTCTGACCTTTTAAATTCTTAACAGCTAAGCCTAGGTTCCTTTATAGGTAGTCTCCATAGTGGAATAGTAGTATGGTACCTACCTAGTAATAAAAACGATATGAAAAATCACCCAAAGGATCTGTAGTTCGTGAGCAATGAAACGCAATATGATTTTGTAATCCGAACATATTGCAGGCGGAAGGTTTACTAACAGCTCAGCCGCTCATAGAATGTTGTTTGTTTGTTTTTATGAATTCGGGTAGCATTGAATAGGAGAACCGCCCGGCGTGATGTGCAAAATACAAATATGCAGCATGCGGACTGAATGCAACTTTGTATGCTCCGGGACTTCGTGTGCGGGACCTAGATACGTAACCGTAGAAATACTCGTTATGTATTCATGCTTCGCATCTGTTTCTCTTATAACCAACATGACATAAGGTTACCCGGGGACATATCAGTGTCCGCAGCTATGATCCTATGTCCGGGATTTCATTGGTGACACTTGTGCTGCTGCATCGAGGCAACTCGGCTGCTAGACAAGACGACAGACATAGTGCGTGGGCTAAAGAGATCTAAATCATTTGAGCTACTGTAGTATAATATAAATAGTGAATATAATAGTAAGTAACAGTGCTGTGCTCTACATAATTATAACACTTGAACAAAATGTTTTTATTCAGACCCTAAGAAAGTGCTACGAAATTGTGTAAAAGTGCCAAATGGCACTGTTCTTAGTTAAAACGTATATATCACATAAAATAGTTAAATTGATTATAGGTAAGTCTATAAAGCTCATCGTCATCATCATCATTTAAGCCGAACGACGTCCACCGCTGGACATAGGCCTCCCCCAAAAGGGGGGTTTTGCCATAATCGCCACGTGGTAAAATGCGTAGAGGACGCTGCTGCCCATTCTCTAGTAAGTCCCTTAGTTGCCTTTCATGTGCGTAGCCACGATGGGGCAGAGTGGGGCGCTTGGCCCACCCTGGCTCTAACCTGGAACTAAACCTAAAAAATAAATGATCTAGGTACTAACTACGATACTTAATATCCGTAAGAAAGTTCAAACTCGACAGTCGACACAAAAAAAAATGCGATCAAAACAAAAACCTCTAAATTGACTGATTTACAAATTGGCATACGCCCAGAGCCCAAACGGATGAAGTTGGAGACACATTTTTATATGGAAGATTTCGTGGTGTAGGTAGGTGAGCAATAAGAAAGTGTTTTGGATAATTCGAAGTGTACAGAGGCCAGCACATCAAGCTACCCCAATCTGTCAAATTTCTTTGATAGGTTTTAAACTTTATTCCAAAGGAATAAGATTTATGTTGAATTGGGAAAATTTGACAGTTTGGGATAGCTTGACCTGCTGGCGACTGTGCATACAATTACAGGGTGCTATAGGGTGTAATCTTTTTGTATGAAAAAATTAACCGGGGTAAGACCGCGGGTATAGTTTACTAGTTACATATTATTTTAGACTGCTGCCCCACCCTGAACCCATGGCTTGCTACGCTCATGTCGCCTTTTGCGACACTCACGGAGAAGAAATGGGATGGTGCTACCTATTCTTTTACATCCGGCACTACAAGGAGTCTATAAGGCTAGATAGTAATGAATTATTAAGAACTTTAGCTATTATATTAATACAGGAAAAATTACTCGCGGTGATCCTACATGTTATGTAGGAAAACAGATTCAAGACGGAAGAATTCAAATAACAAATGAAAAGCATAAGAGGAGAAATAATTTAACAACTAACTACGTCTATAAATAGATAGCTACCAGCAGTGCACAGCTCTCCAAAGTTTGGATGCGTCAATAAGTCGTGGAAGCTATAACTGCACGGCCCATAGCGCAACCAGTTCACGAGTAATGGCCAAGAAAATGTTCAAACTTAGTAACCGGATTCTGTTTCTTGAGAGTAGCTAAGAGCAGCTACGTTCAGGAAACACAATCCGCTTGCTAAGTTTAAAAGTATATAAGAGAGCTTTCACATTTTTAATTAACCTACATACATAACACCGCACCTATATACCCGAAGTAACCCTCGGGGATATATGCGCAGAGGTGTACCTACTTTATGTGTCTTAGGACCTGCAGGCTAGCACGAGAACCGTAGAGAAGCGTTTTGTCGACGGAAGAGTAGACAAAAATGACGTTTCCGTGTAGACAATTGACAGTTTTGTACGGAGAAATGTAGAGAAGCGATTTCTATTCTACGGTAGAGTAGAAATAGAAAGCGTCATGCTAACAATGCTACAACATAATTACGTTACTAAGAACCCGAATCATTTTGAAAGACCGGTATTGCGAATCCATTGCTTCGTATGTTTGAAAAAATTGTCTGCTCAGCAACATAGATAACAATGTTGTTGAAATGTGAAACGGAAAGTTATTATTACCCCTCTGCTTTTTCTCCTGTGGGTTAGGTTTAGGGCTCCGATAACAAAAGCGTGGACCTATGATCCCTTTTAAATTTGTTAATGGTTCCTTTATGTAAACGTATTTCGTATTTCAACGAATAACTTCTCACGCTCTGGGTAGAGCAGGAGGGCGTCAGACTTTTACTGACTAAAACCCATCCGTGTTCCTTCACTTGCCTGTGTCGGGACCACGGTATCTCTTTCAAACAACCCGCACCCCTGGCAGAAGGTTACCTATTAGTTAGTCGTTACATATGGCTGCTAATCCCATTACTTACTGGGCTAACTGTATCTTCTTCTTTGGCGTGTCGATAGCAATTTAGAAACAGTCGGCCCAGAATATGGCTACGATTTTGGCACTTTCAGCAGCGTCCATCAGCTCGTGTAGCGGCGTGCACACAGGTTATTCATATTAGGTACCTATGCTTGTGCAAAGAATGGGAATCGAACTCACTTCTCGCTTTGACAGACCTCTCTTCAACTATTGGGTCATTCCTGCCACAGCTATATATCGTTTCTTCATCTATTTTACTAAGTACCTAGGCACGTACTAGTAGGAAAGCAAGGTACCAACACTAACGTTTAACAATATCATCTGCCGTACGTACGACGCACGAACTCGTAACGTTTCGCAAGGATGAACTTTCACAATAGTAAATAGCGGTAATAAATGGGATTATCCTTTCTGAAAATTATGTGGGTATGCATACTGGCCGTGTTGCGGTGATCCGACTGTTACAGTACTAATATATCATGTCCTGCGTGCAATCTGGTATGATATTTTTCTGAATGTAGTTTATGAATGTAGGTTTACCTAAATATTTCTGTATAAGTAGGTAGGTATGTAATTGTTTAAGCACTTAAAGCTCTATTCAATGACTTAAAACCGCTCTTTACGTTGGTGCCAGTTGTTCCAATAATTAATTTTTCACTTCAGTAGCTCAAACATGAAGGTTTTGCTGCCTGAAATCAGTGAGCAAAATGCGATTTTGCTCACTGAGTGAGACAAAGTAACTTTTTAATTTTTGTTTTCAGAAAGCCGCGAATATCCGCCTTGGGTTAATCATACAATTCGAAACATTCACACTCTATCTCTTTCCAGCCATTAGAAAGAGAGAGAGACAAAGACCAGCCCTTTCAAAGTTCCGATTTTGAATTCGACCTCAAAGACAAACACGTTCGGAATTTCGTACTAAGTAAAGAAATTTTGAAAAAGATAATTACGTCTTAACGTGTAATCTATTGAATTTTTAATTTCTTGTTGTATTTAAACGAAAATAAGTATTTACTGCAAATAAAACTGATATTTAACCTGTAAATATTTATTTCTAGTTTCAATAATGTTACGTAATATATTTTGAATAATAAAATATCATGACTGCTATTTCCGAACACGCCTTAATTTAAATAAAAGAGCGGGAATAAAATTTCGTGGCTAGCGTAAAGAGTTGAATAAGTTTTAACTTTTAAAATGTTCCATTTTATTGAATTGGTACCTCTCCCTACAATGTTAATTATTTTCATTCACTATAAATAGTTATTTCAATCAATTCCTGTTTATTATTTTTCAACACACTTGCTCATAAAATGGCTCTAATTTCACTACAGTTAGGCACATAATGACACCTATTATCAAACTGTGACTTTTTCATTACTATTATTCACTAGTGAGTTATAGAATTGGTTGAGTTGCTTTGTTCTTAGTGAGTTATAGGTTGCTTTTTGTTTGAGTTGCTTTGTTCTTAAAAACGATGATGATGGATGATGCTGGGTAATGATGGATGATGATGGATGATGCTGGATGATGATGGATGATGATGATGGATGATGATGGATGACGATGGATGATGATGAATGATGATGATGGATGATGCTGGATGATGATGGGTGATGATGAGTGATGATGGATGATGATAGATGATGATGGATGACGATGGATGACGATGGATGATGATGGATGACGATGGATGATGATGGATGATGGATGATGATGGATGCTGATGGATGACGATGGATGATGATGGATGATGAAAATGATGATGATGATGGATGATGCTGGATGATGATGGGTGATGATGAATGATGATGGATGACGATGGATGATGATGGATGACGATGGATGATGATGGATGATGATGATGGATGATGATGGATGACGATGGATGACGATGGATGATGATGGATGATGATGGATGATGATGGATGATGATGATGGATGATGATGATGATGATGATTTAGTATTATTTTCTTCGCAAGTGTGTTGAAAAACGTCGTATGATACACGTGTGTATTGATGATTATCGTCCTCGGCTCTCTTAAGACCCTCGCCTGACGGCTCGGGTCTCAATGGCGCCTCAGCGATAATCACCAACGTTACACACTTGTACCATAATGTACTATTATCTCCTAAAGTGTTCTCGCTGCTGAAGTGAAAAGTTATGTGTGTTACACGAGAGCAAAGTTTTTTGCATCTCGTGCCTTTGAATCCCTCGCCACACTCAGGATTCAAGTTTAGAATCACTCGCTACGCTCGTGATTCAATCGTTGAATCCTTCGCTTGCTCAAGATTCAAAATCAGCACTCGCAGCAAAAAACGACTTTGCTCTCTTGTTGCACAAATAACTATTTACCCACGACGGAATCGGAAGAGGATGTTTGTTTGTTTATGCAAATCCATGTTGCCATTTTTCTCCAAAACTACTAGTCCGATTTTGATGCAGTTTTCAGTTATGGGTTCGGGTTTGATTGGTGCATGTTCTTAGATAGGTATTACGGTGACAACTCACTAGGGGGCGCTGCAGAAAACATTGTTTGTGCAAATCCATGTTGGCATTTTTCTCCAAAAGTACTAGTGCGATTTTGATCGGCGTGTTATGTACATAATATATATAGTCTATACTCTCTAAAAAGTCTAAGATAAAAAGCAAAATTAAAAAATTAGAAAAAACCCACGACGGTAAAAAAGTAAGTAAGTAGGTACCTAATTGAAAAAGGATAAAATAATTAAAAAACCCCCGACTTAAAAAATAAATGTAACGCGAGATAATAAACGTAAATGAATAATAGTTTAAAAAAACACGCTTTTATTGCTGACCGAACTAAACAGTAGAAAATAATTTTTAATTACAAAGAGTTTATGTTACAGTACTTAGTTTTTTTTTTTTTTGGGTGGGAAATCATCAAATGACTTCTCCTGCTGAGTAGAGCAGGAGGGCGTGTCAGACTTTTACTGACTAAAACCCACCCGTGTTCCCTCAGTAGCCCGTATGCCAGGGGCTGTGGTATCTCTTTCGAACAAACCCGCACCCCTGGCAGGCATCGGCCCTTGCGGACCCGACTTATGGTTGCTGACATCTTTGACGGCGCGCGTGTGGAGCACAACGCGCCGTCCCGTCTACCACTTTTCGGCCTCAGGGGATAGGGAGAGCGGCTGACGCTATACCGACACTCCTCTTCCCCTGCGGCCCCACCGCGTCCGCCATCAAACGGTGGCGGCCCCGTCCAGGCCACGGAAGGGAAGAGCGCTGCTCAGAAGCACCGGCACTCCTCCTCTACCGCAGCCCGCAACCCTCAGCCGCGATGCCTCCCATTCGACACCGCGGCCCACCTCAGTTGCGGTGCACCTCACCGCAACCTACTTATGGCCGCTACGTCGTCGGCTTTGAGGCAAAAGCCCTGACGAGCGGCCCCACCTTTGGGTTCCTCTTGGCTTCACCGTGGCCGGAATCCACGGTTACTGAGCCCCCCCCGCAACGACAATGCGGGATCCCACTCGGGGGGGATGTTACAGTAGTAGGAAGTCAATAATTCAATTCAGAGTAAAAAGCGTGGGGTGCATTTTCCTATATTTTCATGACTCTCCTCTCATAGATGGTTGCCAATAGAATAGTTGTAATAATTAAAATATCAAGCACCCCACGCTTTTTACCCTGAATTGAATTATTGACTTCCTTAGTGCTTTAGAAGCTTTGTGTGGTCGCTTTAAAAAAGAAAGTTTTGCTTTTTTTGACATTTGACCGTCGCCGTGATGAGACTGCGATGGGTAGTGGGTTAAAACCCATTCTTCCCATTTTGGTTAAAACCGGGTGAATTGGGTTTTAACCCGGTTATAACCCATTATCACCTGCGGTGGGTAGTGGGTTAAAACCCATTCTTCCCATTTGCGTTAAAACCGGGTGAATTGGGTTTTAACCCGGTTATAACCCATTATCATCCATTTGAGTGGGTGAAAATAGTTTTTGTTAATTATACATTGGGGGGAAGTACAATCAACTACAAGCTTTTCAAAAATAACAGCCTGAACACAAAATCATATACATTTATTATTTATTAGAAAAAATACAACAAATTAGTAACCATATCTAATCATCATCATCACTTGCATCGGAAATACGGTCACAATCGAAAAATTGGAAATTGTTAATGCCGAACGCAGATGGTTCTGGGCTATTTGTACAGACACCAGCACATCAAGCTACCCCAAACTGTCAAATTTTCCCAATTGAACATGAACCATATGCATGGTGGTAAAGTTGAAAATCTATCAAAGAAATTTGACAGATTGGGGTAGTTTGATGTGCTGGCGTCTGTACGTGGCGGCGTGGTTTGGTTATTATATCTCCGAAATTCTATATCTATTGGTGGTGAATCAAGCACGCAGTCGTCAGAGTTATCACTGAAAACATCCACGTGCTTGTGCAACAAATTCCAATTGTGTTATATATGTCAGTTTTGCTGCCCTTTCCGTCGTGAGTCAATTTCTTTTTACTATGTAGGTACAGAGGCCAGCATATTAAGCTACCCCAATCTGTCAAATTTCTTCAACATAGTTAGATAGTTTTTCAACTTTATCACAAAGGAATAAGGTTCATGTTCAATTGGGAAAATTTGACTGTTTGGGATAGCTTGACCTGCTGGCGACTGTACCTATATATGTAATTTGTCCTACTTTGCATATTATGAACTCCATAGCGTCGATTTCTTGAATATCGCAAGTTCAGATCCTTAGACTTGGGGGTCTAATAAGTACGTTGCAAAGTGAATGGTTTTCAAACACAATATTCGACATCAGAGCCCTCTAGTCCGATGTCCTATTTTTGCAAAAATCACTTTTTAACTATATCGTACGTAGGTTTTTTTTCTCTTTGTTTTCTGTCTAGGCAATAGATTTGTATGTCACTTAATTCAAAATTTCATTTACGTAACAATGGTCGTTATCCACAATGCCTGATCTATTAATTTAGTGCAAATGGCAATTTTGCTATTCTGAATTTAATATTTTTTACCCAAAATTTTGATTATCTAACTAAACCTCCCATGTGCGTTGCCGGGCGTAGTCCCGTGTGTGTTGCCGGGTGTAAAAGAATAGCTCCACCCCATTTCTTCCAGTGGGTGTCATAGAAGTCGACTAAGGGACTTACTAGAGAATGGGCAGCGTTGGTTCTCTATGCATTTTACCACCATACTGCGATCGCCAACCCGCCTGCCAAGCGTGGCGATTATGGCAAAACCTCTATCTTGGAGGAGGCCTATGTCCAGCCGTGGACGTCTTTCGGCTGAAATTATGAATTAAACCTCACTATTTTTAATCGCGATTAAAAAGGTGTGGAGTTAAATTTTCATGAACTAAAATTCACACCAACACCTCGACTTCGGGTACAAATACAGTACTGTATCTTTTTTTTTTCTTTTGCTTGAAAATGATGTGTCCTATCGCAAAAATAATGAACATTTCGACACCCTCTTTCAACCCCCTTAAAACCTCTAAAACTCAGCATTTAGGGAATAATTTTTTATATTTTCCATAAAAAAAGTAAAAAAAATCCTTATAAAACACGTTGAGGCTGTCCCCGTAAATCGCGGATTATTAAACGATAATCATCCTGCCGACAAACTGTTAGGCAGTTTAGTCGGTTTATGAAATGTACACACGGCTACACGTCAAGCTATACATTTCCAGTATAAGCTGATCTCGCATAGAATAGGATTTCCGTGCGAGATCAGCGTAAACTAGAAATTTATAGCTTGATGTGTAGCTGTGTGTACAGACACTTGTTTGGTCCAAAATAAATCATTTATTAGGTTGTAACCCGCGTGATTACCCATCTCTAGTCATCCCCGCACACCAGCCGCATCGCGCTAAATGTATAATTGAAAAATCTGAAAAATTTTGTTTTCACCCGGCCAAACCACCCAATGGGTGGAATGAAACGGGTGATAACTGGGTTTTAATCCACTAGTGAGTTTTAACCCGGGTGATTACCCACCTTTAACTGCGACTAGATTTTTAACATTTTTTAATTACAAGAATTGGCCTTCAGATCTGAAAATAGTATAGGCATAATACTGGTAGGTAGTATTCATCATCTATCTGATGAGACTTGCAAACAAACGCATGCATGACCCTCATCGTCATTATTTATACTTATTCAGATTATAAATTAAAGTATCCGTATGTCAGTTTGACCGCGTTGGTCTTCTGAACTACGCAACGGATTTTGATGCAGTTTTCACCATCATTTAGAGAATTTATTCAGGATGGTTACTCATACATACATGATTTGATGAAACTTACGAGTAGATATAATAAACAAGCGATGTTATGTCAAGTTGTTAAACTAAGCAAAGCAGGGGAGGGTCGCTTGTTGTAAGATAATGATTTCATTCTCAACGATTTGACGGCACCGTTGGCGCAGTGGTTAAGCGATTGACTGCTGCGCTGTGTCGCGGGTTCGTTTCCCGCACGGTAGAAATATTTGTATAACCCACAATTGCTTGTTCCGGGACTGGCTGTTTGTGTCAAGTACCACTAATGAGACACAATTGGTTTTCTATTGTTTCGAACCCGTTTCGGGTGCGGCTGAGGCTTGACTGGTCACATGTTTGTAAACGCACCAATAATACAGGAGAAATTCCTAGTGTGAGGCAACATTTTTTAATATAAAAACCATTATCGTCCAAGAATCCATTTTTTGGAAGCAGATCGCAATAAACCTATACCCCCTTATTACAAAACAAGATTTTTCTTTGGGTATGGTTTAAACCATCGAGCCTGTTTTTGAAATAAGAACTTAGAACTGAAATAGAATTACAGCTCCTTTTACAAAACTGACAATTTAGCACAGGACTAACTTAATGCTACGCCCCGCAGACTAGCACGCAAGATCTCGCGTTCGAAAATTTCGACTCGAGATTGCATTCCCGCCCTGACGGTGCATCGTGCATCGGCAACAACACAGGGGAGAGCGGTGGGAAAGAGATGCACTTAACGTTTGCTCGCTCAGTTTCCTGTGTGCTCAGTGACCGTTGGTAGGTAGATATATCAAAAAAGTGTTTTTATGATTTTTGAGACACGAATCGAATACTTACATTATTTTTATCTCACGAGCGACACGCGCATTACTTGTGGTTAACAAACGTACAAATACGCTGTGAATGTGTACTTGACGACGGTTAGCGTCAGCACATTAGGTATACACAGGATCCTGATCCCTTAGTATGTCCCTTGTTTAGTCTAAGAACACATTGTATCAAGTCAAGCTAATGCAGGTCAAGAAATTAATAAAAAGATTAAATAAAACAGGTACATTTTATTGAAAAAAAATATGTACACAGCAAAACAAATAAATAATCTTATGTTGTATATTAGTCTATAAAACATTAATTTCATTGAAATAAAATACTATACATAACTACATTAAGATTATGTACATAATACCATCTCACAGGGAAGTGCTATCAGACTATAATATAATAAACAATATCCATTTAACATTTAAATACTATGTCGATATTTGGAGTCACATTTATTAGTTAGGAAAAATTTAAGTGGAATCCCTAAATTACGATAAAATACGACAGGTATATAAAACAGTAAGCTATGATAATTCTTGATATATTTATCGGACACCCAAAGATCACAAAGTAATTTTGCACATTGACAAATCTAACAATGACTGTGATAACAAATTACCTATCAAAATGTACTCATGGCATGACCTAATAATTAACATTATCTAGATTTTTTTTTAACTTTTCTTATCTAAAAATTATTGTGATTAAAAAGCATTTTAGAAATGATTTAAAATAATCTCCCTTGTACCACAAATCAAATCATTTATCAATTAAGCGACACTTAGAAATATCTTAAATTTATATAAATAAAACAGAAAAAATGAGACGATGAGATTAATTTCTAAACGTGTGCTAACAAATGAATGTCGCTGTGATGTCCTACTATCGATGAAACACAAACGTAGAATTTACATGAAAACTATTTTTGTATAATTATGTAGGCCTACAATAATTCAAGATTAGTTCATTAAAATTGCTTACAAAATGTATAAATAGGTCCGCTGTAAATTTTCTACGACACAACATAGCAATATTTATGTATTTAGATAAAATCTGACTGCATCATTATCAAAAATCTTTCCATATTTCCCATTTAAATAATTGTATCATTTACTATTTCTAAAGTATTAACAAAAGTATAAAATTATTAACGCAAACAAGTAGCACAATGTCGAAACTAAATGTACTGTACTTATTCATTATTCAACCGAAACAATGTCGGCGCGGTGCGCCGGCACTCGCCAGGCCAGTGTTATTGTCAATTATCTCATCTATAATATCTACATTTTAATATGCTCAATATTTTGACTAGAAATCATGTTATACTTATTATTTTCTAACAAAACACATAAAATTTACAAGATATATAGCATAATTTCTTATCAATTTACAGTTCACTAAAATTGTACAATACATCGATGATAGGTGTGGAATTTCAATAATTTATTTAATATCGAGAGAAACCTACTTAAAGTATGACCTTCACTTACTCTAATACATTAAATGTGAAACAACAATGATTTTAAATCATGATCGCAACACCTAAACAATGCACATTTATAATTTAATATCAAACTGTGATAAATCACTGCGAATCTCGTCAATAGAATGGAAATATAATAATTTGCATATTTTTAGGAACATCTAATGTCTAGAAGGAATTTTGATCCAAAGATGACACGTTTCGAACACAAACATTACGAACCTTATATACAGTGATCCCAATTAAACGATAGGTAATACGGAATGGTATATAATCACTGAACGGTATATTAAATATACAAGCTGGAAATAAAACATAAGTCTTTAACGTAATGAATCTCAACAGCATTGCTCTAACTAACGTCTATAAATTAAAAATTGTAAAATAAATGTCGTTGTGATGTTTTTAAGAGATGAAAAGCAATTTTGCAAATAAACCACTTCATTTGTGTGATTTCTGTTACGTCAGCCGAAGTGGCCAGTCTCAAACTTTAGATCTCGCGTTATAATATACTTTATATTTTATAATACATATTTAAATCTACATAACGTCTGAATAAGGCGGACTCTGTACCACATTCCTACACCGAATGAGGGGGCGCACTGAAAGTCAACTTGATTCTAAACTATCACTATATCACCGGCAACAAAAGAAATTTGATTCAGCTTGAAAATTGAATATTCAGACGGCGTGATTTAGGAGCGCGGGCGCTTACTGTGCACGTGCGAGCACTGTGCGCGTGCAACCACAGTGCGCGTGCAAGCACTGTGCGTGTGCAAGCACTGTGCGTGTGCCAGCGCCAAGTGTGCGTGCGAGTGGCGCCTCAGCGTGCACTGCGCAGGCGCGTGCCGTCCGCGCCCGCTAGCTTGGCGGGGTGTTTCTTGTGCTGCCTGTCTCTACTCCGCGCCTTCTCTGCCTTCCTGGCGCGGCGTGGCGCGTCCGTGACGTCACTGTCGTCGGCGACCAGCCCCACGCCGTCGTCCCGCTCGCCCGAGCTCTCACTCTTCTTGTCTAGTTCCGCCATCGCTTCCTGAATCGCGTTCTCGAGTAAGGTGTTCAGTTTTCTACTCCTGTCGTAGTAAACGGTAATGATTTAGTCATCTACGCGCGAGAGGGATCGGTATTGTGGATATTAGCAGCCTCACCGCGCGACATAATTAAACAGAAATCTCAGGTTGGGTTAATATTACAAATGTATCGAACAAAATTAATTATGTGTCGCACATAAATGATGGCAGGTGGCGAAACTACAACGAAACTCTCATCGTAAATCATAAGGGGCAACTACGGGGATTTCTATAAATCAACAGCAAGTAACAATAATTTGGAAATGCTAATCCCTAGCGGTCCTGGCCGTGCGGTAGTGCAGTAGTGCGGCAGTCGGGTGTGGCGGACTCACTTCCGGTGCTTGGTGCGCGCGGCGTGGTGCTGGTCCAGGCCCTCGGACAGCGTGAGCAGGCGCGCCTGCGGCAGTGCGGCGGGCCCCACCGCGCCGAACCAGCGCACCGCCCAGCGGGCGCCCGCCAGGCGCGCGCGCAGCTTGCCGGGCCACGACGCGTAGCCCTTCACCGGGCCCCACACCACGTCGCCCACCGCGAACGTGCGCGCGCGCGGCCTCGACTCCTCCGAGCTCTGGGCATCTATCGACCGATCACAGCTGTTAGCGCGTCCGGCGCGCGGACTACGAGAACCTCCACCGAGCTCCGCCACCGACGATGGTCGCCGAGATATAAAAGCACGCCCGCGCGAACATTTCCAATAACACAGTGCACTCGAAACGCTGCAGTCTCATAGAAGTAGCAGCAAGAATTCAGAAAGGCATTTGACAGCGGTAGTTGAACACTTCGCACGTTTATTAGTCGTAAAGTAATTTTAACTTAGGTGAGCGTGGAAAAAATACAGTACTCCTGATTTATATAATTATAGGAAATAACTATTTGATTATCTACCACGACAGTATGTATTTTTTCCTGGCACCTGAAAGGAAGGTACATAGTCGTAGTAAACAGAATATGTGCTTTACTTACAATGATGAACAGATGAAATGATGATGGCTTACAATGATGCGTTAGTAATGGAATCCCAATTTTTGTACCAATTTGTTACTTCGAATGTGGTGCAATGGAAAGCGACAGAAAGCCGGGTGAGAACGTTTGAACGCTGCACATCGCTGATTTATTCTGATTAGTTTCCAGTACACCCTTTATTAACAGCTGTATCTTGTATTAACCCAACCAAAAGAAAACCAATGACCAATAGGATCGCATTATGTAGAAGCTGAAATATACCACAATACACATCATTAAGACGTATTCGTTGACAAACACTCTACAAACATATACAATTTAGTAAGTCCGCTTGCAGAGAGTCAATCCAAAACCAATACAAGACACAACATTATGGTAAATTTTGAATTTTGTTAGCTGTGACTAAAGCGTGAGATGGTTCTGGACATTTATTAGTACTGAGGCAGTAAACTTGATGGCCGCATAATCGATACGTAAGTAAAGAAAACGTAAGATAGATCAAGAGTTTTATGAATAACAAAAGGCAATTACTAACAAAGAATTCATTGAAATTGCTAAATTTGTCGATTATATTACTTTTATAGCTGTAAACAAAAAGGGGAAAATTTATTAAAAATCCATTTAATTTACTCCGTTCCTTACAAATAAGTTATCAATTTTGTCACATCTACGAGTAGGTATTTTACTAATTAGTAATTAAGAAACACAAATCTACTTTTTATTTTAGTTAACAAGTTGCTGATAATGAGACAAATGAATTTTTAGGTGTATTTAGCACACTGAAACTAACAAATAGAGTTTCCCGTCAAAGTGCATCATTTTAAACATTTATAGCAAAGAGTCCAAAGCATAGCACAGAGAAATATGACATAAAGTTGACTTACCATCGCCAGAACCCATATTATGTCTATCGAATACTTTCGGCATGGAAGACGAGTCTGAGCTCGTGCCCGAAAGGGGGTAATGTCTTGAATGTGTTTTATCTGGAGAACTCATACCCATTGATTGATAATCTGTATCCTTTTGTAATCCATGCACCATATTATAATTAGCTGTCCTCATTATTTTGTCAGCCCTGTATGTGGATGGGTCGCCATAGTCATGCTTTCTCTTGTATGTTTGAGGTCTTTCATAATAGTTGGATGTCATCGGTATGACTTGCTGGTTGGTCATTGGAGAAGAGCTCATGTTTGGATTGAAGTGCATGTCGGTGGACTCGACAGGGTTGTGTGAGCGGTTCTGTCGCATCATGGGCGTGTTTGATAGCATGCCTGCAATTTATAAAAAGTTTACTTGTACTTGAACGATATTTTAGCTTTGGTGAAAAATAATTGCACACCTAACGATTCTCCACAACCACCAAATCTTACAGTTTCTTTCAAGTTATTTAATCAGGAAAATCTTGCTTACTCAAAAATTTATATTCCTTAAAATGTTTAATTATATACATCATTATTGAATATAAAGCTAATAAAATAAGCGCAAATGACTTTATTCAACAATTCATAAATATATTGAAGCATAATTGTTTAATTTAAAAACAAAGAAATCAAATCATATTGTTATACTTTCATGTTATTTTGATTACAGGGAAGCGTTTGATTGTCAAGGTGCTTTTTTTTTGGGGGGTGGGAATTCATCAAATAACTTCTCCCGCTCTGGATGGAGCAGGAGGGCGTGCTAGACTTTTACTGACTAAAACCCACCCGTGCTCCCTCAGTTGCCTGTGTGCCAGAGGCCAAGGTATCTCTTTCGAACAACCCGCACCACTGGCAAGCCAAGAGATCTGTCAGGGACTTACCGCCGCAATCATGGCGTGTCCAACTGTGTAAGCTAGCAATATTCTAGCGGATATACTTTTTACATAATCGTTGATTCAATACTGAACGGAGGACAGATTTTAATACATAATTATATGTAAGGGAAAAGCAATAGCGACGTCTTCTAAAGTGTTTTAACCCACAAAAAGGAGATCCCAAAGCAACGTCTTGTGTCCTATTCTATTTAGCATTTATGATCTTATCAAGCTTCAGCTGGAGCAGAGCAAAATGCATCCAGCTGATATGAGAATGTTAAGAGAGATGTGTGGTGTTACGCGAATGGATATAATAAACAACTAACTATCGGTTGTTATTAAACTAAACTGCTACTTCAGTAAATATATTTGATTAAAGCAAAAAAGTCACCATTTATATAAACGTGATGCCTTGAGATAATCCTTGACGAATATTTTTTGAAATATAATAAGCTGATATAAATGAAAATGTAAAGATATAATAACTGACTTTGCGTGTCTGTGTCCGTATTGAAGTCGTTACGTGTCACGGGCCAGGCGTGCTCACGCGATTCCGCCATATCTTGCTCACTGCTAGACACGCATTGCACCATAGCCTGGAAACAATTGTCAAAACATTCACAAATTATTATTATTATTTTGTTTTTTAAAGGCGTTCCTTATTGTTTTACTTTTTTATCTCATAGTTTGAATTTTAAGATACTGTAACTAAACCATACATCAAGTTTTTAGAAGAAAATAACTTATTTTGTGGAGGAAACGCGCCATCCAAACCTAGATTAAATAAATATTAGAAAAAGTTATGAAAGAGTGAGGAAGTACTAACAGTTGCACGGTTCGATCAATCAAGTTAAGCTACGCTTGCCGCGGTTGGTCCGTGGATGGGTGACCTTTACATATGAAGATCACTCCGTGCCTCGGATAACACGTTAAACTTTTGGTCCCGGCTGTCATTCGTGGATCTTTGACAGTCGTTGCATATTATAGAAAAACAACGCGATCACACAGGTAGACACGAAAAGCAAGTTTTCTAATAATATTTACCTACAGGGTCTTTAATTGGCTTGCGAAACTCGACAGACGTGATAAGTTCCGATATGTAAACAAAATAAAACAATTTTTTTTTTTGGTCATAGTCTGTTAGTAGAGGTTCCTTGAATTATGAGTTGAGAAAATAATTAAATTAGTTAAACCCAAAAAAAGTCTAGTTTTTATTTTGTTTACTGGGTAATGTATAGATAATTAGGTTTGTTTCTCCCTGTAGATATAAATAGGATGTGTATATGTAGACGTGAGTAGTGTTACCGAGGAGCTGGCGTCGGCCGGCTCGGGCGACGTGGTGGTGGTGTCGGCGTAGTGCGCCGTGGGGCCGCGCGCCGCCGGCACGCGCGGGCTGCCCGCCGCCTCCAGTGCGCCCAGCGGGCTGCGGGCAGGGACAGCGCGCATTTACTTATTTGCATATAACATGGGATACAATGGGTATTCTAAATTATTATAATGCTACAAACTTGTTTATAACAAATGCATTTCTGAGGAAGTTGTACCTAAACTTTGGAAACATGCGTATATTGGGCCCGTTCACAAAAGTGGATCCAAACGCAGCGTGGGACGCTATCGTCGCATTTCCATCCTGTCGGCCTTGTGGAAACTCTTTGAACGGTTACTCCACAGCGAAATTTTTCCTGTACTCCACGACACCATAGTGTCAATGTCATCAACAACAGCACGGTTAATTTGTTATTATTATCTAGCTTTTTATTTGATTGTGTTGACAGCCGTGTACGGACTTCTGTAAGGCTTTCGACAAGATAGATCATGAAATACTACTAATTAAAATAGCGTTCAACGGCATTCGTGGTAATGTTCTGAGGTGCTTTACCTCTTAACCTTAAAAATAACCAATCACAGGCAAAGGGTTGTAGTCAATGGTCACCAATCGAACATCACGCAGATGACCTCTGGTGTGACTTAAGGCTCTATACTTGGTCCCCTTTTGTTTATTTTAAACATCAATGACATCAGCCAATGCTTCCGCAACACCAAGTTTTTACCATATGTCGATGACCTAAGGTGTTAAAGGATAACACCGAGATTCGAATATTTGCTTAGAACTACTTATTGGAAAGATTGTCAACAAAGCGTTTCAGCTATACGGATTTGTAATACGATCTACTGTCAATTTTAAAAGCCTTCTTCCTATATTTACTTGTCTCTGGTACGCTCTCAACTGGATTATGCCGTGTCTGTCTGGTGTCCATACTACAATTTTTTTTTTTAATACATAAGCCTGACTGCGTAAAAAGTGAGCTTTAAGAAAGATGAAAACCAACTTTTGGTTTAAGAGGTTGACTATTAAACTGAATACTTTATGCAATCTGATGCAGTCGGAGGCAATTTCTTTTTCCTCCTAGCGATCAATATTTTATTGTTATGTATCCTTTAATTCATCTGTGAACAGTGTTGTGGACTGCAATGTTGTGAATAAAACATACTCGCGACTATCTAAGAATTCGGCTGCTTTAAAAACCGATTATCAAGTCATATCGATTTATCATACTTATAGTTTATAATATTTAACAATTATTACATTAATCCTATCTAATTTTAGATTTGGGCAAGTTTCAAAGCCAATCCAAGACAAACTAAAACTAAATACTGATTTCTTCCGGAAGGTTTATGTACGTATAATAAACATAGTGTATTATGTACAAGTGGCGTGCTTAGGGCTTGCCTCTGGGTATCTCTTATTCAAGCAGCCGTGCAAAGTGCGTGTCGACCAGAATAGACGATATACGTACAAAAGGTGTTCGAAGTTGAGGAGTTGCTTTTTGTGACATAATATTTTTTCAGAACGCAATATACTACATGGTACCTAAACATAACTGGCGAAATGTGAGTGTACTATAGGTACACCTCAGCGTAACCCTTCAGGGACTATATGTGTTATGTTGTTTAAAAGCATTTTGCATATCAAATTGCTGGTTTTGATCAAATACAGAATAAAAGAGACCTTAAAATAACAGCCACGATTAAAAAAGTTCAATAATAACTACAAAAAAACGAATAAAAATGTAAGTAGCAACTTAAGAACAAACACCCGGTTTGTAACGATCTTTTTGAGAGTACTAATTTGCAGATCAAAAGTAAGAAATGATTACCTGTGCGTGGTAGTGTCCGGCGGGCTGGCGGCGAGCGCGCTGGGCGACTTGCCGCGCTGCTGCTGCAGACGCGTCTGCGTGGACACCGAGTGCCGCACGTGCGGCGCCGCCAGTCGCGCGTACCCGTCCGCCTCCGCCTTCACCGCGCCCTCCATGGGGCCGCGACCGAACTGAACCCCTCGGTGCTTTTCCTCCCTATGATCCTCCTGAACGTTCCCAGGCGGAGACTCGACGATACCCCGCCCCCTTTGATTCCCCATCGACTTATTGGCCAATAAAATATTTGGATCTATACTCAATCTCGACGCGTTCCCACCCAAATTAGTCGTGATCGATGACAACTGCGTGTTATGAGAGTTCGAAACGAGAGTAGTCTGCTGTTGCACTATGGTCGTATTCTGGTGTACGAATGTTGAATTTCCTCGGTTACTGGTCCCAGACGACAGGGATACTTGTTTCGGAGACAGTGGAACCATTAAGGCTTGTCCCATCTGATTGGTCTGAATGAACTCTTGTGTCTGTAAATTATTAGATCTGACTTGGGGGTTGTTGAACGTTACGTTTGTTGGACTCAAATTAGCAAGCAAAGGACTAAGTTGACTGTTGAAGTTTGGACTATTCATCATTACTTGACTGTTAGGAGATATGAATTGGGCTCCTGGACTGTGCTGCGATTGTATTATTTTGCCTTGCTGGTTTTGAGCTCGTAAGACGACGCCACCGTTTGTGCTGGCTGCGAATACTCCAGGATTTTGTACTGGAGTTAAAACGTTTTGGCCATTGACTGTTTGTAACTGTAACTGCATAGGCATTCCTGTGGAGTTATCTGGAATGATGGCCGTGCCGTCTGCCGTCATCATCATGCCGCCAAGGTTGGGCACGATGAACTGCTGGAACGCTGGGAAGTTAGGCACCACACCGCTAGCATTGTTTATAAGGTTCACAGGCTGAAGTAAATTGATTTGTTGCGACGGAGATGTGTTCGTAATTATTTGTTGGGATCCAAAGTTGTTAGTGTTCCCTTGTCCATTCATGACTATATGGGCTGGTGTTCCAGATTTTCCCGGCACTATCGTCAACGCTTGCAACATAGGCGTTGGCGAAATGTTATTGTTTGGAGATAATTGAAAACCACGCGGTGAGAACTGAGGACTAGTGTTATGTTGCGGTGAGGTATGATGAACCATAATATTGTTGGGATTTTGTTGCGGAGCAGTTATTTGTAAAACGTTAGTAATATTGGACTGATTCTTCTTTTTCTTACTCCGCTTTTTCACACTTTCTGGCGATAACATAGCCACACCCTGTACGAAACTATGTTGATTCTTCATTTCAATTTGTCGAGAGTTGTCATTTGCCTGCCCTGATACAATACCGCCAGCTACTATTTGTGGCATCACATTATTCTGTTGCATGACTTGTCCGTCTACCGCCATCATAGGCGGCTGGATCATAAATGGAGCCGGCATTGCGTTCACTACCACAGTTGGTTGGTGCTGGTTGACCATGGTTTGCATGCCTCCCACAGTCGGCACGACTTGCGTCAACGATGTGCTCACATTTGTCATGTTGCCCTGCATAGACGACATAGTTGTTGAAGTTTTTGGTGGAGGTGGCGGCATTTGATTACTTGATACCATAATCTGACCAGTCGATGATATCAATATTTGACCAGGCGTTGTTGCTCTTCTATTCAATTGAGACAGAGACAATGAATGCGTGCCGCTCGTTTCTAATTTCGAAGGTAGGCTCCCAATAACATTCTGTACCATTTCCATCGGTGATTTGGAGATCATATTCTGTGCCGTTGTACCAGCTATATGCAACGGGTAGCTGGTTGGTAAATTAACTGAATTAATAAAAGGATCTGGTTGATTATTCGGAATGGCATACGTTGTGGCGAGATTGACACTCGGCGGTGGAGGTGGTCTTATGAAATTCGCTTGAGATGCATTGATGGATGTGGTGGCAGTGTTGGCTTTTCCTGCTAAGACTGAGGTGACTGTATCCCGAGTGACAGAAAATCCACTAGCCATTGTAGTGACAAAAGTCTGGACATAGCAAGCTTGTATTAACGTGTGAGCGGGCCCTCCGCCCAAGTGGGGTGGGGGGCAGTAACCAGGCATCGAGTTTTCTATTCTCCTTCTCGGTTCCAACCTATACAATTCTTGTGAAGGTTTTAAACCGGGTTTTACACCAACCATTGATATGTTATCAACTTCCATGAGATTTTTATTGACATTATGATTTGATATGAAATGCATTACTTGCGTTCCCGTCATTGACTGATTATTGTTAGGAGGTCCAGGCGAGTTGTAAGGGTAAACTTGATTGCTGACAGGCGTTGAAGGGTTGCTAAAGTTATCTCTGCAAGAACCAGAGTTTGAATAAGCTGGACTGGGCATTGGGTAGTTGCAATTGGATTGCATTGGCGAGCTATTACTGCCATTGCTATGCGGCGTGTCTGTACTGCGTGAGCTGTTTGACAACGTCGGCGATGGCTCAGGAGGCGGCAGGGTCTCCGTCATCGACACATTGCTGGTGCTCACCGTCGCAGCTTGAATAGGACCGCAGTTATCATTCACCATAGGACTCCTTTCAATGAACGTTGATGACGTCACAGGATTGTCTTCAAATGAATGTTTAGGACTAGACGTCGTGGAATTACTCTCCATTTCCATCTTATACATTTGATGTTTCATGTATTTGAGGCGCATTTGGTTGTCAGAATAATCTGGACTATTACTTTTCATAGATACGCAGCCTTTACAACACTGTTGCATGTTATTATCTCCAGGTTTCTCTGATAAAACGCTACTATCTGGTGTACTCGTAGGAGAATGTGACTGATTTGGCACATTATTCCTGTAAGCATTAGAACTCTCACCTGGTTTAGACATAGCATTCAATTTGTCCATTTGGTGTTGTGAAACACCACAATTAGCGGCACTGGATCCTTCGTATCGGTTACCTTCATACGAAGAATTGATTCCTACTTGTTTAGAGATAGTATTGTTTAGCAAAACCGTTTGCTGTGCTAGATATCCGTTGGGATCGTCCATAAATGATGGAACACTATTCAATTGCACTTCATCATTCAAGCCTTTTGATTCCTGCATCATTCTCATTCCATTGTTACCATATGGAAGAACTTTGTTCTCTGTATTATTTTTCTTTTTACCACTCTTGTTAGTGCCCTTTGCCTTCTTTTTGTTGGTATCGATGACTGGCCAGTGCTGGCCCATCATATTGTAGTGCTGCGGTAGAGGCGGGACGCGAGAACACATGCCTTGGTTCATTTGTTCATTACTCGAAAACGAACTGTAAGATGATGAAGAAGAGTCCTCAGATATACTGGTATTAGATTCTTCATAATCATTCTCAGATTTGGCTAGCTTCGGACTAGGACTGGTCATACAGTTGGAGGCGCTAGGTTCATTTCGCTTCACTTGCCAAGGAGGCGTCTTTGCAGGATTCGTTTTCATCACAGTACCATTTTGTATTACTAACTGTCCCTGAGGTATATACTGACCATGCCCCTGAGACTTATTCTGGTTTATATTTTCTGCCAATTGTGTTCTATATCCCTTCATAGCCATTTCAATCTGCTTTTGATTTTGCTGTATGAATATTTGTTGTTGTTCATTAATTTTCTGCATCACTTCGGGCGTTAGGGCTTGATTTAAGCCGCAGAACATTTGTGATTCTTCTTCTTTGAAGGGGTATTTGCCCTGAATATTTTGCTGCACGATGGACATTTCTTTTTTGTCGTCCATTGCTTCTGCTTCTAGTGCAAGCTGAGCTAGGTTCGGATTATTTTTTAAGAAGGTTGACTGTTTCTGCCCAGTGTTCATGCCTATTATTTGTCCGTTCGCGCCTCGTACTGGCATCCCTGGAAGAGGTGAGTTTACAGGCGAGTTAACATTATGTCTTTGTGAAATCTGACCCTCGAGGTCTTCCAACTGTTGTGAATGTTGTGATATCCAGCCACTATTAACAGTGAGATAATGAGAGCTTTTTTGCACGTGCGTCTCTTGTTTCAAATCATTATCTTGGGGCGCAGCATTTGGTACATTTTGTTGTACTGGCTGATATGAAGGCATGCAATGTTGGGCGTTGGTTGCTCGCTGGGGTCCCATTGCTGTTGAATTTTCTCTGTTGGCTTCTGTATCTTGTCCCTGTAAAATAATAAATAGTATTATCAACGTTACTACGTTTAGAAACTCAAAAACTTCTAATCGATATACTCTCCTCACTACTGAACTCATAAACGATGTGTTCCGTACTCCGTTACGTACACGTCGACAACACGCGTAATAAAAGTAAGGAACAGCCTTAGATAGGTAATGCTGGCAACGGTTGAGCTCTTATCATGGCTATGAATACTTAATATCACACGTACCTTGAACTCGTTGAGCGGTCGTTCCCTCTGCACCATCAATTGTGACACGCTCACGTTAGCTGCTCGCTTCTTCGTCTTTTTCTTCAGTACGGATACTTCGGAGCCCGTCACTGGAAATCATAGAAGAGTAAATGAGCACCGTCATCAATGGTTCTAAAAAAGGGGAAGGGAGAAAAACACGAAAATAAATTGACTGAATGTGTGAAAATATTTCAAAACGTGCTGAACAAACGGATTATTCGAATACTTCTCAACTAACGCTCCAATGCAACTGTCCATTCCTTTATTTTAAACATCAAAACACAAAAAGCTGATTCGTTGATTCTATCTTAAATCAATTATTTCATTAGGATAGGACTGCAGGCTGGTGCAATAGCGCATAAAACGCTGCATAAACTTTAATCCAATCAAAACTTCTGTGCGTTAAATCAGGACAAAGAGATTCACTTGAATATAAGTCAAATAGAAGAGTACAACAAACATTGTACGCAAAGTCATTGAGTGAGGTGAGGTGTGGGAGACCGACCGGGTGACTTTGAGCTGCTCTCCAGACGACCTAATAATTTAAAACAATATATCTAATAAAAAGTAAGAGTTTCTCAAGCGAATTGTTGAGTTTGATCTTATTGTTTTGATTAAAACGTTTGATAACAAAGAGTTATTCACTCTTTGTTATCAAACGATTCTTAAAACAGTGGCTTGAAGAGTTTTATATTTCTTAAACTATTGAAATAGCCCATCAGTTAGTTAAGCCATCTCTATGTAGGACGGCGAGCAAGTCTATTAATTGTCACAATACAGAATATTCCGTCTCAGTAGTGCGTGAACTATTGTATTAAAAGCAACCACAATAGCAAGCTGAACTGTCAATCCATAAAGCTGACAGTGCCTTATTAAAACGGTTTATGACGTCGCAATTTAAATATGTATTATGTAACAACGGGGCGGCATTACGTGACGTGTTATGATAGCGTTTATAATACTTTCACAATAGAAAAGAAGTCAGTTTCAGCCAGCGACGTTCTCGTAATTCGATAGTGCTTCATAATTAGTTAGCAAGCCAAGTATAATACCGTTATCTATTTGCACATTATCTGGCAGATTTGCAATTAAAATACGGGTTGTGTGCGGCTCTCGGCGAGTCGAGGGTGGTCTCCTCAGCGGCAGGGTGCAGTAGGACGGGGCGCGGCGCCCGGCGGGCAGGGTGGCGCGACTCGTCAGATCAATAGTCGGAGGGGCGCGGGCCCACGCCACCGGCCGTTCTGCACCACCGCCGATTGTTTCAAATTACACCCGCCTTTGTTCCCGCCACTGATCGAGTCGCCCGAGTTTTTGTTTGCTCTAAACGACCGACTTCCTTTACGGTAATTACGCATTCTGCGGCGAGCCGTACAGATTTCCCGATTCACTTCCAATGCAGTTAATGGTGTGATTATGAGAACATTACTGGACTGTTGTAAGTAATAATATTTAGTAAACACGCAATTATTTTTATTTTATTGAGGGGAATAATGTGTTTCGTTGCGTGGTCTAAAAATAACTTAAAAAGACTGCCTTTGCCAGGGTCAGCTATACAATAACAAAAGGAACTCGTGGGCTAACATTAGTAACGTTGAGTATGATTGAGGGCTATAAATAACTTGATCAGACAATAGGTGCACCTCATCAACAGACATAATAAACCGATACAATTAAAAATATGATAATTGTAATAGTAGAAACACAGGTGGAGATAAGGCTGGGAATTGCGAGGGGTGTCGGGGGTCCTGCAGGTTGTTACTCCCGGACGGACGGCTGACGAAGTGCAGTTACCCGCTATTCATGCCACACTAAATGCACCCCCGCGCCCCTCCCACTTGCTGCCACTTAACAACAAAGAGACCGCTTCTACCCTCTTTGTTACAAGAAACAACTCCGTCCTACGAACAACCACTTTTCAGTGTTAGTTTAGTCCTTTGGAGATAGCTGGTGCCGACGTATAATGACACTGCTTACTTATCTTCCTTGCAAAACTTTACTGTTATTTATGTGCATGAATTTAATGAGCTGTTTATTACATTTAATTAGATGGACTATGTTAATGTTAACAGTCAAGATTATGAGTAAAGACTAGTTATAGTTTTACTGTAAATAGAAATAAGGTTAATTTGTCTACAATAATATGTTTTAAACTGTATCGTGTTTTTCTTTCATTTAATTGGCACTCACAAATTATAATGCTAAAAAGACAGTGTCCGATTTGTTAATGTACATTTTATCATCATTGAGATCTTATAATAGCAACGCAACATTGTCATTAACTGATCATAAAATTTACTCTGAAGTACAATCAAAAGCAGTATTGTGAGATTGTGACAATGTAACGCGCGCCGCTTGCGACTTTTATGACGTAATTCATGGATCAATGGCTTCTTACCCGTAATCTATGGCAAAGTAAGGCGAGCAGTCGTAAACCTAGTTAGTATCAATGTGCCAACTCTTATTAAAGACGGGCCGGTAAGGTGCGGGTCGGCGTTTCCCCGGCTAATCCCGTTCGGTTCACACTCATGTAATTGGATGAAGGAGGGCCGAGCTCCGAGATTGCGCCCGGAACGCCCGCCCGCTAATCGGATAATAATGCCCCCGATGAACCTACTGTTACACCAAACTACAAACACACTATTAACTATGTTTAATTTAAAAATAAAAACGGCACGTTTACACAAACAAAAGACCATTTTAAAGGTATAAAGGTAGTTCATTCGATGCTGAGTTAGTCAACGCGAGCGTTATACAAATTTAAAAGCTTTTAATTTAGAGGTAAATGCCCCTAGAGGGTGGTGGCACATTTAGCGTTCTAACAACGGAGAACACCACATTTCACGCGACACTTAAACACACCTTTTATAAACAGAACGATTACAGTTATTTTTAAGTAAAATTTATAGTAATTATAGCAGAAGTAAAATGTCACTGCGACATTTACGTGGCGTCAAACGCATCCAAGTTAATTTACCAAGAACTTAACGTGGTAAAAGATTCATGCACATTTGAAATTTAACATCTTCTATTATCAATAATCATCATCTGCCTCTGCCTAGCCTTTTCTCAACTATGTTGTGGACGGCTTCCAGTCTAACCGGATGCAGCTGAATACGAGTATTTTACATGGAGCGACTGCCTAGCTGACCTCCACACCCCAGTACCTGAGTAATACGATACCCCTTGGTAAACCTGGTTGTCAGAAATTCTAGCTTCTGACGACCCGAAACTACTATCAAAGACACGAATCCATGAATGACAGCCGGGACCAACGGCTTAACGTGATTTACGAGGCACGGGCAAAAAGAAAACTTAAATCATCGCATTCATATTTTAAACACTGATTATAAAATAAAGTTTTCGTTGCAGTACTGCCGATGTAGAATATGTGGATAAAGTAATTGTTAACTCACAGACGTCATTAATTTACAATTATTGATTTCGTTTTCATAAATGCAATTTCTTCCACAGGTCTCGACAATCCAATTTCGTAGTCGGATTTTCTTAAAATTGTTGACAAGTTATGCTCTCTCGTCCCTCAAAAAAGCTTATTTCGACGACTACCACCACTGAATTAAATGCAATCTAACTAAATCGACAATTCCGCTTATGGTTGCACAATTTAGCAATTGTCGCCACACAGTGGGTGCCTGAGGATGGACGGCGCCGCCGAGGCCGGACCAAGAAAAGGTGGCGTGACGACCTAGACGCGTATTGCAAGGGCTGGATCGAGGAGGCCCTGGAAAAGGATGCCTGGAAGGATTTGGGGGAGGCCTTTGCTCAGCAGTGGGACAGCGTAAGCCAAATGAAAAAAAAAACGAAATCGAAGACATTGAGAACCGGCAACGCTCGTTTGCATGCTTTGATATTTGAAAATCTATCTAAGATTAATTACTGACCCGCAGACAGGCGCGACGACAAGACTATACTAGAACAATTTCAGTGCAAACTTCCCGGAAATCTATCTGCTAGAGTCGCGTCTCGCCGTTATGCCCGTACCCTTTAACTCCTTTCAAGGCGTAGTGGCGTATTTAGCATCTGTTGGGATAAGGTTCCCTACCAACTGTCAGAACAGAACTCGACTTCAGTGAAAAATTATCCTCATAGTACAATTAGGCCAGAGTTAGTTACTTGCTTGCGCCCTCCTTGCACCACTATTACTTATTGACTGTTTCGGTGGTGGGCGAACCAATTTTTTTCGTCTTCTGGGTCCATACTTTCTGAAGTTCTCACTTCAGAAAGGTCACGATTTTTTTTTTGTATTCAACCTGGGTCATTACTCATGAAGAACTTCTTCGGGTGAGCTCACCCGAAGAAAAACTTCATCTTTCGTTGGGTACCACTGCCTGCGCCGCCAAGCACCTCTCATATACGAGTATCCTGGGGTGATGAACTTGATGTCTTTCTCTTGCACGGCCTCTTTCAACTATTTTGCTCCGTCAAATTGGGTCCATTATCGCGAAATATACTTTTGTGGTTCCTCTTCTAGCTGCCATTCACCGAAGTGGCATAATAATCAAGCTGGTACTGACAGAGGTTGCAAACTCCAGATGTACGGCTCTTATGGTGAGACAAGTAAATAATGCCACCCAGCGCTTCTCAACTCTTTTCCCGATAGTAACTTGCATCGGTCCAAAGTAATCCACGGCTGTGTAAGAGAAGGGGAACAGATTATGTTGCAGCCTCTCGCTTGGAGCTCTCGTTCATTACTGTAGCAGTGTTCCCGTGAAGCAACTTCTTATGATCATGTTGTATAATGGGACGCGTTATCTTCTGTTTCCCATCTACAATGCTAGGGTTCAACTTCCTTTCGCTTTCGTCATGAAACTTCATTGTTCTACTCCTTAGCGTGACATACCATCGTCTCCTACGTAGACGCCGATCTTCTTTTCCGCCTTCAGATTTTTTATTTCTGTCGTGAAACTATCGTTCTGACTCATCTTTTAAGCGTTTTTCTTCCAGAGGAAGGTACAACCGCTTCTTTGCTGGTTGATTGATTTGAGATTCGGGTCTTCTCCTTCTGGGGTCTTCTTTGGGGTAGCCAGGGCTCGTCCCTCTGGCGCACGGCGGCTGTGGCTGCTTTATGAATCTTCTTCAATAAAAGGTCAACATCATCATCATTTCAGGCGAAAGACGTCTACTGCTGGACATAGACGTCCCCCAAGCTCCTCCCCTTCGACCGGTTCTTTGTTATCCGCTTCCAGCGGATTCCTGCGGCCTTTACAAAGTCGTCGGTACGATAAAAGGTATGTGAAAGCAACCACTCTGGCCGTACTGCGCGTAGTCGCTCCTATCTGGAGAACTACTCCAGATCGAAAAGGACTTCTTCTGCGGCCTTAATTCTCCCCTGGAGTTATTCCCAATTGTAATTGTAGTCCGCCTTTGTACCTTATTGTACGCGAGAAATTTCATAAAAAATAAATAAATAATGCATTGTACCTTTTTTTTGTTCTATATTTTGTGGGGGTGGCGTTGCTGGAGACTGCGCGCGCGCTTGCAGCGTCGTCAGCAGTTTCCGCTTATGGTTGCACAATTTAGTCAGCTCCGCGCCCGAAGCCGCTTGATATGGTTTGCTCAACACCTGAAGAAAAAATTAAAGAACATTGTTATTTATTACTTATTTCTGCCCGCGTGCTACGGTATGTCGATAAAAATATGTCCTTCCCCAGGGCTCAAAGTATCCCCATACTAAATTTCATCAAAATTGGTCCAGCCGTTTCGGAGATTATCCAGAAGAAACAAACAAATAAACATTTTTAAAATTGTTTTTGTTCCATAGAAACCCTATTGCTATCCTTAAGCACTGAAGATAACAGCTGGTAAAGAATCACCACACAAAGGTTCAGCTGAAAATAAAATACTCTACGAATTGATACCAAATTTTCGGTTTCCTGTTTCTTCAATTCAAATCATAAACGTGTCACCGCACTACGTAGGTCATTAATTTTCCACGTTACTTGCCAATATCACGATAAATCTCTTCCGAGTGATGTGTTTATTTCAATTTGAAAAGTTCGGTTTCTGGTATCAATGTATTAAAAATTCTCATAACTTCCGAACATGTAGTGATAGGATTAAAAAACCCTTCCAACATCGTTTGATATCATCTAAAGAAGCCGTGCCCTTGATATGTATATACCCTTTCCGTTAAACGTGGTATACTTTCAAAATTATGCATTTATTAAAAAGCTGTTATTTATTTATACATTGGAAACAGCCACTTCCAATTTTATTAATTTATATAAGTACATGTATAGATTTGCACTATCCTTCCGTAAAACTTGTAGATTTACGGAGAGAGGTTTTGCAGTGAGGATTTTTTCAGTAGCAGTTCGGAGCCTGATTTTTGGCCCCGGAAAATTTCATCGGTATATGGGATTTTGATATATGTAAGTGGCCGAAAGTGGAACATTTCCTAATTCTTCAGGGAATACGAGCGTGATGATACCTTACATTCGTGCTTTAGTGTAATTAAAAATGCAACAATAGATATTTAGATGTAAACGCGTAGATATTAAAACGAATGGTGACCTTATCTACAAGATTTATAATGGAAATATTTGCATGACATCCATGTTATTGAACACATACAATAAGGGTGACTCATTGCGATGGGTCGTATAAATTTTACTACTGAAAACGGAACCTATTCCACTGTCTGGCTTAATTAATTTTGACTCTGGACAGGGTCCTTATTTTCCCGAGGGCACCCAATGTTTCTCTGCAGTTTCTCTGCAAGAATGTCTAGAGATTTAAACCAAGTTCAGTTTACGACATTTTGCGCTGGGTGGTCCTTCGATTGTTATAGTTTAAAAACTGTCTACTTAAGGGACTACTCACACTTATTCAGCTCTTTTCAGCTTTGTCCATAGAAAACAACGATTTTGTGTGCGATGCGTACTTACGCATCAGTTCAGTCGCGGAAAGCTGAACGGACTCTATAAAAATCGTTGTATTCTATGGACAAAAGCTACACAGAGCAACGTTTAAGTGCAAGTACCTAGTCCCTTATATTGAATATTTGGTTGTTTTTTTATTTTTATTTATTATACTTTTCACACACAAAAAAGGTACCAAGGCGGACTTAATGCCTTTAGCATTCTCCACCAGTCAACCAAGGGTGGTGAAGAGGTTAGATGGCAGGTGCTTTGGTTGAGAGGAATAATGATACAAAACACTATTCAAAATACAGTCATCAATACGGGCCCCTCTAAGGTCCGTATTACAGACTTATTATTGACTGACACCCAAAACAGTCAGACCACTTTTTGATTAAATCTAAATCTCGGTTTACATCTGCTATAGCTTCCGATAAACCTTTCACCCGCTCAGATGAATACATTTGAAGGTCATCAACATAAAGATGATACGAACACCGAAGACAATGAGTTATAAAATTAATGAAGATGGAGAATAACAATGGATAAAGAATACTGCCTTGTGGAACGCCAGCATCCAAGCCACGCCAACTCGACGAGCTCTCATCAACGCGAACCGACTGCTGACGTCCTCAAAGATAAGAAGAGAACCATTGCAGAGCCTCGGACGAAACCGTAAGATGAGAGAGGATAGATAGGAGAATATCGTGGCTTAATACCAAAACGGTAACCTTGGTATCCTCCATTGCTTCTTTAATGACACCAGTCACTTTAAGGAGAGCGGAAGCGGTACTGTGTCCAGGCCTGAAACCAGACTGAAACGAGCAAACAAGGTTGTTCCGGTGAAAAAACCCCGTAAACTGCTTGGAATGGGAAAATGGAAATGGGTCGAAAGTGGCTAGGTACGGAGGGATTTGACATTTTCGGGGGTGGGCGGACATAGGCCATACGCTGATACGCCACAGGGATGGGAATTGTCTGGAATCAAGACAAAAGTTGATAATGATAATGTGGGTAATAGGAGGGAGAAGGCTATCAAGGATCCAAACGACCATACTACGATTGATGCCATCATAGCCCACAGCCTTGGATTTTATGGAAAGGATGATCTTTTTAATTTCGTCCAAGGGGACCGGAGAGAAGTGAAATGGTTCTATGATGATACTAGGTAGGCCAGTAATGAATTCAACTATCTGGGACAACATTTGGGAATCCAAATGACAAGTGGTTGTGAAGTGACGGTTGATATCATCAAGGCCAATTGTATTGGGAAAATCCTTATAACGTGGTCTGCCGATATCAAGAGTACCAAGGAACTTCCAGATATTAGCAGGTGAACAAGATATGTTTTCGAGAATATCGCGGCGTTTAGCGTTGCGTATCATCTGATTACACCGATTTCTAGCGGGTTTGAAAAACTTCCGATTTTCTTCACTGCGATCCTTTTTAAATTTACGAAAAGCTCGATCCCTGCGCTTCATTGCCATCCGAACTCCTGTCGTCATCCAAGGAGCAGGAGGACACCGAAGTTTAACCTTCCTAACAGGAGCGTGACTGTCGTAGAGTGCAAGGAGCGACCGTTCGAAAATGCGCAGTTTTTCGTCTACATCTGTCGCTGCTGCCAGGAGTTCCCAACTGAGGTCTGACGCAGCTTGATGCAGCTTCTCAACGTCCATGCGCGTAAAACGCCGTATGAGCAGAACTTTAGGGACAGGTTTAGGCGGTTTTAGGACATACGAGAGGAAAATAAGGTAATGATGGGAAATCCAGGAGAGGGACACTGGCCATGAGAAGAAACTAGGGAGGGTGCGGATGTTACGATTAAATCAAGCCAAATTTCAACACCTGAGACATTAAAATGGGTAGGTTGCAATGAAAGTATATAATGGATACATACTGATTCAATGATGGGAAGGAGTTTACGGGATCGAGGGGAAGGGTGAGCAAGGTCAGTGTTGAAATCGCCCATGATGACGCTATGTGCATACTCTGACCCTACAGATTCCAGCACCCATTCTAGTTTGGAAAATTTGTCAACGGCGGGTGGACAATAGACAACACCAAATAGGATCTTGACGCCTTTGATGTAGACCTCCAAAAAGGGGTACGCAGCGGAGGCATAGTATATTGTAAGGGAGATGAAGCAATGATTTTAAAAGGGAAAACGCTGCGAAAATAGATTGCCACACCACCCCCTCCCTTTCCAACTCGATCATTGCGGATAAGAGTGAAACCTGGGAGAGAGTAGGTGGTGGAGAGAAGATGAGGTTTGAGGTTTTAATCATAGTGTTGCAGCTTGAGTAATTTATGCAGCCTACCCAAATGTATAGACCTCCAAAAAGGGGTACGCAGCGGAGGCATAGTATATTGTAAGGGAGATGAAGCAATGATTTTAAAAGGGAAAACGCTGCGAAAATAGATTGCCACACCACCCCCTCCCTTTCCAACTCGATCATTGCGGATAAGAGTGAAACCTGGGAGAGAGTAGGTGGTGGAGAGAAGATGAGGTTTGAGGTTTTAATCATAGTGTTGCAGCTTGAGTAATTTATGCAGCCTACCCAAATGTATTTTCTTTGGTAAGTATTGTTCGTCGAATCGTTGAACTCCCTAAGTTCTGAATTGAATTAAATGATGATTTCTGATTCATGCGTGCACTGACTGGACAGGCCCACTCAATCTGTGTGGTTTTTTCCTCTTAAGACCAATTCAGAGACCAATCTTATGCGGATTGTTGTCTTCACCTGATCTGACCTGAGTTTATGTCTGGACTTTAAAAGAGACTGTGACCTCTGAGTCTGTTTCGGCCTTTCTTCTCAGAGTCGTCATATAGACGTCGAACTCTTCTACTTTTCAAAATATTTTTGACGTGTAAAATTGTTTGTGCAAACCTACTTACAGAAATAAACTCATTTATCAATCAATTTACTTACAATATTTAAGCGAATGTTAGCTGATATATTTAACAGAATTTAGATATCAATTTAATTAAAGAGCAATACTAATAATACATGGGGACCTATATTTTCATAATGAGTTAATAATAACCGGAATCGATTGGAAGTATTGGAACTAGGCTACTTTCAGCATTACTAGTGAGTGTAACCAATCATAGCGCGTTGCATTTCCTGATTTCACGCCAACCAACCGCTAGTTACGATCTAGATCGCAGATCTAACATAACACCTTAGATTGGTTCATGTAAATAAGTTATTAATTATACTCGTAAATAATCTTAAACAATGCACCATTACGCCATTGTGGAAGACATCCTTGCTTCCTTATAATAGTAAGGAGATGAGTACTAACTATGCAAACAAACAAACAATCAGTTCCTTATAAATATTTAAACACCCTAGCCTAAGTCTTAGAGCAGACAAAAGAAACTTCGACTCGGCGATACTAGGAAAAAATCTTCGTCCCGTTTCTAGAAATAAGATTAGCTAATCTAAATACAGGCTCAAAATACACAACCTTAAAGGCTTTCCTTTTAGAATTTGTAATTAAAGGTTGAGGAAAATCTAAATTTAATTTAAAGCTTGCATTTATCTCACAATGGCGTACGAGTATCATTAATCTATCGGCATGTTTCGTAATCACGTTTGACTATATGTGGTCATTGTTCGATTTAAGCTGTGCTCACAATGCAACAGAGTATGCATTGAGTACAGTTAGGTTGCGATAATACTGTGCTGGATCTGCAAACACGTCCGCCATTCATTATGGACGGACGCCCACTGTGCACGGCTGCACACGCAAATTGCTCTACGCTCGCCCGCTGACACAGCTGCATACAACTTGTACCCAATGTTTGTACAAAACGAGGAAATTGTCGTTCCCGCGGCTCTAAGTAACTGGTGTGTTAGCAGTGTTAGCACTACTATGGTAATGAGAGGGAGGTTTAAAAAGCTGCAATAGTACATTTGCTACAAAATGTTCTACAGCTTATTCTTGCTAAGCGGTGTGGAGTGAATAAGGGAAAGATGCAGTAACAAAGTTATTATGTTTTTCTAAACTGGTGACGTCCATCGAGGAATTGACTGGGAATTCTGCATTTTAGCTTTGTGATCCTCTTTGTTTTTTGTAGCCTATCGTATGCTACTCTTAAGCCTTTCTTTGTTTTATCCAGTTCTCCCACTTATTTTGAGGAAATCACCTAAATCATTCCGCCATCTCTTTGACCTGCTGCGACATCGTCAACTTGCTCAGGATACCAGGATATTTTGGTGCTATTTGGGACTTGTTTGACTTGTTTTACCTTCCATTTTCTAACCGCATTATGGTCACATCAATTAAAGAATTTCATTTTTATTTCAAAAGTAATCCTAAGCCCAGAATGTATTATTGTATTATATTCCAATTAGGCCACGGGTTAAAACAAACTTTTTATCCCAGTAGTACCTTCCCGTGAGATTCTTTCAGACTACGCGGGCGAAGCCGACGGCAAAAGCTCGTTTCAAAATAAACAAATAAAGAACCCAAACCTTGATGATTACGGAACCATCTGTTTCCAAACTAAACGCACACTTGTCCAGTTTTTAATTAACATAAACAAGACAGTACCTTCATGCGGCGCAAACAGAAGGTCGTAGCTGTCCTTGTACCAGTTAGCGTGCAATCACATTCGCAGCTAAACGTCAAATTATGACTTATGGTATACATAGCTAAATACGCGTGTCTGACAACCATTCACGTTAATAATTAAAATTATAATCGTATTTTCTCGTGTCATTCATTGACAGATCTAATAATTTAAGTGATAAGGACATTGAAGATCTTTAATAAACAATCAAGTTCGGAAGATGTTTAGGCTGATGCTGTATTGTGGCGAGATGTCACTGAGTTAATTTGCGTACTCCGTGATGCTTCTTGCAGTGAAAGTTATTGAATCATAAAATGTATCTTCGTATTAACATTTTGCGTCACCAAACACAGGAGAATAACAGACAATAGGTAGACTTAAACAAACAAATTCATGATACTTTATTGATCCTCGCATATTGATAGAATTTATTGAGCTAACTAACTACATTCATACAGCATTAAAGTATGTAATTAAATGCTTGTTTACCAACACTTAGTACCTAAATTAAGGCATGACGTCACATGCACGGTTCAGATGCGTATTAAAATTCAAATACTAACCAACCTATTGGAATGCTAAGCGATCAAATACTTACGACCCAATTGGTTACATTATTGCATTGTCTATTGAATTATAGATAGCACAACCAAAACTGTCAGTTAAGTGTATGTCGCAATGAGAGTTAATAATAAATTGACTTAATGGGATGCCCATATATGGCCTATCCCTATTAGATCCTAAACAGAGATCAGATCAGATCCTATCAGAGATAGATCTATGTTTGGAACCTTTAGGAATACAGGCGCCATTCTTTGATCTTTGGCAATCGTTACGGATCGTCAGAAGCTCAAAAGTCTGACAACCAGTCTTACCAACGAGTATCGTATTACCCAGACAGATAGGCATTCGCTCTATGTAAAATACTGGTATTCAACTGCATCCGATTAGACTAGAAACGGACCCTAACATAGTTGAGAAAAGGCTAGACAGATAGATAGACAAGCACAGTTGGCAAAAGAAGACACTGAGTAATAGGAGCGCAAAAGACCTTTAAACCACTCGTGGTAGTCGGTTGTCCGAAATATTTGACTAGTGACGAGACACTCACAAGCCTCGACACCTTACAAATTAGGCATATGAGCAAGTGGAAGGGAGAATCATTCGTTTCAATGCTACAATTGCTTTAATAATATAGGTAGATAAGCCATTACAGCACAATGCAGCTGGTCATTACAATATGAAACCAATCAACGTGATGGAGTTGACTACATCGGTGTGACAGACGCGTCCTGAGCTGAACACGGCGCGCTAACTAATGACTGGAGTCTAATTAATAGCTACCTGTCGCAGCTGAATGCGTTATTTGACTCAATATCCAATAGAGCTGATGGAATGTTAACTTGTATATTTTTCAGTGGATCGGTCTGTTTTTCTTTTGGGTTAACATATCTTGTTCAAGAGTTAATTAGCACTTCGAAACGTACTGTATTAATTAAAAACAAGGTGGGTGCAACCAATTTTACATCTTATTTGCGTGCGGTATCGCAATCCGTCAAGTAATTTGTCGCTGTATCGTCGGGGGCTCGCCACTAATTAACGGGGACATTTACGGCTGCCAAACTTGCCTGTATCGGTACAACACGGCTCCCCAATTTCCACACCCCCACTGCGGTGGCCGCAGTGCATTCTCTGCAAAGTTAGTGTTGGCGTCAATCCCGATAAATAACGTTCCAACATCCCACCGATTATCGTATTGCAAATATATTTTTTTTGTTGATGGCAGCCATTTAAACATCATTATAACATGGCTGTTTAAAGGAAATCGGTAAATAATGTATGCATAAATAAGTTAATAAACAAATCATACCACATAATGGGTCACATAATCATACCATATAAGAAGACAATTCACTACACGGAGCTTTGAGAGTCGTTATCTTGTCGTTGAAGGGTAGGTGAGCGGCCGTAAAAGTAAATTAATGGACCCATTCTGTAGGATTTACCCTTCCGTAATTTGGGTCAAACTCTTGTGAATACAGATAAATATTCGCATGAGGAGAGGGAGAGCCTCGTAAAGGTAAACAATATAACTTTTGTCCTTAGAAATACGCAACGATTCACAGATGAATACGCATGGTAAATGTACATATAAATATAATACTAATTAATACTTCAAAAGGGGTTTAAACATTTTTTTCCAAAACTGTGGGAATAAAGAGGAGTTCATAATCTTATCAACAAAGGACTTGTTATGTTATTATTACCAGTCATCTGTTTACCTATCATTGTATTCCCTTACAATCAAATCCAATAACAAACCATACTCGCCACTTGGGGTGAGGGAAGTATACGTATTTTTAGGTGTATTGAATATCGATAGCCTTGACCTCGATAGCAATATAGGGGTTGTTGCAGTCCCCTCGACACATCATTAAACATTTATGCTGTCATGTTACTACAAAGTGGAAGTTAATTTGTCTGTGAACTAAAGCAATTTGAAAGGAAATTTTCTTTAAATGAGGCAATTCTTAGTAAGAACATTTGCAAGATGGACAGCTTCGTGGACTGTCATAGTATATGGCTCCATTCTGCATTGGGAGCTGATCCCGAGGTTTACAATGGTCAATAAACAAAGCTCGTAGACTCATACAATGCCGGCTTCGGTGGCTAGCTAGCCGTATCTCACCATCGCGATCGGGGCGGCGAAGCGTGTCGCTTACGACTGTCGGTGAATACATTTTATTGTCCCATATGCACGCATGTTAACTCACATTCACATAAAGCCAGCGTGTTGTGTAGAAATAAACCCTGCGGACGTTATTTTGTACATAAACTTTAATTTATCTTATGATTATTACACGAAGATCCAGTGATTATTAAAATATTAAGCCTGTTTTTGTGAACACATGTAAGAGTAAACGAACATAACTTTATGAAATACGGTGCGAATTCAAAGATGCTATAAAAGCAAATGTCAGCAAAACACTGCAGCAGCACTACAAGGGTCTAAAATAGAGTCCAAACAAAAACCGTTACAGCGAGACTACTCTTAATAGAAATTGGTGTGAACAAAACCGAACAACCAGCCATAGTACCAAGTACCAATACAATTTATTTAATGTTCTAGCTCTCGCTTTATTCCAAACGAGGTTCCTATCGGATCGGAATGTTACGTACTGCCCTGCACGGTCGCCACTTTCACCTCACTGTTGGAAAGTTGGCAGCGTTTAGAGACCGACTAAACGTTTTTTAAAACTTGCTCGCACAATGTGTGGTACATTTTCTGCTGTAATACTATTTAACCAACCATAGACAGATTAGCATTCAGTCAGTTATTTAACATTGTCATAACGTGAGTTTTTACCTGGAAATAGCTTCATCAAAATAAATACAGTCAAAGAATAATAATAAGCAATCCAAATCGCCACACTGGACGTATTATTATTCAGATACAACAAGAATAACCGATTGAAAGTAGTGGTTTAAATCGAATAACATTGAGCATACGGATCACGACCTCGATCGATCGTTAAAATGAGCTTAAATGTCACTTGAAGCGGTTGCCACGCGGAAGAGCCGTGTTTCTTTGTTCTCAGATGAAGACAAGTCAAAACAATGAGATACTATCGCCAGGCTGCGAACCTTTCCAATAAATCGACATGTTTACCAGTCAATCCAAGGTGACGCTGCGAGTTTCAGGTATAATATCATATTTTATAATTACTATTTTAAAGTGTATGCATCATATCAGTATCAAACATGCATATTTCTAAAGTTGTATTAATATTTAAACTAACAAATGAACCTATCCTTATTAAATTTAATACAGCTAGAACACTTACTCGATTTCGGAAAGACTTCATTAGAAAATCTTGCCAAGCGATCCCAAATAATATTTTAGAATTTATGCTTCAAATCGGCCGATCATAAATAGGAACATAATGGTCTATAAACGTCTTAGCAACAGCTGAAAGTGTGGTCGCGATAGAATCGTTGTCAGTGCCGGAGGGTCAGCGCTTACCTCACGACTGGTGAGGACCGCGACACAGCGTCACGATGGAGAGCCGACTACTAGGCAGGTAGTTATCATAAATACTGCTATATCTGGACATGCGGAGACGGCGATCAGTGAATTGTATGCATCAGTATAGCTACGGACGGCCCGAAAAGGCGAAAACAGGAAGTTTTATGGAACGAATTTAATGATAAACTGTAAGACAAACATTCTTCTTGAAATGCTAAATATCCCCTGTAATACCGTTAATGAGGTATTAAATGAAACCAGAATAGTAGATATCCATGGTTTCACAATTTTTGCTGACATGCAGACAAAATTAGATATGCATATTATCTGATGATGTTGCATTAACATGAGACACGATAATCGTTACCTGAATAGGTTAATTTACAGTCATGCAAGTGGTGATTCCTACCATTTATCAGACGATGTCGGAATGCTTCTGAGACGAAGAGTGGACTCTTCGTCTCATGTTGACAAGATATATTTCAAAGCAATAATAGACCGCAGATAATACATAAGTTATATAAAGAATAAACGTGCCTTGACATATTATTGCATCACATCGCGCTTTTATGGGGCTGACCATCAACAGTGTTTAGAAAATTAATGGAGGCGGCCTCACGGTTTCAATAATCAGATTGTAAGATTTTCTGTTTACTTTTAAAATATACGCTAGGCCCGCATAAATAACGCAATATGAAATAGCGCCTATTCAACGATAAGCTAGACAACGTCATTTGTATTTTAAAAAATATAACAGGGATGTAAAAAAAGTATTTTTAAATCGGCATCTCGAGACCCATAAAACTTGCGTGCCAAAAGTTGGAATGCAGCAAAATATTTAAATTAAACTTTAAGTACGATTATAAGAGACAGTTAAAATCGGTTCATTACTGAAGCTATCCAGTTGATACATTCTAGTCCTCAAATTCATGACGGTCAGTGTAAATGATGGAAGTCCATTTACAACATTACAACTTTGAGGTTCTGTTTTCAGTTTTTCCTTTGTCTCCGTTGATTTAATGATCTCTTTTATTTTGGGAGCTTATAGGGTAGACACAGTATCCTTTAATCTTACTTTGGCAACACAGATGTCAAACCATCATCATCATTTCAGCTGAAGACGTCCACTGCTGGACATAGGCCTCCCCCACTTCAACCGGTTCTGTGCTTCCCGCATCCAGCGGACTCCTGCGGCCTTCACAAGGTCATCGGTCCACCTCAAATGATGTAAAAACCAAGACTCGAATAATTATCCAATGTCGACGATAATCACAAATACGAGTGGATCAGTGCTTCAACTGAATGTGAAATCGAGATGTCGCCGAGTGTATCTCAAGACGAATGCATGGAACAAAGAGGAATCGATGAGAGTGCGGGAGTGTGGGGATACAGGCGAGTGCACCGACCTCCCCCCACCCCCACGGGCCGCGGTGCAATTTGTACATTTCAAGTGCATACAAAGGCGATGCGAGGAGGTCGCAGCAAGCTTTGACAGAATTAACTTGTCCGTCGCACAAATGCAACTGCGGAGGCTCACCTTTATTGGATCGCCTGTACAAACGAGACGGAATGTTAGAGGTACTTCACAGTTCATATCGTTACACGCTGTACGACTTTACAATTTGATTTGACATCTGCCAAAGGGGCTGCAGCAGCCTTGAGTGTAGAATTTAATTTAAACTCAGCTCTGATGTCAATAATGCAACGACACCGTTTTTTTGGAACCCTTCGGAACTCCTCATTATAGCATAGAAAAAAAGACGAAAATTAGTAAAGTAATGCAAATAGCCTAAATTGCATAACGAGGCCATTGTAAACAAAGTGGGACAAACTAGAGTAAAATAACGAGTCACTTGTTAGGCAATGGTAGTGTGCTCTGAATAAATATAATATGGCCACTCGACTATACAGTATAATGCTCTTCTTGTTATCGACAGCACGTGGATCTAGCTCTACGTGTGTTCTACCGAATGTAAATTACATTCAGTGTACACATTACACAAACAGTCGCGAATTCTGAGCAATTATGGTGAAACATAATCATGGTAATTAATTAATAAACGTGTGATTGGAGTTAATTTACATGTACAAAGGAAGATTGAAGTCGTGTTCTGGGTTTAACACACAATAATGAGTGATTTACCTCAAAGCCTAGCTCATCTCATATAATTATGTATTGTGTGACGAATACTAAGTAGAAGTACCATAAAGGCTCCCGAAGACGGACGCAACGCGACAGCGCGACGCGAATATAATAAAACAATTTCTATAAAAACTTCATAGGAATTGTTCTACTACAGTCGCGTCGTCGCGTCGGTATGCGGGACCCAGATTACTGATGATTTTCTTCAGAATCTGCGCAGTTTTGATAGTGTGAACTTCTGAATAGGTATATTACATATACACATGTTTAGTTTGTTCAAAATTAAAAGTCTCGCCTGAACGAAAACCGGGTCTTTTTCTAAACGGGTTTTAAACTTATTACCACTAATAAAAAAACTGTACACAAAGTAATTTATTTGGTGACAATTTTATCGATAACAGGTTGTTAGTTTCTTGTTGGTAACGTTTATAACACACTAGCTTCCGCCCGCGGCTCCGCCCGCGTGGAAGTCGTACATTATCCCGCGGGAACGTACTACCGGGATAAAAAGTATCGCATGTGTTAATTTAGGTTATAATCTATCTGTGTGCCAAATCACATCCAAATCCGTTCAGCCGTTTTTACGTGATTGAGTAACAAACATTCAAACATCTTCACAAACTTTCACATTTATAATAAATAAAAAATAGGCATTTTCTACCAGTCGATCTTTGGGTGATGCAGAGACAAACAGTGGTAGGTGCAATAAATTAAAGGAATAAATAAAAGTGCTTAAACTATTTAAACTAATTTTTGGTCTAAACCTAACTATAGCACAAATAAATATGTAAAGTTAACTACCCTTTTTTACCCCTTTAGGGGTCGATTTTCGAGAAACCCTGATACACGTTATTCTTTATTTTTGGTTTTCGGTATAAATACCGAGTTTCGAGTTAATCAGACAGGGCGTTAAAATTCTTCTATATACAAACTTTGATACGTATTATTTTTAATTTACTTAGATAAGTATTTAAGCCAAGTTTCAAGTTTATTAATTCAAGAAATAAGATTTTTCATACAAACAAAATCCCCTCTTTTCACCCCCTTTAAGGTCGAATTTCCAAAAACCCCTTCTTAGTGCTCCTCTACATTATAAAAGGAAGCCGTGTGCAAAATTTCACGTTCCTAGTCCTAGTAGTTTCGGCTGTGCGTTGATTTGTCTGTCAGTTTTTCAGCGGACGTACTGAAGACGTGGTGAATTTAATTAACATTTTTTTTTACCGTCGAAGAGGAACCCCAAGGTGGGGCCGCTCGTCAGGGCTTTTGCCTTCAAGCCGAAGACGTAGCGGCTACAAAGTAGGTTGCGGTGAGGTACACCGCAACTGAGGCAGGCCGCGATGTCGAATGGGAGGCATCGCGGCTGAGGGTTACGGGCTGCGGCGGAGGAGTGTCGGTGCTTTTGAGTAACGCTCTTCCCTTCCGTGGCCTGGACTGGGCCGCCACCGTTTGATGGCAGACGCGGTGGGGCTGCAGGGGAGGAGGAGTGTCGGTATAGCGTTGGCCGCTCTCCCTATACCCTGCGGCCAAAAAGTTGTAGGCGGGACGACGCGTTGTGTTCCACGCGCGCCGTCAGAGATGTCAGCACCAACTGTTGGGGTCCTCAAGGGCCGATACCTGCACACAGACAACTGACGGAACACGGGTGGGTTTTAGTCAGTAAAAGTCTGACACGCCCTCCTGCTCCACCCAGAGCGGGCGAAGTCATTTGACGACTTCCGACCCTCAAAAAAAAAAACAAAAGAAATTGTTCAATATAAAACCAATGTTGCAAAATTCTCGATTTCTAACAATTTCTAGTAAAGCGCCATAGTTATTGCTGATTGAAAACTCATAATAAATAGTTATATGTATAATTTTGAGACACCAGAAGCTAATGTGTGCATGTTAATTAATTAATTATTCTAGTCACAGTTTTGCACTGATCTTTTCATATCTAAGTCAAGCTGTGACACATTAAATATGAAACTATTATTACTCGTATTTTATCGTCCTCACTATATGTCAAGGTGACACTGACATGATAATTGCCCTAATTTATTAATGTCTTGCCTCGCCTTCTGTGCGAAGTCGGCCCTTCACTCTATTACATCGCAACGTTTATCATATTTTATTAATACAATTCCAACAAAAAACAAATAAGGTTTTTTGTAAACTAGAGAAGCAAACGAAGTCCCATAATTATTGACTATATCAATAAATTACTAAAGTTAAAAACTTCAACAATATAACAAGTCATATTGTTGTGAAGCATTTTTTATCAATATTAATACTTTTTGTACCGTTTACAATGTGAAGCAACACAAATTTTGCTGATATTATCTCTAGAATGATGCTTCTTTTTACGTAGTTGTACCATAAACATTCATAAATAAATGACACATTTTCGCTTGGTAAGATCGTCAAGGAGACGTAAAAAGTTTTAACGCGACTCAGTAACCGGCTGCGATCGAAACATTCCCAGAGCAGAAAAAGTGGAACGGCTCGACAACAGGCATTCCTTTTGCCGATGAATTGTTTTATGGAATGTATCGGTGAACCTCATCGGAACTGAAGCTGTCACTGCTTCAGCTGCCAATTATTCCCGGAAAAAATTAAGTGCTTTTAATTATTTATATGTATATTGCACCACTGCTCTCAAACGATGAAGGAAAACATCGTGAGGAAACCAGCATGTCCTAGAACCAAAAATTCGAAGACATGTGACATCTACCAACCCGCACTGGGCCCGCGTGGTAGATTACGGCCTACTCCCTCTCATGGAGAGGAAGCCTGTGTCCCAGCAGTGGGAACGTTTATAGGCTGAGTATGTATGTATGTATGCATATTTAATAAACAAATGTAATTACCTTTGGATCGAAACTGAAGGCGGTTTCCGGCCTCAATGGACATGGAAGTCCACACTTACAAGTGCCGGTTGTCTGAAGATAATCCCGCAACTGTGGAAGATTACTCAAGGCTGTTCCGCTTGGACTGCAACAAAAAATATCAATATTAAGGATTTCACAAAGAATGACTGAGCAGTAGTAATCGAAGATGTGGGAGGGACATAAAATAAAAAAAATCGGCACCGCTTATTCGTATCACCACTAAACCTTGGGTACCAAAGTGAACATAATGAGGGTTTATGACTAAATTGCTATCACGTAGATCAATTCATTTAGGAGGTGAACTAAATGTTCGTGGTGGTATAGCCTTGGTTGAGTGACGCTCGTATTTGGGAGAGATAGTATGTTATCGGCCCTGACTTCGACAGCAACCCTGATCAAAAGTTCAAAATCTGCTGTTACTGTGCTTATTTATCTATATATTGCTAAAACTGCAACCACAAAGTCAAACATGACTACATAAACAATAGCATACGCACACAAAACTTAATTAGGTACGTATTATTCAGCAAAATCCGATTTCACTTCATAAAGCGTGTTTGAACTAATGGGAGAGGGGAAGCAGTGATTCATGTAAACGATTGAAGGCGTACTTATTGAAAGCGCATGATGCAAAAGCTTCTAGTCAAGCGTGATCGCACCCCAACTCGAGCGGATTAATTGAACGGCTAACTGACTTCAGTACGGTCAATCGATAGCTCTTTTCTAAACCTCTTTGAACTTGAGCTTACCTCAATGCTCTCTATATCATACAATATTAGAATTCATACTCATTAACCTTCTTGAACGAAATGTGCAAATTCTTTTCTGCTTTCTATATAACGAATTTTAACTTTGCATTTAGCTTTGTGTCGTTTAAAAACAGATTGCAACCACGCAATAACCCAAAGGGCTATTAAGAACAATTTGCAAACAACACAATCCTTTTACGATGACAGCTCGGAGCATAGCTTGCCGCCATTATTACACCTCGATTCGCTTTACAAACAGCCTCTTTCATAAATGCTCCACATGATAATTCACGCCGATTGTTCACGGTCTGGTAGGGTAGACTGGGTACGGATGTGACAATTTTCATTTGACGACCAATAATTTTGTTACTGTGGCAGTTAGCTGTACAAAAGAACTTTTTTTTTGTGAAGTGTACATTTGCCTACGTATAAATACTAAAATTGTACTTCTAAGTACTATGGTTAACTCACAGGAGCAAGTTAGAAAAAAAAGAGAAAATGTCACAACCGACCACACCCCAGGGGCGGTTGTGACAGTACTTGGGGTCGGTAGTGACAGGTTCAAAAGTACACCAAAATGGTCATTAATCACTTTTATTGTACAAAATATCCATTTTTCTCGAAATAATAAACGTTTACGTGACACAAGAATATTTAACTGTCGTAAAAAGCTTCCACGAAGCTCGTTGCATTTGAAAGGCTAGTAGTTTGAGCTACACGAACAGATAGGGAAGGATTTCTATTCATGAATGAAGGAAACCATTCCTCACCAGACATCTCATTCTCAAGCCAAGTTGCTACTTGCTTCTTCTTCTTCTCTTGCTGCTTGCTTGCTTGGTCGCTTGAGATTATATTTATTTGTAAGCTCAAAAACTAACTTCCGCACGTCTTTCGGAGACAGGCCAAAATATATTTCAGCACGTGTTATATATCTTGACAGCTGCTGTCCTTGCTTCACAGAGAAAACTTTATTATGAGCAACATATCCCATGCTGATGCTGTCTTTATTGTAGTCCGCGCCGGCTTCATCGCGTTTCGAATATATCGAAACAAAGACATGCGAATAACTTCGTGCATTTCTGCAGCACTCCGTAATGATGTTCCTCCATGTTGCTTCTTCATATTTTCCAATTTCACATTGACCTCTTTCCGTCTTTCTTATGCATTTTCTTGGCACCTAAAAGCAAAACAAATATAAAAAAATTGGCACAACCGTACCCAAAAAAATTGTCACAACCGTACCCAAGGCACTCTTTCGCAAGAAACAATCACTATGACAATATAAAAATAAGGTACTCACAAAGTAAGCACTGCTATTTAACCACTAATGTTTAACTAATAATGAAAAAGAACATTCATTACTGTATCTGTACACATATACCAACAATCATTAAAAGAAATCGAATAAAAATACTTACTTTTGACCGTTAAAAAGTAATGAGTGCCTCTACTAACGTCAACGTCGCGCGTTGGCTGTCGTAATACTGTGAAACACGTTCACACCCGCATGGCGCTCTTCTCTCCCCTTTACGCTTCCCCGGTATTCCTTATAGTTTCGCTAATATTGCGATTGTCACAACCGTACCCTGGCACAACCGTACCCAGTCTACCCTACACTTGGTAAAGGTAAACCGCAACCGCAAAAAAGATTTTTGTTTACCCGCTTTTTATTCATGCGCGGAGTCTGCGGCTTTGACCACTATACGGGGTGTTCGCGGTCGGATAGAGAGTAAACGGGGAAATTCGTTTTTTGCGATCGCGTGCATGTTTGGGGGAGCGTGGACGTAGACAGCTGCCGATAATAATTACTCAACACGCGAACCCTTTCCCACCTTGCGGCCGCTACGATCCCATTTACTTTAAACCAACTCAATCAAATAAAACCAAAATATTTTATCTATCTATATAATATATGAATAAAAAGATAAGTCCTGACTGACTGACTGATTGACTGACTCATCAACGCCCAGGCCAAACCCTTGGACCTAGAAAGCTGAAATTTTGCACAGAGGTTCCCTTTATAGTGTAGACAAGGATAAGCAAGGATTTTTCGAAATACAACCCCTAAGGGAGTTAAATAGGGGACGAAAGTTCCGGCGGGCGAAGCCGCTGGCAAAAGCTAGTTTCACATAAACCTGCATGGGCACTTATGAAACGTCAAATGATGCTTCCTCAAATGATAATAAAATCTCAATACCGTGGCGTAATCATGACATTTACATAGCAGCAAATTGTGTAATAACTACATCTTTAGATATTTTTATGATCCTGAAATGAACGGGCATTTAAAATGTATGATCATTGATAATTATATCAGTGACCAAATAACTATTGTAAAACTTTTGAGTGTAGACTACAAATTATTCGGGATCAAAAATCTGCTTGAAGTGCAACAAAGGACGTCTAGACGGATGCTCGCTACATCGTGGTCACCATATAAACAGAATAAGAGCAGTCATAAGGACCGTTCTTAATGTTGCTGCTAATAAAATAAACGAATCGAACATAAATCCTATTAAAGTCAATGTGTCAGAGAATGTTCCACGAAAACAAGCCACACAAGTCTGTGTTATTATGCAGACAGTCATCTTTCATAGCCTTGAGAAATACTTATTTATGACTAATCGTAGTCGCTGTACAATTTATCCTCATTGACAAACATGAAAACAGATAATAAAAATAAGATACACTTTAAACTTAATTATTTCATTTTATGCTATAACAAGTTAACCTCGTTTTTTCCATAAGTTGTTGGAACACACACAACTTTGTAGTTATCTACTTAGGAGGTTTCGTTTAACTTTTCGTTTAAATGAATAATGGAACTTGGGCTTTAACGACGATGATGAAGAACGGATGGGAGCTTTTGGCTCATTCTTCATTCTTCAACATACACACATCAAAAACAGTATGCGACCACTTTGAAAAATCGAAATCTTTTTTGTTCCGGTAGATTATGATTTCTTCTTCTTGATAGATTCTTTATTTAAAAATATAGATTTAGAATATAAAACAATAAAACAGTCCAATAATTTTTCCATATAAAAAGCTTTCAGTCCTAGCTTACGCTCATTCAGAAATCTGATTTAGTCAATTTTAAAGGATTTAAAATACCTTTTCACGGAAAGTTGTGATTGAAAAGATGCTAAGAGGATTATCAGAAGTTTTACGAGCAAGAATAGTAACTTTGAGGGAAGAAAGATACACCACGAGAGAAATAGCACGCAGAGTTGCTATATCCCAATCCTGTATCGTGACCACGTTGCAGAGGTACCACGGGATGGGTAATTTTGCTGACCTACCCCGCAGTGGTCGCTCAACTGTTGTGACTGCTGCCCAAAATCAAATTTCAAATTCAAATTTATTTATTTAATCAAATAATAATGTTAACATTAAGTTAATAGTAATTAACATAAATGGGTACACTTGACTTATGCTAGTTAACAAACAGGTAGGTGTTGCAACCAGCACCCTTACTAAGTTATACAATAACTTGTATTAAGGGCAGTGGTATATACAGCCCATACATATTTTAGTGACAAAAAAATATTGCAGCCAGAACAAGTGTTCTAAAGTTAATATACAACCATAATTGCAGAATTCGAAATTACAGATGATATGTTTTTTTTTTTTTAAAGCGCTATCTTAGATTGCTGGCAGCCCGTGACACAACCATCAACGCTACTAAAACAAAAGCAGAAGTTCGGGCCGCCTCTGGGCTTGAATTGCTTGCACCAGGCTGGATTACGAGGGCGGAGGTCTTGGCGAGCTCCTCTGAATTCCCAGCAACGACAACGAAGGAGATTGCAGTGGGCTAGACTTCGGCAAAATGAAAAAATAAAAAACATTTGGCAAAACTGTCTCATCGTTGACGAATCGCGAATCAGTACTCATCCAGATAACCGACGTGTCCGTGTCTGAAGAAGACCAGTAGACCGTGAAAGGCAAAGAACTGCCACTGGAATAGTTCAGCAAGGCGGGAAATAGGTGTCCTTTTGGGGTGGTATTATGATTGGAGCTAGAACGCCTTTGATCCCGTATCGAGGCTTCATGACAGCAGACATGTATAGAGCAGTTGCTATTGATGTAATTGTCAGACCATTCCGAGTAAACCATGGGCACCAATTTGTACCTACTGGTCGATGATAATGCCCCCGCCCATCGAGCTCAACGAGTCAATGCTGCTCTCCGAGAATACGACATCACAAGGTTAGACTGGCCTGCCGGCTCGCCTGACTTAAACCCAATAGAGCACGCGTGAGATGCTCTTAAGCGGGCTGTTTGGAACCGTCAGCCACGTCCCCAGACAGTGCCAGAGCTCAGGGAAACCGCTATTCAAGAATGGGACAGGTTACCCCAAGAAATGCTGGATAACTTGATTCTCAGCATGCCCAGGAGGATCACCGCATGTGTTCGAGCCAGGGGAGAAGTTATATTATATTGAATATAAACCTTTTATTAATAAATTGTTGTTTAAGTTTGGTTCAACAGTTTTTTCTTTCTATCAAATTTCTGTTACAATTACATTATGCTTAAGGTGACACTTGTCCACATTTTTTCCATACAAACTTCGGGAGGGTTTTACTCCACTGTCTGACCATGTACATCAAAAATTAAACATGGTATGGTTTTGTCTCGTTATTATTATTGTCTGTACGGAAACAGAATATTAAAATAAAAAGCTATTAAAAAGTTGTGAGCCAACAAAGATTCGTTTTTCTTGCTAATTTAACCTAACTTTGAGCGTGTTTATGTAATAAAAGGAGTGTAAAATCTCGAAAACCAAGACGGTACCGACAAAGTTAAATTAACAATAAGTTCAATAAACTTTATTGGTCATTGATTTTTGCAGTGGTTTTTTCATAAAACCCGATCTTCTGAAGGACTTTTCTTAATTTTTTCGCGATTTTTTTGCCAAAAATGCTCCTGCATCTCACTCAATAACGTTGTGTGTGTAGACTAGAGTCTAACTGCTCACCACTGATACTATCTTTGTCGGGTACGAAGCCTGGTGAGACAGCGTGATTTTTAGCCAGGCCCACCAGTGAGTTCGGGCCCGCGCAAAGTGTGCCCTTAATTACTCATTGTTTTATAAAAATTGTTTTATTTTTTATTTTCAAACAGAGTATTTCTATTTAAAGAAAACACACAACAAAGAACTTTTCTTGATAAAGTTCAGTTTAAAAAAAAAATGTGTGTACGAAAAAGAGAAATTCGTAGCTGACTTGGAACAAATCAAAGTACTACGAAGGTACTCTCCTGAAAAGGTTCGTAAAACCCCAATGAACCCAGAACGTAACCATGCTCCACGATTCTGTCTCTTTATTGATTGCTGAAATCTTGCGGAAGCTTCCCAGCATATGTAAAAGTATTGTGAGAACATATTTTGTCCGAGTTATCTCTCAGAGACATTGATATGAAAACAAAATCTGGCAAGTACTCACATCTAATGACACCCTACAGACCACAAAGCCTTATGAATTAGGGACATCATGCCATGTCAATATATAGTTTGGATAAAGAGGTGGACATTCAACAGTAGAACAAGTAAATAGGTTAGTAACAAGAACAAGATTTTTTTTTTGACTGTGGGAAATCTTCAACTAACTTATCTTGCTCTGGGTGGTGCAGGAGGGCGTGTCAGACCTTTACTAACTAAAACCCACCCGTGTGTCCCTCAGTTGCCTATGCGCCTGGGGCCACGGTATCTCTTTCGAACAACCCGCACCCCGAGCAGGCATCGGCCCTTGCGGTCCCCACCAAATTGGTGCTGACTCTTTGAAGCGCACGTGGGAGACAACGCGCCGTCAACTCGGGCTTGGTCCTTACCGGACAGCGAGCTACCCATTACTCGCCGTCCGCAAACCCGCGCCTACGGTGGCCGGGACTCAGTCTGGGATTCCCAACGCACAGGGCGTCTCCTGCGGCGGCTAGGGCCGTGAGGGCGCATGTACTACCTCTCCCTCACGGGCGCCGCCTCCCTCTTCGCGAGCATCAATGCTTCGCAGTAGGAGGTGACGGCTACCCATGCACTCTCGCTCTGTACCATGGTCTGGACCACGGCCGGACGCAAGAGATCGCCGCCGCCGATCGCCTCCACGAGGACATAGCGGTGCTCCGCCCTAGCCGGGCAGACCTCCACTGTGTCCCCAGGGCGATCTACGTAGTGGGAACACCGGGCGTTTCCTCCCACCTTATGCGAAACGGGAACCTCCCGAAACAGCCGTGTCCGGTGAGGACCAGCGTCGGAAGGTGAGGACGCCATGGCGCCTCTCAATCCACTCCTCAAAGGGAACTTACCGCCGCAATCGTGGCGTGCCCAAACAAGAACAAGGTAAGAGATCGATTGGATCAATGCATTTCTCGATGTGCAAGAGGCATTTAATGAAGTTGGCAAACTTTTTGGAATGCTGGGCTGATCAAAGATCGCTATCCAAGGCGAAGAGTCAACTGCCACACCAACTCTTGTCTCTAAGAGAATATCTCGAGTCCAAATGAATTACTCTTACTCAAAATTCTGTAATATAAAGGCAGGGATTACCTAAAGGCTCTATCCTGGGACCAACAGTGAGGTAACTCCACTTTCGGAAATGCTCAGGCACTGAATTTTGCACATCTATAATACTACGGCATTATGTAAAAATGAAGATGAATAAAAGCTTCATCAATAACAATAACATCGGACAAAATTACTTAATGTATGGTAAAGTCAGCTTGACTTAACAGATATGTAAAAGAGGATGGGCAATTTGGCAGGCTCGGAGAAGAAAATCATATTTTTGAGAAAATAAGATAACGAAGTAAAGTTTATTTCGTTGGGTAATTAAGTAATTATAACGTGTATGTATAATAAACTAGCATCGCTCCGCGGTTTCACCCGCGTAGTTCCCGTTCCCGTGGGAATACGGGGATAAAATATAGCCTATGTCACCCGGGAATAGTGTAGCTTCCCAACAGTGAAATAATTTTTCAAATCGGTTCAGTAGTTTCGGAGCCTATAATGCAAACAAACAAACAATCAAATCTTTCCTCTTTATAATATTAGTATGGATTATTATATAGTATAGATTCGATTTTCTGTTCTGTTTTTAACCCCCGACGCAAAAACGACGGGGTGTTATAAGTTTGACGTGTCTGTGTGTGTGTGTGTGTGTGTGTGTGTGTGTGTGTGTGTGTGTGTGTGTGTGTGTGTGTGTGTGTGTGTGTGTGTGTGTGTGTGTGTGTGTGTGTGTGTGTGTGTGTGTGTGTGTGTGTGTGTGTGTGTGTGTGTGTGTGTGTGTGTGTGTGTGTGTGTGTGTGTGTGTGTGTGTGTGTGTGTGTGTGTGTGTGTGTGTGTGTGTGTGTGTGTGTGTGTGTGTGTGTGTGTGTGTGTGTGTGTGTGTGTGTGTGTGTGTGTGTGTGTGTGTGTGTGTGTGTGTGTGTGTGTGTGTGTGTGTGTGTGTGTGTGTGTGTGTGTGTGTGTGTGTGTGTGTGTGTGTGTGTGTGTGTGTGTGTGTGTGTGTGTGTGTGTGTGTGTGTGTGTGTGTGTGTGTGTGTGTGTGTGTGTGTGTGTGTGTGTGTGTGTGTGTGTGTGTGTGTGTGTGTGTGTGTGTGTGTGTGTGTGTGTGTGTGTGTGTGTGTGTGTGTGTGTGTGTGTGTGTGTGTGTGTGTGTGTGTGTGTGTGTGTGTGTGTGTGTGTGTGTGTGTGTGTGTGTGTGTGTGTGTGTGTGTGTGTGTGTGTGTGTGTGTGTGTGTGTGTGTGTGTGTGTGTGTGTGTGTGTGTGTGTGTGTGTGTGTGTGTGTGTGTCTGTCTGAGGCAACGTAGCTCCCGAACGGATGAACCGATTTTGATTTAGATTTTTTTGTTTGAAAGGTGTATTAGTCGGGAGTGTTCTTAGACATGTTTCATCAAAATCGGTTCAGCCGTTTGAAGATTATCAGCTCTTTTCTGGTTGAAAAAGGGATTTTAGCCTCTGATCAACTCAAAATTTGGGATTCTATTACTTCAATGATATTAGACGAATAAAATAACCTTGAACTGATGCTGGAGCAACACCTGGAATTTACAGGAAACCCAAGTTATTCTCCAACAAACAGCAGAAGTATCGTGTTTGGGCTCATTGAAAAGGTCTCAATGAATAGATTATAGATAAATGGTGATTTAAGGGAGACATTAAGTTTAAAAAGCAAGAAATAAAAATTAAATTAAAAATTTAAAAAACCCCCGACCCAAACAAAAACTCAAAAAAGTAAAAAATAATATTTATAGGCCTTTTAATTTTAACGTAATATTTTGATCACGGCATTGTCAAGTCGGGGGACGGTCAATGAAAACGCCAAACAGAGGCCTAGCCGTCCCCCGACTTGACAATGCCCTGATCAAAATATTACGTTAAAATTAAAAGGCCTATAAATATTATTTTTTACTTTTTTGAGTTTTTTTTTGGGTCGGGGGTTTTTTTCATTCCTCTAAGGACCTGGTACTTATTGACGGGCCTGCACTGTCCTCCCATACCTAATTCTACCTACCATACTTAACAGTGATAACACTGTAATTTGAAAACATTGTTAAAGCCAATTATTTTTAAAAGAGTAACCGTGGGTGGAGTTTCTTGCCGGCTCTTCTCCATAGGAAGCGACAATTTGGAACCGTGCACCTAGCTTCTGACGTTTCATAAGTGCCCATGCAGGTTTATATGATATAAAATATTTTGATTTGATTTGATTGATTAGTAATTTAGTATTGATAAATTATATAATCTCAAAACTAACCGCAATGATTGAACGAACCAATATCGACAGGTTTAATAGATCTCCGGAGCTTTATAAATATTTTCTTAGGAGTAGCAATACTTATATGGTCGTTTTGTAATTTTCATACTACTCTCATCAACCTAATAAAAAGATCTACAGCCACATTTTAAACTACGCACGTAAAGTGCTACGACTTAAAGTGGGTAAAAGAAATACTCCATAAGGAAAACTGTTAATAAACATACAAGAACAATACAGGCTTGGGCAACAATGCAGAGTTTCCTGCTTTTGTTGCTGAGCGAAAATAAAGATAACATCGATAGCTGTAGGTATACCCGTCTCCGAGAGACATCGGTATTATTGGCCCCTAGTATTGTGATTGATCTCATTTCCTTTGTGACCGCCAGGGCAATGTATAATGGGTGAAATATTCTGGCGCCAAGCCAATGTACGCTGCCACACAAAACATGACGACATTTTGTTCCACTAAAAATTTAATGATATTATCCGAATTCAAAATTGCTTGGAATGGTGAGCAAGAATTGTTTGTTTACGTAAAGACAACATCCTTTATTAATTTAAGCCTGTCGTAGAGTTCTGTACGCTCATTTTGTCTAAACTGAAACGCCCGATTTTCATTTAGTTAAGTTTGTGTCGTCTATCTTCAATCACTGAAGTATTTTTTTTCGGGATGTCTTTAATGTGAAATATCCAACGATGTCGATAGAGATCGAAACGAGTAATCAACTATTCTCTTCTTAGTTTTTGATTTATTGTTTAAAATAAGAAAACGCGTTATTTCATAAAAGCACAACACTGGCGCTCAATAAAAAGAAAGAGCACATGCATCAGTTAGTTTTCAAACACCGTTTCAATCGTGACAACAAGGACATTATCAATATAAACAGGGTGAGTGTTGACTCGACTCAATGCTTGTAGTCGATAACGAGTTGAGTCACGAAAGGGTTTCCCTGAATGACTCATTGGCGACTTACTCGACCCGACCGAATATCCAAATGCAAAAAGAGCGTTTTAATTTGATAATTGCGGGTGATATTAACTGTTAGAACACTATTAATTGAGCAAGTTCGCTGTCGGATTTTGAATACTTTTTCACAGCTTGTGTTGATGTTCAAATTAAGCATGCGTTCTTTACACAGGTTGAGTTCATTCCCGATTCGATTAGGGAAATGTGGTGTGCTTATACGAACAAAATATGTTAGTTGAAAGTGTTCGCGACGATGCGTCACTATATAGTTTAATAGTTTGTTTTTGACATTAATTTAGAATCATAAAGATAATAGTGATAGTTAAACCAATAGACAGTGGTTATAAGTGCCTACTATAAGAAAACCGTAAGTACCACCCTTTCAGACCTCATTTAAGTGGGCTGTATAGCCGTAATTTATAGTCTCAAGTGCGTCCAGGTAACCTAGAACCGAGACCTAGCCCTGGGCGTAACTACCCCTAACATAGTCTAAAGATAAACCCACTTAATTGAGCTCTGAAAGTTGTGTTGCTTTAGCTAAGTAATTTTTAAGATTTGAGTTTTGCTAGCCATCTTTCAGGGCGCGTCACGCCCTGAAAGTCATATGTGTAACGTTCTTAATATTAGATTGTTTTGGGTCTGTAAACCACCCTGAGGTATCTGTAATCAGAATTGAAATAAGTTCAGTAGTTTTCGAGAAAATCAACTTTTAAAATATTTATTGGTAACATTTTTCATAATTTTTCGGGTTTTCTTGAAATAATCTTTCAGTGCGGGAAGATATAGTACATACAGATATCTCAGGGGATGGGAAATTTCAAGGGGAATACAGGGATATATAACATGCCATATGTACAGTAATTTAATAATGTTTTGTATGCTATATTCCATTATATCGATAGACAAAATTTGAATAAATAAAAGTTAAAACAGGAAGCAATTTGCGGCCCTCGTTACGGTAAAGTTTCGAGGCACCTCAGAAAATGTAAATTTAAACCAATTCAATTCGTAGTCATCGGCAAGATAATTTTGTTATTTTAAACTTAAATTAATTAACATGTAGTACAAGTAAAAGTTCTAAATTGCTTCCTGAAGATTAAATCAAAATGTGTGTTATTTAATCAGGTAAAGTACCCCTTCACAGAGGTGTCTCAAAAACAACCCCTTCCTAGACGAAAGTCTGGAACCTGTTTCTCTGTCAGTCGTCAAAACGTTGGTAACGTCGTGAAGAACGGAAGATAGTAGCCGCCCCTGAAGATATCTGGAACCTATAGGTGCAGGACGTCAGCGCCGCGTGGACTGGGAGACCTACATACACACCGGGATAAAACCTGGATAGGAATACACCCTCCCTACACACCCTTCGTGTCCAAGCGATCACGCCCGTCCGGTACATCTGCTGGTCCTTGCGAGCCGGATTTCTTCAGGAGGAACACATGTGGACCCGTTCAGGAGTTATCAGAAGCCTGAAGCCTTATTCCTGAAGACTTATTCCCGTGTCCTGAAGGATTATTCATGAAGAGTTACGAAAATCTGAAGCGTTATTCCTGAAGACTTGTTCCCGTGTACTGAAGGATTATTCATGAAGAATTATCGGAAACCTGAAGCCTTATTCCTGAAGACTTGTTCCCGAGTACTGAAGGCTTATTCCTGAAGGATTATCTTTGAACTTAGAAGATCCGTATTGGAGTTCCGTATTGGAGATCCGTTGAAGATCCGGTTTCAAGATCCGGATTGGAGTTCCGTTTTGAAGGTTTTGAAGATCCGTATAGAAGATCCGTATTGGAGTTCCGTATTGGAGATCCGTTGAAGATCCGGTTTCAAGATCCGGATTGGAGTTCCGTTTTGAAGATCCGTTTTGAAGATCCGTATAGAAGATCCGGATTGGAGTTCCGTACTGGAGATCCGTTTGAAGATTCGATTGGAAGATCAGTTGGAGATCCGGATTGGATATCCGGATAGAAGACCCGGATAAGAATTTCTTTTTCAAGATCCGGATTGGATTTCCGTTTTGAAGATTCGTATGGAAGATCCGGTGCAGATCCAGTTGAGATATCCGGATAGAAGACCCGGATAAGAGTTTCTTTTTCAAGATCCGGATTGGAGTTCCGTTTTGAAGATTCGTTTGGAAGATCCGGTGCAGATCCAGTTGAGATATCCGGATAGAAGACCCGGATAAGAGTTTCTTTTTCAAGATCCGGATTGGAGTTCCGTTTTGAAGATTCGTTTGGAAGATCCGGTGCAGATCCAGTTGAGAAATCCGGATAGAAGACCCGGATAAGAGTTTCTTTTTCAAGATCCGGGGGGAGTTCCGTTTTGAAGATTCGTTTGGAAGATCCGGTGCAGATCCAGTTGAGATATCCGGATAGAAGACCCGGATAAGAGTTTCTTTTTCAAGATACGGATTGGATTTCCATTTTGAAGATTCGTTTGGAAGATCCGGTGCAGATCCAGTTGAGATATCCGGATAGAAGACCCGGATAAGAGTTTCTTTTTCAAGATCCGGATTGGAGTTCCGTTTTGAAGATTCGTTTGGAAGATCCGGTGCAGATCCAGTTGAGAAATCCGGATAGAAGACCCGGATAAGAGTTTCTTTTTCAAGATCCGGATTGGAGTTCCGTTTTGAAGATTCGTTTGGAAGATCCGGTGCAGATCCAGTTGAGATATCCGGATAGAAGACCCGGATAAGAGTTTCTTTTTCAAGATACGGATTGGATTTCCATTTTGAAGATTCGTTTGGAAGATCCGGTGCAGATCCAGTTGAGATATCCGGATAGAAGACCCGGATAAGAGTTTCTTTTTCAAGATCCGGATTGGAGCTCCGTTTTCAAGATTCGTATTCAAGAACCGCATATCGAATCAACATGCCGGTGACAAGATCGCAAGGCAAGGCCCCTGAAGCCTGGACAGTGGAGGTGAGCAGAGGACGCGGTATTACGGCCATCACTCATGAGCAACCGCCGCGTTCACCATCCACCACTGAAGGAGCCGAACCAGTACAGCAGCCCCCCCTTGCGCCACGGGCTAGTGAAGATTTGCCAAGACGGACGCGGTCTGAAGAAGCGGAACAGCCCTCTACAGCAAAGGAAGGTACTTCAGTCAGAACACTGAAGCATTCCGATAGAACATTGAAGCATTCAAATAGAACACTGCAGTATTCAGATAGAACATTGAAGCCTGCAGACAGAACAGAGAAGACTACAGATAGAAAGTACAGCCGAACCTTGCCGATGACTACCCGGGGTGACGCCCGTACCGAACATAGCAGGCCGCAGTCGACTACAAATAGAACGACGCGGTCAAATAAGAAAATTTCAAGAGCACGTGAAGACCTACTGAAAGTTAGGTTGGAACTCGCTCAATTAGCACTTCAGAGAGCCGAGGAAGAAGATTCCGACGGCTATATGGATGACAGAGACTCAAACGATGAGTACGTGCGCTCCTGGCTTGAAGAGGCACCTGAGCCTGAGCCGGAGAAGAGGGACAACGCCGCCGAGGGGGACAATAGTAATATAGGCCTTGAGCAACCGCCCCCCCCTGTGGACTTCGAAACTATAGTGGACCTCGAAAAGCAAGTACCGTTGTCGAATCCTACAGCGAAGGAAGTGAACCGATTCCCACAGAGGGGAATAGAAGTCAAAGGGGAGGACGCACTCCGCCCATTCATAACGGAGCTGACATCCGCTATAGCGTCGCTAGCCGACAGAAAAACAGAACAGTGGACACCGAGCAACCCCTCGGCGTCGAAGGTCATCATGACCTTACCGAACTTCAATGGGGCCCACACAGAGTGGCTTTCATTTCGTGCCATCTACGAGACAACTCGAAGATATTTCAACGATGTTGAAAACACAGCTAGGCTTAGAAGAAGCCTGCGGGGACGAGCGTTGGAAACAGTGGGCTCGGAACTCATCGGAAATGCCAAACCAGATGACATCATGAGGGAACTTGAGCTGCAGTTCGGCCGTCCAGATTCGATAGCTCAGGCTGAAACAGACAGACTTCGTGGACTACCGCGCTGCGGAGAAGCACCAAAGGACATCTGCAATTTCGCAAGCAGAGTCAGAAGCGGCGTGGTCACTCTGCGCGCACTGAAGAAGGATCACTACCTGATCAACGCTGAGCTGATGCGGTTGTTAACCGAGAAGCTACCGAACTCACTGCGTGTACAGTGGTACAGAACGTACACGGAGAAGTACCAGTCGCTGCCCGACCTTACGCTCTTCAGCGAGTTCATAACAGAGCAAGCTCGTTTCTGCAGTGCATTCGCTCCACCCGAGAACATCGGCGCCACGGAAGCAACAGCGAGCAAGCGTGTCACACAACGGACTCACACAGCGGTAGACAAATCACTCAAGAAATGCCGTATATGTGAGAAAGAGGGACATCAGAATCTTGAATGCAAGAAATTCAAGGAAGGATCCAGTGACAAGCGATGGGAGCTCGCTAAGAAGTTTGGCCTATGTTTCCGGTGCCTGCGAAGTCGTCGTCCAGATCATTCTTGCAAGCCGAAGAAGTGTGGACTTAAAGGGTGTACAGCTACGCACCATCAGCTTCTTCACTACTCCAAGAAGCCTGCTAAAGAAGACGCCGTCAAGAACGAGAAGCCCGCTACTCAAGAGCAGTCGAACAACGTGGAGACAAAAGAAACAGTGGCCAGCTCACGAACAACTTCAAGCCACGCTTACCTCAAAATGGTATCGGTTCGAGTGATTGGACCGGCGGGAGAAGCATCCACTTTCGCACTTCTTGATGATGGATCAACCGTCTCTTTGATCGACGAGGACTTAGCGAAGCAAGTCGGGGCAGAAGGCAAAATTGACCCACTGAAGATAGGCGCGATCGGCGACACCACGATTGAGACTCCAAGTTCGAGGAGAATCACCGTCACTCTTGCGAGCGAGCTGAAGAATAGGGTACCGTTCAGAGCGCGCACCATACCGAAGCTGAACCTCGCTCCGCAGACAGTCAGTGAAGAGGACGTCGCACACTGCAAGCATCTGGATGACCTGAAGCAACAGCTCATATACAACACTGGTACGCCGAAGATACTCATCGGACAGGATAACTGGCACCTATTACTGGCCAGTGAGATCCGCAGAGGTCCGAAGAACCAACCTGTTGCGTCACTCACGACGATGGGCTGGACTCTACACGGCGCACACACCAGGATCTTGGGTCAGCAAGTGCACTACGTCAATAGGCTCACAGCAGGCAATGAAGCAGCGGAAAAAGAAGATATAGACGAGCAGCTTCGTGAATTCTTCGCCCTAGAATCACTGGTCATCAATCCGAGACGGCCAGACTCCGATCCCGAAAAGAAAGCGGAAGATATCTTGAGTCGTCACACTCGTCAGTTGGAGGACGGGCACATAGAAACAGCCATGCTGTGGAAAACCGAAAACATAGAAATGCCCGATAGTTACGGGACGGCCCTGAAGAGGCTCGTCTCAATAGAAAAGAAGCTCGATAGCAAACCGGCTCTTCGAGATAGATACACAGAACAGATGGACTCTCTCATTCAAAAGGGTTACGCAGAAAAGGCGCCCAAGACGAGCACACAAGGTAGAACGTGGTACCTGCCTCATTTCGACGTGTTCAATCCCGCGAAGCCTGAGAAACTCCGCATCGTACATGACGCAGCCGCCAAATCAAAAGGACTGTCACTAAATGACTTCCTTCTCACTGGACCAGACTTGCTACAGTCCCTGCCCGGCGTCATGATGAGGTTCCGAAGACATTGCATAGCCATATCTGGTGACATAGCAGAGATGTTTATGCAAGTGAAGGTGCGAAGTCAGGATAGAGACGCGCTCCGATACCTATGGAGAGGCAATAGAAGAGAAGGAGCGCCCGAAGAATACCGTATGACGTCCATCATATTCGGTGCGGCAAGCTCGCCGTGCACGGCCATTTTCGCGAAGAATTGGAACGCGAAAAGGCATATAGATGAGCATCCAGATGCAGTGGAAGCCATAATTCAGAATCATTACATGGATGATTACCTCGATAGTTACAAGACCGTCGAAGAAGCGACGCACATTGCAACTACGGTGAAGAATATTCACCTACAGGCGAAGTTTGAGCTAAGAAAATGGGTGTCAAACAGCGCGCAATTAATAGAAAATATAGACCCGACACAGATCCGAACTGAAGTCGTCAACATCGGGAATACGGATGACACAGAAAAGATACTCGGCCTGATATGGAGACCGAGCGAAGATACGTTGGGCTTCAACCTAACACTCGCCCGCCTACCTAGAGGCATATTAGAAAAGGAAGCGCCCACGAAGAGAGAGGCGCTGAAGATAGTAATGTCACTGTACGACCCGCTCGGACTCGCTTCCCCAGTAACCATTCGAGCCAAGCAAATATTGCAAGAGGCATGGAGGCGAGGAGTCGATTGGGACCAGCCGCTGGACAACGACCTAGCGACCCAATGGAAGAGTTGGATACAACATCTACTGCAGCTCGGAAATATCAGCATACCAAGATGCTATCCGGGATACAGCGACGCCGTAGAGACACAGGTCCATGTATTCACCGACGCGAGCGAGATGGCTTACGCGACGGCAGTATATTGGCGAACCACAGCAACAGATGGCCACCAGCGAGTCAGCCTCGCCATGGCAAAGGCGAAGGTAGCCCCACTGAAGCTGCAATCAATACCCCGCCTCGAGCTGCAGGCAGCGGTGATGGGAACCCGCGTAGCCGCAGCTGTTGTACGTGAACACGGCATCAAACCCGCATCGGTGACCTACTGGTCAGATAGCAAGACCGTGTTGACATGGATAAGAAGAGGAGCACGAGTATACAAACCTTTCGTAGCCCATCGTATAGCCGCCATAGAAGAAAATAGCAGAGTTGAAGACTGGCGCTGGGTGCCCACGAAGATGAATATCGCAGACATGGCTACTCGTGATGTACCACACCACTTCAACTCACAGCATGAGTGGTATAGTGGTCCTAACTTCCTGTATGAAGAGTCGCCATCATGGCCATCAGAAAACCCTCCGATAGCGGAGGAGACAGGGGAGGAGAGAACGTTCGCCGCCATCGAAGAAATCGACAGCCGACAGATCACAGAAGCCATTCCAGACCCGACAAAGTTCTCCCGGTGGGAACGACTCCTCCGTGCGACGGCGAGCGTTCTACGCTTCATCTCTCTATGCAAAGCCCCAAAGGAGAAGACGTTCTACAAACGAACCCAAAAGAATAAAGAACAGGATCCTGATTGGCGAAACAAGAAGAAGGCCGTCCCCTTTCTCCCGAAGCAAACCGTGCCGACGCGTAACTCACAAGAGAAGAGGCAAATAATAGAAGCAGAGTTTCTACACGAAGCCGAGAAGCTACTAGTGATGGTCGCGCAGCAGCAGTCTTTCGCTCCAGAACTCACTAGACTGCGAGAGGAAAAGGCATTGGACAAAGACAGTCGACTGCGGCCGCTACAGATAGAAGTGAGGGATGACGTCATACGGATAAAGAGCCGTATCGCAGCTGTAGAACAGATAACGGAAGAAGTAATGCGTCCGCCGATACTACATGGCGACCACCGTATTACCCAGCTGTACATAGACTGGACACACCGTAGCTTGCAGCATGGTGGGACAGAGCTCACCATCAACGAGGTACGACAGCATTATTGGGTCGTGAAGATGCGACCAACAACAAAGAAGGTGCTGTCACGATGCCTACAGTGTCGTATTCGCAAGGCGCAACCAACCGTGCCTGCGACCGGCGACCACCCAAGAACGCGCCTGGCACATCACCAGAGGCCGTTCACGTACACAGGGCTAGATTATTTCGGCCCACTGTCTGTCACAGTCGGACGACAGCATCAAAAAAGGTACGTAGCCCTATTCACGTGCCTTACCACCAGAGCCGTCCACCTCGAGATCGCCGCCAGCCTCAGCGCAGACGCCGCCATACTAGCGCTGCGCCGCTTCGCTGCTCGTCGGGGCTGCCCCGCCGAGATACACTCCGACAACGGTACCAACATGCACGGTGCCGACAAGGAGCTCCGAGAGGCCTTCCGAGAGGAGGCCAGTCGCCGAGGCGTCGTGTGGCGCTTCATAACACCATCAGCGCCTTTCATGGGAGGCGCCTGGGAGCGCCTCGTACGCTGCGTAAAGTCCGCGCTGTGCACTGTGCTCCTAGAAAAACATCCGCACGAAGAGGTGTTGTCCACACTGTTGTGTGAGGCAGAGTACACTGTAAACAGCCGACCACTAACACATGTTTCAGTAGATAGCGAAGACGACGAGTCAATCACACCGAACCATTTCTTGCTCGGTGGATCGGCGAGACTACCATCACCCGGCGTGTTCACCGAGCGAGACGTGGACAGCAGGAAGCTCTGGCGACGATCCCAGATACTCGCCGACATGTTCTGGCGTCGCTGGGTCAGGGAGTACCTGCCGGAACTCCAAAACCGGCGGGAGCCGCACACCCGCGGCCCCGAACTGCAGGTGGGCGACCCCATACTCGTTGCAGACGGCCAGCTGCCTCGCAATACATGGCCGCGAGGCCGTATAGTTGCCCTGTTCCCCGGGGCTGACGGAGAAGTCCGGACCGCTGAGGTGCGCACTGCCGGCGGCACCTTGAAGCGTCCGGTGAAGAAACTCGTCCCACTGCCCAAGTAGCCGTGGGGGCGAGCGCCTTGGCGGCGAGCGCCGAGGCATCCAGCGCCTTGGCGGCAAAAGCCTGGGCACCACCTGCGCCTTGGCGGCGAACGCCGAGGCATCCAGCGCCTTGGCGGCGAAAGCCTGGGCACCACCTGCGCCTTGGCGGCAAACGCCGAGGCATCCAGCGCCTTGGCGGCGAAAGCCTGGGCACCACCTGCGCCTTGGCGGCAAACGCCGAGGCATCCAGCGCCTTGGCGGCGAACGCCTGGGCATCATCACCAGCGCCTTGGCAGGCGAGCGCCGAGGCATCGAGCGCCGAGACGGCGACCGCCTTGGCGGCGAGCGCCTAGGCGGCGGCCGCCTGGGCGACGAGAGCCGGTGGCGAGCGTCGTGGCTACGAGCGTCGTGACGGCGAGCGTCGCAGCGGCGAGCGGCGTGGCAACAGGCGTCGCGGTGGCGAGCGCCGCGACTCCAGTCGTCGCTCACCGTGGCGATGCAGCGCCGCACCAACATCGCTACGAGTCGTCACTGCACTGCACGGCGGGAGAGATGTTCGCGACGATGCGTCACTATATAGTTTAATAGTTTGTTTTTGACATTAATTTAGAATCATAAAGATAATAGTGATAGTTAAACCAATAGACAGTGGTTATAAGTGCCTACTATAAGAAAACCGTAAGTACCACCCTTTCAGACCTCATTTAAGTGGGCTGTATAGCCGTAATTTATAGTCTCAAGTGCGTCCAGGTAACCTAGAACCGAGACCTAGCCCTGGGCGTAACTACCCCTAACATAGTCTAAAGATAAACCCACTTAATTGAGCTCTGAAAGTTGTGTTGCTTTAGCTAAGTAATTTTTAAGATTTGAGTTTTGCTAGCCATCTTTCAGGGCGCGTCACGCCCTGAAAGTCATATGTGTAACGTTCTTAATATTAGATTGTTTTGGGTCTGTAAACCACCCTGAGGTATCTGTAATCAGAATTGAAATAAGTTCAGTAGTTTTCGAGAAAATCAACTTTTAAAATATTTATTGGTAACATTTTTCATAATTTTTCGGGTTTTCTTGAAATAATCTTTCAGTGCGGGAAGATATAGTACATACAGATATCTCAGGGGATGGGAAATTTCAAGGGGAATACAGGGATATATAACATGCCATATGTACAGTAATTTAATAATGTTTTGTATGCTATATTCCATTATATCGATAGACAAAATTTGAATAAATAAAAGTTAAAACAGGAAGCAATTTGCGGCCCTCGTTACGGTAAAGTTTCGAGGCACCTCAGAAAATGTAAATTTAAACCAATTCGTAGTCATCGGCAAGATAATTTTGTTATTTTAAACTTAAATTAATTAACATGTAGTACAAGTAAAAGTTCTAAATTGCTTCCTGAAGATTAAATCAAAATGTGTGTTATTTAATCAGGTAAAGTACCCCTTCACAGAGGTGTCTCAAAAACAACCCCTTCCTAGACGAAAGTCTGGAACCTGTTTCTCTGTCAGTCGTCAAAACGTTGGTAACGTCGTGAAGAACGGAAGATAGTAGCCGCCCCTGAAGATATCTGGAACCTATAGGTGCAGGACGTCAGCGCCGCGTGGACTGGGAGACCTACATACACACCGGGATAAAACCTGGATAGGAATACACCCTCCCTACACACCCTTCGTGTCCAAGCGATCACGCCCGTCCGGTACAGAAAGCTAAAATACATCACCATAATAATCGAGTCTAATTTAATGGGAACGGATGAATAAATAGAAATACTACCAAAACTATTAACGACTGCATTGAAATAAAGTATTATGTGGAATATGAAGAATTTACATAAATCCTAAAACACGTTCACTTCCTGAATTACGAGACAACTTACAGAACCTTGTGCTGCGTCTACGCACGCAAATCAATACAAAGTCTTTGGACGCTACAGTTATTTTTTTTAAGTTTAAACGTTTTTTTAACTAAAAGCTAAAAAAATATTCGGTAAAATAAAATCGTGGGGCGTAGCGTAACCTGCACCCTAATTCGGTAACTCCCGATTCATCATAATCTGTATCGTTTTGAAACGGATTAAAAAAAAAAAAATATGTTCGAAAAAAGTGTCTGCTCAACAACGTAAATAACGCAATGAATATTGTTGAACTGTGAAAACGAAACCGAAATCGTAAGTTACGCAATTAGGGTGCTGAGTAAATAATATGTTTCACGCGCCCCACGATTTTATTTTACCGATTTCTTTTTTACTTATTTTATTTTACCGATTTCTTTTTTACTTATTTTATTTTCATGTTTTTCGTTTTTATTTTGTTAATTGTATTGTTATCAAAACTAAAGGTGTGTACTAAATATCAGATCAATCTGCCAACAGGAAGGGCGAAAAATTTCAAGTACTAAAGACCCAAACAAACAAAAAACAACAAATAAATAAAACCGTTTAATAAAAACAGCATACGTGCAGCTACAACAACCAATCAAGTTCATTTTCCTTTAAATAAATACTAACGCCGTTGATAATATTGAGGTTCTACAAACTTTACTTTCTACCAGAGCTTAGGCCACAAAGTCTATATCGGGAATTGATGAACTTATAAGTCTTATCAGTGAATAGGGTATTTTCCGATTTCATAAAAACTATTTTAATTTGAAGATCGGGACGATATATTTAACAGAAAAATAAAAATAAATTTATTATACACATTTTTTCAATTAAAAACGAGTAAAATCGAATAAATTTTCGTTGTTTTGAATTTACCGCCAAAACGCTTCTTACGATGACTTTTTATCACGTGACATGTGACGTCAACTTTGTGTAAACGGCACCGGTACAAATACTTAGTTTGGCGCCGTTTTAGAAGTATTTGTGCACAGAGGCACCGCACACCAGTAATATCACTTTCTATCCATTAAAAATCTTGTTAATTATGAACTCGACATTCACTTATTTACTTACTAACTACTTTAGTTTACACAAAGTTGACGTCACGTGATAAAAAGTCATCGTAAGGAGCGTTTTGGCGGTAAATTCAAAACACGGAAAAATTAGTTTGGTTTAAATCGTTTTTAGGGTTCCGTACCTCTAAAGGAAAAAACGGAACCCTTATAAGATCACTTTGTTGTCCGTCCGTCCGTCCGTCCGTCTGTCAAGACCGTTTTTCTCAGGAACGCGTGGAGGTATCAAACTGAAATTTCTATATGATACTTAGTTCTACTGTCCCTGGAAGCTGTAGAAAAATCAACCTTCTAAGTCAACGCAATCAAAAGATACAGCCATTTAGGCCGCAAAATTCCGCAAATTTTCGAAACTCGCACGGGAATCAAAACCTACAGGGTACTTCCCGTGAACTTAGAATCTTGAAATTTTGTACGAAGTCACGTCTTATAGTACAGATATAGGAAAAATTACGAAAACCGAAATTTTTTAGTTTCGTCATATAAAAAAAAATATTTTTGACAATTTTGAACTTTTACTTATATACCCACAGGTTTGTACGGAACCCTCGGTGCGCGAGTCCAACTCGCACTTGACCGGTTTTTTTAATTGAGAAAATGGATATAAATCAATTTACTTTTATTTTTCTGTTACATATTTCGTCCCAATCTTAAAATTAGAAAAGTTTATATATAGTAAATTGGAAAATACCCTATTCGGCAAAGTAACGAATCGAAAGTCCAATAATGTATTCTATTTTATTACAATCTGACGTCGTCGTCTAGGAAATTTTAGAATCTTGGATATTCATCATACTCGTAACTGCAAAGCCAAACGGAATATATCGAAACAGGGCCATATCGATGAGTTGGTAAACGGGTAAGTTACAAATTGAGTTTTTATTTATTCATGTGAGGGGGACGAGGTTGAAATGGGTCGAGGCCGCTTTATAAAGGACACTCTTGGCTCGGTGCTAAAGGGTTTTATCAATGTCGTTCTATTGAGAATAAGTCTTTGAGTCGAAGTTGAGTTGCGTATTGGGTCAACATTGCAGAATTTTATTTTGCAGATCCAGTGACTGATCTGTCGGTACTGTAAATGATTTCGACGTCGATGTCTTGCCGAATATTTCTTTAATTATGAGCTCTTCTCATTGACTTTTATATCCAGAGATAATGGCTTTTTGTTCAGAATAATGAATGACGTATGAGTAGCGTCAATAATAGAATCAAACATGTTTCAATTTATGTGGTATAGTTACATTTTTGTATGAAGTGACAGATGTTGCTTTACAAAAAAACGAATTAACTCAATGCAGCAAGCTTAGTTTGCCCTTATTTGGGGCAGAAATATATTAAAGAATTCTTGCAATAAGTGACTCAAGACGATGATCTGCAATATCGTGTTATTAATAGATTGCAGGTTTTAATATCTGCTTCAAGGAGATTTGTGATTTGCAACGTCACATATGCCTAGTACTGATACATAATGTTGCAGATGGATTATAGAATCCGCTATTTTACAAAACCGCTATTTGTTTTACAAAACAGCTCTAACTCCGTGACTTATGTAAAACAACTGACCAGTGTTCAGCTGCGGGGTAATTGCGTATCACAGCAACGAAACGTTAGTAGCAATTGCTTTCATTTTGACAGTTCAACAACATTCATTGCGTTTTTTTACGTTGTTGACTAGAAACAAATTTCGAACACATGAAGGAATGGATTAGGACTCTCTTTCAAATAATTCAAATTGTGATTGAAAGTGTGTTACGGAATTAGGGTGCTGGATTGCCATTGCGCTACTTTAACAAAACCACTACCGACATTTAGACGCGACGAATTTCGGAAAGCGGTGACAAAAAATTCAAATAGGTAGGTACATATCCAAAATCACCAACTTCCGAAATTAAAGTTATTTTTCTATTTGTAGTGTTTTTCCCGAAAACGGTAGCTTTTTTTTGGAAAAAGTTTTTATTCGGATTGACTTTCATAAAACTCTGATAACTTTTAATTAATATTGTCCCTAAAATCATTGTTTTCAGTTAAGGTCATTTTAACTCATGTCATTCGTTTTATTTGTATTTTCTGTTTCGGAAGCCATTACAGAGCCATGAGCGACAAGATTTAGAACTAAAATCTACAATTTGACGATTCATTCCACGCTGTTTTGCTTAACCTCTAATCATTAACCGTAAAAAAAAACGTTGTGCATTGAAAAATGCACAACGTTCATGCAATTCTGCTTGTGTTTCAGTGATGATTAAAAACCGCTAATTCCGCGAAACGTAGTTCAGTTGCTTTACACAACGGAGCTCTTTTGTAAAACAGCTAGCTGTTATGTAAAACACCGGATTCGACAATCCATCTACGACATACATAATATGTAAGGTGTGTTTCTAGAGTTTATTTTTCCGTGTGTATGTGTACCTACGTAAGTGTTTTGCGATACTTTTAATGATCTTCTACAAGTCATGGCTAATGTCAATGTCATGATTAATAAAAGTAGCTTCAAATAACGGATAATCAGACTGCTCTGCATGTTAACTGCAATAATAGCATTTAATTTCATTAGAGCATTGGCTGGCTAAGTAACGACTAACTACTATAAAATTGATAAGGGAGAATGTCTCATATTATGAGCCTGTTACGTAATTGTATTAGACAACAGGTGAATGGCCGGACCTATGCGACAACGACAAGTACTCGCTCCACGAGTAAGCGATCAACCAACCCCCACTTTATAGATTTACCAACGTTTCTAGCTTGAGGAATAAAGGACTATAATATTACTCATGAATCATATCAATACTATTCAGTTATGTACTTGTAAAGTGTGTGCCCTTACATACAAATTACAATGAACTGTTTCAGAAACTAGGTAAGAACTTTAATTTTATTTCGTTTTCCTTGAGTATCCAAACTTCCGAACTTAATCTGCGACATCCAACACCGAATTCATCATCATCATTTAATACAAATAGGGACTAAAGAAGACTGCCCATTTGGTGGCAAGTTATTTTTAAATTTCCCAAAGATTTTATTTTGAAATAATTACCTTCCAAGTACAAAGTATTGACCTCTCAAGCTAGTACAGTACACATAGGTATCTAGATAAATAATTACACATTAAAATAAAACGATATCACAGGTGAATAAAATGTTGTCCAGTCAAGTTCAGGTTTGCAGGTAACACCTGCCACATGCCAAGCGAAGCCAAGCGCCGCATCGAAAAGCAAATAAATTCACTTGAATACTGCAGGATGTGTAACATCTCCTAGTTTTTGCAAGGCATATTTCAAAGAGTTTTTCTTAGATTCGCATGGCAACCTTGACTCGATCCCCTCGGCTACGCTTCTGTGGGAACGATTGAGAACACATTTCATTTACTTCGCCCGTCTGGAGCCCATGTGAGCTGACGCATCCGGCAGACTTCACGCAAGGGTCGTATGCCATTCGTCGACGTTCATGTTTATTTATCTAACTTCGTTAGGTATAATACGGATTATAAGGTTGATTATTATGCTTGCATGGAAAATGATACCAGTAGGTACCTGTTATGTACTTTTTTCTTTATATTTTTCAACTTCGTAAGTTGTTCGTAAGTAATTGGTCTAAATAAACATTGCGAATTTAAGATATTTAATGATGTTATCTGGGTTATTTTAGCCTGTTTGTTTTTGTTTTTCCCCTCTTCTTTGGTGAGACACTCAGCACCAATATGATTAGTAATTTAATGCAAAGAACGTACTAAAGTAACGGTGAGGTTCCCTTCATGTTTTTTTTTTTTGCAAACATTCGTTTTGCGAGCTTTTGTTATGCTTCGGCCACACTACGGTCAACGTCAATGATATAAACAATAAACAACGCGGTAAAGAATCGGCTAATATGCTCACGGTGGCCGCTTTATCGCAATAATTCTCACGTTTTGTCACGTCAAATGACAATGTGAATGCCGCTGTAAAATTTTCGCGATAAGTTGTGGCTACACCTACGGTTAACATCCAACATCGCGATAATCAACGGCGTTTCTCGTATGTGTAGCCGCACCATTACACGACGAACATTCATCATGAAACAGTTTGCTGAGTAACTACATGAATTCAAAGTCATTTCTAATAGCTATTGTAGTACGTTTTACGAATGAATGTTCGTTTTGCAAAATAATGTTCGTTGCGTAACAAAAGCTCATGAATGCTTCTAAAATAAATTATCATTTAAGGTACATCGGATATTTTACAGCTTATAATAGCCTGATACCATCGTCATCATAACCTCATAACTAAACAATGTTCAATTATTAAGACCCAATTGTGGTTAGCGGTTTTCCTCGTATTATAGATCGTCAATAAAATTATAATTGACAAGTACCTTTAAGTAATTATATATCAGCTTACTATTGAATGAATACAGATAATAATACCAAATGATCAACACATTTGTCCATCAACGTAGATACGGAGCTAAAAACAATCTATAAGTTGTTAGTTAAAACACCAAGTTTGAATAATTACATGTCACGACGTTCAAACAGTCCAGATTTAACTTTAGCAATTAAGAATAGTGAGACTAATGGCCGTATCATGGATGTTAAATTCGTTTATTTGTTGTTGAGACGCTCTCCACCCAGAGTCGGCGGCGTGCCTCATTTAATGGAGCAATAAAAAATGTTCGACTGTGCTTACGTAATCCATATTATTTCCGCGTCGAAGCCAAAGCGGAGGTCAACGCGCGTATGATCTCGCCTCCCAGCCTCATTGTCACTGTTCCATAAATCTTAAACCAGATTACTAGATATTCTTTATAAGGTTCCAGTTCATGAATTCGAAGACACGCTGGTTGATACGCTTCTGCATGCTGTTTTGATTGCTTAATTGAATTAGCTCTCAAACACAGATATTGTTGTGACCTTGCTAAGACATTACTAAACTTGTTTCTTACTTTTAATTGCTAAGCAAAAAATATGACTACCTATACTCATAATTTTATTACTGTTGAAGTGTTTCAGATCGTGCGTGTTGACTTGTCGAGGTAATCTTATTAGTTCTGCGGGTAGTACAGACTGTGGACCTAGATATAATACATATTACTTATTTTTGTGACATCAATACAAAGGACGAACAGCGATACCAAATTAATTTCAGTTAAACCTTAGCAAGAGTAATCTCTTTGATTTGTACGGGGTTCACCGCTCTAAGGTGTACCTGAAATTAGATCCCAGGAGGCAATCCATTATCATTTAAGCTAACTTGGAACAATTTCTATTAACCGATTCGAATGGAAAATATTTCACAAGCCAGTCTTTTCCATAATTTACCTTACATGAGCCAACATTTTAACAATAGATAAAGGTACATCGATTTAAGCATGCAGTGCCATTGTAAATGATGACTAAAAGAAAATTGTAACGAATTGTAAATCGGATCAGAGCGCCTGGTGACGCCAGTCGAATCCGTCGAAACAATTGAGAGGAGCCGTATGAGTTGAAGACGGACAATCCGAACATTGTGCAATACCTCACAAAGAAAGCCAGAGAAATCCATGCGTATACAATGCAACTTTCGAAAAAAACCAGACGGTGTTCTTTACCTCGCTTGTGATGGTGGCTATAAATCAGTTGAGCAATAGCTAGTCCCCAACGTCAATAAGAAGACTGACAATTGACACAAAGAAAAGTGGAAGAATAAGATTTTTATTGTTTCTTGTAACATAATTTACGACGGTCGAACATCTGTTTGAGCTGTTGCCTTAGTTGAGGAAACAATCTTTTCCGATTCTGCCCTAACAAGCCATGATGTCTGATTAGACTGCTGTGATTTCACAATGGAATGTGAAATCACAGCAGAATAGATTTCACAAATACCGCACCAAGATGATTATTGAAATCTCAAAAGAACAAAAGTATTTCTTGTCAACTCGCTCGAAATAACTAGAAAGAAAATAAGTGAATTAACAAGGAAGCATGAACGCAGCCATTAAATACAACTTTATGGTACTGTGTGCACGCGAACGAAGTATTTGTTACAGTATTGTTCAGTTCTTGGGCATTGTACCCTACAGCAATGACAGATAAGGGCAGGTTATGCGCATAGAGTCCACGATACAAGATACAATGGAATCTGTTGAGCTCTAAGCTCAAACCTCTCCGTGAGTTAGCCTAGTTAGTGATACGGCACGTAGCAACGTAGGCATCAATAATACATAATGCCGTGTCACAAACCGCAGAATATTAAAATACCAGAGGTGAACTTAGTTTTTTAAAATATTCAGGTCAAATAACATTTAACAGAGACAGTAAATGCCATGTTTTATACATTGTATAATTATGTAATTTTACTTTTGGACCCCAGCGATGCAATTTTACGCCAGTGTCGTTTGTCAATAATTACCTACTAATCAAGATTTCATTAGAATGTTGTACATTGCAATATTTCCGTTTCTGATTAACAATGTTTCTACGTCATCGTGTATGATAACATCACAACAGTTACATAATAATATATTTTTTTGAAAAAGATTTAGCTTTGCGTATGCTAGTTTTGTTTTTTTATGTCCCTTACCTTTAGTGGGTGTGATGTATCCTATGGCTTTCACTTACAATATTTTAATACTGCGTAAGGCGGTCTTTACGGTATTCATAAAATCATAATATAATCGAAAACGGGCTATGTGACACGCAGCACAGGTAACGTAGGTCCTGCACCCTAATTGCGTAACTCACGATTGATCATAATTGGTTTCGTCTTCACAGTAAACAATATTCATTGCGTTATTTATGTTGTCGAACAGACACATTTTTCGAACATATGAAGCAATGGTTTAACAATCCGTTTCAAAACGATACAGATTATGATGAATCGTGAGTTACGCAATTAGGGTGCTGGCCTGAAGGTTCATAGTTTCATACCAGTATACATAAAAGTAAAAAAAATAATCTCAATGTTATAAGAAAACATCAACATCAATAATGTATTGCAACCAGATGCTCACACTCACACATATAGGATCACGGTCTATTTTCTGACAATCGACTAATCATGTTTACTTAGACAGTTAGAATTATGCAGCTGCCCAGGATTTAATATAATATTATGATATTAGGATGCCTCAAGGGTACTGCAAACATTGGGAAATGATTTTATCTAATGATTCAGCACTAGTTCAAACATCAGTTTGAACTAGACTTAATAATGGACAAATTCTCATACAAACTTCGGGAGTGTATTACTCCACTGTTTGACAATGTACATCAAAAATTAAACATGGTATGGTTTTGTCCTATTATTATATTGTCTGTACGTAAACAGAATACTAAAATTAAAAACCATTAAAAAGTTAGGAGCCAACAAAGATTACTTTTTCTTGCTAATTTAACCTAACTTTGGGCGTGTTAAGTAATAAAAGAAGTGTAAAATCTCAAAAACAGTCAGTACCGACAAAGCTCAATTATCGAAAACTTCAATAAACTTTATTGGTCATTGATTTATTTTATGCAGTGGTTTTTTCAGAAAACCCGATCTTCCGAAGGACTTTTCTTAATTATTTACACGCCTGTTTTACTATAACTGATCCTGCAGCTCACTCAATAATGTTGTGCGTGTAGACTAGCGTCTAACTGCTCATCACTACCTCTGTCGGAGACGAAGCCTGGTGAGACAGCGTAATTTTTAGCCAGGCCGGAGTTCGAGCCCGCGACTAGGTTCCCCTTAAGGGCTTTATGACGGTTTCTGGGGGTCGTCGACGACATACGTAAACACACAGAAGACACGAGAAAAGTCATGTCTTCCAAAGAATAGCAATGTCGTGTGAGATGACAAACTTGGCAACTCGAACGATAATAAAAGTTTTTATGCTGTCAACGATCATTCTTTTTTTAACGTTCATGTTACGGAATAAAAGGGCATTATAATGCAAATGTTTAGCAGATGCAATTATACGATCTGCAAATAAAAGGGACTGCAGCCGTTTGGTCCAAATGCTCAGTTTTATTGGTGTAAAGTAACTTTCTTCACTTACATCGAGAACGTCCGCACAGCTGCCGGACTGGTTTGTCCACTTGTGCCGGATTGATTTAACGTTAACACACGATCCGCGGTCCTCGCGCCGCTGTATTCCACCAATACTTCATTACCGCTCAACCATCTCGAACATTGATCGTTAAATAATATTATTTGTGAGGGTTAACAATACTCAACCGCAGACTGCGACGGACTCAGTAGATTAGCGTTTAATAATAGTTAATTATTTTAATTTCAGTCATTCTCAGTTCATAAATTATTAGTGCATTAAGATATTTTTATACAAGATAATGCAAAGTATTTAATGGAGGATGAATATTTTTGATAAAGGTTTGGTAGATTACTGACTACGAAAGATCAAACTATCCAAGCCGTTGTCGTTTTTCTTTACGTATCGATCTATTTTACATAACACTGTTTCAGCCCAGTAGATGATAACGTTTAATACGGTGTCAGCGGCGTTGAACGTCAAGGGTGCAGGTGAACGGACATTTAGGACACTCCAGCGAATGGTTCATAGTCTGATGAGGAGCACCGCACTCGCACTGGGTGTCAGATAAATCGATAGTAAATTATGTTTACAGCGGCAACTTGGGTATGCAATCGATTAAATGCTTTCGAAATAGGCCACTGCATTTAACGACTGGAGTGGCAGTCAGGTCAGTAGATTTTTTATGCAGTCGTGAGGTGGTGGATCCCTTTCTTCTCACAATTTGCTTCCATCTTTAGGTGGTCTGGTAAATGCCCATACACACAGCGGAAACGTGTCGACTGCTTCAGTTGCCTCTTATGTTGGCAATATGCCGCTCGCCACGCAAGCCACTGTATTTGTGTGCTTTCTTCAAGGACCAAAATTTAAATATTGTCTTGAAAACCAGCCCTGTGGTTTTGTCTCGCATATTTTGTTTTAGTTTTTTCGTTGGCGTCATGTTTACCGCAAATAAATGTATTTTCTTCCTTTTTCTTTAGTATCCAAATGAGTATGAGTTAGGTTAAGTATAATTGGTCTTTTTTTCGCCTTACCGACGATTTCTGTAGTCAAATTGACTACTCTACAACAATTGAAAATTTAACTTGGATACAAGATCTCACTGGCAGCGTTTCACATTCGAGATTTAAAATTTGGTCCAATCGACGTAGCCGATGAAAGATCGAATTGGGTTATATTGTATTTGGTAAAGGTCGAGAATTCTCAATCGCTGGAGCGACTTTTGACCAGCTCTTTTGGCTACTTACTGGACGTTGAATTTTTGGTTTTTGTAAGTCAAAACGCTAAGAAACAAGCAAACATACTTCGCGTATGTTCGGTTCCTGTGTCCTACGAACCTCGTCGACTGGCTATGATTTCACCATGGCATACGGTATTCTCCGTATTTTGCACGAAATAAGAGACATGACGAAATATACTTACAAAGAACTGGGTTGTTTAAAGCCTGGAGAATTTTCAAGTATTTGTTGATGTTTTAGTAGCTATTCATGTCTAAAAATCGAAAGAGCAGGAAAGAGTAAAGCCCCTTGCAGATACTCTCGTGAAAAGATCTGACGGCCCGGACAGTCGGGTGTCATGGGCCCAATAACGTCGCTGGACAAAAGCCTCAAGCTAGCTTTTGTTCAGCTACTATCATTATTAGCGTAAATGCGCAATATGGCTTTGAACAACCTGTTTAAACTATAATAAAGTAGGTACTTTTAAAGTTAATTCAATTCAGTGAATGGGTTTACACTTCTTAAAGAGGCCCCAAAGTTTTGCCTTTTAAAGATTAAAGTTTTAAAGGGGTTTATCTGAGGAATTGTTTAGTCATGCAAATTTAAAATGCTGTTTAACAGGTCTGTGATGTGTCATGTGAAATGTGAATTGTTCATATTAATCTACCTTTTGGTGTGTCTGTTGCTAGGGTGTATAATGCAGCAGTAGAATATTGTTCTTGTTATTGGTAGTTCAATTGAACTACTATTAGCAGCAAAGAGAGAGAGTGTAAGAGATCACAATATTAAAATAAGTACTCACTTAATTATTTTAATAAATGTTTTCATTCAATGCTGACTGCACATTTAATTACTTTGTACTTAATAATTTTTCACAATGTTATAATTAATTGATAATCAAATTAATGATTATTTTTTTAATAGCTTTGAGTTTGAGCAGTATTCTGTTTGATCCAGATGAAAACTTTAACCTAGGTACTAGGAATGTAAATTATAGTTGTTAGTCTGGGTTATCTATTAATTTTTATACTGTATTAAATGACCTGAATGTGTGTTTACCATTGTGTAGAATCATAAATTACCTATACATGATTTTTATGGTGCTTGATCATTGTTATTATATTCATGTATTTAATATGACTTGTAAATAGTGCATATAGGTATTTACTTTTATTGAAGTGACATGAGTAATGAGGTGCAATCACATGTCACAATCTAAATTCAATCAGCAAAGCTACTCCCACATAACAAACAAAATACCCTTAGACCATCTTAAATACTAATTGAAATCAACCAAATGGATTATTACTTACCTAACATAGATAACTGATGTGCCACTAAATATTCTCTTCCAACCTAGGGGCACTGTTACAGTTTGTTGAGGATCACTCTGCAACACTGTCCTTGAGCTTAGCTCTGGATTGTCAGGGGGATGGGACAGGGCAGGCGCCGGCAGAACGGCCAGGACCATACCATCAGCAGTCCTCACCAGCTGTGGTGCACTGCCACTATCACCTTCACTTACTATTCCTCTACTCACACCTACTTGTTGATTTAGTATACTTATACTCTGATTCACTATCGACTGATGAGATACACTCTGTTCTAAGAATTGATAGTTCACAAAACTTTTGCACACAGATAACTCTCTTTCACTACAATTTGATCCCTCACCACCACTATGAACTGTTACATTCTCACTATATTGGTTTTGCCCATGACGCAATGCAGCTGGGTGCATAGAATTCATAGTATTATCTGAACCAATAGGGCCAGAACATCTTGCCTGATATGTTGCCAGATCTACTGTTTCTAAAGGTACTCTTGTATGGAAAGTTTCAACACTGTTAAATTCTGTACCTGCTTGCTCAGAACAATCTCGTTTCACACTTATATTACCTGATCGGTCGGTCTTGTTATCTTCATTCTTTGAACATGTTTCTTTCATATACTGTTGTGAAACTGGATAGAATTCTGTTCTTTGTGTAACATTATCAGGCATACCATAAACATTTACTTTGCGATCATTGTCATTCAACTGTTTATAGTATATATTAGCAGGCAAGTTTCTCTGGTCGTTTCTGTCAAATTGTGTTCTATAGACTGTATTCCTAGGCAAGTTCACTTGGTGATGTATGTTCTCAGGGATATAGAGGGTATCGTGCTGTGGCTGCGCAGCGGCGGGTGCCGAGGGCGCGGGGCCGGCAGCTGGCGGCGGGTCGGGGCCCGCGGCGCCGGGCTCTAGCTGGCGCGGGTCCGCCACGTACACCAGCACGCGCGGAGTGCCCGGCACGCCCGCTCGCGACGCGCCCACACTCGCGGGCTTGCCTGACATTGCGCACAAACATCACACGCCGCGTAACTTGGCTGCTCACTAGCTGAGCGCGCCGTGACGCGATCTACTGATGTGACTCCACCTGGCATTGCTTGCGACCAGCCTCGTTTCATCGCTCGGTGGCCTCCTTATCACCTTGAGCTCCTTGACCATCATCAACTGTTCTTTTATTATATGCCAGAGTCATCAATCGTATTTTAATTGTTTTACGATAGACTAACAACCGACTAATAATTTTATGGCGGAGCCCCTTTGGGCCCCATTGTAAAAGTTACGGCTCCTTGCAATAAAACAGGTAGCTTTAGCTTAACTACTGTTTTTGTCTTTTATTCATTGGTTTATTACACATATTGACACACTTCGAGGATGCAAAAAGGTCACAGAATAATAAGTCTTCGTTTCATCTTCTTGTACACAATCTTTCGCAATTCTAATCACCAAATTCTCTGATTAATCCAATAAGTAAGTCTGCTTGCACAATGGTTTTAAATCCTCAACTAGTATCTCACAATCAAAATCCGATGCTTACAAAGTGAAACACTGCAAATAACGAATGAAAGAAAAGGACTTGCACACAAACGATACGACATGATAGGTATACTTATAAAATCACAACTCACTTCTTTCTTTCTTTTCTCGTATTACGTTACTATTGGAGGAAAAAGGACGCATTACAAAACAACAGTGACATCTATTAAAAAGTTAAACAAACACTCATCCTAGCTGCTTTACCGACTCACGATGATATTCTCGTAAGAATAAAAGATAAATGATTTATGATGCATTTTACTTTTTATTGATTGTGTTTTATATTGATTAGCTCTGAAAATATTGTTTTATTCCGCGTGTGTATTCAGTATTGAAAAGGATTCTAGCATGAGATGTTAAAAGTCTGATTACCGCCTATCTCCTGCCCTCCTGCCCTCATGCTTTCTTGCTGGCAACATTGGAGGTAACAACTTGCAGGCGCAACAAACGTTCGTAGCGTCACTTCCTCTGAGTAGTTAGTTGGTAACTGTGTGATCACAAACATCCTTGCACACATCACACCCTCCGCTAGGAGTAATAGTGTTCTGTGCATCACACACTGATCACATCACTCGCTTTGTGACTTGCTGTAGTATTGATTTGATAGTGGTGGTCCAAGCTCAAAGCTGTCACAGGTTTTGGATTATCACTTTTGTGCAGGACTAGAACTGCTGGATTGTAAATTTTGAAAATAAATCTGTTTTATTTGGCCATGTTATGTATAAAAAAATAAATAGGAATGAGATTTCGAATATGAACTAAACTTTATGCAATGACCCAGCTGCTTATCAGTGGTAACAAAAAAAAACAGTGACTCGTAGCCAAGTACAGTGGAACCTAAATAAGTGGAAGTGGGATCTAGCATCTAGCGATGGGCGTTGAATCAACGAACTAGTTGAATCAACCGTTGATCTCCTGTTAACTGATATTGAATCAACTAGTTAAATTCGTCAACGACGTTCATGAATGAACTAGTTAAATTTGTCAACGACGTTTATGATTCTGACTCGTTTGTTATGCAACTAAATTCGAAACTTTCGTTGAAAATGACATCAAACGTTGCGAGTGACGGTTATGTCATAGAATTTGAACTAGAAGTAAGGCATGAAAGAAATTATTTTTGAAAAGATATGACGAAATTGGTGGACTGGCGCGCGCCGCTCGTGCCGCCTGAGAGAAACCGGTTCATACTGGTTTCATGGTTTGTTTGTTTACGTTTAGAGACGAAGTTCGCTTTCTTTATTTTTTATTTTTGTTTCACTCAATTTGTGACAAGTTGCGCACAAGGTCAGAGTTTTTTGTTGTTTATCGTAAATAATAATAGGCTTTATAGTTAATGTTTAAAGGAACAGTGTTAGGTGTGTTGTTTTTGTAAATAGGTACTTGTAATTGTTTATACCTATTTGCATTTAAAATGTCGGGACGTACCTACTAAGAAAAATTTAAAAAAAATGTTGAATAAAATAACACATAACGGTTTACTTTGTAAGTTGACATTAATGCACGTTAACTCGTTGACGAATTTAACTAGTAGATCAACTAGTTAACGAACGTAAATCAACGTTGACGTTTCGTTAACGGAAAAACCTTCAACGACCCATCGCTAGTGGGATCCCTCGAGACCTAGGCCACGTTCCGAGATACGATAATATCGATTTGAGCGCGCTCACACCCGTTCTGAATAAGCGTGAGCGCGATAACGATGTCCCGCGAAACGTCATAGATGATGTCATCATGACATACGCCATCTTGCGATAACGCCGACCATGCCTTATTCTAATATCTAATATTACAGAGGTAAAATCGAAAAAATCTGATTCCCAGTAACACAGGTGTTTCATGTGTGGGAGTTTGGGACTTCACTGTAATGGTCAGTAATAGAGGTCTCTCTGTTTCTCACATATCCATGACTCACTTAACCAGGTTATACTGTAATAACAACCGCACGGGCCGATTGAAGTTTAAGCTACGCATGCCGGAGGTCAGTCCGTAGCACAGAGTACATTTATGTGGATGAGTGATCAACTTATTGCCACCCCACCATGCTGCGGAAGGACGCTAAACCGTTGGTCCCGGCTGTCATTTGTACATCTCTAACAGTCGTTACGGGTCTGACAACCAGTCATACATAATATGGGGTGTCGTATCCCCCAATTCACCCGGTAAATGGGTTGCGGTGGTCAGAGGCAGCCGCTTCATGTAAAATGCTCGTATTCAGCTACTTGAGCAAATAAAATCAATTCATCTGTTTAGAGTTGAAAGTAGTTTTAAAAATAACTTCTATTTTTTATAATCGTATCTATTTCTTTATTTTGAGTAATTTTTGGGACCCACCAGTATCAAAGACCGCAATAGAATTTAAAAATGGTATTATTTATGACGACTCCACTGACAGGCTGGCAGGCGGCAGCCCTGCTTCTGTAGTTCTGTCAAAATCAAATGTCAATGCGAGTGTTGTGAGATAACCTACAATTTGTGTGATCGTAATTATAGTTTTTGTATTTGTTTACAATGAAGCGCAAATCTTCTTCAGTACATGATGACGAAGCGAGGTATTTATGAAAGGCGTATTTGATTTGGCTACGATGTGCTTCATAATATTTATTTACCAAGGAACACTCGTGGGATTATGTACTTTTATTATAATTACCCTCAAGGATTCTTGTAGATCCTCACGAATTTATGTATTTGTTGTTACAGGGTCTCAAAATTGTTATTTAACAAAACAAAGAAGTTTGTTGAAAATTTAAACCCAAAGGCTTATGAGGAAGTGAGTTCTGATCTTCAACCAGCATGGGTTGATGAAGATGATGAGAACTTTGGAGCTAACATTATACCGAACATTAAAAGTACAAGTCTGTACACAGAGAAGCTAAAACAAAAATATGAAACTTTAATGGGTACCCCAAGTTGGGCTAAGCTGAACAAAAAAACTGAAAAAGAAGGCCAAGAAGAAGATGAAATATTAAGGACTGTAGGACATATACACAATAAAAACTCTAACCACCTTCCTAAGGATTTCCTGGAAATAAAGAAGTTCCCACAGATTAATTCTGCTACTAAAAATGAGGGATCAATCATATCATGTGTTGAGTTTCATCCAAAAATAAGTGCTACACTTGTTGCTGGGCATTCTGGTGTTGTATCATTGTTCTCTGTTGGTGGAGATGTAAACAACAAACTACACAGCTTTAAATTAAAAAAATGGCGCATAACTGCAGCTCAGTTCTCTCCTGATGGGTCAGAGGCATACATAGCATCTAAAATTAACCACACATATTGTGTATACAATCTTGTTAAGGCTGAACCAAGACTGATTCAACTGCCAAGAGTAGTAAAGAAACCTGTTATTTTCAAAGTGTCAAGTGATGGCAAATACATAGCAACATGTGATGGTTTTGAGGAAGTATATCTGATATGTACAGCATCCAAGGAATTGCTGAAGACCTTAAAACACAACTCTAATGTTGCGTCTGTTACATTTAGCCATGACTGTGGACAGTTATATTGTTATGGTGTCGAAGGAGAGATCACAATATGGGATCTGTCAACATACAGACCATTAAAAAAGTTCTATGACCACGGATGCGTTACAGCATCTTGCCTGACAACAAGTCCTTGTGGGAAGTTATTAGCTACAGGAAGCGGGGAAGGTATTGTCAACATATACCATACGGAAAACTTAACCACCTCTGAACCAGTTCCATTCAAAGTAATTTCAAACTTAACAACAAAAATAACAAACCTTAATTTCAATACAACAACTGAGATACTTTCAGCTTCATCGGCATACTATCCTAATGCAGTGAAACTTGTGCATATTCCCTCATACCATGTTTTTGCCAATTTCCCCAGCCCGACATTGAACCTCCATCAAGTTGATTCAGTAAATTTTTCACCCAACAGTGGGTACATGGCACTGGGGAACAATAAAGGCTGTGCTTATTTGTATAGGCTTAAGTATTACAAAAATTATTAATAATAAAGAATTAACAAGTTATATTGTTATTTTATTGTATTAAGTAACAAGCTGTATGGGACCTACATATATTCTCTTAAGGCAGCAAAAGAGAATATTATTCACGATACAGGGTGGCAGTGACATCGACGCGCAATCTGACCATGGATTCATTTCATGATTCTGAACTGAAGAAAATGTTGATCGGACGATATTTTGACCGCGTCCGCGTCGGTATTGCACTTTTCTATGAAACAGCAGATTTTTTTTTTAACCCCCGACGCAATAACGCTGGTGTTATAAGTTTGACGTGTGACTGTGTGTGTGTGTGTGTCTGTCTGAGGCGACGTAGCTCCCGAACGGATGAACCGATTTTGATTTTGTTTGAAAGGTGTATTAGTCGGGAGTGTTCTTAGACATGTTTTATCAAAATCGGTTCAGCCGTTTGAAGATTATCAGCTGTTTACTGGTTGATATTAGACGAACAAAATAACCTTGAACTGATGCTGGAGCAACACCTGGAATTTCCAGGATACCCAAGTTACTCACCAACAAACAGCAAAAGTACCTATCGTGTTTGGGCTCATTGAAAAGGTCTCAATGAATAGATTAAAGATAAATGGTGATCAGGACGAGGAATGAGGATAAATTAATAACAAACTTCACTGTGGAAAAAATACGCAACGCTCCGCAGATTTAAGGCGACGATAGCTGACAGCTACCTACAGCGATGCAGTGCCGCCCGTCGCCCGCAAGAGACCCCGCCTCAACGCGCATCAAATTTTTCGAAAAACAACCCATGTTGATTTATCAAACACAATTCAAAGAAAACCCGTATACTAAATTTTGGGTGATTAAATTGCCTTTTAGATGGTGAAAGTTTCATGGAAATACATCTGATAGTTTTTGCGTGATTATCGTTTTTATGTCAGCGATAGACCTTACTTTAAGAATTAATTACATTATGGTTTAAAAATAGTATTTAAAATATTCACATATCAAATGACGAAGAAAATTGTCTAGTTTGACATATTTTTTTTTCAAATACATAAGAGAAGCCGTTTAGACGTGATCTTCAGTACAAAGTCCTTAAAAGTCGGCTGTCTGCTCCTTAAGCGAGCGAGACGTTAAGTTTAAAAAGTAGGAAATAAAAATTTAAAAAACCCCCGACTCACACAAAAACTCTAAAAAGTAAAAAATAATATTTAAAGGCCTAATAAAAGGCCGTTGAAGGTAATATTTTGATCAAGGCATTGTCAAGTCGGGGGACGGTCAATGAAAACGCTAAACAAAGGCCTATTTTCATTAGGCGTCCCCCGACTTGACAATGCCTTGATCAAAATATTACCTTCAACTTAAAAGGCCTATAAATATTATTTTTTACTTTCTAGAGTTTTTGTTTGAGTCGGGGGTTTTTTCAATTTTTAATTTACAAACACAAATTTCTTCAAAACCGTGTACTGAAATCGACGATAACTGGTTGCGTGCCAATCACAGAGTACTTTATACTGTGCCAATGTCTCTGCCACAATGTATCGTCCGTTTATAAAAGTTCCACTGCTGATTGTAGATCTCAACTAAGCACCCCCACAATGCTTCTAGCTATCCCGTGAATCAGTCCTTACGCACTTGAATTTTCCTCCGCCTAGCCAGAAGCACGTAACACATGCAGGATAAATTAACCAGTACGCAAACTGTAACCATGAATTCAGCATACGAGTATCATTCTAGACCCCCCTAGCGCAGAAATGTTTCGTCCGTTGTACAAAAAAGAAATCTGCTGTTCCATACTTCGACCGCGTAGGAATAGCAGAAATCATGTTCGTAGTCGCAGCGAAAAATTTACGGAGTTCAACTTAGCAGATATTTAGTGTACATGTATGACGTCGTGTAATTGTGTATGGTAAATACGAATCTGTGCATCCAACCATAGGGGAGGTCCCCCCGAGTGGGTTCCCGCATTGTCCTTGCGGGGGGGCTCAGTAGCCGTGGTCTCCCAGCCACGGTGCAGCGAAGAGGAACCACAAGGTGGGGCCACTAGGCAGGGCTTTTGCTTCAAAGCCGACGACGTAGCGGCCAAAAAAAGTAGGTTGCGGTGAGGTGCATCGCAACTGAGGTGGGCCGCGATGTCGAATGGGAGGCATCGCGGCTGAAGGTTACAGGCTGCGGCGGAGGAGGAGTGCCGGTACTTTTCAGTAGCGCTCTTCCCTTCCGTTACCTGGACGGGGCCGCCACAGTTTGATGGCGGACGCGGTGGGGCCGCAGGGGAAAAGGAGTGTCGTTATAGCGTTGGCCGCTCTCCCTATCCCTCCTACTCCACCCAGAGCGGGTGAAGTCATTTGATGATTTCCCACCCAAAAAAAAAGAAAAAAAAACATTGGGGAGCTATTCAACGAAAACTGTTTCCGCTGGAACTACGTCATCCTAGCGGCACTTTTTTTCCTATGGACATTCAAGAAAAAAAAAAATACATTCAATAATGAGTGTAACGAGAGGTAAATGTGTATGTTTAAATGACTCCGTTCCGCTGCGACTACCCACACAAAAAAAATCCACCATACCATGACAACCGATTTCCACACAACTTTACAGCTATCGGTGCTACTTTCAGGCTTCCTCTTATGTACCAATTTCTTATTCTATCCATTCGTGTTACACCACACATCCCTCTTAACATTCTCATCTCAGCTACTTGCAATTGCCTTTCATTCATCCCTTTTGTGGCCAAACATTCTGACCCAAGACGGCAGGTTTTACTATGGTTTTATATATCTTCCCCTTAAGTTTAAGGGAAATGTGGGAGTCGCAGATTGTTCCACATACACATGTACAGAAGAATTATCTATGTAAAGATAATAAAATACTGACGAAGTTAAAACTGGACGGTTAATATTTTTGAAAAACATTAATTGATATGAGATGTGGGAACGAGTCACGCTGAAAATATAGTGTTAAGATTTTTTGTCAGTTTATAAGTTCCGGATTTGCGCAAAAACGACTCACAGATAGTTGTTTAAAACCTGGATTAACTCGTAGGGTACTTTAAATCTCGATAGTACGTTCCCCTGGGATATTTTCTGACATCACGCAGGCGAAGCCGCGGGCAAAAGCTAGTAAATAATAAAACAAAAGTTTTGAGACAAAAAAGTTTATTTATAACTAAACTTTATTCAACTATTTTTATGTCAAAAAATCTGAGCACAAGCCATAATACGTTTACCATTCAACCACCAAATCATGACAATTCACAGGCCTAATGTAAAAAATGTTCCCTTTAAAACCTTCAACTAGCAGACAATATAATTTGCTACATATTAAATAAAATATTTTATTGTAAAAACATAAATGAAGCTGCTGCAATAAGAACATTTCCAGTGCCAAAGGTATCTCCGGACTCGCAGAATGATTATTAGCGTGTGAATATTTAGAATTTAGACAAATTTTTATGACCCATAGGTCAGCTCATCAGCCATCTCCAGTACGCCGAGTTGGCTTACAGAACGAAACTAACACTTATGGGAAATATACCTACTTTGTTTTTAAAATCATAGCAGCCACCGATACTTACTACTGACCTACCTGTACAGTCGCCAGCAGGTCAAGCTATCCCAAACTGTAAAATTTTCCCAATTGAACATAAACCTTATTCCTTTGCAATAAAGTTGAAAAACGATCAAAAAAAAATTGACAGATTGTGGTAGTTTGATGTGCTGGCCTCTGTACGTTGACGGGTGGGTAGTTGGATATGAAAACAGCGCCTACTTTAAGCTAAGCTTGTCTATACCTATCAAATGTTACTAACTAATAAAAATCTTCTCAATTTATTTAATTTCAAGCAGTTTTTATCAGTAGAAACATGTAATTTCATGAACTTATTATAACCTGTTATATGATTTGTGTTCTATTTTATAACTGCCTTTACTGGAATGGCTAACTACTACAGTCCTAGACTGATTGTGTATCCTATGATTTTATACTGCTATAGTAGAAGTATATGGATTATTGTTGGCACTGAATATGTTAAAAACAAATGTATATTATATCAAATCATTATTAGCAAAGATGCCTTGATCAGTAAATAGTAATCTGCGGAAGAGAAAATATTGAATCTAAAAGAAGGTAAGTAGATAAAAACCAAATCACAGTATGGATTACGTCAACTCAATACACCAATATTACTAATCACCTAAAACAATGGACCTACATTGTGGCTAAGTAATGTATCTATCTTATCCTAATATTATTTAAGGCAGGTTTCAGCACATTATGAAACAATTTCAACAATGAGCTTCTGCAGTTTTTTTTATGTTTTATTTACTAAGTATCTTGACCTCACTTCACTGGACTCCTCTAGGATTAATTGGTGAATGTCATGTTCACATGAATTGAAAAACTAATAGCAAGTCACATAAATAATTTAATTAACAAGCTAATATTGCTTTACAACTGACGAAATATAAATAGCATCATATATCACAATTATTCATTCATTTAATATAAACATATTGTTTATGTAATTCAACATAAAACAAGAATAATGAATGAGACTATTCAACACTAAGGTGCTACATAACATAAAATACGTAATAATATGCAGTTTAAGTGAACATAATTATTATTATGTGAAACAATATTAATCAGGTATGTCAAATAAATAATACCAACTTGTTATAGTTCATCATGTATATCAAACTCGTACATAATGGCTATTAATATTTCAATCAGTAGTCATTTAGTTGGATTAGGTCCATCGCTGGCGCTCGTCTGGCGAGTGTGCGGTGACGTCTAGCTAGTGGCGCACTGCACTCGGTTCATACCAGGATGCTCATCGTCTTCCTCGTACGCGTTGCCGTGGTGTGCGCGTCGCCGGCGCGACTCCTGTTCCGGATCCAAGTCGATCAGCTGACATTCTTCAGCCAATTCGGGAATTTCGATCTGTAATATTATACGTTTATGTATTTGCTACTCACCATTCCCAGAATTATTTCCTTCAGATTTTCTATGATTATTGACAAATTTAATTAGCATTTATCATTGGCATGCATGACTCTGCATTATCTTCCCACGCACAAATGCAATGACGTATGCAAACACGCCGTCACGTTTCTGATTTACATAACAAAATAACTTAATTTGAAAGCATAGACAATAATATTTACTCACCCTTGGTCGAGGCGGCAGACAGTTCTCAAGGGCAGGAATGACTTCGGGTGGAATGCGACTGGGAAAGTTAACTAGGAATTGTATAATAAGCTGGCCCTTTTCAAACGGATTTTTGTACATCGGCATACCTGTAAAGTTATGAGAAAACAATTAAGACATGATTATAAACAATGATGATTAATATGCCATGCTAATACAGAAACAATGTCAAGACTAAATAACTTACTACTGCCGATTTAAAGTTATATTAAAATCCCTAAATAAGTACTGTTATTCTTACACACCTTCATTCAACACACACTTGACTTCAGCATGCTTAGTAACTTCACCGGGCATAACAGTTATCACGATATCCCTGTCATCCAGGGTCCGGATCACCTTCTGGAAGCCACACAAAGCCTCCACAAGCTCAATGTTCAACCGGATTATGAGATCATGGCCCGAACGTTTGAATGTCTAGAATGAAATATAATAAATTAATACTTAGTTTACTTAAGGAGCAGTGTTGGCCCAGTGGTAATGGCCCCTACTTGTGAGTTAGTTCTGGTTTTTTCGTTTCTCTTTTTGGCAATTGAGCCGATGTCGACTTTGTCGGGTTTGTATGTTGATCAAATTTATGATTCGCGACAAATCATCAATACAACCCTATGTTCAATAAATCCCATTGACTTATTTTTTCATGAAATAGTCGTTTAAGTAAAGCTAAAAATGAACATAGGAAGAACAAAGAGAGTATATCAGAATCGTAGCACAAGGCACTGTATCTGTATCTGCCAACATTCACTGTAAAAAGCTTGAGTTTGTGTATTGTGTAAAAATGGGACAAAAATACTTACTTCATGCTCCTTCTCATCTAAAACTATAACGAGATCACCAGGCTCAAGCTCCGGCTCCTGATCTCCCTCTCCACTGAAGACAATCTTCTGGCCATCAGTCATACCCTTGTCCACATGGACTTCGAGAATTTTGCGGTCACGCACTGTCTTGCGTCCCTGTAACATTATAATGACATTCAATCTGTTTTTAAGCTTTTGTAAAATTTTAAGAACAATAGTTTTTGACCTAAATTTAACAATGGCAGTCTTTTCCTTTTGTTGTTGAGGTCGAGTTCGCGTGTTCAATTTCCGCGTAACTACAAACGTGTGAACTGACTGAATTTGGTTAAGTGGTTAATTTGGAGTAAATGCATCCTTGAACATGCTTTTTATGTGGGAAATCCGGACCTTTTTGTCAAAGTCAATAAAGTTACTGTAGTTTATTTTACATGCGTATTTTGTCAGTCAAGCTGATATGCATTAGAAAAAAAAAATGTTGCAATGCATCTTCTAGTTTCGTACCTGGCAGACTTTACAACGGTCCTTAGGGTCAATGATCTCCCTCTGTCCACGGCACTCACTGCAAACAGTTTGAATTTGGTGGATCATGCCTGGTGCCAGCTGCTGAATCTGAACTTGCATACCTGTACCACGGCATGTGGGACAAGTCTGTACTGCACCCTGAAATAAACAAAAATAACCTTTAATCTTAGTTCCGAGACGACATGAATTTTCAGAAAAAAGGATATGTTTCTTTTAAAATCCTCTATTAGTAAGTTACCTTCTTGCCACCACGTCCCTCGCATTTTTCACAAATAACATTCTTCTGCAAAGCCAGCTTTCTCACAGCCCCGCGGTAAAGCTCTTCAAGTGTCACAGACAATTGATGAATAACATCTTTGCCCTTCCGTTCACGTCCACGTCTGCGACCACCGCTGAATCCTCCTCCAAAGAACATGTCAAACAAGTCCATAGGTGAGGAGAAGCCACTCGCACCAACCCCTCCCTCTTTCAATGCTTGTTCACCACCTGTGACATCATAAATTCATATCATCATGGCTTTGCAATTTTTATAACAGTAGGTACTTTAACTGTCTATCTGATTGAAGTATTTTAGAAACGTTATCTTTAACAATTTCAAATTTAAGGAGTTGTAGTTGAATCTGTTTATAGTAAAGGATTATAGATGCTTTAAAAAACCAATAGGATTCAGATGAGAGATAAAGGAATCACTGTTTTAGGTTACAATATTAGAAGTGAAAGTTTTTTGTCATGGTTTTGTTATAACGTTCAGCTATAAGCTTAAATACAAACCTTGGTCATAAATGCGCCTTTTGTCTGGATTAGACAGTACTTCATAGGCTTGTGAAATCTGTTTGAACCTCTCTCCTTCATTTGGGTTTTTGTCGGGGTGGTACTTCAAGGCTAGCTTCCGGTAGGCTTTTTTCAATTCATCATTAGTGCAACTGGGTTTCACACCCAAGATGTCATAGTATGTTGTTTCTTTCACCATCTTTAGTACCTATTAGGGAATGGAAATAAATAATATGATTACTGTATTCAGCATACCTGTATAATGACTAGAATGCTATGGAAAATTCTAGTGTCTAACCTAGATTTAACATTTTATTCTCTAATAATCAAATAAAAGCAAAATTATTGACGTGATAACGTGGTCTCTAAGCTATAATCAATACTAATTGGCAGTGACACCCTAAATAATTTAGCGCGTGTTGTGAAGACCACGTAGTTTTAATTTACGAATAGTTAAATAGGAAAGACCATGGTATAATGTGCGGCATTTTATATTTATTTAGCGGGATATACCTATAACGCCAGGTTGAAGGTGTAAGATGCTGGACACAGTTCAAGCAAAAATAAATTGTCACAGAAAGGAAATCTACGCAAACGCCGTATAAATTTCCATATACGATTACATTGTTACCCAATTTACAGTACTTTTTACAGAAACTCACCTTATATTCCTTAAAACGTTCAAGAATTTAATAACAGTTCTGAAAACTTCTAGAAACACCAGTTCACAATATCACTCGACGAGCACTTATAAAACGAGTATGAAACACGCCGGACGAGCACTTCTTCACATGCGATTCGTTCAACTTCAAATGAATGACGTTTGATCGAACGAGGCATCCGAGGCGAGGAGGTGAGGAGGGTTTGTTGAGTCCATGGAAAACACATTCGAGAAACTTCTATAGTCTGGTGCTCACTAACGGGAAGGGCAAACAATTTTAGGCAAAACAAATTATGGGAAGAGTTTAAAAAACGTGAATTTTATGAACTAGTCGTCCAGTTTTGTTATCTTGGGGTTTTTGTTGCATCTCGCAGTTAGTTTGTGTATTTTTAACACCTTTGGAATGCTTCAATTTAATCGTAGATCGCAGATGAATACTGCGGGCAACTAGAGCAAAAATATTAAGTTCGAGTATAATTTTAGATCAGAGTTGAAATAATAGATCAAAAATGATGCAACAGAATGCAAGTTTTTAACTAGGTGGAAAAGTGTAATAATAAAAAAAACTATGTTAATAAATTAGACATTTACAAAAGTGGAGCTACGTCTGCCAACAAACTGATATGCAGTTTGGCGGAGGTAAATGTTACTTAAACGAACTCTTTTTTGTGAATATACACTTTAGCATATTTTTTTTTTCATGTCGCGTATAAACTCAGTGTCGGGCAGGACCAAGTTTTAAGCTGATAAATAAGCACCCTTTCGAGCACAAAAATATTGTAACATTCTGTTATTCTTTGATTCTGAGTCAGTGAGTCCCCAGCCTTAGCAAAAACTGCACTCATGAAGACATGACATCATTTTAGTCGATTTGAGTTTTTTCTTCCATCGATTTTTGTCGATGGTACACTCTTTTTCATTGAAGTGGAATTCAATATCGGAAACAGTCACAGAATTCACAGTTTTAGTTCAATCACTAATTCACTATTCAATATAATGGTATCAACCTTCACTCTCCTCACACACAAGTCCGCCCCTAAGATGACCCACTGACCCAAATCAGCATTCCACCACGCAAGCCGAATGACTGAGCCAGAAACGTGTTCTGCATATGGGTGAACCACTATGCAGTGTAGTAAATGGGTGAACATTAGCTTGTAGTATAGAGTAAGCAAACTAAAGCGTCAGTGGGCTGGCCATGTTTGCCGAAGTACCGATGGCCAATGGAGTAGACGAGTCCTGGAGTGGAGACCGCGTATCAGTAAGCGTAGGTTGGGACGAGCTGGATGGATCAACGACTTTAAGAAGATGGCTGGGACATAATTTAAATGCGGAAGGACAGGACAAGGACAGGGTGTTGTGGCCGGTAGACTGGGAGAGGCCTATATCAAGCTGTGGACTGCAACAGGCTGAGTGGATTGCTTGTTTAGAGTAGGTTCTCATTCAATAACGTTGATTGATGTCCAATTTCGCAAGGTTGTGAAGGTGAATGTTTGAAATGCGATGTGGCCCGGTCCATCCACCTGGCCGTGGTGGTTTTTGCGCGTTGTTTTCTGCCGTTCACCAACACCAATCGACTATCTGATCAACGGACAGAGTAGAAGTAGCACAAAAGCCACAAGTCCACAGATCTTAATTCTAATGCCAGGTACACACACAGCGTCTTGAGAGCTGTGTATGAATGAACGTAAGATCATATTACAGGCACTGGTTTGTCATGCACAGGTGTAACCTTTGAGTATTTAACCTAGGTGTAACAATCAATCGGAAAAAAAAACAATCAATAGAGAGTGTGACGAGTGTGTGAGGGTGAGGAAGGAGGGTTTTTGTACGAATGTTGCCGACTATAATAATAATTAGTTCTATGATGCCGCGGGACTTCATAAGTGGGACCATCACGTGGGACGGACCACGGACTCTACTGCATCCCCGTAGCAGTATTTTTTTCCTTCTTTGGCAACTTTTGCTTGCAGAAATGCAGACTTTATAATTTTTTGGGATGACAAATTGACAGTTGACACTTTGACAGCTTCTTTCTTGGTGACAGCTGACAGTGACCTTATTGGCAGAGGTGCTAATAGGAATGGTTGGTTGTATTATTCTCTGCTGATAACGAATAGATTGTGATAAGTTGATAACGTCACTCGCTTTAGCACGGTGCGGCGCGTGTGCGTTCATAGACGGTGTGCAGTCTGCCAGTCTCGCTACTAGTTGCGAATCGGTCGCAAGTTTTGTTGGGACCTAGAGTTGTCTTCTACCATTTACTTCCGTTTAATATTTACGTATTTTTAACACAATATAATAATGGCAGAGAAAATATTGAAAAACAGAGTCTGCATTATCGGCTCTGGTAACTGGTAAGACGTATTATTAGTTCCGTGGATTATTTATAATATTTCACTGCATGCGTAATTCGATCACTTTTACGGAGTGCGGACATCAAAACTGGTGCTGTGCTGACGGACATATAATATAATGATGACATAACAAATTCATAAACTTCCTATGCATTAACATTGTATACTTTTTAACCTTATCAAATTATTGTTTATTAGTGACTGTCATTTGAATGAATTTATATAAATAATTATGTGAAATGCAACTCGTCCACTGCATAGTTATTAATTTTGTGAATTCAGGGGATCTGCAATTGCCAAAATTGTGGGTCGCAATGCAGCCCGGCTCCCTAACTTTGAAGACAAAGTTACTATGTGGGTATACGAAGAGATGATTGAAGGCAAGAAGTTGACAGAGATCATTAATGAGACCCATGAAAATGTCAAATATTTACCTGGACACAAACTTCCTGAAAATGTGGTAAGTACTTAAAAAGTTATAATTTTCACTTTTCTGATTACAATCATATTTCTAATGCACATTGCAATTATGAGGAGCTAATTGTAACGGCAAAATTGATGGCCTTGCAATAGAATTGTTTCATAATGTACACTTCCATACACATTTGTGTTTTGCTTGAGACTGTTGGACTGTTACATTTGTTCTTGACAGTGCCATGTGAATAACACATGTTCAATCTATTTTGGTGACAGTTCATTATGGTAGGAATTCAATGCCAATGTTATCTCACAACCTCTCTTGTTTAGTGCTGACAAAAGTGGTACATATTTTGTAATAATGATTTTTGATGACTTAACTATGTTTGAGTTAATTATTATAATTTGCTTTATAAAGTGCCTCAAATTGTAGTATTTTATAATATACACTGAAGGTACTGCAGGCAGAATTTAGTAATTATTATAATCTTATGATTCTAGGCAGAATCATTTAAGATTGTACTAGCTTCCGCATGAGTCTTTCCGCGTGGTATGTTGATAAAAGAGTAGGTCTCTCCACAGGATTCAAAGTAGCATACCAAAAATTTAATCAAATTCGGTCCAGCTGTATCAACAAAAGAAAAATTATTTTAATTTTGGTTATAAGTACAAGTAATAGACTTCCACAGGCATTTATTAAAAAGCTGTTATTTTGACAAAACAAACAGACCATAATTTTTTTGTATAACCAATTAAATATTTATAGAATGATATGCTGAATTCATGGTTACAGTTTGTGCATTGGTTAAAAACTTATCCTGTATGAGTATACTGCACTACTCCTTAGATGACATTATCAAGAAATTGCTTATATTTAACTGCTTGTAAAGCAAATACAAATATGTAAATCACAATGGATAAACCTATTAAAAATAAATAGGTACACAAAACATTATACATTTGTAAACATTTATTATCTTCTGACATGCTTTATCAGATGCAGTTTACAAATGTTGTTTAAAAAATTATACAGGGTGTTTGGCAGAACGTTGAACATACGAAAATTGTGGATAGGTGGGGTCATTCTGCTACTTACTCAGCCCTGGATATTTTTTTAAATATTATTTTTTGCTTTCTTCTAGTTTCACCACTTTCTTAACTCTAAAGTGCAATTTTTTTTAAATCTTTAATGTTCGCAGATTCTTATAAAATTATTGCTTTATTCAGATGTTAGCTAGAAAAAAAGTTATGAGTCCTCAAACTTACAGAAAGATGTAAAAATTACTTAAATCTTAATTTCAACTTGCATTAAAAAAAATATTACCAGGGGACCAGGGCCAAATAAATTAGGGCTAAGTAAGTAGCAGATGACCCTACCTATCCACCATTTTCGGCAGTTCAACGTTCTGCCAAACACCTTGTTATTAAAGTAAATAAAAGGTTTATCAAGAAATACATAGTTGCCAATGCTACAACAGGTTCACTATAATTTTCCATTTCATTATCCTGTTATAAGAACTCAAAACTATGTCAAATCAATTATGGTAAATTATTTTTCTGACCACAAAGTATTTACTACATTAAATATTTGATAGAAAATAATTGATATTTAATGTTTTAAATAGCACACCAGCAATTCTAGTTAATTTATGATTTGATCATAACTTCATTAGAACAAAAGAATCTCCTGATGTACACAATTAAGATCTTGCAGTGTTTCTCTTGACCTTGGAATTGATTAAGTGTGACTGTGTCATAACTTTATTTACCAACTGCATTATGTAACAGTATGTATAGTTGTATTCTTTTATTTATCAGTTTTTATACAATGAAAACAAGTCATTATGCTCATAATTGCATACTTACAAAAATAATATACCTACACATACATTTTAGTCATAGGAAAATGTAGAAACAATACAGTTTCCAATATAATGTCTCTTTTCAGAAAAGTAACCAAGATTATCAATAGGGTATTTTCCGATTTCATAAAAACTATTTTAATTTGAAGATTGGGACGATATATATAACAGAAAAATCAAAATAAATTTATTAATACACATTTTCTCACTTAAAAACGATTAAAATCTAATTTATTTTTCGTTGTTTTGAATTTACCGCCAAAACGCTCCTTACGATGACTTTTTAGCACGTGACATGTGACGTCAACACTTACAGAAATACTTAGTTTGGCGCCGTTTTAGAAGTATTTGTGCACAGAGGCACCGCACACCAGTAATATCACTTTATATTCATAAAAATATTGTTATTTATAAACTCTACATTGGTGCCGATTCTGTTGTACACCGAACTAAACTATAACTAAAATTCCTTACTTTTTACTATGAGAATCTAAACGCTATTCTGCAAAAAAATATCTCTAAATTTAAAAACTATTTTGACACAACTAAAATCGAATTTGACAATCGCGACTCGCACGTGGTATGTTTTGGCTTCGCAACGTGGTACTTGTTTGCCCTACCCCGTGTTTTTTTTTAGAGCCAGCAGCGCGCCGGGGTCGGCAGCCTCGACGTGATTTATATGGAATTTTCATGGAAAATGTGAAAAATTATTATCCACATGTTGAGTTTTAGAGGTGTTTGGGGTCTTATAAAGGGGGTCGAAATTTTCATTATTTTTGCGATAGGACACACCGTTTTCGAGATATAAGCAAAAGAAAAGAAAAAAATACAGTACTATTTTTGCACCAGAAGTCGAGGTGTCGGTGTGAATTTTAGTTCTTGACAACTAATTTTATTCCACACCTATTTAATCGCGATTAAAAATAGTCAGATTTAGTTCGACAACCAAAATTTTAGGTTGAATACAATAATGAAATTGACAACAACAGAATAGCAAAATTACCATTTTCACTAAACTAATAATTCAGTGCAATCTTAGTGCTGTCAAACTAAAATATAGTTAAGTTGTGTCACTTTAGTCAATTTCAGAATAGGATATCGTCGTTTGACAGGAATAAACTAAATTTTGGTGATTTTTAGTCTAGTTTAGAGAATTTTGTGACAACAGAATCGGCACCAATCACTTACTTACTTGCTAACTACTTTAGTTTACACAAAGTTGACGTCACGTGATAAAAAGTTATCGTAAGAAGCTTTTTGGCGGTAAATTCAAAACAACTAAAAATAAATTTGGTTTAAATCGTTTTTAATTGAGAAAATGGGTAGAAATCAATTTATTTTTATTTTTCTGTTAAATATCTCGTTCCAATCTTCAAATTAGAATAGTTTTTGAAAAATTGGAAAATACCCTATTATAATATTAACATTTGTATAATTGGTGTTACTAGGTACCTACCATATTTAAATATTATACAGGTTGTTCCAAAAGTTTTTTTTTTTGTTGGCGTCAAGTACTGTTAGTTCTTTTTAGTATCAACCCTACCAATGGACAATATCATCTCCATCCCAGTCCAATAATTAAAGTACAGACATGATTATCTATAAATACTTTTTTTAAATCTTACCTATACTAATTGGTGAATTGTTTCATACAGGTTGCCATTCCCGATGTGGTCGACGCAGCGAAGGACGCCGACCTTCTCATTTTCGTAGTACCCCACCAGTTCGTCAGAACTATCTGTTCCACACTCTTAGGAAAGATAAAACCGACGGCAGCTGCACTTTCCCTGATAAAGGTACACGTGTTTGAGATTATTAGGTCTTTATGTTACTGTTAGTAGGTAATAACAATGTTTAGCAAATAAACTTGGTACCGGTACTTACATATCGTTAACTTCCCCAGGGCTTCGATATTGCGGAAGGTGGTGGTATCGACCTAATCTCCCACATAATTACAAGGTGTCTCAAAATCCCATGCGCGGTGTTGATGGGAGCGAACATTGCGTCTGAGGTAAGTACCAACATTTGCTAACCAGCGACAGCCATCAAGGACAATGATGGTAAACCACTTTTCAACCTTATACTAAAGGGGATAAAGTTGAAAAGTGGTTAATAAAGTATACCTGTTCAATTTTGTAACCTTCTATTACGAAGTCTTACGGTGTGCCTTTCGAAATAATCTGTCACGCTGGCAGGTTGTTTAGAACTAGTTTTGGAGTTACTGTACACAATCACAAGCTTAGGTACAGACGCCAGCAGGTCAAGCTATCCCAAACTGTCAAATTTTCCCAATTGAATATGAACCTTATTCCTTTGTTATAAAGTTGAAAAACTATCAAAGAAATTTGACAGATTGGGGTAGCTTGATGTGCTGGCTCTGTACATGCTGGGTGGCAAAAAGGGGAAAGAAAGATCTTGAATCTATGACATAACAAGGACTCGATAGATAATTGAGTCGTTACTAGGAACTTGAGAGCACTGGTGGCCGTGGAAATGGGCGCGTTTTACGAGTTGTAAGTCTATCACCGAGACACGACGCTGCGCGCACTTTTTAAGATAGCAACAGAATATTTAACTTATTTACAACACGAAAAGGTATAATTTCTCTACGAGCGCGAAAGTGTGTCGAAGAACGCTGAGATGCTCCGTGTTGTGCAGCCCGTACACCTTATTGTGAAGTGAATAAGATCTATTTTGTTTCGTGATCTTAAAAAGTGCGCACAGCGTCACGTCGTGTATCGGGGTGAACTGACCCTTAGGATCGAACCCACACAGGCGCTTTACTTTGGGTAAATTATTTTATTACCCACGACGGAATGGAGACGGTATATTCATCTCTGTTTTCAAAGCGGTGAAGAAAAAGATCGTGAGGAAACCGGCATGTTTTTTTTTTTTGGGTGGGTAATCATCAAATAGGCATGTTCTAGATCTGGAATTCGAAGACATGTGAAAGTGAAAACTACCAACCCGTACTGGGGCCGCGTTGTGGGTTACGGCCCACTCCCTCTCACCGAGAGGAGGCCAGAAGGCCAATTCTCGTAATTAAAAACGTTCGCAGTGTCATCTCAGCGACAATCGAATTTCAAAAATTTGTCAGAAATGTATGGAAACTCGAGGAAATTTTTGACACATTGACACTGAGATCAGACTGTGAACGTTCTTAAAATTAGCAGAATTGCCCCTCTGGTGTCCACACAAAACAATGTCCAACATGACAGGCTGATTGCTACTCGATACTTGACGCAAATGGTAAATAATACCCATAGTAACTCTTTTTCGTCGCGCAGTTGGGCAAAAAACGCAAGGCTATAATATAAAAAGCAATCACGATATCATCGCATACCATACGTGAGCGATTTGAAACAGGTCGATAAAAATCAATAATTCATAAATTAAACACGATATAAAGTAATCTTGGGTTGTAAATTCACTTTTGCAGATTTATGGCCGATTATATAAATACAAATCGAATAGGTAAAAATACAGTTTTCGATAAAAAAATATTAGACAAAATGTGTTTATAATCTGGTGGGTGTGTTTTTAATGTCGATAAGGTCAAATGTCCTATCTATGTTTCTAAATTCTCGGGATGTTTGGAGATGCACTCTTGTAGAAGATTCCTACTTAATACGGATTACAAGCATTCAGTTTTTGGAGGACCTAAGTACTCATTAGTGCCCAACCCCTTACGCTGAAAATCCACTTCAGATAGATATAAGTAGGTACCTCACACGAGTTTGCTCCGTGTATCTTAATCACGCACTCAAAATCACTTAGCAACACTGTTCTGGCAAACTGCCTAGGAATTGCACGTTAGCGTAAAATGTTTTTTTAACATTCATTTTATAAATTAAAATGTAAGAACAATAGTAATTGCAGAACTATCATTATAACAATTTCAGTGCAATTTGCAAACACAAAATAATTTAAACAATCTTCAACATAAATTACATATTTCGGTAGGCACATAACAATCGAAGAGTAATAATCCACCATCAGGTCTAATCTAAAATAACTATTTGTTTGTACAATAATTTGAATCTTAAAAACATCTAAACTTGTGATTGTAGGTGTGCCATTCGAATAACTCCCTCTAAAACCATGATTATTTCACCATACTTTCATTCGAAGGTTGCCGAAGAGAAATTCTGTGAGACCACGATCGGATGCCGGGACGTTATGCTGGCGCCAACGATGCGTGACATAATCCAGACAGAATACTTCAGAGTAGTCGTGGTTGACGACGAAGACGCCGTCGAAATTTGTGGAGCTCTGAAGGTACGGGGAGATTATTACAGCGATACATAAAGCCGTGGAAATGTATATAATTGAATGTTAATGAATTAATTTGTATGCGTAGAACATTGTCGCCGTGGGAGCTGGTTTCGTAGACGGCCTTGGCTTTGGAGACAACACAAAGGCTGCTGTAATCCGTCTAGGTCTCATGGAAATGATCAAATTCGTGGATGTGTTCTACCCGGGCAGCAAACTTAGCACTTTCTTCGAATCGTGCGGCGTTGCTGACCTCATTACTACCTGTTACGGTGAGTTTTGCTTCTGTATTAATTAGAGTGTACAATGCCAAAGTGTTCAGTGCCGCATTACGAATGCGGTAAAAATAGACTTACGCATTGCCATTGAAATGGTTCGTATAACACGGGTGTGTCTACGCCGAACTTGGCTTAGCTCTGACACACTGCCGTGTGTCTAGATACGTAGGTATTATCTCATCCCAATGTAAGTAAAGATCATTCAATTGCAGTTTAACCCTAAGTTATGGCTAATTTAAGGTCATGTAGCTAAAATGGCAATTGGAGCCAGGTGTATCTACTAAACGTAGTTTTTATAGTTGCATCTGGTTGTCTGCAGCATATTTTATGGGGTGAAGGGATAAAATACCTCAGTTAATTTACTTCGGTACATTTGAACTGCACCTATAAAATTTATTGCACTAACACCTACAACTTTTCCGTATCGCGACCTAACGTGAAGCAAATTGCACCGTTTATCTGATCAAATGATTTATGTGTTTATCATTGAGCGAGTTCGAAGCGGTTATATTATGTAAGTGCTGCATTGCTGTCATGTGTGAGGAATGAGTCTAGAACCTAATAGCTCTGCAGTTCGTGAACATAATTTCGTTGAATAGATCGTAACGGAAGCAAGGTATTACATAGAACAATAGGCATATAGCTATTAATAGAACAATAGCTATTAAACAAGCTTGAGCGCCTGCAAAACCTGTGCATTCGCTTTGTTTTCGGTCTTCGAAAGTATGACCACGTTTCTCATCTTCGCAAGGAACTCAAGTGGCTCCCAATCCGCCTTCGCAGGAACACTCGGATTTTATGTCTCCTCTTCAACATCCTACACAACCCTTCTTATCCTTCCTACCTGCGTGAGCGTTTTTCTTACGCTCGTCCTAGTGACGCACCGTGTAGATCACACCTTAGATCCCTCCTTAAGTCCCATCCCCATAAAACTAGTTATTATTCTTATTCCTTCTCTGTCCATGCTGTAAGATTGTGGAACTCACTTCCGCCTAGCATTCGTGACTTAAAAACTATTTCCACATTCAAATGTCGAGTAAAAGAGGATTACCTTTCCTCTTAATTGTGTATGTATATAAATATGCACATATATATAATAGTTATATATTTTATCATTATGTATTTATTTAAGTATAAGTATGTAAATTTTCTGCATTATATGTGTAAGTATATTTTAGTTTAAGACGTCACATATTCATATTTTCTCTCCTTGTTCTCACACACTATTGTCTACATTTCTTTTTCATTTCTCCTTTCGCAGGTCTGCTGGAAGAAATTTCTAAAGAAATAAGCAGTACCTTTGTACTCATTGGTTGTTTATGCTGTCTCTTCTATGTATTTTACTGTGTGTACATAAATAATAAAATAATAAATAATAATAATAATAATAATAGGTATTTAATAGAATATGCCAGAGGCCATGTAAGCCATGTTGCATACTATCGATTTTCCAGTTAGTAACAAAAAAATATCTATATATTGTCGAGTGCTTTGTGCAAAACTTTTGGACGTTGTTGCCAGAATGTGATCGGTGTGCTAATCAGCTTCGGTACACAATCATTTTGGCAAACTTTAGTACTAACGTATAACATGCTGATAAATAATAATACATGCGATAAACTGCCTAACTGCTTGTAAAAAATCATTTCGCCAATATTGAATAGACATTTAGGTACTATTCATCATCATAAGAGTAGTGGTGGACTAGTAGTATCGGCCCTGACTTGTGAGTGTAGGTCGTGATTTTGAAAAAAAAAAAAAAAACCTGTAGGCTTAGCATGCCGCTTTCTATTTCTACTCTACCGTAGAATAGAAATCGCTTGTCAACATTTCTCGTGACAAAACTGTCAAAAGTCTACACGGAAACGTCATTTTTGTCTACTCTTCCGTCGACAAACGCTTCTCTACGGTTCTCGTGCTAAGCCTGCAGGGTTCTCTAAAGATAGAATCTGGATTGATAGAGAACCTGGGTTCCGGGTTCAGTGAAGTGGCTGCCTGGGCAGGCACTGTACTTTGCGTAATTTCCTCTCCATTGTTCTCAAAACGGTGAAGGAAAACATCGTGAGGAAACCCGCACGTCCTAGAACCAAAAACAAAATCGAAGATATGTGACATCCGCCAACCCAAACTGGGCCCGCGTGGTGGATTATGGCCCATTCTTCACAGAGAGGAGGTGTATGTCCCAGCTGTGGGAACATTATAGGCTGATTCTATCATCATAAGTCATTACAAACCCCACGTTTTGAGCATGATTATTTAGCTGACGTCTTGATCTCAATATCTTTCGACATTTGACGATTTCTAAAAGCTTGTTGTATTGCAAACAAAAGTAAATTTATAGGAGTTGAAATCTTTGGTAGGATTATTTCGGACCATTCCCTAGCCGTACGCAAAATAAAAGGACATTACTTTTTGTATCGACTGACTTTAATAACAAATAATGTTTTACTTAAGTATTTAAATTAATGAGCGGATGGGTGACTCAGCGGAACTATTAATGTATTGCATTCTTTACCAAAATATACTGACTTTTACCTAATTATTATGTTGAAACCGTCGAAAAAAGCAGGCTATGCACTTCGATCGATATACTCATAAGTTAATTAATTATTGTGTTAAGTTAATTATTGTGAAGTCTATTATCTAATGGGGACAAAGGCCGCGAACATTGACCACTTTATGATATTGGATAGTAGGTTAGCTACGCGTTCAAGAAATTGTATTTATCCTATAATTCTTGACTCATGCATTGTGAGTGACACACGACTGTGATCATAAGATCGCGCATCACTTTAATAAATGATACCTTACATTGTTTTAATTAAAATTATTTATTAAGTTTATTTAGTCTTTATGATAATTATTATTAACTAGCTACCCAACGGGCACGTTAAGCGGCTCGTCGAACTGGCATTTGCGTGTTATTTGGTACTTAGGTACTCGTATAGACAACAGCAGGTCAAGCTATCCCTAACTGTCAAATTTTCCCAATTGAATATGAACCTTATGCCATTGTAAGAAAGTTGAAAAACTATCAAAGAAATTTGACAGATTGGGGTAGCTGGAAGTGCTGGCCTCTGTACATAATACATTTATAAAATTTAGCAAAGACATATTTTTTTGCATTGTTAGGTAGGCTGTAAGTGCCATTGCATTACCGTATTAAAAATCTTAACAATAGATATGACAATTTTTTTTTGCAATATTAAACGTTTCAGGAACTTACTACAGTTTTACGTCCATAACTTCCGGAAAATAAGTAAAAAAACTGTCGCATTGGATAACATTAAAAAAGGTGTAGCTATAATATTCTTACATTTCGCTAATTATATTTAGAGTTCCACCAACGAAAATTTTCTTTTGTGCCTATTTAATGGCCCTGTATTTTATGAAACTTAATTATTTTTAAATTCTAAATTAAAATTACCTTTATTTTAGGTGGTAGGAACAGGAGAGTGGCCGAAGCCTTCGTGAAGACTGGCAGGTCAATCAAGGAGCTGGAAGACGAGATGTTGAATGGACAGAAACTTCAGGGACCAATCACCGCTGAGGAAGTCAACCACATGCTTGCTAACAAAAATATGGAGAACAAGTAAGAACTCTTGAACCGTCCTCCAACATATTTTTATACATTTTATATTTACTTTCTTATCAAATTGGGCAAGGTAGAACTAGCCATATCCAGATTTTTCTAACTTAAGTGTTTATCGTAATTTTAAAGTACCGAAGCATAAAACGACAGCTGATAAAAGTTAGTCATAAAAAACATTTTAACAACACGATCAAACTAATAGCACATAAAACGTCTAGCATTATAGAGCGATTGCTTGCTGCGTGCAAAACATACGGAAGCGATTCGTTGTTGTTGATCTCAGACCGAGTAGATAACGACGGGACAATTATAATCTGTAGCTGATATAATCGTAACGTAGGTTGAACTAAAATAGTTCGTCTTGGCTTGTATCCACGTGTCGCTTGAGGTCAGTGTTGCATTAAATGAAGGATACCGCAGCATTTCTGCGACATTTCACTGCACCTATGCACGACAAATTTTAATGTAGGCACGTAACGTCCTTGCCAACGATTTAATATCGTTCAAATAGCCATTTGCGGCACATAGTGTTAATTATACTATTGTGGTTCGTTATCTTAATTAGATTCTAGCTGTAGGCAGTCTGCTACCGTCTTTAAATGCTACTGAACTCAATGTCAAAGTCAACCTGATAATTAACATAAACATTGATAAGTAGCCAACAATCTCAAAAATTGGTACTTGGCTTCTCTTGTGATAACCGTGATAACTGCATACATTTGTTCAGTTTAATTTGTAGGAATGTGATTGTGCCAGTTCTAATATGTAAGGCCGGTGACGGTTAGCAGTCATCCGTGCGGAAAACGGTCTGATTGCCCAGTCTTTATAATACCTATAGGCAGTAGGTATAGGCCAGGGATGGCGAACCTCTTAACCTACTCGTATACGAGTAATTTTTCCAAAAAAATATTTAATATGGCATTGACGTGCCAACAAACAATCTTGACTTATTGACTATTATAAAAAAGCTAAATACTTTCACAATCATTGGTAGTCTTTATATGCAAACTGAAATAGACTTTGGTCCCATAGTAAAAGTTGTTCATAATGATGAGTACAATCATGTGTTTTAATGTCGGTCACTAATTACCAGTCACCCTATACCTATACAGGGTAAGTTTTTATCCAGTGCGCAAATTTTAACCATGAATTCAGCATATCATTCTAGACCCCTTACCGCAGAAATTTTACGCCGGTTATACAAAAAAAAATCAGCTGTTCCATTCATTTTGACCGCGTAGGCACTTTTCTATGAAACAGTTGTTTTTTTTTTGTATAACCGGTGAAAAATTTCTGCGGTAGAATGATATGCTGAATTCATGGTTAAAATTTGCGCACTGGATAAAAACTTACTCTGTATATATGGTGACTGGTAATTAGTGACCGACATTTAAACACATGATTGTACTCATCATTATGAACAACTTTTACTATGGGACCAAACCTGAAATCGCGAAAATAAACGCAAATCCTGAATTTAGTTTGATCAGAATGGACTACTGAATCGATTTCAGTAACTCTTACTTTAGGTAATTTAAAAAAAAAAACTATTTTATTTCGCAATACTGACCGCCGCCGCCGGTTGATCAAAGAAAATTGAACTATAAAGCTAATGGTTATAGGACCCAAATTTAAATGTTTATATTAATGTTAGGGTCTAAACGATTTTCTTTAAATAATAGATAGCTTTAAAAATTATAGTTTAGGTGATTGTATTAGGCTTATAACTCAATACTTCTAATGGGGTTATGAGTTCTTGAGTTATTTATGTTACACATTGTATAATTTCCTGGTAATCGAAGGCAATTGGCTGAAGCTATCTATATAGACTATGTTTATTGAACAAGGGCGAATGAATGTACAATTATTTCCAGGTTCCCACTGTTCACCGCCGTGTTCCGCATCTGTCGAGGCGAGCTGAAACCCAATGACTTCATCAACTGCATCCGCAGTCATCCAGAACACATGTAAGACACATCACTTGCATCCGCTTTCTTCCCTGTCTAGCTTAAACTAGATAATTAGAGCATAATAATGTACGTAGAATAGAGCCGATTAACTTATTGTGTACATAACATGATATGTATATGTATGTTTATTTTACAGGGTGCTAGTACTTAGATATATAAATAAAATTATTATACGTAAAGCATAACGATGCATTGTTCGGCTGCACTTTTAATGAAAGCATTGAATTTTTAATTAACGTACTAGCTTGCTTCGCTATTTCAATCAACAATGCGATGAGAATGCATGATGAATAGAAGTGATTTTTTTGTGAATTAATTGCTATTGAATTTTTAAAGCCATTTATGTAGTAGGTACAAATTACATACATATATCTAATGAATATAATGTGACGGTTATCGGTAAAGAAATAAACCGATAAAGAAATGATTTTATAGACTCACGGTAAAAGATCTGTGATGTGAACAATACTTGAGTGCAGCCACGCAGTTCGTCAATTGTATGTAACAAATAAAGCATGTTGCTGTATAAACTGACACCCGTTGTTAGCCCACGTCCTCATCGACGTAATAAAATCGTGGCGGAATTTTTTCGCGCACCGGGTCTTCAACGCAACGCTTAGAGCATTGAGTTGAAAATCGAACACTTGTGTTTTTTAGACGCACTGAGGCCTGAGACTCACTCGCGCTGCACTCTGGTGGATTCTCAATTCTAGGTTCAATACCGAGAGTTGAATATCGACTGCGCGATAAAATCCTTCCGCGATTTTATTACGTCCATGTAGACGTCAACTTACATTAATATTACATGTTGCTAATAATGAATACATAAGCGTCATTACCTACTATCTCTGCTGATGTATTATCTGTCAAATAAGCTAGCAAATATCGCCGGCGGGATCTGTTATCGGCGTTTAGGCTAGTAGCTACACAATAAATGAACATATTCGAGTGGTTATTGTTCAGATAAAGTTTATTATTGATGTTAGTAGGCGCTAAGTACAAACAAGTATACCTCGTAACGTTACCTTGTGTGCGGAGTATAATGTAATATATCACTAGTTATCTTTTTTATTAACCTATATATTTATATTGCACGTTAGTTCTAACTATAGTTTATTTGTATCTAAATAGTTGGTTAAAAACGTAAATATTTGTTGAATAAAATATCGTACTTAGAAATGCTAATACTTTCATTATCCTTCTCACGTTGTTGTTCCTGGTTTCTTCTTGTATGTCTTCTACATTTGTATTTGACTTTGTTCCTGGTTGTTTCAAATAAAATCTTCAAATGGGGTTAATGAACCTGTACTCGCCTACTTCATGTTCATTAATCATGATAATTGAATTTTTCAGATTTGCTCCCAAGAATATTAGTATTTACTGAATGCCATACCGAAAATTATTTTGTACTAATCCGGTTTGCTGCATCTGTTTATTTTTATATGCATATGTGTGTTTGTTATTAAATCATGTTTATTGTGTGTAGCTTATTTGCATGTTTTTGTTTATTAATAAATCTCTTATTGGGATCAGCTGTCTTTATGTTGCAGTAGTCCATTTAATCATTCACGTGTTTACGCGAGCTTATTAATTTTCATGAAAATTCAACACAGTGTACTTATCGATTTTTGCAAGACAGTGTGTTTAATTTTATCAACTAAACAAAAATTACTCATCGTCATGATTGAAAAAAATAACATGTTTTTACACTAATATTCTAGGAAACAGCCGTCGCCCAAATGTTCTCTGTGACCAAGTGAGGCGCCTCTACAGAGTCTGTCATCAACTTGAAACTGTTGCATTTGACGTCCGGCACGCCAGCATAACTTTGTCACAACACCCACACACATACATTTTTTCAATTAGAAACGCGAACGCAGGAAATGTCCACCTTTGAGCCTTTGCGGCATAGATAAATAGATAGTGACGATGTAGGTGTTATCAAAGTGATAATTAAAAACGCTAAGTGTACAGACGCCAGCACATCAAGCTACCCCAATCTGTCAAATTTCTTTGATAGATTTTCAACTTTATTGTTTTAGCATAAGGTTCATGTTCAATTGGGAAAATTTGACAGATTGGGGTAGCTTGATGTGCTGGCGTGCCTGTACGTAGGTAAACTACCTACCTACTAACCTACGTATCTAATTGAAAAAATGTACTTAACCATCATTATTGCATGAAACCCATTATGTTTTGTTATGTGTAACTGAAGTTGTATGTTACACTTTTAATTTTTACAGTAGTCCGCTTGAATATAATTGCGTTGCAAAAATCAAAGTTCCCGAATACCTTGTAGATGTTTGTTCGTTCGAGGCGTAATCTAGAAAACTTCTACGTAAATTGTGATGCAACATTCACTGTAATTTTAAAATAATGTTCTAAAAAATTGCATGCGGACTGCTAGTGTAAGTAAATCATTTATCAAGTTCATAAAATTCTATCAGGAACATAAGCTTTTATCGATAACACACTGAAAGTTTAAAATCAAGTGTGATTCTATTCGAGTGATATCTATTGAATAAAACTAGATAACACATTGTAATAGCTTTTACGGTTAGTTATCTTAAAAAATATAGTTGTTTTGTGTGATTTTTTATATTAATGGGATGGGTCAAAATATTTTTAAGGTTTGGGTCACATCTATTCACAGAGGCAAGCCATTATGAATCTAGTCTGTATTTTTTACATTTTCTTTTTTTGGCACCGAAAAGAAGTGGGTGCCAGCTTCATTGAGTTGTAGTCGAAATGATAATTTTACTATATTATTCTAAGCGTACCTAAATAAAAATTTATTGCATTGTGCATTTCTCGTGAAATACTTGGTATTCGTAGCGATAGTTTAGTTGTGGTTCAAATCAAACCATTAGCCGCTATTTCGTCGTGTCATTTATGAGTAAATACGCAACTCATTGGAATGTTCAGAAAAACAGAAGCCTTAAATCGGTGTGGCCAAAAACCCTGCTTCGGGCATACATCACCTTTATTTTTTTCAGGATACGGATAGTTAGAAAAACACAAAAATCACATTGCTGTATAACTTAAAAATTATAAAAAGGTAAGGTGGAAGGGCTAGGCTTCTGTTTTTATGATAATTATTAGTTTATCGTACATGTACATAATTATATGTTAATATCTACATAAATACATTGCATTTTCTAAATCTGTCTATTATTTTATTATGAAAACCATTCAAATCGGCCACCATTGAGGACTAACAATATTATCAAGAAGTAGTCATTCAGCAACGCTTGTCCATAATAACATCATTTGGTATGTCTTGTATTTGCACAGTTCATCTTCTATTTACACAAACTTTTTGAGTTATAGTGTGACATTGTGAAAATCGGCTAAGTGTGCAGCTCACTTATACTTGTAGGTACCATCTTGTCACTACTGGTAAGTATTAGGAATCACTGGTAAATAAAACACTTGTATTGATGTACATATCTACGTCTTAAAACCTCAACTCGAGATGGTACGGTCAAAAAATTGCGACATGATATTTTTGTAAGACTGGAGCTGGTGGCTAGTGTGACACCAAAAGGTACCGTAAAACGTGGTGAATAGGGACGAAACTCCAAAAGGGATTTTAACACTGAACAAATATCGTTTGTTGCCAAAAAGGACTAATGTGTTTACTGTATTTTAAGTAACGATTACGTGTCCTTGTTGGCAACTATATTATTACAACGTTAAAATTAATTTTAACTTTCGTCCGCATTCCAATTTACCACTCACTATGCACGGTACTCGGCCATACCTTTTAAAAGCCAACGGGAACACGGGTTGTCTAAACTTGTCAACTTGAGGCAAACCAGTTATACCTAAATACAATAAAGACAATAGGTATCTTGTAGTTCGATTTGAGGTATGAATATACGTCTCGCCTGTTTCCAAGGTGGGAATGGCTTCCAGTCTAACCACGTACTGACATCGAGCCATCTGAATCTGACCTCTACCGCTATACTAAGGCCAGGCCTGATGTCAGAACGTTGACAGCGACAGATTCAGCGTATTTTCTGAGCCAAGATTGGGTTTGGACAAGCAAGGAAAAGAACGTTCAACTCATCGAACCTAGCGCCGCCAACATCGCAGATTGGATATAAATACTCGTGCCTATAGCTAGATTATTACAGAGGTCCTTATGGTTTACCTATCGACTGGTGATTTTTTTTTGTATTTTGGAGGCCTGGTAGGATTTGGGGGAGGCCTTTGCTCAGCAGTGGACTACTTTATATGATTCTAAATCAATAATAAATACACAAATGATCAATATTTGGTCCCTTAATGACAGCCTATACTTTCCACCCTGGTGAAGTCCTACTAAAGGTATTATTGAGACTAGAATGTCTAGAATCGATCATGTTTCGACTGTTTCTTTACTATGATCCATGGTCTTCAATTTCCACCTTGTATATTGAAGCTCTACTATATCTATTATTGAGACTAGTATGTATAGAATTGTTCATGCTTGAACATTTTCTCTACCTAAAACATGTGGTTAAGTCTGGCGCCACCTTTACCAGCACTTCGGAATTTATTGTTTTTTTTTTTTTGCCGTTACCCGCAAACAATATTGACGATGTCATTTATATTTGAATGATGTTAACGGACATCTAAATATAAACCCTTTGTCACCAGCAGCCTTGCGACGTCAACGGGAAGAGCGACAGCTTATTCTAAAGCCAAATACCGTATCGCCGTCACCCACACGACTTGGACACGACTTGACAAGGAAATATGAAACTGATTGTTCTCTTCTTTTTTTTCAGGGTAAGGGTTTGATGAAGTAACATCGTAGTTTTCTGCTAGCAAATGAATATTAGGATAACTAATTGATCAACTAAGTAGCTAATAAGTTAGTCCTGGTAGTTGTCTGTTACAACTAAAATGTTAAATAGGATCTTAGGTAATACAACAACCAAAGATTGTTTTCGTTACATTAACACAAATTTCCACTACAGACTATCAACCTACATACTAACAAATATTTATTTATTTATTTTATGTATATTTTATATTATGTTTAATATATTTAAAAAAAAATGTAACAACACTGCATCCCTTGGGTGTGGAATATCTTTTATCCATATATTTTGTAAAAGTTCTAATATACATTTTAGACTTAACAAATATTTATTTTCTTATTTTCCCAATCTCCAATCCTATAACATAATAATTAATCTTATTTTATTGATTATTATTTGTTTTAATACTATTGTAATAACAGTATTTACCATTATAAATTTCTTTAGTTAGTGTGAGCATAACCCACCGTTTTTAGGGTAGGTCAGTATAGTCAAATTTAAATGATAACAATGGTATAAAATTATTTATTTATTGATTTCTAGAAACTACACTCCCTTTTTCTACCGGAACATTTTTAATATATCCATTAAAAAAATCTAATGCAGATATTTGTCTTTTCCCTACTATCCTAAGTGATTTGAAATAAATATATCTTCGATCCTTGCATAATATTCTGATTGCATTTGTTTCCTCACTGTATTCCATTACACCTACTGGTTTATCACTGTGGTCTACTTTATTATCATCTTGGATAAATGCATCAAACAGTTTCATTTGTTTATCTTTAAATGTTGTGGTAAGTGGATACAAACCGTATATAGCACGATAAAGGTTGTATACTTCAACTGCGGACATGTGGGACCATCTGAGTTCACTTATGCTTTTATTTATTTTCTTAGCTGAAATAAAGGAAGAAAATAAGGAGAATGGTAATTAACAATACATTTTAGTAGTACAGAGGCCAGCACGTCAAGCTACCCCAATCTGTCAAATTTCTTTGATAGATTTTCAACTTTATTCCATAAGTCTAAGGTTTAAGTTCAATTGGGAAAATTTGACGGTCTGGCGTCTGTACATCATACCTATTTTATTATTGTCAACTGACAACTACTTTCCTACCGATAACTCAGGCAAATACAGCATAACATTGTAAGTTTTTATAGCAAACAACCTTTGGTTATTAACGAAAGAATACAGGTTGGCAGGGACAGGTTGTGCGTCAATGTCGATTTCGCTACCACCCCCTGTATAATTAAATGAGATAATTTACGCTATGAACTACATAATTAGAAGTAAGGTATTAGAATCAAATATGACAGACAGGTAGAACCACTATTTTACAAATGCTCGTAAATTTAATGATGAATAACTAAAAAGTGAAAAAAAAAAACCTTTTTCCATAAAAGGAAAACAACAGACTTCCGAAAAAGCACCACAAAGTGAAAATTTTGTGTAAGCTTACTCCTGTCCTCGGTCCACAGCACCGACAACTTAACCACAAAAAATCTTAGTCCCTTCTGAGGTTGACTCTAAAGTGCCGTGTTTGACCAATGCCATTAACACCTGGAAGGTGGCTTGTCTGAATACGGTTCAGCCCGTGAATCCATCTTCCCAGAGACAATGGTATGAGCCGCTCTACAGGTTAGTACGGAATAATCTATACATATAATAAATCTGTAAAGGAACTTTTTCTGTACATTTAAAATATTTCGACAATAATTGCTTGGGGTGGTAAGGGATAATCAACAGATGACATTTTAACCCTTATCAAATTTTTTGTCTGTAGCTCGGTTTTTCAGTTTCTATGTTGAATAGATCAAGTATCACGTCAAAAGAACGAAACTAATATGGTTATCTTTCATACTCAAATATTGTTTATAACTCAGAGTTTATATTAGTCTTTGTTTCATCGCAATCGCTTCGGTCAACCTATCTAAATAATTTAAAGTGTTCAAGAAGAATTTATTTACGTAATGTTGAAATACTTAGCGACATCTATTGGCGTGAAACGGTACTAACGAATACTTAATATTAACACGTCATTCTCATTTAAGTTACTTACTGTGTCTGTGTTATTTCAAAAGTAATGATACTGATTACTAAAATCGCTTTCCGTTGGTGGTTGATTCCCACGAATCAAAAAAGCTAAAAGAATTTCAAATAAAAAGTTGTGATAATATTAACTGACGTGGTGTTCTGAGTCATATACCTAGAATGCAATGTTAGATAAATATTTTTTAGTTTTATCAATCAAATTAATACAAATAGAGGGGAAGAAATCTCATTTTTAATTGTGATAAAAGTCTTAGTAGCGCCATCTAGCATAATATAGCAAAATTAGAGCGGCTAGAGGAACATCTCCAAATTCTTAATCTCTAGCGTCAGTAACGCCATCTAGGTTTGAATAGCAAACATGCAAAGACAACAACTTGATTTCGCGCGAAATTTGATAATGTTAAATTTAAATGCGTGTTTACAGCATTACTCGATTCAACTAATGGGAGTTTTGGGAGTAAAGAGTTGTAAATACTTATGTGCTAATTTTCGTGATGTTAGTTTTCGAGGTGGGGAGGGGTTCAAGCGAGGTCGGATGGTGAAAGTCAGGAAAAAAAATCCAAAATTGCGACCATAACTACTGGTGGATTTGAGTAAATAGATAGGTTTTCACACGGGCAACTGTAGTTATGTCGATGCTCTTCCGAGCAACATCGCTTACAGAGAAGCATTTTCTTAGTTAAAACAAGTTTAAAAATGTATTTATTTATCCATTTGGCATCTCCAACAAAGGATACATTACCTACACAGGAACAATAGAAATCACAATAGTAAAATATTGACAATTTTAAAGTCGCTTCTTTAAATATAATTATTTATTGGTCTACAAATAAATGTATGGCTGAACAAAAGAAACACTGAAACATTTTTGATTACAATTTACAATAAAAAGGCATCGCAACTGAGAGTCGCGGAGGATCGCTCTGTTACGTCCATTATCCTCGGGATCGGGCTCTCTCTCTTCCTGCTGCCTGCGTCAGCAGCGGGGAGAGAGGTGGGGGCGCGCGCGGTTTGGCACTACGTAGCAACAACATCGTACTTACTATGTTCATAGAAAACCCATGCTATACAATTAAATAGTTTTTTTTGCCTGGTTTGGTTTTTTTTTCAACAGCGCTTTTAATGTGGATAATGACCGACGTTACGGGGCGTAGGTAATGGTAACATTCGCAGCGAGCATGTCTTTACGCCGTGTGCTAAAATCAGTATTGCTCGCTCGCATGTTTTGCCGTAGGTACTACTGACTGCACGAATACTTGCTTGGTAACATATTAGGTGCATTTTGACCCGTGACGCCGGTCAGTATCCACCTTTACAGCGTGATCTTTCTTCATCGTGATAACGCCATGGTCCCACGGGCCGTTAACTGACAGGTGGCGTCAGGTGTTACTGCACTGCTACCTGTCGAGGCCTATCGCAGTCCGTGCAGAGCATTCCCACTGCTGTGGTTTTATTCAGTGGTCAACGTTTGATAAACAAAGCTAAAAGACACGCGCCTGTACGGGCCGAGATAGGCGCCCGCCCCCGCGTGAAATAATGCTTCAGCACACTCAACCAGACGCGCAGTCGATTTATTGAGTAAGTACAGTAAAAGCTCCTTATTCGTGCTTCCTTCATTCGCGTTTTCACTACTCGCGGATTAAAAAAATGCGACCCAATTCCTATATCCGCGGCTAAAGATTTATTTATTTGCGGGTCTAATCGGTACATCGGTACATACATATTAACAAATAACAAAAAGGATTCCAATAGGTATCCAACCCAATATCCTTTGTAAACGCGTCGTCAGACTATAAAAAAGTGAAATAGACCTTATTACAACTTCGCCTAAAGTACATTGTCAAATGATATCGCCGCTGTATTGGTTCGGCCTTTGACATCTACAATAGCCGCCTTCGCCGCGGTCGGTGTTTTTAACCGACTTCAAAAAGAAGGAGGTTATCAATTCGACATGTTTATATTTTTAATGTATGTTCAGGCATAACTCCGTCGTATATAGACGGATTTGCAAAATTCTTTTTTTTTTTCGAAAGGGGTAACAAAAAATTAAAATACATATCCAAAGACACCGACTTACGAAATTAAAGTTATTTTTCACGGGAAGGATATTTTTCGGAAGTCGGTAGTTTTTTTTTTTCACTTTCTAGTTATAGTATCTACCCCACACCAATTAGAATTCTTGGGGTTGTCATTTTTTGAAGAGTTCCATTGTCTGTCTCCGAAACATCATCATCAGATCTATATGAAATTTAAATGGGTCCATTTCGGAATAAACCCCTTTCAAACAAAAAAAGAGTTTTGGAACTCCATTTACATGTGATGGAGACATGCCTGAACAAGTGAACATATATAAAAAAATATTGTAAACATACCAAATTGATATCCTCCCCTTTTTTGAAGTCGGTTAAAAATCTTGTGGAATTAGACTGGGTAGTGCCGATTTATACTTACTGCTTCCCAGGTATATAAGATTATGTTTAAAAAAAATACACACCATATGTAACTCCTTCTGTGCCTTGGGGTTGTGCATCTTCTAAACTCCTTGGTAAGGTCTTTATGCAGTCTACCAGCATTTCTGCACCACATTCAGAGAGCTGTTCAGTTAGATCTGGTAACCTTATGTCTTTGGATACTGGCACTTTGATTTGGCTTATTATTTCACCTGGAATGTCAGGAATGTAAGTGATTAAGTATTATAGATAGAGAATAAAATCTTTATAAATGTAGTACCTACCTACACATAAATAGCTTAATTAGTGTACAAAAATTAAAATAATTCCCGCACTTTATTCAAATACTACTTTTTAAAACCATATTTCGAAAGAGTTGATTACTTGGTAATACAAAAATATGCTTACCCACATCAAAAATATCTGGTTTAATTTTCATAAGTGTGACTCCTGTGACCTTGTCTCCATGCAGCAGTGTGTGAATGATGGGGGCAGCACCCCGCCACCGTGGTAATAGACTGGGATGTACATTCACCATACCTCTAGAAAATCAATTTTTATTCTGTTAGTTGAGAATTTAGTTTTAATGTACATTTGGTGTTTGGTGGCTAGGTTATATGGTTAACAACTGAAAAAACACCTACTTTCTATTCTGTACTCTTACTATACAAGTTGGCAGGAACTTAGAAACGCAATCTGTAACCATGGATTCAGCACAAATTATGCTAAACACCTTAGCAAATAAATTTTTCGTTGGGTATAAAAAAAGACAGTGTTTCATAGAAAGGACATTCCCTACATGGTCAAAATGTGTGACATTAGGGTAAACCTTTGTTAACATAATAATGTCAACTCAATGGGAACCAGAATCTTGTACTGAATCTAAGGAAACAGGTTGCGTGTTGATGTCCCTGCCACCCTATGTAATACGGAGGTTGTTGGTCTCCTTAGGGATTTATACCTAATGGTCAGTAGAAAGCTCACTTTCTACTGATCACCATCTGTTGGTAATATTTTCGAAAGGATTTTCGATGACATAGAATTAAAAAAGAAATACAAACTTACAGTGGGAATTTGCTGAGGAGATCTTCTTTAATCAGGTGACCAAATGCTACAATTAATCCCAAGTCGTATTCTGCAGCACGTAAATTGTTTAAGGGCCATGGTATCGTATTTATATTTTCCGTCTCAGCATACTTTAGTATTTCTGTTTTGTATTTTGTGTTTGTAGTTACCAAGACCAATCGGTCAATGAGATGGTTATTCTTTTTTCTGAAAGAATTTATAGCTATAGGTTAAAGTCACAAGAACTCCACATTATAGTTAGTCTATAACCGTGGAATAATAATTATTAACTTTGATAATAACTTAATAGAGAAGATTTTAAGGGAGTTCTTACCTGAGTTCATTTATTTTTCGTAAGCTACTGAGTGCGATGCCATCAGATCCAAAGAAAAGAAGTTTATACGGTCTTGCGGTGGAATATTGCCTGGTAAATAAGTTATTTCTCCTAAATACTTTACTTATTAAATGAGAAGATAGGTTAAGAATCATTTCACCGACACAATAACACTGTCATTGTAAAAGTGAAAGATGTCAAAGTTGACATTTATCAGATTCTGCCAAACAAATGTGCAAAAAAGTGCGTTCTGTTTATAGAGGTTGTTGTGAGGTAAGAGGAACAGTGTGTAAAGTTCACTCAACCTCCATATAAAGGGGAGGATCCTCCGACCAGATAGGTGTCGTGTCTGGTTGGCACCTGCCCGACGTCATAAACAACGTTCATTCGTTCGTTTATGCTAGTTGCACCGTAAATTCTGGTTGTGCGATGAAGGATTTTCAGGATTTTGCTTGACGTCAATGTGATGTGTCGTTCGCATGTAGCGATGTAGATGCCGCTGCATGTTTATTTGAATCATAACCGCGCATAGAATTTGTCAGTACTACCTATATTGCCGCGTAAATCCATGGCACGACACCGCTGGCTGATGCGGCGATGAAGAGTGGACGTGCGTGTGTGACGGTTTTTAACTCGTTGGACCTTATACCGTTTAGGTTAATCGGTCTAAGTTCGTTGCTAAACTCTGTTGCTTTATGTTTTGTCTTCTTCAAGGAATTAGTTAATTGGTCTTCTCTATCTATCTTAGGTTCTGCTCTGTTCTTCTATTCTTAGGTTCTGCTATTTTAGGCGCGGGACTCCTTTGTTAGCACGAGCTCTGTCGCCTTCCTTATAGACTCAAAATATCTAATTATTTAAAAAGGTACTTAAAGCACACAATTTTCCAAAAGTTGGTTCTAATAAGAATGTGTGGTCCATGCAGCCATGCTCCACAACTTTAACAGTAGGTACATAGTTGATAAATTACCACTAATCAATTCTTTTGACAACTAATAGATAATGCATCCTTCCTGGTGGAATCTTCTTCTTATTGCCTCCCTATGGCTGGAACTGTGATTACTAACTCATAGGTACCTCGAACTGGGGAGCCTACATAGGTAGGCGTAGGGGAACCTAGGTACATAGAAAAGCGTGGGCATATTGTCAGCAATTTCTGCAGCCGGGGTTCAGTAGATTAAGCAACAAATAAAAGAAAATTAGATAGAAGTTTTTTTATTCATAACATTCATCATAGATATTTAAAATATAATTTCAAGTTTCTTTACTAATTAATATCTACAGGTAGGTACACAGAGTGGAATTTTGGGACGGGTATCAACACTACCTACTTAATGTAACATTATCATATATTTTTTACAAAACTAGATACAGATGGTAGATTAGAGCAGCATACATGTATTTGTAGGCCTACCTACAAATACATTAGTTAATTACTGCATCTTTACGATTACCTATAAACCTTTTTTCACGCTCCTGCTCTTCTATTCAGTAAGGTACTGCTGTGCGAGCAGAGAATGTTCAAATACTGGTATTCAGCGGTGCCAGCGGATACTATCCCTAGGGCAGCAAAATCCTCAGCCTTCGGTCCCTCTTTTCCTTTGTTCCTTTAATTCAGAGTTGTCAAAGCCCCTATATTTCTGTATATATTATATTTCAAAATCTTATATAGCTAGGAAATAAATACCTACTTAATCTTTTTTAATTGGTGGGATCTGGGTCACTAGTTTGTGATAAATCAGTTCGTGTAGAACGTCGGTGAAAACTTCTCTTTTTGGTAAACTGAGGTTTCATATACCAGGATGGCGGACTGACGATATCCTCTTCCAAACTTTTTATAGTCTGCATACTCGTCTGTGAGTCCTGGCGCTCCGCCACCCTGGACGATATCGTCCTCACTTTAACTTCACGCTTTTCATCGGTTTGATATGGTATATCTTTCATTTCAACTATCTCAACCTCAGTATCACTCAAATCTTTACTTGGTCTATGCATCCTGGTCGTATCAGTACAATAACCTATTGTTCTTAGAGTCCCACTAATGCGTTTAGACTTATCCCTGTATAACATTTTCTTGAACTCCTTACGAAATTTTGGATGCGTTATTATGTAAATAAATGGATTGATGCATGCAGCCGTCTTGCAGAATAATGCAGGAATCATTGAAGTTATCGGAGTTAAGAGATCCTTTCTCCCAGTTATACCCAATAGAGCCACAACAGCATACGGTGTCCATGATATAAAAAATAAAGCAATGACTGCCATGACTAGAAAGGCTAATTTGATTTCTGCTTTCCTCTTAGTGCGTTCTTTTACATGTCTCGACGATAGCCTTTGATCCTGGTTACCATAAGACATACTTGTATTACAAACTACAACCCGAAATATACTAATGTAACAAAACGTAATGGTACAGAATGGTGCGAGCCACGCTGCGCAGAAGAAAACAAAGATGAAACATCGAGGTGAAAAGTCTTCTGTGAGATAATCAAAGCTACAGCTAGTCAAGTAGCCTTCTGGAACATAGCTGCCATAGCCGATGTTGAGTGCCGGGATTATTGCGAAGATGCAGGCATAGAGCCATGCACCGATAGCTAATAGTCGTGCGCGTATGGCTGTGAGCGCACGAAGTGGCTCCAGAGGTCGCACCACAGCCCAGTAGCGGTCCAGCGCGATGGCTGATAGTGTGGCAATCGATGTGGTGCCAGTCAAACCACCCACGAACCCGTATATCACGCACCCTGTAACAAGATTTTGTACTATTAGTATTTTCAGATAGGTAGGTACTTCTTTTTTACGTTCTCTATCTCCCCATTGAACAGAAAACAGATCTTGATGAAAAATTACCAACATAAATCAAAGATTTTCGCCCCCATTACTACGGTTCGTTTGTTGGAGAGTCAAGACGTGGCTGGAGGTGATAATACAGTTGAAAAATGACAAAGCTATTGAACTGGTTCGATTCGCTTTCTAGCGTTTCAATAACGTAGGAAGGGCAGTGAAAATAGGCGTTCAATATAGGCAGGTACGGTCGCGGTCAAGAGTCCATTCTCATGCTAAGGGTTATATTGCTATGGCTCGCGGTCCAGGCCGTACCTACAGCTGTGTGTATAAGTGATGTAACCAGACCGCACACCACAATACTCACACACCACTGCACTGTCGTCGAAAGATACAAAAAACATACCGTCGCACAGAGTACTCTGTCTCTGTCTTTACTGTGTTACGTAGTAACTACGTATGACCTTGGTCGGTTCATACCATCGCTAAAATTCATGTTCTAATATCAAGTCTCGGTAGCTCGCAGCGTATTGTCATTGATTTAGAAACACAAGTCTGGGTTCAAATCTCCCGATGAGGTTTTTATTTTTCTTTTCAAAAATAATCTTCATCAGTTCTTTTATTATTCGTTAAACGAGAATGTTTTTTTTTTTTAATTACTTATATTATTATTTAAACAAAGAATTAAGAATATTATGTGATTACAAAATGTTTATTCGTTATAATTTTATGAAGTAGGTATAAAAATAACTACTAATAACTTCTTGTTAACAGTTTATTTTCTCATAAAGAACAATTTATTGAAGTAAAGTAGCTAATTGGTGAACCATGATAATCAGGCTATTGTATCTTAGTAATATAATAATATTGTGCTGTAATTACTACCATGTGCGGTACTCTAAAGAAATAACATTTTTCTACGCAAATCTACCCACGTAAAAATAACAAAAATGCGGACAAGTTGTCACAATACAATTAAATGACTCAGTAGTACTACTACTGGAATAAATCTACTGCGATTTAGTTCTCTCAAACCTCAAAGTTAACAAATCGTATTTAATAGGACTTATTGAAGTTATAGCTTAAGTAATCATTTTCATTACGAAAAGAAGATTGAAACTAAACCTCGAAATAATCCATATTACGGATATGACACAATATTATGTGAATATTACTAAAATCAATAAAAGTCAATAATAATAAATATTTCTAATTTTTAACTTAATGTTAATGTTTATGTTTTTTGAGCTGGTTTTCAACCCTTCTGCGTGGAGTGTACGGCACACGGTTCGGAAATATGTGTCGAATAATTTGGCAAAATGTCTTGTCTTTTTGAAACCACTTGTGCTGTCGCTTTCTTTTATAAAGCTGGGGTCTTCCACTTTGCTTTCGACGGGCAAGGCTACCCCCTTCCCCATATCTTTTCATCCACTGACTCACAGTATTTCACTAAAACAAAAAAGGGGTACTGTTAGGCTACTAAACAAAATACATAATAATATGTATTACTATTTAGAAACAAAATTATTTGAAATATAAATTTCACATAAATATTTAATCTAGGAAATAAATTTACTTTGTAATTTTATATTTTTCTTCTATTTAGACGTTATGATATTTATAAAACGTTTAAAATTACTACAAGGATCAGCAGTTATACTTTAATTAAATAAGTGCTTAATAAAATAATTAAATCATAATACTCACACTCAGGCCGGTTTCATCAGATATTTGTGATATTTAAGTCCGCTTTTATGCAGCGCAATAATATTCGCTTTCATTTCTATTAATAAATTTGCTTACATTTTAAAATGAACTAGAAGCCCGCTAATAGATTAAACACACGTCACTAGCACACAATAACAACCAACACCGTTCTATAGGTCACGTCGAATGAGTCGTAAGTTAACTATCATTTAAATTTATTTAGGTTTCTGTGGGTATATTGATAAAGTTTTACGAGTTTAGTGAACAAGACGAACAGAACAAGAAACTATAGTCAAAAGCGATTTTTAAAACAATAAAAAGGCTAGCACACCGCGCGTGGGATTCGAACCCGAGACTCGTTGCGCACGAGGGCGCTAATCCAAGTACAGTAGCCACTAAGCTATCACGTCATTTACTTTATCGGTTGAATTTATGAAATACAATCATTTGTAGACGTATGAGAGTGTGTGTGTCTACAATATAGAAATTACTTAATATAAGAAGGTCGTAAGTTAAACCGTAGTGTCAATCTATTACTTTTTGAAATTGTTACTCCGCTTTTGGATCCTACTGTACCTTGATAGTAGGTATGCATCGTTTTGTCTAGGTGAAACGCGGAGGCTACTAACATCATACTTAGATAGTAAAGCGATACCTATGTCTGTGTGCTCTATATCAATAAATGATTATCGCATCAATGATCGCCGTGATGTTTTATGGAAATAGAAATAGATAGGCATGCATTATTACAATCTAGTGATCAGTCTGGGCATTTCATTTGATTTATCCCATAATAGGGAAAAGCGTGTACGGAAAAATAGTTGCCGAAATCTGAACACTATCAGTTTTATTGGATGGTTAGCCTTAATCGGTAAGAAGAAAAAATAGAGGGAGTGTTGTTAATTCTAGCTAGCTATTTATGTCCTTTCATAACATATTTTTTAAAAGTTTTTTTAGAAACTTGATTTGGTTTTAATATTATTTTCGACATACCTACATGGAAGAGCTTCTCTATCAACCGCTAATGCGCTTATTACACTTGACTGAATTTAGGCATCTAAATTCAGTCGTTACTGAATTTAGTCAAGTGTAATCGCAATTAGCAAGTTAGCATCCTAAATTCAGAAGCAAGGATGGTTTCTAACTGACTGAATCATTTAGGAGCCTAAATAGAAACGCATTTAGGAAGGTGTAATCGCATTTAGTACTGACTTTACTCGTCAGTCGCTACGTAACTGTCCGTGCGTGAGGAGTTGAGGACGTATAGGTACTTTTGTTTTGTATTACTGATGCAAAACTGAGGAAAAATGCTAAAAACTTTTGTTTTTATTTTGATAAAAATTGTGAGGTTTTCAGAACAAAAATCATGCGCCTTTAATTGTTTCGAAAATTCAATCGAGTGGGATAAAAAAAAGGCTTGGTGGATTAAATTGATACTCTGTAGGGTTTTTTTTTTTTTGGGTATATTGATCTGTAAAAGGCGTACTTAACATTAGTGGTTTCCTCATTATTTTTGATTGAGCACCTGATTTTTCAAAGAATTAGATACGAAAAGCCTTTTTTTTTGTTGCCTTTTCAAATTCATGTAATGAGTAATTAAAAATTTTGTATTGAAAAATCAGTTGCTAATCATTGTAGCTTTATTCAAATTTTTGACCTCAAACTTCCTGTGCGATCATTGGTTGCCGAGAAAATTATAATTGTTTTGTCAGTAGTTTTCGAACGATTACTCGATTTGTTTTGACGAGAAACAATTTGAAATCCAATCGCTTTTTTTTGCTGTATGACCATTTTTAGGGTTCCGTACCTCTAAAGGAAAAAACGGAACCCTTATAAGATCACTTTGTTGTCCGTCCGTCCGTCCGTCCGTCTGTCAAGACCGTTTTTCTCAGGAACGCGTGGAGGTATCAAACTGAAATTTCTATATGATACTTAGTTCTACTGTCCCTGGAAGCTGTAGAAAAATCAACCTTCTAAGTCAACGCAATCAAAAGATGCAGCCATTTAGGCCGCAAAATTCCGCAAATTTTCGAAACTCGCACGGGAATCAAAACCTACAGGGTACTTCCCGTGAACTTAGAATCTTGAAATTTTGTACGAAGTCACGTCTTATAGTACAGATATAGGAAAAATTACGAAAACCGAAAATTTTTAGTTTCGTCATATAAAAAAAAATATTTTTGACAATTTTGAACTTTTACTTATATACCCACAGGTTTGTACGGAACCCTCGGTGCTCGAGTCCAACTCGCACTTGACCGGTTTTTTCTTCAAGATACAGCCTGTTGAAATCGACCAAAAATTTGTTAGAAGTATATTTTAATTGAGTCAACGGCCAAGGCTACGCAAAGGCCAATTTTTTGGTGTCTTGACAATTTGGAACCATTCTCGTATGTACACGGCACGTCCAACTCCGTCGCGCTTTAACTGGTAACTGATTCAGTAACTAAATTTAGGACAGTGTAATCAGAAGCTTCTAATTTGCTTTTAAGTTGCTTCTGAATTTAGATGCCTAAATTCAGCCAAGTGTAATAAGCGCTTAAAACAGTAGAAAGGCTTTCTTCTGTTGGAAAGCAATTTTCTGCTATATAGATTTAAATGGTTTGGATTTAGGTGGCTCAGTGGTAACGGCCGCGACTTACGAGTTGTAAGTTGTAGGTTCGAACCCAGGCATACGCTTTACTTTGTGTAAATTATTTCCTCATCACTGCTTTCAAAACGGTGAAGGAAAAACATCGTGAAGAAACCGGCATGGCCTAGAACCAAAAATTCAAACCCATGTGACATCTATCATCCCGCTCTGGGCCCGTTTGGTAGATTACTACGGCCTCTCTCTCACAGAGAGGAGGCCTGTGTCCCAGCAGTGGGGACATTATCTATAGGTTGATAATGTAATGTAATTCATGGCAAAGATAAGAAAAACAATTACCTGTTTTCCCCAGTGCGGGTCCGAGATTAAACGAATTGAAAATGAATATCGGTGTCTTGGCAAGCATCAGGAAGTCGCTGAGTGCCAGATTCGCCACAAGGATGTTCCCTGGAGTGCGCAGTGTGCGGCATCTGAAACGTATAAATAAATTCACTAAATCATTAATCATGTCACTTTGATCTTTTGTCCACCACTAGCTACATGGAAAGTTAATTAAAATAGAAACGTGTTCCAACTTCGTAACCCGCGATGTATACTAAAGATATAAAGAGGGTCGCTTTAAGTAGATCCTACCGTATTACAGTCAAGTTGCCAATATAGGTAAGAAATGCTATGATTTCACTGTAGTGATATAGTTGCAGATGTTGTGGAATTTCCCGAGGAAATGGCACGATAAAAAGCAAGACAACGTATGGCATCGAATTAGAGATAACAGAACCGCACGCACAAGTTTAATTATGTAGGTTCCTACTTTAAAATGTTCAGTAGGTAAATGATTAATATCAAAATTCGTCAAGGTCTATAAATAAACTACCGCGTAGGGTTATCGTACAAAATATTATTCTTAAAATCCTCATTAGTTAACCGCACATAATATATTATGTATTTACACAACTGTTTAAACCTAATAAATACGGAAAATCGTCGTATTCGTAAGTTTTTCAATACGCAGACGTTGTTTTGAAACCATGAAATATTTTAATTTACTGATATTATTTATGATTGCTTTGAAGTGTGGAGCTGACGAGGAGCCAACTACTGTAAATTATTCCGCAATTGAAAATGTTACGAATAGTGAAGTCTTTAGTGCGAGCTCTACGGATGGTAAACTTGCAAATATCAGTAGTTCTAGTGCACCTAATGGGTCTGAAGATACTATAATCAATGCGACAGACAATAATGCTGTTGAAGTTAAGATACCGACACCAATAAAGCTGGCGCAACAGGGAACTTGGATGGTGAAGAACATAATTCAGAGTTTGATGAAAGTGTTAACACAGGTAAATAAACCGGATTTGAAGGAAGTTGCAGGAGGTAACGAAGAGCCTTCTACAGTAAATGATTCCTCAGTTGAGATTGTTACCAATAGTGAAGTGTCCAATGCGAATACTACAGAAGGTAAATTGAATTTGTTCTAATAAACCAGGTTTCCATGTTAGTAGATATAATTAAGAAAAGTTACTCTTTGTCTTTTCTCAGCACCCGAGAATCTCTTTGACAAGTTGACGCCAGTTCCAGATATTAGCAAAAGTACTCTCATCAATGCGACAGATGCTTATGTTATTAATGGGCACGCCACGATTGCGGCGGTAAGTCCCCTCTTTGAGGAGTGGTTTGAGAGGCGGCATGGCGTCCTCACCTTCCGCCTGACGCAGGTCCTCACCGGACACGGTTGTTTCGGGAGGTTCCTGTTTCGGATAGGGCGGGAGGAAACGCCCGGGTGTTTCCACTGCGAAGATCGCCCTGAGGACACAGTGGAGCACACGGTGGCGGTCTGCCCTGCTTGGGCGGAGCACCGCCGTGTCCTCGTGGAGGCGATCGGCGGCGGCGATCTCTCGCGTCCGGCCCTGGTACAGGCCATGGTACGGAGCGAGAGGGCATGGGGAGCCGTCACCTCCTTCAGCGAAGCAGTGATGCTCGCGAAGAGGGAGGCGGCGCACGTGAGGGAGAGGCAGCATATGCGCCCTCGCGACCCTAGCCGCCGCAGGATACGGAGACGCCCTGGGCGTCGGGAATCCCAGGCCGATTTCCGGCCACCGTAGGCATGGGCTTGCGGACGGCGAGTAATGGGTAGCTCGCTGTCCGGTAAGGACCAAACCCAAGTCGACGGCGCGTTGTGTTCCACGCGCGCCTCAAAGAGATGTCAGCACAAAAAATGATGGGGCCCGCAAGGGCCGATGCCTGCCAGGGGTGCGGGTTTGTTCGAAAGAGACACCACAGCCCCTGGCTTAAGGGCTACTGAAGGAACACGGGTGGGTTTTAGTCAGTAAAAGTCTGACACGCCCTCCTGCTCCACCCAGAGCGGGAGAAGTTATTTGATGATTTCCCACCCAAAAAAAAAAAAAAAAAATGCTTATGTTATTAATCCTTTTAAGAATAAAGAATTCGGGAAATTACCGATACCGAGAAAGCTACCGCGACAAAGGACGCGATCAATGACGAACATTACAGCGAGTTTAATGAAAGCGCTGGCACAGCTAAATAAACAAGATTCGGAAGAAGATACAGAAGATGATAAGGAGCCTACTACTGTAAATTATTCCACAGTTGAGAAAGTAACGAATAGTGAAGTTTCTAATACGCGTACTACAGAAGGTAAATTGATTTTGTTTTTTTATACCGCTTCCCATATTGGTAGATATAATTAAGATAAGTAGTTAACTCTTTGTTTTTTCTCAGCACCCGAGAATCTCTTCGACAAGTGGACGCTACTTCCAGATGTCAGAAAAAGTATTCTCATCAATGCGATAGACGCTTATCCTATTAATCCTTTTAAGAATAAAGAATTCGGGAAATTACCGATACCGAGAAAGCTACCGCGACATAGGACGCGGTTAGTGACGAACATTACAGGGAGTTTGATTAAAGCGCTGGTACAGCTAAATAAACAGGATTCGGAAGAAGATTCAGAGAATGATGAGGAGCCTATTACTGTAAATTATTCAACTGTTGAGAATGTTACGAATAGTGAAAACTCTAAAGCGAGTACTACAAAAGGTAAATTGATTTTGTTTTTAATATATTTACCGCTCTATTTTAGTCGATATGATTAATGTAAGTGACTCTTTGTTTTCTTTTCTCAGCACCCGACAGTGTCTTTGACAAGTGGACAATATTACCAAATATCAATAGTTCAAATGAAACCCTTGGGGCTGAAAGTACTCGCATCAATCTAACAGCCGCTAATGCTGTTAGTCCTTTCAAGAAAAAAGAGTTTGGTAAATTACCGATACCAAGAAGACCGCAACGTGGAAGTTGGTTGATGAAAAACATTATAGGGAGTTTGATGAACGGGCTGGCACAGCTAAATGAAACGGATTCGGAAGAAGATAAGGAGATTGAGGAGCCTACTACTGCAAATTATGCCACAGTTGAGGATGTTACGAATTCTGAAGACTCAAATGCGAGTACTACAGAAGGTTAATTATTTTTGATTTCGTTTGTTTTATTCACATCACACACGGAATCCGTACGCTTATCGAGTTGTCGCACGGGATTACGTACGGGTCGTATAATAGGAATGGCTACCATTCGCATCGTATTAGTTCTCGCAACGTCCGAGTCCGTCTCATTATTTTTGGAAATACCATTATCATTGATTGACCCTTATCTATATGAGGCTAATTGAATGAGTTTGCTATAACTCGTCACTTGCTACTTTTGGGAAGTTATGAAACAGTGATTCTTTAATTTCATTAAACGTAAATAACTCTTTATAGACTCTAATTCTAAATGTCAAAATTAAACACATTAAAAGGCGAATCTTAAGCTTATGGTTTTGAAATGAATCAATCGATAAATGCGATATTTTTCCATTGAGGTGTTCTAAAATTTTATGAGTCCTTATCTTTTTTCAGCACCCAACCATCGCGTTGATGAGTGGATACAAGTCTCAAATATCAATAGTTCAAGTGAATCTCCTGCGACTGAAAATACTCTCATCAAAGTGACAGACGGTAATGCTGTTGGTTCTTTTACGAAGAAAGGTGTTGGTTTACTAGAAAAGTTGGATAAATTACCAAAACCGGGAACGCTGCCGCAACAGGGAACTAGGAAAGTGACGAACAATATAGGGAGTTTGTTGAAAGGGTGGGCACGGGAGGCGGATTCGAATGAAGATGCAGACGGGAATATCAAGATGATTTAAGGGCCCTCTTACATTTCGGCGTTGAGCTCCGTCTTTTGCAAGCGTTCGTGTGATACCAAGAGCACGGTATATAGTACTTTTATTTTATTCCTAAAGAAATAAAAAGAGCAAATAAAAAAATTGTAGTTTTTAAGCCAATGTTGAAGATTGTTTTAGTGTAAATACTACGTCAAAATGATGTAGAACTTAGGAGATATTCAGACTTGTTTCCAAACCTTTTCAGTAGAAAATTGAATTTGGTCCACAAATTTTTTCTTTATATAATAGGCATATAATATAATTTATTCTAATAAAAAGATAATATAGGATATTTGTCATCTATGAAAAATAGTTTTGGTGGATTTTATTCAACATAACCTGCAAATTAGAGCTCTCAATTCAGCTCTCCATCAGTTTTTGTCTAAATATGCGTCAGGAAAATGTTTATTGCTAAATAAGTAAGTAAATAATTCAAATAATGCTTTATTATCGTTTTAGAAAAGAAAACCAATTTTTTTATCCGAGTACAACGAATATTATTCAATTTCAACGACGAAATCATGCACCTACGGGCATTTTTGTAATACTCCTCTTAAATGCAAATGATATCGACTTGGCGGGGGCAGTGCCGTGCCCCCAGATTTGCCTTTCAGCTTCTTAACATTCTAAGAATTGAAGATTAATTGTTTTTTTTTTGCGTTTTTAATTAGAATTATTTAAGTAGGTACCTATCTACACAAAAGTAAGTTTTTGAATAAATTCAAAATCAATTTCCATTTATTCAATGTTTGAAACTCGTGGAGTCTACGATTACATAAACATTTGAAATATCTGCGGAGGTTGAAATAATAATATTTAATTGAATTAATTTGACCTCGCATTTGACTGTTGTCGAAATTGTGTAGAATATCATTTAAACATTCCTTATTTTCCGTCGTTTCCTCGGGTGAAAGATTTTGTAGTACCTTGTCACAAATATTGATTTACTTTCTTGAGATACGAACGACAATTAAGAATCTTAGCCCCGTTGTTATCTCACGGTCTATTTAGAGTCTGACTGTATTTTGAAGACGGTCTCTGGGGGCTACGCAGGGAAATCCTAATGAGGGCTGTAAGTCTTTTTCCTTTTACATCGTGAATAGCTTGGATCAAATTCAGGGAATGTTTTTGAAATAACGAAAAGAAGAAGCTGCACCCTAATTATTGCGTAACTCACGATTAATCATAATTTGTTTCGTTTTGAAACAGATTGCTAAACCATCGCTTCATATGTTCGAAAAATGTGTCTGCTTGACAACGTAAGTAACGCAATGAATATTGTTGAATTGTCAAATTGAAACAGATTATGATTAATCGTGAGTTACACAATTAGGGTGCTGGTCTTGTAGATTTCAGAATCCGTGCCTCGGGCTTACTTTCTTCATTGATTTGAATCAAAATTAAGTTCAAAAACCTAACCTAACCTATCTGCTGCAAAATGACGCTCTAAAAAGTATGAAAAAGATAAATTTCTCATCTAAAAGCCATGGTCGCATTTTTTAAAGTGCTAAGCACTTTCATTTGATACCCTCTCATTTGATTTTTTTTTTGGTTCATGACATGTCCTCTAGAGGGTAACATGTTCAATTTAAAGTGACGTCACATATCACCAGCGGACGATCAAAATGCTTCCAACGGTCTTTTGTCAAATTATGATAAGGAGTTTAGAAGTTATGAGGGAACGAAATGAAGATGAACCGTGTACATACGTACATACATACCGGTAAACATAATTACCCTGCTTTTTGTTTCGCCGTATTGGGGTAAAAAAATTGCTGTAGCTTCTAGAAATAAGAACATATAAACCTTTGCTAACCACGATGGACAGGCACGATATGTCTACAAAGTTAAGAAACGTGTACGTATTTTGTCAAAGTAGGCATCTAATTAATGTTACCTGTCGGTCTTCTTGTAGATTAATATCCGAACTTTAGTCAGCAGCAATATACTAAAATCTCGTAATATCCGAGTGCTTACTCAGGTTTCAAGTTTGATAAGTTAGTTCCTAATTTCGTAGAAATACCTCTTGGTGAGCAAAGTTGGAAGGTAAATTAACCTTGGATACTATTTCATAAGAGTACGGACATCTGAATCTGATTCAGATTCAGATTAAAATGATGATGATTCAGATTAAGCAAGTTACAATGCTTATTACTGATGTGTACCAACACATTGGTAATATGCTTGTATATTGCGTACATTTATTAATACTGTGTAACAGTGTGTGTGTAATGAGATAAAAGTTTGTCCTGAACAGCGAAACAACGGCCTTAGTTTACTTATTACTTCAACAAAAATACTTCGAAAGTATAAAGACTAAGTAATACGTGCTGCCATTTTCTTAGTTTTCGTATAAGGTTGAGGTGCTTCCACACACATCATATATTTGCGGAATCTTTCAAACTTCACAAAGTTCAGCACATGGAGGCATCTTACGCCCCCACTTCCTATTCTCAGGTGGTGCGCGCCAAAGAAAGATTTATAGCCTGCACAAGTCTGGATTAATGAAATTAATTAATTTGCGAGCAGATATCATTTCCATTTAATTAATCTTGAGCTAGTATGGGAGTTGGCAGTGGATTCTTGTTAACATGTGGAGTTATAAATATGGTAAGATGTCGTCAGCCCCATGAACAACTTTCACAGACAAAGACAAAAAAATATTACGATATGGTACAAGTTTAGAGGTAAAAGTGTGTCCAGAAGTCAAAAAATCTAGTCTCATTTTGGCGACAATCAAATGGCAAAAACTTGTCAAAAATGTATGGAAACTCATGGTAGGTATTTTTGACAGATTGAGACTGATCAGACTGTGAACGTTCTTAAAATTACGAGAATTGCCCCTCAGGACACAAATGTCATTCTCCAAAACTTTTTGTACAAAATAGAATCGTAGAGGTTTTAATCGATGGGAGAAGGCCGCAAGATGCATAAATTTTTCCCTACACTATAACACAGGTTGATTGAGGTAAATGTATGTATATTGGGCATGTACCTATATTGTCAAGAAGAAGGTTCCGCGTGGTGCCGGACGTAATAGCACCATCCCATTTCTTCCCATGAGTGTCGTAGAAGGCGAGTTAGAAACTTATTAGAGATTGTGCAGCAGCGTTCTCTATGTATTTTACCACCATACTGCAATCGCCAACCCGCCTGCCAAGCGTGGCGATTATGGCAAAAACCCCCCTTTTGAGGGTGGCCTATGTCCAGCAGTGGACGTCTTTCGACTGAAATGATGATGATATTGGCAAGAATACGTGTAGGTAACAAGGATTTCTACTTAATTCAGTTTTATTTGTCCCTTCCAGACTGGAATAAAGCTCCGTTTATTATGTAATTAAGGCATCTGGGGCTATAAAGTTCTGAGGGTAAAATACCTTCTGTATTCAAGAAAAGATTTCACGTCAGAGTGGTTGAGGCAATTCATTACGGAAAGGGTCTACAAAAATTGCAACCGGACACGCTTATCATTTACTCTGAAACGAAAGGGCAATCATAGGCGAATAGTAAGGTTCTTAAGGGTATAGATAAATCAAGCAAAGACAGGAACATTGTTTAGGTACAAACTTAAAATCCTAACTTAATCGTTTAGCTGACTCGGGTTTTTTTTTTTTTTTTTTGGATGGGAAATCATCAAATAACTTCTCCCGCTCTGGGTGGAGCAGGAGGGCGTGTCAGACTTTTACTGACTAAAACCCACCCGTGTTCCTTCAGTAGCCCGTATGCCAGGGGCTGTGGTGTCTCTTTCGAACAAACCCGCACCCCTGGCAGGCATCGGCCCTTGCGGGCCCCATCATTTTTTTGTGCTGACATCTCTTTGAGGCGCGCGTGGAACACAACGCGCCGTCGACTTGGGCTTGGTCCTTACCGGACAGCGAGCTACCCATTACTCGCCGTCCGCAAGCCCATGCCTACGGTGGCCGGAAATCGGCCTGGGATTTCCGACGCCCAGGGCGTCTCCGTATCCTGCGGCGGCTAGGGTCGCGAGGGCGCATATGCTGCCTCTCCCTCACGTGCGCCGCCTCCCTCTTCGCGAGCATCACTGCTTCGCTGAAGGAGGTGACGGCTCCCCATGCCCTCTCGCTCCGTACCATGGCCTGGACCAGGGCCGGACGCGAGAGATCGCCGCCGCCGATCGCCTCCACGAGGACACGGCGGTGCTCCGCCCAAGCAGGGCAGACCGCCACCGTGTGCTCCACCGTGTCCTCAGGGCGATCTTCGCAGTGGAAACACCCGGGCGTTTCCTCCCGCCCTATCCGAAACAGGAACCTCCCGAAACAACCGTGTCCGGTGAGGACCTGCGTCAGGCGGAAGGTGAGGACGCCATGCCGCCTCTCATACCACTCCTCAAAGAGGGGACTTACCGCCGCAATCGTGGCGTGCCCATAGCTGACTCGGGTTAACTCGGGTTTGAGCATTTTTTTCCTAATATGCATCAGTCCTATGTACTTATGTTTCATGATTAGCTATACTAAAGGTACTTAACAATTAAAAATGAGGTAAAGTGCGTCTCTCATATACCTTTTATCAAACAAAGTACCTAAATAATAAACGTTGGTATTTCATAATGTGAGTGCCTATCCTCGCAATAAATAGTGTAATTTACGTAAATGTTATTAATTTCGGATATTTTGTGACACAGGATGACAAGAAATACTGGAATTTATAATAATAATAATAATTCAATTTCTTGTCAATGGATGACGATGCATTAACTAGAAACAAAAATGTTACGTACAAACAAATAACTGCATTTATGCCAAATTAAGCCCGCCCTACTATGTAGCTATTGTGTTACCTTTGTGCACAGATTCGAGCTTAGTCAGTACGCCGATTAGGTCCAAATTAACTAAACAAGCTGTGTGCCCGTTGGGATTACCCATTGCCAAAAATGACGAACTTCCATACAAGCTTTCATACCCTTCATTTCAAAAATCCTTCCGTAGGGTCACTTTCGTAATATGCTTTAGCTGTGTTGCTGGGGAGTTTGTTGCGCCACTTCTTCTTCCCAGCTAAAGCAATAGGAAGTGGTGAAGGGCGGGCGTTTTTGGGGGACTGTCTTATGTAATTTTTGACGTTCAAAAAGTACTGACTAGCCTAGTTTCAATAAATGACTTTTGATTTTTGAGAAACTCTTGTGTAACGTTCCATGTTTCTAGACCCAAAACGCTGTTTAGGCTGTAGGTTTTGTTTGTCATTCATGAATTGAAGAAAGTAGTTTACAATGACTAAACATTACAATTATTAATAAAAAAAACTTTCTTTGACGCAATTCTGGTAGAAATTTAATTTAAGAAAATTTGCATCAAGTTGAATTGAATTGCGGTCACTAGTGTTGACAGATGTTGTCAAGTGTCACGATTTCAGTATAAAGGATGTCGTTACAAAATTACGCCTCCGTAAAGCTGAAATACCAAGTGCCCTCGTGTCGCCGGCGAAAGCTTAATTTCGGGGCCCCTCGGGTAGGTATAATAAATGTATACGTAATAAGCCCCGTTGAGAAAAAACAACTGAAAAACATGTGTGAAGGCGCTTTATTTCTGTTAAGTTGAGCAGATTATTTCAGAGGTGTTGTGAAAGTAAATGGGCTAACATAAATCTGAGGTATAATATTTTGTATTTGTACACGTACACGCAAGCATCTCCGTTGTCGGTGATTAGATCCTATGGATGAAACTAAGTTTCTATAACTAAAATAGTTAATCATTTCAGTAAGTATAAAGTATACCTATCTGCAAAATATCGTAGTTACATGTACAGTTCCGGACTTTAATTGATGAGCCACTTTTAAACTTTCCAATTTTGCAGTTTTATACACTCACGAGATTACAGAAACAAGATGAAATCGGAGATAGTCTTATTCATAGAGGTTGAAGGTTGACTAATAAGTTGTCAATGAATTACGTCAATACACTGTTGCGTACGTTTATCCAATCTATTTGATACTGGCCTCCTTTGAATTAGAGCTCATTAAATACTCGTTATTTCTGAAAACCTATCCGAAGACAGTGACAGTTGAAATGTCAACTACAAAACAGAAATAGTAAATAAAATTCGTGATCAATTGTTCCAAGATGGCGGCAGTTAGGTGTAATTTATGTTTATGTGCAACAGTTATCATGATTGTCATGAACGTTATCTTGGGCGCTACGCGTTTGGATAAAATCGTGGATACGAGTTTTTCCGATGTCGAAATGACCAATCATAATATTTCTCCGTACGCTAACGTTACTATCACTACGCTATAACAATTGTCACTAGGTTACGGTTGCTAGCCCTGCAATTGGTTGACTTTGGGTTGTCAGTGTGGACTATATACGAGTATAACCGACTAAACCCGATTTGTATTACACGGCTAAAATAGGAACTGTGGCAAGTGGCTCATCAATTAAAGTCCGTGAATGTACATGGTGTTTGGCAGAACGTTGAACATACAAAAATGGTGGATAGGTGGGGTCATCTGCTACTTACTCAGCCCTAATTTATTTGGCCCTGGACCCCTGGATATTTTTGAAAAAAATTTTTTGCTTCCTTCTGGTTTCACCACTTTCTTAACTTTAAAGTGTAGGTAATTTTTATAAAAATGGGTAAAACAGGCAATATTTTTTAAAATCTTTAATGTTGGCAGATTCTTATAAAATTATTGCTTTATTCAGATGTTATCTAGAGAAAAAGTTACGAGTCCTCAAACTTACAGAAAGATGTAAAAATACTTAAATCTTAATTTCAACTTGCATTAAAAAAAAATCAGGGGGCCAGGCCAAATAAATTAGGGCTAAGTAAGTAGCAGATGACCCCACCTATCCACCATTTTCGTATGTTCAACGTTCTGCCAAACAGCCTGTATACGATCGTTCTCGCGAAAGTGAAAACTCTTAAAGATTTTAAAGTTTCCAGTCCCGTGAATGAGTAAACACATAAAAATCAAGGATTTGTGGCACGCCTGAACTCAGATAATCACGACACGAACCCAGGAGCCAACACCTATTTGATATTCAGATGACCTTTTCGCTTTATTAGCTGGGTTTGTCGCTTTATCGCCAAATGCACGAAATGAGAGCTTATGACACCGCCAGATTAAGAGATCAAAAAAATGGTTAAACTACGTTTGGAGGCTTAGGGATTATCTTTTACTATTCATACACGTTGAGAGCAGTGGTGGCCCAGTGGTTACGGCCGTGATTTACGAGATGTAAGGTCGCTTTACTTTCGTATAACTACCTGACATTTATAATGAAATACCTCATAGTTTTAAGGATTATTCTGTAAACATCTTTAAATCTAAGGTAACTACACTACTTTTAAGCAAATGTTATCAGTGAAAGACTTTCTAAATGATATGAATATAACCTGTTTATGATTGTTATAATTAATTGCACATTTGACCTTATAAGACATAAATACCTGACTATAAAAATATTAATTGACTTCATTTTAATTTCTGTTTTGTTTTGCTGAAATCATTTAATTTGTTTTCATGAGTATTTTAATTTATGTAATAATTTGCACGCCGTAAGGTAGACTGTAGCTGATCTCATTAATTTATGTACAACATCTTATACCTGTACGTACATTCATAGCAAATAACAACGTTCTGATTCTGATTCTAAATTATTTTATTACCACTGTTTTCAAAACGGTGCAGCGGTGAAGGAAAACATCGTGAGGAAACCGGCATGTCTTAGAACCAAAAATTCAAAGATGGTGGATTACTGCCCGCTCCCTTTCAGAAAGGAGGCCTGTGCCCCAGCAGTGGGTAGATTATAGGCTGATGATGATTCATACACAAGTTCGTGGTGGGCTGAGCGGTTGTAGAATTAGTGTATGTTGTTATGCAACAAATTAATTGTTAAATATAGGTCCGATACGCCGTTGGCCCGTAAGAAATAGACGGTGCCTCACCGATACTGTTTGTTATAAGAAAAGAATACCTTATTTTCATTCACCGAAGTTATGCTATCAAAGGATTTAACATGACGTTTGGAACAAAACATACAATGGAACTGGTTACAAACAGACTCATTTTAATCAGAGTCCATGAGGATACTGCAGGCCATCTTGTAATTTAACTGTTAAGACTTATAAAAAAAAGGGCAGGGCTATTCTTAGCTGGGGTCTTATGAAAGGCTCAGTCCATTATGTACCTGAACAAAGGTAAAGACTATTTAATACATGAAGATATGAAAAAAGGAGAGCCATCGAAGAATACAGTGACAGTATTTTGTTCAGATCTAGACTTATGAATTGGCACAATAATGAATCTGCCTAGACTTATTCCCAACTATGTTGCATCGGCTTCCAGTCTAACCGGACGCAGCTGAATACCAACATTTTACACAGAGCGACTGCCTATCTGACCTCCACAACCCGTTACTAGGTAACGCGAAACCCGTCGTTAAGACTGGTTATCAATACAATACAATACAATATTTATTCACCGGAAAAAGAACACGTATTACAAAATTTAACAATTACAGTAGGTATATATTAAGTAATGACTTACAGTTTGTAATATTGGGACTATCTGCATCCGAACTAGGTGGTAAACCTGTATCTCGGATTACATTTGATCCCCGTAATAAATTGTGACCATTTAGTAGCCGTTTAAGTTTTTAGACATTTATAAGATTGCCATGTATATGGAAACTTGGAAAGTATGTAAAAGTAAAAGTGTAAGCGTGGTGTGTATGTCTGCACGTGTGTGTGTGAGTGAAGGAGTGAGTGTGTGTGTGAGTGTATGTGTGTGGGTGTGGTGTGAATGGGATTATAGTTCAATATGAGTGGGTAAAGTAGTATTTTTTCTAGTCATCTCTCTAGTCTATTTGGCGATGTTTAAAATTGCTTCTGTTTCATCATAACTAAGTCATCAGACTTGGGCTGTTGATTACCCGTGCCGGTCTCGATATGTAATGCAACCTATTCAGGAACAGGCAGTATATTCACCCTCACGGCCCTGGCTTCCGCAGGAGCGTCTCCTGCGGAGGGAATCCCTGGGCGTTGGGAATCCCAGGCTAATTCCCGGCCACCGTAGGCGTGGGCTTGCAGACAGCGAGCAATGGGTAGCTCGCTGTCCGGTAAGGACCAAGCCCAGGTCGACGGCGCGTTGTGTTCCACGTGCTCCTCAAAAAGATGTCAGCACAACCTGATGGGATCCGCAAGGGCCCATGTCTGCCAGGGGTGCGGGTTGTTCGACAGAGATACCGCGGCTCCTGGCACACAGGCAACTGAGGGAACACGGGTGGGTTTTAGTCAGTAAAAGTCTGACACGCCCTCCTGCTCCACCCAGAGCGGGAGAAGTTATTTGATAATATAATAATAATAATAATCGTTTATTTATAAAAATGAGCACATTCACAAAGCATCTCAATAATTAAAATAGAACACAGTTGCTTATTGCCTGAACTAGGTTGAACCTGTGTTTCAGGCTATGAAGTGCATAAAAACTTAATGTAATAAATTAACAGTGTGTATAAGTAAAAAGTAAATTAAAACTAGGTAATAAAAGTAATAGTAATAAAATAGCATGTTAGTCGATCTATTTGCAGACAAGTAGTTCTGTTTGGGCATAGCGATGGTTTGCAAAAATTGAGATGGTTTCCCATCATTAAAAAAACCCATTCGCGAACCAACCGTAGCAAGCGCGTGCGGCTGTTCTCATCTAGCCCCGAGGTGGAACATCAAGATAATGAAAGGTAAGTACAGCACTGTTCCCTTCTGAACCATTAACGAAGTTCGCCTTTGAACTTAGTTTTCCAATGTTTGAACGTCAAATAGTTCTCTTCAAAGTTTTTAATCACTGAAATGATAGATCTAAGGCTTTCTGAAAGTGAATTTTGGAATTGTTTGTAAATAACTAATAACTGCCTACCAGTTAGTTTGAATACATTTGAATTTCATAAATCAACACTGACTAAATTAGGTAATATGCAAAAGTTAGTTTTTTCAGTCAAGCGGAATCGTTTTACAACTAAGTAGGTACCTAATTTGAATATGAATAAATTGCTGAACCGATGAAATTTTGTTTAGGTACCTAAACGAAGTTTGGTACCAAAGAAAGGACAGAGGGAAGGTTTGTAGGTACCAAAACGTAGAGGTTATCCTACCTTATCACTTTTTGTTTCACAACGAAAATGTTCTAAATAGATTTTCAATAGTTCGTAATGGCTCAAGAATAAAGTCAAGAGCAGCGGGGTAATTGCGTAATACCCTAACCGTAAGAATGGCTTTCATTTTGACAGTTCAACAACATTCATTGCGTTATTTACGTTGTTGAGCAGACAGATTTTTCAAACATTTGAAGCAATGGTTTAGCAATATCCTTCAAAATGTGTGTGTTACGCAATAATGGTGCAGAATGTTGTTATCACACTGATTTGACGGAATTAAAAATAATAAATATGAAACCACTTTGTTACAGAAGGGCCTATAAAATATTAAATAACCTTCAGGACGCTTCAGACGCTGTCGATAACTTGATTGATGTCTTAGCGATCAGACCTTAACCTTTTGTAGCTTACGGAGTGTCTAGAGTTTTGACACAATAAAAAAACATTTAAAATTATGCATTTTATTAGGATTGTTTATAATTTGTTTAAGTTTGTGTCTTAATTAATTAGACTATCATAGTTCACGTACCTACTACTAAGAATTTATGGGTAATGTCTACGAATTAAAGATGAATAAATAAATAAAAGTTCTGTTAAAAGAACTATTTGCATTATCAACTTATCGCAAAGTGTTTTCTAAATGTTCCCGATCTTTTGGCAGAATTAGGTATAAAGGATAAGTTTTTAACCAGTGCGCAAACTGTAACCATGAATTCAGCATATTATTCCAGACGCCCCGCGCCCCAGCGCAGAAATATTTCGTCAGTTATACAGAAAAAAATCTGCTGTTTCATAGAAAAGTGCAATACCCACGCGGTCAAATTGTATGGAACAGCTGTTTTTTTTTGTATCACTGACGAAATATACAGTTTACGCACTGGTTAAAAACTTATCCTGTAGCTGTAGGTACGTGTACCTCGATATAAAGCTTTTCGATGTGGTCGTGAAACCGTTACCTTTGCCATAATTGCAAGCCGTACTAACCTTGGTACTCGTAGAACCGCACCGATGAACCGTCAAATGGGAAACTACAATAAAATCGGTAAACGAACTAATAGCATCGACATATCTTCTCTTCCCTTTATGCCAATTCCGAATGAGATCCTAATACCACTCGGAGTCGTCTGTGCGAAACGAGCCGCCTATTTATAATTGGATTAATCCCATTCCCTCCTTTTTCAGTTTTTATAACCCGCGACGGAAACAAAGGGGTGTTATAATCTTAATGTCTGTATCTGTGCGTCTGTCTGTGGCATCGTAGCTCTCAAATGGCTGAAGTTATATTTTTTTAAAGTAGATTTTTTGTGTTTTCTATCGTATTTGTGAGCATGGCAATTTTAGTATCCTATTTTATTTAATAACAATAATGTATAATTCAACCAACGATATCTTGTATGTTCTGTTAATTACTCTGCTAGTGCTGTGCACTTCTCTAAGTGATGAATTCACAATTCCTAAAACTGTATTTGATTTTTGTTTGTGTGTTGTTTATATTTAGCGAATATGTCGTTGAAGTGCCTTATTATTTTATCAATAAATAACTAAATAATAATACCGAATAAACTAAAGTAAAGGCTTTGGTTTTCAGGTTTTCACATAAGATGAATACCAATTACATTGAATAGTCTAACTATTTTCAGGTATGAGAAAACACTAAAACCAATAAAACTTGTATGAAGGCCATAGTTATTGCTATCAATATATCGCAGCATAGGGGTAATTTCGAACACTAGCTAATGCGTTGAGTTTTTATTAATAACCAACGAAAAATTTCAACCCGAGTTGAGATTTTTTGTCGTTATTTAGAAAAAAAAATCTGCTTCATCCCACAAAAGTTCCCACAAAGAGTATGGTCCAGAATCATGTAGTGAACTAACTCGTTTTACGTTCAAATCCCTGCCCTCCTGTATAGTGGAAAAATAAATAAAATACTCGAAAGTGAAGTAAGATGGCCTAAAATCATAAACACAATTCTCTGAACGTTTATATGCTATTTTCCGAGCGTCGCGGGTATCAAAGATGGGTCACTAATACCAGTTTTAATTCGGTAAAATGATGCTGTGTGATATTGATCATCATAATGATATTGAGCGAAACTGTAACATATTTGTAAGCTTACAACTAAAAACTTGTAAGATTACATAAATTATATGGATTGTAGACTTGTATTTCTTTTTTTGTTAGCCTTTTTGTCCTGCTGCTCGGCAAACGGGGAGGCTTTTGCCCAGCTGTGGGATTTATTATCACACCACGTTCGCCGTAGTCTACGACGGCGATGTCCTTTCTCAGGCGTCCAGTCCAGTGAGTGACTTGTATTTCTACAAATCTATAAATTGCACAATTACGGAGGGCATCGTGAAATAGGTCTCATGCTTTGTGTCAAACTTTTAAAAACGTGTAAGGATTGGAGATTGTAACTCATTCATGTTTGTAATATCTGTGTCACGCATTTTTATTTTCCAATTTTTTACAACTTTAGTTTTGTAGTAGTTATAGGGCCTAAGTGTAGTCGCCATTCAAAAGACTTATTAATAGGACGTCAATTAAGGTGTATGTAATGTTCAGAGATACTTTGTTCTTAATTGATATTCACACACCTACTTCAGTATCACATTGTTTTGCTAATTCCGTGGTTGATATTTGTAGGTCATGATCGGACTACCGTAATGAGACGCGACTTGACGAAGAAACGTACAGTAGATATGTTTCTTCGTATATTTTGTATATTACTTCAGTGATTTTAATGCTTTGATGATGTCATAGAAAAATAAGTACTAACACTTACTTAAGGGGGATGCGCTACGGCAGCCAGCGAAATTCTAAATTTCTTACGTTTTTGCAATTTGCAGGTCAGTGCATTAGTGGTCAAAGCATTTATTTCAAAGAGGCGCTTATAAGGTACTGTTGAACGTCAACATTGATATTTAAATAGAATTGATTCTAGTCGCCCATTCTAAATTGTAGTTTCGTATGGAGAAGAGTGGGCAAGATACTCCATAGTTACTCTTTTAAAATGTTTTAACATACATTAATTATACAATTATGCGTGAAAAACGATGCACCCAGAATAAAATTACCATAACAAAATAAGTAAAAAGAATGAAATTGAAGCTATTACAGATAAATTAATGTTATGATAGATACATGATGCTCACATATTTACAAACATTGTAAAAGTAAGTAGGTATACAATTTTCCTAGAATATTAATAAGCAATAAATCAGTGTGTGAGTTAAAGTAATCACTGAGTGTAAATCAATGTCACAAACATAGTTAATTGTACAATTAAATTAGCAACCAGCACCCTAATTGCGTAACTCACGATTAACCATAATCGGTTTCAATTTGACAGTTCAACAGTATTCATTGCGTTATTTACGTTGTTGAACAGACACATTTTTCGAACATATGATGCAATGGTTTAACAATCCTGTCCAACAATCCGATTATGATGAATCGTGAGTTACGCAATTAGGGTGCAGTTTGATTTTGTCTAAACTCTAGATTGTTCTATGGAGCAGGACAACCATGTTTCCAAGCATTCTTATCTTGGATATAATCCTCTAATTTGTAATAGGTATGCTTGTTTACAAAGTGTACTTTTAACATGAGTTTTAAATTTCCTTTCATTTAATTGCAATATATCACAAGGTTTTTTGTTATAACATTTAACACAGTACTCCATATAAGATGTATGTACTTTAGCTAATCTGAAAAATCTATTTTGTCTTTGTTTCTAGTATTAAAATGATGTCTGTCACTTATTTTATTAAAAAGATGTAGATTCCATCAGTATCAGGTTGTATGTCGATTAAAATATGATATGCGACCATAACGGATATGTTCATATGGCTCTATAGAATTATAACAATTAAAATCCTCAAAACATCCCTCTACGTTCATTTTATCCCATTGAATGACTTTTTTAGAAATAGTCGAACTTATTTATACATTTAACCCTTAACGAAAACCCAATATTAGAAAAAGGTAACTGAATACTTACAAAAATTAACTTACGAAGAGACTGAATTAATACTACATATACCACAGTGATTTCTACTTACCAAAAACACACCTTCTCACATTCCCGCCACGCATTATCATATCTCACAAAGAGAGGTCACACACACTGTCCAGATGTTATTCATCAAAGTCGTCATCACTTTAATTTTAATTTATATTAGCTTTAATTACTTTTTAATATTTATATTTGCTTTTGGAGAAAATTCTGGAAATAATAATGCCTTAATGATTGTATAATATTGAAGGTGTCGAATTATGACAATTATCATCACCAGTGATCAGAATAGGCTGACTATATTTGCCTAAACTTCGGAGAACAAAGACAGAAAGTGGAGACTTACTTACGACTATATTTTTTTCCCGGTATTTGGGAAGAATCTTCAGTAAGTTGAAAATAAGCTTTATATAAGATGTGTAAAAGCTATTTTAACTAAACTTGTAATTACCAAATTTTCGGGATTTTCACGTAAAATCCCGAAATAAATAATCGAACTTTAATTCATGTATTCGAATTATATTTACGATCCAACTAACCGTTATATCAAATAAAAAAATTGCTTTTACACATCTTAAATAAAGCTTATTTTCCACTTACTGAAAATTTTTCCTGAATCCCGGGAAAAAAATATTGTTGTAAGGAAGTCTCCACTTTCTGTCTCTGTTCTCCGAAGTTTAGGCAAATATAGTCAGCCTATTCCGATCACTGATCATCACTTATTTTATTGGAATCTACAAAATGATATCACTATATGGTAGTTTTGGCACTGACAGCCGAAATACAGGATTTCGTCTAGTTCAGCTACAGATGTCCAGTTCAATAAAATCGTAACAAGAAAATATAGCCTATATGACATTTGTATGACATGTGGATAAGATGCTGTAAACAATTATTAAAAAAAACTGGTTATTATTATTGGTGATTTTAATGGTATTTAATTATGGTCGTGCATCATATTTTGTTCAACATATGGCCTGACACTGGCCTGCAAATTGCAAAAAAATAATATTATTTAGGCTCAGTTCGAGTCCGCGCCGTTTCTTTTCGTGAATACTTTTGGTCACAACTGTAACCTAACCTAGTGAGAGAAGTCCCTATAAGAATGCAAAGTCTGTTTTACCTGGCAAAATCACGCCACTTCTGCTCTATGCCAACTATAAATGAAAGGTCGCATTGACATCAAACTAACCCAGTGTAGCGTGCACAGTTCCATGATATGCGAGCGAAGCGAGCCCACAGATGTCACGACTGAGCGGAGCACTTATTCAAGCAATGAGCGAGCGAAGCGAGCCCCCCATAAGACAAGCGAGTGCAACACAGAAGCATATTTTAAAATCGAGCGAGTGAAGCGAGCCCACCTACTACACCTGCGAAGCGCTGTTGGTGGCGTTTACTATATTGTAAAGTATGCACGCGTCGTCCACTCGTAGGTAAAGTAGGCTCGGTTTCATCTAATAGGGGCTCGCTTCGCTCGCTCTACGTATGTGAAAGCATGATCCACCCACTCGTGAGCAGGTTAAGCTCGCTCCACTCGCTAGTTCTGGTAATGATCTTACGTGCTGGTTGTTTTGGTAACGGGTCTGCTTCAAGTGTTGGTCTTGTGAAGGAGCTCGCTTTGCTTGCATCATGCGTCATGTGCCAGCGCGCTCGACTCACTTTTTTAGTGGATGGGCTCGCTATGCACGCTAGTATTATGTGCTTGTTCATCTTGTCAGTAAGCGTGTTCTTCTCGTTCGTGTCACTTGCTATCTCGAGTGACCGCTCGCTGCGCTCGCGCTTCTTTTGTGTAAGCACGCTCTACATACTCGGCTCGTAAGCAGTTTTCATAGTTCACACCTAACCTGCCTTACCGAGGACTGGTATAAGTGAGCTGTAATAAACCCCGGCTGTGTAAGCCTTTCACCAGTAACTGTCGTGATATGCTAGCTTCGCTTACTTAGACCAAACCGGGATGTTTAAATTTTTTCGTAACGCTCACATATAATTATTTGCACGGGGCCACCGATTCATAAATATGACGGTTTTTTATGTTTTTCGATTGTCCGGTGCTAGCTTGGCTTTCTCTTCAAGCTTATTGTGTTCTTTGTGACGTAAACTTTCTTCGGTTGTCTTTTGTTTTTTACAATTACAAAAGAATTACAGCCGCTATGAGTCTAAAAGTTTTACATAGGGTTTTATAGACAAATTATAACCCGCTTAATTTTAATAATGGTTATAAATATGAACTATCTTTTGAATATTCAACCATTACTCTAGCACTAAAACTCTCGTAGTTGTTAGCGTTTGAAATCTTAAATGTTTTTGTCGGTTAGAATATTGAACATACCAGCAGTACTACTCCGAGTGAAAAGACGTTTTCACGTCAAAATGTACAAAAGTTTGAATTTTCCGGTTAGCCTTTCCCCATAAAAGCTTGTTTTAGGAAACGATTTGGAATGAATATAATGTATCTAACTATTTATTTTGAAAAATAATTATAATTTGAACATATTTTGAAGCTTGCGGTATATAGGTATCTCCCTAACACAATGAGTAAGCCATTTGTATTCTCCGTTTTCGCATGGGTAAGCAGGTATATATTAACATAATCATACTCAGCACTGAGTGAATATTTATTTAAGGGAACTAAAAACAATGTTAACTTCTCAAAAACATTTAGATAATAATATTGATAGAGAGAAAAGGAGATTGAATTAGAAGAAAGTCTCATACATGAAATCAAATAAAATCTCAAACAAAACAGGAAATAACGAAAGTAGAAAATATAAAGAAACGATAAAATATACAGGCAAGCTTGGATGCGAGGCAAATCGCACATAAAATCCGTCGCGTCTTTTTCAGTAATTTTCAAATGCAAATGACGGAAAGCTTTGACTTCGTAAATATTTATTTTTACAAGTATGTGAGATATCATGTCGAGTACGAAATTAGTAATGAGGTCACCTATTCTTAAACCCCTAATTTTTAGAGCGTAAGTTTATTTGTACAGATAGGGAATAAAATTAATGTGTTTAGGTGTATGTTTAAACATGTTATATCACGAACACTACTCCTGGGGCCTAAGTCTACTAATTTATAAACGTTACAATGGTCTCTCAATGGTGTGTTTTTGACAGTTTTTGTATGGCAAATCTGTCAAAAACTTACCATTGAGAGACCATTGTGACGTTTATAAATTAGTAGACTTAGGCCCCTGGTGCCCTGTAATACAGGTTTTTAAATAAACCTACATCAGGCACCAGTCTCTCACAAAGTTAGCTCCTACTTCGTACACTACTGTATAAGTTAGCATTAAGTTCATAACTTATGTTGAGAGAGAATAAATGTTTTATATTATTATATTATTATTATACTACTGTTTCAGATAGACAAAAAAAAAAACGGTAGAACAGCGATGCATTTCCAGCAACTGCCTGTGATTTTTATTTGAAAGAATGATTTCTTTGTATATTGAAAATCTCCTCAGCGTAAAGTAATCGGCTCGTTGGATTTAAAAGTCATTGTACCATTGCCCAGGTAAGAAGCCAAATATAGACGTCAATTCATTGTCTACGGCTATTATCTAAGCAATCCATTTCCTCCGGTTGTTCACCGGCCCGTTTTGTGTGTAATAAAGGACCTTCTACTTTATAAAAGGAGGAAGGTACATAGATCAGCCATTCGTGTTTGCTGAAAAGGAAAACCTAGGGAAATGGCTTTCATATATGTTTAAGATATTAAAACTGGTTTTTCAGTTACTTTCCGAAAATAAAATGTCTTATCAATTTGTTGTTAGCGTTTATTTGTAAGACATAGGTTAGAGAGATTTACAAAGTAAATAATATTAGAAGTATTATCAAAAATAAGATCAAAGCAATAACTATTTGCTGGGACTTAGGGTCTGTCAAAATAAATGTCACCACTTTTTGAACTGAACTGAAAATCAATTTTATGATTTGGCACGTAATTTATGTAATTTTATTATCGCCACAAATGAACCACAACTGACGTAGGATACGTCAGTTGTGGTTCGCGACAACAGAGTTAATAGAACCCGATAAAGACCCAGGGATCCGACAAAATACCCATCTAGTCGGAGGATCCTCTGTTTACTATGGAGGATGGGAATTGGAAAGATGTGGAATAGAATGGTTTGCACTTTCTTCCACATAGGTATACATACCTAAAAAAATCTACCTACCTTGATAAATGATTTTATTTCTGTAAGTGGTTTGTACAAACACTTTTACACTTCAATCATATTTTTTAAACTAGATGAGGTCGGCGTTTCCTATCTGACTACTCTGAGAATAAAGGCCGAAACAAACTCAGAGGTCACAGTCTCTTTTAAAGTCCAGACATAATCTTGGTCAGATCATGTGAAGACCATGTGGATTGGTGTCTGAAATGGTCTTTCGAGGAAAGAACCACACAGATTGAGTGGACCATCCAGTGAGTGTCCTGTTAGTAGGTATCTACCTGTACATACATTCGTACAGATAATTAAAATTGGAGTGTCTGTTTGTAATTAAATTAACCGCTTTTTACTAAATGCATATGGATGTATACATGGTACAACATGCAAAAATTGAAAATATATATATATATTACATATAAAATATGTATATTATATAGGTACCAATTTTTTATTTAAATTTTTGCATGTCTGTCTGTTTGTTCTGGCTAATTTCTGAAATGGCTAGACCGATTTTGACGGGACTTTCACTGGCAGATAGTTGATGTAAAAAGGAGTAACTAAGAAATTTAAACTTATTTTAAAAGTTTGTTACATTTCACGCCGCCAAGGTCGCGGGCACAGGTAGTACGTCATAATAATACATAAAATTAAACCAAAAAAATTCGAACATAGAAAATGGCAGAAACAGTAAAAGATGAAAGCTTTCTATGTCTATTTAAATTGCAATTAAAAGTCGCAAAGGAATGTTTTAACGCAAAGTAACCGCGATAAAACCCGCATAGTGGATTTGAGACTATAGAGTCGTGTTGGATAGAAAATCATAAAAATTTCTTACGAATGTAAATTTAAACGAGAAATTATCCAAGTAATACACACGGCTACACATCAAGCTATACATTTCCAGTTTACGCTGATCTCGCACACTGTAGGGAAATACTATACAATGTAAGATCAGCTTATACTGGAAATGTATTGCTTGATGTGTAGCCGTGTGTACCTATCTAACTAGACATTGGTTATGTAGGTACTTACTTTACAAAAATTCAATTTACTATTATGTCTGAATGCCTATATTTCTATGTCTATGTTTTAACCCTAAATACCTTAATTTAAAGCTTGATAAAGTCTGTTTTTTAAGACATTATTAATTAACCTTAGTGTATCTTTTTAATTGCGTTTTATTTATTAGTACGATATTTTAACACTGCAATTCTGAACACTCCGTTCTGGAAGAACTTTGCTTAAACATCTCGTATGTAGGTAATAACAGGATTAAAAACATTAAAATTATCAATGCAACACACTTTGTTTAATGCGTCCATTAGTTACGCACGCGAATCGTATTTTGTTCAACTTGCAGCTTGAAACTGACCTACAAATTGTAACAACGTAAGAAAATTTTAAATTTCTCGGGATACCCTGCCTTAAATTGTAGAGATTTTGTCGAATCAGCAATATGTATTAAAGTACCTAAGGGTTTATCTGGGGACCTCAGATATACTCGCAAATGATTAAAAAAGATTGCCTTAATTAAATTGTGTTTTGTTCGATTTTTAGTAGCGTGGGTCAGATTCGCAGAACTTTGAAATGTTTTATTTTGAAAACAATTTTGTAGTACAGCGTTCCAACAAAACAAGGTACCTCATTTATCAGTGCCTTCGGGGCATTAGAAAGGTCTTTATTATGTTAATTAAATATTTATATAAAATCAATATGAAGTATTGGAAACAGATCATGGGAAGTTTGTTTTCAAAATAATGGGTGCCTTTACTTCTATCTACTACGGACTACTACCTCTTTTAAGAGTGTAAGCGTGAACTTATCTAGATTATTCGAATACTTATAAGTTTCTTGTATTTTTAGTTTTAGCAGAATTTGATGCGAAATTCCTGCTAACAAATTCCTCATCCATTTTCCAAAGGATGACGGTCAAAATGGTCAAAAGTCCAACAGAATTGGAATATATCTCAAATTATAGCTTATAATTAGTCCTCTATTTCATACTATAGGAAAAATGACCAAAGTCGCCGGAGAACAGATATAGAACCAATTGAAAATATAGTATTTTAGTCGGCACTCCCGGAGTGATATTATTTTATTTGATTTAATTAAATCCGTGTGAATAATTACGTATCGTTGTATTGTTTTATTAAAAATAAAACGATACGTATTGTTTAAGTTTCGTGTTTTATTTCCTTTTTTAAACAATATTTTCAAGCAAACCTGGTGGATATGGCTAGGGTTATTTATATAATTACGATTCCCAACAACTGGCACTAGTTGCAGTTCTGTTGGTCTTACGCCCAGGTTTCATACAAAACCCATAATTCTTTGTGAATTAAATATATCAAAGATAAACGCGCAAATTAGTGAACAAACTGTCATGCATTGTACATTATTTTCATTTAATCCAGTTGTGGATGGCTAAGACTGCTAGCATCCGTCAGACAAGTTAAAAAAAAAAGTCAGTAGCAAAAATAGTGTTTTATGTTTCCGTTAAAAGAAACGTCATACGTTTTTTTATTAATATTTCAGCGTGAATGCAAATGGCATAGTGGTAGCACCTACTTAGTTTTCTCGGACGATTAGAGCTCTTTCACAAAGACCTCTTCTACTACAAAGAGCTCTAGGTACTATTGTGAGTGATTCCCATTCAGTGCAAAGAGGTCGCTCGTCTTCTGATTCAAATATTCGTTCGTGGGAAAACTTGCTAAGAATGTAGCATAAAAAACGAAGCAAAATACTGCAGCCTTATTCTTTAATCATCACTTCTAAATTCGAGTGCCTTCGAAAAACGGCGTTCTTTTTCAAAATCAAAATATTTTTATTTCACATATACCATGGGCACTTTAGACACGTCAAAAGCTAGGTGTACGGTTCCAATTTGTCACTTCCTATGGAGAAGATCCGGCAAGAAACAACACGGTTACAAAACAAATGAGTTCCGCTATAGGGACGTTCATGGTAAACTTTTTAGAATAACACGCATTGTAAATAATCTTACCTATTAATAAGTGTTACCTACTGTTTCCCTACTGTACGTACTGCATTTTATGTTGTGTATTATTTTCAAATGTTCTCATTTTATTTAATAGAAAACTTTATGTTTGTATTTTGGAAGAGCAATTACCTATTTTATTTAACTGGCGAGTTTTTGAAGCTTAAAATTGACACTAAATAATTTAATAAATTAATAGTCTTCTGTACATTTGTGTAGCGATTTACCTATCATGCTACCCCTAGCATCTTACTTTAATATTTGCATGCCAACTTATGGCGAAATGTGTCATCGTACTAACAATTTGTGTACCTACCATCTTTTGTACCGCATTTACTGCAAATAAATAACTTTGTCTTTGACTTTGACACAACTATTAGGGGAGCTGTCATTACACCTAATGCTAGGAATGAACACGATTGAAAGCTCACATCAAGCTTAGTTCACCTAAGTTTTAATATAAAAAAAAAAAAAAAAATATTTCAGCCAAAACCCAACGTACAAAAAATACGTCAAATTTAAGTGTCGCAATTAATGAATAGATCAATTGATATTCAGTTCCTAACTAAGCTGCCAGACATCCCCAATATGAAATATACCCATAATATGGTTAGGGACAGGCTCCCAAATCACGTCATAAAAACCGAACTGTAAATTGGGGTATTAAAATGAGATTACATATTTGCAACTGTCTCCAATTTATTTGGCTGAATCTAATCTGAGCTTAGTGAACGAAATTGCTTATTGATCCATATACATATTTGCAGATAAAGGTCGTGCAATTAACATCGAGGATAACCGAAATAACTTTATATGAAGTAAGCACTTCTCTGTGTGAATGAGCTTAATAAGTTTTCTAAACGACTACTTGGTTCGCTTGCCTAATAAAATCAATGTTTATTTGCCAAGTTTCGCATCATTGAATAAGTGGGTCACAGAGTCACATACTGAAACATCAAAATATAATGTGGAAATATACTTTAATCATATGAATAATGTAATATGATTGAGATAGTGACGTGAAAATAAATACACTTTTCTAGTTTGAGAAATGTAGTGGTACTTTTTGCTTGACACACTGTCAACTTAATCAGTTTTTACGTCCTGGCTGGTTGCCAAAGTTTTCTGTCCTTACCGGAACTGATAGATTCTCATTAGTGTGCAAACGAGCATCAGTTGTCCATTTTATTATGATTTGTTTATACGGAACCAAGATTTAATATAGTCCTAAGTGATAGCTAACCATCTGTACGTACCCTTGATTAATTACCTAAGCAGATGCTTTTTATGACACTCAGGAAAAGCCACTTGGCAGAAAACTCATAAAAGACATGTGGCATAGGCAGTGTTTACGTAAAACGTTACGTTATGTACAGATAATTGTAAACATATCAAATTTGAAGAATGTAGATATATCTCAAAATGCACTCTACACTTCTTTGATATGTTTTAGAAGCCTTTTTTTAATTTGTTTTAGTTTTGAAGCTGACTTATTTTACTGAGTCTTTCTACTGACCTCATGTACATAAGCAGTACAAGGACATTCCCGAACGCTCCGGTGCCCGCCAGCAGGACATATGTGCTGCCGAAGGTGTACTGTATCCAGGAGTCTGGAGGAGGAAACTCCAGCCAGTGACTGTTGACATGCAGCAGGTAGTCGTCCGTAAATAAACCAATTGAGCGCCACCTCTCCACCGGCCATCTCTCAATGAACTTCGCCACCAAAGCTAACTTATTATCAGAAACACTTAGTGCTGTTGTCTCTACAATATCTACACTATTTTGATAAGAGGCCAAGTCATTGACCGCACCATCTGTCACTTTCAATCTATTGCTCTCATCATTCAATTCCTTTTTGAAGTGATCAGAACTCCTTCTTCGCCTTTTCCACTGCTTTAAATCATCCAGACACCGCCACAAAAAATCATTACGACACTTGAACGGTTTTAATGCCACTATTTTTGTTATTTTACAATGTATGCACTTGCTTTTGTCATTTTGAAACTGAACTATGTTATTTTTGTCCACCACTCGTGTCGTCGAGTCAACATTCATACAGTAAACTATGTTTGAGGCCGACACCAGAGCAATCATTAATATACTCAACATACTATTTACGTTATATTACGGAGAAGTCGTCGTGTTTCTATAGATTAATAGGACACAACCGTTCACGATGGTTTCCGAGACAAAATGTTGCCGGTTCGTCACGGAGACGCGAAATGTGTCCCGGTAAGGATGCGGTACTACTCCCCGGACCCGACTAATCTCTAAACATTCCCAGAGCGGAATTATTTTGAGGACTGAATATTGCAAAAATAGAAAATGTCGCTGCTTAGCTATATTTAGACGAACGACACTGGCAAACAAACACGTCAATAAAATTTAAACCAAGTAAGTACTTGCCTCATTTATCGCTTCTTGTTGAATGTTCAGTTTTAGGAGTCAGCGAGTTGGAACCTATGTTCCTCCAGAGATCTTATCGGCCGTGAATATTTTAAAATGTAGGTTAGTAATCCAGCAGCTGCATTGTTTAAATCATATACATATTTATTTATTTGGAGAATTATATTTTTATGTCTGTAAAGTTCATTTTAGTTCTTTTTATAATATATTTAATGCATATATGTAAAGAAAAGGAAACATATTCGATTTATGGCTTTCATTTTTATGCCTACTCCATTATGTCCTTTTATTCTTATTGTCTTACATGTCATTTTGTTTATATCTACCTACATATCTACAGAGGCAGAAAAACCCTCTGTAATTTTGCTTTGTAAATAACATGGTTCTTTTGATCAATCAATTTGGCAATTTAATATAATGATAGAATTTCGTAATTCCCTCTAGTCTTATTCGAAAAACAGGTACCTACCTACTTACAGTTCTTTATGATATGAAAGAAACCAATTTAATATGAGAAGATAACAAAGATGAAAGATTCAATTACGTGAACAGAACCAAAATAATAATATTAAACGTACCTATTAGTTTTCAGGCAAATATGTTTTCATTTATAACAAACAGAAAAATCTAGAAATATTAAATCGTATTTTTATTGGACATTGTATGTAAAAGAAAATGATAAATTGTTCACGATGTAAACATGAGGAAAAAACAAAAATAGGTAGGTACTTAGTGGTGTAATGCCAACTGATAATATAATAATTTACCTACTTACCTGAGATACATAACCAAAACGATGATGTTCCCCCAGCAGCCGATCGTAGTAAACATAACATAGAACCCGCCTAAAATCTTCTGCAACGATTCTCTAGGAGGTGGAAATTGTAGCCAGTGTTCGTTGATCAAATCCAGATAGTCGTCAGAGAAAAATCCGTACTGTTCCCATCGAGATACGGGCCAAATTCGCTTGAAATTCGCAAGTAATAAAGCGTGCTTGTTCACAGTCGAAGTGTTGGCTGAATCAGTAAGGTTCCTCGATTCGAGTGAGTTAGCTATTCTATATGCCGTTTCGACGCCCGATTGGTTCGCGGACCGCTTTTTTCTATCTAATTGCATTTGCCGAACTTTTGTTCTGATTTCATAATTCCATAACTCGCGAACTTTTTCTATGTAACTTTTGTCGACTTCGTTTTCCACTAGAATTAGATTTGGGCATTGGTTCGTTAACTCACAGTAGGATATTATAACTACGGAAATAAGTGCCACTAAGAAACTTAATTTCATTTTAGTAAGTTGATATTGTTCGCGACGTGTCGTTCGTATGAACTCTTGCGGTGTTTTACAAGGAACAATCAGGTCTATTTGTGTCGTCGTCGGTGGCCTGAAGACACTGGATGCTTAGCCACCGTACCCCGGGGACCGCTGTGAATTTATGCTTAAGTGGATTAAAGTGGCTAGCTTTTAGTAAAATCTGTATAGAATTGCCGGTTAATAGAGACGTTATTAGGTTGATCGATGAACCTCTTCATTCGTGAGCATTTTATTAGAGCAGGATAGACATAATCATGTCAAGTAGGACACACAATAGGTATATACACGTATTGTTTGTTGTGACGCTATGAAATATGACAAACTTGTTTTCTACATCAGTTTTACTTATTTGATGAAGTGAGATTAATTGCGTCATGTCACACTAACATATACTGTGTATACTACGTGCTTTCATTCATGTAATATGGCAACAACTGTCGAACGAATCCATTAGAAAAAGTTCGGATTAAGTATGACTGAACAGATTGGATCGTAGATAACTATTTTGAACGTGCATGATGCACATAGTAGAAAATAAACTGCATACACGTGTCGACTTTATATTACTCGACAAATTGATTCGCGAGAAGACGAAATGTCTTTATTAATTATCTTAGCCACCTATAGATTAAATATCGAATTAAAAATCTTTATTGCAGGTCACATGATCAATAAAAATACAAAAAATGTTCAAAAAAATAAATGGTATTCCACCACCTGTGATGTCAGACAATTTATATCGAATGTTTGTTTGGTCGTAAATAAACATGTGCAATTAATAACACTGCAAATTATAGACAAATCACCTAATAAAGACGAAATACTACACAGCCTAGCTATATTATATCGACCAAAGAACTCACAGAAAGAACCATTGTGCATTGACAGGGGCGTTTCTTCGAAGCCTATCCTTCACTTCAGGTAGCTAAGCTCCCCTTAAAGTGTGTCTGCATACATTTAGCTGCTAATTGCCACAGATATCTGACTCATCCCTGACCCTGGCACTTAGGTACTAGATGTTTACATTTCCCTCTGATCCCTTGGATGTTGATGAATTCAGCGTCAATCTCTGTGTACCCAGCACGGCAAGCCAGAGACAAGATTACCTTAATACTGCAAGTTATTTTTGAACACGGATTTTTCAACTTTTTGCACATGTACTATGGAGGTTTTTTTTTTTTTTTTTTTTTGGGTGGGAAATCATCAAATAACTTCTCCCGCTCTGGGTGGAGCAGGAGGGCGTGTCAGACTTTTACTGACTAAAACCCACCCGTGTTCCTTCAGTATCCCCTATGCCAGGGGCTGTGGTGTCTCTTTCGAACAAACCCGCACCCCTGGCAGGCATCGACCCTTGCGGGTCCCATCACTATTTGTGCTGACATCTCTTTGAGGTGCGCGTGGAACACAACGCGCCGTCGACTTGGGCTTGGTCCTTACCGGACAGCGAGCTACCCATTACTCGCCGTCCGCAAGCCCATGCCTACGGTGGCCGGAAATCGGCCTGGGATTCCCGACGCCCAGGGCGTCTCCGTATCCTGCGGCGGCTGGGGTCGCGAGGGCGCATATGCTGCCTCTCCCTCACGTGCGCCGCCTCCCTCTTCGCGAGCATCACTGCTTCGCTAAAGGAGGTGACGGCTTCCCATGCCCTCTCGCTCCGTACCATGGCCTGGACCAGGGCCGGACGCGAGAGATCGCCGCCGCCGATCGCCTCCACGAGGACACGGCGGTGCTCCGCCCAAGCAGGGCAGACCGCCACCGTGTGCTCCACCGTGTCCTCAGGGCGATCTTCGCAGTGGAAACACCCGGGCGTTTCCTCCCGCCCTATCCGAAACAGGAACCTCCCGAAACAACCGTGTCCGGTGAGGACCTGCGTCAGGCGGAAGGTGAGGACGCCATGCCGCCTCTCAAACCACTCCTCAAAGAGGGGACTTACCGCCGCAATCGTGGCGTGCCCAGCACTGGGTTGCGACAATCGCTCTCTCCATGTCACCATGAGATCCCGCCGGAGCTCTGTCCGCTGTGCCGCGATTTCCTGCGGCAGCGGACTTACGCCCCGGCGTTTGGCCTCCTCGCGCCACTCCCAATGTACTATAGAGGTTTAGATATATGTACAAACATATACTTACATATAGAGGTTTAGATTTTCCTGTTTACTCTTTTATGGGGATAAACAACTTGAAAGTAAACAAAACCATATCTCTACATAAATCAGAAAGCAGACGCATAAAATAAAATAGCCATCACGGCGAGCAAAATAAAATGGCCACGCGTGTGTGTCAAACTGATAAATTAATATGAAACGATTGAATGGATTCACATTATTTTCGAGTTCATTTATAATGATGAAGTTAATAGGAAATTAATCTGTTATTGGAAATAATGTATGTTGCAGTGTAAATAGTATTAAGAAAATAGATATTTGTTATTTTGAAGACTCAATTTATCTACATCTTCTTGGAAAACTGGCTAACTAAGAATTCGAAGTATTCAAATATCTTTTGATCCTAGTTCAAGGAACTTCGGAGACATCAGACGGGAAGTTGGTTTTCGATTCGGCTTCAATTTCAAAGCTCAATAATTTTGTAGAATTTCGTGATTAAACGATTCAGGACGACATTGATTTCTTGATAAAATTATTCATCACGTTCAGTCTTATTATTTTCAAAGGTTCAATCCTATACGTATTGTAAGTTTCTAAATGTACCATTCTCATTATTGTAACTCTAAAAGGTTCACTATTCTCATGATTGTAACTGTAATCTCTATCCGACTACGGCCATGGTCAGTGATCAGTGGTCAGTCGGCCGGACAACAATCCCTAATTTTTATTAATTAATTCTCCGAATGTTCCAAATGTCGACTTCACAACAATCCTAAATTAACTTCTTCAATTGGTTACCACTTAATCCTATTATGCCAATATTCCCAATTTGTGGAAGCTTAATGAGCGCATCACTAATCTTGTGATTAATTAATTCATTGTGCAGTTTCGGACCGAAGTGAAATCTAAAAATGAATATCTATTTATCATTTTTGGCAGAATTATGTGTTACATTAGAATATGCCTTTAAACCTGATACTTTAAAGTTTGGGATGCATTGTTCGTTTTAAACAACATAATTCTGCGTGTGACAAGTTGCTTTAATTGTTCATTGTTTGCTAGCTTTGCATAACGCGAATATACAAAAAACTGTAAAAAAAATAGTGTAAAAACTATCTATGTATATTTTTAATGATTTCCAAATAGTTATGTTGCTTATATGGCTCCATTATTAAACAACAATATGTAAATCGAATCCTCCTGTGTTAGAGATTTATCCTACCATTTACTAACTTGATAAGTACAAAACTAACATCCCACAACGAGATGCAGATTTGCACAATGCTCTTGACATTGAATGGCGGCGTAGTCCGCAGGCGGATATTATTAGAATTTGCTTGTAACTAGAACAAGCATTTATTTTATTTTGTGAAAGATTTAAACAAATTGAATGTCTTATAAACTCGTGAAAATGTTCATGGCAACGTTTTTGCTCTAAAAAGTACAATCATTATGTAACGAAACTAACTTTTAGAGTGCTTACTCTCACTTTTAGTCCTTATTATATACCTACACCATAAATATGTTACGGGTAACGTGATTAACTGGACATCATTAATAAGGACCGGCCATTATTAATAATGCCCAAGAGCGTCGGGTAAAGTGATTAATTTATCACTTTGACCGGCCATTATTTTTTCTTCTTCACCTGCTGATATCTGGAAGTTCCTTGGTACTCTTGGTATCGGTAGACCACGTCTTGGATTTTCCTAATACCATTGGCCTTGATGATATCAACCGTCACTTCACAACCACGTGTCATTTGGATTCCCAAGTGTTATCCCAGACGGTTGATTTCATTACTGGCTTAGGTAGCCCCATCATAGAACCATTTCACTTCGCTCCGGTCACCTTGGACGAAATTAAAAAGAAAATCCTTTCCATCAAATCCAAGGCTGTGGGCTATGACGACACCAGTCGTAGTATGGTTGTTTGGATCCTGGATAGCCTTCTCCCTCCGATTGCCCACATCATCAACTTTTCTCTTGATTCCGGACAATTCCCATCCCTGTGGCGTATGGCCTATGTCCGCCCACTCCCTAAAATTTCAAATCCCTCCCTACCCAGCCACTTTCGCCCCATTTCTATTCTCCCATTTCTGTCTAAAGTGCTTGAGGCCTGCGTACACAAGCAGTTTACGGGGTTTGTTCACCGGAACAACCTTGTTAGCTCTTATCAGTCTGGTTTCAGGCCTGGGCACAGTACATCCTCCGCTCTTCTTAAAGTGACTTCTTAAGGTGACATTAGAGAAGCCATGGAGGATACCATGGTTACCGTTCTGGTATTAATTGATTTCTCTAATGCCTTTAACGCCGTCAGCCACGATATACTTCTTACTATCCTCTCTCATCTTATGGTTTCGCCCGAGGCTCTGGAATGGTTCTCTTCTTATCTTCGAGGACGTCGGCCGTCGGTTCACGTTGACGAAAGTTCGTCGAGTTGGCGTGATCTGGATGCTGGTGTTCCGCAAGGCGGTATTCTTTCTCCATTATTATTCTCCATCTTCATTAATTTTATAACTCACTGTCTTCGGTGTTCGTATCATCTTTATGCTGATGATCTTCAACTTTATACATCTGGGCGGGTAGAAGGTTTATCAGACGCTATAGCAGATGTAAACCGAGATTTGGATGCAATCAAAAAGTGGTCTGATAGTTTTGGGGTGTCAGTAAACCCCTCAAAGTGTCAGGCCATTGTAATTGGAAGCTTGCGCATGATGGGTAGGGTGACGCTTAGCTCTCTTCCTCCACTTATTTTCAATGGTACCGTCATACCTATTACTCCTACGGTGAAAGATCTCGGTTTGCACCTTGACTCAACACTGAGCTGGCAACGCCAGGTCTCTGGTGTTAGTCAAAAAGTCAACGGTACTCTGCGATCCCTGTATCGTCTGAGGAACTTTTTGCCCGCTAAGACGAAAACTATGCTTGTGCAGACTTTGATTTTCCCTATCATCGACTATGGTGACGTGTGCTACTTCGATTTGAATGCGGTTTTGCTGGATAAGCTCGACAGACTGCTCAATAATTGTATCCGGTTCATTTTTAACCTTAGGAAATACGACCATGTATCGAGCTGTAGGTCTGAGCTCAAATGGATGCCTATTCGCCAAAGAAGAAGTTTACGCGCTTTGACTACGCTTTTCTCCTTTCTCAATTCTCCTACACCTCCATCTTATCTTGTGGCTCATTTTCAATATCTATGTTCTTCTCACACTAAGAATCTGCGTTCTTCTAACAATCTTCTTTTACTTTGTTCATTCTTCTTTTTATATCCAGTCCATTCTTCTTTGGAATGCGCTTCCTCTCGATATCAGGACGGCCATTAGTCGGTATGCATTTAAGCGGAAATTGCAGAGGTATTTTCATAACGAATAGCGTAGAGTTATCAAAACATCTCTTTCTCTTGATAATATATATGTATATATTTATATTAGAAGTATATATTATAGTAGATATGTATGCTTGTATGTGTATTATAAGTTTATAACCTATTTATGTACCTAGCTTATTTATAATTCTTTATAATACAATTAGTATTGTTTTTTAAATCATATTTCCTCTCAACCTAAGCACCTGCCATCTAATCTCTTCACCACCCTTGGTTGACTGGTAGAGAATGCCTAAGGCATTAAGTCCGCCTTTGTACCTTTTTTGTGTGCGAGAAGTTTAAATAAATAAATAAATTATTAATAATGCCCGACGGCCCGTGGTCCATGTAATAAGTCAGTGTTTGAGATAGCTTGAATTTATCACTTGGACCGGGCAGTATGAATAATTCCCTACTTGTAACCGGGATTAAATATACGTGATTGGATATAACGTTTATTTAATCGAAAATCATTAGGCCTATCGTTTAAAATATATAATATTGCGATTAATTTGATTGAGCGTGCTGCGGGAGCGGCGTGACAGAAACGAATCGCTACAAAACCGACTCCACGCAGTCTTGTCTGCCCTACCCCTAGAGTGTTATTTAAAATCGCGAAGGCGCGGAGGTTCAAGGCGGCCCGCGAGCCGAGGAGCAGGTGGTTTCAACACTCGCCGACGCGGCGTTGAGTTGGGCATTATGAATACAGACCGGCCATTATTAATAGTGCCCGGACTTATCAAATTGCCCGTAACATATATATGTACAAATAAATAATCTTTTATTCACCAGCATCCAGTCCAAACATTTCACTACCGAAATTCAAAATTGGCACTGCATCCTACTCCGTTAATCCCGATTTCCATAAAGAATACGATTCTCAGCAGAACCGTTTTTACGCTCACCTAATTGACTACGGCACATGTGACGGCAGAAAGTAATCTAATATTTAGCATTGACAGCTTTTTTAACTCCCGAGATAATGGGCCTTTCAATATACATATTTCGAGTCTATTTATGTCAGTAATGTATCGTAGCTTTTAAATGGAGGTACCGATTTCCGGGTAGTTTTTGACTATGTTTGATGATGATCACTTAAGCCATTTTAAATCATCATTGAGTTAACTTTGAAACAGGTATTTTTGAGTTTTATTTATCAAAGTGCTCGAAAACTTGGCCCATTATTCATTTTCTTTATAGGCCCCTTAACTTCAAATGGCACAAACAAGAACCGATTTGTCGCACTTTATAGCCGCATAGAGTAATAAAGGGTGTAATAGCGCATAAGGAGAGTCAGGTACCGGGTTCATTGTATACAAGTGCCGTCATACAAGTAAAGGCAATCGCTGGAAATGCTGGCAGTTGCCGTTTACGACGTTTGTAACCATCGTAACAGTAGTTGTCCTCGGTATGATTTTAGTATTCAGTCCGTTGCTTCGAACTTGCCTATAATATTTGAACAGGGAAAGCACGGGTTCGTGACTTTTGACAATGTTATATTTCGCGGCGTTTGTTCTGACTTTTTACAAGTTTGTGACTGTCCCGACGTTTCTACTTGTATGCTTGTTTACCTTTTTTTTTTTTTTTTTTTTTTGTTTTTTTTTTTTTTGGGTTGGAAATCATCAAATAACTTCTCCCGCTCTGGGTGGAGCAGGAGGGCGTGTCAGACTTTTACTGACTAAAACCCACCCGTGTTCCTTCAGTAGCCCTTAAGCCAGGGGCTGTGGTGTCTCTTTCGAACAAACCCGCACCCCTGGCAGGCATCGGCCCTTGCGGGCCCCATCATTTTTTGTGCTGACATCTCTTTGAGGCGCGCGTGGAACACAACGCGCCGTCGACTTGGGCTTGGTCCTTACCGGACAGCGAGCTACCCATTACTCGCCGTCCGCAAGCCCATGCCTACGGTGGCCGGAAATCGGCCTGGGATTTCCGACGCCCAGGGCGTCTCCGTATCCTGCGGCGGCTGGGGTCGCGAGGGCGCATATGCTGCCTCTCCCTCACGTGCGCCGCCTCCCTCTTCGCGAGCATCACTGCTTCGCTGAAGGAGGTGACGGCTCCCCATGCCCTCTCGCTCCGTACCATGGCCTGGACCAGGGCCGGACGCGAGAGATCGCCGCCGCCGATCGCCTCCACGAGGACACGGCGGTGCTCCGCCCAAGCAGGGCAGACCGCCACCGTGTGCTCCACCGTGTCCTCAGGGCGATCTTCGCAATGGAAACACCCGGGCGTTTCCTCCCGCCCTATCCGAAACAGGAACCTCCCGAAACAACCGTGTCCGGTGAGGACCTGCGTCAGGCGGAAGGTGAGGACGCCATGCCGCCTCTCAAGCCACTCCTCAAAGAGGGGACTTACCGCCGCAATCAGGGCGTGCCCAATGCTTGTTTACCTTACGTAGTAATCTTGTTTACCTTTCTTACTTCCTCAATTTACTTTGCAAGCTTGCAGTTTTGGTAAAAAATGGTGAATGTAAAACAAGTTCACATTTTTTCCATACAGACTTCGGGAGGGTTTTACTCCACTGTTTGATAATGTACATCAAAACTTAAACATGGTATGGTTTTGTCTTATTATTAATATTGTCGGTACGGAAACAGAATACAAAAATAAAAAGCCATTAAAAAGTTATGAGCCAACAAAGATTAGTTTTTCTTGCTAATTTAACCTAACTTTGGGCGTGTTTAAGTAATAAAAGAAGTGTAAAATCTCCAAAACCAAGTCGGTACCGACAAAGTTCAACTATCGATAAGTTCAATAAACTTTATTGGTCATTGATTTATGCCGTGGTTTTTTCATAAAACTCGATCTTCCGAAGGACTTTTCTTAATTTTTTCGCGAATGTTTTGCTATAAATGCTCCTGCATCTCACTCAATAACGTTGTGCGTGTAGATTCGTTTCTAACTGCTCATCACTGATACTACCTCTGTCGGATACGAAGTCTGGGTGAGACAGCGTGATTTTTAGCCAGGCCCACCAGTGAGTTCGAGCCCGCGAAAAGTGTCCCCTTAAATTATTCGATAAGCTCAATAGCAGTAGGCAGGTAGATTGCGCAGTATTACCATGATATAACAGTAACTTGTATATGAATTCACTTAAAGACCACAGAAGTTGGAGCGGCAAAATAACACAAATGAAAACGCAAAGCAAATTCTGGCAGGCAACAAGAAAACCTGTTAGATGAAGCTACAAGGCAGATAGCTAAGGCAAACTTCCGTAGAACTATTTGTTTAACAGTCTCGAAACTAGGAACTCACAATTGAAAAGTTATTTTCTTTGGAATGTAATTTAAATGCTCGCTGTGATGGCAAGAACAATTTAAAATGCATCATCGTAAATGTGAAATTCCCCTTAAAAGCCGGGCTTGCAATTTCATGCAGTAATGTTGAAATACTCTCCTCTTTTATTGCGAATATATATAACAGTGTAGCTATCTACTCTGCTAGCTGGGTTTGTGGTGAGATAAAGTATAATTAAGGGAATAACTTAGAAGTGTAAAACATATGTTTTGCTGACATTTATGGGCCGCGTGTTTGCGTTTCAAATGTGTGATAAATTTATTAATATATCACATATTACACCTTAGGTTATTCCCTTCCGTGACCCGGACGGGGCCGCCACCGTTTGATGGCGGACGCGGTGGGGCCGCAGGGGAAGAGGATTGTCGGTATAGCGTTGGCCCCTCTCCCTATCCCCTGCGGCCGAAAAGTGGTAGGCGGCGGGGCCACTGTGTTGACCCGTCGCAGGGTGACCGAGGGGTCCGCAAGGGCCGATGCCTGCCAGGGGGCGGGTCGTTCGAAAGAGATATCGTGGCCCCTGGCACACAGGCAACGGCCCGTGTAATGTGCCCCGGCAGATAACCAAACGGTTTGGAACGTGATGATGGGAAGAGACCAGATGACGCTGTTGCCTTGGAAGTTGGGTAGAACTCTGGTGTGGCAACTCATGGCGCAGGCGCCATACCATGTTTCTAGCACGGTGGGATGTGCTGGCACCGCTGCTGTGGCTGCTGAATCCCTTAAGCGACACAAATACAACCTTATGGGTAACTACAGTTTTGAGCCTTTTGGGGTTTAAAAGCATAGGTCATGGGGCCCGAGTGTGCGTCTCCTTTTTAAGGAATGTTCTCGTTGACTGGTCGACACTTCACGGGACCAGAGGGCTGGGTTGTTCCTTGGCCAAAAAAATTTCATTGCCATTCAAAGTGGCAATGCTGCCAGTATTCTGGCAACGTTTCCGAATGACAGCTATGCGGAAAGTAGTTCGACGCCTGAGTGTTGTTTTGATTTAGTATTTATTTGTACCAGTGGTCGCCCAGAGGTCGAAATTTGACCATAATTAAAAATATTAGCTTTTTCCATAAAATCTACTGGCTTCCGCCCGCGGCTTTGCCCGCGACTTCGCGTAGAAGTCGAAAATTATCCCGCGGGAACATACTACCGGGATAAAAAGTATTATATGTGTTAATCTAGGTTATAATCTATCTGTGTGCCAAGTTTAATCCAAATCCATTCAACAGTTTTTGCGTGAAAGAGTAACAAACATCCATACATCCATATTTACAAACTTAAACTTTCGCGTTTATAAGATTAGTAAGGATAACTGTGCCTCAATACATCTGCGTAATTTTCGTAAACTGGGGTACACAGTTTTTGCTTCACATATTAATAAATATTATAGTTAATAATTTAGTACCTATCTAGTGTCGAGAGTAACTCATGTTAAATATTGTACATCCTTATTTTTAAAATAATTACCTTTTATTTACATAAAACAATAAAATAAACGCTTAAATATCCGGTGACCCTACCGTTTTATCTGCTGAAACGCAAACGAAACTAAGATGATGATTAAAGTTTCTGTACCTGACAAAGGTTTGCTAAAAAAGGTTTATTTCAAACAATATTCAGCAGGTTTAGGCTTGTCTGACACTTTCATTTTGTTTACGAAATACCGTACGCAGAAACCCTTTGTGGAAACTAAAAGCTTCTGTGTAACCAAACTAACAATACTATAACGAAACTTTTCACATTCATTGTGATTTATTTGTTCAAACAATTCTTGCAACAATATGTTATATTATTTAGGTACTTTACTTATAGTTATGCCATTAATATTTTGGTCGACTTGTACCTAAAAAAACACAGGGTCAAGTGTGTTTATGTGGGTTTTTTATTAATGGGGTTTTTCAAATGGGGTTTTATAAGGAATCTAACAAAACATTTTTCTCTTAACTTTTTACTTAGGTATTCTACTAAGTAAAAAGTTGGCGAAAGAATGTTTTGTTAATTTAAAAGCTTCTGTAAGGGTCGTATTTTTTATTTGGAATGTTGTGCGATATTATTAAATTACAGGGAACCTTTGGGTAGATGTTGGCTTGTTTATATATATTTTTGCTTTAATACATATCTATCTACCTCATCATCTGCCTGGCCTTTTCCCAACTATGTTGGGGTCGGCTTCCAGTCTAACCGGATGCAGCTGAACAGTATTTTACACGGAGCGACTGCCTATCTGACTTCCACAACCCAATTACTGGGTAACACGATACCCCTTGGTAAGACTGGTTGTCAGACTTTCGGGTTGCTGACGACCCGTAACGACTGTCAAAGATCCACAAATGACAGCCGGGACCAATGGCTTAACGTGTTTTCCGAGGCACGGAGGGGTCTTGGTATGTAAAGATGGTCACCCATCCTCGGACCAACCGTGGCAAGCGTAGCTTAACCTGATCGATCGACCCGCGCAGCTATTGTTACTTAGCCACAAGCTCCTCATATCTATCTACCTACCAATACCTATGTTGGCTGGTTTCAGGAATGAAATAAAAGTCAGCCCTAATAATTTACACCCACAAAGGACGATGCAAGATCCGCTCTTGCATAAATAAACGGGTTGAATATCTGTTTTTCATGTGACAATCAGGACTATATTTTGTGACCCTACATTGTTTAGTAGTAGACGTTTCCGATAGAAAGTAGTAGTGTTAAGAAAGATTGCGCGTCCTAACGGGTAGGTCTAGGTCTGCTATTCATCGATTACCATACATTTTGTACATGTTGTTCCCATTAAAATTTCTACGGAACAGTTACATATTAGCAGGAACAAAGAACCCTCTAGGTGGCATTAAATCTGTGCACCCCATCGCGATGCCCCGGGGACTTCACCAAGTTGCTTCCGTAATCTTTATAATATTTCTATTACTTTGCAGCGACGTCGGAAATTGGGGAATTCTTGTGAACATTAAACTGGGTATTTCTTTTAAATTGGGTTGACTTACTGCTTTCTATGACACGGAAGCTTAAAGAAATGAGATGTCACATTTATCTTTACAAAATGCTCATACTTATTTGAATAATTTGTTGTTTCTTTTTTAGCTTGTGTAGGATAAATGTTTGTGTAATGTTTGGTAAAAGATCAGTACTCGAGTATTTTTGTTTGTGTTGCAAAGTTAAGAGCACTTCATATAGGGAAGATGAACACGATCTACCCTGATCATGATCTACCCTGTGTGCAGAAAGTTTAATAAATACTCAAATCAAATCAAATCAAAATATTTTTATTTCATATAAACCTGCATGGGCACTTATGAAACGTCAGAAGCTAGGTGCACGGTTCCAAAATGTTGTTTCCTATGGAGAAGAGCCGGCAAGAAACTCCACGGTTACTCTTTTAAAAATGATTGGCTTTAACAATGTTTTCAGGTAAAAAAAAAAAAAATGTATGGGAGGACAGTGCAGGCCTGTAAATAAGTACCAGGTACTTAGACGAATCCAGAATAGAAAATCGTCTACAAATCTACAGTCTGTAAGGCCTACAACGTTCTCCCATTCACAATATGTAAAATAATCTACATAAATAAAATGAACCTAATTAAACATAGTGACATGATTAACATGACAATCACTAAAAAATAGTTGATATTAAAATTGATGTATAATGTCAAATAATGACGAGAATATGTCAGCATTGTAAAAATAAAAAGAACATTGAGAGCAGTTAATAGACTTTCACATAGATATGCTGTTAATGAGGTACCAGGGAAGCCACATGTGCAGAAGGAATTAATGCCAAACTTCCCTGTCTTCAACGTAGTCTTTTATCTTATAATATGCTTTTTTGATAAGGATACGTTTGATGTGCGTTTTAAACTTTCCATCGCTAAGTTCTGTAACTGACTTTGGCAACTTGTTATAGAAGCGGATACTGTTTATTAGAAATGACTTGCTAGTTTTAGTCAATCTAAATTTTGGAATCACAATTTCATCTTTACTACGTGTATTCAGATTATGGAAATCACATCGTTTTTTGAAAAGGCCTAAGTTTTTGCGAACGTACAAGATATTTTCTAGGATATAAAGAGACGGCAGAGTTAGAATATCAATTTCGCTGAATTTGTTTCTAAGAGACTCGCGAGGCCCCATTTTATAGATTGCGCGGATTGCCCTCTTTTGTAAAATGAAAATTGAATCTACGTCAGCTGCCGATCCCCACAACAGAACGCCATAAGACATAATACTGTGAAAATAAGCAAAGTAAACTAACCTAGCTGTGGCTACATCCGTCAACTGCCTTATCTTTCTTACTGCGTAAGCAGCTGAGCTTAATCTACTTGAAAGAGCTCTAATGCTCTACTAATATACTATTAATTCATTAGATCTCACATTCAAACCACACACACACGCTGTGAGCCTTTGTACGAGTAGTTGATCAAATAGTGACGAGACGTCTTTGATCTGTCACTGTGGCCATCCGTCATACAATTCTGTTGATGAACAAATGGAACAAGGGAATACGGAGAACTAAATACACCAACCCGTAAAGGGGCTCGTGGTTAAATAATAATAGTCGCAAGGGTAGATCTTCAAGGTTAAGCAACGCTTGCCGAGCTTGTCCCATAGATGGGTGACCATCTATTAGATACCGAGACTCTACTAAGCCTCGGATAGCACGTTAAGGCGTTAACAAAATCAATGACCAATAAAGTTTATTGAATTTTTCGATAAATGGACTTTGTCGGTACCGACTTGGTTTTGGAGATTTTACACTTCTTTTATTACCTAAACACGCCCAAAGTTAGGTTCAATTAGCGAGAAAATCGAATCTTTGTTGGCTCATAACTTTTTAATGGCATTTTATTTATTTTTAGTATTCTGTTTCCGTTAATAATGAGACAAAACCATACCATGTTTAGTTTTTGATGTACATACATTGTCGAACAGTGGGGTAAAACACTCCCGAAGTTTGTATGGAAAAATGTGGACTAGATTCACTTTAAGCCGTCGGTCTCGGCTGTCATTTGTGGATCTTTGATTGTCGAAGCCCGAAAGTATTGAACTGTAACTGGGCTGGAGGTCCGATAGGTCAGATGCTTCATGTGAAATACTGGAATTCAGCTGCATCCGGTTATACTGGAAGCCAACCCAACCCACCTAGCTGGGAATAGGCTAGGCAGATTGATACAAGAGTCCTATAAACACACATAAATAAATAAAGCACAAAAAATATTACAGGTAGGTAACAGAAATATTATTTATCAAACTATTTCTTATTTCATAAGATATTTCTACCAGCAGACTTGCGAAAGAAAAAATGAAAAGAAAAGTAATCAAAGTGATGTGTGAACGTGTGATGTGTTCTAACTCTGTAAGTGTTTTTATTTGTGCTGAGAAACCTTACTGGTGACTTCTCACTTCTCATATTTTTGGAAAACTTTGATATACCTACTAACTGTTATTTTTTAAATGGCTTCAAAAAAAGGAATTCGTTTTTTTAATGTTTGTTTCTTCAGAACTCCGTCATTTATTTATAAATCGATTTGAAAAATCTATTTTTTTAAAGTAGGCAATGATGTGATCGAGTGGTCTCATTTAAAGGAAAATGCCTATCAGAAAAATGTTTGAAATGAACAACAATGAAATATACGCCAAATTGCACTACAAATTGTAGGGAACCCATTACAATTGCAATAATTATCAAAAACCTAGGTAGAAGCCAATATCAAACTTTTTTTTCTAAAATATAGGTTAAGTAAAGATTAAAAAAAAAAAAAAAACAGAAATTAAATGTTTTAATCGATGCAATATCGAGATAGCAGTTAAAACAAGGTTAGGTTTCTATACATTTATAAATATACAAGTCCAAAACAACAGCAGCCTCGTATTTAGGCAGGTTCTGGTCCGTCGTCAAAAAGCCGAGTCGTCGTTTAGGCAGGTCCAATCTAAGTCCGTTTTTAAAAATGGGTAACATGTGCAGAAGTAAAATCGAAATCCTTAAAAAAATGTCACAGTCAGTCGTTGTTAAATATCTTAAATAGCAATATGTATGTAACTCAAGTCGCACACGATCAGTGTTTATTTGACATGAGTCAATAAAAATTAAAATGAACTAGACGGATTTCAAGTTAAATATTTTAAATATCGTCATATTTTCACCATCGTATACAAATTTGAGAATTCTTTCATTCATATTTTATTCTAGTAGTTTCTATCCTTTTCAGGTATTTATTAGGCTTTCCCCTTTGATCAAGTTCTGATTAGTGGAAAAAGTGGTGGAGAAAAGTGTGGAGTCTTGGTTTATGTTGATGATGTTATAATAACTTCCTGTAAATGTTATTTACTTGTGCCAGTGAAGGTATACCAATTTGGGCAGGGTAGGTACCACGACTAAAACGGAAAAATACTTATAAAGTAAAAAAAAAAAATACACACACTTCCAAAAAAAGTGAACAATAAAGTTAATTTTGGAAGTCGGTGGCAAAAAACAAAAAATACAAAACCAAAGACACCAACTTTCGAAATGAAAGTTATTTTTCTCTATTTAGTGTTTTTTTTTTGTGATACTATTTGGAGATTATGATTTAACAGTAAGAAAACAACATATTTTTATCGACTAATTTTACAAATGAATCCCTATTTCGCTCGGTCACGGCATCACACGTGAACGACTGGACCAATTTTGCTAATTCATTTTTTGTTGTGTTTGTTATTGTCAGGAGAAGGTTCTTATGTAAGAAAATTTTATAATTCCATTTTCATAGATAAGACAGGACAACGTCTGTCGGGTCAGCTAGTCTTATCTTCTTCTTATATCAGGGTAAGTTTTTATCCAGTGCGCAAATTGTAACCATGAATTTAGCATATCATTCTAGAACCCCTAGCTCAGAAATTTTTCGCCAGTTAACCAAAAAAAAATATCAGCTGTTTCATAGAAAAGTACAATACCTACGCGGTCAAAATGTGTGGAACAGGAGATTTTTTTTTTGTATATCCGGCGAAAAATTTCTGCGCTAGGGGTTCTAGAATGATATGCTGAATTCATGGTTACAATTTGCGCACTGGATAAAAACTTTTCCTGTATTAAAATGAATCCCTATTTCCTTTGGTCACGGCATCACATGTGAAAGGCTGGACCAATTTTGCTAATTCTTTTTTTGTTGTGTTGTTTATAGTCAGGAGAAGGTTCTTATGAAAGAAAAAATTAAAAAAGTTGCGCGTTACATAATATGTATTCATAGTTAAAACAGGACAACGTCTGTCGGGTCAGCTAGTTTAAAATATATCTTTCATCCAGACGTTTCGTAATCAGCCTATAATGTTCCCGCTGCTGGGTCACAGGGCTCTACTCCGTAATAGGAAGTAGGCGGTGGATTACATCCACCACGCGGGCCCAGTGCGGGTTGGTAGATGTCAAATGCTTTCGAATTTTTGCTTCTAGAACATGCTGGTTTCCTCACGATGTTTTCCTTCACCGATTGGAGAGCAGTGGTGATGAAATAATGTACACAAAGTGAAGCACCTGTCTGGGCTCGAACCGACGACTTACAACTCGTAAGGCAGGGCTATTACCAATTTCCCACTGGGCCATCACTGCTCCTCCAGACGTTAAAAGGTACAAAAACAAAGTGTGTAGCTAATTGCTACCAATTTTCATATGATCCACTTCAGTTGATTATGTTGTTGTATCTACTAGAACAAAGGAGCATTTCATTTAAGGGCACGGTGGTCGCGTGACGAAGATCGCGTGAGGCCACTTGAACTTACGTTCTCTCTAGAGAAATGGAAGGCACTTGTGTTTGTACTGTCTTTTAATATTACTTCAATCAAGTGTTTTCGATTTATTAGTGTCTGGAGTAAAACATAAGACCGCAATATTTCTTAATAGATTTGGTTGATGATCGACTTAAAATTCACAATCCTATGAGCCACTAAGCAAATTGACTGCCTCGTTCGTTTAGTGGTTTTAAGCGCTAACTCCGATCCGTTGATCCGTGTGGTGCCGGACGTAAAAGAATAGCACCATCCCATTTCTTCCCGTGGGTGTCGTAGAAGGCGACTAAGGGATTTACTAGAGAATGGGCAGCAGCGTTCTCTATAGATTTTACCACCATACTGCGATCGCCAACCCGTCTGCCAAGCGTGGCGATTATGGCAAAATAAACCCTTTTGGGGGAGGCTTATGTCCAGCAGTGGACGTCTTTCGGCTGAAATGATGATGATGATGATGAAGCGCTAACTGCTGAGCATGAGATCGAGGTTCGATTCGGTCGGGAAAAGTGTTATTAGTTTCATCTGTCTGGAATTTATCACTTCCGGAGTGTGAATTTGTGCCCGGGTGATGGCAATTTTCTCGTCCCCTATTACATGGGAGTTAACACAACTGGCGAAATATGGATGTAATATAGGTGCCCAACCCTTTGGGGAAACATAGCGTGGTTTTGTTATGTGTTCAATCAAGTATTTTCCATTTATAAGTGTCTAAAGCAAAAGGTCAAGACCACAATATTGCATAATAGTTAGTTACTATGGCTTTTTTTTTTTTGGGTGTGAAATCATCAAATAACTTCTCCCGCTCTGGGTGGAGCAGGAGGGCGTGTCAGACTTTTACTGACTAAAACCCACCCGTGTTCCTTCAGTAGCCCCTATGCCAGGGGCTGTGGTGTCTCTTTCGAACAAACCCGCACCCCTGGCAGGCATCGGCCCTTGCGGGCCCCATCATTTTTTGTGCTGACATCTCTTTGAGGCGCGCGTGGAACAGAACGCGCCGTCTTGGGCTTGGTCCTTACCGGACAGCGAGCTACCCATTACTCGCCGTCCGCAAGCCCATGCCTACGGTGGCCGGAAATCGGCCTGGGATTCCCGACGCCCAGGGCGTCTCCGTATCCTGCGGCGGCTAGGGTCGCGAGGGCGCATATGCTGCCTTTACCCTCACGTGCGCCGCCTCCCTCTTCGCGAGCATTACTGCGTCGCTGAAGGAGGTGACGGCTCCCCATGCCCTCTCGCTCCGTACCATGGCCTGGACCAGGGCCGGACGCGAGAGATCGCCGCCGCCGATCGCCTCCACGAGGACACGGCGGTGCTCCGCCCAAGCCGGGCAGACCGCCTAGTTACTATGGCTGCTGATCGATAAGTGTCAGTAACGTTGTCTAGATTTTGCGATTTAGAATTTCAGTTGCAATCATATTTGATACTAGCGACTTCACCCACGTGGAGGTTGGAAATTATTCCACGCGAATGTACTACCAGGATAAAAAAGTTTCCTATGTGTAAATCCGGGTCATAAACTATCTGTGAGCCTTTAATTCAACCGTTTTTGCGTGATTGAGTAAAAAACACCGAAACATAAAAATGATCACATTTATAATATTATAGTAGGACTACTGGACTAGTAGAATATTTTCATATTCAGACGTATAAATACAAGTCTTATCTGGAAATTCACATTCGAATAAGCAATTTAGCTCCAGTGTACTTAGCTGGCATTCCATTATTATGAGACGTAATATGGAAACAATTACTGAATGCGTCAGGCCGTTGAGAGCAACGCATCCGCAAATCCTCGGATATGTATCTGATATGCGGATATGGATACGGAATAATACGGATACGGATATTGCAATTTATCCATCGGCTGACTGTGGCGGTAAATCCGCTTACATAAGTACATAGAGATGGGTTTATAAAGCTCTTTTTGTGTTTATGTTGGCACGGTATTGTTTGTGGTGGAACATCGAGTTGGTTTCCCACATGGATGCCGATCATAGTCATTAATTTATTATGAAATAGTCCCTGGAAATTAATGAAATATTACCATCATATCATATTCGTAATATTGACAAATTTTGAATAATTCAAATTCGGACATATATGGGCAGTGTTCAAGCGAATTGAGTCGCTTGCAATCCGGATATCCGGATATCCGTATTATCCGGATATCCGCCGATTTTCAAATCCGGATTTTACTTGCATCAGTTGTATTTCTCTTTAATTTTTTTAATAAATCTGTAAAGTACATGACTGTTATTACGTTATTTATTATTTTAGTATAGTTAATCATTATTGCAATTGTTTATTCACTTCAAAAATCACAATAAGTCAATTTGCAATTTTTGGACACATAGCGGACAATACACAAGATGCAGAAAGTTGCTCTTCTTCACCTGCAAGCGTATCAATTAAATTATCCGGTTTATGAGTGTTCTGCGCAGCGACCAACTTCTTCAACAAATGATTTAGACACCACAATTCGAGCAGAGATGGCACTATTTAATGAGAATGGTCAGAGAAGCAGGAATTTAGAAAGGGTTCACAATCTACTTTAATCAATACCATCGACCAGCGTATTTTTATTATTGGGTGGAAAGTCATCTAATTACTTCTTCCGCTCTGGGTGGAGCAGGAGGACGTGTCAGACTTTTGCTGACTATAACCTACCCGTGTTCCTTCAGTTGCCTGTGTGCCAGGGGTCAAGGTATCTCTTTCAGTCAAGCCGCACGCCTAGCAGGCATCGGCTCTTGCGGACCCCACCAGTTGATGCTGACATCTCTTTGAGGTGTGCGTGGAACATAACACGCCGTCGACTCGGCCTTGGTCCTTAACGGACAGCGAACTACCCATTACTCGCCATCCGCAAGCCCGCCTGGGGTGGCCGGGAATCAGCCTGGGATTCCCGACGCCCAGGGCGTTTCCTACGGAGACTAGGGCTGTGAGGGCGCATATACTGCCTCTCCCTCACGTGTGCCGCGTCTTCGTGAGCATTACTGCTTCGCAGAAGGAGGTGACGGCTACCCATACACTCTCGCTCCGAACCATGGCCTGGACCAGGGCCGGTCGCGAGAGTTCGCCGCCGCCGGTTGCCTCCACAAGTACACGGCGGTGCTCCGCCTAAGCCGGGCAGACCTACACCGTATGCTCCACCGTGTCCTCAAGGCGACCTTCGCAGTGAAAACACCCGAACCTTTCCTCCCGCCTTATGCGAAATAGGAACCTCCCGAAACAGCCGTGTCTGAAGAGGACCTGCGTCAGTCGGAAGGTGAGGACGCCATGGCGCTTCTCTATCTACTCCTCAAAGAGGGGACTTACTGCAGCAATTGTGGCGTGCCCAACCGGCCAGCGTTGAAAACAGAAAGAGTGTTCTCTGCTACACGATATTTATTTAACCATTTAAGAACTTCCATAGTATATTTGACTGGCTGTTGCCAGCCTTCTCCCGCGCGGAACTTTCGTCCCCTAATTAACTCCCTTGGGGGTTGAATTTCGAAAAATCCTTCCTTATTCTCTGTCTACATTATAAAGGGGACCTCTGTGCAAAATTTCAGCTATCTAGGTCCAACGATTTGGGCTGGGCATTGATGAGTCAGTCAGTCAGTCAGGACTTTTCTTTTTATTTAATTATATAGATTTATACTATAGATTGTTGTTTAATAATTTGAGCTGATTTGCCAGGGAAAGTGATATTTTTATTTAATTATTTGTTTTACATAGGTTGATTTGATTGGGATGTTGTGAGATTTGTGATAAATGTAAGATCTCATTTTTGAATTAGAATTGTTTTTAGTACCAGAAGAAAAGATATCAATTATTTATGCGGTGTCGGTGTTAGAAAGTGAACTAGTTTTTTTATGTGATTGAACAGAGACCCGTGGGGACGCCCCTACAAAACGGTGCGGGATAAAATCCGCCCGTGGGCTCCCCCGCTGACGCAGAGTCTCCGGCCTCATCTCGTGCAGGACGTGGTGAGCGCTCTGTTCCCCTCACGAGGGGAGCACGCTCCCCCGCCTATGGCTCCGCCTCCTGCGGTGCCCGATGCGGACCACACCGACGACGACTACGACTCTCCAGAGGTGACCGAGGTAGACCTGAGAGTGGCGGTACGTAGGCTGAGTGCCAAGAATACCGCCCCAGGACCCGACGGCTTGCCCGGCAAAGCCTGGGTCCTGGCCTTGCAGGCTCTCGGGCCTCGACTAAGAGGGCTCCTAAGCGCATGCTTGGAGGAGGGCCAGTTCCCACTTCGCTGGAAGACGGGGAAACTGGTCCTCATTAAGAAGCCGGGGCGCCCAGCGGACTCTCCGTCCGCTTACCGGCCCATTGTGCTGCTCGACGAGGTGGGCAAGCTCTTTGAGAGAGTAATTGCAGACCGCCTCGTCGGGCGGCTGGTGCGGGTGGGGCCGGATTTGGCGGAGAGCCAGTTTGGTTTCCGCAGGGGGCGCTCCACGGTGGATGCCATCATGCGCGTGCCAGCCCTCACGACGGGGGATGCTGTGGCCCGGGGTGGGGTCGTCTTGGCGGTGTCATTAGACATCGCCAATGCCTTCAACACCCTGCCCTGGAGTTGCATAAGGGAGGCACTCCGTTATCACCGGATGCCGACCTACCTCTGTCGTGTGGTCGAGGCCTATTTGACGGACAGGGCCGTCATCTACCCCGGTCACCTCGGAGAGTGGAACCGGCGAGAGATGTCGTGCGGTGTCCCACAGGGATCGGTCCTGGGGCCGCATCTGTGGGACATCGGATACGACTGGGTGCTGCGCGCCGATCTCCCTAGCAGCGTCAGTGTAGTTTGCTACGCTGACGACACGCTGGTCCTGGCGCAGGGGAGGTCGTACCAGGCGGCGGCCGACTTAGCGACACACGGGGTTGCGACAATCGTGGATAGGATCCGGCAACTGGGACTCGAGGTGGCATTGCACAAGTCCGAGGCCATGTGGTTTCATGGTCCTCGGAATGCGCCACCGACGGGTTCCCAGATAACGGTGGGAGGGGTTCACATCGGCGTCGAGTCGACGATGAAGTACCTGGGACTCGTCCTCGACAGCCGGTGGAACTTCGCGGAGCATTTCCGCCGTTTGGCTCCCAGACTGGAGCGGGCCGGGGCTGCGTTGAAGCGGCTCTTGCCCAATCTAGGGGGGCCAAACGCCTCCTGCCGGAGGCTCTACGCGGGGATCGTGTGGTCCATGGCCCTATACGGGGCGCCGGTGTGGGCGCCTACATTGAGGCGCCAACCAGCTCGCAAGTTGAGGGCGTCCCATAGGGTCATGGCGATCAGAATGATCCGAGGATATCGCACGATCTCCGGCGAGGCGGCGGGCCTCCTTGCCGGATTACCGCCATGGGATCTGGAGGCAAAGGTCCTCGCGCAAATGTGGGAGTGGCGCGAGGAGGCCAAACGCCGGGGCGTTAGTCCGCTGCCGCGGGAAATCGCGGCACAGCGGACAGAGCTCCGGCGGGATCTCATGGTGACATGGAGAGAGCGATTGTCGCAACCCAGTGCTGGGCACGCCACGATTGCGGCGGTAAGTCCCCTCTTTGAGGAGTGGTTTGAGAGGCGGCATGGCGTCCTCACCTTCCGCCTGACGCAGGTCCTCACCGGACACGGTTGTTTCGGGAGGTTCCTGTTTCGGATAGGGCGGGAGGAAACGCCCGGGTGTTTCCACTGCGAAGATCGCCCTGAGGACACGGTAGAGCACACGGTGGCGGTCTGCCCTGCTTGGGCGGAGCACCGCCGTGTCCTCGTGGAGGCGATCGGCGGCGGCGATCTCTCGCGTCCGGCCCTGGTCCAGGCCATGGTACGGAGCGAGAGGGCATGGGGAGCCGTCACCTCCTTCAGCGAAGCAGTGATGCTCGCGAAGAGGGAGGCGGCGCACGTGAGGGAGAGGCAGCATATGCGCCCTCGCGACCCCAGCCGCCGCAGGATACGGAGACGCCCTGGGCGTCGGGAATCCCAGGCCGATTTCCGGCCACCGTAGGCATGGGCTTGCGGACGGCGAGTAATGGGTAGCTCGCTGTCCGGTAAGGAACAAGCCCAAGTCGACGGCGCGTTGTGTTCCACGCGCGCCTCAAAGAGATGTCAGCACAAAAAATGATGGGGCCCGCAAGGGCCGATGCCTGCCAGGGGTGCGGGTTTGTTCGAAAGAGACACCACAGCCCCTGGCTTAAGGGCTACTGAAGGAACACGGGTGGGTTTTAGTCAGTAAAAGTCTGACACGCCCTCCTGCTCCACCCAGAGCGGGAGAAGTTATTTGATGATTTCCCACCCAAAAAAAAAAAAAAAAAAAATATTAGTACCTATAGTTTATTATTTCCTTGTGATTTTACTTGAGAGACTGATTAAAAAGTGTTACAAAAGCTAATTCGTTTTATTTAGAAAAAAACTAAAAAATATCCGTATTATCCGCATTGTAAAATATTAATATCCGTATTATCCGCACTATCCGGATAGTAAAATATTAATATCCGGATGGTATAAATGAACGGATTTTGCAAGCCCTGGTCACTTCGTAACTAGCGTGTATGTAATTTCATTTGAAACGGTTCAACACGACATGGTGCTCGATGATATGATCGGTTGTGGCACGATCGGTAGTGCGGTTACCGTGGATATAATGTTATTATGAAGTGTGGTTCGTAAAATGAAAATGAATGAAAAATAAATCCTTTTAAATTTCAGAGCTGTTTTCGGATATTCGCACTCGCAGTAAACGAACATCACTAAATAGAATCAATAGTCGCAAAACGGATATTAATGAGAGATATAATCTATATTTATAAAATGTATCTCTATTTCCCTTAGTCACGGCATCACACGTGAACGGCTGGACCAATTTTACTAATTCTTTTTTTGTTGTGTTTGTTATTGTCAGGAGAAAGTTCTTATGAAAGAAAACATAAGATAAGAGATAGCGCATAAAATGTGAATTCAAAATTCATAGTTAAGAAAGGACAACGTCTGTCGTGTCAGCTAGTCCAAAATACAATTGCCTCCATTTGTGTACGGTTGTTATGGATAGGCTATTTTTCCTTTCGCAGATTGTTTTTTGATAAATATTCTGATTAACCATTAGATTTACTTTCTTCTTTTATATTGTCATCCGGTCTATTGTCAGGGACCGCTTTGCATAATGGTCCCCTGTCACTCCGGTAAAATATGGAGAAACAAAGCGCCATGGGGCGATTTTCTTTTTACCTGCAACCCTTTGGTGGAAAGAATATTTATTTATACGAAGACGAGGACGGTGTTGATGTTGCTGACCTAATGGTTTGTAACCTTTGAATTGTAATAAAGGAAACAGATTGTTCGTCTACTCTCCCAGTAGTGTTTCACATCAAACTTATTTAAATAGTTACTAGTTGCTGCTAGAGGTGAGGCATAATTATTGGATGAGGTATGTTGATTAGCTATTTTTCGATACTAGTCCGTACCTAATCCAAAGCGTCGAGGATTAGTCATGGCACAAAATATTCGTACACAGTCTACACAGAAGATATTCCGTACCTTAAAATGTCGGGGTTAAGTTTCATGTTTAATTAGTCCTGCCGCCAGGGCCGTCTATGTAGAATACCACTGGACTAGTTAGTGCTCTGCATAAAATATGTATAATCCACCGTGTCACAGTGTATATATCAGAAACGGAACGTCCATATCTACTCCATGCCGAATATTTCTTACCCAATCCACATACGATACATAATATCGGTAACAGGCCAGCGGCTATATTTAATGAATATTCGGATTAGGTAAATGGATTAGGTATTTTTAAATACTAGGATTAGGTATTTCCATCAGTAATTTCTCAGGAGCAGCCCGGAGTCCCCGAACTCTATTACATGGGACTTAACTAACTGGCGAAATGTTCTTGTACATACAGCGTCAATATGTGCTAACCCCTAAAGTTATAAATTTTACACTGCTACAACATTGAATTTGTTACGAATACTCAAAAGAGTTCAATGTTTTGACTTGGATTCGAACAATTCGCATCACCGAACGTCGTCTCATATCGGAAGGTTGACGAACTGGCCAGCGAGCCTATATGAATTGCGGTGTTATACCCTATCGTCCGAGTCACTTTATCTTTAGGTCTCTGTCTAATCGATAGACTATGTTATTTTAGACATAGATGATGACTGCTATTAACATTATTAGACATAGTATTTATTGGCATTGACAACCAATGAAACACGCCAAAATAGTATCAGAATAGAATCTGTTTAATTGTAGTACAAATTACATTAAGAGATTGTTTTTAGACTGTCGTAAAAGCAGCGGTTATTTTTATTGCGATCTATAAAGTACTAGCGTTGTAATGTTTTATAGTTAAATTAATTGCTAGCTTATGCTACGCTTTGGATTATATTAATGAAAAATGGCTAAACTGTAGGCTATAAAACAATAAATAAGTCTTATCTGACAGGTAATTTTGTAACAGCGTGATGTAACTGCCGTTAACCAAAGCATAAAAAACCGTTCAATACTTGAACCCCTCTTCGCCAACCCGAATCCCTTTGCCGGCTTTATGTTAATTTATTTCATACATAGGACGGAGGGACCGACATTCGTGCAACCACAATTGGATGTGTGCTTACATTTTATGACATTTAGGTAAGTGAAATTAAATAAACGTTATTACACGGAGAAGGGAATTTTCTTAAAGAAAATTTTTACCTTTTTTATTCCAGTTTTATAATTGAGTAACTACTCAATTAAACCGTTAATTTTAATTGGCTTATTAAAAACTGAAATTTAATATTTTTTCAAGGGTCAGAGATTACCTAATTCAAAATGTGTCTCGACTTATTTTATAAACACGTCAATTTTATTATCGCAAGGCTGTTGCCCGCGGTTTTACTCGCATTGTATTTATGAGAACTGTTTCATGTGCCCAGATAAACAGTACATAGAGTACTGCAAGCATTAATGAAGGACGCCTATCTGGCTATCTGTGTGACAGATTTTATCCAAATTAGTTCAGCAGTTTATGCGAAATTCAGGATCAAACATTTAATTATTTTCACAAAAAGGTATATTTATAATATTGGTGAGATGATATGGGATACTCCTTGTTCAGGTATTTATTTGGCATTTCTCACGTAGAACAGTTAATTATAAAACTAATTGCAAACAGATTTCTAAAGTCCCTTATTCTGGAATCGTTCGAAAAGCTTCTAAAATATTTCCATCTTATGAATAAATTACGGATAAATCGTGAAGTGGTTTATATCCGCTTCCCCATAATTCTTTTGAGTATTTATAAATTTCCCTTATCTCTTATTTTATGTAAAAATTCTTTGTTTGGGAATAAAACATGAAATTCCATTTGTGTCTTTTCCTTAGAAGTTGTGAGTTTTACATAATGAATTCATGTAAAGAAAGACGTTTTGTTAACAATACAGTATTTTAAAGGAAACAAGGTCCAACGTTAATTTTATTCTTTCCTTAATTAAGAGGATTTTATTGAGGTGAAATAACTTTTCTCACCACACTTTGCGGAAGGTATTTAATAATGCAACCTGTTTTCGCCGCTCCGTTTTTATGTAACGATCTCATTCAACCCGGGGATAAGTCTCCGCTAAGCCTCACCGGATCTAATATTTCGCCTACACATGACAAAATTCCTCGAATGCTGAAACTGCACTGTCTGAAGCATGTTTTTGTACAAAAAGTTTTATTTTATGCCTGTCTTTGTTTTTTTTTTTCGTTTTTTGACATCGAATTAGCGTTTTTTTTTTGGAAGTTGGTTGTTTATTTTTGTAATTAAGCTTTTATTTTTCACTTTTAGCTTTGGTACCTACCACAACTAACAGTAAAAACAAAAACCATTCGAATTCAGAACCATCTCCTTCTTTTGAAGTCAGTTAAAAACAAAGTTTTATCAAAAAAACTCAAATAATAATCATACCATATTTTGGTTACACTGATAAAACACCAATTAACCCAAATTAATGCAGATTCAAAATCAGAACATTGTTTATAATGTACGGAAATATCTCACGAGTAAAGTTATTTTGAATTCACGATAATTCCCACAAAGCTGATGTGGTAGACTAGAAAATGTTTGGTGTCGATTGCCATTTTTTCAGGAGTTCATATCAGTTCCAAGAATGCAAACCAAAATTTCTGGATTTCAGTTGTAAAAGCCATTAAATCAATCTGCCTAGCCTCTTTCCAGCCATGTTTTTTTTTTTTTGGGTGGGAAATCATCAAATAACTTCTCCCGCTCTGGGTGGAGCAGGAGGGCGTGTCAGACTTTTACTGACTAAAACCCACCCGTGTTCCTTCAGTAGCCCGTATGCCAGGGGCTGTGGTGTCTCTTTCGAACAAACCCGCACCCCTGGCAGGCATCGACCCTTGCGGGCCCCATCACTTTTTGTGCTGACATCTCTTTGAGGCGCGCGTGGAAAACAACGCGCCGTCGACTTGGGCTTGGTCCTTACCGGACACCGAGCTACCCATTACTCGCCGTCCGCAAGCCCATGCCTACGGTGGCCGGAAATCGGCCTGGGATTCCCGACGCCCAGGGTTTCCAGCCATGTTGGGTTGGATTCTGGCTGAGGACTGCCTATCTGACCTTCAGAACCCAGATACTGAGTTATACGATACCCTTTAGCAAGATAATAGTGGCTGTCTGATTTTCGGGCTTCTGACGACCCGCAACGAATCTCAAATATCCACGAATGACAGCGACGCATGGAGGGGTCGTGATGGTATGCATATCCCCATCCACGGATCAACTGCGGCCTTACTGACTGTTATACTTAGCCACAAGCCCTTCAGTTGTAAGAGCATGATCTCTTATTTATTCTACGTTACGAAAATTGACGTGAAATATTTAAACGTAGCCAACACAATTATGCCGTACTATGTTTAAAAAATCTACCTTCTCGTTCAACCTTCAACCTTCTCGTTTGACATGATCTAACAGTCAATTGCGATCGGTGGCGTAACTAGGGAGGGGCAGGCAGGGAAGAGCCCTGGGCGCCTATCGAAGTGGGCGCAATCGCCAATAAATAAATAAAAAATAAATATAAATAAACCATTTCATACTGTTACCTATATCTAAGAAATCTGAAGAGCTACTTGAATATATTGTGCAGTCATCATCTGCCTAGCCTTTTCCCAATCACGTTGGGGTCAGCTTCCAGTCTAACCGGATGCAGCTGAATACTAGTATTACATGGAGCGACTGCCTATCTGACCTCCACAACCCAGTTACTAGGTAATACGATACCCCTTGGTAAGACTGGTTGTCAGATTTTCGGGCTTCTGACGACCCGTAACGACTGTCAAAGATCCACAAATGGCAGCCGGGACCAACGGCTTAACGTGCTTTCCGAGGCACGGAGGGGTCTTGGTATGTAAAGATGGTCACCCATCCACGGACCAACCGCGGCAAGCGTAGCTTAACCTGATCGATCGACCCGTGCGGCTTATGTTTCTTAGCCACAAGCCCCTATATATTGTGCAGTACGGGGATGAAAGCGTATTTTCAAATCTGCCTATTTCTAGTCAAATTCTTTTAAAATTGTAGTATTGCAAACGATTTTTTAGCAAGAAATTAATACATTCGTTATTAAACGCTTATAATTGGTTAAGAAAGGTTATTCGACCTAGCTTTGCTCAGTGTAGACTGTAGACCGAGACGATAATTTACTAAAGGGTGCAAATGTGATGCGTGCCCTAGGCGCCATTTTCTATTGGTACGGCCCTGATTGCGATTACTGGTTTTAAAGTCTAAATTATCTTAAGTTTTAATAATTTGGTTTGTAAATATTTTCTTAACAAATAATAAGAACCACAAATAGGTATAGCGCTCCAACTTAAATATTTACAGAAATAACAATCAAGTTATTATTTGCTTCATCGCATCGTTGTGGTTGAGCCAAACAATTTTCCACAATCAGAAGGGTCAATCAGGGCTTAGGTAAGGATTAAAGTTCGGCGATAATATACAATTAACTTGTTTAGAATCTCGCTGTTTTTGTTTTGTTTCTTTGTTAGACGATTTTGTCAACACAGTAGTGCCAGGATTTCAAGCAAGATGTTTTTTCATGAATATATTTTTTGTGAAATTAGACAAAATGTCTCAAGATTTTTTGTGAGGGTACGTAAAATATAGTAAACGTCTCTGAGTTGATAGGTCTACGAATACAAAGTGTCTTTTCATAAAAAAAGAACCCGAATTTTAACATATTGTATTCTTTATATCTTTTCGAGCCCAATCTTATTGAGATTATTGTCAACAGAGTAAAGCCTGATAGACAGAAGCAAACTAGATTTCTTTGTTAACGTATAAAGAATACTAATCTCATACCCGTACTGAAATACCTACATGGATACGGATAACCAACTCTGCAGTATATTGTGCCGTAAATTGCATCCTGATTTTATAAAACCAAAACAAAATGAACCATTAAAGCACGATAAGAAACAAAGCATCGCCATTACTACCAGATTCATCTGCCCTAGCCTTTTCCCAACCATGTTGGGGTCGGATTCCAGACTAACCGGATGCAGCTGAATACCAGTATTTTACATGGAGCGACTGCCTATCTGACTTCCACAACCCAGTTACTGGGTAACACGATACCCCTTGGTAAGACTGGTTGTCAGACGTTCAGGCTTCTGGCGAACCGTAACGACGGTCAAAAATCCACGAATGATAGCAGGGACCAGCGGCTTAACGTGCATTCCGACGCACGCAAGAGTCTTGGTATGTAAAGATGGGAACCCATCCAAGGACCAACCATGGTAAACGTTGCTTAACCTGATCGATCGACCCGTTTAGCTGTTACTACTTAGCCACAAACCCCTCACCTCATTACTACTAGATTCTGCGAGCTAATTGGTAAGTGCAGGACATGATTGTTATTAGACCAAAGGATGGTGCCCATTTTCTGTCCTAAATCCCTTTTCAGTCCATACTAACGGCAATTACATACTCAAAGGCTACTCAATTTTGCCCACAACAAAGAGATTTGCAGTTATATTAAACCTCGAGCAAGTTCTTGTGGGGTTTGGTTCACAAGTCGAGTGCGATTGTTTTCGCGTTTAACAGGATTGCTGTGGCTTCACAATTGTTAGGTTTCGTAGAAATTCTCTTCGCAATTCTCGTTTACAGGGAAACATACATACTTGTACGTTGCTATAAAATAAGAGATTTCGCAGAAGCACAAACGATGCTCACAATGAAAGTCAAACAAAATTATATAAGAATTTTGTGCATTTTTATTTTGTGACTCAGTCTCCAAACTGCATATTAGGGACTGCTCTTTATAAATATTTGTTGCTTTGTTGTACTGCTCTGTTTTTCTTGATTATCTTCTGTTGCAGTGGTTACATAAATAGGTTTTTGTCAAAGATTAAAAATAGTAAAATATCTGAAATAAATTCTAGAAAAAACTACTTTCTGGAATCACTTCTGTAACACGTTGTGTACGTGGTTCCTCTTCGTCATAATACCTACCGGGAAACAAACATTGTTTACGAAGGAAATATCAAACCACCCTTACACAAACAACCTTGATTAATTAACTTCAGAATAAGATAAAATAAATGAAAGAGAGGAGTATAAAAAATTACGAGCATAACTTACTTCTCAGGATCCCATCGTTGATTGGTCGAAGAATGCGTAGGTACCTTTACCGAATCGCCCCTTTGATGTCATGAGTCGACGAAAGAGTCTAAATGTTACAGCTTGTAGTGACTATCAGTTTCCTTTGTCCTTTTCTTGACATTTATTCAGTCTATTGGTGACATCTGAACGGTAAAGAGTTCGGTGAGTAGGTGCTAAGCTCACTGTCAACGATCGGTAACTTTAATTATTATCACGCCTGTATTGTTGAAAGGAGTAGGCAGAGGTGTTTACGGTACACCCACATTAAGCTAGTTTTAATATTTCCAGTTTACGCTGATCTCACACTTTACGGAAATCCTATGCAATGCGAGATCAGCTTATACTGGAAATGTATAGCTTGATGTGTAGCCGTATGTACAAGCTGACCCGACGGAAGTATAATAATAATTAATACAAAAATCCAATAGTAAATGAAATTTTAGTTTTCCAGATTTTGTGGCTGTTTCAATACATAAGAAGATAGGTACTATATAGATAATTAGATGTTATTCAATGTCAATTGATTTTATTTTCTTTATTAAATTATGTAACTGATTGTATTACCAGGTATTCCCAGGATTAGTAAAATGAAAGACATACTATTCCAGAGCAATGGAATCATCTACCTTATACAGTAGCGACAACAACACTATTCAACTGAAAAATAATTCCAACCGACTGGTATTGTTTGCATCAACTTTGATTGAAAGCGGCAGAAATAAAAAGTATGGCCAATATTGAATGATTCACTTTATGTTTACTCGCATTAATTTGATTGCTTTATCCAAATTGGAAGGCATAAGTGAACGGTTTTTATTGCATTAAGGTTCATAGTTCACTAGCGCACGCCCCTGCTTCGCACAGTTTTTACTACTTGACAAAATATGGAGAATTCTTCACTATATGTAATGGTTAATATTATTATCAACATAAAAACTTTTCGAAACAAATTCTCGAAATAATAGTGAAAACACGTTAAGAGTTGTTCTTAACTACGCAACATATTTTAACGCGGTCACACAGACAGACAAGCAATAACAAAATATCCTACAGTGCAGCAGTGCCTAAAGCCGGTTATGGGTATTAGTAGAATCTGCCGTCGTCAGTTAGTTTAGACAGGTATCATAAACATTTCTAGGTTGCCGTTCTGACAACCTGTTGTTTAATTTATTCAGAGATTCGGTGCCTAAACTTTCACGAGCTATTTCAGTTGGGTAGTGGATCCAAATTGGCCAAATATTACGCCACCAATTATGTTGTTAGAACCAACTATTAGGGTAATATGAAGGGGAAGAAGTTGTTACTGACACGCATGTGTGGACGTAGGTTATTGCGAACGGTTGGTAAATACGTTTTAATAAAATGTTGGAAAACTTAAGTCATCAAGCGATAAGACTGATCAGATTGAATGCACAGTTAAATCATAAAATGAATTAAAAAAATGCACAATATCAAAAACATATTAGTTAAAAGCGTAGCTTCCTGTAGATGATCTACGACTGCTACGCCGTAGGAGCAAGTTTTTCGTAGCGCGTAGCGGGTGGACGTTGCGGTTTTGATGTGATTAGGGTAGTATTGTAAGTTATAATTCCCTAAGTTAGCATAAGTTCAATTTGTCCACGAAATTATTTAACCTTTACGCCATTATTTTGTGTTATTTGAAGTTACGTTTTACATAGTGGACTATTTCATTTGTGGACTTTGGCAACAGTTGCCGCGAGTAAAATATTATAATTTTTAATGTTAGCATGAGTTGTCGGCAGGTAAAAGGCCTCCCGTTCTCCTTCCCACTGCTTTCCGTCTTGAGCGAATGTGAACCAATCCTGTCCTGCCACCACCTTCCCCTGGCTCTGCCTCGAGTAAAATAGTTCGCTACAAAAATAGCATAATTATTTAAAAATAATATACAAATTACAATGAAAGAGGAACCGGGAGTAAACTCACTCGAAATGTTGATCTTCAATTAAATCATTGGCTTTAACGTTGTTTACTTGTATTGCTAAAGGGTTAAAAGTCATATTTCACTCTGTCCACTCAAATACCTCGACATTAAAAGTAAATAAACTGTTTGAACGCGTAAATAAAACAATTTTACAAAATCCTTAACGGAATGAATGAATAAAACATGGGGTTGATACCACTCATGATGTTGTACTGTTCGCAATAACAGCGGGTACCTGTGAGGGTTAATATTTAAACGGTGACCGACCGATGCACGCCTAACCCATTCGACCTTGCCAGGGGTGCGGGATGTTCGAAAGAGATACTGCCGCCCCTGCACACAGGCTACTGAGGGAACACTGGTGGGTTTTAGTCAGTAAAAGTCTGACACGCAGGTTCCTTCTCCACCCAGACCGGGAGAAGTTATTTGATGATTTCCCAACCTCAAAACCATACGAGCTGGTCCGCTTTAAAGCAACAAATTTGTGTCGTTATATCTTTGGCACTGAACACATGAAAACTATAACCATAGCTATGGTATTAGAATTCCAAACATTTCTATGAAAATTGATTGCTTCTAATAAATAAAAAATTACAAGTCTATTTTTATTGTCACGCGTTTTTATTGGCATTAAATATATTGTTCTAGTACAAACAGAGGCTTAAGATGTTTATAGCATGTCTGTAAACGAAAACATTTCAGATATGTTGAATAGACATGTTACGCCGACCCCAAATAAATTGGATAAGTGCTTGAGAATGATGTATGTTGAAGAGACACCGAAAATGGCAGTATTGTGCACCTCACTCGATTAGTATTCTCCGCTACACTTTATGAAATGTTTGTGACATTATGTGACCACTGAACTCACACCCACAGTCACATAACCATCGTTTATCATGCCCGAGTTACGACAGCAGAAATCTCCATCCAAGCTCAAGTGTGTGAAAACAAAAAAACTGTAACCATGAATTCAGCATACATGATTCTAGATTCCCTAGCGCAGAAGTTTATCGCCGGTTATCAAAATAAAAATCAGCTGTTTCATAGAAAAGTGCAATACCTACGCGGTCAAAATGCATGGAACGGCTGATTTTATTTTGACAAGAGACAGTCTGGATGGTTACCCTCGAGACCCCTCCGGTCGGTCGGTTCCACAGGTCGGTTTTCATACAAATATTTATGACTCCCGGTTGTTACGGGTAGCCTGAAGCAAAAAATTCTACCATCTGCTCTCACTTTAGAGTATTGGATTTTTCAATAATTGGGTTACAGAGGTCAGGTGACTATCGAACCATGTAAATTATTAATAGTCAATCACTTTTGGTCAGACTTTTTCTGAGAAGATTAAGTTTGGTTTTATGTAGGGTAAAAGCCGGATAGTTGCCACACTTTTTGAAATCACTCTTTATCTCTCAGTACAAAAAGCAAAATACTTTATTTGTAAAACTAGCTGAGACTTTGATTTTGTATCTAGAAATTTATGAAAAGTTAAAAAACATTATCTTTAATATTTCCTAAGTAATAGCGATTTTTGTGGACCTCTATATTTTGAGACATCTATCCCACATATCACATCTATCCCATAGGCGATAGTTGCCTTATGCATTTATGCCCCGCCGCGAAACAGGAATTCTATCCCGCAAAAACGTTGATTTCATTTTGCCTTCCCATGCAATCGCACAGAGACATGCGACACGGTCAACTAAGTGGTATTTGGAGAGTCTTTCGATAGATAAATAAAATAGCATGCAATTCATCCATGAAACTAGAGTAATTACACACAATCGGGGCAACTATGCCCCTGGGGCAACTATCCTGGTTTTACTCTATTAGTTTATCAAAAGCGCTCTGAAGTTTTTAGCGTATAGATTAGCGTTTGAATTTAGTGATATAAACTCAACTCCTTTTTTGTTTATTTTTCTCTATCTTTGACATCTTTCGAAAGGTTGCCAACTGACGTCATAAATCAAAAGCGACTATGATTTTTTTAGCGTACCTGTAGATTACCGTCTGAATAGGTATAGCGAAATAAGCTCAAACTACTTTTTCGTTCATTTCGCTATATATTTAACGCCATTCGATAGCACGCACCTTATTAAGTCAGTTGGCACCTTATTTATATCAAATGCGACTATGAAGTTACCACATGCACTACTATCTACGACATAAACTAATAAACGTCTTGCTCCTAGATCGGATCATACAGAATTTAAAACCATTTTCCCGTACTGTAAACAAGATGACAGAATGCAGTCTATTTTCAGCACTGTCATACAAGCGGCTGCCTGAGGCATTCGTATCGAGGCTCGGGACGGTTTGAGTAAACAAATATTCCGAACGACTCGATACCCCAGTTTGTTGTTACAACGACGGGAAGGAATAAACTAGGAAAGGTAGGTATATGTTTAGTTATTTACACCTAAATAATAAATTGACTTTTGATTTACGTTGAGTATCGAACGTAGTAACATTGTTGACGATGGTGATGAATGATTTTAGATTTTGCATCGGCACGGGCCGTACAAAAATATATGGAGGGTGATGTAGCTTGGTAGATCCTATCCACATATTGAGGAAACGATTAAATACCACCGAATCATCGTTCAGGACATATTCCATTTTATAGCTTCGCCTTTTTAATAAGAAAGAGTGATTCGCCCAATTTTTCAGAGTGTGATAAGGTAGAGCATACCATTCTATTTTAACGAAAGATGTCCGGAACGAGATTGACAGGCGTATCTATTTAATAGAAAACGGTCTCAATAATAATCATGTTGCCCAAAAATAATACAAACTTGTACACCTAGGTATTAAGCGTAGATAGAAAATTGAAATATAATGCCCATAGAGGGTGACTTGGTCATACTGATCAAGCCCTCTAAACCAACAAATACTTTTTTTACCATCAAATCATACAAATTCTGATAATGTCCTCCATGATCTGAGTATCCCAGCATGTCAAATCATTACATAGGTAATGTAAACAGCCACCGGCATCCTAATGCCTACCTATGCAGATAATTGATTGGCGGTGAAATTCAAACACGAGAATAATCCGCAGAATAATTTATAATTGCCGTAATAGTGGCGCTAGTTTGACGAGAGCGGTAATATTCTGCCCTCTAACTATCAATTTACTATCAACAACCAATTTAATGGTGGCTTTGTACATTCTATTAGTAAATTAAAAACTTATGATTTAAAATATCAATACTAGTTTACTGTATACGGGTAAGACTGTTGCTTTTTATGCATGGTTCTAGTAGAATGTTACGAAGATATTTTCAAAGGAATAAGTTGTAAGCCTATGTCCAGCAGTGGACGTTTTCCGGCTGAAATGATGAAGTCGTAAGTTCAAACCCAAACAAGCACTTTACTTTGTGTAAATTATTTTATCACTGCTGCTCTGGAAACAGTGAAGCAGAACATCGCGAGGAAACTGACCTATCCTAGAACCAAAAATTCAAAGATATGCGACATCTACCAACCTGCCCTGGGCCCACGTGATGGATTATGGCGCTTTCCCTCTAAGTGAGAGGACACCTATGCCACAACAGTGGGCACATTATAGGCTGATTGTGCTGAAATGAATCGTGAAATTCTTCGTAGCGCCCTTTATACTTTCCATCTCTTTTTTGCGGTTTTTCAAATATAAATGCAATAATACTCACTCATTTAAATCTTCGAAAGAGATAATAAGACATGACAGTACATAATTGGTACGATTTGTCTTATAAATTCGAAATGAGACGTCTGCATTTTTCAGCGCAGTAAAATAAAATTTACGAGGAAACTCCTTTAAACAGTGACATAATGTAATGCAATAACATTTTATGTCTTTACCGTTTAGTAGACAATATTGCCAAACAGTTTGATCAATGAGTAAGAACGTTGTTATTTTGAAATTTTAATCTATGTAGAAACAGAATCAGTATTCATTAGACCTGGGGCCTTAGTCTGTTATTTTTATAAATTCGTCATTCCAACACGTCCCCATCGTCCTTTTGCTAAAAGTTCGTAATCTGCTAAATTCATAATGGTCGATCATTCATCGGTCAGTGGTTTCGTAATAGAATTGTGTTATAATGGCATTGTCGTATTGCCGTTCTTATAAAACCCGTTAGTAGAAATGATTTTCGAAAAACTACTACTAAATTTGAACATTTATTAATGCCAAATTTAATTTTTATATAATTTTACATATTATTTATTAGTGTTCTAAGCAATCTAAAGTAGTAGGAAGTTCATAAATAGCAAAAAGCTCACAACTCAATAATATTTTATCTGTTTAGCTGTCAAGGTCAAAATAATGTGATATTATGGCTTACTGACGTTTATCTGCTTTTATTTCTAGCGGCCGGTGTTTTATTAGATATTTATTTAAATTTGAGCGTTTTAATTAGATTTTTGTTCAAGACAAAAGAGTTTGTGTGGAACTGTCAAAATTGTAGCAGATTACCGTGTAAGTCAGTCATTCTTTTGTCATTATGTACGAGATTACCAATAAATGCCATTTCTTTCAATGGATTGTCAGTGGCTGACCATTGGATAGTCATAATGACGCCATTATACTAGTAGATTACCAAACTTGTCAAAATCAACAATTATGAAATCAATGATAAACCATTCTGACACTATTGTAATAGCAGACTTGACGCCCTGGAAACAAACTAGGTATTTTGTAAATCTAATAGACTTACATTATGTTAAAGTAAGTAAAGCAGAAACAGCTACTGAAATAAGAAGGAGCAATAAATTGATTTTAGCTGAAAAATAAAATTTTATTCATATATTGGAATTATAAATTTGATCAAATTTATGGCCTTTGCTGCTCTGAAGCTTAGAGGCTGAAGGAGTTTAAACATTTTTTATTCATACATTGGAATTGTAAATTCGCTCAATTTTATCGCATTCGTTTCTTTGAAGCATATCAAGGAGCTGTAGAGCCTGTAGACAAGTAACATGGTAGTCTGTGATAGCATAGCCGTGTGTCGGGACAGATCGTTGCAGCTTCCCATTCCCTCAGTGTAGCGCCATAGTTTGCTTTTACGACACCTGGGGGAATTCGAGGGGACTCCTTTTGTATTAAGGAAAGGCTTATGTTGGTATAAAAGATTGGCAACGTTTAAGATTTAGATTAAGTTTTTTCTACACGAGTTTGCTTCGAATAGTTTTAACATGGAATCATCACTTTCTGTTATTGTGCAGAAGTTTAGCGATTGTCTCGAAACTTAAATCTACACAAATTACAATACAAGTTCTCCATGTTTGAACAAAATTGCTTTAAGTTATACCTAGGATTGCAGATAAACAATTTTGTGAAGGACTTTCGGAAGTTCTCAAAGGCTAGGAATTTCATATACCGCGTTCACGGCAGAATGCTTTCCAACTGAACTGATGAATTCCTTTGACAGTCCACCATTGAAAGTGGTGTTAATATAAAAGTTTTAGAAATAATTCAAAGTTCGTTTCGATTTATACGTTGTTTTATTGAAGATATCTTCAATAAAAAACAGTTGTAGGCACTGTTTTATCAAGTAGAACGAAATAGACGAAATTACACAATCATGAAAAGGTCAATTGGGACTCAAACAATTAATTAATTATTTAGAACATTATTTAGCCCTATTTTTGAACAATCTGTCTTCAATTTGATGAACACATAAAATAGGAGTGTCTTTTATAACTTCACCGGTGAAGCTGTCACTTTCAACAAAAGAACAAAGAGGAAAAATGCCATGAATGTGTCGAGCGTAAAATGGAAAGGGCATTGCTCTTGATTTGACAAAAACGAGTGAAGTGCCCTCGAGATTTGCTCAGCGAGATTGCGCCCAGTTTATTGGCGAGGCCTTACTATGATTTATCGTATAAATAAAACACTAAATTCCTCTTAAAATGTTTGGTCAGAAATCTGCACAGTGTGTAAAAAGCAACAGACATTAAAGTTTTATCGCGCGCAAACATTCGCTTATTGCTTTTATATTGCTGCTGTGCCATGACACTGAAAGCTATTAAAATGCCTTTACTGGCTTCTTAAGTAATAAGTCTACAAGCTATGCAAGTGAATTTTTATGTTTTTTATTTATATTCCTAGATATCGTTCTATAATTTAGGTAATAAAACTATAAAATACTATCAGTGCCATCATCTCCAGTCACCCAATATTTCGTAACGTGGATTTAATTTTGGTTGTTTATCACACCTTTGTTTTCGAACTCGGACAAATGGTAGGTACTAACTCATTTCCCCAACTCTGGCAGTCTAACGCAAACCCTCGGTACTTTTCCATTCAAAGTTAAGGAAGGGTCATGAGCACTTACTAACCTTTCAGACATATACCTAGCTGTGTAGGTACACATAACCATAACATTAGTTGGGATTTCCGACGGTCGTAAAGATACAATATCTCGGTTACATCTGAGTGGGTCGTTATCAAATAAACCGTTAACAACGATAGTTTAGATGTCACAGTTTACGTTTTGGTACAAACATAGTTTGAATAAGCAATGGCTCGTAACTTGTAATTTATTTTCATTGAAGATAAAGTTCTTGGACGTTCAATATAATGTTATACGGCGCGTTCTCTGCGAAAGACAGCCATTATTTAGAAAGACAAGCAGCGAATGGGCGGGCTTGAATCTACTCGGGAACACACGGATGGAACGCCTTCTCAGCTCTAATAGCGATTTACTGCGATCACCAATCCATCTACTGAACGTGGTGATAATAACGACTAAGTATCCCTCATTGTCATTAATATGAATACACCCTAATGTTTGTCTATGTCGTATTCTTAAATTACATTCTCGTTTATTACATTTTGTACATATGAAATATATTAGAGGATAAAATGATAGCCCACCGGTATCGGAAGGTTCAAGTTAGGTCCTACTAGGGACCTACTATCTACGGAAGCCGTGTCCAGAAGTACTGCTCTCTGAATCAAGCCCTTAATCCAGCTGCCCAACAAGAGCCTCCTGATGTGTTGGTCGAGGCTCTTCGCTATTCTTCTTAAACTGTTTATCGTAGGTATATATGTTTCTAGGATGGCCTATGTACAGTGTACATTATTATGATTAAGCTCGAATCGAACTTTAAAAAAATCTGCCGTTATAGCAGATTTACATGTGGCAAACATAAAAAAAAAGATTTGCCCCTCTTAGTAACAGCTGATGTCAATTTGACAGAGTTCGTTAGGGTGGGTACATTAAACTGAAGAGGCCTTTTAGGACACGTAAGGACCATGGCTATGCGAATGAGGAAAAGTTACTATCTCCATTTGTTTTCCCTTGAATGTATAAGTCAACCCGAAACTGTATAAACACAACGATGTTAACATATTTATATACATTTTATATGCAGATTACTTACTCTTCTTGATTTTAATGGCGAAATGAAAAAGGGAATTCGAAATAATATAGAAGAAAATAAATTATAACGCCTAATATTATAAATACGTTCTCATGCAATTATTACGGATTCCACAAATGAAATTAACTAATGTATTACTGGATGTTAACACACATTATTTAATTAATTTTACTCTCGTGACCGCGAGTGCCGTAAAGGACACGGAATGGCAGGAAATTTTAATGTTGAGCTTAATTTTTGCACGGATATTTTAATTAATATCTATTACATAATGTGGAGGAAAATTTTCAGGAGTACCCTTACTTCTGATTCTCCTCAGTGAAGGTACTTAACAAGTTGATGTATGATGAATGATGAATTCATGACGTAATAATATAATATGCATTTTTTTGTTTATAAAAGAGTACATTCTATAACAGCTCAGTTTGGTTGTTTTTAGGGTTCCGTACAGAAATGGTACCCAATCTTTCGGGGAAACTACTATGGCCGCTATAAAAACAAATAAAACAAAATAAATATACTTAGTTAACAAAATAAAGTAGAGGGGCCAAACAAGAAACTGTTTTTTCGGCGTTTTATAAAAATATGTTGTGTTAAATATTGTACTATCAGACTCGCAAAAGGTAGTATTTTTTTTACTGGTATTCAGCTGGCTCTAGTTAGACTGTAAGCCGATCCTAATAGGTAGGGAAAAGACTAGGCAGATGATGATTGATTTATTTACATTTTACATTAAACATTCAATGGGAGAAATACAATTAAAAAAGGCAGTCTGTCAAAGGGCGACTACTTAAAGGCCCGAAAACTCTTGAATCTTGAGGGACGTGAGATCGTTCTAGTGCTATTTGCCATCCTTTTCAATATTGAACTAGCCTTATTATTAACTACCTTAGTATTTGAACAAAACTTGTGAGTTTTGTTGAAAACCTTAGGTTATTGCCTTAACCAAGTCATCTATACAGGAAAAGTTTTTATCCAGTGCGCAAACTGTAACCAAGAATTCAGCATATCATTGTAGACCCCCTAGCGCAGAAAATCGCCGGTTATACAAAAAAAAAAAATCATCTCTTTCATACATTTTGACCGCGTAGGTATTGCGATATGCTGAATTCATAGTTACAGTTTGCGCACGCATGCAGTGCGGTATCCCCATACAATCCGGATAGCCATGACGCCTTCAACCGGCGCCCTGGTTTGCGCCTCAATGAAGGCGCCCAGGCGATAGGGCCATGGACCGCACGACCCTCGCGTAGAGCCTCCGGCAGAAGGCGTTTGGCTCCCCTAGATTGGGCAGGAGCCGCTAAGATCACTAGGGTTAAAGTCGATATTTCAAAATAATTTCTAATTAAATAACTTGGCTCTTCTCTGCCGTGCGCCTTAGTGACATTGTTGATAAGCCTCCCACCGCCCTCGCTCAACTTTGGAGCCGTCAAAACAATTATGTCACTGACAAGTTTGGGTATGCTTGTTACTTTTTAATAATAATTACAGATCGAAATAGGCTGGTTTGTTCTTATTTCATTAATCCAAAAATAACATGATGTAGTATAAATCAATGATGAAGTAAGATGAATATGTAAAACCGAAAAATATTTTATAAAATGAAAATGAAATTAAATCTTTACGTGTCTCAATATAAATTTAACTTTCAATAAATACACACAGATAACGATAAACAATACCTACTATAAAATTATACATAAGACTAGCTTTTGCCCGCGGCTTCTCCCACAGGGATGTCGAAAATATCCCACGTGTACCTACATACCTACCGGGATTAAAAGTAACCTACGTGTTTATCTAGGCTATAATCTGTCTGTTTGCGGAATTCCGTCCAAATACCTTCATCATAGCCATTTATGCGTCAATTCACACGAAAATCCAAAAAAAAAAAACAATTTCGGCATCAGATTCTTTCCCATAACTCGTAGCAATTACTTTTTTTTTTAAATATTCACTGTACAGTTTTAACATTGTTACTATTTTATCATACAGATAGAAGGATGGTTAGATTACTTCTTTTAAGCAAGTCTTCGACGAAGCAATCTATTCGAGGTGATGAACAGAGGACAAAACTGCAATTACCAACTTTGTCAAACTTAGCGATTATCAAGCTAAGTGGGTAACTAATCTACAGGCATTTCACGTTCATCGGTGATTATTTGTAACGTTTCTTACAGCAAGTTCCAAAATGTACTAAAACAATTCGTTTTCCAGGCTATGCTTATAACGGGGTGAGATGACAGGCGAAATGTATTTTCTGGTTTTGTTCCTAAATTAAAGCTGAATAATATTCATGAACAGGAAGGCATCAATGGAGTTGCGGTGAAAAACGAGTGGCTCATCGTTCGAATGCCACGTCATTCCAGACCGCGGGCTGCGGCCTTTGCAAACAACGATGAAATATATTACGGTTTAGTGGCCAGCAATTTTTTTTCTCTCCAAATCGTTATCTGGCTCAGGCTACATAAATATGACTTCGTACTGTTTTTCGTTTTATTTGACCAGTTCGGGGCAAAAGAGGATCCGGAGGTATTGTACTCAACACGGCAATAAAAATAATACAACTTTTGTTTTTGAATGGGTTATTATTTGCGAAGTATTTTGGTGTCTTTCATCATCTGCCTATCCTTTTCCCAACTATGTTGGGGTCGGCTTCCAGTCTAACCGGATGAGCTGAATTCCAGTATTTTATATGGAGCGATTGCCTGTCTGACCTTAAATATATTTTGGTGTCTTTATAATCTATACTAATATATAGAGAAGAAAGATTTGATTGTTTGTTTGTTTGGATTGAATAGGCTCCGAAACTACTGAACCGATTTGAAAAATTCTTTCTTCTTTCACTGTTGGGAAGCTACACTATCCCCGATTGACATAGGCTATATTTTATCCCCGTATTCTCACGGGAACGGGAACTACGCGGGTGAAACCGCGGGGCGCTGCTAGTCTTAAATAAAAAGACTCCACTGGTTATTTATCTACGCACTTTAGTTAAACTCAAAAATCAAAATATGTATTTCATTTCACATAAACCTAACATGGCCACTTATGAAACGTCAGAAGATAAATGCACGGTTCCAATTGGTTGGAAGAAACGGCAAAAAAACTCCACGGTTCCTCTTTCACAAATAATTGGGTTTTACATGGCTTGGGTTTTTAACATTTGAAGTGGTTGTTAACAATAATCACTACAGCAAATTAAACGGTTAATTTGACAAAATAAATCAATGCACGCTTAAAGTGTAGCATTACATCCAGTGCAATTCATCATCCATTTCTTTTTTACAAATAGGAATCCATTTGAAATAAATCCGCACTTCACAGTGGCTAGCAAGTAGAAGATATAAACTAGGTGTTGATCTATTTAGTAGAATTTATAAAATAATGTCCATTTTCTTGTGTAGCAAATCTTCAATGCTTAGAAAGACGGATGAGGGTTTTAGAGCAATAAATAGTGTTACTTGTGTAGGTACATGGACAGCATATAAACGTTCGATCAAGTGTTATATACAAGGTAAGTGTTGTTTAGTACAAGGACTACTTGACCTTACATAGGCGGATTCAATGAAAAACTTATCTTTCTTGAATTTCGACAATAGCTTAATCGCACAAAATGCTGCATTGAAAAGAAATGAGTAAGTCTATTCAGAGTTTTGTACTGTGATTATGCTTAGGTTTAACTTCACTTTTTACATGGAAAAGTGACCACCAGCACTTTTTTGTTCTACATATTAGATATTTTTATCGTATAAAGTTAGTTCGGGCAGTTCCTCAGAATGAGTTACTTATATACTTTCATAACAAAAAGGAGTGACTCAGCCAGAAAAGTAACTGTAAGCATAAAACTCACTAAGGCCATATATTCACGAAACTTTGGGTCGATGCGGAAAGATAATCATCTGAAATTGTGAAGTCACATAAAAATTCAATGTCTTTTGTCAGTGGTTACTGGTTCAGTCCGTATCTTAATGGGTGATGGTGTCGGGACGTCAGACTAATGAAAACTCGTTCTCTTTGACGTTATTACAGCACTTGGGCAAATAATGAAGTTCAGTTTTGCTGACGACGCCGTACTCAGGGTGGAAGGGTCTGAATGAGGTGATTAGGTATACATATCTAATGCTGCCCTGATAGAAGCGTTAACTGCACGTGAACGAAGAAATAAAACGCAACGGAATAAGTGCCTTTTTAACCGACTTCAAAAAGAAGGAGGTTATCAATTCGACATGTTTTTTTTTTATGTATGTTCGGGCATAACTCCGTCGTATATAGACGGATTTGCAAAATTATTTTTTTGTTCGAAAGGGGTTTGTTCCGAAATGGTCCCATATAAATTTCATATAGATCTGATGATGCGTTTTGGAGACAGACAACGGAACTCTGCAAAACTTTACAGCAAATCAACCGCGAATGCGGCTATCGCATAAATATGCATTGTTTTGACCCTGAGGATGATGAAATTTCGAATTGGTGTGGCGTAGGTAACTAAAAAGTGAAAAATAAAAACTTTTTTCAAAAAAATATCAACCGACTTCCAAAAAAACACTACAAAGTGCAAAATAACTTTAATTTCGGAAGGCGGTGACAAAGAATTAAAATACCTACACGTCCAAAGTCACCGACTTCCGAAATTAAAGTTATTTTGCACTTTGTAGTGTTTTTTTGGAAGTCGGTTCATATTTTTTTGAAAAAAGTTTTTAATATACCAATTTGAATATTAATTCGAAATCTGCACGGAACAGGCTTTTACTGCATGCTCGTCAAATTTATGAGATCTTCTTCGCATGTAAATTGTAGGTGTCAGTAAGAAAGTGTAATCGTAGGCTTAGAGTTCCCAATTTGATCTGTCTCATTCCCTATTCCGGGATATTATATAGTTCAGCGACTTTTGCACAAGATTCAGAGCAACGTCTTTAAATTAAATGTAATCTTTAAACCCATAGACCATCAAGTCTCCTAAATCGTAGACGGCCTGTGTCGTAGGTATTTAAGCACCTATAAAGCCATAATCTAGTAATCCACAAAGGCCCATCCCTAAGCGCTGTAATAACCCATTTAACAAAATTGACTTTTACAATTTTCCCGGCATAACGACCCCTTAAATTGGTTCTTGTTTTTCTCATGAAACCGAGTTCAAGAAAAACAGACGTTTTTAATGTAGTAAAACAATACTCGGTGGCTGAACAAAAACGTAATTGGCAATTCGAAATACATTAACGGCATTTTAATTAAAAAAACACAGCACAGCCGCGTCCTGCATTGTTCCAAGCAAATGCAATTATTGTGTGAACAAAAGACCACTTCGGTAGTAATTTGCGATTGTTATTACTGTGCATTGCAGCTAAATAATCGAATAATTTAATTGTGTGAAAACTTGTTTGTTATCAAGCGCTCAGGTTCTGATATTCCTTTAGTTTGAATCTTCTTTTTCTTGCGACGTCCGTGCGAGGACTCGACAAGCAATTAGTTTTGCATCACAATCAATTCTTTTGCTCGGAAATTCTTTTTCATTAAATAAGCAATACAGAATATTTAAAATTCAGACAATGAGCGATGGACTAACCGAGAAAAAAGATCGCGCCGCCCGGGAATAATTTGAAGAAAGAAATTCAGCAGAAACCGTTGCCGCGTTGTTGTAGACGCTAAACTGTAATTTGGAAGAAATAATACCTACAATTTTCTTTGAGCTTTATTTTAACTTGCTAAATAAATTCTAACTGTATCTTACGACCACTAACTAATCCCAGAACGTAAATCCGAAGACGATGTAAATTTTTAAACAAAAGATAAGTAATTTACTGACTGAGGATTTTCAGATAAAGCTGACTTGCTGACAATGAATGAGGAAAAATGTTTACAGGCGACTTTAAAAGGCGTTACCTTTCCTAGCAAAGTGCTTATTGTAGAGCCCACCCGACATTGTTTTGTCATGGTATAAGGACCCATAACAGTGACCGAACTAGTTCCACTAAATGGGTATTACCCAATTAAATGTTCGGTGCCTAAAGTTTCATTATACGTATATGAACTCGTGAAGTCGTAACTAGTTTAAGTCCCTCCTTACCGTTACCGCGAAACTAGGACGTAGAAGGTGCCTTGTACGGGTTATAAATATGCATGGATTTTATGTCATTATCTTCCATCTGTCGGCGATAATTAGCTCTTTGCAGATTGTTGAGACAATTGGCCATAAGGGACGTTGTTGTGTGACAACATACCTTTTAGTATGAAGGCTTTGATTCATTGATGATGCTGTTTGTAAACCGCTTGCTGTATGGAAAGCAGAACTAGTTTCCTTGTGCGTTATTACTGCAATAGTAAAGACTTGTTAAGAAAATTGAAAAATCACACTGTTAAAGGTTCATGGTATGCCACGTTTAATAACGCGGATTATAAGGTTTCCCCTTGATTAATCAAAGAGAAACCTTATAATTTAATTAATTGTCAATGTCTGCATTATCCTTGTATTGTATTAAATAATTGGTAATTGTCAATTAATTTCTAATCGTATTACGTTGTTAGTACGTGCTGAGAAGGACGCTACATCTATCAATATTTAATCCCGCATTCGATCATTTAGACATTTACGCGGCGATAATTTGATACAGTTATATGTTGTACCTAATTTATATGTAGGTACAGGGTGCACCAGAAAGGTGTGGTCAAGTCTATCTTAGGGTGTGGTACAGACAACTTCTCAATTTTTGCCGATTATGATGATAGTCCTATAGAGAAGGTAAAAAGTTGCGTTGTTCTTCTAAATCACGCAATGATTTTGATGCGGTTGTCACCATCATTTAGAGAATTTATTCCAGAAGGTTTATGCCTTCTCAATTTTTCTTGTATCGGATTCCCTACGTCTCTTTGATCAGTCTGTGAAATCTCTTATAAATTCCTACTTTTTTGCAATAGAAAGATCAAAAAGTCAACTATTGTAATGTCCCGTGTTTTGCTAGCTAAAACAAAAGTCATACAAGCCATAAAGCGAGCCTTTATGCGAGTGATGTCGTACTCGTTCTCGCTCTGAATGCGATTAACAAGTTTCATCTGAATCTAAAAATGTTACGGCATGTCAAATCCTGGTTTTGTTGCCTAACAACGATTAAGTCAAACGGACAGGAAAACTTGAGTTTTAGTGGCCCTGTTATGAACGCATATTGTTTTTTCAGTGCTTATTTACAGCACGGTAGCACAGCACAGTCTTTCTTTGCTTTTTTTTTTGTTATAGGGTTTTTCTTTCTGGAAATCCCCAATGGACAGCCCGCAGTCTGAATTTGTGCCCGGTTGATGGCAATAGGCTCGCTCCCTTTCACATGGGACTTAAACATAACTGGCGAAATGTGGGTGTACAGACGCCAGCACATCAAGCTACCCCAGTCTGCCAAATTTCTTTGATAGATTTTCAACTTTATTCCAAAAGAATAAGGTTCATGTTCAATTGGGAAAATTTGACAGATTGGGGTAGCTTGATGTGCTGGCGTCTGTACTATAGATACACCTCTACCCAACAGTTTCGGAGAAATAAGCGTGATGTGTGTTCTTCACTAGATTAAAATTCATGGAAGTACTCCCAAAACAAACCTTAAATATAATTCTCCGAATACATATATGCAGCTAGAAAACAATCATAAAAAAAAGAATTCTACTATGTATTGATTAAGTATCAAACGTATAACTTAGCTAAATGTTTTTTTAAATCTATTGGGTCAGATTAGGTACTAATAGGACCGCTAAAACAATGAAAATCCCTTGTCTATAGATTATAATTAAATACTAGTTTCGGGTAGACGATATATCAAATAAGTTTTGATAGTTAGCGATTGCTGGCGTTGTCCATGGCATTAATTGAATTAGTAGTTTCTCGTCGGAGTCTCAACATTGTATGAGTTATGAATAGAACACCACATCACCTCTTGTCTCCCGAGGCTCGTAAATGGTGACTCTGAGTACATAATTGGAGTTTAATGGAAAGCACTGGTCCCATAGGTTTTCCTGAAGTGTTAATACCTACGTAGTTAGTAATAATGTGGTTATTTACTTCACTGTAAGGTGTAGAAGCATGTGAATGTGTGATTTATACAGCGTGCCGGTTTAATGGCGGCATTCATATTATAACAAACATGTTTAAAAAACAAAACAATATCATTTTTTTTGGGTGGGAATTCATCAAATAACTTCTCCCGCTCTGGGTGGAGCAGGAGGGCGTGTCAGACTTTTACTGACTAAAATTCACCCGTGTTCCCTCAGTAGCCTGTGTGCCAGGGGCGGCGGTATCTTCTTCGAACAGCCCGCACCCCTGGCAGGCATCGGCCCTTACGGGCCCCATCGGTTTATGCTGACATCTCTTTGAGGTGCGCGTGGAACACAATGCACCATCGACCTGGGCTTGGTCCTTACCGGACAGCGAGCTACCCATTATTCGCCGGCTCGGCAAGCCCACGCCTACGGTGGCCGGAAATAAGCCTGGGATTCCCGACGCCCAGGGCGTCTCCTGCGGCGACTAGGGCCGTGAGGGCGCATATATTTCCTCTCCCTCACGTGCGCCGCCTCCCTCTTCGCAAGCATCACTGCTTCGCTGAAGGAGGTGACGGCTACCCATGCACTCTCGCTGCGTACCATGGCCTGGACCAGGGCCGGACGCAAAAGACGCCTCCACGAGGACACGGCGGTGCCCCGCCCAAGCCGGGCAGACCACCACCGTATGCTCCACCGTGTCCTCAGGGCGATCTTCGCAATGGAAACACGCCTTATGCGAAACAGGAACCTCCCGAAACAGCCGTGTCCGGTGAAGACCTGCGTCAGGCGGAAGGTGAGGATGCCATGCCGCCTCTCAAGCCACTCCTCAAAGATGGGACTTACGGCCGCAATCGTGGCGTGCCCAAAACAATATCATCAAACGTCGTTTTTATTTACAATTTCTAAAATAAAATCTCTGAGCAACCTATATTTGTCATTTGCCGGTGTCTCGGATCATAACAGCGCATCAATGAAATTAAAACGAATAACATGCAAAGAGTAAGCGAATTTAAGGAAAGAGAGAGTCCTATGTCGGAAAGAGGCGCAGGAAGTAGTTTCCAATTTACGAATGATTTTATCTTATTAAAATTTTAAAGCCATTGTAGCAGCACATGCATGCATGCAGCATACCTACTAAACAGTGCAGAATGCAGTAATGTATGAACATATGGGTAGGTATTCCCCCATTCAACTACTTAATCAAAATACTATGCTTGGTCTATGAGGGAGCGCGTTCTCGTCTACAGCACATCAACAACTAACTTTTCCTGTAAATTTTCCCACTGTGGTTCAAAATTAAACCCAACCTAATTCATTTTAGATTTCCTGAAAGTTAAATTTTAACGCAAACTTATTTGAATTTTACTCATTACGAGTTTCCCGCATAAAAAAATAACGTTGTTCAAATGTAGCACTGAGAACGTTTGGTAAAATTTGTGAAAACAAAGTAAAATTGTGTAACTGCTGGCTGTTGTTCGAAACGATCCAAATATATTATCGGAATTGCGGTATATATCCTTCCCTGTCCGGAATATCGATTATAGGTAGGCACTTATTTTCTACCGGAATATTTTTATGAACATCCAAAAACAGCAGGCTAACTTTTGACGTCCTCAAGTTCAAATCAAATCGAATTCGGTTCTAATATAATCAGTGTCAATTTGAAAATAATTCTCATCAAGCGCTATTCAATTGTTTACAATCTATTCGGAAGGCTGTGTGTGTTGCGGGCAGGAAAATATGAAATGAGAACAGTCTGTATTATTTAGAGACTAAATTAAACACACAAGCTTCGCATGAATGATTAATTTAAATGATTAAACAAATAAAAGGGATAATCCAATTGAGTTACCTTTGATCATTGGATTGGAACACGGACAGCCGCGGTTGCGGTAACATGACAGGTGTGTATCAACAATTAATTGTATAGTGAGCATTGATAAGAGATCTATAGTCAGTTAGAGGTCGTTTCATGAAACATATTTGCTTTATTTGATAACATATTATGTTTTGCTTTAAAAGTCTTTTTATCGATTAAACATAAACACGTTCTTGTTTGTATGTAAGTCTATTGTCATATTATTTGTTTTATTTTATGAAGTGAATTGTTTTTTGATTATATGTAGGTATATTATTTTCTTTTTTACTCTTACACACGCTGTCTCTTTATCTTCTCTCCTATTGCAGGTATGCTGGAATAGATTTATTGTATATGGAGGTGATTAAGCATCACCTCTGTACCTATGTTTCTGTTCTTTTTATCTCGTCTGTTTATTTATGTGTGTACATAAATGGTTAAATAAATAAAATAAAAACAAATTCTTCACGTGAAAACCAGAAAAGTTTAGATATGTTCATACATCTGGTTATACCTGACCTATCTTATTGAAGAAAGTACCTACCTGTGTTAACAGTAATATGATAATCTCAAGCCTACCTCTAAGGATTACAGAACAGCGGTTCTATTGGTAAATATTAATTTACCCATGATATTTTTAACATACATGATGTGTATATGCGAAACTTACCTATGTTGACCTACATGGGTGCCTATGTTTAAGCCCAAAATAAACCATAAAGAAAAATGCCGTAATGTAGATATACCTATCATAGGTACCTACGCCTCTGCCTAACCGATCGGGGAACACACGCGTGATGTTATGTGTGTGTTGTAACGATCAAAAGAACAGTTACCTCATTTAAATTAAGTTCCAGGTTCTCTCATATAATATTAAAATGACGTTAAATAAGAGTTTAAAATAAAGCATGAATGTGAAGTGTCAACGGAATTTCGGAGGTATCCGACGTGAAAATCGTTGAACCTCTCGCCACTTTTCAGCCATTTAATGTTTATCATTAATTATTAATTTGCGGTTCCTTTCTCTTTGGAGCTGTAGAGTTGTATGTCCAAAACACGTTGGTAAAAGTCCAACTGGAAATTAACGTTTGTTTTTGTCCTGTCTGTTCCTTTAGGGATTCTTACGAACCGCGTCAAAATGAAAGCTATTATTTTAATGCCTTAACTTGAGTGTAAAACACTTAATTACGTGTAGGAGCTGAAAATTACGTTGGGACAATTAGGTAGGTTTTTGTCTCTAGACTATTTGATTGTAGGAACAATATTTCTGTATACCTACAATTACACCAATCACGTAGATTGGTCTTCACATGATCTGACCAAGACTATGTCTGGACTTTAAAAGAAACTGTGACCTCTTAGTTTGTTTCGGTCTTTCTTCTCAGAATAGTCAGATAGGAAACGCCAACCTCATCTAGTTTAAAAATATGACTGACGTGTATTTGTTCAAACCTACCTCCAGACGTAAACTCATTTATCATTAATTCATCATTTATTATTACTTAAGTATTAGTATTTTAATAGATTCCAATGCAATACGAAAACATTGGAACACCTCATCTCATGAAAAGTGTATGAAAATATCTCCTGAAATACAATGCTGGGATTAGATACCTACTAAAAATGTTGGCGCGACCTAGTTTAGACCTGAGAATAGAACCACTGTGGAAGATTAGTTTAGTCTTTTAGATAGGTTTACGTTAGTATAGTTATACCAATCCGTTCAATTCGAGGACATACCCAGAAGTATAGGTAGGTGAGGGTAGGTAGACGGGTAGGTGGGTCATTCCTACAGTATAAACAAATAAAACATATCCTTACTAAAATTATAAACACGACAGTTTGCATGTATGTATGTATGTTTGTTACTCTTTCACGTAAAAACTACTGCATGGATTTGGATGAAATTTAGCACACAGATAGACTATAACCTAGACTAACACATAGGATATTTAGGATATTTTTATCCCGGTAGTACGTTTCCGTGGGATAATTTACGACTCCCACGCGGTTGAAGCTGCGGGTGGAAGTTAGTAATGTATAATGAGACTGCCTCGTTTTCTAATGGTCGCAAGCGCTACTGCTGAGCACGAGGTCATTACATTCCTAGGTCGGGCAAAGTGTTATTGGGTTTTTCTATCTGTAATTTCTAATTAGCAGCTCGGGATCTAGATTTGTGTACCGCTGCCAACCCTTCGGGAAAACTAAACGAAGTATTATGTTATATTAAAGAATAATTTCTATTTAACCAAAATTAAACAACTCAATACGATTAAAATATTACAAGAGAAAAATTATATGAACTCATACGATCAAACAATAATATCCTTTTGAATACCTTCGATACGTAAGAAAGTAGGCACCTACTATATCTAGGTATGATAATATTGTTGTTTACTTTTACTCGTGCACTCTATAAACAAACAACCTATATGGTATTTGCCTCAAATTTTGTAATACTATGTCGGTTAATCTCATTTTGTTTTTCTTAGGGCACTACGATAGCATGTTGATTTCTATACAGCTACGTAGTACTATAGTATGTATTGTTGTACTAAACAAATACAAGTGCAAATGTCATTGTTCATTTGATAAATCACCTGATTCAAGCAACTGTAAGTAATTACACTTTTATTTGTGAAAAAAGCAAGCCTAATCTCTGTATTACTTGCCAATAGAAAAAAAAAACAATAAAAAATATAAGGTACTACGGTGCACGTGCACCTTTGTTAGAACATATTTTACTGTTTATTTCTTACAGCTGTCGTTGGATTGGTCACGCTTTCAGTAACCTGATAAATGTATATTAATGTATATACCTTCCCCTGTACTCTACAAGAAGGAAAACGAAGCGATAGGCACCCGAAAACAGACATGGCGTCGCTTAGCCGACCTTGACATGAGAGTTTTTAACTTATCCTACCAGGAAGGCTCACACAAAAACAAATTGCAATAGATCGGAGTCCCTAATCTAAGAGATAAATTTAAAAGAATACTCTATAAATATTTGCTACTTATAATCAAAGCTGGTAGTCCTAAAAGTTTTCATCAAATAAATGTTCCTAAAACGTTGTTGCAAGGGAGATCTTGAACACTCCATAACATTTTTATACCGTACCTATGTCTATAGGTACATGAGGGGAAAACGCTTTGACTCTTTATAGGGCCCTCAAAACCCCTTAGCTCCTACCCTCTTATCAAATGCTTTCTGCCTTAGCCACCCTGATTGTGACCAGAGTAAGCGCTCCCAATCGTATAATAATGATTTTTGATGGAAAAATTTACGCCAATATTGTAGAGAGAATTCAATACAGAGAGGTGAATCGATCCTTGTTGGTCAAATATGGTTCTGTGACCTTTTCAATGTTTTGGAGATTATCGCTCACTTGCGCTATTTGTGATCACGAATACAAATATTAGAGAGTAAATATGAAAAGATAATATTCCGAAGTTTCTAAATAGCTGTTACAGTAACATGGATTATTTTACGAGTGGAGTATTTTTTATAAAATAACAGAATAAGAAGCGGGCACCCGCTCTGGCCTTATCACGCCTGAATTTTCCTTATTGCTGGCAAAAATATCTGAAGTGTTGCAATTTTTTATTAAAAATATTGTATAGACAACCGGTGTTATTGTTATACTTTAGTCATTTCCTTTCTCATCTCACGGGCCTTGTAAAGGGCTCCGAATGCGGAATAAAATTTAAATAATGAACTCAAAATTATTTGTTGAGCTACGCTTATTTCTATAGGAAATGTTGATAAATATCAGAAAATGACATTTAATTAAGTCGTTTTGGTTCCTACAAAGGTTTTCCCGCAGAATGTTTTCCTTTTTATGGAGATATTTTGAGCGTTTATAAGGTAAAATCTGCCGTCAACGATATTTCAGTTAATTACCTACTTTTAACATCAATGGTATTATTTAAGTTGTGGTGAAGTGCCTTACATGATTTAAGTCGCAAAAACCCAGAGTTTCTTCAACAAAAATGTCACATCACCTGTCAAAACGTATTGATGTCCTCCATTTATCCATTTATTTTTGTGTACACAAAGTATAATATATCAAACGAAGTGAAAACTTTTCTCTAGCGAGGGAGAGACCGCGGTTATGAATCTAAGATGTTTTTCATGTAATTTTGATTTATGCTTCGGAGGCGATGGATCTGAAGGATACGAGAATCTCACGACCCTTTTTACTTTCCGCAAAAACTCCAGATTATGACTGACGTTTGGAACGTACGAGTATTGATGCTTTGTTTCTTGACGTAAAATCTTTAACTCGGTCATTAGTATTTATACTACTTAGTAAGTTTCTTATCTAGTAAGTTTTGTATTAAACTTTATACCAATTTTCTGACGTTTTTGCAAAAACAAGTTTCATAACTTTAAATAACAAAAGAAGCGCAATGTTTTGCGTGCGTTACATTACACACTACCGTTTGTCACACCAAAAATTAAAGTTTCCAAGCAATATTTTTGCGCAAGGAAGTTTGATATACAAATTGCGTAGATGAAAGTTTCAGGACAGGTCTTTTTAATAAATTTTTTATGGATCTTAAGTTATCTTAAATGCTTAAGAAAACGTAGATTTTAAACAACTTTTAAGAACTAAATTCACTCCGACTCTACTTAGGTATACTTTTTCGATTATTACTTTTTATATGTATAAAAACGTAACTCTCAAATAAAAATCAGAATCAAAATAAAATGAAAGCGAACTGGAAGTGTGAAAAGGAAAACACACGACATTACTAATGTAGCCGTTTCGCTATATGCACATGAAAGTCCTTTTATCCTTTTCAAGCTGCATTTAATTTATTTCTAAGAATATTCCTTGCTCTCATGACGCACGGCTCGTTTCATTCGATAAAGGCGACTTTATTGAATCCCTTTGTAATTAGTTTCCTGCGGTTCTTTTGAAGACTACGCAGTTGAAAAGGGGTTGCTTATTAAGCGTTATTTAGATTCAATTCGATGACGATGAGAAAACATTTAAATCAAAAGAAATATAGCTTCCCTTAATTACTTTTTATAGCGATTAAAAAAAGTTTTCGTGGGAGTGTTTATTATTATTATAAAGTATTTGATGTTGGCACGCCGCGCCGCGCCAACGGTTACGAAAGCACGCGGCTACGTCTCATAATTTATGTGGCGAATTACACGTTTATCATAACGCGTCGTAATACCATCGCCCCGAACACTCCTCATAAATATCATATTTATATCGCTCCAAGGAAATTCCGGTCGCTATGTAATTAAATTTCAAGGCAATAGGCATCGTAAATTAGGCTGTTTACATGCAGTTGAACGTTCAGCTTATTAATCCCGACTATGCAAATATTAGTCCTTTATTTGTATAGTCCGGGTTTAGCACGCCAACTATCGATTGTAAACTTGATCTTAGCCTTGTTAAGTCATGAATACTGTATCCCGGACTTAGTTACAGTTCCCGTAAAGTAAGGAGTACGGGGCGAACTTTGTGGAATGTGATAAGTTTGTGGACAGTGCATTAAGTGAACCCGCATTATCCGAAGTAGTTTGTTACTTAAGTGGTAAAAGGTTTGTGTTGTAAGCGTTGGAAACACCGGTCAGATGAATGCGATGCGCTATCGACTCGCGTATTTATACTCGTAGAGGGAGGCTGCGGGAAGCGGTCACAGACCAGACAGACACGCGGCGTCACGCGCCCCCCGGGGTACACTCGAGCGATCTTAACATTGTCTTTGAAAAGCTTTTTGATGTAAACTTTAAAAATCATAGCAAATAATTCAGAGATGTCAGAGGATAGGTATTCTTTTATTATACCTAATATCTTTCCATGGCCTATGGTGCGATATCTGCTTGCTAAACCGTGGGTCAGCGGATTCGGTGTGTCTTTAAACTGGCAGTCATATTTAGGCAGTTACACTACTCAAAACTTACCGGTGATTAACGAATAAGACTTACCGGTGGCAGATTATCAAAAGCTATCGCATTCTCTGCCTCTATAGATTTATGTACTACTGTGTACGTGGATTCCATGCAAAATTCTGGTGAAAACTGATACGTCTGGTGCAACTACTAATAAGAGTTCCCATTTAAAAATTTATTTTCCACTAAAACATTTGATACACAATTTATACGCATAGGCCTTTTTACAGTCACAGAAGAAATTACATTCCAAGTTTTTATTTTTTTAATTTAACATTGAACAGTGAACATAGTGTCTAGCTGTTTATGGGAGGTGCCGTTTTAAATACAGTACTAGCTATTGCGCCCGCGTGGAGACCGAATATGATCCTACGGGAACATACGAGTACTACCGGGTTAAAAAGTGTCAAATTTTATCCAAATCGGTCAGCCACGTTAGTGTGAGTCTGTAACTGTCCAAGCGCAACAGCGAATGATGTAGTGTTAGTAGCCTAAACATAACTATTCATATGCACCTATGCATGTATTTAAAGTCCACGTTACTTTAAATTAGTTAGTGAGAAATAAAACATCCAAACTTTCATATTAATACATAATATTATATAAGTAGGATATTAGGATTTCTATATGTTTGACAGTTTTAATAAGTACCAACAATGTTGTTTAAATACAAATTCAAATGATTAATTAATGAAAGTAAGGTTTTTCATACTATTGGAAATTCCGCAGCAGTGTAAATCGTATAGCAAGATACACTAGACACAAGACAATCTCAACCTTATAAAAACTAATAATATTAGGCCTAATAATAAATAATGTTACTGAATCAACAAATAATAAAACTAAATTAATCAATCGTATTAAATTTAATTCAGATCTTAATAAATAATAATAACTCGACGCCCTGGATCGACGGGTCCGTACACTGCTGACTGCAAACCGGATGCATCAGCCATGATCATCGGTGATGAGACTGTAAAACCCGCGGAAGTGCGGGGGTCGAGGCTTTTTAAATTCGAAGACCCTCAACAACCGCGAGATGTGCATTAAAAAAAAAACCGAAGTGGGTAAGCACCGTGATGTGGTCGTAGTGGACAAGGGGCTCACCCTGCTGTCCATGGCTAAAGAGAACTGGCGCAAACCTGTTATACTAACTATCGATGACCGCAAGGGAGTATGGCGAAACAAGGAGCTTCACGGGCGCTTCTATCGGGCTCTTTATGACCCCGGTGTTGATTTCTTAGCGTCCGTATCCTGGCTACGTTTTGGTGACCTTTTCAGAGAAACTGAAGGTTTCGTCTGTGCAATTATGGATGAAGTTATCTTGACGAATAACTCCCGGAGACATATTATGAAGGACGGGACGGTGGACCTGTGTAGGGCATGTCACTGTCCGGGTGAGTCCATCAGACATATTATCTCTGGTTGTTCTCGTTTGGTTAACGGCGAGTACTTGCACAGGCATAACCAAGTAGCCAGGATTATTCACCAGTAACTTGCTTTGCAATATAAATTTGTGGATTCTGAGGTACCGTATTACAAGTATGTGCCCGACCGTGCCTGACCCAGTTCTTGAAAATGACCATGTCACGTTATTCTGGGACCGGTCTATCATTACTGACAGGACTATTGTAGCCAATAAGCCTGATATCGTGGTGATATATCGGTTAGCGCGCCGCACAATGAAAACTGAGAAAGAGAAGCAATTTAAATATCTCGACATAGCACACGAGGTTGTTAACATATGGAATGTGAACTCGGTCATCATGTTCCGATAGTCGTATCAGCCAATGGACAGGAACAACATCGAATCATCGAGCCTCGAACAACATCTTTCGAGGCTCTCGTTAGGCGGTTGGATCAAAGACCTGATTCAGAAGGCAGTACTCCTCGATACGGCTCCCATCGTGAGGAGGTTCTTGTCTCTGGAGCCCTAACCACCGGTAGCTCCCGATACCGGCGGAACACAATTTTATATATTTTTTAATGTTTGTTTTATGAAAATATTTAAAAATGTAATAGAATAAGAAACAAAACGAATAATAATAATAATATGATGATAAAATCATGCATCGTTTTCTATAATAAATAACTTCAGAAGAAATTAAGTAACAAGTATTAAAAGTAAACAATCTCATTTTGATTTTACAGGAATTTGGAAAGCAGTGTCAGTTCTGCGTATAATATTATAAGCTGGGACAGATAGGGGGCGCGCGGGGGAACCTCGGGGCGCGCAGGGCGGCAGTCAGCGACGCGCCGCGCCCGGGCCACCCGCCCGTGTACACGAGCTTTACGTAACGATGCCGCCGAGCTGATGGCCGCGCTCGTGTGGTGGCTGGCGGCCACCTGCCTGCTCCGCGCCGCCACCGCCGGCAACCCCGACGCCAAGCGCCTCTACGACGACCTCCTCTCCAACTACAACAAACTCGTCCGGCCCGTCGTCAACACCACCGACGTGCTCCGAGTCTGCATCAAACTCAAACTCAGTCAACTCATCGACGTCGTAAGTGTTACTTTCGTCTCCTGTGCCCCACGCCGCTGAATGCCCTGTGTAAACACTCTGTCAAACGATTCTGACATTCTTACCCACCAGACTGACCTACATCGAAGACAGGTGAGGGTGCAGTGTGAACGCATACCTTGCTTGCACTTGCGCGCCGCATTTGGAATTTAAATAGACGTGAATTGCATCAACGCCTCAGGCTGTGACCCAGTTTTTCAAAAACCTAGCTCAGTTAGAATCATTTGTAACTGGTGATAATGGGTATATAATGTAGCAAGTGTCGTATTCACACCTCCCCAGCTACCGAGGCTAGGCGCCCCTCTGTCTCCCTCCTTATGTATTTCAAATCAGATACCATAAATCACCCGTATAAAAGGAATTGTATTTCTTTCGATATTTATTCAATCCTCCTTCGTGACTATAATCTTCACGAGTCTTTTGTCGAGGTAATTACCTACATATCGTTGGGTCTGTGTGTAATGTATAACGTGTGATATTATTATGTGAGCTATTAAAATTATGGCCGAAATTATGAGATGATATTATAAACTTCGAGCACCTAATTATCTCACGCATAACGTTCTGTGTAACCGTCGTCACTTTGTAACTTTTGATTGCTTGAAGGTGAAAATGTTTTTCCGTGGAATCAGCTAATATTATCAATCAAGAATCTAATCAATCATGTAAAGTGCCCGGTCGTTAAACTATGTACTTACATATATTGCGCTCGCTCTTATGTCATGGTTTTCACTTATAAGAGCCCCCCTTCATAAGAGTGGTGCCAATTTAACTGATAACATCCATGAGTGTTGACTTATTAAATGAAAGTATCACGTTGTTTGTAGATTACATACAATTAGGTACTAATTTAAACAGACGACACGTTGAAAATATTAATGATTTTCTCTTGCATTTCTATTTTATGTTCTGATTAAACAGATTCGTGACTACTAGTTAAACCCATGGAAACGTAGCAAATACAAATGATGGAATCCAGTGAATATCTAGGTTAATGTTGACATAAAGTTACATGCGTGTCTAATTACTGACTTTATTTTGCTTTGGGTGTCTTTGATTTTTCATTCTTTTGAAGACATTTATGAAGGTTAGAACATACCAATTAGGTACCTACCTACACACTTAATAGGTACCAGATGGTATTACTTTGTAGATGAAGCCAGTACCGTACCTACCGTCGTTTTCGGGTAACCGAAGCTCCATAAATATTTACTTACACACGTTTAAATATTGAAAAATTTAGCAGATATAGAACTCGTCTGATATATTAAATTCTTAAACAGTACCCGTGTTTTTAAAGAAAAACAATTATTAATAACAGCCCACCGCAGCCTGCTAAACGACTCTATACCGAAGTAAATGAGAAATTTCTTTGAGCGATCTTTCTCCGGAAATTAGCAAACTGTACCACCGCCTACAATATCTGCCAAGCCCGTAACCGCATACTCGGTATCAGCAGTAACAGGAGTGAATTGACCGCTATTATTACGAACACGTCGACCAAGATTATCGAATTCTGGACGCAGATGCCGACGATGTGGTTTGCATCATTGCACCAATCACGTATTAGGATTTAGGACGGCGTGAGATTGAAAACAATGGCAGGCGGCCGGAGTTTGACATGCTTGGTTAGACTGCATAATGGAGGATATATTTCGTAGGTATTTAATGTAATCATTATTTCATTAAATAACCCCCAAGACTCCTCCGTGCCTCGGAAAGCACGTTAAGCCGTTGGTCCCAGCTGTCATTTGTAGATCTTTGACAGTCGTTACGGGTCGTCAGAAGCCCGAAAGTCTGACAACCAGTCTTACCAAGGGGTATCGTATTACCCAGTAACAGGGTTGTGGAGGTCAGATAGGCAGTCGATCCATGTAAAATACTGCTATTCAGCTGCATCCGGTTAGACTGGAAGCCGACCCCAACATAGTTGGGAAAAGGCTAGGCAGATGGTGGATGGACTTCATTAAATGGCATGACGTTGGCTTCAATAAAGGCATGATGAACGTTCAACGTTCCAAAAAATTGTCACGTGAGCAAAGCCACGGGCACAGCTAGTTAAAGAATAAGAGTACGATATTTCAAAAAGAGGTTTCAAAAGAGTGTCTTTAAAAACTAATTTTTTGGAGCATGGTTAACTGGATAGTTGACGGTTACCCGCAAGTTCAAACAATCAATCTGCCTAGCATTTTTTTAATTAAGTTGGGGTCGACTTCCAGTCTAACCGGAGGCAGCTGAATATCGGTATTTTACATGGAGCGACTACCTATTTGACATCTACAACGGACGGCGAGTAATGGGTAGCTCGCTGTCCGGTAAGGACCAAGCCCAAGTCGACGGCGCGTTGTGTTCCACGCGCGCCTCAAAGAGATGTCAGCACAAAAAATTATGGGGCCCGCAAGGGCCGATGCCTGTCAGGGGTGCGGGTTTGTTTGAAAGAGATACCACAGCCCCTGGCATACGGGCTACTGAAGGAACACGGGTGGGTTTTAGTCAGTAGAAGTCTGACACGCCCTCCTGCTCCACCCAGTGCGGGAGAAGTTATTTGATGATTTCACACCCAAAAAAAAAAAAAAAAATGTGGGTTCCATTACATTTCACGGTTAAATCTAGCTAGTTAAAATTCTCAAATAATACACAATAACAAATAGGGGCATGGTGTTATTGAAAATGATATTGATATTGGCATGGCTAGCTGACATATGACTAACTAACTAGCTTCTGCCCGCAACTTCGTCTGCGTCAAATTTCTTGCTCCCCAACCCAACCTCGTCGCATCGAATCGCCTGGCCGTGCGAGTACTTCGTATTCGTGACTTTTATCTTTTTGCGCGGCTTCTAAGAGCCCTAGCGTGATTTTATATAGCCTATAGTCTTCCTCGATAAATAGGCTATCTAACACTAAAATATTTTTCATATCGGACCAGTAGTTCCTGAGATTAGCGCGTTCAAGCAAACAAACTCTTCAGCTTTATGTATTAAGTCTAGAAGTATAGATTATTTAATTAATGATCTGTGTCTCGTAATGTTTATTACTTTGCATGTGGATGTATAGAAACAAGTCTATCCGACTAAACATACAGCTGTGCTGCTGGGGAGTTTGTTGCGCCACTTCTTCCCAGATAAAGCACTAGGTGAAAGGTGAGCGTTTTGGCGGACTGTCTTATGTGTACTTTGACGTTCGAAAAGTGCTGATTCTCAGCATTAATTTGAATAAATGACTTTCGATAACAGCCGCAGTCTGTTCGTGGATGGGTAACCTGGATGATAACATATTGAGAAAGCACGTTAAGGCGTTGGTGCCGACTGTCATTCGTAGATCTTTGACATTCGCTACCTGTAGAAGTCTGACAAACAGTCTTACCAAAGAGTATCGTGTTACCCAGTAACTGGGTTGGAGAGTTATGATAGGCATGTAAAATACTGATATTCAGCTGCATCTCGTTAGACTGGAACCCGACCCCAAAGATAAAGATAATTTTATTTGTCAAAACATTTGTATACATGCAAATTAAGCATGCAGGCTATCACAATATTAATATTTCTTGCGTACATGTTTCACCCGTATGGCGTAAAAATTTATGAAATATACAAAAAAGAAAAAACAAACTAAATTACTAAAGGCACTTCAATGCAAGTACACAACGGTCAGTAATAAACAATAAAACAAACAAATATGCTTTAAACAAATGTTTATCCACCGGTGATGGCTACCTAGATACAATTATTATTATTGTACACCATAACAAATAGCTTAAAGCTTACATATTCATGAAATAACTAGAAGTACCTTCTTTGCCTAATTGCCTGTCCTGAACAGTCTAAAATTAATAGTCCCAGGATTTTGAAATTACCTTTCAATTTACGGTTTTACAGTCAAATGTACACCGTAAATTGAAGTCCACACTAGGATTCCACCGTAACTGGAAGCCCATACTAGGATTCTACGAATTGAGGTCGATCGTCCAACCAGCCGTGGTTGCAGATTTGGACGGTAATAATATCTGACTGTGCTGCCAATATGTAATAGGTTAGGTATATTTTGTACCTCGATTATTGCAATCCAATTATTCATGTTTGAGACTAAACGATATTGGCTGCATCCATGAGTGAGGGATTATAATAGACCATTTTTATTTTTTTTGAGATTTGACTAAATCGTGTCCATAATTGTGAGGCAATATGGTTGCTAATTTCGATTATCAATTCTTTATTGCATTCCTGTTAGTAAAACAGTTGGTATGCTTAAAATTAAAGAAACAATTAAGGTCCCTGTCGGCCACAGCATATTAGGAGAGAGGACGTTTACCTATTTGTGTTTATAATATTTGTGCATTCCGGAATTGTATTTTATTTTATTAATTTAATACAAAATATAAATTGGAACACTCAGAAAGTGACTTCGTTGAAATTCGGAAGTATGAGTAAGACTAAGAAAACAATAACATAGATATCCTTCTGATTTATTAAGCCACACACAGCGGAAGATGATAAATAAACAATATTTGTTAAAGAATGTAATAATATTTGGCATAAGCAATAAAGAGGTATTGTATTGTTTACGTCACATATAAACATTTCGGGAGGGGAGAGTGAGAGACAGATGAAACTTGTAATATCCCCCAGACGACGACATATGGACATGAGCATCAGGCTTAACGTCTGTAAGTTACTATCGACACGCTGGCTCAGTTTGGCTCAGTTTTTTCTCCATAATCAATATCGACGGAACGTCACAAGGCGTTTTCTTTCATCCTGGACTAGGGTAGTTTTTTAAAACATGTTTGCTGTCTACAGTACCCCAGTAACTTGCTACAGGGTTTTCTGTTGTAGCAAAATAATTCGCTTACTAGCTTTTGCCAGCAGCTTCGCCCGCGCGGTGGTCGTAAATTGTCCAACGGAAACGTACCATTGGGATAAAATGTAGCCTAAGGTTAATCCAGGTTACAAACTATATATGTGCCATTCAAATCTGTTCGCCCGTTTTTGCGTGATTGTGTAACATATATAGATGTATTTCTGGGGCAGTTACGGAATCCTACTATGTAAAGACATAGTAGGATTCGGTAACTGCCCGACAAGAAAACAAAGCTTTTCTACAGCTCCTATGGCTTAAAATTACCTTACATAGGAGGAATCTCAATTACCTGAAACCGTGTAGGTGAGATTATTAATTATGAACACAAACAATAGAAGCAGATTTGCTCAAGCGGTTAAGCTAATAGTGTGGCCGTCGCACCGCAACGTTTTGTCATTAGGGGCTCAGGTCAGGCTGCCATAAGCCTCAGTATCGCAACGCCAATCCCTGAACAATGGTTGCGTCGTCCACAGCCGTCATCTCGCCCACACGTGACTCCAACACAACGTCTACTCACGTCCGCGGATAATGGGCTTATTCATGAATTCTACCATTCGGATATTATTATATATCCTTCTGTAACTTTAACGGGAAGTAACGAGATGACCCTCATTTGACCGGACGATAGCTACGGAGGCTGTAAACTTTTGTTAAGTACTGTATACCTACCTAAAATAAGTGTACTTACTATATCCGACTGACTTTTTGTACGACCCTTTTATGTTGTTTTTTTTTAATGTTTACAATACCACAACAAAACTTTCCCTTCATGTAAATTTAGTCTTAAAATTCAATTATGTGTAACAACAAAACAACAATTAAGTAAAGTGTCCTGCGAATTTTCTTCTGGGAAATCAGAATATGTTTGGTTTCACGCTAATAAGTTCGCCTCCATAGCAAACTTTCTTGGTTTAAGTGAAAATGAAAAATAAAAAATCAGGATGCGAGGTCGAGGATCACAGTCGTGGACTTTTATATTTGTGTTGTACTCAAAGACGAAAGCTTACTGTGTAGACAGTCAAGAGCAATTGGAGGCAAGTGGTCGACTGATAGAATTGCCAATTATGAAATTAAGTACTTTTCTGTGTAGTAAATACACAAGATACCTTTTCCAAGTCTTTTTCATTTGCCTTTGCAATTCTCAGTTTTCAGAATTCAATGGATATATTCTTGCACACGTTCGTTTTTGCCATGAAAGTAGAGAAGTTTTGAAGAGACCGATAAACGTTTAAAAGTCACGTTTGCTATCGCTTTTTCATCCGATACAGCTGTCACCAATTCCGAACAGGCTAACCACAGGCAATATTCTTCGAGATCAATTTTATTTACACGAACAATACTGTAAAACCTTTTCTAAAATCGAACTGCTTAATATTCTCTGTATAAACAAGATTAATTTAAAATGGAACAGAATTTGTTTTAAATTATCTGTCCGAAAAATTCTCGAGATTTTTGTCGGAAGTAGTGTCATTTTCTGCTTAGCCTCTTCCCAACTTCGTTTGGGGTCGGCTTCCAGTCTAACCGAATGCAGCTGAATACCAGTATTAGATATACATGGAACGACTGCCTTTCTGATCTCCAGAACCAATTTTTTTTTTTTGGCGGCTGGTAAATCATCAAATGACTTCTCCCGCTCTAGGTGAGCAGGAAGGCGCGTCAGACTTTTACTGACTAAAACCAGAAAACTAACGCGCCGTCCCACCTACCACTTTTCGGCCGCAGGGATAGGGAGAGCGGCCAACGCTATACCGACACTCCTCTTCCCCTGCGGCCCCACCGCGTCCGCCACCAAACGGTGGCGGCCCCGTCCAGGCCACGGAAGGGAAGAGCGCTGCTCAGAAACACCGGCACTCCTCCTCTGCCGCAGCCCGTAACCCTCAGCCGCGATGCCTCCCATTCGAAATCGCGGCCCACTTCAGTTGCGGTGCACCTCACCGCAACCTACTTTTTGGCCACTACGTCATCGGCTTGAAGGCAAAAGCCCTGACGAGCGGCCCCACCTTTGGGTTCCTCTTCGCTTCACCGTGGCTAGGAGACCACGGCTACAGAGCCCCCCGCAACGACAATGCGGGAACCCACTCCATAACCTAGTTATTGGATAATACGAAATGTCTTGGTAAGACTGGGTGTTATATTATCGCGTTTCTGACAACCTGAAACGACTGTCATAGATCCACGAATGGCAGCCAGGACCCATAGCTTAACGTGCTTTTCGAGCCACGTATCTTGGTGTGTAAAGATGGTTACCCAACCACGGGGCAACCGCAGCAAGCGGAGCTTATCCTCATTGATCAATCCGTGCGGCTATGGCACACGGCATTACTTAGCCAAGAGCACTTATCACCCTCGAGAATGTTTCCGGAATTATGGTCTTTTAAACTACTGTAAAAAGGCCATAATTAGTTCGCTGTAAAAAAGGGAGGTTCTCAATTCGGTGGCATTTTTTTAACGTTTGTATCCTGAGAATTTCGTCATTTAGATAAAAACCGATTTGAAAAAAAACTTATTTTGTTTGAAAGAGTATATATACTTATAGAATTACCCCGTATTTGGTCAAGTTCATAAGTGATTTTTGAGTTAGCCTTGATAATACGTTTTTTTTTCCACCTAGTCGTATGTTGGTGATGTTATAATAATTTCCTGTCACTATTATTTACGTAACAAATGGAGGTATACGAATTTGGACATACTAGAACTAAAAAGTAACGAATAAAACTTTACTTCGGAAAAAAAAAACAATTGACTTCAAAAAAATACTTCAAAGTGAATATCAACTTTAATTTTTAAAGTCGGTGTCTTTCGTTTTAGTTTTTTCCTCACATACTTCCGAAACTTAAGTTATTTTTCTGGAAGTCGATTGTTTTTTCCAACGTTTTTTTTTTTTGGGTAAATATTTGGAAACCTCGGACTATACCTAAGCTAATATAAGACAATTACCATAGCTCTTACGCACATAAGATAATAGTATTACAGAAGCACTATAAAAGTTATTTCTTTGGAAGCGATTTTACTTGCTTCCTACTCCTCTTATTTACTTCACTTCAGAAAGTTCCAGCAAGGATAACATTTAGTTACGTTTTAGGGAAAAATATTTACTTGCGTATAATATTTAATTTCATAAAGATAACTTGTAAATTATAATTGGAATAGGTACAATTTAAATAAAATACTGCGTTAAAAATGAACTTTAAAAAAGATGGAATAAGGAACCTTTTATTTTAAGAGGTTGATTATTAAACTGAATACTATATACGATCTCATGCGGAGGCAATATTGTAAAATTTATAAGACGTCTCCGACCGTTGATATTGTTTATATTAAATTTAGTTAGTTTTTAAAGTTAATAAAAAATATTTTTCAAGTCAATGAAAGTTATTACCGCTTTATTTTAAGTGAGAATGGTTGGTAACAAACTATCTTAAAATGATAAATTATTAAAGAAACCCAAAGTATATTTAAATATTAATATTAATTTTTTAAAGAACTATTCATTAATCCCCATTTGGCATAGTTGGTCGACTTCTTTATCTTTCACAATATTTCGTCTGGTTTTCACCATGTATTGAATTTAGGTTATTGTCGTGTCTTTATTGACACTTACAAGATTAAGACAAATCGATTGACGAATCATCAAAATCAGCCCATGTCTTTGCTCTCTAGAACGCTACAAAGAAACAAACAAACATACATAGGCTGATAAACACATTACTCCCTCCTTTGCGCTGCGCAGTCTAGTCGTATAAAAAGAGATGACGAAGACTGAGAACTTGGGGTCCCGACCGTCCCTTGCTCGTTGATGCGCCAGCCCGCGCCGCAGCTGAGCCAGTAGCTTTAAATTGCCCGAATAATAATCAAGAAAATACCTTGATCCAGCCTGTCCTCATTAGCTGCCCAACCCGCCAGTGACCAGTGACGCCCTGAGCCGAGGTTCGTACCCCACAGGGGGTGCCCTCAGCGTGCAGTCGCTTTAGGTTAAGTAGGTTTACGCCCTGGATGGAGGCTTTTAGAATCCTAAAAACCTTCACAGGAAAGCCCGGTTGAGCAGTCACGGCCTCTCAAGGTCAACTGCGAGATGCCATACACAAAAAAGAAAAAACTGAGAACTTGAAATCAAGAAGTCATTTAATCGTTGTATTTCATTCCTATCGAAACAAATATACGAGTATTTATATCGAGCTTCAATGAATAAGGTCATAAAAAGAAGATGAAATTGATTCTTCTCTCTCTAGGAATATTAAAAACTCGATCTACGAATATCAATATAACCACGTGTCCGAGTAGTTCTATTTAAACTCACGGCGCGCACGGGAACAATTTTGTAATGAAAATTGATTTTGTGAGAAATCTCTGTGTGGGAAGCATTGTCTACAGTGACTTCTCTTGAACTGTGACATAAGGAAGTAGTCCTCAAAGCAAAGCCCTTGTTACAAATAAATGGTTTTAATTAAACCGTTTCCATGTAACTCCATTATTATGATAAAAGTTAGCAGAATTTTTCTGTCAGTTAAGCGACAGTGAAAAAAAATACCTACACAATAATACACCAGCAAACATTTGTATGCAGCATCGCACAAAATGAAGACGTATGTAAATTATATTGAATTTGTAATACTCTGTTCGCTTTTCAATGAAATATTTCCTTTATTTTGTGGACATCTCTGACTTTACAAATGTTACGGATAAAAAGTTCTAGCACAAACAAGCCCCTTTGGGTAAGTATTTTATTTGGTACTACGTATAAAGTCAAAGTTAATCAAAATAAAACCCGACTACGCGCCTTTTGGTTCCTTACCTTAAATGGGTCACAAGGTCACAAAGGAACCTATTAACTTTGTCACAAGACCGTAATTTGTCTGAACGTATTTAAATGGATATTCCCCGTAATGTGGAGTTGTACTGAGAATTCACTTGACTTAAGCATTTCATTCAACATAAAAGCGTTATGAAAGTGATATTTTTTGTAAGCAACCGCAGATTTGGTACCTACTGGATTTAAATATTAATATTGGATTTATATCTACCTAAGTATTACATACGTGTGTCTTTGTATCTCACGAATCGAATCGCATCGCTTTGTTATTATTGTTTCTAAGTTTGACGGAATGCGTAATCGCTCAATCACTTTGACTGAGTTTTTGTTTGTTGGTGAGTGATTACGTAGTGTAATAAGGGCAAAAACCTTAATAACTATTTTCTATTATACATATGTCAGAATATGCAGGGATATATACGCGAAAACTGTAACCATGCACATGATTCTGGACGTCCTAGCGTAGAATTTTTTCGTCGGTTATCAAAAAAATCTGTTTCATAAAAGAGTGCGATACCTACGCGGTCATGTATGGAACAGCAATTTTTTTTTTTTTTATATCAAAAAAACATCTACGTAGGGGCGTTCAGAATCATGTACTATGGTAAAAGGTTGCGTGTCGATGTCCTTTCCCCCTTTATATTTAACACTGAACCTAAAGATAGTGTGACCCCATTCAAACCTTGCTCAGAATCAAATACACTAGCAACATAAACTGTAAGTCTCACTAATCCCTTAAACTTTGCGCCACAAGGGTGAGCACGGACGACACGCAAACACAATTATGCCTACAGCGGTAGGCTTTAATTACTAATAAAGCAAAGCAGTGTCAGCTAGTAGTCTTTACCACCTGACACGACGAAGATATACAAAAGCGACCTATTTTCACAGACAGAGAGAGCCGGAACAAAATGGTCTACTGTTTTTTCTTTCATTAGTCTGAAAATGCCAGCGCCTTGCTAAAGTAAGGTTTTAAACGAAATAATAAGTACTTGTTAGGGTATATTGCAAAAACCATTATTTAGCTAAGGCTCTAAAATATTTTGATTAAACACAGTTTTCTCTGTCGGAGCCATGTACAGTACACTGTTTGTCTGTTAGTTTTGTAATACCTGTGTAAATCTACGTAAGTATTTATGTCGCAATAATGAAATACGCAAGTATAACGTGCCGCAGGCCTTTCAGTAACTAGGTTCGTACTTACTTGTTAGCTTATTGTGTATCTACTTACACGAATTCCACATTATCTTCCTTGTCCTTTCTGATCCCAACTGCCCACTTGTTCTGTATAGCAATTTTTTCTTACCCACAATTAGGAAAAATGTTTTCTGTGTACAAGCACATTTTGCTCCATTCTCAAGACAATTTACGGCTGCGATACAAGACCGTGTGCGCTGTTTGTATCGTTAACAAAACAGAATTCCCTCCACGACAACTTCCTGACTTTCACCTTCAGCCCGCTTCCTCTTTGTTTAATATTTTTTTACGTAGGCACATTTATCGAGTGTATTTATCGCATACTTACCGAGATGTCACAGCGAATTTTGCGTGAAATATTATCTTAGGAACAACTTCGAACAACATTTTAGCAAAGTTTATGTAGATTGATCAAACTCACTTTCCAAAAGTCAACTGAAACTGGGTTAAGTGGATAGGGACGTATATAATTGAAAATAGGGATGTTCGGTGGCTATGTAACACTTTAAATATATGTAGCGGACCTTACGTGGTAGACGTACCTAATTTAAAACGGGGCCATTCCATGCATTGTACAGTGTGAAACCACGGCGGCTACTTTTAATTTCCGTCTTCGAGCGAGCGAGCAACTCTGCGTGGAATAAAACAACTAACACATATCATGTTTCCCTCATTCACAAACCGGTGTGAAAATGCTAACATAGCGTAAACCTTACTTTTTATACGATTTTCATTTCCGTGTCGCTCGTGCACGTTCAGCGCTCGCCAGGAAATTTATTTTATTTTAAAACTGTCGAGATAATACTTACGGTTCTGGATAGTGACATTGTATTATGTTTTATCACATCTAAGTGTTTCTGTGACAAAAATATGAATATTTATTAAATAAATTGCTTTTGAAAATTAACACCGCTACCTAAAATCATTTTCCTTGGCTTAATTGGAGACGACGCCATTAATCTTCGTGGAGAATATTTTCCTTTACTCTGGTCAGTGTAGTCGTCGAGAAAAAGCAAACACAGGCAAAGTTCTCCACACCTACGTCTCGGTTGTCGTATGAAAGAAACGTAATATCCTTTGGGAAAACACAGTCGGTGATAGCGCAGCCCGGTGGAAAATAAAATATTCAACGTCAGAGATTTCTTCAAGATAAAACCATCTTAAAATATTGTCCAAAAGGATGTATAAGTAGATCTGATAACATGATATATGTATTTACGAACACTTCCTTGGAATTTCTCAAGTGATAAAAGGGAATTGTTCGAACGACGTTTTAGTGTACAGAAATGTTCGATAAATATGGCAAACAAAGACACAATACGTTTATAAGACATAATGGCAAAGATGGGACGTGAACTGTATGAAGATACCTCAGCGCTCTCATGATGTAGCCGATGTAGGTAGGTACTGAATGAGTTCTGTGCTATGCTAAAATAATATCCATATTGTTCGGCTAAAGTTCTGATACATAATAACAATCTATACGTACCAACTACATCATCAGTTCTAACTTTGACAAAGTAGATAACTCTGTTAACCGAGCTAATTAAAGTTTCGAAGTTTCCGCAACTCATCATCGGTGAAGCTGAGAGCTAAGTGTTAATTAATTTTAATCATTAAGTGAATGATTAAAATTATAACACTAAAATAAAACAAAGTTAAATTATATTATCAGACGTAATTATGGTCCCTGAAAAGTCACATTGCTGCGCTCTGCAGACATTTTATGATTATGTTTTTTAATAACAGACATTTACAATACAAGAAAAGCTAAAAATCGAGAGAAAGCCCAAAATTTTTGCTAAGTCATACGATTGAAATACAATCCATACCTAATGTAAATCTACATCAAAATAATGTTTATCCGCAAACGAAACAAAATACGGCTTCTTAGGGGAACAAAGGCACAAAACGTTTATTGACAAAGTTTAGTGAGAAGCTGACAGCCTAGCGGAACAAACGTCAGATAGGATGAGCAGAAAGTCTTTGGCTAAATCGAGCCCCATCGTAAATGTTATGAAGGATACCGACCCTCAGATAGGTAGGTAAGCAGAAATTGCCTGCAACATAAATCCAATCTGACACATTTGTCAGTTTTCTCTCATTGTTTACTTATTCGGCTTTTGTTTAACTATAGACACGTTCCACCAGAAGGGAAAAGGGAAGGGATTCTTAAGGTAGATAGAGAAATTGGAAAATTCTATAATCGATATAACTACAATTACCATAGTTGTAGGCATTATTTCTGCACGTAAAACACATGATATTGCTACAAGACACAATATAGGTGTATTTATCACGTTATCCATTTTACTGGGTATTATGTGAACCATCACACTATCTGCAATATAATTATGTAATTTCTTCGACTTTTCTCGGAAAATCCATCACTACTAACTTATCTCACTTGATGTCACTGGATGTGTTTAATATTTCAAACCCGTATTAAATGAATGGCAGATATATTTTGAAGCGGGTTATTATCTCAGTGGGTGTTGTTATCGAAATAAGTTATTGTTCACTCTAACTTGTAAGCAAACGCTTACAAGTTCGAGTGAACAATAACTTAAAGAATTTCACGAAACCTCGCTCAAGCTGAAGTAATCGTCGTATTAAACTAAACTGAGCTTATCATATTGCGTTATGTTATGATGAATAAAATAAAAAGTGATGGAGAGCTCTAAGTTTATATTATTTTTGACGAAACTTACCTACCAAAATTATATTGTACCAGACTCTACTACGAGTTACCACATAGACTCAAAGTGCTTCTGTTTAACTTCAGTCTGTTTGTGACTTGAACTTGCAAGTCATAACATAAATTATACATCGGAGAAGTAAATAAAGATTTTACGGAGTAGGTACTCAGTAGCGACAAGTTTACGAAACTTTCAAACGAAAGAGTAAAAAGAACGTACATACATGTGAATAAAACCTCATTTAAGTTACAAAAAAGTCGCGAGCAAAAGAAGGAAAGTCGGCACATTTCAGCGACATGTACTTTTAGTGTTGTGCCTACAGTTTTCACAACAAAATGTTGGAGAGGCCGTGGGTACTTTGAAAATTCACGCGATACAAAACAATGTTTCTGTTTGTCATGAATAATTCATTGCTGTTGAACATTATCGGAGTCGGGATTATCTATAAAGGACAAGGGATTGATTTGAAGGTGTACTTGAAAACGATAGATTATTATTAAGCTAAGACAAATAACGTTTTACAACAGAGATCTTGGTGCTTTGGATTCTTATCTCGTCACAAGCATTCAAAAGGGATTTGTTTAATTATGATAATAGTTCTTAACAAGTGGGTTTTGATGTTAGAATCAAATCCCCCATTTAGCGGTAAATGGCACAGAAAACTTTTAACAAAAGCGTTTTTTTTTTTTTCAAATCTTCTGTCAAATCCAGTAAAATGTTTTCTTATAATCCGGTTCCAAATGATAAAAGTTTTAAATTGAACCACTTCGAGTTCAAATATAAGTTGGAATTGGAACCCTTCCGGAAATGGCATAATAAAGCAACTTTTGGCTGCCTATGAAGTAATAACAGTGCTTTATTTATACCGCGACAATAACCCCTGAACGTTGAGGCAAATCTTTTTCTAATGACAGTTCTATATTACTGTCATTAGAAAAAGGGCATTTGCTGGGTTTGTAAGGTATTTAACCGTAGTTTATTTTTTTGATAGTGCTATTATAGTGTTCGTGATTCCGTGTGGTGCCGGGCGTAAAGAATTGCACCATCCCATTTCTTCCCGTGGGTGTCGTAAAAGGCGACTAAGGGACTCACTAGAGAATAGGCAGCAGCGTTCTTTATGCGTTTTACCACCACACTGACGTCGCCAATCCGCCGGCCAAGCGTGGCGATAATGGCAAAATATCCAGCAGTGGACGTCTTTGGCTGAAATGATGATGATGATTATTGTGTTGTTTTCATTTCATACTCACACTGAGCTAATCTAGAATCTGGCTATAAGATAGGGGAACACCAAAGAAACGGTGGATGGACTGTGTGAATGATGATATGGTTAGAAAAGTGTACGTTACCCTAGCAAGAAAGTGTCTCCTAGAGTTATATGAGTAGAACGTATAATGTGTGCCTTATCTGCTGTAAATGTGCCCCCACATAAAAAATGTGTGCCCCCTGTCGTTTTGGAGAAAAACGGAAAAAACGATTCTTGCTAGAGTAACGTTTTTCTAGCAGGAAAATTCTAAACGAATGATCGGAGAGAGAAAAATTGTGCATGGCCAGAGAGCTTATATGTGTGCCAAAATGTGCCCCCAAAAATAAAATCTGTGCCCCTTCAGGTTTTCGAGATATTGCATTTCCTGCTGGAGTAACGTTTTGATGAATCGTATATCTCTAAAACTATTGCATGTGCTCCTGTAGAATAAACATAGGTACACGAGTAGCTCTTAAGGGGCACACCTTAGTGCCCTAATTAGATTTAAGAAAATATTTATAGTTTTCAAGTTATCGCGGTTTTATGAAAACCCGAAAAAACATCGCAGCGCCTAAATGAGACAAGGCACAAGTTCGCTGAAAATTGTATTCGGTCCTTCTTGACGCTATTAATAACCATACAAAGTTTCAAAACTGTTCATGCATGCGTTTTTGAGTAATCTTGCTAAAAGTCAAAACGATGGTGTCTTAACTTTGACGGCAAAATACAAGGAACCGGCTCAATCCCAGATGTGTAGGTGTGAACCAAAATTGTGTGCTTCTAGTCAAAAATATATGGTGAAAATATTCAGCTTGGAATGTTTCGCATTAAGTTAATATTAACAAAAAACCAAAATATGTAAACAACGGCTGGTTATCCGACCAAATTCCAATGACTACTAAAAAGCGACTGATTCATACATATCGATGACCTTCTTTATTTGACGTATTATACCTAAGCTGTTGTCCGTACAGTCGCGTTCAAAAGATTTGGGGGCTAATTAAAAATATATATTAAATGCACCTTGTGACTATTAAATGAAACAGCTTGTTGATGTGGAAATTATTATTTTAATTTCCTTAATTTTAATTCTTAAAGTAAGTATTGCATCAAATGACAGATTAAATTTCCTAAAAAAATAAATAAATAGGTAAAGTAATGAAAAAAATCCAAGTACTTGATAAGTGTACAAGTATTTTTAAATAAGTCAAAACAATGCCATTAATTACTTACCACCGCAGATCGTGCCATAAAATTCACCACCCCTACAACCACATAATTGTTAGAAAATGCTTAATACGCCACTTTCAACCAACTTAAAAAAAAGTAAACAAACAGTATCAGTGCAACTGCGTGACTCAACGTAACAGTGTCCTTGGCGTCATAACATAACTGCAACTGTTTACCAATACCAAGTAATAATCCAAACGGACTTCCTAGTCAAAAAACACTTCGTATACATCGCGTCAAGCTTAATGGCGACTCTGAAGTGAGCTACACGCTGCGCAGTACCCCACCCCTCAACCCCGCTGACCCATGAATTTGTTACTGCGCAGCGACTCGCCTCGTGTTCCGAGCCGCCATAAAGTTTGAATCGAGCTGTACCTATTATTCATATTAGAGCGACGTTACACGTAACTGTCTCTGTCACACTAACACCGTACGCGTACTAGCTGTCTCACTTTCTCCAAATTAGACAAAGCGACTCCTTGCGACACGACGTCAGCGGATGCCGCGGGGCCAGAGATATCTGCAGCGGTGTGAGGAGGCGAAAAAAAGGAATCTTCTATTAAGGTGAATGCTCCAACCAGCCCGCGAAATTCAAATTTTCTTACGTTTTTTGGAATTTGCAGGCCAGTGCTAGGTTGTATGTTGATTAAAATATTATTCACGACTGTAAGACATATGTTACAGAATTATAATCATCAATACTACGCTCTAAGTTCATAAAGCTATAGGAAGGACTTTTTTTTTTCCTACGCCTTATGAACTTGGAGGGTTGTATTGGTGATTTTGATGCTTATAATTCTGTAACTACATACGTCTTACAGCCGCGAATAATATTTTAATCAACATACAACCTAGCACTGGCCTGCAAATTGCAAAAAACGCAAGAAACTTTGAATTTCGCGGGCTGGTTGGAGCATTCCCCTTACTGATGAAAAACTTACTGTTAATTTATCTAACCTACGGCTTATCAATAAATATAATAGAAACAGCTAGTAGAATATAATCCAATAACAACTTTATTTTATTACTTATTACTTTTCTAATTCAGTGTACTCAGGCACAACACGTGTGAACCGGTTAGTGAGTAAAGTAAAGAAGGTCATCGATATGTATGAATCCGTCGCTTTTTAGTAGTCATTCAAATTTGGTCGGATAACCAGCCGTTGCTTACATATTTTGGTTTTTTGTTAATATTAACTTAATGCGAAACATTCCAAGCTGAATATTTTCACCATATATTTTTGACTAAAGGCACACAATTTTGGTTCACACCTACACATCTGGGATTGAGCCGGTTCCTTGTATTTTGCCGTCAAAGTTAAGACACCATCGTTTTGACTTTTAGCAAGATTATTCAAAAACGCTTGCATGAACAGTTTTGAAACTTTGTGTGGTTATTAATAGCGTCAAGAAGGACCGAATACAGTTTTCAGCGAACTTGTGCCTTGTCTCATTTAGGCGCTGCGATGTTTTTTCGGGTTTTCATAAAACCGCGATAACTTGAAAACTATAAATATTTTCTTAAATCTAATTAGGGCACTAAGGTGTGCCCCTTAAGAGCTACTCGTGTATGTTTATTCTACAGGGGCACATGCAATAGTTTTAGAGATATACGATCCATCAAAACGTTACTCCAGCAGGAAATGCAATATCTCGAAAACCTGAAGGGGCACAGATTTTATTTTTGGGGGCACATTTAGGCACACATATAAGCTCTCTGGCCATGCACAATTTTTCTCTCTCCGATCATTCGTTTAGAATTTTCCTGCTAGAAAAACGTTACTCCAGCAAGAATCGTTTTTTCCGTTTTTCTCCAAAACGACAGGGGGCACACATTTTTTATGTGGGGGCACATTTACAGCAGATAAGGCACACATTATACGTTCTACTCATATAACTCTAGGAGACACTTTCTTGCTAGGGTAACGTACACGTTAGAAAAGGGGTGACAACCGAGATGTTGACTAATACAGAAGTATGAAAGACATGTTGCGCTGACCAAATTTTAAGTATACCTACGGAGGATAAGGGCAGGTAAATTATGACCAAGCTATCTAGAAATTTGTATACATAGATAACTTTATCAAATCAACCAACAGCAGCAATATGAAGGAATTATTTTTCCAGTAAGAAGCACCACTGCCTCACGTTCAACAGATTAGTTCCCGGCAAACAACAGAATATTGTCTAACAGAATAATCCACTTACACATTTATCTGACGTCCTGCAGACGGGAAATGCTCGAGAGGAATTTAGCAAAAATACGAAGTAAATAAAAGTTATTATATATACGAGTTGTTGCTGATCAAAAGAGTCCAAACTTTTAATCAAAGTCGACAGAGGGATGACAAGAGAATGGCACAGGTGTAAATATTTTTGGCAATTGTTTTGCTAGCACGTAGGAATGTACTTTTTGAGACTAGAGCGGATTATTCAACAGCGAACATCGAAGTCTTTGACAGTAATAATGCATGTTTACTTAGAATTATACTATTCACCCGTGACTTATAGCTATCAAAAAATCCTAGCTATCTTAAAACACAGACCTCGGCAAGAATTTCCGTTTTGGTAGAAACTAGATATCTACTTACGCATAATAAATGAGTAAGCGGAATACTTTGTGCGTATAGGCGGAATAAACCATATAATATAGGCACATATATCCTTACATGTCGACGTCAGATGATGGAATGGGTTTCGGGGAATTAAGCCATGTAATTCCAACGCACAATCCCGGAAAAATATCCGATAAAATAGCGATAGGCATACAACTTGATGTTTACTTTTCCAACGATTCGTCAAAATGTATCCGATAAAAACCGACTGGCAACTGTTTAATTATGATTATACAGCTTATATGTATACTTGATAGCTATTTTTGAATAATATATCTATACCATTCCAAGATTACCTGGAAGAAATTGCAGAAAGCGATGAGGCCACTGTATAGTTCGTAGTGTTATTTGTGTTTGTAAATTATTTTTTTTGGTATAAGTACAAAAAGTCTATATAAAATGTATGGTGTTTTACAGCAAGAGCCATAAGAAATCATGCTGTAAATGCCACGACAAAAATAATAGCGGTAACAACAAAAAGCACGCATGCTAGGTGAACTGTTACTTCATATACGTACTTTTACTATTTTCAGTCCATAATAATCAAATTTCCTACCGCTGCTGGACATACGACCCACGAGAGGGATTCCACCAGGCGGAACTAGTGTGAGTTGCTAGATGTCACATGTCTTAGAATTTATGGTTCTAGGACATGTCGGTTTCCTCCGTTTTAAGGGCAGTGGTGATGAAATAATTAACACTAAGTAACGCTTGACTGGGTTGAAACCTACGACCTGCAACTCGAAAGTCACGGCCTTTAGAACACCACTGCTTAAAACAGCAAAACAACATCTCTCTACTAAACTCGACACGAGACTCGATTTCGACACCCTAAATAATAAAATAAGCTCGCAACTTGACACTTATTTTGTGTTTTTGCCCACAGAATCTCAAGAACCAGATAATGACCACCAACCTTTGGGTGGAGCAGTCGTGGTACGACTACAAGTTACGTTGGGAACCCAAAGAATACGGCGGGGTCCACATGCTCCATGTACCCTCAGACCACATCTGGAGACCAGACATCGTACTATATAACAAGTGAGACCAAATCATGACTAAAAGCTTCAGATAAATACTACAATTAAATTGTTGTTTGATAAATTTAGAAGGTGAGGCAGCGAATCGTGGCAAATCTGTATATTTTTTTAAACAAAGCTCCATAGAGTACAGCTCAAGTTCTATCAAAGTATTTATCCCATTTTTAGTCCATCTCCCCCAAGTCTCTCTAGTCTATCCCAAGATATATACTTCTATCATTCAAAGCTTTGCATGATAGAAGTACTTATAAAAAATCTCCCACCAGATGGCTTATCTTAGGCGACTCCTACACCTAAAGTAAGTTTGCGCAATATTTATTTTGACGGCCCGCCGGCCCGCAAGTATTTGGTTTTTGCGTTAGCAAGACTTGCTCAATACTTATCGTACTAACTTATCTTACGTGCAATTAAAATATAGTGCAATAAAAATTAAACTTGCTCAAACTTTTGTTCGATTTGAAATCCTCAATATTTACCCTAAACGGTTATAACGCTACGGAACTCATGATAATGTGCAATTTCTGTAGAAACTTTCAGAGCAAGTTCCAGTGAAATGTTTGCTATTAGCCAACCAAACAATTCATCTGGATTCTAAATACTCAGTCACTTGTTTCAAAACTCACGACCGAAATGCTCAAACGAAAAAGAAAAAAAAACATTTCTGTTACCTAAAGAGAAAAAGAAAACTCTTCAGGTATATTTTTTCTTACCGAGCCCGCATTTTCGTCTAATTTCCCCCACAGCATTAACAGACTTACAAGGAAAACTCCGAGATCTGCTCCAACTTAATATCCAAAGTAAATTTTTCGGGCGATTTGTTACCAATACCTTTTCCATTTCCCTTATATTTTCTAAGTTAAGTTGTCAGATCGATACGAACTACAAACAAGTTGGGTTCGCTAAGTTAAACTGTTCTAACTTACTGCTGGAGAACCTAATTACTGAAGAGACGGCATCATTTACCGTGATTCTGTCGCTGGCTATATTGCCTCTAATGAAAACGAAAATGTGCTCACTACGAGGTAACACATGTAATTAACTTTGGATCGAGTTTGGAGAGAAACGGCCAAATTGGGCAATCATAATATGAAGGTGTTGGGATTAATATTGCAAACAGCGTAAACGAGATTATCTTGTTCCACTTTTCTGATGAAGTTATTTAGAAGTATGTAGGGTTACTTCAGCATATTTTTACGTTTTCACTATTTTTCAACTGTGTATGAGATATGCCTGCCCCCAAAGTGTAGCACAAGTGTTTTACAAAAGAAGCTAAGAGCTACTCGTCCGGGCCTTGAGCTGTGTGCACCACGATTCGTTGCTTCACCAGATAAAAAAAATGTGCCAAATTAATACTGATAACATTCCATTTACACTTATTTTGTGCTAGTGCCCTTATGTTTTACACCTACACCATCGAACCACCCAACACTAACATCCTCACAAATACCCATAGTTAGCAATTACTTGACAACAGATAAGTACTATTATATAAATTAACAAATAGTGACAGAGTAATACCCAATTGCATTGCATTCAATGTAACACATAAGGAATGTTTTATGAAGACTTCGTGACTCTCATGAATCAGTTCAATAAAAATCATGCTTCATGCTTCTCAATTATCATACAAAGAAAGTTGGACCCAAAATTTAACAACAACACAGTAACAATACGAATAACTTATCTCTGAACTCCGAATTGTGTTTATCGTAGCGAATATCAGCAAATCCCGTAGCGTCGAAAGGACAAAACAAAGCCTGTAAACGAATCGTATTTTACTTACAGTACAGTCTTGGTGATAAAGGCTCACAAAAGCATAGCATTGTCCCACAAAAACCAATAAGCCGTGAATTCTGCGCCGTATCCGTCCTAATTGACGGAGGCCCAGAGATTACTGTGTCGCCCCTGTCCTCCTCCTGTACCGGCTGCGTATATTTATCTAAGTGATAACCAAAATTATTCGAAACCTTCATAAAAAATAGGATTTGCAACAACTGTAGTTCAGTCAGAATTTAATTTCGTTCTTTATATTCATATCATCTACTAACCCACGATTAGGTTTCCGTAGATTTTCCGTCTTGAGTCGTGGTAGCCAGAAACTATAAAAGAATTGTATAAACAAAACAAACAATGTGAGATACCGCGTAAACTCTTACTATTAAACATTAATTATACGAATCGAGTAACGCAATTTCATGCTCATGTATAGCACTTTATACTGTACCAAACAACAATAATTCAAAAACTATTAACGCATCGTGCAAATGCCTTTCATAATACTATAACAAGCGTTTTGTTTCATGTGTTGACTGGTTGTTAAATAAAATCCCGTGAAAACATTTTGCAATTGCCTGCGAAGTCTCGCGGGATAAACCTTACGAGGTTTCAGGAAAATCAAGCGAAAAAATACGCCTCCTTCCTCTCCTAGCGTCTCCTTGCATCCTTCACCTACCAAGCACATCGATTTTCCTTCTAAGAATAAAATTTCCATTAAAGACGAAGACGGTTAATTTTGAACGTTCAACGTTCATCTTTGAAAGTATGATGGTGCGGGAATTTGTAATCCTTTTAGCTTAAACGATCACTTTTATATAATTTGTTTACATTATTTTTTGTAATAAAATTAATCTTTGAAGTTCTGTTGAAAAATAGATAAAGGACTTGTAAAACCATAATTTACGTGTGATAAATTGAGTATATCTACTTAATTAAATTAATTCAATAAATTAAAACCTTTCCAAAACGTTCCTTCCATAACAAAATCTTCTAAAACTAAATATCCCAATTCCCAACACCGCCACCGGTAAGAGCCTTGAGTTACAAGTTTTACTTGTGTATTGTGCTCGTAGTTGGCATTCATTTTGTCGCAGCCGCCACCTCGAGGCATCGGACTTTGATAAATGGCCGGGACAGCAATCGTTACTCATTTCCTGTCCCTTCCCGCGACCTGTGCCCCCTTCCCGTCTGCCTCGTCCCCTTTATAATCCCTAATGTGCACATTTTTGCTTCTACCTCAAACCTGGAACACCTGCGATGAAGACCCTTTGAATGAATGAATCGCTGTGTATGGACCCCCCGCAGTGATTTGTTAACCCTTATCATCGAGTTTCGCACATCCCGTCCGTGTTTCATATTTTTGTTGTCATATTTTTCCATTATTTTATTGGACGTCTTCGTTTTCATCCACATCGTTTAAATAAAAAAAATATAAATGATACAATAAATATGTCCTTTTCTTTCGCTGTTAATGCATGTTTAATGTTGTGTTGTATTGTGTTAAATTAAACAAAGTAAAATTATAAAACTAACTAAAACCTTTATAATTGAATCATGTACGCCTATAAACACGTACATTTTAATATTTCGTCTACGGATGCGTCGTCAAATAAAATTATTATGAGGATATTCTTATATAATCTTGTAAAAAATATTTTATTAATCGTTTTCTTTCAGCGAGAGTAAACTTAATCAGTAAATAAGATTAGTAACTGTCTAATATTTGTCAAGAGTGACCATAAACTATTACGCATAATGCATTATTAAAATTATAATATACAAGAACAATGTAATTTTTCGCGGTTTAGGTCGGCACATTGTACTGTAGCGCAGCTGTGTGAACACAGCAGCACCACTACCGGTATTAGTTACTATCACGTAGCATAAATACGTTGTAAGTTAAATTAGTTATTACGCGATTCAAGTAACCCGTGAACCTGTACTAATAGAATGTTCTGAAACTGTTAGTGACACAAAGTTTCCCGCACATGCGACATGGTCCACACACAACATACTCGTACTAACGCACTTGAGGGTATTTGGTGAGACACAACTGAACGGTAGGGCCGCGAGACGGCTTGTAAACGTGCGTTAACATTACAGTGCCGACGGCAACTTCGAGGTAACGTTGGCGACCAAGGCGACCATCTATCATCAGGGGCTGGTGGAATGGAAACCACCTGCCATTTACAAGTCTTCCTGCGAAATAGACGTGGAATATTTTCCTTTCGACGAGCAAACGTGCGTTCTTAAGTTCGGTAGCTGGACGTACGACGGATTCAAGGTAAATGCGTGGAGCTCCGTCACCGCTCTCGCTGACCGCTCTGTTTGTCCGCAGCGCCGACGGCAACTACGAGGTGACCCTGATGACCAAGGCCACCGTGTACTACAACGGAATGGTGGTGTGGCAGCCGCCCGCCGTCTATAAGTCCTCGTGCTCGATCGACGTCGAGTTCTTTCCTTACGACGTGCAAACCTGTGTGCTTAAGTTAGGCAGCTGGACGTATGACGGCTTCAAGGTGACGCCCCGCTGTACGCTGCTTGGCGCCGCGCGCGCGGGCCGTAGCCGTAGGGCCCGCCGCCCCGGCCGATGTCCATGCAATAGCTTGTTGGCTCGAACGTAATTCGTCGTGTAATTATATTACTTTTCTGTCCATGTGGTATGTTATCTCACTTTTACATATTGACTGTAACGACGACGCTAGAGTAGTGGCGAAGAGCGTGCGCTCGGTGCCGACGCCCGCTCCCCGCCCCCGGCTCGCTCCGTAGCTCTGACATGTTGCAAGTTTACATTTCTATTGCGATGGTGATGACTTAAGTATATGGAGTAGCGGTTATGTCGACGTGCGTGATCACGAATGCTCCAGAATATCCTCGGCCGGTCCACTTAGCTCGTTCGGCCTTCCTCGCTCGACACGGAAAGGTATAAAATTCTAACAGCCAGGTGATATGGGATGCAATTATTTCACTCGATCCGTTCCTACCCGACACATCCCGCTCCGACAGAGCCTTTCCGTGCTACACGATAAGCCGCGAGTGCGAAGGTAAATACCACTTAGATGAACGGTAAGCTAACAATCGCATTGGTACGCGGAGCGGCGTCTCTCGGAGCTGTCACACCCTCCCATAGCTGGCTCCGCTCGCGCCACACACACACACACACCCGCCACACGCCCGCCACACGAGCGCCACACGAGCTTGCTGCATGTTTCCCGGTCAATGTACACTCCACTCACCGCATGTCTCTAGCTTCTTTCCGAATCACTTGCATTCCCGATCACGGCGCGATCGCTCGCCGCTCGACGCGGTCGCGACTCTTGTACACAGCTTCACACGAACCTACACGCGAACAGGTTTAGCACAGCACGTGAAACCAAACGAAGATAAAGATCACACTTTTTGCTCTACACTATCGAGCATAAATAGTCATCATGTTGCATATTTTATACCTTTCCCTATTAGCGACTCATATACTTACTGGCTGTACCTATTGTGGTGTCGCTGGCAGTCCATTGCATGTTGTCATTTCAAAAAAAGACGATACCACTCCCAATCTTTGACACGGAGTCCATAATGCACAAAAATCTAAATGTTAAAGTAGAACTCGCCGTCTCGTCGAAGCGTCGAGGACCCTCGGGCTGTCGAGGAGACGGTCGTTGCATGCTATTACAACACTCGACCGAAGCACGCGTCTTATGCCAACACGCCGCCACTGTTACGAACGCAATCGTTGGTTTATGTTCATTAGACAAAGAGACTCACAGGGAGTTGGTATGAGGCGTGTCGCTCGGGACGCTGCGTCCGCGCGACACACACACGCGCGGCGGAGCCGGCGCTTTCGACCTCCTTAGCAGATTTTTTGACGAGTCGTTGAGAATGAAGTGCGCTACTTCCGGGATACGATATTCCGACACGAAGTAGTGCGCCTATTCTACGCGATAACGTTAAGGGACCAGGAGAAGGAGGTCGTCCTCATCCTATTTACTCTTGTCGAAAGCTCCACGATCACTCGTTATATTCGGTGTTTTCTGTGTTTTCGCGTTGTTATTTCTTCGCATGAATCGAATTGTTGTGACATGTCTACATTGAAGATAAGTGTCGGTTTGTCGTTAAAGGTTTTGCTCTCAGTTTGTACTCAGGTACATCCCACTTGGCACACTCTGTGGTATTGTTTGCGAGGCATCTCATGCGAACACCAGCTTGGAATATACTGATGTTTTATTTATACAGAGAGTCCGTGATAGTGAAGTACACAGTTTTAAAGTCTGCGTTGGCAAGATTTCATGGGATTTTTATCTAGATAATTCAACACATTGTGTGACAGGGTGCATGTATCAAATAAGTAATTCTTACGACTAAATAGGCAATGAATTAAACCTAAATAAATAGATGTAACAACTCATTATCCGACGATGGAGTAAAAAATTATGATGAACACATAGATACACATGAATAAATAAACGATTAAAAGCCATTATGTGGTATAGATATAGTCACAAAAACTACGATATATTTCTCATACTACTTACATGATTATTTAATAAGTGATCCTTTGTTTTTTACTCCATATGAGATACTAATAAGTAGAACTAACCTGCATCATTCTAAACGCATATCATAAGATTAAACAAGTAATAGCAAATGTGTTAAACTTCCTTATATATGTGTCTTTTAAAGTTATCGATGTGTATTTAACTAGACTATATTAATTATAAGTTATAAGAAAAAAATAGTAACAGTTTTAAAATATAATTTATTGGCACCGGAGTCTTAATAGAATGTTTAAAGTGTGAGTAATTTGAGTATTTGTATTAACAGAGATTTCTTCCAGAGACGTGGACATCAAAATGATTTAAAGAAAGATAAGTAACCTTACATTGCATCTGGGAAAACGAATAATAACAGACCAAAATAGCTTTAAATAGAATACAACACAAATAGAAATAATCTTCAACTACTCACTGCTGATATTCAGGAATAGAACGCAAATACTTTCACTTTTCCTTGCTCTTCCAAGATTTGGTCTAACCGAGGTCGCTTTAAATGAAATAAGCTTGAATGTGAGCCCCCTTTCAAAGCGAACACGTAACGTTCATAATCGCAATCAAGACACACGTATCTCCTGCATAACCCACATTTGAAATTCTAATAAATTTTGTTCATTCAAGACGTAGGTTTAAGATGAATATATTCATTTGAACTCCGGTGCCTTGTGAATGTTCACGTATGTTGGGACGAGTAAATAGTTTGTTGAGTTGGTATGTACCCAGGTGGACCTGAGGCATATGGATGAGCAAGCGGGCAGCAATGTGGTGTCGGTGGGCGTTGACCTGTCTGAGTTCTACATGTCCGTCGAGTGGGATATACTGGAGGTGCCAGCTGTCAGGTACGTAATCCTACCTAACGCGTACGTAATGCTTACGCTTAAGCGACTCGCGTCTTGTGTCGCTTGTCACAAGTCGTCTCGCCAGTCGCATCGCCCGAAGCCGTAAAAGGGGCCTACAGAATACATGAGTACCGGAAATTCCCTTTGAATCTTAAGATGAGTTTTGCATTCTCTAATCCCTTTATATTCACAAAAACTCGATAATTATGCCCTTTTGTTCTTTGAAGGCTAAAGAAAGCCCCATGTTTGATTCAGGACGTTTGAACGGACTTATAAATAGCATCATAGGGCGTTAAGGCTTCCGCCGACAAGCGCGTCGCTAAGAAGCGACGCGATTCTGGTAGAAAAAAATCTCTGAAGTTTTCATAAAAATTGTTACTTAGTCTGTAACGTAACTGTATATTCTTTGATATTTGATATTGACACTTACGTACCATGAAATACGCAGTATTGCGTTTCAGTTGAGTACTGATCAACCCACGCTGAAATATCTACCTTTTGTTCCAACTTTTTCTGACTTTTCTCAGATCTTTTCAAGATGTCTTTATTATTCGCCAGTTCAGAATTGAAGTCAGTCTGAAGAAAGAATTGTCCCGTTTTATATTAGTTGCATATATACAGTGGGTCGGTTTGTTTCTTTTGCCAGTAGATATAGGTCCCATCTGCTACCAAGCCAAGTTTGAACCAACTAGTTTAATCCCTCATACTCCAGCTTATAAACGAAACCTGAAATAACAGTTCTCACTTCCTCGTATAACGCTACAAAAGATATCTCCCATGTTATTCGCAGTTGATCTCACCGTAAAATAATAACCGGTGCACGGCTATGACGGATAAGTCCAACGATGTTCTCTCACATTTCCTTGAATTATTTAAACTACGACGGTGTAAGGATACTAAGGATACTCACGTTCGTGCTTGGAAATATAAAAGTTTATCGTACGACCGTTTAGTTTCAGTTACTGTAGGCGGGCCGGTGACGGCTGAACTAGATGACCGCTATCAGTACTTATGTTATTACGACACGAGGTCATTTATTTCTACTTTAGTCATTCCTTTCTTCGGACTTTTAACATTTAATTGCTTCGTATAAAAAGTAACATTCGGGTTTCTCGGTAGAGGAAGGTATATTTTATTTACAATTAAATAAATTATTCCCCTTCAAAACAAAATTTGGTACGTACTTGAACAGTAATTAAAAAAAGGCCCAAACAAAGGTTAATACAGCACGAAATACGTCCCGTAGGCGGTAAACAAAAGTTAATTGGAGCTCGATGTACAGCGGTCGTTTGTCGCCAGCCCTCCTTGCCGGCTACGGGCCGTTATCCGCCTCTCGAACACACGAGTGTCATTAACCCGACGTCACTTACCTCGCCATCACTTTTACGACGTGTATCCGCTTTCCCACGTTAAGCTGCGCATGCTTCTAAACTCACGCTTCGAACATCCCCCGATTTCAACCCCTTTAAAATGCGTGGCTTTAATACCTGAATAAGATGTTCTGATAAGTCACGTTGTCGAAGGTTCAAGTACCTTAGTATCCACCAAATAATCTAATCAGCTTCTCTAAAAACGCTGAGCAGATCCTTGCCGCACCTCAATGTTACCTTTATAGACCCCATTTTAAAATTCCAAGAGGATTTTAAAAAGGAAGAGGTGTTTGGAATACTTAAAAGAAAACAAGCAGTAGAAGGAGGGTTGTTGTTCTTGGAAATAAAATATTTCACAAAAATAACTCGGCTGAAACTGACGTTTAAGTACCTCATCAAAATAAAAGAGCATTTCAGCTTTACTCACGCGGGTGGCGTATTGTGAAAATGTTGCAGTAACAAAGGCCCTTTCTGAAACAACACAGTAAAATCTACTTACAGATGAGCCTCCGGTAATGTACTTTATACATATTCTGTAGTTGTAACACAGCCCGCGGCTGACTCCTACTTGCTTTGAATAAAGTTCGCATTTCCACTTTCACAAAGTCATTGCAACGGTAAAATTGTCAAGCGCTTTTACAAGCTGCGACGTTTTCTTAAGACGCTGTCGTAGACGTTGTTCAAGGTTTAAATTAACGGGCTTTATTACAATATCTACGATGTAAATCTGGTAGCTGCTTTGTGTTTTCCTTTCGGGCTATTTTTAATTGTTTAAACAGAATTTATGGCGCAGCAAAGTAGAAATCTATAGACTTTATTGGCATCTGTACATACATACACACACTTTGCGTAATAAAACAGTACCTACAGCACTTGGTTTTCTCCAAAAATATTAGCCCAATAATAAAACGCTCATGTTTTATCACCGTGAAATATTATATCATAACTTTGTATATGGAATGTAACCCTTCGTTTGATTGACGGATAGCTAGACGGTCGGGACAAACTGCGCTTTTCCACATAAAATGATTTCCCTGGAAACGATATGAATGGCATTTTCATATTCCTTCAAAGCTTTTACGAGCTACTCTACGAAATTACACGACCACACACTTCTTATATGGCCGCTCATAAAATATTGTTTTACAAAATTTGCAAGCATTTAGGTTTCTATCTACTTTTACTAACTTTGCTGTATAGACTCGCCCCCTTATTCATAAACGCTGGTTAAAGTTAAGTAATGAGTAGCGTCTGTTTAACCATACATTTTTGACGTTTAAACATCATTTAACTTTAATCATCGTTTATGAATATGACCATCGGTATCTATTCTATAACTAATTTGCATTAAGATTTCTGGGTACAATAGTCTAACTATTCAAGCCTTTTCAGAAGGCTCAAAGTAGTCTTACATGTCTACGGTTTTAATCTCAACTACATAAAAGTTTCTATTGCCCTCTTATAAAATGATATTAAAATATTAAAATCGCTTGTAAAACTTCAACTAGATCTGAAAGGCGAAAGTGTCGTTATTGATGTTTGACTTTTACAAAGTTTCGTTTGAAAAGCCTCTGTTGCAGAATCAATGGCTGTATTCAGTCCCGTAAATTAATTTAGAGTTCTACGTATTTTGAGTAATTCAATAAGACACATTTGAAAGGCAATACAATGGCAATGTTGTCTTCAAAGTTTTTTAAGTAGTTCGGCACTGATTACTTAAAGATGCTTGACGTTTTGCAATCCTTTATGCGGCCTAACCAAATGTCCTTTCTTTGGTATTGCTCGTCAAATCGTTGAGCTCCTCAAGTTCTGAGTCGAGCCGTATGATTACTGATACATGCGTGCACTGAATGGACAGGTCCACTCAATCTGTGTTGTTCTTTCCTCAAAAGACCATTTCAGACACCAATCCACATGGTCTTCACATGATCTGACCAAGATTATGTCTGGACTTTAAAAGAGACTGTGACCTCTGAGTTTGTTTCGGCCTTTCTTCTCAGAGTAGTCAGAAAGGAAACGCCGACCTCATCTAGTTTAAAAAAAATATGATTGACGTGTAAAAGTGTTTGTACAAACCTACTTACAGAAATAACATCATTTATCAATCAGTTCTAAGCCACAAAAAAATTACAGTGTAGGTATAAACATGAGATTGATTTCCTTGTATACTTAATCATGTTGTTAATTATTATTTGTACAGGAATGAGAAGTTCTACACATGCTGCGACGAGCCGTACCTGGACATCACATTCAACATCACGATGCGGAGAAAAACGTTGTTTTACACAGTCAACATAATCATCCCTTGTATGGGGATCTCCTTCCTAACCGTCCTTACATTTTACCTGCCTTCAGATAGCGGAGAGAAGGTAATCATTTATTTAACTAATTAAGGTTATAGTTCTCTTGCGTTCTGTTCACATTAATGAAGTAAATGATGTTAGATATTTTTAAAAGAAAGCGTTACATTTTTCATTCGTCATCATATTTACTTTACCAACATGTTACACACAATTTGACGGGAACTGTTTTTAAACGAAATCAGCATGGATTACTATACTAATATCGAAGCAAGCAATAGTAAGTTAAGCAATAGTATAACTGATCAAATAATTTGTAAACCTCTATGTACACCTCCTTATAAGCTAGAAAGAGCCTAAGATATAAAGCTTGATAAAGCCCCCTTTGGGGATTTGTTGTTTCTTGTGATCTATGTAGCCTGTAGGTGTACGTAGCTACTACAGCTCCTATTTAACCTATAGAAAACGTACTGCCCTGGGACCGGATCCCAGGACTAATCCTTGTGTTTTTATTCAAAATCAAATGACAAATCCAACACTGAATATCTATATTCGAATCTAAATAGTGTTTACAAGCAAATTGACTGCCCGTTATGTATTTTTTATTTATGTAGTTCAACTAACAAAGGTGAACTATTTGCATTCACTACCAATTTTAATACTAAAGATTCCTTAAATGGGCAAATACATTCTATATGTTATAGACAAATCGTAAGACTATTAACACGGTATCACAAATATATGATTTGTTTGCTAAAATAATACTTTGTATTTATAATGAAAGCCTTCAGATCGTATCATATACAGTTTATCTAATAACCCACCATTTGCCAAAAACAATAATAAAAACTAAGCTAGCCCTAATTTAAAGCACCTCATGTTTTTCATTATATTAGTTTTAGCCCACATGAATAAAATTTCCAACGCTGGTATTGGACTGAACTTCTAAAAACAAATTAACAAAAATTCCGCGCGTTTTGTCGACAAAGTTGGGGCGGTCCGTAAAGTTTTACAGTGAATATTGTTACAACCGCTGAGGTTCAAATTGCTCGAATACGATTACTCAACGTGTTCTTTTATTGCTCTCTTGTGATTACCTACCCCAACGTAATAAAAATGTATTTCATTTGTGTATCAAGCGTTCAAATCCAGCTTAGTTATGATTTACACGACCCTTCCCGCGAGTATTGTGAGTTACTGCGATGCGATTGTATCGAGGGGCTGTAAACTAATGACATTATACTGTTATCTGTAAATGTGTTAAGAAGGTTTGGTAATATTGTACGCCGACGCCTAATAGTGATCAGGTTAAGGAGAATGTGGAATACATCAGGCTTACATAAGCTTACGCTTTTGTACCTGTGCATACAAATGTGTGACTGCCACCTTATAATTACACAGTTACTCATCATCATCATTTCAGCCGAAAGATGTCCACTGCTGGACATAGGTCCTCCCCAAAATGGGGGGCTTTGCCATAATTTAATTAATTAAAAAACCTTCACATTATTAACTTTGAGTTACTTTGAATACCACAAAAACCTAAACTTTTAGTCGATTTATCTCTTTAATTACTAGAGAATTTTGTAAGTAACCCGCACTGGGCCCGCGTGGTGGATTACGGCCCACTCCCTCTCATGGAGAGGAGGCCTGTGTCCCAGCAGTGGGAACGTTATAGGCTGAGTATGTATGTATGTATTTTGTAACTAAATTATTTTTCTCTGGGACAGCATTTTTTAATAAGCAAGGCGGTTACTAGACTTTTTTTTTGATGGGATATCATCAAGTGACTGCTCCCGCTCTGGGTGGAGCAGGAGGTCGTGTCAGACTTTTATTAACTAAACCCACCCGTGTTCCTTCAGTTGCTACGTCGTAGAAACATTAGTAGGCTCTATTTAAAGTATTATAATGTTCCTACGACGTAGCCGCCGCGTCGTAGCCAAAGTCCAACGCTTCTGCTACGCCGTAGCATCAGTCACTTTTCTCGTGGCTTTTCTTTGTCGCTCTTTTTCATTCTAGGTATTGTAATTTGTTTGTGTTTCATAACTGAAAGAAAGGTTTTAATTAGTAGACTTTGTTATATTGTATATTAACTACGACACGCAAATGGAACAGACTTGTTTATTTTTTTATGTACACAGTACGACATGTAACTGTTACTGTTGTTGTCTACTGTTCATTGTACTATTCAAAAGCTAAACAAATTACGCAATTACGAATGTTATTAAGTTACCTTTTGGTTACCTTTTGTTTTAATTAAACGTTGTTAACGGTCGTGGTTAAATTTTATTAAGTAAAGTGAAATCATGAATAAACAAGCATTCATTTATGTTATAACATGCCATATAACATTATTACCGTCATGTTTGAATATGAACATAGTTATAATTAATAATAGTTTAAACATAATTTTCTCAGTACAGTGTCCAGCAGTCAAAATTAAACTAAGTATTTTGCTTATGACCTCCACTTTTGGTCGAGCCTGTCTCGTTGAGTCTATGGGTGGTATTACCAATAATGAAGTGCACATCATATTAATGCTCATGGATTGTTATTGCCAAGAAGCCCGTGATAAAGTGTCATTATTACAAATTATTTAAAACATGGAAACATTGTCTAGATTTAAAACAACAAAGAACGTTGAAGAAATATTCTTATCGCAATGTGCACGTGCAATGTGTGTGTACGTGATAGACCAGTGTGTGTTAGTGTGCGTGTTAAGTGTTGTATGTGTGCGTATATGTTAAGGTACCGTGGACGCGTAGATGCGTCACGAAATTACCTTTAAAAGAAATTTGCATTCACAACAATATTGTTCGCAAATGGTTGCTAGACCAATCATACATTGGTCTAGCAGCCATTTGCGAACAATATTTTTGACTTGGCTTGTTCTATAGATATCTTCAGACAGTGTTCAATCTTAAATTATAGCAGCCTAAACTACCATATTCGTACCTACATACTCTTTCGATATCGATTCAATATCGGTGTGCATATACCTATCGAAGATCGTGTGGTCGTTTTTATGTGACTCAAGGGACATCATCGGATGTAACTTTTCAATCACCTATAAGTCTTGAGTTTTTGGCGTAAATCTCAATCAGGTTGACAATAACCATCACGATTTTAATAGATCATGCTGCGTATTTATGTACTTACATTAATTTCATATGATCAGTAGTGAAATATTAGTTAAACGATATGTTAATACGCGAAGCAAAAACTTTGTGCCGGTTTTTACGAAAATTACGCGGACTGAAGAGCACATTCACACGCACACTCTAATTTGGCACAGTTAAAGTTTATATGGAGTAGGAGTGCAAAAAGCTAATATTTATATTTATAAGCTTTTGCATTTATTTCTATTTAAATGAATTTTGTTTCGAGTTTCCACCACTGGGCGACCACCATTTATCACAACCAGTTTATAATCATAACCAGTCTACAATCATAACAGCCTATAATCATAACCAGGCTATAATCATAACAATCTATAATCACAACTAGCCTATAATCATAACCAGCCTATAATGTTCCCACTGTTGGGAGAGGCAGTGGGCCGGAATCCACCACGCGGGCCCAGTGCCAGCTGGTAGATGAAACTTGCCTTCGAATTCGGCCACTAGTACTAATAATTATTTATAGGTTTGCCTAAAATTACATCAAATCTCCACTTTTTTTTTGTAAAATCACAATGATATTCTCATCGCTATCATCGTCTGATTTAACTTCGACTATTATGTTTAGGTATTCGTTCTCGAAGATGGAGTAGAAGTTCTATTAATTATGTAAGATAACACAGCGTGGCAAATATTTCATTCTCATTACGTTCACTGATATTCGACGGTGGCATCGTGATTACGTTTCTGTCTACATATGTAATAATATGTAGGATATATGGTGCTACACTGTGTCCTAACCGTTAGCGGATGACGTGTGAGTCCGACTTGATTACTGATAAGTGTGAATCTATGTAGTTCGTTCCTGAAAAGACAATTTCAGACACCAATGCTCATGGTCTTTTCAGGATCTGATCAAGAGTAATTCTGGACTTTAAAAGAGACTGTAACCTCTGAGTCAGTTTCGGCCTTTTTTCTCAGAGTAATCAGATAGACCTCATTTAGTTTAAAAAATATGATTGACGTGTAAAAGTGTTTATAGAAACCTACTTACAGAAGTAAAATCATTTATCATTAACGTGATTACGCGATCGTCGTCAGTTTTTGTTCGGTCAACCTGAACGCGTCGTCGCGCCGAGTTGCCGACGGGGCTTAGTCCGACGCGCTTTCCAGATTTCCGAACAAAAAGTGACATATGACCGCGACTATCGCTTTTAAATAGGACGCCACCGAATAATGACGTATTTAAACGCGACTTGATTGATCGTGCGCGTTTGTCCTCCTACCTAAAATGTTTATTACTCAGACACAAAAAAACGGGTAAACAGATTTGGATGAAATTTGGCACACAGATAGTTTGTAACATAGGATACTTTTATCCTGGCAGTACGTTCCCGTGGGAGAGCTTTCGACTTCCACGCGGGTGATGCCAATGGTGAGCTAGTATTCATATAGCGTGACCAGGTGACCACCGCTTTCGGTTAGGACGCGGCCTATACGATAACGTTACGTACACACTGTATACACACTTCGCAAATATAAGTAGGTAGGTAATATTATATCTTTGACTGAAAGATAATATTTCTTTGAGATTTACATCATCCAAATAAGCAAGATTGAAATTTAACACAAAACTTCTTTCAATGTAAAATCTTTCATAACTTGTAAAAAAACCTGCAAAGATGTAGGATTTTTCTATCAGACATAGTTTATGTTGGATGAAGAAAAGTCGTAAATCACTACGGTGAAATTATTGGTTATCGGGTGATGCGGGATGGTGTCGAGTGTGTGTAACTTGAAAATATACATATAACTTACATTGCGTTAGTAACTAAATATGATAGATAACTTTTGTAAAGAATTTAGTCGCAGTTTCTTTAGCAAAATAAACATTATACGTCAGTGAAAGTTTTATGTCCAGGTCCAAGTTACAGAGTGTTCTAGAATTATTATCTATCTATTATTTGAACGACATGAAAATCCACATTTATATAGGTAATGAAATAATATTGTATGTGGCGACAGGTCTATGTGGTACTGGCTCCTCGGTTAAGCCTGATTTGGTTCCAAAGAACTGATAGGAATATATTAGGAATATATTAATATGAGTGTGTTATTGTCCACAGGTAACCCTATCGATCTCGATATTGATTAGTCTCCACGTGTTCTTCTTGCTGGTCGTCGAGATCATCCCTCCTACGTCCCTGGTTGTGCCCCTCTTGGGAAAGTACCTTATATTCGCCATGATTCTCGTATCTATCAGGTAAGTGCCTTCACCCTTCGTAATGGAATAAGCCTGTCCTATAAAAAATAGAACCAGTTGACATTAACAAGCGGATTGTTGGTGACCGCAAAACCGAAGAAAGGGTCATCCCGAGAGAGACCACCTTACCTGAGGTTGCACAGTATGTAGTTTTTCTCATGTCCCGTCGGCGACACATTTGGCCTCATGAAGTAAAGCTCCGTAGTCTGAGCAGTAAGTTTCCCGGCATCTTGTAGAGGCACAATGCCTGTCGGTAAGTTTGACGTTAGAGGAATTTATTGTACGCTTCCCCTCGCGTCTACATAGTCTACAAGAATAGTTTGCTCCTCTATATATTGCGAAATTTATATTATTTGATGACGTGATGGTTTTATGTGCCATGAAAGATAAATTAATATTTACGATGGCATTCCTTGTAAGCGGCACTGACAGCGTAATGCTCACATGTAAAATATGTAGCTAGATGATTATTTGACAGGCAAAAAGGTGCCTTTATGCGTAACTACATACAATGTTATTACACTAAGGCTTTATTTAATAAAACAAAATAATAATATTCAATGTTTTTATGCTCTACAGTTGTACACTATCAGTAGGTATTTCAATTCAATTTGAGACTTTATAGCCATTTAATATTAATACTTTAATCCGAGCATCTATGACTATAGATTACTCCCAAGTTGTCAATACCGATGCCAGAAATGTGCACTTTGATAGCCAAGACGCCACGCTACGACCCACTACGATAGTTTCAAAAGTTTTATAGCTCTAAAGAGCGAACGGCGAAGTAAACTACCATTGAGCTACACGAACTATCTCGTGATTAAAAATAAATAAACAAGGATGCTTCCGTCGTTCTGTTTATTTGGCGAATGTAATAATTTCGCAAATTGAGAGTGGAGGGTGTTTAATTTAATTCTCAGCGCCCCTTTGATCCTCGTCACATGGGCATGAGAGGAAACAACTAAAGTAGGTAGCTACATACATGCGTGTATCTTAGCCTATTACACATTAACAGTAATCCCTGGTCCAAGTAAGTATTGCTCTTATTTTGTTTGTGATACAAGACAAAGGACTATTCTTAGGAAAGATTTTCTTTACGTAGGAGTCAGTTTCGTAGCGGAGTATTAATTGAGTGAATTTCAGGAAATTGGAAGCTTTTTAGAAAATAGTTCCACCTAACAATATTATCTGGTACAATAGCTATACAATAATAAGGCTTTATTAGGTATTTAAATATACACTTATATTAATACTCAAGCAGAAATAACCTTATTTATATCGGCCTTTTTATTTATTTATATAAGCTTATTTTGAGTTCAATTTTATAAAATCAAAGCGGTATAGTAATACGTTTTGGACAAAAGTAATTTATTTAAATATGGCTCGGGTGGGGGTGGCATCTTCCACATTTCCATATAAATTAAAAGCTGTTTTCTAAACAAGATATTTGATTGCGTGCTCTAGCTTCAAGAAAATTTAATTTTTAACATCCCAACCTTTGACTTTGAGTTAGGATAATTGGAAACCTTTCCACTGAGTCCCGCTACAAAGTTACTAAATGTCTAAGTCTAAGTTAAGGCTAGGATTATCATTTATGTAAAGTACAAGTTATTTAATATGTTTTACAAAACGTGTACCTATGAGAGGTTATATAGCGAAGCAAATGCCAAGATAAACTTATGCCTTGAATAATAATTTAATATGTGCTAATATCATAGACGTCCTACGTCATAAAAACAAAAACACTTTAAAGGTTAAGACAAAATTAAATAATGTTATTAGTTCAGTGAACGTGAAAATTTATTTTGATTTTGAATAAACTTAAGATGTGTCCTTTCAATAAGCAAGGTAGTTCAGTTACACTGCAAGCATGTTTCTACCAATATATTGAAACATGGTTTACACACTATTATCAAGTTTACATTCATAAATAAACCGGTAACATGACCGCGGCGCGAACTACCTGATTCAGCACTATTCAGCAGGGAACTGACAAATTACCCACCATTATTTGTAGAACTATTGTGTAAACTTATGAATAAAACTATTATCATTAATAGTTTAGCTTAATATATGTATGTACGCAGAGATTGTTAGTCATTGATCCTTTAAATACACACGAGCAAGAATAACATAGGAAAGCATTGCATGGCGTTCGACACTCCGATGGTTTGTTTTATCAGTGATTTGAATGTGGCTTGTAAATAGTACATTATTTATATCTGTAAGTAGGTCGATCATATTTTTAAAACAAGATTAGGTTGCCGTTCTGAATTGCCTTGTGAGAAGAAAGACTGAAACAAACTCGGAGGCCACAATCTCTTAAAGCCCAGATACAATCTTGGTCAGATCATATGAAGACCATGTAGATTGTTTAATAAAGTTGCATGCTTAAACTTTCTCAAATTAAATATACTTTAGTATACTAAGATAAAAGTATGGGAAGTACCTAATTAAACTTACAATCAGAATGTTATCGGTTAATTGTACTAGCCAATATAAGCTATTAATTGTACCCATGTCCTCGAGTAATAAAACCTTTTATTGCTTTTAGTATATGTGTGACGGTAGTGGTCCTAAACGTCCACTTCCGTTCGCCGCAGACACACCGGATGGCGCCTTGGGTGAAGCGAGTTTTCATTCACATCCTGCCACGATTGCTCTTCATGAAACGGCCGCAGTATAAGTTTGACACAACGAGGTGAGTCTAAACTTGCAGTACCTAGCTCGCTAAACTTTGTTTCACAATCTTCGCAATTAAAGTCAAATTAATTCGTACTTTGCTTGTTCTAATCTGGATCTCTGAGTGAACTTTGCTGAGTCCGAGCGGCCGGGCCGCCAACTCGTAAATCCGACCGCGAATCAGTAACAACTCTAAATTAATTATAAGTTGAAAAGACTCGTCGGTCGCGGCCGCAGGAGTCAGGCGTTTATTTCTCACTTTTACTCAACTTTAGTACAAACCTTAAAGTTAAAAAAGCGACGGAACGAACTGTAAAGATTGCGTGCCGGAGATTTTTTTAAAGCGTGATACTGGCACAACTTCACTCGCAGCGCGCCTTTTTATGACCTAACATCACTTTGAGGTATTTCTGCGAGATTCCGAGTTAATGTTTTAATTTTACGGCCAGACATCAAACATTTTTATCAACATGTTTGCCTTAATTTACAAAATCCGTTACATTATCTACACATTGAGCCTATGGAACTTTATAGTTTATATTTAGGTTGATGCGTTAACTGTTGATTGTAACAGAACTATTGATCCGCGAGCGCATAGCTGCTATAAACCACAACCTTTTACCACTCGTAGCCAGTCGCTGTTACAGTAGAATGCCTGAATAGCTGTTGTCTAGGATCAACGTCTGTCAGTTAACTGGCTCGCGAATAATTCATGTGGATAGCTAGTCGGTATCGTAATTCGCTTACGGATGGATGACTGTTAAACTAGACTAGAGGTGTAATGGCCGACGCCTCGCTGTGGTTGCCGACTTACCCAACATTACGTAAATAGATCTCTGGGGCAGATCACATTCTCGGTTCGTCTGTCTCTGTTTAGGGTGATTAATTTAAATTAACTTTAAAATGTCAGTTTGAGTCTTGAGACCTACATTACGCGGAGACTTTTCATTGAAATCAATCGATGGATTTCTAAGCGATAACCTGGGCACTTCAATCTTGAGAGTACAAAAAAAAGAATATAAATTAATACTATGAGGTAGAAAATGTAAGTCTGAAATGTGTCGCATTAGAAGTTAAACCAATAAATACGCCTACATACGGCATACTTCCTACAAAACATTAATGCGTAAGTAAATATTTGACAATAGACTTCTGAATATTCGGAACTGGGTCACATTCAGATTGTTTAGGATTTATGGACCGACCCCGCCGTAACCAATGGTCATTACTTTTAAAATAAACAAAAACGCGTTCGATTCTTATTGCTTATTTAAATCTAGCACTACTATAAAATGTATAAGTAAAAAAAAAACCGGTCAAGTGCGAGTTGGACTCGCGCACCGAGGGTTCCGTACAAACCTGTGGGTATATAAGTAAAAGTTCAAAATTGTCAAAAATATTTTTTTTTATATGACGAAACTAAAAATTTACGGTTTTCGTAATTTTTCCTATATCTGTACTATAAGACGTGACTTCGTACAAAATTTCAAGATTCTAAGTTCACGGGAAGTACCCTGTAGGTTTTGATTCCCGTGCGAGTTTCGAAAATTTGCGGAATTTTGCGGCCTAAATGGCTGTATCTTTTGATTGCGTTGACTTAGAAGGTTGATTTTTCTACAGCTTCCAGGGACAGTAGAACTAAGTATCATATAGAAATTTCAGTTTGATACCTCCACGCGTTCCTGAGAAAAACGGTCTTGACAGACGGACGGACGGACGGACGGACAACAAAGTGATCTTATAAGGGTTCCGTTTTTTCCTTTAGAGGTACGGAACCCTAAAAAAACAAAGCAGCTAACAATATTTTAAATTAATACATTAAAAGTGAAAGTGAATCGTATAGCCTGATAGCATGGTCCAATCGTGGCCATATCTCAGCGTAGCTAAGCCCCTACGGGCTACGGCGCTACGGCGTAGCCGCGTAGAGAGTAGCAATATTTATGTAAAATTAATAAATATCACGGTCCCAGGCTTATCGCTGTGGCTCGGGCCGACCTCAACAGCCAAGTGGTAATATTGTTACCGTAACTGAATTGTAAATAAAATCCTTATTATCGATGATAGGGAGGTTAACTGCTACGGATGAGTCCCCGTAGACCGTTACGTAGCCCTCTCATTGGATACGGCTAGTAGTTATTTCGGGTTTCTTTTAATTACCTAATGCTTTTTAAAAGCTCGTGCTGAATGGCTGTAGGCGATAACAAAAAGATTTAAATGAATTTACAAACCCTGGTTCACTCCCTATTGTACTTCAGGAACAGCAGTTTCACGGAGAATAAAGCCAGAAAATTGAAATATAGTGAGCGATTGAAGAGCGCCTTGCATATTCATTTGCTTGCACTTTATTTTCCTTTAACATTTACTGGCTTTCACGAGTACGTATTTGCAAAGTAAATAGATTATACGTTGAATTTGTTTTGAGAAAACTCACTTTATGGAAACGTCCCGAAGTAGTGCCTTCTAGTTTACACTAATATTATAAAGAGGAAAGATTTGATTGTTTGTAATGGATTAAATCAAAAACTCGTTATTAACGTTCAATTCAAAAAGTTCTTTCACCTATGAAAAGCGACATTATTCTGGAGTAACACGAGCTATAATTTTCACGCGTACAAATTCCTGGGCGTAGTGTTTGTATTTATTAATCAAATCAGAGTATCTTAAACGAATCTGTTTACGAGTATAGCACGGATAACATAGGTAGGTACAAAAGGCTGGCTCCATGTACGAGTACCTCAAAAAGGCGCACGCACACAGTAAAATTGTACATGTATGTAATGTACAATTTGTTTGCCATATGGGCAAACTATTGCCAATCGCAAGTGCACTTGCACTCGCTATGCGTAGACGCGTATCTACTCGGTGTATTAAGCTGGCCTGCTCTAGCTCCTTGGTATCAATTGCCACAGATCGCGGTACACGGCGTGCGGCGTGGTGGTGCGGTGCGGGGGTACGGCGCGGCCGCTGTACCCGTACCGATTGGCGGCCGGAGATGACGACTGCTGCGCGCCCGGCGCATGGCCGCCGCCTGCTGCGCCGCCTCCTCGGCCTCTAACGAGGACGCCGAGCAAGGAGGACCTTACACATACTACATACCTCAATTCTGGGTAAGTTTTTTTTTTTTTTACCGGCATGTCCTAGAACCAAAAATTCGAAGACATGTGACATCTACCAACCCGCACTGGGCCCGCGTGGTGGATTACGGCCCAATCCCTCTCACCGAGAGGAGGCCTGTGTCCCAGCAGTGGGAACATTATAGACTGATGATGATGATGACGTGTAGTGAGTGTGATTGCGTAAAATGTGGGAATTATTACCAGGGCTTGGAACCGGTACCAAAAGTGCAAGTTCTGTTGCGGCACTTATCGGTTCTTGCCATTTCGGTACCTTAGTGTGGTTCGTACAAGTACCGGTACGAAATCCGCATACCACAAATCTCATATCTGTACGAGGAACCTCGTACGATTGGCAACCTTGATTAACTATCCTTTTTTCTTAGGTAGGTACTATACCTGATATCTCACTCTAACTTACGGGAATATTTGTTTTGTACCGGTACAGTGCTGATACCAATACTGATAAGAAAAACCAATACTACAGGTACCTACGTCTGGTACCGGTACCAATGATGATTAATTTAATAAAAATCTTTATTGCAGCTTCACCAGAATACATTTTTCTTTTTTAAATACGAATAAGAATGGCATACCTACTCATAAACATTAACTCACGACTTTTGATACATTTTTTCAAAACCAACATTTACGCGGCTATTTCCACCTGCGGCTTGTAGGTCTTGGAAGCATACTCGTACATACTTTCAGCAAGGTCCTTAAACTATACTGCAATACCAACCCACCACCATCAACCAACCAATAGTACAGGTACTACAGGTACTACTCAGGTACCGGTATCATACGAAGGCCAATAGTACCGGTTTCCAAATAAAAAAACGGCATTTCAAGCCCTGGTTATAGCGCATCCGCTCGTAGGCTAATACTTCGTGTATTGGAGGCGAGATGTTGTGTTATGTTAAAAAAATATAGAATAAGAGTAAACCCCAGAAGGTAAGGTACACATGGCTACACATCAAGCTTTACATTTCGAATTTACGCTGATCTCGCACTGTATGGAAATCCTATACAATGCGAGATCAGCTTATACTGGAAATGTATAGCTTGATGTGTAGCTGTGTGTACGAGTCAGTAGAAAACTCTGTTCTGGATAGAAGTGTTTAATCACAATCATTTGGCGCTAAATGTTCTGCATCCAGATCGTAAGCACCTTCCTCCCTGAAAGGAAGTTCTTGGAAATACTATCGATTTTTTATCTGGGTGATAATATAAAAGATTAGAAATATGTAGGTATAGGTACAGTCACGGGCATAAACATATTACTATGGACACCTCGGCGATCATATCAGATTTTATGATTCATCCATTAATATCTGTAGTCAAAATTACAGCAAATAGATGTGATCAATTGTGGAAAGCACATTATACAAGTAGCAGCACAATATATGAGGCACCGAAGGCATGCCAAAAGTATCTGACGAGCGAAGCCAAAATATAGGATCGGCTTTAAAATTATGTCTTAGATTAGGATGAAAATCTATCGGATATTTTGCGTTATGAATATCTGCCTCAGTTACATTCTGAGGACTGTGATACCTTTTTGTTCTAAAAAAATTCTGACATCACTTGGGCAGCACAGACAATCGAATCAAGTGCCCCAGTCACTCATTTTGCAAAAATATATGACTTCCCACTGGAAGCATAAATACCTGACAATAATGGAAAGTGGACATGTCAATAATAAATATTGTTTTCCTTTTTGGCAACTGAGCTGATGTCAACTATTCTGATATGTGAGCATTTGTAATGAAATAAGATATTATTGCCGATCTGTCCATAGAAATATATTTTTGCTCATGACTGTACCTACACTCAAAGTTTCTTAATGACACCATGATCTTCCATGGTAGTCAGTCACCATTAATTAGACAAAAAAAAAAAAACATAAAACGGCAGAAGACCTATAACTGCGTTGGCTTTCAGGATGGGTGACAGCAATAGGTTCGGCGGCAGCTGCCTGGTGCACGGGTCAAGTGAAGGGGGTGCGGGGCCGGGTGCGGGACTCGCTGGGGGGCTGTCTGGGGGACTGGCAGGGGGGCTAGCCCCCGAAGATGAGACCCTAAGCCCCGTGCCTGATCCGCCACCCGGCTTTAGCCACTCCGCCTGTCCGCCAGAGGTGCACAAAACATGCTTCTGCGTACGATTCATAGCAGAACACACTAGGATGCTAGAAGATTCTACTAAGGTAGGAATAATGTACTTATGCAGGTCTTTTCACGTTCTTACAAAAACACGAGTCATGGCATTCTAAAACACTTTATTTTTCAAATTTATCTTCGCTCACTAAAAAGCCGTGAAGACTAAATAATTCTCAGATTAAAGATCTATTAACTCCTAACTTATTTAAAAAAAAGTGATACTCTTTCTTCGTCTCGTTTACCTAACGGGCACTGAATATAAATAGCGTCACAACAGCCATGCATTGCTTACAAAACGACGTGTATCGAGAGCTTAACGATGCAATAAGATTTGATATTATTTCCAACATTGTTATCGCCACAATCCAGTCAAATGGTACTTGCATATTATGTAGATTTTTCTCAATAATTTAAAGAGAAAAGTCCTATGTACCTTCTGGATTTAGATATCTGCTTAAGTTAACTTTAGGTTGATATCATTATCAACCTAAAGTTAACTTAAGCAGATATCTAAATTATTCATATAATCAGCTGAGAAATATTAACAACTAGATAAGTATTCCTAAAGTATTTAACAAGTTTTGAGCGCAACGTTTTAAAATGTACTCTTTATAAACAGGTAAAAGAGGACTGGAAGTACGTAGCGATGGTGCTTGACCGTTTATTCCTGTGGATCTTCACGCTGGCTGTGTTAGTTGGCACAGCAGGCATCATCCTGCAGGCTCCCACACTATACGACGACCGAGTGCCCATAGACAAGCATTTCAACCAGTATGCTACCTCGTCGCTAGTGCGGTGTCCGCCACCTTCGTAATATGGAAATCTTGACTTCACATGTGTATAGAAGTATCACATCACTACAGCAGGTTTTACTAACATATTTAGAACAAAACTGATGACATGTACACCTGTTTAGGTCTACGGCTTAAATCTTGGGACTTCTTCCCAAAAACGCAAGTTCTATTAAATATCGTCTTAACTCTTAAATCTGAACTGACTTGACTGACGTCATATTTCTATAGACATGTGTAATAGTATGGTTATTCAATAATTATATAAGCAACGGTGTCTTTAAAAAGGTGCAGTGATTTGTTTAGGAAAATCGATTTTCGTAAAATCTAAAAAAAGGTATTTAAAGTCTTTGTGTGACATCTATGGCATAAACAATATTTCTTAACGATTTTCGTGAACAAGTTACAGTAAGACCATAGGACATATTGCGTCGCCGTTGCATTACAAGACCCAACGCACACCCGTCCCGCCCGGAACGTGTTCTATTCCACGACACGTAACTATATCTCTTTAAAGTTTTCGTATAAACATAAGTACTCTCATATCTCTTCATTATATCTACTCTTGCACCCAACATTAGCATTAGCACATGTCCATACTCACTCATTCTGTTCTCCCATGCAACAATTCGAGGGCATTTCAAATTGCTCATACCAACGTCTTTTATGACAATAAAATGTAGCAATTGTTTTCTGTAGCTATTTCTAATAATTGCACAATAGTATCACAACCCAAAGCGACTTCATAAAATCATCTAGAGATATTTTAGTCTCTATGAATAGGAATAAGAAAATGAACGAAACACCACCATGGTAAATGTATCTGTGTTCAAAAATGTCATTTAGCTAATTAGCATACGTAATGTAGTAGCACCATTATCTAAGCTCACCCCAGAGCAATAGCCCGACGATTCTGCTTATAGTACCTCGCTTGTTCATGTTAGAATTTTATAACTGACCTGGGGCCTAAGTCTACTAATTTATAAACGTTACAATGGTCTCTCAATGGTGTGTTTTTGACAGTTTTTGTATGGCAAATCTGTCAAAAACTTACCATTGAGAGACCATTGTGACGTTTATAAATTAGTAGACTTAGGCCCCTGCACACTCGTCAACATTAGTGCTAAATGTAGACATCGAAAACAAAAGTAATTTTAAGGAATTCATAGGCACTAGAGGTAGTGACGTCTTGAAATCATGCTGAAACTATCGACTATAGATTATCTTCCGACTCTTCTATTTCTAAGAACATTACTATATTTTGTCGTAGAATAGAACATGTACTTTAAAATAAGAATATCGATTTTATTATTTATAAGAAAAAAAATAGTATTTGGAACCTATGAAATACAGTAACGTATTTATAAAACAATTTTATTGTTGGCTTTGGAAGAACGAGATTCTGTTAATAGACTCATGAATATCGTAACGATTTACAAGACCATTGTGAAGAAAAATATCCTTATGATAATAAGTACAAGATAATGATTTAATTTAAGAAGATAATTGCTCAATTTTAAAATCCGTACCTTCCTTATTTCTGCTACTGGTTATTTGATATAGCGAGTTTTGTCTTACCTACTCACTCTTATGTTACACGTACCTACATGTGCTTTACCTTTATCAAATTGATGTTGTGTATACCTACACCTTAGTTGATATCTGTTATGTTATTGACATTAAGTCTAAAGCTTTTGTGTTGATTATGTACGTTTGTTATATATACTTATAGTTACTGTAAATAAAATTAATTTAATAATTAAATATGAGGCACGCGTTCTAGCAATGACCGTGCCAAACTTTTGGACAGGAATTGAAACTATTTATTAATTGAATATGAACAACACACAATAAATTACCAAATTTTAAAAAGTATGTACAAAAATAAATAACGAATATAAAACATTAATATTAAAAGCTTAATGTACTGAGATGAAACAAAATGAAATTATGATGCTAAGTATCATAGACACATAGGTAGGTAATATACTACCGCATGTTGTAAAGTCACTAATGAAATGCGAGGCTATAGTCGAATATTGAAAAGCTACTCCAAAGAAATCTACGGGCATAGGTTTCCACCTGATCAAGTAATCAGTTTACGGAATAAGCTTTATCACTTGTCAGAAGGATATAAAACTAAACACTGTTTTTTTTTTTCATTTGCTAGCCTAAAATGACTGCAATCGACCTTTTTTGTCATTATGACAGTTAACCGATAGTAACTGCCGTAGACAGAAAATGCTATGCGTTCATTTTGGTTTAAAAAATTGAAAATCCGAGTGGTGCTCGTGGACCATATAAACAACATTACACACACACCTACATTAAAGATTGCCCCTTAACGGCGTTTAAATATTCGGCTATACGTACATATGTATTATAACTGTCAATAAACGAATAGAAAAGTACTGGTGCATAGTATAGTACCCTGTAAATCATTAATAATGTAATATAATTATTAAGATATACCTAACACACATTGACTGCTCGCAGTAGAGTAGCGCAGCTCAATTGTAGAAGTATAAGTTTGTAAGTACTTATTTATATTGTTAATAAAATCGTTATATATAGAATTTTCTTTTCTTTCCCTTTCTATAATAAATTGTTTTCCAGAGTCAATCAAAGTAAGTATTTAGTAGCCCTTATTATATTTATAAATATATATAATAATAAAAGGAAATATCGTAAAGGCAAAAAGTATGTTATCTGCTAGGCAGTTTGTTGCGCCACTTCTTCCCAGCGAAACGAAAGCACTATTATAGGAAGTTGTGAATGACGGGCGCTTAATAATAATATTAGGTCTTTACCTATGAAATTGCCGTTCTGCAGTACTGGCCATTTCAAATCAAAATAATTTTTGTTTGGCTAAGAATTCTAATTTCAAATTAATTTTATTTTAAAAACATGGATTTTTTTTTCTAAAAGTAGTCATTTCTTTATTGATTAGTGTTACATTTTCATCGCATTTCAATCTTTTTCGTCATCATGGATACGTTAAAAATTCGAGTAATTATGGAATATGAGTACCGTCGTGGCAGCAACGCGGCACAAGCGGCACGCAACATCAACGACGTTTACGGAGCTAACACTACAAACCAACGCACCACCTGTTATTGGTTTGCTCGCTTCCGTTCTGGAAATTTCGACCTGAAAAATGAACCTCGCGGTCGTCCGAAGACTTTGGTCGACAATGACGAATTAAAGGCGATTGTGGAAGCTGATGATACACAATCTACGGCTGAATTAGCAGCAGCTTTCGACGTTAGCGTCAAAACAATATTGGTCCATTTGCGTCAAATTGGCAAGGTAAAAAAGCTTGACAAATGGGTGCCCCACGAACTCAATGATCGCCAGCGCGAAGTACGCGTCGAGACGTGCCTTGCACTGCTTAACAGACACACAAATGAAGGAATTTTGAACCGCATTGTTACCTGCGATGAAAAATGGATTCTGTTTTATAACCGTAAGCGCTCAGCAAGTTGGTTGGATCCTGGTTCAGCACCTAAACAATGCCCTAAACGAAAACTTACCCCTAGAAAAGTTATGGTCACTGTTTGGTGGTCTAGCGCCGGTGTGATTCATCACAGCTTCTTACCAAACGGGGTGAGCATTACTGCAGATGTGTACTGTGAAGAACTGAACACAATGATGGAGAAGCTGGCGCATCTCCAACCAGCATTGGTCAATCGCTCGTCTCCGCTGCTCCTGCACGACAACGCGCGACCTCATACTGCACAGCAGACGGTCTCCAAGTTGCAAGAACTGGGGTTGGAAGCTCTCCGTCATCCGCCCTACTCACCAGACCTTGCGCCTACAGACTACTACTTTTTCCAGAATTTGGATAACTTCTTGGCGGGAAAAAAATTTAATACCCGAGAGGCAGTACAAAATGCCTTTGAAGAATTTGTTGCCTCCCGTCCAGCTGATTTCTTTAAGAAGGGCATCAATAAACTGCCACTGCGATGGCAAAGATGCATTGATTGCATGGGTGATTACTTCGATTAATACAAATAAAAAATTCATGAAAAAAATTCGTTTAAATTTTTTCATACAAAACGGCAATTTCATAGGTAAAGACCTATTATAATATTATGCTCTGTGGACGGGCGTTTTGGTTGATTGATGTAATGTTGACGTTCGAAAGTGTTCAGCCTTATTTGATTATTTTTGACTATTTTTTACTTTTGATTTTCGTTATAAAAATTTTCATAAAATCACTCAGTACGACCGTAATTGTTTTACTGTTTTGTCAAGAATAAATGCAAAAAATCAATACTAAATAATTATAAAGTTCAATAATCCCCAAAGGAGCGCTCGCTAGTCAGCTAGATCAGAAAGCCAAGGGCACAAGGTGGCTACGACTAGCGGTGTTAGCCAGTACAGAGCGCGGGAACAGAACTTGCTAAAGTTGTGTTGTTTCACCAAGATGACGCCCCCGCACACGAGTCTCGAGTTGCGATGACTACTATCCAAGATGCTGGATTTGGATTGATGGAACATCCTCCGTACTCACCTGACCTAGTGCCTAGTGATTTCTACCTATTCGCCCGGTTAAAAGAACAACTGAGAGGTCACAAATATGGCAAGCGATCAAGATGAAGATTTTTCTAGAAGGGAATCTTAGGATTAGAAAAACGATATACCAAGTGTATAAACCTAAAAGGTGATTATGTCGAAAATTAAAATAATAATAATTGTAACTGCTTCATACTCATTATCACTTTTTATTGAACCTAGTAGATCGCTAAATTTTAACGCATCTTTTAAGGAATATGTTGAAGAGAATAAAAGCTATAAATGACTAGTAGCGCTTCGCGGTTTCACCCGCGTAGTTCCCGTGGGAATACGGGGATAAAATATAGCCTATTTCATCCGGGGATAGAGTAGCTTCCCAACAGTGAAAGAATTTTTTAAATCGGTACAGTAGTTTCGGAGCCTATTCAATGCAAACAAACAATCAAATGTCTCCTCTTTATAATATTATATTATTAGTACAGATTTCTTTTACCCGAATACACTTCTTGCATTGAATTTTTTTCTGTTTTTCATAATACTATTAATAATGCGTGCTGATCGTTTGCTGTTCGACATGAGTTGTAGAGCCTCTTTCAAAGCACGTTGATGGGCCTCCGACTCCCTTGGCGGTGTATGGAAGAACGAATCGTAGTCCATGGATGGGCTTTTATAATTATTTGCACGAGCAGCTGTTTTTTTCGGTCTATGTGTAGTTAAGCCCTGTGGTATGTTAGTGTTCGCCGAGGCTCCATCACCAAACGAATAAGGCGGACCTATTGCATAATTGGGCGTTGGCACATAAGAAGGATTTTCGACATTCATTTTTTGCGGATCTATGGGTTTACTTGGAGCATTCGTTTTTAAAGGCGTTGAAGGTATATCAGCTATTTTTAGATTATATTCCTCTGGGCCAAATGGTGAATCCGAATGCGATGATCGTTCATCCGCAGAATCAATAAAGTCAAACGCAGCTTGTTGTAGCGCGATGTTTTCAATTTTAGGTTCCTGATTGGAAGCATTAAGCAACAACTCCGGAGTACTTTTAAATAAGCTTCTTGTAATAGGAACCACTGCTTGGCCGTACATTGGAATGTCAGGGTTAATAAGTGGTTGTCTTGTTTGCAATAAAATATCGCTTAATGATATCGGAGCACTGAATTCATGATTATTTCTTGGTGCTTCGTTTATATCATAGTTTTGTTGCATAGACCTATTTGATGTCAACCATTCTCTGTTAACATGAGCGTTTTCCGTAGTCGTCAATGGAGGACTTCTTACCATGAAATTCAGATCAGGGCTGTTTAGTATTTCTGGAGTCGTTGATGTTTTTGCTTCAAATGTCGGTGAGTTTGTCAAATTCTCTTCATTTCTAGAAGCCGTTATGCTTTCAATTGTAATTATGCTTTCTCTTAGCGGGAGTACTGTACTTATTGTCACAATTATCGTTGGTAGTGTAGTTGTTGATGATGACGATAATTCTTGTTCTTCAGAAACCGTAGAGATTTCATCTGTTTGAATAATTTCGGTTATAGCTGCACTGTCCGCGGTCTCTGTTGTACTCGTCACGGTGTCGATTGAATCAGTTTTTTCATTTGTAACTTCGTCTGGATTTGTTACAGCTGTTGTAGACAAGCCTGAATATTCTACGTTTTCATTAAGCACAGAAGTTTCAACTTGCTCAATTATGTCGCTTACAGTTGTAATTTCTGCCGTCGGGAATGCAGTACTAGTTACAGCGTCAGTAGTAGAATCAGTGTCTATTAACGTAGCTGGAGACGCCATTGGCAAATTCGTAGTCGGTGCTAAAGTTTCATAATTTTCAACTGCAGTATCATTTTCTTGGTGTATGCTTTCCGAAATCGTATCTGGTGTCGTCGTTACGGCGGCAGCACTCGAATCATCATCAGCTACTGTGATTGGAGTTCCTGTTAGATTATTTACAGTCGAACCTAGTGATTCCTTGTCCCTTGTAGAAACTGTAGTTGTGTCTAAAGCTTGAACAGTCTCACTTTCAGACGTCCTTATGATTGGGGTTGGTGTACTGGTTGTTGAAGTAACTATTATTGAAGTTGCCGTAGTGGCTTTTTCAGGTTTAATAATCTTATTTTTAAGTGTGATTTCTATGACTGGCAAAGAAGTTTTTGTTATCATGGTGCCATTCGAATCATTTGACAATTTCTCGTTACCAGAAGCTGTAGTAGTTTCTTCAGGTTTAACGGTCCCAGTTACTGATATGTTATCTACTGTTGGTGACGAAACATTCGTTATCCTGGTGTTATTTGAATCATTGTCACTGACTATTTTCGTTGTAACTGTTGAAAATTCTTCGGGTTGAATAGTCTCACTTATTGGAGTACTATTTGATGAAGTACTCGGTAACATGGTGTTATTGGTATCATTGTCATTGTCACTAATTTTTTTCGCCGTAACCGTTGAAGATTCTTCATTTACAATAGCTGTACTGGATTCGGTGGGTAGAATAGTTACATCTACGGGTGCGTTAAAGTTTATAGAGGATGATGTACTCGTTAGCATGGTGTCATTGGTTGCAATGACATCAAATGTTACAAGAGTAGTTACGAGGTCAATTGTAGCCTCAGTTGAAGATTCCACGTTTTCATAACTAGTTGTATTTACAAATGTGTTTTCAACCATTGTATTGGCTGTGCTACTAATCACTTTATCATTCGAACTATTATTACTTTGAAACATTGAAGTCATTTCTGTCTCCGCTATTTCTGCTGCACTTGTAATAACGGTGTCATTATTTATAGCGGAATCAGATGATTCCTTTTTTTCAGAGTCCGTATTTCTTTCAACTAAAAGTATCGCGTTTTTTATTGCTTTGGTTTCTGGTGGCTGTAACGGATTACTCACGGTCATAGTTTGGTTAGAATTATTTTCATTTGTAGATAAGATAGTTGTGGGTTCATTTGCAATCATTAAAGGCGATCCTTGTATATTTGAACCCGCAACTAAGTCAACTTGCGGAATATTCTCATTTGCAGGTGCACTGTTAATAATACCTAATGTATCCGTCACGTTCTCATTCGTATCATTTCTGGTTAAATTATTTATCAGAGCTTTAGCTAAAGTTACAAGGTCACTAGGTCCAACTGTTGTAGGACTTTCGAACAGATGAATCATCTTACTCCCAAACGGGTTTTCTGTGGTAGGGTTACTTGTTACCGCGGTGTCATTGAATCCACTTTCGTTTACTCCAGTTTGGGAAAATGAAGGTTCTTTAGCAACCGCTAATAATGATTTGTCATAATTATTTGCAATCATCCATGAGCTCGTATTGTTGTCAAGTATCTCGTTGGCGTGGGTTGTGCTATCATTGGATATTTCTTCCGAATTGTTAACAGGCCCAACATCATCTCTATTCATGTCTATATTAAATATAACAGGTTGTGGTTGATTCGATCCATGCCCATCATATGACCCCGGATGATCAGATATTTTCTCGTGCTCTTCTATTTTACTTTTTATTTCACTTAAATGTCTAGACTCTTCTTCCTTCCATTCTTCAAATCGTTGCCTTAAACCCACAAAACTATTGTTTGAATTACTTTCTAAATCTTTTAGGATTTCATCAAGTTTAATATTCTCGTTAGCTTCAGTCGCTTCAATTGCATCTAATTTCCCTAAAACTTGATCAATTACTTGATGAATCTCCTTAGCTTCTGAAGTATTTTTTGTGTTTTGTTCTCTTTTTTCTAAAACTTTTATTTCCTGTAAAATGGTATCTATAGAAGGTTCTGAATCCCTTTGCTTCTCTATTTTCTTCAAATCAGCAGTAACCTCATGGGACAATTTATCCAATTCTTTTTTGACTAAAATAGTAACACCAGCTAATTGTTCAGATTCCTTAGCCAACACATTTTCAATACTTAGTACACTATCATGAGATTTATAGTTACCAAGAACCCTTGAAAGTGTTTCATTAATTCTTGAGTCTATTTCAGCAGGTATGATCTTTTGCAGGTATTCCGAATTATTTGGTAAATTAAGAGTAACTTCCACTTTTGGCGCACTTGCATCCTGCCGCACTTCACTGGCTGAATCAGTGTTATTAGTTACACTTCCACATTTATCATAATAACGTGTAGTTGCGTCATGGCTCAAAGATAGAACGTGTTCCACCGCCAATATAGTGCAGTCTACAGTTTCTTTGACATCGGTTACTACGTCACTTAAAAGTTTTCCAAAACTATTTTGGACTGATAGTACCGCGCCGTGAAAGACATCGAAAAATGAGGCAGAAACCTGGAATTAATAAAAGATCGTTAATACTTACATGTACATTTTGCAACATCGTGTTTTATTATAACTGTCAATTATAAACGCACCTGCGCGACCAGTATAGATGTAATAATCACTGATATTTTCATGATGCACTGATTTTAACACTTGGAGAATCTAACGTCTCACCACCGACCTTTTTCAGACACGCAGACATACTCGTCGAGTTCGGAAAGGCCGTCCTTTTATTTCTCCTTACAATTGGTTTACGTCTGTTTGTTCAATCAAGAAAGACACGCGCTATTGTTACGTTCATACATCTGTGCTAATATTGAACGTCACACCGATAAAAACCAATTATATTGTTTAAAGTAAGTCAAAGTGGTCATGTGGAAACCGAAATAAGATTACAAACTAATAATGAAAGTTCGTTTATTTTTATTAGCCTAATACAATATATCACAAACGTAATTCTTAACTCTATTAATAACACTTTAAAGTGTTCCGAATTTTCATGATAAATCAATCTTACTGTAATCTTGATAATGAATATATTAGAAACATTTTTCGCTATCTAGATATTGCAAAAGCTACATAATTATTTATTGTCAGATATTTCATCTTGAGATACGTATTGACAATTTCATTCTATAATTCCTATGATTGCACTAGTGCTACTGTTAATGAGTTTAAAGCGTAAAATTAAAAACATACTTATCAATTCGATACTGAGGAGATTATTTTTATGCCGGAGGTTTGAAAGTTTTGTAAAACGAGCACACTGGAAGAAAGTTCCGAAGTGAGACAGTATTTAATAGTTATTGTGATATATGTAATGTAATGACGATTTAAATTTATTGTGATAAACATGTTTCGACCACTTCTGGTGATAAAAATGCAAAATAAAATCAATACAGTGTGTATTATAGCCAAATATAAACCTATTTTATTCTTTCGACACTTAAAACAGTGAATGAGCTACACATAGCAAATAGACGGATCTTTAGACATCCAAGATACTATAATTTAAACAATAATACACTTATTGCCAGCTGCGTAGAGTAATAGTCACCTTTCGTAAACTACATTAATTTGGCACTTCTTGAGCAATATTTTCAGATTCTAATCGTCATAAGATAATATTCATTTTCCAATCTTTTTGAAAGGACATAATTTCTCCAATAAAATCTTTATACTCAAGGTTAATATTTGAACACACTTTTGATTTATTCTATAATGGTTCTAAGAAATTGAATATATTACACAATGTTAGAATACGATCGCATTAAAAGTCGATAAATCGATAATATCCAAAAAAATATACCTTGCCACAATTAAAATTATATTGTTTATAAAAATTTGAAGTAAATGATGCGATTTAAAACATGTAAACAAATAAATAAAATTTAAAAGGTAAATAAAATTAACACTTCAAAATAGTAAAAACAGTGAAGTATCAAAAAAATATAAACGATTGTAAATAAATATTAAAAAAATAATTGTAGAGCGCATAAATGTAAACGTGTGGAATGTAAAGTATTTGAGTATTTTCCACATGCGACATAAGAATGAACAAGAACACTGAAATATGCTTAATAATTTACTGGCAACATAAGACATGTAATACTGCGAGAAAAATATTTACATTGATGTGAGCATTCCAAACCTATTGGTTCAGACCAAGGTTATTGTTCTGAAACCGGTACGCCAGACACTACGCTTAATAATTCACACTATCTATTGTATTGTACACTAACGGCTTTTTGCAAATATAACAAGTGCTTTGTTTGCAAAAACTTCATAAGCTGCGTCTACGAACTTGCATTTTTTTAAATATTATATAAGTATATGTACAGAACGATACAATTTACCTCATGTTTTTAGCAACTACTGTGTATATATAAACGATGACAAAACATTGCAGAATTATTGTTATTTGAAGCGCTATATTTCGATAAAAATAATTATGATGGTGCAATACTATTTAAATGGTCGTTGGAGAAAATATTAACTTAGGGCCTGCGCCCACTAACGGCACGGCACGGCAAGGGATTTTTATGCGACGAGTAGGAATATAACTTAGATGAAAGACAATAAAATCTAAATGATGAAGCCTAAGGGCGTCGCGGCATGCCTAAAGATACCGCGGCATCGTTGCCGTTGTTACTGTTAATTTCAATGTTACTGTATTCCTATTAAGTTTTATTTCTATTCGTGGCTTAAAAATCCCTTGCCGTGCCGTGCCGCCAGTGGTCACTGGCCCTTATTTCCTTAAAAACACGAATTAAAAGCAAGATTTCAATAACGGTTAATAACTTTCTAAATTAAATGCTTTACAGCTGTTCAAATATTTGGATAATTTATAAATAGCGACAAGCATAGGCCTTATTGCTGTGATTGTCTTTATGATATGTAAATAATCGAACTTTATTCTTGAACTATACTTACGTATTCTATATTTTAATTTGAACACGTCTAATACAACCATAATTATATTACAAAAATAAATTGACGACCCTCAACTTTACGATTAAATCATTATATGGCATTTATAATATATATAAAACATCCCTCTTCATACCTCCATGCACACAGTATATCCCACGCCTCGTCACGTAAAAATCACGATACAATTACAATTGTTCTTAATTAATTAAAACTAAATACTGTTTTAGATTTTGCTTTACAAATAATATGCTTATTCTACGCCATACACCGTGAAATAAAAGTATTCCTACCGCGGTGGGGTGACTCTATTTAGATATACAATAGGTTAATTTAAGTCAAAATGTTGAAGTCGGCAGATTTTTAAATGACAGTTCAAAATTTAAAATAGTTGCGCGGTGGCTCTTTTGAAGGTTTAAAAAGAATGAGGAGAATTAGAATCAATGCGAATTATCAAATAATAAACTCACATAAATTGATCTCCTAATCGATCAATATAAAATAGTTACAACACGCGGCATTAAAACCATTTAATCTTTGAAAACTGAGCATTAATGAGCATGCATGGATAGGGAGCATTTAGTTATATTGCTTATTATTGTTTACAACACATATTTTTGTAATAGAGTATTTTCCAGTTTGATAAAAACTATTCTAATTTGAAGATTGGGACGATATATTTAACAGAAAAATAAAAATAAAATTATTATATCCATATTCTCCATTAAAAACGATTAAAATTAAATTTATTTTTCGTTGTTTTGAATTTACCGCCAAAACGCTCCTTAAGATGACTTTTATCACGTGACATCGTGACGTCAGCTTTGTGTAAACAGCACCAGTACAAATACTTAGTTTAGCGCAGTTTTAGAAGTATTTGTGCACAGAGGCACCGCACACCAGTGATTTCACTTTCTATCCATAAAAAATCTTGTTAATTATAAACACGACATTCACTTGTTTACTTACTAACTAATTTAGTTTACACAACGTTGACGTCACGTGATAAAAAGTCATCGTAAGAAGCGTTTTGGCGGTAAATTCAAAAAAACGAAAAATAAATTTGGTTTAAACCGTTTTTAATTGAGAAAATGGATAGAAATCAATTTATTTTTATTTTTCTTTTAAATATCTCGTTCCAATCTTCAAATTAGAATAGTTTTTGAAAAATTGGAAAATACCCTATTACGGTTATATTTCTGAACTCTATAAGATTAAATTAAATTTACTGTCAAAACTTCACAAACGTGATAGGTATGTTTCATCATCATTGGATATCGATACTCATCATGTTTGTGAGATTCGCGTTTTTATTTAAAATAATATTCAATACACGATACTTTAACTTAGTTCTAAAGTTCGTACAAAAGAGTAAACGAGATCACTCCTAGACTTCACTTACAGATAACGTTCACATCTAACACAACTACGGACCATTTTAAAAGATCATTATCAAAATATTTTTAAAGACATACAATTTTTCTTAAAATAAATCTTGATTTTTTTGACGTAGCTTAACTTTAATACGTACGTCGGGTACGATTTCAACTAGTTTATCGATAGTGGTATTAGTTATCTACGAACTTGACCCACTGCTTATGTCAGGGTAGCGTCGTATCATTTTCGTCGTCGCTCGGGGTGATCGTTAGCGGGGCAGTCGGCAGTTCCTCTCGCTCTGGAGGTTCAGGTATGTCTTCAGGCACCTCGTCCCTCTTGGGGGGCGGCGGCGGCACGTCCAGGCGCGGCAGCGGCGGGATGGGCGGCGTGGGCGGGGCCGGGGCCAGCGCGCCGGGCAGGCCGTTGTTCATGCGCTGGTAGTGCGGCTTCCACTTGTTGGCCGGCGGCGTGTAATTGAGGCGGTCGTATTCCATTTCTGAAATGAAGTGGTCATTATCAAAATGTGCTTCATTATTATGGAATATTATTCAACTTTTTTACCACCCATATTTCACCAGTTATATTTAAGCTCCATGTAATGTGGGTTAGCCTATTGACATCAACAGGGCACAAATCTAGATTCCAAACAGCTGCTGGAAAATTCCAGATGGGAAAACCCAATAACACTTTGCCCGACCCGGGAATCGAACCCCGGACCTCAGGCTCTGCAGTAGCGCTTGCGACCACTAGACCAACGAGCCAGTGTGATTTTATCTTTATTTAAAGAAAACATAGTCAAATCATATTTACCATATCCCTCCTTATGTTTGATCTCATCATATACATGGTCCAATTTATTGTCATCTTCATATTGTTGGTACAAGTTAGGATTGTTCGCATCTGCGTCTTTGTTCTTCAAAGAAGACATCGGGTCATAACCTTGAAATTAAAATGGCATAAATTAGCATCACATGCATTCATGATTGAGCTACAACTTATCACCTCGCCAAATACGGAGAGTTATAATATTATCATGAATAAGTTATGTCTTTTGTTCATCTGCTAGTTTAGTATACACAGTTGTTGTTTATTATTCATATTATCATTTCAAATTTACAACAGTCTCTGGCCTTTGCCCCCTAAGTTGAAAAGATTTCTGTTTCTTTACTCCAAATATCAATCTTCGACAGAAAATGCTATATCAAAAGACAATTCACATCTCAAGAGTTAGCAACGACCAGTAATTGCTTCCTTGAAATTTGTTACAGTCAATATCTAACATTTTATTGTCTCATAGACAGAAAACTTGATCCACATACAATTTGTAACAGAATAAACGCAAGTTCTGAAAGTAGTTTTGTTCATAATTGACTACTGATTCGATAACATATAATTTTTAAATATTATGTATTTTGCCAGACCTACCGCCGATGGAGTCAAAGAAAATGAAATCTTATTTCAAGGCTATAAGACTCAATTTTAAATGCATTAATTAATGCTAGGGTCAACAAGATATTCTTAATAATAACAGTTAGCTTTAGAAAAAATAAGATTTCGTCATTGTATAAAGGTGCTCTTACACGGGCCAATTTTTTGAGCAATTGTTGCTCGGCAACACTAATGGATCAATCTGGATCAATTAAGTGGAGCAATCTGAAGCAACAACAATAAATTGCCGATGTGTTTCGGCAATATTGCTTTTGATTCATGAGTTGCCGAATATCCAACCGGTTTGGAAATGTTTAGTCAATTTTCTTTCTCTAACGTTTGTACGTATAACTACGTCTCGTTTTTGCGAGAAGGAACCGGCCGGCTGCGGAGGCGGCGGGGGAAGCGCATTGCCCAGTTTTTCTAGTCTTCATGTTGCCATTGCCCTAAATTTCTGGATGTAGTTATGACGTCATATTTGACGAGAATTGCCCAAGGTGGAGCAATTGTAGTTGCTTGTTTATTATGCTTTTAACTCAATACTTTAATTGGGGTGTATGAGGTCTTGCGTTAATTATGTTACTTGTTGCATAGAAGGGGTACTGCTACTTACTATCAGAAGAACCAGAAGCCTTCATCCTCAGTTTCTCCATAGTAGTGTTGATCTGTTTGCTTCCCGGGCCCAAGTTGTTGAGTATGTGCGTACCGTTGTTGAGCAGGGTGGTGGAATCGTCGCTACGGGTCGAGCCTTGGAACGAATACACTGGGTTGTCGAAGTGCTGTTGTTCTGTGTAATAAAAACGTTATTGGTTACATTGGTGGTTCATGGAAAATATTTTTATTTATTATTGAAAATATTTGTATTTATTAAATCTTTTTGCACGAGTAAAAAAAAGCTGTACAAAGGCGGACTTAATGCGTGAGGAATTTTCTACTAGTTATTGGCTGACTATAGCGAACAGTGGCGTTTTAGAGGTAAATAATACCTAAGCATCCTATACTCATACACAGTTGATAGAAATCCTATAACGAAAATGGTGTCACACAAATTCTCATCCTACCAATAATGAAATGAAAATTACAGAGACTTTTTAGTTTCCATGCCGATTCCGGCTATGGTACTAAACAGTTTTTGATGTTGTTTTGCTTTTTGTTTTCTAATATTTGAAATTAAGTATCTATATATTTTTAACCGACTTCAAAAAGAAGGAGGTTATCAATTGGAATTTTTTTAAATGTATGTTCGGGCATAACTCCGTCATATATAGACGGATTTGAAAAATTCTGTTTTTATTTTATTTAAAAAAATTGCATAAATATGCAAGTTTTGACCCAAAGGATGATTAAATTTCGAATTGGTGTGCACGGTATCTAAAAGGTGAAAAAAAAAAAACAAAAAAAAGACGGACTTCCAAAGTCACCGAAATTTAAGTTATTTTTCACTTTGTAGTGCTTTTCTGGAAGTCGTTTGTTTTTTTTTTTTACTTTTTTTTTTTGGTGAAAAGTTAGTAAAGGTACATGGCACAAAAGGTGGGGTCGGGGGAACCCCCGTTAGGAATGAAGTTCCTTTCGCTTTTTCTTCAACTCCGAATGTAACGTCGTTTACTCTATGTTTACAATACTGAAACTTTATTTTGACCCCAGTATCGGCTTCCATTTGTCTCACTAGTTCGATTCATTAGTTCGATCGTCGAATTAGTGAGATTTTTTTTTTCTCAGTAGTTCGACCTTCGAACAGCACCCTCAAAAACCATGAAAACGACACACATGGTGAAAAATATGAAAACTTTTGGCTGCAACTTACTCCTACCGCAAGCAGCGTTAACCCTTTGTGTGTCGGAACGTGGATCCCCGCGTGACATAATAGTTTTTAAATTTTTGCTGTAATTACGACATTCTGCCGTTAAGTACTTTGTTTCAAAAATCTAATCATGCTTACCAGGTTGTGAGTTAGGGTCTGCAGTGTAATGGACATGAGCGATCTCTCGCTTGAGGTTGCGCACACGCTTGCGATAGTACAACAATACCAGTATTGCTGTAGCGGCGCAGATGAAGGCTAATATCACCATCACCACTGTCAAACCGGAGCTCGATGATTCTCCTGAAAATATTTATATGTTTTATAAAATTTTACTAAGGTTTGCTGTGATAAGTTTCGGTTGAATTTAATAGTGAGGTGTCACCAAATAAAAGAACGTCAATAAAGCCGAACAAACACAACCAACCGAAGCCAACTTAAAAAAGTTGGCTTCGGTTTAGTTCAGTTATGTTAAAAAAACTCTGTAGTATCCCTGTAGTAGTTTGATAATGGCTCTATGCAGCAAAATTTGATATGATAAGGAATCAACTCTTTAAGTCCCATGTAATAGGGGGAAGCCTATTGCCATCAACCAGGCACAAATCCAGACTCCGGGCTGCTACTGAGAAATTCCAAATAGAAAAAACAAAAACACAATGGAATTCGAAACCAGGACCTGTGATGTACAGCAGTAGCGCTAGCGACCACTAGACCAACAATGTAGTAAAAAAAAAGGAAAATAAATAAGTGCAGGATAGAAATCTTTTGATATGTATATCGCTTTAAAGTCTGTGCTAAATAAATGTATTTTTTTCATTAATTTAAATACATAAAGGAGGAAATACAGATAAGTAGGGTCAAATTAAACTTACGCGTATCAATTTCAATGACTCTAGCGTCCTTGGCGGGTACATTGCAGTTGTCTCCAATAAAGCCGCGATGGCAGATGCATCCGACGACCGGGTCGCATACCCAGTTACCTTCCGAAGAACAGTTGCAAGTCTGCATGCAGTGGTCGCCGAAGTAACCCTCAGGACAGACTGTTGAAATAAAAAATTTGCAGTTGCCCGCGACTTCATGTGCGATCTAGGAAGAAAGTAGCCTATGTAAGGACATATGCTACTAGAAAGTCTACAGGTCATGGTCTAACCTTGTGCTAAATTTCATCCAAATCCGTTTAGCTGTTTTAGCGACAAAGCATAACAAACAAACAAATTCACTTTCGCATTTATATTACTAGTTTTTGCCCGCGGCTCCGCCCGCGTGAATGTCAGTTATCGCTTAAAAAAAGTAGCCATTGTCATAGTAGTCATGTCATTCTCCATATCCCAAGCTAATATCTGCCTAATTTCATGACAGTCGGTTAAGCGGCTTCGGCGTGAAAACGTAACAGACACGAGTTACTTTCGAATTTATAATATTAGTAGGGATTAGCTAGTAAGTTCGGATAATATGTAAACTTATTTTTATTTGTAGCGGACTTTTAGCGGTAACCTATTTGATAAAATTGATAGTAGAATTCTGCTGGCCATCTTGTTTTTTTAATTTCAACTCATTTATGGCATCAGCAGCATCGAAAATTATCAGGGACGAAAAAAAATATCGAATTTTCATCGTCGCCGTCTTGTATATGGATTATATATATTTCAACTTTGGTTTGTGTGACAAACCTTTCACTCATTTGTCATTAACGAGTGTCTAGAGACAACGTCGGCTTATTCGACAACATCACTATGACTATTCGGATAGTTGTCTGGCTAGACTGTGCCTTACTCAGCGGTGGGCAGAACCAAAACTAAGAAGGTTCATCCCCATTTTATGACCAGGCCAATCATTGCTCATTCCACGGTTATCTGCCTGGAAGAGATCGCGAAAAGCGATGAGGCCACCCATTGTATATTTTATAGTGTATTTTTTTTATTTTTGCGTTGTATTTATGTGGTGTACACTGTACAGACGCCAGCACCTCAAGCTAACCTAAACTGTAAAATTTTCCCAATAGGGTATTTTCCAATTTATTGAAAAGTATTCTAAACTGAAGATTGGGTAGAAATATGTAACAGAAAAATAAAAGTAAATTGATTTATATCCATTTTCTCAATTAAAACGATTTAAATCGAATTTAGTTTTCGTTGATTTGAATTTACCGCCAAAACGCTCGTTACGATGACTTTTTATCAGGTGACGTCCACTTTGTGTAAACAAAAGTAGTTAGTAAGTAAACAAGTGAACGTCGAGTTAATAATTAACAAGATTTTTAATGTTTAAAAAGTGGAATTACTGGCGTACGGTGCCTCTGTGCACAAATACTTCGAAAACTGCGCCAAACTAAGTATTTGTACCGGTGCCGTTTACACAAAGCTGGCGTCTCGATGTCACGTGTCAAAAAGTCATCGTAAGGAACGTTTTGGCGGTAAATTCAAAACAACGAAAACGAAATTTGATTTTAATCGTTTTTAATTGAGAAAATGGATTTAAATAAAGGTATTTTTATTTTTCTGTTAAATATATCTTTCCAATCTTCAAATTAAAATTGTTTTTATTAAATTGGAAAATACCCTATTGAACATGAACCTTATGCTTATGTCATAAAGTTGAAAATCTATCAAAGAAATTTGACAGATTGGGGTAGTTTGATGTGCTGGCCTCTACAATAAAGAATAATTAACAATAAAGAAGGTTGAGGCGGGATGTACGTACACTGCGTGCAGTAGTGGCCGGTGTAGCCGGGCGGGCAGCGACAGTAGCCGTCGTTGGGGCGGCAGGCGGCGTGCGGCGCGCAGCGGCAGGGCTGGCTGCAGGCCGCGCCCCACCAGCCCGCGCTGCACGCCGTCTCGCACCGCGAGCCTCGCCAGCCCGGCTGGCACTGGCACACGCCTGCGGGCATACCGATGGTTTACATACTTTGCTAAATAATATACGCTTTTTAAGGAAACAGCGCCACGCATACGTGAAACGCTCGCATCATCTTTAAACGATTAAGCTTAATGAAGTGATCGCTCCGGCTGCCGTTGGGGATCGATCTTGAAGCCGTAACAAAACGGATAACATAAAACGGATTTTGATCCGATTATATGGATCTGAAGGTAGAACAACCATGTATGTATGGTATAACCTGAATATGATCTTTGACATGAAGATAATTAGGTATGCTTGCGCAGGCGCATTTAAAAGTTTTAAATGTCCCCAGAACCAAGGAATATTGTGTATTTTTCGAAGTTCTGGAACTGTTCCAACCGAAGTCTAAAACTCAAACGGGATCACAATGTTTTTTTAGTTTTCTTTGTTTGTACGGTAAAATAAAATTATAAAAACCAGCAAACAACTCACCGGTAACATGATGGCAATCAGCGCCATGCATACACTTGCACTTCTCCTTGCATTCAACGCCGAAGGTTCCAAGCGGGCACGGGTACTCGCACGTGACGCCCGTAAAGCCGCTCGGACAGCTATACATACCCGTTACGGGATCACACGTCGTGTTACCTGGCAATCGATAACATTGTTACGTATTAGCATTTACCAATTAGTTTACAAACTTTTGCTGCGAACATACACACTGGAAGTTTACTGCTTGTGTAATCGGATTTCACCATTTCAAAAGTCTGTAAACACTCGATACGATCGGATCGAATTTTTTAATTGGTAACGGCACGGAGAAGTGAGTACGAGTAGGCCGATGGCCTGGTTAAGTTCGACGGAATACGCCAAATGCAGGAAGGACTGGTCGTTGTGGCTATGTTTAGTGGAGGCTATGTGCAGCAGAGAACGTCTTTCAGCTCCATGATGAGAGGAAAAAACATCGGAAAATCGTAAAAAAAAAGACAGTGCTAAACTATGTTCGAGTAATGCACAGATCTCCCAAACAAAGTTTACGCTCCGGAAATGAGCATCTATCTTCAGAAATACGAATATTACCAAACCGCAGAGTTTATCGGAATTTAATTTTTAGTGACCATTTCAGATAAAAAAAGGTCCTAAACAACTATTAGCACCAATGGAATATAAACCATGTATGCCATTGCGATTGTATTCTAAATTCAAGTTTAGTTACCAGCTAGCGACTCGGTGCAGAGCTGCGTGCAGCCGGCGCCGTAGGTCCCGGGCGCGCAGGCCGTGGTGCAGTCGTCGCCCGTCCAGCCGGCTGAACACACGCAGCGCCCGCTGGACGCATCGCATGACGAGTTGTTGCCGCACGGACACTTCTCTGAGCAATTCTCTCCGTAACGACCCTCCGCGCACTGCGTCTCGCACCGCACACCTGACGGAACACAATAAATGTTCATTCAACACATAGAGATATTTTTATAGAAACATCATGCACATGCACACGTTCACTCCGCTGAATTTATACACATCTGTAGGCAGATTCTCGTGATTAAAAACATTCAAAATCGAATTGCTATCTCATTTCAGCGACAATAAAAATCTTGTCGAAAATGTCGGTAAATATGGGTATTTTTTTATAGATTGAGACAGATTAGACTGTGAACGTTCTTATAAATACGGGAAATGACCTTCTGATGAAAATAAAATAAATGATATCCTGTTCATGTTAATTTATTTACCACTACTCCCTATACTCTAGCTATAGCATTGAGATATCGCTATAGAAGAAGCACACGCTCACTCGATTTTAGATAAATGGAGCGCCTCTTTACGTAAAAACAGCATCGTTGGGCAAAATGTATGTTCTAGAAAGGCACATAGCCTTCATTATATCGTTCGCCCTCGCCAGTGGCTTATGGCCAGCGGCATTTTCGGCAGTATGATGTTAGTTGAGGCAGATGTGGACGAAAAATAAACAATGTCATGCCGAAAGTGGAGCGAACCTAATTTCGTTTTCGATTACCAAGAAGTAAATTCAAGGAACTTGATTGATAAGCAAGTTGCCTATAAACTTACTACTGTCCTTAAAATAAAATCTGAACTGTCATTCTTAATCAGTCATACGAAATGGCTATAACACTGCAAACAATCTGAACAACAATCCAGTTCCCCGACTGTACACTTTGAACCGAAGCACCTGATAATGTTTTACGAATACGCTATAATAGAACGGACGGACGAATCACATTACGCATAATACAGCGCCCTTTTGTATACCTGCTTATGTAAAACACGACATTAAAGAAATACAATTACATAGCATTTATTTCTTTTATTTCCCATAATTTTATTGACTCAAAAACTTCCCAAATAATGATAATTTGAGTGATTGTTGGCGAGTAATGTTTAATTATTGAAGCGAACAGTGACAATGTTTGGTGACTGTCCGTTTGGTTTAGTAAAGCATAGTATAAGGTGTACTGGATACGTGTGTGTCAAGATGAATCCTTGAAGGTAATGATAAAATAAAACCTAGGTTTGTTCTAGACCGAACCTTAGACAAGTACTTGTCAAAGGTTTGGGGCCCTTCGTCCCTTATTATTAAGTGCATACGTATATTTAGTTCATACAATTGAATTTCGTTTAAAGAGAATTTGATTAAACAAACAATAGGGTATTTCCCGATTTGTTAAAAACTGTTTTGATTTGAAGATTGGGACAATATTTTTAACAGAAAAATAAAATTAAAATTTATAAATACACATTTTCTCAATTAAAAACGCTTAAAATATAATTTATTTTTCGTTGTTTTGAATTTACCGCCGAAACGCTCCTTACAATGACTTTTTTATCACGTGACATGAACGTCAACTCTGTATATGGCACCGGTACAAATACTTAGTTTGGCGCCGTTTTAGAAGTATTTGTGCAGAGGCACCGCACACCAGAGGGGCAATTCTACTAATTTAAAGAACGTTCACAGTCTGATCTCAGTGTCAATCTGTCAAAAATACCTCGATTTTTCATACATTTTTGACATTTGCTTGTCGCTGAGATGACACTGCGACTAGATTTTGACTTGGTTTTAATTACGAGAATTGGCCTTCTGTATTATCACTTTCTATCCATTAAAAATCTTGTTAATTATAAACTCGACATTCACTTATTTACTTACTAACTACTTTAGTTTACACAAAGTTGACGTCATGCGGTAAAAAGTCATCGTAAGAAGCGTTTTGGCGGTAAATTCTAAACAACGAAAAATAAATTTGGTTTAAATCGTTTTTAATTGAGAAAATGGATAGAAATCAATTTATTTTTCTGTTAAATATCTCGTTCCAATCTTCAAATTAGAATAGTTTTTGTAAAATTGGAAAATACCCTATTGTGATTGGAAAGCACTTGATAATACTACACGCTCTAGGTCGCCTATACGTAAATGGTAGTTCAACAAAACATAATCTATCTATTCAACACAATGTTGATCTATTTTTACAGACTAACAGCGCTCCGCGGTTTCACCCGCGTAGTTCCCGTTCCTGTGGGAATACGGGGATAAAATATAGCCTATGTCACCCGGGGAAAATGTAGCTTCCCAACAGTGAAATAATTTTTCAAATTGGTTCAGTAGTTTCGGAGCCTAATCAATGCAAACAAACAAAAAAACAAACAATCAAATCTTTCCTCTTTATTAATAGTTTAGATATAGATAGACTAGCTTTGTCCGAGCCTTCGCCCGCGTGGATATCAGAAATTATCACACAGACACGTGCTTTTACCTGGACAAAAAGTAGCGTAAATGTTACTCTAGTGAAAGTCCCGTCAAAATCGGTCCAGCTTTTTCGGAGATTAGTTGTAGCAAAAAGTCAAACCAAAATGTAAAGAAATGCTTTTTGGTTATAAGTACCATATATACACTCGGCGTCACAAAAATCGCACCTCTTCGAAAATAAGTTTAAAACATGTCCCGCCAGTAACGAATACATTAAACCTTATTAATATTGGTATCAATTGAAAGTATGTTTAACGACCTTTAAATTAACAACAGTTAGAATTCCTAAATACAACAGATCTCATTAGCACGTAACGTTAAATTTTTTTTTGTCAAAATACGCATTACAACGGCCACTAATTGCACCTCCCTACAAGGGTATAAAACGGGCGACCCGGGTTAAATGTGAGTCATTCTCTAACGACTGTCGCACATTGTGTGCGTTTCTCGGGCTGGAAGTGCTCGCGGGCAAGGGTCGCTGACTGCTGCTCGGTACATAACAGAGATCTTAGAGGAGCAGGTTGTCCCTTATTCTGGTTTTGTTGGCAGTGGGTTCACGTTAATGCACGATAACGCCCGCTGTCACACCGCTTTAATTGTAAGAGACTACCTGCAAGAAGTTGGAATCCCTGTTATGCGCTGGCCGGCGCGAAGTCCAGACCTGAACCCTATTGAGCATCTTTGGGATGAACTGAAACGGCGAGTACGGGCACGTGATCCTGCCCCTACCACTCTCCAAGACCTCCAAGATGCCGTCGTTGCAGAATGGGACAACATTCCTCAAGAGACTGTTGTTACATTAATTCGGTCCATGAGAGGACGCATGGAAGCAGTCATCAGGGCTAGAGGGGGTAACACTAGGTTTTAAGTTGTTTTTAAGGACTTCTTTGTAATTTTTGCTGATAAAATAAAATTTAACTTTTTAATCATTTGCATTTGCTTGATTTTTTTTATTCCCTGGTAAACAAAAAACCAAATCCATTGATTTATTCTGAAATTTAAATGAATTGCCTTTCTAATGATACCTTACAGTCATATGTCTACCATTGATTAATAGGGTTAAAATGACTTTGAAGGGAATTCTTAAAGAGGTGCGATTTTTGTGACGCCGAGTGTACTTTCATAGGCGTTTTACTAAATGTAAGAAGGTGTAACTTTGACATGACAAACAGACCCACTAATTTGTATAGATAAGACAATAAAACATTCGACAAATATTAACTAATGTTTATTGTGTATTTCGGTTCTATTTAATACTGCTGAAGATAGCTTATTCACGTAGGTTTGTCCTTCATTGATAGATACTTCCCATACAGCTGCACTATCGCGTTGATGTTCCGTTTCACTGAGCAGTGCTACTATAGCTCTGACACTGGACACGTTTAAACTACTGAGGGCATCCGTTACCAGCGATATGACACTATTAGGATCGCCGTGTTCTTTTTTTGAATTCCATGAGGCGCAATTTCTGACAGGTATTTGATTTAAATGATTGTATTCTTCGGACATAACTACGTTCATCATTGCATATCTATCGAAGTCCCTATTGAATTCTTGTTCGGCAGTGTCGAATTCGGGCGCCGTGACGTCTTTTAAGTCTGTCCTTCTCAAGTGAATCATTTGAAGCACCTCGCCCTTGCTGGTAATGTTCCTGTTCATAATGATTCTCTCTTCATCGCCCGTGAGTTTAGTATTGTTGTCACACAAAGTGTCGTACATAACGCTGGCCCCAAACAAATCTGCCATTAAGTTAAAAATAAAAACATTATGGTAAATTGTTATTTTAATTATACGTACCCGTCCTAGCAAGACCTGGATCAAAAACATAATCTTATAAATAAGTAAAATCTAAACCTACAGAATTCTGATAATTACAATAGTTTGAGATATTGTTTTTGAGAACATACCTCTACAAGGTGTCACAGAATAAGAGCAAGTCCTATTTTGCCATTCTGGCCGCCGATTAAGCCAAAGAAAATTAAATCTTAGCTTAAGGCAATAAGACTCCATTTGTAATGCAATATGCAGTAATGCTGGAGGGCAACGCTATTTTTATAATAGTAATAGTTTGCTTTAAAAAAATAAGTATTGTTCATTGTACATATTATGGTTTTAACGCAATACTCTAATTGGGTGTATGAGGCCTTGGGTTAATTATGTTACACAATGAATAGCGGTGCACCAGTCACTCAATAACGAAAACTTTACTACTTACGAAACAAAAACTGGCAGTCGATTTCAAACCCTTACCATTACGTGCGGTTGATATACAGTGAGAGAACTTGATTGTCGTTGGTTATAGATAAAAAAATAAAAATTTGGAATTGGTATTTCATACGACTGGCTGAGAACGATGGACTACCCGCATTTATTCAGCTCTGTTCAGCTTTTGTCCATAGAAAACAACGATTTTATATAGTCCGTTCAGCTTTCCGCGGCTAAACGGACGCGTAAGCATCTCATACAAAATCGTTGTTTTCTATAGACAAAAGCTGAACTGAATAAGTGTGCATATAGCCCACGGAGTTAATACAAAGAGGAGCTGTTGTAATCAGATTTCCCTAAGAAACAATGCGTTACAATTTGCGGGGTGAGGGGGGTGTTAGATCCCGCCCACTTCTTTATTCCATCTACCGGTCAATAGCAAAACTACTCGCTCGTTCTGTTTATTTTACTTTGAAGTTACGTAACTATCTCACACTAGATGTCACTAAGTGCAGGATGCAACAGGGTCGTACTCAGAATAGGGTATTAGACCCATTTTTGAAAAGTGTCTTTTATATAGATTCTAAAATGGTAAATAAACCACCAAAAAAAACAACGTTTTTATTTAATCGATTAGTGCGATAAAAATGCATTTTCTTTTTCATTTTTCGGGCGTTATTTGACGAAAACGCTGAACGCAGTGGACGCCATATTGCTCTGAGGGTATGACGTCAGCTTGCTGTGTAAACAAATGCGTTGATATTTTGTATGATAATTGTTTATACATTTTTAAAAATGAGTTATTATTCTACTTATCGTTGGTTTGCTGTTCCTGAATGTAAGATAATATTTCAATAAAGATTACTTTGGTTACGAAAATAGTAAAAGTACATAGTTGTTCAGTTGATTAGTTTAAACAGCGTTATTACGTAATAACACGGCGGTTACAATTTTATGGTGTTCAAAAACAGATTAAAAAACTGAAATCTTTGAATTTAAATTTATTTTGTTATTTCATGAACTAAAACGAACATTTTCGGACTGCTTTTTGCCTAAGCTATCTAATAATATGTTTATAGATTTTTTCTCATATAGAGTAAAATACCCTATTGTCGTACCGGGAGTACTCCGGTATTTTTACTAATTTTGCGAACTATCCATATTTGTATTGAAATAGTGATATTAATTTTTGTCATCCATTGCTGTCTTAGATTATGTTCGGAAAGAAATCTGAACATACATCATTTAAAAAACTAAATAAATTAGGTAGGCTTTAAGATCTTTTAATTAAGTTAACAACAACTACCATACTTAGCTGTCTCACGGAGAGAAAGTACTTTAAATACATTTTTGTAGATAGAATATTTAATTTATAGGAGATTGTATTTTTATGAGTAATTCCATATATGAGACAGCCGCGGGACATTTGGTACACACTAATTGGATTCTAATTACGGCCCTGTGTTTTTGTTATGTTTCCGGTTGTCGTTCATAGTTGACGACAAATGGCGGCCTGTTTACAAAATTAATGGTCTATGAACTACAAAAATATAATTTGGGCAACTAAAGGATATTTAAGAATGAATGTTGAACAAATCTCAACACATATGATTTTGAAATATGTTAACACTGAGCTCTACGTACCTAAATATTTTTATTTGCCATGACACAAAGTGTCGCCATCTAGTGTCGGGTAGAATTATATACTGAAAAGACCGACGCTTAGAGATTTTTCTAGAACTATGTTGATAAATTACTCATAAAATTACTTAGAAATGAAATGTGATGCCATCCATAGCAACAGAACGTCTATCTGAGTGGTTTTTACAAGATAAAACACAACATTTCATTCTTTTTTTTTTCTTCTAGCTCGAATATGCTATAAAATGGAACGTGTTCAAAGTTGTGCACAGAACTTAACAGGACGAACGCCAACAATACACTGACTAAGGCCACGCCCACGTGATGACGTCAGGACCCGGTTGAGAATCACAGTGCACAGTTGCTTAGGCCGTCTCCTCTTTGTTTTAACTCCGTGGTATAGCCTCACCAATACCGTTGTACCGCGCCTTAGGTATGGGCGCGGCGCGACGGGGGAGCAGAGCATGCCGCTGATTCGTCAGTGCAAGCCGCTCATTCGTCAGTGCAAGCCGCTCATTCGTCAGTGCAAGCCGCTCATTCGTCAGTGCAAGCCGCTCATTCGTCAGTGCAAGCCGCTCATTCGTCAGTGCAAGCCGCTCATTCGTCAGTGCAAGCCGCTCATTCGTCAGTGCAAGCCACTCATTCGTCAGTGCAAGCCGCTCATTTGTCAGTGCAAGCCGCTCATTCGTCAGTGCAAGCCGCTCATTCGTCAGTGCAAGCCGCTCATTCGTCAGTGCAAGCCGCTCATTTGTCAGTGCAAGCCGCTCATTCGTCAGTGCAAGCCGCTCATTCGTCAGTGCAAGCCGCTCATTTGTCAGTGCAAGCCGCTCATTCGTCAGTGCAAGCCGCTCATTTGTCACTGCAAGCCGCTCATTCGTCAGTGCAAGCCGCTCATTCGTCACCACTCTCAGCGTCCTGTCCCCCGCCTCGCCGCGCATTCCTAAGGCGCGGTACAGTGGTATCGGTCAGGCTATAGTCCCTGACACAGCACAGAAGATACACTGTTGTATTTAATTGATGATCAATTCCCTTGATAGTTAATCTCTCAACAATCAAGTTCTTAGCACCGTTGTCGACCGCATCTTCAATTACCATCAGGTAAGATAGTGGTCAACAAGCGTGAGCATGAGGGGCAATGGGGGAGGTCAGACAATGCTAATTGAAGATGGCTTTCGGCCTACAATAAATTTGACATCTCGTTCGTTCATTCCATTTCGTGTTCTTTCATGAGTTAGGTTTTATTTCAAGATTTCATTCTTTTCTGTGATTTCAACATTTGAAAGTGTCAGTATTTAATACCTTAATTTGCTCTTAATCTTAATTAAAAGATCTAAAAATATGCCTGAAATTACAAGATTCAGTTTATTTTTTTAAGTTACTTCGTTTCTTCCGATCGGAAGAAAAGAACTAACTTAAAAAATATCCTCAAAGATGTTAAATCTAGCACTGATCTAACATGATAATAAAGATGCAAACACACCTTCACTATAATTACGTCATATCACGCCACAAGTGCCTGTAGGTAATAAAAACGAACTTACTTCTCTTGGGAGCATCACCTGATACGAATTACTGCCATAAAATTCTTAAGGTTTAAAAGAATAGCACATAGTCTCGACGAAATATCGGGTTTCCAATTATTATTTTTGCTTTCTCCCCCCATTTTTGTCTTTTAATATCTTTGCAAATAAATCTGTATATGAGTACCCATTTATTTGCAGTCAACAGCTGCGCAACGGGGAATATTAATTAATAGGGTATTTCCAATTAAAAAAAAAAACTTTTTTAATTTGAAGATTGGGACGATATATTTAACAGAAAAGAGATTTATGATAAAAAGTCATCGTAAAGAGCGATTTTGCGGTCAATACAAAACAACGAAAAATAAATGTAATTTAAATCGTTTTTAATTGAGAAAATGGATATATATAAAATTTACTTTTATTTTTCTGTTACATATTTAGTCCCTCATCTTCAAATTAGTATAGTTTTTAATAAATTGGAAAATACCCTATTGAGCGTTAAAGAAGTCGCTTGATTACATAAAATGTATGGATAGTGGCAGATAGTTGTCAAATTTTTGGACGTTGGTAGTAGCGACATCTGAAGTGAGCAAGTGACAGTTTTTATCCTCATTGTTTTGTCATATGTAATGAAAATGCAAGATGGCGGCGTAAGTTCCAATTTTGGCCACGTGTCAAAAGAACTTTGTAGAGTACACCTCTAATTCCCACACATTTCGACATTGTTTGCCGCTGAGATGAGATTGCGAATAGAGTCCGTCTAACGACCCTAGCGGCAATAAGTGGAACTAATCTATCTATTTATTTATAAAAATAAAAATAAAACTCCTGACTGACTCATCAACGCTCTGTGCAAACCGTTGGACCTAGAAAGCAGAAATTTTGCACAGAGGTTCATTTTATAATGTAGACAAGGATTAAGGAAGGATTTTTCGAAATTCAACCCCTCAATGAGTTAAATAGGGGATGAAAGTTCAGTATTACATATTTAGCAACATTCCCACAAAAATCCGCCTATCCCAGACACCTTCTCTGTTTAAGACTGTGCATTTTATTACCCAGTGCCTGTAATATGATAATGACAAAAATAATGATTTATAATACCGCCGCATGTCTGTGGCGCAAACGTTTATGATGACGGGAATTGGCGTACATGCAATAATAAGTTAATAAGCAAGTGATGTGTGACCTCTCCAGGCGCTCTCGCAGATGCACTGCCCGGTGACGTGGTGGCAGCCGCGCGCGTTGTCGGAGCAGGCGCAGGGGTGCGCGCACGCCAGCCCGAACGTGCCCGCGCCGCACCGGCGTTCGCAGCGCACGCCCGCGTAGCCCGCGCCGCACACGCACTCGCCTGCCGACAATATTGGCTTATAGACCCGCTTGCACCATAAAATACATCTAAAAAAAGCTAAATAAATACGAAATAAAACTATTACATCACGTAGTACCTTACAGAATACTACACTGGAGAAAGCATAAGTGCAATATTCCGAACGAAAGTATGTCACTTTCGGCGGGGAACGTGGTAGCTACTCTCGCCCGCAAAAAGACATAGACATCATATTTTCAGCGAATCTAAATTGCCTACCTTTTGGATAAGTATAGTAATACTTATTTTCACAATTTTCACTATAGACTGACGCGGTTTGACCGACCGCAACATATAATTAAATATAATTAATTGTCAAAAAAATATTGTGTAAAATAGCTATGGTAACATAATTTTCTTAATAAATTCGAACGCTGCAAAATGTTGTAATTTCTTGGATTACACGACGTAATTCGTTCTTTGCTCCAAGTCAGCTTATATTTCAAATGTCGAAATCTTGTCGAGCAGAGTGGTTACTGCACCATTCAACAATGTCGCTAATAAATATCAAATTCTGAGGAGTGACATACGTCATTGTACGTACCGTTAACAGGATTGCAAGGAGCATCATTTTCACAATTACATGGTTGCCGACAGTTTAATCCGAACATTTTACCGTTGCATGGGCGATCGCACTTGAGGCCTTCATACCTGCAAAACAAAAAGAATACTTACAAAAACAATCAATTGTAACATTGTAAGTTGAAACAAAGTAAGTATAATAGTAATATTATTGTAGCAGAAGTGCTTTCTTTGTTTGGAAAGGCGTCTCCACTGCATTCACTCACTTATGCAAAGAACCTATATTTATAGGGTGACTGGTAATTAGTGACCGATATTTAAACACATGATTGTACTCATCATAACAAACAACTTTCCCAAAGAAACGATTTTTTTATCTATCTTATTGACCCCAATTTTATTTAACTAGCGCATCTTCCCATCACCCTAATATAATTTTGAGTACGTAACAAGAATGCAATGCAATGCACCATCAGCTGTAATTTCATTTAGTTACCTACAAGCAAAAACAAAATAATCCACTTTTACCTGCATTATTTTTTTTGTTAGCCCGTTTTTTTTTTTTTTTTTTGTTACGGATCGCACGCGCGTGTGAGATTATTCATTTTGATATTGTAATATTGTTTGGTGGATAATGTCATCTGTCACATTAACGAAGCGTTGAACAGATGCAGAGGTACCTAATTTGACTACATGTTTACAAAAATAACGGCCTTAACTTGTGAAAATAACTTGTTACTATAAATGATTACGTAGTATTTAATTATACTTGCAATATATTTTAGGTTTTCTATTGTTACTTAATATAATAGGCTAATTCAAATGACTAGCGGCACAATACTGTCAGTTCATATTGATACTTTTAATTGTCTTATATTGCGAATCAGTTCTTATTGAATTGCTTAGTTACCATAAAATGTTTTATAACGGTTTCACACAACCTTTGTTTATTTATTAGCTGTGTTAGAAGTTATTAAGCCAAATGAGTGACGTTCTGTAACTTGTTCAAAATGGCGGGAGTTTTTTAGCGTAAATTGACATTGGTAAGATATAAAAAGGATTAAAAAGATGTTACCGGATGAGTTGCTTGGTAGATGTTCAGTAGGTTAGTCCTAGTGCCGTTGTTGTGTGGAATAGATGGACCAGATGTCATGCAAGTGAAGTAATTTGATATTATATAATCATTGTTGGTCATTAAAAAAATGTTGTTGTACAAGTTAAATTATTGTCAGTTTTCCTAATGTTTTAAATCATATATGTTCTATACCTAGCTATTGTAATAATATAATAGTAATGTTGTAATAATTCAAAGTTCTCTAGAACAATGGTCCAAGAGTTGAAATTAAATGTATGTAGGATAATGATAATTCAACGCAATGTAAGAGATGTGTTGATGAAATACTTCAATACTGTTTCCATGGAATTTCTTGTCCTTCTTCTCCATGAAGACCAAGTTTTGGAACGGACGACTAGCTTTCTGATTAAATACTGACAAGCCTAAATGAAATAAATATCTGGTCTTGTCTTTCTGTGCTTTACTTCATAAAATCCTTTCCCTACAAACCATATTCATAAGAACCTTCAAATACAGTAAATAAGCAGTAACCATTCTGATATTCAAATCTTGATATTTGTTTTATATATACACACTTATAAATTTATATAGCCACATATTCTGACACGCGCTATCACGCGCTACACAGCTGATGCATGGTAAAAGTGGATTATCATCTTTTTGTTTGTACGTATAAGGTAACTAAATTAAATTACCCCAATTTTATTACCCCAAAGGGTCAATAAGATAGATAAAAAAACGCTTCTTTGGGAAAGTTGTTTGTTCTGATGAGTACAATCATGTGTTTAAATATCGGTCACTAATTACCAGTCACCCTATATACACAGGGTGCCAGAGACTACGACGCGTTACCATCATGAATTCAGTTCTATGATAAATGATTTTATTTCTGTAAGTAAATAGGTTTAGACAAACACTTTTACACGTCAATCATATTTTTAAAACTAGATGAGGTCGGCGTTTCCTATCTGACTATAACTCTGAGGAGGAAGGCCGAAACAAACTCAAAAGGCTTTTAAATTCCAGATATAAAAGGTTATTTGCGGAAAGAACCACACAAATTGAGTGGATCTGTACAGTCAGTGCACGTGTTAGATTATTTATTTTGTAATCGTAATATTGTGTGGTGATAATGTCATCTGTCACATAAACAAAGCGTTGAACAAATGTAGAAGTACCTAATTTGACTACATGTTTACAAAAATAACTATCTTAGCTTTGAAAATAACTTGGATGTTGTTACTATAAATGATTACGTAGTATTTAATTATATTTGTATTTTATTTAAGGTTTTCTAATGTTATTTAATATAATACGCTGATTCAAATGACTGGCAACATACTCACAGTTCACATTGATAGATACTTTTATTTGTCTAAAATTACGAATCAGTTCTTATTAAATTGCTTAATTACCATAAAATGTTTTAAAACGGTTTCACTACTTATCCTTTGTTTAATAATATCTGTGTTAGAAGTTATTAAGCCAAAATGTGTGACGATCTGTAACTTGTTCAAAATGGCGGGAAATGTTTAACGTAAAATGATATTGGTAGGATATAAAAAGGATGTTAATAACGTTATCGATACAGTTGCTCAGTAGATATTCAGCTGGTTAGTCCTATTGCCGTTGTTGTGTGGAATAAATCAACCAGATGCCATGTAAGTTAAGTAATTTGTTATTATACCATAATAGTTGATTATTAAATACCATGTTGTTGTAATAATGCCGAGTTATCTTGGATAAAGCTTCAAGAGTTGTAATTAAATGTAATAGCAATGTAAGAGATATGTTGATGGAATATATCTGTACTGTTTCCATGGAGTTTCTTGTCCTTCTTCTCCATGAAAGACCTAGCTTTGGAACGGACAACTAGCTTTCTGATTTAATAATGACAAGTCTAATTTAAATAAATATCTAGTCTTGTCTTTCTGTGCTTTACTTCATGAAATCCTTTCCCTACATATTCATAAGAACATTCATACACAGTAAATAAGCAGTAACCATTCTGACATTCAAACTTTAATATTTGTTTTTACATATACACAACTATAAATAAATATACATATATATAACCACATCATTTTTCTGACACACGCATTTGTTAGTACGGTGAATTTTTCGTCGGTTTTTTGAAAACAAATGCTGTTCCATATAGGTATCTTGACTTCGTAAGAAACCATTGCACTTTTCTATGCAACAGTTAAACAGCAGTTTTTTTTATAACCTAGAAAAAAATACTAACACCAGGAGGTCTAGAATGATGTACTTATTTCATGGTTACAGTTTGCGCGTCGTCGTCCTCCCCACCCTGAATCGGTAATGCTAGTACAACATTATTCTAGTAAAGGAAATTATAAAATTTTTGGTACAGTTATGGCCAAAATATAAATGGGCACCACGCCTTGTAAGCAAGACCAAAATAAAAAGCTTTTATGTGTACCAATGCGCACAATGTGCGTTCTAGGGTTTTTGCAAATTTCAATTTAGTGACACATAAATAAATGCTAAAGTTATCAATCAAAACAAATACATGACTCAATGTTTATGACAGATTAACTATGTACAGTAACGGGTTACTGCGCTATCATCTGTCATTAAAATTAAACATTACAATATTATCAATTAACAGGATGAGATAAAAATTTAACTCTCAAGTGATATTACATCGGAAACGAGTATCTTTTATCGTATAAATTCACCAATACTATGATTAGTTCAATACTATTACATACTTAGAGAGTGCAGCGATTAGAGCCGTGGTGGCCCAGTGGTAACGACCGCGACTTGCGAGTTGTAGGTCGTAAGTTCGAACCCAGACAGGCGCTTTACTTTGTGTAAATTATTTCACCACTGCTCTCAAAACGGCGAAGGAAGACATCGTGAGGAAACCGGTATGTCTTAGAACCAAACAATTTCGAAGGCATGTGACATCTACCAATCCGCTCGTGTGGTGGATTTCGGCCCACTCCCCCTCACAGAGAGGAAGCCTGTGTCCCAGCAGTGGGAACGTTATAGGATGATTATGATGACATACATAGCGACATAGACCAACATACAGCGTCCATAGGATGGAAGGCGTCGTTGTTCGTGTTCGTTGATTTTATTTTCAATTTACAGGTAAGTATCAAGTTGTATGTGGATTAAATATGATTCGTGCCGTACCAAATATGGCTTTTTACAGGTAAGTATCAAGTTGTATGTGGATTAAATATAATTCGCGTCCGTACCAAATATGGCATAATCATTTGAATCAGCAATACTTTTAGTCAGAATTGGCCTCAAACGTCATGATCTCAAGAAATTGTCAATCAATAGGGTAATAAATCTAGTTGCGGGCTCGAACTCACTGTTGGGCCTAGCTAAAAAGCACGTTGTGTCACCAGACATCGCGTCCGACAAATTTAGTATCAGTGATGAGCAGTTAGACACTAGTCTCCACAACGCTATTGAGTGAGATGCAGGATCATTTATAGTAAAACAGGCGCGTAAAAAATTAAGAAAAGTCCTTCGGAAGATCGGGTTTATTTGAAAAAAAAAAAACACTGCATAAATCACCGACTTGGTTTTGGAGATTTTGCACTGGTTTTACTACTTAATCACGTCCAAAATTAATTAGCAAGAAAAACTAATCTTTGTTGGCTCGTAACTTTTTACTATTAGTATTCTGTTTCCGCACAGACAATATTAAAAATGAGACAAAACCATACCATGTTTCATTTTTTTTTGTAAATTGTCGAACAATGGAGAAATACACTCCCGAAGTTTGTATGGAAAAAATGTCGACTAGATCCACCTTATCATAATATCTTCTTAGGAATCTAAATTGAGTCCGACCCACCATAATTACGACGATCTGCGATCGATCGTTGGACGGTCCTATTAGTAAAAGGTGAGTTTACACCAAACGAACATAGAACAAGAGCGAGGGCATTTTAGAAGAGGATTGAGGAAATACTTGCCCAGGTTTGCAGTCACATAGCCCAGTCTCAGGCGAACAGGTAGAGTTGTTGTGACAGTCGCAGGTGTCGGAGCAGTTGTCGCCATAGTACGGGTATGGACACGTCTCCTCGCAGCGAATACCGCGGTAGCCCGGCGCGCATAGACACGATCCTGAGTAGATAAATACATTATTTACACAGTTACATACGAATATTCAGATCTTATAACAATATACGGGAACAACAGTCCGGCAATCTAGAGAATGCGTTCTTGACACCCGACAGTCATCCACACAAACAGAAACACCCTCAGTTTCATAAGAACTTCTCAGAGTTTTGTGAATTTGATATTTATTAGTTACATGGAATTGTCGCACAGACAAGTGTTAGGAACGCATTCTCTCGACGACCGGACTTTATAATAGTACCTATAGTATAACAATTTGAAATTGACAGCGACTTTATTTCGAAGTAATAAGAGCGGTTTTCTTAGTTGAAGAATTCTTCTGATGAGAAAAACAGCTGATAGCAGCTTTGTTATTTAATGCAAATGCTTGCTCTTTTCTCAAATATAAGAAGTATTGTCATCATCTGCCTAATTTTATCCCAACTACGTTGGGGTCAGCTTCCAGTCTAACCCGATGCAGTTGAATTCCAGTATTTTACATAGAGCGTCTGCCTATCTGACCTCCACAACCCAGTAACTGAGTAATACGATAATACCAGACCGACACACTTTCGGGCCCCTTAAAAAAATGATTAGAAAATATTGGAAGTAAGGTATGTGGAAATTATTGGGAGACCCTAGTGAAGGCATAATTAAGTAATTACCATTAACAGGTGAGCACAGTCCACTATTCTCACAGCGGCAGGTAGAACGGCAGCCTTTTCCGTACGTCAACAGTGGACACTGTCGCTCACAGGACTCGCCGGCCCAACCCGCTGAGCACTCGCATGCACCCGTCCACGGGTCACACCTGAGGAACAAACGGTATTGTGCAGTAAAGGAACAATTTTCCACGCATATTCTTCTTATTAACGTGTCGATAGCAATATAAACACAGTCAGCCCAGAATTCGGCTACGAGATGGGCACTTTCAGTAGCGTCCATCAATTCCTATAGCGTGAGGAGGGTAGCCAGGGGAGCCAGAGCGTAGGACACGCGGGGCAGTATATTAAGTGCCCCATTGTAGGTGGGACAGCACCATATTTACACTCCAGGGCGGTGTGAAGTCACCTGTGAAGCAAATTGACAATCTCTCTTCCATGTATTTTGTGTGGGGCGTTGATAGCCACACCACGGTATTTTACTTCAGGTTCTATCATCGTATCTTTTGTTAAGTTATACCTAAATTGTTCTTAATAAACTTTTATTTATTTATTACTATCAATTCTATGCATTAATTCAAATCATAACTGTCATTCTTTCTCAATCGTATGAAACACAAGGTAAATAGACGTGTGTTGGTTTGTCAATATGTTTAACAATTAGCTGCCCTGAATGCATCATTGAATTTAATAAAAAAATCAGGGTTTGTACAGACAAAGCCTACTTCTTCTAACACAGGTATAAGAGGAGAGAGACGACGCTCTCGTTATCTATACTCAATGTTGTGAAACATAATTTGATTGGTAATGTCACTAATGTCTTTAACAGACAAATAATATAAACGATTGTTTACTAAGATATCATGTGACACAATTCTGGATAAACCTATTTGAAAACACGCAGGAAGTGACGCATGAATCCCATCGCATCCTGTAATTTAAATTTTTATCACAAATGTACCTAACCATGGATAATCATTTTAAACGAGGCATATCTTGTCCAGTGAAAACGTACAAAATTAGCAATAATCAGCTACACACTAACACGAGTGTAATGCTGGCACTTCAACTGGAGTACAAGTCTAAATACTTATGTTTTTGCTTTTTGAAGATTACTAATAAGCGAAACACCAGCACCACCACCACTTCCAAGTGATGTGGCATTATAATATTGACATTTGGTGCAATAGAGTACTTTCCAGTTTAAAAAAAATATTAAAAAAAATTGAATATTAGGACGAAATATGTAACAGAAAAATAATAAAATTAATAAATTTATTTATATCCATTTTCTCAATTAAAAACGATTAAAATAAAAGTTGTAAGCACACTTGCTTGCAATCTTGTTAATTATAAACTCGATATTCACTAATGTCGAGTTTCTAATTAACAAGATTTTCAATGGATTTTTAATGGAAAGTGGTTTTACTGGTGAGCGGTGCCGTTGTCCACAAATACTTCTAAAAGTGCGCCACGCAAAGTATTTGTACGGTGCCGTTTACACGTTATGGCGGTAAATTCAAAACAACGCAAAATAAATTTGATTTTAATCGTTTTTAATTGAGTAAATGGATATAATTCAATTTATTTTTATTTTTCTGTTACATATTTCGTCGCAATCTTCAAATTTAAATACTTTTTAATCAATTGGAAAATACCCTATTCCATTATTGTTGAATGACTCATAAAGTAGAAGTGTGCGGAAACGGAAATGGGAGGTCTCTCATCTAAAATACGAAAATACAATACAGTCTATTGAAAAGATTCGTATGATATTGCGATAGTAACTGTCAGTCTGTCTGTTACCTATTGACGCTTTAACGGCTGCACGGATTTTTATTAAATTTGGCACACCATGGCCTGAGTTAGGCCTTAGACTTAATATGCCCGGAAACACGTTTCCGTGGGATAATTTCCGACCTCCACGTGGGCGAGTGCTCGGGAAAAAGTAGTATTAAATACATATTAATTTGACCCAAGGGCAAGGGCTAGAATGTTGTTTGTAACTTGAAGTGAAAATAAATAAATTATAAAAAAAATATAAGTTATAAATTACATGTCAGTAGTGTTAGGGTCACACTCGCAGTCACGATCGCAGTTAGCACTCCATTTGTTAGGCGGACAAGCTCGATTTTGGCACTGGTCGCCGGTCCAGCCCGGCTTGCAGGTACACGACCCATCTTTAGGCGAACATTCACCGTTGTGCTCGCAGCTGCATGTGCGTGAGCAATCCACGCCCCAAGTACCAACGGGGCAGATTTCAAGGCACTGAAACAAATGCGGTGTAGGTCACGGTGATTTAATGGCTAACGACAAAATTATGACACATCACTGTAGTATCGGGTTTTCTATCAGGATTTGTTCCCGGCTGTGCGGTTGGCTGGCTCGCTAGCTCGCTTACTACATGTGACTTAAACATAACTGATGAAATGAGAGTGTACTATAGTACTATAGTTGCACCTCTGCCTAGCCGGAAAAACAGGCGTAATGTTTTGTTATCCGTTTATCGCTGGGACATACGTATGTAGTTATGAAAACACAGGTCATTCTCACACACGGATGGAGAGAGTTCATGGCCATTTTCATTCTGTGATACACCAATAGCCGTGCGGAGCTGTAGTGTAGTGCGTAATTTCCGTGTGTTATAGCTACCTTTTCTCCAGTAAATCCAGCTTCACACTGACAACGGCCAGTAACATGATGACATCCAGCTCCGTTGGCACATTCACACGTTTTCTCACATTTCGGACCCCATCTACCCGCTGGACATCTAAAAATGAGAAAAGACATTAATAACATCAAAAACTGGGACATAAAATGAAGATTATTTTGTTGAGATACCTATTTCTTTTTACATACTTGTTAGCGCAGACTTCCCCCGTCCACCCCGATGGGCAGTCACAAGTCGATATGAAAGTACATTTTCCACCATTTTGGCATCGACATCTTTCCGGGCATGGCCCATCCTTTGGACATTCTTCTTCACATCTGAAACAACAGACAATTCCTTAAGATAAGGTAGGTCGCGAATTATTTTGTGAGTTTTTTGCAATTTGCAAGGCAAGGTCAGGACGGACCGGAGGTGACCTGCAAGCTACGAAAAAAAAAAACATACAGTACCCGACGATAAATATTGCACATCGACCTTTGGAAAGAGACAATCGGCTAATTTCGGTTTCGTAGAGCGTTATTTCTGTTGCACACTACCTATGTGACGTTTTGTTAGTCGTTTTTCAAGTGCGATAGAGTGCGGTTGCATCCAGTTCAAAATATATATTAGGTCTTTACCTATGAAATTGCCGTTCTGCAGTACTGGCCATTTCAAATCAAAATAATTTTTGTTTGACTAAGAATTCTAATTTCAAATTAATTTTATTTTAAAAACATGGATTTTTTTTTCTAAAAGTAGTCATTTCTTTATTGATTAGTGTTACATTTTCATCGCATTTCAATCTTTTTCGTCATCATGGATACGTTAAAAATTCGAGTAATTATGGAATATGAGTACCGTCGTGGCAGCAACGCGGCACAAGCGGCACGCAACATCAACGACGTTTACGGAGCTAACACTACAAACCAACGCACCACCTGTTATTGGTTTGCTCGCTTCCGTTCTGGAAATTTCGACCTGAAAAATGAACCTCGCGGTCGTCCGAAGACTTTGGTCGACAATGACGAATTAAAGGCGATTGTGGAAGCTGATGATACACAATCTACGGCTGAATTAGCAGCAGCTTTCGACGTTAGCGTCAAAACAATATTGGTCCATTTGCGTCAAATTGGCAAGGTAAAAAAGCTTGACAAATGGGTGCCCCACGAACTCAATGATCGCCAGCGCGAAGTACGCGTCGAGACGTGCCTTGCACTGCTCAACAGACACACAAATGAAGGAATTTTGAACCGCATTGTTACCTGCGATGAAAAATGGATTCTGTTTGATAACCGTAAGCGCTCAGCAAGTTGGTTGGATCCTGGTTCAGCACCTAAACAATGCCCTAAACGAAAACTTACCCCTAGAAAAGTTATGGTCACTGTTTGGTGGTCTAGCGCCGGTCTAGCGCCGGATTCATCACAGCTTCTTACCAAACGGGGTGAGCATTACTGCAGATGTGTACTGTGAAGAACTGAACACAATGATGGAGAAGCTGGCGCATCTCCAACCAGCATTGGTCAATCGCTCGTCTCCGCTGCTCCTGCACGACAACGCGCGACCTCATACTGCACAGCAGACGGTCTCCAAGTTGCAAGAACTGGGGTTGGAAGCTCTCCGTCATCCGCCCTACTCACCAGACCTTGCGCCTACAGACTACTACTTTTTCCAGAATTTGGATAACTTCTTGGCGGGAAAAAAATTTAATACCCGAGAGGCAGTACAAAATGCCTTTGAAGAATTTGTTGCCTCCCGTCCAGCTGATTTCTTTAAGAAGGGCATCAATAAACTGCCACTGCGATGGCAAAGATGCATTGATTGCATGGGTGATTACTTCGACTAATACAAATAAAAAATTCATGAAAAAAATTCGTTTAAATTTTTTCATACAAAACGGCAATTTCATAGGTACCTATTATTTAGAGTTGTTAACACCCCCAAATTTAAATAATTTAAAGTTGTACTATGGCATCTGTGGCATTGGTGTCTATGGCATTTTATTTTACCTGAACCTAAAGCCATATGGGCACGCCACGATTGCGGCGGTAAGTCCCCTCTTTGAGGAGTGGTTTGAGAGGCGGCATGGCGTCCTCACCTTCCGCCTGACGCAGGTCCTCACCGGACACGGTTGTTTCGGGAGGTTCCTGTTTCGGATAGGGCGGAAGGAAACGCCCGGGTGTTTCCACTGCGAAGATCGCCCTGAGGACACGGTGGAGCACACGGTGGCGGTCTGCCCTGCTTGGGCGGAGCACCGCCGTGTCCTCGTGGAGGCGATCGGCGGCGGCGATCTCTCGCGTCCGGCCCTGGTCCAGGCTATGGTACGGAGCGAGAGGGCATGGGGAGCCGTCACCTCCTTCAGCGAAGCAGTGATGCTCGCGAAGAGGGAGGCGGCGCACGTGAGGGAGAGGCAGCATATGCGCCCTCGCCACCCTAGCCGCCGCAGGATACGGAGACGCCCTGGGCGTCGGGAATCCCAGGCCGATTTCCGGCCACCGTAGGCATGGGCTTGCGGACGGCGAGTAATGGGTAGCTCACTGTCCGGTAAGGACCAAGACCAAGTCAACGGCGCGTTGTGTTCCACGCGCGCCTCAAAGAGATATCAGCACAAAAAAATGATGTGGCCCGCAAGGGCCGATGCCTGCCAGGGGTGCGGGTTTGTTCGAAAGAGACACCACAGCCCCTGGCATACGGGCTACTGAAGGAACACGGGTGGGTTTTAGTCAGTAAAAGTTTGACACGCCCTCCTGCTCCACCCAGAGCGAGAGAAGTTATTTGATGATTTCCCACACAAAAAAAAAACCCACAGAAAACAAAAAAAAAACCAAAAAACCTCAAGCCATAACTAATAGGAAAATTGGTGTATTTTATACAAAGAATAAAAAGAATTATCAAAAGAAGCAAATCGTCATTGTTTTAACAGCTCCTAATAGATACCGGAGTGTTTGTATTTCGTGCGACAGAGATAATGCTCTACGAAGCCGAAATTAGCCGATTGTCTCTTTCCAAAGGTCGATTTGCAATATTTATCGCCGGGTACTGTAAGAAAATTCGCGGGCTACCCGGGCGGTTTCGCCTTAATATGATATGAATATGATGAGTACGTACGTATTTTGCTTAACGTCGCCGAATGTTATCCAAATATCCAACGCATGTGTAATAAGATACTAATTAGTAGCGAGAACTGTAAACATTAGGGATCGTGTTTCATAATACACTGCGTATATTGCCACCTATACACTAATTTTGAAACGGAGTCGATCTGCTCCTAGACATATCGTGAAAGCAGTTTTGTGAGGCAAAGTTTTTAAGTATGAGACTGCTGTTAACTTTTATAAATAAAGAAACATAATATAGTAAAGGCTGGAAAGAAACAATTTATTATCAACATTTTTTTTGGTAAGAATTTTCTCCAGACGACTGCTTTTTAAGTACAAAATTTATGGTTTACGCTCGGCAATAATGAAATGCCAACTTCTGCTCTGGCGAAGGCTCTGTCCTATAAATCCTATAATGCCTATGTCTTCGTCACTGGGAAGAGGTTTTTGGCTGCCTAACAAGAAATTATACATAATCACCCTATAATGTTCTCACTGCTGGGACACAGGCCTTCTTTCTGTGGAGTGAATGGGCTATTATTTACCCCATCGGTGGGCCATGTCACAAGGCCTTTGTCTTCGAATTTTTGGTTCAAAATCAAAAGTCATTTATTCTAATTAGGCTGAGAATCAGCACTTTTCGAACGTCAAAATACATTAAACATTCCCCCAAAACGCCCACCCTGCACCACTTCCTAGTGCTTTAGCTGGGAAGGTTCTAGGACATGCCAGTTTCTATCTATGTTCTTCTTTAGTTTGAGAGCAGTGGTGTTGAAATAAAATTAAATAAAGTAAAGCACCTGTCTGGATTCGAACCCATGGCCTACCGCTCGTAAGTCGGGCTGTTACCACTGGGCCACCCACGACAGCTCTGCTCAAGAAATTAAAGCACCTGGAATACCAAATGTATCAGTCATAAACTTACAAAGGTCCAGTGAATTCTCGCTGACAGTTACAGGCTCCGGTAGCAGGGTCGCAGGTCCCGTTATTCTTGCACTGGCAGAGCTCGTCGCAGTTGTCGCCGTAGGTGGGCGGCGCGCAAGCCCGCTCGCACGCATCGCCCCGCCAGCCGGCAGTGCATGCGCACTTACCGGTCAAAGGCTCGCAAGTGCCACCGTTCATGCAACTGCACTCGTTCTGGCAGTTCCGTCCCCATTTTCCGTCGGGACATGCTGCAAGAACGTTGTTATCAGGACATATTCTAAATTTTGACCTCACATTGTCACAGCATTATGCTTAGCGTTTTCCGTGGCTGTGACGCATATTTAACCCTGATTTTTTGTTATTTGTGTCATGTTTAGAACAAATAAATGTAGTTGCGCGTTTAGTTTAGAAAAAGCTCGAAGAAGAAGAAGTAGTAGTAGTGGTTGTTACTGCCGAAAAACATGGAATGCCGTCCATTCGTGACCGCACTAGGTATTGTTTACAAAAAGCAGCATTTTGATGAGCTAAAATCCTCGATTTGCTTACACAAATATCTTTTAAACAAACATCAGGAGATAAAGCATAATCGTATTTATGTCAATTGTTACCACTAAGCCTTCGTTAACGTTAATAAAGTATTTCCTTTAAAATAGGGAGTCACTCGGTTTTTACTGATTACTAAGATTTTTATAAACATGATTCATACTTTCTGCTGTCGCACGACCGTGAAATATCGATGACTTATACAATCTTTGTCTTGACGACTATTGCTACGTTTCTCTGACAATGGTGCCGATTCTGTTGTACAGACGCCAGCACATCAAGCTACTCCAATCTGTCAAATGAATTTGATAGATTTTCAACTTTATACCGTAAGCATAAGGTTCATGTTCAATTGGGAAAATTTGACAGTTTGGGGTAGGTTGACCTGCTGGCGTGTGTACACCGAACTAAACTAACTAAACTATAACTAAAATTCCTTACTTTTTACTATGAGAATCTAAACGCTATTCTGCAAAAAAATATCTCTAAATTTAAAAACTATTTTGACACAACTAAAATCGAATTTGACAACCGCGACTCGCACGTGGTATGTTTTGGCTTCGCAACGTGGTACTTGTTTGCCCTACCCCGTGTTTTTTTTTAGAGCCAGCAGCGCGCCGGGGTCGGCAGCCTCAACGTGATTTATATGGAATTTTCACTTTTTTCATGGAATATATGAAAAATTATTATCCACATGTTGAGTTTAAGAGGTGTTTGGGGTTTTAAAAAGGGGGGTCGAAATTTTCATTATTTTTGCGATAGGACACACCGTTTTCGAGATATAAGCAAAAGAAAAAAAATACAGTACTATTTTTGCAGCAGAAGTCGAGGTGTCGGTGTGAATTTTAGTTCTTACCAACTAATTTTATTCCACACCTATTTAATCGCGATTAAAAATAGTCAGATTTAGTTAGACAACCAAAATTTTAGGTTGAATAGAATAATGAAATTGACAACAACAGAATAGCAAAATTACCATTTTCACTAAACTAATAATTCAGTGCAATCTTAGTGCTGTCAAACTAAAATATAGTTAAGTTGTGTCACTTTAGTCAATTTCAGAATAGGAAATCGTCTTTTGACAGGAATAAACTAAATTTTGGTGATTTTGAGTCTAGTTTAGAGAATTTTGTGACAACAGAATCGGCACCAATGTATACCAAATTTACAGTTTAGGCACGCTAAAAAGACCTACATCGTTAACAAACCGAGGCATTGTTTCTGAAATGTGCTATGTAGAGCATATCGCCGGTTTTCAAATACCTTTTTCAGACTAAACATTCAACTCTTCATTAAATCTTCATCCGACTATAAAAAACGAACTGCAAACTTCGTTTATTTACATTAAGTATACAATTTTATAGGCTTTCCGATCGATTGACTTTTTGATTCACACAATTACAATTTCTCTTTACTCAGATAAACTCAAGATTGCGATTTCTGAGAAGAAAATAAATTGTGCTAGGTATACAGTAGCAACTGTAAGTATCCAATATCTGACGAAGATATGGAAGTGTAACTTTCGTTTATGTATACCAAGGTGAACTTTGAACCCGTCAGTTTTATTACGCGGGTTCAACTATAATACCCACAGCATAGCAAAATACGCTCGTTTCTAATTAAAACTGAAAACAAACTGTTCGTTATTTACGTCTGCTACTATCCATGTGAACGCGCATATGTGACAGCAACACCACATTGGCAACATCCTGTTTACAGCGTTATTCATAACCGTAGTTGGGTACGGGGAACTCGCTACGCTATTGAAAGTTTATATATAAAAATGTAGCTTACATATGTCGCAGGCAGGGCCTCCGTAGCCGTGCGCACAGGCACATGTATTGGGCGCCACGCACTTGCCGTGGACGCAGGACTCGACACACACCGGCACACACTGCTCCCCTTCAGAATCAGGAGCGTACCCCGCACAACACTCCTCAACTGGCCTATATTTCACCAGCGTCTGAGTCTTGAACACCTCCCGGAACTTAATCTTGTATTTCGAACATTTAGGCGGCACATTGAAGCACCATGTGTACTCTTTCACTTGGTATGGCTGTTTCTCTGACACTCGTAACGTTGTTGTGTATCTGGAAAAAATAGAATTATTGTTTATTCAATTAAGTGACGTAATGTATTTCCTACAAGTACCACAACGTAATTACAGGCAAATTGTTTCCGGTGCAGATGTATTGCCTATCTACCTAGAGTTATCTAAAGATGATAACGGACACTGTTCTACAGAACAGAACATCACGCCTTGTTGTCTTTTCCCGGAGAGAGATGTTACTAAAGTATACCCACATTTAGCCAAAGTCCCATTGACATTGTTCTTACTGTCTATATTATCACAATCAATAGCTTCTGTCCCACATAACTAATTACTCAAGCGAGAGATATTGGGAGAACAGAGCATTGCAAAGTCTGTCAACTGATAACCATGCACCAACAGATATCGATAATAGTAACATTGAACTGTTATGTTCACATCGTCAACAAGTGGACGTAACGGAGCGCGGAACGGAAAACTCGATAAAGTTAACTGACCCGATGAGTAACGACTCTGATCAGCGGCAATCAGTCGCCCCAGCATTCGAAAGTAAATAATAAACAGTCCCTTACTGAACCAATATAATTATGGTAACAAAGAATATAACTTGGAAAGAATGTATTTTCTCAATTACTTGACACACTGAGTACGTGACATGCCAACAACTCCATCATAAAACGGATGTGATATTCTAAGAATTTTGCATGTACGATACGACCAGTAGCTGCATAAAGATTCAACAACAGCACAGGTCTAGCACATACTAGATACAAGTTTTCAATACCAAGTCAGCGTCACTAAGCGTTTAAAAATTGATACACGCGTTGCAAGGATAATGCTACCAAATCCCATTCCTTTGTCAAAACACGCTGGTCCACTAATAAAACACATATAAATTAAATGCAACAAAGGTGAGTTTTCCCTCTTTATTTAACAATTATATTGTGAACCATAAATATGAGTAATGTACAATTTTATCATTAATTTGCGGCTCCAGACTATAAAACAATTCTATATTATGATAATCTGAACAATTAGGGCCATATTCATTAACAATGATTAAAGTTAAATGATGTTTAAACGTCAAAAATGTATGGTTAAATAGATGCTTATCATTATTTAACTTTAAGCAACGTTTATGAATAAGGGGGTTAGTATCAAAGTACTCTATTCTATGTTATGTGCCTACATACTGTACTATTGTTTAACTGTGTATAAGGTTTATGAGGACACTATAACTAATTTGATTTAACAAGCACATTGTATTGTAACAGATTTTTTTTAGTCTAGCAATTTTGCGCAAACAATAATCATACACATGACAGGTCAGATTTCAAACAATACTAGCAAACCAACAGTATCTTTCTCGTTGTATTTGTTTTTTAAATCCGCGACTCCCCGGTTTTCCGCCTAGGCACACAAGGCGACAAAGCTGTATAGCAAATGCTTTGGGGGTGCTCATATCATGGTATCTATAGCACTCGCAGGAAAGACAAAGAAATCTGAGGCGTGCTGCTAAAAACTTTCGACCTCGCTTCATTCGCACCTGCATCAAAGTTTCTCTAATTTTTTCAGGTTTTCTGCATTTAAGTCTACAAAGCATGGGCACGCCACGATTGCGGCGGTAAGTCCCCTCTTTGAGGAGTGGTTTGAGAGGCGGCATGGCGTCCTCACCTTCCGCCTGACGCAGGTCCTCACCGGACACGGTTGTTTCGGGAGGTTCCTGTTTCGGATAGGGCGGGAGGAAACGCCCGGGTGTTTCCACTGCGAAGATCGCCCTGAGGACACGGTGGAGCACACGGTGGCGGTCTGCCCTGCTTGGGCGGAGCACCGCCGTGTCCTCGTGGAGGCGATCGGCGGCGGCGATCTCTCGCGTCCGGCCCTGGTCCAGGCCATGGTACGGAGCGAGAGGGCATGGGGAGCCGTCACCTCCTTCAGCGAAGCAGTGATGCTCGCGAAGAGGGAGGCGGCGCACGTGAGGGAGAGGCAGCATATGCGCCCTCGCGACCCCAGCCGCCGCAGGATACGGAGACGCCCTGGGCGTCGGGAATCCCAGGCCGATTTCCGGCCACCGTAGGCATGGGCTTGCGGACGGCGAGTAATGGGTAGCTCGCTGTCCGGTAAGGACCAAGCCCAAGTCGACGGCGCGTAGTGTTCCACGCGCGCCTCAAAGAGATGTCAGCACAAATAGTGATGGGACCCGCAAGGGTCGATGCCTGCCAGGGGTGCGGGTTTGTTCGAAAGAGACACCACAGCCCCTGGCTTAAGGGCTACTGAAGGAACACGGGTGGGTTTTAGTCAGTAAAAGTCTGACACGCCCTCCTGCTCCACCCAGAGCGGGAGAAGTTATTTGATGATTTCCCACCCAAAAAAAAAAAGTCTACAAAGCAACTCCAATTTCTCAATTAAATAGTCAAAGGTATCTAAATATTTTTGACGCGGGTTGCTAAAAATCTTCAAGCTCGCGTCGCTCGCTATTGCATCTAAATTACTCTTTATTTTAAACTTTCTTGGTATGGTAGTTCGGTTTAAAAACATTTATTTCTCAAAAAAAAAGAACGTTACCGTTCACTTAACATATTAATAATAATAATAATTTCTCCCCACCGTCGTCACCGACACCACAACGGCGGCGAGGAAGAGGACGGCCACCAGCGGGCTTGGGGCCTCGAAGCCAACAGGCATCGAACAGGGTCCCCGCTGCCGGTGGAAATGTGTCGCGCATGCGATGGACGCGGTCCATGAACGAAAATGTGATGCGCGCATATTACGGGGCTACAGAGGGAGGAATTAACCTTACAGCGTACCGAGTTCGGATGCTCTCTCTGTTTCAGGTGCTTGAACCAGCCGTTAACGTCTCGGCCCAACGATTATCGGATCAGGTGCGCGTCATTCAGCACAATCATAGATTGGATGACGCTACACTTGATCGACTGCGCTCGGAAATGCAGAATAGTTCTGCTAGTAACCCTCCTCCACCCCAGAATGTCGTGCATGTGCCTGCAGACGTTCCATTGCAGGCAAACCAGCAGGATGAGGAGGACGAAACCAGTGCTATATCTGCAGAAAACCAATGCAATGTGGACATAAGGAGCATTCTGGAGGATGCCATCCGTGAGTACCGGTTCACATCACCTAACCTTAGACCACGGCTACCACGTTTGCCCATGAATAAAAAAAACAGAGCACTGGTGTGTGCCCTGGATGCGCTGTTACCAAATTTTATTGAAAGCAGCGCAGACCTTTGCGATACACACTCAATCTTGTATTGCACGGCTGTTGCGGCATGTCGTATAGCTCATGTCAAATTTCCAAATACTGATCGAGCTACACAACCGAAAGCCGCCGCACCAGCCTGGCAATGCAGGATTGAGCGTCGTATTAATGAGGCCAGGGTACTCATCGGGAAGCTCATCTGCTTCAGGGAGGGCAACACACGCCCAAGGGTGATGCGCTTTGTGAGGCGGGCGTTCACGGGAATTAGTATGAGTCCTCGTGAATATGCATCCCGTGTCACAGAGCGCATCGACTTCCTGAAGCAGAAAGTTTATGCATGGGCAAACCGTATCCGTCGGTATAGGCGAAGAGTGGACCGGTACACTCAGAATCGCATGTTCCAGAACGATCAAAGGTGGGTATACAGAGCTTGGGAGCGACCCATTCCCACTCAAGGTGTGACTGACGCGTGTCTACCAGATAGTGATGACATGAGTGCGTTTTGGCGGAGCATTTGGTCGGCTCCCGTCAGTCACACTGAAGGTGATTGGATGCGTGTTGTTGAACGGGCGTGTGATTCAATACCAGACATGGGGGCTATTACCATCTGCCCCCAAGATGTAGCTCGTGCAGTCCGTCCGTTGCCTAACTGGAAATCTCCAGGACCGGACGGACTGCACAATTTCTGGATTAAATGGCTACAAAGGTCACACGCTTGCTTAGCTTCACAATTCCAGTCATCTTTAGAGACTGGGTCGCTACCACAGTTCTTTACGACAGGTATTACCCACCTGCTCCATAAATCGGGTAGTACTGCGGAACCTAAAAATTATAGACCTATAACATGTTTACCGACGGTCTATAAAGTTCTTACATCCATTCTTAGAGCAAAAATTTCACACCACGTCCAAAGCAACGCAATTATGTCGGTGTCTCAGAATGGATGTAAGAATGGGTCCCGCGGTACTAAGGAGCTGCTCCTTATAGACATGGCCATAAGCCAACAGGTTCGTAGATCCCGGAAGGATCTGTCGACATGTTGGATAGATTATAAGAAGGCCTATGACTCGGTGCCACATACATGGCTCATGAAGGTGCTGGAGTTGTACAAAATAGACGCGACTCTACGCACCTTCTTGATGTCATGTATGAGGCAGTGGAGGACAGTCCTTCTGTATCCAGGATGTCGACAGATCCGGGGGACCGATGAACCGATAAGGATTGAGCGTGGAATATTTCAGGGCGATAGTTTGAGTCCGCTTTGGTTTTGCTTAGCCTTGAATCCTCTAAGCACACTGCTAGAGGATTCAAGTCTGGGCTATCGGTTGAGAAGAGGTGGTCAGGTGATATCACACCTGCTTTACAAGGATGACCTAAAACTCTTTGCCCCTAACAATTTGCAAATGATGGAGCTACTGAAGGTAACAGAAACCTTCAGTAGCGCCATCAGGATGGAATTTGGTGTGGACAAATGTGCAGTCATGCATGTAAAGCGAGGACGAATTATAGAATCCGTGGGAACCCAACTTACGGATTCTATACACCTTAGATCCCTCTCCTCAACCGAAACCTACAAGTATTTGGGTATGTCGGAAGCATTAGGCATCAATGCTGACAACATGAAACAATCGTTGAGGGAGCGCTTCTTTGGCCGCCTGAATAAAGTGGCAAATAGTCTTTTAGCAGGCGGAAACAAGGTGCGTGCCTTCAACGGTTGGGTCATGCCGGTATTGATGTATTCTTTCGGCATACTCAAATGGACTCAAACGGAACTAGACGCCCTGGACAGGAAGGTCCGTACATTGCTGACGGCATATCGGAAGCATCACCCACGGTCATCAGTGATGAGACTGTACATCCCGCGGAAGTGTGGGGGTCGAGGCTTTTTAAATGCTAAGACCCTCCACAACCGCGAGATTTGCAGTCTCAGGGAATATTTCCTTCACACTGACGTGGGGATGCATCGAGATATGGTCGCAGTGGACAAGGGCCTCACCCCGCTCTCCTTGGCGAAAGAGAACTGGCGCAAACCTGCAGTACTGGATACTATTTTTTTTTCCCTTGTTAGTAAGAACTAAAGTTCTTAGTAATTTATTACAATCTAGCCTAATAGACTAATAAGTAATTTAACTCTAACTTAATATTTTACGTGGTAGATTACGTTATAACTAAGAATAGTGTCTGGCTGACTGGATACTAATGATCGTAAGGAAGTATGGCAAAGCAAAGAACTTCACGGACGCTTTTTCCGGGCTCTTCATGGGCCTGATGTAGACTTTTTGGCGTCTGTATCCTGGCTACGTTTCGGCGACCTCTTCGGAGAAACCGAAGGTTTTGTCTGTGCGATTATGGATGAAGTTATCATGACGAACAATTACCGGAAATACATTGTCAAGGATGGTACGGTTGACATCTGTCGGGCATGCCACCGTCCCGGTGAATCAATCCGACATATCGTTTCCGGTTGTTCTCGTCTTGCTAACGGCGAGTATTTGCACAGACACAATCTAGTAGCTAGGATTATCCACCAACAACTTGCTTTGCAGTACAACCTTGTGGAGTCTGAAGTACCATACTACAGGTATGTGCCCGACCCAGTTCTCGAGAATGGTCACGCCACATTGTATTGGGATCGATCTATCATCACTGACAGGACTATTGTAGCCAATAAGCCTGATATTGTGGTGATAGATCGACGAGAGCGTCGTACAATGATTGTTGATATTGCTGTCCCCCATGACGAGAATCTCGTGAAAGCTGAGCAAGATAAGAAAATCAAATATCTTGACTTAGCTCGCGAGGTTGTCGACATGTGGGACGTGGACTCAGCAATCATTGTACCGATAATCATTACAGTAAATGGCCTAGTAGCGAAGAGCCTCGACCGACATCTCAGGAGGCTCTCATTGCACGGCTGGATCAAGGGCTTGATTCAGAAAGCAGTACTCCTAGACACGGCACGCATAGTCAGGAGGTTCCTTTCTCTAGAGCCCTGACCACCGGCATCTTGGACCCTGCTCCTGATGCCGATGGGCCACTATTTTTTAGGGTTCCGTACCTCTAAAGGAAAAAACGGAACCCTTATAAGATCACTTTGTTGTCCGTCCGTCCGTCCGTCCGTCCGTCTGTCAAGACCGTTTTTCTCAGGAACGCGTGGAGGTATCAAACTGAAATTTCTATATGATACTTAGTTCTACTGTCCCTGGAAGCTGTAGAAAAATCAACCTTCTAAGTCAACGCAATCAAAAGATACAGCCATTTAGGCCGCAAAATTCCGCAAATTTTCGAAACTCGCACGGGAATCAAAACCTACAGGGTACTTCCCGTGAACTTAGAATCTTGAAATTTTGTACGAAGTCACGTCTTATAGTACAGATATAGGAAAAATTACGAAAACCGAAAATTTTTAGTTTCGTCATATAAAAAAAAATATTTTTGACAATTTTGAACTTTTACTTATATACCCACAGGTTTGTACGGAACCCTCGGTGCGCGAGTCCAACTCGCACTTGACCGGTTTTTTATATTTTTAAATGTTTTTTTTTAATGATTTTTGTAAAAATATTTAAAAATATACTAAATAAGTATAAAAAATGAAATAATAATATATAAGGATAATAATATATTGAGAAAAGTATGATTATAAATAAAGTAAAAGTAAGTACGATTCCCTGTGTTCACAAAAATAAAGTTAGGAGTTCAAGGTGACAATCGGTATTGTTAATATTGTTTCCTAACGTGTTCTTCTAGGGCTTTTTTGAATGTATACATGGTGTCACTATTGGTTACATCATCGGGTAGTTCATTATAGAGTTTTGCTCCCTCGTACAGTATATTTTTCCTTACATAGTTAGTTCTGGGTTGTCTTAATTCTAATTTGTCTCGTCGTCTAGAGTTATATGTGTAAGTTTTCTTTTTAAAGTTTAATTGCGAATGTGTACCTTGTGTTATGATTTTATGTATTAGAGTGCATGTTTTAAGTATGTATAATTGGCTGATTTTGAGTATTTGTGTATCATTGTAAATTTTGGTGGTTGGTGTTAAGTAGTCATAGTTATAAAGTTAGTGGGTAATAGTCAAAAGAAACCTAACTTACACAAGATGAAAAAAGGTTTAGAGTTCGCTCCGCTCGCTCTTCATCTAAAGGCATTTGCCGTTCAATCACTGGCGCCACCAGCTATGCGAAAGATTATATAAGTATTTAGTTTGTACAAAAGTACTACAAATAAGTTGTTTGAAGAAAGTAAGTTGGTTCAAGTAGGTTACTGAGTGTTAAAGAATTCAAGGAAAACCACGTCTTTGTTTAGAAACGTCGATTTATGACGACCGTTGCAGTATGTAAATACATTAATACATAGCGTGGTCCCGTGTGGTGCTCGGGTGTAAAAAATAGCACCATCCCATTTCTTCCAGTGGGTGTCGTAGGAGGCGACTAAGGGACTTACTAGAGAATGGGCAGCAGCGTTCTCTATGCATTTTACCACCATACTGCGATCGCCAACCCGCCTGCCAAGCGTGGCGATTATGGCAACCATCCACCCCCCCCCCCCCCCCCAACGACAAGCACCATAAATAAATGCGGCCCACCTACGTTTGGCTACGGTAGCGGTCAAGGCCACGGTGAGGCAAGGGGTGCGAACTCGAATCCCCGGAAGAGATCCGGCTACCACAATCACCGTAAACTGGACCTGGCAACATACAACACGGGTACACTCCGGACCGACGAGAAGATCGTCGAACTCGAGGAAGAATTGAGCAAGTTACGATGGGATATAGTAGGGTTACCTGAAGTCCGACGAGAGGGGGAGGACTCGATAATCCTCAAATCCGGTAACTTGCTCTATTTCCGGGAGGGCGACCAGCAGTCCGTAGGTGGTGGCGGGTTTATCATCCATAAGTCCCTTGTGAGCAACGTGGTGGAGATCGAGAGTGTGTCGACCAGGGTGGCGTTCCTTATACTAAGAATATCCGCAAGGTATTCGCTGAAGGTCATACAGGTTTACGCCCCGACCTCGTCACACCCCGACGATGAGGTGGAGACCATGTATGAGGATATTTCCAGAGCCATGCATGGTTTCAAAACTTACTTCACCGATATCATGGGGGACTTCGACGCGATACTGGGCAAAGGAAGCGATGATGAGTTGCGAGTGGGGCAATTTGGAGTTGGACGTAGGAACCACCGGGGTCACCTACCGGCTAGTTTTATGGAGAAGGAAGGCCTCTTTATGATGAACTCCTTCTTCAAAAAACGTGAGCACAGGAAGTGGACCTGGCAGAGTCCTAACGGTGCAACCAAAAATGAGATTGACCTCATTATGTCGTCGAAGAGGCAAGTATTCAATGATGTCTCTGTGATCAACGCGGTGAAAACTGGTAGTGATCACCGTTTGGTAAGAGGCACATTGAATCTCAATATCAAGCTGGAAAGATCTCGGCTGATGAAGTCTACGCTCCGTCCAGCACCGATCCCAGTCCAAAACTCCGAAAGCTTTCAACTCGAACTTCAGAATCGTTTCGAGTGTCTAGAGAGCGCTGTGCACGATGAAACTGTCCATACGGTCGGGTCTAAGTTATTCAAGACCCGTCGTATCAATGAAAAAAAGAGGCTCTCTGATCCTACTTTGCAGCTCATGAAGGAGAGGCGCGATATGGTCCTGCAGTCTTCAGACGATGCGCTCGAGACCAGCAGCTTAATAGACAGATCTCTAAGTCCTTGAAAAGCGACCTCCACCGCTTTAATACAGAATGTATTAAAGACGCAATAGAGCGGAATAAAGGCTCCAAGGTCTTTGCCAGGGGTCTGTCTATTTGGAAGAGTCAGGTTACGAAACTGAAGACCGATGAAGGCAGGATCGTATCCACCAGGCCTGAGCTGTTGAGAGAGATTGAGAGGTTCTATGGACAGTTATACAAGTCAACAAGAAACCCCGCTACCAATCTGGCAAACGACCCAAGAGCTAGATTGACCTGACACGATACTGAAGACATCCCGGACGTCAGCTTGTACGAGATTAGGATGGCTCTGAAGCAGCTTAAAAACAACAAGGCGATGACGGAATCACGGCTGAACTCCTAAAGACCGGCTGGAAATCCGTTCTTACTTCTTAAGGCCCTCCAGAAGCTTTTTGATTACGTCATACTCGAGGGCAAAACGCCACAGGCATGGAACAGAGGTGTGGTGGTACTTTTCTTTAAGAAGGGTGCCAATGCCTTAAGAATTATAGGCCCATCTCACTTCTGAGCCATGTCTACAAGCTGTTCTCCAGAGTCATCATGAACCGTCTAGCGCGCATCAAGGTGTTGAAGTGTCTGTACGAACACGCCACTATGTCAGTCCCACTCCAGGATCAGACCTCGAAATCTATCCTTCTGCAGCGAGGTGTAAGACAGGGCGACGTTATCTCTCCGAAACTCTTCCCCGCTTCACTGGAGGATGTCTTCAAGGTTCTGGACTGGAAAGGGGCTGGCATCAACATCAATGGCGTGTACCTCACTCACCTTTCGGTTTACCGGTGATATAGTTGTTATGGCTGAGACGATGGAGTACCTCAGTACAATGCTCGATGACCTCAGTAGAGCTTCCGAAAGAGTGGGCCTTAAAATGAACATGGACAAGATAAAGGTCATGTCCAATGCCCATGTAACACCCACTCTCGTAACGGTCGGAGGCGTTGCACTCGAAGTTGTGGACGAGTACGTTTCCCTTGGACAAACTGTCCAGTTAGGTAGGTCCAACTTCGAGAAAGAGGTCAATCGTCGAATCCGATTCGGCTAGGCAGCGTCTCTTTTTTTTTTTCGGAAGCTTCGCAATATCTTCTCGTCCCACTTACCGCAGTGTCTCAAGACGAAAGTCTTTGACCAGTGCGTGTTGCCAGTGATGACATATGGAACAAAAACGTGGTCGCTCACAATGGGCCTCATAAGAAGGCTTAAAGTCACCCAAAGGGCAATGGAGAGGGTTATGCTCGGAGTTTCCCTGCGAGATCGAATCAGGAATGAAGAGATCCGCAGGAGAACCAAGGTAACCGACATAGCCCGAAGAATTGCCAAACTTAAGTGGCAGTGGGCAGGGCACATTGCTCGCAGAACAGATGGCCGATGGGGCCGAAAAGTTCTGGAGTGGCGACCGCGTACCGGAAGACGTAAAGTTGGAAGGCCTCCCACAAAGTGGACCGATGACCTTGTGAGGGCCGCAGGAGTCCGCTGGATGCGGGAAGCACAGAACCGGTCGAAGTGAGCTTGAGGGAGGCCTATGTCCAGCAGTGGACGTCTTTCGGCTGAAATGAAGATGACATAGCGTAGACTGCATAGGTACTTTCGGACGTTTATTTATGGCAAGGCGTTTATGGGGGCCTAAAATGTCAAGCGCCTGCTGCTTAGGGGCCCTGTGTCTGTAAGTCCGAGCCTGCTGCTGATTGAGATTGTAAAACCACTACTAATTGCTACAATAAATTAATTTCAATGAGTAGGTAATCGACCTACTGTTTTAATTGTTATTTACCTCCAAATTTTTAAACATAATAATATAACGAATAAAGATAAAATATCACAATCAGGGCAAACAATGGTCAATTAATTAACGCTACAATCGACTAATTGAACAATAAAAAACAATAACCATATTGTTGATAAAAACCAACAATCGGAGGAAAACAAGAAACAACGCATTTATATGAGCCACAGAGTACACACGGCTACACATCAAGCTATACATTTCCAGTATAAGATGATCTTGCATTGTATAGGATTTCCGTACAGTGCAAATTCAGCGTAAACTGGAAATATATAGCTTGATGTGTTGCCGTGCGTACAGTCGGCATCAAAGTTGACGATTGTTAAAACATTAAAGTTTGGCTTCTTAGTCGACTCGCACGAATTGTACTTTATGTAATAAAGTGTACTTTTTTTCTTAACTTTTCGTTTTTTCCTAAAAGTTTTATTCAAAACGTGCCAATTGACTAATGGTGTGTTGCTGGAACTGTCTATTCGCCTACAAAATGAATGTGCGAGTGCGAGAACTTCGTGCGAGTCATCTATTTCCGTGTGGTGCCGGACGTAAAGAATATTACCATCCCATTTCTTCCCGTGGGTGTCGTAGGAGGCGACTAAGAGACTAACTAGGAAATAGGCAGCAGCGTTCTCTATGCATTTTACCATAATACTGCGATCGCCAACCCGCCTGCGAAGCGTGGCGATTATGGCAAATCCCCCCCATTGGAGGAGCCTATGTCCACTAGTGAACGTCTTTCGGCTGAAATGATGACGATGAGTCGCCTATAGAAAATATTATATTATTTAAAAGTGACGATTCGCCCGATTCGAGAGTTAATTCGTGCGAGGCGACTAATAAGCCAAACATTCAATGACAAATTTTAAACTGCATTATTTTATACTACCTAATAGTTTAAAATAATGCGATTATCAATATTGGGTCAAGCTATTATCAACACCTATAATCAATATCAGCACCCTAATTGCATAACTCACGATTAATCATAATCCGTTTCAATTTGACAGTTCAACAATTTTCATTGCGTTATTTAAGTTGTTGAGCAGACACATTTTTCGAACATACGAAGCAATGGTTTAACAATCTGTTTCAAAACGAAACAGATTATGATTAATCGTGAGTTACGCAATTAGGGTGCAGGTCTATATTTTGATACGCCTGTAAATTTATAGCCATCTATCAAACAAATTAATGCAGGACCTAGGTATGCGTTTCTCGTTTATTAAACAATACCTATCAATAACTGTACACGTTAATTTATTAGGTCATATTTTCTGTGACAGTGACGTAGATACTAGTAACTGAAACTTCTGAATCATCAGAAGTTGCATTAATTAATAAAGATAAGCCAAGAGCTACACAAACACAACCAACATAAAACAATAAGTCTACAACACAAAGCCTTACTTTATTTTAAAACTGTGTTGCTAGCGTGTCATAAATCCGTGTGACCCACTGGCCTACAGAGTCTATGGAGGTGAACCCATACCTACCCAATTGGAACCTCGCTGAATTGACCCAATTTTCTCAAACAAGATTCAGGTTTTCTTTCATAACTTGTCGAGATTTCATATATAATGTGCTCTATGCATTTCGCAACAAATTCTGAGATCACTGTTTCTGTTGAGTTGTTATTTTATTTCTATTTGCAAATAATAAGTAATCCTTTAACAGTTAGATAAATACCATCAAAGGGTGTTCTGCTCTCAATTTGATAATAAAACCCTTTGTAAGGAAGCAATATTAAGTACACATTGAGAAACAATCGAAGAGTTTTTCAGAGCCCCTGCAAGGTCTGAAATGAGGAATAGAGGTGCAACACTTATCTAGGATTCATTTCCGAAATCGAATGACGAACAAAATCTTCATTCATTTTCCATTCTCTATTTAATTTTACAGTTAACCAGCACCCTAATTGCGTAACTCACGATTAATCATAATCTGTTTCGTTTTGAAACAGATTGTTAAACCATTGCTTCATGTGTTCGAAAAATGTGTCAGCTCAACAACGTAAATAACGCAATGAATATTGTTGAACTGTCAAATTGAAACTCATTATGATTAATCGTGAGTTACGCAATTAGGGTGCTGTAACTGAATTAGGCAAATCTTTGATTTCATGCACTAAAACCATTTCATAGTTTCCGTGTAATAGGGTATTTTCCAATTTATTAAATACTATTCTAATTTGAAGATTGGGACGAAACATGTAACAGAAAAATAAAAGTAAATTGATTTACCTATATCCATTTTCTCAATTAAAAAAGATTTAAACCAATTATATTTTTCGTTGTTTTGTATTTACCGCCAAAACGATCCTTACAATGACTTTTATCATGTGACGTCACCTTTGTGTAAACTAAAGTAGTTAGTAAGTAAACAAGTGAATGTAGTGTTTAAAAAACTTTTTAATAAAAAAATTAAACCGCCGAAAAACCGAAAAATAAAAAATAACTAAGTGACTAAGTTCGGAAGGCGGTGACATATATTCAAATACATATCCAAAGTCACCGACTTCCGAACTTATTTATTGGGGTTGGACAAAGCTAGTTTATTATTTTTTATTTTTCGGTTTTTCGGCGGTTTAATTTTTTTATTAAAAAGTTTTTATTTTATAATTTTTTGTGGCTATAATGAAAAAAAAAGAATTATCAAAATCGGACTACTCTGGAAAAAGTTATGCGTGGTCATACATAAAAAAAAAAAAAAAAAAAATATACGCGTCGAATTGAGTAACGTCCTCCGTTTTTTCGTCGGTTCGAAAATTAACAAGATTTTTTATGGATAGAAAGTTAAATTACTGGTGTGCGGTGCCTCTGTGCACAAATACTTCTAAAACTGCGCCAAGCTAAGTATTTGTACTGTTTTGTGTTTTTGTGCTGTTTACACAAAGCTGACGTCACAATGTCACGTGAGGGCACGCCACGATTGCGGCGGTAAGTCCCCTCTTTGAGGAGTGGTTTGAGAGGCGGCATGGCGTCCTCACCTTCCGCCTGACGCAGGTCCTCACCGGACACGGTTGTTTCGGGAAGTTCCTGTTCCGGAAAGGGCGGGAGGAAACGCCCGGGTGTTTCCACTGCGAAGATCGCCCTGAGTACACGGTGGAGCACACGGTGGCGGTCTGCCCGGCTTGGGCGTAGCACCGCCGTGTCCTCGTGGAGGCGATCGGCAGCGGCGATCTCTCGCGTCCGGTCCTGGTCCAGGCCATGGTACGGAGCGAGAGGGCATGGGGAGCCGTCACCTCCTTCAGCGAAGCAGTAATGCTCGCGAAGAGGGAGGCGGCGCACGTGAGGAAGAGGCAGCATATGCGCCCTCGCGACCCTAGCCGCCGCAGGATACGGAGACGCCCTGGGCGTCGGGAATCCCAGGCCGATTTCCGGCCACCGTAGGCATGGGCTTGCGGACGGCGAGTAATGGGTAGCTCGCTGTCCGGTAAGGACCAAGCCCAACGGCGCGTTGTGTTCCACGCGCGCCTCAAAGAGATGTCAGCACAAAAAATGATGGGGCCCGCAAGGGCCGATGCCCGCCAGGGGTGCGGGTTTGTTCGAAAGAGACACCACAGCCCCTGGCATACGGGCTACTGAAGGAACACGGGTGGGTTTTAGTCAGTAAAAGTCTGACACGCCCTCCTGTTCCACCCAGAGCGGGATAACTTATTTGATGATTTCCCACCCAAAAAAAAAAAAAAAAACGATGTCACGTGATAAAAAGTCATCGTAAGGAGCGTTTTGGCGGTGAATTCAAAACAACGATTAAGAAATTTGGTTTTAATCGTTTTTAATGGAGAAAATGGATATCAATGAAATTATTTTTATTTTTCTGTTAAATATATCGTCCCAATCTTCAAATTAAAATACTTTTTATCAAATTGGAAAACGTGTTATATACGTCGACAAGAAACCCTGTTACGAATCTGGCAAACGACCCAAGAGCTAGATTGACCCGACACTATACTGAAGACATCCCGGACGTCAGCTTGTACGAGATTAGGATGGCTCTGAAGCAGCTTAAAAACAACAAGGCGATGACAGAATCACGGCTGAACTCCTAAAGTCCGGCGGGAAACCCGTTCTTAAGGCCCTCCAGAAGCTGACATCAATGGTGGGCTGGCTGGGCTGGCATCAACATCAAATAAAATAAGAAGATTAAATATGTATGTAAACAATAATGTTTAACACATTGAGGCGAGTAGGTGGCTAGTTTGGTTAATTTCATGAAGGTTTTTACAGTTCTAGTTTCGAAGAAAATATTATTATTTTTGTGAAATAAAACGGATAGATTAAAGTGGTGCAACCAATAGATAAATAAACTATACTCACGCTTCTTGTCTAGTGCAGACATTGGGGCCTTCCAGCAGCGCATAATTAATGCTCACATGCGCGAGCAAAACGCATAACACCGACGACCACATCTCGACTTCAGTTCACGCAATATGACGCCGTATCTCCATAACAAAACTATTGTTTTGGCGTGTTTACGTCACAATAGGCATTCAAATCCGATTCAGTTGCACTTTTTCTACAACTATTGCGGAACAGCGCTGCTGAATTTTACCTGAAAATAAAGACCGTGTATTATGCATCTTATGATAGAAAGATAGACAAGTATATTAGTTACAACTGTATAATTTTCGTGTTAACAAAAGATATACAGGGTAATTTTTTTATTTTTTTTACCAGTGCGCAAACTGTAACCATTAATTCAGCATATCATTCTAGACCCCTAGCGTAGATATTTTTCGTCGGTTATACAAAAAAAAACCTGTAACCTGTTTCATTCAAAAGTGCAATACCTTCGCGGTCAAAATGTATGGAACAGCAGATTTTTTTGGTAAGACCTACGAAAAATTTCTACGCTAGTAGTTCTATAATGATAATGCTTTATTCATGGATACAGTTTGCGCAATGGTTAAAAATTTTACCAGTATTCTACCTATGTATGGTTTGCCTACAAACGTTTAATAAAGTAAAAGAATAACAAGCTTGGGTTACAGCGTTTTATAATTTAGATAATTATAACCAATCACTAATTGAGTAGTAAGTAATAGGTAAGTAGTATGATTGTTTATCGGTTTCGGCTATTCCATTGTCTACAATGTACATCATCATAAGCAGAACGGGATTGTTTTTATTTGCTAATGATTTATTAATTATTAGTAAATTAATATTATTGTGAATGTTTACTCCTATTACAATGTAATATATTCATAATTCATATAATATTATGTGAGGATCTTGAACATAGAATCAAAGTACTAAAATTGTCGTGGAGAGTGGGTCGGTAAAGCAGACAACGAGACGGCAGATTGTCAGCTCATCAATGTTTATGAGGCAGGACACGAACTGTTGATAAAATTTGTGTGTGTGTTTAATCTTATTGTAATAATAATAAAACAAGACATTTACAATTTAAATCTACAGTGTATACAACTGGTGACATTGATAGAATAACATTTTCATGGAAAGAAGGCGAAGTTTATGAATGTTTGTAAAAAATTCAAGCAAAACAAAAAAAAATGCATGCTTGGGAACATCGGGGGGCTCGTAGCTAAATAATAATGGCCGCACGATTTCGAGGTTAAGCTACGCTTGTCGGGGTCAGTCCGTGGATGGATGACCATCTTTACTTCACAAGACTCCCATGCCTTGGAAAGTGCGGTTGTTCCCGGCTATCATTCCTGGATTTTTGACAGTCCGGTCGTCGGAAGCCCGAAAGTCTGACAATCAGTCTTTTAAAAGGGTTTAGTACCTATTACCCAGTAACTGTATTTTGGAGATCAGTTAGGCAGGAGCGCTATGTAAAATTCTAGTATTCAACTCCGGTTAGACCGGAACCCGACCCCAACATAGTTAGGATAAAAGGCTAGATATACTGATGATGACAAAAAAACGGAACAGTTACTATACCATTCCTAGACAAACCCAGTTACAGGTGTGGTATGGTCAGCAAATAAAATTGTATAGCACTGTTACTGGCTGACAAGATGAGGAATATAATAATTAATTTAAACAGCGGGGCAATGAGGGTTTTCCTGAATATTCAAGCCACCAGTTGGCGCCACTTTGACAAGAGGTTTTCCAGTTCGACATAGAACTTTTAATATTTGATGCCATTCGTTTCCTTCATTCGTTCACCATTTAGTCCGTAGGCGCTTTGACACTTTTGACAGGTGCCCGGACCTGACGTCTCAGTGCTGCCACCTAGGGAACGTCATTTCAGAAAACCCTCATTGCGTTACACACCAACACTAGGAATACCTTCGATTTTGACAGTTCAACAACATTCAGTGTGTTGTTTACGTTGTTGAGCAGACAATTTTTTCGAATAGCATAATTATGAAGTAAAAAACATCACGCCTTGTTTCCCCGAAGGGTTCTGCAGAGGTGCGTACCTTTAGTATAGGTACCCAAATTTCGCCAGTTATTGATTAGCAATATCCTTAAAATCATTCAGATTGTGATTAAGAGGGGACGGAGCCTGCGAGGAATTTGAAAAATAGGCATTTGAAGAAACTATTGCCGTCGCGCTGTCAGTAAGTCTGCCCCCGTAGTGTGTGATAGATAGGGACGGCTGCAGCTCAGACCGAAATTATCACAAAAAAATTGACGAGATCGACGTTTCGCATTCCCCTTTTTTTCTCGTCGAAAACTGAGCCGATTCAATTACTTTTGGATTAACATTTTAAGAAAGAGTATTTTTAGGTTCCTATATTTTTTTTAACGTTAAAAACTTTTCTTATTTGTCTGGTAGTTCTCTAGTCACGGCGGTAAAAATAGGGCATTTTTTGTAATTTTTAGAGGGTCTGTTTCTTTACTAATTTGTGGCTGAAAACGAGATAGTGACAGTGACGTGTTTACAGCAGACCTTGATTTTAAGAAGAAAAAAAATGCCCTACAGGCATTATTCAGGAAGAAGAGGAATACATTTGTATGGAGAATCACACGCCCTGGGCCTAGAGAGAAAATACATTTCTGTTAGCGTTCACGCCAAACGCTACACCAAAATGTATGGGAATGACATTACCTGCGGAGAGGACACGACGTAATCTTTCCGCAGGTAATGTCATTCCCATACATTTTGGCGTAGCGTTTGTGAACGCTAACAGAAATATATTTTGTCTCTAGGCCCTGTTCCCTCATAATAATGTGTTAAGCAATTAGGGTGCAGGTAACTCTATGGGTGCAGGTTACTTTGACTGTTGTGAAAATAAAACTAGAAAACGCCAGTGTAACCCGCGAACCTCAAAATTTCTTACGTTTTTTACAATTTTCAAATAAGTATCACTGTTGCTTACGCATTAAAATTCAAATAATATGTAAAGTAAACACTCCAGCCCGACTACTTCAGCCAGCATGTATTTTGCCCGTTTTGGTTTTAAGATTTACCTCCATTAAAATATTTTGCTGTCCATGTGGATGCTTACGGAGCATTTGTATTTTTATATTTATATTTTATTTTGTATTATCAACTTATTATTAAAACTATCTATTGTAGGTACATTTTATGAATATTAAACGTAATATAATTAAGTCATCAAAACATTGACGAGAGTGATTCACTTTTAATCTTTACGTAGGTTTGTGGAATAATGGCTAGGTATGTATCATGTATGCCGAGTGCACTTATGTTTACTGGGTATAAACAAGAAAAGTTTGACTTTGTACTGGATGAGTAGAACTGGTCTAAAAATAGGATACATAAAATAGATTATGTTGTGGACTTGTAGCACGTATGGAATCCAGTAAGACCGCTTAACAAATCATAGAGAAGTTATAATTGCAGTGCACTCGAACATTCTTTGAAATGTAATGCACCTCGAAATATCACGCTAATGTTACAAAACGTAGACCAAATGCTTGCCCACCATGTGTGTGCAATGCCTTAAAAGTAACACACATCAGGCAATCAGACATGTCTGGTAAAACAATTATCTCGAAAAATGCTTTGCTGCACTGGTAATTAACTCAGCTCTGAAGTGTCATGATTAATTGAATAAGAAAATTGCAATCAGTGGATAAGAACGTGCTTATTTTATATGACTGCAGTTTGTTTTCGTTACCCACAAACTTTAGAATATAGGTAAGTACTGTTATTTCTCTACTTATTATTACTTCTTAATTATTTACGCCTGATTTGTCCTCTTCTCACTGTACATAGGTACCTATCCCGACCACAATACAGTACATTGCAAGATTGGCTTAGTAATTCTATACTTAAGTAGCTATCAGTAAACTTAGTGTTTGTGGTTAAAACATGGCTACATTAAGGCATTGTTTATAGAAATCTGGGTGTGAAGTTATTCTGTGTACCAACTACAGAGAGGTTTAGGTAAATTATTAATATTGTTCTATTATAAGTCCACTATTGTTATGTTATCGACTTTCGTTGCTGATCGTAAAAAAAAGTTCGAAAACGAGAAGAGACTACAAAAGCGTAAGCTGACCACCTGAAAGGTTAGCCAGTGCTGTTAACAATAAAATTCAGTTGTATTTAATGTTGGGTTAGTTTTTTCCTACAAAAATACGGTTAGAAAACACAACCGACTTCCAAAAAAGACTACCTTCAAAGTGAAAAATTAATTAATTTCCAAAATCGGTGTCTGGTTTTGTATTTTCGTTTTTTGCCACCGACTTCCGAAATGAAAATATTTTTTTACTTTGTAGTGTTTTTTTTTAAGATAAACTTTTTTTTTTGTTTTTAGCTGTGGTACCTACCCTATACAAATTCGTATTTCACTTGTATACAAATTTGTATAGGGTTCCACGTTCCAAGGCAGTTCCAAGTAAATAAAACCGACAGGAAATAATATTAACTATTAGAACACCATCAATATTCCACTAAGCGAGCGGAAAAAATACGAAGATATTATTAAAGCTAACTCGAAAACCAGTAACTAAAACTTGACCAAGTTTATCTTATTGGGACCTTTAAAACTAAGAATTTTTTAAATCAGTCTATATGACGGAATATTGAGGTAACAAACGATAAAAAAATACAACCGAATTGAGAACCCTCTTCCTTTTTGTGAAGTCGGTTAAAAGTTAGCAATGTAGTAGTTGTAGCTCATAAATGAATGAAATGAAAGTGCATCACCTAGTCATTTAGATACGCATGGCATAGATCGCTTGACCATAGTAATAGTAACTAACGGACTCAATAACTGCAACTATCATCGATTGACCAGTCACATCACGACCAAGTCCGCGAAGTGGAGTTGGGCTGGTACCTTATAGTACCTGGTAGTGATAAGCCAATTTTTGGAGTCAAGTCCCGAATTGCTCAGTATGCTCAAGAATGTGACGAAAGTTTTGAGTATCACTGATAAATTATTTTATTTCTGTAGGTAGGTTTGTACAAACACTTTTACACGTCAATCATATTTTTTTAAAACTAGATGAGGTCGGCGTTTCCTATGCGACTACCTACTCGGAGAAGAAAGGCTGAAATGCGGATGGCTTTAAGGCACCAAAAAAGCGATGGATGAACTGTGCGAAAGATGTTATGGCTAGATAAGGATGACAACTAATATACATAGAAGTATGGAAGAAAAAGACATGCTGCGCGTGCGCCGACCCCAATCAAATTGGGATAAAGGTAAGAAGAATGACTATTCTTTATAATTCAGCATAGCATTTTAAGTAAGCTATCACGCCCTTTATACCAGGAGGCTTTTATTTTGGTATTATGCTTTGTTTACATTTTTATTTTTTATTGTTTTCATTTTTGTTGGTTATATTGGCATGGCTAGCCTGACATTATGACAAATTATTTCATTATTGTTATGTTGTGTCTCATAATGTTAATTATTTTGCCTACCTATATACAGAATCTAGTCTATACAGGATAAGTTTTTAACCAGTGCGCAAACTGTAACCATGAATTCAGCATACTATTCTAGACCAGCTAGCGCAGAAATTTTTCATCGGTTATGCAAAAAAAAATCAGCTGTTGCGTTTTTTTTGTATACCTAACCAGTTACAGTTTGTTGCGTCGACTAGTTTGTTGCGTCACTTCTTTCTAGCTAAAGCACAAGGAAGTGGTGAAGGGCGGGCCTTTTAGGGGACTGTCTTATGGAATTTTTAAGTTCGAAAAGTGCTGATTTTCAGCCTAATTTGAATAACTTACTTTTATTTTTTTTAAGAATCTCAGACCACAAAGTAAACAACAGCGATGTTTATGCTCAGCAAAAGATTACGTCAACCAAGTCAACTCTCCTTGTGATAGTGCTGTACCTGCAGACCGTGGCGACTTCGTCCATAAAAATAATTGAACTCTTGCGCAAAATATTTTGCCGATCCAGGCAGTTTTACGTTTGAATTTATTTCTAGATCGGCAAATATGTAGACATAATCTATATACATATAATAAATCTGTAAAGGAACTTTTTCTGTACATTTAAAATATTTCGAAAATAATTGCTTGGGGTGGTAAGGGATAATCAACAGATGACATTTTAACCCTTATCAAAATTTTTGTCTGTAGCTCGGTTTTTCAGTTTCTATGTTGAATAGATCAAGTATCACGTCAAAAGAACGAAACTAATATGGTTATCTTTCATACTCAAATATTGTTTATAACTCAGAGTTTATATTAGTCTTTGTTTCATCGCAATCGCTTCGGTCAACCTATCTAAATAATTTAAAGTGTTCAAGAAGAATTTATTTACGTAATGTTGAAACACTTAGCGACATCTATTGGCGTGAAACGGTACTAACGAATACTTAATATTATCACGTCATTCTCATTTAAGTTACCTTACTGTGTCTGTGTTATTTCAAAAAGTAATGATACTGATTACTAAAATCGCTTTCCGTTGGTGGTTGATTCCCACGAATCAAAAAAGCTAAAAGAATTTCAAATAAAAAGTTGTGATAATATTAACTGACGTGGTGTTCTGAGTCATATACCTAGAATACAATGTTAGATAAATATTTATTAGTTTTATCAATCAAATTAATACAACTAAAGGGGAAGAAATCTCATTTTTAATTGTGATAAAAGTCTTAGTAGCGCCATCTAGCATAATATAGCAAAATTAGAGCGGCTAGAGGAACATCTCCATAGAAATTCTTAATCTCTAACGTCAGTAACGCCATCTAGGTTTGAATAGCAAACATGCAAAGACAACAACTTGATTTCGCGCGAAATTTGATAATGTTAAATTTAAATGCGTGTTTACAGCATTACTCGATTCAAATAATGGGAGTTTTGGGAGTAAAGAGTTGTAAATACTTATGTGCTAATTTTCGTGATGTTAGGTAGTTTTCGAGGTGGGGAGGGGTTCAAGCGAGGTCGGATGGTGAAAGTCAGGAAAAAAAATCCAAAATTGCGACCATAACTACTGGTGGATTTGAGTAAATAGATAGGTTTTCACACGGGCAACTGTAGTTATGTCGATGCTCTTCCGAGCAACATCGCTTACAGAGAAGCATTTTCTTAGTTAAAACAAGTTTAAAAATGTATTTATTTATCCATTTGGCATCTCCAACAAAGGATACATTACCTACACAGGAACAATAGAAATCACAATAGTAAAATATTGACAATTTTAAAGTCGCTTCTTTAAATATAATTATTTATTGGTCTACAAATAAATGTATGGCTGAACAAAAGAAACACTGAAACATTTTTGATTACAATTTACAATAAAAAGGCATCGCAACTGAGAGTCGCGGAGGATCGCTCTGTTACGTCCATTATCCTCGGGATCGGGCTCTCTCTTTTCCCTGCCTGCGTCAGCAGCGGGGAGAGAGGTGGGGGCGCGCGCGGTATGGCACTACGTAGCAACAACATCGTACTTACTATGTTCATAGAAAACCCGTGCTATACAATTAAATAGTTTTTTTTGCCTGGTTTGGTTTTTTTTTCAACAGCGCTTTTAATGTGGATAATGACCGACGTTACGGGGCGTAGGTAATGTAACATTCGCAGCGAGCATGTCTTTACGCCGCCGCCGTGTGCTAAAATCAGTGTTGCTCGCTCGCATGTTTTGCCGTAGGTACCTACTACTGACTGCACGAATACTTGCTTGGTAACATATTAGGTGCATTTTGACCCGTGACGCCGGTCAGTATCCACCTTTACAGCGTGATCTTTCTTCATCGTGATAACGCCATGGTCCCACGGGCCGTTAACTGACAGATGGCGTCAGGTGTTACTGCACTGCTACCTGTCGAGGCCTATCGCAGTCCGTGCAGAGCATTCCCACTGCTGTGGTTTTATTCAGTGGTCAACGTTTGATAAACAAAGCTAAAAGACACGCGCCTGTACGGGCCGAGATAGGCGCCTGCCCCCGCGTGGAATAATGCTTCAGCACACTCAACCAGACGCGCAGTCGATTTATTGAGTAAGTACAGTAAAAGCTCCTTATTCGTGCTTCCTTCATTCGCGTTTTCACTATTCGCGGATTAAAAAAATGCGACCCAATTCCTATATCCGCGGCTAAAGATTTATTTATTTGCGGGTCTAATTGGTACATCGGTACATACATATTAACAAATAACAAAAAGGATTCCAATAGGTTTCCAACCCAATATCCTTTGTAAACGCGTCGTCAGATGGACTATAAAAAAGTGAAATAGACCTTATTACAACTTCGCCTAAAGTACATTGTCAAATGATATCGCCGCTGTATTGGTTCGGCCTTTGACATCTACAATAGCCGCCTTCGCCGCGGTCGGTGTTTTTAACCGACTTCAAAAAGAAGGAGGTTATCAATTCGACATGTTTATATTTTTAATGGATGTTCAGGCATAACTCCGTCGTATATAGACGGATTTGCAAAATTCTTTTTTTTTTTTTCGAAAGTGGTTTACTCCGAAATGGTCCTATTGAAATTTCATATAGACAGGGCCCGATCTAGCTATTTAGCCGCTCCGGGCAAAAATAACATTCGCCGCCCTTTGCACTAACACCATCAAAGATGGTATGACCATAATTATGTGATATTCTTTTAACTAGGTATATAATATTCACATACGTTAGTCTACTACGGCTTCTGAACAAGTATACAAAAATTCATGAGAGTAGGTATGTTTGTAAGTATACATTTTGCCGCCGCTCATTTTTGCCGCTCTGAGCATTTGCCCGGCTTGCCCCCCCTTAGATTGGGCCCTGCATATAGATCTGATGATGCGTTTCGGAAACAGACAACGGAACTCTTCAAAAAATTACAGCAAATCAACCGCGAATGTTGCTATCACATAAATAAGTATGCATTGTTTTGACCCAAAGGATGATGAAATTTCGAATTGGTGTATGGTAGGTAACAAAAAAGTGAAAAATAAAAACTTTTTTCAAAAAAATAACAACCGACTTCCAAAAAACACTACAAAGTGCAAAATAACTTTAATTTCAGAAGGCGGTGACAAATAATTAAAATACGCATCCAACGTCACCGACTTCCGAAATTAAAGTTATTTTGCACTTTGTACTGTTTTTTGGAAGTCGGTTGGTATTTTTTTGGAAAAAGTTTTTTGAGAATGTAAACAAACATAACGAAACCAACCTCATCACCATAAAGTATATTTATATATCATCATCATCATCATTTCAGCTGAAAGACGTCCACTGCTGGACATAGGCCTCCCCCACATTTATAAATGCTGCGACTTAATAGACATTCCATCCTTTGGTACGAGCCGCTTTGCGTGTTTTACCTATTGTTTCATCTTTCCATTCATTGCAAAATGTTAAAAAAATTTTTTTACATAAAAACGATTTTCGACGCGAAAAAATCTGTTTAACGCATAGAAATGCTTGATCGTTTACGCCTTGGAGAGTCGCTTGCATCCATATCACGCTCATACAATTAATCAATATGGTCAAAAACTTCAATTAAATTGTTTTTTTTTGTCACTTAGGAACGTATCCCCTATAATCCCATATAAATTACCATTCCATAGTCACGGTTTCTGTATTCGCGGTAGGTATTTTACGGAACGTATACCTCGCGAATAAAGAGCTTTTACTGTACCTACGGCAGGTGCACATTTATTATAAAATGAGCCTCGACCAGGCGCTTTGATCTATATTTATTCTTAAAAATCTGAGTGAGACTTCGTCGCAATATCATTATAACCCCTAAAGACGCCTGCAGGCCTAGACAAAACACCTTTCTGTTAACGTTCACGCTAAACTCTACGCCAGAATATATGGGAATGACATTACCGTGTCCTTTCCGCAGGTAATGTCATTCCCATACATTTTGGCGTACCGTTTAGCGTGAACGCCAAGAGTAATGTGTTTTGTCTCTAGGCTCTGGACTGCATTCGAAAGCTGTGGTAGATTCCTACCAGGATAGATCGGAAGATCGGAGGAGTGGTACCTACACCGTCAAAGCGACACATTATTGTTTTCCGACATGCACGCGAACGAAGTCGCGGGCACAGCTAGTTATAAATAAAACAGAAACCGCTTTGCTCGCAACAGTCACTGTGCATATCAACGTGGGAGTAAGATTAATACAGAGCAATACAAGAGCAAAAATATCCGGTGTGAGAGTCAATAAGTTTGTCTGAAATATCCACCCGACGAAGGATGGATAGAACTTCATCTATCCTTCATCGTGTGTGGATGGATATACAGTAAAAACATCCGGTCTATATATTATAATAAGTTTGTAAAAATATTCACACGACGAAGGATAGAATCGTCTCTGGATAAATTATGCATTTTTAGTTTAAGCTAGCTGATTTCTACTTTAGAAGAAGTTTGAAACTTGGCAGCATTGAAAACAGAGCTTTTATCGAATAGGCAAAACTTATTACAGGCATAGAACCTATATTCCAAAAAATGGTTTAGTTGATCAATATAAAATGTTAATAAAGTTATACCTGTTCAGCAATTCATTGAGCATAGGGTAAAACGTCCTACAATCACCACTTTTATCATTAATATTTGACAATAAACTACTTTAAAACTGTCTCAGTGTCTTTATAGAAACTTGTTTCCAAGAGGCACTCACAATAAACTGAGTACGAGCATATAAATGTGTCTATTGTCATTTGAAGCGATAGCCACCGTACCTACAATACGAATATTATAATTTATTTCATGGTTTTTCCCCGCTTTGTTACAAAAATATAAATTAATTAATTGCTGCGAAATTGAAATTATATTTCCCTACTTACATTATAGCTACCAAACATTCCTACACGATAAGCGTTATTAATACAAATAAAGTACACTACATATACCTAATTGGTGTAGATTATGAATGGCAGTAGTAACGTGTCATAATGTTATATGTTTATCTACCCTTATGTTTGCAAGTAGGTCAAACGATGCAGAATGCTTATTTAACAGAAACGTGAGTAATGAGTAAGTAACATTCTATGGGCGACGCGAATATTGTCAAAACACGAGTCAGCGATGTTTGAAGACTAAAACAATTGAGCCCATCATGTCATGAGTTAAACAGGTCACCGCACCAGCGTGTGGGCATGGGTAAATATACAGGCATTCGGTGCAAAGAGCGAAAGTAGAGCGATTTACCGTACTCGTGCGAAGTTGCAAACGCCTACGAACACGCCTTGTTGATGATAAATTGATAATAAAGGAACTGTTATAAAACATAATTTAATGCTTGATTTGATAACTTATAGGTAGGTACTCTAGGTACTTTACTTCGTGGTATTTACCTATACCTACTACATGCAAAAATGCTCTTTAAATTCAAGTACTCATTTACTAATTCCAATTTTTAGGGATGATCATACGGATCATCTCTAAAAATTGGAATTAGTAAATGAGTTGAACCACATGACTTGAACCATATACAAAAAGCTATTACCAAAGAGATCTGGGTGCGACGCAGACGCATCCGCATTTCGTTCAGGATGTAATGATAATGTACGCACGGCTACACATCAAGCTATACATTTCCAGTTTATGCTGATCTCGCACTGTACGGAAATCCTATACAATGCGAGATCGGCTTATACTGGAAATGTATAGCTTGATGTGTAGCCGTGTGTACAAAGATAACGAAAACATTAAAAGGTCTACTTTTTATTTAAGTGAATAATTCGGACAGACCCAGCTACGTTAAAAAGCCTCTCAACAAAACGACGTTTTTCCAATGTGTGCCCCGCCTAAGCGTAGCGTGAGCGTTTTTCTTGAGACCAGGGCTTGAACCGGTACTAGGGTTCATTCCCGGGAATTCCCGAGCCGAGAATTCCCGGGAAATCGTTGGGCTTTGTTCCCGGGAAATTAAGCTCGAGAAAAAGTCGAGAACTCGAGAAAACATACTTGTCTTTTTTTTGTGTTGGGAATCATTCAATAACTTCTCCCGTTCTGGGTGGAGCAGGAGGGCGTGTCAGACTTTTACTGACTAAAACCAACCCGTGTTTCCTCAGCAGCCTGTTTGCCAGGGACGGCGGTATCTCTTTCGAACAACCCGCACCCCTGGCAGAAGTGAATACTGTCACGATGCGCTAGTGTTAGTGTCTCTCCGAGCGATACACACCTATTTGTGCTGACATCTCTTTGAGGAGCGCGTGGGACACAACGCGCCGCCGACCTGGGCTTGGTCCTTACTGGACAGCGAGCTACCCATTACTTGTCGTCCGCAAGCCCACGCCTACGGTGGCCGGGAATCAGCTTGGGATTCCCGACGCCCAGAGCTTCTCCTGCGGAGGCTAGGGCCGTGAGGGCGAATATACTGCCTCTCCCTCGCGTGCGCCGCCTCCCTCTTCGCGAGCATTACTGCTTCGCTGAAGGAGGTGACGGCTATAGTATCTATGCACTCTCGCTCCGAACCATGGCCTGGACCAGGGCCGGACGCGAGAGATCGCTGCATGGACACGGCGGTGCTCCGCCCAAGCCGGGCAGACCTCCATCGTACGCTCCACCGTGTCTTCAGGGCGATATACACAATGGAAACACCTGGGCGTTTCCTCCCGCCTTATCCGAAACAGGAACCCCCGAAGCAGCGAAGCGTGAAGACCTGCGTCAGGCGGAAGGTGAGGACGCCATGCCGCCTCTCCAACCACTCCTCAAAGAAGGGACTTACCGCCGCAATCGGGACGTGCCCAAAATCATATTTGTTTAATTTATGTTTTTGTAATTATAAGTAATTGCACGATATTTAATACCATTTGATGCCACTATAGCTGGAGGAACCTTGACTCCGAAAACATAGGCTTTTGGCCTAGTTTAGGAGGCATCAGTTTACCCTTTAATGTGACTCTATTGTACAATATTAAAAAAAGCTATAAATGCTTTACTTTTTCTAAAGGCATATTTTATCAGACAGAGTAAGCAGATCTAATTGTTTTGTATGTACATATGTTCAGATATTGTTTTATGATAGTGCAGAATTTTTGAAGTTGATTTTTTTCCTAATTAACCTGCCAAAAATGGTGTTGTGATTGTAGGTAATTATAAGTCAGCGTAGTATTAATGACCCAATGACCTTGTGAAGGCGGTGGGAATCCGCTGGATGTGGAAAGCACAGGACCAGTCGAAGTGGAGGAGCCTGGGGAGGCCTATGTCCAGCAGTGGACGTCTTTCGGCTGAAATGATGATGATGATGTAGTATTAATGTTATATTTTGTTGAAAACTGTTAATAAAAGTTTTACGATTATTAAGATACTTTTATTTGACAGGAAAACCACTTAATTTATTGATTTTAAATAAGATATTTTTCTATGAAACAAATTTTTTTTGTTTGTGACGTCTTTTTTCATTATTTTAACCGATAAGGTAGGCAAAAACATGCGTAAATGTAAATTTCTCGATAACCCGAGAAGACCCGAGAAATTAGTCTCGAGAATTCTCGAGACCCGAGAAACTGAAAAGCTCGAGAAATCATGAACCCTAACCGGTACCAACAGTACAGGTTCCGTACCGGTACTTACAGGTTCTTGCCTTTTCGGTATTTCGGTACCGGTTCCAGACGGGTACCAGTACTCCACCTAAGAAGTACCGTTACTAAATTCAGGCACACCAAATCTCGTATTTCAACCTTGAATTTAGGTATTTGTCTAATGTCTATTACCTACTTATCTTTTCTAACTACTATAGGTATATCTGTTTTCTCTCTAATGTCTCTCTAACTGAATTTTTTGTTTGGTACCGGTTTGGGAACCTGTACAGTACCGATACTGATTAGAAACATCGATAGTACAGGTACGCAAGGCGACACACCATACTATACATTTCCAGTATAAGCTGACTTCTCATTGTACGAAAAACCTATCCAATGCGAGGTCAGCTCAAACTGAAAATGTATAGCTTGATATGTCGCCGTGTGTACTACGTCGGGTACCGTTATCAATAGTACCTAACAGTACTACTTCTGGTACCGGTATCACATCGAGGCCAATGATACCGGCTACTGAAAATACCGATATTTCAAGCTTTGCATATTCGTCTGAGATACGTCAATGAGAAAGCAAAACAAGATAGTAGGTATATTGTGGCGTCCTTGTATGAAATTTTGCACGTTTATCTACAACGAACATTGACATATATTATAAGGACGGGGCGGACCGCATGTTACAATGACGCCTCGAACTTGGTCCCAAAATGGTCTTCCCTATAGCGAAGTGAACTAGAACGCGATCGGCTGTCTTCGGAGCGGTCGTAAATTTTTGCAAGCAAAAATGCCAAGTTGTGCCGTGAAGGGTTGCGTGAACTACGACAAAAAGCACATTAAAAAAAATGATAACATTTAATATCCCCGGTAAGTTAAAAATATGTCATTAAATCGACTTCTAACATTATTTAAAACAATTTTCTTTCTTATTTGTCTCAACCTTTGGCAAAGACGACGCGAAGCCCCGTAAAAGTGCGACATAACTTTGCAGCGGCGCTCGGTGTATTCGATGAAATGAAAAGATTTAAACATTAAATTCTACACTACTTAGAGAAGATAATAAAGAACACAATTACAGCAAATTATGTATCATAAGTGACAATAATGTTAATAAAATTTTGGAGAATGCAAAAAATACTTTTCCATGTATGAAAATATGTCACTATTGCATGCCAAATGCGAATATTGTGCAATTGTTTGAAACTTTAGATGACAAATTAGTGAGCTATACTTTAAGTGATTTTTGTATTATATTCCTTGGTGAAAGAGACTTTCAAGTCTCACAAAGATATGAAAAAATAATAGATCACATAAAAACTAAACTTGAATCTTTGAAAAATACTAATATTATTCTATGCTCACCTAATTTTAAGTTAAAAAGTAATGTTAATATTTTTAATAAAAGAATAGAAATTTTTAATCAGCTTCTGTACCAGAGTAATAGAACTTACGAATATGCATATTTGTTTGACACCAATAAATATCTCAATTACACAAATGATATGTTTAGTAAATACACGGGTAAAGTAAACAACAAAGCTGTAATCAATATTTTCACACGCCTGGGTAAATACTTACATTTATATTTTAATGGAAATTTTGAAAATAATTATAATACTCAAACCTTTACAGTTATACCACCCACTTCATCTGAAAATGTAATGAAGCAGAAAAAAATCGTAGATTACTTTCAGAGAATTAAAAAAAAAATACAGCCGGAGAGTGAGGAGAGTATTCACACCAAAAATGTAAATAATGAGTTTTTTCGTTCGAGACAGGGACTTACAAAGTGACGGTTTCTCACAATTTACTATTTATTGTCAAAATCTATGCGGGATAAATAACAAGAAAGATGACTTGGAAATCTACATAAATGAATTACAAAATAACGTTAGCTTTATATGTATAAGTGAACATTTTTTAAATCAAATAATGGTATCACAGTTTAATTTTTCAAATTATATTTTAAGCTCCTACAACACGAGATTAAATAAAACTAGGGGAGGAACCTTAGTGTTGACTGATAAAAATAGACAAGTTGAGGACTTAGACATTTGTAAACGACTTTATAAAACAAATAGTTTTGAAATATGTGGGATAAAAGATAAAGAGACCAACTCATACATAATTTGTTTTTATAGAACACCAGATAATAAAAACTTTGATGATTTTATAGACAGATTAGAACAATTATTACAGTATTTTTTTGATAAAATATGTTTTATTTGCGGGGACTTTAACATTAATTTAATGAAAGATGACATTAAAAGAAATACATTTAAATCACTTTTGACATGCTACAATTTTAGGTATTTAGTTGACTCGGTTACATTTGTGCGAAATAACTCTGAATCATGCATTGATAATATATTAACCAACACCTATGACAAAAATATAATCTCTGTGGAAATTGACCACAATGGATTAGCAGATGGGCACGCCGCTCTTTTCTGTTCAGTACGTCTTATAAAGATGACTTCTTCAAAAGATTGTGTTCATTTTAGACACATAAACAGAAGATTTTATAATCAAAAAAATAATAAAACGTTCAGAAAAAAATTTTTTGAGCATGATTGGAATAATTTAAATATTGATACATTTATTAAAAAACTTGAAAAATTACACTCGCATACATTTAAAAAAAAAAATGTTAAAATAAATATGAATAGAAATGGTCGAACAAAGTGGCTAACTAAAGGCATTAGGATAGCTAGCAAAATGAAGAGGGTACTAAATTTCATAAATAAAGCTGACTGTGACTCATCAATACTAGAATATCGTGCTCGGTATCTTAAGATCTATCAAAAAGTAATAAGATATGCAAAAAAAAAGAGATAACAAATCAAATTAGTAAAGCAACTAACTCCAGCAAAGAAATTTGGAAACTAGTCAATAATACTCGAAAAAATATAAACAACTTTGGTAGTAATAATATAATACTTAAAAATAACAATAAAATGGTTCATAACCCAAAAGATATTGCTGACATTTTTGCAGAAAAATTTGACAACAGTAAAGGCATAAATACTTGTAATCGGGAATTGGCTAAAGAATACATTGAGAAACATACAACTAGAGTTCAGAATTCTATGATTTTTGATCCCGTTACACCATGGGAAATTTTCAAAATGGTAAAAAATATGGAGAATAAAAAGTCATTTGGACACGATGAAATACCGCTTAGTATAATTAAAGATAATATAGATATATTAGCACATCCAACATCCGAAATAATAAATCAATGTATAAATGAAGGTGTTTTTCCGGATAAATTTAAGTTAGCCAGAGTTCTGCCACTACATAAGAAAGGATCTAGTACAGATCCAGGCAATTATAGGCCCATTTCATTACTACCAGTTTTATCAAAACTGTTTGAAAAGGTGATCAAATCCAGACTTGTTCGTCATTTAAATAATCAAAAAATTATAAATTATAATCAGTTTGGATATCAAAAATGTATAGGAACATTGGATGCAATAGACTCATTAATTCATGATGTCGTGAATAATCTTAATAATAAACTAAAGGTCGCAGGCGTTTTCCTAGACCTGAGTTCTGCTTTTGATACCGTAGAACACTGCATTCTACTGGACAAGTTAGAGCATTACGGCATAAGAGAAAATATTTTACAACTTTTAATTTCTTACCTAACGAATAGAAAACAATATGTTGAAATTAAAACAATTGATGAGGGTGTGGAACAATTTCACAAATCAAAATTATATACTATTAATAGAGGCGTTCCCCAAGGCTCAGTGTTGGGTCCTATTTTCTTTATAGTATTTGTAAGTGATTTAACTGCTTATATAAAAAGTGTTTTGCCGGATATTAAATTAGTTATGTTTGCTGACGATACCAGTGCCGTTATAACTGCTGATGATATAATGACCTTGGAAGACAAGGTAAATAGGTTTCTAGCTGCTTGTGAAAACTGGTTTTCTGTAAATAATCTGAAACTGAATGTAAAAAAGACAAAATGTATGCTTTTTAAATCTACGGTTAGGAAAAATACTCCTATCAACGTATTATCTTTGGGAAATAAAATTGATATAGTAGAGAATCTAAAGTTTTTAGGAGTACAAATTGATTCTCTCCTCAACTGGAAGGCAGAACTAAATTCAGTTACGAATGTAATAAGTAGTGCATGTTATGCTATCAGATCTCTTAGGGACGTTTTATCAATTGCTCAGCTTCGTACAGTTTACTTTGCCCTAGTTGAATCGAAACTTAGGTACAGCATTATGTTTTGGGGTAACAGTTACCAATATAACGTGAATGCTGCCTTCGTCATGCAAAAGAGAGCTTTGAGAACTATGCTTCGTTTAGACCAAACTGAATCGTGTAAGGAACATTTTATCAAGCTAAATATTTTAACAGTACCTTGCCTTTACATCTTAATTCTCCTTACTCATTTACATAAAAATCTTAACAAGCTGGAGACCGAGACTGAGAGAGAATATAGAGTAAAAACTCGGAGAAAGGATCTGCCTTCTGTCCTTCAAGCAAACCTTACTATTGCAAAACACTCATCAAGTGTGCAGTCAATTAATTTATTTAACAAATTACCACCAGAATTAAAGAATATTCCGAATTTGAATGTATTTAGAAACAAACTTAAGACATTATTGATTCAGAAGTGTTATTATAGTATTGACGAATTTTGTAAGGATAAAAAAGTAATTATTGGTTAATTATTAGTTTTAGAATGTTTATTGCAATAATTTCATAAATAATATTTTGACATATAATAATTAAGAAGATTTGATATGTATGTATTCTCGCTGTAGTGTTTTTATTTTTTGCTTAGTGTAATCACAATATTAATCTTAAGTTCGTGGTGTATTCCTATATTTCGACACAAATGTTTTTTGTTTATGAAATAAAATGAAATGAAATGAAATGAAATAATATTAACTATAAGATTAAATTTTGTACAAAATTGATTTTTATTGTTTATTAAAAGCAAATTAAAATGTCCTACGTCAGAAAACACTACGAATCCAAAATGTGAGTGTCCAGATTATCAAAAAAACAAAAAAAAAAAAATGTTTTATTCGAAGGCCAATGAAAACTTAATAACACAAACAAACTGCAACAAATATAAATTCTAAAAATATATAAGGTTTTTATTTTATTTCTTTGTACCTCGAAAACTACCACACCCCGCTCTTACAAGGTTACGTCTAGGAGCAGACACGCCAATTGACATCGTAGTTCTAATAGATGGCGTTAGTGTTTTTTGTAGGGCGACCGCATCCGTCAAATGTTCGGACGACCGTATCTTTACTATTTAAATCAATGACAACGAATCTCTTATTGTACCTATTGTGAATATAATTAAAAAGAACCTGCAAATACACTCATAATTTTACTTACCTAATTATTTTGGCAATTTGGCAGAAAGGTTTGGTATGGTAAAAAAACTAAATACTCTGGCAGTAGGCTTTTTCCCGCGGCTTCGTCCACGCGGATGTCGGTAAATATCCCACAGGAACGTACTATCAAAATTAAAAATACCCTACATGTTATGTTTATGCAGGTTAAAACTTATCTTTTGCCACCACAGATTAATAGTGCCACTACGAAATTAATTCAGCCATTTTTGCGCGAACCCGGAACAAACATCCAGACATAATATAACATCACGCCTTATTTCCCCGAAGGGTTGGGCTGAGGTGTCCCGATAGAAAACATGCAAACTAGACAAACGACAAAATTCTAAAAACTATATTTTCTGCAACAGACTCGTTCCCACCCACAGTAGCCGTAGCGATTACTTTTAACCGACTTCAAAAAGGAAGAGGTTATCAATTCGGATGTTTTATTTGAAAAATATTCAACGTACGTATGCAGATTCGACTTCATTAGTATAGTAGTAGTATGCTAGCGGGCCTAGAATTATATGCTGAATTCATGGTTACAGTTTGCGCACTGGTAAAAAAAAATCCTGTAGATCTGCCTACTTTTTCTTTTGAAATAATAATGTGATCTTGCAACATTCAGATGCACATATTTAGCTTTTACTTATTAAGTTGTAGTGATTAAGATAATAGGTATTCTATAAGTTGTTGTATGTAACCACAGAGATGAGTCATTTGTGATAAACAAAAGATAATATAATATGTGCTGTTCATTTTAGATAATGTTGTGAGAAAAAGTTTAACACTTAAACAAACTGTTCCAGGAATTGTAAACATACAGCATGCTAGATTTTTACATAAGATTTTAAAAATATTTCATATTTTTTAACCAACTTCAAAAAAGGAGGAGGTTGAATATGTTTTTTTATTTTATTTTACAGGATGATATTGAATAGGCGCCAATTTAAAATACATAATTCAAAGTGTTATAAAGAAAATTTAAAGCATTTCATTATGGCAAGGCTTGCACACAGGTAAGCGAGTTGGCAACATCATCACACACCTTTTTGGAGGAACAGTTAAAATTCCAGTCTATTTGAGGGCAATAAACAATGTCGTCTTAAATAGTCATTTCCTAAATCTATTTATTTTTAAATTGTGTAATTATCGTCTTAAATAGTGCAAACTATTTAAGACGATAATTACTTAATTTAAAAATAAACAGATTTAGGAAATTACTATTTATAATGATTAAATAAGATAATGAACCTCCTATCTCAAGTTGGTGTAAGTTTTCATTTTCATCTGTATATTTATAATATAGTTGGGCCTAACTTCTTTTTTATGAGACGATTTTTTTTTGTTTGTTTTTATTTAATCAAATGAATGATGTTGAGAGATAATGGCATAACATTTTTTTGTTATTCTTTTTTCCTTTCAAATATTTTAAGCGATTGTGTTTACGTCACTACTATACTGGATAAGTTTTTTATGCAGTAAATTTTAACCATGAATTCAGCATATCATTCTAGACCCTCTACCGCAGAAATTTTTCGCCGGTTATACAAAAAAAATATCTGCTGTTCCATACATCGTAGGTATTAATTACCCTTTTCTATGAAACATCAGTTTTTTTTTTTTGTATAACCGGCGAAACATTTCTGCGCTAGGGGGTCTAGAATGATCTGTATTCATGGTTACAGTTTGCGCACTGGGTAAAAACTTTTCCTGCAGAGATAATACTTAACGTAGGTGTACTAGACTAGTAACGCTATAATAAGCTAGCAGTGATTTAAAAAAAATATATGTTGCAAATTATTATCACTTGCTTTATTTAATAAATACATCAGTGCATCCATATTTTTATTAGGTAAATAAATATGTCCAAATTCACGTTTAGGTCCAAAACGAGAATTTTACAAATTTCTTATTACTCATGCCATGATCTAATTGGTTTTACATAATAATGAGGACAATGTGATGGTAACAATTCCAACACTCAAAATAAACACAATTGTTGGAAATGTGTTTAGCAGATGTTGTCTCTGCCAATAATTAGTATATTGCTCATGCCATGGGCATAGTACAAAAATATATCTAGTTGGACATCTGCTAAACTATAGAGCTAAATTTCAAAATCTGTCTGGAGATTTTATTTTCGTGTTTTGTAGACCAAGTAGGGTAGATTCGCCAGTTCTCGACCGATTAGTGGAGTTGTCAAGTTTAGGATGAAATTAAAAATATTTCAATTAAGTAAATGATTTAAAAAAAATGAGAATATACTCGTTATATAGTCTATTTTCATTAACCATGTTTTATTTTCAAATAAGAGCTAGGAATTATTATAGAAAAATCAATAAACCAAAAAAAGCCGATTTCCCCAATTCTCGACCGAAATTTCCAGTTTTCGACTTTGTGCTCGCCAGTTCTCGACCATTAGTAGAGCTGGTTAATAAATCAAGAAAAGTATATAAATTTATTTATTTTTAGTATACAACAGACTACTGAACGTACTCTTATACAACCTGTTGTTTTTGATATCCCATAACTCTAGGGTTATATTCTGTAGGTAAAAATAATACTAAGACTCCTAGAATAGGTGGTCCATAAATGCATCGTTTCGGAGATATCATCAATCATAATTAAATTTGGTCAAAAATTGTCACCAGTATGACGAATCTTTACTTTTGCGAGGTTGCCAAACTTCGCAGTAGTGTAGTAAAATAAATAGTAAAATAAAATATGTAGGTATGTTGGTATCGGGGCTTCCCGGCGGCAGCTAGTGAAGGGAAAGCTACCTTGTCGACATCGATGAAACCTCAAGTAGTTTGAATATCTAAATTACGAAGCAAAATTTAAATGACATTACATCTTATTTAATATGCGTTTCAACTAAGAATAGGATGACCTTGACGCCATATTGTGATTTAATGAACGCTTTTCTAATACTTACACGCTCTTAAAAATATGAAAGTAACATTAACAAGATAATAAATACTATTGAAAATTAATTTGCAGTCTTTTTTAATGTAATTGTCGTCACAATAATTATAAAGGTCATCCTATTCTTAGTTGAAACACATTGTACGCTTTAGTAGAACTACTACTGCACCAAAATGATCGGGTATGCTACCTAAACTAACTACGAATTAGCATCATTAATTAAGGTTTGTAACCTATGGCTAAAGTTTAAATTAAGTACTGAGTGAAGGTTATTATTAATTTGAGCCACCTTCGTAATATTCGCATTTTTGTTTGACTAGAAAATTCGTTATCTTCATTGAATAATTATGTGCGTTAAATCAAAGTAAGTGTTTAATGACATTGAAGACTAAGTACGGGTTTAATCGATATCGATTTCATTAAAAAGGCAGCACAACATATCCTAGCGCGCGGCGCGCAAGAGTTGCCTAGATACTTACAATGATAACTCGGTGAAGTGCACCTGCTACGACTCGGGTTTTTCACTCTCTCATTGGCGCTTGTCGCTTTGTGTAAGTAAGATAGAGCTATTGAGTAGGTTCCTGCGTAGCGTCACGGGCTCGGACGGGACGGTTAACAATGAGTACTATGTGTGTGTAGTGCTCGGAATATCAGGGTTGTCACCTGAGTTTATAATGCGTAGGTAGTTATGTACGTAAGATTTTTTAGTCTTTCATTCATTAGGAGTCATTGGCTTTTTTCAGATTTTTCCTAAGTTAATTCTTCTAAGCGAAGCGAACGGCCTGGATAGCCACATCACATGTACCTAATATGTTTTAGATATTCCAATTAAGTAACTGAAGAAGACTTTTTTGGAATTTATTATGTAGGTACAAATCAATAAACGAATTTAAAAATGTTTATGTTAGTTTCCATGAGGTATCTATCCTAGCTGTTTACTTTTCTGAAACACTAAAAAGTTTTTCATTCCAATGTGCAAAGTTGAAATGACGTCATTTTACAAGGATAGTATCTAGTTTGCGTGGCTAAACATAACTAAAGTTGAGCTACACAAACTAGATACTATCGTATGATGTTAAATTGTTGGGAAACATTAAGTACCTGGATCCCTTCGTCCTTTTTTATAATATCCATACGCATTTTACCAAACACGAAATCAAACCTGTCCTGATCGAATCTCACTTTCACAACTAGTTTATGACTCAATTACCTACATAAATATTGACAACCCTACTAATTCTTTTATCCGACACCGACCTGTTAGGTACTAAATACAATGAACGCACACATGGAACTCGTAGCGTTAGCAAAAAGTGAAATTATTTTTAGCAAGCCCTTTGTTTAACACTTGTTTCCTGACTTTCGTCTCGTTTACAAGTTTCTGTGCCACGTAAAATTGTTACGGTTTTGCTGTTATTTTATTGTTGTTTTTCATTAAGTTTTCTTGTTAATTTGTTTTTGTTGAACTTTGTACGTTGAAGTGTTTTGGGTGTTAACTCAGTTACAATGCCGAGGCACAACTATCCGCCAGAACATCAAGCAGATATTCATTTTGTGTATGGATATTGTAATGGAAATTCCATGGAAGCTATGAGGGAATACCAGCGTCGATTTCCGAATCGCACTGTGCCGGACAATCAAACCTTCATAAACGTAAGTTCACATAGTTTATTTATTCGTTTTAGCCCTTAGTATGGTCTCTTTCAGTAATAATAACATACATGAAGCAATACAGTTTAATAAAACGTCTTTTGTAACACATTTGCTCGTAAAGGGTCTCTTATTGCATCGCTAATTTGTGAACAAGTAAAAGACTTATTCGTGAACAGTTTTATTTATTTACTCGCAAATATGTTATAAAACGTCGTATGACATAATGTGCGCTTTGATAATTACAGCCTCTGCTTTCTTGTAGCAATATCGCCTGGGCTGTAATTTTCAACTTACCACACTTACCTATATCATAATGTACTATTACATGACAGTTAAATGTAATTAATGATTTATTTATTTATTTTATCATTTATGTACACACAGTAAAATACATAGGATGAAATGATCTTTTTTTAAATAAAAATAATTACAGAAGCTTCTTAAGAAGTGTTACAGTTGCAAAATACACAGCGTCTGTCCGTACCGGATAATAGGTTTCGCTTGTTGATATTATTGAAAGGTTCGAAAAAAATTGTACCTAAATAATTCTGCTATGCTCCTGGTGACTTACTAATTTAGTATCGGACACGAGGGTTTGCAAGCCTATTGCCATTAACCGGACACAAATCCAGACTCGGTGGCTGCTACTCAGAAATTTTTAATGGCAAAACCCAATAATACTGCTCGGCCTGGGAATCGAACCCAGGACCTCATGCTGAACAGTCGCGTTTAATAGGTATGTGATGTGCAGGCGAATGCCGATTTGAATAGGTATTATGATGACGTGACGAATGACATTTAATTGTTGTTCTAGGAGAGATGCTGCGTGTTTAATTTGAAGCCGGTGTAAACAAAACCAAATTCGACGGCACGGTTGGCGCAGTGGCTGAGCAATCGACTGCTGCGCTGCGTGTCGCGGGTTCGATTCCCGCACGGAACAAATATTTGTATGACCTACAAGTAGTTATTCCGGGTCGGGTCTGGGTGTTTGTGTACGTGAGTTTAAATGTTTGTGAATGCACCCACGACACAGGAGATATTGCTAGTGTGGGGCAACGTTTTTTATAAAAAAAAAATAGGCAAAAAAGTCACCGGTTGCCTTTGTTCCCACTCTTACCTATGTCACATTTTAAGCGCACCTTTACTTGTTACAGATACATAGACGATTTCGGGAAAATGGTTTAAGATCATCTTCTCACGAAAGAGTCTTGAATTTGACTCAGGTTCAAGAAATGAGGATCATGAACCTAATAATTGAAGATCCAACATTATCTACGAGACGTGTGGGTGTAATAGTTGGAGTGTCTCACAACTTAGTGTGGAAATTATGGAAAAGATATGGACTCCACCCTTACCATTATCGCAAAGCTCAAGGCCTATTACCCGCGGATAATTTTTCTAGAATAGCCTTTTGTCAGCGCATGAATGAACTTTTAATTCAGGACCCAAATATGATAGGTAAAATTTTATGGATGGACGAAGCCCAATTTACGCGCGCTGGGGTTTTTAATTCAAAAAACCAGCATCAATGGAAAACAGAGAATCCGCAAGCTGTGTGGGAAACTTCTTACCAACATGAGTTTTCTGTCAACATGTGGGCGGGAATTTTAAATAATAAATTAATAGGTCCCATAGAAATCCCGCACCGCCTTAACTCAGAAAATTATTTAACGTTTTTACGGAATCTAATATTCTTAGATTTTTTTGAGGATGTGGATCTGGAGACAATTCGCACAATGTGGATCCAACACGATGGCGCGCCTGCCCATTATGGGACACAGGTACGGGAATACCTAAACGAACAATACCCAGAACGTTGGATCGGGCGTGGAAGCCCGACTATAGCGTGGCCGGCGCGATCACCAGACCTTACCCTACTAGATTTTTACGTGTGGGGTACATTAAAAAGTAAGGTGTATGAAAAAAATTTTTTATCAAGGGACCATTTACTTAGGCGAATTGAAGAAGCAGCTAATGAAATGCGCCAAAACAATGTTTATTTAAATAGGCAGATTCGCACCAGGCTAAATGTGTGCTTGGAATACCATGGCGGACACTTTGAAAATCATTTAAATTAAATGGATTACTTTAACATAACTTGTTTTATTTATCATACCCTAAACCCATAAAACACACACACAACACATCAACTTACCCAAATCTGTCAAATCCCCGCAATCAATTTTCAACTCAATATCTAACGATGGCATATTTTGACATATTTGGATAGGCAGGTAAAAATTATCAGTTTAGTTTACAAATTAAGAAAAATAAAGCCAGTGCTATACCAAATTGCCAAAAGTCCCAGGTTTCATAAGTTTCTAAAACTTAATTAAACAATGAAGTGATAACATTTAGGCCAGTTTGTTTTCGCTTAACTTATTTCAAATTATCCTATCCATCATCCTAGCGTTGTCTTAGTTGCGTCCTTTAAAAACACTAAAAGCTGAATTTGATGAAACTAAAATTATAAAGTTCACCTACCTAATTTTGTTTGCTTACCGTACAAAATAGACCCTCGATGTGTCTAGGTATCCAAGTTTCATTGATAAATACGAGTAATTCATTTTTATTCAAACCAATCATTCATATTTAAAGCTAAGAAAATGCGACGTTGTCATATTTCACGTAAGGGTGTTTTACATTAATAATCGTGACTTTGCCGAATTATTTTGTATGAAAAATGAAAAAAAAAATAAACAAAGGATTGGAACATAACTCATATGCCAGTTGATTCCTTGATATGGCCTCAATCATACCCTAGAGTTATGGGATATCAAAAAAAACACGTTGTATACTCTACTTTAATATGGAGTTTTTAGATTACGAGCTAAAATCATAAAAACAACGGCTTTTAATAAAAACAAGTATGACAATAAAATAAAACACAGTTGTTGAAGTAATCTATATAAATAAAAAGAGAAGTCCTGACTGACTGACTGACTGACTCATCAACGCCCAGCCCAAACCCTTGGACCTAGAAAGCTGAAATTTTGCACAGAGGTTCCCTTTATAATGTAGACCAGGAATAAGGAAGGATTTTTCGAAATTCAACCCCTAAGGGAGTTAAATAGGGGATGAAAGTTCCGCGCGGGCAAAGCCGCGGGCAAAAGCTAGTTGGTAATATATTCAAAGAACACATCACCTCTCATCCATCCTGTTTTGGATTTACCTAGACACCAATCAGGAGGCATGCTATTTACCACAGCTTTTGGTGGTCGAATGTAAGGGTAAGCAACACATGGTGGGCACAAATCACCATTCAAGCAAATCAATCGCGAATGTTGCTATCGCATACATATGCATTGTTTTGACCCCAAGGATGATGAAATTTCGAATTGGTGTGGGGTAGGTAACTAAAAAGTGAAAAATAAAAACCTTTTTCAAAAAAATAACAACCGACTTTCAAAAAAACACTACAAAGTGCAAAATAACTTTAATTTCGGAAGGCGGTGACAAATAATTAAAATACGCAACCAAAGTCACCGACTTCCGAAATTAAAGTTATTTTGCACGTTGTAGTGTTTGTTGGAAATCGGTTGTTATTTTTTTCTTTTCTTTTTAGATATTGAACTCATCTAAAATTAAACAAAAAAAAATTTTAAGAGTGGGCTATCAAAAAAGGTCTTTGTTGCAATTTCAGGTTATTAAGCGCTTTTATAACGCGAACAGGCGTACCCTACTACGGTCGAAAACAAGTACATGTTTATGACGTGAGCTATTTTTCGACTGCAATTTATAAATCATATTTAAAAAAATTAGAACCTTGTTATAAACCTAATTTCAACAAAAATACATTGAGAAATGCCTATTAAACTATTTTTGCAAAAATAATGTACATAGATAAACTTCCTCTAGTGCATTTTTTATATAATTCGAAAATTGGCACACTCTGATTGCATGGTCCTGTTTTCGACCAAGAGGGGTTTTCGTGACGTAGTAATTTTTTATACATTTGTAATAATCCGGTCGAGAACTGGCTCTTACAATACTAGTGTCCATAAGATTTAAATTAATAAATTAGATTCAATGGTTTCCTTAATATTATGACAGCAAAGATTCATCCTTATTGAACATGACCACGCCAGATTTCGACCGCACGGTCGAGAAGTGGATTTTCTAAGAAAACGACGTACCAGTTCCCGACCTCTTAATTTTATTTGCTTTTCATTAAAAAAATAAGTATTAATTGCTTTCATAATATGCTATGGTTCATAATATAACTAAACAAATAAAATACAAACCCTAAAACACATAATTTCAATTAAAAACTTGCCCTGAACTCTGCGGCTCCTCACAATTTTTTTTGCACAGAACACACGTTATGACGCGTTCTTTGCGAAACACAGATTGCTCTAAATTTTTTTCTCGGTAACCTGGTACACTCAGGCAATTTGTCTTTGTGCGCGTACTTCCGAACTATTTGGGGGTGCCACAGTATTTTTTTTTTGTTTGTAAATCGGTCAGTATGGCTATTTTGTATCTATTTTTAAGAACAGTCTGTCAAAAAGTCGAGAACTGGTGCCGGTCGGCGAACTGGCGTATCTACCCTATGTGTTTACAATATATAATACTTTACGTTTAAGTAACTGATAACTTATTATGCAAATGACCCTAGGGGCTATTTAAATAAAGGCTAACTTCCTGACTCACCAGATAACGAGTTTTACTTATAATATTGCAAATTCTGGATTATCCAAGTATATTTCAAAGTTTTAAAATATTAACATAACTCTAGGATTGTCATCATATTTGGAGACACCCTGGATCCTGAACTCTCAAAAGGATCAATGATTTTAGACTAACTTGAATTTCAGATAAGCTAGCCAGTTGCAAGTTTAGAATTGAAAAGTTCAAAAAAAAGAAAACCTAAAAAACATGTATAAGTAATGAAATGATGGAGAAAATGTTAAAGACCAAAAGTTTAGCAACTTTTTCTTTCAAGCTCAATGCACGTTAATTGTATAATTAGAACTGCTTCAAAAATTAATTTAAATTTAGATGTGGCAATTATAAACAATTCTTGGGCAAGATTTTTGAAAGACAAGAAATACCTCACTGGCGGAGTTGCCAACTGCTAGTCTGCTAACTTTAGTCAGTAGCTAGACTTTTGAAAAAGTTGCTAGATTGTCAGATTTCTTTACTCAAAAAAGTTGCTAGAAGTAAGTAAATGCCACTTAGTTGTATGTTACAATAATAATTAACAGATTATTATAATTGTGTTTCATATCAACCTCAATTAAATAACCAGTAATTATTTTTACTATTAAAATTTCAACTTGCCAATTACAATTAATGCAATAGTGTTTTTAATAAATAAAAATAGGTGAAGAGGTAGATGATGATGGTCGCAGTTTAATAATTTTTTTTGTGATACTATATTTTTTATTTAGCTACAAGTTTTATTAAAGTGTAGCTGCTGAAATAGAAAAATAGCTAAATCTAGCTACAAATAAAGTTGCTAAGTTGGCAACGCTACTCACTGGATCACAAATAAAATTTAGGATTGAATGTTTTCTCACAGGCCCATCCATTGACAATTTTTTTAAACACAAATGAAATATTATTATGTTTTACTACATAATTATGTTTTATGACTAAAATCCATTATGTGAATTTTACAATTTGTTATAAATTGCACAGAAAGTAGGCAATGTAAACAATATCTAGGTCATTGATAGAGAAAGTGGTACATTAGAGCCACAATGCTTGGAATTATTTGTGTTTAGTTCCAATGTTCAATACTTTTTAGGTGGAAAAATGCTACTTCTAAATGGGACAGTCACACACATACAGTAGTCAACTGGGATTTGTTTTTTATTTGCTAATGTGGGATAGTTAGAACAATACAAATAAAAAAATGCTTATAGCTTAAGGGAGAGGTGGGTAATGACATTGATCACAGTTGTTTATGCTTAACCCAACCCTAAGGTAGATTATAAAATCATTTCATTAGTTTATTTGTATTTATAAACCTAGAACAGATAACTGTGGCAATCATATAATACTGTCAATGATAGATTATCTTTAGATAACTGGTTTTTATTATTTTAAATTAAGTTTAATGGCTACTTGGTTTATAAGATTTTTTATTAACAGATCAGTTAGTGGGTCATCTTAGCATAATAGGATGATTTTTGTTTTCCTTTCCTATTATGATTTATCCATTGTCTTCTCCATCACAAAAAAATGCTACCAAGTGTAATTTCAATTCTGTTTTCTCGAAAATTTGGACTGTGATCGTCTTAATCTAAAAGCTAAAAACACAACAAGAAGTCTCATCTAGTTCACAAAAATCGAAAAGACGAATTAATTTTTGATCTGCAAAGTATTCCGTCTCACTTTATTGGAACATAAAAACTTGTCATTCACATCATTTTGCGAGGATAGTCTGAAAGTAAACGAAAATAAAGCGACTTTAAAAATTACTTACACTGAAGTTTGTTTGTTTAGAGATTGACCGGAGTATGAATCACTGTTTCACAAAAACTATACACGATGGAAGTTAACAACTACAATGAATTGGCTGTCTCATCGCCTTAATATCAGTACTGACCCTGTTTTGCTTTGGAATCACTCACAGATACACTCAATACAGTACAGATGAGTAGGATTTAGATGGCTGATGATGAAACATTGTCAAAACATTAGTAGTAAAGTCAAGTTAGCAAAATAAACCAGACCATTTTGCTAGTACAAAGTAAATAAGATCGGCTGGTGTAGCAATGAATGAAAATTATTATTCAGTGGTAAACACGGTAGTATCTCTATGTAGTTTGTGGGTAAACCAATTAACGTAACGCACAGAAGACAGCGCAGCGCGGACTAAAAAAAACATAACAATACCATAGACATCATTCAGCCCACCAACCCATCCTAACCAACTTCACTTTACTTTTTTTTATATGTAACCACCAACGTAGCGTAAGTATGTCAGATAATGATACACTCTAAAGGTTAATGCCCATGTGTTATTCAGACACGGTGGCAGCCTGCGCCTGTGGGAGCGGTGGCAGGAGGGAGTGCAGACGCAGTTTTAAAAACAACAAAACATGGATCTTACGGCGCGTGGCAAAAATCGATATTTACATTCCCATCTTGTTTAAACGCAATTTTGGTAACAATTTCACAGGCTTATTGTCGCGACGGGGACGTGTAGCTCGCGAAGTAAACAGGTAACAGAATCAAATTAAATATAGTTAGGGCGAAACGTGTACCAAACTAATCATACGTGACACCATGATCTACGAGCAATACCGAATCCATAGAGAATTCTAGTTTATTTTCATGCCATTTATCTGTTACTGTTTGCCGGCAATTTCGGCTGCACCAAAGAGTCAGTATTTAATTCAATGGGTGTTTAGTGCAAAGTAAAAGTGATTAGTGTTTGATGGAGGCGTCCTGCAAGATGGCGGCTCATCTGGGAGAGATATAAGCTAAGTGGTAGCACTAAGACAATAGTGTACAGCTTGGCAAAAAAGTCTAGAAATGGAACTAATTTTTTGTCTGTTGGCAACATTCCCAAAATAATGACGTTTCATAATAAACAAAGTTCACGACTTCGTAAAGTTTTTATTTCGGCCATCAAACAGTGATTAAGTGAAAAACAATGAATAAAACCATTCGAAGTGCTAGCAGAGAGGTTATTTATAAAATTATAAGGTGTACAGGCGATGTCTGGCGGAACATGAGACCCAAACTATTCTTTCCGATCTTAACAATGTTTATCAAAGAACCGCTGATATGACAGGTATGTAAGCGTTTGTTTTGTTGTTTTTAGTTAAATTAAGTGTTAATTGATGAACTCAAAGCTGTTTTAATTTGCTTGCATACGGAATCAGTAGAAATTTGAAACAATAAATATCGAGCACATAGGTTATGTTTACATTTTGTTTGCATTACTCTGGTATAGCGCGCTTAGATTAATTGATACTTTGGTGACTTGAACTTTACCGAAATGAAAACTCAATTTCTACTTAACTTATACTTTGAGTTTGATTACAAGGTAGTGATGTATTAGTTGTAGCTTTTGCATTAGAAATTTAAAAGAAATTACCGTGCCATATACTAAATAACAAAATCTATTTATTCAATTCAGGTAAATCTGTTAGCACTATAAGAAGAGTCGTGCTGGAAGGAGATAGAAACAAAGGGGTATTTTCTACACCCGGAAAACACAGAAAAGGTCGTCCCAAAAAAGAATTAGATAACTTTGATTTATGTGCCATCAGGCAAAAAATTCAATTTTTTTACACCGTGAGAAAACAGGTACTTCAATTATTACTTTATTTGAATTAAACTGAATTATTATTACCACACAAACTGTGCTCAGCTTGTTCATCCGCTATCCCACAAGCATTGTTAGTTTTCCCGGGATATAATGTAGCCTGTGTGCTAATCTAGGGTTAGCTATCTCCATTCTAAATATGAGTAGAATTGTGGTTGTAATTACTGCAACCGATTTTTTATTCTGCCATAATTTATTTTAAATATATATTTTTGAAATATAAACATGGTTATTTAATTTTCAGGTACCAACCTTACGAAGCTTGCTACCAGTAGTAAGGGAAGATTTAGGATTTGACGGAAGCCGTGAGCATTTGCGGAAAGTACTTATAGCCCTAGGTTTCAAATACAAAAAATGTCAGTCTGAAAGAACTGCGTTAATGGAACGACCATATATAGCCGCGAAACGGATAGAGTACTTAAAAAAGATTACCAATAATAGAAATTTGCCAGAAGAGCTTAGAAAAGACATAGTTTATCTTGATGAAAGCTACGTTCACCAATCTTACAAGTTACAAAAGTGCTGGCAGTCTATTGATGTGAGTGGAGTAAAGCACAATGTTTCAAAAGGGAAACGCTATATCATTGTTCATGCTGGCAGCGAAAAAGGGTTTATCCCTAATGCTTTGCTCATATTTACTGGAGCAAACAAAAATGCTGATTACCATTCAGAGATGAACAAAAGTAATTTTACTAAATGGGTTGAAGAAAAGCTGATTCCCAACTTACCACCGGCATCGATTGTGGTTATGGATAATGCGCCGTACCATTCAGTAATGTTGAACAAAGCGTCCACCTCTGCTACCAAAGTAGCCGCAATAAAGGAATGGTTAATTCAAAATGAAATTCAATTTGATGAAACATTAAAAAAGCCTTCACTTTCGATGCTCGTGAAGCGTCACAAGCCAGAGCCGATTTTTGAAATCGACGAGCTTTTAGGTGCTCACGGTCACACTGTGGTAAGACTTCCACCTTACCACTGTGACCTTAATCCAATAGAGCTAATCTGGGGGATAGCAAAACACAAAATTGCTGCCCAAAATGTAGGATCGATCGACATAAAGGTATAGCTTATTAACAGTATGTGATAAAAAATGTTTTACTTTTAATATTGATAGAGGTATATGAATTCTTTCATATTTTCAGGAAGCGGCTGAACGTGCATTCCAAGCTATTACCGAGGAGGATTGGAAGAACTCATGCCAGCACGTAATAAAGATAGAAAAGGAGTACTGTGAAAGAGAACGAACTATGTACGAGGAAATTGAGCGATTAGTCATAAACACTGAAGATGATAGCAGCAGCACCTCTGAATCTGAACAAGACTCAGATGAGTTTGCGGCCAGCTCTAGCCAAGATATGGATGTCGCGGGGGTAGAATATTTAGAGGAAGATATGTTAGAATAAAAAGAATAATATTAAACAATATGTTTTTTTAATGCCTAAAAAATGTTGTGAACTCAGGAGTATTTCTCTAAATACTTATTTTTAGGTAATAAGTAATCAGTTGCATTTCGAGACGACGTTCTTGTTCAATTTAACAATACTTACTGATTTGAAAAAGTTACATATAACGGAATAAATTTGTCTTATTGAAAAACAGCTAAGTATCAAGATTAGGTCAGTGCGCTATTCGCTTGCAGCGGGTTGCCATACGAGCAGCACAGTGGCGCCTCCATTATTTTCTACTCTTTTTTGCCAAGCTGACCTAAATGTTTAGATTCTAAATTTCCTAACTTTAAGATTTCTGTTGTCATTATACATGGTGGAAGGCCGTAAGATATAGCATAGAAGCTATATAGTATAGAAGCTAATTGGCATACCTGATGCCATTATACATGGCGGAAGGCCGTGATAGAGCAAGAGGTTTACTGGCAGTTCGGCTGAGGTCACCTCTATCCTTCCTACGATTGATAGTTCGTAGGTTTTGGCAGACCTGCACCCTAATTGCGTAACTCCCAATTCATCATAATCTGTATCGTTTTGAAACGGATTGTTAAACCATTGCTTCTTAAGTTCGAAAAAAGTGTCTGCTCAACAACGTAAATAACGCAATGAATATTGTTGAACTGTGAAAACGAAACCAATTATGATTAATCGTAAGTTACGCAATTAGGGTGCTGGCTGCCGTCATACATGAGTATGAATTGAGACATGGCGGAAGGCCGTGATAGAGCAAGAGGTTTACTGGCAGTTCGGCTGAGGTCACCTCTATCCTTCCTACGATTGATAGTTCGTAGGTTTTGGCAGACCTGGCTGCCGTCATACATGAGTATGCATTGAGACTAGGCGAAAGGCCGTGATTAGTCTGTTAGGAGACCTTCGGTGGTGCAATACGAAGTCTCCTAACATAGTTGATGTACTTTGAGGGTATGAACTACATGCAACAGAAGATATAGCATAGAAGCTATATGGCATAGAAGCCAATTGGTAGACCTGGCAGAGGTTACCGTTATACATACCCAACCTTCCACGATGCCTTGTATCTCGTAGATTATAGCAGACTAAGCTGCTGTTGTTGTATACCTAAGACACCAGAAAACTTTATGTTTTGTATTTAATCACAATATATAGAATGGTCGGAATCAATTTAATTTAACTACAGATGGCGAGCTGAATCGTGGGCGAGCTAGTAAGAACCAAAGCCGATGAATGCGAAGCAAACTTCCCAAACATTGAAGCTTCTTCTCGGAACAAACCCAGGTACATCCAAACATATAATCTCCCCACAACGAGATATATTTGTACAAGCAGATATACAATAAATATACAAATATTTTCGTCGCGTCGCTGCGTTGCGTCGCGTCGTCTACTCCGTCCGGGACGGCACGGTGAGCCTGGCCAGCTCGTGCGTGCCTGGTTCGCGGCGGAGAGGGATGGCGTGGCGTGGCGTGGTGTAGCGTGGCGGCGCGGCGACACTTATGGAACATACGGAACATAATAAATATTGACCAACAACGCCCTCAATGTCATTCTCCTCGCAAATACATTGAAAACTTTAATTTTGTTTAATTGAAAAGCATTTTTTGGGGAAACTGAAAGCTTGTCCTAGGTGGCAGCCCTGTGTCGGGAGGACACGGCGTGGCACACGCTGGCAGAGTGTGCCGCTTGGACGGAGCCACGCCGTGCCCTCATCTCAGGAGTAGGCAGTGACCTGTCGCTGCCGGCCGTTGTCGACTCGATGGTCGACAGCGAGGAGTCCTGGGACGCGGTGGTTACCTTCTGCGAAACAGTTATGTCGCAGAAGGAGGCTGCGGAGAGGGAGCGGGAGATTGCTTCCGTTAACCCGATCCGCAGCAGACGCACCGGGCGTCGGCGGAGGGCGGACAACGCCCTCTTCCAGCCCCCCTGAATGGGTCCAGGGGCGACGGACTGGGGAATCCGTCGCCCCCTACTTCTTAGGACCCGAGATGGCGGCGCGTAGTGTTCCACGCGCGCCTCTCATTGATGTGGGGGGGAGTTTAACACCTCACTCCCCCCCTATCGCGAGGTGGCCTGCATAGGCGGGCCGGCACTAGTCGGGGATCGCGGAAGACTTACTAGTTCCCGTGATCCCCGGCGTAAGTGAGAGACGGAACACTGGGGTGGTTTTAGTCAGTAAGAGTCTGACAGACCCCTCCGCCCTCCCCGGGGCGGAGGACATCCATGAGGATTTCCCCCCGTAATCAAAAAAAAAAAAAAAAAAAAAAAAAGGTGGCAGCCCTGTTCAACATCTACAAGCCGCTATTGTTTTGATATCCCTTGAAGTAAAGCACTATAAAACACAATCTAAGGAAAAGGGACAGTTAAAATCACCAATATAACCCTCTACTCTCAATTAATTTAATGATTACATATTTCGTGAAAAGTTAAATAACGGATTTCAAGTACCTATGTATTTAACCCATAGACCACTCGTGCAGTTTTTTACATTAGGTACGCTATAAATAGAGTCATTAAGGAATCTATGTGCTCCCTGTAACGCTCAGAATAACATAATAACATCCAGGGCACTGTTGCGACTCCCGCATTTTTGTAGTGCTTCGAAGAATTCTTGAGAATATGTTGAAACGAGCTTCGTTAGAACTAGAAATTATCCCGCGTGGATGCACTCACTACCGTCTACCGGGCTAAAAAGTATCCTATGTGTTAATCTAAATCCATTCAGAAGCTTTTACGTGAAAGAGTAACAAACATTCTGTTAAATTAAATTAGGAAATACATTTTGATAAGAGGATTCAGGTTCATCGTTATTAATCATGTTTTGGTTATGACGAGCTTCACATTCTTCTATTATTTTAGTTTGAAGCTCCTCTGGCTTCGGAAGAGTGTCTCGTGATTCTATAGCGACTCTGAAGTTCTCGAATTCCTTTGAGAGACTGTACAACATCATGACTGTTAACGAGTCCTCATTAATAGCTAGCTGTCGAGCACTAAAATTGACCCTCTAACGAGAGAACTACGACACTTGGGTTATACAGGCTGAAGCTGTACTCGTACGACACAAATTTAATTTAATACATTCATTCATACTTTCGCGTTTTTACTTTCTTTTATTAGTAAGGATGTGTTTTATTTTCCAAACTGGCAACAAAAAGTTGCAACCATAAACAAATCTGATTTTCAGGTTTAAATCTGTCACTGTCAGTGTCACTAGTGTCATAGTCGTAGTGTCAGCGTCAGTCAAGTAATCAAGTTGTACGCGTAGTAATCGTTATTTTTTATCTATGTTTTTTGTGATCTTTCTTAGTCCATTGAGTTAATTTTTAGTCCGATATTGTAGTACGGTAACACACTTTTTGTTCCGAACTTTTTTCAATGGCTGAAGTCTGATTGAAGTTCGTAAACAAAATTATGGAGTCTTCATCCATAGTCAGTTTTAACAATGATTCTACTTTCCAAACAACATTGAAAGTAGATTGTAATAATATTAGCGTTCATGAATTGGCTCTACACGCTATGAGAGATCGATGTCTTTTGCTGCAAAGACGAATAAACGCATTAGAAACTGATAATATGCGATTAAAACTTGATGTGGTAAAGGCTAATGAGTGCTCACCATACGTCCCACTAAAAGAAGATGAAAAAGTAATACTGCACCAGAAAATTGCAGAGCTCAATAAACAAAAGTCTAAACTCATGCATCATGTATTTATGGTTCAATGTGAAAACAAAAATTTGTGGAACAAAATATCCACTATAAAAGGACCAGATAAGTCGACAAACAAAGACTATAACAAACAGCCCTTGCTACGCACAAATACTTATATTCATAGTACTCCAAAAAATAGTGCAAACTATCAAGAGAAGTATTCTGAATCAAGTCTGGAGGAAATATCTCTAAAACTAATAAATAGCTATATTCAGGAAAAGTCTCAATTAGTTGAACAATATGAGCAGATGGCACAACTACAGGATATGGATGATGATCTTTTGAATGTTGATTCTATTGGCTTTACTTACATGGACGACACAGCTACAGATTCTCTCAAAGAAATTCGCTGTCAAACAGAGAAACTGCATAGTTTGAAAAAGGAACTAGCACAACAAGAAACTGACTTAAAATTGATAATCTCTAGAGTTGAGACTGTATTACAAGGTAAAAATAACAGTCCAATTCTTTTTTCCAGTTATTTACTGACACTGTTGAGTGGCTATTCATGAAGTTTTTTTTAAGATTCTGTACCTAAAGCATGCCAAAGGTACCCCATAACTAAGGCTCCGCTGTCCGACCATCTCTGTCATAGTGCTGTATCTTTTGAACTGTAGTAGGTAGACAATTGAAAATTTCCAAGTATGTACTAATTTGAAATTTTCAATTGTCTACCTACTACAGTAATCTTATATAATGTCTGCTATAATGACAAATAATAAAAATAAAATAAATTTTAAAATTAAAGGAGGACCCTTTGATTTTTAAACTCATTACATGCATATTATGAAACATGTTTTTTTTTTTGGTATTTCATGGCAGCCATTTGTGGGAAACTGACTAATTATCAACTTATTAACATAGTATGTTTTTATAATTTTCAGAAGGATACAAGTGTCCTACATGCATTGCAAATAATGCTAAAGTTATAACATCAGAACATAAGGAGATAGAAACAAGTGATAGTCTAGCCAATTGGGCCACTCCGGCAGATTCCAGTACATACAATAATAACTTTAGTGAATTAAACACGTCAGCATATAAAAAAAGTATTTTAGAAGAAAGTGAAAAGGATACTACTGATGAAGCTTGTGATAAAATTTGTCCGATGTGTGGACAAACATTCCAAAAAGAAGTTGCATTCAACGAGTTCCAGTCTCATGTTGAAAGTCATTTTCTTGGTGAAACTGAACCTGACTCCATTACTGATAACTTTGACCATGTTCCTAATTCTTTTGATAATATCATTTAATTGTTTTTATTAGTAAAGTTCTTACAAAACATATTTTTCAAATTAATTTGTCTCAGTGTACAACATTCCACCAGAAACCATTTTCTCTTATTCTATCTTCTAATGAATATTATAATAAATTGCAACCACCACTCGTTATGGCTATTTTTATAGAATTAAAATATATCTAGTTTCAAAGACCAATCCTCATTAATGTATTGATGATATATATCTGAAAAGTGTTTGAATTTTCAAAGTTATAAGATTTCTAACTCACTTTCATATCAAACTATTGCACTGTTTAATGTAATGAATTTATTATTCTGTAAATAGTGAAATACATGTTAAGTTAACCACAAATTATATAAATAATAATACTATTAATTATATTGTATAAAATTAAGATAAAGATATTTAAATGATGTATAGTGTGTATAATGTAATAAAGCACAAGAAGAAGAAGAGTAGAAGAAGTGGAGGAGCCTGGGGAAGGCCATGTCCAGCAGTGGACTTCTTTCGGCTGAAATGATGATAATGTGAATGTATGGTTGTACTTATATGTGACAATAGGATATTTTCCAATTTATTGAAAAGTATTTTAAATTGAAGATTGGGACGAAATATGTAACAGAAAAATAAAAGTAAATTGATTTATATCCATTTTCTCAATTAAAAACAATTTAAATCAAATTTACTTTTCGTTGTTTTGAATTTACTGCCAAAACGCTTGTTACGATGACTTTTCATCACGTGATGTCAACTTTGTGTAAACCAAAGTAGTTAGTAAGTAAACAAGTGAATGTCGAGTTAATAATAAAATTAACAAGATTTTTAATGTATAGAAAGTGGAATTACTGGCGTACGGTGCCTCTGTGCACAAATACTTCTAAAACTGCGCTAAACAAAGTATTTGTACCGGTTCCGTTTACACAAAGCTGGCGTCACGATGTCACGTGATAAAAAGTCATCGCAAGGAGCGTTTTGGCGGTAAATTCAAAACAACAAAAACAAAATTTGATTTTAATCGTTTTTAATTGTGAAAATGGATTTAAGTAAATTTATTTTTATTTTTCTGATAAATATATCGTCCCAATCTTCAAATTAAAATAGTTTTTATTCAATTGGAATATACCCTAATAGACAGTTTCATCCTTAGTGAATTTTTGTACATAATGCCTCTGTTCAAATAATAATAATGTTTATAAATAAATTACTAGAATAAATATATATTCATAATATGAAGCAGGAGCACTGCCTGTGGAGACTTATTCCTAGCCTTTATCAAAATAAATAAAACTATTTATTTTTGTATTTTCTATTTTATTTATTTATAGAATTGATAGTACTAAATACAATTACATAATAAACACTACTTTTCTTTATATTGTTAAGCTAAATCTGTAGGTTTGACATCAGTTGATTTGGATGGCTTCTGTGTTGTTTTTTCAAGAAGATTTTTGCTGAACCACTGTGGCCTTTCTTTTTTCATCTCAATAATTCTTTTGCCTTTCCAGAATTCTTTGGGCTGAAACAAGAACATTATATTGTACTTCCATAAATTAGCAATGCCCACATTCATTTACATCAATGAAGGAATTGAATTGGAATATTGTTAATTGCAGACTAAAATCACACTTAGTTAAAACACTTCTGTGGACTAATTATTTTTGTATGCATGTATGAGCAAAGTTGGTTTAATATGCATCTGAGGTAGATCATTACAGTCATAAACAGGTCATGATTGATGCTATTAAGCAAGACCAGTGTTGCCAACTCCAAAAGTTCAAATTATCGAGTTCCGATCCGAAAATTATCGTATTCAGGGCAAAATTATCGTACAAAATCCAAATCACAAAAAAAAAAACTCATTAATTAATTTCAATTGAAAACAAACGACAAGTATAGAGTCAAAGGAGGAGTATGTGCCGAGTTTCACCAGCAGATCAAACCGTAACCGTGTTTTGTCGTAGTATTCAGCTAATTAATGTTTTTTTTTTTTTTAATTTTGTTCACAGTATATGATTAAATAAAGTCATAAATAAAGAATGATTGCTTAAGTTTTTCACCAAAAAGCTATTTGATGTTTTGTTTACGACTATGTGCTTATTGCGGATGGAAACATGAGAATATTTTCAGGATTGTGCGCTAGTTAAAGTAAGGGAAAGAGTTAAAGAGAGACATTTACTTGTTGACGCTGTCATTCGTGATGTCAATTTGAGATTATGGATCGTTAATTTTTTCTGACAACTACTGACCAAAGCACAAAATTATCGTACATTAGACATTCATTATCGTACATCGTACCATTAGCCAAATTATCGTACGCCCCCATAATTATCGTACGGGTTGGCAACACTGAGCAAGACTCTCTGAGGGGCAATTCTGCTAATTTTAAGAACGTTCACAGTCTGATCTCAGTGTCAATCTGTCAAAAATTCCTATACATTTTTGTCAAATTTTTGAAATTCGATTGTCGCCGAGATGACACTGCGAACGTTTTTAATTACGAGAATTGGCCTTCTGATTACTCAATCACAGAGTAGTGATGATAACTCACAACATATTTATTCATATAAATCAGGCTTGTTATTACCTCATCTGGAAGGGTTTCTCCTTGATACAATATGACAACATCATGTTCAACTGGATTGATACCAAGCTTTTTCTTTATTGCGGCTTGAATTTCTTCCGTTTCTTTCTTTACTTTGGTATAGCAATGTTCTGAAAATAAATAATTATCCATAACTAGCTGACCTGACAGACGTTGTCCTGTCCGTCCAATAGTCATTCATACAGAATCCCTACCCTACCTACGCTATAAACCTCATGGAGCCCGAGACCTTTCCAACGAATGCAAAACTGTGGAAATCGGTTCGTGCGTTCTGGAGTTATAGCGTCAGGAAGGAAAACCCGACTTATTTTTATATAGTAGAAGATAGACTTTACTACCAGTTGAGCTAAAGAACTTGTAGGTTTTGAATGCCTTTGCAATCAATACTAATATTAAAGTAACTCTCTCTGTATGTTACCTTTTCTCACTGAAACCACTGAATGGCTATCAATAAAATTTGGTGAGAAGATATGGGCATCCTGGGGATGAACACAGACTACTTTTTGTCACAGTAGCATGTTCCTGTGGGAGATTTTTTCTGACAACCGCACAGGCGATGCCGCGGGCAGAAGCTAGTTTAATATAACAAAGGCATACCACACAATCTTCCTTTCTCATGATGATGTCCACAGTTTTGGCACACTTTGATGTAATTTTTGGGTACAAGCATTTTATTGACATACTCAGGACTTCCAAATTTTCTCTTTAACTTCCTTTCAGTAGTTCTACGAAATTTGGGTACAGCCAATAAGAACCCGTCTCCAACTATGTCCTTGATTGAAAACTTTCTGGGGGGAGTGGCAGGTTGCATCTCATGGACATAAGCTAATGCCAGCTCTAGAACAAGAATTATGTTTAGTTAAGATTTTGTGTTAGTAATAAAGTCGTTTATTTCTGAATTTTGGGTACATTGTTGTTAGGCAGAGAGTATTTGGGCCAGAAGCAAATCATAATAGTTCTGCAGCTCAGTGTGTCCTTTGACATAGGCCTCCAACCATACTGTGTCCTCTGCAACTGGTCCAGTATGGCCCCCGTGTTAGTAGAATATCGTCATCCCATCTTGTTTTTGGATGCCCTTTGCATCTAGTCCTAGTGTAGTAGTCACTGGGGTAGGTACCACAGTCACTTGTTTGCTCCATTTGTTTGTTTTGTATCAATAACAACAAGATAATAATGTTTGAACACGTTTTCTGCTTAGCTCTGGCGCATCATGACATTTTGGACCTTAAACCCAGGTATTCCTTCACGTTTATTAACGAACACAACAAATTATTTGAGGCTACGTGCGGTGTTTCCGTTTAATTCGCTTGTTAAGGCTTGCGTCTGAATAGGTAGTGTGACTTCCTATATTTACCTTTGGGTGGATATCCAAATATAAGAAATAAATTCCTTTCCACATTTTTCATGAGTTGTACTACATGTGTTAGGCGAGGAATCATATTGTCGTTTTTGGCCAACAGTAGCCAAATCTAATATACTCTGTGATACGAATCAAGTAATTCAAGTAGCTGGCTAATTGGATAATCTTTTTTTTAGGTTAGCTTAGCTCATAGCTGGCAGTCGGTTTGACTTGACACTGACAGACAGTGACAGCACAGCATCACAGACCACAGAGTACATATACTCTTCACAGACTAAGTAGTGCATGAGCAACCTTTCAATTTACATCTGGCGACATTATTACGTTGCGGTTGCGTTTTCCTAACAGAAAGTAAATACTTGTAGTATTTGTTTCTTGCGAATGGGAACCTGTTTGAAAAAAAGGACTTAAGAAAACCTCTGCTTTTAGTGCTTTTTGACGAAAAATAATCCATACGTAGTATCTCTATGTAGTTTGTGACAAATCCTATTTCTCTGATCGTTCGCGACAGTGTTGCCAAGTTACAATTTAGAATTTCCTCAGATTTTTCCGGCTTTGCAAAAGATGGTTGCATTTTTGCGGCATGTTGTGTTACGTTCATCACTATTTTCGCAGACCTGTCTTCTGAATTTACAAAGTGAGACGTCTCTGATATTAATCTACTGATGAGTCTGATCCATTGACTTTAATTTCAAGTAAGCATGATTTGAATAGGCTATAATAACTTTTTTAGTAATTGATAAAGAACTTATCTAAATGGGAAAAAATGGAATGGGTAATGGTTGTTCATCATCATCTGAAGATTCATTAGCAGTCTTGTTCCACCCACTGCTGAGGATAAGCCTCTTCATTATTCTGATTGCCTTTTTAAAATATTAGCTTATTCCAAAGAAAAATTATGACACTAATAAAATACCAGCCTTTTTATCTAGACACCGTTTTTTTTTTTGGTTGGGAAATCATCAAATAAGTTCTCCCGCTCTGGGTGGAGCAGGAGGGAGTGTCAAACTTTTACTGGCTAAAACCCACCCGTGTTCCCTCAGTAGCCTGTATGCCAGAGGCGGTGGTATCTCTTTCGAATAACCCGCACCCCTGGCAGGCATCGGCCCTTGCGGGCCCCATCAGTTTGTTTGACAATTATCTTTGAGGCGCGCGTGGAACACAATGCGCTGCCGACCTGGGCTTGGTCCGTACCGGACAGCCAGCTACCCATTACTCGCCATCCGCAAGCCCACCCCTACGGTGGTGGCCGGGAATCAGCCTAGGATTTTCGACGCCCAGGGGTCTCCTGCGGCGACTAAGGCCCTGAGGGCGCATAATTATACTGCCTCTCCCTCACCTTTTCTCAATATTGTTTTTTTTTTATTGAAAGAAAACATTTTTACCTTAGCACCCTGGTCAATTTTAGTAATAGTAACATTGAAAATCATGGCGACTTTGACAATCAGCTGTCTAAAAGTGGGGGGGAAATGGCGAATGCCTGTATGCTGTGTGTGTTATGCAGTTCATATCCTCAAGCGTTTCGTTGCAGTTGTAGCTATGGCGTGTTTAAGTTCGAGTAGGCTCTGTGCTCGTGTTCAAGATAAGTTATTGTGTCAATTCGGACATAAAGTTCGAAAGCAAACTGTATTTGTGAAACTCAAACCTCCCGGACCATCTCCATTACGAATATTTGGAAAGACATGTCAGGTTAGACAATTTAAATCTCAGTTTTAATGTATTTAGTTCATTAATTTAGTAGGTTTGCTTAAATAATTAGATTAATTATTTTGTTTTTCATTTTGTACACTTGTTTTTTGTATCATGCTATTCAACAATGTTATTCCTTTTTACATAACAGCATGACAGAATATCTAACCTCTCTTTGTCAGCTGATCTAATCAAATATGTAATATAAATTTTCTGACACAAGATGCAATTAGAAATTGTCCTAAAAGCGTATACATTACTTGGTAAGATATGTGGTAAAGTAGGGTCAGTCATTGGAAATGTTAAAAGTGAAATCTTCGTGAGTCGGTGAGCAGTGGGTCGCTTCGCGCGCGGCACAGGTTTGTTGGGTTTGTCGGACAATTTTCACCGTAAGCAAAGATATTCGCGACTTTTACTTTCATCAAACAAAGCAAAGCTCTGTTTGGAAATAATTTAATTTAGTTGTTTTGGACGTACGACAATTAGGTACACTCACTGCTCTATTAGAAACGATAAATTTATGTCTGTTTTCGGTTCATTAGTACGGTGAAATCATGTAATACGGTGTTATCAGTCTGTTAATCAGGTATAAGCAGTACCAATTACGTTTACGCTGATTGACCCTGACCTAATTTGACGCAATACTCCATGTTAATTTTTTTAGGTCAAGCACTATGTTGTATAAAATAAATGCTCAAAATAAATGCTCCAAATCAATTAGTAATCTTCCCGGTAAAGAATGCTCTCTAGAATCCCAATTTACTGACCTTGTTCAGATAGACCCATCAGAATTTCAATACCTACTATGCGTGTCCTTCGTATACCAACGTCAAGGTCCTAACACCACATCAAAATATCAACAGTACATGTTAGTTGGGAACGCGCGCCGTCGTGCTTTCTCGCGCAGCGTGCGAGCATGCAATGTCCAATCTCGACGACTCGTGTATAACTTTCTAAGCAACAATTATTATTCGCATTAATATTTCATTTACTCCTTCAATTGCAATTAGATTACTGGCCGATTTCTTTATACACATAACATAACTCTATTTGCAGGCTTTGTCGAAAACGCGTAGGAAGTAGGTATTAGGGATATATTACCTTATCTGAAATCTTGATTGGACAAGTCATGGTGGTCATTGACGTACGCGTATCTTTAGCTTTACCTATGATGACAATCTCTAGACGCATGCACTGGCACACGGCTAGTGAAAGTTGTGTGACGATTCGTTGAATTTTTAATAGCGCGAAAACTGGGTAAGTAACCTGTCGAAGGAGTGCTATAAGCCTTTCTTATTTTTATTCTAGTCCATTTGGCGAGCATTGACCCCGTTTACCGCGAGACATCGTTCAACGCCATTTCTTCGATGTTGCGTGTCTCTAACTTTTCGTCTAGCCTATGAAAGTAGATGAATGTATATATGAATGAGGCTTTTCTAGACAACGTCAGGTTACACAGCTCTACGGCCCTTAAGGTGAACCTAATCCACATTTTTCCCATGCAAACTTCGGGAGTGTTTTACTCCACTGTTGTACAATGTACAGTCGCCAGCTGGTCAAGCTATCCCAAACTGTCAAATTTTACCAATTGAACGTAAACCTTATTCCTTTGGAATAAAGTTGATAAACTATCGAATAAAGTTGAAACTATCAAAGATATTTGACAGATTGGGGTAGCTTGATGTGCTAGCCTCTGTACATCAAAAATACAAAAAAAATAAACATGGTATGGTTTTGTCTTATTATTAATATTGTCTGTACGGAAACAGAATACTAAAATTAAAAACCATTCAAAAGTTAGGAGCCAACAAAGATTAGTTTTTCTTGCTAATTTAACCGAACTTTAGGCGTACTATATTGGCCATTGATTTATGCAGTGGTTTTTTCAGAAAACCCAATCTTCCGAAGAACTTTTCTTAATCTTTTACGCGCCTATTTTACTATAACGGATCGTGCAGCTCACCCAATAATGTAATGCGTGTAGACTAGCGTCTAACTGCTCATCACGGGTACTACCTCTGTCGGACACGAAGCCTGGTGAGACAGCGTGATTTTTAGCCAGGCCCATCAGTGACTTCGAGCCCTCGACTATATAGGTTCCCCTTAATACAGATTCCGGATTTGAATTGGTTTAACACTACAATCGTTTATTAGGTAGATGAATCGGTCGACTGAATCGCACCGTACGTAACCTCCTGCGTAAATGAAGCTCAGTAGAAATGCGGAACACACAACTATTTGTTCAGTCGACATCATTGTATAAGAGTTTGCGGCAATACACACGATGTAGCATATGTTATTTTCGACTTACAACATTTACTTCAATCCTAAATTACGTGATGACAATACAAAAGGGCATAGAAAGCCGAGTGTTAACTTTGCTGCCATCGAGTGAATTTTGTAACAGATTGCATATCTGCAAATGTATTTACATAAAACAAAATTTTAAGTCACAAAATGAATCAAACCGCCACTCTGGTGTAGCTAGTCCACGTGATTACCCAGCTACAGATTCTGGCGGTACTGGCCCCGACTTAGAGTTGTAGGTCGTGGATTCGAACCCAGGCAGGCGCTTTACTTTGTGCATGTAATTTCATCACAAGTTCACAACTGCTCTTAAAACAGTGAGCGAAAACATCGTGAGGAAACCAGTATGTCCTAGAACCAAAATTTCGAAGACATGTGACATTTCAGATGTAAGGTCACAGCCCACTCCCTCTCGAAGAGAGGAGGCCTGTGTCCCAGTAGTGGAAACATTTATAGGCTGTATATACTATGGTTGAAATCCCACAAACATTTTCTGTCTAACTCTCTAAAGATAAGGATATTTTTTTTTTTTCATTTTCCCATTGGTAGGTACGATACGGTAGATTTTTCCCGATGAAATTCTCAGATCATGCTTGACCGATAAATAGCAATTGACTCGCCCTGGATGAATGGAACCTAATTCCGACCCGCAATAGACGGTCGTGGATGTCAATAACGCACGTCTCTGCTTAGCCTTTCAAGGATCACGGGCAGGAAGAGAACGACACAAATGAAATATTTTGAATTTCAGTATAACTTAAAGACCATTTTCTTTTGCAATAAGATAATGCATATTTACTGTGGTCGTCTTAAATTTTTAATACAAGCTGCGTAGTTTTTTTGAAAGACCTTTGCGAACGTGGGCTAGGATTGTGACATGCAATGACCACGGCCTTGTGAATATTTTATTTGATTATTTTTGTAATGATTTAAGCCACTAAAAAGAGGTTGAATCTTGGCCTTATTCTAAAGGTTCAAATTAATATGTATTATTTAAATGACAAACGCTATTTTAAAGTCTGTTGCGCTTGTAACTGTTTGTAAGCACTAAAACTGCCAAATGCTTAGCGGTATTTGCAGCAGTGTTCGCCGATGATCCAATGTCCTTGCAAGCGTTGCATGCTTAGGCTGGTACAATTGAGCAATGGCGTTTCGGTCACCACTTGCAAACAATGAACTCATCAACGTTATCTCTGGTAGCAATATTAAATGACGTTGTTACTTGATAAGAGAACTATTTAACTTAGTTATGGATTGAGTAAGTCCGGTCTTCTCGTAATGAACACCACACATCGCCACATTCAGCAATCGCGTTACCTACTAATTTCGTTACTTGTAAAGGTGATAAATCAGGGTTTTTTATGTTTTTAAAAAAAATGGAGTTTGACATTAAATTACACAGTTACAGTTTAAAAAACGAACCATAGATCTAAACGAAATAATAATTTCGGTACTTGCACTAGGTAACTAATGTATCTTAATAAATTATTGTGACTAATAGCAATCTAAACCAGAACTTACGCACTAAGAAGTGAATGACGCGAGTCTATAACAGCAACTTTAAGTAAATATCTACAAACAAACAAAAAAAAGGCCGTATACAATAATTTAAGACCAAGTTTATTACAAGAATCATATAAATATTTTTCAGGAATTTGGAAGCGTGATGTGCGCACATTTTAAGATGTCTATGCCACTGCAGTTAAAACAAAACAGAATAGCATTCAGTATACCTACTCATGATTTCTTTGTTAATTGACGTTTGATACGCTATTTTGTGTGCCTTCTGGCGGGAGGTAAGGACCATTTAAAAAAAAAATAACATTGTATATTTTTATCCCATGTTCACAAAATGAATATAAATGAATTTGATTTTGAACGTGCATGTATAGTTAGAAATGTAGAATGATAGCCTGAAATGTTTGCTAGAGTAAATTGAAGGTGCTGTATAATTTGCATCCGTGATATTTCCGATGGATCCGCGAAATCGTAAACCAATGCCAACCTTTAGCTACTACAGTGAAGAGGAGAAACTTAATAGTAACCAGTTACATTGTTTTCGTATGCAATTGAATATCGATTCATAAAAAGAAAATAAAACAAGTTGTTATGCGCTATATTTAACTCAGTTAATTTTAAATCAAGACAGGTATCTATTTGTTCGAAATTTACGTGTGACAAGTTTTCAAGGATATTTTGCCTTTTATTAAAACCCTTCACAACATGTAATACTGCAAGGTCTGATTTATTCATTACCTGTACCTTTGTTTAACACTCACTTTGAGTTGCAATTTCTGGGGTTATTCCATCACTAGGTGTTGTAAGGCAAAGAGTGTGTCTTAAAAGAACGAAATAATTAAAATGTTTAGAAGGAACGTTAGTTTTGGTGCAGACATCATCATCTACCTAGTCTTTTCCCAACTATGTTTGGGTCGGCTTCCAGTCTAATCCGGTGCAGCTGAGTACCTGTATTTTACATGGAGCGACTGCCTCTCTGACTTCCACAAGCCAGTTACTGGGTAATACGATACCCCTTGGTAAGACTGGTTATCAGACTTTTGGGCTTCTCACGACCTGTAATGACTGTCAAAGATCTACGAAAGTCTGCCAGGACCAACAGCTTAACGTGCTTTCCGAGGCACGGAGGGTTCTTGGTATATAAAGATGGTCACCCATCCACGGATCAACCGTTACAGGCGTTCAGCTTAACCTGCTCGACCAACCCTAATAGCAGCTACAAGGCTGCTATTACTTAGCCGCAAGCTCCCTAAGTTTTGGTGCAGCGATGAACAACATATACCTTTCTGATATAGTACCTATTTACTTCAACTGATAGAAGATTATAATTTTGAAGAATAGTCGCCGCGTCCTTATTGCGTACGTTGGAGTTGATTGCAATCTGTAAGCACAGGCAATTACGTCCGAAAGTGTAATCGTCATATGATGTCTACTCCACGGCATTCTTCAGGTAAACTCAGGGTCGATGTGTAATCTTTGCGCTGTTTAAATACTGTGTATGTTCCGTTAGATAAGTTGGATTAAATTTGTAAAAAATGCGTTGATTTTCTGAGTAATTCCCGCTCGTCCACACCCCGTCGTCCACACTGCGGACGACTGGGAATGTTGCGTTCAGGGTGCTTACTCGTCAGTTAAACGTCAGGGATTGGCTGGACTCACTGAGTCGAGCCAATCCCTGACGTTTTACTAACAATTCCAATGACGATCTATCGGAATTATATTCGAGAGTAAGCACCCTGTTCGTCTACACTGTGGACGTACAGAACGCATTATTCCCAGTCGTCCGCAGTGTGGACGACGGGGTGTGGACGAACGGGAACAACCCGATTTTCTAGGTGCTTCATCATTCTCCTGCACTCAATCCATTTTTTTCGCGTCTGCGCAGACTTCCTCTTTATTCATACTTTTGTTTTCGCCGTCATCTCAGAATTCACTTCTTTTCTAAACATAAATATAATCAATTGATTTTGATTATATTTATTTATAAGATTGACCAATTCAAATTGGAGTTTATGTACCGCTTTTCAAATTTATGTTTGATCTTTTCGACGCTTGTAATTTTATATGTAGTAAGAGTCAATCCCTGTCCCTTACTACATTTAGAAACAGTAGCTTTCTTGAACTGCACCCTCATTGCGTAACACGAATCATAGTCAGTTCCATTTTGAGAGTTCAATGATATTTATTGCGTTATTTACGTTGTTGAGCAGACACATTTTTCGAAAATATGAAGCAATGGATTAGCAATCTGTTTTAAAATTATTCAGATTAAGAATAGCAATAAATTGTATAATTTGTGAGGCTTTTCAACGTTTATAAATTAGGTTTTGTGCATTATAATGTGGTCAAATGTTATAGGAATAAACACCATTGTTATTATACATTGAACCATTCTATTATGAATAGGAAATGAGATAAGATAATGTTATCAAATCAATAAGCAGTAAAGCTGAGGTTTATATCGCACCTATGATCACATTTGAACAGATGGGACTACTAAAAGTACCTTTCGCCTAGTGACAACATGATTGCCTGTTGTGTCACTTGTGTCATACAGACTGCTATTTTTACCAACGGCGTCTAATTTTGTATGAGCTGCCAAAAAATTGCCAATGTTTACTTACAAAGCTCTTGGTGTGTACGTTCACTATCTAGGTATCTATCTATTCTATCGAAGACTATCTATTTATATGCGTAAATATAGATATTCATTTGTTAGGCTGTTTTCGTTCACGAGTTGTCCAACTGTGTATGTTTTAGTCAGTTGGAACAAAAAAAGTACTTATTATAGAATTTGTTACAGCATTTTAAGCGTATAATTAAATAATTCTTAATATTCGTTTTTTTATTGGAAGATTTATTAAAATTACCTAATTTATTGACCTTTAATTACTTTTGCGTTGCAAATCCACTTATATCGTGGATATTAGGTACTTGTATCTATTACATAATTAACTATTAAGACGCAACACCTATTGAATAAAATCGTTTGATTAACTGATTGTTTGCACTGAAATGTCGTTATCCTTTCTCATGTTAGGTAGTAATTTCATTAAAAACTGTTATCAAAATAAAATCTTTCCAAGGTTCAGTTCCGTGAAGCTCTTCTAGAATTGTTTCACGTCCAAATGACTCATGAAACATAATTATGTAGACAACGACCAGCCGTACCTTAAATTCTACAAGAGTATGAGCACTCAGGAATGTAATATAATATATTCGGAAAAAAAAAACGAAAAACAAACCTTTTGATTGCAGACCGAAACATACACGACCGAGACATCTTCTAAAGTAAACCAAATTCCGGATTTCTTCAGCCGTAGGTACCTGGGAACCTACTCTCGAAGGTACGAGCCTGATCGAAAGTAGTACGATGCTTCGGAATGATCTCTACTCCCGATAAAATCATATTTTCGGGAGGGCAAAAACACATCAGAAAGTAAGGATACCTGTCAAATCATGTTGTCAATTATTCTTTATTCAAGCCCCGAACCCCCCAAGCCATACTCCGTATAACCTTTGGACGTCAATTTAATGTGTCCGAAGGTGATGCGGATTAGGAAACTACTACTACGGATTTTGCGCTTAGAGATTCCCCTGATTAAGTTTAGCCACATTCGTCAGGAAGTGGATTATTTGATCAGATCTGATTCCATTAAAAAACGCTGCTTATCACAGTTCACTCTGGTCATAAGCTCTACCAAGACCATTTTCAACTTTTCAACTTTCCTATCTTACTTCAAGTGTTCCATCCAATCAAATACCAGCTTCCTTATGGCGTAAAATATTTTAATGGAACTATCCCAAAAGTTCAACAGTAAACCTACACAAGTCATGACTGTACATGCATTCATAACCAGTTGTTCCCGTTAAATACGTCCTTGATCCATAACCTAGCGGGGCGGGGCGTCTTCGACCGACATGCCTCTCGACACAGACCGGTGGAGGCTAATTGCACCTGTGATCATTACTGCCAGTGGGTGCAGTAACGACCTTGGTATACCATACTCCGTGGCTGCACTTAATGTTGGTACCAACCTTACCAACTTACAAACACGCATACTGTCGAGGTCGGTATGAATAGTGTCCAATAATACTACTGTCGATTGTTGTTGACACGTATTATAAATAAGGTTACAATTAATTTGATCGTGCGCCAATTGAACTTGTTATTTAAATAAAATGGGGCACAGCACTAAAAAATGTTCCTCGTTTTGCTATGTTTTTGGTAGTCTCAAGTTAGGGAACATCGCTTAGAATAACATCGTCTACAGCGAGAAAAGAGCCGTGAAAGAAAGAATGTTCTTTTTCTGCCTGTTGAGGAGATACCTAGAATGTATGATCCTAAATCTTGGAAGAACAAAGGATGCTAAAAGTACACGATTTCAAATGTCTAGACAGATTGCGGTCATGTTATGCAATAACATCGCATGCATAGGAGTAATTTCGCTCGGAGCTGTCATGGAGAATGATATTGACCCTTTTCGACCCAGGCGAAGGTGGTTGCATGCACTAGTCAATTTGTTAACGAGATGATTAAGTAGGTGTTTTATGAAGATATTTATCTAGTAGCCATGAATACGTCCACAACTTGGATAATCCCAGTCAAATAGATATTTTATTGACTTGCCGCATTGTAGTAAAGTGATAAAGTTCGAACGTCATCGGACTTTTGATGATTACATGAAACATACCATGAAGCAAGTGTAATTAATGTTTGTGTTAAACATCCTTTTATCTATTTGCAGTGTGAAGATCGTAAAATGTTTAGATAATAGCATGTTTAAATTTAAACACTGAATTATTCACGCAAGAATCACGATAAGTTTGCGCCTGCGCCGGTGACGCGTTGATGTCTTTTACAGGCGTGAACGTGAGCAACTACGTTCACGAGTCCGTTTATATGCTTTTACTGAGCTGTAGGTATGATAAATTTATGTCAGATTTTAATTAGTCTTGTTCATGAGACTTCATAGTTTCGTTATAAATTATGCTTGTCTTTATATGCATTACAACGAAGTCCATTAGTAATTTAAATGTTTTAATGATGATATTACCAAATAGGTAACCCATAACTTTCTTGTTCATACATAAGTGGTGAATCATGGTAAACGGCTAAATACCAATACATTATAATTATAGTAAGAAATCTGTAGAAAACCAGAACAACCCTTTCGAAATGAGTATTACAATGTTATAAAGAACGTTACAGTTTACTAGTATATCGGAATTCATGTAGGTACTTATTTCGTAATAAAAGCAAATAATTTAGCTTAGTTTGGTTCGGCAGTCATGTTGGAAAGACAATGATCCCACATAATCTAATGCAGCTGTGGCCTAGCTGATTCATCAGCGTACTATCCAACTATTTAGCTCTTTGCGAAAAAGTATTACTACCACACATAAACCTTAAATCAACACTTTGCGGGACATTATGGGCCATATTCATAAACGATGATTAAAGTTAAATGATGTATAAACGTCAAAAATGTACCTATGGTTAAACAGACGCAAATCATTATCTAACTTTAAGCAACGTTTATGAATAAGGAGTAACACTCCCAGACGTATTAACAATAATATCTCGTTCAGTGTCTTTCAACCCGTATTAATGAATGAAATACGTAGTAAAATAAATTAAACATTTTCCTTATGTGATTAGGTAAATCATGATATATTTTTATTTCAATCATTTACTAATACAAATAATTTGTGAATTCTTCGCACGTGCAAGTTTTATTGTTATTTGAACAGGACTTCGTCATTAAAGTCCTTGGAACGTATGTCTACTAATTTGTAAGCAATTATTAGCATGTGATTACAAGTAGTTGATTACAAAACTAAGCACATTTTAACCATCGTTCTGCATATTACTTGGGCAGCATAGAATACAAATTAGGAATATTCTTTAAAAGCATACCTACTGTCATTCTGATTTCGGCACATGGCTATATAAAGCAAACTTATTTTTGTTCCTGATATGGCATACCATTTTGGGTTTTTGCGGTTAAAAGTAAGGTATACCTACCTTCTAAATCAGTACCATTTACAGAGTAAAGAAACAAATCGGTACTACAGCGTGGGCGTAGTGCAAAAGCAGTTCAATTAATTTTCAAATCTATCTGTCGACCATTTATTTAATTGATAACAATTCGACCGAGGAAACTTGTTGATGTTGTGCTAAAGCAGAATAAGCAATTTTACCATTATCTTTAATTTACTACACTATACATTCTTGCAGTTTTGCGAATCATAGTACCCAACAACTGGGTTTTGGAGGTCAGATTGCTTCATGTAAAATACTGGTATCCTGCTGTATCTGGTTAGACTGGCAGCCGACCACAAAATAGTTAGAAAAAGGCTAGGCAGATGATGAGGGCTAGTATATACTGTCCGATGAGATAACATTGGCTTAATACCGTCTTACTAAAGGATACTAAGCACAATAAATTTATGTAAGTTAGCAATATCGAAATAAGAGAACTAATTAAGCGCTCCCTTTAGGTTCACATAATGTGTCGGATTGTCCACGTAACAGCTATATATCAATCTAATGTACGTGTCAATTGGTGTTCACTTCTATTTTAAGAACAGTGTCGATCGATGCGCAACAAGACTGTTCGAAACGCTCACTTTCTATCGTGTTTTAATTGTTATGTACGCCCAGTAACACATGCAATTTTACGTGCGACAATGTTGTTCATCATTTACGTCGAACGCGGATATCATGCTTTTTAACACGCTTTTATTAGCTTCACCTGTATGTTTGTAAGCATGTTTGTTTGTAATTCCTTTGGACTTGATTTTGACCCACTTAAAACGGTCAGATTTCATTTAAACTTTGTAGACTTATCGAGGACCGACGACAATTCAATAATTTTGAAAATTTGTTCCAAAATGTAATTTTTTTTTATGTGAAATATCACGCTTTTGTAGTTAGCAGAACTTAAATGGAAAAAACACGTTTTAAAAACCAAACCAAAAAAGCAGAAAATAATTTCGTGTTTTAAAGCGTGTTGTTTAGTTTATTTGTATTAAATTTTTCACGTACCTGTCTGTATTCGGTCTATTTTATATGATTTCGTGTCGTAAACAATACTCAATTATTTACATTAATCGTAATAATAGTCGAGTCTTATTTACGTAGCGTTTAGGTACACTTGTGTAATGTTTATTCGAAAAAAAAACCACACATAGAATAGATGTAGCAGGCGTTTTAATGAGATTTTTCCTTGTCAATTAAAAGAAGTTCACATATTGACATTACACGTAAGCGTGAAAATACTTAGAATTATCGAGCCTTAATTACTGTAAGCATTGATGTCATTAAAAACGTCGTTCAGTACTTACTCAATTTAACTGAGCAGGGTTTTTTAATATAATTGATCAGTAAAAACATATAGGAACCTACCTACGTAAAATATTTAGCATTACGGGTAGTAGCCCAAGCAAAATGTAAAGTATAAATTATGTACTATCTGTTCCGGGTTCATAAGTAATATGGAATAGGGGAAGGACACCAGTGAATCAACAGCTTTGCCAAGGTTTTGGAACATACATTCACATTTATTTATTGTGACACGCACTTAAATTGTCTTCCTGAAAATAATTGAAAGGTACCTAAAGGTCAACTGTGGTTATCGTTATTTTATTTTGAGTAGGAAATGGTGATTACTGTGATAAATTGTGTTTTATTTCGTTTATAACCTATGGCCGTAGGTCAAGACTAAAATATTTCAATATTAAAGTTAATGGCTACTACGATGTTCTTCAGAAGTGTTTTTGAATACATTCATGAATTTCTTTTGATATATCTGCGTAGTTTTATTGTAAACATTCGCCGAGGTACCTATTTTCCTGAAACATCAGTAACTAACATTTTCTTATATAATCTACGCTCGCCTACTATGAGTAAGTAGTAATTTTTCAAGCGTAAGTGTTTATGATAATGTTTGAATGTAATAAATTAAGCGATAGCGCTGTGACAGAAACGAATAATGGAAATAATGTGGTTTTTTTTGGGATGGGAAATCATCAAATAACTTCTCCCGCTCTGGGTGGAGCAGGAGGGCGTGTCAGACTTTTACTGACTAAAACCCACCCGTGTTCCCTCAGTAGCCTGTGTACCAGGGGCGGCGGTATCTCTTTCGAATAACCCGCACCCCTGGCAGATGTTCATGCGGGCCCTATCAGGTTGTGCTGACATCTCTTTGAGGCGCGCGTGGAACACAACGCGCCGTCAACCTGGGCTTGGTACTTACCAGACAGCGAGCTACCCCTTACCGTCCGACCACAAGCCCAAGATACGGTGGCCGGGAATCAGCCCGGGATTCCCGACGCCCAGGGCGTCTCCTGCGGAGACAAAGGCCTTGAGGGCGCATATACTGCCTCTCCCTCACGTGCGCCGCCTCCCTTTTCGCGAGCATCACTGCTTCGTAGAACGAGGTGACGGCTACCCATGCACTCTCGCTTCGTACCATGGCCTGAATCAGGGCCGGACGCGAGAGATCGCCGCCGCCGATCGCCTCCATGAAGACACGGTGGTGCTCCGCCCAAACCGGGCAGACCTCCACTGTATGTATGCTCCACCGTGTTCTCAGGGCGATCTTCGCAGTGGAAACACTCGGGCGTTTCCTCCCGCCTGATGCGAAAGGACGAGGTGAGGACCTGCGTCAGGCGGAAGGTACGGACGCCATGCCGCCTCTCAAGCCACTCCTCAAATAGGGGACTTCCGCCGCAATCGTGGCGTGCCTAGAAATAATGTGCTTCCTCCATATTTGCAAGTTACATCTAAAAACAGAAAACTCAGTTTGCCTGCTACGACGTAGCACTGCAATCCGGCCTTAGTACAAATTGAGGTAGTCATAAAAACTCATTTTAATTTATCATCGGTACTAAATAGTAGTGGAGCCTTTTGTCTTCTGCAGTTTTGTTGATCCTTATTACAGACATTTCATAAACTTCAAGATATTAAGCACTTGCCTATTTTAATGTAATTCGAAATCAGTATAGGATCTGGATCAAAGAAATAGTTCCACTGATTTGTCATTGGAACTATGTCTATGAAGCAGATCCTATTCTGATATTGCCAGTTATAAAAAAAAAAACTCCCTCTAAATATACTCGCTTCTCATTAAATTCCCTGAAATCTTCAATGAAGCGGTCCTTTACCGTGCTAAGGTGTGTGAAATCGAATGGAAGTAATTATTATGCTACGCATCCGACGTCGCTGCGAATTAAGGATGTTGTCGAAACGGCTCCACTAATACGTTTATTAATACCATGTTACATATTGCGTTATATAAGTTCTGATCGATGAAAACAATGAAAGGAAATGATAAGGATTACACTTGTCGGTATTTACCGCATAATTTTGAACTTGACTCTGTAAAAATCTTTGATAATGAAAATGATATATTTTCTCCATGTTATCCCAGAAAGTTTTGTCAAAGTACCTTGATGTCAAATGGATTCACCGTCGTTAAGCAGGCAGATTATCTTTTGACGGTAAGACGATTTATATTTTGTCTACAAATATTTAGTCTAATCTGAGAGTGAGTATAACCCAGATTAAACGCATGTTCTCAGCCGTGCTTAAAAAAATACAGTTTATAAAATGACGACATTAACCAAACCGCTTCGCCTTTTTGTTGCTTCTGTGGCAAGATAAATATTAGCACAAGAACCTTGAAGTGTATATTCACAGCTCGAACTACGTTTACTAATAATGCATTAGATTTTAAAATTGCAACATTGATCCTACCTCCCTCCAGCGCCATCACGAGCCTTGCAACCGGAGAATGGCTCTGAGATTAACGTTCAGTTCACGCTTAGTCATTTGCTATTTCTTAAATATAGCTCAAACCTGTCATTAATTCCAGTTTTTGATAACAATTCGGTTAAAATGTGATTCAGTGCTTAGATTAACATTAATATGCACACGCAGTTAGCCACGCACGGTTTAGTATGTATTTTTATGTAACCAAACAATAAAATGAAAGTAGCTACAAACAAGAGTTCACGGTCGAAGTAATGATGGATAATTTATGTAGATATCTGTTGAAGAACAGAAACAGTAACTGTCATGAACAGCAACACACACAATGCCGTAACGAACAACTGTGTACAAATACGAGTATCTATCTAGCAGAATAGGACTTTAAAATGTGTATGACGTAATTAAGGCTAAAGTATGGTTTAGCTAATTGTTTTCTCTTAATTTATAACCGCAAACGCGTCCATCTATGGGCTGGTACTTGCGAGCACATACGTGCGTCGGTTGAACGTGTGGTGGTTTTGCAACGCGCGGCCGGTCGCAGCCCATCGGGCGCGAACTGCACTCGCTTGCAGTTGCATAAACGGAATTGCGAAACCCGCGTATCGCGGTCACTGCCGCCGTCGACGCTACCACTTAGTTAAGGGCACCTGGCGCACCCTTCGTGCCTTGTCGGATACTCACCCACTGCTTGCTGTTTGAACTCACCACAAGCTGCACCCGTTGACAAAGATAGTTATAATGTGGATTAAGTGTAATGCCAAGTAATATCGTATTGTGAGGTTTTGAGTTTTATCTCGATGGGTCTCTTGGATGCTGAGAATGTCGCAGTGCGTTTTGTTTTACCGTCATACAATACGCTCATTATACATCGACCACAAATACCAGACAATTTAATCTTTAGTTGTTCAATTCCTGAGTTGTTTTTTTTTACCTCTGGTAAAATTCTCTTCGAGTATTAACAGAACTTTTCTTCATTACAGAGAGTCACAACATGCGGGCCCGCATGCGGGTCAGGCGGTTTCAGCGCTGCCGCCACTGGTGGGCTGGTGCGCCGCCTTGCTTCCAGCCTACAGAGCACAAGCACAGGCTCGCTACCAGACTACGGCACACAGATCGTCGACCCCTACCGCTTACTGGAAGACGACCTCAACGGAATATATGAAGACATCAGATCCGTAAGTACAAAGTAATTTATTGCCATTGTGTCAAACTGAATTACCAAAAAAGCGAACGCAACTTTGTTCTTGCCTGTTTTTATTGCGTCGAAAATGCAGTACAACACAATTAACATATTTTTATAAAGTTAATAGTATTTTTCAAGATTACGCATACTTAAATTAATAATTACCATAATTGAATTTTTCGTAATACCAGTTACTTATCCACTCGAAAATTGTGCATTTCTTGTTGTTATAAACATCCATTTAAAATATTAATTACTTCTGTAAGTAGATAAGTTTAACAATAAGAATACAGAATTATAGACGATGACACATGTGGTGACTGTATTCAGAGGAGTAGCATCTGATTGACTTTGTAATTATCATAAACAACGAGTAACCGACAAAAGTAGACGGATCAATGTGTCATTCATTGTATCATAGGCCGTGATATAAAAGGTAACAGTTTACGAGCCCATTGCTCGGCACTGTGTCCATTGATCGGCAATTGTGTCAAAGTCACGACGTGTTAGCACGTTGGTCAGTTCGGGTTGTGCAATTCGCGCATCGGCGGTAATACAGATCTGTGGCACACAATACTGCTAACAGTAACGTAAATTATGCACTGAATTACAGTTTGCTAGATTCCAGTGCGTTTAACCTAGTCGTAATGAATGCATTGCGACTCAAACCGGAGATCCCCACTACGAATTGTTTGGGAAATGTAACATTGGCACATAGCACTTCGCATTCGTTTGTTTCTATTGAAGAATTATTCAGCTTTTTTTTTTTTTTTTTTTTGGGTGGGAAATCATCAAATAACTTCTCCCGCTCTGGGTGGAGCAGGAGGGCGTGTCAGACTTTTACTGACTAAAACCCACCCGTGTTCCTTCATTAGCCCGTATGCCAGGGGCTGTGGTATCTCTTTCAAACGAACCCCTGACAGGCATCGGCCCTTGCGGGCCCCATCATTTTTTGTGCTGACATCTCTTTGAGGCGCGCGTGGAACACAACGCGCCGTCGACTTGGGCTTGGTCCTTACCGGACAGCGAGCTACCCATTACTCGCCATCCGCAAGCCCATGCCTACGGTGGCCGGAAATCGGCCTGGGATTCCCGACGCCCAGGGCGTCTCCGTATCCTAAGAATTATTCAGCTGAAGATTTTCATTCAGTTTGATCATTTTCATTATCCTTTGCAAGTTACCATCACGAGCATTGACCTTCCTATTATCAAAAAATGTCACACACAAATAAATTATGTTTTAAGTGACTTTACGTGCACTGGAGCATAAAAGTGCTAGACTGTAATGGCAGAAACTGACCTTAAAGCACTTAATAAACACAAAAATTAATGACATCCTCTACATTGTGCTCGAAGCCGGCAACCTCGGCGGTGTTGTATGGTTGCGCATTTAGCTCAACTGAACTTTTGACAACGATATTGCAAAACATTGCAATGCACTAAAGTCAAAGTGTATTTACGTTGGCGAAGTCAGTAGTGATTCGATATCCCTCATCTGAATTGGTGTTGCTAGGAAATCACCCTTCCTGGTTCATTTTGTTTATTGTAAATATTTGTTTATTATTAAAATCTTTAGTGTATACTTATGTAGGTACTCAGATAATGTAAGACCGTCATTTCACCCAAAGACGTCCATTGCTGGACATAGGCTTCCCCCAAAAGAGGGGGCTTTGCCATAATGACCACGCTTGGCAGGCGGGTTCGCGATCGCAGTATGGTGGTAAAATGCATAGAGAACGCTGCTGCCCATTCTCTAGTAAGTCCTATTGTCCCCTTCTACGACACCCACGGAAAAAAATGGGATGGTGCTATTCTTTTACGTCCGGCACCACACAGAACAGTAAGACCGTATTGTTAACAAATCATTAAATAATGGCAAAAAACATATTGTGAGGTACAGAGTAAAGAATGTTGATCAGTAAGGCTTAGTGACATCAGTCTTACCGTATCATCGCCGTTTGTGATGCCAGTGCTCGTTTGCCTACTTTCTGTTTGGAAAACTCGTCTAAAACTAGGTCCCTGTGTGAATGCTGTACTGGCAAGCTGTATATTTCTACACGATCATTTCCTTCACGTCTGTGGACATATAGGCTGATTTCTAGTTTTAAATCCATCTTGGGTGCTTCTAGTTGAAAGATCTCTTTCAACTAGAAGTAAAAGCACGGATTAACGATAAGCCTTCATCAGGTTTTTGTGTGAAGAAGTTCTCGTTTATTTGTGTTTAAAAAATGTAAGACACGCAAAAGTAGGATTTAGGGTTTCGTAAATATCGACGATTATTGATCTGCGCGTTTAGCGACTTTTCTGTTTATGTTAGGAAACTCACCAAACCCCAAGATTTTTCACGTTCGTGAGTACGTTTGATATTACGTAATAGACGACCGGACAGAATCTCATTCATTCAAACTGTCAGTCAGACTACGAATTACCCTATATCTGCCACATTTCATTACAATCGGTAACGGTGCTCATATTTAGTATAAAATTAAACTTGATACCTTAAGAAAACGGGTGTGTTCTTCAAATTATGTTCCTAGAGTTTAAAACTGTCAACAAAGAGTGTCAAAGTTACCACAAATTGTTTGGCGTCTTGTTTACATTATTTGCAAGAATGACTTGGCCCCAAGTATAGTCATTTTCGTAATTAATGGGTCTCGCAGTGCTAAGCAATGAGTGGGAAATGGAAAGTGTGGCGTGGAACAGCGCTAAACTTGAACATTGACCTTGTTTCCAGACCCGGTACGCAAAAACAACTAACAAGTATTCTCATTACTTCGTTTCCGTTACTGGCTGTAGCTTTACTTCATTAAAATATAGGAAAATGCTAAACAGCCATTGAGAATGGCTTTCAAGAGATGTTTTTGACACCAAGGATTTAATTGATTGTGCTACTCGTTTGTTTTGCTAGTTCGGAGTTTCCATAAAACAATGGCCCCATCTATCTATATAAATAAAAAGAAAAGTCCTGACTTACTGACTGACTCACTCATCAACGCCCAGCCCAAACCCTTGGACCTAGAAAGCTGAAATTTTGCACAGAGGTTCCCTTTATAATTAGGACAAGGAATAAGGAAGGATTTTCGAAATTCCACCCCTAAGGGAGTTAAATAGGGAATGAAATTTCCGCGCTGGCGAAGCCGCTGGCAAAAGCTAGTATAGAATATTAGCGAAGAATTACACGTCATTCTGATATACTTGCACCATAAACGTATGTGTTAAAGAAGTCTAATTAGATTGTCCCTGTTACATGCAATGTCTCGCAACATCTGGACTTCCCGATCAATTGGAAATAACATGTCATTGATTGCTTTACCGGTAGCAAGGCTGTTGTATTGGAATTATCTTATTTATGTGTAAATAAACGTAATATAGGTACTCTAAACATAAACGCAAGATATTATGCGTAACAAAAAAAGTGGAAATACGACATTGGCTCGCGTCATTCACACAATTCATTGCCTAGGTATAAATGTTGTCTAGGTTTTTTTTTTTTTTTTTTGGGTGGGAAATCATCAAATAACTTCTCCCGCTCTGGGTGGAGCAGGAGGGCGTGTCAGACTTCTACTGACTAAAACCCACCCGTGTTCCTTCAGTAGCCCGTATGCCAGGGGCTGTGGTATCTCTTTCAAACAAACCCGCACCCCTGACAGGCATCGGCCCTTGCGGGCCCCATCATTTTTTGTGCTGACATCTCTTTGAGGCGCGCGTGGAACACAACGCGCCGTCGACTTGGGCTTGGTCCTTACCGGACAGCGAGCTACCCATTACTCGCCGTCCGCAAGCCCATGCCTACGGTGGCCGGAAATCGGCCTGGGATTCCCGACGCCCAGGGCGTCTCCGTATCCTGCGGCGGCTGGGGTCGCGAGGGCGCATATGCTGCCTCTCCCTCACGTGCGCCGCCTCCCTCTTTGCGAGCATTACTGCTTCGCTGAAGGAGGTGACGGCTCCCCATGCCCTCTCGCTCCGTACCATGGCCTGGACCAGGGCCGGACGCGAGAGATCGCCGCCGCCGATCGCCTCCACGAGGACACGGCGGTGCTCCGTCCAAGCCGGGCAGACCGCCACCGTGTGCTCCACAGTGTCCTCAGGGCGATCTTCGCAGTGGAAACACCCGGGCGTTTCCTCCCGCCCTATCCGAAACAGGAACCTCCCGAAACAGCCGTGTCCGGTGAGGACCTGCGTCAGGCGGAAGGTGAGGACGCCATGTCGCCTCTCAAGCCACAATGTTGTCTAAGTCAGACATTTCAGGGGCTGCAAATATTCCTGTATTTAGACTTTTATTATATGGAAAACCTAGACTGTAAGAGTAAGTGACGCTTATGGCGATCGTCACTATTCTACACGTTAGCGTAGGAGTAGGCGGATTGTCAGTTCTGATTTGAAAAATATTTTTTCAGCTATAAACGGTTTTCCTTTTATTCAACTGTAGAATATTATGAAATTCCGTGGCTACCTATGAGATTCAAATAAGAATGGGACTGACCTCAACCGGATCGCCACTCATCACATACAATTTTTTTTTTGTTCGCACATTCTGTTCAAGTTGAGTCGGATCTAAATTTTCGTTATAATATCTTGAAAGGTCAATTCAATTATAGTTATCTCGATAGCATTATCTTCAGTGTACCAATTTACTACTACTACATGGGTCTAAAACCATTTACCCATGACAGTGGGAAGTTCATTGACAAAATTAAGCCCAAACAGATTACCTACTTCAAATCGCCAGGCAGACGTAAATACAAAATTGTAGTGTAATTGTCCAGTTACGTTTGCCCCAGACTGCGGAAACTACAAATTAAGTTTAGGAATCGTTTTGCACTGACCTTGACAGAGTTCGAATAGATTAAAATAAACCATGCACATTATTTGAATGTGCCAGGGTTTGTATATCTTTGTCATTAAACATTGGTGCTACTTCGCATACTCAGCACTTTAGATGAAGGTGAATCTCACTACGTAGGTGCGTAGGTACCGTCCTCGGATTTCGCAACAGAGTGACTGCGTGACGTTTTGAATGTGTTCGGTCAACAACGGATGGTGAAGATCCCATTCATCCAATATTTACTACCATGTTTAGCATATTCAAAACCTAACTCTTAATTACTACGACACGATTGCGATTCGTATATTTTAGGCGTTAAATCTTAATTTAACGAGGTTATATTTCACTGATTTTTTTATATCTTTGCCAACGAACCTCAATGTCAGAATAGATATTTGTTGCAAAAGAGTTGAAAACTCTTAGAGGGGATATGATTTTGAATATTTTGCGCCACACCCATAGGCCATACTAACATCATGTGGTTATAATTTAATGGTGCCTATCGTATTGGAAAAGCTTGGTAGGTAATGGTGATTTGGTGATTTAATTTTGTTCGAAAATGAAGGTGGTAGGTACATTGGTACATAACTGTTTACATACTTATTCTTATGTATTCTTAGGTATGTCCGTGACTGTTTCCAGTATTACAAAAGCGGAGCCTTATGTTATTTGTCTAAGGAAGTTTGTAATGGTGGGTGCGCCTACATTAATATTTGGTAAAACTTACAAAACTCTTATGTTAATCCGACGATTTTACTATGTAGAATATAAATGTATGAATATGTAGGCTTGTAGCCTATTATCATAATCACAGAAATTGTCAGTGACCTTACATCGACGATCATTACCTTACCGCATTATACAATAAGTGCGCAATACCGACTCAAAAGTTGTTATACATTTATAAAATCCAGTTTTTATTTCGTAACTAGCTTCTGCCCGCGGCCCGCGTGGTTATCGGAAATTAACTCACGGGACGCTGCTACCGGGACCAAAAGTAGCCTATGTACTGTACTGCTTATAATATCAGGTATCTGCCAGTGGAAGTCCCGTAAAAATCGGTCCACCCGTTTCGGAGATTAGCCGAAACAAACAACCAGCCAAAAATTTAATGTTTTTTTTTTTTCGTTATAATTACTGCATATACTTACGCATTTAGTAAAACGATCTTATTTTATCATTACAAACAGACACTTCAATTTAATTTATCTGTATGATGGACTTACAGATATAGAAGAAGATAGATAGACGTTTACTGAAAATATAGGTCATCCGAATTTAAATTGATATGACTTTGCATACAGTCTTCGTCAGCGAAACAATGAAATTGATGTTCAACAACCATAATTGAAAGGCAATGGCAAAAGGCGTATTGTCCGCTGTACTAAGAGGACACTTGCGTCAACCTTGCGTCAATATGCAGTCGATGGTGGTTACCACACCGCTAGCTGAAAACTACCACCGAGTCCTTCAAGTAGTTGCAAATTGTCTCTGTTGTCACAACATTTAGACTGCCTTTCGCGACCAACAAATGCGTATCATAATAATTAACACCTACGTATTTTTTACGCAGTCGCAAGTCATGGTATAAAGGAAAAACGTAAGGTTCGTCTTGCAGTAATTTGTACATAATTTAATTATCTGTACTGTACTATGATATATGTCATACTTACTATTCAGACCGTTAAATAATCTGGCTTTATAGCGACCGATAAAATCAACAGCGTAAATTCACTACAAGTAAGAAACAAATGTGTTTCTAATTGTTAGATTACAGCGAAGCAATACAGGGGTTCTCATTATGTTTTCCAGGTATTCGATGTCTCATTTTTGTAATGTTCACAATTAGCTAACGAACGCAATTAGGTTTAATTTGTTTTATTGTTGCATTTGTCATTTAGACTAATTAGAAGCACATAAAGACCTACGCAATTAGAAGCACATAAAGAGTTACGCAATTCATCATCTGCCTAGCCTTTTCCCAACTATGTTGGGGTCGGCTTCCAGTCTAACCGGATGCAGCTGAATACCAGTATTTTACATGGAGCGACTGCCTATCTGACCTCCACAACCCAGTTACTGGGTAATACGATACCCCTTGGTAAGACTGGTTGTCAGACTTCCGGGCTTCTGACGACCCGTAACGACTGTCAAAGATCCACAAATGACAACCGAGACCATCGGCTTAACGTGCTTTCCGAGGCACGGAGGGGTCTTGGTATGTAAAGATGGTCACCCATCCACGGACCAACCGCGGCAAGCGTAGCTTAACCTGGTCGATCGACCCGTGCAGCTATTGTTACTTAGAGTTAAGAGTTACGCAATTAGAAGCACATAAAGAGCTACGCAATCAGGACAGAAAACTTAATAGTTATGGGTATTTGGAATTGGTACTTACGTGCTCTATAACATTCTTTTCCATGCAAACTCTTGAAAACATTTTTTTTAAACAATTTAGTATGTGAGAAGAAGATTGATTGATTCTCTTTTGCTAATAAATATGGCGTGTAATCAAACATTTCGTGCGCCAAGAATCCGTTCTTAGCTTATTCATGTAAATTCCAACGAATATACGAAATACCTACTATAATTATGATGTTCACGATCTAATTATGTATTTTGAAAGATAACTGATAAGAAAATAGAGCGATTGACTGATAAAATATGACACCAATACTTCATGAATGACCATTGGAATGTTTGAACATTTTTCGTAGCGACTGCTACGAAAGCGTAGCACATGTAATCATGCTGCATTATATTAGGTGGGACATCCTTGGAATGTATGAATGTGCGCTTATTATGCAGGCTTAAGACATTTAGTGAATATAGAAAGTGAAAGAAAGAGAAATGTCTCACATTATCAGATGACTCAATTGTCTACGTAGTGAAATTGTCAATATAACCTATACGATTTCTTGAAATCTAATATTAGCTTCAAGAAAGTGTACAATTTATGTAAGAAATTATCGTAATCTGTACTACAGTATATCAATATCAATGCACAGTGCTGGTTCACTCGGTTATCTTGTTTGTCAATTCTAATCAGTTAGTGTTAAATACGATAGTTCATGTTTTAACCTAGAGATTTTTATGAAAGAAAGAAAGAAAGAAAAGAAAAAACGTTTATTTGCGGTAAACATGACGCAAAAAGAACAGGAATACAAAAATAATAAAAGGTTGAGGAAACATGCGTCACATCCACGCAAAACGGCTATCGCTCAGCATTATGCTGCGACTCTATACAAGACAGAGTGCCAGCGCTGGTTTTCAGTGACAGCCGGCTTTGACGTATTGACGTCGCCCGGTGCCTCAAACAATTAATAGGACACTGAACTGGTACAGCGAACTTATAGACAAAATAATAAATTTAAATGTAAATATGATAGAACTAAACAGGAATATAACATTTTTTAAAACAAAATAAAAAAAAAGAAATAGACAAACATGCTACGAGAATATCATCCTCAATAAACTTTTACTCTTTATGTAGTGGCAACATTTCGAAGCGTCATTCATAGAGTTAATGTGCGTGTGCGTCATAAAATTGATGTAAGAAATTACAAAATGGCCAATAATGTGAATTATGTAATGTGTTTATGCAATAATAGTTGTGTGTCAGTGCCGTAGGTCAGTGTTTTAAGTGTATATGAGTGAATGTGATTGTGATAGATGAGATGAGATGGGCCCAATAAAAGACAAAACAAATTATCAGCGAGACGACTGTAGATTAAGCTGTAACACGCGACATATCTCCTTCCCATACGTATGCGTTATACTATGGGTACCGTATTGAACAGCTAACAAAATATGGTCTGGCGCATCATGATGCATAGCACGGCTTACAGTTTTCTTATCTGTGTTCATAACGTTGTTAGTGATGTTGTTATAAACTTGAGCCCCATACGTAATTTGAAATATGATTTCATTGACTAAATTAAATGTTTTCTTTTGTTCGCCTGTCACAAGTGACAACTGGGCAAAAACAGGTAGTGGTGGCCCAATGGTAACGGCAGCGACTTACGAGTTGTAGGTCGTAGGTTCGATCCGAGACAGGCGCTTTAATTTGTGTAAATTATTTCATCGCGACTGCTCTCAAAACGGTGAATGAAAACATCGTGAGGTAACCGGCATGTTCTAGAACTAAAAATTAGAAAACATGCTCCCAAAACGGCTACAGAAAACATCGTGAGGTAACCGATATGTCCTAGAATCAAAAATTAAAAGACATGTGACATCTAGCAACTAGCGCTTTGTGCCCGCGTGTGATTATGGCCCACTCCCTGTCACCGAGAGAATTAGGCCTGTGTCCCCAGCAGTGGGAACATTATAGGCTGTTAATGCTATAAATTTTAAACAACCCAGTTGTTGAACGGAATTTAAAATCAAACCAAATCCAGTATGCGCTCTCTTGTTTAAAATATTTTCTCATTATTGTGATATTTTTGTTAGATGTGATCCCAACTCGAATGTAGCCCCTCTGCCCGACAGGAGCTGGAGCGAAACACCAACCAACCAGAACTGAACACCATAGCCACATACTACTTCGACGGCCAGGGCAAGGCGCTCAGGCCGATGGTCGCGATACTTATGGCGAGAGCCGTCAACTACCACGTCTATGGAGAAAACAGGTATGTGCTCTTATCTACGAGTTCTTGAAATATACACTTATCTTATTCACAACTATGAGTCAAGGCTTGCAGACGTGCTTCTGTAATATTTTGTTTAAGGACAATGGTCTTGGATATACAAACACATTGCTATATCATAGCTGCAAAAATACGTGACAGTCAGTCATCTCGGCGAATAAAAGGCTTAAAATGTATTATCATTTCATCTATTCTGTATCATTGTTAAAATTATTTTTATGCTACTAACTTCAAATAAATTCTTTTATGAAACAATGTGCTGCATCACGAACACGCGTAGTGGCAAGAAAGTAAAGAAAGTTTGAAAAGTCTGGGGTCAACCCACAATGTTTCTTTGTAATAATAACCACAAGCATTATGAGCGTAAACAATGTTTTATCACGTTGTGCTTCAAATTTATTGTTTCGATGATAATTTAGCCACCTATTTTATGTACACATCTAACCTTGAATGATGGACTTTGAAATGTAAGAGCCAAAGTGCAGAAGTCTCCCACATTGTAATTGACGTTAAGAATGTTGACCACACCCATCGCCCGCGGTTACATCCAACGGCATAGTGTAGAGGCAGTGTTAACATGAATGAACGTGGCGAAAAGGCAGTCTGTAACAAGATTAAGATGTCAGATTTCGCCAAAATTATTCTCATTATTATTTGAGTTTGAATTGTTTAAAGGGAAGATTTATGTTCACCTTTGAACAGGCGTTTACGATCAGACAATCTATGAAGGCTGCTCTCTATCTGAAATGTTAAACAAGTCGAAACGAACCATTGTTTGTAAAGTGGAAGTCCGACCGAGACTGATATCTAAACTTTTATTTCCTAGCCTTTCGCTTAATTCATTGAACTTGTTGCCTAACAGTATCTGTTTGGCAACACTTTGGGATTGCGTTCGGTCATCAGACCGTACGCTCCATAGTTCAATGTCTCGCCGGGGACCTTGAACAAACGATTTTTCAAAGGTCTTTTATGTCGTCACATATCGCGAGACTATTTATTGCATTAAATCGAAGGTTGTACTCAACGGTCAGATATAATTACATCGAAGAAGATTAAAACGTAGTAGATTCTCATTATTATAACAATTAGTCTGATTCTTCGTGTAGTATTCTAATCAGTAATATTGTAATTGCATAATAATAAGTACGCACTTTATTGTTCTTGAAAACAAAAGGTGCTATTTACAATCTTTGCGGTTTATTAATAAACTTAAATTCATCATAATGCAAAACAGAGTTGCTTACTTGTAAATTAAATAAAAATAAAGAAGGGTCGAATTTAGACCCTTATCTTTCGGTTTGTTTAAATCGGGTAAAATATTCAGATTTCCTTTGTCTGTTTTAAGAGAGTCGTGACGTGAAGACGTGTAGGAATATAATGTATTTGTATCATAAGGAAAATCTGGACTTCTAAAAACAGTACTATTTTTGCATTCAGCGCAAATAATTACAATAAATGAATAGTAAATGTCCTATTCAGGCATTGAGTTCACGTGTTCCCTGTGGTTTGCCGCGATCCGCCCTAACATGATGAGAATATGTTAAATGTTTTAAAACGCAAAGCGAACTACTGGTCGATTAATTTACCTACGAAAAATTTGACTAGCTGACCGTGATCTAGCTAAGAGAGGTAATTAATAGTTACAAGGTACACGAATAAAATATAGTAGCCAAAATATTAAAAAAAAATATTATGTACGTAGTGTATACCTACTGTACACTTTGTATATACAGTGGCTATGGATGGGTGAAGGCGTGTTATCTACTACACGTCTTCCGAAACCTTCAGACGAACTATCTCGCACATCGCGCGGTATGCGCAAGCGCAAGCGCAACCGAACCGCTTACCAAGGCTTTTCTAACTTATTGATGCAATAGCTGTCTTTATTATTTTTCTTACCGATTAAAACGATAAATATCACGAACTTAAATTTTAAAAGTTGTTAGCAGGTAAAATGATAAAAAGGTAAAATGATGAAATAAATAATTGCAAAGTGGTATAAATGTCATATGTTGTCTTTGAACAGTTAGTATGGTTACTGCTAACCTTACATTCGAAAAAGAAAAGTTGCTGTTTCAGACTGCGAACATCAATCATAAGCTTAGCAACATGATTTTAAGCCAATCAGTCCTATATAGACTCTATTTTTAATACAATTTACGAAAGCTCTTTATCTGGTCTTACGTGGCCATTTTATAGGTACTGAAATTTCTCTTACGGAAAATCATAAATGTAAGAAGCAACATATTCTTGGAAATGGACAACATAGCGGTACAATAAATAATACAACAAAGAGCAATATTGTATTCAAGTTACAATTGACACTAGTTCCAAGTCAGTTAACGTATGTAAGTAAATGTTGCAACAAAATCTCGCTTGAGTAGTTTGAACATACGTAATTGTCCGGTTCGGGGTGCATTCATGGTTAACGGTGCAACGTTCTTGTTTGACTCGTAACCAGGGTAAGCAATAGGTATGGTGCGTTTTTATAATTCTTAACTTGACGGTTTTATCGTGGACGTTTACGTCCACGTCACGGCATCACAACACAGGGATGTGAAATGTATGTAAATACCAGCTTTTCCCGCGTGGAGGTCGGAAAATATTCCACGGGAACGTACTACCTGGATGAAAAGTGTGCAAATTTTCATCCAAACCTGTTTAGCCATTTTTGCGTGGTTGATTAAAAAAACATCCAAATGAACACACTTTCACATTTATAAGATTAGTAGGATAAGAAGTAGTTATTACATTTCCGCCAACGATAACGTTATAACGTGCACGTTTTTCGATACATTTTATGGATTTTGTAGACGTGGATGTCCACGATAATATCGTCATGTTAGAAATTATAAAAGCGCACATAAGGTGGGTACTTTTTTACATAAATATTTGCTAGGTGCTGAGTATTTTTTTGTTTTGTTTTTCTCTGAAAAATGCTAGACCGTGATTGAAATTCGTTGAAAATATTAAATTACGATGTATTCAAGAAAGTCATTTATTTGTTCTTATCAGTATTTGCATAAAATTAACTAAGTAATAACAGATACAATAAACCTAAAATCAAATAATACAATTGATAGTTCCTTGTTATATGTGAATGTACTGAATAAACTTTCAATCAAAGCCTAGATTTCTCTTTACCAATACAGTCTCAAGTCCGCAACCGCAAGCTTCTGCAACTTATTGTATTATTCTCGTCAAAGTTATAAATAATGTCTATTATGTCAAATATTTCACGTCACTACTGTTGCGAAGAGCTTGAAACATTACATATTGTCTGAAGTTATTACATTCACGTAAAACTAGTTGGAAAAACTTAACGATCCGCTTTTTATTAGCAAAACGTGTTTGATATACATCTGTCGATAGTTCGATGATCCAAGTCAAACAATTGAAAGAATCTAAAGGCACTGTTTGAATTAACTTAGTTTTTTTGTTTCATAAATATTTTTTAAAGCTTCTTCATGTTTAATCGACGAAAAAACGGAGGAGGTTCTCAAGTCGACGTGTATTTTTTTTTATGTATGACCACGCGTAACTTTTTTCAGAGTAGTCCGATTTTGATCATTATTTTTTTTGTTGGAAAGGGTATAACCCCGAAGTTGGTCCCATATAAATTTCGAAAGAAAAATCTAACCCTAAGGGTAGGAAAACAGGGGATGATTGGTTGTTTACTCACAGATTTAAATACTGAGTTGTGTATTACAAAAAGTAATCAAAAGTTAAGCCATGTGGTAATGAGTAGATCTTAGCCACAAAAACTTATAAAATAAAAACTTTTAACAAAAAAATTAAACCACCGAAAAAACTGAAAAGTAAAAATAATAAACCTGCTTTTTTAACCTTAATAACTAAGTTCGGAAGTCGGTGACTTTAGATATGTATTTGAATTTTATGTCACCGCCTTTCGAACTTAGTTATTAAGGTTAAACAAACCAGGTTTATTATTTTTTACTTTTCAGTTTTTTCTGCGGTTTAATTTTTTTGTTAAAAAGTTTTACATAGTGAGTTAGATCGGGGTTAGATAATCGACAAAATTGTTCCATCCCATACAGCCCTTTGTCAACGTCATATTATGAAGCAAAGGAGTTCATTTACTACTGAATGCTGACCTTTAAAGCTACCGCAGACTGGCGCGATGCGACAACGCGACGCGGCTCATAGTAGTACAATGTCTTTGAAAACTTGAAATCATTCTAATAGAATCACGTCGCACCGTCGCGTCGAGCCTTTATTTTCGAGCAAAGGGTCCTTAGCTTCAGCTTTTCAGCCCAGTGGCAGTTTTCTGCCGTGACTCTGATATAACTATTATTTCACAATAAAATATTTGGGAATGTGTGTAAACATCCAATATGTTAATGTGCTATGTTGTGGTTCAGTGCATTGCAGCCGTCACAGCGACAAGTGGCGATGATCAGCGAGATGATACACTCGGCGTCGCTTATACACGATGACGTCATTGACCAGAGCGACTTCCGTCGCGGGAAACCCTCCGTCAACGTGCTCTGGAATCACAAAAAGGTATTTTTTATTTTTATTTTTTCATTGGTATTGCCAACAGTGCACTGAGATTGTGCCAGATACGCTAGCTGTGTGTTAAGAGGCTAAATACCTTTTTCTCTATTTCTTAACTTTTAATGCCGTACCTACCGACAAGAAACTTACGTCTTGTTCCCAGGTTTTAGTAATACAATAGTAATGTACTTGCTTTAATTCGATTAACAGCTTTATCTCATGTGAATTCAAAAATTATTAAAAACTAATTTCAAGTACACTTGTTATCTTAATAACTGTACATTATACACACAATACTTTTAACAATATTTTTAATCGATTATCACCTTTATTTCATTATTTATTTCATGGGAATTCTAAATTACTTAAAATGAAATTACATAGGCAAAAAGTTCTCATGAAAGAATCTAAGTAGGGTATCATAAAGTTGTTATTCAATTGAACATACAGTTTGAGAACACACGGTTGAATTTTCCTTTGAAACATTATATTTCTCCGTGACATTAAACTTCAATCCATCTCCTGAACAAGGCGATAAACATTGTTTCACACGTGTTGAGGATATTTTACAGAAATCGCTTTAAAGCTACACGCATGCGCTTATTCTCCAGACAATGGTTTTATCGTTACCCAACATTGATCGCTTTATGTAACGTATCCATAAAAGTGCGTAAGTGTATAAAAATAGCACGTAGGCAGTTCTTCAGAATTGTTCCTATAGAATACGAATGAATCTATATTTATGGAAGTGATCGTCTTATGACAGTGATCTTGTGGTTATCTTATGTAGATTGACGCAAATTCTCTCCTAAGTACGTGTGTGTACATTTAAATTAACTTAATAAGTATACACAAGGGATTGCTTCCCAACATCAGTCAGATTTGTGGTTCTATACATACTTTGCAAACGTGTTTTATTATATTTGCGATGAATAAAACATGGTTATTTTGATTATGTTTTTAGAATTCACTTAGTCTTGAAATATAACACCAAATGTTCAAAAGAGTTAAAACGACCCGACCTAAGCAATGTAACTGCATTGTAAAGAGGTTTAAACAGTAAGAGAAATTGGAAAATAAATAATAATTGCAATCCACAATTAAGTTCAAAATATAAATTCCGGCAATGGTGCCGATTCGGTTGTCACAAAATTCTCTAAACTAGACTAAAAATCACCAAAATTTAGTTTATTCCTGTCAAACGACGATTTCCTATTCTGAAATTGACTAAAATGACACAACTTAACTATATTTTAGTTTGACAGCACTAAGATTGCACTGAATTATTAGTTTAGTGAAAATGGTAATTTTGCTATTCTGTTGTTGTCAATTTCATTATTCTATTTAACCTAAAATTTTGGTTGTCTAACTAAATCTGACTATTTTTAATCGCGATTAAATAGGTGTGGAATAAAATTGGTTGTCAAGCACTAAAGTTCACACCGACACCTCGACTTCTGGTGCAAAAATAGTACTGAATTTTTTTTTCTTTTCTTTTGCCTATATCTCGAAAATGGTGTGTCCTATCGCAAAAATAATGAAAATTTCGACCCCCTTTATAAAACTCCCGAACACCTCTAAAACTCGACATGTGGGTAATCATTTTTCATATTTTCCATGAAAAAAGTGAAAATTCCATGTAAATCACGTCGAGGCTGCCGCCCCTGTGCGCGCCGCTGGCTCTAAAAAAAAACACGGGGTACGGCAAACAAGTATCACGTTGCGAAGCCAAAACATACCACGTGCGAGTCGCGATTGTCAAATTCGATTTTAGCTGTGTCAAAATTGTTTTTAAATTTAGAGATATTTTTTCGCAGAATAGCGTTAAGATTCTCATAGTCAAAAGTAAGGAATTTTAGTTATAGTTTAGTTCGGTGTACAACAGAATCGGCACCAATGTCAAAAACCATCACTAAAACATTTTTCAAGGAGACAGAGGTATTTGTTTTTTTTTTTATCAAGACTTTAGAATCCAATTCATCAGGAAATCCTAAGCGCGATGCGAATTTACAATCAGTGATCATTAAGATGATTATTTTAATGCTTCACAGACCTGATGCATGTCAATTTGAAGAACATATAACCTTGTCATTGTATACGATACTGTAAATAGAACGAATAAGTAGTACTAACTCTGCTCTATGTTAGTAGGTAGCCCATTGTATTGGGATAAACCGAACACTGATTAATATGTGTGCCATGTCTTCACGATCACGAGCCGAATGGAAAGTGCAAATGGGCTAAGTACATAAATAAGGAGCGGCTGTGTCTTGTCTGTCATTATGTCTGTTGCTAAGGCGGTGCCGAATTTCTGAACGATTACGTGCGTCACTATAAATCAATGCTTAAGCAGTTCGAAGTTAGCTACATAAAATATACCAACGGCCATTTTTACTAGCTGTACGTAAAGAATACATTCAAGCGCCGTGATACAATCGTATTGAATTTTGGTTTGCTGCTTGTTTACAAAATCTTTATTAAGATCACGATTCACGCTATTCATTACGTCTTCCATTAAATCATATTCTTAAAACCACTCACGCATATATAAAAAGATATAGTCAAGGTCTAAAATCATAACCCAAACTTTTAACGAATATTTGAATTCAGTATTTTATAGTTTAATATTCTACGGTCTCGCCTGTTTTCACTGAACCATTAATAGCATAGTTTTAGGACCGACATACCGGACAGAAAAAAATTAACGCCTGTTGTCTTTAGCAATATTAGTTTAAGCTTTAAGTCGGCACACATTATTTACCCATTTGTTGTGCAAATATTGAACTTCGTAGATACACGTTCGTCATATTCAATTTCGTTTTCAACGTGACTAGAAAGCTGGTTTTGGCATGACCTGCTTGTAATTATTATTCAATAAATCACGTTTGAAAAATTCATACCTACGATATTTTATTTATAGATTCGAGACTATTGTTATGTGACATTTGAGCAAAGAACCTTAAGGGTTCTTAGCTTAATTAGATGTACAGAACCTTAGAACAATATTTTACGTGGTTCAAGTTTGATTTCTATGTTTAGATAAACACTCGTTTTATAATACAATCAATGAGTATACCTACACACTTAAGTAAACCTGTTCTTGGCTTGACCCACTTTGTGTTTTAACAAAGTTAATAAACTTCACCTGGTCCAGGTTGTTGCCCTAAAGATATACGTGTAATATAAATATAATCTGTGGGAAGTAGTCCGAGACATCTGCGTCGACGGGACAATCAAAATTATTTTCTTTCTCTTTATGAATGGGTGAGCATCGAATCAGTCGCGTAGTAGTTGTGTTGTTAGTGGCTGGTCAGACAAGTCTCACCTACTCGCACTGGGCCAAAAGGCGAGCGACCCTCGGTGAAAGTACCTCGCGGCCTCATCGCACCAATGAAATGTTGATACCGGCCTTTTTTTTTGATGAGTTGTTGTATTTCACATTTATAATTAGAAATTGACAGTCAAACATATTTTATAATTTAGCCGTTTGTAGTACCCGTAACTTATGGATTTTCAATAATAAAAACCTGCCTTTCTCATAAACCTTTTGTTAATAAATGTTGTAAATCACAGTATTTTTTTATCTTATACATATGTTTATTAAGTGGGCATTTTGTCCACGTTATCAGATAATTTCCTCAAATCATTGTTATCGTGTTATGTGTATTCAGAGTATTGAATGGCCGTAAACAGAAGCTTGGCGTGTTGAATGATGTTTGTGACACGATCATTGTGTAATATTTCCCTCTTTATATGAATATATTTGTTGAAGCTATTATAGCTGTTAGTTTGGTCAAGGTATTTTTCGTAAGTATTGTCACAACAGAACGACCAATATTAGGATAGGTTTTGAATTTCGTCCTATGGTTTGAAATATTTGTCGTCGTCCCAACTACGTTGTGGTCGGCTTTCAGTCTAACCGGATGCAGCAGAACACCAGTATTTTACATGGAGCGACTGCCTATCTGACCTTCAAAAACCAGTTACTGGGTAACACGATACTCCTTGGTAAGACTAGTTGTCAGACTTTCGGGCTTCAGACGACCTGTAACGACTGTCAAAGATCCACAAATGACAGCCGGTTTGAAATCTTTGTGTTATAGAAATAAATTCCTGTAGAGTTCCTTATGGCCGAGATGTCTTAACAAAGAATCGATGTGATTTGAATAGAAATTAGTGTAGAACAAAGCATTTAACTCGATGTAGTTATTGCTACAAATCTCGTGTTAGCTACGGGTGCTGAATGCTTTTATTGCATTGTACATTACTCGTTATCTGTTAATATCTACTTGTAAGCAGTTTGCGTTTGTCTTCGTCCTTCACGAACGAATGCCTATCCTGCGATTACATCTTCCGGCGGGTGTAATCTTCAGTGTGAAACGTTTTATGAATCGACAATGCATTTGATCGTACGTTGTGTTCTTCATCTAATGGCATGTTGTCGAGAATGTCCCATTAAACACGTCGAATGTTGTGTAATTTAGGTCGGCACGACCTTTGCCTTTTATTCACGAATTTTATAGTCGAATTCATTATTGTGATTTGTTATATTAATAACAGAATGATGGAATTAAATAATTAATGTGTATAATTTTGACATCATTGTCAAATATTGGTATTGCATTGATTAAATTAAATAATTCAGCTATCGTACACTTGTAGTTTATTACAAATTTTCAAGTTATACTTTACAAATAAAACATATCATGCTATTCGTTTATTTCAAACAATACTTCTAAGCAAAGTTCTATTATAAGTCTCTGTGGAAATAATTTGTGATGATCTTGAGTAGGTTCATTTAACCCGTTGCGTTGGCTAGTTAGGTGGGCACTAGCGGATGTTGTCACAGTTCGCTAATACTAATTTGGGATCGAATAACCTGTATTTGTGTTATATAATTCAAACACCCAAATGTTGGTGTTAGTACCGTCTGAACTTACCTACCATATACGTATGAATACATACGTTTTGAGTAAATATGGTATCATGGTAACAGGGCGCGTCTGTTTGTATTTTACTCATTTACGACCATGTTGCTGTGCACGGATGTGGGATATTTACATTGCTGTTACGTGGACAAAATCTCTTATAATTTGTCTGAATGCGGCTTCTTTCTGTCTTTGGGTATTACGATTAAGGGTGTAAGACTATTATGCAATTGAGTACCTTTACAACAAAGGTCCTTATTTGGTCAACGACCGCTGCAACCGCGGTGCGTTTCAAATATGTATGTATTCCTGTTCTATAAAAGAATGGTATTGTATAGTGTTGTACGACAATAGGTAGGAGTCTTCAACAACGTCAGTAGCGAATTTCCGATTCCTATCGTATCTGCGACCATTGTTCAGAATATGTCGCGTACCTTATTGTTCACCTTGTCTGAGCTGTGCTATGGAATGACGAGTTTAAATGCAGAGCGTACGCGCTTGGAATTTATGTAAAAATATTGGACATACCAAAACGTCTGGGTAACACCTATGGTAGCCCACTGCTTGTGGGACATATATAAGATAATGTACTACCTATGTAAATGGGGCCCTTGTAGTAAGATTTGACCGATGTGTCGTACGCGGCGGCGCGGCGACACCTGTCTTTCTGTAATCTCACCTGTGCCCAAACCCGTATTCTGATGCAACACCGCTTTGTATTGACTATCTGACATTACAATATTATCAGATATGGCTGGATTTGGAGTTCGATAATCACATTAAACTTATTTAATTATTTGAACTTCATTTTGTTTTTGAGTTGGTCTAGTAAAAGTTGTTAATTTTGTTCACTCATTTAAAGCATATCTCTCGTTTAAAACCTATCACCCTGCATAAGAGTTCAAACAACCCCATGAATTTCTAAGGCTTTTTCATAATGTAAATTAATTCGAAGCATTTGCTACATATTTTGTCATTATTAATAGAATTCAAGAAAACTGGCGAGGTCAAAGGTGAATTTTAATTCGTCAGTAATAAAATATATCACTTTAAGTGCTTAAGAAATTCACAAGTAGATAGATTAGGTAAATCGACGAGGTCAAAGTTTAGAATTGTTTGCTTTGAACTCAAATAAGTCAGATTGCTTACTAAATATAAATGTCTAGCGGCCCGTCTCGGCTACGCACGGGTGGGATCCCTAATTTTTCTAGGAATAATTATAGCCTATGTTATTCAGTGATAATTTAGCATTATAATGGTGAAAGAAATTTTGAAATCGGTCCAGTAGTTTTCAGTTTATTCGATACAAACATACAAATCTTTCCTCTGTATAAAATTAGTATAGATTAGTTGATCGACGAAATGTTGTTGGAAGGACTCGTGTGGACGCGGGCTTTGGGGCGCGAGGTCTCAAGTAGCTTTCACCGGGGAGGAAGGCGCGAGGTGCGGGACGCGGGGCTTAATTCAATTCCGTCATCTATCAACACCAGCAGATGTCAGGTGTTCCAATGTCTGCTAGCGTAACATCCACTTGAATTATCGATACTGGATGAAATCTTAAGCTACAATTATTGACAGCCTTTCTATCAACATTTCAGATTTAGGGTCTATGCAAAAAAAAAAAAAAACATTAACCACAAATTAGGTAGCAGAATATGCACATGTGAATCAAAGTATTAAATTTCTAAAGAATACTGTACAAACGTACACACAATCTCGTCCTTGTAACATGAGATATAATCGTAATTCCTTCTACGTAATGGAGACTATCATACTGTGGAAATCTAGTTTCCCCAGGGTTTACGAAGGTCAAGCTGCATTCCGTCCGTGTGAAACTAGAAATTGCCCACAGTATATATGCAAAGGAAACGTGTCGTGTGCGTTATTGGCATTGCTAATGGGCACACAATGCAAGTTCCTCTCAAGAGCTGACCCTCTCAAAAAGGAAAACTAAAAAATAAGGCTTTTCTTTTTCGATGAACAAATGTACGAAAATATTTTCTTTACTCAAAATGGGCTTTCATTCAAAAGTCAAAAGTGTCATTTGAACTAATTTTCCTTAAGAAAAGACTTCGAGGATAAAGAAATTCCCTATAAAAAGTTGAAGACCTTTTTACTTGGAACATGAAAACCTTTCACTTACTGTAATACGAAATTACTTTGAACTCTTCAACGCGAAGCATTTAACATAATTATTGTATTAATGTGGATATAAAGTCTCCGATTCATTTGCTTGCGGGCAAAAACAAATAGGGACGGTAATGTGTGGATATTGCATAAGCATAGTCAGCTTATAATGTTCCCACTGCTGGGACACAGGCCTTCTCTCGGTGAGAGGGAGTGAGCCTTTATTGTACTTACTCCGTGGCCGTAATCCACCACGCGGGTCCAGTACAGGTTGGTTGATGTCACACGTCTTCGAATTTTTGGTTCTAGGACATGCCGGTTTCCTCACAATGTTTTGCTTCACCGTTTTGAGAGCAGTAGTGATGAAATAAATTACTCATAGTAAAGCGCTTGTCTGGGTTCAAACCTTTTCCCACTTAGCCACCACTATTCTGTGGATACCTAGTGCTTGCGTGTTGATTTGCTGATTGCTTTCAGCATCAGACAAAACGACGACCTTATTTAATTTTTCGGACACAGTAGGTTTATAATTAAATGTACTTAAATTATATATAAGGTTTAATTGATATATCTGAAAAGCTGAAAAGGGTCAATTTACTCGTCCTCGCCAGAATCATGTACTATATTCAGGGTAACACGTTGCGCGTCAATGTCCTGCGTGTACAAAGTGTCCATCATTTTGTAGGTGTGTTTCTAATAAAATTCATGAATCGTGATTTATGAACATATTAATTAAATTATCTCTTACCAATCGATACTGAAGGTGGTTATTATTTAATTTAAATATTTAAATGAAGTTGTACTTGTAAATTATCGCGTGTCATAAAACATTTTCGTAGTTATTTCTCTTTTTTACCAGCTTATTTAAACAAAGTAAGGGTTTAAAGGCAATTATAGTACTGTGCTGTGTAAGGACACAGCACAGTACTATAATTGCCTTTAATGTGTTGGGCGATTAATGGCTTCTGTAACAGTTCAAAGCCTTTATGTATTGACGTAGCGAATTTGAATTGATTTTAAACGATGGAAAATAAGCTAATGGCAAACTTGACAAAAGAGAGGACAACGTACTTTATTACTTCAACACATTTTCCAAAGAGTTTTTTGGCGGAAACAGAAATCCAACACGTCTTTGTTCAGACGAATATTTTCTGTGTGTAGTTCCACCGTTCTATTGCGAAAATAAATAGGTACTCCGACTCCAGAGAGTATAGATATTGTATAAAACCTGATATTATCGGGGTCAATTGATTGATTAGCAATTTAATATAAACACATCGTGCAAGATTACTATCATCCATCGGAATGAAACCTTACAAATGTTAAACGAAAAGATACAATTTGAATTTTCGTAGATACGAAAATATGTTGTTACTCCAGTTGTCTCTTTGTCGGGTAAATTGTTAAGGAAGGAAACGTGAGGTGATGTTCCAACATAATGACAGCACTTACTGAAATGTCACGAATTCCATTTAACGATAATTAAACCTACAAAGAAATGGAAGGTATAGTCTTCATACATAATTTGTGCATTTATTTATGTACTCAGGTTCACGTCTTTTTCATAACCAAGTGAGAAATAAAACTATGTTTTCACGCAAGTTTTTGTATCCCCCAATTTCTTATTGCCTTTGTAAGGTCAGGTCAATGATGTAAGGTCTTTTTTGTTTTATCTTAACATTTGTGTCAAGAAATTTCCCCATATAGTGTTGCAAGGTATTGGTTCCAGTTAATATTTCCCAACGAGAAGATGCTCGGAGATGCTGATGTCCAATTCTTTTGATTTATGGTGTACTTCAGGGCATTGATTTGAAATGATTTTTTTTTTCTCACATAAATCACGATGGAATGCAATGCATTGCAAATAGCAATATGATTAAGAATGTCACCATCGAAATGAAATAATTTTCAATCGCCATAAACAACTGCATTAATAAATTATAAATAGAATCAGATTACATTATTATGTATTTCCATATTAGTATTGTCTTATACGTATGTAGTTCGACTAATAAAATACATATCGCAGGATACGCGTTGATGTCTTTCGTAGAGTGCAGCGCACTTGCAATGACAACGTTCACTGCTCCGTCGCTACACTATTTACTTTACATACGTTACGCGGTCAAACGCAGTCTAGACGCCGCCGTATGAGACTTGTTTTTATATCTACAATATTATTTAATTAATTTACATGATTCAAAAGTCTTTGAACTATTACTTTCTATAAATTGATATTATGACCGAATTATACGTTGAAAGCAAAATCGTCCAACACTTTCCTTGAGTGACCTACCGCGGTGTGTATTAAAGAGTGTAAAGTAAAAACTGGTTTTTGTAACTGTAGTTTGCGGGGAGTCGTAAGTAGGTGCGGGGGGATGTAGGTCGGAGGCGCGACCACGCCGCGGCCCGCGCGCTACGGGCCCAACAGACTCGTGATTAGACCTTATCGATGTTTAGGCAATTCCATGATTTCAAGTCGAAACGAAACAAAGTAAATACACCTTTAAAAACAATGTAGTAGGTACTAGAGAAAAGAATGATGCAATTTTTATTAGTTAATAGATTTATTTTCAAACAAGTATAGCCCGCTGCGAGCCAACAGCCTTGATGGTTCTGAGTCAAGGTCACAGCGTTTGTCCCCATATCTTTGTGCGTAGAGTTTACTTTGGTTTATTGACAGTGTATACGTAGGAAGAATTTGTCGTACACGTTGTCTAAGTGGAATTACTAAACTGACTCTAGTGTTGGAATGCCTACGAAACTGAATGCCAGATTAAACCGGTAAATGGAGGAAATTTCTCCATGATTTACCTTTTATAAAGAGTTTTGTAAGATGTCTTGTATAAATAATAATTCCAATAAACTTCTGTCATTGAGTGTATGAAGAGATGACGGTGAACGACGTATTACTTTTGGCAACAGTCAATTTTCACGTCCTTTACAATTACGGTGCGGTTGATGACACGCAGATTACACATTTAGCCATTATTACAAAAACCGGTTTTTGACGGATACACGTGCCCACAATCCGACGTATGTTGAAACGATGGCCCACTCGTCGACCACTAATCGCCACGACCACTAGATGGCCGCCGGTGTCGCAACCGACGGACCTTCCACTCACTCGATACGAAATACCTCGATCACCTGTAATACGAACGGGTATCGATCACATTGATTGCTAGCGTGCTAACTTAGATTTATCTTAATCATAACTCGTTGTATTTTATCTGTGGGCTCCTAATATACATATGAACTTACATTTCCATAGTTACATCGTCTATGGTTTTCAGTCTTATAAAATACTAGCTTTTGCCAGCGGCTTCACCCGCGCGGAACTTTCATCCCCTATTTAACTCCCTTAGGGGTTGAATTTCGAAAAATCCTTCCTTTTTCCTTATCTACATTATAAAGGGAACCTCTATGCAAAATTTCAGCTTTCTAGGTCCAAGGGTTTGGGCTGGGCGTTGATGAGTCAGTCAGTCAGGACTTTTCTTTTTATTTATATAGACTGTACATTTGAGTACAATATTTACCTAAACTTACCACCTTCCCTGGGTAGTCGTAGTACACGCTAGCCTAAAATCTGTCATAGAAAACAAATGTGACTTTTGTAGTAATTAAACTTTTCGTTTTGGACTGTGGATGTCTACTTATCTTTTTGGATTTTGGATGCCTTTCGAGACGTATTTATTAATTTCAGCTGAATAGTGCAAAACTAATAGAGTCGTGTTACGGAACGTTGCGCGGCGCGGCTGTTTCGGCAGCCGATCTCCAAATGGCTGGTGTTGTGAGAAGGATGAGGGGGGAGTCAAGGCCGGCCGCGTGACATAGATCCCGCCACATTCACCTTCCGTCCGCCGGCCGCCGCCGTCGCCACCACCACCTGCCCACTGTCAAGGCTGCCTTGCGAAATGCAATCGGCTGCATACATCCAGTTATACGAGATCCGCTTCAAGAAATCATGTCGCAATTATCCGACAGGCTCTGATGACGGCCTTCGTCTGTCGCGCAGGACAATTGCTATCCTACAAGTAAAAAGTAAATTACCAATATTACCCCCATGGTGACGAGTTCCGCGTTCAATAAATATTTATTAAACTAGCTTTAACCTTATCTGTCACGGTATTCTCCGCTGATGATACGACTCCCTACATGGACCGCTTCATTTACGAGTTATGAAAATGCGGAAACTTTTCAGCACGAAGTAAATGGCTTTATTTATTTTTGCATCCAATAAGGAAAACTTTTGTTGGCACCGGGGTGACTGACACCGGCAAGCCTTGGAAAGGGATTTAATATTATATTATTAATTTTGCATACGACCCTGGAATATTCAGGTTGAAAGCAGTTACTACTGCGGGCACTTATCGCTTGCATCTCGTACTTTCAGGAACATGAGAACAATATCAAGTGCTTGGTTCAATAGTTTAGTGATTCAAGAGAGGTGCGAACTTGCATTACAATGTATGGGTGTAAATGAATTACAGAATAGAAACTACAACGCATTCGGAATTAAGTTGGCGTGAAATCGTAGAGATTTTTCTGGTAAATTATTCATGTGGCTCACGTGGGGCAGACTTTCAACGCGTTCTTGTGAAAGCCTTTCACTCTTATCATGGGAGTTGCATATATTTTTGAACACTTATATCGTAAATTTACATACAATGTAAATGCCAATATTTTTTTCAGAAAACCGGCGCGTTTGCAACAACATTGAAATTGTCAAAAAAACTAGTAAGGCAGCTTTAGCTGCGGTGCTTTTTTGCTCGTACCCATTCTGTTGCTAAATTGTTTAATGTAAAGACACGATATTAAGAATTACAGTGAATATTTTCCTGTAATTAATGAAACACACATGAAACTGGTTCACGGATGTGACTGTCATCATGACACATCGCAAGCGTATCTTCAATGCAGTTGTGCCGGTCCGGCTCGCGCACGTAACGGATGCGTTTTTAGCCCGGTTAGCGTACAGAAAGTGTGCTAACGCGTGCACCGATTTGCGCAACCAAGCGCGTACGATACGCGCGGCCACTCCCGTATGTAGTCCCGTTGCTTATGTTACTGATCTACACTTTACATCATTTATTATAAAATCATACAGCGTATAAACTAGTCTTATCACACCAATTTAAAACCCACATCCAAATCTTATTATGTTGTCCGCTGAGAAGCAGTTTTGCGTTCACCTTCAAAAGCACGAATAAATACAATGATACTGCAACCAACTAGTAAATTAGACTGGAAAAAATTAAAGCAGTCATACGACTCGCTATATGATAAATGTAGTTAAGAAACTTTTAAATTTAGCCTCTACCACTTATTTTGTGTAATTTTAATTTTATTTATTCTATTACTGAGGATCAAAAATTTACAGATAAGACATACAAATTAATAAAATGTGGGGCATGATAAATATGAGTGTAATACCGGCCAGCACAAACAAGGTTATGTTTCTAGTGATAATTACGGTAATTTAATTTTGAAAACGCCTGAACGGTCCCTCCCTTTTCCGCCCAACAAAGTTATCTCCGTGTCACACCTTAACGTTACGTAAAATTACTTCCAACATTCCATGGTACATGGGTGTGCACGTAATAGGTGAAAATTCCGTGCTAATATTCGAATACATGAAGTATCCAATACAATATTTCGGAATTTATCGAAAGGATTTCAAAAATAATTGTACTATTTTAATGATAATATTGAAAAAAATAAACAAAACTTGTTTAATAATCGAAGAGTTACGTGCCAGCCAATGTGCGATCACACCGATCTGTCTTTCGATCTTAAAAACGCTGCTAAAAATGTACGCTTTGGAAATAGACCGAGACGAATTGTATTTACAAAGGTCCATATTAATTAAGTCACGTGCGTATGTCAGTACAAATAGTGATGGGTACCTAATTACATCGATATTTAATTAGCTAACATTTGATTGTGATATTTGTGTGTCATCGACTTCAAACCGGACCCGTCGCCGGATGCCTTCATTCATACCACCTTATGGAAATACGCATCGCGTCATCGTCCGACCACTTTCACATTTTTTGATTTCCTCAACTTAGACGGCAATGAGCTCTTGTGCGGCGAATATTATTGTGTGGTCAAGGACATTCGCCAATTATAATTATGCCAACTAACATAGGCCTTCCCTGACAAGTCTAGATTTTATTACGAACGTTTTTCTGGAGCTACGAAAAAGATTGTGGTGATATTGCTAGTTACCAGTTTTCAATTAATTTTTTAGAATTCAGTTACAAGATTTCTAGCAATTTCTATTAATCAAAATTTTAATTTGATTAGGTAGGTATTTCTTATAACTAACAATCAAACTAACTGTATCCATAGAACATTGATTATAGACGTATTTTAACCAAATAAAAATCCCAATCAAATTCTAATCAATCAAACCCATTGTTTGATTAATGATAAATGTTAGCGTCCGTCTTCGGTTTCACAAGCTTTATGATTTTATATTATGTTATTAATTACAAATCATTACAAAGAAATTCGCACGAGGCAAATCAAAGTCTGTGCTTGCTATTGATCAACGTAATTAAACTGTTCAGCCGTAATGAGCCACTTTTCTGTAATTGTTGGATTCAAGTGAAAAGTATTCAATGTAGAGAACGTAATACCCATCTAAAGTGATGATTTCAGTAATTAGTATAGACGATCGTACATCTTTCTTTTGATTTTATATACTTATGTGGTCATCGAATAAACGACGCACATATTATCGAATCGTCCCATATAGCGGGACAGCCGGCGTATTAAATCTTGCCACTGGATGTAGGCTACTAAGTGTCCAGTGGTTTAATGAGAGGCGGTTTGTGTTTGGTCCCCGTCGGCCGCGAGGTCCCGCGCGGGCCCACACTCGGAAGCAGCGCGCGCGCCGTCGGCGAAACGTCCGCGCTGCCATTAGTATGCGACCGAACACCGCATCACAACTTTCTCGACATTCTTGCCAACAACTGGAGAAATGAGCGCCATCGATACATTTATTACAATCTATGTTATTTACAGCAGCTGTGCTTGAATGGGCTTGTAGCCAATAATGATGTTTTGCAGCTCTATTTTTGTTGTTTTCGCTTCCAAGAAAAAAGTTATAGTTCTTATGAGTATTTATTCGGCATTCGTCACTGCTGCACAGATTACTTTAATCGTTTAACCCTGATTTCCAGGTGTGGGACGACCCAAAATGAAATTACAGGAATAGCGACTAGACCAGCTTGTGTTTATGTAATACCTATTATATGTAACATAGATGGTTTAATATGTGAATCACACTTGAAAATATTGTATTTATTCATACTGTTATCACAAGAGGATACTATCAAGTATGGAGGAAAACTAAAACAATATTGTTCGATTTGAAATGTACAATTAACTCGTACGAGTAGGAAAAACCTATAAGTATTGTCGTTAGGTGCTAAGTTTTTACAGTTCATTGTAACTCAAAATTATGTTTTGGCTTCAATCAAAACTATGATTGGTTATTTACTCAATTATTTAACTAAACAGGCATAAAATCTGCTGTAAATCATAAGTGAATAACTCATTTTCTCCAAAAGTTTTCGCAAGCAATAGGTTTTCTCTGCGTGCATTGCAGTAATATTATAATTATGAATACATGCTATATGCGATAATGTCACTCACTTTCCCCTGCACACGTACGTTACAAACGATACTCACGCGACGTGTTTTTTTTTTTTTTTTTTTTTTTTTTTTTTTTTTTTTTTTTTTTTTTTTGTGTAGATATAATTTAAATTATTATTAATTAAGCGTACGAATAGCAGTATTGTGGCGCAACTTTAGGCCTATACTGGATAGAACTTAGTACATTGATTGATCGTTCTGTCAATTTAACATTAGTATTTGTACTAGTAATGTTAAAAAAAATTGCTATGTGAGATTGCAGGAAAGATCTACATCGAAATGGGGCTGGTAATAATGGGGTTTATTTATAAACCTTGCTTAAAGTTAAGTAATGATTAGCGATTGTTTAACCATACATTTTTGACGTTTAAACATCTCTTGACTTTAAGCAACGTTTATGAATAAATCCCAGCGTCTTTATAAGAGTGAAGTGGATGTTTGATAAAGACACCTTGTAATAATCTCATTAATCAGTGCCAAGCTGTGTAGACTTAAAGAGAATCCTTGACCTTTGATTTATATAGGCGATTCTATTGTATTCTTGAGAATTCGGGCAACGCCGGCTCCATTTTAGATGGAACTTAAAATTATATTTACTTAACTACTATATTTTGTTTTCCCTGTAAATGTGTATTTTTTTTATGTATTTACATAATTTAACATCTACATTAAATTGTTTCCAGGTGGCGATGGCCGGCGACTTCATCCTCGCCGTGGCGTCGATGATGATAGCTCGCTTGCGCAGCGATGACGTCACACTCGTGCTCAGCCAGGTAACTACTTCATTATCGCACATTAGCTACTATACAAATTCGCGAGGCTCCTAGCTAAATGAGGTTTGGCAACGACAGCCCATCAACTTGGTGAGTCAACTGCTTTATAGAGCACATTATATAGTAGGTTGGCCTGCCGAATATGCCGCATACACTCAGAAATTTCAAAAATGTCGGGGAACTTTAATCTTACTTTGAATATAAGTATTCATTCATCATCATTCGCAGCCCGACTTGACTTCACCCACTGCCTGGGCATAGGCCTCTCTTTTCTTGTGCCAGCCTCATCCAGGTATTGCCCGCGATGGCGACAATGTCGTCCGCCCATCTTATCGCCGGACGCCCGGCATGTCGTCTCCTAGTCCTTAGACACAACTCTGTGAATGCCTTACTCTACCTGTCATCACTACGCCTTGCTAGGTGTCCTGCGCAACTTCATTTCGGCTCCATAATACGCTCTCCGATATCGAAGAGTATTAAGTATTCTTTACTAGGTACTTATCAATAGGGTATTTTCCAATTTGATAAAACTATTTTAATTTGAAGATTGGGACGATATATTTAACAGAAAAATAAAATAAATTTATTTATCTCCATTTTCTCAATTAGAAACGATTTAAACCAAATTTATTTTTCGTTGTTTTGAATTTACCGCCAAAACGCTCCTTACGATGACTTTTTATCACGTGACGTCAACTTTGTGTAGTTAGTAAGTAAACAAGTGAGTGTCGTGTTTATAATTAACAAGATTTTTATGTAACATAGAAAGTGAAATCACTGGTGTGCGGTGCCTCTGTGCACAAATACTTCTAAAACTGCGCCAAACTAAGTATTTGTACTGGTGCTGTTTACACAAAGCTAACGTCACGATGTCACGTGATAAAAAGTCATCGTGAGGAGCGTTTTGGCGGTAAATTCAAAACAATGAAAAATAATTTGATTTTAATCGTTTTTATTGGAGAAAATGGATAAAAATAAATTTATTTTTATTTTTCTGTTAAATATATCGTCCCAATCTTCAAATTAAAATAGTTTTTATCAAATTGGAAAATACCCTATTAGGTAGAGGGGGGCAAATGGTATTCACTCGTATTTAGTCACATGCTTTGACGAATGTTCTGTTACTATATTTGCTTCATTGCTTCATAAATGAGTTGTTCGTACACGGATCCTGTGTGGGTTTATTCCTATGAGTAAAGTTAAGTCCGTTTTCTTAATAAACGAACATTGCGTATTGCGGATGCACCGATGGTCATCGATGACTCTTCGAACAATACATAGTATGTATCTGTACAATATGTAATCTGTGCCTTAACATTATGTTACTGAACATAATACAGCTCTTACGCAAGTCATAACGATCTAATTAATATTCAATGGGCGATGCACTAGTATTGAAGAAATCTCAGATGATTCCATTCTTTTATTGTAAAGGTTTTGTACCCTGCATCTACTTAGTTGCCGCTGATGTTTAAATAAGGTAGCTTCAAATAAAATATTACAATACGATTTTAATATTCATTTATTTATTCTTACAATGATGCCTTTGAAGGACGTTTCCAGATCCTATTGATACTGAAGGCTCAAAATCTATATTCCAAGTTAAGGATATTATCTAAACAGGCATTATAGCGTACATCTAGACAAGACATTTACGTATATGTCTTTCTTTACTTAACCTATTTTTGGATGTTTTAATCAGACCACCTCAAAAATTCTGACAAAGACGAAGTGATGAAAATTAAGGGCAATAATAAAATTTTGTAATATTTAATGTCGCACCATACAATAAACGCCGATGCGCTTGATGTGATAAAACGTTTACATCTAACATTAGTATTGCGTTTCATCATTATATTGAGCTACTCCCATTCAAAGTCTCAAGTAGTAGCACAACCATTACTTTAAGGTGACACTTGTCCACATTTTTTCCATACAAACTTCGGGAGGGTTTTACTCCACTGTCTGACTATGTACATCAAAAATTAAACATGGTATGGTTTTGTCTCGTTATTGTTATTGTCTGTACGGAAACGGAATACTAAAATAAAAAGCTATTAAAAAGTTATGAGCCAACAAAGATTCGTTTTTCTTGCTAATTTAACCTAACTTTGAGCGTGTTTAAGTAATAAAAGGAGTGTAAAATCTCAAAAACCAAGACGGTACCGACAAAGTTCAATTAACAATAAATTCAATAAACTTTATAGGTCATTGATTTATGCAGTGGTTTTTTCATAAAACCCGATCTTCTGAAGGACTTTTCTTAATTTTTTCGCATTTTTTTTGCCAAAAATGCTCCTGCGTCTTACTCAATAACGTTGTGCGTGTAGACTAGCGTCTAACTGCTCACCATTGATACTATCTCTGTCGGATACGAAGCCTGGTGAGACAGCGTGATTTTTAGCCAGGCCCACCAGTGAGTTCGAGCCCGCGCAAAGTGTACCCTTTTTTTTTTTTTTTTTTTTTTGGGTGGGAAATCATCAAATGACTTCTCCTGCTGAGTAGAGCAGGAGGGCGTGTCAGACTTTTACTGACTAAAACCCACCCGTGTTCCCTCAGTAGCCCGTATGCCAGGGGCCGTGGTATCTCTTTCGAACAAACCCGCACCCCTGGCAGGCAACGGCCCTTGCGGACCCCATCGGTGGTTGCTGACATCTTTGACGGCGCGCGTGTGGAACACAACGCGCCGTCCCGTCTACCACTTTTCGGCCGCAGAGGATAGGGAGAGCGGCTAACGCTATACCGACACTCCTCTTCCCCTGCGGCCCCACCGCGTCCGCCATCAAACGGTGGCGGCCCCGTCCAGGCCACGGAAGGGAAGAGCGCTGCTCAGAAGCACCGGCACCCCTCCCCCACCGCAGCCCGTAACCCTCAGCCGCGATGCCTCCCATTCGACATCGCGGCCCACCTCAGTTGCGGTGCACCTCACCGCAACCTACTTTTTGGCCGCTACGTCGTCGGCTTTGAGGCAAAAGCCCTGACGAGCGGCCCCACCTTTGGGTTCCTCTTGGCTTCACCGTGGCCGGCATCCACGGTTACTGAGCCCCCCCGCAACGACAATGCGGGAACCCACTCGGGGGGGAAAGTGTACCCTTAATACAACCTTTTGAGTGTTCGTGGCGCACACGCATGCTCGATTGGAGTCGAATGTTCGGCTAGAATATTGATTAAAACGATTCATCCTGTCGGCTTTCTTAAGTGCTATCGTAATAACGCTGTGCCATATGTTTCTATGAATTTTGTTGTTCCAATAACCAACAATTTTTTGTTTTCCAACACACTTAAATAATTTTGCTATACGGAAGTTTATTTTCACTTTCATCATAGGTAATCGAAAAGTATTGAACGAAATCTCACTGTTTTTTTTGTTTTATAATGTTTTCTATACAGTATGGCAATTACTTTCGAGTGTTTTAATCATTAAAAAGTGAAATGCAAACGTAACTATTCAAAAGACATCATCTTACTAAAAAGAAACCAGTTGGATTTTAATGTTTCACTATTTGCATTTTCAAAGTTTCAAAATCAGTGTTTCGTAATATTTAGATATATTTGCAGTGATGACCTTTGTATTTGAATTTGAGTTCTTGAATAATGATAGCATTTTAATAATGACACTATTCAAGTACACACTAATGAGTGCTATTATCGTTTGAATACATTTCGAAATCTTGTAAAATTAATGAAAAATATTGAAAAAAAGTAAGAAATTAAGTATTTTTTTAATACCATCCGCTTGCGTGAAATAAACAACAAAGTACAAATAATTATTCCCAGTTAGACCACCTTTCCCTTAGATTTGATTTGTAAATAATGCAGGTGATTTTTATTTGCTTTGGTTGCCTGAAAAAATCTAGTCATCGTGTTTGATGTACGGACGACCTAAGAAACAAGACGACCTAGGTTCTGACAATTATCCTAATACGTGACCAAGGGAATAACTTCAGTAATGATGATGACATTTTGTATTGTTTTACAGTAATTATTATCAAACAGTTTACTTTTATCATATTTCTGCAAAAAGTAGCGACACATTAATTATTATACGTTAGATGGAAGATATTACTTATGTATTTTGGATGTGTTAATTAACGTTGTCTGTCCTTGCTATGGCTTTCGGGTCAAGTTCAGTCCTTGAATGCCCTCCTGTTTTGCTAATTTTGTAACGAAATTTGTTGAATTATTCAATTTGCACCAATATTGTACAAGCGTCACACGGCACATCCGTAAAATACAACAACCAAGAAGCTTTTAGATAAACGTGGAGGCCACACTCTTAATAAAAAACTGAAGACGACCTGTGGGCTAGCGATCTCTTTTGAATACATACATAAGAGAGAGAAAACACATGTCTCGTTCTTATGTTTGTATTTAAAAAGAGAGTGTTAGCCCACAGTCGACTTCACTTAGGTATTTAGAGTGTTGCCTCCACTTTTATCTATGAGCTTCTTGGCAACAACTAATTGATAACGAAGGACCTTGCCCGTCACAGCAATTAGCAGCAATTATTTGTTTTTGAACCATACAGATTTAGCAAAATTTACGTTGCATTGCATTGTAGCAATAGCCCAGTAGCCCAGTGGTAACAGCCACGACCTACGTGTTGGAAGTTGTAGGTGGTCAAACGCAGACAGGTGCTTCACTTTGTGTAATTATTTCATCACCACTGCTCTCGAAACGGTGAAGGAAAACATCGTGAGGAAACCGGCATGTCCTAGAACCAAAAATTCGAAGACATGTGACATGTACTAACTCGTACTGGGCCCGCGTGGTGGATTGCGGCCCACTCCCTCTCACCGAGAGGAGTGCTGCCGTGTGTCCCAGCAGTGGGACCGTTATAGGCTGATAATGACATTGTGTTGTGTAATGGACTTGTACGTACGTACAAAATGTACCTTACACGCATCGATACCGATCATTATAGTTAAACGTAGAACATCTGATAAGATTTTCGAGGCCTTAAATATTATGATCAGTTGCAACAATTATGTCTTGTTTGTTTCCAGGTGGTGACAGACCTCGTACAGGGCGAGTTCATGCAGCTGGGCAGCAAGGAGACTGAGAACGAACGGTTCGCGCATTACCTCACCAAGACTTACAGGAAGACGGCTTCGCTCATCGCCAACTCAGTCAAAGCGGTAATATTCTCATTAGTCATGTGTTATGTACAGTTATTCTAATTACGGAATTATGCTTATTAGAACTTATAAGGAAGCAAGTCTTGTTTGAAAATGTGAAGAATATTATTTGAATGGAGACTTTACAAATTATTTCACCCGTCACTTGTTGTTTCGTTTTCCTATTAGCTGAAAAAGCAGTGGTTACCTATCACTTGAAAAACTACTATTTCTTAGTACACAATTAATTAATGAAATTAATGAAGCACATTTTTTTAAAGATTCTGCAGTTGCTATCCCACATCGTTAATTGATACTGAACGGATCACAATAAAAAGTTTTATTGTTGTACCTCTATAGTGTCCCTAAAATGTTGATATTTAATAAGATGCCTACTACGCTTTGGAATAATTGGAATGGGCGACTAGCTTCTTCTTCGTGACTGACCTTTTGTGTATTCAAAAGTGTCTGTAATAGGGTATTTTCCAATTTAGTAAAAACCATTTTAATTTGAATATTGGAACGATACAATTAACAGAAAAATAAAAATAAATTTATTTAAATCCATTTTCTTAAATCCATTTTCTCAAGTAAAAACGATTAAAATCAAATTTAGTTTTCGTTGTTTTGAATTTACCGCCAAAACGCTCCTTACGATGACTTTTTATCACGTGACATCGTGACGCCAGCTTTGTGTAAACGAGACCGGTACAAATACTTAGTTTGGCGCAGTTTTAGAAGTATTTGTGCACAGAGGCACCGTACGCCAGTAATTCCACTTTCTATACATTAAAAATCTTGTTAATTATTAACTCGACATTCACTTGTTTACTTACTAACTACTTTGGTTTACACAAAGTTGACGTCACGTGATAAAAAGTCATCGTATCGAGCGTTTTGGCGGTAAATTCAAGACAACGAAAGTAAATTCGATTTAAATCGTTTTTAATTGAGAAAATGGAAATATATCAATTTACTTATATTTTTCTGGTATATATTTCATCCCAATCTTCAATTTAGAATACTTTTCAATAAATTGGAAAATACCGTATTCATTTACTGAAACAAATGCTAAGTTTGACTTAGAGTTTCAAACTGTAAAGAAACGCCGACGCTAAATGTAATTTTCCTACCCTTGAAACCGCTACTTACTGCTATCCATGCATTCAGAATATTATCCAACAAACCAAACAGAAATATCAGTAGGTAAAGTACTAACAAGAATTCGTTATGTTCACACCTCTCAGCTGCCGTAAATGCCGCAAATGAGTGCTGCACTCAATCCGTGACTTACTACTTCGACAGCACTGAATTCTCCTCAATGCAGGGAAGCGCCATCGGCTAAGTAGATGCACGCGTACTGGTCCCCAGTATTAAATTTATCCCAATTTCTAGGTGGCCCTCCTAAGCGGCGCTGACGAGAGTACGTGCGAGCTAGCGTTCCAATATGGCCGCAACCTCGGCCTGTCGTTCCAACTGGTGGACGATCTGCTAGATTTCGTGTCTTCAGCGCAGGCAATGGGCAAACCCACCGCCGCTGACCTCAAACTTGGACTGGCGACCGCACCAGTGCTGTTTGCCTGTGAAAAGGTATTTTGAATTTTTATTTGGTTTCGAATCTATTTTTTTTTTATTAACTGCATTTCATTTATTCATTCGTATTTTTCACAAAGTATTGTAATAAATAAATACAATTTTCATGAATTTAACGACACTAGATGAAGAAGTCGAAGTGCAGAAGCGTTTCATACAAATATTTCTCCTATGTTTCTCACGTGCAAAAAGCCAGAATCGGTACAACTACTTGTGGACCATAAAAATATTCGTGGAAATCTTCAAATCAAATCAATCAAGTCATTTATTCAAACTAGGCTGGTGTCAGCACTTTTTGAACGTCAAAAATTACAAAAGACAGTCCCACCAAAACGCCACCACCACCACTTCCTAGTGCTTTAGCTGGGAAAAAGTGGCGTAACAAACTCCCCAGCACCACAGCTGTCTGTTATATTAAAAGAACTTGATTCTATACATTGGTAGGTACGTAATTAACGTTACGAAACAAAATTAAAATATTTCTAGATATAATAGATCAATTGTCGAGGTCGCTAGCTAACTACATCTTGCAATATAACCCATTATAAAAAAAAAAAACATTGTAATGAGTAGATTAGTAAATGATCGTTCTTCGATCATTATAACACTAGATTCAAGATTAGCGACTCAAAAACCCAAAGACAGACGAACGAAGGCATTGTGGCTTTCGACCCTTTGTACAGACGCCAGCAGGTCAACCTATCCTAAACTGTCAAATATTTCCAATTAAACATGAACCTTATGCCTTTGTGATAAAGTTGAAAAACGATCAAAGAAATTTGACAGAATGAGGTAGCTTGATGTGCTGGCCTCTGTACACTGCAGGGGTTCATTACGGTATGGTGTAAAACCGCGCTGTAGAAAAAAGTGTCCTTCAACAAGCTCCTATATTGATCAATAGAACAGCGAAGACCGTGCCTACACACGGCGAATAGTAGATTTTCACGGGAAAAATAACGTGTTTGTACAAAGGGCCTTATATTGTGCAATCAAAAATAAAATACGCACCAATTACCAACATATTTGTTTCAACTCACTTGCTTGGATGTAAACGTTTATTTAAGAACTAGCTTTTGCCAGCGGCTTCGCCCGCGCGTAACTTTCATCCCCTATTCAAGTCCCTTATGGGTTGAATTTCGAAAAATCCTTCCTTATTCCTTGTCTACATTATAAAGAGAACCTCTGTCTTCTAGGTCCAAGGATTTGGGCTGGGCGTTGATGAGTCAGTCAGTCAGGACAAATATAATTAAATATTTTAAGTACTTATTTCAAAATGACTTAATTTTTTCCGATGATAGAGTGTTCTAAAGATTAATATATCGCAAACATAATACAACTATATGTTCGAGATCGTAAGCTGAAGTGTTATTATTAAAAAGAAAAAATGGAAAGAAAATAATAATGTACAAGTACCTATTAACAATCGTGGCTCGTAGTCGAGCTATTAGTTTTTGTTCGTAATTCTTTATTTAGAGTATTCTTGATCTATAGTAGGAATCGAATTCGAAAACACAAAGCGCAGCAACCAACCGGTCAGCCACAGCGGCAGCCGTGCCGTCATCGACTTATTGAAATACCTAGCTAAGCAGGATGAATAAGAACCACAGACGATAATAATGTTGAATTTAAGTTTTTGATTTTGAAGATTATTTTACATATTGTGAATGAGAGAACGTTGTAGGCCTTACAGACTAGATTTCTAAACAATTTTCTGTTCTGTATTTTCATTCCTCTACTTATTGACAGGCCTGCACTGTACTCCCTTACCTATTATCAGTGTTATTTAAAAACATTGAAAAAAGCCAATTATGTTTAAAATAACCGTGGAGTTTCTTGCCGGCTCTTCTCCTTAGGAAGCGATAATTTGGAACCGTGCACCTAGGTTCTGACGTTTCATGAAATAAAATATTTTGATTTGATTTGAATAACCGACCATTTTTCGCACCAGTCCTATATAGATTAGACAACATCGTCAATAACTAAAAATATAAGCCTAAATCTAAGTTTCTAAATAGCTTCAGTATGCGAGTACTTGACCTACATACAACTAATTCCAATGATCTTAGATCTACATATAAAAATTTAGAATTTCTCAGTGTGAGTTCTGAGCGTGTTTATATTCGACTAAATAATGTGGAACCGGTTACCCTACCTTAGCTTTACATACTCGCGACCATAGCGGGTATCTAAACACACACTTGCGCAAAAATATTCGTTTTCGCAATACACACGTTGGGCCACAGCCAAACCATTTGCACGATATTGCAAAAATATACACGACAGCCGGTTGTGAGTTGTGACGAATACGACGCGAAATGAAAATGAAATTCTTTATTCGCACGTCAGAGAAAAATAATAAAAACGAAAGTTATGAAAGTGTTTTGAAGCTGTATTTTTATATTCTCGGTCTAGCTAGCATGCTTCTATTATTAGAAACTATTTTGGTAAAAGGACATTGCTCTGGGGCCATACATTGTTATCCTAAGAACCTACAGCTTCGTAAAATTAGTTTTTGAGCTAATTGTAATTAATTATTATGTGACTGCCTCGTTGGTCTTGTGGTTATAAGCTCTACTGCTGAGTACAAGGTCCTGGGTTCAATTCAAATCAAATCAAAATATTTTTATTTCATATAAACCTGCATGGGCACTTATGAAACGTCAGAAGCTAGGTGCACGGTTCCAAAATGTTAATTCCCTGGAACTTCTCAGTAGCAGCTGAATTTGTGAACGGTTGACGACAATAGGCTCGCCCGCTATTACATGGGACTTCAGCATAACTGGGGAAATTTTGGTGTATTGGTACACCTTTGTCCAACCCTTAGGAATACAAGTAATTATTCTGTACTACATTAGATTTCAATTAAAATAAGAGACACACCAGATATTTGTAAACCATCCAAAATAGTTTCTAATATTAAGGTTAGCTCGCCTTATGAAAGAGAGCGAGCTGTCGATCAAAATGTCAGTGCTTCATTAAACTATGATAGTGCTTATTATCGCACTACCTTGAAATCTCGGTTGATACCGGCTAGTGTCACTTGTCACACACCTCTATGGGATTTCGACGAGCGCTTCTTTATTTATATAAGCGCAAAAGTTTATTTTTGGAATCAACTTTTGATTCGTCATGAAATAGAGCGCCGAAAAATATGATTAAAAATAAAATCATAAAGCCACTCTTAAAAATCTTTACGGATATTTTAAAACAGGTATTCCGGATAATTTAAAATAATAATTGATATCTAAACCATAAAATAAATAAGGTATTAGGTAGTGTCACTACAGGGCCTATAGACAAAATACATTTCTGTTAGCGTTCACGCCAAACGCTACGCCAAAATGTATGGGAATGATATTACCTGCGGAAAGGACACGACGCAATCTTTCCACAGGTAATGTCATTCCCATACATTTTGGCTTAGCGTTTGGCGTGAACGCTAACAGAAATGTATTTTGTCTATAGGCCCTGGTTTCATACGTGTTGAATCATAAAACGATTGGAGTTATTTTCTTGGGCCGTCAAAACAAAAAATTGCAAAAATATTCTAATTCCATAACCATTAATCTCGGTATAACTTTAAAATTAATCGTCACAGTCCAACACCCTAATTGCGTAACGCACGATCAATCATAATCTAAATCATTTTGAAACAGATTGCTAATTCATTGCTTCATATGTTCGAAAAATGTGTCTGCTTAGCAACGTAAGTAACGCAATAATATTATTGAACTGTCAAAATGAAACAGATTATGATTGATCGTGTGTTACGCAATTAGGGTGCAGTTCTGTGTAATGCATTTGATTGAATGGTTTCCGTTCCCTTCCAGTATCCAGAACTGAACCCGATGATCATGAGGCGGTTCCAAGAGCCCGGCGACGTGGAGAAGGCGTACGAGCTGGTGCACAAGTCGCGCGGCCTGGAGCAGACGCGCTTCCTGGCGCGCAAGCACGGCGCCGAGGCCGCGCGCCTGGCCGCCGAGCTGGTCGACTCGCCCTACCAGAAGGGCCTCGTCGTCACCACCGACCTCGTGCTCAACAGGATCAAATAGTACTCAACAGTACCCGCACCAAAATAACTCTAATATATTCCATGAAAGGCATCCACAGTTCTACCGCCTCCCGCCCCACGGTGAGGCTTCGAAACGATCGTCGAAGTAGTTTTTCGTTCACGTTGCAGCGCGTCTACACGTGATCTTAAGAGTACTTTGAAAGAGTTCATTTTCCATGTCGAGCGCCTCCTTTAATGTTAACTTAAAGGTTCATGCGCGAGACCCGCAGAATTCTGGATACCTTTTTGTAAGGGATATAGAGGCGATGGACAATTAATTTTTAGTAATGTATGAGTGATCGGTGTTCAGCCGGGTCCGGTCGCCGCCGCCGGGCCGGCGCGTCGCGAGTGAACGTTTGTGTATATGCGAGTGAATTGAGCCGACATGGCGACATATATCGTAGATATTATACGTCAAGCTATACCATGTGCCCTGATAAAATAAACATAATAATTTCTACTATACACTAAATAAAACACTATGTAAATTGTTGTTATATTATTGTAATCAGTAGAACTGATTGTCAAGTAATTATATATTACATTATGTTAAAGTATATATATTTTATTGGTATTGATATTATATACATATTTGTACTTTGTGTCCTTCACTTGTGTGACCTGATTTATTTTAAGATAATTTTCTGTGAGTTTTGTGACACCATGAAGTATCTACGACTAGCGCGAAGCTATGCTGCCAGGGAGCGTGTATGACTACTCGTTACCAAATATTGTACGCTATATGTACATACGTGTACTGCTTATATAAATATGCTCAACTGTTCTTGTATCGTGCAATCTTTATGTAGGTATAGAGATAGAAAGTACCTGTGTTTGTGCACAAATATGCTATCGACGATTATCACAAAATTGCTAACACTTTGATTTTATAAGCTGGTGTTCGTTTGTTTCTTACTGTATGTATTTTATGATGTGTAAATACTGAGAGTCATTGGATAAGTTACCCGTGTTTTATCTTCAAAACCAATTACCTCAATTTCTTTAGAGTACACGTTGCATACTAGAGGTGTATGTTATATTCTGACCTAGTATTAAATTGTAAGTATTTTACGAGGCCACACTACATATTGAGGCAGAATGTAAACATCGGTTAGCCAATTAGTACGTTTCAATTGTAAATAATACTAACAACTAAATATATTCAATGTAACAGAGGTTTATATAGACAAATGAAGTATCAGAGTACCGCAAAAATTATGCACCATAAGCGCAGTATTCTTAAAAAAACTTTTTTCTTGAAATTATTAATATTTAACAAAATATTAGTCATTAATAAGGTAAATTAGTAAGGCTGACATAACGACTGAAACTACATGAAATAAGCTCTGAAAAACCATTTGTCTAAATGATGAAGTAAAGGTGTCCAGCTGAAACAGAATCCAAGAGAGAAGCTATCACACATTATTACCGGGCAAATGAAGCATGCGTTTCCTTTGTGCGTTTATGCCGTCCAATATACGATTAGTCACCGCACCAAATTATTAATTTGTATGTGAAAACTCGTTACACACGCAACACTTTATCACCTTTAATTGTTGTGGAAATGCTTTTTAAGTGGAACCACAGAGCGTGGAAATGCAAACGATTCAGCTAATTGCGTATCTATTGGAAACGCATTGTAATGGACGAACTTATTTCATACCTTGATCGTTGTGTCAGCCAATCCAATAAATGGAGATGGAGGTGTATGTTTTTTTGTACATTAAAAATGTTAAAAATGGGAGTCACTGAAGTTTATTTATATGTATGTAGACATACTTTCATAGGACATACGTTTGTAAATATTATTATTCTGTAAAATGGTAAATCATGAATAATTTTTAATATAAACATTAGTTACAAAATACTGTTTTATTTTAATTAATTTTTATAATTCGCATTAAAGGACATAACATTTTGCAAACAACAATGCAAAAGTTTTGTTTACAACTTACCCTTCTAGACATTACGCAAGATCGATACTTGCAAAGACGCACGCAAACGTTAATAGCAGTGGCGTCCTTGACAAAGTCGTAAAATGATCAGCATAGTTTAACAGACAATTTTATTGGTGACCCATTTCCACGGCACCCATGCTACTTTTTTGCCTGCAAGATATGTATATGAATGAATGCAATAGGATTCGTTGCCGCGTGTTTGCGGCAATCGATCGGTCCGCGCCCGGCACCGCCAGGACGAGCCGAATGCCAGCTCAAAATGACATGAAAAATGTATATGACCTACTGCACTATACAAAGTACCACAATAATACATGACGAAAAGTAACTCGACGAAATGTTACAAACCCAATAATAAACCTTATTCAAACGCGACAAAGATGCTATTTGAGAAATTCTCCGATGGGTAGGACCGTAGGACACCCAAAACCGGCGGCGAGTTAATTACAAAGTGTCGACGTTCTTAATGGATCAGGAAAGTGCAGATATCACGTGATTAGAATAACTTTTTTCTATAGGTACCTACTTCAACAAATTAGTACAACTACGGGTATGGTACCTAAGTGTGGTAGGTCCGTTATTTTTTGCATGTATTTTTTGTCGTGCGCCTTTGTGGAATTTTATTACCTTCAAGGAAATATTTATTGCTCGTATATTAGACATAGGAGACAAACGTGATATCGCGATATGTTAATTTGCGAAATTCACATAGGTTTCGTTTCGTTTTCTTATTGATTAACGATAAGTAGCCGTTTGAGTAAGTTTTTGCGAAGGCCATGTAATAATACTTACGTACTCGTGTTTTGATCATTTCTACTTCATTCGAAGTCGCCAGTCTTGCTTTAGTTTGTGTCTGATTTTTGGATGGTATCTACAAGTCGTTAATATGCTTTTCATGTTTAAAAATCGTTCACCTATAGAAAGATTAACAATGAAATGACCTACTTCAAGCCTATTAATATAAAGTTGTTTGGGGTACAACAAAGCACATAATCACAACTGGTGATTTGCAAGAATATTCTAGTCAAAACTCGATATCTATCAAGAATCAGTTATATTCCATACGCCTATGTAGAAACTTGTTGTGCTTACACGGTACTAAAGTGGCAGTGAAATAAAAAAATTGCATTACCTACAATTTGTAAGGTGAGTGGATATGTTGGGTTTGTTTTAGGCAATAGCCTAGCTAGGCCTAGGTACTACTAGGTACTAAATGTATATCTGTGCTATAATAAGTCTCGTCTATCTTTTCACCATAAAACTTATAAAATTTTGCCACACTACCGTCTTCATCATCACCATCATCATTTCAGCCGAAAGACGTCCACTGCTGGACATAGGCTTCCCTAGCTACGCCACTTCGACCTGGGTGCTTACTCTGGAATATAATTCCGATAGATCGACATTGGAATTATCAGTTAAACGTCAGGGATTGGCTAGACTCAGTGAGTCCAGCCAATCCCTGACGTTTGACTGACAATTCCAATGTCGATCTATCGGAATTATATTCGAGAGTAAGCACCCAGTTCTGTGTTTCCCGCATCCACCGGATTACTGGGTCTTCCAACTCTACGTCTTCTCGTATGCTTTTCCTTAGCACAGGTGAATTTTCTAATACTACCGAAAACCACAACATTCTAAGTGTCTTTAAATCAGAGGAAAGTTATAAACATGATGTGTTTATAATAATTTTATAAATACTAACCCATAGTTTGATAAGTTATTTGTGGACCAATGTACCAAATGAAACCAGTGGACCAATGTTGTCAGATCAAATAAAAATACATTAGGTATATATTACAGTCTACGTTAAATTGTAATTTCTATCTAGTAGATAGATCATCATTTCAGCCGAAAGGCGTCCACTTCTGGACAAAAGCCTTCTTCAAGCATTGCCACTTCGCCCGGTTCTGTGCTCGCATCCAGAGGATTCCTTAACCAGGTCATCGGTGCATCTTGTGCGAGGCCTTCCAACGTTACGTCTTACAGTAGGTACATCGATCGCTAACCCGCCTGCCAAGCGTGGATCTATTATGGCAAACACCCCCAAAAAACAAAATGTCAAGTAGATAGGTAGAGATATGTCACGTTAGTAAAAACTTTAAGAAATAAACATGCTTTTAGTAGGTATCATAGGTTACGAAATCGTTCTTTCGTCATTTTCCGGAGCCCTACTTACAGCTGGCATAATTTACTGACATTAAGAAGCCCATCATGGCTGAATAATTAAAACCGTGAAGAACGTTGCATGTAATTAGAAAATTAGAGTTGAATTTTACATGACTATGGAAGTTGTTAATAGAAGTATCCGTTATCAATACGCCCGAATGTTTTCATAAAACTTCATCATGTTATTGAAAACAGACTTTATTTAAGTACAATACAATAGGTAGTATTTTGATTCAAAAATGTTGAAAAACTATTCAATACCTGAAAATCGGATTTTAAATAAAACCTTTAACTCTTAGCTTTTAGATAAGTGAAATACGGAAAAGGAATGTACCGTTTCATTGTGTAGCAATTTAGATGATAATTTAAATGTTAGTGTTTTTTATTGCACTTTTGTTGCTGACTGTACAATCTTAAATTGTTATTGTATGAAGGATAACTCTTTTATTATTTTGTTTCGTGATTTAATTTGATGAAATTGATGAAAAAATATGGTTTAAAATGATGATAATTTAAATTAATACATGACGATAATAACCTGATTGGTAAAAAAAAAAACTAAGCATTAGCAAGACTACAACAAAAGAAAATAAATTCCGCAAACTATTTCAGACTGAAAAATTGGTATAATAATGTATACTTATCACGCAGTGATACCATAACTCATTGGAAACGTTCACGACAGTGCACAGTTTCAGTTGAAACGGCGGCGACTTCGCGAGACGCTTTCAGTGGTTGGCGGAAAGCCGTTCAGTGACTACCGGACACCTGAAATGTTCATCTTCAGTGTGTGCACATTCCTCCCTGCGTTCATACTTGTCAGAATCTGTTGCGTGCTCAGTTATGTGATATGAAATTAGTTGTTGGGTTTAGTGAAACTATAGTTTAAATGTTTGCTTTGCACTCTCGAAGATTGCGTAGGTAAGATATCGTTTTATGGTCTGTAGACAAATCTTGTGCTTTCTAAATAAGTAAGCAAATTTCAGAATAGGTACCTACGTAATTAAAAACATACACCGTGATTGATAAATGTGCTTAACGTAAGTGACCAATTTTATAATTTCGAAATAATAATTATGAACAAAATATTATTGTTCTAAATTATATATCGGAACCTAATCAATTAAAATTGCACTAAAGCATAAAGATTATGAAGCCATCCATCCGGTCTTTAAGTACCCGAACAGCCAAAATAAAATTATTACCTACAACATAAAAACTCTACGAATCTCTTCGCGGCTGAATAAATACGACTCGAGAGATTTCAGGCTTTTGAAATATGTTGTAAGTAGTGTCACCAAAAGTTTGGGTAAGTTTCACAGACCTTCAGACAGATCAGCAAGTCTAAATAAAAAATATGTGTAGGAGGCTAAGCGTCCCGACGTCAGGGTCACTCCGACGTCGAGCGCGAGAGCGACGTCGTGCCGAGCAGACGAGGGCGGAGGGCGAGCGGATCGCGCGCGAGACGAGGGAGCGGAGGGCTCGAGACCAGCTCGAACAACAGCGGAAGGTAAGCCTAACGAACCACTAATACTCATGAAACCAATGTGATTTTTACAATTCCTTTGTACCTTCTGAGTTTATCATGGATATAACTGATAAGACATACGTTGAAAAAACCAAGGCTTCTAGTAAATGTAAGTGTGAAATCACCAACCATGCAGTCTTGAGCATGCGTGGTGATCAATGCTCGTGCTTTCTCTGTTTGAGAAGAGACCTTTGTCCTACAGTGAGACAGTAACAGGCTGGTTTAATTATTACTAATAGCCCATCTCTTCCCGTGGGTGTCGTAGGAGGCGACTAAGAGACTTACTAGATAATGGGCAGCAGCGTTCTTTATGCATTTTACCACCATACTGCGATCGCCAACCCGCCTGCCAAGCGTGGCGATTATGGCAAGCCCCCCAAATTGAGGGAGGCCTATGTCCTACAGTGGACGTCTTCCGGCTGAAATGATGAATAGCCCGATTCAGCTTTTTATGAGAGAATCATAACAGTTATTAGGGTTTTTCCTTGCAGTGATTTTAAACATACATACACTCGAAAACATAACCCTCCTTCTGGCGCAGTCGGGTAAAAAACTAATGGAATATTGTAGTGTACCTAATCTATATATATAAAAGAAAGTCGTGTTAGTTACTTCACTTATAACTCAAGAACGGCTGAACCGATTTAGCTGAAAATTGGCAGGGAGGTAGTTTAGAGCCAGGAGAAGGACATAGGATACTTTTTATAGGTAGGTAGGTAGGATAGGTAGGTAGGGTAGGATAGTGTAGTGTAGGGTAGGTAGTGTAGGATAATGTAGGGTAGGATAGTGTAGGGTAGGTAGGGTAGGTAGGGTAGGTAGGGTAGGTAGGGTAGGTAGGGTAGGTAGGGTAGGTAGGGTAGGTAGGGTAGGTAGGGTAGGTAGGGTAGGTAGGGTAGGTAGGGTAGGTAGGGTAGGTAGGGTAGGTAGGGTAGGTAGGGTAGGTAGGGTAGGTAGGGTAGGTAGGGTAGGTAGGGTAGGATAGTGTAGGGTAGGGTAGGGTAGGGTAGGTAGGGTATGGATTTTGTATGAATGACTTTTGGATGGACAGGACAACGTCTGTCGGGACAGCTAGTTTTTAAATAAACCTCTGCCCAACAGAAAATACATTTACAAAATCAAAAAACCCGACTGCCCAATAAGTGAACTTTAATTTAAAAAGATGGAAACAAGAAACTGTTTTTAAAAGGATCATTACTATTAGTCTGAATACTATAGGCAATCTCATGCAGTCGGAGGCATCATCTTAAATTTAACAATAAAGACGCCTCTGTTTATATAATTATTGTTGACGTTAATGAGACCTATTTACGAAAGCCTTTATTTTGATACCCCACTCAATAGGGTTTGAGAAAAAAAAACTTTTTTTTAAGACACTATATGGCGCCAAAAATCGGCCATTTTTTTTTTCAATTTTGATATCCTACCCAGTGTCACTCTCACAATTAAGATGAATCTAACGGCACCTCTCAAGCTGAAATCGATCTTGCTTGCGGTTAAAGAAATATACACACATACATACACTCGAAAAACATAACCCTCCTTCTGGCGCAGTCGGGTAAAAACAATTTGATACCCACTATAAGTTGGCTGAGGGACTTGTGGCTATGTAGGTAATACAGTAATCGTGTTACCCAGTAACTGGGTTATAAAAGTCAGATAGGCAGTCGCTCCATGTAAAATGTTGGTGTTCACCTGCATCCGGTGAGACTCGATAACAACCTCAACGTAGTTGGGAAAAAGCTAAACCGATGATGATAAATTGGCTGACTGGAAATACGTTTTTGCTAATTAGATAGACGTAACAGTAACAGCAACTGATCGTTCTTATGTTCGCTCATACTGCTAATCCTACTAATTGTAAACACCGAGAAATTTTAATGGTTTTCCCGCGGCAGAACCACTTTCGGAGTACTTTAAAAGCATAGAGTAAAAGTTAAAAAAAAAAAACACCTAGATGTTTTTGTTTAAAAATAATTAATAAATATTCATCAACTTGAAAACGTGAGAATCAATAGTAAAACTAGAGGTAAGTTGTGGGTAGGTACTACTCGAATCGCACGCGCCGCCGACAAAGGGAACAGCGATGCAAATGTTCAAAGCAAAATACGAGTAAACTCACACGTGGTGATTTTTTATCTTTTTAATCTGCCATTTCTGGTTTCCAATATTTTATTTGTTTGTAAAACGATGGTATTACCAAGACAAAACCATTTGGCTGCAGGAAAACAACCATCATAATTTCTCGGTGTAAATACTAATATTTATTTGTAAAGGTGAAATTTTGTATGTTTAGATGTTTGAATGTTTGTTACTCAATCACGCAAAAACAGCTGAACGGATTTGGATGAAATATGGCACATAGATAATTTGTAACCTGCACCCTAATTGCATAACTCACGGTTAATCATAATCGGTTTCTATTTAGCGTTATCTGCGTTGTTGAGCAGACACATTTTTCGAACAAATGAAGCAATGGTTTAACAATCCGTTTCAAAACGAAATAGATTATGATGAATCGTGAGTTACGCAATTAGGAAACTGGAATAACACATATGATACTTTTTATCCCGATTAGTACATACGTTCCCGTGGGATATTTTTTTATCTCCACGCGGGCGAAGCCACTGGCAAAAGCTAGTAAATAATCATTATTGCAAATAACTGATTCAAAATTGCAATGCAGAAAACTAAACAGCTTTCGTTGTAGGAAGTGTTAACAGTCATTTAATTATCTTCGGTTGCAAGTAAATAATAGGTGCTTACCTACTCTATTATAATAGGCTCATTTAACAAACGTATTCGTTACTCGTCTAACCTTTTGTGCTTTTGATCTTTGCCCTTAACAGTTACACAATATAATTTGGTATGATAAAATCTTCCATTTAACTAGTGAGGTTAATGATGAAGTACCGATTGTCCAGAGGTCCCCTCTAGCCAGATGTTGTAATTAATAAAATGGTTGACATCGGCAAACTTTTTAAAGAAATATTTCTTAATATTCCGAATTTTCCCAAGTAACACGATAACGCGGTAACAATGATGACACCTCCACCATAAGATTTATATCTGTGCCTCCCACCTGTCTGATGAAATAAAAGGTGTGCCACCAGCCTCTTCATAACATCATATTAATAACATAATGTTTCAAATACCTACTAATAATGTTTGAGCGACAATAGCTTGATCGAAAGGTGACTGAGTTCAGATCCTAGAAATGTTCACGACGTTAAAAAAATGCGTAAGATAATTAAGTTAGGCTTGGAACAATGTTCCGTGTGGTGCCGGACGTAAAGAATAGCACTATCCCATCTCTTCCCGTGGGTGTCGTAGAAGGCGACTAAGGGACTTACTAGAGAATGCGCAGTAGCGTTCTCTATGCATTTTACCACCATACTGCGATCGCTAACCCGCCTGCTAAGCGTGGCGATTATGACAAACCTTAGGCTTATAGGCTTATGTCCAGCAGTGGACGTCTTTCGGCTGAAATTATGATGATGATGATGATGAAATACCACATCTTCGTAAAGTAAAGCACGGCTATTGATCAGGAGTTAATTAAATGCTACTATGAAAGAAAACCTATCGACATTATCGACCATACGTTTTTTCGAATATCACCATCTTCTGTCTAGCCTTTTCCCAACAATGTTGGGGTCTAACCGGATTCAGCTGAATATCAGTATTTTAGATGGAGCGATGGCCTATCTGACCTCCACAACCCAGTTACTGGGTATAACAGTCTTTTCGAATTTTCCTACTTGTTAATTAAAGTGGAATAAACCTATTACATGTTAACTACAGGCTCGTGAAGAGCTGGCGACCTACCAGCCGTGGGGGCGTGCGGGCGGTGGCGCTCCAAATTCTCGAGGCGTACGATTTACCAACCTCCGAGACAAAGGAATCTTTCCCGAAGACGAATTAAGGGTATGTACAATATTAACATGATCGACCCTCTATAATTTACCTACGTATGTTATTTGCAATACAAATCGCAGCATCAGAAGTGCGAGATAAGTTGTTGCCTGTGCGCTATAAATTATTTACAGCCGATTAAGGTCTATCTATAGTTCCTTAATTGAGAGAGGCATACGTTCAAAAGTAATTAGGAAAGCTTTACACTATATTCCCCTACACGTCAGCTACAATTAAGTATACCTAAACCAACTTAGACTTAAACTCTGTTTTAAATGTTTACATCATAGAAGAACAGCACCCTAATTGCGTAACTCACGATTATTCATAATTTGTTTCAATTTGACAGTTCAACAATATTCATTGCGTTATTTACGTTGTTGAGCAAACACATTTTCCGAATACATGAAGCAATGGTTTAACAATCTGTTTCAAAACGAAACAGATTATGATTAATCGTGAGTTACGCAATTAGGGTGAAGATTTCCGTACGCAACATAAATATACGCGTTAGTATAACATCTTTCTTTAATTGCCAATCTGTTTGCCAAACAATGTTTGTGATTAACAGTTTAACGTCTTAATTACATACGAGGATGTATATAGAAAGTGTCTACGACATTGAAATGGCAATGCCTACAGCAGTAAACCTCCATCAACCAACGCCCCTGCCAGAGGTGTTCAACCTCAAACTTTATTTATAATTCTATCTAGGCAAGATATTATTGTAAAATACTTTTAGATTTCTGCATAGGTAACGACTGATTTGTAGGTTCTAGGTCTCGACTCTCGACTAGGTGATTAGAGTAACGCGTAGCAAGCACTGCAATGCATAGGTACGAAGCAGGCAACGTAGCAAAACGTGTACTAAGCAAATGTAGCGAAACGGGTAGCAAGTAATGTGGCGTAGCACGTACTGTAGCGTAGCACGTAGCCAGAGATGTTTAACGTAGCGCGTAGCAAGCAATAAAGTGCAAGGCGTAGCAAGCAATGTATTGTGGTGCCACATGCCGGTTGCAGTCCGAGTAAACAAGGTTGATTACCTCTGAACTAACTCATTGTAAGTAATAATAATTGTATGCTTGACTGATCAGAACATGCGTGTAATTGAAACAATTATTTGTCTATTAATGATTATGAGATCTGTATTTAAATCTTACTTAATGCAAATTGCTTTGATAAGTCTCGCTCAACATTTTGAACTAACATGCAATTTGTTAAACGTATCTCGTTAATCTTATGGCGAATTATTATGTTGTCAACAAAATAATGTTTCTTAATTAGATGCAAGATTTTAGTCAGTTTGTGAAATTATGCAAAAGTTGTAAATCAAACAAGTATTCTGTTCATCAATAAACGAATGAATCATAACGAAAGGTGAAGGCGAAAAACAATTTGAATGACCTATTTTGTTTCGTAACCTCAGCTCATTGATACACGTGTACAACTACGACGCGACGCATGCATGTTCTGAATCCCACGAATTTCATAGAAAATTATAAGTATAGTAAGTTAATAACATACACATGGCTAGTTGACGTTATTTCTTAATCTCAGTAATAGTACAGGTTATCTGGTTACTTACTTAATTAATCGGTACACAAAAATAGTTGCATATGGCGACTGACCGATGGCTATAAATCTAAATAAGGTAAAGGGTCATTCGTTATTAAGGCTGGACCACACCGTAGCGTTACGAAACGAAGATGGATAAAAAATGTGCGAATGACTGCTTCTGCCGTATCGAGGATATGAAATTTGTTGACATACATTTAAGGTATTTTGTATTTTCGTCATCAGTAATTTCCCCTCTTTTAAAACTTGTCCGCGTTCCTTTAATGTAATCGACATAAGTATACGACAAGATTTTATTACAAAACTGATTGCTGGCTGGCAGGATGATCATGGTGTCAAACATGTAAATTTAGTTTCTCCATAGTTTCCATTAATATTCTATATGAAATATTCATTTTGATTGTCTTTGTTATGGCGAAGTGATCAAGTCTAATTGACAAAATATCGACACCATAACTGATTGGAATGATTATTTAAACATTTTGATTTTGTAGGTCACACAATACATTCCCTAATAGGGATGTATTGTTACGTTTGGATGAAAATGATATAAAAGACAGTTTTATTTAAAACACTAATTTTACATGTATGATAATTAAGAAGGACTAACAATTTTGTGAAGACGTCAGGTACTAGACCATTCCACATCGTGATCATCATACAATTCTTTTCAAGGGGGTATCACTGTACGAGGCGTGTCGCAGGTGGGCCACGTCGCCTCTCCGCAGACAGAGGCAGACGCCGGTGAAGCTGCGAGAGGACCCGCAGCTCTGTTACGCGGAGCCGCTGCGCAAGAGTGTCGACAACGACATACGATACAAACAATCACCGCACGAACAACAGAACTACAAACATATACTAGGTAGGTACATTGAAGATTGTGTATAGACTTTACGTTCTAAATATATGTACAGAACTTCAATGGTAAGGATCTGAGTACTTCGTTTAATTTACTAATATCTGGATGACCGAGCGTTGCTCGGAGTTCTTTTGTTTGTACGTTTTCTAAAAATGAAACCTAGCTAGATCGATTTATCACCCCGAAACCCGCTGCATACTAAATTTCATGAAAATCGTTGGAGCCGTTTCCGAGATTCAGATTATGCTCGGTTTTTTTTTTGTTTGACTTTTTCTAAAAATTCAACCTAGCTAAATCGATTTATCGCCCCCGAAACCCCCTACATACTAAATTTCATGAAAATTGTTGGAGCCGTTTCCGAGATTCAGATTATATATACACAGGATAAGTTTTTAAACAGTACGCAAACTGTAACCATGAATTCAGCATATCATTCTAGACCCCCCAGCGCAGAAATTTTTCGTCGGTTAAACAAAAATAAATCAGATTTTCCATAAATTTTCACCGCTTAGGTATTGCACTTTTCTATGGAACAGCGGATTTTTTTTTGTATAATCGACGAAAAATGTCTGCGCTGGGGGTTCTATAATTATATGCTGAATTCATGGTTACAGTTTGCGCACTGGTTAAAAATTGACCTTGTAAATATACAAGAATTGCTCGTTTAAAGGGATTAGATAACTTAAGTCTTTAAAATTGCAAAACGGAGAAATTCTGTCTTCAGTTTTTATCATACTTAAATATATAAAAGGATAATCTCATCTGCTTTCACTCTACATCATTATAATAAATTAAGATAAATATTTCTAGGTCTACGCTTAGAAAAACCTTTGCATAAATTACTAACGATCGAAGATTTGTTCGTTACATAAATCATGAGGAAGTCTATGCCATATAGATGTCTGATTTACGTTAATTACATGACAGTTTAAGTTTTCTTGTCTTATCACATAACATTGATATTTCAGATGAGATGGTTACTAAAAAAAAGAAAGCCGTAAGAGAAGAAAAGAAAAAGAATTTGGAATATGAACGCAAAATGGTAAAAACAATATTTTAATAATAAAATGGATAGTAGATATTATACAACATATTTAATATTTTCAGCATGCCATGGAGGGTCCATGGGGTAAACCGGGACCAGGAGGCACTATTTGGAGGAACCCCCGAAATGTTGGGTTAAATTTCTCTAAGTCTATGGTCCGTATTGAAATAAAGATTTAAATATTCTTATATTACATTTTAAATAGGTATATTATTAAGTTTTTACTTCAGGGTTGGACAGATAATGAAATTTTTATGAAAATGGATGGGGATACCAGGCGCAATGAAAAATCTTCACTAACTTTACCCAAAGTAAAGGGAGACGATGATTTCAGAGAAGATATTCCCAATAAGGAAAATGTAAAACCGCCAAATGTTGAGAAGTTACCAAATATTAAAAACACTGGGCCTCCAAAATCTCCAGAACATAGGAGATTTAGTTTAGACGTAAAGGTTAAACACGAAGTTTCTTACGGTGTTAATGGAGAAGGCAGGCGAAGTCCAAAGAAAACCAGATTTGTTAAGAGATTATCGAATGGCGATAAAGTGACAAAATTAATAATTGATGATAGTTATGACAGTGGAGAAGCTGTAGTTGTAGCAGAGAAAAAGCCTACGCCTGAGACTGCTATTTTGCACGTAACAGGCGGCGTGGAACTAGTGCCGCTTTTGGCTAGGAGACGTCGCGTCGGCGCACGCACACTGCCTTCGAGCGATGTCACAAGACAAGCGGATCAATCGTGTCAGTACGTATGAAACGAATAAATAGCATTGTTAGTATTTTAGTGATGATTAGGTATCTATTCTCTGTGACATGACCAATCGTGGCATGAATTCGCAATTTTTTCATCGAAAACTTTAACTTACAAATGGCTCTTTGCGCATAATAGAAGTTAACCAAGGTCAAAGAAATAATAGAATTCAATTTATAAGATCACGGCTTCTGACCTGTTTATCCAATCGATTAGATTCACTGGGTTCTAAGTCTTGAAGCATTGCTTACAGACTTTTTATTAGCGTAGGTAAGTAATTTGCCGGAGGCTTACCCAGTTGCGTGACACGTTTTCCCGTATCGTAAATTTATTCGCATGTAAAATGTCAGCGGATGTCGTAACAATTTTTTTCGTAAATCATATTGTAATATTGAATTATGAGCTGCGATTCGGAAATTCCATTGACTGTTTACTCAGGTATATAAGTGTGTAGTGTCTGATTTTTTTATGAGAATTGATTAGCGCAATTAGTTAGGATGGCATGCACCTACTAATTGATGCAGTTACTCTGATTATGAAATTATAAGTGAACAAGTAATTATGTACTTGACGAAAATGTACTAAATTATATAGATACTAGATGATAGTAATGAAATTACCATAGCATTATAAAAAAACAGCTGCACTATTTTGTTAAATTCTCCGGTAAAAAGCACCTACTTCTTTCTAGTCTGTAAGTAATAACAGTACTAGGCACTCCAACATAAAATCATGAATGTGTGCTTTATCCTTATCATTTAAAAAGTAACCAAGTGCCTACCTACTAGTAACTGCACCGCCATTGAACTCTGAATTGATGTTTGATCTTGAACATTCCGGGTTTACCTTATAAATATTTTACGAATACGTTTCCGGTGCGATGATTCGAGTTACATATCTAACGGTAGGCAATGTTTGGTTACCAATCCGGTAAGGCAGAGGTTGCATCACGGCTTTCTATCGGTTGGGGTCCATACGACGCTAAGATTAACGGTCTTCATTAGACCAGTGACGTGTGCCTCAAGACCGTCAGTTGTTGATAATGATCGTTGACACCTCGGCATAGATATCGATGAGTAACTACGTAATTCAGATAAATGGTAATGTATTTCATGTTGCCTTTGAACCGTGACCTCCTTACAATGGGCTTATTTATGCTGATCTTTAAGTTTGATAATAAAATACTTGTAGGCCGGTTTTGCCTAAAGCTGATAGGCAGTTTTATTTTTTATATGCCTGCAATTGTAATAAAAAAATAGGCACATACAGAAATACGTTCGCGATTTTTGCAGGTGGCGCGAGTCGGTCAATATGGACTACTTGAGGGAACTGAAGAATCAAATGAAAGTAAAGTGTATTCAACAGGAGGTAAGATATAGAAACGGCACTTCTTAAAGAATCCCAAAATTAGCACAAATTTTTCTTAACATTCCTTTAATGGTTTTGCAGGAGCATCGTCTTAATTCAGCAGAAAGCGTCCGAAAGCATCATGAGACGTGGGAGTCTCTCTGGGGAAGACAAGGACACGGGGCCCCATTGCGGGGCAAGTACGCAAGGAACAACCTAGTGCAGCTACTTTACGTAGCACCCCTGACAAATGCTCAGTAGATGCCTATAGGGAATACACGTAGTAAATATCCTGTCGATAAATACTCCAACTGTCAATTAGATAACTTTTTTATTGCATTTATAACAATTTTGCATTTTGGTTGGACCCTGTCGTCAGGTTCCACCCCATATATCAATTTATTTGGAGTCAAATAAATGGAATGAATGACGCAACATGTACTCTCTTTCTTCTTGTTCGTCATCTCGGAAGGCCCCCCTTCCTCGCTAAATATCTCTTCGATTGATGACCCTGTCGAGGATAGCAAATAAATACGAAAGACGATCGTGGAAGAGGTTTTAAAGATAAAATTGATGAGTTCTAAAGTGACCATGAAATCTCAAGAAAATTATTGTCCCACAAGTGTAAGGGAAATAGATCAGTATGCATTTATAAGCAATAGGTGCTGATGCTTTGAAATACATCGAAAGGGTCATGAATTTATAACAGAACATTTCTATAGTACCGATCAGTAACTTATGTTTTATTCCTAACTCAACTTAAATACCTACTAATTATGAATTTGATGTGAAATTTGGTAGTAAACAATAAATATAAGTGCCAACCAATAAAATACAATGACAAAATTATCTTTAGTAATCATTTCTGTGAAGAATGTGTTTTATGATGTTTGGTCGTAAATGTTAAAATTACTAAGCATAATTATCAACATCCCACCTAAATGATGATATTACCATATCATTAAGATTAGCTTACATGAACCATCAATCAAATAATTATAAAATTTTATCTGTAAATGTAGTTTTACCTTGACCTTCTTTAATAAACTTACTAATTGTCTTCCCAAATGTTTTTTGTATGACCCGAATTTAACTTGTAACAAGCACTAATCGTGATGTATGCCTATATTAGCAGTAATTATTTCACTATTTCTGTTTTTTTTTAAATCAATCTAGGCCAAAGAGTTGAACATTCTGGATGCTGCACTTTTCCTATCTATCTAATTCAATAAAAATATTGTAACTGTAACTTTTGAGAATTTAAGTAGTTTTATTATGCCGTAAAAAGTTTGAATTAAGTAAAGGAAGGAAACCGCAACTTGTAATAAAACTTAAGAAAATTACCATTTCACGAATTTTAGTCTTATATTAATTTGTTGGTAATTACCTTGCACTGTGAAACGATGGATGAATAAAGTGTTTTAAAATGACTACTACTAAGTGTTTTTTGTAATATATCACTTACAATCTTTGTTAAATTTAAACCTGTGTCCAAATTTTTATTTAACCATTTAATAGCCCTTCTTAGTATAGAAATGAGATATTTTAATGGGACTAACTGGTTGGATACATTTTCCCGGTGTTGATTTAGTGACACCATTACCTACCAAAGATTGCTCAATGCAATATAAAGTACCTACTATTTAAAGCCAAGACATAAATAAATAAATTTAAACTAACTGTAATTTTCTGATTAAATGAGGCAATTATTTGAAAAAAAAAACAAAAACTAATCCAGTATATCTCGAACTTGTCCTTCATCGTAGATGTTTAGCATTCAGCTTATTTATTATGAAGTCTATTTTAGACATTTTGAATGCAATCAAAATATTACACAATATGTTTCATCGCCCACGCGCGCCGCTTATACAATAACTGCCGATGCAGATGCACCCATTGTATTACGATGAACTTTCAACAAAGAACAGGTTCACGATACCTAGGTACCTAAATGTATAGATATAGCCACTATACCTATTTGATGATCCACCTGTGTGGAATGGACGATACGGCTATATGGATTAGGAATAGGAACTTTTTTTTTAGTTCGCCACGAATAGCAGCGTGGACGCCATTTCTTTTTGCTTTCGTTTTCGTCTCCGGCGTCTTCGAAGTAACAAAGCCAACAACAGTATCTTCTTGTCGGAATCCATTTTGTTATTGAGTGTAATGTACGTCGTTAATTTGTTACTAACACGTGACGAAAACGTTGCGAATTTGCCACGCGTCCGCGACGTCTTCGCTGTGCAGCCGCGGCGTGTTCGCGACGCATTCGCTGCGCACCCGCCCCGCCCCGCAGCAGCTCGCAAACCGCTAGTGTGATAAGGCCCTTAGGTATTGTGAGCACTTAGCCAACTACTGCTGGCCCAGTGGTAGGTATAGGCCCCGACTTACGAGTTGGTCGTGGGTTCGAACCCAGGCAGACGCTTTACTTTGTGTAAATAATTTCATTAAGTACCACTACTCTCAAATTGGTGAAGGAAAACATCGTGAGGAAACCGGCATGCCCTAGAACCAAAAATTCGAAGACATGTGATATGTAGGTACCAAACCGCACTGGGCTCGCATGGTACATTATAGCCGACAAGCCGACTCCCTCTCGAAGAGATTAGGCCTGTCTCCAAGCAGTGGAAATATTATAAGCTGATTATAATCACAACCTACTGCGACTATCATTTGTAAATAAGTCAAACAAACTCGTTGTCAGCAATCAGCAATGGGCCGATTCTATCGATTATTTTCTATTAAAAAATTCTCGATGTGAATAAGCGAGAAAACTGTTAAAAAGCGAAGACAATACATACATCCCTACGCAGGTAGGTACTTACTATGCTATTCATATAGGTTTTATAATGTACTAGCCTGTAACATCTCAGTGTATGCGGTAACGATGAGCAGTCAACTCATTCTCAAGCATTTCGTATTTTGGCTATGTAGGTAAAGTGTTATTACATACTTTATCGTTAATATTACGAATTCACGCGTAATTTAATAAAAGTAGGCAAACTACACAATAACTTTGTAATGAATGATTAAGAGTATTATGACAAAGTAGACCTAGTAGAGCAGTGTGTTTGAATTTATTTCTATGTCAAGTGGAACCTACTGGTAACGTGTACGTAATTTCCTTTATTGGTGGTATAATTACTGTGCTTATCAAGCATGCATTATAAGGTCAGATTAACTGTTACAAAGATTAAATAAAATAGATACCTACTAACTACCTAATTAACATATAAAGGTTAAATGCCTCAAGTTTTATTTTAATTTGCCGTTAATAAATCTTGATATAACGCCTATCATTAGCTTATTTAATGTATCACTTTTCAAAACTGACTCCTATAATATCATGAGTTCATGACACACATTATTATTACACTGCAATTGGAATGCCAACAGCCCTTCGGGCAATAACACGCTGTAAATATTTCGCAAGCCTTCTTTGTGTCGAGTACTACGTGGTGCTAAGTGCAATGTAAACAGTTCATTGATGAGTCTCTAATTGTTCTTATACCCTCGAGACAGCGGGTCCCGCGTGGGTACGTGCGAGTTATGGTGAAATCAGTAAAGCAAACAAAAATGTGCGCATGTATGTAAATGACACACCCGGAGAAAGCCTCGCACTATGACGAAATTACAATAAAACTGTAAAAACACCGACACCTCCGTCAAGTGTGTCTTCAACAAAAGAAACGAATGAATCGACCAAGAATTCATTCATAAAATATACTGTATACCTTTGGCCGTTGGTAATTTGATTCTGTAAGTTTATTACTTACCTACCTGTGTCAAGTCAAGACTCAAGAACAGCAATACACTACGTAAAATGTAGGTAAAGAGGATTATTGAAGCGCTATCGAAAAAAAATCATGCTACACATCATGTAATTATCTTATGTCAAGTTTTATGATGTTGCATCCAATGCCTCCAATATCTATGAATGAATGATTGAGATGAAGATGGGCCGTAATTTAAATGCATGTGGGTCCACGAGAAATTGTGATGACATCGTTTTTCGACTAAACTAATGAAATCCAAATAAAATGTAAAACGACATATTTATTTGAGACACTAGCAATAAATAAATAACATTCTCTAATAAACATTTCATTTTACATCTTAGGTTTGCCTATTAATTTAACATGTAAAATAATCTTTTATGTGATAAAGTGATGAATTCAGTAAACATTTTTCACACAAGTGACCAATCATGTTGAGGCGGTTTGCGGTGCGCCCATCAAATGAATGATTAATTGTTATGTGATATCTCTATTGACAGGAACGTGAGTTACCAAAGAATACTTACACTTCAATTTGTCATTTGTTGATTGGTGCCTACTTCTTTTTAATGAAATGTGACGAAACATTTGCGTCAAATAAACTCTCTCTTGGTTTCTATTCAACCAAAACAATGGCTTGTGCGCTTTGCTTAAAAAATATGTAAACACTAACTTCAAAATATGTCATTATTTGCATAACATTTTACAGTATTGACTGAGAGGGCGTTATGCGAAACAGGTGTCTATAGTGTCTAACATTCAATGGGTTGACAGGCATGGCATGAGATGAAGAAGAATATTATAGAACTCAAGACTTCACCCAAAGGTCACCTTTGTTTTAGTCACTAGTGTATAATGAGAACGAGTTTCCTGTGTTTACGTGATCATTTGTTCAAAATTGCTAATATCATGAAAACACAAGTAATTTATAATTCAAAAACACTTATTTAACAAAGTATACTTTCCCAAAAAATCATTTATGTTTTTGGAAACGAATACTCGAAGAAATGTAATTTTGTAGCATACGTGAAGGAATAACATCTAAAGAAAGTTAAAATGTACAATGCCTAGTAAACTTGATGGGTATCAATAAGAGCTCGCCGCTTCTTCATCCGCGTGAAAACTGTTCTCCCGACCCACACCGTCGAGTGTCGCACCGTTTCGCCTGCCTTACTTCGTTTACGCTAAGCGTTCTTTCTGACTTTTTTTCTTGTTGTACGCCTCCTTAGGGTCCTAGCGAGAATTGGGCTATCAAATGCAAAGTATCTTTTTAGACTAGTAGGTAGTTCCAGAGATTAGCGCGTTCAAACAAACAAACTATTCAGCTTTATTATTAGTATAAGATGCTAATTCTTTTTATAACGCTTTTATTAGCTCGGGTTGTATGTATGTATGTATCTATGTATGTAACGGAATCTTTGAGCCTAATTTTCACTGGTTTCTAGACGTCTGATCAACTTGAAACTTTGCACACGTCTTAAGGGCCGATGACAATGCAATAACCCGATATTATTATTTTTTAAATTAATTAATTTAAAAAAAAGAACAAATTTTTAAAATTTTCCCGATAAAAATTTGATCGAACTAAAAAATGGAAAATAAATAATAGTTTAAAAAAACTAAAAAAACACGCTTTTATTGCTGACCGAACTAAAAAGTAGAAAATAATTTTTTATTACAAAGAGTTTATGTTACAGTAGTAGGAAGTCAATAATTCAATTCAGAGTAAAAAGCGTGGGGTGCTTGAAATTTTAATTATTACAACTATTCTATTGGCAACCATCTATGAGAGGAGAGTCATGAAAATATAGGAAAATGCACCCTACGCTTTTTACTCTGAATTGAATTATTGACTTCCTACTACTGTAACATAAACTCTTTGTAATTAAAAATTATTTTCTACTTTTTAGTTCGGTCAGCAATAAAAGCGTGTTTTTTTTTAGTTTTTTTAAACTATTATTTTTAATGTTTGTTACGAACGTAATAGGTACTTAATGAAGTTTTTTTTTAATTTAGTCCCGGCTAGATTTCGCCTACAACTTTGATCAATTAGCAACATTAGACTAGAACAGCAATCTACATACACATTCCGGTTTTGATAAATTATACGTAACCGGCAATTGTTTACGGAAATTAATAATGCGCTGGAAGAACAGAAATATCAGGTTATAGAGTTTGAAGAATATGACTGCTCAGGCTTTACTTAGGTATAATGCGAGCACGAGTATAGAGACAAGGGACTAACGTCTGAGCCATAAATCGCGCTATAAACAAGAAAAAGAATACACGCACGTCGCACTAATTGTTTTCGATATTGAAACAAATAGGTACATTGTTTACATTGATTGTTACAGCCACGGTCACTTGTTGAAGAAATTCTTGTCAAAGTGAAAATCGTGCTTATTTTCAAAATTTAATTTAATATCAGGTGTTTTGAGAATATTTGAAATGTTTTGAGAGTGATTTCAACATTCCTATTAATTATGTCATCGTTCTGACAACCGGTCCTTGGTTCGTCGGAGAAATGTAAATAGGACCGGAATCACTTCCGACTCTAGATCAACAAAATGTGATCCTTTCGAAACGCTAGAACTTTCAAACAAATCTCGATTGTCGCGTAAAGACTCACTCTCGCCCCGCCTGTGCTGTGAGGACCCGGTTTAAGGTTACGGAAAAGAAAGTCCATACATCGCGAACCCGCGGCCGATGCGCCCCGCCCCTCGGTCGCTGCGCTTTGACCCCGAATAAATACAACAAACATTTTATTCCACTACTCTGTTCGCAAAATTAAAATGTAAGCGACATGACAAAATTAAAAATAATTCTGAAGTTTAGGTATGTATGTACCTACAACTGCTGTATTCATATTCATGTATTCGTTATAAATACGTTTCGCTGCAGAGAAAGCTGCTAAGTTAGACTCCTATTATTATCAAATACATACTACCTATTATGGGTTTGATAATAATATGAGTCCAACTGAGCTGTTTTCTCAGGTGCATTCTTTACGCCAGCCTTATCTATACAGGGTGGCAGGGACGATGCCCAAACTGTAACATGAGATCAGCACAAATGATCCCAGACCCTAAGCGTAGAAATGTTTTGACGATTAAAAAAATACATCCGCTGTTTCATACAAAAGTGTCATACGCTGTCAAAATATGTAAGGAAGAACATTTATTACTTAAAAATAAATAAAAAAAAACGCAGGGGTTTACACAATCAAGTACTGAATTCATAGTAACACGTTGCGCGTCGATTTCCTACCCTGTATACGGCTTAGCAATTTTGGGAAAGAACAAACATCACTATGACATTGTACCACAAGACCCATAACATCGACTAATGGAGAAGCTTACAAAGCTGCCTCTGAGGATCTACAGACCCGAGCAAAGTGGTGAAGATAGAGCTACTCAATAGGGCATGAAAGCTGTGTGGTGACAAGGTTATAGGGCCGTTTAAAACCACTTTCTAGCTTTCAGTTAGGATCGGTGCGAAGTTCATTATCCAAACCAACTCTATTTCACTTTATTCTAAACACAAAACACTTTGTTATTACTTGTATGTAACAGTTCTGACAAAGTAGACACGTGTATTTCGCTTTTGACATAATTTAGCTTCACACTCATTTTATTCGTATTAGTCATACATCTTTAACACTGTCTTTGTAGTGTTCAGTGGGGTTACACGAGAAAATACATTAACTATGTTACATAGGCGTGCCGAATTCTCTTGACGAGGATTGCGCATGTTTGCGCTTTTGTTTGCACTTAGGATTTACGGGTGGTTAGTTTCGACTAACCATTAATCTGGTTGATGCTTTTACACTGAATTAACACGAACGACGTAAAATTCGTTTACAAAGCATTAATATCAACCGGATAACCGTGTTAATTCCTTATCCATAATCGGGTAAATCATGTTTCCATGTTTCATTTTATGAGAAAGTGTCGACTCCTGTTACAGTGTTTACCTAACGTTTGTGCAGTTTTAGATCCCGATATTGTGCAATCACTGAGATAACCTGCGTTGACGCCATGTTCTGCCTAATTGCTATGGAGCGTATCGCCTATTTCATTATGCACACTTATAGTGTGATGTCACAGCGCGTTTCTAAGGATGATTTATAAGCAGGTCGAAGCTTTAATAGGTTTATCACACCATCTGCTCAATCAACTCAGCCTGTTATAGTCCACTGCTGGACATAGGTCTATCCCAGGTTGCGCCACATCACCATTTCCTCCGCCTTCCGCATCCAGTCTTTCCTTGCCACTTTCTTAAGGTCGTCAGTCCATCTAGCTGGGGAGCGCCCCACGCTACATTTGCCGTTACGCGGTCTACACTGCAGGACTCGTCTGCACCATCGGCAAATGGTACTTTGACAAAAATGGCCGGCCCACTGCCAGTCCAGTTTGCTTACTGTGCAAGCTATGTTGGTAGGTTCGGTTCTTTCCAGAGAGATTCTGAACATTCAAATAAATTCCGAGCATACCCAGTTCAATAGCTCGCTGTCAGTGTCCACGTTTCGGCACCCCATATTATAACCGACAGGACGCACTGGTTGAAGACCTTGATCTTTGAACATTGCCGACTTGCGGGATAAGCGACATGAAGACTTGACGAAATTTCCCAATCGAACCAACACAACTGAATCTGCCAAGGGTTGCGGGTTGCTCGAAAGAGTTACCATGGCCCCTGGCACACAGGCAACTGAAGGAACACGGGTGGTTTGTAGTCAGTAAAAGTCTGACACGCACTCCCGCTCCCGCCAAGAGCGAAAGAAGTTTATTTATTTATATATACTTTATTGTACACCACAAAAATACATTACAAAAAAAACAAGGTCTACTACAAAATATACAAGGGGCGGCCTTATCGCCAAGGTAGTTGTTTGTTTATTTCCCATCTTCAAAATTTTTTAAAGCCGGCAGAAGGATCCAGCCCAACTGGATCCTCCTGTCGCTTTTAGTTTGAAGGAAAAATATGTAGGTACTGGGTTCCTCGATTTTTTTTTTAACCTGCAAGTAAATTATTATCAAGTATACAAATAACCTACTTGATTTTTACTCTTAGCTACTTGTTTAATGATAAATGATTTTATTTCTGTAAGTAGGTTTGCACAAACACTTTTACACGTCAATCATATCTTTTAAACTAGATGAGGTCGGCGTTTCCTATCTGACAACTCTGAGAAGAAAGGCCGAAACAAACTCAGAGGTCACAGACTCTTTTAAAGTCCAGACATAATCTCGGTCAGATCATGTGAAGACCATGTGGATTGGCGTCTGAAATGGTCTTTTGAGGAAAGAACCACACAGATTGAGATATTTTCCCATGAAAGTTGCAAGAATCAAGTGAGGGTAATAGGTTACTATGTTGATCGTAGGCCGTGGGCTAATCACTAGGTACTCGTGTGGATAACTACTATTCTACTAACATTAGACACTCACAAATTGTTACCACGCATAGCTTCAAGCGACGAACAATTACTCATTACTTCTCGTGGACCGACTAGCGAACTATTGATAAACGATCTATTATGACTTAGTGAAAATGTTTATCAACTCTTTTATTTCCATTTGTTCCGTTAATTCGATGCTTACAGGTAGTTTGTCCATATACACATAATAGCATAGTGACAACATCCTTGTGGTATATCGGATGTCATATTATATACAATCAGTGGCTGTTTGGGCGCTTCGCGGGCGCAACAACGGCGGTGGTCGACAGAGCGTTGTGTTCTCACGCAGGCGCAGTGCACGCAGATACCGGGCCGCATTCACACGTGCGACAACCACCTTGCCGTCGTCGTCGACATATACGTTGCTGTAACATAGTGCTACAAGTGTTCTTCAAGAGCCGGCAAGATGCGCCCAGTGAGTACCGGTGTTCATTTATTATACGTTAATCAGTGTTGTTCAAGTTAGGTCGTAATTGTGCATAAACTTTATGAATGGATGCGTGTTTTTTTTGCATGAAGGAGTATTTTTTTTTTTGCATTTCTCGCCTGCTTTGGAATTTAAATTAGCCCACCATTGATATAGTAAATTTTACTTTATCAATTTTGAGTTATAGAGGACTTTACTGATTGCTATAAAGAAACAAGTTTGATCCGGGAGGTATGACATCTGTATTAAATTAGGTGAAATACTTATTTACACTTGACGCTTTGCCATTTAAACGTTATAATTAGGGTAATTTTATTCAAGAAGAAATTATTTTCTCTTCGCCTCCATTCATAAAATAATCCTCAAATTGAAAGTCTCCATCAATTTCATTTAACATAAATTACGTAACCACTTGCAAGCTTCATAAATTGTTTTCACAAAATAGTGAAAATCACATTGATGATCTTTATAATGTGAAGATTTATAACCTTTCACCATATTGCACAGCACGATTTTCTATTATTCTTCATGTCAAGTAAAAGCTACATCGCGATTAACTAACGACAGAGTTCGTATTAAAATGAAGCTGTAGTTACGTCTACGTTCTTTATCTCTGGATACTTAGATGGTCATCTGTCATGTAAATGACTGCGTCCCTATGCAAGCACTCTTCAATGTATTTAAAGTAGACTGTAATGCGGAAATTTGCATGCGGCGCTCACACCGCTTGAATATTTATGTCTATGTGAAGTAATAGATTTAAAGTCGAGTTTCCTAACGTGGAACAGTTTCAAAGCACTATTTCCAACCATGCAGTTACCATGGATATTTAGGTACGGAAACTTATAAAATTAATCTTAGTATGTATGGGACACATCATTGCAAACTCCATCGACTTAATTAGTACCTACTAACTTATTACCCCTTTCTCTCAATGTAAGTACTATTACGATTACCTATAGCATAAGTGGTGCCTTTAGACATTGGATTGAAACCAAGTACCAAGTCTTATTTTATGACTATATTATTGTACGTATTTTTATACCGTTACACAAGCCCACCAGTAGTGTGTGCAAATTAAAAGCTGTTAAAATCAAGTTTACTCTCTCGCGTATGGCTGTGAATAATAAAGCGTTCTAACTCAAATTACCTACGTATTAATGAGGCTTTACCATCTAGAATATTCTATATCCCGTAGCGTGTGAATTTATTTAAATATAATATTTAAACAATAAATTCATCAATGCACTTTCCCCGAATGACGCAACTGGTGCGTGATGATGCGTTTACATGAATCGTCGGAAGAGAATGATGGCTATTAAGGATTCATCATTCGTTGCCGAGCCACACGTGTTACGACTGCAGCAACTTATCGGTGAAATTTTGAATCATTTCACATCATTTCCAGTTTCTACGTCTAGACTGAGACTCGAGTGCGAACGACCGACCAATGATTTGAGCTGTGACATGAGGCGCGTAGCTTTTGTTTATGATAAACTTTCCACTTGTTCGAACTGCTGCTGTTAAAATGGTATTTCACGCTAAAGTTGAAGTAATTTTGTAATCTAATAATATTATGCTGCAAAAAAACTGCTTTAAAAAATATTTGTCTATACAAATATCATCGCCACCACGCCACCAAATATCATCGTAGAGACTACGATGATATTTCGTGGTGTGATCCTTCTTTATTATTAACGAACTATTGTTCAAACTAGTTGCATCCTGCAGTACCAACCTAGTTGTGCCGGTTACAAGCTGAACGGGTAGAAGAGATCAAGAAAATATCACGTTACTTACCTACTAATAAAAAGTACCTACAGAGAGCATAAAGGATTTTTTTTACTAATGGTATCTACTAGATTTTTTTTCTTAGCAATTAATATGCAAACAGCAAAACTTGGTCATCGTTACCTCGCGAAAATAATTTAAATCTATAAAAAAATCTTCTTCCATAAATAAATCTTTCGAATTAAATCATTGCGTGATTTAAATATTCATCACTATTTTGATATGATATCTATTCAATCCAGATTACGAAACGCACGATACGCATACCTATGCATTATGAAAATACAGTTACAGTTAGTATAAAGTTTAAACACCAATTTAAAACTTGGCCACTACGAATCAGGTCACTGTCACCGCGTTGACGCCGCGGATTTGCTACGTTTTCTTATCGACATCACAAGTTACAGACGGCATAGGGTTAGAAGCATACAAGAAAAATAGGACAAAATTCTTAGTTGAAAAAAGCACTCGGTTCATTGAAATGATCGGGCCTACGCAGCGTCGTCGAGGCGTAAACGTAGCAAACAATACAGAGCCCACGCTAAACAAACGGTGCAGACACTCCTTGCAAGAATTGATTAATTATTAAACTATTGTAATGCAGATTTTCTTTTTACGAAATTGTTTTTATCTCTAAAACAGTGCTAATAATACAAATAAACAATAAATCACCTGGTATTTTTAAATTATATGCAAAAAATCTACGGTATCAGTCGCTATCTGCCTACAGATTAAAGTTTTTTTTTTAAACAATCAGATATTTTATTGTTTTTTGGGCAGAAAGAAGTAAAAGTACCAACTTGCTTTCTATGATATCAGACTACATCTATACGGAATTCATATTTCGAGTCAACTAAGATCTGTCTGATAAGCTGAATCATCACAATGCCGTTTCGTTGCTCATTCTTTACTTTTGACCGTGGGACAGTGAAAGCTAATAGATACACCACTCTAAACAATATTTCACATAATCCTACTTGATACTCACTTTGTTCGTAATTTCTAAGTGTTATTTTACACAATTCTTTTAATTAGTCATTGTAAATTATGGATCATTGTTGAGTAATTTCTCGCTGTTGAGATTATCATATGCACTGCGAGCTATGGTTAATTACGATGTCTGTTGCCTTAATCTAATATTTTCCACCAATTTACTACAGTTTTCTTGTGTAATTTGCTCTAATGAGTTACGATATTCTTAATCAATATTTGTGAATATAAGATTATGCAAAAGGTATAATTTAGTAATCAAAACAAAGATGTTGCAAGAGCGCGGAAGTTTCTAGTTCATACAACACACACCTATCTGCTATCTTTTTAATTGAATTTCAATTTAGGTTCAACTTTTTTGAGCTTATAAAACAACAAATCACGTAGGTATTTCCATACCTACGTGATTTCTTTTGATTGATATGAAATTCCTTTCAAAGTATGCTTAGGGTCGCGCAGTACACATGAAGTTCATTGATTGATTACAGATAAACAACATCAGAATAACAACAATTCAAATCAAATTCTTTTGATGATTGATAAATGATGTGTACCCTAGATACACGTCTACGTATTGTTTCCCTTGATTACGGGGCATGACCTTTACTGGCAAGACAATTTCGTTATACATCTGCTCTAGGCGATCGCTTACTCTAAAAAAATTAGTTTGAATACGCTAGTCATGTACTCACTGTATAATTTTGAATTATATAACGATGTACATACGCCAAGGTGATATTTAGAGTAACATACACAGGGGCGGAGTTAGTGCTTATTCAATTGTAATGCTTATAGTGGGTGGTTTTAGTAAGCACGTCTATTATTAGAACGCCTACTAATTTTATGTACTTGTTACGACGATGTATCTTACATTTAAATGATAGGTATACATGACATCACTTCTCGATAGCCATGAGGAAGAGAAAGATTGTGTGATCTCTTTGGCTTAGATAATACTAAGACGGCGATAAATTTCATGACATCACACCACTTGCGATTTCAAACACGCAAACTCGTCAGTGTGGCCAACGAGCTTTAGCAACACTCGTTTTCTTTTGGGTTTAGTTAAATGCTATGACACTAACCCTCTTATTTACATACACTACATCAAAAATTTATGGTTAAGCAGTCGCTAATCATTAATTAACTACAAACAAATAAGGGGGAAAAAAATTATTTTTTCCCCCTTATTTGTTTAAATTATTGTTAAAATTTGAGTAATTTTGACTCAAACATTTTAATGTTTGAGTCAAAATTACTACTTCACGCAAAAATAAATCCTCTTTCATTTTACCTGCACTATGGTGTTCAGCAAAATGATTAAAACTTACCGAAAGTGTGTTTACGCATGCTCCAATCAAATACATTTATCAGGGTTAAGGCTAAGCAGATGATGAGTTACAGGATGAAGCCTGATACAATTTTAATACACGTTCAATGGTTTGAAAAACCTTTCAGTGCAATGTTAACGAAAAATAATAATTGATTCAAATCTTGACATTCTTATGTAAATAATCATTGGGTGTCATTCTGAAAAATGGAAAAGCATACAATAGGACAAGGACACTAGATATTTATAATCAAAACAAAACAAATATTTCAATATTTCCTTACGAATAATAATAATGGCAAAAACTTGAATAAATTGAATCCACTTTTGCACAGTATTTGAATTGTTTAATTTCAAAGAACATGAAGTTAGCAAAATAAACATTTTGTTGTCAAATGAAGATATTGTTGATTATGATGGTGGGAATAACAATTTTATAAGGCGACATTAAATGATAGCGACCTATACAGCGATGCACTGCCGCCCCTCGCCCGCAAGAGACCCCGCCTCAACGCGGATCAAGTTTATCGAAAAACAACCCATGTTAATTTATCAAACACAATTCAAAGAGAAGCCGTATTCTAAAATTTAGGTGATTAAATTTTAGGTCTTTTAGATGGTAAAAGTTTCATGGAAATACGCCCGATAGTTTTTGTGTGATTATCGTTTTTATGTCCGCGATAGACATTACTTTACCAATTAATTACATTATGTTATCAAAATAGGATTTAAAATATTCACATATGAAATGACGAAAAAAATTTGCCGCGGTTGGTCCGTGGATGGGTGACCATCTTTACATACCAAGACCCCTCCGTGCCTCGAAAAGCACGTTAAGCCGTTGGTCCCGGCTGTCATTTGTGGATCTTTGACAGTCGTTACGGGTCGTCAGAAGCCCGGAAGTCTGACAACCAGTCTTACCAAGGGGTATCGTATTACCCAGTAACTGGGTTATGGAGGTCAGATAGGCAGTCGCTCCATGTAAAATACTGGTATTCCGCTGCAACCGGTTAGACTGGAAGCCGACCCCAACATAGTTGGGAAAAGGCTAGACAGATGATGAAATGACGAAAAAAATTGTCTAGTTTAACATAATTTTTTTCAAATACATAAGACAAGCCGTTTAGACGTGATCTTCAATACAAAGTCCTTAAGAGTCGTCTGTCTGCGCCTAGCAAAGAAATAATTGCTGTGTGCAAAAACTTTCAAAGAATTATTCAAATTGTTTAATTTCAAAGAACATGTAGTCAGCAAAATAAACATTTTGTTGTCAAATGAAGATATTGTTGATTATGATGGTGGGAATACCTATTTCATATGAAGAGATTAAGCGGAAATGATTGCTGTGTACAAAAACTTTCAAAGAATTATTCAAATGTGCCACGAAGTTTCGAACAAATAGACAATACTACCGATATTTGAATGACAGTACGACATTGAGTAATTAAATAAATATAGTAGGTATCGAGTAGAAAGTTTAGTTAGAGATTGCGTAAGTAGTCCTTTGATTTTCATAAACAAAGGCTTTGAGGGTCTACGTAAAAATATTTCGTAACTTAGTATCAATTCATTGTCATCATCATCATTATCATCATGTCAGCTGAAAGACGTCTGCTGCTGGACATAAGCGTTCCCCAAGGTTATGTGCTTCTCGCATCCACCGGAATCCTGCGGCCTTCACCAAGTCATCGACCTACCTTGTGGGAAGGCCTTCCAATGCTTCGTTTTCCGGTACGCAAACCGCGAACAGTATCTTTCGGCAATTCTTCGGGCTATATCGGTTACCTTTGTTCTCATACATCCTCGTGAACAGTTTATGAAAGATTACGTCTCCCTGTCTCACCCCTCGCAGCAAAACGATAGGTTTCGAGGTCCGGTCCTGTCAACTCATTATCAAATTAGCTAATGATGATTTAATAGTACATTATGGTACAAGTGTGTAACATTGGTGACTATCGCTGAGGCGCCATTGAGACCCGAGCCGTTAGGCGAGGGTCTTAAGAGAGCCGAGGACGATAATCATCAATACACACGTGTATCATACGACGTTTTTCAACACACTTGCGAAGAAAATAATACTACAAAATCATCATCATCATCGTCATCGTCATCATCGTCGTCATCGTCATCGTCATCGTCATCGTCATCATCATCATCGTCATCGTAATCGTCATCGTCGTCATCGTCATGTCGTCGTCATCGTCATCGTCATCATCGTCATCGTAATCGTCATCGTCATCGTCGTCAACGTCATCGTCATCGTCATCGTCATCGTCATCGTAATCGTCATCGTCGTCATGTCATCGTCATCGTCATGTCATCGCCATCGTCAACGTCATCATCATCGTCGTCATCGTCATCGTCATGTCATCGTCATCGTCATCGTCGTCATCGTCATGGTATCGTCATCGTCATCATCATCATCATAGTCATCATCGTCATCGTCATGTCATCGTCATCATCATCATCGTTGTTTTTAAAAACAAAGCAACTCAACCAATTAAAAAACAACCTATAACTCACTAAGAACAAAGCAACTCAACCAATTAAAAAACAACCTACAACTCACTAAGAACAAAGCAACTCAACCAATTCTATAACTCACTAGTGAATAATAGTAATGAAAAGTCACAGTTTGATAATCGGTGTCATTATGTGCCTAATTGCAGTGAAATTAGAGCCATTTTATGAGCAAGTGTGTTGAAAAAATTATTTAAATCATCATCAACTAATTTGTCTAATAAATAATTCTAATTAAATTACGATTTGTTGATTCTCCAGATCTTCAACCAAAGAAAGAGACCCTTAAAATTTACAATTTATACCTAACTAACTTCTGCCCGCATGAATTCTTGATATTCTATAACTATGATACTCGGCAATACTGTAGTGCAGCTTCCCATTAGTGAATGAATTTTCGAAATCAGATCATTAGATCCGAAGATTCCCACATACATTTATGAATATTTTACCTCTATTAGATTAGAATGCAGATATTATATAATCAGAAACTCACCTTTAATACATGAAAAATCAAGCGTTAAGTATTGATGTAGAGTCGTGGAATGTCCAAGTGAGATAACGATTTACTTACATATTTAATTTTTAAGTCAAAAACAACACAGGTATCCATAATTGGTACAACAGATTGTAAACAATATTTTATTCAATGTTCATATTTTGAAATATTTTTTCTCGTTTAGTTAAATGTCTATTTGTAGATACTAAATTACATTAAGTATGGTAAGGACAGAATATAGTTCACACGAATTATAAATGAAAATCCCACATAGTTCTCAATGCATCGTTGACTTTTATCGCTCTATCGGTATTAATTAGACCGCAACAAAAATACAATGAGTAACTGACACGTACAAAGGTACCTACTATCAAAATATTGCACATCACACCAGATACGGTGTAATAAGAAGGTTGTAAACAATTCTAGGACACAAAACAATGCTCATTCATAACTGGGTCTTAATTAATTAGATGTCGCAAGCTATCCATGGATATCTGGTAAACTCACTTGGATTGTACTACTTATTTTTTGAAATAGCTCTATTAGGTTTCCCACGGTGTTACAATATACTTACCTTGTAGAAAAAATATTTTACGCGAATTGTGCACGTGTGAAGAATGCTGTTCATTGATGAGACGATTACGCAGCAAGTTGTAAACGCGTTGACTGACCGCGCCACATTCAGTAAAGGAGCTTTCGTTTTACGGTTCTGCATGCCGGTAGTCATCTCTGCAGCTTATATTACGAAAAATGAATTATGTAATTGAAAAAACGAACAGTGATGAAATCAATATACCTAATAGAGATTTCGCGATGCGATTTTTATCAAGAAAGTTCTTCGTTGTGTTGGTTGGCAAATAATAATTTCGTCCTATCAGAAATATGTTGGTATGTGATTTGTGCCAGTTTAAGCAAAACAATACTTACTTATTGCAGCTAGTTATATGTTTAAGACATAGGTAAGGCTTTTCAGCCAGGCATGGAATATTACCATTATTATTTTCGTTATTTTTCAGCACCTACCGTTATCTTGATTAAACAGTTGAGTACATACTTATGTTATGTATTTATATTTCCATTACGCATAGAAGGAAACTAACACAAAAACGCAGTGTAAAGAAAGGCGGCATGCGCTCATTATACCGTTGATTTCCCAGATATTTCAAACCGAGACGTGTTGTGAGGATTACATGCTAGTTTCCGCATAACAGTAGCTAACTATTCCCTAACACAATTAATTTGCTTCGTCATTTTAAAGGAGTAAGTATTCAGTATCAATCGCTCAAAAAACTGCAGGCATAATGCAGTGACCACCAAACTGTACATTATTGCATAGTAGTGAGCTGGAGCAAGACTGTGAAATGATATGCGATAGTATTAGATATACAGGGTAAGTTTTCATCCAGTGCGCAAACTGTAAACATGAATTCAGCATATCATTCTAGACCCCCTACCGCAGAAATTTTTCGCCGGTTATAGAAATCAGCTGTTTCATAGAAAAGTACAATACCTACGCGGTCAAAATGTATGGAACAGCTGTTTTTTTTTTGTACAACCGGCGAAAAATTTCTGCGCCTGGGGGTCTAGAATGATATGCTGAATTCATGGTTACAATTTGCGCACTGGATTAAAACTTTTCCTGTAGAATATATGAAGAATTAATATTAGAAGTACCCTAAGTAATTAAAGTGTCATTGTCCTTAATCTAAGCAAAGTAAGCTTGGAATAGAAATTAATTCACGCTTGTATTTAGCAGCGATTCGCACTTCGATCACAATTTCGATTTTTAGGTTTTACGATTAGTTACGACCAATAATTGTGCTAGAATCAGAATTTATGATAAAACAGGTAGGTCGCGCCAGGATTCACAAATAGGTATAGAATAGTTTAGTAACGCAACTTTAAATCCCATAGATTACATCGCAGTGAATTCCAAATAAAATTGTAAGATTAATAGTTTACTTATTGTAGTCTCTTTGAAAATATTACACAACGAGGTTGTTTCTCGTCAGATACTTTGATAAATAATTCCCTAAACACACGGTTTATCTCGTAACGACAAACCATTTAAGTGGTATTTACTTAGCGTGTGTATTTAAATAGCCCTTTCCACGACATTAGCGAAGAATTTCATTTCCCCTGTAGCGGCAAAGCGCAACGTACGAACACTAGACACAACACAACACACGAGGTAATTTGCGCAAATTCTGCGCGTTGTGATGACGTAAACTTTCACTGGTGCCTAATGACGTTAGTTTGACAAAGTGGCTATTTCATTAGAAAAGAAATTTCATTGAAAACTAGTGCATGTTCATATTTTTGGGGGTCGTTACTAGCTATTGAAACCTAATCGCGTCTACTTACGAATATTTATTGACTTTTACCTTTTTTAACTATGGTTTCAGCGAAGCAGTAGTCAGAAGGTCAGAAAACGACCAACTGACCCGGAACCCTACAAATTGACTACCTAACCTTTCTTAGTTTTCTTTCAGGCGTTACATTATCGCTACGCAGTTTTTCAAATTGACTACCTAACCTTTCTTAGTTTTCTTTCAGGCGTTACCTACATTATCGCTACGCAGTTTTTACCACAGATCGTTGGCGCGTTTCTCGATGTATTTATATGTTTAAAGAAAATCAAATGCTATTTGCAGTAGAAGGCATTTTCTATTAATTGGGAACGCGTCGATCGTTACTGATCAAATTTTAATATTGATATTTGAATATTTGAAATTAATTAAAATGGTGTTCCCATAAAGCCCATGGTAGTTAACTACTGTGATTATATTAAAGTTATGCAACATACCCCGCGAATGGTACATCTGCTGCTGCTGCTGTATCGCCTAGTTATATAGTAATTAAAAGCATCAACATTGAATAAATTATTTCAAACCTACTTTACAGTTCACGAACTTCACAACTCATGAATGCTTAATTCGAACATACTCGTAACATCTCAGATTGTGTGTAACTTATCTTAATATCCGCATAATGACAGGTTTGTGAACCACATTATTCACTCAGTTATGCTTTTATGTATAGCAATTTTGAACATGTTATTTGATTAACTTCCTCATATTGCATTGCGGATTTGTTCTGTTTGTTACAAACTTGCATGTTCACAATAACACAGTACGGTACAAAGATAACTACTAATAGATGATTGAATTCTCAAATTATACGTTATCTTCGTTAATTGGGTCAGTTATATCGAGGTCAGCTATAACAAGTGCCGTGGATAATAGGTACCACTACCTACTTACCTACATAAAAACAAAAACGTCGCAAAATAAGCGGCACGGATTGTGTGGTAAAGTTCTAATTACCCGACTGCGCCAGAAGGAAGGTTATGTTTTTTTAAGGAATATTTCGCCTCCAGAATAGCATCTATCAAACTCTTATACTGCAATAACAATAACAAAAATTTTGAACCTTTAAATATGTATTGTTCACAATAGCTGCCTCATTACATCCCACGTCATAATTACCTACGTGGAGAATCCACATGATGATGAGTTCCCCGTATATTTTTCCCAGAGATTATACAAACCACTGATTTCGTGTTCTTACACGGATGAATATCAACATTTGGAAATCACATGTCATTTAACAGTGCACTGAGTGCATGCATCGCGAGTCACGGAGGGAGAGCGATGTAAGACTCACGAACTAAGCACAACGTAGCCTGCATTCATACTTTGTCAAGAAAACAAAAGATACCGTCCAAGTGCCTGAACGTGAGCCACAATACAAACTAAGTACACTTTCTTTCAAGAATACGGTAATATTGCAGCGACAATGCACCTTTGTCGCTAAGCTAATAGTCATAGGCATGATTTTAGCGGAAAATATTTATAAGTTGGGGTTTCTTGAGAGAAATCAAACTTGAGAGACTTGTATAATCCATTTCGCAAGAAATTTCGTGAACACACATAACATAACGCACGTTGCCCGAGGCACATCTGTTAATTATTATTTATGTAAATTTACAATAAGTTACGACCGAAGAGAAACCTATCGTAGTAAGCTAGTGACTCGCATTGTCGTACATTGTAACACCAATAAAAACAGCAAGACTTATAGGTAGGCTGTAGTCTGGTAAGTATCTACAATTATACTGCCGACAATGATAGTTTATACTGGCGTAATTAGCTATCATTGAAGTCTTGATATAATTATGCAAATGCTTGACCTGACCTTTGCCTAGCTGACCCTGAATCGAGAAATTGTAGGTATGTACATAACTGGAACTGTCTCATAGACTGTGCGTTTTGAAGTAAGCAGTGTTTCCCAAACATTGTTCTGCCATGGCTCGGTAATTTTCACAATGCTCCTTCGTGACCCATCTAATACTTTTAAACCCAAGCTGGTTCCGTTAGGTAAAATAATACACATTTATTAATATATGATTACCATTATATTATTGTTTTATTAATACCACATATTTTGGTATCGCCTATTTAGTCACAAATTTTGAGTGCGAAGTCTGGAACTGCTGCCTATTTTTCACTAAAGAATCCAAGTTCGCGGAATATGTTGTCAAATGTTGCGACCCGGTATTTTATTTTGGTGGCCCGGTAGCGGGTCGCGACCCAGCAAATGGGAAACGCTGGCTTAAAGGGAATCTACGACAGCATGAACTGCCTTCAGGACCTACACCCATAGGTTATCCATGGTTTACTTACATTTGTGTAGTTTTTCTTTAAATTACGACATCCATACCAAGGTAAAACGAAATGAACCAAGTATGAAAACAGACTACCATATCTATGTGGTCTAAGAAACGACATAGAAAATTGAATACTTTGTGGTACACCACAAACGTCGACGTATTTTGTAATAAATTTCGCACAGCATCTTATTAGCTGTTAATATCTACAATAAGAAAGATAGGTACCTATATTACGTACATACTTACAGTTACAGTAATGCATTATTTTATGTGCAGTAATGATGATACCTAATCACGCAGAATTATCTAATTTCTAGTTAAGGCCAATTAAAAACATCACTGAGTAATTTCAGTAACTCCAGATAACTTGAATGCACAAGTATTTATGTAGGTACCTATTTCGGATTTCCCGGAATTCTGCTGTGTCGGAATGTGAGCACATTGTACTATGTACCTACCGATAGAAACGTTATTACCAAACCGCGTTCACTATGGAACATTTTATTTTATGACATGTCATAAAGCTTCGAAAGCATAGTTGAATGAGAAAATGTTTCCGCGTGCTTTTTGCAATAAATATATCGTAGCCAGTTTTCAAATGTATTATTGCCAATACATCATTAAATAAATACGTACATTGAAATACATAAGGAATTGTTGTCAAGTAAGAAGATTATTGTTATGTTGCAAAATATATATTATATCGTAAGTCGTAACTAGTATCGTCCTCCGGGAATCCTTCCTGAATAAAACCTACGACTAGAATGTTACCGTCACCGTTATTGTGTAACACACTATCAATATCAATCTAAATAATTTTTCAAATATAATCCATGACTTCATATGTTCGAAAAATTTGTCTGCTCAACAACGTAAATGCGTTTTTTACGTTCTGCGGTCCTTTAACTAGAAAGGAGTTAACCCTCACTTGGTCAATTTTAACTTTTTAATAGAATTTATGAGTGTTCACAAATCTCTCTTTCTGTCTAACGAACATTTTTACAATTCAAATGGTTCCCAAGATATGAGAGTTTGTAGGCCGTTAGGTAAAAGGTAACTAACTGGCAAGTTTCCTTTTGGATAAACAGAAAGAAATATCAATTGATGTGTCCTACAATCAGTAACGTAACTATCACAGATTTTAAGAAATAACGATTCGCGCGTTTTTTGCTAGTTTCTCGGAAACAACTTTTAGGGCTTTACGCCTGTCTAGTTAAAGGACGGCAGCGTTGATGAGCAGACAAATTTTGACGAGTGTATGAATGTTGTTGAACTGTCAAAATTAAAATTGCTTCTGATCATTGATATAAAAAACTGATAATGCGTTACACAATTACCCCGCGTAAGTATTTCGTATGATTCAAATGCACACACACGCACTCACTCAACTCACCACAACAAAACTCCTCATTATATATTTTTTTAAATGTTTTATGATATTTTCTTTCGGTGTGTTGTTTTATATTATAAGCTTTTAAAGCAAGCGTGATACACAAATTGGTAGTCGTAACTGTCTCTCTTATACAGATCACTGAATGATCTAGCTAGGACAGCAGCGATTCACACCCAACAATTTGTTACATACACCATGCACACCATGTAATTAATAATGCATACTTTATATGCCCGCCCCCCTCATATAGGTACTACAAAACCTTCATGTACCTAAATAAATGATTATTTTAAGTTTAATTGAATATTTTCCGTTGAATACATAATATATATACCTACTATTACGAGTCTCTGAATATATTCATGGATATACAAAGCTTTCCCCTAATGAATTGATCTTTTAATGTCTAAAAAATATTTTGCACCAACAACAAAAATGTAAAAATATCTATCTGTTTCGCGACTTTCTCCACAAAATACTATCTTGAATAATGAATTAATATGATAACATTAACAATGTAAAAGACAGGTAGCAGTTTGTAAAATTAGTTTATAATATGGAATTGTTTCAGAACAATACATGTGTAGAGTTGTGCAATGATAAATCAAATTGTAGGCCGTTACAGCAATAAAGAATAATTGTTCTGGTTTCGGAAATAATAGCATCAGAGGCGGGTGTCACGCAGAGCTCGTGGCGGTCACTGCTCTTATGATAATTATCACAGGTATTGGACCTTCGACCATGTTATTTACTTGCACAATACTACTCGCCGACGCCTACAGAATAATTGGTTTAAGCCGCAGGTCGTTTCCGTGTAATCGATAACTGTAAAGTGAGAATATGATATGCCCAACATGGTACAATTGAACATTACTGATCGAATAGCGCAACGTCATCGCATATAAGGATTGCGATAGTTTTTGAACAGCGTGATCTACAAAAAGTAGGGTACAAGGCACAGACTTATGCGTTGCACAATGTATTTACTATCTTCTTAAACTGTTATTAATTAACATATCATGGAGCACGTTGTTAGTATTTTATTCGAATATAATTTTTTATTAGCCCAGTAGGTAAATAATGATATCTTTTACTTCTTTGGTGATAAAACAAGCAGGTTTTATTAGTGACAAGTGATTCCACCATAGCATTAGGTACATTTTAATTAATAACTTTAAATTCCTGGTTTGAAATCGTGGTTGATAGATTTACATACCTACATTCCATTGAGATGCGTGTGTATGGGAAAAGAAACAACTTAGTAGACTTAAGTAGTTTCGTAGTTGTACTAGATAACGTTCTAAGGAACTTGCTGATTTTTGTATTGAGAAAAACTGCATTTGAAGACTTTTATTGATGAACCTGTGTCATAATCATCAATATCCTGCCCTTAAACACAATAGACAGAATTATTAACCAATAAGAAACTTGAAAACAACAAAAAAAAAAAGGTTACAACAGGCTAAAAGGCTAAAACAAATAAATAAAAATAATTCAGAGAGCAAACAATTACTTTTCAGTAAAGAAGCTTTCTTACTTCCCTACTGAAAAATCTGAAATCGTAATATATGACCAAACTGTTCCGATTTCGCATATAATTGCGTCAAGGTTTTGATTATATACCTATTAATTAATATTGTGTAAAAATGCGGTAGGCAAAAAAACCAACCTCAATAGTGCAACCTAAAGCTATTTTGCAGCCTTAATGAAGACATAACACGTCGCTTCGCACGTTTAAATAGACATTACAAAGCCGTGTAACTAATGATTAGTGTCAATTTATACATTGTAAGAGGAAATCCAGTCCGACCCATACAACAGCTCAAGAGGTCGAGCATTCAAAGCTTCGATGAGATGAATACGTCGTCAATAGATAATAATCGATCCGTGCACGACGAATACCAAATCCTTTGATGTAACTAACTAATATTTGCCAACCATAGAAAGAGAATTTCATATTTGTTGACAATAGCGCCTTATATAATTACGTGCCATTGTGTTTAAACAGTGTTGTTGACATAATAACAACATAATAAAATAATACCTATTTCTGGAAGTTAGAACCGGCTTCGGTGTGTCAGTTCCCACACTGACTTGAGTGCATCACGTAGGAGGAACGCGACAAAAACAAACGATAATCTGGGACCGGTCACTCACACGTGATGCTGGTAACTGCGAAGATTGAGTACATATTTATTTATGTTTTCACGGAATGTCAGTGACCTCTGCGCATCACCATTCCACCTTCTCAGTTTTCGTTTACTGCCTAAATCGTTAACCATTATTTATATTGAAGAAGGCTTTTAAAACTATTATTAAAAGGGAAGTGAAGTATTAATGCTTTGTCTTCATGACGTCTGACAAAACTTATTAACATCTTTCGTCATTTATCTTTATATTTTGAATGACAAAAGAGTTATCCTTATTAATGTTCATAAACAAGACGAAAGTTTATTGCGAACAGATAAAAGAGGTATGTCTTTTATCTGTTCTGTCTCGTATACCCAGAAGGTATGTTTAGATATTCATCGGAAGCCGTTGCAAGCAACAGGGTGCAATGGCGGGTCAAGCACACGATTTCAAGTTGACTGGGAGGTTTCACCGATACTGCTCCTCGCACTTAGTTACTTTCTTATGTAATGTAGGTAAACTTTGACTTGTAAACCATATTATATAACGTCATGCTTTACGTTTATGTGGAAAAAACGTAGTCAAACAGTTTTCCTATTAGTACCTCGTAATAAGAAAGTAGGCAACCGCTTTAACAACTTTTCCAAGAACAGTTTATTGATTTCTTCAACACTGTAGATCAGGCTGTAATTGAACACAGCTAAAGTACTTCATCAGTCGTTATTATAGAGATTTCATACGTGACTGCATCAAGAGAAATGTATTGACGACGTTATTTTGACATAAGAAGTGTTCACGACTTCACGTCCGACCTTTGGTACCGAATAACAGGCGCATCATTTAAAGTTGCTCCGGGCTGTTTTTACCGACAAGCAACAAACAACATACATGCATTATGTAATTACTCGCAAAAGCTTTTGTAGAGGTTCGCAAAAGCTTTCGTTGTAAAACTGGCAACCTGCTATAGGTAACCTAGTAAATAAGGTTTCAAAAGGCTTTGTTATTAAGTAAACTACGAAAAGTTAGGAACTTCCACTCTTCCTTTCTGAGTATTGCTATTAACTAGATATTACTCTTAGTAAAACGACTTTAAGTTATTTTATAGAAATAATAAGTGCATAAAATATAAATGGAGGAGTTCACCTGAATTAGATTTCGTAGTCGCTGCGGATTTGCGGACATAAACGCGTGTGAAACCACTCTAATTCTAAATTGCTTCTGACGAAATTCGCATCCGGATTGTTTGAGAGTAATTAGGAAGATATTTGTCATAGTTGTAACAAATAATGTTATGTCAAACGTTAGATAGGAAGTATTCCGTCTGGCTAATTACTATGTAAGTAGGTAAATTACTCTCAAACGTGTATATAAATTCAATTTTCATGTTCTATTGATAGATTTAGATTACATAATTATATAGATACCATTTGTCATTCAGAATTCACACTAAATAGAATCACAAATTCACCAATCTTGCAGAAAATGGTTAGGCCTGGTAAGTAAGTAAGGACAAGATCTTTCCAATTAGAAAGCATAGAGAAAACGCCAATCAATTTTATTGGGCACCTAGCATGTTACGCTGAAATAACAGTTAATAGTATCAGGTGTCCTCGTGGAGGCGAACGGCTGCTGCGATCTCTCGCGTCCGGCCCTGGTCCAGGCCATGGTACGGAGCGAGAGTGCATGAGTAGCCGTCACCTCCTTCTGCGAAGCAGTAATGCTCGCGAAGAGGAAGGCGGTGCACGTGAGGGAGAGGCAGTATATGCGCCCTCACGGGCTTAGTCGCCGCAGGAGACGCCCTGCGCGTCGGGCATCCCAGGCTGATTCCTGGCTACCGTAGGCGCGGGCTTGCGGACGGCAAGTAATGGGTAGCTGGTTGTCCGGTAAGGTGTTCCACGCGCGCCTCAAAGAGATGGGGCCGATGCCTGCCAGGGGTGCGGGTTGTTCGAAAGAGATACCGTGGCCCCTGGCACACAGGCAACTGAAGAAACACGGGTGGGGTTTAGTAAGTAAAAGTCTGACATGCCCTCCTGCTCCACCCAGAGCGAGAGAAGTTATTTGACGATTTCCCAAGCTCAAAAAAAATTGTATCCAGGTTCAAGTTTCTATTACATTGTAATAATTATTCTAACGTTACTATTCAAATCACTGACTCACTGATATTTCACTGTTTGTTGCCTGTTTATGTGGGATTTGATTGTGAGCCCTTTGAGGTTACTGTTTCAGCAACAACAATAAATAAGGCTTTCTAATGTACCATTACGTAATATTAACTGGCAAATTCAAGGAATGTGGGCGTTTTGCAAAAAAGTAAATATTCAGAAATGCAATTACGTTTCTCGTTTTTGTCTTTATAACAATGTCAACAAGGTGATTAAGGATCTTAGATAATGTAGGCACCTATACGTATAAGGAATAAGATACACCTACACAGTTTGGATAATCTTACAAAATAAATGTTTACATTCGCTAATTGTATTAATTAAAACCACTGTTTTTATGCAAGTAGATTCAGCTATTGCTGCTTTTCCCACATATTTAGATAAAAGTAGGTACCTGTTAAGCATGCGCGAGAAGCATTGTGTCGTTGGGATCCAGGCTTATGTCACTGTCATCGCTTACGCACGTGTAGGTGTGCCAAAGGTACGTTATTGAATTTGACATTCGCCGAGAGACGTCTCTCCGTGAATTATGTCCGGTGAAAGTGATGATTCGGACGCCACATAACTTTTGCAAGCGGTCACCGGCTTCCAGCGATATTTCGATAATTATTCTCGTGCCTATTGTGGCTATAAATTGTCATATATTTAAATAGACATTAAATAAAAATTGTATTATTTCAGTGACTGCTAAGCTAAACGCACTGCGTGTCACATGCCCACTGAGTCTACAAGTTTTCAATTTTGCACAAGATTTTCTCATAAGTACCTATGATGTCTTCCTCTATGAAGGATTTTCGATAATTCATCCCCTAAAGGGGTCAAACAGGGGATGAAATTTTGTATGGAAGTACGAAATTTTAGTTCGGCACACGGCCAAAAGCTCTATAAATATCTGTGACTAAATAAAAAGTAGCCTCAGTCTCAAGCTTGAGCTACAATCAACAAGCAATGGCCAATATCTTGACCTTTGGCTTAGTGGTCTAACTTTCTATAGGCCATAGACAGCGGGACCTTTACCATTTGCATCGCATCGTAAACAATAATGCACTGAGAAAGATTAGAGCAATGTGATCACTGTGATCAGTGAGAACTTTTGAAACTAGATAACGTAGGTACCCAAATATTAAAAAAAACCATTTGTATCTTATTTTAAACAGTAATTAATAAACACGTAGGTGCCATAATTCGTCTTTGTTTGTGCACTCTGCTCAGCGATTCTTCTGTGTGACAAGATTTGTAAACATAGGTACTTATTCAGTAGCTGAATAAAAATGTAATGTTGGTGATGGGACTCCCTTTTCCGCACTTAGACTCCGATTTGGTCCGTTGTGTGTGGGGTATGTACAGGGTGGTAGTCAACGCGAAAACTGTAACCATTACATGATTCTGAAATTTTACGTCGGTAAAAATAAATAAATAACCTGTTCCATACATTTTAACCACGAAGGTTTTATATGAAACAGCAGATATTTTATTTTAATAACAGAACCATGAACCATCAAATCCACTGAATTATCCATAGAACTCATGGTTGTTGTTCTAACTTTTTGTGTGCTGAAACGTTAAAATAAATTAAAATACTCGTATAAATTACCAAATAGAATTGCTTGATACACTGAAACAATAGCTCTTATTATGTGTTGCAGCTTGCAGCGTCTCGTGACCCTCTTCGAAAGTAATTGGTTGGAAAATGATAGAGATCTCTTACCTACTGAGGAAGCTCGAAAATTCATCTAAGAACAAACATGCATTTCGTTGTCTCATATATTACTTAATAGTTTTTATTACATAACCATATATGTATGCAAAAATCATGACTTGATGAAATAATGGCTAGTCAATTTTAGTGAAATTATAACGTAACTACATTTATATTATAGGTAGGTACGAGTATGTTAGGTAGGTTATATAGGTATCTGCAATGGTAATAAAATGAAATAGCTTTAGTTGTAAGTAGGTACTAGAACCTCATTAAGTTATATATTACGCTGTTATATTTGATAAAAGGTCATCAATCTTCTTTGCAAACTATTTCAATGACCGCGGTCACCTTTTGGGTGTGTATCTTTTATTTAATTACTTAATTGTTTAAGAAAATCATCTTTTGCTATATGACGACTTTTGATACATGATTAAAGTTCTTAAGTAAGTGCTAACTAAAATGTCAAGCTCCCTTCCATGTACGAGTAGGTACATGTAAACTTCAACACTTACGGCACAATAGAAACATTACAATAAGATTAATTATCAGGTGATGATGAATGATGTGTGTATTATATTAACGCATGTTTGCATATTTCAAGGGTCACGCATACGCAACACTATTGCTTTATGTTTAACATAACTAAGCACGCATATCCAATAAAAGATTCAATAATTTATACGTTTTGCGAAACTCTATTAATGAACGTCATTAATTATTTGATCATTTGTTAAACCTACCCTTGCTTACCCACTATGTTTAGTTTCTACATAAATGACCTCATTCTTATGAAAATAATTAAATAGCCAACCATGCTACTAATTTTTCTTATTTAAATTTATTCTGTAAATTATCTGCCTAACTCGAATTCACATCATACTGATCTGCACCATTACCTATGTTATTATTTAGGTCTCTTTCAATTAAACACGTGCAGTCGTGCAGTCATGCATTTAAATACTTTCGGCATCATCGATCTACGTCAGACGATAGAACAGACTTATTCTATTCAAGTTGTGTAATCGATCCATAAGAAAACAGCCATTGTCATCACACAAACAATGTAACTGAACACCGCTGTGTGTAAAAACATAAGATGTTGGAAATGTGGAAGTATCAATAGCTATCGTAATCACAATACATATTGAACGCGCGGAATTGGAGACTTCCTAAATGCAACTCTGTTTTATGCAAATTTTAGCAATGTAGGTTTTCATAAACAATGGTTAAAGAATTTGAATTTTCATGTACAATATACAATATACTTACTTTGATTTAGTTGTACTATACGGAATACAGATTAAATACCTGGAGCAGAATTCATGTCAAGACTGCACATAACGTGGCTGCATTTCTTTTAATTTAATGATTGTACAAAATGTTACCTATCTGGATTATTACAATTTGTTTTTTTCTTTTACTTTCAGATGTTGGCGTTAATGCTCCTTTCTCTGTTATCGTTGGGTTTGGCTGAAGATACTACTACTGATAGTTACAATGATAAGTTTAATACCATAGAGCCTAAGCCGTCGGTGCGGTTGGATCCGTACATAAGAAAGGCCTTACTAAAAGCTCTAAGTGATCTTGAAGACTCTACTACAGGATCGGAACTCGATGGAACAACCGGCTTAGATTCAGACGCATATACAACCGGTGAAGGTGATCCCGACGCTCAGACAGAGAAAGACGGAATACAGATTCATTCATTCATCGTTAATGGACAATCTGCTTTTGCTAGTAATAGTACAAACACACCAGCAATAGTCGACAACAATATTTCTATTCTGAGCACAACTACAGGTAATGTTGAAAGTCAGGTAACGGCGACATTACCAACATCAGCACCATTTCCCGAAATATTCCAAACAAGGGAGAGCGACAACAATTTTTTGCAAACAAGAAGTATTGCCGGTTCCTCTAAATTAAGTACGGAAAGCTCCATCAGTACTAAGAAACCCACACTGAAACCTGTAATTTCTACAACTACAACGACAACCACCACCACAACAACGACCACTACTCCGAAACCGACCCACAATGATGATGGAGAAAATATAGAAGAAGTTAATCAACGTGATGTACAAGTATATCAAGCTCCTTTAGTTGCAGCGTTTACAGTTCATCAAGATCCACAAGGCCTACCGAAAAAAGTGATACCACTTTATCAGCAAACGAATACTCACTTTATGCGACCGCTACCCGCTACAAATTTGGCATCTGGAGTTTCACAACCTCAACCCTTGGGTCAACTAATTCCTAGCGTTAGTTTAAATCATATACCCCAATCGGAATACATAAACCAACAGTTAGTATTACAAAGACAGCTTGAAGAAAAGCAAAGAATCCTCGAAGAACAACTTCACTTTTTACAACAACAACAAAGACAACAAGAGGAACTCCTTAGGAAACAGCAATATCTTTTGCAACATAAAGAAGCACAGCGGCAACAACTTCTTTTAAATTCCCACAAATTTCAGGCACAGGGCTCTGTGAATAATTTTCAAGTCCAGAAAAACATTCCTCAGAACCAGTTCATAAATCACAATACGCAAATAAGATCAAATAATGGTGTATCGATTCAATCCAGTGTACCTTTAGAACAGAGCAGCACAGTAACAAATCAACAGTTGCCTAATCGTGAGGCTGTCGATTTTCTTATTCATTTACACAGTCAGCAGCCCGATCAGTTTCCATTACAGGAAAACCATCTGCCTCAAGGAATAAGTAATTTTCTACATCCCAACTCTGGTCAGACCTTTCACCAAGGAATTAATTTTAATCAAGTAAGACCTGATCAGTTTAATCAACAAAAACAAAACCATCGTGTTTTCCGTCACGATAGTGGAGTCGGTAATTTTGGGTTAAACAATCACAATCAAAATCAAAATTTTAATTCGTTTAACTCTTTTAACCCAACTCATGCAAATCGTTTCTTTCCGATAAATGCACAAAACCAGTACAATGTAGATGCAGAATTAAAACAATTGTTGGTACAGAACGGTTTAAATGGAAGGAATCAGGAAGATTTAAATATTGTATCAAAGGTTTTGTCTTTAAACCATGGTGTATTGGTAAATAACAATATTTCCAATAGACTACCCTTTGACAGTCGGAGGCATGTAAGACCACTTATATAAATCATCTAAGGCGTAAAAATAATAATAATTAGTGAAAAGAACTTTTTAATTTGATCGTTCAAAATATTTTGATTTCAAAATTATATTGTTACTTTTAAAGGTATTCTAAGTATTACCAAATGGGGTCAGAACCGTTATTAATTTAAAACAAAAGCACATAATTACCTATACTGTAAAATAACCAAAGAAATGCTGAAACGTTACTGAAACTGCTTACAACAAAAAAAAAAAAAAAAATACAGCACGCCCCTAACTCCGTTTTCCACAACTGTTTTATAATATACTAAGATAATTATTTATTTTACTTTAATAAATTTTACGAACTGCCATAAGTAGTATAGTTAAGAGAACGATGAAAGTAATGTTGAAATATACATTTATATGCTTAATACTTAATTTAAAACTCCAAGAAATGAACCTGACATCTAAAAGCTTGTATCATTATCAGTTTCCAATAATACGGTCCATTTTTAGGATTTTTTCAAAGAATTTTAAACGCAAACTCGCGTTTCATCAACATCTTGTACGACTTAAATTCTTAGTTCTTCATATTTTTCATGAAAATAAATATTATATCGGCACCTGGTTTGCTCAAATATTTTAATATTCCGGGGATCCAGCTGCTGACTGAAGAGATAAGTACCTTTAGATTGAAGATGAGAAGGTAATCGATATTTAAATGTCGCTTGCTACGAGCCGTTTGACTCTTGTGCTAGCAATAGTAGCAATTGTCAATATTGCAATTATTTTTAAATTGCATTTTTGACGACCTTATTATTGTGAAAGCAGCTTATGTAGACCCGTATTATATTGTTAAGCATTCGTAATCATAAGTCTAACTTTATATTAAAAGTGGTAAGTATTTTATGAGTATGACATACCTAGATAGAGCTTAAAATTCTTACAAATGACGCATACATTTTACATTATCCTGTTAATTAGAAAGTTAAAAACTCAGTATCAAAATCGGTCTAGTAGAACCATAGTCTCAAACTTTTGAGGTAAATCAATAGGTAAACATGATCTTATCCACATTACATAAACCTAGTTGAAATTGTATTAAGATGATATTTTTTCTTGTCCTTTGCCTACGGTAATGGAACGAAAGATAATAGTAGATAACACAAGTTAAAATTAGGGATGAATACCTGAAGGCCAATTATTCTCGTAATTAAAAACGTTCGCAGTGTCATCTCAGCGACAATCGAATTTAAAAATTTGTCAGAATTATATGGAAACTCGAGGAATTTTTGACAGATTGACACTGAGATCAGACTGTGAACGATCTTAAAATTAGCAGAATTGCCTTTCTGATCTAATTTGTAATTGGGCGCCCTTCCACTGTTTGTTTATACACGTAGGAACTTAGGGTAGATACCGTTAAATTTTTTGCAAGTACCGAAAATTTAGTGTAGGGGCGCGCAAGTTTTATTTACTCGATCTAAAAGTGTAACCCTGTCGAATAGTTTTTAAACTTATTAATTGATTACAAATAAGCCTTGAGTTAATTTGTTTTACTGACCAATGTACGAGTAAGTTAGTAATAAATTGTATCGTTTGTGTCGTCGGTAAAGAATGTTATAGAGTCATACATTATTATACTATCTACCTGTAAGTAAGTAACTCTTTTAACACAACATGTAAATATATTATTATTCACATATTAATTATGAGTTTATTTTCTATCAAAACCCTTTATAGATTAGACACTATAATTAAGGAACAACATGACTGCAAAATATTAGCTACATCAAATCTAGATATTATGCTTAGCACGCACTGCGTTTATACGCAAGCGGGAACAGCCGAAAATTTAATGTATTATAGCTTTCTGGCAACTGCATAGATTAAAGATTTTTTCAATGACTTATTTGATAGACGGAATTCGCTACATTTGGGTTACATTCGAAAACGCGTGATCTTTTTGTAAGTATCCCACGGCCGGCGGCCCACGGCTTAGGCCCGTATTACAGAACCTCACTCGAGACTCAAGTAATTACGTTTAGAGCCATTTGATTGGTTGAAACTAGGTTTAAGTAATGCTTGAGTCTTGAGTGAGGTTCTGTAATACGGGACTTAGACCGCACTGGGTTTCTGGTGATATTGCCTTACGAAATGTAGTGCTTTCACATACGAAAGCACAACTATAGTCATAACTATCACAAGCTGTAGCTGTAACTTGTAATCATTTATCAAAACTTCATATCGGCATTCTGTAGTAGTTAATAAACTTTTCGGGATGCTCTCGGACGTCGTTGGGCATTGTGCATAAGTAAGTATCCTTTGATCCTGCATTGGTATGGTGGCTGCGCTATTAACGTTTTCTAATTTTTTAAACCAAAGCCACAACACATGCTATTCGGTGGTCCTAAAATAAAATCGAGTAAACGCCAGCCGCGGTGCGTGTTTATACGCCGTTTAACTAATTAAAAACCGCCTGCGTTTACATAGGCTTATATATAGGTATACCTAGGTGGGAGTGATATGAAGATTCGAATGACGTTATTGCGACGCACGGTATTTCGAAAAACTTTACGAGTGGTACGTCAGTTCGAAAACACATTCAGACGAAAACCGCTATATTGAATGACGTCGCGAACACGCTGATTCGAAAAAGTGTCAGAGTGGTACGCGACTCAATGTGTTTTCGAACTGGCGTACCACTCGTAAAGTGCGTCGCAATAACATCATTCGAATCTTTATATCACTCCCAGGTAGGTATGCATTCCTACATGTTGAGATCTTTTTCCGACCTATTTTTTTGTCTTTAGGTATTACTATAGTTTTGCGTGTCGTTTTTTTGTCGTAAACATTAAATAGAGTTTTTTTTTATCCTTCCTTGCAACCAGTTAGATGCTTTCCTTACCATTTCTATGTTTTATGCAGGATCGGATAAGAAAGATAGGACTACCTTCTCAAGTGTCAGTCAACGAGGGATTCCTTTGAACTTTGTGTTGTTAATAATAAGAAAAGAAAAAGAGTAAATTAGACTTTATTGCACAAAAAACAGGTTTACGTTTACGGGGGGTTATAACTCTGACCGCGCCTGATTGTCGCGCAAATACGCGATCGCGTGTGTGTATGTTTTTTTTTTTTTTGGAAATCCTCAAATAACTTCTCTCCCGCTCTGGGTGGAGCAGGAGGGCGTTTCAGACTTTTACTGACTAAAACCCACCTGTTTTTCTTCAGCTGCTTGTGTGCCAGAGGCCACGGTATCTCTTTCGAACAACCCGCACCCCTGGCAGGCATCGGCCCTTGCGGACCGGACCCCACCAGTTGATGCTGACATCTTTTTGAGGCGCGCGTGGAACACAACGCGACGTCGACCAGCAGGCCTAGACAAAACACATTTCTGTTAGCGTTCACGCCAAACGCTACACCAAAATGTATGGGAATGACATTACCTGCGGAAAGGTTACGTCGTGTCCTTTGTCTCTAGGACCTGGACTTGGTCCTTACCGGAAAGCGAGTTACCCATTACTCGCCGTCCGCAAGCCCGCGCCTGTGGCCGGGAATCAGCCGGGATTCCCGACGCCCAGGACGTCTTCTGCGGCGACTAGAGCCGTGAGGGCGCATATACTGCCTCTCCCTCACATACGCCGCGGCCGCCTCTCACTTCGTGACGGCTACCCATGCACTCTCGCTCCGAACTATGGCCTGATCTAGGGCCGGACGCGGAGATCGCCGCCGCCGATCACAAGGACACGGCGGGGCTCCGCCCAACCCGGGCAGAACTCCACCGTATGCTCCACCGTGTCCTCGCGATCTACGCAGTGGAAAAACCCGGGTGTTTCCTCCCGCCTTATCCGAAACAGGCGCAATCGTGGCGTGCCCAGCACTGGGTTGTAACAATCGCATTCTCCATGTCGCCATGAGATCCCGCCGGAGCTCTGCTCGCTGTGCCGCGATTTCTCGCGGCAGCGGAGTTACGCCCCTGCGTTTTGCCTCCTCGCGCCACTCCCATGCGTGCGCGAGGACCTTTGCCTCCAGATCCCATGGTGGTAATCCGGCATGGAGGCCCGCCGCCTGACCGGAGATCGTGCGTTATCCCCGGACCATCCGGATGGCTATGACCCTATGGGACGCGTTCAACCGGCGGGCTGGTCGGCCCCTCAGTGAAGGCGCCCACATCGGTGCCCCATATAGGGCCATGGACCGCACAACCCCTGCGTAGAGCATCCGTCAGGAGGTGAACCTGAACGCGTGGTCGCGCCGACAGAGAGCGTTTTCTGGTTTTACTAACAAAAACAGTGAGCGTGACCGCAACGATCGCTATTGATTATTATTATATACACTTTGACATGAATATTTACTTTGAGAAGTATAATATTATTTTTGTTTTAATTATTGTGAATGTGAGAACTATGTGGTATTTTTGTTATTGTATTTCGTCTCTTTCTCAGTTCGTTTTTAATGTTAATCTGGCAGTTTGAGTACTTTATGCGGCCTACCCAAATGTCCTTTCTTTGGTATTGTTCGTCAAATCGTTGAGCTCCTCAAGTTCTGAGTTGAGCCGTATGATTACTGATACATGCGTGCACTGAATGGACAGGTCCACTCAACCTGTGTGGTTCTTTCCTCAAAAGACCATTTCAGACACCAATCCACATGGTCTTCACATGATCTGACCAAGATTATGTCTGGACTTTAAAAGAGACTGTGACCTCTGAGTTTGTTTCGGCCTTTCTTCTCAGAGTAGTCAGATAGGAAACGCCGACCTCATCTAGTTTAAAAAAATATGATTGACGTGTAAAAGTGTTTGTACAAACCTACTTACAGAAATAAAGTCATTTATCATTTATCATTTATCATTGAATAGGACGCGGTGTAAGACTACACTTTCTCATTGATTCGGCCATTACAGTTCATTCACAGTTATTTTTCCTTTTGCATTACTGACCAAATCACAGTGATCTATATATCTACTCCTTGTGATAGGGTTGCCGTTGGATTGCTGCCAACTGAAAAGACTCAAAATCACAGTGATCTACATTGTCGTTAGTTATGGGTTGCAACAGGCTTAGCATGACGCTATCTATTTCTACTCTACTGTAGAATGGAAATCGCTTGTCTACATTGACAACTGTCTATTAGTAAACGTCATTTTGTTGTCTACGGTTCTCGTGCTAAGCCTGCTGGTGGGTTGCTGCTGTCAGAGTTGAAAAAACTATGAAAGAACTGTAGGTACTATAACTCTAACCCTCATTCACGCAAACAAAATACAGGTACCTACATTATTAGGTAAGTACTAAAATAAAATGGTAGTAAGTAATAATTTGATGCTGGTTCGTTCATAACATAAATTGCGCGTCAGCCAGAGGCAGTTGGTACCTACCTCAGCACCCTAATTGCGTAACTCACGATTGATCATAATTGGTTTCGTCTTCACAGTTAAACAATATTCATTGCGTTATTTATGTTGTCGAACAGACACATGTTTCGAACATATGAAGCAATGGTTTAACAATCCGTTTCAAAACGATACAGATTATGATGAATCGTGAGTTACGCAATTAGGGTACTGGTCGGTAGGTACAGTGACGTTCATGCTGCATTACATAGAACTACAAATTATCGACAGAACGCTCATAAATAAACGTGCATTCTTACCTCCGTTGCAAGAATAAAAGATTGGCTGATGGCTTATAATATTAGGTACGTCTTCTCCTCGTATCAGTCACCACAAACGAAAGCTTTGCTCGAGTCCAGCATGACTCTTTTTTTCCCAGTTTGAAACAGTTATCTTAAGTATTTTGTTTAACAACAGTAGTGCACGGTCAAATTGATTATTTTAGCATGTTTTAAAAACCTATAAATTAATAATTCGAATGAATACGAACAAGAAACAAAAGAATTTACAATTTGTAATTCCCGCCAAAACGCAGTGATGCCAACTCCTACAGAACGTTTCCCCCTAGGACAACTTAAAATTCCCCTAAAAACCCCTAAATTTTTTGTTGTACGCTCTAATACTAATACACTTTCATTTTTTACTGCGACAGTAACAAAAATATCTCTTGAATAGCAAGTTGTTATTGGTCATAGTGCGTAATTCAGCCACCAGCGCCAGCTGCGTGCGTGTTGCTTATTACAACAAGACACGAAGTACGGCATTACTGTAAACATTTTTTCAAGGTAATTTATTTTAATTGAGCAAAAAGAAAAGTGATTCTTTAATTTAACGTTCAGTTTATATGAAATGTTATTGCGAATGGGAGATTCTTCGAAGGAATATGTGTTTATATTAATTCAAAAATACAAAAAAAAAACTTGAAAAATATACCCCTAAAATCCCCCTAAATAAATGTACTCCCTAAAAACCCCCAAGACATCTTGATTCCCCTTAAATTTCGGGGGGAAACCCCCAAGTTGGCATCACTGCCAAATGTATGAACGAACTGTCAGAATAGTCTTTATTGTCTTTGGTCCAATAGCTTTTGATTACATGAAAGCACAGACATATTTTAAACAGTAGCATGGAAGTGATAATGTTAATGATGGTGAAATCTGAACCCTTGCGTTTGTAACGCACCTATTTCTAGGAAAGAAAACGGTCTGTTACTTTTGGTGGGCTACCAGAGGGACGAGCTAGACAATGCTGCCAACATAAGAACCTCAGAATCTTAGAAAATTTAAATTTTCTAAGATTTTTTTGCAGGTGATTGAAACATGATTCGCAACAATAACAGGTACACACGACTACACATCAAGCTACACATTACCAGTATAAGCTGATCTCGCATTGCATTGGATTTCCGTACAGTGCGGTATCAGCGTAACCCGGAAATATATAGCTTGATGTGCAGCGGTACGCACGGCTACACATCAAGCTATATATTTACAGAATTCATGTCTAATGCCTATGTCATACCTACCCTCATGAAGATCGGAGGCTCAACACTCGATGTAATGGACGAATATATTTATAGTAAGACGTCAATCCGAATCCATTGAATCCGATTCGGCTGGGCAGCGGCGCACGGTGGGCTGAAAATGAAACTCCAGCTAATTTTGAAAAAAAAAAAACCTGACAGATTCCTTTACTGATTAGCAATATTTTATAAACCTATTAACTAACTGGGTCACTGAAGACCTTAAAGATAACTGTGACATTGAAAGGGAACGTAGGTCGCTGGCTGTCCGTTGTAACATGCTGGCCCGCAGGTTTGCGCGATGTACGAGGGCAGTTAAAGTAACGCTTTTCAAAGCTTACTGTCAGTCCTTCTACACGTGCAGCCTGTGGGTCAATTTCAATCAGCGGGCATACAGCGACCTACGTGTTCAATAATAATAATGCACTGAGAGTGCTGCTGCTGCTGCCGTGGCGTTGTAGTGCGTCAGGGATGTTTGCAGATACAAATACAAATACAAATATTTATTGGAACAAAAAAAAAAACACATTACAATTTTTGTGTACGTTAATACTGCGTTAGTTTAGTAACTGTGTCGCAGTTATTAGCGCCCACCCCAATAGCGAAGGACAACTGAGTTCCATAACAACAATTTTGTTTATGGTTATACTTAATAGGTAGAAAACTAGACATAAACATTTAATATACTAAAAACTAGAACTAGACAATAATAATAATTGTAGCAGTTTAAGTGGGTGAATGTGCGTGTGAGTGAAAGTGTGTGTGCGTGTGAGTGAGTGAGTGTGAGGAGGGTGTGGGGGTGCGTGCGTCTGAGTATGTGTGGGAAGGGTGCACGTAAATGTATGCGGAGAGTGTGATACTGTAGTAATTTAACTTTGTATGAGATTCTCTGTTTCCTCATAAGACAGGCTTAGGAGCCATTTTTCAATTTTCAGTTTACACTCTCGTAACGAGAGCGGATAGATATTTAATTTCGCATTAATTTTGTTGTAAATAACAGGACTCCAAAAGCTATAGTGTCTTCTCACAATTGCAAGATTAGCTCTCTCAGTCTGACATATTCTGTTTACTCTACGTTTTGCAGTATTGAGATTAGGCTCATATTCAATATCAGTGTGCTTACGCAATAGTGTGCTTATCAGAAATGCTTGTCTCACAGTAGGAACCGTACAGAGAACATATAAGTCGTACGTGGGGAACCGGATAGGTTTATTTGCCATAACTTTTAGAACGGCTCTTTGTGCTCTTTCCAGACGAAGTAGGAGGCATTTACCAGAGCATCCCCACGCGGTTATGCAATAAGTTATAACGGAATGTGCTAGTGCAGAATATACAGTTTTTAACGTCTGGAAATCTGCCGATGTTCTAAGGTTTTTAAACACAAATATAAGTTTTCTTACACGCGAGACCAATAACGCAATGTGACCATTCCAGGTCATAGTGCTATCGATAATGACCCCTAAATATTTGATTTCATTTGTACGTGTAATTTTAGTACAGTTGCAGATTGCACTTGTATTCGAGAGGCAATTGTGAGCAGTTAGTGTGAAGGAGGAATCTGGTTGTGATATTAGCCGTGGTGCAAAAGTTATGAATTTGGTTTTTTCTAAATTTAGGGTGAGCAAGTTGTTATTTAACCAATTTATAATTTCCCGCAAGGCAGATTCCGCATGAACGCGCACATCTGCCCAGTCACGTCCATGTACTAGTAACACTGTGTCATCAGCGTATGTTATGATTTTACAATTTAGTAGGGACAGTCCACAAAGTCTGTTTATATAGATAAGGAAGAGGGTGGGCCCCAGAACACTGCCTTGAGGAACTCCGTAGGTGAGAAACTGTTCTTCGCTTGTGAGGTTTCCGATTTTTACAACCTGAGAGCGGTTTTCAAGGTAGCTTTTAAACATATCTAGGGCCAATTCCCTCACCCCCATCCGAGACAAACCAGCGAGCAAAAGAGGGACAGAGACAGTGTCGAATGCCTTCGAGAGGTCTAGAAAAACAGCTATTGTTTTAAGCTTGCGGTTCAAATTGCTGGCAACAGCACCAGTTAAATCAAGAACAGCATCTTCTGTGCTTTTGCCAGACCGAAATCCGTATTGATTTTCGGCAATTATTTTGTTAGTGTTTAAATAACTGAGTAGTCTATTGTTTAAAATTTTCTCAAGAATCTTAGAAAGAACAGTGAGCACCGAAATAGGTCTATAGTTATTGACACTGGCCCTGTCCCCACCTTTATAAATGGGATGTACAATAGCCCTCTTGAAAACAGTGGGAAAGACCCCGGTTTCGAGAGCTAGATTGAAGACATGGGAGATAATAGGGATAAGAGCATTTCTAGCAGCTCTGATGAGGGTAGAAGATATACCGTCCCAGCCCACTGCTGTATTAAGTTTCAACCCCAAGATGATCCTTTCAATTTCATCATTATCTGTACCAAATATGGCCATAGAGTCATGAGGTGCGCCAGTACCAATATCAGACTGGGTGCTGTAGGGAACACGTGAAATTTTGGATGCGAGAGTTTTTCCCACATTTGCGAAATAGTCATTTACGCGATTTAGTGAAGCACTAGGATCCGGATGAAGGGACAGAAGTTCATTGTGAGAGGTCTTGCTACTTTTTAAGTTAGATATAGTCTTTATAAGATTCCAGGTAGCTTTTGGGTTTTTGCGGTGTCTTAGAAATTCAGACCGTTCATACTGGCGTTTCAGTTTTTTTAGTAAATGGTTACAGAAGTTTCTATAACGTGTGTACGTTAATTTAAGGATGTGATTTTCGGGAGCTCGTTTTGTTTTACGATAAAGGTTGTCACGATTTCGAATGCACTTCAAAAGACCTGGAGTAATCCATGGTTTAATAATCCTTTTTCTACTTGGAATAACTCGGACACTTGTATTTTTTTCAACCACCGTAGAGATTATATCAACAAGAATTGCTGCAGCGTGGTTGGCATCATTATTGCAGTCTGTTACAGAAGAAAAATCTGTACTTTCTAGCATTGCTACACAAGCGCCAATATCAACATGGCTTCGATAGGTGTTAAATGTCGGAGTTTTAGTGTTAAGTTTGCAAAAAATTATTACAGGGGCATGATCTGTTATATATGAGTCAAGAACAAGTACTACTGCAGGTTTATTCGATTTAATGATTGCGTGATCCAGGCAATTATCTCTACGGGTAGGGAAAACGTGACCAGGCAGCATTCCATGCGAAGCAACAGTATTAAGATAAGAATCCGCATTTGTATCGTTATTTGACAAAATATTAATATTTATGTCTCCAAGTAACACGATTGTTTTAAATGTTTTCAGTAAATTCAGAGTTTCATCCAAGCTATCAATAAAATTTAGGGTGTTCCGATATGATGGAGAGCGATAGATTGCTATGAGTGCTACGTCAGAGTTAATATTAAGTATGATACAATTTGCTTCGCGAATAGCATGTGCTACAACAGAGCAGCGTATGTTTAACTTGGTGTAAACTACTATGCCATCGTTCTGATTTGTGTATTCGGACGTGTGTAGATCAAACCCAATTATGTGAGGTAACAAAGGACATTTGCTTAGCCAGCACTCAGATAATACGATTACGTCAAATTCGAGTTTAATTCGGTTTAGTAATACTGAAAGATTATGAAAATTGGAGGAGTTTCCAAGGCTTCTTATATTGAGATGAAAGAATTTCAGTCCATTTGATGCATTACCTAAAAATGTGTGACATTGTTCTGGTGAGCATAAATGTGCATTAGTTAAAGAAAGATGCTCCAAATCCTCTGAAATACTCTTGTTGTCATTATCCATAAAAAGAGTTGAAAGTTAAAAAAGGATTCAAAATTGGGTGGCAACTTTGTGCTGCCCTCGTTAAGGTAATATAGGTATATTGAAACCCGTACGACAATCTTGATAAAAGATCCTGACTGATAAGGGCACCATGAAAGTTTAAATACGCCAGTGAGTGTGGGGGTGGAAGTGTATGTGTTAGAGTACTATTGGGTAAACTATTCGTTTCAATATTCAAAGGTTTTTGAAGTATATGTGTAGTAATTATGAACGCGTGTAGGTACAAGTGTTGTTTGTCACTTAAGTGAAAGGTGTATGTGTTTTTGCGTGTGAGTGTGGTTAAAAAAAGATTAAAAGTTACAAAGCAATCGGTATGAAAATTTAGGCAAAAGGTTATTAGTACAAACGGGTAACAGTAACAATTGATTCTTATTGGTAGTCAAACCTCTAGTGCTATATTTTTTAAATCAGTTTCACACTTGATTGGGTAGGAATTTGCTCCTTCCCTCTTGCGAACATAGACCCTGCCATGAGCAGTCCAACAGAACTTAAATTCGTTGGTTTTAGAAAATTCTCGAGCTAGGTAATGGAGTCTTTTAGCCTTATATGTTAAGCTTTCGGATAGAAAAATTGGTTTGTCTGGGCCTTTCAGTAGTAGCTTAACAGTTGAGAGTTTATTGTGGCCATTATTTTTGTTGTAGTTTTTCACTGAGTTTAGTATATTTTCTTTCATAATAACTGTTGTAAAATTGATTAGAATAGGTTTGTTCGATTCCGATTTAGTTTTTAACCTGTAAATATCTTTTATATCTGATTTATTGATGTGCAGGTTCAGAGCTTTGCCAGTGTTTATAATAATTTTTGAAAGTTCATCTTTGGATTCGTTTGTACTGGTAGGTATATTTCTGAGCTCCAGGCAGGAAGCTTTCTGATATCTTTCCAGGATTTCAACTTTTTCTTCTAACAACTGGATATATGCAAGATTTTCTTTTCGCTCCGCAGTTAACTTGCCAAATTCTTTCAGCAGGTCGTCGTATTTGCCAGAGACAAAGTCAGCAGATTCTTTAATAGAGGAGTTTAGTTCCTTTAGTTCGTTAACAGATATCTGGAGAGTATCATACTTTTTATTCTGTTTCTCTTCAAAATCAGAGAAAAGCTTTTTCATCTCAATCATAAACACATCTATATCATCCACCTCTTGAAACTTGCGTTTTCTCATTATTATGTTAGGTTCTAGTTCTAACGACTTGATAGACAAGTCGGGTTCGGAGACATGGTGGCTAGAAGAAGACGAAGATGGTGGGGTGCGTTTTAGTGGCATAATTTGTGTTCAGATAAGGTAAGATAAGATAAAATTGTAGGTCTGTCCAACAAAAAGTGTTTCTCGGCAGGGTTCGAACTCGGATATACCAAATAAAAACCAAAATAAAAAATAAAATAAATCCAAAAAGTATTGCGTTTGTTCAGATTCGAACTCGCTCTGTTTAAACGTGAAGCGGTAATTCCACCTCGGAACCAGATTTGCGACAAGTTGATTTGCGACAAGTAGATAACAGCATTGATGATTTTGCCGCCATTATTAGAAAGAGATGTGCATCCCTGATGTCACGTGTTCGCGGCAGCACCAACAGTGTTCTCAGTGTATTCGCAGATCGGTGGGATTCCCTGATGTTGCGAAGGTGGATGCAGCTCCACGCTGATTTTTAATTATTTAATATTAATCTGTATTTGTACTAACACTAGAGGATAAGCAAAATTGTTACCAACCCTATGGACTTTGTCTGAAATAAAAAAAAATCTATTCTATTATTATGTTATTTGCGATTTCTTTTTTTTTTTGTATGGAGCTGAACAGTTTTTGATGATTTTACTCCTTGTTCTTATTTTTTATTAAAATGTAACTTCTACTCACTAGTTTTGACAGTGGAAATAGTATTTTATTTGTTAAGTACTTCCACCATAGTCCACCGTCCATCTTCACAGTGACATAGAGTGTCCTGTCGGATTTCAACCCTCCAATCCAGCACACTGTGCGACCCATCGCACAAATAGTTAATAGTCGTGCAAGTTTTTTTTTTTTTTTTGTACGTTGAAATGTCAATGTTCCAAGGGTTTCCGAGATTCAGGCTTTAGTGACAATATAGCTTACGCCTCATGTAAGTTATATTGTCATTACATCATACGGAAACTTAAGAATAAGGATTAAAACGAACAAAACTGTTCAGATCCATACAAAAAAACAATCACAAATGACTTATAAAAAAAGTTTCACTACATAAAATATTGCTAATCAGTTAAGGATTACACTGGCATGATTGTTTTTTTTTTCAAAATTAGGTACTTGGTTTTCGAGCGACTGTCGCTCAAATAATATAAAGTGTATGGAGCTTCATTTTCAGCCCACCGTGCAGCGATCTTCTCGTCCCCATAGACATAAAAATAAAATTCCTATCTCAATGCTCGTCCCACATACCACTGTGTTATATGATGAAAGTGTTTGTACAGAGGCCAGTACATCAAGCTACCCCAATCTGACAAATTTCTTTGATAGTTTTTCAACTTTATTGCAAAGGAATAAGGTTTATGTTCAATTGGGAAAATTTGACAGTTTGGGATAGTTTGACCTGCTAGTGACTGTACAAACGCCAGCACATCATGCTACCCGAATCTGTCAAATTTTCTCAATTGAACATGAACCTTACGTTTAAGGAATAAAGTTGAAAATGTATCAAATAAATTTGACAGATTGGGGTAGCTTGATGTGCTATGAGATGCCGTCATTATCTCCATTGATAAACTAATTGTTAATACATACTTTTTTACAATGAACAACCATACTACCATCAAGTTTTCATGCTGAAAATGCTGATTGGAGGGACCTGAGACGATCAATCCAGCGTTAGTTCAATCCGTGATGCCCTTGGAGCATTTGTAATACCTATTGAATAATACCGGATTGAACTTATTATCTCATTTCAGAGAGTTAATAGCATGGTCTTGAATGAGATATGAAAATACTGTAAATCAGCCATAAATGTAATAATATTGGTATGTGAAGTCCTCATACGGCTATTTCAACTAGGATCCACGGACAATAGTTTGATTTGGGGCGCATTCCGTATTAGAAAAATAGCGCTGTGAGGACTCACATCGATATTTTGCGTTCCGAGTTAGATATCACGATTGTGACAGTTAAGAACCGTCATTTTTGTCACCAATACGGAACGCTCGTGATCGCGATAAAAATGCTCACTCAACGTTAAAACATCTTTTCACGATATTAGACTTGTAAACACCACACATTTCTTGTTCTTAGATAGAAACACTATTTCAAATAAATCAATTGCATGGTCGGCGTTATCGCAAGATGGCGAATGTCGTGAGGTGGTTGTGGTGTCGTGTTAAATCGTTTTCGCGCTCATGCCAATTCGGAACGGGTGTGAGCGCGCTCAAATCGATAATAGCGTATCTCGGAACGTAGGGTTGATTTTGCTCGTGGAAGCAAAACTTCAACGTCATTTTCTCTTTTTCTGGCTGTCATCATTAATGTGTCAAACAGACAGTCAATCAAATGGAAACTGTTTTTGAGAAGTTTTCGTAAACATTAGTGATCACATCACCTGAGATTATTCTTAACTTAATTTAGAAAGGCAATGCTGGTATTCTAATATTACCAGTTTTGCCTAATACGTATCTAAAACAAAGTCTCGGTAACGTTATGGTAATCATGGATACGGCGGAAGGTGTTGGCAGTTTAGAAGAACAAGCTCTCAAGAGGAAAGAAAGGCTTAAAAACCTTAAGCGCAAAAATCCAACTAATGAAATTTCTTCAAATGAGACGCCCAGTGAGTTTGTACCACTTCCGAAGTGAGTTTCGTTCCAGTTGGGAAAATATTGAGGTTATGTTTTGTTTGTGATAAACACAAACAAACAAGACTTCTTTTGATTTGAGTCAGCCTTGTATCGTTAGGAGCAGTGGTAGCCCAGTGGTGATTGCTTCGACTTACCTAGTTGTAGGTCGTAGGTTCGAATCCTGACAGGCAATTTATTTTGTGTAACTTATTTCGTCACCACTGATCTCTAAACATTGAAGGAAAATATCGGGTTAGAGTGTCGTCTTGGGGGCACTATGAAAAAATTACTTAGAAAAATTTCGCGACCAATTTCGAGGTAGCGCTCGCCGGCCGCTGCCGCGGCACCGCTCGCTTCGCTCGCTCGGCTCGCGCGTAGTTGGTCACAGTTCTAACCTAACCTAACCTATGAATCTCTTCCACATCGTTTTTACGACAAACGGTTAGTCGGAGGCAAAAAACACCAAGACACTTTTAGCCTTATATTTAGGTGTTTTATACGATAGAATCGAAAAAATAAACGATTTGCAAAAATAACACTTTTTTGGCAAAAAAATTCTAAGTCCTCGCGCTGTAGCGCCCCTATACCAAAGCTCCTAACTCGGAAACGGTAGGTCGGAGGGCCATGCTTCCCAGAACTGAAATAGTTTCTATGGCGAAGGTCAACCCGAAACTGCAATAAAATTTGAAAGTTTCCGAAAAAAAAAAAAAAAATTTTTTCTAAGTCCTCGCTCCATAGTGCCCCTAAGGCTACACTCCAACCAAATATCGTGACGATACTGGTATTTCCTAAATCCAACAATTCGGCTCTTAGGGGCGGAGTTAAAATTCGAAGACATGTGACTTCTACCATCCCGCACTGGATTATGTCCGACACCCTCTCACAAATGCGCTTGTGTTTTAGCAGTGGGAATATTATTAAAGGCTGGTTATACTGTGCTTATGCTTGTATTGTTAGAATATAAATGTTCTCCAGCCCTAAAGTACTGTTGAGCTGAAATAATTAACTTTTCATAAAAACCTAGTTTATATGACATTAAAACAATATTATTTAAGTATGTAATTGTTGTAAGTATTTTAATTTGTCTAATTTGGCATATTTTCTTAAATTGCAGACCCAAATTCAGAAGTTATAAGCCACAAGATGAATCATTGCAAGAGGCCAAATTAGATGATGCAGAACCTGCTGCAGTAGAGGCTGAGGTTAAGGATCTACTGGAAGCAGGAAAGGAAAAGGTAAAACACAAAAGTTATTACTCAATCGTTTAAACCTACACTCCATTTTTACCTTCAAGGTGAACTTTTATTTTTTACTAACTTTTGCCAGCGGCTTCACCCGCGCGGAACTTTCATCCCCTATTTAACTCCCTTAGGGGTGGAATTTCGAAAAATCCTTCCTTATTCCTTGTCCACATTATAAAGGGAACCTTTGTGCAAATTTCAGCTTTCTAGGTCCAAGGGTTTGGGCTGGGCTTTGATGAGTTAGTCAGTCAGTCAGTCAGGACTTTTATTTTCATTTATATAGATTTACTCTGAGTGGTCCCACTGCTAGGCAAAAGTCTGACCTTAGCTTGCCACTCTTCCCTGTAAGTTGCCTTCACGCAAAATACGCGCTTTGACATGGAGTTGTGGACAACAGCCCGTTTTACCTAAGTTGCCTTCACCACAATTAATTTTACAGTTATTTTTTTATGTTACTGTTAGCGAAGAAGCCAAACCAACCTATCAAACCTATAACCACCTGCCAAACTAAATGTGTCAAAAATTTGGTCCATCCAAGAGTCACAGCTGAAATCTCTCATGTACCTGCTCACATTATACTGGCACCCATATTCCTCAAACCAGAATGTACCAATACTGCTTGATGGCTGAAATTGGTATGGAGATATTAGTTGCTCAGACAATGCTCTTCACAAATTGCACTACTGCTGCCATAAGTTCATTTAAACCTTATTTATTTTTAACCCCCGACGCAAAAACGACGGGGTGTTATAAGTTTGACGTGTCTGTGTGTGTGTCTGTGTCTGTCTGACGCAACGTAGCTCCCGAACGGATGAACCGATTTGGATTTTGTTTTTTTTGTTTGAAAGGTGTATTAGTCGGGAGTGTTCTTAGACATCTTTCATCAAAATCGGTTCAGCCGTTTGAAGATTATCAGCTCTTTTCTGGTTGATGAAGGGATTTGAGCATCTTCCAAGGGTCTGATCAACTCGAAATTTGGTATTCTATTAGTTCAATGATATTAGACGAACAAAGTAACCTTGAACTGATGTTGGAGCAACACCTGGAATTTCTAGGATACCCAAGTTACTCACCAACAAACAGCAGAGGTATCGTGTTTGGGCTTATTAAAAATATCTCAATGAATAGATTATAGATAAATGGTGATCAGGTCAATGGAAACGCCAAACAGAGGCCTAGCATTTTCATTAGCCGTCCCCCGACTTGACAATGCCTTGATCAAAATATTGCCTTCAACTTAAAAGGTCTATAGGTATATGTTATTTTTTACTTTATGAGTTTTTGTTTGGGTCGGGGGTTTTTTAAATTTTAATTGCTGTCACTGGTACACACAGCTACACATCAAGCTATACATTTCCGGTTTAAGCTGAACTCGCACTGTTCGGAAATCCTATACAATGCGAGATCAGCTAAAACTGGAAATGTATAGCTTGATGTGTAAAAAACGTGAACATCAAAATGTGCCTCGAAAAGCAGGTCCCAACTGTCATACTTAGATCTTCAGTCATCATTTTTGACAGTCATTATGGGTCGTCAGAAGCCCGAAAGTCTGACAACTAGTCAAACCACCGAAGGGGTATTGTATTACCCAGTTTCGGGTTGTGGAGGTCTGATAGTGAGGTGCTCCATGTTAAATAGCTAGTTATTCAGCTGCATCCAGTTCAACAGTACCGAGCCCAACATAGTTGGGAAAAGATTGAAAGGCTAGGCAAATTGACTACAGTTCTTTCAATGCCATTCTTCTATCCCCACAATCTTGATGAAAATACTTTAAGCCCTACTAATGGTAATCATTTCTCAATTACAGATAGTTCTGCAAGACCTTGACATTTCAAGTTTAGCACCACGAAAACCAGACTGGGATCTTAAAAGAGATGTAGCAAAGAAGTTAGAGAAACTAGAGAGAAGAACACAAAAGGCAATAGCAGAATTGATATGGGAGAGACTAAAACAAGGCAGTGAAGATAACTTGGGAGCCATGGTCACAATGACTGATAATAGAGCTACTGAAGAGGACTGAACAATTTTCAAATTCATTTGAAGTATGAACAATATGTATTGTAAGTTATGTTTAATTACAACCAATAAGGAACAGTATTTATTTTTAATTCAAAAAAAATCTGTGAAGTGGTTGAGTTCACTTGGATCAGCACCCAAATTGAGAAACACACTATCAATCAGAATCTGAAACATTTTGAAGAGTATTGCTAATCCATTGTTTCTTATGTTTAAAAAAATCGTTTGCGCAATAACGTTAAGAATGCAATGAATGTTGTTGAACTGTCAAAATGGAAGCCTTTCCTTTTAATAGTGAGTTACCGAATTACCCGCTGGTTTCTGTTTCGCATAAGGCGGGAGGAAACGCCCGGGTGTTTCCATTGCGAAGATCGCCATGAGGTCACGGTGGAGCATATGGTGGAAGTCTGCCCGGCTTGGGTGGAGCACCGCCGTCTCCTCGTAGAGGCGATCGGCGGCAGCGAACTCTCGCGTCCGGCCCTAGTCCAGGCCATGGTTCGGAGCGAGAGTGCATGGGTAGCCGTCTCCTGCGAAGCAGTGATGCTCGCGAAGAGGGACGCGAGGCACGTGAGGGAGAGGCAATATATGCGCCCTCGCGACCCTAGCCGCCGCAGGATACGGAGACGCTCTGGGCGTCGGGAATCCCAGGCCGATTCCCGGCCACCATAGTCGTGGGCTTGCGGACGTCGAGTAATGGGTAGCTCGCTGTCCGGTAAGGACCAAGCCCAGGTCGACGGCGCGTTGTTTTCCACGCGCGCCTCAAAGAGATGTCAGCACAAACCGATGGAGCCCATAAGGGCCGATACCTGCCAGGGGTGCGGATTGTTCGAAAGAGATTCCGTGGCGCGTGGCACACAGGCTACTGAGGGAACACGGGTGGGTTTTAGTCAGTAAAAGTCTGACACGCCCTCCTGCTCCACCCAGAGCGGGAGAAGTTATTTAATAATTTACCCACCCAAAAAAAAAAACGCTGGTTGAGACCACCATTTCAGGCATAAAGGAAAACAGGTTGATGAATTTTATTAGTGAAATTTATTTGCACAGAACTTTAATTTCACACTAGCAATTAGTTTAATATCACAGAATACAATAAATAGTGTACATTTGTATATTCCTTGTTAGAAACAAAATTAACTATCTCAGTCATCAAAATTTATATTAAAATTTCTCTAATGGTGTATAGTTAGGCTTAAACTAGGGGTAAATCAGGTATGTCCTGTATTCTGGTTAGTAACAATTGACTTCACAGTCAACAGTTCAGATTTTACACAATTCATCCACCCAATATGTACTTGAAAGCATATTTAGTGTTAACGATGACTGGCCAATAAAATAATTTGCTCTATTTTCAATTCGCGAATAAACACAGGGTGCTCAAATTTTTTTGACAAAAGGAAGCATAAAGATTTCATCAAAGAGCAGCTACACACTCATCTAATCAATACTTCCAGTTCTAATAAGAAAATATGTAAGGATCTACTTACATTTTATATAAATTAAGCAGAATACCTACATAGTTTATTAATAATAATAGTTATAAATTATAAATCTCTTTTTCGTAAAGCACAGTTCATCCTCCTACATCAGATACTAAGGGTCAGTTCACACCGAGACGCGACGCGACGCTGCGTCTTTTTTTTTAAAGATCACGATACAAAATAGATCGTATTTACTTCACAATAAGGTATACGGGCTGCACAACACGGAGCATCTCAGCGTTCTTCGACACACTTTCGCGCTTGTAGTGAAATTATACCTTTTCGTGTTGTAAATAAGTTAAATATTCTGTCCCTATCTTAAAAAGTGCGCGCAGCGTCGTGTCTCTGTGAGAATTGACCCTTACACACAACAAATATTAAATTAGTGACATTGTTTAATAGTAACAAAATTCTACCACTAAAACATGTACAATTTCTAACAATAACAAAATATTAACTGTATGTAGCTGAGTAAACAAGGGTATTTACAGATTATCACAAGCTGAACAACATCATTATAGTAAAGCTGATTGTGTATAAAACTGTAGGAACTATACTATGAGCATTGTTGCGACCCTTTTTCCTCCGTGAAGGTCGCAGAGTTGTGGTTTCTTCATGATCTTCAATCTCATTGTACACATAGTAGTTGTTGTCAATATTGTAGAACACTACTCGGTCACCGATCGGCTGTATAGGCCTGAAGTTGTGTGTGATCTTTCCGTGTGAAGATCTTATCTCTCTGAATGCCTCTATCTGTGAACATAAAACGCTTGTAATTACTATGTGTCACGTGACGCATGCACATGTGTGTATGTATGAATATAAATTTATATAACGGCACATAATTTACGCCTGAGTATTCTCATACCCACTGAATTACTTATTAACAAAGTGTGCAGTTGTAGAGAGTTATTAGGTCCTTTTTAAAGTAAATTACTTTACAGTTTACTATTTGTGCCATACAAAGCCCACAGGGGTAATATCTGCAATTGCATTATCACTCTAAAGAAAATAATAGTTGTCATGTTGCACCTATTTAACAAAATAGTGGTGTGCTAATACAACATAAAACACGGAAATTGTACTCAGGTATCTATACTAATATTATAAAGAGGAAAGATTTGATTGTTTGTTTGCATTGAATAGGCTCCGAAACTATGTTCAGTAGTTTTGAAAAAATATTTCACTGTTGTGATGCTACACTATCCCAGAGTGACATAGGCTATATTTTATCCCCGTATTCCCACGGGAACGGGAACTACGCGGGTGAAACAGCGGAGCGCTGCTAGTATACAATATACATCTTTATCTGCAACACTGGTGGCAAACCATAGTCAAAATGATCAAATAATTTATTCAAAAATTAACTTATTGCATGGTTATTATAACCAGACATATATTTTTGTCAACCAACTTAGCGAATCTGTTGGATATTCTTAACATTATAAAATGCCGTCTTCTAAAGATCAGTCAACAACAAAATTCAATACTTTCATACCTGTTCATGTGTTAGCCTGATCGGTTGCTCGAAGTCAAGCCAGATGACGACTTCGGAGCAAGGTGGAGTGGTCAGTGATCCTTTGTACGTGAAGTATCTCTTGAGATCGTACGGCAAGATGTTGAGGAATGAGAAAGGGTGGCTCATGACCACGCTGGTGTGAGGTTCTGTGACGTTCACCAGCGCCGACGTTATGTCGTCGTAGGCAGGATGCTGGTGACGATCCAACTGGAATGGTTTAATGTTTAGTTAGCAAAATTTTTGAACGTTAGCTGAAAAAACACTAGCTGTCCCCGCGACTCCTCAATCCTCATACAAACTTTCAATTAATTTCAACGCGTATCAATATGTGGCTCTTTAGGGGTAGGTTTTCCTTAAATTATTTTTAGTGGATTCCTAAAATTGCGAGATTGGCGCCGAATCGGCTGCGTCGGTTGAAAAGTCGGGCCTAAAGAGGAGGCACGCAATGTTGGCATGGGATCTTTATGGGAGGACGTACGGTCGTGGAATCGGCAGCAGTTGGTGATGGGGCCTGCTGAGTATGGCCCCTCAAGGGCCCGCCCCCCAGATACGGTAGTAAAATGAATAGTAGGGGTTTAGTAGGTAGGAGTCCATCATATACCTCCGTTCTACCTTGAAGGAGGGCATCCATGAGATTTTCTCCAAGGAATAAAAAGCCATAGTTCTTGAGACTTTCTGATTAATCATTGAGTGTCTATCGAAAATAGATTTCAGAAGGTTTTCGTAGGTAATCGTTTCGGTGAGACGAATTTTCAATTGTGATGCTTGGTGGCGGTTATCTGCGGTCCAAGGTTCGTATTGTCTCATCAAGTTGCAAGTATTTTTTTTATACTATACTAATACTCCAGAAACTAATTGTGCCAGTGTAAGTAGGAAACTACACCTCTGCGTAACTAAGGTACCTACTCTACCGTAAAAACTGCTTAACGAAAGCAGCATTTATCAATAAAAAATAATACCTGCTGATGATCCAAATTAGTAGGATTTAGGGCTCGAAACAAATCCACCGTACCGTAACCGTAACTCTCATGCGCTTTCGAACATTGACCGTGACTTCGGATTCGGAAGTCACGGCTAGCGCTCGAAAGTGATTAGGTAGGTATGTTTTATTCCAAAACTACGGTTGAATGCACTGCAATCAAAAGTGGGTCTACAAAAAGTGCAAAAGAGAACTGGGTGCTATATTTAGTACGTTCCTAATCAGCTGAAACAATGAATTTATGATCGTAAGCTTCTTATTTTGATTTGCTACTATGAATACATAAGAGCCAACGGCCGGCAGATTGCCAAACGTGATGAATTAGACATGAAATACATTATACTTATATAGCCGTTATCATATCATCACATTTGGCAGCCAACGGACTACTATCGATCAATGCTATTAAATTGCACGTGCATACTGCGATAAGTTGCTTCTATTAGTAAACTCACGGGAGCTAGCTCGTAGAGGTATTGTTTTAAAGTGGCCTTAGCACCTACAATGCACAGTACCAAGATAGAGCTGAACAGTATTGATATTCTATGAGATACACGGCATATTAAGACCTCAAGAAGTCGAGAGTATTCTTGAATTTGAAGATTTACTACCTAGGTAGTACTACTACTACTAGGGTACTAGGGTTTTCAGCTCGAGAGTCACACAGTAATGACGCACCTTCACTGTAGCTGGTGTAAATTGTGAAACGAACCTCATAGAAGAACGCGAGCACTGTTAAGCCGTCCGAATGTTTCACAGCTTCTGTTGCTGACTTGTACTCCTCCTTAAAGAACACCATGTGCAGTTCCATCGGGAAACTGGAAAGTAACGAGGAAAAATGTCAATATAACACGACTAACACACCATTTTAACCTTTTTTTTATTTTTTCGGTGGGAAATCATCAAATAACTTCTCCCGCTCTGGGTGGAGCAGGAGGGCGTGTCGGACTTTTACTGACTTTAGCACACACACCCGTTTTAACCCACCCGTGTTCCCTCAGTAGCCTGTGTACCAGGGGCCACGGTATCTCTTTCGAACAACCCGCACCACACCTTGAAGTTATCCCGAAAAAGTCAAGTCGTTAAAATTACAAAATCACGATGCATTAAATGTACCATCTTTTGTTTGTTTGCACGAGGTATTAAAATAAAAATGTTTCCTCAGTATTTATTACAAATTACAATTAATCCTTGTTTGTAAAGGACTGGTTGTTTTTTATTTTTTTTCAGAACAGTTCATTTGTAAGTGTTATTCGTAAATTATGGTCTCACCTTCTATGATTAATCTTATCTTCGGAGCCGAAGGTGTCATTGTCTCCCCAGTGGAAGTGCATTTGGCTGAATATGTAGTCACCGTCGAGGGGGCCTCCTCTCACTCGTGGATGGGGCTCGTTCTTAACCTCGATCAAGACTGGGAAAACAAAAATCTTTATGGTTCGCTAATCGGACACTTACAATACAGATCCGCACCCTAATTGCGTAACTCACGATTCATCATAATCTGTATCGTTTTGAAACGGATTGTTAAACCATTGCTTCATATGTTCGAAAAATGTGTCCGTTCGACAACATAAATAACGCAATGAATATTGTTTAACTGTGAAGACGAAACCAATTATGATCAATCGTGAGTTACGCAATTAGGGTGCAGAGTTATTTTCATCAAATCGCGTAGAGTCATCTCAACACCTCTCCCTTTAATTTCTTTCAACAGTATATTATTTTTATAAGTACCTATATGTTTTAGTAAAATTGTACTTATGCATGTATGTGTGATAAAAGTTTACCTATTTAGTAACCTATAGTAGCCTATTTTATTAACCTATCTTATTTATAACTACAGCTTCTGCCCTCGTCTTCGTTCGCGTGGAAATCGTAACTTACCAACATGACAGCCACAGTTTATAAAACTTTCCTATATACTACCTTTGTAGTTTTGGTTACTGTACAGTTGTCCGGGTGAGACGTGCAGCAGTGTGACGACACTCGCTCAGTGGTCTTATGGCCAATTTGCTATAGAATACTCAGGGGCCTAAGTCTACTAATTTATAAACGTTACAATGGTCTCTCAATTGTGTGTTTTTGACAGTTTTTGTATGGCAAATCTGTCAAAAACTTACCATTGAGAGACCATTGTGACGTTTATAAATTAGTAGACTTAGGCCCCTGGTTGATTGCAGCAGTCAGTGATCATTTTTGGGCGTTAAAATGCCCCGGTCATACACCCAAAAATTCTCTTGGTACGGTATTTGACTGATGTCCCCCCGCACACGAAATGAATCAGAAGGCCAATTCTACTAATTAAAAACGTTCGCAGTGTCATCTCGGCGACAATCGAATTTCAAAAATTTGACAAAAATGTATAGGAATTTTTGACAGATTGTCACTGAGATCAGACTGTGAACGTTCTTAAAATTACCAGAATTGCCCCTCAGATCTTCTAAAGTGAGAACTACTCTACCATTAGCCCCTGGTAGGTTCACCTATAACCGCTCTCCTATGGTAGTGTGTTCACTGACGTTAAACCAATCTCACATACTGATGGTTTTTTTAAGGATGGGAAATCGTCAAATAACTTTTCCCACTCTAGGCGGAGCGGGAGGGCGTGTCAGAATTTTATTGACTAAAACCCACCCGTGTTCCTTCAGTTGCCTGTGTGCCAGGGGCCATAGTATCTCTATCGAACAGCCCGCACCCCTGGCAGGCATCGGCCCTTGCGGACCCCACAATTGGTACTGACATCTCTTTGAGGCGCGCGTGGAACACGACGCGCTGTCGACCAGAGCTTGTTCCTTACCGGACGGCGTGCTACTCATTACTCGCCGTCCGCAAGTCCGCGCCTACGGTAGTCGGGAATCGGCCTCGGATTCCCGACGCCCAGGGCGTCTCCTGCGGCGGCTAAGGCCGTGAGGGCGCAGATATTACCTCTCCCTCACGTGACATATTGATGGTCAAGCGCAGTCTAGAAACTCGCTACCATATAGTCGACCTATTCAACGTAGCGTTCACCTCGTCAGTTCTAGTTCCTCGCCTCACCACATGTGGTGTTTAGCCGGGAATCGCCACTAAACAGCACTGAGTACTGTGACACTACCCATCATGTCTTTGTTGCTGCGGATGTCTTATCCTGGCGTGCCCGTAGCGATTCCGAAAGACACGATCTATCACATTGCCCATTGTCTTGCTGACCTAGACATTTTTTTTTTAGTTTGTGATTGCAAATAAGAACAGTCTCCTAAGGCCGTTTTCATGTAGCGACAATGGTTGAGTTACCTACCCTTTGTGCCCCATCTAACTTGTATTATGTTGTGATGTCCATCACTGCTGTTTAGGTGCGTGATGATAATCATTCAAAAAATCTGTAAAATCTGTAACTGTCTGCAATTTTCTAACCTTTTGGTCCGTCTTTTTATAATTTGTGGTAAACTATAGAAGAATACGAATGAATTGCAATACTGCTCATCTCCCATAGCAAAAAGTGTGATAATTTATACCCTACTATCTGCGCAGATATATAGGGAATATCTATGCAAAACTGTTACAAAATCTATTCAGTCGTTTTCGCGTGATTCGAATAAACAGACAAAAAATAAAAATATTTTCGGCATAAAAATCGTTCCCAGACCTAGCAAAAATTACAACAAAAAAACTGTGCAGTTTTGACTTCGCTACGATTTTATTATACACTAGCTTCTGCCCGCGGCTTCGCCCGCGTGGAAGTCGGAAATCAGCCCGCGGAACCGTACTACCGGGATAAAAAGTATCCTATGTGTTAATCTAGGTTATAATCTATTTCTGTGCCAAATTTCAGCCAAATCCGTTCAGCCGTTTTTGCGTAAAAGAGTAACAAACATCCTTATATACAAACTTTCGCGTTCATAATATTAGTATGTTTATGTTATATTTTATGGTTTTATTTTTATCATGGGTCCTCTCAACCAAAGCGCCTGTCATATAATCTCTTCACTCTTGGTTGAGTGGTAGAGAATGGCTAAGGCATTACCTAAACCTTAGTCCGCCTTTGTAGATAATACTGCAACTGTTGAACCGCCTTTGTACATAATACTGCGCAACTGTTGAATCTGTAGTCGGTTTTATTCCCATATCGGGCAATATGTTATTGGGCTCACCAAAAAATTTATCTTTGTCATAATTTGTCCTCGGTTGATGGTAATTAGGCTCACCCCTCTTATACCTACTTAGTTCGTGCGAAATTTGGATGTAGGTACTAAAACTCTGCATGCCGGGGCCCCTTAGGGGAATACAGAAATGAGGTTTTTATGTCATCTCCTAAAACTCGTTGCAGCTATTTGGTGTATTAGATAAAGACGTTTGCTTGCCATAAATAAAGTTTCGTAAAGTTGTATTGGACCTTGACATCATTTAAACTTGAACCGTGATAGGCGTGAACTTCGCTTATCTATTATCAATGATACTATTTACACGCTAATTTTAAAACCAATAAAAAACCCATAATAACTATCAATAGAAATCAACTGAGAGAAATCGTCCTATGCTTGCAACAGTTTGCAGGGCGGTCTGCTCTATCGAAACATTATTATTGTGAAATAAAATGTCTGGTGTACGGGGTAGGTACCTACCCAAAATTGGAATAGCCGCATCCAGCTTTGATTATAGCAAATCTACTCCGGACCTACTCCGGACCTGCCAGAATGTCACTAATGCATGGGCACCGTGGTGCTAACTTCGTATTCAAAATACCAATGACCTGTGAGAGGCTGTAGCGCCAAAAAAACGTGTAGGTAGGTACTAAATAAATTGCTATCAAATATTTACATCACAATACATTTAATAACCAATTCATCAATTATGACACAAAAAGCATGACTCCATCGCCCATAGGATGTTAGTCATGCATCAATTCATTTAGATGTGGGTCCAGCGACATGCAACCATATGTAAGGGGGACAATAAATACGTGTCGGAAACAGACATCAACATTATCTCAGGCCAATAAACAAGGTATTAAATTCATGATATTCCGAAGTTTTGGATCTACCACAGTTACTTTTAGGTCAAAAGAGGAAGAAGTTGCTCATGCAGTTAATTCATTAGGTAAGTCCTCCAACTAAGCTATGTGCTTGGACTAGGTGCCTCACGTTAATAGTGCAACCTTCAGTCGCCTTGTACAACATCCAAAGTGTTTGCTTATTCACTGCTAGGAACCATATTTATACGGCAGCACAATGGCGTATTTCGTTGTGAGTAAGTGTACCTATGTCTTAACACCTTCATGTGTGAAGCCTTCTTACCTGTGTGTCCATTGTTGGTGACGTGTACATCATCAATGGAGTCGTCGAAACCCACGAGTACAAGGTCAGGTAGTGTGACCTGCTTCACTCGAAGCACGTTGATGTTGATCGGGCTCTGATGCTTGCCTGCACACTCCCGGTACCTCTCGCCCCAGTATTCAGGACCTACAAAGGAAACAATTGTTTTGAGCTGTGCGGCTTATGTCCAGAGGCCAGCACATCAAGCTACCCCAATCTGTCAAATTACTTTGATAGTTTTTCAACTTTATAGCAAAGGAATAAGGTTTATGTTCAATTGGGAAAATTTGACAGTTTGGGATAGCTTTACCTGCTGGCGACTGTACCAGATCTATTTCGTTGGTTCTATCGGCACTTATGATTGCGTAGATTGAGTCCAAGTTATGTATCTACCAGCAAAAAGTGTTCCGTTCTTTAACGATTTTTTACACGCAAATAACTTATGTATAGCCTTCATTCCGGCAGTGTGATAACTTTCAAAACAATTAGATCCGATTAAAGGCACACGCAATGCAATGGCATTTTTATTTATAGAACAAAACTAAATCTATAAAACCGTAAACTGCGCGGTATTTTTAGATCTGTAATCTGATTTATAAACATTACCTTACATAATTACCTAGCATTAATTAGATATAACCTTGTCAGTTGCATTCTATTCAAGAATAATTCAGCAATATTAGGTGGAGATAATTGGAGAACGCCATAAAAACCACAGTGGAAATATGCAATTACATTGTTTTTGGCAAAACAATGTGTACCCGGTTACATAATAGAATTATGTATTGTGTTCATGCTGAAGTTTCTTCTTCTAATCGCAACAAGCGAGTTTGGCTAAGGGCTGTAGGTACCTAAGTACCTACCTTGGTGCTTTTTGTGTGACAACACCACCGCAAGAAAAATCCAAAACATGATAGGTATCCATAATATGATATTATTGAAAGCTTCTTGCCTACAATATTGTAAATATTATAGGTTATAAATACCCAATCACGTATACGGCCCTATGGAGCCTACCTATTACACAGGGTTATCTGCTCAAAATGGACAGGTTACTTGGGCATACCAACACAGCAAGACGAACGTAAAAGCGGCAAAAGGCCCCACTTGACTTTTCTACGGGAAAAGTTTTTATCCAGTGCGCAAATTGTAACCATGAATTCAGCATATCAGTCTAGACCCCCTAGCGCAAAAAAAAATCGCCGGATACACAAAAAAAAATCTGCTGTTCCATACATTTTGACCGCGTAGGTAGGTATTGCACTTTTCTATGAAACAGCAGATTTTTTTTTACAACCTGCGAAAAATTTCTGCGGTTCTAGAATGATATGCCGAATTCATGGTTACAATTTGCGCACTGGATAAAAACTTACCCTGTATAGTACCTAGGTACTTACTATTATTATACCCCATACTCCATAATAGCAATAATCCCACTAAATGCTTTGATATTTACCGGTAAACAAACCTACTACACCTGCTTACATAACGGAAATCGGGCGAGGAAATTGGTTTCTGCTAATTAAAGTAGCAGGTGGTCCACAGCCTACACAGGTGTCCTACGATCTATAATTTTATCGGAAGAGACTCAAATAAATCCTTCAAATGCCTTTCTCTACCTCTCTAAACCTATGGATCACAGTAAAGACACGATTTATTGTAGGTAGTGATAGGTAAGCTGTAGCAGTAATTATTGCTTACCTACTAAGTAATAATATAAAAGACGAGTCATAAAAAAAAACGATCTTTGATAGCGATACTCCAATCTAGTAATTTAATAGAGCAAATAGTGAACGTTTACATTCTACCTAAGTTTTTGCGTGATACAGCCTCGATATAAATTTTTAATTGATTCTCACCGATACTTCCATCGTAGCCAAACTCTTCGCCATGCGTGAGCTCTGTAATAAAACAAAAGAATAAAATATGAGATTGACATTGTTAGCAGTTACAAATTAAAGTAGACACGTAATTTATGTAACAAGGTTTCAAAAAGAGAGACTTCAATTTCAGACACTCGAAAGGCTTATGGCTGTCTATGTGTCTAAGTTATCGTTCCTTCATAAATACGAATAGAAATAAACTACGGTGCCATACCTACGAATGTTAAACCGTTGAAAAACCTACCCCGTAGTTATGCGTGAAAAAAGAGACGAAAATGAGTCAAAAAAGCTTTAATGTGTTAACATTTAAATAGTGTGACAGTATGTTACAGGAGGTAAAGAATCAAAGTAGTAAGTTAGGAAAGTAGTAGATAATCAATGTACCTAGCCTTTTCCCTATGTTGGGGTCGGCTTCCAGTCTTACCGGATGCGGAGCAGTATTTTACATGGAACTACAGCCTGTCTGATCTCCATTACCCCGTTACGTAATACCCTTTGGTAAGTCGGGTTAATATGTTTGCCGAGTGGTCTTAGTATGTAAAGATGTGGTAAAGATAGTCACCCATCCACGGACCAAACGCGGCATGCATAGCTTAACCTGATCGATCGAATCGGCCAATAAGGGCCTCTTATTTTATTAATATACCTATATACCTTATTAATATACATACAACAGGTAGCTACATAGAAATAGTAGGTATTTAACGGTTGAAGCCAGTTCAAGCGTGTTTTGCCTTTGTGTACCTTTAACAACGGAACATTGTCATTATACTTATTATCAAATGGTCCATGGGTTTCCTGAATACAACACACACACAGACAACTGGTCGACATACACGAGGGCTCTTGCTTTGATTACGGTCGCGTCTATTATAATATGACGGAAAACCACTTCCGAAGGCAATTAAGTGCAATGCATATAGGAAAGTCAAGAACATCAACATTCATGAATTTAAAGTGTGATCTAGGAGTTAGGGGCGGTGTGTATTTCCATGTTTGCACTTCCACTATAATCATCTTCCATTTTCGAATAGCATTTCTGCATGGCTTGAATTTCCCATCTATCCATATCTAGATGACATGGCTGCAACTGATGATTTCCAAATAAAACCAACTGATAAATTTCATATCCAGAACCTTTTGGTACTGCAGGTATCTATATGTAGACGCTGTATATTTTATCTGGTTAAATTAGGATATTATTCGTCTTATTGCGATCTACCAAACCTTAGGCGTACGAAATTGTAGGTAGATACTTCGAAACTAGGAAAGTGCACTTCAAATTGCACTTCTTCAGATTCGATTTAAGTACCTAACGGAGTATATATTGCTAACTTAACAAAGCGCCCTATATATTACACTATAGAGATCAAAATTCTATTTTAATCTTCAACTTAGACCTGTCCTGGTGACTTGCACGTTTTCGCTCGGTAAGAACCGGTACCTGTCCATTAAATCTTCTATAGGCTTCGATTCCACATTTTACTAGTTATAGGGATTATCGTTAGCGATGCTACCATACCATCTTCAGGCTTTCAACATTGACAACGCTTCCATAAATGTTGGCATATCGGAAGTCAAAGACCAACAATTTAGGACTCTACTACTTCGATAGCATCGGTAATGAACAAGGTAGAATTTATTATGGCTTTAGTCCAAATATGGCTCTCAATCAAAACGGGATCACTTCAGGAAGGAACGGTTTTGTAGAACTATAAAATGGTTAAGGTTATAAGGATGTAGATGACCAATCTGCTACAGTTACAAAGATATCGCCTTGAAGAGTAGGTACGATGTCTCCTAAAGTTCTTATTCGCCTTGTGCCAGCGGCTCAAGGTTTCAATCAATCTTTTTTTTATTTCACCAGTTTTTCGGCGACCCAGAGATGTAACTGGAGGCCGTGAATTATTACACTAGGAAAATTTTATATTACATTTTTCTTTTACCGCCTTCAAAGTACCTTCCCAGATAAGAGTCATGTGAATCTTGACATTGCATTGCCCAGTTTGCATTTTAATAAGTGATAAATGAAATCTTCACGGTTATTTAACATTAAGGTTCACAAATTGAAACTATGTAAACAAAATAATACCGTAACAACTAGTGACGCGTGTCAAACTCATTGATAAAAATAAATTACTCTAGACAATAATAGCTTTAGCGACCTTTTACAAGTGCCAATGCTCATGGGCATACGAGAGACAATTATATTACACTGAGGCGGTGGGTGGGAATCCTGCTGCACTGCATGGATTAGAGGAACGAGGTCGATTGTGGGCATTCCTATGCGAAGCCACGCTTTCACTAACCAGGCTATTACTTTTGAAAGTCTAAATATACATACAATGACAATATTGTTTATTATTTACGGCATGTCCGATGTAAAGGATGAACGTTGTTCTCAATGGACATAAAAGCCGATTGTCTTATGGTATGACGCGATGTGAAACGCTTCGTACGGTTTCGCATTGTTTTAATTCGTTAATTGGCATAGAAGCTACGAAGGTCCCAGAAATCAGTTTGGGTATACCTACGTATAACATGCCAAAAGAAAATAGGTTTTGTTCTATTGTGTTTTACTGTTCGCGGCACTATTGTAGTTACATGGTTATTAAGCTCGCCTTGGCGTTGGCGACTGTTCAATGTTTGCTTCATTATCAAGGAGGTCTTACCAATATCAACGTTCTTTTAATTACAGGGTTGGTGACCTAACTTTCGGCGGTTTGACTAATATAGAACTTATAATAACAGAGTGTAGGAACATCGGTATTTATAATATTTTAACAACAATGTCACAGTTCTAGTGGAGAGGTGATAATAATGTTACTGATGATTAATTAGCGATAATGAAGCTTTGAATAAGTTGTTTATATGCTAAGAATAATGCTCCTTCGTATTACTATAGTCGTTCTCGTTTTATTGCTTATTACTCGCAGTTATCGACTGATAGAAGCGATCATTAACCTCTTGATAAGGCAAGGTATCACCAAGTAATATTCCTCTACAGTCGGTTATCTTAATACCATAAAATATACCTGTCTCTAAGAAGACGATGAGAAAACCGATTTAAATCAATAAATAGGTACCTACTTAGAACGCGACTAAACTTGAAACAGCCAGCTTTAACTTGCTAAGCAATCAAAAATTAGGCTTAGACGCTGTTTCATGAAGCAGGTACAGTCACGAGCAATAACATGTAAACACATCGCCAAATTCAAAAGCGATTTTCTTTTAAATAGCGATTGCAGCCTTGAGATAACTTAGATATTTCATTACAGTGTGGGTTCCAAAATATTATTTTCATAATAAAATAAGTTTACAATTAGTAAAAGTGGAGAAAATTACTTTTAAAAGTTGGTAAGTGTACACATATTATTGCTCGTGACTGTACAGGTTACGTATACAGACTTCAAACAAATCAGTAAATACAAAAGAAAACTTCAATTTAGTTTATTTACCAAACAATTTGTAGCGTTATGTGTAATTTAGTTTGATATTTCAACAGTAATTCCCTAATCATATAAAATTGTCATGATTAGGTACCAGTTATCGAATGACAGTTTTATTTGCATTATTTCATGGATAATTTTATTGAACCGCAAATTCTATCAAAACTAAGGCTTCAAACTCATTGTTTGACTACGTCAGTGCAGTAGGTAGGTAGGAAAACAATCAATCTTTCGTACACGGCACGGCAAATACCGTCATGAACTCATGAATTAAATAGTGTAGTTAAATGTGCTTTGCTTTACGTGGAGCGATAGTCACGTGACGCGTAGGTATTGGCATTATTTACGAGTTCATTCGTTTTGATTTATGACCGTGACTGTAGACAGGAAATTCACAGGAGATATGCATCTCTTTCATCTTGAAATTATACGTTCAGTGATTCGTCTAATTGGTTTTAAATGCGAATAGAATTGAATACTTGGCGCTGAAGACCGCGCTGGCGCCGGTCGTTGGTGCCCGGTTTGATTGTTGGCGTTCCTTATATCTACATTCTTGGGATCCCACAAATTCTGTAAGCTGGCATGATTATCATATGATGTTCTAGACTACTGGCAGTTCGCCTTCAGCTCTCTCGTCCACTTTGTCCCTCTTTGGCATCCTCAAAGACTGTCCACTGTCCATTGGCTCTCGCATCTTCTCAAGATTTGCGAAAGCGCTTCTTTCGGCAATTACAAGGTCTCGCTCCAACGGCAAGTAGGTCAAGGCATCTTTTATCATTGATCTCCCCCGGTTTGTGAATGACAAACCACCTTCAACGGTGGGCTCTACATCATTTGATGACCGAAGATGGTGATTTGACAAAATTCATCCCTTACGAATATGCTAATTACAAATGTCAACTCGACAATATTTACTCGACTCAATTAATTACCCGCCATTGCAGTAATACATGACGTAGGTTAATAAGAAGGGGTGTTATATACCTACTTAGGTACCTGCTTGTGAGAAAATATGTAGGTATGACTTATAAGGAACTATAGTTGTGACGTCAAGATTTTGCCACACGCCTCTACCAGAAGGTCATCATTGTTTCTAAATTCAAACTATATTGCATAAACGAACAAATAAAAGACATTCTAAATTAATTTAGTCATTTTTGGATTATTTTAATTTGTACATATTTATAATAATTTAAAATACAATTCGTTGAGGTTCCTAGTTCTACTTCATATTAGTTTTTCGTATACCTAAGTTCTAAGAAAGTACAGCATAGATAACAATTTATGCTAAAGTACCAAAAATAAAAGTAAAAGTGGGTGTCGTGGTGCACGACTTGACAACATTTTAAGATAGCTACAATTATTTCCGCTCGTGAAGACGACAGTCCATAAAAGTTGCGTTAGAGCAATCGTGACTCGAATGCAACAAGAAATTTTCTGGAAACGTCCTTTTGTTACTTGCTATTAAATAACACCTCAATTAGATGAACAACGATCAATGTAAACGATACAAATACCTAATAGTCTTTTATTAGGTAACATAGATCTAGGTCCATAATTTGTATCTAACACTTCTAGTTATTAGATAAGTTCTTGTCGTAAAGCATGATATGATATGTAATTGTTTCCGTAGAAGGTAGGAACTATTAAGTCATTTGTGGCGGAGGTCCGTTAGTCAAGTTCAGCCGGCAATGACCTCTGAGACTGCACCACTTACAGAACACCTGGTTTGCATACAGATGAAGACAATTCCTTATGTTTTGGTGACGGGCAACGCACATTGCGCCTGTGCAGGGTTGTCAACAACGTTTAAGTACAAAGAAACATGTGTGTGACAATGTGAACAAGATTTCGTAAACATTCTTGCGTGTGTAGATGATTCATATTGTGATAATAGCGCAAGTGCAATGCATCATAACTTTCCTATAAATGGTTTATCTATCAGGATATCCTAAAGAGGTGCATGTACAAATATTATTACTTGTCATAGGGTATTTCCTTTTCATTGATTGTTGTAACACATTTATGGTATGAATTATGAGACATAAGTGCTGGCACACCTGTATTCTCTCAGAAAATTTGTAAGTATAACAATTATTAACTACCTTCCTACATTGTACAGACGCCAGCACATCAAGCTACCTCAAACTGTCAAATTTTCCCAATTGATCATGCTGCTATCTTATGCTCATGTTATAAAGTTGAAAATCTATCGAAAGAAATTTGACAGATTGGGGTAGCTTGATAAGCTGGCGTCTACATCAAACAGTGCAAAGCTGTGTAGCATTGTCCCGGCTTTCAATCATTTTTTAAGGTGATTAATCTAAAATCTCTTAAATATACACTAATCTAAATTCAGAATTTACACTACATTAAAATAACAACAATAGAAAGTTATTTTAGAAACTCCATGGACCATAAAATATCAGATATGTATCCACAATACACGTGCCACATTATAATAACACTTTCTTACTTCTTTCACAGTAATTATTATAAAACAATCACTAATATCGATATGAAGTAAGACAAGAACGATAGATACGGGCTAGGAATAATAAAATAAGTAGAAATTGTTTATTATTCCACAGCAGAACTCTACAAAAGTGTATAATAAACGAACCTTGTTCCGTCAATCAATTGTGTTACCCCATGAATTAGAGTCCATCGTTCAATATAATATGACATCATTGCATTTTTAGGAAGTGCTAAGTGACGTGGTAAAATGCAGGTGCCGGCGGGCCACGCGTTTAAGGGACTACTCACACTTATTCAGCTCTGTTCAGCTTTTGTCCATAGAAAACAACAATTTTGTATAGAGTCCGTTCAGCTTTCCGTGGCTGAACGCATCTCATACAAAATCGTTGTTTTCCCTAATAAATAAGCGTTTATTAACAACCCTAATAACAGTAGCACTGCAAATGAAACCCTTTTATATTTTTAGTAAGGACAGGAGGACCTTTAACAAGACTTTAACAATATTAGGTACTTATGTAAAGTATTTTCCAGAAGTTACCTACGCTTGCCGGCGTCGGTTCGTGGATGTCCATCCATTATAGGTACGCATCGTTCCTCGGAAAGCACGTCAAGCATCGGCTTCCCGTAGACACCGGCACCCTAATTGCGTAACTCACGATTCATCATAATCTGTATCGTTATGAAACGGATTGTTAAACCATTGCTTCATATGTTCGAAAAATGTGTCTGTTCGACAACATAAATAACGCAATGAATATTGTTTAACTGTGAAGACGAAACCAATTATGATCAATCGTGAGTTACGCAATTAGGGTGCAGGACTATCGAGTCCCGACTGCCATTCGGAACACCTTTGCCAGGCGTTATCTACGGGATAGTCAGAAGCCTGAAAGTCTGACATTTCTGACTACCAGTCTTACACATGGATGTTTTGTTACCCAGTATTTAAATAGGTTGTGAAGGCCAGAGTTTGGAAAAGGCTATTAAGAAATACCCCTCATGACTTGTGACTAATACGAGCCTTTTTATTCGGCAGAACAAGTGAAAACTGATCATATTTTTATGTCAGCTTTCAAAGCATGATAGTGACCTTCGTGCCTCCAATGTAACTACACGTAATTACTTCTGTAAATCAAACGCCATTGTTTATTTCAATATAACAAACGTAAATATAAAAGCTGTGATTGCTCTTGGTTCTAGTCCAACTGACATAAATTCTTTTTATGTTCGCTGGATGCAAGCGTGCAGCGCCAATTTTCGTTTAATTAAAACATTTAAACTGCATTCAACATTTAATGTTGTTTTGCATATGCATCTGAATCAAAAGTGAATCAATTAATAATTATTTTGCACTAAAGTATGATGAAACTGCAGGCAATGAACGCTTAAGGAGTTCTTGGCAAACAAACGATTTCCAGTTCTTTTGCAACACAGAACTGCAGTTTTCGCCTACTTACCAACCCAAATGTAGATAAACGCTTTGTCAAGTAAAGCCTTAATAAAAATGTATGACGACATCAGCTGACATTCAAAATTCTGTACAACCTCAGTTTACTTATAATGATTATGAATTCACGTAATAGATATTATTTCGTAATTACGACATTTACATATAATTATGTCATATTTACAACAATTTTGTTTCGTATAATTCGGGCGATTGTCACGTAAAAAAAGCACTACTTAACTATGTATTTCTGTATTGTCATTTTGTTTTGATTAAAAAATTCCCACAGTTAGTAACAGAAAGGATTCAGAAACTTTTTTTTTTCTTTTACTTTGAAATATAACATTGAAATAAGTGCAAATGTATGTATCTATAGGTACCTGCTTCCTGTATTGCCAGAACTACCTGGAACCTTCTAGCGCTACCACAAAATATATCAAAAAGCAGCATCGTAAAACACAATGGTAGGTAAAGTGATTATCACGGGACTGTATCTACATATCTGAAGAGGTACCTATCATACATTAGCATGCCAACTGACCGACGTCAGTTCAAGTTGTATAACAAGGCTATTGGCTAGGTTTGCAACGATTTCAAACCCGTTTTACAGTGGATTACCGATTTACAGCATGTACTTACGAGTAGGTTGAATAACGATGATCATTATTTTGTATACTTAACCTAATTCATTGTTTTGATACCCACAACTAGCTTCAATCGGCTTAGCAGTTATGTAGCTCATCATCATCATCATTTCAGCCGAAAGACGTCCACTGCTGGACATAGGCCTCCCCCAAGCTCCCATTTTTGGGGGGATTTGCCATAATCGCCAAACTTGGCAGGCGGGTTGGCGATCGGAGTATGGTGATGAAATGCATAGAGAACGCTGCAGCCCATTCTCTAGTAGGTCCCTTAGTCGCCTCCTACGACACCCACGGGAAAAAATGGGATTATTCTTTTACGTCCGGCCGGCACCACACGTAACCAAATTGACCTTGTGTACCTAATTAAATTAAATAAGTACATAATAGTGAAAGAAATCATTAGGCATGTCTTCTCTTATCTGCCTTAAAATAGTCTCTATTAAAGGATCCTTTAGATTTTAGGTATATCCGCCTTTTTCAGGTAAACAAGTCGACTCATGTACGCCGCTGCAACTGCAAGCAATCCGACAAGGTGGAATTAACATCTCTTTCACAGTTTCACTTGATATCAGTTCTTGAGTTTCTCTTGAAAGGATGTTCACAACTCAGTTGTATTTTGTTTGCTACCTCAGAACTCCGTCATTTATAAATCGTTTTTTTCTGCCGTACCTGCCAACCTGACGTAACACCACACATCCCTCTGAGAATGCTAAGGTGGATGGGTGGTGTTACGCGAATGAATAGGATAAGAAATGAAACCTACCTACATAAACAACCATATTTTTAGTATACGCGAAACCCGAAACACGTGTGTAGTATTTTTATGTGAAGAATAAATGCACAAAATTTCAAAACTGTATCATGAAAAATCACAAAGCTTGTTTTGTTACCTACTTGTCTACACAAACATGGTCACCACGCGGAACCCCGTGCCGCCGCCTGCGCGTCCAACGGTATCGTTCTCATGATCATAATTAGGCAATAGCTAACCTAACCTAACCTAACCGTACGGAGCACCGCTGTTTCTTGTGGAGGCGACCGGCCGCGGCGATTTCTCGCGTCCGGCCCTGGTCCAGTCCATGGTTCGGAGCGAGAGTGCATGGGTAGCTATCACCTCCTTCTGCGAAGCAGTAATGCTCGCGAAGGGGAGGCGCACGTGAGGGAGAGGCAGTATATGCGCCCTCACCGCTCTAGCCGCCGCAGGAGACGCTCTGGGCTTCGGGAATCCCAGGCTGATTCCCGGCCACCGTAGGCGGGGGCTTGCGGACGGCGAGTAATGGATAGCTCGCTGTCCGATAAGGACCAAGCCCGGGTAGTCTGCGCGTTGTGTTCCACGCGCGCCTCAACGAGATGTCAGCATCAACTGGTGGAGTCCGCAAGGGCCGATGCTTGCCAGGGGTGCGGGTTGTTCCAGCACCCTAATTGCCTAACGCACGATCAATCATAATCTGAATCATTATGAAACAGATTGCTAATTCATTGCTTCATATGTTCGAAAAATGTGTCTGCTCAACTGCGGTTGAACTGTCAAAATGAAACAGATTAAGATTGTTCGTGAGTTACCTATGCAATGAGGGTGCAGTTACTTATTCTGAACAATGTATTTTCAAATTTCGCATATTATATACTAAAATCACACTAAAATAATGTTGGATATAAGGGGCGTCCATTAATTACGTGATGCAATTTTGTCGATTTTTCGACCCCACCCCCGCTCTGGTGAGATTTCGTGAAATATTTCAAAATGCGTATTTTTAGTGTAAAAACGTAAATCTGTGCTTTTTACTTAATTTAACCCAGTTTACTCGCAACTTTACATTGTTTCTTTGCGGAAAAAATATATAAATAACGTGTTATTTGTATATTTTGAGATTCAACTCGATCCCCTCCCCCCCTAAACGCCTCACGTAAATAATGGACACCCCATGAAGTCTGAAAGTGACACTGGTGAATAAAAAGTTGTGTGGATATCGGTTGTGATTGTGGTGGTATGTATGCGGAGGTGTTGTTGATCATGAAGGAACAAACATGTTGTAAGGGTAATTTTGTGGTAAAGTATGCAAGTGGATAGCTTTAAGAGTAGAGGAAGAGCAACGAAACGACGGATGGACTGTGTTGTGAAAGATGATATGGCTAGATGGCTACTAAGGAGGTGACTACCGAGATGAGGACTTAAAGAGCATGAGAGAGATGAATGAAATGACATGTTGCGGCGACCCCAATTAAATTAGGATAAAGCCTGGAGAATTATGACCTACTTTGCTTGTTTATCTTGAATTTTCAATGTATTTTCGGTGTGGCACGAAGAGTAAACGACACGTCAAGTTTATATCGTAGCCCAAAACATGTCAAACATACTACCTGTTTATTTAGGTACCTGCAATACAAGCGTAGGTAAGGTACCTAGATGCGTGCCTTGTTTGGTGTACTTATCTACCGTTCAAAATGTTTTGACATCTTAATAAAGCACCATAAAAACATTATTGTTCCAATACATGTTTGCGCACCAAACTGTGAAATCAGTGTAATTATGTTTATATTCATAATATTCATTACGGTCTACATAAATGGCTGTTACTTTGTTCGAAAATAACTGAGTTATTACTTAGTCCTTTTATGTTCTTAATGGTACACACATTGTCACCAATGTTTTAAAAACAATGTTCTCTTTTAAAAGGAACATTCGTGAGCACCTACCACACAAATACAAAAAAAAAATCATGTGCATCTACTAGGTACCGATCTTGGTGGAGTTCGAAGATCATTCATGGTTATTTACCTGTACCAACCTATAATTTATTTTTCTGTAAAATTTAATAATTAGCTATTGTTCTATTCCGCAAATATGTTCATATCTGGGTGATCTGCTAGACAATCATCACAGACAATCGTAATTTATTATACTTACCTACCTATTCGTACAGCACCTCATTATACACATACGTAGGTACTCGTAGTACGTATGTGTATATTGTGTATAATGAGGTGCCTGCTATTTCTATCTTAGATACATTTTTTTTCTTACGTACCTATAGGTAGTCTATGTCGTAATAAGTACCTACCTATCTATTTTAAACCCGTGGGTAATTTTTTTCTTCAACAATTATTTAAAACCAAGCTCTAAGAATATTCGGCTATTAATTTTCATGTCATACCTACATATTTTCAAGTCATACTTATTAATTAGGTTTATAAAAAACACATCATTTATTAGGTATTAAGTCTTTTTAATAAATAGGTAGGCAGGTAAAACATGTAACTAGATGCTACAGTAAACTTTACCAACAGGAAATTCTATCCTAATTTCCTTTTTCTAATGAATTTTCCGACCATTTATATTTTCAGTGTGAAAATTATTGTATTTCCGTACCTATCTATTCACTCACGAAGTCGTGATGTTTGATTTACTATTCTGTATGGGAACTGCTGTGATCCTTGTATAGATCTGTAAGTGAACAGAGACCAATTAGGCAAGCTCCAGAAAATAGAAAAGCACCAGGCTTCACCTTAAAATACTTGATTTTAACACGCTTTTTTTAGGTCCAACTGTATGTGACTGTAATGGAATCTAAGGTAACAAATATTTTAATCGCAAGTTCAACATTGAAGGGAACCCTGATCCAATATATCTGCAGATACCTACAAAACATTGGTAAAGACTGATGAAGCCATTAATTATGATGAAGCCATGAGTTCTTTCATTCATAATTAAATACTCGTGTCATGCAAGACACGTGCTTAACGCCATACGACATATTAAAATTAATGATTATTTGTATTGTGTTAGGATTGTAACCTGCCATAAAAATAATCCATTGTAATTTATTGGTTGTCATAAAACATTATAATTATTATAAATAATATAATTAACAAAGTAGACACGTGAAACCTCGTAACGGATGCAAATAACTCACTATTTATTAATAATCTGTCGTGATCCAGGCTTTTTAAATGGTTATTTATGTATGTTTAAAAATCCATAGTTCGTTAGATATCCGTATGATTCGAACCTACGTATTTATATATACGTAGATACCTACCTAGTTAAACACACTCGTGAACCATGTTTAATTAAATCCATGCAAGTTCATATAGGTAGAGATACAAATAAATAACAAATAATGACTGTTTTTTTCACTATGTAGCATGCGATTTTCCAGTAACTGTCATTACCTACTTATTAATCGATTTGCCATTTTCAAGAACTAATACAAAAACGAATGTGTGTCGCGTTTACATGACAGTCCTAGTTGGTAGGTTATTAATATGTTTGATGTCTGACTTTTCAAAAAAAAAAAAACTATTTTTTAAAAGCTATAGGTAAGATAGCTGTACATATCTACATCTTTACTAATCAGGTAGAGGACTTCTCTGAAACCCTATCCTCTATTATAAATACAAATTATATGAGTTCACCGGAAACCGGCATGTCCTAGAACCAAACAATTCGTAAACATATTGCATCTACCAACCCGCAGGATGCTTGAGTCCCAGCAGTGGGGACGTTATAAGCTGATTATGCTGTTTTATTAGAGGTCAAATTATCACTATTGCTTTGATGGATACCTATGTCAGTTTTGAAAAGATTTATTAAAAATCAAAATCAAAATCAAAAGTCATTTATTCAAACTAGGCTGGTGTCAGCACTTTTTGAACGTCAAAAATTACAAAAGACAGTCCCCCAAAAACGCCCACCCTTCGACACTTCCTAGTGCTTTAGCTGGGAAGAAGAAGTGGCGCAACAAACTCCCCAGCAGCACAGCTGTCTGTTATGTTAGAAGAACTTGATTTTATACAATGGTAGGTTACAGAATATCGAAATTGAAATTAGTTCTAGATATAATAGATCCATTATCGGGGTCGCTAGCTAGCTACATCTTGCAATTTAACTCATTATTAAAAATAAAAAACAATGAGTAGATTATGTCAACACTAAGTAAATTGAAATGAATTTATATAGTCAAATAAAAAAACAAACAATTATGTTAATAAAGATATGACCTGTCAGTAGGCAAGGAAACTCTGGTGAAAGAACACAAACATTGTCTTGAGTTAATCACAGCGACCAACTATTCTTATCGTTTAAGTAGTCGTTGATAGAATAGTATGCCTTTGCGCAAAGGTTGGATTTTACTTTAGCTTTAAACGCATTAAAATTCAAATCTAGCACAGAAGAGGGAAGCTTGTTATAAAAGGCTATACCAAGACCAATAAATGAGTTATGAACCTTATGAAGCCGGTGAAAGGGAGCACGTAGTTTGTCCTTATTTCTAGTATTAATATTATGAAAATCACTGTTTTTAGTGTACAAGTGTATGTTTTGCCTTATATATAAGATGTTGGCCAAGATGAATTGCGATGCCACGGTGAGTATACCAATATCTTTAAAAAAATCTCTAAGAGAAACTCTAGCACCTAGTTGATAAATTGCTCGAACAGCTCGTTTTTGAAGAACAAAAATATTTTGAATATCTGCGGCTTTGCCCCACAGCAGAATGCCGTAGGACATAATGCTATGAAAATAACCAAAATAGACTAACCGCGCTGTGTCAACGTCAGTGTATTGTCTTACTTTCCTGACGGCGTAGGCGGCCGAACTGAGCCTTCCCGCTAGGCTTGATATATGTGAACCCCACTGAAGTTTGGCATCTACTGTTATGCCTAGGAAAACTGCAGAGTCTACAGTTTCAAGTACCTCATTATCTACGACGATGTTCGGTCCTAGATTCCTAACATTCGGTAAGGCGAACTTTATACATTTAGTTTTCTTGGCATTGAGAACTAGGTTATTTGTTGTAAACCAATCCGTAACCATTGCGAGTGCACTGTTTACGTCGTCAAAATCTTGTCTATTCCTATCTACTTTAAATATAAGAGAGGTATCATCAGCAAACAGTACGATGTCACAGATACCCTTTAAATAGAATGGTAAGTCATTAATATATACTAAGAACAAGAATGGACCCAGTATTGAGCCTTGAGGTACACCTAATTTAACTGGTAGCCCGGAGGATTTTACACCATTAACATCTACACATTGATGCCTATTTTGCAAATAAGAACTTAATACGTTGAGTGCTTCGTTTTGAACACCGTAATGACGTAGTTTACGCAAAAGCGTGTCATGGTGCACGCAATCAAAGGCTTTGGAGAGATCACAGAAAACTCCAATAGCATTTTGCGAGTTCTCCCATGCGTCAAAAATGTGTTTCAGCAGAGCAACACCTGCATCGGTAGTCGAACGACCTTTTGTAAAGCCATACTGTTCATCGTGAAGGAGTTTATTTAAATTAAAATGTCTTAGCAACTGCTTTAGTATCAGCTTTTCAAATATTTTACTAAAAGCCGGTAAAATAGAAATAGGCCTGAAATTGCCAATGTTATTTTTGTTGCCCGATTTAAATAAAGGTATGACTTTGCTACTCTTCATAAGGTCAGGAAAAGATCCTAAATCAACACATTTATTAAAAGTAATAGCTAGATAGGGGGCTACGATATCGATTATATTACTTAAAAGTTTAATGGAGATGCCCCAGTAATCACCAGTGTTTTTAGACTTAAGTGTGTTAAAAATATTAACTACTTCACGAGGCGTTACATGTTCGAAACTAAATAAACGACTACATTTGGGCACACTACTATGCAAAAGGTTTTCAGCTTTAGACGGGGATGAATTTAAAGAGTGAGTCGTAGTTATAGGTATGTTTGCAAAAAATTCATTAAATGCCTCAGCTACGTCAGCAGCTTTATCAACTAATTTGTTGTTGACCATAATCTCTAATTGTTTTTCTTGTTTAACTGATTTACCCGTTTCACTGTTAATAATTTTCCATGTGGTTTTTACTTTATTATTAGAATTTTTTATAGTATCGCTTAAAAATTTAGATTTAGCAAAAGCACAGATTTTTTTAAATAATTTTGAATAATTTCTGATATATTCTAAGAAAGGAGTGTCAAATCTGTATTTTTTTAAACCGTATAACTCGTATAGTCTTGCTCTACTTTTATAAATACCTGGGGTGGCCCATTGGTTGAAGCCAACGGAGGTGCCATTAATATCAATGGTTTTGGTCTTAAAAATAGATTGGTATTCCTTTTGCACAACATCAAAAAGGGCTCCATAGATTTCATTAGGATTCTCGTGTTCTACTATAGATGATGTAATTCTATGAGCTATATTATTTTTAAATTTAATGCAACGACTAGCTGTATATGGCCTGCATTCTATTTTATGCGGCTTTTTATGTGAAGGCAAAGGGAAGCTAGCTAATAAACCGCAGTGGTCGGACGTTAAATCACTTAAAACCAATTTATTTTTGGCATCACAATCACTAAATATATTATCAAGGCAAGTCGACGAAGATGCCGTGATCCTAGTAGGTTCGAAAAACAAATTAATTAAATTAAAAGATCTGAACAGATTGAGAAGTCTAATACTTAATGGAGTAACTTCTAAAATATTAATATTAAAATCTCCACATAAAATTATACATTTATTACTTGATTTTAATTTATTGAGTGAATCCTCCATTACCGATTCGAAACGAATGAAATCCCCTGAGGGGGGTCGATAAACGCAAATTATAACGTAACGCTCGAGTTCAACACAAGACAATTCAATAGTGCGCTCGATGGAAAGATTAACTAGATCTAAACGTTGTTTACATTTCAACTTGTTTGAAACAAGAATTAAAGAACCACCGCGAATAGCATTTTTCCTCACAAAAGCACTATGCACAGTAAAAAAATCATCATTTATCAACACTACTTCATGTTCTTTCAACCAGTGTTCAGTCAAACATAACACCTGAACATCATAGTTTTCCATAAATAAACTTAACTCTAGCTCTTTGCCGGACAGACCCTGCATATTTTGATGTACAACATTCAAAACATGCGGCTTACCCGTTGTCGCACCTAATAGTTTAAACTACTAGGCGAATCAAAAGTGGCGTTAGTACCACTACTAACAGTAATCGATGGTACACTACAGGTACCAGTGTTAAGGTGTAAATTGTATGCTAAAAGATTAACAACTTGTCTCCTACAGCTAGGTGGCAAATACAAGGTATCATTTGTCAGTTTGTAATCAGTAATAAATTGATTACAATCAAAATATAGAATAGCGTCACTGTGACGACTAGTCCTGTTATAAATTAACATATTCATATTATAAATGTGCCTATTCTGCTCATAAGACAAGTATTGTGAATAAGGCAAGGCAGAGAAAATAAATCTACAATTATTTGTCTCATTGAGATGTAACATCAACTGGACACATTTAATTATGTCCTTTTTTCTAACACTTAAACTATCCCCGTATAGTAATATAATAGTAGAACTGGGGTTTATTTTGGACAATTTAATATTACTTATTAAGTTCCTTAGTAATTCCCAACATGATCGAGATAGTAAGTTTCCACTCACGGATTTCTTTTTTGCGTTGTGTCCGGTAGCAAGCAGTAACTCAACGTCATCGTGAACCTCCGCTTCCACGTAACCACAATGTTTAGAAAAAACATGAATAGGCACCTTAATCGGCGAGTGACATACTCGTATTTCTAGATCTATACATACAGATTTCGTGTCTGTCTGTGGGACCGCGTCGTTCTTATAAACTACGCAACAGATTTTATACTGTTTTCACCAACATTTAGAGAATTTAATCGAAAACGTAGTGTTGGAAAGCCTACCACAAGGTGGATCGATGACCTGGTGAAGGTCGCTGGAATCCGCTGGATTCAGCAAACTGGTTGAAATGGCGGAGCTCGGGGGAGGCTTATGTCCCATAGTGGAAGTCTTTGGATTGAAGGTATCATCAATAATATTTTCGCAACTTTGTTGGGGTCGGCTTTCTGTCGAACCATATGCAGCTGAGTACCGACCAGTATTTAATATGGAGGGACTGCCTATCAGACCTCCACAACCCAGTTACTGGGTAATACGAACACTTTATAAAACTGGTGATGGTGGAAAAGGAGAAGCCCATTGGTAAGACTGGTTGTCATTGCCAGCCTTTCGGGCTTCTGACGACCCGTAACGACTGTCAAAGATCCACGAATCACAGTGATATAAGAAGAAATCTCGATGTTTTATCAAGTCATAAAAACCGTGCGAAGCAGGGGCGGGTCGCTAGTTTTATTTATAATATAGGTACCTACTGACTGCCACTGACCACAGGGATCATTGACACGAAGACTTAATCCACCTTGTAAGCTTCGGGAAAAGGATGCAAGGTTTTTCTATAGAGCTTTTTTGTGTCATTTTAGCGGTGCTCCTAAATTATGGATCTGTGTTTGCTCTCTGCTCACTCATTCTCTTGACTGTATGTAACAGGTACGTAGGCAATGTTAAGGTGACACTTGTCCACATTTTTTCCATACAAACTTCGGGAGGGTTTTACTCCACTGTTTGAATATGTACATCAAAAATGAAACATGATATGGTTTTGTCTCATTACCAATATTGTCTGTACGGAAACAGAATACTAAAATAAAAAGCCATTAAAAAGTTATGAGCCAACAAAGATTAGTTATTCTTGCTAATTTAACCTAACTGGGCGTGTTTATGTAATAAAAGCAGTGTAAAATCTCGAAAACCAAGTCGGTATCGACAAAGTTCAATTATCGAAAAGTTTAATAAACTTAATTGGTCATTGATTTATGCAGTGGTTTTTTCAGAAAACCCTATCTTTCGAAGGACTTTTCTTAATTTTTTACGCGCCTGTTTTACTATAACTGATCCTGCAGCTCACTCAATAATGTTGTGCGTGTAGACTAGCATCTAACTGCTCATCACTGATACTACCTCTGTCGGACACGAAGCCTGGTGAAACAGCGTGCTTTTTAGCCAGGCCCACTAGTGAGTTCGAACCCGCGGCTAGTGTACACCCTTAAGTTCGTGAGGTAAAGATTCGGTGCGTACTTTACTCATCATCTACCTAGCCTTTTCCCAACTACCTATGCTAGGGTCGGGTTCCAGTCAAGCCGGATGCTGCTGAATACCAGTATTTTACATGGAGCAACTGCCAATCTGACCTCCACAAACGAGTTACTGGGTAATACGATACCCCTTGGTTGTCAGACTTTCGGGCTTCTGACGACTCGTATCGACTGTTATAGATTCATGAATGACAGTCGGGACCAACAGCGGAGTGGTCTTGCATGACTCTTGGCATGTAAAGATCCAAAGATCAACCGCGGTAAGCTTAGCTTAACCTGATCGATCAAAGCGTGCGAGTGTTACTACTAGCCACAAGCCCCGTAGGTACAGACGCCAGCACATCAAGCTACTCCAATCTGTCAAATTTATTTGATAGATTTTCAACTTTATACTGTAAGCATAAGGTTTTGAAAATTTGACAGTTTGGGGTAGGTTGACCTGCTGGCGTCTGTACCTAACTAACGTTTCAATATTATTTTATACAAATTTTAGGTCCTGACCTACTCATTCACTGTTCCACTATCACCACCACAATCATAATGTGCTCATTATAACATAACTTCACGCCTGTAACCCCTGAAGGAGTAGGCAGAGGTTTAGGTGCCTCTGTAACCTAACCATATTAAACTATACATTTCGCCAGTTATGTTTAAATCCCATGTAATATGGGAAATATTAAAAATTTAAACTTAATATTTAAATTATTTAAGAAACAATTACCAATTTGCACAGCAAGCTGACTCGTTATTTAGCCAAAGATAGCATTGCCATTCAGCGTGGCAATCCGAATGCGGATCCGGATACTTCGATAGTTCGATTACTAAGTGTCCTTTTGTTTTTGTATTATTTTTTACGGCTAAATTGGCATGCTCTTGATCTCTATCTCGCCTGGCGGAAAGTGGATGAAGTCTATGATGAAACGAGCGTGCTCAAAATATGCCTGTTCACTCTTGCTTTGAGCCCTTCAAAATGGTTGAGCTGAATGGTGCTGATGCATACGTCATGTCCGTGAACGGGTGCCGCCAGTAGGGACTGGTCATCTCTTAGCTCCCACGGCTTATTTTAATTGTTATTTTATTTTAATTACGGACGCTTTTAATGTGCACTTATTACATCGTTCTCACATTGATAATTTCAACATAATGATGTAACCAACTTTTTGTAACAAAATCTTGATTTTAAAAGAGTGTCCATGGAGTTTCTTGCCCGTTCTTCTCCATAGGTACCTACGCTTTGGAATGGGCAACTAGCTTCATCTTTCTAACTCACCGACCTTGACAATTCAAAAGTGCCTGTAATTGGTTTATTTGAAATAAATGCTTTGAGTTTGAGTTTGAAGGCGGACGGGTTATACCTACGTTGAAGGGAACACAGACGCTCGCAAAGTTCCACGCTTTGGCTAGTGCATAATAAATGTGCAGAAGACGTGCTGAGTAGGTACGACTAGTCGGTATCTGCACCAAGTGCGTGTAAATGGTACCCTGGCGTTCGTGTGGTAGTTCGGTGGTAAAAGGGAGATTGTGGGATCACGCCGTGGAGCTCCTGAGCACACTCTCCGAACTATAGTCTGCGGAAGATCGACAGGGAAGCAACATTACGCCGATGCTGTGTGCCAGGCTGTGAAGCTTGGCCACTCACTATATAGCACAGCGTCGCCTATGAGCCTTTTTACTATGCGTTCCTCCGAGTCAAGTGCAGCAAGCTGGTATTTATTTTATTGAGCCTCCCGTAAGATGGCTGCATGGTAGGTATAGTTAGTTATTTAATTTTCTACCTAACGTAAATAGCTTAGGTAGGTATATGATTGGGCAGAACCATCTCAAGTAAAATTAATGTTTGAGTAGGTACCTACTTCACAAGTTCACACACAACCCATAATTGTATGTTTGTCTATTAATAAAATAAATATGACTCAATCATTAGACTAAGTAGGTAAGTTATTACCTGTTATGCAATAAGTGAGTTCCTGCAAAAATATGTAGATATTGGTGCCGATTCTGTTGTCACAAAATTCTCTAAACTAGACTAAAAATCACCAAAATTTAGTTTATTCCTGTCAAACGACGATTTCCTATTCTGAAATTGACTAAAGTGACACAACTTAACTATATTTTAGTTTGACAGCACTAAGATTGCACTGAATTATTAGTTTAGTGAAAATGGTAATTTTGCTATTCTGTTGTTGTCAATTTCATTATTGTATTCAACCTAAAATTTTGGTTGTCTAACTAAATCTGACTATTTTTAATCGCGATTAAATAGGTGTGGAATAAAATTAGTTGTCAAGAACTAAAATTCACACCGACACCTCGACTTTGGTGCAAAATCAGTACTGTATTTTTTTTTCTTTTATTTTGCTTATATCTCGAAAACGGTGTCCTATCGCAAAAATAATGAAAATTTCGACCCCTTTATAAAACCCCAAACACCTCCAAAACTCAACATGTGGATAATAATTTTTCATATTTTCCATGAAAATTCCATATAAATCACGTCGAGGCTGCCGACCCCGGCGCGCTGCTGGCTCTAAAAAAAAACACGGGGTAGGGCAAACAAGTACCACGTTGCGAAGCCAAAACATACCACGTGCGAGTCGCGATTGTCAAATTCGATTTTAGTTGCGTCAAAATAGTTTATAAATTTAGAGATATTTTTTTGCAGAATAGCGATTAGATTCTCATAGTAAAAAGTAAGGAATTTTAGTTATAGTTTAGTTAGTTTAGTTCGGTGTACAACAGAATCGGCACCATTATCCTGTATATTAGATGGATGGGAATTTGAAATTTTGCTATGGAAAATGCATGTTGCACATAATAGTGACACAAATAAACACATTTATTTATAGAGTATGATGATATCCTTTAACGCTGATTAGTTTTGCACCGGTTTTTTCCTAACGAAGCAAAAAATTCAATCCACTCGAATTTCAACATCAGAAAATATAGTACATAAGGACCTACTTGCCTATAGGTACACATGCAAAATATATGTAGGTACTTACATAAGCAGTGTCGCCTATACATCTAATATTTCTTTGATTCAGACACTTAATTATTATTCACGGTATTCACGTTGGAGTAATAAATAAGATAAGATCTATAACCAGAGCTAGAATTTCAGTAGCTATGTATGTAGGTACAATATTACATACTTAGTACCTACCTATTTACCTCAGTGTAGGTAATGTTGGTAGGTACTTACTTATATCAAAGTGATTTATCTGATTTAGCGTAACTGCCCTTGTGGCAATGGTGGCCCAGTGGCAACGAACCAACCGACAGGTGCTTTACTTTGTGTAAATTATTTAATTACCACCGCTTTTAAAATGGTGAAGGAAAACATCGTGAGGAAACCGCGCGGCATGTCCTCATCATCATCATCATCGTTTCAGCCGAAAGACGTCCACTGCTGCACATAGGCCTCTCAAAAGGCCAGGGGGTTTTGCCATAATCGCCACGCTTGGCAGGCGGGTTAGTTATCGCGGTATGGTGGTAAAATGCATAGAGAACGCTGCTGCCCATTCTCTAGTAAGTCCCTTATTCGCCTTCTACGACACCCACGGGAAGAAATGGGATGGTGTTATTTATTTACGTCCGGCACCACACGGAACAAACGACGGCGACGGAACAACAGCATGTCTTTGAACCAAAAATTCGAAGACGCTTGTCATGCACCACACCGCACTGGGCCTGCGTGGTGAATTAGCTACGGCCCACTCCTTTTCACTGACAGGAGGCCTGTCCCAGCAGTGGATTCAGCAGACGTCCTTATTTCTGCGGGACGTCCCGAATTTTAGCCCACAGGACAGGTTGAGTTCCGCTTTTCGCAGATTACTCGACGGTACTGTTGTTATGAGTATATTATGGTAACGTAGGTATTTTTATTAAAATCGTTTTCTATGACTAAGTATCTATCATTATGTCCCGCTTCGAAGAAAGAATCCCGGTTTTTTAATTGAAAAGGTTTACAAATCCCGCATTGTCCGAAAAAAAATCTGGCAACGCTGATTCCAACGCAAAAACTCAAACTCAAACTCAAACTCAAAGCATTTATTTCAATTAGACCTTTCACAGGCACTTTTGAATTGTCAAACAAAAATCGAAGTTGAAGCTAGGTGCCCATTCCAAAAACGTAGATCTCTCTGGAGAAGAACGGGCAAGAAACTCCAAGGACACTCTTTTAAATCGTGGGTATTACAAAATTTGTGTGTGTGGGAACATTATTCTTGGTGCTTCTATATGTGAGAACAATGTAAAAAAATGTAATAAAATAAATTAAAAAAAATAAGATTCAAAATAAGCCATGGCAGATAAGAGATGACCAGTCTCAACCGACGGCGCCCGTTCACGAACTTGACGCATGGATCAGCACCATCCAGCTCAACCATTTTCTAGGGAACCGAATGATCCAACACACACGCCACCATCAGTGAGACATTTAAGTGAGCATGACATACTCTCAACTACCACGTTTTTTCAAGTCGACGTACATTAAAACAACATATTATAAGGATGCATGGTACTCACATTTACAAAAATTTGACAAAATGCTTCTAAATTATACAAAACTATAGTTTCAATCCCATTTGAGAAATTCATAAAATTTGACTTCCAAAAAGAAAGAAAAATATATAATAAGTATCTATTGAAATTTTAATAAATAATACTTGGTTCAGTAAAATCAAAAACAAAATCGTAATGTCACAAAATTAATAAAAATAGGAACAGAAATGTTCGCAATGTCAGAAAAATAATAATAATAAGAACAGAAGTGTTCGTAATGTCAGAAAACATAAAAAAAAAAGGGGAAGCATCTCTTCCAAATATTAAAATGTTAATTAGTAAGCCCAGGTGGCTGTGGAGCAGGACCAGCATTAAGCCAGGCATTTTTATCTAAGATATAATCATCTAACTTATAATATGCTTGTCTACATAGTGTGCGTTTAATGCATGACTTAAATTTATTTTCACTTAGTTCAAGAATATCGACTGGTAGTTTATTATAACATTTTACACAGTACCCCATAAAAGAAGTATGTACTTTAGACAATCTGAAACGTGGTTGATCTAATTTGTTCCTATTTCTAGTGTTAAAATTATGCCTGTCACTTATCTTACTAAAAAGATGTAGATTTTTCCGAACATACATAATGTTCTCATAAATATATTGAGAAGGTACCGTCATGATGTTAATTGTTTTGAACAGTTCCCTTAGAGATTCGCGTCTGCGGAGGTTGTAAATGGCTCTGACAGCCCTCTTTTGCAGAATAAAGATCGACTCAACATCCGCAGCCCGTCCCCATAGCAAAATACCGTAAGACATGATGCTATGAAAGTAACTAAAATAAACAAGTCGCGCGGTATCCACGTCTGTTAATTGGCGGATCTTCCAAACAGCGTAAGCGGCAGAACTTAGCCGCCCTGCAAGTGATGTTAAGTGAGGACCCCACTGTAGCTTTGAGTCAAGCGTGATCCCCAGGAAAACCGTTTGTTCGACGAATTCTATTATCTCCTTATTCAATACAACGTGACATTCACTACTTCTGACATTCGGCAACGTGAATCTTATGCATTTAGTTTTCTTTCCATTTAATACCAAATTATTTACAGTAAACCAATTATGGACCTTAACTATAGCGCTATTTACCTCGTCAAGCTCCTGTGCGTGTCTCTTAACTTTAAAAATCAGTGATGTGTCATCAGCAAATAACACCATTTGTGGTTGGTTTAAAAGGTACCTATTATGAGGTAGGTTTTAAGCACCTAGTACCTACTATAGTAAGAAGCGCCTAACGTCCGCAACCACCACAGATGTTTCAGCATTTGGAGTTATATCGCATTTTCATGTTACAATCGCATTTGAATGATTTAGAGGCTTATTACTTTTGGGGCTTTAATCGGCTTGTCAAGGTTTACCCTAATTTTACAAGCAATAAACTTTATTAACATAAAATCGTCGCAAAACCGTAGCCTCAGCATTTGAATTTTCTTTGGTTCCTTCTAGTCCTAATTATGTCAACGTATCTAAGGCCAATATAAAATTCTAACTTACCCCCAATGCATACTTACCTAACCTGCATGCTTACCTAAGTGCACACAAAAAGTATTTATACAATTATACCTACATATGAAGGTTACAGATAAACTAATTTAAAACTGCACGACCCCCACTTCTTCTTCTTCTTAGCGTGCCGATAGCAATCTAAATACAGCCAGCTCAGAATTTGACTACGAGCTTTGCACTTTCAGCAGCGTCCATCAACTCATGTAGCGTGCAAACAGCAGAACACGTTGGACAAGATATAAAGGGCCCCATTGTTTGTGGGACAGCACCACATTTACACTCCAAGGTAAATGTAGTGCTGTCCTCCACTGCTTGGTACATACACAATTCAAATGCTTGTATAGACATTTTAGTGAAGGGGCATGCAGTTTTTACTCTCTCTATCTTTACTTAAGTATGACTTAGATAGTCAACATTTGTAATGAGATCGTTTTTTTACGTTCTAAAATAACCTTTTCCATAATAACTTATGGCGGAAGCCGGAAATATGGGTCGCCTTTAATTAATAAAACCCTTATTAGTAGATTTAAACGAATACCATTTGTGAACTTATGACTCTATCTCTCGACAACGATGGGCCGATTTTCTAAGAGCCTTTATTAAACGAGTATTTGAAAACTGCGTGATATCGTGTTGTTCACGATTGCGTGCCTTTTGACAGAAGATCAAGTTTGCGATTTTGGCGATTATTCAGCGAATTGATAAATCGATAGCTTACTACGTGTTTCGTTCTAAATTCTGCATTTTCACGAACTTTAGACTAACTACAGATATCGATGTAGGTATCGCAGCTACCTAATTCGTTTATGGGTAGGTACCTAACGGTTTCCTCTGCCTACTTAGGTACAGAGGCCAGCACATCAAGCTACCCCAATCTGTCAAATTTCTTTGATAGTTTTTCAATTTTATTGCAAGGAAATAAGGTTTATGTTCAATTGGGAAAATTTTACAGTTTGGGATAGCTTGACCTGCTGGCGACTGTACAAGGTACAGGATAAAATTTTAACCAGTCGCAAATTGAAACCATACATTCAGCATAGGACTCTAGAACCCTCACGTACAAATTCCTCGTCGATTATTTAAAAAAAATCTATACTGACGGGTCTAGGATCATAATGCTGAATTCATGGTCACAGTTTGTGCACTAGTTAAATTTATTTTTCCTGTATATATTCCAAAAAGTGGCGGAAATCTTTTCAGGAGTGCCTACTGAGTAAAATTCAGAACTTGAGGTACAGTCACCAAAACAGATAAGTAACTAGGGTTATCGTTTCGTCGGATATGGTTGAAGTTTAGTAAGAAAGAGATGGATGTTTTTGAATAATATTTAATTTGTAGTAATAAAAGAACTGTTGATTTCTTTTAATAAATTAATTTATATTCCAAATCATCCTACAACTATTTCCGAACACCCTGCACCCTAATTGCGTAGCTCACGATTAATCATAATCTGTTTTGTTTTGAAACAGATTGCTAAACCATTGCTTCATATGTTCGAAAAATGTGTCTGCTCAATAACGTAAATAACGCAATGAATATTGTTTAACTGTCAAAATGAAACCGATTATGATTAATCGTGTGTTACGCAATTAGGGTGCAGGTTACTTGCCTCTTTTGGTGACCGTACCTACCTACCTACCTAAAGTAGGTACAGAATTTTCTGAAAAGTAGTAGGTAGCGTAGTTCCCTACCTTTTATAATGTATTTTGCAAAAATACATTAATTAATTAATTAAGTATCTACTTTGACACTACGGCACTAATTGGCCAATTATCGGAAATAATGTCAATCAATTTACAACAGCATTTATTCAAACAAGTATAACCTATAATAACTAGTTCTCATTTCACGATTAATTAAATAGACTTCTTATATAAGGGTTCTATTCTATCAGGTAATTGAAAAGTAGAAGTGACAGATAGTGACCAATTTGTGCCTGTTCAGATCTGTTGAATTATGCATAAAAGGTAACTTTGAAACTGATAGGTAGATACTTACGTACCTACACTATCAACCTGGTTACGTAAGGTTATTAAGCTGACTTATCGGATTAAATAGATCATGTTAGGAAATACTTATTAGAACGCTCAGTAGAGTCACAAGTATTTATTAATATTAAAAAGTTTGTACCCCTTTTTACGAAAATTACGCGGATGGAGGCACAGTTCAAGTTTATGTGAAGAAGGAGTGCTAAGCTAATCCCTACTAATGTTATAAATGCGGAGCAGTGGTAGCCAAGCGGTAACGGCTGCGACTTACGAGTTGTAGGTCGTGAGTTCGAACTCAGACAGGCGCTTTACTTTGTGTAAATTATTTCATCACCACTGCTCTCAAAACGGTGAAGGAAACCATCGTCAGGAAACCGGCATATCCTAGAACCAAAAATTCGAAGACATGTGACATCTACCAACCCGCACTGGGCCCGCGTGGTGGATTACGGCCCAATCCCTCTCACCGAGAGGAGGCCTGTGTCCCAGCAGTGGGAACATTATAGGCTGATGATGATGATGATGATTATAAATGCAAAAGTAACTGTCTGTTATGCTTTCACGCCTAATCCGCTGAACCGATCGTGATGAAATTTCGCAGAGATATTGCCTAGGATATGGAGGAGATAGGCTACTTTTTTACGCAATATCCATGCGGGCAGAACCGCACGCAATAGCTAGTATTTTATATAGATAATAATGTATTTCATATACAGGATAAGTTTTTAACCAGTGCGCAAACTGTTACTATGAATTCAGTATATCATTCTAGATCCTCCAGCGCAGAAATTTTTCGTTATACAAAAAAAAAACTACTGTTTCATGGAAAAGTGAAAAACCTACGCTGTCAAAATGTATGGAACAGCTGATTTTTTTTTTGCATAACCTACGAAATATTACTGCGCTGGGGCGCGGTCTAGAATGATATATGCTGAATTCATGGCAACAGTTTGCGCACTGGTTAAAAACTTATCCTGTATATTACTTATTTCTTAGTAGATGCCCGGAGTCTGGATTTTGCCCGGTTGATGGCAATAGGCTCGCCACTATTATATGGGACTTAAATATAACTGGCGAAATGTGGGTATACTATAGGTACACGCCTGCCTAACCCTTCAGGGAACACAGGCGTGATGGTATGTAATGTAAGAGTAGGTAGGTAGGTAAAATAATAGTAAATTGCCTAGGCTAGGCAGGTGCAAAAAAGAACAATACTCCTAGGTAAGCTAAGTAGGTACAGCCTAGTGTTTATTATAGCGGCTAAGACTCCCTTCCGGACTTTCTCTTCAGTATTGTAACGATAATACGTGTGCTTTGCTTAGTAATCTAGGCTCATATCTAGGTGGCTAAAACACAGAAAAATATGGACCAGAATTACTTCATCATCATTTCAGCCGAAAGGCGTCCACTGCTGGACGTAGGCCTCCCCCAATTCTATTTCGACCGTTTCTGTGCTTCTCGCATGCAGCGGACTAGAATTAGGTACTTACATAACTTTATTTCTAGACAATTGTGGATACAAACTATTTAAGGGGAAAGCGCCGGGGGTACGAAAGTCATTTTTTTTGCGTTTTTTGCAATTTGCAGGTAAGTGTCAGGCAACAAAATATGATTCTCGATCGTAACACGTTCCCTCTTATTTACAAACGTTGCTTAAAGTTATAAGAGACGGTTCAAAATAAAAAAGATATGGTTATACAGACGCTAATCATTGCTTAATTTTAAGAAACGTTTATAAATATGGGGTAATGTGTTTACAGAATTTATAATTCTGCTTTACAATCATCAAAACGACCCTGAAAGTTCATATTATAATCCTATTGGATTTTCATGAAATAGTAATTTAATGGGATTATATGAACTTTTGAGGGTTGTATCTATGAATTTAATGAGTATAATTCTGTAACGCCATATTTGGAATCATAGTTTAATCAACGTTTTGAATTTCGCAGACTACCACCTCAGCACATCCTCCTTAAGTTTACATTATCTTGGCAAACGTTGAAAGTGCTTAGGTACTTTCGTTGTTGCAAAACAACGCAGGCAACGCGAATTACTTTCCTTTTCTCATATTTAACACCACTTATATGGCCTTTGGTTAAGTGATAGTAAACATTGCATCTGCGGAATTAAATAATCAATGACGTCAAGACTGATTGTTCTTCCGGTTACGAATATTTGTTTTAATTACCTTTTACCTTAATAAATTCTAAAGCACAGCTCAATTTGTAGAGCATAGCATTTGGTAAGCCTATAAAGCCATCAATACCAGGACAAACACCAAAAAAAAAATGGCATCATGACGTATCATAACCAGAGGTCGAAGTAGGTAGATTGATTTTATATACTTGCGTCAAGATATTATAATATGGACATGCCATTTTATCCGTAATGTGCGGGAAGTAGCTGAAAAAGTTCCGGAATTGGAATTATGAAATAAAATAAAATAAAAAACATACAGATAGGCTAACAAAATCGTTTATATGAATGTCTAAGTTTTGTCTCATACTGTCAAGCGTCATTTCTAATTCAACAGTAAGGGACAAAATACGGTGTAACTATTCCAAGGTATTTTTGTATAAAATAAAATACTGATTTCTTTCATCATTAGCTAACACTGGTAGCGTAGATTTATATTATTAATACGTTTTTCACCTTAAACACAAATTCGTGCTAATTTCAAAATTCTGGAACAAATATCACAATAAATATGAAGTTCCGGTATTTTGGAGGCATATCCATATTATCCTCTACGTTTGACGTCAACGACCTTAAATCAATCTACCTACTCCGACCTCTGATCATAACATACCATGGGTCTTAAACGTAACTGGTGAAATATGGGTGTCTTAAATAGGTACACCTCGGCGCGGGCGATGATATTATGTTATACTAGCTTTTGGTACCGGCTTCGCCCGCGCGGAACTTTCATCCCCTATTTAACTCTTAGGGGTTGAATTTCGAAAAATGCTTCCTTATTCCTTGTCTACATTACAAAGGGAACCTCTGTGCAAAATTTCAGATTTCTAGGTCAAAGGGTTTGGGCTGGGCGTTGAGTCAGTCAGTCAGTCAGGACTTTTCTTTTTATTTTGATAGATAAATAATCATGTTGGTGTGAAATGCCTCTCACAGGCCAGTAGCTATGTAGCTGCTAGTGCAGCCATGCAGAGCCACAAGTCAACGACGCCGGCGCAGAATCGCTTGCACCATTTAAATAGAAAACGTGTTAACTGTCGCATCAAAGCAGTCATATCAAAGGTAACTAATAAGTACCTACCTATTTCATTATATAAAATAATTTAGTTGTCAATTGGCACCGTCTAAGACTTCCGAACCCTGAGAATGGTTGGTCTACCATGGTAAGTCCCGTAGTAGAACTAAGTACGTACGTACTGTAGATACATTGAAAAACTTTAAGGTTTAAAATAAATAAGCGCGCATCTAAGTGATCTTACTAAAGCATTATTTAGCAAGGTGGTAGGTAGGTAGCACGGGTCGTGGGGTTTTTGGGACCAGGACCGCGGTCCCAATACAATAATTAATTTTAGTAGTCTTTTGAGACCACAAATAAAATAAACAAAGTTATGTCTTGATATAGTAGGTAAGTACGGTCCACCAACATTTTTGGAAATACAAATAAAACATTTTTTATAAAACGATACACTCTGGGAAGCACAAGACCGGTCGAAGTGGAGGAGCCTGGGGGAGGCCTATGTCCAGCAGTGGACGTCTTTCGGCTGATATGATGATGATGATACCATCTCAGTACTTGATACTTATTGACAGGCCTGCACTTTCCTCCCATACCTATTATCACTGAATTTGAAAACATTATAAAAGCCAATTATTTTTAAAAGAGTAGGTAACCGTGGAGTTTCTTGCCGGCTCTTCTAAATTGGAACCATGCATCTAGCTTCTGACGTTTCACAAATTCCCTTGCAAGTTTATATATCTATATACTAATAATAAAGAGGAAATATTTGATTGTTTGTTAGTTTGCATTGAATAGGCTCCGAAACTACTGAACCGATTTCGAAAATTATTTCACTGTTGGGAACCTACACTACAAAATGTGATTATTTTGATAAATATTTATTTCATTTGAAAATTTTACATATATTTTAAACCTTTGTTTTATACCGGTACTGATAATATTCATGCAATAGTTGATCAAAATATTATACCAGCTCTTTTGTTAACTGTACTTTAACTTCTTTTTGCTTGTGTTCCCAAAGGACTACTAAAAATAATTATTGTATTTAAAGGTGGCATCCGGGACCGTGATCCCGGTCTCAAAAACCCCACGACCAGGTAGACCTACCTACCTGTTGTTTGTATTACTGACTTGGATTCGATTCGTTTGTAAGCTTAGTAGGTGGAAATATTAAAATAAATACGTTACTTCTCCTATTAAATTAGTTACGCCTATAGGCCAGTCGAAAAGTTAAGAATATTATATATTAAGAGACCTCCGCTAGTTGCTGACCCTTCAATATCCGTATGTACCTACCTGGTTAGTTTAAGAAATTAGGACAAACATTGGATAATTTAGTAGAAAATCAGGAAAGTACCTAAGATCTCGACAGTAAATAACTGTTTATAAATACCTATCATTCGTTTATTTATTTTCCTGCTGTAAAACCAGAAAGCTAACAAAATTACCGAATGACGCTAACACAGTGAACTTAGTATTGCAAGATTAATATGTAATTGTTATGTAAGGGGATTTTTCCCACATAGGAAGGCTACCTGCCTGTAAATAAAATGTATCGCTATTGTTTTATTTATTGAAACAAAAGCCACTTTTCTCTTTTTTCATTTTGAAACTAATTCTAAATTCGCTTTAGTGATCGAATGTAACCAGTCTTTTTTCTACAAGCTTGCATGATGCAAAGTTCCCTTTTGCAGACAACTCGTACCTAGGTTAGGACCTACAAATTTTGAAAATACATAATAGGAAGGAACACCGATATCTGTGATAGCGACCAATATTCGGTGACGGCGTCTTCTAGAAAAAACAATTGCACAAACCCATCTATCTAATTAACCTATTATTTACCTACTGAAACTGAAAGAGCAGACAACTGAGAATTACAACACGAGCTAAATAATAATTTAACCGTTTTACAGTTCCTGGAGCCGGAAATGCGTCAGAAGATATTATGTTGGCACGTTAACCTCTTTAGTCCAACCTTATCAGGACCACTTACGTACCTACCTGAAGTTATTAGAACGAAGTAAGTAACTAGGTTTTCCATGAAGCGCGATGCGTCAATTATTCAAAACACCATAAGGAATAAAATTAAGTACCTACTGACCTACGTTTAAAATGACGAACGACTTTTTTAGTAGTACGTATGGTAATTTACACAAAACTGAAAACCCTAAATTATCTATTAGTAGGCAGTCACATATTCTATTACTTCATTTAAATTTTAGTTTTTTTTTGCAGCGTTCAGGTACCCGGCGATTTTTAACCGACTTCATAAAAAGGTGGAGGTTATATGTTCCACCGAACGTATTTTTTGAAATGTATTTTCCCCGATTTCTCCCTCATTTGTGGGCCGATTCTCAATTTTTTATTTTATTTGAAATAGTATACTCCTGAGGTGGTCTCATTGGCACCAAATCAGGATCTGATGATGGAATCCCAGGGAAATCGAGGGAAACCTTTAAAATTTGTAGGTGTCAACAATGTTTTTCACATGTTTTCTAAAGCTATTGAGACATTTGCGTATGGTCATCATCATCTCATGACGCTGAGCTGATGAAGGAAGGTACAACTCTTTAACGGTCAGGAGTTAGGTGGAGGTTCGGGCATAACTCCGTCATATGTAGACCAATTTGCATAATTCTTTTTTTTTTAGAAAGTGGTTTATTCCGAAATGGTCCCATTTAAATTTCATATAAATCTGATGATGCGTTTCGGAGACAAACAACGGAACTCTTCGAAAAAAGACAGTAAATTAACCGCGATTGCTGCTATCGCATAAATATGCATTGTTTTGACCCCAAGGATGATGAAATTTCGAATTGGTTTGGGGTAGGTACCATAAATAAAAAATGAAAAATAAAAACTTTTTTCAAAAAAAAAAAAAACCGACTTCCAAAAAAACACTAGAAAGTGAAAAATAACTTTAATTTTGGAAGGCAGTGACCCGAAATTAATAAAATACATATCAAAAGTCGCCGACTTCCGAAATTAAAGTTATTTTTCACTTTCTAGTGTTTTTTTGGAAGTCGGTTGTTTTTTTTTTTTTTGGAAAAAGTTTTTCAGTTTTTCAAAGCCAAATAAAATGAGACATGCAAGTCACCCATCACAACAATCGATTAGGTACATTCCTCATTTTTATCAAGCCATGCATTTATTTCCGAATAAAATAAATCAATGCAACTGCTATAAATGCTATAATCTACATACCTTGCAAAAGCACGAACACTAATATTGTAGCTGCAACCACTTGCATTTTGTCACTGAACTAAGTAATCACTTATGGCCCAAAAACGAATAAACTGTTGTTTTTAATAAATATAATTCATGTTTAAGCACCTATTGTTTACTAATATTTATACGATAAAAGCAGCGTGTGTATCGCGTTCGGTAGCAAGGCGACGTGGATGTCGCGACACTGCGACAGACAACTGTGCGCGGCCACCGATTTCCCTGGCTTATAAATTCCCCTGCCTATAATGAAAGCACGTCAGCTGCTTTCGGTGTGTAGTTTTCCGGGCTATAAGCGTGTGGAGTCAAATTTAAGTACATATATGTAGGGCTTATTTTATGCCTTGGTCCTTGAAGATGTGTAAATATTTAATCGAGATTTACCGACAACCCCATATTTTGGCGTTTACGCAGAAATGCAGTGTTGTGAAAATGTTAGGAACAGGTATATACACTTATGGAAGGTGGAAGTTTCAGTCGATCATTTATGTATAGGTACTAATATCATACCATTATTATGAAACCGAGGGACTGAAATGGTTTATTGCGGAGCGTTCGCTTTCGATTTCAGTGCGGGTATGCGGGTTTGATTACTGGTGAAAAGTAAATCTAAAAAATAATTATTAGGTAGGTAGTAATTCGTATTACTGTTTCCTTGTTCCTATTCCCGTTGTAACGACTCAAACTGGTATTTAGGTCGTGTTAGGTTCGCAGTTGTGCTGTAGGATTCGAACTCGCGATCCCGCGCTCGACATTCCAGACGATTAACCATCGAGCCATAATCGCCGCTTTCAATCAAAATTTATTTTTGTAGTTCATTTCACATGTTACCTATTAACATAACTGACCACACACTCATCATCACGTTTAATCCCTGAAGGGGTAAACAGAAATTAGCAATGTTTCATACCATTTTTTCCGTCCATGTTTTTTTAATAGGAGGCGAGCCTAAAGTTCCATTTACACGAAGACAGTTTCTGGCCAACGGCACACAATAAAATTGAAGCAACATATGACTTGCAACGCCTAAATACTGTTGTACGCTGCAACTTATATAGTTGCTTCAATTATGGTATGACGTAGGTAATTAAATCGTAAAGTGTAAATCAGGCTCAATAAAATCCCGGGGCACAAATCTAGACTACCGGGCTTTTAAGGAGAAATTCCAATTGGGTAATTTAATTAATTCTGCTACACCCGGGGATAAAACTTAGGCCTTCATACTCAGAAGTCGCGCTTGCGACTACTAGACCAACAAGGCAGTTAAAACAAAAGCAGATGGACCGCGCGGAACACTAGCGAAGCCAAAAAACCAAATAGGTACTAAGGCGTCGTATTTTATGTAACATACAATGCGACGCTTTAGTTTTTTTTTTTTTTTGTTTAGATTATAAAACAAAGGCAGATAGATCGCGCGGAACACCCAAGAGTCAAAAAAACAAATACTAAAGCCTCGCATTATAAACAATACGACGCTTTAGTACCTATTTGGTTTTTGCCTTCACTCTGGTGTTCCGTGCGGTCTATCTGCCTTTGTTTTAAATCTGAGTGGTTAACATGAAATTTTATAAAACAGGTTGAGCATAATCAGCCTATTTCTAATGTGCCCACGGTGGTTGTAATCTACCACGCGGGCCCAGTAAGGTCGGGATGTCTTCGAATTTTTGGCTCTAGGACTATGCCTGTTTCCTCACGATGTTTTCCTTCACAGTTTTAAGAGCTGTGGTGATGAAATTATTTATGCAAAGTACGTTTGTCTGAGTTCGAACCCACGACCTACACTCGTAAGTCGGGGCCGTTACCACTGCTGTCGTATAGCTGGGCAGAAATTGAGGTAGCTACAATACCAACGACCACACCACATTAATTGACACTATAAACGAAATATATCTCCATTCAATATTGAGACCGACTAGCTCGTTGGTCTAGTGGTCGTAAGCGCTATTGCTTAGCATGAGGGTTTGATTCCTAGGTCAGGTAAAATTTTATGCGGTTTATCTGTCAGGAATTACTCAGTAGTAACCAAGTCTGGATTTATGCCCGGCCGATGGATTGGATGGATATTAGGCTCGCCCCCTTTTACGTGGGACTGGGGACATATAACTGGCGAAATGTGGGTGTACCTATTACAGGTAGGTACACCGCTGCCTTACTTTCCGAGGATTATGCAGGCCTATGTTAAATGTCAATGTTGAGAATTTATCTACACACGTGATGCACTCGACTTGATCTTGAGAACTTTCAAAACCTCACGAGTTACGATGAACGCGTTTTGTGACCAATGAGGTGATCACGTAGGTAGTAAAGATGCCGTAGTAACCGTTTATGGCCAAGCTTGCGAAATTTTGATTTTTGTTAAAGTCAAGGATACGATCACATCTCAGAAACTCTTGTGGAAACTACCATTTTATAAACAGTTTTTGTAATATAAATACAGGGTGGGCCACTAAACGAAGTCCAAAAAATAAATTCAAAGCCAAGGGCCTTAGATTTCGGTCTGCATAAAAAGAAGGGTGGCAAAGACCTCAAAGTCATTTTAATAATATCCACGGACCCTCAGTTTTCAAAATTTTATGTGCCAAAGGACACCATTCAGGTTTCGATTATTATGTACCTAATTAACTACTCAAAAATTAAAGTCGGCCAGTAACACCCCCAACATGTTTAAGTATACAACGAGAGTATACAATTACACCTTCCGCTTAGTACACGATTCTGAAACACCTTGCCCCGGACCTAAAAAAAAATCGGACGCCGGACAGTAATGTTAGTACACTTAAAATATAAGAAGCATGCTAATTCCTACAATTTCGTGTGTTGTACATAACCTACACTCACAGACACTAGGACCGACAACCACCACCATTATACCCCGCAAGACAGCGCCACTGACATGTATTCTGTCAACAAAATAATACAAAATACCGTCTTGTGGTGAATTCCCGTAAAAACTACATGAAAAAGCTTACTAAGTCACAAGGAATCGCCTACCACGCGTTAGTAATGGAATAGGTACTTACATATAAAATCAACCTGGTGTACCCCCCTGATCGTTAGGGGGGTTTTTAACCTACAATTTAAATATTGGGGTTGATAGGTGATTTCCGTGTGGTGCCGGATGTAAAAGAATAGCACCATGCCATTTCTTCCCGTGGGTGTCGTAGAAGGCGACTAAGGAACTTACTTATGCATTTTACCACCATACTGCGATCGCCAACCCGCCTGCCAAGCGTGGCGATTATAGCAAAACCCCCCTTTTGAGGGAGGCCTATGTCCAGCAGCAGACGTCTTTCGGCTGAAATGATGATGATGATAGGTAATAGATTACGGAAAACGATACTTTACAAAACAAGAATTTACTGAAATCAAAAATTAAAATAGGCACTTATGAATACTTTATACTAAGCACTGCTAAGATGTGATGTTACTAGTTCGATTTCCTTAAAACGTTAAGATTAAAGCGATTAGAAAATGAAAAAAAAAAAATACAATTTTAATTAAAACTAGCATGACAATCGAATCCATTGCTGAAGTAGGTAGTACAAACATGCTGACATGATTTGGCTGTGGTGGATCTGGACCTAAAAAGTGGGCAAATTGATCATTTATATGGCAACCCCCAAAGCACACACACATATTTATAAATGGGCTGAAGCCGGCCATTTGCATGACACACTCTGACGAGACATCAGTTTTTTTTTTTTTTTCGATTTCGTCGATTTTTTCGACATTCCTAATTAATTAAAAAAAAAAATGCTAATGCAATGCAAATCTTCTGATAATTGTTAAAAGGTTGTTCACTATTTATATTTTGTACTTTTTAGCAATAGAACTTGTTTAAATATCTGTTCTACCACTTTCACTTGAAATATACTTGGTAAAGACAAATCCAACGAACCCAAACACGCCTTTACAGAAGTCATGGTGTGAATCCAAACCGAGTTGACTATCCAAGTCATGCCATACCGACTTTAGAACGGGCTAGCGGGTAATTGAATGCGTAACATACAACATTTCTTGCCTGTGTTGTTGATCGCTGAGATGTCTCGTACGGAGCTAGTCCTGGGACAACAAACAAGTCACGGTGTATGAATGCGTATATGAAATTTTGTGTCTGTGCTATTGACCGTTTAGGAGTTTCATCTAAAAGCATTCCTGGGTGCAGCAGCCAGGTCAAGGTGGTCTTTAGAACGGACTATTACAATGCGTATATCATTGAGTTGCCTCGTCTGTGCATATATAAAACTCGAATTTCCTCACCGACAGCCAATCCTGGGTTGGGCACGCCACGATTACGGCGGTAAGTCCCCTCTTTGAGGAGTGGCTTGAGAGGCGGCATGGCGTCCTCACCTTCCGCCTGACGCAGGTCCTCACCGGACACGGTTGTTTCGGGAGGTTCCTGTTTCGGATAGGGCGGGAGGAAACGCCCGGGTGTTTCCACTGCGAAGATCGCCCTGAGGACACGGTGGAACACACGGTGGCGGTCTGCCCGGCTTGGGTGGAGCACCGCCGTGTCTTCGTGGAGGCGATCGGGGGCGGCGATCTCTCGCGTCCGGCCCTGGTCCAGGCCATGGTACGGAGCGAGAGTGCATGGGTAGCCGTCACCTCCTTCAGCGAAGCAGTGAGGGAGAGGCAGTCTATGCGCCCTCGCGACCCTAGCCACAGGATACGGGGACGCCCTGGGCGTCGGGAATCCCAGGCCGATTTCCGGCCACCGTAGGCATGGGTTTGCGGACGGCGAGTAATGGATAGCTCGCTGTCCGGTAAGGACCAAGCCCAAGTCGACGGCGCGTTGTGTTCCACGCGTGCGTCAAAGAGATGTCAGCACAAAAAATTATGGGGCCCGCAAGGGCCGATGCCTGTTAGGGGTGCGGGTTTGTTCGAAAGAGATACCACAGCCCCTGGCATACGGGCTACTGAGAGAACACGGGTGGGTTTTAGACAGTAAAAGTCTGACACGCCCTCCTGCTCCACCCAGAGCGGGAGAAGTTATTTGATGATTTCCCACCCAAAAAAAAAAAATCCTCGGTGCAGCAGTCAGTTCATGGTGGACTCTAGAACGGACTATCATAATTGAATTCCTATGTAAAATTAAGTGTCGCTGTTGTTGACCATTGAGAAGTTTCCTCGCCTGGAGCCAATACTGGGTGCAGCAGCCAGGTCATGGTGGACTTTAGAACGGACTATGATAAATAACTCTACGTAGCGATGCGCGATGGCGAGAGGTTTTGTTCGATTGTTCGAACATCTCGATGGTTCTCGATTGTTTCGACCTGGACTCGAGTCCGACTCGGTCTTCTGTTATTGCGACTGGCGCATGACGCGTTCATTCGTGTCGAGAGTGGGTCCTCGATGGTTTCGGGTTTCGCGAGTTGGTTGGCTGGCGCGATTGTTTAAAAATTCGTGGCATTTTGATGAATTTAAAAACTAGTTAAAAATAAAACAGTGCATCGTAAAGGTAAATGTACACAAATTACGCGCAGCTCGCTCGACTCGGAATCTGGCACGCTGAGGCCTCTAACTAACATGCGCCTCGGCTCGATGCATGCAATCGACTGACCTCGGGGACCGATTCGAACAATCCAAAAATAACGGTCGATTCCACTGACGCGAAACAATCGAAAAACATCTCGATTGTTTTGTAGAACGGCGAGTCGATGGTTTATTTTAACGACTTCGATTCTTTCGATTGTTAAAACATCTCGGAATCGCCTATCGCTATCTCTACGTAGGTATATCAAATTTGAATTTCCTCGCCTAGAGCCAATCCTGGGTACAGCAGCCAGTTCATGGTGGACTGGTTGACTGTCGCCGAAATAAGACCTTCTTACTAATAAACATGGAATAAAGTTATACCAGGAATAACCCTACATTTTCATAGGTTTCAACTTGGAATAACTTTAATCCATGTTTATTAGTAAGAGGGTAAACGTTTACGAGAATTATTATGTGCCGGCTGGTGCGACGTTCGAAAAGTGTATAATTGAAATGAACTAGGATATTGAAAAAAAAAGACATATTTATTTGGACTTCACACATTTATTGTATTTTTGTCTAATAAAAATACTATATCATATTACTATTATAAAGAGAATATCTACAGCAATTGACAGTCTTGCTGATGATTGTACAAATTTGTCAGAGCACTTCTCCTGTAATGCATTTAGTGCACTTGGCAGGACATCATTGTTTTTCTCTAACAACGTTATTTTATACCTTAATTTACAGCCCTATCGCATCTATTTTAAAGTTTCGAAGAATAAAAACTGCACATTTTGCAAAAATAACACCATTGAATGGATATATTCAAGTATTGCACTATTGAATGAAGAAACATAGAATAATGAAAGGGTGTACAGAAAAATTGCAGTAGTATAATTTAAATCCCACGAAAAGTGAAGGATAAGAATTCCGTTTTTATCAGAACTATAGTCGTTTACATACCTTTCATCTGAAATATTTGTAGAACTATCAGGAATAATATGTTACACATATCTAAAATAAGAATTTCGTAATTTTAAAGTTATGTAGATCATAAGATAAAATTACTTTGAATGCAGTGATTTTAACCTAAACTGGCGACAACACACATTTTTACTGCCCATAAATAGCTATTAATTGTAGACATACAATATCAAAGTTTTTATACATATCTAGTAAGGGTCCTGCATCGTTAGAAGAGATTGTGATTAAAATACATAGGTATAATGTTTACATTGTACACATGACCTCTATGTATTATATCGGTCCACACATTAATTTACAATGACATTAAGTACTTAACTGATTTAGGCACAATTATGTTAACTTCGAATCGTTTTCTCATCTAAAGTAACATTCTAAAATTTAAGTTCATTAAGCTCTACAACACATACATGACATCGTTTTACCATATTAATATATTTAGCATAGGTTAAACTTGCCGATTTTCTTTCAGATACAATACAGTTGTTTTATTCCTTACAATCTTCAACTTAAGTATAATGGAACACTTTCAAAGATAAACTCGACACGAAATTACTATTTTAATATAAGATAATTAGTATTATTATACATTTTAATCATTTGTAGCATGACATGAGCTAGTCCCACGCGACCATCAAAATGAATATAGGTCGCCTGTCGCCGTTGCATGCACTTCGAAAATCATTTCAAGTGGACTACTTAACCTAGTATGTTATTATTATGTACAGAATGTACTGTAATAATCGTCTAAATGATAATAAACTCATTTGTAACATTCACCTTTAATAGGAAATTAACGTTTAAATAAATTATAAAAGAAAATAGTCCCATAAATATGTACCGAGTTTCCGAGAATGGTAAACGTTGCTTTCTAAACTTCGTTATTAGGTCGCTGAAACATCATAGCCATCGAATGAACATTACCCCCCTTATTTATAAACTTTGCTTAAAGTTAAGTAATGCTAATGATTTGCGACTGTTTAACCATACATTTTTGACGTTTAAACATCTCGTAACTTTAATCAAATTTCTGAATATACGCCACATATGAAATGCTGCAATTGCACGACCACAGAGGTGGCTACGTCCCGCGTCGAGTCGGCAAGGCTCAGGCTGAGGCGCTCGCTCCAGCGTCTTTACCAACATACCTCAGATTTCGTTTCACTCAAATAAGAATTATTAAAAATTAAAAATAATATGTGTACTTCTTTTTATTTTATAACTTGCCTTACAACTCTAAGAATGTGAAACAACCTACAGTCCTACACACGGCATACATAGTATGTACAATTGTAACTATATACACAAATAAAACATGGCAAAGGTGTCAAACGAGAGTAGCATTGTCATACTGTGAACACGCATTAGCGTTTTATTCCCACATATTACACTTAAGTGTATTTTAATGTGAGCACACTAATAAGGTAGTCGCCAAGCAGTTTAATTTCTGTTTTTCGCATGCATGTTTGCTACTGTGGCAGAAAAGTGGTAACTAACATTTCTTATCGTCCAACTAGGTGAGTTTGACTTCTTTCACCTGAATAATATGGTCGAGATTACAAATATGCCTATTAGGTTAAATATTTTTTATTACTTATTAGTCGTATTGTTCGAAGTATATATTGTCATTATAACTAAGTAAACAGAATGTTTTAAACCAGCAATATTACAACTGCGAAACATACAAGCCTTGGTGGCATTAGAACGAAAAATAATTTGTACTCGTGATTTCTATGTAAAAACATCGGAAATATTTATATACTATATGCACTAAGAATATTATGTACATAATAATGTAGCTTGGAAACCACAAACGCAATTAAAGGTGAATGACTCACAAACAGCAAATTAAATAAATGAATCTGCCCATATAAATTTATGTAGTAGTCTTGTGCGTATTTGATACAGAATACAAAAGTGAACTAAGTGCTTATAGTTTGGGTAACCTGCACGATGATGACTCGATGAATTTGGCTGATATGTTCGTAAATTGTTAAGTGACATGATGCAAGAATTGTGTGAAGCCCCATGAGCACACCTCTCAAACACAATGTATCGAAAATAGCTACAAGCCACATCTACTGTCACCTACTGTACACCATGTCACAAAAATATTTCATTTACAGTGTTGTATATTTATACAATCATAAATATTATTCGTTTGTACATTACACATGTGATTTAACTTTTAGAATATTTACAAATAAACACAACATTCAACCTTCATCTCTATTCTCATTCATTTTTCAAAACCTATTTTACTAAACTAAAATTATCAGGGCTGTAAAACCTATAATAAACTAAAACTATTTGTACCACTCTGAATAACCACCACAGCACCCGTTTTAGCGTTACCGACGGCTACTGCCGATGCTGTGAACGTCATTTAGAAGTTACACCGTTTTACTCAAACATAAGTTCAACAGAATAAGTTCATTGCATATTTGAGGTGAACTAAGAATTAACTAAATTATCTTCTTGTTAAACTTGACAGGAGATGTCTTAACGTTATCCAAGTTGTGTAAACAACCTGTATTTTTTGATACCAAGATATAAAATGAAATAGTTTTAAGTATTAAATTAATTAAAACTTTCCTTGCTTCACCTCAAACACACAATAGGGTATTTTCCGATTTCATAAAAACTATTTTAATTTGAAGATTGGGACGAAATATTTATCAGAAAAATAAAAATAAATTTATTAATACACATTTACTCAATTAAAAACGATTAAAATCTAACGTATTTTTCGTTGTTTTGAATTTACCGCCAAAACGCTCCGTACGATGACTTTATAACACGTGACATGTGACGTCAACTTTTTTTATACGGCACTGGTACAAATACTTAGTTTGGCGCCATTTTAGAAGTATTTGTGCACAGAGGCCCCGCACACCAGTAATATCACTTTATATCCATTAAAAATCTTGTTAATTATAAACTCGACATTCACTTATTTACTCACTAACTACTTTAGTTTACACAAAGTTGATGTCACGTGATAAAAAGTCATCGTAAGAAGCGTTTTGGCGGTAAATTCAAAACAAAGAAAAATATTTGGTTTAAATCGTTTTTAATTAAAAAAATGGATAGAAATCATTTTATTTTTATTTTTCTGTTAAATATCTCGTTCCAATCTTCAAATTAGAATAGTTTTTGAAAAAATGGAAAATACCCTATTGTAGCATTGACCAGTACTTTAAGTCATATAAATGTTTTATAATTTATAACACATCATATCTTGTCATAAAGAAATCTATTTAGCCATTTGGTATATGAATACTGCCCTGAACAATATCTGCATGAATCTGAACCCATGACACACCGTAAACAAACCAAAAAGCAAAATGCAACTGTATTACTAAGAATATGTTATTTTAGGCCGCGTTTACACCAAAAGTATAGACACACGCCAATTGTGAGCAGGCCCACTAATTGTCGGAACAAAAGTTGAAATGTGTGGAAAAACAGTAAACTACGTAATGCTGGCTCACAATCGGCGGTTGACAATACGTTTGGTGTGAACGCGGCTTAAAATGTAGGAAAATATGGCAAAAAAATATATCGACTACTCCTTTTATTAATGAAATGAGAGAAATGAGATTGCCTTATAACGATAATTAAAAGCCGTCCTGGGTTAAGTTTGTCAAAATAGGCAGATGTCGTAATTTTACCCTCAACCCACTATGGTAACTGCAGGAAAACAGCGCGTCGCTAATAAACGACCCAAATAAGTTGCTGTATTTATCTTATGCATCATATAATAATAGACATATTTAATGAGCTTAAATACCTATTAAAATAACGTAAGTAGTATTTTTTTATGGATGAAGCTTAGGATTAGATCAAACAAATATTTTCTAGTTTGTTCACGGTTGGCCGAATATCTGTGTCAACTCAGCAGTAAATTGCAAATCAATCAAACTATTACAACTAAGTTTCAGAAAAACTTTCTACAACATAATCTTGCAATTTAGTAAACAATAATATTAACTATTCATGCAATGAATCCACCTAAGAGAATAAAGTTGTTTCACAAATTACAAAATCAAAGCACTACTCCGTTTGGTCAGTAACTAAAAAATATGTGCTTAGCTAGCAATTTTATCATACGGAATATGATAAGAAAATACTTGCTGACAGAAACCATTTTAATTACTACAAAATTCAATAAATCTATAAAATATTATTTTATACTAACTATGAGTGAAAGCGATTTTATATCGGACTCCAGATTAATGTTTACTGGCTGCGGATCGTCGTACGTACATACAGTTTTAATATTACTCAACAACATCCTGCACTCTAATTGCGTAACTCACGATTAATCATAATCTGTTTCGTTTTACAGATTGTTAAAACATTGCTTCATATGCTCGAAAAATGTGTCTGTTCAACAACGTAAATAACACAATGAACATTGTTGAACTGTCAAATTGAAACAGATTATGATTAATCGTGAGTTACGCAATTAGGGTACAGGTCTAGGTGAGCCCGCGTCAAAAGCGGGTTTACTAGGGAGACCCCGCTCCAAATATAACATTCAATGCTAACACTATAAACACACATTTTTCCAACCTAGCCAATCGTTGATTGGATTGCACACCAATATGATTGTCTCCATTAAACTATCATATTCATGTATTAACCATGCAAAGCAATTAATCATAAAAGAATAGGTATACCTATTCAGTTCATTTTTAGCGATTTCACGGACCCCAAAAAAACGACATCTAGCATTAGATGCCCGATAATAGATATTAGTTGTGCATAAAGATATTTCTAAAGAAAATTATCTGTAAAACCAGAATATATTTTATACTTTTAATTCCAATGAAAAAAATAAAAGAAAGCTTGATCGGATTTACCATGCGCAATCAACACAGGTCAATAAGTTAAGCACACGTATCAGCGAATTGTAGTATAAGTGCATCGATCCACTGTCAATTTTATTTAAAGTGGATATGTGACGAAAAATAAATAAAAACATAAATATTGCGCAACGAATAGCGCGATAAGTTCAGGGTCCTCTTTTTTTCGTCATAACATCGGGCCGCAGATGTAACAAGGATGATCCGACTCACCAAAGATTTGAGAGCGTTCCGGCCAGACGTACCGCGCGGGCCTCACAGCTTGCGCGGGCGCGTGAGGCGACGCTTCTTGCGCTCGGGCGTGGCGCCGGCCGCGTCGGCCGAGGCGCGGCGGCGCGTGGGCGGCGTGCACGCCGTGCACTCGGCCGTGCTGCTCTCAGCTTTCGGCTCCGGCTTGCACTTACTGGTTTCACCTTTAAGCTCAGGTTTAGATTTCGTTATCGTCTCCACTTTCAGTTCAGGTTTGGACTTGGACTCTGATTTAGATTCCGGTTTAGTCTTCGCCTCAGGTTTGGATTCGGCGCGCGACATGGCCACGGCGCACGGCGTGCACGTGACGGGCACGGCACTGGTGGCGGCGGCGGCGTCTGCGCCGGCCGTGTGCGCTTCACACTTCATCGGCTCTGAGCTTGTCTCGGCCGCCCACTGAAATTAAATAAAACGTAAAAAATCCGCAGATTCATTTTTTTACACATGTAAACCATATTTAGGCAAAACATCTCAGCTACAACATAGTTGAAAAAAGGTAAAACGTTTCTCTAGACCGGAGGCGAGCGATAATTATGCGTTAGAGTTGCCATTAAGTTTTGTGACTACTAATACAGTTTTGAGAACGTCGATAGTTTTATTTACCTGTGCTAGTGACGGGGCCGGCGACATTCGCAGCGAGGCGCCGCACTCGGCACATAGCGGCGGGACGGCCGGGGAGCGGGACCGCCAGTATTGTAGCTCTGTCTTACACTTATTTAATTCCTGCAAAAAGTAAAATACATACTAATTTATGATGGCCTCATCTTGCCTCATCCTTGCATTTTTTGATGTAATAAAAACCTTATGAAGACATGTGGATTTTTTTTAAGTAAAGAAAAGAAATTAAACTATTATCAAAAGGAATTGCATTCATGTAACGAAACTACCTAATATAACTAAGGGCGGATTTTTCAATTCGGATAACTTGTATCTCAGAAATATATGTCAGTTTGACAGCCTTTGTGTAGAAAATATGTCAAACTGTCAGATTTATTCTTCAAATAAAAGTTATCTGACTGCTGAATAATCAGCCATAAGTAAGTGTATATAATAAGTATATAACTGTCGCACACACGAAACAAATGGATTTGTAGTAAATAAATATTTGACAAAACAACCACAGCAATTTAACATATAAACGGTTCCTTAATTGTTAAGATATGATTACGACTTCGACAGTTGAGGAACCTCGTTTAGCCTTAACGCCAAAAGCATTTGTTTTTCCACTAAATATGTATACATTTATAATATTAAAATAAATAAATAAACTACATACCAACACTACATTTTTACCTGCAACAAAGTTTGAAACTTGCGACTTGTTTCTTCATTCTTCTTATCATAATCATCAAGACGGTTGGCGTATTCCAAAGTTTGCTTTTGTTGCTCGGCAATCTGCTTCTGTTGCTCTGAAATTTGTTTCTGTTGAAGGGCAGTTTTGCGCTTGCAACTGCGAAGATCACTGCGCAAAGCCGACAGCTGATCGTTGTACCTGAAGATGAAAAAAATCAATTTAAATTAAAAACAATTTATATCAAATAACTTATTTATTTATTTAATCTTGTGGTTTATGTCAGGTATCCACGGTAAAAGAACGCTATTTGGGAGAAAAAACTTAATTTATAACAACGTCAGATTCGGCAGAAGAATTGGTTTTGGCCTATGCTTCACAAACAATATCTTGCAGTAAGCAATGGTATTTCAGTCAGATCCAACAGCTGTTGAAGCAGTTTGCTTCTTGAGCTGATTTGCCTACAGCGTGAGCCTCGATCTGACGCAGCTTGGCCACACTGAATGCCAACGAAGCAAGTGTGATAACCCAAGTAGTGTTCGTTTCAATAACGCGGGCACGGCGACATAAAAAAAAAGAAATGCTCCTGAAATAAAGCTAGGATATTTTTACTAATTTTGACAAATTCAAATTCTGGGTTTTACAGAAAATTTCAAACGCCTGAGATACTTTTTCAGCGAGATATCGGCGATAACGTGTTTTCACCGTTTCAATGGCGCGGCCATGGAGTTATAGTCTTACAGCTCCTAAAATATAAACCTAGGATTTTTTTTCTATATTTTTACAAATTCCATCTATCATTTACGAAAATTTCAGGTCTTTGCAACGCTTAATTTTAAACGTCTCGGTGACGCGCGGTTCTCCGCGTTTCAATGACGCGGCCACGTTTAAACCCTTTGTGCCCTGTAACTATTTAATCATATTTGTTATAGTTATTTGTGTTAACTGTTTATTAATTTTATTCAAAAGGTCCTAGTTTAACTTTTGTTTGTTCATTTTACAGCTGTATTTACATAATGCAGAATTGCATGTGTAAGCAGTCACGCCCTTTAAGCCTGGAGGCTTTTATTTAGGTTGTGAGTTCTACTTACGTTTTTTTAACAAAAAATAAAATAAAAAATCTGCTTGATTACCTATAGTCTTCAATGTTTTGTTGGTATATTGGTGTGTGCAATCTGACATATTATGCCAAATCTAATGTCTTTTTGTGTTTTAGTAATGTTAATTACTTAGCTACTATTGCATAGAATCAAATTCTTCTTACTTAACAAACAACTGTGCTGCTGGGGAGTTTATTGCGCCACTTTTTCTTCCCAGTTAAATCACTAGGAAGTGGTGAAGAGCGGGCGTTTTTGGGGGACTGTCTTATATTATTATGACGTTCAAAAAGTGCTTACTCTCAGCCTAGTTTGAATAAATGACTTTTGATTTGATATCTTTGACAAATTTATGGTTTTAGGAATCAACTTTCACAAAATCTTGGTAGTTTTTTTTTTATCGTCGTGGTCGCGCCTTTCAAACGGACACCCCGTCTACTAGACTGATAAAATTTCCAGCTGCATTAGGCTCAATTAATTGAACTATTGCTGTCGTTTTTGCAATAAGTTAGCAACTACACTTAGCATGTCCAAATTGCCTCTTACTTTTTCATCCCTTGTTTAATGCGATGTATCCGCTTCCTCAGCACCATATTGCTCTGCGGCGGTGGCGGGGACGGCGGGAGACTCTCCTCCATGTACATATTGTTAGCAGAAGACAAGCGACGCTCTGACACGCTGGCCCCCGCCTGCTGCGGCGAAGACGACCCAAAGCCGCTCGGCGGCGGCGAATCCAAGCATATGTACGATTTACCACTTTCACCAGCTGAAATTAATTTAACTTGTAATGATAAAACGATTCTTTAAGTAAAGTGACAAGACTCTTTTTAACATAGGGATATTACCGTCTGGTTCTTGTGTTTGGATACAATAAATATAAGGTCGATAATACTCACGTGAAAAGGCTGTAGTAATATCAAAGAAATCTGTACCGAAGTAAGTAATTTCTGGCAAGGCCGGTTCAATATGTTCTTTAAAGTATTCCATGGCCATTGTGGTCAAATCAAAGAGTTCATCAGTCACTTTGTAAGGTCTTGCCAGTTTTGTAGTGATTTTTAAGTATGCCAGAATACTGTATACTTCATCTAAAATCTATAATAAAGATAATGAAACGGGTTTATATTATTGTTTACAAAAGTATTTGTAGATCTGATAGAGCTAATTAAATGTTCGTAGTGTTGTTTTTTATCACGACTATGCATATTTTATCATTATTGTCATCACTTAAATATGTTAAGTTGCATATTTTAATGAATACAAGTTAGTTCCCAATTCCGTAAATAAGGATTCTTCTAGCTTTTGTCAGCGTCTTCGCAAGCGTGGAGGTCGAATATTATTCCCACGGGAACGTATTACCGGGATCAAAAGTATGCTATGTGGCGATCCGGGTTTTAAAGTATCTGTGTGCCAAATTTCATCCAAATCCGTTCAACCGTTTTAAGTAATTGAGTTATTACAATATTAGTAGGATTCAGCCTCAATCAATAGTCTCCTCGAAATCTTGAAGTAGCATCAAAATGTCTGCTTGATTTAGAAAACCCAGGTAAACAGACGTTTTGACCCTGTGCATCTCTACGTTTGTATTTTATTATTCCGTTTATTTTCTTTTAGACATATTCAGTATATTTTTAAATATTTTTACAAAAATGATTTAAAAAAAAACATTTAAAAATATAAAAAATAGTAGCCCACCGTTATCGGGAACAGGGTCCAAGCTACGGTGGTCAGGGCTGCTGAGAGAGGAACCTCCTCACTATACGCGCCGTGTCCAGTATAACTGCTTTCTGGATCAAGCCCTTGATCCAGCTGCCTAACGAGAGCCTCCTGAGGTGTTGGTCGAGGCTTTTGGCTATATTACCATTGGCTGTCACGACTATCGGCACAATGACTGCTGTATCCACATCCCACATGTCGACAACCTCGCGTGCCAGGTCAAGATACTTGATTTTTTTATCTTGTTCAGCTTTCACGAGGTTCTCGTCATGTGGGACTGCTATATCAATAATCATTGTGCGACGCTCTAGTCGATCTATCACCACTATGTCCGGCTTATTGGCAACAATAGTCCGGTCAGTGATGATAGATCGATCCCAAAACAATGTGATAGTGCCATTTTCGAGAACTGGGTCGGGCACATACCTATAGTACGGTACTTCTGAATCCACAAGACTGTATTTCAGAGCAAGTTGCTGGTGGATAATCCTGGCTACAAGGTTGTGCCTATACAAGTAGTCTCCGTTAGCCAGACGAGAACAGCCAGAAATAATGTGTCGGATTGATTCTCCCGGACGGTGGCATGCCCGACAGATGTCAACCGTGCCATCCTTCACAATATATTTCCGGTAGTTGTTCGTCAGTATTTTATTTATTATTATCCTCGAATCCTCATGTGGTGTAAGGTATTAGTCCGCAGTCCACGCGGGATGTCATATTGAGCACTGAGTTCGCTTCATGGGATCATGTGGTTTGTAGGTTATTTCCGTGACGTGTTTACACAAAATTTCGACGCCAAGATATGCAATGATGGAAATTACGACCCTTATATTCCGCATTGATATCTTGTATTTGCGTCCCGGCATGAGCTACATCCGTAATTTGCGAATGAGATTGCAATACTTCTCTTATCGAATAAAATCACAGCAAAACGGAACTGTTTATTTCAACAATCCATTAGACTAATCTTTTACTTTATTAGACTATTGTTACTAACCCAATGGATCTTTGATATCTGAATAAATAAATGCATTATTATTATTTTCCGTCGTACGGGAGGAGTTTACGATATAGGACAAAAACTAAGCTTCAAACTCATTGCGTTTTATTTCAGACGGGTTTCATCATTTTCTTGCATATGTATCAAAAATAAATATTTGTTCAAGAATTTTGCCCACTTTATTGAAGGTTGACAGGTTCCTGTATACGCTGGCAACAACTTATCTATAATTCATACAACTTTGACTACCACAACAGTGATGGGTTGAAAAAATATTCTCTTCCGTCAACTGATTATTTTCTGTCCAAAAGAATATAGCTTCACGGAGATTTCACTGCAATATTCTTTTAGACTGATAATATTTTCAGAACCTCCTCCTCCTCCTCAAGTCGTGCTCCTCATTACTGAGGGTCGTGATCCTCCCTTGAAATCACTTTTTTCCGTGACGATGTTTCGCCATCTGTCTATCCTTGGCCAAGTGAAGCGCATCATGGAATTTCGTTTCGAGAGAAGAGTTCATCTGGTCGGACCATCGCAAAGGGCTGCGACCTCTTGGTCGTTTACCATCCACCTTGCCGGTAACCATTAGTTGTTCGAGGTTATTGCCATCTTTCCTCGCTATATGGCCGGAAAATTCCAAAATCAACAGAAGCAGGTCGTAGAGAGTCTGGTCTTTATTTTGAGCTCGCGTAGGATGGATTCGTTGGTGCAGAATGCCGTCCAGGGTATCTGAAGCATCTTCCTCCAACACCACATCTCGAAGGCGTCTACGCGAGCCCGGTCGGCCTTTCTCAAGGTTCAAGTTTCTGCTCCGTATCCAAACATTGAGAAGACCAGCGTATTTACCAATTTCACTTTGGTATTTCACGAAATGTTGCGATCTCTCCATATTTTTTGAAGCTGAGACATAGCATTCTCGGCCATACCTATGCGTCTACGGATTTCTTTTTCGCCTGACCCTGTGTAGGATATGTTAGAGCCCAGATAAATAAGTCATTGACCGTTTCGAGATTAAGAGCATTTTCGGAAAATGCGAGTTTAAAATTGATATAATTTCTAACAATATTAAATGTTTTTCATTGGGGTTAAAAAGCAGTACTTAGTTAATTATAATCCCTTGCATGCAGTTGTCTTGAGCTTCAACTTGTACGGTCTATAAAATATCTTGTCGGTCTTGCCTTTTCCTTGCACATAGACCGACCTATTGACATCAAGAATCAGGAAACTGATTTTTGTTTTTAAAACGCTACGCCATGTCGCTGAGTGAGAGTCTACCTTGCTCTTTGCCAATCTCTCTTAACGTATTGTATTTCTACGTGGGATGGGGCGCCTAAACCCATACTCCTAAAGTTGGAGAGAGCCCAGAGAGCCGTATTAAAGGTTTACTTTTCCCAACAGTTGAGCTTTATAAATGCTGTGGAGTTCTCACTATAAGACAGCTCTTTATCCTCCATACCGTAGTGTTACAGCATCTAGACTCCCTTACGCCATAGTTACCAGAACTCGTAGAGATAGTCTGTAAACCTCATAGATATAAGTTCGTATTCACTTAGAGATTCTTTTGCTTTCAAGGCCCACATTTGTATACCAGACTCAATAAAGATCTGAAATTCTACCTCATATCCAAGTAACACCTTAAAAAGAACTTACCAACTGCTACTTGAACACAACTATATGGACACAGAGAGCGCCTTCTTCTTTCTGGAGAAAAGTCCTACTAAATAAATCTATCCCTCACATACACTCCACACACTTCTGTAACACATCTCATCACCACACTAAACACTTTTCCGTTTGTATTTTGGCTTTTGTTTACTCCTAGTTGATTTTATTTGACTAAATTTTCATGTATTATTTGTGACAGTTTTTTGCTTTTATGAATATTATTTGCAATGCCTTAAAATATATGAACCAAGGGTTGGGCCTTGTGTTCTTAATACATACATGTTATCCAGATAACTTAGCAAGGGTGTAAGTTACGATATCTTCTAGTGTTATGCTTACAATTAAGTCGTAGTAAACGTTAAGTAGCTGTATTGGTTGATATGAATTAATACTATTACTATAATGCAAGGGAGGAAACTCATTAATTTTGTTTTAATACAGAAACTCCAATATGACAGCATTTACTTTTTAAAATTTCAAGAGAAATAGTTCTCTTGAATTTTTGTAAAGTATACTAACCCTAATCTAATAAAGCTGATCCAAGTTTAAATCTATGAAAATGTATGGTTATTCCTGGTATAACTTTATTCCGTGTTTATTAGTGAAGAGGGTAAGAATTTAAATCGTGGAGTAGATTATTTTGACGTCAACTTCGTAAAACGTTTACCATCAAACAAAACAACAAAACCATTACCTACTATTAAAATAGATTGATTCAATAGTCATCTAATTAATTTCTACTAAATTAAACTCCCGTAAATTAACTTCCAAAAGAATATTCTCGAGAGCTTACAGCCGAGTTCTGGCTAAGAGAATATTCTCAGAAAGTTACCATAACTACGAATACCTAATTTTGGGCAGCTTAGTAAGCAAACCCCGTATCCCAAAAGTGATGACCCGTCTTCTTCTTAGCGCGTCGAAAGCAATCTAAATACAGTCAACCCAGAATTTGGCTACAAGCTTGGCATTTTCAGCAGCGTCCATCAACTCCTGCAACGTGCAGACAGCAGGACACGCTGGACAAGATATTAAATGTTCCATTGTTTGTGGGACATCACCACATTTACACTCGCAAGCTGCCCGTTTGTTGACGTCTCATTTTCTGACCATGTTGTAATATCGAGAACCAAACCAACAGATTCCAAACATTTAAGCAATATCCTGACAAAATGGAGAATAACAAAGGCAATTCGTGTCTTTTTACTATTTAAGTACCTAACCGCTAGCTAATTGTATGGTTCTAGCACACAAAATGCTACTACAGGAATTCGGCGGTTAGATATCCACTATATTACTATCTTTTGTGCACGGTTTCTGCGGTTTGACGGTGTTTTATCTTTTCTTTCGATAACGGTTTTGGTAGCACTATGTTAGACTATCGCCGAACTTAGAAACACACAATTGGATTGGAAGCACCGATATTTGAAATTGTTGCGGAATCTAATAGAAGACGACTGGTCGGCTATTCACGTGACCAGACGGCTGGGTCATTCTTTGGGCAACGTGGCAATGCTTCCAGTCTTCTGGGCACGTTTCCTGAGGACATTGCCGGCTTTTTTGTATAGTTAGTAATAAAAGACCAATAAACGTGGCCGAAGTACTAAAGTAGACGTATCATATTCATGCTCGTGGTTGATAGTGTGGGCACAGTTGGTTAAGTTAGCTTCCAAGCAACCGCGTTCTAAAATATGTTGCTAGCCTCCCACCAAGGTGCACCGCAGCTCGCGGCTGATTTTTTTAATGCAAACTGTTACGTAAACATCATTTTCGGTCAACAAAACTTTAAAACAAACCTTAACTTACCTTGAAAAGCTGTGAACAGTTGCTTGAAAAAAAAAACCATGTTGCTGCATGGTCACAGAAACTGACAGAACCTCATCAGGTTTTTATGTCAGTCAGCAAGCTTGACAGTCAGATTAGATAACGTAAGTGGGTGATGATGGCACATTTTCCTACGACGCCACGCACTTCGATATACGCTACTGTCCCTTAAACGCAGTAGCCGATTTGGGTGGCTATTTTTAGACCAGACCACAAGAGAACGTTATTTTTAACTCCCGTAATGAACTTAGTGAAAATAAAATTGCATTTTGCTGCATTAACAAAAGACAGCGCAAAAAATAGACTTCATTACGGGAGTTAAAAATTTGCAGCATTAACAAATTTTTAAGTCCCGTAATGAAGTCTATTTTTTGCGCTGTCTGTGACTTTAGCAGTTAGCTGAAGCCAGCGCGGCGGAATTGATTTTTTTAATTTTTCTCAATATTACACTAGTGACTAGTAACTTGTTTAGAAATATTGATATGGCTAGAAATACCTACATGACTGATTTTTCGCGTAGCTATTGCCGGCAGTGGTTTAAAGGTGACTTGAAGAACCTACTATTAGAATTGGTAACACGACTTGTTTTTGTACGTCCAAGGGCGGGACCCCCTAAAGTGCGTTTAACATTTGCAACACCTGCTACCTTGATAATCCGGCCCTGACCTCCAGGCTTTCAAGAACCTTGCTGGGGGCTTCCAAAATCCAAAACTATCTAAAGTCTGTCAAAGTTACAAATCTCCACATTTACTGTGACAACATTAACGGTGGCCAGCATATTTGTGAGAAATACGATTCTGCGATATTGACGGTAAGATATGAAACTACATACTTCCGTAAGCTAAAAGATTTAGAAGACCCTGACTGAAGAGACATATTAAAATCGGTCTAATCGTTATTGTTACGAAACTCGATTAGAACATTAGCAATAGCAACATGAATTCGTTTGTAATTTCTAACAGTTAGGTACCTATCTAATGTGCTGACAAAGGAATAGAAAATAAATGGACTAGGCCGCAACAGCGACCGCGACGTGCACTTTAGCTTTGTACCTAGGTAGGTACAGAAAACATGAGCAAAAAATGCATTGCGTAAAAACCGCGAAGCCACCTCCATTGAAGCACGATTGCGGTAATTCCGCAGTCGTGCTACTTTGACACGAGGAGTTACTTACCTACCTCGAAAAACCTATTATCGAAAGGAGATTGAGTTGACTCGTGTTAACACCACCCGCATATGGAAACACTTCGGCGTTGAAATATGGAAACGTTAGCAAAAACTTGTATTTTTAGTTTTCGAATCACATAGCAATTCGAGAAACGCGAATGGGAAGTCTCTTTGACGGCGTTATCTTCGGTGAAATGTCTATATATCACTAATGAGAGTAATTTTCGAGGCGAGCTACGCCTACTAGACTTGTACTTATGGACATTCTCTCCTTTCTAAAGGTGAATAACTCTTTTCGTGTAATTGGGCCAATATTACCACAATTTTAATACCGTATTATTACTAATTACATACACACGTCTTTTTATTAAACATACATGCTAAGACAAAAAACATACTCAAGTACATAAAGTGGATAGGTAGCTATGCTAGTCTTTACCATCTGTTAGATGGATATTCAAGAGACAAAAAGAAATGCATTCAATACAGACTAATCAGTATTCACATAGTACAAGTTGATACAGATAATTACAACTAATAATTACCAACACAATTACATGAATCATGTGACGAACCCATGATTCACACTTCTATGTTTTCTGAATATAATAAAGTTTCAAGTACTTCAAGAATTTAAAATATTCACACCGGTCAGTTCAATGTAATCAACTAAACTTCTAAATTTTAGGTATAACAGTAGATAATTTTGTTGATAACTTAAGAAAACAACCAATTTTACAGCTCAACGTTGAATAAATATCATTAGAATAAATAAGCTTGACATTAGCTGCCTAGCCTTTTCCCAATGTTGGGGTCGGCTTTCAGTCTAAGTGAATGCAGCTGAATAGCAGTATTTAACTTGGAGATTACCTAACATGACATCACCTCCACAACCCAGTTGCTGAGGAATACAATAACCCTTGTTAAGACTGGTTGTCAGACTTCCAAAATCCATGAATGACCGTCATGACTATCGGCTTCACATGCTTTGTGAGGCATGAGAGCAAGCATAGCTTAACCTGATCTATAGACCCATCCACCCACCCACTTGTCATCAAAATTAAAGTAACTAACAAAAGAAAAGATGCTTACCTCCCCAGGGAAGAAACAGCAATGTTTCCTCTCAATGTGTTTTCCAAACGTCATTTGTAGAAGACTTAGTCTCATGTGCAAAGTTTCAATGATGTCCGACTCGCATGCCAGAGGGTGACTCCTACGGGCAGATTCTCGGCGAGGCATCTTACTTTTGATTGATTGAAATCTATGCAACATCTGGTTTTGTAACCGATGAAATGTAGAGTTCAATACATTGCTACATATAGCATTGAACTGACGGTTAACCTGCAAATAAACAGAGGACTGAATCCTATGAAGGCAATAACAGCTATTACTAATTTATTAGGGCATGCAGTGTGGAATATAGGATTGTTATTTAACCTAATTTCCCCAATTCTCTTAACCCGACTAAGGGTTGCTATAAACAAAGTAAAACAACAAAAAAAAAACAATACTTTTTAAGTCAAGGATAATTGATGACAATTGTATCTTAGGTATGTAAAGTTTAATTAGAATAATATCAAGTTCACTTAAAGATTTGTCACAGCAGAACTAAAGATGCTTTTGATGGGGGTTCTGGATCCCCTTAATCCTCTTGGGTCCGCCACTGAGAGAATGTTTTTAATGAAATATCTTAACACTCAACCTAACTCACATAGTCTAAGTGACTAACATTTAAAGATTGAATTAGTATCTATCTATTTTTGTGAAAAAATAGCTAAGAATTGGAAGAAAACATTATTCCAAAGAATATTAAAACACTCAACAGCACGTCCAGAACCTAATACAAATTCAAGTGGAAATTTAAAATTCATATTGAATATAATCTTGTGTATCACAAGTCTGTACAATTCAACATGTAATTTATCTTATTTGAAAGAAGGTAAAGATATGAGATGCTGCTCTAGATGTTGTAGAAATGTTTAAGTACATAATAATTAAAGTAAAACAAATTCCAATACAAAACCCATTATTCTAGAGAGTAGCAGAATAACCAAGCATATAAAAATATTAACCATTCTAATTTGTGAGACACATTTGAAGCCCGTATATCCAATAATCTTCTCAATAACTTCAACTGGCAAATCAAGTATGGTTGTAGTGATTGTAGTGTAAGTCCTGGAGGCAGGCAATAAATTGCATTTGGAGGTACTAGCGGGCGGCGAAGAACCTCCCGGCATTAAGGTACTGGAGTGACGAGTGACGCGGGACACCGGCACGGGCTCCGCGTGAGATGGACCTGCACCGTCGCCGCCTCCATTACCGACTCCGACGCTTCCTCCATTACCACTTCCGACGCTGCTCATTTGCCTCGTCGACACCATTTTGCCACCAATTTAGTCTTCACTTAGATATTCCTGAAAACTAAGCTAGTCTATGGAGGCACTCTCATAAAATTCAAAAATATGAAATTTCTTGTTGCAAATGCAATCCACGACTTATTTAAACAAAAAGGTAAAGAACTAATGACTGGACCAGTTATATTTTCAATAAAACCAATGTACCTTGTTCATACAACAAAAATAAATTACTTGAGAGCACAACCGAGTAAATTCTAAAATGGTGGCCATGGATGACTAGATCGGTACCTAATCGTTTGAGAAATTAAAGTATGATTTTTACGGATTGCATAGTGCAACTATCATAATATTGCAAACTATTCACCCACTGAAGAATTCATGCACATCTTTTGTTAATTAAATCGTGATTATCTTCAAAAACAAAATTATAATTAGACGCAGTAGTCACAAATGCGCTACGCTTTCACAAAAAAATATTCTTTTTTGCTTCGATAGTAGACCAGAGAGACGGATGAAATGAATGAATGAAATATGAATTTACGATTTCGAATGAAATAGCTAGATTAGGCTTTTTTTTTTAATTAGTTTTAATGGCCTGGTTACAGAGACCTTTTAGCCATAGGCTTTATTTACCACACCTCAGACCACAGAGTCATACTAAAGTTTTATTTGTTTTGTTTTACCTGTTTTACTGAAATATAATTACAAATCGATAGGTTTTGATTTACACACTTCAGCAGCTGCTGTAATATTTGTTTTTAAAGAGCACTCTTTTAACTCTTAGTACCTATTTATACAGAATATGGCAAACGTGGTCCGAAGCAAAGAGTACTATAAAGGTAAACGCAGACTTGGCAGCACCGCACGCGCCGCAGTCTTCGCATTCGAATTCTTTATAATTATGAAGTTCTATGCAATCTCGCACACCCACCCGCGTCGCAGTCGCCGCAGTCCCTGACACGACCGAACTCCCCAAGCCGCAGCTGATGACGTCACCAACGCCCGCACGCACGCTGCGGCTATCGCGGCGCGGATGAGTCTTCGCATCCACGGCGCGAGCCGAACCGGTTCTGGAGGATGTGCAATGTGCGTGCGGTATTGAAAAAGTTTATTTTGTGTTTCTGCGATTGATTTATGTATGTACAGAGGCCAGCACATCAAGCTACCCCAATCTGTCAAATTTCTTTGATAGTTTTTCAATTTTATCACAAAGGATTATGGTTCATGTTCAATTGGGAAAATTTGACAGTTTAGTATAGGTTGCCTTGCCGGCGTCTGTACTTACAAGAATCTTACAAGAATGGACGATTCTACCTTAATTAGGTTGGTACAAAAATATAATGAGCTGTAGAATGTACAGAATCAAAATTATATGAACCAGCAAAGACGAGAAAACACTTAATTTATATTACAAACTGAATGAAAGAAATCAAGTGCGATGCGTGCGGCGACGCGAACGACTGCAGTGACTGCGGTGCGGATAGATGTGCGAGGCCATTAACAAAAAGCGATGACTGCGGGGACTGCGGAGACTGCGGTGCGGCCAAGTCTGCGTTCACCTTTATGGTCCAAAGGCAAATGAGGTAAAGCGGATGTGCGTGCCACTTATCAATAAAAAAATGAAATTTCACAATTAGAAAATTTCGGTAATTTAGCAAACAAAAGTTTACTTAATAGAGAATACAAATAAAAAAATAAAAACATGAAGCCTAGACGAACCACACTGAATATTCGTGTTCCACCAAAAACATTCTGTAAAAAACTAGCCAAGTCTCGATTGAGCTGCTTGTTTATCTCTTAAAAGTAATTGAGCTAGTGTCTCATTTTAGGCTGTGTTGTTGTGCAACAGATGCATTCAGCATTGACAATGCTGACTTCTGCTCTCTTCTTTTTGGAGCGTCAAATCGACCACCGATCTAACATAAAATAGACGTACAGACGGACTTCTATCAATGATTAGAAGTCCGTCTGTACTGGTTTTTTCTTTTTATACTGTTTGTTTCAGGCTCGCCTATACATACTCGTAAGTATTATTGAAATACGCAGCTTTATCAAACCTACAATTTACTGGTTATTGTATCAACGTTTTCCAAGTCGCAATTTTCCATCGTCAATGGGTAGCCGTTCTGGCGACAGATTGGTGCAATGGTATCATGGAGCACCTGGTTTTGTACCCTTGTGTACCTTTCAACGGCCAAGTCACACAACATTAACTATAATAATAAAGAAATCGCAGTAAGGAACCTTAGACTTGGTATGACTTTTGTCTAGATTTCATTACTTTTTAGAGATCAACAAGCAGCAGGCCTAGACAAAATACATTTCTGTTAGCGTTCACGCCAAACGCTACGCCAAAATGTATGGGAATGACATTACCTGCGGAAAGGTTCCGTCGTGTGCTTTCCGCAGGTAATGTCATTCCCATACATTTTTGGCGTAGCGTTTGGCGTGAACGCTAACAGAAATGTATTTTGTCTCTAGGCCCAGCTCCATCGAGACTTGGTTAGTTTTACAGAATGTTTTTGGTGGGATTTTACTTCTTTTTGTAGAAACGTGGGCATATTGATTTTATTTTATTAGATTAAATGACACAGTTTTTTTTAGGAGTAGTTTTTTTATTATTACAAATCTTTCTTTTCTTTTTTTCCGGTTCTGATTCTTGAACAGTTTTTCGTATTGCCCATTCGCGTTATTTATTCTTTTAGACGGTTTAATTTCTGAAAGATCGGTGCGGTATTTACGCCTAAGCCGGTTGTATTCGGTGATCGCTGAAGCTGGAGCTTTTATACTCTTGAAGTCAAAATTTATGAGGGGCACCTCATGAAGATTAATTGGTTACCTATGAATATGGATGAATCTGGATGTATAGTCGACGGTAGTAAATCAAAGTTGTTTATTTTTATTTATATGCGTATTAAAAGCAGAAGGGGAGGCATTCGCCTAGCAGTGGGACGCTATGGGCTAGATTAAATTAGAGAAGATGTGTCCCACTACGCTGGATTTTTGCAATGACAGTCGATTTTTAATGTACCAATAGTAGAAGGGGGCATTACTATATCTCTAATACAGCTGAGACCAGCTGAGGGTTCTTCAACAGATACTTCAGACCTTCGATTTTTGACATCAAATGAAGCGGCCCATCAAGTTGAATATTTTTTGTAAAGGCGGTATGTCGATCTCTAATAGTTTGGTTGGGCTCTTGTGTTTTCTAATCAGGGTCACCAGGTACTCCAGATCTTCGATTTTCCTAGTTTTATAGTTTTCCCTTTATGTGGCCATTAATTAAACCCTAACTCTGCACTAAATTTCAGCTCTCTGAGTTTAAGGGAAGTACTAGTTCTATCCTGATGACCATGAGTGAGTGAGTGAGTGAGTGTCATAAATGCGAAACTTTGCTTTCGCTTAACTTCGGAACTAAATGACCTACAGACTTGAAATTTTGGATTTTAAGTATGTGATTATAGCTTACTGGATGACGAAAATTTCTGCGTTCTGGTCTTATCCAGAGGTTCTCAAATAGGGGCCTGTAAATGCGGCGAAATGGTTCCAGTAAAGGATGGTCTTTGCTTCGCGCTCGACTTGACGGGGGCACTGCCGTGCCCCCCGATGTACAGTCGCTGGCAGGTCAAGCTATCCCAAACCATCAAATTTTCCCAATTGAACATTTATACCTTATTCTATTGAAATAAAGTTGAAAAACTATCAAAGAAATTTGACAGATTGGGGTAGCTTGATGTGCTGGCCTCTGTACATAAAGGCATCTTCCAGAGTCGAACATTTTGTTCACATGGTCCATCCAGGTGAAAGCAGAAAATACTTAACTTTAGCAATACCTTATAAGCCATGACTAAAAAATACAATGCATGTACATAATATCGAGTACGTAGTCCCATATGCAGAAAATCTCTAGAAATATGAGACCGTATAGTGCAAAACTGAGCGTAGTGAATCAGAAAATGTTTGTATAGACTAACTCAGGTCTAGATAAAAAATTTTTTTGCCCATTCATACAGAAATAGGAGTTATTTGATAGAGTTCTCCAAGAAAGCTCCAAAATAAAACAGCGAGCGAATCAAGCTCGAAGATGTCTGCAACCTCTCGAATGGCTAAGATTACTTTCTGATCATCAAAAAGAAATAGTTTATTTTGTCGAGTTTTGAAAGAATGACGTAAGCGAGCTCGAAAATAATATTACTGCATCATCTCGGTTAGCTTCGGTTTTCTTTTAGCTTTTCATATAGAAATGGGGCCAGGATCTGGATCTGCAAAGTGCGCCCCCATAAAGGCTGCGACTCTAGCTACGAGGTCTGAAGGTCGAGCGCACACTTGGGATCTATATTCCACGCGTCTAGTGACATCGACTGCGATGTTAAAGCACGTTTTGGTGCAGCGTGGACCAAATGGCGATAGTTGTCTGGTGTCATTTGTGACCCTAAGATACCGATTAAGCTGAAGGGACAGATCTATAAATCCATCATTAAGCCTGTACTTGTATATAGCAGTGAAGCGTGGCCAGTACTTGAATGGCACAGACAAGAACTGCATGCCTCTGAGATGAAAATGTTGCGCTGGATGTCAGGAGTTACGCGAGACCGTGTCAAGAACTCACGCATTCGCGGCAGCCTTAATATCCGTGACATAGCAGACAAATTGCAGGAGTGTCGCTTAAGTAGGCACGGGTACGTATTACGGAAACTGGCAAGCCCCAAAAAGCGCTGGCTTGACGTCATAGCGAATGACATGCGTGTGGACTCACCATAAGGGATGCAAAAGACCGTTCGAAGTGGAAGCTTAAAAGTAGGAAAGTGAACCCTGACTTCAAAAGGATGCAACCGAGAAAACGCGAAGATGATGATGATGACTTCTCGGTTCCGTGCATATCTCATCTCATCTTTCAAGGCACTCGTGTCCCACAAATCTTTATGGCTCGTTTACACTCTCGCCTCGCGGCTCTTCTCGTGGCTCGTCTAGTGTCTCGGCCACAGGTCGAGATAATCAATGTATGTTTACACTCTCGCGGCGCGTTCAGTTGTTTTTGAACTACCGACTACACCCCGCGCGCTTCCCCCGCGAGCCTCTTTGACTCGGGCCCAAAAACCGCTTCCGACGCGAGCACTGCGAGCGGTGAGACGAGCTGCGAGGCGAGCCACGAGCGCACCGTCTACACACGCGTCTCGTGGTGCGGCTCGCGGCTCGTCTCGCCGCTCGCGCGAGAGTGTAAACGAGGTATTATATTTTTTTTTGAGTTTTGGGCTGACAACACCGTTTGCGCCATCGCCAGTCTTTGTCCGAGTTTTGATGTTACGCAGGTTAAGCTTGACTTTGAGTGTCAGTACTGTCAATTATATGTCATCTGTCAATATTCCATTATTTGTCATGGAATCAAGGGAACGGAATGGAATAGCGAGGTGAAAATAAAGTGCGTAATTGTTTACAAGCAGCGCACAAAATTGGTATCAATATGCAAATTCTTTAAATAGTGTCATGTTGATTATTAGTTTCTTGCTTGCATCGCTAACCTAGTTTTAATTCAATTTTAGTTCTAAGTCCCTATCATCATTTCATAGATTAGTTTATCAGCAGATTTTGAGTAAATATATATATAAAAAATGTATCCACGATGTGGTAGTAATGGTTCAATCCAAAATATACACCAGACACCGTCGTCTTCAAACCAGAACACGGGTAAGTGAAAGAACAAAGTAATGCATATTTAATCATAAATTGTGTTGATGTTGGACTTTCATCAGTAATAAATCTAATCATAAACCTTTATGACCTGAAGATGTCTTAGATCTTGTACCAGAACTTTGTGAATTTTGTTATCAAATGCAACATAAAAATCTATATAAATAAAAAGAGAAGTCCTGACTGACTGACTGACTCATCAACGCCCAGCCCAAACCCTTGGACCTAGAAAGCTGAAATTTTGCACATAGGTTCCCTTTATAATGTAGATAAGAAATAAGGAAGGATTTTTCGAGATTCAACCCCTAAGGGAGTTAAATAGGGGATGAAAGTTCCGCGCGGGCGAAGCCGCTGGCAAAAGCTAATATTTTATATAAAATTGCTTCCATTTAAAGTTAATAAAACTTAATTTTGATCCACATTTGTGAAAATGCCGAAAAAAGACGAGCCTCTGACCTATTATATTAATATTATGTTAAATAACGAACCAGAGACCATGAGAATATTACATAAACATAAGTTGTTTTGCTGTTTCCACAATGTCAATAGCTTGCTGACGCATTAAAACAATGTCTACTCTTGTCATCATCTGTCTAGCCTTTTCCCAACAAGTTGGGGTCAGCTTCCAGTCTGTCCGAATGCAGCTGAATACCAGTGTTTTACATGGAGCAACTGCCTATCTGAACTCCAAAACCCTACTGATTAATACGATACCCCTTGGTAAGACTGGTTGTCAGACTTTCGAGCCTTCTGAGGTACAGAGCCACCCATCCATGGACCAACCGCGGCATGCGTAGCTTAACCTGATCGATCGACCCATGCAGCTATTATTACTTAGCCACAAACAAACCCCCCTAAAACAATGTTTACTCTTGTATAACTTCTTTTCTTATGTTTGCTATGTTAATTGCAAAATATGAATACACATTAAATAAGAGTGTAAGTAACATAATTTAACGACACTTTTTTTTGCATTACAGAAGATGAAGATGATAGTGGTGACAACAAGGCATCCGCACTAAGTTTTAAGGAAAGGAGGAGAGAAGCCCATACTCAGGTAAATGTTCTTCTTTATTTAGATGATGATGATGATGATAATGATGATGATGATGGGACTCCCTTTTCCGCACGTAGACTCCCATTCGGTCCGTTGTGCGTGGGGATACTGGCTAGCAGAGCCAGCCTAGCTCCTCCCAAAAGCACAGAAGCTTCCTGGGAGCTTCACAGGCTTCGCGGAGCGACCTCACTGTTCCGAGGATTTCTTCACGTTGAGAAGCCACGGCCTCGCATTCCAGGATGACGTGGGCGGCTGATTCCTCGGCGTCAAGGCAGCCCCTGCAAAGCGGGCTGTCTGTGGCGCCTATGTTAAAAAGGTGTTTGTTAAGGGTGTTATGGCCCGTAATTGTTCCTATTATTATTCTAAGGTTATTTCTGCTCAGGCTGAGAAGTTTTTTGGTTAATCGCGGGTGTACAACCGGTAAAGCCAATTTTGACTGTCTACAGTCTGTTGCCCGTGACCATCTGTTGTTATGGAGTTCAGTCGACCTTTGGCGAATCCACGCACGAAATTGTGAGAAAGGCAGGGGGAGAAGTGGGTACGGGCCTAGCACTTTCATATCAGAGCCTCTCTTCGCAAGTTCATCTGCGGCATCATTGCCTAAAGATCCACTGTGCCCTTTGATCCACTGGAGTGCAATACGATTGGACGTCGATAAACTCTCCAGGGCAAGATGGCACTCAAAAATTAGTTTGTTGTTAGTTTGTTTGTTTTCTAAAGCTTTGAGCACAGATAGGCTGTCGGATAGGAATTTAATGCCGTAGTTCCGGATGCCTAAGCGCTTTACTGCTGTAGCGGCTTGTGTTAAGGCAACACATTCACACTGAAAGATTGAACTGTGTGTGCCTAGCGGTATGTGAAGGTTGATGTTGAGGTCAAGAGAGTGTGCGCCAGCACCTGAACCGTTTTTTGTTTTTGAGCCATCTGTGTAGATGCGCACTTCATTGGCTCCCGACTGATCCCTTTCTTCCTTTACTGTTTGAATGATATAGTTTTTGTTGAACATAGGTTGGTTTGGTGTTCTATCACACGGGGCAGCGATGAGTGGCTGGTACTCAATCGCCCGGTCCAGGATTTTAGCATGTGGACTGGTTAAATTCTTGCCCCATATGCCCAGATGCATTAGCCTGATAGCAGCTAGTGCGGCCTCCTGCTGTATGTACAGGTCCAGGGGAGTTAATTGAAGGGCTATCTCCATGGCTGCTGTTGGGGTGGTTCTCATGCAGCCAGTGGTAGCTGAACAGGCTAGTCGTTGGAAGCGCTGTAGTCTAGTAATGGTGGTTGAGAGTTCGGCCCTCGTCCACCAAACCAGAGCGCCATAAGCCAACATTGGCCTGATCACCGCTTTATATAGCCACAGGGTAATCTTCGGAGAAAGCCCCCATGTTTTTCCTAACATTTTTTTACATTGGTATAGTGCAATTGTGCTTTTATTGAGTTTGTAGTCAAGATGCTTGTTCCAGAGCAGTTTGCTGTCAAGGATCACCCCCAAGTACTTGACTTCGTCTTTAAGTGTTAGTTCTGTGTTGAAGAGTTTTGGAAGCCTATGGTGTCCCAGGGTTCTTTTGTTGGTGAACATTATTAGTTCTGTTTTCGAGGGGTTAACCGATAGTTCGTGTTTCGTGCACCAACTCTCGATTATTTTGAAGGCACTTCTCATGAGATCACACAAGATGCCCTCAAATTTCCCCGAGATTAGAATTGTTATGTCGTCCGCGTATCCCACCGAGTACAGACTGCTGGCATTGAGCTCTGCGATGAGCTCATTTACGACCAAATTCCACAGTAGTGGTGACAGCACCCCACCCTGTGGGCAGCCTCTACTTACGATACCTCGCGTGGTGGTGTTCACGGTAAATCGAATAGCACGGTATTTTAGCATGTTATTGATCCATTCTATGAGTGTTCGCGCAACACCGTGCGTGGCAAGTGCCTGTTCGATGCTGACGAAGTTAGTTTTGTCGAAAGCACCTTCTATATCAATGAAGGCGCCTAGAGTTGGGTTTTTAGCTTTAAGAGCATTTCCTATGCGTGAAACTACGCTATGGAGTGCTGATTCAGTTGATTTGCCTGCACAGTAGGCATGTTGATTAGGATGTAAGGGTCTTTGTACCGAAATTTGTGACCTGATCTTCCTGTCCCCCAGCCTCTCCAGTGTCTTCAAGAAGAACGAGGAGAGGCTTATGGGTCTAAAAGACTTGGGTTGGGTGTAGTCACCCCTGCCTGGTTTCGGTTTGAAGATTATTTTTACTTCCCGCCAATTCAAGGGGATGTAGCGGTGGGCCAGGCAGGCTCGAAACACCTTTACGAGGTAATCAGCCAGTAGATCCTGACTCCACCTGAGCAGAGCTGGGAAAATACCGTCCAGCCCCGCTGCCTTGAAAGGCAAGAAGGTGTTGATTGCCCATGTTATTTTGTCTTTGTCGATAACTTCTAACGCCACTTCCCAATCTAAGCTGCTCGTGCTTCTCTCCCTATGTGGTTCCCAACTTTGCTGGGTGGCAATCTGGCATCCTGGGAAGTGGGTGGTTAGGAGTAGTTCGCTTGTTTCAGCGTCGTTTGTGGTGTAGGTGTTATCGGGTTTTTTCAGGCATCCTATTGAGTGGTCTGTCTCTTGAGCGAGACATGATTTAACCCTTATTGCCTGGTTGTTACTTTCGATGTTAGTACAGAAACGCCTCCAACTATACTTTCCTCTTTGGCGTATCAGTTTTTTATATGTTTTACGAGCTGTTGTATAGCGGTCCCAATCTACTGGCGACCGTGTGTTCCTAGCTCTGTTGAACAGTCTTCTCAGCTTGCGTCGGTGCCTTTCCAGCTCAGGACCCCACCAGGAATGGCGAGCTCCCTGCCTGGGTACCGTGAGGGGGCACGACTGTTCATAGCTAGATAGAAGGATGGAAGTTATGTTGTTTACATATTCGTCTAAATTGGTTACTGGTATTTCAGCCGGAAGGGTGGGTAATCTACCTAATTCAGCCTCGATGAGTTTAATAAACTTGGCTTGGTCAGTATTGCGAGGAACCCTTCTTGGCTGTGGTTTGGTTAGATTGAAGTTAATGGTATAGCGGATCCATCTATGGTCCGAGCATGATATCTCGTTGGACACATGCCAGTCCTGTATGGAGTTGGAAATACCTATGGTTGCTATAGTTAGGTCAATTATTGTTTGCGATCTCGCGTTTATGAAGGTAGGTTCGGAACCCGTGTTCAGTAAAACAAGGTTATTACTAAGAATAAAATCAAGCATTACCTCACCTCGGTTGTTGGTTTTGACATTACCCCAGAGCGTGTGATGCGCATTGGAGTCTGTCGCGATGATTAGTTCCAGTTTCTCCTTTTCACAGTACTCAACCAATGAGGCGAGCTCTGGCAGAGGCACGTCCTCGTCACCCGGCAGGTATGCCGAGGCTAGTACGATGTCCGGGAGTTCCTGTTCGGTTCTAATAAGCCTGATTGCTGTCAGGTCCCTTGAACAGAATTCGTTAATTAAAAGGTTAGGTACATGTTTTGGGACAAAAATGCAGGTGCGCGGATTACTTCGGAGGTGTCTAGCAGCAACTTACCTCCGATGTTACCAAGACCGCATATTTTGCCACCCCTGATCCACGGCTCTTGGATGAGGGCGATGGTGTTCGCCTGTTGTGGTTGTTTTATCTCCAGCACTCTGCGCAAGGTGGCCGACGCAGATTGGCTGTGCTGGAGGTTGGTCTGCAGGATATTAGTCCCGCAAAGGAGAGGAGCAGAGGCTGCTGTCCTCGCCCTCGCTTCTCTCCCCTGCCGGAAAGCAGTCCTCGTCCGATGTTAGACTGGGCGAGGGTGGATCTGCCTTTGATCCTGCTGTTGAGACAACCTCGAGTGCTGCCATGGAAGTTGCCAACTCCACCGCCCCCTCAACGCTCTCCATCGCGGAAGGCGATGGGGAACGTCCAGGTAGCGGCAGACCAAGCTCCCTCCCAGGCGCACTCGAGGCTGTTGTTGATGCCGACGCAGCGGCTGCCTCCCTGGTTCCACCGTCCTCCAGGAAGCGGATGTATAAACTACCCATAAGGTAGTATACCCGCCGCTGCTGGTCCTTTATGGTTTTGACCATGGACTCCGGCACACGAAAGAAGAGACAGGTCCCCGGGGGCTCCTGCCTAACCCTTTCGTGTGTCAGAGTCCAGGTGTTCATTTTCAGGTTTGGGTTCTGCCTCGCCAACATCCTGAGCAGCTGTGTAGTGTCCTCAGTGGTCTCCGGGACATACAGCATACACAATGCCTTTTTAGGAATGTCGGCTTGGGGCCGAACGGTGAGCGTGGTCCCCGGGAGTGGGGACGATATGTTGTTGACGACCCCTTTGAGCCAAGCCAGTGTGAAGTCGTCCTCGCACCATGTTTTGAGGACGCCTTCGGCGAAATGGGCCCGGCCTCTGAAGTGGATCGCGGTGTTCGTGTCTGTTTGTTCAGGAGCTGCCATCAGCAGAGCCCGGAGCTGGTTCTCTATCGTTTGACGGATCCCCTCCGCTTGCTCCTGCGTCATGTCCGAGAAAGGCTCGGTCATGACGGCGACACACAGCTCGTTCGTTCTGAACGACGCGGCCACTTCGGCGTAGCTCACCAAAGTTCCGTCAACCATACGGGAGCGGGCAGGCTTGCTCTTCTTGCTAATCCCCGTTGGTGTGACGGAATCTTCGGGACGCGTACGCTTCTGCGCCCGGGTCGGTGGTACCATAGTGGTGTTTTTCTGTTGTTTGCGTCCTCTTGGCCTCGTGCAGCGCTTGCGCTTAGTGCCGGTGGCAGCCTCGCCTTTGGGCGTCTCGGCCGTTACCAACACCGCCTTGTGGGACGTCTTTTTGTTTGGCATTGTTTGCCAGGTTGATCCTCCTGCCATTGGGGCATTGGCCAGACTCGTCGGGTCCCTCTCAGAGACCGCAGCCGTTAACGCAACCCGTGTTTTGGGCGCATCCACATTTGCAGTACTCCTCGAGTCGCCACGAGCAAGAACTGTCCTTGGCCTTACGGTCAGGGTGGAGTTCGAGGGCGCATCCATGGACGCAGATGGGGTTGGGGTCGCTCGGGACGCAGCCTGTTGTGGCGCATCCCTTACGGTTGCCTTCCTCATCGCATCCTTGGACGCAGCCGAGCGTTTATGACTAGCGGGTGCATCTTTGGACGCAGCCTTAGGCGGTTTTCGCTTAGGCACATCCTGAGACGCAACCCTTGTGTCGGTTATGGAAGGCGCATCTGAAGACGCGGCCTTTTGTGCGTTGGTTTCTATAAGCGCATCCGACGAACGGGACGCAGCTTGTGGTTTGGTTGATTCTGTAGAAGTCTCTTTGTCCATGGGTTTGGATGTTAGAGATTCACCGTCGGAGCTCTCCACCCGCCACGGAGCCCTCAGTCGGGGACGTCGCTCGTTCAACGAGCAAACGCCAGAGCTACTCCTTCGGTATAGGATCAACCTAGTAGGAAATTGACGAGCCCGCACGCGACGGAAGATCCCGGGACTGTATACGACACGAGACTATGCCGCAACTCATCCCCAGACCCCACGACGCGCCGGCTGCCCTCCCCCACTAAGTCGACCCTCGCTTGACATCCCGCTTATGGGATGCCTCAGCCGATTGATCGTGGGTAGCTACCCCACGACCTCCCGTGTAGGAGGAAATCCGGGCCAAAGTAGTGTGTTGTGTGCAACCTGCTCCACTCAACTACCAGGATTCCTTCATCCCTCCGTACGGGTCCCCGCGCACGGCACAAACACGCGGGAGGTCATTGCTGTCCAACATCTGCTCTTGTTCGACGGTGGACACCCAAGGGCATGACCTCGCCACCCCTGAGGTAGATCGCCCGGTAATTTCTGTTACGTCTAATTCATATGGAATTAGACCAAAAACGGGGCGGCAACCTCGAGAAGGAACATCACCGGACTTGCCTTGAGGATCTACACGACCGTTGCGCTCTCCCTCAAGACCACGCCACCTTACCGCCTCTGAGGGAGGAGGCAAGGTAGGTCTGCGTCTACAAAACCAAGCCAAGCAAGTAAGCAAGCGAAGCGTGTTGTTGGAAGCCAAAACATAAATTTGTAAACGCACAACCCTCCCCACCATCTTTATTTAGTAAAAACTAGTTGTGCCCGCTGCTTTGCCCGCGTGCATGTCGGAAATCATCCCACGGGATCGTGCCACTGAGACAAAAAGTAATTGGTAAAACGGGCTGTTGTCTGCAACTCCACATCAAAGCGCGTATTTTGCGTACGAGTGGGAGAATCTGTTATTCAATCCACCCCAGCTCCTTGAGAGGCGGGCATCAATCGTAGGAAGTGCTTCCTTAGCCTGCCTGCACTAACTTAAGTCCAACCATATTTTGAGATGTTAAATGATAAATGATTTATTTCTGTAAGTAGGTTTGTACAAACACTATTACACGTCAATCATATTTTTTTAAACTAGATGAGGTCGTCGTTTCCTATCTGACTACTCTGAGAAGAAAGTCTGAAACAAACTCAGAGGTCGCAGTCTCTTTTAAAGTCCAGACATAATCTTGGTCAGATCATGTGAAGACCATGTTGATTGGTGTCTGAAATGGTCTTTTGAGGAAAGAACCACACAGGTTGAGTGGACCTGTCCATTCAGTGCACGCATGTATCAGTAATCATACGGCTCAACTCAGAACTTGAGGAGCTCAACGATTTGATGAACAATACCAAAGAAAAGACATTTGGGTAGGCCGCATAAAGTACTCAAACTGCCAGATTAACTTTAAAAATGAACTGAGAAAGAGATGAAACACAAAAACAAAAATACCACATAGTCCTCACATTCACAATAATTAAAGCAAAAATAATATTATACTTCTCAAAGTAAATATTCATGTCAAAGTGTAAATAATAATAATCAAATGTCAAAGTGTATATAATAATAATCGAATGTCAAAGAGCAAAACAAAAATAAAAACAAGATTCAGTATACAAAATTGGAGCAGGTCAATCCAAAGCTGATCCCTGAGTTGATCCCTGGTTCGTTTACTTACCAGGGTGCATAGATACCAGAAAGGGAATGCTTTCTGGTCCCACTGGTGCCATGCTCGACCCCCTCCTGGCAAGTTAAGCGGCTGCATCGTTGCCTAGTACCTGTGTCCCTTGACCCACTGAATGGTAATATTATTGAGTATAGTTACCTCGTTGAGGTGGTGGCACTCGTATATCAGTCCAGAGTCAACTGTGTGACTGTTCAGCGCTTGCAGAACAGCCATGCTGTCTGAGAGTATGTGGAACGAGTGGTCCTTAATTTCCCTGGCCATGATAGCAGACGCGGCAAGGTAGATGCCCATGCATTCGGCCTGGAACACTGTGTTATGGACTGCCAGTGGTGTGGCTATGTGGATGTTGATGTCCTCCGAGAAGACTCCAGCCCCTGTGCCACTACATGATTTTGATCGGTCCGTGAAGATACGTAGCTCGGCGGTAGCGCAAGCCTTTGCATCGTCGATCCTCATGTAGTTGGATTCTGTATTTTTTATCGAAGTTAAATTGTGTGTGGGCACCCGGTCATTTATTACCTTCGTAATGGGGAACTCTCTGTTGAGTTCCTTAAGCAGTGCGGTGTGTTGTATGTCTCTCTTACTCCAGAGAGTTATGGCCTTTAGACGCGCTGCCGCCATCGTCGCTTCCTGCTGTATGAACAGGTAGAGCGGCGGTAGCCCCAGCATGGCTTCGATCGCTGCAGTCGGAGTAGTCCTCACGCAGCCCGTGGTCGCTATGCAGGCCAGTCTTTGCATGCGCTGTAGTTTGTTGGTGGCTGTAGCTAGCTTGGTGCAGGGCCACCGGACCACGGCCCCGTAGGTGATCATGGGGTGGATCACTGCGTTGTACAGCCATAGTATAATTTTGGGTGATAGACCCCACTTAATTGTTACCTATCATTTTTCTGCACTGCCAGAAAGTGATGCAGGCGCTGGTCAGCTTGTTGTCCAAAGTAACCCCGAGATTGGTCTGTGGGATTTCGCGTTAGTATAGTCACCTCGTTCGTCGTCGCTTTGGGATGAAAAACTTTCACTTTCCTCCATCCCTTGGGAACGCATCCAAATGCAGGCACGCTCTCATTAGAGGCACTAGTCTAATTGCGACAGAGGTTCCCCCCATTGCAATAAAGCGGGGAACACTCCATCGGGTCCAGTTGCTTTGAAGAGATGTAAGCTTCGGATGGCCCATTGGAGTTTCTCCAGTTTGCGTACCGCCAGTCGTTTTCTGATAGTGTTTGAATTACGTCTTGCCAGTCGATAACCTGCTCGAAGCCACATCCAGGCAAGTAAGTTTCAATTAGGACGCGTGTTGCTTCTTCAGTAGCCCTAGTGTGAGTTTAATTTAACCATCTCGAACAAGCATGGAGCGCGTCGGCGCTCCGATTGGGTCGTCTCCAATCCAGGGCCAAACGGAGCGCCAAACGCGGTTGAAGCAATGATATTATAAGTGTAATCATTGGGTTGAAGCGTTTGATCGAGATGGTTAAATGAAACTCGCACTAAGGCCTCAGGCGACGTCGTGAGTGTGTTATCAGGTTTGCTGAGGTTAGCGGGCCCCGATGTTTTCTGTTGCGCCAGAACCTTCCTTACCCTGCTTCCTGACACAGGATTTTCTCCAACCTGCGGTACCCCTGTATCTGACGTATTTTTTGTAGCTGGATTTGGCTGCATAGTAGCTATCCCAGTCTTCATCCGCACGTGTTCATAGCTCTATTTAAAGCTTTCCTTACCTTCCCGCGCTTGCGCTCCAGGTCAGCGGTCAGCGTTGGTGGGGACCAATGTTTGCCCGGTGTGCTACGCGGGGTGGTCTCTGGGAAGGCAGTGTGGTAGCTGTCTATCATTGAATTGATGATCTGGGCCCCAAGTCTGCTATTTTTATAAATTCGTCATTCCAACACGATCCCATTGTCAATTTGCTAAAAGTTCGTAATCTGCTAAATTCATAATGGTCGAATTGTGTTATAATGGCATTGTCGTATTGCCATTATTATAAAAGCCGTTAGTAGAAATGATTTTCGAAAAACGACTACTAAATTTGAGCATTTATTCATGCCAGATTTCATTTACATATATTTTTGCATATTATTTATTAGTGTTCTATGCAATCTGAAGTAGTAAGAAGTTCGTAAATAGCAAAAAACTCACAACTCAAAAATATTTTATCTGTATATCTGATCAAAGGAACTTTCAAAATTTTTGCAGATTACCGCCTAAGTTAGTCATTCATTGGGCACGCCACGATTGCGGCGGTAAGTCCCCTCTTTGAGGAGTGGTTTGAGAGGCGGCATGGCGTCCTCACCTTCCGCCTGACGCAAGTCCTCACCGGACACGGTTGTTTCGGGAGGTTCCTGTTTCGGATAGGGCGGGAGGAAACGCCCGGGTGTTTCCACTGCGAAGATCGCCCTGAGGACACGGTGGAGCACACGGTGGCGGTCTGCCCTGCTTGGCCGGAGCACCGCCGTGTTCTCGTGGAGGCGATCGGCGGCGGCGATCTCTCGCGTCCGGCTCTGGTCCAGGCCATGGTACGGAGCGAGTGGGCATGGGGAGCCGTCACCTCCTTCAGCGAAGCAGTGATGCTCACGAAGAGGGAGGCGGCGCACGTGAGGGAGAGGCAGCATATGCGCCCTCGCGACCCCAGCCGCCGCAGGATACGGAGACGCCCTGGGCGTCGGGAATCCCAGGCCGATTTCCGGCCACCGTAGGCATGGGCTTGCGGACGGCGAGTAATGGGTAGCTCGCTGTCCGGTAAGGACCAAGCCCAAGTCGACGGCGCGTTGTGTTCCACGCGCGCCTCAAAGAGATGTCAGCACAAAAAGCGATGGGACCCGCAAGGGTCGATGCCTGCCAGGGGTGCGGGTTTGTTCGAAAGAGACACCACAGCCCCTGGCTTAAGGGCTACTGAAGGAACACGGGTGGGTTTTATTCAGTAAAAGTCTGACACGCCCTCCTGCTCCACCCAGAGCGGGAGAAGTTATTTGATGATTTCCCACCCAAAAAAAAAAAAAAAAAGTTAGTCATTCATTTGTCATTATGTACGAGATTACCAATAAATGCCATTTCTTGCAATGGGCCCGCGTGGTGGATTACGGCCCACTCCCTCTCACAGAGAGGAGGCCTGTGTCCCAGCAGTGGGAACTTTAAAGGCTGATTGTGACATCACATTCTCCCCTCATTTTATGAGTCCCTCTTCGTTTTCTTTGTATTTACCTGCCGGAAAAGCAGATAGAATGGGTATGCGTCTCCCGCTTCCATTGACGAAAGGTAGCTATGTGGAACATCAAGTGATTTTGATCTGTTAGACGTTGACTTATCTGACTTGAAGGGTAAGGGTTATAGAATAGCCATAGATAATCGCCAAGCTAAGACGATCTTCCTGTAAAAAAAGACGCAGCGGCTTGTCAAGGTTTGGTCCAAATTTTGTTTTTTGGAAAACCCATCATTGCTATTAACGCACGATAAAAACATTGATAGTATACGTTACAATGTTTTTTTTTTTTAATTCCAGGCTGAACAGAAAAGAAGGGATGCTATAAAGAAGGGCTACGATTCTCTTCAGGACTTGGTGCCGACTTGCCAGCAGACCGACGCATCAGGGTACAAGCCAAGTAAAGCAGCCGTAAGTTTCTTATCATTTCGTATTTATATGGCGAAGGTTATCTCACAATTTTGTTTTACCGACCTTGGCTACTAATCAATACTCAATACTGCCTATATTGAGTATTACGATGTAGGTTGCTTGTGTAATATTTGCGATGCTATTTATAAATTGTTGCAATTCTTCTTCTGTGTTCTTTGTGTTGCATAATACTTCATTCAATCCAATTAGTTTTAATTTTAACACTTGATTCAACGAAATTCCTATTCACAAATAATTTGGCTAAGAAATTACCGGATATTTTATTCAGTCGACAAAATAAAGTACCTACATACCTACACCCTGTTCCAAAACTCTTTGATGAAAGAAAAAACTTCTAGTTACATTCATATCTAGGTATTCTACTATACAAACTTATTTTGCTGTCTTGTCGCGGAATAGATATGGAGGCCAGTGACACCTCTTGAAGTAGCACGCGGCAAGCACGTGCTAGATCTAAGTTCGTAATCGTAATAATATATGCGATAGGTTACTAGGCAATTTAGAATTTGACATAGTTAAGAAAGAGAGTTGGTTTAATTTTTATCGGTATCAAATCTTTTTTGTCCATGAAATACGGGTTATTTTTTTCTAGTGGAAATCTACGTGTTTTTAGGCGATGGGAGGTTGGGGAATTTATTCATAATTCCACCTATTTAGATCATATGGTGCCTACCACGTGGTTTAATGGGTCGAAGATCCTTATCACTTTTCGATGTAGACTCCAGGATCTCCGATTAGATGTATGCCGATGGTTGATATTGGCACGCCATCTAGGGAAAACAAAGTAGTTTCCCACAATACTCTCGGCGTGGACAATAGCTTAGGAAAACTACACGCTACCTCCTCCTCAGGGTCTCTTTACTCCGTCGATTGTGCCCTATATATTTTACAGGGCAGAATAGTTAGAGAAACCCTTGCTTCCCAAGTTGCACGTGTTAGTGTAGTGGCAGATCGTGTTAGCCTAATTTAATAACAAAGAAGTCTACTGACATGTGTCCACGTACATGTCTTGTTAACCTCGAACATAGTAAATGGAAATTGTGTTTCATATTGCTCATCATCATCAGCCTACAGCAGTACACTGCTGGACATAGGCCTCTTCAATTGCACGCCATTCAGCTCAATTCTCGGCAACTCTCATCCAGCTGCTACCAGTCCACCCGGCGAAGATCGTCGCTCCACCTAGCCTAAGGGCGTCCTACCTTACGTTTGCCGATTCGCGGTTTCCACTCAAGAACATGTCTACCCCAACGGTCATCGGTTCTACAGCTAATGTGGCCGCACAGTGTTTTATGAAGCCCGATTTTCGGACATCCCATTTTTATTGAAAAGGCCGACAGAAATAATCAATTAAACGCAAGATTTCGAATCCCCATTGAGTTACCAAGTCTAGTTTTTGAGTTATAGTTTTTTGAAAATCGTAATTTTACCATCCGGATTTTAAGAAAAAAATTAATTACGCTTAAACTAAGCATGATACGAAATAATGATGTTAGGTACATTATGGCGTATCTTATGGCGAGTACTTCAATCCATAAATGAACCTCACAACTTTGCTAGATCCAGATTTATACGACATTTTTGGTTTTTAGTTTTTTATTTTTTTCTCAAAAATTCCGCCATTTCGGGAAAAGTTATTAATACAGAAATAATTCTATTTACTTCCCCAATACACCACATAATTATGAAATCCCAAATCCATGGAACTTAGAAGTTATTCCAATTTAACTATTTTTGTTAGGGTTGTCAAATTTTTATCCTTATTTTGTGGATCAAATTTTTCGTAAAAGTAAAAGTTCCGTACTCACAATGACAAAAAGAACGTGTACCAGTTTACTGACAGCCTACCGATACCGAGGCCTTTCAAAGTATCAAGTTTCAAGTCCCCTTCAGGTTTACCTACTACATTTTGTTTGTTTGTTGGTAGAGACTAGGAAATAAATAGCAAATCAAGTGCATGTAAAGTTAGGATTGAATGCTATTGATATGATACGAAAACTTTCGAATTTAGCCGTAGCCTACGATTCTGATTTCCGATTTTCACTTTATATAAAAAAAAACAAATTGCATTTCAGTCAAACCTCACTCTCTATATCTTCTTCGTTGCAAAGCACCACACATTCTTCTGCATCATAACTTTCAATTTCATCAGCACTGGTAAGCTCTTCTATCATGTTCGGGTCTGGTAGAGGTTTTAGCAATGATATTGCGACTGCAGACAAAGGAATTTTACATTGCTTTTTTTGGCGTTGGAGCAGCCGTGCATGTGATATTACAGGATCGGATGACTCTAAAGCCCTATGGAATAAATCAGTCATCGTTTTCACCCTATCCATTTTTCGGCAGTGATGCTCACGGTCGCTTCTCCAAAACTTATTTCTCGATTCCGACGCCTGCTCTGACAGCATTCCAATGGGAAGCGATGTTGAATTAATTATTGCAGCCCCATGCACCAATATTTTATGTACAGTTACTGTCGTCGGATGCCAGTCGTAATTTTCTACATATTTGTAGGCGATTTGTTTGCAAAAATTGCCAAATTTATTACCATCGATTGGCAGACCACTGGACATAACAGTTAGAATAACGTGTAAGTCGTCCAGTAGCCATTGCTCGAGGTCAAGAATTTCTGAAAAATTTGACGATTCTTGTCGGACAAAGCGATTCGCGCAGTATTCCCGTCATTAGTGGTGCCAGAATTTGGCCGAACAACGTCTACTAGTAAACCTAACTTCTCCCTCATTTGTTGCTGAATAGCTTTTTTTCGAGCATCTACCAGACCTTTTTCTTCCGATTTTTGAGGTATCCTCCATTTTTTTACCACTTTTTTATAAGATAGATGCAAGAGGAATTCAAGCACACGGATCCACGCATGAAGTGGACTCACACCATGCTTAAGAGCATCAATATTTACAGGTTGCTCTAAAGCTAGGTCAATATTGTTGAATTGCGTCGCCGTTAAACCACAATATGGGCAACGCATTTGGGAGAGGGTATGTAAAATGGTATTTAATACCTTGCCATCAATGGCAGCTAAATTTAATGAATAGGAAGCTTTTATTTTGTGTCCCTTTGTGGTTTCACCTAATAAAGATGAAAGATTATTTATTGCGGCTTCCCCTTTTGATTTTTCCGACAGTATTAATGCTTCCGTTTCTTTCCTGTACTGCACGCAAACCAGTCTACAGTATCTGTAGGATTGTGGGGCTGGATTCTTCCAAAGTATAACATTATTCGTTCTGAGTACTAAAGGAATAAATGTAGTTGCAATGAGGCTATTTTCTTCACCGCGCTCAGCATCTGAAAAGGCTTGTTTATACAATGACTGTCCGGTACTCCCATCAAAGCCCCAGTTTCCTTCCATCACACATTCCAACTCTTTCACAGTTTTTTGGTCACAATATTGTGTTACAACTTCATCACTGATTGTCAATAATCTGTCAAATGTGTGTTGTAAAAGGTCTTGGAAAGGAACTGAGGCTTCTCGCTCTGAAATTATAATATTGGCTGGATAGCAATCCTTTTTTACTGCTAAAACTTTATAAAATGGAGGAAATGCAGGGAACCCGCGATCTTGAAGATCCATATGAAGAAAATTGTAGGTCTCGATTGTTAATTTTCTATCTATTACCACTGATAGCGCTTCTTCCGGAGTATACGGCCGAGGACAATTCGTAATTTTTTGAAAAATATTTGTTGGTGCTTGAGGTGCTTCTAAACATCTATAAATAACCTTTTCTAAATCTTTTGCTGGCTTCGATTGTATAGAAACGCCTTCAATTGACAGTGATTCAGTAAATTCACTTTTTTTTAGTAAAGGCTCTTCCTGTAGTTGCGTTTGGAGCCGTCGACGACTTCTTAATTGCTGCCGCATACTTAAGTTCGTGAATGTACTACTTTTCGGTGACAATATTGAATCTTCAGCCACCTTCAGCTGCCCGGTAATCATTAGTTGGCTTAACCAGTTTTGATGTTTTTTTGCGAAATGTGTAATTGTATAATTACATTTTTTGTACATGCTTTTACTTTTGCTTAAAAATGTAGCAAGAACAGGTGCAAATTCTTCCTTAGTGTGAGAAATTTGGTAGCTCTCCCCAAAATAGTGAAACATTTTATTTACTAGTTCAGCTGTTGACATGTCTTTGAATTTATTCGTAAGTAAATTAAAAACGTCTAATCTTGTCAATACTTTTTGTGAGGGCTGATTTCCAACGTCCTGTGTGTTTGCTGCTACTTCTGAAGGCTGAAGAGCACCAGCTTTGGTGCTATCCATAGCTTCGATTGTCAAATTGGCCACTTGCAGACCAGCATGTGGATTGGGATTCTCATGCCCCCCTGGCATTAAAGAGTCCTCTGGTCGGGGCCCAGAAAGACCATCTCCAGCAGAGCGGGTCAGGTTCTGCTGAGGTAAAGTAGTCTCATGGGTAGTGACCGGCTCCATGATTACTAATAAATTCCGCTTACTATAGAGTTAAATATTTGGTGGCTGCTCCCCTGCGTTACCGGGTAGGCTACCGTGCCACTAAACAGATGTACGCAATAGACAACGAAAACAACATAAGCCCGAAGGCATAGCCGGAGGTCAAGTTATAAATATTTATGGGAGTTTTAGCCAGTAGAAACTGAAACCGCCTTCACCGCGTGGAGGTACTGGGAGTACCTCCACGCGGTGAACGCGGTTTCAGCTTATGTTATTGCTACTGCATACGTGTATTTTGCGTGTCATTTATTACGCACCACAAAAATACTTAAATAACACAAAATGCCTGACTTTACCTTTTAATGCACAACATCGATGAATAATATTTTATTTAGATACCAAGCTGGTATCCTGGCGTCTTCTCGTCAGATAATTACTACCAGGTAGACATTTTTGGCAAAGTTATATAAAATCCGGATATAAATAATTATCTGAGATTTTTGACAACCCTGACGACGTAAAATCCGGAACAAACTTAAAATCGTTGTGGTTTCCAAGTTCCATGGAATTGGGATGTGAAATTTATGTGGTGCGTTGGAGAAGTTATCAAAATCATTTCAGTATAAATAACTTTTCCCGATTTGGTGGGATTTTCGAGAAAATTAAGAAAAACTAAAAACCGGAAAACACGTATATATCAGGATCTATCAAAGTTACAAGGTTCATTTGTGCACTAAAATACTCGGCATAAGATACGCCATCAATGTACCTAACATCATTATTTCGTATCATGCTTAGTTTAATTGCAATTTTTTTTTTTTCTAAATATCGAGATAGAAATTGGTCGATTTTCAAAAAACTATAACTCAAAAACTAGACTTTGTAGCCAAATGGGGATACGAAATCTTGCATTTAAATGATTGTTTCTGTCAGCCTATTCAATAAAAATGAGATGTCCGAAAATCGGGCTTCATAAAACACTGTGGGCCGGCCCATTGCTACTTCAGCTTGCTAATTCTGTGAAATATGTCGACAACTTTGGTTATCTGCCGGATCACCTCATTCCGGATTCTATCGCTCAGAGATACTCCGAGCATAGCTCGTTCCATAGCTCGATGAGCGACCTTGAATTTATGGACCAGCCGTACCATGAGTCCACGTTTCGGCTATTTAACGTCATAACAGACAGGACGCACTGATTAAAGACTTCAGTCCAGGGATGGCGGACCAATGGCACGCGTGCTGTTGGTGGCACGTAAGAAAATAATTTGGGCACGACAGCCTAAGTCACGGTATGGTAGGTTCAGTATGATAGGAGTATGGTAACTTCAACATCTTACGCCTGAGTCGTAAGTTCAGAAACCGTACCTCCACATGATTCTATTCTATGTCATATACCTTAATACCAGATACCAGAAGTTGCACTAATTTATTCTTTCATTTAAATAAGGTGGTGTGATGTTGATTACTATATCATAGTACAAGTCTATTTCTGTTTGTTTGCATATAAAGACTACCAATGAGTTGGAAAGTATTTTTTTTTTTTTCTAGTAGTCAATAAGTTAAGATTGTTTTTTGGCACGTCAATGCCATAATAAATATTTTTTTGGAAAAAAATGACTCGTAGTGGTTAAAAGGTTCGCATCCAGGACGAAGTTTTGCAAACGCTGCCCAGCCCAGTTGAATTCTTCTGTTAGCTTCATACTGCTCATACTAAAGTAAAGAATATTGTATTCATAGGTTCTTTCAACGGCTTGATGCTGAGTAATAACAGCCGCATTGGTCGATTGAATAGGGTTAAGCTACGCTTGCCTTGGTTGGTCCGTGGATGGGTGACCATCTTTACATACCAAAACCTCTCCGTGCCTCGTAAAGCACGTTACGCCGTTGGTCCCGGCAGTCATTCGTGGATCTTTGACAGTCGCTATAGGTCGTCAGAAGTCCGAAAGCCAGACAAACCAGTCTTACCAAAGGTTCACGTATTACCCAATAGTTGGGTTGTAGAAGTCAGATAGGTAATCGCTCTGTGCAAAATACTGGTATTCTGCTGCATCGGGTTAGACTGGAAGCCGACCCCAACATACTTGGGAAAAGGCTAGGCAAAATGATTTAAGTTCTTTGAACAGCATTCTTATTCTCGTATCCGCACGAACTTTATGATAATACTTTAAGCCCTGTACCCAGCTAATAAACTGGCCCAGGGTCCACTGGATGTACAGCCCGATTCAAACTTTATAACGGCTCGGAACATGAGGCGTGTCGTTGCGCAGTAACAAATTCACGTGTCAGCGGGTGGAGCAATGCAAAACAGCCTTGCAATAGTTGTATAGTTTGATTTGTCAAAGGATTCTTAGTAATTAAAAATTCATAATCATAATTCCAGGTACTCCAAAAATCCATAGACTACATCCAATACTTACTGCAACAGCGACGAAGGCAGGAGGACGAACGGAATGCCTTGCGTAAAGACGTGGTGGCACTGCGCATCATGCAAGCTAACTACGAGCAGATCGTTAAGGCGCAGCACTCGGTTCCCGGCCATAATGAACAGAGGCTTACTGATCAGGATAAATTCCAAGTTGTAAGTATGAAAGTTACGGATTAATCGAAGATAACTGTACATTCGGGCCTCATGGTAGCTGTACCCTGCGTCCTAACTGGAACCGATTATCGCGATTACTTGATCGCTTACTTGAATAATCACGTACCTACCATACATCTACTCGTATATATATAAAAGGAGAAACTGACTGACTGATCAATCAACGCACAGCCGAAACTACTAAGACTAGGAACGTGAAATTTTGTACACAGCTTCCTTTTATAATGTAGGGGAGCACTAAGAAGGGGTTTTTGGAAATTCGACCTTTAAGGGGGTGAAAATGGGGGATTTTGTTTGTATGAAAAATCTTATTCCTTGAATTAATAAACTTGAAACTTGGCACAAATACTTATCAAAGTAAATTATAAAGTTGGTTATTTATTGTTTTTCTAAACTAACCCTAAAGGGGGATTGAGGGGTGTCAAAGTTTGTATGGAAGAATTTTAACGCGCTGTTTGATTAACTCGAAACTCAGGATTTATACCTAAAACCAAAAATAAAGACTAACGTGTATCAGGGTTTTTCGAAAATCTACCCCTACAGGGGTAAAATTTGCACACATATAGATTATAACCTAGATTAACACATATAATACTTTTTATCCCGCCGGTACGTTCCCGCGGGATAATTTCCAACTTCCACGCGGGCGAAGCCGCGGGCGGAAGCTAATATTCATATAAAAAAAAGTCAAAATATTTTATTTTACATAAACCTGCATGGGCACTTATGAAACGTCAGAAGCTACATAGGTGCACGGTTCCAATTTTTCGCTTCCTATGGAGAAGAGCCGGCAAGAAACACCACGGTTACTCTTTTAAAAATAATTGGCTTTTACAATGTTTCCAAATTACAGTGATAATTGATATGGAAGGACAGTGCAGGCCTGTCAATAAGTACCACGTACTTATAGGAATGAAAATACAGAATAGAAAATTGTCTACAAATCCAGTATAAGCTGATCTCGCATTGTATACTTTAATTTTATGTTTCGTAACGATATTTACGTACCTTCCATTGTATAGAATCAAGTTCTTCTAATATAACAGACAGCTGTGCTGCTGTGGTGTTTGTTGCGCCTCTTCTTCTTCCCAGCTAAAGCACGAGGAAGTGGTAAAGGGCGGGCGTTTTGGGGGACTGTCGTATGTAATTTTGACGTTCAAAAAGTGCTGATACTAGCCTAGTTTGAATAAATGACTTTTGATTTTGTTTCTAGTTTCACCACTTATTCCAACAATAATTGTCTTAATAACATTATTTAACCATTATGCGTACTAAATATTTAACTTAATATGACATAGTTATAAAAATGCTTTTCATGCAGTTCCAGGGTATAATGGACAAGCTATTCGAGTCTTTCGAATCGGTGCCGACGAATAACTTCGCGGAGTTTTCAGCTGGCGTGTTCAACTGGCTCGAAGAATACTGTAAGCCGCAGTCGCTGAGAACAATGGTGCATGGGGTACTTAGAGAACAGAGCTATACGCCATAGATGTTATATTGCCGCTGTGTCTTATTTTTTGTACATAATCATAAAAAGGTTACATTTATTGGGCTTTCATAAAGATTATTCTATCCGGATTTTTTTAGCAGCAGCCATTTTGGTATTTGGCAATAGGCTCGGGCGAAATGTTGGTGTACTATAGATACTCCTCTGCCCATCCCTTCGGGAAAACAAGGCGTAATGGTAAGTTACGTTGTATTATGTGAATGGAAATTTTACTATTGGTAGTTTTCTTGAATGATATGGCTTACATTCTGTATGTTCGTTAAATACTGGTTGTTTGCTGGTTGGTTGTTAAATTTACCGTGTATTATCTATACAAGGTGAATTCTTAGTCACCGTAAAAGAAAATCAGGGCGATAGTACCCATGAAATTGATCAACTTTCGCCAAGGAACATGGGTCGAAACATGAAGAAAAAAAAATCAGACCTCCCATGCAAAATCAATAGACAGCTGATCGAATTTGTATGGGATGTCCGATTTTTTTAACCGTTAAACGCTGACTAAAAATTCACCTTGTATAGTAAATACGTGAAGAAAAAACTTTGTAGCCCTTTTTACGAAAATTACACGGACGGAGGAGTATAACATTTGGCACACTAAAAGTTAGTTATGCAGAAGGAGTGCAGAAAGCTAAAATATAAATTAATGAGGGTTTTCTTGAATATTCAAGCCACCAGTTGATGCCACTTTGACAAGAGGTCTTCCAGTTCGACAATGAACTTAAAATATTTGATGTCATTCGTTTCATTCATTTGTTCACCATTCAGTCCGTAGGCGCTTCGACACTTTTGACAGGTGCTCGGACCTGACGTCTCAGTGCTGCCACCGTAGTAGTAGTGAATGTCATTTCAGAAAACCCTCATTATGGTCGTTTTTCGACCACGGAGCGACCACTAGTAAAAGTTAAGTACTCGAAATGGCCTTGTAACTCAAAAAATGGTCATCGAAAGCAACAAATAAACGAATGAATCTTTGTCAAAGCCCGATTATGTAGCCAGAATACAGTTTCTATTGCCTTTCGTCCTTATTTCATTCATATGAAAAGTAACACTGATGTTTTCCTCCTCCTATTGTGACATAGATAACATATTTATGCCACTGCAATTTTTTATTAATCTGACAAACTTAAGCTGATTATGATGATAGAGCACGCGATATACGTCCTTATAATATGTTCAATGTGATAAGAGAAAATGTATGTAGATTTATATTACATGATTGTTTATTTTTACGTCTCTTTATTGTATTTTATTGTTATTCATGTTGCACCAACTCTTTGTAACAGAATTATAGTTATAATCCGAAATTATAAGAGAATTTAACATTTTTTTTAAATGACTTTTTGAAGAGAAGAGGCCATCTTCTAAATGTATGTAAATTGAATAATAAAATCTGATATATTATATAAATATGATTGTTGCCTGTTGTAGTTGCCTTGTGAATAAATACATAAATAAATCTTTTGATTGGGCAGGAATTGATTTATATAAAAATATAATAATATATTTTTTATCGATAATATGCATAGAGTCCAAGAGTCTATTTATTTTTTCTTAGAAAACAATTTATTTTTGAAACATATCTTTGTGATGATAAGGAATTCGCCTTAAAATATTTGTTCAAGAAAACGAATGTCAATAATTGATAGTGCCTTCAACAGTTTGCTGTTTTCAAATAAAAGTAAATAAATACATGTTTCGTTACAATCGAGTTTTCATTTGTATTTCGGCAGAAGTTGTGTAAGTACTAACATCAAGTAACAATACTTGATGTTTGTTACACAACTTCTGTCATCTCAAGGGCTGAAACTGCGTTACGCGGGCGCCCGCGACGGTCAACCATCGCGGGTCTATGTGCGTGGACACGTGAGGTGGGATCGTAACGATGCCAGTCGCGGGGACATTTTATTTACGACTAGCTGCTGCCCGCGGCTTCGCGGGATCCGCGTGGATGTCGGAAATTATCCCACGGGAACGTTCAGCCTACCCCGCGACGGACGCCCGCGACGGGGCACATTTGTATGAAACCGTGCGGGCGTCCGCTTAACGCAGTGTTAGGCCTAAATCCCTAATTGCATGACACAGTATTAATCAGAATCTGAATCATTTTGCCTGTTTGCTAAACCATTCTTTCATATGTTCGAAATAATTGTCTCCTCAGCAACGTAAACAACGCCATGAATTTTGTGGAAATGTCAAAATGAAAGCGATTCCTACTGATAGTGTATTACGCACTTACCTCTATAGGGAAATCCGAGTCCACACGGGATCGGGGGAACGTTTCTTATGAATCGCTAGCAGCGCTCCGCGGTTTCACCCGCGTAGTTCTCGTTCCCGTGGGAATACGGGGATAAAATATAGCCCATGTCACCCGGGGATAGTGTAGCTTCCCAACAGTGAAATAATTTTTGAAATCGGATCAGTAGTTTCGGAGTCTATTCAATGCAAACAAACAATCAAATCTTTCGTCTTTATAATAATTATTAGTATAGATTAGCTCTTTTTTTAACCTCCGACGGAAACAGCTGTTCAACCTGATTTTGTCAATGTATGACTATACTTGTGTTACTCTTCGTTCAATAAAGTTATTATTTATTTATTTCAACAGAGAGGTGTTAAAATAAGTTTAACGTGTGCATACAGATACACACATTATTTGCCGTTTGGGAGCTACGATGGCGCAGACAGCTCAAAACGCTTTCGTTGACGTACCTACTTGTCATTTACATAATGACCAGTAAGCTCGACCACGTTACAAATCGTCAATGGGAAGAGCACAGAAACACTTTTCTCGAACCTCCTTCACTATCTGCATTTACTCATTTCATCAGTAGCAGGGCTGACTTACCGGAGACAATTGAGGAGTAAGCCTAAGCAAACAGCCAAAAGCGTACCCGCCACGCCTGCGAACAAACCTTGTTGGCGCGGTTGGCGCAGTGGTTAAGGGATTGACTGCTGCGCTGCGTGTCGCGGGTTCGATTCTCGCACGGAACAAATATTTGTATGCAATTAGTTGTTCCGGGTCTGGCTGTTTGTGTATGTTAGTTTAAATGTTTGTAAATGCACCCACAATACAGGAGAAATTCTTAGTGTGAGGCAACGTTTAAAAAAAAACCTATGAGCAGTGCTGTGCTGCGTGAGAAGATATTATTTAAACCTTTGTCATGTCCCATGTGTCGTCAGGATCATTTTATTTTTCTCGAACGCGGGCACCCGCGTCACACTAGTCAGCTATTGCACGCCTCCACACACGACTGCGCTTGTTCCATTAACGTTCATAATATTATCTTGTTTGCATTTTTAACCCACCATTTCCTTTGTAATTTTATCCTAATCATAATACATGTTATACAGTCCACGATATTTTCATTTTGCTCCACCACGACCTATCTTAGCGATCAGTAGGTAATCATTGTCGGTCGTGCCCATTGCCCATGCTTGTCTCCTTCACCTAGCAGTCACCATAAATATCACTGTGATTTTAACGTGTACGTTACTCCAGCAGGAAAGTGACTCCGAGAGTGATATGAGTGGAACGTATAACAAGTGCGTTATCTGTTGTGAAAGTGCGCCACATAAAAAAATTGTGCGCCTTGTCGTTTTGAAAAAAAAAAAATACGGTTCCTCGTGAATCTCTAAAACCATTGTATGTGCGCCTGTAGAATAAACAAACACAGTAGCTCTATATTTGTGCGTATATGTATCAGAATTTTTAAGAAAATATTTATTATTTTAAATTAAAAAAGTTTCGGTTTTTGAAAACGCGAAAAAATATCGTAGCGCCTAAATGAGAAAACGTATTTAAAGCTCGCTGAAAACTGTATTCGGTCCTTCTTGACGCATAAAATGACTATAACAAGTTTCAAAAGTGTACATGCATGCGTTATTGAATAATATTGATTGCTAAAAGTCAAAACGACGGTGTCATAACTTTGACCATACTTTGATGGCAACATACAAGAAACCGGCTCAACTCAAGATGTGTAGGTGTAAAAATTAGTGCTTTTGGTCAAAAATATATAGTGAGAATATTCATTACAACGCTAACGGCTAAATATGTAACGTAATATATAACGGAGTATGTATGAACAACATTAGTTATGCCGATGATATGGCATTGCTGAGTGCCTCGGTTTGTGGCCTTAGGAGATTGGTGACAATCTGTGAGGAGTATGCGTCAAGTCATGGATTAGTCTACAACGTCACTAAAAGTGAAGTCATGGTTTTTGGTGTCAGCGGTCGTTGTACCGGTACTATACCTCCGGTCAAGTTAAATGGAGTATCGCTTATAAGGGTATACAAGGTGAAATACTTAGGCCATATTTTGACCGCTGACCTCAAAGATAATGACGATATTGAAAGAGAAAGAAGGGCGCTGTCGGTGAGAGCTAATATGATCGCTCGCAGGTTTGCACGTTGTTCTAGAGATATAAAAAAGACCTTATTTCGTGCATATTGCACCTCATTTTGAGAGAGGGTGGATTACACTCAAAAATCGTACAGCGCCCTTCGTATTCAATATAATAATGCGTTCCGGGTGCTGATGGGGCTGTTCCGCTTCTGTAGCGCATCAGGGATGTTTGCTGAAGCACGGATGGATTGCTTCTACGCTACGATGCGAAAAAGATGCGCTTCCCTGGTGCGTCGGGTGCGGGCAAGCCCCAACATTATACTGCGGTGTATCGCGAGCAGACTGGACTGCTTGTTTGTGAATCGCTGCTGCAAACTCTCCACTTCGGTGTTGAGCTTGTAGCAGGGATTCGCATTGTAACTATAATGGCAGTGTAGGTTAAGTGTGTAGGTTACGTTTACTAACATAGGGTTAAGAAATATTGTTACTAACACATTTGAGTCATTTGTTACTTGTTTTCTTTAAATATAAATAAAATAACTAAATAAATCCTATGCAACAATAAATTATTAAGCCTAATAGAACCGTCCACACGTGCCTACTTAGGTACCTAACGGAGATTCCCAAGGAGACATGTACAATAAATAAGAATGGCGTCTTACAAAATAAAATTGGTCGAGGCTTGATTAATAAGAAAACCCAAGTTGAAAGTGTCAGAAGTATTTATTTATTCTTCAATAGGTGGGTAGCTGGTTTTATGGAGAATACGCAAATAAGACTGCTACACAAATCATTTATTTAAATCGTACCTTCCTATACGTTACTGTTCTAAGAATAAACGGAAAAGACCATTGACGAAAGTACATAAGAATAATTAATTTATTAAAGTGACGCAGATAGGGGTCTACGCCTACGCGCTACGCGTCGCGTAGCATCATCGAAGCGTAGCAGCGTAGGTTATATACCTCGTAGCTCGTAGCAACGGTAAAAACGTGGTAAAGACCCTTTGATTGAAGAATTCGATTCTTATTGTTATCTAAACCGTAATATTGTGAACACCGTTAGTTAATAATAAATCTATCTCGCGAGATTATAAAGTGACGATAAATTGTAAAGTGCACCATCATATCAGCCGAAAGACGTCCACTGCTGGACATAAGCCTTTCCCAAAAGGGGGATTTTGCCATAATCGCCACGCTTGGCAGGCGGGTTGGCGATCGCAGTGTGGTGGTAAAATGCATAGAGAACGCTGCTGCCCATTCTCTAGTAAGTCCCTCAGTCGCCTCCTACGACACCCACAGGAAGAAATGGGATGGTGCTATTCTCTAACGTCCGGCAACACACGGAACAGAAGTGCCGACCATACTGCTTGCAATATGAAAAAAAAAAAAAAAATTTTAAAACCCCCGACCCTAACAAATACTCTAAAAAGTAAAAATAATCTCTAAAAAGTAAAGGCGGGGGACGGCTAATGAAAATGCTAGGCCTCTGTTTGGCGTTTTCATTGACCGTCCCCCGACTTGACAATGCCTTGATCAAAATATTACCTTCATCTTAATAGGCCTATAAATATTATTATTTTTACTTTTTAGGGTTTTTGTTCGGGTGGGGGTTTTTTAATGATGATTTTGATGAAACATGTCTAAGAACACTCCCGACTAATACACCTTTCAAACAAAAAAACTAAATTAAAATCGGTTCATCCGTTCGGGAGCTACGTTGCCTCAGGCAGACACACATACACACACAGACACGTCAAACTTATAACACCCCGTCGTTTTTGCGTCGGGGGTTAAAAATAGGTTAGGTTAAAACTGCGACCAACCGCCCTACTTCCAAGTTAGTGGCAGTTACTTGACTAATTATTAGCGCAAGATACTATCCGTCTTGATACCAGTTCACAATTTGACGGACAGATTATAAATTATCGAAAAATAGTGCGTTAAATTGTAAATGATTTTTGCAGTGCACAATTTATCGACAGTACACAAATTAACCAATTATATTGCTACCAATCTAGATAGTAGTATGTACACAATTGGTATCTTTCTAGACCTCGCCAAGGCCTTCGACACTATTTCTTGTACTTTACTTTTGCACAAGCTTGAAACACTTGGAATTAGAGGAGCACAACTTCTACTATTTGCTGATTATCTCAGCGAACGTCATCAATGTGTAAAAATAGGTCAATATACTAGTTCTGCACTTAAAAATAGTGGTTTTGCCATTCCACAAGGCAGCATTTTGGGGCCCACATTATTTTTAATCTATATAAATGAACTGTGCAGCCTGCCACTTCAAAATGGTATCATAATGTCTTATGCTGATGACACCGCTCTACTATTCTCAGCTAAATCAAAAGTTGAGGTCTATGAACTTGCTCAAAATGGTTTTAACATATTGTCTAAATGGCTCCATAACAACATCCTAACGTTAAATGCAGATAAAACAAAATACGTTTTATTTGCAATGAGAAATACTAACATACCGCTAACTAATCTAAACATTTACGCACATAATTGTAGCATTTACGCTGACACTGCATGTTGTTGCACTACTTTAGCTAAAGCTGACCATTTGAAATATCTAGGTATCACTATTGACTCCAATCTAAATTTCCGTAAACATATCGATTTACTATGTACGCAAATTAATATATGTTTTTAAGAATTTACGGAACTTAGCCGACTATAAATTAATTAAAAAGGTTTATTTAGCTTTGTGTCAATCCATTCTTAGCTACTGCATAACTTCCTGGGGAGGTGCAGCAAAAACAATTTTACTCCCTATATAGCGTGCTCAAAGAGCAATTCTAAAAGTTGCTACCTTTCGCCCTTTTAGATTTCCTACGCACCAGCTCTACACTACATGTAATTTACTAACAGTTCGGCAATTATTCATTCTAAGCATAGTACTACACCAGCACACTGCACTTCCTTTTGACCCAGTACCTTCCGACAACAGAAGGAATGATTTAGTTTGCATAAAGCCTCAAACTAGACATGCGTTTGCCAATCGATTTTATGTGTTTTTAGGTCCTTTTCTGTATAATAGACTTAACAGATTAATGAACATCTATAGTTTAAGCTATAAAAAATGTAGTACCTACTATGTTATCAGAATACTTAGCGTTACTCAATTACACAGACACAGAAAAACTTCTAGAAATTATGTCATGACGATAATTAATTATTCCCTCGTAAGTATTTACTTCGGTAGTATTTACATTGCTTAGTTGTAGTTATTAATGTTACCAATATGCTTTTTACATTTAAAATTAAATTGAGATAAAAATAATTTATTAACCACTAGGTTAATAGATTATTTTCATATCAATTTAATTTTAAATGTTAATGTCCTAATTTAATTTAAATGTAAAGTGATGGCCCGAAACACAGGTTTAAATAAACCTAGATCGGGCGGGTCGCTACCTAAATTTCGAATTCCGAAACATTGTCACTTGGTCTTGTAATAAAAATATTTTAGAAATAGTTTATTTTTAGGCACTATAATTGTATGGGAAATGTATTACTGTAGGCTAAATGTACTCTTTTTGTCTAAGTTTCTATTAAATAAATAAATTAAATCTCTCAAATCTCTCTCTCAGTTTATAATCTCGCGAGATAGATTATATACTAACGGTGTTCACAATCTTACGGTGACATGGATAGTAACAACGGAACGTTACGCGAAATTCCATTTGATCATTTTCTTTACGTTCACGCCATTCATGCGTGCCAGTGCGAGGCTACTGTGGAGGCGTGCGAGAACTACGCATGTAATTGCTTCATCAATAAGATTAGTTTATATCCTCCAAGGGCGTATGGCGTTTCCCAGCATTTCCACTCACACTATATCTTTCGGTTTCCGTTGAATATGCCAATGCTAATGCAAACTTGTGCCGGGCAAAGTGGGGAGTTCCCCGAAGTTGTTGGTCAAATTATAAATTGCTAATGTCAAAGTTTGAGGAACGAAATTTGCAAGTTAATGCATTTATTAAGAAGTTATCTTCTTCAATAATTCATTTAGGCAACAACTACTTTAGTGGGAACTAGATTTAAACAGAATAAGAATTAATTTGCTTACCAGCATTCTATGACGACACGTTTGGCGCAGTGGTTAAGCGATTGACTGCTGCGCTACGTGTCACGGGTTCGATTCCTGCACGGAACAAATATTTGTATGAACTACAAGTAGTTGTTCCGGGTCCGGCTGTTTGTGTATGTGAGTTTAAATGTTTGTAAACGCATCCACAATACAGGTGAAATTCCTAGTGTGGGGCAACGTTATTTAAAAGAATAAAAAATAAAATAAATATGATAATTTTCTCAGTCGCCACCTGCACGTGCTTTTCTTTTAACAGATTGGTGATTGTAAAATGTATTAGCTTACTTACCACGATGAAGTGATGAAGGATTTTGAGTCCCCTTGCCACGAGATCAACCTTACCACGAGTGGGCACGCCACGATTGCGGCGGTAAGTCCCCTCTTTGAGGAGTGGTTTGAGAGGCGGCATGGCGTCCTCACCTTCCGCCTGACGCAGGTCCTCACCGGACACGGTTGTTTCGGGAGGTTCCTGTTTCGGATAGGGCGGGAGGAAACGCCCGGGTGTTTCCACTGCGAAGATCGCCCTGAGGACACGGTGGAGCACACGGTGGCGGTCTGCCCTGCTTGGGCGGAGCACCGCCGTGTCCTCGTGGAGGCGATCGGCGGCGGCGATCTCTCGCGTCCGGCCCTGGTCCAAGCCATGGTACGGAGCGAGAGGGCATGGGGAGCCGTCACCTCCTTCAGCGAAGCAGTAATGCTCGCGAAGAGGGAGGCGGCGCACGTGAGGGAGAGGCAGCATATGCGCCCTCGCGACCCCAGCCGCCGCAGGATACGGAGACGCCCTGGGCGTCGGGAATCCCAGGCCGATTTCCGGCCACCGTAGGCATGGGCTTGCGGACGGCGAGTAATGGGTAGCTCGCTGTCCGGTAAGGACCAAGCCCAAGTCGACGGCGCGTTGTGTTCCACGCGCGCCTCAAAGAGATGTCAGCACAAAAAGTGATGGGACCCGCAAGGGTCGATGCCTGCCAGGGGTGCGGGTTTGTTCGAAAGAGACACCACAGCCCCTGGCTTAAGGGCTACTGAAGGAACACGGGTGGGTTTTAGTCAGTAAAAGTCTGACACGCCCTCCTGCTCCACCCAGAGCGGGAGAAGTTATTTGATGATTTCCCACCCAAAAAAAAAAAAAAAAAAAAACCTTACCACGAGCAGTGGATTTAAAAATTCCAAAAATAACGTGATCCTAAGTTTCTTATTAGGTACTTTTTCTGTTTTACCCGTGAAAACCTCTAATTGGCCCTGTGTTACATAAGTAAACAACAAATATCCTTCTGGAATAGCTGTTGGTTCTCCGTAGGTACCTACTTCAGTAAATAAATAACGAGAAAAAAACACGTTGCTACAGCGAGTGGCTATTCGTTTATTTCTTATTGTTCCACTTTTCAACACCATACATTATACTTATCAAAAATCGGTAAATGTCTACTTTAAGGTTTACATGATAACAGATAGGAAAGTATGTAGGTACCTACCTACTTAGGTAGGTAAATATTATGTTTAGAAGTTTACAGAAACTGTACAACACAACGCTAGAATACAAGTTTACACTGACAGTTACAATAGTTACTAAAGCTAAAGTAGAAAATACAGTAGGTATTTACTCTTAATTAAATTAAATAGGTAGGTATGTTGGTTCATGAACAACGTTTTAGCATTAAAATAACGCATACCGTAAAACAAGCTATGTTTAAAAATATTATACACGGAACCTCAGATAAACTTAAAAGCGGAAGATACGGTACGCTCTAACAACGCAATCACCAAACCTGGGCTCCATGAAACTCATACCAACATCTGTGATCACAGTTGCATCCTTACAGTTACCGATAGACAAGGACAGACATAGGACTCCATACAATCGTACGAGAGCAACTGCGATAGTCGCCGAATGTTTAAGATTATGAATGACATAGAGCTAGGGAGTCTTAGCGACGACTCGCGATGCGTCGCATGGTGGCTCTCACGGCTTATTTGTATTTTCTATCTCGCTCTCATAAAAATGGCAAGGCCATTTGACATAAAATAAAATTATAATTTTCCGCAAATTATAATTTTTTGCTATACTTATGCTTGAAAAGTAATCCCGTAATCTTATTTTGCTATCTTGATTGATTGGAACACTTATAAAATAACAAAAAAAAAAAAATTGATGCGGATTTATATTGAAAAACGAAAATTATTGAACTGTATCGACATGCGCTGTTTAGGCGATGGTCCGCGTGTGGCTGAGTGCAATTGTTTAGTACCTACGTATCTTCCACTTTCAGTTTATCTTTTTACGGAACAAATTAAGAAAATATTTAAAATAAATTATAGTAGAGCCACATTTGTTGAATCCTTCATAGGCCTCTATTGTATTAATGTTTATTTTAAGTACTTACAAACAAAGATGAAGAACCCACTTAGTCATGTACAATTTTAAATATAAATAGAAGTTACAATGTAAAAGATGATCGTCTGATAAAACCAGGAAACAGAGTAGATACCTAAATCAGTCTTTCATGAAATGCAGTATAAATTAGTATTAGATTGATATAATACCTTACATAACTGACTAGTTTTGTGCCAGAACTAAGAATAACGTTCGCAAATAAAGAAATTACCCTTATTTTTGGGATAGGGCAATTACTCAACATGGTTAATGGGTAACGTGATAAATTATTTTATTACTCCACATTCAGATTGAATTATTGTGGTATAAATGTTGTTCTGCGGTCACATTAATTTGCTTGCTTTGTACACTGCCACAAGGATTTTTTGGCGCTAATGACGTTGACAGAGAGGCGCTGAGGGTGTTCATTGTGCAATTGTTTTATGAAATGTCACTGGAAATGCACACGAAAAACAAGATGGCTGCATTCCGTCCGATTTTGAGTTCGCGCCTAATTATCCTTGTACCGCTATATTTGATTGCTAGACGCGCTCGCTCTCCGTCGGTTGCGAGAGTAGAGTGACGTCACCCATCGGGTAGCTTTCGGTCCTCCGCGCACAGCCCACATTCTTCGCTCGTTCCCTTGGAGTCCCGCAGCACAGTCGTTTGAGAACACAAGCGTAGCACATAAGCAGGGAGAACATAAGAAGTAAACCGATGATAACGGTTACTACTAGTAATATTCTGAGTTCTCCATTGGAGTCGGCTACGCTCGAGTTCCGACTCATTCTCACAGCTCACCGCGCCCTCATCTGAAACAAAGAGGAAATTCTATCATTCAGAATGGAACGGCACTATACCCTAGTGCACCTAGCTTCTGGCGTTTCATAAGTGCCCATGCAGGTTTATATGAAATAAAAATATTTTGATTTGATACGAGTACGTTTTTTAAAATAAAGGCTGCTGGCTCTTCGAGCTAGAAGCCTGTCTAACACGATTTGACGTCCTATTTTAGAAGCCGTATCACCGTAACTTTGAATCTACCCTAATAGATAGGGTGGTGAGTACTTAGATCGCTTAACCTGAAACCTTTCCTGATCATATTTTACGTTGGTGCTTACTTATGCTCGTTTCCTTTAAACAAAAACGGATCGTTTTGCTTGCCAATGGTAGCATTTTTTTTTATTTCCAAACTGTTCAAATAAAGTTTCGTAAGCTTATTTTAGCTGTGATAGCTACTTCCATTTGGGACGGTCTACTCTGCAAAGCTATGAGACATTTGGTTCATTTTTGGTAAAGATACAAGAGTCTTAATTTTAACCTACGACTGTTCGTAAATTATAGGAATCGACCGTCTTGCTATTTTATCTCTCTGAAGGCCTTTTTGAATTAACACAAATTTAATGTTTACTCATTAATTATCGTGTCTAGACGACTCTAGATTAAGCTTTACAACATTAGTACAAATTACAATATTTTAGGTTTAATCATTTAGAACTCGTATTTTCGTCAGTTAAGGCGCTGCCCAAATGTAGAACACCGTAAAACGTTGTTTTTTATCGCACAATTAGGAATATTGGCAAAAAAAAAGTAAAATATTCAAAGAAAGGACTTTTTCAAAAATACTTCATAAAAATAAAACAGTATCATCAAACAATCGTAAACATACTCGTAGCTCAAAATAAATGTTTTATTAAGAGAAAACACTTAATTATAGATACACTTAATTTATTCCACTGACCCATGCATTTATTTTTTTAATTTAATTAAAACTACAAAATTACTTTTATTTTGGAGGTCATTTGATTCAACTAACATCAAACCCATCGTTATTGTGAACTGTTGCCGCAATGCACTATAATTGTCAATGATCTAAAAATTTGCGAGTCTAAAAGTTAATGACGTCAACCAAGCCATATTGCTGCAGCAGGATTGCTAGATATAGCCACAACAGAGGTACGTGGCTATGCTGGACATAAAGCCTGTATTGACTCTGTAATATTTCATAAGAGTTATACCAAGAGAGTACTCCAAAGGCTGATCCCAAATCCTGAACCCGGAAACTTTGTCAGTTTAAATCAAATAGACAACCACCATTCAATTTGACTTGCGTCCGACAGCAGCTAGCTGTCGGAGAAAAGGCAAATTAGTAATTGGAAAATTAATATTTGATTGACAACCTGTCGAATGGTTATGAATATCTATGTAGGCCTATTATTGTAAGCCTTCTATTATTTCCACTAGAAACAGATATCTACTAACTGCCAACAATAGTTTTCGTTGAGAGTTTTTATATAATACCTCGGTAAGGTATACAAAATTCTCAGTGAAAAATATACGTTCAAAACTTCAATTGATAAGAATCTTTTCGAGACCAATATTGATTTACGACTGAATGCAGACTGAATACGGCGCAAGAATGACGCAAAATGTTTTATCGGTTCTCGAACGCAAAATCCTTTGACAAATCGTTCGTGTCGTATTGGGAAATGAAAAATGATCGGGTTTAGACTGTATGTTACGCTCACAGATCACCCCCTCGTAACGTTGCACAACCTTTTTGAATAACCTGACAATCTTACGTTCCATTACTATTCATCCTATTGGCTACCTACATAGAGACCTTAGGTAAACATAATAGATGGCTCCATCCATGAAGAAACGCTCTACTCTGTGACACTTGTATTGAGTGCGGTCAAAAACAAAGGAGAGAGTGGGACGCGTCATCGTGGATTGAACTGTCTGTAACTGGTGGAATATGGGAGTGTTATATGTACAGTTCTGCCGACTTCCCCGAAGGAGCAGGCATTGTGCTACGTTATGAATCATAGGGATGTGGAATTAGGAAAAGTCCGAACGACTGTACTGGTACCGGGACAAAAATGTCTATGTCCTTCCCCAAGATGCCGTCTAAGTTTCACGTTGCCAAATTTTATTGAAATCCGTTCAGTGGTTAACGCGTGAAAAGGTAACACACTAGACGGAATTACTTTAGAATTTATAATATTATAGTATGAAAGTATGTATTAGAATAAACCATCTTTAGCCTACGTACGCACATAAAGGTGGCTTGCTTAGTGCCTAGCGCCTAGTAACTTAACATCGTGTTTACAAAAGTGAAGTGAAGGCTCCAAGCGCGCAGAGCGGCCGGTAGCGAAAGTTCTAGAACGTTGACTTTACTTCACTATTCCCTAAGCAAGCCACCTGTTAGCGACTTTATTGTAGGGTAAGTAGGTAACTAGGTACTACTCATCCTACGTCGAAGCTCTCAAGTCGCGTGGGTTCTACAAACGGTTATCCCATAAAGCTTCCAAGTATTCGTTCTCATATAGAAGAGCATCATCACCCATATAAGATCACAGAAGGATAATCGCTACAATCTCGTATAGAGAAAATGCGAAATTCTCATAACGAAGACATCTATTTCCAAATGATTAGGTTTAATATGTATGCCATCGTAAGATTGTTAACACCGTTAGTTTATAATCTGTCTCACGAGATTATAAACTGTCGATAAAGCGGCACCGCTTGCTTCGCTCACTCGGCTCGCGCGCGGTTGGTCGCAGTTCTAACCTAACCTAGCCTATTCGGTCGGTAAGCAGTATGGTGCAGTTCAAAATTTATCGACAGTTTATAATCTCGCGAGATAGATTGTAATCTAACGGTATTCACAATAGAATAGAATAACGTTTATTGTCTCCAGTACTACAGCTAGTAGTAGTAGTTACACTAATACAAAAAGCTATAGGTAATACCGGAAGCAAAAGGTTTAAGCATCAGCATTATGCTTAGGTCCCCCTAGTGGGTCAATCTTACGGTGACATGTATAGGGTGACTGGTGATTAGTGACCGACATTTAAACACATGATTGTACTCATCATTCTGAACAACTTTTACTATGGGACCGAACCCGAAATCGCGAAAAAAAAATCATCTGTTCCCTATATTTTGACGAGTTATGCGAACATAAATGTAGGGAACAGCAGATTTTTTTTTCGCGATTTCAGTTTGGGTCCCATAGTAAAAGTTGTTCATAATGATGAGTACAATCATGTGTTTAAATGTCGGTCACTAATTACCAGTCACCCTATATAAATTGGATGGTTCTAAAACTTCTAAATACTTACCTACTTTCTTACTTTTTTTCTCTTTTTTTTAAATTTTATCTTGTTGTTTTGCGACAAATTCAGTTTATAATTATAGCTATTTTACTTATATAGGTACCTACAACATGGATAGCCCTTCCGATGACCACCTAGAAAAAGTTTCGGGTGAATCATGCCAAGTCCAAATGTATCTGAAATACGAGTATGCAGCAATATGCAGCCCTGTAGATGCACAGCTGCACCTACAGGGCCTCTCCGTGCCTTACGCCATAGTTAATATTATAATAATTTTCAATTGATATGACCTCATTCCTATCTAAACCAGATTAATTAAAGGAAACCTAATGCCTATTTCAATCAATATTCATGTAGGTTAGGTATATTAAGCGTTTATATCTCACTCTCGAATCGAACGTAATAATAATATCGATTCAAGACGCCTTATGTACAATTCACTAAATAATACGATATAGTGAAGACTAACGACTACAGTTAAGATTAGAAATGTAGGTAATAGTTCTTCTATCGCAAGTGCTCCGAGTGAATTAGGTAGGTACACAGCTCCACAGAAAACTCATCCCCTACAAAGGCGACATGCCTGTAGGGGATGAGTTTTCTGTGGAGCTGTGTGTACTAGTAGCTTTTATGAGACGTTTTATCTACTATTGTAACGATACTGTTAAGATCGTCTTCTAAATTATACCTAAAAATAAATTACATATACAATTATGGGCGAACTACATTAAAAACGTAATCATCTCCTAACTACCAGGGCTTTTAAAATTTTTTTATTTGAATTGTTTCGTCATCATTTTTTTACATTGTTCTCACTTAAGGAAACAACAAGAATAATGTACCTTGGATTTTGTAATATCTTGATTTAAAAGAGTGTCCTTGGAGGTTGTCGCCCGTTTTCTCCATAGAGATTTACGTTTTGTAATGGGCAGTGTAGACCTAGCTTCGAGTTTCTGACCGATTTTTTGACAATTCAAAAGTCCCTGCAAATGGTTTGAGTTTGGCATTGAATACGATCAGTACAAATCTGAATCGCGTTTAAGAGTTGTCAGTGTTAATATTCTTTATGAACTTACACTGACAGCTTTTGAATGCGATTTATTGATCGCTCTCGTTTTCATTGATGAAATTCGCCATAAAAAGTCAAAATAGTTACAGGAAGAAAACCGTTTCAGTCGAGTTTAATCTGTAAACGCTAAGAAAGCTAGTCACGAACTTTTTCTTCCATTTCATCTTCACCGTAGAAAAATCTTATTATAAGTAATAAAACTTCTTCAGAGTTTTATTCCACTACTTATTTTTATGGGGACATGATGACACCATACATGGTGGCCGCGCGATCGCGGATAAAGCCAGCCTCACACACACAGAAACAAAGCAACCAGGTTATTCCTTACTCTGCTGATACAAGAATTCTGATACAATTAACTACTAATTTCTTTTCATAATGTTTACATGAATCATTTCACAAGAAGGGCCGCAACAGACTAAATGAGAACTTCTTTGAAATTTTCTTCTATTTGTAATGAAGAAAATGTCGAAGGACCTGAGAAGTGTTTGGGGGTACCTATAAATGAAAATTGTCCCTATGGGGAAGAATGGAAGCTAGAGCCTTAATGGACTACCTACTGGTGGCATTATCGTATGGGTAAGTTTATATAATGCTAATTGTTCGTTCCTTATTGGTAATGTTCTTCAGAAAGCTTAGGAGCTACTAACATCCGGCGTGCGAGTATGACAAACTGGGAAATCCCGTAATTATAAGAACGTTCACTAGTGTGAACGGCAACTCCCGTAATTTTAAGAACGTTCACAGTCTGATCTGTCTCAATCTATCAAAAATATCTCCAGTTTCCATTCATTCATTTTTGACAAGTTTTTGAAATTGATTGTTGCTGACAAGAGATTGTGACTAGATTTTGAACATTTTTGATTACAGGATTTGTGTTTTTCGGATGTATGGACGTGAACTAAGCAAAAAGAGTATTTAAGAATCGTAACAAGCGTCGTACTGTAGTTTACTTAAGTGTATTCGTACCTGCATGTCTACAATTTAAAATAGTAGCGGAATCAAAGCTGTAAATCCCGTTGGCCGAGAGTAAACCTCTAAAGTTAACGGTTTAGTCATATCTTAAACATAAACCTCTGGAGGTGAACAAGTATTGTCCCACAACTTCAAACAGTGGGGGCCGAAGTAATGATCAGATGTAACCTTTGCCCAGCGTTGGACATAAAACATGGCGCTAAAGTACTGGATATAAAAGTTGTCAGTATTGCCACCAATATAGTACAGTTTTATAGGAGGATTACTGCGGCGGATAAAAAGTGAGAAAGCTTTGAAAATATATTTTATGGAATCATAACACACACAATGCTTTTTATAAGGTTTCGGTTTTGTGTGAAAAAGAAAGTATCTAAAACTGTTATTGTAAGACTGACAATATGAGACAAGATAAAGTTGTATTCTTTGGTATCAAAATATTTTTCCCTTTTTGTTAAGCTTGCGAACATTGTTTGTAAAAGATTGACTACAGATATATAGATTTCAGGGCTGAAACCCAAAACCATTCAGAAATAAAACCTAGTTTATTAAATAAACAACGAAGACAAACGATTTTTCTTCATAGGAAATGATAAATGATGTCATGGAGATAGTAGGACGGTATTATTAACAGAAAGATACATGGCTGCTCTTCAAGATAAGGGCATCCAATAAATAGCTAGCTGAAGGATATCTATCACTTTCCTGTGTTTTATGATCACAATAGTAAAATAAATGGGTCAGTGGCTCGATGACGTCATTATTGCTCACTGTTCAGATGAAGCGTTTACTCGCTGAAGAAATCACAGAAGAATTTTTATACCCGTTAATGAGTGAATCAAAAATAGATTTATACTATCATTAAATTATTGCAGACGTCTGATTTGGTAAATGCGATATGAACATCTACGAGCTGTAAAAAAAAATGGTACCTACGTAGATTAGAAATTTCTCAAGCTGCTCCGCGCTTGAGCAATTTCTTCGTCATATCAAGTTAGGTATTTTTGTAGGTAGTACTCCTACCACAACTTAAGTTTAGTACTCCTACGAAAACCCGGGTCGGGTTTTTTAATATCATTTAGTAAAAATAAGTGCAAAACTGAAGTTTTGGGATTGTTTTAATAGGAACCCTCATCGAATGCTGGTAGGCACTTCAATTTAAGTTTACTTTGTTCAAATATTTTTATTCGGGTTATATTGAAAGACTTTGTCCCAGAGATCAAAGTTTCGTGAGATAGATTTAAAAACTTTGGCCACCGTCATTTTCTACAGAATACGTAAGCCTTTTTACTTTACTGTGCGTACAGTTTCAAACACATTAAACATTTTATTGGTTTAGTTAGAAGTTTACGATATTTATCTTTATCTAAATGTTATGGGAACGTAACAATTTACTTTTCACTTCAGTAGCTCAAACATGAAGGTTTTGCTGCCTGAAATCAGTGAGCAAAATGCGATTTTGCTCACTGAGTGAGACAAAGTAACTTTTTAATTTTTGTTTTCAGAAAGCCGCGAATATCTTATTCAGCCTTGGGTTAATCATACAATTCGAAACATTCACACTCTATCTCTTTCCAGCCATTAGAAAGAGAGAGAGACAAAGACCAGCCCTTTCGAAGTTCCGATTTTGAATTCGACCTCAAAGACAAACGATCGGAATTTCGTACTAACTAAAGAAATTTTGAAAAAGATAATTATGTCTTAAAGTGTAATTTATTGAATTTTTAATTTCTTGTTGTATTTAAACGAAAATATGTATATTTACTGCAAATAAAACTGATATTTAACCTGTAAATATTTATTTCTAGTTTCAATAATGTTACGTAATATATTTTGAATAATAAAATATCATGACTGCTATTTCCGAACACGCCTTAATTTAAATAAAAGAGCGGGAATAAAATTTCGTGGCTAGCGTAAAGAGTTGAATAAGTTTTAACTTTTAAAATGTTCCATTTATTGAATTGGTACCTCTCCCTACAATGTTAATTATTTTGATTCACTATAAATAGTTATTTCAATCAATTCCTGTTTATTATTTTATCTCCTAAAGTGTTCTCGCTGCTGAAGTGAAAAGTTATGTGTGTTACACGAGAGCAAAGTTTTTTGCATCTCGTGCCTTTGAATCCCTCGCCACACTCACTTCGCTTGCTCAAGATTCAAAATCAGCACTCGCAGCAAAAAACGACTTTGCTCTGTTGTTGCACAAATAACTATACCTACTAGTTGTTTGTAGAATAGAGCGCGTGATAAGAGCTTAAAATTAAAAAAAAGGTATTATGTTGTGTGTCATATAAATGTCGTTACGGGTCCTCAGAAGCCCGAAAGTCTGACCACCTGTTACTGGTATTCACCTGCATCCGGTTAGACTGGAGGCCGAACCCAACATAGTAAAACATAGGCAGATGATGATGATGATGGCATGGTGTTATTGAAAAATATCGTGGCACTATGTGTGCTGTCTTACGAGGCGTACAAATATTGCTTACTCTAGACATTACACAGTAATAGGTGTACCAAAATAAATTTACCAGAGAAGGAGGAAGTCCGAAATTGGGACCGATAGTTGAAAAGTTGTGTGGAAATCGCTTGTCATCGTATGGGCATGTGATACGAAGGAATGAGGAAATTGTCGTGAGAAAAGTTTTGAGTATGAATGTCGATGGCGGTATGAGTAGGGCAAGACCAAAGAATCGGTGTACCTACTCGTATGGACTGTGTGAATGATGACATGGTTAGAAAGATGGTGACTACAGAGATGCAGCTAACAGAGAAGTATGGAAGAAAAACACATGTTGTGCCAACCCCAAATAAATTAGAATAAGGGTAGGAGAAAGATGACGAGTGTACCAGGTAACAGCTTATATATTACCAGGTTATAATTATAAAAACTCCAATTAATTACCTTACGTTTAATGATTAGTTAGTTTTCTGTTTGCGAGTTGTTCATGTAGGTACCACTCTGGTTGTTTCTGTTTCCGTTATTTATGTAGTAGTCTGATGCAAAAAGAAGACCTTCCACAAAACAACAAAGTTCAAATTGATAGCCGCTGGCAACTGAGTAGTAAACAAGGAAATCTCGTGTTTCTCAATCAAATTTCGTACTACATACCGAGCTGTGATGAAATGTAGATTGAAGCGTTGTTTTCATCAATATTTCAGCATTTGTTAGAGGCATACATTCGTCAATCTGTCCACAGCTGGGAATCAAGGTGAAGGCGATGACGTCACACGTATTGAGCAAAACCGTAATAAGAATATTATACCTGTAAACAAGATGCAAATTGATTGAGTTCGTATCATTGACTTTTCATTATTCCTAAAAATATCAACGACGAAAAATATCAATGAGGACTTTTTGTAATATTATAGAACAAAACCCTAAGGAACCCCGAAGGCTTTTGATTAAGGAGAGAATCTGATATTACAATTGCTCTGTTATGGCTTTGACTTGTGCGTCACTACATTTTGAGACGGGGTGTTATAAGTTTGACGTGTCTGTGTGTGTGTGTGTGTCTGTCTGAGGCAACGTAGCTCCCGAACGGATGAACCGATTTTGATTTCGTTTTTTTTTGTTTGAAAGGTGTATTAGTCGGGAGTTTTCTTAGTCATGTTTCATCAAAATCGGTTCAGCCGTTTGAAGATTATCAGCTCTTTTCTGGTTGAAAAACGGATTTTTGCCTCTGATCAACTCAAAATTTGGGATTCTATTCTTCAATGATATTAGTGTTAACATATTAATATTTTTAGTCTGTGGTTGTTGTGTGCACTCTGTGAAAAAAGATGGAGAGCTATTCGGGATAAGAAGGAATATTGAACACAATAAAAAGTTAAATAAAAGATAAAACCAGTCTTTCTTCCTGTGTCCAAAATTTCCCATCAACAGGTTATGGGCCCAGATTCCCAGAAATGCCTAAGTGGACTTAGACACAGGAAAACAGTGCTAAAAATAAAAAATAAAAAACCAGTGGCGGCGTGGCCGTAAAAAAAGAAAAAAAAGAACAAGTAAAAACCAGGAAAAAACCGGAATACTAATTAAAAATGGATAAAGAAGAGCTAAAAATTGAAAAATTAACAGACGGGGAAAGTTTTCTTCTATGGAAATTCGAATTCAACATACATGTGAAGGCGGCGAAACTAAGTGACGTTTTATCACAAACAGACGAGCAAGTAAGAAAAACGGAAGAATTTAGTACGAAAGATGCTAAGGTACAAAAGATCATCATAAACACTATAGATAAAAAGCTGAAAAGTCATATCTTGGCTTGTCAGAATGCCCAGGAAATGTATAAGAAACTTTGTAAAATATTTGAAGGACAAGAAGAAAGAAATAAGTCATCATTGTTACAGGAGTTCTTTAATTACAGACAGGAAAATAAGTCTCTCTCTCAAATGATCACCGACATAGAAAACCTACAGTTTCGCTTAAACCAAATAGGAGAGAAAATAAATGAAGAAATGGTGATGTCAAAAATTCTAACCTGTTTACCAAACAAACTAAATTATTTTGTTACTGCTTGGGAATCGACATCGGAAGATAAAAAGACACTAATAAATTTAACCAACCGCTTGTTAAGTGAAGAAAATAGGTTTGAGAACAATAAAGAAAACAAAATGGAAAATCAGCTGGCGTTTCAAGCAGTAAAAAAGGGGAATTCAAGCATAAAATGTTTCAAATGCAATAAACAAGGACACTTCAAGAAGGACTGCAAAATGTGTTCAATATGTCAAAAGTATAACCATCAAGAAAAAGATTGCAAAAATAAGGGAAAACAATGCTCAATTTGTAAGAAAACAAATCACAAGGAAGAAAATTGTTTCTTTAATAAGAATAAGAAGTCAGAGGTATTTAAAAAACCAGATATGGCATTTTTTACTAAACGAGATGAAGAATTAAAAAACAAGGAATTTATTGTAGATTCAGGCTGCACAGCTCATATGACAAATGATATAAAAATATTGACAAATCTTGAAAACAAAGTATCAACAGTCTTAACTGCCAATGACCAATCTGTTGAAGTGCGTGGCCAAGGAGCAGTGAAGGGTGATAATTGCTGTTTGAATAACACTTTATTTGTTCCCGACATATCACAGAACTTGTTGTCAGTCAATGCAGTCACAAATAACCAAGGAACTGTTGTGTTTACTAAAAATAAAATTTGAAATCTACAAAGAGTCACAGTTAGTACTAACAGGAGAAAAAGAAAATGGTTTATATAAAATAAATATAGATAAAAACAAGACAGAAGAAAAAACCTTATTAATTAAAGAAAATGGAACTGCCCTAGAATGGCATGCAAGGTTAGGACATCCAGGAAAAACAACACTAGAATTATTACCAAAAATGGTGGATGGAATAAAAATACAAGGCGGAAAACAATTTGATAAATGTGAAATCTGTACACAAGCAAAGCAAACGAGGCTACCATTTGACACAATAAGAGCTAGAGCCAAAAGACCATTGCAAATCATACATACTGATGTTTGTGGACCATTTGAAAATAAAACATATGATGATTACAGTTACGTATTAACAGTCATGGATGACTACACCCATTTTACTAAGATCTACCTACTAAAATACAAAAGTGAAGTTAAGTATGTACTAAGAAACTACATTGAAGAAACTGAAAGAGAAAGGAGTGAAAAAGTATCAACCATAAGATGTGATAATGGAGGTGAATACACAAGCAATGATTTTAGACAATGGTGCATGAAAAAAGGAATAAAACTAGATTTAACAGTACCATACACTCCTCAATTAAACGGCAAGGCAGAAAGATTAAACCGAACATTACTAAATAAAACCAGAGCTTTATTATTTGATTCTGAATTTGGAAAAGAAATGTGGGGTGAGGCTATGTACTGTGCTACATACATAATAAATAGACTACCAAGTGAATCGTTGGAAAACAAAACACCTTATGAAATGTGGTACGGTAAAAGACATAACATAGCCAATATACAGAAATTTGGTTCAAAAGTATATGCAAAACAATTAAATACAAACATAAAGAAACTAGACCCAAGAAGTAAACAGTTAATAATGGTTGGATATACTAATAATGGATATAGACAATGGAATGAAAAAGAAGGAAAAATAGAAATAGCAAGGGATATTGTCATATTTAATGACAATAATAAGAATAAAGAAAAAGAAGACAGTATAACATTAAGAAGACAGGTAACTACAGAAATAATATTAGACAGTGATGTAGAAAAAAGTATGAATGAACAAGAAGATGATGAAAACTATAATGAAATCCAAGAGTCCGAAATGCAAAGTAGTGAAACAGAAGAAAATGTTTCAGCTACAACAGAAGAAATTGAAATTAATGAAAATACAGGAAATAATTTAGAAGATGAAGTAGAAACTACTAGAACAAGAAGACAAAAGAAGAAACCAACTTACCTGCAAGATTATGTATTACTTACCTACAGTGAAGCCATGCAGTCTCCAGAAAAGAAGAATTGGGAGAAGGCCATAAAGTCAGAACAGGATTCTTTGGAAAGTAACAATACATGGGACATAGTTGATTTAGAAAAGGCAAAGGGACATAAAATACTGACAAATAAATGGGTATTTTGTATAAAAGAAAATGGTACATACAAAGCAAGACTTGTAGCAAGAGGTTTTGAACAAAAAGAAATTGACTATCAAGAAATGTATAGTCCAGTAGTAAGTCAATCAGCACTAAAATCATTATTAGCAATTGCTGCTTCAAAGGAATATGAGATGATTGTATTTGATGTGAAAACAGCATTTTTGTATGGTGAGTTGACCGAAGACATATTTATGAATATTCCTGAAGGATATGAAAATCAGCCTAATAAAGTATGTCACTTGAAAAAAGCCTTGTATGGACTAAAACAAGCTCCAATAACATGGAATAAGAAATTCACTGAAACTATGCTAAAACTTGGATTCAGGCCTACTAAACAAGACCAGTGTGTTTTCTTAAGGTGACACTTGTCCACATTTTTTCCATTCAAACTTCGGGAGGGTTTTACTCCACTGTTTGACTATGTACATCAAAAATTAAACATGGTATGGTTTTGTCTCGTTATTATTATTGTCTGTACGGAAACAGAATACTAAAATAAAAAGCTATTAAAAAGTTATGAGCCAACAAAGATTCGTTTTTCTTGCTAATTTAACCTAACTTTGAGCGTCTTTAAGTAATAGAAGGAGTGTAAAATCTCGAAAACTAAGACGGTACCGACAAAGTTCAATTAACAATAAGTTCAATAAACTTTATTGGTCATTGATTTATGCAGTGGTTTTTTCATAAAACCCGATCTTCTGAAGGACTTTTCTTAATTTTTTCGAGATTTTTCTGCCAAAAATGCTCCTGTATCTCACTCAATAACGTTGTGCGTGTAGACTAGCGTCTAACTGCTCACCACTGATACTATCTCTGTCGTATACGAAGCCTGGTGAGACATCGTGATTTTTAGCCAGGCCCACCAGTGAGTTCGAGCCCGCGCAAAGTGTCCCCTTAACAGAAGACAAAACAATAATAATTGCAATTTATGTGGATGATGGATTAGCGATAACTAAAGATAAAGACAAATTGTTAAAAATACTTAAACATCTGGAGAAGGAATTTAAAATAAAAGTTTATGAAAAACCCACAAATTATATCGGATTTGAAGTTACTAGAAGTCAAGAAGGAATTTTATTGCATCAGAAGACTTATACTGAAAGATTACTCAGGAAATTTAATATGTTTGATTCTAAACCAGCAAGTACACCATGTAATACTGATAAGAAGATTGAACCTGTAACGAAAACATCTAACTTTCCATATAGAGAATTAGTTGGAGGATTATTATACTTATCAATAAGATCAAGACCAGACATAAGTCAAGCTGTAAATGAAGCCAGTAAAAGGTTAGAAAATCCATCTAAACAAGACATATTAGCTGTAAAGAAGATATTGAAGTACTTGAATGGGACCAGATCTAAAGGAATAATGTATAATACAGGAGAAGATATTACAAAGTTACATGCATACTGTGATTCAGATTATGCAGGCTGTACTGAAACAAGACGGAGTACAACTGGATTTATAATAATGTTAGCAGGAGGACCCATATCATGGTGCTCAAAGAGACAGCCCATAGTAAGCTTGTCATCAACTGAAGCTGAATACATTGCAGCTGCAGATTGTGTGAAAGAATGTTTGTACTTAAAATTATTGATAAGTGAGTTAATTGGGAAACCTATTAAAACATATTTGAATATTGATAATCAAAGTGCAATGAAGTTAATACAAACAGGTTCATTTAGTAAAAGGTCAAAACATATTGATGTAAGGTACTATTTAATTCATGAAAATTATAAGAAAGGTAATATTGATATCAAATATTGTCCTACAAATTTACAAATTGCTGATATGTTTACAAAACCTTTGTGCAAAGAGAAGTTTCAATTTCATTGTGAGAAAATTGTAAAAGAAAAATTAAAGTAATTGATTCAAAGTAAATTGTTTGTAAAAGCTGCTATAATTCAAGTGTTATAAATTGATGTGTTGTATTTTTTCTTTATTTGGAAAATCAAATAAAAAAAACCGGTCAAGTGCGAGTTGGACTCGCGCACCGAGGGTTCCGTACAAACCTGTGGGTATATAAGTAAAAGTTCAAAATTGTCAAAAATATTTTTTTTTATATGACGAAACTAAAAATTTACGGTTTTCGTAATTTTTCCTATATCTGTACTATAAGACGTGACTTCGTACAAAATTTCAAGATTCTAAGTTCACGGGAAGTACCCTGTAGGTTTTGATTCCCGTGCGAGTTTCGAAAATTTGCGGAATTTTGCGGCCTAAATGGCTGTATCTTTTGATTGCGTTGACTTAGAAGGTTGATTTTTCTACAGCTTCCAGGGACAGTAGAACTAAGTATCATATAGAAATTTCAGTTTGATACCTCCACGCGTTCCTGAGAAAAACGGTCTTGACAGACGGACGGATGGACGGACGGACGGACGGACAACAAAGTGATCTTATAAGGGTTCCGTTTTTTCCTTTAGAGGTACGGAACATTAAAAATAGGAGAAGGTGTTAACATATTAATATTTTTAGTCTGTGGTTGTTGTGTGCACTCTGTGAAAAAAGATGGAGAGCTATTCGGGATAAGAAGGAATATTGAACACAATAAAAAGTTAAATAAAAGATAAAACCAGTCTTTCTTCCTGTGTCCAAAATTTCCCATCAACAATTAGACGAATAAAATAACCTTGAACTGATGCTGGAGCAACACCTGGAATTTCCAGGAAACCCAAGTTATTCACCAACAAACAGCAGAAGTATCGTGTTTGGGCTCATTGAAAAGGTCTCAATGAATAGATTATAGATAAATGGTGATTTAAGGGAGACATTAAGTTTAAAAAGCAAGAAATAAAAATTAAATTTAAAATTTAAAAAACCCCCGACCCAAACAAAAACTCAAAAAAGTAAAAAATAATATTTATGGGCCTTTTAATTTTAACGTAATATTTTGATCAGGGCATTGTCAAGTCGGGGGACGGTCAATGAAAACGCCAAACAGAGGCCTAGCCGTCCCCCGACTTGACAATGCCCTGATCAAAATATTACGTTAAAATTAAAAGGCCTATAAATATTATTTTTTACTTTTTTGAGTTTTTGTTTGGGTCGGGGGTTTTTTAAATTTTAAATTTTGAATTATTCGATCGCGAGTTGTTAATTTTATAGTTGCTGAATTGAGTGGTAAAACTAACATTTTATGAGATTAAATATACAATAAAACAATTTTTAAAATATGCTGAAAAGTTATAAAATTCTCGTTATTTAAAAAGACCCACCCAAATGAAACATTTTCCCTTGTCATTTACAGTTTTCTAGAGCTCTCTAAATGTTATCAAATGTCAGATTGAATTGTAAAACCGAGTTCAAGTAATTGATGACATATTTCTAGTTGCAAGAAACAGTTAGGTGTTATAATATCTACTAATTGGCGGGAGTTAACTTTCAGAAATCTATTCATTTTGCCGAGAAAACTCATCTAAAATCAGTCACATGGAAAAACTAGTAATAGGTACACATACAAATATTGTATGTGTGTAACGTTTCTGAATACAGAAACGCTTTAGTTTCAAAGTATTAATTCGAAATTCTCATATTCAGTACAAATCATAATATCATGAGGAATTTTAGATACTTCCAGTATAATATCTCATAGTTACTATAGGAGAAAATCAGTTTAAAAAATATTATCTTCACGATAGATTCGTAAGTTGAATGTTTAGTTTCAAAGTGGTCACAGTGAGGCCTAAGTAGGATACATACTCAACATGAAAGCTACGCTGCCGCGAGAAATCGCGGCACAGCGGACAGAGCTCCGGCAGGATCTCATGGCGATATGGAGAGTGCGATTGTCGCAACCCAGTGCTGGGCACGCCACGATTGTGGCGGTAAGTCCCCTCTTTGAGGAGTGGCTTAAGAGGCGGCATGGTGTCCTCACCTTCCGTCTGACGCAGGTCCTCCGGACACGGTTGTTTCGGGAGGTTCCTGTTTCGAATAAGGCGGGAGGAAACGCCCGGGTGTTTCCATTACGAAGATCGCCCTGAGAACACGTTGGAGCATACGGTGGAGGTTTGCCCGGCTTGGGCGGAGTACCGCCGCCGTGTCCTCGTGGAGGCGATCGGCGGTAGCGATCTCTCGCGTCCGGCCTTGGTCCAGGCCATGGTTCGGAGCGAGAGTGCATGGGTAGCCGTCACCTCATTCTGCGAAGCAGTGATGTTCGCGAAGAGGGAGGCGGCGCACGTGAGGGAGAGGCAGTATATGCGCCCTCACGGCCTTAGTCGCCGCAGGAGACGCCTTGGGCGTCGGGAATCCCAGGATGATTCCCGGCCACCATAGGCGTGGGCTTGCGGACGCGATTAATGGGTAGCTCACTGTCCGGTAAGGACCAAGCCCAGGTCGACGGCGCGTTGTGTTTCACGCGCGCCTCAAAGAGATGTCAGCACAAAGTAATGGGGTCCGCAAGGGCCGATGCCTGCCAGGGGTGCGGGTTGTTCGAAAGGATACCGCCACCCCTGGCACACAGGCTACTGAAGGAACACGGGTGGGTTTTAGTCAGTAAAAGTCTGCCACACCCTCCTGCTCCACCCGGAGCGGGAGAAGTTATTAGATGATTTCTCTTCCAAAAAAAAAACATGAAAGCTACTGTACAGTAAACCAGGGGCCTAAGTCTACTAATTTATAAACGTCACAATGGTCTCTCAATGGTAAGTTTTTGACAGATTTGCCATACAAAAACTGTCAAAAACACACCATTGAGAGACCATTGTAACGTTTATAAATTAGTAGACTTAGGCCCCAGTTCTCAAACTAAATCTAATCAGTTTGTAAATTTTCATTGATGTATGTAAAAAGGTACAACCCCAAATTTACCAAATCTGTTGGGATATCCTGGTTAATTATGAAGTAAATGTCGGTACTCAGTAGTAAATAATATGATCAGTATTTTGAATTTGATGTACCTAAAGTTACATAAAGGGTAGCAGGAAAATCGACGCAAGAGCTGTTACCATGAATTCAGTGGGTACTTACATGATTCTGAACTTCCCTGAATGGAATTTTTTCGTCTGTTAAAATAAAGTGTGTGTGTGTCAGCTCCGATGCACGACTGTAGTTTACTCCCTAAGTATGATTGTGTTTGAATATGCAAATATATATATTATACAAACATATTTACATGCGTCAGCTGTCGCGCAACATACCCTTACACGTCAGCGGTATACAAGGATACACATACATGTTTTCAAAGTGAAAACATAACGCTTTTGAGTTAAAGCTTGTATTAATTTCACTCCTTATAAAATTTCCATGCCACCCTTCACATCTTAATTTTCCGTACCTTATATAAAATCGATTTCAAATACTCAGGTCTACTGTCCCTTGGAGCTGTGAAAAATCCGCAAATTTTCGACACTCGCAAGGGAATCAAAACCTACAGGGTACTTCCCGTTAACTCAGAATCTTGAAATGTGGTACGAAGCAACGTCTTATAAGCACAGATAAAGGAAAAATTGCGAAAACCGTAAATTTTTAGTTACATCATTTAATAAAAATATTTTTAATAATTTTAAACTTACTACACCCTTGCAATAAAAATACCATTACTTATACTTATTTAAATGATAAATGATTTCATTTCTGTAAGTAGGTTTGTACAAACACTTTTACACGTCAATCATATTTTTTTAACTAGATGAGGTCGGCGTTTCCTATCTGACTACTCTGAGAAGAAAGGCCGAAACAAACTCAGACGTCACAGTCTCTTTTAAAGTCCAGACATAATCTTGGTTAGATCATGTGAAGTCCATGTGGATTGATATCTGAAATGGTCTTTTGAGGAAAGAACCACACAGATTGAGTGGACCTGTCCATTATACCTACAGGTTTGTACGTGGAACCCTCGGTGCGCGAGTCCGACTCGCACTTGGCCGATTTTTTTGTAACATCCGTTGAAAAGTTCTACGCAAGAGGTCTATAATAATGTGTTGAATTCGTGGTTTCATTTTGCGCGTCGATATCCGGGATGCCACCATATAGGTATATAATAAATGGATTCAGCAATCAAACTTTTTGATTGCCGGGATCAGAGTTCGGTTTGATTTTCTACAGCGTTTTTTCTTGTTGTTACAGGCTCGTACTAAACAAGTACATAAAAAAATAGTAATTTGTTTTATTTGTACTTACTTCTGTCTTTCATTGGAACACGCTCCAAAGCTTAAAAGATTAAGTAGGAGTGCTTATTGTTTGCCCAGGATTCATTTCATCTGTCCATTCTTGTATTTTGTTCGGTTCAAGCTTTTCTCCTTTACAAAAAAGTTATCTAATCGAAACTAAAGGATACTTCATAAAAGAGACTTATTAGGAAGCGTAGTAGGTAGTTACCGAGTACTTAGCTACAGGTACGGTCACCAAAAGCGATAAGCAACAAGGTCGTCGGATATAGTTGAAGTTTAGTAAAAGACCGATGGACGTTTTCGATTAAAATTTAACTCAATTAATAGAAAAATATACATAATCATAATCTTAATTTACGAATAAGAGTAACTTAATAATAGACACAGAATAAACAAAAATCGCTTAAAATTATTTCGACTATAAAAAGACAACAGTTGGAGAATTTGAGATGGTAGATTGTTAAGATAGCTTGGCTGTTTTCGGACTGATTCGCCCTATCCCCTCGTACTAATATATGTATAACTGTATCACGAGCGGATTAGTCTTCCTCAACCTTAGAACAACAGATTCCCAAAAGGTTCCAGTAATAAGTCACATAGTTAAGCAGATTGATTACACACTGTATGGGTAGTAAATCGTAGTATACACATTTATTTACAGTTCGTTTATAAAATTAAATTCCATAACTTCAAATATATCTCTCAACTGGTTACATATCTTTTGCTGACTGTACCTATTTAAGAAAAGTTAAAAAGTGTTCGATTCACGTAAAAATCTGCGTAATGTATGTATCTCAGGATCGTGCCTGTTTATCTCTTTGAAAATTAATCGATCGCGAAAAACCTTGATGTGAAAGCAACAAAAGGTAAAAAATGTCCGTGATTTCCATTTAATGAACAACCAACTCGTATTACGAAACCTTTAAGGTTCTAATTAAAATTGGTGAGCTAAAAAAGATTTCCCGTATTTTTTTGAATTCTGTACCTCTAAAGGGAAAAACGGAACCCTTATAGGATAACTTCGTTGTTTGTCCGTCCGTCTGTATAGACCCTTTTTCTCAGAAACGGGTAGAGGGTACCAAGTTGAAATTTATTTCAATTACGTAGGTCTATCCACCAACCCCACTGGGCCCGCGTGGTGGATTATGGCCCACTCCCTCTCGCAGAAAGGAGGCCTGTATCCCAGCAGTGGGAATATTATAGGCTGATTATGTATGTGTGTGCGGTGGTTCACGGTCCCGTGACCTCTTAAAAATCAAGCTTTAAATCAAAAATACGGCCATTTATGCGACATACAGGGTATAAGGGACAGCCCTCCGATGAGGTGAATTCAGTATATCATACTAAGACGACCGGTACATAAAATTACTTTCGAAACATGGGAATTCAATTCACCTGATGGCAAGAAGCAAGGGCTCACAGCAAAAGTTACTGCGATTTTATTTTTTTATTTTATACTTTTTAGTGATAATTATTTATTTAGTTTTAGCTATAATCAGTTATTTTTCTCTTTGTATTAAGTAACACTGTAGGTAACGACCCTTGCAATTATCTTTCAAAGCAGTAAAAAGCTGGGTGTGTCACTCGATTTTAAGAATTATTAAGACCATACGATCAAAATAAGAATTATAACTAGTAATAAAAAATAAAATAAAACTATGTCACAGCTTTAATAAGTATTGAAAATTTTGGTGCGAATGGTTGCTAACCAACTTTATATCGTTATAGATCCTTAATAGTCATTACAAATTGAGAAAACGAATGATGATGGTTTTTAAAGACATTAAATGATACCCACTTGACACAGTTCGTCGACTTTATTTTTTGTCAACATGGAGTCTGGTTGTCGCTGTGAAACTGTCGATACATATTTTCTTAAGTTCCCTGTTGGATACTTAGTTGATCTTTTTTCCTGTAATTTGTAGGCTTAGGTACTGCCATAGTAACATTTTGAATTATGATTCTGGTGTCGAAAATTGTTAATAAACTCATCCTTTCTTCTTCTTTGTTCCATCCCACATTAGGTAGGGTTGGCTCTCCTAATTTTTCTGCGCCATGACGTCGTTCTGTCTAGGGTTGTCGACTCGGATAGTTTTTCTTTATTTATGAGCCTGGTTAAACTAGTGTACCATGTATACGGAGGGCGTCCTCTACCTTTCTTTTTCTCCGGTTGATTTAAGACTTTTTTAACTATGTAGTCCTCGTCTCTTCTCATTACCACCGCAAAACGACTTTTATTGAGCTTTTCGGCTATATGGGTTACTTTAAAGCTGCAATGTACTTATTCTTTACTTTATTCAGCATTGTAAGCCCTCCTGACTACCTTAGCATTTTCATTTGTGTGAAGATTTCAGACGTATGTTTCTTTTACAGGCCAGCACTCTGCTCCGTGAAAGATAGCTGGTCTCACTGCCATCTTGTAGACCTTCCCTTTTGTGCAGATGGGCATGCTTTTATCACACTGCACTCCTGTTAACGAACGCCACTTTTGCCAGCCAACGTTCACTCTATGCGCCACGTGTTCCTCCACACTGCCACTTTCCGTGATGACTGACCCAATATATTTAAACTGTAAAACTAAACTATCTCTAAACTAAATAAAATCATCCTTTAAGGTATAAGTAATAATTGCTTGATGTCTCAGAAAATTAAGGGTATTCAATTTGAGGGTTTAGAAAAAAATATGAATTGAAAAAGTATTTAGTAACGAATTCTGAAATATTTAAGAAAAATCAGATATGTTGGCTTTTCCGGAATCGCATTAATTTTCATCTAGGCTTTATAGGGTGCTTAATTATTCCAAATGGGTCACACTATCACACTATCATCACTATTCGTCAAATTACAATCCACCCGGTTTACTACAATGTTAAATTTGTTCTTAGAATAAATTGATCTAAACTACGGAACCCTTCATTGTGTGTGGTCCGATATGCACTTGACTGGTTTTCAATAAAAATGTAGTATGTAAAAGTAACTATGGAGATTGTCGCCGGATCTTCAATCAAGAATCAAGGATAAAGGGAAATTGGAGCATTGATAAATACGTGACAACATTTTCTTTTTGGCATGTTATAGAAAAGGCTTCAGACGTGTGAGACTGATAACGAACCATATACTACGTTGATAAATGAAAAGATCCCATACATACTTATTTGACGTTATATACAAGGCATTGTGTCGAGTCAGCCTTATTAAAAAGAGCATTTCATATAAAGGATCACTAGCTTTTGCCAGCGGCTTCACCAGCGTGAAGATCGGAAATTATCCCACCGGAACGCACTGCTGGAATAAAGAGTATTCTATGTGGTAAACCAGGTTATAAACTATGTGTTGGCAAATTTCATCCAAATCCGTTCGGCCGTTGATCGAAACATCCAACATACAAACTTTCACATTTATAATATAAAGTAGGAAGTATGATAGTGGGAAAGGATATTAGTTTATCAGAATAACTAACGTGGATCGCTGCATACTCGTTTAAATGAGTTGATCTACTTACTGACAATGAAAGAGATGCCTTCAAGTTGAAGGCATCTCTTTTATTGTCAGCAAGTAACCTATGCTGATGTATTTATTTTTAAAACATTTTTAAATGATTCTTTGAAAGAAGTTTTTCAATCAGTAGGTTAGGTATATTTCTATCCTTTTAATTCCACTTGTTAATAGCTGGTAAATGTAACTTAAAAACTGAAAATTACAAAATTAACCATATTGCTGTAAGTTTCTGTGTATCAACTTTTAATTTTATGGTGGAAAAAAGTGAAAGGTTATTTTTCATACTAAAAGGTCACTTTATCCGTGTCAGGTTACTTATTACAAGACCCGGCTGACAACACTGCCTTCAACACAGTGATCTGAAAATAAGTTAGTCTATTGACACCCAAATAAGTTGAAGGAACATTGGATCAACAGGAACACTTTACCATTTGTACATTGTTCTTGAATGGAAATTTTGTATCGAGTATATAACTGAAGAAACTAATTTGTGAACTATTGATTAGTTTGAATGCAGTTTCCACAGATATGTAGGTGCTGTATCCGATAAAAGTTTTGATTGTGTTTTCATCGACTGTATCAAATACCGCTCTCGTTGTGAAATTTAGCAATAGATCTACAGAAAGTTTTTTTTAATGGGGTTGCGGGACGTAACTGGAAGCAATGAGAAGAGAAATAATATAACATTAATATTAATTGATATTTTTTATTTTCAAATTTCACAGTCGCTTTTGTCGTAAATAAGTGTACAGTAATCAGGTGCACGCTATCGAATGGCATCAATAACAGTATGAAATAAGCGAATGAGTACTTTTCATTTTCAAACTTTAAAGTCGCTTTTCATGAAAATAAGAGGGCCTTACGTAATTAGGTGCGCGCTGTCGAATGTCATCAATAATAGAGAGAAATAAGCGGAAAAGTACCTACTTTTTCATTTTCAAACTACATCGCTCATCGCTTCTGACGAATGATAAGAAAGTGGGCCAGTTGCTTTAAAAGTTATTTTTCAACACACTTGCTCATAAAATGGCTATGATTTCACCGCAATTAGGCACATAATGACACCTGTAATCAAATTGTGACTTTTTCATTACTAATATTCACAAGTGAGTTATAGGTTTTTTTAATTGGTTGAGTTGCTTTGTTCATAAAAAAGTTTCGACACTGTAGTGTATTGATGATTACCGTCCTCGGCTCTCTCAATGGCGCCTCAGTGGTAATCACCAACATTACGCACTTGTACCATAATGTACTATTAAACTCAAAATGTTTCTTATGAAATAATATTGTAGGGTAAGTTTTTCCAGCCGATGTTGTTTCACCTTTTGTAAAAGCTCTGATGCTTAGTCCAAAAACATACCTACAACTTGTACGTGAATATTTACAGATGTTAGAGAATTAGGTACTTTGAGCTTTTAGTATCAAGTAACCAAATTGTGAGACGTATGTTTTAAATATGCCTCATATTTAAAACATACTTCACACACTCAATTATCTTAACACGACGCTAACTAAGCGTAACTCGTTAGAAACAAGTTAATTTCCGAAAATTTAAGAAAATTATAAAATTGCGTTTACATTTTCTTCTCACGTTTGTCTTAGATACTTAATAACGTATCACTGTGTTACCATCGCTATTCTTTTAGTGACGAAATTATTACAATATGTTTGGTCCAATCCAAACCCTTTTAAATGGGTTTACAAATGACTTCACTTCATATGGTGTATCCGTGAGGCATACAATACTATACTGTTTTTCTCTTTTCTGTTTTATGTGAATCTTTCTTTCTTTAGAAATGTAATTTGAGCTATTTTCTTGACTATGAATTTGGCCGAACAAGCTTTGAAATATTGTGCTTTGAATAGTAACCGCTGATAGAAGCACCCAGCTTAATACTTTCTGAAACCCTATAAATTCAATTCAGAGCCATTCGAATTGAAACATTTGGCAAAAGCAGTCACCGTGTCTAAGTATTTGATTATAGGTACCTAAACGTTGCCATGTTTGACTGGGTCGCGCCCATTTGGTAATGCTCCCGACTGGCAACGCTACATATACATTGGTTATGTTTATAGATGTTACGTACCTATGCGCACCTTAAAGTACGGTCAGAGTCAAAACTTTTGGTGTGCCAAATTTATTTAATAATCATTTATTTATTTATTATATTAATGGCTTTAATTTTATTATATGCAGTCCTTAGTCACTAGAATGTTTTTTTTAGTTTTCAAATGTAATTTAGCTTATAATTTTGACCTATCTAAATGAAAATATGTTTGCATCAGGAGCAAAAAGGTGCATCGAAGAAGGCGTACATATCTAGTTGTAATTTTTATTAAATTTTTTGTTTTTATGTTCATTGTTAAATTTTATGTAAGTGTATTTTATGGATATAAATAGTTTAATATGTGTGTATAACATCGTCTTGGGTAACTGTAAGATGTTGTACTTATTGGTGTTAATAAATAAATAAATGTTTAAGAATCACAGGTAAAAAATTCTAACGAAAGAAGGGCAGGTACAAAAAGGTTCGATGTACGCCCATATCTATAGTATTTGTTATTGAGCTGTTAACGAAATCCGGTTTTAAGACAATTTTTTGAAGTGAAAACTTCTTTAGGCGCGTTGAGCACTTTTTGGGTGAACAAAAATCATGGAACTCGCGTCATCGTCACCGAACGATTTCCATGAGCTATATGTATACTGTGTATACATGGGCGAAAGAGCACACGGATGAGTCGCGCGTTGATGTCTTTTGGAAAAGTTCCTTTCTTTCATTAGGAAATTCTAATTCTTTTGTCCCTTTCTTTCCCTTTGTATTTTAATAGTAAAAATCTGTGACTTTAATGGCTGAAGTCGATCGCTCGATTATTATTTTGTACCGAGAGCAATCAGGACCCAAGGACCCAATGTGAAATCCTGTATTGACGATTAAGAAAATACACACGTAATGTTGTTCAAGTTTTTACTTCGGTCGGCACTCCCAGAGTGCCACTGTTTTTTTTTTTTGCGAAACTGTTAGATATAGACAGACACAATTAATGTGCTTTCACATTAATTGTATCTGTCTTGCAGTTTGAAAGAAAAGATTAAGTATGTAACGACCTATTTATTAGTTCAAATGCGTAATTTAGTACCCCTGCGTAATATACAGATTTCGTTACTCACAGGGCTACCATGGCAGAAGCAGGAGGTAGTAGTGGCCCAACCGTATTAAATAAAAGTAAAAGGGTGATCAATTGTTGTTTCATGCGGGGACTGTTACTTTTTATACTTTAAGAAAAAACACAGACTCTATTCGTTGGAGATGTCGCAATGGAACATTAAAGTGCAGTGGTAGTTTACGTACAACAGTGAACAAAACAATTTTTAATTACACGAAACACTCGTCATGTTGTATACCAGATTTGAGTTACCTTACCAGAATTTGGTGAAAACTGTGTGCGTAATGATTATGGTTCTGTTCCAAAGAGTGGCCAGTGCGTTTTGCAATATGTGGAAAAACGAACCAAATGAAGTTGAAAGACTGCCAGGTTACATAAATATCAAAAATGTTTTATAGAGTCTGAAAATGTCTCCTTAAATGGTGTGTTCAGTTCTATTTTATTTATATATTCGACTTCATATATTATTTACTTGATTTTTGTATACCTAGTCACAATAAGACACATTTTGAATGAATTAATAAAGTTTACGTATTGTACTAATGGATGTAGTTGATTTTTATTTACTTAGTTTACATAATTAAATATTTTTTATACAATACATAGTAAAAATACTCTACAAAAATCTTAAATTATTTATTTGATTTAAAACAAATATTTAATTTCCTTAAAAAAATTAACACACTGACTATACCTGGTGCATGCGATACACCGCTATAGGTAAGTGTAATTTTGTAGCGTTACCAAACGGGTGTATTACGACACAGGTGCGACCCGTTTGACTTCCAGAGTAAGTAATTACGTTAAAGGTAGACTTTTCCAACTAAATTCTAATTATACTTCGTCTCAAAATCTATTTCAGTCTTACGCTTGAAAACATTGTGTAGGTATTTATTCAATGAGTATACTATGTACTGAAGATATTGTTTACTAAAAAATTCAGGCATTCATAACCAAATGTTAAATATTATTTCTCTCCACGGTTTGAAAACTTTCTAAATTCAACCTACACTAGCAAACATTTAATCTTACTTGAGCTCACAAGCACTGGGAGTAAGTTGATAAACTGGACTTATTAAGTAGGTAACTAGCTTCTGCCCGCGACTTCGTTCGGGTGGAAGTCGTAAGACACCTCAATATACTAAAACAACAACCACATTTTATAAAATTCCCTGTGCACTAATTTTGCACATCCGACATACCCGAAGAATTTCCAAATTAAAGTGGTAGGTAGACATTGCTCGCATAACAGATGGTCGAAAGCACATGAGTAGATAAAGCGGCGACCGCAAACTGGAAAACGTAGCATTAGGCAGCCTCCCACAAGGTGGATCGATGACCTGAAGAAGGCCAGAGAAATCCGCTGGATGCGAGAAGCACAGAACCGGTCGAAGTGGCGGGGCTTGGGGGACGTCTATATCCAGGAGTGGACGTTTTTTGGCTAAAGTAAGAGGTAAAAAAATAAAATGAAGATGACTACGTTTGTTGGTTTGGTCTCAGAAGCCAAAATATATGAGAAAGAAAAGAGATGTCTTAAAAAAATATTAAGAAATAATCACAAAAATTAAAAGAAAAACTTTTTTTTAAACAAGCTTTAATTATTACTTGTTATTAAAACGAACTAAAAAGTTAAAAATAATTTAATCTCAATTATTTAAATAAAAGCGTGTTACATTTTGATGGCAGGAGAAATAAAGAACATTTATTAGCATGTTACACCTATTTCTAACCGACAATATGTCGGAGCGAGAGTGCATGGTAGCCGTCACCTCCTTCAGCGAAGCAGTAATGGTCGCGAAGAGGGAAGCGGCGCACGTGACGCTGAGGCAGTATATGCGCCTTCACGACCCTAGCCTCCGCATGAGACGCCCTGAGCGTCGGGAATCCCAGGCTGATTCCCGGCCACCATAGGCGTGGGCTTGCGGACGGCGAGTAATGGGTAGCTCGCTGTCCGGTAAGGACCAAGCCCAGGTCGGCGGTGCGATGTGTTCCACGCGCGTCTCAAAGAGATGTCAATATGTAACACGCTTTTATTTAAATAACTTTTTAGTATTTATGATCCGGGATTTACTACGGCGTAGTTCGTAGCAGCGTTTTCCCGATATGTAGCTCGTAATAATTCGTAGAACCCTGTGTGGGTTCTACGAATTATTACAATTATTATGTGTTATTTTGAGAATTTAAAGTGTTATATCTATGGCCACATTCCAGCTCCAGCATCAAACCCAGGTTATCATAATTATAGGATCAAAGTACTCGTCAATGCGAATTAAACGAGCTCAAACTCGATGGGCTTGTGTCGTTTTATTATATTGAATAGGTGTCCATTAAAAAATAATAGTCCGCTATCTTAGGTGTTCCGCCATGTTGGATTTAAATGACGTCACACAGCTAACCATGCATTACCAACCAAACTAAACGTGAATACAAAATTTCAGCTCAATCGGTTAAAGATATCTGCTTCAACATTGAGGCGCAAGATTCCACTCGAACAAACATAGTTATATACATACATTGCAAGTTAAATAAAATCTTGTAAAAAATGATTTTTTTTTGAGGATCGATATAACGTACCGTGGCTTATTGGGCGAATGTTAGGCTGTTTACTTCGATGAAAATGTGACTAAAATAGTCGTTCTTATAAATCTCAAGATTGACTGCTTAGCTCGTTACAGCAGTACAGCATGATGATATTCGTTTCAGAGGTTGAATCCTCATCTATTTGCAACCCCTACTAATATTATAAATGCGAAAGTAACTCTGTCTGTCTGTTACGCTTTCACGCCTAAACCACTGAATCGATCGTCATGTAATTTGGCAGAGATATAGCCTGGGATTGTTCTCCATATCCCAGGCTATACCACCACGTCCTTCTAGACATAGGCTACTTTTTTATAACCGATAACAGACAACCACGCGGGCGGAGCCGCGAGCAAAAGCTAGCATTTGATTATTTTTCTCGTAACATAATGTAATATTCCTTTTCAACACATTTGCTCAAAAACTGCATTACGATGCCTGTATACATGGTTCGAAAGTTAAAAATTACGCACTAATACAACGGAACGTGTGGTAAAATAGGTACTCTCACCTAAGTACCTATTTTACCGCATACCTCGTTGTATGGCACTGTGCGTACTTATTCTTTACGGTTTTTTTTTTTAATTTCCATAAAATATTATAAGAATTTCGTCCAAGGAGTTTCACATTGCGAGAATAAATAAGCTGACTGATCGAACCTCCTTGGAAACGATTTTGCTCAATACGTTTGTCTCACTTTAATAATAAAGAGTAAATGAGATGAAAGATGTAGTTCTAATTTTCACCACGGGCTTGTGGCGCCATTTGTAAATTCGCGCCATTTTCATAATAGAAACGTCAAAGATTGTTGCGAGTTTCCGACTGATAATTATAAACAAACTTTTATTATGAGTTCAAGCGAGGAAACTGATATTAATATGGAATCTACTCCACCTGATATTTTGAATGAGGCGCAAATTGCAGGAAATGGTCTCTAGCCGCCAAAATTGGAGAGCGCTATTTAATGATGTATAGGTTTGTTTAATTACATATTGTACTGTTTTCTCGCAAATGTGTTGAAAAACATTGTATGACACACGTGCAGAAATTGGTTTTTAAAAACTCGTGACCATGGTAAGCCCTCGACTTCGTCTCGGGCTTACATTTGTCAACTCGTTTGTAAAAACCAACTTACCAACTTACCAACTTACTTAGTGCGGTAAGTTGGTTTTTTAAACCAACTTACCGCACTAGTATCATAAATAACTATTATGATACTAGTGCGGTAAGTTGGTTTTTACAAACGAGTTGACAAATGTAAGCCCGAGACGAAGTCGAGGGCTTACCATAGTCACGAGTTTGTAAAAACCAATTTCTGCACGTGTGTCATACAATGTTTTTCAACACATTTGCGAGAAAACAGTACAATATGTAATTAAACAAACCTATACATCATTAAATGGCGCTCTCCAATTTTGGCGGCTAGAGACCGTTTCCTGCAATTTGCGCCTCATTCAAAATATCAGGTGGAGTAGATTCCATATTAATATAAGTTTCCTCGCTTGAACTCATAATAAAAGTTTGTTTATAAATATCAGTCGGAAACTCGCAACAATCTTTGACGTTTCTAATATGAAAATGGCGCGAATTTACAAATGGCGCCACATGCCCGTGGTGAAAATTAGAACTACATCTTTCATCTCATTTACTCTTTATTATTAAAGTGAGACAAACGTATTGAGCAAAATCGTTTCCAAGGAGGTTCGATCAGTCAGCTTATTTATTCTCGTAATGTGAAACTCCTTGGACGAAATTCTTATAATATTTTATGGAAATTAAAAAAAAAACCGTAAAGAATACGCACGGTGCCATACAACGAGGTATGCGGTAAAATAGGTACTTAGGTGAGAGTACCTATTTTACCGCACGTTCCGTTTTATTAGTGCGTAATTTTTGACTTTCGAACCATGTATGCAGGCATCGTAAATGCAGTTTTTGAGCAAATGTGTTGAAAATAACTATTTCCCTTCCCCCATGGCAATGACCACACCTGTAAGAAATATTTGTGCAACATAATCTAATCTAGGTTTTGTGCCAATCTGGAACACACATCCAGACCAACAGACAACATTCTAAAACCTATGTTTTCGGCATCAGAATCATTTCGCTGTATGTCATGCTCACTCAAATGTCTCGCTGGTGGTGGCGTGTGTGTTGGATCATTAAGTTCCCTTCAAAATGGTTGAGCTGAATGGTGCTGATGCATACGTCATGTCCGTGAACGGGCGCCGCCAGTAGGGACTGGTCATCTCTTAGTTCCCACGGCTTATTTTAATTTTTTAATTGTTATTTTATTTTAATGACGGACGCTTTTAATGTGCACTTTTTACATCGTTCTTACATTGATAATTTCAACATAATGATATAACCGACTTTTTGTAACAAAATCATGATTTTAAAAGAGTGTCCATGGAGTTTCTTGCCCGTTCTTCTCCACAGGTACACGCTTTGGAATGGGCAACTAGCTTCATCTTTCTAACTCACCGACCTTGACAATTCAAAAGTGCCTGTAATCGGTTTATTTGAAATAAATGCTTTGAGTTTGAGTTTGAGTTTGAGTTTCCACACCTCGCAAGCAATTACTTTTTTCAAAAATAATATATGTAAAGTTTTTATTTTACTATTTCATTATATCACAGTCTTATAACAATCTTTTGTTACTCTTCCAAAAGGGACTGCAATAGTAATAAATTTATATAAGATGGAAGGATTCTAAAAAATAAAAACACTTAAAAAAGTATCTTTAAGTTATGGGAGCGATCTTTTCGTTATAAAAAGGAAAATGAAATACACAAAAGAAAAACAATCTGGGGCACCGTCACATGGGGCTAGATTTAACTATCGAGCATTGGATACCTTACACACCGTAAACATACTCAGCCTATTACGTTCCCACTGTTGGGATACAGGCGTCCTCTCCGTGAGAGGGAGTGGGCCGTAATCTACCACGCGGGCCCAGTGCGGGTTGGTTACACACGGTACATGAACCTATTCTGTCTTCACAGCCAGACAAACAAATATGACATACTTGTATTTTCGCGACAGGCGATCCTATTTAATAAAGCACTATATAAATTACTTGAAAATTTTATGAATGCCGTGTATAGTGGTTCAATCAATAATTATTTCAATCATCACTTTTTCATTTGTTATCATTAACAAATGAAAAAGTGATGATTGAAGAATAACATCGTGACGTTGTTAATTAAGCTACTTATTTCATAATAAGTAGCTTCAGTTGAACTAGTCTTACTGTGTCATATTAGCTATATTCTTGGCTGTCATATCTTCACGTGAAGAAAAAGTCACATCTTTTACCACGATTATGTTAGAAAAGACTGAATAAATTCTACTGGTAGCTTATGGATTTGTATGTGGCAATACTCCCACGAATGTTATCCTGAAACTTTCCCTATTGACTTTTAAATTAGGAAATATGTTGATCATAGAGCGTCGTATATTTTCGTTCTATTCACTATTATTCTGTTTTGTATTTAAATGCTAATGGAAAATGGATATGCAGTGTTAGCGATTGAAATCTAGCTGCCGATCTTAGGTTCTGGGTTTAAATATAAGGTGAAAGGAAGAATTATGAGGTTACACCATGTATCTATCACATTGTAAAAATAATTTACCTGTCATTGCTTTATTTTTAATTATTTGTACCGATTTTGGTGCAGTAATTTTATTCTTGGTCCATGATCGTCATTTCAAGTGATATAATTAATGTAGATTGTAAAAAAAAATGAGTAACGGTGGAGTTTCTTGCCCATTCTTCTCCATAAGAAACTAAATTTTGGAAGATATAACCAGAATCATTTTTTTTTTTTTTTTTCTAAATTCCAAATGTGTCTTTTATGTGCCTATTTGAAATAAATGATTTGAATTTATACGTTTACGGAAAAAATAAAATACTAACTTGGTACCTACTACTCTATTACCAGACAGATGTCTCGGTGAGATGGCAGTGGATGGGAGGTGTCAGGGTATATAGCTACACCACTGCCTAACCCACGTGTTCCAATACATGGTTTTTTAATAATATTCTTTCTTTATATAAATAAGTTCATAAATTATGAAAAAATGCTTCCTAACAAATATGTTTGTGAAACTGGAACACCAAAGAATTGCGTAACAGTTCAAATTCATTTTACTTCAGCCAATTTCGCTTTCATTTGAATACTTTATTTGAAAAAGTATAATAACAACGTTCGTAAAATTCTCTAACTAAATAAAGTTTCAAATTGGTAGTTTTGTAGATAGTGATTACTATAACTTGTTTTTAGTTGAAACCGACGAGTGATCTTCATTAAGTAAATGATAATTATTGCTCGTTACACATAGTTTTAATGTTATGCACATATTTTACGAGCAAACTGAGCACTTAGTTGTGTCAATATTAGCATACTAAACTATTAGCGATGTTCCACATTATGAATTGAGATTTTAGGCTTAAAATAAGGTAGGAAATTAAATTAAATTGTTAATCTGTAAATAGGATAACGGAATGTATACTTTTACACGCCATATTAAAAACAACATCTACCCCTGAATAAATTTAAAACTCCAGACATAATATTGGTCAGGTATTATACATAGGTATATTTGGCATATGAGGCATATATTTTAAACACATAGGTCTTCATTTATAGATGTTGTTAAAGTTAAGAGACGTTCCAACTTAAAAAAAAATACATAGCGTTGATCATTGTTTATCTTTAAGCAACGTTTATAAAATATAGGAATATTATCTAACTATGAATTGGAGAGCAGTGGTGGCCCAGTGGTATCAGCCCCGATTTACGGCATGCAGGTCGTGAGTTCGAGCCCAAGCAGGCACTTTACTTTGTGGCATTAAATTTCATCATAACTGCTCTCAAAACGGTGAAGGAAAACATCGTGAGGAAACCGGCATGTTCTAGAACCAAAAAATCGAAGACATGTGACATCTACCAACCCGCACTGGGCCCGCGTGGTGGATTATGGCCCACTTCCTCTGACATAGAGGAGGCCTGTGTCCCAGCAGTGGGAACATTATAAGCTGATTATATATGTGTGTACGAATTTTCACATTACCAAAAGGGATTTACGAGAAGGACAGCAAATAAATCACGGCACGTTTAAAATAAAAGGGTGTGCGCGTGAAATTCTTTAACTGGATGTCAGTACTTGTGATGGTACTTTAAAATAATTAATTTCCGGAAAACAGAATTACGAAATTCAGATGCCAAATATTTTATGGGAAGCCGGATATTAACGTCGCTTCCACCAAACAATTAATTTTCGAACTTCACAGGCCTTCTTTTTAAGGTTTGGTTGACACAGCATATAAATGAAGTTCAATTAATATAGTACGTATAGGTGCAACCTTCAGAGCAAAGATTTCAATGTAGGTTGTTCGAAAAAGATACCGTGGCCCGTGGCACACAGGCAACTCAAGGAACACGGGTGGGTTTTAGTCAGTAAAAGTCTGACACGGCCTCCTGCTCCACCCAGAGCGGGAGAAGTTATTTGATGATTTCCCATCCTTAAAAAAAACGAGCCAGTCACCTACCTGTGAATGTATTTAGAACCTTCCTAATTAACATAACCCCAGGTACCTAAGTACATATACGTGAAATCACATTTGTGTAATAAAGTTATTAACTTCAAAATATCTTCATTTAAGTGCTACGTACATACGGTACTCACACATAGGTTTAGAAGCATGTGAGCGGAAAATCAAGCAGAAAGCGTCTGGAAATATTTTCTTTACTGGAGAAAGAATATTCCTTTGACCACAATGGAAGCACTCGAACAATGTTATCGTTTGTTGACATTCAATTTCCTTGAGTAACTTTGGAATCAAAGCACACTAAATGTTGGATGCGGAACGTGCGAAAAAATAACCACTTGAATTATGACTCTCTCTCAATGTTTATTACTATTTGCTGGAACAATTTCTCGTGAATTGCTTTTGTTTTCATACAGTCATAAATTGCTGGCACTTTTTCTAATCGGTAAAGGGAAATGAAGAGCTTTAGCTATACTGTAGAATATTATTTGATATCAAAGTGATTTATTATGCTGCAAGAAGGTAGGTACGGTACATAAGAGTTACTATCAGATACTCTTAAGTTTATTGAAGAATTATAGTAACACAACGCGATATAATTCTTCTCAAATTGTGAGACGACAAATGGGGTATTAGCCCTCGCTTTACTTCATTCAAATTCCCAGCACATTTAGAATCCAAACTATATGAAATTTCCGTCATTTGTCGACAAGATTTTTTTAGGTTTATTTATGATTCGTTTGACTGATCCGATAGTGAAAATTTTCAGCATTTATTCACAGGTTCTGAAAACAAAAGCACCCAATTTGTGTTATTTCAAAAGCATTTTGTTGTTTCGGTATTTTGGAAAGATTTATTCAAAATAACATTATCACAGTGTATCGTCATTTGTTTATCCCTGAAACAACATTATTGAAAATCTCGCATTCATTTCAATTGTCTTGCTAATAGACACTTACAGACGCGCCTAAGACAAAGTGCTCAGATAATTGCATTTGTGACGCCGCAGGCTGTGGCTTGGCTATACGACAGCCACAAGCATTCAGGAACATTGAACACTTCGCTAAATCGATTGAACCTTCTACACAACATCCTGAACGAAACATTAAATTAAATGTGCACTGATATCAACGTCTATTGACATTTCAGATGTTCATAATATAGACGAATCCATTTATTGACTTCCTATTTCCATCCCCGAAATTAGGAAATTATTCTTGTAAGACGACAGGGAATTAAATTACATAATATTATTAAAAGGAATAAGGATAAGGACATACGTTTTTATGTGTTTACTTCTTGTATGGTAGGGTAAACTGGCTGATAAACGTCGTTTCAGAATGGAAAATGAAAACCATTTGTTCCTGAAACCCAAAATTTTTAGGTAATGTCTTCAAATCACGTGCTCAATTTAGAGTCAAATAAATACTTGTCCTTTTACATTAGTCAGTACGTTTTTCTTTCTACAAATATCAACGAATTTAAGCTCTACTGCAGTGCAGAACGAGAAAACTAAAGCTCTGTTCGTGCCTGTCTGAAATAGAATGGTCTTAAACCTCTGAACACACACCAGATTACATAAAAAAATGTGTGCGACAGAAATGTTGAATTATAAAACGAACACGTTTTAAACTAACTACCCACATAATCCTTAAAATATAGCAGTTTGCACTCAATTAAAAAAATACTCTCGGGTATCGTTGTACCTAATTACGTTAGCGATTTAATTATTCTCCTTTCATATAATTAAGTCGGTACTAGCTTTATAAGCCGCTCACGTTCATAAAGGCATTTTTACAGATAATTAATTTTACTTTCAATGGGATTATAAAACGGTTGAAAGTATAAAAGTATAGAATGTAGCTATGTAATAAGGTTGGAAATAGCATTTCTTGGTGATACTTCGTAGTTGTTAGGTATTAAAAGTCTGTCATTTAAATAAGAAACGTGTGGTTACTGTTAATAGGTTTTTTTTCTTTTTGGAGGGTGGGAAATCACCAAATGACTTCTCCCGCTCTGGGTAGAGAGCAGGAGGGCGTGTCAGACTTTTATTGACTAAAACCCACCCGTGTTCCCTCAGTTGCCTGTGTGCCAGGGGCGATGGTGTCTGTTTCGAACAACCCGCACCCCTGGCAGGCATTGGCCCTTACGGAACCCACCAGTCGTTGACATCACGCGCCCTTCCGCCTACCACTTTTAGGCCGCAGGGGATAGGGAGAGCGGCCAACGCTATACCGACACTCCTCTTCCCCTGCGGCCCCACCGCGTCCGCCATCAAACGGTGGCAGCCCCGTCCAGGCCACGGAAGGGAAGAGCGCTGCTCAGAAGCACCGGCACTCCTCCTCTGCCGCAGCCCGTAACCCTCGTGATGCCTCCCATTCGGAATCGCGGTCCACCTAAGTTGCGGTGCACCTCACCGCAACTTACTTTGTGGCCGCTACGTCATTGGCTTGAAGGTAAAAGCCCTGACGAGCGGCCCCACCTTTGGGTTCCTCTTCGCTTCACCGTGGCTTGGAGACCACGGTTACTGAGCCAGCTCCCCCCCCCCCCAACGACAATGCGGGAACCCACACGGGGGGGACTGTTAGTAGGTAAGGAAACAATTCACAACTACAAATCTAATAAAAGAATACAACTGAGTATACAACATTATCTGAAACTTCAGTAAACTCAAACTTACGAGTATGTATGTACAAAAGCTTTACTAGACTGAAACAGTCTGACAGCGTTGGCAGTATAATTAAAACTAATAACTACCCTATCACAAAATTTATTACGGAACGGAACACTGATAACGCAAGCTATAGGTACCTACTTCCTCTCAACCGTCTTCAATAAATGAGTGTAATAAAACTATCTTACCTTAACTTTTACCTCCGTGTTCACCTAGATACGAATGCAATTTCTTTTTCATTAAACTTAAGGAATTCTTCTTCGTAATTGCCACAGTTATCAAGCATAGTAGTAAGGCTTGTTCAGAGGTGGACTAAGGTATAAGTACTCTGTGTGTAATGTTGCTGAACTTCCCAGTAGAATCAGTAGTATTCGCAGGCCGAAACATGTCCTCTCAGACCCAGACGACCCCATCACTGTTCTCCAAGAAAAGAATAGGGCCACCAGTACAGTACACAAAAACAAACGACGACCGTCCTACCGACCTCGCCGCCGAGGTCCTCGCGCCCCGCGAAGACTCCCGAGTAGCGATCAGACCCCCGACCGTCCCTTGCTCGTTGATGCGCCAGCCCGCGCCGCAGCTGAGCCAGTAGCTTTAAATTCCCCGTCTAATAATCATGAAAATAATACCTTGATCCAACCTGTCCCTGATAGTACTAGCTGCCCCCCCCCCCCCCGCCAGCGACTCCCTGAGCCGAGGTTCGTACCCCACAGGGGGTGCCCTCAGTGCGCAGTCGTTTTAGGTTTAAGTAGGTTTACGCCCTGGCTGGAGGCTTTTAGATTCCTAAAAACCTTCACAGGAAAGTCCGGTTGAGCAGTCACGGCCTCTCAAGGTCAACTGCGAGATGCCATTCACAAAAAAAAAAAAAAAGTTGCTGAACTTCATTAGCTTAGCTTAGCTAGGTATATAGAGCTGAAAGTGAGGCTCAAAAAGCTCGTTTAGCTTTTGCTTGTAGCACACCCGAAGGGATGTGCACGTACACTGAGAGCAAAAAAATGCTCTTTTAATTATATTTTTGTTAAGTGTTCATCTATGTAGTTCTTCGATCAATAGAGGTGGACTAAGGTATAAGTACTCTGTGTGTAATGTTGCTGAACTTCATTAGCTTAGCTTAGCTAGGTATATAGAGCTGAAAGTGAGGCTCAAAAAGCTCGTTTAGTTTTTAAGCTTTTGCTTGTAGCACACCCGAAGGGATGTGCACGTACACTGAGAGCAAAAAAATGCTCTTTTAATTATATTTTTGTTAAGTGTTCATCTATGTAGTTAAGATGTAGTTAGTAATTTATCATGGAAATAGTTACCACTACACCGCCTTGATTTTGGTGTTGCTATTATTATTATTTTCCCTAAAATTATCCTAGCTTTTTGGCAGATTAATTATGTTTAAAGGATGGGGAAACTTGTTAATGGCTTTTAATATTATATATCTCTATAAAACTCTTGGCCGTTATGCCAATTTCCTTATTTCAATTTTGTTGTTGAGAGACTCATTTCCAGCTGTGATGTTCAAAGACTGATAAGAAAAAAATCTTGACTTTAATCTCAATGTAATCTTTTCTGGGAAAACCAGATAAAGTCAGATCTGCAGTCCAAAGGGAACAAATAGACAATGTACTAAAAATTGCTAGTTCGGTTCATTTGTCCTATTCGTTCTTACAAATGTATGGGCGTTAGCAATCGCTTTATTACTTTTACTTCCTATTCTAACATTTCCTGTGTGTTGACTTGACTGGATTGCTTCTAACAAATTAACTTGTCATCATATTGCGTGATTTAGTGACCCTCCAATAACATAATGCTCAAAGCTCTTACAAAATGATGCAATACAATTTTTCTTTCTTTTTTTCACATAAGTTTTTCAAGCTGCAGAAGATTGAAAGAGAATCTATTTACTTGGGTACAGAGAATTCGTATCCGAACAGGAATGAATCTTCGAGACTGAAATTCTGTAACGGGATTTGGAAATGCGGGAGAATCGAATTTATCTTGAACGTAGAGATAGTTACTAATTGTCTGATATCTTACTTTATTATTCAAGTAATTTTGTTCAATTCATGTGAAAGGAACATACTTTAATAAATCTATTGTTAAAACAATAAATATTAAAACCAAGCTTTCACACGTTGCCATAATAGATAACGTCGTTATCTAAATTTTAACATGGTAAATAAGTGGGTATCAGAAAATTAGATAAATTTTATAGTACAGGCATATGAGAATATCCGAATAAATATTCTGAAAAAAATCTATTTCAAAGTTCCTAAAAAGCCTGAATGGCATAACGATATTATTTTGTTCATTTATCGCCATATGTTGTACGTTGGCGCACCTTTGCGTTATTACGAATCAAGGTTCAGGGAAAAACTCTCATAAATCCAATATCAGGAATATTGTTCAGAGGAAATAACATATTGCAATAAACCTTTAGGGACGCAGTTACAACTTGAAGCACTAGCATGGCTTTCCTTCACTTATATTGGAAACCTGCTCGGTATTGCCGTTAAGTAAGGTTTAAAATCGGCCAAGTGCGGTTCGCACTCGCACAGTAAGTAGGGAAGCATCAACATTATTCTATACGTAAAGCAAAAACTTGTACCCGTTTTTACAAAAATACGCAGATTGTGGAGTGTGAAATTTGGCACAGTTAAAGTTAAATGGAGAAAGAGTACAGAAAGCGAAATCTATATAAATAAAAAGAAAAGTCCTGACTGACTGACTGACTCATCAACGCCCAACCCAAATCCTTGGACCTAGAAAGCTGAAATTTTGCACAGAGGTTCCCTTTATTATGTAGACAAGGAATAAGGAAGGATTTTCTGACGTTCCACCCCTAAGGGAGTTAAATAGGGGATGAACGTTCCGCGCGGGCGAGGCCGCTGGTAAAAGCTAGTTTTAAATACATGTAATAATGCATTAGAAATTCATTAAGTTTTAAATAAATTATGGTCGAATTTCGACCAATGGGCGAACACTAGTTTTAATAATTTGCCATGTCATTGTAACACATGCATATAACCGCTGAAAAGGTGCAGCACTGAAATAAGGCAGACAGTTAAACGGCATAGGCTTAAAAATAGGTCGATCCTATTGGCACCCATTGGGCATGGAGCCCTTAAAATGAACGAGGATTAAATATTTACCTTGACTCACCATAACTCAATTACCTGAAGTTATCATATCAAAGAATTACGTACTTAAAATAATTTAATGGAGTTTTCGAGTTTGACAAGTTAGTTATGAAGGTAAATGAAGCGTCTGGTTTGGAGCGAATGATGAGAAACAGGAGTGAGGTGTCTACTTAATATAGAATATGATTGAGCTATTCTGTGTAAGAGCAGACGGGTTTTTATATTTGTGGTGGAAAACTTATTTTTTACGATCAACAAAAAAACACGCCAAATAATTCGGTTGAAGTAACTTCATAATAGGCCTGCAGTTTAAATATGTCTTAATGAGATAAATGTATAACATCCAGCTGGAGAACCTGCCCGACCTATTTATTATCTATCGCTCCACTGTCCTCCCATTTTAACACTGTAATTTCAAAACATTGTAAAAGCCAATTATTTTTAAAAGAGTAACCGTGGAGTTTCTTGCTGGCTCTTCTACATAAGAAATGACCAATTGGAATCGTGCACCTAGCTTCTGACGTTTCATAAGTGCCCATGTAAGTTTATGTGAAATAAAATATTTTGATTTTGAATCTATTGGTAGCCGTGGTAGTCCAAACTCAATGGACTTGTCATTTGCCACTCCCCATAGGTAACAGTAGAGCTGGGTGTTCAGTGTAATAATATAATCAAAACTTTATAACGATAATAGGGCCTATCCTATGTTCAGTTTTGGACTACAATTGCCCATTAATCATGTATTTTAAATGTATAGACTTTCATGAATACCAGATGTAATGACCGTCATACGTACGGTAAATCGTCATTATGAACCGGAATATTATGGTTTAACCAAATATCACTATATTAAACACAAGTTATTGACCTGGCATTGACACACTCTGACACGTCTTGATTTTGCAAAAACAAAGTATCACTTACGTGCAACTACTTTACTAAATGGTGTGCTTGTTTGACAAAGAGAATAAAGTGCTTGAATAAGCAAATAAGGGTGAATTATGTATGAAGTAGCAAACGTCAAAATGTCCGATGAAATACAGTCATGCATCATGCGCTTCGTTACCATATTTAAAAACGCAAAACACGACGTTTTTTGATCATGTTAGCAAAAAATTGTATTCTGTGGTTTGAAAGCATGATGGTTCCTACAAAACATGATGTTTATAGTATTTACATATAGGTATTTGCACTATATAAAACGTGAAGAATGCGTGTATGGCTAAAGATATCGCTCTATTTTCACTCTGTTTGTTTACATCAGGGTTCAACAAAAGATAGACAGTGAATCAACTATGCGCTGTATTTGTACCTATCTGTTAAACGGCGCGTATTTTTAATCGTCTGTAGACAGTTTAGCGAGTGACGTGCCAATGTGCAAATTTTTCCACGGATCTTAGTACACTTGTATACAGTAGATACGTCATTTCCTCCCTAAAAATCTCCCATTCAGTAGCATAACTATTTGATACGAATTCGAAGAAAATCCTAGTTATTGTTTCTTCAATTTCTGTATCTATTTTTATTAGGTAGAGGTCAAATGGAGCTGAAATAACCGCAGATTAAATTCTGTTGACCCAGAAAGGGCTGTTATATTCAATCGTTTCCAGAAAATACGTTGGTTACGATATGTTTTAGGCATTTATTTGCCGAGGATTTGTGAAAGGTAATTTAGTGTTAACCTTTTATCTTGATGTAACACACAAGATTCTATTTTCGAACCTGGGATTAGTGGTACAGTTTTAGACAAGCGGTAAACTAAATATTCGTGAAGGCTTGGATACAGTTTGATGATATTATGCTCATCTCATCATCTGCCTAGCCTTTTCCCAACAATTTTGGGGTCGGCTTCCAGTCTAACAGTGGTGAATGCAGCTGAATACCAGTATTTTACATGAAGCGACTGCCTATCTGTTCTCCACAACCCAGTTACTGGGTAATACGATACCCCTTAGTTCGAGTGATTGTCATACTTTCGGGATTCTGACGACTCGTTATGACTGTCAAAGATCCACGAATGACCGCCGGGATCAATGGCTTAATCTGCTTTCCGAGGCACGGAGGGGTTGTGTATGTTAAGATAGTCATCACCCATCACCCATCCACGGACCAACCGCGGCAAGCGTAGCTTAACCTGTTCGTTAGACCCGAACGCTTCGATCAATAATAGTACTTATTGATCGAAGCCCGAACGGCTGTTTTTACTTAGCCGCAAGCTCCTCTATGCTGCTATGTTCTTACATAGCTATTTATTCAGTTTGATATTGGGATTTCCACACATTTCTATTGGCCCGACTCTATAATAACGCAAGCCTCGAAGCGTCAGACATTGAACGTCCATAAGACGTCGAATGCCCGTCATAATAATTTCATAGAAGCTAGTAAAGCGTCCAATAAAGAAATATTGGAATAAAAAGTCACAAATTGATACGACAGCGAAAATCAAAATAGATTCTGTGAAATGTCTTGCTTTGAACGTGATTTCAACATATTTGTTTGAAGATTCATCTAACAGATGATTAAAGAGAAATATGTGGATTTGTTTTAATAAACAAACAATCATGAAAATGTTTAAATTAATAAAGCATAATTTATTTGTGATATGAAAAATCAGGGTCTTAATTTTACTGTTTCAATATTCTGAAACAGTAATAAAATCTGTTCAGATTTTTGAGGAGTATAAGGTCTGGACCGAGACGAAATGAAGAAACTAGGTAACATCATTGTGTTTAAAGTCCTCAAAAGTTCCTTAGTTATTATTTTAAAGTTTTAAATAGTTGCATAAACCGTTTGACCTTTTAACCTCTTTCACGCAGCAGGCTATATCGTACACACCAAGATATCCCTAGTCATTTTAGTCTCCTCACAACCATTTATTGTACCGGTTCCGAGAGTAGGTATGGACGGTTCGGGCTTGAAAAGTGGACATTTACAGGCATGATGACCATCCCAGATGATATATGAAAATATTAAGTACCTACGTCGTGCTTAAAATAATAAGTCACGTTATCTTTTCCCCACCGATCTTATATTTTCATCAAACTGATCAGAACTGAAACAACATTGATACATGATACTAAATTGAATGAACACACACACACACGATGATGAATTTTTGTATGAACTACAAGTAGTTGTTCCGGGTCTGGCTGTTTGTGTATGTGAGTTTAAATGTTTGTAAACGCACCCACAATACAGGAGAAATTCCTAGTGTGGGGCAACGTTTAAAACAAAAACAAAAAAACAAAAAATATGATAATGTACGTTGTTAATCCATAATTCATAAAACATATTTATGTGATCCAAAATTGATCGGAGGATAAAATAAAACGGGACATGTTCACTTGAATAAGAAGTACTCTTAGGTAATCTTATCTGAGTGGTGTAATTCCACTGGACATGTGCCATTGGTTCTATGAATTTCCCAATAAATATCATAAAAACTGGACTAGACAGCCGTCGTCTAGCATATTTTTTACCTATCGAAATTTTATTTTCCTGCTACCCCGCCGGTATATTTATGTTCTATACCAGTACCTAAGTGTAGTTAGGTAGGTACTCGAATAGAACATCAATATTTTCGTATATTTTAAGTTTTGGGCCTCGATTAGAGCGCCACTACAAATATAAATCTACTATGTAATCTAACATAAGTAATTATTCTATGAATCATGAATGCTTGGTACTGCCATAAAATAACAAGTCGTAAGTTTAATCTGCTGTCAGAACATTGCCGTAAACCAGGAGACCACTAGCGTCGAAATTCCGCAAACTAATTACAATTTGTGACAATTCCGACTGTCCGCACCGTCAAAGGTGTTCCTTTGACAACGGACGGACGGAATTGGACATCGATGTGCAAACAACCATGGCATACAACGGCTACCTACAACATGCATAGCTAATAACAAAACAAAACTGGGCAAGAGCAGCACCCTAATTGCGTAACTCACGATTGATCATAATTGGTTTCGTTTTCACAGTTTAACAATATCCATTGCGTTATTTATGTTGTCGAACAGATACATTTTTCGATCATATGAAGCAATGGTTTAACAATCCGTTTCAAAACGATATAGATTATGATGAATCGTGAGTTACGCAATTAGGGTGCAGGTTCTGTACTGTAGTTAGTATGATATGCTAAGTTTGATTTTTCCAAATGACACATCTTGAAGTATGTCCAATATAATAAAATAAAATAAAAATCCATTTTAAACGGTTTCATAAAAAGGAGGAGGTTCTCAATTCAGTTGTATTTTTTTTTAAGTTTTACCTCAGAAGTCCGTTATTTATAAAACGATTTTTTTGAAGTCGTTTTTTTATAAACTTAAAAAAAAAAATAACTTCGTCATATACAATTTTCAGCAACATGTTTATGCTTTGTGAATTTTCCTTTTCGAAGCGTAAAATAAAACACACACGTGTCATACAAACTGAACGCGACATATGCATGATTGCATACCCAATGTGTACATAGTAGATATACGTATCTAATAACGCGCTTAAGTACGCATAAATATTTAATTTCAGGCGATAAGCAAATTAATTTTGGCAGACACGAGATATCGTATCAGTGCACGTATTGTGACATACGTGTATCGAATGAAAATTTTGTTTGAACATGGTTGAGTAATGTTAGGATTATTCTATGATAAATGTGCTGTCTCTCGGGCACAGTTTATTCGCACGTCAACATTTGTAAAATAATTTACAGTTCAGTTATGATGCACAAAGTTCACTGAACTTCAACTAGCTTGAGCCAATGACTTAGTTTGCAATTTTGTTTGCACCAACACGGATTCGTTCGTCAAAGTGGCACAGGAACACAAATATTGAGGACTGGCAAATACGTCACCGACGCCCTGGAGAAAGGACATAGTGTGGCCATGATACTCGTATCAACTGACCTCAGCAAGGCATTTGACTCCATAAATCGGCGCCGTCGGTTGAGACTGGTCATCTCCTAACTGCCATGGCTTATTTTCAATCATTTTTTTTTTTACCTTGTTCTCACATATAGAAGCACCAAGAATAATGTTTCCAAGATTTTGTAATACCCATGATTTAAAAGAGTGTCCTTGGAGTTTCTTGCCCGTTCTTCTCCATAGAGATCTACGTTTTGGAATATGCACCTAGTTTCAACTTCGATTTTTTTTTTGACAATTCAAAAGTTCCTGTAAAAGGTTTAATTGAAATAAATGCTTTGCGTTTGAGTTTATGATCTTTGTTAATAAGGTAAACATTTTCATTTGACCTTTCTTCATCGAATTATAACTAATGCCATTGATTTAATACTAGCTTCAAAGATATAACTTTCTAGTTGTTTATAACAATAAATTCTCAATACATAATCTAAGACAGAATTAACTGTAGGTATTTTTCTAAACAATTTATGTATTAGTCGCCTACCGTACAACACAATAATAAGGTTCGTTTGTATTATTTAACGGATAGCTAAGGAACATTTAAGTAAACGAGGCATGAGGACATTTGTTCCTTTAGAAATGACTTCCATTAACAGTGAATAGTAATTACTACATCACAAATACTGGTGAAAATGTTACCCATTTGTTTGCAAAACGGGTTATCAACTAAGCTATACTTATAAGGCCTTTTAGAATACCCGATTTAGCCCATTCACGTTAAATCCTTTCAGTTAGTCTGGTTGAAAATAAGAGATTCCTTTTAGTCCACTGACAAACATAAATGGTTACAAGCTGATACGGGTTAATGACCATGTATGAATGGATTCCATGTGGTGCCGGACGTAAAGAATAGCACCATCCCATTTCTTCCCGTGGGTGTCGTAGAAGGCGACTAAGGGACTTATTAGAGAATGGGCAGCAGCGTTCTCTATGCATTTTACCACCATACTGCGATCGCCAACCCGCCTGCCAAGCGTGGCGATTATGACAAAACCCCCATTTTTTTGGGTGAGGCCTATGTCCAGCAGTGGACGTCTATCGGCTGAAATGATGATGATGATGACATGTTAATTTTGTAGCATATCTTCTTATACGTATTTTGTACAAGTCTTCATTATACTAGTATTTCAAAAGTGAGCACAATGAATATGAAAATTCATTCTAGAAACGTTTTAAATAGGGAGTGAAAGTTCGTATGGAATTTTGTTATTTTTTGTAGTTAAGAATGTGGAAAATGGTACCTTCTTATATTTCTTTATAAACACGACTTAAATGTACCCTACATTGGCTTCGTTGCAGCTAAATCGGAGATCGCGGAAAGCGATAAGGCCGCCCATTGTATATTTTGTAGTGTACCTTGTTTTGTTGTAATGTATTGTTTGTGGTGTACAATCAAGTTTGTATAAATAAATAAATAATCGGAGTGTAAAATATTTTAAATTGCGTAGCTAGCAGTGCAGTATGTTTATATACTATGTTACATACGTAAATAATACAATAAAATAAACTAACCACAACTTCCTCTTGAAATACACTATATGCAGCGCCAATATTATGTGGACAATACTGCAAATAGACCGAATATACACTGTTCGCTCAGTTTTTATTTTAAAGAGAATACAAGAAAAAGTTTGACGATAAATCTCTTGTTGGCAAAATGTTAACACTCTCTACTTGTAGCTTGTAGCTTGTGGGGCTTGTGGCTAAATAACAATAGCTGCACGGGTCGATCGGCCAGGTTAAGCTACGCTTGCCGCGGTTGGTCCGTGGATGGGTGACCATCTTTACATACCAAGACTCCTCCGTGCCTCGGAAAGCACATTCATTTTATGGATCTTTGACAGTCGTTACGGGTCGTCAGAAGCCCGAAAGTCTGACAACCAGTCTTACCAAGGGGTATCGTATTACCCAGTAACTGGGTTGTGGAGGTCAGATAGGCAGTCGCTCCATGTAAAATACTGGTATTCAGCTGCATCCGGTTAAGACTGGAAGCCGACCCCAACATAGTTGGGAAAAGGCTAGGCAGATGATGATGACTTGTAGCTACATACGTAAGAGAAAACTTAAATAATAACGTGCCAATACACTAGCAAGCTTCACAGTAATCCCAGATGATACAGGTTTGTGGTTTTAATTAATATTAATGTGCAATATTACATCTCTACAGACATATTACTTTGCTTCCAATATTCGTGTAAGTTTCACAGCAGAATATGTAGGTACAATATTCGAATCTGAAGTTTATTTTGGAAAGTCCGATAGCCTTTTTCCTACTATGATATTATAAATGTGAAAGTTTGTATGTTTGGATATTTGGATGTTTGTTACTCAATCACGCAACAATGGCTGAACGCATTTTGGAGTTTGAAATTTGGCACACAGGTAGATTATAATCTGGATTAACACATAGGATACTTTCATCCCGGGAATATTTTCCCGTAGGATAATGTTCGACACGCGGGCGAAGCCGCTGGCAACAGCTAGTTAAATACAAGGTATCTTCAATTGTAAAGAGACGGTGATAAATTGAGACTGATTGGGGACATCTGATTGAGATCTCGATTCAGTCCAAGATATTGATTTTCCATTCATACTATGCAAACACTTATCACTTATTACCCGAAGGATTCTAAGAAAGCCAAATCAAAACTCATCCGTATCTTGAATAATAATTAATATCCGGTGTTACACAGTGGTAAACATTTTATATCAGGCAGAGCGCCTGAAAATTAATTAAAAGTAGATCTTACGTATTTTAATATCAACATGAACATCATTAACATGCCTATAAAATCCCACCTTGCTTTATAACAGAAGCTACGGATTTTTATTCACAATTCTCTTGAATTCTTTTTTCGTAGATGCATGCTACGCGGCTACGACGCTACGATGCTACGACAATATACCACTGATCCTTTTGAAGGATTACTAAGGAGACCAAATTACAGTCATAATCCCACAAAATTAACATGAGCTACGGGTTTTTCTTTTTGTATTCACTTGTAAGCTTTTTCGTAGATACATGTTACGCGGCTACGATGCTAAGCCACTGTGACACTGACCCTTTTGACTAACTCTTTAGGTTCAGAAGGACTCAGGAGAAATTTCACAAAAGGACATAAGAAAAATAATACACAGGATATAATCCTATAAGATTAACAGCTGCAGAAATTCTTTCTTTATTCCCATGAATTCTTTTTTTCGTAAAAACGTGCTACGCGGCTACGACCCTACGCCAATATTTAACCGTTTCTTGAGAAGGATTTCAGACTAAGCTAAGTCACTTATATGAGCTAGGATTTTCGTTCTGTTTTGCTCTTGATTGCTTTTTAGTAGAAACATGTTATGCGGCTACGACGCTACGGTGCTACACCATTGTATTGCTGATCCTTTAAAAGGATACAAGACTAAGTTAAAGTCATCACACTAGATTAACATGAACTAGATGGTTTTCGTTCTGTTTTCTCTTGATTCCTTTTTTCGTAGATGCATGCTACGCGGTTACGACGCTACGCCACTGTGACACTGACCCTCTTGCTTTAGACGGACTTAGGAAAAATTTCACAATCCAATACCACAAGATAGAAAAAAATCTGTAGCTAATATTAAAAAACTACAATAACTTTCTTTATTCTCATGAACACTCGTTTCGTAGATGCATGCTACACGGCTATGCCGATGCTACGCCAATATGTCACTGACCCTTTTGAGGGACAAAAGGGAAATTTGACACATCATCACACTACATTTTCCTGTTTCTTAGGGATCTTTATTGACAGGGATCACGCACGTTAACTCGGAACAAGTGTGTGTAAGACAAACAAACATGAAATTCAAGCGGAGATCGAGTCCGCGACCCTTATCATTTAGCTACAGCGCTAATGTTGCCGTCACTGAAAGGTTCTCTTATTGTATTGGGGATTTTCTTTATTATTTTGAAGAAATTCTCAGTAGCACCTCGGAGTCTACATTTACGCCCGATTGATGGCAACAGGCTCGCTCCCTATGCCACGGTGCTTAAACATAACTGGCGAAATGTGGGTGCAATATAGGTGTACCTATGCGTAATCCCATTTCTTCCCGTGAGTATAGTAGAATGCGACTAACGGACTTACTAAAGAATGGGCAGCAGCGTTCTCTATGCATTTTACCACCGTACTGCGATCGCCAACTCGCCTGCCAAGCGTGGCGATCATCCAGCAGTAGACGTCTTTTAGCTGAAATGTTGATGCGTAACCCTCCGAGGAATATAGGCATGTTGTTTTGTTATTCATAAGAAATATCTAAAATCGAATATAACTGATCCATATCTGTATGTCTGCACATACGAGTAAGTTTTTTATGTAGTATTCAGAAAATGTCACTATCAGTTGACATAACGATTACATTATTATCAAGCATCAGTTCCAATACGGGAAAATAATATTAAATAACAAGCACAAAACAACCGAATTAAAGGAAACATACTGGAAAGACAAACATTTATGTGGAAGAGGGTCTGTACCTACTTGTTTGTGTGATCATTCGTTGAAAAGGAGACGAGTGAAATAATAGATAAATTGTATCGTGTTTTCGAAATATTTTTCAAAGAAACTACTTCAAAGATCGAGAGGAATAGATTTAATTACCACTATTACACATATTTGGGAGCGAGCAGTGGTAGCCCAGTGGTATCAGCCGCGTCTTACGAATTGTAGGTCGTGAGTTCGAACCCAAACACGCACTCAACCTTGTGACAATTCTATCCAATCGTTTTTCAACACCACTGCTCTCAAAACGATGAAAGAAAACATTGTGAGTAAACCGGCATGTCCTAGAACCAAAAATTAAAAGACATGTAACATCGACCAACCCGCACTGGGCCCGCGTGGTGGATTATGGCCCTGTCACAGAGTAGAGACCTGTGTCCCAACAGTGGGAAAATTATAATTATGAAACTATATATTTGAACTCAAGAAGTTAGGAACGTTACCTAACTAGCTACTATACAATAAATTTGCTGAAAGTTTAAAAATCTGTCTTTTGTTTTAAACAAAAAAAGGAAACAGTATATTGAGTTGGGTGTTCAAATAAGTAGGGGACGAAATGGCTTGGATTTCGAGTGCCTTGACCCTTTTATCCCTTAAGTCCTACAGAACAATTGTTCTGAGACTGGAAAGAAATTCCCTTTCACTTCAATATATAGGTAATTTTAGTATGTATATAGTTAGGGACAGTCAGCCTCTAAATGATACATACGAGTACATTGAGATAAATTATTTTTTGTATTAATGTGGTAGCCATTACACATCGCTTTCCTATTTAATTATAGGATACAGTAAATGTTGGAACACAAATTGTAAATAGTCAAATAAATTCTGGTCGATATATTCATTTGTTTGAGGCTTATTGTACAGAGGTGCAACTACTTAACAGTGTGGAAAGTTTATGGCTATTTTTGCTACACCTTTGTCAATGCTGGTGGCGCGCATTGTACGTCAGCCGTATGACGTTTGCGTCAACATTAGAACTCACAGAAACGTGAAAGCTTATACAGCGTGACTAACGTACGTCTGGCTATTATAGTTCGTACGTGGTAGTCCACGTCCATTTAAAAAAGACGACATATATGATTAATCCCTAAATCGACAAAGAGAGTACTGGTTGTAAACTTCCACGTCACCAAACATTCAACAGCATCATCGTAGTACGTAACATTTTTGTAAAATATAAATGGACTACTCGCCAACACAGATAAACGATGAGAGGCTTTTGCTGTGTGGTTATTTTATTTTTCACTTTTTTGTTTTGGTACGGTGCGGTGGTCCTACTGAACACAAATACCTGCACTTGCGTTCGTATTATTGAAGCCACTAAGACACTCAAAAACCGCTAACCAGTAGTTGATCAAGTATATTTAGGACCACACAAAAAGTTTACCCTTTCAAAAAAAAGAAGAACTTTTCGAAAAGGTTTATAAGTGACGGAGTTTTGAGTTAACAAACAAAAAGAAACTCCTCCCTTTTTGAAGTCTGTTAAAAATAGGCTGAATGTCTTACAAATAAGAACTTAAATCTATTCATTCCATATTTGTGCGGTCGACAAAGAGAAAGCTGTACAAGGTCCAAAAATAGCTATTCTGATTTTGTTGGTCTTATTTGTCAAAATCCGGTATATAAAAAACTTACATTATTACGTACAATTCACCAGCCCAAAGTAGTATATAAAGCTCTACGAGAAAATCCTTCACTAACTGGGGTTTATGAGATGAGTATTAAAGTATTTATATAGAACCCTCCCTGCGGTTGACCCGTCTGATTATGATTACCTACATTATTATTATCTAACGTTTAGATTACGGACTTCCCCTTGTCATGAATGAACGTTTGCGAATGTTATACTTACTATAAATCACAGAGATTACTCTCGAAATAGATTGTATTCATTTCGTACGCATATTGTTGCGTAAAATATTACGGGTGATTTTATTCTGAGGATTTTTCTCTCAATGTGTATGTTTGTACGGTCACTTGTTATCATTAGTCTAGTCAGTGTTTTTTACTCTCTTGTGAACTAAATATATTATATTACTGGGTAGGAACTGTAGGAAAACAGGATCCACTTGTATTTTATATCCATTTCCTGAAAAATAAATTAGAGTTTTGTGGTGTCTGGTTACAAAGGCAAAGATCGTTGTTGAGTTTTCTTGAGTTTGACCTCTAATAAAAGCTTTATTCGAAGTAAATGTACAGTCACCAGTAGAAATAAGTAATGAGTGTTTTTCGGATATAGATGAAGTTTAGTATGAAACCGACGGTTGTCTATTGTTTGCCCGAAGATTATATGCCATAATCATCATTTTTATGAATGTCATTTACCCGAATTTCATTTGCCCGAATGTTTCATTTGCCCTAAAAGACATATGACATACTTTTAATTGCCCGAATTTTAGATACCATAAGATACGAATGCCATAAGTATTGTTTGCCTTATTTTTATGTGCCATAATAATTATTAGACATAATATTTAAATGGCATACAAAAGAAGAATTTTTGCGTGCTTTAGCATCAAATTTGTTTGTGTTTTTCTGTGCATGGTTGATGGTGGGCTAGGTCGACGGAGCCCCGCTTTGCGGGGCTCCTACTTCTGTGTGGTTTATAAAAAAATAACCACAAAGGGGATCCTTCTAACCTAACCTGTCCGAGTCGGGGTGCCCTAAAGTCCCAATTGCATCCAATTTCTCTTGATATAAACAACCGTTACACACCCGATGTCGATGGCAAATTATGTTATGGCATATCATAATTATGGCATGTGACAATTAGGGCTTACAATGATTATGACAAATTATGTTATGGTAAGTGACTTTATGGGAAACAATGATTCTGGCACGTGACTAATATGGCAAATGAGAGTAGGGCAAATGAGTATTATGTCGTATCATATTATGGCTGTTGACTATTATGGCAAATGATATTAGGGCAAATAAAATTCGGGTAAACGGCGGTATACCGAAACCGACGGTTGTTTTCGAATAAAAGGTAATTTCATGAATAGAAAACAAACAGTAATTAACTGGTTAGTTGTCTATTTTGGTGACCATACTTTTAGAAAAGCCTCTCTTTTTGAATTATCGCTGCGATCTAAATTAAACTAAAATTAAAAACTACCTTTAATACCTCGTGGTATAGTTAGATCACCAATTTTATTCCTCTACTAACTTTATTTTTTAACCGACGAAAATACGGAGGAGGTTACTCAATTCGACGCGTATTTTTTTTTTTATGTATGACCACGCATAACTTTTTCCAGAGTAGTCCGATTTTGATAATTATTTTTTTATTGGAAAGGGTATACCCCGAAGTTGGTCCCGAAATTTCGAAGAAATATTCCAACCCTAAGGGTAAGAAAACAGGGGATGATTGATTGTTAACTCACAGATTTTAATACTGAGTTGTGTATTACAAAAAGTAATCAAAAATTAAGCATGTAGTAATTAGTAGATTATAGCCGTAAAAAAATTATAAAATAAAATCTTTTTAATAAAAAAATTAAACCGCCGAAAAACCGAAAAGTTAAAAATAATAAACTTGCTTTGTCCAACCCCAATAACTAATTTCGGAAGTCGGTGACTTTGGATATGTATTTAATTATATGTCACCGCCTTCCGAACTTAGTTATTGGGGTTGGACAAAGCAAGTTAATTATTTTTAACTTTTCGGTTTTTCGGCGGTTTAATTTTTTTATTAAAAAGTTTTATTAAATTATTTCCTAAGATAGACATTAAAGAGACAACATAAGTACATACTTGAGCCAATTTGGGCACGGAACACTCTAAATAAGATTGAATTGAAAAGCTTCTCCTTTCATTAATTCTGTTAAAATTTACGTCATTTCTTATTTCTCCCAGTAATGTTCGTTTTTAGACCGCCAATATTCGACACAACAGGAAATGAAAAGCGCCATGAAACGTCAACTATTCATAGAACGAAAATGGACGGTTATGTAATCTAGATCTAGGTCTAGGTAGCCGTATGAAACTAGGTAGTCGTGCGAATCATGTTCTTCTAACTTAACAGACAGCTGTGCTGCTGGGGAGTTTGTTGCGCCACTTCTTCCCAGCACTAGGAAGTAGTGAATGAAGGGCGGCGTTTTGGGCGGACTGTCTTATGTAATTTTGACGTGCAAAAAGTGCTGACTCTCAGCCCAGTTTGAATATATGACTTTTGATATATTTTAGGCTGAAATAATGACGGAACATGAAAAAGTTATCCTCATAACAAAGTCAAAGTATTTATTTGTGTGATTTTTGGTGATACATACAGTAGGTCTTATAGTTAGGTTATGTTAACTCAAAAAACTACCCATTAGGGCATACACTATTTAACAACATAAGAATTTAAGATCAATACTAACATACGAGTTTAAAAAATAGTTAAATAATTCGAATACAACCAATTTTTATAAAAAAAACATTTATCATAAAGTTAGTTAAAATAATAAATATTCAGAACACAATAAAATTAATAATAAGTCAAGTTTTTGAATTTTCAAGCATTTTATAATTGTCAGTTAGTTTATTACACTTTGTCAAGAAGGAATTCGTCAGTGGTATAGTAGCATTTTTCAATTAAAAAAATATTTAGTCTCCGTTTAAATTGTGTCAAGTTTAAATCTTTAATGTCATTTGGTATTTTATTGAATATTTTTGGAGCCATGCAGAGGACGCTTTTGTGCATAAGGCGGGTCTTTGAGGCTCTTAAACATAATTCATAATTCATGTCATTTAGTATAGAAATAAAACAAAACAAACATCAAATAGATGTAACCAAATCACGGTTCGTTCCCAATAAATTCTACTATCATCTCTTATTTATTTCCACAAAAATACTACACAATAAAGAACCCAACTTTATGACGTGTTTACGTCAGATTTTTTGCATATTCCAATACCCATCAAAATATATTATTATCACAATCACTGAGTTATTTGAAACATAAAAGAATTTACGTTATGTATTGGTTTGTTTATATCGTAATTTTATTGGGGAACTAGCTTATGCCCACGGCTCCGCCCGCGTGTATGTCGGTTATCGCGTAAAAAGGTACCCTGGTAGTCCTTCTCCATATTCAAGGCTATATCTGTGCCAAATTTCATGACGATCGGTTCAGCGGCATAAGCGTGAGAGCGTAACAGACAGACAGAGTTACTTTCGCATTTATAATATTAATAGGGTTTTTTTTTATTATAATTATGTTCAATAGTAGGGATTATTTTGCTACAAAGTTTAGGATCGAGCATGAATTTATGAATCTAAGCATCCAAAGTTTGCGGACGTATATTCATCCCACATTATAGCAGTTCTCATGCCATTACACGCGTTCGTATTTATCAAGAAGCGTGCGGGTTTCGTCACTGTTTTCCGCTCGACGCCGGTGATAAATTCACTCGTAAATCGAAAACGTATGTTTGGAAACACATTTCTGAACGTCCGATAGAGCTAATGAATGTCGTTCTTATTCTCTGAGATATATCCGCTAGCTATTAAAGCTCCCAGGAAGAAACTAGAGTGCTTTGAAAATAAATGTAAGTGTTAACAAAACCGGGAGAGTTGTGCTCTATCTCTTGTTCAAAGTTAACTCATATCGTCGTCACTCGATCGTAGGTGTCAAGTTACGTGATATTGTCTTGTTGTTACGAAACTTTAAGATAGATAGACTCTTGAGCCCATTCACTAAGTAACTTTTAAGAAAAAAAAAGCCCTTCGTGTGTCTCAATATCATTGGAAGTCAATGTAACTTAATTTCATGTGAAATACCGAAAGTATTTTCAGTAGATTTTACACGGAGTACATTGCGGTTTGAGCCTGTGTAACCCAATTAGTGTACGTCAGAGATATCACTATTTAAAAGGCAGGGTGAAGATGTGACAGTCTAGGCTTGAGGCGATACACACATTTAGCGGAATTTCTATTGTATTTTAGATTTTTAAGTCACATGGTAACAGCAATTCATACGCTTTCCGCTCCGATCATCATATTCAACTACCTGCTACCCTCAAATCACTGCCCAGTAGAGGTTTTGATTTTTTCAGACAGTTTTGTCACTAAAGCATTTGAGGATTTAGACACCATTCTTCGTTTCAAGATGACCGGTTTCGCTTTGTGGATGACTTGATGTATATTATACGTATACTAGCGAGATGGAGTGATATGCCCACGCAGTTTTAAATAAATGTATAAAACAGTATTTCCAATGTCTCTTTCTCGTGGGATTGGTTTTGTTTATGAAATCTAAAAACTATTTTCTTTTCATGTAAACCTACATGAAACAGATAGCGATGTACGTTGGGTTTATTGTATGCGCTAAATTTGGTTTTTTTGTGGTGAATAGTTGTAAAATGTGCTGTGAAAATTAACCATGTGAGACAGCGACCTCGTAACGTATAACCTCATTATTCTGATTTTACTTCATGTGGCTTACGCGCCTCATGAAGTGACAATTAATTTTAATATACATGGAAGATGGATGGAGGCATGGAATGTGAATGGAGGCCTATGTCCAGCAGTGGATGTCTTTCGTCTGAAATGATGATGATGATGATACACCCATGCACCCTTTTTTTTGGGTTGAAAATCATCAAATAACTTCTCCCGCTCTGGGTGGAGCAGGAGGGCGTGTCAGACTTTTACTGACTAAAACCCACCCGTGTTCCCTCAGTAGCCCGTATGCCAGGGGCTGCTGTATCTCTGTCGGACAAACCCGCACCCTTGGCAGGCATCCTTAACACCCATGTTTAGTAGTTTACATAAATTATTACTTTACGCTTCGGGTAAGTGGACTAAGTTGTAGGAAGGCTAATCAGTTTTCTGATTATGTATGGTACTAACGACCCGAAGATATTGCACATATATCGGTATATTGTATATTTGTAAGCACAAAAATATTCCAAAGCTCGATACAGATGTTGTTTGGCAAACTAGTAAAGTATAAAATACACTAATAAAATGATCGAATCGTCGCCTGCCAGTTTTATGAAATAGGCCCAGGTTTACTTCTTCGAGCGCGTCCTTACACAAGGCGCTCTTACTTTTGAAGAAATCTTATTTTCCTTTATTTAGAGGGAATTAAGTACGAATTGATCCTTGTTAAAAGCTTCCCAGAATAGTGTGTTTGATGCTAAAGTTATTTACTTTACGGAGTACCTCAGTTGTCAGACACTGTAAGGCTACACGAAGCCTCGGTTTAAAGTGTGAAGTTGCGATAACTTAATTGCTGAATTTGACATGAAAGTTCAGAATATAAACTATGTAGGTAATTGATTATGAGCTTGCATCGTATGTAAAACAAGCCTGACAATACTGCGGGGAATTGCATTAAACACTTACAATGGCAATGACAGTTGACAGTTCTACAATATTCATTGCGCTATCTACGCTTTCGAGAAGATGAATTTTTCAAAAATAAGATGGTTTTAGATATTTTCTTCGAAATTCTTGGGATTGGGCGGTTGAAAATTAACATTTACATTGTGATTGAGTATGACACTTATCATGTTAATTGGGAGTCGAAACTGTCCTCGTACTCAGATATCTAGCTAGGAGAGTAGATATTCTAGCAAAAAATTGTTGTACCTACACCATGTTATTAATAATGCATACTTTGTAAGTCCCACATGTATTACAAAACGGTTATGTACCTAAATACAAACATGAAATAATATTATCTTTATACATACAATTCTTCTGTACGTGTGTATGTTACTGAACTCCTAAACGGCTGGAGTGGTTTTGATGGCATTTCATGTGTGTGTATGGTTATAAGTGGATGGTCTAGATATACTATTGGACCCGGTAGGTCGCACTGCGGTCGAGTTCTAGGATACAGTACAAGGCGGCTATCCAGTCAACATACTTTGTAAGTGCGTCATTTATTACAAAACCTCTAGGTATCTTAAGAAACATATTATATTACATTATAACTCAATGTTATATTATTATGTATTTATAAATATGTCACGCATTTGGGGTGCTGTTTCACATCCAATTCACGAAAGTTATGTTTTTTTTTATGTACGGAGAAACGTCAAGGCTCTAGAAATATAGACAAATTCCCGCCGATCATAGCTGTTCATGCATTAAATCGAAGGCTGGTATCCAATGTTATATTATTATGTATTTATAAATACGTCACGCATATGGGGTGCTGTTTCATATCCAATTCAAGTCTTTTTTTTTTTTATAGACTGAGAATCGTCAAGGCTCTAGAAATACGAGTATAGACAAATTCCCGCCGATCATAGCTGTTCATGCATTAAATCGAATGCTGGTATCTACTTTTTGCTGATAGATTGACAAATAGCGTTACAGCAGTCAAAAATATATTAAAAAGTGATCAATATTGCTAACAGTATTTTTGTTACTTACGCCTCCTACATCTTGTCATCATACGCTACGTATGTCTCAAATAAAAAAAAAGCATACTTAAAACTAAATAATACTGTCCCGTTGATTGAGTAACATTAATTCAGCTGCTCAAGAGTAGAACTTATACGTGCAATGCTTTAATAAAAATAACGTTTCGAAACTAAAACCCGACCAAAAATTTTACAGTTGCAGCAAATATTAAGCCGTCTATAAAGTTGAAATAAGTCTTCACAAATTATTGGAAAAATGTCGGCGCCATTTTTTCGTAAAGCCGAAAACGGGATGTAGGTTTTATTCTCAAGAGTTTTCCAAGACTTTCCTACTCAAGAGTCTAAAACAATCACTTATGCTCGAATATAAAACGTATCACAATTTTATGAGAAATACAAAACTTTTACCTGCCAGGTAGACCTAAAATAACATGAGACGCAACCACATTGAAATACTGAACAAAACATGCTAATTATGAGGGTACACAACGCATAACGTTCTTGATTATGTAAAAATAATACATTTAAATTAAGCGAACGAATAAATAATACCTACCGGAAAAATAAGGTTAACATATTTTGATGACAACATTTTTCCGGTACCCAATTTATCATGCTGGTAAACATACATAGGCTAAAAGCTCATTCGTTTTCAAAGAGAAAATTCTTTTGTGAAAATTCAGTGACTGGTAAAAATATCATCAATGTCAAACAAGTGATAAATGTGAAAAACTCACCTTAAATACACCGAGTACGTGAAAATCACCATTGTGTAATACAGTCTATTAAAATCTATCTCTTGAACTTTCACTTGTACAAAAACTTTCCGGTCAAAGAGTTACAATAAAAACTTGGCAGTAATTTTAATTTGGCGACAAACGTGACGGCAAAAATTAACGAGTTCCCGAAAAGTTATTGTCAATTTAATAAACAGGTTGAACAGATGTTTGAAAGTACTGTTCAATTATATTTCCAAAATTAAAATCCAGGAAAATAACGTGCGCTCCCACTCGAGCCTGAAATTATACTGATGAACGTTCACATAGATCCACACTACCACGCTACGTTTTGGTAACAGGATGGTAGCGACAACTGTAAGACGAATGTTATCCATCTCTGCGCAGAGGAGCCCTATATTTTAGCCTCGGAATTTGGGAACTGTAATGGAACTTACAGAAAGTTCGATATTTCAAAGTAAAATTAAATTAATAACAGGAAGCAGAAGCCGTAAAATAGGCACGAAATAAACGCGATCATTGAGCAAAACCGACAAGAATAAAGCTTCCATGGAAACGGTTTAAGTATGATTTCACGTAATTTTTACCTTCTCTTTTTAATTTGAAAATTTCTAAATAGATTTCTAACAGCAGTTAATTTTAATAGAAAATCCTTTACACAGATTTTCTCAGAGTATTCTTTTTTATATTTCGTTACAGCTCCATTATGTTGTGAATTTTGAGCTGTGTTTAATATTCGATTTTCTTTTATGTTAGTTTTGATATTTACTGAAGCCCTTTTGTTTTGGGAAGCTGTAAAATTAATGAAACATTGAACACTTCTGTTACTGTTGAGTCCTATCAAATAAAAAGGTTTTCATCAAGATAAAAGTTATTGCAATGTTAACTACATAGCAATCATTTCGTTGGGTTCTGAGAAGAGGGTTTCTTTTGTGACCCACTTCGTTAGATAGATAGAATGGGTTATTATTATGTATACCAAAAATATTATTGATATTAATGTAGATTTTTTTACAAGGGGTGACAATGGGCGGTCTTATCGATAAAAGCAAACCTTTAAAAAGACAACCTTTTTAAAAATTAAGAGAAAAAGGAGAAACAATACTGATCTGGTGGTGTATCATTTACTCATAAAACAAATACAAGGAACATAAAAATGACGTTTAAGGAGACTTAAGGAGAGGGACAATGTTATTTTACCGTAATTTTTAAAATTAGAACGTTACAACTATTGTTTAATCTAACTAGCGACCCGGCTCTGCTTCACACGACGCGGAGGCGTCTTGATATGTAAAGATGGTCAACTATCTACGGACCAACCGCGGCGAGTGTAGCTTAACCTGATGGATCAACCATTACTAAGTCACAAGTATTTATAATGTGTAGATATAAAAAGAGTTTTGTAGATTTAGGTAAAGAAACTCGCCGTACCTACTCACTAGCAACTACAATAACCGAAAACGGCGATATTTTAAGTAAGTATCAAAGAAGGCAATTTCATCATTCAGTACCTCTCAGGCAGAATTCCAACCCTAGGGTTGTTGTGTTGACCTAGGTCAAAGAGCTTAATTACATTTTTCACGTTACTGGTAGATATTTTGAAAGTCAGTCCATTGTCCTAGTCACGTATATATTTTTCTTCTTTTATTCTTTTGAATAAGTAGGAATCCGCTGGAAGGGGGAAGCACAGAACCGGTCGAAGTGGCGGAGCTTGGGGGAGGCCTAAGTCCAGCAATGGACGTCTTTCGGCTGAAATGATGATGATGATGATTCCTTTGAAGCTTTGAAAGGTTGAAGCCATATTTGCCAACAGCAAAATATTGGCTTTAGTTGATCTCGTCTATGATATCAGATAAATAAAAGTTTAGAAACTGGTAGGATTCTTGTTTGTGTTTATATAAGTTTATAAGCTTTAATTCCACTTCATATTAATCTTAAATTCTTACCAGAAAGTCATAGGTGTCTTGTAGGACGCCATTCTACTTCGCAATAAAAAGCTACTAAGAATTCAACTCGTTACAATTTTTCAAATGAACTATAGACTGAAAAATGGAGGTGTATCTACCATTCAAGTCTGCGTTCTCTTATTTGCTCTGCTTACCTATTGGATTAATGTACACTCAAATTATAGCATTTTTACTTCTATACATAAAGTAAATTAAAGACGCTTCTCGTGTATATTTAACTGTATAACCTCCGTATTCTTCTAAACTCCGCAACAGATGATGTAGTTTTCACCCTCCCATCGCACCCAGTCTGTCCCAGCCACCGGTACATCTAGCTGGGAGCGTCCCAAGTGTATGTGTTTATTCCATTAATATCAAAGTGGCATAAAATAAACAAAAGTCGATGTTTTATCAAATCGTTCGAAGCAGGGGCTGGTTGCTAGTCTTGAAGTACCTACAACTATTTCTTACTAAAAATACACTTAAGTCCTGAAAATAGTTTATTCATAATTGACTACTGAACCGATTTGAGCCATTTAAAATTTATGTAATCTTATTTCAAGGCAATAAGACTCAATATTAAATGCATAAATCATTAGCTAGGCACGATTTTCTTAATAATAAGTGTAAAGCTTTAAAAATAAATGGTCATTGTATTACGCTTTTAACTCGATACTCTAATTGGGGTTATATGAGTTCTTGGGTTGATTAAGTTACATTTTGTATGTTAAGCATGCAGTACATGATAGAATAAATACAAAGTTATAGGGAGGCGAGGGACGCTACAAATTAACGAACAAATAGTGGATACTTTGAAATTGGAACAGCCTGAGATACAAATACTAACATACATAGTTAGGATTTGCGCCCACGATATCCCTTTGCAACACCGATATGTCTCTGGTTGTCCCCGTCGCCTACCAATTTCCACAAAATGTCCAGCACTAATTGGATCTACCTTTGTCTCGAAATTGTGACGTCTTTCTCGTCAGATATTTCCATTTGTCGTTACCTAGACCTAGTTAGTGACTTTGTGTACCTACTTACCTAAGTCTAGGTCTAGGTGAATTGTTACAAAGCCCTTTGACTTTTAGTTACAAATTCTCATAAAATAAATCAATCCGGTGAAATAAAAATAGATCTTTGACTTTGATTTAGAATCGTATTTCATAAGATTTTATCAATTAGCCTATTATTGCTAATAAGGATATTGTACATATGATATTGATATTGGATATTGTTCTTATTTGCATAAGGTACACTTACAACGTTACATAGATTCCTCGAATTGGTAGGCATAGAAGTAGCGCACCCTATGCAACCACATATCAGTTTTCTATAATCTATACAAATAAATTGAAGTGTCCGTTTGTTGTGTCAAAATAACAGCTTTTTACTCAATAAATGTGGAAGTATACACTGTACTTTTAACAAAAAACAATTTTAAATTCTTTTGTAGGTCTGTCTGTTTTTTCCGGCTAATCTCGGAAACGGCTAGATCGATTTTGCCAAGATTGCTACCAAAAAGTAGTAACAGTACTTAGGCAAATTTTTGTCCTGGTAGCATGTACGCGTGTGATTATTTCAGTTCAGCAGCTAGTCCTACTAATATTATAAACTAGCTGTCGCCCGCGACTCCACCCGCGTGGATGTCCGTTATCACGTAAAAAAACTGCCTATGTCCTTTTGCGTATCCCAGGCTATGTCTCTGCCAAATTTCATGACGATCGGTTCAGCGGTTTATGTGTGAAAGCGTAACAGACAGACAGACTTACTTGCACATTTATAATACTAGTAGAGATGTGAAAGTTTGTATGTATAGATGTTTGGATATTTAGATGTTTGTTACTCAATCACGCAAAAAAGGCTGCACGGAGTTAGGTGAAATTAGACACACATATAGTTTATAACTTGGATTAACATAGATACTCTTATGGGATAATTTCGGACCTCCACGCGGGCGAAACTGCTGGTCTTAGCTAGTTGAACTATAAATAATAATACCAGCCTATTACTGTCCCACTGCCAGTAATAAGGGCTTTTCTTATACAGATAAGGTACTAGCATTTATACCTTTGCTCAAGACGGGTTGGCGATTTCAAACTTATATTATAACTATAAGTGTGGGTTTCCCGACGAAGTTAAAAAAAAAAATCACGCTTTCGTAGTTAAAAGACCTAAAAAATAGAAAAAAAAAACAATAGTTTCTAAATCTAAAAAACACGCTTGAAAAACCAAACTAAAAAGTAGAAAATAATTTGGTTTGTAAAGTGTGTTTTTTAGTTTTTTAAACTATTGTTTTTTTATGTATCATGGCATTAGGCAAAAAAAAAAAACTGCTCAGTTATATATTTATCGCCTGTGATCTCAGCTTTACACTTAAATAGAACATTCATTTATGTAGAATAGGAAACGCGGAGGAAAACGTAATTGTAAGAAACTACTAACGTAACTTAGTTGAGAGTTGTCGCTAAGTTAGTTTATTTGTTTGTGTAGTGTACCAGAAAAATAATATTAAACGACTCCCACTGGGACAATTTAGTGGTCTGACTGTGAGACTAATCAGTAATAAACATGTCCAACTTTTCTCATAGATACGATAAGTACCATTTATTTTAGTAATGGAATGTAATAAAAGTAGGTATAGAAAGAAATAGTACCTATCAAAGTAATAATTCATTTCATTTCAGAGACAAAGACATTAAATTAAAACTTAAAATATACATAAAATGACATATAATGTATAATACACTAACTTTTTCCCGCGATTCCGCCCGCGTGGATGTCGATTATCGCGTAAAAAAGTAGCTTATGTCCTTCTCCAAATCCAAGGCTATATCTCTGCCAAATTACATGACGATCAGTTCACCGGTTTAGGCGTGAAAGCGTAACAAACAAACAGACAGAGTTAGACTTTCGCATTTATAATATATTACTAGCTGACCCGGCAAACGTTGTTTTGCAGGTAATTTCTAGTGAACAACCCTTATCACTTAGGGGTATGAAAAATAGATAGTAGCCGATTCTCAGACCTACTGAAAATGCATATAAAAATTTGGTAAAAATCAGTAAAGCCGTTTCGGAGGAGTAAGGTAACTAATATTGTGACACGAGAATTTAGAGATATTATTGGATTTGTTTCTTATAGGATGGGAAATCATCAAATAACTTCTCCCGCTCTATAGGGCGGAGCGAGGAGCGCAGACTTTTATTGACTAAAACCCACCCATGTTCCTTCAGTTGCCTGTGTGCCAAGGGCCATAGTTTATCTTTCGAACAACCCGCACCCCTGGCAGATATTAGGTCTTTACCTATGAAATTGCCGTTCTGCAGTACTGGCCATTTCAAATCAAAATAATTTTTGTTTGGCTAAGAATTCTAATTTCAAATTAATTTTATTTTAAAAACATGGATTTTTTTCTCTAAAAGTAGTCATTTCTTTATTGATTAGTGTTACATTTTCATCGCATTTCAATCTTTTTCGTCATCATGAATACGTTAAAAATTCGAGTAATTATGGAATATGAGTACCGTCGTGGCAGCAACGCGGCACAAGCGGCACGCAACATCAACGACGTTTACGGAGCTAACACTACAAACCAACGCACCACCTGTTATTGGTTTGCTCGCTTCCGTTCTGGAAATTTCGACCTGAAAAATGAACCTCGCGGTCGTCCGAAGACTTTGGTCGACAATGACGAATTAAAGGCGATTGTGGAAGCTGCACCCTAATTGCGTAACTCCCGATTCATCATAATCTGTATCGTTTTGAAACGGATTGTTAAACCATTGCTTCATATGTTCGAAAAATGTGTCTGTTCGACAACATAAATAACGCAATGAATGTCGTTTAACTGTGAAGACGAAACCAATTATGATCAATCGTAAGTTACGCAATTAGGGTGCTGATGATACACAATCTACGGCTGAATTAGCAGCAGCTTTCGACGTTAGCGTCAAAACAATATTGGTCCATTTGCGTCAAATTGGCAAGGTAAAAAAGCTTGACAAATGGGTGCCCCACGAACTCAATGATCGCCAGCGCGAAGTACGCGTCGAGACGTGCCTTGCACTGCTCAACAGACACACAAATGAAGGAATTTTGAACCGCATTGTTACCTGCGATGAAAAATGGATTCTGTTTGATAACCGTAAGCGCTCAGCAAGTTGGTTGGATCCTGGTTCAGCACCTAAACAATGCCCTAAACGAAAACTTACCCCTAGAAAAGTGATGGTCACTGTTTGGTGGTCTAGCGCCGGTGTGATTCATCACAGCTTCTTACCAAACGGGGTGAGCATTACTGCAGATGTGTACTGTGAAGAACTGAACACAATGATGGAGAAGCTGGCGCATCTCCAACCAGCATTGGTCAATCGCTCGTCTCGGCTGCTCCTGCACGACAACGCGCGACCTCATACTGCACAGCAGACGGTCTCCAAGTTGCAAGAACTGGGGTTGGAAGCTCTCCGTCATCCGCCCTACTCACCAGACCTTGCGCCTACAGACTACTACTTTTTCCAGAATTTGGATAACTTCTTGGCGGGAAAAAAATTTAATACCCGAGAGGCAGTACAAAATGCCTTTGAAGAATTTGTTGCCTCCCGTCCAGCTGATTTCTTTAAGAAGGGCATCAATAAACTGCCACTGCGATGGCAAAGATGCATTGATTGCATGGGTGATTACTTCGATTAATACAAATAAAAAATTCATGAAAAAAATTCGTTTAAATTTTTTCATACAAAACGGCAATTTCATAGGTAAAGACCTATTATTAGTAGGGATTAAAATGTCATTTAAAACAAATTAAAGTACATACGCCACACATGTCATTCAGATCAGATCAAATAAAATTTAAAAGTTTAAAATTAAGTTTTTTTGCGTATAATTCGAACAATCATTCTCATGTTTCTATTTTTATTTAAGAATTTAACACTTCTTTCGCCTGAAATGAAGCGTTGGGTTTTGTATGTATCTGCTACCTGTATCTAGCAGTATATATGTTGATGTTGTGATGGCCCAGTGTTTAAGGCTTCGCTTCTCATGCACGAGGTAGTGGGTTCAAATCCAGGCAAGTATCATGGGACTTTAAAATTCTTATGTACTCTTTCAATTTTTCTTGGATATTGCTGACATCAGTGAAGGAAAACTTTGCAAAAAAACTCGCACTTACAGTTAATATAAGTTTGAAGTCGTCAGCCCTTCTTGAGCAAGCGTGGTGATCAATATGCTCGTGCCTTCTCTGTTTCAGAAGAGGAGTTTGCACTGCAGTGAGACAGTAATAGGCTGGTATTTTTATTAATAGTTCAATTATATAATACTATTAAGTGGGTGCACTACGCCTTTGCCTACCGATTCGAGGAATATATGTAATGCTATGCGTTTACGTTGTGCTAATAATAACAATATAGGTACGATGTTATATTATTATGTAAAATATTCTTATTAGCAATGGTAAAATTATTTATGGTTAAAAGGTTTTTTTGGGCCTTAGGCTTAACGAGATAGTAAAGCATATCTTTCAGTCACCGAGCCTTTTAATATTTTTCTGCTAAAATCTTATGAAATTGGATTCTAAATCAAAGTCAAGGACTTATTTTCGTTTCACCGGATTGACTTATTTTAAAAACTAGGTCAAAAATGTGGAGAAATTAATAAGAGAAAAATAAGGTATCTGTTTTCAGCAGATTGGAATTAAGTTGATCCGTACCAAATGTTTCCTCAATGTGTCTTGAATGAAATAATAAGTACCGTCTAACTGGGTGAATAAGAATGCAGAGGTGAATCTGGACGAAATTATAAAAAGGATCCAAATACTCAAATAGGTAATATATTTTGTTGCCACACAGGACTCTAATGTGGTTACTTTATTACTTTTTTTTTTTTTGTTAAACTTTGGCCCACACTAGGAATTTCTCCTGTATTGTGGGTGCGTTTACAAACATTTAAATTCACATACACAAACGGCCAGACCTGGAACAACTACTTGTAGGTCATACAAATATTTCCGTGCGGGAATCGAACCCACGACACGCAGCGCAGCAGTCAATCGCTTTACCACTGCGCCAACCGTGCCGTAATTAACGATTAAGTGCCCTTGTTGGCATCAAATTATATTATTTAAACGTTAAAATCCATTTTAAAGATTCAACCCTGCATCCCTATTCACCCCGTTTATAGGTACACTAGCACTTCGCCTGCCACTTCGTCTGCATGAAAACTAAGTATACTACAAACTAGAATACTTGATTCATATTTTTTAGAGCGTGATTTTTTTGTATAGTGACACCTTGTATTTTCTTCATAATGTACGGTTCTTTTTCTTTTGTGTGCACTAAATAAATGGTTTATCTATTTATCTAAATAAAATTGACGCAATGTAAGAAAAAAGAAATAAAAATTGGTTTATTGTCACAGTGAAGAAAGAAAAGTTCACTCGAATAAATTGTAATTGGTACCATAAACGAAATTAATCTGTTATTAGGAGTCAGCAGCTGCATGTTGTAACCGAGACGGCTCCCACCAAATATTAAAAGGTATTATGGGGTTTTACCTTCAGGAATTTCACAGAAGCAACCCGGAATTTGTACCCGGTCCATGCCACCATGACCACTACCACCATGATGACCATGACCGAATTGAAACTCAGGGGGACTCAGAAACATGGTTATCAATGGTCAGCAATGTTTTTTAAATAATCGACTAAGGATTTCAATTCTTGGTCGATTTAAAAAACACTGCTGTTCCATAAATTTTGACCGCGTAGTTATTGCACTGCCATATGCCACCCTGCATAACTGGCGTAACGTGGGTAGCCAATAGGTTACCTACCAAGGTGGTGGAGGTGTACCTATTGGTACACCTCTGCCTAACCCTCCGGGGATTAAGAGCGTGAGGTTAGATTACGTTACTTACTCATCTACCCTCTTAAGAGCTGCTCGGCATCTTAACATCCAACATATGAACCCGCGGAGACCTGTCAAGTAAGTAACTACAGTAACGCATGTTTTGTCGGATCAGCTGCAGTGCGCTGTGTTTCAAGATTTGGTTAAGCACGCTGACTTGGCTCTATTTGTGCTAGTGCTCTAACACTAAACAATCATGTGACTAGTCAACTTCGACTCATGTGTGAGTAACGGCAAGGACTGACTTGAATAATGATAAATAACCAACACAATATTTAAAAAGAGATAACATACGCAACATGTTCGAGTTTACGTACCTATTATTATCATGTTGTATAAGTAAATAAAAACAAAGATAGGCAGGAAATAATAGCCTTTCCTACAGTTTTTGTTTTGTTGACTCATACAACTAAACCAATCAACAGAAATTATGTAAACAAAGCTTACCTACATAGGTAAATAAATTATACGTTTCCTTTCGAACAACATAAACACATCCGTTTATTTTGTTGTAACTAAAGCTCTTTACCTGTGTTTACTTCAAAACTGGTATGTAACAGACAGAAACACACAATAACAATGAAAATGAATTACTAACGTGAGTCAGCTACAGGAAACGTGTTACCTATTGCCGCGCTTCAAAGCGATAGACAAACAAAACTATCGAATCGTTAATAGATTTGAATTGCACGGAGTTGCTCTATTATTAGGCTCGACCTAATAATACGTCAAGCATGATGCTTGCCGTTGATACTTAGGGTCCATTCCGTATTAGACAAATAGTGATAATATCGCGAAGCCAACCAAAATAAAAATCAGTACTAATGATCTGATAGCTCTTAAATTTTTTGACTATTCAATTTGGTCGGGTTCGCGATATTATCACTTTTGTTGCATATCGGAACACGGCAGTAGATGCACCTCTTAATAAACCGTGATGAAAACGGTTGTTGTTACCAATATCAGCACACAAATCAGCAAGTTTGGCAAATCCGCCGTCCTTTAACTAGAAAGGAGTTATCACTTGGTCATTATTACTTTTTAATAGAATCTCATCATTTTTACAATTCAAATAGTTCCCAAGATAATGAGAGTTTGTAGGCCGTTAACTGGAAAGGATTCTTTAGGATAAACAGAAAAAAATATCCTTTGATGTTTCCTACAACCAGTAACTGGAAAGGATTCTTTAGGATAAACAGAAAAAAATATCCTTTGATGTTTCCTACAACCAGTAACTGGAAAGGATTCTTTAGGATAAACAGAAAAAAATATCCTTTGATGTTTCCTACAACCAGTAACTGGAAAGGATTCTTTAGGATAAACAGAAAGAAATATCATTTGATGTGCCCTACAATCAGTAACGTAAGTTAAGTATCACATTTTTTAAGAAATAACGATTCGCACGTTTTTACCATTTTCTCGGAAACAACTTTTGGGGCCTAACGCCTGTCTAGATAAAGGACGGCAGAAATTGTTTGGAATTGCAGAACGTTGTTCTTAGGTAGATGCTACTGAACTTGCTTTAATACATGTTTTCTTGGTATATTTTTACAGTAGTGAGTAGCAAAAATAGCTTTATAATATAACACAAGGTGACGAACCTATTTTGGTTGCGATTATGTAGGTATATCCAAAATGTGTTCGTCACCTTAAAGTTTGCCTGCTCATGGCACGACAGAATCTGCGTCATTGTAAATTGCGTCATAATGTCAATAATGCACAATGACTTTCAGCCAAATAAATAATTTAATTTTCATAAAATCTCAAATAAATAATTTAATTTTCATTAAATGTTTTAGGTTGATGACAACTTGACATTGCATTGGTCAAAGGTGTGGGCCATTTTAATCTTTGTTATCAGTTCTATGAATAGCCTACTCAGTGACTTAGCTTCAAAAGGTTAGGTATTACGCTTTCGCGGTTTGAGGTGATAAAGGAAAGAATTGGAAAACTGACGAAGATGTAAAGACTTAATTGTACAAAACGTGTACATTTTCAGATGCTAATCAGACACTTTGTAAAATAAACTATACAAAAATCAAAAGCCATTTCCACAAAGCCAACATTTTATTTATTTTGATATTATAATACATTTTGATAATACGACAGTGGTACCTCAAATAATGTCCTCAACATTTTCTTTCTTTTCAAGAAGCTCTAAAATATAAAAATTTCCATTTTTGACTCGTGGAGACTGAAGGCTTTACATTAATATAAATATAACGTCAATAAATAAATAGTGTAAAAGCACAATTATTACGTATCATTGTAATTTACATAGCGAGCAATATCACCTATTTGTAAAATCAAGTAAATTGATTTCAGAAGTTTTAATTACCTAGTATTGTTACGCATTTAAATATTATATAGTACATATTTACTAGAATGTCCTGAGTCAATGAAAGTAAAGACCATATAGGCCTATAAAAAAAACAATGGTTCGGTTTAAAGAATTCATATAATGGTTTGGGAAAGTGTCGTTTTTTGGGTCAATAACATTTGTATTTTTCAATTTGAGCCAATGCGTCATTTAGATTCTAACACCACGTCACACAGTGACAATACATATACCTACTTCTTAAACATTTCTTTGCCCAAAACAAGTTTGTAAGATTCCTAGCAAGCATTATCCTAAATTGGAATCCAATACTTCAAAATCCATGGAATACTAATTGTAAACGGGACTAAAATGTGAATGAAAACGAACGAAACTATGATCATTACCTAAAGAAATAAGTGAAATTAGCTACACATGAATAAATACAAACAGATTACAAGAGATGAAAATGGAAACAGAAGTTATTTTTAATGAAGTTAAACTTAAGAATGCAATTTGGAACTTAGTACTGTCAATTTGTAAACTTAGCTTAAGGAATTAGGCACATGATAACAGTTCTAATTTTCGTTTAAAGTAAACAGATGTACCGTTATACTTGGTCGGTGAATGTAATTCACCGTTACTAACAAATTTTAGACAAAAAATTACTTACTAAAGACTATTTTTTTAACCGACTTCAAAAAGAAGGAGGTTATCAATTCGACATGTTTATATTTTTTTTTTTTATGTATGTTCGGGCATAACTCCGTCGTATATAGACGGATTTGCAAAATTCTTTTTTTGTTCGAAAGGGGTTTACTTCGAAATGGTCCCATTGAAATTTCAAATAGATCTGATGATGCATTTCGGAGACAGACAACGGAACTCTTCAAAAAATTACGGCAAATCAACCGCGAATGTTCCTATCGCATAAATATGCATTGTTTTGACGCCAAGGATGATGAAATTTCGAATTGGTGTAGGTAGGTAACTAAAAAGTGAAAAATAAAAACTTTTTTCAAAAAAATAACAACCGACTTCCAAAAAAACACTACAAAGTGCAAAATAACTTTAATTTCGGAAGGCGGTGACAAATAATTAAAATACACATTCAAAGTCACCGACTTCCGAAATTAAAGTTATTTTGCACTTTGTAGTGTTTTTTTGGAAGTCGGTTGTTATTTTTTTTTAAAAAGTTTTTATTACTGAAAAATACGGTACCAACGTTATTTTCATACCAATATTGTTTTGTCACTTTACAAAAATTGAATTTAATGGTCATGATCAGTCACGAATGACACACTGTTTGATTAAAAAATTTAACAAATTCCTAAACGAAGAACAACTTGCTAAAATTCATGATGGCAACTTCATTCTGACGTCACAGCGACGCACAACTTAGTAGTGAGTAAGTATTTGTGTTGTACATTTTTTGCATTGTAATTGCGAGTTAGTACAAATCATGTGGTTGGTAGGAAGTACTTCATTCCAAATATCCACCAACAAAACGAACATTGAGAAAATGAAAAAAGTCGACATGGAAGCAACTATAGGTACAGACGGATTTAATATAAAAAATAAACAATCCGTTAATTTTCTGTAACGAGTGTTAGTTAACTTAATGACGACCATAGGATTGTATTTGATGGGAAGGAAAACAGTGGTAATTAAAGTATAATGATAATTATGTAAAACTATAATATATTCGAACTCCAATAGATCTACACACACCTATTGAATGCCACAGTGACTGTCAACATATTATGATATCAAATTATAAATAAAACTCTTAATCGATGTACTGACGCCAGCACATCAAGCTACCCCAATCTGTCAAATTTCTTTGATAGATTTTCAACTTTACTGCATAGGCATAAGGTTCATGTTCAATTGGGAAAATTTGACAGTTTATGGTAGCTTGATGTGCTGGCGTCTGAACTACACTGAAACGGCTGCATTGTTACATCCACTGTATAGCATTTAGTTTTTTAAACTAAGTTATATTAATATGGCATAAATGTATTGTCCAAATATTAGTTAAAGCTTTCCGATTTATGTATGTACCTATAAAATTTGTTAGTATCGTCTACATAAGCACTAATCACTATTTTATAATATAGAGTTTTAGTTAACGTTTGTCGCTGACATCAATCATTTAGCAATTAGCATATATGTGAATGTATAATAAATAATTCAAACAATTTTGTCCTAGAAGTTATTTCTAAAAATTATCGTTGCATTCACAAGTCTTACAACATTCCACTAAATTCAATCTATAGGAACCCATACTTCAGTTCAAGATCTAACAAATGATCTATAAGAGTCGCCGCTAATGGTGACGCGTGACGATTCAGCGTGACGTTGACTATAATAAGTTTAGTGTCACCAATACTACAGTAGCTACTGCATACATGTATAATATTAGTAGGTATTTTAATAAAGTTAAAGTTTCAGAAGAACTCATGCATTGTTAGATATATAAAAAAAGACTTTCTGAATTGAAAAGGAACATTTTACGATGTCAAGCGTTGAAAAGAAAACTTGGAAGGATAAGAGTTTTAAATAAATAGTTAAAGCACTTAGAAATAAAGACGGTATCAGATATAATAGAATAAGTTAGACCTAAATACTTTCGTCAATTCATAAATAGACACCTAGCTTATAAATAACAATAAATAAAAATCTTAAGGCACGTTTTTAGGTACCAAGATCACAATTTCATCATTTCTAATGTGTGAAAGTAGACAAAAGATTAGAGTTATGGAATGTCTAGTTACAGCTGAATATCGTAGCAAGAATACGAATACTGTGCACTGTTGCAATCAAAACATTTGCATTGCATCGCAGAAATATTATTCTTCGGATTTGCTAAAGAAGTGAATTAATTTTATTCATAATCTTTATACAGTTACTTAAAATGACATAAGCGCATACATTTAAGTATTTCTGCATTGTGCAGAATAACAATACCGATACAATTTACAAAAATATTCGTAAGTTAACTAAATAATATGCAAAATTTGCAAAAAGTTCCTAAAACTACTTAATAAATAAATTCCAATGAGGGTAAGTAAAGCTCGTTAACGACGAGCATATGTATAATATTAAACATTTTAATGTTCGCGACCTAAGTATTTACATATCGTAGTCTGTCATACTCACTCTACTATTTACACGACCGATATTTACAACAGTGTCCTTGTGCACGTCCTGCGCGCGGGTTACACTCTCAGCGACCACTTATTGTCAGCACACACTCACTGCTAGCGATACCTGTACGAGGACGGTAGCACGAAGTCTCCGAACGAGTACAGAACGTTCGCGTACCAGTGGACGCCGCGCGGGAATTCGCTGGAGGCGCCCCACCGCGACATCCACCGGAGCGGCGCCATGGCGGCGTGCGCCAGCGAGTGGCTCCGGACCAGCGCGTAGCACGACGCAAGCGCATCGTCCACTATGATGGTGCCAGTCCTGGTCAGCGGTGCGTACACACCGTGCTTCGACACCATTCGCGTTTTCACGACTCTGGACGGCCGCATGACGTCAGCCTGTCCCCTCGTGAGGAGCACATCGCCGACCTCCACGTTGGACGCGAACGCCTCCCGCCAGCCGTCGGCGGCCGCCAGCAGCAGCAGATGTGACGGCGTCGTCGTGATCGTCACACCGTTCTCTGCCGTCACTTCGATGAACTGTCGTGTTGTATTCGGATCGCGATCGATGAATGTCAACACCTGAAAATAAGACAGTAAATTTGTGAAGAAAATTTGTCAGATCAGAAATAATTATTCCATGTCCAATTTTCAAATTTTGTTTGGTTTAGCTAAAGTTGAGGGCCGCTAAGTTTGTGTATATGATGTTTTTAATATTCTGGACTTCATGATGACTTACCTCGGAATATATCATTTTGCCATCATCAGAAGCTGACAGCACTTTGTCTCCACTTCGTATCGTAGCGATATCGCGGGGACCGTTCTCTGTGTACACCATGCTTCCTTCAGGGAAGCAACCGGCTCCTGTACCCACAGATGACTCTGGAATAGACAACAAAAGAAATTAATGAAATTCATACAAATTTGTTTAATTTCGCACGTTTTTTATAAATCTCTGAAGAAAGCATTTTGATTCACGAGTCCGTTATGCTACGCGCATTTGCTATGCCTACATCCCGTGAACCAAAAACAATAAAATAAAACGGAGAACATAAAAGCGTGCAAGAGACGATAGTAAATTAACTCGGAGCAGTCATATCCCTTTAAGGAATAACGAGATTTCTCTACGCCCGTAATTAAAATCGGATAAGATACGAAACAAAAGAGAATCGCGGACAGCTCCCACTGTGCCCAGGTTATCGGCAAGAATAACCTACCAACCACTGTGCTCGAGTTTGTCTTTTAGTTAAGCCCACAATTGGCTCGGACCGGCTCCGATGCTACACAGATATATTAACTGTCTACCAAATTCAATAACGAAGAAAAGTTTTCCAGGAAATAGGAGCCGTAATCTCTTGAACAAACTTTTTAAACATTAGATAAGTTAATTCAATCCGTTTTGCGAATTCTTTTCACTCATTGTTTGTGCGAAAAAACTACGACCAAAACGGCACAGAATCCTGATTTGCTGAACTTTGTTTGTATTTTATCTAATAGTATTTATTTAAGTACTCATCCAGCTTAAACTGTACCTGAACGTAATCTTTTAATTCGTTAGGATCTTAGGATGCTGTAGCAAAAAGTGTCTATTTACGTGCAACTTAATGGTATCCAAAAGATAAATAAATATGGCATAACTTTAAGCCCAAGTTTGAACGTGTTCAGAGCATAGCCGCCACCGTTACGTTATAATAACAATTGTATTACCTAACCGTCCATATTTTTAACTTAACTTACAGTTGCAGTGGGTGGTGCAATTACACGCGCAAATGAGCACGGTTAAAGATACCCTGCAAAGCCTCTGCTTTGCGCGAACTCGTTAAATTTTGATTTGTTGTGTAACCGACCGATAAATTCAGTCGGTCCTTGTTCACAAGCTGTTCTCAAAGCGATGGGTTCGGAGCGGATCACATTACACAATAACTACACAAATTAGATTTTGCTCAAAGTCAAGCGCTTATTGTCAACATGCGTTTGTTGTCCGGTGAACACATCACACGAGTTATTGAATAGGCGTCGGACACCTTTGGGCTTTTGTACAATTTAGGTGGGGTGCAGATTTATTCGTTTTGTGGGTTATGTTACTTGTGTGGGGGATTTATTTACTGGTATAGCATTTTTATGGCAATTCCTTTGGGTTTCAGTGAACAGTAAAATAATGATGTAGGTTTCTACTTGTTTAACCATATTATGTACCCGCCTAAATAATTCCATCCGTATATAAAATCTCCTAACATACATTGCAGAAGATTTTATCTAAGTTTTAATTCCCGACCTTATTAAGCTTCAAAGTTAACGAATCCAAAGCCTTAAAACCAGTCACACGCGATTTCATAGTGACGTAAGTAACATTAGGCTGAAGATGCGGCGATAAGCGGCGCGGTCGCGAGGGAGGGGGGCGCGGGGCCGGTGCGCCGGCGCAGCCGAGTGGCCGCGCAGACCCCGCCCCGCGGGGACCACCGGGAGAGCTAGGCGGCGCGCACGCCGGGCCCCGCCGTCCGGCCCGCGCCGGCCGCGCGTGACCATACATTACCAACTCGACAAAGCACGTGACAATATTAATAATTTATCTCTTCGATGGATGACATGTCGAACCAGCAAAATGTGACGCTTTTTCAGTTTTTTTTCTAACAGCTACACGATTATGAAACCTTAACATTTGTCAGAAGCGCATCATCCGATCTAAAAGCTCGGCTACACTCGATAAAAAAGTAATGTTATCGATAGGGTCTTGTCGGCTGCCGCAACCTTTTATTGTTGGGCATTAGAAGGCTATCGAGATGCTCGCTTGTGATCAGTAGAACTATATCTGATTTATATCGTGTGGAATAGCAATTAGCCGACGCGTGGTCATGCAAATGCCAAACCGCGCCGGTTATGATTCATGCGCCAGCTGAACGCGCGCCGTATCTTACAATGTAAAAAGAAAATAAATAAATATGAGAAGGTTTATTTTATGTGGTACTAGGCAAGCGTGAGAAAACGTTTTAGAATCGTACCTACATACTGATCTGTATGAAATTTCCAAAAAGATGTAGGTACGACAAGTTGTCAATATGTTAAACATCTTTTGTAACTGCATCTCGCACTGTTTGGTTTCGTCACGCTGAATTATTTTTAAGCAGTATTCAAATATTTGGAATATAAAATAAACATTCCCATTGAAAGATTCATACTAGCACGTAATAAGAAGAAATATCTACATATTTATATGTTTAAACGGTAGGTAGATAAACACATTAAACGTATTAGTCTTTCAATAAATTAATATTTATAAAGCTGCCTCTCCAAATTCTGATCTAGCCAATTCGTAATTCACTTGTGTGTATGTTCTATCGGCGCAGTAGCAGAATGATTTAAACGCCAAGCAAGCGACACTAACTGTGATGCAATATGTAGCGTCTGGGATTGTAATGTGGTACTGAGATCTTAACGTTTGAATTTATTGCCCAACAGTTCTGAATTGACGACGTTAAGGCTTTACTGAGATATAAAACGAAACGGAGTGAGAAAGTAAAATTGAAATATGATTAATAGAAAATTATACGCCTGCCTGATAAAATATGCATGTAAGCTGCACACTATGTCAATGTTAAATATTTAACCGCAAATTAAAGTTAATGGGTACAAAATAAAAATATCCGTCTTGTTAACTTACATAAAAGCGAGGGAAACACGTCTTGTAAAAGCTAATATTAATTAGAACTCGCTATGTTCCTTGAAAATTGGTAAAGATGGGTTTACACTACAAATAATTGCATGGATTTAGGAAAACCGGGCAGTTAAAGTAGGTTAGTAGTACTGTGCACAGAAGTTAAGAATCTAATTGAGTAGGTTTTAGAAAGGTCTGATCAGAGAAGACTTCTGTCTTAGCCCACAAGCATCGCATTACATTTAGCCTCCATTTACTCAAAATTGAGGGTTTTCAAAGATATTAGGAATTGATTACTAAAATAAAACAAAAAAAAGGCAATACAATCTACGATTGTCGAATTCTAAAACACATACTACCTAATTATACATCTAACACTGTCGTCTAACGCAAAATAACCCTCACAAAGAAAATCACTGCGATTTTTCGCTTATAGGTACGTTTAATAAATTGATCGGTAATCGGTATCAGGCTAGCGGGTGTGGGAACCTCGCGGGGTTCGGCCACAGTCTTCCGGGATGTAGCGTCTCGGGTGTCACACCCCGAGCCTTTCGCACGCATGCCCCGCGCGCGCTGAACCGCGCAACATCGCTCACTCACGCTTCTATCCTCTACCTCACTGCTGATAAAAAATATTGCTCATCTTCTTCATAAATGATGTGGACTACACATCAGAGCGGCAATTCTCGTAATTTTAAGAACGTTCACAGACTAATTTCAGTCTCATCTGTCGAAAATACCTCGAGTTATCATACATTTTTGACAAGTTTTTGAGATTTGATTGTCGCCGAGGTGAGACTGTGACTAGACTTTGAACGTTTTTGATTACGAGAATTGGCCTTCTAATCAATTCATCGTTTGGATCAAAAACTTCTGATATCTATTAATTGATTTTATTTGAACATGTCTAATTGTATCTTCATTTCTTCAACATCAGTAGAATTGGTGTGTATGGTATAGCCAGCTAATACAAAGCTTGTTTAATCCGTATTATCGTAACATCTTGCACGGTTAACGTACGTTCAGTTTATTTAGGTTTAAAGAATCTTTATTCTCATAAGAACATGACAATACAGTTCACTTAAATGAGACTTAAATTTTAACATAGAGGTATAGGTAATCGTCGTCTAAAGACGAAGTATGCAGATGTAAAATAAACAAAATAACAATAACAACGTATGAGATCAGCTGCAGCAAACAAAACAAAAGTGTAGGTAGTTACATAAAAAACAAGTTAACAGCTGGCCAATCTGATACCAAGGTACCCTCATAAGTACTGATTCACTTTGCAAGGAGCACAAACAACGATTAAGAAACGAAGTAGGTACTATGAATGTCTTTGTGTGTCCTAGCCTAGCGCGCGCACGCGTACATTTGCTTGTGTGCGACAAGTATAGTCTCGGAGACCGATGATCATTTATGATTTTCATTTTATAATCTTTAGTTTGTTTTTTTTTTTTTTTTTATATCTTGTGCTGTATATACATAAATATTAAATTCCCTGTTTTTTTTTTTCTTACGTGCAATTTACTTTTTGCATAATATAATCCTTTAGCTTTCTTTTGTAAATATTTATACTTTTGCACTCTTTGATTTCATTTGGCATTTTATTATATAATTGAACCCCTTCATATAAAAAGTTATTTTTTCCGTATTTAACTGTTCTAGGAAAACGCAGAATTAATTCGTTTCTATTTCTTAGGTTATGTGTGTATGTCTTTTTTGTAAGTTTAATGTTGGTTTGTGTAGTGTTATCTAAAATCTTTTTTACTAGTATGCAAGTATTATAGTTGTATAGTTGACAGAGATTGAAATGTTTAGTTTTTTCATATAGCTGCTTGGTAGGTGTTAGGAAGTCATAACAATATAACCGTTTTATAATTTTGTTTTGGGTTCTCTGTATGGAATTGAGGTTAGTCTTGGATGCTGATCCCCAAATCTCAATCAGGTATTCTAGATTAGGTTTTACTAAAGAGTTGTATATAGTGCGTTTTATCTTAGGTGGTAGGCAGTTTCCCATTTTGCGTAGAGCTCCAGAAAGTGACACAAGTTTGGCTTTTACGTGCTCAATATGAGGTTTCCAGGACAGTTTGTCATCTAATAGTAGACCAAGATACTTTTCTGTACTGGACTGCTTGATAGTAAGATTATTAACAATCAAGGGGGCATGGGGTGGAATCTTTTTGTTTTTGGCTGCAAATATCATGTAAGATGTTTTCGAAGTATTTATAGTGAGTAAGTTATGTAGAAACCACTCATTTATTACGCTTAAATCCTGTTGCGCCTCACTGATGATATCGTGTATGGATTGACCGAAGTAAAATAGACTTGTATCATCTGCGTAAAGTGTTAGATATCCTGTTAACCCTATCTGATTAATGTTGTTCACATAAATTAGAAATAATGGTGGTCCCAGAATGGATCCTTGTGGAACTCCACAAGTAATTTTTTGTGTATCACTTTTGTAGTTTCCAATTTTAACAATTTGGCATCTGTTTGATAAATAGGATTCGAATAATTTATAAGCTGTTCCAGTGATACCCAAGTTAATGAGTTTTTGTAGTAATTTTGCATGAGAAACAGTATCAAACGCTTTTTTCAGATCAATAAAAATTCCTAGGCCTATATTTGTTTTATCTATATTTGATTTTATATTCGTAACAAGGTCAATAGTTGCTGACAAGGTGTTTGATTTTGATCTGAAACCATATTGTTGGTCTATTAGGAAGCTTTTCTCATTTAAGTATTCAATTAAGCGGTTGTATACTATTTTCTCAAAGATTTTAGATATCACCGGAAGCACAGAAATTGGCCTATAATTGTTCGGGTCCGTTTTCGCACCCGACTTGAAGATAGGAGAAACTTTTGCCAACTTCAGGCTATCAGGAAACGTACCATGGTCAAGACATTTATTAACGCAACTAACTAAGGGTGAAATTATAACATTTTTAATGCATTTTAATGCTTTTGTGCTAATTCCGTCCACACCTGTGCTAGTATCAGCATCCAAATTATCGATAAGTTTACTAACTTCCTCGATTGTACAAGGTCTAAATTGAGTAAGCGTTTCTGTGTGTTCATGTCCGTCTTTATACATGAGTGTGTTACCTGAATTTAAATGGTATCCTGATGGTATCCCATTAGCCAGCTCTGTACCAATAGTGGCGAAATAAACATTCATTATATCACAGATTTCTTCGCCGTCTGTTACACTTTGTGAATTTACTATAAGCTTTGGAGGTAAAATGTTCGTTTTAGTCTTATTCTTCGCTAGATAATTAATAGTTTTCCACATCTTCTTCGGATTATTGTTACATTTTTGGAATTCTTTGTAGTAGTAACTGTTTTTATCATTATTTATCTTCTTACTTACTTTATTTCGTTCCATTAAAAATTTCTTTTTTAAGATCATATTTTCTTCTTCATTTTTTAACTGTTCCCACAAGGTATTTCTGTTATCGATCATGTTAATAACTTCTTTGTTAATCCAGTCGTCCTTCGGTAAGTTTAGTATTTTTGATTTTTGCTTTTTATTTTGTAGTATGTGTGACGTAACAAAGGCTTCCAGACATTTGTAATCATCATCTATGCCTATGCATGAGGCTTTGCTAGTACTTTTGTACAAGTTTTCATAATCTATGGCCTCATATTGGATCTTTTGTTTAATTTTGGGCTTGTATTTGAACATTTCCAAATATATCTGTTTATGATCAGACATAGCAGACTCTAGAATGACAAAATGGAAGGACTGTTTTTGTAGGTCTGTCGCAACATGATCTACGATGGTGTTTGTTGTTTGAGTTTGCCTCGTGGAGTATTCCTTATCTATTTTATTTAAAATATCGTAGCCACTCTCTTCAACTTCTGATAGGTATTGAGTGCCACATGTGTTTGGATTCAGTAGGTCTAAGTTAAAATCACCAAACACGATCGATCTCTTTCTAGCTTCCAGTTGCAACGTATATCTTTCGAGAAACTCTTTAATATTCGAATGGCCTGGTTTGTAGATACCTCCAATATGCAGCGCATATTTGGGAAGATATACCCATAGGTAATGGTTGCTATCCTTGTAGATGTCCTCTGTTACTTCAAAGGAAATGCCTTCATAAATGTAGATAGATACGCCCCCTCCCTTGCTGTCATGTCTATAATTGTAAATATGTTTGTAGTTAGGTAGATCGTATAATTTTGCATCTTGTTCTGATGTTATCCAAGTCTCAGTTAGAATTACGACATGAACTGTAGAAGGAATTGCTTTTAGGATGCACTGTAGTTCTTCAAGTTTTCCTGGAGTGCGGATACTTCTTACATTAGCATAGAAAGTTTTGAGGAATGATGACTTTGGGGGCAGATCTTTAAAATTGCTGATTTTTTGACATGTAATAGTTCCTGGGCCAACATTTTCAACATTATTTTGATAACGGCGCGACCTACTTAGCGAGTTTAATATATAATATTTAAAGTATTCCCTTCTTTTGTCATGGATTCTGGAGCTTTTGAAAACAAGCTCATTTTAAAAGTAGTTGACTGGGTCCTACTATTACCGCGATTTCTTTGGCTTAAGTTAACGCTTCGTGTTGAACTTAAGCCCATCTTAAATTCTAGGACCTATTACTTAATTTGTGGTTTATGCCATGTCATCGAAAACATTGCCGATGCCTAACTAATATGCTAATTATCTTCGTCTGGGCCATTCAATTAATTAATGTAATTAGTTACTCATTCTATTTTCAGAATTCATGTTGTTGAGACAAGTACATAAAGAAAAACAAAAAATAAATGATCAAAACTTTTCCAATTAGTGGCAGACATTTTATTTTTATTGCCTATTAGTCTTTATTTAATAACATTCAGCTGATTATTAGATTTTATTTATAATAATAAAATATGAAAAATACCGGGGTATCGTTTAAATATTTGAATTACCTATAACACTTCCTTTCCGCAATTGAGAGAGGATTCACACGTTGGAATCCAAAGATAAAACTCAAAGTGAAGGCTGCGTTAAAACGATACGTGCTCGTTAAGAATTCTGAATGGGGACTTTAGCACCTGACAATGATATCTTACATTACCTGAGAATCGACACGCCAAATCTCCTTATTTTGTTTAACTATAATTTCCAAACATGCTCGTTAAATACATTCAAATGATTATCTATCACATTCCTACGCAAGGTAGGAAGCATTTCCATAAAACTTCATGTGCATATCCTATTAAAATTCGTCCTTCAGTCCAAGCTAGGGTGGTGACATGTAGTGAGTCGTGACCTGTCCGGTCGCGGGCGGTCACGCCCCATTTACCGCGAGCCTCTTCTGTGTAGGACCCTAACTGTTCCTACACTATGCCCGCAGCATTGTTTCGATTCATAGAACAGATTCAAAAGCATTACACTTGTCCTGATAAAATCTACATCGATTTTATGTCCCCATAATGGTAAACTACTCCAATAGTCATAATTTGACGAACAAGTCGTTCTATTCTGCCGCCGGCTTCAATGAATTCTTAACAGTCGCAAAAAGCGAAAATATGAACGAACGAATCTTGTTTGATACATAAAACATTGCTCTATTAATGTCTTACTTAAGAATGTTATGTTGCACCACTAGCTTGTGCCAAGCATCAGGTTAATGTATTATAACTGATGTTATAATTGATAAAATTCAATCGCTTCTTGGCGTAATAAAATGTTGTCGTTTACAATCTGTACAATCACAAAACATCATAAAACAAATTGTAAAATAAACGAATTATGTTTTTGTTGAGATTCTGTTCTAAGCGACAAAAGACGAGTATTTTCTAGTCCGACTGTATAATTCGCCTTAGTGCACGCCTAAGCTGATGACGTTAGTATAAATACCATTAGTCAATGATCGGAATAAAAAAACAATCATCGCCGACCAATGAAAATCAATTAATCGAGTCCAACACAAAAAATTAACGCTCGGCATAGTTTTATTGGCGCCGAGTTGATCACTGAATGCTTTAATTTAATATACGAGCATATAATGGGCCAGTTACTCTGTCTCTTTTTCATCTCATGTGATAGAGCGAAAAATGTTCCTGCCTTTAAATATTCATGATTATTCTTTGAATTCCTACGGGTAGAAATAGTTTACAATAGTATTTTTTGATGAATTGTGCTCTATTGAGTGTTAATTGGCTAAATCAATCTACAGTTGAATGCTAAAAATATTGACAAAGAACTATTATGTTAATTTTATTTATCAATATAATATCGTAAAAGCGTAAAAAAATACTCTGTGATGTAAAATCGAAATAAAAATCGATTTATTAACTGATAAGGTTTAAGATAGATTATTTTAATGAAATACGGTTGACTTGATTTTTATATTGAAGGGGAGAGCGTAAGGAGCGGAGGACGGTCGTGCGCGATCCGGCCTTGACCGCGACCAACAGAGAGCCACGACCGCAACACACATACCTACACAAAGCACATTAATTATTTATAAGATCCAAATTAATACTAAAAGACTCGGATCGTACAAAACGCCGGAATAAATGAATAAACATCGAAACAAATTGCCTGCGACCGCGGGAGACTCCGTCGGATATCAGTGGTCGAGCTTTTGAAACAATGAATGCTCTTTATCGTTTTAGGATGACTTTAGGTATCTTTTTTATAAATTTACGACTTTTATTTGGTGTTGCTATAGGGCGTAGGCACATGATCAATTTTTCGAGAAATCAATCTTTACCTTGATAAAGCTTTTAGCTAAAATTATTGCATGTGTAATTGTTTATAGGCTGCAAATAAGCTACTTACCACTATACACTAGGATTAATTTATCATATTCTAAACACATAACAAATGATTTTGACGGCCTCTAAAACCGGTAAACTGTAAATAGGTAATATATTTACTATAGGTTCTATCTTTGTAGATTTGAGGCAAAGCTAACGTTATAGAAAAATAACGCAGATTATAGAAATTAATTAAAATGGTATAATATTATTTCGATCCTTTGATGTAAGGTAGGGTCCCGCTCCTTTAGAAAGCTTATGGGGACCTACTTCACTAAAGGCTACGAAAGTAGGATTCTTGAAACGCTGCTTTTTGGAAAGTCCAACTTATGTGTGGTGTGTCATCGACCGGGAGATACACTTTACAGCCACAGAGGATAAGCGGAGTTATCTTTTGCATCGAGGTAACTCATAAGAGTTATGAAGTACATTTATTCACTAAGGGGATGGATTACTATGGTAAAAAATTGATTCTTTCCTTCCGCTTAGATAGTATTAATTCGCATGTACAGGGAAAGTTTTTATCCTGCGTAAACTGTAACCATGAATTCAGTATATCATTCTAGAACCCTAGAAAAATTTGTGCACTAGGCAGAAATTTTTCGCTGGTTATACAAAAAAAAAATCAGCTGTTTCATAGAAAAGTGCAATACCTGCGTGGTCAAAATGTATGGAACAGCTGTTTTTTTTTATATTTCTGGCTAAATAATTCTGCGCTAGGGGGTCTAGAATGATATGCTGAATTCATGGTTAGAATTTGCGCACTGGATAAAAACTTTTCCTGTGTAAAGACAAACTTTTGCCCCGAGTGTTGGCCGAAAATTAGCCCACAATAATGAACTACTGAAGTAAAAAGTATTCTATGCGTTAATCCAGATTATATATTGTCTGTTTGCCAAATTACATCCAAATCCGTTCAGTCGTTTTTGTATGATTGTGTAACAAACACATAAACTTTCACATTTATATTACTTGCTTCGCCCGCGTGCATTTCGAAATTATCCCACGGAAAGGTTCTATCGGGATAAAAAGTACCTATTTTTTATATTAATCCAGGTTATAAACTATCTGTGTGCCAAATTTCATCCAAATCCGTTCAGCCGTTTTCGCGTGTTTGAGTAACGAACATCCATCTATCCATCCATTGTCAAAAACTTTCACATTTATAATATTAGTAGCATAAAAGCCTTTGCGGTACTTTAATTATAATTTATCAACGTTGTAGTTACTATACTTTGAAACAATATTAATTAACAAACTTGTTTAGTAGGTATCCTATTCGTTTAGTAGAAAGCAATTAAGACATACCGTACACACCTTGTACAATACATACCTAATATTTATTAAATAAAGCATACGAAATTGTCGTCGTTAAATAATATTTAAAGTTAATAACTTTTAGTAAATGGACTCATTGGGGTGCAAAAATGCTTGAGAAATAATAGATAGCTATTAAAATTATTAATTCGCTAAACAGTTGGAAGATAAATAGTGACATAAGGAAAATACTCATCTTACAGCATTGTAAATAAAATTAGTAATTCATTGACGTAACTAAACAAAGATTAATTCTTGAAAATTCATGACAATTGTAAGACAGTGTGTTAATTGGGATCGCTAGCCACGTTACCCACATTCAACACTTTAGCTCTTGGGGCTGAACACTGAACCACTTATAGACCCATCTGCAAAATTAATTGGAACTATGCGAACGCGCCGGAATGCCTCCATAATATCTAAAAACACAAGCATACATATAAATACGCGCTTCTCTCATCGTTATGCCGTATACATATATATAGATATAAGTAGCCATTGAATCACCGGTGTAATTATAGAAGTGGGGGATTGGCTGCGATGCGGCCGCGTGCGCAAGAGACGGTTATAGTTTTCTCCGCGAGTGTGAAAGAGAGGGATGCTAACAAGAGGCTCGTTCGTCCGTTTGATCGACACCGCCGGGGCGCGGGCGCGGGAAGCTGTCTGAGATGCATTCTTCTTGTAAAGTTCAACTATATATTTGGCCCGTCCCGAAGCCTGTAGTCCACATTGTACAGTTATGTACCCGTAACTCATAAACACTCAGCTTTCCCCGCGTGACAATTTTTAGCACCTAAGTACTCAACGTTGAACGTAGATTAATGCAAACACGTTCAGGAAACCGCAGTTTTCCCTCTACACGTATGCTTTACATTAGTGAAATATCACTAATATCAAGTTACAATAACATGTCATGTCTTCAGTGATGACTTAACACATTAATATTCTTGTGGATTTTCTTTTCGGAAAAACCATGAACATAATGTACGTAGGTTACAATGACATAATCTCGTTTGTTTATGAAAGAAAGCAAACAATATGTCAAGAAATACCACATTTTCCTGATATGTATGACTTTAAATTAGCAAAATAGTACTAAATCGACACGTTAATAAACATATTGAGCATATGGGGACCGCAAATTAATAAGCAAATCATTTTCACATTTAAAAAAAAATGTTGGGAAATCCCGGTTTTTCATTATTCCGGTCCAGTTTCCAACTACTAAAACCTAAATAATATTGTGCAAACATGCAGTTGTTTGATCAGAAACAAAATAGTTTTTCCTCAAATAGGACCAAATATGGAGCGGCTCGCGCCGCCATACAAAAGACTTAAACGCATTTGTGTGCATTTCGAAATAGGCAGCGCTCTTATGAAAAAAACATTTATGATTATGTTTAACTAGTACTATTTATATCTGTATTAATACATTTAGCATTTTATTATTTACGATTAATATACCGTTCGAGTTATTGAATTGCTTTGGTGTAGCTTTCTTAAAAATAAAGTAGACTACAGGTATCTCTAGTTTATTAAAATGGATTTAATATTCTGGTATTAAATGTTCCTAGACGGGTTTAGTTACTAAAATTATAATGACATCTTTAATCCGTTGGTGCTTTAATTAGTTGAGTCTTATGATTCAACGCGTGATATTTAACACTTTATTAGCCCACGACACAGATAATCCTAGAATCAGAAAATTTGTATTACAATTATTTCTATGGAAATAATTAATACAAGTTTTGTAAACTGAATAAAGATTTTTTTATCATTCTTATTATTTTCATGTCTCACGTTTCTCGGGACCTTGGCGCCCCAAACCGTTGGAAGGCATACGATAGGGCCGAAGCCAAATCATCGAGGCCCGTTAGACTTAACGATTGATTGTATTATTACGAGAAAAATGAGAACTAAATGAGTACCTGTTTTGACAGAGCAGTGTATATACGACCGGCTTTCGTAGAAGACCCAGTCGAAGCCGGCCTCTACCGCCAGCCGCGCCAGCATGCCGTACTTGGCACGGTCGCGGTCGCTGGTGGTGAGGTCCACGGCTCGGCCTTCGTAGTGCAGCGAGTGCTCCAGGTGCGAGTTCTCCTCGTCCCAGCCCTCGATGACCCGCAGGCGAACACCCGGCCACTGGTTCATCACGCTGATCGCCAATGTGTTCAGCTTCTCCTTGCATCTCTGAAATGTGCGACTTTAAGGATTAGTATTTGTTATAAGATCAAGTAATCTTAAAATCGGGGCAACGAAAATGGTACCATATTATTTTTTTTTTTGGGTGGGATATCATCAAATAACTTCTCCCGCTCTGGGTGGAGAAGGAGGGCGTGTCAGACTTTTACTGACTAAAACCCACCCGTGTTCCTTCAGTAGCCCGTATGCCAGGGGCTGTGGTATCTCTTTCAAACAAACCCGCACTCCTGGCAGGCATCGGCCCTTACAGGCCCCATAATTTTTTGTGCTGACATCTCTGTGAGGCGCGCGTGGAACACAACGCGCCGTCGACTTGGGCTTGGTCCTTACCGGACAGCGAGCTACCCATCACTCGCCGTCCGCAAGCTCATGCCTACGGTAGCCGGAAATCGGCCTGGGATTCCCGACGTCCAGGGCATCTCCGTATACTGCGGCGGCTAGGATCGCGAGGGCGCATATGCTGCCTCTCCCTCACGTGCGCCGCCTCCCTCTTCGCGAGCATCACTGTTTCGCTGAAGGAGGTGACGGCTCCCCATGCCCTCTCGCTCCGTACCATGGCCTGGAACAGGGCCGGACGCGAGAGATTGCCGCCGCCGATCGCCTCCACGAGGACACGGCGGTGCTCCGCCCAAGCCGGGCAGACCGCCACCGTGTACTCCACCGTGTCCTCAGGGCGATCTTCGCAGTGGAAACACCCGGGCGTTTCCTCCCGCCCTATCCGAATGGTACCATGAAGTGCAATAAATAGGAATGCTACATTTTGAATAACATCTACGTAAGAGAGTATATGATCTTAGCTAGATATACCACAGTATACTCCTTTCATCCAAAGATTGTAGACGCCCAGACATAAACAATGATTCAACATCGTAAGCGTTTACTAAAGCTCGCAGAGTTTACAGTATTCAAAGGAACGCGAGTGTTAGTGCATATTGTAACAATTCAAGCCCCACGTGTTAACAGCCCTGGGCAAACATCATGATATCTAATATTTACATCGCAATTCGCGTCGACCACCTAAAAGGTCCGTAAGTGGAGTGCGCACTCAATGCACCTCTAAGAAACAATATCGACGCTCTAAAGACATGCGAAACTTTTTGTTTACACCTACTAAAGAAAATACCAATAGATGTGCTAACAAATCGACAAACGCCGCCGCCCCAACGCCAACGCCACACAACACAGGATGTCGGACGTTTGTCGTCAAAGAATAAATCAAATTACACACGCTGCACAAAAGGATCCACACAGATTTGTTTGTGGAACAGCTCCGCAGGACGAATGAGGGAAATGTCAAAATATTTATAAAGAAATGCGGACAAAGCTCGGCGCACCGCGTGGCGGCTTTGTTGCGCGATGTCAACTCACTCTATGCAGATATAAATGTGAAAAAATTTAGAGATTGACGTAACGAATCGAGACTAGGAACCGAGGCGAGCGCCCCGACTGGCCGATGTAGTCGACCACATTTATGCGACAGATAGTTTGAAGCACCGTATATAATTACTTCTACGAACGTTTCAACCGCCTAATAAAGAGTTGCGAGAACTTAGACATATTTAGCATCGTCGGCGATGCTTTTATTTTTTGACATTTCACGGCATCAAAATTCCTCATGCCGGGGCCGCTTTTCTTGCTGAAAGTGATTATTTTATAAGGTAATTGTCTTGGTTAATAAGCTTATCTTTAGTGAAGTATGTCTGTAATCAGAGAGACGAAGATATCGGTGTGAAGTGCGGGGGGAGGAGAGGGGACGGTGCTGCACGCTCAGGAAGCTCAATGTTTGCTTCTCCGCAGACGTCTCGGTCCGCACTAAAACAATCGAATGCTAAATGCTTGTACAAACACTTGCTGCATTTAAACGTGGGAACACATCGGTGGCGCAATTAAGCATCTCTCACCATCGTAACACCAACATTCTTTCTCTGGCAACCTTCAATAATATGAGTTAAATATCTTTAGAAGGTATTATTATCTCAATAAATCTAGCTTCATTTGAATTAGTGGGCCATTTCCAAGATTATTTAACTGTTCATTCCCAACATAATGGTCATCTTTGTATGAAACTGTAAGCAGGTATCGATTTGTGCATTCAAATCTAAAGAGGTAGACGAAGCAGCCTCATATGGGTACGGAGGGGCGAGGCGACGTGGCAGGCCCGATAGGCTATTATAAATTCATTATGCATATTTTTAGTAAACAAGCTGTCGATCACAATGCTCACGCGCAGCGGGGAGCCCTGCCTCCGACACCTCGCCCTGTCCCGGTCGATACCTACATACCCTAATATTACGATTATCATCAAATCGGTATGCACCTACATATGTACGTACCTTTATATGAACTTACACATCCAATAAGATTCGAATATTAAACCAGTTTTTATGATCAAGTCAATTTACGTAAATTTATTTTCGCAAATTATCAAATTACATCACATCAAAAGCTCATATTCAATTATATTGATTAACAAAAAATATAACAAGCGTATCGAATACCTAAGGTCAAGTTTTGAAGCGAAACTCCAAGCTACCTGAACCGGTGGCGACCGAAGCACTTGCGGACGCATAATGAAGGCCGCTCGATGGAACTGAGGTAAAAATGGAATAAAAACTCTTAGGATCATCGCACTGAAACAGCGGCTGCAGTAACGTGAGAACGCCGAGTGCTGTCTGCGACCGCGCTGCGCAAGCGCACGCACGGGAATTATTAGATACTAGCTCATCCTCAATACCACTTAAACCAATACAATGTAGATAAAATATAATGTCGCTAAAACCCCTATCTCTCATATCATCTAAATGGTTCTCCCATACAACCAGTCTCCATAGCGCGGCACCATTCGCCACCTCGTCCTAGCTTGGACTTGTCGCTAATTTATAACCACCTCCCTCCGCGACCATAACAATATATTAGGATAATTAAATGGCTCTTTACATTCCTTAACACATGGTTTTTTCTACAAGGCCACTGGAGTCGAAAAGCCGACCAATGCTGACTGGTTCTTGATGTCTCGTTTTTTGTCTTTTTGTGGAAACCACAACAAATAGTTTAAGGGCATTTTTTTGTAATGCCGACCGTTCATTTTGTTCACGCGAACCCAAAAATTTCTACGCCAGGGTGTTGGGTAAGGGTTCACGTAGCCTTATACGAGTTACCTGTATCTCAAAGTAAGAATGTGTACAACAAACTTAAAAAGAATTACTATAATGTTGCAAACGATATTAAAAATAAAATTGCCTGTATTAACCAAAACATTAACAATGTAAACATTTTAAAAGTGTAAACATTCAAATTTAGTGACGGACCGAGTACATTTATTATTGTTGCAGATCTGTTTAGTCCAACCGACGACTTAAACGGCACACAAAATCATTTAAGTTAAAATAAGACCACTTAATGCTCGATTTTTATAGCCTGCCTTATTTCCCATCATACTTAGGTACCTGCAGAAATGACGCGTTCCAAAATCGTATGGTTGAGTCAAAGCTAAATAACATTTTCGACTCTGCAAAGTACAAATTAGTCGGCATATTATCCCCATCGTCGGCATATATCAGACTAACACCTTGTGTTTATGGCAATGAAATGTTTTTTTTGGATTGGTGAATAGTGTAATGCTGGGAGGGACCATGAATGACTTCTCACAGATCGTTTTGTTCAGTCACAAATAGTCAGAGAAACCGCAACGTGTGAATCACTAGCCCAGGCGGCCATTTTGTTATTTTACTTTTTTATAACCTGTATTAGATTGACTACGTAATTATATAGCATAGACGCCGCCCAATGTTGCAGTCCAAGGATTGTGTTGATTACTCAGCCAATTACTTACAGTCTTATTTATTTATTAGATATATCTTATTAATTTTGTAAGTCGCCGTTATTTATGCGTGAAGATTCTTTACAATATTATTGGCCCTATGGCTATTCACTGCGGTGTGTGCATGTAAACACTACAAATATTGGCTGACCATAATTCCTAGTGTCGTACTAGCTGTCGAACACATCATAAATATGCATCGTGTGGGTGCATCACCTGTCTGTCATGTTCAAAGCCCTTTAATGTTTGTCCACGAAAAATATCACCCTTTGTTGTCTTAATGCGGCTGTCGTCAGTGCAATGCGGGACCAGAGCGCGGTAACACATACATTCCCTCACTCACACTCATCTCTAATATACTATGAAGTGTTGCCAGACACAATCGCTTCAACTCGTTAGCAAATTCTATTTGTGAGTAAGATCATGTCATGAGAGTTTCTTAAACATTCATCTCTCTCTTGTTTTAAGCAAAATGCAAACCTTTACAAAGAGTTTCAATGTCCAACTTCAATAAAGAATTTACGAATAGAAAATTAAGTGTCTTGAAGAAAATTAATCTTATTTAGACAAGATGTTAGCCAAACTTCAGTCTATGATCAATTAAGGATTCAAACAAATATGGCTTATACACACTTGTACTCATTTCTGAGAGGTTTTTTTCCCATTGAGGGCTATATTCCGTATGTAAAGGCGCGCTAACGAATACAGTCCACAAGGCTTTTAAGGAGACGCGGGCGCCTTTCACTATGTTGGAAAAAAACTTTTGAAACAAGACACCGATATGCGGTGTTTGCTTGGGCCACAGACCTCTGTTAATGAAACGTTACACTTCATTCACTCAACTGGAGCAAGTGTCTTACCAGACACAACGAAGTTTACTTTTGTACCTGTGTTAGAACACACTGAATAACAACTATTTACATCACCATTTGCTTACAAGCCGTTGTCATACGTGTTACATTATAACTAGCTGCATTCCCTGCACGAGGAATGTGTATTGGCTTTGTGATTAACATAATGTACCTTTGAATTCACTCGTGTATTTCGTAAATCTCAAAATCTTCATTGAGGAAAAGTACCAAGCAGATGACAATGGGCCATCTTATTTACAATAATTGGTTCCAGTTATGGTTGTGCCGTCTTTACCCCAGGGGCCGATCTGTTAAGTTCTGTTTAATATTACGTTATTGTATGTTTACAGTTGTTAATACCCACGAGACGGATGTAATACCATAATTTATATTATTGTGATCGCTAAGTCTGGCTGACGCGAGGTCAATGGCGGAGTCAATGAGAGCATGCTCAGTAGTTGCAAGTCATCCGAATGAGCGATGGAATCCATGCACGCTTCCGACATCGATCAACTACGTATATTTATCCTTTGTTTTCACCGTTCTCTTTGCATACTGACTCTAATACAACATTGTTTTAAAGATGTTGTTAAAAAGAAGAGAGTCAAAGAAATATATGAAGAAGAATAAGCAACTTATCTTGTAGACAGAGGACATGAAACATTCACTGATTTGGCAAACAGTTGCTGCTTTATCAATAAAATAAAAAGTGCTTAGCTCTAGTCGAACATCACATTTAACTTGTCATGAAAGGAAAGAAAGACGTGATTTTAAAAAGGTGTGCCTGGTGCTGTTAGGATAGGTATGCCTTTCTTATAGGTTCTACGTAGCTTATAAATAATGTAAACTTCAAAAGCAACATCATTATGAGCAAATATAAATCATCAGTTTACAACTGAAAGGGGTTAGAAGTAGCTCATAACTGCGCACCTAGCTTGTCGCTACATCGTCGTAAATACCATATTCGCTAAATCGCGGATGGCTATAAACATTAACTGGCGTATCGCGCTAATTTCCAGCGTCAACCCTCGTCGACTCGATAACTGCTGTTGATCGATTTGCATCCGTAATTACGTCACTTTTAGCGAGCAGGTGATGAAAACGCGACAAGTACGTGATTGCGGGAGGCGATGCCCGCCCCTTCCGACGCGACCGGTTCAGAGCTTTTAACTTGGCGCTGCGCCGCCGCCACTACCTCGACTATCATATGATCGCTGTCAGAGGTCTAATAGATAAAACTAAGTATGTACTCGATATTTTTTTCAAATATTTTAAATTCTAATCTAAACAAATGCCGTAGCATATGAACATCCAAAATCTCAAAGCAAAATAATGATCTTTGTCTGCAGCTAACATCAAAGCTCAATCTAAATCTAAAACATAAACATTAAAAGCGGATTCCCGGCGCATCTCTGTTATCGAAATGAGTTATTGATTTATCAGTACATCAAAACTTGATAATTCTGCTTGTCGCGTCGGATTTGGTACGCGCCGATGCGCGGCTCACGCATAATCTCCGCGGTACGGTCTGCCGCTATGATTCACACCTAACAACCTATTCTCATCGAGATCTCAACTTCAAAGAAAAATAAACCATCTTTGTTACACCATTGACGAGCAATCGCCTCTCTCATTGTTTATCCCTCGCCCCAAAGCGAGGTGACCACATCACGTGGGTGTTAAGTAAACAGCCGCACACGTATCACACTGTACGTCCTCTTTTGCTGACGGTCCCGAGGAGCCTCTTGATAATATTTTATAAGACAAATAACCCGATAAAGATGTTTTGACGTGAACCCGTGTTCATCGCTCACACTAAAATGCGTCCAGTGAACAAGTATAATAAAATATTTATTTACAATTTTGTGCTTTCGGGTAGAAAAGAAATAAAAGTTCTAATTTAGTGTCAACTTTATTGGTGGCGAGCGAAGCGTTAAGGCGATCGGTCGAATGTTTAAATACGTTGACAGGACTTAAGGCGGTGGACTTCACGTAGATCCATTAGCATTGTTTTAAAGGATTAGAGCGGCGCTTACCAGACACATTGTGGGCTTGTGGGGCGATGTGTCGCTCGACACGCATATTTTTATGACACATGTCTTTTTATTTCAAATAATCAGTGTGAAACGACTACTGTATCTAAGGTTCTGATAAGTATTTTTCTTTTGTTACTTTGTTTTGATAGTTATTTTTACTAGCAGAAGGTGCGTTATCTATACCAATATAAAACGCTATATTTCTAAATCTGGGCGCTTTGACCGCTGTCGAGTCAGGCTGGCGTCCGCGGTTAGTGTCGTATTACACAAAAGATCGAACGTTTTTAGATTGTTTTGGGTCAAAATAAAAACCGATGTCTCCGACAATTTCACAAAATTATCCGACGACAGAGGGTTTCCTTTTTTTTTTTCAACTAAAGCCTTGCAACATTAATCTGAAGTGCAACTACAATTATAAACCTTAAATATAAAACAAAAGGATTCCAATCTGCTTTTTCGATCAGTAAAACATATCTTGGCAGAGTTTCATGGAATATTGGTTTACATGATGCAGTAACGCGCATCAAATCTATTGATGATTTATTGAAGAGACAATTTGACGTGGGACTAAGATGTTGCGGTCGTTTCCGCATCACTACTTGCGTGGAATTCAGCGACAACGATCGTAAAACACTTTAAATAGACAGCTTTGTACAAACTTAACGAACATTATTGAAATATTATTCTAATGTGATGACGCATTATCGAAACATGATTCATTTGGGTTTTTGTAGGACATGTCACAGGACCTCCAAATGGTTATCATAAAGAGCGCGAGATAATTCGTTCGAGAGTCGCGTGTTGTTATTTATTTTGAGGTAGTAACTGTTTTTATCAATGGGCGTCCATTAGATGAGGCTTTTGTGTGCGCTGGCGCGAGGGCGTGAGAATAGCTGCGCGAGACATAACTTTTTGATTGCATATAACCTTTTAATGTGTCACTTCTACGTGCTGTGAAGGTTTACGTTCAAGATTTAGATTTCCCAGGCCTGGTCTGCATTACCTACAAGTTTAAGGTAAGAAATTAAAATGAAGAAGTGTTTTAATTACAAAAACGAGGTTTAAGAAGAACTCACTGTGGTTAAGGTGTTTTTCACTACGAAAGTTACTGAAAATTCAGTTCGTTACCGCGAACTTAAAGTAAATAGAAAATATTTTATAAAGAACAAACATTAACTCGATCAGGTGGCATGACCAAGAATTAATGCGGCTTATCTTGTGAACAATGCATAGGTACGCTGGAACATCAGTCAAATGTCATTATGACTTGTGAGCAAGCGAGAAGCGGCCGCACGATTTATTAATTTAGTAGATATAAACATTTACGTTTCTTAAACCCGTTTAATGCTGATCACCATTTAAAATAAAGCGATATGAACGACCTCGCAAAATAATTCGGCACCATCAAACGCATCGTTGGAAAATTAATTATCAATTTGTCGTGGGTGCCAGGGCGACATATATCGATCGGGTGTATCTGCCTCCAGCCACATTAGCCACGCTCCAACATGAGATAAGGATAACAAATGCTCAGTTTAATGTTATCTCGACATCGCGGACATGAGAGAGCTTTTTGCCACCACATCCTTCGACCTTCTTGTGTTTGGACCTTCGATATCTTTAATAAATTCATGCTCGTGTACCAAGAAAAATATTTGTTTCATTTGTAACGTTATCTTCTCCGGTTTTTATGGCTTTGTAGGTTTCTTATTTGTTTGGAAGTTTTCTCAAATGGGTATTTGTAATCTAACATACATTTGTGTGTTAGAGACTTGGCCACAAAAACATGCTAATCACTTTGACATTAAGTAGTCTGCGGCTAGTTGACGCGCCGTCACAAGGCGGTCCTTCATTTTCACAAGCGCTAGATTTGCGACCGCACCGTTCCGTTTCCATGTCGTCAAACAAAACTTGAATTATATAGCATGATTGTTTTATTTTCCATCTGAAGCTATATTAATTTATTGAAGTATACAATTATTTAACACCAGTTTCTCGTCATTCGACGGTAACACAAGCTTTGCTACGCGCGCTACGTAAAAGCTCGACGCGTCATCGACTACATCAAAAATCATTTCATTCTTGAACTTATCTATTTAAGAGTATTACTACCCATAAAATATACATACATACATACTCATTACAAGTTTCCGTTGAGTTTGACTTATTTTATTGGTGGCAATAAATAGGACGTTTAGTATTCATGTTCTGCGATAAACGATTACCTGGGAGGCAAACGCATTATAGGGATAAAAAATTGCATACATACATTAACCGGTTATTATATACGCCCATAATATATCGACTGCGAAGTGTTGAAAAATGTAATATTTATGTAAGCTTAGTTCTAGCTTAACACAACTTAGTTGCGACAGAATTGCGAATAAAGCTAGACTCTACATACGCAACTAGCTTGCTGGTTATAAATGTATGATGGTTTTAGATACTCGTTCCCTAACTTGTACCTTTTACATAATTTAGAAATTAAAAGAGTTTTTATGTGGAATTAAACGATGTGTCGCGTGATTTATTACAATACTAACAAACAAATTTAAGTGGCGTTTTCTGATGCCACATGAAAAAAAAAAAACTTTAAACTTTATCAATGTTTTGTCTAATAACTAGCGCAAGGGTTTCAAAACTGCAATTCTACACGATAACAATTTCTGAAAACGCCTCTTTACAGTATAAAACATGAAGCCAGAATGACTCAAAAAACGCAGCTTCAAATAAAAAACAGCCTGTATAGTCACAGCCTTAAAGTAACCTACATAGCTAACCACAGACGTTAGGTATAGTGTCCAAGGGTATCATGGGGAGTTATTCATATTCAATATAAAACAGCGACCTTTTTCAGCCACAGCTAGGGTATAATTATCAAGCCACGGGCGCATGCGAAATTGGGGTCTCACCTCGAGCCGGCCGGCCATAAATAAAGTAAAATGACCGACGCCGGTGGGAGGAACTGAGCGTTAATGAATAAGCTGCCTGACCCGGCCAGCCGGCCCGGAGCACTTCCATCATCGGGAAACCCGCCTGGCTTCATCGTTCCCATTGGTCATAATCATGCCTTACCTAAACCAAATTCCTCAAAGATCAGTAGGTATATAAATGACGTGTTCGTGAGACACATAATAACTTCGTATAAAATCTCAGTTTCCCCTCGGTTCGGTATCCGCTTCTCCAGTGCACTGTATTGGAATTCGATATCATTATTAACGCCCGATTGTGGTATGGAAAGCATCAATTTATCTCACTTACACAGACTCATTCAATTTATCTTCCAAGTGATCGGATTACACAATTGTAAATAAATGTTAAAAATTACCCAACAAGAAACACTAATTTGAATATGAATAGTTAGGCGCCATGTAGGCAGGTACATGAATAAACCGGCCCGAAATAATAATGGTAGACAAATGTCCCCCTTAGAGAACACAATGAACGGCTTTTGAGCGATCAATCCACTTTTAAGACATGCTAATTTGAAAGTCTAGAGCGCTTTATAACTATTTAGGGTCATAATGGACTGCATATATGAATAAGAACAAGCTCTTATGATCCTACTAGAAAAGTTTGCTACCTTTCAGTTGGCCCATTTTAGTTTTTGAGCCTTGAGAAAACAAGTTTGACTACACGTTTAAGGAACTCTGTCGTTAACATTTTAGTCCTTATCTTATATCATTTACTTCAATGCTTTTTGTTCATCACAAAACAATTTAAACAGAAATTAAGGAGGTTGATGATTGACAAGATATCATCAAAACATTTGGAGCAAATGAGTAGAAAATGAAGCCTACTTCATTTTCTAGATTGGTCCATGTGACGGTTGTCGGTTGTCGTCACGACGCTCACGACATGCGACAGACGGGTCGCAGTAGTCGCAGGCAGGTAGGTCAGGAGGCAGCTATTATTTAAATTAATTGGACATAAAACGACGACGGCGACACAAAAGCGTGTCGTCTGAACAGCCGGGTCGCGGACCGCTTGCGCCGAGCCTCGTGATAAATCAAACATTCACCATTAACTTTTTCATGATCACATTAATGTTGAATATGTATGTGTTTTCAAGTCCGAAGAGATATTTTCTTACGTATTTTCGTTGCGAGTTCCTTAGAGCGTAATGTTAAGGGGGAAATTACTTTGTAATGCTGGTTATATTAGGTCTTTACCTATGAAATTGCCGTTCTGCAGTACTGGCCATTTCAAATCAAAATAATTTTTGTTTGGCTAAGAATTCTAATTTCAAATTAATTTTATTTTAAAAACATGGTTTTTTTTTTCTAAAAGTAGTCATTTCTTTATTGATTAGTGTTACATTTTCATCGCATTTCAATCTTTTTCGTCATCATGGATACGTTAAAAATTCGAGTAATTATGGAATATGAGTACCGTCGTGGCAGCAACGCGGCACAAGCGGCACGCAACATCAACGACGTTTACGGAGCTAACACTACAAACCAACGCACCACCTGTTATTGGTTTGCTCGCTTCCGTTCTGGAAATTTCGACCTGAAAAATGAACCTCGCGGTCGTCCGAAGACTTTGGTCGACAATGACGAATTAAAGGCGATTGTGGAAGCTGATGATACACAATCTACGGCTGAATTAGCAGCAGCTTTCGACGTTAGCGTCAAAACAATATTGGTCCATTTGCGTCAAATTGGCAAGGTAAAAAAGCTTGACAAATGGGTGCCCCACGAACTCAATGATCGCCAGCGCGAAGTACGCGTCGAGACGTGCCTTGCACTGCTCAACAGACACACAAATGAAGGAATTTTGAACCGCATTGTTACCTGCGATGAAAAATGGATTCTGTTTGATAACCGTAAGCGCTCAGCAAGTTGGTTGGATCCTGGTTCAGCACCTAAACAATGCCCTAAACGAAAACTTACCCCTAGAAAAGTGATGGTCACTGTTTGGTGGTCTAGCGCCGGTGTGATTCATCACAGCTTCTTACCAAACGGGGTGAGCATTACTGCAGATGTGTACTGTGAAGAACTGAACACAATGATGGAGAAGCTGGCGCATCTCCAACCAGCATTGGTCAATCGCTCGTCTCCGCTGCTCCTGCACGACAACGCGCGACCTCATACTGCACAGCAGACGGTCTCCAAGTTGCAAGAACTGGGGTTGGAAGCTCTCCGTCATCCGCCCTACTCACCAGACCTTGCGCCTACAGACTACTACTTTTTCCAGAACTTGGATAACTTCTTGGCGGGAAAAAAATTTAATACCCGAGAGGCAGTACAAAATGCCTTTGAAGAATTTGTTGCCTCCCGTCCAGCTGATTTCTTTAAGAAGGGCATCAATAAACTGCCACTGCGATGGCAAAGATGCATTGATTGCATGGGTGATTACTTCGATTAATACAAATAAAAAATTCATGAAAAAAATTCGTTTAAATTTTTTCATACAAAACGGCAATTTCATAGGTAAAGACCTATTATGAATTTCTAAGGAGTGCAGTGAAGTAAGTAGTAATTATTTAAATGTCCTCCGAGTGCTACGCCAATTTCGTAGCACATTTCTACGACTTTTATTTCATCTATAGTTTTATATTCGTCATGCATTATGCTAAGCTTTGTCCCAATTTTGAACATTTGTAAGATCCTGCTCCTAGCAGCTAGTGTCGTAGGCCGTAGCGGTGGCAAGAGGGTGCGCGCGCGCCGGTTCCCGCGTGCGATCGTTATCAGATGTCGCCGTGTCGACTTCACAATGCCATCTTTTGTGTTCCGAGGCGTTTATTTATTGCCACCAAACACTGCGACTGCGCTTACAAACCGACCGAGATAATTCTGCGATTTCAAATTTAATTCGACCACGCCTTATGGATTTGGTACCCAACGTCGCATCTTCGTGCAAATAAGTATCTGATAAATGATCGTTTTTGACAACCAAGTGTTGCTAATCTTTGTTTATGTTATTCAAAAACAAACGATGTTGCAACTAATATGGCAATGCCCTTTGAAAAAATCCTTCACATATTTCACGAATTATTCTCATGTGCAAAACAATGTTGTAAAGAGCAGAGGTTATAGACTTATTGTAAATCATGCAGTGACCACTACTGAACCGTGTCAGGTGATAATTATAGTTAACTATTGTTGTATTTGTAGTCGCCTTGTCTCCTTAAACCTCGGGAACTTTAGCCGAAGCAATTAAGTTGGTCAATAATAAATATGGCCATACGAAGTTACATAATGCCGAGTAGCTAGTTCATTCAAGCGATAATTCTACTAGCTAAATATTTTGTATTGTATTACCCAACAAATGTAGGTAAAATGCCAGTGCTTGATAGTACCTAGGTACATCATTATCTTCGGTTACGCAAACCTTTACGACCGTGCTAATTAGGCAATTTAGTTTCTAAACACAAAGAACACAAATGATGTCTTAAAATCATACGAGTAGGTACATTTACTTTATTTACATGCTATAAGGAATTTATTGCCAAGATTCATTCAAATGGCACAAGTAATAATTGAATGAGATCTGATATAATTGCTACGATCTAATTGTTATATAAGTATAGATATAATTCTTAGTATTTTGCTTGAAGGACTTTTTTAAAGAAATTTGCGACTTATATAATCGCCTTGGATGATTCTGTAAAGCTGTTTTAATTGTCATTTAAATAAATAAATATTTTAGTATTTATATTCATAATTCATTTAATTGCGTTCCACAAGGTAAAAACAAAGATGTTTACAAAAGGCTTAGAGTTAAGAGCCATTGCAGACCCTGTTAGGGCACAGCAAAGGGTATTATTTGATAAATGACTATTTTTTTAAAATCTAAAAATAAGTAACTAAAACAATTTTTAATGCTTATACTAAGTACTTAATTCAATTCGGATAAAATTTTATAACATAAATAACAATTGGACAGCTATTTAAATAAAATACTTACTATTTTTACATTTAGGTAAAAGTTATATTTTGATAATTATTACAAACACTTATTTAATAAGAGATATTTTTTTACAGATATAACTTAAGAAATCTGGTTTCATGTGTATCACAATTTAAGACAATTTACATTTTATAAATTACTTATTCTATATTTAGTAGTCATATAATACATAATTAAATAATCTTCTTAAATACAACTATCTATTTAAGAATGTATTTATTGCAATTATGGTTTATCATTAAAGTATTCATTTATATTATAATAACTCTTGTTCAACAGAAACGGTTTTAATTTATTAGTGAATATCTTGGATTTATTTATATTTCTTATTTTTTCTGGTAACTTAATTAAAAAAATTCTCGACATGACATAGGTAGGAGTACCTACTTGAAGAGTGCGTTTTAATCGGGATGTAGCTATGTTTAATCTATTTTTATGCCTCAAAGTAAATTTAGTTTGTAGGTCTTCTTGTTTGTGTAGAATTCCGGGAATTTTCAATTATGCCAGAAATAATTGTAAGCTTACCTATTTTAACCACTTTTATCTAAATGGCATTGTTACTTCTATAGGTCCCTAATTGTATCCAGTAAACAAAGATAAAATTATGTTTAAAATATTGTGTATTTTAATCATACTTAAGGTTTACTAAATTAATTATTATAGGTAGTTATATTGCTTGAAATTAACACCAAGTGTAAAATTATGTAATAATATTTATGAAACTCTTTGACAAACATACAAAGTTGAAGCAAAACTAGATGTAAGAAATAGAAGAAGCCTTGATTTCTAATGACGTGTAAAAGTAGCAGTGTCGGACGATATGCTTTGAAGAACATGTCCAGATATCTGTGAGCACATTTCAGGTCAACGCATCGCACATTTTAATAGTTATGACCGGTGCACCGGCCGTAGTATTAAAACAATGACCAATAACTTTGTATTTACGTCTCATTGGGAATCACAAATAGCTTGCATCTGCGCCGCTTTATCTCCCTCGCTAAATTATCGCATCGTATACAGTAACTAAATTAAAACCCAAGAAAACTATCCCACGTTTATTTATACTTTAAGAAAAAACAAAAGAGGCGAGACCCTAGCTTTATGAATTGATGTTATCATTCGCAAAGAAGGAAGTTCAACTTTCCCGCGACAGTTTCAATAACAATAAAACACAATCACGACTGAGTCGAGTGTGCCTTATCGGAGGCACGAAGTCGATCGTTCATAGTCAAAATAATGTCGTGAACATACCAGCCGCGGGGTTACAATTATACCCATTAGTTTATTAATCGCGACCGAACCCGAGCATTGTTCCGCCGGGGACAATCGTCGCTAGACCAAATAACGCCGGCTCAGCTTACCTAAATACAACAACAGTAAGAAAAAAACCAAAGCATTGAAAGTATTACGTTTCACATTTGCACGTCATTACCATTTCAAGGTAAATCAATTTGAAACATGTACCTACTAATGGTTAAGGACTTCAAGAAGTAGGTAAGTACTCATTTCGCCGCCTCTGGAATTTCTGATTTAGACCAGCGGAAAAAAGCCACGAGTTGAAGTAATTGTTTTCAGAGAAAACAATGCTGATGAAACGCTTCATACATCGAAAAATACTAGTCGAAAGGTAAGATGTAAATAATGCACAATATCAAAAAGAAAGAATGCGACTAGAATCTCAAAATGAGTGAGACTCAGATGCATATTTTTCAAGAGAGGGAACGGGACAGGAATACAAACCGCGTGAGAACAAATCGCATGCGGTTGAGGCTTCACATGCGCCAACCACGAACCTATAAATATAGCCAACTTTACAATACGAATGCCTTTCTATTGCACGGTAGTTCGTAAATAAGCGTTATGTCAAACGCGCAGTCTTATATCAATACATTCACGCTAAGCTACCCACTCAATGGCGATTTATACGGATGTCATAGGTTAATGTACATAAAACCTTAAGTAAGGGGCGCTATTCTCATTGAATACAGCAAATTGCAAATACTGGAAAGGTACATCGTTTCAACAACGAAGGTTTATATATATTCACCAACAGGTGTTAGTATATAAAGACATGTGCACATAATGGAGATCGTAGATGAATTGCAACAACAAGTACCTAAGACTAGCGCTGCCATCAGCAGATTTCATCACAATAAGGAGTTGCTTCACCATTAGGCTTTAGCTACCAATTGTAATGAAACTTCCGTTTCGTAGCCGACAAGCGCGTATCTCACCTTTAAACGAACAATCCTGTAGCTCGATAGTTTTCACTAATAAAGTACCATCGCTTTAACCATTGCTCAGCTACAATGTCGCGGATAAAATTCCAGTTCAACTTTATAGATACTTTCATTTAGTAAATGGCTTCTCTGCATTACTAATTTATTATGTAGTACTTCTTCCCGAACATTTTCTGGAGCAGGAGCGGATCATAAACGCATGTAGCATACGAAGGCTCGCATCAATGCCTTCCCATATAAACAACCGACCCATAAATAAAACCAATTACATGCTCGTGAAGCCATTTTAACAACAAACGAAAATATAAAAAGTGAAATTGAATGATTTTATGATAATTGAAATTAAATTTTTAATACCGCAGCCTGCAGGGCGGAGTCGTTTGCTACACCAATTGAAATTACAAATGAAAACTGGATGAAAGTAATTTTCCGATCGCGTAAACATGTTGATCAGAATTAGGGTGATTTCGGACGAATTCCTGAAATTAGAAACATATGAGCCTTATCGAGAAACGGTCAAACATTCTAAACAAGTAGTAAACGTGTGCTGAACGATGTAGTGGAAATACTGAGTTGAACTTACCAATAGTATCGAGATAGTTATTCGTCAGCAAATATTGCCCATAAAACGTTCTCTCGTGCCTACTTCCCTTGAACTCGACCGCAGCCGTGTGCTATGTTCACGGTCGTCGTAGAAGCGCACATTCGTAACATTTTGACTGCCGTGTAAGAAATAATTAACAGTATATAATAATTTATATGGACACTTAAAACCTGCTGTAGTAAATTCTGTATCGCCTATTACAGGCATCGTGAATTTTAAAGTTTTTGATACTTGTAGATATTTACTCTAAACTTCAAGCACAGTTCGTAAAAAATTAATCGCCTACACTCATATTTTTGTGATATTTGGAGTGATACAAAATGATACATTTGAATATGATTTTGACTGTAAAACAAACAAATTTCTCATAATTATTGTAACTAATATATAGGATCTTGATAAAAGCTTCGATAAGCTTCTATAAGGGAGCCATATGTGCGAATGTAAATTATGGTACGATATGGTAAACAATGAAATTCCAGCGAAGCCGTGTACTCGATCGTTTTCATTGTAGGGTTTTCCTTATCTATCCCAATTACTGAAAATCACTATGCGAGCTTTCATCTATTTCGACATAGTGATAAATCACTTGCTGTATTTCTTAAATTTACAATCACAGCTTCCCACACCTACGTTATAACGGCATTACAACTTTGACATGACTCAATACCATTCTGAATACTACCTGATTTCCATATCTGTTTCACATTTAAATTGTTACGTCGACCGCACTACCGATAGTGAAAGTCATCATTAAATTTTTTGCGTGTCATTTGATGTGTTAAACAATAGTAAATACATAATTTACTTTGATAATTTCGCGCTAAGACAAAAGCATGATTCACGAGCGGGATGTTACTGCTCGCCGCAATGGTTACAATAACAACCGGCGCGCTCACTCACATTCGCACATTCCCGCGAATTGACTTCAAGCAACTAACACAAGAATGCACTTTACCTTCCGACAAGGTCTCAATCGGTAATTTTTTATAATGTTATTACGTACGGACCACTGCGATATACATGACACTCGACATGGCGAGATTAATTTCCGATGTGGCAGATTGTCACTATAATTTATGATCGACCATTGTCTCTTAAGTGACGTCATTTTATGCAAGACGTTGCCATCTGATTAACGTGCATTGTTATAAATATATTTTTAAAGTAAACATTTTAAGGGTTGATTGAACAGTAGAAGGTTCAGGAATATTATGGAAGTATTATGTTACGAGCTTTTTAATTGGGGCTTTTGGTTTATACTTATAACATGAAAAACTCTGCAAAAGTGAAATGTGTGCCAAAAACAACGTAAAGAGAGACCGGCGAGACCATACGAGGACGGTGACAGTGGGACGGTTGGTGCCGACATGGTGTCGACCACAGCGCGGTTGAGTGCGCCGCGCGTGCTTGTTCGTCACACAAACTGGTGACCGCTGCGATCTTCTAGTGTTTCAGCTGACCGCAGCGGATCTGAAGTCAACGACCTCGACACACCCTGACCATCACAATTTGTCGCATACAATCAAAAACATTTATAGGCGTTAAATCGTCTCTTAAACGGTCCTATAAAGCAGATGTAAAGCGATCGTAAAATCGTTAGTGCACTTTGTGGAATTGTCAAAGTATAGGTGTTAGGCAGAACAAAATTAAATAATGTGGAAATGCCTCATTACTCCTTCTTAATAAATTTCCCATTCCGTTAGCTGTATATTTGCCTTTTAATTGAATTAGAATTCGATGTTAAACAGAAGTGAAAGCTGATACCTGAAGTGTAAGGAATCTAATACATTCTCACGTTCAATATTTAACATTTTTGTGTGTATGTATGGTACTTAGACATGTGAGTATGTATATAAGATATGGCTGCGTCGTCTTGAATAGTCATATTTAAGCGTTAAGTATGCGTGTCTTTAGGGGGCTGTCAGTATTACAAAGGTCTGTCCGCCAGAACACGGCTGGGTGGAGCTAATAAACTATTTGAGTAGAGGCCGTGTGTTGACACTGGCATTTCACACCTGAACAATGCTCCTCGTTTGCATTAATGTAAATTAGGTTAGGCCGCCCGCCGCCGCCGCGCCTACGTTCAATTAGATGTACCCTAAAGTAGCGCATGTGTGCATGTGTAAACGCAGCTAATAACGTGTACTTACCGAAAACACGTGTGTAATGAGCCGCACGAATATACTTGATATGGCGAGGCAATGCGCAAGAGTTCCAACGCTTCAAAGACGCAACGTCAGAGAGAAAGCTTCGGAGTAGAGCTTGCAAGACGCAGTCCTTCATTCGTAATTGAGAAACTTGCAATATCGCATTTGAAGGAAACGGGTTAGTTATTTGAATAAGTCTTAACCTGACAATACTTCAGCTGATGTTATCCGTATATTCTAGAAGGTTCACACTGAAATCCGCGGTGAAGTTTTCTAAGAAGAAATTGAACATGAACTAATGCGAACCCATTGACAAAAAACCAAACCGTTAAAAATCTCCCTGAGGGCACCTAGGTACTTAAAAAAATGGTGAATCGACCGACTGACATAATCTAAATAGCTCAGGATAGGAAAGAACCCGAAATAAATAAAAAAAACAATACTTATGACTATTAACCAAATATCTAACTAAAAATAGTTTGTTCTCAAACTCAGCGGAGTTGGAGGCCGGGTGCGGCCGCGGTGTCAAAGACTGGCAACTTCTGTTCATCGTCCGTCAGCGATGCGCCGGCGCGCCGTGATCGCGTAAACAACGGCCGGAGCGCGCAGCCAAACGATTTGCGTTTCTAACATATTCCGCGTACCCAGTACCACTTCCTATTACACTTTAAACTAAATACACTCAACCGATTTCGAGAAATATTTCAGGTTTTCAATCTGCTACATTAACTCCAAATAATAAGACCGCAAAAGGAAATCAACAGGACGTGCCATTAACATTTCCTAACGTCACAAATCACACCACCAAAATGCGAGATGTATAACCGAAAAAGATCTATGCTGGGAACGATTTTTTTTATTGTGAAGCGGCTGAGTCGCACGCGCGGCTCGATTGTGGCTGTGTGGTCCTCGCTAGCCACTTTGTAAATAGTGCGGTTTACCTTTTTCAACTTTTGTGTTTTGTTACCTTTTGTGCTTTTGTAGGGCCAATATTACCATAGCTATTTAGGCTCGTCGGATAAATAAATACGCCATTTATCATGATAGATAACTGATGCACGTGAACGTCGCCGCCGCGTCACAGATGGAGTGAAGATTTGATCTTTACTTTAAACAATTTGTAGTGATTTATCTTTGCATTGTTTTCTAGTAATATTCGAATAAATTATGGTCATCGACTTTAGTATGAAGTCGAGGTAATATGTAGCTATAATTTATGAGAGGTGCTGCAAATGCTACGAATTGTTTTTCAGCGCTACGACGCTACGGAATTTATGTTGTGGAACTTACAAACGTAATTTTAATGGTTTGGTAAAAAAAACTTATGAGTAATAATGCGTCTTATATATTATCTATATGCACTTCTACTTGTAATAGGTACAATGAAAACTGATTTTGAAAAATATCACTGAAATTCCACTGAATGCAGTTAAGGTTACCTACACACGGACCTCTGCGCGTACGGCAAATCTTAAACTGTAGCATTCGGCTTTCTGTCAGTGCCGTATAGCAAAAGACACAAAAACTCATCCTTTTTGTCATTAACCTAACCGATGTATATTTAAAAGCCGTCGTTTCCAGAATGCGGGCGTCATCGGTGCTACATCAAATCGTAGCACAATAAATTCACCCAAACCGCAGGCTCTTTCACAATATTTGTATCGGGCGTATTACGGTGCGACAAAAAGAGCCGAAAGGGCGGCCGTCGTTGAATGAAGGGAAGGTAAATAAATATAAATAAAAGTGATGGCGGCTTGAGGCATGGGGGGGCGTCCCGCGGCGCCTCGGGCCCGGCTCGTAGACTTGCGCGCGCGTCGTGTTCTAGCTCTCAACGACCGAAGCTTTTCATCGGCGCAATCAACAGTTAATGCTGTTTTAAGTTTTAAGCATAAGGTTACAACAATAAAATATAAAACGTTTGATGTCGTAGTATCGTGTCACGTGGAAAATCACGAAGATTTTGTAACAGACTCGAGTCTATAAGTCGTTAAGTTTTATTTCAACCTTTTATGAATTCTGTACAGGACCTCACGCTATCTTGGGAAGTTACATTCAGCAAAAAGTGATTGAAAGCCGCAACAACACTCACATGAACTTCACAGCGCAGCGTGGATATATTGCGAAAATCTTTGTACATTGTAAAAATCTCAATTACATGCTCATTGTTCTTTACATGTACTTGTCACACGTCATTAAATGAGACCAATGAGAGTCGTAAATGTATTGTCCGAGCTGATCGCGCTTGTGAGCGTAATCGTACAGCAGGACCAATTACGGGCCTGTGCAGGTCCAACGTGCACTTTTATTGGGTGTAAGATTTAAGTGCCGATCGACACGCCGAGTTCTGGCCCTGCCTGATTTTTACGGCCACTTAAGCCTTTACTGAGCGCTTTTACTCGAAATTTAAGTACATTAATCGTTGTCTATCATTATTGACTTGGAGAATCAGTAATTATGTTTTTGATTCAGCAAATGATGATGGAGTGATGTCTTGGGGCACAAAATACTGGTGTGAGAGGCAATGAAGTAACTTGCAAGCTTTCAATGGAATTATCAATGGACGGAGAATCGCATTCACTATCCTGAATACCCAAGACGTTGTAGGAAAGAGAGCAAAATAACAACCGGAATTTTTCAGAACACATCAATTTGCTGGACAGTATAAGGAACTGGTAAGTAGCTATGTTTAATTCATAACCTCATAAGTTAGTTCATACGGTTGAATCACCTCAGCACTAACATTTCATAGTCAATATATCATAACGGCGAATAAAACCAGGGAAGGGATCGCAATAAATCAACGAAATCCATCGATAAGCGCAAAACGGATAGCACTTTAAAGCTCAAACATTTCGATATTATGCGAACAATCTTACATAAACACACTCCAACAATACATTTTGGATTTTTCATTGATGTTGGCGCCTGCTGGCTGACGTCATAAGTTACAAGAAAGGAATAGGTAGGTACCTAATGTACGGAAGATAGGTGGATGCCTGTTCTGTTTATTACGTCATTAAAAGTGTGCTACACAGAAAAAAACAACATATTACCTAATTAACCGAAAGTATGAATTGACTAATTAAGTCATCTTTTTGTTACTGACGGAAATGCCTACAAATATTGTAGGTAGGCATAGTAAATGACGTAGAACCACAGTTTTCAGATTATCACACTGGCAATTCATAAGGAAAACCCTTTCAAGTAACTACCTATTTTTATCCAATTTGTGTTTCACTTTATCCTTCCTACAACGTTTATTTTTAACTATGGCCCATTTCTCTACATTTCCTATAGAAAATCCTATAGATTTACGATCGAACGAGATGTATCAAAACTCTTTGCTGATGATGCCAAAGTAATCACCCATAAATTGTGGCGGCTAATGTTTCATCATACCGAATAGTTATGGACGCGGAACCGGTTACTTGTAAAAACAGTTTTTTAGTACATCTTAATACGTAGAAATCGAGGTGAGTACTTCTTTGTATATTTTCACGACCTCTCCGGGAGTTTGTGATTTATATTTTTTAGTTAAAACTAGGTTGTACTTATATTTTAATCAACGACCCGGCCCTTCTTCGCACGTTCTTAACGACTTGTCAAAATACCAAGTTTTTTTTTTTGTCGTTGTTAGTTTAATACGTATATGAATGTTTTTTACAATATTGTAGTTTCCGTAATAAGTTCTGAAAACCGCAGCTAAATCCGTTACATTGTTTAGAATAGTAACGCGGACACATAGACAGACACAACAAGTGACTTTAATTTATAATATCTATTATAGTAGCAGCTCGTTCATCAATCCCTTTTCTAGATATGTACAAAGTCATGAGGAAACAGAAAAAAAAACTGACTTAGCAGTTCGTTGGAGAAACTTTGATTATAGTTTTACAAATACTCTACACGATAATAATTTAGAAATGATAGAATAGAGGAAAATGTGTTTCCTGGGCACATTTTCTAATTCTTATTCATTCATCCATTACTAATACTTAAGCGAATAAACATAATAAAACATCATATTAAAATTATCTCGAAAAGAGGTCAAAAGTGAAATAACATTATTCATATTTCCTTAATCTGTAGCCGACACAAATTCCGAAATAAAATATGTCTGATTCAATATCGCAACCACACATAACATATTGCAAAAGAATTATAAATTAATTTAGATAAATTACTGTACCTACTCTATGATTAAAATAAGGAGAATCAGTGAGTAGCCTATTATCTAGGAGGTGAGCGGAACAAGCTTAAAACAGGTCGTCGTATTATGTTTGTAGTGGCATAGCCCGTGCCTCTTAGCATTGACTGAGGTTTGACAGATAACGCTAAGATAACCACAAACAGCTAGCTGACAAATATTTGCAGCAGTAATTAAAACAAACGAACGTCGGAGACACACGACACTCACGCAAACACTGGGGACCGCTTTTTGCGACGACCCACTCGGTTTTCTTTTCTTTTAGTTGAGATGATATGAAAAAATGTGGGCCCAATACTAAATGGACTGTTTTTTAATGTTAAACTTGAGTTGCTTTGGCATAGGTAATTTCGTTAGATAATTCAAATAAATCGTTTTACTTATTTACACTAATGAAGACGCGTTAAAGAAACCAAAACACCTTATAGCTGATAAGGAAAATCGTGCATAATATTAAGAAAATTCTAATTTGCGGATGACTTCCTTACACAAATCAGAAAACAAATAAAAATTGAGCTTTGTATTCGTGGTTTCCATTTTCATTCTGTATTGAACTCAAAGATTATGTAATTAGTTGTTCCAATAGCTTTCCTGTACGTTTATGTTTATCTTACGAGCCTCGCAAGCGGCTAGTTCACGGAATAAATTAACACTTAGCAAGATTCTCCATCTCCTAAGCAATAAATAATTTCTATTACTGCACAAACTACTAAATGTTTCTATTACTCCATTCAACTGTTCAGAACACGTAAGTTGCGCTTACATAATATGGTATTGTATCAAATGATAGGACACAAAGATACAAAGCATTATCTATTGTCACTTGTACGTTTTCCTTGTTGGTTAATCTGTAAAGTAAGTTCCTACTTACAAGATTATGAGTAAGGGTGAATTTCACCAAACTTTTATACTTAGAATAAGTCTTATCCTGAGAATAAATTTTGAATTTTTGACAGATCATCCATAGTAGAATTGTCAGACGTAAATTTTACTCTACGGATAAAAAATATCTGACTTTGGTAAAATCAGCCCTAAATGTACAATAAGTCATACACGGCCATTATTAGTTTTTCCGAGTATCCGACTACATTTCACCAAGGTTTGTTTATCCAGCAAGTGTTCAGACAGAACCAGAAACTACTCATACAATGTGCAGTGTTCACTAAATGTCTGATTTATGTTAAGGTATTAGCACACTTGTGTTTACATACATCACGACTGTTTACGTTTGTGAGAGAAATGCAAATCGTTAATTTATCGCCACCTTAAGCAGCAACTATATAAAACAAACCGCAAACACGGGCGAGGTTCAAAGACCTATCACTTGAACAGTTTGGCGTGTGTTTGAACAAGTGTCCGCCGACAGCTTGCGAACGTTGAAGGGATCCTATACGAACAATTATAATTCACTTTATGTAGTACTTTGGAAGGACACAATGCACTTACTTAGATAAAACACTTTTATAAAGCCTGAGTGTTCACTTTTCAAGATCATTTTAAATCAAACATGGACTCGGTAAACAATAGAAGCTAAAAATAACGCCGCATCCACGTGGTGTTACAACATACAAGAAAGATTATACTCAGTAAATAAGGAGAAGCTGAGGATATTCTGCACTAACAATTAATTGTGTGTATCCGATTTCAAACATGCGTTGAAGAAATTAATTATCAGAAACCGTCGATGGTCCGGTATGAAAGGAACTTTAGGTGTGACTGCAGCGAAGCTTCGTGCTAGTGATCCGACGCCAATTATGCAAACAATACCCAGTAAACAAATAAATGTAGTGATGTATTTTGCATTCTTTTGGATTTCTACTAGTATTGTGTATACAGTCACCAAAGAGATAAATAACCAGGGTCTTATATTCATTAACCGACTTCAAAAAAGGAGGTTATGTATATCCATCAATTTCTCCCTTCATTTGTGGTTTCTCGAAATTGTAGGTATTAACAATGTTTTTCATATCTTTTCTAAGGCTATTGAGACATTTGCGTATGATCATCATCATCTCATGACGCTGAGCTGATGAAGGAAGGTACAACTCCTTAACGATTAGGAGTTAGGTGGAGGTTTGGGCAAAACTCCGTCATATAGGTATAAACCGATTTGCAAAATTATTTTTTTGTTCGAAAGGAGTTTATGCCAAAATGGTCCCATTTAAATTTCATATAGATCTGATGATGTGTTTCGGAGACAGACAACGGAACTGTGCAAAAAATGACAGCAAATCACCCGCGATTGCTGCTATCGCATAAATATGCATTGTTTGGACCCCAAGGATGATGAAATTTCGAATTGGTATGGAGTAGGCACTATAACTTAAAAGTGAAAAATAAAAACTTTTTCGAAAAAAAAAAACAACCGACTTCCGAAAAAACACTGCAAAGTGAAAAAATACTTTAATTTCGGAAAGCGGTGACACGAAATTAATAAGATACATATCCAAAGTCACCGACTTCCGTAATTAAAGTTATTTTTAACTTTTTGTAGTATTTTTCCGGAAGTCGGTTGCTTTTTTTTTTGGGAAAAAGTTTTTTACGTATTTTTTTTTTCGTAAGCCTCCATCGATTTCTTCCTATACTTCAACTAAATCCGACGACCCTGGTTACTTAGGTACCTCTTTTGGTAACTACATTCAGCTGGTGGGGGGCTTGTGGTTAAGTAATATTAGCCGCACGGGTTGCCCGATCAGGTTAAGCTACACTTGCTGCGGTCCGTGGATGGGTGACCATCTTTACATACCAAGACTCCTCCGTGCCTCGGAAAGTACGTTAAGCCGTTGGTCCCGGCTATCATAAGTGGATCTTTGACATTCGTTACGGGGCGTCAGGAGCCCGAAATTCTGACAACCCCTCTTACCTAAGGCTATCGTATTACCCAGTTACTGGGTTGTGGAGGTCAGATAGGCAGTCGCTTCATGTAAAATACTGGTATTCAGCTGCATCCGACTGGAAGCTGACCCCAATATAGTTGGGAAAAAGCTATGCAGATGATGCTCAGCTGAAAACTGTTTGATTCGTCAGATATGCACCGACTTACAATCCCTCTTCCCTGCTAATATTATAAATGCGAAAGTAACTCTGTCTGTCTGTGTGTTACGCTTTTACGCCTAACCCGCTCAACCGATCGTCATGAAATTTGGCAAAGATATTGCCTGGGATATGGAGAAGGACATAGACTACTTTTTTACGCGATATCCGACATCTACGCGGGCGAAGCCGTGGGCCAAAGCTAGTGAATCATAATCCATCATCAATTTTCTATTTAGAATTTTAAGGAAGGATGTTTAAAATTAACAAATTGTGCATCCTTGTTTTAATTAATTCAATACACGCATATCACTCAATGTAACACGGCTCATAAAAAAGCAATTTCGCGGTAAGCGTGTATCCGAATTTCACATCGACGCGTTGAGACTCACTGAAAAACTTTACAAACATCAGAAATGTTTATTTTATTCATTTTAATAACCTGCCAGATGTGATTTCAAACAAGAACCAATCCGAATATGAAGTGTTTACTATCCGAAAATCACTCAGTGTGGAAACATCAGAATAAACCTATCGTAAAATACTTCTTCATGTATGAAAAGTTATAACTTTTTAATAGTTGTAAAGACGTTGTTAGGTACCTATACATTCGAGACGTAGATAGTGCGAGCGCTGTTGATAAAAACGCGTTGTTATAATACGGCTGTTACGAGGTCTTTATAACGTTTTACAACGTTATAAACCCACCGTAGAATTTTAGGATTAATTTGATTATGGTCAATTATTCACAAAGCGATCCGGCCTCGTTCCGTTTTTTATCCTGCGCTAATAAGCCGAAAAGTATCTAATTTGGACGGCGGTGTCTTTGCCGCTAACAAATTAAACCACTTTAGCGTATCAGGCAATGAAATTAAATCAATATTAACAATCGATAATTAAGTAAGTTTAAAACGGTGCCATCATATAAAACGTTTATTTGATTTACCCAACTATTTACATGCCTACTTAATCACCGCTCGGCTTGAGAACATGCTTTTAGAATTAAGGTTAATTCTTAACAGTTCTACAAATATAGAAATGCCGTGTTAATTAATGTTTTCGTTATTTAAGAGAATGTCAAACACGAGGCCAATCTCAGGATTACAATAGGGTTTAAAAAGTAGATAACAAAAGCGAGTGTGGCGGGTGGGATTGCTACGCTATCTGCGCGCGCGCACCGCAGTAAAAGCTCATTGTAACTCGAGCCTCAAATACGAAATTGAATAATGCTGACCTATCCCGCGACCGCCTTGCCCATAAATCACCGAGATATTTATGTCCCTAAACCCCCGCGCCTCCGCCGCGCCCCTTCTTGCTCCTTCGGCTTATTCGCGTCCAGGGATATAAAATATTAAATAAAAACTTACATAAAATGGTAAGTAATTCCGATTGGAATCGGAGGAGAGCAAGCGGTGTGGTTCTGCGCCTATTCTGCGGTTTGCTGGCTAGCCAACCAGCCAATTGCTAAACCATTTTCACTGTGGAATACCGACTCATATTCCTTTTCACGTGGTAGAATATCATTACAGGTTTGAGTTTGAAATAAATTATGGAATAGTTGTCGACCATACAGTCACTCACCGAGGCTTAGCGTCACCATATAATATGTGTATTAGGTATTGCAATATTTACTTGTATGACTTGTACACTTGCGCAAAACTCATAAAGTGTGCACTTGTGTACCATTTAATATTTCACTACGGTGATGATGTAAATCTGGGCAATTGTTTGTAAATAAAGATTACAAGCTGGTGGAAGCTGTAGTATAAATCCCAAGCTGTCACCGCGCACGTTACGCAACACAACAACCGACGGAAAGAGCATAACGCATTTATCTGTGAAGCATCTGGCATGTAATGTACCGCTTCCCGTGCGCATTAACTTTACTTATATTCCCTCTTATTTATGAGAAATAAATAATACTATTAGACGGAGATACCGATTCCTGATAAAAAGTGGGCCCGAGTTAAATGGGAGGCTCGGTGGAGGCAGAAAGAAAGTAATGGAGGCGCATCGAACCGGTTTGGAGATTTTTACGAATGCAAGGCTGCTCAGCTCGGCTCCGACTATGTGCTGCCCGCGGCGAGCACATAACATGACCGACGCCGGATTCGCGCCGGCCTTTCTTCCACGCACACACTCGCGCCTGATCGTCCGTACATTCCTTCAACCGATTATTATCTGCATATAACTGGATTCCGCCTAAAGATACCTACGCCCATTAAAATATTTGCTGTGCAATCAACTCGCGGTCTTGACTCATTATTTACAAATACTAGCTCAAACAATAGTATCCTTGAACACTTCAACACTATTTCAGGATTTGGGTTGACTTACACTGAATTATGTGTGATGACGTTAACCCGTATTGAGTTTGTGTTTGGGCACTGATTGTAAACACCTTGTCTAGAACGGTAAATCATTTCGATGACGTCCTAATTACGGCCGATTGACATTGCATCAAACTGTTGAGCTCAGAAATAGCACATACGCTAAACATGTCATTCTAAATTTTGTTACAGGATTAATTTTTCCCATGTCATGCGATCAGAATTGGTACCTATTCTGGTTGGTGACAGTATTATGTATGACGTGTAATTAACCGTGTCACTTTCTGACCACAATAGTATGATGTATGTCGAATGCATAAGGAATTTCATAATTTTAGAAATTATTACACATAATGTACCTAATTTAATTTCCTTGTAGGTACGAGTATACCTAGTCTTCTTCCTTACCTCTGTGCGTTATACCTTTTTGTCACTATGTACAGTTGGAGCGATGCTGTTTTATTTTGTAGGAATTATTAGCGTTAATTTAATCTATATATACAAAAGGAGAAACTGACTGACTGATCAATCAACGCACAGCCGAAACTACTAGGACTAGGAACGTGAAGCACTAAGAAGGGGTTTTTGGAAATTCGACCTTTAAGGGGGTGAAAAGGGGGGATTTTGTTTGTATGAAAAATCTTATTCCTTGAGTTAATAAACTTGAAACTTGGCACACATATTTATCTAAGTAAATTATAAAGTTTGTTATTTATTGTTTTTCTAAACTACCCCCTAAAGGGGTATTAGGGGGTCTTAAAGTTTGTATGGAAGAATTTTAACGCGCTCTCTGTTTAACTCGAAACCACGTTGGATATTTTTTATCCCGGTAGTACGTTCCCGCGGGATAATTTCCGACTACCACGCGGGCGAAGCCACGGGCGGTAGCTAGTAAATAAATAAAATACTTTATTTCAGACCATGGTGTCCATTTTGTTAGTAACAATGTTCTTATATAGACTAGTGTAAGTAATACTTAAAACTACCTAGACCAAAAAATAAAAGTAAACTCAACAATCACTACTGCGCCATTCCATGACAAATGCCGCAGCAATGATTGATGTAACCACAGTCCAGCCGACTAGCGATCATGCTAAGGATGCTGTTGGCGCTGCCACGTAATCTTCGCACCAGGGATGCGCACCTTTTACGCATCGTAGCGTAAAAGCAGTCTACGCGATGTTCAGCAAACATCCCTGATGCACTACAGAATCGCCGCAACCCCATCAGCACCCTGAACGCATTATTAAATTGGACTCGTAGGGCACTGTAAGACTTTGGAGTATAGTCGGCCCACATGCTACAAGTGTAGAATGATGTACAATAAGACCTAAAAAGTGTAATTTGACTTCTGTCGAACAACGTGCAAACCTGCGAGGTATCATGTTCGCCCGCACTGCCAGCGCCCTCCGTTCCCTCTCGATGTCATCATTGTGCCTGAGGTCAGAGGTATATGCCCTAAGTACTTAAATTTAGACACCTCACGCAAAGCATTAACCGTAATGCTGGGAAACACGTTACCTGTACTGTTTCCTCTGGCCTCAAAGACCATGACTTCACTTTTGAGTGGATTATATTTTAATTCGTGTTGCTCGACATATCTTTACAGATAGTAACCAGTTTCTTAATGCCACATACCGATGCACTCAGTAGCACCATGTCATCAGCATTGCTTATGTTGTTTACATTAATTCCGTGTATGTGACAACCCAACCGGGTGCTACGACTACCACAATCAGCTCGTTCATGTACAGGTTAAATAGGGTTGGCGAGGACAATCCCCCTGCCTCACCCCGCACTGCAACCTGTACGACTGTGACATGGTTCCCGACCATCGCACGCCATTGACCTGGTTCCCGAACTCGTACTTGCAGATGTTGATTAGTTCTATTGGTAGATTAGTGTTTTCTAGCTTTTCCCATAGAATATCATAGGGAACAAGGTCATAGGCTTTCAAAAGATCAAGAGAGCATGCGTGAACTGATGTTTGACGTCTTGTGTAGTATTTAACAGCATGCTTAACACACAAAACTGCACTTTCAGTGGATAGTCTGCCCCGGAAGCCGAACTGATTGTCATGAAGTTCAATGTGTTTGGTCAGCTGTGAGTTCAACATGCTGTCAAATACCTTCGATACCACCGTGGTAAGAGAGATATATATAGGCCTGCAGTTGTTGTTGTATCCACTGGAGTAACCTGATAGGTGCTCTCACTTTGTTAAACAACATGGTAATTATTTAAATACGCTCATCTTACAGAATTTATACAAAGTACAAATATTTAAATAGATTTAATAACCTATGGAAGTAACTAAACGGTTATACCATGTTGGTACCAATTCCCCTCTTCTCATTTCTCGTAGCAAAATATACTTAGTGAAGCTTAAGTTCTGAGTTAAGCTGCTTGATTACTGAAAAATGCGTGCACTGACCAGTTAGATTGAGTGGACCTGATCAGCCCCTTAATCTGTGTGGTTCTGTCCTCAAAAGACCATTTGAGGCACCAATCTACATGGTCTTGACCAAGATTATTTCTGGACTTTAAAAGAGACTGTGAGCTCTGAGTTTGTTTCGCCCTTTCTTCTCAGAGTAGTCAAACGCCGACGTCATCTAGTTTATAAAATATTCCCGTTACTGTGGGAATACGGGGATAAAATGTAGTCTATATCACCCGGGGATAGTGTAGCTTCCCAACAGTGAAAGAATTTTTCAAATCGGTTCAGTAGTTTCCGAGTCTATTCAATGCAAACAAACATACAAACAAACAATCAAATCTTTCCTCTTTATTATTAGTATAGATGATTGACATGTAAAAGTGTTTGAACAAACCTACTTACAGAAATTAAAACTTTATAGCGTAAAATAATAGGTTAAAAAACCATTATAGCAAATAGAAGTAGCAACATAAGTAATTTCAATTAACACAAATGTACTACTTTTTAAGATAAGAGGATTTTGTAATATTCACCCCATTTAAAATTTGCTACGCGTCGTACACGCATCTACGACACGTTACAAATTTCGGCAGTGTCATTTTATGGGGTCGCATTTTTTTGTTATTTGTGTGTTACTATATTACTTCTATTACTTACTAGCACTCCAGTTTCTGAGATAAATAACGCCGGATAACTTGAGCCAGTAGAAACATAACATGTGCAAACATATAAAATGCAAATGTAATATTTTACCGCAACCAAGAATATTTCTGGAAGTATATGTACAGCTTGGTTGATCTTACTATTGTATATGTATCTTATCTACATCTCGGTACTTACTGTAGAACTGTTTACATGTAGTATGAAAGCATCAATTAAGTAGTGACCTTTTAGTATTGAATGTCACATATGACCCACATAGTACCGGTAACTGTATACTGTATGGCTCGGATGGTGAATTTGTTTGTCAACACGCGCACATGTTTGACAAGCCATTAGAGCGAGGACAAACACATACTTGTCCATTGGCTTTGCTGAAGGCTGAAATATTAGTTTCCCAGCCACTGACCGATTTTCCTACTAAATACAGAATAAACTTGTTCTCAGACTTTGTGGATAGACCAACAATACTTAGGTGTAAATATGATTGATAACAAGTTATGGCAGTACTTACACAGTTTTGCAAGTGACGCATGAATTGTGTACATAATTAGCGTTCATTAAATAGTTCGAGTTCTTTTCACGGTTTAGATAAAAGGAACCGTGATTTGAAGTTTTGCCCGTGTTTTTAATTACCCTCATTGTTTATTTAAAGAAACATTTTATTTCAATTATACAGGAAAAGTTTTTATTCAGTGCGCAAATTTTAACAATGTTTTATACCGGCGAAAAATTTCTGTGCTGGGGGGTCTACAATGATAAATGCTGAATTCATGGTTAAAGTTTGCGCACTGGATAAAAACTTATCCTGTGTAGCCACTGCCTTGAATGTAATTTAAGTAGGTACTGATTATTATCGATATTTGGCCAGTGTAAAACAATTATTTTTGTTTAAAATGTCTATGAAATTACATTACTAGTACCTAAATATTTCAAGCCCCCAATTTCAAGAATATGAATCCTTAAAAAAAGTTTTTAACCCTGCTCCACTTGGTACATAGGTACCAAATTCAATTTTTTACCTACGTCTTAAGAGACTCTCTGCAGCTTTATTCCTAAAATTTTCACTATTAAGTAACTAATTTCATTCATAAACTATTTTCAGGGCACAACTTTCGTTCAGTGCAGCGACAATGCACCCTAACTCCGTAACAAACTACCGATCACAATCAGGACCCCAACTCTGTATGGTTGTAATGATTCCCCGCGGAATCTTACTACATTCAAACTACGTCATTATCGTGTTTTGTAGAAACCAATGTAACGGTAAGGTATCGAAATGTCATATTCTGTAAGTTCCAAGACAATTTGTCGATATTATTAATGCGATATTAGCAGAATTCATGTGAAACCACGTCAATTCCTTAGATCACCTAAGGAATTGACGTGGTTTCGAAATAAGGAATCGTTAAGTGGTCATAGTGAATTCAGGCCCTGAAATATTTTGAAGGATGTTGCTAATAAATTGCTTCATAATGTTTGAAAAAAAAACACAATGAATGTTGTTGAACTGCCATAACGAAAGCCATTTCTACTGGCACTGCTGCATTGACAATGTTGGTCTTATGATTCCCATAAGACCAACATTGTCAATGCATTTCGTCAGCTTAACAATTGTATATTTTAAATTCAGCCTTACAAAAAATATCTTTGTAAGGGATGCAATCACAAATCAGATTTCCTCAGTGTAGTTATTCTGGCAAAATTCCAACTTATCAACTTATATGAGGGCTTCAAAAGGATATTCATGGATCAGCAATGGATGTTCCCGAGCTCAAGCGATGAGCCAATCTTCAATAGTTTCGTCTAGCCTAGGTACTCATGGTACTACGTAGCCTCTCCGTTCAAACTAAACCTGTTTCAAATAAGCGGAGCCTTAATGCGATTCCTAATGTTAAGATTTTAGATAGCGATGTCCAATTCAGTCAATCTCCTTTAAAAAAATGATATAAGCACAAATTATCCAATTCAATGCTCACCGTGGGAAATTCAAGACATACGCATTCGGGTGAACCAACTTAGGTACTTTACTATACACGTAACGGCGAGTCATTCACGAGTTCCATTGAGTTAGTGCTTCACGAGATTGCTTCGAGACGGACAGATTAGTACTTTATCTTTTATATTTATGTAGGGATAAAGCCATATAGGCCCACGCAGGCCAACGTACCTACATTAGATACGCTAACCAGCACTGCGTTGCTTGCAGTAATCCGCGCGGTTTCTTTGACGATACGCACGATGTACTTATTTGCTAACCGCGGTTGTCAATTACTCATGTAAACTATTATAACGAGTCCGTAAATATTATACACCGTAGGCACTTCTCTATTTAGAAGTATTTAGCGCGAATCGACGCAACGACTACTATTTTAGAAACAATTTTGAAAAAGACGACCATCAAAGTTAATTTTTAAGGAGGAAAAGAGAAAACCTGAGATTGAAAGGAGGCGTAAAAATTTATCGATAGTTTGTTTCACCCGACCGGGTTTGAGCGGGAAACTACTGAAACTTAAGTTAACAACTGTAAACTTGACCCTTTACGTTACACTGTTTTGTAAGTGAAAAAAAAATTATGCCAGTAAAGTTTTTAAGGCCTACCAGTCTTTAATGAGGTTCAACAATGTAGGTAACAATATATAGTTTGTCTGACAAGAAAAGAAAAGCCAGGAAAATGGCACTCGCTTATCTTTCCGTTGTGAGTCAACTGAAAGAAATAGGTTAGTATGTTGATCGTAGGCGACAAACATTCAAGATCCTATAGTATAAGTAGGTAGGTTATATGGGTACTACTGCAATCTTTTAAGCCGATTTTTATAGCTACACGTGGGCTCAGGCGGAATAGACACGCCTCACGGGTCACTAACACATCACATACCGCGGAACGACTGAAAATTCAATCAGAAGATGTCATTGTTTACATCTTACATTAGAAACATTTTTTTTATTTAATTGTGATTATTAGCAAATTAAGTATTCGAAATTGTGGTGCCTGAAAAATAATTTTCTAGCGACATATTTAATCGATTATTTTTAAAGAGTTGTTTTCTTAGTTTTGACATGCTTCAGCATTTATACTTATTTTAGTAAGGTCTATTTTCCGAGTGTATTATCAAAACATATTTTTGTTATCCTTTCAGAACGCCATGTGCAAAGTTTATCTACAGTTTCAAAATTGATAGTAATGCGTCATTAAAAATACTATTACCAAATAATTATATCGCCGCGATTGCAAGTTGCGCGTTCTGTAAACATTCAATTGTAAACAGTTTCAACTCTTAACGTAGCTAAATAGTTTGATACATAAATATTTTTGTGCGGTATAAAAGTAGAACCCATACAATAAACACATAGTACAAAAATGCACATCACCTGTTCTCCTGTAATCTTAAATATTCACAACAAGATTGAATCCTGTACAAAGGAAGGTAGTTTTAAAGCGACCCAGGATATGTTTAATTAATTATTGATGCGTGTAAAATAAAAAACGATGCACCTTTGTTCTAATGCGTAATGCTGAAGCGAACCAAAATATAGTACAATATAGCAACCATCAACAATAAGTTCCCCGTAAGTTGTCTTTATATTTCTACAAAGCATCTTGAATGACAACGCACGATACTGAATGCCTTCGACACCAAATTTTATGACGGCCATATATTCACCGAACCTGGCATCAAAATTGTAAAGAATTCATCATTCATCCATTAGTCACAGAGTCAAAATATTTGTTGACAAAGCCTGCGTAATTGCAGTGCTACAATCGGAACACTCGCTACGAAGCTACCGTAACGCCCGCAATTTGTTCCCATTGTTCCACGCGCGTAATGTTTACATCGCCGATTGTCCCTACCCGCGCACTAAGGAGCTGTTTTCAAAACAGCGGACACTTCATGAAATCCATTGTTTTGCGAGACAACGTCCAACGATTATAACGGGCCAGCATACTATTGCACTGCCCATTAAACATTCGAAACTGAAGTTCCTAAATCGCTGCACTGTCCGTCGGCTCAGAGTTAAGTGTTAATTCAGAACAAGGGGAAAATTCATGGGGAATTGTGAAAACTCACCTGTGTCATGAGGCGATCGGCACCCGTACCCTCATCATCCCTAAAGTCGATGTCCGGATTATAATTCGGCACTAAGTCTTTGAACCTATCGTCGTCTCTGGTGATGCGACCCTCAGGAGGTCCACTGGCTGTGTTCTTGTTTTCACTAATGTTAGGGTCGTGCTGGCCGAAGACCAGGGGTGTGATGCGGCGTGCCCCCTGACGGCGGGTGTAGCCGCGGCTCGGGCCGCATGCCGCCGCCGCGCCCAGCCACAGTAGCACCAGCGACAGCCTCATCTCGCAGACATCACTCCACACGCGCTCGACGCACGACCAACGCGCGCCGCGATCTGAGCGACACTGAGAGCCGGCTGCCGCAGCCCGGTCCGATCGCCGTGCACCACCGAGCCCGGCCTGCATCCCTTGCTCACCGCCCAGCCGCCACCACCACCGAACACCGCGTACCGCCGCGCACCGCCGCGCCGCGCCGCTACCCGCAGCGCGTTGCATTCACATCTCGCTTTCGCTTAGTCCGTGTCGGGAAAACTGATTGTCATTAACCTACCTATTGTTACTATCCTACTTGCATAAAAACTATTGGTGTCATAAAATATTTGCAACTACCCGATAATTATTACTCTTAGAAGAGTTTTTAGAAACAATCTGTTAAAACTGGAGGTAGGCATTGAATACATAACAAGCTGCACGAAATATTCGCAGTTTATGTTTTACGCCACCGCTGAAAAATTACGAAAGTATCAACAATTGGTAATGGAATTTACATGTATTAATGCCAGAATGCGCGGACACTCATGCAGGTGTCCACAGGGCCAACAGGCTAGCGAAAAACTTGACGCTCACTCAGTTGCTAATATTTTGTAAATGGGAAGAAAATATATTTTTAAAAGTCACATTCTCACATCAAATTTATTTCAGCTTATCTGCTTATTTTTTTCAGGTGAACTAGCACACCTGGTACAACTTTATTCTAGGTACGATAGGTACGATTTCACTACTTCATATCATGACTAAAACACATAATTAGAGATTCACCGTTCCGAACCCTTGGTCAAAAAGTTTCAATGTTATTTATAAACCAAAAATGGAATTTGAGTCGTTTCCTAACAAAAAATGTAAACACTCTCGACGTTTAGAGTAGGTAGGACCTACCTAGTCCAAACATCCTCGCAATTTCGACTCATAATATTATTAGAGCGAATGTTGAAATATCTGTCACTCTGAATAAGCAATGCATCATACAGTTAGCTTAGCCTACTCAAACGTAGATTGTGTTCTCAGATCAAAGGTGATCTAGAAAAGGCCAGTGTTGATTTGTATTTGAATAGCCTCTGCGGTCTCACAAACCACTTATTGAGCAGTTAATGACCCTTTGTCTCCACATCGGAACCAACGTCATAAGATATGGAGATCTTACTGGAAACATGGAAGAAACCGCGGATCACGAGGCTTCAAATATTCATTGATCATCATATAAGGTTACCTTCGATGACATGTGTGTGTTCTATACAAACTATACATTGCTCTATTTATCCTCCTTACCTATCATAATTCGTAAAAATATGACTAAGGTGAAAATAGACATGGTGTTATAATGTACGTAACCATGGATTTTCCATTTACTAACGATTACTCAGTGATTTATAAATGAGTAGGTTATTACAGCATTTGGAAAACGCCATATAGATTCATTTTCGATTCATTCCGTCATTGTGGTTAACAAAATATGTCAAAAAACATGAGCTAATTATCGCTATGATTTACCTATTTATGACCTACTTTTACAGGAAATTCCATGGATTCGTAATCGGACAAACCCCCAACAATTAACATTTCCATTGATGAGTATGTTACCAAATGTAATGTAATGTAGGTAATTAAGTAAAATTGTTGGGAGATAGTTAAAATATCCGGTAGAAACTTGGACACTGCGAGTAGCACGGGATCGAAGTAGGTATATGCTAAATAATAAATCGTAATAATTTCACAATGAGCCTATAATGTTCAGACTGCTGGAACACAGGAGGGAGTGGGCCATAATCCATCAAGCGGGCCGAGTGTGGGTTGGTGGATGTCACAGGTCTTCCAAGTTTTGGTTCTTGGACATGCCTGCGTTTCGTCCCGATGTTTGCCTTTACCGTTTTGAAAGCAGTGGTGGTGAAATTAAATACACAAAGTAAAGTGTCTCCCTGGTTTCGACCTACAATTCGTCTGTCAGGGGCGATACAACTGGGCCACCACTGATCCTTCAAAGTAAATAATTCTTCAAAGTCTTCTAAACATCGCAACATTTCAAGTATGAAATATCAAAATAAAACATACAATACCCAGTCTAATTTTAACTGAAACACAATCAGTCAGACGATACCAACAAAGGATTACGCACATCTATAGCAGTCACATTAACTCGATGGGATATCAGTATCATAGTCTCATATTAGCTCAACCCCATTGATCAAAGATTAATTGTTTGTCGACGTTGAGTCAGAGCTGAGAGGTGTAATGGAACTGATACCTACGTCCAATGAATAATAGTCGCAGTAAGAGTACACGCTCGTAACCCATAGCCGTCAAAAACAAAAATGGTCACCGTAGTCGACATCGTCATGGGAATATATTCATCATCTGCCTTGCCTTTTCCCAACTACTTTGGGGTCGGCTTCCAGTCTAACCGGATGCAGCTGAATACCAGTATTTTAGATGAAGCGACTGCCTATCTGACCTCCACAATCCAGTAACTGGGTAACACGATACCCCTTGGTAAGACTGGTTGTCTGACATCCGGCTTCTGACGATCCGTAACCACTGTCAAAGATCCAAGAATGACAGCCGGGACCAACGGCTTAACGTGCTTTCCGAGGCACGGAGGGGTCTTGGTATGTAAAGATGGTCACCCATCCACGGACCAACCGCAGCATGCGTAGCTTAACCTGATCGATCGACCCGTGTGGCTCTTATTACTTAGCCACAAGCCATCGGCATGGGAATATATCCACTCTATTATAATTAAACTGAAGTCTGTTTGTTTGAACGCGCTAATCTCTGGAAATGTCCGTCGGATTTGGAAATAACACTACTTCTATTATGAGCTCACCAAAGAACAAAATCTTCAAAAAGAACGCTAAGCGAAAACTAAATGGCACAGCACAGCTGTAGGATATAATGTCACGTTGACGAAGTCACGGGTGGTAGCTAGTATCATATCCAATTGCAGTAAAGGCTTTGATAGAAAATAACTAATAGCATAAATAATTCAATTTCACTTCTAACATTCCACTTTTTTCATGAAAAGCACTAAAACAGGACGAATCCGAAAGCCTACTAAAAGTTACTTACTTCATACACCTGTAAGTAGGTACCTGCCTGCTTGTTTCAAAGTCATCTTCGTTCGGCCCATGTTAGAAACTTTCGCGTTCCATAAGCACTTGCTTATACACTTCGGAAATTTACCAATCAAATGCAGTCTATTAAATTTATGATCATAACAAGTTAGCAAAGTCTACACGACAAGGTAAAATGTAAGTGGACTTTTTTGTTTACTTGCTCAGTTTTCAAAGAGTCAACAAGCAAAATAATCCTGGAATGCGATTTCATAATGCTACTTGGACTTATAACACTCCGATGATAGTTTTGGTGGCCGCTACTGCGCTTTTAACAGCATAAATACATGCTGTTTTTACTCAAGTACGTTTAATCCTAAAATTTGTACTTATATCGGTATATAGGATCATATTTCCTGACAAATATAGGATCAAGACTCCTATAAAAGCATGAAACAAGAGTAATTGCACTCAGGAGTAATTACTCCGGTAACTCAGACTTATATGTGCCTATAAGATATCATCTGCGGACCCTTTAAATCTTTATACTCCTGTAGGAGCATGTACCAGGAATATATACACTGAGGAGCAATTACTCTTGTTATTTTTACTTATAACCTCTTATAAGCTAAAAATGTATGACCAATTTAAGTAAATTAAAGTTGAATAACTGTAAATCATTTATGTATCTGGTTTGGTTTTACAGAAACTTAAAAGTAAGTGTTAAATGAATTTCATATCCACGTTTAAAAAATAATTGATCACCAAGATTATAACAGCACTCGGTAGGATAAAGTGTTCTCTATATCGATTTATCGTATGCCGTTTTAAACCTAGACATATTTATATAGGTATTCCACAGTAGTGTTATTGTCTAAGTAATCTCAAACAATCCTGGTTAAATCTCTTAAGAGGCCACTTTTGCTTGAAACGGCCAGTACAGGTGAAAACACGCTTTATATAGTTTTGCAAATTCTATTGTAGGATTTAACATCAGCCATTTTGATTACAACTGTTTTTGTCTACAAATATTAAAAATGGATTTTAATAAGTGGAAGCAGTTTAAAAAAGTCGAACTGATAAAAGAAAAGTAAAAAAAAAAACATATAAAGAAATGTTAACCGCAGTGAGCAACGATTTTTTAAATTTAACTGGTGAAGACCGTATCGCGAATTCTAGCGAGGGTTCCGGCAAGATAATTGTAGTACTACTTTAGATGGAAGAGGTTCAGACTAGGAAAGTACCAAATCTTTGAGCGATGTTGAAAGTGATCATAAGGAAGAACTTTCGGATTATAACAAAATTTAGAACTGCGTGATTCTATTAATAACTTGGCCTTAGATTTCAATATTTCTCATGCTGCATTGAACTCTTTACTTGAAATTTTAAATAATAATATAAACAATGTTTTGCCTAAAGACGCACGAACATTACTAGATACCAATAGAGAAAACCTACACATCAGTATTTCAGCCCCAGGACACTATTAGCACAACGGTTTGATCAAATGTTTGAATTTTTTTTATCACAATGTTCCTTGTTTATCAAATGAGATTTCTCTAAACAAATGTTGATGCATTACCAGTTTTCAACAGTTCGACATACCAGTTTCGGCCTATATGATGTACACTGTTAATAGAAACCACGCTGTGACAACCGGGACATATCTCAGACAACAAGAAATGTGTAACACTCCGAGGCCATTTTAAGTTCTTTCAAGGTCGGAAATCTTTTTTGGTTAAAAATCGATCGATATCCAGGAACATATCCGGCATAGTCTTGTTTAAACCATCGGCAACCTGTTATATAATTAAGTCAAATAAAAACCATGTTTAAACTGATGTTTAACCTTGCACGTAGAACAAACCCTTAAATTATTCCTTTAACTTACTTATCTATAAATATCAATCGATTTTCATCTGGTCATTGCGGAACCCTAATCGGTAACAATGGCGAATCTTTTTCGGTTTTGAGATAACCCAATATAGAACCAATATACTTATATTGGTATTATGTCACGCTTGGAAATGCTAAAATTACTTATTTTAGCACTATATCGTACTTGGAAATGCTCACCAAGAAAATGGCAGCTGCCTTAATAATATTTATTTAATATTAATTAATACTAAAATGTAAATAAGCAAATTTCAAGAGGCGCTTTATTTTTTTATCAAAACCATGATAGATTTCACAGAAAATTTACATTCCCCGACGACTAAGCTATAAGACTAACAATTTGACAACAATAAGATTTTGTTTTTCTACTAAGGTTGACATTAATAAATTCTGATTCATATAAATACTACCCTAAAATATTTTTTTACAGAGCACAACAACCTTCACTTCGACTATTGACAATATACATTTCTAATCTCATTTTTGACTATAACTTACTTATATTGAGATTTACAGGAGTAATTGCATTGACGTAACTCAATTACAGGAGCATTATAGTCGTATATGGCATTTCAGCGGTCTGATATAAATACCTTATAAGTAAAAGTAGACTTATAAAGTGGGCCCTTTTCCAGGGTTATATGAGGATATAAGTCTCATATAGTCCTCGATAAATGATGGTTCTAGGATGGTTTAAAAACCACTTTTTGCTAGTTGGGATATTTCCGCTAAAGCAAAAAGCACATGGGGCCGGAAGCGGGGTGCAAGAGGGAGCACTTGCATCCCCCTGTCTTCAAAAGAAAATATAGGTGTAAAAATATTCAAAACTGAAATAATATCCGTAAACGCCTAATACAATATTAGAGAACATAAACTACTTCGAACATTCTGCAATCTCTTAATTTTCAAATATTCTGCAAAACTGATACAGGTCGATTCGTGGAGCTGAAGATGCATCCTCCTGAAAATAAACTTGCCGGCGTCCATGAAAAAGCATAATAAAGTAGGTACTAATCTATATGCCTTAATATCATGGTTTTCTGCCTAGCCTAATCCCAACATCTTGGTGTCGGCTTCCAGTCTAGCCGGACGTATACTAATCCTTACCCGCGAAAGTTTATAAGTGTGGATGTTTGTTACTCTTTCACGCAAAAACCACTAAAATAAATAAAAATAAAATAAAAATCTTTTTTGAATGAAATTTGTCACACAGAAATATACATATACATCCTAGATTAACACATAGGATACTTTGATCCCGGTAGTAAGTTCCCGCGGGATATTTTCCGACTGCCACGCGGGCAAAGCCGCGGGTGGAAGCTAGTATATATGTACATAAAGGGACTGCCTATCTGACCTCAACAACGTAGTTACTGGTTACTATTATAGGTAAGACTGGAGACCTTTGGTAAGCCTGATTGTAAGACTTTCGGTTTTTCGACGACCCATAACGGCTGCCAAAGATCCACGATTAACCAGCACCCTAATTGCGTAACTCGCGATTCATCATAATCTGTTTCGTTTTGAAACGGATTGTTAAACCATTGCTTCACATGTTCGAAAATGCTAGACCTCTATTTGGCGTTTTCATTGACCGTCCCCCGACTTGACAATGTCTTGATCAAAACATTACCTTCATCTTAAAAGGCCGATGAATATTATTATTTTTACATTTTACAGTTTTTAGGGTCGGGGATTTTTAAAAATTTTATTTTTATTTCCTGCTTTTTAAACTTAATGTCTCGCTCGCTTAAGTCTGCGCATCGTTGCATATTTTTCCCCTAGTGAAGTTTGTTACTAATTTTTCCTCATTCCTCGTCCTGATCACTATTTATCTATAATCTATTCATTGAGACCTTTTCAATGAGCCCAAACACGATAATTTTGCTGTTTGTTGGTGAGTAACTTGGGCATCCTGGAAATTCCAGGTGTTGCTCCAGCATTTCAAGGTTACTTTGTTCGTCTAATATCATTGAAGTAATAGAATACAAAATTTCGAGTTGATCAGACCCGTGGAAGATGCTCAAATCCCTTCATCAACCAGAAAAGAGCTGATAATCTTCAAACGGCAGAACCGATTTTGATGAAACGTGTCTAAGAACACTACCGACTAATACACCTTTCAAACAAAAAAAACAAAATCAAAATCGGTTCATCCGTTCGGGAGCTACGTTGCCTCAGACAGACACACACACACACACACACACACACACACACACACACACACACACACACACACACACACACACACACACACACACACACACACACACACACACACACACACACACACACACACACACACACACACACACACACACACACACACACACACACACACACACACACACACACACACACACACACACACACACACACACACACACAGACATGTCAAACTTATAACACCCCGTCGTTTTTGCGTCGGGGTTTAAAAATGTGTCTGTTCAACAACGTAAATAACGCAATGAATGCTGTTGAACTGTCGTGTTGAAATATTGAAACCGATTATGATTAATCGTGAGTTACGCAATTAGGGTGCTGGTCGATCAGTGCGGCTGTTAAAAATAAATCCCCGCTCCCTTAAAAAGCAAAAATGAAGAAGTGCCGTAGAGGGAGTTTGTGTCTATGCAAATGCAAAAGACAAAGCTTCTATTTGGGGCAATTCGTAGGCGACAACACTACATTTACGTAATAAAATGCATAATCTGCATAATCAGCCCATAAGTCATACGTAGAGCGCAAGATTCGTTTCGTTGACACCCCGCTTGTTTCGTTTTATCGCTTACACAACAAGAAAAATATTTTTACCGAGCATTAAGCTTGATAACTAATCCTTGATAACTAAAGCATTCTTTGATAAGTGGGTCCTTTATTCATTTCTTTTACGTATGCGCCTACGATACGCATAGAGACATATTTTCCCAACGAAAAGTGCCTAATGTTTAGCATGGGCCCAGTTTTACCAAGGGTATCGTATTACCCAGTAATTGGGTTGTGGATTTCATCCAGTTTGACTGGAAGCCGACCCCAACATTGTTGGGGAAAGGCTAGGCAGAGGAGGGATTAGCATGGTTCACAAAAATAAGCAAAACTTTAAAACAGGAATGACGACAGCCTTTCACACATCCTTATCGATCCTACCCAGAAAAGAACCATGAGAAACTTTGAACAAAAAGGGTGCGAAAGCAACGTGCTCGCACCTCGTGCTCAAAGATTTGCGCTGCGAACCACTGATAAGATAGGTGACGATAAGTAACTTCCTTGTTTACCTACCTCAGAAGACAGCCGATGACGTCAGCTTTTCCCGGTCTGCAACAATTAACAAGGGCTAGTGCCACCTGTGCCACCCTATTGTGTTTCATACTTTCGGCTTTGTTAGGTACTATTGTTCCAATTCTGATAACTCATTAATCTGGGAGCGGCAACTTCATACGTACTAAACAGCTGTAAAGGTATGCATGATATCCGTGGGAAAAAGAACGTAAAATATTAATCTTCCTTTTTAAATAAATCTTTTTAAAGGTTATTATGAATCGTTTTCTAGAAGTAATCTGAAAGAATATTATACAGGATAAGTTTTTATCCAGTGCGCAAACTGTAACCATGAATTCAGCATATCATTCTAGACCGCAGAAATTTTTCGCTAGTTATAGAAAAAAAAAATCTGCTTCTGTCATAGAAAAGTGCAATACCTACGCGGTCAAAATGTATGGAACAACAGATTTTTTTTTGTATAACCGGCCAAAAATTTCTGCGCAGTGGGGTCTAGAATGATATGCTGAATTCATGGTTACAGTTTGCACACTGGATAAAAACTTTTGCTGTATAGTCAGGAAAACAGGTTGCGTAGCAAATTAATCAAGAACTAAAATTTTCCGTATTCCGTACTATGCAGGTTGCATCGATACGCAAAATGTACCTAACCATGAATTCAGCAAATGATTCTAGACGCAGAAGAGAGAGAGAGCGTAGAAACGTTCTAAAGATTATTTTAAAAGAAACTGTTTCATAGAAAAGTGCAACCACTGCACGCACACATTTTCACCGCGTAGGTTTTTTTATTTGTACATAGAAATCACAACCCAGATGTAATTATTGACGGCCTGACTCACGTTTAACTATTGACGTAGATAGGCAAAATATAAAAAAAGAACTGATAAACAAGGATAGGCAGGAAGTAACCACAACAAAGAGGTAAAAATTGTGTAATGACTGCTAACACCTGCACTAATTCTGGCGCCAGAGCTGATAGCGGAGACTTCCAACACAATGCTAACGTTCGCATACAATAAACTAACCTAATAACCAAGGGATGTTATCGTAACGGCCATAACTTTAACCACTCATTCATAACTCCAAACGGATTTGCGTTCGACAGGAATTTTAAAAAGTAAACATACTCCAAGCTTTTGCATTAAAATATCTGTTTTAAAAGCATTTAAGGCGGTTTGAAATACTTTAAAGATATATTCGGTTGCCGTTAGGGAACAAAAACTGTGGGGTGACAGAGTCAATAGATGTTTTCCTGACTATTGATTATGGGTACGAAACTTTTATTTAATATGCTAGACAAGTACTATTCCTTTACGTTTTTACGCTTCGTTCGTTTCGTTCTACTAAAACAGTGTTTGAGTTTCAGTGTAGTAAAATTTCGAAGTATTTTCAGGTTGCGCTCGCATTATCCAGTGGGAGTAGGTAACACTGCCAGAGCGAATACAACTTTTCGACGACGAACTACCAATACCTCCTAACTACCTTTTTTTAGATTTTTAGTTTTGAATGCCAATAGGCATTCGGCTTTATTATTGCTGCAACAATCGGAGTCCGCTGGATGCGGGAAACACAGATCCGGTCGAAGTGGCGGAGCTTGGGGGAGGCCTATGTCCAAGAGTGGAAGTCTTTCGGCTGAAATGATGATGATGAATGCCAATCGACGTAAAATGCTATTTCGCGTTTACTGGCAAAGCCTCCTAGCTCTATTTATCCCATCAAAATAGTTAAATATCGTGTTAGGAGGTTTTACCAGTACACGCGATATAGCATTTTAAGTCAATTGGCATTAAAAACTTAAAATCGAAAAAAGGTAGTTAGGAGGTGTTGGTAGTTCGTCGTCGTTTTGTTTTTCTTTCAATAGCTGCGAAAATTTCCACTGAAAAAAAAGAAACAGTCCACAATCAATCCAAGAAAACATTGTTATCAAAAAACATGTACTTACCCACACCTACGCAACTAAACAAGATCGACAAGCCGATTAACATCCTCTGTAAGGCAGCTAAAGCAAACTGTACCAAGTGGTGAACGAGTGTCGCGTCCGCACCTTCGTCACTGCGCTTGTGAACAAACATCATTTTCGTCAAAGGACCGGCGACGTGAGGTGTCGGCTAAGGCTAATGGAGGAGAGTGCTGGACCAATACGCCCGGCGTGTAGTGTTTTAAATTGTTTACTCTTCCATAAAACTCTCGAGCTCGTACACATAGACGGGTGCCGTGTCGACCAACGCCGCGGATGAAGTGAGATATCTCCCTACGCCGACAACAAACAAGGTTTCCTGTGAGCGCAGCCAGCACTGAATATTAAAAAGGATACCTAATGACTAATACCCTCTTTTCCACTTAAAAACCTTTTAATTTATTTAAATACTGTATGCAATTAGTCAGAGATGGATTAAAATACTTAAGATATCTTTCCAGAGACATGGAATTCGCTTAAATTCCAGACTCCGTCGAAAAAAAACATCAAAGTTTAAAGGTTGCAGAGATGCAGAATCGAAAACTCGCTTCGCCAAAATACTTTGCATACTTTCGTATCGCTGGCGCGTAGCTACCGGAGCGTAGTAATGTCTGATTTTTAACACATTGCAATACTTTAATCATCCAATGTTCTGTTGCTTATTTTAAAATACGATACCGAATTGATTAATTTGCGAAGAAGTAATCATTATGTGAGCAAGAGAAACATTTTCAAGAAAATTATAATTTTCTTCAAACGCCCTGAAATATCTTGATTACTCATCTTATGACTGATCAAGACTTTTCAGGCCGTTTCAGGAGTTTAAATGAAATCATGTGCGTCATTAAACTGCAATAAATTAAACAAAACAATTGTTCGAAGATACATCAATAAAATGTCCATAAGGATAAATTATTAAGACAGGAGATCAATGCATGCAGAATGATACTAACGAGTAATTTAGGTTATTTTAAAGACAAAAAATGTGCGAATAGCATATTTTTTCTGTACTCCAGCAGGATCGATATGGAATGCCTATCTATGCCTAGGTAGAGCATGCGGTTACTTGGTTAAAACTCAAATTGGTTATATTTTGTAGAATGCAAATCAAATCACATTAGCTATATAAGAACTTTCTATAAAAAGTTTAATACTTATATATAAGCCAAAAATCTACAACATTCATGGACTGTCACTTTTTTTGCATCTCAAAAATAAACAATTTCAAAGTCCCTATAGTCAATATTTGATAGCCAAAGAAAGTTATAACTGTGTGATGAAAAATCTGTTCATGTCAGCATTGTATTCACTTCAACAAGTTAGGTATTCAAAAGCACTTTTTAAATGAAACTCATAAAGATACAAGGTGTAAAGGAGTCAAACCTGTTTGGTTCATGCGATGCCCTCTAATTGACAAATTGGAATCTTATTAAAATAAAGTTCAAGTTCCTAACTGAACGGGCGCGGGCGCAGGCAGACGTGTGTGTTGTCAGTGCGGGAGCTTGCCGACCGGGTGCCGAGCAGCGCCGAGTGAACACGATCGAGTCCCAAGCGGTGAGAATAAAAAGTCAGCAGCATTTGAAGCGCGTGCCTCGATGTGTGTGGTCCACTGTGGAGGTCCTCCTCGGCTTTTGATTTATTGAAATCAGAGTTTCACACCCGTTTTTGGTAATTGATTTGATAGCCGGTGTGCAAATTTTCAAACCATGAGGTATATTTTTGTTGTTCGTAAATATTTGTGTATTAGCTTTGATTGTTTTGTTATTTTATGAATAGGTAGGACCTTAGTTATGTTTAGCTACGAGCGAATGTGCATACTTGCGTTCGATGCAATTATACATTTTCGCTGACTGTTCGAATAAAACTCGAACAGCCGGTCTATTCTGTACAAATATTACCTTGAAAACTAAGGTGAAGTGAGCTTGACGTGAGCTATCATTCCACTTGATGCCGGGAATTGATACTATGGACAGCTCACTTCAAGCACACATCACCTAAGTGTTCACGGTGAGATTGTGAATAGATCGGCAGGTTAGTTTAAAGATAAGGCTGCTTTTCCACCAGAGATATCCTATGTAGCCAAGTGGTGAAGCTATGCTGCGAAACTATCTATTTCCACCAGAGCTAAGTGGTGAAGCGGGCGGGTAAGACTTTGATACCAAGAACAAATGCGCTTTGCGCGTGTTGAAAACTTATTAGATTAGCGATTTGTTATTATTTATTTATCTGTATAGATATTAATAAAAATAAATACAATTTCTAAAATAAAAGTAGCCTAAGTTACTTCTTATTACATCAGCTATCTGCTGCTAGTGAAAGTCCCGTCAAAATCGGACCATCTGTTTCAGAGATTAGCCGGAACAAACAGACAGACAGACAAAAATTTAAAATAATATTGTTTTGGTATATGTACCGTGTATACATCCATATGCATTTAGTAAAAACCAGTTATTTTAATATTACAAACAGACACTCCAATTTTATTTATCTGTATGTATAGATGTATAATACACATCCATCGCTACGCAACTTAGCACCTAATGAAAAGGCACCTGAACACCGAATAGAATGAGTTGCTAAGGACGAAACTCCCGTGATGGACCGAGCAACGGCTTCTCCGTGGATAAAGAAGTAGCTGCTCGTAATGACCGGTCTGGTCTTGGTCTTGAGTCGTGGATTTGTAAAAAAATTGTCAGTATATTGGTCATTTGTTGCTGATTGACTTGTGATCGATATAAATATAATAAAACTAGCTTTTGCCAGCAGCTTCGCCCGCGTGGAGGTAGAAAATTATCCAACGAGAATAACCGGGATAAAAAGTATCTATTTGTTAATTCAGGTTATAAACTATCTTAGTGCCAAATTTCATCCAAATCCGTACAGCCGTTTTAGCGTGATTGAGTAACAAACATCCCAAATTTCACATTTATAATATCATATAATTGTAAAATAATTATTTTATAATTATCCTTACTAATATTAGGTCTTTACCTATGAAATTGCCGTTCTGCAGTACTGGCCATTTCAAATCAAAATAATTTTTGTTTGGCTAAGAATTCTAATTTCAAATTAATTTTATTTTAAAAACATGGATTTTTTTTTCTAAAAGTAGTCATTTCTTTATTGATTAGTGTTACATTTTCATCGCATTTCAATCTTTTTCGTCATCATGGATACGTTAAAAATTCGAGTAATTATGGAATATGAGTACCGTCGTGGCAGCAACGCGGCACAAGCGGCACGCAACATCAACGACGTTTACGGAGCTAACACTACAAACCAACGCACCACCTGTTATTGGTTTGCTCGCTTCCGTTCTGGAAATTTCGACCTGAAAAATGAACCTCGCGGTCGTCCGAAGACTTTGGTCGACAATGACGAATTAAAGGCGATTGTGGAAGCTGATTATACACAATCTACGGCTGAATTAGCAGCAGCTTTCGACGTTAGCGTCAAAACAATATTGGTCCATTTGCGTCAAATTGGCAAGGTAAAAAAGCTTGACAAATGGGTGCCCCACGAACTCAATGATCGCCAGCGCGAAGTACGCGTCGAGACGTGCCTTGCACTGCTCAACAGACACACAAATGAAGGAATTTTGAACCGCATTGTTACCTGCGATGAAAAATGGATTCTGTTTGATAACCGTAAGCGCTCAGCAAGTTGGTTGGATCCTGGTTCAGCACCTAAACAATGCCCTAAACGAAAACTTACCCCTAGAAAAGTGATGGTCACTGTTTGGTGGTCTAGCGCCGGTGTGATTCATCACAGGTTCATACCAAACGGGGTGAGCATTACTGCAGATGTGTACTGTGAAGAACTGAACACAATGATGGAGAAGCTGGCGCATCTCCAACCAGCATTGGTCAATCGCTCGTCTCCGCTGCTCCTGCACGACAACGCGCGACCTCATACTGCACAGCAGACGGTCTCCAAGTTGCAAGAACTGGGGTTGGAAGCTCTCCGTCATCCGCCCTACTCACCAGACCTTGCGGCTACAGACTACTACTTTTTCCAGAATTTGGATAACTTCTTGGCGGGAAAAAAATTTAATACCCGAGAGGCAGTACAAAATGCCTTTGAAGAATTTGTTGCCTCCCGTCCAGCTGATTTCTTTAAGAAGGGCATCAATAAACTGCCACTGCGATGGCAAAGATGCATTGATTGCACGGGTGATTACTTCGATTAATACAAATAAAAAATTCATGAAAAAAATTCGTTTAAATTTTTTCATACAAAACGGCAATTTCATAGGTAAAGACCTATTATTATAAACGCGAAAGTTTGTATGTATGGATGTTTGTTACTCTTTCACGCAAAAACGGCTGAACGGATCTGGAGGAAATTTGGCACACAGATAGATTATTACCTAGATTAACACATAGTAGTCTTTTAATGCCGGTAGTACGTTCCCGCGGGATAATTTCCAAATCCCACGCGGGCGAAGGCGCTGGCGGAAGAAAAAAAAAAAATTAATACCTATACGTCTCGTGATCGCCAGCCACCGTTAATCCCTAATATAAAAGCTTGATCATCCTGATTATCGCCGAAGTTCAGAGATGTAAGTTAAGAAATAAGAAAGTTTTTTGGTACCCAAAAATATTTCTTTATACTGCGCCAATTTTCCTTCACACTTTTGTACAGTCGCCAGCAGGTCAGGCTATCCCAAACTGTCAAATTTTCCCAATTGAACATAAAACTTATTCCTTTGTAATAAAGTTGAAAAACTATCAAAGATTTTTGACAGATTGGGGTTGCTTGATGTGCTGGCCAAAGTACTTCTTTTTTGTATAGACACAAGAGTAAAAAGTTTATTTGCATTTTCACATTTTAATTTTAAACAGAAATGGAAATTGAGACACCTTTTTAATAATTAAAATAAATCTCACTCATCAATCTCAATCTAAAAGTAATGAGTCGTCCTGAGTAGCAGTTTCAATTCGTTCTGTGGCCGCTTTTATTTCCAGTTCATATGAGGCAATCTCACCACTTGAATTAGCGTTAAGTTCTGGATATCTGGGTATCAGCTCAAAATTATTTATGTCATACATTTCATCAATACTAGTTGTCCACTTACTTGCTATAATTTGTAATGGTTCCAAACATTGCAAACTTTGCTTGACCCTCAGCAATTCAATATTGCATTGGTTTTCTACTTCTAATAGCTTCAGTCGATAAGCTTTAGATAACATTTGTTTTCTAATAGCATTTTTCTTTTCAATTTGTGCAAGATTTAGAGTATTCTGATATTTTTTAAGTTGTTTTTCATATTCCATTAAGTTTTCATCACAGTTAAGCTTGCTGTCCACACACTCGCTATACATTTCGGTGGTGTATGGAAGGTCCCCCTCAAATACATTAGATGTTGAAACGCACTGATAATTATTACTAGTCGTAGATTTAGAGGCAGATTCAGGCCGCCGTGCAGAATTTTTGCTTTGCTTTTCAAATTTTGCTTTTTCTTCATTAAGTTCAATCTTTAATGACTCAATAATATTCTTACACTGAGCTATTCTTTCCTTCATTTTAGCTTCATTATCTTCAATCATCTGTGGCGTAACTTCAACGTGTCCTATTTCATTTTTACCAGTTTCTGTCTCATGATCTTCACATCTGGGCAATTGCTTACCATCTACTGGGCCTAGAGACAAATTACATTCCTGTTAGCGTTCACGCCAAACTCTACGCCAAAATGTATGGGGATGACATTACCTGCGGAAAGATTGCATCGTGTCCTTTCCGCAGGTAATGTCATTCCCATACATTTTGGTGTAGCGTTTGGCGTAAACGCTAAATGTATTTCGTCTCTAGGCCCTGCTTCATCCTGTTTCCTGGCAGTCACATATTTTGGAGATAAAGAATTTGTGTTATCACCGGAAGCAAGTTTATTAGTATCCATGTAAATAATGTAAATTAATGTATGAGATTCAATAAATTCTTTGATAAAAACCAAATTCTGATAAAAGTTGACTAGCTGTCAACATACCAGAGATTTTATTGTTAAACAAAAGAAATCTATGCAGTTGTAACTTGCAGAGGTTGTATATCGTCAAATGTAATATGAATTAATTTAACCGCGACTTTACAGGAGAGCATAAGCATGCATAATCAGCCTATAATGTTGACACTGCCAGGACACAGGCCTCCTGTCTGTGAAAGGGAGTGGGCCGTTATCCACCACGCGAGCCCAGTGTGGGTTGGTAGATGTCACATGTCTTCGATTTTTTTATTCTAGGTCATGCCGATTTCCTCACGATGTTTTCCTTCGCCGTTTTGAGAGCAGTGGAGTTGAAATCATCGAATAACAGCCCCTGTCAGGGTTCGAACCTACAACCTATAACTTATAAGTCGCCGCCGTAATTACTGGACCACCATTGCTCAACAAGAGATGCAAAAAACTAAATTACAATTCACAATAAGAGTTTTAAGTAACTTTTTATGTCCTTATCCTATTGCATGCCACAATTGCGGCGATAAGTCCCCTCATTGAGGAGTGGATTGAGAGGCGCCACGGCGTCCTCCCCTTCCGCCTGACGCAGGTCCTCACCGAACACGGTAGTTTCGGGAGGTTCCTGTTTCGTATAAGGCGGGAGGAAAGGCCCGGGTGTTTACACTGCCTAGATCGCCCTGAGCACACGGTGGAGCAAACGGTCGAGGTCTGCCCGGCTTGGGCCGAGCACCGCCGTGTTCTTGTGGAGGCGAGCGGCGGCGGCAATCTCTTGCGTCCGACCCTGGTCCAGGCCATGGTACGGAGCGGGAATGCACGGTTAGCCGTCACCTCCTTCTGCGAAACAGTCATGCTCGCGAAGAGGGAGACGGCGCACGTGAGGAAGAGGCAGTATATACGCCCTCATGGCCCTAGTCGCCGCACGAGACGCCCTGGGCGTCGGAAGCCCAGGCTGATTCCCAGCCATCGTAGGTGCGAGCTTGCGGATAGCGAGTAATGGGTAGCTCGCTGTCCGGTTAGGATCAAGCCCGGATCGACGGCGCGTTGTGTCCCACGCGCCTTCGAAGAGATGTCAGTACGAACTGGTGGGGTCCGCAAGGGCCGATGCCTGCTAGAGGTGCGGGTCGTTCGAAAGAGATACCGTTGACATCCTGCTCCACCCAGAGAGGGAGAAGTTATTTAATGATTTCCCACCCTCAAAAAACAAAACCTACAACCTATAACTTGTAAGTCGCCGCCGTTATAATTGGGCCACCACTGCTCTACAAGAGAAGCAAAAGACTAAATTACACTTCACAAGAAGAGTTGTAAGTAACTTTTGGTGCCCTTATCTTATCGCAATCAAGGACCTACGGCGAGTTTGCAATGTCGTATATAGCATTTTTCTCAAAATGCTGACATCTGTTATCTGAAAGAAACCAATAAAAGCCTAATATTATAGTTTTGAAGATGACAATGGTGGTGGAACCGAAACGTGGTCGCTCACAATGGGTCTCATAAGAAGGCTTAAAGTCACCCAAAGGGATTGCCCTTTCCTTCCTTTTTCTCCATTGGGAGAGGGCTATGCTTGGAGTTTCCCTGCGTGTTCGAATCAGGAATGAAGAGATCCGCAAGAGAACCAAACTAACCGACATAGCCCGAAAAATTGCCAAACTTGAGTAGCAGTGGGCAGGGCACATTACTCGCTGAACAGATGGCCGATGAGGCCGAAAAGTACTGGAGTGGCGACCGCGTACCGGAAGACGTAAAGTTGGAAGGCCTCCCAAAAGGAGGTCGGATGACCTTGTGAGGGCCGAACCCCCTTAAACCGGGCCCTGTGCCTAGGTATCTAGTTAGCTTGCCTCCTACTTCTTAGTATTTGATATATATAACATACTAGTTTTTGCCAGCGGCTCCACCCACGTGGATGTCGGTTATCGCGTAAAAAAGTAGCCTATGTCCTTCTCCATATCCCAGGCTATATCTCTGCCAAATTCCATGACGATCGGTTCAGCAGTTTAGACGTGAAAGCGTGACAGAGAGACAGATAGAGTTACTTTCGGATTTGTAATGTTAGTAGGGATGAAGGTTTTCTCAATCAAAGAGTATTTATTACAAGAAACGGACTACCTAATACCCACCAGCAGGCTTAGCACGAGAACCGTAGAGAAGCGTCTTATCGATGGAAGAGTAGACAAAAATGTCGTTTCCGTGTTCTATTCTACGGTAGAGTAGAGATGGAAAGCAAACTCAAAGCATTTATTTCAAATAGGTACATAAAAGGCACTTTTGAACGTCAACATTTAGACACATTAAAAAACTTATTTAAAAAAAAAATGCAACCGACTTCCAAAAAACACTAGAAAGCGAAAAATAACTTTAATTTCGGAAGGCGGTGACAAAAATTAAAAAGACGTATCCAAAGTCACCGACTTCCGAAGTTACAGTTATTTTTCACTTTGTGGTGTTTTTCCGGAAGTCGGTTATTTTTTGTTTCGTGCTTTTCCTACCTCGTTGGTCTACTTACCATTATAATCCCTTCATACCATGAATATATTTTTATCCAATTAAAAACTTTCGGAAGTCGGTGACTTTGGATACATATCCGAAGTCACCGACTTCCGAAAGTTTTAAAGTTAATACAATACATATTTTATTAATTTCTTGTCACCCCCTTCCGAAATTAAAGTTATTTTTCGCTTTCTAGTGTTTTTTGGAAGTCGGTTGTATTTTTTTTTTTTTTTTAAGTTTTTATTTTTCACTTTTTAGTTATAGTACCTACCCCACACCAATTCGAAATTTCATCATCCTTGGGATCAAAACAATGCATATTTATGCTATAGCAGCAATCTCGGTTAATTTGCTGTCATTTTTCGAAGAGTTCCTTTGTCTGTCTCCGAAACGCATCATCAGATCTATATTACATTGAACAAATTATTCTATATTTTTTTTTTATATGGGTATTTCTTATTTAATTTCTTTCCTAATAGTCTTTTTTATCATTTAACTTTTAATTAAGTATTAGCCACACGTCGGTAGGTACCTACTGCTATTAATGTTCCTAGCGATTAGCTCTTTTTTTTCTTAAATTCAAAGTCAAAGTCAAAGCATTTATTTGAATTAGGCACCTATAAGGCACTTTTGAACGTCAATATTTACATTAAAATAGAATTGATTCTAGTCGCCCATTCCAAAATATAGTTTCGTATGGAGAAGAACGGGCAAGAAACTAAGTAAAAAAAATACTTAAACTTCTTGCCTACTTGTGGACAGCGTTGTGGGTTACTTTCTGCTTTTTATATTTCTATGGTTACTTTATAACCAAATTGTTTTTTTGTTAAACTAGTTGTACGCCCTTGTAATGTAACCGTTTGCTGTTCCTCTCAATAAAAAAAATATATATGTAATTTAAATGGGACCATTTCGAAATAAACCCCTTTCGAACAAAAAAAGAATTTTTCAAGTCGGTCATATGACGGAGTTATGCCCGAACCTCCACCTAACTCCTACCCGTTAAAAAGTTGTACCTTCCTTCATCAGCTCAGCGTCATGAGATGATGATGACCATACGCAAATGTCTCAATAGCTTTAGAAAATGAATGAAAAACATTGTTAATACCTACAAAATTTGAGGGTTGCCCTCGATTTTCATGGGATTCCATCATCAGATCCTGACTTGGTGCCAATGGGACCACCTCAGGAGTATACTCTTTCAAATAAAAAAATAATTTTGAGAATCGGTCCACAAATGGGGGAGAAATCGAGGAAAATACATTTAAAAAAAAAACAGTGGAACATAAATATAACCTCCTCCTTTTTTGGAAGTCGGTTAAAAATAGAATTGATTCTAGTCGCCCCTTCCACAATGTAGTTTCGTATGGAGAAGAATGGGCAAGAAACTCCACCATTACTCTTTTAAAATATTTTAAGTACAATATTTAACATAGTAATACTTAGGTACATTCATTAGATATATGTGAAAACGATGCACCCAGAATAAAATTACCATACCAAAATATGTAAAAAGAATTTAATTGAAGCAATTACAGACACATTAATTTTATGATAGATACATGGTGCTCACTTATTTACAAACATTGTACGATTTTCCTAGAATATTAACAAGTAATAAGTCCTCACCTTCCGCCTGACGCAGGTCCTCACCGGACACGGTTGTTTCGGGAGGTTCCTGTTTCGGATAGGGCGGGAGGAAACGCCCGGGTGTTTCCACTGCGAAGATCGCCCAGAGGACACGGTGGAGCTCACGGTGGCGGTCTGCCCGGCTTGGGCGGAGCACCGCCGTGTCCTCGTGGAGGCGATCGGCGGCGGCGATCTCTCGCGTCCGGCCCTGGTCCAGGCCATGGTACGGAGCGAGAGGGCATGGGGAGCCGTCACCTCCTTCAGCGAAGCAGTAATGCTCGCGAAGAGGGAGGCGGCGCACGTGAGGGAGAGGCAGCATATGCGCCCTCGCGACCCCAGCCGCCGCAGGATACGGAGACGCCCTGGGCGTCGGGAATCCCAGGCCGATTTCCGGCCACCGTAGGCATGGGCTTGCGGACGGCGAGTAATGGGTAGCTCGCTGTCCGGTAAGGACCAAGCCCAAGTCGACGGCGCGTTGTGTTCCACGCGCGCCTCAAAGAGATGTCAGCACAAAAAATGATGGGGCCCGCAAGGGCCGACGCCTGCCAGGGGTGCGGGTTTGTTCGAAAGAGACACCACAGCCCCTGGCTTAAGGGCTACTGAAGGAACACGGGTGGGTTTTAGTCAGTAAAAGTCTGACACGCCCTCCTGCTCCACCCAGAGCGGGAGAAGTTATTTGATGATTTCCCACCCAAAAAAAAAAAAAAAAAAAAAAAGCGTGTGACTTTAAGTAATCATTGAGTGTAAATCAACGTCATCATCATCATCATTTCAGCCGAAAAACATCCACTGCTGTACAGAGGCCAGCACATCAAGCTACCCAAATCAGTCAAATTTCTTTGATATTTTTTCAAATTTATAACAAAGGAATAAGGTTTATGTTCAATTGGGAAAATTTGACAGTTTGGGATAGCTTGACCTGCTGGCGACTGTACATAGGCCTTCCCCAAAAGGGGGGTTTTGCCATAATCGCCACGCTTGGCAGGCGGGTTGGCGATCGCAGTATGGTAGTATTATGCATAGAGAACGCTGCTGCCCATTCTCTAGTAAGTCCCTTAGTCGCTTTCTACGACACCCACTGGAAGAAATGGGATCGTGCTATTCTTTTACGTCCGGCACCACACGGAACAAATGTAATAAAATAAAATGAAATGAAGATGCGAACAATCATGTCATAAATATAATTAATTATACAATTCAGTTAGCAACCAGTTTGATTTTGTCTAAATTCTAGATTGTCCCTTGGAGCAGGACCAGCTTGTTTCCAAGCATTATTTTCTTGGATATAACCCTCTAATTTGTATTATGCTTGTTTATAAAGTTTACGTTTTTTTCCTTTCATACTGTAATTCCAATTACGTACAGTGTGGCTACGTTTAGAACAATTTAGCCTAGTATCTAAGACCCAACTGACTATCAACCTAGCCCTTTAAACTTTACCTAGCACCCGAGTTCTCCCTACGCCCTAACCTACCATACAAACCATACCAAACGTACTCGTAAGTTTCGTCGGTTGACGAGAGGGAAGCCTGTTACACGGAGACCTACGGTAACAGACGGAATTTAGGGAGGAATAGGGGTTTGTGTACGTCGTGCAATGTACACAGGAAATGGTTTTCTCACTGCCGATCCCACAGACTCATAGGATCGATGATGGCTAAAGGTGTCTTGGCCACAGTAAGAGGTTATAGGAGATGAATCACACTCGACTCCAGCTTGATGACGAATTTATTACAATAATTAACTTAATTAGCCCTCGGTGCGCGAGTCCGACTCGCACTTGGCCGGTCATTTTATATATTTTATTGAAATTAAATAAAAAAAATATATGTGTAAAATTGTAAATCGACAAAGTACAGTAGCCCTCACTAATGGAGCCCCAATCTCAAAAAGCAATAGATTGACACTTCGCTTTAACTTACGACCTTCTTATAATAAGCAATTTCTATAGGCTATAATACTATATACACACACACTCTCATACGTTTACGAATGAATGTATTTCCTAAATTCAACCGTTAAAGCAAATGGCATGATAGCTGAGCGGTTACTGCACTTGATTATCGCGTTTGAGCGCAGCGAGTCGCGGTTTCGAATCCCACTCGCTGTGTGATAGTCTTTTTATTGTTTTAAAAATCACTTTTGAGTATAGTTTCTTGTTCTGTTCTTCTTATTCACTAAACTCGTAAAACTTTATCATTATACCCACAGAAACCTAAATAAATTTAAATGATTTACGACTCATTCACCGCGACTTATAGAACGGTGTTGGTTGATAATTGTGTGCTAGTGACGTGTGTTTCATCTATTAGCGTCCTTCTAATTCATTTTAAAATGTAAGCAAATTTAAATATAGAAATGAAAGCGAATATTATTGCGCTGCATAAAAGTGGACTTAATACCTATATCACAAATACCTATGTGATGAAACCGGACTGAGTGTGAGTAGTGAGTAAATCATAATTTAAATATAAATATTAAACATTTATTTAATTAAAGTGTAACTGCTGATCCTTGTAGTTATTTTTAAACGTTTTATAAATATCACAATGTCTAAATAGAATAAAAATATAAAATTTCAAAGTAAATTTATTTCCTAGATTATAGAACGATGAAAATAACAATAAACTTAATATCTATGTGAAATTGCCCTTTTAAATAATTTTGTTTCTAAATAGTAGGTAATACATAAAGTGTGTATTTTGCTTAGTAGCTTATCAGTACCCCTTTTTTGTTTTAGTGAAATACTGTGAGTCGGTGGGTGAAAAGATATGAGGAAGGCGGTAGCCTTGCCCGTGGAAAGCAAAGTGGAAAACCCCAGCTCCTATAACAGGCACACGTTCAGCGAATATGAAACAAGTGGTTTCAAAACGACAAGACATTTTGCCGAATTATTCGACACATCTTTACGAACCGTGCGCCGTGCACTCCACGCAGAAGGTTCATGGCAAACAAGGCATCATGGAAAACCAGCTCGAGAATCAGCTTAAAAAACATAGTTAATGGAAAAAACATTAACATTAAGTTATAAATTACAAATATTTATTTTAGTAATATTCAAATAATATTTTGTCTTATCCGTAATCTGGATTATTTTGAGGTTTAGTTTCAATCTTCTTTTCGGAATGAAAATGAACACTTAAGCTATAACCTCTTTAAGTCCTATTAAATACGATTTGTTAACTTTGAGGTTTGAGTTAAAACGAACTCACTCGCAGTAGAATAAAAGTAGTACTACTGAGTCATTTAATTGTATTGTGACAACTTGTCTGCATTTGTTACTTTTACGTGGGTAGATTTTTGTAGAATATTGTGATTTATTTAGAGTACCGACACACAGTAGTAATCAGCACAATATTATTATATTACTAAGATACAATAGCCTGATTATCATAGTTCACCAACTAGCTTATTTACTTCAATAAATTGTTCTATAAGAGAAAATAAACTGTTTTAACAAGAAGTTATTATTAGTTATTTTTATACATTCTTCATGAAGTTATAACGAATAAACATTTTGTAATCATTTATTATTGTTAAACCTTTATTTAAATAACAATACGAGTAATAAAACAAATTTGTTACATTATTATTCTGGTATATTAATAAATCGAATAATAAAAGAACAGATGAAGATGATTGTTGAAAAGAAAAATTGAAGCTTCATCACGAGATTTGAACCCAGACCTATGAGTTTCTTAATCCAAGACGATACGCTGCACGCTACCGGAACTCAAATTATAAAAGTAAATTTTAGCAATGGTATGAACCGACCAAGGTCATGTCTGTCGTCGCCGACGGTATGTATAAAATACAAAGAGTAACGCCAGTGTGTGAGTAGAGCGGTGAGTTTTGTGTTAATACATCACTTATACACACAGCTGTAGGTACGGCCTGGACCGCCACTTCATAGCAATATAGCCCTTAGTATGCGACTGCATTAGTGAATCTTGATTGTACCTACATAAGTACTGCTTTTGCAATAATACTTTTCGCAATTTCGTTGGATTTTTCACCTTACATAATCCTAACATAAAAATGTGATAAAAAGGTAAAAATAAATTACTTAATTAAAGGTTTATATTGCGTAAAACAAACAATTTATTAGTAGTTTCCGCCGTTATCGCTTAGATCGAGAATCGTCATACGTCCGTTATTTGGCTGGCGAAAACAATTTTCGATCTGGGTACGGCATTCATATTTGGCAAAGCTCTTCTTTGAAGCATAATCCATGCGTGAACATGAATTCCAGTATGGCGATCGAGCCGGCCTTGATAGGACAGTGATATTAGTTGCAAAAGTGTGTCTCCAAAGACACTGGCAGCGTGTGGATGGGCATTATAATCACAAGCAGAAATTAAGCACCAAATTGGGTCCGCATAGGAATGACAACATCTGATAGGTACAATCGTTTCAGCATAAATCTGTGCTATGAGATTGCCTTTAATCCAAAGTATTTCGGTTTTTCAGCCAATCCAAAAAATTTAAAAACCTGATTTTTTCTAACTAGCAAAAAAAGTTGTACCGACTCGAGAACATCGGCTACTCATCAAGCTATACATTTCCAGTATAAGCTGATCTCGCATTCTATAGGATTTCCGTGCAGTGCGAGATCACCGTAAACTGGAAATGTTTAGCTTGATGTGTAGCCGTGTGTACCAACCCAACAAGCCAACGTCTACTTTTTATAGTAAAATCGAAAGCCTAAAAGAGAAGCCAAGCAAAGCGTTGCCGGTGCGTTGCGACTCTAACGACGCCTGAGCGATTATGCTGCGTCGCATCTTATGTACAGACGCCAGCCGGTCAACCTATCCCAAACTGTCAAATTTTCCCAATTGAACATGAACCTTAACCTTTTGTGATAAAGTTGAAAAACTATCAAAGAAATTTGACAGATTGGGGTAGCTTGATGTGCTGGCCTCTGTACAAGTACTTACCTTTGTATGAGCACTAAAGTACTGTCATGGATGAAATTGGAATCCCTCGGTAATACCGGCGCTGCCGCGTTTGAAGGAAGATGTTAAACCAAGTCAGGCACGCATGTTAGTTCTCTATCTCAACACATTCATTTAGATCCATGTCCGACTGTACATATTATTTCCATGCATGGTACCATAGATGCATCCAAACATGAGGCATTTTCAGATCTAGCAACAATGCTACAACAAACGTCATTTTGGCATTGACATTGACTAGATTCGGTCCGTGTATTTACCGGTTAAATTGGCGCGTTTGTTGGTTGATTGATAATCAAAAATTCGAGTTAACACTTACTCTCCTCCTCTCCTCTCATTTGATCTACGTAAAACGGTGATATGGGTCTCCTAGAATTGTGTGATAAATACTTCCAAACCTCGAACCTCTATGAAGTTTTACAAATTCCTGAAACTGCCTCAGACAAAGAAGGTAGGTGTACGAAGTTTTTCGTATGTAAATAATATACAAAACTAAATGCATTGGTACAATCAATGGGGTCCTATCTGTTACCAGACCTTCACTGGCATGATTCACATATTACTAATTATACTTTTAGTATGTTATACCAGTTTGTTCATGGAATCCCATGACATTTTGATGTCTGCAGCTGTTAGTCCACATTCGACGAATAAAATTGCGGCGGGACTTTATCGCGACTGGATTTTCAACTTTCAGGGTCGAACCGAGCGTTGAAAATCCAACATACCGCAAAAAATCCCGCCACGAATAAATTACGTCCATGGGAACATGGACCTAAGGAATTACTCACACTTATTCAGCTCTGTTCAGCTTTTGTCCTTAGAAAACAACGATTTTGTATGAGATGCGTATGCATCCGTTCAGCTACAAAGAGCTGAATGGAATATATACAAAATCATTGTGTTCTATGGACAAAAGCTGAATAGGGCTTATTACACTTGGCTGAATTTAGTCATCTAAATTCAGAAGCAACATTAAAAGCTATGGATTCTAGCTTGCTAATTGCGATAACACTTGACTAAATTCAGTAACGACTGAATTTAGATGACTAAATTCAGTCAAGTGTAATAAGCGCTTATGTGTGAGTAGTCCCTAAGGCTGGCTTTATAAGAGTAATAGTATTCCTACATTTCCTGCCACCCTAAAAAAACGTTTTTTTTTTTTTAAATCTTTGATATTTAAAATAAGTTTTGATAGACATAAATAAGTTGAAAGAATAATAAAATTGAATTTGCATGTAAATTTCACTTTCGATTGCAGTCAAAAAGGCATATCACCGCTTGTCACTGAAAGTACATCCAGATAGAGTAGAAGAAGATGAAAAACTTGAAGCAACTGAGAAATTCAAAGTATTGGGAAGTATCCATGCCATCCTCACTGACAAAGACAAGAGGAGCCTATATGATGAAACCAAAAGCGTAGATGACGAAGACTTTAATGTTATTATTGACAGAGACTGGTCAGGTTACTGGCGAGTCTTGTTTAAGAAAATTACTGATGAGGACATCAGAGCTTATGAGAAGGAATATGTTGGTAAGTATTTTAAAGATACCTGAAATTGGATTCGCTGGATTTGTGCTAATGGCAATAGGCTCATCTCCTATTACATGGGCATGTAAATATAATTAAATGTGGGTGAATTATAGATACACCTCTGCCTAAGCCTTTGGTGAATGGTGTGATGTTTTGTTTTATTATATGTATATATTTATATTCAAACTATTATATCTTTGCTGTGCCATGTACCAAACTTATCACCATATCATTTCACAGGCTCAGCAGTGGAAAGGGAGGACATCAAGCAAGTTTATTTAACTGCCAAGGGTGACATGAATTACATTGTAGACCATGTACAATTTGCAAGAACTGACCAAGAACCAAGAATTAGGGAGCTTCTCAATGTAAAGAGATGCTATTTTCTTTTTTAATAACTTATGTGACCATTAGTAAGCAGATGTAACTTGTTTGCTAACTGTATGTGTCACTAATTAAAGTTCATTAAATCGTATTTTATGATAGTATTAAAATTAAATTAAATCATAGCTTAATTTTGTCATTGGCATTTTGGTACTTTGTTTTTAACATTCCATTATCTGATTATATTTGCTATCATTAACATTGTAAGAACAGTAATTATTAATAGCTTTTAATATTTTATTTAAACAAAGATTCTTCAATATACAAAATTACAAATGATAATTGCATTGTAGGAAATGATAAAGAACGGAGAAGTTCCAGAATACAAAACATTTACAAATGAGCCAGCTAAAAAGCGACTCAGAAGAATTGCTAAGGAGAAACGGGAAGCTAAACTAGCTGAAGCTATGCAAAAGGAGTTGCAAATGGATTCAGGTATTTCATTTATTTTACAAATCTTTCTAGAAAACTCTTGATTAATATTTTAATTAAATACTAACTGAAATATTGACTGCTTCATTGGACAAGTGGTTGCAAGTGCACTGCTGAGCATGAGGGTGTGGGTTTGATTCCCAGGTTCGGCAATGTGTCATTGGATTTTACCATGTGGAATTTCTCCACAGCAGCCTGGATTTGTACCTGGTTCATGGCAATAGGCTCGTTTGCTATGTTATGGGACTTAAACATAACTGGCGAAATTTGGCAGTACTGTAGGTACAGGTAGGCATGTCTAACCCTTCTGGGTAAATAGGCGAGATGTTTGTGTAAAACACACACCTGATTTAATGATTATCAGTATTCATAAATTATTTTTGTTTTGTTTTTTTCAGGCCCTAACAGCCTAGAACTGATGATACAACAAAAACAAAAATCAAGGGCTCAACAAATAGACTCCTTTATTGATGATTTAGCTGCTAAATATGGTGGCGGCAGCAAAAAGGCAACTAAAAGGAAATCTGTGAAGACTGAAACAACAACGAAAAATAAAAGAAGGAGATAATTTCATTTTTCTTTAATTATGTACTAAATTATAAAGTGACATTTGTTTTTTAAACCAAAACACATCTCGTATCGTTTAAATTCACCAATAATAGAAGGGTTGCTATTTTAGCAATGTCATAACATAACACTCAAGTGCCAAACATAAACCACTATTTTGCACCTTCTCTTACTAACATTATTTTGTTGCCCCTTATGAAAATACGTTTTGCCATGAATGACAGTTACACATGTCTTATTAGCTTATAGTGTATTGTAATTGTTAAAATATAAGTCACATATTTGCCCCAGTAAATAAGTTTCTAATTTAGTCACCTTCTTCCATTGCCACTTCCAACTGACTTTCCGAATAAAATGGACCTTGTTCAACATACGTTTGAAGTCTCCCAACAATAACAGTATCAAATGCGGGTGAATGAGCCAACCTTTTGATAATGTCATACTTTGCTTCATTGGTTTCTTTCGTGTGAACTGTTGACCGATCCAGAAGAAATTCAATAAATCCTGCAAAGTAGAAATGAAATTTAATTTATTTAAGATCTGTTTTTTATTATTGTATTTGAACTCAACAATTTATTTAAAATTCTTATGTTAATCTTTAGCAAAATAAAACAATGATTTAATTTTGAAACTAAAAATGGTTTACTTTAAAATTATTTAAACCCTAGACTTGAAAAAATTACACTCACTAATTATGCATACATAGAAATTGTAGTGTGGCTAAGTTACAATAGCTGCACGGGTCGATCGATCAGCACCCTAATTGCGTAACTTACGATTGATCATAATTGGTTTCGTCTTCACAGTTAAACAATATTCATTGCGTTATTTATGTTGTCGAACAGACACATTTTTCGAACATATGAAACCATGGTTTAACAATCCGTTTCAAAACGATACAGATTATGATGAATCGTGAGTTACGCAATTAGGGCGCTGGTTAAGCTACGCTTGCCGCGGTTGGTCCGTGGATGGGTGACCATTTTAACATACCAAGACCCCTCCGTACCTCGGAAAGCACGTTAAGCCGTTGGTCCCGGCTGTCATTTGTGGATCTATGGCAGTTGTCACGGATGGTCAGAAGCCCGAAATTCTGACAACCAGTCTTACCAAGGGGTATCGTATTACCCAATTTATCTATTGATTTAGATTTGCCAAGGTTGGTGGCCTTACCTATTTACGTTATTTTTTATAAATACTTATTAGTTTATTATAGTTATGCCATTTTCGTTTTCTATTTTTTTTTTAATAGATTATAAAATTATGTATTCATATATTTATTACATATATATAATTATAGCATTTATTATGCTTCCTAATTTTCGTACTTCCCATTTTTGAGTAAATTGAGTACACAACTTACGAAATGAAATGTACAGAAATGTTTCTTTGATAGATTTTCATCTTTATTACATAAGCTTAAGGTTCATGTTCAATAGGGTATTTTCCAATTTTTCAAAAACGATTCTAATTTGAAGATTGGAACGAGATATTTAACAGAAAAATAAAAATAAATTAATTTCTATCCGTTTTCTCAATTAAAAACGATTTAAACCAAATGTATTTTTCGTAGTTTTGAATTTACCGCCAAAACGCTTCTTACGATGACTTTTTATCACGTGACGTCAACTTTGTGTAAACTAAAGTAGTTATCAAGTAAATAAGTGAATGTCGAGTTAATAATTAACAAGATTTTTAATGAATAGAAAGTGATATTACTTGTGTGCGGTGCCTCTGTGCACAAATACTTCTAAAACGGCGGTAAGTATTTGTACCGGTGCCGTTTATGCAGAGTTGACGTCACATGTTACGTGTAAAAAGTTATCGTAGGGAGCGTTTTGGCGGTAAATTCAAAACAACGAAAAATAAATTCGATTTTAATCGTTTTTAATTGAGAAAATGTGTATTAATAAATTTTATTTTTATTTTTCTGTTACATATATCGTCCCAATCTTCAAATTAAAATAGTTTTTATCAAATCGGAAAATACCCTATTGGGAAAATTTAACAGATTGGGGTAGCTTGATGTGCTGGGGTCTGTACCTATATTATTGTATGGAAAATTGTATTCTTTGTAAGCGTGAGCAATACGATAAGTTAAAATAATGTATATTTATATTTTTTAATGTTTCTATATTGTTTTTAATACTAATACCCATTGTGATAAAATTCGCACTCATTGTGAGAAGTGCACATTATGCGTTTTTTTTTTTTTTTTGTAAATCCTCAAATGACTTCTCCTGCTGGGTAGAGCAGGAGAAGTCATTTGAGGATTTGTGTCAGACTTTTACTGACTAAAACCCACCCGTGTTCCCTCAGTTGCCCGTGTGCCAGGGGCGGCGGTAACTCTTTCGAACAACCCGCTCCCCTGGCAGGCATCGGCCCTTGCGGACCCCACCAGTGGTTGCTGACATCTCTGAAGGCGCGCGTGGAACAACGCGCCGTCTCTCCTACCACTTTTCGGCCGCAGAGGATAGGGAGAGCGGCCAACGCTATACCGACACTCCTCTTCCCCTGAGGCCCCACCGCGTCCGCCATCAAACGGTGGCAGCCCCGTCCAGGCCGCGGAAGGGAAGAGCGCTGCTCAGAAGCACCGGCACTCCTCTGCCGCAGCCTATAACCCTCAGCCGCGATGCCTCCCATTCGACATCGTGACCCAACTCAGTTGCGGTGCACCTCACCGCAACCTACTTTTTAGCCGCTACGTCATTGGCTTGACGGTAAAAGCCCTGACGAGCGGCCCCACCTTTGGGTTCCTCTTGGCTTCACCTTGGATGAGAGACCCCGGTAACTGAGCCCCCCCGCAACGACAATGCGGGAACCCACTCAGGGGGGCACATTTTGCGTCAAGTGCACATTCTGCGTCAAACCCGATACTAGTATTTATTAGTAGTAGGTTAATTCGTGCGAGTCCACAAATAAGCCCTAACTGAAGGTTACTACTACATAAATATGTGACTTTCATAGTTTTATTGTTACATTTATTAAATTAATAACAATAAATTACCTGCAGCTCGAGCTACCATTTCTTCACCCCATTGGTGTTGACAAACTGCATCCAATAGTACAAATGCAGCTTGTTTTATATCAGGAAATGGATTTTTGCAGATATCATTTAAAGTTTCCATAGGTTTAGAATCCAATGTTCTGAACCATTCACGGGTCATTAATGTGACCCTGTGGTCTACAGGAATTGAAACCAATCGTGCGGACCCTGGGGTGTCATTATCAGCCTTCACTGCTGGATCTTTTTCTATGCTAATTAGCCCAGCCAAGCAGTGTAAAGCATGAATCTTGATATCACTATCGCTGTTTCTGATGAGTTGACTCACACTATCAACAGCTTGAGTATATTTACTCCCTACAAAATATAACAGTGTATTATTATCACATTGAAATGTTATTTTCCTACACATAAATGAGAATTTACATGTAAAATTGTAACAATACATACCTAGTGCAGCTAAGCATAGTTTTCCTTCCACAGTTGTGCCAATAAATCCTAAAGTATCCAGAGCAACTGGCATATTGGTTCTATCACCAGATTGAATTGTTTCAAATAATGTATCGAAAATATCAGAATGTTTCTCGAAAATTTCTTTAGGGTAGTTGTGGGCAATGCATCCAAAGAACTTCATGTAACCTGAAGATACAAAAAAAAACTGTTTAATATCATAAATTCAGCCAGTCAACCAGTTCAGTCCATTGAAGCCATCAACACTAATTATTTCAAATATCAGAAATCTTTTACAGCAACTTCATATATTAAAATAGTACCTGGCATTAACAATCCACGAAGTGGATTAATTTTTAGCTCTGTAACATGTCCCAAAATTCTGTTAAGTTCTCCATTTTTCATCAGATAATTCATGCCATGAGGTTTGGCTGTCAATCTTGATATCAATTCCAGTATGTTCACTTGGTACAGTATATCCTCTGAATTCATTTCTAATATCAGGAACTCAACATACTTCAAGTCCGCACATAGTTTAAACAGCTCAAAAGATTTTGTTGAGATATTGACAACAACCTGAATAAATAAAGCTCTTTTAAAATATAGGTAAGTATCAATTAGTGATTCAAGACATTCACAGGAAAGGCCCGAAATTAGATAGGTGTTTAAATTATGTTTGTAATTAAATTGCCATTGCGAGTAACTACCTCAAAAAAATTACACTTGCTGCTGCTGTTGTCCTCGAGTGTAATCCATGTTTCCTCTAAAACTTTAGGATAGGCCTCAACTGGTAAGTTTGAAGTTATAAATACAGCTGCATTAGCTACACCCACGTCTGTATCACTTACTAGTTGCCCCGTAGCAACAAACACATCAATATACTGTGGTACAGGCAGTAAATTTGGGTCAGTAGAAACCGCCTTCCGTACCTGAAAATATATTATCATGAATCACACGAACGAATACTAAAAACCAATATTTACTTTTTTTTCCAAACAGAAATAACAGTTTATTACTGACTTGATCAATAGCAAGTCTCCTAACACAACTTTTTCCATGACGAAGCAAGTACATGATGTGACCAGTGAAATTTTTGACCACATCTCCAGCTTGAAACTTCTCGAAACATATTCTTAAGACATCACATGTTAAGTCTACATGAGTTCTGTAAAATGTCAACAAATAACTAGTTAGTCCAAAATCCAGGTAAATAAAACAAGGAGAAAACAATAAAAGGACGACATACGTGTTTGGGACGTTGAGACAATGAACGATTTTAGTTATTCCAACATCTCTTATTGTAGTGATAGCTTCACCGGCAGGCTTGCAAGAAAGTAAGTTTTTGATATCATTTAGTGCAGCCGGCCTCTGCTCTTCTCCCTGTAGTCGATCCATAAACTGCCGATACTGTTCAGTATCTTCATTTGCCATTTTATTCAAAGTTATCTTCTTGAGAATTTACGTTTAGTCAATAACGAAAATTGGAGAAGCGCACTAATATTTAAAATTTCATTTAGACAACCAACCAAAAGGTACATTCCGAATTATGCCATAATCGCTCATACCAATAATGTACAGAAGCCATTACGTCAAGCTACTTCAATCTGTCTTTCTTTGATAGATTTTCAACTTTATTCCGAAATTGTAAGGTTCATGTTCAATTGGGAAAATTTGACAGTTTGGGGTAGCTTTATGTGCTGGCGTCTGTACTTAACCCTTAAGTGCATAGTTTATCAAAAATGATAACTGACTTTTTCATACGCATAACTTCCGAATAAAATATATTTATGTAACGAAACGTTTCTGGACGACTGTTTACGTGTCATTCTTATAATCTGTCACCATGACAAAATACGATCTGGGCTGTGATTGGTTGAATTTGACATTACAAGCTGCAAGGTCGTAATACTTACATGGGTACGAATTTGAATATTTATATCGGTTCATATCTAGACTAAAATAACGGTTATTTACAAAAAAAAAAATACTTTCTGAAAGGTAAGAATCTATATTTTGTTTTGATATGTTTATTTTACAACTGAATACTGTGGCATGGTACTAAATTTGCTTTGGAATATTGTTATCAAAAATGATAATCTATGCATTACCGGTGTAAGTTTTTCTTACTATGGATGTACATAATTATTCTTACATTGCTATGTTTTTGGAGCAATTTTTATGTCTTTTGGTGTTGGGTTGCATGGTTTTATAATGGTTTTAGATCTCTATTGATACGACATAGAATATGAATGACAGAGATATTGAAACACTATTATCTCAACTGGAAAACGGCGACATCTCTGAGGATGAAGCAAACATCGATGAAGATGCTCTGGATTACTATGACAATCTAAATGAATTGCTCGAAGACCTTGAAGATGTGGAACAGGAAGTAGAAGAAGAACAAACAGAATTAAATACTAATCAAGACTGTGATCCCCCATTAGTGTCTGATGATTTGTCAGAAATTGAATCAAGGTCCACTAATTATACTCAAGTAAGAAATTTCGTTTGGAAAAAGAAAAACATGCCTTTGGTTGATCAAGCTCTTACCTTTCTTGGAGTCACAGCCTACCCTCAACATATTTTAGATTTATCCACTCCATACCAATTTTTTTCTTACTTTTTTGATCAAAAGCTACTGGAATTGATCATTGCTGAGACGAACAAATATGCTGTACAAGTGAATCCAAATTTTTCCGACCCCATCAACTTATTAGAACTTCGTAAATACCTTGGCATCTTGATATACACTTCAGTATATCATTATCCTAGCATCAGATCTTATTGGGCACGAGCTGTACAATTCCAACCAATTTCAGAGACAATGACGGTAAACAGATTCGAAAAGATTCGCCAAATAATTCATTTCAACGACAACAGTAACCGCCTTTGATGGGGTTGAATTTTCGGCCTCTAGCTGGAAGGATAATAAACAGGTTTTACTGCTCTCGACGTATGTGGGTTCAGAACCTGTAAACACGGTAAAAATATATGACAAAAAGCAGAAGAAAAGCATTGCCATATCCTGCCCAAATGCTATCCGCGAATATAACGCGAGTATGGGCGGTGTCGACACTATGGATAGCTATTTGGGTCGATACAGAATTAGAATGAAATCCAAAAAATGGACAAATAGACTCTTTTATCACCTACTAGACATGTCTGTGATAAATAGTTGGATTCTGTATAAAAAAGTTTTGTTGAAGAAGGGTGCGAATCCTAAGAATAATTTAAAACTTGCTGACTTCAGGACCGAACTAGCGGAAACTTTGTGTAAATATGGCAGCACATCGGAAAATAAAAGAGGTCGCCCAAGTTTGAATACTGCTGCAGGCCCTGTAAACAAGCAAAAGAGACCAAAGATAGGTGCTCAAACATTACCTCCTGATGACGTACGTTTTGACGGTGTCGGGCATGAAAAATCTTATGGTTCCAAAAGGAACCAGTGTAAATATGCCCAATGTAAAAAACTTACGTCAGTAATGTGTGAGAAATGTCATGTGTCACTCTGTGACAATAGAAATAATAACTGTTTCAGGGTTTTCCACACTAATTAATTTTTGTTTTTTTTTATGACCTTGCTGCATAATTTATCAAAAATGATAACACATGTTTTTTAATAAATAAAAAACTTTAAATTTTGAAATTATTTTTTTTATTATTTTTCCTGTTTTTTAGGGACCTCATTTCGTAATATGTGTATTTTTTCACGAAAATATAAAAAATCATGCATCTAAGGGTTAATGCGTTCCTATTCTATAGCACAACTCCTTTATAAAAAGATTATCTCGTGACACGATTCAACAAAATTCGATCTAAATAAAAACGGCCACATTCTGTAACTTTTATACAAACCTAATTTATTTTTCTGCCTTGGTTAGGTGGCATCTGTAGGTAGAAGCACAATTCCATAAATGTCACGTTAGTTTAGAAATATATAATTATGATGCAACTCAAAACAAGCATAATTGTCGGGATTTTGTCATTGTCTTGGTGAGATTAAGCACGCGTTTCTTAACCTCAACTTTTTTTTGATAACAAAATCTGTTTGTAGCGTAGTTTGTAGTGTTGTGATTGTTTTGTGTGGTCTGGTTTGTGTTTAAGGTTGGTATTTTAAGCTTATTTGCACTCATTTCCTAAGGAAATGAGTGCCGAGGAACCCCCTGACGGGGGTGGAGGGACTCCTCCAGATATAATGGAAGTTGTGGAGTGTTCCCAAAACACTGATCGCGTAAGACCCGATATTAGAAAACGCCCCGGAGACCCTGAAATTTCTGTTGACGCGAAAAGAAATAAGCCGCCGTCTGACTCAATCCAGTCCGTATTTACTAAACCAGGTTATGAAAACGACTCCAAAATGCTATATGGTGAGAGTGACAGAGCTCCCTTCACTGTATTTGTCTCTAGGGTGGAAACAGACCCTAAGCAAGGTCTAACCTTAAATTCCCTTAAGTTTGCCCAATTTATATTCAATAAAGGTTTTAAAGGTGTTGTCCAAGGCAGTGTCAGGTCTTTGGGCCGTAACAAGATGTCCATTGATTTTATGACATTCAGTGATGCCAACAACTTTGTCAGCAATCCAATCCTTACTGAAAACAAATACTCGGCAACCATCCCACGCTTTCATGTAAGTCGCATGGGAGTTGTTAGGGATATTCCTACTGACTGGACACTAGAAGAGCTAGTCCTCGGTATAGAAACCCCTCGCAATTGTGGAGAAGTCATTAGGGCTAGAAGGCTTAATTTTAAAAACATGAAAGAGGGCTCCGTATCTTGGTCCCCATCATCGACTGTGGTGCTTACTTTCTCTGGGCAAATACTCCCAGAGAAAGTCTTCTGTTACAATGTTTCTCTTCCTGTCTCTATCTATCATCTCCTCACTATCCAATGTCGTAACTGCTTACGTTTTGGCCATATAAGCACTCAGTGCAGATCGAAGTCCCACTGTTACCGTTGCGCTCAACCTCATCCTGGAGATAGCTGTAATGTTCCCGACACACAGGTCTCGTGTCTTTTATGTGATGGTGGAAGACATAAGGCCACGGATAATAATTGCCCTGAACACTCAAGACAGAAGTCAATTAAAATGGTAATGTCTCAAGAAAACTTAACCTACCGTGAGGCCTCAGTAAGATTTCCCCGTCCCCATAAATTGCCATATTCTAATGTTACAGCAGGTCCCCCCCAATCTAAACTACCTCAAGCTTATCCTTCCGAACCCATTCTCTTCTCGTACCCTCTTAACACTCCTACTTCTTCTCCAAATGCATCCCCTCTTAAAACCTCCTATACCAAGACAGTTTATCGTTCCCCAAGACCAAGGCCAGAATTGGGTAAGTCATATGATACCCAAGCCCATAATTCGATGGTCTATACCCCTAATTCTTCTCAGCCTAATGGCTGTGCTCTGAACAACCCTTATGTGGAAACCACTCCCCTTCCCACTCCTAATGACAATTTGATAGAGCTCCTAACTTGCTCCCTTATAAACATCTTGTCTAAATTTAGTGACGCAATACCGGACAATGTCGTTATATTAGTTCAACAACTCCTTGAATCCTGGACTCGCAAAAATGGAAAAAATCCTTCAGTGGAACTGTAGATCAATTCGCAGGAAAAAACACGATATAATCTATCTTATAAATAGATATAAACCCGTTGTCTTTGCTGTGTCGGAGACATGGCTCAGACCTGGATCTCTCTTTAGGGTTCCTGGTTATTCATGTCTTCGGGACGATAGAGATGACGGATGGGCGGGTTGCGTATATTGGTCAGCAGATCTATCACTTTTTCCCAGATTCCTCTCCCCCATCATGATCCTGGTCTACATGTAGTGGCCATTAGAGCCATGGACATATCCTATGTATCTGCCTACATTCCCCACCCCAATGCTAATATTTTGTCTGAATTTAACTCTATCCTTTCTTCTATTCCTAGCCCTTTGATTGTGCTAGGTGATTTTAACTGCCGTCACACCCTTTGGGGCTCTCACTGTAATGATCCCTCCTCTAGCTTTTTACTAGACCTTTTAGATGACCGCAACCTTTGTGTTCTTAATGATGGATCTGCTACCCGTCGGGTTTCCCCTAACCAAAATATCAGTGTTCCTGACCTTACTTTCTCTTCCCCTTCCTTAGTATCAACTCTTTCCTGGTCTGTTCTCCCTAATTCATATGGGAGTGACCATTTTCCTATCCTAATTTCTTTTCCAAGTACTCACCCTCGTTCTCCTCCAATCCAACCCCTACAAAAATATCGCCTTCACCAAGCTGACTGGTCTAAGTTCTTGTCCAATTTGGACGCAGAACTTCAAAATTTTCCCCAAATAAATGCATCCAACTCCCTAATCCTCTACAGTGATTTTGTTGAGCGTCTGTTGAGAGCGGCCAATTCTTCAATCCCATTAAAAAACTCTGCCCGTCACCTAATACCTTCTCCACCTTGGTGGGATGCTGAATGCACTGATGGCGTCCGTAAACGTAAAGAAGCAGAAAACACCTTTTCCTCCAGTATTAATATGCCCGAATATTTAAATTTTAAAAAAACTTCTGCAACTACTTGTAGGTTATTGGCAAGAAAGAAAAGATGTGGATGGCTCAAGTTTTGCGAGTCACTTTCTCCACGTTCCCCAGTTTCCCTTGTATGGAAAAAAATTAAAATCTACCACAGATCGTGTGACAGCGAGTTTCCCGATATTTCTACCAATGACCACAGTTCCTGGTTGGAAGACTTTATATCCAAATTAGCCCCTCCTTTTGTTCCTAGTTGCGAATGCCTTCCCACTATAGATCCTCCTCCTCCCACTTCCTCTGATAGATTTGATGACCCTTTCTCTTATTCAGAACGTATTTGTGCCTTAGATCATCTCCGGGATTCTGCTCCGGGGATCGATGGAATACCCTACTCCTTTATTTCCAAATCTTCTTCTAACTGCAAACTAATCTTTCTGAACCTAATCAATTCCTTTTTCGTTACTGGCCAAGTTCCAGACTCTTGGAAATCCCAAATAATCATCCCAATTTTAAAACCTGGGAAAGACCCAAAGGATTCTACTTCCTATCGTCCTATCGCCCTCTCTTCTGTCTTGGCTAAAATTATGGAGAATCTCATCAAGAATCGACTTGAATGGATCTTGGAAACTAAAGGCATCTTATCCAGTTCTCAGTTCGGTTTTCGAAGAGGTATGGGCACTCTAGATAGTCTAAGTGTCTTCATGTCTGATGTCCGCATTGCCTTTTCCAATAATGAAAGTGTTCTCGGTGTTTTTCTAGACATAGCTTCAGCCTATGATAACGTCCAACTTCCAATACTCAGGCAAAAACTGCTACAGCTGAGTATCCCTGTGAGGATGGTCAACATCATTTGTAATCTCCTTATGTCCCGTTCTATTTCTGTCCGTCACCAAAACTACCTCTCCCCATCCCGTCTAGTGTGGAAGGGCCTACCCCAGGGGTCGGTCTTAAGCCCCATCCTTTATAATATATATACACATGATTTAGAGTCTTCAGTGAGTTGTTTTTGCAAAATCCTACAATATGCCGACGACATTGCTCTATACTTTAGTTCAGCTACCCTTTCAGATGCCTCATCTCGCTTAAATTCTGCCCTTTACTACCTAAACCAGTGGTTGACCGATCACGGCTTAAGTTTGTCAGTGTCCAAATCCAATGCAGTTGTCTTTTCTCGCAAGCGTAATATTCCCCCCATTAACCTTTATATTGAAAATGAACCCATCTTGATCCGTGACAAAGTAAAATTTCTTGGCCTCATTCTTGACTCAAAATTGTCTCGTCTCTATCATCTGGATTACATCTCAAAGAAATGTGAAAGAGGTGTCAATGTTTTACGTGCCCTTTCTGGAGTTCGATGGGGAGCTCATCCAACTTCCCAGAAAATCCTATATAATGCCATAGTCCGTAGCCACTTTGATTATGGAATCTTTCTGTTGGAACCATGCAACAAAATAGCCCTGGCCAAACTGGATAGGATTCAATCCAAATGCTTGCGTATTATCACGGGTGCTATGAAATGCTCTCCTATTAATGCCCTTCAGGTAGAATGTTTAGAGCCCCCCCTTCACTTGCGTAGACAATATCTTTGTGACAGATTTTTTTATAAAGTCATCCAGTATAAATGTCACCCTCTTCTCCCTCCTCTTCGTAAACTTTCTCAGACAATCCCAACGTCTCCCTATTGGTCTCACAAAAATCCTCCTCTTCTCGTTAATAGCTTCAGTAAACTCAATAATTTGCACATTTCCTTAGTCCAGTTAGATAAAAACCCCTTATTTGATGTAAATTTTGATTCCTTGCTCTTTCAACCAAAAATTATTTTTAACTTTGGTATTTCCAAACATGACCCCGCTGCTAATGTCAAATTCAATAGGATTCTAGCAGAGGACTGGCACGATTGGCTGACGTTATTTACAGATGCCTCTAAGATGTCAGATAATAGCAATGTCGGATCAGCTGTGTGGATCCCAAAATACAAAATTATTCTTAATTTTCGTAGCCCTACGTATGGTACTATATACACAGGGGAAGCAATAGCTCTTTTGGAAGCAGTCTCCTACATTGAATCACATAGACTCAACAAAAGCCTTATTCTTTCAGATTCTCTTAGCTGTCTACAGGATTTAACAAAATCACCTTTTCGCTCTCGTCACAATTTTCCCCTTATCCTTAAGATCAAACAACTACTGTATAGATGCCATTGCTTAGGCTTAGAGATTGCTTTGGCTTGGATCCCTAGCCACTCTGGAATCGTTGATAATGAGAATGTGGATCGATTGCTAAGCTGGCTACTCGGAATGGGATCGAGTCTCATCCGTCTTGTTATCCCCGAGATCTGCGCTGTCTTGTTAAACCCGAGATGATGAAGAATTGGAATGAGCATTGGCAAAAAACTAGAATATTGAAGGGAAGATTTTATGGTTCTATCCAACCATTCATTCCATCTGAATGTTGGTTCAGCAAATTAAAATTCTCAAGTAAAATTGTCACCTCTGTCATAATTAGACTCCGACTTGGGTTCGTGTGCACACCAGTTTTCTTGGCCAAAATCCACGTGAGGGACACCTCATTGTGTGAATGCGGTCTGGATGAGGGTACTCTGGAACACTTGTTTTTCTCTTGTCCTCGTTTAACCACTCCCCTTTACGACATACTCCCTCCTGATGTTCCCCGCCCAATTAACATTCAAAATCAAAATCAAAATATTTTTATTTCATATAAACCTGCATGGGCACTTATGAAACGTCAGAAGCTAGGTGCACGGTTCCAAAATGTTGTTTCCTATGGAGAAGAGCCGGCAAGAAACTCCACGGTTCCTTCCATCATTCCTTTCCTACTATCTCTAGCCCATACCCCTGCAGTTAAAACCCTTTATAAATTCATTAGCATTAATAAAATCCAGTTATAGTTGATATTTCTATTTACTTATCATATACTTATTGAATTTTCTAACAATTATTTTGTGACGTTTTACTAACCATAAATGTTTTGTCCTTTTTTAGCATGGGGATCCATGGATGTCACCGCTACAAACACTGATCAATAGTTGTGTAACAGTTTACGATCATTACTTTCTCATACCTTGACATTGGCAAAATCATCGAACGTTACCGATGGAGCCAGAACCTTTAAAAATAGAATAGAATAGAAGCATAATTGTCATTTTTGACAGCGCTCACGTTTATAAAGATTCACGGGACATCGCTGTCGCGCACACGCTAATTCAGAACACTGCAAGCACGCTCAAATCAACAACAGCGCGAATCGGAATGAACCCACACAGTCAAAACAAATTCAATTTTTTGCTGTCATAGAACTGTGGAATCATCTCGGAATCATTCATGTCATAAATGAATGTCATCCGGTCATAACTGTCAAGTCACCACTAGAGCTGACCCTAAGATTTAGTATCAAATGGTAAAGTCAGGTGTGTTTGTTTTTTCGATGCGCATGTTTTGTGAATCCACAGACATTTAAATGTCTGTGTGTGAATCACTCCTATAATTCTTTTTTGGTTTTAAAACCAAAATAAAAGAAACAAAATATGGAAAATTTCTATTAGCAACAAATAAGAAATGTTTAACTGTTTACATTTTAGGAATTTTGTATTTCATGTGTACAGAGGCCAGCACATCAAGCCACCCCAATCTGTCAAATTTCTTTGATGGTTTTTCAACTTTATTCCAAAAGAATAAGGTTTATGTTCAGTTGGGAAAATTTGACAGTTTGGGATAGCTTGACCTGCTGGCGACTGTACAGAGGCCAGCACATCAAGCTACCCCAATACCCCAATCTGTCAAATTTCTTTGATAGTTTTTCAACTTTATGACAAAGGAATAAGGTTTATGTTCAATTGGGAAAATTTGACAGTTTGGGATAGCTTGACCTGCTGGCGACTGTACATTATTATAAATGTCATGCAGGAACAACTCATTGAAAGATTCTAACACGTATATTATGTACGCATTTAGTACTATTTTGTACCTGTAAGTCAAAGTTTTCGCTGAAGCAGCTGGACCGGGAGCTCCTCCTGGAATCCTCGATCGTGCAGGCCTGGGTATCACCACCGGACAGGCCTGCCGTCATCAACGACGAGGCAGAGTGGTTCCGGGAGGCCATGTCCGAGGAATGCGACGTGGCTATGCCCCGGGTGCATCCAGGACGCGCACAACTCTGCGCGAGGCGTGCGTTGCTGCGCGGCACCTGTACACTAGGCTCCGCAGGCTCTGTATCCGCATTCCGGATACGGAAGCCATTCAGGCGGAGCTGTACGAGGGGTACAGAGCGGCGAGGCGGGTTTTTCAAAATAAAGGGTTAAGGTCTCAATAACGTCAAAAATAATTTAAAAAGAAAATGGCCGATTTTTGGAGCCTTAATCTTTAAAAAACATTTTTTTTTTTCAAAACCTATTGAGTGCTTTATCAAAATAATGTTTTATTTATGTACAGACGCTAGCAAGTCAACCTACCCCAAACTGTCAAATTTTCCCAATTAAACATGAACCTTACGCTTACGGTATAAAGTTGAAAATCTATCAAATTAATTTGACAGATTGGAGTAGCTTGACGTGCTGGCGTCTGTACCTATTGAGTTATTATTGGATCGAAGTTCCTTAACGTGGCATTACAGTAGCCGCCCGACTGGTAAAAATCGTCACGTTAGGAAAAAGCGTTTTCTCTTTTGTACCGGACGGGCGTGATCGCTTGGACACGAAGGGTGTGTAGGGAGGGTGTATTCCTATCCAGGTTTTATCCCAGTGTGTATGTAGGTCTCCCAGTCCACGCGGCGCTGACGTCCTGCACCTATAGGTTCCAGATATCTTCAGGGGCGGCTACTATCTTCCGTTCTTCACGACGTTACCAACGTTTTGACGACTGACAGAGAAACGGGTTCCAGACTTTCGTCTAGGAAGGGGTTGTTTTTGAGACACCTCTGTGAAGGGGTACTTTACCTGATTAAATAACACACATTTTGATTTAATCTTCAGGAAGCAATTTAGAACTTTTACTTGTACTACATGTTAATTAATTTAAGTTTAAAATAACAAAATTATCTTGCCGATGACTACGAATTAGGTGTTAATCTATATTTTCTAAGGTGCCTCGAAACTTTACCGTAACGAGGGCCGCAAATTGCTTCCTGTTTTAACTTTTATTTATTCTATTTTTGACTATCGATACAATGGAATATAGCATACAAAACATTATTAAATTACTGTACATATGGCATGTTATATATCCCTGTATTCCCCTTGAAATTTCCCATCCCCTGAGATATCTGTATGTACTATATCTTCCCGTACTGAAAGATTATTTCAAGAAAACCCGAAAAATTATGAAAAATGTTACCAATAAATATTTTAAAAGTTGATTTTCTCGAAAACTACTGAACTTATTTCAATTCTGGTTACAGATACCTCAGGGTGGTTTACAGACCCAAAACAATCTAATATTAAGAACGTTACACATATGACTTTCAGGGCGTGACGCGCCCTGAAAGATGGCTAGCAAAACTCAAATCTTAAAAATTACTTAGCTAAAGCAACACAACTTTCAGAGCTCAATTGAGTGGGTTTATCTTTAGACTACGTTAGGGGTAGTTACGCCCAGGACTAGGTCACGGTTCTAGGTTACCTGGACGCACTTGAGACTATAAATTACGGCTATACAGCCCACTTAAATGAGGTCTGAAAGGGTGGTACTTACGGTTTTCTTATAGTAGGCACTTATAACCACTGTCTATTGGTTTAACTATCACTATTATCTTTATGATTTTAAATTAATGTCAAAAACAAACTATTAAACTATATAGTGACGCATCGTCGCGAACATCTCTCCCGCCGTGCAGTGCAGTGACGACTCGTAGCGATGTTGGTGCGGCGCTGCATCGCCCCGGTGAGCGACGACTGGAGTCGCGGCGCTCGCCACCGCGACGCCTGTTGCCACGCCGCCCGCCGCCGCGACGCTCGCCGTCACGACGCTCGTAGCCACGACGCTCGCCACCGGCTCTCGTCGCCCAGGCGGCCGCCGCCTAGGCGCTCGCCGTCTCGGCGCTCGATGCCCCGGCGCTCGCCGCCAAGGCGCTGGTGATGCCCAGGCGTTCGCCGCCAAGGCGCAGCATGCCTCGGCGTTCGCCGCCAAGGCGCAGGATGCCTCGGCGTTCGCCGCCAAGGCGCTGGATGATGCCCAGGCGTTCGCCGCCAAGGCGCTGGATGCCTCGGCGTTCGCCGCCAAGGCGCAGGTGGTGCCCAGGCTTTCGCCGCCAAGGCGCTGGATGCCTCGGCGCTCGCCGCCAAGGCGCTCGCCCCCACGGCTACTTGGGCAGTGGGACGAGTTTCTTCACCGGACGCTTCAAGGTGCCGCCGGCAGTGCGCACCTCAGCGGTCCGGACTTCTCCGTCAGCCCCGGGGAACAGGGCAACTATACGGCCTCGCGGCCATGTATTGCGAGGCAGCTGGCCGTCTGCAACGAGTATGGGGTCGCCCACCTGCAGTTCGGGGCCGCGGGTGTGCGGCTCCCGCCGGTTTTGGAGTTCCGGCAGGTACTCCCTGACCCAGCGACGCCAGAACATGTCGGCGAGTATCTGGGATCGTCGCCAGAGCTTCCTGCTGTCCACGTCTCGCTCGGTGAACACGCCGGGTGATGGTAGTCTCGCCGATCCACCGAGCAAGAAATGGTTCGGTGTGATTGACTCGTCGTCTTCGCTATCTACTGAAACATGTGTTAGTGGTCGGCTGTTTACAGTGTACTCTGCCTCACACAACAGTGTGGACAACACCTCTTCGTGCGGATGTTTTTCTAGGAGCACAGTGCACAGCGCGGACTTTACGCAGCGTACGAGGCGCTCCCAGGCGCCTCCCATGAAAGGCGCTGATGGTGTTATGAAGCGCCACACGACGCCTCGGCGACTGGCCTCCTCTCGGAAGGCCTCTCGGAGCTCCTTGTCGGCACCGTGCATGTTGGTACCGTTGTCGGAGTGTATCTCGGCGGGGCAGCCCCGACGAGCAGCGAAGCGGCGCAGCGCTAGTATGGCGGCGTCTGCGCTGAGGCTGGCGGCGATCTCGAGGTGGACGGCTCTGGTGGTAAGGCACGTGAATAGGGCTACGTACCTTTTTTGATGCTGTCGTCCGACTGTGACAGACAGTGGGCCGAAATAATCTAGCCCTGTGTACGTGAACGGCCTCTGGTGATGTGCCAGGCGCGTTCTTGGGTGGTCGCCGGTCGCAGGCACGGTTGGTTGCGCCTTGCGAATACGACACTGTAGGCATCGTGATAGCACCTTCTTTGTTGTTGGTCGCATCTTCACGACCCAATAATGCTGTCGTACCTCGTTGATGGTGAGCTCTGTCCCACCATGCTGCAAGCTACGGTGTGTCCAGTCTATGTACAGCTGGGTAATATGGTGGTCGCCATGTAGTATCGGCGGGCGCATTACTTCTTCCGTTATCTGTTCTACAGCTGCGATACGGCTCTTTATCCGTATGACGTCATCCCTCACTTCTATCTGTAGCGGCCGCAGTCGACTGTCTTTGTCCAATGCCTTTTGCTCTCGCAGTCTAGTGAGTTCTAGAGCGAAAGACTGCCGCTGCGCGACCATCACTAGTAGCTTCTCGGCTTCGTGTAGAAACTCTGCTTCTATTATTTGCCTCTTCTCTTGTGAGTTACGCGTCGGCACGGTTTGCTTCGGAAGAGAGGGGACGGCCTTCTTCTTGTTTCGCCAATCAGGATCCTGTTCTTTATTCTTTTGGGTCCGTTTGTAGAACGTCTTCTCCTTTGGGGCTTTGCATAGAGATATGAAACGTAGAACGCTCGCCGTCGCACGGAGGAGTCGTTCCCACCGGGAGAACTTTGTCGGGTCTGGAATGGCTTCTGTGATCTGTCGGCTGTCGATTTCTTCGATGGCGGCGAACGTTCTCTCCTCCCCTGTCTCCTCCGCTATCGGAGGGTTTTCTGATGGCCATGATGACGACTCTTCATACAGGAAGTTAGGACCACTATACCACTCATGCTGTGAGTTGAAGTGGTGTGGTACATCACGAGTAGCTATGTCTGCGATATTCATCTTCGTGGGCACCCAGCGCCAGTCTTCAACTCTGCTATTTTCTTCTATGGCGGCTATACGATGGGCCACGAAAGGTTTGTATACTCGTGCTCCTCTTCTTATCCATGTCAACACGGTCTTGCTATCTGACCAGTAGGTCACCGATGCGGGTTTGATGCCGTGTTCACGTACAACAGCCGCGGCTACGCGGGTTCCCATCACCGCTGCCTGCAGCTCGAGGCGGGGTATTGATTGCAGCTTCAGCGGGGCTACCTTCGCCTTTGCCATGGCGAGGCTGACTCGCTGGTGGCCATCTGTTGCTGTGGTTCGCCAATATACTGCCGTCGCGTAAGCCATCTCGCTCGCGTCGGTGAATACATGGACCTGTGTCTCTACGGCGTCGCTGTATCCCGGATAGCATCTTGGTATGCTGATATTTCCGAGCTGCAGCAGATGCTGTATCCAACTCTTCCACTGGGTCGCTAGGTCGTTGTCCAGCGGCTGGTCCCAATCGACTCCTCGCCTCCATGCCTCTTGCAATATTTGCTTGGCTCGAATGGTTACTGGGGAAGCGAGTCCGAGCGGGTCGTACAGTGACATTACTATCTTCAGCGTCTCTCTCTTCGTGGGCGCTTCCTTTTCTAATATGCCTCTAGGTAGGCGGGCGAGTGTTAGGTTGAAGCCCAACGTATCTTCGCTCGGTCTCCATATCAGGCCGAGTATCTTTTCTGTGTCATCCGTATTCCCGATGTTGACGACTTCCGTTCGGATCTGTGTCGGGTCTATATTTTCTATTAATTGCGCGCTGTTTGACACCCATTTTCTTAGCTCAAACTTCGCCTGTAGGTGAATATTCTTCACCGTAGTTGCAATGTGCGTCGCTTCTTCGACGGTCTTGTAACTATCGAGGTAATCATCCATGTAATGATTCTGAATTATGGCTTCCACTGCATCTGGATGCTCATCTATATGCCTTTTCGCGTTCCAATTCTTCGCGAAAATGGCCGTGCACGGCGAGCTTGCCGCACCGAATATGATGGACGTCATACGGTATTCTTCTGGCGCTCCTTCTCTTCTATTGCCTCTCCATAGGTATCGGAGCGCGTCTCTATCCTGACTTCGCACCTTCACTTGCATAAACATCTCTGCTATGTCACCAGATATGGCTATGCAATGTCTTCGGAACCTCATCATGACGCCGGGCAGGGACTGTAGCAAGTCTGGTCCAGTGAGAAGGAAGTCATTTAGTGACAGTCCTTTTGATTTGGCGGCTGCGTCATGTACGATGCGGAGTTTCTCAGGCTTCGCGGGATTGAACACGTCGAAATGAGGCAGGTACCACGTTCTACCTTGTGTGCTCGTCTTGGGCGCCTTTTCTGCGTAACCCTTTTGAATGAGAGAGTCCATCTGTTCTGTGTATCTATCTCGGAGAGCCGGTTTGCTATCGAGCTTCTTTTCTATTGAGACGAGCCTCTTCAGGGCCGTCCCGTAACTATCGGGCATTTCTATGTTTTCGGTTTTCCACAGCATGGCTGTTTCTATGTGCCCGTCCTCCAACTGACGAGTGTGACGACTCAAGATATCTTCCGCCTTCTTTTCGGGATCGGAGTCTGGCCGTCTGGGATTGATGACCAGTGATTCTAGGGCGAAGAATTCACGAAGCTGCTCGTCTATATCTTCCTTTTCCGCTGCTTCATTGCCTGCTGTGAGCCTATTGACGTAGTGCACTTGCTGACCCAAGATTCTGGTGTGTGCGCCGTGTAGAGTCCAGCCCATCGTCGTGAGTGACGCAACAGGTTGGTTCTTCGGACCTCTGCGGATCTCACTGGCCAGTAATAGGTGCCAGTTATCCTGTCCGATGAGTATCTTCGGCGTACCAGTGTTGTATATGAGCTGTTGCTTCAGGTCATCCAGATGTTTGCAGTGTGCGACGTCCTCTTCACTGACTGTCTGCGGAGCGAGGTTCAGCTTCGGTATGGTGCGCGCTCTGAACGGCACCCTATTCTTCAGCTCGCTCGCAAGAGTGACGGTGATTCTCCTTGAACTTGGAGTCTCAATCGTGGTGTCGCCGATCGCGCCTATCTTCAGTGGGTCAATTTTGCCTTCTGCCCCGACTTGCTTCGCTAAGTCCTCGTCGATCAAAGAGACGGTTGATCCATCATCAAGAAGTGCGAAAGTGGATACTTCTCCCGCCGGTCCAATCACTCGCACCGGTACCATTTTGAGGTAAGCGTGGCTTGAAGTCGTTCGTGAGCTGGCCACTGTTTCTTTTGTCTCCACGTTGTTCGACTGCTCCTGAATAGCGGGTCTCTCGTTCTTGACGGCGTCTTCTTTAGCAGGCTTCTTGGAGTAGTGAAGAAGCTGATGGTGCGTAGCTGTACACCCTTTAAGACCGCACTTCTTCGGCTTGCAAGAATGATCTGGACGACGACTCCGCAGGCACCGGAAACATAGGCCAAACTTCTTAGCGAGCTCCCATCGCTTGTCACTGGATCCTTCCTTGAATTTCTTGCATTCAAGATTCTGATGTCCCTCTTTCTCACATATACGGCATTTCTTGAGTGACTTGTCTACCGCTGTGTGAGTCCGTTGTGTGACACGCTTGCTCGCTGTTGCTTCCGTGGCGCCGATATTCTCGGGTGGAGCGAATGCACTGCAGAAACGAGCTTGCTCTGTTATGAACTCGCTGAAGAGCGTAAGGTCGGGCAGCGACTGGTACTTCTCCGTGTACGTTCTGTACCACTGTACACGCAGTGAGTTCGGTAGCTTCTCGGTTAACAACCGCATCAGCTCAGCGTTGATCAGGTAGTGATCCTTCTTCAGTGCGCGCAGAGTGACCACGCCGCTTCTGACTCTGCTTGCGAAATTGCAGATGTCCTTTGGTGCTTCGCCGCAGCGCGGTAGTCCACGAAGTCTGTCTGTTTCAGCCTGAGCTATCGAATCTGGACGGCCGAACTGCAGCTCAAGTTCCCTCATGATGTCATCTGGTTTGGCATTTCCGATGAGTTCTGAGCTCACTGTTTCCAACGCTCGTCCCCGCAGGCTTCTTCTAAGCCTAGCTGTGTTTTCAACATCGTTGAAATATCTTCGAGTTGTCTCGTAGATGGCACGAAATGAAAGCCACTCTGTGTGGGCCCCATTGAAGTTCGGTAAGGTCATGATGACCTTCGACGCCGAGGGGTTGCTCGGTGTCCACTGTTCTGTTTTTCTGTCGGCTAGCGACGCTATAGCGGATGTCAGCTCCGTTATGAATGGGCGGAGTGCGTCCTCCCCTTTGACTTCTACTCCCCTCTGTGGGAATCGGTTCACTTCCTTCGCTGTAGGATTCGACAACGGTACTTGCTTTTCGAGGTCCACTATAGTTTCGAAGTCCACAGGGGGGGGCGGTTGCTCAAGGCCTATATTACTATTGTCCCCCTCGGCGGCGTTGTCCCTCTTCTCCGGCTCAGGCTCAGGCGCCTCTTCAAGCCAGGAGCGCACGTATTCATCGTTTGAGTCTCTGTCATCCATATAGCCGTCGGAATCTTCTTCCTCGGCTCTCTGAAGTGCTAATTGAGCGAGTTCCAACCTAACTTTCAGTAGGTCTTCACGTGCTCTTGAAATTTTCTTATTTGACCGCGTCGTTCTATTTGTAGTCGACTGCGGCCTGCTATGTTCGGTACGGGCGTCACCCCGGGTAGTCATCGGCAAGGTTCGGCTGTACTTTCTATCTGTAGTCTTCTCTGTTCTGTCTGCAGGCTTCAATGTTCTATCTGAATACTGCAGTGTTCTATTTGAATGCTTCAATGTTCTATCGGAATGCTTCAGTGTTCTGACTGAAGTACCTTCCTTTGCTGTAGAGGGCTGTTCCGCTTCTTCAGACCGCGTCCGTCTTGGTAAATCTTCACTAGCCCGTGGCGCAAGGGGGGGCTGCTGTACTGGTTCGGCTCCTTCAGTGGTGGATGGTGAACGCGGCGGTTGCTCATGAGTGATGGCCGTAATACCGCGTCCTCTGCTCACCTCCACTGTCCAGGCTTCAGGGGCCTTGCCTTGCGATCTTGTCACCGGCATGTTGATTCGATATGCGGTTCTTGAATACGAATCTTGAAAACGGAGCTCTTATCCGGATCTTCTATCCGGATATCCCAACTGGATCTGCATCGGATCTTCCAAACGAATCTTCAAAACGGAACTCCAATCCGGATCTTGAAAAAGAAACTCTTATCCGGGTCTTCTATCCGGATATCTCAACTGGATCTGCACCGGATCTTCCAAACGAATCTTCAAAATGGAAATCCAATCCGTATCTTGAAAAAGAAGCTCTTATCCGGGTCTTCTATCCGGATATCTCAACTGGATCTGCACCGGATCTTCCAAACGAATCTTCAAAATGGAAATCCAATCCGTATCTTGAAAAAGAAGCTCTTATCCGGGTCTTCTATCCGGATGTCTCAACTGGATCTGCACCGGATCTTCCAAACGAATCTTCAAAATGGAAATCCAATCCGTATCTTGAAAAAGAAACTCTTATCCGGGTCTTCTATCCGGATATCTCAACTGGATCTGCACCGGATCTTCCAAACGAATCTTCAAAATGGAAATCCAATCCGGATCTTGAAGAAGGAACTCTTATCCGGATCTTCTATCCGGATATCCAACTGATCTTCCAATCGAATCTTCAAACGGATCTCCAATCCGGATCTTCAACGGATCTCCAATACGGAACTCCAATACGGATCTTCTATACGGATCTTCAAAACGGATCTTCAAAACGGATCTTCAAAACGGATCTTCAATACGGAACTCCAATGTCAAATCTTCTAAGTTCAAGGATAATCCTTCAGGGATAAGCCTTCATTACTCGGGAACAAGTCTTCAGGAATAAGGCTTCAGGTTTCCGATAATTCTTCATGAATAATCCTTCAGTACACAGGAACAAGTCTTCAGAAATAACGCTTCAGATTTTCGTAACTCTTCATGAATAATCCTTCAGGACACGGGAATAAGTCTTCAGGAATAAGGCTTCAGGCTTCTGATAACTCTTGAACGGGTCCACATGTGTTCCTCCTGTAGAAATCCAGCTCGCAAGGACCAGCAGATGTACCGGACGGGCGTGATCGCTTGGACACGAAGGGTGTGTAGGGAGGGTGTATTCCTATCCAGGTTTTATCCCAGTGTGTATGTAGGTCTCCCAGTCCACGCGGCGCTGACGTCCTGCACCTATAGGTTCCAGATATCTTCAGGGGCGGCTACTATCTTCCGTTCTTCACGACGTTACCAACGTTTTGACGACTGACAGAGAAACGGGTTCCAGACTTTCGTCTAGGAAGGGGTTGTTTTTGAGACACCTCTGTGAAGGGGTACTTTACCTGATTAAATAACACACATTTTGATTTAATCTTCAGGAAGCAATTTAGAACTTTTACTTGTACTACATGTTAATTAATTTAAGTTTAAAATAACAAAATTATCTTGCCGATGACTACGAATTAGGTGTTAATCTATATTTTCTAAGGTGCCTCGAAACTTTACCGTAACGAGGGCCGCAAATTGCTTCCTGTTTTAACTTTTATTTATTCTATTTTTGACTATCGATACAATGGAATATAGCATACAAAACATTATTAAATTACTGTACATATGGCATGTTATATATCCCTGTATTCCCCTTGAAATTTCCCATCCCCTGAGATATCTGTATGTACTATATCTTCCCGTACTGAAAGATTATTTCAAGAAAACCCGAAAAATTATGAAAAATGTTACCAATAAATATTTTAAAAGTTGATTTTCTCGAAAACTACTGAACTTATTTCAATTCTGGTTACAGATACCTCAGGGTGGTTTACAGACCCAAAACAATCTAATATTAAGAACGTTACACATATGACTTTCAGGGCGTGACGCGCCCTGAAAGATGGCTAGCAAAACTCAAATCTTAAAAATTACTTAGCTAAAGCAACACAACTTTCAGAGCTCAATTGAGTGGGTTTATCTTTAGACTACGTTAGGGGTAGTTACGCCCAGGACTAGGTCACGGTTCTAGGTTACCTGGACGCACTTGAGACTATAAATTACGGCTATACAGCCCACTTAAATGAGGTCTGAAAGGGTGGTACTTACGGTTTTCTTATAGTAGGCACTTATAACCACTGTCTATTGGTTTAACTATCACTATTATCTTTATGATTTTAAATTAATGTCAAAAACAAACTATTAAACTATATAGTGACGCATCGTCGCGAACATCTTTTTCTTCCATTCTTGTTTTTGTTTGGTTTGGGTGTCAACAGATTGTTATCTAGCCCCATAATAACGAGATTGAACCCCTTTTCAGCGTTATCGTTGATCTAGTTCCAGTTCCTACCCGTAAATTAGAAAAAAAATTAGACCGACTAAAACTAGCAAGTCATTTCTAATAAACAGTATCCGCTTCTATAACAAGTTGCCAAAGTCGGTTACAGAACTTAGCGATGACGCACATCAAACGTGTCCTTATCAAAAAAGCATATCTATATATATAAAAGAAAGTCGTGTTAGTTACTTCACTTATAACTCAAGAACGGCTGAACCGATTTAGCTGAAAATTGGCAGGGAGGTAGTTTAGAGCCAGGAGAAGGACATAGGATACTTTTTATCCCGGTATTAGGTAGGGTAGCGTAGGTAGGGTAGGTAGGATAGTGTAGTGTAGGGTAGGTAGGGTAGCGTAGGTAGGGTAGGTAGGTAGGTAGGGTAGGATAGTGTAGGGTAGGTAGGGTAGTGTAGGGTAGGGTAGTGTAGGGTAGGTAGGGTAGTGTAGGGTAGGTAGGGTAGCGTAGGTAGGTAGGGTAGTGTAGGGTAGGATAGTGTAGGGTAGGGCAGTGTAGGGTAGGGTAGTGTAGGGTAGGTAGGGTAGAGTAGGTAGGGTAGGTAGTGTATGGATTTTGTATGAATGACTTTTGGATGGACAGGACAACGTCTGTCGGGACAGCTAGTTATAAGATAAAAGACTACGTTGAAGACAGGGAAGTTTGGCATTAATTCCTTCTGCACATGTGGCTTCCCTGGTACCTCATTAACAGCATAACTATGTGAAAGTCTATTAACTGCTCTCAAATACAAAGTTCTTTTTAATTCTTTTTATTTTTACAATGCTGACATAATCTCGTCACTAATTGACATTATACATCAATTTTATTTAGGTTCATTTTATTTAAGTAGATTATTTTACATATTGTGAATGAGAGAACGTTGTAGGCCTTACTGACTGTAGATTTGTAGACGATTTTCTATTCTGTATTCGTCTAAGTACCTGGTACTTATTGACAGGCCTGCGCTGTCCTCCCATACATTTAATCTCTGTAATTTGAAAATATTGTTAAAGCCAATTATTTTTTAAAGAGTAACCGTGGAGTTTCTTGCCGGCTCTTCTCCATAGGAAACAACAATTTGGAACCGTGCACCTAGCTTCTGACGTTTCATAAGTGCCCTTGCAGGTTTATATGAAATAAAAAAATATTTTGATTTTGATTTTGAAAATGTAATGACCGTGTCGTTTACAAAGATAATATAATTATTTTTCCTTTTTAGTGTTAAACTTGATCAATCGTCAATATATTTAAGAAACAGGGTGGGGCCCAAAATACTGCCCTGTGGTACACCATATTCAACAGATCTTCCTTCTGAACTTGAATAAATGTAATTTGGATCATCACTATTTTAGACGAATGGTACAAATAAAACCTCAAACGTATTTATAATCAAAATTTTATAAATTTTATTAAGACAAAGTGTTTTACGTATACGACTTTTTTGCTCGCCAGTCTAAGAATTCATCAATATCATCTTCATTATCTGAATCTCCATGTTCGTCTTCACTCATTTTTTCCATGTCTTGTTTAGTTTTTTTAGTTTCTTCTTTTTTTAACTCAAGGTCAAGCACTCTGTAAAAATAAATATAGGTAAGTCATCAGAATTTATCCACAATTACAATACAAAACTGTAAGGAAAGAGGAGGATGCCCTATAGGGGTAGCCCGCGGAACTAGCTATCCATTGCTTTCACCTTAATAGAATTATACAAACTTTGACCAAATCCTGATTTGTTCATCGATTTCATCAATTTGTCGTTCAGCTGTTGCTTCTTCCTGCTCTCCAGCAATAATTTCTGCTGATGCGGTTGCTTCTTCTTTTATTTCCTTCTGAAACTTATCCCATTCCTCTTCAATTGGGTCTTTATATTCAATATTCCGTACCTGAAAAGGGAGTTATATTTTGTTAGCATATGCATAGATAAGAGTGTGTGAAGAGTCTCCAAATAATAATGTTTCTTAGGCTACTATCAAACGAAATATCGTAAATAGCTGGAACACATCAAGCAGTAATCAGTGAAGGTGAAGATATGTATAACATCGTGTCTCGTAACATCAAAATGTTGCTGGCAATCAAATACAACTTGCGCTCGCGCTACTTTGGTTTAATATGATTACTAGGTACAAACATAGTGTATTTTGTGATATTAGTTTTGTTATCATATTGCCAGCAACACAGCCATTTTCCATGTGGTTAGTAACATGTTTACCTACTACAAAATGAAAACATGATAAATATTTTGCAAGTTTGTATCTCACTGAATAGGCGTGAAGCGGTTTTACTTTTGCAAAAAAACATTATTATTGTATCGTTCTCATTGTCGTTCTACTAATCGTTCAAAGCACGAAGGGTTCAGCAGACCTAGACAAAACACATTTCCGTTAGCGTTCACGCCAAACGCTACGCCAAAATGTATGGGAATGACATTACCTGCGGAAAGGTTACGTCGTGTTCTTTCCGTAGATAATGTCAATTGTCATTCCCATACATTTGGGGCGCATTTCGTATTAGAAAAATAGCGCTGTGAGCGCTCACATCGATATTTTGCGTTCCGAGTTAGATATCACGATTCTGACAGTTAAGAACCGTCATTTTTGTCATCAATACGCAACGCTCGTGATCGCGATAAAAGTGCTCACTCAACGTCAAAACATATTTTCACGATATTAGACTTGTATACACCACACATTTCTTCTTCTTAGATAGAAGCACTATTTCAAATAAATCAAAGTTCGTTAAAGATACGATGCGAATCAAACAAAACAGCCCAACTGTCATTTCTGACAGCGCTCAAGGTGATAATAATAAGGGCGCATTCCGTATTAGACAAATAGTGATAATATCGCGAAGCCAACCAAAATAAAAATCAGTACTAATGATCTGATGGCTCTCAAATTTTTTGACTATTCAATTTAGTCGGGTTCGCGATATTATCACTTTTGTTGAATTTCGGAACATGACATAAATTGCATGGTCGGCGTTATCGCAAGATGGCGAATGTCATGACGTCATCTATGACGTTCCGCGAGGAATCGTTATCGCGCTCACGCCAATTCGGAACGGGTGTGAGCGCCCTCAAATCGATATTATCGTATCTCGGAACGTAAGGTTTGGCGTAGCATAACGTACTCTGTGGCGGCAGGAACGCTAACAGAAATGTATTTTGTCTCTAGGCCCCAGATAAGTGTGTATAAGTACGGAATTATGATAATATAGTGTTCTGTGATTATGATACAAATGTTGCTTAAGCAAAACCGTAAACTCTGGAACGCAATAAAAGTGTGTCTGACAAGACATGACAAGTTCAGAAGTAAATAAATGTAATAATTTTTGATCCGAAGACCAAGAATACGAAGCCAAACGGCGATCAGTGAACTTGTGCATTTGCTAACCCTAAGCCTGAGCCCTAAGCATTCTTCGTTACCAGGTATCGATGTTAATAACACAAGGTTGGCCGACAAAAATATTAAAGTGCTTTTCTATAAATAATTTAAGATTCATGAACAGTGCAGACAATAAAATGGAAGATTCATGCATGTTAACAAACGTTAAAGCATGCATTCCACCTTTGGACCTCAGTAGTCATAAAGGTCAAGCAGGAAGAATAGGAGTTATTGGAGGATCATTTGAATATACTGGCGCACCATACTTTGCTGGGATAAGTGCATTAAAAGTTAGTATTTCTGTTATTCTTTTATCAGAATAGAATCTTAAAATATTATAATTGCTAATGATATTTTTATCTTTGCAGGTGGGGGCAGACTTGAGTCATGTATTCTGTACTAAAGATTCAGCCACTGTTATAAAGTCATACAGTCCAGAGCTAATAGTGCATCCTCTATTAGACTTTCCAAATGCTGTGACAGAGATCTCACAGTGGCTTGAGAGGCTCCATGCAGTAGTCATAGGACCAGGACTAGGACGACAGAAAGAAACATTCCATGTAGTTACAGAACTAATAGAGGTTATAAGAGAAAAGAGGATCCCACTACTTATTGATGCTGATGGATTGTTTTTGATTACTGAAAAGATACATTTATTAAAAGAATTTATGTCCCCAGTAATATTAACTCCAAATAAAATAGAGTTTGATAGGCTTTGTGCCAAAACAAATGGACCTTCTGGGTTAAGCCAGTTGGGAAAATATGTGACCGTATTTAAGAAAGGACCAATAGATGAAGTGTTTAGTGTAGATCCTGGAGTTCAGTGGAAATCAAATATTGGTGGTTCTGGAAGAAGGTGCGGGGGGCAAGGGGACTTGCTCTCAGGAGCTATTGCTATTATGATGAACTGGACCCTAGCAAACCAAGATAAAATTCACATAGAGGCAAGCGGGGACAAGGTATTACTAGCATCATCACTATCATGCTATGCTGCAAGTCGTTTGATAAGAATGTGTAATGAGAAAGCTTTTGCAGTTAAAGGACGAAGTATGGTAGCTTCCGATATGATTGAGTATATCCACGAATCCTTTGAACATTTATTTGGGCAATAACTTTGTTACTTAAGATGTATGGTACATATTTTCGTTTTTACTACTGCATTTATTTTACTGAATGAGGTTTTTAAAAATGTTTAATTCATATTATTCACACAACTATCATGCAAATAATGCAGCAATAGTTTAAGTTATATTGTGTTATTGTATTGTTAGTGGGGTATAGTTGTTTATGAAACAAATTTGAATAAAAAGTACATATACAGAGGTATTTTTATAAAACAAACGCATACCTTGGCATCTAGAATAGGATCGTCAAAGAAACCTTCTGGAATAGGCTGTTCTGGTACTTGTGCACTATCTACTTCTGATGTACTGGTTGTTGGAACATCTGAAAGTTTTGGTTTTAGTAAAACTCAAACATACAAATTAACATGATCATAATATGCATACTGTCATTGCTAACGATTGTTTTGTTATCTTCTTAATTTGCTCAATATTGTCAGAATGCTGTTAGATTTTCAAGTGTTTTTATGGGCTGCTGATAACACAGTCAAGTCTGCTGTTAGAAAGTGTTCCATCAAACTTTGTGTAATGTCGCAGCCATCTAGAGAACTAATCATAGAATAGTTTCTATATATTTTAAGTTGTCTATTTTGTAACTTTAGAACAGTTAACACACAGTAACTGGATTGTGGTGGTCAGATAGGCAGTCGCTCCATGTAAAATACTGGTATTCAGCTACATCTGGTTGGAATAGAAGCTGACCCCAACATAGATGGAAAAAGGCTAGGCAGATGATTATGATGATGAGAACAAGTTAATACACACTAGCTCCAAACAGGAATAACCTCACAGTAAAAAAATTGTTTTGACTACATTACAAACCTTCATTACTAATAGCTGGCGTAGAAAGGGTCAAAGGTGTTCTTTTGATTTCTTCATCATGGAATGAAATTACTTGAGGTGCAGTATTTTTAGGAATCGGAGGCAATTGTGTTTCAGCATTCTTCAGAATTCCTTTTAACCTTTTTTCAGGCGGTGTGTCACTGAGGGGACCCCCGTTTTTATGTTTTATCTTCCCAACTGTGAAGTTATTCGTCAATTCCTTTAATTCTTTGGCCTTTTCAACATTCTCTCTGTGTTGTTTACTATTCATGTGTACTTGCCATACATGTTCCGACCGCACTACTGAGTTACAAAGTATACACATTAACTGTCCAGTGTTGTTATACTTTGCAAGAGGGTTATCTATTTTAAAGGGCTTAATATGCTTCTTTTTCCGTTCAGCCATTAAGCGACGCATCTCTTCTTGCTTTTTTTGCTTCTCTATTTGCAAACGATGCGCCATCCTTGTTACTTTTGAAAATACTAAACGAGGAAGACAAAATTATGGGGGGTTCAAATTAACAAGGTTTTAAATTATATTTTACTAGTTGAGACGCATTCCATTAGTGTCCCAGTGTATATTCTTGGTACAAAAAAAATCATCCAATAATATTAACAGAACCAAGATGATAACATCAAAATAGAATTTGGGAGTCACACACAAATTGTCAATTGACTGACCGAGGAGGCGTTGACAAGACTTACAGTTGACAATGACACACAGTGGCACTGACAGTTGATAATGACACTTGACATTAAAAGTTCATAGATTGATTGAAAAAAGAGTAATTTTATTTCTGCTGTACTATTTGAAAATAAATAGAATCTAAATAATATGCGACGTTGATAACAACTTATGTCTAATTTAATAAAAACAACAAAAAGATTTTCAATTTTTACTAATTAAAATGTAGCGTCGAGGAATTCATCCGCGGCTCTGCTGTCGACTGGTAATGTCACGGAAAAGAACTAAACAGTGGAACTGCAAAGTAGGCGTGGCACGCGTGTCACAAATAAGCGTTGTAAACGCTTACTTGGTCCCAGTCGTTAGACGTGGGTCGCAACGTCTTTTGGGCGTAATCGGTTATACGTAGTTTCGTGGATATGAGGAACTAGTTTCAAAACAGATTATATTTTTGTAACTAGTTATATTTGTATACAGTAGGGCGTTGGTTGGTTTTGCGTTTGTATTGTGTATGTTATGGTAGACGTGGGTCATAATGTCTTTTGGGACATAATCGGTTCTACGCAGTGATGTGCCGTGGGAACATTCCCGTTGCCAGTAACTTCCCAACGGGAATGTTCCCGGGAATGTTCCCATGTGCCCGGGAACATTCCCAGTTAGTGGGAACACTAACACAAAAGTTAAAGATTTTTCTTTTTTTAACTTTTTAGATTAGGTTTCTTATCGCATGTTTAAAATAATAAAAGATAGAAATTAAATGCATATCTTTTACACCCATAATGTGTTACTGAGAATTTTCGGCAGTTAATTGATGTAGTTGGAGAGTTAAACTGATAACAAAAAACTATCCTTTTAACTGTGCAGGTGTGATGCTAATTTTGAGAATATTTACTTATCCTTTGTGCATGTTTTATGGCTCCAACTAACCGGGTCGGCGTAACAAACAATCCAGACTGTAGAGACATCCCAACAAATTGGCCGCTCAACTCACAATACCAGCTTGTGTCAGCAGACTTAAAAGACGCAACATCCTACAATTGGATAACTTGGAGAGAGCTGCGTTATTCATATGAAAGTTGCTCCTGATGAGGAATAACTCTTCCCTGCCAGACCTTCCTACAACTCATTTGCTCATCGTTTTTAAAAACTGATTGCAAGATGAAACACAAAAAAAAGAAAAGAATAATGTATTCTACCAGTCTATTTAAATAACGTTTCAAAATATTGTACATAATCTCTGAACGACGGGTTGCGGGTAACGATGGGTTCGTGGAAACTGTCCATACGGTCGGGTCTAAGTTTTTCAAGGCCCATCGTATCAATAAAAATAAGAGGCTCTCTGATCCTACTTTGCAGCTCATGAAGGAGAGGCGCGAGATGGTCCTGCAGTCTTCACACGATGCGCTTGAGTACCGGCAGTTTAACAGACGGATCTTTAAGTCCTTGAAAAGCGACCTCCGCTGCTTTAATACAGAATGTATTAAAGACGCAATAGACCGGAATAAAGGCTCCAAGGTCTTTGCTAGGGATCTGTCTATTGGGCAGAGTCAGCTTAAGAAACTGAAGACCGATGAAGGCAGGATCGTATCCACCAAGGCTCAGGCTTGGTGGATACGATCCTGCCTTCATCGGTCGGTGTTGAGAGAGATTGAGAGATTCTATGGACAGTTATACAAGTCAACAAGAAACCCCGTTACGAATCTGGCAAACGACCCAAGAGCTAGATTGACCCGACGCGACAGTATACTGAAGACATCCCGGACGTCAGTTTGTAGGAGATTAGGATGGCTCTGAAGCAGCTTTAATAACAACAAGGCGCCGGGTGATGACAGAATCACAGCTGAACTCCTAAAGGCCGGCGGGAAACTCGTTCTTAAGGCCCTCCAGAAGCTGTTTGATTCCGTCATACTCGAGGGCAAAACGCCACAGGCATGGAACAGCGGTGTGCTGGTACTTTTCTTTAAGAAGGGTGACAATGCCTTTCATAAGAATTATAGGCCCATCTCACTTCTATGCCATGTCTACAAGCTGTTCTCCGAAGTCATCACAAACCGTCTAGCGCGCAGGTTTGACGACTTCCAGCCTCCCTAACAAGCCGGGTGCCGTAAAGGCTCTAGCACAATAGACCACACACATACGCTGCGGCAGGTTATACAGAAGACCGAAGAGTATAATCTGCCTCTCTGTTTAGAGTTTGTGGACTACTAAAAAGCCTTTGATTCGATTGCGACGTGGGCTGTACTGCAGTCCCTCCAACGGTACCAGATCGACTATCAGTACATGGCGGTGTTGAAGTGTCTGTACGAAAACGCCACCATGTCAGTCCGACTCCAGGACCGGACCTCGAAACCTATCCTTCTGCAGCGAGGTGTAAGACAGGGAGACGTTATCTCTCCGAAACTCTACACCGCTGCACTGGAGGATGTCTTCAAGGTTCTGGACTGAAAAGGGGCTGGCATCAACATCAATGGCGAGTACATCACTCACCTTCGGTTTGCCGATGATATAGTTGTCATGGCTGAGACCATGGAGGATGAACATGGACAAGACAAAGGTCATATCCAATACCCATGTAACACCCACTCTCGTAACGGTCGAAGGAGCTGCACTGAAAGTTGTGGACGAGTACGTTTACCTAGGACAAACTGTCCAGTTAGGTAGGTCCAACTTCGAGAAAGAGGTCAATCATCGAATCCGACTCGGCTGGGCAGTGTTCGGGAAGCTTCGCAATATCTTCTCGTCCCACATACCGCAATGTCTCAACACGAAAGTCTTTGACCAGTGCGTGTTGCCAGTGATGACATATGAAACCGAAACGTGGTCGCTCACAATGGGCCTCATAAAAGGCTTAAAGTCACCCAAAGGGCGATGGAGAGGGCTATGTTTGGAGTTTCCCTGCGTGATCGAATCAAGAATGAAGAGATCCGCAGGAGAACCAAGGTAACCGACATAGCACGAAGAATTGCCAAACTTAAGTGGCAGTGGGCAGGGCACATTGCTCGCAGAACAGATGGCCGATGGGGCTGAAAAGTTCTGGAGTGGCGACCGCGTACCGGAAGACGTAAAGTTGGAAGGCCTCCCACAATGTGGACCTATGACCTTGTGAGGGCCGCAGGAGTCCGCTGGATGCGGGAAGCACAGAACCGGTCGAAGTGGCAGAGCTTGTGGGAGGCCTATGTCCAGCAGTGTACGTCTTTCAGCTGAAATGACGATGATGATGATGATGAATCTCTAAACCTCCTAGTCTCCTACATTCGAAATTTTTATTTACCTCTTTCTAAAATTAATACAATGAATGACAAGTTACTAAATGAGCACTCATTACATGTCAAATCTACTTATTTACTAAATCTTACCAGTAACTTTATATTTTATTATATTTTTACTTTTATTATAACTTCACTGACACGTTCCCAGCAATTGGGAATATTCCCGGGCACTGGAAAGATTCTTATGGGAACATTCCCACTTTGGGAACATTCCCGGGAACGGCACATCACTAGTTCTACGTAGTTTCAAAACCGAATATTTTTGTACATAGGCCAGCACATCAAGCTACCCCAATCTGTTAAATTTCTTTGATAGTTTTTGAACTTTATTACAAAGGAATAAGGTTTATGTTCAATTGGGAAAATTTGACAGTTTGGGATAGCTTGACCTGCTGGTAGGGCTACCATTTAGAAATTTGAAAAGTCCTGACAAAAAGCCTGACATTTCAATAAAAGTCGGGACATTTTAGTCACAAAATCCGGATTGTCTTAATGATGATTCAATACAACCTTAAAGATATGAGCTGCGAAGAATTCTACAAAAAAAGTTTGAATGAACGGGAGCCGCTCCGTCAAGTATCTGGTGCTGAAAAACTTTAAAATGTATATACCAAAAACTAGCGTTAAGTTTGATTATTTTACGTAAAATTACTTTGTTGTGAAGAAAATATTTTATGTTTTGAAGTAGTTGATTGTTTAGATATTTTCAATAGTTCAAAGAAGATTTATATTTTGATTTTAGATGAATACGAAGTTAATAAGTAATAAAAATTTATTTGGTATTACTTCTACAAGTTTTATAATTCGTATTCCATCTAAGCCAAAGAATCCGGACAAATTAAAGAGCCGGACAAAGTCTGGACAAAAGTCTAGAAGTCCGGACATGTCCGGACAAATCCGGATGGATGGTAACCCTACCTGCTGGCGACTGTACCTAGTTAATCATCATCAGCCTATAATGTTCCCACTGCTGGGACACAAGCCTCCTCTCGGTGCGAGGGATTGGGCCGTAATCCACCACGCGGGCCCAGTGCGGTTTGGTAGACGTCACATGTCTTCGAATTTTTTGTTCTAGGATATGCCGGTTTCCTCACGATGTTTTTCTTCACCGTTTTGAGAGCAGTGGTGATGAAATAATTTAGACAAAGTAAAGCGCCTGTTTTGGTTCGAACCTATGACCTACAACTCGGTAAGTCGCGGCCGTAACCACTTGGCCACCACTGCTGCCCTACCTGTACCTAGTTACTTTTGTTTAAAGTAGGGTGTTGGTTGGTTTTGAGTTTGTATTATGTTATGATTACGAAAATGTTACAGGTTATACGTATTATAATGTTAGTTTTACCTGTGTGTTATGTTACCTATAATTATGAATATGTAACAGTTTATAATTCCGAAGGGACTCTTTACTCTCGTTGTTCGAGTTGTATTACGTAACATACCTATAATCATTTAAATAATAATTTGTTGAACGAAACGCTTACGCGTACGCCGTTCGTTGTGTGTGTTATATCAACTGTGAACTACGTACGTAAAATAATCGTTACATTTTTTTTCCACGAAACTAGTTACACGATTATCAGCCTCGTATGCAGTTTCTGAAACCGATTACGTAAAGCAGCGTCCCCACTACGAGCCGGTTTTGCGAGGCTTTTGTGTTTTTTTTTGCCGCGCGGCCCACCTTGCGCAGATGCCACAGACTATAAAGAGATATTACCGGCACTTTCTTTTGAGATGTAGGTACGAAGAAGAGGACGTGCTTTTAGCTTCAGCAGCATTCATAGGAATCAGCACCGCTGCGTAAATAAGAAACAAACCGGGGCGACGAAGTTTTTGGGTGCGAACAAGTTTAACCAGCAGAAAAAGTTACAGTGCTATTTTGATACAAGATTTAATATTAGATGATGTAGATCACCTAAGTCTTGAATATAGATGCAATGGAGGATTTCAAAACATTTTTCGCATGTCAACTTCTGAATTTGAGATGTAGTTGGACCCATTATCGTCAAAAAAGCGCACTGACCGGCCGCTCGGCCCGTCCCCACTACACAGAGCTGCACGGCTTTCTTTGAAGTGGACCAACATCCGACGGGTCGCGCGAGGCAGGCCGCGCGGCCCTGTCGCGTCCACACTCGCCAGGCACTGCCGCGCGGCTCGGTCTCATGGGGCCGCGGCTTTAAATAACGCACACGTCTACCAGTCGTGTCCTAACAGCGCGTCGAGTTGCTAGTCCCGCGACAAATTTATTTTTCCGTGGCCATGCCGTATTGTTCAATTTTGCAGCGCAAAAATGGTAGTAGGAAAATAAATCTTAAAAATGGAGGTGTTTTGTATCATCGATACGTACGGTTTTATTTGTTTTCTGATGAAATCTTGGTTAATTTCAATTAACTAATAATTTAATATAACGTCTAGTTAAAATCAACCTTATGCCATTAAATTAAAGTTAATTTTGGATTGACTATATTCACCATTTCGTTCTAGAAAGTACTTCGCTACTCAATTAGAGATGTAGTCGGGTCGGATGTTGGTTTTATCAATGGATTTAAATAAAAGAAAATGAGTCAAACACAAAATAACATTACAATACAAATCTAGGTTGCTTAACATTCAAACACGTTTGTTTTAAGAATTGTATAAGGTTGCATAGATGGTTTTTAACAAAAATGAAATCAAAGTTTTACATAATGACGTAATTATTATAATTATTTTATTTTCAAATAATGCTACGTCATTCTTCCTGCAGTTTTATTACTGAACTCCCAACAAGACTTACCAGATTTCTGGTTTAATTCGTAAAAAGAATCTATTGATATCGATAATGTACAGAGGCCGGCACATCAAGCTACCCCAATCTGTCAAATTTCTTGGATAGTTTTTCAGCTTTATTACAAAGGAGTAAGGTTTATGTTCAATTGGGAAAATTTGACAGTTTGGGATAGCTTGAGCTGCTGGCGACTGTACTTCAAAATTAAATGTATTCTGCACTGGTCTGACCTTGGTCGAGTAGCACTAGATATCAACCTACGACGCGAATGTCAATCTTATGGTTATCACAATTAAATTTAAAATTGCGACCATTGAGAATACTGCCATCTATGATCGAGTAGCGGAATTTACTCGGCAATCGAATCTAGTTCGACTTTACATTACAAAACGTTGTAAATACTTTCTGAGCTAAATCAAAATAAATCCTATCTATAGACAATGAAGGTTTACTTCCAGACGTAGGATCTGTGGCTTATGCTAATTTTGACTAAAAGTAAAACGACAAATCAAACGAATTGATAATTTGTAATGCATTATAATTATGATTATTGGTTTTATTGTGCGAGTTTGGCGACAACGGTTCCCATATTAATTTTGTTGCATAGCACTTCCACTGTCCTTTCTCTTCCGTGGTAATGTATACACGCCAGGGCCCTGTTTAACAATTTACAATTCTACAAGTTTCCGTTTAATAAAGAATACAGTTTACAATTTTATCATGGTGGAATATTGACAAAATTGTAAATTTCTACATAGGTACCTACAATTTTACTCAATTCTGTTTGAAACATTTTCTCTTTACAAGGTGACAATTTACTCAGGTACCTATTTGTTAGGAAAACTGTTTTATTGAACGCATAGTTGTAATTACAATTGTACTTATTTATTGTAAATTGTAGAAAATTTCCGACAGGTGTAGTCGCCTTGTGTCAGAATTTTACAATTGCGTACCTTAATGTAATAAGTGAAGTAACCATAATCTGTTTCGTCTTGAAACGGATTGTTAAACCATTACTTATGTTCGAAAAATTTGTCTGCTCAACAACGTAAATAACGCAATGAATATTGTTGAACTGTCAAAACGAAACCGATTATGATTAATCGTGAGTTACGCAATTAAGGTGCAGAATCAACAACTAGTAGTAAAGCGCTTATTACACTTGGCTGAATTTAGTCATCTAAATTCAGTCGTTACTGAATTTAGTCAAGTGTAATCGCAATTAGCAAGTTAGCATCCTAAATTCAGAAGCAAGGATGGTTTCTGACTGACTGAATAATTTAGAAGCATTAGAAAGGCATTTAGGAAGGTGTAATCGCATTTAGTACTGACTTTACTCTTCTGTCGCTACGTAACTGTCCGTGCGTGAGGAGTTGAGGACGTATACTTTTGTTTTGTATTACTGATGCAAAACTGAGGAAAAAATGCTCTGAGGAAAAAATGCTAAAAACTTTTGTTTTTATTTTGATAAAAATTGTGAGCTTTTCAGAACAAAAATCATGCGCCTCTAATTTTTTTTGAAAATTCAATCGAGTGGGATAAAAAACGGCTTGGTGGATTGTGGAATGGCTTGGTGGAACTCTGTAGGGTTTTTTTTGGGTATATTGATCTGTAAAAGGCGTACTTTAATATTAGTGGTTACCTCATTATTTTTGATTGGGCACCTGATTTTTCAAAAAATTAGATACGAAAAGCCTTTTTTTTGTTGCCTTTTCAAATTCATGTAATGAGTAATTAAAATTTTGTATTGACAAATCAATTGCTAATCATTGTACATTTATTTATTTAGTCTCATGCACATCACAAATTTTACAATTATTAAAAAAATTGTCCTCAAACTTCCTGTGCGATCATTGGTTGCCGAATAAATATAATTGTTTTGTCAGTAGTTTTCGAACGATTACTCGATTTGTTTTGACGAGAAACAATTTGAAATCCAATCGCTTTTTTAAATTTGCTGTATGACCATTTTTCTTCAAGATACAGCCTGTTGAAATCGACCAAAAATTTATATTTTCTTTCTTTAATTTTTGTGAGAAGTATATTTTAATTGAGTCAACGGCCAGGGCTACGCAAAGGCCAATTTTTTGGTGTCTTGACAATTTGGAGCCATTCTCGCCAGCGGCACGTCCAACTCTGTCGCGCTTTCTGGTAATTGATTCAGCAACTAAATTTAGGACAGTGTAATCAGAAGCTTCTAATTTGCTTTTAAGTTGCTTCTGAATTTAGATGACTAAATTCAACCAAGTGTAATAAGCGCTTAAAAACACAAAAGCCTCGCGAGGCCGAGCCGCGCGGCTCGTAGTGGGGACGCTGCTTAGTGGCTCGTTTGGAATATTTCACACTGTAATTAAGATTTATGGTAATTTCAAAATCTGTTTTTGTCACTGCGCGTGTAAGATAGGTGCCAAAGAGGATAATATTAATGGGAGATAGGTGCAGCCCTTCTTTCCCCCTTCCCCCCCTATACACTGTCATTGTCCATTGTATTCTGCTTTTTTTTTAATTAATATAGAACACTACATAATATTTCCATGATGGCACGGCAATCCGACTCGACTCAATGACTCGACCAGGGATAGCTGGAACCATAGATACACGCAACAGTGGTATCTACGGGTGTACAGAGGCCAGCACATCAAGCTACCCCAATCTGTCAAATTTCTTTGATAGTTTTTCAACTTTATTGCAAAGGATTTAAGGTTTATGTTCAATTGGGAAAATTTGACAGTTTGGGATAGCTTGACCTGCTGGCGACTGTACTTGCTTTGAGCTATGGCTTCATATGGCTTGGTACTATTGCAGTTTAGTTTTTCATTTATTCGTTAAAGTAACAAAACACACGTGAAAAAAGGAAGTTTAGAACTAAGTATCATTTAATCTATCACTCATGATGCTGAAAGACCTATTTTATGAGGTTTAATAATATTAATAATAAATAATAAATATTTTATTTCAGATCAAAATCCATAAGTTGTTAGTTAAAGTCTTTAATGTTAGTAAAATTCTGTTGTAACTGTTCGCTGACCATGACTTCCCTTGTTGTCCGAGCAAGTCACGCACTGTAACACGACGTAACGGACTTATTTTGTAAAAATTCAAATCCTGTCATAGACGCTAAATTCTATAGAGTGATGTCAATTTCGGGTTAGTTTTTGGTGCTTCAGTTGGTAGTCGCCAATTTTTTTCGGATTTTCAAAGCTAAAAACTTTAAATATTTTACAATTTGCTTGTAGTTTAATGTTTATTCTATTTATAAAATAAGTTTACTTCTATCATCTACGCGGTACAATAATTATAACTATAAAACCGGGCTCGAAACCCATTTTTTTAAGATCGCTTATTTGTGGTTCAGTGTGCTGTGTTTATCCCTCATGCTGTGATATTTCAGCGCTATTTTAGTTCTACAATGGACATCGACGTTAGTAAAGAAAACATTCAACCACTGAGAGGTGGTAGAAACCTTGTGCAATTGGGTACAGCGTTGCAAGCTCAGTCGGATGTTGAGGCCCAGAGACAGCTGCAATTGCAAAAAGAGTAAAGTTTTTCATAACTTATTTTTAAATTTATACGTTTAACTCTCGTTTTATATACTCATGAGTGTAAAGGCATCTTTTTTCCCTATTGTATCTTCATTTGTAAAAAGTAATATTTACTTGTTTTTTTTACGTATTTTATGGTGATAGTTCGTTTATATGCCAGCATAACACTTGATTTGGATGATTTTCACCGTAAATAACCTATTATTTCTTTGATTGCGCCGGCAGGGAACATGAAGCAGCTATCAGACTGTATCAGGGTACTGATCCTTTGGATCCCTGGTTCAACTACATCCAGTGGGTTGAGCAGTGTTTTCCAAAACATGGACATGAAGGGCATATTGATAAGTTAATAAAAGACTGTTTGCAGTTGTTTGAAAACGAAAAAAAATATAATCAAGATAGGAGATTCGTAAAGTTGTGGATAAAATATGTAAGTGCCGATTTTTGTACCCATTGAACAGTATTGCAGCTCCGGACTCATGTTAAATTCAAGCACAATATCACTAACTTACATTAGTCTATTGCCTTCTACTACTTTGATGAACCTCCTTATTACATTTTGAAACACTGTTGAAATGACTTATTACATGAACTAGTCGCTGCAGGGTAATCTGATTAATTGTTTAGTATTGATTTTATTTGACAAACATAATTATTGCCTTGAGAAACATACTTAATTTTACTATGTTGTACCGGCTCATCATAGTACCATGTTTCTTTTATTATTTATGCAATATTGTGATGTATAATTTGTAGGTTGACTGTCTATCCAACCCTTTGGAGATATATCAAAGGCTTTATAATACTGGTATTGGAGTGGAATGCTCAGAATTCTACCGTGCTTGGGCATGCTACTGCGAGGAGTCTGGAGACTATAAGAAAGCCAATCAGGTGTACATGTTAGGTCTTCAGGCTAAGGCCCAACCTTTGGATGAATTGGAGCAGGCACATATGTGAGTAGCATGTGTAAATATTATGTAATATGGGGTGCCATTTTAAGCAGCATCTCTGCATTGTTTTGTCACTTTTCTATATATTCATAATTTAATTAATGATGTTTAATACCATGATAATTTCAAACAGGAATGGCTGTAGGAGTCAAATTAATGAGTTCTTGTTTACTTAAAAGCTATGCAATTTTCAGTAGACCCTTGAATTTGGATGATGAAATCATTTACTGATATTATGCATTATCAGACTCATTGTAGAGTGTCAGAATAGTTTTGCAAATAGTTCCCTTTTTTTATAAATGTTGCTTAAAGTTGAGAGATATTTGAACATAAAAAAAAAATATGGTTAAATAATACTTAAAAACTTTTAGTGATGTTTATAAGTAAACCTATAATATGCTTGTTAAATCAATCAAAACAAGCAAACTTACTGATAAGCATGTAGCTGCATACATTTAAAAAAAATGTGTTGTGAGGTTAACCCACTAAACGCTGAATTTTATTCTGACGCTTATGACCTTATGACCTTAAGTCTAGAGTGAACATAACACAAGTATAAAACCATAGGAATTAAATCTTTTAGTTCAGTTTTTCCACAAGGCTCTAGTAATTTAATGTAATTCAGAATATTGGCAACAAGCCAAGAATATCTGATGTATTCAGTGTTCTTTGTACAATTTCAGCTGTGATGTAAAACTAAATCTGGGAACCAATCCTTAACATTAAATTGAACAAGAATGCATTAATACTTCTTTAATTTCCAGCAGTCACTCAATATCTCATTGTTTTCAGGAACTTTCAACTATTCTTTGCTCAAAGAATGTTACATGATGACTCTCCTACTAAAAGGAAGGCAGCATCTGCTCTCGCAGAGACAAGGATGGCTTTGACATCATTGAAGTCGTTTAAGCGGCGCAACATCGCCAATGTGCCTATACAAAGGGTTGGGGACAGTGTTAGGAGTTCTGTTCCTGGGGTTGTGAGACAGCAAGCAGGCAACTATGACAATAGGCTACCCAACTCCAATGTGATGGTCAACATTTATGAGGTAACATAACAGCTTTAATGTTTCAACTAATCTTTAATTTTACTAACATTAGTTGGATAAGATTGAAGGGATGTGGCTTAATAATAACAGCCGCATGAGTCAATGGAAGGTTAAGTTACTTTTGCCGAGGTTCGTCCGTGGATGGGTGACCATCCATTACATATTAAGACCCCTAGGTGCCTCACCAAGCTTTTTAAACCCAATGCTAACCCAGTCGTTATGGGTAGTCAAAATCCTGAAAGTGACAACTAGTCCAGAGGGGTATTTATCCATAACCGGGTTGTGGAGGTCAGATAGGCAGTTGTTTGGTGTAAAATACTGGTATTCAGCTGCATCTGGTTAGCCAGGTAGCCCACTCTCACTTAGTAAAGAGTATTATATAAATAGTCTACCAAAATCCACAATGAACTGTAGATGCAACAGGATGCTAAAGTTTTAAGAAGTGTGTCTAAACAAGTGTTCTTTACAGATGGAGACCGCTAGTTTACCCTGAATCAATCACTGATTTTAATACTTTTTATCTAATTCAGTTGTGTTTTTAATACTTTTTTATATAATATTTTAAATAGGATGCTCCATCAACATCACAAGCTGCTATACCTATTGCTGAAGATCCAGGTCCAGCGTCCTTGGTTCAGGCTTGTAGTAATGTTGAAAATGAGAAAGAAGTTGGGATTTGGACCAACCCCAAAACTAAAATGGTACATACTAATGTTGTGCCACATCAACCTTTATCATTTACACGTAAGTAATTCTCACAAATTTTGCAGCTAGTCTAGACTATTGTGTAATGTGGAACTTTGAATACAAATATGATTGAATATTGTTTCAGCTTACGAAGATGAAGATGACGTCCTAAGGCTTTCAGCCAATCACATGCCTTATTGCATGGATGACTTAACATTTACTGTGCTTCTATGTGTACCTGATCCCCCAGATTCAACGAAAATTCCTTGTTATAATAAGTCACAGGTTAGGCATTCTTGTACATTTATTATTTTTCTATTAATTAATTGTAAAAAAAATTGCCAATGACAATTTTATATTTCATAGGTGTATGTTAATGACCAAGAATACAGTTTAGAAGAAATAAGATCTAGAAAATATAATTTAGAGAAAAAAGTGAAGACTGAAAAAACTGAAGTTGTTGAAGCTCCACAAAATTATGAAAATATTAATGAGACGCTGGCTCAGTGCAGTGCTTTAGAAACATTAGCTAATTGTGCTTTAGACACGGAGCAGGATCATTTGGGGCAACTGATGCCATTGACAATGCCAACATTACAAAACATCACAAAAGTAACTAACATGCATTCACCTGGTGAACCTAAAGTGTTAGTCAACTTAGATTCTCAAGAATTTAGTGAGCTGACTGCTAAGAAAGTTTATGAAAATTATAAACCAGGGTCAAGTATGTCTGATAAAGAAAATGAAATGCTCACTTCAAGTAATAATTATGGCAATGAGAATGCCATACCAAATTATGGTAAAAACAATCTGATGGAAGAATTCAATAGGAGTTTGATGGGTAATCTCCTTGGGGATTCTGTAACAGTAAACACCAAAGAAGCCAGATGGGAACTTAGAAATCTTTTCAATGACAATGGTAAATATTCTTTTACAAATTTTTAATATTTTGATAAAAGTGTATTGAATTCCAATTAATATAAATTTCCAACATGTTACAGAACCATCAATGGTGCAGCCTGTAGTGCAGCAATATGAAGTTCCAAATTTCGACATTCATGAAGATAGATCTATTACAATGGCTGTCAATACTAAGAAGAAACAAGAGCTTACTGAAATGAAAAATGTGCCTCATGACAAAGAAAATGCTTCTAAATTTCAAGCGCCTATAACTGCTGGACAGCAAAACGTATGTTCATACAATGCCTGTTAGTTATTTACTTGTGATTGCTTTAAAAAATTACACAATCTTAATCTTCTGTCCATCAGGTTAACAAAACTGCTTACTATGAAGAGCCTTCCTGTACACAAGTTTTCAATTTCAATATAAAGGATGCTAGTACGCCGAACATGTCTCAATTCAAGAAACCATCCTCTTGCATTGATCAGTCAAGTAAATTTCCGTCTGTGCCAAAATTTAGTATGGACGAGAGTGTTATAGAACAGCATGACCCTGGACTCGCGAAGAGGGAAGAAAGTTCTAGACAACATGCAACTGATCAGCATGCCACCGTAGACAACCAAGGAGCAGGACTCTCTGTAATCATGGAAGCTACAAGAGAATATAACAGGTATGAAAGATTCTTCAATCCCAACTAATGTTAATAAGAAAAAGTAAAATTTGAATTACTGCTTTCAATTATTTCAGCAAATCGGGATCTAGTTCTTCAGGACAGTCAACAAGAACCAATTTCACTGCCTACACAACAAATTACGACTCTATGTACAATAATAACGACCCATCACAGCAGCCCACTACTTCAAAAAGGAGTTCAATGTCCTCTCAACCTAGACTGCTGAATGGACAGTTTGCCAGAATCCACTCGCAAAAGCGAGAGATGCCGGAAACCAAAGCCGCTGCGTCTACGTCAGCACCATACCCCTCGCACGACCATCAGTACCAAAAGCCTACGCCGCCTAATTACAATGGCTACTCTCCACAGCAACGGTCAATGCATGCAGCACACTACCAGCAAAATTATAGTTATCAACAGAACTATTCCAACAACCAGATGATGAATCAGCAACCACAACAGGGCTATGTCAGCCCTAATTCTAATGCTTACCATAGTCCACAGCACACTGGCATGCAAAGTCCTCATGCCATACCGCTTGGCTTTCAGAGTCCAACTTACTCCAATCAAGTAGGCTATCATAGTCCAGGACATGCAATGATGAGTCCTCAACAGAATTATGCTAGCCGTCAAGATTATCACTATCCTAGTCAAACTGAAAGACAGCATATTTATGTAAATCAGCAACAGCAACAGCACCAACAGCAGCACCAGCAACAACAACAACAACAGCAACAACACCAACAGCAGCAACAACAACAGCAACAACACCAACAGCAGCAGCAACAACAACAACACCAACAACAACAGCAACAACAACAGCAACCAGCAGTTTTTCAAAGTCCTCCACATCAGGCACAATATCAAAATGCACAATACTATCAGAGACCCAGCCCGGTAGCTGCACCTCCTACTCAAGGCTACAACCAACAGGGCTATGTACATAACCAATACAACAATTCAAACATGTATCCCAACCAGCCAGGCAACCAAAGCTTTAATGCAATGCAAAATCCATACAGACAGCATCCTAAGCAAATGATTGAGAATGCTCAAGCTGGGTATGGGTCTCAAAACAACCAGTCGTTCCAGATATATCAAAGTCCTCAGGCTCCTCAAAGCAATTACCGCAGCCCTGCGCCGCATGGTGCAAATGTTCCACAAGAGGCTTCTGAGATGCACTTGAGACAAGAAAATGCTGCAGCAGCGGACTTAAATGTATCAAGTATAAACAATAGCGTGCCTAAAAATGCATCAACACACAAGAGTCCTACATCTGCACTGAGGAATGTGAGGCATGACCAACCTAATCCAGTGAAAATTGGCCAGAATTCACCAGATATTGGATTTTCGAACCAGTATCTAAATTTCATTTCGAACAGAAATGAACCCAAAGATAATGCCAATACTCCTAAATTCACGAATAGTCCGAGCATTTCTCAAAAAATGCACAAAAACTTGTATGTATCCAGTCCTGAGCAGGCTCAAATACCCCCCTCATCTGGCATGTCGGATTCTGATAGTAAAGATGGTATGACTGCACAAACAGGAACACCTATTCAATCTGCTAAGGTGTCCCATGCTGTTGACAAGCAAAAAGATATTTCTAAGAGGCAGTTGGACTTTGAGCACAGAGTTGAATTACAGTCTGAGGACAGCAGAGACTCTGTCAGCAAAGAGAGTAGGATCTCAGGAGTGTATTCTAGACATTCAGACTTACAGTCTGATGGATATGGAATGGATGTGGATAGTGAAAATTCCATGGAATGTGCTGCATTTAAATCTACTCATTCTATATCTTTAGTAGAAACCAGTGACATACCTAGGCCAGCTGACATTGAATTCCCAGCATTAATTGATCCATTCAATAAAAAACTTCTGAATTCTCTGCTAGAATATGTTAAATTCCCAAATAAAACTCATGCAGATGGATATGTTGAAGTGAGGTCCGTTCCCAAAGTACAACTGGCGACTGTTGTAAGTGTTGGACACAGTAAATTATCTATTGAAAAGCAGCTAGGCAAAGGGAACTATGGTGCAGTTTTTCTTTGTCTTGATTTACATAGTAATAAATCTGTAGCTGCGAAATATCAAAAGCCGAGTCGACCTTGGGAATTCTACATTTGTCAGGAAATAAAATCAAGAATAAAAGACCCATTCATGGTAATATTTTTGTCTTTCTTATTGTAATGTTTTGATATTGATTGCTTTTTTCTAATATTTTGTGTACAGCTTCCAGGATACATGGATATAACGACGGCCTTCTTAGGAGATAACGCCAGTTTGTTCGTGTCAGAATATTCCAAATACGGATCTCTATTAGACGTCGCTAATAAAATCAGGGCTGCTACCTCTAAATGTATTAATGAATTTATCGTCATCCTGCTAACGTCAGAGATGTTGTCGATAATTCATTATCTTCATAAAGCGCAGATCATTCATGCCGACATCAAGCCTGACAACTTTTTGCTGATGAAAATGTAAGTGTATTCTATTCTATAGTTCAAATTTTATTTATTTTGCGGCATTACGAAACGGCCGCGGCACGGTAATACATACCAGTTTTGGGACTTGAGTGAAAAATATGTTTTAGGTATTTATTTTCCTTTTTTTTTGCAGACCTACTCAAGAATGGAGAACTCCATCTTTACAACTAATTGATCTTGGTTGCGCTATAGACATGTCCTTGTTTCCTGAAGGGACTACCTTTAGAGAGGTAAGTGAACTACAAAGGGAGAACTAAAATAGTCAAAAAAGAAGCCCTCATTAAATATTAATATTTGTTCTAGCTGATCTCAACAGAAGGTTTCACTTGCACTGAGATGAGGGAAGGCAAGCCTTGGACTTATCAAACTGATCTGTACTGTTTAGCGGGTACAATACATGTAATCTTAATGGGCAGTTATATGAAAGTAGCTAATCGCTTAGGACAATGGAATATAGACAAAAAACTACCAAGGTGAGTTTATTCTGAACTTTAATTATTATGAACAATCGCAACTTGGATTATAAATGGGACAAGTCTGGTGATTTTCAACAATCGATCGATTTTTGCCGTCGGTTTTTTTTTTTCATAGGAAAGCAGCAACGCAGCCTGCAACTAATCCATAGTAATACAAATATGATAAATTCGATAGTAGCTCTGTCTGTATCTTACCTTTTCACGCTTAAACCCCTAAACAGACTTCGATAAAATTTGGCAAGATGATAGATGGAGATTTTTGAATGGAGGTTATAAAAAAAGACATAAATACTATTGAATATAACAATATTATTCCATCAATACAGTTTCTAAACGGAAAAGGGGTAAATTTGGATGATAGCAAATTGTTTGATCTAAACTTATAATGAGCTTATAATATTATAAAGCTGAAGAGTTTGTTTGTTTGTTTGCTTGAACGCGCTAATCTCAGGAACTACTGGTTCGAATTGAAATATTCTTTTAGTGTTGGATAGCTCATTTATCGAGGAAGGCTATAGGCTATATAACATCACGCTAAGACCCTTAGGGGCCTAGCAAAGAGAAAAAGAATCACGAATACGAAGTACTCGCACTGGCAGGCGATTCGAAGCGACGGGGTAGGTCGGGGGAGCAAGTCGCGAACGAAGTCGCGAGCAAAAGCTAGTTGTTTGATAAAATCACAATTTTTTTTTTGACTTGGTTGCTTGATTGATCATACTTTTCAATAGCATGATCAAGCAACAAAGTCAAGATTTTTTTGAGGTGAAAGCCAATAACCAATGAACAATTATTCTGAAGGCAAATGGACCAGAAAAACTTACGTAACTAACCAAGATATGTTCTTATATATTTGCCATGCAGGCACAAAATACTAATGTTGAAAGGGTTTTTTCCTTGATGGGAAAGAAAGTGTCATACTTTCTGTAGTCTGTCAAGTCGATTCTCTTATTGCAGTATAATTTAACAAAAAAAATGAGTTGAGAAATATTCTACAAAACTATTATCAAAGATCTGGAAGTCTTGAAGAACATTTCTGGGAGCACTAAATACCAGTAAAATTATTAAAATGAACAATTAAATATAATATTGGTACTTCCCTTAATTTGAAATAATAATAATAAGATAAACTGAAGGTTTCGTCTGTGCAATTATGGACGAAGTTATGTTGACGAATAACTACTGGAGACATTATGAAGGACGGGACGGTTGACGTGAGTCGGGCATGTCACCGTCCGGGTGAGTCCATCAGACATTATCTCTGGTTGTTCTCGTCTGACTAACGGCGAGTACACAGCACAGGCATATCCAAGTAGCCAGGATTATTCACCAGCGATTTGCTTTGCAATATAAACTTGTGGATTCTGAGGTACCGTATTACAAGTATGTGTCCGACCCAGTCCTTGAAAATGACTATGTCGCTTTGTACTGGGATCGGTCTATCATTACTGACAGGACTATTGTAGCTTGTAGCTAATAAGCCTGATATAGTGGTGATAGATGGTTAGTGCGCCGCACAATGATACTCGATGTTACCATTCCGCATGACGGGAACCTCGTGAAAGCTGAGAAAGAGAAGCAAAGTAAATATCTCGATTTGGCACACGAGGTTGTTGACATGTGGAATGTGAACTCGGCTGTGAATTGTGCCGATTGTCGTATCAGCCAATGGACTGATGGCCGAAAGCCTCGATCAACATCTCTCGAGGCTCTCGTTAGGCGGTTGGATGAAAGGCCTGATTCAGAAGGCAGTACTCCTCGATACGGCTGGCATAGTGAGGAGGTTCCTGTGTCTGGAACCCTAACCACCGGTAGCTTGGAACCTGCTCCCAATACCGGCGGACCACTATTTATTATATTTTTTGTTAAGTTACTTTTATAAAAATATTTAAAAATGTAGTTAATAAGAATAGACAAAAATAAATGACATAATAATAAATCATTTATTTGCATAAAACATGGTATAAAATGTTCCTAAATAAAATGGTTATGGCACAAACATGTTCAGCTAGGATGAAACATACTCTTTCATTAAATTGTAGAAATTCCGGACGGTTTATGATTCCCTCCGCATTTCGCACACAGATCTATATTACCGGACATGTCCGGAAAATTCCGGACGTATGGCAACCCTAATCCCGGGGAAGGACATGGCTACTTTTTGTCCCAGTAGCACCTTCCCGTGGGATAAGTCCGATATCCATGCGAAGGAACCAGTTTTGTATTTTCAAGATACTGATTAATATAATGTTTTTTTCAGGTACATGAAGGTTGGTTTATGGGACAAGATATTTACAACATTACTAAATGTACCGGATTGTAACAATTTACCTGATTTAATGGAACTGAAAAATGAAGTTGACAGTGTGTTGAACGAAATCGACAATCTTAGCTCTCAGCTCCGCAACTTTGCTAATGTGCTTAAATCTAGGTAAATTACGTAAACGATCCAGAATGTATGTATTTATTGCATTTAGATATAATGGCGATTGTAAAAACTAGATACCTAAATATGTATTAATATAGTGATACAAATATATCAAAGTTCGATGAACTTCTTGAATCTTTTGCCAGGTTGAACTTTGCTCTTCTCGAAAAGCAATAAGTATTAAAAATACCAGAATCTTATAACTTAGTTATAACATGCCTTGTTGTGTTTAGTTAAAATGTGATATTGTGATTTCTAGGTTTTTGTTTTTTTTTTTGTAATGAAATTGGCTTAGATTAACTTGTTAGCTTAACTAATGTTGAAATAAACTTATGTTTCATTTATTTTTATAAAACCTCATAAGACTTGCACATTTCACATTTCTTGTTTGAATTGTAACAAAGATAATAAATAATTACCTGGTTGTCTTTGTGTTTTATCTTTGATATACAGTGAAACAATAAACACAGATATAATTTATGCAACGTGTTTTTTCGAACACACAACCCATGGCGAATGCACAGACACCTAAACTTTACCAACGGTAACCTTGTAGTGCTCCTGCTATAAGTGCTATAACTACCTGAACCAAACTGCGCCTGCGGCTACTCCAGAAGTGATGGTTCTACTTCAAAAGTGATTGCTACAAAATATGGAAGATGCTGCGGTACTTCCGCAGCATCTTCCGCGGTTACACTTACTCGCTGCGCACAAAAAGCGCACGGTTGGACTGCTGGGCCCTTAGGCCTGAAACTGCGTTAAGCGGACGCCCGCACGGTTTCATACAAATGTGCCCCGTCGCGGTCCCAAGCGCGTGCGTCCGTCGCGGGGTAGGCTACGTTCCCGTGGGATAATTTCCGACATCCACGCGGATCCCGCGAAGCCGCTGGCAGCAGCTAGTCGTAAATAAAATGTCCCCGCGACTGGCATCATTACGATCCCACCTCGCGTGTCCACGGACATAGACCCGCGACGGTTGACCGTCGCGGTCGCCCGCATAACGCAGTTTCAGCCCTAAGTTGTGTGTGGTGGGTGTGACAGAATAACCACAATATTTTTTAGAGAGCCATCACCCCATAGCCGCAGTTTGGCTCAGACGTTAAATCAAGTCATTTTCAAACAAGACTGACAGTCAGCAGTTTTTGAACGTCCAAATAACAGACGAACTACGAGAATTAAGATGTGCCTGATGTAGTTAGTCATAGGGCAATGTAGCTCCGAAAGGAACTACAAGTCACAAATATCATCATAGTTATTAATTAGCATAGATCCATCGAGATACAATAGGGTATTTTCAAATTTTTCAAAAACTTCTAATTTGAAGATTGGAACGAGATATTTAACAGAAAAATAAAAATAAATTGATTTCTATCCATTTTCTCAATTAAAAACGATTTAAACCAAATTTGTTCGTATTTGTTTTGAATTTACCGCCAAAACGCTTCTCACGATGACTTTTTATCACGTGACGTCAACTTTGTGTAAACTAAAGTAGTTAGTAAGTAAATAAGTGAATGTCGAGTTTATAATTAACAAGATTTTTAATGGATTTAAAGTGATATTACGGGTCTGCGGTGCCTCTGTACAAAAATACTTCTAAAACGGCGCCAAACTAAGTATTTGTACCGGTGCCGTATAAACAAAGTTGACGTCACATGTCACGTGATAAAAAGTCATCGTAAGGACCGTTTTGGCGGTAAATTCAAAACGACAAAAAATAAATTCGATTTTATTCTTTTTTAAGTGAGAAAATGTGTATGAATAAATTTATTTTTATTTTTCTGTTAAATATATCGTCCCAATCTTCAAATTAAAATAGTTTTTATGAAATCGGAAAATACCCTATTATCACTTACTAGCTTTTGTCAGCGGATTCGTCCACGTGGAGTTCGGAAATTATTTTGTGTTTACAGTCTTAACAAATTATGCACAACAAATTATTACTTCCTCATGAATCACTCTTTCTATTGGTGAAAACCGCATGAAAATCCGTTCAGTATTTTCTGAGTATATCGCGAACAGACAGAAAGAAGCGGGTGGGAGACTGTTTTATAAAATGTAGTGATCATGATAGCTATTGCACCTAGACACAACCTACAACCTAGGTAGATATACCTCGGTACCTACCCAAGTAGGTAGTCACATTTTAGTTCTATAACTGTGGACGGATAACGACTGGTAGGTATCTATCTACTAGTAGCTAAGATTGTCCTTGTCTAGAAATAAAAGAGTGGACTAGGTATATGAAATAGAGGCAATTGTTGTTTAATCCTGTCTCATCTTTACAAATTAAATAACTCTCCGGACAAACAATCAATAGTTTAAGAGAGGAGTATCATCCGTCATGTTGGAGCGCGGGGAAGCGAACGAATGGTCGACGGGTCGAGTCAAGACACGACGCCGCCCGCCGCACCTCAACGTGCCGACGATGATGCGTTGATCACGCACGCCGCCTGCGATGCAGACCACGCGCAATCCTGTGTTGGGTTCGATTTCCAACATTCTGCCTGGGTTGAAGCATAGACTTCAAAAATCTGGAATAATGACAAATATAAGTGTGTCCTCTATTTATGATGCCTCTCGTTGGTTGTTGGTTTCTGTGGTACCTGTGGGTAAGAACATGTGGTACTTAATACAATGAAAACATAAGGAGTACCTACAAATGGAAGAGGTTCTGAGAGAAGAGGAATACGAGGGTGGGAGTTTTAAACAGCGTTTATTTGAGTAAGGCTGGTAGGTCATTTCCCCTAACTAGCAAGCATGAATAGGAGAATTATTATTAAAAGAAATGAGGAAGTGCGTGTGAATTTCTACCAACGATTGAAGAACGGATAGCTAAGCTTCACTAGATAGCGCAGCAACGAGTTTGAAATGATAGGCTTTTTTTTTTTTTTGGGTTGGAAATCATCAAATAACTTCTCCCGCTCTGGGTGGAGCAGGAGGGCGTGTCAGACTTTTACTGACTAAAACCCACCCGTGTTCCTTCAGTAGCCCGTATGCCAGGGGCTGTGGTGTCTCTTTCGAACAAACCCGCACCCCTGGCAGGCATCGGCCCTTGCGGGCCCCATCATTTTCTGTGCTGACATCTCTTTGAGGCGCGCGTGGAACACAACGCGCCGTCGACTTGGGCTTGGTCCTTACCGGACAGCGAGCTACCCATTACTCGCCGTCCGCAAGCCCATGCCTACGGTGGCCGGAAATCGCCCTGGGATTCCCGACGCCCAGGGCGTCTCCGTATCCTGCGGCGGCTGGGGTCGCGAGGGCGCATATGCTGCCTTTCCCTCACGTATGATAGGCTTGTGTCTAGTTGCAGATAGATTACGAAAAATGCTTGAATACGATTGCAATCTGTGCTTCTCTTGTTTGCTAGCATCACTGGCTCAGCGTTAACAACGCTATACTTAGTACAAAAATGAATATTTTGGATCGCAAATGATCATAATTACCTTAGTATAATTTAGGTACCACCAACACATCGGTTATTGGAATATAAAAATGGGGACCAGAAAATAATAAATAATAGGTAGGTAGCTAAAAACTATGAGTTATGATTTTATTAACCGACTTCCGAAAAAGGAGGAGGTTCTATGTTCCACTGTATGTATTTTTTTATGTATGTTCCTCGATTTCTCCCCCATTTGTGGACCGATTCTCAAAATTATTATTTTATTTGAAAGAGTATACTCCTGAGGTGGTCCCATTGGCACCAAGTCAGGATCTGATTATGGAATCGCAGGGAAATCGAGAGCAACCCTCAAATTTTGTAGGTATTAACAATGTTTTTCACATATTTTCTAAAGCTATTGAGACATTTGCGTATGGTCATCATCATCTCATGACGCTGAGCTGATGAAGGAAGGTACAACTCTTTAACGGTTAGGAGTTAAGTGGAGGTTCGGGCATAACTCTGTCATAAGACCGATTTGCAAAATTCTTTTTTTGTTCGAAAGGGGTTTATTTCGAAATGGTCCCATTTAAATTTCATAAATGTAGATCGGATGATGCGTTTCGGAGACAGACAACGGAAAATGACAGCAAATTAAACGAGATTGCTGCTATAGCATAAATATGCATTGTTTTGACCCCGAGGATGATGAAATTGGTGTGGGGTAGGTACTTTAAGTACCTATCGAAAAAGTGAAAAAAAAAGAAGCTAAAAATAACTTTAATTTTGGAAGTCGGTGACTTTGGACATGTATTTCATTAATTTCTTATCACCGCCTTCCGAAATTACCTAAAGTTATTTTTCGCTTTCTAGTGTTTTTTGGAAGTCGGAAGTTATATTTTTTTGAACATTAAGAAATTAAGACACAGGTACCTAGCACGTATTAGGTAGTTAGTGTAGAGGCCAGCACATCAAGCTACCCCAATCTGTCAAATTTCTTTGATAGTTTTTCAACTTTATTACAAAGGAATAAGGTTTATGTTCAATTGGGATAGCTTGACCTGCTGGCAACTGTACTCAGTAATGCAAATAGAAAATAATCGACGGTGTGTCGATTTTTCTATGTACAGTAAAACGGGGTGAATAGAGACTGCGGGGGTGAATCGAAACGAAACTTTAAAAGTGTATTTTACTGTTGAAATTATGATCGTTTTCTGCCAACAAAGGCACTTAATCGTTAAATAAAAAACAGTAAACACATTAGAGTCCTTTTTGGCTACAAACTATCTAATTTCAACATTAAAATCCACTTTTAAGTTTCGTTTCGATTTACCCCTGCAGTCTCTATTCACCCCGTTTTACGGTAGGTACAGACGCCAGCAGGTCAACCTGCCCGAAACTGTCCAATTTTCCCAATTGAACATGAACCTTATGCTTACGGAATATAGTTGAAAATCTATCAAATAAATTTGACAGATTGGAGTAGCTTGATGTGCTGGCGTCTGTACCTAAATAACTGTGAATGGCTGAAAAAAGTTTACTTTGGTTTGTATTTAATGAAATAATCACAAGAAACCACAATAAATGCGCAGTTGCCAGCCCGCGTGGAACGAACGCCCTTAAAGGCTGGTGGCCCGAGAGCAGTGGTGGCCCAGTGTGGTATCGGCCCCGAGTTATGAGTTGTAGGTCGTGGGTTCGAACCCAGGCAGACGCTTTACTTTGGTATAAATAATTTCATCATCATTGCTCTCAACGGTGAATTAAACGTGAGGAAGCCGGCCATGTCCTAGAACCAAAAATTCTAAGAAATGTGACTAACCAGCACTGGGCCGCGTGGTAGATTACAGCCCACTCCCTCTCTAAGACAGGAGGCCTGTGTCCCACCAGCGGGAATATTATAAGCTGATTATGCTATATCAATGGAAGGAGCTTGCCTAGGAGAACCTTTGCTAATAACACGGCTGTTGCTAAATGTAATACATATAGTATAGCTACAATGCTGTAGATACATTTCCAGTATAAGCTGATCTCGCATTGGTTAAATAGGATTTCCGTACCTACAGTTCGCGTTCCGTGTGGTGCTGGACGTAAAAGAATAGCACCATCCCATTTCTTTCCGTAGGTGTCGTAGAAGGCGATTAAGGGACTTACTAGAGAATGGGCAGCAGCGTTTTCTATGCATTTTACCACCATACTGCGATCGCCAACCCGCCTGCCATGCGTGGCGATTATGGCAAAACCCCCCTTTTGGGGGAGGTCTATGTCCAGCAGTAGACGTTTTTCGGCTGAAATGATGATGATGGTGATGATTATGAATGATGTAGCCGTGTGTACTGCATTTTCTTAGTGCCCAATACATTGTTTGTCCCAATACGCCTTGAATCACCGAAGTGTTAGGCAGAGCTGTAGATAGACGCCAGCACATCAAGCTACCCCAAACTTTAAAATTTTCCCAATTGAACATGAACCTTATGCTTGTGTGATAAAGATGAAAATCCATCAAAGAAACTTGACAGATTGGGATAGCTTGATGTGCTGGCGTCTGTACAGACGCCAGCAGGTCAACCTATCCCAAACTGTCAAATTTTCCCAATTGAACATGAACCTTATTCCTTTGTTATAAAGTTGAAAAACTATCAAAGAAATTTGACAGTTATGTCCCATGTTATAGGGGGCGCAACTGTCTAAAAACTATTTTGGATTTCACAGCCCTCAGAGACTGGTTGACAATAAAGGCGACGTGCACACTACCCGATTAGCTCGACGACGGTAGCACCTGCTCTCATTGATGTATTTATTTTCCTATTAAAAGTTTATGCACAAGTAAAAAAACACCACGGATTTTATGCCCGAGGTATATCTACCGTGCGCGCCATTGCCGCTTTAATAACGAAGCCATAGCATGACGCATTATATTTCTACTCTACCCTAAAATAGAAATCGCTTCTACATTTCTCGGTTCAAAACTGTCAACTGACTACATGGAAAGGTCATTTTTGTCTACTCTTCCGTCGACAAAACGCTTCTCTACGGTTCTTGTGCTAAACCTGCTGCATACAGCCTGACACTGACCTCTGCAAATAGCAAAAACATAAGGAAATTTTAATTTTGCAGGCTGCTGTGGTGATTCCCCCTATGTATGACTGATTTGTAACTGTTTCGAACCTTGTGCTAGGAAACCTACTTAAGGGCTCATGCCTGGGACCCTTCGAGGGTTTACTTGCAATACATGCAAGGCATAATTATGAGCTCTACTATAAGTGGGTGGACTCGAATCTGCTACAACCACCATTTTTTTGCATTGGGGAGGAGATTGATTAAATTGTGGGAGGTCATTGCTTCTTAGGTAGTGTCAATATTCATGCAGGAAGAAAAATAATAAAAATATATTCCAACGGATTAAATATTTATTTCAATAAAATAACAATGTTTAATTATTTTGAAGTTTTCTCAAGCCTTTGTTTTTTCCTTTCTTGATATTCTTGAACATTATCAAACTTCCTTTTGTATAAAACTTTGATGGACTCAAATTGACTTTCTTCAGTTTCTGTGTCAATATTTTTGTTTTCAAACATTTTTATTTTGTTACTTTCTTCAACAGTAATTGTTCCATTATTTTCTTCTATTTTATATACAATGATTGTGCACTCTGTGTCATCATACACAAAAAGTGTGTTTTTGTGAAGTTTTATTGCGCTTGGGAATCGTTGCAATTTTAGTTTTTCTTCTATTTTGTGGCTATATTGGTTATCTATATTATTTACAGTGTAAATGAGGACTGCATTGAACATATGCACTGTTGCAGCCAGTAAACTAAAATTTTCATTTATTTTAGATGCTGTATAATGTACAATTGGTAAGGTAGTAACTTCAATGCCACCCTCGTCCATAACATTTATAAAATTCTGCCTCAATTGATCATTGTTGATATCACTAGAGGTGTCTATTGTATGAACCAGTCTACCTTCAGTATAGTCCCAGATTTTTATAGTACCGTCCCCTGAGGAACTTGTCAAGAATTTATCATTATGAGGCAGAAATTCTAAGTGGTTCACAAATTCTTTATGACCCAAGCAATAAGTTTGGATGTTGTAGGTGTTGGGAAAGCATGAAACTCTTATTTTTTCGTCTCTGTCACATGATATGACACACTGTGTATCATTTGACTGTAAAACATCCAACAGTAAACTCAAGTGACCCAGAAGTTTAGTGCCAGAATTCTCTTTTTTTATGTCATAAATAAGCACATCGCCACTTTTATCAGCCACTAAAATCTGTGAATTATCAACTGTGAATCTTATTCTACTGGCACTTCTTGGTATATTAAAAGTTTGTTCTCGTTCCAGTTGATCTACATCATAAACTAACAGTTGTTTGGATGTTGCTGTTACAACAGCTAAATGACTGGAATCATTCGAAATCGCAATATCTGATATATAGTCTTTTTCGGGTTGTTTGGGAGTTAGCGGGATATCAATAATTTTATGGTTTGTATAGTCATAGAAATCCACATGAAGTTCTTTCGCTACTACAATATATTTGTCGTTTGCCACTAAAACAGACATTATCCTATGTGTTAAACTTTTTATCTTATTGCACTTTTATTTAGATTTGATTTTTATCAAATTTAAGGCACAAACAAACAATGATTTATGTTCTAAAAACTTTACAGTTTTGCAAATTTGTAGGTTAGTTTTTATTAAATAAAGTGTGACACCTAAGAGTCAGTGTTGCCATTGCCACCTTGGATTTTTTTAAGGCGCTAGGTCAAGAGTAAAAGGTCGCCAATATTTCAGAAATTTGGATTAGAAGAAACCACCAAATGCCACTAAAATACGTATTTTTTTTAATTTTTTGTGTAATTTTACCAGACATAAATATATTAGACTGTATTTCTGCTGTCCTATGTCCTCTAAAATAGGGCGCCAAGACATTTTTAATAACTTCAGTACACTTAGCATTTTTAACTCGTCCGTTGCTTTGGAATCAGGGAAAGTCGATTTTACTAAATCTGTGAGATGATCAATACAGGAAACTGAACTGTGTTCTGTGATGTAAAGAGCGAGTATTGGGTAAAGGTTTAAGCCAGGTTTGGGATTCATCTAGTGACTCTTTTCTATACTTCTGTGTGTTTTTTTTTTCTTGAGTGTAACTTCCATTATTGGATAATATTTACAGTTTCAAGCCTTCACACACTGTTGCAAAAAACGACTCTATCAAACTTTAAGACTTTTCAACAGCACGAACGAAATTCCAGACAGAGTTTGACAGATAAAAAGAGAACATTAATTAACGACTGCCCCTAGGGATTCCCGGTCATATAGTAAGCATAGAACATTATGAAATTCCGGAACGGTAGGGGATTTTCCTCTCAAAAATGTGGTGCCAGAAAAAACGCTAAAAACCCCTAAAAAAATAAAAACGTCATGCAATAAAAAAAACCCACTAAGAGCCTTGAAAAAACACCAGTTCTGGTGGGAAAACCACCAAGGTGGCAACACTGCCTAAGAGACTTGTGACTTTTACACTTTTGTAAGACCCAATGATTTGCATTTTTGAAAGCGAGCAAACCAGATTCTTTTCTTGTTGATATTTTGTAATAATAAAATAAATAAATAATAGGTTTTGACCACTTAATATTCACACCTTCGTTGTAATTATTTTTTGGATCAGAACAATAATTTCTAAACGGAGCTTCCAAATGCCAATAAATCTAACGTGGAACGCGAATGAAATGTCACTGTCAAATAAATGCCAGTCCGTTCGTATTTATTTGTAATAGCAATTTGATAAAGTTATTCCTACTTGGTTGAAATTAAAAGAAACTGTGACAACAGTTACGAAATATTAACTAAATCGTGAACCACTTATTGAGAAGTAGATCATGGCTGCTATGATAAGTTCTTGGAATCCAGAAAAGAAACACAGCGACGTGGAAAGGTAAGTAACATGGAATCATGGATTTGTTCAACAAACTAAACGTTATTATCGTGCTGTAGGTGTGTTGAACGCGTTTTTAAGAAAGTTTGACTTGTTTAGTGTCAGCTGAAATACTATAAGCAATGTTTAATTTCACAGATGGATATGTATTTATCCTGCATACTTGAACAGTAAGAAGACACTCGCCCAGGGCCGTAAACTGTCGAAGTCACAATGTGTGGAGAATCCAACTCACCAGGAGATCAGAGATGTTCTGGTAGCTGCTGGTCTCAGGGTGGGAGTAGAGAACAAGCTGTATCCTAGGGAACCAAGCAAGGTAATAAAATATTTTGTGCTCTACCTGTTTTGCTAGCCTCTATTTTTAACCGCCGACGCTAAAAAAGGGCATTTGATAGTTTTTTGAATTTATTTGGAATTGAAATCTGATAGTAACCATTAGCTAATTGTTAGACTTAAAAAGTGTTTTCATTAAATTATATGTAACACATAACTTTTGTCATACAGGAAATTTTATTCAGAGGGAGAATCAGAGTGCAGTTAAAGAATGATGACGGTTCTCCAGTCAAAGCAGATCTCCCTACTCGTGAGGCTGTAATGAAGCATATTGGTGAATCAATACCTAAGCTGAAGACAAGACAAAATAGGTGATTGTTTTAATGGCACTAAATAATAAATAATTGCAGTTAAGAAACTTATACATATGAAGGCTCCTTTGAAACATAAATAGTATTGCTTTGTTGAACTCTTCATTTGTATAGCAGATGTTGCAATTCGCAATTGCGTGTCAATCTATAAGTAAGTAACGGGCCTGGCAGACGTCCTGCCTGAACAGTACCAACTACCAGGTCCAATGGTGAATTTATACCGTCCAGGGGCACACTATTTTTTTTTAAATCAAATTTGATCTAGCCGTTTAGGAGGAGTTCAGTAATATAGACACAACCAGAACAATTATCGAAATAAAGGTAGGCAATTTGGGCTGGTGTGTCCAACTCCACGTCAAGCACTTATTTTGCATATGGGTGGGAAAATCGGTTGTTCAATCCACCCCAGCTCCTCAAGGAAGGCCAGCAACGCCTTTGCACTAACAATATCAGGTCTAATTGGGTGTCAATTTATCTTGTTTATGTCAAAAATCAGTAAACAACAAAAAATAAACTCGACTATTCATCTGTTTTAAGAGTTATATGACGCCTGTTTGTGAATTGCATTATCTAATCTACAGTTTATTTGTGTCTTTACAAAATCTAGCAAGATTTGGGAAGTATTGGGTGTAGAATAAAAAAAATCTGCATAAATATAACATAATAATTATATTTAGGTTTAAAAGGTTTTAGCTGACCTGTGTTACCTGAAATAAATGAATACTTACACACAAACGTAACATCACGCTTGTATTTCCTGAAGAGATAGGCAGAGGTGTACCTATAAGAGTGCACCCACATTTCGCCAGTTAATGAACATAAAACTTGCTTCATATAATTACATTACCTTACTACAATACTATTTTGTCTTTTTCAGACCAGTGGATCAACAGCCACAGGCAGCGCAAGCAAGTCACAAGGGCAAGGGGAAAAAAGGACGCCGATAATTTTATTTGTTTATTACAAAATTAACTATTTGTACAAAATACTTATCTACTTCTATTATAAAGTTTCACAAAATAATTGTCTTTGAAAATCACTAACACTAAGAATGTATGCGAATAGATTTTTCCGCAAATTTGTTCTGACCATTTTTGTGTTTTACTATGCTGTACCCATCAAATATCATCATAACTGGTGACTTTTTCTTTGGAGTGTTTGATTGACTTGTTGTGAAGTTCAAACCATTCATTGTCATTTTTGTTTCAGTTCCTGTACGAACTTTTTGAATTTCCTTGGCAATTTGGCGACCTCCGTCAGTGACTCGTTGATAACCGGCGTTATCGAGTGTGTCATTGACGAAGTTTTCTTCGCGAACTTCTTTGGGCTGTACAGACTCTGTGTTTTTGTTGATGTCCTTGGGTAATATGAATCCTCGTAATCTTCGAAGAGGTTCTTGTAGAATTCTTCTGCTTTCTGTTTCGTTTCTTCCAGTTTTGAATTGATTTTCTCGATTGTGGTCATTGGTACTTTCAGTTTGCGAGCTGGTTTCATTATTTGATCTATTTCTTTTTGGAAATAATCCGGTATCATTTCGATTTCCGATTGGTCTTCGTAATCGAAAGCCTCTTGTACCGTTTCGTGTATCACTGTGGGTATTCTTTTCATCATCTTTTGCACAGGACTCATTCTCTCCGCATCCGGTAGCATGTTCATGATCTCCATGATGCTTGGTGATATTTCCTTCAATGTTTCCGTGAAGTGTGGCGCCGCTTCTCTCACCGATTCCATTATCGTCTCCCCGACTGCTAGAGGTATTTCTTGGATGTAATACGGGTATGTTCTTATTGTGTCTGAGAGCGCTGAGGTCACGAGTGGTAATAATATTGGCTGTCGTGGTGGTAGCCTCGGTAGTGGTAGTGGCGGGAGTCTCGGTAACAATCGAGATCGCAGTGGCGAGAGTCGGGGAAAAAGTAACTGTCTCTTCTTGCGACTCCGATTCTGAATCGGATCGATGTGTGCTGCGAGGGATGTGCGCTTCGAAAGTCTCACCAGAGTAGAATCGATTTCGCTTATATTTCTTTGTTTTAACGTAAGACTCGCTCGAGTCTGAATCGAGAAGATTATCAAACAACATACTAAGACTTTTAAGAAGCGGGATATATTTATGATTGAGCTCTTCATTTCCATTAATTTCACGTTTCTTTGACTGATTCTTACGTTTGTATCTTGATTTTTGTATAAGTTTCAGCTTTCTTGGTTTCAGTGGGCTTTTGATCAGATATTTCTTTTTATATTTAAGTGGCGATAGTAAATTTCCTCCAAGGGGGGTATGATCTGAAAAAGAATAAAATAAACATTTCATTACGATTGCGTACACGTTACATAATACATATAGGTGTGGAGCAAATTTTGTCAAATATCTACCTCGAAAGTTATCTGACTCTAGGAAGTTTTTTATCCTCAAAGGGGACCTCAGGCGTTTGATAAGGGAGTAAAGTTTGCCGGTACCTGTAGAAAATGAAAAAAAAAAGATGTTAAGACACGTGCACATTCTTACTAAGCACTACTAATGTTCGAATTTACGGTCTATGAGTTAGAAACTAAACACTCAGTAACTGCGCCGAAAGTACCCAAGCGTCTTGCCACCATCGTCGATTGATTGACTAAACATCTCTAGTGATTTTATTATTTTGATGAATGAGCATAAAAAGAAACATCGATAAGTTATGTAACATAAAATTATCACGCCTATATCGGGCTTAAGCAGAGGTAAGTAACTATAGTTTCTATAAATACCCATATTTCACCAGTTTAAGCCCCATAGATAACACTGCTCGTCCTGGGAATCTAACTCGGGACCTGATGCTCAGTAGCGATTGCGAACACAAGACCTCCGTACAACGATAGATTTTATAATAGTACCTTTTCTGAGCCAGGGCAAAAAAGTTAGCAAGACAAAATCTACCGCACAGTTTAAATTCTCATGTAACTAATGGGCCTATCACACGCTCAAGCTTCACCACAGTTTTGCCTGCCAGGCCGGTTTGTATACGGAACACCATGTACAAATCGGCGAGTTTTACCAACCACACGCACGGTGTTCCATGTACAAACCGGCTTGCGCAGACAAAACTGCACCCTAATTGCGTAACTCACGATTGATCATAATTGGTTTCGTCTTCACAGTTAAACAATATTCATTGCGTTATTTATGTTGTCGAACAGACACATTTTTCGAACATATGAAGCAATGGTTTAACAATCCGTTTCAAAACGATACAAATATTATGATGAATCGTGAGTTACGCAATTAGGGTGCTGGTAGAGCTTGAGCGTGTGGTAGGCCCATAATGTGCCATACAAAAAATATATACTGGTACATAGCTACATAGCTTCTTGAGCCCCACACCCAAAAACCAATGTGCGTTTTGCTATTCGAATTTCGAACGCTCGGCAAAAAAGTTTACATTTTACTAGATAATTAATGAAACAAGCACAACCAGTGTTTGAGAAGAGATGTACCTAGAGCTAACATGTGAGAAGAACATGTCACCTACAAGTGGTGGACGCAGTGAATCTAAGTATTTTTGTTTGTGGTTACTCTAGGTTGCAATTTTCACACTTTAAAGGTATAGTATACAGGAAAAGTTTTTATCCAGTGCGCAAATTTTTTTTGGTGGTTCAGTATCAGTGATAGAACACATTTCCATAATTTTTTCAGTACTTTTTTTTTTTAATTTATCCGACTTTATGTCAGTAAAATATGGACACAAACTACTCGTAATAACATCAATGGGCGCGCGCGGCGGCCGGCGCAAACGGCGGTGTTGCACGGGGATGAAAACCCCTCCCGGGAGGCAGGGTGGCGTTGTGGCCGACGACAGTCCGCTCATCGCACGCGCTGTTGTGACGTCGCGTCTAATCGTTTTCCCGCGCAAGCGCTCCGCCGCACGCGCATGTGTGTCGTACTTGTACCTACCGGCCACGATGTCAGACTTCACTAACCGCTAGTTTTATGAGATTGTGCGAGTGTATTTAGTGAGTGACGAAAGTTTACGACCAGCTCGCAGAATGTATGCAACGGAGGACGGAGAGCATACCTACCTCAAATGCGAGCCCATGGGATCCGTAACCTTGTAGTTCCTAATGAAAGGACCATTTCAGCGGCTACTCAAAGGATGCTTGATCACGGACAGTTCCTAAGTCCGTCAGTTCGTAAGTACGTACCTAGAGATGTCAATTTAATTGATAATAATGCTTTATTTTCTGTATTTTGATGGTCCTTAGCCCATGAAAGTATGAAGGAAAAATTGGAAATACTGTTTAGATAACTTCAGGTCACGGGTCACGGCCTAAACATAAAAATGTCTAGTTCGAACCTGATAAAATTAGCGATCCGTACATTGACCCACGTAAATAATACCTACATCGTAAATACGGCACAACGAGCGAGCGCACAGCTGATAGGTAGGTACTTTCGCGCGTTCTGATTCGCCGCGCGCCGCCGGCGGGCGCTGGGTGGCCATGCAACCACTTTTAAAGTAGTCATCTTTCGTTAACGATAACTTTATTTTTTTGTACTAAGACATCTCAAAATAAAAAAACTATGTTTAATAAAACTCGTTTATGTTTAATTTGTCAAAATTTGCGCAGTGGATAAAAACTTTTCCTGTATAGGTATAGTGTAGGGACATACCTGCTGATTTTTGCGGAAGTGTGGTCTCGAAGGCTCCCTTTTGCTGCGACTCGGCGGTAATCACGTCGTTCAATGAAATCGTTTTTGCTTCCAGATCTGAAGAAAACATAAATTTTCCATAAAACTGATTTTTCAAGATAAGTATTTATTAAGGTGGAAGCTCCAAAGTAAGTTATACCTAGTTCAAATTTTCTTAGGTTTTTTTTTTGGAATTTTCACGTCATTACATGAAAAAAACTTTTCCAAAAAAAAAAACTGACTTCCGGAAAAACACTACAAAGTGAAAAATAACTTAAATTTCGGAAGTCGGTGACTTTGGATATATATTTTACTAATTTCTTGTCGCCGCCTACGCCTTCCGAAACTAAAGTTATTTTTTATTTTTGGATTTTTTTTTATTTTTCACTTTTTGGTTATAGTACCTACCCCACACAAATTCGAAATTTCATAATCCTTGGGGTCAAAACAATTCATATTTAGGCGATAACAGCAATCGCGGTTAATTTGCTGTCAAGTTTTGAAGAGTTCCGTTGTCTGTCTCCGAAACGCATCATCAGATCTACATTAAATTTAAATGGGACCATTTCGAAATAAACTCCCTTAGAATTTTACAAATCGGTCCAAATATGACGGAGTTATGCCCGAGCCTCCACCTAACTCCTAACCGTTAAAGAGTTGTACCTTCCTTCATCAGCTCAGCGTCTTGAGAAGATGATAACCATACGCAAATGTCTCAATAGCTTTAGAAAATATATGAAAAACATTGTTAATACCTATAAAATTTGAGGGTTGCCCTCGATTTCCCTGGGACTCCATCATCAGATCCTGACTTGGTGCCAATGGGACCACATCAGGAGTATACTCTTTCAATTAAAAAAAGAATTTTGACAATCGGTCTACAAATGGGGGAGAAATCGATGAACATACATAAAAAAAATACACAGTCGAACATTTAACCGTCCCCTTTTTGGAAGTCGATTAAAAAGTCATTCAATCGAGTTAAATGAAGTTAGAGTGTTGTATTAATTCCTTAAATGTTTTTAATTATGCAAAGCCATAGTTGTTGCGGTCGCGAATCATATTGTAATCAACATACAACCTTGCACTGACCTGCAAATTGTAAAACCTCAGATTATAAAACAAAGGCAGATAGATAGACCGTGCGTAACACCAAGAGAGAGGCCAAAAAACCAAATACGAAATCGTCGCATTGTATGTTACATTTTTTTTTTATAATAAAACGTACACAATGCGACGTTTCGCGGCGTACTAACTCGAGTTTTGAATCAGTAAGTATTTGTTTTTTTTTGGCCTCTTGATGTTCCGCGGAAATTTGAATTTTGTCTGTTACCCTGGACCTTTAAGTTACGAATTTAAAACTTACATTCAATAATAAAACAGTTGAAAATAACGTAGTAGTGCCATCTTCGGATTTCCATTTTCTGTCATTTTCGCGATAACTCGAACCACTATGCTTATGACGTTACGTGCAGTTGTTACGATGCACTCATATTTATAAAGTTCTTCAATAAATGCTGAAGCAGCAACGCCTTTTATATGAATTGCACGTTTCCATTACCTACCTACTTTAAGGTACTTTGCCGTCAATAATGATTACGTATGCCATGTTACGTGATTTTGATTTTACCTAGTGCCAGTTTTTGTACCTATTACGTCACTACGATTGAAAAAAGACGACTTCGAGGGTTGTTCAATAAAAGCTGATATTTGTTAAATAGATTTTGCAAATCATTATATAAAGACAACGTAGGCCTTACTCAACCTTCCCGGTACCCGCTTCGGTTCTAGGCAACACGTGGTAGGTACTGTCAGCAATAAAACACATAATTCTAAATCTAGATGGACCAAAATTAGGTACTCGGTGTTGGTACCGATTTTCAGCATTTGATGTGTAGGTATAGAGTTTTAGTACTTATTTTAGTTAAACATGTCGTGTTACCAATTCGCCCCAGAATTAAAAAAAACTTGGGGTCAAAATCAGTAGACTTTCGTTCCCGACTGTTCCTACCTAAACTCCGTATTTTGTAACTTGTTTGTAGGATCAGCAAAGTAAGCAAAAATAAAAATACAACCCAACAAATTCCGATATTGTCGCAGTATAAAGGGAATAGTGTACCCTGAGTCATTATGAATGTACTAAGACGTGTCTTCCGCTTTCATACGGAATTTCACTCACGGATCACGTACATAATATTGGATGTTATAACTATCATAAACTGGTAGGTATCTAAATGACAATGTTATTCTTGTATTGTATTTATGTTATTGTAGTATTTATTTGTTGAATTAATGTTATTGTGATATACGAAAGAAAGCGACCAGCGCGTCGCGTAGGCCTATGTTTGGTAGTGAGTTTCAGGCCATTGTGATAATCATATGATATAGGTACGTAACTATCTAATGAAAATAACGTTTCGCTATACAGATGGAGCAGTGGTGGCCAAGTGGTAACGGCCGCGACTTACGAGTTGCAGGTCGTGAGTTCTAACCCAGCCAGGCGCTTTACTTTGTGTAAATTATTTCATCACCACTGCTCTCAAAACGGTGAAGAAAAACATCGTGAGGAAACCGGCATGTCCTAGAACCAAAAATTCGAAGACATGTGACATCTACCAACCCGCATTGGGCCCGCGTGGTTGATTATGGCCCAATCCCTCTCACCGAGAGGCCTGTGTCCCAGCAGTGGGAACATTATAGGCTGATGATGATGATGATACAGAATATTACATAATAATACCTATATTATTGTCACACTGCAAAAGCCATTGCATATATTATACAGAGAAGGCATGAGCATTGATCACCACGCTAGCTCAAGATGGGTTGGCGATTTTATACTTAGAATCTTACTAATTTTATAAATGTGAAAGTTTGCTTGTTTGGATATTTTGATGTTTGTAATTCAAACACGCAAAAACGGCTTAACAGATTTGGATTAAATTTAGCACACATACCTATAGTTTATAACCAGCACCCTAATTGCGTAAATCACGATTAATCATAATCTGTTTCAATTTGACAGTTCAACAATATTCATTGCGTTATTTACGTTGTTGAGCTGACACATTTTTCATATATATGAAAAATGTGTCAGCTCAACAGAACATATGAAGCAATGTTTTAACAATCTGTTTCAAAACGAAACAAATTGTGATTAATCGTGAGTTACGCAATTAGGGTGCTGAATTAACACATAGGGTACTTTTTATCTCGGTAGTAGGTACCTACATTCCTGTGGGATTATATTCGACATCCACGCGGGCGAAGCTGCCGGCAAAAGCTAGTATTAACGATAAGTCCAGGTTTTCGCACATAGTTTTCTTTCACAAATATTTGTTTAGAAAGTATTTATGAATTGAAATAGTCACATTAGTACTTGCCCGGATTTGAACCCACAACCTCGTGCATTAGAGGCGAGTCCTTAACAACTGGGCCTTGCCATCTAATGTTTTGATTGACATTGGATGTCACACAGTCATGCATGACCCACACATAAAAGCAAATAGCCCACATAGTGCCTTGTCCATTTTTGTCGTTTAAAATAAAGATTGTCTACCTAAGTTCCAAATCGATGTGTGATGTGGGTCTATGTTTGTAAACTTGCGGGGTAATTGCCTAACAGCAATATCTTTCAAAATGATTCAGATTCTGATTGATAGTGTGTTAAGAGGTGAAAAGAGATGCATCAACAATACCTGTTTAGAACATTAAATTTTATAGAGCGTTTTTATGAACTCCAAACTATTAAACTCACCTCTCGATTCCCGCATAGTTAAAGACTAAACTAAAGACAAAGAAGACTAGGAAGTTTAAATGTAGAGTTCTTTACAGGAGAGGAGAGAAAATATTAAAATCCACTTGATAAATGATAATGATTTTGACGTTCAAAAAGAGCTGACTCTCAGCCTAGTATGAATAAATGACTTTTGATTTCGAATTTGATACCTAAATGATTTTATTTCTGTTCGTAAGTAGGTTTGTACAACCACTTTTACACGTCAATCATATGTTAAAAACAAGATGAGGTCGGTGTTTCGTTTCTAACAACTCTGAGAAGAAAGGCCGAAACAAACTCAGACATAATCTTGGTCAGATCAAGTGACGGCCTTGTGGATTGGTAGACACCAATCCATAGACGTATATTTCAGACGAAATGGTCTTTTGAGGAAAGAACTTCATCCCACATATGAGGATGTGATCTTTTTAAAAAGCGCTACTACAACAACTGTTATTTGCAGTTTGGGTGATAAATTATCACATAAAATTGTAGATAATGGCTCTTTTATATCAAATGTTTCGATAAATAATAAAATAAGGGCAGTAAAACAAAGGAGTTGCTGCAGGGTCGGGCCATCGTTAAAATATTACGATCGTCCAATATCGAAGGATGAAATCTTTAATCGTATAGATCCGAGTTTTACGTGGAAGTAAAGTGGGCTCTGGCGGCGGAACAAAATAGTTAGATAAGTCCAACAACTTATTGCCGAATAAATCAAATTCCCTAATGCCATAAAACTAATCGAGCTTATAATATTTGAACGACCCTATAATTCGGCACTTCACATCTTATTTATACCTTACTTTTATTTTGCACAGCTAGGATAAATCGGTGGTTTTAATTTAGATTGACGGGGTAATTTCGTAAGACAATAACAGTTGAAATGTTTTTAATTTTGACAGTTCAACAACATTCATTGCGTTATTTACGTTGCTGAGTAGACACATTTTTCAAAGACATAAAGCAATGGATTAGCAATATCCTTTATTTAGCAATTAGGGTGCGTACAGCAGGCTTAGCATGACGCCTTTTATTTGTATTCTACTATAGAATAGAAATCGCTTGTCTACATTTCCTCGATGAAAAACTGTTAACTGTCTATACGGAAACGTCATTTTTGTTTACTCTTCCGATGACAAAACGCTTGTCTACGGCTCTCGCGCTAAGCCTGCTGTAGAGGTTTTTTTAGGATTGGCTTTGACAACCGACCTCCACGAATGGTATCTACATACCAAATATAAAGTAACTAAAGTGGCTCTTCGTGTTTGTCTGTGACCGCATTGATTTTGTTAACTATGCAACGGATTTTGATGAATTTTTCACCTTCATTAACAGAATATATATTTGGGAAGATTTATGTGTATGTACAATAATATCTTCAAGAACTGGTCACTAGCAGGATTAAACAGAAGAAGTGGAAGGAGGGTAGAGAGGCCTTTGCTTTGCAGTGGGACATCACAGGCTTTTAATAAGCGGTACTCCTGGACACGGCTCGCATTGTTAAGGATTGTTCCCAATACCGGTGGGCTACTATTTTTTTTATCTTTAAATGTTCTTATATATTTTTTTACTAATAGTTAAAAATTTAATTTATTTGCTTATTTAGTGGAATAAAGGAAATAATAATACAATAATATAATAAACTTACGTACATAAGTAAAGAAATTTCGATGTTTTGTAAAGTCCTCAAAACCGTGCGAAGCTGGAGCGGGTTGTTAGTATTTTATAATGTTGATGTCATGTGCATCATGATGTAAAACAAGTAGCATCGTCCATAGAAATCATTACTTACCTATGTTAAACTAGCTTTCGAGGTCGGATATTTACCCACGGGAACATAAAATCGGGATAAAATGTGTCATTCCAGGTTATAAACTATCTGTGTGGTAAATTTCATCCAAATCCGTTTAGGACTTTTTGCGTGATTGAGGACAAACATTCAAACATCGTACCGTGTGGTGCCGGACGTAAAAGAATAGCACCATCCCATTTCTTCCCGTGGGTGTCGTAGAAGGCGATTACGGGACTTACTAGAGATTGGGCAGCAGCGTTCTCTATGCGTTTTACCACCCTGCTGCGATCGCCAACCCGCCTGGTCAGTGGGTCGCGCTTACAATACCTACTTACATTTTCATTTATAATATTACCAGCTTTTGCCAGCGATTTCACCCTTGTGGAGTACGGAAATTATCCCACGAGAACGTATTACCGGGTTAAAAAGTATCCTATGTGTTAATCCAGGTTATAATCTATCTGTGTGCCATATTTCATCCAAATCCGTTCAGCCGTTGTTGCGTGATTGAGTAACAAACATCCAAACTTTCACATTTATAATATTAGTAGCATAACGTACCTACTGTTATATTTTTAGATACTCAGGCATATCAAGATTTGTATGTAGATCATCCCAAGTAGGGAGATCCACTCACTAGGAAGAGCGTTCTATCACAAATTTCTTTATTTGAGTTTGTGAGGCGAAGAACGTACGGCTCCCTTCAACCCAATTTATAATATAAATGGGGTTTATGATATGAATTTATATAATAAATGGGGTTGAAGAGCCTGTACTTTCTCAAGGTGAGCGATGGAAATGATTATAAAGTGATTTTGTTACTTGTGATCTATAAATTGAATATGTAGGGAACTGTCTTCTTAGATTTTATCATGGTGATGGGCAGCAAATTCGTAGGTAAGGGTAGACAGCAAAATTTAAATTTACTTATCAGGTTGTATGATGATGATGATGATGATGGATGATGATGATGATGATGATGATGGATGATGATGATGATGATGATCTAAATATGCTACGCGGCTGTAACGAAATTTTGCATATAGAATTCATCATCTGCCTAGCCTTTTCCCAACCATGTTGAGGTCGGGTTAGACAACTAGAACAATTAGCGTTTTTATGAATATTCAAGCCACCAGTTGGCGCCACTTTGACAAGAGGTCTTCCAGTTCGACAATGAACTTAAAATATTTGATGTCATTCATTTCATTCATTCGTTCACCATACAGTCTGTGCGCTTTGACACTTTTGACAGGTGCCCGAACCTGACGTCTCAGTGCTGCCACCTAGTGAACGTCATTTCAGAAAACCCTCATTCCAGTATGTTACATGGAGCGACTGCCTATCTGATCTCCACAACCCAGTTACTGAGTAGGTAATTAGACTGGTTGTCAGACTTTCGGGCTTCTGACTTCGCGTAACGACTGTCAAAGTTCCACGAGAAACAGCCGGCACCAACGAATTTTCGTACTTTCCGAGGCACGGAGGGGTTTCGGTATGTGAGTTATGATTGGCACCCATACACGGATCAGTTGATCGATCGACCCGAGTGCCAGTAATAATCACCTCGAAAACAAGGCGCGATGTTTTATGTTTATAATTTAAAACTTATTATTTCTGTTCTTCAAGTATTTATTTCACTATTCGGCTATTTTACTCTGCGGTTGATAAAACGTTCGTTTTATTCGTACCCAAATCCGAAGGCCCGGCCGCGGCTCGAACGCTAGTGGTCGGTTACTTCCTCAATTTACGAGCGCACATAGCCCGGAGTTAGTATCGTTGTCGTCACGCTTCGTATATTGTGCATTTATATTTCAACCAATATACATTACTTACTATTTGTTAGGAATAGCCGATACTGTATTTTTTGTTCGTCTTTTCAGCGGGGCCGTTGGTTTTTTGATAATTTCAGGGGTCTTTGTGTTAGGATTTAGGAAATAACAGATAAAATTGCCGATGTTTTAAGAACCTAAATATGGCAAAAAAAAGCGACCAAGTGCGAGTCGGACTCGCACAAGAAGGGTTCTGTACTATCGTACGGCATTGAACACTACTTATCATACTTAAATAAATACTTTAGTAAAGATCGAGCAAAAACGCCGATAAAAATACGTTTGATATGTACCTTGTTTCATTATTAAAGTTTCTTATTACTTTCTGTTAAACCAGCCATAATAGTTCCAGTGTTTACTTAAGTATTACGGTTTAAAGTCTGTGAGAGATGGACGGACGGACAGACGGACCGCGGAGCCTTAGTAATAGGATTCCGCCGGCATCGTATAGCTACGGGACCCTAAAAAGGGAAGAAACCACTAACGCTAAATACCTAAGCGCTCAAAATTCGTAACTCGTAAGTATAAAAGAATTTCCCCAGAGCTTGGTTTCTGTTAAACATTATCACTGGCTTCTTTTTGTCGGCTATTTCGGTATGCTGTTGCACGAAGAGACTCGAAACTCGCAATTTCACCGAAGTATATCGAGTGCACTGTATCTAAACAGGCTGAACCGCCTCCCAGAGAGTCTTACCACTGTAGCGATAAACGGATTTGGGAGGGTTGGCATTATTCGGCCGTAATAGAGTGATACTTCTTTAGGACCATTCAGGAAACTGATGACACTATTTGGTTTTGCCATAAAAAGTTATGATATCATATTTGCGGTATCAAAATATTACGAAAAAATAATGCTTTCGCTGGTAGCCTCTCGCCTTTGATAATAATTTCTTATTTTTTATAGTTCCTCTGAAATAAATATTTCAGCTGACACATTTATAACATTAGTTACATTTATTCGTACGCTTCTTGCTTTCGTAATAAAAATATAAACAAGCGGCACAGAATTATTCAATGTGTGTTGTTTACTCAGGTTCCGCTAACTTCAGCAAAACGCTTTCACGAATGCGTGACCGAACATTGATGTTGTTGATATAAACAAAAGATGAACGTTGATTTTGAATCGGAATGTGTTTCATCGTATTTGTTCTAAGTCTAGTGGGATCGTGGTGCCCTAGTGGTAACGGACGGTAGGTTGTGAGTTCCAACCCAGGTAGACACTTTACTGTGTGTATTTAATTTCATCACCACTACTCCCAAAACGGTGAAGGAAAACATCTTGGGGAAACCGGCATGTCTAAGAACCAAAAATTCGAAAGCATGTGACATTCACCAACCCGCACTAGGCCCGCGTGGTGGATTACGGCCCACTCCCTTTCATAGAGAGGAGGCCTTATTTATACTACTGTTATGTTTAGGTATAGCGTGGCTATACAGGCAGATTTTGTAAACTGTAACCATAAATTCAGCATTAGATTCTACTTAAATTCCTACCGTAGCAATTTTACGACGATAAGCAAAAATAAAATCAGTTGTTTCATAGAAACGTGCAGTAAGTGCCTACGCGGTCAAAATGTATGGAACAGCGAAAAAAATCTACGGTCTACAGTCATATGCTGAACTCATGGTAACAGTTTCCGCACTGGCTAAAATTTCATCCTGTAGGTATCGCCCTCCAGTTTAAAACAAAGCAATGGAACTGGCATTAGGGAGCTGGCATATTGCCTCAGTTCCAAGTTTTACTGCCGCTATCTCAGGGTTTATGCCTTATAAAATCTGCTGCCGCGACCACGGCGAATCGCCGCCAGCTAAAAGTATGACTGGCGAATAGATATTATCGCAATTGGTGGGTAGTATTGTTCAATGGAGAACAGCTTGTATTTCAGGACTTTATTTTCTTTGCCTCTCTTCAAGCTATTGAAGAGTTTACGACTCGGCTTGTTTGTTGTTTATATGAACACTTGACTGTTGAATTTCAGCACTGAATTTTCTCCAATCAGTCTTTAAACCGTCGGTACGTACCTTTGAATTGTGTTGTTGTTATAAATAACTATGGTTATCAGAGGAAATTAGACCCGTACTTAAAATCTATGTTTGATAATAATGGATACTTGCATCAATAAGGTATTTTCCGATTTGATAAAAACTATTTTTATTTGAAGGTTAGCACGATATATTTAACAGAAAAATAAAAATAAATTTATTAAAACCCATTTTCTCAGTTAAAAACGATTAAGATCTAATTTATTTTTCGTTGTTTTGAATTTACCGCCAAAACGCTCCTTACGATGACTTTTTGTAGTGATTATACAGTAATGAGGGTTGTCTTGAATAGTCAAGCCACCAGTTGGCGCCATTTTAACAAGAGGTCTTACATTTCGACAGTGAATTTAAAATATTTGTTGTCATTCCTTTAATTCATTCGTTCACCATTCAGTCCCTAGGCGCTTTGACACTTGACAGGTGCCCGGACCTGACGTCTCAGTGCTGCCAGAAAACCCTCATTTAGTAAATTATCGAATGAAAGATATTGTGTTACCTTGCTAAATTGAATGGTATCTACAAATAAAACTCTATAAAACGGTTCGTATGTTTGACAGAAAGCTTGAGTGTAGGTAGGTATACCTATACAATAAGGTTATAAGGCCAACATTTTTTGTACACAAAAATATTTACAAAAATCTCGGTCCTAACATATAAGGTTGTTTATTCGTCCACGTCCCTACTTGCAAACATCCGCAGGAGATGACTTGGGCGAGTCTACATTTTATATCCCACCCCGCTTTACGTCCGTCTCTCGGGTAGTCCAGTCCGGTTCGATACCGATGTGGCTGGCAATTTTATTTGCACGCAAATTCGAAGGCTCGTAACATGGCCGGAACTGATGGGGTCCCGGTAACGAACTCCACACTCGTATGGTCCGACTTATGACTTTCATTTCCTTCTACTTCGTTGTAAACGTTACAAGATCCTCAGAACGATGTACCTACATAATATTTTTGTTTATCTACCTAGTGTTTCTTCGTTTTATGACAAAGTGGTCATGCAAATATGTTACGAGCATGGTAAACAAAATATTCTGCAAAATAAAACACAAATTGGTTTCAACTTTAATCGAAAGTCAAGAATCTACCTACGTCCGTCGTTCAGGAATAGGTGCCTACGCTTCTCATTCCAAAAGCAAATTTCAGTCCCTCGAATATGTTCCTGAAATCGTAAAAACACTGTCATCGTAAGGGTAGAGGCATATTTTGTATTGAGTACCATCCCCGGCAAACCGTGGCCATTGAATCCGCAGAATGTACGCCCAAATGTAATAAGGAGAAGCGATAGGATTCATAGATAGGTGAACAAAGACGTGAGACCACAATAGGAGTTGCTCTCTCCGTATTGTCTATATTTTTGGTTTAAAGCATACAAGCTTTGTGTGCCTGATATACGATTTCTGTTTAGGAAATTATGTGCTTGGTTACCTAATTTCGTTTTAGTGTTTCATGTAACTTTCAAATGTAACGCAGCATTGTTCAGCGGGATGTATTTGGGAGTTTCAAATGTTCAACTTTCGTTTTAATTGTTTTGCAAATTTTGTTTATATTTTAGAGGTGCATAGAGCTAATTAATAAAAGATAATTAAAATGTGGAGGAACAAGAATTCAAAGTACCTGCTAGGTACTAACTTGACCTACAGACAATCTTCCATATTAGGAAGTACCTATTGTTTTTTTTTTGTATATTCAATACCAAAAGAATCAGCCAAGTGTATTAAAAATATTTATGTACTTTTTATGACAATTGTATTATTACTGAAGCCGATTATCTAAAGCAAGTGCTGTCTGCAAGCTGCGGTTGCCCCTACTTAAGGATATGGTGGACTTTCTTTTGCCGAGAATCATATTTCAAAGTCTGAATATTATGTGAATTTTCCGTTATTATTTGTTCTGTACATATTCACGTTAATAGTTAATGTTATTTCGGTGGAACAAACTTTGACCTATAAAGGCGTCAAATTCGTTTGTTATGAAACCATAAAAATGAATATTGAAATAATAATTTCCGTCTCACACGTGAAAACTTCTTCGTTCTTCCTCCTAAACTCACCGTTACTGTTATGCTATATGTTTACGAATACGTGTTTTTTTTCTCTAAGACATAATGTCTGTAAAGGAAGAAACCCATAAATGCTGAGAAGGTTAAAGAATTCGGGCAAAGGGAACTTTTATGTGCAATATCACGTAATAACGGTCAGTACAATACCTTGGTCTGTAATACAGCGTATAAAATCATATGAAAATTGATTTTCACGCATTAATGTGTCAGTTAGAGTATAGGTATGGAGCAGCATCCGCGTCGAGGGCCTTATCTCTCAGTTTATGGGCGCTAGCATCCGTTCGTGAGGCAGGAATCGACCGTTACAACCTAGTTAGAGCAAATATTCAGCTCGTATTTAAATATTCTCCAGTACAATCTCGGCTTTATCTTCTGCGAGGGACGTACTAGTACGTACAGCAGGAGGTACGTACCTGTGTTCTATCTTTAGTACCTCTGCTTCTGTTATTGTTCGCTGCTTCATAATGATTGTCGATTAGGTTTAATAGAACTATAAAATTCCAGGATTCCTCTTCGTCAGGTAAATTGTTTCTCAGCTACTTACGTTTTACATAACATAACATCACGACTTTTTCCCCGAATGGTTAGGCAGAGGTACACCTAGAAGACCTATACCCACATTTTACCAGTTATGTTAAAATCCCATGTTATAGGGGGCGAGCGTAATCACTACTGCTCTCAAAACGGTGAAGGAAGTCATCGTGAGGAAACTATCAAAAAATGTCCTAGAACCAATAATTCGACCTGCGTGCTGGATTATGGCCCACTCCCTCTCACAGAGAGGAGGCCTACGTCCCAGTAGTGGGGAAATTATAGGCTGCTTATGTAAGGGCAGCCCTATTTTCATCAACCGGGCACATTCCAGGCTCCGGGGTATTACTGAGAATTTCCAGATAGAAAACCCAATGCTTGACCTGGAAATCAAACCCACGACCTCATGCTCAGAAGTACCAACGAGAAACGTACGTTCTAATGGTGTGCGAAAATGGAAAAGTACCCGCGGACTTTTTTGTGTAGATTTCCCCTAAGTGATCCAATAACATCTTTATTGAAATACAAAGGAAGACTTGTCGCTACAATATGTCGATAAAATATTCAAAGAAATAAGAGGTTTCAGTAACGTGTTGTACAAGGACAAACATCATTCAGCACATATTTATACGTGTGCGAGATGTGTGTAGTACCTACGTACTACGTAGGCTTTCGATATCGGTACATAGGTGCTTAATATTTCATGTGCGAGTCGGGCCGGAATGCGAACGGAACAATTTGCCAATAATCCTATCCCGGGGCAATAACTGAGGTGGCGCCCAGCAGAAATGGGTGTTATTGCCCATGAATGATTTCTGCGCAACTCATAAGGCCGACTTGAATTCTTTCTGTATTGAAATTGCGTATTTCTCTCTTGTTTTATTAACTTATTCGGTCTCATTTTCGATATTCTATTTAGGTACACCTGGCTTTCATCTTCTTCTGACAGTTTTTCATGAAATTTTGTCAGCCTTCTAGACTTCATTAGGTTATGGGCCTAGATCCTGCATTTATGGGAGTGTTGCAGTAAAATTTTCTTGTACATTTGAGAATAAATGGTTTGATCTCAACTGAAACCAGTCTACATAAAACCCAACCACATAAGCAGTGCTTTAAGTAGTTCCATACAATCCATAATTCAGCTTGAAATAATGAGGAGCCCATTTAAAGCCGTGCAGTTCATAATTTATATACAAACGGGTTTATTACCTCGTTATTGCTAAACGAATAGATTTTTCGTCTGCAATTTCGGTCCAGGTTAATAAATCAATTTGTCGAGCACAAATGTTCTCTGCGAGCAAAGTCCTGTGGAGGACAATATGCTCGCTCCATTGTGGCTGCAAATTCAATTTATATTCAGATCTGTACAGAAATAGAATTGAAACTTAGATTGCGGCTAGATACTGGCAGGTTTATAATAGCGAGCCGCCGCTGCTACTGGATACTACTAACTAAATATCCTAGGCGAAACTTTTAAGTTTAGGGCCCCAGACTAACCTCTAACAAACTTAGTATCCTCTAATTTAAGTATTTGGACGTAAACCGGATGGATGTTTGATTAAATTCTCACTTTATCTGATTTGGATTGAAAAGGCCTTTTCAGAACGCGATTATCTGAGTTCCTCGAATACCTCAGCCAGCCCTATGGCAGTTCCATTTCAATTTATTAATAAACGCAACCTCTTCCCTATCCGTAGTATAAATAACCCGACTGACACACTAAATATGCGCGGTCCATCCATGAGGAATATTATCGAATGAGGGGACATCGACAGTTTTATCTTATTCCCGGGAATAGGGTCCTTCATATTTATTTGCTTAAATAACGACGAATCTACGTCGAATTTTGGGCGTACGTTCCCTATTAGGTAGCCATAAATTATGAGATAAATGATAACGCTTATCATTAATACAAAGATTTATTCGAGATAACTCCACGTAGGGGACATGGAGGACGATCGTAATGTATGTTTTATGTACATTTATGTATATTAGAGATGAATTATGTTGGTTGGCCGTGAGATATGCTCGCAGACATCCAATTACAAATAGATCGTGGAGTGGAAGAATTGACGAGACAGCTTGAGATAAAAAAAGGAAATTGCTTATAAACATGTATTTCGATAATAATACCTACTACCTGGGAAATAAATTCTGTAGCAATTCTACTTATTGCAAAGGTTTCCTTTTCATACATGTGTGAAATAGAGAGAGATTTTGGTGGTAACGTTACAGAAACCGCAATAGATGAACAGAAGTCGTATTAAACATTAATTTCTTCGGAAAGCCTGGCAGTGTTATGTGAGGGGGTGGAGGGGGCACATTAGATAAATTAAAAGTGGACAGTGGCGATAGGAGGAAGTCACAACGGAGGGTAACGCTGCAAACGTTCATACTCGTAAGTGGCCACTAAACTTTATTGTAGTGTTTACGACCAACGAAAATACTTTTATGGACATTTTTCGACATAGATAGGAGATGTGCGGTTTTCATGCCGCTGTAAATAAATACTTACGTATTTTAGACAGCGGTAAAGGAGTTTTGTTTCTGTTGCAGAGTAAAATAGGAACAGTTGTGAGGGCCCAGGTGTGGTTGCAGGAGCCCAGCCGTTCGTAAGCTTAGATAAAGTTTACTAATATATGCTGCAACCTGGAACAGTCCTCACTAAGTTTTAAAGGTACGTCTTGGAAAGACATATTTAGACTCAACCACAGCAAAACGAGCTACTCTTTATACTCGTATGTATAAAGTAAGTAGGTACTGTATCTTGAAAATTAGGGTACTTACTTTAGATTACTTTTTTTAACGAAGGTTCGTTCAATTCCTTCGGTCTCAAATGTATTTTTGTGTATAGGTTTGTTACGCGATATCATTTTTTTTCGATGGATTTTAGAGTATGCCTCAAGGGTGTTTTATGTACATTTTATTAACTTTGCCGATGTAGTTTTTGAGTTAGGTTCAATAATACGTATGTTTTGCACTTAGTGTATATGGATGATGGTGTTATAATGTCCTGTCGCTGTTGTTTACAGAGAAAGTAGTGGTATACGAATTTGTGTGGGTCAGTTACCACGGCTAAAAAGTGATAATTAAAAACTTTTTTCCAGAAAAAAAAAAACAACCGATTTATCCGGAAACAAAGCTAAAAGTTGGGAAGTCGCAATTCCGTACACGAAGCTCTCCAGAAAGAGCTAACAGACAAATTACTGTACTGAAAAACAATCGTTTCCCGAAAAAACACTAAAAGTGAAAAAAAGTTTAATTTCGGAAGTCGGTGTCAACAAATTAAAATACGTAACCAAAGACACCGACTTCGGTAAGCTAAGCTGAAGCGAAAAAACGGTGAAACGAGACTTTTAGCTGTTAGCTTTACTTCCAGGAGACCGGTACATTGCTTTGCAACTTTCTGAGGGTATGTCTTAACAACAGGCAAGACACCTAGCTGCCTATTCCGTCAATAATGTCCAGTGTCTCAGGTATTCATAACCAAACTTTTTAACCGAATTATAATTATGCATTAAAAAAAGAACGAAAAAGGATAAAAGAAAAAAAAAGTAAACTTATATACGATAAAGTTACATTACATTAAAAATAGAATACAGTCTTACCTATACTCCAGCTTAGGCATTATGTTTGGATAATTCGGGCCCTAAAAACATTGTATGGTTACGACTGTGGTTACGGCAGAAATGTACTCAATATAGTTCCAGTTACAACGTCTTTGATGTGAAACTTATCTCTATTTCGCATTCAAAGGCCCGAGATGGCACATTTTCAACATCCACAGCCGTATCCATTCTTAGTCTTTGAAACGTTTAAAAATAGCTCTCAATGGGCTTAAAATGTATTGGAAAGGGCCTAGGTAAAGGGAGATGGAACAAGTAAAACAAGCTAGAATCTGTTAGAAGTCCATTTTAACTACATAGGTAGTTTCGGATAAAGAAACTTCTGCGGCTATTACTCGTCTTTTTACTACGTACTTGCGTCTTTGCTTTCGACTCCTCCACTCTTCAGTTTATTAGCACCGCAATAACTCAAATAATACGAGTACAAAAGTAATGAGACTGAGGTACGTTCTGTAAGAAGGTTCATTATATCAACGTTTTATTTTTAAATTACCTAGACATATTAAAATGAAAAAAAGTCATTTTGTTTCTCGTTTTTCTCTGAATTAGCGACATAGCTTCATTTGGAAATTACAAACTTCGAAACATCGCCTTTGTAAGGGGATTAAAAGCTTAAGTTACATAATTACCTTTCACAAAATTTTCTTCAAAATTGGTAAGTATACACTTAACTTTCGAGTTAGTACTTATTTATAGATTTTCTATACTAAGGGAAACGTAATATATTCTTGTTTTCAGATAAGTTGGTATTTCCGGAGCGATACTTTCGGAAATATTACTAAAAAAAATTATAGTCTTAATAGTAAAAAGCGTATTGTAGTTACCGATCGTATTTTAGACAGTTTCGATTGTCACACGCCTTTTCAAATTCTCTGAAATATCTACGTTTTTCCATTTTCCACTAAAATGTTACCTACTCATGTTGTTTTGGGCATCCTACCTACAATATGTATACAGTGGCTATTTCTTTGTGGCAATGTCAAAATTATACCACAAGTTAGACAACATGGCTTGTGACAGACAGGCTGAAAAGTTATTCTTATTCCCTCGAATACTTTAAAAAGAACATTGTAAACGCAGGTAGAACTCTTAAATGCTTATAGTTTCATTATATTGTAAAAGTAAAAGGTATTTATTTGTTGGTTGTGGAAAAGGATCAGCTCGATGTTCGATAAAGAAAGCCGGTTAAAGTATTAGAGATAAAGATAGGGCCTAGATTTTCCGCTGACGCAGTGTCGGGAGGCCGGGACGTCCCGCGAAGCCACCGTTTTGTATATTATCTCGTGCTACAAATCACACCGGATGTCCCGCCGAGGGGAAATGAAAATTGAGATACCGGAGAGGCATTGTTCCGTGAAAATATATCTTCTTGATATTCTCAGGGCGCGGGACAGCGCCGACGCACGGATATTGCGATAATGTTACGTCATCTCGCGAGATAAAAGCGCTTTTGATATCCCTCCGGATAAATTTTCACTTTCACACAACAACGTCTCCACAGCTCCCTGAGATTTGCTACTACAGATTTCCCGCTCATAAAATTGTACATCCTGTCAAACAACTAATTCGGATGTTTATTTGTTTATATCCTGGCCTCAGCTATCTTTTTGTGGTTCTCGACTAAGACAAGAGGGAATTTATGTATGAGCAGTATTATTTTACAGTAGCTTTAGCTTTACCGATTGTCCAAAATAGACTGATGAGTTGATATGTCAGTTCAAAGTGGAATCCCATGCCAAGCAATATAGGTACATCCCACGTCAAAAGAGTCGATTTTATCAGTTGTTGGACGTGGCCTACTCGGCAGAGTTTCTCAAAGATCTCCTTGACCTATCTGGAATATAAAACGTTAGCTATGTAAGCCTCAGTTAGGTAACCTACTCCAATGAAATTAATAAATACAATATATTGCTTCGCTATAATTTGTGGTACTTGATTTATTAGATACTTCTGTTCCAGATGAGCCTATAGGGCGCAGATCAATTCGTGATAGATCGTTTGACCTAGTTGGCTCTAGCTAATTGATGAAACTTCCAAACTCCGTTAAATTGGCGCGGTTAGGTTATAATATTTTATGACTAGCATTAGACATATTTTACATTGCCCAAATTGAGTTGGGAGTTCGTGTTGCTTTAATAAGTCAGCGTTTAATTTGGCTGACGTTGGAGTTACTATAGTGGTTTCCGTGAGGAATAGGTTACACAGTTTTGAAGTTTTGTAAAACATGAGTACCCCATTCTGTAACATATTTGTGGTGATAAACAAAAAAGCTTTTTGCAGTCTATATGAATGAGGGTTTAGGAAAACTATGTTCAGAAATGATCATCTATTGCCGTTTGTAATGAAAACCTGTACGAACCAAATCAAAGAGCTTTTTAGTACGTGGTAACTTTACGAGCTCGAGTTAAATTCAGTTTAATAACGTCGAGCTACTCAGGAAGAAACCCGCTTGTCATTTTTGCATCTAATCTGTTACGTTGCCTGTGGATCAAATCGACGTGAACGGGTATCTTCCTACCTGCAACGTATTGCATGTGGCTCACCCAGCTCTTGGTAATAGGATATCGGGTCAGTACATATTAAACCAACCAATACTTGGGTGAGCTGGATAGATACGTCACATAGATTCAACTGCAATAAAAATCTAATCTCAACATTTTACAAAATTAACAGTTTAAAAAAACGAAAGGTATAATAGCAAAGTTGCGGTAACAATTTATCATTGCGCACAAAGCGTGATGATAAGAGGGCTTGTTCTCACTAAGCGTAGGACAAAGGAATACCGCGGGTCGCGCCGTCGGCGACGCGCCGCCCGCCGCCGCACGGACGAGCAAAAACCCTAAGGATTACAAGGTTTTGCTAAATATTTACCTAACACTTGGTGCCCAGAACGTTGTACAAAGATAAGAGACAGCCTTAAAGCCTCCAAAAGAAATACTTTAAGAGCTTAAACTATGTACCTGCGCATTTAATTCCAAGGGATTAAAATAAAATTAATCAACTATCTTTGTAACTCGTGAGATGGAAGTAATGTGAATGCTTATAAGATTAACGCGAGTTTTCAATTTTATTTAACGTTTCATAAACTTTCCTATTACCAAAGTATGTTCAATAGCTGTACGTGATTCCAATAGTAACGAATGTTCAGAAAACAAAGTATCTTTCATTCAAAACCAATGAAGCGATACTTATACGAGTACAGAATTTACCTCCGAAATAGCCTTATCTCGCGTCTACAGGGAACTACAAAGAGCGACTTCGTTTGAATTTAGAACAAATTTTAAACTAAGTTGGTTCGGAAATCGCGCAGTGGCACTCGTATGGTCGCGTTCACATTCCGGTGAATGCAAAGAGTGAGTTGCGCTCCTAATTTCGCATTTTTTCTACGACAAAGTTAATTGGAACACGGTCGTATTTAGCGCGCACTCTGTGATTCTGTTTGTATGCAGCGACCGGCACTCGCGCGGAAAATGATCCGCGTTTGACTCGCATTGGCGTTAATGATATTTCTGCATGAAAAAGTCCTCAGAATTTTATTTTCCAGCAAATCAGAGCTGAAAAACTGACAAACTTTCCTAGCCTTTGATTTGCTTTCGACTTCCTCCAATGACCGTTTGACGTTCCATTTATTTTACAACCAAAGGAATTTTAGTTAGCTTTATGCGCAGCTTTCAATTTCAAGGCGGATCAAAAGTCCACTTTGAATGGGCGCCATACACTAGCATTTTTTCTGTTTTTGATTACGTAAGTAAGTGCTTAGAGTATTAACAGCATTATTAACATTTAATAAAACAACATATCCGGGAATCATTTTAATAAGCGCCAAGTATCAATTCGCAAGCTGCATATTTCAAATGTCAATGTGACTTTTTTTCTTCATGACGTACCTATTTTCTGAGTTTTTCTTGGACATTGAACTCAAATATCATGCAGAAACCTAGACTTATATTTTATGTCTGAAATTGCCAAACCGTATTGAATAAGCGTGGTGGTCCAAGCTTGTGCCTTCTTAATGTGAGAAGAAGCCTTTGCCCCGGCGCGGCGTGGGACAATTCAAACTTCTATCGTTGTAGAGAAACGATAGAAACAATGTTTTAGTATTTGCTATACAGACGAAAATGATTTTACTATGATAGTACTGGAGAGACTATGAGAGGAACAGAGAAATACGACTAGGCGTATCTAACAGTAGACTCGAAACCGGCTAATTTGCAGAGAGCGGTGTGAAATGGACCGAGTCATTCGCGCACAAAGCGCTACTAATGCGCGCCCGTCCGCTGCATCGGGCCGCAATTATATTTGCATACGAGCACCTCTTGGTCGCACAATGACACCGACAATCGGACAAAAGGTACAGTCAACGGAGTTGGTTTATAGCTCTAAATCGAATGACCAAATGACCGAACGAACGAATTAGACAATCAGAGCTGCGCTGGACATCACTTGGATGTGTTTACGATATCATTTCCATCGCTCTTCTGCATAGGAAGTGACAATTTGGAACCGTGCACCTAGCTTCCGACGTTTCATAAGTGCCCATGCAGGTTTATCTTCTAATATATAAAATTTGAATTTGAATTTGAATTTGAACGATTGCAGATTCCTTATTTGAATAGGTATTCATTAGCAGCAGTACCTACTTATCTTTGCACACAGTTTGTTACACAGTATAAAACAAAGTCACTTTTTGTGTCTGTACGCTTAGATCTTTTACGGATTTGAATGCGGCATTAATAGACAGAGTGATTCAAGAGGAAGGTTTAGATGTACATATAATACAATGACCAACACACGGGCGCAGCCGCTGGCGAAAGCTAGTAAGGAATGTAACTATTTTCAATTCCAAAGACCAGGTAATTACTTAAATATCTAAGTATGAGTAATACGTACACACTTACGCGTATGTTACATTGTTAACGAAAGCCGTCGTCTAAACACTCTTGTTTCTCATAAGTATGAGTAAATTAACATCCTCGAATGTTTAATTTTATATTCTTCACATTCTCGAGCAGAATTTTCAAAGGGTGTTCCTAACTGGTGCGTATGAAAACCGGGTCTTGGAGTAAAGAGAGGATAAGTGCCCATCCGTTGCACCGACTCATGATATTTGCATAATAACTTCAATGCATATGCATAGAAGACTATACATATAGCATCAATGTACCTGTGCTTTGTACACTTTAGGTACGTTAACTTTTCAGTAGAATATCATCTTCAATATTATTTTGTTTTGACTGCCTCGTTGGTGTAGTTAGTGGAAACGTGTAATTGGTTTTTTTTTAATCTGTAATTTGTCGTTAGCAGCCCAGATTGTGGATTTGTGCTCGGTTGAAAACCATAGATAGGCTCGCCCCCCATTTATGGGACTTAAAAATAACTGGCAAACAAGGCGTGATGTTAGTTTATATTTGTAGCTGCTCTATAACATTTATTTACATAAAAACCTACTGGTTTGTCAAATATTGCTAACACAATGACACTGACCAACATCTACAATAAGTATAGCTACCGCTGATGACGTGCAATTCATAGTGACGCATCATATTGTCACCTCATGTCTCGACAATATATCTACAGTGGCTGGGCAAGACGTGATTGTTAGTAAGACGACGCCAAGCACAATATAACTACGCTTCTAAAACTATGTAAAATAATAGATATATCTGCTAGTGGAGCAGTACGTGCCGTGACTCCGGAGCGCTCCGACCAGACTGCTCCGTCGCTATATATGTCTCTAATAAAGCCGGAACAACGTCATTGCTTCCACTATTAGCAGATGCAAATTATTTTGTAATACCTCGCTTATATTTCAGAACACTTCTATGTCTCATATACTAAATACAATGTTTATTTTGCCCACGTAAAACAGACTTACTTGTAAAACGCTACATTTATGTTAATAAATCATTTGTCATCTCGCTTTGGAAGTAAGTGATTAAATTCTAAGCGTTTTCAAGGTATCTGCTGAGTTTGCTCTCATTTCCATATAACGGGCCGATTCAAGGCGGTTTTAATAACGGCCATAAGTCAATATAAATTTTATTGTAATTCCGCGTAAGTCATTATTGATAACAGATCCGTGGCGTGGCGCGGACGCGGCTCGGATGATACTAATAAATATGCTAATGTTGGCGTCCCTGAAGGATTTTCTCGGATTTCCATCTCCCCTATACCGATGACGCAGACGAAATAAAACTGGTGAGTACGAGTGTCTTGAAATATGGCTCTACCTGTGAAGATTGCGTACATGGGTAGGCTACCTCTGCTACAACTAAAGTTTCAATCACCCCGGGCATTATCTTGAACGCTTCTAAACATTACGGCCGCGCCCTCTAAAAGTTATTGCCGTACCCTGAAAAATTACACCGACGTTTTACCTCGATCGGTTGTTCTGGCTTTCAACAATAAACGCCTGTTTTTAAATTGTAATCAGTTTCAAAGTTTCTTACATTATACGAAATAATTGAACGGTAACTAATCTTAATAAAAAATCAAAGTGAAAAGCTATATAAAACTTTTCACTTTGACTTTCTGAAATTAGTTTACAGGATAATTTTAGGATCTTCTCTTCCGAACCAGCGACCTCAACATTGTTGAATGTTATGTAAAAGTGAGCCCTCTATTGGTGATTAGTAATAGGGGTCGCTTCCCTCATAGGAAAGTTTACCCAAGCTTTACAATACCTTCGTCGCTTATACCTAGAAACTAACTGGTACAGATTTTAACGACAAGGGCGGGACGATAAAAACAATTTGTACCTACCCTCGAGGTTGTACCCTTTTCACCAGATCAGCATGTCAGCTAAGTGGGTTCGTTAAATTATTCCCATATCTCCGCCTTCAGTACTGCAAACGTGGAGATAAATATTTCTCATACAAAACCAATTTGTCGTGGAGGCGGCAATAACAATAAAAGTGCAGCATCATAAAATTGTTATAGCTCTAGCATTTTAAGGATTTTTGATTTGACGTGAGAGGAGGTTTACTTAAAATATTCAATGTCGAAATTTCCGTTTACGATGTGCGAAAAAAGGGATTTGGAGCCCTCGTGGCAGAGAAGTGCCTATTAGATTATACAGTCTACATATGCTAGACGAGACGAGTGTTACTGTAATCGCAATTTAATGAGATTTTTAGGGCGTAGTCACAAAGGTAATGGATTCGGCGTTACGTAGATTCCACACGCGTGTGTTATCGCGCTGTTACACAGTAATCCGCATATTAAAATAAATGTGGAAAAGAAGAATATAAGTGTGGAACGTAAGTTTAAAATAAGCCAGCACATTTTGGCCATGACTTATCGGGATTGCTAAAAGCATTTTTTTTATTTAGTTTGTGTTTTTGGAGCACTAAATAAAACAAGTTACGGATATTTTATAAGCTTAAGCTAATAAAATGGCGCTCATGGTTGTTTTAGTTATCGCAAGCGCTGAAACTGAATGCAAAGTTTTGGATCAATTTTCTTATCGTAGATTTTCTGACAGACAACTCTTAGTAATAATATCACCCCATCACTTGGGGTACCTAATATTATTACATAATATCTGACATCATCAGCGAAGTCTTGATGTACCGAAGTACACGTCTGCTTAATCTTTTCACGTTACGGTAACGGTTATTAATAATTTAAACAATCACTTCGACCATAAAGTTTTTATGAAGATTGGACCGTTCCACGTTCTCTGAATTTTCACACACAAGGGGAAGGTTTGCAATTGTCGTTTAAACGTATGTTCTGTACTTTGAAAATTAATATTTTTCTCGTCGAGAACACTTCAAACATGAGAATGGCATATTTAACGTTTAGCGGAATTTAATATGTCATAAAACGTTATTTATATGCCGTTTACGCGCCGGCGGCTGCGGAGATTTCATCGGCTCCGGGCTCTGCTACGGTACCCCAGCACTAACGGGTTAATCTCATTTATATTATATTTTCGGATAAAGAAGTAAGAAGCTTTCTTATGTAGCACTTGGGTGAAACTGGAATATCGGCTGCCGGATAAGTAGTTAAAATATCTAGACATAAATCTTTACATGGAAGCTATGTTTGCGAAGTAGCGTGACAGTTAACTATACTTGAGTAGATTCCTATGCGTTGTTTTGTAGTATAGAGTTATAATTAATTGATTGTCGTTGCGATCTGCATACTTTGATTTAATCATGAATGGAGGTATATTTTAACATTAAACACGAGCCAATTCTCTGTCCATTTCGTTCAATAATAATTTTACATGTATACATTTCGTTGTACAAAAGTGTATTTTAAATGTCAAGTGCGTACCTACTCATCTCTGCGAACAAATTGCAGCTACGAGTACAGCAGAAATGTAAAAAAAAAGTATCTACTTACTGAAAGTAAACACAAACAGCAATTTATTTTTAATGTAATCTCTTGGAGAGTTTAATTGTTATAAAATTTATCGAAAGAAAAATCGGAGCTCTATTGCAAAAACGTTTCGTTATACTTAAAACAAATATTTATTTTAAAGGGTTTTGTCGGTGGCTTTTATGGACTATTTCAGTGGATTGCGTTTGGCGAAGACTTTGTTGTCGACGATTTTAATCCAATATACGTCCACTGCTGGACATCTACAATCGATATTTTTTGTCATAAATATAATACATAATTAGCCTACGAGTATAACCGCGGATCCAGTGCCGCTTGGTAAATATCACATGTGCTCGAAATTTTGGTTCGAGGACATATCGGTTTCGACATGCTGTTTTCTGTCACCATGCCTGAAGAATAACTGCGCGTTCAAAACGTTAGCTAATTAGGTAAATATGCACTTACAACAAAAATAAGAATGCTCTGCTCTCAAACATTAGATATATTAAAGCATTGCATGTATTCATTCATATATCAGTTTAGAAAGAATCTAGCCCGCAAAAATGGGTCCTACATGGATAAAGGCACTCGCTCAAGGGCTCATATACCACTTAGCGCCACGCAAAGAAAGTACTTAACTGCTGCTTCTACTATTATCCTCTTCTCTCTCATGAACAAATGTTTGTTGCAGAGACCATTACATATGCATGTAGTTTCATTTAATTAGTATATTAAATGCAAACGCTTAATTATAACTGACGATCACTTATATTTATGCGATTGGACATCATGCAGATATTGCACATTCCTAATTCGTTGTTGTTCGCATTTCCTTCCTTCTCGTCAGCCCAGATGAAGAACACCAGCATCATTCACAATCCTCCCATTTGCAACAGTGTATCCATTTCGCATTCGCAAAAGATGATGTCTCTATGATCGATTTGTAAGGAGGACCGTTTTCATCGGGGGATAATGAACTGATATATAGTATTATCAGCCTATAATGTGCCCACTGCTGGGACACAGGTTTCCTTTGCGGTGAGAGGGAGTGAGCCGTAATCCACCACATGGGCCCAGTACGGGTTGGTAGATGTCACGTGTCAACGAGGTTTTTTTTCTTCACCATTTTGAGAGCACTGGTGATGATATATTTTAAAAAGTATCTGCTTGGGAGATAACACACGAACTTGTGAGTAGCATACCTGGTAAATCGTTTCATATTATTGCGACTGCTTGATAACAAGTGAAAGTCGATGAAAGGTAAATTTTCTCCAGGCTTAGAATAGCAACACCTAGTATTGCCTCTAATTGAAAGTGAGTGTACATTGTCGCGCCATTCAGCGTCCTATGATCGGAATTGGACGTTAACGGGCTAGTACGGAGCTTCGGAAGTGCGATACTGATCCGATACGAAATCTAATCAATAGTAGCCACGTTAGAAGTTGATTTGACAAAATTCTTCCTGCAGGCTTAGCATGACGCAATCTATTTCCACTCTACTGTAGAATAGAAATCGCTTGTCTACATTCAACTGCCCCATTGGTGACTGTTGAGCGTGGGGTTCTGGGCTCCATTACTAGGTTGGGTAAAGTGTTATGGGGTTTTTCCATTTCTCAGTAACAGCCCGCCCGTGGCCAAAATACGTTTTGGAGGACTATATTATATTTCCACATTAATTAGGTCAACATCATTGTGTTTGAATATAATTATATAAAAAAATAGGATTATTTGGTTAGTGCACCTAATTAACATGGTAGTGACAAAAGATTTATTCTATGAATCAATTACGTTCAAATTATACTGATACTAATTATTGTAGTTCATTATAATTTCGAACAATATTTGGTTTTTGAGTACCTATCCTAATTAGTTAACTGTGCAATACGATGATTCATTTTTTACCTATTTACAACAATTCACATTGACTTGTTTACGCGTAGGTATTCAAAACATTGGAGCCACTTAAAAAAAAATGTCAAAGCAGCATCATGTTTATGAAGGCGGACGTGCTAGTCCGGCGAGCAGAGTCAACAATAAATCACGATCGACCGAGCGAACACAAAATTTTGTAAACTTAATCCAAAGTAAGGCGAAGTGATGTCGATGAATTGTGTAGAACTCCACAAGTTCTCGACAACTTCGGGAAGAATGCCCGCGCGCCGCATCCACTGCGAAAGAGAGCAGTCGACTGTAAAATAACTTAACATAACAGTTTTTTTCTTCATTGAATGCATCGGAGACACAGCGACAGCTTTTTCTTATTCACTCGACATGAACTGTTGTTAACTTTGCTTAACTAGCTGTTCGACGCGAATAGCTCTGTAAACTATACTTCCAGTGTGAACTTCCAAGAATTGTACTTTCTAGGATACGTTCTGTTATTGTGAACTACAGTAGATACACACAATGTAGGGGCAAACTTGTTATTCTGCCGATAGAATCCTGACTCATTAAAACAACATGCTTGCTGATTCCTCTACGACGTTTCTCAGTATTCAACGTGTCTGTTCTGCGATTGATTTGCAATTTATTGATACCGCCTCCGATTGAACTGTCATGCCCATAAAATGATTTCTCGTATGTCTCTCTCGCGAAATATGGGATTAATATCTTCCACTTCTACGTGACCAGTCACTGCAGTTTCGAATGTTTCAGTCTAACTATATTGACACTACATGAATGGAAGTTCTAGGATTGGTAAAATATGGGGTGAATAAATTTATCCATCGATTTAAGAGGATAATATTGAGTCACGTTCCTGAATGGCTGCATTTCATTGAGAAGAAATTCGTTGCTCATAGTTTTCATATTGCGAATCTGATCACGTTACTACCATTGAGGTTCATTCGAATCCCATTTATTACGATATAAAGGTTTGTAGTTTTTTATCGAAACCTCCATATTTTTACTTTCACTATACTTTTAAACAATCACGTTCCGTTTGAAGTAATTTCGATAAAGTTATAATTTAAATAGCTAATAATTTAGTCTAAAGGTAGTAAAACTTTTCAAAGTAAAAAGAAATCCCGATGGATATCCGAATTTAAGGTTTAAGAAGTAAAAGATTTTGTGTGCACGTCACAATCATTCCCTTCGAGGGGTTAGTGTTCATTGGGTGGAAATAACAAAGACGATAAAATTGTTCGCTTGGAAAAAGGATATTGAATGAGGTCAGACGCAGATATATTCGTATTCAAGGCAAATGTCGAGGCGTGTTGGGGACAGCCGTTTGCGCACTGTTTTTACAGTCGCGACGATATGTCCTGTCGTTACTGAACTGATATTGCTTCCAGATCTCGTCGGTGATTTTCGTGTTTTTCCTTTGTCTGCTGAACAAGGTATTGTTTAATATCCAGCGGCTATTGTACATGTATTTTGCTACATTGCTACACTTATTATCATTTACATGTTTATTTTATTCTTACGGGTAAAGATTGAACATTTAAGGTTATGAAATTACAGATATACAGATTCTTAGTTTTGTTATATTTTAAATTTTCGCGAAGAAACGAGGAGGTAAGTAAAGAAAACGAAGGTAGAACAAAGCCCGCTGTGAAGTAAAAAATTTGCAAGCGAATTTACATACATATACGTTGTCAGTGGCATGGCTAGCCGAGAGCCGTCGGCTATGACCCTTTCACCTGCACGTGGTCTACAAGGTACAATTTTTTCTTAAAGCTGGCACATATTACAGTAGCTTTGTGGCACATTTAAGTGTTTACTTATGAAAAGGAGTTATTAATACAGCACAATTTTTTAAACAATTAACGAATACCACTTCTTTTTGGGAATTAGTGTTTTTGTTCTGATAAAAATATATTTTTTATAACTCTGTATGGTGCTTCTTCAAATTTTTTATGACTATCAAATTGCTATACGATAAGACTAAAACGTGGTTAAAGTTACTGATCGGGTAATGTATATTTTTATTAACACGCTTTTATTAGCTTCACCTGTATGTTTGTTTGTAACCAACTTCTTTTTAACTAACCGACTTCAAAAAGAAGGAGGTTATCAATTCGACATGTTTATATATTTAATTTTTTTATGTATGTTCGGGCATAACTCTGTCGTATATAGACGGATTCGCAAAATATTTTTTTTGTTCGAAAGGGGTTTACTCCGAAATGGTCCCATTAAAATTTCATATAGATCTAATGATACGTTTCGGAGACAGGCAACGGAACTCTTCAAAAAATTACAGCAAATCAACCGCGAATGTTGCTATCGCATAAATTTGCATTGTTTTGACCCCAAGGATGATGAAATTTCGAGTTGGTTTGGGGTTGGTAACTAAAAAGTGAAAAAAAAAACAAAAAAAAAAAATTACAACCGACTTCCAAAAAAACACTACAAAATACAAAATAACTTTAATTTCGGAAGGCGGTGACAAATAATTAAAATACATATCCAAAGTCACGAACTTCCGAAATTAAAGTTATTTTGTAGTGTTTTTTTGGAAGTCGGTTGTAATTTTTTTGAAAAAAGTTTTTATTGGACTTGATTTTGACCCACTTCAAATGGTCAGATTTCATTTAAACTTTGTAGACTTATCGAGGACCTGTGATAATTCAATAATAAAAATATAGAAAAATAAAATGAAAAAAAATTATAAATCACGCTTTCGTAGTTAGCAGAACTAAAGAATAGAAAATAATTAGTTTAGTAGTTTAAAAAACTAAACAACACGCTTTAAAAACCAAACTGAAAAAGTAGAAATTAATGTAATTCTATTAAAAAGCGTGGGGTGCTTGATATTAATTGATTATAAAAATCCTTCAAAAGTAATTTATTTTATACTAGTGGTTGTCCAGTGGCAGAAATTCGACCATAATTATAAAATATTAGCTTTTTGCACCCCTCCATATAAATTTTAATTTTGCCAACTCTCATACTCCTCCGTCCGCGATTTTCCTAAAATGATGTGCAATGATTTCAGAATACAAGAAAAAAAGCTCTCAGCTCTATGGGCAGTACGCGTTGCTTTCTCCGCTTCATTCGTTCACAAAAGGTCTATAAAAGTAGTTCTATCAACGGATATGGAGGTGTGGTTAACACTGGCCATTGTGAGCAGAAACCATTAAATGCAGCTGATGGACCCGAGTAGGGTTGTCAGATCAAAAATAAGATAGCGCAGTTAATTAAGCTGGACATTTTGCGTTAGAAGCCGGACGTTTGGGACTTGATCTAACAGAAATGTGTTGGAAAATTATGATTTATACGATAATCATAATGTTAAACGAAAAAAGCATGGCAAAATTGGATAGGTTACATTATTTATTTGGATACGTACTTAAGACCGAAAAACGTCAGACTAATGCAAAAAGTCAAGTTTCGTTCAAATTTTCTTAAAAGTCCACGAACCCAATACTTTTCTTAAACCTGAAAAGCTATTCAAGTGTTATAGATTATTCTTATTCATATCTTTGACAAAGCCGGGATGAACGCTATACATACAAGGAAGCTCCCGCCTCGATTGAAAAGACCGTCTGTTATCTAAGTGCCGCCTTAAAGGTTAGCGCCCACCTACTGACTGGCAGCGAGGCGATAAAATTATGTATTTGATGGCGCGCACCTGTCAGTTTTTTAATCTTAGACATACAAGTTGTATTGCTTTATTTAAGATCTTACAAAATACACAAACTTTAGAGGTTGCAGACAAGTTTAAAGATCCTACTACTGAACGATTTAGATGGAATTTGGCACACAGAGATTTTATAATCTGGATTAACACATGCTTAAGATACATTTCATCCCGGTAGTTCATTTTAGTGGTATAATTTCTGACCTCCACGCGAGCAAAGCCGCAGGCAGAAGTTGGTATTAAATATTTTGAAAACCATGTAAATACTATTTCATTCGATTTTAATGAGCTAATTTTGTGTAGGTTTTGCTTTCAGCTTTAAAATAGCTCTGCCCTTCATTGGTGGTGAACACTAACCCTTACATTCGATTCTTTGTGCCTTTCTATTTAAAATGATAACCGTACCACTCTATAGAGAACGGTTACTTTCAATTAGGAAGCCTTCGCTACTGAAAAGGTAACCTACTATTACATAGCATAGCACATAAATACTGGTTATTAAATATCGTCGTATTCGATAAAAATAACTTATTCACTTAGTCTTCGCTCGAAAATACGACAAATAACACGAATAGGTCCTGTATAACTTTACTATTTCGCTTGGAATATTAAGAACTAAGAAATATTCCTTTATTTCCTGCAGTATTTTACATATTTGTAGAGCTTCTTTTGGGTTTTGTGAAACAATATTTTCTTCGTTTCTATTATCTGGGAGTTTGCTATTTATTATTTCTCTGATGTTTCTTGGAAAATAAAGTTAGTGTTACTAATTAGCAAGCTTTAGCATTTGTCCTGGCCAATGTAATTCAAACTAATTAAACTTGGAAGTAATTAGCTTCTACTATGCTTCATCGATAACGTCGCTCATTTAGCCACTTACTGATAATGAGGGTGCGTTAATTATACCCCCTCTCACTAATATTATGTCTAAGACACGTATAAAATTAAAGAGTTTTAAATCGTTTTATAGTTCTGTATCCAGTACTGTTACCGTCACCGTCGTTTAGGTTTGTCTTATTTTTAGTATCACGCTCGTTACTTTGCCCTGCAAGTAGCTCCTGATTTAGGATTATCAAACTTCTGCCATAAACTTGAAGTTCAAAATGAAAACTTCCAAAAGTTCCCTTGTAAAATCTACGTACACGTGCGGCCGGTGCTCCATGCTGTACTTTGACTACAAACGTTTGTTAGAACATCTATATTGGCGCCATGGAACAGAGAGTGTTTGGTGTAAACAGTGCGACCTGAAGCGGTGGCGATACGCCGCTCACGTGTGCCATGTTCTGCCGATAAATTACGAAATCTTAGAAGACGGCGATCTGGATTTGGAAAATTCTCTCTGTACGGAGCGGGAGACCGACTTCTGTTCTTGTGGGAAGTATATCGCTGATGCCGAGATGATAGGGTGCGACGGGCCCAACTGTCATTTGCAGTGGTATCACTTCTCCTGCGTGGGAATCAGTTCACCGCCCGACGGGGACTGGCTGTGTCCAACGTGCGACAAATTACAAAAGATAAATCAGGTGATGGTCGCTTCTAAGATTAGATTCTACTGCTAACACAATGATTGAAACCTTTTTAAATTCATTGAAGATAAAACGCTTTCATTTTATAATATTTAAAGAAATGAACCAGAATTGACAGATCGAGGAGTTTTTCATAGAAGGCATAATTGGAATAACCAGAGTCGAAGTGGCGTTTCATAAAAATAAATGATTGGAGCGATTTCTCGCTGCTCTGAATAGGATTCCTCGAATGCCTAATGCTTTTAAATAATTAAATAAGGTCGTGAGTGTTTTTGATGAAATATGGATATTTTTACTTTTTGCAGACTAATCTAATCAAGACGGGAGCTGAAACTTGAGTGGAATCAGTTTACAGATAAGGCTCCGACACGGCAGATTTTGAGAAATGTCAGGTATCTCCGTAATTTACAATGAATCTATTAATACACCCTCTCACAGAGAGGAGGCCTGAGTCCCAGCAGTGGAAACAGCTGATTATGCTATTAATACCCATAACTTAATATCAGGTTCCTTGATTATTATTTTTTTGTATCAGAATCATGAATTCAGCAGTCTATGACAGATGATACTATCATTCATCGCTGCGGCTTTATTTATATCGAAGATCTAGAAAATAAACCTTTATTTTAAAGATTATGCTTGTAAAAATCAAAGCCTAATTTTGTGTACTGTTTTTGTATTTATTTGTATAGTTAGTTAGTCATTTAATTTAGTACCTAGTGTTTATGGTCAATTGTGCTAAATATTGTAATAATAGGTTAAATGTGTTAAATAAATGTTTTCGTATCTTTACTACACTCTGTCATACTTTTTTATTATTAACCTGTAACGCATTTCAAATACCTATATTTCGTCAACATCGATCAAAAAATAATTTAGATAAATCATTTTAACGACATCCTAAAAAATTGAAACAGTTAACAAGTACCTTACTCACTGCATTCAGAAACGAGGAAAAATACTAAAAAGTTTTATCGTTATGGTTCTCTGTAATGCAAAAAAATAAAATAAAAGGAATCTAATTACTCCTACAGGAAAAAGCTCATATCAAAACATGTGAAAGAAACAAATTAAATTAGCGATAGCCATAAATAAAATAATCTGAGAGAGAAAACATACATTTTAATTACTCCGATGGAATGAAAAGCATTTCACTGTAAATTACGCCCATGAATGCGTTCAGAATTAGCCAAAGGGAGTTTATAAAAGGGTGTATCGGAATACTGGTACAGATGAATAAAAGTATGAGCAGTTTTAGACAGCGGTGGCCAGTGAAAGCCAGCATACAAAGATCGGTAGCTTTCATCGTAATGAGGGCTGTGTTTCATGGCTTAATGCGATGTTAACGAGCGAGCATTAAGACCCAATACGGCGGACAAAGGCCCCACGCGTGAAACTACGCGCTATTTTGATGCCTTATTAAACAAATTAGGGATGTTCGCGACATCCATAGCGGTGTACAGTACGGAATAATTTGGCTGCCCCCCAGGAGATTAAAACCACATAACATCACGCCCGTACTCTCCGAAGGGTTAGGAAGAGGCGTGAGTATGACACACTCACATTTTAGGAGTTCCTTCGTGTCCATTAAATGCTATTCTCAAAATAGGCTTTTCCTAAAATTTGATATTATTTATGTACGTGCACGTACACTCAGCACAAGAATTGAATGTGTAGTAGTTTGTTTGTTTTTTTTATTGGTCAGCGAAACCTCATAAACGTGAATTTTATCAGTACCTACCTGATGACGATTTAGTTAATGTTTAAAATTCCACAATATTGCCATCTAATCCAGATTCAGGGTTGCTACTCCAAAATTCCAGAAGAAAAAACCAATCGCTCTAACAGGCCTTCGAATTAAACCCAGGACTATGCTCGGTAGTTACGCTTATGTGTATAAAACCTATGTCATCTCCTATAGTATAAAATGTACTCCCAGCTACGCTGCATTTATGGCAAATGAAGTTTACGCTAGCATTAAACACACATCGGGTTTACTGTAAAATTATAATTCCCTGTTCAGAAAGTAGGTAGTCAGGAAGATACTCCAAACTACTTTAGTATTAATGTATCGCTTGTATTCTTTATTAAGTAAGCGAAGCGCATTTTTTGTTATCCCTAGGACCATCATAAAATAAACTCCCCGTGCTGGATATTGCGTATCCATCATTTATAAGCGCCATAGTAAGTAATTCAATTTATTTTATACACGGGCCACATATACCTTGTACATATTCTCACATAAATTCTTAGTTTATATTGATCGTACTGTAAAACAGACTTAAATAGAATGTCTTTCGAAACGGTTTCCGGAATCTGTTGAAGACATTTCTATTTTATTAGGTATGTTTGATAAATTTATATGAAAGAGAACTTTAGAAATATGTCACTTACTGTCGTATTTGTATATTACTGGCGTCTATCTAACCTAAATTCATCAAATAAAAAAAGAAAATGGAAAGCCAAAGGTGTACAAGCCTTGAAAGAGCAAAGAGGCTTCCACTTTGGAGTCCCAAAATGTAAGATTTGTTTCCACCATCTCACATGTTACACTTATGGCTAATGTCGCACAGGAACTCAACTTCTTAACTTACGGGCCCTTAGGGCGTACTTATAAAGGTGCTTTTAGACTTTTAAGTTTACTTTAAGTAGGTCCAAGTTTCCTAACCAATGAGAATACTTAAGATTAAGTTCGCTATCTGAACTTGTTTAATAACTTCCTTTGAAAAATGAGAAAGAACTATTTAACGGCATACGCTGAAGTTATAACAACTACGACAGTTCGAAAGTTTCTTATTAAAATTCAGAAGCGACGGGCTTTTAACTAATTATACATAATGATATCTTTGAACAAGGAAAGTTTTAGCTATAGCCATGTAAGTAAATGTTTAGCACTTATTTGTTCGTTAATTAAATTAACTTCTGGAACTCTCTAATTGTATAAATTAGACGAATGTTAATTTGTTTGATAGCAAGAACACTCTACAAACGTTTTGTGAAAAGTTGATTGCTTTATTGTAAGTAGTAACTTAATTAGTACAAGACAATAGAACTTTGAGGGTATTTATAGTAAAATGTATAATTTCGCTTTGGTTAGAGTAATTTCAAGTTTGCGTGCTACATCATGCACATCATCATCTGCCTAGCGTATTCCCAACTACTTTGGGATCGGCTTCCAGTCTCTCCGGATGCAGCTGAATACCAGTATTGTACATGGAGCGACTGCCTATCTGACTTCTACAACCCAGTTACTGGGCAATACGATACGCCTTGGTAAGACTTTCGGGCGTCTGACGACCCGTAACGACTCTCAAAAATCCACGAATGACAGCCGGGACCAATGGTGTAACGTGCTTTCCGAGACACGGAGGGTCTTGATATGTAAAGATGGTCACCCATCCACGGACTAACGGCGGCAAGCTTAGCTTAACCTGATCGACCGCCCCTTGCGGCTGTTTTTAATTAGCCATAAGCCCCTCAATTAGTGTAGACAATAGAGCATTGAGAGTATAAGGGTGACTGGTAATTAGTGACCGACATTTAAACACATGATTGTACTCATCATTATGAACAACTTTTACTATGGGACCAAACCCGAAATCGCGAAAAAAAAATCATCTGTTCCCTACATTTTGACGAGTTATGTGAACATAAATGTAGGGAACAGCAGCCTTTTTTTCGCGATTTCAGGTTTGGTCCCATTGTAAAAGTTGTTCATAATGATGAGTACAATCATGTGTTTAAATGTCGGTCACTAATTACCAGTCACCCTATATAGTAAGATGTATAATTTCGCTTTAGTTAGAGTAATTTCAGGCTTGCGTGCTACATCATGCAAAAGTAAGTTGTAATAGCTTTCCATAGTTGCAAGCGGTATTCAGGTTCCGTGGCAGTTGTGTAGATTGGTTCCGTTGGAGTCTTGTGACCCACGAGTAAAGCGCTTTTGATCGATACAGCTTAGCTTTGGATCTTGCTGGCTGGATAGTTAACAAGCTAAATTCAAGCTGCTAGGGATTTGTGTACTATGTATAAGATGGATACGTTTAAGCTCGGTCCAGTTGGTTTAACTCATACTCTTACAAAAAATGGTTTCAATACTATTTTTTTTTTGCCGCGGGATTTTGCGGCATAGCGGACAGAGCTCCGGCGGGATCTCATGGCGAAATGGAGAGTGCGATTGTCGCAACCCAGTGCTGGGCACGCCACGATTGCGGTGGTAAGTCCCCTCTTTGAGGAGTGTCTTGAGAGGAGGCATGGCGTCCTCACCTTCCGCCTGATGCAGATCCTCACCGGACACGGTTGTTTCGGGAGGTTCCTGTTTCGGATAAGGCGGAAGGAAATGCCCGGGTGTTTCCACTGCGAAGATCACCCTGAGGAAACGGTGGAGCACACGGTGGCGGTCTGCCCGGCTTGGGCAGAGCACCGCCGTGTCCTCGTGGAGGCGATCGGCGGCGGCGATCTCTGGCGTCCGGCCCTGGTCCAGGCCATGGTACGGAGCGAGAGTGCATGGGGTAGCCGTCACCTCCTTCAGCGAAGCAGTAATGCCCGCGAAGGCGGCGCACGTGAGGGAGAGGCAGTATATGCGCCCTCACAACCCTAGCCGCCGCAGGAGACGGAGACACCCTGGGCGTCGGGAATCCCAGGCCGCTTTCCGGCAACCGTAGGCATGTGCTTGCGGACGGCGAGTAATGGGTAGCTCGCTGTCCGGTAAGGACCAAGCCCAAGTCGACGGCGCGTTGTGTTCCACGCGCGCCTCAAAGAGATGTCAGCACAAAGTGATGGGGCCCGCAAGGGCCGATGCCTGCCAGGGGTGCGGGCTTGTTCGACAGAGATACCGCAGCCCCTGGCATTCGGGCTACTGAGGGAACTCGGGTGGGTTTTATAGTATCTGTTTATTACTGATACTGTACTTACGCTTCTTTTTCATTCATCCACATCATCTTTTTTAGTATCCGTTTACGGCTTTCTTATATTATTTATATTTCACACTTTGTTTTCTGTATTAGTACTCTGCGAATCGGTCTTAAACGATTCGTCTATTTATAATTACCTGATTTTAAATTAGAATTTCCCATCATTTTACATAAAAATATTATTGTTATGACATTTAAGTCAAACGTGTCAAACTGATGTCTACTTATTCTTGAAATTATCTATGCAGTCTATTCAAGGAAGGTTGCATTAGGATTGTACTTACTAAAAATAATTTTATATCGTTTTGGATAGCCTAAATTTGTTTTTTTTCTACCTAATTACGTTGTCTACTAAATAACGGAATTCTAAATTATTATTGTAAGATTCTTAAACGCACTCTCGGTTTTTATCAAGGAGATTTGATATGTCTTGGCCGACTAGCCCGGCAGGTGAGATGATCTATGGCTGCGAGAAAAAAGAAAAGGGAAGGATTTTGAAGAAAGAGATGGAGGTGAGAAGCTCAATGAAAAATAATAAATTCGTGGGCTAAAAAATGGGATTAAGAGTGTTGGACTAACTTACTAAATTGAACTGTCTACTCTATTTTTATCATTTTATATGTTAGGAATAGGTAGACACGACAGTTTTAGTCAGTAAAAGTCTGACACACCCTCCTGCTCCACTCAGAGCGGGAGAAGTTATTTGATGATTTCCCACCCAAAAAAAATAACTACTTTTTTAACATCTCTCATTTTATTCGCATCAAACTTTAAACTTTGTCTGTACGCAATGGTAAAAATGCTCTCGATTCTATCGTTCAACTATGTTCATATTGATTTCCTGTTTCATAAAATGTTTACTTCAAGATTGTGGTTAATTTTTTTCCAACTTTGTTCGGAATAGGAGCTCTTAAAAATTAAACACGTGCTAATATTATCTGAATAATTAATAATATATTTGTGAAAATATCTCCTAAATACCTAAATGATTTTTCTAATAATTATGTTCGTTGTTCTTAAGATCCTTTAAATCGATATAATAACAAATTTATTTAATAGATATTGTTGAACATTTTTAATAAGTATGTTCAATAATATCAGGGATGCTTATGATTATAGGCGAGTACCTACTAAAGATTTTAAGTTGGTATTATATTGTAATATTTACGACAAGATACAGGAAATTTATCCCGTAAATGATAAATTGTATAACGAGACCAAATAATTGGAGCACGCCCGCGACCCGAAGGTATTCAATTCATTTCCGGGATCAACGAAAAAGTTACCTTCCATAATTTAAAGAATGCGTCTTGGTGTTTAATGAATTTCTCAAAGGAATAACCTCTCTATTAGTATGGACTTTATTTACATGAACAATATGAATTTTGTTTGTCGCTGTTTTTCTGTACTGTGTAGTTTTATGTTACATCAACATTCTCGCTTGCTTTTTCTCAACTATTTTTGGGGTCGGCTGCATACTAGTATTTTACGTGGAACGACCGCCTATCTGACCTTCATATCCCAGTTACTGGGTTATACCTACCCCTTGGTAAGAATGGTTGTCCGACTTTCGAGCTTCTGACGACCCGTAACTACTCTCAAAGATCCACCAATGTCAGCCGGAACTAACGGCTTGATGGTCACCCATCTATGTACCGGATGGTTTTCATGATTAATTAGGTATAAGTACTCCGTGTTCATACCTAGTATACTTACATATGCATATTAAAGTAAATACTTAGAAGAGACTTTGCATTTTAAAGTCATTCAGATATTTTCAAAAGCGATTATTCCTCATGGGTATATTTATAGAAAATGTTTGTCCTGCTTCAGTTTTCCCTAGAGACGTCGATGTTGATACAAATGCTATGATACTCGCGACACTGATACGAATTCAATGATACCTCATTTATCAAATACGGTTCAGCTGTTCTCGCTCTACGACGAAATAAAAGAATGTGCAAACGTTTAAGTGAAGATGTTTGAAATGTTAGGTTTAAATCTGAGCCATTCTAAACAAATACCTATTTAAAAATTGTAAAAATGTAAGTGGAATATGAAGTCAAGATTAACAACAGTAACAACACTATTGATCGGATAGGAATAGCCATTTGCAGAATGAAATTTGATATGACAAATTAACTGTTTATTTTCTATTTTAAATAAAATTGTGTTCGAAAACATCCATTCGGTTTCTAACTAAATTTGAATTATTTCCGACGATTTGCTTTCTCATCTCTTTTGGTGACCATACATCGTCACATATAAAAAATATTCGTCACCTAAAGGCATTTTGTTTGCACATTGCGCGATAGAATTTGCTGTACTGACTCAGCATTATATATTGCGCCGTAATGTCAATACTGCAGAATGGCATTCTGCCTTCTCCTTTACATGTCAGACAGAATAAAAAATATGTGTAGCTGACTGACGCTGACATTAAAAAAAAATACTTTGATTTATATTTCATAAATGACCAGGCCATAAAAAGGTTTTACGTTAAAGTTGCTATTGCATGTTTGTTTTCAAACAAGAACATGCAATTACAACATGATGATGATGATGGTGGGACTCCCTTTTCCACACGTAGACTCCCATTCGGTCCGTTGTGCGTGGGGATACTGGTTAACAAAGCCAGCCTAGCTCTACCCAAAAGCACAGAAGCCTCCTGGGAGCTTCACAGGCTTCGCAGAGCGACCTCACTGTTCCGAGGATTTCTTCACGTTGAGAAGCCACAGCCTCGCATTCCAGGATGACGTGGGCGGCTGATTCTCCGGCGTCAATGCAGACCCTGCAAAGCGGGCTGTCCGTGGCGCCTATGTTAAAAAGGTGTTTGTTAAGGGGTTTATAGCCCGTGATTGTTCCTATTATTATTCTAAGGTTATTTCTACTCAGGCTGGGAAGTTTTTGATTTATCGCGGGTATACAATTGGTAAAGCTAATTTTGATTGTCTACAGTCTGTTTGTTGCCCGTGAACATCTGTTGTTATGGAGTTTGGTCGACCTTTGGCGAATCCACGCATGAAATTGTGAGAAAGGCAGGGGGAGAATTGGGTATGGGTCTGGCACTTTCATATCAGAGTCTCTCTTCGCAAGTTCATCTACGCCATCATTGCCTAAAGATCCACTGTGCCCTTTGATCTACTGAAGGGTAATACGATTGGACGTCGATAAACTCTCCAGGGCTAGATGGCACTCAAAAATTAGTTTTTTGTTCGTTTGTTTGTTTTCTAAAGCTTATAATTATCTTGTGATTTGATTACCACTGCTATCAAAACGGTGAGCGAAAAATCGTGAGGAAACCAGCATGTCCTAGAACAAGAAATTCGAAGACATGTGACATCTACCAACCCGGACTGAGCCCGCGTGGTGGATTACAGCTTTCAAAGAGAGGAGGCCTCTGTCCCAGTAGTAGGAACCATGCCAAAAAACAAACATAACTGGCGTAATTTTGGCGATACTGTAGGTGCACATCTGCACTACCCTTCGGAGAATACTGGCATGATGTAGTAATATGCTATAGGTATACTAATATGATTACCTACGCAGTTTTACAACTAACATTCCTTCTACAATTCAGTCGTCAAGACAATTAAATTTGTGCTATTAGTCGATCACGTACATAGAACAGCGTTTATAAAATGAGGTTAGAGGGATTACCTCCTGAATACTTAACAAGTATTCGCTATATATGAAGTATGGCGGATCATACAGCGAAGTTGGTCGTCCCCGAGACCCGTCGAGTTCGGAGCCTACGGGGATCTGAGATTCCGATAACTTATACCAATCATGATATCAAGGCACCGTTTAGGAAGTTGTGCCCGGGTTATGTAAGTACCAAAGTACTAGGACAAAACTGACCTTGGGAATACATATTTGAATGGTTCCGTTTCGAAACTTTGCTCGGGTTTAACCGACATAATCTTATGAACAGTTTTGCTTAGCCTAAAAGTTATAAATAGGATGGGTGAATACGTAAGAATGAGTTTTGAAATTGAAAAAATTATTAATGTACAAATCAATTTGTTGTTTTGGTTTGTAACGCCAACAATATGTAAATGAGGTGTAACGTATAACTTACTAGCAGCGCCCCGCGGTTTCACCCTCGTAGTTCCCGTTCCCGTGGGAATATGGGGATAAATTATAGCCTATGTCACCCGGGGATAGTGTAGCTTCCCAACAGTGAAAGAATTTTTCAAATCGGTTCAGTAGTTTCGGAGCCTATTCAATGCAAAGAAACAATCAAATCTTTCCTCTTTATAATATTAGAATAGATTAGTAGTTATTAGGTAGAGAGTTATATTTATCTTATATTATTGTCCTCTAAACAAAGGCTATGCAAAATAATTAGGAAAGGTTGGTTAAAACGTAGATTTAAAGCGTTTAGATGAAATAGAAATAAACAGTTTCATCTAAGACACACTTTAGTATCTGTACTAATCGAGCATTCACGGTTGTCAAACAAATAGCTACACGTTATGGTTGAGGCATCCCGCAAATTTGCGGTAACAAGTCCTGTTCAGGAGATGTGTCCGCTATTTATAAGTAGAGTTGCGAAAATCCTGCTAGTTTCAGAACTGCGGATCTCTTCTCTTAGTACGTCAACAAAGTATTGAGGAGGGTATGTATTACTCATCCTCCTACACATATCCACTCATTTACACTCTACTCACCGGAGGCCATCACGACACAACTTATTTAAGATTACTCCTCCATTTTGTTATTATTATTTTATTTTATTTTGTTACACAACTTGATCAATTTCTATGTTGTGTTTATAAATATGTATAGAGGTCAAACAAAGTCATTTGCTAAGTGCGCCTACAACAGGGGATGAGCGCTGATGTCTGAAATACAGATAGTTATTATCTAGTTCAGACACAGATGTTCAAAATCTGTTTATCGAAACAAGTGTCATAAAGTGTATCACCATGTTAGTAAAATGTTGTATATTTTTTGAACAAATTAAAATTATACTTATTATACATAAAGATACGGGTCCGTCCAAAAGTAATTGATCCGACAAAACAAGTGTCAAATTATTGTTTTCGTAGGAGAAAATAGGTACATAACGGGAGTAGGGGCAACTGTCAAATCTTGTTGAAATTTCAGATTTCACGCTTTGGGAGTAGACTATCGGTGCAGCAGTAGCATCAAAAATTCTTACGTAGTTTGATTACGTAGTTACGAAAATTTAGTCACACATAAGTTATAATATCTGGCAGTTTAGTTCGATGACTAAAACAGCTGAAATACTGCTGAAATGTTGACTCAAGTAGGTACAGCAAATAAGTCAAAGTGTATGAGTTAAGTGCACATAATATTACAATGACTTAGGTATGTATGTATAAGTACACATGGAATATTTAATGTACTTGCAAGGATGACCGACCTCTTTGATCCCAGGTAACGAAGCAAGTCAAATTATGTGGCTGAGCTCTCTAATCGTACTCATACGAGTACAAATTATGTTCACATTTACGTGTAGATTTGTGTAAGGATTAGGCAAGTCAAAGAATTTATTTAGATATGGCAGATACATTGCCGCACAATCTGTTATTCAGTACCTATATGAATCTGGACTTAAGGGGGTTTAGAATCCTGCCCTGCTAATTGTCACTGCCAAAAAAGCGGTTCAGAGAAAAACGCGGAAAATCTAAAAAGTAAAATTTACATTCACTTGAATGTCAGTAGATCTACTGAGAATTTCGTTATCAAAAAAAAAAACATACTTCCAGTACCCAAATATTTATATTTTACCCATATAGGTTTGCCCTCTAAGGGAAAAAAAGTAAAAAAACCCAAAAGTGTCGATTACTGCAGATACAATTATCAGGGCAGAATTATCAAGTTGAAATTTATCGTCGTTTAATAAAAATAAAAATTGCTGTTCCATACATTTTCTAGCTGTATTTTTTCCTTCAAGAAAAATACCTAATATAAAAATCATGGTCACAAAAAAATGCGCCATTCGCAATCACTGAAACATCTATAAATTCAATTAAATCAGGATTAACAAGTAACTAAATAAATATAATTCAGAAATGGACATTCAGTAACTACGAATATGTTGTTCTTTACATTTAAAAAAAATTGGTTCAATCACAAGATAAATTGCCTTTTCATATACAGCGTGTAACGTGCAATATACTCTTAACTTTATTACCAAAATTTCATGTTAAAGCAATAGGCTTTTTCGTATAATTTCAGTATGCTAATCTCGTCAGGTGGAACCCCCAGCAACTAATCAACCCCTAGGGAGGCTGCCCGCGTCGCGTCGCCCTTGTCATACGGTATAAACATCTGACGGTTTAAAGTATAATATTTTTGGCTCAAAAAGACTTCGTTATTAAGAACGTTTTTGGCCAGTTTTATAACTAACGTATTATGTAGCGTAGTTATTAACTGGGTCTACGTGGGAACAGAGCTTGATATGTTTTGGGTTGGTACAAAGGCATTTAATTATAGAGGAATGGTGATGGTTATTTCATGCTATTTTTTGTCTTATTTATTTATTATTGGTTGTTTGGTTATAATTATACAGGATACATTTTTATCCAGTGCGCAAATTTTAACCATGAATTCAGCATATCATTCTAGAGCCCCTAGAGCAAAAAGTTTCCGCCGGTTACACAAAAAAAAAAAAACAGCAATACCTACGCGGTCAAAATGTATGGAACAGCTGTTTTTTGTATAACTGGCGAAAACTTTCTGCGGTAGGGGATCTAGAATTTTATGCTGAACTCATGGTTATTTGCGCACTGGATAAAAACTTTCCCTGTATATTCCAAGTACTATTTATTTTATTTTGCTTTTTATCGTTTTTTTTTTCTAATCTGTAAAAATTCTGACTTTATTTTCGTACATTGTTTTCTGGTAACTACTGAAAATCAGCGCTGTGCTGTGGATCCCATAGCACAGCATCATGCTGAGTGGAAGCCTTTTTGTCACAGTCACGGCGTGCAGCTCCGACTATTTATTTATGTTCTGTGCTTCAGTTTTTTTTTGTGTTTTTATGTGATCTCAACATTTTTGGATACGCGTTTCTATGAAAAATAAATCTATTTTCTGTCTTTCTTACTTTTTGATATTATTTAATCATTTTCTTTTACTATTCAAACGTAACGAAACTATATAAAAAATGCTGGTAATAGATCTCTATGTGATAGGAGCTAGCCAGCCGCTATCCGTCAGTACAAATCCCTGGCTGTACGAAGCCAGTTGGTACTTTGAAGAAGTGCTTGCAGTCTGAAGTCATTCTGCCCTGAGCCAATAAAGTGAAGAATAGTTTCAAACCGAAAAAATACTTTTTGCTGGTTTAAAGATTACCTTTTAAAACGCAGCGTTAGCCAGACCAGTGGGTTCACAGTAATCTACGGACGGACGGACATAAATATCTATGTTTTCACGTCATTTGCTTTTGGGTCTAAAGTGGTATTTCTGTCGCGTTGTGCTAAATGGCTTGGATATCCTCCAAATATGCCATCTAGATAAGCTACGAGACCTTTTACTGTTATTATTGGGACTCCCTATTAGCAAAAGTTTTGTATATTGTTTAAGTTGAACTTACTTATGGGTGTGTAATATCGTGGAAGGCACGACTGAACAAATATTGGTCGTATTCAGCTGAATTTAGTGGGATTGTAGTTACATAATTTATGTAAGCCTATGTGTATTAAATGTAACGAATGAAGTTTGGTTTGGGTGAGCATTAATGTATTTACTACATTCATTTTTAAATAATAAGATATATTGGAGTTTTTATATGTGATTGATGCATACATATGCCATACGGATCTCTTTATATGATTGCATCGTTGGTCTAGTGGTCGGAAGCACTATTGCTGATCTTAGGTTCGATTCTCAGGTCGGGCAAAGTGATATAGGGTTTTTATTTCTGGAATTTTTCAGTAGCGGCCCGGAGTCTGGATTTGTGCCCAATTGATGGCAATACGCTCGCCCCCTATTATATGGGACTTAAACATAACTGGCGAAATGTGGGTGTATTATAAGTACACCTCTGCCGAGCCCTTCGGGGAAACAATGCGTGATGCTTTGTTGTTTATGTATGTATCACTATGGAAATGTTCGGGTAAAAAAAACTTTCATAGACATACATTTTAGTGACATGTCTACAATTTACTTAATTTTAATTTCTTGTACAATTTAACAATTTTTTCGATTAGGAATAGGGCCCTGGTACCAAACACACGCCATTGTTAAAAAAAAAAAAAACAAAAAGAATTTCGCATTGAATTCGTTATGCACGGACACACGCGACTCAATGTGAGCGCGGTATGTTTGAGTAGTTCGCACTTCGCGCCTAAGTTTCGTACCAGTATAAACCTTTACTAGTGATTTTTCATTGATGTGTACAATTAAAAGGCAGTCAATCAAATCACTGGACTGACACATTATCGTACGGCCCAAACCGCTTAGCGTTGAAGTTCTAAATTAGAATTTCTTCTACACAGACGAAGTTGTGAACAATGGTTGCTCAATTGTGGGCCAGTCACATCAGCCCGGACTTATCAGTTGTAGGTCTTGATTTCAAAACCAGGCAGGCGCTTTACTTTGTGTATTTAATTTCACCACCACTGCTATCAAAATGGTGAAGGAAGACATCGTGACGAAACTGGCATTCGACTTCTAAAAACCATGTCGAAGACTTGTTACATCTGCCAACCCGTACTGGGCCCGCTTGGCGGATTATGGCTCACAAGAGGGATCTTATCGAGAGGAGGCCTGTGTCCCAGCAGTGGGAACATTGTATGCTGATTATTTGTATGAAAGAAGTCGCGGGCGATGAGCTAGTTTCCAATATAAATTATGCTAGACATGTATTATGCACGGGATAATTCTGATACGACGCCATATCTGTTAGCGGTAGTGGCAGAAATACAGTTAAGTTTCTGCCCTTACCTATACAATTGTTCCTAGATTACTTGTATAATCTAAGAATTATGTGAAAATTGCGAATTCATTTTGGGTATATTTCTGAGCTCAACATAGAATCATGTAAGACTAATAAAGCGACGTAATGCTGGAAGTCCGCCGCTGATGCTCAGCCAGCAACTTAGACTGTCGAGGGCCCGGGGCGGCAAAACAACACAGGGTCGCCCTCGAATATTTTGAGTAACAGTAATACTTAGTAACAGTTGGCAGAAATAGAATAATAATAATAAAAAATGTACCATTCGCCGACATTTTCATCGAATATCAAAAATGGGAAAGAAACTCCACCGTTAATCTTTTAACATTTTACAATACTTTGTTTAGATTAATTATTTAACATTTATGCGTGAAGACGATGCACTCAGAATAAAATAACTATATCACAGTAGGTAAAATTAAGCCATGATAAATGATTTCTTTTATGTAAGTAGGTTTGTATAAACACTATTTTAATAAAAACTAGATGTGGTCTTCGTTTCTTTCTGACGGATAAATTAATTATGTGATGACACTTGGGTGCTCACATATTTACAGACATTGTAAAATTATGTCTTCTATTTTTCGAAAGTAAATTAACAAGTGATAAGTCAGTGTGGGGGTTAAAATTATCACCGAACGTAAATGAATGTCGAAAAAATAACCAGTTCGATTTTGTCTAGACTGTTGCCGCTGCCTACGCGAATCATCCTCAGATGCGTAACGGCAAGCTACACACCACTGCGCCACTACATTCTTTCACATCCTACATTATGATTGATTGGTCATACCAATAGAAGAATATTGTCGTCATGACAATACCAAAAGCCAAAAAAAGACGATTACCTATATCTTGTTGGGAAACACGGACACAATATATCAAAAGAGAGCAGAATTACTTGGCCATTTAATTAACTAACTTTAACGGACAAAGGAACTCCATGGGAAGCTCCATTTCTTTAACCAAAATCTTCAAGTTACGTATAAAGGCAGAGCTTCAGAGAAAAATAACAAAAGGTTGATAACAGGAGAGTAAGTAAACAAAGAAAGAAATCTTCCTTCCCTATTAGATTTACTTCCTTAAAAGACGTATAACTTTCTGGGTCGCGATAATACCTGCGGACCTCTCACATCAAGTGTTTAGTTTAATTAAAACTTGAGTAGCGACCTACTTAACGTAGTGCGAGTACATCCTATAGCTTTATAAGTACATAGTTATGTCGCTTGTCGCTTCACACATTTCCAAAATAGTTGATAACTATGCGATAGCTACACAGTTGGAGACTTCAAAATAGCGCAATTATTAAATTGCAACAACGGCTTTGATAATGACAGGGAACTGCATGTCGCGTTGTGAGATATCTCGAATAGGAGGAATTTATGCATAAACGCTACGTAGCGCTTCGTTGAACATAATTTAGAACAAATAAACGTATCTATTTTAGTGAATAAGTATAACTACAAAAAAACAAAAAAAACAATCGCTTAAAAACCCATCGCTTTTAACAAACACATCCACTTTGTCCTCGAGATTGCCTCATTGGCTGACTGGTCGCAAGCACTACTGTTCAGCACGAGGTCCTGGGTTCGCTTCACAAGTTCGGCAAATTATAATTGGGATTTTATTTCAGGATTTTTTCAGTAGCAGCTCGGAGGCTGAATGTGTGCCCAGTTGATGGCAATAGGCACGAAAATTACATGGGAATTAAAAATAACTGGCGAAATCTTGGTGTACTCAAACTCAAATTCAAAGCATTTATTTCAAATAAACCAATAACAGGCACTTTTGAACTGTCAAGGTCGGTGAGTTAGGAAGATGAACCTTGTTGTTGATGAACCATTCCAAACCTATGGAGAAGAACGGGCAAGAAAATCCATGGACACTCTTTTAAAATCATGATATTTTTATAAAAAGTTGGTTACATCATTATGTTGAAATTGTCAATAATGTGAGAACGAGAAACGTAAAAAGATGTGCACATTAAAAGCGGCGTAATTAAAACAAAAATAAAATAAATTGAAATAAGCCGTGGGAGCTAAGAGATGACCAGTCTAGTACTATAAAGTACTAGCCTCTACCAGTCTAGTACTATAAAGTACTAGACTACTAGACTACTTATGTACGCCTCTACCCTACCCTTTGGGGAAACAAGGCGTGATGTTATGTTAGTGGTTTTGATAATGACAGCGTTGTGAGAAATCACAAATATGAGGAACTTACGGATAGGTACACGCTACATAGCACTACGTTCGAGTTGATGTAGGTGTTCTAGATCAAATAAATACGTTTCTATGTCCTAAATAAGAACATAGAAACGTATCTATTTTAGTGAATAAGAATAACTAAAAACAAAAACCAATCGCCTAAAAACCCATCGCTTTTAATGAACACATCCACTTTGTCCTCAAAATATTGGATGTACCAATCAGGCGAAATTCACGGTTGTCGCACAGACGACTCAGCCGTACACAGTGTTTGTGGCTATTCACTTTTATTCGAGTAATATGAGTAGAGACGCGGCAAGCGATGCGTGTCACGCCACTCACTTCGTATCGAGTCGGTGAAGTATCGCTACTAAGAAAACTCCGATCCAATTTAGAAGTCGAATCCTATGACTGTCCCGCGGGACACGCAGCTTTATTCATGAAACGAATTTTAACGGGGAAAAGGGAAAATTCGATTCTATCGCGAATACATTAACATTACAATATATATATGTGTACATTATACAGATTTACATTAAATGTTTGTTACATATGTTTTCCATTTCCGGCACAGATCAAACGTTGCTATATACCTCATCGTCTTTATCACCATTTCAGCTGAAAGACCACTGTTGGACACAGGCCTACCCCAAGCAACGCTTCTTCGACTGGTTTCGTGCATCTTGCATTAAGTGGATTCCTGCGGGTTTCATCAAGTCATCGGTCCACCTTATGGTAGGCCTTCTAACGCTACGTCATCCGGATACGGTCGCCACTCCACGCGAGCAATGTGCTCTGCCTACTGCCACTTAACTTTGGCAACTCTTCGAGCTATATCGATTACCTGGGTTCTTCTTCTTGGAGTTTCCCTACGTGAACAGAACGTCTACAGAAATTGTAGACGTTCTGTTCACGTAGGGAAACTCCAAGCATATCCTTCTCTTGGGTGACTTTAAGCCTTCCGATGAGGTTCATTTGTTAGCGACCACGTTTCAATACAATGAGTCATCACTGGCAACACGCAGTGGTCAAAGACTTACGTTTTAAGGTATGCTGATATATGAGACGAGAAGATACGTAGCTTCTCGAACGCTGTTCAGACGAGCCGGGTTCAACGATTTACCTCTTTCTCGAAGTTGGCCCTACCTAACTGGACTCTTTGTACTAGGTAAACATAATCGCCCACAGATTCGACTGTAGTGTCTCCGATCTTCATGAAGGTTCACAAGACTTTTGTTTGGCCATGTTTATTTTAAGACTCAGTCTTTCGGAAGCTCTACTGAGGTCATCGAGTATTGTATCTCGTCATCGAGTATTGTACCTCAGTACAATGGAGGACCTTAGTCCTCCATAGTCTCGGCCATGAACTGGCATATACCTGCTGTGAAGAATAACGGTGTTATTTTTTATGTAGGTCGCCATTTAAGCACATTGTGCTTAAGTTCCTATTTTTTTAAATCCTAATGAAGTACATATACTACAGCTCCATGTTAAAGGTACACAAAATATGAATAATATTCTAGTTGATATCGCACTATCATAAAAGTTTCTATTTTTTCAACTAAAAATATACCACAAGGTATTATTATCCTGATATGGATTAACATTTCGCTATCGTTTACAAAATCAAAATGGCCGCGGAAATATTATGACATTTTACTTTTTTCAGTTTCCGCTCTAGCCGGGTGGAAAACCAATCGCAAAGCTAGGGCTATTCAGTGCAATGATGTGAAAGTGACAGATAAGTCGCGAACTTTTCCAAAGGAATTTGTCTTCCAGCTTTTACATTCTTTACAGATTCTCAACCGACTAGCGACTGCGGTGCGGAAGAATGGAAACTTATTGTTTTGGCGTGACTTATTTTTTCGTTGTCTACACTCTTCATTATAGGTGGAGTACTGACCCGCCCCTATTTGGCACCCTTTTTATACTTGACAAAACTTCAAGATTTTCTTATTAGGTGTAAGGTAAACATGAATGTACACATAAACCTTCTGAGAAAATTCTCTAAATGATGGTGAATCGCATCAAAATCCGATGCTTAGTTTAGAGGAACAACACAATCAAACAGACAAACATGAAAGTGACTTTAATTTATAATATGTAGGTAATATGTAACCAAAATTCTTAGTCGCCGTTAAATAATTATATAAATATCATAATTTAACGGCGTTTATTTAAACTTAAATCTGAACGTGTTGCAGCAATATAAACGTTGAGTAAAAAGTGGAAAATGAAAGGGTTCAACAAGAAACTTTACATTAAAAAATCTAAAGGAAAAGTCGACGGCGTCCTAGTAATATTATAAACAGCTTTGAAAGTGGTCCCGACTGCATTTTATTTTAATTTAAAACGTGATGTTTTTTATTGTCCTCGTTCATTTTCCGTCTTTTAGCCAGTGTTTATGTTCCTAACCTAGATCAAAGTATACGGTGAAACTATTTTAGGAAAAAAGTCATTCATTGGGTTTATTTGACCTTATAGGGTTGTGATGTGAGGGTTTAATGATTTTAAATTTTGTAAATACATACGTGTTAAGGTCGCCAATCATATATCTGACACTGAAATGCAAATTGCAAAAAGTGTGAGAAAATTTGAATTTCGCGGATTTCCTTAACGCTTCCCACTTAAATGGTAAACCGTATTTTCCAGAGACTTTCAAGTGTCTGTGAAAGAGTTACGGCTTTTCAGATTAAATGTTTTTGAAGTTACGTTTAAAATTTTACTAAATTCGTATACTTATTATTTGAGTTAAAAACATACGTCCAAACTTTCGCAACTGTAATATCAGTAAGATTTATTTTTCTTCCCTCCTAACTTTGCTCCTCGCTCTGTTGTAAATCATATTTTATAGTTACAATAATGTGTACGTAATTTGGCTGAGGCCCGGATCTTGTCAAATATTCTGTGTATTGACACGATCCCGTATTGGCATGTATATCTACGTGAAGTAACCCGGTCAAAGTTCAGCGAGCTCATCGCTCCACACTATGTAAGTTCGTCTAAATGTTGTGTAAGTTTAATTAGAATTCCTACATGGCAGAGCGGCTGCATCGCCCTAGCTGACAAATTATCTATCTAACATCTTCCCGAACTAACATCCCCTTGTTTAATGGGTAAATAATATTCGCCTTCATAACAAACAAAGACTCGTTGGTCTAGTGACTGCTTTGTAGATGAAGTGGTCGCAAACGCTACTGATGAGCATGACGTCTTGGGTTCGATATCTAGGTCGAGATATTTGTTATTGAATTTTTCTATCAGCAATTTGTCAGTAGCAGCCCGGAGTCTGAAGTCTGTGTCCGGTTGATGGCAATAGGCTCGCCCCCTGTTACATGGGACTTACACATAACTGGCGAAATGTGGGTGTACTATAATAGGTACACCTATACCTAACCATCAGGAAAAAATGCCGTGATGATAAAAAAGAAACACGACATGATTTTGTGAAAAAAAAATAGTTTATCATTTCATTAAATAGAAGGTTTGCTATACCTATGTTATGTTATTATAAATGATTACCAACATAATTTAGCTTTTAAATTACAAATTAAACGATTACGGAAATTTCGCACTACAAAAATGAGAATACGCTCGTAAAGCCTTTACAAACAGTGCTAATTCACCAAATAATTTAAATTATTATTCTGAACTAAGGCTTTGGCCTTATGCCAACATTTAAGTTCCGAGAAAATGAAGGTTGAAACTGTATAATGTAAGAATATTGTACATTCTTTAAACAATGTCAACAAAATTAAACGAAAATGTAGATAGAACAAAAGTACTGTACACAATTTAATGAAAATTAACATTTAGAAATAAATATAGTTTTGGAGTGTCTCTTCAAATCGAAAAACTCATTAAGCGTTTATCTGAAGTAGAGCCCTTTCAGTGTTGTTCTTGTGAGGATATCAATCCTCGGGGTTAAGGGCCCCCTAGCCAGAACAATGATTAAATATGAGGGGTTAACCCCAAAATCCCAGTCTGACGTACACAACAATCAAGACGTTCGAAGAAACAAAAGACTCGATTTAACTTGTTTGCTTGTTCAAAATTCGTCTCACATTCACCTCAGTCTAACTGTGGTTCAAATTCACGTCTTGTATAAAAGTGAATGCATAAAGCGAATGTAACAACAAGCCTTAAAATTCCAGGCAGAGTGGGGCCATGTCCCGGGCACGCCGCCCCACAGAAAATATAAAAGCATCCTTTCTTATGCAATGCTCCGCAGCTCACAAGACGAATACACATTTTTACTGCAGTTGCAATTCTAACGTCACACGCAGACGTACCATTTTTTTATATCCTTATTCAGCATATCATAAACAGACAACTTTCTGTGACGAGGACAGCGCGACTTGGGTCGCAAGCAAAGGAAATTATACTTTTCGTGTTGTTTTTATTGCAGGTCTGTGAATTTTGTAAAGGTTTTTTTCTTCTGTAGGTTCGTAACTTCGTACTAAAGCTATGGTGTAAGAATCTTTTGAAGAATTTCCTGTTCCATACATTTTGACCGCGTAGGTATTGCACTTTTCTATGAATCCGCTGAAATATTTTTTGCATAACCAACGAAAAATTTCTACGCTGGGGTTCTAGAATGCTGAATTCATGGATACAGTTTGCGCACCTATATTGACAAATAATACTATCAAACGATTAGGGAAAGAGGGAAACTATAGAAGGAGTAATAAACTAGGATGAATTCAGTATTTATCAAAAACAACTAGATGTTTGTTTTTCTAAATATATTTTCCTCTTCCTAGGTTAAGTTTGAAGTTGAAGATAAACAATTGTTGTAAAATCTATTTAAATAAAAATAAAAGTCCTGACTGACTGACTCATCAACGCCCAGCCCAAACCCTTGGACCTAGTAAGCTGAAATTTTGCACTGAAGTTCCCTTTATATTGTAGACAAGGAATAAGGAAGTATTTATTGAAATTCAACCCCTAAGGGAGTTAAATAGAGGATAAAAGTTCCGCGCGGGCAAAGCCGCTGGCAAAAGCAAGTTTTGAATAAATACGTTCTTTACAATCCTCTATATCTCTGAACCAGGGCCTAGAGACAAATTACATTTCTGTTACCGTTCACGCCAAACGCTACGCCAAAATGTATGGGAATGACATTACCTGCGGAAAGAAGACGGCGTAACCTTTCCGCAGGCCGGGGGATGCTGTGGCCCGGGGTGGGGTCGTCTTGGCGGTGTCATTAGACATCGCCAATGCCTTCAACACCCTGCCCTGGAGTTGCATAAGGGAGGCACTCCGGTATTACCGGATGCCGACCTACCTCTGTCGTGTGGTCGAGGCCTATTTGACGGACAGGGCCGTCATCTACCCCGGTCACCTCGGAGAGTGGAACCGGCGAGAGTTGTCGTGCGGTGTCCCACAGGGATCGGTCCTGGGGCCGCATCTGTGGGACATCGGGTACGATTGGGTGCTGCGTGCCGACCTCCCTAGCGGCGTCAGTGTAGTTTGCTACGCTGACGACACGCTGGTCCTGGCGCAAGGGAGGTCGTACCAGGCGGCGGCTGACTTAGCGACACAAGGAGTTGCGACAATCGTCGATAGGATCCGGTAACTGGGACTCGAGGTGGCATTGCACAAGTCCGAGGCCATGTGGTTTCATGGTCCTCGGAATGCGCCACCGACGGGTTCCCAGATAACGGTGGGAGGGGTTCACATCGGCGTCGAGTCGACGATGAAGTACTTGGGACTCGTCCTCGACAGCCGGTGGAACTTCGCGGAGCATTTACGCCGTTTGGCTCCCAGACTGGAGCGGACCGGGGCTGCGTTGAAGCGGCTCTTGCCCAATCTAGGGGGGCTAAGCGCCTCCTGCCGGAGGCTCTACGCCGGGATCGTGCGGTCCATGGCCCTATACGGGGCGCCGGTGTGGGCGCCTACATTGAGGCGCCAACCAGCTCACAAGTAAGGGCGTCCCATAGGGTCATGGCGATCAGGATGATCCGGGGATATCGCATGATCTCCGGCGAGGCGGCGGGCCTCCTTGCCGGATTACCGCCATGGGATCTGGAGGCAAAGGTCCTCGCGCAAATGTGGGAGTGGCGCGAGGAGGCCAAACGCCGGGGCGTAACTCCGCTGCCGCAGGAAATCGCGGCACAGCGGACAGAGCTTCGGCGGGATCTTATGGTGACATGGAGAGAGCGATTGTCGCAACCCAGTGCTGGGCACGCCACGATTGCGGTGGTAAGTCCCCTCTTTGAGGAGTGGTTTGAGAGGCGGCATGGCGTCCTCACCTTCCACCTGACGCAGGTCCTCACCGGACACGGTTGTTTCGGGAGGTTCCTGTTTCGGATAGGGCGGGAGGAAACGCCCGGGTGTTTCCACTGCGAAGATCACCCTGAGGACACGGTGGAGCACACGGTGGCGGTCTGCCCAGCTTGGGTGGAGCACCGCCGTGTCCTCGTGAAGGCGATCGGCGGCGGCGATCTCTCGCGGCCGGCCCTGGTCCAGACCATGGTACGGAGCGAGAGGGCATGGGGAGCCGTCACCTCCTTCAGCGAAGCAGTGATGCTCGCGAAGAGGGAGGCGGTGCACGTGAGGGAGAGGCAGCATATGCGCCCTCGCGACCCTAGCCGCCGCAGGATACGGAGACGCCCTGGGCGTCGGGAATCCCAGGCCGATTTCCGGCCACCGTAGGCATGGGCTTGCGGACGGCGAGTAATGGGTAGCTCGCTGTCCGGTAACGACCAAGCCCAAGTCGACGGCGCGTTGTGTTCCACGCGCGCCTCAAAGAGATGTCAGCACAAAAATGATGGGGCCTGCAAGGGCCGATGCCTGTCAGGGGTGCGGGTTCGTTTGAAAGAGATACCACAGCCCCTGGCATACGGGCTACTGAAGGAACACGGGTGGGTTTTAGTCAGTAAAAGTCTGACACGCCCTCCTGCTCCACCCAGAGCGGGAGAAGTTATTTGATGATTTCCCACCCAAAAAAAAAAAGGCATACATGTTACAGTTAGAATGATAAATGTGTTAAATATGTACCTATTAATAATTTCCGGTTATAATTAATAAATAATCAGCCATTTGTATTATTAATCGGATTAACCAATCCGAATTTATTGTTCATCGATAATTGTCACAAAATCTAGTTGGGTTTTTTTTTTTTTTTTTTTTTTTTTTTTTGGGTGGGAAATCATCAAATGACTTCTCCTGCTGAGTAGAGCAGGAGGGCGTGTCAGACTTTTACTGACTAAAACCCACCCGTGTTCCCTCAGTAGCCCGTATGCCAGGGGCCGTGGTATCTCTTTCGAACAAACCCGCACCCCTGGCAGGCATCGGCCCTTGCGGACCCCACCTGTGGTTGCTGACATCTTTGACGGCGCGCGTGTGGAACACAACCCGCCGTCCCGTCTACCACTTTTCGGCCGCAGAGGATAGGGAGAGCGGCTGACGCTATACCGACACTCCTCTTCCCCTGCGGCCCCACCGCGTCCGCCATCAAACGGTGGCGGCCCCGTCCAGGCCACGGAAGGGAAGAGCGCTGCTCAGAAGCACCGGCACTCCTCCTCTACCGCAGCCCGTAACCCTCAGCCGCGATGCCTCCCATTCGACATCGCGGCCCACCTCAGTTGCAGTGCACCTCACCGCAACCTACTTTTTAGCCGCTACGTCAATGGCTTGAAGGCAAAAGCCCTGACGAGCGGCCCCACCGTTGGGTTCCTCTTGGCTTCACCGTGGGTGGGAGACCACGGTTACTAAGCCCCCCCGCAACGACAATGCGGGAACCCACTCGGGGGGGAAATCTAGTTGGGTTTGGCTATTGTTACGTTAAATCTATTGTGCTCTTAACGAGTGTAACTTAAATATAGGTACACTTATTAACGTTTTGAAAAGACGAACACGAAGTATTAATTTATATGTTGAAACCCAATCCGAGTAAATTATTTCCTTAGCTTGTTCGGAAAGCGAACCAAAGCTGGGATTAATCACGTCAGCCAGAAGACGAAAGTAGATTCTCTTTAACTGAAAAGTAGTAGTATTTATCCAGGATAATTTCCCTCCATCTCTCCGGACTATGTATTTAAATTAAGATTAAATGTTTACAGTACATAGTTTTTAAGTCGTTACGACGCCAAGATATCTTTATTACTTTGAAGATTTTGTCCCGCCCCGTACGCGACCCTAAAGAAGTGTAGTCTCAACTTAATAATGATGTTTCTAGTCGGGTTGTAACTTTAAACAACTACACTCGGACACTGCGGTCACATATTTATGAGTCTACGTGTTTTTACTTCCATTTTTGCCCTAAAGGGTTTTGGGATTTTATGGTACATAAAGGGAATTTTTATTAGGGGACAGAACATTCTTTCCAAAATATAGTTGTTGTTATCCTTTCGTATTAAAAAAGTTGCGTCAAGGTTCAACGTTCGGCTAATTCTGTGTTTGTTTCACGTGTAATCGATAAGTAGTAGCATGCGGTTTCCCGGAAAAAGGGAAAATGCCGACACAAGTTGCAGAAACGGGGATTATCCCCGATATTGCAGCGAAGCCGGGAAATAAAACGTTCGAGAGAAATGTTCTTGCACCGCGAAGGTGGATAACGTGCCTTACGGAGAGTTGCCGAGCAGCCGAGCAGCTGCCGCCCGCGCCGATAGATTGCAATAAAACAAGCGTAGCATCTGAAACATAGACTTATTTCATGATCATTGAAACATATCCTTCATACGGATATTAATTTTAAAGGCAATGCTTTGGTAATAACTATCTTTCATTATATTTCTATAAGTACGAAAAGTTAAAAATAAACATAATAGGTATACCATCACGCCTTGTTTCAACAAAGGATAGGGCAGAGGTAAAAACAGTTTATATTAGTGTACTGATAAACTTATTCTTAATTAACGAAAAAGTACTACTTATATTTACGTAAAACCACAAAGTGTTTGCAGTACACAAATAATTGAACGGGATACAAACAGAATCTGTGTTCGATTTGTCTTCAAATTGTTTCCGTATTTCGAGCTGGAAATCCTTAATTGAGTACTGTGGATTAAAACTTGAAACAATTTCTAGGAAAATAATACCGTCAAGTTCAGTTGCGCAAAACAATGGTAGAGTTTAAACGAGAATTGTTTACACAAAGCGACAAAAACGGATATCTAGAATTAGTTCTGTCTGGCGACAGGGAGCGGGACACGTACAACACATAATTTCGCTTAACCGCATTCGTCGGCGGAAAGCACAACTCACTTCGTACAGACGTTACTTTGCAACTGTAATTACAGATACACGTATTGCTTCCCCGCTGATCTGCGAGCGAAAGAAAACATAGAATATGTTGGCTTTCCCTGTTCCTATTTACGACTAAGCTTCACGTAGACTAATAGCGTAGTATACAACGTAGCTAACAATCCAGTTGTGTCCGATTGCAATATTTAATTAAAGTGAAGACTTGCAAGCCGCTAGAGAATAAACGTCTGAACCATCTCTTGCGAGTTCTGATATCCTAGTTACAAAATATGCGAGCAATGCGGAATCGATATAAAAGCAAAAGGAATGAATATCTATATATTCCTTGGTAAATTCTAGTGCAGTTTTCGTTCTCACGCAACTTTGAGAGCGAAATTGAACTTACTAAGAGATTTACTTTTGGTTAAATTTTCTTTTTCTGTCTGGTGGACGTCTGGAATGCTTTTCGTTTTCCGCTATTGCAGTGGAGGAGGGAACGTGGAATACGAACGCGTTATTTCCCTACTATCTTAGGAATACAAGTTTTGGGATGCTTCAGAAATAATCTTTTGTAGGAATTGTTTATATGCCGTTTTTAATTCTGTATATTTAGTTTGTTAAATGATTTTATTTCTGTAAGAAGGTTTGTACAAACACTTTTCCACACAATCATATTTTTTAAACTACATAGATGAGGTCGGCGTTTCTTATCTGACTACTCTGAGAAGGAAGGCCGAAACAAACCCGTAGGTCACAGTCTCTTTTAAAGTCCAGACATAATCTTGGTCAGATCATGTGAAGACCATGTAGATTGGTGTCTGAAATGGTCTTTTGAGGAAAGAACCACACAGATTGAGTGGACCAGTTTCATAGATAGATGTGTTCAAAATGTTTGTTGAATCTTACTATCCTATTCCTACTTTCATCCTACTTCCTACTAAATTATAAATGTGAAACTTTGGATATTTTTTACTCAATCACGTAAAATTGGCTGAACGGATTTGGATGAAATTTGGCACTCAGATAAGTTGTAACCTGGATAATTACTATAACGTACCTATTCTTGGGATAAAAAGTATCCTATATGTTATACATAGGATATTTTTATCCCGATAATACGTTCCCGATCTCCACGCGGGCGAAACCGATGGAAAAAGCTAGTAAATCAATATTTATAATTCCTATGCTTGCGTGTAACTAACCAAATCATCAAATGCACAGTATTACAATATGGTGACAGATATGTTACTATTGAATCACTTGTTGCTTGATATTATTACCTGTCCAAGTACCTGTGAATTATAATTTATTGCTTGCATTATGTGATTGCACTATTCGGATTGAAAATTTGTCAGTGTAGGTAATATTATAACTTAATAGGGTACTTTCGGTAGTGATTAATAAATTATGAAATTTTATAAAAATTAGAATTTATGTAGAAATATACTTAAATATTCTGATTTTGAGTCATATAAGCACATTATTGTTTTACTATATTAAAATTAAAAGTCGTAATTTTTAATCTGTATATCACATGACCTAAAACACGAGCCGCCATGGTGTGACGTCATAGAGGCAAAAAGTGTCAGTTCAGTGTAAACAACTAGGTACATATCCATCGTTTTAATGCTAGTATTTGTACAACTATGCACTACATTCATAATTTTCCCAAGAACCACCAAATATCTTTAACTGTTAACGTTGAATGAGTCCCGGTCGTACATACACCACTGTTGTTTTTACCAATATTACGTCACCAAAATGGCTGATAGCGTTTTTGCGGGAACGAAAAAAGGTTTAAAAATTAATTTAATTTTATAGCAAGAAAGCACGTTTATTTTGCCGAAATATATTTTTTGTGGCTTTTTATTAGGAAAATCAGCATTTTGAAGTACTTTTTCAAAGATATTAGAATACCCTATTATTTGCCTTATTAAATATTAAGGCATTAGGAGATTAGGGTTATTAGGTGACATCTTCAAACTAACACATCATAAACTACTTCAAGATGGGTGTAAAGTTAAAGTTATAGTTAAAGTTCAATATAGTTATTTTTCTTTCTACTATGTACAAGGTATAAATATATGTGGTAATATTAACATCTGAAATATATGTATATCACGTGGATATTTGCAATAAAACGATTATTTATTTATTACTTTAAGCACACACATGTACAGAGGCGGACTTAATGCCATAGGCATTTTCTACCAGTCGACCCTTGGGTGATGCAGACAAACAGTGGTAGGTGCAATTACGTAAGTAGTGTTTTAAATATTTATTCAAATATGGATAAATATACACATAATATTATTATATCTAAAAACCATTAAATTGAACTATACAGATATTTGCAAAAAAAAATCCTTGAAGAAAACTTGCAATCTTATCAATATCGTTTCTATTCGGGCATTGTTTGATATAGATATCACAATGTAGAAAAAATTAGTGCGTATTATAAAAAGCTTATTAACGACCTGCCAACATTCAATATTGCCAACACGAATCACTGTTGAATGGTGACCTGTAAAAAATACATTAGGGTGCCTGCACACTGCGCTCGGCATCATTTGAACAACTTAACATTTTCCGTAAGAGTTTCTAGAGAGCAATCAGACTGTAATGGTAAAATCTAACTACATTTATGGGAGAAAAATAAACACTTTATTCCTGTACAGCGCGCGTAACGAGCCGTGTACGAGCCTCTTGGAGTTTTGATGTACAGTTTTTAAACATTTCTGCCTTTCATCGGTTTTTGTATATTTTTTTTGAGAAGTACATATGTACATTAACACTTACCTGCATTAACATATACAGGGGCAAATTAAATAAGTTTACTAACTATACAGTGTGATGGGTTTCGATATTATAAAAATGTAAAACCAATAAAATATGCGTTGATTTTTGATGGTCAACAACCGCAGGCGGTTAGTGTAATTACTTCAAATATCAGTTTAATAAATTAAAGGTAAAAAAAAAACTTTTTAAAAACAAGCTTTAATTGCCCTAAAAAGAAGAAAATAAACTTTAAATCAAACCAATCAATTTAGTACAGTTACACAATTTATTAAATGATGCGAGATTTGCATATTTTATAGGGCGCATTTTCTTAAATTATTTATAATAAGTATGTCAAGCAAGAGTAGTAAGAACACAGGTAAATCTCACGACAAGCTGTTATATCAGAGTTGTAAGAATCCACCTGGACAAACATACATACATTGCAAGTTAATATAAAGCTTGTAATAAAAATAGTTTTCTTTTACTTTATCGTGTGTAGCTATCGATAGTTCGATACTCATGACATCTGCGACGTTTTGCTAGCGTATTTAATTTGAACTCGTTAAATTATTGTACGATAATGTTGCAACTATAGAACTTAACAGATATTGGAAAATAAAGCAGAGCAAAAGTTGAATGGGACACTCAACTCACTCTCGCACTAGAAGCGAGAAAATAATTACGTTCTTAGAACACTCAATATGATAAATAATAGTTGGAGTCAGGGCTTCTACTCGTGTGTCACGGCAAGAACTTGGTAAGAACTAGAATCAAGTAAACAACTTGATTTCAATAAACTTTGAGAAACATCGGCCGACATAGAAAGCATCGACTTCAACATCACTCAAATGAAATCAAATCTTACATCAAAACACTTCGCTCTAAAACACGATAAACATACTTAAAAAGAAAAAAGAATATTTAAGACAGGAGACGTTTCAAATGCAAACATTTTAGGTTGTCTTTGCGAATAGGTAAGTACCTACAATATTTGCTAGTGTGCGCCCTTTAGCGTGCATTTTATGTCAGATTCAGGTTCTGCTTGGCCGTCACTTTGCATATGAGCGGCGAATACGGGATAAAACCGGGATGAAACTCGGTATAACTTTATCTCACAATCTCTTCTTGCGTCGCTGATTTTTAAATTCAAGTACACGCTACGTGTATTATGTAAATTGATGCGAGAATGTTCATTGTATTTTGATTTAACACCCTAAGGATTTTGGCGGAGGTAATATTAATATTAAACGTAATTTATTCAATATTCATATCTTTGAAAGTATTTGTGATTTTTATTTTTGGGTAAACGAAAATAGAAATAGAATATTCTGCTGTGAAAACTTGATTTAGGTATTTTACAAAAACGGCATGAGACTGTCGATAATTTCAACATCATTCTCTACAAACTATGATAACCGTACTGAAAACGGTATTCAAACGGTATAACGGCTTTCAAAAATCCGATTGGTTTGACTAAGGAGTATCAGTCATCTATGACAGCAACATAAATCATTGGTGCTGCATAACGACTTTAACACATTCGAACTATCAAACGAATTTAAAATATAATAGAGAAAAACGGTTTGCGAGATATCAAGCTGGCAAGCCAGTTAACCACACACACACACACACACACACACACACACACACACGCACACGCACACGCACACGCACACGCACACGCACACGCACACGCACACGCACACGCACACGCACACGCACACGCACACGCACACGCACACGCACACGCACACGCACACGCACACGCACACGCACACGCACACGCACACGCACACGCACACGCACACGCACACGCACACGCACACGCACACGCACACGCACACGCACACGCACACGCACACGCACACGCACACGCACACGCACACGCACACGCACACGCACACGCACACGCACACGCACACGCACACGCACACGCACACGCACACGCACACGCACACGCACACGCACACGCACACGCACACGCACACGCACACGCACACGCACACGCACACGCACACGCACACGCACACGCACACGCACACGCACACGCACACGCACACGCACACGCACACGCACACGCACACGCACACGCACACGCACACGCACACGCACACGCACACGCACACGCACACGCACACGCACACGCACACGCACACGCACACGCACACGCACACGCACACGCACACGCACACGCACACGCACACGCACACGCACACACACACACACACACACACGTCAAACTTATAACACCCCGTCGTTTTTGCGTCGGGGGTTAAAAATAAGATTTTGTAGAATGTTCTAGATATACTTACGAATTCTGAAACGTGTTTTATTGATAGGTCCCGGTACAGAGACACCTAAAGGTTCCTATAGTATGCAAAGTAACCGCCCTTACTGGACTCTCGGTTACGACATCCATGAGAGAAGCCAAGAACCGCAAGTGGAAGAACATCATTCATAAAGCCACGAAGGTCTCTCAGGGACACGACCTTCAGTAATGAAGAACAAGACCAAGAAGAAGACAGCATGAAAAGATATACCTAGAAAATACTGGACCAAATTTTATTGCGCTTAACCATTTAGCTAGGCGTGGACATAAAGAAGAAATATTTTAAGTGTTGGTTCAAGCAAGAGGGGCACTTTACTATCTGACTTAACGCGTGTTCTCGGGGCTTGCTAAGTGCTCGCAATAAATTGCTCGGTGTGAGCACTACTTCAGGTGCTTTTTCATTAGTCAAGTTTCCCTGACAGTTAAATGCTGCAAATAGTTACCTTTGCTATCTAAACAATTGCTTCTCTCATTGCACTAATCCCGGATATTTTAACATGTAATAAATCTGTATTAAATAGGTATTATGTTTTGTGAAAATGTTTATTGTTCAGCATGGCAGGCGGTGTTAAACTGTAATAATAATTAAGTATATGTGTGCAATTACAAATTATATATATTTGAGTTCTGCATATTTTAATGTATCATGGACACAACTATATTATTAACTGGCAATCCTGCTAATCCTATTAATGTTATAAATGTGAAAGTTTGTCTGTTTGTTACTCAATCACGCAAAAATGCCTGAACGGATTTGGATGAAATTTAGCACACAGGTAGTTTGTAACCTTGAATAACACATAGGATACTTTTTATCCCAATAGTACGTTCCCATGGGATAATTTTCGACTAATTTAAAACAGAACTTAAAAAATATCAGTCTGATAGAGATGAATTATTATGAAGATAATAATTCATCATCATCATCTGCCTAGCCTTTTCCCAACTATGTTGTGGTCAGCTTCCAGTCTAACCGGATGCAGCTGAATACCAGTATTTTACATGGAGCGACTGCCTATCTGACCTCCACATCCCAGTACTTGGGTAACACGATACCGCTTGGTAAGACTGGTTGTCAGATTTTCGGGCTTCTTACGACCCGTAACGACTGTCAAAGATCCGCAAATGACAGCCGGGATCAACGTCTTAACGTGCTTTCCGAGGCACAGAGGGGTCTTGGTATGTTAAGATGGTCACCCATCCACGGACCAACCGCGGCAAGCGTAGCTTAACCTGATCGATCGACCCTTGCAGCTATTGTTACTAAGATAATAATTATGAAGAAAAAAATCTGTGACCTAAAAACCTGCTGCTCACGCAATCGTTGACAATAAATAACAGACAATTTCATTCAATGTTGTACAAACAGAAACAATGGCTTTAATTTATATTATTGCGTTTTCTACGAGGACATCCGACCGCGACCCTCCATGCCACTGGTAAACTTGAAAGTTAGGTATTTGTGAAATTCAAAACATGGTGGAGATGTGACCGAAGTAAACACATAGGTATGGGTTCATTGATTCGTTTCTTGGATTGATGCTATATTAAGACTTTCATGTGTCAAGTAATTAACACAATTAGTTTTCTATTGTTATTAGACTCAGTGAGTCTGCTTGACAATCGAGAGGATAAGATAAATGCAATATTATGATGAATGGTGCAGTCAAAACCTAAACATCTATGGGCACATTCAAATATGCCTGCTTTCCTAGCATAATTTAATTAGTATAAGAAGAGTAAAGGAGCTTGGACGGAACATTATCTAGACACAGTATACGTATACTTAGTCCGAGGATTAAGGGCCGCAGGATAATGTACATATATTATTAATCCTTTCTGCTTGAATTAGAATACATTGCAAGCTTTGCACACTGCAAGAAACCTAAATAGTTTTCAATAAATCTCGTTGCTAGCTGACGGAATGACATAACGATATTAAAAATTCTTAGAAAACCGTTACTCTTGTACGATGGCAGATAGGCATACGGTGTCCCTTCCAAGGAGGCCAACTTAGCACTGGCCAGTTTGAAACTCTGGGACTTCAGCTGAATGCATCCCTCATGACGCGTGCACGCGGCGGCACCAACGTTATTCTCTGTGTGTTTGTATCGGTGGGATTCTCCGATGTCGCGGAGGTTGATGCAGCTCCACGCTTAATTTTAATTGTATATGTTAATCTGTTTCTGTAATCTACTGACACTAGAAGTTATAAATAAAAGTAAGTATTCTATTACGGTGCATAAAATTGCAGTCACAAATGGCGATACTTAAATGTCCGTATGGGAAATCTGCACCCTTATTGTGTAACACACTGTCAATGACATTCTGAAAGATTTTGAGGCATACTGCTAACCCATTGCCTAATATGTTCGAAAAATTTATCTGCTCAGCAACGAGTAACGCAATGAATGTTGTTCAACTGTTGAAATGAAAACAATTACCGCTCTGAGCAGTCAGGCGTATCTTACTGACTGTCTAATAGTCAACGGCACCAGTTATTCTCTTATAGGCCGTGTTGATAAGAGAGAAGAAGCTAAGAGTTTCCTGTTTTATTTATTTAAACTTCGCGCACATAATAAGGTACAAAGGCGGTCGGCTTTGTAAGTAGGACGTAGGACTTAATACCTTGCGTATTCTTTGCCAGTCAAGGTAGGGTGGTGGAGATATAAGATGGCAGGTGCTCTGTTTCTGTCTGAGAGGACATCATATTAATCACTATGAGCCCACAGCAGTCCACTGCTATACATAGCCTCACCTATTGCACACCATTCAACTCGATTCTCGGCAACTCTAATCCAGTTGCTACCAATCCCCCTGCGAAGGTCGTCGCTCCATCTTTTTTAGCAGGGAAACAGGCGACAGGGAAATCCTCATGCGGTGGGGTCTGTTAGACTCTTACTGACTATACCCTGGTGTTCCGTCCCACACTTGCAGCGGGAATCATGGGGTCTAATGCGGACTCCTCGTTGTCGACCATCGAGTCGACAACGGCCGTCAGCGACAGGTCGCTGCCTACTCCTGAGATGAGGGCACGGCGCGGCTTCTCTCAAGCGGACACACAACTAGCGTGTGCTGCGCCGTGCCAGTTCCCTAGCCAGCGCTCGACACGACAAGTCTACGCCCGGCTGGAGCTCGCCCCTCAGCACCCAGTCGCATCCGATGTTCCACAGGAGCGGTCCCACGACCGAACCCTGTGGAACACCGTACGACATGCGGCGCTAGCTTCCGCCATCACTTCCCATGTAGGTGACACACCTATCCGCCAGATAAGCCCCAACAATGCGGCGGAGGAACGGAGGCAATCGTCGCTCCACCTAGCCTGATGGCGACCTACCTTTCGTTTTCAGATAAGATTAAAAAAACAGATCGTAATGAATTATAAATAAAATAGGTAAACAAGTTCATAAATAGGTCATACACTTTTAAAACACATACATACACATTTACTAAAATATATGCCTATATGAGTATGTATCAGAAAGCTGTGGTCATGTCACTATTATTACAAAATTATTCCAGTAAAATAAATTATACCGATGGGTTTATAAAGGAAGCAGTGTTCGTTTTAGCCAGTGATAGTGAAAAGTGAAAAGCTGAAAACGATCATTAAAACTATGAAATCTTAGAAAAGAGAAACTCGTTTCTATTTGTTTTATAGAAATGAACATTATATTAGTAATAATGGAATGATCATTCCATAGAAACGGAACTTCTTAAAAACACTGATTAACAGATGTTAATATACAGCGCTGCAAAATTTAATTAACATTTGATTTCAACCAACATGATTTGTATTCCGCAAATGCAAACAAAGGCAGTCAAACTAAACAGTATTTGACTCTGTTGACGTTTTAAAAGCCTTCGCTACCTAGCTTGCCTTTAATTTCTCCATCAAATTAGATTTCATGAAAGCAATTTAAAACTTCTATTAAGGCAAATAAATCATTTGAGTTCGAACCTTATACTTATTGAAATTGCGCTTCAATTCGTGGTTAAAGTTTCTGTCTCCAGCAAACCTGCATTGTTGGGCGTATATTTTTGTCGTTTGACAGATGTACAATATTTGTCAACGTTTGCGAACGGTTGCTGAAAGCAAACTTCAATGGCTTCGCAACGCGAAATGAATCTTGATTCGTTGGAACCGTCTCTTGGGGCCTGTAGCGAATTCTATATCCTGTAGCTTGCGACTTGTAGTTAATAGGTATTATTGTTACATCATTTAAGTAACTTGATGTTTCCACCGCGTGTTTATAAGTTAATGACATAAGATTACGTGAAAAACCATAGTGTTTAGCATACAAAATGTGTACACATATCGTATTTAGAATATTAGAAAATAAGTTGGAAGTCAGCTTGGTGAAATGACAGTGTCTGTCATTAATTGACTATGTAAAGAAACGTAAAACCGATCCTAGTAATAATTATGCTCTCTGTACACGGAATATCTTTAATTTAACAACCCGGTAATATAAGGACGCAGAGTTCTTTTATAATATTGCACTTCAATTAAAATTTTGTTTTAATTGAACACAAACATGGTGTAATTAAAGTATGCCTATGCATGTAATTACTATTCGTTTATTCATTATTGCTTACCGTTGCACTAGTTTTATTTTAGCTTAATTCGTAGTTTCACTAACAATTACTCATGAATCTATAAATAGTTACACGAAATAATTTGATACTATGTCATAGAATAGAACGAAGCCGTCTTTCGTGTCCGTCTGTGTGACCACTAAGTTCTTCTGCGCTACACAATGCATTTAGATGCGGTTTATATCATCATTTAGAGATGTGGATAATATATATAACTTAGTAGGTAATCGTGAGCAGTGGTGGCCAAGTGCTAACGGCTGCGACTTACGAGTTGTAGGTCGTGAGTTCGAACCCAGACAAGGCGCTTTACTTTGTGTAAATTATTTCATCACCACTGCTTTCAAAACGGTGAAGGAAAACATCGTGAGGAAACCGGCATGTCCGAACCATGTCAGAACCAAAAATTCGAAGACATGTGACATCTACCAACCCGCACTGGGCTCGCGTGGGGGATTACGGCCCAATCCCTCTCACCAAGAGGAGGCCTGTGTCCCAGCAGTGGGAACATTATAGGCTTATGATGATGATGATGATGAGGTAATCTCGATGTTTTGTCATGTTACATATCAGTACTTTGCAGTCGTGCTAAGCAACGTCGAGGCGCTAGTTACCCTACAAAGCAATTTAAAAAATGATACTATGCTCGATTACTGAAATTGCTTACAACATCATCAACAGGTTTGATCAAAGAGACACGAGTACAGTGGTTTTGACAGCTTGTAATAGTTTCGGGTCGAGAGTTATACACATACCTACATACTTACTAGTACATAGTACAATATACATAACATGGATTTGTTGTACTTGAGTTTATTTATGAAACAAGTTGTAAGGGTTGATGTGTTTGGGTAGTTATAGTTAAAATCGGTTAGTGCGGAAATTTAATCAGTAAGTTTGTCGAGGCATTATCGTGGGCTGTCGAGCTGCGGTCACTGGGACGTAAGACCACCTACACACTGTGCTATCGTATTGTGCTATAAGAGCTGCATTAGAATTTATGTGCGGGACGTGGGCTATAATGTAGCATATCAAGTTTTTGTAAGAGACTGTCATACAAGGCTGGTTATGGGTGACGTCGGTGACTAAGACGGAGACAACGCTCTACAAATCAAACGTTTTCAAAAAGCAATGTGCCATAACGACCGGGTACTGAACTTACTGTGAATTATTATTGTTTGTAGTAATCGCTTAGCCAATTTCGAAATGAAATCAATTTTTAAATTTTACCAACATATTTTTGGTTTTTCTCGTCTCAAGACGAAAGAAAGTCTTTGACCAGTGCGTATTGCCAGTCATGACCTATGGCAATGAAACGTGGCGCTCACAATGGGCCTTATCAGAAGGCTTTAAGTCATCCAAAGGGCAACCCCCATGGGATCTGGAGGCAAAGGTCCTCGCGTACATCTGGGAGTGGCGCGGAGGCCAAATGCCGGGTGTAACTCCGCTGCCGCGGGAAATCGCGGCACAGTGGACAGAGCTCCGCCGGGATCTCATGGCGACATTGAGAGTGCGGTTGTCGCAACCCAGTGCTGGGCACGACATGATTGCGGCGGTAAGTCCTCTCTTTGAGGAGTGGCTTGAGAGGCGGCATGGCGTCCTCACGTTCCGCCTGACGCAGGTCCTCACCGGACACGGTTGTTTCGGGAAGTTCCTGTTTCGGATAAGGTGGGAGGAAACGCCCGGGTGTTTCCACTGCGAAGATCACCCTGAGGACACGGTGGAGCACACGGTGGCGGTCTGCCCGGCTTGGGCGGAGCACCGCCGTGTCCTCGTGGAGGCGATCTCTCGCATCCGGCCCTGGTCCAGGCCATGGTACGGAGCGAGAGTGCATGGGTAGCCGTCACCTCCTTCAGCGAAGCAGTAGTGCTCGCGAAGAGGGAGGCGGCGCACGTGAGGGAGAGGCAGTATATGCGCCCTCACGGCCCCAACAGCCGCAGGAGAAGCCCTAGGCGTCGGGAATCCCAGGCCGATTTCTGGCCACCGTAGGCGTGGGCTTGTGGATGGCGAGTAATGGGTAGCTCGCTGTCCGGTAAGGACCAAGCCCAGGTCGACGGCGCGTTGTGTTCCACGCGCGCCTCAAAGAGATATATCAGCACAAACCGATGGAGCCCGCAAGGGCCGATGCCTGCCAGGGAAGCGGGTTTGTTCGAAAGAGATACCGGCGTCCCTGGCATACAGGTTTCTGAGGGAATACGGGTGGGTTTCACCCAGAGCGGGAGAAGTTATTTGATGATTACCCACCCAAAAAAAAAAACCCAAAGGGCAATGGAGAGGGCTATGCTAGGAGTTTCCCTACGTGATCAAATCAGAAATGAAGATGAAATGAAGATCCGCAGGAGGCAACCGACATCGTCCGAAGAATTGCCAAACTTAAGTGGCCGATGGGGCCGAACGGTTCTGGAGTGGCGACCACCTACCGGAAGACGTAGAGTAGGAAGGCCTCTCACAAGGTGGACCGATGACCTTGTGAAGGCCGCGGGAATCCACTGGATGTGGGAAGCACAAGACCGGTCGAAGTGGAGGAGCCTGGGGTAGGCCTATGTCTAGCAGTGGATGTCTTTTGGCTGAAATGATGATGATGATGACCATAAGGCGTAGAGTTAGATGACATCCAACAAGGTGGACTGATGACCTTGTGAAGGCCGCAGAAATCCGCTGGATGCGGGAAGCACAGAACCGGTCGAAGTGGTGGAGCTTGGGGGAAGCCCGTAACCAGCAGTGGAGGGCATTTGGCTGAAATTATGACTTCCTTTCTAGCTAAACACCGAGTTCACGAATTTCAATAAATTCGATAAAAAATATTCCTGTGTAGTCATTTCGTTTATAAATGGACTTCATGTTTGCCTAAAATGTATTCTAACTTGACAGCTCTGATAAATTACTAATGTTTAGTAAATTGAGCTTACGTAATGTGCGTTTCTGTGTCAAAAGGAATTTAGGCTCGTACAGACTAGTTTAGTTTTCATGTTTAGTTGCTGGGTAGGTGTGCTAGACCCCTTACTAGCCGTCCCAGTAATTAATTACAGTACGGTTTCCGCCGAATCACGTGCAATAGGCTGACTGTCCGAACCTTTAGCTAGCCTCCATTATTGGCTATTTGTTTAATTCCTATTCGGATTTAGTTTAGTGAAATGCATTGTGAAAGAGCTTAACTGTACCAATAGCAATTGTGTTATCAAATATTCTAATCCAACTAATATTGTAAATGTGAAAGGTTGTATGCTTGGATATTAAGGCTGCCTTCTCAAAAAAATGTTGAAAACAGCATGCAGGTGAAACCACTTTTCGTCGGCATTTACAAATAAATTACATTTAAAAAATTTAGTTAGTAATCCAAATAATATGATACGTCATTTGGTTTAGGCGTAACTTTTCTAGGGGTATCAAATAATAAGAAAAAAAAAAAAAACACCAAATCACCTCCATATCGTTGAGATGAAACCATTTTACTCCTACATTTTGTAACAAAAGAGTAAAAAAAAAAAATCTCTACTGCTTTGCAATACAAAGGAAAATGATTTGATTTTGTTACTTTTTACAAATATGCATTATTTTTATTATAATAAATTAAAAATGCGACCGATTAAAGACTGCACGGCTACATCACCCCGCACTCGCCCACAAATTTAGTGCGCCCAAATGCTCTGCAAAGGTCTTTGGCGTGTATACAAGCCTTAAGATGTTTGGATGTTTCTTACTCAATCACGCAAAAACGGTTGTCTGGTTTTGGATAAAACTTGGAACTTGGATTAACATATAGGATACTTTTTATTCCGGCAGTAGGTTCCCGTGCGATAATTTCCGACCTCCACGTAGGCGAATCTGCTGGAAAAAGATAGTTCGAAAATATATTGTGGTGTTTATGATATTTCCTGCTTTAACAACAAATTAAAGTTATCATTTCATTTGTGTATTTAAACAAAAATAAAATGTTTCAGTTTTATAGAGGACTAAGTGAAGTATGTCGAGAAAATAATAACAGATCAGTTTAATCTGGTGAGCCGTGCGGAACGTGTAGCGGATGCGGGGCGGTTGCGGGGCGGGCAGGGTGCGTGTCGGGACCTCCTCACCGTCTACCATTAAGACGTGATCAATTATCCACGTGCGTTCTTTTCTCCCTATCCTTATCCATTCAGCTAGTATGATTACTTACTACGGAATTTTAATAAAATTTGCTTACAAGCTCGAAACCATTTCGTCATCGTCAGCCGTTGCCTATGAGTTATGACTTTATCAATTTCTTTATGGTTAATGAGACTTTTAAAGCCTTCATAAAACAATAATTCTTGGGCCCTATCGAATATAAATGGCACATTAATGAAGACATAGGTAATTAAAATATAAAAATTACTGGGCAGTTTTTTCGATTCGACAAACATCGACATTTTTAAATGTTTGTCAGCTTAATAGTACCTAATCTATTATTATATGCATAAACCTTCCGGAATATACACGGTCCATTTTTAACCAGCGCGCAAACTGTAACCATGAATTCAACATATCATTCTAGACCCCCTAGGTTAGAAATTTTTCGTCGGTTATACAAAAACAAATCAGCTGTTTCATAGAAAAGTGCAATACCTACGCGGTCAAAATGTATGGAACAGCAGATTTTTTTTAAATGTATTGTTCACATGAACAGATAAGAAAAGCGACATTAATTTATAACATTTACAAGATAATTGGTTAAGTTCTTCAGAAAGTTCAAGTGCGTAGTACCTACTCTCAACTGGCATTATAAACATACAAATATCAACAGGCCCCCAATTCTGTATGGTTATAATGATTCCTCGCGGAATCTTACCTACTACGTTCAACCTACGTCAATATCGTGTTTTTTAGAAACCAATGTAACTGTAAGGAATCGAAATGTCATATTCTGTATGTTCCAAGACAATTTGTCGATATTATTAATAAGATATTAGCAGATTTTGTGATTGACGTGGTTACGAGTAAGGAATCGTTTTTTTTTTGGGTGGGAAATCATCAAATAACTTCTCCCACTCTGGGTGGAGCAGGAGGGCGTGTCAGACTTTTACTGACTAAAACCCACCCGTGTTCCCTCAGTAGCCCGTATGCCAGGGGCTGTGGTATCTTTTTCGAACAAACCCGCACCCCTGGCAGGCATCGGCCCTTGCGGGCCCCATCATTTTGTGCTGACATCTCTTTGAGGCGCGCGTGAAACACAACGCGCCGTCGACTTGGGCTTGGTCCTTACCGGACAGCGAGCTACCCATTAGGTACTCGCCGTCCGCAAGCTCATGCCTACGGTGGCCGGAAATCGGCCTGGGATTCCCGACGCCCAGGGCGTCTCCATATCCTGCGGCTAAGGTCGCGAGGGCGCATAGACTGCCTCTCCCTCACGTGCGTCGCCTCCCTCTTCGCGAGCATCACTGCTTTGCTGAAGGAGGTGACGGCTACCCATGCACTCTCGCTCCGTACCATGGCCTGGACCAGGGTCGGACGCGAGAGATCACCGCCGCCGATAGTCTCCACGAGGACACGGCGGTGCTCCGCCCAAGCTGAACAGACCGCCACCGTGTGCTCCACCGTGTCCTCAGGGCGATCTTTGCAGTAGAAACACCCGGGCGTTTCCTCCCGCCCTATCCGAAACAGGAACCTCCCGAAACAACCGTGTTCGGTGAGGACCTGCGTCAGGCGGAAGGTGAGGACGCCATGCCGCCTCTCAAGCCACTCTTCAAAGAGGGGACTTACCGCCGCAATCGTGGCGTGCCCAGCACTGGTTTGCGACAATCGCACTCTCCATGTCGCCATGAGATCCCGCCGGAGCTAGTAAGGGATCGTTAAGTGGTCGTAGTGAATTCAGGCCCAGATGTATGCATCTGAAGCCATCAGTTGAATCATAGAAGCCATCTGTTTTGAAACTTATCTTATAATACAATGTAATAGATTAAGAAAACAACTTAATTAACTCCATAACATAATGAAAATCGTGTGGGAAAAAAGGGAAGTTCAACGGAAAGCGTGATATTAAAGATTCAAATTTAGATACAAACATAATGTCCGTTCACGGCAAGCTTCATGTTTTCATTGTTGTGAAAGACTATTAAGGATAAAAGAAAGTAGTCGAACTTTACTGTTATTTTATAGCACATTGACAGTAGAAGTTTTTATGACAGTTTTTAGTAGGACGCCGTAAAATCTTATGTAAGTCTAATGAGTACGCTAACAGAAAATTGAACCAAGATTAAGCTATTAAATTAGCGGCGTTTTGGAGATCGTCCCTTATTGTTTGGGGTTTTATTTCTGAGTAATAATTTAAACCATTAAGTTATTGGGATATACTTTTCGTTTAAACGTAGTTCTGTTAATCATAACCTGCTGATTCGAAAAAAAAATGCGTAGGTTTTGGCATTTGGTGTTTTAGAAAGTACCTCAGTGCTATAATCTACTCCAAATGTTAGTTGAATCTTTATTGAAACACATCACTACGGTTGCAATCATTAAATTCTACGGCGTAAGCCCTCTACGCGATTGTTGAGTAGCTACGAGATGCGTAGCCAAGTTGCTACGTAATGCTTACGCCGCGCGCCGCGTAGCTCACCATACTAAAAGAGCTTCGATATATCGGTAAAAAGTAGACTATGCACTTTCCTGGAGTTCAAAGTATATATCCCCATGCAAAGTTCATCAAAATCAGTCCAGCCCTTGATATAGCCAGTATAGAAATGTTGAGAGTAACATTTCTATAAATATCGCTAAATGGACAATTGCAAACGGTGATCAATTTAAATGAGAGTGATTTATTAACACAGAGCCAACGTTTACTCCAAGAACTGGGCATCTAAACAACAAATTGAGAGATTCTTGAATGCCCAACTGCCCACTTTCTTAATCAAAAATAACTAAATTAAGTAAGAGTGTACTAACCGTCAAAGTTTGCGCGAATCAATTTGATAAGTGATTTGATAGGCTGCTCGGCGTAACGTGTTTTGTTTTGCCCTTGAGCAGTTCCCGAACATGATTTTCTTTTCACTTCTTTTGCGCTGTTTTTCATAAAAACATATTTTTAGTTTCGCATGAACTGCGTTTCCAAAAATCTAGAAGTTTCTTCCCTGGAATAAAAAGTAAACAATGTTATGGAAATTCTTTGTGCCAGCAGGTTTTGTAAATATTTTTAATTGTATGAGCTGTTTTGGTTTTAGTATTTTGCTACAGAGAATTTTAGTTTGAAGTGGATTTTATTTGTGCTATCCCATTTCCGCTGAGAATATTGTTGGGTATGTAAGTACCTACCTGTGTAAAGTACCTAAAAAAATAAAACTGAAATTGTATCCATTAAATCAATTACAAAATGTTAAGCTTCGATTAGGTTTAGGTAGGACTAAATTGTGCCTTCGACTCTGACCGCGTTATATTGATATTCCGTGTGCAAAAATGTTTTTCGGCAATGATTTGACACATTCAGAAGCAATACATTATAGGAAAATATTTCCCCTTTTATTACTTACGGAAGAAAGAGTTCGCATCGCACACCACACAATCACACCACACACATAAATTACGCTGTGTGTAATACTGTGCATTTCAACCAGACTATGCATTATTTTTCTTATATTTCATTATTACACAAAATTATAATAACACTGAAAAAAAAGTATCGATCTTACATGTGATTTTGAAGTGAAAACTTCTTTATGCGCGTTGAGCAGTTTTTGGGGTAGCAAAAATCATGGAACTCGCGTCATCGTCACCGAACGCTTTCCATAAGTTATTATTTGTATACAGTGTATGGGTGAACGAGAACACGGATGAGTCACGCGTTGATGTCTTTTGGAAAAGTCCCTTTTTTTCATTAGGAAATTCTAATTCTTTAATCCCTTTCTTTCCCTTTGCATTTTTATCATAAAAATCTGTGCTCTTAGCTTTAATGGCTGAAGTCGATCGCTCGTTTATCATTTTTTTCCGAGAGCAATCGGGACCTAAGGACCCAATATGAAATCCTGTATTGTCGATTAAAACATACACACGTAATTGTTCAAGTTTTCATTTCTGTCGGTACTCCCGGAGTGTCACTGTTTTTTTTCACTTTTTTTACGTACATACATAAATTCACGCCTTCTTCCGATGGGGATAGACAGAACCTACAGAACGCCACCTGCAACGATCCTTACATACTCAAAATCAAAACCAAAATATTTTATTTCATAAGTATGAAACGTCAGAAGCTAGGTGCACCATTTTGTCGCTTCCTATGAAGAAGAGCCGGCAAGAAACTCCATGGTCACTCTTTTAAAAATAATTGGCTTTTACAATGTTTTCAAATAACAGTGATAATAGGTATGGGAGGACAGTGCAGGGCTGTCTATAAGTACCACATACCTAGAGGAATGAAAATACAAAATAGAAAAAATAGAAAATCGTCTCAATGTCTTCAAACTCCTTTTATGTTCATCTGGTCACACGGTGCCGGTTGCGAGGAAAAATTAAAATGAAAATTTTCTTCTTGTGTTAAAATGGTATGTCTGACAACACTAGACCGACATTGTCAAATTAAATTTATTCACCGACGGTAGGTCGTTTGGTTAGTTCAAATTCTCGTGTAGAAACTTTATTAGATACTGGGTTCACAAGTCTTTGCTATGAAGCTCTCAAATATTTTAACAGTTGAAATAACTTTGCCGTTTCTTAAGTCCCCTATTATGTTTGAAGGAGTTTGTCTGCTCCTCATTTCGGATTTAGGACGGCCGGTAGGCCAATGAGATTCTGTCTACGGCTTTGCAATCATTTGGCTAAAAGGACGTGGAAACTAGATATTTTGTGATTTCCTTAAATAATTTACATTTTTCCAGCATAGGGCGTGGCTTAAAATTCACGACACAGGCACAGTGCGGGTTGGTGGGTGTCCGAAATTTCTTGTTGTAGGATATAGGTAACGATTTGAAAACATATTTTCCTTCACAGTTCATAATGTTATATCCGTATATTATACAGGAAAAGTTTTTATCCAGTGCGCAAATTGTTACCATGAATTCAGCATATCATTCTAGAATCCCTAGCGCAGAAATTTTTCACCGGATATACAAAAAAAAAATCAGCTGTTCCATACATTTTGACCGCGTAGGTATTGCACTTTTCTATGAAACGGCTGATTTTTTTTGCATAACCGGCGAAAAATTTATGTGCTAGGGGTTCTAGAATGATATGCTGAATTCAAGGTTACAATTTGCGCACTGGATAAAAACTTACCCTGTATGTACCAATAATACCGTGTGTTTGATTATTGGTATTGGTAGAGCAGTGTTAGGTTAAGGGAAGCAGTTTGAGATGTGGCAAGTGTGTTACCTCAAAGTAGATTTGTCTCTCGAGTGGTCCAACGAAACATTGTTATGTTGTCGGGTTACAGAATTATTGCTAAACCAACGGTGGGGAGGCTGACCGCTCCAATGCCCACCACAGATATAGGTCCATGTTAATTTACCTATGTATTGTCACTTCAGTGCCTTAGTCGGATTGCAAGACTGTAAGAGCAGACGGTCAGAATGATTTAGCTATAACAACAAACATCACAAAATATTGTTCCCACATAATATGTCATTTTGATTGATTTTGATTGTCGTGTCAGAGATTGCTAAAAAATATTCATCATCATCATCATCATTTCAGCCGAAAGACGTCCACTGCTGGACATAGGCCTCCCGCTTTGGGGGGTTTTGCCATAATCGCCACGCTTGGCAGGCGGGTTGGCGATCGCAGTTATGGTGGTAAAATGCATAGAGAACGCTGCTGCCCATTCTCTAGTAAGTCCCTTAGTCGCCTTAGTAGTAAAAAATATTTATATGATTAAATTTATATATATATTATTATTGCTGATAAGCATTATATCACTTTGCACAGATTTTAGTGTCTATAATCTAGCACAGTTCTCAAACAATCAGCGCATTTTAACGCATAAACGTCGACAGGTCAATATTTCTCTCTTAACCTCTCGTAACCTAAAGTGAGGATATTGCTCTAATCACCACGTTTTCCAGACGGCTTGGTGATCGTACTCACCCCTCTTGAAATAAGTAATCCCTTGTAAATTTGCGTACCAATTATTGTGTGTTATCTGAGTACCTAATACAACTTATCATAAGCTCCAACAATTCTAAAATACGCTTTCACCAAAAATAATTTAATAAATTCAGCTTTGATTTCATCTTTGTAACCATTCAATAAAAATATGTATGTGATTCCAAAAAGTATCATTATTGACGGAAACGTGGAAGAGAAATCGTAAAAGAGACAGTCAAACTGAGAATAAAACGGTTGAATGATTGCCCTCTTACAAAATATCACTTTTGTTCGAGGGCGCGTCGCGGAAGGTTGGGTACAGCGGAGATTCACTTGTTTGGTGTTCAATCGACAGCAAGTTACGTCACGTCGTGGCCAATGATATCCTGCCTGAGGTTATCAGCACTGCGATTTATCGACCATTCGCATTGCTCTGTTTACTTTTTACCGATATAACTAAGACTGTTTATACGAAGGTTACAGCTAAATTAAGAAAGTTATATTTATACTATAAGGTAAATTGTTAACTTTATTTAGTCTAACGTATTATGTTTGGAGTAAATAACGTCCTACAATCCTTAAATAATATTCTTTTCACGTTCTTGGCTCCCTTATTCTGAAATTTACGTGCCCTTCACAGACGGCGTTTAAAAAATGAAGCCATTTTTGTAAAAATATAGTAACTCGTTTGATTAGTTGACGAGCTCGGTGCTTGCTAAAGTACCTAAGTTAATTAATACACAGAAAAATTTTATTTAACGAAAAACTCAATTTCATGTGTAAACAAAACGGCTGCCACTTCCATCCAATCGAGTCCGAATTATTTTCGGCTTATGATTTATTGCTACAAACAGATGATAAGTGGCAAAGGATTATAAATAGGGTATTTTGACATCTTTCGTCCCTTCATTGTACGATATTATTAGAAAACATTAAGATTTGTTACAATGAGAGATTTATAAAAAATAAAACATCAGAGATCCTAAAAGGTTTTTCCGGGAAAGTCAACATTGAAGATTTGTTATGACTTGTCTTTTACTACTTGGTTGGTTTTGTGTTCACATATCAATATTTTTATATGTTCACATAAATGAACATTTGCTATAAAAGCTCAGTGTTTGCACAAATGTGGAAGCACATATTATTATAATGTAGATTACTGTCGAGTGCGCGATCGTTCGTAGGTATACAGTTTTACAGCTGTTTATACAACATCTTTACGCTTCCCTTCGAATACGTTCTCACCGATTGAACATAAAAACGTCTCCGTGCCAAAAAGATTCGAGTCGGTAAAGGAATTCTCACGTCGACGGAATGTGGTAAGATTTGTACAAGTGGAGGTCCTTTGGGAGATGTGTGTAACGAATTCTGGGGAGACGAGGCAATAACGCAATGCACTACGTAAACGGAGTGCGAAAAACTGGAGAAATGATGTGTGGGGCGGACGGCATATAATTCGGGAGTGACCGCGCTATTTCTGTTCTCGTTGATGTACTTTTTTTGCTTTCCACTTTTGTTGACGGCAAAGCTATCGAAAAAAGCTCTCGGTTCTCTTTCGCGGTTCTCAATTATAAAACATATTTGGTATTTGAGGAATAATTATTTATATAGCACTCCATTTCTGTAAGTACACCATAACTACTCGGCATTAAAACCCGTTGATATCGGGGTACTTATCCAATATTCTATTATAGTGGCCACTGACAGCTACTGGTGTGGCTTACGATCGGACTGACACTTACTAAGTGTACTCGTACTGACACCCAGTGTTTACGTACACGGCATGGCCGACGGCACGCGATGCTTATAACAGGATTACGTTTTGTTCGCCTGAGGTTCAGCTGCCTAGAATCCTTAATGACGTCAATCTGGATTGGATGTGTAGATTTAGCTTTTAGTCGTTTTCGGTTCTGTCAACACCAGAGACACAATGTATTTATTTTCAATACATTGTGTTGAAAATAAATTGATGAGATAAATAAAATAATAAAAAACAGCAGTAATTATTTTAAATATGAATGTAATTAATATTAATATTTAAAATTCATAACGCGTTTAAAATGTAACAATATCACTAATTAAAATCATGTGAATAATTCAGAAACACAAAAAAAAAACACCAACGTTGCATTTAAACTTAAAATTAATTATCCGGTACAGAAGCAAAACAATCAATAATAATTAAGTAACAAATAAAAATTCACAAATCATTTAATTCGTATCAGTAATAATTTTTTTTTTGTATTCAGTTCATAATTGAAATCTGGCAGTCTTGTTACTAAAAAATAACAATTAATAATGTTATTTGTCAATCAATCAATCAATAATCTATTTTGTTAAACATAGGTATGGTTACAGTTATTATATTCTAAAATATGTGCACTATGTTTTGCCAATACTTGGCGTACAAAATTAACACAAACAGTTATAAAATTAGAAGGTGGCATGCCATTGATACATTACAATAAAATAAAAAACAATTTAAAATATGTCAGATAGGTAAATAGGTCATTACAATTTTAGATAGTTATACACATTCATAATTAAAGTGTATTTTGCTGTAGTTAGATCCAATAATTGTCTTTTTCTTTTCTTCATTACTAATAGATTTTTTGAGATTTTTTTACTCAATTACTCCATTGTTATTACTTTTAATCTACTTTGAAATGAATATAATTCTGCCATTATACTATTTATGCAAACATCTATTACAAGTGATTAGGAAAAGTCTATTTTATTATTTCTACAAAGATTATTACAGTAATGGAATGTCTATTTAAATTACTTCGTATAATTTCGTGCTATTAACATCGATGGCACTAAAAGCTTTGCTTGCTAGACTGCAAACAATGCCTTTAATTTGTACGAATATAAAACATTTGGGGCTTCTTAATTGTACAAATTTATATTATTCTATTTTAAGTTTATAATTTATCATAATAGAAAACGTCTCCCTTCGTCCGTTACAGTGCTTATTATTCGAGTAGGCACTAATCTGATTTGCGTGATTTTCGTTTTATTCTGTTTATACATATTCTGTGAATAGGTGCCACAGTATAAATAATATAATTTTTAGATCTATTAGCTAGTATTATTTGATTTTAGATATACGCGTGACTTCTTTAACCAGATTTCAAAATAATTAACTGGGTTTCTTTAGAAAAATTCTATGTTTCAGCCCAAACTTTGCAGACATGTTTAAATGAAGATTAGCTTGTTCTAAAATTAAACATCGTCCTTGGTGAATTGTAGGATTACCTACAATGAAACTCACGATCCCTGATTTAATATTTCTTAGACAAGATTTATCCTTACTACCTACCCGGAGCCTGACTTGCCTTAAGCAAAAGTTATGAAGCAAACAAGCATAAGAATATAACGAGTTTTGTGATAACACATACACATATTACTACAAAGAAGCAGTTAAAAGAAAATGTTCCTTTCCCTATAAAGTTTGTTGATACAAGTTCATATCCATCGTTATCAGCTTCTTTGCATAGGTACTTACCTAACTTATAAAAAAAACATTACTGAGAATGACTTGAATGAGAACCACGTTTATTGGAATTTACGCTTACTTTTATGAGTGAATATTTTGTTCTCTGGACCGGTCCTTGTGGTCTTGTGCTGATGCTTGGGGACTCATCTCTAGCCAGACAAATTCCGGATGTATAGCTACAAATTCACCATTATCATTTGCCTAGCTTTGTCCAACTATGTCTGGGTTGGCTTCCAGTCTAACCGGATGCAGCTGAATACTAGTATTTTACCATAAAATCATCATCGTCCGGTCGAAAAGGTACCTACTACAACTTTGCCCGAGAACATTCTCTTTCCAGTTTGGTTTAATATCTACTGAGGTGCCTTTTTTACTTACGTAATAAGAGCACTAAGCAGTCACAAAGTAAATTAAGTTTGCTGTAGGCAAAACTAGTAAATATTAATGTTGCCAAGTTATTGAAACTTGAATAAATGGTTCATCAATACTTATCTGCATATTGTGTGACTTCTTCAGCACCTAGTGACTCTGAGGTAACGAGTTCAAACTTACTCGTATTTATATTGTTGTACATTGACAAGAGTATTAATCTTGGCTGTACGCTTCGATTAATAATTCCTACTAATAATATCATAAATGCGAAAGTAACTTTGTCTGTCTGATCCGCTTTCACGCCTAAACCGCTAAACCGATCGGTATGAAATTTGGCAGAGATATAGCCTGGGATATGGAGAAGGACAAAGGGTACTTTTTTACGCGATAACCTACAGCTACGCGGGCGGAGCCGCGGGCAAAAGCTAGTGTTCTATCAAATGTAATTTAAAACGTAAGGTTATTCTGTGCTTGAGACGTATGACTTTCATAAGGATTGGGCCACACACGAGATAAACACTTCTTAGATAATAAGCAATCTTGTGGCAGAAAAGGAGTGTTACAGCTTGAATTACCTACTCATAAATTTGTTTGAAGTACTGAGATATGTCTAGTTAACATTAAAATGAATCCTTTTCTTCTCGTTTTGACTATTCTCTCTTTTGTGGTCAGTTTAAGACCCATCACTATTAAACATTGCAGGTATGCACCTCCGATGTAAAAGTTTTAAAGGTAAAGTGTCGTTTAGTCGAGATATGCTTCTGGAATGCAACTCATTCAGCGATCGTGGTGCTAAAAGAATTATGTGTGTCCACGCTCTAAGTGTAACGTCGATAATATACAGCGAAAAGAGAGCAATGAGTGGAAGCCAAAGTAATTATTTTGGTTTATTTGTGCGCCCGTTTTCAAAGACTGCCAATATTACACGGGGGTTAATGAGGTTTCCATTATAGGTCCTAAAGGGTTCTGCTATCAATCGAATGGTTTAACATTATTGGAGAGTGTCTGAAACACGTTTTTTTTGTTTTGTTTTTAATGACGCGTCTACCATGACAACGGTATTTGAATGATGGAGTTTCTTACATACATACATAACTTGCCTGTTTCCCATGGAAGGGTAGGCAGAAACTAGAGAACGGCACCTGCTATGATCCTTACATTACCTCTTGCTTCGTTTATTTTCATACATCTGGTCATATATGTATGCCGCGCCGGTTGCGAACACCTAATCTCTCTGAAGAACATAATAGAGTAGTAAGAAAATAATAAGATTTTCTCATATTTAACACCAGCTTTTGCCAGCGGCTGCGCCCGCGCGGACGTTTCATACCCTATTTAACTCCTATAAGGATTGAATTTCAAAAAATCATCCCTTATTTTTTCTCTACATTATAAAAGGAATCTCTGTGCAAAATTTCAGCTTTCCAGGTCCAAGGGTTTGGGCTGAGCGTTGATAAGTCAGTCAGTCAGGGCTTTTCTTTTTATTTATATAGATAAACGTTTTAAGCATTATTGGTAAAAAGTAAAGTCATCCGACACGGAACGGCCTTGGTTGAGGATGATATTATGGTGATGAGAATATGACGTCTCTGTTTCGCTCCGTGCAGTTAGGATGACACGGTGAGAATTAGCGTCATAAATTTCACTTGGTTCGTTTAGTTTACACCTTCGAGCTTTTCCTTGTATACAAAGTAACCGGTGTGAAGTGGACATCGTGAATGCAGGCGCTTGTGCAACTCACAAAGCGACTGGGCACTGTGCCGTCGCGAATGTTAACGGTATTTGGACACGGCACAATGCCGTCGTAGTAGCAATAAATGTAAGTCTGCTCCATACTTTGTGTCGACGAGGTTGTTTACTTATAGATAGAACGTGCCGTAGACCTATTTGTAAAAAGAATAATCTTTTTTTGGTGTACGTACACAGTGGTTACGAGTCGTCAGCAACCCGAAAGTCTGACAACCAGTCTAACCAAGGGGTATCGTATTACCCAGTAACTGGGTTGTGTGGGCCAGATAGGCAAGCACTCCATGTTAAATACTGGTACTCAGCTGCATCCCGTTAGACTGGAAGCTGATCCAAAATACCAAAAAAGAAAACGGTTTTGAAAAGGATTTTTATTATATTTTATAAAAATTGTACAGTACAACATTGACAGTTGGAATTTTATGGGATCACGGATTAAAAGTAAAACGAACAAATCTGATTGCGGTGTAACCGGGGTTTTAGAGATGAATGAAATAGTTAGGAAAAATGGGCAGGTTTTATATAGGTACCTATCTCAAATTGAGTAACATTACTGCTCTGAGGGAATTGTCTTGTAGAACGATCCTATTGATCCCGAACGGTAATAACCGCGGAAGACACGTGAATATACCAACCCTATCTACTGAAACTCATTCACACACGTTCGCGTGATGTCATATCCGTCTGATATCCGATGACGGTAAGCCACTTATCGGATACAAATGAAATGTTGTATGGAGAATATATTGATAGCGGATTAATACTACCTACTCAAAGGATTAGCGGATCACTCGCCGACTCTCGTAAATATTTATAAGCTTCTGAACATTTTCAGAGAATCGTATATGAATTTTTTGTCATGCTTACAGAAGGATATTATATTTTTAAGTCATTTACATATTTTTATCGGAACCCATTTATTAAATTAATATGACGTGAATTTTATTTAGAATACCTATATATTTGTGTGATTTGTAGATATATGAAATTATTCAGTACATTCTGCGGTCCAACGAATCACATAAACACTGGATAATTGCGGCGTACACAATATTGATCAGAACCTGAATAATTTAGAAGCTTGCTTGATTGCTCTATATTTTCAAAAAAATTGTCTGCTCCATTATGTAAATAACACAATGAATGATGTTGAACTGTCATAATGACAGCCATTGTAAATGTTATGTCGCGGCCACACTACGGTCAATGTCAATGGCAATGTGAATGCCGTTGTAAAATTATCGCGATAAATTGTTGCTACACCTACGGTTATCGTCCAATATCGCGATAATTTTACAACGGCATTCACATTGACCGTAGTGTGGCCGCGGCATTAGAGTGTTACGGAATTACCCCGCAGGAAACGTCTATCTGTAGCCAATAGAGACACTACACTATATTTAATGAAAAACAGAAAAAAAGATCGCGCCCACATGTAAGCTATAGGTATTTGTTCGAGAGTGTGGATTTCAGAATGGACTATTTACTATATCCCCGGTCGTAGGGGCAGTCTCGCTTTGATTAAACCCTTTCGGCGCCTCCACATGAGTCGCCCTTTCCATTTTTATCTACTTTACTTCTCCTCTCATAAAAGGACCTCACAAAATATTTTCTCGGTTGACAAAACGACTTTAGTTTGTAAGCACGTTTACGGTGATATGCTTTTAAATGTCAAACTTGGTTTGTAAGACTATAAAGGGAATAATTAACTTTGAAATAAGTAGGGTCTTTGCTAGAATTACTTTCGTTCCACTTCATCCTGTTTTTGGTAAGGTACTCGTGTTAGTGGAAATTGATTTGAGTAGGTATCTAATTTTAATGTCAGTAACAATATTAAAGGATCTTGAGTACCATTTTTTCATCCTACTATATTCCTACTTATCCTAATATTACGAGTAGAAATGTAAAAGTTTGTACGTTTTGGCGTTTGGATGTTTGTTATTCAATCACGCAAAAACGGCTGAATAGATTTGGATGAAATGGCACACAGATAGTAGGCGCTCGCTGGTAAAAGCTAGTCCTTAATATTTTACCGTCGGTACCTAGGTACTTTATTTCATATAAGTACCAACATATCAATTGTTTTACACAGGTTTTGCAGTTAGGTGTGTGTGTGACTTCTAATGTCTTGTTACGGACGGTACTCAACGTAAGCATTCGCTTCTCGAATTTATTTTCCAAATATTCGTTACACGAGCTTTTGATACGCAACGGGCATTCATTATTACGCCATACGAAAGTACTAAATACGTTTTAAGTAATAAAATACGTTTGATGAGAACTTGAGAAGGTACCTCAATAAGAAAAAAGAAAAAGAAAATTCTTTGCTCGCGAACGAGTATTCGTTTCGTGAATGAATGTTCGTTGCGTAACAAAAGTTCACGCAACGAATGTTGGCAAGAAATTCGAAGTGAATGCTCGCGTTGGGTATGGGCGCATTTTCATACTCTTACGTATGGGTGGTCCCTACAGCCTGAAGCTGAAATGCCTCTACGCGAGTTTAACAGCCCCCGAACCTACTTGCTCCCGTAACGAGCTAGATTAAAAGATCAATATCGAGCTCAACTAATGACACGAAGCACGACCATAGCCTACGGGTACTGCGATCACACGATACCTATAAACTCCAGAATTAACAAACCTGCTACGTATGTATACATTTTTCGAAGCAAACATTATTTATTCAAAGGAAAACTGTGACCCAATTATATTTATTGAGGCTTCTTTTTACTTTCATATTATAAAAGAATAAAGCTGTAAACATAAAACACTCACAGATAATATACTTACAAATACAAGTTAACTCAATATTTATTGGATACATCGATAAAATCGCCTTTCCCTTATTTATGACAGGCACCTGATTTCGTTCGGTCCCTCAAACACCTCGCGGCCCATTTTCGCGAATACTTTTTTCCTTTTTTATTAGATTACAGCTTTCCTTTTTTTTCCAAATCGTTCCAAAATAAATTACTCACTGTAGAAGTCAAATACTTGTTTTGACACAAAGTCGGCACGTGTCATTCTTGACGCGACTGTGTTTACTCAAATTGATGGTAAAGGTAAAGAATGTTATGAAGTAATTTTAGATTGTTTCGATAGAAAAGTCATTTTAGATTTCGTTACGGGATGTAATTTGTGATTTGGTTACGTTTCTATTTCTTTTTTCTTTGAAGTTAATGTTTTTGTGAATTGTTGAGTTACTAATATAATAATAAAGCATTCATTTCAAGTAACATAGACTCATAATAATAGGGCACGAACATAATAATAGGACAAGAACACACACTCACATTGATTAAAAATACATACAATTACAATTCAATCTAAAGATACATTTAAAAATAAAATTTGAATAAAATGAGCAGAAGGGTTAGGGGTCCCGCAAACAGGTATGACGCGATTGTACATAATATAATAATTTTATAAAAACTTCGTAGAAATTGTTCTATGAGAATCGTGTCGTACTGCCGCGTCGCGCCTGACTGCGGGAAGCAATATCAGGTGGTTTAAAGTGGGCGTTTCGATTTTAGGGTTTGTCTTTTGTATAAAACAGAGAGAAACAAATTTTAGTAGGTACTGTCGCTGACAGAATAAATAGAGTTAACAGTTAGATTTTGATCATATATCTATCTATACCAACTTATTTCTATACTCATCATCATTTCAGCCGAAAGATGTCCACTGCTGGACATCCCTCCCCCAAGCTCCGCCACTTCGACCGGTTCTCTGCACAAGCCTCTGGCATTAGTATACTGGGAGGTGGAAATTGTAGGACAGAAGCGTGCATGCAACGAAAGCACTACCGTTTTTGACTTACCGGGTATATAGCACCGGGCACATAGCATGAAATCACGCCTTGTTTTCGCAAAGGGTTGGGCAGAGGTGTACCCGTGGTACACTCACATTTCGCCAGTTCATGTAACAGGGGGCGAGCCTATTACCATCAACCGGGCACAAACTACGGCCTGCTACTGAGAAATTTCAAATTGAAAACCCAATAACCGGTACCCATGTAAACAGGGTACAGATTTGCATGAATCGTTAGTCTGTTGGCCATAATTTAGTAATTTACGCCAAACACATGTTAGTTATTTTGGTCGATGCAAATGTAGTATTAATGAAGTTACTAGTAGCACACTGACTCCATTAGAGACTCTTCAAAATATTCAGTACGGCTGCACGGCAACACAAACGTTTATTTCATGGGTTATTGATTCTCTAACGGCTGTATCAAATGAGAATCAGCACTGGTTGAGTGAGCCATTTGTACGAATAATTGTGTGCTCCAAATATAGAATGAACTGTAATGAACACATTATTGTGTCGTTAGACGCTTGGCTGTACAAGTGGTCTGTTTGTAAACAGAACTGCCTCTGTTTTGGTATGATAATTATTGAGGAGTGGAGGGGCTTGTGGCTTTAACAACACCCACACGAGACGATAGATCCATCAAGCCCGAACCATGAAGGGGTATCGTGTTACTCAGTAACTGGGTTGTGGAGGTTAGATAGGCAGTCGCTCGATGCAAAATACTGGTACTAAGCTGCATCCGGTTAGACTGGAAGCCGACCACAACATAGTTGGGAAAAGGCTAGGCTGATGAATAATTTTTGTAAAAACGTATGCCTCCAATTTTAAAACTGGTAGGGAAACAGATAAATTCCTTAAGTTTTGTGCCGTATTTGGGAAGCAATGGCGTCGTGGATTAAAAAAAAATACAAAGCACTTTCCTTTGGTCTAGCTACCAATCCCTTTATTTAGTTTTCCCTGTAGAGGTCTTGTAACTGTACAAACGTCTAGTTCAGGTTATGGTAGGTAAAGCGTATTTCGATCGATGAGTAAGACAGTAGAAAATCTGATATTTCCACGTTTCTCCTAACAGTTCAAATTTTAGAAAATACAAAGCGGAAAGGATCATCGACGCGCAAATCGAAACCTTTTTTTAGCATATGATTCTAGACCTCCCCTAGAAATAGCGTAGAAATTTTTCCGTCGGCCATAAAAAAAAAATCTGAATTTTGAACGCGGTTTCAGAACCATTTACTTTACTGAATCCAATGTACAGTCAGCGTCAAAAACATGGGGACGAACAGACTGTTCAAAATGATCCCAACAACTAATAAAATTAAACTTTATCTCAATTGGATGTTGTCGTGGACCTACTGTCTTCATTCTGAAACATTCTTTGTGTCATTGATTTAATTTTTAGTTTTCATAGTTGTTTGGATAATTTTGAACAGTCGGTTCGTCCTGATATTATTGACGCTGACTGTACCCGGTTATGCGGTATATTCTAACTACAGAAATTACCACACTGCATATTAAAATACGTTGTCGCTGAATATTACAAGAGGATACGGTTAACATGCTTATTCGACTCAAAGTTAGTGTGAACGCTAAAGTCAATTTTGGTATTATCCCTTTATTACGTTGTCGTTGTTAATTAAGTATAACACACACTAACTTTATGCGACCCTCTGCGCCATGAAACCCGTGTATGTCGATGAACACTTTCACGATAAAAACTTCTCTCGTGCATTGAAATTGAATAAGCCATTTTCATGAAGATAGAAATCGAATTTAGCTGCTTTTTTCATGACTACTCGGAAGATTTTGGGGCGTTGGTAACTTTTTGGCTCCCAAGAGTAAACCAACCGTTCTGAATGGCCGAGACTTTTTTCGGGATTCCCTTTTCTTGCCACAAAGAAAGTCAGATTCATTTAACGAACGGCCTTTTAAGAGAGAAACTTCTTTGAAGCTTATTAAAGAATCGTTTCGGAGGATTAGAACCCTTGAGGCGTTCCTAAGGTTACATGATATATGAATATTTATACTTAGATACCCGCTAAAAACGGACTATGCACCTAAGAGCGACACAAATGATTTGTAAATCTGAAAAAGAATAATATCAATCAAGATTGACCCACATATTTGAGAAATTGCTTCGCAGATGCGAAGCAATTTCTCAAATATGTGGAGATCGGCTTCCAGTCTAACCGGATGCGGCTGAATACCAGTATTTTACATGGAGCGACAGTCTATCTTACCTTTACAAGTTTGTTACTGGGTAAAACGACACCCCTTGGTAAGTCTGGTTCGTTTGAGTTTCGGGCTTCTGACGACCCGTAACGACTGTCAAGGACACACGAATAACAGCCGGGACCAACGGCCTATCATGCTTTTCGAAGTACAGAGGGGTCTCGTTATGTAAAGATGGTCACCCATCTACGGACTATCTGCGGCAAGCGTAGCTTAAACTGAAGAAAATAATGATTCATGGCACGATAACCGACTCCGTTTAGTAGAAACGAATACGCAGAGTGTGTTATTAGGTCAAGTCTAAATTGGTCGGATTTATAGTTTGTCTAGCAAGGAAGAATGTAGGCAAAGTGAAAATTCGATTTAACTCGCTTTTACCTGGCCGCAATCGGCGTCTAGATTCGATTCCCCGGCACCCTGAATGGAAATTGGATTTGCAGTTCTGCAGAGCTATGCATTATGTACTCCTGTAGATACTTTTCAAATTATCTGCGCTAACTTGAAAGAGAATTTACAGAAATATAGGTATTTTATTTCTTAGATCGTTCGTGATTGCTCATGAAATATATTTTTTATTGGCTTGTTTGATAACTGGATAACGACGTTTGTTTTTAATGAGGATTTATTAAGATCGTTGAAAATTAACTTTTATCTTTTACCAAAAAGTAATATTTTTGAATGTGGTAGGTCATTTGTGTTGAAAAAGTAATATCAAAAATTATTGATTAGCTATTGAAAAGAGAGATGTAGGGTTTGTGGCTAAGTAATTACAGGTTCCGTGTGGTGCCGGACGTAAAAGAAGAGCACCATCCCATTTCTTCCCGTGGGTGTCGTAGAAGGCAAGTAAGGGACTTACTAGAGAATGGGCAGCAGCGTTCTCTATGCATTTTACCACCATACTGTGATCGCCAACCCTCCTGCCAAGCGTGGCGATTATGGCAAGCCCCCCCAAGCAGTGGACGTCTTTCGCCTGATATGATGATGATGATGAATAACAGCGAGACGGGTCGATCGATATGGTTAAGCTCCGCTTGCCGCGGTTGGTCCGTGCATGGGTGACCATCTTAACATACCAGACCCTCTGTGTCTCGGAGAGCACGTTATGTCGTTGTTTCCGGCTGTCATACGTTGATCTTTGACAGTCGGTACGAGTCATCAGGAGCCCGAAATTCTAACAACCGGTCTTACCAGGAGACCCAGTACCTACCTGGGTTGTGAAGTCAGATACTGATGTTCAGCTGCATCTAGTTTGATTGGAAGTCGACTCAGCGTAGATGGGAAAAGGCAAGGCAGAAGATGATGTTGAAAAGAGAGATGTGAATTCCCCAACTACTTTTATAAAACTGCGATCTCTTTATCCGTCGTAAGATAAAGAGATCATCGCATTTAGACAAGCTTGTTTATTTAAACGCGTCTCTCCTCTCTCAACTAGTTATATTCTTATTTGATGAGAAACAAGCCTCTGAGGCTCTCAGGGGCTATTAAATTGAAGTTCACCAATGTTTTTTCTTACTTACGTATGTATTACCTACGTCTTGACAAAATAGTTCAAAATACAAGGGTACCCCAAATAAACAATGTAAACCACCTAGGGACCTGCGCATGGTTGAGAAGTTCATATTCTTATATTACTCCAGGATACAAAACAAAAGTAGATACATATACCTATCTTTGTGAAGCGTTGATGTGAACTTGAGACGAACTTACCCATTTGTTCTGCGAATAGTTTTACATAAACGTATTGTGGTTGTGTTAAGTCTATTCCACACCTTATAATTTGATTGTGAATTTGTGGCTAAGTAATCAAAACCGTACGATTAAATCGGCCAGATTAAGCTACGCTTGCCGCGGTTGGTGCGTGGATGGGTGACCATCTTTACATGCCATGACACCTCCGTGCCTCGGAAAGCAAGCAGCCGTTGGTCTCGGCTGTCATACGTGGATCTTTGACAGTCGGTACGGGTCGTCAAAACCAGTATTGCGAACGGGTACCGTATTACCCACAATAATTATGTTGTGGAGGTCAGATAGGCAAACAATATCATCATAATCATAATCATTTTATTACCAGGCAACTAAGGCCCATAGCTAAAATGCACAAAATAATCTTAAAAATATTAATAAACTAATAAAAATTAAGAAACTTATTATAAATATAACTAAACACGTAAAGTAGTCGGCATCGTGTATCGCTGCGAGGTGTTGCGTAACCGTCCTCGGAAACGTTGATATACGACACCTTTCGGCCAAAAGTCCTCTTTCAAGCAGATCTGTAGATGTTGGGTTGGAACTCGTACTACGAATGACTTAAAGTTGATGTCGTGGCGCGATTCCAACTTTTCGACCAGAGTCCAGTTGGTCTTCACTTTCACATACTGCACGACTTCCTCAATGTTTGTGGAATGATGCAGACGTGAAATGTACAGCTGCGTCGTACGCACAACAGGGCGCAGCAGCATGTTGGGTCCACTCGTTGCAGTACCGCACAAGTTACGAGAACAGGGCTTCTTCCTCTTCTTTTCTACCTTTGTGAAACCCTCCTCATCAATTAGGCCCGTTCTTGGCAAGGGGCTGCGGAATCAATAGTCTTTATTCGTAAACATAGGTTACAACAGTGTGCAAGATTAAGTTGGGTAGTCGCTCCGTGTAAAATGGTATTCAGCTGCATTGGTTGGACTGGAAGCCGACCCCAACATAGTCGGGAAAAAGCTAGGCAGATGAAGATGACAATTTGATGGTCAATCGAATTGATCCGATTGAGCCTTTACATTAGATTTATCGCCAACAGACTCCTCTCTACATAAGACAGTTTAAGTAGATAATTGTCAATCGAATAGTAGTACTTACCTACCTATTGTAGGTAAGTACCACTACCTACGTATTGTAGGTAAGTACTTAGGAAGGTACTGAGTCCCTGTGGGTTTTCTTCATTTTTTTTTCCAGCTTTTGACAACCACGTAACTGTACATTTTCATCTGTTTGCGCGAATAAGCTGTGGCCGCTCGTGCGTGACTAATTAAAAAAAAAAACTGTTTGAAACATTGGGCACGGGCTTGGGGCACACGGCTAAAACTTCAGATTTTATACAATTGTAATAGTACATTATGGTACAAGTGTAATGAGACCCGAGCCGTAAGGCGAGGGTCTTAAGAGAGCCGAGGACGGTAATCATCAATAGACACGTGTATCATACGACGTTTTTCAACACACTTGTGAAGAAAATAATACTAAAAAATCATTTTGTCCTTGGAATTTTTAGGTAGTAAACTTTCCATATCGTTAAGGGCTTCACATCTTATATCAGGCGGTGTTACAACATAAATAATTTTTCAACACATTTGCTCAAAAACTGCATTTACGAAGCCTGTATACATGGTTCGAAAGTTAAAAATTACGCACTAATACAACGGAACGTGCGGTAAAATAGGTACTCTCACCTAAGTACCTATTTTACCGCATACCTCGTTGTACGGCACCGTGCGTATTCTTTACGGTTTTTTTTTTTAATTTCCATAAAATATTATAAGAATTTCGTCCAAGGAGTTTCACATTACGAGAATAAATAAGCTGACTGATCGAACCTCCTTGGAAGCGATTTTGCTCAATACGTTTGTCTCACTTTAATAATAAAGAGTAAATGAGATGAAAGATGTAGTTCCAATTTTCACCACGGGCATGTGGCGCCATTTGTAAATTCGCGCCATTTTCATATTAGAAACGTCAAAGATTGGTGCGAGTTTCCGACTGATATTATTTTATAAACAAACTTTTATTATGAGTTCAAGCGAGAAAACTGATATTCACATGGAATCTATTTTGAATGAGGCGCAAATTGCAGGAAACTGTCTCTTGCCGCCAAAATTGGAGAGCGCTATTTAATGATGTATAAGTTTGTTTAATTACATATTGTACTGTTTTCTCGCAAATGTGTTGAAAAACATTGTATGACACACGTGCAGAAATTGGTTTTTACAAACTCGTGACTATGGTAAGCCCTCGACTTCGTCTCGGGCTTACATTTGTCTACTCGTTTGTAAAAACCAACTTACCGCACTAGTATCATAAATAACTTTTCTTCATAACTAGTACTTGTAGTCATTTTAATGAATAAATAACTATAATTTCAACAGTGAAAACGAGTTGAGATTTTTTTTTGCCAATGGCGGGAAAAAGTAATCAGTTTTCCAATGCGCGCGCATCTAACAATGGCGATCGACCTTATACTAAGGCCGCATTCCGAATTAGAAAAATAACGCTGTGAGCGCTCACATCGATATTTTGCGTTCCGAGTTAGATATCACGATTCTGACAGCTAAGAACCGTCATTTTTGTCATCAATACGGAACGCTCGTGATCGCGATAAAAGTGTTCACTCAACGTTAAAACATATATTCACCATATTAAACTTGTATACACCACACATTTTTTCTTCTTAGATAGTAGCACTATTTCAAATAAGTCTAAATCAACTAAAGATTCGATGTGACTTAAACAAAAGACAAGATGGCGCATGTCATGACGTCATCTATGACGATTCGCGGGACGTCGTGTGTGAGCGCGGTCAAATCGATATTATTGTAACTCGGAACATGGCCTTAAAGAATGACGTTTCTTTTTTTTTGCTTTTCGCGGATTGGGCTTTAGCCACGTACAAAATGGGGAATTCAAAGTTTTCTTTATTACAGAAAAAAAACAAAAGTTATATTTGAGTGAAAGTTTGATTTATTAAAAACGTACAAGTGGAAATTATCTATTTAATTACGAAGTTGCATGAAATGAGCAAGCAATAGGTATATTAATCTATTTGTACTATTGAGCACGACCTTTTTTGTATCGAAACTTTTTGAGAACAAAGCAACTCAACCAATAAAAAAAAAACTATAACTCACTAGTGAATAATAGTAATGAAAAAGTCACAGTTTGATAATAGGTGTCATTATGTGCCTAATTGCGGTGAAATAAGAGCCATTTTATGAGCAAGTTTTCATACAAATTAATTTACTAAAATAAAGTTTGTTACTATGAGACTGTTTTGGATAATATCTCCTGAAAAAGATAATGTTCTTAGGCCATACCAACTTGCGAGGAAGCGGGTCACAACCAAATGCAGTTCATAAAATTGCTTTTTTAAATTAGATATGTTTTTGTTGTGAAAAATTGTTCACATATTTTGAGAACATCAAATAAACAAATCACTACATTTAAAATAGGTACTTACATAATGTTTTTGTTAATGGTAACTGATGTAGTGTTGTGACGTTTTTAAATTATTAAATAAATTAAATATTTGCAATTGATTTATTTAATCAAAACTTTTTGTAACGTTTAGTGAAGGAATATTATGACATTTTTAATAATTTAATGTATTCGGAAATTAAATATTTGCACACCTCATGTAATGGTAGAATGTAAATGGGCCACATTAATAATAACAGCATACTACTTTATACACCTACATTTTGGCAAATAAAGCATTAGTAACTTACTTACTTACTTTTATAAATAAATTATTCACAAATAAATAAAAAAATAACTTACTTTTTTTATCAAAAATTATAATAATTATTAGTTAATAATTGTTCAGTTGTTCTGGATGAGGACGGACCATGTTACGTGTTAACGTGTTCTGAAACCTGAATGGATGGACAAATAAGTTGGTGGATTCACAGTATGTCAGAAGCAGAGGACCGGTCTACTTAGTGGATTATTGTAACCACGTAATTAAATTTTATGAAAAGTAATCCCTTGTTAATAATATCAACGTTTTCCATATTTTTTTATACCTTAAGCCTATTTACGAGGGGACAAAGTCGCGTTACATATCGCGGGGAGTCGCGGCACTTCTTCTCGAACTTAACCTCAAAATATTAGGTAGGTTATTGAAATATCCTACTTCCTACTGTATAATATAATATTATAAATGTGAATCTTTGTATATTTGTACGTTTGTTACTCAATAATGCAAAAACGGCTAAACGGATTTGGATGAAATTTGGAACACAGGTATAACCTGAATTAACACAAAGGATATCTACTTTGTATTCCGGTATTACGTTTCCGTGGGATAATTATCGAATTATTAAATACTAATTATCGGTAATCAAAACTAGTTCGCAGTGGAGGAAAAGCATTAAATTCTTCTCTCAAGGTTGTGACAGCGGACTTTTCGTTTGGTACACCCTGCCAACGCCCTATGTTGGGCGGCATTCTCCTTTGTGACTTGAGTCAATCACAAAAATACAGAATCCAACGGATTTCTATTAAGTAAGTTACCAATGTCTTTTCGCGGAAAAATTAATTTCACCTTTCGTTTCAACCGACCAACTCATAAATATAATGTTGAAAATATATTAGATATTATTTATTCATTCTCATTTCAGAAAGTCAAAGTACCCACATATTTGTCGAAATATTTGTATCCATTACAACCGAGATTCGAATACCTATTTACACAAAAACTTTCTAAGTCAATACAAAACACGATGTATATAATCAGATATCGCCGAGCACTTATTCCATATTTACATTCAATCGTATTGTGTTCAAAAATTATCATCGATATTCGATATTTTTGTGTTCGCAGCGTGGCACGCGTCAATCATGCCACACATGCGGGCGACACACTCAAAATTGTCGCTCAGAGATCAGAGAGAAATATTAAATGGCATATTTAATATCTGCCCTGTTTTTTCCTTATTCTGTGCCATCACAAATGTTAATAATGTATGAACCTATACGTGGGAAACGGAAATTTTGCGGCGTTCCACTAAATAAGCAATCGGATGTTGTTTATCAAAGAGCCGAAATTACTCCGCTGAATGGCGATGGAAAAGTGAAGTGTAAATGCTCAAAGGTTCCATTGATTAGTTTTATGGGACATCGCAGGGATAGGAAGAAGTAATTTCGAATATGTTTCACGTTGTTTAGATTCCTGAACGATTTGTTCATGGTCTGTTCAATTTGAACAATGAAATTGAACGGAATTTAAGTGAAATCTTTTGTTTAGACCTAGCTTAAACGCTCGAATCTCAAGCTCGATAAGAGTAATTTTTATCTTTTTTTTGGTGTTCATTCTTGAATTAATATTCACTTTATTCATTTTAGTACTTATGAAATACATTTTTAAATATTTTTATGAAACAAAAATTTTAAAAACATTTAAAAATATGTAAAATAGGGATCCGCCGATATTGGGAGCAGGGTCCAAGCTACCGGTGGTTAGGGCTCCAGAGACAGGAACCTCCTCACGATGCGAGCCGTATCGAGGAGTACTGCCTTCAGAATCAGGCCCTTGATCCAGCCGCCTAACGAGAGCCTCGAGAGATGTTTTTCGAGGCTTTCGGCTATCAGTCCATTGGCTGATACGACAATCGGCACAATGACAGCCGAGTCCACATTCCACATGTCAACAACCTCGTGTGCTAAGTAGAGATACTTCATTTGCTTCTCTATATACATAATATTCACTTTTATTATTAAGAATTCGCTCATGGAGGTCGGCCGACCTGAAGTCAAACCGAAGAGGATTAAACATAATGTCATTGCTTTTCAAAGAGGAAGTTTGATTTACTTTTATTAATTACTGGCCTCAATAAACATACTGAACTTTGAGCAGTTAAACCACTGACATAGGTACCTATCGAAAAACTAATAATATCTATGTAAAACAAAATAAATGTTATTGAAGGTTTCAACAAATAAAAGCAATGCTAACTCTTTAAAGCTAGAAGGGGATAACGTTTATTTTCGCCTTTAAATCCCCTGACACCAAAAAGTGCATGAATATTGGATGAAGTTCTGAATCACCTATTGAATATTTATAGTAAAATTATTCATGTAGATACACTCTGAAAGAGACCGCATTAGAATAACATAATTATTTTATAAAACCGATAGTAAATTGTTATACTTTCGATATATTGTTGAAAGAGTTCAAAGATTGAAATACTGCTACAAACCTGACAGATTGAAAGCATCGCTTTGAAACAACTTCCACTATCTCGACAACTTCATGATTTATAACTTGTGAATTCTTTTCTATACAATTTGATCTATGGTGCTTTAGTCACTGCTATAACACACTGTCAGATGAAAAAGTAAGTACACTTAAGTCACAATATTTATGACAAGTTTTTATTGTGCGCCGATTACAATGGTAACGTATGTAGTTTTGTTCTGTCTTCATCCTCTACCAATTTCCCAACTATGTATGGGTCGGCTTCCAGTCTAACCGAATGCAGTTGAATATCAGTATTTTACATAGAGCAGTCGCTCTATGTAGGCAGTCACCTATCTGACCTCCACAACCCAGTTACTGGGTAATGCGATACCCCTAGGTAAGAGTGGTGGCTTTTGATGACCCGTAACGACAGTCAAAAATCCAAGAATGACCTCCGGGACCTATGGCTTAACATGCTAAATAAATAAATAAATGCTTTCCGAGGCACGGAAGGGTCTTGGTATATAAAGATGGTGACCCATCCACGGACCAACCGCAGCAATCGTGGCTTAACCTGATCGATCAACCAGTACGGCTGTTATTAATTAGCCACAAACTCCCATGTTTGTTTTTTGTTAACGGAACACAGCTATGTCGACCTCAAAGGCACTATTTGTATCTTTCATTAAGTCTCCAAATCGTTCGGAGAGGCGTCCACTGTGCATTCGTACCACGTACAGTCATAGTTCACCAAAAACGACATTAGGCTGTGATATGGGGCGAATATTTTGTACAATTGCAAACAGAGAAAATGCCCTTAGTCCTATTCCTATTCTGAACAGAAAGTCAAGTCTATAGTTTTAAATAGCTGTGGTTTAAAACCCGTTTTAAATTTGTTCAAAACGGGTTAAAGCGACGACCACATTGACAACGTATTACTTAAAAATTATGTTAAAAAAGCTAATTGAAATCATTTACCATTTTTTTCAATGGGTTTATGAATGTGAACTCATATAGGTACTTATACCCACTACTATTTTAGGATTATTCAGACTGAGAACACACTTGAGAAGCTTATTTCTTAAAATATACATTAAAAAAAGATAGTAGCAATAAAAAATAGCATATTAAAAAAGAAAATTGCGCTTGATATATCCTAAATCAAGAGACAAGGCAAGACACAAGACCGGTCGAAGTGGAGGAGCCTGGGGGAGGTCTATGTCCAGCAGTGGACGTCTTTTGGCTGAAATGATGATAATGATGATGATACCTAAATATGGGAGAAAGTGTCTAGATCTAGATCACTTTGAACGAAACCCCAGCGCATTCTATGAAAAAAGAAACCATATTAAACCGACATTTTCAGCTTTAAATCGATTTAAACTAAAAAAAGTTTATAAACAAGTGGATTTAAACGTGTAAAATCCGTTTTTCATGTACAATTTAGTCCAAAATCAAATTCCAATAGAAAACGAATCATTTTAGTACAATAAACATTCCTTTCCGTTTCAGGAATGGTTTCCTCTCAAATTCGTTTCAGCTTCGAATTTGGCGGGTAAATAGCTGGCTGTTTTGAAGCCCAGTTAGCTTGATAGCTGACGTGTTTGCATGAATTGTCAAATTCATCATCATCATCATTTCAGCCGAAAGACGTCCACTGCTGGACATAGGCCTCCCCAAAAGGGGGGGTTTGCCATAATGGCCACGCTTGGCAGGCGGGTTGGCGATCGCAGTATGGTGGTAAAATGCATAGAGAACGCTGCTGCCCATTCTCTAGTAAGTCCCTTAGTCGCTTCTTACGACACCCACGGGAAGAAATGGGATGGTGCTATTCTTTTACGCCCGGACACCACACGGGACTGTGGGGAATTGTCAAATTAGCCTGACCTAATCAATCCAAACTCTATGCAACTAACTGCCGGTGTTGTAATTTAAATTGTCCATAAAATAATTACACTTTACATTTGCATAGCGTTTGCCTGTTTCTTTGGCCTTACTAAGTTACTAACTTTACCAAATGATTACATAGAATTGATTAAAATTTCTGCCCTTACATTGTATACGGGGAAGTAATAATAATCATAGGTATCAAATTAGCTCGAAATCAGATAGCAATTAATTATTGTTTATAACAATAATAGGGATTAATAAACGCCAACGCACCGACTGTGTTCGTTTTACCATGTTGCCAATTGAACAATGGTAAAATTTCATTTTTCACAATTTAGGAATATTTCAGATTCAAAGAAAATGGTATGTTAACGAAGTAAATAATCTATAACTGTGAACTGTACGTGTGATATTTAAACAAAAAGTGATTGCTACGAGGTGTTCGGAACGTTCTTGTCCGTTAGTTTGTATTTTTTTGGATTTATGTTGCGGATTGCCACAAAATGGCCGAACGGTATGTGGTACATTGGTGGTTTATAACTTGGATTAATACAGAGGGTACTTTTAATTCCGATAATACGTTCCCGTGGGATAGTTCCGTCATCCACGCCGGAGATGCCGTGGGCAATAGCTAGTACCTACAGTTAAAAATAAGATCCAATCAGAGTTTCAGAAAAGAAGTGATGTCCCAGTGGTAACGGCCCTGTCATGCGAATTGTGGTTTGAATCCAAGCAGGCGTTTACTTTATGTAAATAATTTCATCATCACTGCTTTCAGAACGGTGAAGGACAACGTCACGTGACACGTGATTTATCAATCCGCATTGAACCCGCGTGGAGGATTATAGCCCACTCTTTTTCGAAGAGAGGAGGCCTGTGTGCTGTGGGACATAAATATTATATGCTGAATATGCAAAATCTTCAACTCGAACGGAACAAAACTAAAACAAAAACAAAGAAGTAAACGTATTTCTTCCAAGATAAAAGTGGCGAGATCTTAAATGAATAAAGCTTCAGTAAAAAGTAATATTATTGATGGGTCGTTATAATAGGTCTTAACCTATGAAATTGCCGTTTTGTATGAAAAAATTTAAACGATTTTTTTTCATGAATTTTTTATTTGTATTAATCGAAGTAATCACCCATGCAATCAATGCATCTTTGCCATCGCAGTGGCAGTTTATTGATGCCCTTCTTAAAGAAATCAGCTGGACGGGAGGCAACAAATTCTTCAAAGGCATTTTGTACTGCCTCTCGGGTATTAAATTTTTTTCCCGCCAAGAAGTTATCCAAATTCTGGAAAAAGTAGTAGTCTGTAGGCGCAAGGTCTGGTGAGTAGGGCGGATGACGGAGAGCTTCCAACCCCAGTTCTTGCAACTTGGAGACCGTCTGCTGTGCAGTATGAGGTCGCGCGTTGTCGTGCAGGAGCAGCGGAGACGAGCGATTGACCAATGCTGGTTGGAGATGCGCCAGCTTCTCCATCATTGTGTTCAGTTCTTCACAGTACACATCTGCAGTAATGCTCACCCCGTTTGGTAAGAAGCTGTGATGAATCACACCGGCGCTAGACCACCAAACAGTGACCATCACTTTTCTAGGGGTAAGTTTTCGTTTAGGGCATTGTTTAGGTGCTGAACCAGGATCCAACCAACTTGCTGAGCGCTTACGGTTATCAAACAGAATCCATTTTTCATCGCAGGTAACAATGCGGTTCAAAATTCCTTCATTTGTGTGTCTGTTGAGCAGTGCAAGGCACGTCTCGACGCGTACTTCGCGCTGGCGATCATTGAGTTCGTGGGGCACCCATTTGTCAAGCTTTTTTACCTTGCCAATTTGACGCAAATGGACCAATATTGTTTTGACGCTAACGTCGAAAGCTGCTGCTAATTCAGCCGTAGATTGTGTATCATCAGCTTCCACAATCGCCTTTAATTCGTCATTGTCGACCAAAGTCTTCGGACGACCGCGAGGTTCATTTTTCAGGTCGAAATTTCCAGAACGGAAGCGAGCAAACCAATAACAGGTGGTGCGTTGGTTTGTAGTGTTAGCTCCGTAAACGTCGTTGATGTTGCGTGCCGCTTGTGCCGCGTTGCTGCCACGACGGTACTCATATTCCATAACTAGCTGTGCCCGCGACTTCGTTCGCGTGCATGTCGGAAAACAATAATGTGTCGCTTTGACGGTGTAGGTACCACTCCTCCGATCTTCCGATCTATCCTGGTAGGAATCTACCACAGCTTTCGAATGCAGTCCAGAGCCTAGAGACAAAACACATTACTCTTGGCGTTCACGCTAAACGGTACGCCAAAATGTATGGGAATGACATTACCTGCGGAAAGGACACGGTAATGTCATTCCCATATATTCTGGCGTAGAGTTTAGCGTGAACGTTAACAGAAAGGTGTTTTGTCTAGGCCTGCAGGCGTCTTTAGGGGTTATAATGATATTGCGACGAAGTCTCACTCAGATTTTTAAGAATAAATATAGATCAAAGCGCCTGGTCGAGGCTCATCTATATATATAAAAGAAAGTCGTGTTAGTTACTTCACTTATAACTCAAGAACGGCTGAACCGATTTAGCTGAAAATTGGCAGGGAGGTAGTTTAGAGCCAGGAGAAGGACATAGGATACTTTTTATCCCGTTCAGTTGTTTCAGAAATAAAAAAAGTATCAAAGTGGAAGTTGGCTGTCGAAAAACGAAAATTTTCACGGATAGGATAATAGGGTAGATAGGGTAGGGTAGGTAGGGTAGGTAGGGTAGGTAGGGTAGGTAGGGTAGGTAGGGTAGGTAGGGTAGGTAGGGTAGGTAGGGTAGGTAGGGTAGGTAGGGTAGGTAGGGTAGGTAGGGTAGGGTAGGGTAAAGTAGGTAGGGTAGGTAGGGTAGGTAGGGTAGGTAGGGTAGGTAGGGTAGGTAGGGTAGGTAGGGTAGGTAGAGTAGGTAGGGTAGGTAGAGTAGGTAGGGTAGGTAGGGTAGGTAGGGTAGGTAGGGTAGGTAGGGTAGGTAGGATAGGTAGGGTAGGTAGGGTAGGTAGGGTAGGTAGGGTAGGTAGGTAGGGTAGGTAGGTAGGGTAGGTAGGTAGGTTAGGGTAGTGTAGGGTAGGGTAGTGTAGGGTAGGTAGGGTAGTGTAGGGTAGCGTAGGTAGGGTAGTGATTTTGTATGAATGACTTTTGGACGAACAGGACAACGTCTGTCGGGTCAGCTAGTTTTATAATAAATGTGCACCTGCCGTAGGTACAGTAAAAGCTCTTTATTCGCGAGGTATACGTTCCGTAAAATACCTACCGCGAATACAGAAACCGTGACTATGGAATGGTAATTTATATGGGATTATAGGGGATACGTTCCTAAGTGACAAAAAAAAAAACAATTTAATTGAAGTTTTTGACCATATTGATTAATTGTATGAGCGTGATATGGATGCAAGCGACTCTCCAAGGCGTAAACGATCAAGCATTTCTATGCGTTAAACAGATTTTTTCGCGTAGAAAATCGTTTTTAAGTAAAAAAAAAATTTCAACATTTTGCAATAAATGGAAAGATGAAACAATAGGTAAAACACGCAAAGCGGCTCGTACCAAAGGATGGAATGTCTATTAAGTCGCAGCATTTATAAATGTGGGGGAGGCCTATGTCCAGCAGTGGACGTCTTTCAGCTGAAATGATGATGATGATGATATATAAATATACTTTATGGTGATGAGGTTGGTTTCATTATGTTTGTTTACATTCTCAAAAAACTTTTTTCAAAAAAATACCAACCGACTTCCAAAAAACACTACAAAGTGAAGAATGAAGTCGGTGACGTTGGATGTGTATTTTAATTATTTGTCACCGCCTTCCGAAATTAAAGTTATTTTGCACTTTGTAGTGTTTTTTGGAAGTCGGTTGTTATTTTTTTGAAAAAAGTTTTTATTTTTCATCATCCTTTGGGTCAAAACAATGCATACTTATTTATGTGATAGCAACATTCGCGGTTTATTTGCTGTAATTTTTTGAAGAGTTCCGTTGTCTGTTTCCGAAACGCATCATCAGATCTATATGCAGGGCCCAATCTAAGGGGGGGCAAGCCGGGCAAATGCTCAGAGCGGCAAAAATGAGCGGCGGCAAAATGTATAATTACAAACGTACCTACTCTCATGAATTTTTGTATACTTGTTCAGAAGCCGTAGTAGACTAACGTATGTGAATATTATATAGTTAAAAGAATATCACATAATTATGGTCATACCATCTTTGATGGTGTTAGTGCAAAGGGCGGCGAATGTTATTTTTGCCCGGAGCGGCTAAATAGCTAGATCGGGCCCTGTCTATATGAAATTTCAATGGGACCATTTCGGGGTAAACCCCTTTCGAAAAAAAAAAAGAATTTTGCAAATCCGTCTATATACGACGGAGTTATGCCTGAACATACATAAAAAATATAAACATGTCGAATTGATAACCTCCTTCTTTTTGAAGTCGGTTAAAAACACCGACCGCGGCGAAGGCGGCTATTGTAGATGTCAAAGGCCGAACCAATACAGCGGCGATATCATTTGACAATGTACTTTAGGCGAAGTTGTAATAAGGTCTATTTCACTTTTTTATAGTCCATCTGACGACGCGTTTACAAAGGATATTGGGTTGGATACCTATTGGAATCCTTTTTGTTATTTGTTAATATGTATGTACCGATGTACCGATTAGACCCGCAAATAAATAAATCTTTAGCCGCGGATATAGGAATTGGGTCGCATTTTTTAAATCCGCGAATAGTGAAAACGCGAATGAAGGAAGCACGAATAAGGAGCTTTTACTGTACTTACTCAATAAATCGACTGCGCGTCTGGTTGAGTGTGCTGAAGCATTATTCCACGCGGGGGCGGGCGCCTATCTCGGCCCGTACAGGCGCGTGTCTTTTAGCTTTGTTTATCAAACGTTGACCACTGAATAAAACCACAGCAGTGGGAATGCTCTGCACGGACTGCGATAGGCCTCGACAGGTAGCAGTGCAGTAACACCTGACGCCACCTGTCAGTTAACGGCCCGTGGGACCATGGCGTTATCACGATGAAGAAAGATCACGCTGTAAAGGTGGATACTGACCGGCGTCACGGGTCAAAATGCACCTAATATGTTACCAAGCAAGTATTCGTGCAGTCAGTAGTACCTACGGCAAAACATGCGAGCAAGCAACACTGATTTTAGCACACGGCGTAAAGACATGCTCGCTGCGAATGTTACCATTACCTACGCCCCGTAACGTCGGTAATTATCTACATTAAAAGCGCTGTTGAAAAAAAAACCAAACCAGGCAAAAAAAACTATTTAATTGTATAGCACGGGTTTTCTATGAACATAGTAAGTACGGTGTTGTTGCTACGTAGTGCCATACCGCGCGCGCCCCCACCTCTCTCCCCGCTGCTGACGCAGGCAGCAGGAAGAGAGAGAGCCCGATCCCGAGGATAATGGACGTAACAGAGCGATCCTCCGCGACTCTCAGTTACGATGCCTTTTTATTGTAAATTGTAATCAAAAATGTTTCAGTGTTTCTTTTGTTCAGCCATACATTTATTTGTAGACCAATAAATAATTATATTTAAAGAAGCGACTTTAAAATTGTCAATATTTTACTATTGTGATTTCTATTGTTCCTGTGTAGGTAATGTATCCTTTGTTGGAGATGCCAAATGGATAAATAAATACATTTTTAAACTTGTTTTAACTAAGAAAATGCTTCTCTGTAAGCGATGTTGCTCGGAAGAGCATCGACATAACTACAGTTGCCCGTGTGAAAACCTATCTATTTACTCAAATCCACCAGTAGTTATGGTCGCAATTTTGGATTTTTTTTCCTGACTTTCACCATCCGACCTCGCTTGAACCCCTCCCCACCTCGAAAACTAACATCACGAAAATTAGCACATAAGTATTTACAACTCTTTACTCCCAAAACTCCCATTATTTGAATCGAGTAATGCTGTAAACACGCATTTAAATTTAACATTATCAAATTTCGCGCGAAATCAAGTTGTTGTCTTTGCATGTTTGCTATTCAAACCTAGATGGCGTTACTGACGCTAGAGATTAAGAATTTCTATGGAGATGTTCCTCTAGCCGCTCTAATTTTGCTATATTATGCTAGATGGCGCTACTAAGACTTTTATCACAATTAAAAATGAGATTTCTTCCCCTCTGTTTGTATTAATTTGATTGATAAAACTAATAAATACTTATCTAACATTGCATTCTAGGTATATGACTCAGAACACCACGTCAGTTAATATTATCACAACTTTTTATTTGAAATTCTTTTAGCTTTTTTGATTCGTGGGAATCAACCACCAACGGAAAGCGATTTTAGTAATCAGTATCATTAGTCTTTGAAATAACACAGACACAGTAAGTAACTTAAATGAGAATGACGTGTGTTAATATTAAGTATTCGTTAGTACCGTTTCGCGCCAATAGATGTCGCTAAGTGTTTCAACATTATACGTAAATAAATTCTTCTTGAACACTTTAAATTATTTAGATAGGTTGACCGAAGCGATTGCGATGAAACAAAGACTAATATAAACTCTGAGTTATAAACAATATTTGAGTATGAAAGATAACCATATTAGTTTCGTTCTTTTGACGTGATACTTGATCTATTCAACATAGAAACTGAAAAACCGAGCTACAGACAAAAATTTTGATAAGGGTTAAAATGTCATCTGTTGATTATCCCTTACCACCCCAAGCAATTATTTTCGAAATATTTTAAATGTACAGAAAAAGTTCCTTTACAGATTTATTATATGTATAGATTACTCGAATTTTTAACGTATCCATGATGACGAAAAAGATTGAAATGCGATGAAAATGTAACACTAATCAATAAAGAAATGACTACTTTTAGAAAAAAAAAATCCATGTTTTTAAAATAAAATTAATTTGAAATTAGAATTCTTAGCCAAACAAAAATTATTTTGATTTGAAATGGCCAGTACTGCAGAACGGCAATTTCATAGGTAAAGACCTAATATTAGGCGATATCAATATCCTCGTAGTGACGACATGAGAGAGACAAATTTAATTTCACTTCAATATTTTAAAAGCGTTCGTCGCTTTAATCGCGTTTATTGAAGCTGGATTTTATTGATAATTTTATTGGTCATGACAGAATAATTTTAATGATGGCGTGGATGGCGCCATCACCACTGAAAATGCGTTTGGAACGGCAAATGTATAAAGCTTTTAACCAAATGAAATCCATATATTACCGAATAACACACTCGTAACTCGGTGATATAAGTCGCTCAGAGAATTGCCTGGGACAATGTAGTCGTGATAAGCATCGCACACACTCGTATTAATGTGTTTGTTTTATGTGCAACAAAAGCGCATAAAACTTTTGCTAATTCATTTTCCATAAACGTTGCTGTTTGCACTCAATTACTTTAAAACGCTGCGACACTACAATGCTGCACGTTCAGGATAACAAAGGATTTTCTAATGAAGTGTTTACAGAAATAAACCTGTTTACTCTATCTCAGCTTTAGTTATTAAATTGCTCAAAAGGATCGAACCATTTCAGATAGAGACGTGCATGCAGTCCTCCATTTTGAAAATATATTCTTTGACCTACGAATATAACCTATAATAAAATTGTCCACAAAAACATTCACACAAAATTCGCTGCACGAATATGTTAATGTATTATTATGGTACTCGTTAGAACCTAATTCTATGAAAGTAATTTGCGTAATCAATTAAATGATCAAAGGTCCCGTGTTCACACTGCATCGTATTATTATGCTAACGTTTCGTTGTATTATGTTAGAGAATAAAACTGATTTTCGATACGAATTCTAATTCTAAAAATTGTTTACACACTATTAACAATTCTGCAACAATTAAAAGATCTTTGTTTATGAAACGCATAAATCAATAAAGATAAGCAATCAAAATTTATATAAATGTGTCTAGTCCCAAGTGGGTTCTTCGCTGAATTTTTTTATTCGTTCAGCATTTTAATAAATAAAATTGCGTCCTTGGTCGTTAGGTTCGTCGGGATTTAACAAAACATCGTGATCACATCCATCAAGCTGTCTTATTGTATAGACGGAGGTCGGTCGAAGGTATAAGTAGAGGGTTTTATTATGCGAAATGCCTTTAAATCTCCATGTTCATAATGAATGAACGAACTTTCGGTTTATATCGACGAGAAAAAAATGTAGAAGAAAACTTTGGGCGATTAAAGAGGAGCTAGATATAAAAACTATTCAAATATATTTTGTTAATCGCTACGGGTGACGTGCCTAAAAAGTAAGGTGTAGGTCCTTTATCCAATTTAGTTTTTAGACCTGGAGGCTACAGGAATATACTTTCAGAAAAAAGATAGTGCCTACATATAGCTCTGTAAAACTTGATTTTTTTCTAATATAAAGTAGGTACCTAAAGAGGTACCTACTTTATATTAGAAAAAAATCTCTAATCTTACTAGGTAGGTATGTCATTGTCCAATCTAGTTTTTTAGACCTGGAGTAGTACCTTCGTGTAGCTCTGTAAAACTTGCTTTAGGTACCTACTTTATATTAGAAATATTCTGACACAACCAATCTTAGGTAGGTACTGTCACTAGAATTTAACTTAAATAAATTTGACTAAGTTCTTTCGCTGCATTTCCCCGTGAACGACGGCGACGTAACAAAAGGTCATAGATATTTTATAAACTTTGAAACTCGGCAGAGAGTTGTCGGTTTGTTCGATAAGAAAGTTTAGTTCGTTAAGTAGGCACATTAGGGGGAAACAGGAAAACATTAAGGCGTGTCGTCGACAGTGGCTCGACGCCAGACGCTATTAAAATATGCTAACCAATTGGACGCACTGACTTCATTTCGACTTGTCCTCTTTTCTGCCAGCACCCCAAAACTTAATGGTGTAATTTGCACGGAATAATATTGAATCTCGAGCATCTACTTCATCTAATGTATTTAGAAGAAGACACTAAAACTTCATAAGACATTTCTTTAAACGATTTTGAAGGTGTCTGCATTGCTCTGTCTCTGTCTAATATCAGCCAATACTTAACACTCCAAAAGTACAAACTCATAAAAAATATCGTGATTCAAAATCAAATAATCCTGGCTGGTCTATTGGTCGCAAGCGCTACTGCTGAGCATGGTCCTGGGTTCGATGCCCAGGTTGGGCAAAAACGGTTACTGGGTTCTTCTATCTGAAATTTCTCAGTAACAGTTCGGAGTTAGGATTTGTGCCCAGTTGATGGCAATATGCTCGCCCCTTTTACATGGAACTTCAACATAACTGCGAAATGTGGGTGAACTATAGGTACACTGCTGGTTAACCCTTCGGGAAAAAAAAAAGCGTCTCATAAAACAATAGGTCCGATATTCTTCTTGCTGACTATAGAACGAACCGATACCTGACTTCGGATCCACAAACTAAAATCAGGAACCATTGTTCGGGACCTAAGCGAGATTGAACCGAATTGTGTAATTATTAGCTGCTGATGCCAACAGCTCTTCCAAACAAATGATTAGGAAACAATAAAGGAGTTTGAGTAACGGAACTGACGATGATTTAATATTTGTCGATGTTTCGTGTGTGGAATGTAGGTACCGACAAACAAAGCTATTGGTGTACAGGCAGTTAACTTGCAATTATTACTTGTTAAAGTAACCAATGAGGAGAGAGTATAGGAACAGTGGTGGCCCAGTGGTAATGACCGCGACTTACAAGTTGTAGATCGCAGGTTCGAACCCAGGCAGGCCCTTTACTTTGTGTAAAAAAATTCACCACTGGTCTCAAAACGGTGAACGAAAACTAACGGCCCACTCCCTCTCACAGAGAGGAGGACATTATAGGCTGATTGTGAAAGTAACCACACTGATCTGCGAGTATTGAAAAGTCAATTCTTTTACATGGGATCCTGCCGTTTTGCCGAAAAGATTTTGCCAAATTTTCATTACCCAAACAAATTTTAGCAACTTTTTTTTATACCAATGTAATATTTGGAATAATTTTAGTACGCACATTTTCATTTGGTCAAATGTTTACTTGGCAGGTTGTTACCAAGGATAATGTCATTAAGGCTTTTGGTCTTTAATCAAATGATTTATTACGGCAAACAATATTTAGATAATAAACGTTTAGTCAAATGATTTGTTATGACAAAAAAATTATGGTTACTAGACATTAGGTTATTTATGGAACTAGTTACAGTAGGTTATTAATTTTAAAAAAATGGTTAGGTTAGGTTAGGTTAAAACTGTGACCACCTATGCACGAGCCGAGCGAGCGTAGCGAGCGGTGCCGCGGCAGCGGCCGGCGAGTGCCAGAAACGACTACTGAAAAAATACAGAAAAAAATATGGAAAAAAGAGATTATTTTTAGGAGGCTATCGAGAGAAATAATATAATCATATTAACATTATTATTACCTGTTTAGAATTTGTCCCAAGTGGAATATTTGGCTTATTTAATTTTGGGTAAAATATGTTATACCAACTGAAATATTTGACTAGATAAAAAATGGTAAAAGTACTAGTTGGTGAACAAGTTATTGTTCAAACGTTCACTTGCCAAACATAGGTTTTCGTAACAATTATTTGTAAAGAGATTTTTTGGTAAGTAATAATTTGGCAAATGAAATTATGCGAAAATTTGTTTGGGAAGTGATAATTTGGCAATTTCTTTTCGGTAAAACAAGGGAGACCCCTTTTACATCTTTGAAATGCAATATCATTAAAAAGTTTTTAAAGCCTACCTTTATTAAGTAACACTAGATTTCAAGTCATGTGGAATGTGTATACTAACCAAATACACTTTATTCTGTAGTTAAAGATCTTTTTGTGTTTCTGTCTCATTGCTTAGCAAAAAAAATTATTGAAACGCCAACCAAAATAAAAAATAAATAAATTGGCAGTAGTGAAAAGGTGAATATGTATGCCTATGAATCTAACTGTTTTGTTGATTGTGTCTACCTTCAGGCATGCGACTGAACATATCCTGAGCCGATGTAGTTATTGACTGTTCAAACATTTCTCAGTTTCATATTTGTATCAGACATGCAACGACGAACAATTCGGTGGCGGATTGTCACACGATATGGCAGGTAAATTCGTTAGCAAGAACATATCTCGGACGAACGGAATGCCCGTTCATGTTAGACCCTGTTATGCTCCATTTCAACGTAAATATTTTTGTTTTGAAGCACTAAAAACGAAATGAAACAAAGAATTTTGTTACAATTTTATTTAGCTTTTATTTATTATGTGAAATTAGAAAGCTATGCTTCTCGACCAACATTCTCGAATAACTTTAAAAGATAAAATGAATGACATTCATAAAACTAAATAATTGTTTTAAATAGCTTAGAATTTAAACTATTTTAAAATACCAACATTATGTTATGTTGTGGAGATATTTTTGTTAAATTTTGAGCAACTTTATTTGTTAACCACATAAAACAACAATGAATAGAGTTATTATTATATTTTATTTAACATTGGTGAAATCATACTATATAAAATTACATAAATTATTACTAATATTATAAATGTGAAAGTTTGTATGTTTGGATGTTTGTTACTCAATCACTCAAAAACGGCTGAATCGATTTAATATAACACTTTATAACCTGGATTAACACATAGGATACTTTTTATGCCGGTAGTACGTTCCCGTAGGATAATATCGGACCTTCACACAGGCAAAGCTCGTGTGAAACATTATTTCTTCAGATTTTTTTTATTTTCATTTACTATTTATTACATTACAAAGTACGAACAATTAACTATCACTTGTATTAAATTAACTACGCGCACTGCCTAACTAGTGAATTCGTTACGCAAATTGACCGCGACCTGCAACAACATCTGAATAGAAATTACCTATTTAACCGATACCCGAATTAGAATGAAGTGATATGAGTTTTTATTGCCAATTTGAGAGCTAGGCACTTGTTTACTGCTTTAAGTTTGTTTTAAATGAACAGAAGGCCAATTTTCGTAGTTAAAAACTGTCAAAATGTAGTTTGAAATTGCGACTATCAGCGACAATCAATGTAAATGTCAAAAAGCTGTCAAAATGTTTGTTACAAAACTGGCTTAATTTGACGGACTTCAAGGAGGAGATTCTCAATTTGTCTGTTTTTTTTTTGTATGTGTGATCCACGATATATTCGACTTTAAAATTATGGATCGATTCCGAAAAATATTTTTTTATGGATGGGGTTATTATATTTCAAGGGTGGTCTCTCGTCCCATATACTTATTTTGCAGATTGTAATGAACTGATGATTAGAGAATGTGAACGTTTTAAAAATACGGGGTTACCACCAAAAAAAGAAACTGTTCCATTAATAAAGAAGAGCACAGTACTTTACACGTCCTAGGTACATACTTAACCTTTGTATTGATATATATAATACTAGCTTTTGCCCGCGGCTCCGCCCGCGTGGATGTCGGTTATCGCGTAAAAAAGTAGCCTATGTCCTTACCCATATCCCAGGCTATATCTCGGCCAAATTTCATGACGATCGGTTCAGCGGTTAAGGCGTGAAAGCGTAACAGACAGACAGACAGACAGACAGACAGAGTTACTTTCGCATTTATAATATTAGTACAACTGGAATTTACAAAGGATTGTTCGCAACTGCAACAATATCTAACATGAACTAAATCCAAGAAAGTAATATTTAATTTCTAACTATGCTGTAATTTTCATTGAGCAATTATTTGTAACTAGCTTTTGCCCGCGGCTCCGCCCGCGTGGATGTCGGTTATCGCGTAAAAAAGTAGCCTATGTCCTTACCCATATCCCAGGCTATATCTCGGCCAAATTTCATGACGATCGGTTCAGCGGTTAAGGCGTGAAAGCGTAACAGACAGACAGACAGACAGACAGAGTTACTTTCGCATTTATAATATTAGTAGGGATGTAAAACTTATGTATGAGTAAATACCTACTTGCAGGTAAGTTATGAAATCCGGTTAGTTAACTGTTCTATATTCCTACCTAACATTATTAGTTTTTTTTTGTGAGCGAATGTACAGATTTTTTCTTTTTTAATTTTTTTGATAGAATATTGCTAAACATAGATTACATAGACTTACAAAGATGATATTTGAAAAAGTTTGTCTGATTGGCTGGCTGACCGCAAATCGTAAAACATTTTTCCAAAATATAAAAACATTTACCGTGTCTCACAAAAAAACTGGTTTTTAGAAGTAAGTACTCTAAACTCTATTACTGCACATGTAAAGCAACAGTACAGTAACAGAGCTGTACTGGAATTATTAAGTAGGTGTAATCGATAGTCAAGTACCTAGGTGCTTTGATGTGTGTAGTGGACTGTCGAGACTCGAGAGTCACGTGACGTATCATATTCTGATAGGTTGACTGTGTGAGCTAAATACAATTCCGACCTACAGTATTTCAAAGGCAGTGGTACTCGACGATGGATCACTGATTCCACGCGTATGATACCATGTAGGCTTTCCATCAAGTATTCATTTGAGGCGCAATTTATTAGAAGTATGACCTATATTCTCAGTTGTTTCGTTGCAGTATTTAGTCCAATGAAACAATAAAGCCACGTATTAATGACACACAAAAGTTACAAAACATTGTTTCAGCAACATTTTTGTGTTGTTTGAAACATTTCACGTGACATTTTGTACGTTTTTTTTTTTATACCAATGTAATATTTGGAATAATTTTAGTACGCACATTTTCATTTGGTCAAATGTTTACTTGGCAGGTTGTTACCAAGGATAATGTCATTAAGGCTTTTGGTCTTTAATCAAATGATTTATTACGGCAAACAATATTTAGATAATAAACGTTTAGTCAAATGATTTGTTATGACAAAAAAATTATGGTTACTAGACATTAGGTTATTTATGGAACTAGTTACAGTAGGTTATTAATTTTAAAAAAATGGTTAGGTTAGGTTAGGTTAAAACTGTGACCACCTATGCACGAGCCGAGCGAGCGTAGCGAGCGGTGCCGCGGCAGCGGCCGGCGAGTGCCAGAAACGACTACTGAAAAAATACAGAAAAAAATATGGAAAAAAGAGATTATTTTTAGGAGGCAAAAATAAATAAATTGGCAGTAGTGAAAAGGTGAATATGTATGCCTATGAATCTAACTGTTTTGTTGATTGTGTCTACCTTCAGGCATGCGACTGAACATATCCTGAGCCGATGTAGTTATTGACTGTTCAAACATTTCTCAGTTTCATATTTGTATCAGACATGCAACGACGAACAATTCGGTGGCGGATTGTCACACGATATGGCAGGTAAATTCGTTAGCAAGAACATATCTCGGACGAACGGAATGCCCGTTCATGTTAGACCCTGTTATGCTCCATTTCAACGTAAATATTTTTGTTTTGAAGCACTAAAAACGAAATGAAACAAAGAATTTTGTTACAATTTTATTTAGCTTTTATTTATTATGTGAAATTAGAAAGCTATGCTTCTCGACCAACATTCTCGAATAACTTTAAAAGATAAAATGAATGACATTCATAAAACTAAATAATTGTTTTAAATAGCTTAGAATTTAAACTATTTTAAAATACCAACATTATGTTATGTTGTGGAGATATTTTTGTTAAATTTTGAGCAACTTTATTTGTTAACCACATAAAACAACAATGAATAGAGTTATTATTATATTTTATTTAACATTGGTGAAATCATACTATATAAAATTACATAAATTATTACTAATATTATAAATGTGAAAGTTTGTATGTTTGGATGTTTGTTACTCAATCACTCAAAAACGGCTGAATCGATTTAATATAACACTTTATAACCTGGATTAACACATAGGATACTTTTTATGCCGGTAGTACGTTCCCGTAGGATAATATCGGACCTTCACACAGGCAAAGCTCGTGTGAAACATTATTTCTTCAGATTTTTTTTATTTTCATTTACTATTTATTACATTACAAAGTACGAACAATTAACTATCACTTGTATTAAATTAACTACGCGCACTGCCTAACTAGTGAATTCGTTACGCAAATTGACCGCGACCTGCAACAACATCTGAATAGAAATTACCTATTTAACCGATACCCGAATTAGAATGAAGTGATATGAGTTTTTATTGCCAATTTGAGAGCTAGGCACTTGTTTACTGCTTTAAGTTTGTTTTAAATGAACAGAAGGCCAATTTTCGTAGTTAAAAACTGTCAAAATGTAGTTTGAAATTGCGACTATCAGCGACAATCAATGTAAATGTCAAAAAGCTGTCAAAATGTTTGTTACAAAACTGGCTTAATTTGACGGACTTCAAGGAGGAGATTCTCAATTTGTCTGTTTTTTTTTTGTATGTGTGATCCACGATATATTCGACTTTAAAATTATGGATCGATTCCGAAAAATATTTTTTTATGGATGGGGTTATTATATTTCAAGGGTGGTCTCTCGTCCCATATACTTATTTTGCAGATTGTAATGAACTGATGATTAGAGAATGTGAACGTTTTAAAAATACGGGGTTACCACCAAAAAAAGAAACTGTTCCATTAATAAAGAAGAGCACAGTACTTTACACGTCCTAGGTACATACTTAACCTTTGTATTGATATATATAATACTAGCTTTTGCCCGCGGCTCCGCCCGCGTGGATGTCGGTTATCGCGTAAAAAAGTAGCCTATGTCCTTACCCATATCCCAGGCTATATCTCGGCCAAATTTCATGACGATCGGTTCAGCGGTTAAGGCGTGAAAGCGTAACAGACAGACAGACAGACAGACAGACAGAGTTACTTTCGCATTTATAATATTAGTACAACTGGAATTTACAAAGGATTGTTCGCAACTGCAACAATATCTAACATGAACTAAATCCAAGAAAGTAATATTTAATTTCTAACTATGCTGTAATTTTCATTGAGCAATTATTTGTAACTAGCTTTTGCCCGCGGCTCCGCCCGCGTGGATGTCGGTTATCGCGTAAAAAAGTAGCCTATGTCCTTACCCATATCCCAGGCTATATCTCGGCCAAATTTCATGACGATCGGTTCAGCGGTTAAGGCGTGAAAGCGTAACAGACAGACAGACAGACAGACAGAGTTACTTTCGCATTTATAATATTAGTAGGGATGTAAAACTTATGTATGAGTAAATACCTACTTGCAGGTAAGTTATGAAATCCGGTTAGTTAACTGTTCTATATTCCTACCTAACATTATTAGTTTTTTTTTGTGAGCGAATGTACAGATTTTTTCTTTTTTAATTTTTTTGATAGAATATTGCTAAACATAGATTACATAGACTTACAAAGATGATATTTGAAAAAGTTTGTCTGATTGGCTGGCTGACCGCAAATCGTAAAACATTTTTCCAAAATATAAAAACATTTACCGTGTCTCACAAAAAAACTGGTTTTTAGAAGTAAGTACTCTAAACTCTATTACTGCACATGTAAAGCAACAGTACAGTAACAGAGCTGTACTGGAATTATTAAGTAGGTGTAATCGATAGTCAAGTACCTAGGTGCTTTGATGTGTGTAGTGGACTGTCGAGACTCGAGAGTCACGTGACGTATCATATTCTGATAGGTTGACTGTGTGAGCTAAATACAATTCCGACCTACAGTATTTCAAAGGCAGTGGTACTCGACGATGGATCACTGATTCCACGCGTATGATACCATGTAGGCTTTCCATCAAGTATTCATTTGAGGCGCAATTTATTAGAAGTATGACCTATATTCTCAGTTGTTTCGTTGCAGTATTTAGTCCAATGAAACAATAAAGCCACGTATTAATGACACACAAAAGTTACAAAACATTGTTTCAGCAACATTTTTGTGTTGTTTGAAACATTTCACGTGACATTTTGTACGTTTTTTTTTTTTTTTTTTTTTTTTTGGGTGGGAAATCATCAAATAACTTCTCCCGCTCTGGGTGGAGCGAAACCTGCTTTCGGTAACACCAAGTGAAGTTCTTGCAGCAATGCTGCTCAACACACATTGAAAAGCCTGTTTTCAATTTGCTTTTCGACTAGAGAATTGAACTTTGGGGTGGTTTTAATTAATTTATTGATAAAGGGTGACGATGACCGCTTGCTTGACATTCAAAGTTATGCTTCAGTCTTGTTGACATTCTAAATAAGTAGCAAGGACGAAGGTGTAAATGTCAAGTCTAGACAAGACCGTGTTCCAAAAATAGCCTTTTCCACAGAATTGGTTATCCGTTAACGTCTAATTTTCCTCATAAGAACGAGTGACACCAGTTCGTGTTTTTGTTTGTACCTAATAATTATAGTTGTGAATTACGTTCAGAGAGTAAACAATAAATAATCCTTTGTGTGAACAACTAACAAACAACTTTCCGCTTCGAATGAATTATGTACTTAAAAGAGAAAGTTTTGTATGTTTACAGGATTCAGTAAACCATCAGACACGTGTCGAACACTTTACTTTTAAATTAAGGGGGAAGCTCCAGGGTATCCTGCGAAATTTATATCATCATCATAATTTCAGCCGAAAGACGTCCACTGCTGGATATAGGCCTCCCCCAAAAGGGGGGTTTTTGCCATAATCGCCACGCTTGGCAGGCGGGATGGCGATCGCAGTATGGTAGTAAAATGCATAGAGAACGCTGCTGTCCATTCTCTAGTAAGTCCCTTAGTCGCCTTCTACGACACGCACTGGAAGAAATGGGATGGTGCTATTCTTTTACGTCCGGCACCACATGGAAATTTAGATGTTCTTATGTTTTTTACAATTTGCAGGTCAGTGCCAGGTTGTAAAGCGATCAAAAGAAAAAAGAAAAAAAGAAAGATATTCGCGACAATAACACGTAGTATTTGCAGAAATATAATAATTAAAATCATAAATACAACCATCCAAGTCAATTGCATTGAATTTAGTGACTTTTATTTTTTCATTAAATAGTCAACATAGTTCAACATACAGCTTGACACTGACCTGCCAATTGCAATAAACGTAAGAAAATCTGAATTTCGAGTGTAATCTTGGAGCTTTCACCTTAAGTTTGACAATTTAGGTCACAAAGAAGTTTTGACACAACACTGGTACTCTACTGCGTAGATCGCCCGGAGGACACAGTGCAGCATACGGTGGAGGTCTGCCTGGCTTGGGATGAGCACCGCCGTGTCCTCGTGAAGGCGATCGGCGGCGGCGGTGCATGGGTAGCCGTCACCTCCTTCTGCGAAGCAATAATGCTTGTGAAGAGGGAGGCGGTTCATGTAAGGGAGAGACAGTATATGCGCCCTCACGGCCCTAGTCGCCGCAGGAGTCGCCCTGGGCCTCGGGAATCCCATGCCGATTCCCGGCCACCGTAGGCGCGGGCTTGCGGACGGCGAGTAATGGGTAGCTCGCCGTCCGGTAAGGACCAAGCCCGGGTCGATGGCGCGTTGTGTCCCACTCACGCCTCAAAGAGATGTCAGCGCCAAGCGCAAGGGCCGATGCCTGCCAGAGGTGCGGGTTGTTCGAAAGAGATACCGTGGCCCCTGGCAAACAGGCATCTGAAGGAACACGGGTGGGTTTTAGTCAGTAAAAGTCTGATACGCTCTCCCGTTCCGCCCAGAGTGGGAGAAGTTATTTGATGATTTCCCATTCACAAAAAAGAACCCTGGTTCTCTGAATTCGTACTCTGAATACAGAACTCAAATTGTTTGTCGAACGTGGGCAGCTCTGTTTACAAACACGTTTATAATTATGTGACATACATCTCATTACCATGTATGTATTCCCCAAAGGGTTAGGCATTATACTATTCTACACTACTGAGTTACTATAGTAGGTAAGGTCACCAAAAGTGGTAAGTAACCAGCTTCGTTGAATGTAATTGAAGTTTAGTAAGAAACCGATGATGAACTTGTTTGGAATAAAATTTACCTAATTTAAATATGTTAGCGTGCATTGACTTCCTGTGTCAATGTTGCCATTTATTAAATTTAAATTTCAAACAGAAACTGCTTTGACTTCCTTTTAAAATAACGTTTTAAGTATTATCAGTTATTAATATAGAACTGCTGACTTCTGGGTGTCAGAATTACACCTTAGGCAGAAATTGCGGCAGGAGCACACTACCGGCTGGACTGTCGACTTGTGAGGTCGGTGATAACTATTGGGTACGTTTAAAAACTATATTGTCGGTACCTATCAGAAAAGTTTCCCACACCTCGGAGCAAAGACTTTACAAAAAAACTCAATGTACAGTTTTCACTTTGTTACTATTTTATTTGTATGGATTAGCTGTGTTTAATGAAACCTAATTAAGAATTAATGCCAAACTTCCCTGTCTGCAACGTAGTCTTTTATCTTATAATATGCTTTTTTGCCCCTCTCACCGAGAGGAGGCCTGTGTCCCAGCAGTGGGAACATTTATAGGCTGATGATGATGCTTTTTTGAAGAGAGCAGTGGTGGCCCAGTGGTAACGGCCGCGACTTACGAGTTGTATGTAGGTCGTGCGTTCGAACCCAGCCAGTCGCATTACTTTGTGTAAATAATTTCATCACCACTGCTTTCAAACGGTGAAGGGAAACATTGTGAGGAAACCGGCATGTCCTAGAACCAAAAATTCGAAGACATGTGACATCTACCAACCCGCACTGGGCCCGCGCGGTGGATTATGGCCCACTCGCTCTCACTGAGAGGAGGCCTGTGTCCCAGCAGTGGGAACGTTACAGGCTGAGTATGTATGTAATGAACATTATATTCTGTTCATGTACAAATGCATAACTTAAATCACTCATGACGTGTACCTACCTATATTCCGTAGATTGGTACTGTACAGTGTACACGGCCACATGCTTGTAGCCGGAAGTAGTTCCGTGTCTAGCCGATGTTCGGTGTCCGTCTCACTGCTCACCGCCGCCGCCGGCGCCTGTGGGCCCGCCACGACTGTACCGCGGCAGCGGTCGCTCTTGAAAACTACAAGTAATTAAACTTGCTACTCAACTATTATCTGTATACTCCTCCGAGTCAGAAACTTAGTCGTGTTTCGGGATGTGAAACTTTTCCTACTAAAATTAACCCTCATTTTAATCCAAAAATCTTTGCGGAATCCTTTCATTTTCGAAAGTTTTCCGCGAAACGCTAGTTTGTAGTTTTAGCTTCATACCGCTATTACAATATTGGTTTTGAGTTACTTTGTCATGAACGTGAACATACATGAGATATTAAATGAACTGTTGTCTGTTAAGGTGGAAGCTACAGGGATGCCTGGGAAATTAAAATTTTCTTAAGTTTTTTGCAATTTGCACGTCAATGTCAGGTTGTATGTTGACTATTTATGAAAAAGTAATTCAATAGAATTAATTAACGTTGAGGGTTCTGTCAGGGGTGCGGGTTGTACGAAAGAGATCCCGTGCCCGGCCACACAGGCAACTGAAGCAACACGGGTGGGTTTTAGTCAGCTAAGTCTGACACGCCTTACTGCTTCACCCAGACCGGAAGAAGTTATTTGATGATTTTCCAAAATAAAAATAAAAACCGTAGGGGGTTGTATTCATAATTATTATTCTGTAAATATACATACGTGGTAACAAAAAAGTCATGACAGAGTAGCCCGGGAAATTGAAATTTTATAAAGCTTTTTGCAATAGGCAGGTCAGTGTTTTATATGTTGTCTATTTCATGGAAAAGTAACTCAATGGAATTGAGTGAACTTAGAGGGTTGTGTTAATGATTTCGGTGATTATAATTCTGTATACAGGATAAGTTTTTAACCAGTGCGCAAACTGTAACCGTGAATTCAGCATATAATTTTAGACCCCCCAGAACATAAATTTTTCGTCGGTTATACAAAAAAAAAAGCTGCTTTTTCATATATATTATATATTGTGGTTGGGACGGTAAAATGAATGTTTAGATTATTTTTTATTTATTTTTTATTATGATTATTGTAGAATGTTTTGATTATTGTTTATATTTAAATTCGTTGCCTACTAACATAGTTTATAAGCTCGTATTGTTACTAACCATAATGGATCATGTTATCTGACAAATAAATGAATAATAATAATAATATAAAAGTGCAATCAATATCTACGCGGTCAAAATGTATGGAACAGAAGTTTTTTTTTTGTATTACCTACGAAACATTTTTGCGCTGGGGTTCTAGAATGATATGGTGAATATATAATAACAGTTTGCACACTGGTTAAAAACTTATCGTGTATATATACGTGTCATATTTTATTAAACATATCTACAGCCTGACACCTGTAAATTGAAAAAAAAAACTGAAGAAAATTTGAATTTTTCGGTCTACCCTAGAGCTTCCAGGTATCTTGATAATGACGGAACAATACACAAGACAAATTGATATGGACGTGTTATGTGATTAATCACATCGTGTAGCAATATCTCTGTAATTATGAAAATATGAGCAAACACTCTTAATTAGGAGATAAATTTCACGAGTACATCTACTCGCATGCGACGCGAGGCTCGGTTAACTCGGGCGGTAGGAAATTGAACATAACTCATTTTGAATTATCCGATTTCATAACAAGATGAATACTCAGTTCGAATTAATTTTGAACCAAATAACATGATATATAACGCAAACATTTGCTCAGCGTTTCACTTCCTTAGAAACTTTGAGTATCAAGACGTAAGAATATGAGATACATATGACTCGACATATTTATGCAAAATTCGATAAATGCTTCAGGGCTTAATACCGTCTGCAAGTTATAGGGGAAAAACGAAAAAGTGATCTTTCAAAAGTAATTGCCATTTCTGGTAATACGGCTTAGCTTTCAGATGTTTTTCCAAGAAAATTGAGTCACTCAAAAATAAATTCAATTTCACTTATCCAATCGGTAACGTCCAGGTTTTTGAGCGGGGACTTCATTTTGAAAGTAAATTGAAACTTATTATCTAGACAGGTCCCATTTCTTCCCGTGGGTGTCGTAGAAGGCGACTAAGGGACTTACTAGAGAATGGGCAGCAGCGTTCTCTATGCATTTTAACAACATACTGCGATCCCCAACCCGCCTGGCAAGCGTGGTGGTTATGGCAAAACCCCCCGTTTGGGGGAGGCCTATGTCCAGCAGTGGACGACTTTCGGCTGAAATGATGATGATGTACGCAGGTTACGCATTCGGTTTTCTGATTTTGTAACATCAAGATGCGCAAGTAGTGTAGTAGCAAGAGAGAATGTTCCTGGCATCCTGCTGACACTGTCTTACTGTGCCATTACAACAACCACGAGGAGAGAGACTGCCTCGTTGGTCTCGTCGCAAGAACTACTGCTGAGCAAGAGGTCCTGGTTTCGATTCCCAGATGTGGCAAAGTGTTATTGTTGTTTTCTATCTAGAATTTCTCAGTAGCAGTCTGGATTTGTGCCCGGTTGACATTAGGCTCGCCCCCTATTATATGGGACTTAAACATAACTGGCGAAATGTGGGTGTACTATACACCTCTGCTTATCCCTCATCCCTTAGGGGAATCAAGGCGTGATGTTGAGAAGAGTGTGGATGGAGCATTTGCTAGGCCCCGTTCCCACTATGTCGTGACGACAGATTATCGTGTCGTTTGTAACGTCGCGGCTTGTGTATTTAAATGGAGGTGTTCACATATACAACGTGTTGTTTTGCATCCTCGTCAAATTCAAGGAGGTAACTATGCTAATGATTCTCGACACGAATCAATAATAAAATAAGTAGGTGTTTTTTTAATATTTTCGGAAATCGGTGTTTGGCATTTTTTTTCGGACTCGCATGTTAAAACGCGGCCCGTATGATACCGCACTGTAACACAGCGATATAGTCGTGCGACACTGCCTATCGCATACGGAACGGGGCGATTCTGTTCTTTGAAAGAGGTGTTTTCTGAAATACTGTTAAATTTAAATAACGAAAAAACAAGTATGTATTCATTAATGAGCAAGTATCGTAATTTTATTTGATTATTTATGTCTTTCATAACAGCCGCCTGAAATTTGACGAGGATGCAAATCAACACGTTGTAGATGAAATCTCGTAAATCCATAGGACGACACAAGTAACTGTCGTCCACGACTTTTTTTTTCAGTTACGACAGATTGGCAAGTCAATGGGAGCGGATAGCACGACAGTCGTAAAACGATAAAAAAACGTCGATAAAAAAAAAACGACTTGTCGTGACAGCAAAAAATGTGCCGTTATTGCGACTATCGGTAATTTACATGTGTTGTCTTCTCCCCTCACGCTGGTATAAAAATGTCGTCACGATCCAATGGGAACACCTAGATACGACAGTCATTCAACGATACAATATATCGACAACTATTAACAGTCGTTATAATGGGAACCGCTAGAGACGACAGTCGTCCAACGACAAATTAATCGTTACGAAATAGTGAAAACGCGCCCTTACTGTGAACTATCGGGTGTTATTTAGTTATCATAATAATATTTACTGTCCACAGGATTTCCAGGATTTCGAATATTGCTGCCAGAATACGGCTAATTCTATTCAGCTTCACCAAATAATATAGTCGCAACACCAGCTTTTAGCAGTAACGTAACATTCACTACCTTAACTTGCAGAGCATTCGATTTGGACGCATCAAACAGCATATTCAACTTAATTATGATACTCGAATGCAGCGGTCCCACGGTACGTTCTAATCTAATTACACTTAGGGTCATACAATTCATACATGCCAGCTATGAGTGGGTTGTCCGCTTATTTTCTTCGCAGGCACTTTGTGTTGCGTCCAAGTGCTTGGTGACACATGCTTTAAACGATTAGTGACACACACAACTCCGTAACAGCATGGAAAGGGAACCGGACACACGTTTCTAGTAGGAGATTCTAGGAATCTAGGCTATGTATAGCGTGTGCTCTAAGAGTCTAGAACACACAGATTCGTGTGTTAAGCTTCCAAGTGCCCGACTTGTTATCTTAGACTAATGCGTGTGATAACGTGGGAGTGGTGTTTATGTAACTTTGGTTTTTCGTTACGTTAGTGTAGGCACTTATTCTCGGCCTTTTATTAGGTTTTGCTTTGCTTTATAGATTTAGGTATAAAGTCTTATACACGTGTTTATGAGGCTTATTAGTCATTTCGCACGACCTTACTCGCCCAAATCTGTCGAATCAACACTTTTAAATAACTTGTTCTTTTCTGTAGGCTATTCGCACGCAGATTTGGGTGAATCTACAATTCCGGAAATACGTGTTAGGCTAATGGCACGTTTTGAATTTTATGCAATAATGTAATCACATTAATTAGATTTTTTCCTATTATTTAATAAGAACAATACGATTTTTTTTATCGAATTCAAAAAGGAGGAGTGTCTCAATTCGTCGGTGTGTATTTTTTTTAAATGAATGTTCCGCTTTATCTCCAATTGTGGATTAATTTTGCCCATTATTTTTTTAGAGAGAGGCTTCGCCTCACGTGTGGTCCCATATGCAACGTGTCGTTTTGCATCCTCCTCAAATTCAAGGATTCAAGGAGGTAACTATGCTAATGATTCTCGACACGAATCAATAATAAAATAAGTAAGTTAAAAAAACAACAATATATTTTCGGAAATCGGCATGTGTGGGACACGCATGTTAAAACGCGGCCCGTGTGATATCTGTAACACACAGCGACATAGTCGTTTGACACTGCCTACCGCATACTGAACGGGGCCTTTCTGTTCTTTGAAAGAGGTGTATATTCTGAAATACTGTTAAACTCTAATAACAAAAAAAAAGAACAAGTATGTATTCATTAGTGAGCAGGTATCGTAATTTGATTATTGAGGATAGACGATATACGAGGATGCAAAACGACACGGGGTATATTTCATTAATTTTGCTTGGGTAGTTTTTGTGATAGCTTCGATACTATGTTATTAATCCACTTTATGTATCTTGACATTCAGCTACTTTATTTCACTGTTCTTTACATAGCAAGAGTAGGGTTTGCATGGTCTGGGGTAGGCTCATGATGACTAAAAAGTGAAAAATGAAAACTTCTTCCAAAACAAAGACCCGGCTTTCGAAATTAAAGTTATTCTTCGTTTTGTAGTGTTTTTTAGGAAGTCTTTTGTTTTTCGGAAAATAAAAACAAAACAACTGTCTATTTAAAAGTGTCGATTCACCCGTTTCGGGCGACTAGATTCGTGCGAATCAACTAACGAACCGTTTATGTGGGCAGGAGTAGAGTTAACGCAAATACGCTTTTATAGTCCATCTTGGTGTGGGTTTAATGTAAACTTGAACATCAGCCTTTGCATGTTTCAGTTACGCAATTATTAATATTATCGAGTTGTGGCTAGTTGCTGTTGTAGGGTAATATTGAACATTCGGTCATTAGATCTGACGTATTCTAGACAAGTTCAGATAGTTTTAGCCAAGTCCAGATAGTTTTATTTAGGTGGAAGCTTCAAGGTAGCACACGAAATTAAACATTTCTTAAGAATTAGCAATTTACAGGTCAGGTCCAGAAAATGATAAAAATGATTAGAATTTGAATAAAAACTAAGGCTTTACATAATTATAATCATTGGACCCACCAATACATCCCTCCAAGTTTAAATAAACTGAGTGAATAAACTAAACGAGTTTTTCCTGTATTAGTCATTCATCATCTACCTAGCCTTTTCTCAACTATGTTGGAGTCGGCATCCAGTCTAACCGGATGCAGCTTAATACCAGTATTTTACATGGAGCGACTTCCTATCTGACCTCCACAACCCAGTTACTGGGTAATTCGATACCCCTTGCTAAGACTGGTGTCAGATTTTCGGGCTTTTAACGACCCGTAACGACTATCAAAGATCCACAAATGACAGCCGGAACCAACAGCTTAAAGTGCTTTCCGAGGCACGGAGGGTTCTTGGTATGTAAAGATGGTCATCCATCCACGGACCAACCGCGGCAAGGATAGCTTAACCTGATAGATCGACCCGTGTGGGTGTTATTAATTCTGTAAATAAATATGTGTTATGGTCGCGAATTATATTTTGTTCAAAAGCCTGACCATGACCTGCAAATTGCAAAAAATTGGGCTACCCTGGCGCTTCCCCCTTAATATACTGTACTAAAACATTTTTAAAGACTATTTTATTTAAACCTAAACTTTAAGCCAACGTTTACGAGAATCCAAAATCATGTAACAGGGATTTCTATTGCCTATCCTTAAAAACATCCAGTGAAATCCAAATCAAGAAATGGAGGAAAAACCGACCGAACCCACAACATTATGTAGCATTTGCAGTAATAAATCATGTGATGATCCTCATCTTGTCAGTTACAGAAAGTAGTCGTATCATCCCTTCTCATTTAGCGTAATGTGGATAGTACAAAATCCTGTACGTCTTTATTCTTTAGTAGGCGCCCCACGTAGGCCGCTGGATCGTAAAATCCTTTTGCCCCAAAACGGCCTTGAATAGCACACAACTAGATCACAGATAAGGACTTATATACCACAATATGCTGTTAGTTTTTCTTACATGGATTACGGATTTTGTTTACTGAATCAGAACTCGCATCGTTACTCTTTGTCGCTTTTTGTGACTCGTGTTTAAAATCGCTCCACCTATTCAACATTGAATTCTTTTGTGCAAATGTGAATCGATTGAAATGTAAACATTTTTGGAGCGCCGTGCTTCAAAAGGAAAAGAAATCGTATAAAGATCACTCATACATCCGCTGTCAAAAATGTTTGATGTAAAAGTCTGCTTAATTTATATTTTGAACGTGTCGGTGTGAAATTTATGGGGTGGCTTTGCTCGTTGAGTTTAAGAAAAACACATTATGAGATTTTGGAAAAAAAAAATGAAAAAAAAAAGAACATGTATCATACGATTTAAAGATTTTAAACAGAAAAACATTTATGTAATTTTAGGTGGCGTTCTGTTGCTACTTCCTGGAATGAAGATGTGAGTTTATATGTGTATGCATGTTATATCGTTCTACACCTCGACATAGGTACCGGTACCATCAGTATGTACAGTCACCAAAAGACATAAGTAACCAGGGTCGTCAGATCTATTTGAAGTTTAGTAAGAAACCGCAGATGTTTTCGAATGAATTTAATTTAATAAATAAACAGTTTTTTTTTCTATTGATTTATCGGTTTTTTATTAAAGTTCAGGTATATCTGACGACCCTGGTTACTTACCTCTTTTGACTGACTGTGACTGTACCTATCTCCTCACCCAAGTTTCGCAAACGGATCTCCTTGCAACAAATAGATCACGTAGTTCATAGGATTTAATTTTAGTGTCGCATACGTTTTCGATTTCGGGATGCTTACACTGTCGAAGGTGAAATTCACGTGACAGACAGAATACTAAGGATGGATCTGTTTTTCTAATGGTTGGTATTGGGCAGTGTGGTCTGCGAACAGCGAGTTTGAGCAATAAAAATATGCATATGCATTTGCATCAATATTTTATGATCCTACTAATGATACAATTGTGATGTAGGTATGTTTGGATATTTGTTACTCAATCAAACAAAAACGGCTGAACGGATTTGGATGACATTTAGCACATATAAAATTTATAACCTGGTACTTCTTATCCCAGAGTACGTTCCAGTTGGGTAGTTTTCGAACTCCACGCGGGCAACGCCGCTGGCAAAAGCTAGATCGAATTGTGCAATATTGCGCTTCGATTTTAGCAGTTCAACTAGTGGTTAGAGTATGCCAACCATAATTACCTAGTCACCGCAAATTCAAATACAACTAATAGATACTGATTACACAAATAAATATTTGATGACAGATAATCATATTATGTTGACATTAATTTGTTATTATACTAGCTATTGTCAGCGGCTTCGCCCGTGTGTGGATCGGAAATTATCCCATGGGATACTACCGGGATAAAAAGTATCCTGTGTATAATCTACATCAAAATCCGATAACCCGTTTTTGCGTGTTTGAGCAATAAACATACTAACGTTCACATTTATAATATTAGTTGGATGTTTTTAGACGATATACAATTTAGTACAAAAAAAAAAACCTAATAAGAAGAAAATCACGTCCCTTTATCGAAAAAAAAATAGAGAACTCTAAGCAGCGAGAAAGGTTAGTCTTGTACCTTCGAGCAATTCTTCCAAGACGCACATCCAGTCTATTCAATACTTTTAAAGAAATACGTGACTGCATGCGTTTTTATAAAATGCTTTTTAGACGTGTGAAGATTGCCATTCCGACAGAGTAGGGTATAGTCGTTAGAAATCACTAACGCGCGTCATTTGTGACTTTTATGTCAATGGCGGAAGGTTTCAATTACAATGATTGACGCGTGTTCGTGAAGACAGGTACATATGAAAGCGTTTCAGTATTTTAGCAAATCAAACTCAAAACTCAAACTCAAAACATTTATTTCAATTAAACCATTTACAGGCACTTTTGAATTGTCAAAAAGTCTATCAGTTGGAAGGTTGAAGATAGGTGCCCATTCCAAAACGTAGGTCTCAATGGAGAAGAACGGGCAAGAAACTCCAACAGATGAATCACTTGAAAACGCCTGAAAGCTCTGACTGTGAAATCAATATTCAATCAAAGCTAGTGCACCAGTTAACTGCTTCAAGTTGTCTATGATACAAATATGGTTTGTGGACAAATAAACGGTTGAGTCCGTCAAGCATGTTGGGTTTTGAACAAATTTTTCTTTATTGAACAGTAAACTGACCAGAACAAGATATGGATGGCGGAACGGACTTGTACTGAATGAAAAGTCTTGCAAGGCTCTTACAGTACTTAGGTAACTTAAAACATAATTCCTGTTGTGTCACGAATATATGCATATATCGGATATGCGGGTGGTTTCCATCAGTGTCTACATCCTTTGCTGACAAATGCCCTCGACTCGATGACGCTGCTGTGCTGTCTGCGACGCGTATGTGCTGTCGCAGTTGTGAGAACCGAGGGAAACATAAATGGATGCATTACTTCATTTCTACCACCTTCTCGTGTCTACTCTGCTTAATGCGTTTGTTTTCTTGTACTTACCCATCGTGCCTGACCTTTTTTTGCGTCGAGATTACATCATGCACCCTTCACTTTTCAATTAATTATTTCTTCATCCATTGTTATAGGTAGGTAGGTACCTACTTTCATTTTCTTCAAATAGTATGAAACTCACTGTGACTTATATTTTCTTAAGTTCTTAATTATTAGTGTCTATTGTTATTGTAACTACTCAATGTTAAATTTTTTTATTCAAATAACCCACTGTAATTTTTAATTTTTCTTGTAAAAGGGAAATAACTGACAGTGTAATGTCCGCCGCGTGCGGCGGCTTGCAGCGCTTTGTGAGTACATCGTGCATGAATCCAATATATACATACTCGTATGTTTCGCTGAGCTCCTGTTGTTTTCGTTTTATTCTGTTTTTGTAAGTTTATATGATGTGTTTATTTATAAGTATAAAAATATTTATTTACCTATGTTGAAACTGTTTGTACTTCTCGTCACTTGTCCCTAAAGGTTCATTAGAAAACCAGCGTCAGACAGCATCTGTCTGGCATTAATGCTGAAATGAACCTTTTTGGCGCAGTCGCTAGTCGTGAGGAACATATTGTAATACCTAGTTATTTATTTGCACTTTTTTTTGTTAATTATTTTGTGTTACACGAACTGTGTCCAAATAAAACGGTATTCTTTCAAGGGTACTACGGGCTAGAAATTAAATTATAAAGGATGGAAGAAATCTATTATTTCTTTAAGGAAAATCTTTCTTTAGAAAAACTAAGAGAAACACCTTGGACCTACCTAAATACTTTGCCGAATAATAAAGGCACGTTTTTATTTATTGAATTAGGGTAATTTTTCTACTTATAGGTTTGTAACTACTAAATATATTAGCGTTTTCTGTTGCAGAGAACACGCAGATTTTCCGAGATATTAAGGTCACTTGCTTTCAAATTCTTCCTTATACTGAGAGCTTTTCAGTATTTCAGGCATTTAGTCTAAAAGGGCTGCACCAGGATTAGTATGCAGATGTTTTCGGGAAAAGCGGGATTTGAGGAAAGAAGAGCAGGACTCTTTCGTTGAAAGCGGAACATAATAAAAAACGTATACAATTAGGATACATTCCTTCTTTATACAAGGTGTAACAGATTAAACGCAAGTACTGGTAGTAGTTTGTTCATAATTGACTATTGAATCGATTTCTGTAAGGCTCAATATTTTAAAAGCAATATGTAATGATAGGGTCACCAAGATTTTCGTAATAATAAGGTTTTGGTCATTGTATTATGCTTTTACTCAATACTCTATGCTTGTATGAGGTCTTCCGTCAATGTTGTTATGTATTAAAAACAGCCTGAACCGCTGTGAGTTCCATATACGGTATATGGAACTCACAGCGGTTCAGGCTGTTTTTGTATTGAATGGCATCTCGTAGTTGACCTTGCCGAAAGGTTCTGGAGTGGCGACCGCGTACCGGAAGACGTAGAGTGGGAAGGTTTCCCACAAGGTGGACCGATGACCTTGTGAAGGCCGCGGGTATCCGCTGGATGTGGGAAGCACAAGACCGGTCGAAGTGGAGGAGTCTGGGGGAGGCCTATGTCCAGCAGTGGACGTCTTTCGGCTGAAATGATGATGATGATGAGTTGACCTTGAGGGGTCGTTACTACTCAATCGGACTTTCGGTTTAGGCTGTGCGACGTCCGCCAGTGAATGAAATGAGACTTTTATTAAGTATTATGTAAGCACATTAAACAACGAACATTTAAACTAGGAAGGTACATAATTTATATTTTTTTTACAAATTACAACCCGAAACAGAATGCTCAAATCAAAGTAAAAAAAACATCCACATTTTCGCTCAAACCACAGAAGCTCAACAGCAAACTTTAAACTAAAGCTACTTAAACTAACTAATGTTAAAGGAGTTCATAATACAGCGCGCAGGAGTGGTCTTTATCAATGCTCACGTCGCGTTCGCAGTTTACGTTGAAGCACAGCCGTGGCAGCATTTCCTGCAAAACCGGCGCCGTATCGCGTCCATTGTACGTCCACTGGTTCCGCACGAACAAAATTCTGTACATAGTTTTCTCCGATACTGTGAAATAACTTTGTGCATGTGCACGCCGCAGGATCACTGAGAACTTTTGTAGGCTCAAGTTTTGAGCTAATTAGCTGTTCGTGGCTTTTTGAATAAACTTTGCTTTAGAAGTTGGGGTTGAGTTAGGTAATCCAGTATGCCCATACATACCTGAAATATGCCTAATTATTTTTACAGTTGTTTTTCGATTGTTTTTGGCACAAATGCAGAGGGGTACTAATTGCGTAACACGGACATTTAGAGTACAACAAGGATCTTTTGCGCCTGAATGACATTGTCACGGCTTTGTTGGTAAACATTTGTGTAAGTTTCACAGACATTTTATTGACAACAAGATGACGGCAATAATTCCGAAGAGCGGACCTGCGTGAGAAGCAATTGCGTAACACACTAATCAATTTAATTTCATCAACATTTATTAGATTATTTACGGATTGAGCAATGGATTAGCAATATTCTTTAAAATGATTCAGATTATGATTGATAGGGTGTTACGCAATTATGGTGCCGGTTGAAGAGGTGTCTTCAAAACTGCGTAGATCGCTCTGAGGACACGGTAGAGCATACAGTGGAGGTTTGCCCCACTTGGGCCGAGCAGCACCGTGTCCTTGTGGAGGCGATCGGCGGCGGCGATCTCTCGCGTCCGGCCCTGGTCCAGGCCATGGTACGGAGCGAGGGTGCATGGGTAGCCGTCACCTCCTTCTGCGAAGAGGGAGGTGGCGCACATGAGGGTATATGCGCTCTCACGGCCCTAGTCGCCGCAGGAATCTCAGGCTGATTCCAACCCACCGTAGGCGTGGGCTTGCGGACGGCGAGTAATGGGTAGCTCGCTGTCCGGTAAGGACCAAGCCCGGGTCAACGGCGCGTTGTGTTCCACGCGCGCCACAAAGAGACGTCAGCACCAATTGGTGGAGTCCGCAAGAGCCGATGCCTGCAGGGGTGCGGGTTGTTCGAAAGAGAGCGGGAGAAGTTATTTGATGATTACACAACCTAAAAAAAAATGATGCACCACCAAAAACTACAGTCAATAATTTTGGGAACTTTTAAGTTAACTGCATACAAAAACAGAAGCATTTTCCTAGCCTTAAATACGTGGTTATTAAGGCAAATTACACCAAAAATTCAATCTCAAAAACAACATTTCACAATAAAACACGCAGGCACGACATTCGCTTCCCAGTAATGTACTAATACATTACTGTATATGAATAAAATGCAAAATTTTGGCAACAATATCCGGCCGTAATAAGAGACAAAGCTGAGTGTGCGCGGCGATATTATGCACATTAATAATATCCAGGTTTATGCAACCAGCATTATTTTATACCCACTAATGCACTGCACTTACGACATGAAAACAGCTTTGAGAGATGGGACAAGTAATGTTACGCGTACTTGTGTGTCATCATCATCATCATTTCAGCCGAAATTCGTCCACTGCTGGACACAGGCCTTCCCTAATTGGGGGGGGGGGGGGGTTGCCATAATCGCCACGCTTGGCAAACGGCTTGGCGATCGCAGTATGGTGGAAAATTGCATAGAGAACGCTGCTGCCCATTCTCTAGTAAGTCCCTTTGTCGCCTCTTACGACACCCACGTGCTATTCTTTACGTACGGCACCACACGGAATACTACTTGTGTGTACGCCCAACTCGCACTGCACTTTGTGCAGCTGATTAGCTTCGGTTCAACACCGTGAGTTGGAAATACAGTGCGCAATATTATCCTGCCGTAATTTTTTTTCGTACGTGTGTTCGACTTACCGATCAAAGTTCAGTGTAGCTGTTGAAATAAGTGGTGTGTCAGAATTTAGAACGGTGTTGATTTATTGGTGTTTCGCTTCTCTTCAGCTCAATGCATTTTAAACTGATTGAGTTTCTAAATCTGGAGATTTACATGTTATTTTCGTACATAATACCTATCGAACGAAAAACTTGGGCCTGTGCATTTATCCCAAAATAATAATAAAAATTAAATAAAAAAATTAAAAAACCCGGGGGTTTTTTAATTTTTTTATTTGTCAAGTCGGGGGACGGCTAGGCCTCTGTTTGGCGTTTTCATTGACCGTCCCCCGACTTGACAATGCCCTGATCAAAATATTACGTTTAAATTAAAAGGCCTATAAATATTATTTTTTACTTTTTAGAGTTTTTGTTTGGGTCGGGGGTTTTTTAAATTTTTTATTTAATTTTTATTTCTTGCTTTTTAAACTTAATGTCTCCCTTAAATCACCATTTACCTATAATCTATTCATTGAGATCTTTTCAATGAGCCCAAACACGATATTTCTGTTGTTTGTTGGTGAATAACTTGGGTTTCCTAGTAATTCCAGGTGTTGCTCCAGCATCGGTTCAAGGTTATTTTTTTCGTCTAATATCATTGAAGTAATATAATCCCAAATTTTGAGTTCATCAGACCCACGGAAGAGGTTAAAATCCCTTTTTCAACCAGAAAAAAGCTGATAATCTTCAAACGGCTGAACCGATTTTGATGAAACATGTCTAAGAACACTCCCGACTAATACACCTTTCAAACACACACAGAGACAGACACGTCAAACTTATAACATCCCGTCGTTTTTGCGTCGGGGGTTAAAAATAAATATAACTGAAGTGTCTGTAATGTAATAAAAAAAAACAGCTTATGAATTACGGTACTTTTAACAAAACACATTTATTTTTATTTTTTGTCTGCCTGTTTGTTGGACTGCCGATGCCGGCTGGACCGATTTCACTGGCAGATAGCTGATGATAGAAGGAGTAACATAGGCTACTTTTTGTTTCGGTAGCACGTTCCCATGGAAAAAATTCCGACAACCACGCGGGCGTAGACGCAGGCAGCAGCTAGTAGATTCATCATCATCAATCATTTCAGCCGGAAAATGTCCACTACTGGACATAGGCCTCCCCCAATTTGGGGAGCTTGCCATAATCGCCACGCTTGGCAGGAGGGTTGGTGATCGCAGTGTGGTGGTAAAATGCATAGAGAACGCTGCTGCCCACTCTCTGATAAGCCCCTTAGTCGCCTCCTACGACACCCACGGGAAGAGATGGGATACTGCTATTCTTTACGTCTGGCACCACACGTAACGGCTAGTAGATTATAAAAACATGAAGGCAGAAAAATATGTCGTAGTGCTTGCGCGATCCGACCAATTAAGCCGCTTTTCGAAAAATAAAACAGTTCACGCCACCATCACGTACGGTCGCGGTCAAGAGTCCATTCTCATGCTAAGGGTTATATTGCTATGACTCGCGGTCCAGGCCGTACCTACAGCTGTGTGTATAAGTGATGTAACCAGACCGCACACCACAGTAGGTACTCACACACCACTGTCGTCAAAAGATACAAAAAACATACCGTCGCACAGAGTACTCTGTCTCTGTCTGTACTGTGTTACGTAGTAACTACGTATGACCTTGGTCGGTTGATACGATCGCTAAAATTCACGTTCTAATATCAAGTATCGGTCGCTCCCAGCGTATTGTCATTGATTAAGAAACACAAAAGTCTGGGTTCAAATCTCCCGAAGAGACTTTTATTTTTCTTTTCAACAATTTCATCAGTTCTTTTATTATTCGTTATACGAGAATGTTTTTTTTAAATTACTTAAATTATTATTTAAACAAAGGATTAAGAAGATTATGTGATTACAAAATGTTTATTCGTTATAATTTTATGAAGTAGGTATAGGTATAAAAATAACTACTAATAACTTCTTGTTAACAGTTTATTTTCTCATAAAGAACAATTATTGAAGTAAAGTAGCTAATTGGTGAACCATGATAATCAGGCTATTGTATCTTAGTAATATAATAATATTGTGCTGTAATTACTACAATGTGCGGTACTCTAAAGAAATCACATTTTTCTACGCAAATCTACCCACGTAAAAATAACAAATGCAGACAAGTTGTCACAATACAATTAAATGACTCAGTAGTACTACTATTGGAATAAATCTACTGCGAGTGAGTTAGTTCTCTCAAACCTCAAAGTTAACAAATTGTATTTAATAGGACTTATCGAAGTTATAGCTTAAGTAATCATTTTCATTATGAAAAGAAGATTGAAACTAAACCTCGAAATAATCCATATTACGGACATGACACAATATCATGTGAATATTACTAAAATCAATAAAAGTCAATAATAATAAATATTTCTAATTTATATCTTAATGTTAATGTTTATGTTTTTTGAGCTGGTTTTCCATGATGCAAACCTTCTGCGTGGAGTGCACAGCGCACTATGAATAATTTGGCAAAATGTCTTGTCTTTTTGAAACCACTTGTGCTGTCGCTTTCTTTTATAAGCTGGGGTCTTCCACTTTGCTTTCGACGGGCAAGGCTACCCCCTTCCTCATATCTTTTCATCCACTGACTCACAGTATTTCACTAAAACAAAAAAGGGGTACTGTTAGGCTACTAAACAAAATACATACTAATATTTATTACTATTTAGAAACAAAATTATTTGAAATATAAATTTCACATAAATATTTAATCTAGGAAATAAATTTACTTTGAAATTTTATATTTTTCTTCTATTTAGACGTTATGATATTTATAAAACGTTTAAAAATTACTACAAGGATCAGCAGTTATACTTTAAATAAGTGCTTAATAAAATAATTAAATCATAATACTCACACTCAGGCCGGTTTCATCAGTTATTTGTGATATTTAAGTCCGCTTTTATGCAGCGCAATAATATTCGCTTTCATTTCTATTATTCAAATTGCTTACATTTTAAAATGAACTAGAAGACCGCTAATAGATTAAACACACGTCACTAGCACACAATAACAACCAACACCGTTCTATATGTCACGTCGAATGAGTCGTAAGTTAACTATCATTTAAATTTCTTTAGGTTTCTGTGGGTATATTGATAAAGTTTTACGAGTTTAGTGAACAAGACGAATAGAACAAGAAACTATAGTCAAAAGCGATTTTTAAAACAATAAAAGGCTAGCTCACCGCGCGTGGGATTCGAACCCGAGACTCGTTGCGCACGATGGCGCTAATCCAAGTACAGTAACCACTAAGCTATCACGTCATTTACTTTAACGGTTGAATTTATGGAATACAATCATTTGTAGACGTATGAGAGTGTGTGTGTCTACAGTATAGAAATTACTTAATATAAGAAGGTCGTAAGTTAAACCGTAGTGTCAATCTATTACTTTTTGAGATTGGTACTCTACGCTTTTGGATCCTACTGTACAAAGCCTAAAATATCAATAATACTCCAACGATTTCAATCAAAAGTAATTGACGTGTCAATCACAGGATGCGGGTAGATATTAGCAATTTTTTCATATTGCTGTGTTAGCCAGGAATTTGACGTTTAAAAAGGATTTTCGATACACTTGTTTCAGAGTGCAGTAATTAGTTGAAAATAAGGTTTTTTCACTGGTTTTTATTCCTAGAACAAATTAATAATTCCTCTTCTCTTCTTCATTGTTCCCGAGTTATGCGGTCTTCTGCAGTCTGGGACGCTCGGTGGATATTGCCTCCAACAGCCTTTTCGATCGTGTCTGACCATCATCATAACCGTTTCCGGTGCTCTGCTTAGACCGCGTTGAACTTGTTACTTCCTATGAAAGCCGGAACTAGTAGTACCTATATACAAAAAAAAATATGTTAAGCAGTAAACCAGAACCAGTGACTTTCGTACTTTAATATTTTAAATGTGAAGGTTTGTATTTTAGGATGTTTGTAAATGTGCAAGTTTATATGTTTGAATCACGCAAAAACGGCTAACGGATTTGCATGAAATTTGGAACACAGCTAATTAATGACCTGGTTTAACACATTTTTCCAGGATTAACACATAGGACACTTCTATCCTTTTTTATGGATATTATTGACAAAATAAGATGGCAGCGATAGTTGCGATTTTGGCCCTGCGCCAAAAGAACCTGAGAGGCATGTGTCTTTTGAGCATATGTCAAACTGCAGTCGCGCAAACAGTTTTGAGACGCGCAAAATGTCCAGTTGCGGAAATATATTTTAGCGCAAGTGTCATTCGCAGAAATGTTTTTCGCGCAAGTGTACTGTATGACAATTCTCGTAATTTTAAGAACGTTCACAGTCTGATCTCAGTCTCAATATGTCAAAAATACTTCTGGTTTCCATACATTTTTGACAAGTTTTTGACATTTGCTTGTCGTCGAGGTGAGACTGCGACTAGATTTTGGATTGACAAATTCTAGTAACAAATTGAGGTGTGTTGGATTTTGTCATTGTCTTGGTGAGATTAAGCACGCGTTTCTTAACCTCAACTCTGTTTTAATAACAAAATCTGTTTGTAGCGTAGTTTTTAGTGTTGTGATTGTTTTGTGTGGTCTGGTCCGGGTATAAGGTTGGTATTTTAAGATTCTTTGCACTCATTTCCTACGGAAATGAGTGCCGAGGAACCCCCTGATGGGGGTGGAGGGATTCCTCCAGATATTATGGAGGTTGTGGAGTGTTCCCAAAACACTGATCGCGTAAGACCCGACATTAGAAAACGCCCCGGAGATCCTGAAATTTCTGTTGACGCGAAAAGAAATAAGCCGCCGTCTGACTCAATTCAGTCCGTATTTATTAAACCAGGTTTTGAGAACGACTCCAAAATGCTCTACGGTGAGAGTGACAGAGCTCCCTTCACTGTATTTGTCTCTAGGGTGGAAACAGACCCTAAGCAAGGCCTAACTTTAAATTCTCTTAAGTTTGCCCAATTTATCTTTAACAAAGGTTTTAAAGGTGTTGTCCAAGGCAGTGTCAGGTCTGTGGGCCGTAATAAGATGTCTATTGATTTCATGACATTCAGTGATGCCAACAACTTTGTCAGCAATCCCATCCTTTCAGAAAACAAATACTTGGCAACTATCCCACGCTTTCATGTAAGTCGCATGGGAGTTGTAAGGGATATTCCTACTGACTGGTCACTAGAGGAGCTAGTCCTCGGTATAGAATCTCCTCGCAATTGTGGAGAAGTCATTAGGGCGAGAAGGCTTAATTTTAAAAACAAAAAAGAGGGTTCCGTGTCTTGGTCCCCATCATCAACTGTGGTGCTTACTTTCTCTGGGCAAATTCTGCCAGAGAAAGTCTTCTGCTACAATGTTTCTCTTCCTGTCTCTATCTATCATCTCCCCACTATCCAATGCCGCAACTGCTTACGTTTTGGCCATATTAGCACTCAGTGCAGATCGAAATCCCGCTGTTATCGTTGCGCCCAACCTCATCCTGGAGATAGCTGTAATGTTCCCGACTCACAGGTCTCGTGTCTTTTGTGTGATGGTGGAAGCCATAAGGCCACAGATAATAATTGCCCTGAACACTCAAGGCAGAAGTCAATTAAAATGGTAATGTCTCAAGAAAACTTAAACTACCGCGAGGCCTCAGTGAGGTTTCCCCGTCCCCGTAAATTGCCATACTCTAATGTTACAGCAGGCCCCTCTCAATCTAAACTCTCTCAAGTTTATCCTTCTGAACCCATTCTCTTCTCGTCCCCTCTTAACACTCCGACTTCTTCTCCAAATGCATCCCCTGTTAAAACCTCCTATATCAAGACAGTTTATCGTTCCCCAAGACCAAGGCCAGAATTGGGTAAGTCGTATGATACCCAAGCCCATAAGTCGATGGTCTATACCCCTAATTCTTCTCAGCCTAATGGCTGTGCTCTGAACTCCCCTTATGGGGAAACCACCCCCCTTCCCACTCCTAATGACAATTTGATAGAGCTCCTGACTTGCTCCCTTATAAACATCTTGTCTAAATTTAGTGACGCAATACCGGACAATGGTGCCGATTCTGTTGTACACCGAACTAAACTAAGTAAACTATAACTAAAATTCCTTACTTTTTACTATGAGAATCTAAACGCTATTCTGCAAAAAAATATCTCTAAATTTAAAAACTATTTTGACACAACTAAAATCGAATTTGACAATCGCGACTCGCACGTGGTATGTTTTGGCTTCCCAACGTGGTACTTGTTTGCCCTACCCCGTGTTTTTTTAGAGCCAGCAGCGCGCCGGGGTCGGCAGCCTCGACGTGATTTATATGGAATTTTCATGGAAAATATGAAAAATTATTATCCACATGTTGAGTTTTAGAGGTGTTTGGGGCTTTATAAAGGGGGTCGAAATTTTCATTATTTTTGCGATAGGACACACCGTTTTCGAGATATAAGCAAAAGAAAAGAAAAAAATACAGTACTATTTTTGCACCAGAAGTCGAGGTGTCTGTGTGAATTTTGGTTCTTGACAACTAATTTTATTCCACACCTATTTAATCGCGATTAAAAATAGTCAGATTTAGTTAGACAACCAAAATTTTAGGTTGAATACAATAATGAAATTGACAACAACAGAATAGCAAAATAACTATTTTCACTAAACTAATAATTCAGTTCAATCTTAGTGCTGTCAAACTAAAATATAGTTAAGTTGTGTCACTTTAGTCAATTTCAGAATAGGAAATCGTCGTTTGACAGGAATAAACTAAATTTTGGTGACTTTTAGTCTAGTTTAGAGAATTTTGTGACAACAGAATCGGCACCACTGTCGTAATATTAGTTCAACAACTCCTTGAATCCTGGACTCGCCAAAATGGAAAAAATCCTTCAGTGGAACTGTAGATCAATTCGCAGGAAAAAACATGATATAATCTATCTTATAAATAGATATAAACCCGTTGTCTTTGCTGTGTCGGAGACATGGCTCAGGCCTGGATCTCTCTTTAGGGTTCCTGGCTATTCATGTCTTCGGGACGACAGAGATGACGGATGGGCGGGTTGCGCCCTATTGGTTAGCAGATCCATCACTTTTTCCCAGATTCCTCTTCCCCATCATGATCCTGGACTACATGTAGTGGCCATTAGAGCCATGGACATATCCTATGTATCTGCCTACATTCCCCATCCCAATGCTAATATTTTGTCTGAATTTAACTCTATCCTTTCTTCTATTACCAGCCCTTTGATTGTGCTAGGTGATTTTAATTGCCGTCACACCCTTTGGGGCTCTCACTGTAATGACCCCTCCTCCAGCTTTTTGCTAGACCTTTTAGATGACCGCAACCTTTGTGTTCTTAATGATGGATCTGCTACCCGTCGGGTTTCCCATAACCAAAATATTAGTGTTCCTGACCTTACTTTCTCTTCCCCTTCCTTAGTATCAACGCTATCCTGGTCTGTTCTCCCTAACTCATATGGGAGTGACCATTTTCCTATCCTAATTTCTTTTCCAAGTACTCACCCACGTTCTCCTCCAATCCAACCCCTACAAAAATATCGCCTACACCAAGCTGACTGGTCTAAGTTCTTGTCCAATTTGGACGCAGAACTTCAAAATTTTCCCCAAATATATACATCCAACTCCCTAATTCTCTACAGTGATTTTGTTGAGTGTCTGTTGAGAGCGGCCAATTCTTCAATCCCATTAAAAAACTCTGCCCGTCACCTAATACCTTCTCCACCTTGGTGGGATGCTGAATGCACTGATGGCGTCCGTAAACGTAAAGAAGCAGAAAACGCCTTTTCCTCCAGTATTAATATGCCCGAATATTTAAATTTTAAAAAGACTTCTGCAACTACTTGTAGGTTATTGGCAAGAAAGAAAAAATGTGGTTGGCTCCAGTTTTGCGAGTCACTTTCTCCACGTTCTCCAGTTTCCCTTGTATGGAAAAAAAATTAAAATATACCGCAGATCGTGTGACAGCGAACTTCCCGATATTTCTACCAATGACCACAGTTCCTGGTTGTAAGACTTTATATCCAAATTAGCCCCTCCTTTTGTTCCTAGCTCCGAATGCCTTCCCACTATAGATCCTCCTCCCCCCACTTCCTCTGATAGATTTGATGACCTTTTCTCTTATTCAGAACTTATTTGTGCCTTAGATCACCTCCGGGATTCTGCCCCGGGGGTCGATGGAATACCCTATTCCTTTATCTCCAAATCTTCTTCTAATTGTAAACTAATCTTTCTGAACCTAATCAATTCCTTTTTCGTTACTGGCCAAGTTCCAGAGTCTTGGAAATCCCAAATAATTATCCCAATTTTAAAACCTGGGAAAGACCCAAAAGATTCTACTTCCTATCGTCCTATTGCCCTCTCTTCTGTCCTTGCTAAAATTATGGAGAATCTCATCAAGAATCGACTTGAATGGATCTTGGAAACTAAAGGCATTTTATCCAGTTCTCAGTTCGGTTTTCGAAGAGGTATGGGAACTCTAGATAGTCTAAGTGTCTTCGTGTCTGATGTCCGCATTGCCTTTTCCAATAATGAAAGTGTTCTCGGTGTTTTTCTAGACATAGCTTCAGCCTATGATAATGTCCAACTTCCAATACTCAGGCAAAAGCTGCTACAGCTGAGTATCCCTGTGAGGATGGTCAACATCATTTGTAATCTCCTTATGTCCCGTTCTATTTCTGTCCGTCACCAAAACTACCTCTCCCCATCCCGTCTAGTGTGGAAGGGCCTACCCCAGGGGTCGGTCTTAAGCCCCATTCTTTACAATATATATACATATGATTTGGAGTCTTCAGTGAGTTGTTTTTGCAAAATCCTACAATATGCCGACGACATTGCTCTCTACCTTAGTTCAGCTTCCCTTTCAGATGCATCATCTCGCTTAAATTCTGCCCTTTACTACTTAAACCAGTGGCTGACCGACCACGGCTTAAGTTTGTCAGTGTCCAAATCCAATGCAGTTGTCTTTTCTCGCAAGCGTAATATTCCCCCCATTAATCTTTATATTGAAAATGAACCCATCTTGATCCGTGACAAAGTTAAATTTCTTGGCCTCATTCTTGATTCAAAATTATCTGGTCTCTATCATCTGGATTACATCTCAAAGAAATGTGAAAGAGGCGTAAATGTCTTACGTGCCCTTTCTGGAGTTCGATGGGGATCTCATCCAACTTCCCAGAAAATCCTATATAATGCTATAGTTCGTAGTCACTTTGACTATGGAATCTTTCTGTTGGAACCATGCAACAAAATAGCCCTGGCCAAACTGGATAGGATTCAATCCAAATGTTTGCGTATTATCACGGGTGCTATGAAATGCTCTCCTATTAATGCCCTTCAGGTAGAATGTTTAGAGCCCCCCCTTCACTTGCGTAGACAATATCTCTGTGACAGATTTTTTTATAAAGCCATCCAGTATAAATGTCACCCTCTTCTCCCTCCTCTTCGAACACTTTCTCAGATAATCCCAACATCTCGCTATTGGTCTCACAAAAATCCTCCACTCCTCGTTAACAGCCTCAGTAAATTCAATAATTTGCAAATTTCATTAGTTCAGTTAGAGAAAAACCCCTTATTTGAAGTAGATTTTGATTCCTTGCTCTTTCAACCAAAAATTGTTTTGAACTTTGGTATTTCCAAACATGACCCTGCTGCTAATGCCAAATTCAATAGGATTCTAGCAGAGGACTGGTACGATTGGCTGACGTTATATACAGATGCCTCTAAGATGTCAGATAATAGTAATGTTGGATCAGCTGTATGGATCCCAAAATACAAAATTATCCTTAATTTTCGTAGCCCTGCTTATGGTACTATATACACAGGGGAAGCAATAGCTCTTTTGGAAGCAGTCTCCTATATTGAATCACATAGACTCAACAAAAGCCTTATTCTCTCGGATTCTCTTAGCTGTTTACAGGATTTAACAAAATCACCTTTTCGTTCTCGACACAATTCTCCCCTTATTCTAAAGATTAAACAACTACTGTATAGATGCCACTGCTTAGGCTTAGAGATCGCTCTAGATTGGATCCCTAGCCATTCTGGAATTGTTGGTAATGAGAATGCGGATTCGATTGCTAAGCTGGCTATTCGGAATGGGATCGAGTCTCATCCGTCTTGTTATCCCCGAGATCTGCACTGTCTTGTTAAACCCGTGATGATGAAGAATTGGAATGAGCATTGGCAAAAAACTAGATTATTGAAGGGAAGATTTTATGGTTCTATCCAACCGTTCATTCCATCTGATTGTTGGTTCAGAAAATTAAAATTCTCTAGTAAAATAGCTACCTCTGTTATTATTAGACTCCGACTTGGGTTCGTTTGCACACCAGTTTTTTTGGCCAAAATCCGCGTAAGGGACTCCTCATTGTGTGAATGCGGTCTGGATGAGGGTACTCTGGAACACTTGTTTTTCTCTTGTCCTCGTTTAACCACTCCTCTTTACGACATACTCCCTTCTGATATTCCCCGCCCAATTAACATTCCCTTCCTATTATCTCTAGCCCATACCCCTGTAGTTAAAACCCTTTATAAATTCATTAGCATTAATAAAATCCAGTTATAGTTAATATTTCTATTATAAGTTTACTTATCATATACTTAATGTTCTAACATTTATTTTGTGACGTTTTACATTTACTAACCAAAACTGTTTTGTCCTTTTTTAGCATGGGGATCCATGGATGCCACCGCTACAAACACTGATCAATAGTTGTGTAATAGTTTACGATCATTACCTTCTCATACCTTGACATTGGCAAAATCATCGAACGTTACCGATGGAGCCAGAACCTTTAAAAATAGATAGATAGATAGATAGACTAGATTTTGAAAGTTTTTAGTTACGAGATTTAAACCTTCTGCTACCTGATAAACTATAGTAATTTGTATCTAGACTCGTATACAATGTAGGTATATTTAAATAATTAAAGACTTTTGAATGACAAGCATATTCCCTATTGCGTAACACACTACCAGTAGGAATGGCTTTCATTTTGACAGTACAAGATCATTCATTCCATTATTGACGTTGTTGAGCAGACAAATTTTTCGAACATACGAAGCAATGGATTATCAATATTCTTCAAAATGATTTAGATTGTTATTGATAGTGTGTCACGTAATTAGATTCAGGTTGCGTTGTACTTGTAGGTCACTTCAAAATGCTTATGAACAATTTAAATATCTTGTTGCAGGAAAAGGCCTCACCTACTTTTTCCTATCTGAAGTGTTGTTTGATGTCCCACCATGAACAATGAGCATTCTAAAACGTCAATTAAGGTTTAATTAAAAAGCCCCTCGATTGACGTCATTGTGGGTGTCAAAATAAAGTTTGGTTTCGCGAGTGAAGTCAGCTCATCGAGGAAAATGATTATAGGTGTCGCCGACGTCGTCTACGCCGCGACGCTTCGTTGGAGTACGACTAGGAGAACTGTTATTATTATTACTGCCGTAACCCTTTCCTTAAGTCGACTTTTACGGCTTGCTCCGGATGACTAACAGCTTTTGCTTGTTGGTACTTGTGTTATACGGCTAGATCAGGGTGGATGCAGTCGTATTTGTTTAGTATTGTATATAATATACCAGCGCGTATATCTTGAAGGATTTTGTGGAGGGTGAACTTGTTAGGTGTTAGGTACTTTCGTCAATGGCTTAATTTTGACATAGGGTCGGCGCGCTAACGACGTGCCTCTGGCAAAGACGTGGTACAAATAACATTACCCACCTGGCTGACCTGTCAAAGTGAGGGTTTCATATCAGGAGCTGCTCAAATATTACGTGTTGAACGCATTGAAGCATAAACCGCCAAAGCAACAGAAGAAGCGGCAAGTCTTTGAAGTAATGCCTGCATTTATGAGTCCGGCTACTAATGATATTACCAAAAACTGCTTTGTGAGATGTGGAGATTCAACCTAAGACTTCACGATTGACCTTCCTTCTCATTGTTAAAATGACGAGTCAGTTAAAATATTTTATCTTGAAACTCACGACACAAGAACAAGCTGTGGCTAAGTAATAACAGCTGCATGGGGCGAGCGATCAGGTTAAGCTACGCTTGCCACGGTCCATGGATGGGTATCCATCTTTACATACGAAGGCACCGTGCATCGGAAAGCACGTTAAGCCGTTGGTACCGGCTGTCATTCGTAGATTTTTGAGAGTCGTTCCGGAGGCCCGGAAGTCTGACAACTACGAGTAGTCTTACCAAGGGGTATCGTAGTACTGACTAGGTAGGTAACTAGGTTGTGGAGGTCAAATAGGCAGTCACTCCAAGTAAAATAATGGGACTCAGCTACATCCGGTTAGACTGGAAGCTGACCCTAACATAGTTGAGGAAGGGCTGGACAGATTATGACTCAGGCAATCCTAGGGTGAGGCCCAGTGTGTTTATGTATATGGTTTTTTTTTTAAACCATAATTATAATTTTATTTTCAACTGTGAAACATGTCTAATGCCTATTTCACTTAATTCAGCAGCAACGAGGAAGTGGGAAAATGTTGCTAGATGAAACTCATTCAAGAATCGAAACCGGATAAGTGCTAAGTGGTGAGGGGCCCGGGCTAATGTCATTACTTCTTATGTGTTCGTTCGCTCCACACCTAATCTAATCACCTATCTACCTGCAGAGAGCTTTATCGTTTCATTTCGGATTGAGGAAACTCCAAACTTCTTAAGAGACATTGAGATGTTTTTGGAAGAAATGCATCCTATGTAAGGATTCTTGGAACGCTCATCTGATGAAGGCACATGCATTACGCTCATGAATGTTAGCCGATATTAAAGTGGCGTTTTGAGTTGGAATCAGTTCGTAGAAAATCTGGTTGGTCTAGTGGTTGCCAGCGCCACTGCTGAGCTTGATCTCCTGGATTCGATTCCTAAACTGTCATTTTCGTTTTATATTTTGGCATCGTCGGAGAATAATAAGGTGTAAGTAAAAAATAACCTTATGATGCTTTTTTTTAACAATTTTCCCCACACTAGAAATTTCTCCTGTATTGTGTTGTTTGTGTATGTGACTTTAAATGTTTGTAAACGCACCCACAATACAGGAGATATTTCTAGTGTGGGGAAAATTGTTAAAAAAAGCATCATACGGTTATTTTTTACTTACACCTTATTATTCTCCGACTACTTTATGCCAAAATTTAAAATGAAAATGACAGTTTGAAAAGGTGACATGCGCCAGGTATGTAAGAAAGGATTGTTTCAAAATTGCTTTACAGTCAATTGTTGGGGTCAATAAACGCCTTGAACGTTCCTAGGTTCTGCACCTTAGGGTGACATATGCATATAAATGCTGTAACTACTAGTAATAAGTTTGTAAACAACAAAAGTTGGAACAGCTTTCATAATTTAGGTATAAATAATAAACTGTAAAGTTGGTAGATGAAAACATTAGTTGTGACGTGGAAATAATAGCTACTGAAACACAGACACAAAGTATAATTAATAAAGTAACTATGAAACAACATCGTATAGAGGCTAACGACCCGTCTAGAAACTCTTCATATGTGTCCATAATACGCTTTTCAGATTTGAGAGATAAATTAATAAAATAGCGTCACTGTACAATGAGAACCTATTAACGAATAAATAATTATTTTTAACTGGCTTCAAAAAGGGGGAGGTTTTTAATTCATCTGTGTTTGTGTTTGTAGTTATGTATGTTTTGCCATAACTCCGGCAATTGTGGATCGATTAAAAAAAAAAAAAAAAAATTTATAGGTGTAGTGTGGCTGGTCCCATATAAATAATAAATAAGTATCTTTATTTAAACAATGTGTAAATAAATGAAAGCAGTGGTGGCTCAGTGGTAACGGCCGCGACTCACGAGTTGTAGGTCGTGCATTTGAACCCAGCCAGGCGCACTACTTCGTGTAAATAATTTCATCACCACTGCTCTCAAATGGTGAAGGAAAACATCGTGAGGAAACCGGCAAGTCCTAGAACCAAAAATTCGCAGACATGTGACATCTACTAACGCGCACTGGGTCCGCGTGGTGGATTACGGCCCACTCCCTCTCACGGAGAGGAGGCCTGTTTCCCAGCAGTGGGAACGCATGACGGCTGAGTATGTATACAATGTGTACCAATGATACGTATCCATTTTCCGAACGGTATTTCATATGGAGCTTTAGATGTCGAACCATTAAAACGACACACATGGTGAAAAATTTGAAAATTATTGCAGCCGCTATTTTGTATATTCATTTTGACCTCAATATCAGCTTCAGCACCCTCGAAAACCAAGAAAACGACACCTATGAAGAAAATTTTCGCAACCACCATCAGCGATTTTCATTTTGATCTCTCTATTTTGGCATCAGCACCCTCGAAAACGATCCCCCTTCTCTCTCTGTCTCTTGTTCTCTTTTATTATTATATACAGTAAAAATTCCCATGGAGGGGGCGTATCACTTTTTCGTAACGTTACGATTGCTTCATTTTTTTACAAGTTTACTCCTACCGCAAGCTGTGTTAAAGGACTTAATGAAGTTCTTGGAATGCCAAAAACAGATTCATCGAATTGTCCACTCAACCTATATCCCAATCCCCCCCGAGTGGGTTCTCGCATTGTCGTTGCGAGGGGGCTCAGTAGCCGTGGTCTCCCAGCCACGGTGAAGCGAAGAGGAACCCCAAGGTGGACCGCTCGTCAGGCCTTTTGCCTCAAAGCCGACGACGTAGCGGCCAAAAAAAGTAGGTTGCAGTGAGGTGAACCGTAACTGAGGTGGGCCGCGATGTCAAATGGGAGGCATCGCGGCTGAGGGTTACAGGCTGTGGAGTCCAGGGGTGCGGGTTCTTCCAAAGAGTTACCGTCGCCCCTAGCACACGGGCAACTGAGGGAACACGGGTGGGTTTTAGTCAGTAAAAGTCTGACACGCCCTCCTGCTCCAACCAGAGCGGGAGAAGTCATTTGATGATTTCCCACCCAAAAAAAAACCTAAATCCTAATTCAAACTAGATAGTCTCTCTTTAAATTCCACTACAAATGCATCTAATATTAGCCGATAACAATGTCCTAATCTCATTTATCACCACGATCATCATACCAGAATATAATCCGTAGAAACTCCTTTGTTCTAAAGTTCATAAAATGCTCGAAGCCACGTTTTATTTTACCATTCTACTTGGAAATGTATTGGAATACTGTTCAATAACATTGTCTTACGCAGTGAACTGTATTGAGAGTGTTCGAAGAAAATGTCTAAAGTGGATTCGCTACAGATATGGTTTTTCTAAATATACCCACCCAGTCTTACTTAGAGAAGAGCGCCCGGCTCCATTTAAATTGTTTGCGAGTTTTGCGACTCACATAAGGGCGATTGTATACTGAAAACAACAGGTTCTAATTAACTTGCATGAGATTCTGCAATTTACGCTGGACTCCTTTATTTTGCTTTCTCTTTTACACTTTAATATTTAAAGCAACCTGAACTCCGTTACGAAAACTTTCCGCTTTAAATATTAGGTCTTTACCTATGAAATTGCCGTTCTGCAGTACTGGCCATTTCAAATCAAAATAATTTTTGTTTGGCTAAGAATTCTAATTTCAAATTAATTTTATTTTAAAAACATGGATTTTTTTTTCTAAAAGTAGTCATTTCTTTATTGATTAGTGTTACATTTTCATCGCATTTCAATCTTTTTCGTCATCATGGATACGTTAAAAATTCGAGTAATTATGGAATATGAGTACCGTCGTGGCAGCAACGCGGCACAAGCGGCACGCAACATCAACGACGTTTACGGAGCTAACACTACAAACCAACGCACCACCTGTTATTGGTTTGCTCGCTTCCGTTCTGGAAATTTCGACCTGAAAAATGAACCTCGCGGTCGTCCGAAGACTTTGGTCGACAATGACGAATTAAAGGCGATTGTGGAAGCTGATGATACACAATCTACGGCTGAATTAGCAGCAGCTTTCGACGTTAGCGTCAAAACAATATTGGTCCATTTGCGTCAAATTGGCAAGGTAAAAAAGCTTGACAAATGGGTGCCCCACGAACTCAATGATCGCCAGCGCGAAGTACGCGTCGAGACGTGCCTTGCACTGCTCAACAGACACACAAATGAAGGAATTTTGAACCGCATTGTTACCTGCGATGAAAAATGGATTCTGTTTGATAACCGTAAGCGCTCAGCAAGTTGGTTGGATCCTGGTTCAGCACCTAAACAATGCCCTAAACGAAAACTTACCCCTAGAAAAGTGATGGTCACTGTTTGGTGGTCTAGCGCCGGTGTGATTCATCACAGCTTCTTACCAAACGGGGTGAGCATTACTGCAGATGTGTACTGTGAAGAACTGAACACAATGATGGAGAAGCTGGCGCATCTCCAACCAGCATTGGTCAATCGCTCGTCTCCGCTGCTCCTGCACGACAACGCGCGACCTCATACTGCACAGCAGACGGTCTCCAAGTTGCAAGAACTGGGGTTGGAAGCTCTCCGTCATCCGCCCTACTCACCAGACCTTGCGCCTACAGACTACTACTTTTTCCAGAATTTGGATAACTTCTTGGCGGGAAAAAAATTTAATACCCGAGAGGCAGTACAAAATGCCTTTGAAGAATTTGTTGCCTCCCGTCCAGCTGATTTCTTTAAGAAGGGCATCAATAAACTGCCACTGCGATGGCAAAGATGCATTGATTGCATGGGTGATTACTTCGATTAATACAAATAAAAAATTCATGAAAAAAATTCGTTTAAATTTTTTCATACAAAACGGCAATTTCATAGGTAAAGACCTATTATTTAAGTACTGCTCATTACAACCCTATAATGACATTGTGCCTTTGTGAGTCGACACTTGTACATGTATAGGAAGTATGCTCCTGTGGGGTTTTTTACCAGATCTACTATGGTAATAAGTATCAATTAATTTTAGGTCCTATAACATCAATTGTGTGGAGCCACATCGCAAATGACGACTCCTATCTTGTCGTGCTCTTTGAGTAAAAACTCATGCACTATTTATAGACCTTTGCGTGGCCAACAATAGGTACTGCTGTAGTGGTCGAAGCTTACTTAAAACACCAATACCTAGTGAAAGTTCCAAGTTCTATCTCAATTAAATATGCAGCAATGCTGTAGAACACTACTTAAAATATGAAAGTCTCCGACATTATTTCATAATGTCAAGTACATAACCCGTAGAATGTAGATGGATCGTTATTTAAATTAAGGGCAGCACATAAATTAAATTACCGAGAAAAGTTTTAAATTGCTCAATTTATTTAAAGTATTATCAGGACATGGCCGAGGTATTCACCAGAAGCGTTTGAGGCGCTTTATGTCGTGGTTATAAAGTCGTTAAAATTATGCAGGCTCCTTTATTACAACGAGTTATTGGACGGCCAGAAAAACATCAACTTACAAAGTATGCATGTCGATAGAGGGTGCTGTACCCTTATAATGATGTATCAATATAACTTCAGAATGATTTGAAACGGTATTATGGCTTCTTTGTTCCATATAGCTAAGGAAATTATACGTCACAGACAAACTTTTTAGATAAAGAAAAAAGTCCCAGAATTGAAACTTTACAGCTCACTGTGCTTGTGCCAAATATGGCTCCAACCATACATTGAATACACAATTACAAGTATTTCCTAGCGTTATCTGAAATTGAAATCCGTATTATTGCCAAATACTTCGTCCGGTAGAAGAAACAGTGTTATAACGGTTGCAAGGGACCTTTCAGCTAGTGTATAAAATGAAATGAATTCAATTAACATAGATTAGAAACACCATGTTTTCTGTTTGGGATGTTTTCGTCATACGAGGATTGTGCAGGAAAATATTTTATTATTTTGAGGTAATGATGCTCGAATTCAAATCCCATTTATTTGCTTTGAAAACATTCTTATGTATGCGCAGCACACCCGAAGCCTCATATCATTCAACGTGTCATGTTTACGTATTCACAATAGCAAACTCAAAAACCTACTTTTCAAATCAGTTAACTCAAATAACAATACAATTATTATTCCGCAAACGATTCGTAACATTCCAAATTGTTTGTAAATACCTAATCAGCCACGTGTACGTATCATTTCAAAAGTTTCCGCTTTATCGCGATTGGTTTTGCATTATTCCTCCACCAGCTTAGGTATATATTTTAAACAAAGTTCGAACGGAATATTCTAATTCAGAACTTTCAATGTAAATATGGTGGATTGGGCTTGTTTTACAAAGACAGTTAGTTACCTACCGAATATTACTACTAACCGGGACAGTTGCGACTCTTTCGAAATTAATACAACCCCGTGAATTTGTTTGTAAAGGCAATCTGGCAGTCGTTTTGTTTGATAGTCGAGCTACGACCGGACTTAAGCAGTGAAATAAATTGTACAAGTAGCGCCGAAGGGCTGCAGTCTAGTTTATTATTCATAAATCTTTACGCTCTGTAGGCGGATAACGGGGCATTTCAAATCAAATTTCCTTGGATTTCATGAATTCAGGAAATACATTTATATCTCTAAAACAACCTTTCAATGTGAAAATAATATTTATTTAATGTGGAAATGCTAAAAACTTTCTAATAAATGCCGAGGCAACCGATTTCTTTGAATTCCTAACAAAAAGGACATTGGGCATTGTACTTTGGGTGAAATATCCATGGCAGACAGAATCAAAATTTGTGGCTCTAGTATAAAATTTGAGAAAAAATGTGCATAAAATCTTAAGTTTTCTTTTACAATCTCTCTTTTAATGTATTTGAAGAATGAGGGAGTGTGTGCTTGAGATGTGAAGTATGTTAACTTAAACACATTTGCTTGCTTGATATTATCAATTGACCAATTGAACTACCCCCTTCTTTTTTTTTTTTTTTTTTTTGTGTGGGAAATCATCAAATAACTTCTCCCGCTCTGGGTGGAGCAGGAGGGCGTGTCAGACTTTTACTGACTAAAACCCACCCGTGTTCCTTCAGTAGCCCTTACGCCAGGGGTTGTGGTGTCTCTTTCGAACAAACCCGCACCCCTGGCAGGCATCGGGCCCCATCATTTTTTTTGTGCTGACATCTCTTTGAGGCGCGCGTGGTACACAACGCGCCGTCGACTTGGGCTTGGTCCTTACCGGACAGCGAGCTACCCATTACTCGCCGTCCGCAAGCCCATGCCTACGGTGAACTACCCCTTTACACATACTTTCTGAATGCTTATTAAGTGCACGTCCTTTGTATATCGTGCTGTTTTTTTGCTTGCATATACGAGTATGTAATTATTCAAAAATTATATGAAAAATAAATATATTTTTAGCCATCTTTTTCGTAATTTCCCGTAGATTTCGGATAAGTGTAAATATATACAGATAAAAATACAATTCTTAACCGTAATAAAAACCTATCAGGGTTTTTCTCCGCAACCGGTCGGCTTCCATTTTTGTAGCCTACTCCTAGATGAACTAAAACAAACCTGAAGGATTTTGTCTGAAAAGTTCCGTTGATTTATTGGACAATGGGTAATTTAATCTCAACAAAAAAGATTGAACGCGTAGTAGTTAGGGAAAATTGTTAGCAGTCGGACTCCACAGCTAATTACAGGTCGGGCTAACTTCGCTTGATTTGAAACGTGTGCGAGAGAGGAGTGTAATTCACAAGCTGAATAAATAACATACCAAGACTTCTTTCAAGGTTGCCAGTAGGCATTTCATTTCACTTTTGATTACAAATACCTATTCTACCTACTAACTGTAGGAAGATTTTTTTTTTTTTTGTATTCAAATTATTATATTTTTTCTCAGGTGTGATGTTATATTTATTACTCATTTCTATTATGTTCCGGAGAATTAATGTATGACCGAGTCACATTGACTTAAAACATTCTTTTTCCAAAAAGGGACCCGTACCACAAGCCAAAAAAAGCGGAAAAAGCAAGTTTTTTGTATGGAGACAAAATAAAATAAAAATCTTTATTTTATTTTTATTGTTTGTTGTTATCATTATCATTTCAGACGAAAGACACTCCGATCCACTGCTGGACACAGGTCCCGGTAAAAAAAATGGCGTGTTGTTATAGGTGCAATAGAAATACATACTCTGTGAACATTTCAACTGTCTAACTATTACAGTTCTTGAGACACAGCCCGTTGACACATAGACAGACGGAGGGACCGATGGACGGTCGGATAGCGGAGGCTTACTAATAGGATCCCGTTGGCACCTTTTGGATACGGAACCCTAAAAAGCATATAGTCAGGGATACCTAATTTTCAGTTAAAGTGGTAACCATTCTTAGATAAAAGGCACCTTCTTACAAATTCATTGAAACAAATACCCGAATACCTACTTTGTTCCTTCGGAAAATCCTTTGAAAGACATAAGAAGGCTTTACGTGATTTACGATAGTAAGACACAACTTATTTTATAAATGGCTTATAATTCAAGTGAACACATTTATTATGTAATTCATCGGTACAATCAAGTTCTTGTTACAGAGACGGTTGTAGTAGAGTTTATTAAGGGTGTTAAATTTTGCTACAACAATTGTGTCAGTATTGGCACGTCTTAAGTCTGGATTCCACCAACGGCATTTACAGCAGTTGTTAAGACGGCAATTACTACGGTATACACAAGAAGTAATGACAGAGACTTTGTTGACGGGAAATATATTGCATAACTTGCCACTGATACTGTTTCAGTGCCTATTACCCACGTCATGTACGGGGATAATAAATGATATATTGGAGTCCGCGTAGTAAGGATTACATCAAGCGCTCCGGGACTAAATAAAGGCAAAGAACTCCTTTAATTATTTTCATTTAATCAACAAGACAAAGACATACCAATGTTTAGAATGTAATGCGCTCGGCTGCCTCGCCCCAATCAGTGTTGCCGTCTTTGATTCAAGCGGGAAACTTTGTATGTTACTTTACCATTAAGGGGAACGTGGAAAATTAACAAGGAGCTTTGGCGTCGCAACCTGCATGAGAATGGCGCCTTTACCATCCATTACGGTCCGCTCCTTTCCCAACACTAATTTGTCTTATCCCTTATTGTCACGCATGTCAATGAATGAGGAGCGTCACTAGCTTCTCTTTGAGTAAATACCTTTTGTTCATAGTGAACCTTAAGGGATTTTTCTTATTAGGGATATGGGATGTCGTATTCGGGCATGTTTAGTAATAAGCTGAGATTTGTGTTGTTGTGTTGCCAGGTTTCTGTTTGGTTATATAATCCGTATGATTAATCCTATTCGTGTCCACGTGGATTGTTATCAAATTGATATTTTAGTTATCTTGTGAACCCTGGCAACCGAACATCCTTTAATCTTTCGCAATATCGAATGTCAAATTACACTATTGGCTGTTGATATTTTGGGAAACTAATTCGAACAGCCGAAATGAGATTTTACAATAGATTTACTGATGAGAAAATTGAACAGGCTGTCAGTAACCAAGAGTGGATGTTGCCTAAAAATAAGTAGATAGGTATAAATTTATAATGATATTCTGAATTGTTTATCAAGCAATTTCGAGGGTACATTATCTCCTGTAGGCAAATCTAAAAACCAGCAGTCGATACCTGGTTAAAATTTGGGTAAATGGGTTTAGATGAGCACTCATACTCATATTTTATAAACTTTCAAGTCCCATTGGAGAAATAAAGTTGAAAATATTGAAATAAACCAAACATATTTCAATGAACATCGGCACGAGTATTGACTCGCCCTAAATGAGAGTCGAAACTTTTTTATCGGCAACAAGAGACAGATGATTTGCGCTAAAGCTATCATGGCAAAAATTAAATTACAGCAGTCGTTACCGACCGACGAAGGGACCAAGTTACTGGCAGTAAAGCTGATTAGTTAGCTCCGAAACTAAGCGTTAATTTAGATTGGTACGTTACGATGTTGCCTTTGATAAGGACGCGGAAATCATTGTTACGAGTACCTACTTACGGATCGTAGACCGGGGTTATTAAGTTACAAGTGCTTGTTGATATGTTATTTTGTTGATGGGAAGCTTTATTATTAGAATTTTGTTAATTTGTATTAAAGAAGTTGTTTATGAAAGTATGCCTCAATTAGGTTTGTTTACGCGAAAATTCTAGTGTGAGCTTAGGTACTGCCGTAAATAAGTAAGTGTAGCACCGTGAAGTTGACCACAAAAATCTTAGCCTCTTCTCAGTTTTTAACCCCCGACGCAAAAACGACGGGGTGTTATAAGTTTGACGTGTCTGTGTGTGTGTGTGTGTGTGTGTCTGTCTGAGGCAACGTAGCTCCCGAACGGATGAACCGATTTTGATTTAGTTTTTTTTGTTTGAAAGGTGTATTAGTCGGGAGTGTTCTTAGACATGTTTCATCAAAATCGGTTTAGTCGTTTGAAGATTATCAGCTCTTTTCTGGTTGAAAAACGGATTTTAGCCTCTGATCAACTCAAAATTTGGGATTCTATTACTTCAATGATATTAGACGAATAAAATAACCTTGAACTGATGCTGGAGCAACACCTGGAATTTCCAGGAAACTCAAGTTATTCACCAACAAACAGCAGAAGTATCGTGTTTGGGCTCATTGAAAAGGTCTCAATGAATAGATTATAGATAAATGGTGATTTAAGGGAGACATTAAGTTTAAAAAGCAAGAAATAAAAATTAAATTTAAAATTTAAAAAACCCCCGACCCAAACAAAAACTCCAAAAAGTAAAAAAAAATATTTATAGGCCTTTTAATTTTAACGTAATATTTTGATCAGGGTATTGTCAAGTCGGGGGACGGTCAATGAAAACGCCAAACAGAGGCCTAGCCGTCCCCCGACTTGACAATGCCCTGATCAAAATATTACGTTAAAATTAAAAGGCCTATAAATATTATTTTTTACTTTTTGGAGTTTTTGTTTGGGTCGGGGGTTTTTTAAATTTTAAATTTAATTTTTTGATTAATATATCCACCAGTACTGCTGAGCGTGTGCCGGCTTGCTGGCTGTGGGTGATTAGGAGTCGGTTTTCTGGCTTCAGGCGCTACCGTTACCTAACATAGAAAATATAGGCACTTTGCTGGGTGACACTACTTTCAAGCTCGCTGCAAGTCTGCGTCTGGGTGCTCCTTGCCGGACTCACTTCGCTGACAGTGTGGTGAAGCAGTTGACCAGCTCGGACGCCATGGCTTTTATTGAAGCAAGAAGCATCGGGATGGTAGACGTAGGCACCGCAGCCACATAACCCCAGCCGACTCTTCTATCCACCCGTCCACCGGCCTGGTTTCTTCGGACTACTAAAGCGTATCAAAAATTATTGATATTGTTTTTGTATTAGATTACTGTGTGTTTTGTATGGTTAAAGATAATTCATATTTCTGTTAGTTCTATTAAGACGCGCCGTTGTTTTTTTAGTGTAACGTAAAACAAACATAGGTCTTGATTTAACCGATTGCAATCGCTTGATAGGTCTTGTACCAAAAAACAAAGTTTTTATCCTCTTTTAAAACCTTAAAATTTTGCTCTAAGTCACTCCGCATCAAAATCTCCCAAATCTGTAATATTTAATTATCAAATTTTCAGTTTTTTTATATGTGTGGTGTTTTTGTATATTTTGTATATTTTTAATTTACAACAAAATTAAAACGTGTTACGGAGCGATGTATGTGTTTCACTTCCAATTTTTAACGTTACAATTGCCATCCAACGTAGCAACGTTGCCAGCCTTTTGGGCACTCTTTCCACATAGCGATACGGATGAATTGATGATTTTTCTTTTATATACATGTACATAATATTTAGTGTACAGATTGCATATTGTATTTAAGATTTCATAAAAAGTAAGTATATAAAAATTTGTGATTACGTTTTCTCATAAATTTCCTGGGCATTTATGTTGTTCAAATAATAGTGACAACATAACGATAAAGATTTATGAAAGAAAATGGAGTTGGTATATCTATTAATTTACCTGACAAAAGACCTCTACATAAATGCCAATATGTTACGAAAGTTACAACAAAATAGTTCGATAAGAACATAATAAGTTACCCAAGCTCCGTATATCCTCTATGGGTATAATTGTATAAGGAAAAACAACAGTTTCACCCAAGGCAAGAACTGGATTAAGGCCAAACAGATCACGTCTTGTATTTCCGTAAAAAGGAAACTAACTTCAGAAATGGGAAGACATTTCTTTACGACGTCGCGTTTTCTCCATAGCTACCTGAAGCAAACAGTATGATGGATGTAAGCGGAAAAAGGTTTATACTTTACAGACTTGAGATGCACTTCTTTGAATATTAATAGATTGGATTACTTTGTATAAAAGGGAAACCGCCAGGGTATCCCGTAAAACAAATTTATTTATCTATTTAAATAAAAAGAAAAGTCCTGACTGACTGACTCATCAACGCTCAGCCCACAGCCTTGGAACTAGAAAGCTGAAATTTTGCACAGAGGTTACCTTTATAATATAGACAAGTAATAAGGAAGGATTTTTAACTCCTAAAGGAGTTAAATTGGGGAAAAAAGGTCGATAACAGTAATTAACAAAAAAAAAAACGCGGGAAGTGCGTTTTTTTTTTGTTAATTACCTTTTTTTTGTGTGGGAAATCATCAAATAACTTCTCCCGCTCTGGGTGGAGCAGGAGGGCGTGTCAGACTTTTACTGACTAAAACCCACCCGTGTTCCCTCAGTAGTCCGTATGCCAGGGGCTGTGGTATTTCTTTCGAACGAACCCGCACCGCAGGTATCGGCCCTTGCGGGCCCCATCAAATTGTGCTGACATCTCTTTGAGGCGCGCGTGGAACACAACGCGCCGTCGACTTGGGCTTGGTCCTTACCGGACAGCGAGTTACCCATTACTCGCCGTCCGCAAGCTCATGCCTGCGGTGGCCGGAAATCAGCCTGGGATTCCCGACGCCCAGGGCGTCTCCGTATCCTGCGGCGGCTAGGGTCGCGAGGGCGCATAGACTGCCTCTCCCTCACGTGCGCCGCCTCCCTCTTCGCGAGCATTACTGCTTCGCTGAAAGAGGTGACGGCCATACCCATGCGCTTTCTCTCCGTACCATGGCCTGGACCAGGGCCGGAAGCGAGAGATCGCAGCCGCCGATCGCCTCCACGAGGACACGCCGGTTCTCCACCCAAGCTGACGCACTTCCTTAAGATTAACGGGCAGCCATTACCTGAAGTGGTTATCGTAAATCGTGGTTCATCAGCTTGAATATCATCAGAGTCCCAATTCTGGGCCTTAATTCACTATAACCACTTAACGATTCCTTACTCGTAACCACGTCTACCACATACGAATTCTGCTAATATCGTATTAATAATATCGGCAAATTGTCTTGGAAAAATACAGAATAAGTATGACACTTCGATTCCTTACTGTTACATTGGTTTATAAAAAAAAATGATATTGACGCAATTTGAACGTAATAAGATTCCGCGGGGAATCATTATAACGATACAGAATTGGGGCCCTGTATGGTTAAAATTATTCCCTGCGGAATCTTACTATGTTCGAACTACGTCAATAATTACAGTGTTTTGTAGAAACTAATGTAACGGTAAGGAATCGAAATGTCATAATTCTGTGTGTTCAAAGACAATTTGGCGATATTTATCAGCAGATGTCGAATGAGATCTAAGGAATTGACGTGGTTTCGAAGAAAAGAATCGTTAAGTGGGCATAGTGAATTAGGGCACAGGATTGTGTCGTAATATCGCAATTCATCGTGAAAGTGGTACGACAGCGGCTCGCCAGCCAGCATCTGTCATCAGCATCAGCAAATAGCCGGCACGCAATCATTGATGCGATATGGATGCGATGCTCTGCTAGAGTGAGTGTCAGCAGCCAGTGTCACTCTTATCCGACCTTTTCGGTGATTACAGTAACTTCCTGAAGATCAGTGCAAGTGGTGGCCTAGTGCTAACGGCAGCGACATACGATTTGTAGGTCGTGGGTTTGTACTCTGACTGGCGCTTCAATTTGTGTAAATTATTTTATCACTCTAGCTCTCAAAACGGCAAAGGAAAACATCGTGAGGATGCATATCCTAAAACCAAATCGAAGTCATGTTACATCTACCAATCCGCACTGTGCCCGCGCGGCGAAAGTGGAGAAAGTCTGTGTCCCAGCTGTGGGAACATTAGGCTGATTATGCAGTAACTTCGTAACAAAACTAGATGGCTCTACTTGCTGCGCCGGATTAGTAGGTATTGCACTTTGCACATGACAATGTCAGTATTTTTCCTTTTCTGTGAATAAAATTGACTACCTACCATGATAATCATTATTGTAAAGGCAGCGGCAAAAAAAATTGCGGCGGTGTTGAGAACCTCTGATGTAAAAAATAACCTTCCATAGAATATGCTGGAATGCATAACCTATTGAAAATTCACGTACTCCAATTTCATTTCTTTATTTTATTTTACCGATTCGAAATTATCGTCCACACTGTCAACAACATAAATATGCATTGTTGCATTGTCAATCAACTGCATTGTTTTATTTATTTATTTTCACTGTTATTTTTTCACATACGCGTTTCGGGTACCTACACGTTGATATCATTGACATTGGCACTGATTTGCATATCTGTAGGTATTGGTAAATTCAGAGTCATCTGCGTAATGAATTTCTAAAATTTTCAATTCATGGATGCATTAATCAAATAGTGGTAATCGATGGAAGATGACGTGACATTAAAAATGGATTAGATTAAACATTTTTACTCCAGGTGACTATTAGATTGATGCGAATTTTTTCCCAAAAATGCATGTTGTGAATGGAACTGTGGTCATTTGAGAGTCTAGCTTGGGCCATTGTGAGAATACCATGGAAATGCCATATTGTTCTTCAGAAGACATTGTGCCTTTGATGAAGTTATACCTATGTATCAACGTATATCGTGTTCATATTGGCTGTCGTATACATGTTGGGGTTATTGGCGGTGCCTAAACGAGCCCCAGTCATTATGCGGTATGCTACGTAGGTGGATTGTGTGACCAAGAGTGTACTTGGGACCCTATCGAATTTGAACAATGAATACCATCGGTTTTCATCACATATTCTGGACGATGCAATTAATTGACTCGACACATTCAGAAGACGCTTACGGCAGTACCTCAAAGATGTGCAACAAAAGCTAGACAAGATCAATTTGAATGTTTCATTGATATGAATTTATGATATGTGAAGTTATGTATTATTTATTGACGACAGTACTTTGTTTCTTGTGTCTCTCAAATGGAGAGCATGGGGTGGGCCAGTTTTACAGCACGAAAGTGTAGTTTGTGATATTGGTGTAACAAGTTTAAGATCCATTATAGGATGAGTACCTATTTTGTGGTAAAATATATTCACAATTAACTATGTTGTTTAGAGCATATAACACACGTGACACAGATACGTCAGTCACTGACAGTTTTACAAAATGGCCGACCGTGTGAACCGAGACGAACTAAATAAGTGATAACTGGCACCACATTCGGGACCCCGAAGCAACCATAACTTTATCGTGTTTGCATTATTTCGCGGATGACTGATCGCACAGATCTGCGTGCAAATGTGACATGAATATTTCATCATGTCGAATTTACAAACAAAATACAACAAAATGTGGGGAAAGGTCTTACACGGAGCCACTGTTTTCAGAGAAGCAATAAGTTTTGTTTTATTTTCCTGAATATTATTGACCCCGTAAAATAATAGAAAAAGGCGCAAATTATTTACATAACTTAGGGCTAATTATCCAATAGTCAGATAACTTCTATCTGCGGAATAAATATTGTGGTTTGACAGCTATATCGAAAATATGTCAAATTGACGTAATTATTCTTCAGATAAAAGTTATCTCATCATCATCATTTCAGCCGAAAGACGTCCACTGCTGGATATAGGCCTCCCCCAAAAGGGGGTTCTGCCATAATCGCCACACTTAGCAGGCGGGTTGTAGATCGCAGTATGGTGGTAAATGCATAGAGAACGCTGCTGCCAATTCTCTAGTAAGTCCCTTCGTCGCCTTCTACGACACCCACGGGAAGAAATAGGATGCTGCTATTCTTTTACGTCCGGCACCACACGGAGTTATCTGACCATTGAAAAATCAGCCCTTTCGCGAGAAATATCTAACTCAGTGTCAAAAGACTGGCAGTTTTTTTTTAAGGCTGGCAGTATTAGATCACACTAACTATTGAACTGCACCCTAATTGAACAAACACACTGTCAATCACAATTAAAATCGAAGCATATTGCTATCCATTGCTCCATATGTTCGAAAAATATGGCTGTACAACAATGTAATTAACGCAACGAAAGTGGTTGAACTGTCAAAATGAATCCATTCCTTCTGTTGTCGCAAAACCCCCTCAGCACGTGATAAAATGACAATAATTACAATTGGCAGTCCGTCTGGCTGCATTTGACCGTTACCTTTATCTGTAAACATTGGCAAAAATGCAAACGATGCTGTTTTTTTAGTCACACAGTTTATGCGTGGAGCACAGTCATCGGTACAAATGAATTCGTCGAAATTTATGTACGGCAAAAATACATGAATTTATGTATGGCAATAAAAAACAAACGGTAACTAAGTTAACAATATTGCATAATTTTATTGTAGGAATATACAAAATTCATTTATCATATCGTTGTGTGTATAAACAGGTAATGCATAAACGTAATATATTATCTTATGTATGATTCAAACCTGAAATAAAAAGGATATTAATCAAATAGATCTGTCAGTTCTACGAAACTATTAGGAAACGCAAGTTCTTGGTAAAACCGTGAATTTCACGAAGTATTTAGGTATTGGGTAATCTAACATGAAGCAATTAGGGTCCATTTCTACTAGGGGCAAGCCAGTAACAATTTTCCGGTTATAATACGTGGCTGGTGCTACCGAGTACCAACAATTATTTAATGCTAAAACCTAACGAAGTTTTGTTTGGACCTAGGAATTCGCAGAGCTACATTTACCTACACAATGGAGCGGTTAATTGTTTTATCCGTCGAATAGTAGGTGCTCACAGTATTTTAATCTCACAAAGCGACGCGTGTTTTACTTGTGTGCAGGAGGAGCCGTCTGCAACAATGGGGAAGTCGGCAAAATGTGCTACTCGTCTTCACAGCGTGTTAACACACTTGGATACCACAAGTTAAGCGCGGTTTGTTTCGTGAGACAAATAAACGAACAAAAAAGTTTGAATAAAAAATCTTTTAATATTTTTTTACTTCAAGAAATTATCGTGTGTAATAACTAGTTATTTCTATCTCATTAACATACCCATAGTATATTTTAATAATCATTATTTTTATTATTTAGAATCAGAGTACTTGTCCAGACGAAGAATAAAAGCGTTATAAAAAGAGCAGAAACTGGACGGGGTTGCATCGTTTTATTACAGAGTTCCCATGGCCACCTTCCAGCTCCATTATTCGATCAGGTCCATGCCTTAATATTTTGCATTGTTACCCGATTTACCGATGCATACAAAATTTCAGCTCAATCGGAAACCGGGAAGTCAGTTAAAAACTTGCACGATTTGGTTACAGACAGACACCCGGACTCGTGAAACTGAATAAAATCTTGTAAAATACTATAATACCGAATTTCTTCTTTTTAAAAAGTTTTTACTTGACTAAAAAATAACTTTAATTTCGCAAGGCGGTGACATACATATCCAAAGTCACCGCCTTCCAAAATTAGTTACTTTTCACTTTGTGGTGTTTTTCCGGAAGTCGGTAGTTTTTTTTTTTGGAAAAAGTTTTTTATTTTTCACTTTTTAGTTATAGTACCTACCCCACACCAATTCAATATTTCATCATCCTCGGGGTCAAAACAATGGATATTAATGCGGTAGCAGCAATCGCGGTTGATTTGGTGTAATTTTTTGAAGAGTACCGTTGTCTGTCTCTGAAATTCATCATCCGATCTATATGAAATTTTTGCAAATCGGTCTATATATGACGGAGTTATGCCCGAACCTCCACATTTAAAGAGTTGTACCTTCCCTCATCGGCTCAGCGTCATGAGATGTTGATGCAAATGTCTCAATAGCTTCTAGAAAATAGATGAAAAACATTGTTAATACCTATAACATTTGAGGGCTGCCCTCGATTTCCCTGGGATTCCATTATCAGATCCTGACTTGGTGCCAATGGGACCACCTCAGGAGTATACTCTTTCAAATAAAAAAAGAATTTTGAGAATCGGTCCACAAATGGGGGAGAAAGCGAGGAACATACATTAAAAAAAATACATACAGTGGAATATTAACCTCCTCCTTTTTTTGAAGTCGGTTAAAAATTGGTATGTTTATAGCAACTTAAACAAACGAATAGCGTTACTATGCCCTTGTATCTGGTAAATGGTGATTATACCAAATGTATAAGAAATGGCCATGAATATTATTTTTATTTTTACGACTAAATTGAATTTCGTTCGGCAGTACAACGACCTTAATCGATCAAGTACCTATTGTGGGCTGAGCAAAGGATCGAAGAGAGAACTTTCGTGGGTGGGTGATCCCGGCAGATCACGTAGTTATGATTAAAGGTTAACGTCAAACGGATGGTTCTGTTTGTTTGTTACAACTCACACGGCAGTGAAAAGTTTTGTTTACGCGGGCTTACACGTGTTGTATTGCCGAGTTAATCTGAAGCTCACGTTAAGTGCTTAGCTAGTTGCCACGGGACGACTTTGGGCGCAAATTGACGGCACGTTTCTCAACGTCATAGTGTTTGTGAAAGCTTATGCAGACAAATGGTGGCACATGGCCGATCGATTAGAACTGTATGCTGGTGTTGATATATATTTTGAATTGAAGCCTAGCTACAGAAAGCTGTTGACTGAAGCTATTGGTTTGAACAGAGAGAAGTACCTACTATAATCTTGCAGAATACTGGCAGCTAAGAACATCATTCAGAATTCGATCGGTAGATTTGTAGACGATTTTCTATTCTGTATTCGTATAAGTACCTGATACTTATTGACAGGCCTGCACTGTCCTCCCATACATTTTATCTCTGAAAACATTGTTAAAGCCAATTATTTTTAAAAGAGTAACCATAGACTTTCTTGCCGGCTCTTCTCCATAGGAAACAAAAATTTGGAACCGGTGCACCTAGCTTCTGACGTTTCATAAGTGACCATGCAGGTTTATATGAAATAAAAATATTTTGATTTTATTTTGATTTTGATCATTTTGTATCCAAATATTGTAGAGTCGGCCAGAAAAAAGTTTTTCTATACATAAATATGGGAAATCACATCCTCAATTTTTTTTACAATAACAGCGAGTGGTTACAGTTAGCCCTTCCACCGCTATTTAAGTGTGAAAATACTAAAAATCTTATTTTAAATATACGTTTATTAATAGTATCAAGCATTAGAAATGTGCTCTCATGGGCAATAAACTGTTTGGGTCTTTTAACAAATGTCGTAAATATTATTCACAAAAGTACCATTTTTGGTACTTTGAAACTCAAATAGCAGACTTAGTTAAAAATGTTCAAGATGTAATTTCTCATGAGAAAACAGATTTTTTTATTTCATTTCAGTTTTGGGTACGAAATTAATGATGTCAATTCTTCTGAGTTTTTATGCGGTGGAAGCGCAGGAGTTTTTTCGCATAAAAGCAGAAGAAGATACAGAGAATGTAAGTGACCGAGTAAGAATGAACTATTGAAGCTGTGAAAAGCATCTTTATTCAGCAGTGAACTACGAATGCCAATAGATACATTCGACAGTTCTTTTCTCAATAGAAAACTGTTGGCTCTCCAATAAATATACGATAAATCTAATTTCAATAACATCAACAAATCGTTCGTATTATAATAATAAATCAATATTATGCAAATATTATTATGTCTGGATCAGATTGTGTTACATAAAGTAGATTGACTACAGCAATATTCAAAAGAAATTGCTAGTTAGAATATAATGTTATTACTTTTATTACAATCATTCCAAAGAAGGTCGAAATCATAATAAGTATGTAAAATAACCTATATTATAAAAAAAATACCAGTGTTTTCTATAAGTACTTTGTATTTCTTCCACTTGGGTCATAAATGGGTATCTACATACACAAATATTTTCTTTGTGAATATAATATATCATATTATGCTTGATATATCTTCTTAAATAAAAAAATCTTATTTCTACTCATCACCAACGTAGATAACTATCACTATGTTCTATGATTTATGATCTATGTTAGAGGGTTTGGTTTCCATACATAACTAGTCCTTCAGGTCAACCATTACACGTGAGCCATGGTGACCGTCGGTGGTTATTCCATCCTGCCCATCTCCTGCAAAAGTTGATTAGGTCTCCTGGTCTGTTTAGAGCATCTGCAGTAGACCTAGGTGACTTGTGTTCTAATCTGGCTGACCCTTTAAAAAAATCATTTCTGATGGAATTCATCGGCGAGTATCTTGTATAGTCATCATCATCATCATCATTAGCCTATAATGTTCCCACTGCTGGGACACAGGCCTCCTCTCGGCGAGAGGGTCAAGGTCTTGTATAGTAAATAAAACCAAATACATAATTTTATTTTACAAACCAAAAACGATTGTATATAGCTGGGCAATCCAAGTAAACATGCGGCGCGGGTTTGCGGACGGAGAGTAATGGGTAGCTCGCTGTCCGGTAAGGACCAAGCCCGGGTCGATGGCGCGTTGTGTTCCACGGGCGCCTCAAAGAGATGTCAGCACCAAATGGTGGGGTGCGCATGGGCCGATGCCTGCCAGGGTGCGGGCTGTTCGAAAGAGATACCGCCGCCCCTGGCACACAGGCTACTGAGGGAACACGGGTGGGTTTTAGTCAGTAAAAGCCTGACACGCCCTCCTGCTCCACCCTAGAGCGGAAGTCATTTGATGATTTCCCACGCTCAAAAAAAAAAAAAAGTAAACACGCGAGTCAAACCGTACATTACCGGTGACACACCTAATTGTGTTTTACGCAAGTTATTACAAAAGTACCGTAATTTCAGTAAAACCTTGATTTGCGACATTAATGATAGAAAATGGAAGTGGCACAATAGGTGAACAAGTACTTAACAACTAGGTATTTTTGTATAAAAGTACATCGTTCAATTAGGACAGTCGCAGAAGTTTTCTTATAAAAGTAGATTGTTACTATATTTTCACGACAAACAACACGGCGCTCGTCGTATATAAACAAAGAAAAATTCTTTCCATCTGGTAGATTCGGGAGCAATCGTTCGGACTAAAAGATTGTTTCTTTGTTGGCTCAGGAAGTGATGAGAAAACTGAATGAATACATGAAATGTTTCAAATTAATTAACAGAAACAAAACAAGATCGTCATACCAGATTTCTTGTTTCACTAAACATAACCCTTTGGCGTAGTTATCATACAAACGTACCCACTACTTTTGCGATTTTCCTTAAGTAAGCCGGAAGCACAAGGAAAATATACCCCAAATACATCAGTCGCTTATCACTTCATACATACATTATAAAGCGAAGTTTCCGCCAGCGTCTGTTTTCGGGCTAACCCCGGAAGTTACCGGCGAATTTTCACCGCTACAATTAGATAGACACATTATGTGTTTTCCGAGAAACGTTGCTAAGTTCGTGCATTATTGCTTAAATTCATTCATTTTCCAAACCACTCAGATAAGCCGCATGGATGATCGGGATTATCCCATTTGCGGAAACGACCATGGAGATTTTAATTTTGCACGACACAATCTACTTTTCGGTACTCTCGTGCGGTCGCATAATCAGACAATCTGATAAAAAAAAATCTCAAACAGAAATCATCTGTTTCTGTTGCAAGCAAATTGTGAACGGAAGGTTCTAGTAAAAACTTTGGCTACGTGAAGGCACTCAAGGTTGCGATAGAGAGTAGCAGAATCTATCGCACCAAGAATAGAACTATAGGGAGCTAAGAAATTAGCTTGCCTTAGGTATTGAAACACTTTCAAGTCTTTTTGCATTTCATATCCCGATTCTGGAGAAAAGTTATAGCCAACGAGATCCATCGGTAGACTGCTTAAATTTTGTATACATATGCACGTGTTTCTGTATAGTATTTCAATATTTTTTCTTTATAGGACCATATACATACGCTTTTGGGTATTTGTCCTCGATAACTTTCATAAGGTACTGTACGAAACTGGAAATGCTAAAAGTAGAAAGTAGTTACTTCACTTTTGACTTGCACTTCTACTTCACGCGCGTATGAGTCATTTGAGCTAAAGAAATATATTTTAATTCACGGTACACAATGGTGTTTTCATGGAATAAACTATATAAATCATGACTAATAAAATGATATGGTAGTGCGTGTGCTAAGGGCTGGGGTTATTGTTCATGTTTGCTTTTACGATCTGCTGTGTCATTCTTATTGATTTACGTTTATACTCGTAAGGTCTTTGTAGTCGCTATATTATCCGCGACGGCTGACAGTTTTTGTGTAAAAAGTTGCATGAAATAATTTAACCCGATATTTACATGTAAGTACTTATGCTTTGCACTTCGCTGAACACAAACCTAAAATACACTCTATTGGTGCCGATTCTTTTGTTCACCACCTTAACTAATGTAAGAGTATTGCTATCTTTTACTGGCAGGCCGCGAAAGAAAAAGACAAGTGACGCTTTAGAATAAAAACTAAATTACGAACTAAATTCATCATGCTTAAAATCACGCCAAATTCAAAGCAATCGTGTCTTGAATTTGGAGTGTTAGGGGAATCTAGTCGCGGGCTTGAACTCACTGATGGACCTGGCTAAAAGTACGCTGTCTCACTAGGCATCGCGTCCGACAGAGGTAATATCAATGATGAGTAGTTAAACGCTAGTCTACTTGCACAACGTTGTTGAGTGAGATGCAGGAGACAGTCCTTCGGAAGATCGGGTTTTATGAAAGAACCACTGCATAAATCAATTACCAATAAAGTTAATTGAACTTTTCGGTATTTGAGCTTTGTCGGTACCGACTTGGTTTTGGAGATTTTACACTTCTTTAAACACTTTAGGTTAAATTAGCAAGAAAAACGAATATTTGGTGACTCCTAACTTTTTAATAGCTTTTTATTTTTAACCGAGTTCCAAAAAAGGAGGAGGTTATATGTTCCACCGAACGTATTTTTTTTATTTTCATGTATGTTCCTCGCTTTCTCCCCCATTTGCGGACCGATTCTCAAAATTCTTTTTTTATTTGAAAGAATATACTCCTAAGGTGGTCCCATTGGCACCAAGTCAGGATCTGATGATGGAATCCCAGGAAAATCGAGAGCAACCCTCAAATCTTATAGGTATTAACAATGTTTTTCCTATGTTTTTTAATGCTATTGAGACATTTGCGTATGGTCATCATCTCATGACGCTGAGCTGATGATGGAAGGTACAACTCTTTAACTTAGGAGTTAGGTGCAGATTCGGGTATAACTCCGTCATAAATATAGACCGCTTTGCAAAATTATATTTTTTTAGAAAGGGTTTTATTCCGAAATGGTCCCATTAAAATTTCATAAAGATTTGATGATGTGTTTCGGAGACAGACAACGGAACTCTTCAAAAAATGACAGCATATCAACCGCGATTGCTGCTATCGCATAAATATGCATTGTTTTGACCCCAAGGATGATGAATTGGTATGGAGTGGGTATTATAACGAAAAAGTGAAAAAAAAACTTTTTCCAAAGTCGGTGACTTTGGACATGTATTTAATTTATTTCTTGTCACCGCCTTCCGAAATTAAAGTTATTTTTCACTTTCTAGTGTTTTTTGGTAGTCGGTTGTTTTTTTTTTTGGAAAAAGTTTTTTTAATATTCTGTTTTCATACAGACAATATTAAGAATGAGACAAAATCATAACATGTTTATTTTTTTATGTAAATTGTCGAACAGTGGAGTAATACACTCCCAAAGTTTGTATGGAAAAAATGTCGACAAGATTCACCTTAATTCTTTAAATACATACGTTTTTCGGTCGCGAATCATATTTTGTCAACATAGCCTGACGCTGAATGCAAATTGCAAAAAAATGTAAGACAAATTTGAATTTCGCGAGCTACGTCATAATATTCACAAGACACTGTTGCGCCCAAGTTTAGCAAAGACAGGTGAACTCACTTCCGTGGAACCGGGTTTATGACGTCATAAACCCATGACACCATCGTACTACCGATGTAAACACTTTATTTACGTCACACGGGAACTAAGATAGGTTTGTTTCCGAACAGAAATGGTTAAAGATTATCGCTTCAGTTATCGAAGTTGGGTTCCCCGTTAACAACAATAAACATACTCGTTATTGTTTTTGTAGTAGGTATACATTTTAATGATGGAATAAAATTACCTGAGTCGTTCTTAGTTTCATAGTTGGTCATTCTGGGAATATCTCCGAAGCAGGTAAGAAAGAAAGAAAAAACGTTTATTTGCGGTAAACATGACGCAAAAAGAACAGGAATACAAAAATAAGAAAAGGTTGAGGGAAACATGCGTCACATCCACGCAAAACGGCTATCGCTCAGCATTATGCTGCGACCCTATGCAAGACAGAGCCCCAGCGCTGGTTTTCAGTGACAGCCGGCTTTGACGTATTGACGTCGCCCGGTGCCTCAAACAATTAATAGGACACTGAACTGGTACAGCGAACTTATAGAAAAAATAATATATTTAAATGTAAATATGATAGAACTAAACAGGAATATAAAAAAATTATAAAACAAAATAAAAAAAGAAATAGACAAACATGCTACGAGAATATCATCCTCAATAAACGTACTACGTAAGGTACTGTAATAATAATGAGTTAATTTTTGGAAATAGGTACTGTTTCGATTTTTTTTTAAATACGGTCGAATTGAGAACCTTTTCCTTTTTTCGTCGGTTAAAAATGTGGTGATAATTTAAGGTGGATTTCCCGACTTCCACGGAAAATCGTTGTGTTACCCTGTTTTCTTCTGATCAAAGCTGTACAAAGTATTTGGTTTCAGAATAATGTCCGTTTACACTAAAGCCAGATTAGGCAAGTCCTATGCAAAGTACCTATGGCAATACATAAGGAGAACTTATGACGTTGATCGGTTCCCAAAGTTGTTGCTACACGGAAGATGAGATTTTGAAGTGTAGGACATTTCACCATGGGATCTGGAAGAAAAGGTCCTCGCGCACATCTGGGAGTGGCGCGAGGAGGCAAAACGCCGGGGCGTAACTCCGCTGCCGCGGCGAATCGGGGCACAGCGGACAGAGCTCCGGCGGGATATCATGGCGACATGGAGAGTGCGATTGTCGCAACCCAGTGCTGGGCACGCCACCATTGCGGCGGTAAGTCCCCTCTGGTTCAGGCCATGGTACGGAGCGAGAGTGCATGGGTAGCCGTCACCTCCTTGAGCGAAGCAGTAATGCTCGCGAAGAGGGAGGCGGCGCACGTGAGGGAGAGGCAGTATATGCGCCCTCACGGCCCTAACCGCCGCAGGAGACGCCCTGGGCGTCGGGAATCCCAGGTTGATTTCCAACTACCGTAGGCGTGGGTTGCGGACGGCGAGTAATGGGTAGCTCGCTATCCGGTAAGGACCAAGCCCAGTTCGATGACGCGTTGTGTTCCACGCGCGCCTCAAAGAGATGTCAGCACAAAGTGATGGGGCCCGCAAGGGCCGATGCCTGCCAGGGATGCGGGTCGGGGTTGTTGCGGGGAGTAATGCCTTAGCACATGTAGCTTAGCCTAAAACATTGTATGCTTAGATTTTACTTTGTAAGTACTTTGCTAAATTTTATTCAGCATTGTTTGTTTGTGATCCCTGCTGTTGACAGTTTTACGTCTTCATATTAATGATACGATCTTTCTCGTGGCTCGAATAACTATAAATAATATAAGATGTGTGTTTTTGTGTCAGTAAATTGTTTGGTTACACCGTTTATGTCCAACAAGCTTAATTGCCATGTATGTGTCATAGGTTTCTGTAAATATAACCCTATTTTTAGTATATGCGAAACCCGAGTTAGGCAGAAGTGTAGCTTTAGTACTTTTTCTTTTTTTGGGTGGGAAATCATCAAATAACTGCTCCCGCTCTGGGTGAAGCAGGTGTCAGACTTTTACTGACTAAAACTCACCCGTGTTCCCTCAGTAGCCTGTGTGCCAGGGGCGGCAGTATCTTTTTCGAACAACCCGCACCCCTGGCAGGCATCGGCCCTTGCGGGCCCCATCAGTTGGTGCTGACATCTCTTTGAGGCGCGCGTGGAACACAACGCGCCGTCGATCTGGGCTTGGTCCTGACCGGACAGCGAACTACCCATTACTCGCCGTCCGCAGGCCCACGCCTACGGTGGCCGGAAATCAGCCTGGGATTCCCTACGCTCAGGGCATATCCTGCGGCGACTAAGGCCGTGAGGGCGCATATACTGCCTCTCCCTCACGCCTCCCTTTTCGCGACCATTACTGCTTCGCAGAAGAAGGTGACGGCTACCCATGCATTCTCGCTACCATGGCCTGAACCAGGGACGGACGCGAGAGATCCGCCGATCGCCTCCACGAGGACACGGCGGTGCTACGCCCAAGCCGGGCAGACCTCCATCGTATGCTCCACTGTGTCCTAGCTATAGTACTGACGCCTACATTTCGCCAGTTATTTGTAATTTCATGTAATGGGGGCGAGCCTATTTAATACCATCAACCGGGCACAAATCTAGATTCCAAACTGCTACTGAGAAATTCCTGTTCTAAAAACCGAATAACACTTTGCCTGACCTGGGAATCGAACCCTAAACCAACAGCAGAGCTTGCGTCTACCAGAGGCACTGAGGGCACGAGAGGCTTTCAAAATATGTCACACAAAAGACATAATCTAAAAAAAATATGTAGAAGTTACGTATGATATCGATATGCCTGGCTAAATTCAGGTAATATCAATATTTCACGCAGATCCAGTACCGTTTGACCTTCTCAACTGTCAGACCTCTAGATATAAGATCAAAGGATATTAGCATTAAGGGTTAAGTTAGGGCCGATACGATGCCTTAGATATGTGCTCTATAAAGTACAGACGTTGTAGATTTGGAGCTGGGGTCATTCACCCAATACTGAACCGTATCGATATTTTGAACCTCTCAATTAATCTGAATGATTTAGATTTTGATGATACGAGTTATTCATGCTTATACGTCAATGGCTTGTAGGTAAGCTACGCTTGCCGCGGTTGGTTCGTGGATTGGTGACCATCTTTACATAATAATATAATAAAAAGAATAAAGCCTTCTATTCAAAAACCCTTAATTTTACATTTCAAATGTTATAACTATCTTATAGATTTACTTAAAGTCTAGTGTTAGTTAAAGTTAGAGTAATTTAATTAAATCTAATAATGTTAGGATGCCACATACATCTTTACATAACAAGATCGAAATTCCTCCGTGCCCCGGACAGCACGTTAAGCCCTTGGTCCCGGCTGCCATTCGTAGATTTTTGACAGTCGTTACAGATCGTCGAAAGTCTGACAACCAGTCTTACCAAGGGGTGTCGTATCACCCAGTAACTGGGTTGTGGCGGTTAGATAGACAGTCGCTCAATGCCCCAAAATAGTTGGGAAAAAGCTAGGCAGTGATATTATGATGACATCCTAAATATCTCCAATTTATCAACTGAGAGTGAGCGAGAAAGACTTTGTAACTCGTACTAACCCAAGATTACCCTCAATTTACTTAAAACTTAACCTGGAATAACATCTCCAATATACAACTTTATTTTTAGTATACAGGGTGTAAGGGACAGCCGTCCACAGACTGATGGTGTGAATTCATTTTATCATACTTAGATGACCGGTACAAGAATTTATTTCAGGAACGTTATGGGAATCCAATAAACCTGATTTGTTTTATTTCCGCACACGCAATGTATCGCTACCAAGGCAAAACGCACGCAGCGAGCCTTCGCCGGCGAGAGTTCGATGAACTCTGTAGTTAGGCAGAAAGTGAACAGCTGATTTTACGCGTCGTTCGTTACGAGTATTTCAACATCCATTGCTGCTTTTCTGATTTTAGCTATATTGTTTACATAAATGTAGTGCTGCTTTCAGAGAATGTAATTTGATATTGAAATTTAACTGAAAAAGCAGAAAACTTAAAACTTAAAAATAAAACAAAAAAAATCCTGTGAAAAATTTCGATGGAATATGATTCAAAATAAGGAGCTGAATGCACCCTGTCAGTTTGTGGAGGGCTGTCCCTTACACCCTGTATGCGAAACCTGATTACAGTTTGTTCAGAATAAGTAACTGAATCGATTCCAATAATTTTTACACCATGTAATTTTTTTCCCAAAAAGGTTTTTCAAGTGTGATGGAAATTTTTATCACCAGTTTATTACAATACAATCGCCGTACGGTTAGGTACCTACTACCTAATTACCGTGATTGGTGACCTATAAAGGTTTTTCTAAAATCTACATCAAGCTCCAGCTCTTTCCATGTCAATTATTATAGTTCAAAATTGTTAAGGGCTAGAAAACCATTGATAGAGAAAGTAAATGAACTGTTATTATTATGATTTTTATATGTCTCTTGAGATTTCTCGGAAGCCTGGAGTCCCGGGCCTTAGGAATACGTATGATCAAATTCGTTTCCCATGGTCAACATAACGCTCCTGACTTTTCTCATCACGACATGATTTTTAACCCCCGACGCAAAAACGACGGAGTGTTATAAGTTTGACGTGTCTGTGTGTGTGTGTGTGTATGTGTGTGTGTGTCTGTCTGAGGCAACGTAGCACCCGAACGGATGAACCGATTTTGATTTTGTTTTTTTTTTGTTTGAAAGGTGTATTAGTCGGGAGTGTTCTTAGACATGTTTCATCAAAATCGGTTCAGCCGTTTGAAGATTATCAGCTCTAATCTGGTTGATGAAGTGATTTGAGCATCTTCCACGGGGCTGATCAACTCGAAATTTTGTATTCTATTACTTCAATGATATTAGACGAACAAGGTAACATTGAAATGATGCTGACCTGAAATTTCCAGGATGACCAAATTACTCACCAACAAACAGCAAAAGTATCGTATTTGGGCTCATTGAAAAGGTCTCAATGCATAGATTATAGATAAATAGTGATCAGGACGAGGAATGAGGATAAATTAGTAACAAACTTCACTGTGGGAAAAATACGCAACGATGCGCAGATTTAAGCGAGCGAGACATTAAGTTTAAAAAGGAGGAAATAAAAATTACATTAAAATTTTTTTAAACCGCCGACCGAATTTCTTGGACATCTTGGTATCGGCGAACCGTGAGATTTGGACCTTCCTAATTCAATTGACTTGGACGACCTCAATCGTCGTTTTTCCTCTGTTCCCATCATGGATCGTGGTACCAAGCACCAAACTCTGTCCCTAATTTGTGGTCTTTGGCGTCCTGATATTAATCCTTTCAGTTTCGTTCCAGTTGAACCGGGAGAGATCCTAAAGATCATTAATACATTAAATACAAAGCGGTAGGATGTGACAATATAACTCGTGGTATGATTTCAAGATCATGTCCTTCCTGTGATTACCCACATTGTAAATATTTGCCTTTACACTGGAGTATTCCCTTCGCTTTGGCGCAAGGCCTATATTCGTCAACTACCTAAGGTTTCTAGTCTCTCTCTTCTTACTCACTTCCGCCCCATTTCTATCCTTCCTTTCTTATCCAAAGTACTGGAAGCCTGCGTTCATAAACAATTCTCTAAGTTTGTTCATTGTAACTCTCTTATTAGCCCTCTTCAATCTGGGTTCAGACCCGGGCACAGTAGTTTCCGCCCTCCTCAGAGTAACTGGCGATATAAGGGCAGGACTGGAAGAGACCAAAGTAACTGCACTAGTGTTCGTCGATTTCTCAAATGCCTTTAATGCCGTTAGTCACGATACCCTATTAGCCATTTTGTGCTATGCTATGGTCTTTCCCAAGGCACTGGAATGGTTCTCCTCTTACTTTCAGGAACGACAGCAGTCCGTTCATGTTGAGGATTCTTCATCATACTGGTGTAATTTAGAAACAAGCGTTCCTCAAGGCGGTATTCTTTCTCCTCTTCTGTTTTCTATTTTTATTAATCTTATAACTTCCGAACTTCAGTGTGCGTATCATCTGTCTGCTGATGATTTGCAATTATACAGTCATGGGAGGTTTGAAGAAATACCTGAAGCTATCGACAGACTGCATAGGGACTTGATAGCCATAAAACTCTGGCCTGATTGATTTGGGGTAGCAGTTAGCCCTACCAAGTGTCAGGCAATCATCATCGGTAGTCCTCGGAGTATGAGTAAAGTAAATAGTACAACTTTGCCACCAGTACTCTTCGATGGTACGATCGTTCCATTTAGTACTGATGTGAAGAACCTAGGCTTGCACATTGATAGTACACTAAACAAGCGTAATGAAGTCGCTAGGGTCAGCCAGAAGGTTACTGTAACGCTGCGTGCTCTGTACCGATTGAAAAAATTATTACCAACGAGTACGAAGAAAGTGCTTGTGTTGTCCTTAATTTTTCATATCATCGATTATGGTGATCAATCGCCTTCTTCAATGTCCCAATCGCCGCACAGAATTTATTCATTCTTCCTTCTTCGTTCAGTCCATCTCTCTGTGGAATGCGCTCCCCTTGGGAATCAGTATGGCAACCAACCGATTATCCTTTATAGTGAAAGTTCGTGAGCACCTTCAAAAGAAGCTGGCAGTATCTTCACAGCTATAATGTTTTCCCATTGTTTGGTATATTTGTTTCATTATTTTTGTGTGTATTTATGTATGTTTATTTGTATCATATGTATAGTTTGTATTTATTTATATGGGTATAATAATATAATGTGTATATTTACTTATATTTTAAATATTAATTACACGACTTACATAATTGCATCTACCACTATTGTCTATGCATCACCCAAAGGTCGACTGGTATAAAATGCCGCATTATGTCCGCCTCTGTACATTTCTGTGCATGAAGTATTAAATAAACAAATCTGAGGGGCCGAAGTGACCAGATTAAAATAACAACAACTAGGCGAATTTGTTTCAACGTGTACCTTCATATGATACTTTTCACCAATTTGTAGTAGTGTAGTGTATGTGCGTCTTGAGCAATGGTCTCGAGTCTAGCGAAGAGACAAAGTACTTAATATACCTTGGAGGACCCAGGGATACAAGGTGGCAGGGACATTGACGCGCAAGCTGTTACCATGGATTCAGTGCATGATTCTGAAGCCCGTGCCACGAAATGTTTCTGCGGTTATAAAAAAAATTATTTTGACCGCATTGATATTGCACTTTTCTATGAAACAGCCGATTTTGTAATGCACAGCCCATACCTACATAGCCTACGCCTAATATTCCCATTGCCGTGTACACATGCTTCCTGTCTATGAGAGGTAATGGGCCGTAATCCACTTTACGGGCACAGTGAGGGTTGGTAGAAGTCACGTCTTAGATTTTTTTGTCTAGGACATGGACAGGTTTCCTCATGATGCTTTCTTTAACCGTTTTGAAAGAAGCGGTGATGAAAATAATTTACAAAAAGAAAAGCGCCTGTCTGGGTTCGAACCTACGACTTACAACTCGGCTTTTACCACTGAGCCAACACTGCTCTTCGCTTTATTTATAGGTAACGATAACTCTCCACGTCTAGAATTATGTGCTGACTATGAAATCAAGAAGAGAAGGTGAAGACATGAGTCTTGACCCGTATTATTCCAGAGTGGATGTGGCGATACAAACTATTCTCTAGTACTTTGTGGACTCATGAATAATGGATGCTTGCATATCTCATGTAATAATATCAAATAAAACTGTCTTTATGTCGAACTCCACGTTTTAATATCGGCTAGGTAATGTTGACTTACATACAATGTTATAAAACAGTGAGATGGGTCCTACAATATTATTGGTCGATCCGTCAAGTCTTTCTTAAGTGCTTTTTAAGAAATCTAATATCTGCGACTGCTCGTCGTGCGTTAGTCTGACCTAGTTTTATTGTCCTTTTATATAAATAAAGTGGTGATATAAAAGTTGATTGTTTTTTTCATCAAACCGCACTTGTCTAGGTCATAGTTAGACATCCTAACTTACTTAGAGCCAGATTTTAGTCTAATCAGATGTGACTGAATTAGTGTTTACAGTTATATAGCCGATAAGCTTCCACCAGCGGCTTCGCTTTCGTGGAAGTCGGAAATTATCCCGTGGGAACGTAATACCGGCATATAAAATATCCTATGTGTTAATCTAGGTTATAATCTATCTGTGTGCCAAACATCCAAATCCATTCAGTCGTTTTTGCGTGAAATAGTAACAAACATTCATACATAGGTACCAACTTTCGCGTTTATAATATTAGTACCATGGATTTCTTATCAAATATCTGGTACGTACTTACCTAATAGTCTTGGGTTGTCAAACAACAGGCACTATAATTAATGATTTCAGAAACTTGTGACGTAAACTAGAAACTTGTATTCTAAAAGCTAAGTAATGTTGTTTTAGGATACCTATTATACATTTTATGGCCAAGAACAGCCTGGATGCAAACAATACCTTTGGCAGGATTTTCCCGGAGAATATTACACGGAAATTTAATATTGCTTGCGTTATTTAATAGAATCTGCAGTAATTAATAAAGTAATTAGCGGGGAAGTTTTAAGTAAAAGCGCATAGTGAAATTTTAAAATGTTCGATGCTTTTCACGGTTCAATTGTCGGGATATTGCGCAATGAGGCGCGACAGATCCGGCGCGCGTCAAAGGAACTTGCTTCAATTTCGAACGTCTTTTCATTCAGTTTTATTACAAAAAGTTATTATTAGGCTCCTTACTGGTTATCTTTAAGTCATTTTGAACAGAAAAATACGAGGTTTCTTTTACAGTTACGCAAAGTGACCACTTAAGAAAAATAAAAGTAAAGAGAGAAAAATAAATTTAAGTTCTGTCGTCACATTTAGTTCTTTCAAAATTATGTAACTCGTATTTGGGTTATAAACTTAGTCAGGCGTCTTTCTGAAACAATTTGACAAGTACTAAACTATTTTATAACTAAAACAGATACTTTCAAATATAGAATATAGGTAGATTTTAAACTTTCCAAGGATCTACCCTTGGAAATTTTAAATTTTTACCTGTTATTAGAAATCTTTAAATCTATTTTATTAATTAATTAGTTATAAGTTGTTATCTATGTACATTGTGGTCCTTTAAAATGTTAACGTTTCTTGTTATTTGTGATAATTTTAGAGCATTACATAGCTACATAATATCTTCTAGACTCACATACCACAGTGTCTAGACGAAATTGCATGTTTCCAGTGATGACATAAGGCACTAATACGTGGTCGCTAACAACGGGCTTCATTGGAAGGCTGAAAATCACCCAAAGGGTTTTAATAATTTAGAGTAGGAAAATAATCAGTTATAAAGAGATCCGTCTGTCATAGGAGAACCAAGGTAATTCACCCAAATAGCCCGAAAAATTGCAAAACTTAAGTGGCTGCGCAGGGCATATTGCTCGCAGAACAGATGGCTGATGGGGCCGAAAGATTCTGGTGTGGCGACCGCATAACGGAAGATGTAGCGTTGGAACGCATCCCATAAGGTAGACCGATGAACTTTTGAAAACCGAAGGAATCCGTTAGATACGAGAAGCACATAACCAGTCGAACTGCCGATGCTTGGAAGTGGCCGTTTTACGACGGCATCTCTCGTCTTTCGGCTGACATAATGATAGTGATGAGAGGAATGTAAATTGGATTGGTTCGGCTTTTTTTTTTGACAACAACAAATGGAATCTTTCAATGACGTTTTTTTAGTCTCGTTAATCGACGAGACTAAAAAACGTCATTGAAAGAATAAAGTCATGAATACTTACGTGTAGAGAATATTCGGATTTATATCAGGCTTATAAAATGATCTGGAAAAAATAATTAAAGATTGCATTAAAGAAAAAAGTAACGGGTTTATTTATGACCGTTGCTTAAAGTTAAGTTATGATTACCTACTCATAAATTTTCGTCGTATAAACGTCTCTTAATTTTATTGTAACCAATAAATAAAGCGGTATATGTTAGCCAAGCAAGTCAGCTCATTTCGAATCAGTCTATCCCAATGATATTATAATATCATTGGTCTATACATTCTCTTTTCTGGAAATGAAACCTGCAACTAGCAAAGTTATATATGAGAATGAATCTATGAACTAAAGACAAAGACAAAATAATCTGACAAGCTTCTCAGCATTAATTTCTTCGAAAGTTAATAAATAATTCATAAAATCGTCAAAAAGTTTACCAAGTTGTCATTCTTTAAGTTTTAAAGACGCATTTACGAATTTTGCTGTGAAAGGAACTTACGTACCTACCCACTAGGTACGTAAGTTCCTCAACAACTTTTTCGATATGTTATCGGATACGACATGACGTGTTAAATCGTTCATGTCGTATTAGGGGACAATTGAGGTTTCTTTATTTATATTACTAGCTTTTGCCACCGGCTTCGCCTGCGTGGATCTTGAAAATTATCCCACAGGAACGTACTACCGGGATATAAAGTATTCTGTGTGTTAATCCAGGTTTTAACCTATTTTTGTACCTTTAATTCAATAGGGTATTTTCCAATTTATAAAAAAAACTATTTTAATTTGAAGATTGAGACGAAATACTTAATAGAAAAATAAAAATAAATTTACGTACAAAAAAGCAAAGAACATATTTAGAAAATGCGCCGCCGCGTGGTGCAGTATTCCAACAATGCAATTTTTCTCCTAGCTAACCTTCATAAAATGTTTAAACAGAATACCGTTGTAGTACATACATTTCTTATTTTTGCTGGGAGAGGGAAGCTGTAGGGGGATTTTCAGTGACCTTATCGATGATGTATTTCAGAAATGCAGGTGCATAGTACTCGCAACCGGCGCGGCGTACGTGTATGCCCATATGCCTTAGTGTGATCAAACGCTTCGAGCGCGTTTGGCGCTCTGATTGGCCCTGAACTGGTGACGGACCAATCGGAGCATCGAACACGCTCGATGCGTTTGTTCGAGATGGTTAAATGAAATTCACACTGATGTATGAAAAAAAGAAAAATGGATTTATTTGACACAGAAACACGTGCGTATCAAAAGATGAAATAACATTTAAAAAAACATGATAACAACACAAATATTTTTATACATCATCATCATCATCAGCCTATAATGTTCCCACTGGTGGGACACAGGCCTCCTCTCGGTGAAAGGGATTGGGCCGTAATCCACCACGCGGGCCCAGTGCGGGTTGGTAGATGTCACATGTCTTCGAATTTTTGGCTCTAGGACATGCCGGTTTCCTCACAATGTTTTCCTTCACCGTTTTGAGAGCAGTGGTGATGAAATAATTTACACAAAGTAAAGCGCCTGTCTAGGTTCGAACTCACGACCTACAACTAGTAAGTCGCAGCCGTTACCACTTGGCCACCACATGCTCTCTCTTATACATAGGCATACAGAACATAATAGTCGGCAGCTGCACATATGAACGCCGCGGGAACGTACTACCGGAATAAAAATTATCCTAAATGTTAATCTAGGTTACAACCTATCTATGTGCCAAATTTCATCCAAATCCATTCAGTAGTTTTTGCGTGAAAGAGTAATAAACATCCGTACATCCCTACATACAAACTTTCGCGTTTAAAATATTGGTAAGGATTTTTGCGACTGTTCAGTGAGAACTAAGAACTTGCTTTTTTTAATAGAGTGGATTCTACGTGACTCTCACTGAGAAGTTTTGATTATGAACACATGAGAAGATAATTTACCCACAAAGGCATTCATTGGTTTCGTAACTCATGCTCCCTTTTCAAACACCGCTTTTATTAAAGGAAAAGCCTTAAAAGGTAATAAATGTTATATAAATTCAAAATATAAAATACGATGTTATAAAATGGGACTTTGTGATCTAAAAAAACCCAAAGGGTTGTCAAATTTCGTGTCCGCAAAAAGCCGGCGTTTATTAAACCGGTATTAATACGAATGGGTGGACCTCCACAGAGGGCTTTATGTTACTTATTGTGATGAACACCATGATTATGTATTAATCCAGGGTTCAATTTTAAAAAACCATTAAAAGCCAATTACATTAAATCGTATCATTTACATACATACATAATAATCAGCCAATATGTTCCTACTCCTGGGATTCGGGCCTCCTCCCGGTGAGAGGCAGTGGGCCATAATCCACCACGCGGGCCCAGTGCGTGTTGGTAGATGTTACTTACATACATACTGCATATAAATAAATAAAAATTAAGTGCCTGTCTGTTAAGTGACATTTCGTATCACCAATTTAACTGTTATATTTATGTGTTCCAAAAGATGGTACTTCGACACTTTCTGAAAAATTGTTGTAGTTGTCTCTAAAAACGTTACTTAATATCAGTAAAAATTGAGAACCAAATATAAAAAAAAAAAAAACATTCTATGACAAAAGTAGAACTTCTAAGTCGAATTACATTTGTAAAAAAGTGAATTTCGTAAAAGTGTAGTTGACTGTTTCTACTTTGGTGCCATCTTACTGTCTAAACGAAAAGTCATTTTTGTCTGTTCTTCTGTCGACAAAACGGTGCTCGTGCATATGCATGAACGTAAACGAAGCAAAATTAGTAAGGACGGATCGTAGCAGAGGGCGTTCTGTACTGTCCGCCTTCTAAGATGAAACCGTGAGTTTATGTATGTATCAATAAAAAAATCGTCTAACAAACCGCGTCTGAAGAAGTTATTAAACTCTTGTTAAATTACGAGTAAAGTTACTATTCTGTGTCTGCAAGATAAACAAAATCGATGAAAATATTTGCCTTAGTAAAGTCTCAAGGAGCAGAAAATGTTGTCAGAGTTAGGCCGTGTTCGACCTGACGAATAAATTCGGTAGACAATACACGCTAATGAATAAAGTTGGCTTGTTAACGAACCTACTCCGGAATTTCCATTTAGAAGTGTTCCTGTTTTATCGTAAATACACTGCATATTTTGGCTTTGTGGCTGAATAAAACTTTATAAATTTTACAAGATGATTGTTTACCAGTTAACCACCATTTAATATGATGGGGGAATAGGGAATATGCATGTTATTCAAAACTCTTTCATTTTTTAAATACACATTGTTTATGAGTCAAGAAACAAATTGCTGCATAAAAAAAAAAATAAGGCGTTACTTATTTCACAATTTTGTTTTTATGTTTCGTTTTTCTGTTAGAAAGGAACGCAAACTTGAAACGCGTCGTCTTCGAATAAACTGGAAGTGACCTCTCTTTAATTTACATGATTTGGGACTAAGATAGAGATGTAAGCAAAGCGGTATCGTGGTAACTGACGTCACAATATGGCCGCGACAATAACGGACGTTTGAACTTTAATAGAAAAATGTTTCATTTAAATACTATTTTCGAGCAACAATCCGTGGTAGAATTGGACTTTTAATACTTTTTAACCGACTTCCAAAAAAGGAGGAGGTTAAATGTTCCACCGAACGTTTTTTTTTTAATGTATGTTCCTCGATGTCCCCCATTTGTGAACCGATTCTCAAAATTCTTTTTTTATTTGAAAGAGTATACTCCTGAGGTGGTTCCATTGGCACCAAGTCAGGATCTGATGATGGAATCCCAGGGAAATCGAGGGCAAGCCTCAAATCCTAAAGGTATTAACAATGTTTTGCCTATGTTTTCTAATGCTATTGAGACATTTGCGTATGGTCATCATCATCTCATGACGCTGAACTGATGATAGAAGGTACAACTCTTTAACTTAGGAGTTAGGTGCAGATTCGGGCATAACTCCGTCATATATAGACCGATTTGCAATTTTTTTTTTTTTACAAGTTTTATTCCGAAATGGTCCCATTTAAATTTCATATAGATCTGATGATGCGGTTCGGAGACAGACAACGGAACTCTTAAAAAAATGATAGAAAATCAACCGCGCTTACTGCTATCGCATAAATATGCATTGTTTTGACCCCAAGGATGATGAAATTTCGAATTGGTGAGGGGTAGGTACCATAACTAAAAAGTGAAAAAAAAAAGAAACAACCGGCATCCAAAAAAACACTAGAAAGTGAAAAGTTTTTATCTTGGGTTTATATTAACATGCTTCATTGATTAAGAAAAAAAAAAAAGAACAAATGAAGAATGATGATTGATGATGATTGTTAGAAGAACAAATGTAAAGCGAATAATCAAAATCCAGTTGCGGCGTCGAGTGTTGCTCCGGTCGCCGACATCCCGGTCGCTCCTTGATCCCATCCAATTGGCAAAAAGATCTTTATTGGCTCAAGCCGGATACCAATTCGGTGAGGATCAATCAAATGGACTACTGGAGTGATTGTTACTTACTATTGAAGATAGATGTGATAACATGATTTGATATATTGCTGTACACGAATATTATTTTCGCACAACTTAATATTAGGTGATTAGCGCGCAGTCGAGGCATTCGTAATTATTATTGGGGAATATCTCAAATATTCGTTTTATTTGATGTTATTACATTGGATTCGCGTTTACTGTAGATTTTTTTAATCTTCCTTTTTTGGTGTATATTTTAAGTGTCATTAAAAAGAAAAATTCAGGAAGAGGGATTTTATTCAGGAAATTTTCGAAATACGCGCAGTGGGTATGCATAGGTATGTTTTGTTTTCCAAACCGACATGGCGTGGTTTTTGTTTTTTGATGTCATATTATCCAGTAAATTTATTATTTGCATATTCCCGAATTTTATCAGTATCACTGCTTAGGTGCATTATTTAAATAATAAAAATCTTTTAGGCCGATAAACCTGACTTCCAAAAAATAAAACACTAAAAAGTGAAAAATAACTTTAATTACGGAATTCGGTGTCTTTGCATCTGTAGGTATTTTAATTTTTGCCACCGAATTCCGAAATTAAAGTTATTTTACAAGCTTTTATTTCACATTGTAGTGTTTTTTTGGAAGTCGGTTGTATTTTTTGTTTAAAAAGTTTTTTATTTTTCACTTTTTAGCTAAGGTATCCTACCCCACACCATTTTGTATAACACTACTGGCCATGTTAACAGCAGGGGCAGTAAGTACTTCCAGTAGTAGTAAGAACTTCCAGACTTCAGAGGAGTTACGGTTGTCAAGAGAACTATGGAAGTAGCGTCTCTGTGCATCTCTACACATACGCGTGCACTGCTATCTCATGTGTTTAATCTAGGTTATAATCTATCTGTGTGCCAAATTTCATCCAAATCCTTTTAGCCGTTTTTGCGTGAAAGAGTAACATACATACAAACTTTCGCGTTTATGATATTAGTAAGGATTGGATAGATAGGGTACGCTTCAGAGGTGGTCCCATTTATATTTTATTAACTTAGCTTGGGTAGTTTTTGCGCTAGCTTCGACAATACCTATTTTTCTCGGTATCGTACGTATCGTTCTAATACTTACTGCCCCTACAAATCTCTCACTTTACTCGTACTTCTTGACATTACAAGAGAACAGAGTTAAATTAAGGCACTGCGCCTTTAACTCTGTTGATTTCGATATCCTTGTAGGGATCCTTAAATCTTTAAATTTCTCCTCTTCCGCTATTGGTTAGTTTGACTCTTATCTTAAAGGCCTCTCGCAGCGGATTCGTCTCGACGATTCGTCTTCTGATTGGTGCTTTCTTTCCGCGGGTGTGCCTCAGGGTGGCGTTATCTCTCCTCTTCTCTTTTCCACTTTCATTAACTCTGTCACCAGAATCATCTCTTCCTACTTCCATCTCTATGCCAACGATCTGTAGCTCTACAATCATTTCTTAAGGCAAGATGCAGAAGCCGCCGTGTCTGCTATGAACAGTGACATGGATTTGATTAGTGAGTGGTCGCGGTCTTTTGGACTGAAAATAACCCTACGAAATCCCAGGCCATGATTATTGGCAGCAGATATATGCGGAATAGGCTAGATGTTGCGTCGCTGTCTTCACTCTGTCTGAATGGAGTTCAGATTGAATTGACACGCACGTACGGGTAAAAATTTGGGGGTGACGATGGATTCCTACTTATCGTGGTCTGCCCACGTCGCTCAAGTCAGTCGGAAAGTGCACTACACGTTCCATTAACTGAAATGCCTTCAAGGCTTCTTGCCCTTGAACACCAAAATCTCTCTTGCTGAAACTCTCATTCAGCCCATCTTAGATTACGCCGCTGCCTGTTATTTGGATGCTACCGAAGAGCTTTTAAATAAACTTGAACGTTAACAGAACATTTATACGTATTCGTTTTGTTTTTAATCTTAAGAAGTATGATTATGTTTCCAACTTTCGCAAGAGACTCAAATGGCTCCCCATTCGCCTTCGCAGGAACTCTCGGATACTGTGTTTGCTGTTCAACCTTCTTCAAAATCCTAAAACCCCTTCCTATCTGCGGGACCGTTTTTCCTACGCCTGTTCTTCAGATGCGCCTTGCAGGTCGCATATTCGAAACCTCCTTAAGTCCCTTCCCCACTCCACTGACTTCTACTCCTACTCCTTCACAGTGCACGCAGTAAGGTTGTGGAATGCACTTCCGCCCGACATTAGGGACTGCCAAACTATTGCAGTTTCTAAAAGAAGAGTGAAAGAACATTGTCTGTCCACATCGTCATAGTTGTGTATGTATTATTTTATTTACATTATTATTAATAATATTTCAGTGATATTTATTTTAGGTGAATGTATGTATGATCCAAGTATGTATGTTAGTATATTATTATTTGTTTAATTAATTTAGTGAATTATTGGTTTTGGTTTTAAATGTAGTTTATTTTACCTTTTACCCTTACACACGTTGTCTACATCTCTTTATCTTTTCTCCTAACGCAGGTAAGCTGGAAGAGATTTTTTTAGAAATAAGCATCACCTCTGTACATATTTTTCTGTTCTAATCTTCTTGTCTCTTTGAATAGTGTGTACATAAATAGTTAAATAAATAAGATACATTTTATCTCGGTTGTACGTTTCCGTGGGATAATTTTCGACCTCCACGCGGGTGAACCCGCGGGCGGAAAGTATTCATAATTATTTTCTGAAATCGACCCACAATTCCGGAGATGGCGCGGAACATACTTACAATAAAAATACAGACGAATTGAGAACCTCCTACTTTTTGAGGTCGGTTAAATACACTGAACCAATGTAAAATTTGCTTTAGTAAGAAGCGGTGATAGCACACTAAGAGATCAGATAGATTAAGTTCCGGGTCCATTCATTAATCGTTAGCTTCAAACCGCACAAGAAAGCATTAGGAGTCCATTGTGTTCGAAGTTTTCAGACTTATTGTCACAGACACACAGTTCATAGTAGATAGCTTAATGCCGGTGTACACGAGATACTCACTTCTTGAGGGTTTCATTGAACCACCAATGACAATTTACACAATAACCAATTATGATTGTTCATGTAGATATGCACCCCAATTGCGTTAACACACTTTTGCACACATTGCTAAGCCATTGCTTCATTTGTTGGAAAACATTGTCTGCTCAGCAACGTAAATAACACAATGAATATTGTTGAAATGTCAAAATGTAAGCCATTCCTATACTATTAGTGCTCCGCAGGCATAAGTACAGACGGAGTTACTTCGCATTAGTTGTTATAAAATGGCTTCGGGATGCGTTAACTAGCTGTAATTCGACGAAATGGCATCTGCGCGCGGGCATCGTTTACGCAAATTGTTGGAGGATGTAGTTTAAACGAAACAGTTAACACAACAGTGTTTTGTTTCTGTTCCCTGCAGAAACTGTTAAAAGTTGGGTGTTTCCTATTTTGGTTTATGGCAAAAGCAATAGTAGCTCAGTGATGGATAGATTTATGTACTTACGACCATTGATATACAAAAAAACCCAAGATACACAATCAGCGTCTCCAAAACGTCCGCATAAATAGGGCGCATTGAGCGCAGGTGTCGAATTAATAGTATCGTCAGTCATCTTTTAGTCAGTCTTTTTGGAAATTGCTTTGTAAAAACTACTTTATGCCATGTGTGTAAGGGCGAATATGAAAAAAAGAATGTGTCACTGACGTATAATTAGGGACAGTTTTGAGTTTTACTTTTGTTCGAGACTGCCGTAGACAGAGATGTCTACGGAGACTGCATATCTTGGGTTGTTTGTATTGCCAGAATATGACTATTCTTTTTTTGAACATGTCTTTTTGATTTTTTTAGTACATGCAAACATTACTAAGCTACGCTTAAATTTCGAATGCAAAATCCGTACCAAACACGGCAAAATTCCACCTAAGCCAATACCTACAATTTGATTAAACAAAGGTTTAACCTTATAGTTTAGCGTGACATTATTCTAATTGCTTTGGAAGCGTCTATTACTCTGAAGCAGAGTAAGTTTGCATTGGATTCAAATTGTATTACTACAAATTTGCATCGAATGCCAAACAAACCTTATTAGAAATTTAGTTCTAATTGCGTGAATATCTTCAACCGTCTGTCAAGCCTTTTCCCAATTATTTTGGGGTAGGCTTCTAGTCTAACTGGATGCAGTTGAATACCAGTATTTTATATGGAGAGATTGTCTATCTGACGTCCACAACCCAGTTACTTGGTAACACGATATCCTTTGGTAAGACTGTTTGCCAGACTTTTTGGGCTTCTGACGACCCGTAACGACTGTCTCAAGATCTACGAATGACAGCCGGGACCAACGGCTTAATGTGCTTTCCCAGCGAAATGTATTGGATGGTCACCCATCCACAAACCAAAGTGTAGCTAAACCTTCGATCGAATCGTGCGGCTGTTATCATTTAGCTCTCTTTTAAAAATATCGTTATCCGTATTTCTATAGGAATTTCTGACTATACGTCTACGAGTATAGCCGATGATGCGAGGATAATCCGGTAGGGAGAAGTTTGAATAAAAATTGTAATTAGGGACACAATGAGGAAGTTTCAAGGAGCAAAAGTCAATATTGGTGCGGTAGTTTGTGCCCAGTTACCGGGGCGTGTCTGCCGCCGCTCCACGGCGTACACACGAGCTTCCAGTTCAACTAACTAATTTAGAATGTGTACTTTTTAAATTGCTGATTGGTTCCAATTCAATAACCACTTTTATAAGTATCTCAATTGGACCGTGATATTATTTATTTATTGATAAGATTCTTCAACGATTGATCCACTAAGACATACAAACAATAATAAAAAAAATAAAAAAAACCGCCGAAAAAACTGAAAAAAAAAAGTTTTTTTGTTTAACCTTAATAACGAACTTCGGAAGGCGGTGACATAAAATTAAAATACATATCGAAAGTCACCGACTTCCGAACTTCGTTATTAAGGTTAAACAAAAAAGTTTGTTTTTTCTTTTTTATTTTCCGTTTTTTCGGCGGTTTAATTTTTTGTTAAAAAGTTTTTATTTTATAATTTTTTGTGGCTATGTTATCTACTAATTACCACATCCTTATTTTTTGATTACTTTTTGTAATACACAACTCAGCATTAAAAATCTGTGAGTGAACAGTCAATCATCCCCTGTTTTCCTACCCTTAGGGTTGGATTTTTTTTTCGAAATTTATATAGGATATACCCTTCCAACTTCGGGATATACCCTTTCCAATAAAAAAAGAATTATCAAAATCGGACTACTCTGAAAAAAGTTATGCGTGGTCATACATAAAAAAAAAAAATACGCGTCGAATTGATTAACCTCCTCCGTTTTTTCGTCGGTTAAAAATTACGTACAATTTTAGGAATCCTGTCAGTTACAGAAGTGCACAGCACTAGCAGAGCAATTATCAGAACGTACAAGATAATATCTTTAGTTTTTAAAATTAGCTATATTCACGATTAGAAAAACAAAAATACTTAAAAAAAAATACGACAAGAAAAAGAATAAAAATGAAAAAAAACAAAAAGTGAGCTTTAGTGACATGTGAAAAAAATACGCTGCTCATTGGTCAACCTACACTCTAAATGGAATTAAAAGCATTCGTTTACTTGGCAAGTTGAAAAAAGATAAGTGTGTTACTGACACTTAACAGGTCTAAAAAGTTAGGGAAAATATTCTTTTGAATTTTATGAAAAAGAGTTCCTCCTGTACGAAATTGTTTGAATAATAAAATTAACTTGAGAGTCGCAATCCAGAGAGGATTGCGACTCTCAAGTTAATTTAACAATAGCGCCAACACGTTGGCGAATTTGTGCGTCGATACGTAAAGTATTGTCAGTGGGCAGCATTCCAGCGAACCTGCAGTCCACGACGTGCAATTCATTCTAGTTTAAAATGGGTTACTCCATTTCTCGCTGACTACGCGGCTCCATGACAACTCCCGCCCCTGGTTTGTTTTTGTTCAAAAATATCGACGCGATTTTAGAGTTTTGTTCGCGGATATGTCCTGAGGGACATACTTTACGCCACGTAACTTGGACTTGTTGTTTTGTATCGGATTTTGTAGTTCGTTTCGTTGTTGGCAAGCTTTGACGGGGCAAGCTTTTTTATTGCGCGGACTTCGCAACTTTGCATTTCCTCTAAACTTCGTTTCGGTCCAACTTTACCGAACATACGAGTATGACGCACGTGTGCCAACAGTTTCGTTTTATGAAGGTGTATCAATTTCATAATATGAGGGGCTTGTGGCTGCGTAGTAACAGCTTAAGCTACGGTTGGTCCGTGGATCGGTGACCATCATCACATATCAAGACCCCTCCGTTTATCCGTTGGTCCCGGCTGTCATTCGTGGATCTTTGACAGTCGTTACGGGTCGTCAGCCAAAAGTGTAACAACTAGTCTTACCAAGGGGTATTGTGTTATCCAATAAGTTAACTGGGTTCTGGAGGTCAGATTGGCAGTCGCTCCATGTAAAATACTAGTTCACCTGTATCTGGTTAGACTGGAAGCCGACCCCAACCTAGTTGGCAAAACGCTAGGTAGATGATGATAGCAATTTCATAATATAAGTCTGGTCCAATCGTGAGGTGTATTACGTACGTTTACAAGATGCGTGATCGGAATTTCCCGTACAGCTCCGACACTTCCAATACATATTAATATATTATGATGACGTGTGGAAGGGGTTAACACACGAATAAAACCACATATACAACCCAGTTTTTCCTCACAGTATAATGCAATCAAGACAGCTACATGTGCTTGTGTAAACTAATCCCATGAACTGACTTTGATGGAGTTTCCCCAGTATGAAAACTTATTCTTTGAGGAAGCTTTAGAGCTATAACATTTAATGTTATCCCTTAGGGGTTGAGCTGAGAACGGTATTGTGCAGCTACTCAAATGGGTTTCACTCAAAAATTCAGTATTTTATATTGTTATCGCTTCTTCCTCTTATGGAACAGTTCTGCTTGGAGTTTTTTGCCGAAATATTGTGGCGCGACATTATACTATCTCTTTTATCGTATCAAATATTTAATACTTGCTTTTGACCTCGACTTCGCTCGTGTGAAAATAGGAAGATATTCCACGGGAACGTACAATGTTGATTAAAAGTATCCGTTGCTTTATTCCAGGTTACAAACGATCTGTGTTCAATTTCCTCTGTTCTGCTCTTTTTCCGTGATTGAGTAACAAACATCTAAATTTACAAACTTTTACTTAATACATTTATAACATAAGTAGGATTAGTAGCAAGTAGGATCAAAACTCAAACCATTTATTTCAAACTAGCAGCGCTCCGCGGTTTCACCCGCGTAGTTCCCGTTCCTGTGGGAATATAGGGATAAAAAATTGTCTATGTTACCCGGGGATAGTGTAGCTTCCCAACAGTGAAATAATTTTTCAAATCGGTTCAGTAGTTTCGGAGCCTATTCAATGCAAACAAAAAATCAAATCTTTCCTCTTTATAATATTAGTTTAGATGTTATTATATATACTATAGATAGGTTAATTACAGGCACTTTTAATTGTTAACGGGGTCGTCCAGTTAGAACGATGAAGCTAGTTGCTCATTAAAAGGTTACTAGGTCCATATGGAGAAGAATGGGCAAAAAACTCCACGGACACTCTTTGAAATCAAAATAATAATACACACAAAATATGCACATTTATTACCCACTTTACCACTATAATTAAATATATTTTAACATGGTGGTAAAGGTTTATTGCAAAACTGATAATTCTGAATCGAGAGTCGGTTAATCCACATAAATAGAGTTGGTTGGTGTATAAAATTTTTAATTACTGCATTTTAAAAGATTTTAAATATATGATTTCCCAAGTTGCTGAATTGCTGGATAAATGTAAATCTTTTTGATGTGTTTTTGTGGATTCATGTCAGGCAAATTTTCATTCAGGAAACATCGTTATACATTTGTTTTAATTCCCCGTTAATAAATAACCGTTAACTGAAGGGCTGGCTTGGCAGATGATGATGATGAACACATCATGATAATTATTTTTTTAATAATTCTTAGTTAATATAGAACTGTTTGTATCAATGATAGTAATTTTTACCAACGGCTTCGTCGTCGTGTAGGTCAGATATTGTCCCACGGGAAGTTACTACGGGGTTGAAAAGTGTACTAGGTATGTGTTAATTCAGGATATAATGTATTTATGTGCCAACATTCAAATCCATTCGGCCGTGTTTGCGTGATTGAGTAATAAACATCTACACTTTCACAGTTATAATATTAGTAGGATTGTTAGTGCTTAAAGGAAAACTAGGTACTACCTACGTATTTCCAGAACTCCCGCAGACACCTAAGATAACGTCAAATTAAAATGTATATATTGTTCAAACTAACGAAGTTGTATTAAATCTGCAGCGATCAATTCCAAATATGACCCTTTTTTTGGGTGGGAAATCATCAAATAGTTTCTTCCGCTCAGCGAGCGGGAGCGTGTCAGACTTTTACTGACTAAAACCCACCCGTGTTCCCTCAGTAGCCTGTGTGCCAGGGGCGGCGGTATCTCTTTCGAACAACCCGCACTCCTGGCAGGCATCGGCCCTTGAAAATATGACCCTTAGTAGTATCATAATTAAACTTTAATTTAATTTCTAGTTAAAAACTAACTAATTTCCTTTCACCAAACCGTGCCAGTTGCTTTAAACTGAACTAGGAGTAAATAAGTGGAAACGGAGTAAATAACATTAATAACATCAATTACATAAAGTTTTTCGTTCCGGGACAGTCGGGACATTAAATTGTTCGTAGTCAGAGAAAAACTTGACTTAGATTTAAATGTCTCTTGAGTATTTAGTCTGGAACTGTAGAACTTGTTACTGGGAACGGGGAAGTTTCTGTAATATGGCTACAAAAAAATATCAAAGATAATACAAGTTTGGCTTGCCTTGTGCCACTTGATTTATTGTTCCATCGACAAGTTTTCATTTTTGAGGGAAATGGGGGTGGTTTTAGACTACTTTAAATACGATAGAAGTAAATTCTTTGGGTGGAGAATTGAAGTCATTATTTAGTCGTTTTGCTATCATTATAATTACTGATAATGCTCTGGCTTGGCGGAGCAGTGGTGGCTTAGTGGTAATAGCCACAACTTACGAGTTATAGGACCTAGGTACGAACAGGCGCTGCCCTCAACACGGTGAAGGAAAACATTGTGGCAAAATCGGCATGTCCTGGAACCAAAAATTCGAAGACATGTGACATCTACCAAACGCACGGCCCGTTTGCTGGATTACGGCCCATTCTCTCTCACCGATAGGATGTCTGTGTCCCAGCAGTGGGAACATTATAGGCTGATTATCCTAAGGTCTAGCTACACTGACATGAATACCGGAGGGGACGCAGGTTTCGACTCGATTGCTTAAATAATTAGTAATACACGCGAGTGTTCCAGTTTGAACTCCTCCATACAAGTTGGTTCTCACATTAAATAAAATTTGTTTAATTCAAGTATCAAGACTCATATACAATCAGATAGATAAGATGATACAGACAGGATAACAAGCACAGACTTAGGTAAATGAATACTCGAAAGGGAACAATATGTCAGCTGCAGCATTACCAGATATAAGGGTAATCCAGTCTGTTTGGCAATCATCGCCAGGAGAATTAAATGATAATTATTGCGGGTGAATTTCGTCACGAATCCTGCGCGGGATTCGGTTCAGTTTGGCCAGAAGCTTCATGTCGGAGAACTTCGAACCTATTGATGGATCTACTCTTGGTAAGACAATCGTTTCCACATTAAGATTTCATAGAGACTCATAAACAGAATAATGTTAATACTACTGCTTGGACACAGGCCTTCTCTCGGTGAGAGGGAGTGGGACGAAATCCACCACGCAGGCCCAGTGCGAGTTGGTAAAAGTCTCATATCTTAAAATTTTTGGTCCCAGGACATGGCGATTTTTTCACGATGTTTGCCTTTACCGTTTTGAGAGCAGTGGTGAGTCGCGGCCTTAACCATTGGGCCACCACGTCTCTCACACTGAAACTAACCAACCAGCTCATTTCTTTACCAATGTAACCAGCCAGTTATTAAACGTATAATAAAACAGTACAATTAGCGTCAATTTACGTTTATTTTTGTTGACGTTATTACGGTTACGAGTGCTACTGCATAACGGTACCGCATTACACGCCAGAACTTACAAACAAACCAGCGGGCTCTGATTTTACGCCCACTTGATATATTAAAGCCTGTGTACACGTTGGGAAACGCAATCGAATTAAAAGTATCGAAAATGTACTCCTTACTTGTGGTTATAGTTACAACAGTAAATGAGGTATCGTAGAAAAAAGTGTAATTAGATATTGGCGGCACTTTTAGTAACTTAAGAGGCCGTATACAACATTTTGTCGATTTCTTTTATTTACTCGATTTTTAAGACGTACTTTTACGTTAAAGTACTAGATTTCCATTAGTTTTAATACACAGTACGAAATATCGTTTCAATTATCATCTAATGAATAAGCTACTTTTTGCGAGATTTGGGATGTTTTGAACGATTCATCATCATCGATTCAGCCCAAAGACGCCCATTGCTGGACATAGGCCTCCTCCAAAAGGGGGTTTTTGCCATAATCACCACGCTTGGCAAGCGGGTTGGCGATCGCAGTATGGTGGTAAAATGCATAGACAAAGCTGCTGCCCATTCTCTAGTAAGTCCCTTAGTCACCTTCTACGACACCCACAGGAAGAAATGGAAATGGAATGTAATTTTGAACGATTATGTACCTACTGCAATTCTGTTAAATTTTTTGTTTATTTTTTATCTTGAGCTTGCGTTGATCTTGAACTGAAGTTTATTTGCGATGTTTTATTATTTTTAACGAGCGTTCTGAATAGCCAAAATGAAAACCAATTAATTGCCTATTTTCTCTCAAAGACTGAGTTTAATAGTTTTACTGTTTTTTAATATCGACGTAGTTGGTGGTGGTATTCATACATTGTTTACATTTAACACTTTTTCTCAACTTCACTATGGTTGAAACTCTTTTTTTATAAAATAATGTCATTTTTTCGCGCAGGTTATTCCCTTTTCTAAGAAACACTGATAATTTTTGATAACCGACGAAACATTTCTACGCTAGGAAGTTTAAAATAATGTGATTTATTCATAGTTACAGTTTGCGTCGATATCCTTGTCCACCCTGTTTAGACCTTGGCGTTTATGACGTGCAAACGACATTAAACCTTAGGGTTGTAAAGCAATTACGAGATAGAATATATAAACTATTGTTACTTTTCCCACATCTCCACGTGCACGTCATAAACATACACAAATACACTTCCATTTCTATGTTACCTATTTATTTATTTTCATTTTATTGTATCTTCCGATAAAGGATACAGAAATCCTCAAATTCTCAAAGGGTTCTTCTGGGTTATAAAAGGTGTACAGACGTATACCCGCACCTTGCCGATAACGGTGAAAGGTCCCATGAAAATCAAGGTCAAGAGAAAAGTCACTTTTGGCTGTAAACCGGTTTTATTTTTCACATTTCTTCATGATATATAGCTTCTGACCGTTACTTCGTACGTGAAATTTCTTGTTTTAACATAAAATGTGTCCTTTAGTATTGCACCGCCGACCGCGATTTTCCTTTGATTCCTCTTACCACTATTGCTTTATTTTACTCGGTTTCTTAGAGTCGTAGCGTGATGTTTAATTGGGCTATCAATGCAAAAAGTTTTTTTTTTTTTTGACGAAATTCGACTGATAGTTCCAAATATACCCCTAAATACAAACAAACTAATTTAACCTCTTTATCAAATTAGTATAGATATAAGTAGGTACCTACTTTATGGTCAGCAATCCCAATATTAAATAATATTTTACTATGACTAGTGCCGCAATGTAACATGCAATGATACATAATCACACAGAATAATTTAATAATAACAGATAAATCACGTTTCTGTTGATTTTTGAATGAAAAGTTAATCAATGCTTGTTAACGGAATGTTGATCAAATAAATCTAAATTAATAAATACAATTAAGTCAACAACTGCTGTATAATTAACAAACAATGAAGTTTGATGAACTCAAAATTATTGTTTCCCAACCATTTCGTTTGAAGTTTCCCTCTTTTTATTTGTATAATATGATCAAAATCTCTAAGAAATCCCTTATTGGCAATTAAGATAGGGACAATGCGTATTAGGGATGATCATAGCTCTCGACTATATTTTTTGTGTAAAAATATGATAATTGTAATGTTCCCGAGTAGATGTCGTTGACAACTTTTTATGGCGAGCACATACTTCCTTGGAAAAGGTTTCTCGTTATCATAATAATACGATAAGGCCTTAAGACACCCTTATTTTTTTATTTTTGCTTAGTGCCACGTCAGCTTGCGAGCCAGTCTGTTTTTAGATGAGTCTTTTCCTGTTTGTTCAATCTTCTGTAATTCTTTGAGTTTATTGAAATGTCACTCACTGTTATATTATTGTTACTTGTTTTAATGAGTTGTACGCCGCTAGATGTTTTAGTAGAAAATACATCAGTGTTAGATACAATTATTTGGTTGTAAGTATCAGATATTTAAAGCAAAAGCTGTGTCACAGAAGTGTTTATAGAGCTCCTCAAGTGATGAGCTACACAATTGCTGACAACTGCTTGCACTGACTTTACTGGTCCATTCAAATCTTTGTGGTTCTTTCTTCAAAAGACGGTATTAATCAACATTCTCTTCGCATGATCTGACCAAGATTATGTCTGCACTTTAAAAGAGACCCTTGACCTTTTTCGATCCTTGAGTATCTTTTGCCATTTCTTCTTAGGGGTACCTAGTCAGATAGGAAATGTCGATTCAATCTAGCAATTTTTTTACAATATGACGTGTAATGTGATTCCAATATTCAATTTCATTTCATTTAATTTCATTACGATTTCATTTCATTTCATTAAGGATCCATTTCATTTGATTTAATTTTGTAACGTTTTTAATTTTCCGGAATGGGAGATCCCATTTATCTTTTTCTAAATACCAATCAAAGGAAAGATCTTTTTATTTAAAACCCACAAATAAACGTACCTCAATACAACCTTATGTAGCTACAACGCTAGATTTCTCAGAAAACAAACAGAATATTCTATCGAACAACTCGCTATTTCAGGACAAAATATATATTATTCCGCAACCTACATATTGGAGTCACCGGCTTGCTTCCCATCACAGTGAAGCACATACAGAGTTATAGGTACAAAATACTATAAATAAAGGCTAAAAGACAACGGGCAGACAAAAGTTTACACACCTAATAAAATATGTGCTTTGAATCGTAAATAGAAACGTTCTGGAAAATGTGTTTTGGGAATAAGTGAAAAACTAACACATAACTGTTTTATTGTATTTGCTTTATTTGCGTGTAGTTTGTTCTGATGTGGAATTTAAATAAGGGTTGTGTTGTATTTATTTATCAACATACCTTCTTAGTTTAAGAAGAAACGAAAGTAGTTTTGGCATGAAATAAAATGGTAAAACCAAGTCTCCAAAAACTAAAGGTTTAGGTCATGATCGTTTTTAGTGATGACACCGCCCATTATGGCTTCATCATTTCATTATCTGCCTAGCCTTTTTCCCCGACTATGTTGAGGTCGGCTCCTTGTCTAACCGGATGCAGCTGAACACCAGTATTTTACCCACAACCCAGTTACTGGGTAAACGATAGATATCTACCCTATGGTAGGACTGGTTGCAGGGCTGTAGCTAGAGTCGAATTTGAGGTAGGGCAGCATTGGTTACAGGTAGGGCGGAAGTAAAAAAATTATCATAATTGATCTTCCCTCGAAGCACGGGCTCCTAATCACCATGTATATCACAGACCTCTAAGTCAGTGATATACATGGTGATTGATAAATTATGAATAAGTTTATTGAATTAAAATAATTTGTCTTCGTTTTTGGTATTTTTTAAGGTAGGGCATTGTGATTTCAAGGTAGGGCATTGCCCCACACTGCCCCCCCCTAGCTACGGCCGTGACTGGTTGTCACATTTGCGGGTTTCTGATGACCCGTAACGACTGTCAAAGATTTACAAATGACAACCGGGGTCATGGCCATGGTGTCAACATATGTATCTATTATATTTTTATTGTTTAAATCTGTAATTCGTATGGTGAGCATAATAAAAAGTATTATATTCTATTCCAAAGGGAAAATAAGCACACATGACACAGAAGTTTTTAATAAGTTGAAATCTATGTGTAAAATAAACTGCAAAGAAAGTTTAAAAAGTCGGTTCTCTGATCCCGCTAAAGTGGCATGCCGCATAACCAATACGACACGAATGACAAAAAACAGCTAAAACTCGTTCATACTTAGATACGTTGAGACGGCGATATTGAAAGGATTAAATGAATAATTCAGCGACAAAAGTCGGGAGCGCCTGCCTGGCTCGCCACGCTCAGCTTTCTGTCAAAGTATCGTTAAAATGCACATATTTTATTTTTTTGTTTCACAAATATAAATAAATACGGTTTAGGTGGCATAAGAACCGGATTTCGTACATATTTGGCACTTTAATAAAACAATTTTAAGTTTTTATAAATTTCAGATTTTCGCCGAATTTTCAGAAGATAATTGAAAAAGCTCACAGAAAATCTTGATTCTGGTGGAAAGTCGATTGTTATAGCAGCTTAGTGATTCTTCGTGATAGCCATACTTGTTCAAATAAAAATACCTAGCAAACTGAGAAAAGTAATTAAGTACACCTTACACAGAGGCGAGCAGTTGTGGCCCAGAGTGGTAACGGCGACTTACGAGTTATGCAGGAAAAGTTTTTATCCAGTGCGCAAATTGTAACCATGAATTCAGCATATCATTCTAGACCCCCTAGCGCAGAAATCTTTCGCCGAATACCCAAAAAGAAATCAGCTGTTCCATACATTTTGACCGCGTAGGTATTGCACTTTTCTATGAAACATCAGATTTTTTTTTGTACAACCGGCGAAAAATTTCTGCGCTAGGGGTTCTAGAATGATATGCTGAATTCATAGTTACAATTTGCGCACTTGATAAAAACTAACCCTGTATAGGTCATAGGTTCCAATCCAGACATACGCTTTACTTTGTGTAAGTTATTTCATCACTACTGCTCCCAAAGCGGCGAAGGAAAACATTGTGAGGAAACCGGCATATCCTAGAACCAGAAAATTTTAAGACAATAATAATATGACATCTGCCAACCCGCACTGTGCCCGCATGGCAGATACCGGCCCGTTCCCTCTGACTAAGGGAACGTCTGTGTCCCAATAATGGGAAAATAAAAGGTTGTGTATGCTGTGCTATACCTTTCACAATAGCAAAAGCAACCGCTTTGACATGCTAAGTTCAAAAGAAGTCAATACCGAGAAGAACTTTAAACCGACTCCATCTCTAATTTAATAAGACCGCCAAATACATTTAAGCGCCAGCATTTTAGGTTCAGCAATAACTCAGACTAACCAACAGAGGTACAACTTGGTGAATTAATCGAGTTCAATCGATCTAATCTCACAATCCGGTCGCATTACTCAACCTCTAAGAGCGCAATTCAATTTAGCGAAAGTTTCCGCGGCGGAGTATTAATTAGTACTTCTCATATGCAGTGCTTGATATTAATCCAGTTGTAATCCGCGGAATTATGCGACCGATAGTGTCAAGACTGTCCGATATAAGCCGTGGACTATGATACCCAAGGACTTTATCTAACTCGACCCTTTGAGGGATTAACATAAACTTGTTCCAATATTTGTCTTTATTTATCTTTATTCCCAATTTCGATGGAGTTTCCGGCTGTATGTGATGTTGTTTCGAGTTTTTATGAGTTTCTCCAAAAAGCGCTATAGCGAGTAAAGGTGGATAAATAATAGTGATAGGAGAATATTGCTTGTAATATCAGCGGCACAGGTCAGCTTGCCGTGGTTTGTCCGTGGATGGGACACCATCTTAACATGCCTCGAAATATAATAGAAAAATGTTGGACAGTCTTTACGGGTCGTCAGGAGGTCGAATGTTTGACAACTAGTCTTACCAAAGGGTATCGTAATACCTAGTAGCTGGGTTGTGGAGGTCAGATAGGCAGTCGCTCCATGTCAAATACTGGTATTCAGCTGCATACGGTTAGACTGAAAGCCGACCCCAACAAAGCTGGGAAAAGGCAAAGCAGATGATGTCCTAATAATGAATATTAGGTACAATATAATGCAGTGCGTTTTGTTCAAAAAGTTTACAAAACATAGCCCTTAGTCTAGCAACTGTCTATGATTCACTACTTAATAAGTTATGACTTGTAAGACCGTCTGGAAACTTTTAGTTCATTACCCATAGTGATCACTAAGTCCTTACTGTGCGAATGAGAGTTTGTTTTCACGCCCAAATGAATGCCTCGATCTTCGTCATTAGTTTGTTCAAGTATTTTTGTCTCGCAAATCGAAGTGCGCTGTACTTGTGTTAACCAAGTAGCGAGTAGCGTCAGCATGTGACACACACACACGCACCACACACGCACTCTTCCGACTTCTTCATTGTATCGGTCGCTACCGAAACCTCTTGCGCTGACACACAAACATTTACGGCGTATTTTTTCGCTTGGTAACCGAAAGTAAAACACGCTTCGTGACTTAAAATACTATATGTGGGTATCATGTGATATATAGACTGACGTAAGCTATTATTTTATCCTAGATCCAATTCAAACAAGTGATTCCTTAATTTCAACCAAAAATATTGAAACAAGTGAACGAATTAAAACAAGTGGGGTATAGTTAGCTAATTTTGACGATGGCATACTTATCATATTTTATCATGTTCTGTAAAGCCATCCATTAAAACCCTTTTAAGTACAGCAACCCTAAAATCCAAAACTCTCTAGATAATTGCCGGCTGTCGTAGCCGAACAAGCGCCGCCGTCACGGGCGTGACATTTGGCGGAATGACGTAGCAGATGTCGTGACGATCCCTGTCGAGCCTGCATTACGTCATCACGTGTCGTAAGACTCCGCTAAGAACGTGACTACACGATTCTTATGGTGTCATCCAGTTATCTTCCTGCTGACGACGTCATTATTCCGAAGCTGAAGCAAGCTTCTTAGAACATTCTTTCTAGGTCAATAAAAATGTATTTTCTCTAAGCGATTGTGTTATCTTTTTATAGTAGGATAACTGTTTTCTTTCGAAGTAAATGTTATTACTGGCATGAAAAGCGCGGATTCATGAGATTTCCTTCGACAAAAGACTTGATAAGATAAAAGTGGCGTTCTCACTCTCAGTTGAACTCATTGCCGCTTTTATTGCATTGTTGCTGAGCGTACGAGTATAGAGCGAAACAGATACATAAAATGGAAACATAAAGCATAATTGCGCACCGAATCACTTGTCATTGTATAAGATGAAATTAACGTCAAATCGTAACGAGTCGTAAATTACAGACTTAATTACGATTGTTTTAACGACTAGACGCGACGGCGAGGCATCCAAGAGACAGTTAGGCGACATGACGTCATTGTTATCACAGATGATGTATTATGGGTAGACGGTGGCGGTGGGTGTGTGAGGTCGCGATAAGCTATCGCCGAAGCTAATGATTCGTTGCAAACGAACTGGTGTCTGTCAGCCGGCCATACATTCTCGCGTTCACACAATTCGAATCAGCCACAGTTGTGATAATGGCTCTAACGATCTCTGATATATCAACGAATGTGACACTTCTTTCAAAAAAGTCTTAGAACGTTATTGGATTTAAATGTACCTTCAATAAATCTGAGTGATAGCACCTCTATTACCACTTTTTATTTTTCACACTGAGCAAATCAATCATCAGCTTTGTAGTTACTAGACAGACATAAATGCTTCTCAAAGATTCATATAGGTAAGAAAAAAAAATTTCGTAATAATAATGTCAAGCACGTAACATAATCAAAGCAGTGGTGGCCCAGTGGTACCGGCTGCGACTTACGAGTTGTAGGTCGTGAGTTCGAACCCAGCCAGGCGCATTACTTTGTGTAAATTATTTCATTACCACTACTCTCAAAACGGTGAAGGAAAACATCGTGAGGAAACCGGCATGTCCTAGAACAAAAATTCGAAGACATGTGACATCTACCAACCCGCACTGGGCCCGCGTGGTAGATTACGGCCCAATCCCTCTCACCGAGAGGAGGCCTGTGTCCCAGCATTGGGAACATTATAGGCTGATGATGATGATGATGATGATGACGTAACAAAATATAATGTCATATTGTTCATGACGGGTATTACTGAGTAATGTGTGATATAGATATAGATAGTTCGATACAACAAGCGAATATTAGTAATCTATTCTAGGACGACCTGAATAGCCACTCATTATTTATGGTATAGCTTCTGCTCAGGATTTCGTCCGCATGAAATCTATATAAATAAAAAGGAAAAATCCTGACTGATTGACTCATCAACGCCCAGCCCAAACCCTTTGACCTAGAAAGCTGAAATTTTGCACAGAGGTTCCCTTTATAATGTAGACAAGGATTAAGGAAGGATTTTTCGAAATTCAACCCCTAAGGGGATTAAATAGGAGATGAAAGTTCCGCGCGGGCGAAACCGCTGGCAAAAGCTAGTATCCTATAGAATTGCATCGCCCACAATTTTACTTCGTTTTTTCTCAGTATTCTATTTGATTTGTTATTCAGTTTACTTGGCCTCTTATGGTCGTAGCGTGTGTTAAATAGCATAAAACCTTCCTAAGCATCGAATAATGGGCTAACAAATTCATTTTTTTTACTCGATTCAATTGTTTTGTTTGTAGGTCCCACCAGTCGGTCGTACCTACAAACAAACCAATTTGACCTCTTCATAATTTTAATATTTCTATTATTTTAGTATAGATTTGTTACAGCAATCCTACTTGTCCTTTGTGACACTTCTCTCTATTGTATCAATGTCTTTTTCTACGAGATGGTAACATTGGCAACTACAAACGGCTGAACAGATTTAGATTAAATTTGGCACACGGGTGATCGCGGTAGTACGTTACCGAGGGATCATTTCTGACACGCACCCGTGTGCATGTCGTGCGTGCGTGCTTCGCCCGTGCGAAGCTGCTGGCGAAAGCTAGTAATATTATATAGAGAAAAGGTTTGATTTTTTGTACCAATGTTAGTTTGTTACGCTTTCACACTAAAACGGCTGAATGAATTTAGATGAAATTTGTTACTTAAATAGACCATGACCTGAAGGAGGACATAACTAACTTTTCATCATGGATTGCAGACGAAGTCGCGGGCAGCAGCTAGTATTATTATTATATTTCCAAATTGACATGCTGGCTTATACGCGCATAAAAGTTATACTTTATTCAAGAGAAGGTTGCACAAGTTCATAAGTTCATACTAACTTCTTAATACCAAGCTTTAGTTGTCTTGAGTGTAATAAAAAATATTTACCAAAGAAAAGTTATATCAGCACTAATGAAAAACTTTCAAACAAATGACAGGTGGGTGAAAAAGATAAACTCTAAAGCTTATTCGATTTAAGGCGATGACTTAGCCGCCTGTCACCGTTAACTATTGAGGTACTTTAATGAGCATCTAGGTATTTTCGTAATTACGAAGAGCCGAACAGAATACCTACCTAGGTATGTATCTATTTCAACCTCATTCTAAACAAGGTAAATTTTTTACCAGTGCGTAAACTGTAACCATGAATTAAACATACCATTCTAGACTCCCTAGCGTAGAAACTGTTCGTCTGTTATACAAAAAAAAAACAGCTGTTTAATATAAAGTGTAATTACCTTCGCGGTCACAATGTTTGGAACAGATGATTTTTTTGTATAACCGACCAAAAAATTCTACGCTAGGGGGTAGGAGTGATATACTGAATTCATGGTTACAGTTGAACCGCACTGGTAAAAACATTATCTTGTATAGCTGGCACATCTATTAACATTCTTGCTGCTATTAACTTCGTTGCCACGACTTAAGAGTGACTTAGTAGTCACTCTTAGGTCGACCACTCTGATTTCACCACCTAAAATTGCCGCCTTATGTCGAATTTCTTCATTTACATTAGTACTTTTTAGGTATACAATAGTCTAGTATTATCTAATTCAGTTCCCGTAAATTTAGCTAATAAAAAGATAATTTCGAAATTTCTCATCATCATGGTCATCATTTCAGCTGAAAGACGTCCACTGCTGGACCTTGTGTCAGACTTTTACTGACTAAAACCCACCCGTGTTACCACAGTAGCCTGCGTCCCAGGGGCGGCGGTGTCTCTTTCGAACAATCCACACCCCTGGCAGGCATCGGCCCTTGCCGGCCCCATCAGGTTGTGCTGACAACTTTTGAGGCGCGCGTGGAACACAACGCGCCTTCGACCTGGGCTTGGTCCTTACCGGACAGCGAGCTACCCATTACTCGCCGTCCGCAAGCCCACGTCTACGGTGACCAGGAATCAGCCTGGGATTCCCGACGCCCGGGGCGTCACCTGCGGCGACTAAGGCCGATACTACCTCTTCCTCACGAGCGCCACCTCCCTCTTCGCGAGCATCAGAAGGAGGTGACGGCTACCCATGCACTCTCGCTCCGTATCTTGGCCTGGATCAGGGCCGGACGCGAGGGATCGCCACCACCAATCACCTCCACGAGGACACGGTGGTGCTCCGCCCAAGCCGGGCAGACCTCCACCGTGTCCTCAGGGCGATCTACGCAGTGGAAACACCCGGGCGTTTCCTCCCGCCATATGCGAAACAGGAACCTCCCGAAACAGCCGTATCCGGTGAGGACCTGCGTCAGGCGGAAGGTGAGGACGCCATGCCGTCTCTCAAGCCACTCCTTAAAGAGGGGACTTACCGCCGCAATCGTGGCGTGCCTAGAGACGACTACCTAAGTCTACATTCATCTGCCTAGCCTTTTCCCAACTATATTTGGAGTCGGCTTCCATACCAGTATTTAGGTGGAGTGACTGCCTATCTGACCTCCACAACTAAGTTACTGGATAACACGATACCCCTTGTTTAGACTAGTTGTCAGACTTTTGGGCTTCTGACGACGCGTAACGACTGCCAAAGATCCACATATGATGTTGATGACGATGATGCTTTCCGAGGCACGGAGGGTTCTTGTTCACAATCCATGATTAGGTTTGTTTAGTTTCTTTACTAAGTTCCCATTCTAAACATGTTTTACCTACATACCTCCGAGTAAAAGGTTACCTAAATTGAGCACCCACAAACAATACGTCATCCTAAACTATCATTACATATCGATACCTATACTTACCCGCATTTGGCAAAGATTTCATAATCCGATACTTTTGGGAACCGTCGCAATATTAGCGTATCGGATATTTTCGAAGGCAAATAGCTCAATTTTCTTCTGTGACATCTTGTTAGTGGCTTAAATATTGTTGAGTATAAGGAAAATGTGGAAGGTTTTTGTATATGTGGTTGGGAGTTAGGGATTTATTAGGATAGGTCATTACTTTGCTAGTATTTAGTAATGGTATACTTTTAAAGATCACGAGCGTAAACCTACATACTTACAACTCATTAAACGATTTTCTTCTCCCAATCCAATGATTTTATAACAACTTTCCTAGCTTCTGACCCCGGCGACATACACAAACTCCAGCCTATAGGAACGCCAGTTTCAGTTGTAGATTTCGGAAAAAGTACTTCTTTAACTTACTGGTTGCGTGTACCTAGGTCCAACCAAGGAATATTTTATTTATATTATGTATAATGAGAATGTCTGTATCTTTTGCATGTATTTTTGTTACTCAATCACGCAAAGACGGCTGAACGGATTCGGATGATTTTGGCACAGGCACAGATAGATTATAACCTGGATTAACATATAGTATAAGTACTTTTTGTCCAGGGAGTATTTTTGCCGGGATAATTATCAATCTCCACGCGGGCGCCCGCCGCTCTGGCAATAGCAAGTATTCTATCAATTTGTGTTTTATTTTTCGAGTCGGTCAGCGAGACACGGTAATGTAGATCAAGAAACGTATCATCATCACAAACATGTTCTTAACCAACTTATTCATATTTAACAGTCACCATCATATCGTGGAGATTATTCACCGCATAATGTTAAAAGGATAATCTTGTGTGATAAGTAACTAAGTCCTCGGGATTCTCTCATAAGTGCGCCGCCCCTGACCCTCATCGCAGGCGACAGTTGAGTTGTCAATTTGCGTTTAGCGTTTCCCGTTTACTTTGATTTATACGGGTAAAGAGATTGAACATTTTGTTTGTAAGTATTCCCCTAGCGGTCCTATGAAAAATGAGATGTAAAGGAAATATATTCTATTGGGGATTTAAGATAATATTGTGTTTATAGTTTTTTTTTTTTCTGAGGACATAATATTTTGTGGGTTTGCTTTAAGAAGAACGAACAAAACATTTAGACTTGTTTCGTCATGTTCCTAAAAGATAGGATCTTACAAAGGTCTTTTTCCAGCAATAAATATAGTAAAAAGTATAAAAAAAAAAACATTCGTTAGTATGTTGTATACAAGGTAAGTATTGCTATCGGTTCCGTTCCCGAGGATTTGTTTTGTTTCGAGTTTTCCAACGTGACCGTTATTTTTCCGACGAAAATTTTGCTGTTTCGGCATTCATGTCGATTCTATATTACGGTAAAAGTTTTTTGTATTGAATAATAATATATGGCTCTGGTCTGGTTTTATTGTAAAGGTATATTTTTTTCGTGCATTTTTTACTTGTGTGATAAATTAAATATAAAAGCATTGATATGTAAATGTTACTTTAAAGGCTTGCGAGTTGTGGTAATAAAATTTTCATATATTTTCACTAACTCAACAAAGGTTATTTTCTGTGTAAGTAATATTCCATATTGAATTGAAACCGTAGGTATGGCCTTCAAGGAAAACGGCTGCGATGTGTGCCACATTTCGTTTGTAGCCATACTTATAGTGGCAGGGACATTGATGCGCAATCTGTTACCATGGATTCAGTATATAAAGGATGGATTCAGTATATCCAGTGTACTGGGTGCTGAAATGATTCCAAAAATAACTGATGTTCCGTACATTTTTACCGCGTAGATATTATAACCTATTAATCATCATCATCATCAGCCTATAATGTTCCCACTGCTGGGACACAGGCCTCCTCTCGGTGAGAGGGATTGGGCCGTAATCCACCACGCGGGCCCAGTGCGGGTTGGTAGATGTCACATGTCTTCGAATTTTTGGTTCTAGGACATGCCGGTTTCCTCACGATGTTTTCCTTCACCGTTTTGAGAGCAGTGGTGATGAAATTATTTACACAAAGTAATGCGCCTGGCTGGGTTCGAACTCACGACCTACAACTCGTAAGTTACGGCCGTTACCACTTGGCCACCACTGCTTGTAACTAATTATATAACACACACAACCTATTAATCACTTGTAACTAATATTTACTAACACAATTAATAAATAAAAAACAATGAAATACTAACTTAACTAATCCTTATCACAAATTAAAAAATAGCGTCAAAAAATTCGTCCTCATCGCCGTCGACTGGTAATGTTCCCAAGAGACTGGCAGCATTACCACGTTGTATGGCAATGCTTAGCCGCTGGCCAAGGTAGAAACCAGCCCTTGGGTCACGGGAAGTGTCAACCAGCCTTTTCGAGATTTCCTTAAAGAGGCCGTGAGCACTCGGACCCCACGGCCCGAGGGTTTCAACCCCAAACGGCTCGAAAATATAATTACCAATTAGGTTGTTATACTTTCACCGCTTGAGGTTTTCCGCAGCCGCAGCGGCAGCGCCAGCACAGCACACCGAGCCAGGAAGATGGGATGGTGCAAGAGTATTGACACACGTTGCATCCCACACTAAAGGCCTACCCATCTTCCATGGAAATAAAGACATTCCGTCCGGTCTCTTGCCATCGTTGCGTGCCAAGCCATTGGGTTCTAATATAGCTGGAACGCCGACGGTGACAAGAGCTCGTCGGATGATGTCGTTAATGTTTGCGTGCCGCGCTAAGCGGCCCGCGCTTCGGCTGCAAGACAGGCCGTGGTGTCCTAGACTGTTGACAACTTCGCCGCAGTGACAGCGATGAGGAGAACAACAAGGAGCTCCCAGTCGTAGGGAAGCAGCGAGGCGGAAAGTAGTGTCATCGAACAAAGTGCCTATGTTCGACGACGGTAGTGCATGAAGCCACAGACCCGACTCCCACTTACCCACAGCCAGCAGGCGCGCACGCTCCGCAGTAGTAGCAGACGTGTTAAGTAGATTGTCTTGTACTACTCTGCAGAGCGGCTCATCCCACCTTCTCTGGGAACATGGATTATCGGGTAGATCAGAGTTCGGGCAAGCGAGTCTCCAGGCATCCAAAGCCTCGGTGAAGTACGGCACGTCAAAATTAATCAGTGTGGAGGCTAGGATTTTCCTGATTAATTTCTCAGTGCCGTGGACCGAGGATATGAAAGCCGGTAAACTAATACTAGAAATTTTGCGGACGCCGAGGCCTCCCATACGAATGGGAAGAGTAGCTTGTGCCCAAGCTCGGTCGTCCATGGCCACATTTAAGATCGAAGTTAGTGTGTGCCGGATAATTTGGTCTATTCTGTTTAATAGGTGAGTGTGTTTCCATAAATGGGAAGCGCGAAGGAAGTATGTTAATTTGGGACCAAAACAGCAATAGCGAATTAACGTGATGGCCGAATGCATGTTAATTTGGAACAATCTTTCCGAAACGTCGTTGAAATTTTGAATTTTTTCCTCAATAAAAACGGGAAAAGAATTCTCAAAGATTGGAGACCCAAGGAGACGAAGAGAGCTTTTTTCAATTATTTTAATATCTGGAGCTATTGCGTTAAATTTGGAAAGTGTCAGATGTCTGTCAGTACTGTCCGTTATGTAAACTTCACATTTCGAAAGGTTAAGGTCAAGGCCAATCGAATGAAATTCATTTTTCAAGGATTTAAAGTCATTTAAGACCGTTTCTACATCGCCTCCCAAAGTTCCATCGTCAAGATACCAAACATTAAATTTGGAATTTAGCTGCCGAATAATTGGATGAATGGCTAAGCTGAAAATCACTGGCCCGAGTGGGTCACCTTGTTGGCAGCCAACAGCAGATTCCAAAAGGTTGTCCCGATATAGTAATTTTGAAGGGAGTCTGTAACATTGCCAAAGGAAACTATAGATTTGGGGTATTTCTTTTTTAGTTTCTGCCAGCAGGGTGTCCCTATTAACTGAATTAAAGGCATTCTTTATGTCAACCTTCAGGATGACCTCTCCTTTGCCGGAATTTAGGTAGGTCGACAAGGCGTGTACGGCAGCCTCACAGCCCCCTTTGGGGCCGTAACCTAGCTGAAGGGGCTGAAATTTTTCCGAAACCACCTCACCATAAAATTTGCAACAAATTTTGGCTGCCATACGCCGGTACGTAGTTCCCACGGCAATAGGACGAATGCCGCCATCCTTCTTACGCAGGGCGCATAGATTGGCCCCGTATAGAACGTCGATGACGGCCTCGTTCACCTTGCCGGAGAGCATAAGGTTAATCAGAGCCGTGAGCTCCTTCAAGAGCAACTCACCAGCTTCCCCGGCGCCTGAACAGATAAGATCCTTTAGGTGCTGAGGACTCAGACCGTCGAGGCCGCCAGCGGAGCCGCTGATATTATTGCACTTTTCTTTGAAACAGTAGATATTTTTTTTAGCGTTGAAATTTTGAACGGTTATACAAAAAAAAAACTAGTGTTTCCCTGTATAGCTCAAATAGGCCACTTAATAAATGCTTAGGCATGTGCACGATGGAATTTTCCATGGGCAATAATTTCATGCAAACTCATGGGTCTCCTTTTCCCTTCAGGGAATGAATTTTCAAAAATCCTTTCTACGTGCTTACTCTCGTTATAAACGTCAATTAAATGAGAATTTTTATATTAAGTAAACTTTCAACTTATCTACAGCGTAAATAATAAATAAATAAAAATATTTATTGCAGACCACACGATCCTTAAAAACACAATCAATAAAATTAAAATAATAAGTAAGTTTATTAAAAAAAAAAAATTGAATATAGAGGAAAAAAATATTTACCTACAATCAAATAGCATGAAAGTCGCAAGACAGCCTGACCTGGTAACTGTTATTAAATTTTAAGTTATACATATAGAAAAAATAGAAATAAGTATAGTTGGCATAGTATAGTTAAGAATAGTTAGTATAGTTTTGTTTTATAATATCTCAAATTGTGCAAAGGTCAGAGTAAATAAAGGCTATTTTTACTTATTTATTTTAGCATGCATGCACACACACACACACATACACACAAACTCACGCCATTCTTCTCTTGCAAATGAATAGGCATTAGTGTTTTAGCTTCTTATCTTCAAAGAACGTCAACCGTAAAATACCAGTGTAAGTAATGCCTGCTGTTTCAGTATCGAAACATAAGTCTTATGCTGTCACAGCGTGAATACGGCATCAATACCTAGAAACGTACGTGATTTGTTTGAATGCTAACAAATTATTTAATTAACTCACTTTGTTTTAACTTAGCTATTGAGGCTCCTGCTTCCGCGCGTAAAATACTAGGAATTTACGTTGCCTTGGTAGTTTAAGAAAGGTTTCACATTTTGTTCTGGGAGCGAATTAATGGTTTTTCAATAAACTGAACCTTAAACATTGCTTGTGTAAAAACAGGGGGAAGTTTGATATTATTTAATGTTTATTTTAACCGACTTTAAAAAGGAGGAGGTTCTCAGTGCGTCTGTACGTTTTTTTTTTGCATATACATATTCCGTGATATCTCCGGCAATTGGATACGCCGATAGCATGCCTTAGGGGTGGTCCGATAGTAAATATTTAATCCACTTTGTGAATCTTGATGATATTATACAGGATAAGTTTTTAATCAGTGCGCAAACTGTAACCATTAATTCAGCATTCATGGTTACAGTTTGCGCACTGGTTAAAAACTTATCCTGTACTGCTTCCTACCACTGTTGTTTACATAGTAAGTTCGAAAAAAAAAACCAAGTCAGTAGTCGAATGTTTTTTTTTTTAGTTTTTATTTATTTTTATAAATGAGGTAATCCTTCATTTGAGGGGTTTGTGGCTAAGTAATATTAGCCGCATGGGTCCATCGGTCAGGTTAAGCTACGCTTGCCGCGGTTGATTCGTGGATGGGTGACCATCTTAACATACCAAGACCCCTCCGTGCCTCGGAAAGCACGTTAAGCTGTTGGCCCCAGCTGTCATTTGCAGATCTGCTCACCTGTGAAATACTGATCAGCTGCATCCGGTTAGAACTCTTCCTTAAGAAGGATTAAAGTGGAACAAAGCTGTACAAACAATTTACACTTAAAACACAATTTTCAAAATAAATCAGTTCATAAATTAAATATTGATGGTATAATCTGTCTGAACATAATTCTTAGGGGCCAGGCCTGCAGTCAACAACTCGTTAAATTTGGCTCAGATCGGGAATTAAGCGGAACTCACCCTCCATGTAAATTAAACCATCTGAGCGAGTGTTGCAACGGAAACCGAATGATTTATTCCTGAAAGCTCAGTAATAGCTTTTTAATTCTTTCTGTTGGCGATCGAAACGAAGAAATAGCTTGAATCATTGAAATGAAATGAAAACACCGCTAGTATTTTGAGGTTTTAATAAATCGACCGTGAATAATAAGTGGTTTTACTTGAAGCCTTGTTACGCCCCATGTTTTGTATCAAAATTAAAGGGACTTAAGTTTCTCGATAATTGCCTTGTACTTAAATGAAATCCTTATGTAAATCAATCAGGCTGCCAAGCTGTGCCTGATTGATTTAGATGAGAATTTCATTTTTAATTAGTCTTTCTTCGAATAACGTCTGGTTCTTTTATTATTTTTTATAGAAACAAGATAAACGCTCAATAAGACATTGTTAATAATTTTGTAAACTTATGAGATGTTTGTTTTATATCGTATTACCCAGTACCTGGGTTGTGGATGTCAGATAGGCAGTCGCTCCATGTAAAATACTGGTATTCAGCTGCATCCGGTTAGACTGGAAGCCGACCCCAACATAGTTGGGAAAAGGCTAGGCAGATGATGATGAGATGTTTGTTTTAAGTGAATAAAAATTCACTTCAAACAAACATCTCGTATGTTTAGGTGTTGGCGTGATGATGTTACAAAATACACGAATTAATTATACTTACAAAACCGAAATTGAACTAATTAAATCAGACAAGGGAAATCCCAATTTCCCCGAAACCAACGGACAAATGTTTTTTTAAATGTCCATGCAAATTAAATTGCTTTCGAAACACCAACCTGGTCCGTGTCTTCCGGTGAAACTCAGATATCTATTTAGTTTAATAAAATTCGTAGTTTACTTTTTAAAGGAAAATAATTTGATTTTGATAAAGAATAAAGCCCAAAGCTTTTGTGTCGCTGGGGAGGGAAGGTTCAATCTAAATTTGACGTTGAAGTAGTTATTTGTTTTGCTATATTTCTGGCGAATGTAATTACGACGTTCTTTGTTCCCAGATCTAACCCAATTAAAGATCGGTATCGTGAATTTTTGTTGTGAAAACATTATTTATTTTTACGTTTACTGAATAGGCTGTGTTTTATTGAGGGGCGGTCTTGTCCTTGTCTCGTTTAAACCTAGGATTATATTTTATTTGGTATAAAAAGTGTGTTTTTCTATTGTTGTTATCGAAACAATTTTTATTTCATAGAATCACTAGAGACGGTGTTTTTAGTTTTTGAAAATTATGGGTTTAGATAGATAGGGCTGTACCTATGACTATGTATTGTTTTTGTATTTGTACTTGTATATTGTGGTGTGAAATAAATCATGATCTTAACTATCTTACCTCATCAAAATAATGTTTCTTTCAGATAAGGTAGGTATTGAATAAATCAATATAATGTTTGCAGAATGTTCAGTGGTGTTAACTCATTTTTGTGACACCCAGTGCTATCGCAAAACATTTCTGGCCATATTCATAAACGATGATTAAAGTTAAATGATGTTTAAACGTCAAAAATGTATGTTTAAACAGACGCTACTCATTACTTAACTTTAACCAGCGTTTATGAATAAGGGGGTAAATGTCCATTTTAAGTTTTGTAATACTTTCGAGCGGTCAGGAATTTTCAATTTCAAACTCAACAGCTAGAACCAAACAAAGTTATAATACAATCTAACGTAACGTCAGAATAAAAGCAAAGTATTTCATATGGGATTTGGGATTAAGTCACAGATTTTCTGCTAAAATATTTTGTTCTGGCAGAATATTTCTAGTTTAGATAGTTGCACTAGAAATACACGTAAACAAATAAAACTATTTTAATTAAACACGAACGCAGTTACATGAAAAGTCTAAAATAACGCGCGGTAGTTTAGAGCTTTATTTTGGACGTGTTTAATTAAAATAGTTCTACTTTATGTTCCTTAGAAATCAGTTTTGAAATGGTAGAACTACGTACTGAATTAAAAATCGTTTAAATTCAAAAGAGGCCAAAAGAATTGCCATTTTTCTAAAAATGATTGACATTATATCGTCCTACTTAATTACTGAAAAATGACAAGGTGTTTTTGGTCTCAAATTATTTGCTCAACAAAATAAATTAAATTACATTACCAATAAAATAGCTAGGATTTCTCACAGGAATGAATCAAACAAAGTTTAAAGTAATATTGAAATGGATGTGAAAAGCGAAGTGCAAATTGATTCGAGAGATCTGTCGTCGAGTCGCGAAGATGAGGGTAGTGGCAGGACGATGAAGTGACTACCGTTCCTCTGATTGTTTGTTGTACTTTACTGGTTTTAACGGCTTTATTATAATGCAGGAAGTGTTTATTATTGATCAGGCTAAAGAAGATTGTTTTGAAGGTGTGACTTGATTATATCAAATCTCATCAAATAACAAAAGCAATCATTTTTTCAGATTCCCATAGTAGTATTGTGGCCTTAAAACAAAATCAACTTCACAGTAAAATCCATAGTAAAATCGTTGTAGAAATTAAGAGCTCGTTATTTGACTGTTGAGATAGCCTGGATTCCTGGTCACTCGGGTATTGTTGGCAATGAGTGCACTGATTTGTTAGCAAATTATGCCACATCGAATCTAGCTGATCTAAAGTACTATGTAGCTCATAACTACGATTTGCGAAATGATGCCAAGCCTAAATTGTTCGACTCGTGGACTAAAAATTGGAATGAGACCTCAAAAGCCAAGGGTGCCTACTATGCAGCTATATAGCCCGACATCCAGAGGAAACCTTGGTTTTTTAAATATCCAAAATTGACCAAAAGAACTGTTTCTTTACTTTGCAGACTAAGACTCGGACATTGTTGTAGCCCAGTGTTTCTGAATAAGATCCATGTTAGGGAGAGTTCCATTTGTGAATGCGGTCTTGCGGGCGGTACTTTAGACCATATATTTTTCTCCTGCTCCTTGAACTTCAAATCCTTCGACATCTATAGCAAAATTTCCAAAAATAACATTACTCTCCCAACTAACTTCCATACCCTCTATACCACTTCTCTCCCAAAATTATTAAAATTTCAACAACTATTTTAAACGAAAATGATATAAAATTGTAATTGGTTCGTAATAATTATGTAAATAATACGTATTATATGTCTTTCTGCTGTACCCTACTGTAAGATAGTCATTTAGAATATTTATGTTTTTACCGACCCTTGTCCTTGTCTATATAGCGACTAACATCAAAATCTGTGGACGTACCACAAAGTGCAAAGTCGACGGCCAGCCGCTGCACTGCCGTCTAAACGCGATGCTGGCAGTATAGTCGAAATCGGCTCAATTGCCAATAGGAAAAAAAAAAAAACCCCAATCTCAAATTGTAGTTATTATTATTCCAGCTGTGGTGGCCCAGTGGTAACAGCCATGTTTTACGAGTTGAAGGTGCGACCTTCGGTCGATTCGAATCCACGCACTTTACTTTGTGTCAATTATTTCATCACTACTGAAACGGTGAAGAAAAATATCGTGAGCAAACCGGCATGTCGTGGAACGAAAAATTCGAAGACATGTGACATCTACCAACCCGCCACTGGGTCCGCGTGGTCGATTACGACCCACTCCGTCTTACCGAGAGGAGGCCTGTGTCCCAGCAGTTGGACCGTTATAGGTTGATTTTGTTATTATTCCAGCCAAATGACATCAACCTTGGGCATATCCCAACAATAGCGGTACTGGCCTGCCCGTATCCAGTAAATTCCCACATCCTTCATTAGGTCATCGATCTATCTTGTGGAGGACAGTACCACACTACACCTTCCGGTACTTGGCCAAAACTCTTGATCTCTTTAGCCCCATCGCTTCAATTCCTTTTACAAGAATCGACGCCCACTGCCACTTCAGTTTTGCAATAACATAAAAGTAAATATTAAGGTATACAAAGGAAAACTGGCCCTGACTTTTTATCTCGATCAATAAATGTAGAAAATTAAAGGAAAATAACTAACCTCATTTTCTATGCCTACGCCTGTAATCTTATTCCTATTCGTATTAATATTATAAATGTGAAAGTTTGTATGATATTCGGCTATTTGTTACACAATCACACAAAAACGATCGAACGGATTTTGATGAAATTTGGCACAAACAGTTTATAACCTGGACTGAAATATGGGATTTAAGCTTACATACATATTTAATTATTCATATCAGAGTTTTTGGGGATGTAAAGCAACTAAGTAGCTGTTTTGTAAAAAAAACTGATTTTATAGCTCATGGTGATGCTAACAGAAATTACGGGCAAATGTCAAAATAGAGTACTTACATTAAAACTTAGCACGCTATTTCGCCACCTGCTCAAATTAATTAGCATTAAGTAATACTAAGTGTCGGAGTATGGACCAAAATCTAAATGTACAGATTTGCAGTTTCATAATTATTTTTGATACTTATATTTTTTTTTAATATTTAGTGTACCTACCGTGAATTATATTTTTTTCTTGAATAAAACATAAATACAATCTAACACTAAACTATGTATATTAAGTACAAGTATATAAAAAAAAGAAAGGTAAGAAAGAGCTCTTGTACATCAAAAAATTTGTCCGCATTACTGTCAGTGGGAAAAGTGTCCAAAAGGCAAGCAGCGTTGCCACGTTGGATGGCAACGCTGATTGATTGTTTGACCAATAGCTAGCTTCAATAGGCCAGCTCTCTGGTCACGTGAAGAGTCGAGTGGAGTCAACTACTTGGCGATATCTAGTCTCTTGTCTACATAATGAATGTTCAGGTAGACTTCAATGTTTCTAAAAGAATTGAAATAATGAGATACTTAACATTGAAATTATACAATAATGCATGTTATAAGGGCAAGAGAATGATGATCAATGCTTCTAACTTAACGTAACTTAAAAATGACGCCAGTACTCCCCAAAGGGAGAGGCAGAGTTTTACTTATAATACCTACACCTATATTTCACCAGTTATGGCAGGTAATAGGGGCGAGGGTTCTCTGCCTTTTCGCCGAAAATTGTTTGCCAGATTTTCACTTGCCAACTAACGTCTCGCCGATGTTTCACTTTGACAACTCACAGAATACATCTACTTACCAAGTTTCAACAGCATAGTTCCTATAGTTTCGGAAAAAAGTGGCTGTGACATACGGACGGACAGACAGACAGACATAACGAATCCATAAGGGTTCCGTTTTTTGCCATTTGGCTACGGAATCCTAAAAATGATTTTACGAACGCAAAATTAATAGTTAATATGTTTTGAAGAATATAAAGCGTTGTGTTGTTTTTTTTTGTTGCAGGTAACCCTCAAACCATGAGCCATCAACCTCAAAAGGCAGTCAGAATCAATGCTAACTGTCAGACAGGTGATCTTTGGCGAAGCAACGTTTTGGGTTTCTAGACGCTTGAATATCACTTCTCAGACCTGTTGCAGGTATCATCATCATCATCATTTCAGCCGAAAGCCGTCCACTGTTGGACATAGGCCTCCCCAAATGTGGGGGTTTTGCCATAATCGCCACGCCTGGCAGGCGGGTTGGCGATCGCAGTATGGTGGTAAAATGCATAGAGAACGCTGCTGCCCATTCTCTAGTAAGTCCCTTAGTCGCGTTTTACGACACCCACTGGGAGAAATGGGATGGTGCTATTCTTTTACGCCCGGCGACACATACGGGAGCAGGTATGTAACAACATAACTGGGACAGTAGCCTCAGAGGCTTGTTTCCTATCAAATAAGAATTTAACTAGTTGAGAGAGAGGAGAGACGCGATTAGAGAAACAAGCTTGTCTAAATGCAATGATCTCATTATCTTACGATGGGCTAAAAAGAGCGCAGTTTTATAAAAGGAGTTGGAGAATTCACATCTTAGTTTTCAAAATCATACTCTGCCTAACCTTTTCCCAAGTATGTGGAATCGGCTTCCAGTAAAACTGGATGCAGCTAAATACCAGTATTTTACATGGAGCGACTGCCTATCTGACCTCCACAACCCAATTACTGGGTGATACGATACACCTTGGCAAGACTGGTTGTTAGACTTTCGGGCTACTGACGACCCGCAACGACTGTCAAAAATCCACGAAAGACATCCGGGACCAGCGGTTTAAAGTGGTTTCCGAAGCATGAAGGGGTCTTGTATGTAAAGATGATGTCTATCCCCGGACCAACTGCGGCAAGTGTAGCGTAATCTGAACGATCGACCCGTGCCGCTCTTAAATAGCCACAAGCCCTGAGACAATATAGCACAACTACCCAAAATCAATATAATAATATTTTATTTCCCATAAACCTGCATGGGCACTTATGAAACGTCAGAAGCTAGGTGCACGGCTCCAATTTGTCGCTTCCTATGGAGAAGAGCCGGCAAGAAACACCACGGTTGCTCTTTTAAAAATAATTGGCTTTTACAATGTTTTCAAATTACAGTGATTATAGGTATGTGAGGACTGCAGGTGCAGGTACTTGTTACTTTTGTATACAGTTTATAAAAGTAACAAAATAACTATCATATCATATATGTCAAGTAATTCTGTTCACCAGTTAACTAGCGGCTGTCGTCAGCGTTTATTATGAACTTCTGCCAGGGATAGCCTTTGTCTGCGTAGATCGGGCAATCCCTTTCAAAGCTATAATCGATTCTTAAAGAATAATGAGCCCTTTCATTTGTAATGATCTCTATCTAACTACATTGTATAGAGGAATATAATACCTTCATCTTTGAGTGCTAAAGTAACATTGTCATGATGTGTGTGGTCAATAAAAATGTTATGACTGTGCTATTTGGTCACCTGTTTGACTCAAATAATATTAAAGACAATTAAAGGCAAACGTATTTAAAGAATCTAATTAAAGTCATCAGCGTATGAAAGCAATATTTTTGTATCAACAATTTAAAACAATATTTTCAATCAACAATTTAAAACAATACTTTTAATCAACAATTTAAAATAATATTTTCAATCAACAATTTAAAAAAAATGGGTAATACGATACCCCTTGGTAAGCCTGGTTGTCAGACTTTCGGCTTTAGTTGTAACGACAGAACAGAATGACAGGCTTCAAAGAATAAAAAAAAACATAAGATCCCATTGAATGACTTTTTAATGAAATAGTCACTCAATGGGATTTATTAATCAACCCTGACACTGAACTACCTTAGCGCATACTACATAAGGTAGAAAGTACGCAAGAAGTTCTATGAGTACATCCACAGCGGGTAGGTATTATTAAGTATTTACTTATTTGTATGGAAAAGGAAGCAGCTTAAACCCGTTTTCGTAAACATTTTTACTAGAATTTCCAAGTACAGTTTATGCATTGGCTTTATCGATAAAGAGTAGAATTCAATTTCACTGAATTCAGTATAAAATAAACTAGATTGTCAGGGGTCGTATTTATGTGGAGGACGGTATAAAAACACAATCTTAAAAGGCAGAGCAAACGCCCTAAGGATATAGGTAAGCTCCGGGGAAAGAGTATGAGCACTTGTATGGAAACCCGCGGAGCTTATTGAAAAAATATCGCTTCTTAGGTTTCAAAGTAACGATAACAATAAACGAAAATAGCTCAATCTGGTCGTTTTTTATGACAGTTTTGTGGTTGCGCCACACAGCAGTGTTTGTTTTAAATTAATATTATCGATTCCCGTTCACACTGGGAAAGTTGGCGTATGCAGGACCTGAATTTACTATGACTACTTAACGATTCCTTACTCGAAACCACGTCAATCACACACGACATCTGCTAATATCGTAATAATAATATCGACAAATTGTCTTGGAGCATACAGAATATGATATTTTACCGTTACATTAAAAAACACGATATTGACGTAGTTTGTACGTCGTAAGATTCCGCAGGGAATCATTATAACCATACAGAATTGGGGCCCAGACTGTATCGTACATTGACGCATTTATGATTTAGAGACTGCTAATAGCAGCTAAAAAATACCATCGCTTTTGAAATTGTTTCAAATACTCGCATATTTATTGAAGCCTTGATTTCAATAAAAGAAACCAGTTCTGGACGTTAAATTTTCAAGCGCTCACGGTACCCTCAGTTCCGCCTTTGTATTCTTTATCGTTTGAACAACAAATGCACGATTATTTTTTTGTATTAATAGAAGTATTATGTACTTATTAATTTATAGAAATGAAATTGCTACTTCTGAAAATTTATGATTATAATTATTGTCTGTTTGAAAATAAAAATAAACATTTAAAAAGAAGCTAGACTATTCCTTGTACTATACCAAGTAAACAACCAGTTGCGTAAAGCTAACTCAGACTTAAAAGTATATAGCATTTCAATATGGAGGTATCTACGAGTTGAGACGATACATACAAGCCAAGCAAAATACCAATATTTCCTCAAAACCATAACCGTAACACTAACAAACCAGAAAAACTAATAAAATGACTAACTAGTTCCAAAGTCATAATAGTATGTTACGTTGGGTGAGCAGATGCAACGGCCGGTAGAGATACCGGGCGCCCGCAAACTTTTTCTTCCCGAGGAATAATCTCAGGAATTAACTGGCGTTGCTTAAGCGAAGAAATTTTAATACCGAAACTTTGTTTTCAGCTTATTAAAACGTTGCTTTTTTATCTCGTGAGCTTTTTAATCCAGGCCCCATTTTAAGATAAGGTTAAATCTTTGTTATTTCATAACGATTTTAACAGGTAACCGTTACTCGGTTCGGTATCAGCAATTACTTTTATGTTATTTCTTTTTTTATCTTCCAAAGGTTTTCGGGCAGATGCTTTTAATTGAGAAATAACCTCAAACTGTTTTTTTTTTAGTACGAAAAGGGTAACAATTAATTTAACTGCATAATAATAGTGTATAACGAACGTGTGACTTCTTTTTTTGATGAGAAATCATAAAATGACTTCTCCCCTCATGTGTCAGACTTTTACTGACTAAAACCCACCCTTGTTCCTTCAGTTGCCTGTGCCAGGGCCACAGTAACTCTTTTGAACACGATGTAAGGTAACGAAGAACAGTTCTGGGTGCTAATTCTCCCTACGCGAGGTTTTGCAGGGCTGTGGACAATTGCAGTGATTGGATCGACCTCCATTTTGACAGTTTAGGCAAATTGAAAGCCAGCTTTTATAAGTATCTCCCCGAAACATCCCCGAACATTGAGTTTCTTGGCCCTGCGTTGTCTCACTCTTTCAATTTAGGCTACTTATTTATTACTTACCATTTTTTTTTGTATTACCTAATTTTGTTAACCATAGTTTGTTTTGATCTTGTTTTAAGTTTATTTTAATTTATTTACTGAGTTCTTTCTATTCAGTGCAGCTTTATAACATATAGTCTTTTATTTCTACTTTTTTTGTAAGTTATAACAACGTTTTTGTGTGCATGCAGAGTTTACCTATTAGCGATTGTTACGCTTTATTCTGATTTGTTGCTTTTGTTTCATTTACTTATACCAGTGTATACAATTGTTGGTGAACCAAATAAATAAATAAAAGTCTAGGACCCTGAGTCAATGTACAGGTACCCCAATCTGTCAAATTTCTTTGATAGTTTTTCAACTTTATTACAAAGGAATAAGGTTTATGTTCAATTGGGAAAATTTGACAGCTTGGGATAGCTTGACCTGCTGGCGACTGTACTGAAAATGAAACGTCACTTTTAGCTGCTTAAACAGAGCCACTCAAATTTAAATCTAATTTAATACAATTTTTACGAACCATTTATCAAATTCAGATAAAGATTCACAAAAACTTGACGTAAAAATATTCAAAATTATAATTGACATTAAATTAGCTTGGTAGTTACTCCCGTTGGGACGACGACCAATAAATTTATCTGCACGAGTATTTTTATTAAAGACCACCAGATATTTTCTTCGAAAATTTTAATGAGACATTCTCATGTAACAAAATGCTGAAGGCAAATTCTTTATAATTCCATTATAATTGAAGGACTTTATTAAGTTTTGATACTCGGTTATTATTACAACGAAAAGAAAATTTAATTTTGTTTGGAAAACAACTTTTTGGTGCATATAGACCTCCTCCGGAGAGCTTATTGTCACGATTTCTTATTACTTCGGCTTTCTCACAATGTTTGCCTTTGTGTGGATTTCAAGAACTTTTTTAAATTATTTGTTTATGTAAGCACCATTTATCCTACTCTGGCTGGCGTACCCTATTATCTCATTGTTATTATTGAATGCATACTAATAAGTTGTGTTTAACAAGGTCCAATTTTCTATTCGTATTTGGGGCTGAAAATGTGGAATAATGAGAAAAGGTGAGCCTCTGGCGTCGCGGCTCATAATGTTCCCTTTTTGTAGATCTAATTTATGACGTCGGGCACGTACCGTGTAAAAATAGGGGACGTATACGAATATGCAGGTTTAATTTTATGGTCTTTTGTAAGAGAATGAATAAGAGGTAAGTCTTTAATTATGAACAAACCTCCGCGGCTGTACCGCTTTATAAATTAACTCCATACAAAACAACACTTCTTAAAGTAAAACGAATATACTTTTTTGGGGAAAAACATTTCGCATCCAACGAACACAACGCAGCATTGCGCTAAAATGTCTAGTTGTTCGGATTCCTATCTTTTGAAAAGAAACTTGTTTAGTTGGATGCTCATGCAAAACGTGAAATATAAATCAAATTGTGGAACAAAAATGTGTGGTACAAACAATGCAATCCAGAAAAAAAGAATTTGTGTTTCCGGTAAATCGAAACGTTGTGAATAGCCATTACGTTGACAATAGCTTACTACACAAAAAAATGTAAAGAAAATTCCCGAAACAAATAACCTGGTATTTCGATCACTGAATGTGTAGGTACAAAACTTAGATGTCGTAAGCACCCACGTTTTCGTGGAAATCGGTAACTTTATGTAACATGACTGTATTTTTCAGTCGTTAAATATGTTCGCAAAAACTGAATTCAAAACACTACTTCTGAAAAGTAAATAACGAATTAAATTTTAAATTATGAATAGGTTATGTAAACATCACATACACAATTTTAAGTATGTTTTGCGGCTAAAATCTATAGGGCCTCATAATTACAAAACATAAAATAATCAATATAAATAATAGATAAATCTATACCTACTATTGAATATCGTGAAGAGTTTGTTTGGATGAAAGCGCTAATCTAAGGAACTGCCATTAAGATTTGAAAAAAAAAAATATATTTATGTTTGTATGACCTACTCGTACATGTTGTTGTTCCGGGTCTGGCTGTTTGTGTATGTGACTTTAAACGTTTGTAAACGCACCCACAATACAGGAGAAATGCCTAGTGTGGGGCAACGTTTAAAAAAAAAAAACAATATATTTATATATGTATACTCAAAATGTTAAATGTTAATAGCCCATTTTTTGAGGAAGGCTATACTTTAACATATCTATTGGACCCTTAAGTGCCCAAAAATCACGAATACGAAGTACTCGCATGGGCAGGTGATTCGATGTAACGGGATGGGTCGGGCAAGAAATTTCACGCAGACGAAGTTGCGATCAGAAGCTAGTAAATTATAAAAACCTATTCAAACCAAATGACATGATTGCTATGAAAACCACAAATTCCTCACCATAAGAGAACAGTGTGAACAACGCAGCTTTAAAATAGAATAAAGAAATGGGAAAAACTTAATTCGATCTAGCCAGGTTTAAGCCCGCAACTTAGTGCAAAATGTCCAAACTATGGCACTTCCAGCTAATCAATAATCATACGAGCTGTACTCGCGGCTTCGCCCGCGAGGTGGAGTATGTAGGTAAGTCCTTGTAATTTACTCCGGGTATGTGAAAGTCCCGTCAAAATGGGTCCAGTTGTTTCGGAAATTAGCCGAAACAAAGGGACAGACAGACTAAAATCATAAAACAATGATCTTTGTTATAAGTACCTACCGTATATATGTACATTTGCGTTTAAGGAAAAGATGATATTTTGACATTACAAACAGAAACAACAATTTAATTTATTTGTATATATGTATATATTTGTATGTATTGTATGTACCTACTGATTACTTTAATACTTGGCACAATAGGATTGTAATTAGCGTGGGTTTCAGGCCATCTTGAAGTAAAAAGTGCAACGAGTGATGTTCGAATTCACTACCTCTCTCGCTGGACTAACGCCTTGTCCGTAGGCCTTTATTAAATTTATGAAACTTAAATATTATTAAGGTACCTAAGTATTACTCAACACGTTGTTGCTATTTTCTGACAAATTTTTCCTCTTAATTTCGTAGAACCAGATTATAATGCTCAGTTATATTGTTTTTCTATAAATTAGAACAAAAGCGTTTCCTCTTGATGTTTAATTAATCCGCTTACTCAGATACTCTTGGAATTAATTTACTAGTACCGATAGCTATTAATCCAGTTGGGATAGTATTGCTTTATTGCCTTTTCTTCGAGTATTGAATGCGTAATAAATAAATAGGTTACAATAGCGGTGCCTCAAAGTGCTAGCAACAATTCTTCGCTCTCACAAATCCTCGCATAGCATTCCTATTGTGCGCGGGCACATTTTTCTGTAGGTGGCGAGTGTTTGGTGCCGGGTTTAATCGACTAAACTTGAATCCATTGTGGGCCTGTAGGCAACAATGGATTACTGCGCTTCTGTGTCGGCTCCGCACACTTTGCAACCGTGCACAGTGTACACGGTATGAGATCAAACAACGCCCACATAGGAATTGATACGAATAAACGGAGAACTGCAACGGTGAGAATGCAGTGAGATCTTTTTATTTGTCCGATAGTGTACGTTCATCAGGGTTTCAGCTTTGAGTATGATGAAAGTTTAAACAGCCGCGTGGGCCGCCCCATCAGGTTAAGCTACGCTTGCCGGGGTTGTTCTGTGGATGGGTGACCATCTTTATACACCAAGACTTCTCCATGCCTCGGAAAGTACTTTAAGCTATTGGTCCTTGTTGACACTTGTGGATCTTTGACCATCGCCGTCGTTACGAGTCGTCAGAAGCCCGAAAGTCTGACAACTAGTCTTACCAAGGGTATCGTATTACCCAGTCACTGGCGTGTGGAGGTCAGATAGGCAGTCGTTCCATGTAAAATACCGTTATTTAGCTCGTAAAAAAATATTTTAATTTCGGAAGTCGGTGGCAAAATACAAAACCAAAGACACCAATTTCAGAAATTAAAGTAATTTTTCACTCTGTAGATGCTCTGAAGTTGTTTTGTTTTTGGAAGTCGGTTGTTTTGTTTATGAAAAAGTTTTTAATTGACAGTAAGTTAGCTAAACAATCCGTTTCCCTGGCTGTACAAAGAGTGCAAGCAACGAAATGTTTTTAATTAAGTAGTGCTTATTAGTGTCTGTTTAATTACCAGGTTGCGATGCAGCTTTATACTTTGAGCCTGCACTAAATAAGAACTCATCCAGTCGTGCAAATGCTTTTCGACCATGTTTGTAAATGTTCGTAAAAATATCGTGGTGGGATTTTATAGCACATTGGATTTTCAACCTTCGGTATTGCACCGAGCATTAAAAATCTAACCGAGTGCACCCGAGCGCGTCGAAAATACACACCTATTCGAGGCGCTAGCAAACAGTGCGTTGAAGTTCTAGCTTGAGATTTTTTTTGGTAGTTGAATTAAATTTCGTACCTCGTTTTTCATTTTTAATATTCAATTTTCATTCGCTAAAAATGTTCACTTAACTTAATTAACAGTGTACAAAAGCCATCCACGAAAAATTCTACAAAATTATTCAAAATTCCATTCCAGCAAAACCTTCTAATTTGTGGTCCATCCGGTATATTAACAAACACGACGTTCTTTAAACTTTTATTATCAAAAAGGGAAAACGTTATTCTGATTGATATAAATAAAGTCTTAAAAGGTTCATAATTAAGTTGAGAAACTTCCTGTCAGAAAAAAAGGGCAAAAAAAAATGTTAGTAAAAATGAAACGGAAAATGAATTATTTTATTTCCTAAATGTCGGCCTTTTCAAAGTAAAAGGAACCATTAAGCTAATTGCAAGGTTTTGGCTTCAGTTTCAATAACTATGTATATAGGTACAGGTGAATGCATCGTGCGGAGACAGGGCAAAAAAACTCGAGAACGATAGGTAGGTAGGTACTGTGAAAATTTTAAATTGGATGCGCTAAGGTAGCAATCGAAATTAATCTTTACTGACGGTTTTGCACTTTGCAGTTCAATGAAAGGTTGTATCATCCATAAAAAGAAGAGAAAAGAAAGAAAAATTTATTTGGGGTCGGCGCATAATATCAACTTATTCTTCCAAACTTCTCTGTTAGACGTCATAATCCGTAATCACACCTCTTCTAACCATATCATCATTACACAGTCCATCCATCATCGTCAAGCAGCGTCAGGTGTCACGTTGTGTGTTGATTAAAATGTGGCTTTACGGAATTACAATAATTAAAATATTAATAACATTAACCTGTGTCGACACCCTTGCGCCATCCCATTTTCCTAGCACGGCGCGCTGTGCTGGCACCACTGCTGCGGTTGCTGAGGCAGGTGGCGTAAATACTGTAACCTTATGGGGGTAACTATACCTTGGAGCCGTTTGGGGCCGAAACGGTCGGGTCAGGGGCCCGAGTGCACGTCTCCTCTATTAGGAACTTTCTCGCCGGCTGGTCGACACTTCACGTGACCAGAGGACTGGGTCGTTCTTTGGCTACAGAATTAGCGTTGCCATTCAACGCAGCAATGCTGCCAGTCTTCTGGGCACGTTTCATGTTGACAGCGATGTGGACGAATACTTCGACGCTTAAGTGACTTTTATTTTTGTATATATATTTGGTTACCTGCTAAGTCGTCTCAGCGCTACTAACTGGAGAGCAGTGTGCAGGTATGTCTTTGTGCTTCTCTGCTGGTGAATTTGCGTGTGCAGTGTGGCACCGATCTACTTACGCCAAGCAAGTCAACATTGCCCTAAATGAGACGTGTCGGATAATATCGGGCTGCTTAAAACTGACCCTACTGGAAAAGCTCTACCCGCTTGCAGGAATCACACCACCTGCCGTACGAAGGGATGTCGCATGCGCGCTGGAAAAAAAGATCCAAGAATCCGATTTCTGACAGGGGATCTGTACGATTACACAACGACCTCGGGCAGGCTAATAGGGTCTTACGTTTTACGCAAGCTATCCAAGACAGACCACCCATTGTGAGAAGCAAACTGTGGGAAGAGAAGCATCCATCAGCTCCCGACTTTGTTAAAGCCCAGGAATATTTACCTCCCGGGCGTGATCTGCAGTGGCATATAAGGAAAGCTCTCAATCGATTGCGTAACCAAGTAAACCGCTGTAGACACAATTTGCCAAAGTTGGTTATTACTGACTCATCCAACACCCAGTGCAAATGCAGTGCTTGTGATCAGACCATGCCCCAGTTGCTGGAATGCTCTAAGTGCCCGTTCACCTTGAATGATCTCAATAATGCCACTGATGCCACAATAAACGTGGCCACCTACTGACATCCAAAAATATTAAAAAAAACGAGTGTACGCGTGCCATCGACACGAAAAGAAGAAGATCCTTTATTTTAATTTGGGCTGTTTTTATTATATTTTTCATCATTTCAGCCGAAAGACATCCACTGCTGGACATAAGCTTCCCCCAAAAGGAGGGTTTTGCCATAATCGTCACGCCATTATATTTTTACGTCCTAATTAATAGCTTTTCTATTTTTCTTAGAAACCAGACCAATACAATAAGAAATTCAGCTAAAATGTTCCAATAAAAAAAAAAAAAAACCATCCCAGACTTTTAAATTATTAATAGTTTAAGGCATTATCTGCCGAAGAAGTCATCGACCAGCAGCATAGCAATGCCAGTCCTCTGGCAATTATTATCGGGTGCCAATTATTACACCAAAAATTTATTTCACGGTCACGCCAATTTTAGATTTGATTTGATATTCCTGCCCGTATTGACACTGTGTCTGGCTTTGCTTCATGTTTGCGCTCATTGCCAATGTCTGTGGTTGCAAATGGGGGGCAGGAGGGGGGGCAGAGGCGGCAGAGTGGTGGTCTACAGCAGTTCAAACTATGAATGTAATAATTTGAAACACAAAATTACACGTTTTCAAAAATATTTTACTGAAATGCTGAAATAGTGTTAATTCAGAAAACAGGTTGTATGAATGGTACAATTAGGTACTGCACACTGAATTTGTGAGGTTGTAAAATATAAAACGTGTCTATGTCTCTTTACAAATTTGTCTTAATTATTATGAATGAAAGTGGACTTTAGACCGTGAAATTCTATTTTTCTCACGTTTTCCTCTCAATTTTCTCGCAACCGTAACAAAAATAGCTTACGGAATTGTACTAATTCCTACTATAATATTTTATAAATGTGAAAGTTTGTGAAGATATTTGGATGTTTGTTACTCGATCATGCAAACACGACTGAACGGATTTGGATGAAATTTGGCTCACAGATAGTTTATAACCTTGATTAATTCATAGGATAGTTTTCATCCCGGTAGTCCGTTCCAGTGGGATAATTTTCAACCCTCACGAGGGCAAAGCTGCGGGCAACAGCTAGTAATAATTAAAATTATCAGTACGACCGTCAAGTTCATGTTATATTTTGTTCAACAGACAGCCTGACAATGAGGGCTTGTGGCTAAGTAATATTAGCCACTCGTGTCGATCGATCAGGAAAACCTTCTTTTTTACCGGGAGACCTTCAAAATGCGCCCGGTCTTTGAGGAAAAGATCGGAGAGCGTGGTATTTTTACCTCACTAAAACCACCCCGGTGGTTATCATCTACACATAGAAGGGGTACTGCTTACCTCTCAGAAGACCAATCCGGAACCGCCTCTGTGCAATGCCTGTAAGGGCACATCCTACGCTTGCCACGGTTGGTCAGTGGATGATTGACCATCTTTACAAACCAAGACCCCTGTGTGCCTCGTAAAGCACGCTAAGCCGTTGATCCTGGCTGTCATTTGTGGATCTTTGACAGTCGTTACGGGTTGCCAGAAGCCCGAAAGCCTGACAACCAGTGTAACGGGAATCGTAATACCCAGTAATTGGATTGTGGAGGTCAGATAGGCAGGTGCTCCATGTAAAATACTGGTGTTCAGCTGCACTCGGTTAGACTGGAAGCCGATCGCAACATAGTTGGGTAAAGCCTAGGCAGATGATGATGATTCAGCTTGATAATTTGAATTCTGCGAGCTATCCTGGCGCTTCTCCTTAATGTCTATCAAGTAGAAGATTTTCAACGTTGAACACAGTTTACACAGCCTGCTATAATAAACGACCAAACTTTGACCATATTGTTCTAAACCATGCACATGAAGCTCAAGATATCTTCAAGTTGGCCAAAGTGTTATGTAACACCATGCATGTTACTTGATTAAGTAAACGGTTTAAGTTAAGAAGCATAAAAAGCTCGACTGCGTAGTTTACTGGGGATGTCTCATTTATAATCCTTTTTATTGATTTGGGAAAATAATCATTTTTCATTTTCAATATTTTATTTAATAGGATAAATTGTCTCATGCAGTCAGAAGCGGTAAAGTCTTTATTGTAAAATTCAAGAAGATCTTCCGACTGCATGAAATTGTTTTTATTAGATATTAAGTTTAATGGACAACCTCTAAAAATTAAATCTTCTGGTTTCTAACCGTTATTTAAGTTCACTTTTTACGCAGTCGAGCATTTTGATTATTAAAATGTACTTTTTAACACTTAAAAAAAAAAAACATATTAATGAGACCTTCTATATGATTATATAAGAACGTTATCTCCGCTATATTACAAGTTTGGAAAATTTAAGTGAGAATGGTTGTATAAATCATTATAGTTCCTAAATTTTCATTTGAAACAAACAAAAAAAAAAAAAATTATCACCCTATACTATTTTCAAAGACTTTGTCAATGATATCTACTCCTTTTTATTACTTGTATAGTTCATCGACTTTCATTTATTTACTTGTCACATTATGGCATCTGGTTGTCACCATATTATTTTTGATAATTGTCATGTCTTATTGACACTCACAAGATTTAAGACAAATCGATCTACACTATGAATAATCAACTTAGCTCACACGTTTGGTCTCTATAGCGTTACAAAGGAACAAACATACATACATTGCTTGATAAACACATAACTCTCCACGCCGTCGTGTGAAAAGTGAAAACAGTTTTTAAATAAAGGATTCAAGGATGATGGAGGATGAAGTAAGTAAAGGAAGAGTGACAGGAGGACAGTTTTAAATGTTTAACAGTTCACAGTTTATCTAGTAAGTACGAGTATAGCTAGTATAATAGATAATGGGGACACGTTGAGAACCTATTAACTTATTAGGTTCTATTTCTATGCTACATTGGTCTGAAGTAAGGAAAGAGCGTCATTTTGCCAAATTGGGTGGGTTGCAGCTGAAAATCAGCGTCAGGTGGTGCATACTGTGTTGCCATCTGACAATATGCTGAGCTGACGCCTTTTGGCATTATTATCATTGTTGAGGTCATTGTTTTCTGTATTTTTTTTTTCCTTTCAAATAATTTAAGGTTTTTACTACCGATATAATGCCAATAAACGCAATTTTCTTTCTTTCTTTCTTTCAAATTATTGCCTATTTGTTAATAACGAAACCTCTACTGCCACGATAACCACATCGCACATACATTCAAAAAACAGTTCCTATTCAAAGCCATTGAACGCAAATAATACTATCACGAACAAAATTAAAAGCGATACAGTTTTATTTGACAAACGACTTTTATCGCTAACGATGTTACTGCAGTCGTTCGTTGGCTGTAAACCCATTGTCGACAATAACCAAATCAAGCGCGCTCAGAAACAGCCCGGCCTGATTGGGTTTTGTACTGACGTACTTACGGAACAGTACGCCTTTAATTCTATTAAATCACTAAACTGCTTTGCTATAAAGAACGGAAAAAGACGATTTTGTACATCGTAAACGAGATTCTGTATAGATTCGATTAAGACGTTCGTTGAAATTGTTTTTCTTTTGACGTAAGCGGTCGACTTTTTGTTGGTGATTGTATAGATGTTGGAATGGTTTTTAGGGTTCTGTAACCAAAGGGTGCCACAATACCCTATTACTAAGGCTCCGCTGTCCGTCCGTAGGTCCCACAGTCACACAGTCACAGAGTTTCTTGTCCGTTCTTCTCCATAGGCACCTTCTACGCTTTGGGGTGGGTAAGTAGCTTCATATTTCTCACTGACCGAGCCTTTGACAATTCAATAGTTCCTGGAAATTAGTTAATTTGAAATAAATTATTTTAATAATATATATCTACTTCTACTAATATTATAAAGAGGAAAGATTGGATTGTTTGTTTGCATTGAATAGGCTCCGAAACTACGGAACCGATAAGAAAAAAAACAACACTGTTGGGAAGCTGCGCTATCCCCGGGTGACATAGGCTATATTTTATCCCCGTATTCCTGTGGGAACGGGAACTACGCGAGTGAAACCGCGGAGCGCTGCTAGTTTGAAATAAATGCTTTGCGTTTTAGTTTGACTAGGCTGTATCTTTTGAACAGTAATAGGTAGAAACTTGGATAGGGAAAAATGGAGAAAGTTGTGGGAGGCCTACGCCACAGAGGCGACTTCCATAAATAAATAATTTTAAGTGCATGCTTACACTAGTTAATATTTTAATCCTTCCATATTTTAATATAAATTAATATAATTAATTAACCAATGTAAATTTTAATTTAATTAAACTTTTTATAAATAACAATTTTAATGATAATCACGCAATATTAATATGTGAAGTGAAATTTTATATGGTGGAATAAAAGGCTTTTTTTATTTTTTATTAGGTAGAAACTTGAAATCTTCACAGAGTATGTACCCGCTATAACAACACTATAATATTAAAAATTAAATATATATAAAAGAAAGGGTTTCCATACAGGAAACGAAAAAATATGAAAATATTATACGATCAAATGAATCCTTTCGTGTGCTAGTCTGACTCGTACTTGACCGCTTTTATTAGGTAGATAAATGCCAAGTATAACTGAATACATTTTTATACGTTCTTCACGACATTTTAAAGCAGACAAAAATACACTTTAACAAAAGGAGCATTTACTTCCCTTACCTTTTAGGTACTTTCCTTTGGCTCGGCCGTTATAACATTGCAAAACGGGGGCTTAAATATAGCGGGCTAAATGTGAATGTACTCTGCCTATCTCTTTTGGGAATACAAGCACGATGTTATGTAATTATATTTGCATTTACTTTCTTTTTAATAAATAAATAATTTATGTGTTTATTCACTTATGTTTTACAATAATTAACACTAGTAACTATTCAAATTATTTGTAATATAGTTTTTTAAGCATATAATAAATTCAACACAAGTACATTTATTGTTCAACATTAGTTGGATTTTCAAGGAGTCTATTACTAATCAACAATATTATCTAGCCACTCGCTGCCTACAATACTCCTTATACCATCAGCTATCTGCCACTGAAAGTCCCTTCAAATCAAAATAGGTCCAACCGTTTTGGAGATAAGCCGGAACAAACGGACGGACAGACAATTTTTTTTAAATTTGTTCTTTCTTATAAGCATCCACCGTATACGGTGGATGCTTATAAGAAAGAACAAATTTAAAAAAAGAACAAAGAACAAATTTATAAACTATATATAGTTTCATATGCATTGAGTAAAAAGATGTCACTTCGACATTACAAACAGACTATAGATAAGATTTATTGTAGATCATTTCTGTTTGGACCTGTTTCAGAGTACCCCACTTAAAGGTTCTCCACATTTTTATATGTACCTTTTCTTTATATACTAACTCCAAATTTTAATGTTAAAAGACTTATTGCAAAGTTTCTCTTAATTACAGAAACAGGAAATCTTAAAAAAAGAAAACAGTTAGGTGAAGAAAGACTCAAAATAAATCTTGTCAAAGCTCGTATGCGCGATTAACCAATGAATGGCGGTCGGAAAGTGTGGTGTAATGGCCAGATTTTATTGGTGAATTCGATTGGCCGTACTTACAGGGTCTTGTGTAGCTAACCTCGGGCTTTATAGGATTAAAACACGCCTTCGCTAGTTCCCCTATTTATTACTAGATTTACTCGAAGTAGGTACTGTAAACGCTCGGCGTGCTAACACTAGCGGGTCGTTTAAATATAAGATACTATGTATTGTTAGATCACTGGTTAAAATAAGTCCACGTATAACGTATTAATGGTTTATTTCAGTGCAAATACAGTATGTATAGTCACACTTATACTTCACTCAAAAATTACATCATCGATAGTTCAAGCTTTGAACTGCTTCTCTAGCGGGAAAAAGCTTCCACCATAGATTACCAAAATAATTCCTTTTTTTTTTAATCAAGCAAATGCGAGTTACTTATAAAATTGCTTACATAAAATACTTTTTTGGCTTCGATATATAAAATAATCTTTTTAAACGAAAATGTTATCAGCTCAATTAAATATGGACTAATCTTTTCTATAACTATTTACAATATTTTTACTATTTAGCGCAATCTGAATACAAATCCTCATAAATGTTACCAGCAGAAATAAACTTTATTCTAACAGTGTATAAAATACCTAACGATATCTTTACAAATCAACGTATATATTTATTATTTTACAAAAGCGTTTTAACAGTAGCTTTTCTAGCGGATTTGCCTAAGTGGAGGTCGATTATCCCACGTAAACGTACTACAGGAATATAAACTATCTGTCTGCCAAATTTCATCCAAATCCGTTTGGGAATATTTGCGTGATTGAGTAACAAACATTCAAACTTTCAAATATTTTTTTAATATTTTTTTAAGTAGGATATTCAAATCATTTAGTGAAATCAAATAAATCCATATCAACGACGTTTACGACGACGTACATTTAATTTCAATAATATTCTAAATTCGAAATAGTGTTTATCTCATAATCTTACGCCATTATCCGTTTAGTTACTCATGTGCCATTATCATAAGAATACTTGCGGAGGTTGCATAGAGACGCCAAGCAGGCTAAAGTATCTACAGTACTAAAGCAAAGTGAAGTAACTCTTCTTAATTTTGCGGTTAGATTCTACTTATCCCACAAAGTAAAGTTCAATTAATTCCGCGAGTGCAGGAAAATATTTCGTTCTTAAAAATAATGTTCAATTTTCCGTGTAAATTAACAGCCGTTAACTTAAGAAAATGTTTTCCGTGAGCGTTCTTGGTTTTAAGTTAATCTTTCTTATTGGTGTATTGTTTTACTTATATTTCTTGTTGTTTTACAACTTGTTCCGTACTTTAATTATATCAGCTAGACGTACCTATCTATGTATACCTATGAATTAGTGAAACCAATAAATCCTATCACATGTACCTACAGACATTTTTCCAGCGGAGGTTCGAAATTATGCTTCGGGAACCGGGATGAAAAGTATCGTATACTTTTATTCAGATATTAAACTAAATATCTGCGTGCTAAATTTCAACCTAATCCGTTCAGCCGTTTTTGGTGAATGACTAACAAACATCCAATCTTTCACATTTATAATATTAGGTAGTAGAATATCTACCTATACCTAATTATAATTATACAATTGTGTCATAAACAATGGCTGTTTATTCTGGGACATAAATCAAGTAGACATGAGCAAGCACTAATAAACAATATGGTACTTACTGTTAATAAAACCAAGAAAACGTAACATAATATCGTTGAGACAGGACATGTACAACAAAATAAAAATCACATTTAGGTTATGTTCGTCTATTAGGCACCTAACGTTGTAATATGTTTATCGCGGCAAAAGAACTGAACAGTCTATTTATTCTTTGTCAATGAAACGTTTTCCTTATCGCCGATGTCTTATTGGATTGTTGTGTAGTTAGTTCCTCTTTCACCGGAGGACGCGCCCTCCCTTATTGCTGTTATTCAGTTAGCGGAGGGATGGCCACTGAGTCGAGAAACAAAACTTCACCAGTTACGTCTTCCATGTTTGTTATTGTATTTACTAAGAACAGGCTCAGCTCCCTGACTCGTGTAATGGCTCCAATAATTTATTGTTTACGCTAATGACGTCGTCGCTCACGCAAAATAGCAAATTAACTTCATTTTCTCAGCTAAATTGAATATAAGGGTCGTGTAAACGTGTATAACGAAATTGAAAGTATGAAAGAACTTTAATATTCTTACACGTGACTGTATGCTGCCTTATCATCTATTTAATAATGAAAAGCAGCTTTATTTTCTTGTAGCGTAAATCCTTGTAAAGTTTTTGAGGGACATGATGAAATTATTGTGTCTTAGTAATGGAATAAATTTACTTGTCACGACTATTAAAAATATTCCACTCGACAATGCTCGAAAAATTTCCACGTAATTATTATAACGGGCAACTATGTCGTCAATTAAAGTGATTTGAGCAATATCTCCGAAGATAGTTCCGGTAATAATTGCGGTATTATTAACAATTTTTACCGGGAAATTTAAAAAAAAAATAACAAATGAAGACATCGCTTTATGAACAGTATTTAAATTCACGATAACCACTTTACTCGTACCTCGAAAAGCATTTTAAGCCGTTGGTCCCGGCTATCGTTCGTGGATGTTTGACAATCGTTACGGGTCGTCAGAAGCACAAAAGTCTGACATTCAGTCTTACCAAGGTATACTAGTATTTCGTGGAGGTCAGATAGGTCATTCCAAGTTAAATACTAGTATGCAGCTGCATCCGGTTAGAATGGAAGCTGACCACAAACATTGTTGGGAAAAGGCTAAGCATAGGCAAATGTTACTAACAGTTATTAAATTCAACATACCAGTAGCTACCGTTGTTACCTTCAACCCGTCAAACAACCGATGAAAAAATAAAATCCGCGTCCCTTCAGCACCAATGTCATATATTATGCCTTTTCATGGGAAACACTTGTCATCCTTGGTTTTGATGTCTTACCTGATTTTATACCGCAGCTCCCCTGTGATACCGCTCAAATATTTATGTGACACTGCTTAAAGGATCATAGCGTTAGTATATCCCATTCATTGTTACGTGTCGTGTCGGACGTAAAAGAATAGCACCATCCCATTTCTTCCTGTGGGTGTCGTAGAACGCTACTAAGGGACTTACCAGAGAATAGGCAGCAGCGTTCTCCATGCATTTTACCACTATACTGCGATCGCCTACCCGCCTGCCAAGCGTGGCGATTATGGCAAAACCCTCCTTTTGGGGGAGGCTTATGTCCAGCAGTGGACGTCTTTCGGGCAAATGATGATGAAGATGATCCCATTCATTTCCATGGGATTAACATATAGTACAGATACTATATCTATCGCTTTTAGTTTTTCCAAAGTTTCTGTAACGAATTTTTGCCGTTAGTTTCAACTTTGATGTTCTTGTCCTTAGGGATAGTTAAAATACGAGGGGCCGGGCATCCAACGTCACGTTGGATGAACATTGAAGGATATACTATCCTCGTGTGGTACAGAAGCTATAAATGTGCGTTTGTTATCTACACCACTTTAGAAATAAACTTACGAGGCACAAGACAGGCAACGTTCTAAGAAATATTTTGTCCCTAATTAAATTGGTTTATTGAACCTCGATGATAGGCGTTTAGCTACCTGTATAGCAACAGGATAATAATATGTAGCATACAAATAGAAGTTATTAGTAATTTTTCACTAGCTTGTGCCAGCATCTTCTTCCCCCTGAAAGTCGGAAATTATCAAGGGATGCCTCGATACGCCTTTTTACCGATACGATACCGATACCGATGCTCTTATAAAAATATCGGCGATACCGATACCGATACGATTATTGAATTCAAAAATGAAGGTAAAATAAATAATACACAAGTCAGGTTATTTTTTTAAGTAACATTAACATAAAAAATAGCAGGACAAACTAAATAAGCCGTTTAAAACTATAGACAGGTTGAGATTCGTTAATAGTATATTTTAGGTATCGGTATCGGTATCGGATGCATCCCTAAAATTATCCCATGGGAACGTACTACCGGAATAAGAAGTAATCCTCTGTGTTAATTCAGATTATAAACTGTTTGCTAAATTCCATCTAAATATGTTTTGCCGTTTTTGCGTAATTGTGTAACAAACATCCAAACGTACAAACTATCAAATTTATAATGTTACATATTCGTAGGATAGGATTTTACTTTTCGATACGGCCTTGTTTATCTACAAAATTGTATATTTGAATAATACGGTTAGAATTTATGTACATCCATTTTTAAAGGTTTCATAAACTCGACCCATTTTTTTTTTTGTAATGAGGTAGATTATATTTTAACGCAGTGTTTATACAACACGTGGAGAGAGTATTACATTGTCCCTAACATGTTTCGAAATAAACATGATTAATATGCCGACAGTACCCCGTCTTCGCGTTAAGGGTAACTAACTCATTAAAACTTTAAATTGCGGTCACCTAAAATTATATAGGTAACGTAAACGGAGCTCTGTAAATTTTATGTTACCCATTTGTTTTTGATTTAATTTTGAAATACAGAATTTATAATTTTAAACAAAATTTCACGGTCTCGAAAACATTGCGGTGTTTCGTATCGGTTACTCATTCCGCTTAAAATGTTATCGAATTAGTTCACGAAAAACAAATTGGACACACGACTGGCAAAATAAACCACACTGATTTATTTGTTTTCGGTCGCGGTCAAAAAGAGCTTCGTATTCAGGATAACCGTTTCCACACCACCTTTTATTTAGATGAGGAAGTACCTAAGAGGTGTGTACACTCTCGCGGCGCTTTTTACCGTCTATCCTTTGTTTTGTGAACGAGCTACTTTTGTTTTTTCCTCCAATTGTTTTTTGTACTATAGACTAAAGTAACAAAGAAAATATTTTATCCAGCCTTGGTGATGTTTGCTTTCAGAATTTTATAGTGACGATGTTCCCAGCTGTACCTACATCAAATGACATCTAGGTATTAACGTAGGCACGTTCTTTGTCTTGTTTTATTTTTTCTACGACTGACAAAGACAACGGTGTTATAAACGGTAAAAAATAAAGGTAGATATTAAATGTGTGTCTGGGCATTTTTTTCTACGTCGTATATTTCTATGCATTGACTTAAGAATGTTTGCATCAACTTAACACAGTTAAGGAATTTTAACATCGTCTACACAGCGTTAAAATAACGACCTATAAATTAATTTGACGCAAACCTAAATAAAATTTATGTAATAGCCTTAATAAAATATGGGCTATTAGTGTGATGTGTTTCCCAACTCGACGCAAATTATAGTATAAATGAGGAAAGCACAGATGCTAAGGCAATAAGATCCGCACATTACACGGAAATCGGCCAAACGACGGGGATATTAGCAATGAGTATTTGCTGCCTCCCGTATGCAACTAAATATGATTCTGATGACACCTCCGTCGGTTGCACGTCGTCATAGATAAAGCAACATTCTGGGATCACTTTCTGATAAATGGTAACGGGTCGTGTAACAGAAGCTATGACTGAAGAACGTTCTAAGACTTTCTGTCTGACCGACAGGTGTTTAATCTGTAAAGTCTGGCTTTGATCGAAGTTGAAATATATTTAAAAATTAATTAAAATATTTTTTGAGAAAAATGCTTTGCTAAAATAGTGTATGGCTTGCGGATTAAATAAAAAAAAAACTGTCTTAATTACATACGTAATATTCTCTGAATTTTAACAAAATCACCAGCAAAAAATAATAAAAAACATCTATATTTAAGGCTTACCTTAGTTTTGATTTATAAATGCATCAAGATAAATGGTTTTGTGTATAGAGATTAAAATATACGATATTTAAATGCGATTTCGTAATATATTTCAGCGTTTTAGATAGCGTCAGTCTGTACATAGCAGGACGAGGGTGCGATATAACATCGCATAATTTTAGATTAAGATATTATTATTTCTGTAACTTGACATGTTTTAGGAAAACATAGTTTATTTTAGGACTAGTTCCTGCTCGCGACTTCGCCCGTGTTGTAGTCACCTATACTATAAACCTGCCAGGGGTGGGGGTTGTTCGAAAGAGATACCATGGCGTGGCCCCTGGCTCACAGGCAATTTAATGAACACGGGTGGGTTTTAGTCAGTAAAAGTCTGACACGCCCATCTGCTCCACCCAGAGCGGGAGAAGTTATTTGATGATTTCCCAGCAACGAAAAAAAAAAAAAAACAAACTATAAAACATCATATACATGGCACTCAGAAATATTGTAGCTCTCTACCAGTGAAATAATTTAGTAATCGTATCAGTACCTCTAGAGATTACCACCTACATTTAAACTTACAAACATACTCTTAATAATGGTAGTGTAGATAAGTAATTTTTAACCGACGAAAAAACGGAGGAGGTTCTCCAGTCGACGCGTATATTTTTTTGTTATGTATAACCACGCATAACTTTTTTCAGAGTAGTCCGATTTTGATAATATTTTTTTTATTGGAAGTGGTTTTACCCCGAAGTGGGTACCATATAAATAAAAAATAAAAAAACCTACCCTAAGGGTAGGAAAACAGGGGATGATTGATTGTTCACTCACATATTTTTATTGAATGCTGAGTTGTGTATTACAAAAGTAATCAACATTTTAGGATGTAGTAATTAGTAGATTATAGCCACAAAAAATTATAAAATAAAAACTTTGTACCAAAAAAATAAACCGCTGAAAAAACTGAAAAGCAAAAAATAATAAAGCTTTTTGGTTTAACCTTAATAACGAAGTTCGGAAGTCGGTGACTTTGGATATGTATTTTAATTTTATGTCACTGCTTTCCGAACTTCGTTATTAAGGTTAAACCAAAAAGCTTTATTATTTTTTGCTTTTCAGTTTTTTCGGCGGTTTAATTTTTTTGTTATTTATTACTACTTATTCCAACATGTTATATGTATTGTGTTGCAATCAAACGTAATATTGAATGGTTTTGAATGAAGTTTTCATTGATGTGCTGTTTGTGATTTCTGTCCCTGGAGTGCTGTAAAAATAACCTACTAATAAATACTTAGCCCACAAATGGATAATTTATTATGTTTATAACTTTATATTTTTGCTTGAGAAATTACTTAAGTCAGTCGTCTTAAAGGCTTATTATTGGAGTCCAAAACGGGTGAATTGACACTTTTGTATACTACTAAAAACAAAAAACTACGTGGTCCCTTTCACCGGCTTCATAAAGTTCATAACTCATTTGTTGGGCTCGGTATCACCTTTTATAACAAGCTTCCCTCTTCTTTGCTAGATTTACATTTTAATGCGTTTAAAGCTAAAGTAAAATCAAATCTTTGTTCTAAGAAGGCATACTATTCTATCAACGACTACTTAAACGATAAGAATTGTTGTTTTTTTTTTATATGAGTTACTCCATAGCATTGTTTATTTTATTTGACTGTATAAACCATTAATTTTTAGGGTTCCGTACCTCTAAAGGAAAAAACGGAACCCTTATAAGATCACTTTGTTGTCCGTCCGTCCGTCCGTCCGTCCGTCCGTCCGTCTGTCAAGACCGTTTTTCTCAGGAACGCGTGGAGGTATCAAACTGAAATTTCTATATGATACTTAGTTCTACTGTCCCTGGAAGCTGTAGAAAAATCAACCTTCTAAGTCAACGCAATCAAAAGATACAGCCATTTAGGCCGCAAAATTCCGCAAATTTTCGAAACTCGCACGGGAATCAAAACCTACAGGGTACTTCCCGTGAACTTAGAATCTTGAAATTTTGTACGAAGTCACGTCTTATAGTACAGATATAGGAAAAATTACGAAAACCGTAAATTTTTAGTTTCGTCATATAAAAAAAAATATTTTTGTCAATTTTGAACTTTTACTTATATACCCACAGGTTTGTACGGAACCCTCGGTGCGCGAGTCCAACTCGCACTTGACCGGTTTTTTTTATTATTGAAATTTCCATTTTTTGATGAAATTTAATTACTTACCTATTAATGTATAAAATCAAGTTCTTACAACTTATCAGACAGCTGTGCTGCTGGGGAGTTTGTTGCGCCACTTCTTCTTCCCAGCTAAAGCACTAGGAAGTGTCGAAGGGTGGGCGTTTTTGGGGACTGTCATATGTAATTTTGACGTTCGAAAAATGCTGACTCTCAGCCTTGTTTGAATAAATGACTTTTGATTTTGATTACTATTTTCTGTAGGTTAATTTATCTGTGGGCGAATCGACAACTCCAGAAATACGTAGGTATAAAGCAATTGGCACGTCTTGAATTTTATGCATATTACTTACAATTTAAAAATCAAAATTAAAACTCATTTATTCAAACTAGGCCGAGAGTTATCAGCTCTTTTTGAACGTCAAAATTACATATGATAGTGCCCCGAAAACGCCCGCCTCTCACCATTTCCTAGTGCTTTAGCTGTAAAGAGGAAGTGGCGCAACAAACTCTCCAGCAGCACAGCTGTCTGTTAAGTTAGAAGAACTTGCCAATTGCCTAAATTGTTATTGATATTAGGAGAAAATTAGCATAAAATTACTTTATTGCATACAATTCAAAACGTGCCAATTACCTAATACATATTTGGTGAAATTAACAGCATACATTGGGTTCGATATAACAGTTTCGTGCGAAAATGAGCCGTCAAAAATGAGGAATTATATTTATTTTTGTTAAAATAATGTTCATTTGTTTGTTTAAATAATGTGTTATAACTAGATCAGTTTGTTTCCTGACTGCTTACTCCGAGAAGAAAGACTGAAACTAACCCAGAGTTCATTGTCGAGATAGGTCATCATATTATTAGTACATTGCCTACATATACTATGACAGTAGTGAAAAAAGATAGTTATTGCATCGATAGATAGTTAGTACATCGTATCCCATTTTAGAAAATGTATCCTTTTTGTGTGGGTTTTTCATACCTAATGTTTCGTGTAGAAAAAAGCTCCACAAGGTAAGCATGAATAGTGTCAAGCTGACATTTTTACACCAGCATAGGTATTTCTATTTATGTAGGTACGTCAAACTGTCGTGTTTCCCTCGTTTAACTTTTATATTTTACGCAAAGGCTACCGGCTGCTACGTTTCATGTTTTTAATTTCATATCCTGGACCGAGTCAGACATAATATTTTTTATGAAAGTGAAAAAGTTTTTATTTCATTCAATTAAAAATATTTCTGCTAAAATACTCCGTAATTGGTACCTTTAAGTTGTGAAACTAATCATCTTTATTTTGTCGAAAAGTAAAGTTCTAGTCCCACTTTTTATTGCGTCTGGACATTCTTAATAACATTATAAATGGATCTAGAATCTTTTTTCTTGGGCCGAAATGCTGTCACGTAATGTATCTTCCAAAAAGCTATTCTGTGTACCCATCATGTCCAGTGTGTAGAGTAATTTCATTAATTATGTTAGAAATAAAAAAGACTTACACACATAATACGCCTTTTCATATTATTTCATATTTACGTTTACTATGCACAGAGTGGGTATTCATTCGTCGGTATGATACAATTTATAACATTCGTTCATAACTATAATTTAATGGGTGACAAAAGCATAAAGGTTACTAAAAAATGACATGACATTTTTAGTAATTCTTTTCAGGCGTCACCAGTCTCTAACTATAAGGTCATTTTTAAGGCATTTTCCAAACATAGGACACCCTAAAACGCTTAATTTTCGCACATTAAAGCGTATTGGTACGTATTTAATGGAAGAAAAAATTGAGTGTTTTGTCAAATGTTCAAGAGCAAAGACTTAAGGGGAATTTAGTCGGGGGCTCGTACTCACTTGTGGGCTTGGCTAAAAAGCACGCTGTCTCACCAGGCACCGTGTCCGACAGAGATAGTATCAGTGTTGAGCAGTTAGACTCTAGTCTACACGCACAACGTTATTGAGTGAGATGCAGGATCATTTATAGTATAACAAGCGCGTAAAAAAATAAGAAAAGTCCTTCAGAAAATCGAGTTTTATGAAAAAACCACAGCATAAATGAATGACCAATAAAGTTTATTGAACTTTTCGATATTCGAGATTTTACACTTCTTTTATTACTTAAACACGTCCAAAGTTAGGTTAAATTAGCAAGAAAAACTAATCTTTGTTGGCTCATAACTTTATAATTGCTTTTCATTTTAGTGTTATGTTTCCACAAAGACAATATTAATAATGAGACAAAACCATACCATATTTAATTTTAGATGTACTCTGTCGAACAGTGGAGCAATACACTCTCGAAGTTTTCATGGAAAAAAATCTGACTAGATTCACCTTAATCAAAAATATTTCTTTAAAATAAAATAGTTATTATGCAGAAACAATCGTAACAAAGAGCCCAAAAAAAAAATCCGTTGCATTATTCTCAAAATATTGAGTGTAAACTATTATAATTTATGTAATGATAAGGTAGGAAATGCAATAAATTAAAGAAGTACCTAAAAATTTGTCCACTGGGCCCGTGCATATTTTTTTTTCTCTTTCACTTTCCAATCACTTTTATTTTTGTTTGTTGATTCGATTCAACTAACATCAAACTGTTTTTCATTCATCAATTTGTTTCTTACCGCGCCTTAAATGATAAAATCAACCTTAAAGTTAGACTAGACAGCTCTACAAATTTAGTTTTTGTCTTTCAAGGGTTATTTAAAAAATAGCACGAGTGAAACTTAACCTTGAGACCTTTAATTCTGCGGTATCATTAAACGTAATTAGTCAGTCGGTTTTCTTTGTCTGACCTGAGAATAATTTTCTTTAAAAATTATTATATTTGCCATTTATCACCCTGCTTGTTCAAGACAGCATCCCAAGCAGCATTGCAAGCTGTATGTAGGCTGTATTTAAGTTCTTTTTATACTATAAGCTGTATATCAGGCTTATAAGTAAAAAAATGGGCACATTTTATGCAGCTTTTTGCGTTATAAGAGCTGTATAATAGCTGTTGGAGCAAGAAAGAGGCTGTATAATAGCTGTATTAGAGCTGTTAATCGGTGTGATCAATCTATATTTATAATCAAAATCAAAAGTCATTTATTCAAACTAGGCTGAGAGTCAGCACTTTTCGAACGTCAAAATTACAAAAGACAGTCCCCCAAAAACGCCCACCCTTCGACACTTCCTAGTGCTTTAGCTGGGAAGAAGAAGTGGCGCAACAAACTCCCCAGCAGCACAGCTGTCTGATAAGTTGGAAGAACTTGATTCTATACAGTAATAGGTAAGTAATTAAATTTCATCAAAAAATGGAAATACTAAAAATAAAAAAAAATAAAAAATGGTTTATAGTCAAATAAAATAAACAATGCTATGGAGTAACTCATATAACCTGTCAGTAGGTAAGCTAATTCTGGTGAAAGAACACAAACGTTGTCTTGAGTTAATCACAGCGACCAACAATTCTTATCGTTTAAGTAGTCGTTGATTGAATAGTATGCCTTCGAACAAAGATTTGATTTTACTTTAGCTTTAAACGCATTAAAATGTAAATCTAGCAAAGAAGAGGGAAGCTTGTTATAAAAGGTGATACCGAGCCCAACGAATGAGTTATGAACTCTATGAAGCCGGTGAAAGGGGCCACGTAGTTTGTCCTTATTTCTAGTATTAATATTATGAATGTCACTGTTTTTAGTGTATAAGTGTATATTTTGTCTAATATATAAGATGTTAGCGAAGATGAATTGTGATGCCATCAACGTCAGTGTATTGTCTTACTTTCCTGACGGCGTAGGCAGCCGAACTGAGCCTTCCCGCTAGGCTTGATATGTGTGATCCCCACTGAAGTTTGGCATCTACTGTTATGCCCAGAAAAACTGCCGAGTCTACAGTTTCAAGCACCTCATTTTCTAAGACGATGTTGGGTCCCAGATTTTTTACATTCGGCAAAGCGAACTTTATACATTTAGTTTTCTTAGCATTGAGAACTAAATTATTCGTAGTAAACCAATCCGTAACCATTGAGAGGAGAAACTGGAGAAGAAGGAGAAACTGACTGACTGATCAATCAACGCACAGCCGAAACTACTAGGACTAGGAACGTGAAATTTTGTACACGGCTTCCTTTTATAATGTAGGGGAGCACTAAGAAGGGGTTTTTGGAAATTCGACCTTTAAGGGGGTGAAAAGGGGGGATTTTGTTTGTATTAAAAATCTTATTCCTTGAGTTAATAAACCCCATCATGACGTATGCATGTGCAGTCTTTGCACACACGCACCCCCGACACATCCATAGGATGCAGACCTTCCAAAACCGTTTCCTTCGCCAAGCCACAGGCTCCCCATGGTTCGTTCGGAACGAGATCCTCCATCTCGATCTGAAAATGCCCACTATTGCTCAATTTCGTTTCTTCGATAAAGCCGAGTTACATCGCAATCCCTTGATTGTGAAGGCCGCTAGCTATGTCCCCAGTAGAATCAGTAGAATCCGCCGGCCGAGACATGTCCTTTCCGACCCAGACGACCCCATCACTGTTCTGCAAGAAATGAATAGGGCCACCAGTACAGCACACAAATACAAACGACCGTCCTTCCGACCTCGCCGCCGAGGTCCTCGCGCCTCGCGAAGACCCCCCCCGAGTAACGATCAGACCCCCGACCGTCCCTTGCTCGTTGATGCGCCAGCCTGCGCCGCAGCTGAGCCAGTAGCTTTAAATTCCCCGTCTAATAATCATGAAAATATCTTGATCCAGCCTGTCCCTGATAGTACTAGCTGGTTTTTGAAGAGAATTACAGAATTATAAAATTTCGACAAACAGATTTTCAATGTAATAGAAACTTGAATGGCGACATTATTATTTACAATATTTATCAGTGAGTAAAAGAAATCTTGGACTTAGATTTATGAAGGTGATAACTGCAAGTGCGGATTTAAATTTATTGTGAACCTGTTTATGTTTTCCGGCAAAATAATCAAGCGCCAGCAAAATAATCGAGCTGACATAAAGAAAACATACTGTTAATACGGTAAGTAAGTGTTTAATTTTTTAGTTTAGTTTAAAAAATATATAAAAGTTATAGATATGAGGGCACAGTGTGATCATTGTGCCCTCATATTAAGCTGATAATCATGATATGGCTTTAACTGTTATAAAATATTCCTTAAATTATATTAAAAATTTTGTTTTCATACATTCGAAATTACGAAAATGGCGACAATTTGTTAAACAGCCTAAACGATATTCGGAGTGTGTTATAGTCTGTGTAGCTGTACTAAGTATGTTAAGGATTATATTGTACAGCGTTTGGCTGTTAATCAGCTTTATAATAGAATATTTTTATTACTTAGGCTGTATATCAGTTCTCAATACATAGTTTATAATTCTCTTTAGAGTTTCTTAAAAGAAATAAAAACTCTGAGCCCAAGATGATGATAAGTACCTATGTATGGTAAAACCAAAAGAATTAGCTGTTTAATTTTTAACCAACAAAAAAAAAAGGAGGAGATTCTAAATTTGACCATTTATTTTATACCTAAGTAAACTTATTGTAACGTATGATTATTATATTGTTTTTATTATATCTGTTTTACTTAATTTTCAGGAAAATATGCAGTTTAAAATTATAAAAACCATTGAGTAAGAGCAAAACAGGCTTTGCATTGCACAAGTTTGTGGGAATCAAAAGGCGAGTTAAGATGGCCAAGAAAGTGATTAAACGTCAACAAATTAGTAAAGGATGAAACATTTCGGCCTTTAGATAATTGGCCCACTTCAAAATGCTGTGTGAAAAGACTATCATTATCGTCATATGACGAAATAGTAAGACAACAAGATCTTTTGGTTCAAATAAATCATCAATTGAACTAATTGCGCTGCTGCAAGAAGAAACGTCATCATAAGGTTACGAAGGATGAAATAAATCTACACATTTAACATAACTATTATGATCATTAATATCACTGTTTAATGTTTTTGCTACGGAACCCTCTTCGTTGGACGTCGACGGAATTGGCAGTTTACTGTTTTTTTTTTTTTTTTTTTTTTTGGCTGGGAAATCATCAAATTACTTCTCCCGCTCTGGGTGGAGCAGGAGGGCGTGTCAGACTTTTACTGACCCACCCGTGTTCCTTCAGTAGCCCGTATGCCAGGGGCTGTGGTGTCTCTTTCGAACAAACCCGCACCCCTGGCAGGCATCGACCCTTGCGGGCCCAATCACTTTTTGTGCTGACATCTCTTTGAGGCGCGCGTGGAACACAACGCGCCGTCGACTTGGGCTTGGTCCTTACCGGATAGCGAGCTACCCATTATTTGCCATCCGCAAACCCATGCCTACGGTGGCCGGAAATCGGCCTGGGATTCCCAACGCCCAGGGCGTCTCCGTATCCTGCGGCGGCTAGGGTCGCGAGGGCGCATATGCTGCCTCTCCCTCACGTGCGCCGCCTCCATCTTCGCGAGCATCACTGCTTCGCTGAAGGAGGTGACGGCTCCCCATGCCCTCTCGCTCCGTACCATGGCCTGGACCAGGCCCGGACGCGAGAGATCGCCGCCGCCGATCGCCTCCACGAGGACACGACGGTGCTCCACCCAAGCTGGGCAGACCGCCACCGTGTGCTCTACCGTGTCCTCAGGGCGATCTTCGCAATGGAAACACCCGGGCGTTTCCTCCCGCCATTTCCGAAACGGCGGTTGACCGTTAAGTCTTATCGAGCGACTGTGTCATGAATACAAAATAAAGCTGTACTATACTCGTAGCTGTCATTTATTTTATTAGTTTTAAAACGCCCTCATAGACAAATCATAAAACCACTGTATTTACAAGAGTGTCCAATTACGCCATAAAACTTAGTTTTACATTGGAGTTTGCATATACCATTGTACAGAAACAAGTATCAAATGATACTGTAATAACACTTAGAGCTGTAATAAGTAAGTGATCACATGCAAAATACAGCTTGCATACAGCTTTAACGATAAAACCAGATTAAAGTGTCAAGAAATACCTTAAGTTTTATATTAGACTTTAAATATTCTGTTTAAATACCCTAAGCGTTCGCGGATCCCTTAGGAAAACTTAGTTTTACAATGGAGTTTGTATATACCATTGTACAGAAACAAGTATCAAATGATACTGTTATAACACTTAAAGCTGTAATAAGTAAGTGATCACATGCAAAATACAGCTTGCATACAGCTTTAACGATAAAACCAGCTTAAAGTGTCAAGAAATACCTTAAGTTTAATATTAGAGTTTAAATATTCTGTTAAAATACCCTAAGCGTTCGCGGATCCCTTAGTAACTCTTTTATACAGTTTGGGCTGTATATTATCTCATAAATCTTTCTTATAACTACTATATAATATTTTGACACTCTTTTAAGTCTCTAAAAGAACTCTAAGTTCTAAATAGGCTGGTTTATTGATGTTGAAAACGCTTGCGTGCTGCTTGGTAAGTTGGCGATTTTAAACTTAAATTATCTATAAGTCCATGTTTCCTCAAGATGTTTTTCCTTCACCGATGTCAGTAGTGTCTAAAACAATTAGAAAGTACATATAAATTGCAAAAGCCGCATTAGTACTTGTTATGGGGTTATTCCCCTACGAGGAGGGTCCGGTGACGGATAGCCCGTGTCAAGTGGCACTGGAGGACACCGTGGAGTTTTAGTGGGTTACAGTCCCACATAACTGCGCTGTCTCCCCGTGGTAGCGCAGTAGGCATTTCTCCACGTTGAAAAAAAAATGCCCGGTTCGACGGCGCCTTATGTTCCACGCGCGCCGTCACAGATGTCAGGAACATCTGGTAGGCTCCGCAAGGGCCGATGCCTGCCAGGGGTGCGGGTTGTTCGAAAGTGATACCGCCGCCCCTGGCACGGGCAACTGAAGGAACACGGTTGGGTTTTAGTCAGTAAAAGTCTGACACGCCCTCCTGCTCCACCCAGAGCGGGAGAAGTCATTTGATAATTTCCCAACGTCAAAAAAAAAAAAAAAACAAAACGTATTGACCACTAATTTATCACGACTAATTTTATGTATCTATCACGGCTATTTATATTTAGTTATTACGACCAATTCAATTGGCAATCACGACTAATTATTTCTAGGTATCAGGAATAATTATATCTAGTTATCACGACTAATCATATTTAGCTATCTTGACTAATTGTATCAAGCGTTCACGACTAATCATAATCTAGACATCACGACTAATTATATCTAGCGCCAATCAATGTAAGGACACTGATTGGTGCTAGAAATCATTCAGTAAATAGGTACTCTTCCACTGGAAATAAAGAAATCTCCACCAATGTATTTAATAAACAAACAAAATAACTAAGAAGCCTGTACGAGATTGTATTCCTTAATGTATTAAATGAGGTCAAACGTCACGGGCAACTGTTCTAGACCTCAAGATGTTGAGAATTCTTCCGCGTGGCTGAGAACGAGACAAGCGAACTACTGTTTTGACTCCGAAAGTGATTAATGGACGTGACTAGAACGAGTTTCTGGCTAAATAACAGTAATATTCGGCAAATCTGCAAGGTTAAGCAGTGTATGCAGCGGTTTGTATGCGGATGGGAGAGCGTTCTTGGAGGCAAAGGGAAGCAGTAATAGGTACTTTCGATTAAAATAGCTTGCCGTGGTGACTGGTAAATTCGTTCGTTAAATTGTAGGTATACTGGAGTAAATGCGATTTGCTTACAAGGTATAAATTGGAATGATTAATATTTTTTTTTATAATCATAGTTATCCACATCCGACTTTAATCACAAAGTTTTCGTAAGATTGAACAGAAAATCCTTCATTTTGTATACGTTGTTATACCTTCATATTTTTCAATCTCAATACCATTTTAACAAACAGACATAAACAACGCCACTTTTTGTTGTAAGGTATGTCATAAACTTAAAATGAAAAGACCTAAGGACTCTATGCCTTAAAATGTGTCCTTTGTAAAGAAGCCCGAGCCTTGATTGCAGCTAAATTAAATTATCATCAGCCCTCGTCTTGCAAAGGTAAGCATTGGAAAAATGCAGTGTCCACATCGCGACGAGAAATGAAATGAATATTATAGAGCAAAAAATCTTAGGCACTCCTCTACTTAAAGGCATCTTACGAATAAAATGTAATATAAAAGGACAGGAGAGCAACGATGGTCCAGTACTAATGCCCGACTTACGAGGTGTACGTTTCAAAACCTATCAGGCACGATACTTTGTGTAAATTATTTCATCACCACTGATTGCTCTTAAAACGGTGAAGGAAAACATCGTGAGAAAACATGTTCGAGAACCTAAAATCGAAGACATGTGATATCTACCAATCCACACTGGGCTCGCGTGATAGATTACGGCCCAATCCCTCCCAAAAGAGAGGAAGCTTCTGCCCAGCAGTGGGAATATTTTTATTGAGGGCCAGCAGTGAGCTTCTTCAATTATACGTATATTTATAAAAGGACAATCTAACTTGAAATTGCCAAAAGTGATTAATTTAAAAGGTCGGGAGTGATATTTCAAATTTAATATCTTCCTGTCAAGTATTGTGTAAGGATGGCAATGAAGATATAGGTCTCAACACTGATACTTCGTTTCCTTAGGAATCCTCTCGATGAGAAATCATTAAAAGGAAATAAATAAATATTTTCTCTCTGAAACATGATTGTGGGCCGAGCAGCTTATAATTGATGAATACTGTTATTTTTATAGTAAGTTTAAAAGTTAAATCTACGATACATTTTACTTTTAAAGGTCTAAGACAAGATTTTTGGAATCTTGACTTGGAGGGTGAAATGGAGAGCAGAATAGGCCTGTTTGTCTTCAGTGATGTATGGCGTTTTCTCATGTTATGCCTACGTACGTGTTGTACCTTCATTAAGAAAGAACCATTGTTAAAAATCTATTATAGAAGTTGTATATTCGAGCCATTTGGGGTTGAAGCACTAGAGAGCCATGGGTTTTTTCGAGATATCGCCAAGCCAACCGCTTGGCGATATCTCGAAAAAACCCATGTCGACTCTTCAAGGGCTGGCCTATTTTTTACCAAAGAATCAGCATTGCCATACAACGTGGCAACGCTAACAGATTCTTGGGCACTTTTCCTGTTGACAGCAATGCCGACGAATTTTTTGATGTCCTGTGTTTTTACCCTTTTTTATATATGTCGGGATTGGTCCAGACATCAGAAGTAAAACTCAGATATGGCAATACACAAATTTATTTCAGTTGAACAATCGGTTATCTTATCTAGAAAATAGAGAATTAAATAAAAATAATTAAATAACTAATAATGGCAGTGAGGGCGGTCACATAGGGCAGTACTGACTGTCAGGGACAGTGGTCCATGCACCCACCGCAATAAGGATAGTACTACTTGTCAGAGACAACGTTCCACATCCAATAACTGTGCAGTACTGACTGTCTAGAGACAGTGGTCCGTGCACCAAGACGCATCCGTTAGAAATGCGTGCCGACTCAACGGCGCAGCTCCTTATAAAGGCGATCACTAGTGGGGGAAACGTCACAATATTTTACTCGATTGAACTTCAAGTCTTTTAAGCCAAATGACAGATAGAGTGAATGATTTTTCTATGATGCGTCCGGTGCACGTTCCACTAGCGCCCTGTAGGTGCCGTCTCTGACAGCTGTCAAACTATATGGCTGCCGTCACGGCCATTCTGACAAATCACTCGTCCTCGAGTGCATTCATTCATCTAAAAATAATAAAAGAAAAGACTTTCATTAATTCACATCATCTTCATCGTTACATATCGAAATAGTAAATATCACTGGTCTAGGTATTTCTTTACAACAGAAAACCCCTACAGTTACAAACAGTCTGGTCTAAATCGTCACCCACTAAAGCAGGTGAGATTCCTGCAGCACCTCAAAGATCACTAAAGTTTAAACATTCTGGTCTGAATCGTCACCCACTAAAGCAGGTGAGATCCCTGCAGCGCATCACAAATCAACACCCACAACAGCAGGAGTGATTTTAAAGTTTTATTCGCAAAAATGATCATCTTCCACAAAAGTAGAAGAGACCACATACTAATTGATCATTCCAAAGATTATAATATAGCTTCGGAATTATCTACACTTAAGGTGCGAGAGCTAACAGAAAGTGTTTCCTCTGAATCATCTGCACTCAATGTACGAGAGCTTGCAGAAAGCGTTTCCTCTGAATCATCTGCAGTCAATGTGCGAGAGCTTACAGAAAGTGTTTCCTCTGAATCTGAAGGCATATTATTATTTACAGGTACAAAAGACATACTGAACTCATCATCTGCCGTCACGGTCCGTTCATCATTATCATCACTATCATTTTCGCAAATTTCCAAATAACCTTCTTGCCCTTTAGGTACTTCCCTTAAATTTTCATGAGCAAATTTATAAATTCTGTTAGAACCGTTGATATGTTTAAGCTCATAACGGTCATTATCTAATACAGTGACTATTTTATAAGGCCCCTTAAATTTATTATCTAACTTCGTTTGATGTCTTGCTTCGCATTTTACAAAAACGAATTCACCTACTGCAAAAGGTTTAATCCGGGCTTTTCCCTTATTAAACCGGATAGTGTCAGCGTTAGCTGCTCTTTGAATAGCTTCCGATGCAGATGAACGAGCCGTTTCAACATTAATCATAGGTGGTTCAGAAGAACTAGGAGTTATTTTAGCTAGATTAAGTGAGGAACCTTGAATGCCAAACATCAGTTCCATAGGCGTAAAACCTGTGGTCCTAGAACGTGTACTGTTAAGAGCAAGTTGGATCTCTCCTAGTTCATCCTTCCAAGCATTATTAGAATTACATTCTATAACAGTAAGAATATTCTTTAAAGTTCGCATGACCCTCTCAACCTGCCCGTTTGCTCTACTAGAACCGGTTGCTATTAAATGCAGCTCTATTCTATTCTCATTACAAAAGTGTTTAAACTCATTACAGTCATAACAACGTCCTCTATCTGCGATAATGCGCTTTGGGGCACCAAATAAGTTTACAGCATTCTTAATTGCTCTTACAGCGTATGAAGAGCTTAAGGTCGGAGTATATTCAAGCAGTACAAACTTTGTAAAGGCGTCTATTAAAACTGAGCAATATTCTTTTTTATCACTTTTTCCAGAAAGTTTTCCAGTTAAATCTAAATGAACTGTGTGCCAAGGGACTGGATGTTTAGGAATTGAATGCAGCTGCATCTGCTGTGCACCTGAAGGGCCTTTAGAAGTTTTACATACTACACAGGAATTAATAAACTTTTTTACAAATTTAGCCATATCAGAAAACCAATAAAATTCGTAAAGTTTGTCTAACGTCTTCTCAAAACCTAAATGTTTTATCTCATTATGAACATGGTTAATAAGGGACCAAACCAAAGAACGTGGTACAATAGGTAGCCAACTAGAAACTCCTCTCCGTTCTATCTTCCTATACAATATTCCTTGTCTTAAATCATACGTACGCGATATCTCTTCAGGTAATTGATTATTACGGAATTTTGCTATTATTTCAGAAAGTTCCGAATCGCGTTCCTGTTCTACAATTAACCAACCTTTATCTAATTCAAGATTTACTTTACGGGGCTCAGAATAATTTGTGTTTGACAAATTCCGAGACAAGAAATCTGCATGAGCCATCTTTCGACCTTCTTTGTACACGATATCAAACTCGTAAGCCTGCAATATAGCCCACCAACGGTGAACCCTTGGAGTCAAATCACGTTTTGAGTGAGAAGCTTTAAGGGAGTTACAATCGGTAAATACAGTGAATTTTCGTCCATGTAAATAATGACGAAAATGTTCGATTGCTTTTACTACCGCAAGGGTCTCTAACTCGTAAGAGTGATATCGTGTCTCTGCATCTATGGTCTTCCTACTATAATACGCTACTACATGAGGGATATCATTATGTTTTTGAATAAGAATTGCACCGTATCCCTCGCAACTTGCGTCGGTATAGAGTTCAATGGGCAAGGATGGGTCAAAAACTTTTAAAACTGGTTCGGACGTTAAAATGTGGATAATTTTTTTGTGTATTCGGTCATGCTCTGGGGTCCACTTAATATTGCCTTTTCCTTTTGTTAAGGGGTACAAAGGGCGAATTATTTGGGAAAAGTTAGGTATAAACTGTCTAAAATACGTTGCTAGCCCTATGAGCTGCCTAACCTGAGTGACAGTTTTTGGAGTTGGAACATTAATTAAGGCTTGTATTTTTTTTGGATTTGGTCTAATTTCTCCAGCTGAAACTACATACCCAAGGTATTCAGTTTGAACTTTCAGAAATGAACATTTCTTTAAATTGAACGAGAACCCAGCATTGGACAGCGTTTTAAGTAATTTGTCCAAGCGGTAAAGCCCTTCATCAATATCTGTTGAAATTGAAAGGACATCATCCATGAAAACTAGGATCTTTTCATCATTCATAGGCTTTAAAGCAGTATTAATTGCCTTTTGAAAAATGGAAGGGGCATTGCGTAACCCAAAGGGCATAGCCAAATATTCAAACTGCCCTTTTGGGGTAACAAATGCTGTCTTTTCTATGGAACTTTCATGTACAGGCAGTTGGTGAAACCCAGAGGCCATATCAATACTACTAAAATAATGAGCACCATTAAGTTTATCAATTTGTTCGCTGATTAAAGGTAAAGGATAATGATTCGGTTGAGTATTACTATTTAATTCCCGATAGTCAACACACATGCGTGAACTACCGTCCTTTTTCTCTACAAGAATGATGGGGCTTGCAAATGGGGATGAACTTTCCCTAATAATATTTGCCGTCAACAATTGCTCAATTTTTTCATCAACTATCTTAGATTCCTGAGGAGATAACCTATACGGTCTCCTATGTACTACTTTGTGAGGATCAACCAAATCAATTTTCAACTGTCCCGTTTTAATTCTAGTTGTAGGAAAATGTTCAATAAAATTATCTGCATATTGCTTTAGTATGTTAAAAAGTTTTACTCTATCAGGTCCAGTCAAATCGGTATTAATTGATTCAATGTCAAAAATAGGTTTGGTTTTGGTACACATATTAGACTCTATGCACCGCTTGAATGTTAAACCGCTCTCTGAAATTTCAACAAGAATATCGCGCTCAAGTATATCTCTACCTAATAAAATAGCGTCGCGCAGACAATCATCCGGAACTACATGAAGAGTGACGCTAATTTCGACGTTCTGGATTTTTATGTTACAAATGATTTGCTCTGTGCTACTAATGATACTTTTTCCAATACCAGTCATGTTAATAACGTCATGCGACCTTTTCCCAATAATAAGGTGTGAAAAGCTTTTTCTAATCAAACTACACTCGGAACCAGAATCAAAAATAAAGGGAAATGTCATACTATTACAGTTCATAATACCTCGAACAATCTTCGAGCACACGTTGACTTCTTTGCTACCAGTAGCGACTTGTTCCTTCTTCGTATTGTCAACCCTTGTTGGGCAGGTGGAGACGACGTGGCCTGGCTCCCCGCAGGCGTAGCATGTGACTTGTGGCTTCTGGTTGACACGTTTGTCCGCAACAGTAGAGCTATTACGTGGTTTGTTTCTTTCACGGCAATCAGCCGCACGATGCCCAGTCTTACCGCATATATTGCAGTTGACACGAAAGCCAAACGTAGCACGAGGGCGTTTGATATCAGAATCATTTGACTCAGGAAATTCAGACTTTCTTTTCAAGGATATGCCTCGCAGTACTCGAAACAGCTGGGATTTGTCATTTACCACAGTTGAGTTTAGTTCACGACGTATTTGAACATCACATTGAGATAATATGGAAATGGCAAAGCCCGTCACAACCTTTTCAGATAATTTTGCGTCCGGGATATTTTCAATCAATTGCCAAAGACGTAAACACGCCTGAGCGGGGGTCTCATTAGCAGTAAGTTGAAATTTGAGGATACTGTCAAAGTGATCCTGAATAAGCATAGGGCGAGAAAACTGAGCTTTCAAAGTCTCCTGTATATCTTCCCATTCATATTGACTGGGAGGTATCTTGGTCAGTAATGTGGCTGCGCGGCCTCGAAGACAATGGGTCAGCGTCATGATTAAATCGACACCTTTTAAACTTTTGCTTTTAATTATAGTGTCTGACAACCGACACCAGCCCCCTATGTCTGAATTGGGGTCGTCAGGATCAAAAGGTACTAACGGTATGAAAGGTTGTGGTTGTGCATTGGATCGGGGTAGCAGAGCATCGGTTAATTTTGAAAGAAATGCTTCTAAACTATTCGAGGGTAGTGGAATATTTTCCTGCATATTGTGTGATGATGACGTGCCAGAGGTGGGCGGACAATCCGATCCCACTTCTGATGTCGGGATTGGTCCAGACATCAGAAGTAAAACTCAGATATGGCAATACACAAATTTATTTCAGTTGAACAATCGGTTATCTTATCTAGAAAATAGAGAATTAAATAAAAATAATTAAATAACTAATAATGGCAGTGAGGGCGGTCACATAGGGCAGTACTGACTGTCAGGGACAGTGGTCCATGCACCCACCGCAATAAGGATAGTACTACTTGTCAGAGACAACGTTCCACATCCAATAACTGTGCAGTACTGACTGTCTAGAGACAGTGGTCCGTGCACCAAGACGCATCCGTTAGAAATGCGTGCCGACTCAACGGCGCAGCTCCTTATAAAGGCGATCACTAGTGGGGGAAACGTCACAATATTTTACTCGATTGAACTTCAAGTCTTTTAAGCCAAATGACAGATAGAGTGAATGATTTTTCTATGATGCGTCCGGTGCACGTTCCACTAGCGCCCTGTAGGTGCCGTCTCTGACAGCTGTCAAACTATATGGCTGCCGTCATATACATTTTATGTATATATATATTTTCATGTTGTCAATATTATTTTAAGTAATATAGCTTAAATATCTTAATAGTCTAAACTTTAAATTTGGATGGGATTGGGTTTATTGAGTTCTATGTACAAAACACCAAAAGGTTTCTAAGCACGAATCATTCACATACACTATAATAAGTGTGATTTCTTATAAGGTACGTTAATAATAATAGCTATCTTTTTATTGCATCAAAATAAAATCTACTGTAACTGTAGCAACGTCGTTAACAAAAGTCACATCGGTTAAATAATTTACATAAAAGACAGAACAGATTTAAATTACTACGGAATCCACTGGTATTCCTCATCAATTGTATTACAAACAGATTAATTAAAAAATCTTGTAAAAATACGGCATCCGCAGCATTTAAATTAAATATAAAGTGGGACGATGTAACCGTGGACTGCGGAACTTTAATAGCCATATCCTGACATCATCAGGGGCCTCTTGACCCATATACGATGAGGGTCCATATTGTATTACGAGTGTTGGCCTGAGTAAACTGAGATGTGTTCCATTAGCTCCTCTTACTTAGCTCATTGGGTCGCATGCTAATACTGTTTGTTACATTTAATGTTATCTGCGTGGGAACTAAATACAATCTGCTAATAGGTCAAGGAAAGTTAAAACGTTGGTAACCCCTGCCTACCTCTTTGAAGAACGTACACATAACATTGCTATTTTAACTGTTATTTTAAGGTTATGATTTGTCTGGACAGAGGTATTAGAATTTATTTTGATACAGAATATGAAGCTTGCGTCAAAAATCTTCTACAAAAGTAGATCAGCGCGTCGTTTGTCGAAGTCCATTCTGATTTCTGAAAACGTCGTAGTTATAGTAGGTACTAGTTTGCTTTATTTTCGTATTTTAGTCTGACGATGACCTGAATTACGTGTTGTTTGAAATTTAAATTGGCTATTCGAGGATGTGGGTCAAAGGAGGCCAAGGTTGAATGACAAATGAACAACAAAAGGCGGATTGTATTCCTTTTTATTATTGCGTATAGGTAGTTCGTAAATGCTTACATAAATCTAATCACTTACTTGCGAAATTCATGTTTTGTTTCTTGCCCATTCTTCTCCATACGAAACTACCTTTTGGAAGGGGCGACTAGAATCAATAAGTCTACTGTCTTGTAAATTTTGATGTTGAGAAGTGCCTTTTATGTGCCAATTACAAATAAATCGTATGACTTTGACTTTAGAATTTGACTTTATTAGTTCATGACCTATCTACGTAAAAGTTACGTACTAAACATAATAATGCAGTTTTAAAATTAGCACTTTCATTCATTGAGAAGACTTTCTAATTAGAGTGGGGGTTTCAATCATCGTATTTAATCTAATCTAGGTACCTACTATGGCTACTTAGACTTATAAATATTAAATACTATTACTTCCAAGACGCAAGAACGGAAATTCATGTACTTTGTTAGTTGCTTTTAATTAAAAGTTCTTGTTTGTCATGAACCCATTATACATAATAATCCCATTCTGTTATATTACTCATTCTCAGATAGTACCTAGGTGTACCTAGGGTGCCTACAGTATGCCGCATGCATGTCAGTTCAAATCAAACCAGTACAAACTGGCCTCTTAGCCCTCGTACCCACTGGCGATTTTTTTACGCGGCGATATTTTATCGCGCCCTGTATTTTTAACGCCGAAAGTAGATCATTTGGCTAGGCTGTTTGCGTATGTGAGTTTAAATGTTTGTTAATATACCCACAATACAGGAGAAATTCCCAGTGTGGGGCAATGTTTTTTTTCGATTCTCAAGACTTGGCTAAACATAGAGAGTTGAAAATTTAATGTGCGATAAAAAATCGTCCGTGAAATTCCGTAATACGTTAGGCCAGGTGAAGATTAAAGTGTAACCAATATCATACTGCCTATTGTACCTACCAGTTGCAAATCTTTCCTGAAATATCTAGCTTTTTCAGGCGTTTCTCTACATTGTAAGATTCACACGATTCCACCATAATGTGTGGGGCTTTGAAAGAATCCTGTAAGCTCCTCCGACCTTTAAGTTTGTTTCGGTTTTCTTTTCAGAAATATTCTTGGAAGGAAAAAGTGGCGCGATCTTAAGAAGATTCGAAATTGTGTGATTGAAATAAATATCGTTTGAAAATAGTTAATCGTAATGTTGGATATTGTGTAGATATATTCTCTTCCCTTTAGTCGTAGATTCCTACGGTCTTCCTCTTCAGCAAAAGCTAATACTAAGGATAGTACAAAACGACAAATATTTATCAGTATCACCGTTCTGTGGAAGATGTATTATTTCTTGCAAATCACTAAATACGTAAAGCTCTATTCACATAATCTATATCTATATATATAAATAAAAAGAGAAGTCCTGACTGACTGACTCATCAACGCCCAGCCCAAACCCATGGACCTAGAAAGCTGAAATTTTGCACAGAGGTTTCCTTTATAATGTAGACAAGGAATAAGGAAGGAGTTTTCGAAATTCAGCCCCTAAGGGAGTTAAATAGGGGATGAAAGTTTCGCGTGGGTGAAGCCGTTGGCAAAAGCTAGTAGTCTATAGTTCTCACATTCATTTCGAGAGCTGAAATCAACCACTATAAATATCTATCGAAGGTGTGTCTGTCTCTCTCTGTGGATGAAAAACGATAATACTAAAGAGCTGCTCCTCATTGACGTGTCTACCAATTGCTGTTAATATTGTTACAGTAGTTAGCACACAGTTTTACAACAAGGACACTTAAGTAGTATTTCAAAGTTCAAACAAAGACCAGGAACTCGATAATATAAATTCACTAATAAATAGAGAATGTCCATCACAATAAACACGTATCTTATGATGTGTGTTGCTTGTATTAATAAGATTTGCGTTTGTTTTAAGAATTATTAATGTACGAGTATTATGATCTTCTTCTTAGCGTGTCGATGGCAAAAATACTATTATGATGTGAGTTTGTTTTAAGAACTACATTTTTGCTCGACTTATTTGCATGAATTTTATTATGTGCGTTTGTTTTAAGTATTAGTTGCATGACTTTTATGATGAGCGTTTTTTTAAAAAAAATTACGTGCTTGACTATAAATGTTGTGTGTTGTTTTTAAAATAATTATTGCACGACTTATGGGATGTATGTTGTTCGTAATAATGATTCGCATGACTCTTGTTATGTGTGATTGAATGAGTTGTTTGCATGGCCATAATTATTGTACGTTTATTATTACAAAGAATTGAAATCTCTATTGTCATTATAGTGTGAATGGAGCTTTACCTAATGTAACCGTACCTCTGAGAAGCGATTGCTTAGGTCACTCCGGTCGAGATTTGGGTTTGCGGCTGAATGCGCCTTTGTTTCAATAATGCGTATCATTGTTCCGGTCGCAGTGAGTAAAGTAAATGTGGCCCTATACGTATAGTAGTGGGTTTATGTATATGGTGCGTAGGTATGGCAGGTGCGTATATTATCTCACATGAAAGCAATTCGTGTGTGCTTTGTAAAAGGCGTTCCTATGTTTCTTGCCTAAGTAGGTACTTCATCATTATTATTATCATTCATTATTATTTTTAGTGATTGTCACGGAAATCATTTCACTATGTTTAACTAGGTTCATTTTATTTATGTAGATTATTTTACATATTGTGAATGAGAGAACGTTGTAGGCCTTCAAACTAGACGATTTTCTATTCTGTATTCGTCTAAGTACCTGGTACTTATTGAGAGGCCTGCACTGTCCTCCCATATATTTATCTCTGTTATTTGAAAACATTGTTAGAGCCAATTATTTTTAAAAGAGTAACCGTGGAGTTTCTTGCCGGCTCTTCTCCATAGGAAACAACAATTTGGAACTGTGCACCTAGATTCTGACGTTTCATAAGAGCCAAATATTTTGATTTTGACTATCATCATTTCAACCGGAAAATGTCTACTGGTAGACATAGTCCCTCGCACCACCACTTCGATTTGGTTCTGTGCTTCTCACATCCAGTGGATTCCTGCGGCCTTCACAAGGTCGTCGTGCCTAGATACTTAATTATTTTCTACTATCTATTGCTAGCGGCTTCGCCCGCGTTAACCAATTTAAACGAAACCTTAAAAAATTATATACCTAAACCTTCCTTATCCACTCTGTCTATTGGTGAAAACCACGTAAAAATCCGTTCAGACGTTTTTGAGTTTGTCGCAAACAGACTGAAAGACAGATAGAGGCAGCGAGGGACTTTGTTTTTTATTATGTAGTGATAGTAATGATGATAATAAATCTACACTACAACAATTCAAACTCAAACTCAAAGCATTTATACCTTTTACAGGCACTTTTGAATTGTCAAAAAATTAAGTTGAAGCTAGCAATATTCTTTTAGATACGTACTAACTATGGAGGTTTGCAAATGGCTAGTCGCAACTTTGCCATTGCGTTTTAACTAATTAGATATTATTTAAAAAGGACTCTTAGAAACAAAATTAACAAGTAGAAAAGTACTTTTGTTTATAAAGGGGAGAAAGCGGATTATTTCGGAGAGAAGAATAAAGTTGTTCACTTTTATGATCGAGAGGACTACTCACGTGAACTAGAAAACGTAACACAAGACAGCTTATCCGATTAGAGTGAACCTATTATCCGAGGTTTAGGGTGAATATCATCACAGATGAAGTCGCGAGAGATAAGATCAAGTGATACGTATCCAACCAGGCATTTGAATCCTTTTGCCAATAATAAAACAAAAACTTTAATCTTTATGATAGATACAGAATGAAATGAATTTATAAAAACAACAAAACTTCCAAAAATAATAACTCACACACTAGTACAATCGTTAAGATAAAACATAGATTTCCCTTTCGTTCTAAAAGAGCATTTAAAAAAATAGGATGCTGCATAAAATAACGGGATATTGATAAAGTTCAAAGCGAGAGCTGCGTATCCACCATTTGAAAGTGCTTGCAAACACCGATTCATCCGGCTGGAGCCCACAAAAAAATATTTCGGAATAAAACGAATCTGCATTCGTCATTTGCAAGTTATGTTGATTAAATGCACTCGTACAGCCCTCATAGGATAGTTCGATATGTGAAATAGATTTCGAATATTCGATCCAAAGTCGAAAGTTTCAGTTAGGTTGAATGATTTCAAAACCAATAGTTGTGGACAATTTCGTAAATATTCTGTTCCGTCTACATCGAAAAGGAAGTCATTGTCTATTCGGATATTACCTCTCGATTCTCTTCTACCATCTCAACATACTCTTCTACCATAGTGTCAATATCGAAGTACAAATCTTGCTTAAGGTTTATATGTCTATGTAAATAAAAGAAAAGTCCTGACTGACTAACTCATCAACGCCCAGCCCAAACCCTTGGACCTAGAAAGCTGAAATTTTTCACAGAGGTTCCTTTTGTAATGTAGACAAGGAATAAGGAAGGATTTTTTGATATTCAACCTCTCAGGGAGTAAAACTGTGTATAGGGGATGAAAGTTCCGCGCGGGCTGAAGCCGCTGGCAAAAGCTAGTATCTATATAAATAAAAAGAAAAGTCCTGACTGACTGACTCATCAACGCCCAGCCCAAACCCTTGGACCTAGAAACCTGAAATTTTGCGCAGAGGTTCCCTTTATAATGAAGACAAGGGATGAGGAAGGATTTTTCGAAATTCAACCCCTAAGGGAGTTAAATAGGGGATGAAGGTTCTGCGCGGGCGATGCCGCTGGCTAAAGCTAGTCCTAAATATTCGTGATTCATCTTCTTCTATTAATCTGGAAAGCCCACAAGGAAAGTACTTACCATATACTTACGGTTACTATGTTCCAAGGCGGTCAGGCTGCAGTCACCTCACAGTATACAACGTGTTGTTTTGCATCCTCGTCAAATTCAAGGAGGTAACTATGCTAATGATTCTCGACACGAATCAATAATAAAATAAGTAGTTTTTTTTCCATATTTTCGGAAATCGGCATTTGGCAATATTTTTTTTTCGATCACTCATGTTAAAACGCGGCCCGTGTGATACCGCACTGTAACACACAGCGATATAGTCGTGCGACACTGCCTACTGCATACGGAATGGGGCGATTCTGTTCTTTGAAAGAGGTGTTTTCTGAAATACTGTTAAACTTAAATAGCTAAAAAAACAAGGGTGTATTCATTAGTGAGCAAGTTTCGTAATTTTATTTGATTATTTATGTCTTTCAGAACAGCCTCCTGAAATTTGACGAGGATGCAAAACAACACGTTGTATAAAATCTTTCGATTCCATGTTCCAAGTCATTTATTTAGAACGTATAGTGTTTCGTTTTTCATGGCTGAACGGCTACATACCACGAAGCTCTGTTAGCGCTTTTAGGTAAAGCTAATGGATAACGGATGTAAGCGCTGCCGGCGCAGGCACGGTAACTTTACAGATGTACTCACCCATTATAAAAACATTAGACGCTCATATTTTGAATATCTTCATACTTTTCTTAAATTTCAGAAGACTGTTAAAATGTTATGTAATTCCTAGCGTAATTTGTCTTGTTTATTACGCCTATCCATTTTTCTGTTACGGAATATTTCTTATTGTGTTGGAAAACCACATTTTGATTAGGTACTTACCAGAACTTAAGTTACATCTTTTTCTTTTCTTCGCTGTACCGTTCAGCTTTATCATTGCATTATATACTTAGGGGATAAAATCATTTTCTGAGTATCAACCTACGCCGAAATAAAACAAAAATCCTTTATAATTCCAATCAAGCAATTAAAACTGTTTAGCATTAAAAAGTGATTCAAACAGATAAAATCTGCTAACAATACTACAAGTTTAACGAATTAGGCGTTAATGAATGAGAAATTCTAACTATTTCGTTGGAATCCTCTCAATTGCCGAAGTATTTTGTATCATTTAAATGTCGTAAAGCAGGCGGGAGCAAAAGTCTCACAAAGAATCTCTTGTTCGCGACTCTTGCCGCTGAATTATTCATGTAATCCATTTAATAGGGACAGAGCATTCGAGGTGGACGCAAGACAGTTAACTCCTTCAACGAGATTTATATTGTACTATATGTTTACAATAAAAAAAGATTCGATTGCGTCCCAATAGCTGTCAATAACGGGGTTATTTACCCTTGAAATGCTATCTCAAGATTAGATTGGCTTCTCATGTATGTGCTTGTATATTCCAAGAGATGGAACAATATTTGAGAGAGATGTGTCGGGGTATACGACGCTTTTTCTGTATGTGTCTCCTTTTAAATTTATAGGAATATATGTGATGCTAGTGCCTACATTTCCTTCAATTCTGTGATGTGTTTTTGTAATCATCTAAGTAGTGTTTTACTGTTCTGTATTTTCACAAGTATTCTATAAAACTAATTTGTTTTCTGTATACATAATAAAATATAAATTCTTGGTCGATTTTAAGTTAATGAAACTTCTATTACAATCAACATAACTTCTGAGGATCCTTTCATAAATTTCTACGATTGTAGACAAATCGTATAGATTAATTGGGGCTCAGTAAAATAGAAAACGAGATTTATAATAATGTTTTCAAAGTTTTATTACCAATTCTACAGTCTTTACACTAGTTTCAAATGGATTGTGATGAATTTAAAACAGATATCAACAGAGGTTGGTACAGTTATTTTGATAACGCTAAATTGAGTCTGATATCTTCGTTTATTTATTACATAGTCGTTATTTAAATCTATCGGTACATTATCTAGTAATATTATAACTATGGATACTTAGAAATGTGTGAGTATAAATATTCTTTTATATATATTACACCGTATATGAGACCGTTAATGTTTTGTTTCTATAACACTGTCATTACAACTATTAGAGTAGTAACTCATTTGAATTTATTATACACAACATATTTTAAAATGTATCCTAAACCTTAATATTTAATACTTAGATCTATGATAATAATCACAATAGAAATTATTATGTTTTCAACCGAAGATAACGTTACACGTTTAGTCAAAACTTAAATTAAATTCATAGTGGATGTAATATATCTTTTAACATATACATTTTCTTTGATCAAATTGTATAAATACATTCCGCTTCAGTAGTTAGTTATCATAACGTTTTGCAGAATCATAATAATAGTCTTAAACTGAACTGACATGTTTTGACAAGCTTTTACTATTATATGTACTATGCGCACAATGCTGACCTCTGAAAGACTGTCACTTTAAATCAAAACAAAAATAAACCCCAGGGTTCACTTTAGTATAGATTTTCGTAAAATATTATTGAAGACATTAGCAGAAAATGGTCTAGACTAGATTACGTAGTTATATAAAGTTAGGTAACCAAAACAATCTGGCAATAAATATAACAAGTTTATGTAAGTAAATAATTAATAGAAAGAAGATGTTACAACCTTTTCGAACACAACATAAGACATAAATATATTATAGCAAGGAAAAAAAGTACCCTGATGACGTAAAACTTTTTCGATTATCACACATTTCGTTATTGATAGCTCGTAGTTGTAATAATTCATTCCTGTCTGCCAAACTTCCTGAAGAGACCGCAAAGGCTATGAAGGTATGAAAGGATGTATTCCAGCATGAGTGGCATCTTACTCATAGGGGAATCAAATTGGAAAATATCCAATACCACACCGGTCTTTAAGTTCTCCAAGTTGAACACAATATTACACATTATGAGCAATATTTTATTTATATCCGATTTCAATCATGTTTGCATTGTACTTTTGTTTTATCCGTTATGGTATTGATATCCATGTCAGTAGTCTGAACCTCTACACCGGGAGTATTGAAATTGTCATAGGAGATATACTGAGGAGCTTGCTGCACTTCAGCTTTCACGATAACCTGACGCTTCTTAGTTTTAATGTACCCTAACGCGGACACTAACACGACGAACACTATAAATCCAATACAACAGCCCACAACCAAGCTTAGTCTCCTCGTTAATATATCCGCAATGTCCATGTACGTATTGGAGAATGGACTGTCTATTGCCGCTCCGAAGATTTCGATAGTGCTTACACTAGTACATTTACTACTCAAAGAATCGTTCATATAAGGACGGAGATGGTTGAAAATTTGTTCGTCCGCGTATAAATTATTTATACTTGTATTTTCAGGTGAGAGAGCTATCCGTGCGTCGGGCACGGAAAACCCTGTTGATGTTGAACTACCGAAGTTGCCGACTGCTATCACACAAACCGTATATCGGGATCCCGGTGTCAAGTTATTGAGTCTCGTTGTTCTGGCTGTAGCGTTCAGAATTTTCCCTCGTATCTGTCAAAAGAATAAAATTTCAGAAATATAGCCACCAACGCTGTTTTAATAAATCGAAATCGACTCTTGAATTGAGTACTAAAAAGTTTTGAGCACCTATGAGCCATTGTAAAAAGAAAGATTTAAATGGATTCACAGCACAGTCGAACATCCACCAGGCGAGAAACATAAATATTTTTTATGGTCCATTGAGGTGATACACAGCCTTTGTATTCAAATGTTTGTTGTAGCGGTTGCCGTGCACGTTTTATTCAACGTTTACTCAAAATTATAAGCTTTTTGGTTCCCAGGTGAAAATATTTAACATAAAACTATCGTAAAGAAAATATTTTTAGATTTCCATCGTGTTACTCACCGTAGTCGGATGATCCTCGCTAAAATAAGCTACTTGATATGCATTCAAACCAGTTTGGTTGCGGCTCTGCCAAGATACAATGATCGAATATGTCTGTATATCTTGTATAGCAATGCGGATGACGATGGGTATATCGCAAAGTTTCTGGGATGGTAATTCGATGAAGCTATAACCGTGAAGATCTTCCGGATGTTCACAACGCAAGTTACGACTGCCTTTGATGACTATTTTATAGTGTTCTTTCATCCATCGCCAAACCTCTTGTGTTTCACAATTGCATGTTAGTGGATTCTCTGAAAGTAATAATATGTATGAATGACTATTGGAAATAAAATCAGACGATTCAAATAAAACCAAAGATTTAATATCTTACCATTAAGGGATAGAGTTTTGATTTGTGTTTCTAGTACTGTGAGCATTTTCATCTGTATTACTTCAAAGTAATTTCGGCTCAAGTCAATAAATGAAATCTTATTCAAGTTTCGAAATGCGTCGGCAGATATAGCTGATAACCAGTTTCCACTTAAATACAATTCAGTCAGACTTTGCAATCCTCGGAATACATCTCTATTTATTCTAGTTATATGATTCAATGAAATGTCTAACTTTTGTAGACTCTGTAAGTCTGATGTGAAATCTTCCAGTTCTCTGATGACGTTTTGAGACATGTTCAGGACGCGTGTTGAATACAATCCTTGAAGCCTTTCTCTTGGAATGTTTTCTAATTTGTTCTGACTTAAATCAAGCTTTTCTAAGTTATGTAGCTTAGAGAAAGCTCCCGGAGATAAACGAATTATGGAGTTCTGCGACAACATCAACCTCTTGAGTGATGGGAAATTTTCAAAATCTTTGCTGGTGATAATCGTTAGATTCGTATTTGTTACAACTAATTCCTCTAATAGCGGAAACAATTTTGAAGGATATGTTTGCAATAATTGCACTAAAGAATTAGAAGACATGTTTAATGTAGTTAGAGCAGGAAGCACTGCCTCTGATAAGCCATTGCTAGGTATATTTTTAAATAGATTATGTGATAAGTCAATCTCTTTCAGGCCTACGGAATGCTGAAAAAAATTCGGTGGAAGAACTGTTAACAGATTATTGTTCAAATTTAATGTAACTAGATTTTTAAGGGAAGGAGAATTAAAGCCATTCAACATAGAAATACGATTATTACACAAATTAAGTGACCGTAAATTCTGTAAACCTATGAACTTGAAAAAGTCAACACTGTGTAATTGATTGCTACACAAATCTAATATCTCTAGAGAAGTTACGTTAAAAAGTGCGTGGTGAGGGAAATCTGTGAAATTGTTCCCTTTTAAGTTGAGTTCTTGTAATATTGTTGTGTATGCGAATACGTCTTTGTGTAAGTCTCGCAGATTGTTATAAGCTAAATTTATTCTCAGCAGATTCTGATTTTTAATGAATGTCGTCGGCGGAAGTTGCGATATATTTGATAGCTCCAGTGACAGAGTTTGTAATGAAGGCAGATGCGCAAACGTTTTATTTTCCAACAATGTAAAGTTATTTTCTGATATTATCAGAGATTTCAGTCCAGGTATTTGTATCTGAATAATATCTTCCCAAGTCAGATCATTGTTATTCATCTCTAGATCACTTAAGTTTGGTAAACTTTTGAGAGACTCTACTTCGATTATTGCTATCGAATTCTTACTTAGTCGAAGCTGTTTAATCGGTAATGAAGAAATATCAAAATTAAATATGACGATGTCATTGTGAGATAAGTCTAAATTTTTTAACTTAGTTAAAAAATGAAATGTGTCTTTGGTGACTTGATTAATATGATTATTTTGGAGATACAGTTCTTCCAACGTTACAAGTTTATAAAATGTCTCATTACTTAACTTAATAAGCTTATTATTACTTAGATCTAAAAACTTAATTTTTTTCAAGTGCATAAATGTTCTATTTTCTATATGTACAATACTATTATTCTTTAGATACAGCCTTTGAATATTTAACAAATCATTGAAAAGATTAGATGTTAACATTTTTATGTTATTTTGGCTTAGCCACATAATTTGCACGTTCATCTGCCCTCTAAGAGAGCTATTTTTTAACATTGATAAATAATTTGCACCAAGTTGAATAGAAACCAAGGATGAATTCCTGTTAGGAAACACATCTCCGATAGTAGTTAAACGATTACCCTGCAAATTAATGTGTTGAAGACTTTTGAGGGTAATGAATGCATGTGAATCTATGGTTTGTACAACATTATTTTGCAAATGTAGTTCTAATAACCCGGGCAGAGGGCTAAATACGTTTCTTTTGATTTGACTTAACTTATTATTTTGCAAACGTATTTCTTTCAATTCATCAAGTTTTTCAAATATTAATTCGTCTAATTCATTAATTTCATTATTATCTAGACTTAAAGTTACAAGTTTACGATTTTTGTGAAATACACTACGAGGAAGTTTATTTAAAAAGTTTGTTCCCATATGTAGTTGCGTTAAATTTTGTAGAGATGAAAAACAGTTTGGATGTAATTTTTGAATGGCATTGTGTTCTAAATTAAGAACTGTTAATCCAAAAGCGTTAACAAACGCGTCGTCTGAAATCTCCAAAATATTGTTTTCCGAGAGAAATATTTCTGAGAGTTCACGTAGGTTTGAAAAGACTCCGTTAATATGATGGAGGTGGTTGTGACTCAAATCTATTGTGCGTATTTTAGGGTTCTTCTGAAATATATTCTTAGCAAGCGTTGTTATTTTATTACGACTCAAATCCACAGTTTCTAGTTTTTCTAATGAATAAAATGCTTCTTCGTCTATTTGCTGAATTTGGTTACTAAAAAACGTTAAGGTTTTTATTTTAGGCATACATCTAAACCAGTATCTTTCAATTTTTGTAAAATAGTTTGAGTTTAAATCCAGAGTCAGCAGATTTGCCACTGTAACATCTATATCATCAGGAATAGAGTTTATTTTATTCCATGCAAGCCTTAAATTGCTGAGTTTATTCAATTTGCCCAGAGGTTTCAACGGAAATACAGTAAGAAAATTTTCACTGATATCCAGTTCCGTAAGAGATTCTTCTAAGTTGTAAAATGCATTTTCTGATATATTGGCTATTTTATTCCCCTTAAGATTGATTTTCTTCAACTTAAGATTTCTGAAAGTGTTTGCTTGGATTTCTTTGATGTCGTTGAGCTGTAAATCAAGTGCCTCGATATTGTAAAGTTCCAAGAATGATTCATGCGGAATTTTGCTTAATTTACTGGAAATTATGCTCAAAGATCCTAACGAGTCACGTAGCGATGTAAATGCGTTAGAGCTTATCTTGTTTATGCCCGACTGCGAGATCTGTAGATTGGTTATTTTTATTTTCGATGGGAAGATGTCTGCGTTCAGTTCTGTCGTTGAGATTTCTAAGTCATATATTGATAGCGACTGGATGGTTCCCCTTATCTTGGACAGCACATTTTTTACGGCCCCGGGGGCCGCGCTGGGGCACTCCAAAAATAATCCTGAAATAAATGTATCCATTATTGACACCAATTTATACTAAAGATTTCATTCAGTTCATGTGGGAGTTAGAAGACACTTACCTTCTTTAAAATTATAACAGGGACAAATTGGGTTCTCTGCTAAGCTTGGACATTGAGACTGTTCTTCTCCTTGTAGAATCGGTATGTGGATAATGATTAGAAATGCAAATACGCCGCATTTCAGGCGAGACAGAAGAGTGATAACGCCCATGGTGTTGTGACGTCATTTCAATAGCATCGTGCATCCGGAATTCAAATGAGACGATATTCGTTCTAGAAAATGAAACAACAGTATAAAGTTAATAAAGAAAGACATTGTTGAAATCATTAGTTGTTGCTATAAATAACAAATACAAGATATCATGAGACGCATAAATTTTAACTATCTCTCAGTAACGTAAGATGCTCAGGTCTGATAAAAATTATAATTAACGGTCTTTTTCTACTATCAAGATTCTCTAAAGTACCTAGCTACTTCTTATGATTCAAAATTATAAAGTATTTCGTTTAGAGAATAGGTTAACAGATTTTTGGGCTGATTGATTGTTTTTAACTGTTGGGTTTTCTTTAGTTATCTGTCGTGTTAGTACAATTTTTAAGGTCCTACTTTAAATAAAACCTTATTTAACTTTACTATGAAGCTTCTAGCCGCGACTTCTTCAGCGCGAAATGTCTGACTCCGTGACTCACACCGTCTCATCGCATGGCCTACCTGCGCTCTTACGTCGTTTTCTTTCTCATTTCTGTTTTTTGCTCGGCTCCTAAGCGTGATGTTAAATACCATGTAGCTTTCCCTAAAAATTTGGCTTAAATATTTTTCTATATTCACTAGGAGCTTTAGAGCTTAGGTACTGCGCTCAAACGTGAAAACGTGACAGCTTTATTATTAGTTTAAGTGCATGTATCTATAAATTAATACGTGAAGCAAAAACTTTGTACCTACCCCGTTTAGGAAATTTAGAGGATGGAGGAGAATGAATTTTGGCTCAGTTAAAGGTTATGTGGAGAAGGAGGGCACAACGCTAATATTGCATATAATAATATGTTAGAAATACATTAAGTTTTAAATGAATTATGACCGAATTTCGACCGCTGGGCGACCACTACTAGATATAGATATGCATGGAACGTGGGCTTTATTTTGGTCGAGTTTCTTACTGACTTTTATTTCAGAGCTAGTCCTAGTACAGCACATTCCTCCAACTTGGACTTACATCGGATCTTCCTGTCTCGGAGTCTGTTTCTAAATGTTAAGAGTAACATGACACGCTCGAGTCTTTTGTGCAAACCTACGTTTTATCTTTTACTACTAACGTTAGTTTTAGTTCGCAAGACGTGATTTTAAACCTTCGGTTTGGTTTTCAGGGTTTTGGATTTAATGCAATGTGCTTTTCATTATTTTGCTATCTATATGGCTTTTCCGTGTGGTAAGGTTCCGTGTGGGGCCGGACGTTAAAGAATAGCATCATCCCATTTCTTCCCGTGGGTGTCGTAGAAGGCGACTAAGGGACTTACTAGAGAATGGGCAGCAGCGTTCTCTTTGCATTCTTCCACCATACTGCGATCGCCAACCCACCTGCCAAGCGTGGCAATTACGGCAAATCCCCCCTTTTGGGGGAGGCTTTTGTCCAGCAGTGGACGTCTTTCGGCTGAAATGATGATGATGATGAAGGCTTTGCTCGCCTACTTTTTGACTCAAACGGCAGTACCTACCATTCGTGTCCAAAAGTAGTCGGGCAAAAGTAGTTAGTTCATCTTGTAACTTGATCTAGTTGCAAGATGATCTCAACCAAGTTTAACTAATTAGCATAATCACCTCCCTAAACTTTTTCAAGTATTCTGGGGTCCCAGTTCAGTTTCCTGCCTGAACGGATGCAGCTTAATACCAGTATTTTATATGGAGTGACTACCTGTAAGGCCGCTACAACCCAGTTACTGGATATCACGTTACTATGTCCCTTGTAAAATTTACTGGATTTTGGGCTTTTGATCTGACAGGTTTGACGCAGAATATGCACTTCGCAAAATGTGCAGTTGACGCAAAATGTGCACGTCGCAAAATATGCAGCTTCGAAAAATGTGCAGTTCTCAAAGTAGCATTTCTCAAAATGAGCATTTCTCAAATTGAGCACTTCTCAAAATGAGCACTGCAAATGCATAGTGTTTTTATTTTGACCCAGTGTGATAAAATTCACACTCATTTTTAGCAGTGTTTATTTTGAGAATTGCTCAGTTTGAGAAGTGTGATTTTGTGAAGTGAAATGTGCGAAGTGCACATTTTGCGTCAAGTGCACATTTTGCGTCAAACCCGATCTGACTACCCGTAATGACGCTGACGTTCAAAGATCTACGAATAACTACCGGGACCAACAGTTTATCGTGTTATCCGAGTTTAATCCTACTTAATATTATAAATGTGATACTTTGTATATGCATGTTATGCACGCAAAAACTGCCCAATGAATTTGGACGAAATTTGGCACGCAGATAGTTTTTACCCTGGATTGAGACATAGGATACTTTTTGACTGATATGTTTCTATGGGATATTTTTTTACAGATATGCGGGCGAAAGCGCTGACAAGTCAATAATTAATACGTGAATAAAACTTTTAGTAATTGTTACACAAAAGTTAAATACAGTTTGATTTGGTCTATAATTACTTTGGCCACCTGATTTCGTCCCATTATGATTTCGTGCCATTACAAACTTAAACATCGAAAACGTTTAAAATTATTTGTAAGTTTGTAACTCAACCCTATAATCCCTTAGTACCTTAGCAGCCTGTAGATTTAATAGAGTCAACTTAATAAAGCTAACTTTATTCATTTGAATACTTTATAAATCTAATAAAATTACGAGTTACCGAAAAATCTTTATTACTTTAGAAACTCATTAGATGCAAAAGGAAAATAATAAGACTAAGAACAACAAAGCTCTCTAGAAGACTAAATTAAAAATCGATTTGTTCCCGTAACGTTTATTTTAGACGAAGCGTCCCTTTGGTGTTCCTACTGCGAAAAATAATATAGACCGAAATTACCTTGCCAGCTTAACTTTTCTCAAAGCCAATCCTACGCCAACAAGTTTGCCAAAAGAAAATATCTCACGGATACGGTTATATATTTTCACTTCTTATGTATTAAGGAGCTTGTGACTAAGTAATAACAGACTCACTGATCGATCGATTAGGTTAAGCTACGATTGATGCGGTTGGTCTGTGGATGGGTGACCATCTTTACATACCAAGACCCCTCCGTGCCTCAGAAAGCACTTTAACCCGTTGGTCCCGGGTGTCATTTGTGGATCTTTGACAGTCGTAACGGGTCGTAAGTCTGACAACCAGTCTTACCAAGGGGTGTGTTACCCAGTAACTGGGTTGTGGAGGTCAGATAGGCAGTCGCTCCATGTAAAATACTGGTATTCAGCTGCATCCGGCTAGACTGGAAGCCGACCCCAACATAGTTGGGAAAAGGCTAGGCAGATGATAACGTATTAAGGATTTTGTTCCAGTATACTAATTTTGTATAAAGTTACGACTTTGTAGGCTAACTAAACAAAGTGTAGTTTGCACCATTACAAAAGTTTCTAGCGTATAAATTATCTCCGTGTGGTTTAAAGTAGTCGAGCATTGAAGATATACGTGCAGTGTAGCTGCGACGCGCGACGGGTCAACGACATCAATTAAAACACATTTTCTGGTGTTTCTAGGCGTTACAACTTACATACATTATATATGTCACCGTAACATTACGAACATCGTCAGTTCATAATCTATCTCTGGAGATTATAAAGTACCGAAACATTAATGTGAACTGCAAAAACCATTTACAATTTAACGCACTATAAAATGTCCGTGGCAAAACGACAAATTGTGAACTGGTTTCAAAGTTGCATGCGTGGGATACTACCTTGCGTTATTACTAAATCACCTAGAAACTAACTAACTTGGAAGTAGTGCTCGCTGGCCGCTGCCGCGGCACCGCTCGCTTCGCTCGCTCGGTTCGCGTGCGGTTAATCGCAGTTCTAACCTAACCTATTCAGTCGGGATGCCGTTGTAAGCAGTATGGGGCAGTTTACAATTTATCGACAGTTTATGATCTTGCGAGATAGATTATAAACTAAGGGTGTTCACAATCATACGGTGACATCAACTACTGGACAGTGGTACTAATCGAGATTTCAGGCTGCTATTGAGAAATTCCAAAAAAAAAAACCCCAATAACACTTTGCCGAATCCGGGAATCAAATCTAGGACCTCATGCTCAACAGCAGCCCTTAATGCGACCATTACACCAACGAGGCAGTCTACAGTCACAACTTTTTCTCGTATATTACGTAACTAAACTTTAAACATTGCTGTTAACTAACAGACGAAATTGGATTAAGCCATTTCTACAAAGCTATTAGTCACGAGCTAAATTAATGAAACAGCAATCTGATAGAAGTAGAAGTTGGTATGCGCCTATTCATCATGCGATTATTCTGAAATCACAATATAATTACGCTAAATGCCCCTCGTAGCTGGCGATTCATCATCGCTAATGTTTCATAATTAAATTTTATTGGTCATATTTCCCGGATGATATTAGTTTTAGCAGTATATGGAATAGTAAACTTACTCCGACGAATTGAGTGACCCATTTCTTTTTTGATGCCTCAGCTCTGTCAGCAAATTAAGGCGCCAAATAGTTTTGGCTACGTTTTGGCGATGGTACAAAGAATCGTTTAAGACAACGAATTGTTGCCCACTTATAGGGAACTGCTGTGTATTTATTACTTGCTGTATTCAGCGCTTAAGCGGTGACAGATTGCAAGCCACCGCTTCTGAGCGAAACGGCACGTCGGAACTGCACGAGACATTTGACGGGTGCAGCCGCATGCAACTTTTACGGACAGATTGGTTTGTTGATGAAACCTCAAAGTAAGGTTCTTACACATCAGTGGTAACAATTTTAACATTGACAGCGCCTTTGTATCCTACAAGTAAGGGTGATCTTCATAGTATCTACTGGTACAGAAAATATTCAAGTAGGTAACTAGTTTTGGGAAGTTAAAGAACGTAGTCCGTTGGTATTTATTTATTTATTTATTAGCTTTATTTTTATATCCCTTACATATAGTTGTGTGGTGCGTACTTATTTATTTATTTGTTAGTAATGTTAGTTTTGTTCTTAAATAAGGTTAGTATTTTTAGGTGTAAGGGCCGCCTATTGCGGTGAAAGCCTCCTCCAAACCATTCCAGGTGTCTCTATCTTTTGCCTGTCTGGGCCATAAGTTTCCGGCTATTTGTATAATGTCGTCACTCCATCTTTTAGAAGGTCTACCCTTCCTTCTTTTTTTATCTCTTGGGTACCAAGTTGAAATTATTTGTGACCATCTTTCATCCATAGCTCTCTGAATATGGCCTGACCATTTCCATTTTAGTGTCAGCACCTGTTTGACTGCATCTATCGCCTTTGTTCTTTTTCTTATAAGAGAACTTTTGACTCTGTCTTTCAGTTTGATGTGCATGTAGCTCCGTTCCATTCCTCTTTGACAGCTCCTGATTTTATGCAAGTGTGATTTTTTGAGCGACCACGTCTGACATGCGTAGGTAAGAACCGGTGTTAGGCAGATGTTCATCGCTTTCGTTTTCAGTCTTGTGGGTAAGGGACCTTTGAAAATTTCCTTCATAGCCCAGTATTTGTTCCACGTATTCTTCACTCTACGATCGATTTCTTTTTCTGTACAGGATTTTATTGCAATTAGATGTCCAAGGTAAATATATTCTGCGACGTATTCTATGGGTTTAGACTGTATAGATATAGGTAATTCTTCACGATTGGTCATAATTTTCGTTTTCTCCCAGTTAATTTGTAGCCCTACGGTCTCACTGTGACGACTGAGGGACTCTATCATATGGTTCAGTGTGTGCGGGTTTTCCGCCAGCAGTACTATGTCATCCGCAAACCTGAGGTGGGAGAGGTATTTGCCATTGATGTTTATTCCCACATCACTCCAATCGAGATTTCGGAATATGGATTCTAGAACTGCGATGAAAAGCTTTGGGGAGAGAGGATCGCCTTGCTTTACCCCTCTCTCGACTTGAAATGTTGGTCCTCTTGTGTCTAGACGTACTCTTGTTGTACTTCTCAAATATATCGCTTTGATGAGTTCTATGTAGTCGTGGTCTAGCCCTTGCTCATTTAAAGCCCGCCATATGGAGTCATGTGAAATTGAATCGAAAGCTTTCGAATAATCTATAAAAGCTACGTATAGGGGGAGGTCATATTCCATGTACCGTTCGATTATAACTTTCAGTGTGTGTATGTGGTCATTGGTAGAGAAATTTTTCATGAATCCCGCTTGTTCTATAGGTTGGTTCTCGTCAATTTTCGTTGTTACGCGTCTTAGTAGGGTCGAAGCAAATAATTTATACAGGCAGGATATAAGACTGATGGGTCTGTAATTGGAAATCAGTTTGGGATCTCCTTTTTTATATAGTAGAGCTATTTCCGAGCATGTCCATGTTTCTGGTAGTTCTTTTATTATTAGGATACGGTTAAAGAGGTTAGTGAGTGGTTTTATTAACTTTTCTTTCGCAGCTTTTATCATTTCGTTTGACACTCCGTCAGGTCCTGGACTCTTTCCTGCCTTTAGTTTTATTATAGATATCTCTATCTCGCTTTCTAAGAAAGGTGGTACTGTTTCCTGGGCTGGTCCGTAATTTATAGACAGTGGTATCTCTTGACTTTTATTTGCACATGTGTATAAGTTCTTGTAAAACTGTGTAGCTATCGCCATTAGGTCTTTCCTATGCGTGACGGTGTTTCCTGAGTCATTTTGGAGTTGTGTCATGACATGTTTGGTTGTTTCTAACTTTTTATAAGCCTTTTTTATTCCTCCTGTTTCTTCTATGAATTTGCTAATTGTATCGAGTCTTCTCTTTTTTATACTTTGTTTAATTTTTTTGTGTATTGTCCTGTATAGTTTACTCAGTCTTTTCTTTTCTTGCCTTGTTTTCTTTTTCTTGTTTTTAATATACATTTTTCGTTTTTCAAAGTTTCTATTTCTTCTGTTATAATTTCTTGATTTCTTTTTTCAGTTGTGTCTTCAGTGTGTTTTTTGTAGCCTTTTAGTAAAAACGTCTCTATTGTCTTGTTGAGTTTGTGCACGCTGTCAGATTCGCAGTCGGACAAGGATAATAGGTCTTCATTTTCCATTTTCTTTTCTGTATATGCTTTGCCTCGATAATGAGCCCGAGATTTTTTGTTTTCTTCTATACACAGAGTAATCCTAAGCATTCTATGGTCACTAGGGTGTTGCAATTTACTCATTACATTAACGTTTTGTATCATTTTTGTAATATTTGTAGCTATAAAGTCGATTTCGTTCTTTGATTTTTCATCAGGTGTTCTCCAGGTCCATCGAAGCTTTTTAGATTTATTGAAAACTGTATTAGAAATTTTTAGGTTGTATTGAAGACAGAATTTTATGAACATTTCTCCTCTATCGTTCCTTTTTCCGTAGCCATACCTTCCCATTACTAATTCTTCATTTTCTTTTGGGCATCCTATTTTTGCGTTCATGTCTCCCAGGAAGATTATATTTTTGGTGCATTTATTCATAGCTCTGTCCAGATCGGCGTAGAAGTTTTCCATTTCTTCTTCAGTGGCTCTGTTAGTAGGGGCATATGCTTGGATGATAGAGAATTTCTTTCCATTTATACCTACTTGTAATACAGCAGCTCTCTCGGATATTGCGATGAAATCATGTACTTCTGTACTGTGTTGTTTTTTTACTAGGAATCCAACACCTTTTTCTCCTTTTGTTTCCCCGTAGTAGTATAGAAGATATCTTCCTCTGTCTTCAATTTTATAACCTTGTCTTCTCACTTCAGCTATACCAATAATGTCCCAATTGATTTGCGATACGGCGTATTCCAATTCGACTACTCTTGCTTCATTTGCTAATGATCTGAGATTGAATGTAGATATATAGTATTTTTTTAGGTTTGGAGGGTGGTCGTCTACAACCCCCGCGGTGACGAGCCGTTCTGGGGGAGGATATGTAGGTTTCGTGTTTTTCTTTAAAATATTCGGTTTGTTTTTTATTTTAGAGGGTGAGGTGTTTCCGGTTTTCTGGAGTGACGGTCTTAGTTGCTATTCATCTGAATCGTTTGAAGAATAGAGAATTTCCCCTTCTACAGGTTTTTTAGTTTGACTGACATTTTGTTTACTGAGGAAATTTTCCATAGAGCTCTGATTTTTCCCCATTCTATTTATGTGAGTTTTATTCTTTTTTATTGCTTGATGTTGTGCGGGATTTTTGTCTGAACTTAATATCTGGTGGGGAGGGGTAATTTCTAGCTCTCTCTTTTTCCTAGATTTTTCTGTTTCGTTTTTGTTTGTCCTTCCTTCTTCTGGTTTTTTACTGTTTTCAATAGGTGGCTCTCGAACTATAAGTTTGTCGTATCGCAGGTAGGCTATTTTTCCGGCTTCCTTCTCTTTTTTTAACTGTTCTTGTAATTCTCTCCGCAATTCTAGAATTTGAGGTGGGAAATCCTCTTTCATGTAAATAGTTTTCGTTTTAATATTTTTCTTGTTTTTCAAAATTGTGGTCTTTCTGCCATACGTTGTAAAAGTTACGACGATAGGTCTCACTTTATCTTTTAGGTATTTGCCCATCCTGCGGACCATCTCTAATTCATTTTTGTCACAATCTAGTTTGAGCTCGTCTTTAATAGTTTGTAATACGGTTCCTTCCAACTCCTGATATGATTTTTCACCTTCTTCTACCCCGAAGAATATGACGTTTCTTTGCCTAATGTGTTTTTCTATGGCACTAATTCTTTTGTCATGTTTGGAGTTCGTTTCCTTAATTTGTTCGAGTTCCCCTTGTAATAAGTTAAAATTTTGGTCTATTTTATCGTTTATTTTGCTCGTGATACTTGTCTCTAAATTCAGCAGCGATTTTTCTGTGTCTCGTTTGATATCTAATCTTAATTCCTTTAAAAGTTTTTCTATTTCCGACATGGTGGCGCCCTCTGTTAAATCAACTCCGTACTGGTTACCAAAGATCTGTGTTGTGGGCTGGTGCACCTCTTTGTGTAAGTACGCTTTGGAAGTAGTTTCCCTGAGCGGGGATAGATGTCGCTCTTCCTTGTGACTTTTTACTGTTTAGTTAGTTCGCTAGATGTCACTATCCGCCTAGATAATTATCGATTTTTGTGCTATCCGTCATCGTAAAAAAAAAAAAAAAAAAAAATAACGCTGGAAGGGTTTTTTTTTTTTTTTTTTTTTTTTTTTTTGGGTGGGAAATCATCAAATAACTTCTCCCGCTCTGGGTGGAGCAGGAGGGCGTGTCAGACTTTTACTGACTAAAACCCACCCGTGTTCCTTCATTAGCCCGTATGCCAGGGGCTGTGGTATCTCTTTCAAACGAACCCGCACCCCTGACAGGCATCGGCCCTTGCGGGCCCCATCATTTTTTGTGCTGACATCTCTTTGAGGCGCGCGTGGAACACAACGCGCCGTCGACTTGGGCTTGGTCCTTACCGGACAGCGAGCTACCCATTACTCGCCGTCCGCAAGCCCATGCCTACGGTGGCCGGAAATCGGCCTGGGATTCCCGACGCCCAGGGCGTCTCCTTGTCCTGCGGCGGCTGGGGTCGCGAGGGCGCATATGCTGCCTCTCCCTCACGTGCGCCGCCTCCCTCTTCGCGAGCATTACTGCTTCGCTGAAGGAGGTGACGGCTCCCCATGCCCTCTCGCTCCGTACCATGGCCTGGACCAGGGCCGGACGCGAGAGATCGCCGCCGCCGATCGCCTCCACGAGGACACGGCGGTGCTCCGCCCAAGCAGGGCAGACCGCCACCGTGTGCTCCACCGTGTCCTCAGGGCGATCTTCGCAGTGGAAACACCCGGGCGTTTCCTCCCGCCCTATCCGAAACAGGAACCTCCCGAAACAACCGTGTCCGGTGAGGACCTGCGTCAGGCGGAAGGTGAGGACGCCATGCCGCCTCTCAAACCACTCCTCAAAGAGGGGACTTACCGCCGCAATCGTGGCGTGCACGCTGGAAGGGTTAGAATCGTGCACTGAATGTCCAAGGATTCTTTTTGTGGTTGGGAAATCATTAAATAACTTCTCCCGCTCTGTGTGGAGCAGGAGGGCGTGTCAGACTTTTACTGACTAAAACCCACCCATGTTCCTTTAGTTGCCTGTGTGCCAGGGGCCGCGGTATCTCTTTCAAACAACCCGCATCCCTGGAAGATCTCCATGATGGATTCAGTTTAATTCTGAGCGTTCCACATCGCGCACAAACTGTTACTATTATCAGGTTGCGCACGATGTTCCCTGCCACCCGGTAAAACACAAAAAAATTAAAAGAAACAAAAATAAAAAAGATAATTATGAAAGAAAACAAAGATACGGTACTTCCTCAGATTTTATTTCTTGATTGCATAATTTTGCTCTTATTAATTTATGTCAACTTGCCCAACATTTAAATAAAAGAAAACAAAGTATGTTTCTCATTTGAAACAAGTTGCATTGCAAGACTTAATTGCGGGGTACGTATTATTATTGCACTCGCGGGCAATGGGCTGGCAGTTTGTTTGCTCGACTATTATGCTGTCTAACCGGCGTTTAGTTACTGCGCTTTAAGCGAGATAACTTATTGGACAGCGTTTTCGTGGACTGCGATGGCCAAAACTGGACTAAATTAGGCGGACTATGGAGAAGACAATTTTAAACTAGATTTTTGTCAGTTTTTTTTTATACCTATCTGTACACTGGGCCCGAGTGGTGTATTACGGCCCACTTCCTCTCACCGAGGGGAGGCCTGTGTCCGAGCAGTGGGAACATTATAGGTTGATCATGCTATGCTTATGCTATATGCTATGAGCTCGGCTCGTCTAAATTAACCTACATATTGTACTTTAAAACCTGGCTAGATAACATGCTAATAAATTATCATCTTGATCATTTCAGCCGAAAAAGTCCACTGCTGAACAGTTCTGTGCTTCTCGCGGATTCCTGCGGCGTTCACCAGCCCATCGGTACACCTTCCAATCCAACGCTAGGTGTTACCTTTCAGACGCAGCGGCCATCTATCCTGCGAGTAACGTTCCCTGCCCAATGCTACTAAAGTTTGGCAATTCTTCATTGAATCTTTCTTCTATTAATAAAAAGAAAAGGCCTGACTGACTGATTGACTGACTCATCAACGCCCAGCCCAAACCTTTGGAACTAGAAAGCTGAAATTTTGCACAGAGTTTCCCTTTATAATGTAGACGAGGAAAAAGGAAAGATTTTTCGAAATTCAACCCCTAAGGATGTTAAATAGGGGATGAAAGTTCCGCGCGGGCGAAGCCGCTGGCAAAAGCTAGTAAAATATAAACTAAATAAACAAAAATGATCAAACCATATCAGCTATCGGATAAGTGGTGCTCAATTTATAAGTGTTCAAACAGACTTGGGCAACGAGACGTTACGAGTACAGAACAAGACGCTTTATAAGTAAGAGCAGCACATCACTACTATTATCATCACACACAAGTTCACAAGCTTCAAGTGCCTGTAAGTACACTCTCATATAAATTCGTCCTGTGTGTGACTATAAATCATGTGATCTTGTGATAAAATGTCATAATAAAACACCATTTATTATTATAACCACGTAATATATGTGTGAGAGCAGTGGTGGCCCAGTGGTAACGGCCGCGACTTACGAGTTGTAGGTCGTGCGTTCGAACCCAGCCAGGCGCATTACTTTGTGTAAATAATTTCATCACCACTGCTCTCAAACGGTGAAGGAAAACATCGTGAACAAAAATTCGAAGATATGTGACATCTACCAACCCGCACTGGGCCCGCGTGGTGGATTACGGCCCAATCCCTCTCGGGAGAGGAGGCCTGTCTCCCAGCAGTGGGAACGTTTATAGGCTGAGTATGTGTGTTTGTATGTAATATATGTGCTACTATGGTACGTTTGGCTAATCCTGGGTTTCCCATCGTCTTTTCACAACACTATGGGCTATTCACCATCGCGAACTGGGCCCGCGTTGTCGATTATTGTCCACTGCTTCTCAGAGAGTAGGTCAGTGTCCCAGTAGTGGGAACGTTATGTAATATTTATGCTTATGGGTTATTATCATATAGCTCGTACCGACCGCTTTGATTTTTGAGGTGCACATAAACTTACATCTTTTACCCTATGAGATAAGTAGAATGCCACCTGTTACGATTATTTTGCTTCATTTACGTTTATAAAACTGGTCACACAACACACCAATAGCAACACGCTGGTTGCGAGTATTACGCACCTGACCTGAGGAGCAGACTGAAGAGCCGTAACAGGTTTCTCAAGTCAAAGAAAAAGGTCTGACCTTTTTTAACAACATCACTAATTAAGCTACTATAACTTAGGGCAACTGAGCTATCATCACAAACCTCGTTCGGACACAAGAAAACCTCTTCGAAGACTGAGGTTAAAGCTTCAATTAAAGGTCTCCAGATTGGCAAATATCGCACTAACAGCCTATCCGCCGAGTGCATTTAGTCCCTAAGTGGAGCCAACGCTGTTTACGTTGCAACCACTTAGTTCACGTTCATTACGAAAAGACAGACGTGGATACGAACGTAACTTACTACGGGTCAATTATGTATTTAGTGGAAGCGCTCTTAAGAAATACGGGGTGATAGAGTGAGATGGCGGTATGTGTTAGCTTAGCGCTAAAAAGAGAGCAAACAGATACTTGTATCTTCTTTTTTTCAGGAGAGGAAATGAGGTGGTCAGCTATTCTGTTATTTTATTGGTGGCTTCATTTTGCAATACTTATCGCCCTTCCTGGAGGGATTGATGAAGGCAATTTATTAACGGATTAACAGCCAGAATTTCGGACTAACGACACTTCTGAGATCTTGTATTGTCATCTCTATTTATAATCAAGGGAAATCTCCTTTCTTTTATTAAAAATATCCGTTGATTGTGTTCTATAAATGGCCACGGGTGCAAATATTCCTGAAGCGAAGACCAAAACTGAGAGTCACTTGTTCTTTCTGTTATTAAAGTATTTTGTTTGCATTTGCCCATACCATGGAAACCCCCATGGTATGGCCCAGTACCAAAAATACCTTACCATATAATACGACCATACTCATATGGTCCTGTATAGTACAGTTCTGGTTACGGAGATATTGAAGTTTCAGACGTTTCTTTACAGAAAACATGACTTAATTCTAAATATAGTAAACACAATATTTTGCGTGCATTACATTGCGTGCCGTAAAACAGCAAAACAGCGAATTTTCACAAGGAAAATAAAAGTTATTTCTCAGCAACTATTTTTGCCCAAATTTGTTACATTAGTTTGTTGTTCAGAATACGTAGGTGGCTGCTGCTGGATTGGTATTTTTACTTTGAAACCTTGTATGCTTGTTTTCAAAATATCGCTCCTGTATTGTATTTGCACCGCATTGTATTTGGTAAATCTTCATTCAAACTCATGAAAATTTTAAGCGCGATGGACATAAACAAGGCTAGCACAAGTTTATCATATTATATCTCGCCGTAAACATGCCGAGACTTGGCAGCCGGGTTAAGGATCCCGCCACACGTTCACCTCATAAAAATACTTAATTGCTTCTTACAACACCTCGGGGAAGTGATGGGGTGCTCTATTCTTAGTTGAGATCATGCAGATAAGAATTTATTATTAACCAGATTACTTTTCTCGATTCTACTTGAGATTTAGGGAATTTTTGTGTAGGTATTATCCGAATTAAAAGGATACTGTTCACACATTCATCCGTACATAATAAAGAGTATTCTATTCTATTCTAAGGCCGTGTTTAGTTTGGATGGATTCAACTGTATTTAACGTATTTTAGTTTTTTCAGGATTCATGAGAGTGTGAATATTGTCGCTGTATATTAAAGAACCACAAAACAAAATAAAAACGATTGTGTGTAGGTAATATCGGAATAAAAAGTATACTGCTCACATAAACATCAGTACATACTAAATTGCATTCTATTCTCAGGTCGTGTTCATTATGAATGGATTCAACCGTTTTTAAAGTTTTGTATATTTTTCAGTATTCATAAGAGTGTGAATATTGTCGCTCTTCGTTAAAAAGCCACAAAACAAAATAAAAGCGATTATATAGGTAATATCGGAATAAAAAGGATAGGTTCTGTTCTCACATACATCCGTACATAGTGAAAAGTATTCCATTTTATTCTCAGCCCATGTTTATTTTGGAAGGATACAACTGTTTATAACATGTTTTAATTTTTCAATATTCATGAGCTTGTGACTGACTATTGACTTTTTAACTTGAAGAGCCATAAAACAAAATACAAGCAATTCATATTCGTTCACCGGCGGATATAATTAAGCCACATTTACTCGATGAAAATTTCTTGCCTGTAGGCTGTGCCTGTAGCATAAAGTTCGCAATGAATACATACGAGGCAGCTTTAAAGTCGCTGTAATCATGGATAGAATGACCAAAAACCGTCTAATATGGTATGGATACATTAAAAGACGCGATGTGTACCATATGATCTTCTGATGTCGTACAAAGTAGAGGCAGACGCCACCCGCCATTGACTTTGTGATCAAATATAAAAAGAGACCTCTAGAACAGCCGATTACCAAAACTGTCAACCCAAAACAGACTGTAAGCTTTCTGAAGAATAAATAAATAAATAAAACAGAATAACTTAGCGCAGAATACCGAGGAGACCTGACCCCAAATAACGCGAACAGGGCCTGAAGAAAGAATTTGCCTTTAGCATAGGTACAATTAATTAAACCAAGAAAACATTACTTGAATCGCCTAAACACTGTTTCAATGGCGCATCTTTTATTGTTGCTTCGACTTATGTTTTTTCACAGGTAATTAAATCGCAACGTATAATTCAGGCAAGAATTTGCAGAAACTCTTGTTCCACATAAGACACAAAATAGGTACGAATTTATTATACACAATATGCGATATAGTATTTTATGGGATTATGAACGCCAGACAGAAGAAAACAGCACAATTTAAAGCTGTCGAGTAGCTCACTAGTAGCTGTTGGCTTACGTGATGAATATATATTCCGTTGGCTAATTAAATATGCAGAGCAATTATAATATGCAGAGAGACTTTGCACAGGAAAATTTTACAGAAAAGGAGAAAACTACTTTCATACAACTTTTTTTTAATGGATTATTATTTGAAGTAGATAATGGCGTTCATATATGTATAGAACATGTTTTCGAATGGTGTGCAGCAAATTAATAATGTAGTATACGAGTAGACCAATAATCTGAAACGCTTTCTTAATTTTAACTGCATCTTTCTGACACGCAATGTATGATCATCATCTGCCTAGCCTTTTCCCAACTATGTTGGGGTCGGCTTCCAATCTAATCGGATGCGGCTGAATATCAGCTTTCTACATGGAGCTCCTGCCTAACTTACCTCCACAACCTAGTTACTAGGTAATACGATACCCCTTAATCAGACTCTCGGGCTTCTGACGACCCGTAACGACTGTCGAAGATTCGAGAATGAGCCTGGACTAACGGGTGAACGAACTCCTAGGCACGTAGGAGTTTCGGTATGTGAAGATGGTCACCCATCCAGAGACCAACCCCGGCAAGCATAGCTTAACCTGATGGGTCGACCCGTGAGGCTGTTAGTCCTTAGCCACGAGCCTCTCTGAAACACAATGTATATGAACATATATCCTTTGTTGTTATTGAGAAAAATCCAAAAGTTGAGACATACTCGTATCAGACCTTTTTCCTCAATCTATATTTAATGTTTTATTGTCACTGGCAATGTTTGTGTATCCGGTTAAGGGTTTTTTATACCATTAAATAAGGTAAAATTTCTGTTTTGTTAGATATTTAAGAGGACAATGCTTACAAAATGTCGATCGGAATCTTGAAACGATCAATCAAGGATTCATTTAGCGTTATCGTGCAAAAGATACGGGCCTCATCACTGTGAAAGGAAGTGGGCCGTAATCCACCACGAGGGCAGTTGGATGTCACATGTCTTGAAATTTTCGGTTCCAGAACATACCTAGGTACCAGTTTCTTCACGACGTTTTCTTTCGCTATTTTATGCAGTCGTGATTAATAATTTACAGAAAGTTTTGAAAATCTTTTTTTATAAATTTACACAATTTTTAACAATAAAAAAACATATCAAAGCTGTCCTTATTTTTTTGTTTTTCGTCAAAATATCACATTTCTCTTATAAAATCGTGTTTATTCTATATGTCTCTAAGCAATTATTTTTCGATAAAACATACCTGTTTACAGAGTTACAACTTTATTTATACACAACCAACGTGAGGTTCACATAAGTATCAAAATATTAGCTTTCGCAGGAAGCAAAACTCGAATAGAGAGAAATTCTTTGAAATTTTCCTTCGCTACATATCCTTTAATAACAGTGAGTGTGTATCTTTGTAAAATTACTTTTTTTAAACAGTTTTAATATTATTTTTGTTTGATTCTTTTCAGACAACCTGATAGGGACGAGTTGTAGGAAAACTGAAATTGCTTTTCTGTTGGAATATTTACTTTCGTTCGATTGCTTTTTTTGTAAGAATAACAAATCTCAGAACCGTCCTTTTGTGACTTTCGCCAAATTTTCATCAGTAAACCTGTTCAATTTTATTTCAAGTCAATCTTTGTGTGATTTAAAGGCAAATGTCCACTCAAAATAGTATTTCTGGCTTCAAATGGCTTGTGTAACAAACGTTCAATAAATCTAAACATGTTATGTGTCTCAGGAAAGCGGTAGATTGAGCCGGCTGTCATGTTGGGAATGCTGCCGTTGCGATGCTTGGAGTAGTGATTCTGTGGCTGTTTATTATATAGCCAACTATTAAGGAACAACTTGTGAGATTGAACATTGGGGTGGTGGTACCTGAAGAATTATATGGTATATTAATGCACAGTTTCAGTTTTGATCTTTTCTCTTTTCGGTGCGAACGATACAACATGCGTTGGCGTTTATAAGACTAGCTAGTCAACAAAAGAACTGATTGCTCAGGACCTACGTGAAAACTATCATACATGGAACCGCTTAGTTGTACCTTTTTTGAACTCACACTAGTTGTCATGAAAATATGCGTCAATATTTAAAGAAACCAATAGACTCTTTAAAGAGTTAATAGCACTCTACAGAAGTAACACATTAAGAATTAAAGTTGCGTTCAGTAATATCTTACCATTTAACGTATACGAAATAATTTTCAATCAGCAGTTCTACGCTAATTTATTCCTTTGTAACCAAAACAGACATGTTGGCGCCTTAGGGAGAAGGCGAAAATAAATGGTTCAGCCCAATTTCGTCGAACACTGAGACAGGTCTCGTAATTTTGGTTAATAGTGCGATTACAGAATGTGCGTTTGCGATAGTCCCTTACTAGCCCCATGAAAAGATGATTACGTTGACAAATGGTCCTTCCCTCGAGGACGGAGGTCACTTATCTACTGGCGAATGTAATCCAATTAATTGTCCCCTGTATTAATGCTGAAATAATTTGTGCACTTTTCCCCGGAGGCTGACATGGCCTTATATCATTTAACGTCTGTTGTACAACCTTCTTTTGTTCTTTTTTGGGGAAAATCTCAGTCCAATTTATTTTCGGCCTTTCACTCTGCATATTTTTTTGTTTAAATTGCTGGAATTTATTTGTCCTTTTCGTCATAAGGCTACTCATATTTATTGGGTGACTAGCTTCTGCCCGTCACTTCGTTCGCGTGAATTTTCGGCCCGCGACCCGATCGCGCTATAACTTCGTTTCCTCTTTCTGACTTTGTTTTAGCCTAGCCTATAACTTTTTTTAAAATTGGGCTATCAAAAGCAAAAAGAATCTATCAAATCAGACAGGCAGTTCCCGAGATTAGCGCGTTCAAACAAACAAACTCTTCAAGCTTTATTATTCTAAGTATATATGTGCTTTTCCTTGACAACCGTAACGTTACTGGGTTTATACATTTCACAATAAGTATTCTCTAATAACGTTTCTAGGACGATGCGAATCTATGAATTATAAATGTGACAGAATGATAAATTTAGGTACTCGCTATACCTAACGAATTAATACCGTTTAAAGGTGAAATTCATAGTTATTCATTTAATTACGTTTTAGATGTTAAAATCACAATAATATTATGTTCTTCTCGTATCCATCAATGTGATTATAAAGGTAGGTACAAAGGGAAGATTTAAAATATTAAGTATTATGGCTACTGGACGTACTCGTAGGTAAGTACTTCACAAAAAAAAGAAAATCCTTTAGTTCATTTTCATTCATATACTGTACGTTTGACCATAGTTCATTCAGTGGCTTATAAGCCAGTAAATTCCCAATAGTATTTTTAAATAAACGGTAACTTTCAGTTCGGTTCGAATTTTCATTTAAGTACCTTTTATATTTTATTCAATTCATGTGGATACCAAAAATTCAGCTGCTAGTTTATATATTTTTATATGCGTATATTTTTCGAGTTGTTAAAACGGTTAATAAAGCGCCACGGAAATATAAAACGGGAAACCGTTCTGTTCGTTAAATTTCGCTGAAACCGGTTTTTTGTTTTCATGTTCTAAACCGCTCCTGTCAGCGGGAGACAATATCAAAGACTTGATCAACACTATCGGAAAACGGAACAAGCTGCAAAAATGGACGAAAAAAAGACTGAAACACGTCTACCTACTTCGTCGAGGTAATATTATAGGCGTGAATTTATGAGTAACTAGTTTTTGCCAGCGGGTTCGCCCGCGGCGAGGTGGGGAATTATCCCGCAGGAATGTACTATCGGGATAAAAAATATCCTATCTGTTAATGCAGGTTTGAAACTATTTTTGTGCCAAATTTCATCCAAATCCGTTCAGTAGTTTTTTCGTGAAAGAGTAACAAACGTCCATCAATCCATTCTCACAAACTTTCACATCTATAATAATGGTAGGATATTCCTGATTGAGCATCGTTTAAGAAAATGGGCTCGTAGACGTAACAAACTGCTAAAACAGACTAAAACAATACCGACTAAAGTACCAACATTACTCTTTTCAGTTAAAAGCTCACGCACTTTTACTTAGTCAAACATATTTCTTGCTCTCTGGCTAAAACCCCAAAACCATTATAAAGAACTTGGAAGGGTTCAACAGCTGAGGCAAAGACAAAAAAAAAAAAAAAACGGGAGCAGATAAAGCAAATTGCTAAGTAGATAATTTTTTATTTGAGTTTTGCAGAGTTTTTTATGATTTAAGGGAGGTTAACCTTTGCAGACCTCATCATTAGGACCTCGTGAGATGGATTATACCTACACAGAACGAGAAGACTCACTTTGGAGTTGGTGACACTTACAGTGTGGCGAACCAAATTTTATAACTATGGTTCTGTTAAATATCAATTTACAATACTATTTGGTCACGAGAAGAAACAAATGGGACTTGATGTTTTTGAATCTGAATGTTAAGGTGCTGTCCAAACGTAGGAAGCCGTAAAAATCTCGGTTTTTGTCGCACGTTAGGCGAATTTGTACATAAAATAAGCCAGAAAAAAATAGTGTACTGTCAGTTGTTTCATAAAAATAAAATAGTAGGTATAATAAATAAAACAATCGTAATATGTAAATAACTTAAAAAATATTTTTCGTCACATAATAATTCTCAAAATTTTGTGAGTAAACTATCTGATATATGTTATATTTTATGTAACGATAATAAAGGTAATAAAATCAACTAAAAAAAAAAAAACTATTAAACTACACCACTGAGCCGTAGGTATATTTATTTTTAAATTGAATTAAAACTACATTATTACTTTTATTTTGGTGGACATTTGATCCAACTAACATCAAACTCATATCACAGACATCTCACGTCGCTATTTTTAACCTTATTTGATGCCGAGATGCGCTATTGTCATATCCCAAAAATTATATTCTACTAATTCCTACCGCGCCTTAACCTGAATAACTAACAAGATTCTTATACGTTGTATTTTTATTATTTCGCTATCGTTTGGATACTGTGTGTACCGATACAAAATACATATAAATTTTATCTGGACCGAGTTTTATTCAAGAAGGCACCATCCTGCGCCTTGAGACGCAAACCAATGCAAGCTACAACTTCTAAACTCAAACTCAAAGCATTTATTTCAAATGAACCAATTACAGGCACTTTTTAATAGTCTAGGGATCGGTCCTTCAGCAAGATGAAGCTAGTGGCTCATTCCGAACTGATGGAAAAGAACGAGCAAGAAACTCCACGGACACTCTTTTAAATGATCGTTAGCTGTAGAGGTCTAAATCATTGATGAAATATATATTTTGTTGCCTAATAAATGCGAAGACTAAACATGTAGCTGGATATAATAGTATGCTTTCTATTCCTAACAAATGTACTTGTTTACTACTGAACGTTACGTATCACAAACATGTCATCAGGTTCCAGAACCTCTATTTTTCGGCACGTCATATTTTCTGATTAAGGAATCTGTTTGTTTAACTACATGTTGCGTAAACGCTTCGAGCTTATTTTTCAAGAAAACTTACTTTCACGATATGTGGAACTAAAACTAATGGATAAGTTTCTTAAACGTAGAGTTTAAAATTAAACTGACTTCAAGTCCTTTCATAAAGATGTCATTGTCAAGTTGGTATTCGAAGCATTTCATAATAATGTCATAAAGCATTTGCAGCTCAAAGGATGAATAAATTTATTTTATAACGGACTAAAGCCACAACAAATAAATGTCATAAGGTTTTCATTAATCCAGAAAATATACCTCTTAATTACTTATCTAAATGAATGCGCCACGCAATCGCAATAATTGTCCAGAACATAAAACAGACCAGTAAATTGAGAATGAACGCTTTTATCAGCTTAAATTGGGTATTTAACGTAATTTTTATTGATATTATTATACGACTATTAATTTCGCTCACGTCTCCGGCGCAAAGTAGGTGTGTGGTAGATTAAATAACGTCAAAATTGAAACTCAATTACATTTGGAGTGAGCTTAAAATGAACCTGTATTTTCATATTACTCATGTAAAATTTTCGTTGTTTCATTTTATTTGAGTGTATCTTCAGATAGTGTTAAGATAAAATCTTTTTCTGTATTCATGTAGTCTACAAGTAGGTGTAAAACTAAGACACGTACTAACAAAAAGTATATATTTTAAAAGGTTTGCATAAAACATGATTACTACAGTTCCGTTCCGTGTGGTGGCGGACGTAAAAGAATAGCACCATTCCATTTCTTCCCGCGGGTGTCGTAGAAGGCGACTAAGGGGCTTACTAGAGAATGGGCAGCAGCGTTCTCTATGCATTTTACCACCATACTGCGATCGCCAACCCGCCTGCCAAGCGTGGCAAAATCTCCCTTTCGGGGGGAGGCTTATGTCCAGCAGTGGACGTCTTTCAGCTGAAATGATGATGACTACTTGATTGTTCAGCTCTACTTTGGTGATTTCAGTATTAAAACAGTGACGTCAATTGGGACTGCTTTGTGTACTGACACATGCAAAAAAGTTTTATTGGTAGCAATATTTAAATTCGTTAATTAACCTGTCCTCTTATTACGGCCAATAATGAGACCTGAATGGACTTGGAAAGTACTGTTCGATTGATAAGTGCATTTGCATACAAATTCTAGAAAGCAATTTTGAATCGCGATATGTTAGTAACATATTTTGTTCTAATCTCAATCAAATCTAGTTTTAAACCAAAATTCATGATCGAATTTCGTTCTAGCAGGACCTGCAAGTGAGCACTTACTTACAATATTTAAAGACTTCGTTCTTAGATGGATGGCTTTTCATGATACTGACAAAATCACACGTGCATGGACCTCAAGACGTCACAAAACATGGCTCTTTGGACAAAATTTCCTTGTTATTTCAGGGAATATTTTCCCTGATAACGTCGTCCATAATTGCAAAGACAAACTCTCCAATTTCCCCAAAGAGGTTACTAAAGCGAATACGCCATTGGATTTGATCCATATCGCGACCCATAAGGATCCACCAGGATAACCCGTGCAGTCTCTTAGAGTGGCATATGTCTTTGCGGTCCTACCTAAGTAAGTCGGCACCCATAGGCAGTCAACCCTTTTAGCTTTTTATCGTAGGAGTCTCCCGGGATAATAGCCGCTAATATATTCCATGTTTTATTTCCATACATAGATTGTCCTTAAAATGAGGCTTGCGTTACCCAAACCATATGTTAAATGAATTGGCATGACAAAGAAGCCAAAGGAGGCCAAAATATCAGTAAAGCCTGATAATTCTAACGCCACGAAGGGGATATTCGCGAATGACTCGTGGCAATCACAACCCGTCCCACTGCCATGCCAGCATGTAAAATAGTGGTCGTATTTCTGTGTAAGTGAATCTGCGTTAATAACATGTCACCACCATTGTTTTGGTACTTTAGAAGCTAAAACAATGGTTTGTTATTGTGCCGCACGCTCGGACAAATATACCGCAGTCGGATTTTTATTTAAAAAAATTAAGCGACCTATGTTTAAATTGAATTTCCGTTGACGCGATATAAGTAATTGCTGTAGTTATTAAGAGATAAAGAAGATCAAAGCTTTAAAAAAATGAAGCTTTAAATCAATTTAATAGAAGCGCGGTCAAAGCTGGTATAATGATAGAAATTAATTTCCCCAATAACGAGCTCGCTTGGGCGAGATTTTTCACCGGTTTCAGCGCAGAGCACTCCGCTTCGGGCTAACAAATGGTACTTATCTGTCACTCTCGAGATAGGAGCGCTGACGAGTGTTGGGTGTCAAAGCTTGTCATCCCAACTACACCCGTACTTACATTACACCTATCGCCCGTTCATCGCCATCTGCTCTTTACAGTTTTGATCTTTACGAGGATTTATTTTAGACTTATTGCGGTGCTGTACGGCGTGTTACGACACATAACGCGCTCCGTTATGTCATATCGAAAATAGACTTTGGTAAGCTCGTCATTTTTGTCTTGAAATAGTTGTATGGAAATAAGGAGCCGATGTCGATTTGGACAAAGGATAGGGTTCGTTTTGTTGCGTACAATTTTAATTAAACGCATTGTTTGTCCCTGAAAAAGCAATATTAATGGTACGAATTTTATCAATCTAAAATATTTAAATCATCCTATTTTATAATTTCATTACCATCAGGGTCTTTTTTCAGTAATGAAATAAGAAAATTACGAGTTTAAAATTCAATCAGCCCGAAAAGTAACCGTCTAACCGATATCGATTGCGAGAAACTTTAGTTAAATAGCGGATGAAAAGTTTGCCTTCGCCGACCTGAACTGAATGGACGACGGACCGAGGATTCATTACCGTTCACGAACAGGTAACTAACTTTGATGAGCAAGATTAAATTTTAATTCGTTGAAACGCAAGTTTGAATTCTATATGGTAACGACAAATTAGCACTCTACAAATCAGATGATACTCACCTTTGGAAAGTTATGAAACTTTCAGGTAATTTCAATATCCATAGTTCGGTTCGCACAAAAATGATTCAAATACACATCAAATCCGTGGTTCGTTATGCAATCAACTCGCAAACAAATCAGCAAGTTTGCAAGTAAACACACTGTAGCTCGTATGAGGAAAGGTCCGCGAGCCGAGTTCGGGTGAGTCGAGAGCGCGGTCGGGTCGTGTGGGAGCGACTAGTGCGTCCCCTCTCTCGGCGTCGACTGGAGCACGGATCTCAACGGAGTCTGCGTAATAGAACGGCATCCCTACAGATTGCTATATGGGAATAAACGCTAATAAATTACGAACATCGTCTACGCGTAACGCGAACGGCACTGTGCTCTTGATTAGTTTGAAGTCAGCCGCTAATGTGTTAGACATGCACCACAGCGGCTGAACATCGCCACCGTTTAGTTCACTCGATAACTTGATACGTTTATGTTAGCTTTTTATTTTGTACGGTGCTCCGCTGTAAATGACTCTCTCAGTATCGCCATTGACTGCTATTTGGAGCCGTGAAGCTGATATCTTAAGATCCTTTGTAGCTTCTTTATGAAGTTGCTGGTGCACTTTAAAAATACGATGCTTCTTTACGTTATTTACTTTAAGTAAAGGCTAAAACAGAATAACGGAACTTTTTATGAAATTTCTTTCAGAGTTTTAGCTTTTCACAACTGTAACTAATGCTTTTAAAACCTGTTTCTTTCTTAAATAAACCTAATAAAACTATGTGATAAGGATAACCATGAAAATAAATGCTTGATGCGCGATTGTGGTTTGTGTACATAGTTAGCAAGTTTCTCAGCTGATTGATATTCCTTCTTCGTCTGAAGGGGTCAAGGGGTGCCGAAATACATAACTCTCCGAAAAAGATTGCTTTTGTGAGGGTAAAAACACGTGCTTATTTTATTGTTCTTTTTATTTCGTAGTGATTATGGAACATGGAGGAAAACGTCAAATTTTCAAAAGACGTTACATTTTTTTACTGAAACGGCTATGTTTCTACTTTCTATATCATTTAGGACGGATTATACCAACGAAACTGATTGCGACCAGCAAGCACATCTAAACCGCGCGTCATAATTGCTGTGGAATATCGGCTCTGACAGCTAATGTGAAGATTGCATTCAATTTCATTAGTAAATTGGCACATACTGAAGTATTTTTTGTTATAAAGAGCTATCTAACTTGAGGTTTGTCGCTAAGTAATAGTTTTTACATAACAAGACCGCTCAAGAGATATCAAGTCTCATCAAGGGGTTTCGTATTACCCAGTTACTGGGTTGTGGAGGTCAGATAAGCAGTCACACCATGTAAAATACTAGTATTTAGCTGCATCCGGTTAGACTGGAAGACAACCCCAACATATTTGGGAAAATGCTAAGATGCTATTGATGTTGATGATATAGCTACCTAACCTGAGGTCATCATGATACGAAGAAATTGAGTCCAACAAGAAGTGAAGCATACACCATCACTTAACATTAGCTGAAATAGAGGGTCTACCTACATACCTACAAATATAGTGCAAAACAAAAATATAATCCAATTTACGTATTGCCAATTCAAACTTATATCACAATACTATAAAATGAACTACATGTTAACAAGCATCAAATTCCGAACACACTAAAGCCAACGTTTGGCCTGTTGTTATTATTCCCATAATGTTAATTAAAAGCTGGGATAACTGTTCTTATGAATGAGATGGCGTTTTGAACAAACATTTGGGTTCATGTTTTTGTTTCATCCATTCTATTTTCATAATGCAAAACGGGTTATTTGCGTTGCTCTTCCGGGCAGAGCGGTTGGCGCGCGGCGGCAAGAGCTACGTCCGAGTGCAAATAAGAACTTTCCTTTAGCTCGTCTCGTAGTCTTCGATTTAACTAATCAAAAAGGACTTTTGTTAAGTTCTATCGAAGAAAACAATGTGAATGAATTAATGAAATGCGCTGACCCCGCTGACCGTAGTTTGACTAGAATCGATAAATCTAATGAACCCTAAAATTTTTGTTTAAAATTGCACTATCTTTTCAAGCTTCATACTTCATTTAAGGTAAAAATATTTTAGATTCCTTCGTACCTTCATTGTAGCACTAGCACTGAAGTAAAATTGCTACTAATTTCAAATTTATTTATCGCTGTCGTATCTTCGAAACTCAAAATACAACCCAAACTTGGTTGTTGGGAACCACCAAAGTACAACCCAAAGTTACGCTTTTCGCTTTACTTACAATAGTTGCCTCGCTAATTGTAAATCGATTTTCTAAACACCCCAATTCGATACATAAAGGTACTACAAACCTATCAGACTATCGCGCAATGCCGTGTAAGTGCTACCCGTGGATTGGTTAAATCGAATAAAGGACGTCATTTGCCGACACATCACTGAGCGTATGAGTACAACTTTTTTTTTGTTTTTCCTATTTTATTATGCGATCAGTCTTCTAGACAATAAGCCGATGAGATGACTCAATCAATCAATCAATTAATCAAAATATTTTATTTCACATAAACCTGCATGTGGGAAGCAAAAGACCGGTCGAAGTGGAGGAGCTTGGGGGAGGCCTATGTCGAGCAGTGGACGTCTTTCGGCTGACATGATGATGATGATGATGATGAAACCTGCATGGGCACTTATGAAACGTCAGAAGCCAGGTGCACGGTTCCAAATTGTCGCTTCCTATGGAGAAGAGCCGGCAAGAAGCTCCACGGTTACTCTTTTAAAAATAATTGGCTTTTACAATGTTTTCAAATCACAGTGATAATAGGTATGGGAGGACAGTGCAGGCCTGCCAATAAGTACCAGGTACTTAGAGGAATGAAAATACAGAATAGAAAATCGTCTACAAATCTGTAAGGCCTACAACGTTCTTTCATTCACAATATGTAAAATAATCTACATAAATATAATAACTCTGTCGCCATGTCACCACTCTCATTGTAGTTGCCTTATCTTTTCAAGTAACTCTTCGGACTGACTGGTCTGATCGAATATGTCCCTCTTCTAGTACGAGTATAACTGAAAATTTGAATGCACCCTTTAACTCGGGCATAAACTTCGTTACCTCAGCTTAATATCTAACAATAATGTTCAATAGATAGACTTCAACTTCGTTTAGGGTTAAAGGACGCAGTGGGCAATAGTACGCAGTGCTGCATTTCTGAAGGGGTCGGTACGCTGGTTCCTCGAGTGCGCAAGGGACGAGATATTGTGTCATAAGCTGGGAATCGGTGTCGCGATTGGGTTATAATGTGCAAAAAAAAAAAAAACACTACAAAGTTTCGGTTTTTGTCTACTGGGAAAACATTGTGGAAGTTGAGCTTTATTTCATCACCACTGCTCTAAAAACAGTGAAGAAAAACATCTTGAAGAATCCGGCATATCCTAAAATCAAAAATTCGAAGACATGTGACATCTACCAACCAGCACTGGGCCGGTGTGATAGATTATACCCCACTCCCTCTCTAAGAGAGGACGCCTGTGTCCAAGCAGTGGGAACATTATAGGCTGAAATGAGCTTTATGGTACAGATACCGCAAATAAACGATCCTAATTTTAAAATAGTTTAGGCTCAGTGAAGACAAATAGTGCGTCCTTTTGCCCCCAAATTACTCTTTAACACCACTTGCCAAGTTGATACTAAATCGATTTACCAAACCCTTAATTCAGGACACAGAAATGCTACAAACCGGCCAGCCTATCATGCAATGCCCTGTACCATTCGTAGATTGGATAAATCGAATATATGTAGAACGTCATTTGCCGACGCATTGCGAGCGTACGAGTATAACTGAGAATATGAATGAACCCTTTGATTCGGGCATTAGCTTCGTTACCTAAGCATCGTAGGTAAGCATCGGTTATCTGTGTGTTGTTTTATTCATGTTTGAGACATTCAAGTATTTCAACATGTTGTTAATATTAGTATAACATTACTTATGGATTACATGTAAAAAAATAAAAAAGTGTGTAATATGAGAAGGTTTACACGCGGGCCCAAATATTCAATCAATCAATATTGACTAAAACTAGCAAGTCATTTCTAATAAACAGTATCCGCTTCTATAACAAGTTGCCAAAGTCAGTTACTACTTCGAACTTAGCGATGGAAAGTTTAAAACGCACATCAAAAGTGCCCTTATCAAAAAAGCATATTATAAGATAAAAAACTACGTTGAATACAGGGAAGTTTGGCATTAATTCCTTCCGCACATGTGGCCCTGGTACCTCATTAACAGCATAACTATGTGAAAGTCTATTAACTGCTCTCAAATACAATGTTCTTTTTTATTCTTTTTATTTTTACAATGCTGACATATTCTCGTCATTATTGGACATTATACATCAATTTTAACATCGACTATTTTTAGTGACTGTCATGGAAATCATGTCACTATGTTTAAATAGGTTCATTTAATTTATGTAGATTATTTTACATATTTTTATTGTGAATGAGAAAACATTGTAGGCCTTACTGACTGTAGATTTGTAGACGATTTTCTATTCTGTATTCGCCTAAGTACCTGATACTTATTGACAGGCCTGCACTGTCCTCCCATAAATTTTATCTTTGTAATTTGAAAACATTGTTAAAACCAATCATTTTTAAAAGAGTAACCGTGGAGTTTCTTGCCGGCTCTTCTCCATAGGAAACAACAATTTGGAACCGTGCACTTAGCTTCTGACGTTTCATAAGTAATGCCATAGTAAGTCCATGCGCTTTATATGAAATAAAAATATTTTGATTTAAATTTTGAATTAATTAACATTTTTATTAAAGTGCATACCAAGTCGCAATTAATAAAAGTAATAATTAACGAAATATATTACAACCAAAATGGTGATAAATGGAGTTAAAAACTGTGTCATTAAACTTTTTAAATGTTACGCCCAGTTTTAAGGTTTAATTAACGGTACAGTTTTATATGTAAGTATTAAAGCTTTTCATCATAATTACTTAATTATTACACCAGGTAAAATGTATAAGCTCTGGATAGCTTAATTTCCACGTTTGTACCTATACAATCAGTTGATTAAATAGTATTGGAACGTTTTACTGCGTCTGTTTGTGGTTTTACAAGAACAATCAGCGCTAATTATTAATAATATGCAAACGAAGCAGTCACAGGTGGGGCTGAAGACTATTAAAACTGTGCACTCGCCAACCACAATAGAACAAGAATGACATAGGAGAAACTTTGAGAGTAACGTAATAATTAAGTATGCTTAGAATTAGAAGCGGGTTTGCTGGTTAAATATTTTTTTATGTAAGTAGATTTTTGTTTCAAGTTGTGCATGTACTGAAAATTCTATAAAAATCAGTAATAGAAACATAATACTTGAAGAAAAATACTGATATTAGCGAGCAAAGGTTTATAGTTTTTTTTTGAGGGTAATCATCAAATAATTTCTGCCGCTCTCGATGGAGAGAGCGTGTCAGACTTTTACTGACTAAAACCCACCCGTGTTCCTTCAGTTGCCTGTGTGCCAGGGGCCACGGTATCTCTTTCGAAAAACCTACACTCCTAGCAGGCATCGGCCCTTGCAGACCCCACCAGTTGGTGCTGGCATCGCTTTGGGGCGCGCGTGGATTACTACGCGCCATCGTGCGTCGACCCGGGCGTCTCCTGCGGCGACTAGGGCCGTGAGGGCGCATATACTGCCTTTCTCTTACGTGCGCCGCCTCTGTCTTTGCGAGCATTACTGCTTCGCAGAAGGAGGTGACGGCTACTCATGCACTTTCGTTCCGTACCGTGGTCTGGAACAGGGACGCGAGAAATCGCCGCCGCCGATCGCCTCCACGCGGACACGGCGGTGCTCCGCCCAAGCTGGGTAGACCTCCACCGTATGCTCCACCGTGTCCTCCCGGCGATCTTCGCAGTAAGGTTTATAGTATTAGGTTGCATTGCAACAAATGTAGGCACCTTTACCTACAGTTTAAAAACATTTTAAAGTAACAATCTATCTATATAGGGTGACTGGTAATTAGTGACCAACATTTGAACACATGATTGTACTCATCATTATGAACAACTTTTACTATGGGACCAAACCTGAAATCGCGAAAAAATAATCTGCTGTTCCTTACATTTATGTTCGCATTACTCGTCAAAATGTAGGGAACAGCTGATTTTTTTTTCGCGATTTCGGGTTTGGTCCCATAGCAAAAGTTGTTCATAATGATGAGTACAATCATGTGTTTAAATATCGGTCACTAATTACCAGTCACCCTATATATAAAAAACGCCGAAATGTATGTACGCGCATAACTTCCGAACGACTGCACTAAATTGGATAATTCTTTTCTTAATGTGCTCCTTATTGTCAGGACAAGGTTTGTACTTAAGAAAATTTATATATAAAAAAAACGATTTGATCAGAATTATTGTGAAATTATTGATAATCCAACTTATTTGATTTTACCGGAAGGGTCAGCTAGTCTAATATGAAAATTAACTCTTCTTCTTTCTCCTGGCTATTCTTGCAATTTATTTGGGGTCAGCTCTCCTAGTACCTACTTCTGTGACACACTGTACGGTTGTGGGTTATCTCTTTTGCCGTGTTGCTCGCTATCATGCCAGTTTGTACTATTCGTAGCCAAGTTATTGGTGGTGGCTTACGTCCTCTTTTTCTCTCTTCTATATTATTTAAGACTCTTTTAGTCATATGGTCATCATCTCAGCGCAAGCAGTTATGAATATGAAACTTAATGTTTAAATATTGATTATTTCGATATATACAAATAGGTAGTAAACAAAAATCACTAACTAAACAGCATTCATAAATATCCTAACACGCATTCAATCCAATAGCTGTGTTCCGTAATTCTCGCTTATAAATAGATCACCTCATTTGTTCACGGGAACTCGTGGGTGGTGTAAGAAGCAAATAAAGCATCATATCTGCATTGTGATATGTGACGGACACATTGTTTCTAAATATTGAGTTACTCATGTTTCTTTGCAGGTCAATATTCATCCCACGACCGCCAATGATGTAGGTATAACTGATATAATCCAGCATTGCATAAGTAAGCTGTAAGTTGGGACAGGTTAGCTCAAAGCTGCAACGGCTCTTTCTTCAAAGGGCCCTTCTAGAAATGGCCCTGCATTGTAAGATTCACATACAATTCAAATAATATAATGTTTCCACCATGACCTCTGAGTTTGTTTCGGCTTTTCTTTTCAAGGAACAGTCAGCTAGGAAATGCCAGCGCCATCTAGTTTAATTTTTTTAAATAAATATTGACGTGTAAAAAAGTGTCATACAAGATCTACTTACATAATAAACATTTCGTTTCATTTCATTTCATGTCGTGCCCTTTATGCTTGGAGGCTTTTATTTTGGTATTAATGTTTGTTTATATATTATTTTTTTGCTTCAATTTACTTTTCATGGTTGATAATGTTGGCATGGCTAGTGGACATGGCAAATAATTTAATTTAATGTTCTGTGTCTCGTAATGATAATGAATTGCTTTGCATAGCTACTATTCAATAGAATCAAGTTTATCTAACTGAACAGTCAGCTGTACTGCTGATGACATTATTGCGCCACTTCTTCTTAGCCTAATTTGAATAAATTACTTTTGATTTTTCATCAAACTGTGCAATTCTAATGGTACTTAAAAGGTTGTTCGCCTACTGAAGGCAACTTCACACGCTCACACACACTGGCAGCCAACGATTGGGCTTTGTCAATAGAATAGTCAGGACGTTCTAGAAGATAAACGTCATAGATTTTACATAGGTAGGTTTTGTTCTGGGAGCTTTGATAATATTGACAGGCGCGGACTTGTAATCCTCTGACTCCAAAAATAAACGTCATTTTCACTCAACACATTTTAACTCTCCTAAGGGTTTTATTGTAATTATAATACACAGAGGGTTCGTCTGAGTCCTCATTGTACTTACAGATAATTGGTACAGCCATGCAAGAAGTATCCACTAATTCACACATGCATAAACCGTTTTAATTGACAATTCGATAAGTTTTATTTGTCGCCCTTGAGGAGGATGAGCTAAGATAACTCGCAATTTTTTTTGCAATTTGCAGGTCATTGTCAAGGTTATATTTCGATTAAAATATGATTCGAAACCGTAAAAATATAGCCGTCAAGCCGAAGCCTGACGCAGGTCGCAACATCGTCAGTTTATAATCTAACTCGGGAGATTACAAAGAATCGAAACATTATGAACTGCAAAAACCCTTACAATTTAACGCACTATTTTTTTATACTTTATAATCTGCCTCACGCAAACAGACAAATTGTGAACTGGTATCAAAGTGGCATGCGTCGGATATTACCTTGCGCTATTACTAAATAGCCAAGTAACTGGCACTAACTTGGAAGTAGCGCTCGCCGGCCGCTGCCGCGGTACCGCTCACTTCGCTTGCTCGGCTCGCGCGCGGTTGGTCGCAGTTCTAATCTAACCTATTCGGTTCGGGTGCCATTTTAAGCAGTATGGTGCAGTTTACAATTTATCGATAGTTTATAATCTTGCGAGATAGATTGTAAACTAACGGTGTTCACAATGAGGTGGGCAAGCTCTTTGAGAGAGTAATTGCAGACCGCCTCGTCGGGCGGCTGGTGCGGGTGGGGCCGGATTTGGCGGAGAGCCAGTTTGGTTTCCGCAGGGGGCGCTTCACGGTGGACGCCATCATGCGCGTGCGAGCCCTCACGACGGGGGATGCTGTGGCCCGGGGTGGGGTCGTCTTGGCGGTGTCTCTAGACATCGCCAATGCCTTTAACACCCTGCCCTGGAGTTGCATAAGGGAGGCACTCCGGTATCACCGGATGCCGACCTACCTCTGTCGTGTGGTCGAGGCCTATTTGACGGACAGGGCCGTCATCTACCCCGGTCACCTCGGAGAGTGGAACCGGCGAGAGATGTCGTGCGGTGTCCCACAGGGATCGGTCCTGGGGCTGCATCTGTGGGACATCGGGTACGACTGGGTGCTGCGCGCCGACCTCCCTGACGGCGTCAGTGTGGTTTGCTACGCTGACGACACGCTGGTCCTGGCTCAAGGGAGGTCGTACCAGGCGGCGGCCGACTTAGGGACACACGGGGTTGCGACAATCGTCGATAGGATCCGGCAACTGGGACTCGAGGTGGCCTTGCACAAGTCCGAGGCCATGTGGTTTCATGGTCCTCGGAATGCACCACCGACGGGTTCCCAGATAACGGTGGGAGGGGTTCACATCGGCGTCGAGTCGACAATGAAGTACTTAGGACTCGTCCTCGACAGCCGGTGGAACTTCCACCGTTTGGCTCCCAGACTGGAGCGGGCCGGGGCTGCGTTGAAGCGGCTCTTGCCCAATCTAGGGGGGCCAAACGCCTTCTGCCGGAGGCTCTACGCGGGGATCGTGCGGTCCATGTCCTTATACGGGGCGTCGGTGTGGGCGCCTACATTGAGGCGCCAACCAGCTCGCCGGTTGAAGGCGTCCCATAGGGTCATGGCGATCAGAATGATCCGGGGATATCGCACGATCTCCGGCGAGGCGGCGGGCCTCCTTGCCGGATTACCGCCATGGGATCTGGAGGCAAAGATCCTCGCGCAAATGTGGGAGTGGCGCGAGGAGGTCAAACGCCGGGGCGTAACTCCGCTGCCGCGGGAAATCGCGGCACAGCGGACAGAGCTCCGGCGGGATCTCATGGTGACATGGAGAGAGCGATTGTCGCAACCCAGTGCTGGGCACGCCACGATTGCGGCGGTAAGTCCCCTCTTTGAGGAGTGGTTTGAGAGGCGGCATGGCGTCCTCACCTTCCGCCTGACGCAGGTAATCACCGGACACGGTTGTTTCGGGAGGTTCCTGTTTCAGATAGGGCGGGAGGAAACGCCCGGGTGTTTCCACTGCGAAGATCGCCCTGAGGACACGGTGGAGCACACGGTGGCGGTCTGCTCGGCTTGGGCGGAGCACCGCCGTGTCCTTGTGGAGGCGATCGGCGGCGGCGATCTCTCGCGTCCGGCCCTGGTCCAGGCCATGGTACGGAGCGAGAGGGCATGGGGAGCCGTCACCTCCTTCAGCTAAGCAGTAATGCTCGCGAAGAGGGAGGCGGCGCACGTGAGGGAGAGGCAGCATATGCGCCCTCGCGACCCTAGCCGCCGCAGGATACGGAGACGCCCTGGGCGTCGGGAATCCCAGGCCGATTTCCGGCCACCGTAGGCATGGGCTTGCGGACGGCGAGTAATGGGTAGCTCGCTGTCCGGTAAGGACCAAGCCCAAGTCGACGGTGCGTTGTGTTCCACGCGCGCCTCAAAGAGATGTCAGCACAAAAATGATGGGGCCCGCAAGGGCCGATGCCTGTCAGGGGTGCGGGTTTGTTTGAAAGAGATACCACAGCCCCTGGCATACGGGCTACTGAAGGAACACGGGTGGGTTTTAGTCAGTAGAAGTCTGACACGCCCTCCTGCTCCACCCAGAGCGGGAGAAGTTATTTGATGATTTCCCACACAAAAAAAAAAAAAAAAAAAAAAAACGGTGTTCACAATCATAAATACGGTGAAAATTATATGTATATATTAAAGCTGAAAAGTTTTTTTGTTTGAACTCGCAAATCTCTGGAACTTCCAGTCGGATTGGAAATTTCTAAATGCATTTAATTGCCCAATTTTCGGGAAAAGGAAGGTTAGAAGCTATTAAACATCACGATAGGGCCCTTAAGAGCCGAGCAAAAAGTAAAAAGCCATTGAGAATTATAAACGAAAACGAAGTATAATATGCACGGGCAGGCAATGCTATACGATGGGATGGATCGGAGGAACAAGGCATTTTACGTGGACGAAGTCGTGGGCAGAGGCTAGTTATAAATAATTGTGGACACGTCAAAGAGTAGGCTTAGTGTCAGCCGAGACTTACGTACTTAGCCTATAACGTTCCCACTGCTGGGACACAGGCCTCCTCTCAGTGAGAGGGAGTGGGCCGTAATCCACCACGCGGGCCCAGTGCGGTTGGTAGATGTCACATGTCTTCGAATTTTTGGCTCTAGGACATGCCGGTTTCCTCACGATGTTTTCTTTCACCGTTTGAGAGCAGTGGTGATTAGATTATTTACACAAAGTAAAGCGCCTGTCTGGGTTCAAACGCACGACCTACAACTCGTAAGTCGTGGCTGTTACCACTGGGCCACCACTGCTCTCAGGGCCACCACTGCTCTGGCCTCAGCCGCGACTTACGAGTTGTAAATGATTTCATCACCCCTGCTCTTGAGGGTCAATCGCCTCGAGGGAAGCCAGTGACCATCAATTTAGACCAGCTTGACGTTCGTCAAGCTGGCTTAAGTCTATATAAGGACGGTTATTCAGATGTACCTAACCCGTCAGTGGAAATTGGAAACGTGAAGTGTGATGCGTCAGGATGCACTGATCAAGTAATATGTACAGATGATGAACCACTGCTCTCTAAACGGTGAAGGATAACATCGTGAGGAAACCAGAATGTCCTAGAACCACAAAATCGAAGACATGTGACATCCACCAACCCAAACTGGGCCCGCGTGGTGGATTACGGCCCGCCCCATCTCACAGAGAGGAGGCCTGTGTGGCCGGCCAGCAGTGGGACCAGTAAAGTCTGATTATGCTTAGGCTAACAGTCGATCGAGTCAAAAATACAATCACGATTCGTCATCACTTGACATGACGTGAACAGTCTGTAAGTCTGCTTTAATAAAATATTCTTACCAAAAATGTTTCATCACAACCCATAAAAAAATCTTAAGTACTCCCACAATCCATAAGTATTTTATATCCACATTTTGTTTTATAACATTATTCGAACGAATACATTCCGTACTGTTTTAGGGCTACGTACCTTCGCGAATATCGGTACAAACTTATGTCCTCTATAACTTGAGTCATCTCGAGGGAAATAAGGAAAGGCAGGAAATACGCTTGAGAACTCGCACAAAATATGTCCCCATATTTTATTATTTACGTTATTCATGAAACTTTAATAGTAATACGTTTATATCTTGATAGGTAATAGAAATTGGAGAGGCTCGTGCCTAAGTAATTGCCGCACGAGTCGATCTATCCAAGGTTAAGGTACGCTTTCCGAGGTGGATCCATGGATGGCTGGCTATCTATTTCATAAAGAGACCTCTCCGAACTTTGAAAGCGCATCAAGCCGGGATTTTCATAGATCTTTGACAGTCATTACAGGCAGTCAAAAAACTGAAAACTTGAAAACCAGAGAAACATGCTGGTATCGTGCCGTGTTACAAGTATCTAGGTTGTCGAGGTCAGATGGGTAGCTCCGTTCCGTTCCCTACTTAGTTGATAAAAGGCTAGGCAGATGAAGATAGTTAGTAGTGTGGAGTTCAGAAATTATTACACGGGAACGTACTACCGGGATAAAAAGTATCCTATGTGTTAATCCAGGTTATAAACTATCTGTTTGCTAAGTTTAATCCAAATCCGTTCAGCCATTTTTGCGTGATTGAGTAACAAACATCCATATATCCATAAATTCAAAGACATGTGACATCTACCAACCCGCACTTGGCCCTCGTAGATCCCACTCCTTCACACCGATGGGAGGGCTGTGTCCCACTAGTGGGAACATTATAGGCTAATACTGATTATGGTCTAATTTAGTGAGTGAACTCTTGTAGCGTTACGTATTAATTTCAGCTGTTATTCTTTATACTTCGTTGTTACTGTAATTAGAATGAAAGCTAATTTGGGATCAAGATTATCCTATTGCTAATTTGAATTTAATATGATAAATATTTATTTTGATAACAACAACATTTTATCCTAAAATGAACCTATGAAAGACCTATTCGTTCGTTATTTTCGTCGCTGTATATTTGGCCTTTGACTGCGCTATCTATTTGTTTGTGCTGGTCTTATAGGCCTAGATAAATGATAAATGATTTTATTTCTGTAAGTAGTAGGTTTGTCCGACCACTTTAACGTGTCATTTACGTTGTAAAAACGAAATAAGGTCACCGTCTCCTATCCGCCTACTCAGAGGTCACAGTATCTATTAAAGTACAGACAATTTTGCTCAGATTGTGTGAACACCACGTAAATTGGTGTCAGAAATGGTCTTTTGAGGAAAGAACCACAAAGATTGAGTGGACCTGTCTAGTAAGATATGTAAAGGTATGCTAAAGTAAATGTATAGCGTCACGTCGTTCAATTTAATTCTAGATTTTAATCACAGAAACAAAAAAATAAAAACTTATATCTATGATTTTAACTGAATGGCACCTAATCGACGGCATTCTATCAATAATTGAATAAATAACCCGAGAATAAATCAAAATGAACAAAAGATGAGCAAATGAAAAAATAAGTACCAATTTTATTTAAATTGACATCATATAGATGTAAATTTAAATAAAATTGGTACTTATTTTACACATGAGATAAATACGAACTTTAGTTTTATTTTGTGAATCGATTAATCATAGATTATCATTTAAGTACAATTTAAAGACTCATTTTGGTAAAAGAAATTTATTTCTCAAATTACAAATATTTCACTGACTCGAAAACGTATTTAAACCTTAAATATAGTATTACAAGAACAGATAGAGAGCAAAAAAGATATTAGATACCTCAATGACCATCTGTTTCAGTTAGCAAAACAACGAAAACATGGTCCCAGACATTTCGTTCACCTCTTACATAAAAACAACTCACAGTGTCTTTCTATAAGAGAACTACCAATAGACAGTTAATTCAAAAGTGTTTGACGTCGTTTACTCCGCGTAAATATTAGTTTCAATCTTGAAAAGAGGTTAATAAGCTGTTACGGAGGAAATGAAACGAGAAAGCACGTGAATGTGGGAAAGTCCTCGTGCTACAAACTCTAGTAATTGAGTGTGCCGTGCCCGGATGTTTGTGCAGCCAGCAGCAACTTTTTATCAGCGGCGATTGGCGCAGCAGTGTCGTATAACTGCACTATGTACTCCTAGTACCCACAGCCACGTACAACTTCACAAAAACTTATATAAGAACCACTGAGAATGTTCTCGTGAAGTTCTCGTGAATGGTCTTTACCGCATACAATGGGGTAATACTGCTTCGCTTCATTGAATAAGTTTAATAAGATTTCACAACGCCTCCTGAGGTACACCTGTATTTTCCTGTTAGACTACTGAGTGGTAGGAAAGTTGGGGAGAAGAAATTAGGCGAAGTGACATTCATATTGATGACATTGCAGATTTGTAACTAAAATGTAGGTACTAGAAATCTTGAAAGTCTTTATTTGTTACTTTTTTTTTTTTTTTTGGGAAATCATCAAATACTTCTCCCGTTCTGGGTGGAGCAGAAGGGCGTGTCAGACTTTTATTGACTAAACCCACCCGTGTTCCCTCAGTAGCCCGTATGCCAGGGGTTGCGGTATCTCTTTCGAACGAACTCGCACTCCTGGCAGATTCGATTCCCAAACAGAAAAAAAAAACTTTGCCCGTGTGAGGGTCGTGAATTATCCCACGGGAAAGTACTACCAGGATTTAAAGTATCCTACACAGGGTGTAAGGGAAAAGCTTTCGAAAACGAAGACAGGTGATAGGGCTACTGATTCTCTATACAGTACCATCAAAAATCTAGACTTTATTTTTAAATTTTTACCATTGTTTTTTTTGCAATTTTTGAACACTATGTTATGAAAACAGTTAAATTAACCATTATTTGAGATTAAACACATTTAAAAACGACCCCAAGTTCAAGCAGCGACTTTAGGTTTAGGCATCTTTTGTATAGCGCCGCCAAAATAAAATAAGTAGAAACATTAGAGAAGCGTTAAACGTTTTAAATTGATGCAAAATAACCAATTTAAGGCGAAAGGTTATTGGTATGCGTTAGCAATTAAGTTTTATATAAACTAAGTTCTGGCTTCGGAAGCGTTCGCTTACACCCTGTATGTTAATCCAGGTCATACTCGTAAACTGTCTGTGTGCCAAATTTCATCGAAATCCTTATTGCCGTTTTTTGCGGGATTGCGTACCAAATATACTAACTTTCACATTTATAATATTAGTAGGATAGGATGACTGTGATGAAAATTGTGACCAAAAACGAATGAATTCCAAAAGAGGATGGATATACCTCGTTAGTGGAAATATCTCGATCGCAAACAGCCGTGAAGTGAGTCAATATCACTCAATAAAACCCCGTATAGAACGTACCGTTGAGCCGAAATTCCTAGTCCTTCACAATCTGAAACCTTCAGTAAAACGCAACAATATTTAGAGGCAGATATTTTATCGACGGAAACGCACTACAGTGCACACGAACCACAAATAGAAGAACCTACAAAAAATGGTACCGTTCCACATGCTGACCGATTGTCGGAGACAGGAAATGTCTAACTGAACAATTCGGAATGAGATTCCGTCGGTGACCTACTTTTAGTCGGCGGAATCGTTGACCGATACGATCGGACCAACAAAAGTGCACTAAACCATCGCCCAATAGTAACAAGTAGCTAACTCATCGTTTATATGCAGCTTCTTGAACTGACTTTTACAACCTAGGTAGGTGGCTTCTTGTTGGCTTAGTGCCAGGGCCTTCTTTGATCACACTGTTAGCTAATAGATTCATAATATTAACTTTGACTTTTAAAATATGGTCACTGGCTAACTTTTCTCGTCTTCATCAGCCTTGAATGTTTTGAGGATGGAGCCAATTTCCATCTGTATGGGATACGGTTACATTATGTGGATTCTGGTCTACCTATACAGGGTAAGTTTTTATCCAGTGCGCAAATTGTAACCATGCCCCATAGCGTAGAAATTTTTCGCCGTATACACAAAAAAAAATCAGCTGTTCCATACATTTAGACCGCGTAGGTATTGCACTTTTCTATGAAACATCAGATATTCATCATTCAGATATTCATGGTTACAATTTGCGCACTGGATAAAAACTGTTCCTGTAAATAGAATAATACTTTAGGGTTTCTGACGCCACCTCCACCACCGCCTCTACGCTTGCCGCGTTGGTCTGTAGATGGGTGAACATCTCGTGCTTCGAAAAGCGTGGATCTTTGACAGTCGTTACGGGTTGTCCTCCCGAAAGTCTGACTACCAGTCTTACCGGGTTACCCAGTAACTGGGTTGACGATGCCAGATAGGCAGTCGCATCTGGTTAGACTGGAAGCCCACTTTAACATAGTTGGGAAAAGGCTAGGTAGATGAAGATGGTGACTTTATTATGACTTTGAGATTCGTGGTTCTGGCTGTAATAATTACAAAATATGGGTGTTCGAAAGCCTGTGTTTCCTACGGCACAGAAAGGTCACAATGTGAATGTATAAGCTCATTGAACCGTCACTCATCCCACGTTCGTCGTACGATTGATCTACCCGGTAGTCACAGCCTCCACTTCCTCGATGAAAATACACGATTACCTACCTAATTATATTTCCTTATGATGTTTCAAGCATAAAATGGCGTCCGAGATAATCGTAATTCCATTATTACGGCTTTGTGCACGCCTCAGTCAATGACAGCCAAATTGGTGTTGCTTATAATTTATATCTTTATTTATAAATTGTGACGTAGCATGAGGAGCAAAGGTATATAGCCATTATTCGATTCCTTTCAAATGACAAAAAAATAAGTAAATTAATAGATAAAGCAAAAACTTTGTACCCCTTTTTACGAAAAGTAGCGGACGAAGGATGATAAAATTTGGAACAGTTTATATAAATATATAAAGAAAATAATATAATAATGCATTAGTTCAAACGTAATCCTCTTTACTAATATTATAAACGTGAAAGTTTGTATGCATGGATGTATGGAAGTATGTATGGATGTTTGTTACTCTTTCACGCAAAAACGGCTGAACGGATTTGGATGAAATTTAGCATACAGATAGATTATAACCTAGATTAACATATAGGATTAGTTTTATTAGCATTATTCAGTTAGTATGTTCCCGGGAGCGAAGCTGCGGGTGGAAACTAGTATTCAAATAAATTATGGTCCAATTTTGTCCACTGGGTTACCACTAGTATATAGTAAATCCTTTTAAGAGTGGGCCGAACACGTAACCTTACTTCTTAGATCGAATGATCTGCGCGATATTAGTGTATTAGATTCACGACCTCGTAACGATTTCTTATTTACCAATAACGAATCCCATTTGGACCAAATGATTAAATTGGCCCTAAAGCTCTTAGTGGGTTAACTCGATAAAATTCATTTTGAGAACCAAGTGGAAGGTGAGTATAAGTAGTTCTGTACGCACTAAAAGCTTTTCGTTTGTAAGTCCCGAATGGCCGCCACACTTGTACTATTCAATTACGTGTGTAATTAGATTACACGGTTATTGTATACAGTAATTATGTACCAACAACCTTTGTCGGGTTTCTAACTCTATTAATACATAATGAAACCAATGCAATAATTATATTGTAAACACACACCACTTCAAAGTGTTCAGATCTCAGTGTATTTGAGTACTCAGTTCATATAGACGTTCAATAATTATTCTATTCGAAGCAGTTTGTGTGTCAGTCTTTATTACCAGAAGGATGTAAGCAATTCGCAACAATTGAATCATTCTTCATTTATCTAATTCGACCGAATAAATGGCTTTAGTTAAGGCAGGTTTGAAGAGCAGGGATGTATGTAGTTTCGATATCATCATCTGCCTAGCCTTTTCAGTGTCGGCAACCTGTCTAACCGGATGCAGTTGAATACCAGTATTTTAAATATAGCGGCTGTCTATCTGGTGTTCCACGCGCGCCTCAAAGAGATGTCAGCACAAACCGATGGGGCCCGCAAGGGCCGATGCCTGCCAGGGGTGCGGGTTTGTTCGAAAGAGACACCACAGCCCCTGGCATACGGGCTACTGAAGGAACACGGGTGGGTTTTAGTCAGTAAAAGTCTGACAAAAACCCTCCTGTTCCACCCAGAGCGGGAGAAGTTATTTGATAATTTCCCACACAAAAAAAAAAAAAAAAAAACCTCCACAACCTAGTTATGGGGTAATACCATACTCCTTGGTATGACTGGTTGTTAGACTTATTAGATTTAAAGTGTAAGTAAAACGAAAAGAAAAAACCAGACGTGAAGAGAACAATAAGTGCCTACGCTTTATTTTGTCAACGGAAAAAGTTTCTGTTATGGAAGCAGAGTTCTATATTATTTTAATTTAAGAAGAACAAAATGATATTTCGTTTGATTAGTTACATAAAAGAATTAAGTAATGAAAACAATCAAAACATGTCTCCCTATTACAGCTCAACTACGTATAAGTAATTATCATAAGCTATTTTCATTCTGTGCACAAATTTAATTAAGAACATTATTTAAGAGCTGTCCGAGTTTGAGAAAACAGAAAAGTTATTTGTCGGAAAGCCCCAATTAAGGGCAAAGCTTTCTGGACTTAATCCAATAAACCTACTCATTTAGTGAACGGAATGAAAGGTAAATAATTTTAGGGAGTCCCGCGGATTGTGCCACGGAGTTTTGTATTCCAAACGAAGGGTTTGGGAATAGGAACATGTGTAAACTATTCGTGTACGAAACTTGTTCGTGTTATAAATAAACCTTTTAGTCAAACTGTGAACAATCTCTAAAGTTTACGACCGAAAATAGCTTTGTTTAAACATTGTTTTCATTTTATCTAATGTAGCAATCGTTTAACTCATCGTTATTAAATTACGGGGATCAGTGTAAACAAGAATTATTATCAAAAAGGATAGGTACCTACCAGCGGGTTAATTGTGTAACCACAAACAGTGGCAATGGCATTTTTAGGGTTCCGTAGCCAAATGGCAAAAAAACGTAGCCCTTATGGATTCGTCATGTCTGTCTGTCTGTCCGTCAGTGTATCACAGCCACTTTTTTCCGAAACTATAAGAACAAGCTGTTGAAACTTGGTAAGTAGATGTATTCTGTGAACCGCATTAAGATTTTCACACTAAAATAGAAAAAAAATAACAATAAATTTCGAGGGGTCCCCATACATAGAACTTAAACTCTTTTTTTTTTATCAAACCTATACGTGTGGGATATCTATGGATAGGTCTTCAAAAATGATATTGAGGTTTTTTTAAATGTTAGTAGTTTGCGCGAGAGACACTTCCAAAGTAGTAAAATGTGTGTCCCGCCCCCTGTAACTTCTAAAATAAGAGAATGATAAAACTAAAAAAAAAAAATATGATGTACATTACCATGTAAACTTCCACCGAAAATTGGTTTGAACGAGATCTAGTAAGTAGTTTTTTTTTTATACGTCATAAAACGTATTATGTTACTTGCTGCTACGGAACCCTTCATGGGCGAGTCCGACTCGCACTTGACCGCTTTTTTTATTATAGTTCAACAACATTCATTTTTGTATATACTCGTACATTCGTTGTTGAACAGGCAAATTTTTCGAACATAGGAAGCAATGGATTAGCACTATCCTGCGAAATAATTCCGATTGCGATACAAATTGTGATACACAAGTTACGTGTGTTTAGCCCAGAACACTAATTGGGTTCTGGTCTATACACATTAGGCATTAGACGGTGTGTTAGAATCGATTACTTTACGCGATGTGAAACAGAATCCAATTTCTGCAATGACAACAAGGATGCACGATTTTAATTGACGATTCGAGTTTTGGATGATATTCATTTCATGATATTTTCAACGTAACGTATAATGAAATTACAGCCATAGAATTGAAACACGAGTTAGTGCTTATACTCGATTATTTCCTGAAAATTAACATGTATTCAAGAGTGCTCGAAAATAATTTCAAGCTCTGAATTGGAAAGATATAAATGAATGACGTACAAAAAATGCAGCAGTTGAATATGTACAGGGTAATTGGAAAAACACCAATAACCTCGTAAGAGGTCATTGTCCTCATCATTATGAACACCTTTACTAACCTGAAATAGCGAAAAAAAAAATCAGCTGTTCCCTACATTTTGATGAGTTTGCGAACATAAATGTATGGAACAGCTGATTTTTTTTCGCGATTTCAGGTTTGGTCCCATAGTAAAAGTTGTTCATAATGATAAGTAGAATGACTTCTTATTAAGAGGTTGTTGGTGTTTTTCCAATAACCCTGTTTAAATAAACTGATAACATATGAGAGTATTTATGTAATTCCAGAACGAATTATTTAATAAAATACGCAAACTGAGCAAGAATCCTTTTATTTTTTACTATCAGTCAAAAGGTACCAGATTAAATATGTATATATGTGTATGCACCTTTTTACACTTATAATATCATTGTGTGTATGTATGGCCAGTGTGAGTCGTTGAATAGTTCACATGATAGAAGATAGATGACGTATTGAGTTCAGTTTGCAATTATATAATTTCAACATATACGACAAGTAAATATTATGTCACCAGCAGCTGTATTAACTTTTATATTTGTCAGGATCATCTCTTTGCCGTAATATACACACAAACTCACTCTCGCATTTATAATATAAGGTAGGCTTGAGCAAATATCAGAAACCATTGTACTCGTAAATCTCTATTATTCTAACGTATACGAGCCGAGACAATGAGATCCGACGGAAAATTGCGGTCTCTAATATAACTCGAAGATTCGGTAAAGTGAAGTGGCAGTGGTCACGTAAGTCGCAGGACATACCGCAGGAATGGGGCGAATAATACCGATGCTTGCGGGAAAATATTGGGATGAATTTGGAGTGTTCTTGGAACAGGTAAACTGGCTCCGAGTAAATCCGACCTCGATAAAATTGCACTTGTTTACGTTGGTGCGGATATATTCATTCTCTTTTTATGTGTTTTTTTTTGCCGTGGATTCATGGAAGAATAATACAGCCAATTGTAACAGCAAATTTAAACCCTACTTCAATTTGCCGTGTTATATAGCCATCTCATACAACTGTGTACAATTGTCCGTACGGTTGTATGGACAATTTGCTTAGCAATTATGCTTAACATGCGGTTACGATCAAGCTATTGGTGAGGACACAATTTTCTTCGTGATTCGATGACCAATCAAATCAGTCACTCTCTAGTAACTCTTATTTACTCGAATCTATGTTGTAAATGAACCTTTTAAAACAATTGATTGCACCAGATGACATGATGATAACATTGATCTTCGCTTACCTACCATTGATAGTCAAATGCGACGTGAACTTGACACGCTCTTTGTAAAGCTGGAATAATATTCTGTTACTGCAACTGTGAATCTGGACCGCCTGCTCAGTTAGTTAAGACGAACAAGTCGGTCGTAAAAACTCGTTGTAGTATTAAGTAGGATATTTGGTAGATATGTCGCATATGGATTGTCTAATCCGTTGTTTTATTACAGTACAGCTACGTTACATGAAATAGCTGAACGACGTTTAACAGTTTTTTATAATTACTGAACTGCATAAACGTTTAACGTCAACGATTAGAGGTTTTGTAAAACAGCGAGAAATGAAACGTCATATTTGTTGATTTTAGATCTTAATTTGGTCGCTCGTGACTGTGTGTGTTAGCTATACGTGAGTCAGGTGTTGTAGGCGAGGGTGACGCTGTTCCCTTGACGAAGGACTGAAAGTAAAACCAGTATAACGTAGAAATAATCACTTTTATTTAGTCACGTAATACTCGGTAATCATCAAGCCCAAGTCTACGGCGCGTTGTGTTCCAAGCGCGCCTCAAAGAGATGTCAGCACAAAAAATGATGGGGCCTGCCAGGGTCGATGCCTGCCAGGGGTGCGGGTTGGTTCGAAAGAGATACCACAGCCCCTGGCATACGGGCTACTGAGGGAACACGGGTGGGTTTTAGTCAGTAAAAGTCTGACACGCCCTCCTGCTCCACCTAGAGCGGGAGAAGTCATTTGATGATTTCCAATCCAAAAAAAAAAAAAAAAACCCCGTTCAGAGGTTTTAGCGTAAAAGCGTAACAAGGAAACACAAAAAATAAATATTCTAATTTAGATCAAACTAGTTTATAACTCAAGGGATTATCATCCATAACCAGTTACTGCTAAAAAGGTGTATTTTTTACCAATATATTAAACGATGTCTGGAAAAAATTATCATGAACTTTCTTGTAAATATATCTCATTATAATATAGCCGTATCTCCTATGTATTTTATTGCGTGTACATAAATAATAAAATAAATAAATAAACGTAGTTTTTGAAGGATAAAATGTCACTATATACTAATCTTCAACTATTGACATGTATTTTTTTACTCTTGTTACTTGACATCTAATTTTAGTGATATTTTTATAGTGATCTCGGAATAATTGTTATTTTTAACTTAATTGCAATATGATTATGACTTCCAGTTGTGTAAAACCAATTCATTAATATTTGACATATTTATGTTTATAAATTAATAAATTCAAATTTGATAACATTTATTTGTACGCTTCGCGGTAAAACAGAGAAACTTAACTAATATTGTGACATCTCACGCACCGTTAACTACCTATGTTTACAAATAAAGATTTTTATACATATTCTACTAAACACTTTTGAAAGAAGGATTAGGTTTCGTAGTTTCTTGTTCGCCAGATAGGAGAGTGATTCCTGACATCTTTTAATTTCAAATAATCTTCCTTCGAAACAATTATTTTTTTTAAATTGTAGTTATGTATTCTCTCCTACGTCAATCAGAATTCCCAGTAGGTAATTCCGTTGAATCAAAGTGCCTATCTGAAGCGAGTGTTCAATACATCACTTTCACTTAGCACCTATTCGCCAATCTCGATGACCAATACAATTCTAGGGAGGGCTAAGATTTATCCGGTCTCTGGTGTAATTATGCTGTCGTTTCGAATTATTGTCCAGTCATTCATCTTAGTGGGAACGCTTCGGTAACCAAGCGTTGGTATTAAGCAGTTTTTCCCAAGAAATATTTAATAACAGTCTGGTGGATAACAACAGGCCTGCTTGCTATACATAGTTGGTTTCTGTCGTTACTGGTATACTGTGTATTACTGCTTCTTCAGGATATAAAGACGAGCTTTTTGAATTGTAGGTATATACAGTGTGTAACTGAATTAATGCATAATCTTCTTCTTAGAGTATCGATGGCGAATTAAACGTCTGTGGCCCAAAATTCAGCTGCGCGAACTCCTCTCACTGACACATTCATAAGCTCGTCAAATGCAGAAGTAACAGGGCCTGCGGCGCAGGATGGAAGGTAAGGCATTGTCTGTGGGGAGAGATGCCGTATACACACTTGATATCTGAGCCGTCCGTGATCTGTAGAGATTGGGGTTCACGGAGAATGCACGTTATGAAAGTAATTTGTTCAGAATCGTTTATTGAATTGATTTTTGGCATTTATAATGTAGGTTATTTTTCTCTCCCAATATGGTTAAAACTGCATAAGTTACAGTTAGATTTCCGCTGTACAGTCAAAACAAGCCAAAATGGACGAAGTAGCTACTACGGTAGACCCATGTATATACGTGTATAACTGTGTGTGCGCGTAGCTTTGCAACGTGACCACAATTTTCTCCCACGATCAGATAACTAATATAGTAAATAAACCATGTTTTACACATTTTTCAAAATTCAATGCTTGTATAGTGATTAAAACATTATATTCTAATTGGGTTGTTTGGTACTGTGCGTTAATTCCAGGATATGTTGTAGATGTCAAAGTTAAGCTATAGGTACTACGATCCATTTTGGCCTGTACGTAAGTACATCATACACTGCTACGTACTTGTGTACCTACATCACTGCTTACCACGGAGTTCATGAACCATTGCCAAATGCTATTGAAAATCACCACGCGTGGATAGCGAATGAGATATGGCAACTTAGTTCAGACATGGAAATACATTGATCAGTAAATGTGTGGAGTGCAACGCATAATAATGTTTCATCCTGTACATTACTACATATCATTGTTATATCGCGACCGCAGTACTTACCTACCGTGATAGTCGGTGCAATTTATTGCTTTTCATGACTCCCCTGATACTTTGCGAATTCATCAGTGTTTTGTCGTGCAAGTTTTAAATACATTTCGGAGCAAATTTTAGTAACGGTTCGTATATTTTCTGTATGGATAATAATAGTGTGTTTTAGTACCGGAACCACGCTGAACGATGCTCATCCAACTTAGCCCCCATCCTTGTTTCTTTTAGAAGCTCTCTAAGTAAAAGCATGAAAACTTTTGCTCAGTTTAACATTTTCTATTCAAATTTTCCGTACGCGGCTCTCACAGCACGCGTTCGTTAGCAAAATGCATAATGCAACGTCATCCTCGCAGACTCGGCCCGTCCAACGAGCCAAAAGTGAAATTTTAAGAAAATCGTACCGCGTTTATATTCACACGACTGCGAATAAAACTGTTATATTTTCATGACGACCAGTTGCTTTTTAATAATATAGCCTACGCTGAAGAAGAAGCTGTTTAAAGAGGATTGCAGTATATTCTTTCGAATGAACTGCAATCCCAGGATTTCCAGTTTTTTTGGCACACGTAAAAGAGAATTGAGGACCACGGTCACAGATCATGAATGCATGAGCGGAACTGCGAGCGTGCTCAAAAGTGGGTACCGTCCACTGTATGGAGTCTATGGAGCTGGATTCAATAAAGGTTACTTCTGTGGTCAGGCTTAAAAAGCCGGAAGTGAATTCAGCAAAAGTCGACATCGGCTCAGTTTTCAACATTCTGACCCTATATTTTGGTTTCGTTTGTCTCGTCACATTTTACATATTTGTGTTACCACTTGTTTATTCTACCTTCTGCTTCATGTCACCTTGACGACAAATATTAATGGATTATATTGCCAAGCCGTTCTTATGAATGTATTTATGGTCGCGACTGTAACTACTCAATATTGCTAAACTCAAAATAATACTTTTCCTGATTGCAGATTGAAGCCCAGGGTATATTGTCTACGAGGAACATCCCCGCAAAACACAAAACCAAATGAAGCGGTATTTATCTAACCAATGTGTCTAGCCTTATCCCAACTGTGTTGGATTCAGCTTCCAGGTTACCCGGTTGCAGCTGAATACTAGTATTTCACATGGAACCACTGTCTATCTGACCTCCACAACCCAGTTACTGGTTAATACGATACCCCTTGATAAGACTGTCTGTCAGACTTTCGGTCTTCTGACGACCCATAACGACAGTCAAAGCTCAACGAATGATAGCGGGGACCGATTGCTCAATGTGCTTGCCGAGGCACGGCCATTGGTATCTATAGATGGTCACCCATCCACGGACAGACCGCGGCAAGAGTAGATCGATCGACTCGTGCGGTTGCTATAATTTAGCCACAAGCCCTTCGCAGTATTTACCTAATATGATCTCTTAATCGCCGCACCGCTCCAATGGGAAGGAAAAGGAATGGAACGGCTTATTCTTAGCTGGAAACTACAGATATAAACCGGAGTGGCTCATAGATAACGCTAACTAGATAAAAGTAACTGGCTCATTTACTGTAACGGGCGGACGTGGTTGGCTTTGTGGTTTTAATTTCTGGTTACATTGAAATCTAAAAGCTAAATTAATTTCGTGGAAAAATCACATGCTTAACAAGTAAATGTTTCTGCAGGCTTAGCATGAAGTTTTCTATTTCTAAGAACAATAGACAGTTCAAATATGAACAAACCTCCATTAATAAATAAAGATTAAAAAAAAAAGAACAATAGACAGTGCTTTTTCAATACAAAGTGACATTTCCTATCTTCATTTTTGACATCGCGCACCGAAGATAACCTTCTACAATCTGTCATTTTGTCTGTCGTTTCTAAGATTGGTTGGTAGGTAGATAGGTTCTTATAAACGTAGACTATTTCAGAAGAATATTTCTTCCCAAACTGTCAAAATCACACTGACAACAAACTTTCTACTCGACGGCCACAAAGTATATACGATTATCTACAAAATCATGATTCGTTTAGAACGCATAACTGTGATAATTAATAGAAAAAACATAGTTATCTTCTCCTACTGCACATCATTTATTTAATATAGTCATGTCTATTCTTCCGTCGACAAATCGGTGCTCGTGCTAAGCCTGCTGGAGTAAAAAAAGGACCTAAAATAATCTACATTAAAACAATATGTAAGCGTAAATCATGACCGTGGCCGTTGACCGTTAGCCTAGACGTGTTCTTGAGTGGTTACCACGAATCGGCAAACGTACGGTAGCACGCCCTCAGAATCAGACTAGGTGGCAACGATCTTCGCTGATAACAACTGGCTGAGAGCTGCTGAAAATCGAGTTGAATGGAGTATTGGGGAGGCCTACGTTCAGCAGTGGACTCTACAGCAGTCCACTGTACGGTAGGAGGCCCTCTGGCTAGGTGGAACGACGATCTTCGCAGGGTAAATGGTAGCAGCTGGATGAGAGTTACCGAAACTCGAGTTTAATGACAACAGACCTGACTTGATGTGTTTGTGGACGAATAAGAGATGATTTTGTCTGTACCGTATGTCTGGAGTATATGTGTTTTGTAACGATTTCACGCACCAATCTACATGGTCTTCGCTTGATCTGACTAAGATTATATCTGCATATTAAAAGAGACTGACCTGTGAGTTTCTTTCGGCGTTTTTTCTCAGAGTAGTCAGAAAGGACATGCCAACCTCATCTAGTTTGTAAAATATGACTGACGTATAAAAGTGTTTGTAGACATCTACTTACTCTCAGAAATAAAATAATTTATCATTGATTAGGCATCTACGTTTATTATGTCAATGGTCGAAGGTGAATTATGGTGAAGTTGCCCATTTCTTTACTTGAGAGCACGTCAACGCTCACGTCAGTCTTTTTTTTTCGATTGTACCACGGATTTATTTCGCCATAAACTCATCATCATCATCATTTTAGCCAAAAGACGTCCACTCCTGGACATAGGCCTCCCCCAATTTGGGGGGTTTGCCATAATCGCCACGCTTGGCAGGCGGGTTGGCGATCGCAGTATGGTGGTAAAATGCATAGAGAACGCTGCTGCCCGTTTTCTGGTAAGTCCCTTAGTTGCCTTCGACGACACCCACGATAAGAGATGGGGTCATAAACTACCTGCCCTTAAATATTATTTAACCCAAAACTGAGTAATAACAAACAAATAGAGTAACATATACAGATCACAGCGTCAAATGCAAGGCATAGTTTACAAAGTCTCGTGGAGTAACGCCCTAAAGGTCTTCATGTAGCCATATTTACGTTATTACAGTTTGCTTACCTATCACACACAATGCCGTGGGATATAACGGGAGAGGCAGAAATGATCTAAAACAAGGATTTATACGAATAGGGTTGTTTGTAATGGACTGTTTTGGTTTTGCTGTTTTGTAGATTAGTTTTGTTTGAGTAGGGACATTGCGAGGATTCAGACAAGAATTTTTGCAATGTATTACAAATATCGAAATATAAATTAATTTAGTTCATTTAAAATTAAAATAAAACATGGTGTATATATTTCTAAAATGTAAGAGGATAGGGCAGGCTCGTGAAAAAGAACCTGAAAAGGAATTGTTTGCAATTAAAACATGTATTTTTTTTACTTTTGAATAATTAAGTTTGTCAATGTGGTTAGATACGAGTATTATCTATCTATTTCTCTGTATAAAACCTGCAACAACTAAAGTATCTACCTGCATTAAACGTCCATTTTCCTCTATACCTACTAGTATAATATCGCCCTGACAAATCCCTGTAAGATATTGATACGCGCGGTAACCCTACATATACGTAGGTAATGTTGAAACGGCGTCAGTAATTGAGTTTTCGAGCTCACGCCCGTTATGTTTGCCCGACGTACCTACCTAAGCATGCCTGTAACTTGCCAGTAATCCCGACGTATCCCGATTAACCATAACAGTACGGTTAAGGGTCTATCAAGAATCTCGGGAAATGATACTCAGCAGGTTTTTACTACCATCTGTCTGGGTTTGATTAAGTTATATCAGTGCTTCTCAGATTGGATTTATTTGAGTCTGGGATGCGGATTGGATGTACGTATTTACGTGTTATGATTGGCTTTTCATTGGTGACCAATTTTATCCGTAGTTTTTCTGGTTATTCTGATTTTTTCTTTGTTAATCGTTTCTAGTGTACATCAAAGGGCCAACATAGGTAATAAAACAAATGAAAGTTACGCTAATACAAAATCTAATCAATTTATTCTTGCTTCAGATAATTAGCTGTCACATTTCCATAACGGATTATCGAAATTAATATTCACGTATAATAATTACAAAATCCTGTGTATCCGATAATGACTGATCAAATTGGATGGCAGAAAAAGGACGCGAATGATCAAACATTGGCGAAGTCCGGAATTAATCATATCATAATAAACATAACATCGTATCGGCGAAAAAAAGGCCGAAAGTTACACGTTTCATCAGGCGTAACATTAAAACAAATGGACTGGTTGGTACTCCTCCATTCGTATGTTTGAATAATTCATGTTCACAATCTATAAAGCAGACAACAGAGAGCATTTTACAAAACAAACAAATTTTATTGATCTCTCAGGCGCTGTTTGTGCCTCCACAATAAAATATTTACATTTACTTCGCAACACCTGGGCTATCTAGGCACCGCCCACCGCAGGCATTAGAATAATGAAACGTTTGCCACCACCTAACTCTCTTCTATTGAATAAAACATTTTTAAAGTGGTAGGTACATAGTTCGGCTTTGTTTACATTTCCTTTTTGAAAAATAAACGTGTTCTGAAATGATTTTGAAGCAAATTTATTCGCGGCCTCAAGCGGTTTAAGTCAACTTCCTCTAGTTGCATTTATTTTACGCGGTTTGGACAAAAGTGGGGCTTTGACCCAATTTCATTTAAACAGAGTTACTTGAATTGTACTTACCTTCCTGTGCTTACCTGAAACCTTTTTTTTTACTCAAGCTTGAAGAACACTAAAGTGGTAGGATTAATATTTTTGTTCTTGAATACATAACATGACACCTTGTTTTTTCCGAAGGGTTGGTTAAATGTATACCTATGGTACACCCATGATTAAGTCCAAAGTAATAGGGGACGAGCCTATTGCCATCAACCGGGTACCCAATAACCGCCGATTACGTATGATTTCCATTCCTAAAATTCTACTAGAATACAAGATAATAGTAATGACTGCGTTGATCGTAACAAATTGCTTTTGAAACTGAATCTACTACTAAAAGAGGAGAGTAGGACATGCATTTTTGATAACTCTTGCGGAGTTCGTTGACAATTTAATACGAAAAGTATTGGCCCTTGAGTAGGGCTCATTACCTTTAACTGAAACGAGCTGGATCGCATTTTGTATTTTCCCGTTTCCTATCAAACATAAGGAAAAAAAAAGGAAAAATACTCGATCGCCCATTTGTTATTTCAAAATGGTTTCAATTTATCCACGACGTTTACAAGCGCGCTGAAAACTATTAGTTATATTTATTTCTCTTTACCGTTGAAATAACTGTAAACTCGTTTGTTTTATTACAAATACAGACAAAAGCATCTTTTGTTGTTATGCTCGTACCTTGATGCTCTTCAATTTTTACGAAAATGTATCATTATTGTGGTGGCTGGAAAAAACATAGGTAGCGTACTTAAATACTTTTCATTCAAAATATAATATTTATTTATACCAACACTAGCTTTTACCAGCGGCTCCACCCGCGTGGGTGTCGGTTATCGCGTAAAAAAGTAGCCATTGTCCTTTTCTATATCCTAGGCTATGTCTCTACCAAATTTCATGACGATCGGTTCAGTGGTTAAGGCGTGAAAGCGTGACAGACAGACAGACAGAGTTACTTTCGTATTTATAATATAATATCCCTACTTATATTTTTATATACAATATGTAAATATATATCTATATAAATAAAGAGAGAAGTCCTGACTGACTGACTGACTCATCAACGCCCAGCCCAAACCCTTGGACCTAGAAAGCTGAAATTTTGCACAGAGGTTCCCTTTATAATGTAGACAAGGAATAAGGAATGATTTTTAGAAATTCAACCCCTAAGGGAATTAAATAGGGGATGAAAGTTCCGCGCGGGCGAAGCCGCTGGCAAAAGCTAGTAATATTTAAAAATATAAGCAGGGATTGATGAAATATTACATCTTAACCAACTAATTGTGGTGTCCCGTGTGGTGTCCGGGCGTATAAGAATAGTTCCATCCCATTTCTTCCATTGGGTGTCGTAGGAGGCGACTAAGGAACTTACTAGAGAATGGGCAGCAGCGTTCTCTAAGCATTTTACCACCATACTGCGATCGCCAACCCGCCTGCCAAGCGTGGCGAATATGGCAAATCCCCCCCATTTTGGGGGAGGCTTATGTCCAGCAGTGGACGTCTTTCGGCTGATATGATGATGATGAACCAACTAATTCTACTAATATTATAAATGTGAAAGTTTGTGAGGATGGATGGATGAATGGATGTTTGTTACTCTTTCACACAAAAACGAATGAACGGATTTGGATGAAATTTGGTACGCAGATATAGTTTATAACCTGCATTATTTCAAGGGTAATTTTTTTTTCTCGGTAGCTGTTGCCGCATAATAAGTTCTGACCTCCAAGCGGGCGCTGTCGGTGGCAAAAGCTAGTTGAATATTTTTTTCAAATTATAAAATATAATATTTTGATCGATCTTTTGTTTTGACTTTGACTCAATCAGCGATTTACAGTTTCATAAAAAAAGGTGTTACATACATAACTGGCTAGGCTGAGGGTACCTTTAGTAAACCCTGATTTCGTCAGTCAGGTTAATCACTGGTTTTTATGTGATGTAACATACTAGTATTCATAATCAATAACATACTAATATTACGATTTTTGTTACAAACTTAAATATACACATTCACATAGCCATACATGAAACTGCATGCCTCATTGGTTAAATAAAAGAGAAATGTCACCTACCTGGTTGGAAATGCGAAAATACACAACTTTCGTCGGACATGTTTTACGGAGCTTACGTTATGCATGGTAACCGACTAACGAATACACCAAAAGTCCGCTCAGTTTTACGTGCAAGTTTTAACAACACTGTGATTTTTCCATAGTTTTATTCGAATTTCTGTCAGGACGGAAACTGGGTTTGGAATTCTAATTTTTTTATTTCATGTAATTTTCTTCGTGTCGAGGGCATACGTATTCAAGGATTTAAACCGTTTTTGTTCGATGGCTATTTATTTAGGCTTGACAGGAATGCATTGTTTGTTGTTCTGCTTTGTGTTCCGTTGTTACTGTGTTGTTACTCTTTCTATTATTTTATGTGTTGTGTATCCCATCCTGAATTCTCCGTATTGTTTTTAATGTACCTACCCGGATTAACAGGTTAATCCATAAAACAGCAGTGTTATTCTGTAAAATCGTGAAGTGAAGTGAGCTGTCATTCCATCATGCACTATGGATTTGGTACTCATGACGGCTAACTTTAAGCTCACTTCACTCAAGTTATCAAGGTCACGGCGCGTTGTGTTCCACGCGCGCCTCAAAGAGATTTCAGCACAAAATGACGGAGCCCGCAAGGGCCGATGCCTGCCAAGGGTGCGGGTTTGTTCGAAAGAGATACCGCAGCCCCTGGCAAATAGGCTACTGAGGGAACACGGGTGGGTTTTAGTCAGTAAAAGTCTGACACGCCCTCCTGCTCCACCCAGAGCGGGAGAAGTTATTTGATGATTTCCCACACAAAAAAGAAAAAAGAACCCAAGTTATCACGGTGAGATTTTAATCGGTTGACATCGGCGCGGAGCCTTGGGGTTCCATTACAATAGAAAATCAATTGTGTCTCATTAGCCGATCTTGAGCGATTGATAGAATCGATCGGCAGGTCATAGTTACTATGAGTTTTCATGTGGCTACCAACCTCATGTGATTTCTAATGATAGGCATTGTTAACAGAACTCAACACAACTTCGAGATAGCCACCCTAAGGTACAAACAGCGCAAACGACACTAGCTTTCATCGACCACAATAATAACAAACAGCTGTTACACGCACGCGTTTTTGTCAGGCACCGGAATCTCGAATATGATATGCAAAGACACTAATGAAAAACGAAATTGAACACACAAAATATCGCACTGTATAATACATACCAAACACCGACGAATGCCGACACAGTGTGTATAATAGAAGCCATTTAATGCAGTATTGGCATCTGCCGTATACATGTGCCCGTCGGTTTGTTATTAAAGGTGTCAATAAAACCCGCCTGTATGAGTATCGAGGGGCAATAAATTCGTTTTCAGCAACGGAGAACTAAGAGTTCGGATTATTTCGCACCATTTACTCTTTTCACCTACCGTCTTCATAATGCTGCCTCGATAAAAAGGTTTTTTTTTTCCAGCAGAATTGAAGTTTTCAGCTATCCCTTAATCGGGCTTAATCGAATTCTGGCTGTTTTCGTGAAATAAATGGTCGGGAAGTTTTTTTCGTAACCCACTGAGTTTTATAGGAAATTAATTAGCTATTGTTAAACGATAATTTTTAAATACAAAAAGCTTGGATTGGAATACCTACTGTCGTTAAAAAAATATTATTTTACTTTATGTTTATTTCAATAATGCTTATCTAAATACAATATTTCAAACACAACTAACTATTTACACCAGGTACCTACTAAGTTCCATGGCTATCTAACAAAGTATACAAATTAACATAAATACAAATGGACGTAACAATTTTCGGACCATTTTATTAATTAAAGTTGTAAAAATGTAAAAATCTAGGCATCCTACGGTTCAACCTGTATTGGAAATCCATTCTATATTTTACTGACATGCGTTTCCAGATATTTTTTATCATAACAGCTTCATGATAACTTATGAATATTTGATAGTTAGGTAGCTAGTTTTATTTTTGCCCCGAATTTTGGCAGCGTAATCCGCATTTTCATAAAAACAAACAGTAGGTACCGTGTAAAAAACAGCTCAACTAATTAATTCGAATATTGTAAAATAGCGTTTTAATTACTCATTCAAGGTAAGCGAAAAACTATATTTTGATTTGGGTTTCTATTTTAAGTTCTTACTGTTGTCAGCTTAGAGCCTGATCATCGTTGCTCTGGGTTTAATATTATTTCTGTACGGAAATAATCTCCTAAAATCTCCTAACCTCTCAAGAGGCTAACTGAGAAATGTTGCCATAGTAAAAACGTTAACGTTTTCATTCGTTTACTAGGCTGTTTGGTGGCTTCGCGTCTGTGCTTCTCCATGAAAATACGAAGTCGTACGAAAAAAAAAAAATCACGTGCCATGTTACACAAATATTATGTTTATGTTATGTTTTTTTTTTATTTGTGTTTTTTTACAAGTGTGTTGAAAAACGTCATTTATCACTGCACACTTGCATCAAAATGTACTAAGTATTTCAAATTATAATATTCCGGAAGTTTCTGTCACGGCTTTGTCATAAATCATTACAATAAACGTAGGTATGACCTACGTATCTCCTAGGAGAAACAAGCAATTATTGAATTCGAACTTTATGAATCCATAGCCAAATGACGAGATTGATACTGTTAGCATTCACGGTCCAATCAAGCCGAGGGAGTAGGATATCGTCGGAAAATTGGAAGCTAACTATAACTGGGGATACGGAGCCAGCAATTTTTTTGCCTAGACCAATATCTAGTGCCTCTTCCTGTCTAATAAACGACTGTTTACTTCCTAGAAATCAAGTCCAGAAACTGCGCATGTAAATACGTCACGATTTTTACGGCTTAAGAGGCCGTATACAAAATTTTGTAGATGATTAAAAGTAGCACATTCATTAGATCAAAATTGAAATTAACTTTCATGCGGTGCATTAAAACTTATAGAAATACGAGTATACGGTGTTTTAACTTTAAAATCACGTAAATCAGCGAAATCGAGAAACAAAGCTGGATTAGATCGGATGCCATTCCAGTCCAAATCGTATACGGCCTGTTAAACAAAACTGTACCTGCAATAAAAGTTTTAGCGAGTGATGGCATTTTTGGGGCCGGTTAATATATCAACGGCAAAGTGCTTGGAAGAAATATTGCTTATTGATTACAGATACAAAATAGACATCGTGATAACAGAGTATAGCGTGCCCTAGTTACTTAGCAAACCTCGTAAAAGTGAACAGCGCTAATTGCGTGAACATTTAGAAAAAAACCAAGACTGCTGCCAACGCCGGCCGGTATCGGTAACTTTATGAGATTATTACACGCTGAAAATGTGACTGGATGTCCACAGCTTGCAGCTGCAGCAGCAGCAGCAGTAGTATCTTCTACCTACCTTGGATTGTCTAAGCAGTCGTAATTTTACTATGTATACAGCGTCAAAACAAAATCACTGTCTTGTATTTAAAAAAACCGGCCAAGTGCGTAATGGACCACGTACAATTAAGGGTTCTGTAGTTAACTTGAATTTATCCCAGAAAAAACTTAACAATTTGGTCGAAAAAAAATGTTCTCCCATATTACATAAATAATAGTTATTTGTGCAACAAGAGAGCAAAGTCGTTTTTTGCTGCGAGTGCTGATTTTGAATCTTGAGCAAGCGAAGGATTCAACGATTGAATCACGAGCGTAGCGAGTGATTCTATAGTTGAATCCTGAGTGTGGCGAGGGATTCAAAGGCACGAGATGCAAAAAACTTTGCTCTCGTGTAACACACATAACTTTTCACTTCAGCAGCGAGAACACTTTAGGAGATAAAATAATAAACAGGAATTGATTGAAATAACTATTTATAGTGAATCAAAATAATTAACATTGTATTGAGAGGTACCAATTCAATAAAATGGAACATTTTAAAAGTTAAAACTTATCAACTCTACGCTAGCCACGAAATTTTATTCCCGCTCTTTTATTTAAATTAAGGCGTGTTCGGAAATAGCAGTCATGATATTTTAGTATTCAAAATATATTACGTAACAGTATTGAAACTAGAAATAAATATTTACAGGTTAAATATCAGTTTTATTTGCAGTTAATACTTATTTTCGTTTAAATACAACAATAAATTAAAAATTCAATAAATTACACTTTAAGACATAATTATCTTTTTCAAAATTTCTTTAGTTAGTACGAAATTCCGAACGTGTTTGTCTTTGAGGTCGAATTCAAAATCGGAACTTCGAAAGGGCTGGTCTTTGTCTCTCTCTCTTTCTAATGGCTGGAAAGAGATAGAGTGTGAATATTTCGAATTGTATGATAAACCCAAGGCGGAATAAGATATTCGCGGCTTTCTGAAAACAAAAATTAAAAAGTTACTTTGTCTCACTCAGTGAGCAAAATCACATTTTGCTCACTGATTTCAGGCAGCAAAACCTTCATGTTTGAGCTACTGAAGTGAAAATATAATTATTAATTTACCGTGACAATTTTCCTACTGCAAATGTAAGTTTGTAATAGCCTCAGATTATAAAACAAAGGCAGATAGACCACGCGGAACACCAAGAGTGAGGCCACAAAACCAAATACTACGCGACGCTTTAGTATGTTTTTTTTTTTTTGTTTATGCTATAAAACAAAGGCAGATAGATCGCGCGGAACACCCAAGAGTCAAAAAAACAAATACTATATATAGCCTCGCATTATAAACAATGCGACGCTTTAGTATTTGGTTTTTTGGCTTCACTCTTGGTGTTCCGCGCGGTCTATCTGCCTTTGTTTTATAATCTGAGGTAATAGCAAAAATATTTTTTATGTGATAATACTCCAGCTGCTGTGAGACTGCTTCTTGCTGCATTTAATGATTCTAGGTCAACGGGAAGTAGATACCCTACCAGTTATGGTTTATTTGCTAGTATCACAAAGATTATCTCGACGCGTTCCAGAGGAAAGGGGTCTTGACAGACTGACTGACAACAGCAGTGTAACAAAGAAATTCTACAAGCATCCGTTTCTACCTTTTGAGGTAGGTACGGAACCTTAAACACATCGCTAACTACAAACAAAAGTCATACTTACCTCCCAACAATTTATGTGTATGACCCACAGTGTGACCAGCTTATGAAGAAAATACATGGTATGACAACTTTTTTTTTTGTATGGCATTCGCAGTTGACCTTGAGAGGCCGTGACTGCTCAACCGGACTTTCCTGTTAAGGCATTTTTAGTAAAACTAAAAGCCTCCAGCCAGGGCAGGTATGACAACACGTAGCACGCGATGTTCTTTTCATGTTCGTTCTTAGTTTCACTCCACCTTCTAGAGGAAGTTATGTGTGTGTTAAATATAACGCTTTTTGTTTATTTCAAATAGAAACTTATTCACAACGCAGATTTTAAAAGCCTTTTAGTTAGGTATTAAAGTCTTTAATGTGATATTTTAAAACTGAAAACTATTTTACAAACGATTAATGGCGATTAAAACTTTTAAAGCTTCAAAAGCGCAAGCTTTAGTTGTATCGATTCTGAGTATATGTTAATAGCTCGAAAATCGGATTTTGTAAATCGGTTACAATTATTTATTGTGGGTTGTAAAATAAATGTTCATTTATTATTTTAATAAAATAATTATGATTTTTTATTGTACCTACGTAGCGTTAATGCCAGGACAATTATGTTGCAATAATGCGACTATAATACTCGATTAAGCTAGAATTGTTATGAAACAATGCTAGTTAAAGCGAGGTAATGACGCAATCCTCTATTCACGCAACTCGGAGCGATTGATAGGCTATAACGGAATTCGTACTGTCTATTCAATCAATCAACTCATCCTGCCCGTCCAAAGCTAAATAGAAACAAGGATTTCCGCGAAAGTGACGACAAATCTAGTAGGTCAATGCAGATTTTTGGGAGTAGGGGCTGGTGGCTAAATTATAATGGAAGATTGAGCTACGCTTGCTGCACTCGTTCCGTATGCGGGTGACCATACATTATGTACAGACGCCAGCACATGAAGCTACGCCAAACTGAAAAAAAAATCCCAATTGAACTTGAAACTTAAGCTTATCTTTTAAAGATGAAAATCTATCAAATTGGGGTAGCTTGATGTGCTGGCGTCTGTACATATTGACACGTTGGTTCCAGCTGTCTTTCGTGGATCTTTGAAAGTCATTACGGGTCGTCAGAAGCCCACATGTCTGACAATAAATTATTTATTCTTATCGAGGGGTATCGTATTACCTAGTTACTGGGTTGTGGAGGTCAGCTAGGCAGTCGCTCCATGTCAAATGCTGGTATTCGGCTGCGTCTGATTAGGCTAAAAGAAGACCCCAACGTGGTAGTGAAAAGGCTAGGTAGATTGATTTTATGCAGCATTTTGGGAGTAAGTTTATATGGATCCCTCCAGATCCAGAGAAAACAAGCAGTCACTTACTTATTTCAAATTTCAGCCATTCTTTATGTAGATATTGGGCGTCCTTTTTCTGAACAGTGTGTGTTCAAACGACGGCGACGACTTCAGATTTCAAGTAACTATATTGTTCTGTGCTAAACTTGTTTCATACAACTCGATACTATAAGCGTAGGCTGTACAAGTGTGAACATATCCATTCATTTATTCATTATTTATGCAAGGCACACCAACGACATATTTACAAAGATAGTACTAAAACATTTTATTTACACACATTACATTAGGTGATGACCAGTGATAGGAATAGGCAGTGCCTATTTGCCTAAACTTCGAAGAACAGAGACAAGAAACGGAGACTTCCTTAGGACTACATTTTTTGTCCCAGGATTCGGGAAAAATCTTCAGTAAGTTGAAAATAAGCTTTATTTAAGGTGTGTAAAAGCTATATTTAAATTGCAAGCTATAATTAAATTTGGTAATTGCAAGTTTAGTTAAAAATAGCTTTTACACATCTTATACAGGATAAGTTTTTATCCAGCAAATTTTAACTTACTGAAGATTTTTCCCAAATCCCGAGAAAAAAAAAATCTCGAACTGAAAATGCCCACTATTGCTCAATTTCTGAAACGCAACTCGAAGCGTTTCTTCGATAAAGCCGAGTTACATCGCAATCCCTTGATTGTGAAGGCCGCTAGTTATGTCCCCAGTAGAATCAGTAGAATCCGCCGGCCGAGACATGTCCTTTCCGACCCAGGTGACCCCATTACTGTTCTCCAAGAAAAGAATAGGGCCACCAGTACAGCACACAAACACAAACGACCGTCCTTCCGACCTCGCCGCCGAGGTCCTCGCGCCCCGCGAAGACCCCCGAGTAACGATCAGACCCCCGACCGTCCCTTGCTCGTTGATGCGCCAGCCCGCGCCGCAGCTGAGCCAGTAGCTTTAAATTCACCGATTAATAATCATGAAAATATCTTGATCCAGCCTGTCCCCACTAGCTGCCCCCCCCCCCCCGCCAGTGACTCCCTGAGCAAGGTTCGTACCCCACAGGGGGTGTCCTCAGTGCGCAGTCGATTTAGGTTTAAGTAGGTTTTTCGCCCTGGCTGGCTGGCTTTTAGAATCCTAAAAACCTTCACAGGAAAGTCCGGTTGAGCAGTCACGGCCTCTCAAGGTCAACTGCGAGATGCCATTCACAAAAAAAAAAAAAACATTGCATCAACACAAAACAACCACACAAAATTAAATAAAACATTCGAGAATAAGGTTACAAAACTGAATATTAAACAGAATATTATGAAGGTATGTAAATGATAAAAATAAAAACAAATATCGTAAGTCTAATTAAACTAAATTAAATTGGATATTATTAAGTGTATATTTAATTTGAACAGATTATTAAAAAAATCAAAATACAATTAATAAAATTAAGAAATGAAACTTACATTATTATTATTGTAATTTTTGTTTATTTATTAAAAATGTATTTTTTATTTATTTATTAAAAATGATATTTATACTTAGTATAACCAGCCTACAATGTTTCCAATGCTGGGACAACAGTCCTCCTCTTTGAGTGAGAGTTGGCCATAATCCATCAAGCGGGCCTAGTGGGGGTCAGTGGATGTCACATGTTTTCGAATTTTTGCTTCTAAGACATGCCGGTTTCCTCACAATGTTTTACTTTTCCGTTTTGAGAACAGTGGTGACGAAATCAACACAAAGTGTCACTCTGTGATTACGAATGCGGTTCAAAATAGCTTAAACAATTCAGGCAGTTTTCAAAGTGACAAATTTCTAAAAGGATTGAAATAAATCAATGTTTGCGTGCATGCATCGCCTATGAAGGTATAAATTATACCGGCGCAAAGCCTGTGTTGATACATACAATATAATTAAATCGCTCAAACTCACCAGAATACAGAAAATTCAAAATCAGTCCAATACTTCGAGTATATTTGGCATAGCGTCAATCAGTTTATTTTTCCTACAAAATTAGTAAGTGGGCGGATGTATTTTTTAAACGTTTTAATGGACTGTAATGGATTTGCTGTACTAGTAAAAGAAAAACGATCCGTTTCCTTAATTTGTAAACCTCCTTCCGTTCTACATTTTTTCTAGGCACTAAGAGTTTTATTTTTATAACTAACTGTATGGGCCCTGGTAGGCTATTAAAAAATACTAGGGTGCCGATAGTGATCATACCTCTAGTAAAACAATACTTACCTACTTTTTCTTTATTTCTTGATTTAGTAAGAATATACAGAATTACGTCCAAAACACCCGGCGGTGCAAAAAATCCGAAAATATGTACACACATAAAACAAATTGCCCTACAACCTTATTAAATTTGGACACTCCCAAGAAAGTTTTCAGCAACCAACACGTAGATAATGTGCTAATGATGTGAGTAAACAATGGTGCTGGCGCGAAGGTGGGAACGACCGTCGTCGGCAATGTACCTGCGGCTTTGGGACCGCTCCCAAATCCGTTGGTGCCAGTAATTGCGTAACTTTGTTACACCACAACCACCTCGCCGTACATATGTGACGGTCTTTGCAACCTGTTAGAGTATTATTATTAATATATGGGTCTAATTAACTGATATTGGTAATATATGTAAGTTTGAGAAAACAGCATATGCCTACGCTTTCTGCTGATTTTTCACAGTGCGCGATTCTACTGTTTTATGAGTTTATGGAGGGATAAAGGATTTCTAATAGATACAACACGCAACAACAGTACAACAACATGGTACCTATCTATTGAGTTGATTTCCTTTTATAATTTTCTTGTTTATATCCTTCATTTTTGAATAAGATCCATATTGCGTAACACACTAACAATTACAATGTATTTTATTTTAACCAGTCGATAACAATAATTGCTTTATTGATCTTGCCCAGTAGATGAATTTTCGACTGTCATAAAAGCAAAAGACTAGGAATTTCCTACAATATTCTTGAGCATGTGAAAGATAGTAAATAAATAAAACAAAATAAATAAAAATGTTTATTTCAATTACATAAATCTTTAACGTAGTGACGTGATTTGGAAATCACTTTTTAAGCAAGAAGATGCTCCTGTTAGAGGACTCCACACTTAACATAACACAGAGTATGCAGTTAACAGAACAAACATATATAACAAAAAACTTTTTTCAAAAAAATAACAACCGACTTCCAAAAAAAACACTACAAAGTGCAAAATAACTTTAATTTCGGAAGTCGGTGACTTTGGAGGTGTAGGCATTTTAATTCTTTGTCACCGCCTTCCGAAATTAAAGTTATTTTGCACTTTGTAGTGTTTTTTTTGGAAGTCGGTTGTTATTTTTTTGAAAAAAGTGTTTATTTTTCACTTTTTAGTTACCTACCCCACACCAATTTGAAATTTCATCATCCTTGGGGTCAAAACAATGCATATTTATGCGATAGCTGCATTCGCGGTTGATTTGCTGTAATGTTTTGAAGAGTTCCGTTGTCTGTCTCCGAAACGCATCATCAGATCTATATGAAATTTATATGGGACCATTTCGGAATAAACCCCTTTCGAACAAAAAAAGAATTTTGCAAATCCGTCGATATACGACGGAGTTATGCCCGAAAATACATTTAAAAAAAAAAATATATATATAAACATGTCGAATTGATAACCTCCTTCTTTTTGAAGTCGGTTAAATAAAAAAGAGCGCACTTTACACGCAGCGATTTATGAAAGTGATAATGTGTTTCGCAATTGAGATGCAAGACTTCTTTGTCAATTTTAATATTTTAATTCACCTGTCTTTTTTTTTGTGGGAAATCGTCAAATAACTTCTCCCGCTCTGGGTGGAGCAGGAGGGCGTGTCAGACTTTTACTGACTACAACCCACCCGTGTACACAGTAGTACACACCCGTGTATACAGTAGCCTGTGTGCCAGGAGCGGCGGTATCTCTTTCGAACAACCCGCACCCCTGGCAGGCATCGGCCCTTGTGGGTCCTATCACTTTGGTGCTGACATCTCTTTGAGGCGCGCGTGGAACACAACGCGCTGTCGACCTGGACTTGGTCCTTACCAGACAGCCAGCTACCCATTACTCGCCGTCCGCAAACCCACGCCTACGGTGGCCGGGAATCAGCCTGGGATTCCCGACGCCGCAGGGAGTCTCCTGCGGCGACTCAGGCCGTGAGGGCACATCTTTTTCCTCACCCTCACGTGCGCCGCCTCCCTCTTCGTGAGCATCACTGCTACGCCGAAGGAGGTGAAGGCTACCCATGCACTCTCGCTCCGTACCATGGCCTGGACCAGAGCCGGACGCGAGAAATCGCCGCCGCCAATCGCCTCCACGAAGACACGGCGGTGCTCCGCCCAAGCCGGGCAGACCTCCACCGTGTCCTCAGGGCGATCTTGGCAATGGAAACACCCGGGCGTTTCCTCCCGCCTTATGCGAAACAGGAACATCCCGAAACAGCCGTATCCGGTGAGAACCTGCGTCAGGCGGAAGGTGAGGACGCCATGCCGCCACTCAAGCCACTTCTCAAAGAGGGGACTTACCGCCGCGATCGAAATCCTTTCCAAGCGGAAAGCGCTAGGATAGCTCAAGAAATTCTAAATTTATTGTTTTTTATTTTTTATTTCCAGGTCAGTGTCAGATTGTATAACGAACTATATTTGATCATTATTTCATGAAATATCGATCAATAGGGTTATATGGACTGAAAGGGTTGTATTGATGATTTCAATTATTAATATCTGGATGACCGAATTTAGCGCGGTTTTTTTGTTTGACCTTTTCTAAAAATGCAAACTAACTAGATCGATTTATCGCCCCCGAAACCCCCTGCATAGTAAATTTCATGAAAATCATTTAAGCGGTTTCCGAGATTCAGATAAATGTATACAAGAATCGCTCGTTTTAAGGTATTGGATAATTATTTAAAACCATACTTGTTACAGTCGTGAATTGTTCAATACATACTCGTATCCTGACTCAGACCAGAAAACTGCAAAAAATGTAAGAAGATTTGAATTTCGCAAGTTTCCACGCGCACCTCAAAGAGATGTCAGCACCAACTGGTGGGGTCCGCTAGGGTCGATGCCTGCCAGGGGTGCGGGTTGTTCGATAGAGATACCGTGGTCCCTGGCACACAGGCAACTGAAGGAACACGGGTGGGTTTTAGTCAGTAAAAGTCTGATACGCCCTCAGCTCCACCCAGAGCGGGAGAAGTTATTTGATGATTTCTCAGCCAAAAAGAAAACCCTGGCACTTCCCTCCTATAATAGTCATAAGAGGCAACTCTAGAGGTGCTTCTAAGTCGTCACAAAATCGTTACTTAGTTACTATTGTCACTCAAATATTACATATGGATTCGCAGCACTTCGTAGCAATTAGTACAAACATAATTATAATACTCACGAGAAAAGCTGAGTGCATTGCAACTGGTCAAACTTTGGACATGTTACAAACAGCCGTTAATAAAGTGAACACGCTTGGTTTTAGGTTAAATTATGATTGTATTTTGCTAGAGATGTAAATTGAAAAAAAAAACCAAATGTGTTTTTTCACAATCTTGAAAAAAAAAACAAGAAAAAAAACTTGGGACCGTCGTTTTTTTTCTACATTTGGTTTTTTTTTTCAGATAATTGTTTCATTTTTAATTCAAGTACAATTATGTTTGAAACAATTAAATTAGTAATTATACATAGAGGTACATATTATTAAAAACTTAAAAATACTTAATCAGTGCTGCAATCATCTGTATCAGTAATATCGGTAGCTACGCTTGTGTTATCGGCAACAGAATAATTGACATGTTCTGTTTCTTTACTTGTTTCATCTGATTCTGAATCAACTGTTATATTACCAGGAACTTTGATTATTTCTGCTTATGTTATTGTACTGATCGTAACCTTAAATTGTGCGCAATGTACACTATTTTCTAAGCCCTATCGTTTGTCAGTCTGTTACGTTTTTTTGGTATGAATGTCGCTGTACGTACTAAATGTTCTCTCGCACGCTGCCGATGTAGTAGGAAGTGAGAGAAAGTTTATGGCTACTTTAGACAAAGCAGTTGATTTGCAAAGTCCTGTCTACAAAGCCAAGGTGATTCAATTTGTTCGCCGTCACAAGTCTTAGACAAAAAAACTTGTTTTGCAATTTAATTTGCAAGTTCTATCAGTACTGCATCCTCGTTGATATGTGATATCTTTACAGCAGCATTATACATTTGTTCTGTTGTAGCGATTTCTTACCAATTATTTCGAGAAATTCATGTAATATTTAACAAAAAAAATACGGTATTTCTTTATTCCAAAATAAATCTAATACCAGCTTATTTTTGACGATAACCATCTACTATTTTTATTTTCGTAATTTTGAAAAAAAAACCTAATACAGAAAGAAAAACTGTTTGTTTTCATGTTTTTTTCAACGATTTTTTTTTTCATCTCAGAAAAAGAACCGTTTTTTTACAACTCTATTTTTCACTGAAAGATTTTTTTTTTAAACTTATACATACGTTTAAACTAATAACATTATGGGGAATATTTTACAGAACTTCTACCTTTATTTGGTATACGCTTTTTAAATAAGTGAACCTCTAAAAAAACTTGGGCTTCTAATAATGCAACCTTTTTTAAAAATGAGCCTCTGTTTAGTTTTCTCACGAGTAGTTGCAGTATCTATGGTAACTTAGGTTAGAACTGCGATGGTCGCGATGGACGCGCAGGCGAATCGAGCGGTTCCCGGGAACAGCGAGCAGAACACGGGTGGGTTTTAGTCAGTAAAAGTCTGAAACGCGCTCCTGGTCCACCCAGAGTGGGAGAAGTTATTTGATGATTTCCCACCCTCAAATAAAAAAAAATGCCATACATCCAAGTGCTCGCAATTACTTGGCTATTTAGTATTTTGTGGACCTCAAAATAGTAATTATTAGCAATTCACAAAAAATTCGCATTCATTATAAAATTGTGTTCAAAAATATCTTTAGGAAAGCAAAATGGGAGTGAATCCGGTACCTATGAGGTGATTCGGCAGAGACTCAAAGTGGTCGATATTTGTCACAGAATACCTAAACTGAAGTGGCAATGGGCCGACCATAATTAGCTGTAGAACTGATGATTGTTGGACTAGACGTGTTCTTGTGTGGAGGCCGCAAGTTGGCAAACGTAAGGTAGGATGCCCTCAGGCTAGGTGGAGTATGCAAGGTGGCTGGCAGCAGCTGGATGAGAGTTTCCGAGAATGAAACTGAATGGCGTGCAATTATAGAGGACTATGTCCAGCAATGGACCGCTGTGGACTGATATTGAAAATGATCTCTGTGAGTAGATAATGATCAGATTTCTAGAATTCTTTCACTGATGGAAGCTACTAGTGCCGAGTGTTATAGCGTAGGATTTATGGTACAGTTGATTTCCATGCAAACGAAGTTGCGGGCAGAAACTAGTGAAAAAATATTAAGTAGTAATAAGTACCTACCTAGTAATAAACAAACATCATCATCGCTAATAGCTATTCCATTATTCCCACTAACCTATCTATTTGTGATATTGACTTATTTGGGATCAACTGTTTTAAATAGGCTTTAGTGCCTCTTTAACAGTTCTGGGCCTAGAGACAAAATACATTTCTGTTAGCGTTCACGCCAAACGCTACTCCAAAATGTATGGGAATGACATTACCTGCGAAAAGGACACGACGTAACCTTTAATGTAACCTTGGCGTAGAAATGTGTTTTTTCTAGGCCTGTAGAATTGTCGCTGGTTCTGATCCATCCTCGATGCCATGTCAACCTACATAGATGGACATCCAACATAGATCACAAGTCTAATAAATACCTCTCACAGAAAAGCTGAAGTTTTATAATTGGAACATCAGTAGCAGATAGGTGTAAATCTTGCACTTTAACTTGGATAGCTGTTTACAACTCAATTTATGCCCTGGCTGTATATTGTTCCATGTAACTAGCTGTGTCTTTGTTCCAAACATTGATTGAATCTACAATAGCCCTGTTATGGTAAACAATAAAGCTTATTCTATTTGTCGAAATAAATTATTTTAGGTTATTGGAAGCGTCGTCCTGGCCGGATAATGGATTACCTGCTATATAATCTGGGCAGAAACAAGACGATGTTTAGTGTAATATTCTGAAAGCGCACCTATGGCAGCCAGACACGCTACACTGGTTGGATAATTCTGATTACTTAGATCGAAATTTTGCGGGTGCTTAACGGTTTCTAGTTCTATACTAGGTTCGATTTTTATGGTTTTGTAAGTCTGAATTAAAATACAACGTTACCTATAGATTATCACCCGTGTATCTGCCCCTCCGTCTATCACAGCAATCGTGAGACAAATCAATCTGCTCCGAATCTACTGGACCGATTAAGTTGAAAGGTTGAAATTTTGAATCCTGGGGTCATTTTTGCGCACATATTTAAAAAAAGTTTTGAACACTGTAGGTACCGTGTGATATTCTACTATCCTACGAATATTATAAATGTCAAAGTTTGTATGTTTAGATATTTGGATGTTTGTTACTCAATCACGCAAAAACGGCAGAACAGATTTGGATGAAAATCTGGCACACAGTTTATAACCTAGATTAACTTAAAGGAAAGTACTATTAGGATAAAAAAGTATTATCCTGATAGTACTTTCGGTACGGAGGTTGAGAATAATCGCATGGGAAAGTTAGTACGTTCCCATGGTTTTATTTCTTTATGTATGTTTGTACAAACACTTTTACAAGTCAATCATTTGTTTTAAACTAGATGAGGTCGGTGTTCCCTATCTGACTACTCTGAGAAGCAAGGCCGAAACAAACTCAACTAAAGGTCACACACAGTCTCTTTTAAAGTTCAAACATAATCTTGGTCAGATCATGTGAAGACCATGTGGATTGATGTGAACCACACAGATTGAGTGAACCTGTCCGTGTCCAATCAGTATACGCATTTATAGGTAATCATGCAGCTCAACTCAGAACTTGACGAGCTCAACGATTTGACTAAATATACCAAAGAGGTCTGATGTGTCTCTAAAAAAAAAAAAACAATAACCCCGACTAGATAAAAAGTGACTTTAATTAAAAAAGATGGAAACAAGAAACTTGTTTTAAAAGGATGACTATTAGACTGAATACTACTAGCAATCTCATGCAGTCGGAGGCATTTTCTTAAAAATAAAATAGTTTTTTTATAGTTTTTTTTTTTAGCTGTAAATAATTGCAAGCTTTTATGAAACCCTTTATTTTGATACCCCACTCAATAGAGTTTGATTTTTTTTAAATATAAAATGGCCCCAAAAATCGGTTATTTTTGTTTTCAATTTTGATATACCCAGTGTCACTCTCACAATTAAGACGAATATATCGGCAGCTGAAATCAATCAAGCTGTTTAGGCTATAGAGGGTGCCAAATAAATATACATACAAACATACGTATGTATGTATGTTTATATGTAATAGACATATATACATACCTACGTATGTACATACATACTATGAAAAACATAACCCTCTTTCTGGCGCAGTCGAGTGAAAAAAATACTAGAATTTCTTTTAAAGTTATTTTTGTGTTTACAGTGCCTTACGTGACACATTCTCTAAGAACTACCATTGAATAATCTATTAAATATTACTTTATCTAGTTATTATTCTAGAGCTCTTAGCCTAATATTATATTACGACCTTAGGGATCACTTTCTCTCAAACGAAAACCCTAAAACACAACATTACAACGTAATGCTACCACTCACTTATTTATAGTTGCCTAAATTTACACAAGGAAAAATGAATTCAACAAAATTATAATCCAACTTTATTCCTAAGACATTTTGTACTTCGATACCTATTTTCATTCTCTCCGCGTAATTGGAAGAGAAGGAACAAATTATTGGGAGGCAGTCTTCAAATTTCTTCATTTACTTTTGTAATAGGATAATAAGTATTGTCTTTCGAATAAATAATTGTAATGGATTTTCGGTTATTTGTTTGCTTTGTCTTGTCACAGGGCAGTGAAAATTTGCTATCCTTTTGTTTTACAAAATTGGCGACAACGCGTTTTCATGATGGGGAAAAACGTAAAAATAAGGTAGTGTTTCTCCACTTGTATGAAGTTATGGGGAGATCAGTTTTTGACCTTGGGTTTGTCTGGCCCAGTATCGGGTATCGGGCCGACTTACGAGTTATATCCTTTTGTATTTATTGTCATCACCACTACTGTCAAAACGGTGAAGGAATACATCGTGAGGAAACCGGCATGTCCTAGAACCAAAAAATCTAAGACATGTGACATTCAACAACCCGCAGAAAGCCCGCTTGGTGAGCAAGATAAACGAAATCTAACAATTGCGTAAAGTTAACTTTATTTTAGACTGTGCCATACAACTTCAACGCGTACTTTTAAACTATCATTTTATACCGCATTTATATAAAGTTACGAAGATGCAGCACAACAAATTTTAACACAATAACAAATGCTGTTCATATTATAAACAAGGAAATCCTGTTTCTGCGGAGCGTGAAGTATATTTGTCTAGGTATGATTTCAAGACACTAAATGGGAGAACGTCACGTCGCCAGCACTTGTCCTCAAGTTTGTAAGGCACTAGAGTTCCACATCGTGTCTACAACTTTTCACATAAAGTGCACAACTTTGCACGGCGCCACTTATAACAAATTGCCATTTTCTATTCAACATATTGAAATTTTTGTAAAGTTCGCGTGTATTCAACGAATCCTATTATTGCTTTTAGTTAGAGTCGAAAAAGTGCGATTCTCCATTTTTGTTTGCAGCGTAAGTTGTGCCTGGTCCGGTGATAGTTGGCCAGGGAGTCAGGAGTTCATTTTGTAACAAAACGTGACAGTTTGAATGAATGCTTGTTCTCTATTCTCAACTTGCATCCACGCGAAACTCATAAAGTGCGTTCAAATTTGTGATTACACAAACAACGTAGACTTTGACTACCCAGATGTATTTTCACAGTGACTAATTCTCATGTACAACAACATGTTCATCATTAGCAGTGTGTTGTGTAACTCCGTGCAGTTAAGATATGCTAATTTAAAACCTCAAATTGGGTACAAGCGCCGTACAGTGGAGTGTTGTGGCTTTGGTGTCGGCGGTGCGTTTGTAGTTGTGGGCTGTTCAAGAGCTGATGCGCTGCGTAACAAAGCATTTGGTTCGCTTAACCGGTGTTTGAGATGCATACCTGGATAGTTATCTTACTATTGTGTGACCTGTGTGCGTGTTAACTTTGCAAGCAGTATCGTTTTACTATAGCTAGTCGTGTTTGTGCAAATGGTTGTTATCTACTCGATTATACGTCGCCACAAATTATTGTAGTTGAATTTAGAGTATAATTTAGAAATTGGATAAGAAAAGCTACGTAGTTATTCTAATCCAATCATTTCTAATATTGCTTGAATTTCTAATATTGCTGGATTATGAATTATAATAAATAATTCATAATTATAATAATTCATAATTCCATAAATCTAATAATTCATCTACATGAAATAAATCAGTAATTTAGGAAAACTAATTTAACTACAGAAGTTTAGAGATATCTGCTTCTAACCAGGGCCTAGAGACAAAACACATTTCTGTTAGCGTTCACGCCAAACGATACGCCAAAATGTATGGGAATGACATTACCTGCGGAAAGGTTACGTCGTGTCCTTTCCGCAGGTAATGTCATTCCGTTTGGTGTGAACGCTAACATAAATGTCTTATGTCTAGGCCTGCTGATCTTTAATAAATAATTACACCCACGCACTATGGAAAATATGGGTTGTTTGCTGATTAAAAATCTATATCTTCTTTATTTTTAAAGATATAATGAGTTGAAATTTTGCGGTATCATAGTACATACTATAAATATTTAATTAAGTATACCTTTAATGAGCACTAGGGTTTGCTCGCGGCTTTAATTCCGTTTTAATTTGCGACGCTGTCAAAAAACCGTACGTATTTTTTAGTTCCACTTGAATGTAGTTGTTGTCTCTTTTTAAAACCCCAATACAAACACAATAAAATACACTTTTGAAATTATATTTTTTTTTTTGAAAATTAGGTAAGTACTTATACCTTTTTTTAAACCAATTGAGGGATATGTTAAAATCAAAATTACCTTAATTGCTTAGTTCAAGTATAATACTTGACATTATTACTCTTAATATTTTTTATTAGCCATTAACGTCCCACTGCTGGGCAAAGGCCTCCCTATCTTCTGTCCATCTCTCGCTATCAAGAGCTGTCAAGGACTCTTAACATTATAATTATAATATATAAAAAATATATATAAAAATACATTTAGGTAAGTATCACACCTGAATAACCTCAGATCCGTGATTGGTTGATTAACTTTCAAGAGATGCAGAGTATCTTCGTCCAGTTCCTTGACCTTCTTTTCATATGGTTTGCGAACACTTGGTAATGTATGGATATGATGTATATAGGTAGTAATTTATGGAATATATACATATATCTTCGTTTCTTGCCGACCTTGAACATTTTCTTGTGTGATGTAGTCTAAAATGTTGTAGAGTTTTTAACGCAAGACTATTTACGCGTCTACTGAAAGTTGTTCTTTGTGTGATACTCTCTCCATGAATTAATAACTTGTGTACTGATGATGTCATATAATACCAATTTTATTTAGTAACATACATTCTTGCCGTTTCTAAAGCGTAATCACCCAACTTTTTAGCATCAATCATAATGCCTGATGATAAAGCTTGAAGAATTATGTATAAATCTTTGTATTAAAACTTCATCACCACCTGTTATTTCTGCAGAACAACTGACTTTACGGAAAAATCTCCTCCTTGCAAATATAAACTTGTTCTACGATAATCCATAGTAACACGTCCCAATAACGATAAAAAATGTAAGTGCAGAAATCCAATATTTAAAGAATAACCCACTTTTGTTGCCGACCAACCTTAACTTCCCACACAACACCCATGCCAGTCCTATTCAAAACCGTGGTCAGCGCATCTAAATTTAGAAGACAATAAATAGAAAACCACTTCTCTTAAAATATTTGAGGTTCGTGGATTTTGATTTTACTACAGATAAGGTAGGTATAGATCACTGCACGTAAGTTGAAATAAAATCCGCCACTTTGGTTCAACTTACGAGCCGAGATCTGTAACCCATATCGGTTTTAAGGTTCCTTCAGAATCATGATAAGTTACAAAATTAAATATATTATATTAATAAGTTTAGTTAGGATAAGAGTTTAGTAGGTACTCTATCGCAATTGGTTCGCCAGTAATTATTCATGTAAGGGTAAGGGGGAAAATAAATAAAGTGTGTGCCGAGTGTCTACTTGGTTTTGCGAGACATCACAAAGCGGATGGTCGACTCTTCACGTGGCCAGAGGATTGACCTATTTTTTGGAAAACAAATCAGCATTGCCATACCACGTGGCAATGCTGCCAGACTTTTGGTCAATATTTCTGTTGATAGTGATGCGGACCAATTTTTGATTCCCTGTAACTCTTTCCCCTCCTTTTAAGTAAACATGTACTTATTATTATCATTATTATAAGACCGTTAGTTTTATAATAATTAACATTTTAGTTAATTATAGGACGTTTTGAGGTATTTAGGACGACCGTAATTGTTCAAAACATTATTGTCTAGTCTAAATTAATTTCTGAGTTTTGTTTTTAGTGAATGAATTAGAATCGAGCGGGAAACCACTGTTCCTTCCTTTCCCGTCCTTTTGTGGTTATAAACCCCTTCCAAATGAAAGGAAAGGGGACGATTAAAGAAACAATGTCGGTGGTATCTGGTAAACGGAAAACTTTTTGACATTTACAAGCGGTTAGAAAGACGGAATCAATCTATAAAAAACACGAGCCCTGTGGGACATCAATCCTTTAAAATTAAATTAAATTTTGTAACTTTATAACTAAAGGATTCTTTTAACGATTTACAGAAATATCCTATTAGCTATTCACTTTCAAAACATCGAGGGGAGCAGTGGTGGCCGTGGTATGGGCCTCGACTTACGAATTTGTAGGTAGCGAGGTCCTAGCACCTCGTGTAAGTTATTTCATCACTACTGCTCTCAAATTGGTGAAGGAAAACATCGTGATGAAACCGGTCCTAGAACCAAAAAATTCGAAGACATGTGACATTGAGCAACCCAGTACGTAGTAGCGGGCCCAGTACGGCCCGCGTGGTGGATTACATTACAGCCCACTCCCTCTCACAGAGAGGAGACCTGAGTCCGAGCAGTGGGAACAGTATAGAGTAATTATGGTTCTCTTTATATTGAATAGAATATAATAGTAAATGATCTTAATAATAAGGTAGTAAGTAGGTACGCTATGTTTTGGCATACAAATGATTAAAACAATTGAAGGAGCACTATTTAATTACATTAATAAAATAATAATTAATTGAGTAGGCAACTGTACACACGGCTGCACATCAAGCTATACAGTTCCAGTTTACGCCTCGCACTTTACGGAAATCCTACACAATGCGAGATCAGCTTATACTGGAAATGTATAGCTTGATGTGTAGCCGTGTGTACATGCAAGTAAATACAATTTTATTACAATTCAGAGTTAATTTCATTTCATATTTAAAGTCAATTCAGAAGATTATTAAAGTAAAATTTATGTCAGCATTATATAATTATAGAGATTTGTCGATAAGACACTAATCTTGAGTTTAATGGCATCTGTAAAGCAGTAATTCGTTAAGTATTACTACAAATTAACATGTTAACTTTGTATCAACATTCGTTGCAAACATGTTTTTACTTATGATTCCGACTCAAGGATGTATCAAAAACAGGGACGATATCGAAGCCAGCTGAAAGCAAAAATTAGTCAAGCAGGGTAGCTGAAATATCTGCATTGAAAAATCTCCCTCGCACATAAAATCTTGTGAAAAGACGTGAAAAAATTCAACGTTCACTACGTGAAGTTGTGATGTTTCTTTACAGAGTTGAGACCTCGTCATCTAAAAGGAGAACATAAGTTTAATGAATACCCAAGAGTTCCAATTACTTACATAAAGTTTATAAAAAAAAAACGACTTCGACATAAAACTAGCTTTAATTTTATTTTAATTAATTCTATTTTGATTTGATTTTAGTTACAAACATAAAATAAAACCGAATTGAGAACCTTTTTTTTTGAAGTCGGTTAAAAATAAAAAGCAACTTGTCTCTTTTTGACTGCCGGTCTGCATAGACTCTTCAATACCAAAATAACCTTTTAAAAGGTGCCATATTATTCTGTAACCCGAACACCACTAAACCTACCACAAAGCGCAGAATTCTACACAAACGAAGTATCTAGAAAACACGCTTGCAATACGCTTGAAGTTAAAACCACATATCCACTGTTGTTTCAATTAGTATCTTCCGCCTTCACTTCCATTGGTTTTGCTTTGCAGAATGTACGTTTGAGTATGTACCACATGGCGGGGTTACTGAACCTGCGCTACTGTTTGTTTACGTTAAGTCCTCGATAGCATAAATCTCACTCGTAAGGTGAGAAGCGTTACTCAACCACATAAAAGGAAAGTAGAAAAGTTTGCGATGCAGTGTTGTGTGTTTATAGGGAGTTGGTACTTCGTTTCCTTTCTTCGAGTTGTGTTTATCAAGACAGTGGGTACCAATAGTAGGGCACCAGTTCCAAAAATAATTAGACACGTATGAGATGTTCGCCTCAATACAGGAAAACATTTATGAGTGTACGCGATGTGTAAACGATGAAGCATGTACCTTTAATGACTGTTTATTTTTAGATATTTGTTATTTTAGAACTGAACGGGTTTTGGATCTCTCTAGATAGATTTCGGTGTTTGATTAGTATATATTCTAATATTGGAGTTTGTTGATACAGTATGTTTTAGTGGTTTGATATGGGATAAGTTTGATTACTTTTTATCATATAGTCAGCAGTAAATACAATAAGATTCGAAATTGGATTTTTAAACACTTATTTTATTAACAAATGGAAAAATAAATTCGAACGCCCACAATTTCAAGGGATCAATATATTTTTGGGCTGAAATCTAAAGAAATAGCGTTGCAATTTATGTTTGACTTTTATATGTTTATACATATTTTTTTTTTTAAAGTCTCAAATTAATAATAGTAATATTTACAAGTGCAAAAAAGGGCAAATAATCACAAGGCATCCAAAAATTCGTCTGCATCGCTGTCAACAGGAAATTTGCCCAAAATACTGACAGGATTGCCACGTTATATGGCAAAGATATAATAAGTTATATTCTTTGACCTCAGGTATTTGTTCAGTGTTGGGCATTTAATTACTGTTATTACGAAATAAACGTATCGTTTTCAAATGATCTAACTTAGTTATATGTTTTTCAATCATGCTGATAATGATAACATCATCCTCCGATTATGGGGTGCGTCTCATATCATATAAAGTTATTTGGTATATTTTAATTTCAATAACGTTCACAAGATATACTAAACGTGAGTTTATAACAACTGTTGATATAATTTCTTTAGATATAACATTTATATACTCTAAAAGTTATTTCGTATAACGTTATTGGATATAACGTTTATTTTATCGAAAATATTAGGCCTGTCGTTTAAAATATATAATATTGCGATTTATTTGATTGGGCGTGCTGCGGGTGCGGCGTGACTGAAACGAATCGCTGCAAAACCGACTCCAAATAGTCTTGTCTGCCCTACCCCTAGAATGTTATTTAAAGTCGCGTAGGCGTGGAGGGGCGAGGCGGCCCGCAAGCTGAGGAGCAGGTAGTTTCATCACTCGCCGCCGCGGCTGAGGCTGGCCGCGAAGCTGGCTAGCAAGGCGAAGCCGCGGTGATGAGCGTGAAACACATCTGCGACGACAAGCCCGCATGGGACCGCCGGAGCCCTGCAGCGCCGGAGCCGTGACAGAAACCATACCTGCTGCATGTTACATGCTTGCTTGCATGCTGCAGGCTTGGTTGCATGCTGCATGCTTGCATGCCTGCTGCATACATGGTGTATGCTTGTTTGCATATTTTACAGGTTTTATCATATTAGGTATACTAAATAGGTTGTATGTCTTTTGAGATGTATAGATTAAGAAAACCCAAACACCTTCGAAATATTAATATCTTGATTTTTGATAATATCCCTACACCACCCCTTTGATTACTTAAATAAAGTTTACACCCTAGTTTAACGTCACATATTTAAGTTATGTATTTTTCTCATGAAAACTTTAATGCTATTCAGTGCAGCGTTCAGTAAGTTTTGATGTTTAAAGCGTTTTTACCCTGGTTACTGGAATTAGGGTTACGATATAATCACAAGAACCTCGCCATTTTACACCTGCTCAAGTTTCCGGAGTTCACTGAAATACACGAATCAGAAAAGCCCTTAATCATGCACGTACCTTCTAAAAACGATGTCTAGAGTCGAACTGTCTAGATTAAATGTCTAGGTAAGGTCAGCAAAAATCCCAAAAAGATATACATTGTACTTTTTGTCTCCTTTTTAATTCGGAAATTAAACTCGGAAATTTCTCGCCAGCTGGACGACACTTCACGTGACCAGAGGGCTGGGTCATTCTTTGGCCAAAGAATTAGCATTGCCAATCAACTTGGCAATGCTGCCAGTCTTCTGGGTACGGTTCCTGATGCCTGCGATGCGGACAAATACTTCGACGCCTAAGTGTCCTTTTGTTTTTGTATTTATTTGTTTAGTTACTTCGTTTAATTTTTAAAATCTAAATAAATATCATGTATTTTCTTAATAACACCTTTTAATCTACGCCAGTATCGCAACATTCGAATTAAGAACTTCAAAACGAGTTAATATTGACATACTTTATAAACACAATCACGAAATTTGAAAATATATTATAACATGATTTCTCTAAAAAAAGAATGTGGTCATACAATCTTTTACCTACACGATACAGGGCGAAACCAAGAAGTTTCATTTTTTTAAGGAACACATACGCGGGACGCGCCATTTTATAGAATTACAAAACTATTTCATACTCTTTTAACTTTGATCTTTGATTTAGTTGGTTCAATCTCAGTGTATGAGAGTAGATAAAGTAGTTTACGGAACTGCACATAACTGCTGGCATGACCTCTGACCCTCATTACGTAAAAGATTCATAAAAGACTATTATCATGCACACTTGCTTTTCCCACTCAAGCACTTATTTTTCACATCACCTAAATTGATACAAAATTATTCGACTCATTGTTCTTCAGCATTTGATGTCATAGCTAACAGTTAATACATATTCTTTAAGACTCTACATTTCATGTACTGGCTTCTCCGGCGTAGGTGTCGGTGTGTAAACCTTCCTCTTGAATCACTCTGCCTATTGATGAAAACCACATTAAAATCCAATACAACAAAGTAGTTTAAAAGATCTAAGTGTACGTACAGACACGAAAATCGACTTTATTTTATACTGTGTAAAGATAAAGAGGTTGAAAAAACTTTTGAGTTTAGTTGCTTACTGTACTAGTAATTTAGCCTGTACCTATACAGCATAAACATATTTTTTTTTTAACGTTTATTGATTTTCCTCCAATATTAACTACTACATGAAGAGTTTTCATCGTGTTTGAAATCACATTCATTTACCGGTATATTAAGCTAGTTAGAATATATCCACAGGTAAGTTTAAGATATATAAGAATAACAGTTATCAGTATTAGCTTATTACCCAACAAATCATCTTGGTTTAAAGTTACTATTTTATGTCTTTTTAATATGTTGTATTTTATGGTATTTGTGATCGTACATCTGTTTTGTGAATTATACCTAGGTAGACAGAAAAATGTGGGGTCATGTGTGTTGTGTGTCGATCGATCAGGTAAAGCTACGCTTGCCGCAATCGACATTCGAAGACCACTCCGTGCCTCGGAAAGCACGATAAGCGTTGGTCCGAGCTGTCATTCGTAGATCTTTGACAGTCGTTATGGGTTTTCAGAAACCCGAAAGTCTGACAACCAGTCTTACCAAGGGGTATCCTTAACCCATTAGTGGCCAAATCAAAACTACTGAACGGAAAATTCTTTTATTTACTGCAAGTTAGTAACTACAAGAGTAAATGGCATGACAAAATTTTTTAACAATTTTTAGCACACTTGTAGCCGTTGTACCCAAATTGGACCACCAATATTTACGTCACTATATTTTTATATATTATGTGCAAAGTAACTGTAATAAAATAACTTTTAATGTTAGGTTAGGTACTTATTTTATGAAAATACAAACAATATTCACGGTATTGATCATCTGTAATGAATAATAATAACTCAAGTACGCTTACCTGTACTGTCCTCTGGATAACGAACTTTAGTGAGTCCAAAGAGTAATATTTTTAAACAAAGTAGTTTATTGCGATGCTATTACTAAATTATCGCTCTTTCAACTGCACAATAAACTAACATAATATTAAGAGTAGTCAAAACTTCTATTTCGTACCCTCATTTATTAAATGTTCCCAAATTGGTACAGTGGTCAAGAATGGGTAATACGTTACCCCTTGGTAAGACTGGTTGTCGGTAATCCAAGCAACTGGGTTATAGAGGTCTGATAGGCAGTCACTCCATGTAAATACTGGTACTTAGCTGCATCCAGTTAGACTGCAAGCTGACACCATAGTTGGGAAAAGGCTAGGCAGATGATTATAAAAATGTACGATTTGTGTACTTACGTAGATGTTAAACAAATGACAAGTATTTTGGAACGATCCACGATGGTGGCCTTTTATAGCAGCTTGTATTACACGGGCTATATCTCAAACTATGAAATTTCAGATTACCCGAACAATTCTTGACTTTTTACGTAGTTGCGCCATAATTATTATTTGCGATGTCGCTTTATTCAACCTCCCGATTAGATTCATATATTCTAACCATTTTTTGTCCCAAAATGGCTTGTAATCGTAAAAGATCGGGTACTGACAACTGTAAATAATCAGCACAAATGTGAGTAAATAAGGCATATAAATGTCCTCATAGGTACACATCTAATCTGACTTCTTGCGAATACATAAAAACGATAAAATGTGTGAACGTTATGACAAAATTCAAATTTATCTCTCTCGCATTACATATTCGGAAAAAGAATGGTAATGTCTTCATATTATGATAATAATTCTTATAAATAAGGCTACATTTTTTACATGAGATAGATGGAAAGTTATGCCGTTCCGGGTTTTAAAAAACCAATTGTGTTTTTGTATCTTTTGCTTTTTTGTTGGCCTGCCTCCTGTAAGTATGTTTACCAAACATTCTATGCTTGAAAAAAAACGTGCTGATTTTTTTTTTGCTTTTTTAATATTTGAACATAAGTCTTTCCAATGTTTCCACGGCATTTTAAAATATAAAAAATTTGCACCACTCCAAATAACAAAATGGAAAACGGTACAAATATAAATTCAATAAGGAAAGTTTACCATATTTCATCATTGAATATGAGATTCATACAATGATAAAAATTAAAAGTGTAATTACTGCAACAAATACTGAATTTCCGCACTGCATGATGGTCAAAAGAAAATTATTAATATTTCAAGTCACTATCTCATTTTATATCCATCAGTTTCAACCACACGCCATTACAGGCATCAAACTTATCCATTTAAAAATCAAAGTGTTCAAATAAACTGAGATAACTGCTACCAACTACGAGGCGTTGAATAAAACATCGTTCGATGAATAATGACCGACTGCATTATGTATTACCTGTGGTATGCTTTGACACAGAATAAATAGGTACAGAAGATCCACAGGAGAACCAAGGTACCCGACAAAGCCAGAAGAATTGCCAATTGACTTATAAAGTGGCAGTCACATCATTTCAGTCGAAAGACGTCTACTGCTGGACATGGGCCTCCCCCAATCTCCACCACTTCGACCGGTTCTGTGCTTCCCGCATCGAGCGGGTTACTGCGGTCTTCACAAGTTCATCGGTCCAAAGTGGCAGTGGGTGCGTTATATTGCTTGCAGAACGGATGGCCGTTGGGCCCGAAAGTCATAGCGTGGGGTAGGCCTACCACTAGGTTACAAGGTTGACCTGGTGAAGGTTTCCGGGATCCGCTAGATGCGAGTAGCACAGGAATCGCGGGGTAATTGCGTAACACTCTAACATTTTGACAGCTCAACAACATTCATTGCATTATTTACGTTGTTGCAAACAAATTTTTCTAACATATGAAGAACTGGATTAGAAATATCCTTCAAAATTATTGAAAGTGTGTTACGCAATTAGGGTGCAGTCGATTTGTCGACTCTTATCCTTGGTCCAATGTACAGTAGGATGTCTTACGGCTAAAACGATGATGATGACAAAACATCGGCTCCCCTACAACAAGCGAAAACTAAGTAAAGCGTTTATGTGTGCGTGCACTTTCGTGCATTGTATGGAGCTAGCCTTCTGTACTGTGTATCTATTCTGTCACATTGAGGAGTTCTACGTGCTAATGGGCGATTACGAACGTTTACACACAAATTAATTTTAACTGCTATGCAACTGATACTGATAGACCTGATGGATTGCTTGCAAGGACTGACAGATGTTTTATTATGTTTTGATTTGCGGGAGTCGTTGAATAGAATTTAGTGTTCATGAATACATAGTTTAATTATATAATTAGGACCTATATGTTGATTGACTTTATTGGAACGTTATGTTTTAGGTTATATTCAAATGAAATCAAAATATTTTATTTCACATAAACCTGCATGGGCACTTATAAAACGTCAGAAGCTAGGTGCACGGCTCCAATTTGTCGCTTCCTATGGAGAAGAGCCGGCAAGAAACTGCACGGTTGGTACGGTTACTCTTCTTATTTTTTGACTTTTACAATGTTCTCAAATTACAGCGATAATAGGTATGGGAGGACAGTGCAGGCCTGTCAATAAGTACCAAGTACTTAGAGGAATGAAAATACAGAATAGAAAATCGTCTACAAATGTAGTGTGTAAGCCCTACAACGTTCTCTCATTCATAATATGTAAAAGAATCTACATAAATCAAATGAACCTAATTGAACCAAGTGACATGATTGCTATGACAATCACTAATACATAGTCGATAATAAACAGTCGGGGACCCTGTGGTTCCAGCCGACGGCAAGTGGTTTACGTCAAATAATGACGAGAATATGTCAGACATTGTTAAAAATAAACATAGTTATGTTGTTAATGAGGTACCAGGGAGCCACATGTGCAGAAGAAATTAATGCTAAACTTCCTTGTCTTCAACGTAGCCTTTTATCTTATAATATGCTTTTTTTGTTAAGGACACGTTTGATGTGAGTTTTAAACTTTGTATCGTTAAGTTCTGTAACCGACTTTGGCAACTTGTGAGAGAAGCGCATATTGTTGATTAGAAGTTAGTTTCTTCACTGCCACATCAACGAAAACGAGAAGACGGCGCCGATGTAGCGATACATACATTTACAATGGGCCCGCGTCCACCGCACGCTTTTACCGGGACTTCACGCTCGGTCCGAATAATCTCGTTTCGCGTTGACGTCCCGATGATGGTGGCGGATGGACAAACGGTGTTAATGTCTAACCTGCTTACCTGTTTATGTCATGACGGATCCATACGAATTTACTTAAATAATCGGCGAATCGAAACTTAAATAATATATTATTAATTTACTGTAGGCGATTCGCACGAAGTTATTTTATTCTTTGGGAGAATCTACAACTCTATGAATACTAGTCGGTAATTGTAATAACATTAGTTAGATTTTGTTCTGTTATCTAGTAAGAAAAATACAAATTATTTTCTTCATTATATTGCATGTTTAAAATAATATTTTTGACGCTGCTTGCGATTGGAATAAAATTGTAATAGTTATATATGATACTAGTGCGGTAAGTTTGTTGGTAAAATCCAATTTCTGCACGTGTGCCATACAGTGTTTTTCAACACATTTGCGAGAAAACAGTACAATAAGTAATGAAAGAAACTTATACATAATTAAATAGCGCTCTCCGATTTTGGCGGCAAGAGACCGTTTCCTGCAATTTGCGCCTCATTCAAAATATCAGGTGCAGTAGATTCTATATTAATATCAGTTTCCTCGCTTGAACTCATAAGTTTGTATATACATATCAGTCGGAAACTCGCAACAATCTTTGACGTTTCTATTATGAAAATGGCGCGAATTTGCAAATGGCGCCACATGCACGTGGTGAAAATTAGAACTACATCTTTCATCTCATTTACACTTTAGTATTAAAGTGAGACAAACGTATTGAGCAAAAGCGCTTCCAAGGAGGTTCGATCAGTCAGCTTATTTATTCTCGTAATAAGAAACTCCTTGGACGAAATTCTTATAATATTTTTCAACACACTTGCTCGTAAAGTGAGCCTTATTACATCGTTCTTAGGGCCATAAACCGAACTATAACACACACGTGCATAATATTATTACGCACTAGTGCATAATAGAATTATCCATGCAAAGTTAAGTTAGTACCTAACTGCAAATTATATGCGAGTAAACAGAGCATTTTCAATTTAACCGGGTAGTATAGTTTTTTTTGTAACAACAAAGAGGTTTTATGCCGCTGAAAATCCATTAACATTTTTGGAATAAATAAATGTGTCCTTAATTAAGACGAAAACACATTTCATCATCATCATCAAATTATTTTTAATTCACAAAAATTTGTTATAAAATATTTACGTTATATCACTAAAATGATATTTTTGAAGTAGGCCGTATGGCTATAATGTAATCAAGCACCTTACAATTGGCGAGCGCAAAAAAAAAAAAAAAATTGCGCGCCATTTCCTATAGTTTTCAAATTTTGTTTGGAACCCATTTGTTGCTGTGTGGTAAAACGATTTATGCAATACATGTTTGTTTTTTCCTCGCAAGTGTGTTGAAAAAGTGCGTATGAAACTCGTGAGCAACTTGCTCACTTGTATCATAATATACTATTATGGAAATTAAAAAAAAAACCGTAAAGAATACGCATGGTGCCACACAACGAGGTATGCGGTATAATAGGTACTTAGGTGAGAGTACCTATTTTACCGCACGTTCCGTTGTATGGTGCGTAATTGTTAACTTTCGAACCATGTATACAGGCTTCGTAAATGCAGTTTTTGAGCAAATGTGTTGAAAAAATCGTTACGTAACGGAAATAGCGTTTTGTTTCCTTTTTTGGTTGAGAAATCATCAAATAACTTCTCCCGCTCTGGGTGGAGCAGGAGGGCGTGTCAGACTTTTACTGAATAAAACCCACCCGTGTTCGCTCAGTAGCCTGTGTGCCAGGGACAGCGGTATCTCTTTCGAACAACCCGCATCCCTGGCAGGCATCGCCCCTTGCGGGCCCCATCAGGTTTTGCTGACATCTCTTTGAGGCGCGCGTGGAACACAACGCGCTGTCGACCTGGGCTTGGTTCTTACCGGGCAGCTACCCATTACTTGCCGTCCGCAAGCCCACGCCTGCGGTGGCTGGGAATCAGCTTGGGATTCCCGACGCCCAGGGAGTCTCCTGCGGAGGCTAGGGCCGTGAGGGCGCATATACTGCCTCTCCCTCACGTGCGCTGCCCCCTCTTAGCGAGCATTACTGCTTCGCTGAATGAGGTGACGGCTACCCATGCACTCTCGCTCCGAACCATGGCCTGGACCAGGGCCGGACGTGAGAGATCGTTGCCGCCGATCGCCTCCATGAGGACACGGCGGTGCTCCGCCCAAGCCGGGCAGACCTCCACCGTATGCTCCACCGTGTCCTTAGGGCGATCTACGCAATGGAAACACCCGGGCGTTTCCCCCCGCCTTATCCGAAACAGGAACCTCTCGAAACAGCCGCGTCCGGTGAGGACGCCATGGCGCCTCTCCAACCACTCCTCAAAGAGAGGACTTACCGCCGCAATCGTGGCGTGCCCAACCGAAATAGTGTTGCGTTATGAAAAAGCGTTTTTCCCGCTCTAAGCGACTTAATATATCATCATCATCAGCCTATAATGTTCCCACTGCTGAGGCACAGGCCTCCTCTCGGCGAGAGGGTTTGGGCCGTAATCCACCACGCGGGCCCAGTGCGGGTTGGTAGATGTCACATGTCTTCGAATTTTTGGTTCTAGGACATGCCGGTTTCCTCACGATGTTTTCTTTCACCGTTTTGAGAGCAGTGGTGATGAAATAATTTATACAAAGTAAAGCGCCTGTCTGGGTTCGAACTCACGACCTACATACAACTCGTAAGTCGCAGCCGTTACCACTTGGCCACCACTGCTCTCATAATATATCAGATATATAGAATGAAACCGATATTGAGGTTAAAATGAAAATACAAAATGGCGGCTTAAAAATTTTTTTTAGTTTTTTCTGTCGTTTTTATGGCTATCGCGGATGCTGATAATGTGGTCTTTACAATGTTTGACAATTTTAAAGATAGAGTAAACGGCGTTACATACGGAGTTGTAAATAAAGAACTTCGTTTCCACCGCCCCTAAACGTTTTTTTCTTGTTAGTTATTTTCCTTAATATTAAACTTCCAGACCATTTTGAAAGTTTCAGAATCAAAGGTATAATGACCTCGTCTAACCTTTTCAAATTTCAAATCTACACTCAGAACATTTAAGTACTTTGTTAATGTTCATAGTAAAAACTTTTCTATTATATTTGGTTCTATCATTGTTCTACGATGTTTGTTGTTGTACAAAGCTATTAAGCTTAGCGAATGTGAACATTGAATACATTTTAAGCAGGTATTTAATTATTTTAACTTGGATTGTATTTTGTTTGATATGTCTGTGTTTTTCGTTTTCGAAAGCTAGAATTTAAATGAGTAAAACTTCGCTCCCTTACTATAATACAACTTGCAAAATGTCTGGGATGATAAATATCATAATTAGGTATTATTACTATGAAACAGAAACACTTCAGAGCAAAATGTTAATATTACCAACTATAAATATTTAGCTAAAAAAAGTATTTCTTGATCCAGCCGACAAAAAGCAGTAAGGCGGGTAATCTCTCATTTCCTGGCAGCAACTAAAATGCTTGTAGGAAATGCTTAAAAACTTAGACAAATTGTATCAATGTCTTTAGTTTAAGTTATTTACTTAAACTAAAGACATTGATACAATTTGTCTAAGTTCTGCGGGGTAATTGTATAATACACTAACAGTACGAATAGATTTCATTTTGAAAGTTCAACCACATTCATTGCTGGGCACGCCACGATCGCGGCGGTAGGTAAGTCCCCTCCTTGAGGAGTGGACTGAGAGGCGCCACGGCATCTTTACTTTCCGCCTGACGCAGGTCCTCACCGGACATGACTGTTTCGGGAGGTTCCTGTTTTGTATAAGGCGGGAGAAATCGCCCGGGTGTTTCCATTGCATAGATCGTGAGGGAGATCCAATATATGCGCCCTCACGGCCCTAGCCACCGCAGAAGACGCCCTGGGCGTCAGGAATCCCAGGCTGATTCCCGGCCTCCGTAGACACGGGCTTGCGGACGACGGGTAATGGCTAGCTCGCTGTCCGGTAAGGCCCAAGCCCGGGTCGAGGGCGCGTTGTGTTCCACGCGCGCCCTAAAGACATGTCAGTATCAATTGGTGGGGTCCGAAAGGGCCGATGCCTGCCAGGGGTGCGGGTTGTTTGTGTCGGGTTGTCTCGTGGGCTCTGGCACACAGGCACCTGAGGAAACACGGGTGAGTTTTAGTCAGTAAAAATCTGACACGCCCTCCTGCTCCACCCAGAGCGGGAGAAGTTATTTGATGATTTCCAATACTAAAAAAAACCACATTCATTGCGGTAATTACGTTGTTGAGCAGACAAATTCTTTGAACATAATAAAGCAATCGATTAGCAATATTTTTTAAAGTAAATCCGATTTTGATAATGTGTTACGAAATTACGGTGCTGGTTTCCATAATAGACACATACCTATAGATGCCAGGAACCTTTATTTCCTCGCATAATGTGCTTCTATCCTTGACAATACGCCGTCAGGTGTGAGCCGTGCCTAATATTTGTATGTAAACACGCCGAGCGCTCAAACTTTTGATGACTTGGTATTGTCACAAACAATGAACGGATACACATCAGATTTGTCAAAGTGAAGGATTTGTAATATACAGGGTGACAAGTTTAACGAGTTAATGTGACTTCTAAAGTTAATACACGCAAGGCTTTGTTCATAACAAGCAGCGTTACATACACAAACTGTATGAAACTTTGACTTAGCACGTGTTTGTATGTGTGCAGACTTGTGCTTATAAGTTGTGTTGTGTTTATAAGTAACTCATTAATATGTAGGTTTACCTGTTTGTTAATGCTGCGGTAAGAATGTATGGAAAATGATATCAGCACGTACCTGATTGAGAATATATTACTACCTCTCCATTTTATGTCTCATCCATTTTGTGTAGGTATCATCTCGCAATTTTACGGCCTGGCCACGGGAAATACGCCATAGCGAAAAAACGCGCGGTGCGACCGCCGAGGCGTCTAGCGACTGAAACAAACGCATAGAAATGTACTAATCAAGCCACGCGGGGCGGCGACCGGCGGGGCGACCGGCGGAATGTACCAAGCGAATGGCACGGGCGGCCGGCGGCGGCGGCGCGCCCGGCGAGTGAAACAAATACATGAATCAGTACGGCGCGAGCCACGGCGTCAAGCGGCAGTCGCGGCGACTAGGGCAGCGATCAAACGAGTTTAGTTGTTTTCGCCGCGAATAATGAACACAGATACTTTTATTGCTGAAATACTAGCAAGGCCATCTATTTGGAAGTCTGGCCACCCACAGCATAAATATAAACGTATAGTGAAATGATTGTGGGAAGAAATTGAAATAAAATTTCTAGATTTTCTCGTACTTCTTGTGGAATTCTCCATCTATACCTCGATTCCTATTCAACTTAAATACTTCACAATCTCTTCCAAATATTATTATTGAACCAAAAAACTATTACTGTCTAAGCAATATCGAGATAACTTTGTTAAAAACATTTCGCTCTCGGACTTCCTTACTGGTCGCGGCGGCGAACGTGACTCCCCGTGGCCTGCAAACGATGCCGCGCGAATTGTCGCCCCGCCTGCCGCACCGCCGTACGCACCGCCGATCCCCGTGGCCAGGCTGCGGCCTGGCCACGGGAAATACGCCATAGCGAAAAAACGCGCGGTGCGACCGCCGAGGCGTCTAGCGACTGAAACAAACGCATAGAAATGTACTAATCAAGCCACGCGGGGCGGCGACCGGCGGGGCGACCGGCGGAATGTACCAAGCGAATGGCACGGGCGGCCGGCGGCGGCGGCGCGCCCGGCGAGTGAAACAAATACATGAATCAGTACGGCGCGAGCCACGGCGTCAAGCGGCAGTCGCGGCGACTAGGGCAGCGTTCAAACGAGTTTAGTTGTTTTCGCCGCGAATAATGAACACAGATACTTTTATTGCTGAAATACTAGCAAGGCCACCTATTTGGAAGTCTGGCCACACACAGCATAAATATAAACGTATACCTAGTGAAATGATTGTGGGAAGAAATTAAAATAAAATTTCTAGATTTTCTCGTACTTCTTGTGGAATTCTCCATCTATACCTCGATTCCTATTCAACTTAAATACTTCACAATCTCTTCCAAATATTATAATTGAACCAAAAAACTATTACTTTCTAAGCAATATCGAGATAACTTTGTTAAAAACATTTCGCTCTCGGACTTCCTTACTGGTCGCGGCGGCGAACGTGACTCCCCGTGGCTTGCAAACGATGCCGCGCGAATTGTCGCCCCGCCTGCCGCACCGCCGTACGCACCGCCGATCCCCGTGGCCAGGCTGTTATTATTAAAATAAGCGTTTTCATTATTACCTTCAACGTTCTAATCGTTTCTTATAAACGCGTATTATACATAGGCATCTATAGGATAAATTTGGAAAACCACAAATCTACGTTAATACATAATGTTGCCTCTGTCATCTTCAAACGATTGACAGAAACAGATTGATATTTTAAAAACGTAGCACCACAAATCACGAATTTAGTTTGTGGTGTATCTAAGGGGGTCTTAATGTCTTTCCGCCAGACTAGGTAAGTACTGTGAGAGCTCTGCCGAGCTCTCAAGGTACCGGGGATTATGGTGTGTATAAATAAAATACTTGGTGATCTTTTAACGGTGGGACTCCACCTTTAATAAGGAATTAGCTCATTACAATGTCGCGCCTGACCATCGAGTGAAGCTTCCGCAACAAAACCTAAAATTTAATCGGTGCTGTTAAAGAGTTTTCAACTAAATTGTGGTCTGAATATTTTGACAAAATATCACTTACCAAAGGAATTTGGTACAGAACCATGCAACCAGCCTTGCCTCGAGTACCTTGGTTTGAAAAATGCAATATGGGAAGGTATGACATTGTGACGAGTTTTAGACTTCGCTCAGGACACATTTCATTAAATAAGTTCGGATTTCTGATGGGAAAAGTCAACTCTTCGAAGTGTACCGAATGTGATAATTATCATAGAGGACGTATATCACATTTTGATGGAGTGTGTTCGTAACGAAGCATTTAGATATTCGGTACTTCAAAACGCGGTGTCCACATTCGATGTTGGATGGTGTAATAGCATTTTGTCTTTTCCGCTTTCGGAGGAAGCCAAACTACTTTATAAACTTACTCATATAGGTATTAAGAATAGATCACCTTAAGTTAATCCACTGTATGATTTGTACATGTAGTTCATTTAAGTATTGTGATGCAATGATATTATAAGTTACTTATAAAATCATTGTTGTGATGTATATATTTTCATGTTTATTCTTACGGGGGTGACATGTTCAAATATGAACAAACCTTCATCAATAAATAAAGATAAAAAAAAAACAAAGCCTAAGTAAAATTATTTGACATTCTAAAGATAAAAACTTCTCGATTATTCGAACATAGACACAGCCTAACTATTGGCTGCCAGCATGTACGTGAGGTTCCTCGTGAAGCGAACAACCTCCACAGTACGAGTACCTACTGCGAGGTAATGACGTAACACACTAAAAGTAGCAATGGCTTCTAATATGACAGTTAATTATTTATTCATACATTTAATTGACATTACCTACAATATGATGAAATGTGATATAACTAGCCCTTTAATATAATTTACCATTGAAAAATAAATGTAAAAATACATTATAATTGATTAATAATTTATTAATAACTAGCTTTTAGTAGTGGCTTCGCCCGCGCGGAACTTTCATCCCCTATTTAACTCGTAAGTTGAATTTCGAAAAATCCTTCCTTATTCCTTGTCTACAGTATAAAGGGAACCTTTGTGCAAATTTCAGCTTTCAAGGCTCAATCAGTCAGGACTTTTACTTTTTTTTAAATAGAAAGATGCATTGAATTGCCATAACTTTGTATTGAATAAATTCAGCCTCATTGCTAAAAAAAAAATGTACACAAATTTCATTGGTAGGACATAGAGCTCGACTAAAATGCATAACATAAGACCTATATTGTAATACCTGTGTTCACGAATATAGATAGATTGATTGGTTCATTGCGTTACTTAGCACATCAATGTTTCTAACGTATGAAGCAAATTAACAATATCCGTCATTATCATTCAGATTGTGATTGTTACGCAATGAAGGTCCTGGTCTACAGAAATAAACAAGTTGTTAACTCTGTGCGAGCTTCTTGATTCTTAGAACACATACTAGGCATGTACATGGGTTAAAAAATCTTACAGTAAATAGTATATACTTACCTTATATTTCTGCATCGCAAGCAATAGTAAGCAATAGTGCTTGCGATGCAGATGTAGTGCTGTGTAGTGTTGTCAGTGGCGGCGCTAGGCGTCGGCGATGTCGGCGACCGCCGACGGCCTCGCGCTTGAGGGGGCCTCGCAAAACTTTTTAATTATTTAAAATTTAGTTATTCAATATTATTTATTTTAATATCATACACTTGCGCGATTTAAGTGAGTGTGTTTCTCGTTTTTTGCGATGAGGCCTTTACGGGCAGAATCGTCTGGCAACACTATGAAAGTTTTCGTGCGCGAGACGGGGAATACCCGTGTCGTTTTTGTATTTCTTCTGCGAGCGAAACGTAAACAATCATTCCTTTTGTGAATGCAACGCAACACTCGCAGACTAGAGTCACTAGACTGGCATGGACAAAATTTATTTTTATTGTGTTGTAAAGTCAGTCAGTACTCCGGTGGTAATTTAGTGGATAAAAGTGTTAATTTATATTGTGATTTCGTTCATACTTCGAAGGTTATAAGATAAGGTAAGTCAGTATGAACTTTTATAACAACTTTAACGTAAAGGATTTGTCAACATCGATAGGTATAAACAGGTTCCTATCTTTTTTAAGTCTTAATTGCAATGTATTTCTTTATGGCTATCGAAATTTTAAAAAGTGGATAGTTTTTGTATTTTTTAAATTCAAACTGTGCTAGTGTTTTTTTTTTTACGAGAACTAAAATCTTTAGCTGTTCGAGTATGTTTATAGTTATAAAAATTAGCCTCAAAATTTTCAACATTTTTTTTAAATTTTTATCGAGTTTTTCTATTGTTGCGCCTAGATCTAAATTACTTTGTATTAAAAGAACTCCGCACTAGCATAGTATAAAGAGGGGAAATAGGCTATCTCCGGCCCAATCCGCGATACAATTGCCTACTGTCATAAGCAATAAAATTTGATTAATAACAATAAAATGTTTAATAAAATTTGTTGATAATATTATTTTAACTATAATTCGGCTTACGTAATTTAATATTTTCTTGATTGGGAAAAAAGGAGGCCTCGCGAACCTAATTTCGCCGACGTCCACGCGAGATCTAGCGCCGCCACTGAGTGTTGTGACATTTTTAAATTATGTAATACATTGTGAAATTAAATATTTGCATTTCATTTATTTAATCAGAGATTTTGTAACGTTTGTAGTGATAACTGAAGGAATATTATGACATTTTAATAATTTCATGTATTTTGAAATAAAATATTTGCACACCACATGTAATGGTAGAATGTAAATGGGCCACATTTATTATAAGATCTTATTACTCTGTACACCTACATTTTGGCAAATAAAGTATTACTTACTTACTTAATAGTGTGTTTATACTTTTTCACCAAGGCTCTCAAAACCGGTATGTCATAGAAACAAAAATTCAAAGACATGTGACGTTCACCAACCCGCACTGCGGGCATGCGTGGTGGATACGGCCCACTCCTTCTCATAGAGAGAGGCCTGTGTCCCAGCAGTGGGAACATTATAAGCTGATTATATGCTATGCTGATAATAGTGTGTACCTAGATTGTAGGTATTTCAGTACCTACTTCGGCAAAGCAGCAAATGTGTAACGTCCTTTTTTCTAAATCATCTCTCTCAATCTCATACACATCCGAGTTTTACTATAATGTTTACTAACATATTCTATTTTTGTGTTCTACTTCTCATACAAGTTACAAAAAACTGTGTTCGCTACTCATGTCCATCGTTTATCTACAAAGAACCGGCAAATGACTGTGATTGTTAAATTTATTTCAGCTAACTTCTTTTCATGGGTCGACTTGGAAGGCATCCAATATTTTTTTTTACATAATAAGCTTGATGCCAGTTGCAAAATCTGAGAACATGTGGGTTAGAATTTGTGGAAAATTTACCGTAATAATGGCTTTTGCATGTGTGAATTTCTTTTATGATGAGTCACTGCGTAAAGAGAGAGTGAGAACAGTCGTAGCCCAGTGAAAACGTCTCCAAATTATGAGTTTATTTGTCGTGGGTTTGAACCCAGGCAGAGGCTTTCCTTGTGTAAATAATTTCATCACCACTGCTCTTAAAACGGTGAAGAAAACCATCGTGAGGAAAACGGCATCTCATAGCCCAGCCTATCCCATTCCCAGCAGCTGGAACAATAAAAGCCGTACTACATCAAGGTAATCCACACGATAGTGTGTAGGTACCTAAGCGCTATGGCTGAAACATATGGCTCAATTTTTTGATAAAGCTTTACGAAAGAAAAGTTTACGTAATTTCATCGTTGTGAATTAAGTTTAAATACCTTCAAGGTTCCTAACCCTAACAGAGGCCTCACAATAACCTTAACATTCTTTTTTAATCACCAGTCATAATTAGTCACCAACTTTTAAAACTACGCTAGTGTCACTACCTAAGTTTAACGACCCTAAGAACTAAGCAAATGAACCTTCTAAGTAAACCTTCAAAAGGCTCCCACAGACAGGCGCAATGTGACTCTAGTAAAGCAAATTCAATGAAAACTTCATAGAAATTGTTCCACCAGAATCGCGTCACAACCTCGCGTCGCAACTGTCCACTCGAGCCTTACATCAAACAACTGCGAATACTATGTATTCATGTACTCACAGTTTTACTAGACAATGGTCGTCGGAATAATCTGGTAATTTACACGACTAGACTGTAGTGAAGATGGAGGTCAGACTAAATAAACATGGAATCAACTGGGCTTAGTGATATACCGTCGGGTTATTTAACATAGATACTGTTTATGACAAAACTGTGGCTACTAGAATAAGATTTAGGTACGAAAAAGCATTAAAGCTCCTCGGAATAGTTCTGAAGAAATTCATGATAATTATTGAAGTGAGGTCTATAACAAGTTTAACAATCTGCCTAGCCTTTTCCCAATTATGTTGGGGTTAGCTCCCAGTCTAACCAGATACAGCTGATTACCAGCATTTTACTTTGAGCCACTGCCTAATTGACCGCTGCAATCCAGTTACTTGGTGACACGATAGCCCTTGGTAAGACTGGTTGTCAAAGTTTTGGGCTTCTGACTGACCCGTAACGACTGTCTAAGATCTATGATTGACAGCCGAGATCAATGGCTTAACGTGCTTTCCGAGACAAGTAGGTCTTATAGCAAGTATAAAAACTAAAATAATGATTTCAGTAATCTCATATCCTACCGATCCGACTGAATTTATTTCCAAGCAAATCTCGGGGGTCGTTCCTTAAAATATACTACGTAAGAGATTGTTAAAGTTGTGTATATGCCTCTGCATAACCCTTTGGGTATCAACGACGGTAGACGGGAATGTCGATGTTTTAGCATATCGATAAATTATGCCTTTTATTGCTTGCAAGCTGCAGGTCGGCTACATGTTACGTTTGCAGTAAATCCAATACGTTACGATTGCATGTCGCTTCATACGGTGCCAATTCACTCCGTGTCGGGTCCGCTTGGGACTCCGTATCGTAAATAAAATAGTGACGTGCTACACACACATAGAACTCACTAGTATAACTAGAAACCCAAAAATAACTTGAACCAATCTGAGATATAAATGGAATATTAAATTAACGTTGTTTCTACGAAGAGACGAGGAACATGAAACTAAATTGCTGTGGTTGTCCCACAACACTGTCAATTTGGAAACTATTTAAATTGGCGAAATTGATTAGTCAAACAATTGTGTATTACCAATATTAATACCAACATCTGTTGTATCTTATGAAGCTTGTCTATGCAGAATTAGGCGCGCAGCTGCGTCCGCTTGCATATTATTTGCTTGTAGCCGAAACAGCGCGTGTTGGCTTGGCTGCCTCTTTGGAAATAAGCCGATTTGCCCCGAGACGATTCCATTAAAACATTTCGCATCAATAATGCGGTACCTTTAGTTAACGAATAGAACCGAGTGTTGGGATCGATATTAAAGCAGAGTCGTTCGTATCTATAGTGAGCTATTTTGAATGTGGGATGGCGATCTGTGAATACCCACTAGAAATACTTTAGTGTGCAATTTGCTTGAAGTACTTGATAGGTACTTAAGTTAAGGAGCGATGGAAGTTTGTTAGTACTCACGTACATCATTATTTGGTTAGGTACCAATATCAAGTGGATAGTGGGTGATGTCTAAACAAATAAGGTACCTAATATTTTCTTTAGAATTAATGGTTTTCATTTTAATATATATATTTTATTTTTCTGGTGAAGTCCTTGTTTAGAATTCACGAATTTAGTTTCACTGATAAAATTATAGCTTACATATTTCATTGGATTTAGTGCTAGATCCTACTAATTTTAAGTATAAATGTGAAAGTTTGAATGTTTAGATATTTGGATGTTTGTTACTCTGATTATAGCCTGGATTAACACACAGGATATTTTTTATTCTGCTAGTTAAATATAATTTAATAGTTTATGGTATTGCGCCATACGTTTGCCGAAATTAGGTCAGTAATAATTACTAATTAACTAATTTATTATTAACGTTTCTAAACCATTTCCAAATTCACGGAACCTAATCTATTTAGTTTGGCCCATATTTGTGTTCACAATTACATTACCCCGGTGTATTTGCTTTGTTAAGAACAAACAATTCAAAATCAGTTGATCACAAATCAATAGGCTTTAGTATAAAATATTGTTATCTCTATTGCATATTTTAGCAATTGATCGCTTTTTTACGGTAGAAGATGCGATTATACGATGTCAATTTACTGCAATCTTGCCCGTTTTTATGGCTTTTGAGATAAAAATTTACGACTTTCGTAGCATTTTTTCTTGATATTCAAGGATGATCTGACATCAAAAAGTATTTGTAACATTTTGTACCGCAGAACTGTATTTCAACGGCTCTTTGACCGCTTTTTGGAAGTAAAACCATACATTGGAACGTAATCGCGTTATTTTCAGCAAGTAGCGAATAAAATAAGAAAAAATACAAGTATATTATTCAAAGACCGTTGCCGTTTCAAATTAATCTCCGTCAACGTTTCCGAAACCATAAAAGAAGGAAACATTTTTACATAAGCGAAGCTCGCGACGGGTGCATGTCAAAACGCAATATACCTAATAAAATCAGCATTCAGGGATCGATGTGTAAGTAGTTAGCGTGACACGGCTCCTGCCTGTGGCAGTTTTGCTCGGACAGCCTTTTCAAAAGATGAGAAATAGTTATTTTCTCGTTGTGGAGTCTCCACGACGATTAATCATTCTTACTCAGCGGGAGGCACGGATTGACCTACGTACACTAACGCCACTTCAGACTTTCGCCTTTGTTCTTTCACTGCACTATTGTCTAAGAACCTCATTTTAATACACTGTTAATACAAAAAATTGATTAAAAAGGAGATCGTTTGTGACACTTTCCCCTATGAAAACAAAATAAGAATTGTATTTTTTTACGTTTGAGGAATAACACAAATTGATTTTGATTGATTATAACTTTTGATGATTGGTTTTCGTAGGATTCTATGCTACTGGTACAGGTACATTATAAGAAAGATAAAAAGTAAAAAAAATCATTTTTTTTACGACCGGTCAAGCTCCGGCTGCTCCCGATAGGGTACGATACAATAGAAAATCAATTGTGTCTCATTAACCGGACTTGACAGATTAAGGAAAAACACAAATTTATTTTGTTTGGTTGTGCTTTTTGACGATTGGTTTTCATGGATTTCTATGCTACTGTTACCAATAATACTACTACTGTTACCAACAACACTATAAGGTTCAGTCGCCAAAAGAGATAATTAATTGCTTACCTATCTTTTTCTCAAATGCTTTGTAAAAAAAAAGTTTTGTAAGAAAGCGATGGAAGTTTTCGAAGGAAATTAATTGAAAAATGAACTGTTTTTTTCTACTAATTCATCATTATCATTTCAACCGAAAGTTGTACAATACTAGACATAGGCCTCCCCCAAAAGGGGGGTTTTGCTATAAGTGCCACGCTTGGTAGGCGGGTTGGCGATCGCAGTATGGTGGTAAAATGCATAGAGAACGCTGCTGCCCATTCTCTAGTAAGTCCCTTAGTCGCCTTCTACGACACCCACGGAAAGGAATGGGATGGTACTATTCTTTTACGTGTGGTACCACACGGAACGTTCTATTTTAAAATGCTATTATTCGTAAACATCCATCGGATTCATTCTAAACTTCAACTATATCTGACGACCCTGGTTATTTATTCTTTTTTGGTGACCGTAGATATTTCAAAGGACCGAAAAAATAATAGAAAATGTTCTTATTCCTAAAATATGTAGGACGCGAAAAGATTAAAGGACATTTTATTCAACAAGTTAGTAGAAAAGGTCTTCCCAAGTAGGGGTTTTATTAATGCTTGTACGTTTCTCAAACTCCCTGAATCCTTGAATCCCAGACGTAAAACGTATAGCCTGGAATCCACTCAGAAAACTATTTCCTCGTAAAAACAAACAGGGACACCGCATTCTGTCTATTTGCTAAAACTTTCCTTTGGCACATGTTTAAAATAAAATTAATATTTGCTTTTGAATATGGCTTCGCTCGCGTAGGTTTAAAAGGGAACCTTATTTTATATGGAGGGATAGTCTAGTCAAGTGGAGGTCGCAATAGGTGGTCAAGGATTTTAGTCTCAATAGGGATTACGGGAACGTGCTGGTCCTACAAAAGCATAGTGTACCTATATAAGTACCGAAATCATCATCATCATCTGCCTAGCCTGTTCCCAACTATGTTGGGGTCCACTTCCAGTCTAACCGGATGCTGAATACCAATATTTTACATTGAGCGACTGCCTATCTAACCTCCACAACCCAGTTACTGAGTAACACGATACCCCTTGATGGTTCGGGCTTCTGACAACCCGTAACGACTGTCAAAGATCCACGAATGACAGCCGGGACCAACGCTTAACGTTCTTTCCGAGGCATGGCGGGGTCTTAGTATGTAAAGATGGTCACCCATCCACGGCCCAACTGCGTAGTTTTACCTGATCTATCGTCTCGTGTGGGTGTTGTTAAAGCCACAAGCCCCTCCACTCCTCAATAATTGTCATACCAAAACAGAGGCAGTTCTGTTTACAAACAGACCACTTGTACAGCCAAGCGTCTAACGACACAATAATGTGTTCATTACAGTTCATTCTATATTTTATTCTATCTGAATTCCTCAACCTGTTACTGGGTAACATGATAAAGGGTACATGTGTGTGATAAATAAATAAATAAATAAGACGGTAAAATTGGTTGTCAGACTTTCGGGCTTCGGAAGGGAGCAGGAACAACTGTCAAATCGTATTGTCATTTGTTCTAAGTTACCGCATGGAATACGGAGTAGGAAACGCGTAACTTCGGAGTTCGCGCTTAGGGAGTCTACTCCCTCTGCGGGGTTAGGGATCGGTATACCCTCTGATCCCTAACCCCGTAGAAATCACGCAATATTTAGGACATGGAACTCTGTTAAAACATATGTAGATGTCCAAACTTGTTTATACATCTTGTAGATATAGAAGTTTATTACTAAATCACGCAAAAATGGCCGAACGGATTTTAATGAAATTTGGCACACAGATCATTTATAACTTGGATTAACACATATGATACTTTTTTATCCTGGAGTTCTCGTGGCATAATTTCTGACCTCCATAATGTTGGAAATCTTTCCTATATTATAATGCCATGTTGATATAATTTATTCTTAAAGTGTACCACTACGATATTTAAGGCCCTTGCAGCCTAACAGAATGTATAATATCCCTACACAACAGGAGGTAAACATTTTTCGCGATCCCGAAGGTCTCGTGAACGACACCGGAGCAAAGGCTAGTATATAAATATTTAGGTAGGTTCGTTACGTAGGTATAATCTTCGAGCACGTTGCCACAATTCGCGACATGTTCGTTAAATCTTTCAAAACGGTTTCTCTTTGTCCAATAGAGATTCTTTTCTGCAAAACGTTAATCTTTTTGCTATTCTGGAAATATTATTGGAAGCCGAGCCGAGCTTTGTCACAAAGGTAATCCGTATTGCTATAGTTTTCACTCTAGCAGTGAGATAATTGATTTGGGAAATTAATACTCTGCTGGGTTGTGGATTTGATCTAGTATTAGTGGTAATGTGTTTGATGAGTTTTTGTTTCGATTACTTCCTGAGTAATCTCTTAGTTAGTAGAGAGTCTAGACACTCCCTTAGGAGTCTAGACTCTCTCTTATTACATTCTAGGAACTATTTGTACTACATTACAATGTTTGCATTACAATCCTGCCACACATGTAGGTACACAATACGAGCCTGTTACATTATCACAACGCACGCAAAGGCCTATGTTCATTCTGAGCAGGCAGGAGCATTGATTAAAATCTTCTTCTGTAAATTGGATTAAAGTCTTGTTTCTTTTACACAATAATTAATCTGGTTAAACTTTTAGAATGATAAGAAGCTACTAGTTCCGCCATCTTTTACGCTGTGCACGTTTTACTGCTGTAAAGTGGCTGCACCAAGTGACCGTCCACTTGTATTAAATATCTCAGATTACGTCGAAGACGATGATATTATTACGGTTCATTCGTTTTTTGAAGGCTTTTCCTGCACAGATTGTTCGGTGGCTTAAGTAGGGTTGCTGCTGTCAATTGTTATTGGTCTTTTCACTTCAAGACCGGCCTAACGTAAGTATCATATTTATTGGGGATACTAAGGATATCGGCCCCGGTCTGAGTAAGTATGCTTTTAGAATATCCCTATTCCGACAGTGGGTTTCGAAATTCTGAATATTCAGAGTATTCCTGCGATCAAATCAAATCAAAATGACTTCATATAAACCTGCATGGGCACTCTAGGTGTACGGTTCCAAATTGTTGTTTTTGCTATGGAGAAGAGCCGGCAAGAAACTCCACGGTTACCCTTTTTAAAATAATTGGCTTTAACAAAGTTTTCAAATTTCAGAGATAAAATGTATGGGAGGACAGTGCAGGCCTGTCAATAAGTACCAGGTACTTAGATGAATACGTCTACAAATCTACAGTCTGTAAGGCCTACAACGTTCTCTCATTCACAATATGTAAAATAATCTAAACTATATACGATATACTCGTATATACCCATAATCAATCTACGTAGACTTTATCAACTATATTGGGGTCGGCTTCCAGTCTTGCGGATTCCGGATGCGGCTAAATACCAGTATTTTACATGGAGTGACTGCCTATCTGCCCTCCACAACCCAGTTACTGAGCAACACGATACTCCTTGGCTAGACTGGTTTTCAGACTTTCAGACTTTTACCTACCCCTGCCGACTGTCAAAGATATACGAAAGACCAATAGCTTAACGTGCTTTCGGAGGCACGGAGAGGTCTCTGCATGTTATGGATGGTCACCCATCCACCGAATGACCTCGGCAAGCGTAGCTTAACCTTGAAGATCGACCCGTGCAGCTGTTATTATATAGCCACGAGCCCCACAAGACTAAAGTCAAACTCTAAAATAGTTGAAAGAAAAACGGTACGACTTCCAAAAATATAAAATCTGGAGACACTACATAGTCTTTCAAGAAAATGTGGCAATGTTTATGTCATAACTGGGTGCAAATGGTTTGAAAAATGCTACGATGCTTCAGCCACAGCGTTCAGTTTAAGAGCCAAGCTGTAGTTACGATTACTGGGTCACACTAGAACATCAAGTTTAACTCATAGAGTAACTACATTGCAAACACTCTGAACGACATTTGCATTTGAACTTGTTGATTTTGGAACCATTGATAAAATTAACACGTATATGTAAATGATGAGGGAGGGAGCATAGCCTGGGGGAGGCCTATGTCCACCAGTGGACGTCTTTCGGCTGAAATGATGATGATGATGATGATGATACGTAAATGTACGCAAACATTGAGTCATCTTAAAACTACCTACCACTTTTACAAGTTTTAGTATACAAAGTCAAGGGACTTGTGGTTAAGTAATTACAGCTGCATAGGTCAATTAGGTTATGCTTCGTTAGCTACGGTTTTTTTTTTTTTTTTTTTTTTTGGGTGGGAAATCATCAAATAACTTCTCCGCTCTGGGTGGAGCAGGAGGGCGTGTCAGACTTTTACTGACTAAAACCCACCCGTGTTCCTTCAGTAGCCCTTAAGCCAGGGGCTGTGGTGTCTCTTTCGAACAAACCCGCACCCCTGGCAGGCATCGGCCCTTGCGGGCCCCATCATTTTTTGTGCTGACATCTCTTTGAGGCGCGCGTGGAACACAACGCGCCGTCGACTTGGGCTTGGTCCTTACCGGACAGCGAGCTACCCATTACTCGCCGTCCGCAAGCCCATGCCTACGGTGGCCGGAAATCGGCCTGGGATTCCCGACGCCCAGGGCGTCTCCGTATCCTGCGGCGGCTGGGGTCGCGAGGGCGCATATGCTGCCTCTCCCTCACGTGCGCCGCCTCCCTCTTCGCGAGCATCACTGCTTCGCTGAAGGAGGTGACGGCTCCCCATGCCCTCTCGCTCCGTACCATGGCCTGGACCAGGGCCGGACGCGAGAGATCGCCGCCGCCGATCGCCTCCACGAGGACACGGCGGTGCTCCGCCCAAGCAGGGCAGACCGCCACCGTGTGCTCCACCGTGTCCTCAGGGCGATCTTCGCAGTGGAAACACCCGGGCGTTTCCTTCCGCCCTATCCGAAACAGGAACCTCCCGAAACAACCGTGTCCGGTGAGGACCTGCGTCAGGCGGAAGGTGAGGACGCCATGCCGCCTCTCGAACCACTCCTCAAAGAGGGGACTTACCGCCGCAATCGTGGCGTGCCCAATCGTTAGCTACGGTTGGTCTATGGATGGGTGACCATCATAATTTACCTACTAATACCCGTCAGTGACTCAGAAATAACATTGGACCCAGCTTTAATGGATCTTTGATAGTCATTACAGGTCGTTAGGAGACCAAAAGTCATACAACCATACTTACCAAAGGGTGTCGAGTTACCCAGTAACTGGGTTGTGGAGGTCAGAAACACAGTAGCTACATGTAAAAAGCCAGTATTCAGCTGCATCAGGTAAGACTGGAAGCCGAACCCAACATGGTTGGGAAAAGGCTAGACGGCTGATGAGTATGCAAAGTCAAACTTTGACATCACTTGCAAAGGATCAAATCGCTAAACGTCTTCCAGACAACCTTAAGATGGAAAAAACTTATTTGAAATTAGTCGAGAAAAGGGATAACGCTCTACACACACTTACTCATTCATAAACATTTGACTCTTCGCATTTCAATACGTAATTTTATCTTTCAGTCGAGTTTACCAGCTGGAAAGGAGCGAAATTTATATTGACATTATTCTATAGGAATAACAAAAATGAACTGATGTTGTGGAGGAAAAAAATTGTAATATTAAAAAAAAATGATATCTATATTCATACATTTAATTGTAAAATTGTAATAAAATAGTGACGAAGTCAAAACTGTACATACATTTAGAAATTTTTGAAAAAGGTTATCACTACGAGGTGTGGGACAAATCTGATGCCTTACTGTCTGTTTTTTAGAATTTGTCCGTTTGTCTGGATGCCTATGATCTGAATTGGTTCAAAAACGGCTGCCGAATTTGGATGAAACTGGAAAATAAGTAGATGGGTAGTTTTTAACTTGTATATTAACTTGCCTACTCCGTTATACAACGTGTAACGGAAAGGGTTTATACATATCAAGGGCACGGCTTCTTTGGATGATTTCAAACGATACCCGAAACCGAACTTTTGTAATTGATTATACACATCACTCGGAAGAGTTTTATCGTGATATTGGCAAATAACGTGAAAAGTTATTGACTTACGTAGTGCGGTGACATGTTTGTTATGATTTTAATTTAAGAAACTTATGAAACCGAAAATTTGATATCAATTCGGTATTGAGAGAGTATTTTATTTTAAGCTAAAACTATGTATAGTGATTCTATACCAGGTGTTATCTTTAGTGCTTAAGGATAGCAAAAGGATTTCTGTTACACCCTGTGTACTTTAAATCTACTACTTTTCCGTTCGAAATTTTCCGACAACCACGCGGGCGACGCCTAGGGCAATCGCTAGTTACAAATATACTATGACATCACGTTCCCATTAACGTATAATGCCAACAGTCATACATAGTCACGTGAGAGAAACCGCCCGTTTGATGAAAATGGCAATTGCTCAAATACCTCTAATGTCTTCTTTAACGGCCTACTATTATGCTTGCAGGTACACTTATGTATGTGTGTATGTAACATCTGCTTCTTGATCGCAATTCAATGTTCAGTGGCATATTGAGCAACATGCCAGCTGACGTTAACATTATGCATTCTCAATGTAATCTAGAGCTTAATCGATGCACGTTACTTGAATTAATAAATGAAACATGTTTTTGGTTTTGCCTATGAATAATCAGCATAGACTGTACTCACTGCTGGGACGTAGACCTCCTCTCTTGTGAGGCTGTATTACACTACGTGTCCGTGTTCCACTAAGTCTAAAGTCTTCGAATTTTTATTTCTAGGACATGCCGGTTTCCTCACGATGTTTACCTTCACCGTTTTGAGAGCAGTGGTTTTTTTTTTTTTTTTTTTTTTTGGGTGGGATATCATCAAATGACTTCTCCCGCTGAGTAGAGCAGGAGGGCGTGTCAGACTTTTACTGACTAAAACCCACCCGTGTTCCCTCAGTAGCCCGTATACCAGGGGCTGTGGTGTCTCTTTCGAACAAACCCGCACCCCTGGCAGGCATCGGCCCTTGCGGACCCCATCGGTGGTTGCTGACATCTTTGACGGCGCGCGTGTGGAACACAACGCGCCGTCCCGTCTACCACTTTTCGGCCGCAGAGGATAGGGAGAGCGGCTAACGCTATACCGACACTCCTCTTCCCCTGCGGCCCCACCGCGTCCGCCATCAAACGGTGGCGGCCCCGTCCAGGCCACGGAAGGGAAGAGCGCTGCTCAGAAGCACCGGCACTCCTCCTCTACCGCAGCCCGTAACCCTCAGCCGCGATGCCTCCCATTCGACATCGCGGCCCACCTCAGTTGCGGTGCACCTCACCGCAACCTACTTTTTGGCCGCTACGTCGTCGGCTTTGAGGCAAAAGCCCTGACGAGCGGCCCCACCTTTGGGTTCCTCTTGGCTTCACCGTGGCCGGCATCCACGGTTACTGAGCCCCCCCGCAACGACAATGCGGGAACCCACTCGGGGGGGGAGAGCAGTGGTGAAAGATAATTTTCAGTGTTAAGTGTATAATTGGTTGTTTTGTGTAAATTGATTAACGCGGGCAAAGCAGCTGGTAAAAGCTAGTTTTATCTTAATAAAATATTTGGTTAGACAGAACAGATTTTTATCTTTCTAAGGGTCAACAGAATATAGCTTTTAAGGTGAATCTAGTCCAATTTTTTTCTATACAAAACTTCGAAAGTGTTTTACTCCACTGTTTGACAATGTACCATCAAAAATAAAACATGGTATGGTTTTGTCTCATTATTAATACTGTCTGTACGAAAACAGAATACTAAAATAAAAAATCCATTAAAAAGTTATGAGCTCCTGTTTTGCCGTAAATAGGTAATCCTGCATCTCGCTCAACGTTGTGCGTGTAGACTATAGCGTCTTAAGACTCTGAAATCAGCCTGTACAATTCTCGAGGACACGTCAGAAAATCATCATTATCATCTGCCTAGCCTTTTCCTGAAAATGTTGAGGTCGGCTTCCAGTCTAACTAGATGCAGCTGAATGCCAGTATTTTACATGGAGCGACTGCCTACCTGACGTCCACTACCCAGTTACTGGGTAATACGATACCCCTTGGTAAGAATGGTTGTCAGACCTTTGGGCTTCTGACGACCCGTAACGACTGTCAAAAATCCACGAATAACAGACGGGACCAACGGTTTTGGTGAGTAAAAATAGTAACCCATCCACAGATTAACCACGGCAAGCGTAGCTTAACCTGGTCAATCGACCAGTACTACTACTAAGTTTATTACTTAGCCACATGTCAGAATATACTTAATTGATTAATAAATTCGAAATAAATTTTAATTTTCTTCATTGGACCTCTAGTTCTCATTCAAAATAAAAATAACAGTCTTATACTCTCAATAAGTAACTAAAGGCAGATTTCCCAAGGCATATGAAATAATTTTAAAAGACTTAATACAAAGATTAATAGCTAGATCAAGATTGATGATGCGTAGTTTGATTTTCGACCTGATCTCTCAACGGACTCTGGAATTTTCTAGCTGATAAAACATGGGTAATTACAACATCAAATAGGTACATCTTAATAATGTCTTTTTTTTACGAATATCAGATGAGCTTTCGATTTAGTAAATTGTAGTTTCTTATAACAAAAAGCAAGCGTTTTTGTTAGGGTTACGCATGGATTCTAGTATGTGATATTTGAAAGTTATTTCACGTTTTGTTTTTTTTTTCTTAATGAAATATCGGGCGTTTCAATTGGTGATTGTTATATCAAATACTCTTTTCTCTTTAGTTGTGTTTTAGGATTTCAATTCTCTTAAGAACTGGCCACAAACTCAGTGATTTAATTATTGATTTGAGAAATAACAATAGTGCATAAGCATGTACCTACTTCAACACTCTTTCATTAATTTAATATACATTGTAACTATATGATTCATGAAACAAATTGCTATATATGTATGTATTTTTTAAATGTATTACTTATTTTATGTTTGTTTTTCACGCAAGCTCGAAACGCGTCGTCTTCAAAAATGCCGGAAGTGACTTCAAATTGTCAACAATTATATTATCTTCTCATAGCAAACTTTTTGAATTTTCACCATTGAGGTCAGTTAGAAAGTACGACTTCTGCTGGAATGAAGCACAAAAAATAACGTAATTTATATGATTTTTGGCCAAAACCGAGTTGTTAGCAAAGCAGTATCGTGGTAAGTGACGTCACAATATGACCGCAACATTAACGCACCTTTGAACTGTAGTAGAAAAACAATTTGTGCAACAAAAAGTAGTAAAATTTGACTTTGTAATTTTTTGGGGATTATTAACGTGCTTCATTGATTATTAGAGCAAAAAACAATACATCCATATCTATTACCTATTGATGACCAAGTGCCAATCAGTGGTCACAATTATATATTTTTGGTTAACCCTGTTATCCCATTAACATAATGCCTCAGTCTTTTCTCGCAACGTCAGCAGTCGCAAAAGAAAATCTATTTGATGCTAACATTTTTGGTAGTAAGGCCGAAACACTTTCTTAGAACAGCTACTTCATCTATTTAATGTTCTACACGAGTTATAATCTAGAGGCTGCGAGTAATGTAACAAATCCCGGAGGCACATTATGTCGATGGTAGGCCTGGGAACTACCCAGGAAATAGGATAATATGAACGAATTATATTTATAAAAAAATGGCACCTATTTCTCTTCGTGTTTCGTGTAATTACATGATTTGAGATGTTGTGTACGGTACTCTAATGGGATTAGATATAATATTCGTTTATTGCTTATTTCGATAGCCAGGCTCGTTTGGAAAACACTTGCTTTTTCCCAGTAGCTATAAATATAATGAAGTGGACTGAAGTGACCTCTGACATGCAACAATGAAAATTAGAAAAAAAAAACAGAAGGCGGTGACAAAATATTAAAATACGTATTATCCAAAGTCACCGACTTCCGAAATTAAAGTTATTTTTCACTTTTGGAATCCGGTAGTTTTTTTTGTTTTTTGAAGAAATCCGTTGTCTGTCTCCGAAACTCATCATCAGATCTATGTGAAATTTAAATGCGACCATTTCGAGATAAACCCCTTTCGAACAAAAAGAGAATTTTGCAAATCCGTCTATGTATCACGGAGTTATGCCTGAACATGCATTAAAAAAAAAACATACCGAATTGATAATCTCCTCATTTATGAAGTCGGTGAATAATTAGCTACGTCGTTATACTCGATTGTTATATGACAAACTAGCAGCGCTCCACAGTTACACCCGCGTAATTCCCGTTCCCATACGAAGACGGGGATAAATAATTATAGACTGTCACCCGGGGATAGTGTAGCTTTGAAAGAATTTTTCAAATCGGTTCAGTAGTTTCGGAGCCTATTGCAAACAAACAGACAAACAATCAAATCTTTCCTCTTTATAATACGAGTATTAGTTTAGATAAGTGGTGGTCCTTTTAATATGCGGTAAGAAGCAAATTAGATTAAGTGACGATAGCGCATCATGGCAACAAATAAGGTTCAAAATAGCGATGCGTTTGATGTTATTTGAATTGAATTATCACCAAAATGAAACTAATTTTAAACATTTAATTAAATAAAAAAAGCAACGCAAAACTCAGTGGATTTTTTTAGGTACCTATTTCTTTAGTTGATTTAATACTATATCATTACATGAAATATGACGGTGGATCCAGATCTACTCATGTGCCAAATTTCATCCAAATCCGTTTTGCAGCTTTAGCGTGAAAACGTAACAAGCAAACAAACATACAGAACATCAAATGATTTTCCTTTTCTTAATATTAGACTAGCGCTTCGCCCGCAGCTTTGCCTAAAGTAATGCAGACTTTCTAATACAGTACTCGGTTTAAGTCTTTTTAAATATACACAAACTCAGAAATAATGTACCTTCCCATTAGTGAAAGAATTTCAGCAATGGATCAGTAGTTCAGAAGGTAACCTCCTACATACATACTCACATACCTAGATATTTACCTCTTTATAAATTACATATTTTTCATATTCATAACAAGAAGGTTAAATAGTATATTCGGTTACCTACTTGCTTAAGTACCTATCTTATTTCGTAAATAGAAATGTCTTCACCATTCATGAAGAATTCTCGATCAAGAAACCTATTATTTTTATTTACGTCACCGTGATACTGCAGGAAAATGCCAGAGGGATAACTTTATTGAACGGGTTAGATATAATTGATTGTAGCAAGTCTGTGGTATACATCGACATTTAGGTTATGTTTTGCTACAAATACGTAACTTTTAGGAGTACGATTGAATTTCGTGAGTAATGTCCGGTTCCAAAGTTTATTTTGGGCAACAGTCGAAATTTGGAAATGATAAAAAGTTTTTGGGAGCATTTTACTTGCTGAAAACACTTAGCCTACGTTTTCAAGGATGCAGAAATATCCCGACAAGATTTTATTGCGCAGTGGATTTTCAACTCTCAATCTTGAGCTTGAGGTTGAGATTACAACAGAGCGCATCCTAGTGGGTCGAAAAAACACATTGTTGAATTGTCAAATCTCGGCGCTAAGCAGAGCGTTGAAAATAAATTGTGAGCAAAAAACGGCGCGGGAAAAAGTCGCCATTGCGAAGAACGATGAAAACTGTGAACGCTTTTTTTTTTTTTTTTTTTTTTATGGAATTGGCATCTCGCAGTTGACCTTGAGAGGCCGTGACTGCTCAACCGGACTTTCCTGTGAAGGTTTTTAGGATTCTAAAAGCCTCCAGCCAGGGCGTAAACCTACTTAAACCTAAAACGACTGCGCACTGAGGGCACCCCCTGTGGGGTACGAACCTCGGCTCAGGGAGTCGCTGGCGGGGGGGGGGGGGGGGCAGCTAGTACTATCAGGGACAGGCTGGATCAAGATATTATTTTCATGATTATTAGACGGGGAATTTAAAGCTACTGGCTCAGCTGCGGCGCGGGCTGGCGCATCAACGAGCAAGGGACGGTCGGGGGTCTGATCGCTACTCGGGAGTCTTCGCGGGGCGCGAGGACCTCGGCGGCGAGGTCGGTAGGACGGTCGTCGTTTGTGTTTGTGTACTGTACTGGTGGCCCTATTCTTTTCTTGGAGAACAGTGATGGGGTCGTCTGGGTCTGAGAGGACATGTTTCGGCCTGTGAACGCTAAAAAAAAAAAAAAAAAAAATGTCTAGTTATAGTTTTGATCACCGACTAACGTTCGGCAATAATTAGTAACTGGCTTTTACCAGCGGTTTCGCCCGCGTGGATGTCGGAAATTATCCCACGGCAACTTAATACCGGGATAAAAGTATATTTTGTGGTAATCGAGGTTATAAAGTATCTGTGCCAAATTTCATCCAAATCCGTTCAGCCATTTTTGCGTGATTGAGTAACAAACATACAAACTTTTACGTTTATAATATTATTAGTAGGATAGTAGATCAGAAGTGGTGACAAATTGGGTAATATAGCTCTTCACATAGTATTGAAGTGTAATCGATGAAATGCTCCAAGGACTCCAAATATTACCTAATCGTCTACATAGAGGTACGCCGCTTCAAACACAATGTAATTTTGTATCCATATTACAAAGTACACTGTGTGACGCGGTTGCCCGTGAAATTGCTCCTTTGCTGCACTATTCAAGCATGATGCGCCTCACTTCACTCATATCTGATCATGCACAAGTATGTTTTAGCTCATGTTGTACCATATTTACGGCGGACATAATCGTAACTGCACAAAGTACTTCCACAGCTTCGTGAAAAATCGGATTTGAGTTTTAGGAAATTGTGTTTGTTTTAAGACTGATCTTAAGTTTAAAGGACAAAAGAAATACTTAGACAAATACGTCAAGTTTTTTTTTAATTTTTTAATTTAATGAATTCAGAAAAATATCACCGCGCCTCTTTAAACGATTGATCATTACTTCAGCAGTCATTCAGTCTCGGTCTCGTATAGTTATATAGTAGGTAACTGACAGAGTTCAAAACAGACTTGGGCCGACACTGTCTACACTTAGACCATAAACCCTCTGTTTGGCTCTTTGGAAACAATGATAGTTGATCACACAAGCCAAAAAGCAAGGCAAAGTATACCACCCCCCAGGCTGATTTCCAGCCACCGTAGGCGTGAGCTTGACGGCGAGTAATGGGTAGCTCGCTGTCCGGTAAGGACCAAGCCCAAGTCGACGGCGAGTTGTGTTCCACGCGCGCCTCAAAGAGATGTCAGCACAAACCGATGGGCCCGCAAGGGCCGATGCCTGCCAGGGGTGCGGGTTTGTTCGAAAGAGATACCGCAGCCCCTGGCATACAGGCTACTGAAGGAACACGGGTGGGTTTTAGTCAGTAAAAGTCTGACACGCCCTCCTGCTCCACCCAGAGCGGGAGAAGTTATTTGAAAAAAAAAATACCACCCTCTTTGACTATTAATCAAAGAGGGTGGTACACTTTGACTATGACTTCTACTGAATCTAATCATTGATAAAAGTTTAAGTTCCGATATTTCAAGATACAAATAAGTTCTGTCCACGATGGATACCACTATTTTGACTGGTCTGTCATGTGTAGGGTGGCTCTTATTACTTCACTAAATCATCATCATCATCAACCTACAGCGGTCCACTGCTGGACATAGGCCTCTCCAATTGCACGACATTCAGCTCAATTCTCAGCAACTCCCATTCAGGTGCTAACAGCCACCCTGCGAAGATCATAGCTACACCACATGGCTTTTACTCGAATTCCATGCATCTTATAATTTTTTTCCCACATTACCTACACTTTTCATTTACATGTCTATTAAATAATCTTAAATTCAATCTAACACTAAAATATATATCAATATTATGTGCTTAAAGGAAAAAAGAAAGAGCTCATTGGGCATCGAAAAATTCGTCTGCATCGCTGTCCGTGGAAAAAAAGCAAGCAGTTGCCACGTTGGATGGCAACGCTGATGTTTCTTATTACCAAAATTTTCTTTCAACAATGAATTTAAACCAATGATCCTAATTTATAATTTCAATTCAACCAGTATTTTCAACCGATTGAGCTTTATTTCCGTTGTCAATCGTTCTACATTTTCTGTTAGTAATAAGTATAAATCGGCAGCCAAAGTTCGATGACACTGAGTGACGTACCGAGGCTCTCGGGACGCCATCCATCACACGACTGATCGCCAGGCCCTTCGGTAACGATTTCTTGGCCTTTGTTATATGTATCTATTGATATAGACTTGTGTGGGCCACTTATAATTTACTTTCTTTATTGATATCACTATCACGGCTTCCCTTTCTTGTGATGTTTTCGTAAACATATTCTTTGTGGAAAATACGGTGTGACAATGTTTGTGGTGTTGTGTTTGACGACAACATGCTATATTATTATTTGATGAACCAATAGTACAATTAAAATGATAGGATAGGGTTTATTTTTTATACTGTTAAATCTATTTTATTGTTTATTTTTTCAGGTGTACAATAAAGTGTTATCTATCTCTATTAAAGCAAAAGATTTTATCCCACCCGTTTTTACGAAATTTATGCGGAAATTTGGCACAGCCAAAGTTTATATGGAAGTGCAAAAAGCAAATTTTTTATTACCTATCGTTCATTAAAATTGAAATAAATTATGGTTGAATTTCAATCACTGTGCGATTACTAGTATAAATCTATATTAATATTATAAAGCTGAGGAGTTTGTTTGCTTGAACGCGCTAATCTCAGGAACTACTGGTTCGAATTGAAATATTCTTTTAGTATTGGATATCACATTTATCGAGGAAGGCTATAGGCTATATAACACCACGCTAAGATCCTTAGGATCTGAGCAAATAGAAAAAGTCACGAATACGAAGTACTCGCACGGGCAGGCGATTCGAAAGCGACGGGGTGGGTCGCGGAAGCAAAAAATTTGATACGAACGAAGTCGCGAGCAGAATCTAGTAAATAAATGTACCAAGACCCCTCCGTGCCTCGTAAAGTACGTTAATCCGTTGGTACCGGTTGTCACACGTGGATCTTCGACAATCGTTACCTACGGGTCGTCAGAAACCCAAAAGTCTGATAACCAGTCTTACCAAAGGGGTATCGTATGAGGGAGGCGGCGCACGTGAGGGAGAGGCAGTATATGCGCCTTCACGGCCCTGGCCTCCGCAGGAGACGCCCTGGGCGTCGGGAATCCCAGGCTGATTCCCGGCCACCGTAGGCGCGGGCTTGCGGATGGCGATTAATGCATAGCTCGCTGTCCGGTAAGGACCAAGACCGGGTCGACGGCGCGTTGTGTTCCACGCGCCTCAATGAGATGTCACCACCAACTGATGCGGCCCGCAAGGGCTAATGCCTGCCAGGGGTGCGGATTGTTCGAAAGAGATACTGTGGCCCTAGCAAACAGGCAACTGAGGGAACACGGGTAGGTTTTAGTCAGTAAAAGTGTGACACACCCTCCTGCTCCACACAGAGCGGGAGAAGATATTTGATGATTTCCCACACAAAAATAAGGGGTATCATATTACCCATTACTTAACTGGGTTGTGGAGGTCAGAAAGGCAGTCGCTCCATGTAAAATACTCGTATTCCGCTGTATCCGGTTAGACTGGAAGCCAAACCCAATATAATTGAGAAAAGGCTAGGAAGATGATGATAAATAAATAAACATTAGTAAATTAATAAACGTAACTAATCTCTCTCTTATCAATTTCCTATTGTACGTTTATTTTCATGAACTTTCTATCAATAAACGGTTAAAATCCTTACATCAATCGATATTCACGCAAATGATTTCACCTATTAGGTATTATGAATTTATAATGAAGAAGCTCTACGTAATATTTGTTGATCATGTTTCTACATAATTATTTCGGAAAATAACCTTCATTTTGGCAATTTTCGTAAGAATAAATATTAACTTCCTTAGGTATCCGTATTATTATGCCTATTTGAGCGTAGCGTGTGGGTACTGCCTTTCACAATATCTTTAAATATAAAAGGAGAAACTGTCTGACTGATCAATCAACGCACAGCCCAAACTACTAGGACTAGGAACGTGAAATTTTGCACACGGCTTCCTTTAATGTACAGTCACGAGCAATAATATGTAAACACATCGTCAAATTCAAAAGCGATTTTCTTTTAAATAGCGATTGTAGCCTTGAGATAACTTAGATATTTCATTACAGTGTGGGTTCCAAAATATTATTTTCATAATAAAATAAGATTACAATTAGTAAAAGTGGAGAAAATCACTTTTAAAAGTTAGTAACCGTATACATATAATTGCTCGTGACTGTAGGGGAGCACTAAGAAGGGGTTTTTGGAAATTCGACCTATAAAGGGGTGAAAATGGGGGATTTTGTTTGTATGAAAAATCTTATTCCTTGAGTTAATAAACTTGAAACTTGGCACAAATAATTGTCTAAGTAAATTATAAAGTTGTTTTTTTATTATTTTTCTAAACTACCCCCTAAAGGGGGATTGAGGGGTGACAAAGTTTGTATGGAAGAATTTTAACGCGCTGTCTGATTAACTCGAAACTCAGTATTTATACCTAAAACCAAAAATAAAGAATAACGTTTATCAGAATTTTTCGAAAATCTACCCCTTAAGGTGTAAAAAGGGTAGTTCATTTTACAAGTGATGATTTTACTGCGTGTCTTGAATAAATAACCTATAAGTCAAATGATGTAAAAGAAACAAAAGACTTTAAAAAAAATAACCCCTTTGAGGGTGAAAAGGGAGATATACTCGTAGTTTGTTTGAAGAGTTTTCTGTGGAGAACTAAATAATATATACATTTACCTGAGCCATATTATTATAAACCTGAAACTTGCTTAGGTGGTTTTGTGTGAAGGATAGTGATCATATCACTTTATATTGTTGACGTCAGAAGATAAATATTTATCCTACTAATATTATAAATGTGAAAGTTTGTGAAGATGTTTGGATGTTTGTTCCTCAATCACGCAAAAACAACTGAACGGATTTGGATGCTAGTTTAACACATAGGATACTTTTTATCCCGGTGGTATGTTCCCACGAGATACTTTCCGACATTCACGCTGGCAAAACCGCGGGTGAAAGCTAGTTGTTTCATAAGTGTTGTAACATAAACAAAGAAACCAGTGGTATTTTTACAATTATTCATTATAATACGCTAGTTTTTGCCCACGGCTCCGCCCGTGTGGATGTCGGTTATTGCGTAAAAAGTAGCCTATGTCCTTTTCCATATCCCAGAACTTCCTTTTCAAACAAATTTCATGCCGATCGGTTAAGGGGATTAGGCGTGAAAGCGTCACAGACAGACAGAGTAACTTCCGTATTTATTATATCAAATGGGGATTTTTTTTTTGCGTGGGAAATCATCAAATTACGAGTACTTCTCCCACTCTGAGCAGGAGGGCGTGTCAGACTTTTACTGACTAAAACCCACCCGTGTTCGTTCAGTTGCCCGTGTGCCAGGGGCGACGGTATCTCTTTCCAACAACCCGCACTCCTGGCAGGCATCGGCCCTTGCGGACCCCTTGGTCACCCTGCGACGGGTCAGCACAGTGGCCCCGTCGCCTACCACTTTTCGGCCGCAGGGGATAGGGAGAGCGGCCTACGCTATACCGAAACTCGTCCGCCATCAAACGGTGGCAGCCCCATCCAGGCCACAGAAGGGAAGAGCGCTACTCAAAACTAGCAGCACTCCTCCTCCGCCGTAGCCTGTAACCCTCAGCCGCAATGCCTCCCATTTGACATCGCGGCCCACCTCACTCGGGGGGAATTAAATAGGGATTACGTTACCAGAGTTTGGAATACCAACTATATGAACATAAAGCTTCATACAGTTACATACAGCTCCGTAAATACTAATTCAATACCATCCTATCATAATTTATGGTTCATAACGCAAACTAAAGCGCCTGTCTAGGTTTGAACCCACGACCTACAACTCGTAAGTCAGGGCCGTTACCAATGTGCCACCACTGCTCTCAAAAAGGTTAAAGAAAACATCGTGAGGAAACATGCGACATTTACCAACCCGCCCTGGGCCCACGTGGTACATTACAGCCCACACGTGGGAACATTATAGCTTATGCTATCATAACGTAATATGGTGTGATATTTTAAATGTGATATCTACCAACCCACACTGGGCCCGCGTGATGGCTTACGGCCCACTCCGTCTCACAGAGAGGAGGCCTGTGTCCCAGCAATGGGAAACTGGGAACGTTACAGGCTGAGTATGCTTTATGCCTATTGGAAATAAGCTCCAATTTCACTGTTAAACTTCAGACTGTAAGCTTGGACAGACCTAAAATTTCCAATATTTGTTCGCGAGTTTATTAGTAAATTAATTAAAACAAGAAGTTGTTTGTTAAACCCAAAAGGAAGTTCATCGAAGAAAGTTGAACGCAGCCAATGCGCTTCCATGAAACTGTTCACTTAGCGACTAATTGCAAAAATGGAAGACTACTGTCACGTAAAAAGGCTCAGAAGAAAGGATTAATTTAATTATGAGAGAAGATCTGTGATTCAAGATAGTTGATTTAACGCTGAATAAGTCTTTGGTGCCTATGTATTCGCTTGAAAAATCTAGTAGGCAAGTATATACATCAAGGCGAAAGCACCATATAACACGATTTCTACCGGCTTCCCTTCGGGGATTCGCATCGTTAACTCTATCGCTATTAAAAAATGGTGCGTCAATAGTGTCTACTATTGTCAAAAAATATAGTTACACTACGGGTATTTAATTCACCATAACATTCAAACAACGAAAACGGTTATTTTTAGCTTATTATTACAACAAAAAGTAATCTAAACCCGGCGCCAAAACGTCATAATCGGGAACTAAAAATTCATACAACATCCCGTAATGATGTCACTTTAGGTCACGTCAACGTGGCACCGCTGGATATGGACGAGAGCAAGCCGCTGTACAACGGGTTATGACAGATACAGATATAGAAAAATGCGTCAGCGAGAGATGGGAGGAATATTGCACATTTTATTCGGTTTTCAGCTGCTCAATTTAATTGTATTTTACATTCCCATATTAATTTTATAATGAAAGTAACTTTATTTTTATTTTTTAAAGTCAGTTAACGCCGACTTCGCTTCGGCTTCTCTCTTAGAAAAATTGACGCCTCGCCGCTGATATACGTAGTAACTGTATTACGCATAATCAGCCTATAATGTTCCCACTGCTGGGACACAGGCCTCATCTCGGTAAGAGGGAGTGGGCCATAATGATCCTCCATACGAGCCCAGTGGGAATTGGTGGATGTCACATGTCTTCGAATTGAAATACAGGTTTACTGACCATGTTTTCGTTCACCGCTTTGAAAGCAGTGATGAAGAAACCAAATATTCAAAGTAGGGTAAAGTTTGAACCCAGGGATACCTGGGTTTGAACTCACGATCTACAACTTGTAATCCGGGACTGCTTTCACTGGCCACTGCTCTCCCTGTACTTCATCTATACTTATTATAAAATATAGTCAGTTTTCGTTTCTGTCTATGGCCGCGTAAATCTTCTTCAATACTCGTCGTTTTGTTGCAATTTTCACCATCATTCAGAACATGTATTCCGGAAGGTTAGGTTATGTTATGTTATCTTTAGATAAAGCACAGTTATCTCGATGTGTTATCATGTCGCCACATCATTAGATTGCAACCGTGCAAAATAAACCCGGTTCGCTGGTTCATACTGAAACTTTTACTGAAACGTTTACTGGTTGAAACTGTGGTTAGAGTTTATGGGATTACTCATTCAGGCATGTCAATTAATTTCCAAGCTTGTCTCACAGTCGAGCAAAAACAGAATTTCCGACGTAACTTGGTTGTTTTTGTTATTATTATTGACCTGACTTTATTATGGAGAGTATTTGCAATTTTATATACTTTATTTTGGTATTTGATTTAATATAAAAAAAAAATCAATACAGTTTAACTTAAGGACCAACATAGTATTAAGAACTACTAACAACTAACTATAAATATATATGACTACATTTAGGTGCTTCCAGGTCAAACTTGCAGTTTGGTGAGATCTTCTGTCTCCGCTAAGCGATGGGCCACGAATGTTTTGGAGGTTCTCAGTTCCGTCATGATCCATGAAAAATATTTTGGTAGTTTTAAAGTCCAACGGTGACAATGGCCAATTTTTTGTGACAATTGCTGCATTCTGTGAACAATCAAAGCGTACGCAATATTTACATCAAAAAGAGGCTTGATTTAAACTGTTAATAGCGGCTGTAATTTCCCGAGTATTTAACCAGCCACAGTCCAAATACTTAATTACTAGTCATTTATTTAGTTGTGCAAACAAGCTGATTAAATTCCCATGGACATCCGTCAACCCTGATGGACGGTCACTCACCTTTGCATACAAGCATTTGTGATGCATGACGTTCTTTCAAAACTGTTCACACAATGAGTTCTTTTGTTTTTAAATAAATACATTTGGAATATGCCGTTGATATTGACGATAGACTGTACTGTAAAAAAGTTCATAGCACTGTGGTCACACACAGTCACAGAAAAGCTTAACTGTGTGTGAGTGTGGGTGAGTGAAAAAATGGACCGCTCAGTCCATTTTTGCACTAAAAAATGAACCGCTCAGTCCATTTTTTTTCACCACCTAAGTCAGAACAGCGTGAGTTAAAGTGCGGATTTATGTCACACGCAAACGAGCTATAAAATAGTATACGATACGTGTGACCTTAGCATAAGCATAAACATATTCAGCCTACAATGTTACCACTGCTGGGACTCAGACCTCCTCTCTATGAGAGGGAGTGGGCCAAAACCACCACGCCGGGCCCAGTACGGGTTGTCGGATTTCTAGACTTCTTCACATTTTCGGTTCTAGGACATGCCGGTTTCCTCAAGATATTTTCCTTCAACGTTTTGAGAGCAGTGGTGATGAAATAATTTATACAAAGTAAAGTGGTTGTTTGAGTTCGAACACAAGTAATTCACGGTCGTTACCACTGGGCCACGAATGTTCAACCACTGCGCTCTGTGGGCCACAATTACGTGTGACCTTATTAGTATATTATTGCATGGTGTGAAAAGTCACACCTATCGCATTGTACTAAGAAGAAACACGACAATGTTGATTGTGGTTGTTTTTTGCTTGGTTTCTTTTTTTTTAAACGGGAGCTCTTTTTAGGTTCTTTGTATACCTGTAGGCGGGGAAAGGGTATTCTAACTAAAAAATGTGAGGTTCGTTTTATGTTAGGCTGTGTATTAAAACTTCCCTTTGATAGTTTTTTAAAGTCCGAGAGTGATCCCTTTTTGTTACTTTTGTGGGTTCCCACAAAACATACTTATGTACTTAAATCATTTTTATTTAACAGTAGACTGTTATCTTTCTTAAAGAGGATGCCAGCTGCATCTAGGCACCTACATAAGCATTTATATAATACAAAACCCTTAGTATCCTTTAGAATTATATTATTCATTTTAGTCGTAACCCAAATCAGTTACAGTGGAACAATTTAGTTCTGGCTTATAAACTTCCAGGTTTTGGGTTTAACCTTTGACATTGTTTTATTTTGTAGCCCGAACAGATGTTACGGGTTTCATTTCCTACCTCGCATACTCAACGCTTGAATATGTAAATAAATAAATCTGCGTAAAACCGCATACCTAATGTAGGCAAGAGGGATAAAAGGGCTGATCTATAATAATACCAATTGTATCGTTCATACAATACAAAAAGAGGAACCCTACAGACATTCCATTCACGTATACATGCACATAGGGATTTATTAAAAGAGGTCAGGTTGGTGAAAACGCCTGAAATATTGAGGATGTCAGGTAAATTTATAGGGATAATATGTTGGAGGCACGAGAAGCTCAATTTCCGAGAGAGTTTACTGTGATTTTTTCTGTCTAAGAAAAATAGATAGCAAAGATTGTTAGAACGTCAAAAAAGTTTGTGCAATATCGCGCGCGCCGCCTCCTGTCGGCTACCTCAGCTATTTTTCGCCTTGCGTATCCTCTCTTTATTACTCGTATTTCTGATAAACGAAGGTGTTCTATCTATTTTTATCGAAAAGCCAAACCGTTAAATAGAAACTACTCAATCACTGCATATTATAAAACAAAGTCCCCCGCCATGTATGTCTGTCTGTTTGCGATACACTCAAAAATTCCTGGACGAATTTTCATGCGGTTTTCATTAATAGATAGTGATTTATGAGGAAGGTTTGTTTAAATTGGTCGAAAATTATCCCACGGGAACGTGCTACCGAGATGAAAAGTATCCTATACGTTAATCCAGGTTATAAGCTATCTGTGTGCTAAATTTCATCTAAATATATTTAGCCATTTTTGACTGATTAACAAACATCCAAACATGTAATATCCAAACATCTAAAAATACTTTCACATTTATAAAATTAGTAGGATAGTAGGAGATCCTGTTTGGATGAAACTGATGAAAGGCTCAGACTCGTACATATTGTTATGTCACCATCTAGGTAAATCTTTAATAGAGACAAACAAAATAACTCGATTTATTTTACTGCTAAGACTTTAAGAACATTCTTCACTGCAGAGCACGATCAACTGCTCATAAAAGTTTATATGAAAACAAATTCTTTGGCGGCTCGTAAACGGGACACCGTAAAAATGTACGCGCGATCTCCCATCGATAGAGGCAGCAGCTGATGAGACCGATTATATTTATGGTACACGCGTTCCCTCAGGACGTCGCCCTGGGCGTCTAAAGCCCCCAAAGCTCCACCCAAGTATGGCAATGTATCATTTTTATGAGCCTGGCCAAAGTGAATTTGCAGGGCGAGATAACTCGAACGTGTTAGTCATTTACATCTAATGTGGCCAACCGTAATTTAGGAGTAACAACTTTTCCCAAAAATTTCGTTTCGGCTCTGCAATTAATTTTATCCCTTATCGGCCTTTGATAATTGGTTTAGATAAGCCTTTAATGGTGCTGTTGCTGCTCCAGATATCTGTATAATCTATGAAAAATTTCGGCGCGAAAATGTTCTGGTACATTTTAACTATAGGATGAGGCTATTTAATTAATGTTGATATAACATTAATTAACTGTAACTAGTTGTATCGTTTAGTTTTATCATTTCCGCAGAGGAAATAGGTAAATTAATTAGAAGAAAAAACAATAGAAAACTTGAAAATTTTCTATCGGAACCACGGAGTTAATACAAAGATCGGAACGAAGCAGACGTCAATTATTATCAGGTAAAACAATTAATAAATTAATTGCCGAGAGCCGGTTCTAAAGGCGTTTTTAATTACCCACATACACGGTAAACCATTCAGCTATTTAGTTCCGGATCGTGTCGATTTTCATTTCAAATTACTCTTGCTTGTATCTATTGGGATTGCAAAATTTGAATACGTTCATGAATTTGCTTGTGAATGTTCACTCAGATTCCAGTCCGTGCAGGCAAATACGTTTTCAATTTTGATACAACCCCGAAAATGGCAGGGAAATTAATAAACTACAACACCGCAGGCATAATTTTGTTAATATGTATTTAATCATATTTTCCTTTGTAACGTTTCATTTTATTAAATGTTAATTAATGCCCTATTTGTTACTGATAAATCATAAATTATAGTGCCTAACTTTTTCCGGCGGTTTCACCTGCGTGTAGGTCGAAAATTATCCCACGGGAACGTACGAGTACTATCGACAAAAAAGTCCTATGTGTTAATCCAGGTTACAAACTATCTGTTTGCCAAATTTCATCCATATCCGTTCTGCCGTTATTTTTTTTATTTATTTACTCCGTGTGGTGCCGGACGTAAAGAATAGCACCATCCCATTTCTTCCCGTGAGTGTCGTAGAAGGCGACTAAGGGACTTACTATAGAATGGGCAGCAGCGTTCTCTAAGCATTTTATACTATTCTTCTATAAATAGATACAGATAAATCAAATTGGAGTGCGTGTTTGTAATATGAAAATAACCGCTCTTTACTAAATGCATAATTATGGATGTATACACGGTACATAACCAAAACAACATTTTTTACAATTTTAATAAATAAACATGCTTGCAAGATGGCATGATATTGTGTATAACTTATTTTATCGATATGAATGAGTAAAAGTTAACTTCAGAATTACCTTTATTGCGTAAAAATTATATTTCATATTAGGTATGATGTTTTGCAACAAAATTGCCAATACACATTTTCAGGTGTCATGTCATGACTCTCCGTATCCACCTAATGTACCTGAATACTTTTGTTTATTTATTTAGGACTAGCTGATCCGGCAGACGTTGTCCTGTCTTAACTATGAATATATGTTACGCGCAACTTTCTTAATTTTTTCTTTCATAAGAACCTTCTCCTGACAATAACAAACACAACAAAGAAAGAATTAGCATAATCGGTCCAGCCGTTCACGTGTGATGCCGTGACCAAGGGAAATATGGATTCATTTTTACAAAAAATACAAAAGATATGTAAAATAATTGGCAACATCAGGAATTATGTGGACACCATCACTACTTATAATAGGAAACCGCAACATGCAAAATCCGTGCAAGTTCCGTGTGGTGCCGGACGTAAAAGAATAGCACCATCCCATTTCTTCCCATGGGTGTCATAGAAGGCGACTAAGGGACTTACTAGAGAATGGGCAGCAGCGTTCTCTATGTATTTTACCACCATACTGCGATCGCCAACCCGCCTGCCAAGCGTGGCGATTATGGCAAAATCCCCTTTTGGGGGAGGCTTATGTCCAGCAGTGGACGTCGGCTGAAATGATGATGATGATGATGACATGCAAAATAGTTAACAACTAAGCTAACAAAGTTATAAACTTATAATATTATTAATACTTAAAATGTTTATAAATGCAGTAATAATTGTAAACCATCAGTTCACGGTGTAAAAAGGTCATGGCATCTGCAGAAAGCTCGCACTTCCAATAGCAACGATAACTTCATATTTCCAATTTGATAAATATCCGTTGTACCAATTAAGACAAGTTCCGTCCAACTAAACACTCAAATAAGAATACATAATCCAGTTGTATCTACCCCATACATAGGTTTATGTACCTAAAAGGATAAATTTCCTCCCAGCTGAAGTTTCAAATAACATCCACTTAATTAAAGTTAATCTCGAATGGTGTTGCGCCCGACGACACGATTCCATTAGGAAGCAACACTGAACCACAGTATAGATACTTACAGAAGGTCAACTCCATACAACGAGCCTACACTACCTACGTATCTACAGTAGGTACGCGCTTTGGATTTTGCTGAATTAGATATGAATTAGACTTCCTATTAATAAGGACTTTTAAAAATAAAGAAGTTTTAGAGTCTTTTTATACCGGATACCACTCTCTCCGAGATGTCTGCGGTTTTTTAACCAGCAGCTCAAAGTCGCAAAAATCCGCAAAAGAAGAAAGTATTGAATTTCAATACTTTGTAAATTCCTGTGCTCTTGCAGGACTCATGTCGGATGCTGGACCCCTTGAATGTAAAGTCTACACCACATAAGTACAATAAGAGATTTGAGTTTAAGTATCTGTATATGAAGCATGTCTAATTTTTGAAGTGCATAGGCACACCATTAGACATGTTAAATTGTTCACCATTGAAACTAAACGCAGTCAGCACATCTGAACTGCGTTCAAGAGCTGTCAGTGTCAATATTTTAGGGTAGGGTTTAGACGTAGTGATCGCATTCACTTTCATTAGTGAAATCTGCACTGACGTGCGTATTGCCCCGTTGCAGGGACCTGACCCTCTGTACCTATCTATTTAGTGACTGAACCGGCTTATCTAGGTCGTATTATTGAAGTTGAACTGTTTATGTACAACCTGTAGCAATTAAATTTAAATTGTGCATTCACGGTTATTGCAGTCGTTAGTGTCCTTGAGATCAATTAGTGTTGTTGCTGCAGTTTTGAATTCTGTTTTGAAGAGGATTTATTTTGAGTTTTGGGCCAAATAATAATTGGTGCTGATTGCATATGAATAGTTTTTGTACGTTTATAACTAGGCTTGTTTTTCTGTGATAATACCTAAGTTGTTTTTTTTTTTTTTTCAAACATATTTAACTTACCCCAGTTTCCTGTTGTTGTAGCTACATAAATATTTTATATAATTTTTATAAAATATTTTTTTTATATCCTTAAGGCTAAGCTACACTTGCTGCGGTTGATCCGTGGATGGACCATCTTTTTACCCTCCGTGCCTCGGAAAGCACGTTAAGCTGTGTTGTGTGGAACTTCGTCAGTCGTTACGGGTCATCAGAAGCCTGAGAGTCTAACAAACTTAGCGAGGGGTATCGTATTACCCTGTGGTATTACCCAGTAACTGGGTTGTGGTGGTCAGATAGGCAGTCGCTCCATGTTAAACACTGGTATTCAGCTGCATCCGGTTTGACTGGAAGGCAACCGCAACATATTTGGGAAAAGGCTAGGCAGATGATATAAGGTAGGTACCCAAAACAATAGAACACTACTTATGACATATATTACGACGGCACGGTTGTCGCAGTGGTTAAGCGATTGACTGCTGCGCTGCGTGTCGCGGTTTCGATTCCCGCACGGAACAAATATTTGTATGACCAACATTTACCTACGTTTAAATGTTTGTAAACGCACCCACAATACAGGAGAAATTCCCAGTGTTGGGACACGTTTAAAAAAACTAACCAGAATTATACTCCGTTTAAAGTAAAAAACAATAGTTATCAAAACAAAACAGCATTTTAGCTTATAAACTGAATATTATGTTAACGTCAGGCACACACAAACATTTTTGTGACCAGAGGGGTAATTGTGTAACAACTACTGATCGTAGTAGGATTCGCTTTTATTTTGACAGTTCCACAACTTTCATGGCGTTGTTTGCGTTGCTAAGCAGACCTTTTTTCGAACATATCATAGAATGGATTATCAATAACCTACGAAATGTTGCAGATTCAGAATAATAGCGTGTTACGCAATTTGGGTGCAGTTCATTCATTTCTCGTAACATTTTCTGTGGCAACAAACTGTGTTTAACATGGTATCCTTTTGAATGTAGCTCTGTTACAAGCCGTGTTGGAATGTTCCTTTAAAATAAATGGGAGGACGGAAAATGGGGTGTGTCTAATCACGGCGTGTGTCTACAGAAAAGGGAAAACGAGGGAGATAGAGTGCGTTTCGTGAAATCTATTGATTTGTGCGCGTACGCAGTTTACCTGCAGAACTTCATAATTTATAAACCGATTTGAAAAATTCTTCTTTTTTTGAAGAGAGTGGGTCAATGTTCCGATAAATCGATTTTGATTTAGGTTCAATAATTCTTATTTTTTTCCAATGACTGTATGTTGATGATATTATGATAACTTCCTGTCACTGTTGCTACTTAGCAAGTGAAGATATACGAATTTCCCTGGCTGATTCCCGGCCACCGTTAGGCGCGGGCTTGCGGACGGCGATAATGGGTAGCTCGCTGTCCGGTAAGGACCAAGCCCGGGTCGACGGCGCGTTGTGTTCCACGTGCGCCTCAAAGAGATGTCAGCACCAACTAGTGGGGTCCGCAAGGGCCGATGCCTGCCAGGGGTGCGGATTATTCGAAAGAGATACCGTGGCCCCTGGCACACGGGCAACTGAAGTAAAACGGGTGGGCTTTAGTCAGTAAAAGTCTGATACGCCCTCCCGCTCCGCCCATAGCTGCAGAAGTTATTTGATGATTTCCTACCCAAAAAAAGGTATACGAATTTTCGAAAAAAAAAAGACCCTATCGATTAAAAAATTGTTTTCGAAATCGATCCACAATTGCCGAATATATCGCGGAACATAAATACTAAAAATTACAGACGCATTGAGAACCTCCTCGTTTTTAAGTCGGTTAAAAACCTCATCCTTATTTTTACTTGTTTTGTAATAAGACCCTTCTAGTCCACCTACTTTAAAATGAAGAACCCTATGAACAAAACTTAGTATTATTTCCAGTAATTTAGGTCACTGTTCTACTTTTGTCGTTTACGATCTAACTTATTAGTGAAGGAGAAACTACAGCTTCACTGGTTTAATCTCGCCATGGATAAGAGTCGGTAGAAAAACTTCATGTTTAGAATGTTTAATATTACGAGTATGATGTGCAAGATAAGCAAAGCAGTAATTGCTTGGCACGCGTTGCTTCCACGTTGTGCCAGCAGTTTATGTCCCACATGTCATTTCGTGGTACTCATAAAATTTTACTCATAATGGTGACCTAAAGTATTGTTTATAATACAATCCGTCTTGTTGAGGAGCTTTTGATTTAAAGGTGTATTTTTAACCGAATTAAAAAAAGAGGAGGTTTTCAATTCGAATGTATTTTTTGTTCTCTAACTCCGCCTTATAACCAATCTTCTTTTGTTTGAAAGGGTACATTTACCGATTGATTCCATATACATTTTGTAATGTTCGAGTTAAGTTTAATTTAAATAAAAAACCACCAATTTTCAAAAAAACACAACACTAATTTTGGAAGTCGGTGGCAAAAAAAAAAAACTAAACCAAAGATAATGACTTCCGAAATTAAAGTATTTTTTTTATTTTGTTGTGTTTTCTAGATACTTCGTAAAGAATTTCATAAAAAAAGATTCACTGGTAAGCAATGAAACTCACAGTCATAAGCGATGGGCCATACAAAATTTTGTTAAAGACCTTTTAATGCCGCCATCCAAACTTGCCTTAATTGTCTTGTCAGATATAGAAAAAAATACTCACTACTCACCTTCATCAATAGAATACGTTTCTACTTATTTAAATAATACGATAGAACAACTTCCAACGTTATGTAAATTATTCTGTAGGTACAGCTTGCAAAATACGGATATTTTTTTAACAAACTTGCAATTCGATTTGCCCTTCGGCAGATCGTTTACATTGGAGTAGAATCCACTGGAATAACAAATGAACTGTCTGACCTTTGCAATCAATATTTCGTCTGTAACTGTTCGGTTTGCAGAGCCAAAGAGAAATCGGAAAGCGTGAACCATATCTACGAGCACGTTGATATAATAAACAAATGTTGAATGCTATCACATGCTTTCACGCGTAAACCAATGATACCTAGTTTCGATTTAGTTGTGAATCAGGTAAATATCAACGAGATATTTCCCCTATTTTACAATACTATGTTGTGATTATGTGATTAGTAAAACACTCCCTGTTTAATGCAGAGCAGCGGTACCGGCCCAGACTTACGGGTAACAGATCTGATGTTCAAATCAAATCCAGGCAGGCGCTAAACTTTGTGTAAATTATTTTATTACCACAACTCTCAAAACGGTGAAGGAAAACATCGTGAAGAACCGATACTTGCTTGAACCAAAATATCTAAGACATGAAACATCTACCAACCCGCACGGGGCCCACGTGGTAAACAAAACAGCTAGAATATAGATAGATTACAGCCTATCAGGAGGCCTGTGTCCCAACAGTGGGAACATTACAGGCTGATGAAGCTAAGAAGCTTCTTTACTCTCTCTCTCGCTTTCGCTCTCTCCACATTCCTTTGTTTCTCCATCTTCATTTGTTTCTATCTATGTTTTGACCTACTCATCGACTAACTACTACTTCAAAAAACCGTGTTCATGTTAAATTCGGCAGTGTAGGACCTTTAATTCAAAACAGAGCCGTTCTCTTAACCTTTCCAAGTCAGTATATTAACGTGACTATAGGCACGTATATCCAATAGTTACAGTGAACAATTGACACACCATTTTTCAATGGCTTGAGTTCATAAATGTCCAGTGTATAGCGTGGCTCTCTTTTATCGACTTTATAGTGAACAATTCCGGTGGGATATTGCTATACTCACCACAGAACTGTCGGGGAAATTTGTTTAAATTGGTTAGTATTTTAAAGATGACGATAATACTATAAAAGATGAATTGGAGGTTAATGTTACTTCGAAATGCGATTGCAAAAAACACATTTCATAAAAAAAGCGATGCAGTGAACTGCTACCTTTGCTGATGAATCGTAAGAATGAAAATTCATTTCGCGTACGCTCTCCATGCCTTCACCGAATGAAAAAATCGTATCGTTTCGTAGTAGGTACGATTCGCCAAGGGAGCTTATTTATCAGTTTTCTGTTTCGCTCAAAGGCTACACGTTAGAGTAATTATAATATAGGTAGGATCTACATCCGAAGTGTGTTTTCTAACTTTTTACTTTGAAAGCCTGTTATTCAAATATTTATGGAAGTAGAAAACTATACCTACACCCCGCAGTAAAATTATTCCACCGAGTCTTCGTCCAAAGAGTACTACTTTGATGGATGGAGCGTATTTCGAGATTAACGTGGTGATGCTGAAAATTTTTGATGTTATTAATAAACGGAAGAGTTTAGTGTAGTTCATCCTACTGAGAAAGATTTCTCTCAATTAACCAGCAAGATCCTTGTGAGGGAAAAGGAGGTAAAGCACGTTGGTAGTATCTAATTATTTATTGGATCTCCAACAGAGGCTACACAATTACATGCAAGTTTACATAAAGCAGGAACAAATACAGTGTGCGGTTCCAATTATAGGAGACCACATCATTTACTTGTAATCTAGGTACATTAAGTGTGGCAATATATTTAAAAAATCTCAAAAATCATACTCATAGGAAACAAAGTTAACATAAGACATAATAACTATAATACAAATGAACAATTAGAATTAAGAATATCCATATAAGACAACACCTAAAAGTACCAAAATATTAGGACAAAGTTTAAGTTCTGGGTATTTCTTTTTTTTTTCTCCACATTTTATTTCGAAATTTTATCTTATGTATTTTTTCTAATACACATTTTCATCTTTATATTGTGAAAATGTGTTTACGTATGTGTCAGAATTTACCTTAATTTTGACGTAGAACACTTTTTTTGTTGAGGATTCCCCCGTTTACGTTTTTATTCTGAATATCCTTAAATCAAATGTCACTTTCACACGACGAGGGTTGTGAGAAAGGTAACTAATCTTAAACGCTAATAATATTGGAATTAGCCAGGTGTGTACAGATGTATCTTTATTTTCGTCAGCTCTTATATTTATATTAGGTATAAGTTCGTTTGCCGTGAAAAATATATTTTCCAATACTTTTTGTTAGTTCGCATAACAACTGTTAAGTACTCACAATAAAAGTAAAAAGTTTTAATAAATGCCTTTAGCGTATTCTGAGTAATTGCTCTGAATAAACTTTCTAAGTTTTCTTTAGTAAGTAATAATTATTATACAAATGTGGATTCTATTATTACTTTGGTACCTTCAAAAGGTTTCATTTTGCTGTTATACAATTTACTAGATAAATAATATTTTACCCATTTCAATGTTCTTGCGAACTTCACCTGTTATGAGTTAGACGCCTAGACGTTTGCCCCGAAATATTATTTCATTCACGTTAAAGGTTTTAGATTTTACAGGTGGATTTAGGCTGTGCTGTCTTTCTGTAAGTTTTTTTTTTTTTTTGTCTTTCTGTGAGCTAAAGACATTTTTGTTTACAGGTGGGAACCTTCACAAGGCACCCGGACTTTGTGTGGGATTTTTACCTCACGAAACCCACCCCGCTGGTCATCACCTGCACATGGAAGAGGCAAAGACCTGGCTTTCTTTTCACACCTCTTGACCTTGAGCTAGTACATACAAACTTTGTAGGTAACCGTGGTGGCAAGCTCACCCCACCGCCAACCGATGCCGCTGCTGGTTTTGGCCACAAGATCCCGTTGGTACAATCTGGATACGGAGCCCTTAATAGCATATTTGGCTACATTTCCACTAAATCAGCTCCTGTCCCTTCATCTAAATACACGGCCCACCTGGAAATCTCTTAATCGACTAAGAAGCCAGGTGGGCCGCTGTCGGTGCAACTTGGTCAGGTGGGGGTACTCCAATGAGATGCAGTGCGACTGTGGAGCCACATCGCAAACTATGCCCCACCTCTTGTCGTGCTCTCTTTACAATAACTCCTGCACTATGAAAGACCAACTAGACCTTTGAGAGGCCAACGATAACGCTGTCGAAGTGGCAGAATTCTGGTCAAAGCTTGTTTGAGCTCAATTTTCATTCATTTAATTTTCAACTATCTTTATTCAACTACAGAAACAATCAACAAATGCACTTATCCTAAGGTACATTAACTCATTATAATTTGGGGCACTTTATGAGGCCTTTTAATACACCTTTCAAAGCTTAACACAGATTTTAGATTCAACTGCTAACAACATATACTTAACACACAATAAACATGGGAACATGATGGTAACTATGAAAATTATTTAGTAAGTTAAAGAACTTATAATTTACTGATTGCAAGGTATATCAAAAATATATTTCAAGTAATTTGCTGATCGCACGGTGCATGTATGTAAATACATACTAGTAACCGTGCGACCAGTCAATGATCAGCGGACGGAGCCTCCCTGCCGCTCGCGCTACGGTGTATTTGTGACCGGGGTTTGAGCTCAATTGGAATCATCGACACGACGAAGAATATCTAAAGACACATTCTATAAAGCTCAAGTATAATGAAACAAGACATGACTGACAAAAGTTTTCCTAGTAAAACTACGAATGCCGTTGTCGCACGCTCCCGTCGCACCTACGCTTAACAAATTATTCCTTAACTAACTCAAATGTCTGTTCAAATTGCTAAGATTAAAACAGGTTAAACTATTAAACATAATTGCCTCGAAATGTCGTTCTTGTAAACTTTGTTCACGACAGTAAACGTCTTGTTAGCTCACATTGCTGCTTTTAGATTAAAAACATTGTTAATTTAACAAAGTCTACCAACACCTTTTTTTGCCCTTTTTTAAAGGCTTTAATTTATCCACAAAAAAAGTTTGTAAGGGCGATAATTACTTCACTGAAAAAAACATTTTTACTATTAATTAAGGAAGCGCTCTGGATGTCGGGCGGAGTTTAATCAAAGTCTCATCGATAAATACCTACTAATTAATTTTATTTCCTTTCTGTAATTAAAATTCCTTTTTGGATCTAAGGAAAACTGTTTGGTTTCTGTAACGGATATGCTAACCAAGTATGCTTTGTTTACTTTAGTAGCTGTAGGTACCTATAATTTTGAAAAGAGTTTTTTCAAACTCCTTTGTCATCAATCTTAAAACTTTTCTTACATGGAAAAAATTGTGATTTTAGTTTTGAAAATGTTCCTCCATAAATGTTTCGTTAATATTTTTCTCCTAATAATTGTCACGTCTCTCTGTTAGAATCGGTACAGACATAAATATAAACATTTTAATCGAAAAAGCCATATTTAAATATGCCACCTATGGCAAAAAATTGTGTTCAACCGTAAAATTGCATTGACACTTCCAACCCGCCATCAATTATTCTCGTAGATTAGAAACCATTATATTTTCCAACGAATCGGTGTTATGGCAAATCATGACAAATGGCTATCCATATCCGAGTAACGACGTCGTACTTATGTCGCAATATCGGAAAACCGTATTTCCGTATATCTACTTTTTATGTTATCCTTTCTATGAAGAATCTACCTATAAACGACCGGTAGGTATAGGGAACTATTAGTTGGCGCTATTTTTTTGCCTCAAAAACTGACAGACAGGGCTATCTAATGTGATGGGAAATAGTTAAGACAAGACGCTCTGGTGGTCCACCAAAGCGCCATTCTAACACCTATTTAAATATGAGGTCATTTCTATAGGTACTTAATCAATACACAGTCTGATATCAAAATATCAGTCAAAGTTTCTTTATCAATCAATGTGTCTTTTCCCAGCTATCTTGGAATCGGCTTCCAATCCAACCGGATGCAGCAGAATACCAGTTTTTTACATGGAGCATCCTCCCACACATAGCACCATCCCATTTCTTCCCGTGGATGTCGTAGAAGGCGACTAAGGGACTTACTAGAGAATGGGCAGCAGCGTTCTCTATGCATTTTACTACCATACTGCGACCGCAAACCCGCCTGCCAAGCGTGGCGATTATGGCAAAACCCTCCATGATGATGACATGGAGAGTCCTATCTGCCCTCCACAACCCAGTTACTAGGTAATACGATACCCCTTGGTAACATTGGTTCTCAGACTTTCAGGCTTATGACGACCTTTAACGAGTCAAGTAACTTTATCAGATATCAATAATATCAAGTTTCACAGCAAAAAACCTCGAACCAGGGCCTATAGACATTACCTGCGGAAAGCTTACGTCGGGTCTTTTCCGCAGGTAATGTCATTCCCATACATTTTGGCGTGGCGTTTTGCGTGAACACTAACAGAAATGTATTTTGTCTAGGCCTGCTGATCCTTTAAACTGTTCAAACGAACATAATAATCCAATACCACATAATTGAACAGTTTTAAATTCGCATTCGTAAATCTACATTATTATCCATGTACCGTGCCCGGTTTATTAATTACCTCCCTGGGCCGCAGTAATGCACGCCTCGCAACCGCTTTGTACACTCAGCTTGAACGTTTTCAATACACTTACTTTTTACGTATTCAAGTTATGTCTTCATGAGCATTACAGCAATTTACACCATCATAACCGACGCGTTATAGACGGAAACGAAATGAATTTTAATATACCAAACGGTACGTAACGTTGTGTTTTAATTTATTCGGTCGATAAAACCACTCAGCTTTTTAATAAACACGCATGAATTACTTTCCTCTGCAAGGTCCTGAATAAATAAAGGAGGACCATCCCACACCGTTCCTTCATTCCCTTTGTGCTCTCATACTTCCTGGCATGCGTAATGGGATACCCAACCAAAATGGCGGCTTAGAAATCTTTTGTGCTAAATAAAAATCAGAAGAATGGACCCGAACTAAATAACTATAATCGGACTCTTGTCGCGTCAGCACATAAAGAAATAGTGTTTATTATTTATTCAAATTTTGACTTCCTGACAGGTTGTTTGAAAAACAGACTTCCATTACTTAGCGTTGTGTAAAGTGGAATAATTCCTATTATGGTACCATGCATTACCGTAATGATGTTTATTTTTGTATTAGCTAAATATTGTTCCGTAGAAATTATTTAGATTCTAATTTTACGCTGTAACCACCGTTCTATTGTTTATCAGAATGAAACTATAGGTAAATATTTCTGTAATGAAAACATATTTGCTTCCTTCAAAATATAAATGTAGAACCTAAAACTTATGAATAAAATAATTTTATAACATTCTCAATACAATCTATCTGTTATGAAATCCAGCAAAGACACATTACGCTAGATTTGTACGACGCAAACATTTACTTCGATTGAAAATTTAATTTCAGTTGGAAGCTACGCTGTACTTAATATGCAATCTTAGGTAGCATATTGATCTATCCAGATAGTTAATTTAGAATCTACGTAAAGTTATAACAGCTTCATACCTTTAAACGGTATCGTGTGAGCCTTTAATTAACCGTCGAGGAAGGAGAGAGGTTCAGAGGGATGCGACAGAGTATTAATTGGCTGGACAACCCGTTCGCCCCACGTCTGGCGCTTTTGGTGTGCCGCTAATATAAATATTAACAAAATTAGACCGTATGGTTAAGGCATTAAGTATCGGATTAGACGTGCACGTTTGGGAGGTTGATTCAGTAAATAGCACGTAGATTGCTGGGATTTCACAGGACTATTCTACCAATATTTCTCTAAGCATTCACTCAGTATTCCCGGGTTGCTTCCTGTTGCTTTAAGTATGGCGACCCCTATTCTGCCGTGGGGAATAGTAGCGATGACTTATGTTTCCTTTCTATATCGAAACACGGAACGTTTTTTAAAACTATTATTTTATGTTTTTTTTTTTTTTTTAATCAATACGCTATAAAACTTTTATCTAATAAAAATAAATGTCCACAGCTTGTCATGGATTTTCTCATAAAAGAAAAGAAACTTCGTACATTCTCCAATTAACCAAAAAACTGCTGACTTAAAAGCCAATTTTACCTGTAGGTAACCGCTATTAAAACGATCTCCTATGCTAACCTATGAAGTGCTCGCTTAGATATTGACCCAGATACGAGAGTGTTAGTTTTAACTAATTATTTCGGTCGGTTGGACAAAGGAATAGGGCATTACCTAACTACTACACGATTGATTGGCTTTACTATCCATAATTCATTTGGACAGTGTTTGTTTAACAATTTAGATTTATTATGCGTGGATCATGATGTATACAAAAATCATTCATCGACCACTTTCTATCTAGATTTACGATGGAGCTCAATAGTCGATAAAATAAGGAAGAAGACAAGAACTCATAGCTTAAAAGTTGATTAAATATTGTCATATAGCTTCTCCATAATTATCATGAAAATAATTAATTTAATTTGGGAATAGAGCAGGCTCAACAGTCTAATTATCGCTGTGAACGAAATGTGGGGCACAAAATTGGGAGGGGGTTGATAAAAATCTGACTAGTCGCAATACACTATCGATTAAAAACTTAAAAACACACATGGGTACATAAGGCTGATAAATACATAGCCCTCCTTTGTGTGCGCAATCGAGTAAAAAAATGTAGGTGCATTTCCGCCATCACAATAATTTATATTTGCCATAACAATTTTTCTAGCACGTGTTTATTGGTCCCAGCGTCCAAAGTGTAGATGTTTCCGTACCACGGACTGGGATATTACTCATCGCAACGCGGAAGTGTAGACAGGGACATCCGCCGATTGCAGCCCAGTCGTGTTTGTCAATGTTCCCGTGATTTATCGTCTGTGGTTGCTGCCAAAACTGCACACATGTGTGTTTACCTTTACTACAATTTACGATTTACTTTTACCGGCACGCACCACGTGTGTACCGTCATGGTCGATTGGCGTTTACAGCTATCGTTAAGCCACTAACTGTGATACGGTTGTGTAGTTTTTGCTTTAAAGCGTGGCTGAAGTGCATAAGAGACCTGTTTAGAGGTTTGTTTTATAGTTTGACCTCTTTTGTAAACTTCAAACAAATGATAATTAAGTATCGATAAACACGTGAGAATCACGTTTTATTTTCCCACCAGTCGCGATAAAATGGTCTCCTAATCCTACTATCCTACAAATATTATAAATGGGAAAGTAACTATGGTTGGGTGTTTACATGTTTGTTACTCAGTCACGCAAAAACGGCTAAACGGATTTGGATGAAATTTGGCACACAGATAGTTTGGATTATGATGACATACTTGCACTTTTAATTCTGGTATACGTTGCGTAGGATAATTTCCAACGTCCGCGCGCGTGAACTTGCAGACAAAAGCTAGTTTTAATAATAATTGTGTCTATTTGCTAAGATTCTATTTTGATGAGAATTGCTGAAAAAAAAACACACTTTGTGTCGCTTAGTGCCTGAAAGGTGTAAGGTACCGTGCCAAAATAGTTAAAAATACAGTAAAATAGTTTCGTTGAAGATTCGAACAATATTTCAATACCTTGGAAAACCATTAACCTTTCTCCCGTATTCAGTTAATGTTAGTAAAAGCATATTTGAAATTAATCATATGGAACTAATGTTGTCGAAGAAAATTTATAACATATTCTTCGTACAGCAAAGTGCCAGTCATCGAACGCAATTACACATATTTTTGGGGTGGTCTAGTACAAACGATAAACTTAATTAATATTCATTAATAAATTAAATAAAAAGCGTTCTAGACATATCTTCTAATTTTATTTTCATTGTTTTCGTGCATAACCCCGAGGTGAAGGCCTACTCAAATATTTCCATTTATCTCTTAGTTTTGCCACTTGCAACCAATGCGGTCCCGCTAAATTTTCGCGAATCCGCGGCTCTGTCAAGCGACTTCTGGGTGGTCCCGCGAGATGTTCCCGGAAGTAATTAAAATGAAAATATTTCAAAAACTTTGTTTGGGAGCCATATACAAAGGTTATACCGTCGGAATCGTGATTAAATAAGCTATCACGTTAAAAACAGACTAGTCCAGGTTTTTTCTGATATGTATTGATTATTTTGAAATGAAATCAGCATCCGCGAATTTTCCGCGAATAATCAATAAAGAAAATTCAATAAAAAAAAAAAAAAAAAAAAAAAAAAAAAAGTTTTTGTTTTATTTACTTGAATATTTAATACTTAACAATAATAAATAAAAATAATAACCCTCCCCATACATTTTTTTTACACCAGAGGCTTTTTAAAAATACCTAATTCAGGCGGCGCGTGCGCACGAATCGTCAACGGCAAAAAAAGGCGTTTTTTCGTAAATAATTCGTAAACTCTTAATTTTGGTAATATTTTAATTGGATGCTTTTATTATCAATAATACGATTTAAAACAACAACCGTAGTGTATTCAGTTAGAAAATAATAGTTTTTTAATTATTAAAATGCACGGTCATGGCGGCGGTCACGCCTTGCACAATGATTACCGATGTTTGTTGACAACCTATTTCTGGCCAAAATCCGTATCAAACACACGATCTATGGATTAAAAACGGTTTATTACTTACCCTAGTCGTTATGTTACACTGTTTTTGTAGTCACAAACACTCACAATATTAATTTTTAACCACTTTTACACACAGCGCGGAGCAGCGGGTCCGCGGGGGAACACGATTCGACTGTCGCGTTTTAAGAACGGTCTGGTAATCGTCGGTTGTGTGTTGCATAGCCTTGGTGAAAGACATTATACCATCCTGGTTATTTCTTCTACATCTTGTACAAGTTAGAGCAGTGTAGATAGAGTTTACCAATGCTAAAAATATTGAAATATAAAGGGTATCACTAGGTGATACCCAAACAGACTCGCGTTTTTTGACAAGTATCAAATTTTGATACTCTGACAGCCGAGTGGCTATCTTTTTTTGTCGTCTTCCGTCCGTTATACACCGTGACATTTTAGTCGTCTTACAAAGGTGGTCCACTCAATGTATACGTAATTATTTTTATTTTTTCAACCATTAATAAAGATTTAAAAAAAAAATGTTTGCGTATCAAACGGTAGAAGATACCTACCGAACGCACGAGTCGAGCAGATCGGAATAATCTGTTCGAATCCATTACATTCCATTATTCTTTCCATCTCCATAACAGGGTGTTTCAAACTACATCATGCGTCTTAATGTATGATATTATAATTTTGTAACTACTCATATTTTCATAAATATCTTCTTTTTAAATAATTAGTAGTCATTGGATACATTAAGTGGGCTTCCGTTGAAAGAAGATTAAAATGCCACGGTATAGTCTGCCCGTGCGTCTTTTCCCTTGATAATAGATACTCATTAGTCATTACATATTATTATAATTACTTTAAGACTGTTACTTTATCATATATTTCGCTGTAATTATAAGAATTCCCCTCCCCGTTTGGAGGAGGCCTATGTCCAGTAGTGGGCGTCTTCGGCTGAAATGATGATGATGATGATAAGAATTTAATTTAAAACCTACCAACTTTTCATTAAATCAAAAACGACTTTTTACTTAAGCTTAGTTTAAAAAAAAAAAGAAGATTGTTATTGAAAGTCGGTCGCGTCTAAATTATTCCGAAGCTTGCTAATTAAAATAGTGGGGTTTATTCATAAGTTAGTTAGTAAATTATTAGCCCCTGTTTAATCATACATGTTTGATGTTTAAATATGTCTTTACTTTAATCAATGTTCAGTGTATTATCACATAATACATCATGTATAACATGATATAAGTACTTACTTATTTATTACCATACTCATACAAAGAAGCAGCTAATGGTTGTATATTATAACGTAATGTTAAACACGATTTGTTATCTTTTTTTCTGGCCGATAAAAGATTGAAAAACTCGATGAAAATTAAATAAATGACAAAAAAAAAAACGCATAAAACTGCATGGGCAATGCTACTGCAATACACAACCACTTAATACAAAAAAAGTGAAGCTCCTGAGTTTTATGTCGCTTTTGATAAAATTGAGCAAGTATAATTTTTGATGGTACCTACCTAATGGTAAGAAATTATTGCATCGGGAATTAATTTAACAGTGAACAACACATTAAAGGCGGAGATTTCTTGAAAATGGTCAAACAGGTGGTTTTTTAAAGCAGTGATTCTTTAACCAAAAATAATTTCGAAAGAAAAAAAAAAGGGATATTTTCAAGTCTTTTTTGCGTACAGTGATGGAACTCAAAACACAATAAGTACATACCTACTTTAATGCATCATCAAAGTCACCTCTTACTATTATTTAAAAGCAGTTTATCTATTCAATAACAATTATAATTATAATTAAAAATATACCATACAATTTCAAATGTCAAACTGCATTAAGTGATACATTATTTATTATCAAATAGTTAATGTCTAATTTATACGATTTTATTTGCATTTTTACGACATACGCTTGCTCATTTATTTTTAGAATTTATTACAACAGATTTTAACCCGTAACGGATTGCAATAAAAACTATTATCGCTCATAACGACACTATTTAAAGTTAACATGGCAGACAAATTTATTGAACATACGTTGCAATGGATTAACAAATATCCTTCACAATTATCAGGTTGTGGAAAAGTCACTGCTTCCTTATTCCCATGATTTATTTGTAAGTTTGGAAGACTTGACCGGAACGGTGTCAAGGCCACCTTCCTAAAGCAGGAATTTTAAGGAGCTTATGATAAAAACTAAAATCCTATTACAAAAGAACCTTTTGTTAGCTGTTGATTGTTTCTTATTTAACTTCAGTAAGCCTCTTTTCCCTAATTTATTTCTGTAACTCGACGAAAAGTGAAGGAATAAAATTAACTTACGGAACAATTATCCTGAGCTCGCTTTTCGCATTTGACAGGTTTTTCTGTATAAATTCTATTCAAAGGCGTTCGGGCGTCTTCGATTCAATGATCGAAGTTGGCTCATATTTCTTCTCCTACGCAATTCAAGTTCGCTAATGAAAGACCCTTGTAACTTTAATCTTTGTAAAGTTGAAAATCCATCGTGAAACAATTTTACCGCGCGTTAAATAGCAACTTATTAAAATAAAATTTTCTTCCGCCTGTCAATAAATTTGAGTTTGGGATTTGCTTTAATTACGAATATAAGTCGGTGTAAATTTGTAAATGAAGGAAGTTGTCAGAACAACCCAAAACCGTGCCTGACTAGGTATTTTCGGGAAAATGGTTAGTAGCTTTCTCTTTTAACTTTGTGATTACAATTTTGTCCGTTCTCCGCGCCATAGAAGCTTGAAGATGGGCCATTACTTTATTTAAAAAAAAAAAAAACTACAAACTGAAAAACCACTTGAATTTCCGACGTTGGTTGGTGTCTTTGACCGACTTCCGAAATTAAAGTTATTTTCCACTTTGTAATGTTTTTCTTTAAAGTCGGTTGTTTTTTTTAATAAATGTGGTGACGGAAAGGTTTCTTAACATCATCCACACATACTTATAGATATTGTAGAAAAAATACGTTCTGATTAGTGATTTTTGAGTTACCTTCAATAAATTGAAGTTAACTCAAAAATCACTAATCAGAACTTGACAAAATTTTGAAGGGACCACTCTACAAGTACGCGTACCTACCCTTTCGAACAAAAGAAGTTTTTTTTAAATGCTTTATAAACGACGGAGTTCTGGGTTAACAAACATGAAAAAACGAATACAACCTAATTGGGAACTTCAAATTTAAATCAGTTAAAAATAGAGGCTTATGATCAGTAGAGGTTGAAGTCGGGCAGTGAAAGATCATGATCGACACGAGGATTAATCATGACAATGTCATCATCTGCCTAGGCTTTTCCCATGTATATTGGGGTCGGCTTCCAGTCTAACCAGATGCAGCTGCAGCTTTTACATGGAGCGCCTGCCTATCTGACCTCCACAACCCAGTTACTGGGTAACAAGATACCCCTTGGTAAGACTGGTTGTCAGACTTTCGGGCTTCTGAAGACCCCTACTCATGGCAATATGGGACAATTAAATTGGGAATCTCCCAAAATCAGTAGTTTAATAGTTACTCATGTTCAGAATATAATAATCTTCCGTTATTCACTAATCTTAGTTAAGGGTAACAAATTTAATCGAACAATAACAATAAAAACAGACGCACATAATACCGTTGTAATCTGTAACAAGGTAAACCGAGTCACAATTAGTGACGAAAGCCGAAACATAATTTAAAACCTCGTTCGCTACGTCGGTTGGTTAAAGTTGGATTAATCTGCATTTTTGCACACACAGGTTGGTAATACTGATTGCTATCAATTAAATAGGTAGGACTTTTATAAAATAATACAATATCACGCCTATATTTCCCAGAATAGTTATGTAGAAGTGTACCTTCATTTCGCCAATAATTGATTCCTATATAATATAAGGGGCGAGCCTATTGCCATCAACCACGCACCGAGCTCCAGGCTGCTTACTGGGGAATACCTGATGGGAAAACCCAATAACATTTTGTACGACCGGGAAATCGATGTCAGGATGTCATGCTCAACAGTAGCGGTTGCGACCACTGTACCAACGTAAGGCAGTCTTATACTAATATAGAGTTTCTAAAATCAGGTACGTATCAAAATCAAAAAATCTAAGTCAAAACTCATTTATTCAAATTAGGTTGAGAATTACCACTTTCCGAACGTCAAAATACATAAGACAGTCCTTCACCACTTCCTATATAGTGCTTTAGCTGGGAAGAAGAATTGGCGCAACAAACTCTCCAGCAGCACAGCTGTCTGTTTAGTCTGATGGACTTGATTTTAGTATAGGTATGAACCTAATTTTTTCTGGGGACTGAGAAAAATATTATAGCTTAAATAAGTATTCATTAAACCTCATAATTTCAGAAAAAAAAAAACCTAAATCGCTAACATTTGACTAAATACTTTTCTAATCATTAACTTCAAATTAATTTTACTCACATTTTCTTAGCAACGTTTTACTGTCGAAACAGAAATGTAAGCCTTTAATCGTCATTTGGGGACTAGGTCTTTTACCACAAGGTGCGGCACAGTGATTAAAAACCTATAATAATTCACGATACGCATACCTACGTCATAAAAATAAATTATGAACCACCAACACCTAATGCGAGTGCGGGCTTCTGATCAGACCATGCCCCGCTTGCTGGAGTATCCTAAGTACCCTTTCACCGACACCTTGGATGACCGAAAGAATGCCCCTGATGCTGCAATTAATGAGGCCAGCTAATGCGCTCAAACTATCAACTGGGAATACCGTGGCCCCTGGCACACAGGCAACGCGCGCCTCAAAGAGATGTCAGCACAACCTGATGGGGCCCGCAAGGGCCGATGCCTGCCAGGGGTGCGGGTTGTTTCGAAAGAGATACCACAGCCCCTGGCCTACGGGCTACTGAAGGTACAAGGGTGGGTTTTAGTCAGTAAAAGTCTGACACGCCTGAGCTCCACCCAGAGCGGGATAAGTTATTTGACGATTTCCCAACCAAAAAAAATAATAATTGCTATCAATTGGGATGGATTGCCTCGTTGGTCGATAGTGATGCTGACCATTAGCTCCTGGGTTGGACCCCAAGGTTAAGCAAAATTGTTGGGTTTTTTTATTTGGACTTTCTCAGAGGCATTCCGGAGTCTAGATTCGTGCTCAGTTAGCAATAGGCTCACCCTTTTATGAAATGTGACTTAAGCGTAACTGGGATAATGTGGGTACATCTTTGCCTAACCCATCGGGCAACCAGGCGTGATCTTCTTGTGCCTAATGCTTTTTGTCTCTGTCATCTTCAAAAGATTGACAGAAACAGAAGTATTTAATCATTTCTGATAGGAAGGAGCCTTAATCATACAATGGCACAAAAAAAAAAAAACGAATGATTTATACAACCTGCCAGATGTTTACTTCAGAGTGGCCAATAATATAACCAAAGTTAATCAAACAAAATAATAAGCATCCGCCGAAACTAGGGCACCAACAAACTATAAAATTCATAACCCTCCCTTCATAACTAACCCTTATTACCCACATGACCACCCTGGGGATTTAAAAGAGTTCAAAGGATCATATCAGGCAGATGGACATCATCATACTATAGCAATTGACTTCCCAAACTTAGTTATAATAATTAAATTCGGACTGCGTCGTTTGTCTAGTGGTCGCAAGCGATACTGTTGAGCATGAGGTGAGTGTAATAGCACTCACCTTATTAGGGTGAGTTATCATCTCAGTCGCAGCATTGCAGGGTTGATGGCAATAGCTGCACTCCTATAATAGCTAGGACCTGATCTCTCTTGAAGCCTGCGGTCAAGGTGCATGCTCAGGCACTTCACAGAGTCATTATATGGAACTTCATGCCTAGTTTCATAGCTGGCATATATATCTCAGACTGAAGGTAACCTGGACCGCCATGGAGGAGTGGAGGCAAAGGTCCTCGTGCATACATGGGAGTGGCGCGAGGAGGCAAAACGCCGGGGCGTAACTGCCCTGCCGCGAAAAATCGCGGTGCAGCGGACAGAGCACCGGCGAGATCTTATGGCGACATGGAGATTGCGATTGTCGCAACCCAGTGCCGGGCACGCCACGATTGCGGCGGTAAGTCCCCTTTTTGAGGAGTGGATTGAGAGGCAAAATGGTGTCCTCACCTTCCGCCTGACGCAGGTCCTCACCGAACACGCTTGTTTCGGGAGGTTCCTGTTTCGGACAAGGCGGGAGGAAACGCTCGGGTGTTTCCACTGCGTAGATCGCCCTGAGGACACGGTTCCATTCACCAGCCATCACCTTCTTCTGCGAAGCAGTAATTCTCGCGAAGAGGGAGGTGGAGCACGTGAGGGAAAGGCAATGCGCCTTCACAGCCCTAGTCACCGCAGGAGACACCCTAGGCGTCGGGAATCCCAGGCTGATACCCGGCCACCGTAGGCATGGGCTTTCGGAAGGCGAGTAATGGGTAGCTCGCTGTCCGGTAAGGACCAAGCCCGGGTCGACAGCGTGTTGTGATCCACGGGGTCCATATTGGCCGATGCCAGCCAGGGATGCGGGTTGTTTGAAAGAGTTACCGTGACCCCTGGCATACGGGCAACTGAAGGAACACGGGTAGGTTTAGTCAGTAAAAGTCTGACATGCCCTCTAGAGCGGGACAAGTTATTTGATGATTTCCCACCCAAAAAAAGGGGTAACCTGGACAACTATCAGTAATCGTTACACTAGTTAATCAAATTACGCGTAACGATCAGTACGTAATCTTCGGTTTTTTTTTTTTTTTTTTTGGAATTGGCATCTCGCAGTTGACCTTGAGAGGCCGTGACTGCTCAACCGGACTTTCCTGTGAAGGTTTTTAGGAATCTAAAAGCCTCCAGCCAGGGCGTAAACCTACTTAAACCTAAAACGACTGCGCACTGAGGGCACCCCCTGTGGGGTACGAACCTCGGCTCAGGGAGTCGCTGGCGGGGGGGGGGGGCAGCTAGTACTATCAGGGACAGGCTGGATCAAGATATTATTTTCATGATTATTAGACGGGGAATTTAAAGCTACTGGCTCAGCTGCGGCGCGGGCTGGCGCATCAACGAGCAAGGGACGGTCGGGGGTCTGATCGCTACTCGGGAGTCTTCGCGGGGCGCGAGGACCTCGGCGGCGAGGTCGGTAGGACGGTCGTCGTTTGTGTTTGTGTACTGTACTGGTGGCCCTATTCTTTTCTTGGAGAACAGTGATGGGGTCGTCTGGGTCTGAGAGGACATGTTTCGGCCTGCGAATACTACTGATTCTACTGGGGACATAACTAGCGGCCTTCACAATCAAGGGATTGCGATGTATCTCGGCTTTATCGAAGAAACGCTTCGAGTTGCGTTTCATAAATTGAGCAATAGTGGGCATTTTCAGATCGAGATGGAGGATCTCGTTCCGAACGTACCATGGGGAGCCTGTGGCTTGGCTGCATCCTATGGATGTGTCGGGGGTGCGTGTGTGCAAAGACTGCACATGCATACGTCATGATGGGCCTTATGCACGCCGTGTAAATACGCAATTTGCACTTGAGTGACAATTTGCTACGTGCGTTCAGAACAGAATGCAACCTTCCGAGAGCGAAGGCGGCGCGTGAGCGCGCCTTCCTGATATGCTCAGAGAAGGAGAGGTGCTGATCTAGAATTACTCCAAGGTATTTGGCTTGCTTTTCCCAAGGGATCGGCTTGCCGAATATGGAGATGGGCGGGAGGGGGTCTTGGCGGCGCTGCGGTCTCTTAAAGAGAACCGCCTGGCTCTTGTCCGGATTTAGTTCGATACGCCATTTCCTAAACCATGCACCGAGTACGTTGACTGCGGTCTGGAGGGATTTGGCTATCGCTTTGGAACTACGCCCAGAGTGGTAGATGGCCGTGTCGTCTGCGAACAGAGTCAACTGTGCCTTACCACTCTTGGGGATATCGCTGGTGAACAGCGTAAAGATGAGAGGGGATAGCACAGCGCCCTGAGGGACGCCGGCGCGAATCGGGTGGGGGGATGAGAGAGCCCCTTCGATGCGATAGCGAAAGGTGCGGTTCGACAGAAAGTCTCGTAAGATGAGTACGAGTCGGTCCGGCACGCCGAGTTTGTACAGCTTGTAAATCAAGCCGTTGTGCCAGACCTTGTCGAAGGCTTTCGCTATGTCGAAAAATACTGCACCGGTCGCATAGTTGTGTTGGAGACCAACGCCTATATGCTCTACGATCCGGTGTACCTGTTGTACGCAACTGTGCTGGGTTCGGAAGCCGAACTGCTCGTTGGGTATCAGGCCTTTAGTCTCGGCGAAGTCCCTGAGGCGCTTGTAAATAAGTCGCTCCGTAATCTTCGGACATTGAACTAACATAATATAGCTAATGCTTACGCTTGCAGTGCTTTCCTAACCAGCTGGCGCACAAGTGTGCGGTGGGATTTTAGTGTGCGTAAATCGAGTAGTGTGCTCAAACGTTTTGTTTAGTCAATAACAACTTTTATAAAAAAATACTAAGTGTAGTTTAACTAAATTAAATTACAGACGTTATTTTAGTCTTATAATTTAAAGTACTATTTGGGGTGTTTGAACTCTTGCGTTAATTCCGTTACTCGTTGTATAATGTACAACACCGGTCCCAATATAAAAAGCCCTGGGGTACTCCTGCAGTTTTTGTGGAGAGAGGAGGTACTAATATCTCTTTCCTTAACTTGATATATAATGTTCTGTCGGAGAGGTAAGATTCAAGCAGTTCATTTTACATGTGGGGTAGACGAACATACAAAAGTATTGCGTTTTATATGTATAACGTAAGTATTTACGTAGGTAAAGGTACTATATAAATATTTGAAAAGAATTCTTTATATAGCCACTAAAAATAAGAGGCTCAATTTAAAACAGAATGTTTTTTCCGGCTGTAAATTGAACATCCTTATTTAGTTTTCGGGCACTCTCAGACATATTAAATATTATATTTATTTATTCATTAACTTTTTCTTTTTATTTACTGTACTTTTGGAAAGTCAATTGATTTCCTTAGTAAAAAATATGGTTAAAGCTAAAATAATTCTTGTTACTCCAACATCGTTTTTTTTAATTTTATTGTCGCCCTAAGTAAACGATATTTCATGGTATTAAACTATGCTCCTTCGCCGGAGTAAGCATAACATACGAGTACCTTCGCGCTAAATTATCTTAACTCGAGTGTGCTATTTAAAATCACAATCGTTAATCGGTATTACTCATATACGAAAGTAAAATAATACTTAAATTGAGAGGTGGAAAAGCGATTTATTATTCTGGTGCGAAACTTAAAAAGCCCGTGAACATTATTATTGAATGAAATCAACCCACTCCGTTTCGGTAGCAGGCTTTTATTCATTTACATACAAAAGTGTTACTGCAAAAATTCGTGCACCAAGTGCCGAATCGTTCGGAACAAAAATTCAAATCAACAAACCAAAACAAAGTAATCAGTTTCAAAAACTAAATCAACATCATCATCATAGCCTAGCCTTTTCCCATCTATGTTGGGGTCGGCTTCCAGCGAACCCAGATCCAGCTGGACATTTCACATGGAGCAACTGCCTATCTGAACTCCACAACCCAGTAACTGGGTAATACGATACCCTTTGGCAAGACTGGTTGTCAAAGTTTCGGACTTTTGACGACCCATAACCACTGGACGTCAAAGATCCGCGAACGACAGCAGGGACTAACAGCTTAACGTGCTTTCCAAGGCACGGAGTGGTCTTGATGTGTAAAGATGGTCACCCATCCACGGAACTACCGCGGTATACGTAGCTTAACCTGATTTATGAACACGTGCGGCTGTTATTACTTAGCCACAAACCCCTCATCAACATCAAACAGAAGTTAACAGAAGTTAACAATTACACTCCAAGTAGCAACAAAGCATTTCTATTGGCAAATCGTTCCGCTATTCCGGTTTCTTTCACTCAAATAATATCATATGAGAAGATAAAATGTAAATATATCATACACCTCAGTGAATCAAATACTCAGCGATAAAAATCAGAAGGCGTGAATACATCAGCACGCACCAACAAGATTTACATAAACGAGTCGAATGTTGCCAGCGTACGCTTCAACGGATTTTCATTTAGGGACGTGGATGTACGGAACGTCGTAATGATTTGTTGCTACTTTTGTAGAATTGTTGCTTCGTTTGAGTGTCTTGATTTATTACTGGGAAGTGGGGAATATAATGTAGCCTCGTTAGGGCCTTAGTTAAAAAGACCTACTTCAACGGTAGCGTGGTCGCGTTTCAGAATAAATGTTAAATGTAGACATTAATAATACATAAATTCTTGCAGTCGTACATTTCGTTATTCTTATAAGGAATAACAAGAATTTATTAAATTTAAATTCATATTTCTGAATGTTGTTTCTGCCAAGGAAATATAATAATTGACACTGCCTTAATTAATGCAGGTAAATTCCAGAAGAAATTTCTGATAATAATTTTCAATGTGTTCAACAATATTGGAACCATCGGATAAAATCGATGTAAACTCTTTTTTTTTTCTGCAGTTATAACCCTTCGACCTTTTAATACAACGTGGATGTAATTTGTGTCCTTTTTGGTAACGTAATCCTTAATTAAGCTTTACCAAACCTGGCGGCCCGTTTAATCGCGTTTGTCATTCCTAATTTACCGTATTTAGATCAGGTTACAAAATGTGTTTGGAAAAGGCCACAGAACACCGTTCGGTTTACAAAATAAATTATTTTTACACAAATTTAATGAAACCCACCTGTGTGCGTTAGGGAGGGTATACCTTTTTATGCCTTTAAATTGTACATTTATTTCGAAGTGTTATTTGATTAATTTTATTTGTAAAGCTATTAGAAGAGCGAAAATAAGATTACGTTCTCCTATTACTTGAAAAGAAAATCTTTACTGATTTGTTTTAATTGAATCTTAAAGTTTCTAGTAATCCTACTATAAAATTATAAATGTGTCATTTTTTATATTTGGATGTTTGTCAAAAACGACTAAACGGATTTGGATGAAATCTTGCACACAGATAGTTTATAAGCCGGAATAATACATAGGACACTTTTCCTTTAGGATAGTTCCCAATCTCCACGCGGTTGAAGCCGTTGGCAAAACCTAAGTCTCCTAATGAAGCAATAAATTAATAGGTAATGTGAAACTTTAATAAACAGGCATTAATATTATCATAGTTGTTATTACGTGAATACTATAAATAAACACATCTAGAATGTTTGAAAAACAAGTTTTACTAACGAAATGTGTGTAGGTGTCAAAGCTAAAATTACTGGAACTAACAATTAGACCCTTTGTAGAAACCTAAGCTAGTAAAAGAAAGAAAAACTTTAGCCTCGGAATAAGTCTACTCAGTACGAGTGTGAGGCCTTTGACTAAAAGTTGGACTTAATGCTATAATACTCTGGAAATTGTTGTACGTAATACTGGCCTTAGAAGACTTTTACTGGCTGCTCCGTACAGTTTTTGAGATTAGTAGGTATGTGTAGTTTCCTTGTTAGTAAATGTTTTTATGCCTTATTCATCATCATCTGCCTAGCCTTTTCCCAACTATGTTGGGGTCGGCTTCCAGTCTAACCGGATGTAGCTGAATACCAGTATTTTACATGGAGCGACTGCCTATCTGACCTCCACAACCCAGTTACTGGGTAATACGATACCCCTTGGTAAGACTAGTTGTCAGACTTTCGGGCTTCTGACGACCCGTAACGACTGCCAAAGATCTACAAATGACAGCCGGGACCAACGGCTTAACGTGCTTTCCGAGGCACGGAGGGGTCTTGGTATGTAAAGATGGTCACCCATCCACGGACCAACCGCGGAAAGCGTAGCTTAACCAGGCCGATCGACCCGATGCCTTATTAAAGATCGATAATAATATGTCCGACAAGTCGCCTTTTGGTTGGAGTATCAAGATATTACACTAGCTATTGTAATTAAGCTTCCACTGTTGGGACACAGGTCGCTTCTCTTTGAGAAAAAGTGGGCCATAATGTACCACGCGGGCCCAGTGCGGGTTGAGGGATGTGACATGTCTTCGATTTTTTTGGTTCTAGGACATTTTTTAAGACGGTTTTCTCATGATATTTTCCTCCACCGTTTTAAGAGCAGTGGTGATGGAATAAAATACACAAAGAAAATTGCTTACAGCTCGTAAGTTGGGGCCAATACCACTGGGCCAACATTGTCTGATGTTGTTTGATACATAGCTAAGTAAATTCCAGAGTGTTCTAAGGTAACGCTGGAAGCGAAATATTTCTGTTGATTTCAGTTGAGTTTTAGTTAAAAATTAATTTAAAAATAACTAAGCGTCATATTACCTTCTGATATACCTACATTACCCTGGGGCTTGTGGATAAGTAACAATAGCTGCACGGGTCGATCGATCAGGTTAAGCTACGCTTGCCGCGGTTGGTCCGTGGATGGGTGACCATCTTTACATACCAAGACCCCTCCGTGCCTCAGAAAGCACGTTAAGCCGTTGGTCCCGGCTGTCATTTGTGGATCTTTGATAGTCGTTACGGGTCGTCAGAAGCCCGAAAGTCTGACAACCAGTCTTACCAAGGGGTATCGTATTACCCAGTTACTGGGTTGTGGAGGTCAGATAGGCAGTCGCTCCATGTAAAATACTGGTATTCAGCTGCATCCGGTTAGACTGGAAGCCGACCCCAACATAGTTGGGAAAAAGCTAGGCAGATGATGATGATACCTACATTACCCGCTTTTCATAATTTCTTAATATTATCTACTACATTCCAGCATGAATATAGCTAGTAAAAGTACGTTTAATTAAGTTCCTCTCTGTAAAGAAAATGCCTCGTAGCTAGATTTTCAATGAATACTTGAAGAGGACTGACACAGAAAATAATTACACAGATACCCAAGTCAGAAAATCAAAGTCGGCCATTTGTAAATACATATGTATATAAGTACTAACACATTTATCTACGTACCTATCCTGACGGAGGTATTTTCCTCAGCTTTGAGTGATAAATAGGCTTTTTGTAATAAAACTTTTACTTTTTAGAAACAGTTAATTTTAAACTAACATATTTATTCAACAACATTACAAACTGAAAAGGTTCGTTAAATAAGCACTTACAACTAAAATTACAAGTAACATTTTAGTTAAAATACAAAGCACAAACATAATAAAACAGAAAGAAAGTTTACTACGATAGTTATTTCAATCCTTTGTATCCCGCGACCTTTTAAATAAAGATCCAGTATAAAGGCTCTACGTGAATGGAGTGAAGTCAGAATATGTCCAAATTGTCTAATACGTTCGGCCAGGCCGGCCCATTACGTTTCACAAATAGACCATTAGATCCCAATCCCTTTGCTATTTCAAAAGGATGAAGGGGTAATTTACGAGCTCAAAATTTAAATCTACGACCAACTTGTTTAATAGCAACCTTCGGGGTTAATTCTGTTGTTAAACTGTATTATTATGAAGCGCTCTTACACGTTTACTTGGGCCAGTATTACTCTGGAGCGTTCCAAGTTATTAATTGCCCGTACAAGAAAACTTTTCCGGCGTTTGCGTACGCTTTAAAAGCTTCCACTTTTGTTGCGTGGTGTTTTAAATACAATGAAAGCTAAACAGCCGTTATAATGTAAACATAGGTAAATAATTGTGAGTTAATCTGTACAAATATGGATCAATAAACAATGTGGAAGTTTCAAGCGCTCTGGCACTTTCATTAAAGTAGAAACAACGGGGTCGTGGTCTGTGAGACGAGTCTGGAACGGCTCCCTCGCGTCAGTTGTCCACAATTAATAATAGAGGTCTGCAAGTTGAATGCCACATGTTGTTGCATGGGCTCCTCTTGCCTTGCATGTTGAATACAGATGAGCTTATTTATGTAAATTTGCGTCGCCTCCACGCTAGAGGATGACGCTCCGTTTTGAGTAATCCCCGGCATCGCAAGTGATTGATGCCGAAGCCGTTGACATTCCGCTTTGCTGGCGATCACGGGTGGCTTATGCAAGCTATTTTTTATTATGCCTTCATGTCAGAAAATATTTTAAGCGCCTGAGACGTGCCACTTTGTTGTGTATGTTCGACGTAATATGGAATGAATAATGGAACCTATCAAGCTGGTTTGAGGCTAGACTAAATCTAAAGTCATCAATAACCTCTTCTGCAAGAATGCACTTTATGGAAGCCTAATAATCACAACACACATGTTCATTTGGAACGACATGAGATTGAAGTGAAAAAAATATTTTTTTTTTGGAAAGCTCTTCAAAATGTATAAAAAGTTTAACGGTAAGTTCATCGAAGCAAAAATTTAGAAAAACCCACCCAAGAACAACTTAAAGCATTTTCTAAAAAGCAAGTTAAACGTCGATCATTTATCCATCACTTTTTTAAAGGCAATTATTTTCAGATTTATGTACTTCTTTATGGCTTCTGTATTATGATTAATTATTTGCTGAAATTATGACTGGCCAGCATCATTTTGTAAAGGAAGTTAATTAAAATATTCGATATTGTTGGAAGTTAATTTTATTTTCGGAACCACAAAGTTTTATAAATTCATATTTAATATTTTTTGTAAAAAAGTTCATTACTCCAAGCCCAATTTGTTTTCAATTTCCAAAACCAATTTTGTTTCTATAAATAAATTCAGTTGGGAACATTATATACATATAAATAGGTAATCAACCTGTAAATGTTCCAAGGCTGCTGGGTCAGAGAGAGTGGGTAGTCCACCACGCGAGCCCAGTGCGGGTTGGTAGATGTCACATGTCTTCGAATCTTTGGTTCTAGGTATCACGATGTTTTCCTTCACAGTTTTGAAATAATTTAAACGAAGTAAAGTGACTATCTAGGTCCGAACCCACGGCGGTACAACTCGTAAGTCGCGGCCGTTTCCACTGAGTCACCACTCACTGTTGGGAACATTAAAATAATCAATTCACTTTCACAATATATTTCAGCTTTCAGCCAATCGATTGTAACCCTTTAAATGCCTAAACGATCAATTGATTTGTATTTGATAAACTACGTTTTCTATTGGAAGGAAAGCGGTTGCAAACAATTTATTAAGCTCATTGTTCGGTTTAAAACGAAAGCTTTTCGTTAACGCTCGGGCGCCGGACACAGTGAGCGTAGCGGATGTTCACTGTAGAAAAATACAATTTAAACTTTCTTTATACAAGGAATACATTAAATAAGGGCTGATCACGAGACTCTATTTCAGTTTAGCAAGATTTTTGAAATGCAAGTTACGTTATTTTGGCATTCAGTTCAGAAGAACAGTTTCAGTTTGCTAGATTTTTTTGGATTGAAAACGATATGCTGAGTTTTGATTAATTTATCTAGGAATGAAAACAATTTGATTTGGAGGCAAGACGATAAGCTCCAGAGTGAGACGCATCGTCTACTACAGTAGACTCTAGTTCTCTGCTGTTGCAGTACGGATGAAAAACGCCCGCATGCGATGGCCGCAAGCACTGTGTTTGCTGCAACTGTATAAGAAACTTTAAATATAAGATAAGATAAGACATTTATTTGTAGAAACATAAGTATAGATACAAGGCACGCAGGTTGTTTATAAACAAAAAGGATCCGTCATTTTCGGCCTGTATGACATACAAATATATAGGTAAGAAAAGTCATTCATGGGTATTTAAACAAAGTTAAAAACATTATTAAATCACACAAACTAAAAATTTAATTTTAACAATAAATTATAGATTTTAATTAAATTGTCCTATAATCTAATTATATATTGTCAAAATTATAAAATGCAAGTAAATATTTGTTAAATTCGTAATATTATTACACTTTGTCATTTTAACATTCTAAAATACTGTAGTTTGCTTTCCCAAATATATATAACTTTAGCTGTTTTTTTTACTATGTGTGCGCTTAGTTCCCTCCATCCCTTAGGAAGTTTATTAAATAATAAAGGCATCATGCAAAACACTTTTCCGCATTAATGCTATTTTGGAACCATGTGAGCAAAGCATAGTGTTATCGCGTCTGGCGCGACTGACTTTGTCTGCCATGCGTGGAAATAATTGCCGATTACATTACATGTAGACAACTTGCCCTCTGGATTAATCCTTAGCGTCTATTTTGCTTAAAGAAAACACTTTAATAAAAGTAAACGATGTCTTGGTATTTATCATGAGGCGACTGCAGGAACTGCGTTGGCGCCGAGCGGTATTGTAAATCTTGGTGCAATATCCTGCTATTATTCAGCGGTGCTGAAGCTGAAATATTATAGAGATTTGCACATTACGGGCTGTACACAATTCAATGGTTGCGAATGCGTTTGGAGAGCTGAGCTGGCTATTGTTAATAGAAATAGGAAAATGTGGTGGCATAATTTATCGCGTTTAACCTAATTCTAAAGTGCAGTAATAAAATACAGCTTGAAATAGCAGCTTCCGTAGCAAGCTTGCTGCTTATTACGTTTTCCATTGCACCAGCATGTATTCCAATAACCATTTTCGTGACAGCTAGTCAAGTCGTGATTTTTAAAACTAAGCCGGCGACTAAAATAGAACATTTTCTATGAAAACTTAATGAAAATTGATCTCGGATAATTGTGGGAGCCCTTTAGTTCTTACTGATCCGAATAATGCCTCTAAGTTACCATTTCTATAGTGCTCACATAAACGGCACGCGTCAACGGCAGAGTCAACTGTAGCTATCGACACGCGTCGACAGCAGGTGCCGACGCTCGTGTATTTGAGCACCGTTCCCTGCAGGTGCCCCTGCTGTTGACGGCATACTTGAGCACCGCAATCACCAGTTGCCTCTGCCGTTGACGCTGTATTTAAGCACCGTACTTTGCAGTTGCCTCTACTGTTGATGGTGAATTTAAGTACCGTACTCTGCAGGTGCCCCTGCCGTTCATAGTATATTTGAGCAGCTACTCTGCAGTTGCCTCTGCCGTTGACGGTAAATTTGAGCATCGTACTCTGCAGTTATGTCTGCCATTGACACGTGCCACTCGTGTTTATAAACACTTATGAAAAATCGTTTATTGAAAAAGGGTGCCTACCTATTCTTGTAAATTTTAATCTATTGATCGTAGAAAGGAGACTGAAACGATTACATACAATCTTGGGCCTACATGTAAAAAGATGGCAGTGGTGTCAATTAATAGCATAAATATTATCAACCTTTCACTGAAAATTCTGTGGATTTTGTCAATCTGAGAACAGCGATATAAGAGATTAAATAAAACTGAGGTTATGTTACAATCTTTAACTGACAGAATTGTTTCATCGTCTAAGGGTCATCGGCCCAGTGTATTGTAGTGCCCAGTTGCTATCCCACAATTCACACAACACAGCGATCCATAGTTTCAACAATATCCAATCCACAAGCCCGCGGCAAAATCCAAAATAACAATTCCTAGTCAAACGTGTGAGTGATTTTCGTTTTCCAGTGTGAAAGCCAGGGTCAAACAAGGTAGGCAGGGTCGGAATCCGTAAAATTCAAAGCAGTGGTCGTGAAAAATGAAGGATAATAATAGGGAAAGCACTCAAAACGCATCGGAAAACACAAAACGAGTCAGCAAACATAAGCAATCGGCAACTGTCTAGTGTCAATGTCAGTCAGTTATCTTGCTAGTGATAGACTAACAATAAAAGACTGATTTTAATCGATATGAAATCGATAATCATTAATATTGGTTTTCCAGTAATTAATTGATATTTTATTTATTAATAGGACTATAATGATATACACTAGATTGCATTTAAGTATACATAGTGCATTTAATTACTTTGAGTTAATTATTTAGTGCAAAGGTTTTATTTACGGAACTGTGTAATCGATTAATCAATCGATAATCTCACGAAAACGATCTTTCTCATATTTCTCCGCTTCCAGATTGAGAATTGAGGTGATATTTCATATTCTAAGATAAAAAAATATGACTAATTTTTTAGATCATATCTCAACTTATTACATTTGGGCCCACCGTTTTCCATCTCCTTTGCATAAAGTCTTTCGCTTAGGAGTTAGTGTGTGGAGTAATGTGATGCTACGCGTATATGACATTGTTAAGTAAGTAACCCATTTAATAAAGCGGTGTGTCACGTAAAGATCGTTCAGTAAATAATAAAGTTTTAATCCCCTATCACAAGACGGGACGAAACGAGCATTCCAATTAGTGCTGGATTCTCATTAAGTTTCAGATTCTTGGCGTACACTTTGATATCGGAGCTACGTGATCAAGATTTAGTTCATTTTATTTGAACTTCAATTGTTCAGTATGTTTACTAAATGTTACTACGTTTTGTGGTATCGATAACCCCGAACTTATTCAATATGTAGTTAAGGTCAAATATACTGAACGAAAATAAAGAATAAATAGGTTTAACAAAGTAAATACGCGAGAATTAACTTAATGTCAAAACGCTATCTCAATAACAAAAGCACTCAACGCGTATTCTATTAATTCAACCCGATCCAATTCAAAAGTCAAAGAAAGTAGCAAATTTATTCAACAAACAAATCATCGTTCCACTTCGCCGACGCAATCAAAATTTCAAAATTTGCAAACGCCAGCGTTGCCGAAGATAAAAAGACGGCTACCTTAAAGAGACCGCAATTCTATTAAAGTTTTGTAAGAGTTTGTAAGTGTTCGAAAAATTTGTGGTGGAAATGGCCAACGTTAGTTCCGCATAGGAGTCAAGGTGTGGAACCCCTGCTTCATGAATAAGGCAGGACGACGCCGCCTTTGCCGTGTTTCCATCTCAATAACGGTGAATTCTTTTTACACGTTTCTTGACTTGTGGACTGTTTTAGCGTCGCCGAATAAATATGTCCATATGTTTTTATTTGGGTTTATGTGAAAATAATAAATCTTTTTATAAAGGATTCTTAGCTGAGGTTATCGTCGGTTTCGATTAGACTTTTATCGTGCCTGGCATAAGATGTCTAAACACAACGCACAACCGATAAACATGCTCCTTATTTGATTAATCTCGTTAATATCGAAACGTGCACCATCACACGACCTCAATCAATCAAAGAACGTTACGCGCAAAGTGGAACATAAAAACCATTCATCTACCCAAGAAACAGCACTTTACAGTAAACACCATAGTACACATAAACAAACTTAAAAATAGCGAATTCAAAACTGGATGCATGCCATCAGAACTTGTACAAACTTTAATTTTAAGATTATGCAGATATATTTAGTGGAGACAGAGCGCATCCTTATAAGCTGCTTTGTCATTCAACGTTGCTTCTACAGTTTCATTTCGGTCACAAGAAACTTTATGAAACAGCACTTCTCAAGTATTCATCATCAAAATATGAGGAAAGGAGCTAAAACACCGTTGCTTTTGCAAAGAATAAGTTCAAATTTGGCAAGAAGACGACAAATTTTCATTGCATCTCTAGACGGCAGGTGCGCATACCATGGATAAAGAAAAACTCCGCTTTTGCTGGGAATATTTTTATAAGGAAAATGTATCGCACACTACCGCTTGGCGGAGAATCGCTGCTCACTGTGCTCGCTTTGAAAATAATTTATCTCACTTTTAATATACTTTCGCGATTATACGTGTGTCGTATTTTTTTTATTTCATGCAGAAAACAGTTTCACTTTTAGTAATAACTAGGTCTGCTACACTTTTCCCACGGGAACGTGATACAAGAACAAGAATCTTATGTAGGAGTGACATGAGCTGTCTGCCAGTGAGAGTCCTGTCAGAATTGGTTCAGCCGTTTCGGAGATTAGCCGAAGCAAACAGACAGATATATACCCACATATTTTTCACTTTGCATTTATCAAAAGCTGTTGTGTGATTTGCAATAATGTATGTCACGTATATTATCATGGATGTATAGATAAAACAGCTGTTATTTTGACATAACAAACAGATACATCAATTTATTTATTTGTATAGATAATATTCAGATAGACTGAATAGGTATATTATTTCTAGTTTTATCTCTAGCAATTATATGTACAGATCACAATTCGTATGTAAATCAAGGGATTATTCAATACTTCAACGGTGTTTTGTCCGCCAATCAAATGCGCAATTTTCCTTAAAAGAAGGAAGAATTGAAAGAATTGAGATCTTGTTATTGCACTCGTGTATCACGTTCTCTAAATGAAGTAGATTTGATCGTAGAGACAGCTTTCTTCAACAATCCCTTGTTTTCAGCAATCGAAATGTTGAATGAATGTTTTTCCGAAACTTTTACAAGATTCCTTGAAAGAAATCGTCTTTTTGTAATAAAAACTTGAAGAGAATTATTGTAAGTACTTTGTTTGTTTTTATATGTTTTACATACCAACCAACCCGCACTGTGCTCGCGTGGTGGATTACGGCCCACTCCCTCTCACGGAGAGGAGGCCTGTGTCCCAGCAGTGGGAACGTAATAGGCTGAGTATGTATGTATGTATGTATATGTTTTACAGTTCCACTTGTCATATTTTGAGGAGTAATATGTAAATATAACTAAATAACCTCACGCCTTGTTTCCCCGAAAGGATGGGCAGAGTTGTACATATATTCAACCCACATTTCGCCAGAAGTCCTATGTAATAAGGGGCGACCCTTCTGCCACCAACCGGGCACAAACCCAGACTACGGGCTATTGAGAAAATCCATTAAAAAAAAAAAAATACATAATCGAACCAAGGAACTCATGCAGTAATTTGGAAAAAACATATTTATACGATTATTATTTATAGAGCTTAATTTATAAGTAAACTAACAGTATCAGATAAATAGACATTCTGAGTCAAAGACGTACGAAAACATCTACTAACTACACCAACTAATAAACACATTTTATGGGTCAGTCCGTGTCCAATACCACAGACCAATTCCGAAAATGTGACTTTGACATTGAAGCAACACTGGTTTAGCACGGAATATTCGTAAACATTTTGTAGTCACGTGTCACTAATTGTCCGATTCCCAATCGGATCACGTAGTCGCGAAGGCAGCAGTAAACAGGCGATATTTCGTGGACAAGGAAAGTTTGTACCGTCATGCGAATCGGAACACCCTCTGCCAACAGATTGTGGGGCGTTCCAGCTAGGAACAATTAAAGCCAAATGCTCACCGACGCCGATGTTTCATTGTAAACCGTTACAAAGGAGTGCGGAGAATCCCGAGCAACAGATTTCACTGTTATTCTTTTTAATAACGTCGTTAACGTTTTTATTTTAACTGTTCCCGTTTATAGCTAATGATAAGTTTATGGAGGGATTTCCGAGGAAAAATTTACGCAGAATAATTCTGTATCACGCTTTTGTATTCATGTAATGCCTAGGTTTTATTATTCTTTATGAAAATCTTGGAGGTACAGCGGTATGGATTTTTCTATTTTTGATCGTCTTTTTTCTGAGGTTTCAAAATTTATCCACTCAGTATACAGTGAGATTTGGATAGAGAGAGAGATACTATCCAATGCGTTGGACCGACCAAATCAAAACTGCACTCAATGGTCCACTCCACGAATGCTCAAGCAAAGCCAAAGTACGGGAGGAATGGCGACGGATTGTGAAGCTTGCCACCACCCCTGATGTGACGACCACGACCACTCTGCCAAGAGTGTGACGACGAAGAAGAAGATACAGTGAGAATCAGAAATGTGTGGTCATAATTGAAGGAGGTGAAAGTTGTTTAGTTTCAAAAATTTGAACACGTTTCTAAATTTCGTAGGGTACTCAACTGGCTTCCTACTGGACGCTCGGATATTGTGTCTGTTATTTAATCTACTCCACAACCCTAAAACGCCATCCTATCTGCGGGAACGTTTTTCCTACGCCCGACCTTTTGATGCGCCTTGCAGGTCACATCTTAGAAATCTCTTCAAATCTCCCACTCAACCGGGTTCTACTCCTATTCCTTCATTGTGCACGCGGTGCGGTTGTGGATTTCACTTCCACCTGACGTTAGGAACTGCCAAACTGTTGCATTACTTAAAAATAAGAGTGAACGAACCCTATGTTCCCATTTTGTCATAATTGCATATGTAGGTATTTATTATTTAAATGACATTATAATTATTAAAAAAAAATGGATAATTACTTTCAATTCAATTCAATACCCGTGTTTCTTGGCTTGTGCATCTGTTGGTGGAAAGCTTTTTTAAGGAAAAGTAATTGTTTGTTCTGTATGTATTTTTTTTATTTGTATTAGTTAAGCGTGTATTATTTATTTTCTTAAGTTAAGTCTTAAGTAGTTATTTTGTACCTACCGACCTTTTTTATGTTGTTTTTTTTAAGTTAAGTGTTTATCGGTGGAAACTTGTAAATGGCCTTCAGTTTCATATTGTTTAATAACATTGTTTATGTCAGCTGTACCTACCTAAGTTTCCCGAATAAAATAAATATAATAAAATATATTTTAGTAATATTTATTATTGTATAATGTACGTATTATTCTTATTTTGAATGTTTTTATGTATAGTAGAGAGTTTTATTTTCATTTTATCACTTACACACTTTGTATAGATCCATCTGTCTTTATCTACTCTTCTGTGCTATAATATGCTGGAAGTGATTTCTTTAGAAATAGGATCACCTTTGTGTTTCTGTTTGTATGTTTGTAAATAAATATAATCACACAAAACTGACACACGCTGTATAATTTGAAAGTGAGACTTTTACACAATTACTAGCTAACACTATTTATCACTCTAAAAATATTGAACCAATAGTTTAAATTACAGCCTTATTTACCTACCGTAGGGGTAGAACTAAACACACAAATCACCTAATCAAACATCTAGACTGGGAACAAATATGTAGGGCATACAAATATTTGTTCCGAAATGGGAACAGACCTTGAGAACAGAAGGCGGTGTTTTGATCGTCGATAATGTAATTATGGGATGATTAATTTATCAAAGAAACATCATGTCATGCGAATATATTCGTGATTCAGGGACTCGCAATTGCGTGTGATTGAAGAAGTGAGTGACATGCATGTCTTTTAGAAGTACTCTGGATTTTTACATGCCATGTAACCCAACTGGTCACGTTTTCTGATTAAATCTGCAATAATTATGTTTATGAATTATGCATGGGGTTTCGATTCCTGGGTCAGGCAAAGTGTTTTTGGGTTTTTCCTTCTGGGATTGCTCTGTAGCAGCCCAGATCCTGGATTTGGGCCCGGTTGATGGCAAAAAGCTCGCCCCCTATAACACAACTAGTTATGTTATATGTATTTACGTTTATTTTCGTATATTGATTTTAGCGCAAATAAGTAAAAGTTGTTGCAGGAAGTACTTAACTGCAAAATAGCAAATTTTTAGAGAAAAGTTGCCTACACTTAGATGGTATTTGGTGTGGTCTTTGAGTTTATTGTAAGTCAAGATTTAAATCTGGAATGATCCTTTTTATCAAATATTTCTATTAATAACATGGTATCTACCCTACTTTCGGGCAAGTAACCACCTGATCCACTTCTAGCTATATCTCTCCTTGATTGTTGAACTTGCCGTATGCGTTCGCCCATACATCATCAACCCCTCCCCCACACACTTGGAAAGATTTTACGTATGATCATATCTACTCAATTTCTCATTTCAAGTTGACCTTTTTGTTAAATCGCTTCACGAAGCTAGAACAAAAAGAGAGAGTTTGTAAAAAATACTCCCAAAGATGCATTAGCAACAAAGGATACAAAAAAAAACCTCCAAAAATTCGAAAAAAAAAAATGTATTTAATTGGCCCTTTAAGTCTCATTTAAGTTAGTAGGAAATAATTTGCTTATAGCATCGTCGCGTCGGAGGACGGCTAATTAAAGTAGCCAGTAAACAGCACTTATTCTTTCTACAATAGAGGAGGGCATAACAGGAAAACCAGGGATGTTTCATAATAGCACAGGTTGAGAAAATATAGATAAACTTCACGTTCAATTTCACATCCCATCATAACTCACTTTATAATAAACATGTTCCGATCCTAATAACCTTTTTATTTATCTTTTGAACTCGGTAATAAATTGAACATGGTAGTTATCTCTTTGTCGGGAATCCCGAAACTTTCCCGATATCGCGTGTCCGTCGAATACACAAGGGTACGTCCTTCCTAACAAGTTTTCGCAACAAAATCAATGACGCATAAAATTTTAATGACATCATATTGTCGCGTTATAATTACCTATTATCCTTTAATATTCCATAGTTTCCGATTGTCCGGGAGGGATCTGTGTATCCAATACAGCTCGGTAACTCTGCTAATTCATATAGGCACGTGAAAGGGGAATTAACCCACTGTTCTTAATTACGTTTTCGCATGCTTCACTTTCGTTTAAAAGGGTCCCTTTGTACACAGTGTGCCCATCCTATTACATTCACAGCTGAGCTTTCATCTGAATTTTGCTGAATTTTATAATACCTTAGTTATTTTAATGAAGTATGTGGTTTTAGGATACCTTACAATGGACGTAATTGTAAGTAAAGAATATGTGGATGGGATAATGTATGTACATACATCAGTTGATTTGATTTGTTTTGATATGAGCGATGTAAAAAGTCTGAGCCAACCTGAAGGAGGAAATTACATTTTTTATCTTTACTGCTAACTGATCATAACATGCAATCGTGTGTGAATCAAAATATCAAATGGCTGCCTTTGATCTCAACACTGAAACTCTGTTCATGTTAGTAATGTAATTTAGAATTGTCTAGTACATAACGAAGCACGTACCCCTAGGGATATAAACGCGGTGGTTAATTGGATGTCAATCACCGAGAAATGTAGTTAGAACAAACCGTATCTACATTACACAGGTGGTTCCTACACTGTCTGACAGAATAGCTACCAAACTGACAGAGAAGACCTAAAAACAAACAAAACGTAAATGCAAGCACAATTTTGGAAACATGCGGTCGCTCAATTTATTCCCACTAATACAAATCCGTTGGAATAAATATCAAACGCAAATTCGCATATATTAACGTTAATTGTTAAGTTAATCGCAGCGGTTAATGTGGGAAATATTCCATGAGGTTGTATAACCACAGATTAGAATCAGCTTGTTGGGCTTCAGCTGTAATAAAGTTGGTTAATCTCACAATAAGCGTTTGAAATACATCGGAACACCTCTATAACGAAACAATAACATCCAAACTTACACACAAAGTCAACTTATAATAAAAGGAACATGAAATTACTTAAGTACCAACGCATATGTACGACACGGGAAAATTATAAAGTAAAAGTAATGCTGTCATTCCAAACGGCTACATAACACGTTTCAGGGAGCTTTAAAATACCTTAAAATGTTGGAGCGTTCAAGTAATTTCCCTCGTACGACAGTGAGTGCCGCTTGTACACGGAAAGTTGACGGCACACAATGTAACACGTGTGAATTTGTTAGATTCGTGACAAGTTTTCTTAATCCCATATAGCATTTTAACTAGGACTTGATATCCATTTTGTTTCCTTGTACAGAAAATTGTAACCTATTTCAGATTTCGCGGCAGAAAGTGTCTAACTTTATATGTAGTTGGCTAGATGCATACCCAAGTATAACACTTTCAACAATATGTTACCAAATAGCGCGATACGAAAGTAGTTTTCTAACCGTACCTAAGTGCTTGCAACGACTTCTATTGCATTGAAGCTACGAATAGATTTCTTACTTGATCTCTCATCATCATCATCATTCACTCATCATTTCAGCCGTAAGCCCATTGCTGGACATAAGCCTCCCCCAAAAGGAGGGTATTTCCATAATCGCCACGCTTGGCAGGCGGGTTGGCGATCGCAGTATGGTGGTAAAATGCATAGAGAACGCTGCTGCCCATTCTCTAGTAAGTCTCTTAGTCGCCTTCTATGACACCCACGGGAAGAAATGGGATGGTATTTTACGTCCGGCACCACACGGAACTTGATCTATAGTTTAGTATAAATAGCCACCCAGTCAGTCAAGATCATACATACATAATCTTACGCCTTCTCCCCATGGTGTAACCCACTATTCCCTAATATAAGGATCATATTTAATTAATTTCCTCTATTTCCAACAATCGAACCGACCATACGTTAAACCGCCATATCTTCAGCAACTTTAGGAGATAATGATATTTATCAATTCCCAAGTCAACCCGGAATAGCGTGTAACACTGCAAAAAACTTAGTTCAGATGAGACTTGAGTAACAAACTTACACAGATTTGATAAAACCCGTCCCAATACATAAGAGCTTACACTCCGTTATCGTCAATAGCGGCAATATGTTTTGCGCCCACTCCCAACGTTTAGAGCTAAAATTTATCTGTGCTAATAAATTACGTGAGCCTACGCCCAACCTTGTTAAATAAACACGACGTTCGCACCACATTTTTCATTGTGAACTTCTCAGGGCCTATATAGATTGCGGCACAATGTATTAGGGAAACCACTCCCGAGGTGCAGCTATTCATTGAAACCGCAGACCATGAATTACTCTCAAAGTTCCCGTGTCTCATCTCAGAGGCAACCTCGGCGCGACGAAGAGGAATGTGCCGCGCCATTGTCAACTTGTTTGCAAGTAATACGCAGTTATTATGCGCAAAAACGGCTAATATCTTAGCCAATATAGCGCTAAAGTTGAAAGAATACCAGAAATATATTGCGAGTAATTACTTTTGTAATAGGTACGTAGGTTTTCTATTAATTATATACATAGTGACACGACAGCTCAGCTGTGTTTAAATAATAACAATTTAATAATTGAATAGCTCCATACCATTCTAATTTTAATTGGATCGTGGTTATTGTGCATGATTAATGGATTTATATTAAAATTATCCATTCCTATAGCAGCTATTTGAATAGCTTTAGATTAAAACTGCTACAAAAAGGACCGAAGTATGGTATGTCATTATAAAGTTTCTTGCTACTTTTGAATTCCAGAAAACTTAATAATAGAGAAACAAAATGAATAGGTTCCTGTGAGAGGCTTTTTGTATCGACCTCTTTGAGGCAAAGAGTAACGACCTGGTTCGGGGCCAGATTCGTAGCCGCGGGCAGGGCCTGGGCTACTTTTAAAATGAATTTTACTTTTTATTTGAAATTTTCTTGAACTTTGTGGTGGAAATCTTTTAATATTTTATGCATGGATTTAACGGCGTGGGTGTGAATTTTTACGTCTTTTCAATATACGAAGAGATTCCCCGGTGACTTGATGCGAGTTTTGTTATAACAGTGTTCAGTATTCTGAGATGCTTGAAAACGTGTAAAATCAATTGCGTATGCAACGCAACTAGGAATAGCTACTTTATTTCTAGAATTATTTACGGGTATCCAGTAGCATGTATACCACTTTCTTTTATTTTATCACTTGCATTAATAAGTAAGTAAGATGTTACCCGTAACGTTATCCTTGAATTGATTTATTTAGAACCTCGAACAAAAGAAATAGACAACACAAAACACATAGCTTTATTAACTAGAACCACCAAGTACCACCGATGTATACCTCACCTCATACTAATTTTCAGTACCTTCGATTCAATCAATCCTCTAACAGATATTGATTGAATCTCAATCAGTATTGGCGAACGTATTTATAGTATTTTACTACATTTTTAAGCACATTCAAAAAATTTCAATTTCTTACGATAATAACATTACTTTGTTTGCAATTATCACAAAATTAAATAATGTAACAAATAGCATACGTATAATGAGAGTTGGAAGCAAGTGATGACTAGTATTCCTACAACTTTTATTATTATTCTACGTTTTCTTAGTTATCTTTTGCGACATTTAGGTAACCAGCAAATGCGAGAAACGATAATTAAGAAAACACGTACACTTTGGAATCTGAAAACAAAATCCTTTACATTAAGTTGTATACCCTACACGCACATGTGCGAAGCTCGTAGGCTACAATATGAATCTAATCCATTACCGTAATAGAACGAAATCAGCTCCAAATGGACCGAATTACCTATTTTATCCGACGGCAGGAAAGTCCATCATTTTCAATCGGAGTCCGTATTGAGCATTTGAAACGCCCCCATACGTCGAACCGGTAATCTCCTAACATGGCGCCACAGTTTATCCCGCCATATATCTCGGGTTGCACCGCGGTTCAAACTCATACGCTCCAAGGCAACCTGCCATACTAAATTATCAATTTACCGACATCACAGCACCTGCCTAAATTGTTGCGTGCCCATATACCATTAATCAATAACTGCCGAAACTTGTTAAGCAATACAATTTTCATAATAATGTTCACATGATGACGGATTGTTTATCATAAGGAATGGTGGATTTAAGTCTAGACATAAATTGCGCTTATTAGTTTATTCGCACGAATTGTCTCAAATCACTATTTAAACAGTATTTTATTTTGTGTAGGCAATTTGCACGAACTTAATTGTTTGTGGGCGAATCAACTTTTCCAGAAATACGTATTGGGAAATTGGTACGTTTTGAATGGTATGCAATACTAGCTTTTACCAGCGGCTTCACCCGCTTGAAAGTCGGAAATTATCCCACGGCAACGCGCTCCCGGGATAGAAAGTATTCTATATTATTATTATAAACATTCATTTCAGACCAGGGTCCATAAAACTTGTTAGTAAACAAAATACTTATGAAACTAATGTTAGTACATACTTATTCAAACAACAAAACTAATTATACAATGACATCCATCTTTGCAGCTTATGGGACTCCCCCCGATCAGCAAAAACAAATCCCTACTAATATTATAAATGCGAAAGTAACTCTGTCTGTCTGTCTGTCTGTCTGTTACGCTTTCACGCCTTAACCGCTGAACCGATCGTCATGAAATTTGGCCGAGATATAGCCTGGGATATGGGTAAGGACATAGGCTACTTTTTTACGCGATAACCGACATCCACGCGGGCGGAGCCGCGGGCAAAAGCTAGTAACATATAAATATAAATAATAAATAAATATAAATATAATAGGTCTTTACCTATGAAATTGCCGTTTTGTATGAAAAAATTTAAACGAATTTTTTTCATGAATTTTTTATTTGTATTAATCGAAGTAATCACCCATGCAATCAATGCATCTTTGCCATCGCAGTGGCAGTTTATTGATGCCCTTCTTAAAGAAATCAGCTGGACGGGAGGCAACAAATTCTTCAAAGGCATTTTGTACTGCCTCTCGGGTATTAAATTTTTTTCCCGCCAAGAAGTTATCCAAATTCTGGAAAAAGTAGTAGTCTGTAGGCGCAAGGTCTGGTGAGTAGGGCGGATGACGGAGAGCTTCCAACCCCAGTTCTTGCAACTTGGAGACCGTCTGCTGTGCAGTATGAGGTCGCGCGTTGTCGTGCAGGAGCAGCGGAGACGAGCGATTGACCAATGCTGGTTGGAGATGCGCCAGCTTCTCCATCATTGTGTTCAGTTCTTCACAGTACACATCTGCAGTAATGCTCACCCCGTTTGGTAAGAAGCTGTGATGAATCACACCGGCGCTAGACCACCAAACAGTGACCATCACTTTTCTAGGGGTAAGTTTTCGTTTAGGGCATTGTTTAGGTGCTGAACCAGGATCCAACCAACTTGCTGAGCGCTTACGGTTATCAAACAGAATCCATTTTTCATCGCAGGTAACAATGCGGTTCAAAATTCCTTCATTTGTGTGTCTGTTGAGCAGTGCAAGGCACGTCTCGACGCGTACTTCGCGCTGGCGATCATTGAGTTCGTGGGGCACCCATTTGTCAAGCTTTTTTACCTTGCCAATTTGACGCAAATGGACCAATATTGTTTTGACGCTAACGTCGAAAGCTGCTGCTAATTCAGCCGTAGATTGTGTATCATCAGCTTCCACAATCGCCTTTAATTCGTCATTGTCGACCAAAGTCTTCGGACGACCGCGAGGTTCATTTTTCAGGTCGAAATTTCCAGAACGGAAGCGAGCAAACCAATAACAGGTGGTGCGTTGGTTTGTAGTGTTAGCTCCGTAAACGTCGTTGATGTTGCGTGCCGCTTGTGCCGCGTTGCTGCCACGACGGTACTCATATTCCATAATTACTCGAATTTTTAACGTATCCATGATGACGAAAAAGATTGAAATGCGATGAAAATGTAACACTAATCAATAAAGAAATGACTACTTTTAGAAAAAAAAATCCATGTTTTTAAAATAAAATTAATTTGAAATTAGAATTCTTAGCCAAACAAAAATTATTTTGATTTGAAATGGCCAGTACAGCAGAACGGCAATTTCATAGGTAAAGACCTAATATTAATCCAGGTTATAAACTATATGTCTGCCTAATATCATCCAAATCTCTTTAGCCGTTTTTGCGTGATTGACTAACAAACATCCAAACATCTTCACAACCTTTCACTTGGTAGGATGATTAAGAAAATGTATATATTTCTCTTACAAGATAATACAAGAAAATCGAACTTTATTGCATAGAATTCAGAACGTGCCAATTACCTAATGCCTAATTCTGCTTCAGGCGAGTAAATTCGTCCGAATCGACTAATACGCCTAAATTGTTGTCGCCACAATTACGGCGGTAAGTCCCTTCTTTGAGGAGTGGATTGAGAAGAATCACCACGGCGTCCTCACCTTCTGGTTCAGGTCCTTACCGAACTCGATTATTTCGGCAGGTTCCTGTTTCGAATAATGGGGGAGGAAATGCCCGGATCTTACTACTGCGTAAATCGTCCTAAGGACACGGTGGAGCATACGGTAGAGGTCGGCTCGGTCGGAGCACCGCCGTGTCCACGTGGAGGCGATCGGCAACGGCGATTTCTCGCGTCCAGTTCTGGCGCAGGTCATGGTGCGGAGGGAGAGTGCATGGGAAGCCGTCACCTTCTTCTGCAAAGCAGTAATGCTCGCGAAGAGGGAGGCGGTGCACGTAAGGCAACGGCAATCTATGCGCCCTGACGGCCCTAGCTTCCGCAGGAGACACCCTGGGCGTCGGGAATCCCAAGTCGATTCCTGGCCACCGTTACGCGCAGGCTTGCGGATGGCGAGTAATGGGTAGCTCGCCATCCGGTAAGCACCAAGTCCCGGGTCGACTGCGCGTTTGTTCCACGCGCGCCTCAAAAAGGTGTCAGCACGAACTGGTGGGGTACGCAAGCGCCGATGCCTGCCAGGGGTTCTTCGAAAGAGATACCATGGCCTCTGGCACACAAGCAACCGAAGGAACACGGGTGAGTTTTAGTCAGTAAAAGTCTGACACGCCCTCCTGCGCCGCCAGTGCGGGAGAAGTTATTTGATGATTACCCACCCTGAAAAAAAACCCCTAAATTGCTGTACACCTGCAGATATAATATTTATCATCCTTTAGATATACCGACAATAGTGATGAAAAGATTTTGTATTATAATTTATAATTTTCAGGCGTATTTTCAAGTTATTGTTGAAGCCTCTACTCAATTTATATAAATATCTCATTCATTCGAATCTTCATATTTCATGACAAAGAAATAATATAAATGAATCTATTGTCAATATGGTAACGTGTACATTGACGTAAGAAATAAGGTTCAAAATTGAAGCTGAAGAATCGTCGGTTATAATGTCTTACCTCAAACAACGTTAAATCACCTCTTCGCGCAGCAATCTAGCAAGCACCATCAAGCTTCACAGCTTCTTTAAATCTGTATAAAAGTTTCATAGCAGTAGTTGTATACTTAAGCTCCTCCAGAAGCTGTTTTATTCCGTCATACTCGAGGGCAAAACGCCACGAGAAGAAGGGCGACAATGCCCTTTTTAAGAATTAGAGGCCCAGCTCACTGGTGGCTGGATTGGGGAAAGACACAACCGATCGATATGGCGGTGCTTGGGGGAAGCCCGTGTCCAGCAGTGGGCGTCTTTAGGCTGAAATGATGATGGTATTGAGTTGTGTCGTTGTGTGTTGTTGCGAAGGCTAGGCACATCTTAATGCAAGTACTTATCATCTGATAAGTACTTGCATTAAGATGTCCCAATCTCAGAAAGTGTAACAATTATTTCCATTATTTTACTCAAATAGAGAGACTTACTCACTGAACAATTATATGGCAATCAACATCGATAAACATTCGACGCTTGTCAACAATTTCAATAAAAGGGTTCATAATTTCAATTCTTAATTCATTGTGTACTCAGTCGAGTGTGGTCACGTCATTTCTTTAAATTATATCGAGAATTTTTAATTTATTGCAATATCTGTTATTTTCATTACAAACATGGTTCATGTTTCTTTCACTTTGTGGGTAGTGAGAGCTATCAATACGAAGCGTCCTTTTTTTATTAAGTTTCAAACTGTGGTGGTTACTCGAAATGTAATTCTTTAAAGATTTATTGCGAAACAGTACCTGCGAAAAAAACGTTTCCTAGCTGATGATTAAAAATAACTAGTCTCTAGTAGTAGTAATATATAGAGAAATAACCAGTTGTGGAACAATAACACCTAATTTGACCAAATAATGCACAAACAGTTCCAATTCAAGTAAATTAAGGTTTTGCCCTTGAATGATTGCTACGTCGGCTACGTCGGCCTACGCGGCTACGAGCGACGTAGCAGAGAGCTACGAAACTCTGGGGTTTAAGTTTAGGATGCTCCACTCTACATCATCCTACAATAGTTATGAATTTGTATGGTGTAACCCACGTACATATCAAGGGCATCTAGGTATCGCTCGAGTTTCAGACTAATTTTACACACCCTTTGGTTCATCCAGCGACACCGCTTCGGTCGAGCTCGATATTAGTATAGCCGACATCTATTTGTTTGATTTTATTTTTACTTATACGATACTATAATAGGTATTAGTTTTAAATACGTCTTAGTACTAGCTTTTGCTAGCGGCTTCATCCGCGTGGAAAATGAAAATTATCCCACGGAAACGTACCACCAGGATAAAAAGTATCCTATAAGTTAATCCGGGTTATAAAATATCTGTGTGCCAAATTTCATCGAAATCCTTACGGCCGTTTTTGCGTAATTGAGTAACATACATCCAAACATCTAAATATAGACACAATACTTTCACATTTATAATATCAGTAGGAGTAGGATTCAATAAAATTGATGTTTTCAGCTTATTATGACGTTGTCTACAGCTATGTATTCTTTATTTTAGCATATGCAGTAGATAATAATAAAGTTTTGTTATTGTTCGCGGGTGGGTTTCAGTTTCGTAACTTATGTAGGAACTACAAGCTACAAGATAACAGTATGATGTATTCTTTGTGTTTCCTTGTTTATTATGGAATGTAGCACGTCTCTTTTATTTTCTTATATTTTGGAAAAAGTCATTTATAGAGACAGGATTTTTTTTACTGAGGATGTTTCTGTTTTATTGCAATTGCAAGCCGTATGCCCGATGGGATTTCACGTTGGCAAAAATTAGGGAACCTTCATACAAACTTTCATCCCCTATTTCACCACTTCAGGGGATGAATTTTCAAATCCTTCCTTCCTTAGTGTAATAAATAAAATCATTTTGTTTCGGACAACTAAAAACCATAAATTGTTAGTAACAGATTTGCTTGAAAAGTAGACCATCCAACAACAAAACATACCGAAAAATTGTCAAAGCCGCTGTTAATGCTCAACTTTGTTATAAATTTCACAAATTCTTGAGCAAAATTTAATGCTTCAAGACCCAGTGTAATAAGAAAAACACCTTTCTCAGTATAAATATTTATGCACTAAACTCTTACCCACATACAAACCGGGTGTATAGCAATACATACGAAACTCTTAAACTAGGTTTTCAACATACTAACATTATAGACTTCTTGAGACAACTTTCTCATTTCGATGCTAGGAAAGAACTGACTTAGCAAACTAGGCGAATCCCCTAAAATATTATTTCCATTTCGTTCCGTAAAAAAAAAAACAGTACTTTTCGATAACTGTCAAATGAGATACTTTTTTAAACGTCACTACACAGATACAAAATCATTTGAGGGAAATAAGATACTTTCAATTTAATAAATATTACTTAAAATCACTACAAATCTTATTAATATTTGGAAATCATGAAAAGTGTTTTTGGCTGTGTATTGTCTGTTAGTGTTCTTTTTCTTAATCAGTTTTTTAAAAGGAAACTGAATACTTGCATGAATGTTTGAATTGACTTAAACATCAAAAGGCTTTGCCTTCAATTACTATCTAGTTCTGGTTTTAAATCTAATTCTAACTTCAAAAGCAATGAGCAAACTTAGGCAATCGTCGTTCGCTTACTAATTACGAATTAGCGTATATTCCTCGCAGACTACGACAGTGAGCGTGAAGCGTATTCAAAAAAGAACAAAATAATTGTAGGCTTTGATTTACTTACAAGGAAAAACTATATAGTATGAGAATCGAAGTAGGTATACTCTTAGCCAAAAAACAAGAGTAAGTTGCTTTAAATGTTTATTTAATTTTTAAACAGGAAGATGCATATGAATTATGGTTGAATTTCGACCAGTGGGCGCCTCTTCATTGACCTCTTCCATCGTTTTCCATCAGGAAAAACTCACTACTCAATAAAACAAAACAAAACTGTAATTGCAAGCACCTACAAAAAGTACGAAATACGTTTTCAATTTATTAGGAAAATGGCATCACATTCTTTTTCAGCCGAGAGGCACAGAGAGAGAAATCTCTCTGTTCACACAATACTGTGCAGGCAATCTTTGAACGCAATTCTTCTCGGAGCTTGCACATACTTGGTAAAATATATTTTTACTTTAACACAACACCCGAGTCTGTTTTTTATAAACCGTTTGAAGTTTACTACTCCTGAAAATGATACATAATAAGCGATTTTTCTACAAAAATAACCGTCCTCAGCCGTATAGTAAAAAAGCTGTAAAATGTCGACTTTATGCATCGCTGCGGTCTTGATAATACATATTTTACAAGGTACACAAGTACCAACACGGTAGTACATATAGTACAGCAAGAAAAATACACTGGGCTCAGTTAATATTGACTTAAACAGAGTGACGTTCAAACTTTCGAATTGGTTTATAAAAGTTCGGAGTTCCAATTGAATTTTAAATTCAACAAACCGTTAGCAGAAATATTTATTAAACTGACAACCAATATTCATAAAATAATAATTCAATAGCACTAAAAAGTGTGTACGTTAATAATTTATAACTAAAATTGCCGCTGTCGGGTTAGGGTAACTGGATACAACGGGTACGGTATGTGTTTGTGATAGGCAATTTATCACTATTTACATGTCCTCAATAAGGTGTGGGCCATTGTTTGATAGTATCTGAAATATTTTATTCATGCTCGCGTAAAGTGACAACAAAAATAGTTTTAAACAGAAACGTTAAGGTATAGTTATAACTATGCCTAAAAGAATATTATGAAAATCTTAAAACTGTGAGCTGTGGTGGCCAAGTGATATAATTACTCCGTCTTACTTTGAAACCAGGCAGTCGCATTATTTTGTGAAAATAATATCATCACCGCTACTCTCAAAACGGTGAAGGAAAACATAGTATAAAGAAAAAACGATACTTATAACTTGCTTATACTTTTATTTTCACAACTGTTCTCTTCGACTGTCCAACAACCAATGCATCCTACATCATTTTTTTTATTTTTAAAACACATTTATGTCCCCACCCAGAAACAACGGCTCGGTGACGTTGCTTCTGAGTGTTGCCATCGTACAATTACACATTAAATTGTCTGATTTGTCTTATTATAAAAATATATCTACAAAAGACCGTTAAAATTCATGATAATAACTTAACAGTGTTGCCACAATGGATATTTTTCATTCGGTATTTAAATAATACATCAATGAAATCACGACAACAGTGAGGTAACAGGCATGTCCTAGGACCAAAAATTCAAAACTTGTGACATCTACCAACCCGCACTGTCTCCGCGTGGTAGATTACAGTCCACTTTTCCTTGAAGAGAGGAGGCCTGTGTCCCAGCAGTGGGAATATTATAGGCTGATTATGCTTAAACTAATCTGTAGCATGACCAACCTAAAACGTTTCCACTGCACATAGACCTCCTCTTTGTGAGACGAGGTATGCCATAACCATAACCACACGTGCCCCACTGGGCACGCTTTGGCGCTGGGTGCGCTTTGGTGGATGTCACGAATTTTTGGTTCTAGGACCAAAAATTCGTGACATCACTGTTTTGAAAGCATTGATGATGATGTAACAATTCACATAAGTCTTTGTTCGAACCGACGTCCTACGACACGTGATTCGGGGCCGTTACCACTGAGCCCTAAACTAAGTTTTTCGTCATATTATTTGGGTTTTTAAATCTAGCTTACCGCAATCGCTCACGGACTGCTCAAGGATATTATAAAAAAACTGACACAAAAGGTTAGAAACGAAGCTGTTTTGCATTCACCTTTAGATGTATACGTATGCTTGTCCATAGAACAAAGATACATCCGGAGCGGATATTATTCTGCAACCGCATCCGTACTATATGATCGAAGAAGGTTAGAAAAATGAAAGAAGAAAGTTGGTTATCGTTGCATTTCTAGTTGATAGAGATAACCAATTTTCTTGGTCCTTCATTTTTCTATATAAATCGGTTGACGGACTCTAACCGAGACACTAAAATAAATTTCATTGTTTGTTTGGGGGCGATTGACGCAAAATATTAAGAAACAGTTCTACATAGCTCATAGTACAACTATGTTCACGGTTGAGCAAGGCATTGCGTTGGATCTCTCTCCTTAACTAACGATTGATGCTCGCCATGTGTATGGCTCTAGGGACCTATTGAAGTCTGTGACAATGCATGTACAAACAGTGCATAGTATATCTGGTCGTATTCTATTCAAAAGGTGGGCTCAAGACGATATCCTTTTACATAAGGTGGATGCGCTATCAATACGACTCTCCCATTGAATAACTATTTCATGATCTTAATCCCATTTAATGACTAATGAGGTAGTTATTCAATGTGTTTTTTTTTTTGAGGGTGGGATATAATCAAATAAATTCTCCCCCTCTGGGTGGAACAGGAGGGCGTTTCAGACTTTTACTGACTAAAACCCACCCTTGTTCCCTCAGTTGCCTGTGTGCCAGGGGCTACGGTATGTCTTTCGAACAACCCGCGGCCCCAGCAGGCATCGGCCCTTGCGGGCCCCTTCAGTTGGTGCTAACATATTTTTGAGGCGCGTGTGGAACACAACGCTCCATCGACCCGGGATGGTCCTTACCGGACAGCAAGCAACCCATTACTCGCCATCCGCAAGCCCGCGCCTACGGTAGCCGGGAATCAGCCTGGGATTCCCGACGACACGTCCAGAGCGTCTCCTGTGGAGGCTAGCGCCGTGAGGGCGCATACATTGCCTCTCCTTCACGTGCACCGCCTCCCTCTTCGCGAGCATAACAGCTTCGCAGAAGGTGGCAACGGTTACCCATGCACTCTCGCTCCGAACCATGGCTTGAACTAGGACCGGACGCGAGAGATCGCCGCCACCGATCGCCTCCACAAGGACACGGCGGGGCTCCGCCCAAGCCGGGCAGACCTCCACCGTATGCTCCACCGTGTCCTCAAGGCGATTCAGGCAGTGTAAACACCCGCCCCCTTATTACAGAACAAGGTTTTTCTTTAGGTATGGTTTAAACCTTCGAGCCTATTTTTTAAATAAGAACCTAACTGACATCGAAATACAGCTCCTTTTACAAAACTGACAAGTTAGTCCAGTGCTAATTGACAGTTTTGGAAAAGGAGCTGTAATTCTATTTCAGTTCTAAGTTCTTATTTCAAAAACAGCCCCGATGGTTTAAGCCATACCTAAAGAAAAACCTCGTTTTGTAATAAGGGGGCCGGGGTCATTCAATGGTTTAATGGAACTTAGGGGTTTATATTGATGATTTTAATAATTATGATTCTGTAAATACCACACGCCTAACATATAGCCTGACATTGACCTGCAAATCGCAAAAAACGTAAGAAAAATTGAATTTGGCGGGCTGCCCTAGCGCCTTGAGATAGAAGATCTTCGTATGTCTCTATTTCTGAAATACATACAAAACTCAGCCTATATCGTTCCCACTGGTGGGACCCAGACCTCCTTTACGTGAGAGGGAGTGAGCCGTAATCCACCACGCGGGCCCAGTGCGGGTTGGTAGATGTCACATGTCTTCGAATTTTTGATTCTAGGACATGCCGGTTTTCTCACGATGTTTTCCTTCACTGTTTACACAAAGTAATTCGGCTGGCTAGGTTCGAACGCACGACCTACAACTCGTAAGTCGCGGCCGTTACCACTGGGCCACCACTGACTGACTGAATATGACATCATAAGTTCTCTTTGACCCTGGTTTGCAGAACTACGGCCTTAAATGTGAGGTTCCTGACATTTAATTGAAAACGCCGTCTGAAAAAATGATGTCTGATTCTAGACAAAAAATCCTTTCAAACGAACCAGCACATCCTATGGAAAAAAATATTTTTAGAGTTTTTGCTCCGACAGACTCCGACTATTTCAGTCTGCGGAACAAACTATTCGTGTAAATTTTTCACGACTGGTTGCTGGATGAAATGTTAAGGTGTCAAAGCAGAACAACAAAAATAAAATAAACTCGCTGCACAACAACAATTTTATAAGTGAGGCTTGCTATTATCAAAAAACATTTGCATAGAGAATTTTTAAGAAAAAATAATTTGAATGAATTAAAAAAAAAATTAGTTTCGTGCAAATACTCATAGGTACTTACTAGAGCAGTGGTGACCCCTTAGTAACGGCCCAGACTTCTGAATTGTAAGTCGTGGGTTCGATCTCAAACAGACAGTTTACTTTGAGTAAATTATGCTCTTCATAATATACTTAAACCAAAAACATAAGCTATTAAATATTTTAAAAAACAACTTATAGTGTAGAAAATGTTAAGAATCTACTTGAGACTTACGTCCCCATTAACTTATTTAAGTAATGACAATAGAATGCGTAGTCACGTGAGCGAAGCCATAAATAAGTACACATATAAATTCAAAGACAAATAGGTATTAAATATTTTCGTAGTGGCAAATGTAATTCATACTTATAAGAAACTTGATACCTATGGAACTACCGCCATTTTGTCCACAGCACGTCACGGTTCTTTATCTCAGTCATACGGTTCACGTATAAAAAGATACAGTTTTGAACTCATAAAACTCCAGCGCTTCAAAATGAACTTAAAAAAGTTATGTAGACTTACCAGACTTTTAAAATGTGAATTACGATTAAAATAAAACGAATTCAACTATGTTAGGATACACCGATACTGCACCTGATATAGTATTTATTTAAACCTAACTGACCCAACGTTGTACAGTCTAAATTTCAATATTGTTTTTTTGTGATGAACTTTTCCGTGACCGTTCGAAACATGAGTGGGTCTTGAGTTCATACAAAAAATCCCATAAAAAAAATTACTATCACTTTGTTCCGAATTTGAACATTTTCCGGAAAACTTTAAAAAAGTTTATTTCCATTATCTCGATCAAGCCGTTCTCAAGTAATACATGTGCCGATTTTCTCAAATGAACAGCATTTAATTTGTATTTATATAGTATTCGTAAATAACGCCATAATACGATATTGAATGTATTCCGACTACAGATACAGTCTCAATTCAAACGCGGTTTAGGAACACCAACAGATTATTTGACAAAATTAGGTACGCATGATTATTTGAATCGAAGTTCGATCGGTTGAACTGATATCCAACCAAAACTCAATTTCCTCCCTTCCCTTGAACACAAATATCAGATATATTATATACCTTATAAGGTAGATGTGAATGTAATCGAGTGTCAATCAATACGATTTGCCTGAAACCACATCGTGCATTGGTATCTATACCGTGTGGAAGGTTTATACCGCACTTGACAGCTAGATGCCATTCAACGGTTGTTCGTCACAATTGTTTAATGTGAATTTTGATTTTCCGTTGCTTTGTAAAGATAATATTGAAATCAGCTACACAAAGCGACTGCGTGTCATATCGTTCCTTTTTAACCGACTTCAAAAAAGGAGGACCGTTCGACTGTGTGTATTTTTTAATTTTTATGTTTACCGATTTTTCTCTCATTTCTGAACCGATTCTCAAAATTCTTTTTTTATTTGAAAGAATAAACTCCTGAGATGGTCCCATTGGCACCAAGTCAAGATCTGTTGATGGAATCCCAGAGAAATTGAGGGCAACCCTCAAATGTTTTAACAATGTTTTTCATAGATTATCTAAAGTTATTGAGACATTTGCGTATGGTCATCATCATCTCATGACACTGAGCTGATGAAGGAAGGTACAAGTTTTTAACGCTTAGGAGTAAGGTGGAAGTTCGGGTTCATTATAACTCCGTCATAAATAGACCGATTTGCAAAATTATTTTTTTGTTCGAAATTTGAATTCCGAAATGGTCCCATTTAAATTTCTTATAGATCTAATAATGAATTTCGGAGACAGACAACGGAATTCCTCAAAAAATGACAGCAAATCAACTGCGATTGCTGCTACCGCATAAATATGCATTGTTTTGACCCCAAGGATGATGAAATTTCAAATTGGTGTGGGCTAGGTTCGTAAAAAGTGAAAAATAAAACTTTTACAAAAAAAAAAAAACAACTGACTTCCGGAAAAAACACTACAAAGTGAAATATAACTTTAATTTCGGAATGCGGTGACAAAAAATTAATCAAATATATATCCAAAGTCACCGTCTTCCGAAATTAAAGTTATTTTTCACTTTGTAGTGTTTTTCCGGAAGGCGATTGTTTTATTTTTATTTTGGAAAAAGTTTTTTGAAGTGGTATATACACTCACGATTTTTATACCTTCGTCAGTTTTTTAAAATTATTTCCTTTAGCACGTCAAGATATATTTTGAACCTAATGGTACAGCAGACCACAGGAAAAACAGTTTTGGTTTGGTTAGTTGTCAGTTTTCTGCACAGAAAACTATATTTAATAACTGGACAGTAGCATACACCAATGTCGAGTCGACATCAACCTAAAACCTTTTTAGTCACCGGGCCATTTTCTAAAATACTAGCTGCGCCCCGCGGTTTCACCCACATAAGTTTCGATCCCGAGGATATCGACGGTCCCTACTTGTCAAAAATGGCATTTTTTTTTTTGCACAATTATGTTTACATTTTCCATATGCATATACCTGTACCATTATACAGTTCCTAAAGCTAATAAAACATCCTAGAAAAAATGTATTTAAAATTGTACAGACGCCAGCACATGAAGCTACTCCAATCTGTCAAATTTATTTGATAGATTCAACTTTATATCGTAAACATAAGGTTCATGTTCAATTTGGAAAATTTGACAGTTTGGGGTAGGTTGACCTGCTGGCGTCTGTACATAGAAGTATTTCTAGAGCAGTTTGAACATAATTAACGCTTTCCTGTAAACCTCGGTTTTGACATGTCTTTATGTACGTAGGGACCGTAAATATATTGGGATAAAAATATTCTATGTCCTAATCCATGTCATAGTCTACCCATATGACATAAAATTTCATCCAAATCCGTTCAGTAATTTTAGTGTGAGAGCGTAACAAACAAAAAGTCAAATATTATCTGTTTAATAATAATAGTAGTTGATTTTAAATAATAATAATAGTTTAGATAAATAAATTATCTTATTTCATAATCAGAATCTGTTTGTTGCACATTTATTTGGTCTAACGTGTATATGACTGAGTATTGATTGTTTAGCCTCACAGAGACAATGAGTAACCAAACCGCGATCGTAAAGTAAAAAAGTCGATATTTGTTAATGTTTTCGTCACTAGATGGCGTTGTACAATTTTGATCGATTTCTGAATGGCGGTGTCAAGATTCTCCGCCAAAAGTATAAGGTCTTAGGATTAAGTAATTTTGTTACCCTCCCGGCCATCTCCATATTCGGCAAGCCGATCCCTTGGGAAAAGCAAGCCAAATACCTTGGAGTAATTCTAGATCAGCACCTCTCCTTCTCTGAGCATATCAGGAAGGCGCGCTCACGCGCCGCCTTCGCTCTCGGAAGGTTGCATTCTGTTCTGAACGCACGTAGCAAATTGTCACTCAAGTGCAAATTGCGTATTTACACGGCGTGCATAAGGCCCATCATGACATATGCATGTGCAGTCTTTGCACACACGCACCCCCGACACATCCATAGGATGCAGACCCTCCAAAACCGTTTCCTCCGCCAAGCCACGGTACGCTCCCCATGGTACGTTCGGAACGAGATCCTCCATCTCGATCTGAAAATGCCCACTATTGCTCAATTCATGAAACGCAACTCGAAGCGTTTCTTCGATAAAGCCGAGATACATCGCAATCCCTTGATTGTGAAGGCCGCTAGTTATGTCCCCATTAGAATCAGTAGTATTCGCAGGCCGAAACATGTCCTCTCAGACCCAGACGACCCCATCACTGTCCTCCAAGAAAAGAATAGGGCCACCAGTACAGTACACAAAAACAAACGACGACCGTCCTACCGACCTCGCCGCCGAGGTCCTCGCGCCCCGCGAAGACTCCCGAGTAGCGATCAGACCCCCGACCCTCCCTTGCTCGTTGATGCGCCAGCCCGCGCCGCAGCTGAGCCAGTAGCTTTAAATTCCCCGTCTAATAATCATGAAAATAATATCTTGATCCAGCCTGTCCCTGATAGTACTAGCTGCCCCCCCCCCCGCCAGCGACTCCCTGAGCCGAGGTTCGTACCCCACAGGGGGTGGGTGCCCTCAGTGCGCAGTCGTTTTAGGTTTAAGTAGGTTTACGCCCTGGCTGGAGGCTTTTAGATTCCTAAAAACCTTCACAGGAAAGTCCGGTTGAGCAGTCACGGCCTCTCAAGGTCAACTGCGAGATGCCATTCACTAAAAAAAAAAAAAAAAAAAAAAAATAAAAAAAAAAAAAAAAATTTTGTTAACCGGATTGGCTCGTGGCTAGTCACAAGTCGGTCCGGGTCTGACGAACCGGCTTGTGACCCCCTCACCGCGCGGACCGCCCCTTTGTGTCCCCCCTGCGACTGTGCGGCCTGCGTAGCGGGCCGTGCTGGTGCAGGGGGGGCACCGGAAAAGCTGCCCGGCGACTTGTCGCCGTCCTGCGGTCGCGGTGGCCTAGCCCCCACCTGATGCTGTAGCCCGGCGCGCGCCGCTCCCGAGCAGCGCGCGCCGGGCCTGAAGAGGACTGACCTGCTGCGCCGGATGACGCTGCTGCCGGTCACCGACAGCGCGCCGCCCGGCGCAACGCGCCCCAGAAATGGAGTGTCCCCAATGGGACGAAGATGAGGGGAGACGCCGAGACCAGCTGCACCCGCCGGCCCGCTGACGACATCGGCGCCTGCGCGCGTTGCGTCCACGCCGTCGCCGAGCCGGCACCCGGCGCCGTCCGCTTCATCGCGCGCGAAACGGACTGAGCGCCGCAGCTCGTCCCGCGCGTGTCCCCGTACCGAGCGCTCCGCTGCGCCGACTGCGCGCACCGTTGCGCTGCCCGCGTGCCACCCGCGCCGCCCGTGCGATGCGCCGACCGCGCTCGTATGCGCCCGCGCACCCCAGCCCCCGCGCCCCCGCCCGCCCGCGCCCCCCAGCCCCCGCGCCCCCGCCCGCCTGCGCCCCCCACAGTGGCCGCGCGTGCGGAGCGCGAGCGGAGACGACCCCCCCGAAGCTGGCCCGAGCTGGGCTGGCTTCGAAGAACCGGATTTACCAGCTGCTGTTCGTGCACGCGGCGCCGCCCCGCACCCTGTGGCCCCTGTCGCCGCAGCCCTGCGCTGGCGGCCACCGCACACGGCGCCCCCTGTCGCTGGTCGCCATCCGCTGGGCCTCCCTCACGTCAGTGGGGGTCTCACCTGGCGGTGGCTTGACCGCCGGGGTGCCGAGTCCACGAACAGCAGCTTCACAGGACTTGCCGCCGGAGCCTCGGCCGCCCCTGCGACCGAAGCCCGGCTCCCCCGGATCCTCCAACTGGACGGACAGCTGCGCTGCGCCGCGCGGCGTGCCCGCGCGCCGCGCGGTGCACGCGCCCCCCTCCAGCCTCCCGCACGCCTCGCCGATGCTGCGCGCCGCGCCGCCTCGAGCCCCGCGGCGCTGCCCTCGACCGAAGCCGCTGCACCGCCGGATTGACCAAGTCTGCGCCGTCGCCGCGCGGTGTGAATACGCACTGCGCGGCACGCGCCCGTGCCTCCTCGCGCCACCCGCGCGCCCCCCTCGTGCGCTCTGTTGTGCCGCCGCCTCGCGTCGCTCCGCCTGCCTCGCGACTGAGCCGCCGACCGGACATGACTAGGCTGCTGCTCGGTGGTATCCCGTCGCAGGTTCGTCGGCTGCAGGACCCTAACGGGTCCACCCGGCATATGGGAGACGACTGCTGGGGCTGAACTGCGTAGTGCAGCGCGGTTCCCCCCGTGCGTGACGTCTCCCCCCGGGGTAGCTGACTTACCGCCGGGACGCCCACACGCGGAAGTGGAAGAGCAGCAGCCACGGACACCGACGGCCCATGAAGTAAGGGCCACCCCAACGACTGGTCCGTATTAACGGACCACGGTACGCATCCGCGGTCAGGGGGCGAAGCCCCGACACCGCCTGCCACGCCCCCTTGCGGGGACGTTGCGACAACCCGGCTTGTTTTGTTAACCACTACCACTACTATTCTAAGGTGTAATCACTACATCTATGAATAATAAAACCAACTTGAGAAAGCACTGAAATTTTGTTTTCTATCAAACCCCAGTCTCCTAATCCTCAAGGAACGAGGGTTATTCATGGTCCTTCGAACCGGAGGTGGCAAGGGCTACTCCATCGAAATCAGGTGTGTTCTCCTATTGGACGGAGAATCACCAACCCCATACGCTCCTGCTGAGTGATCTCGGATGGTGAGAGAGGGAGATAGCAACACCGGATCCAGTTGCGGGAAGTACGGAGGAAGGAATACCACAGCAGCAAGCAAGCTGCAGACGACTAAGGTCGTAAGGAAGTGAGTGATAGTGCCGAAAATCGTGAGTACTTTGTAATTTCTTATGTGTCAAGCCAAAGTGAACTTTATTGCCTAAAGGATTAAAACTTTAACTTTCGATTAGTGAAATTTGGACTTAGAATAAATTCATGTGTGCATGTTTAGACTTAGTTAGATTTTAAGCCAATTGTGTTCTGACGGGGAACCTATGCCCGATTTTTAATAGATTTGAAAATGTCAAACACTTAGAAAAATTTCTTTGTTTACCAATGACTTGTAAAATTTTCGATAACTTTAAAAACTTGTAATTTATTTTTGTTAATTGTTTAGAATAATAACTTCAAAATGACTTTGCAATCATATGTTAAAGTACAGGATGATATCTACACTCGGTTGTTAAGAGCCAGAAGTAATTTTAAAAAGTCGCCAAAGGATAGAATTACCAAACAGTATTTAGAAACTAGGTTAGAAAGTGTTGAAGAATTATGGGCGCAATTTAGTTTAACTCATACACAAATTGTGAAGGATTTTGATCCTAAAGAATTGAAAGCGGTACCCTACACTGTAAATGAAGTTTATTTTACAACTGAAGAACTATATTTAGATTTAAAATGCGAGTTAAAGACTGCATTAAATTCATTTAACAGTAGTGAAGTTTCTGAGGTTGCGGGTTCAGCATCAAGTAATGTTTCTGAAGGAAAAGGCACGTACATAAAGTTGCCCAGAATCACTATCCCAACATTTTGGGGAAATATACGGAATGGCCGACTTTCCGAGATTTATTTGTATCGGCAATACATAAAAATAGTACAATTGATAACGTTCAAAAGTTACATTATTTAAAAAGTTATTTGACGGGGGAAGCCGAGCAGCTCTTACGTCATATACCGATTTCGGAGTCAAATTATGATAGATGCTGGACTCAATTGGAGACCAGATATAACAATAAAAAATATTTGTCTCACTGTATTTTGAAGAGATTGCTCAGTCAAAAGAACATATTTCAAGAGTCAGCTAGTGCTTTAAAGGACTTAATGGATACAACATCAGACTGCCTAAATGCACTAACTAATTTAGATATAGATACAGCATCATGGGATATTTTGAGCATTCATATTATAACGTTGAAGCTAGATGCAGACAGTAGAAAGGATTGGGAACTAAAGGTAACTAGTAACACTGATTCAGATAAGCTGCCTACATTTGATCAGTTCAAAGAATTTTTAACAAGCCGCTATAGGGCGTTTGAATTCCTAGAAACCAAACCGTGTAAAAATAATGTTAATGTTAATAAGGCAAAGGCTTTTCACACGGCATCCAATGCGGTCGCAGCTTGTCCGCTTTGTAATAACGAGCATAAAATAAGAAATTGCAAGCAATTTGTTAGCCAAGATGTGGATACTCGGCGTAAATTTGTGCAAGATCACAACTTATGTTTTAATTGTTTGGGGCACAACCACTCTGCCAGGTTTTGTAAGTGTACAGCCTCTTGTCAAGTATGTAAGCGCAGACATCACTCTTTGTTGTACCCTAAAGGTGAGCAGGAGTCTAAGGGAGAGAAAGGAAATTCGTCAAGCGATAGTGTTTCAAAGACGAAAGAACAAACACACACGGTTGGAGTAGAAGCTGAAGATAGGGTAGTAAGTTGTTTTTCGAAAGGTACAGCAAATAACCAAGTCCTATTAGCCACGGCGCTAGTGAGGGCTGTTTCGAAAAATGGGGCTAGGTATACACTCAGGGCCTTGTTAGACCAAGGCTCACAAGCATCATTTGTCACAGAACATACTGTCCAGAGTTTAGGGTTACAGAAAAAATCAGCTAAAGGTTTAATAACTGGTATTGATACTAATAACAAATTATTCCTAAATTCGGTTGTTGAGGTTAAAATTCAGTCCAGGGTCGATCCATCGTTTGAACTTGTAGTCAAAGCATATGTTCTCAAATCGATTACATCACTATTACCTAGTAGGGAAACGGTATATTTGGATTGGGCACAAGCAAACGATATACAATTAGCGGATCCTAGATATAACACACCGGATAAAGTGGATATGTTGCAGTGGATAAGGAGCAGACATTTATAGCCAAGTTTTACAAGACGGGTTAAAGAAAGCTCCTGGTGGTAGCACTGTAGCTCAGTGTACCTCATTGGGATGGATTTTATCAGGAACTGTAGCTTCCACTGGTCACAGTACATCGAATATTACCGTGATGCATGCTCACCTTGGTGATGATGAAGTCCTGAAAAGGTTCTGGGAATTAGAAAGGGAACCACAAAAAAAGAAACATATACTTACCGAAGAAGAAACAAGATGCGAAGAGATATTTAAGACCACCACTGTAAGAGATAATGACGGTCGTTACGTGGTAAACTTACCATTTAGAAGTCCTGACCCGAGCTGTAAATATGGTGATGCAAGAAAGGTAGCAATAAATAGATTTTACGCATTAGAAGCTAAACTTGGTAAAAACATAGATTTAAAAGCAAAATACGAGGAAGTCATCAACGAATACTTGCAGCTCGGTCACATGAGACCAATAACTAAAGCAGAAGAACAAAATCAAAATGCAGTGTACTTACCTCATCATGCGGTTATAAGGGACGATAAAGACACAACCAAGGTAAGGGTGGTCTTTGATGCTTCTTGCAAAGGAAAAAATGGAGTATCGCTCAACGATGACTTAATGATTGGTCCAGGGCTGCAATCAGATTTGCGACATTTACTGATTCGATGGAGAACTCACCGCATTTGTCTAGTTTCGGACATTATCAAAATGTACCGAATGGTGCGCGTGGCTGATCATCATACAGATTTTCAACGCATCGTGTGGAGAGACAACAAACAATCTTCTATTAAAGATTATAAATTACTTATGGTTACCTTTGGTACCTCGTCGGCGCCCTATTTGGCAGTTCGTTCGATGCAGCAAGTAGCGCACGATGAAGGAGTTAAATATCCACTGGCGGCTGAAAGAGTACTTAAAGATTATTATATGGATGATCTCATGACTGGTTGCGACTCGATAGAAGAAGGCATGCAGATCAATAGCCAAATGAATATGTTATTAGCGAAAGCAGGATTCACCTTACAGAAATGGTCAAGCAACAGCAGTGAATTGCTAGAGAAGATCATAGGTGAAAGGCACTCGTACAAAGGACAGGATAGGGTAGAAAGGGAAATCAACATAAAACAGGATGAGATATTTAAAACGTTAGGACTTACCTGGAATCGAAGTTGCGACACCTTCCAGTACTCGCTTCAGTTGCCTCTGCTGAAGGAACCTGTAACTAAAAGGAAAATGTTATCAGATATAGCAAGACTATTTGACCCTTTGGGATGGGTCGCTCCTGTGATCGTATTAGCAAAGATTTTAATCCAAAAATTATGGATTTCTGGAATCGGCTGGGACGAGGAAATTCCACATGAAATAAAAAAGGAATGGTTTACTTACCGGCAGGAACTGAAAAGTTTAACGGAATTTTCAATACCTCGATGGTTGAAAATGAAACCCAGTGACAAGCAGGTTGACTTGCATGGATTTTGCGACGCATCAAAATCAGCATACGCTGCGGTAGTTTATGCACGGGTAGTCGATACTGACGGTAGAGTTTATGTAACGTTGCTCACGGCGAAAACTAATGTTGCACCAATAAAAACGGTATCGGTGCCTCGATTAGAGTTGTGTGGAGCAGTCCTCCTAGCAAAGCTACTTTCTGAAGTCTCTGAAGTGATGGGAATCGTTAAATCTAATTTATACTACTGGACCGATTCAGAGATTGTGCTATCGTGGTTAAATAGTCATCCTAACAAATGGAAAACATTCGTGGCAAATCGCGTTTCTGAAATTTTGAGCATCAGCGAACCACAGCAATGGAATCATGTTAAGTCGAAAAGCAATCCTGCTGATTGCGCATCACCGGGTTTATATGCGTCGGAATTTGTCAATTTTAAGTTATGGGTAGAAGGTCCTGAATTTCTGAAGGATAAAATTTAAATAGTTAGCAAACGCAAAGTAGTATCAACTAATATAGAAAAAATAATGGTACACGTAGTAACAGACGACAATTTTATTTGGCATAAATACTCATCACTTACCCAATTAATCAGAATGGTAGCATATTTAAGACGTCCTTTAGAGTGGAGAAAACCGAAAGCTGAAAGAAGGAGTCATAAATTTATAACAGCGGAAGAAATGAGATTAGCGCTGGAGACATGCGTTAGGGTATGCCAAGGACAAGGCTTCGAAGAAGTAATTCTGGATCTGCAAAAAGAAAGGCCTAAAAGAAAGTTATATAAGTCTCTAAATCTTTACCTTGATTCTGTTAAAATCTTAAGGGTGGGCGGTAGGTTGGAACGTTCTGGTCTGGATAAGGATCGTAAAAATCCAATGCTAATTCCAAGTAATACTCATTTTACAAATCTTTTAATTGCCGACGCACATAATAAGAATCTTCATGGCGGTCCACAACTAATGCTTAACTACTTAAGCACTAAGTATTTTATTCACGGAGCTAAGAGATTGGTAAAGGCATACGTCCGAAAATGTGTAACTTGTTTGCGTTATGCAGCTTCTACAAAACCTCAATTAATGGGTCAGTTACCACCTGCACGGGTTACCCCAAATAGGCCGTTTAGGAGTAGTGGAGTAGATTACGCTGGTCCTATTCAGTTAAGGGCATCAAAGGGTAGGGGTCACCATGCGTATAAGGGATATATTTGCTTATTCGTATGCATGGCGACTAAAGCTGTCCACATTGAGGTCGTAAGCGACCTAACAACAAAAGGGTTTCTTGCCGCTTTTAAAAGGTTTGTGGCAAGACGTGGTCAATGCAAAGAAATATGGAGTGATAACGGAACAAATTTTCAGGGTGCTTCCAAGGAACTAGACACATTACTTCGCTCCGAAAGGTCAGGTATAGCTAAGGAAATTGCTGCGGCCGTATCTACTGAGGGTACGACATGGCATTTTATTCCACCACATGCTCCGAATTTTGGCGGATTATGGGAGGCTGGAATAAAGTCATGTAAGAAACATTTAAATCGGGTAATAGGTAGCTCTACTTTGACTTTTGAGGAGATGTCCACATTATTAAGCCAAGTAGAAGCATGCCTGAACTCGCGTCCCTTGTGTAGACTGACCGATTCAAGCACTTTTGACGCATTAACGCCAGGGCATTTTCTTGTGGGCGAACCAATTGTCAACGCGCCTGATCATAATTATGAAGAGGCGAACATTTCCAGCTTGAAGAGGTGGCATTCAGTACAGCAGATGACACAACATTTCTGGCGTCGCTGGTCCGATGAATACTTGACCACACTGCTACATCGCTATAAATGGTCTAAACAAAATCCTGAACCAAACGTAGGGGATATAGTTTTGATAAAGGAAGACAACTTACCTCCTTGTCGTTGGCTTCTTGGCAGGGTGGTTGAAAAACATCCGGGGTTAGACAATCTTACACGAGTGGTCACAATTCGCAGTAATGGTTCCATATTTAAACGACCAACGTCAAAACTGTGTGTCTTGCCTATTGCCTTAGAATTTTGTTAGTAGCTTTAAGGGATAATTTTAAGCAATGTTTAGACAAGTAAGTAATATCTATGTTTAAGGTTAAATGTTTAATGTAAGGATAATATAAACTGTTTCATTAGCAACTTTAGTATTGGAAGGACATAATGTTGCACAAAATGTCCTTGGTGGGCGGAATGTTTAGCCTCACAGAGACAATGAGTAACCAAACCGCGATCGTAAAGTAAAAAAGTCGATATTTGTTAATGTTTTCGTCACTAGATGGCGTTGTACAATTTTGATCGATTTCTGAATGGCGGTGTCAAGATTCTCCGCCAAAAGTATAAGGTCTTAGGATTAAGTAATTTTGTTAACCACTACTATTCTAAGGTGTAATCACTACATCTATGAATAATAAAACCAACTTGAGAAAGCACTGAAATTTTGTTTTCTATCAAACCCCAGTCTCCTAATCCTCAAGGAACGAGGGTTATTCATTGATATTACGACGCTATATTTAAACGGTGAGTTGGATAAGCAGATTCTATCTTGCAAAGAGCCCACAAAAGTAGACCTTAAGGGTACACTAGTCGCGGGCTCGAACTCACTGGTGGGCCTGGCTAAAAAGCACGTTGTCTCACCAGGCTTCGTTTCCGACAGAGGTCGTATCAGTGATGAGTAGTTAAACGCTAGTCTACACGCACAACAATATTGAGTGAGCTACAGGATCAGTTATAGTAAAACAGGCGCGTAAAAAATTAAGAAAAGTCCTCTGGAAGATTGGGTTTTCAGAAAAAAACACTGCATAAATCAATGACTAATTAAGTTTATTGAAGTTTTCGATAATTGAGCTTTGTCGGTACTGACTTAGTTTTTGAGATTTTACATTTCTTTTATTACTTACATGTCTAAAGTTACGTTAAATTAGCAAGAAAAACGAATCTGTGTTGGCTCATAACTTTTTAATGGCTTTTTATTTTAGTATTCTGTTTCCGTACCGACAATATTAATAATGAGAAAAAACCATTTCGATGTACATTGTCAAACAGTGGTGTAAAACTCTCAAAAAGTTTGTGTGGAAAAAAATGCGAACTTGTTTCAACTTAAAAAAAAAAAAAAAAAGTGACGAACGTATTTTGGCCTGTACATAGCTGGAACAAAACTAAAACATATTCCTTTTATGTAAACACAAACGCAATAGATTCCTTGCCATGTATACGTATCCATCTTGATCAAAGAAAACAGCTTTACTTTCAAAATACAGCTGTTGAAAAACGTAATTCCAGTTCGATCCCCTATTTTTTCCCCAGGGCAATGTGAAGACATCCATTTAGCCGTGAGAGGCATCTCTAAGTAAATAAGTAAAGGACAGGTTGCAGTCTTGTTCAGCATATACTTTCTTACTTTAATACTTAGGTGTGTTATATGTATCTAACACACATATATGTGTCACCGGGTGGGACAAGCCGCGACTCAGACTGAATTATTCATGAGACATATGGACTTAAAGCAGACTGGATTTCAGACGAGAATTTTAAAATATCTATACGGAGCTTTAAAATTGAAAATTGTTTTATAAAAAGCAATATAACATTACGTGAACTACTCAGGATTTATTACTTTCCTAGGACTTGAATTGAGCGTTTCATTGTGTTTTTAATTTAGCAAATTTTTAATTTCTAGACTTTGATTTTTTTTCAGGGACTAGATGTCTTTGACTCCCTGTATTTCTGACAACCTTTCTCTCTGCGTGCCTTGACTTTATTTTAGTTTTATATTTAAATCAGTAGTTTAGGTTAATACAAATAACTACTTCATCTCAACCCCGCTCTTGACACCAGCGGACCACATTTTTAATATTTTATATTCAAATATTTAAAATATAATGTATGTGTCTACAATGAACAACGGTATCGCGTTAACCAGTACACTACTGGGTTATGGAGCTAGAAACTGGGTTGTGGAGATCAGACAGGCAGTAGTTCTATGTAAAATACTAGTATTCAGGTAGCTAAATCCAGGTAGACTAGAAGCCAACCATAATATCGTTGGAAAAAGGATAGGCAAATTGATTTGACAATTAATAAAGGAAATAATAATGACTTTTTTTGGCATTGTTGTAGATACATAAAGTTCCAATTAGAGCTTGTTTGCTACCTTACTTCCTACAATTCCATTTTTGCTTTTCTGCTAGGCACTCTGAATGGTTTCCAAAGTTCGTTTCAGAAAAATGGTCAATTTTAAATTCATGCATTGTACATGTATTGGGAATAATGAACGGTTGTGTAGTAATAAAATCACAATGAATTATATATATGGTCCAATTATTTGGGCCTTTTATTCGAATTCGCGTTCAAATAAAATATTCTCAAATAAAATGTTACTAAATAAAACATTAAAGGTAAATGTGCAAGCTCGATGTATCTATAAGTATTTAAGAGAATAACGCCGATGCACCTCCGTTCAATTTTAAAACTAGCTTGGTATTGGAACCAGACTTATGGCTTGGCGAGTATCCAGCCACAAGGAGCTTTGGGCACACGAATAGGAACAATAATTTTTTGACATCTCCATCGTCTTTTGTTTTATAAAATGTTCGAATACTTTTGTTTCCATAATGTCGCAACTTCATTATTTCGATACTGGCCAAAAATGATAGTACTTTTCACTTGTTTTAGGTTCGAAAAAAAGAAAACTGACTTGTTTCGTTTTTTGGCACATCATTGCAGCAAACGTTACCACTACGCCGCTACAATATCGTAGCACAATGGCAATTAGCTAAGCGAAAAAATAAGGATACAAATATATGCACATTTTAGTGTTAGATTATATTTTTATTTTATTGTATTGTTTTTAAGATTTGTTAATGAACATGTGAATAAAATTCAATACAAAATAATAAAATTGCTTTTGTTGGAAACCTAAATAATATTTTTCCCGTACGTTTTACAGAAAAAAAATCATAAATTCCTACTTTCTTCTGATCTACGACCCGCCTTATGTGTGACGTGTGCTCAATTAAGCTGGCCTTGGCACTGCTCAACCCACTTACTGAGGCGGGTTAAAGATCAAAAGAGTTCGCAGCACAATGGGATAATGTGGTGCTATGCACTTGGGATCTTTTTGTTAGCCGACTTTTATATGCGGCATTAAGTAAGCAACAGTCTCTCTGAGAATTTTAATTAAGCTTAGCCTTCGTGTGTAAAGTAAGGTAATTTATTCGATAGAATTCACAAGGACGGTAGGGAAATTCTTTGACGAGAACCACACAACCGAAAAAGAACCTGTGCCTTTAAAACTTCTCACAGAACAAAACACAAAAACATAAGTCACAAAAAAGACAGAAAGGAACATCCATGTTTAATCAGACATTCCTTATAAAATAGAACATCTTACGCCAAGAGAACGCTAATCAAAAGAAAGACTATCTACAGTAAAGAAAATACAAAAAGTTCTCAACGATTCAGTTCCAACAGTTTAATAAGCTGCAAAGAAATATTACAGTACTGATAAAGACAGAATAAGAATAAAATAGTTCCGACGACTTCTGAAAGATTTTATGAGTTCAGTGGCTATTTAGCGACCGTGAATACCAGTTGGCTCGTAAAGTGCGACTTCACCTTTCTGTGTCAGAACCTCAGTGGCATTCTTTAGACACGTGCTTGAACATCTGTCTTCGTGGCTTCTCGTGGTGCTTCGGGCTTTCTCGTATTTTAAATTTTTCATATAGAACCGCCTCGCCAAGGCACTTTGCGAGCGTGCTTATATGCTGTTTGAATGTGAGTAGGGTTAATAATTGAATATGACTGCTAGCCGGCCATGAACGTCATAACAGCGTGGTTCGTGGATTTCGTACTGTCTGTCAGTTTTACTGAGTCCTGGGGCTATTCAGGAAGTATACCGCCATTTCGTTTTCGCACTATGCCGATTATGACTTTAACTTCCCTATAATGGCCGCTGCATTACTTGTGAGCGGTGTTATTCAAATAAGGGCGTATTCTACCAAACTTCTATACATAGAATAAGTCTTATCCTGTGGACACATTTTAAATTTTTGACAGTTTGTTTAACCATACCTACAAGAACTGTCAGACGTCAATTTTGTTCCACGGGTGACAGATCTGACTTTGGTAAAATCAGCTATGCCGATTCATTTATTTATATGTCGGTTGATACTACTACTCTTTATACCTGAAAATATTTCAGTAAACGAATCCTACTTACTTTCATCACAGTATCTTTTACACTACACATTAGAACCAAAGGAATAGTCCAGAAATTTTCAGCTAAATCCTCTACTATCTCGATTCCAAATTAGCACTAAGTGGTCATCGTCGCCACTGTCAAGTGTCTATTAGCGTAACAATTATCTAAGCCTTGTGAACATTAAACATCTCTCTAGCACAAAATAAAGGTGTGGTTTCAAAGTAATAACGAAAAACACGCAACACGATAATTAAGCCTAAAGGCATAATGTTTTTGCCCTTTTTCGCCCATATGATTAATATTCATAGGTTATTTCACGTGTCTTTTATGCCCCGACCGTGCTGGGTACAAGTGCAAAAACAAGCTGAATATTTTGCTGACCATAGCTGGGTTAGACTGTAATATTTAATGTTTTAATTTATTTATAGTGTTGAGTAGGTATTCCTTTAAATGTATGGTGAACTTAAAAAAAACTCTCTTGTTTAATTTGCTATAAGTACAGTTATTTAAGTTAGTACCTACTTACTAAATTACTAAGAACAATAGAAATGTAATGCAGGAACATTTTTTTTTATTTCACACCTGAACAGTTTTCGATGTGTATTTATAATCTTTCACTAACATAATTCGACAACCCTGTTAGTGTAGAGTTGATGACATGCTTATCTAATTTGCCTATCAGGATATCTAGCCCATTCCGGGTGAGTAGAAATCATTAGCAAAATCCAAGAAACTTAAACGTTTATATTGCCCTTTAAATGGAAAGTCAAATAATTCATTTCACTTAAGCACATACTCGTAAATGGCACTTTTTAACGTCAAGATTTCCAAAAAGATTGAATTGTTTCTAGATGCCCATTTCAAAATGCAGTTTCATTTAGAGAAGAGTGGGCGAGAAACTCAACCGTTACTCTTTTAAAATGTTTCACAACATTTTGTATATATTAACCTCATATTAACTATATTATTACAATAATATGTGAAGACTATGCACCTAGAATAAAATTACTATAATACAATACGTAAAAAGAATCCTACTATATTAATATTATAAATGTGAAAGTTTGTGAAGATTTGGATATTTGTTACTCAATCACGCAAAAACGGATGAACGGATTTGGATGAAATTTGGCATACAGATAGATTAACTTTTATCGCGGTAATACGTTCCCGCGGGATAATTTCCGACGCCCACGCGGGCGAAGCCGTGGGCAGAAACTAGTGAACAATAAAGCAATGACAAGTAAATTATACTTCTGTACGTGAAAGTAGATGATTTTCCTTATATTTAACAAGTAATTATTTAGTGTGTGAGTTAAAGTAATCACAGAATATAAAATACGGTAGCTAAGTATCCGACTCATAAATAAACAGACACCTATAATTGAAATTACCTCTACCTAAACCTAACTCCATAAAAGCTATCAGCTTATTAATTAAACTTACGTTAGTACAAAACCGAGTACACACAAAGTTCAACCTCCAAAATGATCTTAAAATAACTATTTAATTGTAAAGATCGCTTAACAACTTCAACTCACTGATGAGATTACAACTGAACGATATAACTCGTTAATTGGAGCACCTGTAATTAGCAGCAGCTCCCAAGGAGGTACATACTGTGAACGGCGACGAAGTTAATAGGAATAATGTGAGTATAAATGGGAAAAGTTAACTCATTTAGTAGCTACTTCGCGTCCGCGAGCCGCGATCTCGGCCCACCAGACGGACTTGTCTCGAATTCTACTTCTTTACAATCACCCCTTTTTGCAAAATTACACCTCTAACGTGACTCGACTCGAAACGGGCGAAGCAATCAACGGCGCCCCTCGCTCTGCTTCCTAATACTGTAATTTCATTTTAATCCTTTGCACCGTCGGATTAACCCTTGTACACAATAAGTTCCGTACGTACACAACACACGTAAGTTTTGTTTTTATTACTGAAAGGATTCGGAGCAAAGATAAATAAAGTATGTATGTAGAACGAATTTAACTTTAAATGAATTGTATTAATGTTAATGAGTGGTTCGGCATAACGAGCGTGTTGTTGAGTGAATACTGAACTTATGGAATATTTTAATTAAATTTTGACTCCCAATGAATACTAAAATTCCCTGCCGGTATTTTCAAGAATTCTTTAAGTTCACATAACAAGCATTGTCCCTTTAGCTGTACAGCCTGAAGTCACTGGTAGAATATAAGTCTTTATACAGTATTCAATATAAAGCATCGCACCAAAACAATAATATACACAATTGTATATTTTTATGTCTTATGATTAGTTTCTTTTTTATATGATTGTAATGTAACTACTTAATATTATTTTTATTCTTTTAATATTAAGCTTTTATATTATGTTAATATTTTGAGATAATTGGTTAATTTAAAATAGTCAAAAATTGAAAATGATGTTTACGTAGAGCCGTCACTATCAGAAATTGTGATTTTATGTCGAGCACGAGTTCGTTGACGGCTAGCCGATAACCAGCGATACGATTTGCTTTCTTTATGACGTGACTTGAAACATCCTCTTGATAAATACACTAAAGTATTTAACTCAACTAAGTACGAGAAATGTAAAAGTTTAAAACAAAGGAATTTATTCTATTTGATTCATTTAAAAAAAAACTTCAGTTTTATTGGCACTGTTTGTTCGAAAACCAATTCATGGCAAAAATCAATGTAGATTTTAATAACTAAAAATATAACATCCAATAAAGCACACCAGTTTAGTAGACAATATACCGGCAGCGATCGTTTGACACAATTAATTCTCTTCCAATCAATTCCACGAAAATGTGATTTAAATAGAAACAAGGTCTGTTTAACCCGTTCATTCGAATACAGTTTATATTAATAAAATATCAACAAAACATTGTATTCAATTATTAACTATAAACCACGCTCTGAGTCGGCGTCCTGAATTATAAATATAACGCAAATTTAGTTTGGTTTGTGTTATTTATGAGCTCCAAATGTCCGGCTAGAATTAAATTATGAAGCGTTCGAGCGGGCAGTGTGTGCGCACTTGACCCTGCCGACCGATGAAAATTTAACGAATGACCGCCACAAAAGGAAATTGCAACCACGGCACGGAGAACGTGTGAACCCTTTACCTTGTGGCTTCTGGCAAATGAAAAGCGCCGGAGGCCCGCAGAAAAACTGCGCGAGTGGATAACGCAAACTGTGTGTTATTTATCCACATAATATAAGGAGCGGCCGACATTTGTGACGGACGTTTCGCGTTATTATTAGTCCCCTTTCAACGAGAACGGAAACCTGAAAAGTTTATGGCAGCCTAAACAGGCGTAGGATCTGGAGGTCTCGGCGTGGCACGTGACGCAACAAATAAAAGCCCACTTAATTCAGAGATCCGACTGGTAAATTTATGCCGCGCAATATCTCTTTAATGCCGAGGCCGTGACAACGCGTACATATCAACCTCTTTTCACTCAGAACGAACGCGACAAGTCGTTTGTATCAACAATCGATGAGCCCTGCGTGATGTGTCGATGCTGTGTAACTACCTTGTTGGGATCGAAAATAGCTCAGTTCTATGCATAAATGTTTATTAAGTATTATTAGCGGTGCTGTAAGTAACCTTACGAATAAGGACAGCCAGAGAATACTTTATGGTAATACAAAGCCTTGTTTATAAATACATCTCATAAATAAGTTAATTAATAAAAATATACAATTTTCATTTTATATAATAAAAACTAGAGAACTAGAGAAACTAGACTAAGAACGGATTTTATCTATCTAAAATGATCTCGTTTTGCTAACAGTACCTAATCCCAAACTGTTTCTGTGAAAAAGCAAATTTCCCTGTGGATGGTGCAACGGGGATAAAAACCAATTCTATTCAATGCTATTCAGATTGCGTTTCATTATTTAAAACGAATTAAAAATTCGTACAGTCTGTTATAGAAATATGGTTAACTATCTAATAATCACCCAACAAAAAAAAAATTACGCCATTTAACTGGAGGTTACACTGTATAGACAACCTGTTTCATGGTACCTATTAAGCAAGAAAAATCTATGTAAAACTAGCTTTTGCCAGTGACTTCACCCGCGTTGAGCCTCGAAATTATTCCACGGAAACGTACTACTGGGATAAAAAGTATCCTATGTATTAATCCAGGTTATACAGTATTTGTTTGTCATATTTCATCGAAATCCATTCGGCCGGTTATACGTGATTGAGTAAGTAACAAACATCCAAACATACGATCTTTCACAATTGTAGTAGAGTACTTGCCAGGTGCCAAGTACTAAAATCTAGGAAAATGGCATGGGTGAGACTACCTCACCCCATTTCTATTGATCTAATCCATTCTATTCGTATATTTTAGTGTTTCATTCCCCGGAAAACCATTTCAAAATACGAACGACAGCGTTCTATTAATTGGCATCACCGTTAAGTCTTAAAACATGCAACAAACAATATATTTAAAAAGAAGCCTAAATAGACTCTCCGGTAGCAATCAAGGCACGACCTATTTGGCCCAGACTGTTCCCAATACGCTATATTTAAAGCTGCAATCCGATTCCATTTTAGACATGAATAAGTTAGTTGGAAAACGTTAGAATGCTTTTTAACTGTGACAGATGACTGGACAAAAATATACCAAAAACTTATCTGTTTAACAAAGACCTAGAGCTGATTAACGATGTTTCTTTATCATTTTAATAAATATTTACTTGTGTCACTATAGGTACATTAAACATGATTTATCGTACGTCTTGTGTGGCGACCCTAATTAAGAAAATATCAGCTTATTTGATTTTTGTTGTGATAGCAGATTATACGGATTAAAGTTATTATGAAAGATTCATTAACTACAAGGTTCTCCCGACCGTCCCTTGCTCGTTGATGCGCCAGCCCGCGCCGCAGCTGAGCCAGTAGCTTTAAATTCCCCGAATAATAATCAAGAAAATACCTTGATCCAGCCTGCCCCCTATAGCTGCCCCCCCCCCCCCCAGTGACGCCCTGAGCCGAGGTTCGTACCCCACAGGGGGTGCCCTCAGCGTGCAGTCGCTCTATGTTAAGTATGTAGGTTTACACCCTGGCTGGAGGCTTTTAGAATCCTAAAAACCTTCACAGGAAAGCCCGGTTGAGCAGTCACGGCCTCTCAAGGTGAACTGCGAGATGTCATACAAAAAAAAAAAAAAGAACTACAAGGTTCTGCCCGCAACTACTTACATCCACCTGAAATTTATTGTTTTAAGATAAAATGTATCATATAGCATCGTTCTTTCTGACTTTTTTTACTTTTGCTCGGCTCCTTAGGTTTAGTAGCGTGATATTAAATTGAATTTTACCTTCCCCAGGAATTGGGCTATCAAAAGCGAAAAGATTTGTTCAAATTCAACTAGGAGTTTCAAAAATTACCCATACATACGAAGGTAAACATTGTTTGTTAAAACAATGTTCACCTCTTTATACAAAGATAACTTTAACTTTGCAATTATCTCACTTTTGGGCTAAGGTCATCCTACTTTCAGGCCAGCAATCATTATGTTATAGGCCCAAAGATTTTCTATTATTTCGTTATAATATTCTTCTCTGTTTTTCAACGATATACTATGTGCCATGTGAAAACTCTTGTATAACATCAGACATTAACTGGCTGTATTGTTATAAAAACTACTTGAGATTCCAAATGCCCAGCATAAGAAATTTACTTCATTACCCCCCTTTATTTAGTATAAAAGGCCTTGTATGAGAGGTGGAGGAGCGCAATCTGAAACAGTAAATAGGAGAAAATGGCGGCGTATCAGCAATGCCAACGCCTCATAAGAATGCTCTCTGCGACCTAAAGAACGAGGAAAACAAGGAAAATATAAAAATCTGACCCCTACAGAAATGTCCCGGAAAGGAAATAAAAACTATGATACAAAACAGACCTAGCGGGGTATGGGATCTTCTGATTTGTTGTTCTACCTTTTTCAGTTCCATTTTTTTTCTTCATGATTCAAGGAATCCGGTTCGTAAATATAAAAGGGCAAATTTTGCATCGAAAATATTGTCGGTTTGCTGTGTTTTAGGGAAATAAAGTGAACTAATACCAGGTAAAAACCAGGTAACATTCTGTTTATGTACAGTCGCCAGCAGGTCAAGCTATCCCAAACTGTCAAATTTTCCCAATTGAATACAAACCTTATACCTTTGTAATAAATTTGAAAAACTATCAAGAAATTTGACAGATTGGGGTAGCTTGATGTGCTGGCCTCTGTACTCAATTCCATCATAATTCGTTTAGAAATCACCAAAATGTTTGCATAAATCAAGCCCTCCCTATAAGCTATTTTTTATAGCCACGTTCCGTTAAAACATTGCTTAAAACAGAAAAGTCTATTAGCAAAAAACGTAATTAAAGCTGGAAACACGACTTTAACAACCCTTCAAAATGGTTGAGCTGAATGGTGCTGATGCATACGTCATGTCCGTGAACGGGCGCCGCCAGTAGGGACTGGTCATCTCTTAGCTCCCACGGCTTATTTTAATTGTTATTTTATTTTAATTACGGACGCTTTTAATGTGCACTTTTTACATCGTTCTCACATTGATAATTTCAACATAATGATGTAACCAACTTTTTGTAACAAAATCTTGATTTTAAAAGAGTGTCCATGGAGTTTCTTGCCCGTTCTTCTCCATAGGTACCTACGCTTTGGAATGGGCAACTAGCTTCATCTTTCTAACTCACCGTCCTTGACAATTCAAAAGTGCCTGTAATTGGTTTATTTGAAATAATGCTTTGAGTTTGAGTTTGAGTTTGAACACAGCGTTAATGCATTAAACCACTCATAAAAACGTATTCCTAGCATAGAAGGTAATATTTCAATCGCGTGACAGGTAAAGTGGAAAAGTTGCATTGCAATTAGCAATTCTAAATATGCACTGGGTTCTAGCCTAGTTTTTTTATTAGCAGATAGTAACTACATGTGAGGGACACTAACAGGCGGAAGACAGGCATAGAAAAAGCATTTCCTCGCAGAGCTTTATACATGTACAACTTGTTTTTTGCATGACGTTACGTTTATCCTTGACATGATTTCTTTCTGAGAAAAATACTGCACTCATTTCGAAGTACTTTTTATTAAAATGTCAATGTATGGGTGTACGGGAAAGGATTTGCATTATCCATAACAATAACCAGAAACTCATACCATTTTTTTTTAGTTTTTATTTACTATGCTTGCGTAATTATGAGCCCTCGAAAAATGTAATCTTCAACACTTCTATAGTTCTCCCCTTTTTTCTATCATACTACCTGGTTCCGTGCGTCGCTTGTCCAGGTGTTTACCGCGACTTTGATGATATCAGAAACCCAACGCGCTTTTGGACGGCTTTGGTTTCTTTGGCCCAACCTTGAACACCGTCAAAAAGGATAAATTTAGGCCTATTTAAAACTATCTATTTATTGTTGACACGTAGTTGGCAAACCCAAAAATTACAGTATTACATGTTAATTATTTCCATTCAACGTAGTAGAGGAAGCAGCAAACATTTTGCCTTTATTTAAAAGCAGAATGTTAATAGAATGTATACCGTATTCAACGTAAAAATGTCTAAAATGCTTCATACGGGATGCTGCTATAAAGAAACCATGTGTCTCAGCACATTTAGAACGGCTGGCAACCCTAAACATAGCATATTGACCTAAATGCTGTCTGGGGTTGGGGCAACGAGCTAAATTTACAAGAAGCTTCGCCGAAGTGTCAGACTATCGCCCAGTTTGCAACTTTGGGCTACTCGGATACCCTACAGTGAGAATTTCTCGCTGATATTATAGTTTAGTGGTTTGTTATTTAAACAGCTGTGTTTGGAAAACGTAGGTAGAAACTTTGCCTTACTTATAGTCGGAAGATGGTTTCCTCATTTGTATTTAATCGGAATAAACACCCATCCGGAGAAACTGATAGAGCGTCGGATTTTTTTTTTACTGACGATTACAATTTACCTTATTTTCGATGATAATATAAAATGCATACTGTGCGATATAACACGTCGTGATATAAAAATAAAACCGCAATCTGAAATGGTCGCCTTTAATATGAAGACCACAAGGTCGCCAATCAGATTAGATGCAGAGCAATTAAAAGCACATTCTCCAAAACATATAACCTTAAACGTAAAGAAATGAAGGATTTTATCGAAAATGCCACAAATCACGCGCCATGTTGATCATTATTTTCTTTTTAACCCTCAATAGACGAAGTTAAGGAAGAGTTCGATAGTTTTTAACTTCCTGCCCGCCTCGAGGCAAAGTTCAAAGTGATGCCGACCGAACTAGCGCGCACTAATTACTGACCTCCCGTGTATAAAACACTTAGTTCTTAAAACGAGGATAATCATATTCAAGCCAGATGAGCCGTGATGACGTGACCCGGCCATCGCGTTCGGTCTTTTTACACTTTTCTGCTACCACGCTGCAGATGCAAATAAAAGGTAATTTTCGCTGACGTGCTATTTTTTGTTCCATATAAGCGAGTCTATAGCCCGAGGTGATAGAAAGAGGCTACTGGTGTTTATACCTGTGACAGCTGCATCATTATTCAAATACAGCAAATTAAAAGTGCTGTCGTAAAAAGCTTTAGATTGGTCCCTAAATTATCAAGATCAATTCCAGCCTGTCCCTTGCTGCCCTTCCCTATTGCTGCCCTATGCCGAGGTCCGTACACCACAGGGGATACCCTTAGCATGTAATCGATAAGCTTATAAGTTTTTTGCCCTGGCTGGACACTTTATATTAAGGCATCCACAGGATAGTCTGGTTTAGCGGCCGACAACCTCCTTTTTGTTTGATATCCTCCGCCCTGGGGTGAGTGGAGAAGTCTGTCAGACTCCTACTGACTAAAAACCACGCCGGTGTTCTCTTTCAAAACTTGGACCAGGGATCATGGGCACTTATGCGCCTTACACGATCGCCGGCCCGTGCCATTGCGGTGTCCCTTAGGCTCGTAGGGGGAGTGAGGTGTTAGACTCCCCCCGCGACGTCCAAGTGGTCTCAATCTCCCCCTCTCTCTCTAGAGTCTCCTTCTGTGAAATGACGGTTTTCACCGTATCCCACGACTCAGCGCTCCCGACCATCGAACTAGTGACGGCCGGGAGCGACAGGTTGGCTCCGACCTCTGATGCGAGGGCACAGTGCGGCTCCTACCATGCGGTTCACTCTGTCAGTGTATGCCACGCCATGTCCTTCCGACAGTGGACGCAGTGATGGCATTGAGCGTCCAGCTCCCTGTTTATGCGACATACGACTTCCCAAAGCAGCCATGCCCCGAAAGCACCTGAGCGACGAACGCAACGTCGCTCGAAATGACAGAGTGCTGTGCCTCCCGAGCCATTCATCGAGCACTGTGTGGATCGCCTTGACGGTAGCGAGGCCGGGAAGGCCGCGTAAGCTTGTCCCGCCATTCCGCCACCAGGACCTCGCGGAGCTCTAGCTGACGAAGGCTCTCGCGGTATTGCTACAATGAAACGAGGCCTCTCGCGTCTAGACGCCCAGACTGTGGATCCGGCCAGTGCACAAACTGCCTCGTAGGAGATCGTGTGATACCTCTTGATAGCTGTGACAGTCATCGCCCTCTGTGGCTTCCGCAGTATTGCGATACCTTTGTCCAGATCATAAGCCCACTCTGGGGACCCGTACAGGATCATGGGTCACACGATCCCGAAATAGGTACAACTGCTTACAGGCGGTGCTTGAGCCCCACAGATTGGAAAGCGGCGTTGCAAGCGCGCCCGCCGTACCCATCAACTTGGGCATCAGCAGCCCAAAGTGAGGGCCGAAGTCTCAATAGCTATCGAGCACCAGTCTTACTGGTACTTCATGGTAGACCTGACAGTAATGCGAGCTCTCCCCGACCACGATATATGTAATCCAGGCGGCGTCGGCGCCTGCCCGGGGCCGTGAAACACCACGGCCCCGACTTATTGAGGGCCATCTGTGAGTTTGCAACAGTCGCCAGCACCGCTGCCTCCCTGTGCGATGTCTTCTGGGCCGTGACCAGCGTGTTATCCGCGTAATACGTCAGTTCCACTCCTGGTTGGAGCTTGCCCCTCAACACCCAGTCATTCCACAGGACAGGGCTCACAACTGAGCCCTGTGGAACACCGGACGACATATCGCGTCGGCTTCCGCCATCGCGTCCCCTGTGACACACATTTCCACCAAATAAGCCCCAACGATGTGAAGGAGGTAGAGGTAAATCCTATGTTAACGAAGTGGCTCCCAAGTACAACTTCAGGGCAGGGCAGGGGTATTAAATGCGTTGGAATTTTCCAAGGACACCGCTGACATCACTCCGCCCCGGGACACCGCTTCCTCTGCCACTCCCACTATTGATTCGATAGTGGAAGTCTCATGCCGAAACCCAAACTGACTATCGTTCAGATCCAGCCCCTTTCTGTACAAGTGACCGACGAGGTTAATATAATACGCTTGAAAACAAACCTTACCCACATCATCTAGCAGCACTATAGGCCGATATGCGGACGTCGAGACTGCTGGGCGCCCGACTTTCCTGATTATGATCGGACGACCGATTTTCCACTGCGCACGGTATTTGCCCTGGTCTAGGCAAGTTGAGTAGAGTCCTCGCCAACAACCTCATAAGTTGACCTTTAGTAAAAAAGGTATATTGACAGCACATCCTGGAGTAGCTCTTCACAAGAAGCATTTGCCATTCCTTCTGTCTTAGACGCTGCTCAGAATAGGTTTCTCCTCCTAAAACTTGTGCAAAGCCTCGAGTTACTTAGCAGGACATTTACGGGCATTGCAATGTTGTGACAATGTGTTATACGTTAGATCTTAGGCATGGCTAGCGTACATTCATCCAAAAATGGGTGGTTGTCAGGCTTTTATGGGTCAGCTGCGGATATAAACCGTTTCCCAAAGCTTTATATTTCAGCAATCATATCCTTACTCATTCCTAAGTACGTACATCCAGTCAATATGATTTTTGTGTCACGCCCTGATTTCTTTGACACTGGCAAAGTAGGGTAATGTTCTGTTGTATGTTTTGGCAAAGAGGCTAGAAAACCGAAATGAAAATATTTCACTGAGTGCTGGGAAATTGATTATGTCTTTGATAGGTTATACGAAAAGGAAAGGTTTTCCCTCGAGAATTCTTTACAAAGAAATAACTTATAAAATAAAGTAAGCGATCGGTCATTTAATTCACAACTCATTTCTTTTCAAAAGCATTAGTTCGCTCTGAAAATCTAGAAACTTGTTTTATTTTTATTAACTAATTTTTAACAAATTTCCATCATATTTTCCGAATGTGGTATAATTTTTTGTAATGAACAAGCATTTAGTTTTCACACATCGCTTACAAAGTGGAAAATAAAACGAATTCAAGAAAAGATACGATCAAAAGCAATATGAATAGAAAAGCAAAATGACCATTGCTTTCGAGGAGTACTCATACATGACCAAGAGCCGACCGCCCGAAAGCAGAGCACACGATTACGTGCAACCAAAAAGAAACCTTATCTACTAGTTTTTAAGTTCAATGTCGAATGTAAAAACTTTCCAAAAATGTACAAAAGCAAAATAATTCAGGAAGATTGTATTTCACATTCGACCATGCTCTCTTCCCTTCTTCATAATATGGGGTTAGGCCCTAATATATTTTTCATGTTTGTTTCGAATATTCATAAGTTGCTTCGTGACCTAGATTTTGTGAAAGTTCTGGCAGTGTACAGCGCTGAATTTACTGCCAACTATTCGACAGTGCAACGTCAAACCTCAAGGCTGCGATCGAAACTCTTACCCCCTTATAACAGAACAAGGTTTTTCTTTAGGTATGGTTTAAACCATCGAGCCTGTTTTTGAAATAAGAACCTAACTGAAATCGAAATACAGCTCCTTTTACAAAACTGACAAGTTAGTCCAGTGCTAAATTGTCAGTTTTGTAAAAGGAGCTGTAATTCTATTTCAGTTCTAAGTTCTTATTTCAAAAACAGGCTCGGTGGTTTAAACCATACCTAAAGAAAAACCTTGTTTTGTAATACGGGGTTACAGTTTTATTTTGACCCAAGTTAAGTAATTCTCTTGTTCTAGGTGCTTTTTGTTTTTCTCTGAAAAGACAACCTGGAAATGATGATATTTTGAAAACTGGCGGGGCGTTTTTCCGTTTTAATTTAAATTCCCTTTTTTTGTGAATTTATATTTTTGCTTTACCGAATACAATTTTACTTGTAGGTATATTATTTTAACTCACAGAAATAACATACAACTTTTAGTAACACATACAAAATACTATTTTTCATCCATCCACATGACACCGCTACACAAAAGTGTGTACGTCACGATACGATAAACACTTACACGATCACGTCACTACAAAAAGCCGGTTGTTCGGTAGCAAAATCCGATTCGTCATAAAAGTATAATAATAGTGGGTCGGGGGTGCCGCAACAACGGCGGTGACCTACCCAGCGCGCGCCGCCGCGGCAGTCTTCTGTCGAGCTTTCTAATGACCCCAGGCGTTCTGTGTTGCGCGTTAAGGCAAACTCAAGCCCAATAGAACCGATAAAAACTTGAACTGGATTGAAATTCAGCTTGTTTCACGCGTAGTACGTTGTACTACGGCAGACAGGCGCACTTCGGCCCTCGCCTCGCGGACAGGACAGGACGCGAAAATGGACTCTATGTCCTCCAGGATAACACCGTTTTGTAATTAACCGCGAGTTGTGTGTGTCAGCGCAAAGGAAACCTAGCCGGGTGAGTACAAAAATATATCATCACAACTTTTATCGAAACTAGTTACCTAATAGAACAATGTAGACATTATGTACAAGTTCGTCGCGTGTTTTTGCTTATGTTGTGTCTTTGAACTGAAATGAAACTCTTTGTACTGCTTTCAATGTTGTTTGTTTTGTGTGTAGTGCTTAAATAAATTTTTTGTTTGCTCTATTCTTCAAAGTAAACCCTCTTGTAGACTATTGAACCTGTAGATTTTTTATTGTCATTCGGAAGCAATTTCTTTTGGCTTTTTTATTCCAATTACTGATCTGGATGTTATTTTTAAGCGGTGTTCGTTCCCTGTAGATTTGTCTGTATAATAAATTATTCTAGAACGATGCTAGATCTGTGCATCTCCGTTCCATAGGCCTATTATAATCATCGTTTTAGCAGAAAGACGTCCACTGCTGGACATAGGCCTCCCCCAAGAGGGTTTTAGTAATTATTGATTCCAAAACACTAGAAGTGCCTCTTATAGACATAATCTTCAAATACTATTAGCTACTACTCTACTAAGCCGAGTATTACAGCGATATGGAGACAATCTCCATTTACTGAACAATATCTACACAGAATCCGAATCTGTGGTCTCAAGTAATTTCATCTGTGTAATCTACTTAAGCACTGCATGTAGGTATACAATAGTTAAGGTACAAGGATTTCCCATCTACATAGACTAGGAGTGGGAACTATTATACCCGATAAGTAATTCATAATAGGATATACAGGCAATAATGTACTTTAATCATGTAACTGCACAGTCGAGCCTTCCCAAGCCGGCGAAGCGTTCTGATTACACAGCATGAGTCTTTGATCTATTCATTACGTAGAGTAAACAATATAATAGACATATAATTGATAATATTGTACGCTATCGAGTCATTGTCTTTGATGCGGACGTAACAATACCTTTATGTTTGTTACAGGTAGAATAACAAAGAAGAAATGAAATGTAAAAAAACATTATAATGTAACTATGAAAAAAGTTTTACTCTTCAAGACAGGGAAAAATGAGTGCGACGTTTTGCAAATTGTTTCGTTACTGCTGGTTCTACCCTCCGTTTTGCGAGCTCAGAATACCGTGGGCTGTCCCGACTTAATAAAAACTAACAAATGTTCTTGTTATACATTTGAAGACGGTAAGATTGCTGCCTGTTTGTAAATCGTTTGCGACGTGAACGTAATATTAATCAGAGATTTATTTTCAGGCTTGTTTCTTGACTGTCAGGATACTGCCGCCAAAGACATAAAAAATGCTCTTAAAAGTGTGTCTGACATACACTCACTTTCTGTTTACGACCTCGACGACAACGAAGAAGCTCTGGGACCCCATTTTATACCTCAAGGCGTTTGTATAAAGCATATTCATATGTCAAGAACAAGCATAAAAGACATCGGCGATGATACGTTTATGCCGCTGAGAAAGTGCCTTGAAACGTTAAGCGTCGTATCGAGCAAAATCAAAATTATTCCCCAGAAAGCTTTATCCGGTATGCTGAAGCTGATATCGATCGACTTGACGTCTAATTATATCGAAGACATACCAAGCTACAGCTTTTATGGTCTTCCGCTTATGAAACTGAACATAAAAGGAAATGTTATTCGAGAAATATCGGAATCTGCTTTCTCAAGTCTCGAGCTAACTCTCTTGGAAATCGATTTGAGTGAAAACAATCTCACTACGTTCCCTATAGAAGCTTTTGCAAAATTAAGGCACCTTCGATCATTACGGCTAGCCTGGAATGAAATGTCATCTTTTCCTATGGTCGAAAATTCTGATTTGATATCTCTAGAGTACCTAGATTTAAGTTCCAATAATTTTGAATTTATTTCAGAAGACTGCCTTAAATTTTGTCCGTCCCTAATAACATTATCATTTCATTTTAATTTCATCAACACCATACATTATAGGGCATTTCATTCTTTAGTTAATTTAAAATCTCTTGATTTAAGTCATAATAGAATTAAAATTTTGAACCCCAATTTGTTTCAGAACAACAAATATTTAGAATATGTAGATCTAAGTCACAATCATTTGCACCATATCCACGGTTTGTTTTGTAACCTACCATCACTCACTGAAGTAATTTTAAGTCATAATAATATTTTGGATGTGCCAATAGACTCGTTTCTTAATTCAAAGCAGATTAATGCAATACATTTAGATAAGAATTGTATAAGCAACATTCATAGTGAGAGCTTTAGTAATTTAGAGAACCTTGATAAACTTAGTCTAGAATTTAATTATTTGAATCAAGTGCCACATAATATTTTTATAAATAATAAGAATATATTGAAACTAAGATTAGACAATAACAATTTTTCAGAATTTAATAATGACACACTAGGACCCTTAGGAAACGTAAAAGAGATAAGATTAAATAATAACAAGATTAAAGTTGTAACAAAGAATTACTTTATAAATTCTATGAAACTAGAAGAAATTTACTTGGACCACAACGAGATTACTTTTATAGAATCAGGTACTTTTATAAAAATGACTGATTTAAAATATCTCAGTCTCCATTATAACTATATCATAGTCTTAAATGATGTTTTGCCAAAATTAAGTTCTAATTTAGTCAAGCTACACTTGGAATCGAATTCATTATCTTTAATAGGCAACTTTATGTTGCAGTCACAGGAAAAATTGAATTACTTAAGTTTAAAAAATAATCGCTTAAAGTTCTTGACAAAGAACACGTTTCGTAATTTGAGTCTCGTAACGAGGCTTGAATTAAATAATAACGACATTTCTGTCATAGAAGATTTCGCGTTACAGCACTTAAGCTCTGCACGCTATCTAGATTTACAATACAATTTACTGAGCAACATTACAAATTATACATTTTTCGGTCTAAGCGAAATAGAAGATTTAGATATCTCGCATAACTCTATAATGTTTATTTTCGATATGGCGTTTGACACTCTGAAAAAACTACGTAGTCTAAACCTTTCATTTAATCCACTGAAAATACTCCAGAGACATGTTTTTCAGCAGGGTTTGCCACTTAGTTCACTATATTTAGATAACTGTGAAATTCAATTTATTGAAAACGGTACATTTCTAGGATTAAACAATTTAAAACTACTTTCTCTCAAAAATAATTCTTTAAAAGCTAGAGACTTACTATCCGTTAACATTCCCGGATTAAAATACTTGACATTATCTTTCAACGTTCTGGACTATCTCCCTGTAGAGACGTTTACTCAGCTTCCACTGTTAGAAGTTCTCTATATGGAACATTGTAATATTGAACACATTTTTGAGGGCACATTCAGACATAATAGAAATTTGTTGAGACTGAACTTAGCACAAAATATAATCAGTACTATTCCCTCTATATTATTTGACTCGCAAAACTCAGTATCGGAGTTTAATATAAGTAATAACTTTTTAGATTTTGTGCCATATAACACGTTTCAAAATTTCACACATGTTGAGAGTTTAGATTTAGCGGATAATCTTATACCGAGAATAGAATTATGTGGCTTTGAAAAATTAATCAAATTAAAATACTTAATCCTGAGGAAGAATGAAATAAGAACTATAACAGCTAGCAAAAAAATAGAATACCCTTATTTAGTTCTTCTTGACCTCAGTTACAACAAGTTGGATAACCTACCACTTTTCGTTTTCGATATATTTCCAAACATACAAAATATTAACATCTCGTATAATGAGATTGTGAGATTTGATTTTTTGTTGACTTATAGAAAGTTTGGTGTCACCCTTATCAATATCGATTTGAGTAAGAATCCCGAAATTTCATGGTCAGCATCAAACAGAATTAATAATAACACACTAATAGCAAATCTTTACGAATTACACATATGTGCCACGAACATGACGAACATAGACGATATCACATTTGAATTGTTCTCTAATTTACAACATCTATATCTTAAATTCAATAAAATAAGACGTCTGTCGGTGAGCCCGTTTTCCAAGTTATCTTTTTTAGAAAGTTTAGACTTAAGTTTTAATAGGATTTCTCAACTGAAAACCAGCAATTTCCGTGGACTAACTAAGTTGAGAACACTGTGTTTATCAAATAATAACATCGAATCAATAGAATCCTTCGCTGAAGAGTTGAGTAATTTGAAACTTTTGGATCTTTCGCACAACAAGTTGCAAAACATTCTTAATGAAGATCTTATAAACTTGAGAGAATTAACGGTATTGCACTTGAGCTACAACAATATCAAGTATATATCAGTAACGGCCTTCAAGAACTTGAATAAAATAATAAAGATTGATTTGGAGCACAACAAGCTTCAGACAATACCTATAGAACTGTTGACTTCAGTCGAAAATTACATACAAGATATATCAATAAAAGGTTTGTATAGCATAGCATGTTTTGAATAATTTAAAAATAACCAAGACAGTTATGCCAAATAAATTTTATATTATTTTACAGATAATGTGATTCTATGCAGCTGCCAAAAAGATAATGCCTGGGTGTGGATTCAGGATCATCCCAAAGTTATAAAATCCAATTCAATAACTTGTTACAACGATGAGTATCCAAGAGAGAAATGCGACGTTCCAGTAATATCACAGCTATCTGTGGACAGACATAAAGATAATTCTGTATCAGTGTCGTGGTTCATAAGAAATCGCACAGCTATTAAAGCTTTGCAGATTTTATACTATGGCGAAGAGGGAAACACTGACGTAAGTATTAAACTTTAAATATTAACTAGCAATAAGGCCTTGAATTCTGAACAAGGCATTGAAAATGTATTTCTTACAGGTAAAGTCAAAATACCTTGAAAAGAGTGAAGTTTCGGTTCATATTAGAGACTTAGAACCTAATGTTAACTACGTAGTGTGTGTCATCACTCTATCTGAAGAACCAGTGGACTACGACGATGAGATAATAGTAGCTGAAGTAAATAAAACAATTGACGATAGTGCTAACTCTACAGCCAGGATCACACAGGATGTGGCAGCAGCGATACTCATGCGATCTCCTTCCAGCGAATGCGTTTCATTTAATACATTTAGGAAGCCAACAACAGTAAAATCCAAACCGAGTAAAAAATTCAATATAGCGTCAATTTTAAATCGCCGAATGGGCTTAATAGTCGGCTGCTCGTTAGGGTTCGTTGTATTTTTCATCATGGTTTCCATTTTGTTGTACACAAAAATTAAAGAAAGAAAAAGAATAGCCAAGTCAGACCCAGCGTGGTCTGAAATGAACGATTACCATTCAATGGCGAGTAAAGATGATATTTTACAAAGCTCCACTACAGCTTCGACTGACAACATTTTGTTGGGTATGGCAAAAAATCGTAAAAATTCATTAGATCATTTGAAGTAATCATAGATTTTAGACATAGGTAGGAAGTATACCTTTGAAGTGAACAATAAAATTCTAAATTCGATATAATTAGCAAAATATTTATATTGTTAATAGATGCTTAGTTTTACGACTGTTCGCTTATGATAGCTAGATATTTAGAGGTAGAACGTAGTGCCTACATAGTAGGAAAATTGTAACTTTAAAACATATTGGGTAGGTAGACTAGTCATAGAATCTTAACTATGGAATAAAACTGTTGGCATGGTTATCAGTTATTTTATGAGTTTTATTTTCACCAAGCAAAATAATAGAAATATTAAATCAAATACTTATAAATGCATAAAAGTTAGAGAAGTATACGTAAATTAATATATGTTTCGAAAAGATAATAAAAGGAATTTAGCCGTTTCGCGAGCTCGAGATCCACCGTTAGGAAGTGGGAAATGAGTTAATAAAAGTTCTCAAAAAGCATTTTTTTTTGTATTTAAAAAAGTTTATTTTTCTTATAACTTCAGTGTCTCGATTATCAAGAGCCATTGAGGGAAGCAAGTCCGCCTTTGAAGTACATTTTGAGGACGTGGCCTTAGAAAATCAAATTAATTTATGTAAGTGAGCTCTTGTTGAAGAGTAAGAATATTTTATTGAGCAAACATTGTTTTAGGAAATCCATTTAAATTCCAAAGCTCATTATGAATCAACATTCCCCAATTTTCGTTTCAGTTTGGTTGAGTCTGCAGTGATTATGTATTCAGTTGGAACCTAGTTTAGCTGAAAAATCGTTATAAGATTTTTTTGGTATTTTGGCAACACTTTTATACACCGTGACATTTTAGTCGTAAAGATGGTCCACTCAATGTGTCTGACATACAATACCTCTCGGTGCGATTAAGAAATTGTTACCGTAAATTAAACTAAGAGGTATAAATAATGCTTTAGAATTATGAAAAACACTGTTAATAATGTTTACGTATCAAAGGGTATAAGATACCTATACCATTACATTCCATCATTCATTCCATCTCCATGTCACGGTGTTTCAAACTACGTCATGCGTCTGAGTGAATATTTTCTTTTTTTTAATTATTCGTACCTAAAAGAAAAAAAAGAAAAATGTATTGTGGTCATTGGATACATGAACTGGGCTGCCGTTGTAAGACGAGTAAAATGTCACGGTGTATAAGGTGGCAGGGACATCGACGCTCAACCTGTTCAGTACATGATTCTGAACCAACAACCAAATAATTTATCGTCGGTTATCCTACTTCCTACCAATATTATAAATGTGAAAGTTTGTATGTTCAGATGTTTGGATGTTTGTTACTTAATCACGCAAAGACGGCTTAACGGATTTGAATGAAATTTGCCATGCAGATAGTTTGTATCCTGGACCTGGAACCTAACACATGGGATACTTTTTATACCGATAGTTCGTTCCCGTGGGATAATTTTCACCCTCCACGCGGGCAAAGCCGCTGGCAAAAGCTAGTTAAAGAATAATATTTCTGTTCCATACATTTTGGCCGCGTTGGTTTTGCACTTTTCTATGAAGCAGAAGATTGTTTTTTAATAACCGACGAGAAGTTGATTCAGAATCATTTGTTGAATCCATGGTAACACCCTGAATCCATAGTAACACCCTGCATAATATTCTTGTTATTTACGTCAGACATTTTCGATGACAGCCTCTTTCATATATTACCTACCTATGTACGAGATTCCAAAAAAGATATTTCGTGCTACTATCTATGAACAGTGGAGACGTATGTTTGTACATAATATAAACATTATTTTTCTTAATTTCGTTTCAAACTCTATAAACTAGAGCCATTATTATCATGTGGAATTTTAAAAGATGCCGTGTTCTTACCAACTTATGGAGAGGTTTAACAAAATTTCTTTGTTTCAAACTCTGTGAACGAATTTCGGTATAGGTAAGCTAGCAATTATTAACTATTATTAAAGGCACGCCATGATTGCGGTGGTAAGTCCCCTCTTTGAGGAGTGCAGGCTTGAGAGGCGCCACGGCGTCCTCACCTTCCGCCTGACGCATGTCCGAACCGGACACGGTTGTGTCGGGAGGTTCATGTTTCGGATAAGGCGGGAGGAAACGCCCGGGTGTTTCCACTACGAAGATCGTCCTGAGGACATAGTGGAGCATACGGTGGAGGTCTGCCCGACTTGGGCGAAGCACCGCCGTGTCCTTGTTGAGGCGATCGACTCGCGTCCGGCCCTGGTTCAGGTCATGGTACGGAGCGGGAGTGCATGGGTAGCCGTCGACTCCTTTTGCGAAACAGTGATGCTCGCGAAGAGAGAGGCGGCGCACGTGAGGGAGAGGCAGTGTTTGCGCCCTCATGGCGTTAGCCTCCGCAGGAGATGCCCTGGGCGTCGGGAATCCCAGGCTGATTCCCTGCCACTGTAGGTGCAAGCTTGCGGACGGCGACTAATGGGTAGCTCGCTGTCCGGTAAAGACCAAGCCCGGGGCGACGGCGCGCTGTGTTCCACGCGCGCCTCAAAGAGATGTCAGCATCAATTGATGGGGTCCGCAATTGATGCCTGCTAGGGGTGCGGGTTGTTCGAAAGAGATACCGTGGTCTCTGGCACACAGGCAACTGAAGGAACACGGGTGGGTTTTAGTCAGTAAAAGTCTGACACGCCCTCCTGCTCAACCCAGAGAGGTTACTTGACGATTTCCCACCCTCAAAAAAAAAATGCTTATTTCTTAAACATATATGAACACACATGACATCACGCTTTGTTTCTCCGACGGATTCGGCAAAGGTGTACTTATAGTACACTCACATTTCGCCAGTTATATTTAAGTTCCATATAATAGGGGGCGAGCCTATTCCCATCAACTGGGCACAAATCGAGAATCAGGCCTGCTACTGAGAAGTTTCAGATAGAAAATCACAATCACACTGTTCAACCTGGGAATCGAACCAAGGACCTCATGCGCAGCAGTAACGCTTGCGACCACTGGACCAAAAAGGCAGTCTACCAACAACGCGATGACATTTATTTCTGTCGATCCATATTGTGAAGATGTGACCTGCCATTGCCAACCAATTACTGGTGTCATTAGTATCGATTTCTTGCATTTAAGTTATGTAAAAGTAACAGTATTGCGCATAATTTTAAACGGTTTACGTAAAGCTATATTCCTTTGCTTGCATTAAAGTTAGAATTTATACGTGATTCCAGACTCCCTAGTGTAGAAATTCATTTTTTTTTATCCGAAAAAATATCAGCTGTTTCATAGAAAAGTGCAATACTTACGCGGTCAAAATGGATGGCAGAGCTTTTTACATATTTAGCCTATAATGTCTGTTCCCACAGGGCTCCTCTCTTTGAGAGGGAGTGGGTGAGTGGGATCTACTACTAAGTGTCTTATTTATTCTAGAGTGCTAATAAACCACTAAAAAATAAAAACAAATTATTTAAACGATTAGTGCCGTAAAAATGCAATTAAAATTTTAAATTTTCAAGTTTCGTGCGTAATTTGATGAAAATGCTGGATGCAGTGAACGCCATATTGCTATAGAGCAGTTTGCTATGATACACAAATGCGCTGATATTTTGTAAGACAAGTGTTTATAATTTAAAAAATGAGTTATTTTTCTACTCATCGTCGGTTTTCTGTTCCTGAATGCAAAATATTATTTGTATTAAAATTACTTTGATGACGAAAATAATAAAAGGACAAAGTTGCTCAGTTTACATGCCGTATGACGTAACAACATCGTGGCTACTATTTCATGGCGTTCAAGAACAGATTTCAAAAAACGGATATCTTTAAATTGTATTTTAAATTTATTTTGTTATTTCATGAACTAAAACGAACATTTTCCAACTGAATTTTGCCTAAGCTATCTTAGATTTTTTCTCATATGGAGTAAAATACCCTATTGAAATTATTGTAACTACTAGCTCATTCTGAATCTATAAATAAGACGTAGTACTTGTGACGTATTTGTAAATATTGATCGCAATTAATAAGCCCTTGAACAGCTTACACTAACATGAAGCTTTCAAAAATGATTACACACTTCGCGTAATTTAAAAGGAAATGGAGCTCTTTGAATGTCACAAACTGAATAGACGTATCCATATACCTATTAGTTTTAGATCCTCGTGGGATTTCATAGAATTGAAATCGTAGATATTTTTTCAATGACTATTCTTTAAGAGGTCACTGGAATGCTTGGAATAGGATGATTTTGAAACTAATATAAAAGGCACAGACAATGGTATTGACCGGTTTTTAAATAATAATGGTACGTGTACTAAAAAAAAACACTTCTTTTTGACAAGATAAAACTGTTCTGCATACAACAGAGAAAGCTGTTTTGACACTACTGAAGGCCAACTCTCGTAATTAAAAACGGTCGCAGTGTCATCACAGCGACAATCGAATTTCAAAAAATTGACAGAAATGTATGGAAACTCGAGGAATTTTTGATAGATTGACACTGAGATCAGACTGTGAACGTTCTTAAAATTAGCAGAATTGCCCCTCAGGTCACTGTCTAAATTTACCTGTGTGAATGTCATCTTTTAATTTTGTATCACGGTCATGTAGATCTGAATTTATTGTACATCTGCATACATTAAATACGCCCTAAAACAGATATCATTACCCTAACATTCAGTAAAGCATTAATAATGGATCAAAATCGGACACGCCATTGAGACTGATTGTAATCCTAATTGTCGAGTAAATGATTGGCCCGGGAGAAATGAGCTAATGTCTTCACACAATATTGACGTCGTGTCCTCCACATAGTTGGGCTGTCGAGGGAATTGTCTGATAATTATCTACTCTAATTACATGGTTGTGGATTGTATGGTGACAGAGGTAAACAATGTTAGGCACCCTTCACATCTAGTGTAGACGCTCGTCGACAGAATACGCTGCGCTGATGTTACGTAAACGCTGCGTCAAAGCGACGTTAGTGACTGCCCCGTTGGTCTCGTGGTTGCGAGTCAAGTATAAATATTATTAGGAATTTATCAGGAACAGCGGGACTTTAGAAGTTGGCGGTGATTTTTTTTTTTTGGGTCGGGGGAAGTCATCAAATAACTTCTCCCGCTCTGGGTGGAGCAGGAGGGCGTGTCAGACTTTTACTGACTAAAACCCACCCGTGTTCCTTCAGTAGCCCGTATGCCAGGGGCTGTGGTGTCTCTTTCGAACAAACCCGCACCTCTGGCAGGCATCAGCCCTTGCGGGCCCCATCATTTTTTGTGGTGACATGTCTTTGAGGCGCGCTTGGAACACAACGCGCCGTCGACTTGGGCTTGGTCCTTACCGGACAGCGAGCTACCCATTCCCCAATCCCAGAATCCCAGGCCGGAAATCGGCCTGGGATTCCCGACGCCCAGGGCGTCACCGTATCCTGCGGCGGCTAGGGTCGCGAGGGCGCATATGCTGCCTCTCCCTCACGTGCGCCGCCTCCCTCTTCGCGAGCATTACTGCTTCGCTGAAGGAGGTGACGGCTCTCCATGCCCTCTCGCTCCGTACCATGGCCTGGACCAGGGCCAGACGCGAGAGATCGCCGCCGCCGATCGCCTCCACGAGGACACGGCGGTGCTCCGCCCAAGCCGGGCAGACCGCCACCGTGTGCTCCACCGTGTCCTCAGGGCGATCTTCGCAGTGGAAACACCCGGGCGTTTCCTCCCGCCCTATCCGAAACAGGAACCTCCCGAAACAGCCGTGTCCGGTGAGGACCTGCGTCAGGCGGAAGGTGAGGACGCCATGCCGCCTCTCAAGCCACTCCTCAAAGACGGGGCTTACCGCCGCAATCGTGGCGTGCCCAGTTGGCGGCGTGATACCGCCATATCTCGGGAAGCACGTTAAGCCGATCTCTCTCTGGTCGTGTTCGATTACGTGCCGTCCCACTGGTCTATGACGGTGAAGAAAGAGAGAGTACACCTGTGCTCTAATATCTCACGCGTCGAGGCCAGTCTTCGCTGGCCACCATGACATTCACACGGTTTGGCAGACTATTATTAGTTTCTTTACAATCACTGCTACGCGACACAAATGTAGCGCCTACGGCGTAGCTCAACGCTACGGCTACGGCGTAGACCATGCAAAGGCATACTTAAGTTTTAGGAACTGGACCGTCCCGACCGAATTTAATACTTCAAAGACTTATCTGTTCCACTTTGTGAAGCCGCTTAAATTGCGTCAAATAAGATTTTTAAAAGGAAAAGTGAAAATGTCTTCTCCACACGTTCTGATTTTTTTTTTCTGTTCCTCACAAGCATTATGTGAAGCGACACAATTACCTTGTATTGTTAATAATTAAACTGGAGCTAACAGTCCGAGTTCCAAAGCTTTAATCATAGAATTGGTGAATAGTGAAACCCTCGCAGTAACTTGAGAACTACCTGATCAATGAGGGAGTTCTATTAATTTTCGAGGCGACAAGCTCTTTGACGATCCAAGACAAAGGTATTGTGATGTATTATACCTACCATCTTATTATGGATCCTCTAATCAACTGTAAGGTTGGTACCGACGTTATTGGCTTGAACGCAAATTGACTTGACATTAGTTCGACAAATTCGGGTGTAAACTAATCAACCAACAATCAAGCAAGCTCGCGTCTCTAAATTTGTTAGTTGATTATACGACTCTGTCTGTCTTCGTATCGAAAGAGAAGGATTACATAGGGTGTTTATAATTTCTTTGTTTTCAAAACACCAAGCAATGGATACTTTTGTCCAAAATCATAATTTTAGTAACGATTCCCTGCGTGAAAGGGAATTTTTCGCATTCCGAATCGAAGCTTTACAATCCCAAATCCAAATAGGTAGGTGGTTTAAAAAAATCTGCATATTAATTGATACAATATGCCCAAGTAACCCAACACAAAAGTAACCAAAATCTAACCAAAGAATGTCTGAAAATTGGGCCATTTTTGTTTCCTCTTTTAGAAACTCAAATGAGGAGGAAAATAGATTAATCCGGTGTATATATTTTCGTAAACCTCTTTATGCGAAGGCCCAAATTATGAATATGGCACAGAAAATTAGAAAAGAAAAGTAAATGAACCAGGATCTGCGTGCTGTGGCTGTAATCTTGATAAAATTCTAAAGCTGTTTAATGCGTGAAATAAATTCGAAATGAACTCACAAACATTTAATGAACTGCGGAGCCCACGAAAGTAGCCCTATATTGTGGCTTATAGAACCTTTTGTATGTAGGTATGGGCACATTTTTCTTGATTTATGCTTACGATACCACATATTATTAAGGGTAACGTGACCTTGCAAAGTTTAAAACGACAATATTATTATTATTGCGGCACGTTATAGTTGTGTCCTACGATAAATTAGGGTCGAACATCATATTTATAATAACGACTACATAATAAATGGAATGTTATGCGCCGACACAAAATATAAGTTTATTTATTCACTCGGTGAAAACACAAAGTCCTACATGAAATATTCATAAGGATTTAATTCGCCCACTAAAATGAAATCCACCGAGATTACTTGACAGATCTCTACATCACGTCGGCATTATTGTATTATCAAGTTATATTGGCTGAGCAGAAATTAATGTTGGAGATGTTTTCCAAGTCACGGACTAAGATTTTTTATTTACAATTCAATAGGTAGGTACCTACTCCATTCAGCCAGTCCATAACGAATATGAAGAATCGATTTATAATCAATATCTCCATCGGCCATAAAGTAAATTGGAAAAATCGGGGGACGGTCCTTTCATTCCATATTTACATTTTAAAGACTTTTTGTTATCTTATTTTCCTCAAGGACAGTGGTCCTGGTCCTTGAATAAATTAAAATAGCGGAATGTCTTCCAATTCGATTAATCGACGTTTGACGTACTATGGATTTTTAAATATTTATGTAATTAATTTTAAGATGAGTCACTGTAATTATCATTAATTTCAAAATCCGCGGTTCAATATTAATCACGTATTGTGAGAGAATATTATTCATTTGACCCCGTGTTTTGTTTCTTGCACATTCTATGTATATTAGAATTGCCTTTTTCCTATTGCTGCTTGTGAAAACATTACTATTCCCGTTACAATTATGAAATAAAATAATCGCGAAAACAACGTGATGTTTTTTGTTGAGAAAATATAGAAGAAAGTATAAAAGATAAACAACAAAAAATATAGCTCAAACGTGATATTCTCGGTATTACTAAGGCAGTGCCTCGCCTAAGTAAAGGCTTGGAACAAAATAATTTCTTTTTATTCCATTTTAAGTACAACGATCGTTGCGTGTTAGTAGTGCGTTATGAAAACTATACTTGACCCGTTTTTGTAACCTCTCGAGGCAACCTCCGAGCTGGTTTGATGTCTAATTGTAATTCGAGGCAAACTTTTCATGTTTATTTAAACCTTGGTACTCAGCTTTTTATATGAAGGTAAAATGGAACTTGTTTTACACTTCAAATGCTGAATTAGTGTCTAATTAGGAGTGCCCAAATGAGATGGACCGGTAAATGAAAAATCCTGATAAGGAAAGTAATTGAAAGGTAGGTACGGCAATTTTTTTTTTTTCAATGCGTTTTGTTGAAACATCCAGCTATGCCTGGCGGTTTCACCTGCGTAAGTCTCGGTCCCATGGGAATGATGGGACACAAACGTAAAAAGAAGATAAAAATATATTTGTCCTAATCCAGTCTACCTACTCGTATGTGCCAATTCTCATCCCAATCCGTTCCGGCGTTTATTAGCGTAAGAAACAAACATAAAAAATCAAATCTTTTGTATCAGTTTATTTACCTACATATATTCGTGTTTGCAGCTACACACATTAAGGTATCTTTTATAAAAACAGATATCTACTTTAAAAAGTGAAAATATACTTATTTTCACTTTTTAAAGTAGATATCTGTTTTTATTTTTAATTTCACTGTACAACAGAGTAACAAACAGCTTTGTTTGTTTGGTAAAACCATTTTCATTTTGATTACAAAAAGCCTAATCCCAATTCAGCCAATCGGCAAAAAAAAACACAATACAAAAATATCACAAACGAGATCCGGTCAAAACACAATAAATTATCTCAATTCGAACGGCATACTTTACAGTCCTATTCAGCAAAATCTCCCTTGAGTAATGTGGGTCGAACCCATTTCCGCAAATAAATCCAGCTCTCAAAATAAATAACTACTCTGCCCCATCTCTAGTCCTTATAGAGGGATCTTTGTTATGCAATACGTAATGTTTAATGACGTCGTGGATAATTTGTTGGACCCGCCATGTTATTTAATTGGGTCGAAGTTCGGCTTATTGTATTTATAGATAGTTACGTTATCGTAGTTGAATGAATCGATAAATCTACGTAACACATGAGTGTATTTTGTGGATAAATGCTTTGTTGAATGGCTGAATATGGTAAATATATGGGACGTGAATTTAATTAAGCATAATGCTCTTATTGTAAAATTACGCTTTAATTATCCTGTACATTTAGGGAAAATATCAGTGATTGCAATGTTACTGTTCATTACGTATCGGATTGTTGTACCTACAATAGTAGCTCATTGTACGTTATTTTCTCTTTAACTGTATCAAAATAAGTTTCATATTTATTAGTGAACGTTCATAGGCTGGTGACGTGATTTTTGACCTTATTTCTCAATAAGATGAGGTGGTAAACTGATTTTAACTTGTACATATTATTAAAACCAACTTATTACACCCATATTTTTCTTTGACTACTGATGGAAGTGGTCCACTCAATGTATCCGTCATAAAATACCTTTACCCGCGATTATAAAATTCTTACAATTAATTAAGATAATAGGTACAAAAATAAATAATAGAATTATGAAACGCCCTCCCTGTTAATAATGTTTACGTGCTAGAAGATATCTACCTACCTACCATTACATTATATCATTAATTCCATCACCATAACAGGATGTTTCAAACTACGTCATGCGTCTTAGTGAATGATATTTTAACTATTTTATTATGGATATGTTCAAAAATATTAATACATAGTAGTCATTGGATACATGAAGTGGGCTGCCGTAGCAAGATACCTAAAATGTCACGGTGTATTTGTAAAATTAGATTACCCAGACTGCCTCGTTGGTATAATGGTCGCTAGCGCTACCGAGCATGAGGCCCGGTTTGATTCCCGGGTCGGACAAAGTGTAATTAGGTTTTTCTCTCTGGAATTTCTCAGTAGCAGCTTGGAGTCTGGATTTGTGCCCGGTTGATGGCAATAGGCTCGCCCCCTATTACATGGGACTTAAACATAACTGGCGAAACTTTTCAGGGAAAGAAGGCGTGATGTTATGTATGTAGATTTCTCATTTTATCCCTATTCTATATGAACTTTTTCATACAAATGTTGTTTCAATTACACACGGTGTTTTCACACTTTTCCTTCATACAATTTCTAACAAAGATACTTAGATACGAAAAAAGAGAAAACATAAATAAACAATGATGAACACAAAATTGAAAGGAAGCCGTCGACAACTTGTTCCAATATTTTTTTCTTCCACACAAAACATGGTTGTTTACAGTTGTTCTGTTGTTCAACACGACTCACTCAAGGAACCACTTGTCAACAACAACACAAAGATTTGTCCTTAATTTGGACATGCCGGAGTTATGAAAAGTCTACACCTCTTTATAATTTCTTTTGTCAATATCCCTTTTTAAAATAAAGTACGTTACACTTACAAATAATATGTTTCGAAATTAGGCTAAATCGATTAAAATTCCGCTGTGGTACGAATTCGATTAAATTATTTTTTTCAGTTCAGAATTCCAATTCAAAGATGACAAGAGAGTATCTACAGCCTCTATTGTTTACGAATCCATATAAAAGCGACAGATAGATAAGAGTTCTATTTTAGTAACAAAAGCTAAAAAAATGGGAAATAATTCAGTAAAAGACTAAACATGTTTGCAAAAACACGGTAGTACTTCAGCATACACGCCGGTTACGTGATATTGGTGTCGATGTGCTATCTGCGCACTTTGGCATAATGGATTCATTTGTATTCAGGTTGCAAGTGGGCACTGTAACGAACATCGAGGGAGCTGACGTTCAACGTACAATTACCAGTGTTAATATTTACCGACTGACGCCGACGACTAATTGCTGGGACTGCTGCGCTCAGTTGCGTAGACTCGTAGAGCCGACAGCCGGCGCTAAGCGTGGCAGCCGACCTTGCTTGTTACCTACAAACGGGCTTGACGACTGAACAAAGCAATTATTCTGATCATTCATACTGATACTGCGTTGTATTCATTGCGAACGTCCATCCGTCTTCCATAAAGACATTTACACGGAATTTCTACAATACTGGAACCGATTCATCAGTAGACATTAGAATAGAAGAATATAAAACTTTTATTTCAGACTGGAGTCCACAGGGTTTGTCTTCTAGTGTTGGTAGGTTAAACAGATAAACAAATACAATTAAGATTCTGCGTGGAGCTACATCCACCTCCACAACATCATGGAATCCCACCGATCTGCGAATGCAATGAGAATATCGCTGGTGCTGCCGCAAACACGCGTCATCAGATATGCACATCATCATTCATCATCATTTCAGCCGAAAGACGTCCACTGCCGGACATAGGCCTCCCCCAGGAGGGGGGGTTTTGCCATAATCGCCACGCTTGGCAGGCGGGTTGGCGATCGCAGTATGGTGGTAAAATGCATAGAGAACGCTGCTGCCCATTCTCTAGTAAGTCCCTTAGTCGCCTTCTACGACACCCACTGGAAGAAATGGGATGGTGCTATTCTTTTACGCCGGGGATGCACATTCTGTTCCTAATAATAGCAGCAGAAACATTCATATGATTTACTACAACCATCCCTGACGCGCCACATCGCCACGGCACTCACAGCAGAGTGCATTATTATATTGAACACGTAGGTAGGTCGCCGTATTCCCAGTGAGTGAAGTTGACCCACAGGCTGCACGTGTAGAAGGACTGACACTAAGCCAGTAGCGGATTCACATATTTGCCGACGGTAGGCTATTCAATTTTTGCCGCCTCTACTAACCTTTGCAATTCAAAAACCTAGTTTACAATCACATTCATTACATTTTCTTCGTCAATAAAATTGCAATTTTATAATTTGTGCTCTTTCGTCATCAGCTTTTGGCCGTTATTAGTATGATTGTGAAGTAAGGGATTGTTGTGTCAGTTCCTATGTTATTCTTTCAACTCCTTGTTACGATAAAAAAGATACATTAAATATTAATTAATAAAAAAAAAACAATAAAAAACCCATATAAAAGTTAATGAACTTAATATTATAACTATCTTAACAAAAATTCCCACTTAAAACATGTAAAATTAAAATACTAAAGTAAGATAATTGATCGATTGAATAAAAATTTGGTAAGTCTAGTGATCATTTTGATTTCTAATGCTTTTGTATTATTTGTATGTATGTTTCATAGACACCGAGACCTTGATTATTAGGCGCTAATCCAGCATACCTTCGCGCGTTACCGGATTGTTAAGTGGACCTAATAACATTTAGGTACACGTATTTATTTTTTAGTAATAATTAATAAAAACACGGGTCAAAATTTTAATATTGAAACACTATTGGAATATCTATATAAATAAAAAGAGAAGTCCTGACTGACTGACTGACTGACTGACTGACTCATCAACGCCCAGCCCAAACCCTTGAACCTAGAAAGCTGAAATTTTGCACAGAGGTTCCCTTTATAGTGTAGACAAGGAATAAGGAAGGATTTTTCGATATTCAACCCCTAAGGGAGTTAAATAGGGGATGAAAATTCCGTGCGGGCGAAGCCGCTGGCAAAAGCTAGTTTAAAATAAAAAGCGTGTAAAAATACGACGACCGGTACCTATACCAAATACTCCAACGCACAGACGTTGGAGTTTTCGGTATACCGGATTGCAGTATACTGAATGGTCATTGATTTGTATATCAATGTGTATGGTAGGTACTAAGATATTGTTATCTTGACAAATTTTCGAGACCTTTCTCCGTGTATTTAATAATGTAATTTTTTTTTATTTCTGTAAGGCTAAATACATTTTTTGAGTGAAATTTGCCCCCGCCCTAAAAACCGCCCTAGGCTCCAGCCTATTCAGCCTTCTGTTAATACACCACTGCATTAAGCCTTGAAAACCGATTTATATAAATAACTGATAATGACTCATGTTTTATAGATATTCAACAACTAGCATATATTTCTTGAAACAACAGAAGATTGGTATCGAGGTTGCTGGTATTTCCACACTCCCATTCGTTGTAGCGCTCTAATAGGGTATTTTCCGATTTCATAAAAACTATTTTAATTTGAAGATTCGGACGATATATTTAACAGAAAAATAAAAATAAATTTATTAATTCACATTTTGTCACTTAAAACGATTTAAATCTAATTTATTTTTCGTTGTTTTGAATTTACCGCCGAAACGGTCCTTACGATGACTTTTTATCACGTGACATGTGACGTCAACTTTGTTTCTACGGCACCGGTACAAATACTTAGTTTGGCGCCGTTTTAGAAGTATTTTTGTTGCTTTATATCCATTAAAAATCTTGTTATTTATGAAATTGACATTCACTTATTTACTTACTAACTACTTTAATTTACACAAAGTTGACGTCACGTGATAAAAAGTCATCCTAAGGAGCGTTTTGGCGGTAAATTCAAAACAACTAAAAACAAATTTGGTTTAAATCGTTTTTAATTGAGAAAATGGATAGAAATCAATTTATTTTTATTTTTCTGTTAAATATCTTGTTCCAATCATCAAATTAGAATAGTTTTTGAAAAATTGGAAAATACCCTATTCATTCCGGATGGCATTTGACAATTTCAATATAAGTTTATTTAATAATTGTTTACAACGATACACATGTCACATAGGCTATATTTGCTTGTAACAAATGTATTAGATAGTTCCTATAGAATCATCAAAAAATAAACACTTCAAAAATTGCCATCAAATAAATTTGTTAAAGTTTTGTAGAAACAATAAAACAATTTGATTCAGATTGATTTAGCTCATCCAAGTCTATTGCTAAACACATACTTAAGTCTTCCAAAATGAACCACCACTCAATGAACAAGCAACCGTTGTAATTCCACCTCCTCCTAAGGATAAGCGAGGATCCAAGTCATAATCTTCTTGTACACATACGTTCCGACATGCCCATGAAACTACGAGAGGGTAGTCAGCAAACTTTAAGTACCTATCGATTAGTAAGTGAAATATCGGGCAAACTTTCGGAGTTTATCCGCCGAGCCAATAATCGCTTGGTCATTAAAATATATCCAACTTTAACTTTACTGGATAGAGTATCGGCAATTACTATATATTCTATAATGTTAGTAGTGTGGTTAGAAAATAGGTTTTCTATAATAACTGGATGCGGGAAGCACAGAACTGGTCGAAGTGGCGCAGCTTGGGGGAGGCCTATGTCCAGCAGTGGACGTCTTTCGGATGAAATGATGATGATGATGATAATAACTGTTTAAAAACAAACAGGATTATGGTTGCAGTCGACAACATAGATTTTCACAATTTCGATTTATTTGAGTGTCATCTTAGCTTATCTTTCCCACTGCTAAGACACAGACTTCCTCTCGGAAAAAGGCGTTCAGTGCGGGTTGTTAGATGTCACATGACTTCGAATTTTCGTTTCTAGAACAGGCCGGTTTCCTTACAATGTTTTCCTTCACCGTTTTGAGAGCAGTGATGATTAAATTGTTTAGACAAAGTAAAGCGCCTACCTGGGTTCGAACCTACGACCAACAACTCGTAAGTCGTGACCGTTAATACTGCGCCACCACTGCTTTTTATCTTTCTTACACATTATAAAATGAAGTCGCTTCGTGTCTGTCTGTGTCCACTTAGATTAACAACAACAATATATGAAAATTAATCATTCACATTACTGTTGATATCACCGTTTATATTTGACTCAAGTATACCACAGAAATGTCGATGTTTTGACATGTTACCATTGAACCCATAGGAAGCAGGAGTAGGTCGCTAGTGATTTATAATAGGTACCTTTTGTCGTAATTAATTTCACTATAAAAGTGTTAAAATAATAATATGCAGTTATCCCGTAAATATTCACGAGCAAAGTGCGACGATACAAAACAAAACAAAACAGCGAGCAAGAGTGAAAACAAATGAAGATTTACAACTTGCATTTATGGAGAATAAAACAAACTTTGCAATTGTAATACGCATTAAATTGATTAATTCTATCTGTAAAAGAACACAGTGGGTTTTTGTGGAAGACAAGGGAACGTAAAAAACTGGCATGGTTCCAAACCAACCGTTTACATGCTGGGGGCGACTGACGGGAAATATCATACCTTTAATAATAGTAATTGTGTGTATCTATTGTTTTATGATGGCTAGTGCGCAGCCTACAATTACAACGGAATTGACTTCTTGAATTACTCTTTGTCTTGCATTTTTAAACATGAACTACATCTTTCAATTTGCTTTAGACTTAACAATGTGTTTTGTCTTGTTTAGAACTGTACTATTTTTTTAAATAAAGTAACTGTAATATTTTCTTAATTAAAGTTCTGAATTGAACTTACAAATAAGTTATGATAATGTTTATTTACCAAACAGTGCTTTACATTTCCATAAAGTGTAGGTACATTATTAGCTAGGTCTACAAAAAGAATGCTTACAAAAATAAGACGCAAAGGCAAAATGCTGCTTATGAACTCTACACTAGGTCCAGCCTGTCTCGTAGAGACTATAGGTGGTATTACCGTGCAGTGAAAATGCATAATTTCATCATGCATTTCCACATAAACATAGATTTAAAATAAACCTAAATTAGTATTTTCATTCTATGTACAAAAACGATTTGCACGAACGGAGCCGTCAGAAACGCGTACCGTTTGCCTCCACGAAAGTGAAGCCGCGAGCCGAAACCATCAAAATATAAAAGCAACAAAGGAACATCGGTTTGACGTTTAGAGTGAACGCAAACAATATTATTTAGAGAATTAAGGTGGAATACACAGACCAAGGAGTGTTGAAACAGCACTCTGTGTGCGTCCCATCACAAACTCGCAAGCAAACAGATTACTGCAGTGCGGAGTGGAGTACATGACACGAGCAAGGATATTAAGGGTAAGACTGCTTGAAAATACCTGCGACATCGTATACCGGTGTTCTATCATACCTAGGTATGTATGACAGCACACCGGTATACCATGCGAGCGTGCCCAGATGATTTGGTTGTAAGGCAAACAAATCAAACAATCTAATTTGGGCACAATCGTTCCATTATAACGTCACCTATCGCTTTCCATCAATCGTGATAGAGGTCGAGTGCATTGAGAAATAAAAATATAAAACAGGCTCAAAAAGATGTTAAAATCCACAAGAATTCATTTGATGTTTTACCTGTCTTGCTTGTCTGAAATGGATTATTGTAGTTATACATTTTTTTGAGGCTAACTGTACTTAGTGTAGCTACGTATTTTGTTATTCGAGTTTTATCGGCCAAGAGCGAAACAGAATTGAACAAGTATCACCTTTATTGTTAAGCCCGTACCCCAGCTTTGCAGGCTAAGCTAAATTGAATAAGATTTGAAATCTGCTTTATAAACGATGAAAAAAACTTTTTTCCTCAAGTCAAAGTAATCATATTATTTTCATGGAAACGACGGACGTCCTATTATGTTAAACCGAAGTATTGGACACATTTATCTTTTGAAAACTGAGCCTTTTGCAAAACCTTACGAACTAACAGTGCGAATACACGGGTGAGTTGCATAGTGAATTGTTACAGAACACCACGCGGGCCCAGTGCGGGTTGGTAGATGTCACATGTCTTCGAATTTTTGGTTCTAGGACATGCCGGTTTCCCCAAAATGTTTTTCTTTACCGTTTTGAGAGCAGTGGTGATGAAATTATTTACACAAAGTAAAGCACCTCTCTCGGTTCGAACCCACAGCCTACAACTCGGAAGTCGCGGCCATTACCCTTAGGCTACCAATACTAAAGTTTTTGTAATATAAATGGTACATACATTTACTTACCGGCAACTTAATAGCCACAGGCCTCTACCTACCTATATTGAATTATAGTAAAATCGACTGAAAATGAGCTGTTAATTACTGTATCACCAAGCGTAAAATATATAGGTATAATTATTATTATCACAAGTACTAATCCAGCAACTAAGCGCGGTCATTATGGTATTATCTGCCCTAGATCGTTCTTTATAGCGGCACACTGGCGCGGTCAACTTTATAGTATGGAGACATCTATTTCCTACCTACTTTTTAAATACCTAACTGCCTACTTAAATATGTGTGTTTAGTGTTTATTGTTTTTTTTTTAAACCTTCAAATATAAATAAAAATACGTGTGGAGATCCCCATCTCCACACGTATTAAAAAAATATTAGAAAAATTATTTTTTTTTTTTTTTTTTTTTTTAATATCAATTATAGATTTAAATATTTCATTTGAGGCAATACTTGATATATAAATAAAAAGAACTAATAACCCTCCTAAGAAAGTAAGAAATAAAATATAGGAGAATCAATAAGTTTTAAATATTATTCCTGTTAATAAACATGTTAATAAAGTTTCAAAAATCAAAATCAAAATATTTTTATTTCATATAAACCTGCATGGGCACTTATGAAACGTCAGAAGCTAGGTGCACGGTTCCAAAATGTTGTTTCCTATGGAGAAGAGCCGGCAAGAAACTCCACGGTTACTCTTTTAAAAATGATTGGCTTTAACAATGTTTTCAGATATAAAATGTATGGGAGGACAGTGCAGGCCTGTAAATAAGTACCAGGTACTTAGACGAATCCAGAATAGAAAATCGTCTACAAATCTACAGTCTGTAAGGCCTACAACGTTCTCCCATTCACAATATGTAAAATAATCTACATAAATAAAATGAACCTAATTAAACATAGTGACATGATTAACATGTTTGAATTAAAATTATTAATCCTATTGGGTCCAACGTCAGGAATAATATCCCTTAAACTTTATCTTCAACTTCGAATGTAACATCATTTACTCAACCTACTATTAGCTTCAGCACCCACGAAAATACCACTATGATAACGACACCCACAATTAAAAGTTCGCAGCTGCCATTTTTTTTTTTTTTTTTTTTTTTGGATTTTCATTTTGTTGTCAGTATTGGCTTCAACACCCTCTAGAACAGTGAAAACGATAGCAATGATGAACAATTCGAAAACGTTCGCAGTCACCATCTTGGAAAACTATATCACTTGAGAGAGAGAGAGTGAGGTAGTTTAAAAATAAAAAGAGACAGAGATGGTTCTATCTATTTTTAACCCCAGACGCAAAAAGAGAGGTGTTATAAGTTTAATCTGTCTGTGGTATCGTAGCTCCCAAACGGATGAACCGATTTTCGTTTAGTTTTTTTTGTGTACTAGATAATTTATCCCGAGTGTTCTTAGCCATGTTGCCAGGTTGTTGTGGGTGTTGACGCAACGTCGACGCTTGGAAAAAATATTTGAACTTACATAACATATAATAATTATAATAGGTATAAAATATTATTTTTTAGTATTCAGTTTTTTTTTATTTTGTCGGGGAGTTTTTAAATTTTACTTTTAAATACAATAAAAAGTCGCATGGAGTGGACATACATTTTTTTCGTTAGGTAATGCTTCCTTGTAACCTGACGATTTCTACAATTTTACTCTTACCGCAATCTGTGTTAAATAACTTCGTTCCAAAAACGATGTCATCATCCAACGGTATTTTGCTGAATACCACAGCCCAGTTATTAAGGCGACCCCGAGCCATTCTGTGAATTTCAGTCAACACCCACAGTTTTAATATCATATTCTCAGAAAAATATAACAAAACCGTGCACAGTTATCATAGTGAATATTATTTAAAGTGTATGCGTAAAACCCGTGTGGTAGCCCGCGAAATTCGAATATTCTTGTTTTTGTTTTTAATTCGCAGGTCATATTTTTCATGAAATAGTCATTCAATGGGATTGAGGTTTTCCGCACCTGCAGCAGCCGCCCCAGCACAACCCGCCGTACAAGAAAGATGGGATGGCGCAAGGGTGTCGACACATGTTGCATCCCACACCAAAGGCCGACCTAACTTCCAAGGCATTATGGTCATTCCATCTGGTCTCTTCCCATCGTCGCGTGCCAAGCCATTGGGTTCTAGAACAGCTGGCACCCCGGCAGTGACAAGAGCACGACGGATAATGTCATTGATGCTGGCGTGCCGTGCTATCCGGCCTGCGCTCCTGCTGCAGGATAAGCCATGGTGTCCGAGGCAGTCGACACCTTCACCGCATTGACAGCGATGCAGAGCCACGCAAGGAGCGCCAAGACGCAGGCATGTAGCGAGCCGGAAGGTCGAGTCACCCAGCATGGTGCCTATGTTGGGTGACGGTAGTGCCTGCAGCCAGAGGCCCGACTCCCATTCACCCACAGCCAGAAGGCGAGCACGCTCAGCAGCATTGGTGGACGTATTAATAAGTTTATTCCGTACCAACCTGCAGAGCGGCTCATCCCACTGTCTCTGGGAAGATGGGTTCACGGGCCGATCTGTATCCGGGCAAGCCATTTTCCAGGCATTCACCGCATCGGTCAAGCACGGCACTTCAGAGTCAACCAGGCAACGGGCTAAAATTTTCCCAGCCAACTTTTCAGTGCTGTGGACAGAGGACAGGAAAGCCGGTAAGCTAATACTAGTAATTTTACGGACGCCGAGGCCACCAAAACGGATGGGTAGAGTGGCTTGAAGCCACGCACGGTCGTCCAAGGCCACATTTAAAATGGATGAAAGTGTGCTGCGAATAATTTGGTCAATTTTGTCCAAGAGCTGTGGATGTTTCCATAAAGCTGAGGAGCGTAGAAAATATATAAAATTCGGGCCAAAACAACAGTATCTAATCAGGGTGAATGCCGAGTGTACGTTTATTTTAGAGAGTCTTTCCGAAATGTCGTTGAAATTTTTAATTTTATCGTCGATGAATTGAGAAAAGCTGTCTTCCAAAATTGGGGAACCTAGGAGGTGCAGTGAACTTTTTTCAAGAATTTTGATTTGTGGGGCTATTTCGTTAAATTTATCTAAGGTTATTTGTTTGTCGGTGACGTCAGAGAGATAAATTTCACATTTTGATGGATTAAGGTCCAAGCCAATAGATTTAAATTGTTGTTTGAGGAGTTTTAGGTCTTTCAAAACGGTGTCTACGTCACCTCCTAGCGTTCCATCATCTAGATACCATACGTTAAATTTTGAATTTAATTTCTCAAACGGCGCAAATATTCCAATCTTATTGGAACATATATGTTCGAGCCGTTTGGGGTTGAAACTCTAGGGCCATGGGGTCCGAGTGCCCACTTGGTGTTCCGAGACATTTCCAAGCGGTTGGTCGACTCTTCACGTGACCAAAGGGCTGGCCTATTTTTCGGCCAAAGAATCAGCATTGCCATACAACGTGGCAATGCTGCCAGCCTTTTGGGCACTTTTCCCATTGACAACGATGCGGATATATTTTTTGATGCCTTATGATATTTTCTTTTTATATACCTGTACATATTATAATTTAAAGTGTTACTTGTAGTTTTTAAACAGAATTAATGCCTTAAAATAAATTAATGGGATTGTAATTATGAACTTAGAGGGTTGTTTGTATAAGCGATTTTAATTCGTTGAATCCATATTTGTTATTGTCTCGAATCATTTGCTAATCAACATACCTACAACCTGACACCAACTAGCAATTTTACAGGCTACCCAGGCGCTTCCACCTTAAGTCTTAGATCATAGAGAAATCTATATGGTGAGATTTAAGTCATCCCTCCATACAATTGCGACGAACTAATCCGCCTAGCCTAGTGAAATAAACGAAGAGGCCGCGCCGTGTAGAAGGGCTAGGAGCGTCGTTTAAAATGAAGTTGAACCGCTATATCTTGAACAATGGCAATAATTCTCTTTAATGGCATCTCATAAAACGTCTCACAAAACATTCGCCGAGGAAAGTGCGTCAAGTAAACACCTTGTATTGTTGAATTCCTTATCGCAAGAGGCAAATTAAAGCAACCGCCCTGTTCCCGCAAATGAGAACAAAACAAAACGTACAAAGACAATATTTCTCTTGAGCGCGCTGTTATTTGTGTACACATTTAATTGTCCAAAAATAAAGGATCACATAAAATTAACATCAATAAAGGAAATGTCAAATAACGCAGGTATTTTTTATGTTTTATCGGAGTACTACAAAAATACTGCTTATTAACCGAAGTGTTGTGTTACAGTAGTGACACCTTTTTTTGGGTGCCGCAATAAATGAAGGCCTCCAACTAGGGCTTCAAACACAAAAACTTAGCGACTACACGCTAAGGGCACCCTCTGTGTGGTATGCACCTCGACTTAGGGCGTCGCGACAAGGGACGGGTTGGATCGGAATTACAGTAGTGTTACCTGTGCATTTGATGATTTTGGCCTTTATTCATAAAAAAGTTATCGAACATCTAAACAGTTGTTTAAGTCTGATTTCGTATTGAAAACCAGACTTTAAACAACTGTTTAGATGTTCGATAACTTTTATGGATAAGAGCCAACATAGCTATGTCAGTGAGTGGAATTCACGCAACTGAATTTTTGGGCTCACGACCCCAAAAATTAGACCACAAAAATAACAGATTAATAATGTTAAATTCAAAGCAGTTCTAATTTCCCTACTCATGCGTGTTATAACCATTATAGGTACGGTCAAATAAACCTGCCCGAGGCAGCGTTTTGGATTGTAAAGCAAAATAACAACACAACAGCTGCGAGCTGCCAGTTTTTTTTTTGTGATTTTTACAATCTGCGAAAAATTTACAGACAGTTTCAGAGCAGGAGATTGTTCAGGAATAAACGTAGTATGTAAGTAGTTCTTTTCTGCTGCATTTAAATGCCAAGACGAGGTTGTTTTTTGCTCCCGAAACCATTCAGTAAGACATCAAATAAACTCAAGCGAGATTTTATTCTTTACTAGTTTCTGCCAGCGACTTCGTCCACGTAAAATTTCGGCCCCGACCCACCGCGTCACATCAAATGTCTCACCAGTGCCTTTACATCTTTTCGTTTAGTTTTCTTTCTGACTTTCTAACTTTTTGCTCAGCTCCTGAGGGTCGTAGAGTGATTTTAAAATAGCCTATAACTTTCCTCAAAAATTAGGCTATCATATTCATAAATAATGTTCCAAATCTGACTAGTAGGTCCAGAGATTAGCGCGTTCAAACAAACAAATTCTTCAGGTTTATTAATATTTATAATGAAGAATAACATTTTTCTAAAATCTCATAGAAAAAATGAGATATTACTACGATTTATGAGCATTTCCTACTAATATTATTAATGTGAATGTTTGGATGTTTGTTACTCGACCACGCACAAACCGCTGAACGGATTTGGATGAAATTTGGTACACATAATTATAGTTTTTAACCTGGAATAACATTAAGGATATTTTTTTATTTCGGTAGTACGTTTCCGTGGGATAATTTTCGACATTGGCGCGGGCAAAGCAGTTGGCAAAAGCGAATATAAAATAACGCGTTTGAATACAACCTCTATACAAGCTGCTATAAATCGAATAATATCGTCAAACAACCAATCTACCACGTATTAAACTAAAACCTCATGAATTATACAACATTTAGCGAGATTACTAACGGATTACCCCACACAAACGTTCCCTATAGCTGTGCGGGTGGCTATGGGTAATAATCTTCTGTACGTGGACAGCGCACTTAGAGCATGCGTATTTAGCCAACTAATGCACTAATGCATCGTAGAACACAGTATGTTAGATAACGTGGACTGAATCAACACACCAGGTGTGTGGCCAGATATACAGGCTGAATATTAATTTGTGTACCTTGACACTGCTATGTCGTATGTATTAAGCAGATTGGAGCCCCGATAATGCCGCGTTGAGCAATTCCAGGAGTTAGGTCACGAAGTACACATATTTTATTGAAGCCCAATTTATAGACGGTTGGCACGCAAATTACCTAATACAGTTTGGAGGTTTAGAGCTTGGTAAACTTGCTGGTACAGTTCAGTTGGTATGAAAGAGAAAGTCAGTTATTGATTTCTAAAATATTTTTGGGCGGGATTTCTTTTAAAGTTTTCTTACTGTAGGTATATAGTCACCAAAAGAGATAAGTTACCATGGTCGCCAGATATACTCGAAGTTTTGTAAGAAATCGATCGATGCATTCAAATTAATTCAACTTGATAAATTAACTGTGTGTTTTCTAGTAATTAAATTTAATTACATTCGAAAATTTATATTGGTTTCTTAGAAATAAAAATAGTATTTATTTGGATGAAAATGGTATATACAGTTGTTTTAAGGTACATAACTTCAACTACATTTATATGCGACTGGTTACTAATCTCTTTTAGTGACCGTACCTACATACAGTCAAATGTCAGTCTCACATAGCACATACTCGGACCGTACCTATACCATTACTAGACTGACATTTCATAAACGTTTGTGAGTCTCATATTTGAATTGTTTTAAGACTTAGAGCTTAGGCAGAAAAAATAAATACTTATACTTATGTAAGAATAATAAGTAGAAAACAAAAAAAAATGTTTTGTTTTTTTTTTTTCATTTTCATATCGCGTAATACATTTTTTGTCAGTAAAATAAGAAATAATACTTACTTACTATGTCGAGCATAGTCTAATTTTATATTTCATTTGATTGTAGGTTGTATAAAACCGCAGCAAATCCTTCGAAAGACGCGACGTCAAGTACCTTCTGTAAATGAATATTACTCGTATTAAAGACAAGTACGGTTGGAGACGTCTCGTCTGAAAGATTTGAATAAATTAAACGAAACAAAATGCATTTAATATCAGATATTATTTTATATTATAACCGCTAATACCTAAATACGATTTTCTATTCTAAAACAAGAGCAAAAAAAATACGACACAGCCAATATTTCACTTGAAACTTAAAGTTGAATGGACCCATCGTGATAAGTCTTCGAAATTGTTTGAAGAGCTCCTCCAGTAAATTTATGACATTCATTAGTCTAGTTGAATACGACACTTCTTTGAAAGACGCGAAGATGGCACTAATTGTAAGGATCCCCCAATTTGTCACAAAAATTGTTCCTCGTAATATCCTCGCTGTATGGGAGCGGAACATTTATTGTAATAAAAATCACTTTCAATTTAATGTACCGGTATTAATATAATTGCTGCCAGTTTTTTTTTGTACCTTTATTATGTTACATTTAATATGGGGAAGATAAAATAAAATTAGGTGAAATCGGGGTTTTATTGAGGTACAAATTATTTGTGGGTAAACAAAAATAATAATTCAGTCACACTCAACACGCAACACCAATAAAATAATGCTATTATGTTTTTGTTTTGTACAAATTCCATTTTCAATATCGAGTACAATCACTGTGAAAATTTTAGCAGGGATTCGCAAAAAAATCGCATCCGAAACATTTTGTCAAAATTATTTGATACATCAAAATATTTTTTGCTCCAAAAATACATGGAACTGGTTAATTAGCGGCGCTGGCGCGGCGTCGCATCTGCTGAGGAACGTTAGTAATTGTGGCCGAGTTATGGGCCTCGTTTATTTTAACTAGAGAAAACCCTGCCTTCATTTCCTTACATTTGTTTAAAGTTTGCTGACCCTCGAGACCTAAGTGAAGTTTTGTTTAGGTAAGGTACGTACTAGCAATTCCTTCGAGGGCTTAGTTGAAGGTAGAACACAATATAAAAGTCCCAGCAGACCGCTTATTTTCACTTTTTGTGGTTCTCTCTCTGTAGTCGGTCCCTCATATCTGAAGATCGTGGTCAGCTTCGGAGTTGCACCTGGAGCGGATGATCCGCCTCCACCGGTTTCTGTTCAGCGCATCCCTCACCACCGTGTACAATTTAGAGGACGATGATTCCTTCACCTGATCGGTCCATCGTGTTGGTGAACGACCGCATGATTGTTTGCCTTCGGTGTTCCCAACCACAATCAGTATTGCCAAACTTCCATCGCCTCTGCGTACTATGTGGCCGAAATAGAAGAGAATGCGTTGTTGACATATGGTTGACAAGCGGGTTTTTATTCGAAGCTGGGTTAAGATCGATGCATTGGTGCGTTTGGCAGTCCACGGTATTCTCAACATTCGTGTCCAGCACCACATCTCAAATGCATCATTTCCTTCGCCTTTCTCGGGCCAAAATCGTCCACGTTCCTACTCCATACAGGAAGATAGGGAATACGAGGGCTCGTATCAATCTGCTCTTGGTGCTGCTTTTTGTGGTTAATACGAGTACAACCAGAAAGCCTGACCAGACAAGTGAACTTATATCTTCATGATGGACCACATGGATAAAGCCCTCTATGTGCGGGTTATTCGAAAGAGATACCATGGCCCCTGGCACACAGGCAACTAAAGGAACACGGGTGGGTTTTAGTCAGTAAAAGTCTCCACGCCCTCCGGCTTCGTCCAGAGCGGGAGAAGTTATTCGATAGTTTCTCACCCTAAAACAAAAATCTCTCTGTTACACACGGTCTAATGCTACACTTCTACGATGGCTGCCAGTCAATGGTGTACTTCGTCTTTCTCACCCTTGCATTTCTATACTCCCAGAATCGTGACTGTGGGTGCAGTTACTGATCAGAGGGTCTACTTTCTAGGTCCCTCGACGAAAATACGGACCCATACGAAAGTAATTGATCCTTCAAAATAAGCAACAAATTCAATGTTTCGAAGGGACATACGAGTATAACCACTTCGGGAGTAGAGACAACTGTGAAATCGTGACGCATTCATTCTTATTTCGGGCCCCGAAGTAAGTGATACGGAGTAGAAAACGCCCGTAATTTCAGCGAAACCTACAGATTTCGTGATAAGGGAGTAAGCCACGCCATTTCCTTACAAAGACAACCACGTGCGTAGCTACTTTGAGGGCAACCTCCAAGATGCCCTCAAAGTAGTAGGCTTAATCATAACCACATAGATATAAATTAGGTGTTTAAAACAAAAAAAAAATATTAAGTAAATAAACTAAAAAATGGTATTAAAAACGAATGGGCTAGTAGATTTACATCGCCGCAGATAATAAGCTATTAAAATAATACTTTGTAAGAAGGCTTATAATGCAATTTGTTAACGGAACGATTTTAGCCCGCGCAGAGAAGATAAATCCGGACTAATTATACGAAAGCCCCAGTCTGTCGGAGCGGATTGAACTATACATAAAATATAGTTATATTTGGAATTAATTAAACACTGTGTTTTTAATTGCCTTCAAGAGTGTCAATAGTCTGTTTAGGTGTGTGTAAATAATTATGAGCAAATGTAAATAAAGTGTGTCTAAAAAGTTCTTGCAAATACCAGCACCCTAATTGCGTAACGCACGATTCATCATAATCTGTATCGTTTTGAAACGGATTGTTAAACCATTGCTTCATATGTTCGAAAAATGTGTCTGTTCGACAACATAAATAACGCAATGAATATTGTTAAACGGTGAAGACGAAACCAATTATGATCAATCGTGAGTTACGCAATTAGGGTGCAGATTATCAGGCTGTCATGTGGGTTCAACAGCAAACCCACAAAGTCAAGTGTTTTAACGCCATAACATATATCTCAAGTACAATATAATGCTCAATACTCGAAATGGAATCTGGACACACGGATCTCCGACGTCAAAATAAAACGTCCATGAGTCTCAGTAAGTAAACTAATTCTGCTACTTCAGTAACATTTGTAGAACGAAAACATTTAATTTTGAGGAAAATTTCGTAGGTTTATGAGATATTTTAGTGAACAAGAAAACGTTTGGCATCCTGCTACGAATGCTCTTAATTTTCTGTGTACCGGAGAAACTTTTTTATGCTCAAGAACTTTGGTACCTACCCCAGGTGGCATAGTACAGACTAATCATTATTATTATAGTTACCTATGTACTGTAAAGGTTGTTCGCTTCACGAGGAACCTCCCGTACACAATGGCAGCCAATTGTTTAGGCAGTGTCTATGTTCGAATAATCGGGAAGTTTTTATCTTTAGAACGTCAAATAATTTTACATAGGTTTTAGTTGCGGAAGATTGATTATATTGACAGGCGCGACCATGTATTGAGCTAATTCCTTAAATTAAAGGTGGAGTCCCACCGGTTAAAGATCATCAAGTATTTTATTTATAGATACCATAGTCCCTGGTACCGTGAGAACTCGGCAGATTACTCACATATATAAGGTGGAAATACCAGTTATTACGAGTTAGTAATAATAATTGTAATTATCTATGTGCTAGAGACACATCACAGGCAATATTAATGAGATCATGCCGAACTTCATAGGAGTACTACTAACTTCTGAATGACATAAGTTCATGTAGGTAGGTACCGTAACTTCTAATATAATTTGCGAACTAAATTAAAGACTCCATCATACCCATTTTCAAATGATTTCTGTGTCATGTGCCACAGCTGTCATCAGCTTAGAAAATCGTATCGAACGAATTAATTTAATCGCACTAATGTAAAAACACTCCTTTTTTATGAGTGTTTTTAACGTCAAAGCCACGGACTGGTGGCTGCCATGACGGTTGAGATAGGTCTGAAGCACCGGAGCTCGGGGCTCGGGGCTCGGGGCTCGGCTCTTCTCGTTAAATTTTCACATGCACTTGACGGCCAGACCTGGCTTACGTTAATTATGAAATCTCATTTGTGAGTGAACCTACACGTTTGAGTAATGGCTGCTGAAATGAGAAGTTCGAACGTAAAAGTTTTAATTTAAATAACGACACGTAATTATGAAAGAGATTGTGCTTTGATTATAATTGAAATATTTTATAATTGACTCGGTTTTATTGCTAAGCGATTTGCGTAGCTGCCGGGATTTCTGCGGTATTATTAGGTATTTCGTTTGGAATCTCCTTCCTGCCTAAAGTAAAATGGACGATTTTATTATTTTGGTTTTTAAACTCATTGGAGCGTTTATAAGCAGGCTTTCTTTAGCCTCTGACCTTGGCCGCCGGGCATTCCACCAGCGGTGAATAAAGCAGAATTAAACAGCTCTCAGCTTTTAAAATTGTCACAGTTTTTTAAAATATTTTCTAGTCCTACCATAGTTACACTTCTGCTCATCCCTCCGGGGAAACAAGGCGTGATGTTATGTTATTTTCCATTATTTTCACCTTTTTGTCTATTTCCTCTTTTCTACCTTATTCTTATTATCTTGGTTAATCAATCTAAATCTGGTAAAAGACAGCAATAATTGCAATTTTATTGTGGTGTTATATTTGTACTCGTATACTGAACAGAAATCAATCAATAACATATTATTTGTGTGTCATTTTATAAGCAATTTTCACTCTAAAAGTTCCCTGAAACCTGAACTGTCCAAACAACTAGTTAATCACCTGATAAAAGTTAGTTTATGAATTATTTTGTACCATACTTAAAAACACTAACCATATTCCAGTGCTCTATATAACTTTGTGCTTTAATATTAAATTAACGCTTCAGTTAAAATGTGATTCGAACGACTCCATTTTAAAATTACCCCATTAAATTTTAGTCTCATCGAGGCATACTTACGTTTATAATAATATAATGGAATAATAACCCTTCTCTTTGCGTTCCTCGCAGCCTTCTGAGCAGAAGCGAAACCTTATTAGTTCTTTACATGAAAGACCTTTCAGGGTAATGCGGGCTGAATAAAAAGAGAAAACGGGCGGAGTGATAGATCGGTAAAGAAAATTATTTACCGATTCTTTGAGCGTTTAGTGAACTGTTTAGAGAGATCTTTCTAGTATATAAAATGGAACGTATTAAAGACTTTTTGGTACTTTAAAAGTTTAATGTGTATAACTTTAGTTTTCATACATTTAAAACTTGCCCAGGCTACTTATTTTTACTCACGATAAAATTCAACATTGTGGCATTGTCATCTCATAGTACATTGATCTCGTTGAGGCTTATAGATGTCTTCGCGCTAAGCATATGTCCGTCGTAGGCGTTCGTCGAACTTATAAGCTGCGCAAATGTTACGTTTGCGCCGCGTGCACATAAAGGTGCTTTCGCTGTTTATTCCTAATGTAAAAGGTAGTTTTGCCTCATTTATAATTAAAATTGTGGTAAGTGTACGAACACATTTTATAATGAATGGTAGTTATTAACGGCATCCATTGTTCGTGTTCACGCGTCACTCGGCGCTGCCCGTCTGCTAATTAATTTTTGCAAGATTAATCGATGTATCATCTAATATCGTTGTAAAGGTTCGTACAGAATGCAGTGTTTGATTTTTTTACGTTTCCTTGAAAGTTAGGGAGGGGCCAGACTAGCGTTATGATAATTTACGCTACTCAAAGTTAATCGCCAAATGATGTTGCATTTAGACCATAGGATAAATGGTCTAAGACAGTGATTCATCATCATCATTTCTGCCAAAAGACGTCCACTGCTGGACATAGGCCTCCTCCAAGCTCCGCCACTTCGACCGGTTCTGTACTTCCCGCAATGGTCTAAGACAGTGATACAATGGTGATGATTCTGTTTGCACCAACTAAACTTAATTTAGGCTATTGCTATCGTTTTCCTTCGAATGAAACAAGAAAGAGACGGAAATAAGTAAGAACTGTTTTTAGTTAAACTTAGATTTTCTTCGACGCAAGGACGACGAACTAAATAATCACACCAAATTCCAGGCAATCGAAACACAATCTAGTTTGACAGTTCCAAAAGTCACATGTCTTTTTCTAACGCGATCTGGCAGTGTGAGATAGCAATACTCTTATTATAGGGTAGGTGGTGAATAAATTGTATGGTGGTGAGTAAAAAGAATCTGCACGAATATTAAGGTTTCTCTAAGCCTATCTATAGCATAATGTCGACTCAAAATAGAGTGTCATAAATTACCAACTCGGAAAACGTGAGTGATGAAAATTAAGTAAACTTTTTTTTGGACAACGTCTTTCATTTCGTGATGACATAGTAATTTAGATTGCATATCCCTCCTAAAAAAACATTCACGAACCACCCTTCATATATTTTTTTAAGTTTTAAATTATGTTGCTTTTAGACCATAACCTTAAACAATGATACAATATTGTGGGCTTCTTCCAGGCCCTCGATGTAATGTCGACTCAAAATAAAGTGTCATAAATTACCTACTCGGAAAATGTGACCGATGAAAATTACGTTAATTTATTTTAGACAACGCCTTACATTAAGTGATGAATTAATAATTTAGATTGCGTGTCCCTCCTAAAAAAACATTAAAGAACCACCCTGCGAATATTTTCCAGTTTTCGTATAAAAATTAGACCGCCATCACTTACTGAATCCAATATTTTACCTCTCAGATGATGGCGGTATTATTTTGTATCTCGGACGTACTACTTCCTTGGACCGGGATAGCCGACCGACATGATAGATGGCCTCGTCCAACTGATTTTCCTTTCTGCGCTATGAAATTTTTCAACTTAAACGATAAGGGCGCGCCGCGATTTTACGCCCTCCTATAAATATAATAATGATTTATAACACCATTTATATCGTCTGGACTAGTCAAGGGTTTTCGAAGTAAAGTGTCGCGTTCGATACGCCAACGGTAACTTTAATTCAGAAAGTGGTAACTACTTGCGAACTCAGTCAAGGACTGAATAAAAGGCCCGGTTGGAACAAAGGCCACTTGGGAATAATAATTAATAATCGAACACAAAGGAAGGTCTTGGAATACGAAAACTGCGCAGATTTATAACGAGGTTATATGTCTTTTATATTTAATGTTAGCTCACTATTGTGTAGCAACCTCGGTTCTTCCTTCCTAAAATGTTTCATTACCGAGCAACTGGGGAAAGCAAAATTGCTTCTGAGCTTAGGTTATTAAATGATTACTTGGGTACTTTTGGAGATTCATAATGTTTTTTTTTTTTGGTAGGTTTTCGCTACATATGTTTTCGTTACGTGATATTTCAATACTAAAATCTAAAAACCGGCTAAGTCCGTGTGGACCACGCACAACGTAGAGTTCCGTAGTTGGGATAAATTAATCCCAGGAACCAACATAACATTGTATTTGATAAACACATATTCCAACTGCAAAATCTAAGTTAGTCGACTATTACTCGTAAACTTGTTATACCTACTTAGCTATCCTTTTAACTTCGTTATATAGTTAAGTATATTAATTACTATTACCGTGATTTTTTTCACATAACCAAAAACAACCATATAGCTGACAGGGAGGAGGGACGCTTAACTCTAACAAAAATGAGCACTTTAAAGCTTACCATTTCGGCAACGGATCGAAGCAGTACACAAAAAAAATCTTCAGTTTATTTTTTCACTTTTGTTGTTGTAACTTATGCACCAAGAAGAGCCAAGAGTTAAGCTGCGGACAGACGGACAGACGGACACGGCGCAACTATAAGGGTTCCTTGTTGGGCACGCCACTATTGTGGCGGTAAGTCCCCTCTGTGAGGAGGGCCTTGAGAGGCGGCACGTCGTCCTCACTTTCCGCCTAACGCAGGTCCTCATCAGACAGTGTTGTTTTAGGAGGTTCCTGTTTCGAATAAGACAGGAGGAAACGCCTGGGTGTTTCCATTGCGAAGATCGCCCTGAGGACACGGTGGAGCATACGGTGGAGTTCTGCCCAGCTTGCACAGAGCACCAACGTGTTCTTGTGAAGGCGATCGGCGGCGGCGATCTCTCGCGTCCGGTCCTGGTCCAGGCCATGGTACGGAGCGAGAGTACATGGGTAGCCGTCGCTTCCTTCTGCGAAGCAATGATGCTCGCGAAGAGGGATGTGGCGCACGTGAGGGAGAGGCAGTATATGCGCCCTCACGGCCCTAGCTTCCGCACGAGTCGGGAATCCCAGGCTGATTTCCGGCCACCGTAGGCGTGGGCTTGCATACGGCGAGTAATGGGTAGCTCGCTGTCCGGTAAGGACCAAGCCCGGGTCGACGACGCGTTTTGTTCCACGCGCGCCTCAAAGAGATGTCAGCACAAACCGATGCCTACCAGGGGTGCGGGTTGTTCGAAAGAGCTACCGTGGTCCCTGGCACACAGGCTACTGAGGGAACACGGGTGGGTTTTAGTCAGTAAAAGTCTGACACGCCCTGCCGCCCAGAGCGGGAGAAGTTATTTGACGATTTCCCACCGGCAAAAAAAGAATAAGGGTTCCTTGTTGACAATGGAACCCTAAAAAAAGGGTTTAAAACAAAAAATACCCATTTATTCTTCATATAATTAATTTTGTATCATTAGTATCTACCCACGCCCTCCTCTCACTGTGGTTCTTCCAAGTCATTTGTCGAGGCTGGTCCACCTACTTCACTCCTACTCTTTCTGCCTACTCTCGAGCCTCGAGCACTTTACGATCTCGGTATTCATGAAGTAAAATTATTATACAGTAGCTCGAAATTTACGGTTTTTTTTTTTCTTTTAATTGAAGCCCACGCGAATGTATAAAAGTTCAACGTAGTATGAGCCCAAAAATATAATTTGTTTGTGAACGCTGCCACCTCGCCATCTACCTTTAAATAAAAAATATATTTCTGCACAGTACTTTATTTTCAGTGACTGACTACCCGCAGGATGTCAGAATTTCGAAACAAGGCGTAATCTATCGTGTTGACGTGATTGCGTATTAAAAATTGTTTCACTGCAATATGTCATTTTCAACGAACATAAATTGTGGATCCAATGAAACACGTAAACGTGTGTCATTTATATGAACCTATAAATAAATTTTGGATGTGCGGATCTCGCTAAAACGTCCCTACACAAATATATAGGGGTCGCAACGCATTAATCTTCCCTTCATTTGTACAATTGTGCCGTGTACCGCAAATATTTAAAAATTCTATTAGAAAGGACCTTGTTGTCAGCAATAATAAAGTCGTAAACGGCTTGAAAGTGTCAGAGTTAGAACGAAATTTTAATCTTGATGTTTCTTTAAAACGAAAATATGTATATAATTAGCCTTTTCAAACATTCTGTGTCAAGTACGGTTTAAATCGTATTAATAAAATGGACACCACATTTCGAAACCGAAAGAGGTGATACATAAACCAAATTATTTACGCCCAAGCGGACTAAATGTGAAATCCATCCGCAGTACTTTTGAATAAATGTTGAATTTTTTTATGTATAAATTTCACATGCAGCAAAAATGTCAGGGCGGAAATTGTAGAGCAGTGAAATATGGCGCCCAGCTGCAACGGCTAATGAACTCGTTTCATTTTACTAATATTGTGCATCATGTCCGACACATTAAAATGCCCGCGCTGTACAGACTCGGGTTAATTTGTAAATTGACGTGCGTATTTGTAAATTACTAGACCATCATGATACCGTGGATAATGTTTAATGCCTATTCACATTTAGATGGAGTATTCAGTTTCAGTCTTCATGTTGTGTTTATTCGCGTAACTTTAATAAAGTGGGTAAAGTAGTATTATTAATACTCTTATTTCTTTGACGTGATTCTGTATCATTTTAATGATGTTTCCTCTCATATTCATACTTGTACTCGTTGCATGAATGTAGGACCACTTTAGCTCAAATGTACTTGACTGCACAGGTGTGCCTATGAGCCGATGTTATAAATAATCTATCCCACATTTTTTTTACTACTGAAAGATAGAGAGCAGAGTCAAGAGATGAATTGTTATTTGTGAGAATTGTGCACAGTTATTGTTAAAGCCAAACAATTATCATACTAATGGTCCCTTGTTAACTTCTACCTTTGCCACGGCGTAGAGGTGCGACTACAGATGACTCAGCCTCCTGCAACAATTGCTTTACAAAGCAAACGACTTCCAAGGCAAATTGTGTAGACGTGACTCCAAAAAAATTCCAAAAAAATGCATCTTGCCGTCTTCAATTGTCCGCTAAAAGCAGTTTATATTTCTGGCGGCCTCGCTCGCGATCCCTTACTTCTATTTAAGTAGAAATGGTTTCTAAAAATCATAGTGGTTTGTACCATCGCAACCTTTTGATCTCAGTCGGAGTTCGGACACAAAAGTTCCTCCCGCCGAGTTCAACAATAGGTTTGCGGAAAGATTAATCGTCGGAAGAAACCCTCTAAGCCGGAGAAAACAATTTTTCATCTTTATCAAAACGTTGAGTGCGAACCGTTGCAATTAATGTATACTTATCTATATCGCTATGCTGTTGTTAGGTCGTTAGATGAATACGTCAAGATTGCCGTAAACAATTTGTGACATTCGCATCAGCAGCGATCAGTCGCCAACTTTATATAAAGAAAGTAGTCGAAAGTGTTTGCTTTACCTCCCTATTCCACTGAAATATCAGACACACAAAGCCTTTAGCAATCTTCAAGAAAATCGTTGACTGCAGTGAAATGCCATTTATCATCATCATCATCATCATTTCAGCCAATAGACGTGCACTGCTGGACTTAGGCCTCCCCAAATTGGGGGGATTTGCCATAATCGCCACGCTTGGCAGGCGATCGCAGTATGATGGTAAAATGCATAAAGAAAGCTGCTTCCCATTCTCTAGAAATGCCATTAATAGAATGCAAATGCTTATAATTATACTATTTCAATGACATCTTCGGGAAAGGAGACGGCGCATTGGTATTGCGCCGACCTATTATTATATGAGGCAATTGCAGATACTTAAGCTATTCACACACTATTTTTAAAATTTACGGTTTAGCAAACCTTAAAGTAGGTCAAATAGTCAACGCGTTAACTGAAGTCAGCTGATAGTTTTACCAGTGAGTCGTATCACTTTCAAGGAAACTGCTGCAGTCTGACCACCGCTACTAAACTAAAGAGAAGGCTACCGATATCTTCAAGTTAGACCATCTAAGTTCTCACTTTACTGGCTTCTGACCGCTTGTTACAACTGCCATAGATTAATAACTAGAACCGGTATTTGTGCTCTTGAAAGGTACGACCTGATATTTTACCTCAAATTCAACTCCATTACTTGATCTATACAGTAACGAATGTGTGGGCTTTGCGGTAGCTGAATGTTTTATAGACACACATAATATAACGCCTGTATTTGCCCAAGCTGTAGGCAGAGGTCATCTCTGCTTGTTCTATATCTATATAGAAGTAAAATTTTGTACCCTTTTTTACGAAAACTACGCGCGGACGGAGGAGTAGGACATTTAGTTTATATAGAGAAGCAGTGCAGAAAGCTAATATTTTCGATTTAAATGAATTATGTTCGAATTCTGACCACTGGGCGACCACTGATATACTTTAAATAGCCACGTTTCCCCAGTTTAAAAAATTTACGTCACTGTCAAATACAGGAACGACCAACAATTTTCTTAGGAAATCGTGTTACCCAATAACAGAGGGGCAATTCTCGTAATTTTAAGAACGTCCACAGTCTGATCTCAGTGTCAATCTGTCAAAAATACCTCGATTTTTCATACATTTTTGACATTTGCTTGTCGCTGAGATGACACTGCGACTAGATTTTGAACGTTTTTAATTACGAGAATTGGCCTTCTGGTATCCGGATGCAAAATACAGGATCAGCTGCATCCAGTAACATTCAAAGACCCCAACGTAGTTGGAAAAACGTTAGGCAGATACATGTTACGTCACTGTCTAAACTTTTAATGCTGTTCCATATTTAATTGAAACTGTAGGTGCGAGACGAGATCGTGACGATTGCTAAATGAGTTAAGTTAGAGTTTCGCACTATAACCGCCAACTGATGCCGGCCGATAACGAACACCCGCCGGCCAGCTGTTTCGGGGTCATCCATTACTTCTACCTATTTATTACTTTAAAACTGTATCGGAAAATAAACCGAGGGGAATTTATGAACAGCGCCTGTATTAAAAACTAAAAGTTTTGTACGATTCTGTCATATTTTTAACTGAAAAAGGCTTTTAACTAATACTTTTAGATCTCTGCCTACCCCAACTAGCAAAAAGTGGGTTTTAAACTATCCTAGAACCATCATTTATCGAGGACTATATGAGACTTATATCCTCATATAACCCTGGAAAAGGGCCCACTTTATAAGTCTACTTTTACTTATAAGGTATTTATATCAGACCGCTGAAATGCCATATACGACTATAATGCTCCTGTAATTGAGTTACGTCAATGCAATTACTCCTGTAAATCTCAATATAAGTAAGTTATAGTCAAAAATGAGATTAGAAATGTATATTGTCAATAGTCGAAGTGAAGGTATCACTTGTTGTGCTCTGTAAAAAAATATTTTACGGTAGTATTTATATGAATCAGAATTTATTAATGTCAACCTTAGTAGAAAAACAAAATCTTATTGTTGTCAAATTGTTAGTCTTATAGCTTAGTCGTCGGGGAATGTAAATTTTCTGTGAAATCTATCATGGTTTTGATAAAAAAATAAAGCGCCTCTTGAAATTTGCTTATTTACATTTTAGTATTAATTAATATTAAATAAATATTATTAAGGCAGCTGCCATTTTCTTGGTGAGCATTTCCAAGTACGATATAGTGCTAAAATAAGTAATTTTAGCATTTCCAAGCGTGACATAATACCAATATAAGTATATTGGTTCTATATTGGGTTATCTCAAAACCGAAAAAGATTCGCCATTGTTACCGATTAGGGTTCCGCAATGACCAGATGAAAATCGATTGATATTTATAGATAAGTAAGTTAAAGGAATAATTTAAGGGTTTGTTCTACGTGCAAGGTTAAACATCAGTTTAAACATGGTTTTTATTTGACTTAATTATATAACAGGTTGCCGATGGTTTAAACAAGACTATGCCGGATATGTTCCTGGATATCGATCGATTTTTAATCAAAAAAGATTTCCGACCTTGAAAGAACTTAAAATGGCCTCGGAGTGTTACACATTTCTTGTTGTCTGAGATATGTCCCGGTTGTCACAGCGTGGTTTCTATTAACAGTGTACATCATATAGGCCGAAACTGGTATGTCGAACTGTTGAAAACTGGTAATCCATCAACATTTGTTTAGAGAAATCTCATTTGATAAACAAGGAACATTGTGATAAAAAAAATTCAAACATTTGATCAAACCGTTGTGCTAATAGTGTCCTGGGGCTGAAATACTGATGTGTAGGTTTTCTCTATTGGTATCTAGTAATGTTCGTGCGTCTTTAGGCAAAACATTGTTTATATTATTATTTAAAATTTCAAGTAAAGAGTTCAATGCAGCATGAGAAATATTGAAATCTAAGGCCAAGTTATTAATAGAATCACGCAGTTCTAAATTTTGTTATAATCCGAAAGTTCTTCCTTATGATCACTTTCAACATCGCTCAAAGATTTGGTACTTTCCTAGTCTGAACCTCTTCCATCTAAAGTAGTAAGTACTACAATTATCTTGCCGGAACCCTCGCTAGAATTCGCGATACGGTCTTCACCAGTTAAATTTAAAAAATCGTTGCTCACTGCGGTTAACATTTCTTTATATGTTTTTTTTTTACTTTTCTTTTATCAGATCGACTTTTTTAAACTGCTTCCACTTATTAAAATCCATTTTCAATATTTGTAGACAAAAACAGTTGTAATCAAAATGGCTGATGTTAAATCCTACAATAGAATTTGCAAAACTATATAAAGCGTGTTTTCACCTGTACTGGCCGTTTCAAGCAAAAGTGGCTTCTTAAGAGATTTAACCAGGATTGTTTGAGATTACTTAGACAATAACACTACTGTGGAATACCTATATAAATATGTCTAGGTTTAAAACGGCATACGATAAATCGATATAGAGAACACTTTATCCTACCGAGTGCTGTTATAATCTTGGTGATCAATTATTTTTTAAACGTGGATATGAAATTCATTTAACGCTTACTTTTAAGTTTCTGTAAAACCAAACCAGATACATAAATGATTTACAGTTATTTAACTTTAATTTACTTAAATTGGTCATACATTTTTAGCTTATAAGAGGTTATAAGTAAAAATAACAAGAGTAATTGCTCCTCAGTGTATATATTCCTGGTACATGCTCCTACAGGAGTATAAAGATTTAAATGGTCCGCAGATGATATCTTATAGGCACATATAAGTCTGAGTTACCGGAGTAATTACTCCTGAGTGCAATTACTCTTGTTTCATGCTTTTATAGGAGTCTTGATCCTATATTTGTCAGGAAATATGATCCTATATACCGATATAAGTACAAATTTTAGGATTAAACGTACTTGAGTAAAAACAGCATGTATTTATGCTGTTAAAAGCGCAGTAGCGGCCACCAAAACTATCATCGGAGTGTTATAAGTCCACGTAGCATTATAAAATCGCATTCCAGGATTATTTTGCTTGTTGGGACGTTTTTCACCAGTGACTAAAATCATCTAACACCTGTTTTACTATTCTCTAATAATCACAGCGTGAAAAATTAGGTGAAGTCAGTTTGAAGTGACCTGTCAATGGATGCCCATCTCTAACGTCAAACAGCGTGACAGTTTATTTCAAGCTGACTTCACCTCGATTTTCAAGGTGAGATTTTTATAGAATAGACCGCTGAATGAAAACTTCTTTGAACGATTACAAGAAAAACTATTTCGGGTTAAAACGATTTCATAACCGACTGGCCATCCACCGCCAGCCCCGTAAAAAAATAAAACACCATAAAACGAAACAAAATGTTGAAGTCAAAACAAACCGAGCAATTGCAAATGGCCTCAATTTATTCTTGAAACCAGGAGCAAACACCGAGCGAGCAAGTTCATCATTTACCAGCAACTAGTTTTCCTTAATTGACTATTTAAACTTCAGAACTAAGAAAAGTAGCTACTGGAACATTTAGCGTCCTCATTCACGAGCCGCAGACGACGAATATTAAAACCAATGTAAACTAAAATGCATCGAAAGAGGAAACCGACGCAGTAATCGTAAAAATAAAAATTAACGGAAACATGAAACGAATAATTTTATCGAAACCCAAATGATCGTTTGCGTTTATTTCTTTTCTGCCAATCGTTTGAAATAGGTGCACGTTAAAGTTTTCCGCAATACGGGTGCTTAAGTCAACAGTTTTGGAAACCTCAACTCGTAATGAGTTCACTGTTTATTTGAAGTAGGTTATGTACCTTGTAACAAATCAAACTTAAACCTAAAAGAAACAAAGATTATAAGTAGATTTTTACATTTTTAATTTAAATTAATAAAAAATACAAATAGTTTTATAAAAATTACCTATTTCACTAGAGTCCTTTAGTATCACAAACTGGGAGGAGGATATATTGTGAGGAGGGTTCTTAAGTCACACACACTGGGAGGAGGATATGTCGTGAGGAGGATCCGGTATGAGCGCCTTGTTGTCTATTGGTTGTAGTAAGACGAGCAGTGGAAACAGGAGGGACCCGACAAAACTCCGAAGCTCAATAGTAGGGCCGCAGCAGTAGTAGTATTATTAGTGGAGGCTTTTCAGAAAAATAAACAGCACCTCCATACATCAAATTACGTCGCTGTCCCTCTTCGTAGTTCCCTCTCGTAGTAGTCCCGCTTTCTGCGCTTCGTCCTCTATTTATACTAGAATTTCAGCCGTTCCAGATCATTTTTAAATTTTAAATTTATATCCTCCAGTGGCCAGACACATGTAACCAGCCAGCACATATTATACAACCATGTGTGTGTAAAGAATTTAAAGATATAATTTAAAATTAAGAAGTAAACAATCATAGTTAATAAAATACAATATTTCAGCTAATAATATTGATAAAAATAATTTATAATAATTAAACCAAAAAGTAATTCTTCATAGACTAGTGAGAAACTATGGGAAAAAAGAAAAGTAACTGACAGTTTGACAATACATGTCACAACATAGAAAATTACAAAGATCAAATTTTATTTTATTACAGATATTAAAGAAATCGTTATTGTAACACGCAAATACTATATTTCCTTCCAGAAAATGAGTATGAAGGTACATAGAGAATGCTTAAATTTCAAGGTTAATGTTAACAAAATGTAAGTATAAAGAATAATCATTACATTACCCCGAAAACCCCTGAAAATTTTTGAATACCATGAAAAAAATTTCTTGTTTAGAAATAAGAGAGCATTAATTAGCATAAATTAAGCTAAATGAGTATTTACAATGGTACAGTAAGTTAAAAAAAATTACACTAGTTTTCCCCATATCCCCAGAAAATTATCAACTAGAAAAATTTTGATGTTATAAATAAGACCTTGCTCTTTCATACATCTTTCATTAACCTACCTTACACTTCCTCAATCATACATCACCAGCATACTTAGGGGATATGGTTCACATTCAATGACGCATACTCCACAAGGAATTATTTTTAAGGTTTACGAAGGCTTATTTATTTAATTTAGGTGTCGTAACCCGCACCTTTTTTAAAACCCGTTTAAATTAAAAGAAATTATTTACAAAGTTTTTCTGCTTAAGAAAAGCAGCCAAGCATAAAGTGCTTAAGAAAAGCCTTCAAGTCAGGATCAAGGAGATGCAAGGATTATCAAGAATAAACCTTCGAGTTACAAGTAGTTTAAGTATCAAAAAAAAATATTATACAAGTTAGTTTAAGATGAAGATACACTAAGGCTTATTTTACGAGTTGTGAGACCGCTCGACACAATGGCTTATTTTACGAGTTGTGAGACCGCTCGACACAATGGCTTATTTTACGAGTTGTGTACCGCTCTAAAATAAAAATAAAATAATCTAGGTATAAATAGTGGTACTTAACTAAGCCAAAAAAAAATTTAATATTGTGAAGTACAAAACTTAAATCTAAATGGTTTTTACAAGAATAAATAAAAATAACAAGTTAACCCAAAATTAATTTTAAGAAATTTTACCCGACAATTGCAAAACTCAAAAAGAGGGTTATGTGTTTTCTACAGGTTGCACTAGCTTTGGAAAAGTGTTGGTAGTGAGAAGTATTAGTATTTAGTGTAATGTAGATGTGTAGGAATGTATAAGCGTCCACAGGATACTCTCCTGTTTCTGCCGTGAAGTGTCCTAACAACCAACTTGGGAGTGTCCACGAATGGATTATCACATCAAGCGGCCGTTAGGTACGAATACCAGAGGGTAGACGTAGTGGTGTGCAAGTCTGTGGGATGCAGTGTAGGCGATGTTTTTGTAGAGAGTAAAGTATAATGTGAGATAAACGACTACGGGATATTGTCCAATAGCCGTCGTAGAGTAACCAATCTCCAACCTTGGCAGTGCCCACTAGTGGGTTAACACTCCAAGAGGCCGAAAGGGTGCCAATTATCTTTCGATAATGGAATGTGTGTGGGGGTGTAGAGTACCTAGATGAAGTTTAGTATAAAGAAGAGTCGAGTAAAAGTGTATGAAAAATAATAAAATGCTTACCAAATTAAAATCCAAATATACTCACTTGAGAAAGTGTAATTTAGAATTTAGGAAGATGAATATCTGAAAATCTGAGGGGTGGGTTAGTATAAAATTGGGCGCCAAACTGTAACAAATCAAACTTAAACCTAAAAGAAACAAAGATTATAAGTAGATTTTTACATTTTTAATTTAAATTAATAAAAAATACAAATAGTTTTATAAAAATTACCTATTTCACTAGAGTCCTTTAGTATCACAAACTGGGAGGAGGATATATTGTGAGGAGGGTTCTTAAGTCACACACACTGGGAGGAGGATATGTCGTGAGGAGGATCCGGTATGAGCGCCTTGTTGTCTATTGGTTGTAGTAAGACGAGCAGTGGAAACAGGAGGGACCCGACAAAACTCCGAAGCTCAATAGTAGGGCCGCAGCAGTAGTAGTATTATTAGTGGAGGCTTTTCAGAAAAATAAACAGCACCTCCATACATCAAATTACGTCGCTGTCCCTCTTCGTAGTTCCCTCTCGTAGTAGTCCCGCTTTCTGCGCTTCGTCCTCTATTTATACTAGAATTTCAGCCGTTCCAGATCATTTTTAAATTTTAAATTTATATCCTCCAGTGGCCAGACACATGTAACCAGCCAGCACATATTATACAACCATGTGTGTGTAAAGAATTTAAAGATATAATTTAAAATTAAGAAGTAAACAATCATAGTTAATAAAATACAATATTTCAGCTAATAATATTGATAAAAATAATTTATAATAATTAAACCAAAAAGTAATTCTTCATAGACTAGTGAGAAACTATGGGAAAAAAGAAAAGTAACTGACAGTTTGACAATACATGTCACAACATAGAAAATTACAAAGATCAAATTTTATTTTATTACAGATATTAAAGAAATAGTTATTGTAACACGCAAATACTTTAATTCCTTCCAGAAAATGAGTATGAAGGTACATAGAGAATGCTTAAATTTCAAGGTTAATGTTAACAAAATGTAAGTATAAAGAATAATCATTACAACCTATTTGTAATTAATGAACATTTTAGGCAATTGAATGCAGCTGAGATAAGAATGTTAAGGAGGATGTGTTGTGCAAATGATAGAATAAGACATAAGAGGAAGCATGAAAGTGGCATTGGATACTGAAAGATGTGCGACAACCTGTGGTCGAGAAGTTTTGAGTATGAATGGCGATGACTTAAAATTAGGGGATGAGCAAAGAAACGATAGATGAACTGATTGAAAGTCCATAAATTGTTTCTCGTTGTTGGCCATACTCCATTTGGAATAAGATTAGACATTTAACAAACGGTTTTTACAGTCCGTTCTACTGATTTTGACTTCTATTGCGTTGGTAGCATGAAATATGGCATCTGCAGTAAACAGTTGGTATTGTAACCACTGTTTTGCTTTTAGTGCCATCCTTATGCCTACGGTATGGAAGTCAAAATCGGTTGAATGGACTGTAAAAATCTTATTTTAAATGGAGTATATTTGGCTAGAGAGAAACGAGATGACCACTTATAAAAAAGTATTGAAAAAAAGACATGTTTCACGGACACCAAATAAATTCAGCAAAGAGCAGGAGAATGCTGATGATGACCTATTTGCATTTTCTTTTTATAAATCTATCGCTGGACGTTGGCCTCTTCTGAAAATGAGGTAATGCCTTGAGGCACTAAATAAATGAAAGCGTCTCTTCCATTTTTAAACCGATCTATATTTTGTGCTAACGAGTCACGCCCAACTCTCCTGCCAAACGGTACTCGGTCGCAATTACGGCAATTTATTTTTCCGGAAGGACTATTTATTAAATTAACATCCATTTGCCTCCTACAAAGGTTTCTGTTATATTGGTCAAAATGAATAAGGAAAGCTCGCTATTTCATTTAATTCATTAGGTGTTATCATTCACTCTGTTTCATCTTGTTTGGTTCAATGTTTTTCACCATAATTAAATCAACCTTGTTAATAATATAAAGTGAATTATTTCACAAAGAAGTCTGGATATTTCATTTCTATGGGTAACCTTTGTATTGTGTCCACAACAAAGAACGGGTTAGTCCCACAAACTTCTTTTGTGGCCTGCTGAGAATAAACTTATCGGTTTGAAATACCCTGCGGGGGTGTAGTGTAATACAACTTATAAGATGGCACAATAAAAAACTAGATAGATCAACTGTAGCATAGTAAAACAAAGTTAACAAAATATAAAGGGATGTTATCAGAGGATATAAAACGTTGTGATAATGTTGTATCAAGTTGCTTGGGGCGACCTTAACTATAAAGAGCAAACTGACCGTAATACATAGCGCGATTGTTGTAAGTTTCTTTAGCGGCACTCGCTAAAGGGGTAGAAAGTGTAAGGAGCCGGCGACACATTGCCGTGCGATCAAAGTTCGCTGTAGGCCGGCCACGCTCTCGCGTTTAATTCAATTTGGAATCCCGCCAGATTTCGAATTTGCTGCCAGCGTGTCCTTTAAATAATAGAATAGCCGACTCACATAAAAGTAAAGGTCTGCTTAACATTTTGCTACCTTATAAGCCTCAAACGACATATAAAAGATTTCCTTTACAAAACATTACGATACACAGTCGTATTTCCTTAGGGAATTTATCGTCGTTTGCGTAATACGAAAACGCTTAATTAACGACTTTTGCGAATCAAATAAAATCACGTAATATCATTAAATTGTACTCTGTCCTCGACGAGATAATTAGACGGCCGACTTTATTCACAAAGACAATAACAATGCCTCAAATAAAATGAATCGTCCTCACACGTATAATGATAAAAGTGTTGAGTGGTCTCAGTTATTATCTGTTTTATTTTCTGATGTTGTAAACTAAAGCCGGCTATAACACTTTGTTACTTCAACCATTGCTCTCGCCACTACGTGCTGCGGCTTTGTGTAAACTACAATCTTCTTTTTCTATATAACAGCTTAGCCTGTTCAAAGGTAAGATTAAAAGAGAGAGTCTAGGCTACTTACTTTTTTTATTTATCTTTGTTCGCATTTAATTGTACAATTTATAATACAAACATGTGTGTGGGTACATTATGGTAATTTTAAACACACCAAGGGTTGACAATATGACAGTTTAATAGACATTATTTTAAACAGCAAACATTTCTAGAAACAGATGTTACTCACAAAGTGGTCCAGGTGTTCGTGCAATTCAAGTAGCAGCGTTAAACCTAGTTTGTGTGTCGGTCACGAATCACAAGATTAAGAGGGCGAGTCTCAACAAAAATAAGACTTAATTAAAAGTGGAAAACATTCTCATTTCCCGCTCCCCGACATATTTTCGCTTGCGACGTGAGAGTAAGAAATCTTGTCGAAACGGACGTTTTCTCAAACAGTACGGTTGTAGATTTCGAGTTAGTAACAAATGTTTTAACGTTTCGATACAAGTGGAAGTGCTAAATCTTAGAACGTAAATCACGCTGCAGTATAGAAGCTTCCAGCAATTTGGAGAATAAATCTGTACCTCCGTTTGTGTTCGCAACGTCAGGAGGGTGTGCAATTGAATAATTGAAAGATCGTCCTGCTCAGCACCTGCGAGATCTCACAAATATCTGATACATTCGTACTTAGCTACAGGAGAAATACTCACAAACTTTTAGTGTGTCGATGTCCCACGTAAAGCCTAGAATTAATTTAGGTATGCGGCAATAATCTGCATGCGCTAAATAAATATGTATTTTTTTTGTAACCATCGGAAATATTACATTATACGAATAGTAAGAAAATTATTTCAGAGAATTTTTCCAAATCTTAAATAGATTTAAAGAAAATGCACATGGACACTTGGGGAACATAATTTTACCGGAATTTTATAGCTAGGTGTAAAACGATTACTTACCTGCAACTGTAGCTGTTTTATTAGGTAAAATTATATTGGTGAACTCAGAAAAATACACCATCGATACACGACCACATCACTTTATCAAGTGATAAATTCCATTATATTTACAAGTGCAAAACATAGATAAAATTTCGTTGATGTAAGCGCCCAATGCTAAAAATACTCAATGGACGCGGACCACGGTTTTTCGCTTTGTTTCCTGAAGCACATTAAATCTGCTTGCATTGCTATTTGAAGGCAGACTCGGCAAACCGTCCTGTTTGCGTTCACATGAGATTTTCGCTAAACCCAATTTGATCGAGCGTGTCTGTACTTAAATACTTTACCCACAATAGCTGAGGATACATTAAATTTTATAGTGTCTAAGTTACGAGCGTACTGCATAATGTTTGCTCTAAGCAAACTACTTGCTCTTACGTCGTATAGACTTGATGTTAAGTTTAGTTTCATGTGTTTCTTATTATCATATCACAAGCTTAGTTTCAATGTTCCATGAATAAAAATTATATTTCCTGGTGGTCTGGTTGATTCAGGTTATAAACAAATTCTTAATATTGTTACAATCAAAGAAAAGAATTTGGAGGAACCCAAACATAGAGTTGCAAGTCTCAAAAATGCATTCACAAATGTGTACCCACAGCTATCAAACAAAACGAGCTAAAATATAGCGCCGAACGGAGCGACCTAAAGCCAAAGCGTGAAACCGACTTTGAAATTCAAAAACGCTTTGATGTGCCGATCCGACCTCAAATTGTTGACTAAACAGACCTTCTCCGTTCACGGACATTTTTAGACGCGTTTGTGTTGATTGCGGCCATCACCCACACAGAATTTTATTTCGCATAGTGCACCGAAATGGCTGGTGTTTGCACAAAATATGACTGTATGAACTTTCGCGGCGCACAGAGGTGCAAACGTTTTCCGGCAGAATAGAAAAATGTGGAGCATGTTGACCGACTGATGGCCTTGCATTTTTTTTTTTTGGAAAATATGTTTTTTTAACGTGGGCGGACGTCGGTGCGCACAAAATTCCTCTGCTACCAACTTAACATTACTCTAAATTAATTAAGAATTATTTTATCTGTCTATTTAAATAAAAGGAAAAGTCCTGACTGACTGACTGACTCATCAACGCCCAGCCCAAACCCTTGGACCTAGAAAGCTGAAATTTTGCACAGAGGGTCCCTTTATAATGTAGACAAGGAATAAGGAAGGATTTTTCTAAATTCAACCCCTAAGGGGTTAAATAGGGGATGAAAGTTCCGCGCGGGTGAGGCCGCTGGCAAAAGCTAGTATTTAAATAATAAGTAACCGACATAGCCCGAAGACCCCGACCGTCCCTTGCTCGTTGATGTGCCAGCCCGCGCCGCAGCTGAGCCAGTAGAGTTTAATTCCCCGAATGTTAATAATCATGAAAATATTTTGATCCAGCCTGTCCCCACTTGGTGCCCCCCTCCCCCGTCAGTGACGCCCTGAGCCGTGGTCCGTACCCCACAGAGGGTGCTCTCAGCGTGCAGTCGCTTTAGTTTAAGTAGGTTTTATGCCCTGGCTGGAGGCTTTTAGTTTTACTAAAAATGCCTTCACAGGAAAGTCCGGTTGAGCAGTCACGGCCTCTCGAGGTCAACTGCGAAATGCCATACACAAAAAAAAATTGCCCGAAGAATGCCAAACTTAAGTGGCAGTAAGCAGAGCACATTGGTTGCAGAACAGATGGCCGACGGGGCTGAAAGGTTCTGGAGTGGCGACCGCGTACTGGAAGACGTAGCGTTGAAAAGCCTTCCTCAAGTTGGACAGATGACCTGGTGAAGGCGGGCAGGAATCCGCTGCATGCGAGAACCACAGAACCGATCGAGGTGGCGGTGCTTCGAGGAGGTCTATGTCCAGCAGTGGACGTCTTTCGGCTGAAATGATGATACTGAAATAAGAAATAAACTAACAAAATCCTCGCCAGCAAAATAAAGCCATCCCAGATGTAATAAGAGCGTCTATTAAAATAGTTGTCTATCCATTCAATTAGAGTCAAACTACCATAAGTTTAGCAAACAGTGGTCGTCAGCAAACTCATTATTACGCGCAATTACCGTCCGGAAATCGGGGGCCCGTTGAGAAATAGTTGATAACGAAAACATTTTAGACAAAATAGTTCATAAAGACAAGTCAAAAACTCATTAAACGTTGTTTGTAATGTATCGAATGGTACAATTTAAACCGTTGGCGTACCCAAGAATTTGCGTTGGAAGTTCCTAACTAACATTATACGTTGAATGAAATAGTTTAAACCGACTTTAGTTTGTTAAGCGCTTCGTGTAATAAGCTCTATTCGGTGTAATTAATTTGTAATTGTTCGACTATTTATAATGCGGGAGTGATCTGTGGTTTTGATATTGTTATGGCACTGATTGATGCGGCAATTGAGCAAATATTTAGGCTCGGTTTAATTTGAATTCAGATTCATTTTGAATTGACTCTAGTTTTTATTTCTAACTAGCTGACCCGACATACGTTCTCTTGCCTTAACTAGGAATGTTAAAGTTAATATGGTCGCGCATAACATTTTTTTTTAATGTTATGCGCAACTTTCTTACTTTTTTCTTGCATAAGAACCATCTTCTGACAATAACAAACACAACAAAAAAAGAATTAGCTAAATTGGTTCAGCCGCCATTCCCGTGTGATGCCGTGACCAAGGGAAATAGAGATGCATTTATAAAAATGTGACGGCTAATAGCCGAAGTGCTGCGGCGACACCTATTTTTACCCGGCTAAAACTAGGTGCAGCTGGCCACATGCGGTTAAACTTGGATGTATCCTACTTATGTCACCGTAGAATTGTAAATACCGTTAGTTAATAATCTATATCGCGAGATTATAAGCCATACTTCTTACCGACCGAATAGGTTAGGTTAGAATTCCGACCAACCGCGCGCGAGCCGAGTGAGCGAAGCGAGCGGTGCCGTGGCAGCGGCCGGCGAGCGCTAGGCTGGATGTACCTAGTCGTAGCCGGCTAAAACTAGGTGTAGCCGCAATTCGGCTATTAGCCGCAACATATGTATAGATTGATTTCGTCGAAGTCAGTAAGTTGGTACCTTTGTTTGGCGACACCGCTAGAGGAATGCCATTCAACCATGATGTTATATTCACTCATCTTACCTTTGCAATTTCGGCAAACATCTACTACTCAAACTAATTCAAAGATAAAGAGATATAGGTATAGTTCTAAGAAGCGAAGAATATGTCATTATAATAATCATGACTAAATCTAGGGAAAGTCAACATAAAATCAACATTCTAAATGATCTGCATGCGAAAATAGGTACAAGTTTCCGTAGTTATAGTAACCAGCCCATTTTATTATTATCTCATATTACGTCGCTAAAATTATGCAACATATCTAAATTGGTATGCAAATAAGGAATTTCTTGAATAAATAACGTAGCTATCCTCACGGGTTGGCCGAACGGTCGCTGGCAAACAAGTGAACAACAAAGCAGAAATGTAAACGGTATTTTATTGTGAAAGATACAGTTACAGCGCTGCTCTAATGCACTGATGTAGGGAAAATGGAAGAGACAAGGTAGAGGCGCGTTTTTGGATTTTTGGAATGAAGTTCTTTAACGCAGCTCGCGGTAGGAGTACATTTTTAGAGATCATCACGTAACGTTTCTTTAATTGTTTTTGAGGGTGCTGAAATCGATAGTGAGGACAAAATCTAAATCTAAGATTCATTCGTCATGGGTGTCGTTTTCATGGTTTTTGAGGAGGGTGCTAAAGCCGATAGCAAGGTCAAAATGAAATTCCAGACGGTGACAACTTTATGAGAGCTTCTAAAAACTTGTACTAGATGACTCTATATCAGAAACGGGTATTGAATTCACACTTTCTCTCCTTATCGTTTAAGAAACTTCGTTTCTGACGTGGGTCCCCGGATCACACACGTTTTGTTTTTCGCGTCAGGTCTTTGTAAGCATAGTTTTTAAATTTTACCGTTACTATTTACAGCCAGTCATCCCAAGAATTTTGTTACAGTCTTTTAAAATTGTGAAGTAAAACATCGTTAGGACCAATCATTCGAAGACTGGTGACATCAACCAACCCGCACTGGGCCCGAGTGTTGGATTATGCCTACTGAGGTATAATCCAACAACCAACTGTGGTCCATCGTTAGGACCAACTGTGGTCACAGAGAGGAGGCTTGCGTCCCAGTAGTGAGAACGTTATAGGTTGATTATGATTATGCCGATGGTTACGCTGCGAAACCATACAATTGTGCAGTTATTCTGGCTGTGAAATCCTTATCCTTACTAACATTACAAACGCGAAAGTTTGGAATGGATGTATGGATATTTGTTACTCTTTCACGCAAAAGCTACTAAATGGATTTTGATGAAATTTGGCACAAAGATAGATTATAACCTAGATTAACACATAGGATACTTTTTATCCCGGTAGTACGTTCCCGCGGGATAATTTCCGACTTCCACGCGGGCGAAGCCGCGGGCGGAAGCTAGTTCCAGAACCAGAACTCACCTAACATTTTGCTAAATATGAAATATCGGCTCGTATTAAATAGCACAAGTGAAATTAACCCTTGCTTTGATCAATAGCAATGAAGTATACTGAAGTGCCTACTTGATTAGGTACTTAATAATTGAATTACCTTTTGTAATCAATTCAATCGTGAAGACTCTATGAGTACTTGTAAAATGAAACAACTTGAACTATAAATTACGATACGTAATTTCCAAAAACCGGCCAAGCGTAAGCGCCCTATGAAATTTGGATGAATTTTTTGAAATTCAAATAATTCGCAAAAATTGTCGTATTTTTTATTGCGTAGATTGATTTTTTAGGCCTTCAATTCCTTTATTTATTTAAATACGCTTTATTGTACACCAGAAAATGCATGACAAACATAAAATAAAACATGCTACAGAAAATAATAACAAAATAAGTGCAAAACATTATCTGAAGAACGTGCCAAGCCACACTCACTGTTACCAAGAATTCAACTACTTTAAAGTAAAATTGAAGACACTGAGTTTAGTTCAGAAACCGTTTTACTCACAATATTGTCTCATTGTTTTTGTTTACGTCATTTATTATTTTTATGTACACACTAGCTGCGCCCCGCGGTTTCACTTTCATAGGTCTCGATCCCGTGGGAATATCGTCATAAACATAATTATATGTCCTACTCCAGGTTCAGGTATTCAAATCAGTTTAGCCGCTTCAGCGTGAAAGCGTAACAAACAAACAAGAAAAAGGTCAAATCTTTTGTCTTCATAATATTAGTTTGAACAAAACACGTAAAAGAAAAATACACAAAGATCAAAAAAGACCACAAAGGTGCTGCAGGTTCTGCTTATTTCATTAGACATTTTTTCCAGTGTCTACTTACGTTACTATTACGAGACGTAAAAATTTACAAACCACATCCAGTGCCTCTATATCATGGGCCAGACTACAGCATCTGGGCGATGGTCACATCACGATTGCAGCGACTTGTGTGTTTGTTTACTGGAACTAACTATACCCACACGAAGCCACTTGGAAGCGTTCGCCACGGCACACTGGCCGGCAACTTACTTAACTTGTCGCATTACTTGCTTTTATGTATTTACTTGGCTTCATACAGAAATTAGCAATCTTGAACTTAGCTAGACTTTATCTAAGGCTTAGCCTGTTTGATCTTCTAGGTCAATATTTATTCTGAAAACAAGAGAACGTATATGTGGGATGGTCATAAAAGTATAGGATTCTCAATGTACAGAGGCCAGCACATCAAGCTACCCCAATCTGTCAATTTTTATTTTGATAGTTTTTCAACTTTATTACAAAGGAATAAGGTTTATGTTCGATTAGGAAAATTTTACAGTTTGGGATAGCTTGACCTGCTGGCCGTAATCCTACATATTTTACTAATATAATATAAAAATGTGAAAGTTTGTCACACAACTCAATCACGCTAAAACGGCCAGACAGATTTGAATGAAATTTGGCAGACAGATAGTTTATAACCTGGCATCATCATCATTTCAGCCAAAAAACGTCTACTGCTTGACATAAGCCTCCCCAAGGACTACCACTTTGACCGATTCTGTGGTTCTCGCATCCAGTGGATTCCTGCGACCTTCACCAGGTCACCGGTTCTTCTTGTGGGAGGCCTTACAACGCTACGTCTTCCAATACGCGGTCGCCACTCCAGAACCTTTCGGCCCCATTGATCTGTTCTACGAGCAATGTGCCCTGCTCACTGCCACTTAAGTTTGGCAATTCTTCGGGCTATGTCGGTTACCTTGGTTCCCCTACGGAGCTCTTCATTAAAATGATTTTTGGATTAACATATACTACCACTTTTAACCCGGTTTTACGTTCCCATAGGATAATTACCGACCCCAACACGAGCGATGCCAAAAACAAGCTTTTGCTAGTTTTCGATAATTCCATACGTGTTACTAATCATAACATTCTGAACGAGATGAAGCCGAAAGGAAGTGAAACACCTCCGGTTCAGGGCAATGTTTAAGTTAACGAATACATGGCTGGGCGCGGAAAGCTCAATTAAAAAACGTTCCTCGAGATATGAGACTTGTCTCCATTAGCTTGCTAAGCGGGACCAAAGGGATTTTACCCTTTAGGTGACCTGAAATCCAATTAAAAAAACAGATGCGATACGCTTGTGCAGCCTCGCTTTAACGCATGGTTTAAAGCAAGTTTAGCACATCTACGGAAAAATACGCGTCGGAAAAGCAGCGTGCTTACGCCTATAATAGGTGATAGGCGACGTAATCTAATAATTATGTAGAAAGCGCTTTTTCACGTACTTGTCAAACAACTTTAAAAAGGAGCATATTCTCAATTAGTTTGTATTTTTTTAAATGTTTGTTACCTAGGAACTCCGTCATTTACAAGGCGATTTGAAAAATTCTTATTTTGTTTGAAAGAGTAGTCAGTACGGTAGTCATAAGATTAGTGATTTTTAAGTTAGCTTCAATAACGTATACTTTCCACTTAGTGTAAGTTGATGATGACATAATAACTTCCTCTAACTATTATTTACTTAGCAACTTAAGGTATAAGAATTTGTGTGGGGTAAGTACCACAACTGAAAAGTGAAAAATCAAAGGTGCTTCCAAAAAAGTGTCAAACTAAAGTGAAAAATGCCTACAATTTTAGTCAGTGGCAAAAAAACGTTAATACAAAACAAAAAAACGGACTGACTGTCGCTGGACACAAAGCGACGACTGCAAGACTATATACTTCCTAAAATAAATAACACGACAACAAAGAAAGGAATTTAATTTAATATTTTATTCGAGCAATTTAATTGATTACCGTGGTTTTCCCGTACAGCTCCGTCCAGGAACGCCGTCGCCCGGAGATATTTCAAATACGCCGCATATTGAAATCCCCAAGCCATCATATCGGACTAAAATGACCCGTGACGATCCCTGCCTCTTATTACGTGCTTCGGGTACTTTTTTTTAAATGCTCGAGAAGAATCCTAGGTGTTATTATTTTCTTTATTAAAAATTGCTGAGATTGTGCAGAGTATTGGTTATTTAATTTGGTTGATGACGATGTTATTATGAAATTGATTTAAGTTGTTTAACAATTCTTCCAGATGTTAGGTATTCCGGATGTTTTTGTTTATTCAAGAAAAACCAAGTACTTTTTTGGGTTGCTTAAAAATAAATAAATACATTGAGATAGGTATTTATACAATCAATCTGCCCAGCCTTTTCCCAACTATGTTGGGGTCAGCTTCCAGTCTAACCTGATGCAGCTGAGTACCAGTATTTTATATACAGAAAGAACAAAGAAAGAAAGAATACCGTTTATTTGGACACAGTTCGTGAAACACAAAATACAATAAAAAAATAAAGTGAAAATAAATAACTGTAACAGTGTGTGTAACGGCTGCGCCAAAAAGGTTAATTTCAGCATTAATGCCAGACAGACTGATGCTGTCTGACGCTGGTCAAGGGACTGCCTATCTAACCCCCACAACCCAGTTACTGGGTAATACATAACCCCTTGGTAAGAACGGTTATCAAACTTTCGGGCTTCTGACGACCAGAAACGACAGACGAAGATCCACAAATGACAGCCGGGGCCAAGAGCTAAACGTGCTTCTTTCTTTGGGCACGCCACGATTGCGGCGGTAAGTCCCCTCTTTGAGGAGTGGTTTGAGAGGCGGCATGGCGTCCTCACCTTCCGCCTGACGCAGGTCCTCACCGGACACGGTTGTTTCGGGAGGTTCCTGTTTCGGATAGGGCGGGAGGAAACGCCCGGGTGTTTCCACTGCGAAGATCGCCCTGAGGACACGGTGGAGCACACGGTGGCGGTCTGCCCTGCTTGGGCGGAGCACCGCCGTGTCCTCGTGGAGGCGATCGGCAGCGGCGATCTCTCGCGTCCGGCCCTGGTACAGGCCATGGTACGGAGCGAGAGGGAATGGGGAGCCGTCACCTCCTTCAGCGAAGCAGTGATGCTCGCGAAGAGGGAGGCGGCGCACGTGAGGGAGAGGCAGCATATGCGCCCTCGCGACCCCAGCCGCCGCAGGATACGGAGACGCCCTGGGCGTCATGTAGGTGAACTTGGCAGATCATTTCCCAGCAGAGCATAAAAAAATGTGAGTTCTATTGGCATGCGGATGAGTTCTTGAGTTCCTTATACTTAAAAAAATAGTTCAGGCGTTTTTGCCTGAAAAAAAGTCGAATGAAAATATGCTCTGCTAACTTCCGACAGCAGATCATTTTTCCCAAAATTAAAATTTTAAAACTGATTTCGGCACACAGTGATGAGATCTATAGTTCCTTATACTTTTCCGGAAGAGTTCTGCCGTCCTAAGTCATGAAATAAATAAAAAAGAATATGTTACCCGCTACACGAAAAAGATAATATTTTTTTAAAGAGGCGCCTGATAAATTTGCAGCTTCTCGTAGATTCTAAGTTAAGTAGCAGCCAAGACCCCCGGGAACATAAAAAAAAACAAAAATAATGCAGATGTCCCTAAAAATTATCAGCAGTGCCTTATGAAAAAGATAGACTACAAGAAACCTAGATTTCAAGGAGAGATTAAGTTGGGATGATAAAAAAAAAATTTGTATACAACTGAGGAGCTTAAAACTCCAAGTTTCATGTTGCAACTATAAAATAACTATACCAAAACATTCAAAGGATCCCAGAACTCCGACTCAGGTATCAGCAGAGCACGGGTGAATATATAAGATAATTTAAATCGTAATTTTTATCAGTGGTATAGGAAGATGGATATAAAAAAGAATTGAGTGGCACTCCGGACCGGGAACTCCACGGTTTCTCATGCAACACTAAAAGGGCTATCCAAAAATATGCATAGCTGCCCCAGAACTCCAACTCAGATATCAGCAGAGCATAGGTGAACATATGAGATAGTAAAGCACAGGATTTTAATCATTGGTATAGGTAGATGGATCAAAAAAAAAATATGAGTAGCACTCAGGAGCGGAAACTCCACGGTTTCTCATACAGCACTAAAAGGGCTATCCAAAAATATGCATTGCTGCCCCAGAACTCCAACTCAGGTATCAGCAGAGCATAGGTGAACATATGAGATAGTAAAGCACAGGATTTTAATCAGTGGTATAGGTAGATGGATCAAAAACAAATATGAGTAGCACTCAGGAGCGAGAACTCCACAGTTTCTCATGCAACACTAAAAGAGCTATCGAAAAACATGCATTGGTGTCCCAGAACTCCTACTCAGGTATCAGCAGAGCATGGGTGAAGATGTAAGATAATTTACTCAGGATTTTAATCACTGGTATAGGAAGATGGAATAAAAAAAATATGAGTAGCACTCAGGAGCAAAAACTCCACGGTTTCTCATACAGCACTAAAAGAGCTATCATAAAACATGCATTGGTGTCCCAGAACTCTTACTCAGGTATCAGCAGAGCATGGGTGAAGATATAAGATAATTTAATCAGGATTTTAATCACTGGTATAGGAAGATGGAATAAAAAAAATATTGAGTGAAACTTAGAAGCGGGAACTCCACGGTTTCATATGAACCACTAAAAGACCTGTCCAAAAACATGCATTGGTGTCCCAGAACTCCTACTCAGGTATCAGCAGAGCATGGGTGAAGATATAAGATAATTTAATCAGGATTTTAATCACTGGTATAGGAAGATGGAATAAAAAAAATATTGAGTGGAACTTAGGAGCGGGAACTCCATGGTTTCTCATGCAATACTAAAAGGGCTATCGAAAAATATGCAAAGCTGCCCCAGAACTCCAACTCAGATATCAGCAGAGCATAGGTGAACATATGAGATGGTAAAGCACAGGAGTTTAATCATTGGTATAGGTAGATGGATCAAAAAAAATTATGAGTAGCACCCAAGAGCGGAAACTCCACGGTTTCTCATGCAACACTAAAAGAGCTATCCAAAAACATTCATTATTGTCCCAGAACTCCTACTCAGGAATCAGCAGAGCATGGGTGAAGATATAACAAAATTTACTCAGGATTTTAATCACTGGTATAGGAAGATGGAATAAAAAAAATATTGAGTGGAACTTAGGAGCGGGAACTCCACGGTTTCATATGAACCACTAAAAGACCTGTCCAAAAACATGCATTGGTGTCCCAGAACTCCTACTCAGGTATCAGCAGAGCATGGGTGAAGATATAACAAAATTTGCTCAGGATTTTAATCACTGGTATAGGAAGATGGAATAAAAAAAATATTTAGTGGAACTTAGGAGCGGGAACTCCACGGTTTCTCATACAGCACTAAACGAGCTATTCAAAAACATGCATTGGTGTCCCAGAACTCCTACTCAGGTATCAGCAGAGCATGGGTGAAGATATAAGATAATTTAATCAGGATTTTAATCACTGGTATAGGAAGATGGAATAAAAAAAATATTTAGTGGAACTTAGGAGCGGGAACTCCACGGTTTCTCATACAATACTAAAAGGGCTATTCAAAAATATGCATTGCTGCCCCAGAACTCCAACTCAGATATCAGCAGAGCATAGGTGAACATATGACATAGTAAAGCACAGGATTTTAATCATTGGTATAGGTAGATGGATCAAAAAAAATTATGAGTAGCACTCAGGAGCGGGAACTCCACGGTTTCTCATACAACACTACAAGAGCTATCCAAAAACATGCATTGGTGTCCCAGAACTCCTACTCAGGTATCAGCAGAGCATGGGTGAAGATATAACAAAATTTACTCAGGATTTTAATCACTGGTATAGGAAGATGGAATAAAAAATATATTTAGTAGAACTTAGGAGCGGAAACTCCACGGTTTCATATGAACCACTAAAAGACCTGTCCAAGAACATGCATTGTTGTCCCAGAACTCCTACTCAGGTATCAGCAGAGCATGGGTGAAGATATAACAAAATTTACTCAGGATTTTAATCACTGGTATAGGAAGATGGAATACAAAAATATATTTAGTGGATCTTAGGAGCGGGAACTCCACGGTTTCATATGAACCACTAAAAGACCTGTCCAAAAACATGCATTGGTGTCCCAGAACTCCTACTCAGGTATCAGCAGAGCATGGGTGAAGATGTAAGATAATTTACTCAGGATTTTAATCACTGGTATAGGAAGATGGAATAAAAAAATATTGAGTGAAACTTAGGAGCGGGAACTCCACGGTTTCATATAAAACACTAAAAGACCTGTCCAAAAACATCCATTGGTGACCCAGAACTCCTACTCAGGTATCAGCAGAGCATGGGTGAAGATATAAGATAATTTAATCAGGATTTTAATCACTGGTATAGGAAGATGGAATTAAAAAAATATTGAGTGGAACTTAGGAGCGGAAACTCCACGGTTTCTCATGCAATACAAAAAGGGCTATCCAAAAATATGCATAGCTGCCCCAGAACTCCAACTCAGATATCAGCAGAGCATAGGCGAACATATGACATAGTAAAGCACAGGATTTTAATCATTGGTATAGGTAGATGGAACAAAAAAAAATATGAGTAGCACTCAGGAGCGGGAACTTCACGGTTTCTCATACAACACTAAAAAAGCTATGCAAAAACATGCATTGGTGTCCCAGAACTCCTACTCAGGTATCAGCAGAGCATGGGTGAAGATATAAGATAATTTGATCAGGATTTTAATCACTGGTATAGGAAGATGGAATAAAAAAAATATTGAGTGGAACTTAGGAGCGGGAGCTCCACGGTTTCTCATGCAATACTAAAAGGGCTATTCAAAAATATGCATTGCTGCCCCAGAACTCCAACTCAGATATCGGCAGAGCATAGGTGAACATATGACATAGTAAAGCACAGGATTTTAATCATTGGTATAGGTAGATGGATCAAAAAAAATTATGAGTAGCACTCAGGAGCGGGAACTCCACGGTTTCTCATACAACACTAAAAGAGCTATCCAAAAACATGCATTGGTGTCCCAGAACTCCTACTCAGGTATCAGCAGAGCATGGGTGAAGATGTAACAAAATTTACTCAGGATTTTAATCACTGGTATAGGAAGATGGAATAAAAAATATATTTAGTGGAACTTAGGAGCGGGAACTCCACGGTTTCATATGAACCACTAAAAGACCTGTCCAAAAACATGTATTGGTGTCCCAGAACTCCTACTCAGGTATCAGCAGAGCATGGGTCAAGATATAACAAAATTTACTCAGGATTTTAATCACTGGTATAGGAAGATGGAATAAAAAAATATTGAGTGGAACTTAGGAGCGGGAACTCCACGGTTTCATATGAACCACTAAACGACCTGTCCAAAAACATGCATTGGTGTCCCAGAACTCCAACTCAGGTATCAGCAGAGCATGGGTGAAGATATAACAAAATTTACTCAGGATTTTAATCACTGGTATAGGAAGATGGAATAAAAAAAATATTTAGTGGAACTTAGGAGCGGGAACTCCACGGTTTCATATAAACCACTACAAGACCTGTCCAAAAACATGCATTGGTGTCCCAGAACTCCTTCTCAGGTATCAGCAGAGCATGGGTGAAGATATAACAAAATTTACTCAGGATTTTAATCACTGGTATAGGAAGATGGAATAAAAAAATTATTTTGTGGAACTTAGGAGCGGGAACTCCACGGTTTCTCATACAGCACTAAAAGTGCTATTCAAAAACATGCATTGGTGTCCCAGAACTCCTACTCAGGTATCAGCAGAGCATGGGTGAAGATATAAGATAATTTAATCAGGATTTTAATCACTGGTATAGGTAGATGGATCAAAAACAAATATGAGTAGCACTCAGGAGCGAGAACTCCACAGTTTCTCATGCAACACTAAAAGAGCTATCGAAAAACATGCATTGGTGTCCCAGAACTCCTACTCAGGTATCAGCAGAGCATGGGTGAAGATGTAAGATAATTTACTCAGGATTTTAATCACTGGTATAGGAAGATGGAATAAAAAAAATATGAGTAGCACTCAGGAGCAAAAACTCCACGGTTTCTCATACAGCACTAAAAGAGCTATCATAAAACATGCATTGGTGTCCCAGAACTCTTACTCAGGTATCAGCAGAGCATGGGTGAACATATGACATAGTAAAGCACAGGATTTTAATCATTGGTATAGGTAGATGGAACAAAAAAAAATATGAGTAGCACTCAGGAGCGGGAACTTCACGGTTTCTCATACAACACTAAAAAAGCTATCCAAAAACATGCATTGGTGTCCCTGAACTCCTACTCAGGTATCAGCAGAGCATGGGTGAATATATAAGATAATTGAGAAAAAAAATGAGTGGCATTTAGGAGCAGGAAATCCACGGTTTCTCATGCAACGCTAAAAGAACTATCCAAAAATATGCATTGCTGTTCCAGAACTTGAACTCTCGATAATTAAATTATCTTATCTTGTAATATCTCACGCTCTGCTGATACCTGAGTTGGAGTTCTGGGGCAGCAATGAATATTTTTGGATAGGACTTTTAGTAGTGCATATGAAACCGCGGATTTCCCGCTCCTGAGTGCCACTCATAATTTTTGATGATCCATCTCCTATACCACTGATTAAAAGCCTGAGCTTTATTCTCTCATATTTTCACGCATGCTCTGCTGATACCTGAGTAGGAGTTCTGAGACACCATTGCATGTTTTTGGATAGCTCTTTTAGTGGTTCATATGAAACCGTGGAGTTCCCGCTCCTGAGTGCTACTCATAATTTTTTTTGATCCGTCTACCTATACCAATGATTAAAATCCTGTGCTTTACTATCTCATATGTTCACCTATGCTCTGCTGATATCTGAGTTGGAATTCTGGGGCAGCAATGCATATTTTTGGATAGCCCTTCTAGTATTGCATGAGAAACCGTGGAGTTCCCGCTCCTAAGTTCCACTCAATATTTTTTTAATTCCATCTTCCTATACCAGTGATTAAAATCCTGATTAAATTATCTTATATCTTCACCCATGCTCTGCTGATACGTGAGTCGGAGTTTTGGAACATCAATGCATGTTTTTGGATTGCTCGTTTAGTGCTGTATGAGAAACCGTGGAGTTCCCGCTCCTGAGTGTTACTCATATTTTTTTTTGTTCCATCTACCTATACCAATGATTAAAATCCTGTGCTTTACTAAGTCATATGTTCACCTATGCTCTGCTGATATCTGAGTTGCAGTTCTGGGGCAGCAATGCATATTTTTGGATAGCCCTTTTAGTGCTGTATGAGAAACCGTGGAGTTTCCGCTCCTGAGTGCTACTGATATTTTTTTTTGATCCATCTACCTATACCAATGATTAAAATCCTGTGCTTTACTATCTCATATGTTCACCCATTCTCTGCTGATACCTGAGAAGGAGTTCTGGGACACCAATGCATGTTTTTAGACAGGTCTTTTAGTGGTTCATATGAAACCGTGGAGTTCTCGCTCCTAAGTTCCACTCAATATTTTTTTTATTCCATCTTCCTATACCACTGATTAAAATCCTGATTAAATTATCTTATATCTTCACACATGCTCTGCTGATACCTGAGTCGGAGTTCTGGGACACCAATGCATGTTTTTGGATAGCTCTTTTAGTATTGCATGAGAAACCGTGGAGTTCCCGCTCCTAAGTACCACTCAATATTTTTTTATTCCATCTTCCTATACCAGTGATTAAAATCCTGATTAAATTATCTTATATCTTCACCCATGCTCTGCTGATACCTGAGTAAGAGTTCTGGGACACCAATGCATGTTTTTGGATAGCTCTTTTAGTGCTGTATGAGAAACCGTGGAGTACCCGCTCCTGAGTGCTACTCATATTTTTTTTGATCCATCTACCTATACCAATGATTAAAATCCTGTGCTTTGCTATCTCATATGTTCACCTATGCTCTGCTGATATCTGAGTTGGAGTTCTGGGGCAGCAATGCATATTTTTGGATGGCCCTTTTAGTATTGCATGAGAAACCGTGGAGTTCCCGCTCCTAAGTACCACTCAATATTTTTTATTCCATCTTCCTATACCAGTGATTAAAATCCTGATTAAATTATCTTATATCTTCACTCATGCTCTGCTGATACCTGAGTAAGAGTTCTGGGACACCAATGCATGTTTTTGGATAGCTCTTTTAGTGCTGTATGAGAAACCGTGGAGTTCCCGCTCCTGAGTGCTACTCATATTTTTTTTTGTTCCATCTACCTATACCAATGATTAAAATCCTGTGCTTTACTATGTCATATGTTCACCTATGCTCTGCTGATATCTGAGTTGGAGTTCTGGGGCAGCAATGCATATTTTTGGATAGCCCTTTTAGTGCTGTATGAGAAACCGTGGAGTTTCCGCTCCTGAGTGCTACTCATATTTTTTTTTTGATCCATCTACCTATACCAATGATTAAAATCCTGTGCTTTACTATCTCATATGTTCACCTATGCTCTGCTGATATCTGAGTTGGAGTTCTGAGGCAGCTATGCATATTTTTGGATAGCCCTTTTAGTATTGCATGAGAAACCGTGGAGTTCCCGCTCCTAAGTTCCACTCAATATTTTTTTATTCCATCTTCCTATACCAGTGATTAAAATCCTGATTAAATTATCTTATATCTTCACCCATGCTCTGCTGATACCTGAGAAAGAGTTCTGGGACACCAATGCATGTTTTTGGACAGGTCTTTTAGTGGTTCATATGAAACCGTGGAGTTCCCGCTCCTAAGTTCCACTAAATATTTTTTTTGTTCCATCTTCCTATACCAGTGATTAAAATCCTGAGCAAATTTTGTTATATCTTCACCCATGCTCTGCTGATACCTGAGTAGGAGTTCTGGGACACCAATGCATGTTTTTAAACAGGTCTTTTAGTGGTTCATATGAAACCGTGGATTTCTCGCTCCTAAGTTCCACTCAATATTTTTTTATTCCATCTTCCTATACCACTGATTAAAATCCTGATTAAATTATCTTATATCTTCACACATGCTCTTCTGATATCTGAGTCGGAGTTCTGGGACATCAATGCATATATTTGTATAGGTCTTTTAGTCGTTCAAATAAAACCGTGGAGTTCCCGGTCTGGAGTGCCACTCATTTTTTTTTAATCCATCATCCTTTACCACTGATTAAAATCCTGATTAAATTATCTTATATCTTCACACATGCTCTTCTGATACCTGAGTCGGAGTTCTGGGACATCAATGCATATATTTGTATAGGTCTTTTAGTCGTTCAAATAAAACCGTGGAGTTCCCGGTCTGGAGTGCCACTCATTTTTTTTTAATCCATCATCCTATACCACTGATTAAAATCCTGATTAAATTATCTTATATCTTCACCCATGCTCTGCTGATACCTGAGTAAGAGTTCTGGGACACCAATGCATGTTTTTGGACAGGTCTTTTAGTGGTTCATATGAAACCGTGGAGTTCCCGCTCCTAAGTTCCACTAAATATTTTTTTTATTCCATCTTCCTATACCAGTGATTAAAATCCTGAGTAAATTTTGTTATATCTTCACCCATACTCTGCTGATTCCTGAGTAGGAGTTCTGGGACAATAATGAATGTTTTTGGATAGCTCTTTTAGTGTTGCATGAGAAACCGTGGAGTTTCTGCTCTTGGGTGCTACTCATAATTTTTTTTGATCCATCTACCTATACCAATGATTAAAATCCTGTGCTTTACTATCTTATATGTTCACCTATGCTCAGTTGATATCTGAGTTGGAGTTCTGGGGCAGCTATGCATATTTTTGGATAGCCCTTTTAGTATTGCATGAGAAACCGTGGAGTTCCCGCTCCTAAGTTCCACTCAATATTTTTTTAATTCCATCTTCCTATACCAGTGATTAAAATCCTGATTAAATTATCTTATATCTTCACCCATGCTCTGCTGATACCTGAGTAGGAGTTCTGGGACACCAATGCATGTTTTTGGACAGGTCTTTTAGTAGTTCATATGAAACCGTGGAGTTCCCGCTCCTAAGTTTCACTCAATATTTTTTTTATTCCATCTTCCCATACCAGTGATTAAAATCCTGATTAAATTATCTTATATCTTCACCCATGCTCTGCTGATACCTGAGTAAGAGTTCTGGGACACCAATGCATGTTTTTGGATAGCTCTTTTAGTGCTGTATGAGAAACCGTGGAGTTCCCGCTCCTGAGTGCTACTCATATTTTTTTTATTCCATCTTCCTATACCAGTGATTAAAATCCTGAGTAAATTATCTTACATCTTCACCCATGCTCTGCTGATACCTGAGTAGGAGTTCTGGGACACCAATGCATGTTTTTGGATAGCTCTTTTAGTGTTGTATGAGAAACCGTGGAGTTCCCGCTCCTAAGTTCCACTCAATATTTTTTTTATTCCATCTTCCTATACCGCTTATTAAAATCCTGATTAAATTATCTTATATCTTCACCCATGCTCTGCTTATACGTGAGTCGAAGTTTTGGAACATCAATGCATATATTTGGTTAGGTCTTTTAGTGGTTCATATGAAACCGTGGAGTTCCCGGTCCGGAGTTCCACTCATTTTTTTTTAAATCCATCATCCTATACCACTGATTAAAATCCTGATTAAATTATCTTACATCTTCACCCATGCTCTGCTGATACCTGAGTAGATGTTCTGGGACACCGATGCATGTTTTTAGATAGCTATTTTAGTGTTGCATGAGAAACTGTGGAGTTCTCGCTCCTGAGTGCTACTCATATTTGTTTTTGATCCATCTACCCATACCACTGATTAAAACCCTGTGCTTTACTATCTCATATGTTCACCTATGCTCTGCTGATACCTGAGTTGGAGTTCTGGGGCAGCAATGAATATTTTTGGATAGCTCTTTTAGTGTTGCATGAGAAACCGTGGAGTTCCCGGTCCGGAGTGCCACTCAATTCTTTTTTACATCCATCTTCCTATACCACTGATAAAAGTTACGATTTAAATTATCTTATATATTCACCCGTGCTCTGCTGATACCTGAGTCGGAGTTCTGGGATCCTTTGAATGTTTTGGTATAGTTATTTTATAGTTGCAACATGAAACTTGGAGTTTTAAGCTCCTCAGATAAATACAAACTTTTTTTTTATCATCCCAACTTAATCTCTCCTTGAAATCTAGGTTTCTTGTAGTCTACCTTTTTCATAAGGCACTGCTGATAATTTTTAGGGACATCTGCATTCTTTTTGTTTTTTTTTTATGTTCCCGGGGGTCTTGGCTGCTACTAAACTTAGAATCTACGAGAAGCTGCAAATTTATCAGGCGCCTCTTTAAAAAAATATTATCTTTTTCGTGTAGCGGGTAACATATTCTTTTTTATTTATTTCATGACTTAGGACGGCAGAACTCTTCCGGAAAAGTATAAGGAACTATAGATCTCATCACTGTGTGCCGAAATCAGTTTTAAAATTTTAATTTTGGGAAAAATGATCTGCTGTCGGAAGTTAGCAGAGCATATTTTCATTCGACTTTTTTTCAGGCAAAAACGCCTGAACTATTTTTTTTAAGTATAAGGAACTCAAGAACTCATCCGCATGCCAATAGAACTCACATTTTTTTATGCTCTGCTGGGAAATGATCTGCCAAGTTCACCTACATCTGGGCGTCGGGAATCCCAGGCCGATTTTCGGCCACCGTAGGCATGGGCTTGCGGACGGCGAGTAATGGGTAGCTCGCTGTCCGGTAAGGACCAAGCCCAAGTCGACGACGCGTTGTGTTCCACGCGCGCCTCAAAGAGATGTCAGCACAAAAATGATGGGGCCCGCAAGGGCCGATGCCTGTCAGGGGTGCGGGTTTGTTCGAAAGAGACACCACAGCCCCTGGCTTAAGGGCTACTGGAGGAACACGGGTGGGTTTTAGTCAGTAAAAGTCTGACACGCCCTGCTGCTCCACCCAGAGCGGGAGAAGTTATTTGATGATTTCCCACCCAAAAAAAAAAAAAAAAAAAAAAAAAAGGCATGGCGTCTTGGTATGTAAAGATGGTCACCCATCTACGGACCAACCACGGCAAGCTTAGCTTAACCTGATGGATTGACACGTGCGGTTGTTATTAGGTGGTTAACTACAAGCCCTTTATGGTATACCGGGGTTACATTGATTCGCGGGATGACTGATCAAAACTTCAATTTCATACAAAATCGCTAATTGCGTAAAATGAAATGCAACATGGTAGTTTCTTTTTTTCTAGGCTAGCAACACTGAAGAATTGTCAAATCCTTTCCTGAGGACATGCTGAGAATTTACTAACCATTTGAATAAAAAAAGTTAATTATTTTTCCTGTTGGTAGATTTTGATTTTTAATGTTGGCTTTATAATTGGTATACTTTGTAATTACGCAATAAAATAGGGGGCTGTCAAAGTAACCCTACATCCTACGTTTAACTTTGAATAGTCAGTTTTTATTTTTTTTCTTATTATAAAGCAATCTTTTTCACGTGTTATTACAGGTATCGAGATTTATAAAAAAACAGATTATTGGACATTTTTTGTATTTTTATAACCACAAATTTAAGAGATATGAACCGTCAAAAATCAATTTTGATTAAAGTAACCCCGGTTTACGGTACTAAAAGTTTCTTTGTATAGTATTTGTTTATATTTGTTTTCTATTTAAGTATCATCATCATGTAGCTAGCCTTTTCCCAACCATGTTAGGTTCTGATTTCAATGTAACTGAATGCAGCTGAATGCCAGTATTTTACATTGAACGACTGCCTTTCTATTTAAGTACGAATAAATCATCATCATCATTTCAGCCGAAGACGTCCACTGCTGGATATAGGCCTCCCCTAAGCATTTCTGCGGGGTTTGCCATAATCGCCACGCTTGGCAGGCGGATTGGCGACCGCAGTATGGTGGTAAAACGCATAGAGAACGCTTCTGCCCATTCTCTAGTAAGTCCCATAGACACCCACGGGACGAAATGGGATGGTGCTATTCTTAACGTCCGGCACCACATGAATATACGCATTCTAAAAATTATGTGCTTAGGCATTAAAAGAATAATATACGGAAACTACATGTTGTAATTGTAACGAATCCTATGAACATATCTAAAACAAATAATTATTTAATAAAATGCCGTTAAAACAATTAGATTCGTGTATCATTTGCAACATAATTACATTACATCAATCAAAACATGGGAAATTAGTACCTACAAATGGAAAACAAACCACACGTTAATTAACAACATTTATACTGTTGCATGATTGATCTACTAATAACTGATATGACCCATATGTGGTAATTCAACAACAATACTTAGAGAATCATTTATTGTAACAGAGTGGCTGCCTCGTTGGACTAGTGGTGCTGCTGAGCCCGACGGCCTGGGTTCGATTTCCAGGTCGGAACAAAGTTTTATGGGGTTTTTGGATTTTGTCGTTAGTAGCCCGAAATCTGGATTTGTTAGCCCGGACGATGGAAATAGGGCCACTCTCTGGGGGTGAGCATGTCATTTACCTCTAGAAGCTGATAAGACGATTGTATTGAAAACGATATGTAATTATTTGAAAACAAAAATGAAAGTAGAAAATACCTTTGAGCAATGTCCAGTTGAGTTCAAACTAAAACCATGGATATTTTATGAAATATGAATCACTTTTTTTATTCAATTGTCAGTCTGATAATGTCAAATTATAAATTCGGTCTGACACGTAAATATGGTGGCCACCATTTTTACATGTCAGGCCGAATTGTCCGAATGTCATTCTACGTTATTGACATAACGACGCAATAAATAATGCTGAGTCGATAAAGCAGATTCTATCGTGCAATTATCAAACAAAAATAGCCCTCTAAACATTGCTAAGGTTACGAACGTATTTTGAGTGTACATTAAACTGTAGTTATAATGTATAATGCTACCTTTGCATATTCGCAAATGACTGCCAGCCTAACCGTACAAACAACCATACGAATATGAATGATAAATTCGTAACACACCGACACGTACCTACTAACACTCACAAATACACACTATCTCTCTGTCACTCACACACACACACACACACACACACACTGTTTTTCTCACACACATAGTGCACATGGCCCTTAAAATATTTATTTAACCTACTTCACCGTATTTAAATCTGGACAAAGTTTCAATGTTCTAATTACTTTAAAATAATAACAGTTTTTCATGTGCTTCTCGACTGTAACAATCCATCAGTATTAATGTGATACGACTTTATTACATGGTAACCCCAGGTGATGTGGTGGTATGGTCGTCCTAGTGTGGAGTTCATAAGCACAATATTTTCTTTGCGTCATTATTTTGTTTTTTTAATCGAAACCTAGTTATTATTGTCGCAACGAAACATCATCTATCAATCTTAATCATTATTTTATTTATTTATTTAGGCACATATAGGATTACAAGTACATGAAGGACTTATAAAGCATGAATTGTTGGGTAAAACGCTGCTCTCATACCTAGATCACTAAGGAATCTGAACTTACTTAGGAGGGACTAGTTGTGCAGTTGCTCCTGGTCCTGCTTCTTCCCGGCACTAAGAAAAGAACTTAGAAAACATAAGCACTCGTTTGTTTCTACATAATGTGAAAAATTTCAGAACAACGTCCCCAAAAATCCGGCTGCACATTGATTACAAAATGAAATATAACATTAACGAAATAAGGAAAATGTGAATATCTTCAAGAAAATATACTTACAGCAGTGTTGCTTGATGAGCATGATTAATGAAGCAGAAAGACTTTGATCGATCGTGGTTTTACCTAATAAATGTCTCAAGATTCCTTGGGGAACAACAAATCCCCGTACAACGTACAAACTCAAACGTTCATGTAACGAACTTGTCAACTGTACCACAGACTACGCCTAGATAATTACTAGCTAGATTGAGGTTCATAGAATGGCTTCTCTTTTTTGGTGTTGAGTGGGAGTTAAATGGAAAATAAATTGTTGTGGAAATATTTTGCACTGGCGAAGAGTGTAATTATGGCCAGGGCAAGCCATTCCAAAAAAAAAATTACTCACCGCGTGATGCAAGCTTAGTTTCCTCAGAGGATCAGCCCCTCTTTCACTTATACTGAGTTGGAATCAGAGAATTTTTAAGGTTTGGCGTTTTTTGCTTTGAAATAATCGGTGGGAACTGGAATTTCTTCAAGGTAAGCCGATGGGAATCGGTTTGTATTGACTCTTCGCCACTGATATTTTGTAATTGTATTTGCATAGTAGAAACATTCACACGATCACACGATCGTAATTTATGATGACAGAAGGGCAACTCCCATATTTTTAAGAACGTTCACAGTCTGGTGAGATCGATTCGTTCTGTCAAAAATACCGCGTGTTTCCATAAAGTTTTGACATTACCGTGTCGCTGAGATGCGATGGCGAATTAATTTAAAACGTTTTTAACTATGACAGTAAAATTGGTCTTCTGATGTGTGAAGGTAAACAAAACAAGGAATATGTAAGGATCGTAGCAGTTGGTGTTCTGTAGATTACGCCTACACCCATGTGCAGAAAGTGTAAGTTTATGTACGTAATAGCAGAGACATCCATATCTACCTTAAGGACTATTTTTACTTGCAGCGCTCGGCCGCTAAAGAAAATTCATCAACCAATAGGTAGGGGGCGGTTAACAGATGTGGTCATCGTGTTCACGGGATTTTGTTTTGAAACTGTATACATATGGATTTCTTCCATAGCATGTAGATAGGTAATTGAATATGAGGAAGTGAAAACAATGTAAGCTATCAACAGCTCATGGTCTGTGTAGTTATTGACAGTTAATTTCCGATGATCAATTCAATTCAATTCAATTTATTCATTAACAATTTACATTGTGTTTGAAATACTACTACATTATAAATAAAATAAAACTCTAATAAAACACTTAACATACTGGTCATTTAAAAATTAAAAACATAAGTCGCATATAATAATCGATCAGGTTAAGCTACGCTTGCCGCGGTTGATCCGTGGATGGACCATCTTTACATACCAAGACCCCTCCGCGCCTCGGAAAGCACATTAAGCCGTTGGTCCCGGCTGTCATTCGTGGATCTTTGACAGTCGTAACGGGTCATCAGAAGCCCGTAAATCTGAGAACCAGTCTTACCAAGGGGTATAGTGCTATCCAGTTACTGGGTTTTGAAGGTCAGATAGGCAGTCGCTCCATGTAAATACTGGTATTCAGTTGCATCTGGTTAACCTGGAAGCCGACCCCAACTTAGTTGAAAAAAGGCCAGGCAGATGATTATGGTCCACTTTGAGCCATCAGATAATCAGACAGCAAATTCAGAATCTATTTTCTAATCGGCCATAAATCTTATACCTAAGTATTACATGTTTTTTTTTGCTAACATAGTTCAGTAGTGTATTAGGCACTTACATCATAAAGGCTCCCGCAGTCAGTCGCGACGCGACTCTTTTACATCAATTTTCACGAGGTTTTCATATAAATTGTTCAGTTAAAGTTCTGCGCCTGTCTGTCGCAGCCTGCATGGGTCGGGATAAAAGTTTTTTTGTTCTAATTTAAAATTTGACGTAAGTATTTACAATCCGTAATGAAACACGTTCTACGTGTAGGACCTGCAAAACCTCATATTTTCCATCCACTTAATTGCCTCTGAATTTAGCTCCATCTTTTCATACACTGCTATACAATAATTACGCGCACGTCACTATGCATCTGACAAACAATCCGTCATTTCCGTCGCATAACATTCACCATACTATGCAGCAGAAATGGCCGATTGCTCTCGCGTTAATAGGTCCTACGGTGTTCATTAAGGCCGCGTCAAATGAGCAATTAATTAGAAATTTCAATCATGTTCAATTAATAACCATACTATATTTTAGTCTTGTAATTATTCCACTCCTGTCTGATAAGTATAGAGAAGGACTGAACAGTAATTTGACTGTCTCGTTGGTCTAGTGGTCAAACGCAGCTGAGCATGAGGTCCTGGGTTCCATTCCCAGGTCCGACAAAGTGTTATTCGGTTTTCTTTCAGTAATTTCTTAGTAGCGGCCTGCACACAACACACCGCGCTGCTTAAGGAACTTATTCAACAGCCAGTTCCCCATTACGAAGGCAATAAATGACCGGGTGCACGAACAATTTATCTTCGATAAAAAATACAGAATCCAACTGCATCAGGATCGACGATGCGAAGGCTTGCGCCCCGCAGAGCTGCGTATCTTCACGGACGGATCAAAAACAGGTAGTGGCACAACGGCTGGAGTCTTCTCGAAGGACATCGAAATCCACATAGCCATGTCACTGGGAGTCCATAACACAGTGTTCCAGGCCGAATGCATGGGCATCTCTCTTGACGCGTCTGCTATCATGGCCAGGGAAGTTAAAGACCACTCGATCCGCTCGATACTCTCAGACAGCATGGCTGTTCTACAAGCACTGAACAGTCACACAGTTGACTCTGGGCTGATATACGAATGCCACCAGTGCCTCAACGAGGTAGGTAGGTAGCCTCAATAATACTACCATTCAGTGGATCAAAGGACACAGTGGTTCGCTAGGCAACGGTGCAGCCGATGAACTTACCAGGAGGGGTCGAGCATGGCACCAGAGGGACTAGAACTCATTGCGCTACTTCCCTTCGGATATCTACGAACTCTGGTAAGGAAACGAACCAGGGATCAACATCACAAAATATGGTTGGACCTAAGTGAGTGCAGGCAGGCTAAGGAAGCAGTTCCCGTGTTCGATGCCCGTGTCACGAAACCGGTGGTCGCTAATTACAGGGCTAAATACTTCGGTAACCCAGGTACCCTACGTGAGATTGTCAGCAACACCAAGGCGTTGCTGACCTTTTTCGAGAAGCTGGGGTGGATCGAATAACTGATTCTCCCCCCGTACGCAAAATACGCGCTTTGACGTGGAGTTGCGGACAACAGCCCGTTTTACCTATTACCTAGTAGCGGCCTAAAGTCTGGATTTGTACCTGGTTGATGGCAATAGGCTCTTTTCCTATTACATGGAAATTAAACATAACTCGCGAAATGTGGTGAGCTGGTACACCTCTGCCTAACCTTGCCTTATGTCTCGACGAGGTGGGCAAGCTCTTTGAGAGAGTAATTGCAGACCGCCTCGTCGGGCGGCTGGTGCGGGTGGGGCCGGATTTGGCGGAGAGCCAGTTTGGTTTCCGCAGGGGGCGCTCCACGGTGGACGCCATCATGCGCGTGCGAGCCCTCACGACGGGGGATGCTGTGGCCCGGGGTGGGGTCGTCTTGGCGGTGTCATTAGACATCGCCAATGCCTTCAACACCCTGCCCTGGGGTTGCATAAGGGAGGCACTCCGGTATCACCGGATGCCGACCTACCTCTGTCGTGTGGTCGAGGCCTATTTGACGGACAGGGCCGTCATCTACCCCGGTCACCTCGGAGAGTGGAACCGGCGAGAGATGTCGTGCGGTGTCCCACAGGGATCGGTCCTGGGGCCGTATCTGTGGGACATCGGGTACGACTGGGTGCTGCGCGCCGACCTCCCTAGCGGCGTCAGTGTAGTCTGCTACGCTGACGACACGCTGGTCCTGGCGCAAGGGAGGTCGTACCAGGCGGCGGCCGACTTAGCGACACAAGGGGTTGCGACAATCGTGGATAGGATCCGGCAACTGGGACTCGAGGTGGCATTGCACAAGTCCGAGGCCATGTGGTTTCATGGTCCTCGGAATGCGCCACCGACGGGTTCCCAGATAACGGTGGGAGGGGTTCACATCGGCGTCGAGTCGACGATGAAGTACCTGGGACTCGTCCTCGACAGCCGGTGGAACTTCGCGGAGCATTTCCGCCGTTTGGCTCCCAGACTGGAGCGGGCCGGGGCTGCGTTGAAGCGGCTCTTGCCCAATCTAGGGGGGCCAAACGCCTCCTGCCGGAGGCTCTACGCGGGGATCGTGCGGTCCATGGCCCTATACGGGGCGCCGGTGTGGGCGCCTACATTGAGGCACCAACCAGCTCGCAAGCTGAGGGCGTCCCATAGGGTCATGGCGATCAGGATGATCCGAGGATATCGCACGATCTCCGGCGAGGCGGCGGGCCTCCTTGCCGGATTACCGCCATGGGATCTGGAGGCAAAGGTCCTCGCGCAGATATGGGAGTGGCGCGAGGAGGCCAAACGCCGGGGCGTAACTCCGCTGCCGCGGGAAATCGCGGCACAGCGGACAGAGCTCCGGCGGGATCTCATGGTGACATGGAGAGAGCGATTGTCGCAACCCAGTGCTGGGCACGCCACGATTGCGGCGGTAAGTCCCCTCTTTGAGGAGTGGTTTGAGAGGCGGCATGGCGTCCTCACCTTCCGCCTGACGCAGGTCCTCACCGGACACGGTTGTTTCGGGAGGTTCCTGTTTCGGATAGGGCGGGAGGAAACGCCCGGGTGTTTCCACTGCGAAGATCGCCCTGAGGACACGGTGGAGCACACGGTGGCGGTCTGCCCTGCTTGGGCGGAGCACCGCCGTGTCCTCGTGGAGGCGATCGGCGGCGGCGATCTCTCGCGTCCGGCCCTGGTCCAGGCCATGGTACGGAGCGAGAGGGCATGGGGAGCCGTCACCTCCTTCAGCGAAGCAGTGATGCTCGCGAAGAGGGAGGCGGCGCACGTGAGGGAGAGGCAGCATATGCGCCCTCGCGACCCCAGCCGCCGCAGGATACGGAGACGCCCTGGGCGTCGGGAATCCCAGGCCGATTTCCGGCCACCGTAGGCATGGGCTTGCGGACGGCGAGTAATGGGTAGCTCGCTGTCCGGTAAGGACCAAGCCCAAGTCGACGGCGCGTTGTGTTCCACGCGCGCCTCAAAGAGATGTCAGCACAAAAATGATGGGGCCCGCAAGGGCCGATGCCTGTCAGGGGTGCGGGTTCGTTCGAAAGAGACACCACAGCCCCTGGCTTAAGGGCTACTGAAGGAACACGGGTGGGTTTTAGTCAGTAAAAGTCTGACACGCCCTCCTGCTCCACCCAGAGCGGGAGAAGTTATTTGATGATTTCCCACCCAAAAAAAAAAAAAAAAAAAAAAACCTTGCCTTATGTTATGTGAACAGTAATTCTGGTTATTAATGCGCACTTCTTCTGGATCATAGGTATCTAGATTTGGCACTGCATGCTGACAGTTTCTGACCATTCATTCCAGTCCTATTTTCCATCCTGCGGTCCAATTTTCCAGGCTCACGATGATTTGTTTAAGTTCTCGGTTCAAAACTGTCAACAGTCTACACGGAAACGTCATTTTTGTCTACTCTTCTGACGACAAAATGCTTCTCTACGGTTCTCGCGCTAAGCCTGCAGATCAGACTACGTTTAACCGGACGTAAAAAAATCGCGGAGGAATTTTATCGCGCTATGGATTTTCCACTATCTTATTCATATCATTGAGAATCCAAGAGAGTGCATCGCAGCACATTGGAAAAACACACCGTTCGATTTTCTACTCTCGGCGCTAAGCAGAGCGTTTAAATTCCATCGGGCGAAAAAATCCCGCCGCGATTTAATTACGTGGGCTTTTTTTTGAGGCCCTCTCGCTCTGGAGCAAGAGGGCGTGTCAGACTTTTACTGACTAAAAGCTACCCATTTTCCGCCAGTTGCCTGTGTGCCAGGGGCCACGGTATCTCTTTCGAACAACCCGCACCCCTGGCAGGCATCGGCCCTTGCGGGCCCCACCAGTTGGTGCTGTTCTGATCTCTTTGAGGCGCACGTGGAATACAACGCGCCATCGACCCGGCCTTGGTCATTATCGGCTTGGGCTAAGTCTAAGACACAAGTCAGTCGCCTCATGACACGGTCACTGTGACCGATTAGTTTACGATAATGCACGTATTAAGATAATAATGAAGCTATTAAACACACACAATTGCCCGTTGCTTTGCATGCATTGAATCTCAATAACGCCGTACCGGCCAACTCAAATAGCGGTTAAACGCAGACACGTCTAAAACAGTTGTGTTTAACAGCTTGGAGATTCTCAATTATTATCAGGCATTAATCTATATTTCAGCACCATAATTGCATAATAGACTATTAATCACAATTTGAATAATTTTGAAAGTTATTGCTAATCCATTGCTTCATTTATTCCAAAAAATTGCCTGCTACGAACGTAAATAACGCAATAAATGTTGTTGAACTGTCAAAGTTAAAGCCATTCTTCCTGTTAGTGTTACACAGTTACCTCGCTGGATCCATAATTCCACTCGAAAAAACCTGCGGCTGTAAAGTGTTAACTAATAAAAAACTTTTTAATAAAAAAAAACAACCTACTCCCGGAAAAACACTAAAATGTGAAAAATAACTTTAATTTCGGAAGACGGTGACAAAAAACTAAAATACATATCCAAAGTGACCGACTTTTTCTTTTTCTTTTTGGAAAAAGTTTTTATTTTTCACTTTTTAGTTAGTATATATAATAATTGTACCTACCGCACCAATTCGAAATTTCACTATATTTGGTCAAAACAAAGCATATTTATGGGATAGCAGCAATCGCGGTTGATTTGCTGTCATTTTTTGAAGAGGTCCGTTGTCTGTCTCCGGAACGCATCATCAGATCTGTATGAAATTTTGATGGGTCCATTTCGGAATGAATAAACACCTTTTGAACAAAAAAAAGAAGAATTTTGAAAATCCGTCCTTTTATGACGGAGTTATGTCTGGACATACATAAAAAAAAATTAAACATGCCGAATTGATAACCTCGTTCTTTTTGAATTCGGTTAAAAATAATTTGTAATATTGACCAGTTTTGTAGCACAGAGGCGGAATAAACGGGTATGTTAATTTTTTTTCAATTATTTTCAATGTGTCACCATGAAATAGTAGCCGCCATGTTATTACGTCATTCGACAGTTTAAACTAAAAAGTGTAAATTGGTTGACAATTGACAATTTTTAGTTTCAGATCAAGTGTTACTGTAAGTACTAATTGTAGTAGGAATTTGTATTTTTAATTTATAGATAAGATTGCAGTTCGGTAATCAGAATAAAATTGACCTGAACATCATTTACTTCAGGATTTAGCTAGATAATTTTTGTAGGTACCTATAGATTGTGCTTAGTCATCAAAATGGAGTCTAAGTCATAAACTATATCTATTGATTTTATCAATATTCGCACCCCTATACTTGTTTCTAAGAACTAGTTTATGGTCTACCTTGTAAGCAATATCACCTTATCACCTAAAATTACCTAAATCATCAAAGCATACTATTACCAGTTCTCACCACGAATTGCTTTCCGCTTTCCATATGGCGAGACGTAACTCGCCAACTCCGATGGCGGTCGACAAACATCAAAGGAAGTTAGGCATTTAACAGCTTCGATTACCGCAACCAAACAGCCAAATTCGTGGTAGGTATTTCCGTCCAATATTGTTTCTTTAGTAATTTACAGGTGTGATTGGGTTTTATAGAAACATATTTTGGAAAATTTGCCTTATTTATTTATTTTATCTACATAAATAAAAAGAAAAGTACTGACTGATGGACTGCCCAAACCCTTGGACCTAGAAAGCTGACAATTTGCACAAAGGTTCCCTTTATAATGTATACAAGGAATAAGGAAGGATTTTTCGAAATTAAACCCCTGAGGGAGTTAAATCGGGGATGAAAGTTCCGCGCGGGCGAAGCCGCTGGCAAAAGCTAGTAAAGAATAATTCATGTAGTTTCATAATATCTACCATAATTAGCCAAGAACGTTCCCACACCAGGGACACAGACCGCCTTTTGGTGAGAAGGTGTGTCACGTGTCCTAGATTTTTTGGTTCTATAACATTTAACCGTTTTGAGGGCAGTGGTGATATAAGAATTTACACAAAGTAAAGCGCCTGACTAGGTTCGAACTTACGACCTCATATGTTACGGCTGTTACCACTAAGCCACCACAGCTCCTATATCAGTCTAATGAGATACAAATATAAATATTACATTTCTATTTCGGAACTGTAAGTTCATTAAATTCAAAAGGGACACCCGTTTTCTAAATTAATAAGTATATCATTCATCATCATCATTTCAGCCGGTAGACGTCCACTGCTTGACATAGGTCTCTCCCAATTTGGGGGGCTTGCCATAATCGCCACGCTTGGTATGCGGGTTGGCGATCGCAGTACGGTGGTAAAATGCATATAGAACGCTGCTGCCTATTATCTAGTAAGTCCCTTAGTCGCCTCCTACGACACCCACGGGAAGAGATGGGATGGTGCTATTATTTCAGTCTAGCACCACACGGATAATAAATATATAATTACTTCTCCGCATTCATGGTAATTACTAAGCTCGCCGCTGTAGCCGTTTGCAAATAAGGAAACGAATTAAAACCACGTATCAATTTAGGTGCACGAAACGAAATGATAAGTCCCGAAGCAGATTATTCAGAACAGAAAAAGCGACGGTCTTATTACCGTTACTTAAATACGAACATAACTAAAAATAAATTAATCCATAACTACTACTAGGTAATTATATAACTTCACATTAGGCCGAAGGCTTAGGCAAAGGTACACCCACATTTCGCCAGCTTAAGTCCCATGTTAAAAGGGGGCAAGCCTATTGCCAACAACCAGTCCTAAATCCAGACACATGGCTGCTACTGAGTAATACAACAATTAATTACAATTACCCTACAACACACGGATACAAACACGATCTATGTATAAATTGGTATACTAGCTTTTGCACGCGGCTCCGCCCGCGTGGGTGTCGGTTATTGCATATAAAAGTAGCCTATGTCCTTCTCTATATCCCAATCCCCGATTGTTAATAATAAAGAAAAAAAAAATTATCCAGCCTGTCCCCATTTGCTGATAGTGACGCCCTGAGCCGAGGTCCGTACCCCACAGGGAGTGCCCTCAGCGTGCAGTCGCTTTAGTTTAAGTATATTTTATGCCCTGGCTGAAGGCTTTTAGTTTACTAAAAATCCCTTCACACGGCCTCTCAAGGTCAACTGCGAGATGCCATTCACAAAATAAAAATAAAATCTCTATATCCCAGGCTATATCTCTGCCAAATTTCATGTCGATCGGTTCAGCGGTTTAGGCGTGAAAGCATAACAGACAGAGCTACTTTCGCATTTATAATATTAGTACGGATAAAAGGAGAATTTGACCGACTGACCGACATTTCAACACACAGCCGAAACTACTGGGACTAGGAATGTGAAATTTTGCACACGGCTTCCTTTTTTTTGATGTAGAGGAGCACTAAAAAGGAGTTTTTGGAAATTTGACCTTTGCGGGGTGAAAAGGGAGGATTTAGTTTGTCTGAAAAATCATATTCCTGGAGTTAATAAACTTGGAACTTGGCATGGATACGTATGTAAATCATACCCCGTAATCTTTCTTGTTTTTCTTTTTTGTTAAGCCGATACTGTCCCACTGCTGACCAAAGGCCTCCCCAAGTCCTTCCAGGAATTCTTTACCAGCGCCACTTAGAACCAGCCCTCGCGGTTCGTGTCCAGGTCCTCGCCAAAGCTTTCTGGGCCGACCGGGGCGGCGTCGTCCATCTTCAAGAAACCATTGTGTGAGACCTTTGCTCAGCGGTCATTCTGCATGCAGCTGATGTGACCCGCCCAATCCTATTTGAGCCTGGCAGCCTTCTTGCCTGGATAAAATGATAAAACATTTATTTTCAAGTATCCAGGACTCATAATGTTAGTAACAATTTTATTACAAGCTATGTTAGTAATATTTACAAAAAAAGAACTATGATTATCTAAACAATTATATTAGCAGCCACATGTAGCTGGCTTAAAAAGTGTAATATAGGGCAATCCAGCTTGCTAGCAATGACAACCAGGAGACTGTTGGAGCTGGCACGCACTCTGCGGAACAGAGATGCAGCACGCTTGCGTCTGATCGCAGCGAAGCCGTAATTTTGCGCGTCCGCGAAAATACCCGAAGCACTACAAAACTGTGGCAGCCCCATGATGGCAGATAAGGAAGTTTCAAACTTTGTATAGGAAAATACGAAATGTACGCAGATGAAGTCGCATGGGAAGTTCTAGTTATCACATACGACACCGATGCGGCTACACCCAAAAGTTATAAACAAGCAGAACCGACAGACCACAGTTTCTAATACACAAAACGTAGTTTATCACCAATATGAACATCAGGTAAACACGTTATAAAGCCGTGACAAACTTGCGAATTAACTCACTTAATATTTTAACAAGTTATGTCCCTGGTTTACTTCGGGAACATTATTAATTAAAGTTGTTAGTGAGATCGGTTACCTATTTGAGTACTATGATGGCGTATCAAATGTGGGGAGGTGGCTTACGTCTGGGGAATGTGTTTGAAGGGAAGTGTTCTGATAAGCTTGGTGCGTAAGTTTGCAGTGTGATGAGGTAACTGCTAAATGTTAGTGAGAAAATTTGAAACTGAATTATAGGAATAGCGTGTCAAGGAAGTAGCTTGCCGTATCGAAATCAATGATTAAATAATTAATTATACAATAAATATTAATTACTTACTAGCTGTGCCCGACTTCGTTTGCGAGCATGTCCGCAAACAAATTGGATTTCATGGCTTTTATTTTTTTTCGCGGAACCCATACAAAAATGGCCTGAGTCCTCTTCTCTCTATGTCGCCTTGAAACACTAGCCAGTGCTAGTAAATGTGCCGTCAGAATCGGTACAGCCGTTTCGGGGAATAACCGGAACAAACAGACAGACAGGCAATTTTTTTTTTTTATTATAGAGTGCCGCGAATACTTTTGTATGCACATAGTAACAAGCTGTTATTTTGACATTACAAACAGGTACTTCTATTTTATATTTAATTTATTCGTATATTTAGTATGTTTGCATATCATCATCATTTCAGCCAAAAGACGTCCAGTGCTGGCAATCGCCACACTTGGCAGGCGGGTTGGCGATCGCAGTATGGTGGTAAAATGCATAGAGAACGCTGCTGCCCATTCTCTAGTAAGTCTCACAGTCACCTTCTACGACACCCACGGGAAGAAATGGTTTGTATATATTGCCACAATATAGACTCTGGGCTGTTACAGAAAAAAATCCTGATGGATAAACCCAATGTTACATTGCCCAACCTAGGATTTTTACTCAAAACCTGATACTAAGCAGTAAAGCATGCAACCACTGCAGCACTGTTGTCCCATGTGGTGCCGGACGTAAAAGAATAGCACCATCCCATTTCTTCCAGTGGGTGTCGTAGAAGGTGACTATGGGACTTACTAGAGAATGGGCAGCAGCCTTCTCTATGCATTTTACCACGATACTGCGATCGCCAACCCGCCTGCCAAGTGTGGCGATTAAGGCAAATCCCCCCTTTTGGAGGAGGCTTATGTCCAGCAGTGGACGTCTTTCGGCTGATATGATAATGATGATGATGCAACCACTAAGTAGACCAACGAGACAGTACTCGAAATGGGCCTCCTTATAGACTGCTATCGTAAGTGATAGTCATTCAATGCTTCCCGACAAAAACCACGACACAAATTTCTAAAGGTTGTTGTCCATAGTTCTGTAAGTTGTAGCTTACCTGCTGACCCCTGAGTTTCTGCCGGTCCTCTTGACATTACTCCGTAGTCACCTCTCCAACTTCGTGGAACACATTGCGCCGAGGCAACCATTATTTTCCGGGAATATACGACGCAGGTCAATGTTACGGGATTGTAGAAGGAACGAGATACGGTTGAGTTTCTCGCTTCAGAGTAGTCTAAACAAATCTTACTTTGTACTCATTTACGAATACTGCCGAATCCGATTTGAAAGTTCGGAGGTAAATGAGTACCTAGTTAGTCTTTATCACATTTTATTATCGTAGGTACGGTCATCAGAAAAGATAAGTAACCAGGGTGAAAATAAACTGATGAATGTTTTTAATTAAATTAATAGGAGACAAACAGTTCATTTATCCAATAAAATTTCGTTCGAAAACATTCATTGGTTTCTTTAAAAAGTTCAACTATATCCGACGACCCTAGTTATTTATCTATATTGGTGACCGTACATTAATCAAACAGTAGGTATTCAAATTAATAAGAGCAGGATCAACAATATTAGACCGTAATACAAAATCAAAGTACAAAATAAGAAGGTATTTTACTATCATATCAATCAATGCTGGACATTCTTCCATTTTTTGTTTTTCATTTTGTGTAGGTATGTTCATTCCATCATCGTCTTCAAACCAGAATTTTATAACAACAAAAAACTTCTTGTAAATAACTTGTAAGGAAAATTCATCCCACAAGATGTCGCCCACCAACGCTCTCCCTAATGTATACGAGCAATCTCGGTATTTTTAATTATGACATTTTTTTTAATATCCGCCAAATACAAAACATCCGCTCCACGTTATATATGGCGCTGTTAAATTTTCCGCCTAAAGTCATGTTTTCGTAATGCGTTTTTAATGTTCTCATATTGCTATAAATCACCATGGCTACTCCTGGTCCAGATAGCTTTAATGGTTTATTAAATTAGTTTATGAATCCAGAGCTCATATTCCCACTGCCGTGTAACAGGCATGTTCAAATATATTACGCAATACCAATGTCTCAGGGGACTCATTGTATTGAATTAGCCCTAGACTTTACTAGGTAACTATAGGAACTTTGTTCTTTAATGATCATTTGAGAAGTTTAAACACTCAAACAAATATCCTTTTAAAGGTTGTTTAAATAGGCAACAAAATTGATTGAACGACCATTGATTTGATCGATTTAAGCTCTGGACAAACTGAAGCGTAAAGAACGTGAGTTACCGACATAGATTGCAGAGTAAGCAAAATGCAGTGGGCTGCCCATGTGTGTCGAAGGACCGACGGCCGATGGGACGAACAGACGAGTCTTGGAGTGAAGACCGCGTATCAGCAAGCGTAGCGTGGAGCGCCCTCCAGCTAGAGGGGCCGAATACCTAAAGAGACAGACTGGATGCGAGGCCTATGTCCAGCAGTGGACACGCGCCGATTGTGTCAACATACTTGTATGTAGATGTTCATACTTACGCTCGTTCATGTGACTACCTAATCATTAAAACAACTGACCCGCGGATGATTTCCAACACAACCCAATTTTTTTGTAATTGCTGGAGATATCGCGGAAAAAAAACAAAAAAAATCAGACATTTTGAAAACCTCCTCCTTTTTTCCGAAAATATCCCGGAAATATTTTAAGGAACACCCCGTGTTCAACACCAAGCTCAAAAACCGGATTTCGGTCCACATTCACGCTGCGTGACGGAGGGTGAGCCTATTCCCATTAATTGGCCACACTTCCAATCACGGCTCGCTCTTTGGTAACAGAAAAACCCATTCCAATCTCCTGCGAAACTATAAAAGTATCGACCTGAATTACTGACTCACTGAGGGGGGCCAGATTAACGTAATTTACGTTGCCCTTCGAACAAAATGAATAAGGTGAAATGAATTTGGGCTGCGGCCCACACACAAAATTAGGTGACAACAAATGCAACTTATTTTGAGCGACTCATTTTGAGCGCCTCGTCCTTACTACAATCAGTATAAAAAGTTTCACAATTGAATCAAGACGGGAAAAGCATAACTCATCAGAATGAATTTTTATTTTTATTGAAGAAATCCGATTGCCGGCTTCTCCAGTAATCCCTCAATGAGCTCTTGCTACTTTTAAAGGAATATTAGTAGCCATCAGCCTTCAATGTTCCATCTTTTATCTTGAAATTAATTTCTTCTTACTATTTATTTGGAACTTTGAATATCAGATTTTTTCTCATTATATTTTCGTTGTATTGCCGAAATACAAATAAATAAACTGGCGGTATCCTATTTTAATTTAGCTGTCATATTGGCTATATTGAGCCGTATATTCAGTAGATACCGATTGCCAATGAAATCATTGACTATTGAAAGAATAGAAAAAGCCCGCATTCGCTTCCATTATTCATTCAATGAAGCGGATTTAATAGATAACCGAAATAGAAAATACGTAAATTCTTTTTAAACGGATAGTTCGAGTTAACAAACAGAGGGGAGCAAGAAGCATTCTTTTCGGAATATGAAAGAAAAGTTGAATGGATTTCAGCGACAGTTTTCGGGTTCGCAGCGTCTAGAGATACAACTCCTAAATTGAATCACGTATTAGGTTTAAAAGTTAAGCGGTTACGTTCCCCGTTCGAAACCACTTTTTATGTAAGTGCTACGTGATTTCTTTGAGAAAGCACTCACTTTTGTTTCCGATATCTTCTTTCTCGTCGTGATTAATACTTTTACTTGTTAACTTAAATTGTTTTTCCGCTGTTGTGCAGAAAAACGGGAAAACAGAGAGTTTATTTCTTCAGTAACGTCCGCGTTTGTGTTAACATTGTGTTCTATGTTTAAGCTAATTAACTTAGCATGTTTACTTAATACAATCTATATAACTGTTTGAATAAAGAAACAATTTACTTGATGCCATTTGCCCTCGTTTTCCTTATGAGTTGCAAACGAAAATAGAACAATAAGTGGTTTTTGTTGAGTGGGTACTATTTAAATCTTACTTATGTTTTAGATTATTTTACAAAATAAGTAAGGAGAATCAATTTAATATAAAAACGTAATTTCCTTCTTTCCGTTAATAGGTTCCGAACACGCTAGTTGAAAACATTATAATGAGCTCTTTGACCCCACTGGCGCTTATATGACGACCACAGATATTTCATCAGATATTTAATAAAAGCTTGCTCGTGACGTGCCAATCAACAATTCATTAATATCGCAGTAGATGATTGTTCGGTATGATGAAATTTATCTGCTTGAAAACAATCTGCGACCGCAGCTGCGACCGGTCGCGAGCGCTTGCGGTCGCTAGTTGCGGCGTATCGACTCGCTCATCTCGCGAACATCCCAATTTAGTTCATCAAAAAATACAAATCCATTTCCATTAACCTTATATTTGCACACACTTAAATTAAATGTATTTATTTGTTTAGTCCGTTAGTGAGTCATTTAATCTAGTATGCACCTATCTATACCTAGTATTAATAGTTCGTTGTGTTAAATACTTTATATAATTATTTATTTATTAATTTACGATTGGCCGCAACTTACGATTTGTAGGTCGTGCGTTCGAACCCAGCCAGGCGCATTACTTGTGTTAAATACTTTCATCACCACTGCTCTCAAACGGTGAAGGATAACATCATGAGGAAACGGCATGTCCTAGAACCAAAAATTCGAGGACATGTGCCAACCCGCACAGGGGCCGCGTGGTGTATTACGGCCATCTCCCTCTCACGGAGACGAGGCCTTTGTCCCAGCAGTGGGAACGTAATAGGCTGAGAATGTATTTTAATAAATAAACCATTTGTACGCACAATATTCAATCATAGACAAAATTATCAACAAAAAAATAAGAGTAAGTAGATGCACTCATTGGACTCATTCTCTAAAATGCATTGTGGCAAAAAAGTAAATTCGTACTGGGATTTTGAAAAAGCACTGAATAAAGCGTGGCAGTGATATTGACGCACAGTTTGTTCCCATGTATTCAATAGGTACATCATTATTCCCACGTTGAAATTCGTCCCCAGTTTTCGGTTCGGAAAAGAAAACCCTGCCATACAGTTTGTCCTCGTAGGCACTTATTGCAGTTTTCAATGAAACATTTTTTGTTTTGAAAACCGATCATGAATCATGATTTCAGTTTAGCGCGTCGATGTCACCCAGTTTCTAAAACACCTCATGTTAAAATGAAACATCGAACAATTTTACAATTCCTGCAAGATATCTGAGTATTGGATTTTTGGATGTAGAAGTTATACAACATCGAAAACACTGTTTCAGAGATTTTCGATTCTGTCCCCCGTTTGGACCAGATCGCAGTTTCTGACTCAAAATTCTCAACCAGAAAACGTATTTTTCTCCTTTATGGTTTAACACTGTCCAAACCTGTTTGAGATTATTCGTAGCAAAAACAAAATAAAGTATATTTAACATTTTCTGACCTTTTCTAAGGATCACTAGAGCAAACTGAAAGGATTTTGTACTGCGAATGATAAAAGATTTCACAACTGAAACGGCTTTAATACACACCTCAAGCAGGTACTTTATACCCCCGAGTGGGTTCCCGCATTGTCGTTGCGCGGGGGCTCAGTAACCGTCGTCTCCCAGCCACGGTGAAGCGAAGAGGAACCTAAAGGTGGGGCCGCTCGTCAAGGCTTTTACCTTCAAGCCGATGACGTAGCGGCCAAAAAGTAGGTTGCAGTGAGGTGCACCGCAACTGAGGTGGGCCACGATGTTGAATGGGAGGCAACGCGGCTGAGGGTTACGGGCTGCGGCAGAGGAGGAGTGCCGGTGCTTCTGAGCAGCGCTCTTCCCTTCCGTGGCCTGGACGAGGCCGCCACCGTTTGATGGCGGACGCGGTGGGGCCACAGGGGAAGAGGAGTGTCGGTATAGCGTTGGCCGCTCTCCCTATGCCCTGCGGCCGAAAGGTGGTAGGCGGGACGGTGCGGCCGTCGTAGGGTGCGGGTTGTTTGAAAGAGACACCGTCGCCCCTGGCACACAGGTAACTGAGGGAACACGGGTGGGTTTTAGTCAGTAAAAGTCTGACACGCCCTCCTGCTCTCTACCCAGAGCGGGAGAAGTCATTTGATGATTTCCCAACCTCCAAAAAAAAAAGCAGGTACTTTATTCTATAAAGCTGCTGTGACGCGAAATCCTAGTTTTATAATGTTAAGAAGAACTTTTAAAAACATTATAACTCTCCCGAAACAGTATTAGGGTTCGGAACAAAACATACTAAGAAAAGTATTGATGAAAAATTTGAACTGATTTAAAACTACGCTATTACAAGAAATTATATATGATATAATAATTTAGCATAGCTAGTCCAAACATGCTATGATTGCATTTAATACATAATAAGGTAGATGTTTGGTACATCTACTTACCAAACGAATAGCTCCTTTGTATCGGCGGACTAGCTAAACATCAGAACATGATTGCGTTCAAACCATTTTGCATTCGGCAACAGCGTATCGTATTGATTAGTTCCTGGTATATACTCGCTAAATACTCGTTAGTAAAATTGTTAAACATGTTTCAATGGAAATTTGCATGAATACCGTCATAATATTCCACCATTATGAGGGATGTAGAGAAAATGAAAGGCATGGCATGAAAGGCACGCCAATATTATTTTTAAGAGCCCGTGTACGAAATTTTGTCGATTTTGTTGATTTACCTACTTGACTTTGCAGATGAACTTTTATAGTTAAAATACTTACAGTATTTCCATTCGTTTTAATACACAAATATGAGAGATCGTTTACGTTATTATCTAATTAATGAGCGAACGTTTTTATTTTTTCGTGTATTAGGATTAGTGTTGCCAGATTTAGGTTGGTTTAAAAGATTATTTACTGCCATATATTTTTTTCAGGGTATGGATTGATTTTGAACTGAAGTTATTTTTTTGTCGTTTTAAATTTATGAACGAGAGTTCTGAGTAGCCGAAATCAAAAGCAATTCTTTGTCTATTTTCAATAAAGACTAAGTTAAATATTTAATATTAAATATGTCATTTATTACTAGAGAATGGGCAGCAGCGTTCTCTATGTATTTTACCACCATACTGCGATCGCCGACCCGCCTGCCAAGCGTGGCGATTATGGCAAAACCCCCCTTTTGAGAGAGGCTTATGTTCAGCAGTGGACTCTTTTGGCTGAAATGATGATGTCATTTATTTCATCACCACTGCTCTCAAAACAGTGAAAACCCGGCAGCATGTACTAAAATCAAAATTTCGAAGACATGTGACATCTACCAACCCGCACTGGGCCCGCGTGGTAGATTATAGTCCAATCCCTCTCGAAGAGAGGAGGCCTGTGTCCCAACAGTGGGCACAGTATCCACAACCCACATTTTCATCAAATTGTTTTGGAAAAGAGTATACGCCTACGTCAATCAACTTTTTTACAAAGTAAAACACTAGTTAACACAGAAGCAACAAAAGCAAAGCCTCTGCGTTTAAAATGTCGTCCTTTATTCAGACTTAGCAGTATTGACACGTTTATGTTTTGTTAACATCTCGATGGCAGACACGAAATTTCTTGTCGCCCAATTATTGCCGGATTAGTACAATTGTTCCAAACAACCGAACTCTTATTACACGAATTGGAGTTGTCATCCTAAATTCAATTTAAATGCTTCACTTGCTGTAAACGGACAACTTGGCAACGAATTAAGTAAAAACGACTCCGTTAAACGTATCGCCCAGAACAGAAATCATAATGAATTTTGCAATGTGACCGAACATTTTCTGCGTATAATTTAATTTGGAAATGCTCCAGCCTCCACGGACAAATAATTTAAAAGCTACGGAAGTTTAAGCTGAAATAAAGTATTAAAACGAGTTTTATGGAGCTCACTTATTTTGAATGATAGCTGAAGCTTAACCACTTATACATTAATTTATTTTATGAATTGCCTCATTTCTGTTCGCGTCGTCCGCAGCAGAGCGGACGGCCACGACGTTAGCTGTGAAACCGAATCCAACACAGCGTTAAACAAATCGAAAAAAGCTACCCGCTCACGGAATACACATACGTTACAAAGCAGCGTCTGTCCGATTACAAACAATGCAAACGTTGAAGGGAAGTAAACGAAAAACGAGCGTTGAATTGCAAACCGCTGTGTACCGACGACGGAAGAAAAAAAGTGTTGTGTAGCGGACGAGCGGCGAGTAGCGGCACAACAACCGAGAAACATCGCAGCGTGAGTGCGCTCCTGTCAGCACTTCTTGACACGCCGCCACGCGCCAAAACTCCTAACAAACTGCCGTGGATTTTTATCATGCACTCGGCCCAGCTCCACTCTACCGAGAATGTGCAAACATTTGTCTATTATGCATTTTTTATCCAGTCCATATATCAAAAACTATCAAGCCCGAAAAAAACAAACCCTGCTGTTGGAATGTTCGGTGCAGTGAACTTTAAAAAAATCTTTTCATTGTACCAACAGTGTTTCAATTTTTATGCGATGTAATTTCGCGATAGATAAATGTGCACGTTTAACGGTTTTTTGTGTTTACGGAAAACGCTCACAAAAACCGTTAACAAAAAAATGTTTGAATACTTTATGGGCAGTAAGCTTTTACAAAGTTAGGACCTTGCTTTTAGTAAAATAGTACCTACTAATAATAATATTGCGGTTTGGTACATTGTTCTAGATTGTGGTTACTAAAGGAATGACTTACGCAGACGTTTGTGAAAGTCTCCATTTGCTTTTATGTCAAGTACCCATTTAGGCATTAAGTTTCAGGGTTTCTAGCCAAACAATCCTGCTATTTAATACATTACTACTACGAAACCGGATCATCTCTTAAAGATGACGCTGACATAACAACCCCAATAAATATAATTAAGCAAATCCGCAGTACAAGGAAACTCTCGAGCAAGGAAATCGAGGAAATTTATATTTGACGGGGACATAAAGAGTCCATTTGTAGCAAGTGACGTGTTAAGGGACCCTTGTTTATGGGTGGCACTTAACACGGAGCTAAGCCGCCAGTCGCCCGAACATTCCCGAACACTTGCAAGAACACTAGTACGTCATTTTTATACCACCCGGGTGAATTTGTTATCTGATTACACTTGAGGACAAGTACATGTATAAACGTGGTGTTGTTTTTCTTTTTTTAAGATAAGGCCAAGTTATGATTGCCTGTCATGGCGAAAATGTCTTGATTAAGGAATTACGTTTCGTTTTAACATTAGTGTTATCAGATTTTTATTTGGAATTTGCATGGATTTTGAAACCAAAAGACAGTCAAGAAATTCCTTTTATTATTTTTTAAAGAGAAGTTGAGGCAAAATCTTTTCTTGATTTTTTATATAATGTTCAGAGCATTAATTAATATACCTACTTTAGGTTTAGGGCGCCGTTCAATAAAAGTTAATGATAAATTGACCGGACGACATTGACTCGTACTGAAAGAACTGGCCAGCACCAGGAAAAGGCAGAGTTGGTAAAAGAAGAGGGAGGTCTTTGCCCTGCAGTGAGACCATACAGGCTAGCTCAATTCAATTATAACGGTGTAGTTCAGTTCTATTATAACGGTATTGTTCAATTCTATTATAACAGTTTAGTTCAATTCCATTATAATGGTTTTACGTTCTACTAGCTTTTGCCAGCGGGTTTTCCCGCGTGGCGCCTGAAAATTATCCCACGGGAATGAACTACCGGGATAAAAATTATGTGTTAATCTAGGTTACTATCTGTGTGCCAAATTTCATCCAAATCTGTTCAGCCGTTTTTGAGTGACCAACATCCAAACATCCAAATTTCCAAACATCTAAACACACTACTTTCTCATTTATAATGTTAGTAGGAAGTAGAATAGTAGGATTAATGTATCCCATCTATATCAATTGAACATAAACCCTCTAATTTATAAACGTTGCTTAAAGTTAAGTAGTGATAAGCGACTGTTTAACCATACATTTTTGAAGTTTAATCATCTCTTAACTTTAAGCAACGTTTATAAATAAGAGGTAAACCGTTAACAACCACATCAAACTGCTAAAACGACCACATCGAACAGCTCTTAAACCAAAAATAAAATCTAACTCCTTTTTCGGATCAGTACTTATACATACAATTACGTGCACCGGACATTGGACATAGGGAGCGCAAATAGTCGTTCTAAGCATAAAAGAGTGTATTAGGCGAAGCATGTGTCAGCTGCAGCTACAATCTAATTTTCAGGTTGTCCGAAGGTCGGAGTTAGTGCATGGTGCATTGATTCCTACGGCCGAACGACGAGAGCCGAATCGACGTCAAGAGCCGAAAGGCGAACGTAGGTACACGCGCCATATCAGATTTTCCTCTTAACTCAGCGAGGAAATTGATTTCAAGAGTTCTCTTAAATGTAACGTAGGCTGTCAATAAGGCTCAGCATTTAATGATTTATCGCATTTCTGTGACCGCCTCCAACTTCTGATTGAGATTATGAGTTTCAAGTTGCGATGTTACGGTTTCAACTTGATTTCGAATTAATGGCACTTAACTTTTAATTGGAGTGTTTAACGGTGGTTGTTTTTATTACGTTTTGACAATAAATTGATTTGTGGTATCAATAGGTGGTATCTGTGTTATACAACGTGTTGTTTTGCATCCTCGTCAAATTTCAGGAGGCTGTTCTGAGAGACATAAATAATCAAATAAAATTAATAAAAGTTGTCGGAAATAGTTTCATAACATGATGCCTTGTATCCTTGAAGGGTTGAGGAGTGTATATATAAACACCTGCATATATGTATAGTTCACACATATAACGCCATTTATTTATGAGTTCCATTTAATAGGGGGCGAGCCTATTGCCATCACCAGGCTGCTACTGAGAAATTCCAGATAGGAAAACCCAATAACACTTTACCGGCCTGGTAATAGTACCCAGGACTTCATGCTCAGCAGAAGCACTTGTAAACACTAGACCCACGGTGCAATCTGAAATAGTAATTTCCGTTTAAAGGTTCTCTCACGTAAATACGTACGCCGTATATTCAGGGTAAAGTTAAAAAATAACATATATATTTACAAATTACCTATCAAATCCATTCACACTCAGCCAACCTTTTCATCTCTTATAACATGTACAAAAACGCGTGGCATTCGTCATAGAACACGAAAAAGCCCAATATCGACGGTCTACCAAAGCGAAAACACGACACAGAAAACGAATGAAAAAAGCAATATGTCGCAGGACACACATGTTTGCGAATCTGGCGTTAAAAAACAGTGCTATCTCAAAGAAACTCCTTCAGGAAATCAATTCGTAGTTTAACATAATGGGACGTGTGACTGGTTTTTGTCAGTGTGGCGGTGCTAACATATGGGCCTAATATGTAAGTTACACGATCGGTGTTCAGTGATCTATCGCCGTGGCACCGCGCCTGTTTACGATTCACTCCGGCCAGGCGTGCAGACGAACTGATATTTTTATGTCCGAGGCGCTTTACAAGGGGAGCGATTACATTTGGGTCGTGTGAGCTTCCTCGGGCGGAAGTGTGAGAATAAACACGGGTTTTTTTTTTACACATCATTAGGTATTTATAATTTATCTTTTAAATATTATAAATACCACCAGTAAGATATTCTTATTTATTCGTTAGTCTTCATTTAGTATTTGATTTAGCCCCAAAAGTAATTATGTTGTGAACGAATAAACTGCTTGTTGCAGGCCAGTTTTTCTCAAGAAAATTAAACAAAATATAATAGCATAACCCGTAATATCATTATTATGAGTGCATTCGAAGATGTTAAAACAACACGGACCATTCGACAGGTGTGCGCATCGAAAATAACACATTTCGATAGCCTAATATGCCTTGCTTTTAGCGGTCGTCTATTTAGTTTAAACTGACAGACTTGTTGTGTATTGGATTTTTGAACAGCGTCTATAGGACTTCTACGAGAACATTGATTGGTCGATTCGGCATGAAAGCGTATGGGATAGTTGTGAATACGGGACAGCTCTCGATGCCGTTAACTGTCCGCGTCCTTCCGCGGACATCATGAATGACCGCGTGAACGAACTTTGCTCTGTGGATGAGGTTCGTACCTACAATTCTACAGTTACCTACAGGCGCTAGGAATTCAATGCACGACAGAGCGACAAAGTGCGCTGTAAATAATTTTCACGCTGGTACCACGTCACAGTTTTTCGGTCAATTTTTCGGTGTTGTCAAGAGAGGACACTTTAGCCTCTATTTTTGAGTCGGCTTTGCTTTGAAGATAAAGTTAGAAGTTTATTTGTCCGACTTGATTTTTATGTCAACTTGATAATATTTGCAAAGAGATATTTCACTTATCTATACAGGATAAGTTTTTATCCAGTGCGCAAATTTTAACCATGAATTCAGCATATCATTCTAGAGCAGAAATTTTTCGCCGGATATACAAAAAAAAAATTGCTGTTTCATAGAAAAGTGCAATACCTACGCGGTCAAAATGTATGGAACAGCTGATTTTTTTTTTTTTTTTTTTTTGTATAACCGGCGAAAAATTTCTAGAATGATATGCTGAATTCATGGTAAAAATTTGCGCACTGGATAAAAACTTTTCCTGTATAAAACCAGTGGTGTGACCGAAATTCGACCATGTTTTTTTTTTAATTAATTTAATGTATTTCTGATATATTAATACATTAAAATATTTCGCTTTCTGCTCTCCATATAACATTAACTACGCCAAATTTCAAACTCCTCCGTCCGCGTCATTTTCTTAAAAAGGGGTCCAAAGTTTTTGCTTCACGTATTAATCATCTTCATCATCATCATTTCAGCCGAAAGACGTCCACTGCTGGACATAGGCCTCCCCCAAGCTCCTCCACTACGACCGGTTCTGCGCTTCTCGCATCCAGCCGATTCCTGCGGCCTTCACAAGGTCATCGGCCGACCTTGTTCCAGGCCTTCCATCGCTACGCCTTCCGGCACGCGGAAGCCACTCCAGAACCTTTCGGCCCTTGCGTATTAATATATAAATAAAAAAGGTTCTAACTGTTCTATGCCTACTGCCTCTACCAACAAGCAATAAATAATGCATCAGCTCAATAAAGTAATACCAATCAATCATTCACAGCAATATTAATCATTAACAGATTATCTGGCCTGATGCGTTGCTCATAAATAGTAGAGTAAAGGTGTCGACACAATTGTAACACCGGACACTGACACCTACGGAATCATTGGCGGATTGACGGAAGAGCCACACGAGATGACAGTGTGCGAATGAGCGCCAGCGTAGGTACTCGACGAATGGGAATTGAAGATTGAAGATTGTATAATCGAATTATGTATTGCGATTGTAGACTAAGTATCCCATGAAAAAATCATTAAATAGGATTCAATGAACATTTAGAACAAATCTGAAAAACTATGTTATTACGGTCGCATATCATATTTTGTTCACCATATAACCTGACACTGGCCTGAAAATTGCAAAAACACGTAACGAAATTTGAATTTCGGCCTACCTTAGCGCGTGCATGGCATAGCGTGTTACAAGTATGTTCCCGGGGATAAGCCACGCGCCCGACCAAGCTTAGTTTAATTGTGTTTTGTGTGTAAACATAATAAAAGGTGCCTACTTAATTACTAATGCGTGTGTTCACATTAGCCAACACGACAGCGCGGCGGCGACGACACGATACGATACTTACGTTGCGGACCGTTACAAAAATTACGACAAGCACATTATACGAGCCTGTGTTTTTTGAATGTGCGATGAAATAATAGGTACTGTGGCGCTTACAGTACCGGGATTTTCAATGAAAGGCGTAGTTATTGTTAAGGAGGATGAGCTAAGGTACAATGTGAAAGTCAAATTTTCTTACTTTTTTTTTAAATTCAGATCAGGTTTTTCATGAAATAGTCATTCAAAGGGATTATATGAACTTAGAATTTTTAAAGATGTGTTTATGAATTTTAAAGATTATAGTTTTGTAAATACATAATACGTAAGTATTATACGTGTTAAGGTCGGGAATCACATTTTGTTTAACAAACAGCCTGACCCTGGCCTGGAAATTGCAAAAAACGTCAGAAAACTTGAGATTTGCAGGCTACCCTGGTGCTACCCCTTAATCATCATCATCATTTCAGCTTTCACTGTTGGACATAGGCCTCTTCCAATTTGAGGGGGTTTGCCATAATCGCCACGCTTGGCAGGCGAGTTGGCGATCGCAGTGTGGTGGTAAAATGCACAGAGAACGCTGCTGCCCATTCTCTAGTAAGTTCCTTTGTCTCCTCTTACGACACTCACGGGAAGAGATTGATTGATTGATTGATTGTTGTTGATTGATTGATGATTTTTTTTTTTGCTTGAGATGTTTGTATGTTTGTTACTCAATCACGTATAAACGGCTGATCGGATTCTGATGAAATATGGCACATAGATAGTTTATAACCTGGATAGGTATATACAGGCTGAAACAGAAACCCTATTGCTATCCTTAAGCACTAAACATAACAGCTGGTATAGAATCACTATACATAGTTTCAGCTCAAAATAAAATAGGTACTCTAAGAATTGATACGAAGTTTTCGGTTTCATATGTTTCTTAAATTAAAATCATAACAAACGTGTCACCGCACTACGAAGGTCAATAACTTTCCACGTTACTTGCCAATATCACGATAAATCTCTTCCGAGTGATGTGTTTATTTCAATTCGAAAAGTTCGGTATCTGGTATCAATGTATTAAAAATGCTCGTAACTTCCGAACATGTAGAGATAGGATTAAAAAACCCTTCCAATATCGCTTGATACCATCCAAAGAAACCGTGCCCTTGGTATGTATATACCCTTTCTGTTACACGTTCTATATACATAGGATATTTTAATCCGTTTCCGTGGGATAATTTCCGACCACCATGCGGGCGAAGCCACTGGAAAGAGCTAGTATGTGATAATTTTTTATTTTAGATCATGGCGCGCTCCAAGCCATTCCTGTATTTTTGCTAGTGTTTCTCTTATTATACATAGCATCAACGAATAAAATACCTAAGTGCCTATGTCATTAAGTCCGCCTCTGTACATTTTTGTGCTGCAAGTTTGCAATAAATAAAATACCCGTGGAGGTTGCATATGAGAGCCAACCTCTGCAGTACGTATCGCTTGTGCAAAACATACATAATTATCACCAAAGAAGTTAATCCAACGTACTTATATAATATTGTTTCGTGTTAATAAATGTACTACTTACTGTGTTATTAAAAAAAACCTATCATCAATGTGTAAAACACGAAACATAAATTATTATAGATCAAATAAAACTTTTAGAGGGTTTAAAATGAACTGAAAATTACGTAAATTCTCGTAAATACCAACCATCCAAAGAGGTTCACGACCTTACAAACTTCGATTTACAATCTGCTGTAACAAACATCTAACAGTATTAATTTATTCAAATTGCTTTAACTCTGATTACAATCAAAATAATATTGCATTAACCAACTTTCATTTTGGTTATAAAATCGGAGCGTTCTCGTTGGTATTCAAATTCAAATTTCGTCTAACACAAAAGATCCATTCTCTCCTCACATAGCCAGATCGCGCCATCCTACCGTCAGTTTTATGCCTACTACGCTCCCTTATCGTAAAGAAGTCGCAAAAAACGTATCTAAAGAAGTTATCTATCGTATTTTGTACCTTTCTGCCCTATCTGGGATTTCAATCCTTATCAACATCAATTCTCATCGGACAGCACATAAATAACTGTTTCAATTCACTATCCTAAAAACACGAACAGAACTAACCAAATATATTACCTAGGTACCTGTGTTTGTAATCGACACAAACTTATATTAAAGTTTCATCCCCTATTTCGGTTTTAAACCCTCGTATATTAATTAAGTTATTAGTAGTGTGAAATAATACGAAAGTTTACGAGTCGTGCGTACCAATTTCAATTCTAAATTAACATGCTACATAATTAAGCTTATCCCTTTTAATCGGTTCCAGATTAGTTTGACTGTAGGTATCATTACAATTAATGCAAGTCTTGGTGTTAAACCTAGTGGCATAAATACATTGAGGGTTCTAATAACATTACACAGCAGGTACATAAGTACAGCCCATCGATCGACACGCTACCGCAGTAGGTAATAATGTGCTAGCGAGTACGTATACATTCCCAGTGATAGAGCAAATCGGTAGGCCGTTACCGCAATCGAAACGGCTTAATAGTCTGCGTTAGACTAACGCACCATTTAAAAAGTCAACAGAAACTCGTTGGAAGTACTTTTCTTTCATTGTTTCCGGCCGTGCGGAGTGCCCTCAAGACTCGAGGAAATTGACAATGAAGGTAAAGTTTATCTTCCACCGTCAGCCGTTTGAGGGTCGAAGACGTGACCCGACCCCTTGATTCCATTACGGGCTCGCCGCGACCGACAATAGAGAATTAAAAGTCGAATTTTTACAGAGCCAACGAGCCGCTTATTCAATCGAAAAATCAATATCGCTATTCTCATAAATGAACTTATCGCGGAGTATTATTTTCGTGCAGACATTCTGTTTAATATTACAGCATAGATTTATTTTAACATCTCATTTCGATCCGAAAAATGGAACTGGTGAATAACGTTTGTTTTTAGGTAGTCGGGAGACAGAAGTGACAATGATTTTTATGAATAAATGAGCCTTCTCTTCTTTTCATACAATATTTTCAGGACATTTGCCTATGACCCAAACACAGTAGGCACCAACTGTACTAGATCCCAATCCAGTAAAGTCAGTTGTCAGTCAGTTATCAAATAATTTCTACGTAGGTAAGTCTCAAAGTAAAATTTCACTTGATTCAGGAAAATCCGTTCCAAATAAATTATACAAATTCACTATTTAGTGTCGAGTCCGTGTGCCTACACACCTTTAATCTTTGCAATACGCTGGGCACCTAAGTACCTGCTTGAATGTGAATGGCGGTCGCGGGAATGTTCCATTTGCATAATTATTCCAAAGATTTTGCATACTTTTATAGCTGCTCTCCAGGTTATCGCCACGATAAGTTACCGACATTACCGAAAAACTACAGACATAGGGAATCGGTATTTGCGAATAACGGGAATATAATCACGCCCTAATGAGGTAGTTACAGTGAATTTTAATGTATGAAGGTTTTGCTGAATTTGTTACTAATTTGGTCATTATTTTTCTCAATCACAATCTTTTTCAGGTAATAAGCTGAAAAGTGTCTGTAGCGTGACCATCGCCACAGATTTCCCAAAATATAAGAATATAAAAGATAATTCACATAAAAGAGGTTTCATGCACTTCAAGTTAAATCTAAATGAACATAATGCAGCATTGCATTTGTAAGCGGGCACGCCCTTTACGTCTGGAGGCTTTTATGTGAGTATTGAGTTCTGTTACGTTTACTGTTTTGTTTCTATTATTTATATCTGCTTGAGTTTAGTTACTATGTTTTGTTGGTATATTGACGTGTGCTAGTTGACATATGGCAAATAATTAAATTTTCTGTTTTGTGTTTAGTAATGTTAATTACTTACCTATTTTTGTACAGAATCAAGTTCTTCTAAGCTGTGCTGCTGGGGAGTTTGTTGCGCCATTTCTTCGTCCCAGCTAAAGCACTAGGAAGTGGTGAAGGGCGGGTGTTTTGGGGGGACTGTCTTATGTTATTTTGACGTTCAAAAAGTGCTGACTCTCAGCCTAGCATGAATAAATGACTTTTGATTATGATCCAAAATTTATTTTATTTAATTATATTATAAATAAATAAAATAAATTTTGTATTAAATAATTAAGTAGTAAATTATAATTATCATTCTGATTCGCTGTTGTTGAGAGCACTGATGGCCAAGTTGTACGAGGTACTTACGAGGCGAATTCAGGCAGGCACATTACATTGTGTATTTCATTTCATCACCACTGCTCTCCAAAGGGTGAAGGAAAACATCGTTAGGAAACGGGCATGTCCATTAACAAAAAATTCGAAGACATGTGACATCCACCAACCCCTATTGGGCCCTGGTGGTGTATTACGGCTCACTCCCTCTCACAGAGACGAGGCCTGTGCCCCAACAGTGGGATCATTATAGACTGATTGTGATTGCTTAGTGATGAAGGGAAATTTTATAGGCATTATTTACTGGGTCTAGCGTGATCAGAACTGTCCGCATATTTTCATGGCGAATTACATTTCATGTAGGCACACTAGGCACAGTCACGGTTTCACTCTGAATGGCTAGTAATAAATTATTGCACGTCATTATGCTTATTAGCAACTGGCCATAAATATAACGCTTGTGCTCCAAATGACATAAGCTTTTGAATTTGGGTCACACCCTGCCGAACCTACAAATACTGGACACTTCATGTGATTAGATTATTGCTTGCTATAAATAAACAGGGTTAGTTGTTTAGAGTTTAATGGACTTTGCTAAGTATAATATATTGATATATTGACCGCGGCTTTGTCTGCGTGGTGGTCGGAAATTGTATCATGGAAAAGTAATTAAATGAAATTTTTGTTAATGTAAGTAGAGCTTATAAGACATTTTTACACGTCAGTATTTTGTTGGTCAATATTTTAAAAAGTAGACGGCACGCGCATTTCCTAGCTAAAGTACCTACTGTTAAAGAGTCATTAATATAGAAGACGGCAAAAGAGGCCGAGGTTCTGGAGTGGCGACCGCATACTAGAAGACGTAGCATTGGAAGGCCTCCCACAAGATGTATGACCTGATGAAGGCCGCAGGAATCCGTTGTATGCGAGCCGCACAGAACCGGTCCAATTGGCGGGGCTTTGGGGAGCCTGTGTCCAGCAGTGGACATCTTTCGGCTGAAATGATGTTAAGAGGCCGTGGACGACCACCGATAACTTGGCTACGAACGATAAAACAATGACATGATGGTGAACAAAACGGCAAAAGACACAACCCACAATCGTACAGTATGGCGCAGAAGTACTAGGAGGGCTGACCCAAATATATTGCGATTATAGCCAGGAAAAAGAAGACGTTATGATGCTGATGATGATGACGTAGAAGGTACCGGTACTGGTTCCTTTACCGCTATTGGTACCAAGGTACTTTTTAGGTCCCGAGGTTATAAAGAAAAACGGAATCTATATAACTTTTATAACTGTCTGCCGCTGAGGTTTTCATATTGTGTCTCACAGCCAACATCAATACGGCAAAATAATAAAAGGATCCTCATTATTTTGGTCGACGAGACTTTTCAGTCAGTGAGTTACTTTCAAACTTGGAGTGCATTTGGGCGGGCGACGCTGTTTTCGTGTCGGCTTTAGTAACTATTTCCTTTGGGATCTCACGGGTGACACCCCGTGCCCTAGACTTCTGAGCAACATGGCAAACCATTTCAAGCTTAGTCTTGTTATAAATTGTATGTACAGTCATCAAAAGAGATAAGTAACCAGAATAAACTTAACTGTTTGTTTTCTATTAATTTAATTTGAAATCATTCATCGGTTGCTTACTAAACTTCAACAAAATCCTATGATTCTGAGGGTTCTGGTTACTTAACTCTTTTTGGTGACCGTACAGCATTGTCTAAACAGTTTATGTAGGTCAAAATATATAAGTAAGATTTCGTGGCAATATTTTCAAGTTTTTTTTTTTTTTTTTAAATTAAATAAAGTGGGTTCAGATCATTTTAATAGAGCATCAAATTGAACTTTGCCGATCTATAGCTAAAAAAAACAGCATTGCATCCAATGTTGACCAAATAACTTTCAGTTGAAAAAAAAGTAACGCTTCATCCAGTGGAAACCAGAACCATTGTTCTTAACTCAATGAAGGCACTGGAAACGTATACAATTTATTACTGTAGCCTGTCTACTCATCCGCCTTCATACAAAAGTAAGTACGAGTACAGTCGTACAACTGACGCTCTTTCACATGCAAATAAGCATGGAACCGCGGGTCTGTGTAATGTAGACTGGAGGATCTCACACTATGTGGAACACGATTTAGATATCGAATACAATTTGATTCTATTAAGAGCGCACCGAACTTCTGGCGCTAATTGAAGCGTGGCGGGTCTAGCTAGAATCACGCGCGAATTTATGTAATGTCATCGTATTCTTGAAATAAATACACATTTTGGAACTGTTATAGAAAACATGTCGTTTTGTTATTATTTAAATGACCTCCTGTGAAGTATATACTCCATACTGAGATATAACTTAACATTTTTTATAGAAGAAACTACAAGTTATCGTATTTCATTTATAGAGTGAATCTTTAAATAACTTACATATTAATTGCATAAGTAAAGGTTAAGTAATTACGCAGTTATTTCGTAATTACGAGTATGTATCGTTCCCCTAGTACAGGGGTCGGCAACCTGCGGATCGCGAGCCACATGCGGCTCTTTAGATGTGACGCTGCGGCTCTTTAGTTCCATGCGCAAATATTATTTATTTTCCCTTCACCTGGAGAGCTATCAAATAAAAAAATGGCGGTTTTCAAATAGGTTTAAAACCCGATTTCACGCAATTTTACTATGAAACCAAAAATAACTGTAATTTGTTTCGTAATCTGTACGATGTTTTAAATTTTTGTGGTTCTTTAAAAACTTTAAAATGTTGTAAATTGTAATTTTTTACTCTTCCGACTCAAAAGGTTGCCGACCCCTGCCCTAGTACGATCATAAAGCTTTGAATCCAATCAAACAGACCACGATATCTGATGAATTTTCAAATACATTTTTATAAATAATTGTTGATGAATGAAAAAATATTTTCTTTTTGATGCTCATAACTCTTTGTTACCTTGTATTTGTAATTGTCCCATTGATAAGAAATTAACAATTTTAATTACACATCGGTCGCTCACAATGGGCCTTATCAGAACGCTTAAAGTCACCCAAAGGGCAATGGAGAGGGCTATGCTTGGAGTTTCCCTACGCGATCGAATCAGGAATGAAGAGGTCCGCAGGAGAACCAAGGCAACCGACATAGCCCGAAGAATTGCCAAACTTAAGTGGCAGTGGGCAGGACACATTGCTCGTAGAACAGATGGCCGATTGGGCCGAAAGGTTCTGGAGTGGCGACCGCGTACCGGAAGATGTAGAGTGGGAAGGCCTCCCACAAATTGGACCGATGACGTTGTGAAGACCGTGGGAATCCGCTGGATGTTGGAAGCACAATACCGGTCGAAGTGGAGGAGCCTGGGGAGGCCTATGTCCAGCAGTGGACGTCTTTCGGCTAAAATGAATTACATACGGAACGTAAGACAAATGAGAAAGTATCTACCAAACTGAAGCACATTGTTATAAACAAGAAAGAAGCGGCTAAAATTCGTAACGAAATATTATCTTCGTAAATATATTTTACAGAATAAAATTTTCCTGTAACATTATTTAATACCGCAACATTTTGAAAAATCTTTTTAAAATATAGGCAAGAAGGAAAAAACCATTCCATCGATCAAATTAATTATGTTACAGGATACTTTCTTTGAGGAAGTTGTAATATCTAATTAACATCATTAAAGGGAAGTATGCTGAGACTGATAAATTATCTGGGAAACTCCTAAATACAATAATTAATATATTTTATAAAAGTTATAAAATAAATTCTATATAAATTGTTCTTGTAACTTAAAACTGTTCTATTTGAACTATTTGCTAAATATTCTAATGAATAAGAATTTCTAAGAACTTAAGTTCCTTTTATTCATACTTAATTAAGTTTAAATTATAAACAAAGGCTCAACCACGGCTTTTTGTACTGTATAGGAATTCGTTGAAATTAATGTTGAAAACAGCTGGATTTGAAAAGGGTATTGAAATTACTTAGGTGTACAGTTGTACACATTGCCTTTGTAGTTACATTGATTCAAAAGTATTTTAAAGCCTGTGAACACATACTGCCTTCCCGTGGGGTTAGGCAGAAATTACAGAAAGCCACCTGCTAGCTACGATTCTTACATACCTCATACGATATATGAACGTATACGAAGCATAGGATGCTTCGTCTACGTCGATATATCGATCGCTCGCTCGCACTAAGCTACTAAAATATTTTAGAATTTACATTAAATCGTCCATAATGTTCCCAGTACTAGCACACTGGTCTCTGTTTATACTGAGACCTCATACTAAGATTCTCCTGACGTTCTTAACTAGGATTCCTAAGGCTTTGTCCTCATCGTATCGGCACATGGTTTCGGAACCGATAGCGTTCTGCTATAGATTGGTTTCGTTACAAGGTATCGGTTCAAAAACCGAAATCCGACGTACAGCCAGTGCCAAGAATAACTAAAAAAAATTTCAGATGAATGGTATCCAAAATGGAAACAAAGATAAATTTCAAATTCCATTTTTCAATTCCATTGCTGAAATCAAACTATTCATGAGTGGTTTTGATACGTATTTATTTATTGAACCATTTGTGCATAATACAATTCCGGATACATTCGTTAAAAACCACAAACCAAAACCCATTTGATTTGTTTTTATGTAATCACTGATTTTATAGAATGATGAACGATTTTACTGGTCATATTCGAACACTTTGCTTAATAAGCATATAGATACACTATTTTATCGATTCAGTGGTTCAGTTCACATACAGGAAAAGTTTTAATTCAGTGCGTAAACTTTAACTATGAATTCAGCATATCATCCTAGACCCCCCCAGCGCAGAAATTTTTCGTCAGTTTTACAACAAAAAAAACAGCTGTTTCATAGAACAGTGCAATACCTACGCGGTAAAAATGTATGGAGCAGCTGATTTTTTTTTTTTGTAGAATCGGCGATAAATTTTTGTGCTGGGGGTATAGATGACCCACACCTTCGAAGCTTAAAAGCACCGATCACTTTCGCTCTTTTGCATAAAACCCAGTCCCTCACTGGAAAGAAGGCCAACATACCCAATAACAGCAATACGGCAAGGAAACACCTATTAATAACAAAGAACAAGTAAGTATGTTATTACACCATTTTCAGCCACTTAAGTAACAAACTTATATAATGCAAGTCAATTTGCTCAATAAAAAGTTTACGATCTACGCTCTCGTAACAGAAAGTTATAATTGTTCAAACAAACATTTAAAATACAGAGGCTTGATTTTTGTAACAAGAACAGAATGGATAAAAACGTAAACTAGGTATTACCAAAAAGTAAAACCGCATGGTAGCGTGACAAAGTTCATTTGCCAAAAGTTAAATTAAATTTAAAAGGATACATAAAACCTAACGTAGGACATATTACGAGTTGGGAAACTCAATAACAACTTGTGTAAAGCCAACATTGCAACTAATTGATTTCGTAAACTTGTTTTATTTAATTGGTCTCGAGCGGCTGCGTCCCAAGTTTTTATTGAGTGACATGCTATTCCAATTATTTTGATCGAGTTCTAACTTTAAACGAATCAAGATTCGCCTTTTAATCAGAAATAAACATCCAATTTCTCATGTCACAGTGACTATCAATTACAGCTCTAAGCTTTGAAATACAAATGTTTTAGATTCTTTCTTTTGAAATAGGACGATGGAACACGGAATACTCTGCGCATGCATGGACAGTTGCGCATGCGCAACTGTCTATGCTGTCTGTCTATATCAAATGGTATTTCTACTAGGCATTTTTCTATTATTAATGTGTTTGATCGTCTAAAACCACGTTATTAACGTTGAACTAGATCTTTGTAACCATTTTGATGGAAGGCTATCGATACTATACAATGAATAATTACGTTTTAATGCCGTTTGTAAATATGGTACAATCAGCAACCATCGCCTGCCTAGCCTTTCCCATACTATGTTGTAGTCAGCTTTCAGTCCAACTAGGTGCAACTGAATACCAGAATTATACACGGATCTCCACAACCAAACCCAGTTACTGGGTACCACGATACCTCTTGTTAAGACTGGTTGTCAGACTGTTGGGCTTCAAAGATCCACGAATGATAACCGGGACCAACGCAACGGTGCTTTCCCAGGCACGGAGGGGCCTTTGTATGTAAAGATAATCACCCATCTACGAACCAAATGCGGGAAGCATAGCTTAACCTGATCGATCATGCGGCTTCTATTTATTACTAAGCCACAAGCCTGTTAGGTACAATCAGCAACCACGACAGTGTATGGATGTTAGCCACACACTACATAAGCGACTGACGAGGCGGATGGCGAGTAATGGACAGCTCGCTGTCCGGTAAGGACCAAGCCCGGGTCGACGGCGCGTTGTGTTCCACGCGCGCCTCAAAGAGATGTCAGTACTAACTGGTGGGGTCCGCAAGAGCCGATGCCTGCTAGGGGTGCGGGTTGTTCGAAAGAGATACCGTGGCCCCTGGCACACAGGCATCCGAAGGAACGCGGGTGGGTTTTAGTCAGTAAAAGTCTGACACTCTCTCCTCCTCCAGATAAAAGGCTTTGACTATAGACACCATTAGCATTACACTCCAGAAATATAATTTGACTTGTAAGTTTATCTTTTTGCGAATCTACATACATACACAGGTTGAGAAAAATAAAATAGGGAAGTACTTAATTAAGTTTTCAACTGTTAATTTTTCTCTAGTCAAGTACTTAAAAAAGCAGAAGAACTTCATAAAACTACGTCGTACTATGTGGCAGCAAAGTTGTATTTTCTTCAATTCTTCATGCTACATTCGTTATATTTATAAGTACTGCAGGCATAGCATGACGCTTTCAATTTCTACTCTACTGGTTGTTGAGTCCACCCATCTCAACATCGCCGCGCGCCAGCGGCAGTGAAAGAGGGGTGCGGGGACAGCGGCTCGTCAGCCGGCCGAACGGCCGAACGCGGGCCCCCGCGCCACACCAGTCAGCTGTTGCACGCTTCCACGCACGGCTGCGCTTGCGTCTCTTAATGTTCATATTATCTTGTTTACATTTTTAAACCGACCATCTTAACCGTTGTAATTTAATATCATTCATTATAATACATGTTATACAGTCCACTAAATCTTTAATTTTGCTCCACCACGACCTATCGTCGCGAACAACTGTAGAAAATAAATCGTATGTCTACATTTCTCGGTGAAAAACTGTCAACTGTCTATACGTAAACGTCATTATTGTCTACTCTTCCGACGACAAAACGCTTGTCTACGGTTTTCCTGCTAAGCCAGCTGGAAGCTGACCCAAAAATTTTAATGATGATGATTATATCTCATTTTGAATATTCGTTTGCAAGTTTGCTAGTAACAAATTAAGTCGGGAAATTAATAGTTTATCAAATGGACTACCAACTTAAATTACCCATACGTATGTTTAAATCACAACTGTCATTCTTTGACAGTCGTGTGAAAAGGGTAATTGGCGTAATGATATTCTATATCGATTCATTGACGTAATTTGTCAATATTCTAAACAACCCTGACTGTACATACCTACTCGTGGAAACAATTTACAAAAGTTATTCATTGTTCATAATTAATAAACACATTAAAACGAATTGTTGTTTACAGGCTTCAAAGACGGAGCCTGCTAATATTTGTAAGTTATATCAAACAAATCACAGCCTGTTGATTCGGCTCTTAAATCGAATTACGTTTATTTAATTGAACACTTCTAAGTTAACGACATCGGTGACTCCGTAGAAACGTGCCAATGTAAAAAGTTTAAGGTTTTAAATGTCGTGTTTTTATCGGCAAACTCTATTTATCAGCAAGGATTAGGCAAGCTCATTAGTTATTACTGTACTTTTTCATTCCTATACTTTTACTGTCTAAAAAATTAAAACTCAGTATCCCAGTCTCCAACAGTTCCGTGTGGTGCCGGACTTAAAAGAATGGCACCATCCCATTTCTTCCCATGGGTGTCGTAAAAGGCGACTAAGGGACTTACTAGAGAATGGGCAGCAGCATTCTCTATGCATTTTACGCCTGCCAAGCGTGGCGATTATGGCAAAACCCCCCTTTTGCCATAATCGCCACGCTTGGCAGGCCTTATTTATTGCTTGTTGGTAGAGGCAGTAGGCATAGAACAGTTAGAACCTTTTTATTCATACATTAATACGCAAGGGCCGAAAGGTTCTGGAGTGGCTTCCGCGTACCGGAAGGCGTAGTGTTGGAAGGCCTCCCACGAGGTCGGCCGATGTCCTTGTGAAGGCCGCGGAAATCCTCTGGATCCGAGAAGCGTAGAACCGGTCGAAGTGAAGGAGCTTAGTAGTGGACGTCTTTCGGCTGAAATGATGATGATGATTATGATCCCAGTCTCAAGTGGTGGCGCAGTGACGGCCTAGTGGTAACGGCCGTGACTTACGTAGGTCAATAACTTTCCACGTTACTTGCCAATTTCACGATAAATCTTTTCCGAGTGATGTGTTTATATCAATTTGAAAAGTATGATTTTTGGTATCAATGTATTAAAAATTCTCATAACTTCCTAACATGTAGAGATAGGATTAATTATCCCTTCCAATATCTTTTGATATCATCCAAAGAAGCCGCGCCCTTGGTTTGTATATAACCTTTCCGTTACACGTTGTATATTCCAATGTACTACAGGAACAGCTGTCGTCCTTACGGTTACTTCAATATGCAGCTAATGAGCTGGTCACCCTGTGATGTAATATATGTCCTGTGCACACACATACACACAGACAGACACAAACATATACAAACACACACAGCTACAGATCGTTAACAGTCGGGCGCTAACTGTGAGTACTGTGACCCATATCTGGCCGGCACATAACAGATGTGATAAACCATGAGTTGTTACTTCAAACTTATGACTTACTTCGTATTTGATGCAAAATACAACTTTAGCCCACATTCACTTAGATACCGTGGGAATACTGTATATTTCGTAGAATGAAAAATTAAAGCAAGAGAAGAAAATGAGGTAGATTAAGAAGAAGATATAAACAGGGTGGCAGAGATTCAAATCATGATTCTGAAAGCCTTGTATTGAACAATTCGGCGGTTATTTAAAAAAACCAGCTCTGCCATACATTTTGACCGCGTAGATAATGCACATTTCTATGAAACAGCCCTTTTTTTTAAACCGACGAAAAATGTATTTAGATTCTAGAATCATGTACTGAAGTCATGGTAACAGTTTGAGCATCGACGTCCTACGCCGATACTTATACAGGCCAATAGCAGAAGAAAAAAGTTTAAACAAATAAATTAAAAATGAAGATTAATACTTACTACTTAAATTAGTTTAAAAATACACGTTAAAGCTTGATGAGGTCGGTGACATTTCAGAAGTGATAATTTTATCTATGAAAACATATGAAATAGATGTAAAAAACACAGGAAAGCGATATTAGCTCAGGGATCACAAACGTTTCTTTTAACAAGCTTTTTGGAGTTAGTACTGCTTCACTCCGTTCTTGTTTTCACCCTAACCGTAATGTACTTTATAATCCCGCTATAAGACGAAATAAAAGTGATACAGTCACAAAGAAAAAAGTAGGAACTAAGTAAGCAAATATGTTTATTTCAGATCTAATTATCCTACATTAAGTATCACAAAACTAATCACAGCTTTCGTAAATTGTGCAATTAGTTTCTTTACGTCAAATTCTATTGATTTTAATAACAGTACCTAATGGTGAGTTGAAAGTGGTTTTAAAAATAATACTTGGGTTGTTGCACTTGCTAGCTGTACTTAATTTTTAAATTTCGTGGTGAATCGAGACTGTAATTAAATCTATATAAATAAAAAGACAAGTCCTGACTGACTGACTGATTGACTGACTCATCAACGCCCAGCCTAAACCCTTGGACCTAGAAAGCTTAAATTTTGCACAGAGGTTCCCTTTGTAATGTAGACAAGGAATAAGGAAGGGTTTTTCGAAATTCAACCCCTAAGGGAGTTAAATAGGGGATGAAAGTTCCACGCGGGCGAAGCCGCTGGTAAAAGCTAGTATTTTATAATTATGTAAGTACTTTCGGGAGGGAAAACAAGAACGGTGAGAATCAGTACCAACCCGCTTTTTGATTCCCAAGTTCAAGTATAGACAGATAATGGAAAGAACATAATATTCAAACTAGTTTCAGCCGATAAGCTGATCAAACGGTCCTTGGAAGTTATCTCTGCGAAAATACAAGCCTGTTGCGAAAATGAAGTCTAAAAAGCTAAATTCTAAGACTAAATAAAAAGGGAAGAATTAGTAATAAAAAAGACTGCTAATGACTAAAGAACAGAGCTAACGAATACGATTCTTTAGTGCTAGCCTGAGGCGGCCATATTTGTTCTTCTATTTTTCCGAGTAGTTACGAGTACGTGTGAGCCACATGAAGACTTTTTAGACGGAAACTTTTGTAATACGTGGGAAAGTAAGTAATTACTACAATTATAATAATACAATTCAAAACGTGTCAATTGCCTTCTACGTATTTCTGGAGTTGTCGATTTGCCCACAAATAAATAAACTTCGTGCGAATTACCAACAGAAAACATGTATTATTTAATAGTGTCAGTTCACCCGATTCGGGCGTATAAATACGTGCGAATGCACTACTAAGCCGAAAAAACAGAGGCCTCTCAATTCGCATGAGTAATAAATAATCTTGCTCCCATACAGAGTGGCAACAATGTAAGCGGTCATGTTAAATGTTGAACATTTACGTTCAGACACTACAGTGCAACGTGCAACGAGCAACGTTCGTGTTCAGTGACAGGTGGCGGCGGTAACACGTTCTCAGTACACGATCAGTATTTATTATTAAACGATAAGGTTTCATTACGTCACGATACCGTTTGTAACTAGTTAAACGCCTAGAATACCTAGAAATCTCAAGTGTTATACGTAATATGTTTTTTAGAGTCTCTTGGCTAACTAATAACCGACGCACGGATCGATCGATCAGGTTAAGCTACGCTTGCCGCGGTTTCTCCATGGATAGGTGACCATCTTTACATACTGAGATGAGACCCCCTCCGTGCCTTCACAAGCACGTTAAGCCGGTGGTCCCGGCTTTCATTTGTGGATCTTTGACAGTCGTTACGGGTCGTCAGAACCCGAAAGTCTGACAACCAGTCTTAACAAGATGTATCGTATTACCCGGTAACTGGGTTGTGGAGGTCAGATAGGCAGTCGCTCCATGTTAAATACTAGTATACAAATTCTCCAATGGAACTGCATCCGGTTAGACTGGAAGGCGACCCCAACATAGTTGGGAAAAGGGCTAGGCAGATGATAACATGTTGCATTTAAATTCATAGACAATCTTTCAGGTAGGGAAACTACTCAATAATTTGAAGAACTCGTCTCTGATAGCGAACACGAGCATCTGTTTCATACGTATTTTCATTTGCGAATGAATTAAAAGTCAGCCTGTCCTATGTAAAAGTTTTCTGATGACGATATGCTGATATGAAGATATACCATTCTGATGATGATGATATATGGTAGGCTCCTACACATATGCCGACGGCACAGTCGACGGGTTTTTGCCTTGCGAGTATGCTGCAAGCGTTATTAGGCCTTGCCGCTGAAACCGAGCCGGCCTTGTTGGCGGCATGCCCGCCGGCCGGGCCGCCGGCATTGTGTGTAGGAGCCTTAAGGATCCGTCAGACAGAAATTGATCGTCATTTGTTAGTCCATGTTCCCACGGATGAAATAATATCGCAGCGGGATTTTTTCGCACACTCGATCTTCAACGTACTGGTTAACGACGAGAGTAGAAAATCGAACAGTAAAACAACTGTTCGATTTTAGACGCGCTAAGATGCACTCTTTTACATTTTTTCAATGCTTCGTTCAACATCGAAAGTTAGAATCCAGTGTGCAAAAGAATCCCGCCGTGATTTTATTACGTCCGTGTGAACGTCAACGAACCTGTATAGCACGTCAAAGCTCAGAAAACTCACTATGCAACTTTTTGCAATCCATCCTTTTTAGATCAGCTCTCAATGTAACTACAAGCGACACATAGCTACGGCGAACTGACTTCCTCATTCCAGCGAATAGATACAGCATCCTTCACTCCGATCGATTTTTTATAACGCTTTTATTAGCTCGGGTTGTATGTATATATATGTATATATGTATATAACGGAATCTTTGAGCCTAATTTTCACTGGTTTCTAGACGTCTGATCAACTTGAAACTTTGCACACGTCTTAAGGGCCGATGACAATGCAATAACCCGATAAAAAAATTCAAAATTAAAAAAAAAAAAAATTAAAAAAAATATACATTTTTTTTTTCCCGATAAAAATTTGATCGAACTAAAAAATGGAAAATAAATAATAGTTTAAAAAACTAAAAAAACACGCTTTTATTGCTGACCGAACTAAAAAGTAGAAAATAATTTTTAATTACAAAGAGTTTATGTTACAGTAGTAGGAAGTCAATAATTCAATTCAGAGTAAAAAGCGTGGGGTGCTTGATATTTTAATTATTACAACTATTCTATTGGCAACCATCTATGAGAGGAGAGTCATGAAAATATAGGAAAATGCACCCCACGCTTTTTACTCTGAATTGAATTATTGACTTCCTCTCTTTGTAATTAAAAATTATTTTCTACTATTTAGTTCGGTCAGCAATAAAAGCGTGTTTTTTTCGTTTTTTTTAAACTGTTATTTATTTTCCGACTGTGCATAACTAAGACTCATAGATTGTTGGTATATTGGTATGGCTAGCTGACATACGGCAAATGATTTAATTAAATTTTCTGTGTCTCTTCTCTCTCTCATATTGTATAGAATATACCTAGTGTATCTAGCTAAACAGACAGCTGTAGTACTGAACTTCTTCCCAGCTAAAAAAAAACTAGAAAGTGATGAAGGGCGGGCGTTTTTGGAGACTGTCTTATGTAGTTTTGATGTTCGAAAAGTGCTGATTGTCAGCCTAATTTGGATAAATGACTTTTGATTTTGATAGATTATTATCGATAATAAATATGGGCAAAATGTTTTAGAAACGTTACTTGTGTAATTATGTTTTTAACTACGATACATATATCTAACATTATGTCTACTTAAAAACCATCATATCCATGTCAATTAAGAACCTTCAACCTACAATTTGTAATGTGGATGATATCTACTTTTACCCTTAATTTGACCCATACAAACTAATTCCATCAATTATCGAGCCGCATTCCAATAATTTAGTTGTTGTTGTTTTACGACACAAAAATCACAGTCCAAACAACATGTCGTGTGTTCACGTTTACAGCCGTCACGCAATATTGCCCGGTCGATTGTACCCTTGCAACCACTACTTTTCCATGACTATATATATTTTTATAGGAAACTCAAAGCATTTACATATTTCAAATAAACCATTTACAGGCACTTTTGAATTATCATGGGGTCGGCCCGTCAGAATGATACAGCTCAAGCCCAATCCAAAAAACATACATGCTGTTACAAAAAGTTGGTTGCTTCATTCATGTTGAAATTATACATATGAAAACGATGTATAAAAGACATCCATATTAAAAGTGTCCGTATTAAAAACAAACAATTCAGAAATTAAATAAGCCGTGGCTAAGTTAAGAGATGAATTGAATTATACAAATTAAAAGAAACATAAAGGTAAGTGGTATTGACGTTCAAAGCTGTGCTACGAAGCAAGGTAGGTAGGTAAATAGCGATAGGTTTCAGTCAGTCATAAGAGCCATGAGCTTGAAGAGAGTCTCTTCGAGAGAACGCTCAGTGCACCTACACTGGGCAGATAAATAATCCCGCTAACTGACTAATCTCCTCACAAAACCATGATTTAATTACATGAATTATTCTTTGACATGAGAGAACGAGAGGGAATGAATCAAATTAAATTGTATGTATCTAGTCTGCTAATTTTCTAATTTGTATAAAAAACAGTATTTCAATGACTTCGTGTTCTTTAAGAGAACCTGTGACCAAGAGATCAAACCTACCTGCCGTAGTTACTTTTTTCTATGGGTAACACATACAAATTATATTCAATTTTGTCAGAGTGTTTCACCATGATTTCACTTAATTCAAAAGTAGTTCCATCCTTCCATCATTCATTTTTCACGCGGTTTCAAAGCGTGTATGCGAAAAATGTCCATCGAAATCCATTAATTCCTCGAAATCACCCAAACAATGGAATCCTCACTGCACTTTTGCGATTGATACTGCAGAAATGGATGGTATGACACGTTTCAATACTTTCCACCTAATATTCCTATGAAAAACTATTGAAAATAAAGCCTAAACAAAAAATCCATTACTTTTGTGTGTTTCATCGATCCGAACCGATCGTCATGAAACAGAGATATTATAGTCTGGGATATGGAGAAGGGACATAGGCTACTTTTTACGCGATAACTGTTATCCACGCGGTCGGAACCACGGGCAAAAGCGATAAAGCAACTACACCTTATTGTCTGCCAAAGAAAAAACTAAAACATTTCGGCAAAACAGTTGCAAAATGGTTACCTCGGGATACTATACAATAATATTTCACTTACATTTTATCAGGAAGCAAACTATTATATCTACCGTAGCCGAGGCGAATCTTCCGATTCAGCGCGGTATTATTTAATAGGCAGTCGGCTGGCAACATTCCAAATTGAATAACAAAGTGGCGATTAGGGGACAATACAAAAAAAGGGAAAAGACGCCAAGAGGCCGACGCTCAGTTCGTTATCGATGGTTTCATAAAAGATAATGACGATTTCAGTTAAAGTTTCCTTTTTGCAAAACGTTCTAGGAATAGAGAAATGTTGGTTTAGCCGTTGAGCTTTTTATATATATGAGGTTTGCCTATGAGGGATCGGCTTTTCATCAAACAAATGGGGTTAAATGTCAATATATCTAAGGGTGCGCCATCGCAAACAATCCTAGAAATGTTACATCGTTTCGATGGTTTCGTATGTCTGTACAAACAATGTGACCTCTATTAATACAGGTACAGTTGGCCGCCTGCCGGTAGTAACATTTTGACCTTTGGCTGGTCTTGTGAAGCAAGGAGTTTCAATAGAAAAAACAGACTAACAAATACTGGTTTTGCTACCACTGACAAGTGGCCTACTGCACCTATTAGTCACTTGAAGATATTAAGGAGGACGAAATTTTTTTTTTGGGTGAGAAATCAACAAATGACTTCTCCCGCTCTAGGTGGAGCAGGCGGGCATGACTTTTACTGACTAAAACCCACCTGTGTTCCGTCAGTTGCTTGTGGGCCAAGGGCGACGGTATCTCTTTCGAACAACCCGCACCCCTGGCAGGCATCGGCCCTTGCGGACCCCACCAGTTGGTGCTAACATCTCTGACGGCGCGTGGAACACAACGCGCCGTCCCGCCTACAACTTTTCGGCCGCAGGGGATAGGGAGAGCGGCCAACGCTATACCGACACTTCTCCTCCCCTGCGGCTCTACCGCGTCCGCCATCAAACGGTAGCGGCCCCGTCCAGGCCACGGAAGGGAAGAGCGCTACTCAGAAGTACCGCAACCTACTTTGTGGCCGGTACGTCGTCAGCTTGAAGGCAAGAGCCCCGACGAGCGGCCCCACCTTGTGGTTCCTCTTCGCTTCACCGTGGCTGGGAGACCACGGCTACTGAGCCCCCCCGCAACGACAATGCGGGAACCCACTGGGGGGGAGGTGGATGCGCTAAGGTACGTTTATTATAATTTTCAGGTAAGTGTCAGATTGTATCTTGAAGTAATCAAGATGAAATGATTCGAAACCATAACACATTTAGCTTTGAAGAATTATAATCATTAAAATAATCATCAATACAACCCTTTTTTTTTTGAGAATGGGAAATCATCAAATAACTACCCAGCATGACAGACTTTTACTGACTAAAACCCACCCGTGTTCCTTCAGTTGCCTGTGTGCCAGGGGCCACGGTATTTCTTTCGAACAGCCCGCACCCCTGTCAGATCAATACAACCCTCAAAGTTTATTTAATCCCATTGAATGACTATTTAATGAAAAGTAAACAACATACATAAATTTATTCTTATTCTTATACGAAAAAGTAAAGAAAATTTAGATTTAGTGGGCTACCCTGACGCTTCTCCCTTAAATAAGATGAAGATACGAGCTCGCAATTAAAATCCTAGGATGTAATTTCATAATTATTTCCCGTATTGTACTAATTTAATGTAATTTGAGCCACAATACGAATCTAGTCTTTTGACATCGAAAACGTTCAGCTCAGCTTTATTCGCGAATAAGCAATTTCATATTACCTCCTGTGATCTTACTACCTTGTGATCCTCAGACGTAATTGCCTATTTAAGTCAAGCGTTCAATTTTGACGTTACGGAATGTCTAGAACTGAGAAATCGTTTAAGTTAAGGGTAGGTAATACTAATAGATGGAATTTGAACTGTAATGTGCAGAAACAGAGAACAAAATGGGTTAATTATAACACCGTTTTTGCCAGTTTCTTTAAAGCTCTTCAGGAATCCCACAATAAGAAAAAGACTTAAAACAAATTCCTTTGTCGAATTTGAAGTTCAGTTTCACAGAGCATTTTTTCCATTTATACTGTCGTTATTATTATTGCCTTCAGCGGAACTTCTGAGAACAACGTTTACTAAGCAACATTAAATTTTCAAAGTGCATTGTCCGACCGGTAGCCCTTGAGGTATCTCTACCCTTGTCTCAGCGAAGCACGCAGTTTTAGATTAAACATCTGAAATATTCAGGTAATAGACTCTGTGTGTTCCTGCTATTTTTAATATCATGGAAAACTACCTTTAAATAAAAGGAAAATTTGGTGACCTTTACCTAATATCAAACTTACAGAGAAATATCAGTCTTTTATAGTGTCAAATGCTATCATTTTTTTTTACTCATCCTTGCATAGTAATTTATCATTTCTTTTGGTGATAAAATACCAAGACCACTCTCTGCCTCTGAAAGCATGGGCCCCGGCTGTTATTCATAGATTTTTAACAGTCGTTACGGGTTGTCAGAAGCCCGAAAGTGTTACAACCAGTCTTACCAAGGCGATCGTCTTACCCAGTAACTGGGTTATGGAAGTCAGATAGGCAGTCGCTCCATGTAAAATACTGGTATTCAGCTGCATCCGGTTAGACTGGAAGCTGACCCCGAAATAGTTGCGAAAAAGGCTAGGCAGATGCTGTTGATAATGTTTGGTGATCAAATTATGCACGTAATCCGTATTTATTTAAAACAGAATTTAAAAAAAAAACCTTACCTACGTACTTTATTTACATTATACTTTTAATAAAGACTTGCCACGGTGCAAACAATTTACGAATGAAATGCCAGTTCTGTTCAACAATATTCTCCAATTGTGGAGTGAAATATTAAAGGCAAAGAATTCAATTTGCCACAGTACAAAAAGTTTATTCTCTCCGAATAAAAGTGCATTCATTGCTATTGACTTCATCTAATACTGTGGACTGCTCGGTATCAATCCAATTTGCTTTTATCCTTGCCCTACATAAGACTGCCTTAATTTAAAACCTTTCAGTTCTCTATTGTGACTTTTGTATTATACTTATTACTTATTACCTACATGTGTTTTCAGTAAATTATTTGGAGTTCATATCGTTATTATTATTACCTTACACATTAAAAGAACCAAAGTACTTTTTTATGAACTATTTCAGTCTAAAATCGCTAACCTCGTGCAGTCGTTGGTGTTTACAAAACTCTCGGATATTAGTCTGTGGTGTACGGCATGAGAGTCTATTTTTGTTTGCATGTGTACACAGTCGCGTGTTGAAATATGCCAAACCCCTCCAATTAAGGACCAGGCAAAGTGCGACGAGTGTACGTAAGCAGGTCGGGGCGATATCATAACGTTTACACACGACTTTTACACGAGACTGCCGCGGGGTTTATGAAGCTTTTCGTTTCAGAACGCACGCGATACATTCTGCATCGATGCACTCTCGGTACGCCCCAAAAAATTACTAAACCATGTAAGAAAAAGAGCACAACCGTAGGAACGTTTCCGACGTGTAGATTTTTCCTTATACTGTGACAAACTTTCCGGTCCAAAACTACTTCATAAAAGTTACTTAACTATTTTCGCGTCGAGACGTTACTTATCCTCTTATTTCAGAACGTTTACAAAAAACCACGCCATTTTTGAGACGCGGCTTCAAACTTTCTCATTCACAGTACCCTCGCTTATGAAACGCCAGAGAGTCTGAATATAGTGTCTGTCAGGAACAATCATGAAGTAAGTTTTGCTGGATATTATAACATAAGTATACGGTCAGAGTTATCTCGATCTTGATTCGCGGATTACGTGCAATTAGCAGATAAATAAACGAGTCCATTAGCTTTAGAACAGTGGACCGTAATTACTCGGGCGAGGTTTCTGTTAGATTCACGGAATGCCAGATTAGGGGTAATTAAGTCTTGTGGGAGTGCAACCCAGCGACGACCATTATATGGGATAATGAGGTGTCCAGTCAGCCGGCTCTTGTAATATGTAAATTGAATTTTCTATGCCCTCCCGAAAGGACGACTAGTTTTAAACGAGTTAGACGGACGGTTCGAGCAACGACGTAAACCTTTTTATGTCGTCATTATTGTACCTAGCATACTAATCCAATTAGTCACACAACCGCACTAATAATTAGGTTCAATCACAACAATCAAACGAAGTAGGGCATGTCATTTCCATACAATACGGTATAACTAGAACACCGGTTTGTAACCTCTATTTAATTTATTAAAGGACAACTGACATAATTTACTGGGGACACTAGTAAATGCTTTAATTCATTATAGGAAGTCACGCTATGAAACATTTAACTCATGTCACGATATAAATATTCTAGTCTAATGTCACTTAGAATTTAATGCTACCCATATTCTTTTTTGTAAGAATCAACGTAACTGTTACCAAAAAAAAACTATGTAATTTTATGTAGCCAGGCAACCATCTAAAAATCCTTTGTGCCGATTTGACGGTATACGGTAACGTTAATAAAAACGGATAGGTGTCGCCCACACCGCTATAAAAGAGGTCCACAATTATTTCTACGGGCAACCCTATCTCCCGTGTCCCTGAAAGAGTCGTACTGTGGAAGGCGAACAGCGACAAAAATTCCAATACCGTGTGTTAGCACCGCCGCTGTTGCGTGCCACACGTTTTCGGGTCACACGAACCACTAGCAGAAAAAGTAGGCTGAAATCAAATATTCTTTCCTTCTAAACGAAAAATCAAGCACTATAATTATAAGCTACATTTTTACCCGACTGCGCGTCGCAAAGGAGAGTAACGTATTTATCAGCAAATGTATGTATTTATTTGTGTATGTATGTGTCTTTGTGGCACATTTGAGAACAAACGCGTGGACTGATTATTTGATGAATCTTACGTTAGTCGATTTGTCTTATTAAGGCGAGTGTCACTAAAGACCACAACAAGACGACATATTGTGCTAAAGAAAAAAAAGTCGGCGATCTATCTCGAATGGGGTATCATTGAATAGATCTTTGAAAATCATCTTGACTATTACCTATACGGTATACCTATGTGGTGTAAAAAACACACCACATAGCCGTCAACTAAGCATAAAACTAAGTAACGTTGAACAAAAATACTTGCTGAGAAACTAGTTTTATTTTTGGTGTTTGCGGTAGTGCGCAATATAACGCACACAAAACATTGTGCTTATGGGTACATGTTACGATACAGGGGTTTTATTTTTTTGAGCATGAGAAATCATCTAATAACTCTCCCGGTCTGGATGGAGCAGAAGGGCGTGTCAGACTTTTACTGACTAAAACCCACCCTTGTTCCTACAGTTGCCTGTATGAAGGGGCTACGGTATCTCTTTCGAAAATCCGCACCCTCAGCAGACGGTACAGGGGTCAAGGGGTATTTAAAGTAGTGATTTCATAAAAAACGTTTTTTTCGTAAAATATGTCAATAAAACTTGGACTTTTGACCTTCAATATCTCCGTAACCAAAAGTTTCCCAAGTACGGCCCAGTACAAAAATTAAAAAAAAATCGGATTGGCTGAATGTTGATCCCAAGATAGTTTGGAAAAGGCTAGGCAGATGATGATGATGGTCATGATGGTCCAGTACAAAACAAGTATTGACGGAGACTACAAGTGACTCTTGGCTACGTTAAGTGTCTTTTACACCCGATATAGAGAGAGATTAACTACTATGCCATGGCTCTTCAGTTCAGGCGTCTTTTTATGCGTGGGGTGCTTGATATTAATCTTTATAAAAATGAATCGCAAAATGTGTTGGTAAGCGCATAACTCAACAACGCCTGGACCAATTTTACAAATTCTTTTTTTTAAATGTTCGTTGAAGTCCATGGTTTTTTTTTTGGGTTTTTTTTTATGTTTAGGGTAGGTAGGGTAGGTAGGATAGGGTAGGGTAGGTAGGGTAGGTAGGGTAGGTAGGGTAGGTAGGGTAGGTAGGGTAGGTAGGGTAGGTAGGGTAGGTAGGGTAGGTAGGGTAGGTAGGGTAGGTAGGGTAGGTAGGGTAGGTAGGGTAGGTAGGGTAGGTAAGGTAGGTAGGGAAGGTATTTTGTATGAATGACTATTGGACGGACATGACAACGTCTGTCGGGTCAGCTAGTTGATAATAAAAATACCTCAAAAAGCACCCCACGCTTTATTGATTTTTTTTTTAACGTTATGAAACAAATTTATGAAATTATAGGCAATTGGCATCCGTCCTCGATAAGTCTACAAAGTTTAAATTGAAATCTGTCCGTTTTAAGTGGGTCAAAACCAAGTCCAAAGGAGTCGGTTACAACACATACATGGTTACAAACATACAGGTGAAGCTAATAAAAAAGTGTTAAAAACCTTTATTGTTTCCTACTGCATGAGGTTATTCGTAGTACTAAGCAGGTAAGTCAACCTCTTAAGGCTAGGTTGTTCCGGCATGTAGGCCTTTGAAACGCTACCTCCGCCTCCCCCAAATGCGGCATGACGTATTTATTTACGATGAACTGTCAACCATTTAGCAGAAAATCCATGCCATAGTATAACATATTGCATTGTTGATCAACTGAATTATATTTGCTAAAGTTCGAAATTTTTTCCTTGGTTTTAGGTACGGTATGGTAAAACTAAAAATATTACTTAAAGTTCCCTGTGTAGGGTAAGTGTCCTGTAAGTTACCTATTGAGCGTTTTCATATTATCAGATATTGATACCAACCCGATACAGATATGTCAGCAGCTGTACACATACCGATTCGAAACCGATATATTTATTATCGGCCTGATGCTATTAGTGAATATCGATGACCATCGCGACTCACCAAACGACCACAGTAGGTACAGTACCTAAGTATCGACGTCTCGAAGTCAGCAATGCAAATAAGTGCGTTCAATTGAAAGAATGGCCAGTTCTCTCACCTCTATTGTGCTGCAGGCTTAGCACGAGAACCGTAGATAAGCGTTTTGTCGTCGGAAGAGTAGACAAAAATGATGTTTCCCTATAGACAGTTGACAGTTTTGTACCAAGAAAAGTAGACAAGCAATTTCTATTCTACAGAAGAGTAGATATAGAAATGCGTCCTGCTAAGCCTGCTGATATCGGAGTCAGTCACTGTCTACGACGACTTATGTGACAATAACAACTCTATGTAAAAGCGTTTATTATTTACTAAACGTTTGCGAAAACCTAATCCCCGGTGTCGTGGCAGTGTCGGAATCGGCTAATGTGCTGTGTTGTAATTTAATGTAATTGTTAAAGTGATGTAATCAACTAGTTTCGAATGAAAATCAAGAAATGTATTTTCATTCAAAACTAGCTTTTGCGTGAGGCTGGTAGTTCCAGAAATAGCGATTCCAAACATTTATGAAAAAACAAACCCGGCTTTACTATTACAATATTATGATTGCTACGGGTTTCAACCTCAGGACTAGCTGCTTCTCACACGGACAACTGTACGTCAATTGATCCCGCGACACCAGTCCTGTTTGCTTTGTTTCTTTGTATATTTAGGCAGTTGAGAGCAAATCTACAAATGTGACATAGTTGTGTACAGGGAAGTTTTTATAATGTGGCACAATAGTGGTGTCTTACGACTTCTACGAGAACGAAGTCACGAGCAGAAGCTAGTTACAGATACATATGGTTTTGCGGTTGTAAGGTGAAAATGAAAAATTGCAATAGTTTCAGACCTTTCAACCAGATAATTTCCAGACAAGTTTTAGCTGTCAGTGAATTTAAGAATTTAAATTCGAACTGATGGAACACGGGTGGGTTCAGTAAAAGTCTGATAAGCCCTCCCGTTCCGCCCAGAGCGGGAGAAGTCATTTGATGATTTCCCATTAAAAACAAAAAAATACCCTTGTGCAATTTCTTTTTTGAGAAAATAAATGTCTTTAATCCGAAATCATGCTTCTGGAAACATGATTTCGAATTAAAGACATTTATTTTCAGAGGTTCCCAGAGGTTAAGCTAAGCGTAACTTGTCAGTGAATTCAAGAATTTATAAAGTCAAGCTGTGTGTCCGACAGTATTTCTCTTCTTCAAAATGGTAGATTTCCATGCAAATCATCCACTATTTTATTTACATCTTTGGTTGCAGAGGTTTCAAAGATCCTGATTTTCAGATTTTTATCAAGTAGAATACGCTTAAATGGTCATACTGTTTCGGTTACACTGTAATCATATTCTTTTGTTTTTGGTGTTTGCCATCGCTCAGAAAGAACCGTAAATATTGTGAGCTACATACGAGTATGAAGAAACAATTGCCGTACTTTATTGTCTAGTGACGTACCTACTGCTCCAGCTATAATTTATCGAAACTATTATTTTAGGACATCAACATTAATATTTTAAAATCACGGATTCGAGAAAAAATCTTGTATTGCTAGCTCCGCTAATCGAGAAATATCAATAAAGTCAGTAATCCTTCCAATTGGTCGTGTACCCTATAGCACTTTTGTCTGACCAAATTTTTTCCTATTTTATCTGTTGGTGTCAGACTGAAAGTTCTTTATATTATTAGTATACAACCGACAACCAGACATATTGTATAGTATGTAATATTAATGTAGGATATGATAGTAGCGAACACAGTTCGCTGCAGAGGAAATATCATAGTTGATATGGATGAAACTGATTAAAAGAATCTAAGAAAACTGTGATTTGTACAAACTTCTTCATAAACGACGAATACGACTCTCACTTGACTATTATTTCATCGACAATAATTTGTAATGTGTCAACACTATTTTAAGATGACAATTAAATGTCATCATGTTGCCTAGAAATAATCACATTTTCGAAAACAAATTTATGAATTAAAACTATATATAATTACAAGATATTTTTTCTGAGCTATCGCAATTTCATAAATTAATTAGTTATTATTTTACTAGATTTTTTTGTACAGGCGCAGAATGAACGAGTTTTTGAAAATTTTGACACAAGTCCACCCTCGATGACGTCCCGCAGGACTCTGACACAGACTCTGAGCGTGAGCTGATTTAGCCGGATTTAGATCTTTTTGAGTTTATTCAAAAAAAATCTACTAAACTAAAACATTGAACCTTTAGATTCCCTCTTAAATACGATTCCCTCATCGTACATGCAATTTTCACATAATTTTCGTTCGTGTTTTGAACCTTTAATTTCCCTCAAATAAGGATCTATCTATGACATATGTTTTTTTCAGGGCCTAAATACACGAATTTGATCATTTAATCTTGATTCTGAAACAGGCAATTTGGGACAATCCCCCGTTAAATAAAATTTTCTTGTTTCCATCTTTTAAAATTCACTTTCTACGCAGTCGCATATTTGATTTTTTTGAATAAACCGCTTCTTTAAACGAATCTAATGAGCAGTTTTAGTATTATTACTTGCACCTTAAATCGCCAAAGGCATAAATATTTGATGAAGTATACTCGGTAGTTGTTTGCAGCAAGATGAGCAAGGCTTTAGGGTAATCTTATTAAAATTAACGAACTTGATAATTTATTCAAGATCACTAATTAAGAGTACTTAATATTTTTAAGTAGGAGCTTCTGAATGAAACGATATCCCTGAGGGCTTATTTCGGTAAAAGAGATCCCGTCAAAAATATGAAATAATTCATTAAACAAGACGAAACAAATAAGTAGGTATTAAGAATACTTTATTAAGAAAGGCAGTGGCGGTTCATTGTTTCATTTCTTAAAATATGTCTTTTGTCCTTTATTTGCAATTTTGTTAAAATTGCCAAATGTTCACTTCGGTTTAGTCTAGTGGTCACAAGCGCTTGTGCTGAGAACGAGGTCCTGGATTCGATTCCCAGTTCGGGCAAAGTGTTATTGGGTTTTTCTGTGTAGAATTTCTCAGTCGCACACCGGAGACTGAATGTGTGCCTGGTTGATGGTATACGGTCGCTCCCTATTACGAACTGGCGAAATGTAGGTGTACTATAGGTAAACCTCTGCCCAACCCTTTCGAAACCCCCTCGAGTAGGTTCCTACATTGTCGTTGCGGGGGGCTCAGTAGCCGTGGTCTGGAAGCCACGGTGAAGCGAAAAGGAACCGCGGAAACCGTGGGGCCGCTCGTCAGGGCTTTTGCCTTCAAGCCGATGACGTAGCGAACAAAGAGTAGGTTGCGGTGAGGTGCACCGCAACTGAGGTGGGCCGCAATGTCGAATGGGAGGCATCGCGGCTGAGGGTTACGGGCTGCGGCAGAGGAGGAGTGCCGGTGCTTCTGAGAAGCGCTCTTCCCTTCCGTGGCCTGGACGGGGCGGCCACCGTTTGATGGCGGACGCGGTGGGGCCGCAGGGGAAGAGGAGTGTCGGTATAGCGTTGGCCGCTCTCCCTATCCCCTGCGGCCGAAAAGTGGTTGACGGGACGGCGCACACTGGTCCCAAATTAAAAAAAGTGGACATTGATAGTAGACCGCTGATATATTTTTTTATTGTTGATATAATGATAACAGATAAGGCAAAAAAATATTATTGTCCTACTTCAAATACTTTTCTCTAAAAAAATTTTTTGTATGGAAGTGATTACATTTTACTCAATTTCTCAAAAACCTTAAGCGATGTCGTGATGGCATTCACATATGTTAGAAAACTAATAATTCTGAGTATTTGGCTCGAAGAAACTTATTGCTTATCTCTGCGTACTTTCGAGATAATAGTGACAGAAAATAACAATTTTTTTTAATGTTAATTGTTCGCTTTTTTTTATTCATAGCCTTACTCATATCGCAATAGGTCCGCTGGCCAGCAAAATGGAGCTTCGACGCGAGTTTGCCGGGATAACAAGATGGCCGCCTCTCATGACGTAACGTAATACGGTCACGAATCGCGCGCGTACACCTCAGTGTACAACTAAATGTGGTTGCGATAAGACGTGTCCTTATTTTTTCTGTGCGCTTGAAGAAATGCTTGATGTTTGTTTGTTTTGTTATTGTTGTATTTTGAATCTTTGGATTTTAAAATCAAATAATTTTTGTTTGTCTTTCTTTCGTCGAATTTGTTTTCGTAATTTTTTTTTTGTTTAAATCAAAGTCACTTTGTCTTTGATATCTTTGATTCTAATTTGTTTTCAATTTTCCTTAAAATTATAATATGTCCGCATTTGTCACCAACTTAGACTTATACGTTGTTCTTAAATCAGGAGGTGGTTTTAAAAATGTCGAATTTTTATTTAACCGCTCAGCGACTTTTGGTCGCATGCGAAACCGCCATTTTTTAGTCTCAATAGGCATGTGGTCGCATCCCCGACCGCGCCGTTCAGGCGGTTTTTAGCCTTATTTCTGAATATAAATAAAGTTCTATATCGTCTGTGACAATTTTACTGTAATGCTAGTTACACACACAGTCTGTTGAACTAAATCTCTATGGAAAATATAATCTGGTAACACGAAAAAAAAAAGTTGAAAGTGACGTTTCGAACTCTTTGGTCATCGGTACTTTTTCGTGGTATGCTCTCTAGTTTTATAGTGTTTTTTCTTATTATTTGTGTGTTTTCGACGATAAGTGGATAAATATTCATTTAGAAGTAGTTATTACATCGTTTTAGGTAATATTTGTATCAAATAGCATCATAAAAACTTATATTTCGACGAAATATGAAACGTAAACAAACCTTTGTGAACAATGTGCAGTGATATGAGAATTGTGTTTATTTTGAGTGATTCATGGTGAATTATGTGGATCCTGGTGTATAAAATGGTATGTAAACAATGTATTTTCTTATTAGAATAAGAATCTTAATAGATTCACGTAGTTATATAGTAAAATAAATCCTTTGAATCTTCGAGTGCACAAAACGGACGTTGACCTCCGCGCGATATGAAGTTTGAGTTTAAATATTACGAAAATGTTGAGTAGGATTCCCAAAAAAATACTGCTGTTCGATTATTAGTCTATTCAATAAGTAACATCCAAAATTTCGAGCAAATTGAGACAGCAGTTCTATGACAAATCAACAACAAACGGGAACAAAGACATGCTCAGTCATTGTCTCTAATTTCCATTGTTTATAATAAACTACAACGTATTTTAGAACGACTCACAATGTTTATGTTATGGCTTGCCTATTCAGGAAGCCATAAAACTTATCTCTAAGTAGCTGGAGGCAACAAAAAATCGACACGGACGTTTTTTTTGCTCGCCGAACGAAAAAATCTCAAGTGTCAAATGACGTCGGGCCTTTGGTGTCCGGACGCCACTTTTCCTACCGGCCGTAAGTGGGGTTTGAGAGGTTAATGCCCTTATTGAACGTATTGGTGTTGAATTGTCTTCCGAAGATTTGAGTAATATTAAATTATTTTGTCGTAATTTTTCAAGTAATATCTCAAAAAGATGGTCTGCTTCCAGTAGAGCTCAAAAGACCTTTCTTAACAAAAATTCAGACTGGTAACAATCCCAAATAGTTTGGCCAAAATGTCAAAATATCGATTTAAGCAGCATTTTTAAAGTTGCCGAGGAAGTAATTCCAAATTTCGAAACGCAAGTGGATACTCATCAATTAAGTTGTGGTACAAGTAAAAGTCAAGGCTTAAAGTCACCCAAAGGGCAATGGAGAGAGCTATGCTCGGAGTTTCCCTACGCGATCGAATCAGAAATGAAGAGATCCGCAGGAGAACCAAGGTAACCGACATAGCCCGAAGAATTGCCAAACTTAAGTGGCAGTGGGCAGGGCACATTGCTCGCAGAACAGATGGTCGATGGGGCCGAAAGGTTCTGGAGTGGCGACCGCGTACCGGAAGACGTAGAGTAGGAAGGCCTCCCACAAGGTGGACCGATGACCTTGCAAAGACCGCGGGTATCCGCTGGATGTGGGAAGCGCAAGACCGGTCGAAGTGGAGGAGCCTGGGGGAGGCCTATGTCCAGCATTGGACGTCTTTCGGCTGATATGATGATGATGATGATGACAAGTAAAAAACCATTTGTTGATATATCTGATAAACAGAAGAAAAGGCGTTCTCTAACAGTTCTAGATCACACAGAGGAGGAATTAGTTTATGCTTTATGTGCCAAATTAAAAGAGTCTAAAAAAACAAAATTAGCAGCTATATTAAACGAACTCAGCCAAAACAAGGAAAAATGTGAGATGGTACATGATGTACTATTCGCTAAAAAGACTGACAAACCGTGTTTACCAGATGATAAAACGTTAGCGCTTTACACCTCAACAAGTTGTCAAAATGGCAATATCGAAATTTAAGAACTATTCCTGCTTCAGAGAAAATGTATGGTCTTCCATCCTATCAAAAGCTCCTGGAAGCTAAAAAAACTTGTTATCGTCCAGAGTCAGACATAACTGTAACTGAATCTGATGCTAAGATAAGACTTCAATCGCTTCTAGATTTGACAACCAATAGGATATTAAAAACAATTCAGCACAACTCTGCCGACAAAAAATCGCTAAAACTAATAAGCAAATGGGGTTTTGACGGGTCATCTTCTCAAAGTAATTATAAACAAAAGTCACACTCCGACACTAAAATTGACGATTCTTCAGTTTTCATGATTAGTTTGGTTCCGCTTCGTTTGGAAGAAGAGAGTGGTACTATCTTGTGGCAAAATCCTGCTCCCTCTTCAACAAACTATTGTCGTCCAATTGGCTTTATATTTGCAAAAGAAACAAATGAATTGATAAAGAAGGAAAGTGCATCCTTAGAGGAAGAAATTCGTAATCTTGTTCCCACAATTGTAGATAATTTTGATATTAAACATGTTTTGTACATGACTATGATTGATGGGAAAATTTCTACTGTGATTTCCAATACTTCTTCTGCAGCTGTTTGTAATATTTGCAATACCCTACCTAGCAAAATGAATGACTTGGACTTTGTATCCAAAAGACTCATCAGAGAAGATATGTATAAATATGGTCTGTCTTCGCTTCATATGTGGATAAGATGTATGGAATGTATTTTACACATTTCGTACAACTTAGACTTCAAAAAGTGGGCTGCACGAAAAGAAGATAAATTGTTAAAAGAAATTAAAAAGAATTTGACACAAGAAGAATTCCGGGTAAGAACTGGTTTGTTAATTGACATAGTAAAACAGGGATTTGGTACAACCAATGACGGTAACACGGCAAGAAGGTTTTTTGAAAATTATGAAGTATCTGCTGAAATAACGGGTATCCACCCTGTTTTAATCAAGAGATTTGCAGTCATTTTACAAACAATTTCATCTGGTCAACTTATTAATACCAACTTGTTTAGGGAATATTGTAAAGAAACAGCAATGCTGTTGGTAAACTTATATCCATGGTATTACATGCCTTCAAGTGTCCATAAATTGTTGATACACGGTGCTGATATTTGTGAAAATTTCTCCTTTATTCCGATAGGCATGCTTTCCGAAGAAGCTTCCGAAGCGAGGAATAAAGATTTCCGGAATGTTAGAATGGCACATACAAGAAAAATCGGTAGAGTTCAGACTAATTTAGACATTATCCACAGCTTTCTAATTAGCTCAGATCCTTACATCAGCCATATCAAACCAAAGTTTGCTCGTTTATATAAACAGTTGTTTCCAGAGGCTAGTGCTTTGATCTTGAACAATGAATTGCTTTCGTTGGAAAACGAGGAAATAGAGATTTCTCAAGAGAATATAGACCCAAATATTAATCTTGCACCATAATATTTTTTCAGAATCGTTTGTGAACATATTCAACTCTATGTTTGCAGCTTTATTTGTCTTCATTTTGATTGTTTTTTAAAACTGATGAAAATACTCCTTCAGAAAGGTCATACATAGCTTTTCAGTCATTAGTGAGCCCTCATAACCTCTTTTACAGAGAAGTCTCTTTTTATTTATTTGACATTACGCATACATTATAATTATGTGCTAAAGTAAGGCTATGATTAAAAAAAAGCAAACAATTAACATTAAAAAAAAATGTTATTTTCTGTCACTATTATCTCGAAAGTACGCAGAGATAAGCAATAAGTTTCTTCGAGCCAAATACTCAGAATTATTAGTTTTCTAACATATGTGATTTCCATCTCGACATCGCTTAAAGTTTTTGAGAAATTGAGTAAAATGTAATCGCTCCCATACAAAAAAAAAAAGATTTTTTTTTTTACAGAAAAGTATTTGAAGTAGGACAATAATATTTTTTTGCCTTATCTGTTATCATTGTATCAACAATAAAAAAAAATATCAGCGGTCTACTATCAATGTCCACTTTTTTTTAATTTGGGACCAGTGTGCGGCGCGTTGTGTTCCACGCGCGCCGTCAGAGTTGTGAGCAACAACTGGTGTCGTCCGCAAGGGCCGATGCCTGCCAGGGGTGCGGGTTGTTCGAAAGAGACACCGTCGATATTGGCAAGTAACGTGGAAGGGTTTTGACCACTACGTAGTGCGGTGACACGTTTGTTATGATTTGAATTTATGAAACATATATGAAACCGAAAATTTGGTATTAATTCTTAGAGTATTTTATTTTGAGCTGAAACTATGTACTATAGTGTTTCTATACCAGCTGTTCTTCTTTCATTCATCTTTAGTGCTTAAGGATAGCGTTTCTGTTACACCCTGTATAATGGTATGCCAAATTTTCTAGGCAGAAAAAAAGCCTTGCATCAAAATAGAACAGAACTTTACCTACAAAAGCTTGAAGGGTTAAATATGTACATAGTTGTAAGTAGAAAAGCCGACTACAAACCAGTTTTGTACACCCAAAGTCAATGAGTGTTGTGCGCTCAGAACCGTTGTGGTCGCCATCCAATTTACCTTTGAGCTTCACGTGCAAAGCTGAATCTAAGAAAACGGCATTGTAGAGGGTATCAACTTTGTAGCACGTTAAAGTTTGCAAGTGAAATTTGGAAATAATTAGTCTGTTGTTTGTAGGCAAACATGTTTGAGCACTGGTCATTGTTGACGTGATAATCCTAGGCTTTTAGATACGATTGATATTCATTTCATCTCTTTGGCCATTACAAACCCGATTTGAGAGTGACCTCCAAACTCAGGTTCGTGTGATTTTCTTCACTTTTCGCCTTTACTGAAAAGGTATTATTGTTGTGTACGTTTCATTTACATAACTGTCCCTTAAACCCGCGGGGTGTCTGTGTAACATTGTGTGTATGTGCACTATTTGTTAATTTTTACAGTTCAACATTCATTGCGTTATTTTCATTGTTGAGCAGACAAATTTTCGAACTTATGAAGCAATGTATTAGCAATTTATCCTTCAATATGATTTAGATTCTGATTGATAGTTTGTTACGCAGATACTGGTAATAGTACCACTAGTAATTAAAAAGCAGTGAAAATATAAATTACTAAAATATAGATTATTGCACGGATCTTATAACAACCGTTATTTCATTTTCGATTATTTCATCCTAAAGCTTCGAATACAAAGAACAATATTTAAAAAATCATCTCAAATAAACCCAATACTACCCATCAATTAATAATTTCTTTTATCGTTTTCTTTTATTCCTATTATTTGAACAAAAGTTTATTTTTCTAATTAATACTGTAATAATTGGTAGGTACTGCGTTGTTTATGTTTTGATTTTGTTGCCATGCAAACAAATCCACAAGCTTATTGTCCTTGGTTGATTGCTCAGCATTAATCATTTAATTGATATTATTGGATTCTAGCGACCCGCCCCTGCTTCGCACGTTATTTTCGACTTGACAAAACATGGATATTTTATTTAATATAGGTATATAAGTTTAATATGAATGTATTAAGTAAGTAAGTAAATTTATTTCAATAATTGTTTAAAATTATACAAATATCTTAAAGGCTATATTATCTTTTTACAAACGAAATAGACATCTGTAGCCGAACTAGGCGAAAGCCTGTATTTCGGCTATCAGCGCCAAAACCTTCAAAAAATGTACACTTATAAATAGCCATCAAGTAGAAATGTTAGCGTTTGTATATAAACAAAGAAAAAAAGTGATGATAAAACATGAAACACACAATGATAAAAATACACTAAAGACAAAATTAAAATAAATTAAGTAAGTAAAAATTAAAAACAATATAAGTAAGTTAAACTAAAATATTTTTTTAAAATTAAATTAAAATCAAATAAAAATAGATCTTGATATTGTGTAGATGTCCTCTCTTTGTGTGATATGATTATGTGTGTACGTGAATGTGAGAGGGTGTGTGTTTGTAGTAAGTAGTTAATCACCGTGGTATATGTAGAATCAATTCAGTCTCTTCGTAAGTTAGCTTTTGTAAGTAATTATTAACCTTTTTTTTACATTCAGTTTTTGTTAGTGGGTAAATGTTTATTGTTCTATTTATATTATTATAGATGTAAGGTCCAATGAAGTTGGTGAATCTTGAGCTGAATTTCGTTTTAGTTATTTCGTTTCTGACGCATACTTTATCTCTTCTTCGTTTTTGTAAGTTTAGAGGATTAAAAGTTTGTTTGCTATGTTGTAGAAGAGTGACATTAAGTAGATATAGTTGTCTTACAGTTAGAACCTCACAGTTCCTGTACAATTGTGTAGTGGGGAAAAAAATACGTTTAAAAGTACTAACTTTGAGCACTGCACGTTGGGCGATCTCTAGACTCTTTAACGTTGTTTTTGAGGCGCCTCCCCAGGATGAAATACAGTAAGATAAAAGCGACTGGCAGAGAGCATAATAAATCTGTTTCAGCAGTTGTGGATCAGCGACATTCCGTAAATTTTTAAAAATAAATATGAGTTTACGAATTCTTCCACATAGATGTTTTATATGTTCTTTGAAGTTGAGACTACTGTCAATTGTTACACCCAGATATTTAATCGTCTGCACACGTTCCAGTGAAGGGCACGAGCAGCTAGACCTCGATTGACACTCGTGTGAGATGATTTTGTGGCTGCTAGAGACTCCCTTTACATTCCTAATGCCAAAACAGATAAATTTCGTCTTATCTACATTTAAAGTTAGGATGTTACTCTGTAGCCACCTTCCAACCATATCAAACCCAATCTGAGCAGCACTGAAAGCCTCATCCCAGGTATCGGCAGCAAAACAGAGGGCAGTATCATCTGCGAAGGAGATTATTTCGCCTTGGGATAGCTTAAGGTTTGTGAGTTGATTAATGTATACCAGAAATAAGGTAGGCCCTAAGATGCTGCCCTGCGGAACTCCATGTGTGATTGGGAGGCCATCACTTTTGTATGTATCAAGTCGTACACATTGAGATCGCCCAGTCAAATAGCTTTTGAAAAGCTTGTGCTGCGTGCCTCTGATTCCAAGTATGTCCAGCTTATCCAGTAAGACGGAGACAGAAATCGTATCAAAAGCCTTTGCGAGATCTAGGAAGATAATGAGACATTTTTTTCCTTTATCTAGATTTGAGGCAACAATATTTGTAAGTTTGTTAACAGCTTGTTCGGTCGACTTACCTTGCCGAAAACCATATTGATTAGTAGACAGCAAGTTATTTTTTTCTAAATAGCCTACTAATCTTTCGTTAATAATCCTCTCTAGTATTTTCGACAGAGCCGGCAAAATAGATATAGGCCTGTAATTATTGATACGATTTCTGTCACCACTTTTATGAATGGGGCAAACCTCAGCCTTTTTTAGGGAATCCGGGAATACACCCGACTGCAGGCAATTATTAAATATTTTTGTTAAGGGTGTTAAGAGAATATCCTTATAACTTTTTAAAAAATCGCTACTAATGTTATCCCACCCACTGGCACAGTTTGACTTTAAACCAAGGATAAGGCGTTCTACCTCATCTTCAGTGGTATCCATTAGGACGAATGAATGTACAGTATTTGTGTCAGTAGATGTGTTTTGAGCGTTGTTGTTTATTGTTAGTGTATTTTTTTGCTGAATTTTATCTGCCAAGGAGGTTCCTACGTTAATGAAATAGCTATTCACTTCATTGAGTGAATTTACAGGAGTATTTGGTAGTAAGGTTAGTAGTTCTTTAGGGGAATTAGGATGTTTTGACATGTTGGTGATATCTTTGATGACTTTCCACAGCTTTTTGTTATCCTCTTTTGCTGCTTGAAGTTGGTCTCTCTCGTATGCTCTTTTTACTTTCCTTATTATGGCAGTGCAGTAGTTTCTGTACCGACTGTATGTTATTTTTAAAATATCGTTACCTGGATCCAGTTTTATTTTTTTATGCAACTTATCCCTATGTCTTACACATCGTAGCAAGCCTTGTGTCATCCAAGGTTTTATTATTTTGTGGCGTTTAGGAATAGTTATTTCTTTTGTATTGGTAGCAATTGCTTGTTGGATGGAATTTGTGAAATAATTTAGGGAGGAGTTTGGGTCTACAAAACTATTAATGGGGCTGAAGTCAATTTTCGATAGATCTCTTTTTAGACCGACTTTGTCAGTTTTTATTGTCTTTGCAAACGCATACTGTCGTGTTGTCTTCAAATTAATGTTTAATAAAACGGGGTAGTGATCTGTCAATGTAGTGTGAGGTACAATGACGTTGGTACGACAGTTGGTTTTGACAAGGGCGTGATCCAGACAAGTATGACTTTTGCTACGCGTAATTAAAGTATGAGCTGGTAAAAGGCCATGTGTAGCTGCTAAAGTTAAATAGCGCTCCCCGTGGTGATTAATTTTTTCAGGATTAATATCAATATTTATATCTCCCATCATTATGATATGTTCAAAGGCAGAAAGTGTATGCAGAGTGTTATCTAATGATGACAGAAATTGGTCGATGTTTTTAAAGGATGGTGATCGATAGATAGCAAGTATAGCGATACGGTTATCGATCACAGCAACCAAACTATTACAATCCTGCATGACAGGTTCCTCAACAATTACACTAAGATTTTCATCGAAGTAAATTACTACACCATCGTTTTGCTTAGTGTTTGTTTTAGTACCTACCTTAGAATATCCTGGGAGGTTGGGGATTACAGTTTTATTTGAAAGCCAGCATTCTGTCAGTAAAATAACATCACACTTGAGTTTTATTCTCTCTAACAGAATGTTTAACTCTGACATATTGCGGTTTACGCTGCGGATGTTCTGTGTAAGAATAATTAGATCCTGATCCGATGAAGTTAATATTTATGACAGTCCTCAATAGAAGCTATTTGTGAGTGAGATACAGAAACTTGATCAATGTTTTCTGTTAATTTGATAATATTATTGAATTTTAAAAAGTGAGTTTATATTTTGCCATGATAGGTAGTCTTGGATTACGAACAGTAGTTGGAAGGTATTCCAGCATTTACGAGAAGTAAAAGTTGTTATGTTTAGTATGTTGGGAGGAAGTGTGTTTGTGTTACATTTGTAGAGTGTAGGACAATTAATTATAGTGGAATGCAGTGTAATTCGACAAAAACAAAGATATTGCAATAAGTATTTGGTAATTTGCCAAGCCCAAAAGCAATAGTGCAGAGTAATAATATTACAGAGATAAAGAAAGACTAACAATACTTCCTGATATAATGTGTGACAATTTCTTTCCATCGAATCCACAGCATTTACAAAAATAAACAAAAAATGTATTAATTTCACAGTAATTGGATTAAAACCATAGAGAAACAAAAAGAGCCCGATCATTATGTTAAGGTCAGTCAGGGAAAATAATGATGATAATAATAATAATGATAATTGATTTTCAGTTAGGTAAAAAACTTGCGATAAAATAATTGTGTAAGTTATATAAAAAAATTGTATGACAAAAATATTATTTTTATGTTGATGATGAATATGCAATAATGCGAGCCTCTTAATTTTATAATGACTAAGAGAAGCAAATAATAAAATAAGATTATATTTAGAATGTAGGTATTTTTCTTTGGGATTAGTAGTAGTTTTGGAGGTATTACATTTACATCTCACCAGAAAACATAGTCATGTTGCAATTCTTAGCTTTTCTATGTCGGCATCAGTATTTATTCGTATATGAGGCGAACCTTCGTTATTTTTGAGATAAACAATCCCATTCGCCGTCCAACAAGTTATATCCATGGCTCTTTTGGAACTGTCTCGCCAGAAAGTAAAGCCTTTGAGTTTTGTGAGTAAGAGTTTCCGCTATGTACAGTGGTTTCGGTTGATGTTTAGAGCTCAGATGGGTTGTGTTTAATTTTTCCCCCTTAGGTTTGGATTTATTGAAACTCTTAACAGCCCTCAAGACTTTGTCCTTCAGTAGTACCGTGGTAAGGTCCACCACAACCGGGTTTGAGGAGTCTTTTGACTTTAGCCGGTAGATGTCCTTTATTTTGGAGCTATCAATTTCGACATTCAACGTCTTCCCTAATTGCATAATCTCATTACATAAGGTATCCTTTGTCTCGTTATTATGTTTTGGTATATTTCGTATTTCGATTCCAGTTCCTCGGGATTTTCGTTCTAATGTTTCCAGTTTTTCCTCTAGGTCTTTAATCAAAACTCTATCAGCTTTCCTCTCTTTCTCGAGTGAAATAATTTTGACTAGGAATTCATCGTGTTTCTTCGACATAACTTCCATACTAGACATTAATTCTTGAAAGCGTGTTTCCTGTTCTTTTGAGAATAACGCAAACATTTCCTTAATAAGAGTCGCAATATCAGCATTCTCACCGACGAGATCGTCAAGCTTTCTTTTTTTCCGTTCAGTGATATTAGAAGCGAACGATTGTAGACCAAGCTCAGACTCACAGAAGGTTAGGCGGACAGGTCCACTTGATTTCACCAACTCCTCCGTTGCGTCCGTGGTGCAGATAATTTCTGAAGAATGGGGGTTCTCTGGGGCTGTGACTGGCATATTAACGCCAGAAGTTGTTGAGGGGGGAGGTGTGCGATTCAGTGGCATGGTACTAACGAAAATTCTTTGTTCAGGAACAATGCAAATTCAAAGGAAAAATGAAAGTTCTCTGTTATTGGTGAAATTTGAAGATCTGCTGCAATCTACTGCCCAATTCGCACAATGTTGCAAAAATAAACAGAAAAAAAATTTACAAAAAGTATTCCGTTTACTGGGGTTAGAACCGGCGACTCTGAGCTCATTTGCATTAGCTAGGCGTAGCTCTACGCCACGAGTCCGTTTGTACTTCGAGAGACCGTGTCTAAATTAGCTAATTGCTTCTGAGAGTTAATGCGTGTAGCCAATTAGAGATTCACCTTTGCTATTTTGAAGGTCAGAATACGCAAGTCACTTGACACTTAAACCACGTTTTTAAAACAACTTTGTTCGAAAGTATTTTACTCACTGTTGCTTACGTAGTTTCTTGTTTGTTTTTATTTAACACAGTTCACTTAGTCACTTGGTTTCTAGCCGAATACTATAGGAATTATGAATTTTACACGATTTATATAATTTTACTGGTTTAAAATTTAGGAGCGTTTCGAAAACACGTCTACTCGCGGCAGTGGCTCGACGAGGGGGTATTATCCACATAAACCTTCAGAAACAAATTCTCTAAATGATAGCGAAATCGTATCAAAATCCGTTGCGTGATTTAGAAGAAGCAAGTGGAGAAACAGACGGAAAAAAAAGCGACTTTATACTATTTAGAAAAATGTCTGTCGTGTCGTGCCGGACATTAAAGAATAACACCATCCCATTTCTTCCCGTGGATTTCGTAGAAGGTGTCTAAAGGACTAACCAGAGAATGAGCAGCAGCGTTCTCTATGTATTTTACCACCACACTGCGATCGCCAACCCGCCTGCCAAGCGTGGCGATTACTGCAAAACACCCCTTTTGGGGGAGGCATATATCCAGCAGTAGACGTCTTTTGGCTGAAATGATGATGATGATTTAGAAAATTTTGGATAAAAATGTTTCCCACAATAAAGTTTTATATCTTAAAAGTTCTTAATTTTTTTATTCTATTCGCTAAGTTTTTGTATTTAAACTTTACGCACACAAAAAAGGTACAGACGCCAGCACATCAAGCTACCCCAATGTCTCAAATTTTCCCAATTGAACATGAACCTTAAGCTAACGCACTAAAGTTGAAAATCTGTCAAATAAATTTGACAGATTGGGGTAACTTGATGTGCTGGCGTCTGTATAAAGACGGACTTAATGCCTTTTCTACCAGTTAGACATTCTCTACCAGTCAACCAAGGGTGGTAAAAAGATTATATGGCAGGTGCTTTGGTTGAAAGGAACAATAATAAAAGAAAACGGTTAAAAATATGTTATATTGAATGAATTTTATTTAAAATAGATACGCAAGTACAAGAATAGGTTATAAACTCATAATACACAAACATACATAATTTTATCGCTGCTTTCCAAGTTCTTTATTTTTTCACGTTTTAGTTGTAACAGAAATTATGATTATTACAACATCGTCATTTTACACTAAGTGAATAAATACGTAGATATTATTGAAGGTAACTCAAAAACCACTCATCAGAACTTGACCAAATTATAACCTTTCAAACAAAAGAAGATATTCTTTTATCGGTTTATTTATGACGGAGTTCTGAGGTAATAAACATAAGAAATGAAAAATTAAGGGGTTTATTCACAAACGTTGCTTATAGTCAAAAGACGCTTAAACGCCAAAAATGTATAGTTAAACAGCCCCTAATCATTAATTAACTTTAAGAAATGTAAAATAAAAGGGGGGAGGTATGTGAAATAAAAGGGGTAAAAAAGTCAGTTAAAAATAACCAAAACCGGCAGAAAAAATATCAACCACACCGTATCAGTAATACAGACAGCTACACCCATGATGGAAATATTATATTTACCCTGATTAAAATGTGTCGTTATAAAAGTCTAGGTTTTACAAACCTACAAAATCTAAACAGCGAAAATTATGAAAGAAACCAGACAAAACTGCATTCGTTTCATGAAATATAAAAGAAAATATTGTCTGAACCTTTTTACGATTGAAAACATTCGGTACCTATGTCTATATTCGATGGTCAGCTACATTGACGAGCAGGCACGGGTCACATCACATGCCCCTGGCTATTTTTTCTGTACAAAAACAACATTTTCGCTTTATTAAAGTTTATTCTGTTCCACAAAAGCATATAAATGTATTATTGTAAATAAACACTTGCAGCAAACATAGTTATATACCTATTTTACATAATTTTTAGGATACTATACCTAATTAGGTATATAATCATCAGGGTTAACAATTGAGTCTAGACTTCAATATTCGTAAGAGCAGTTTACGAGATTAGGCCCATAACCGCCTCGACGCCTAAAACGCCGAAAGCCCGCCTGCATAATTAAAGGCAGGAAGAAATTTGAGGTCGTTGGCGCTCCAGAGGGGGGATTCTGTTCGCCCACTGAGTAACCTCAGGAAAGACGGAGCACACTGGTCACGTGCTGCCTCGCCTACTTGCAGAGATCGGTTTCAGGGAGACCCCTTTACAGTCTCCCCAGAGATGTGCCCTAATAGGCGTTGCACAGAGGGGGCGGATCGGTATTTTGACAGGTAACGATGCCCCTTCCATGTGTAGAAGATGACCACCGGGGTGGTTTTAGTGAGGTAAAAATCCCACACTCCCTGGTCTTATCCCCAAAGTCCAGGCGCCTTTTGAAGGTTCCCCCAGAAAAAAAGGCCCATAGAAACTGGTGAAATGAATTATGTAACACGCCTTGTTTTCCCGAAGATTTCCCAACTCTTTTACTTATAGTGCAACAAGATTACGCCATTTATGTTTAAGTCACATGTAATAAGGGGCGATTACCAAGAACTAATCTAGGCTCCAGGCTGCTGCTGAGATATTCCAGATAGAAGAACCTAATAACACTTTGCCCGACTGTGGAATCGGACCCAGGACCTTATGTTCAGCAGTTGCGCTTGCTATCACTACACCAACGAGGCAGTCATATATGAACGAAAAGTTGCTAAATACTTGTAGTTAGTACTAGCAGCTACTGCGGCGAGCCTACTCCATATAACATCGTATATCTGTCAGTGATAAACCGTCAATATCGGTGCACCTATTTGGGAAATAAGCTGGAACAAACAATAATTAAAATACACATCCAAAGTCACCGACTTCCGAAATTAAAGTTATTTTGAGCTTCATAGTGTTGTTTTTGGAAGTCGGTTGTTATTTTTTTGAAAAATGTTTTTATTTTCACTTTTTAGTTACCTACCCCACACTATTTCGAAATTTCATCATCCTTGGGGTCAAAACAATGCATATTTATGCGATAGCAACATTCGCGGTTGATTTGCTGTAATTTTTTAAAGAGTTCCGTTGTCTGTCACCGAAACGCATCATCAGATCTATATGAAATTTGAATGGGACCATTTCGGAGTAAAGCCCTTTCGAACAAAAAAACAAATCCTTCTATATATTTTTGCAAATCCGTCTATATACGACGGAGTTATGCCCGAACATACATAAAAAATAAAAATATGAACATGTCGAATTGATAACCTCCTTCTTTTTGAAGTCGGTTAAAAAGACAGTTTTTTTTTCGATCACTAAATTGTCTTGTAACTTTTTTTTTATTTTTCGCAATTTTCCATTTAATTGTGCGTGCTACCTTCATCATTTCAGCCGAAAGACGTCCTCTGCTGAACATAGGCCTCCCCCAAGCTCCGCCACTTTGACCGGTTCTGTGCTTCTCGCATCCAGCTGACTCCCGCGGCCCTCACAAGGTCATCTGTCCACCTTGTGGGAGGCCTTCCAACTTTACGTCTTCCGGTACGAAGCTTGCCGAACGCTGCCCAGCCGAGTCGGATTCGACGATTGACCTCTTTCTCGAAGTTGGACCTACCTAACTGGACAGTCTGTCCTAGGTAAACGTACTCGTCCACAACTTCGAGTGCAGCGCCTCCGACCGTTACGAGAGTGGGTGCTACACGGGCATTGGACATCACCTTTGTCTTGTCCATGTTCATTTTAAGACCCACTCTTTCGGAAGCTCTTCTGAGGTCATCGAGCATTGTACTGAGGTCCTCCATGGTCTCAGCCATGACAACTATATCATCGGCAAACCGAAGGTGAGTGATGTACTCGCCATTGATGTTGATGTCAGCCTCTTGGTTGAGAGGTTCGCCATCCCTGCACTAGACCAACGAGGCCGTCACTACTAAAGTAGGTACTATAATATCATATTCTGTGGTTATATCTACTGACTTCATAAAATGTTGGATACACCTTGCTAAGTACATAAACTCCCAGCCAACACATAAGCCAGATAGTAGCGAAAATATACCACAATAAGCAGTGTCAAGCTTTATTACTTTTGTATTACTGATGTTATGCCTTTATTTTGAATAAGAGAGTTCTTAAATTAAAATAATGTTGTAAGCTTACTAAATTCTGTATAAAGTTCGCGGTATTTTTTTTAGCTGAATAGTAATCAAGAGTAGAATCTGCTAAACAAGCGATATTCAAATAAAAGTAATTCAAACAGCTATTATCTGCACAGTAGCTGAAGTTTTTGCATTGTCCTGTATAACATATTTAAGCAAAGCAGTTAAACAGCAAAACGCTGAATATTATACGAAATATTTTCTTTAAGCTGCATAGTGTACGAAATGGTATTAATTTATTCAGATGCTGAATAATTTAGATTTTTTCTTCTTTACACAGCTGACTTCTGCATAATTGAAAATAAACTCCTTGTTTTACCTAACTTATAGCGCTATAAGCGTACTATTGTCTTTATGTTCAGCTTAAAACAATATCAGTTACAACTTATTACGCAATGCGTCATTCATAGTAGTACTGTAGATAACTTTAAATACCTAATAGTGGGTCCTACCTACCTATATTAGCATAGGTCCCATCAACCTCAAATATTCATGGATTTATTTTCTATAAAAAAGAACCCTAAAAAGCTGAATAAGGGTATACTGCATTATGTAATTTAAGACCTTTCTCTGAGAAATGTATAATTATTGTACTTTAAACCAAATAATTTCTGGATATGTAGTCGTATGTGAACTATTATGCAGAAATAAGCAAAATAATCACTGAAATATACACTTTTATTCAAATTGGCCGTCCGCCATTAACTACCTAACGTTCGACATTCTTTTTATAAAAATCCTCAACATTTGAGTATCTTATGAAACACTTTGTTTAGTGAGTAGGAAACATTAGCCGTTAAGTATACAAAATTTTATTCTCATTATTTGCTGGGACTGAAATTAGATAAAAAGTAAAGATAATTTAATTTCAATATTATTTCACATTTGTTTACCTTTTAAAATGTAGCTTTATCTTAAGGCGCTCAAAAAATGTACAATAATCATATTGATAATTCACAGTAAAGTGCCATGCGTTTATATAATTCACCTTAAACTTACTTAAAATGTATGAAACAATTTCCTTACCAAATTTTTGAAGACGTACAATTTTTTGTAGGTAAAGTAGGTAACACAAAATAATTTCGTCACAATGAAAAATACATTTATACTTTTTTTTACTTGCATAATTTCTTTGTAAAACTACTCCTGATATCGGAATTTTGAATATCATTTGAATATCTGAACTCACAAATTAACAACTGCATAAAATATGTATAATTTCTGGACTAAAGAAAAATCAGAATTTATGCAGAAGATATTCAGTATGTTGTACATTTATTCAGCTGCTATGTGGCTGTTAATCAAATGATATCCAAATTGAAGCGAGATATTTTGTGCCCAAATTGCTTAAATATCATCTGTATAAGCGCTTACACAGAAGTTATACAAATACTTTATCCCGCTTAAAGTCAAAAGAATTGCTTTTACGCAAAATTTATTCAGCTAATCTGTGTTGGCTGGGCTGTCTTGTACTTAACTGTAAATGATTTACCACAGAATAGGTACTAGGTATCGCAGCTGAACATAGCCCTCCTAATGTTTCAGTAAATACCACTTAAATCACTGCTCTACCAACAAGTTTCGGAACGTGACCAAAACATAGAAATATCTTTCTAAACTCGTATAAAATCTCAACATCGCAGTACATTCCCGTTTCCCGTCTTTTTTACTTTCTAACAAACTTTGTTGGGGGTTTCCTTGGCACGCCTGTTATAAACTCGTATTGTGTTGTGAATGAGAAAATGTACAGAAATCGTATAAAGTCATCAGACTGAGTTGATACTTTTTGTATAGACGGGATATTAGACCGACAACGGCTGATGAGCATCCTAATTGCGTACGTAACACACTGTTAATCACAAACTGAATAAATTTGAAGAATACCTATATGCTTACCTATTGCTTCGTATGTTCAAAAAATTTGTCTGCTCAGCAACGTAATCAACGCAGTAAATGTAGTTGAACTGTCAAATTGAAAGCCATTCCTACTGTTTACCTCGCTGATTAAAAGTGTTTTTTCTACACTGTGGAAGAATTTTTAACATCAACATTTATAACATCTCGGCTCCTTACTTAAACTTGGACTCAATCGTACTCAGTAACTTGACAGTTCGAAGAAAAATAATGTTACCATACTAAAACTAATAGTGTTGGGGTAGTGAACGATTTTGCGTGAAGAACGAATGGAAAAAATGGTTTAATTTTAATTTCGTTTTAAAACTTGAAAAATTAATTCAATTTTCTTTTATACATATTAAGTATATTTTTAAATATTTTTATGAAGCAAAAATTATACAAAAACATTTAAAAATATATAAAATAGGGATCCTCCGATATTGGGAGCAGGGTCCAAGCTACCGGTGGTTAGGGCTCCAGAGACAGGAACTTCCTCACGATGCGAGCCGTATCGAGGAGTACCGACTTCTGAATCAGGACTTTTATCCAGCTGCCTAACGAGAGCCTCGAGAGGTGTTGTTCGAGGCTTTCGGCAATCAGTCCATTGGCTGATACGACAATCGGCACAATGACAGCCGAGTCCACATTCCACATGTCAACAACCTCGTGTGCTAAGTCGAAATACTTAATTTGCTTCTCTTTCTCAACTTTCACGAGGTTCCCGTCATGCGGAATGGTAACATCGAGTATCATTGTGCGCGGCGCGCTAACCGATCTATCACCACTATATCAGGCTTATTGGTTACAATAGTCCTGTCAGTAATGATAGATCGGTACCAGTACAACGTGACATGGTCATTTTCAAGAACTGGGTCGGGCACATACTTGTAATACGGTACCTCAGAATCCACAAGTTTATATTGCAAAGCAAGTTGCTGATGAATATTTCAATTATTATTAAAATCATCGTATTGACCATGTTATTGATAACATCACTGATTCCTTTTTTTTAAATGTAACAAGCGACAGTGAAATTTCTGATTCAGATGAATAAAAATACATTTCTAACTACATACAAGTAATTTCATTTTAAATTACCTTAGCTACTATTGAGAAACAATATATGTAACAAATTCTACTATTTTTAATAGTGCATATCATTTTTTTTTAAGAAAAGCTATTAAATTTAAAATATATTTTATGCATGTAAGTAGGTACATTATTTTAAGTTCATTCAATTTCATTCGTTCTTACACCACCTCACTATCTTTTTTTTGTCCTAATCTGCCCCTTCAACTGTCAAGGTACTGAATACGATTATGAGTCCAAGTATAGTTAGAATGGAGACAATGGGGTTTGTCTAAAAAATCTCGGCCAAAAGGTAGAAAGCCATTAACAATACCCCCATAAAAACAGATTAAGCTAAAGACTTGGTCTGTTAAACTAACTAGCAGAGATACTCAAACGCCTTCGTAAAAAGGACGAGCAATTCTTGCACTTCTACGTAACGTAAAACTGAATACCTGTAGGTATATGAATTGCCATGACAACAACTGATAGGTGGGTTTATCTAGATTAGAAATAATGAACACTGAAAGCAGCAGTTTCAACGTGGAAACGCCATTTCGGCAAACGAAGTTATCTAGGCACATTAAAAAGCCCATTCAATGGTAAACCAACGTTAAACTCCAAAACCTTAGCACTAGATTGAATTAAACTAGCATTTAGTATTTTCTAGCGACTAGCGTATTTTTTTTTTTTCGTTCTGTTGTCCGGCTCACCACTTACTTTTGATAGACATAGATTTTCTGTTCAAGATTGAAAATGTAATAAACAAACTAGTTGGTAGGTACAGACGCCAAGCACATCGAGCTATCCCAAACTGTCAAATTTTCCCAATTGAATATGAACCTTATACTTTTGTGATAAAGTTGAAAAACGATCAAAGAAATTTTACAGATTGGGGTAACTTGATGTGAGGCCTCTGTACCTAAAATTCGATATTTTTGAAATGCGGAAGTTTCCTCTACATCCTACAGCGGACTTTAATATAATATGCTGAGTCATTTTTTTTTTTCTTTCAATATATAAGTAGATAGGTACTGTTTTTCTGTGTAATTAAATGTTAATTCTTTGCTACTTTTGAATTCCTTTTGACGATTAGGTAATGGTTTGTTAGTGGGTACCTACAAACATGAATACTGCAAACAAAAGGACTCCGTCGCAAATACTGCCGTATAACTCGCAGACAACACAAATACTGAAACACAAATCTGTTGTCTAAACCTAACATCGTCCCTAAGCAGTCTAAAGTCTCTGCAACATATAGGTGGGACCTAGTTCCCGTATACCTATCATTAACAAAACAGACAGAATCCGTTCGAATAAGTCCGGCAAACAACGTTCCTCCCGGCATGACGGCAGCAGACCGGCTAAACGTAATCTGTCAGTGGATTTGCGGTCCTCTTTAACAGGCATCCCCATCGCTGCCATCGAAAACTGTGACCTATGTTTAGGAGCATAAGAGTCACATGCAGGCCACTAACTAAGATTTGTTTTTTGCATTGCTTCCCTGAGCGTGTCTTGTCCATAATGTTCTTACGCACGCGATATCAATGACAATTTTGTGCATAAACAGTCGTATCTCTTTGTTTGCATACTGTTTTTACAGTGTGTAGGTACATTTAAATTAGTCAACTTTGAACAAAGCGGTCAGTGCTGAATCTATCATCATCGGATTCGGGCTTAGTTGGGTGACCTAAATAATTATTGCCTCAAATTAAGGTGGTCGACCGCAATCAATATTCTGGATGGTCGCGGTAATTACTGCACATTTTTCAGAGTAAAAGACGGTTCTTGGGGAACTAATGTCTGTTTTCACTAACACTAGGTGACACCTAAATGCCTAAATTAAAGCACACTGTACCTTAAATTTTGTTGAGTGTTGAAAATCCAACATTGCAATTATATTTAGATGCTTCCTAAAGTTTGTGAAAGCGGGAAGCAAAATTGATGGAAAGCAAGGACATTTAGTTGAGTATTATGTAACCATTTGAACGTGACTACTCTGATATCGTCCCAGGCAGACACTTGTCCCTATTATTTCTAGCATACCTAGTTTGCTCGGCCAAAAGTCAAATTGTTGTCAAACCTTAGTAAATTGCTCAAAATTTAGGCGTAATCTTTTACGCCTAAATTTTGGCGTCAGAGACAGAAACATTATATCTAATTATAAAATTGCAGACTGCGCAATATTTGGAGCGAAACTGAAAGGAATTCAGATGGAAGGCAAGCAACGAGAAATGAGAACTGATTTTATTTTAAGCCTAAAGCACCATTCTGCCAGGGGTGCGGGTTTGTTCGAAAGAGACACCACAGCCCCTGGCTTAAGGGCTACTGAAGGAACACGGGTGGGTTTTAGTCAGTAAAAGTCTGACACGCCCTCCTGCTCCACCCAGAGCGGGAGAAGTTATTTGATGATTTCCCACCCAAAAAAAAAAAAAAAAAAAAAAAAAAAAAAGCCTAAAGCACCATTAAAGCAACTAGAAGAAGCAAAGACCAATGAAGAAACACGTAAAGATGCATGTGTACAACATTTTATATCAGAAGCAGCGCCAAAACGTTCATCTGCTAAGATACGAGGTGCGCTTGAATCGCGCACGTATCGCGTCTGCTTGCAACTGTGAAAAACATCTCGTGCATAGATTCTGCAAGTTATTGAAGTATATGCAACTCGAAGATAGTCTTCTCTTGATTGTAACCAGTCCTAACCTAAGTAGTTTCCCACGTTTTGAATATTTCAACCTAAAAATATTATGAGTTGACACGTTGCGACCTTTCGTCATGATTATAAATGTTTCACTGGATGATTATGAACATCGTTAATTTATAGTATATCTCGCGAGATTTATGAACTGCAACAAACCACTATAATTTAACGCATTAAGTATTTGAAGATAGTCAGTAATCCACCCTTGGCAAAGGAACAAATTGTGATGAGTATGAAATTTGCATGCAACGGAAGCAGCGCTCGCATTGCTCGCCAACCGCTGCCGCAGCACCGCTCGCTATGCTCGCTTGACTCGCGCTCGATTGGTCAGTTCTACCTAACCTATACCATTTGATCAGGGTGCCCTAGCTAAGTCACTGCGCTCAATTCGGCTACCACCAAGAACGATCAAACAATCATAATCATACCTTAGATTACGAATATGAGAGACCACGCGTAGGTATATTAATAAGAAAAAATTAAATTAAAAATTTAAAAAACCCCCGACCCTAAAAACTCTAAAAAGTAAAAATAATAATATTTATAGGCCTTTTAAGATGAAGGTAATATTTTGATGAAGGCATTGTAAAGGCGGGGGACGGCTAATGAAAATGCTAGGCCTTTGTTTGACGTTTTCTTTGACCGTCCCCCGACTTGACAATGCCTTGATCAAAATATTACCTTCATCTTAAAAGGCCTTTAAATATTATTATTTTACTTTTTAGAGTTTTTAGGGTCGGGGTTTTTTTTCATTTTTAATTTAATTTTTATTTCCTGCTTTTTAAACTTAATGTCTCGCTCGCTTAAATCTGCGCATCGTTGCGTATTTTTCCCACAGTGATGTTTGTTACTAATTTATCCTCATTCCTCGTCCTGATCACTATTTATCTATAATCTATTTATTGAGACCTTTTGAATGAGCCCAAACACGATACTTTTGCTGTTTGTTGGTGAGTAACTTGGGCATCCTGGAAATTCCAGGTGTTGCTCCAGCATTTCCAGGTTACTTTGTTCGTCTAAGATCATTGAAGCAATAGAATACCAAATTTCGAGTTGATCAGACCCGTGGAAGATGCTCAAATATTTATTATTATTTATTTAAACAAAAAAAAAAACAAAATCAAAATCGGTTCATCCGTTCGGGAGCTACGTTGCCTCAGACAGACACACACACACACAGACACGTCAAACTTATAACACCCCGTCGTTTTTGCGTCGGGGGTTAAAAAAGACCTGATACATAGCAATACATATGAAACTCTTGAACTAGGTATTCAACATACTAACAATTTAGACTTCTTGAGACAACCTTCACACTTCGAAGCTAGCAGAGAACTAACTTAGCAAACTAGGCGAATCCCCAAACATCATATTTCCATTTCGTTCACTGTCAAATGAGATACTTTTTAAAACGTCACTGCATTGATACAATATCATTTGAGGGAAATTAGATACTTTCAATTTGATAAATATTATTTTAAATCATTAGAAATCTTATTAATATTTGTAAATCATGACAATATATATAATACATACCTACGCGTCGACTTGAGAAACTCTTCCTTATTTTTCGTCATCTGGGTTGCCGACAGAAATCAAAAGTTAAAACTATGAGATACTCGTAGGTACCTATTTAAAAGAATCACACCTTAGTACTTATCAACTAAAGATATGTTCACAATCTTGCAACTTCATTACAAAAATGTCATAAATCTTCTTCTATTTTATTAAAATACATTCACAATAAAATAAGACTTTTATGAATAATCCAAACTCTGGAAACTTGTGCGTAATAAATAATTAAAATGCAAGACGACAATGTCGAAACACCTTAAAATTTAAACGCATACTAATGAGAATGTTTTGATATAATTTAACATATCTAATATTTTACCCTACATTATGTTTTAAGTCTACGTTTTGCACATAAGATATAGCGCCGGGCCTTGTAATAATTAAGAAAGGTACAAGCAAAGGGAAGGAAAATGCCGCGGCCCTTGAGGTGGACCCTCCTTTATTATGTTTAAAATTTTCCGCGTTACGTAATAGAGTAGGTCTAATTTTGTCAAGAAACGGCCTACATCTGTTGTAATAAAAACCAACAACGCAGAAAATGTTGCAAAATAAGCAATTTCTATATGCCTGCTTATATACCTGTCTACGTGGTGAGATTCTTGTATTTTCACAAGTTTCAGTCTGTAATTTTCCCGTCGAACTAAAGGCTTTTACTCATTTAAATAATAGTAACCTTCTTCGCTTTCACATGACTAAATGGATTAATTGAATAAAATGCTTTGAGTGCGAGATACCTCTGTTATATGATACCATTCATTCAGAGCGTAAGGCGATTTCAGAGAAGGTGTTTTCTCACAATGTTTTCATACAAGCAAATATAGCCTGAAATTATTCGACACACAATGGTAAAAATTGTCTAATTATTTTACGTGAGCTGGTATACAAATAGAAAATCCCTTATGGAGGCAAGCTTACAAAGCAACACTGAGTGTCCGTTGCAAGAATGTTGGTTATAAAAGTCCTACTATAGAATTGCTTTTTAGCAGTGTACCTATGTCACTACGCCGTACGTCCGTTTTTTTTTTTTTTTTTTCATAATCACTATATTTTAATATTTTCATTTGTGGTTTGTAACTATTAATCCGGGTTTTCTAAAAACAAAAGCATTGGCTAACAATGAGTTTCAATGGATGTCAAAATATTCATGCACTAGCTTTTGCCACTGGCTCCTGGATGAATGAAATGCACCGATCCCAGCGTGGCGAATGAACCCCAAGATTTGCACTAGCCCCTGGAGCCTCATGCTTCATGGTGCTACAGAGGCCATTGCATATCAAGAAGTAGACCAGGGGATGCCGTAGGTAATTGTCAGGTAGACGTGTCCTTAGAATGGAAAAGGATTGCGAGCCTACCGGATATGCATCGTTGAGTTAGCATTGGACTAGGTACTGGAGAGACGGGTGGTATATCTTTTCACGACGTCGTCGGCATGTTGATTCAGGTCGGGCTCCTTAGGTAGGTTCACCTGTTTTCTTAGCTCTTTTCTATGCCGTTGCTTCGCTACGTTCTGTGTTGTTGTTTTCATGGTCGTCTTCTGAGTTCTCGCTGCTATCAGTCTCTGGTTTTTTGTAGACATCGCTAGCCGCTTTCTTGATCTTATTTCTGTCTCCAGCCATGTCCTTCCAAAACTTGATTCCCATGTCGAAGTATTTCATGTCCTGTTTTAGGTTGTCATTCCATGTGTAATAATAGGTCGTCCGACCTTCTTAGATTTGGCCTTGTACTGCATTGCTGCCTGCAATAGGTGTGGCTTATCCGGTCTGTATATGTGTGCTAAGTAGGACATCCTGTAGTTCTTGATGAGTTTTATTACGGTGTTTCCGTCTAATACTTGGTACATTTTCTTAATTCTTGGTTTATTCTTGGCGTGGTTAATAAAGACTTCCATTATCATGGAAGTCACTCGTTATCACTCGTTCATATCTTCGGAGTCTTGATCTATTGTCCTTGGGTCGATACATTTAAGTCATATAACATACTAGCTTTTGCCAGCGGTTTTGCCCGCGCCGGAACTTTCATCCCCTATTTAACTCCCTTAGGGGTTGAATTTCAAAAAATTCTTCCTTATTCCTTGTCTACATTATAAAGGGAACCTTTGTGCAAAATGTTTGAGATGGGAAAAATTCAATTGAACTCGCGACACTGTTACCTTACCAACACCACTGACAATACGAACTACGTTGACCGTTGTTTAATCTGACGATAAAAAAATATTTCCTGACGATTCAAAAAGTACACACGTAATTGTTCAAGTTTTCACTTCTGTCGGCACTTCCGGAGTGGCACTGTTTTTTTTTTTTTTTTTTGAGCACGTTTCCGTGGGATAATTTCCGACATCCACGCGAGCGAAGTCGCGAGCAGCAGATAGTTCGCTCTAAAATCAACTCTTGTAATGAATGTAAGACCGTCATATTATAATTATTGGTTAAGTTTAACGTGAACATTATGTACTATAAATTACATAAATATCCTTCCAGAAAGTAATAATTTAGTTTCATTCCGTCCAACATAACAATGATCTCGACGCACTTCATTGCAAACATGATTTGTTCACACGATTAGTTAAATCAATACACTAGCTACTGGCTGCTAATTTTGTGTATAAAACACGTGTCTATTAGTACTCTGAGGTTTTCGTTAGGAAGCTAGTAAAATCTCCAAAAACATATAAAAAATCATAACATAAATATTTCATGGAACATCAAAAACCCGTACCTAAGTAATTTTCCGGCATCACTATTGCAGGGACGTATGCTAATGGTTTTCCTTAGGTGTGTCAATACCATATTCTGTTATATCACAGATTGCTTTCCGAATTTCACGACATTTATCACGAAAATATATAAAAATATTTTCATCAGAAGGAGCGGAATATTTTAGCATCGTAAAAGGTCTCGAATCGTATGATTTTACACGCTACCGCCCAGTAAAAGGCGCAAATTAGATTCCAGGATTAAACATTAAAGTGTATTTACTCATTCATTTCAGATTTCGAGAAGATTTGCCGTAAAAGAACCTTGGATTTGATGGGAAGCTTGAATGCGGTGCTAGTCCCGGCTGAAAACAGGCCAACACAGGCACTTATGTGAAAGTGATAATATTATAGAACTGAACTGTATACCTATCAATAGTTTTGTTTTTGGGCGATGTTGATGTTTAATTGAAGTGGTACTTAACGGTATAACTCAATAGTTATGTTAATGAACAAAATGATGCCGTTTAATCTCGAATACTGTTTAAATCAGTGGTTAGTAAGTTATAAGGGGTTTGTGACTAACTAACCCTAACCAAGACGCGCCCCCGCGAACGAAATATGGCAGAAAAAATACGTAGGCAATACGAAGGCGTTCAACTTTATAATAATCTACCGGCAGATATCAGGAGCACATCTTCTTTCAACATAATATTTAAAGCTAAACTCAAGCAGTACGTCACAAACAACACAAAATGATTATGTTAACGACAATTATGTTAGTCTTACACACAATAAGATATCGACATATTCGTACCTACCTACATTAACAAATTAAAACTGTTTGCTACTGGACTACATCTACTTTAATTTATTCGCTAAGTGAACAATGTATGTTCTTCTAGAATAAATAAAGAATCTTTAAACCCAACTTAACCAGCCACACGGGTCAATCGAGCAGGCTAAGCTACGCTTGCTGCGGTTGTTCCGTGGCCGCAGCCCCTCGCAAACAGGCTACTGAGGGAACACGGGTGGGTTTTAGTCAGTAAAAGTCTGACACGCCCTCCTGCTCCACCCAGAGCGGGAGAAGTTATTTGATGATTTCCCACCCAAAAAAAAAAACATGTTGGGTTAGCTGTAGTTATGCAGCAGTTAATAATGTCGAATATAGATTTATATGAAAACTGTGTAATATGTTTAATTATGTATAGGCAAGCCTAATAACTTAAAACTTAACACAATTTCGTGTAAACCAAATCTTTCCACAGGCGATGTTTTTATCAACGGTAGATTTATACAATGACGTGCACTAACTAAACAGGTTTAAAATAGGTAGGTACTTGATGACTGTATGATGATGATGTTTATCAGCAACTGCTTAGTAATGATGACGATCACTTTCTTAAATATGGTTTATTTATTTTGTACTTCAAGCACAGAAATCTACAGAGGCGGACATAATGCCATGGGTATTTTCTTGTGACCTTTTTTGGTAATGCAAATACAAATAATAGTAGGTACAATTAAGAAAAATGAATAGGTACCTAATAAATATTTATTAACACATACAACATTACTTTTAGTATATGCGAAACCTGAATATAGTATGTTCAGAATAAGTAACTGAAACGATTCCAATAATTTAATTAATTACAATACAATCGCCGTACGGTTAGGTACCTACTGCCTAATTATCTATTATCAATGAGCAGAATACGACGTTGGACGCGCGGACGACGCGGGGGCCGCATGGTGACCATATTTATAAGTAGACAATCAGATAACATAACAAGCTTTTAACTTTGTGATTTTTCGTGAAACAGGTTTTAAATTTTGTACATAGATTCTTTACATAAAAATACTAGACATATGTTTCGAGTTTCGTATATATCTACTAAAACTAGGGTTGGAAACACATTTACCTATTACGAAATATAAAAATAAATAGATACCTAATTAAATTTACGCACAAATAATAAACACAAAGACAAGACAAATAATGGGAAACCATTAGCGTTGTGAAGATTCTGGTAGTTTCTTACGAATGTGCTCGGGAACTCTATTTATGTTTCTTCATTTATGTTACAATCATCAACAAAATCTGCAACAAAAACAGCTAAAATCGGCCCTTAGACCCAAAACAACAATGTCCCCGCAGTGATTTACTCGAACATGCAAGTACCTATACTATCAGTACGGAGCTTTGCCAATACCATAAAGGATTCGCTCCACATTTTCGTCGACCATGTTCACTATAAAACCAGCAATTCAGTGGCTTACCGCGGTCATTGTTGCCCGGCTTGTACTATGAACAAAAACACAAATTGTGTGCACTCTCTCCTTTTGTACCACCCGACTGTTAGGTGCCAACTGCGCCTAATTGGACTCGGACTAATTTCGACTTAATATAGTCTTTAATATGCATATGACTAGCAAACTCCGGTTTGCAAATCGTGAGTTTAGAATCTGTGTATATTTGTAGTTGACTCGCTCGAATTAACTCGCCAGAATCGGCGTATTATCACTTTTAAATAATATAATAATAACTAAGTATTAAGGCGACCCGCACGTAGTTAATTGATTTGTGGGCGAATCGACAATTTCAGAAACACTTATGAAATAATTGGTAGGTTCCTTTTGGTATTATAAGTAGGTATGCTAGATTAACATCTAGTAGATGTCACTCTGGAGCAGTGGTGGCCAAGTGGTAACGGCCGTGACTTACGAGTTGTAGGTCGTGAGTTCGAACCCAGACAGGCGCTTTACTTTGTGTAAATTATTTCATCACCACTGCTCTCAAAACGGTGAAGGAAAACATCGTGAGGAAACAGGCATGTCCTAGAACCAAAAATTCGAAGACATGTGACATCTACCAACCCGCACTGGGCCCGCGTGGCGGATTACGGGCCAATCCTCCCACCGAGAGGAGGCCTGTGTCCCAGCAGTGGGAACATTATGTTGATGATGATGATGAGAAGAAGAAGAAGAAGAAGTTATAAAGTTAGTGTTGGTACGTTTCTCTTAACTTTTCGTTGTTTCCTTTGCCAACTGCCTGATACTAACCTAATATTTCTGGAATTTTCGATTCGCCCACAAATAATATAACTTCGTGCAAGTCGCTAAGATTCACCCAATTCGGGTGAGTTTATTCGTGCGAGTGGACTAATAAGCCGTACACGTACTGCACACGGTACTTGATCATGTACAAATATCCGCTTAGGAATCAAACAGTAGGGGATGAGTCATCCAACTAATTGACCTTTACTCTTTGACTTTGTACCTTGATCTTCACACTAACGCGGTATTTATGTCACGTTCGACACGCGAGACTGCGTGGTTCCTAGGCACAAAATAGACTTGCTTTTAACCGCTTAGGTTAATAATAAATAATAACGTTTATTTATGCAGATTATTATTTTACATTTATTAGTGTTTTTTATTGGAAGTCGGTTGTTTTTTCTTTCGTAAAATGTTTTTATTTTTCACTTTACAGTTATAGTACCTACATAGTGTGGGGATACTAATAACGTATACCACTACTTGCTTGACGGGAAGTATTAGAACATCAACAAGACACATAAAGTGGATTAAATACCTAATAATATGGACAAGGTGCTAGTCATATTTTTTATTATTAATTTATTTAAAGGGCTATATCGCTAAGCGATAACTGTATATCTAACATCAACACAATCAACTAAACCTGAAAACAGTTAAAACTCACTTTAAAACAAATAACCTCCTTCTTTTTGAAGTCGGTAAAAATGCCGGTTTGTACATTATCCTGGCTAGTTCCGGTAAAGGACAAGCCAGGATAGTATTACACTTTCCATCATCGTACTTATTTTTAACCGACTTCAAAAAGAAGGAAGTTATCAATTCGACATGTTTTTTTTACATATGTTCGGGCATAACTCGTGTATAGAGTGTGTATAGACGGATTTGCAAAATCCTTATTTTCTTCGAAAGTGGTTTATTCCGAAATGGTCCCATTTAAATTTCAGAAAGATCTGATGAAGAGTTTCGGAAACAGACAAAGGAACTCTTCAAAAAATGACAGCAAATCAACCGCGATATCTGCTATCGCATAAATATGCATTGTTTTGACCCCAAGGATGATGAAATTTCGAATTGGAGTGAGAAGTGAAAAATAAAAACTTTTTCCAAAAAAAAAAAAAACAACTTCTTTTCCGACTTTTTTTTTTGAAAAAGTTTTTGTTGAACCAAGTAAATTAAATCGCGAAGCCTCATTCTGCACACACTTCATCAAAATATATTGTAGATCTTCAAGTATTACTAAAGTGATACTTACATAACGGTTTGTTCAAAAGGTTAAGGCTTTAAAAGCTATATGAACCCTGGCCTGTATCTTATGAGACAATGTACGGCCAGATGGTCGCGTAAATTTAGTTGTACCTACCCTTTATGAGTGAAATAGTGTCGATATATCTGTCTATCGTTCAATATATGGTGAATAAAATTATCTGTAAATTGAACTTTTTACTTTTTTAACCGACTTCTATAAAGAAGGAGGTTAAATGTTCCACTGAACGTATTTTTTTTTAATGTCTGTTCTCCGATTTCTCCCTCATTTGTGGACTGATTCTCAAAATTATTTTTTTATTTGAAAGAGTATACTCCTGAGGTGGTCCCATTGGTACCAAATCAGAATTTGATGATGGAATCCCAGGGAAATCGAGGGCAACCCACAAAATTTGTAGGTATTAACAATGTTTTTTATGTTTTCTAAAGCTATTGAGACATTTGCGTATGGTCATCATCATCTCATAACGCTGAGCTGATGAAGGAAGGTACAACTCTTTAACGGTTAGTAGTTAGGTGGAGGTTCGGGCAAAACAACCGACTTCCAAAAAAACACTAGAAAGTGAAAAATAACTTTAAATTCGGAAGGCGGTGACCAGAAATTAATAAAATACATATCAAAAGTCACTGACTTCCGAAATTAAAGTTATTTTTCACTTTCTATTTTTTTTTTTTTTGGAAGTTGGTTTTTTTTTTTTTTTTTTTTGAAAAAAGTTTTTAATTTTTATTATACCTAATTCCTGTAGCTGTGATTAGTTATTAGATAGGACCGGGTTTTTCCAGAAAAATTATAAGTAGCCCGTAGCTAGCGTGTTCAGACTTTGACCTGTATTCTTCTGTCAGTTAATACCTATACCTCAATCAATCAATCAACTCAGCCTATCGCAGTCCACTACTGGACATAGGCCTCTCCCAGGCTGCGCCACAACACTCTATCCTTATCCATGGGAGGTTTTGATGCCCATGGTCACCACGCTGGGCATGCGGGTTGGTGACCGCAGAGCCAGTCCTTTCGCAGCGATGACGCTGCTGCCCGTCACCACTCTGTAGAATTTAGGTCGGCTTGTTGGATGGTTATACCGCCATCGGTCGGTCGCCAGCACATCGTCTGTCAGTTGCAGGGTGTACCGCGTGCAGGTGAGGTTGACATGTGGGGAGTCCGGTTGTTGTGTGCTCCTCCTTACACCCCTTACCATACCTATACCTACAAATTATAAATTAAAGTAGTTTTTCGAGTCTGACTGAATTGTTCTACTTCGCCAAGTATTTTGATTAAGTTTTCACCATAATTTATTAAATTATTATGATTAACACAATTATTTGTATTTCAATAGTTATATTTATGAACTAACTAGTTGTGCCCGCGGCTTCGCCCACGTGGATGACGGAAATTATCCCACGGGAACGTGCTATCGGAACAAAAGCCTATTTTACTCCTCGTAGCTGATGTATTATGCCAGTGAAAGTACCACCAAAATCAGTCCGGCCGTTTCGCAGATTAGCAGGATAAAACAGGCGGACAAAATTGAAAAAAAAAAACATTTTTTAGTTATAAGTTACACAGCAAACAGACATTTCAATTTAGTTAATTTAGTTTTATAGAAGTCGACGAATCGACACACGTTTTGGACCCTCTTGAGCTCCCTTTATTTCAATTTCCAAACTCTCTATTTTAACCCAGCAACTTCTGTCAAATCTGCACAATCGCTACAGCACTAGATTGTCGTAAAATTTTATTTCCAGCTGGGTCACCTGAATCTGTCACTTATTTTACGACAGCCGTGGGAATAAACGAAGCAGGCTATTCTTTTCCGGGGAGTGAACGAGCGAGATATATTTACGTTTAAACTTTAAATATGATTTAAATTATTATAGCAACAGTAAATAAATCATTCTTACCTGTACCCAAGTACTTACATAACGATTGTTATTTGTTTCAGGTTCCGCTTCTCATTGCTCATTAAAGAAACAATTGTCGACTACCACGTAGTTACGTTAGTATATTAGCATGAACCGAGATAGGTATAAATAGGTACAAAGTATAACGTAATTTATCTCTAGAAAATTCTTTAATTTAAACTTCTTTAACTGTTCACCTAACGACAAAGGATTAGGAATAGGTACTTAAGCAAATATCTACCTACTCTTAAAAAAAAGCCAAGACAAAATATTAATAACGATTTATTATTCGATTCATCTATTTTTTCATAGTGTAGTATGCCTGCTAAAGATATTTTGTACTATCTTTAGCAGGCATACGAGGTCCCGAAGCCAATTCGCAGAGGACCGTTACACTTTCAATGAAATGAGGTAGGTACCGACCGTCGATTATCCCTGTGCGCATTATATAAGTATCTAAGTGCACCCAAGTACACAACCCCTGGTTGGTATGGATCTATTGCAGGATATGGACATAAACATTTTAAGATGTGTTTTGATGACTAAAGTGGACTAGTTACCAAAAACGATGGAAAAAAAGCCTGACAAATGTTTTATACTAAGTATACAATACATGCATAAAATGGCAGAGGGTGACTTGTACTGAGGCCAGCACATCAAGCTACCCCAATCTGTCAAATTTCTTTGATAGTTTATCCAACTTTATTACAAAGCGTTTATGTTCAATTGGGAAAATTTGACCGTTTGGGATAGCTTGACCTGCTGGCGACTGTAGGTACACTAAATTAGCCTATCTAGTATTATTATGCGTGTTTTTCTACTGCAAGGAAGAGACCTTCCCTCTTTTCCCGGTCCACTGTAATTGCAGGCCAATCCTTTAAAAAGGACTTTTTAGGCCTGTCACTTAGTCGTTTCCTGCTATTTGGGATCCAATGAATAGTGGTTTTTGCGTATTGCTGCTCCAAGAGATGTTTACCTAATAAAAGTAAAGATTATGCACACTGTTTTCGTATTAAAAATAAATAAAAAATAAAATAAAAATCTTTATTTCAGACATGAACACATACATGAACAGTCCATAGATTGGTTAGTGATGAGTTATTAACAGAAAGTACTTATAGTCTATATTAGTATTGTTAGTAAAGACACAAACACAGAAAAATTCCCTAAGCCCGCCCTCGAGGCTCAGTGTGGAACCGCTATAGGTATATTTACGCCTCCGCCTAACTCTTGGGGAATCACAGGCATGACGTTATATGATGGAATGATTTATTTGCGTGTACCTATAGCTAGCTCCACCCAGTGCCGTTGTATTAACAGTCTGGCCTATTAACATTCATCTTCAGGATGCCGTTCCGAGTGTTACGCAAGCGCTGTAGCAAGGAAGCCGATTTTTTACGCTTGATAGCGTGAAAGCCTTCTGTGTGAGCTTCGGCAAACATGCCCGAAGCACTACAACGCCGCGGCAGCCGCAACAGCATCCTGAAGGCGTTGTTATACTGCACGCGCAGGACATTGTAGGCTCGGCTTGTATATGACACCCACAGGCCGCTCGAATAAAAGGACTGGCAGAACGCTTTAAATAAGGTTACCTTGACGTATGCGGTACACCGAGCAAACCTGCGGGCGAGCATATTGCTCCTCACCGCCAATGCCCTGCGCTCCCTCTCTATATCGCTTCGTGATGACAGCGATATAGAGTATACACGGTGATACAAATTATTTTTCACAATGAATATAACTAACTATGTAGGTACGTGATACCTATAATGTCAACTGAAAAGGTCAAACTGGTACCGAATATTTACATAGGTACCTGCGTAAATATTCGTACAACCAGTTGCTTTAATTGGCTAGGTCACTTTCGCATAAGAATGTCTAAGAAAAGAGGGTAAGTAATCTTTTAATGCAGGCGTCCATGCATACGTTAGATTGTAATTCAGTGAAAGTGCTGTTTGGCTTGAGTAAGTACGTACCTAACGTACCTACCAATATTAGAATATCTGCAGGAGACGCGTTGGGCGTCGCGAATCCCAGGCCGATTCCTGGCCACCGTAGGCGTGGGCTTGCGGACGGCGAGTAGTGGGTAGCTCGCTGTCCGGTAAGGACCAAGCCCAGGTCGAAGGCGCCTTGTGTTCCACGCACGTCTCAAACATATGTCAGCACACACTGATGGGGTCCGCAAGGGCCAAAGCCAGCCAGGGGTGCGGGTTGTTCGAAAGAGATACCGCCGCCCCTGGCACACAGGCTTCTGAGGGAACATGGGTAGGTTTTAGTCAGTAAAAGTCTGACACGCCCTCCTGCTCCACCCAGAGCGGGAGAAGTTATTTGAGGATTTCCCAACCCAAAAAAAAATACCCAATAATGTCAAATGAAAAACCTCTTTAAGGTGATTAAAAATTAGAATTTCAGGTTTAGTTGTTCAAAAGCAATCAAGTCATAGCATCAACATTTAAGTGGCACTACAAATTGTCATGGACAGATACACTTTCAGATGCATTTGTTTACATTTTCTTAAGATACCTTTGGAATAGACCATAGGTTTCGTAGTATCGTCAATAGTTCAATGCACGAACACTCTAACATTCAAACGACAACGTCGTACAAATTTCGTCAGCAAGTCACAAGAACTAACAGCAATACAATTTATCAATGTTCATATTTGGGCGAAGCCTGAACCCAACTGCCGAGGTTTGGACTTCGGGCGGAGTTTCAATAACTGTGAACTCGACTGTTGATATTAGGAATAATATTAAACTATGAGACCGACTGCCGGAAACGATTCTGGGCATCTCATTTGGGATTGGAAGCAAATATTGTTTAATACCTACTTGAAATGACTTTACCTTTAAAATAATCCATCAAAAGCAGGAAATTACCACCAAAGGCCTTGTGGCTTGTACATTATTTGAAGTCTCTTTACTGATTATTTCAATATATCCACCCCACCAACGTTACTATAGAAAATTATAATTTTATTTGCACATTTGGAACTATCTCTATAATCACAAAAGTTGGAAATTGATTAATGGCCGATTCCTACAATTTTACGGATCGTTATTTGAAAATGTTGACTCTTATAACTTTACTAATAATGAAGCAAAGTGTAGGTTTGCATAGTAAATCCCATATGGAAGAACCTATCACGAGTAAAATTAACTTGCGGATCTATTTATATGCCCCCAGTTTGGCCATAAAAAATGCTACCATTGGTAAGCGAAACGACTAGTTTTTGGGTACCTATAGGAAATAGGTACCGAGCATAAGTCAAATTAATCCTAATCACCGCACTATACGAACTTATTAATTATATTAACTTTTATTAATGAAGTCGGGGAAATCAAACCAACCTAGATTGTCTATATTTTTTTGACAGCTGTATGAAATGGATAAATAACCTCAAATTGACGTAGGGTGTCAAACCTACCGGAGGTAGTGAGTGAGAGGGAGAGAGGGTCTTTCCAGATATCTTAACTATAATTTATGCCTTTGATCAGGGTCCCGAGTGCACTAATGACAGATGGTATAAGAAAGTTTATTTAGGTGCTCCCAATGTTTCCTGTACATGCCATTCGGAAGGGCGTTCTCTATGAATGCCTATCACTAGTCCGTTGTCTTCTAATCCATGGTGCCTTGTTCTATCCACCGAGAAGGTTCTTTTCGGGATTTGGTAGTAGTAAATACAGTTTTCCTTCTTTACATCCTGGCGCCTCTAAATCATATTTCAAAATAAAGAAAGATTTTACTTCCTGTTGTATATTGTGTGCCTTAAAGTCTGTGCTAAATAAATGTGTTTTCTTTCTTTCTTTCCTTTATTGGCCAAATATGTTTCGGGTGTTTCTGAAACGTTGAGGAGAAATTTCAGCAGAAAACTAATATAAATTTAAAAAATGTTCTAGTTTGCTCGAAGTTCATTACAAAGTGTGAAATGACTCTCAGTTTATAACTAAAGAAAAAGTTAAACGGCGGTGTTATTCGCTAAGCCTAGTTTCTCATGAACTTCATAGCCTTACAAAGGAACTCGTTAAGTAAACGTCGGGAAAACGTTTAAAGAGCGTTCTAATTGACTTTTCTTTCCGCAAAAACGATTGTGTAGTTTTATAACTTACCTACAAATTATCAAAACAACAACATTACATAACATTACGGCTGTAATCTACAAAGGGTTTTTCTTTTTTTTTTTTTTTGGGTGGGAAATCATCAAATAACTTCTCCCGCTCTGGGTGGAGCAGGAGGGCGTGTCAGACTTTTACTGACTAAAACCCACCCGTGTTCCTTCATTAGCCCGTATGCCAGGGGCTGTGGTATCTCTTTCAAACGAACCCGCACCCCTGACAGGCATCGGCCCTTGCGGGCCCCATCATTTTTGTGCTGACATCTCTTTGAGGCGCGCGTGGAACACAACGCGCCGTCGACTTGGGCTTGGTCCTTACCGGACAGCGAGCTACCCATTACACGCCGTCCGCAAGCCCATGCCTACGGTGGCCGGAAATCGGCCTGGGATTCCCGACGCCCAGGGCGTCTTCGTATCCTGCGGCGGCTGGGGTCGCGAGGGCGCATATGCTGCCTCTCCCTCACGTGCGCCGCCTCCCTCTTCGCGAGCATTACTGCTTCGCTGAAGGAGGTGACGGCTCCCCATGCCCTCTCGCTCCGTACCATGGCCTGGACCAGGGCCGGACGCGAGAGATCGCCGCCGCCGATCGCCTCCACGAGGACACGGCGGTGCTCCGCCCAAGCAGGGCAGACCGCCACCGTGTGCTCCACCGTGTCCTCAGGGCGATCTTCGCAGTGGAAACACCCGGGCGTTTCCTCCCGCCCTATCCGAAACAGGAACCTCCCGAAACAACCGTGTCCGGTGAGGACCTGCGTCAGGCGGAAGGTGAGGACGCCATGCCGCCTCTCAAACCACTCCTCAAAGAGGGGACTTACCGCCGCAATCGTGGCGTGCCCAATCTACAAAGGGTTAGGAAGAGGCATCTCCAAAGTAAACCCACATTTCGCCAGTAAGTGAGTAAATCATTTATAATTTTATTGATATTTTAATCCTCTAGAAACTTATGTGACTTGCGGCTAAGTAATAACAGCCGCACAGGGGCCTTAGTCTGCTATTTTTATAAATTCGTCATTCCAACACGATCCCATCGTCATTTTGCTAAAAGTTCGTAATCTGCTAAATTCATAATGGTCGATCAGTGGTCGGTCAATGGTCTCGTAATAGAATTGTGTTATAATGGCATTGTCGTATTGCCATTATTATAAAACCCGTTGGTAAAAAATATTTTAGAAAAAATACTACTAAATTTGAACATTTATTCATGCCACATTTCATTTATATGAATATATTTTTAGATATTATTTTTAACACATTATTTTTGGAACTGTCAAATTTTTAGCAGATCAGTCATCCATTTGTCATTATGTACGAGATTACCAATAAAGGCCATTTCTTTCAATGGAGTGTCATTGGCTGACCACTGGAAAGTCATAATGACGCCATTATATTAGTAGATTACTAAACTTATCAAAATCAACAATTATGAAATCAATGATAGACCATTCTGACACTATTGTAATAGCAGACTTGAGGCCCAGGGGCCTAAGTCTACTAATTTATAAACGTTACAATGGTCTCTCAATGGTGTGTTTTTGACAGTTTTTGTATGGCAAATCTGTCAAAAACTTACCATTGAGAGACCATTGTGACGTTTATAAATTAGTAGACTTAGGCCCCTGGTCGATCGATCTAGTTAAGCTACACTGGCCTCGGTTGGTCCGTGGATGGATGACCACTGACCATCTTTACATACCAATACCCCACGGTGCCGTTGGTCCTGGCTGTCATTTGTGGATCTTTGACAGTCGTAACGGGTCGTCAGAAGCCCAAAAACCTGACAACCAGTCTTACCAAAGAGTATCGTGTTACCCAGTAACTGGGTTGTGGTGGTCAGATAGGCAGTCGCTCCTTGTAAAACAATGGTATTCAGCTGCATCCGGTTAGACTGGAAGCCGATCCCAACATAGTTGGAAAAAGGCTAGAAGATGATGATGACCTTCTAGAAACTCGTTTTCTTTTGCTTAGTTACAAGGTATACACTGAAAAACCGAATAGGTTGTTTTAACCTTTTTTCAACCTTTATTTTAGGTTAATATAGCACCTACCGACATGATTTGTTGAATTAACAAAATAAAAATAGTTGCTGATTATATTTATATTTAACTTAGTTATTTTGTTGACTCTACTTCGTTAATATGTTGACTTGACAATATTATCAGTTAGGTGGACTTACTTTTAGATTCGAATATTGTGTCGTTTTAACCTCTTTTAGTGGTTGGTTTAACCTATTAATTTTTAACAATTTTATTTTTGTAGAAATAAATGTCATATAATAGTTGTTTAAACATAATATTAGGTTAACGCAACTTACATGAAATCAACATTATGGAATTCAACCTATTCGGTTTTTCAGTGTAGTTTATGCGTAGATTTATTTTTCAAGGTTTTTATTATTATTTAGGTACCTAATGTTTTGTAAAACATAATTCTGTACAGTAATTATTTCTACATATTATAATTTGAGCCGCATTAATTAAAGAGGCATTAAAAAATATCGATAACGATGCAAAATAAATTATTGTCCGAGAAACGAGTTAAAAAACCCATGCAAATAAGTTAATTTGCGTCTGACTCGGAAATTAGGCAAAAATCCCAGCGCACAGCCATGTTACGAGAATTTATTTTTAGTCAACAAAAAGGCGTGCTCAAGGGAATATGCTAATATTGTTAATTAGTGGCGTCTGCTGTCTTCCGGACGACTGCGAGAGAAAAATACGAGCCCTGCTACTGACTTATGGAACACATTAATATTGTCCGCACTTCCGCCGGCTAACCGCCATTTTCCAGCCTCTACAGTTGCCCATACCAAATCACTGTGAATCCTACGATCCTCTCTGAATGTTGCTATTTAAAATCATACTTACATAGTTTGAAAAAGTTTTATACAGGGGCTCGTGGCTGAATTATAACAGCTGGACAGGTCGATCGTAGGTTAAGGTACGCCTGCCGAGGTCTGCCCGTAAATGTTTGACCATCCATTACATATACGGCATATACCCCTCTGTGCCTTGGAAAGCACGTTGAGAGCGTTCATCCCACGCGGGCTGGCAACGGCGCATTTATAGCGGATTTTCGTGATTATTTCATTTAAAAAAAATTTAGCCAAGCACTAGATCGTTGGTATTTACAAGTTTGTATATATCTTTTATTACAGTTATTTTGGTATTTACATAATTATAAAAATCGACATACCGTCAATTATTTTCTATTTGCATTACTTAGTACGATAAAACGTTTTTAGCAAAGAGAAAATGTTAAAAATAACTATAAATACCGATCTAGTTCTTGGCTCAGCATTTTTTTAAACTTTTGTTTGTATTTAATGAAAAACTACTAACTATAAATGCGTTGTTGCCAGCCCGCGTTGGATGATCCCGACGTCATTCGTAGATCTTTGACAATCATTAGTCGTTAAGCCCAAAAGTCTGACAACCAGTCTTACCAAGGCAACCGTGTTACCCATTAACTGGATTGTGGAGGTCAGATAGGCAGTCGCGTTCAGACTGGAAGCCAACCCCAACATATTTGGGGCAAGGCTAGGCAGATGATGAACTATCTGGTTTTATTATATGCGAATCTAAGCACATGAAATATTGGAAGAATTGGACGATATTCAATAAAGTGAGTTCCTGTCGGAGTAATATTTCAGTACGAAAAACCATAAATTAAACTGAGCTCCCGAGATGTTACTCGTAATACTGATTTAAAATGTGACACGTGATATTTAAAATATATTTATGAACCCTGCAAATCTCCAACACAACATCGAGATTTGAGAACACTATTTTTAATCGGATATAAACTAATAAATTAAAGTTGTATAAACCGAAATAGTGTGAGTATATCGCCACAAAGCCTCGCAAACAGTGAGGTGAGCAAGCACAAAGAGCAGTACTGTAAATCAGATGTACCGCGCGGGAGATTTATGAGCAAATAAAACGACCGCAGCGACTCCCGGCCATCGCATGGAATAATTTCAATTTAACGCCAACTACGTACGATAAATTAATGTTAAGTGTACACAGTACAAACTATTGGTACTCTCGTTAGTGTCCACTAATTAACTCGTAATAATCGAAAATTACATAATGCGCCCAATAGTTCATTCTGCGTCGTGATCAAATTACAGGTTATTAGGTGGCGGCCTGTAATTGGCAAACTTTCAGTGAATATATTAAAGACTACCTACTTTTTTAGAGGGTAGAAAATCGTCAAATAACTTTTCCCACTCTGGGTGGATCAGGAGGGCGTGTCAGACTTTTACTGATTTAAACCCACCCATGTTCCCTCAGTTGCCTCTGCGTGGCAGGGCCTACGGTATATCTTTCGAACAACCCGCACCCCTGGCAGAAGATTACCTACTTCAAGTTGCATTTTCAATACGATTGCTCTACACATTACCACCCGTAGATAGATATTCATGATCTACCTAGCCCTTTCTCAAATAGGTCAACCGCAAATCAACCAGAAGCAGCAGGATATCTCTATGATGGGTGGAGAGACCACTCATGAGTATTGGTAACACATTTTGACAAACTCCAAGAATACCCCATCAACATATAACTAGATAGGTATAAAACCGGTGCTAACTACATGCTAATAAAACATCGATCTTAAGACCACAACGGTGCCTAACATCGCTTGAATAATCGCTGTAACTAAATAACTTATCATAATTACCTATATCCGTTACTCAGCAGATATTTCATAGGAACCTATTACCCACCTAGTACTTACTGTCTGATTCACGTGCACCTTCATATTCACGTGCGTGATCTGCGCACATGCATTTATTGTAAGTGTAGCATAATCAACCTATCGTGTTCCCACTGCTGGGATAAAGGCCTAGTCTCTTCAAGAAGATATGTACCTAATCTACGAAACTTCGAGGCTGTAGGCTACCACTCGGGCCATTTGCGGATTAGTAGATAGATGTCACAATGTCTTCGAATTTTTGGTTCTGACATGCCGGATTTCTCGCGATGCTTTTCTTCACCGTTTTGAGAGCAGTGGTTATGTAAAGTTAAGTAAAGCGCCTGTCTGGGTTCGAACGCACGACCTTACAACTCATAAGTCGGGGCCGTTACCACTGGGCTACCACTGCTCTATTTCTTTATCCTTACTATTGTAATCATAAAACCACTATTTACCTCCCGCGGCTTCGTCCGCATGAAAGTCGCAAATTATCCCGCGGGAATATACTATACCGGGATAAAAAGTATCCTCTTGATTAATTTAGGTTATAATCTATCTGTGTGCCAAATTTCATCCGAATCCGTTCAGCCGTGATTGAGTATCAAACATCAAAAATCTTCACAAACTTTTTTCGCCCGCGCGGAACATTCATCCCCTATTTAATTCCCTTAGGGGTTGAATTTCGAAATATCCTTCTTTATTCCTTGTCTACATTATAAACGGAACCTCTGTGCAAAATTTCAGCTTTCTAGGTACAAGGGTTTGGGCTCACGTTGATGAGTCAGTCAATCAGTCAGTCAGTCAGGAGTTTTCTTTTTATTAATATAGATATTATAAGTAGGAACTAGGCTAACTGTACCTACTACGGCAGGTACAATGTGCCCTAGTATGGATGGAATTATGTACCTACCGTAAAGTTAAAAATAATCGATTAGATTGTGCTACAAAACATAAGTAAACCCCATATTTTTATGTTCTGTCGATTGAGAACTTAACAGTAGTTTATCGTTGTATGGAAGTATAAAAAATGCAATAAAATTATGATAACCCACTCACTTTACTAACTATAAAACGTAAAAACAACGTAAGCCGTAACTATGCAAAATACAAAACAACGTCATTCCTACAATCTCCACATAAAATGTACCTACGATTAATAAGTTACACAATTATTTGCAATTGTAATGAGCAGAAAACAATACTTATTATCCAATACTAGCTTCAGCCCGCCACTATTCCCGCGTTTCTTTTCTCGTTTTACATCTATATAAATAAAAAGAAAAGTCCTGACTGACTGACTGACTGACTCATCAACGCCCAGCCCAAACCCTTGGACCTAGAAAGCTGAAATTTTGCACAGAGGTTCCCTTTATACTCGTAATTTAGACAAGGAATAAAGAAGGATTTTTCGAAATTCAACCCTTCAGGGAGTTACATAGGGGATGAAAGTTCCGCGCGTCGGTCGCCACTGCCAAAAGCTAGTAAAATATACTAAATAAAATTAAATATACTAATAAATAAAATTAATATAATAAATGTATATTAGCATCGCATCGCCCGCTCGCGATATTAGGTAGGTACTTCGTTTTCTCTTAGCGTTCTTTCTGACTTTTTTTGTCTTTTTACTCGGCACGATAGGGTCGCAGCGTGATTTCAATAGCCTTCTTCAAGAATTGCAAAAAGAGTTTTTCAAATCTGACTGGGAGTTCCAGAAAGTACCCCCTACAACAAACTGGCAAGCAACCAAAATTTACCTCTTTATAATATTAGTATAGATAATAAATGCAGAACATAACTTCATGCCATCAATCTCCGAAGGGTTAGGCAGAGGCGTACCTGTAGTACACTCACATTTCACCAGTAGAGGCGACGATAGATGACAGCTACCTACAGTGCACAGTGCAGATGCACTGCCGCCCGTCGCTCGCAAGAGACCCCGCCTCAACGCGTATCAAGTTTTTCGAAAAACAACCCATGTCGATTTATCAAACACAATTCAAAGAAAAACCGTACACTCAATTTTGGGTGATTAAATTGTCTTTTAGATGGTGAAAGTTTCATGGAAATACACCCGATAGTTTTTGCGTGATTATCGTTTTTATGTCCGCGATAGACATTACTTTACCAATTAATTACATTATGTTAAAAAATATTATTTAAAATATTCATATATCAAATAACGAAGAAAATTGTCTAGTTTCAAATATATTTTTTTCAAATACATAAGACAAGCCATTTAGACGTGATCTTCAATAAAAAGTCTTTAAAAGTCGGCTGTCTGCGCCTTAAGCCCCATGTAAACGTGCGCTTACACGAGCAACTAAAATTGCTTCATCCTAGTCAATTTTCGTCAAATATGACATAACTACTACATCCAGCAATTTAGAGCAATGGCAACATGTAGCAACCTGTTGCCAGAGATACGGCCACACAATACCATGCAATATGGAGCAACTTAAAAAACTAGGCAATACGCCTCAGCCGCCGGCCGGACGGTTCCTGTCGCACAAACGAGACGTAGTTATACGTACAAACGAGATAGAAAGAACATTGACTAAACATTTCCAAACCGTTTGGATATTCGGCAACTCATATTGGTGACATTGAGAAATGTGAGATATACGGAGCAATCAGATTAATCAGAAGCAATATTCCCGAAACAATTTCCGCATTTGTTGTTGCTCCAGATTGATCCATTAGTGTTGACGAGCAATAATTGCTCAACAAATTGCTCGTGTAAGAGCACCTTAATAGGTGGCGAGCAAACCTATAATTGCCATTAATCGGGCAAAAAAAACTCAAAAACAATCCTGATGGAAAAACACTATTACACTTTTCCGACCTGGAAATCGAACCCAAGACCTCATGCTCAGCTATATAGCGCTTGCGACTGGATTTATGACCGTTTGATGGCAATAGGCTCGCCCCTATTACATGGGACTGAAACATAACTGGCGAAATGTAGGTGCACTATAAGCACACCTCTACCCAACCTTTCAGGGAAACAAGGCGTGAAAATATGTAAAATGTATAAAAATATGTAGATACTAGCAACCGATTCTTTTCCTTGTAGATTTGCTTGATATGTTACAAGATAACATCTTGATAACATATTTTTGCGATGAATAATATATTAAGCAAATATCAGTTAATTAGAGACCATACTACAGAAGGTCATTACTTAGAATAATATTATCGTTTGGTATTTCTTACCTTAATGATACACTTGATATTTTTGATCCAATTTAGTAATGACGAATCGAGGGTTTCTGTGAATACAATAAGGTGCTCCATAGTCTGAGGACGGTGTTGTGCCTTTCAATCTACTATCTATCTATATAATCTTATATATAAATAAAAAGAAAAGTCCTGACTGACTGACTGACTGACCTCATCAACGCCCAGCCCAAACCCTTGGACTTAGAAATCTGAAATTTTGCACAGAGGTTCCCCTTATAATGTAGACAAGGAATAAGGAAGGATTTTTCGAAATTCAACCCCTAAGTGAGTTAAATAGGGGATGAAAGTTCCGTGCGGGCGAAGCCGCTGGCAATAGCTATTCTGTTATAACTTGAAACCACACTGCACTTATCTGCTACTTAGGTCTTTACAAAAACTCCATAAGGGTTTTCTCCAGTACACCGGCAAAGAAGAGTGGTGGTTGAAGATAATCTTCGCAAGGTGGCTGGTAGCTGAATGACGCGCAATTGGAGCGGCTTTTGTCCAGCAGTGGACTGAAGTGGGCTGATGATGATGATTTAGGGTCTTTCAAAAAGTTAATTCAATATACCGAACACCTCTTTTACCTGTTCTGTGTACCGTACCAATGGTGCTGATTCCGTTGTGCATCAACTAAACTTAATTTATACTACTTATTGCAATCTCTTTCGTTCTAAAAAAACAAGAAAGAAACGGAAATAAATTAGAGCTGTCAGATTTTGAGGAACTAAGATTTTCTTCGACGCAACTACGACGAACTGAATTCATCATACTTAAAATCACGCCAAATTCAACTCAAACGAGATGGAAAATTTAGTTTCACAGTTTTAAAGCATCATTTGTCTTTTTTTTGCAGACTGTCAGTAAGACATCGCATTACTCTTATTGAATAAAACAATTTATTGAATACAACTAAGTAAAATTGGCTAAGAAATATTTCCGAAACTACGCATTATCCCTTCCACCAATCGTGATGATCATGATGATATATGATCACAGCAGAGCGGTCGTAATTAGTGACACTTGCGGCAACTAGATGTCTAGACAACTAGACAACGAGTTGTCGGCAATCAGGTTGGTGATGGTCTCTATTTCCAGAACGGAAAACCATAATTGTGTAATGGTTTAACTAAATTCTCTGTAAAAGCCTGGAGTTGGGAATTGCATAGCTATTCACAACCATTCTATACGTTTCTGAATCGTATCGAACATCAATCAATGTAATCGTAAGAGTCCTATAAACGCTGTTCACAAATCCAAAACCCGAAATTTTCGTCAGTTTTAATCAAAGATGACTGCTAGGTATTCTTCCAACAGCTTTGTGCTGTCGGAATCAAGGCAAATCCAAGTCATCGAAATATGTCATTTTCGATACGATAGCCTGCCGAATGGTTGTGAATATCTATGCTTTACTCGGTTAAAGGCAATTGGCTCCCCCTACATACGATAAATAACGTGGAGAGGTCTCATGACGTTTCTAGTCTGCATACGAAAATTCAATGAAATATATACAATAGTTTAGTCACTATAGCTAGTCGGCTGATCGCCAATATCCATAATTACGAGTATAATAGTCGGCCCATCACTACTGCTAATTGGATTTTTTGAGAAAATCTTCTTTTTTTTTTTGATGTTAGGATTTATTTGATACTAGCTTTTGCCCGCGGCTCCGCCCGCGTGGATGTCGGTTATCGCGTAAAAAAGCCTATGTCCTTACCCATATCCCAGGCTATATCTCGGCCAAATTTCATGACGATCGGTTCAGCGGTTAAGGCGTGAAAGCGTAACAGACAGACAGACAGACAGACAGAGTTACTTTCGCATTTATAATATTAGTAGGGATGTAGTTCCAAAATACTCTTATGTATAAGTATTGCCATTTTTTCTAACATACTAAATAGGGTCAAATTAAATTAGCTAGCTTAACTCCGCAGACTTGACGGGTATCAATATCGAAATATGTTTTTCTTTATATATATTTAGATTTTTTTAAGGTCTTCAATTGCAGTTAATGCTGTCACTTGAAATATCACTTTATTAAATCAGGTTTTTGTTTTTAAACTTCACAGACGTAATCGATATGGATATTTTAACATTGTAAAACAAAAGAAAACGGATTTTCTGAACTATAGTTCAAGTAACATCATTAACAGAAGTGGTTGACCTCAAAAAAAAGTTGGGGTTGTCTGCGGAGTCTCGCTAGCAAATTTAATTTGACCTAATATGGTGTTTTATTGTTTGCTGTAACTTTCGCCAGTCCTATACAAAGAAACAAAGAGTATTTGAATGTAGTCCATACTCCATAACATAACTTACTTATTCAATGTTGCAATCAGTAATGTAACCTAATGGTTGCATGGACCATCAAACATATTGATGGGTGACCTACTAGACACTGCTTTCTTTAAAATAGTAAACTTTAGCTAACTTGGGAATAGGGAATATGTCCATAAATTGAAAGCGACATTCATTTGAAATCATTCAGAATTTACTATTCCATTTTGTTACAACTTGTTTTTTGTTATTTAATATTTTATGGTGTACAATAAATTATATTAAAATCATCATCATCATCATATCAGCCGAAAGACGTCCACTGCTGGACATAGGCCTCCCCCAGGCTCCTCCACTTCGACCGGTCTTGTGCTTCCCACATCCAGCAGATGTGGAATATGAAATAAAATATATATAAATAATAATAAATAAACCGAAATTAAACCAATAGCTATCCACATGACATGACGTGATAATATAACCAGAACGTCGACTATTGGAGGTTAACATTAAGTAAATAAAAATACACTGGGTCGTATAAATCAACATTTATGTAAATAAACTCTTTTACATACATAACTTTCTAGATCATACAATAATATACCTCTATCTATTAAGTACTAATTGTCTGGCAAACTAAATTTTACTAATTTCTCCGATTCTACCCACAGTCTCTTGGCCAGTTCAGCGTTTTGCGAACACTTTGAAGGCTGCTTCTGACGGCAATCACTAAAGTATTTACCAGTAACACCTTCTACTTCTGGAGACACTGCTAAGTATATCGAAGTTTGCGTAGCCTCCCAAGGAGTTTGGAACATAAATCCTATACATTTCTCTACTATATTTCTAATAATATTGCTAGGAATGTTCCTAAATATGTTCGTTGCAGCCATTCCAGGATGCAGAGCGTTAACTGTAACACCCGTACCTTTCAGTCTTGAACTTAACTCTAATGTCATCAAATTCAGGAAAAGCTTACTATTAGCATAAACTAAATAGTCGCTCCAATATTTCTCCATATTCAAATTGTCGAAATCTAACTCTCCATATTTGTGTATCAGGGACGATACATTTATAATGCGGCTCGGAGCAGAAGATTTCATTAAAGGTACTAATAGGCAAGTCAAAAGGAACGGAGCAAAATAATTGACTTGCATTCCAAAGTGAAGTCCATCAGCTGTTTTACCGTTACCGAGCCCGCCTGCGCCGGCATTGTTGATGAGGACATCGACACGCTTCTCGGTCTTATATATCTGGGCACAGAAGTCCTTGACTGAGCGAAGTGAAGCTAAATCTAGTTGCCGGAAGTGGACATCAGTGTTACCACTGAATTTGATTATTTCTTCCTTAGCCTCATTCGCACGCCGAACGCTCCTACAAGCCAATATCACCTTTGCACCTCGACTTGCCAGGTCCTTACACGTCTCCAGTCCAAGTCCACTGTTTCCACCAGTCACTATCACTACTTTACCGACCATATGAGCACTGGTCCGACATATTCCGACTGTCAGTTTCTGGTACACCTTCACTAAAAACACTATCAATATTGTGATGCCGAATATAGACCACAAAATCATTTTTACTGATTAAATTATTTATATATACTACAGATGGAAACGCTCGTCCAACTAAGTTGTGACGATAAGTAGGTAATCACAATCAGTGAAGGGGGTCATGTAAAGTAACCTCAACCATCAGACGCGACGGCAGTATCAACGCGTTTATCGGTGATAAAGTGTTCGTATATATGACTACATTTTTAGACGTCTTGACTAGCTACACTCCACTCATGGCCGTATTCCTAACTACACTAGTTGCCAAACGTGCGTACGCGCCGGTGCGTCGCGGGCCGGCGACGACGTTACATAACTATGTCATTGAGTCGCTGTTAGTTCTAAACCGATATCACCTTGGATTAAAAAAACACTAACTCATTTATAATATCTAAATCTTTGACACAAACACTGTGTCGAAAATACAAGTTAAGCATTTTTATAGGAGTCTCTCTTTAAATCTAAAATGTCTCTTTCTGATGAAGATTACTTCGACCTTAATTGTGATCAAGCCGCTGACACTATAAGCGTCCGTGTCATGCGCCACTTCGATACAATTCCCAATCAGCTCTTCGATAAGGGACGCTTAGATCTTTATAGACTTCCCGTTGACTTTCCTCACCATGTCACATGGAAGTCTTTGGTTATACCAGAGTTTGCAGTCACTTATACAGCAAAGTCCTCTTATATCCTCTTCAAGTAGTCATTCAAACAAAATCATAAAACAATATGAATCATCATCATCATCATTTCAGCCGAAAGACGTCCACTGCTAAACATAGGCCTCCCCCAGGCTCCTCCACTTCGACCGGTCTTGTGCGGGAAGCACAAGCACATCCAGCGGATGACCTTCACAAGGTCTACGGTCCACCTTGTCGAGAATATGAATATAAGACTAATAATTTTATTATGGTTTTCGTTATTCAGGGTAATAGGGACATGACGCGCAAACTGAAAGCATGAATTCAGCACATGACTTTAGAGACTACTTCTAGCGTAGAAATTTTTCGTCGGTAATCAAAGAATAAAAGCACCTACGAGTTCAAAATATACTGAACAGCATTTTTTTTAATTCGAGGAAATTTTCTCCTCATGAAGGTTCAGAATCATGTACCTGGTGAATCCATTGTAACATGTTGCTTGTTGATGTCAGCAGGGACAACAACACGCAACGTGCCACCCTGTTTTATTTTAATCATGGAAATGTAGTAGCAAAACTCAATTCGCTACTTTATTGCAATAATAATGTGTTAAGTAATAACCTTTATATGGAGCACATTATATCTCAAACAAAATTGTTTACGAGTAGGCAATTAATGTTTTATTGTCATAAAAGTACGTCCCAAAGGACGTAAATTTTGCTCTTGTTCCATAATACGTAGAAATCATGGAAGGAACATAGAAATAAATAGCAGAAATAACTGCACTAAGTAAATTATATCCGGTAATTCGATGTTTCTAAGCAAACAGACGGTAAGCTTATCATAAAGTTAACATAAGAGGCTCTCCCATAAGGCCACATTCAGTTTTGTTGTCGCCATTACGCTACATCATAACAACTTGGATCACTAAACATAATTGGGATCCGTTCCATTAGACAAAATGCCTGTCGCCGCTAATCTGACATTGGATATGTTCACTGAAATTCAACTCAGATGTATAGCTGTAACAGTTTATTGAACAAAGGGTTATTTTTAGTCATCTTCACATTGAAGAGTGATTTTATTTTTTATTTTTCAGCTGTTTTATATTTTAGAAGAAGTTTTTCTTAACATAGTTTAAATTAAGTTTCTAAAGATAGCAATAAAAATAACAACCATAATTTAGTTTTTATCAAAGAAGTCTACATAAATACTTAACCCTTACCGTTCGCGTTTCCAAGAAACAGAATCTTTAAATAGAGCTTGAGTTTAAGGCCCTACAAAGTTCACCTCCAAATGACGTCAATACATTAATTTAAATATCTGAGCATTTAGATCGTAAGTAGTTTTAAATGGTATACCCAAAAAAATCTGTAATAAAATTATTGTAAAATGGATATGATGCGAAGGGAATGTGAACAGTGTTAGGTATGAATGTTTGATGGCTAAAAGAAAAGTGGCAACTTAATGAAACCATCTTTTTTACAGTAGCAAAGAGAGTGTTAGACCAAGCAAAGCTTTAGTACTGGTGACAAAGGTAGAATAGTTAATTTAGCAAAGTATGAAGAAGCAAAGTTGTTGAATTAATAACTCATTAATGTTACTACGACAAAGTAACAGTTACAGTCATTGGTTCCACTGACGATAGTAAATTGTTGTAGTATGAATAAAACACCGTGAGGAAAACGGCATGTCCTAGAACCAAAAATTCGACGACAAGTGCTATCTACCACCAACCCGCACTGGGCCCGCGAGGTAGATAACGGCCTACTCCCTCTCACCGAGAGGAGGCCTGTGTCCCAGCAATGGAAAATTTGAAACATTATACGCTGATTATGCTTATGCTTGAAATCAAGGCATGCTCTTGTTAAAAATATTGTCGCATCGAAAACTAACTACGTCTACGTGTGGCAATAAAAACATTGCCTTACAGACTATTCTCGTTGCTCGGGTCCCCCCTGTTAAAGTTTTGATGTTGCTACAATATTTTAATTTTTTTCAGTGTCACCATCATCAACATTTCAGCCGAAAAACGTCCACGGCTGGATATACACCTCCCCCACCCCAAGCACCGCCACTTCAACCGGTCCACTTTTCTCAGAGTATGCAGCCACAATTCATGAAAAATAATTGAAATTGATCAGAGGTGCATTACGAATATTTTTCGCACGAATGTCATCGGAATTTAAATTTTACCGGGGCATAATGAGAATTATTAATAAGTTCATTTTGTAATTAAACGTTATTTTTACGATGCTATTGATAGACCTATCATACTTTGGTAGCTATGAAAATTATTATAACGCATCTTAGAAAACTACTCAATCTGTCCATCTTACGATTGTTATCCAATATTACAATTCTAACATCGTTTCTGTCTATGTTTCTGTCCAACGAACGAACGTACGTACTCTCTTAATTTATTATTACGGACTCACTTATCTATAATATGTTTATTATTCTAGCGCATGGTACTCGTGGGGAGCAGATGAAAATCAGCGGTAGGTGGTAGTGGGGTGGTGTTGTGTCAATTGACATTACGCTGAGCTGGCCTTTTTGGCATTATAATCATTTTTTTCTGTTTTTTTTTTAATATTTATTTATAGTTCTTTTTGCTGTAATGCCAACAAACGCATTTTTCTTTCTTTAACCTCAAATAAACCTGCTATTAATTCCCACACTGCTTTTTTGTCAATTGATTCTCCCAGCAAGTTTTATGCTTCGTTAAAATTCAAAACAAAACTCTAAACTGCGTTTAAATGTCAGTAAATGTAACTCTTGGTGTTAACGTAACGTTAACACGACATGCAAATTAAAGGTGCCATCCGGGTTTATAATGAGACGTATGTCGCTTAACCAAAGTGTCGAAGGTGTTCTACCTGCAATCGCTGAACAATTTGTCGCGTCAAATCACGTCAAACGACCTCATTACCACGGTTTCCTGTGTAAGCGAGGTATCGGCACACGCCATATGACCGGGCCCCTAGTTTGTTAGACTTGTATAGTTTGCCTGTTTTCATTCAGAATGTTGTTTCGGACCCATTTATGCAAACAAGAACCGACCCACAGCAGGTTGGGGTGCTTGGACAGGAAACCTCCCCGTGTGCCCGTGGGCTGGAGTTTCCCTTGGATACGTCTGGGGGAAAGGCCAGTCTCCGGGACGGTGCACCCTGGGATGCGGGCAATGTCACCCCATTGGGTACTTGTGCCTAAGGGGTGTCGTTGCCCGTATGCCAATATCCTGTCGGCGGGACGCTCCAACGCGTGTATCTCTGCGCTCATGCAGAGACGCACAGCGGCGGGGTAAGAGCGGGCTCGGTGTGCACTCACCCTGCCACCGGGCAGGCAAGAAGGAGTGCTCTCCTTCTGCAACCGTTATTCTCGTAGCCCCGAAGATTGTCACGGTCATGTCTCTGACTTTTGACGGGGGTCGAGGGCCTTGGCTTAACCGCCCGGGCCGCGAGGAAGAAATCCTCTATAAAAAATTACCCCAAACCTCCAAGCGGCGGCGCACCGTGAGGGAGGTTGCAAGCTTGACTAATGGGTAGCTTAATTAGTCTCTAGTGCGAACCACTTATTTTTGAGTCAATACACAAAGTTCAATACTCGTGGGAACAAATATGGATATAAATCAAAAAACCCAAAACAAAAATCTACAGGAGGAGGAGAGTGATGCGGGGTCGGAGTCCGACTCCGCATCGAGCGCGAAGGGCTCTATTCAGGGCCCGGAGCATGCGGCGGTGGGCGCTTCGAGGAGGACAGAGTTCCTCAAGAAGCGCCCCAACCCAAAGGACGGCCAGGGGTCGTCCTCGGATGGCGGGACGGCCTCGGCGCGTAAGCTGGGGAAGATCTGTCGGCAGGGCGGGGTCAAGTTAGGCAAAGGCCTAACCATAAAGGAACCCGGCGAGCCGAGCACCGACACGACCCAGCAAGCCGAGGCTTCGGCCACGGAAGGGCAGCTCTCGGGGGGGACCAGTAGCAGGGCCCCCTCGGAGTCGTCTGGCGACGAGCCGGATGCCGTTGGCGGCTCCAACGAGGAGCGAATGGCCAGGCTCGCGGAAGTTGTGGCTGCTGCAGTCAAGGGGGTGGCCTTGAAGAGGCTTCAGGCCTCTAAAGGCAAGGCCATTACAGCAGCCATAGCCTCCATTATGGCGGCAGCGGAGGACCTGCACACTGGACCTCCGACGGATAACATGTCCGAAATGCGGGCGGAGGTCGCCCGCTTGGCAGCCGCCATGGAGCTTCTCCGAAAGGAGAACGAGGAGCTCCGAGCGGACCTGGCCGGCCTCCGAGGAGCTGGCCCCAGTGTGGTGCCCCCCAGGGTGGTGCCTCAGAAGGGGGCGCGGCATGCGCAGGGTGGACCCGCACCGGAGGAAGACCGGGTGCTGAATTTGGTGCGGCAGGAGCTGGCTACCTTCCGGAGCCGGTTTTCCGCCCTGGAGGCCATAGTCCTGCGCCCCCCGCTAGCGACGAGTCAGCCGGCGTCGGGCCAGCAGAGGACCACATATGCCGTCGCCACGACTGCCACGGCCAAGTCGGCTCCGCAGTCGGGTCGCACCTCGGCATAACCAGTGCCGCCCAAGCCCAAAAAGGGCGGGGTGGCTGCTCAGGTGGCGACGGCCCCAGCCGTGGTGCCGGGACGGTCGGCCCCGCCTCCCCCATCTCCCGTGGCTGACGCCGAATGGGAAGTGGCCGGGGAGAAGAAGAAGGCGGGTAAGGCTGCTAGGGCGGCCAAACGGAAGGAGAGGCGGCAGCGGCGCAAAAAGCGATCCGCCGCGGCTAGGCTACGCGCCCCGAAGTCCGCCGCTGTAGTGATTACACTACAGCCGGAAGCGGAGAAGAAGGGCGTGTCCTACCGGGACTTGCTATCCAAGGCAAGGGTGAACCTGGCGGACATAGGTGTCACCAACGGCATCCGGGTGAGGGTCACTGCGACCGGAGCCCGGATGCTGGAGCTCCCCGGTGCGGCTAGTGGCCCGACCGCTGACGCTCTAGCCGAAAAGCTCAGAGCGTCCTTAGATGCGGACGAGGCCCGGGTGTCCAGGCCCACCAAGTGCGCTGACATGCGCATCTTGGGCCTGGACGACTCCGTGACGGAGGGCGAGGTGGTGGCCGCCGTCGTCAGGACTGGGGGGTGCTCTGCCGAGCAGGTGAGGGCGGGCACCATTCGTCCTGACAGCACGGGAATGCACACCGTAACGGTGAGCTGCCCCGTGTCGGCGACCCGGAAGATCACCGAGGAGGGCCGTAGGCTTCTGGTGGGCTGGGTATCCGCGCAGGTGAAACTGCTGGAACCCAGACCTCTGAGGTGCTTCCGCTGCCAGGTGGGTCACCACGTGGGAGTGCAGTGCACCTCGGAGGTGGACCGCAGTGGGCACTGCTTCCGATGCGGTCAGCCTGGTCACAAGGCCGGCTCTTGCAATGCCACGCCGCACTGCTATTTATGTGCGGCAGCTGGCAAGCCGGCCGAACACCGGGCTGGGAGCAAGGCCTGCGCTCCACCCGCCGAAGCCAGGGCCCGGCGCAGGGGCAAGCCCTCCGCCACCGCCGTCACCGCCGCAGCCGCCGCCACTGCCGCCGCCGCTGTCGCCTCCAACGTCGTCAACGCTGCCGTTGGCACCGCGGCAGGGCCTTCACAGGGGGCCCCGGAGGAGGGTAATATGGAGTGTACGTAACGGCTCCATTACGCCTCCTCCAGGCGAATATCAACCACTGCGCCGCCGCTCAGGATCTGTTGATCCAGAGCATGGCGCAGTGGTCGATTAACATCGCCGTGGTCGCTGAGCCGTACTTTGTCCCGCCCAGGGATGACTGGGTGGAGGACCTGAGCGGCTCAGTGACCCTCATTTCGTCGGCCGCCGCCGGTACCCCGACCCTCGAGAGTGTCAAGAGGGGACGGGGTTGCGTTGCAGCACGGTTCGGGGAGATAGTCGTGGTAGGGGTGTACTTCTCCCCGAGCCGAACTCTCGCCGAGTTCCACAACTCCCTTGCGGAGTTGAGAGACGTCGTCGTCGGGTTTCGTTCCCTCCCCGTGCTCGTCCTCGGGGACTTCAATGCCAAGAACTTGGCTTGGGGTTCCCGGTTGACGAATGTGCGGGGCAGGATGGTGGAGGACTGGGCTCTGGAAGCAGACCTGGTCGTCCTAAACCGGGGTTCTGTCGCCACGTGTGTGCGGATGCGGGGTGAGTCGGTGGTGGACATTTCGTTCGCCAGCCCCGCTTTGTCGCCGCGTGTCATCGACTGGCGCGTCATGGAGGGGGTGGAGACGTATTCCGACCACCGGTACATCCGGTTTGACGTCTCCGCCCAGACCTCGAGCGCGCCGGTCCGACAGGCCCCGTGTGGTCCGCGGTGGGCGTTGAAGCAGCTGGACCGGGAGCTTCTCCTGGAAGCCTCGATCGTGCAGGCCTGGGTATCATCACCGGACAGGCCTGCCGACATAAACGACGAGGCCGAGTGGTTCCGGGAGACCATGTCCGACGTATGTGACGTGGCAATGCCCCGGGTCCAGCCAGGTCGTGCTTCACGCCAGGTGTACTGGTGGTCGCCGCAGTTGACAGCACTGCGCGAGGCGTGTGTTGCTGCGCGACACCTTTACTCCAGGCACCGCAGGCTCCGTATTCGCCCTCCGGATACGGTAGCCATTGAGGCGGAGCTGTACGAGGGGTACAGAGTGGCGAAGACCGCCCTGCGAGACGAGATCCTGCGGGCCAGAGTAGTGGCCCGCGAGGCGTCGCTGGAGACTCTGAACAGAGACCCGTGGGGACGCCCTTACAAAACGGTGCGGGACAAGATCCGCCCGTGGGCTCCCCCGCTGACGCAGAGTCTCCGGCCCCAGCTCGTGCAGGGCGTGGTGAGCGCTCTGTTCCCCTCGCGAGGGGAGCACGCTCCCCCGCCTATGGCTCCGCCTCCTGCGGTGCCCGATGCGGACCACACCGACGACGACGACGACTCTCCAGAGGTGACCGAGGTAGACCTGAGAGTGGCGGTACGTAGGCTGAGTGCCAAGAATACCGCCCCAGGACCCGACGGCTTGCCCGGCAAAGCCTGGGTCCTGGCCTTGCAGGCTCTCGGGCCTCGACTAAGAGGGCTCCTAAGCGCATGCTTGGAGGAGGGCCAGTTTCCGCTTCGTTGGAAGACGGGGAAACTGGTCCTCATTAAGAAGCCGGGGCGCCCAGCGGACTCTCCGTCCGCGTACCGGCCCATTGTGCTGCTCGACGAGGTGGGCAAGCTCTTTGAGAGAGTAATTGCAGACCGCCTCGTCGGGCGGCTGGTGCGGGTGGGGCCGGATTTGGCGGAGAGCCAGTTTGGTTTCCGCAGGGGGCGCTCCACGGTGGACGCCATCATGCGCGTGCGAGCCCTCACGACGGGGGATGCTGTGGCCCGGGGTGGGGTCGTCTTGGCGGTGTCATTAGACATCGCCAATGCCTTCAACACCCTGCCCTGGAGTTGCATAAGGGAGGCACTCCGGTATCACCGGATGCCGACCTACCTCTGTCGTGTGGTCGAGGCCTATCTGACGGACAGGACCGTCATCTACCCCGGTCACCTCGGAGAGTGGAACCGGCGAGAGATGTCGTGCGGTGTCCCACAGGGATCGGTCCTGGGGCCGTATCTGTGGGACATCGGGTACGACTGGGTGCTGCGCGCCGACCTCCCTGATGGCGTCAGTGTAGTTTGTTACGCTGACGACACGCTGGTCCTGGCGCAAGGGAGGTCGTACCAGGCGGCGGCCGACTTAGGGACACAAGGGGTTGCGACAATCGTCGATAGGATCCGGCAACTGGGACTCGAGGTGGCATTGCACAAATCCGAGGCCATGTGGTTTCATGGTCCTCGGAATGCGCCACCGACGGGTTCCCAGATAACGGTGGGAGGGGTTCACATCGGCGTCGAGTCGACCATGAAGTACCTGGGACTCGTCCTCGACAGCCGATGGAACTTCGCGGAGCATTTCCGCCGTTTGGCTCCCAGACTGGAGCGGGCCGGGGCTGCGTTGAAGCGGCTCTTGCCCAATCTAGGGGGGCCAAACGCCTCCTGCCGGAGGCTCTACGCGGGGATCGTGCGGTCCATGGCCCTATACGGGGCGCCGGTGTGGGCGCCTACATTGAGGCGCCAACCAGCTCGCAAGCTGAGGGCGTCCCATAGGGTCATGGCGATCAGGATGATCCGAGGATATCGCACGATCTCCGGCGAGGCGGCGGGCCTCCTTGCCGGATTACCGCCATGGGATCTGGAGGCAAAGGTCCTCGCGCAAATGTGGGAGTGGCGCGAGGAGGCCAAACGCCGGGGCGTAACTCCGCTGCCGCGGGAAATCGCGGCACAGCGGACAGAGCTCCGGCGGGATCTCATGGTGACATGGAGAGTGCGATTGTCGCAACCCAGTGCTGGGCACGCCCTGATTGCGGCGGTAAGTCCCCTCTTTGAGGAGTGGCTTGAGAGGCGGCATGGCGTCCTCACCTTCCGCCTGACGCAGGTCCTCACCGGACACGGTTGTTTCGGGAGGTTCCTGTTTCGGATAGGGCGGGAGGAAACGCCCGGGTGTTTCCATTGCGAAGATCGCCCTGAGGACACGGTGGAGCACACGGTGGCGGTCTGCCCGGCTTGGGCGGAGCACCGCCGTGTCCTCGTGGAGGCGATCGGCGCCGGCGATCTCTCGCGTCCGGCCCTGGTCCAGGCCATGGTACGGAGCGAGAGGGCATGGGGAGCCGTCACCTCCTTCAGCGAAGCAGTGATGCTCGCGAAGAGGGAGGCGGCGCACGTGAGGGAGAGGCAGCATATGCGCCCTCGCGACCCCAGCCGCCGCAGGATACGGAGACGCCCTGGGCGTCGGGAATCCCAGGCCGATTTCCGGCCACCGTAGGCATGGGCTTGCGGACGGCGAGTAATGGGTAGCTCGCTGTCCGGTAAGGACCAAGCCCAAGTCGACGGCGCGTTGTGTTCCACGCGCGCCTCAAAGAGATGTCAGCACAAAAAATGATGGGGCCCGCAAGGGCCGATGCCTGCCAGGGGTGCGGGTTTGTTCGAAAGAGACACCACAGCCCCTGGCTTAAGGGCTACTGAAGGAACACGGGTGGGTTTTAGTCAGTAAAAGTCTGACACGCCCTCCTGCTCCACCCAGAGCGGGAGAAGTTATTTGATGATTTCCCACCCAAAAAAAAAAAAAAAAAAAAACCCACAGCAGGTTGGTTTCGAGAAAACGAGACTTTTGTAAACAGAGTGTGCAAAATGCATACATAGTATATTAACGAATTAAGTAGTACTTGTTTTCCTTATGTGGGATACTGTAGCCTATCTAGGAATATCAGATTTATACATTTTATAAAGTTATAATATAAAGTTAATCGTTAAAAACCCGGTTGGTTCTTTCTTGCAAAAACATATTTTGTTGCTTAGTTCCTTCTTGCAAAATGGATGTAAGATTTCATTGTTGTGATATTTCTAAAAATATAAGTAATTCTTTATAAAAGATAAATTTTTAATGCCATTTATTAGATAGTGAACCATTTTTTACACTTAACACAAAAACAGTAGTAGGTACAATGGTAGCAAGATTCCTTAAAACTAAACATTACTATTATCGTCGCCTTCTACCTCAAAATCGATAGGCCCGGTAAAGCCGTGCGTATCGTCTTATATTGGTACTTTCCAGGGTTTTGTAGAAATCTTTTGCTGTGCTGCTGAGGAGTTTGTTGCGCCACTTCTTGTTCACAGCTAAAGCACTAGGAAGTGGTGAAGGGCAGGCGTTATGGGGGACTGTCTTAAGTAATTTTGTCGTTCAAAAAGTTCTGACTCTCAGTCTAGTTTGAATAAACGACTTTTGATTTTGTGTCTTTTGGTATAAGGCGCAGAAAACTTTTTATATCTGTCAGCTTAGCCTCAGATATGGATTTGTTTGTAGGCCAAAGTAAGTCCATATCACTTTTGGTTATCATGGTCCTGCTTCTCATATTTTTCTTCCTTCAACTCATAGTCCAGATTGTTTCTCTTTCTTTCATTCTCTTCTTTTCTTCCCTCTTTTTTCATTCTTAAGCACTATTTCTTTGGTATCCAGCGAACTTATTTTAGATGAATCTAAAATAAAAATCACAATCAAAAGATTGTGATTGTTGTCTCCAAATTGCGTGACGACAAAAAGTCTTCTTTGGTAAGCCTGTGTACACTCATTGGTTTATTTTTCGAAAGTGTATGATTTCTATGTAATCTTCTAGGGTATATAATCGTTGTTGGTGCTTAAGAAGCGCAATTGGTAAAAAGCTGTGGCCAGATCCTAAAAACACGATGATGTATTTCTTTTACACTGGGATGGTCATTCAAAAATGCTCTCAACACTAGGTTTATTTTTTATGGTTTGGAATTCAGAAAATAACTTATCCCGCTCTAGGTGGAGCAGGAGGGCATGTGAGACATTTACTGACTAAAACCCACCCGCGTTCCCTCAGTTACCTGTTTGCCAGGGGCTAAAATATCTCTTTCGAACAACCCGCACCCCTGTCAGGCATCGGCCCTTGCGGACCCCACCAGTTGGTGCTGACATCTTTTTGAGGCGCACGTGGAACACAACGCGCCACCGACCTGAGCCTGATCCTTCCCGGACGGTGAGCTACCCATAACTCGCCGTCCGCAAGCCCACGCCTACGGTGGCTGAGAATCGGCCTGAGATTCCCGACGCCCAGGGCGTCTCCTGCGATGACTAGGGTCGTGAGGGCGCATATTCTGCCTCTCCTTCAAGTGCGCCGCCTCTTCGCGAGCATTACTGCTTCGCAAAAGGAGGAGTACTACCCATGCACTCTTGCTCCGTACCATGGCCTATAGGGCCGAACGCGAGATATCGCCGACGCCGATCGCCTCCACGAGGACACGGCGGTGCTCCGCCCAAGCCGGCAGACCTCCACTGTATGTTCCACCGTGTATTCAGGTCGATCTTTGCAGTGGAAACACCTGGGCATTTCCTCCCGCCTTATGCGAAGCAGGAACCTCCCGAAACAGCCATGTCCAGTGAGGACCTGGGTCAGGCGGAAGGTAAGGACGCCGTGCCGCGTCTCAATCCACTCCTCAAAGAGGGGACTTACCGCCGCAATCATAGTGTGCACATTTAGCATTAGGGTCAGTTTAATGTTTCTATGTGATATTTGACCCCCACAGGACTCGCTCCAGAGGAATAAAATCTCAACACCATCTTTAAATGTTTCTGTGATATGTTTTATCTAACACGAACCGACTTCCTGCGACCCTCTGCTGGCCTCACCTTACACCCAAACATTACAATTCTTCAAGACTAACATAACTTGCATTATGCAAACAAGAACCAACCTTCTTGGTTCCATAAAAGTATTGTAACTTTTTATGCTAGATGGAACCAACCAACATTGGTTCTGGTTTGCATAATTAAAGTGCTTAAGTTGTAAAGGTACCAAGAGTCATGGGTCTGTTTAACAATTCGTTTTAATATGTGTTTAGGGGACCATGCTGTATAGTTCTTTACAGTTTTTTTAAAAGATGGCCAAAGTGGGTTGGTTCCGCAAGTGACATGTTGTATCTCTGTTGTTAGTCGGTAAAAAGGAACCATTTTCTTTGGGAAGATAGAATGCATGATTTGAGCGCCATCTATGTATTTAACTCAATTTCACTCAAACTGTGGGTTGGTTCTTGTTTGCAAAAATGGGTCCTATTTATAACGTAATTGCAAGAAACGGGGTTCTCAATTTAAGACAGTAGATTGTATGACAAGGGAGCAAAATAATATTTTTACGGCGACGGCGCTATTTTGAATCCTGAGCGTAGCGAGGGATTCTAAGTACATCGCCTGATGGCAAAATATTTTTGCTCTCTAGTCATATACTTTACTTTTGATCTCCTTCTATGAGAAAATAAATAAGAGACACTTTTATGCAATAAATGAATAAGTTTATTTTTTTTAAATGGCTTGAATGTAAAAAGGTCAATTACTTTATATTTATATTTGAAACACTGGCACAATTTTGAAAAGTCTGTATCGATTTCAAGAATAGGGAAGTAAATCGCGTGCTTTTTTTTAGTTACACTTACAGCCAGTAATTTATACAATTTGCGTTCGAATTCAATGAACAATTCATGTTCCAAATTCAAATCTCATTACTGCCCGCTAAAAAGCCTAGTGGAGAAAAGAGCTACTTTGCTCCCACCTACAGAGGAACAAAACGACACTTTTCGAATAGAAGGGATGAAATAGTAGATTGTATTATAAGGGGAAAAAATAATATTTTAACGGCGGGGGCGCTTTTTTGAATCCAGAGCGAAGTGAGGGATCCTATAGTAGAATCCCGAGCGTAACGAGGGATTCTTTAGTAGAATCCTGAACGTAGCGAGGGATTCAAAGTACGTCGCCCGAGCCAAAAATATATTTCGCACCCGAGTGATACACTCTATACTTTTCATCACTCTCTATGAGAAAATAAAAGGCGCCTCATATTTTGTTGTAATATTACTATTTAATTCAACATAGAGTAACAACTAAATTGAAATTAAATAGTATCTAGTATTAAAACAACTAAAAACTTATATTTACATTTGAGACATTTTCGCAATTATTATGAAAATTTATTGTTACAGTTTTATTAGGAATAGAGTAGATTGTTGTAGATTTTATGTTCTGCGTGTATGAAATAATGTCCGAATCTGGCTCATTTTAAGGAAAATCTGACAGTGAATCTTGTTGTTTGGATGTAGATGGGCGCGGCGATAGTGACATGGATGGATTAACTGAAGGTTGCAATTTAATGTTTTCCACGATGCGTTCACGTGTTTCCGCCTTGTTCTCAAAGGAATCTTGTATATACCCCTGTGCTACAGCACCATGTCGCCTGAGAACAGTTAAATCCGCTCCAGAATCCGCCAAAAGGGTAGCAGAAGTACGACGAAAACAATGTCCTGTATAGTTTGATATCTGGTAACTTCAAATAAGTAGCGATGTCTTCTGGCATATCAGAAATTTTTATTTTTTCCCATAACTTGTTTGAAGCACTTGGCATTTTGATAACGGATGAAAAACCGATTGGTCTTCATATAAGCAGGACGCAAGTCCAGGTATTTCTGTAGGTACAATAGTTTTATATTCTCCTCGGATTACAAAGGATCGGTCAATTTCTATTTTTGTGTCTGTCAGCTTTACTAACAGTAAATCATCCGAGTGATTTTCGACATCATCAACAGTTATTTTTAAAAGTTCATTCCCACAAGATCCATGTACTCCGAAAATGAAAGCCACCTGTAACAAAACTGAATGTGAATAAGACAAGATGTATCTATCGAAGTACAGGTTACAATAAAATGCGAATTTTAAAACACTATGGTTATACTTTACTAATCCACCATTAACATAGTTACTTACTTTTACGGCAAGAAAGACTTAGTCGGGTGCCTGATTAAAGAAAGTGTCCACGTTTTTGACTGAAAAAACTTTGGATTTTTTAGATATAAATCCATCACTCGTCCTTTTCAGATACGCTATTAATTTCGAATGTGTCCAGTTTTACGTCGTTATTAGAACTGACTGTTGATATTAGCATTGAATAGGTACTCCAAAGATTGGAAGGTTGTTTAGTTTTGGCTAAGTACTGGAAGTAGGCCAAAAACACATATTCTGAAAAATTCTTGGCGCCTCTTGCATTTCTCCATTCAATAAAATTACCATAGGTTTTCATTTAATATTTCTCCCGCGATTTTGCAGGTTATTTATTATCCATCACATTTCTTGCGTCAGTTCTAATAGTTTCAGGAGTTAATTCTATACTTTTACTGTCAATTGAAGAATTCTTTTTCAAAACAAAACCATGAATTTCTAACAATCCGTGCAAATTAACGAAAAAGTTTTTTTTTTTTTTTGTTTTGGCTTCGCACGGTTTGTGAATTTAGCCAGTGTCAAGTAATTTTACTTTTCAATAAAGTAAATGGCCCGATATCAGGCACGAAGTTACAAAAAAGTCATAGTCAGTCAAGTCAAAGTTATTGTAAAGCGGTAGTAATTTTACAACAACCTATTAGGAGTTTTTGGGGGAACACGAAAACTCCACGTTAGTCACTTATTTTCACCTTCACTACACTTGTGCACTCACACGTAACTAAATTGAATAATTCACTACCAAAATTATACAATTTAATTCGCTATTTCACGAAATTTCATGAAAATGAAAATTCGTGCGACATGTTCCAACGCGATCCCGCCAAAAACTCCGGGCTAGTGATGTGTCCCTCACTCATGAGGCCCCTCATTTGAGGTACTCGTGATCGCAAATTGAAAGAGTTACTCGAATTTCAATATTGAACTACCTCATTCCCCATCACCCCTCATTAAAAAATTGACATTGACATTATTGACAATAGGAAATCGAGGCAAGCGAGTTCGTGACTCGCGAATGAGGATTGAGTGATTGAGTGAGCTCAGTGAGCGAATGAACCGACTCAAAAATTGTAGGTATGGAGAATTGAGAATGAGTGAGGTGAGGTGTGATCTTGAAGTTTTGACAACACCGTGGCACAGTAACCATTATTTAAAATTATTTCAGCTACGATTAATTATTATGAACTCTAAAAGCATTAGCATTAGATTGGTAATAAAGGGTAATTGATTCGTTTATTTTGGCGGTCAAAAATTTATAAGCGAAAGAAAATGATGTGTGTGAGAGAGTGAGGACGTGAATAATCGGATTATCGAAGACTCGTGACTCGTGAGTACTCGTGTCGTGAGTCGTCGTTGCATCCGCCCGCCTCGCTCACTTGGAGCTTCGTTTGAGTTCGGCTCGGGCTCGCGAGTCGTGAGGCGAATACGCCGTCGTACGATTCCTCACCTCAAATAAGGGGTCCCTCGTGAGGACCTCACGAAGCAAATTGAGGGGCTCCCTCATCCTCACATAAAATTGATGAGTTACCCATCACTACTCCGGGCTGTAGTTCGCGCGTTTTTAATTTGATTTCATTTTTTAGGGTTCCGTACCTCTAAAGGAAAAAACGGAACCCTTATAAGATCACTTTGTTGTCCGTCCGTCCGTCCGTCCGTCCGTCTGTCAAGACCGTTTTTCTCAGGAACGCGTGGAGGTATCAAAATGAAATTTCTATATGATACTTAGTTCTACTGTCCCTGGAAGCTGTAGAAAAATCAACCTTCTAAGTCAACGCAATCAAAAGATACAGCCATTTAGGCCGCAAAATTCCGCAAATTTTCGAAACTCGCACGGGAATCAAAACCTACAGGGTACTTCCCGTGAACTTAGAATCTTGAAATTTTGTACGAAGTCACGTCTTATAGTACAGATATAGGAAAAATTACGAAAACCGTAAATTTTTAGTTTCGTCATATAAAAAAAAATATTTTTGACAATTTTGAACTTTTACTTATATACCCACAGGTTTGTACGGAACCCTCGGTGCGCGAGTCCAACTCGCACTTGACCGGTTTTTTTTTTATTCAGCCGGCAGCGCGAGTATGGGCCATCGTACCAGCCAGTCTTTATGCAAACAATATTTGCGTTCGATTTCTTTGGCGCTGAAGACTAAGATGTTCCAAATTCAAAAAGGGCGCAGCAAAGTTAATTGCAGCGCACATAGGATTAAAAACTCATTACTGCCCGCTAAAAGTTTCTTAAAGAAAACACCACCTTTGGGTGCACTTAAAGGCGAACCAAGTCGTCCTTTTCGAATAGATGGAATGAAAATGTCATTTTCTTTTCTCTTCGTGTTCATACTCGGTATTTAAATTGGGATGGACCGCATCGTGAGCAACCACGGCGCGTGTAAATTTTTGCGAAGTCTCCAATCATTTGATGTTATTTTTATATATTTTTATTTAACTAGTCAAGCTTTGGATTTAAAAATAGTTACGCCCACACATCAATGCGACGTAAAAGGTGAATGCATGTTTTGGAGTACTTAGAACATATTCTGCATAATTATTACGAAGTTTCAGAAATACAGAGACCTGAAGATATTTTGTAAGTAAGGAACAGTAGGTACCCAGTCTCCTTGAAGACTTACATATCTCCTTAAACTATAATCTCAATGTCTATTGTAGATAGTAATGTTATAAATAATAGATATTATTAAGAAATCGTGAGAGCCGTATCAGTGCAGGTGTTTTGATAAGGTAGGTACCTATAAGATTTAGTGATAACATTTGGTATCTACTTATTAAGTACTTGGCTAACTCAACGAATTGATTAAAAACTATTTTCAACACACTTGCTCATAAAATGGCTCTAATTTCACCGCAATTAGGAACATAATGACACCTATTATCAAACTGTGACTTTTTCATTACTATTATTCACTAGTGAGTTATAGCTTTTTTTTTGGTTGAGTTGCTTTGTTTTAAAAAAGTTTCGATACAAAAAAGGTCGTGCTCAATAGTACAAATAGATATATATATAATACCTATTGCTTGCTCATTTCATGCAACTTCGTAATTAAATAGATAATTTCAACTTGTACGTTTTTAATAAATAAAACTTTCACTCAAATATAACTTTTGTTTTTTTTTCTGTAATAAAGAAAACTTTGAATTCCCCATTTTGTACGTGGCTAAAGCCCTATCCGCGAAAAGCAAAAAAAAAGAAACGTCATTCTTTAAGGCCACGTTCCGAGTTACAATAATATCAATTTGACCGCGCTCACACACGACGTCCCGCGAATCGTCATAGATGACGTCATGACATGCGCCATCTTGTCAAAAATGACAGTTGTGCTGTTTTGTTTTCACATCGAATCTTTAGTTAATTTAGATTTATTTGAAATAGTGCTACTATATAAGAAGAAAAAATGTGTGGTGTATATGTAATATGTTTTAACGTTGAGTGAACACTTTTATCGCGATCACGAGCGTTCCGTATTGATGACAAAAATGACGGTTCTTAGCTGTCAGAATCGTGATATCTAACTCGGAACGCAAAATATCGATGTGAGCGCTCACAGCGTTATTTTTCTAATTCGGAATGCGGCCTTAGTATAAGGCCGATCGATTACCGTCCTCGGCTCTCTTAAGACCCTCGCCTGACGGCTCGGGTCTCAATGGCGCCTCAGCGGTAATCACCAACCTTATACACTTGTACCATAATGTACTATTATATTAAACCCTTACCGTGATCCGTGTTTTATAAGATCTTGTCTATTGTAGGTATGACGTTCCTAGGTATCTAGTACTCTCGATATTTAAAGAACATTAAAATAATAAATTTTCATCAGTGAATTTAGGACAGTGAACATCAAGTAAATCTGTCACTTAATGTACAGTAGCCCCCACTAATGGTGCCCCAATCTCAAAAAGCAATAGATTGACACTTCGCTTTAACTTACGACCTTCTTATAATAAGCAATTTCTATAGGCTATAATACTATAGACACACACACTCTCATATGTTTACAAATGAATGTATTTCCTAAATTCAACCGTTAAAGCAAATGGCATGATAGCTGAACGGTTACCGCACTTGATTATCGCGTTTGAGCGCAGAGAGTCGCGGTTTCGAATCCCACTCGCTGTGTGATAGTCTTTTTATTGTTTTAAAAATCACTTTTGAGTATAGTTTCTTGTTCTGTTCGTCGTATTCACTAAACTCGTAAAACTTTATCATTATACCCACAGAAACCTAAATAAATTTAAATGATTTACGACTCATTCACCGCGACTTATAGAACGGTGTTGGTTGATAATTGTGTGCTAGTGACGTGTGTTTCATCTATTAGCGTCCTTCTAATTCATTTTAAAATGTAAGCAAATTTAAATATAGAAATGAAAGCGAATATTATTGCGCTGCATAAAAGTGGACTTAATACCTATATCACAAATACCTATGTGATGAAACCGGACTGAGTGTGAGTATTATGATTTAAATATTTTATTAAACATTTATTTAATTAAAGTATAACTGCTGATCCTTGTAGTTATTTTAAAACGTTTTATAAATATCATAATGTCTAAATCGTGGTCTAAATAGAATAAAAATATAAAATTTCGATGTAAATTTATTTCCTAGATTATAGAACGATGAAAATAACATTATACTTAATATTTATGTGAAATTGCCCTTTTAAATAATTTTGTTTCTAAATAGTAGGTAATACATAAAGTTTGTATTTTGCTTAGTAGCCTAACATTACCCCTTTTTTGTTTTAGTGAAATACTGTGAGTCGGTGGGTGAAAAGATACGAGGAAGGCGGTAGCCTTGCCCGTGGAAAGCAAAGTGGAAGACCCCAGCTCCTATAACAGGCACACGTTCAGCGAATTTGAAACAAGTGGTTTCAAAACGACAAGACATTTTGCCGAATTATTCGACACATCTTTACGAACCGTGCGCCGTGCACTCAACGCAGAAGGCCAGCTCGAGAATCTGCTCAAAAAACATAGTTAACGGAAAAAACATTAACATTAAGTTATAAATTACAAATATTTATTTATTTTAGTAATATTCAAATAATATTTTGTCTTCTCCGTAATATGGATTATTTTGAGGTTTAGTTTCAATCTTCTTTTCGGAATGAAAATGAACACTTAAGCTATAACCTCTTTAAGTCCTATTAAATACGATTTGTTAACTTTGAGGTTTGAGTTAGAACGAACTCACTCGCAGTAGAATAAAAGTAGTACTACTGAGTCATTTAATTGTATTGTGACAACTTGTCTGCATTTGTTACTTTTACGTGGGTAGATTTTTGTAGAATATTGTGATTTATTTAGAGTACCGACACACAGTAGTAATCAGCACAATATTATTATATTACTAAGATACAATAGCCTGATTATCATAGTTCACCAACTAGCTTATTTACTTCAATAAATTGTTCTTTATGAGAAAATAAACTGTTTTAACAAGAAGTTATTATTAGTTATTTTTATACATTCTTCATGAAGTTATAACGAATAAACATTTTGTAATCATTTATTATTGGTAAACCTTTATTTTACTCCCTCCCATTGGGGAGGCCTGTGTCCCAGCAGTGGGAACGTTTATAGGCTGAGTATGTAAACCTTTATTTAAATAACAATACGAGTAATAATAAAAAAATGTTACATTATTATTCTGGTATATTAATAAATCGAATAATAAAAGAACAGATTAAGATGATTGTTAAAAAGAAAAATTAAAGCTTCATCGCGAGATATGAACCCAGACCTATGAGTTTCTTAATCCATGACGATACGCTGCACGCTACCGGAACTCAAATTACAAAAGTAAATTTTAGCAATGGTATGAACCGACCAAGGTCATGTCTGTCGTCGCCGACGGTACGTATAAAATACATAGATTAACGCCAGTGTGTGAGTGGAGCGGTGAGTTTTGTGTTAATACATCACTTATACACACAGCTGTAGGTACGGCCCGGACCGCCACTTCATAGCAATATAGCCCTTAGTATGCGATTGCATTAGTGAATCTTGATTGTACATCTCAAATGCAAGGCTTGTCGTGATCCTTTCACTTTAAAAGTGCTCCAGCAGACTGGCGCGATGCGACGGCGGCGACGGCGACGACGGTGCCGTGCGAGTTTTCAAAAACTGTTCTACAAGAATCGCGCCGGTCTGCGAGAGCCTTAATTGGTAGGTATCTACTTTATCATTTTAATTTTGCAATGTAGTCATTACAATTACCTTTTTTTATCTATGTAACGATATGAGCAGCACGAAACTGAGATAACGCTATGTTATGTCTACAGTTAATCAGTTATCATAAAAATACCTACTGTATTTTTTTGTTTTAAAATTACTATTCTTTAGAGTCGCGGTACTGCCTATTTAAGAGGCTGTATACGAAATTTTTCTGATTTCTCTGATTTACGTGATTTTATAGACGCGATTTTACAGTTCAAAGAGTCTATAAGTTTTAATGCACCCAGTGAAAGAGCAATTTCAATACATATCAAATGAATGAGCTACTTTATTTTATTATTTTATTTTGATTTATCGACCTCGAAACGGCGGGCGCGGCGACTGTTTTGAGTACTTTGCTGTAAGAGGTTTAGAATATCACATCTATACGAATAGTTTTAACGTCTAGTTACATGGTATGAAAAAATTACAATGTACCTACGTATTGTTGTGAAAGTCAATCTATGAATCACTTTTTACCACTCCCTTAAATGGATTTTGTCCGTTATGAAGGACGCAGTGTTTACACGCACACAGATACTGTTATAACACACCTAAGCGCTGCGAAAACGCGGAACGGCATTGAACTAGCCGTCTATTTTACACGCATGCATGTTCCATTACTGCAGTGATGAAGGGTCGCGAGCAGTTATCATTTGAAAAAGTGCAACGAGAATGATTTGGAGACGCTCCTGATAAATTTCATAATAATTGTAAGTATTTGGGTTGTTTTGTTTATCATGTTATTTATTAGTTAGAATTTGAATGTAGGTATTGTATTGTGATAAGATTTTTTATAAATATTAGTGTAATTAGAGTAAAAACTTGGTTTAATTATAGTGTCCCATAAAACGGACATTGCCCTATGGCCTACTTGTAAGTGTTCCTTTTGATTGTCCTATGAAACGGATGTCGCCCATAAGTTGTCACTTGCAATGTCAACGTTACTAAATACATTTTTTAACATTTTTATTTTATTTTGCAGTAACATGGCTTGGAGATCAAAGCGAATCTTGTCTCTCTAACCTCCGTCGAATTCTGAAGAGTCAGACATTGAGTCTGATGACGTTTTTGAAGTGAACCTTGAGCTACGTTAGTATTTTCACAATGTTGAACAGTGATTCATCTTCGCCCCGTACGAATTATACGATATGTTGGCTAATCTCAGTGATAGTGAAGACGCAAATGATCAGGATTATAACGATCACGAACATAATATTGCTGAAGGACAGCGGTGCGAGGTGAATCTTTTCTACTCGCCGGTACGTCTCCAGCTCCAGTATCATGTTACATACCAGAAACTCCTTCACCCATAGTTGTTGCATCACCATCTTCTAGTTTGTCTAGCCTACCTTCGTCTCTCGTCTACCTATATTATTGTCAAATATGGCAACACATCGAATATAGCAAGTTCGTTTTGTGCCCTAGACCCAGTGACTACTATAAACGATATAACAACAAAAAAAGAGTGCTTGTACCATGTCCAAATATAACAAAAGTGTCCAACACACATAATTATGGGCGGCGGCATCGACTTTGCTGACATGTTGACTGCTTTGTACAGAATTCGTATGAAAACAAGACGTTGTTACATGTCAATATTAGCCCAACTATTCGACATCGGACTTAATAACAGCTGGCTACTTCATAGTAGAGACTGTGTTCAACTAGGTAAATATAAAATGAGCCTAAAAAAAATTCGTGTGCAGTGTATTCTTGGGCTCATGAATACCTGTACGAAATCTAGACTCAGTGTAATGACTAATTCACCTAAACCTGCCACCATTGCAAAACCGGTCCAGCCCAGACCTGTGGATGATGCACGTTGTGACTGTTACGATCATTTTCCAATATTTACGTCATAGAGCCGGTGTCGTCTTTACAAGAGTGGTAAAACCATAATTATCTATACAAAAGCAGCAGTTGCTAAAAATCTTGTTTCCTGAAATTCCATAAGGAAATTATTTTCAGTTTGTGGTTAGAATTTTATGTATTTTATTTTTCAGAAGTTCATTTTGTTGATTTCTTGGAAGTTTTAACTATTATCTTAAGATGTACTGCTTTAAAAGGCTGATTCTAGAATGTTCCTAATTATAATTTTATGTTAATTATTATTTATTCACCTACCGTGTTTTGCACATATAACAGGCAATGTCCGTTTTATGTGACGTACCTTCACCTACCATACCTGTACATATAATGGGCAATGTCCGTTTTATGTGACATGAAAAAAAAACAATAAAAAATATAAGATATTTAGATTTTTTTTTTTTACCTTCTTTTTTATCCCAATTCCAACCTAAATCCAAAATTTGAACATAAAATACCCAAGGAATCTAGGGGTGACCATTTAAGGGTTAATATTAAAAAAATATGAAACTTAGTCAAATTTTGCAAAAAATGGGCAGTGAATTTGTTTTGATTTATGCTACTCAGAACTATCGTTAAAGAAAAACGATAGAAATAAACTTCAATCATTGAACACATTTTCCGATAAAAATGGAAAAAATTAAAAAGAACTGGCAGCAAATACTCTTTGAAAACAACCCAAATCTAGCATTATAATTTTTGGCAAAAATAAAAAAGGAGCTCATTCATGGGACAATAATTGAAACTTTATTTCGTGTTGTGCAAATGCATTATTTTAACTGTAAAAGAACGTCTTAAAAATCAAGTAAATAAGCGAAATCGACAAAATTTCATATACGGCATCTTAACTCGGGGGAGTCTTTCTATAGCATAATAAAACTTCCCTGAACACTGATAAATCGCTTGGTGAAGTATAAAATCTTGTAATAAATTAAATAAGATCTACTTACCTAATTAGCCATCCAACAAAATCGTGCCAAGCGACCGGTACATGCTTCGGCAAGGGTGCCTCGTTTTACGGGCCTGTTAAAGTCATTGTTGAACTTTGGAGCTCGTAAATCCCTGACGGCAATTACTGTCAGAATAAAAACGATTTTACAATGCACTCTGTAATTGTTGCACTATGAAACAAATCTGTAGTGTTTAACGAGTGTTTGCATTGTCATTTTTAAGAATAACTATCTGATTTTAAAAAGTATGATGTACCTACTTAGGCCATACCGTGTAGGCATACCAGATTTAACTAATTGTTTCAAATCTTGTAACAAAAACCCACCCAAACGGCTCTTTCAAATGAAACCTCATTTGAAAAAGGGTAATTTAGGTGGGGTTTTTAGGTGTCATTTTTTAAAATCTTGAATAGGTACAGGATTTTAATCCATTTGCTGATTGAACTAATAAGTAGCTAGTTTTTCACATCGTATCAGTAAAAACTCAATAACGTACATATAGTAAAGCAAAGCCCCGGTTGATGGCAATAGGGTCCCCCCTATGGCGAAAGTGGGTGTACCTACTATAAATCTATAGATACACCCCTGCCTGTCCCTTCGGGAATCATAGGATCATAAGTTATGCTTGTTTAGTAAAGCGGATTTCCGAGAAATTACGTGCACTATGCAGCTGACGCCTGGCAGCAATTTAAGAGCATTGCGCTAAAATACGCGTGCATAAAATAAGTGTGCTATTTGAAGGCGTTATAAAAACTTTCTACAAAACGTACAAAATAAACGTAAAAACAATACATTTAAAAAAAGCAGTCTTACACACAACTAACCGATTACGAGCTCTAAACAGTGCCCTACTGACTTTATAAAAAAAAAAACGATTAAAAAGCATGGGGTGCCTTTTGAGGTATTTTTTTTAAATAATCAATTGAAATCAAGCACCCCACGCTTTATAATAGATTTTTTTTTTCTACTTTATAGGTTGGTTTTTAATATTTTTTTGTTTTTAAAGCGTGTTTTCTAGTTTTTAAACTATTATTAAACTTCGACTATATCCAAAACTGGTTACATATCTATTTTAGTAACCGTAAGTTTTATCTTATCTTTATTAATGTATGAATGTCGATTTAGTGTGGCTACTGTTGTTGCTTCAACACGATGTTTGTTATATCTCTTATTGTGACTAATTTATTCGTACTTTTTATTATTAAAATTTACTGTAAACTAACATCCGGAATATGTAGGTGTAGTAATCATTTAGTAGGTAAAGTGGTCATAGTTACAGGTGGAAACAAAGGTATTGGTTATGAAACTGCAAAGAACCTGGCTGAAAGAGGTGCTCGTGTTATACTAGCATGCAGAAACGAGGGACTAGGCACATCCGCACGGGACCAAATCATCAAAGACACTGGCAATGCCGATGTTCATTATCGACACCTTGATCTCGCCTCACTGGCTTCTGTAAGAACTTTCGCTGACGGTATAATCAAGACTGAGAAACGCCTTGACGTACTTCTCAACAACGCCGGTGTCTACGAAGTTGATAACGTAAAAACAGAAGATGGATTATCACTTGCTGTGCAGACTAATCATTTTGGGCCTTTTCTTTTGACTTGCTTGCTGTTGCCGTTACTAAAAACCTCTGCACCGAGTCGGATTGTCAACGTATCATCAAGAGCTTACTCACATGGCAAAGTTGAATTCGATAATCTCAACGCGGAAAAGGAAACACCAGAAACGTACAGTGTTGGTAAAGTATATTCAAATACAAAATTGTTCAATGTTTTAATGACAGTTGAATTAGGAAGAAGATTGGCAGGAACAAGAGTTACAGCCAATAGTTTACATCCGGGGGTTGTAGAGACTGAAATTATGCAGTTGAAATCAGGCTGGGTAAGAATGCTGTTACCGCTAGCGAAGTATTTTTTTAAGGATACTTGGGAAGGAGCTCAAACTTCTATATACCTTGCTGTATCGCGTGAAGTGGACGGCGTGAGTGGAAACTTTTATGCCGATTGTAGAGAGTGCAATGTGACAACCCTTGCTCAAGATACAGATTTAGCACGCAAGTTCTGGGAGGTTTCAGAGACGTTGGTTGGTCTTAAATAAAGTCGCTCAATTGAGTAAACAACATTGTGTTTCAATTCTGGCCTTGAATTTTTATCATCTGCTGTAAATAATTTAATTATTTTTGATAAAGTGTACTGTTTATCAACATTTATTACCACATAGGTACATAAACTCACACATGCTTCCCATAGAACTAGGCAGAAACGGTAGAATGCAACCTGCTACGTTCATTACATACTCCTATTGTCTCGTTTACGTCCATACATCTGAGGCTTTAGTGTGAGTTTCATTTAACCATCTCGATCAAACGCATCGAGCGCGTTCGGCGCTCCGATTGATCCGTCACCAATCCAGAGCCAATCGGAGCGCCGAACGTGCTTGGTACGTTTGATCGAGATGGTTAAAACAAACTCACACTAGGCCCACTGGTCATTCTCGCACGCCGGTTAGGAGTACTAAGCACCTGACTTTTCTAAAGAACATCAACATTAAAATTTACTATGTGTCCTCCTAGGGCGTCCCCTCCCGGCCTTTCCACTCACATCTGCCTTGTTAATGCCTTTTGTTAGTCTTCTTTCATTCATTCTCTCAATATGACCAAACCATCTAAGTATACTCTTTTCTACTTTTGTCACTACATCTTTACTCAAACCGCACCGTTGCCTTTTCACATCATTCGCCAGCCTATCATTCATAGTCACACTCACACCATACATGCTTCTCAAGGAACGCATTTTCACAGTTTGTATTTAATCTACATGCTTCTTTTGCCACACCCAAAATTCACTTGCATACATAAGCGTAGCATACAGCACACCGTTGTGAATAGCGAGGCGAGCCGTTTGGAATATCAACTGATTGGTCAGAATAGCTCGTGTAGCACCATGTTCTTTTTTTCCCGCATTTACTCTACTTTCCACATCTTCATCAATCTTTCCAGCTCTTGTAAACAGAATCTCCAAATATAAGAACTCACTTATTTGCTCCACCGTCTTATAATTTATTTTCACATCACAAACCGATACATCCTATTCTCTTTCAAACACCATGACCTTCGTCTTATTCACATTTATATACATCCCTTTAATCTCTCTCTGCTTCATCCATCATACAGTCACCATGTCTGCAACTTTCTGCTGACGATGCAAATAGAACTTCATCATCTGCGTTAAGAAGGCATTTAAGATTGATAACTTTTTATGAGAAAATCACTATAATTCAGAACGTAGACAGAATCTTGATTGTACAATAAATAGTACAATCAAGCCTCAAGAAGAGTAAGTAGCTAGCAGAATACTTTATACCATGGGGTTATTGTAAAATATATTGGAAAACAGTTGTTGGAAAACAATGTAAAACCAACAACTGACGCCTGCCAACAGTATAATAGCATTACGCTGAAATGCAGCACATTACTTATGTGGTCGAAGGTGTTATAAAACAGAGTCCGAGTAAATAGCAGAAATTCTTTTTTTTTTTTTGTTTCTATAATATTACATGACGTCACCTACGGTACACCTACAATGGTAATGTGAAATAAAATAAAATCATAAGAATGTTAACTCACAACCTGCCAAAAAAATGCTTACCTACAATTTTGCTTCGTCTTTTTGTATTGACGCGATGCCAAGAATAACTTAAAAAGATTTAAAACACATTGTATCGAGTATAATAAATCACATTGACGTTGGCTCAGAATCTAATCTTTTGCACACAAAACTTTGGCTATGAAATATCAGCAGAAGTTGTACAAATAGCATTCAAAAAGAGCTTGTATTGAAAATATCGAATCTAGGTGACTTTGCGAAAACTGAAGTTTCGAGCAAAACTTTATCAGATACTTCTTTATTCGTTTAAATATTTTAAAATATAGTAACAAGATTTGTTATTTTTCAATTCTTTATTTTACCTCCTTACGTAAAATTTCTTGAAGAGGACGTTATGAAAGTATCCCATAAATCCTTTCTAAGTTGTCGAGTTACTTTGTTCCAAAGGCAACTGAATATTTGAGGCATTGGCCGGCAGACTTGTTGTCATGGCGGTGTTTTGTTGGTTCAGGAGACGGGTGGTGTCTCGGCGAACGTCCACGGGAATTCGATATTGCCTCAAGTGAAGCGTTCTAGCAGCATTGTGCACTTTTATTCGCTATTGTCAGTGTGAGCGATGCCACTTCGTCGTGCTTGGATGATTGCAGTATCGTATTCTTTCTTTAGAAAACACTTAGACGTGAAAAGGATTGAAATTCTGATATTCCGACTTACAAAGATTTTTGCAATCTTTGGCGATACAACTCTGTGAGTAAATTGCTTAGGAGACGTTTTAGATAAAATGAGAAAATCGCATCAGTATGTTCTAGTTTTGGTAGTACCTTGCTACCCATAAGTAGATACCTAGACTCCAAAGATTGCTGAAAGAGCTGAATGTAGGTAAGTAAGGAATATCATCATCATCTGATGATGATGATGATAATATTCCTGACTTGGCTGATGCCTACGGCAGTTCAATGCTGGACATAGGCCTCTCCAAGTGCCCGTCATTCAGCTCGATTCTCAGCAACTCTCATCCAGCTGCTACCAGCCACTCTGCGAAGATCGTCGCTCTACCTAGCCTGAGAGCGTCCTACCTTACGTTTGCTGATATAAGTAAGAAATATAGTGTACCATAAAAAGTCCGATAATATTTATTTAAATAAGTATGCGCAGTTCGAGTCCGCGCCGTTTTTTTTCGTGAAAACATTTGGTCACAACTGTAAACTGACCTAATATTGAGAGAAGTTCCCATAATAATCCATAGTCAGTATTCCCAGACACAATTTTATTAGGTTCTTTATGACGTAAACTTTCTTGGATTGTCTTTTTTTTACAATTACCTACGAAAAGATTCGTACGATATGAGGCGAAGTTTTTATATAGGGTTTTGTAACGAATTTTCCTATGGTTTCCGATACTGCTCTATCCATTGTAAATTTAGTAGGCTCATCGCATTCCAGACGAAGTAAGCTTTCACCGTTTATGATGTTTTTCAGTTCTGAGCAGAGTTACAGTATTAGACATTTTGCTGCTTGCAACAGATTTTGTTACGGTTTCAGTCAGTGCCTCAGGTACTGTATTTTCTCGGCACTAGATTTTTTAGGCTCAACAAGTATTCCTTTTGGTGCAAGCTTTCTTTGATTCGGATTTTGTTAATTTCTGAGCATATTTACTGCCGATAGGACACTATGCCGATATGGAGTTATTTTGCTTTAAACGAGCAATTCTTGTATATATACATCTAATCTAAGTCTCGAAAACGGCTCCAAACATTCTCATGGGGGTTTCGGGGGCTATAAATCGATCTAGCTAGGTTTTATTTTTAGAAAACGTCAAACAAAAAAAAAACCAGGATGGTCAAACTATAACTTTATCAAATCAAATTTTAATTATAGGCTTCTGGCAATAAAAAAAGATATTAGCAAGGGTATTTCCATTGTTCTATTATCTTAGTATTCAGCTACCTCCGGAAGATTAAAAGTCTGACTCTCCGAAGTGTTCTATCTGGCAAGTTTGGTTTATTTAATACATACAGTGTCATCTCCACGGCTCCCGAAACTCTTTTATTGTTTTATTTGTATTTTTTTAATAGGAGATGACGCAGTCTTTACACATTTAACTTTAAATTCTTTCCACAACGTTACATAAGAACTTTTACAATACATTTGGCCATTCAGATTTTTTATTTCGGCCAATATTTTTGTTAATTCTCTCCGTGCCCTAGCAGTTTGTTGACTCTTGATAACGACACCAGAATCAGTTATATAAATAAACACGTTTTTGCGCTAGACGAATTTGAATTTAGACTCATAGTGAACAATAGAGGGTCGTGTGCATACAGTGTGACGCCATAGGCAAAGTATAATATATAAAAAATTGTTATAATTATGACCTATTTTTTTTAATGCGTATCTATCACTCTAGCACTAAAACTCACGTAGTTATTAGTTATTGAAATCTTACATGTTTTTGTCTATCAAAAATATTTAACTTACTACCTGAGGGAAAAGACGTTTTCACGTCAAAACTGCTTTTCTAAGAATTCAGAAGGGTTTCAGTCTGTGGTTTAGTAATGACATCTACATGACAGTTAATTTGATAGCTTGACAAGCGTTCACAAGACATCAATATATTTTTGGCATGTTGTGAAACATAATTAGGATAAATGCAAACGTGAACAAAAATTACAGTGAGACCAAAATCTAATGGCACCATGAATCGTATATCGGAAGCTACTGTTATATTGCCACAATCCTACTTTTGGGGCTGCGTCACTCTTTCAAAAGATTGCCCATTCTTTTCAACCGAAGATCCAAATTTATACTACTTTGGGATTGTACTGGCCAGCATATACGCCGCGTTTCTGCTAGTGATTCTTGCTGACTTTAAATTTTATTGGTCCGTGGATCACTTCCAACGCCAAATTGATTATTATATAAATTTAATAAGAAAGAAAGTGAGGCACGTGCAGCTGGACCAGAAGAGATTGATGTCACAGCAGGAGAGAACGGAGAAGCAGCTGAAGAGAAGCGAGGAGTGCACGGGCGTGGTGACCGGCATCCGAGGCGCTCTATCCACGGACGACCAAAACCAACTAACGACATTGACAAGCTTTTTCCTAGAAACTACACCACAGAGCACCTGGAATGTAAGCTAAAGTATATAGCCATCATTAATTTTTCACATCAATAACTCTGTTGCATCCGTGCCCCTATCAGCAAACAGAAACTTATTTTCCGCGTCGGACGGTAACATTTCTGTCGCTTGTAGTCCCGTTATATTTTCAGTTTCTCGTGCAGATATTTGGATCGCAGGCGAGTCACTGTTTGCTAAAGCGAATGCCTTTTATCTTTTATACAACGTTGGATGTTCAAGAGACGGTTTTTGGATAAAGATCATACTTTGTGCGAAAAGATATAGATAGATTTTATGAACAAAATGTATTTAGGTACAAACAGAAACTCACGCCTTCTTTCCACGGTGGTAGGCAGAAACTACTGAATTCCACCGGCTAAGATCCTTACATACATACTCCTTTTGATAATTTATAATCAGTCCATAATTATCCCACTGCTCCCAGCCAGGCCATGAGACGGATGGGCCGCAATCCACCACGCGGGCCCAATGCGGGTCGATAGATGTCACATGTCTTTGATTTTTAGTTCCAAGTCATGCCGGTTTCCTTACGATGTTTCCGTTCACCGTTATGAGAGCAATGGTGATGAAATAATTAGCACAAAGTAAACCGCATATCTGGATTCGAACCTGTAACCTACACTCGAAAGTCACGGCCGTTACGACTGGGCTACTGTTATGCAATTAATTTACATAATGAGTTCAAAATAAATTTCAAACTACAATACAAAACTATAAAATACCTTAACAAACTGTTAACAAGTTCACTACTCTATTTTATCAAATTTGTGAATTTTTCGTTACGAACGTCTGCACAATAAAGTTACGCAAGTGAGAACAAAATAAGTACCTAAAGAGTTTTATCTATGTTTCCTTGACTTCCAGCGAACTTATTTAAAGTTTCTTGTTGTTGAAATACTTGTACCTCTAAGTTGACTCATTCCGATACTTTGTGAACTTAAATGTAGCTACGTCAATAGGACGTTTGCGTCTTAAAATAGACTACGTTTTTGAGAAATTTTGTTGACAATAGGCACTGCAACCAATAGGCTAATCTGAAATACATAGAAAACATTGCCAAGTAATTGTAGTTAGTACTAGCTGTGCCCGCGGTTTTAGCCGTGTAGATGGCTAAAATTATCCCACGGCAACGTGCTACCGGGACAAAATTGGCCAAGCCGTTTCGGAGATAACCCGGAGAAAGCAGACAAACATCGTTTTTTTTTTAATATACAATAAATACCTAGTTACCGTAATACTTTAATATGCATTTGGTAAGCGGTTATTATTACATTACAAACAGACACTTTCATTTTATTTATGCATGTATATGTACCGTATAGATAAAACAATCGATATGCGAAATATAAAATATTGTAGCAAAATGCGAGGTGTGAAAAATCAGAGCAGAACGAGATTAAAGTATCGCGTTCAAATATAACTTTCGTTCTGCTGAAGTTAGCAATATGAAACTGTGAGCTTGAATATAAATTTTATAAGTACGATGCGAAGTGCCTGCTTTAGTTGATTTATTTTTTCTTAACTAAGTCAGTACTAAATATCATCGAAATCTTAGGTAGGTACTTAGTTATTTCAAAAAATAAGATTAAGTAAGTAGGTACTTAATATATTAGCAATGTGAGGCGCTCAAAGCTATTTAATAACAGGCGCACGGGTTGATCGATCAGGTTAAGCTCAGCTAGCTGCAGTTCATCCGTGGATGGGTGACCATCTTTACATATTAAGACCCCCATCCGTGTCTCGAAATTCACTTTTAGCCCCGACTGTCTTTACGTCGATCTTTGGCGGTTTACGGGTCGTCAGACAAGCACGAAACTCTGAAAATCAGACTTACCAGTAACTGGATTGTGGAAGTCAGAAAGATAGTCGCTTCATTTAAAATACTAGTAGCTATTCAGTTGCATCCGGTTATACTGGAAGTCGACCCCAACATAGTTGAGAAAAGGCTAGGCAGCAGGCTTAGCACGAGCACCGATTTGTCGACGGAAGAATAGACATGACTATTAACTAAATGACATACAATAGGAGAAGATAGCTATGTTTTTTATTAATTATCACAGTCATGCGTTCTAAACGAATCATGATTTTGTAGATAATCGTAGGTACTTATATACTTTGTGTTTGTCGAGTAGAAAGTTTGTTGTCAGTTGTCAGTGTGATTTTGACAGTTTGGGAAGAAATATTCTACTGAAATAATCTACATTTAAAAGGACCTAGACAAAGATCGTTAGAAACGAAAGATATAAAAACTTTTTTCAAAAAAATAACAATCGGCTTCCAAAAAAACACTACAAAGTGCAAAATAACTTTAATTTCGGAAGTCGGTGACTTTGGATGTGTATTTTAATTATTCGTCACCGCCTTCCGAAATTAAAGTTATTTTGCACTTTGTAGTGTTTTTTTGGAAGTCGGTTGTTATTTTTTTGAAAAAAGTTTTTAATTTCACTTTTTAGTTACCTACCTCACACCAATTCGAAATTTCATCATCCTTGGCGTCAAAACAATGCATTTCTATGCGATAGCAATATTCGCGGTTGATTTGCTGTAATTTTTTGAAGAGTTCCATTGTCTGTCTCCGAAACGCATCATCAGATCTATATGAAATTTCAATGGGACCATTTCGGAGTAAATCCCTATCGAACAAAAATTTTGCAAATCCGTCTATATACGACGGAGTTATGCCCGAACATACATTAAAAAAAAAAAAAAATATAAACATGTCGAATTGATAACCTCCTTCTTTTTGAAGTCGGTTAAAAATGACAGATTGTAGAAGGATATCTACGGTCCGATGTCAAAAATGGATAAACGAAATGTCACTTTGTATTGAAAAAGCACTGTCTATTCTTCGTAGACATATCGTATTTCGTATTTCTTCGTAGCCTGCAGGTAATAATTAATATCTTAGTAATGAGAAGACCTAAGGGTATAACGATAACCATACCTATCCAGATATTGTAAATTCGGATAACCGTACCGGTGAATAGCCATAATTAATAACCTAATAAAACATTTAAGCAGAGCAGTCAGTGGTGGCCCGCGTTTTTAGGTCGCGGGTTCGAACTGTTACCGTCGCTTCCTTTGTGTAAATAATTTCATCACCGTTGCTCTCAAAACATCCTGAGGACAGAGCATGTCCTAGAACCAAAAACCCGCTCTGGGCCCGCGCGCTGGATTACGGCCCAATCCCTCTCACAGAAAGGAGGCCTATGTCCCAGGAGTGGGACATTATAGGCTGTCTGCAGGCATTCAATATTTGTCAATTCCATAGATTAAAAGAGACTTCATCGGTGTAGCTCGAGCTTAGTCATAAGCTGAACCGCACTTCTGGTCCTAGAGACAAAACACATTTCTGTTAGCGTTCACGCCAAACTCTACGCCAAAATACATACGTACATACATTTTGGTGTGAACGCTAACAAAAATTGTTTTTTTCTAGGCCTGCTGGGCTGTCACAAAAGGAAACTAACTCAATATCAAAGTCCCTTGTACCTAGGTAAATAAAACGGACCATGGTTAAAGACTGTAAAAGTGTTATGGTAGGAGGAAGTTATAAAAATCCTTGTAACTTAGTGATTTGTCTGACCATAACAATAAGGCAAATCGCCCCAAAAACAGATTAGACACACTTGGAAGAGATAGTGGGGAATCTTCGCTTCCTGCATTTACTGCAAGGGCGAAGTATTTGGAGGTAGAACTCCAATAACAAGTAGGAAACGGAAATGTTTTATGTTCTTTTATTATGCTTTGAGTTTTGTTTGTGAGATTAACCCTATATTGGCGGTTTTGTATGTGGGTCGTATAGGCAGCGGTGCAAGGTAACCTATTTTTAACGGACTTCAAAAAGGAGGTTCTCAATTCGTCTGTACCTATGCTTTTCTTTTTGTATGTTTGCTCCCCGATATCTCCGGCAATTGTGGATCGATTTCGAAAATGTTTTTTTTATAGATAGGGTATGCCTCAGGGATGGTCCCTTAAAAATTCCATCAACTTAGCTTGGGTAGTTTTTGCGTTAGCCTAATAAACATCATCATCATCATCATTTCAGCCGAAAGACGTCCACTAACTGGACAAAGGCTTTCCCTAAACTCCGCCACTTCGACCGGTTCAGTGGTCCCCGCACCCAGCGGACTCCTACGGCCCACACAAGGTCATCAATCCACCTTGTGGGAGGCGTTCCAACTTTACGTCTTCCGGTACGCGGTCGCCACTCCAGAACCTTTCGGCCCCCTCGACCATCTATTCTGCGAGCAATGTACCCTGCCCACGGCCACTTAAGTTTGGCAATTCTTCGGCCTATATCAGTTACCTTGGTTCTCCTGTGGATCTCTTCATTCCTGATTCGATCACGCAAGCATAGCCCTCTCCATTGCCCTTTGGGTGCCTTAAAGCCTTCTTATGAAGCTCATTGTGAGCGACCACGTTTCTGTTCCATATGTACAGCCTAATACGGTTTTTTAATCCACTTTGTGTGTCTGGATGTTATTCTACCAATTCCTGTCATTTTTATTTACATGGCAAGTAGTGGTATACAAATTGGTGTACGATAAGTATGTACCTAACATAACTGAAAAGTGTAAAAAAAACGCAACGGACTTCCGAAAAACCACTACCAAATTAAAAACACCTTTAATTTCGGTTTCAAGCTTTTATTTCATTATATTCGGTAAACTTGTAGCGCTAACTCATAGTGTTCTTAAGCAATGTGAAATTGTAGGTCATTTACAAGTTTCCACTGATAAACACTTTTACAAACAATATTCTATTCTATTACAGGGAAAATACCCATAATACCCATTTGATACATCATAAAACATACGTAGAAATGGCTTTTGCCTGCGGCTGGAAAGGAAATGGCGCTTTAAAGATCTCAGTTTCAAGACTGCTTAGGTTTCCGATATGAACTTTGAAGTGGATTTGCTCTATTTTTGAAAGATAAGAAAGAAAGAAAAATCGTTCTATGTAAATCGTTTTATACGTGCATATAAAAGATGACATAACATTTAAAAAATACATGATAACAAACACAGATATTTATACATAGGCAAACAGAACATAAATAGTCAGGATTTTACCAGCGGCATTACCCGCGTGGAACTTTCTTCCCCTATTTAACTCCCTTAAGGGTTAAATTTCGAAAAATCCTCTGTGGAACTTTTCAGCTTTCTAGGTCCAAGGGTTGGGCTGGGCGTTGATGAGTCAGTTAGTCAGCCAGGACTTTTATTTTTATAGAAAAGAAACATAATGCTAAATTGTGGATTTACCAAACATGGCCATGTATTTCAGGTGACAAGACGATGCCTCCAGACAGAAGAAGAAGACATACGCGACTGGTGCCTATAAAGGACCGAAAAGTAAAATACTACCACGACTCCAACGACTGGCTCTGGTTTAAAGTTAAGCAATTAAGAAGAAGCTAAGCTGCGAGATTGCATCAGGCGAACTTCTTGTTTTCCCCACTGAAAACTATCTTCATTACGCTAGATCCGTGTATCTGCTATCTAAATCGTACAGAAACATTGTTTTGCGACCACACTCGCGCACATACCCTGTTACCCGAACTAGATTTCGCCGTATACGGTAAAACAGTTGGCTCAGCTCCAATCGCTTCCTTCACCGTTTTAAAATTATTTTATTCACAGAAAATCAAATAAATAAAACCAGTTATTTTTTTTGTTGTTTTTGTTTTTATTAAAGACTTTAAATTCACACAAACACACGATCTGTCATAGATCTCTAATAAATAGTTACCCTAACTAACCTATTTGTTAATTTTATACAAAGCTTAGGTTTTAATTACCAATTTCGGACATACAGTAGTTGCAGTTTTTTTTTAATCTCACGAAACGACGCGCGCTTTATTTGTGGTTACCAAGTGAACAAACACGCTGTGAATGTATGTGTTAGCGCAGTAGCTCTCGGTACCGGCCGAGACAATGGCGAAGTCGGAAATATCTGTGTGTGTGTGTGTGTTACGTGCTGACGCTACTCATCTTCACGAACACATTCACACTTGGTTATCACATGTAAAGCGCGCGTCGCTTCGTGGGATAAAATACTATTCTAAAATTAATCTTACATAAAAAACATATTCTACAATGTTAAACTACAGTCACTTTGGTGTTATCAGTGGCCTTAACGTCGGCAAACAACAATGAACAATAATGGTTAAAACGAAAACTTAACATAAAATTAACAAACACAGCCATGATCAATAAATTAACGAATAATATCACAATACAAACTTAACAACAAATCAACGCTTAAAACTATATAACATTAACGATATTAATTGGTCAACAAAATTATACGAAATGTTAAAAACAATAGGTGCGTAATGACGATTTAATCCCCGTTTAAATCTTTAATTCTCATTCACTTTGAAAACTATTGGTGGATAGGTTTTAATTTGGTAACAATTTAACAACACATTTAACTGTGATGGCGGGTAACTGAAGGCTTAAATTAAAAATATTGTGTGTAGGAAGTAATGATGCTTTTACCATAAAAAAACTTGATTAGGGAGATAAAACAGTCAGTAGGCTGGAAACACTTAACAACACTTATCATGATTCTAACTGATGGGTTAAAAAAACCATTCTTTTGTTACACTCTTACAATATACGAGTTACATGTCTCAAAAAATTGTTAGTATAACAATATTTAGACAAGACAATATTTTGAAAATGGTGTAAGTCACAATTCATAATATTGAAAAAATAAGGGCGTCCAAATAGGGTTCCGATCTAAGTGATCGAAACCCTATAAGAAGGCAAACAACAAACAAGATGAAACAATAGGCATTACGGTAATAAGGCACAATGTGATTGTTTCAAGAAATAACAGTTTAACAATAAAGTAAAGAAACTATGAAACTGTGGGAGAGAGATGATTTATTTTACAACTGGAATTTAAAGTCAAGAAAAGGTAAAACCAAACACTAGTGATTATGTCAGAAGGAACAAAGATAAGGCTAGGTAGAAAGAATAGCAAATAACAAAACAAAAACGTAACTTTGAGTTAATTGTCAAATGAACAAATTGGGAGGTCAACGTAACGTACCAAACAAAAATTCAACAAACTATCTTAATGGAACCAGATGCATGCAGATATGAGTTAAACGTGAGATAAACAAGAACAGTTAAGGGAAATGTCAAAAATGTGTTTTTTAAGTAATAGGGCACTTAGGAAGCTCGAAACTTGAATAAGTCATTGTAGGCTGGAAATGGGAAGAGTATTTCAACTAGGTAGGTTCTCAAATCAAGGATTCGATAGATCCAAGTGGGTATGAAGAAAAACTTAACTACTAAGTACATTCCGGCCGGCAGTCGAGAGAATGCGTTCCTGACACCTGCCAGTGCGACAGTTCTAGTAATGAATAAAGATCAAATTCGCATAACACTTATCCAGTCTTCTGACCTTCATACGGACGAATACGTGTTTTTCGAATATTTTCTTTATTAGTTACTAGATTTTTTCACATACAGGTCTCAAGAACGGTTATTCTCGACTGACGGCCGGACTGTAACAATTTCAAACTTATGTGGACAGAATAACTAAGAACAAAACAAAAACTTAACCTTAATTCAACAGTGAAATCAACTATTTAGTTCAAACATAAACAAAACTTAATAAATCCAAAATAATGAGAGATGTGGTGAGATGTGCTCTAATGTCGAATTTTGACGTATCCAGGGTGGTAGAAACAAAAACTAAGTATTTTAAGTACATCATTGTAAAATAAATATTCAGAAAATAATTTTGGGCTCAATTTAGCTATTTATATATACCGATACCTATAGTTAAAAACAATCAAATCAACTACTTTGTCCTACGTATTAACAAAAACTTAACAACGATGTGAATTAATTGATGAATGTCTTGATTTTATTCAAAAGGTGTCTGGTCCCAAAGTGGATATAACCATTTTCAAATTATATTCCCGTAAGTTAAGATATTATGATAAACAGGAAGTGAAAATCGTTATACAATGCAAACATAAACTTAACTAAAACAACAGACAAATCAACAACTGAGTAGCTTCAAGTAATAACAAATAACTTTAACAGAATTGAAGTAAATTGAAAACGGTCAATTAAGTGATATTTAAATTTTTATGTGGATGATTTTACCATAACAAGTAATTGATAGCATAAAACAAAACAAAAAATTAACGTTAAATCAACAGTAAAATCAACGATTTGGCAACTAAAGCGTCAAAAGAAAAAAGAAAAACAAAAATCAACAAATCTTACAATTATGTAACTTGAACAGAAATAACAAAAAATGAGACGATTTCGTGAGCATACTTTTAAAAAACAAAAATTCACACAAGGCTTAATTGACTTGACTGTTTTTGAAATATCCAAAAAGTTATCGAAAGTGTTTGGTTTTGCTATAAAAAAAAAAACAAAAACTCAACAGTTTTCAAACAAAAATTAACTTCACACGTTGAAATAATTTAGATATGTTAACAAATAACGGGATTCAATTAATTTGAACTGAATTTACAACAAGAAATTATATATATTAACAGTTTTTGTTCATAACTTAATAAAACATACGTTGAATCGTTTTATACCCTTGGCTTGGCTGGCTTGTATTATCCAAAAAGTTATCGAAAGTGTTTCGAGGTTTCTATTGAAAAAAACAAAAACTTAACAGTTTCCTAATAAAAATTAACTTGACACATTGAAAAAATACAACTAAAAATTATGATGAGATTCCAGGCCAGCTGGTTCGTCATAAATTAAAACAAAAACTCAACAATTAAAACAAAAACAAAACATGAACACAACATTTGGCTGTATGTAACTATGTTTACGTGGTAGAAAATCGAAGGAAAACTTTAGAACTTTAGCAAGACCTATACTGAAATGGCGAGTACAAAAACATCAAGCAAAACATCAAGTCTTTGTGATTCAAATATTACTGAAAATAACAGCTGCATGTGCAGATACAAAATTTTAATCTGGAGTCGAAATTAACAGAAAACAACTACTTTAGTAGAATCCAACAGATGTAACAATAGCAACAACATGTCCGAAACATGAACAATTGGAACGGGTGCAAACAAAACATGAAACGTAACTAAGTTTTGACAACAACACCGATCATTAAGGGCACTCTCGGTTCAACGTGAACCACTATGCTCTTCAAATTTGCTGCAAGTGCTAACCTAACGTCTATCCTAACCTTAATTAATGAAAAGACTTCTTATGAGTTTAAACTAAATATTTTATATGTACATGATGAACACATTACCTCACAGGTAGTCACTTAATTCCCTAAGCCACACGAAAGCCTTAAGTTCTAAGTATTCCTATTTTATCTTTGGGGAGTCTAGAAACGATGATTTGTATTCACCTTGAGTGGTCTCCTTTGGTTTGTTTGGTATAGGTACATAGTTGGCACTGCTGGCAGCCAATGGTAACAAAGTGTTGCTTTGCAGTTGGTCCATAAATCGATATTTTAATTTGGTAACTTTGGTCATTTCCGAATTTTGTATCTCTCCTTCCTCTCTCTTTTTCCTTTAGTGGTCCACTTCTGTAACAAATAAAAGTAAAGAAAAATTTAGTGAAAGTTGATTAAAATCATATTTATGGTCTTGATAGATCATAAAATTTTTGCTAGACAAAACATGATAATATTGTAAATAACCTAACCTGCAAGGAAAATATACAACACTGAAACTGAAAGTAAAATTAAAACACAACTTATATTAAGTTACTTACTTTTCATTTCCGTGGAACTGTTCTGAACTTCAGATTTGAAGACTTCTCTCATTATTCACAGTTTTACCGTTAATTTAACAGTAAATTAACACAACTTATTTTAAACTTTTAACTGACAAACTGATAACTTTGACGGTAAGTTATTCGGGCACCACCGGGGGCGCGGTGGCGCGATCCCCCGGAACTGTGCACTGTAGCGGTTTCTGTTCGAATGTGATTTAATCGGCGGAATTTTAGCCCTTTTATGTGATTCCCGAAATCCCTCCCCATGCGACCGTGGGAGCGCGCGCGCACGTGGGCTTCTTGCGCAAGCGCACACAATAGCTCCCTATTCTTTGTACACATTGATTTCGTCCCCTCGAACGTCTTACCTTGTATCTGTTACCTGTATTTTAGGGGAGAAATCCTGCCCGGTGGGAACTTGTGTAATCGTAACTGAAATTGAATTATTGTAGACGATAATCACACGATTTTATAAGAGGGTTGGCTTATATGTACTTTCACACGGTACAGACAGACTATTGTTATGCAAAATATTTTGGGAATAACCGTTAGTTGCGTCAGAATTTCCCGTTACTATATTATACATATTAGATACTTCCCTAATACTAATTAAGGTAACAGTAATTACCATAGATATAATGCTACCCTGTTGATGCAGCCTGCGCACTTGCAATATTCAGAGCTAATCGACAAAGTTCAGGTCTCCACATAACATGTTTAGTGCTAGTGCTGTACAACACCCGCTTTAGCAATATTGCTTAAATCGCGATCCGTAACACCGAAGCTTTTCTCAATACGGAGAAAACAGAACAGAAATTTATTCTTCCAGTAATAATTCACCTCTACTTTTAGAAGCAAAGAAATTAAAAATACCAGTGTAGGATTATTTATATCTGTGTTGGTCTACTTTCCTTCATGAAACAGATGACACGACCAACACCTTTTTAAGGTAAAATACTATGACTTGCGGGTTGCTTTTTATTTATTTTTTATGTTATTATAAAATCAGTTTAAATCTGAGTGAAAACTAAAAATAAACTGTTTCAACATAATTTATCATAACCTGTTTAGTTACTCATGTGATAACATAACACTATGTTCGCCTAACCCAGGCGGTGGTGTACCTATAATACACCCACATTTCGTGAGTTATGTTTATTAAATATATAATATATATTTATAATATCTTCTTATGTATATTAATGTACCTATATATAAATAAAAATGAATGTTGTTAAGCGCAAAACTGGAGAACGCCTCCACCAATCCGGAAATATTTTTTTTCGTATGTTCCTTAGGGCACACTAAAAGTTTAAAAAAATAATTGCGTGAACAATAGTAAAAACAACACTTTTTATACCGTTAGTACGTTCCCGTGGGATAACTTTCGACTTCCACGCGGGCGAATTCGCTGGCAAAAGCTAGTATAATATAAATATATAGTATAATATGTTCATACCAATTCCACTGGGGGAGTTTATTGCACCACTTCTTCTTCCCAGCTAAAGCAATAGGAAGTGGTGAAGGGTGGGCGTTTTTGGGGGACTGTCTTTCGTAATTTTTTCAAAAAGTGCTGACATCAGCATAGTTTGAAAAAATGATTTTTGATTTTGAGAATCTAAAGTTTAATTACAGTTATTTCGCTCTATAAAATAATACCTGATTTCCCGAAATCTTCTACCTTACGTTGTGATTACTATCATAGTATGAAACATTTTCATACAACGTTTTCAAGTGATGGAGCGGTGCTCGAAAACAGTTCGATGTTAACAATTCCTCGAATTCGGAACCAACTAGTCGAAGTACCATACATAATAATTACGAGCAAGTGAAAGCCTACAAATATCGAATAGGGTGTAAACAAGAGATGTGAAACTTTAGACTGCGTACGCGACTCAGTACTTACTAGTCATTAATTTGCAGACTGGCACAAAGCTTAACGGGGCTCGCTCGACGATTGACTCGCCCCAAGTGTTTTGCTGCCGAACAAAAGATCTTTTCAGCGATGCCGGAGAACGTGCTTTGCTTTATATAATGAGGCCTTTATTTTATTAAGGTAAAAGAGGGTGGGTAATGCAATGATTCTTTGACTTTAACTTGTCCAGGCGAACTTAAAAATACTTGGTTTTTGGTGCGGAAATAACTGCAGTATTTGCATTAGCATTCAGCTTGTTAGGCATCTAACTTTATATGGAACTTAAAGTGAAGACTATATATAAATCCTTCGTAAAACGTTATACTTAATAATGAAAAGAGATTCAATATTTGTATCAAGAATTTTCGTTTAGTCCGTGATGTAATTAATTTGAGTGTCACTGTAAGACTTTAATCTGGACAATTAATCAGACTCGGACGCTAGAAGTAGAAAAAGTCCCGTCTAAGTAAGTAGATGGGTCTGTAACGTTAAGATATTTTGCAAAGTATTTGGGATCGACAGTTTGGAGATCTTTTATTTCGTTATTTTATGTTACCAAGTCGACGGTGTCCAAAAACTTCTAAATGGAACTCGTAACTTTTAAGCTAATAGTCTAGATCGGCTTAGGGAGCTATGACTCCTTCAAGGGAGGTATTTAATTCAGAAGTTAAAATTACCACACTCAGCTTTATCTGTAAAAACGTTGATTTTTGTAAATCAATACAGTTTCATTTCATCGCTTGAAGATACACTTTGTCTAAATACTTAGTTAGTTACATCACAATCCAAAAAAGCTACCGTTTGACTTAAAGGAAATGACTAGAGCACACCAACACGCCAGAGCCGATTTACTTCATATCTATTAAAGGTGGATAGGATACAAATCGATATCCTTGCGGAAGCGACCAGGTGCACGATATGCACCCGCAATACGTAGGTACTGTTAAGCTTTCTCACGTTTGCACAAATACAAACACGTTACTGCACTACGGTAACGCACGTTATGTGCTAACCGATATGGGAAATATAACACAGATGCCGTGTTACGACACCTGTCAGATTACAACTATTTTGGAATAAAGTCGTTGGTATGCTGCTGGTCCAAATTATACCCGATTTTATTATTTCGAGCTTGTTAGCAACGCTATTTCATACTGAAGTTTGTTTTCTAGCTGAACTAGTTCAATTTTTATTCCGTTTTCGTTTGTAACTGAATATGATAGAAAAACAAAGTTCTATTTTCAAAAAATAAAATATTTTTTTCGGACATTATAGCTAGATACCTAGAAAGATCCATAAATAGTTGGTCGCTGGTTTGCTCAATTCATTCTTGGTAGTAACTTAGACTAAAGACGAATTAATGACAAGACCACCCATCAACTAGACACAACGACAAAAATGAAAATTATACTCTAATTAATTCCTAGTAAGTAGTAATTGTTGACAAAAACATCCGCCATAATAAGTTATGGCAGAGGTTTTTGTCAACAGTTTAAAATGAAAAAATCTTCTGATTGCAGCAATCTTCACTAAATGGGAGATGTGGAGTAACAGCACAACGTTGAAAAAGCTTACCCAACATCAGTGGACTCTATCTATACTTAGGTACACATTTTCTCAGAGTAAACCTAAAAGGTACACATTATTCTATGTTAAAAATTGTAATCACCATTGATGTATTATGTTGCATAATAACTATTGTACGAATCTGAGCGCTAAATATTTATGTTCTTTTCCCGACCGACATTGATATTAAATAATGAGTGTTAAGCTCTTTATCAATTGACGCAGGTGGAAAAGCTCCATTATGAAAAACGTCATTGCAATGTGCGTAACTGTGATTTTCATGGCTAGCGTAACGCATAATCAGCCTATAATGTTCCCACTGCTGGGACCTCATCTCTGTGAGAGGGAGTTGCCATAATCTACCATGCGGGCACATTGCGGGATGTCGGATGTCACATGTGTTCGGATTTTTGATTGTAGGACATAGGTTTTCTCACGATGTTTTTACCTTCATCGTTTTGAGAGCAGTGGTGATGAAATTAAATACAAAAAGTAAAGTGCCTGGCTGCTCAAGTTTTATCAATCAATTAATCCATGGAACTGGAAATGGAACTCCTTAATCGTTATCCACTGATTGAGAAAATTGGTAAACGAATTGGTGTTCGTTTTATGTTGTTAGCAAAGTAGGAAGTTGCTCCTCATCCTTTAAGAGAATCCCTTTGTAATATTTTGCGATGTTTTTCGAAGAATAAGAGCATTCTAGCTTTAATAATGATATTTTAATTAAGTTGAAGGAATAATAGCTAGGTAGAAGTGTACTTAAAAGACATAAGTATGACTTACTCGTATTACATCTTGGTACGCACGGCTACACATCAAGCTATACATTTCCAGATTATGCTGATCTCGCACTGTACGGAAATCTATACAATGCGAGATCAGCTTATACTGGAAATGTATAGCTTGATTTGTAGCCGTGTGTACAAATGTCGATTCCTCTTTATTCCAATGTTTTCCAATCCCCGGCCCAGATCCACTTTGCTGAAAGGTACAAACTTTTACTCAAAACCAGTCGTGAAAATGTGACCCAGTATAAATTTTCCCTTATTTGTCTGCGGGCGAGCATGTCCCCGTTTTCCCAGAACCAATCGAACTGTGGCTATGCACTCGGTTTATACTGTGTGCCATCTACTCGTATTTGCAATGTTTCCACCGGGAATTATTTTCCCAGCATTCCGCTTGTCGGTACCCTATAGGTACCTACATCTTGCACGTTTCCCACCTACGTCCGGTATTCAATACGTTCCCTTCACCTTCTGGACAGGAAAGGTAAATATACAGGACTTGGTAATACTTAATTTTCTGTTATGTCTATCCAGGGAGCCATTAAAGAAACTTCAGAAACGTTTTTTTATGTTAAAGGAGTTTTAAGTGTAAAAAAGTCTAATTTTACGGGAAAATTCACCTTTATGTTCTAGGGAACAGACGATGTGGAAAATATACTCAGTTTTCTCATGAATTAACATATACAGGGTAAGTCTTTATCCAGTGCGCAAATTGTAACCATGAATTCAGCATATCATATCCAGGGGCGCTACTGCGCTAGGGGTTCCTAGCGCAGAAATTTTTAGACGGTTATACAAAAAAAAACAGCTGTTTCATAGAAAAGTGCAATACCTACGCGGTTAAAATGTATGGGACAGCAGATTTTTTTTTTTTTGTATGTCCGGCGAAAATTTTCTGCGCTAGGGGTTCTAGAATGATATACTGAATTCAGGGTTACAATTTGCGCACTGGATAATAACTTACCCTGTATAAGAAGACCAGCTGCGTTCTTTTGCTTTTCGCGATCTTTTGTAGATCGACTACCCCACCGACAACAGTAGGTACCTACATTCAAAAGCTTACATCTAAAGAATCCTCAACATAAACGTGTTCCCATTCCCAGCATCAACCCTTCTCAACAAAGTAGCTTCTCATACCAATTTATTGAAGTCATAACAAAAGGAAGTAGCCTTTGTCCAGTCGTTGCATACGTTTTAGCTCTAAATGCGCATGTAGAGTCCGGTTACAGAAGACGGGCGATACAGACGTGCACCCCGAGGGAAATGCACGTGGGCTACAAAGACAATGAGATCCAACTCGGGCTCAATTTGTAATACCTTCGTGCATTTATTATTCCTCTTGTTTACCTCCTTTTGTGTACGTGATTTTTGTTTTGCTAATACCGCTGCAGTGAGCATAGGACTAGCGTAACGTTTCCGTATTTGCAGTGTGATTTCCAACTTCGCCGCCGAAAGACGTTATTCCGGATAGTATTTTTGTTGTTTTTTTTTTTGTTGTTGTGTCGATTTGAGCCTTTGCCCAACAGTGGGACAGTACCTACAGGCTAAACAAAAAATTGCTGAAGACATATATATTTCATTTAAACGATTTACAAGCACTTTTAAACTATCAAAGAGTCGGTAATTAGTCAGAAAGTTAAAGTTCGTTGCCCATTTTAAAACGTATATGTAATGTCTATGGAAAGGGCTAGAACCTCCAAGCACACTTTTTACATCAATATACATATTACAAAATCTTGGTTATGTACCTACATTATTATATTTGCTTCTCTATGTGAGAAAAATGTTTTTTTTTTTTACATTGTATTAAGAAACAATTAAAATATAAGATTTAAAAAAGTAAACCGATGACCAGTGTGCGCCCGTTCACGAAAATGGCGCGTGTATCAACACCATCCAACTCAACCATTTTGTCTGGAACCGAACTAAGTCATGTATAAAAAGCCATAATAGTACCATGGCATGCAATAGCAGTAGTGACATTTTGGTTTTCACACTTATTGTCATAATCTTACCCAATCTAAACTCTTTTATTAATTATAAAGGTATAAAGACGATTAAGTAAGACTACGAAAATGTTATCCAAATTCACATAAAGCTAAAGTGTAAACAATTTAGTTTCCGTAACAATAATCCATTCTTAATAGGCATTAATATTAAATCGTTATATTACTTCGAAAACTTGTAACTATTAAGCATAATTACGTCTTAGAATTCGTTTACGATTAATTAACAATTACGACTCTAGTTAATCTTATTGCAATTAATAAATATGCTAATAGTTTCATTACTTATATCGATATAATGTAATTAGCGAGAGAATGTTACCTAATAGGTAACCTATTAATAGGAAAACCCCCACGTAGAATCTTGCCATGTTTCAATTTCTAGACTGTAGTCCATTCAGAAATTAATAGGTGTGTAATGTTCGCTTACTGTGTGCGTAAATAATTTAAAAAATAAAGTTTTTTTTATGCATCATCATCTGCATAGCCTTTTCCCAACTATGTTGTGGTTGGCTTCCAGTCTGACCGGATGCAGCTGAATACCAGTTTTTTACATGGAGCAACTACCAATCTGACCACCACAACCCAGTTACTGGGTAACACGATACCCCTTGTTGAGACTGGTTGTCAGACTTTCGGGCTTCTGACGACCCGTTACGACTGTCAAAGATTCACAAATGACAGCCGGGACCAAGGGCTTAACCTGCTTTCCGACACATTAATGCATAAGATATTCAATTGAACTGCCTCGGTCTAGTGGACGCAAGCACTACTGCTGAGCATAAGGTACTGGGTTCGATTCCCAAATCGGGTGAATTGTTATTGGGTTTTTCTATCTGGAATTTCTCAGTACGTGCCCGGAGTCTAGATTTGTGCTCGGTTGATGAACTGGAACTGGTAAAATGTAGATGTACTGTAGGTACACCTCTGCTTAAACCTTCTGAGAAACAAGGCATGCTGTTATATTTATAAAATTTTGCATTATCTTCTCCTTTGAAATAATTAGAAACAACCTTGACTGAAATTATTCAGCCGTAAATCGATGTTGATATTTCAGTCATCTGGTAGGCTAATACGTACTTACGAGATAGGTACGGCAGATGAAGGCAAAGCGGGTGTAGGTGTCCTGTGAGATCTTCTGGTGTGTCTCAGGGGTTTTTTTTTCTTTGGGTAGGAAATCATCAAATAACTTCTCCCGCTCTGGGTGGAATGGGAGGGCGTGTCAGACTTTTACTGACTAAAACCCACCCGTGTTCCCTCAGTTGCCTGTGTGACAGGGGCCCACGGTATCTCTTTCGAACAATCCGCACCGTCTGCTGAAGGCTGAACTTGTACAGGCTGGCTATAAATGAACTTTAATCACATTAGATCTATCAAGCTGATTTAGAATAAGCCTTCAAATACAATTAGCAATTGTTTTTTTGCTTCGACATTACATAGTAACTGGATTTTAATATCTGTAAAATAAAATATTTGTTTTGATTCGAAAATATAGCACAAGACACTTAACTATCCTGTCTTATTTACAATAATTGAAGTACCGTGCTAAAATTGCCAAAATAGTAATAATATAATACATAGGTACTTAAACCCACGCCTTCTTTTTATAGGGGTAGGCAGAAACAACAGAACGCCACGTGCTACGTTCTTAACATACTCCTTTTGCCTTCATCATCATCATCATCATATCAGCCGAAAGACGTCCACTGCTGGACATAGGCCTCCCCCAGGCTCCTCCACTTCGACCGGTCTTGTGCTTCCTTTTGCCTTGTTTACGTTCAAATATCTGCAACCTAATAATAATTACGTAGTACACTATCAATCAGAATCTGAATTGCAGTTTGAAGAATATTGCTAATCCATTGGTTCATAATAGGATATTTTACTCTATATGAGAAAAATACTAAAAATATATTAGTGAGATAGCTTAGGCAAAATTCAGTCGGAAAATGTTAGTTTTAGTTCATGAAATAACAACATAAATTTTTAAAATTCAATTTTAAGAATTTATTTTTTCATCTGTCTTTGGACACCATGCAATAGTAGCCGCCATGTTATTACGTCATACGGCATGTCAACTGAGCAACTTTGTACTTTTATTACCTATTTTCGTAACCAAAGTAATTTTTTATTTAAATATTATTTTGCATTCAGGAACAGCAAACCAACGATAAGTAGAAAAATAACTCATTTTTTTAATAATAAACAATTATCTTACAAAATATCGTCGTATTTGCTAAAAACCTGGCTTGATTTTCGTACGTTGTTTTCGGGTGACCACTGAAAATCAGCGCTGTGCTGTGGATCCCATAGTACAGCATAATGCTGAGTGGAAGCCTTCTTGTCACAGTCACGGCGTGCAGCTGCCGACTATTTGTGTTCTTTATGCCTATGTATACTTATCTGTGTTTGTTATCATGTTTTTTTCTTTATTTTTAATGTTGTCATCTTTTATATGCACGTGTTTCTGTGACAAATAAAACTATTTTTCTTTCTTTCTTTCTTTCTTCTATACAGTAAACTGACGTCATACCCACAGAGCAATATGGCGTCCACTGCGTCGAGCGTTTTCGTCAAATTATTATTAATTTATTATTATTAAATTATTATTCGCGCGAAATTTGAAAATGTAAAATTTAAATGCATTTTATAGCACCAATCGATTAAATAAATATGTTGTGTTTTTAGTGGTTTATTAGCACTCTAGAATCTAATTAAAACACTTTTCAAAAATGGGTGTAATACCCTATTGTGGTCAAAAAAGTTGTCAGTTCAACAACGTAAACAACGCAATTAATGTTGTTGAACTGTCAAAATGAAAGCCATACCTACAGTTAGTGTGTTACGCAAGTACCCCTCTGGTCATACATGCACGCCGAAAACGGAGCACCTATGAAATTATCGTGTGCCTGTTTGTCAAAGCCGAAGTTTCAATAAAGAGGAAAGAAAAGAAAGAACGTGTAAATGAAATAGAAGAATATAGAGCAAAATAGCGGACAAATTATACGAAATAAAGTACATAATAAATAAAACGTGCTACACAGTCACATAATATTTTATAGTCAGCACGTAAATTCTACAATTTTTCGCCGACTTCAAAAGTTTTGCTGTTGGGAAAGGATTCTACGGCAAAAGTGATACAAATGTGTACGTATATTATATGTTTTCGTGAAGGATACAAAATACAGGGTATTTTTTAACCAATGCGCAAAACTGTAACCATGTATTCAGCATATGGTTCTAGAAAAAATCAGCTGTTTCAAAGAAAAGAGCAATAACTTTGCGATCAAAATGTGTGGAACAGCAGATTTTATTTTTGTATATCCGACGAAAAATTTCTACGCTAGCTCGGTCTAGAATGATATGCTGAATCATGGTTACAGTTTGCGCATTGCTTAAAACTTTATCTACATAAATCAAAATAGTGACTGACTCATCAACTCCCAGCCCAAACCCTTGGACCTAGAAAGCTGAAATTTTGCACAGAGGTTCCCTTTATAATCATCATCATCATTTCAGCCGGAAGACGTCCACTGCTGGACATAGGCCTCACTCAGTTTGGGTTGATTGCCATAATCGCCACGCTTGGCAGGCGGGTTGGCGATTGCAGTATGGTGGTACAATGCATAGAGAATTCTGCTGCCCATGCTCTAGTAAGATCTACGACACCCACGGGAAGTGATGTGATGGGTTATAATGTTAACAAGGAATGAGGAAGGATTTTTCGAAATTCAATCCCTAAGGGGTTTAAATAGGCGATGAAAAATCGGCGCGGGCGAAGGCGCCAGCACTTTCGGACTTTCTTGTCCGTATAAATTAATGGAACGTTCGCACGAACGTGAAAATATCGCGACGGGATTTTATTTTGCACTGGATTTTCAACTCACGGTGTTGAACTGAGCATTGAGAATCCATTAGAGAGCATCTAAGCGACTCAAAAGACACACTGTTGGATTTTTTACTCACGGCGATATTTAAAGAAATGCGTTGAAAATCGAAGAACGAATGCGCGAAAAAAATCGTTGCAGGAAAAACACGCCAACTGGCCTAAGATATCCCTCGTTTCTTTAGTTACACATACAGAGAGTACCCACTGGTTATTGCTCACGATCCAGTGAACTTGTTGTAGGACACGCAATGTCTAATTTAAATACAAAATTGGAAGCTAAATCATTATTGAAAGAAACTGACAGACACTACTTCCTCTATGGCAAAACAAAACATCCCGAAATACCGTAGCTACTTTGCTAAACTTAGCTTTTTATTTATTATAAAATCTTAACTAATACTTAACTTTGAAAAAACAAAGAATCTAATGAAACGGTAAGTGTATCTTGATATCTATTCATCCTTCAAATTGCTCTACGTGTTCAAGATCGTAATATAATATTTCATGATCGTATATATCTTACAAAGTTTTATGTAGGAGATTGGTAGGATTTATCTAAGACGGGGACACGGGAAGTTCGGGAATGGTGGCAGCCGATTATCATAACCCGCTTCACTGCCAAATCCTTTCCGAAAACAGATCCCGGTGTATGGCGAGAATAATAAAATTCAAATTGATTAATGCGAATCTTTCTCGTGTTTTCTTTCATATTTGAAGACATTTTATATTCGATAAATATAAAGTTAATCAAGCAAGGAAAGTTTCGCACTACAAAATCTTCAACAAAGCAAAGTTGCCTTGATTGAATACATAACTTTAGGTGCTGAAGCGAACCCGTGCAAGCAGCGTGGCGCACTTCCCAATGAGTTTTGTTTAATACATCTCCTCACAAGGCGGAGCGCCTCTCCTCAATTATTTACGCACACACTCGCTTTCTGGACCCTGTTCTTTTCATGTGGGACAAAAGCGGATTCAGGTCGTGGCAACAACGGAAAGATTGCAAAGAACATACCTATGTAGAGTAAACCTACGCAGGGATGTGAGGTGAGCTTTAAGCTTTTAATATTAAGCGCCCAGAACCCAGAACGCGGCTGGGCCAACTTTATTACGCGGCGCCGTCAAATGTAAAGGACTAAATACCTATATACACGTACCTATAACATTATTATTGCACGGCGATATCACACTCTTGGAATTTTTCTCTACTACAAGGTGTTTTGTTTTACACCCTAGCGAGTGTTCCGGAAATAAAAGAATCGGTCCAAATACGCTCGTTTTATTCGTGCATAAACACACCTTCGTGCTAAGCGCGACGACGACTTTTCAATGGAATAAACAATAAGAAAAATAGTCTATGCCTCGGTCGGCATAAACTGCTTAAGTTATCTTATTTCCTACATAGTGGTTACAAATGAAATAGGTAGGGTCCTAATTAAAATGAGTTAAAAACTACATGTAACTGAACAAAGGCGCAGTTGTGTCCACGAAAATAACAAAAGACATACAGTACAAACAGGTGTGCCAAAACTAAGCCCGAACACATTACCAAAACGCAAGATATTCACAAAAGCAATAATTGATTGACAAAGATGTGATGGACTGCTCAAGACTTTACAAGGAAGTCATTCCACAGTCAAAGTGAGAACCAGTAAACGGGTTTCTTTTATCACCGAACTCCCATGTAAAACTGTTTATGTGAATCAAAAAACTCGGTACGGCGTACTCTCCCCTGTTTGATACCGCTTCGGAATAACCCCGGAGTCCTTTTCAAATTCGCCCTTATTCTGTGCGCCCGATTGAACGTAGGTTTTTTATAGCGCGGATACAGTAATCTAGTTCAGGTGTGCTCTCGAAAAATCCTCTCGGATCTGAGGTCGCATACGTTTTCCGATTTTATTGCATATTGAGACGTACTATTCTTCAGATATCCCCATAGCCCCGTGTTATATAGAGGTCGCTCGCCGTTAAACTATTTGATACGAAATTTTGGGACACGCCATCCATTATCGTATGCGAATAAGCTTGAGATGTTTTAGGAGACAGAACTGTCGTAATAGAAATACTTAGTTATTACACATTCTTGTGTTAAAAAAACGCTCGCTCCTGAAAATGAGTAACCTTAGAATTTGGTTTCCGAACTTTTACATATTTTTTTAACGTTTTCGGTGTCTTTATTTATACAAATTTTGATTTCTAAAATGATGTAGGATATTCAGTAGGTATATGTAGTTCTGAGAAGAACTTCAACAATAAAAGATTGTAAGGAATATAGAGACCAAGAGGTAAATTAATTCGTATTAACTATTCACAGTTTCCTTTTCTAACAACATATAGGTAGGGAGTCGAGTAGAAGGCTATGTGAGTTGGAATTTCGAATTAAGTTAGACTAATTCTTTCGGCTGAAACGATGATGATTTTTTTTTTTTTCTTTAATTACTGCAATTGGATTTTACCTGTGTTAGTATACTTAAAAAAAAACAATTCGGTATTTTAAGTACCTACTTTTTTAATCTCAATAATCTGAGATAGGTATAACCTTCTAGAAAAAGTGACACAGAAAGTAAAATAAACACTCACTAAATTGTCTTATTAGGTGGTTGCAATAGGTACAAAATTGTTATTACGGAAACACAAATTGAACTTTACTTGCACAAAGCATGCAATTATAATAATGGAATTTATTCCAATTTTAGTTTCATTTCTCACGGCACAATTAAAACATAAATCTGCAGCGACAAAACCAAAGTGCAGCTAAATGTTTTCATTAGTTTCTCTCGTACTTTTGAATGTACTTTACCTTCAGATGGTCGGTCGGTCCCCTAACGAAGGAGTTTGCACTGACATCGTGGGAAAGCACAGCGAAGGCGCAAGGTGTATCTAAAATTTGCTTTTTATAAAAGCAGCTGGCACGATTCGAATAAAACTGCACGATTTCGGCGCTATTTTTTTTTTTTTTTTTTTTTGTAAAAACCTTATTTTACTGTGCGCAAAGTATCACAGTGGACATCCTTGGTGTAGAAAATCCATTTTTTATTAAGTATCTCTTTCTATAATGTTTCCGCTTTATTCAAATTCGCTGCATTTTTTAGTTTTTACGTAATTCCAAATTTAAATTTACTATCGATAAACAGATCCAAGTTTAAACGTTACATAAATTAATATCCTATTGTATTCAAAACCAAGTTTTTTTTAAAACTATTTCACAGCCATATTAAATTCGAACACAAGAATTTCGAGCGTGAATTATCATAATAAATAGGTGTCTGTAGGACGGTGTTCAGTATTGAAATCGAATTCGTCGTCATCTCGAGATCGTTATTGTAAAAGCATTATCTGGGATCGAGACTTCGGGGCTGGAATATAAATGTTGGGGATCGCACGGACGTTTAGAGCAATATGTCAGTCGGGAACGGCCGAGGTGTCTGTCATCCGGTCCTTCGTTGCAACTACTTTCCGGACTATCTCTGCAGGATGATTGACAATCTTTCTGATACCCACGTCATAGCGATCCCTTGCCGTAAAGTGTGACGAATGCCCGGCTACTTGAATTAGATACTGATAGTGTCATTACTTGCAAACCGTGGACCGATGACGGAGAGATTTATATTAATAGCTACGTACAAAAAGGGATTTTCCCAGGAAATACCGTCACCTGCCGCAAATGTTATTCTTTTGCAAAGCTTTTCCGTTTTCGGCGTAAACTATAGGGCTGATTGTATTACCTACCTACTTGGTGTTACTGTGAAATATTAGGTATTTTTATTAATCGAGCTTTATTTCTTCAAAACATTATTTTGAAAGTCGTTCACACTTGACAGGCAACGCACAACCTAAATAGTTTTTTTCTTTTTGGGGGGGTTTTGGCTTCGCACGGTTTGTACATTTCGCCAATATCACGTTTGGAACCTAAATCGTTGTGCCTATCCGCAATTTAATTTTTGAAAAACGAAGGCGGAAGGATTTTTGAAAATTCTTTTCTTTAAAATATGTGGATAATAAGGGAAGATTTGTAAGGAAATTCGTCATTACTGCGGATGGGATCCCATCGGATACACGACTTGTTCTGAATAAAAATATTAATCAAACGTCAATGTATAGAGTGGACGCGTGCCACCCGCATACCCACAGCATTGTTTTGTTATCGGCAGCAAAGTTCTGCCGGAGAATTCACACGTTTTTTAATATATGGAATATTGATCCGAAGTTGACGATTGTTTGAATATTGTATCATTAGTCGCATCACTTTAAAAACCCAAAAAAAAAAAAAAACCTACTTATTTTAACGTGATCCATGATTCATACAATAAGACCAGATGCCAAATAATGCAATTGCTTATTACAGAGGTACTGAAGCACCTATAAGTTAACAATAACCATTTCCATTCTATACCTACCCATTCCTAGAGCCATTTTTAGATCTCGATTGAATATCTAGTCATCAAATTCTTTATGAAAATTGCATGATTTTTACACTTTTTGGGGAACGCCCTCAGACATCTAGGTACTTCTATCTATCTATTTAAATAAAAAGAAAAGTCCTGACTGACTGACTGACTGACTGACTCATCAACGCCCAGCCCAAACCCTTGGACCTAGAAAGCTGAAATTTTGCACAGAAGTTCTCTTTATAATGTAGACAAGGAATAAGGAAGGGTTTTTCGAAATTCAACCCCTAAGGGAGTTAAATAGGGAATGAAAGTTCCGCGCGGGCGAAGTCGCTGGCAAAAGCTAGTAGGTACCTAATAACAATCAAAACATAATCATTGTCCTTCAACCTATTAAATGTAAGGTTTGTAAACAACATATTTCTTTCGTTATTATTTACAAGTTAATTGCTCCCTAATAACAATGATTCGAAACGCATAACATAACATTTTCAGGGTTTAATTTCAATAAACACTGAACAGTCACCTACAACAAATGTCTACCCACCTATTATTCAATTAAGACCTATCTTGTGAGGTTTCAGGCGGCGTGTTACAGCGTGCTACGATGGTGCTACGATGCTACGATGCTACGAGGTGCTACACAGCTTTGATTTTAGGAAGTGTAGGCAAACCGCGGGATAGTATGACGTCATCCGACATGTGCCATCGCATGTCACATGCGGGTAGCGCGCGTGCCAAACCACTTTCGTTAATCGTTTCCCAACATAATTGCTCCCCTATCACTTTATAACATACGAATGTTTTGAAACTCACACGAGTAGAATGAAAGTTCGCAAGTTTAGATCAAGAGTTTATTTAATTATAAGTACAATTTACGTAATGTAGGCGGAAGAGACGGAAAGACACAATGTCATTGGTAATTGGATTTATTTTATTAACTCATTAGAAATGTAACCGTTTAGTAACAGGCTCTTGTCCGTTATACCGGTTACATTCAGTTTCTCTTACAAAAGATAAGTGATCTGTGCCTCTGTGACAATGTTTTTAGTTGACCTTGTGCACCAAGATCTCCATGAAAAAAAGACCGGTATAACTTATTCAAAGGTTACGAGTACATGTATCTCACAGTTACGACGACAGTTAACAAAAAATAAAAGAAACCGCCACACAAACGCAAAAGACGTTATCCCATGATCACCCCAACCCTTCGCACGTTAAATATATATGGAGACTCCTTGTCCTTAGGTACGCCTCGATATCTGCGAGGTTATCCTTGAGATCACAACCGTTAAATAAATCCGGCTAATCGCTGCAGCACGATCCTCTCGCATTGTCCAGACGTTGAATGCCTTCATTGTCTACAGAAGGTGCCGAAGCTCCGGTGACACAACGTCGTAACCGCTACAATGAGCGCAAACATTTTTTATTCAAAAGCAAGGGGACTAAGAATGGAATTTTAAAGGATCCGTACAAGAAAAGGTAGACAAGATTGATGTAACGGTCGGTGGCAAGTTTGCGCACGTGCTGGGGCCGGCTGCGTCTCGTCTCGGTTGTAACATAAAAAATATTGGACCAAACATAAAGACGGCTACCTATGGGTTCTTTGTATAATATCGGCACTGATAATACTATTTATTTTTATTCACGGTAATACAATAAAAAATAAGGTTGAACAGGCCCGGAGAGAATTAGGCGCATAGGAAGCTGTGCCGAATAAAATCTTGTGATTATGCCAAAACGATGCTATATTAGATAGGTATAGACGCCAGCACATCAAGCTACCCCAAACTGTCAAATTTTCCCAATTGAACATGAACCTCATTTTTTTTTTTTTAAACATGAACCTCATGCTTATGTGATAAAGTTGAAAATCTATCAACCTGACAGATTGGGGTAGCTTGATGTGCTGGCGTCTGTACCTAGTGCTTTGATAACAGTGAAGTTTTATAGGGTGCACAAAATGTAAGCGATAAAAAACATAATGTTGTCATTGATGCCAAACCCAACGGACAATCGTTCATAGATGATAAGGTAAATACCCTTTTAGTTTACGATGTCTGGTACCTACGTAGAGGCATTAGATACCGTAAGTTTACACGGATGTAAAAAAGTCGCGTTAGGGTTTTTTTTTTAGCGTTCTGGATTGTCAACTGTCGATGTTGAACCGAGTTGAATGCATCAAAATGCGTGGAAAAAACACTCTTCGACTTTCAAGTTTCGGCGCTAAGCAGTTCCGCAAGCATTGAAGATCCAGCAGGCTTAGCACGACGCTTTCTATTTCTACTCTACCGTAGAATAGAAATCGCTTGTCTAAATTTCTCGGTTCATCAAAACTGTCAACTGTCTACACTGAAATGTCATTTTTGTCTACTCATCCATCGACAAAACGCTTTCTACGGTTCTTGTGCTAAGCCTACAGTGCGCGAAAACATGGCATCCCGGCGCGATATTAATACTTCCGTGTGAACATCGACTGACGAAGTATACAAAATACAAGTAGTACCTGCTTGTATTTTATTTTATTCTGGTAAATCACAATACTTACTCAAACATGCTATCACAGAACCTAATGTTACATTCTCATAAAATTCAAAACGAGCATTACTGTTACTGCATCGTAAGCGAAAACATGTGCCCGCGACAGTACATACTACGTCGAAAGTTATTGTATATTTTTTTATAGAGCTAGTAAAGTCGGTTCGTTCAAAAGATGGCTCAATGATAAAGACCGTTGGAAAGGTCTGATTTCTTTGTCGGGAACACTACAAGGCATTGACAATATTTGGAGCGGAAGATATTGTGATTTATGTTTTTCTTCGCTTATAAAATAAATATGCTTTAGAACCGTCTACCGAATTGTCGATTCGGCAGTCGCAAATCTCGTAGGCATGCGACAGGGAACATTGTTTGTACGTGTCGCACATAAATCTAGAAGCCTGTTCTATGAGAAGTTGAGAACTGAATCTAAAGCTTTCATCTAACAAAGTTTGGGTCTTTGTTCAGTGATTAGAGCTTTGGTTTGCTTGGAGAATTAGTAATTAAATCCGGACATAGCCATGGCTTTAGGTAGTGCGCCTGGCCTACTTTCTGCAAATTATTTCACCACCACTACCTTCTAAAAAAAAGCGGCCAAGTGCGAGTCGGACTCGCCCATGAAGGGTTCCGTAGCAGCAAGTAACATAATACGATTTATGACGTATTAAAAAAAACTACTAACTAGATCTCGTTCAAACCAATTTTCGGTGGAAGTTTACATGGTAATGTACATCATATATTTTTTTTAAGTTTTATCGTTCTTTTACTTTAGAAGTTACGGGGAGGGGGGGACACATTTTACCACTTTTACAGTTATAGTTTAGAAAAAAATTATATTAGAAATCTCAATATCATTTTTGAAGACCTATCTAACTAACTACGAACTAGCCAGATACCCCACACGTACGGGTTTTTTTTTTTTTTAAATTTCTGTTCTAAGTATGGGGACCCCCAAAATTTATTGGTTTTTTCTATTTTATGTGAAAATCTTAATGCGGTTCACAGAATACATCTAACTACTTACCAAGTTTCAACAGCATAGTTCTAATAGTTTCGGAAAAAAGTGGCTGTCACATACGGACGGACAGACAGACATGACGAATCCATAAGGGTTCCGTTTTTTGCCATTTGGCTACGGAACCCTAAAAAAACAGTGGCACTCCGGGAGTACCGACAGATATGAAAACTTGAACAATTACGTGTGTATTTTTTTTTACCGTCAATACAGGATTTCACATTGGGTCCCTCTTTGCTCTCGGTAAAAAATTATAAACGTGCGATCGACTTCAGCCGTTAAAGGTAACAGCACAGATTTTTACGACAAAAATACAAAGGGATAAAAGAATTAGAATTTCCTAATGAAAGAAAGGGACTTTTCCAAAAGACATCAACGCGCGACTCATCCATGTGCTCGTTCACCCATATTTACACAATATATATAGCTCATGGAAAGCGTTCGGTGACGATGACGCGAATTCCATGATTTTTGTTCACCCAAAAAGTGCTCAGCGCGCCTAAAGAAGTTTTCACTTCAAAAACACCGTGACGAAATCGGCATGTATACCTGCATGCTAAAACAAACAAATGGAAGAAATGGATAAAAATTGACACTCACCGAGCCGCACTGGCCCGCCGCCAGTCCACGCTCTCAAATAGAGGAGGCTTGAGTCCCCTAGAAGCCCAGCAATGGGAGCAGGGAAAATAATAGGCTGACACTAAAGATTAAAGATTTGGTACAGATAATAAAGAGATACCTAAGCATCTTTAACCAACTTCAAAAAAAGATTGGTTTCCATATCCGACTGACTGTTCTTTTCTTTTTAATTAATGATCCTTCTACTATCTAACGATATCGAGTAAGAAACACTAATACCATGAGGGTTTAGTCACCAACTCGACACAAGAGACTGGACACGCGTGTGCCCAGTTGGTGAAACTGGTAGGTACCTATTGGTAGGTATCACTTATTATTTCATCATTTGGACACGCCAAGAATATTACGCGTGTCCACATAGTGAAACTTTAATTAAATCACTTTTATGTTTTCGTCAACTAGACACACCCAGCTTTTTTTCAAAAAAAGGATACAGCCAGGCTATTAATCACCTCATGCATTGAATTAATAAACGACGCACTTTTAAATGGCACAAATACAACACATAATGCACACACGAAACGAAGTAAACTGATCTAACGAATTATAACCAAAGGGTCACCTGCACCCTAATTGCGTAACACACGATTAATCATAATCGGTTTAATTTTGACAGTTCAACAATATTCATTGCGTTATTTACGTCGCTGAGCAGACACATTTTTCGAACATATGAAGCAATGGTTTAGCAATCTGTTTCAAAACGAAACAGATTATGATTAATCGTGAGTTACGCAATTAGGGTGCGGGTTGGGATTTATTACCTGTTCCAAGCACTCAGAGCAAACTATGTCATTATTAGTCGCGGACCGCCGGGAATACAAAAAACGTATTATAGAACTAGCTACACGTTGAAGATCATATACAAGCATAGAGATAGTGACTTTCGAATACTATCAGTGTCAAAAATGTATCTAAGTATATAAATAAAACAAAGTCAGGTTAGTGACACCACTTATGACACAAGAATGGCTGAACCGATTTTTAAGAGCTTTGATTTGTTGAATTCGTCTCCGCCCCGAATAGCAGAATAAATATTAAAACACTTTTGCAGGAGCCTTCACCCGCGCGGAGGTCGGAAATTATCTCACGAGAACTACTGGGATAAAAAAGTATCCTATTTGAGACCAAATAATATTCCTCAAAATGTTGTTTCGATGTGGTGAAAATATGGAAAATAAATCGTTTGGCAAATGAAAAAAGTTCAAAAGAGGCTTCGGCCAATAGCAAAAGGTTATTTCTTAATCGGCGAAATATAGTTCGGTAAAATAATGACTATGACACATGATACTTCGATGATCAAAAAAAATTTTACTTTGTTAGCTAAGTTGTTAACTCTATTGCGCATGCTGTGGTCTCCTATAAGTGAAGGAAACGCTGCTATGTGACACCACTGCTCCTACTAAGTTATGAAAGCCTGGTACTTCGAATATATAAAGCGTTTTCTAGCTGACACAACAATGTTGAGTGTGCTCCTACAGAGTTATGACAACCTGGTACTTCGAAGGCATAAAGCGTTTTCTAGCTGACACAACTATGTTAGGTGAGCTCCTACCAAGTTATGACAACCTAGTACTTCGTTCACAATACCAATTTACGAAAGATCTACTTATATAATTATGTAAACATTTCTTATTTGTTTTTATATTTTAAACTATTAACTATCCCCCGGCAACGTACTACCGGGATAAATTATTAATCTAGGTTTAAAATCTATCTGCATGTCAAATTTCATCCAAATCCGTGAGGCCGTTTTTGTGTAAAAGAAAGAGTAACAACATCCATACATACAAATTATCGCGTTTGTAATATTAATAAGGATGGGAAAAATTTACGAAAAAAAAAATTTACAATTCATTTCCTCATACATTTTTCATGTTATGCATTCGAAGTATCAAGTTGTCATGAATCGCTAAGTGTACGTCTGACATGTATGTCAGTTAGAAAACGCTTTATGCCTCTGAAGTACTAGGTTGTCATAACTCGGTAAGAGCACACCTAACATAAGTATGTCAGCTAGAAAACGCTTTAGTTCAACGCTTTAGTTCGAAATATTAGATTGTCATATCTTAGGGCCCTCGCCCACAGCGACTTTTTGTAGAGATGCTGTCGCGCGTTTACGAAACGCGCGACAGCATCTCTACTAACGCGTGTTAGTCGCATTTGCAACGCGCTACAGTAGAGATGCCAACGCGCTACAGCATCGCGACTGTATCGATGCAAACGCACGACCGTGTCGGACAACATCGGGGAAATTTGCCTCAACGAAGTCCATCTTGCAACTGTAGCGATCGCAGGTATTTTTGTTCCGTTACTGAATCGCGTTTGCATCGCGACAGAAGCGCGACAGTATCGCGTTTGCATCGCGACTTAATCTGGGCCCGTGGGCGAGCGCACACAGCTAGCGACCGCTTCGCGACTGTATCGATGCGAACGCGCGTCAGAATAGCTACTGCATCGCTACAAAAAGTCGCCATGAGCGAGGGCCCTTTGTAGGAGATAACGCGCAATGACTCGAGATGTTTTGCTGATAGGTTAAGGACGCATTTACGAATTCACGCGCTTCATTTTTAGGTATTGAGTCTTACTACTACACGTGCACGGCTCACACACACAGCGATTTACCGCGAAGCGGCGAAATTATGAGTTAACTGACACGACTTGATACTTGAGCATACTTGTATTTAATTTTTAGCCATGTATTTTTTTATGCTTACGTTGATTTGTTTTTTCAAAAAGTTGGTAACGTGATGTGTTCATAAAAGTAGATACCATTCATTTCATTTAATTGCACACTGATTGTTTAGTGAGCAAGTACTTGCCAAAGTACCTATGTATTTACAATTTATGCAACAATTATTTGAAAACAAATGATTAAAAACATAAGCTTATGTTATTTGTTTTATTTAGTATTTCATAATTACTATATCTTATAAATTTTTATGTTATCGAATGTAAGTGGGTTCTCGAAAACAAGAAAGCAAAGAGAGAAGAAAGAAAATGCGTTTATTTGTCACACACTGTGCATTATACATAAACTTACAATATTCATTGCTTTATAAATGTTTGAAAAATAGTTAGCACGCCAACAAAAAACAATGCAATGGATATTGTTGGACGGTCAAATTGGAATGTGTTGCCATTCCAAGTGTGTTACACATTTAGGAAGCTGGGCTAGGAGCTAAGCAACTTTATATACCATGTTTTATGCGAATAAATATTATTTCTACACGTACGAAAAAAAAACATTTGAAAATATCATTTTTATTCGTTTTCATTATATTATTATGACAATGTGAAGAAGGTTTTGTAGTTCCATTTCTCTTCTGAATCCTACATCGATCAATTCTGGAAGGAGGCAGTTCTTCTCTTCTGCGTTACTTCTACAGGCAAGAAGTTATTTACGAGATTTTTTCCCAAACGTCTTAGGCTTTGGCATCTAAAACAATAATTGCGTTATAAGAGGTATATAAACTATAAACATTCTTATCGGGTAGCTCTATTAGTTTATTCGTTCCAGTAGCAGTCTTCAAAGTACACATTCAGGTCTACCGTCGTCCAGACGTAAGATCTCAACGTAACTAACATAACGAGCCAAAACTCGGCTCACCTAGCTCTGCTCGTCTACTAGTTCCAGTAGCAGTCTTCGAAGTATACCTTCGGGTCACTCCTTCAAGTCAGGAGGTAAGATCTCAACATAACTAACAAAACTAGCCCAAACTCGGCACATCTAGCTCTACTCGTCTATTAGTTCCAGTAGCAGTCTTCGAAGTATACCTTCGGGTCACTCCTTCAAGTCAGGAGGTAAGATCTCAACATAACTAACAAAACTAGCCCAAACTCGGCACATCTAGCTCTACTCGTCTATTAGTTCCAGTAGCAGTCTTCGAAGTATACCTTCGGGTCACTCCATCAAGTCAGGAGGTAAGATCTCAACATAACTAATAAAATGAGCCCAAACTCGGCACATCTAGCTCTACTCGTCTATTAGTTCCAGTAGCAGTCTTCGAAGTATACCTTCGGGTCACTCCATCAAGTCAGGAGGTAAGATCTCAACATAACTAATAAAATGAGCCCAAACTCGGCACATCTAGCTCTACTCGTCTATTAGTTCCAGTAGCAGTCTTCGAAGTATACCTTCAGGTCACTCCATCAAGTCAGGAGGTAAGATCTCAACATAACTAACAAAACGAGCCTAAACTCGGCACATCTAGCTATACTCGTCTATTAGTTCCAGTAGCAGTCTTCGAAGTATACCTTCAGGTCACTCCATCAAGTCAGGAGGTAAGATCTCAACATAACTAACAAAACGAGCCCAAACTCGGCACATCTAGCTATACTCGTCTATTAGTTCCAGTAGCAGTCTTCGAAGTATACCTTCAGGTCACTCCATCAAGTCAGGAGGTAAGATCTCAACATAACTAACAAAACGAGCCCAAACTCGGCACATCTAGCTCTACTCGTCTATTAGTTCCAGTAGCAGTCTTCGAAGTATACCTTCAGGTCACTCCATCAAGTCAGGAGGTAAGATCTCAACATAACTAACAAAACGAGCCCAAACTCGGCACATCTAGCTCTGCTCATCTACTAGTTCCAGTCGCAGTCTTCGAAGTACACCTTCAGGTCACTCCATCAAATCCAAAACAAAATAATAATATGAATTTATTTAATCCCTATTTACTTCTAGCAAAAGTATAAGAAATTGTGAATAAAATCTTACCTTTGCTGTCCGTAGTCCGTCTAAAATGCGTGAAGTATCATGTTTATTACGTCAATTATTTTGTATTCGTACAGCGATCTTTTTCACCACGAGCCGCTGCTTACAAGCGACACAGGGTCCACTCACAACAGCGGCCGAGCGCAGACTAATATAATATTTCATTACAAAATTTTGTGCAATAAATCCAGACAACAACCACTAAAATAACCCTTAATTCCATTCAATAAGGTTCACGCGTGGAAGCTAAATATGTGAAAATAATAGATTCGATTTTTATTTTTTCTGAGACTATTTAATACATTTTGATAATTCTTTTTTCGCTTTTTTGGAGTTGAACATATCTGCTTATATAAAATATTTTTAAATAATTGAATTTATGTTATTAAATAGAAGAAAAATCTTCCTAAACTCAACACGTTATTGTCAATGTTGTGTGAAGAGGTAACGGAAATTATTTTTTACAATGGTAAAATCCAAAATATTCAAGAAAAAATTTCACCCATTTGAAGATGAAGAAGTAATCTATCTTTGGCAATTATTTGTTACATTTGGTTTCGTATCGTTTTGCCGCAAAAAGCACCGAGAAACTGTTTATTTTTGTCAGATTTGCAAATGCGTCCTTAACACAATATTTATTGATTCTGATTATTGATTTCGGGTCAGCTAGTTCTTTATAAATTCACAAATGATGAATAATTTTACACTGACTAACAGAATTACCCGTACCCACCAGTGGGACATTTAGTGGCTAATGATGATTGTGAAACGAAAACATCAATCTGCGTGACTGTACTTTGTCATTAATTCTGGTAAAATGCGGACGTGTGTCCAGTTGGCGAAAAATTTTAATTTCACTATGTGGACACGCTTAAGAATCTTGACGTCTCCAGATAACGAAATAATAAGTGATACTAATTTTGAGTTTCACCAACTGGACATGTGCATGTCCAGTCTCTCGTGTCGAGTTGGTGACTAACCCGAAATTAGTAAACCCAATAGTTAAGTATAGGTAAATATTGCATGGCAATTCTGTTTGACAGCATCTTAAGAGATTCGTAAACTGCTACCTAATTGCGTAATGCATTATTGACAAACGATTCAGATTAATTTGCTTCGTTTCTATCGCAATTTGCTTAAATTTACGAATTTCGAATTGCGAAACTCCAATATCTGTGAAAGCGATTACTATTCTATTAGAGTGAATGATATGTCGGGAAAAATTGGGTATACGGTCTATTTTTCTAACTAAAGCGAATTGCGTAACTAGTTTGACAGCTATCAGTTTGTTTGAAACCAACGAGTAGTCTGTTTCGCAAGCCGAAGGCGACGTACTCGCCGCAGTCATTTTTCTTCTTACATTTTAATGGGATTTAATCATTAAATCTCTTAAATTATAACGAAAAAATATAAGTGGTAGTCTTCCTGATAAACTGTGAATGTGATTTTGTGTAAAACCTCAATGTTATATCAGTATTGTGGTATTTTGAATAGCGAAGCAACGAGGTGATTATACAGAGATAATTGCAATCGTTTTCTTCTGTTACGTGTGCTTACAACCTAAAATAAAGATTCCTACTAAGAGAACCTACCTAGATGATATTTCAGAAACGAGATAATTTGGTGGCGTTTTAACGAAATACAAATTCGTAGGTACCTCGTATCGAAACTTATCATAATGTCACCAACTTAGCAAGCCAGTCGAGCATTTACGAATTGTAATTAGAAAACCTAAAAAGCGATCAATTTAAACAGGAAGAACAAAAGAAGCACACATTGAAGAAGCAGTTAATGTCAATGTATTACCTATCTAAAGACTTCTATGAACTAGCTACACACACCGTAAATACAGACTTATTTCCACATCATTGTCTGTTCAAGGTAATATCAATATTATTTCCTATAAAAGAACCTATTGAATACCTATGCCTAAATATTGTATCTACACATATTGTTTGTTGTCAATACAAAATATAGATAAGGCAATGCATAATTACTTTAAGCAAAGTAGGTAGGTAGGTACTTTCCCGTCAGTGTCGTAGGAGGCGACTCAGGGACTTACTAAGAATGGGTAGCAGTGTTCTCCATGCATTTTACCACCATACTGCGATTGCCAACCCGCTTGCCAAGTGTGGCGATTATAGCAAACCCCCCAAATTGGGGGAGGCCCATGTCCAGCAGTTGACGTCTTTCGGCTGAAATGATGATGATGGCCTACTAGGTACCTTAAATATTTTTCAACTAATTATTGTGAATAATAAGTTAGTAAAAATATCCAATTCAATTATTCTGTCTGTGGATTACAGTCCATCACTCCCTCTCACAGAGAGGCCTGTGCCTGTCAAGTTTATCACACACATTGCATTGTAAAATTACTATGCAATGTGTGTGAAGATTTTCAATCATACAATATTATTCTTTACATTCGGTGGAAATCCACAAAATAAGCATTGTACTCTACATGCATCAGACTATGGTAGTATTGAACATTGTTTTCTAAATATTGAAAAACCATAATACCTATTTATTTGTTATGTTTATTATGTGGAGGCCTACAAAAAATATTTCTCATTGAATTGGTTTTGCTTGATATTAATACACAATGTATATAGTTAAATAATACGTCCATCAATTTTTTTATTTATTATTAAAAAAATGACTTGCCTATGAGGTACCTAAATAAAGATAATTTATACTTTTTAGTCAAGTATCTATGTTCCATCCATCAATAGAATTGTAGGCATCTAATTACTGTTTATCTAATAGCAGAATATTGTAGTTTTGTAAAGTACATCAGTAGATTGTGCATTGAAGCGTTTAAGGGAGAGGCCTATTAAAGACTGGATGAGTAATGGATGATGGAAAATAATGAGGATGTACTTAAATTATTTTTTTATCTTTCAGGTGGCTCAACTATATAAACAGGAAAAATGTAAACTTTCTCTCAGCAACATTACCAAGCTGTATTAAATTATAAATGACTTCCACAGGAAAACAGTAGCCCAAATTTGCCAAATTCCACTAATCTATACAATATACTTGTTTGAATTTCTTTTTGCCTCATAGCCAACAAATTCATGTCAAATGTGAACAAATGCTGTAGTCAGAAGGGTGAAATGATATAAATAAAGCAGTTATGTTAACCATTATTTTATTTGTTTTTAATTTACCTTTATGTACCAAATAAATGACAATTCAGATAAACACTGCTATTTTCTAAATAGTATCACTTTAATGATCAATAACTTGTCTTTTTTTAAACTTAATCAATGCTATATGTATTTCAACATTTAACAGTTATTTTAGTTCATAATTAAAACACTTTGTAAGTATTAAAGTTTACACCAATATCAATTAACACAAGTACATATTAAGTATATTGCTGTTGAGCAAAACTAGTCAGCAGTTTTCTTAAATAGGTAAAATTAGTATGTTCATAACAATCTTCAGTTTCTACTTTTGCACTTGAGCAGCTTGATAACTGAAGTAGTTGCAGTAGCAGTAACAGTGATGTCAGAAGTAGCCGAAACAAATGGGATGTCAGAAGTAGCCGAAACAAATGGCAACAGCCAACATCATAAGTAGCCGAAACAAATGGCAACAGCCAACATCATTCATGCTGCTTTCATGTCTATGCAGGGGAAGTGTTCCGGGGACTCCTGCAATTTTAAAACAAAATCAAATTATTTTCTGCTCAATTAAAGTACTTAATTATGGGCCAAACTAGGCAATATTTAGTAGGTCGTCATCAACCTATGGCTATTTCTTTATTTAACATGGCACGAAACTAAAACTGTAAAAAATAGGGACATATGAAATTTATGATGTGATTACATTTATGTATAAAGTTCGCCCAAAGAAAAATTCATTCATAATTGTGAGTTGCTGCTTGATACTTAACTGTGTTAAAAAGCTCACCTTCAATGATAAATACAAAAGCTTGGTTTTCAATGTCTTGCGTTGCCACCAAATTCTTTGAGGTAAAACCCTCATAGGTCAATATTAGATTGAAGTTAGTAGCTCTGGCATCGTCTGCGAAAATGTTATAATAATTAACGTTATGTTGTTGGTTGTAATTGGTTATTATAGTTTGTAATTTAGTATCTGCTGCTTATGTAGATGCTGATAGAATTACATACATACAACCCCTAAGACGACCCACTGACCAAAATATCAAATAACAACATCTCAGTAGTTAAAATGTGAGGTTGACAGACAATCATTATTACCCAAAATAAATAGTTAACCTAAGAAAGTTACAATCACTAGACACACGAAATTCCTGTTTATATTGGCTTACTTACAGCACTACAGCTGATACTGAATTATGGGTAACTGGTTCGTCCTTTTCGCTATTGAGAAACACAGCTTATGACGTAGTGCAGCCAGTACAAAACGAAGACAGAGCCCTATTCCTTGCCATTTGCCAATTACGTGTTCTGTGCAGAAACCACAAAAATAATCCGATACTGTTTATCATAGGCCCATGTCTTTGTATGCGAATAGTAAATATAATTTAGTTTATTGAAAAACATAAAACAACGAATTTAAAACAAAATTCAAGACAAACAAAAACATTTCATAGTTTTTTTATTTGTTACAGTGTTGCCAACTTTTTCCCGACTCCACTTAATCGCAATTTTTAATTTTATTTAAATTCCTATTGCTGACGTTCTGTCGTCCTTTTTGAGGTCCATTTGAAGATTTGAAATTGAAAGTAAAACTTATTATGTCACAATCAGTCATAGTTTTTCAAATCATCGTCACGTACTTTATAGATTACTAGCTTTTGCTCGCGGCTCCACCAGCGTGGATGTCGGTTATCGCGTATAAAAGTAGCCTATGTCCTTCTCCATATTCCAGAATATATCTCTGCCGAATTTCATGACGATCAGTTCAGCGGTTTAGGCGTGAAAGCGTGAAAGAAAGAGTTACTTTCGCATTTATAATATTGAGTAGGGATCACAAAATAGTTACTGAAAAAGTAAGTGGAGATGTATGGATGATTGTTAGATACACAATAATGGCTTGACTTTATATTTTGGAAGCATGTTTTCATGGGATTTATTTGGTCGAAATGACACTGTTTTCGATCTCGACACGGGCACAGCCTCTGTGTGACTTCACTATATTCGTCATGCTGAAGAGTCTTTTCATATTAGCGTTTGAATCCAAAATGATTTCGGTATTATAAAGATATAATGGTAAAATTACTATCACAGGTTTCATGCAAACAGTAAAAAACATGCCGTCATCGTGTTATTATAATAACAGATTTCCACAAACTAAATTAGACTAATCAAAACAAAACGAACAGCCGCTAAAGCAAAATTTAATCTGCTAGTTGGGGTGTCCAAACCCCCAGTTTTAGGAGTTATCCCAATAAGTTGACAACACTGCTTTTCTACGATTTTTTCATCGACTACAGATAAATAAAACGTGAACATTGTAAAGTTTCGTTGCTTTTTTCAATTATGGCAGTTTTTGGTAGAAAGTGTTTTATAAATTGGTTTTACGTTTTTTAGGGAATCATTGTATATTTTCATTTGAAGCAATAGTAGACCACCAGTTGTAATTAAAACAATATTAATTTATAGTAATATTATTCGGAAGCGAATAGTTCATATGTTATGAAACAAAACGCGCAAACGTAATAGATTGGGCAAGATTTTATTAACATCCCTATACAATTCTACAGATTTTGATTCAATTTAGTTTCGCAATTCGGATTATAGAACACGATTACGAAGGGAGTTTGCTTAGTTTCGGAATCGTCATCAGAAAGTTAATACGTTACGCAATTAGGCTGCTGGTCCACCAATTATGAATTGCTCTATTGAAGTTAATGAGAAATAACAGAATCGGAACAAGTTAGTCAAGAGCAACATCTTAAAAATGTTTTGTGAAGAAATATCGTAATACCTAGATACTGGCAGATTGAGCCCTTTATGAAAAATTGCTTGAAAAGTGTAGCTCTTCGGAAAATAAACATGGCCTTCGAAATACCGAACCTCGAGGCTTTTGGTTTATAAATTCTAGCGAATATTTGTATTAAAGTGTGTCGTGACTAGGGTTACCAACACTATTATCTAAGAAAGTATCTTAATAGATTAGAGGCCTAAATACTTTTTCGGTACCTACATAGCTGCCAAGACGAGCCAAAAACAAAGAGCAGCGGCACTGCCTACCTTTTCTCGAAACGTTTCGTCGTATTTCGTATATATTTTCAAAGCCTTAGGTATGTATAGCTTCGGCCTGGATTATGCTAGAGAGCTCAAATTCTCAGAATATAACGTAGTTAGCAGACCTACCAACTAGGGATGCCCGACCTGAGTCGATCTTTCATCGCCATACGATCTACGGATTTTTTGAATCGATTCAACAGAATGCGATCTTTATCCAGATCTAATCGTTTTGTGCTACAGATCGTATGAAAAAATCATATCAACTAAAACCTAAACGTCAACCGAAACGTATAAACATTGAATGAGATTAGTTTCGACTGTTTCGAGTAACACTAACCAAAAGCGATATTGTATGAAATAGGTGATATTTTTTTTTTTTGGGTGGGAAATCAACACATAACTTCTCCCGCTCTGGGTGGAGCAGGAGGGCGTGTTAGACTTTTACTGACTAAAACCCACCCGTGTTCCTTCAGTAGCCCGTATGCCTGGGGCTGTGGTATCTCCTTTCGAACAAACCCGCACCCCTGGCAGGCATCGGCCCTTGCGGGCCCCATAATTTTTTGTGCTGACATCTCTGTGAGGCGCGCGTGGAACACAACGCGCCGTCGACTTGGGCTTGGTCCTTACCGGACAGCGATCTACCCATTACTTGCCGTCCGCAAGCTCATGCCTACGGTGGCCCGAAATCGGGCTGGGATTCCCGACGCCCAGGTCGTCTCCGTATCCTGCGGCGGCTAGGGTCGCGAGGGCGCATATGCTGCCTCTCCCTCACGTGCGTCGCCTCCCTCTTCGCGAGCATCACTGCTTCGCTGAAGGAGGTGACGGCTACCCATGCCCTCTCGCTCCGTACCATGGCCTGGACCAGGGCCGGACGCGAGAGATCGCCGCCGCCGATCGCCTCCACGAGGACACGGCGGTGCTCCACCCAAACCGGGCAGACCACCACCGTGTGCTTCACCGTGTCCTCAGGGCGATCTTCGCAGTGGAAACACCCGGGCGTTTCCTCCCGCCCTATCCGAAACAGGAACCTCCCGAAACAGCCGTGTCCGGTGAGGACCTGCGTCAGGCGGAAGGTGAGGATGCCATGCCGTCTCTCAAGCCACTCCTCAAAGAGGGGACTTACCGCCGCAATAATATTTTGTTTATTTGATTGTCGGGTAGGTATGTTAACATTCTCTGATTTTGATTTATGCTTTATATTAAATACAGACGCCAGCACATCAAGCTACCCCAATCTGTCAAATTTCTTTGATAGATATTCAACTTTATCACATAAACATAAGGTTCATGTTCAATTGGGAAAATTTGACGATAGTTTGGGGTAGCTTGATGTGCTGGCGTCTGTACTACAATAGGAAGAGTTCTATCTGTTCTGTGAGCATGACCTATTATTTCAAAATACTTTTTGATGTGACCCCACCAATAAAATCAAACGTATCGACATTTTTTAAAATAAATGTGACATGGGTAGACAATGTAATTTGTGTAAGCAGATTGTCAAAACAAAAAGAACTACATACCACAAATTTAAAAAATCATCTCAAACGTTATCACAAAGGCACCGTGACACCTCCGTGACATCTTTCTTTGTGATACATCTATAACGTAGATTAAGTTCAAATAAATAATTTGGAATGCTTATTGTTCTTTCATATTTTTTATAAAATTACGATACGATCTTACTCGATCTCGGAAGTTCGATTCAATACAATACGATTAAGTTCGTGAATCGATTCACGAGGTTACGATCCAGAAAATCGATTCTAAAAATCGGGCATCCCTACTAATAACCGCACTGGGCCCGCGTGGTGGATTACGGCCCGTTAGGAGTATACGTGTTCTGTGCCTGTGTCCCAGCAGTGAGAATGTTATAGGCTGATAATGCTTGCAGAGTTGCAGACCCATAAAATAATAAAACACATAATTTTATTTGTCTAGCTTTTATACTTTGGATTATATTCTTCATATCGTGTCAATAGCAATCTAAATATAGTCAGCCTATAATTTAGCTACGAGCTTGGTACTTTCAGCAGATCCAACACAAAAACATGAAAACATTCGCGGGACTTGATGTGAAAAATCTGCATTTTATAGAATGTTTTCGTAAGAGCGCTTTTTGCAGTCTGTCCACTGCAAAAAGCGCTCTTACGATAACATTCTCGTATATAACATCGATTGTTCCTGTGATCTCAGCATCGAATGCTAGATACACACACAGCGACTTTAGTCGTCTGGAGCTCGCTGGCGATTTCAAAATGTCACGTCTACCTACACACAGATTTTGACATCGCTAGCGACAAAGCTGTCAAAATCAGTGAATTTTATAGATGATATGAAGAACATAGAATTTGTTATCGTGCTCATATTCATTGATTCATATACATTCTTTCGGTAGCCTCCACCAGCCTGCATTCGGTTGGCGCATTTCCGTCATTGCACTTTAATTTATTTACATACTAGCTTCTGCCCGCGGCTTCAGCCGCGTGGATGCCGAAAATTATTCCACGGGAACTTACCGGGATAAAAGTACCCTATGTGTTAACCTAGGTTATAATCTATCTGTGGGCCAAATTTCATCCAAATCCGTTCAGCCGTTTTTGCGTGATTGAATAACAAACATCCAAACATCATTAGAAACTTTCACATTAATAATATTAGTAGGATTAGGAAGTACTTCTTAACCAATGAGGCTGTTACAGGTAAAAGCCCTGACAGCTGCCAAGTGGATCTTTAAAGATCCGACGCAAGCGCAAATATTTAGCTGTCAGGGTGTTTACCGGTGTCTCAATGTCGTTCTAAACGTGACTCTCTTTTAATAATAGGTCTTTACCTATGAAATTGCCGTTTTGTATGAAAAAATTTAAACGAATTTTTTTCATGAATTTTTTATTTGTATTAATCGAAGTAATCACCCATGCAATCAATGCATCTTTGCCATCGCAGTGGCAGTTTATTGATGCCCTTCTTAAAGAAATCAGCTGGACGGGAGGCAACAAATTCTTCAAAGGCATTTTGTACTGCCTCTCGGGTATTAAATTTTTTTCCCGCCAAGAAGTTATCCAAATTCTGGAAAAAGTAGTAGTCTGTAGGCGCAAGGTCTGGTGAGTAGGGCGGATGACGGAGAGCTTCCAACCCCAGTTCTTGCAACTTGGAGACCGTCTGCTGTGCAGTATGAGGTCGCGCGTTGTCGTGCAGGAGCAGCGGAGACGAGCGATTGACCAATGCTGGTTGGAGATGCGCCAGCTTCTCCATCATTGTGTTCAGTTCTTCACAGTACACATCTGCAGTAATGCTCACCCCGTTTGGTAAGAAGCTGTGATGAATCACACCGGCGCTAGACCACCAAACAGTGACCATCACTTTTCTAGGGGTAAGTTTTCGTTTAGGGCATTGTTTAGGTGCTGAACCAGGATCCAACCAACTTGCTGAGCGCTTACGGTTATCAAACAGAATCCATTTTTCATCGCAGGTAACAATGCGGTTCAAAATTCCTTCATTTGTGTGTCTGTTGAGCAGTGCAAGGCACGTCTCGACGCGTACTTCGCGCTGGCGATCATTGAGTTCGTGGGGCACCCATTTGTCAAGCTTTTTTACCTTGCCAATTTGACGCAAATGGACCAATATTGTTTTGACGCTAACGTCGAAAGCTGCTGCTAATTCAGCCGTAGATTGTGTATCATCAGCTTCCACAATCGCCTTTAATTCGTCATTGTCGACCAAAGTCTTCGGACGACCGCGAGGTTCATTTTTCAGGTCGAAATTTCCAGAACGGAAGCGAGCAAACCAATAACAGGTGGTGCGTTGGTTTGTAGTGTTAGCTCCGTAAACGTCGTTGATGTTGCGTGCCGCTTGTGCCGCGTTGCTGCCACGACGGTACTCATATTCCATAATTACTCGAATTTTTAACGTATCCATGATGACGAAAAAGATTGAAATGCGATGAAAATGTAACACTAATCAATAAAGAAATGACTACTTTTAGAAAAAAAAATCCATGTTTTTAAAATAAAATTAATTTGAAATTAGAATTCTTAGCCAAACAAAAATTATTTTGATTTGAAATGGCCAGTACTGCAGAACGGCAATTTCATAGGTAAAGACCTAATATTAATCTAAGACCACGTCACAACTTTGGTAAAATAAAAAGTTTAGTGTATTGTGTCGATAAGCATATCAAGAATACAAGTTGTAATTTAATAATGACAGTTCGGTGGTTGCAGACAGTAGCGCCATAACGGATAGTGCTAGAAATTAAAAAAAAAAAGAACACAATTTGGCGGGTGGGTTGTTAAAGTTTTTTACGAGTTTTGTGAATGTGATTTTCTTTTGATTATCTGGTTTCGCTGTATATAAAACGTAAGTTTAAAATCTTTGCATTTCTGCCTAGTCAATGATATTATATCATTGTGCTTAGCTATACATATAATAAATCATTCATGAATAAAATAGCAACAAATATCATCAAGTTTCTTACTCGAAAGATAATCTAAGTAGCTGTAATTTAGATTTCCTAGTAAGAATAAGTAAATACGAAACTTCGATTCTCGTAAAATTGTTAGTTTTATGTTTATAAGATACGCGTAGGTACCTGTACCGGTACCTAATAATTTTTTTTCTCGTTTTTCAGAGTTCTAAAATGACAAAAAAACACAAGCAGAAAGTTAAGATCGAGAAAGTTGCAGATGGATTAAAAACCCAATGCCAAGTTTCAGATGAGCCAAACCCGTCAAATCCAACTCCACTGCCAGGTAACATTATTTTAGATAAAGTTATTAAATCCGAACTACTCGCGAAATGGCCAAAACCTAATTTGAAAATTCCACCAATTTTCTTACATAAACCAATAGACTTTGAACAGCATGTTAGAAAAGTCTTAAATATGGGAGTTCAATTCTATCAACCACACCGTGGTGAAAACTACACAAAAATAACTTGCGCAAGCAGCAATGATCACAAACATATGATAAAATATTTGGAAAAAAAACAGTTACCATTTCACACTTTTGGAAATCCATCCAAGAGAAAAATGAAAGTGGTAATCAGAGGTATATCGAAGGACACAGAATTGAATAAAATTAAAGAGGTTTTGAAATCAGTTTCTATTCCTGTAATAAGAGTGCATGAAATGCACACAAAACAAGAGAGAAAGGACAATACCATGCTAGTTCTGGCTGTAGTGCCTTATGATGATAAAGGAAAAGCGATTTTAAAAGTAACGCAGCTATTGGGATACGACATCAAGTTGGAGCCTCCAATTACAAAACCAAGACAATGTTATCGCTGTCAAAAGTGGGGTCATTCTCAGCGTTACTGCCACGGAAATGTGAAATGTGTCAAATGTGCTGGAGAGCATTTGACCAAAAAGTGTGATAATATAGAGAAGGAACTACCAAAATGTGCTAACTGTAGTGAAAACCACACTGCCAATTATAAACAGTGTAGTTTTGCCCCTGGATCCAAAAAATATCAAATTATGCAAGATTTTAAAATAATCATACCATGTCATCAGCCAATCCAGCTCGTAACTAGGGAGAATTGTCACACATTGTACAAAAATGTTAATTATTCCCAATAAATCTTTCAAACCCATTAAACTGCTTGTGCTAACATCAGTATAGTATAAAGTACTCTGTGGCTGCAAACCGCATATCCTAGAATTAGATTGGAATTGGTTGAATGGAACCATTTTCTCAACAATATTGTAAGACAAGTTATTACTTTTTTTATGTTCTTTTTATTCTGTAAATTCATGTTTGATATTCTTAAAAATGCTAGTGAAGGATGACCTTATTGTTTTGTAAAAATAAAAATAAATATTTCAACAATATCTTTGTATAATTGTTCACTTAAAAATATTATTGCATTGCTCCTTATGTTTGAAGTTTCTATTGTAAAATTAGCTTAAATACATCTATCTATATTTACAGTCTTAATATTCGATTAATACTCATTATTTTACATTGTTATTCTGGTCACGAACTTTTGATGCTCTGCTTAATGGTGGTATTTAAAGCTGCTTCCTTTTTCGTTTCATCGATTGGCGTTACCAAAACCTGCAATCAAAAATAATAATCCATTAGTTTATTGCCATTCTATCTGCAGTCAGTAATATATTAATAAATCTAAATCAAGAAATTTTATCTACAGTAGAATAGATCAGTTTTTTTTATAAAGTCGTCTTATTATATACTAGCTTTTGCCAGCGGCTCCGCCCGCGTGGATGTCGGTTATCGCGTAAAAATGTAGCCTATGTCCTTCTCCATATCCCAGGCTATATCTCTGCCAAATTTCATGACGATCGGATCAGTGGTTTAGGCGTGAAAGCGTGACAGACGGACAGACAGAGTTACTTTCGCATTTATAATATTATATTAAGTATGGATTATATTTTACTGAAATCTAGGCTTGTGTCAATCATTTCTTATTAGCACAGTATGCTCCATAAACATAATAATTGTGCCACAAGCACTAGTAATAATATTGTTAGTAGGTAAGTTTACGAGACTATGCTTCACAAACTATCAGTAGGTAATCGAACGATTGAATTTTAAAATCGAGAAGGCGGATACTATTCCTTCGTTTTTCACTTGTCTCGTGCAATGAAAAGCGAAACCTGAAACCCAAAATATTCAATTCCAAACTTGTGTAGGCAAAAAAAGTTGCGAACTTATAGCTAAGTAATCTATAATTTCTTAAAAATATTACCTGTAGCTTGATGTTAGTGACGGACGTTCTTGTTCCATCCAGCTGTTCTAGAACTCTGTCCAACGTCTCCACAAGCCGATCAGCGTCTTGTGTTGAAAACACCATGGGTGGTTTAAATTTCAACACGTTACTGTCAGGACCGTCGCGACTTATGAGAATCTTTTCCTCCCTCATCCTGTAAATAAGCAGACTTAAGTAAGTAACCCCTTTCTTTATAAACGCTGCTTAAACTTAAGTAATGATAAGCAACTGTTTAACCATACGTTTTTGACGTTTAAACATCTCTTAACTTTAATCAACTGCATAATGTTTGGCACTTTATTTCACTTCCACTCTCGTAGCAGCATTATCATCTCAGCGGAAGATGTCCACTGCTGGACATAGGCCTCCCCTTCTGCCTGGATAGGTACAGTTGTACCTACAATATCTTGAGTCATTTTTATTGACTTCGACAACATATGCTAAGCAGCATGCAATAGGGTATTTTCCAATTTAATAAAAACTATTTTAATTTGAAGATTGGAACGATATATTTAACAGAAAAATAAAAATTAATTTATTTATATCCATTTTCTCAATTAAAAACGATTAAAATTAAATTTCGTTTTTGTTGTTTTGAATTTACCGCCAAAACGCTCCTTACGATGACTTACTGATGAATACTTAGTTTGGCGCAGTTTTAGAAGTATTTGTGCACAGAGGCACCGTACGCCAGTAATTCCACTTTCTATACATTAAAAATCTTGTTAATTATTAACTCGACATTCACTTGTTTACTTACTAACTACTTTGGTTTACACAAAGTTGACGTCACGCGATAAAAAGTCATCGTAACGAGCGTTTTGGCGGTAAATTCAAAACAAGGAAAAGTAAATTCGATTTAACTCGTTTTTAATTGAGAAAATGGATATAAATCAATTTACTTTTATTTTTCTGTTACATATTTCGTCCGAATCTTCAATTTCAAATACTTTTCAAAAAATTGGAAAATACCCTATAGCGTACATACATTATCGCTTGTCTTTTTGTCCTGCATTATTTCGAAGCATTTTCCTTACGTACCTATTAACGACATGCTTGGCTTCCGCCGTAGCAGGCGTCCTAGTTTCCCTGTCAGTCACCAGTTCTACTCCTACAAACAAGCCCCTTCCCCGAACATCACCAATCAGGCTGTGTTTATGCTTCAGCTGTTGACAGCGGTTCAGCAAGTAGTTGCCGACGCGGTTTGCACGCTCCAGCAGACGCTCCTCTTCGATCACATCGAGGACCGCGTTTGCGATTGCGCAGGAGACAGGGTTCCCACCGTACTGTAAGAAAATGTAACATTTAATAATAATGTAAAATTTGTTGTGAATTGCGAGAAGTTATAGGTACTTAAGGTAGTTATTACTTATAATATGTGTTTTTGTGACACTTGCATCTCGGATTTCGGTAGGTAACGGTTCCGCTATCTGTAGGTTAAATGAATATCGTTGTGTCCAAAAATAGATACCTATGAACCGTCATAGGTGTCTATTTAGATAACTAGGTACCTAGTTATCTACGAGCAAACCAGAGAGGTCACGTAGCTACGTAACTAATAGATAGCGTATATAAATAAACCTGTAAGTAACTATAACATATCGGCTTGTTATGCCAAACATTTAACAGATAGATATTCAAAACAGGCGTTGCATCATCAATTAGCGATGATACGAAACTTTGTTTCAAACATCTCGTTTGTTATTAACATCTAATGTGAATAACACGAATCTACGCAAGTCTTTTGTTTTTCTGTTTGGAAAATTTTGTAATAAGGATTTTGATGCCACTTCAGCCACCCAGGTATTAAAACGTAGACGACTATTTAAAACATTTAATGGGATATTTACCGTATTGAAGTACTCCACTCCAGTATCGGCGAAGCTCTTCGCAATTTCAGGGGTAGTAATAACAGCGGCGACTGGATGTCCATTGCCCATCGGCTTGCCCATGGTTACGATATCGGGCACAACGTCTTGTGTCTCAAATGCCCACATGTGGGTGCCCACACGGCCGAATCCAACTTGGACTTCATCAGCTATGCACACACCGTCAGCCTCGCGAACGTGTCTGAAATAATGATTGGTATTATGAAACTCGGAATCTTAATTACTTAATGAGGCTCTCCTCTCTCCTTAATGTCTGACTAGGAATAATCCTTATTGCAAAATCGCTAGAGAAATGCTTCCCGCAATATTTTAGATGAAAATCTGAACGAGGTTCGCCAAATAAAATTGGCTGATTCGGCTATCCAATCCGTTTAATGAACTCATGCAAAACAAAAGTTTTTTTTTTTTTTTTTTTGAGAACAACCAATATTTTCCATACTTATTAATAAAGGCATCAAATTTATTATTGTGTAAATTGTCCCTAGGTATCTATTTAATAGACAGTCGATCCTACTAGTAATAAATAGAGTACCTACAAGGCCAATTGAGAAACAATGATTGAATTCTAATTTTAGCTACAGCCTATACCTACTGCTGATATTTATGGTCTCGTTTCGCCTATTTCTTGCGAACAAAATAATATTTACAAAAGGTGAACCAAGAACCCACAATCAGTTATTTTTGATCTACATTTCTTGATTAAAATGTAAAACTAAACAAGAGAAAAACTACTCATAAATTATGCATTACTTACTGGAAAACTCTTTTGAGGTATCCGTCAGGTGGGATGATTTGACCACCGCAACTTTGGAGGCTTTCCGCAATAAATGCGCAAACACCGCCATTTTTGCGTTTGCTCTCTTTGCAGATGTTGCCAATTTCATCAGCGTACAGTTTCCCTAACTCTTCTTCATTTTGAGAGTCGTTGGGATATATGTACTTTCCTCGGTATATATCGGGAACTGGTGCCTGGATAAGGTAATTAAAAACGATTAGGCAATTTAATCACTAGTAATTATTCCGTATTCAATTATAAATTTAAATAGGAAGCTGCAGTTATCTCTTTGCTAAAGCGAGAATGAAATCAGAAGGAAATAAAATGGCAGACGATAGGGTTTATTTGTTTGAGAACAATTAAAGATTTCTTAATGCATGAAAATCTGCCTTTCAAACTCAATATTTATAATGCTATTGTTTTAAGCCGACAATAACTTAATTATTATTTTGCAATTAATTGAATAGTCATTTAATCAGAGACATCGCTGAACTATTAATAATTTTAATATTGTCCTATATTAACGTTACGAGTTACAGAGATTATTTTTATCATCTGATAACTAACTATCAGTATTATTACGTAAAAACATCCAAATATAGTTTAGAGATAAGAATAAAGATAATGCGTGTCCTATAAACTAATGCAACTACGAGATCGTGTGCAACCCAGTCAATATGTGTAACTTACCACATGAACCCACTCTGGCTTCTCTGGCCCTCCGGGTAGGTTAAATTTGTAGGGAGACACATCAATCATAGACGTAAGATGGCCATGATACGCGCTGTAACAAACAGGCGCTAGTAGCACCCTAATAACGCTTCGACTAGCTCGAAGTAACGACAAAAGAACGAAGGGGACATGCCTCGGTGGGCAAAATGATTTTCCAAAAAAAGGAGTTAAAACTTATCCAGCATGTTGTATTTAATATCTGAACATTAAAATGGTCTTATAAAAGTCTGTATTCAGTATAATCGAGGATCGTTTCAGTCTAATAGTTATGAAAGGATAGTGCTCACTTCTTCACACCGTCTTGTGTTCCTGATCAGTATATTTTTCTAAATGTGGATACCGTAACTCTTTAGGTCTTGAATGACCTACCACCATAAATAACAGAATAACATTAATACTACAGATTGCAGAGTGACCCTTTTCCTTAATCACTAATTAATATACAAACAAGGTCTAAAGTCCCACGAAAGTTAAATGCCGGATAAGTTCAACCTTAAATTCAAGTCCCGAGTAACCCTAGCAAAGGATACCCCCGAAAGTTATAATAAGACTGTTTTCGAAAAGAATAAATAGATACTCACTGGTCTAAGGTAATGACATCCTTGTTCTTGGTGTGAATCCTGGCAAGCCTCAAGGCAAGATCGTTAGCTTCCGAGCCGGAGTTAACGAAGAAACAAACCGACAATGGTTCTGGCAAGGTTTTGACCAGCCTTTCGGCAAGGATTACAAGCTCGTCATGAAGATAACGATTGTTAGTCGAAATTAATGACATTTGGTTTCTGCCAGCTTCCACCACATGTGGGTGACAATGCCCAACTGCAAAATAAAAAATCTATTAGCGGCGTCATAGAAAATCAACAAAATATCGCATTGAATACGTTAATTGTGTACGACGAACTGTCTATAACGAACTATAGCTAGACAAATAGTAAACCAACAGAAATTGTATTTTCAAAATAAGAACCAATTGCCCTTAAAAATATTTTAACCCGTCGAATAGAAGGGTCGGCTTATCATTAATTTTATTAATTCGATAATACATCAGCGCCCTAATTGCGTAACTCACTATTAATCATAATCTGTTTCATTTTGAAACAGATTGCTAAACCATTGCTTCATGTGTTCGAAAAATGTGTCTGCTCAAGAACGTAAATAATGCAATGAATATTATTGAACTGCCAAAATGAAACCGATTATGATTAATCGTGTTTTACGCAATTAGGCTGCTGAACCAGTTCGCACGTTCAAATGACCTTATTTGGCTTAAATAATGCATATTGCTCAAAATGATAACAGGATATCTACCGTGTGCAACGTTGTTTATACAATCGAGATATCTTTCGCCCGTCTCATCATACATGTATTGGGCGACTCCGCGTACAATTTTCAAAGGAGACGAACGGAAGAAAAGTTGGCACGCATCACTGGAACAAGAATTACATTATTATAATTTGAATAGTATGAAAGAAAATTACTAATATTATTAAAAGAAAACAAAAAAAAAAGACTACGAGTCTGAGTAGGTAACTTACCCAACATGTTTTTCACGGAGTCTGATAGTTTCAGATTTAGGCATCGACTGTAGATAAGCCATTTTTATTTATTCTATTATTATCTGTAACAAATATAAAGATTATTAAAAAAAATGGACCTACTAGTTCCAATCCAAACCAACCCTCCGGGAGACGTCGTAACCAGAATCACTTTCGAACAATAAAGGCCGAAAAAATTATAAAAAAACCCTCGTGGTAGGTAGTATCTAGCAGATAAACTATTCAAATAAAAATAATTCGCAAGACTGTTTAATCAGTGCTATCAAGTATTTTTATTATGTCACGATGACTTACTAAGTACCTGCACCAACGCTCGCTAGTTCATTAGTATCGGGGCCAGAGGAAAAACGCTGAATTCTTTTTGTAGCCATCATAATGGATTGTTAAGAAATTTTCCTATAATTACTTCAATAGATACTAAGTAATTGGTTACTAATAAATGTGTATGATCACTACTTACATTCCTTAGAATGCACTAAATAATAAGTACTAATGAACTCGCGAGCTTAGGTTCTCTACTTGCTCATCATGAATTTACCACACTACTAAGTGCGTTAAATGACTTAACAGGAAGAGTCTTCTTCAGCCAACACTAGAATTATTTAACGAATGCAAGATTCGACCACTGTAGAATAGCTGCAAATGCAATAGGCATTGGCTTTCATTTCTCTGAATTTTTGCCGTAACAGTGCAAGTGCATTATCCCAATCTTGTTCATTATCGCTCATACACAACCAGTCGATAAAAGTAGATCGAGATCAAATTATCGTTTCTTACTGTAACGGATGCCACCGATTCTTTGGCAAGCTAAGTCACGCTCATTGATCATGAGTGTAGTCAAGTCAGCCCGATTACGACATGCCTCGGACACCTATTATGATCTGGATATTATTTACAATATGAAATAGTTGGCCTACGGACCGTTGCAATTTTTTCCGCCACCAATGTGAACAGCTTTTTTCCCAAATAAAAATTGTGCAGGCAAAGCTATCTTAAGTTAAAGGTAACTGATCAATTCACTAAAAAAACAATAATGAATTGAAAAGTTAAACAAAAATATTCAACTCACCGCAAAAAAAAAAAAAACTAAAATTAAAACTAATTAAAGGTGTGTACGTTTGTTAGACAAACGTGACGCGTCAAGCGCGGCGCGAGATCAATAAATGTAGAACTATTTTGATGTATGTCGATTTTATAGAGGCAGGCGGGGGCGCGCACGCCCTCCGCGCAGCCAATGAAAATAATAGCGCTCGTATTATCAGTGCAGTAGCGTCGAGATAAGGATACATGATGACAAAAGTCACCGACCACGCGGCCAACGTCATGCTGCCATAGGACGGGCGCATGAGAATTTAAGGCGAAGACGACTGCGTTACTTGACATTAAAATAATTTATATTTATTATGATCAATATTATTGATCATAATAAATATAACCCCCTCCGCGCAACCAGGGAGAGGCCTACGTCCAGCAGTGGACTACTATAGGCTGAGTTGATTTATTGATTGATATGATCAATATTAGATGATTAATACCTTCGAGGCACACCAGTTGAAAACTCAATCATTGTATAAGTATCCGTTCCTTGTTGGATGCCATGGCATAATGGGTCAAACTAGGTGTCACGGCTTAAACGCTTCAGTCTATATGATAAGTCCGTAAAACGGTAGATTACGAAAAAATATCCATGGAACACCTGCATGCATTGCCAATCTTATATCTTTAAGTTTATGAAAAACTGAGTGATTATGCAACTTATTGAAATTTCCAATGGGATACAGGCTACCTACTTATTTCAAAGAAGGTATTGTGTTACCGTTATCTAGCATGTTACATTAATTCACAATAACGATAAATACTATTTAATGAGTAACTTAGGTATCTTAGTTTCTATTTGGTGGCAAATAGGTCAACGTGGAATTATAGCACAGTTAATTTACATTATTGAAATTTGTCATTATATCTTCACTACCTACCTAACTTGCAATTCTGCATGAAATACTCTATCATTTCAATTATTGTTGTGCGATTTTTTTTTGTTCTTACTAGTGTACCTTCTAACTACATAAGAACCCAATTATTTACTTACATGAATTTGTTATAAAAATATTTATATTGATAAGCATAATTTGCGCGAGCGATAGTTCAAGTTAGGAACGCTTTAATGGTAAAATAACATATAAGTGGGTAGATACCTACCTAAGATTTTTATAAACTTTATCATGGATCAAATAAAAGACACACATTTTTATCATAAAAGGAAAGACAAATCAAAGTCAAATTTGACAGCGATCATTGTTTTCTTCGCTGTTGGCCAAGTCACTTTCAAGGAAAGGTCAATCACGCTATAGCGTGTTGTGCTGTTCTTTTCTTAGTATTTTCTGTCCGAGAAAATAAATCTAGGTAACTAGGTTTATTTGACCTTTTATAGGAAAATTATTTCACTGCCTTTTTTCCTAACGTTACGTCTGTTAAAAAAAGATCAACGTTGTTGATAGTGCACACACTGTGGCGACGGTATCGTTAAGTAATAGTAGTTAAACATTACTTAGCAAACACCTATATTCGTATGGAAAGGTTACCTTCAGCGGGATTTTCCATTTATACGTTAAACATCTTATACAGCGTGTTGTTTTTATTATTTAAAATACGCACTTACACATTTCATGAACATCCGTTCGGAAATGAAAAGATGAAATGGAACTCGCAAAAACATTTTGGTTTCGTGCTTATTTTTGTTTTTCTGGATTTTTCGTTATTTATCGTTTATTTTCAATTATTATAACAGCCGCAAATAAAATACGGAGAAATGGTTTGTTAAGTAAATACCTATGCTTTTAACTTTTAACGAAATTAAATGAATAAAGTGTGAATGTATCGATTCGAAATCGGTGTTCTCCGTCTGAAGATGACAATTCTAAAAATGGACTTTCAGAGGAAACAACCCTTTAATAGTGACGTAAAGAATACTAAGTACTTACCCACGTATATTTAAGCAAATAACAAATTAAAATCATAAGAGATCGGTCAAGTAATTAGGACTTAATTAAGGTCTTCAACGGAAGAATAACACAGACAATGTGCAAAAAATCTATCTACTTTTCTACTCTGCAGTAGAACGCAATAACATAAATTGCTCGTCATTCATCAGTTACTTATTTTAAAGGCATATACTTAGGTACGAATTGTAGTAATAAATATTAATTATTGGCACGATTTTTTTACAAAAAGACAAATATCAGTACCTAATTGCTTCTCTACAGTTTCTATACATCACCTTAAATACATACCTATAACTGTTTAATTAACTTTTAATATAAACTGCAATTAAATACAGTTTATAATTGGTACTCATGTTTACTACGGCAATCGCTATAATATTTAGAGCGATCAGTAAGTACTACGTCAAATATATTATGCTGGTAAATACCTAACCGGCACAAATAAACTAGTTAAATACGTCAGATTATTTACGTTAGAGTTATGAAAACATCTACTAATACTGTCTATCGTTAGATAGCAAGGACGTTACCTACCTACCTTATATTTTATGCTTGAATGATTAGGTACCTACCCATACCTGTGCTTTCATATTGTTACATCATAATAACACAAATACCTAGTAAAAATTATACTTAACTGAAAATCTATACATAGTTTAAAACAAAGTCGCTTTTCGTGTTTGTACGCTTAGATCTTTTAACTAGGCAACGGATTTCATCAATAGACCGACAGACCTGCACCCTAATTGCGTAACTCACGATTGATCATAATTGGTTTCGTCTTCACAGTTAAACAATATTCATTGCGTTATTTATGTTGTCGAACAGACACATTTTTCGAACATATGAAGCAATGGTTTAACAATCCGTTTCAAAACGATACAGATTATGATGAATCGTGAGTTACGCAATTAGGGTGCTGAACGCGGGCGAAGTCGCAGATTATAATTTACCGTCTATAATTTTCACTTTATTTGTTTAAGGGTTTTCAAGATCGGCTAATGAGACACAATTGATTTGTATTGTAACGGTACACATGTGGACCGGTCGGATCCCGGAGCATTAAACATGTACACCAACCCCATCGTGCCTTCTAATTTAAAATATTTGTGTACAGTCGCCAGCAGGTCAAGCTTTCCCAAACTGTCAAATTTTCCCAATTGAACATAAACCTTATTCCTTTGTGATAAAGTTGAAAAACTATAAAATAAATTTGACAGATTGGGGTAGCTTGATGTGCTGGCCTCTGTACATAAGTTTATGACGACAGATATAATAAATCTCATAGTTTCTCTCCGCTCTGGGTGGAGCAGGAGGGCGTGTCAGACTTTTACTGACTAAAACCCACCCGTGTTCTTTCAGTAGCCCGTATGCCAGGGGCTGTGGTATCTCTTTCGAACAAACCCGCACCCCTGGCAGGCATCGGCCCTTGCGGGCCCCATCATTTTTTGTGCTGACATCTCTTTGAGGCGCGCGTGGAACACAACGCGCCGTCGACTTGGGCTTGGTCCTTACCGGACAGCGAGCTACCCATTACTCGCCGTCCGCAAGCTCATGCCTACGGTGGCCGGAAATCGGCCTGGGATTCCCGACGCCCAGGGCGTCTCCGTATCCTGCGGCGGCTAGGGTCGCGAGGGCGCATATGCTGCCTCTCCCTCACGTGCGCCGCCTCCCTCTTCGCGAGCATCACTGCTTCACTGAAAGAGGTGACGGCTACCCATGCCCTCTCGCTCCGTACCATGGCCTGGACCAGGGCCGGACGCAAGAGATCAACTAGAAACAATCAAGATTAATTAGACACTGTGAAAACTAATTGTTCAGGAATCCGTCAAGTTTTCAAATCTTTTCCGCCAGTAGGTTAGTTATAAATTATACTCCCGCAAATAGCGTTACGTCGCTTTACTGAAGACGAAAAACTTACGTACTTACCTAGATTATTTAGATAAAATTCCATAGCAGATACAACGTCAGAAATTGGTTGGTACTAGGTACCAACTTCAGAAATAGCTAGCTAGCTTCAGAAGTAGGTACCTATCGGCTACGCATATTATTTACGTTAGGAGTAGGTTATTCGGTATAGACATTCGCACAGACTATATTTAGGTTGGTAAGTACGTAGATAGATATGAACGCCTTTCCAAATATTCCTTTTCCTTGTTTTTGCCTAATACGTTATGCGACTCACGTTGTTACGACGTTGAAAAATTTCTTAATATCGTAGGTACGCACGTACCTTAATAATCTCTCGTGTTTAGTGATCTATGCAAAAACATGCCTGTAAGTCATTAAGTCGAAAATAGATAGTAAAATGGCAAACAATGTTCCATACCTAATCTCTATATAAATAGACTATCATTCATTACCGCATATGCGTATCAAGAGAAACTGCTATTTTCTAGATATTAACTTCCTTGTATGTAATGACTGTTGATCTAGTTCTAATACTTAACACAATACAAATAGGTAGATACCTATTTTCTAAACATCGGAAAACTCCTTCAGTCTATTTTTAACTTCAGAGGAAACGGAATGAGCTTGTTTTATGGAAACCTAATTATGTTCTTGTTATCTTTATTTTTGTTGTGGAAAACAATTTATCTTAGTGTATGTAACAAATCAATGAACTCGTTTTTTGCAAACATCCATGTCTTTACAACATTGATACATTTAGCAATCAATGTTTACAATAAGTAGGCACTCGTATTAACTCGAATAAGATAAAAACTTGTCATGTTTTGCTGTCGGTTCGTACGCACGTGTGAATCACGCCTCCCGAAGTGGATGCCATGCGTTCCACTGGCCGGCACGCCGCGCCGCTGACGCTGATCTTATCGGTGCTCCACCTTACCTCGCTCCAATCACTCACTCAAATTTTAGTGTTCTATGCTGAAATCAGAAAAACCATTTCATAGTATTGTTGGAAATATTATTATCCTAATACCGAAATACGCAGTGTCTATTTGAATTTTTAATAAACAAAAGGCCACCTAACGGAATATTTTTGCTGCAAATGTGTTGGTTGACAATAGTTTTGGTTAGCATCGGTTTACCGGTAACCGTTTTCAGTATGCCTGATAAACTTAGAAGTAGGTAAAAGGGGAAATATGTAGTTTCATTTCCTGTTGCTCGTAAGTTCATTTAATGTTCAAATTAATTAAACTGTTCGTTCGCCGTGACCACTCACACGAATAACTTATTCTATTAATTTATCAGGTACGAGTAAGTACCCAGATACAGCCTTGTATTAAATTGAAGTTTAATCCAAATCGCAGTTGACCGATATTTTTTTATCTTTACTTCTGCTTTGACCGCCCTTTACTACATACTTCATGTAGCGTAGGTAACCAATTTTCTATGTAGAAATATTTTTGGTTTCTTTCAGTAGATAATTAATCACTGCAGCATACCGATTCATACTTCAGGCCTGCTGGCCTGAAGTATGAATCGGTTAAAGAAAATTTTGGCTTTTGTTGGAGCGCCTGCGCAATTGTTTTTGCAACAAGTAGTGCATCCGTGCTAAATTATCACCTTATGTTAAGTATCATACAAATTGTTAATTGTCATGGTTCATTATAAATCAAAAACTCATACACGTAACTTGTGCCGCCGCATTTTTATTCTAAACCCCGCTAATTTCCGTACATATTGGTCCATCGAACCGGATTGAATAAAATAGCGTGGATCTTCTACTTCTTAAACTTATATTTGGAAGAACAAGAAAATAAACAGTGGATTTACCGGAAAACCAAACCTCGTCCTTAACTTTGAGGTTAATAACCGGCAGTGTGGTATGTGGATATTGAACGGTGTTAAGTCCAATTATTTTATAATATCGTCACCCAACACTCAATCAGGTAGTATATAACGCCAATTAAGCAGTTATAAGGTTAGTCCTATTTATTACCGATTTTTATGTGTACCTAATTAGTTGTTCGAGAATGTACCAGGCCGTTTGCATTGTGATACATGGCAGTCAGTAGCAATAATATTTATTGTTAAGTTAGCAGCAATTAAGTTGAAAAACATACTTATTAAAGTATAGTAATATTAATTTATTATATTATTACATTATTTCAATTAAATTGTCTTTGCCAAAGGTCACTTTAAAGATTCATATGTATAGGCATAGGTATAGGTAGGTACGTATTTCTATATAATTTTAAGAGTGTTAGATATTAGTAATTGTTTACCGTTATTACAGTTAATTACCGTGTTATTAAGTTATTGTGTTGACCTTCATTAAAGTTTGAAAGTCATTTGAGTTTGTATATGAAAATTAACGAGTTGTTAAAATTTAGATAAGTATAGACTATGTCAGTGGTCATTAAATCATTCGAATTAGTATAGTGATCATCTGCACATCAGCAAAGATTCATATACAGTACGTAGATACTTAGTTATTATTGTTTGTTTACACTTATATTGTATAAATTCCAGATTTACACCCGTCTCCAGAAATGGCCGAGGAAAAGGAGTTAATAAGGAAGCGAGGTAGCTTCAAAGGCCGATTAACCGCCTTTGTCAATTATCTAGACTTACTAGATGTAAAAACATTGTCTAGTTCCGATATAACGGAACTACAGCTGCGCATAGGCAAGATGGAATTGTTATACCAACAATATGATGAGGTACAGTTGCGTATGGAATGTATTGTGGATGATATCAAGGTACAGTTTTCTGAGCGTTCCGATTTTGAGTCGCTGTATTTTAAATCACTGTCTAAGGCTCAGGAATATTTAAACAGTTATAATAATAAAGATAATGCATCTGTTTGTAGCAATAAAAGTAATTGTGGTAGTAGTTATAAGCCAGTTAAGTTACCCACAATTCAATTACCAAAGTTTAGTGGATCTTACAATAACTGGTTGGAGTTTCACGACACTTTTACGAGTCTCATTCATTGCAATGATGCTATAGACGAAATCAACAAATTCCACTACCTACGAACCTCTCTGGAAGGTGCCGCTGCCGTGGTGATACAGTCGATCGAGTTTTCTGCTAACAATTACTCTGTGGCATGGAACGTACTATGCGAACGATTTGATAATAAGAGATTACTAATCCACAATCATATTTCAGCCATTTTTAACATGGAGACCATTACAAAAGAATCCTCTGTCACTTTAAAGAATTTAGTTGACCAAATAAACAAACACTTACGAGCATTAGACACATTAGGGGAGCCCGTTAAGTATTGGGATACTCTTTTAATTTACATTTTTACCCGCAAGTTGGACAGCAGAACGTTTCGTGAGTGGGAGGAGTGCAAAGGTCGCGTAGACAAAGACAGCAAGATTACCTTCGATGCATTCCTTAAATTCATACGTGAGCGCGCTGAGCTAGTGGAAACTTTGGAGTTGTCTCGTAATAATAATCAGCCTCAATCTAGTAATAAATCAGGGACTAGGCTAAAGTCGATGGTTACCGTTCAAAGCGGTAGTAATTCTAATTCAGAGTCAGGTACAAAGGTCTGTCCCAAATGCAAAGGTGACCATAATTTAGGTGAGTGTGCGCAGTTTCTCGCGCTAAGTAACGAAGCACGTATTAAAATGCTGCCAAGTTTCAAAGTATGTTTTAACTGCTTTCGCTCGGGTCATTTCGCGAACCATTGTAAAAGGACAGGTTGTAAGATTTGTAAACGCAGACATAATACGTTAATTCATATCGCTGATTTTAAACCTACTGCACAAAGTCATAATAACGTTAACAATAACTCGTCTGATAACTTGTCGCCACAGTCGGCTTCGGCGTCTTCGGTGACTGAGACAAATAATGTTGCATTGTCGGCTAACGTCACATCTGGACACAGAAGTGTGAGTCATGATGTGTTATTGTCAACCGCTTTAATTAAATTATATGATCGTAATGGTCAAGAACATGTTGTTCGTGCAGTTCTTGACAGCGGTAGTACATCGTGCTTTGTGACGGAAAGACTATGTCGACAGTTAAATTTGGAGACTAGGCAGGTCGATAGATCGATATTTGGCATCAATAACGTGACTTCTCACGTAGGTAAAACGTGTCGCATTAACGTGACGTCATTGCACAATAGTTTTAGTACTGAACTTTTTTGTTTCGTTTTACCATCAATAACTAGTGATGTCCCATGCCGTGAGGTAAATATTTCTTCGCTGAACCTTCCCTCTGATATCTGTTTAGCAGACCCTACTTTTTACAAGCCCGCTGATGTCGATATTTTAATCGGTGCTGATGTCTTCTGGGACTTGTTAGGTTCACAAAGAATAAAGTTAGGCAATGATAAGCCAATTTTGTGTGAAACCAGGTTAGGCTGGATTGTTTCCGGTCCGATTAGTCGTAATTACGTTGCACTGGTTTCTAGTAAAGTTAGATGCAATTTTACCAAAATTAATAATTGTGCTTCGGAAGATGGTTTCGATAAAATTCGAAATGATTTAACTCGCTTCTGGCAGCTTGAGGAGGTGAATAAGAAATCTTCTTATTATTCGCCGGAAGAGAAATTATGTGAGGAACATTTTATAAAAAATACGACCCGATTGGCCGACGGTCGTTTCTGTGTTCGTATTCCCCTCAAACAAAATCCGTCTATGTTGGGAGATTCTATTAGTAAAGCTGCTCATTGTTTACAATCGTTAGAACGTAGATTAAAACCTAAATCTGATTTTAGTAAAATGTATTACGATTTCATGTCTGAGTATGAGTCACTAGGCCATATGACTGAATGTAAACAATCCGATTTGAACTTGTCTGGTTATTTTATCCCGCATCACGGCGTATTACGTGAAAGTAGCACCACTACGAAACTTCGAGTGGTGTTTAATGCAAGTTGTCCATCTTCATCTGGCGTATCGTTTAACGATTTACAGATGGTCGGCCCTACCGTTCAGGACGATCTGTTGTCGATTCTTCTCCGTTTCAGACAGCACAAGTATGTTTTGTCAGCGGACGTCGAGAAGATGTATAGACAAATAGTCGTCCATCCGTCTGATAGATATCTACAACATATATTGTGGCATGGTAAGGCGTCCGACCCAGTTAAGTTTTATAAATTAAACACCGTTACCTATGGCACGGCTAGTGCGCCATTTTTAGCTTTTCGGTGCCTTCATCAATTGGGACTTGATTGTAAAAACCCGAAGGTTGCTGACATAATTAAACACGATTTTTATGCTGATGATTTACTGTGTGGCGGTGATGATTTGGATGAAGTCAAATTCATTCGTCAGGAGGTAACTAATGTGCTTGAATCAGCTTGCATGTCATTGCGTAAGTGGAAGTCAAACGAACCTCAATTATTATCTGAAGTGGCTAAGTCTTTACTTGATTTAAATATAGGTGCTAATTGTTGAATAAAAGGCGTGTGCTCGATACAATATTTATTCCAGAAGAAACCAAGGGAAAAGACAAAACAAGCGACGCTAGGTGAGCACCATAGTGTCTTCTCTATTATTACCTACTTATATTTTCTATTAAGGTGTGTACATACACAACACCTCTACCCTTAATAACTAATATAACAAAACAAAAAACTATAGCTAAGACTTCAACACCTTAAAATAACATCGAACACATAAGTCACAAGTAAATTAAACAAGTGTGAAAATGATCCTAAAAACATCCAAAAAAATATATATATTATTAATTATAAATGTGTTAATGAACTTAAGTTCTTATCATCAAACTAAACATTAACTTAAATAAATTATCTTAATCAATTTCGTCATACCACCCGTATCGTGCTGGAGGTTTACGTACTCTTACGGGACGATTACTAGTTGTGGCAACATTGCCAGTATCCTCGCTATTAGCCGACACATTAGGTTCTCCCGGCGAACTACAAGATACTTCCATAGCAGCATCTTTTGCTAACACGACTGGTGGTACTACTGGATCTAGAGACGAAACTCCACCTAAACTACCTTCTCTCAAATCACCCGCACTTCGAACTGGACCCTCGCCACTGATCATGGGAAATGATAATGATTTTCTTGAATGCCTATTTATTTCCAACTGTTTCGTAACCTGTTCTAGTACTGTCCTTTTCCTGGACATATCTTTATCCACATTTTCCATAATTCTTAGCCTCAGCTGATCGACATGTCTGTGAGTTTCCGTTCCTACGTCAGACCTAATAGAGTAATTTGTTTTACCTAAACGTTCAAGTATCGTTCCAGGTACCCATTTATCGGAACCTCTATATTCGCGATACCAAACACGAGCGCCCGGCTCGAATCCGCGCTGAATCCCTCCCGCGTCTTGCTCACTACGACCTTGGCGCGCAGCGACCTGCGTTTCTCGTTCTGGTTTTAGGTTATCCAACCTCATACGAAGACTACGACCCTGTAATATACTAGCTGGACTATCACCGGTAGTAGCGTGTTTTGTGTTCCTGTAAGCTAAAAGAAACCTAGTCAGAGCTATTTCGACATTGAGATTCTGTTTGAACGCCTTCTTTATAGTGCGTTTACAAATTTTTACCGCGCTCTCAGCTGCACCATTGGAAGCTGGGTGATACGGAGCTGTGAAAATGTGTTCTATGCCATTATGTTTTAGGAAATCTTGAAATTCTAAACTTGAAAAGGGTGGGCCGTTGTCACTAACCGTTTGTTTTGGAAGACCAAATTGCGACCACAAACTACGTAGTACATTGATGACTGCTTGTGCTGTAGTTCTATTCATTCGGACTGCTTCTATCCATTTTGAGCAAGAATCTACAATAATAAGATAGGTCAAACCACCTATAGGCCCTAAAAAATCCAAATGAAGCCTGGACCAAGGACGTGACGGCCACGGCCATGAGCATGGTATGTGTGCAGGCGGTGCATCGGCTACAGCCGCACATACTACACACGAGCGACATACCGCCTCCAGCGCTTCGTCTACTCCCGGCCACCACACGTAACTACGAGCTAGCGACTTAGTCTTTACTATTCCCATGTGTACCTCATGAAGTTCCGAAATTACCTTAGCTCTACATGACAACGGTATAACCACACGATGACCCCACATAACACAACCCAATTCGCAATACAATTCGTTCTTTCTATTAAAGTATGGTTTAATTTCCTTTATTTCAACCTCCGATGGCCAACCGTCCATAATATAACTTAAAACGCGACTTAAAATTGGGTCATGTAATGTTTCTTTTTTAATTACATTATAATCTAGCGACATGGCTTCCACTGCGAAGTGCAAATATGTTTGCTCTGGTAAAATTTCCTCTTCAGCTGCTGTCTCTTTTTTTTGTGAGTCAATTAAACGTGAGAGACAATCTGCTATATTTTTATCCGTTTTGACATACTCTATAGAATAATCATAAGCTGATAGTTTAATTGCCCAGCGTTGTAAACGGCTTGCCGCCGCTGTAGGAATACCTATGCTAGGCCCAAAAATACTAACAAGTGGCTTGTGGTCAGTCCTAAGTACGAACTTCCTCCCGTAAAGGTACTGATGGAATTTCCCAATAGCGAATACAATTGCCAAGGCCTCCTTGTGAATTTGACTGTAGTGTAGCTCATGAGTTGTGAGTGAGCGCGAGGCGTACGCAACGACACGTTCCTCACCTCCTGGTTCGCGCTGTGCTAGCACGGCGCCTATCCCGCGCGCGCTTGCGTCTACTGTTAATACAGACTCCTTATCCATGTCAAAATGTACTAGCGTTTTTGTACTACACAATTTTTTTTTTATTCTAATAAATGCAGAATTTTGTTCAGTTCCCCATTTCCAATGTCTACCCTTCTTTAAGAGCTGGTAAAGAGGCGATAACTGCATGCTCAAATTCTTTATGAATTTCCCATAAAAAGTTACCATTCCAAGAAAGGATTTCAATTCTGTGACACTGTTTGGATGGGGCATGGTTGCAATAGCCTTTACCTTGTCTGGGTCTACTCTTACGCCATCCTTACCAATAATAAAGCCTAAGTATTTTACTTCTCTTGCCAAAAATTCGCATTTACTTTTTTTTATTTTTAGACCGTTTGCTTCTAGTATTTGCAACACCTCTTCAACGGATTTTAAATGGCTAGCCAAATCTTTATTCTTAATTAAGATGTCGTCGAAAAATACAATTACATTTGGATTATTCTTAAACATGTTTACCATTAATTTTTGAAATATACCTGGGCTTGAGGATAACCCATAAACCAAACGATTATACTTAAATAATCCCCTGTGTGTGTTGATAACTGTATACTTTCTAGAAGACTCTGCTAAAAGTACCTGGTTATAGGCTTGCGATAGATCTAGTTTTGTAAAGAAAACATTCCCGCTAAGATTACTGAATAAATCTTCCATTTTTGGTATCGGAAATCTATCGATCGCTAAAACTCTGTTTAGGGTTACCTTATAATCGGCACATATTCTTAGGCCGCCGTCTGCCTTGCGTACCACGACTAGTGGCGTGGCCCAGTCGGAATGGTCCACTGGTTCAATAACCCCAGTTTTCAGCATGGCCTCCAGCTCGGCATCGACACGCTCACGCAGCGCATATGGCAGAGGCCGCGCGCGACAAAATGTGGGTATTGCCCCGTCGTGCACATGCAGCTCTGCCGTACCTCCTTTAAATTTACCTAATGTGCCGTCGAATAGGGATTCATGCCTGGAAACAACTTCATTGATTATTCTGTCATAATTAAATTTGCAGTGAGTTTCATTCTGATCGGCTATCAAATGACATTTGGATACTTTAATAGGTATATTTAATTCAGCTAGCCATTGCCGTCCTAATAAATTTGAGGATCCCTTGTCCAAAACATACAGATCTAATGTTTTAATCACACCATTATAGCTAACCGTTGTTTCTAAGAATCCTATAGGTTGAATAGTTGTGCCATCATAAAACTTGATGTTCAAATTACATCTATTCAAGTGCAAATCGCTGAACAATTCATCATAAACACTTTTACTAATGCAAGATAGGGCTGACCCAGTATCTATCTCCATATTCAGTAAACAATTTTGTACCTTAACAGTTATACACACCGGTTTATAATTGTTTAAAGACATTTGATGCATGGGCTCTTCATCATCTAGGTTGCTATTGCTTCCGTTGTCTTCCTCATCCAAAGAGTACAAAAGAGCCCCTTCTCGGCCACTCCGGCCACCGCGCTGCACGCGCCCCGCTCGCCTCCACGTTGAGCGCCCGCTCGTACTACGGCTGCTACCGCGCCCTCCACGTGAAGCTTTGTTATGTTGACTATCGGCCGATCCCGCCAATTTACTTCGTCTAGTATCATTGTACCCCGGGCACATCCTTCTCAAATGACCGACCTCGTGACAACTACTGCACACGTATTTTTTATATTTGCAGTCGTTAGCTTTGTGTTTATTATCGCCACAGTTTGGGCACTCTTCGAGTTTGTTCAGATTTTCCGTTGCCCCCATATTAGGCTCTACAGCAATAGCGTCTCGTTCCGCGGCCTCTAATGACAGCGCTAAGCTGACCGCTCGATTATAAGTGAGATCGTCTTCAGCGAACAGCCTTTGGCGTATTATATCGCTTCTGATGCCACAAACTAACTGGTCGCGTAAATTTTCATCCAATGCTGTTAGGAAATTGCAGTGTTTCGACAACTTTTTCAGCTGTGTGACATATTCCGCCACCGATTCTTCCATTTGCTGTCGCCGCTGCCGGAATCTAAATCTCTCCGCTAAGATCGATGGCGTTGGCTGCAAGTGTGCAGCCAATAACTCCACTGCTCTATTTAGCGTCAATTCAGCGGGTTTTAGTGGACTAGCTAGTGATGATAGGAGCTCATAAGCCTCCTCCCCCATCATCGAAATCAGCGTTGGTAGCTTGAGCTCATCTTTTACGCTATTAACTAAAAAGTACATTTCTAGTCGCTCCACATAAGCGGACCAGTTCCCTGTTGTTATATTGAACTCACGTACCTGTCCCACCGACATTTTATCCGGTTTAGCGCTGTAATTACACTATTTTTATAAATTTTAATTTTCCTCGTCGCCACTGTTGAATAAAAGGCGTGTGCTCGATACAATATTTATTCCAGAAGAAACCAAGGGAAAAGACAAAACAAGCGACGCTAGGTGAGCACCATAGTGTCTTCTCTATTATTACCTACTTATATTTTCTATTAAGGTGTGTACATACACAACACTAATGAACCTGACAAGCTGCTCGGATTAGGTTGGTACGCAAGTTCAGATGAACTCGTCTTTCCAATAGGCTCAACTATATCGTGTAATAGTAACAGTAAACGTGATTTACTTTCTGTGATTGCAAGGATATTCGATCCTTTGGGACTTTTGTCTCCATTTGTAATCACTTTGAAAATGTTACTCCAGAGAATGTGGTTGGATAAATTGTCATGGGATGAGCCATTGCCTACTGAAATTAATTTACAATGGCAGACTATTATTAAATCTCTGTCTCTTTTAAATGAAGTTCGTATTCCTCGAATTGTTGTGTGTCACTCATATCGGGAGTTGGAACTCCATATATTCACGGACGCGTCTGAGCGCGCATATGGTGCGTGCGTTTATGTACGCAGTATTAATGACGAAGGTGAATGCATTGTTCGGTTACTTATGTCCAAAAGCCGAGTGGCGCCAATCAAACCTACCACAATTCCCAGGTTGGAGTTGTGTGGCGCGGTTGTGGGAGCTCGTTTGTATGAGAAGGTGTTGAATTCCCTCCGGCTTAAGTTTTCTCGCGTATTTTGTTGGACTGACTCGACCATCGTGCTGGGATGGCTACAGATACTACCTTCAAGGCTTCAGCCATTTGTACGCAATCGCGTCGCTGAAATCTTAGATCAGGCAGGTCACTGTACCTGGAGGCACGTCCCAACCGATAAAAACCCAGCAGACCTAATATCTCGTGGCGTAGATATTAGTCATCTGCAGGGTTTGGACATGTGGTGGTCGGGTCCTGACTTTCTCCAACAAGACTCACGTAGTTGGCCTTCCCAATTCAAATGTATAGAATTAAGCTCACTCCCTGAAACTCGACCTGATGTATCATTAAGTGTTGTTCTTGACACTAGCGATAAGGCATTAGTTATAGATTTTAAACGTTTTTCTAAGTATCTAAGACTTTTACGTTCCATGGCTTTTGTGTTGCGATTCATCAAATTATGTAAACGCCAATCGCCCGCTAGTATATATTTATCTGATGAAGAATTAAAAAAAGCGTTAAATATTTTAATTTATCACAGTCAACAAGAATCATTTCCCGAACATAAAATACTTTTGAATAAACAAAGTTTACCAAAAAAGAGCGTCCTATTAAAATTTAATGCATATTTAGATGAAAACAATCTAATGCGTGTCGGAGGACGTCTCGATAATTCTGATTTTCCTTATAATAAACGACACCCTATAATATTACAGTCCACTCATAATTTCACTAAATTATTATTTGATTTTGAACACAAAAGGTTAATGCACGCAGGCCCTCAGCTATTGTTAGCTTCGATTAGAGAATCCTATTGGCCTATAGGAGGTCGAAATTTAGCTAAAGCCTGCTATCATAGATGCGTTCTGTGCCGACGTATGCAGGGTAAGGTGGTCACTCCATTGATGGGCAACCTGCCGCGACAGCGCCTTCTTCCAGGAGGGTATCCGTTCGAAAGTACTGGCGTTGATTATGCAGGTCCTATTATGAGTGCCAGTCGTCAAGGTCGTGGATGCAGACTCGTCAAGGTGTATATAGCAATTTTTATCTGTTTCACCACAAAGGCTGTGCATTTGGAGCTGGTGGGTGACTTGACTAGTCATAGTTATTTATTAGCGTTATATAGGTTTATTTCGCGAAGGGGCAAACCCGTCCACATATATTCCGATAACGGTACTTCATTTGTTGGTGCGTATAACGAGCTATCAAAGTTCTTAAAAACTAATTCTGAGTCTTTGAGCGGAAGTATCGCTAATGATGGAATTAACTTCCACTTCATTCCAGCGTATACTCCACATTTTGGCGGTCTCTGGGAGGCGGGTGTCAAATCCGCAAAATATCACTTACAGCGAGTGTTGGGACATTGTAAGTTAACTTACGAGGAACTTAACACCACATTAGCCCAAATTGAGGCAATATTAAATTCACGCCCACTAACGCCGCTGTCCTCAGACCCTGCGGATTGCAATCCACTGACACCAGGTCACTTTCTCGTCGGCCGGCCACTCACTTCGTTGCCGCAGAAAAGTTACGCGGATCAAGCTACAACCCATCTCAGTCGTTATCAACGCATTGAGCAGCTCCGCCAACATTTCTGGACTAGATGGAGTAAGGAGTTCGTCGCGGAGTTGCAGCAACGGACGAAATGGCGTTCATGTCAGGATGGCTGCAAGAAGGATTCTCTGGTGGTTATTAAAGAGGACAATCTCCCACCCCTGAAGTGGAGACTAGGAAGAATTGTTGCTGTCCACCCAGGTTCTGACGGAATAGCCCGTGTAGCGGATATTCGTACCTCAAATGGAGTCATCAGGAGGGCCTTCAACAGGATATGCCCATTACCCGTAACCACAGAATCGGAGTCTGGTTGAAAGCACGACTTTCAACGCCCGGGGGCATGTTGGAGCGCCTGCGCAATTGTTTTTGCAACAAGTAGTGCATCCGTGCTAAATTATCACCTTATGTTAAGTATCATACAAATTGTTAATTGTCATGGTTCATTATAAATCAAAAACTCATACACGTAACTTGTGCCGCCGCATTTTTATTCTAAACCCCGCTAATTTCCGTACAGCTTTTGTAGTCACGACTCACAGCAGTGAGTCGTAATTTTAAGAATATTAATTGCTTGCCGTGCTCGCAAAAAAAAGGTCACCGAAGCCTTTGAGATGCCATTTTCCAAAACAAATTTTCATATATGATATGTGCCAACTTCAACCAATGAGCAATCTCTTAAGGTGAATCTAGTCCACATTTTTTCCAATTCGGGAGTGTTTTACTCCACTGTTTGACATTGTACATCAAAAATTTAACATGGTATAGTTTTGTCTCAGTATTAATATTGTCTGTACGGAAACAGAATACTAAAACAAAAGTCCATTAAAAAGTTAGGAGCCAACAAAGATTCGTTTTTCTTGATAATTTAACGTAACTTTGGACATGTTTAAGTAATAAAAGAAGTGTAAAATCTCCAAAACTAAGTCGGTACCGACAAAGCTCAATTATCGAAAAGTTCAATAAACTTAATTGGTCATTGATTTATGTAGTGGTTTTTTCCATAAAACCCGATCTTTGTCTTCATCCGAAGGACTTTTCTTAGTTTTTTACGCTCCTGTTTTACTCTAAATGATCCTGCGTTTCACCCAATAACATTGTGCATGTAGACTAGCGTCTAACTGCTTATCACTGATACTACCTCCGTCGGACACGAAGCCTGGTGAGACAGCGTGCTTTTTAGTCAGGCCCACCAGTGAGTTCGAGCCAGCGACTAGGTTCCCCTTAAAACTGTCAATAGGGTGTTTTCCAATTTATTAAAAACTATTGTAATTTGAAGATTGGGACGAAATTTGTAACAGAAAAATAAAAGGAAATTGATTTAAATCCATTTTCTCAATTTATTAAAAACGATTTAAACCAAATTTTATTTTTCGTTGTTTTGAATTTACCGCTAAAACGCTCCTTACGATGACTTTTTATCACGTGACGTTAACTTTGTGTAAACTAAAGTAGTTAGTAAGTAAATAAGTGAATGTCGAGTTTATAAATAACAAGATTTTTAATGGGTAGAAAGTGATATTAGTGGTGTGCGGTGCCTCTGTGCACAAATACTTCTAAAACTGCGCTAATCTAAGTATTTGTACCGGTGCCGTTTACACAAAGTTGACGTCACATGTCACGTGATAAAAAGTCATCGTAAGGATCGTTTTGGCGGTAAATTCAAACAACGAAAAATAAATTAGATTTTAATCGTTTTTAATTGAGAAAATGTGTATTAATAAATTTATTTTTATTTTTCTGTTTAATATATCGTCCCAATCTTCAAATTAAAATAGTTTTTATCGAATCGGAAAATACACTATTGTTCGTTGCTGGTAAAAGCTAAGCTTAAGAGTTTTATTGGTGCTGCGTCAAAATAGTCTGATTAATCCGACTGCATTTTTTCCACTTCAAAGTTTTCTTCAGACTAAACTTTTCCGAACCGAAAAATAATCTCCCTTATATCAGTCTACAATTCTACATAACGATCGATGCTCCAACTACAAAATGTAATTTTGTAATCGCAAAAACGTACTATAGGTATTATGTATTTTTATTTCTACTACAAATTCCCTAGTTTCGAATTTTCCCCACATGGAAGTAAGTAGGTACCCTTATAGGTTTTGTGTAGCCTTTTCCTAAATATGCCTTTTCCTATGTAACCGGAAGCGGCTGAATACCAGTATTTTACATGAAGTGACTGCTTATCTAACGTCCTCAACCCAGGCAATGGGTATTGGTTAACTTTGGTAAAACTTGTTATCAAACTTTTGGGCTTCGACTACAAGAAACGAATGTCAAAGAATTACGAGTGATAGCCGTATCGAGCACCACGAACCGAACGCGGAAAGCGAAGTTTAAATCTTGATCGACCTGTGCGGCTGTAATTATTTAGCCATGAGCCCTTGCGTTATATCAAAATATATGGCATTCACATAAATTACTATCTTTTGATTGTGCTGACGCAGAACCTTAAATTGTTGACCACTCCAAGGGACGGCAGACCTTAGTTAGCTACCTACCTATTTGGTACTTATTCCAACTTAATACCTCTACCGCAAAAAAGGACAACAAATTGATCCTATTTAGGTTTCATTTTTTTTCCTTTTGAGGTACGGAACCCTAAAAAGGATACTGCCACTCCGGTACCTACATAATCGTGTGCCCGACATTCTATCGGTCCGTCGCGTTTATCATAACTTTAGCACATGCTTATGGTTAAGTATTATTACCAAAAACTAAAAAGATAATCAGGTTCAAATACAATAAATAGGAAATAAAACGATTAATTTGATAAAAGAACTGATAAGTACGCCACTTTAGAAACCAGTTAAATCCGGTATACTAAGGGCATGTGCCATATTCCGTCCGTCCTTTTCAAACCTCGTGGTTAGTAGTTGTAGACTTTAGCACATCATATCTGTACCAACAAAACCACAGACAAATGTCAACTTTTACAACATGAAAACTAAGTTTATTTCAGTATGAAAACAACAGTTTTAGTTGTTCTGGTAATTTCGACTTATCCCAATCTTTTGGATCCTCAATTAACAATCTAGCGTGGTTATCTGTATTCACTATATCCAGCGACCACTTTTGGGCGAATCAAAGTTGAGATTGCACTAAGGTGACCAACAGGCATTTCATTTCATAGATGCATGTGGAAAAAAAAAGATGCATACCTACCTAAACCAACATCATGGCCGAAAAACCTTGCAACTCTCAGTCGACCCTGATATGATCGTAAGATCTATTTTAAGGAGTTTACCGTGTAGGTACCCTGGCAAAATGTTGTACTTTAAGAGAGGTGAGCCTATTTATCTTTACTTTTCTTTTATAGATATATATAAATAAAAAGAAAAGTCGTGACTGACACTGACTCATTAACGCCCAGCCCAAACCCTTGGACCTAGAAAGCTGAAATTTTGCACAGATCGAGATCTTGGAAATCTCAAAACGTCAGCAAAATCTTAAATAATTTAAGAACCATAACTCACACAAATTTTGCTATTTACAAACATTTACTATGCAACAAAAGCTATCTATTCATATACAGTGTACGACTAAACGCCGACAGACAACACGCCGACAGACTGAACACCGACAAGACTTTACTTCGACGGGACTCTTCGCCGACAGGGCTCATCAGCGACGCAAGTCACCGTAAAATTGTAAATATCGTTCGATTATAATCTATCTCGCGAGCTTGTGATCTGTCGATAAATTGTGAACTGCACCACGCTGCTTACCGACCGAATAGGTAAGGTTAGAATTGCGACCAACCGCGCGCGAACCGAAGGAGCGAAGCGAGCGGTGCCCCGTCAGCGGTCGTCGAGCGCTACTTCCATGTTAGTCGCAATTACTTGACTATTTAGTAATAGCGCAAGGTACTATCCGTTTTGATACCAGTTCGCAATTTGACGGTTTCACTTCGATAGATCTACCGAAAAATAATGCGTTAAATTGTAAGCAGTAGGTATGTTACTGTTCACAATCTGTCGACAGTTTACAATCTTGCGAAATAGATTATAATGTAACGGTAATCTGACTATCGGAGATAAGTTGCGTCGCTGATGAGCCCTGTCGGCGAAGAGTCCCGTGGAAGTAGTCTTGTCGGTATTCAGTCTGTCGGCGTTTAGTCATACATGTAGGTATTTGGTTCCGGGCTGAAACGTTTTTTATTTAATGATTTTGCCAGGGTAACGTTTCAAGCCGTTACTCCAGCAAAATCTGTTTTTCTCAAATAACTTTAAAACTACAATTCAAACAATTTTTTCTGTAAGTAAACAAACTGCTCCTCATGATAAGTACACCGTAAAACGGGGTGAATAGAGACTGCAGGGATGAATCGAAACGAAACTTTAAAGTGGATTTTAATGTTGAAATTTTAGCCAAAAAGGACTACCTAATGTGTTTGTTGTTTTATAATTAACGATTAAGTGCCTTTGTTGGCAGAAAACGATCATAATTTCAACAGTAAAATACACTTTAAAGTTTCGTTTCCATTCACCCCTGCAGTTTCTATTCACCGCGTTTTACCTAATTATTTGTTTTAGTCTCACCTCTCTAAAGCACAACATTTTGCTAGGATTACCCTGGCACACGAATTTACACCTATTATCTCAAATATATCTTTATAGATACATTGGTTGTCCTTATCTATTTTAAGTGCCTACTTTTAAGTGCCTACTTGCGACTTTACTAGGTACATAAAATCTGATTCAATCTGCAATAGTTATCAAAGTACCTATGAACCTATTTCAAAAGACTTAGGATGGGTAGTCGATCAAGTTATCTCAAATCAAGCAATGTCCTATGGCCGTTAAAAAATATTTCGGGCAGATATAGCCGCTTCGCGCTTATTATTGAGTGATCTCAAGTGCCTCGTGATAAGGTGAGAATAAATCGAATAGGGAACGCTTTTGTGACCCTGCGCAACGTCGAACTACATTTTTTAGCTCAAAAAACCTATCATGCCATTGTTTATGACATGGCACGTTCTATGCTTAGGTTTCTGAAATGAAGTAACGTATTTGCATTTAGCTTGATAAACCAGATCATTGTAGGTCTTTATTCATTCATTAGTAGGTATCAACATGCCTAAAGGTCATACTTAAACATAACACAATAACGTACATGCTTCTTGTTTATCAGTTATGTATTACCTACTGCACAATATTGCACGTTGAAGGTTTAGACAAATAGGAAACACTTAAGTGGACTATGAGGTCGAGCAGTTCTGATAGCGAATTGTGTCTTGTTCAAAGTAGCATCATTTAGCCCTAGGTAAGTTATAAGGTTGAAATTCCCAAGCTTATTGTTTTAGGCATTACTAAATAATTCGAGTAAAATATAAGAGGGATTTACAAATAAAACACACCGAGTCTTATTATAGATAAGTATATTGAATAATTAAATAATATTACTTCAAATATGTTGCCAAAAAAGACTTATAGTGTAATCGTAAAAGTAATAAGTTCAAGAGGTCAAAATATTTCGAGTTTGAATAGAAACATACATTTTTAGTGGGGTGATATTGCAATTAGGTTTATGTACCGAATATCGAAAACGATGTGAGTTGACCAGCAACCAGCAAACTTCAGAGCAGAACTTGTCATCACAAAGTGTTCAAACAACGTTTGTTTGCATGGAAGTGACAACGTGAAGAAGAGTTGACACGGTCAACCCAGAAGTCGTGCAAAACAGTCTATCATTTCACTAATTAATATTAACTATACTTTTATAATTACAACCATTTGCGACAACGGAGCAAAATGTCTAGTGCTATATATTTAATAAATATTATAATATTTACGGGCACTTTCTATAAGTATGCAGGATGTCTTAAAACAAATTGTTTCACATCACAAAATAAACTTCTAAGCAAAATATGAACCAGATAAAACGTACAATCCATGACAACAGTTTCGTTTTTCGACATCCCGAGTTATATCAAAGTCTCCACTTTCGACTATTAATGTTCTTGTCAGTCTTACGTCCTGCAAGTAAACATGGCGGACAGTTTTGAAACGATCGTGGCACAAAAATTTAACAGTTCGTTTGATATTTTCGCAAAGAATGCTATAATTTAATACGAGCTGAACAATAAAACAAGGATACTTCAGTAAGTGTTCTGTATGCTCTTCACTGTTCCTCCATAGTATTGCACTTGATAAGTATAGACACAAAACAAAGATTGTCATTCAAGTGACAATAAAACTATGATAATGATGTCATACTCTTACAGATCGTGTGTTGTTGCTAAATAAAAGTGCAACAACCGAATATGACTTTCACTAGAATTCTTACGATTTATATCAAAATTATTTAAGTAAGTACTTTCAACCCGTTAATGTCAAACAGATCTTTGTTTTGCAACTATACTCTTCAAATAAGAAAATATGCAATATGAAAAATAAAAATATCATCATTATATAAATTTATTACGTACACTAATAAGTAGCCATTCGAACTCTGTAAATGGTTAAATACTTTAATAGGCGGAGACACCACACTTACAAAGTGCAATAATTAAACTACAAATCCAGATGTATAAAATAATTATGCATCTTTGATTTAGAACTAAACAAACTTGCTAGACTGTTATCCTCAATACTTCTAACTGACTTGTGATGTGACGTAGTTCGACATGCATACACTGCCATGAGTATTAAAGAACAAAACTCAGTTCAACTGTTGCAGCTAACGACCCATTGTCCACGATCCTGATCTATCAATACGCTCCAGTAGTAGTGCCCTACCACTCTAAGGATGCAGACCGATACTGTGGAAAAGACATACGATACCCTCTTGATCTATATCATTACGACGAGTAAGTGCATTCATCTGTTCTATTAAATATAGGCACTGGTGGCTTCACGCCTTCATTTGATGCTAATCTTACATATGAACCTGACATTCTTTTTTTAAAATCGATCTGAAGTATGTCCAATCCACATTATGCCTATTACGACTACGACGCTATAATACAATACTTTTAATTGTGATGTAATTAAATTATGCTCGTTCAAATTTTTTGTATTAACAATTATTCTGGCGTCATGCCAGTAAAACATGTTCCGAAGTGAAGTATGACAGAACTGATATGTGATACCGATAACTGCAAATCAATGGGATACTGCAACACCTATGGAACACCTCGCAAATTTGCCTGACACTGGGCGAATTAAGTCTATGAACATGCATTAAACGACTAATTAAAATATGCTCCGTACTAACATCCTATATTTACGAAACTAACGATATATTTAATCTTTTTTTTTTTTTCAATTTAAATACGCTTTAAAGTGTAAAAATAGTTTTTTGAGACAAAAATGTCAAAGCGCTCCTTAATGCCAATCGCGAAAAAAAGTTGCTTTTCGGATGTATACCAGAAAATGTTAATAATGCCCGACGAGCAGTACACGATAATAATTTGTTTGAAATATAATTATTTACGTAGTATTTTTATTTCATAATAGGAAGATGTCATGAAAGAAAGACTATAGTTTTACAGAATTGCAAATAAATTTATGGACGGCAAACATCTATGACGACTAATGTCTTTCCAAAAAAGTTTTCTTATAATTTTGTTGTGTATGTGTTGAAAGAATAGTATTTCGTGAAGTGAAGTGCTTTAGGGCACTTCACATCACTATATTAGCTAAACTTGAATTCTGAATCTTAAGTTATTGATCAAGTCTGAAAACTCAATGCCACCAAAAACAAAGTTCAAATTCTATTACAACCAAAATGTATTTAGACTTTTTAAATTACAAATTACTCAAGACCACTACATACATACAATTAACTACATAACGCTTGAGTAGAGGGTTGAGTAAGAGGCAATGAATATCTCTGGTTTCCCTCCAAAACGCATAAATCTTTCGCATAAATGAATACAAATTATCTAACCATTATCTATAAGATTTTCCATTCAAGTCTAGAAAATCTCTCTGAACTTTTAACGTAACCTAACTTAGTTATCATAAAGAATACAGTATATTTTTATAACCTTTACTGTATTACATAGTTATTTCGCCAACTATGAAAGAGACCACTAACGTGTTTTAACCTAATGACATTAGATAAACTTTTTCTAGATTTTTAAGTCTGATTAACGAGGTAGTCAAAATAAATAAGATTTATTAAAATAATGTTAGTTTGAGTAGTTAGAATTGGACGCGATTGGGAGAGATACTGCAAAGATTGTTGTTATTGTGATCGTATTTACCACACAACAACAGGCTCTTGTGAAAAACGCAAAAACAAACCATTCCTCTAAATTGTTCTCATCTTTACAGTACATTCCCTAGAATTTACTTGTGTATCTTTTTAACTAAACCAAATAAGACGGAACGAAATGCTATTCCCTAACCAATCACACATAGAAGACCGGAAACTCAAAGTGCATTATTAACGAGTTGGTAACAGCAAAACTTTTGTGCAGAAGATAATTCTAATCATGAATACCAACCTGACTATATTCAGGAAACACTATACAACCATTCTTCTGTTACATTCTCAAGGTTACTTTGATCCAATATTTACGATCTTCAATTTATACTAACTAGCATCCTAAAAATTTACTATCTACTGAATGCTGAAAACATCCACCACTTAATGAATGCACATAAACTTCTAATTTTATAAAGATATTGAACTAAACCTACTCGATGCTTAGGCTGGCAACAAATTTAATTCCAATGTCAGACTTTTATTCTTCACTTTATAAACAATACACATCTTTTTAACTCGGCCTCTCTGATGTTCGCAATGAGAGGCATCGCAGAAGTTGCTTTTTACATCCTAAGGGTGTATTCATGAAGAACGTTGGTAATCGGCACCAATACGCCAGCGCTTCTCGACGCCGAAAAAAACCAGTTGACAACGGTGCTTGGCGCCGACAAGTTTTTTTTATGAAAACTGCTTGTGCCAACCAGGCAGTGCTGGCTGGCATATCGGCGCCGGTTACCATTCTACATGAAAAGGCCCTATTGATGGCGCGTTGATAAGCAGGTAACACGAGTGCCGAACTCCAACATAAATTTTTGTTTGCTACACACGAGTACTATCAATATTTTTCGCTAACATCTTGATAGCTTTTTCGATCTAACTTTAGTACAGAAACTATTACGAACAAGTCATTTCCTATTTTTTTACGCAAGGTAGTTTATTAATTCTATTGACAGAGCCTTCATTCTTTGCAAAGCTCAGTGAGGCTTTATTTCAACCATTGTACTGTTTAGAGCCCTTCAATTATTAATTCCCGGTTACAGCTGTCAACAACTTCTTCGTTGTTTCATACAAAAAGCATTGAACCAGGGGAATACAACTGATGCGGTTGCTTACTGAACCTCCGTTGTTTTTACTTGATTGAGCAATTTATACTAGCGTATAATAATCGTAAATAGTGATGAACACGCGAAACAAACGAAGTTACAGTCATTTTTTTTTTTTACTGAACACTCATTTTTTATTAATACTTAATGTACCACATCAATTACTATAATACTCATGCGAATGGTTACACATTTTATAAATTTCCAAGTCTCATACAATATTCAAAATGATATTTAAGTATTGCTTTAGTATTGGGAGATAGTCTCGCTCTTCATATTTAATATAAGTATTATACATTTTATTATATTTATGTGTCACTTATAATTTACAGTACACATTTTTTATACCGTCATTTCGCATATTCTAACTTTGATTTATTATCTGACCGTGGTGAAACGGACTGTTTTAAGCTGCATTTAGTACAATCGGGATTTTGGTCTTGAACTTACTTGATTATAGTATCGAAAGTTCTGACACCGAAAACCGTGTAGTCAGTCAGCCTTAGCAATAACACGAATGTCAACGACAAAGTTACAATTCTGATGAGATGAGATGAGTCGCTGTGATAATTTGTTGCCAGCACACGCATCATACACATTATTTAGATATATTTCAGAGGCTTTCAACGCTACTACGCATTACAATATATTTATATATACATATATATATATATATAATGTAATAAAAACTTGTAAATAAAGTTACTATAATTAAAAGAACGCACATCTACATTTATGTCCGCAAGACGTCATTACTTAAACATTCATGAAACTGCAAATTTCGACAAGAGAATATCAAAAATAGTGTATCGACGGTCATCGCCTACATTCTGTCTAATATTCTGTAGTCTAATGACACTATTTAGGTCACTTGAAACATCTTAAGCCAATTCACATTATAATATGGACTATGGTTACAAATTTTGAAATTCCGTATTTTTTTGTCATAATATGTTGAGTCACATCAAAAAAAACTTGCGATTTATAAATCGACTACGCTAATATGACCGTTCTAGGATTAATATGTCTACATTTTATTCAGTAAACAGACAGTAAATATTCTGTAGTCGCTTTATAATGCATAGAATTTTGTATTGGTACGCACGGCTACACATCAAGCTATACATTTCTAGTTTACGCTGATCTGGCACTGTACGGAAATCCTATACAATGCGAGATCAACTTATACTGGAAACGTATAGCTTGATGTCTAGCCGTGTGTACAAATGACAATACGTTCTCGATAGTAAACCCAAATAAGTATTAAATATAGCATAATTTATTCTTAAACAAATAATCAAACATAGCGCACGGCAATCTTCATCTTGCTCATTTTCTACGAAATAGGTATTAACTCACATTTCACTAAACAAACGATGAAACGCGTACAATAAATGAGTGACGTACTATTTTCTAAAAGCTTACAAAATGATAGAGATCTTCACGATAATCCGCTAAGTGGACACTGATTTATAATTAAGTAATTAACGCCCAAATTTCTCGATCTTGTGTAGAAGTCCTAATCATGCGGCCACACTACGGTCAACGTCAATGCCCAACATCGCGATAAACAACGCGGTAAAGATTCCGATAATTAACGCGATAAACTCAGCGGCCACACTACGGTCAACGTCAATGCCCAACATGGCGTTAAACAACGCGGTAAAGAATTGGTTAATATGCTCACGGTGGACAATGACAAACGTTAGTGTGGCCGCTTTATCGCAATAATACTTACGTTTTGTAACGTCAAACGGCAATGTGAATGCCGTTGTACAATTATCGCGATAAGATGTGGCTACACCTACGGTTAACGTCCAACACCGCGATAATCAACGGCGTTTCGCGTAGATGTAGCCGCACCATAAAAACATGTCCACACCAGCGATAAATAATAATACAACGGCATTTTAAGACTTCCGGTAAACCTGAACCCGTTACACCATTTTGATAAATCTACTCTTACATTAAGCATTATGACTTGGTTAGGTTTTCATGAAAATAAGCAACGCAACTCATTACTATTTTAATAAAAATAGTCATTCTTCTGTTTTCAGATGCCCACCTAGCATGTAGAATTAACTAAAAGCAACAAAATGCTAATCATAACTGAAACATTTGGGCACAAAATTTGCATTTAAATAATGGGTATAGTTTCCGCTACTGATTAACATTCTACATAAATTCGTTATCATTTAATGCCTCTTACGCGAATGCAGTCAAAGGGCACTATCGGCCCTATGCATAAAAAGACATTAAAATCTAACTAGTGTCTTACATTACGCTATTCAAAGAAAAGAAAACTAAATGAGCTACAGTTATGAAGTTCCACTGGTTCACCAAATACGGATCCTCAAAACCACTGACTAGTTCAAGTGTGTCAAGAATATTCAAAATTCACGGAAAAGACAATTAAGAAGTTGGATATGATTTTGTGCAATGCTCTAACAATTAAGCAGTTTTAGAAGACAAAGTTCTTAAGAAATCACATTGCACAGTCTTAAAGAAAACAAAATTAAATGTTGCTAAACTCCCAGACAATTACGTAGCAATGTTGCAAATATGAATTCGTCTTATAATAAAATTCCAATAACAACCAAATCTCAGACTATTTAAAGCACAACCTTCAAATGAGCTTGAACTTGCCTCTCATGTTAGTAAAGTGAATTTAAACAACAATGAAGTATGACTAACAAATGTCAATAATCTCTTGTATTCTCTACGACACAAAAACGGACGATTCTCGCGAAAGTTTAAACGTATTGAAATTATACGCTCCAGACAAAAATATCGTAATGAATGTGCTAAAATATTAAATGTATATAGGAGTTAGCAACATTATTCTGTGATCCTGATCACCGATACATTCCGTTCGTGTATATACTGAGATCGATTACCCTCAAAGTCGAGTGTTACTATTACTAACAGAGGTTATATCCTTCTCGATTCGAATTATATTATTTGTAATTTAAGTTCACTTATGCAAGCAGTACACAACGCGTTTTAATTTGTAATTGCCGAATTCATTTACAAGATTGTTTCCAAGTTTTCTTATATTCACATAATTTATTCATTTGTGTTATAAATCTGAAAACCGTTATGTCCAATAAACAATCCACTAACCATGTGAAATGGGTAAATCCGTTGGTAATTGTGAACGAGTACCAAGTCGTCTCCGGAGTGAACAAGTACTTAAATTACAATTAACACAATAATATACAGCTAGAATTTATGTAGATGGTATACAAGCCGATACCGCGGCGTTAGCCACCGCCTGTGTTGTGACAGTTTGCGCGCGGTACACCGCACTGTACAAACTATCGGCTGCCGACGTCATTTGCCATTTGTCTGCAGTGCCGCATTCAGCTGCGTCCAAAGATCTTTCTTGCACGATTTCGATCTGCAAAAGAATATTACACCCTTTATTTCTTCATATAAGGGTAATAACGACATCCAGGGGCGTCAAAACTAATAAGCGTCGACGGTGTTGAACGTTACATTACAATGTTACCACCATTCGCATCAGTATTTGTGTCTTACACCCATGCATTCTTCATCGATGTTAACAGCCAGTACACATCCATTATACAACACAAAACATTAACCTTCTTATAAAACTCAACACATAATGCACTCGATAAACAAATACTAAAATCATCGGGCAAGCGGTTAGAGTATGTAGTATGATTGTACCCTATATATTCAACATTCACAGATAATAAGGTCTTAAATATAAAACTTACTTAGAAAGTTGAAAAGATAAAAAAGAATCATAATATACAACCCATCGTTTTGTGTTATTACTAACAGTAACAACTCACTACTGAATAGGATATTTTGCACGTTTAGTACACATAGAAGCGACAGTAATGTTACTATAATCTTCGAGTGTGATAATCTATGCGCAGCCAAGAGAGCACTGCGAAAGAACATGTAGTATTTTTTTTGTACGAATACAGGTGTACTGAGTAACATGTGCGTGTGATGTGAGGGCCACTTTGTTAAAACTCTTGAAAATTGTGCGTAGGATTTAGAGAATATTCCCAAAGAATTGTGAAAGTTGGAATCAGATTTTGTGAAAACCAAATAAGCGAGTTATGGACTGCAAAGTTGGGCCCTCAGTTCTCACATAAATGATTTAGGGCCATTCTCGGTACCTGATAAACTATGGGCACTACAGAAAAGTCTTTATGCCAAAATCTATGCTAAGCCTAACAAAATTTGTTAAAACAAGATGTTATCGCAAGAAATCTATCCTACTTTGTATATCTTCGTTCAAAACGGGCCCTCAATTATCATACACGTAAAAGTTTATTACGCAAATAAAATGAAACCATTAACTTACAGCTACTGTTAAAAATCCTATATGCTACTGAATCAATTGTGAAAATTAGTTAAACGTCCTCCATTTTTTTTGTTTTCGTTTCTTTTCCTTCGTTTTATGGTCTTTAGGGCCGCCGGTTTACACTCACAATATTACCCTAAATGGCTTGAGCGTAAATCGTGTAACGAAGTTTAAATATCTGGGACATTTCCTTACCGACGGCCTTGAGGACGATGTTGACATTGAGAGGGAACGTAGGGCTCTAGCAGTCAGAGGTTGCTGTTGCAGGTGCTGGCCCGCAGATTCTCCCGATGGTCGGAACAAGTGAAGATTACGCTTTTCAAGGCATACTGTCAGAGCTTTTACACGGGAAGTTTGTGGGTTTGTCACTCCAAAAGATCGTTGGACGCCCCGCGTATCCAGTATAATAATATCTTCAGGATGTTGTTGGGGCTGCCACGATTCTGTAGTGCATCGTGGATGTTCGCGCTGTATCGAACTGATGGTTTTCATGCCGTCATCATTCAAAAAGACGGTATCTCTCATCTGCAGAATGCGTGGCAGCCGCAACGAAATTCTGAAGACTATGGCTCATAGGATCTCATCCCCGCTTTGGAAGTCCCTTGTTAAATCAGTTATACAGGAAAAGTTTTTATCCAGTGCGCAAATTGTAACCATGAATTCAGCATATCATTCTAGAACCCCTAGCGCAGAAATTTTTCGCCGATTGTACAAAAAAAAAATCAACTGTTTCATAGAAAAGTGCAACACCTACGCGGTGAAAATGTATGGAACAGCTGATTTTTTTTTGTGTATCCGGCGAAAAATTTCTGCGCTAGGGGGTACCCTGTATAAGTATTCATAACTTTATTTAATTTTTCGATTTAATTTGATTTTGTTTAAATTAATCAATTTTGGTTTTTAATTTTATTTTACTTCGACTTGTTTGTTTAAACTTTATTTAATTTAAATTTGTAAATTTTTAACTTTAATTTTATATTATTTAAATTTGTGAATTTTAATTTCTGTGTATCAAATTGATTAGGTTCTATGACGATAATAAGCGAAAAATCGAAGAAAGTTTATTAAAATCTATGAGACTACATTTACTAATATATGCTGCAATCTAAAATAAATTGTGGTCCGAATTCAGATATTGAAATAAAACTCGATTTTCTTAAACAATAAATAGTTATTTTGTTTCGTTCTGGTATCGAAGTTGTTGCACAATTGTTTTCACAAAAAGAGACCGTTGAGGCTCAGAATGTCAACTTCCCAAAATGTCTCCTGGTACCAAAATGTCAACTTCCCATAATGTCCCTTTCCCAAAATGTCCCTATCCCAAAATGTCCCTTTCCCAAAATGTATCTTTCCCAAAATAACCCTTTCCCAAAATGTCCCTTTCCCAAAATGCCGCTTTCCCAAAATGTCCCCCATTCTTAGAATTAAGCGTTATAACCAAACTAAAAAAAAAAAAAAAAACAATAATTATAATCGTCCTCGCTTGTGATTGGATGTAATGTAACTACCAACATCATAACTGTTAGAATGTATTATGTTGGTCACATTTAGATGATCTTGTTCGTCCAGAAATTAATTGAACTAATTGACATAAACTTAACTAAATTAATTGAACTAGATTATTATCTATTCGTTCTTGACCATTTCCTCCGACATATTATGTAATTAAATTTTATATTATCAAGTTAAAAAGAAATTTAAATAAATAAAGAAAGCCTCTAAAAATAATTTTCATTGAAACATGTTGCATAAACTAAACGAAACTATCAAGAAAAATATTTATCTCACAAAAGTGGGTACTTTTGAAAAAATATGTATTTTATTGACATTTTATTCTATTCAATGGTATTGTGTATACTTACGTGAGACAGTTTAATTTTGTTGTTTGTGACGTGTTTTTATTAATAACTTGAAAATGAGTGAGGAATTAGACTTTATATGTAACCAAAAAGGAAATCAAACACTAATACGGAAGGGATTTCATTACAACAAAAACAAAACTAACGAAGACAGTGTACGTTATGGCGATGTATTAATAGAACCTTATGTAATGCATCATTGATATTAGATAAAAGCAGGAAAATTGTTTTAAGAGAATCAACGCATACTTGTGAACTTAACATTGTTGCCATCAATATTAAAAAAGAAAAAATCAGGTTGAAGAAGGAAGTGTGTGATAATTTAGGGCCGATTCAAAAAAATTGCGAATCTACTTTGGCAGACCTAAGCAATGAGAATCGTGATGATCGAGACTTATACCATACCTGATACCAACATTTCGTTCCTTAAAAAGCTCTCTTTACCGAGCGCGAAAAAAATATTTGAATACAGACTTGCTAGTACATAATAATACTGAAACAGTCCAAATACCACAAAGTTTAGCAAAAAAGTTTTTAGTATGTGAAGATGGCAGTACGGAAAAAATTATAATTTTTGCCAGCACTATCGCTAAAAAAATTAATGAGAACGCCAGGTTCATACTATGCCGATGGGACGTTTAAATCAGCTCCAAAACCTTTTTATCAAATGTTTGTATTGCACATGGATTTAGCATCGGATGTAAATACTACAAAAATAGTACCGGTTATATACGCCCTCTTACCAAACAAAACGGAACAAACATATATGCGCCTATTTAGTCTCATAAAAGAGAATTTACAGATCCAAATTAAAACTTTCAAATCGGATTATGAAATTGCCATCATGAACGCAGTTTCGGCGGTTTTTCCGCAGGCTAGAGTGACTGGTTGTTACCATCACTTCAATGCAGCGATTTGGAAATATTCAAAAAAAAACAAAATTGAATAAATCAAGAGCTGGTCGTAACGTGACTAGAATGAGTGCCATTCTTCCTTTGGTGCCGGCAAATCATATACCAGGCGCATGGAATTATATTTTGGAAACAGCGCCAAATACATCAGAGATGAGGCGTTTTCGCAGTTATTTCGAGTCTACCTGGTATCCCAGAAAATCACCGTTAATATTAAACTGCGCTGGCCAACGCCATAGAACCACCAATGCTCTAGAAGGATGGCACCGACGTGTAAATAGCCTCATACCAAAGAATCCAAATTTGTATTATTTTTTATATAAGATAAAAAAAGAAAGCAAATACTGGGATGGCCGTATACAGGATTCACTATTTAAGCAGACCAACCGCAGAAGAAGGCTCAGAGATATTGAGTTCGATAGAAAATATGCAAGATATTTAAAACAATTACAAGGAAATCATCTCACAATTCAACAATTTTTAAAGATATAGATGTTTTTGAGATTTGCTTTATTTAATTAAATTTCTTTCTAACTTTGATAATAGTTTAACGCTTAATTATCAGTCTGTATCTGACTATTGAAATCCTATTGAATTACTGTGTACTTGAACGTATTAGTTCTAATTAAAGTTATTTTTATAATATGTTGATAATATATAACTATATTTCATTTCAAATTCCTTTTCTAATAAAAAATTGACGAAAGAGTTGATACAAAAAAATTAAAATAAAAAAAATGATTATTATATTGTTTTTTATATTTTAGAGTTGGGTTATAACGCTTAATTCTAAGAATGGGGGACATTTTGGGAAAGCGGCATTTTGGGAAAGGGACATTTTGGGAAAGGGACATTTTGGGAAAGAGACATTTTGGGAAAGGGACATTTTGGGAAATAGACATTTTGGGAAAGGGACATTTTGGGAAAGAAACATTTTGGGAAAGGGACATTTTGGGAAATAGACATTTTGGGAAAGGGACATTATGGGAAGTTGACATTTTGGTACCAGGGGACATTTTGGGAAGTTGACATTCTGAGCCTCAACGAAAGAGACAATTGTGTATTTGTCTTATCTTTCATACGCCAAGTGTAATAATGAGGGCCCGAATTTTATCAAGGTCATAACTTTCAAACAACAAGAAGTGGTGACCTGTTCTTGCTTTAACAAATCACAATTTATTCAGTATCATACAGGATTTCAAACAGTAGCTGTAAGTTTATGGTTTTTTAGGGGTATGAGGAACAGGGTGTAAAGTTCACTCATACTTATAATGGTAAAGGAGGATCCTCCGACCAGACGGGTATTGTGTCTGGTCCGGGCAACTGCCCGACAGCTGATGTCGGGGTTTTTGTATATGTTCGAGTGTCGTGGAAAACTCTGATTGCGCGATGCCTAATTGCTCATTTAGTTCGCCTGTGGCATTGTAGATGGCGCCACTTCTCTTTCTGTGTTTCTTTGTTGTGAAACATTTTTATTTGTAGTGCCGCTACATCACTCCCCCCCGGAGACCGGAGGTCGATAGTGGGCTGAGTCAGTGCATGTTATGATGCTTGCCAGTGCCAGTTGTGGTTCCAGTGAGTCGGAACCGGGTGTCACATAGTTCGCGGTGAGTCGGAACTGTCTGCGACGATTCCCCAGTGAGTCGGGGTTGTGCTGCGTTATGCTCCAGTGAGTCGGATCTGGTACAGCGCTGGGTTGAGAGGTTGAGGCTGACCTCTGGCGTCGACCGGGAGATTGGGCTCTCGACCGGCCGAAAGTGCAGTGTGCTGGGCCATGGTTGCTGATGAGGCTGTGGGTGATGACCAGGCATGCGGTTCGCTGTATACAGGTGGTCAGGATACCCGTTGAAGCCGTGGGTGCTGGCTGGCTGTGTGACTCGCCGCTCGAAAGCTTGAGGACGTGGTCTTGATGTGATGAAGATGACGTCACGCCGAAGTATGGCACGAAGGCTGCGCTGACGTTCTTTCACGGGGTCACCAATTTAGCGGTATGAGGAACAGGGTGTAAAGTTCACTCATACTTATAATGGTAAAGGAGGATCCTCCGACCAGACGGGTATTGTGTCTGGTCCGGGCAACTGCCCGACAGTTGATGTCGGGGTTTTTGTATATGTTCGAGTGTCGTGGAAAACTCTGAATGCGCGATGCAGAATTGCTCATTTAGTTCGCCTGTGGCATTGTAGATGGCGCCACTTTTCTTTTTGTGTTTCTTTGTTGTGAAACATTTTTATTTGTAGTGCCGCTACAGTTTCATTTTATTTGCGTAGTAAACTTTTACGTGTATGAGAATTGAGGGCTTATTTTGAACGAAGATATACAAAATACGATAGTGTTTTGCGACAATATCTTGTTTTCACAAATTTTGTTTGGCATTAACTTAGATTTTAGCATAAAGACTTTTTCTGCAATGTCCATAGTTTATCAGGAACAGATGATTCCTCAATAGGGTATTTTCCAATTTGATAAAAACTACTTTAATTTGAAGATTGGGACGATATATTTAACAGAAAAATAAAAATAAATTTATTTAAATCCATTTTTTCCATTATAAACGATAAAAATCAAATTTCTTTTTCGTTGTTTTGAATTTACCTCCAAAACGCTCCTTACGATGACTTTTTATTTTATTTATTTGGAAGAACAAACAATTACACATTATATTTTACAAATAAATAGTACATAGGAAGTTATATAAATGTGCAACCAACAACGTTCTCCACAGATACACAAAAAGACAAAGACAACGCGACTATCACGTGACTTCATGACGTCAGCTTTGTGTAAACAGCACCAGTACAAATACTTAGTTTGGCGCAGTTTTAGAAGTATTTGTGCACAGAGGGCACCACACACCAATGATTTCACTTTCTATCCATAAAAAATCTTGTTAATTATAAACACGACACTCACTTGTTTACTTACTTACCCTACTTTAGTTTACACAAAGTTGACATCACGTGGTAAAAAGTCATCGTAAGAAGCGTTTTGGCGGTAAATTCAAAACAACGAAAGATAAATTTGGTTTAACTCGTTTTTAATTGAGAAAATGGATATAAATCAATTTACTTTTATTGTTCTGTTACATATTTCGTCCCAATCTTCAAATTAGAATAGTTTTTAATAAATTGGAAAATACCCTATTCTCGATGTGAGAACTGAGGGCCCAACTTTACAGTCCATAACTCGCATTTTTGACTTTCACAAAATCTGATTCCAACTTTCAGAATTCTTTGGGAATGTTCACTAAATCCTAAGCACATTTTCAAAGAGTTTTAACAAAGTGGCCTTCACACCACACGCACATGAGTTAATTCCCACACTTATCTGGGAGTCGAAAATATAATTTAAAGCTGCTTACCCTCACCACGCACGTCGTGAAAGTAGACTGAAGGAAAAGGGTTACTGTTGTACTAATGGGTTAGGAGAAACCTATCTTATTTCTACACAGGGTGGCAAGGACATCGAGGTGACACCTGTTACCATGGATTCAGAACATGGTAGCAAGTTGTGTAAATGGTTGTGCGTCGATGTCCCTACCACTCTGTATAGGTGCAAATGATCAACAAATACGTCAGTATGTAAGTATTTTATTCCAACTATTTTGATCTATTGTCGAATTTAATTAGAAGGTCGGGTTTCAATATTATTGCAGGTCATGGGACGGTGACCTTAGATTAATTTAATAAAAACTTCAAACAAAATTTGGGGGCTAAAACACAGCAGCTTTATCTAAAACAATAAAATCCTACCTTCTAACGATATCTCTGCCTCTACTTGTGTACAATACCTATTCATGTTAACCTATATTTAGAACTAAACTAGTTTGTGGTAAGTATGACATTGCATTTGATTACAAACCTGCGAAGTGAGGCGAGCCACTCCTTAAACTGCGTGTTTCCTTCAGGCGTGAGCTGGAAAGCTGTGCGAGCTGACAGCACGATGCTTACAAACTCTTCATACTCCACTGTGGTCAGGTGATACAGCTTCTGATGGATGCATTGGATGTACCTGTGAGAACAAAACATTTAATGAAAATAGAAAATGTATCCGTCAATATATGCTAAATAGTAAGACGTTTTCAATATCGAATTTCACACTCCATTGCGGTTCAATGTATTTCGTTTCGTTTTATTGTGTATCTAGTACCGAGCCCGACTTACGTATTCGTAAATTGCGGTACTAGCACAGAGGTCCAATTGCAATGATTATAAACTACAGGCGGTACTTCCGATGGCAATAAGATCACCTGTTTGGCGAAGGTTCTTTATTGGAAATCTAAATCTTGAACGATTTACTGTGACTTACTCAATTAATTATTAAGTTGTTTTTTGAGTAACAATTTGTAACAAAAACTTCCTAAAAACAAATGGATGGTTGGAATTTGATCTTTGCCGTGTGAAAGCTCACTTGCACCACGAATCATAAAATTTTGTACGATTAACGCTAAACATATTTAAATAATTATTCTGTCTCTGTCACCATCAAACGATTGACAGAAACAGAAATGTTTTATGTTTAGCGCTACACATATTTAGTGATCAGTGGTGCACGCGGGCCTTGGTTTGTGTTCCGTAGATTTGATAATTATCTGAGATTCTGAATTGAAACGAAGCTAGAGGGTAAGAGGAAGGTAGTTACATCTGCTGGCACTTCTGCACGAGCGGCGCCAGTGTGCCGCGCAGATGCTGCATGACGAGCTGGTGCGGGCCACCGCGCGCCAGCCAGTGCGCAGACTCCACGCAAAGCTCGTACAGCACGAAGGGCGACACCACGGAGTTGACTGCGCACACGCAGAACTGGTGCAGGTACTGCGCGCCCAGCCGCTTGGAGATGCGCAGCAGCCACTTCACGTGCTCGCCGTACGGCGGGTTCCTGGGAGAAAACGATTTGTAGTATAAACTATCGATCTATTCTGTTAAAATCTCACTGTGAGAACTTAGGTGAAGTGAGCTATCATTCCATCGGGCACTAGCAATTTTATTGATAATAATGACAGCATGTCGATTTTGTAATCATCTCACCGCGCGAAGAGAGCGTGGAGTGACCGGTCAGTGTCATCCCACTGATGCTAGGGATTGACCAAGCATTAGATGAAATGACACTGAAAGCTCACTCCACGCTCACTTCACACTCACTTCACGCGGTGAGATACAGATTAGCAATGCTGCTCACTATAAGCTCATTTCAACCAACTTACCACGGTGAGATTTTTACAGAATAGCACTGCAGTTCGTTTGCGCGTTCGCAACATCAAAAACTTTAACTTGGTGAAAATAAAGTTGATTTCAGATTAGATATTATTTAAGTTGCAACGGAATTTTAATTTTTGTGTAGGCTATTTTTCTCAGTAGCAACCCAGTGTCTAGATTGGTGTGAGGTCCATAGCGAAATGCGAGAGTACTATAGGTAGGTACACCTCTACCTAACCCTTCGGAAACAATAGGCGGGATGTCATGTGATAACAGTATCAAACAGTTAATTTTTGCAACTAAGCTAGCTTAGCAAACAAATTCAGCGAAATTGATATATTAACTCTGCCTTCTCTTTATATCCTAGAAAATATCTTATATGTTCGCAAAAACTTAGGCCTTTTCAAAAAACGATGCGATTTCCATAATCTGTATACACGTAGTAAAGATGAAATTGTGATTCCAAAATTTAGACTGACTAAAACTAGCAAGTCATTTCTAATAAACAGTATCCGCTTCTATAACAAGTTGCCAAAGTCGGTTACAGAACTTAGCGATGGAAAGTTTAAAACGCACATCAAACGTGTCCTTATCAAAAAAGCATATTATAAGATAAAAGACTACGTTGAAGACAGGGAAGTTTGGCATTAATTCCTTCTGCACATGTGGCTTCCCTGGTACCTCATTAACAGCATAACTATGTGAAAGTCTATTAACTGCTCTCAAATACAATGTTCTTTTTTATTCTTTTTATTTTTACAATGCTGACATAATCTCGTCATTAATTGACATTATACATCAATTTTATTTAGGTTCATTTTATTTATGTAGATTATTTTACATATTGTGAATGAGAGAACGTTGTAGGCCTTACTGACTGTAGATTTGTAGACGATTTTCTATTCTGTATTCGTCTAAGTACCTGGTACTTATTGACAGGCCTGCGCTGTCCTCCCATACATTTAATCTCTGTAATTTGAAAATATTGTTAAAGCCAATTATTTTTAAAAGAGTAACCGTGGAGTTTCTTGCCGGCTCTTCTCCATAGGAAACAACAATTTGGAACCGTGCACCTAGCTTCTGACGTTTCATAAGTGCCTATGTAGGTTTATATGAAATAAAAATATTTTGATTTGATTTGATAGCTAAAGTCTCTTCAAATGCATCATTAGCTTTCACTTACTTTTGTGTTGATGTAGTTGATTTCAGTAGGTTTGACTACTACTATTGAAAACATAAATAGTACAGTCAACAATAATGAAACCATTTATGACATTAATATCACTTGACATCACAAAAATTTTAGTTAACTTTGGGCTGATTTTTCAATAGTCAGATAATTTCTATCTCTGGAATAAATATGTCGGTTTGACAGTTTTTGTATAGAAAATATGCCATTGTCAGATTTATTGCTCAGATAAAAGATGTCTGACAATTGAAAAAAAAGTGTAAGTATCGCCTATCAGGAGGGTTGTGGGTGGTTTGAGTAACAACCAAACCAAAAACAATAATACACTTCAGTGTACATACCTGCCAAACTTATTCTGCGGACGATCATCATGCACCCTCCGAGCTTGCGTCTCCAGCGCAAGCATGCCCACTCTATAAGCCGCCAACAGTCTTCTCAACTGCGTCTGATTGACGTTCGGCGCGGCGGCGGCACCATTGGGCTGGGTAACATTGCCCACGCCCACGTTCGGCACGTTGCCCACTCCATTGCCTACATTGCCCACGTTCACACCTGCATTGGATACCCCGCCTACTTGTACCATCTGCTGTGGAGCTGGCATCGGAGGAGGAATCGGCGCTGGATGCTGTAGAGTAAATTTACGATTTTATTTAGTAACGCATTTTAGTACCAAGGAGGTGTAAGTACCAGCGTATATACAGGAAAAGTTTTTATCCAGTGCGCAAATTGTAACCATGAATTCAGCATATCATTCTAGACCCCCAACCGCAGAATTTTTTCGCCGGTTATACAAAAAAAAATCAGCTGTTCTATACATTTTGACCGCGTAGATATTGCACTTTCTATGAAACAGCTAATTTTTATTTTTATAACCGGCGAAAAATTTCTGCGGTAGGGGTTCTAGAATGATATGCTGAATTCATGGTTACAGTTTGCGCACTGGATAAAAACTTACCCTGTATATAAATAACACTTTGGTTAAGACAAAAGTAAAGAAAGAAATCAATACTTACTACTTGATGGACGGTCGCATTGACATTGACAGCTATGGCTTGTGGATGCGCAACGTGTTGTGGCATCTGCTGGTGCTGTGCAAGCGCTGGATGTTGCATCTGCTGGTGTTGCGGGTGCTGCATAGGTTGAGGATGTTGCTGCAAAGGTTGCGGATGTTGCATTGGCTGAGGATGCTGTTGCATCGGCTGTGGATGTTGCTGCAATGGCTGTGGATGTTGCTGCAACGGCTGCGGATGCTGCTGCATCGGTTGCGGATGTTGTTGCATCGGTTGCGGATGTTGTTGCATCGGCTGCGGATGTTGTTGCATCGGTTGCGGATGTTGTTGCATCGGTTGCGGATGTTGCTGCAACGGCTGGGGATGCTGCTGCAACGGCTGTGGATGCTGTTGCAACGGCTGTGGGTGTTGTTGCAGCGGCTGGGGATGTTGCAACACCTGTGGGTGTTGTTGCAGCGGCTGATGTTGTTGCAGCGGTTGATGTTGTTGAAGCGAAGGGTGTTGTTGCAGGGGCGGGAGCTGTTGATGTTGCGCGAGTTGTTGCAGCGGCGGCGCACCCGGCGGCGCCACGATGCTGCGCACGAAGTACGGCGGCAGCGCGAACTGCGGGGGCGCGTGCGGCGGGCCCGGGCTGGTGTACTGCGGACGTAAATAGATTGGTCGCATTTTAATTCGAATACGATAGGTAGAGAATGATGTACAGCACTGTTAAATCATTCTTTGCACATGATAGTAAAGTGTCAAGAAGTCGGATTTGACGTTTCTCATTTGACATGCCGCTATAACTTTGTATCAAATTCATAATCCTATTTAATTACTATGTTACCCATACACTATCACAACGCGTATCATTCGTAAGCATCAAGTTTAACTTTATATTGAAAAAATGCACTCAAAAACACGAAATAATTGTTGATTAATATTCCGACAGGACGTTACTACAATGTCATGTCTTTGGGGTGGTTGTCGTAGTGTTGTGACCGTTAAAAGCCGTTTTTTGACCGAATAAAATCGATTTACTGAAAAATCGTTTACAAACATTAAAAATGAATGTATTATAAGAGTAACCGACGAAGACAGTTCAAGTAATGATAAGTTTTCTGAATCAAGTGACGAAAGTGAATTAAAATGTTAAAAATTTAGTGATTTCATTTATTTACCTGACACTTATTTATTCTAATTTTATTCTTGACTAGCGACCCACCCGCCCAGGCTTCACACGGGTACATGATATCAGTGGCTTGCCCTAATCTTGCGTCTAGGTACGCCACTGATGCATAACATACAATGTTTTATTATTTAATATCATTGATTTACCACTACCCGTAGATCGATCATTAACGCTCAAAAAATGGGACGGAAAATTAGTGCACCAAATAGCGACGCGTGCACTCCTTTCCCCCAGTGTGTGACAAGGCTAGACGCCGCGTTGTCGCCTCAATATGGTGAAGTGTGCGCTGAAAACTTGCAAAAACAATAGCTTAAAACAAAGGAAAAAGGACGGCGTGTCGTATTTCAAGTAAGTACACACATTGAGCATCTTATCGTACTAAAAACCTTGTATATTTCGCAGTGAAAACCACTAAATTAATTGTTTTTATCATGAACAATCTATTTTTCTCTTAAACATTGGCACCCGAAGCCATCTTTCTCTAACGCATCAAACTGGCAATGCGTGCGACAGAGACTTGCGCGCTCAGACGATGAACACGGAAATATTGAAAGTTATGAAGTAGCTATGCTCGTTTAATTTTTTTATTTAATTTACTTAATATTATCTACTGAAATGAAGTGCGGAATTGTTTTTATGGATATATGTGTTTACTAAATGGTAACTGAATAATTTTAGGTTTCCACGTAATCCGATACAAAGGGAGAAATGGAGGAAAATTGTGGCAATCGAGAGAGGCGATGATTTTTTTAAGCCAAATGATTCATGTGTCATCTGTTGGGACCACTTTGCAGATACCGATATATATTATTGCGCTAACGGAATGAAAACGAAGCTTTTTCACGGAACGTAACTAAGCATTTTGAATAGATCACATTATAATTTTCGTGCGACGTGATCATCGTTATTTTCTTAAATAAACTATTATACGAGATAACTCGACTTTTATTTCATAACTGCTCTGTTCCTATGATATATCTTGTTTAATCTCCCAGAAGGTTAGGTAGTTATAGTGAATACAATAAATGGCAACTAATTAAAATATTATCGTTCAAATAACATTATGCCAAAAAAGTATATCTCTAATGCCAATCTTACGAGTTGATAATACGTTCTTTGATTAACAATAAAAATGTTTTATCAAACAAATGACGAATCAAAATAAAAAATATATAAAACTTATAGGAACAAACCTACTCCTTTGCTTTCGTGTTCCCGTCAGCCCACCATACCAAATGGAGCCGAAAGTCACCGATTCTAACACTCGAGCCTTATAATCCGAATGAATTACAAAGCACTAAGCGCCGCTATAGATAATATCACGGCCAGATGTCTAGTGTATTAGACGGGTTGTAATACATCGATATACCGATATGTAGGAATGTATAGTTAGTTGGTGATAAATTCTCGCCTTGTTTTTGTATGAGGCGCTCTATCTACGGCTAGTGGTAAATCAATGTTTAATATACATAAACCTTCCGGAAAATATCAGTATGTCGGGTTTTAGTTTGTCTAAGTTTGGCTCTGAATCTCGCCCAAATAGGGTATTTTCCGATTTAGATTCCGATAAAAACTATTTTAATTTGACGATATATTTAACAGAAAAATAAAAATAAATTTACTAATACACATCTTCTCATTTAAAAACGATTCAAATCTAATTTATTTTTCGTTGTTTTGAATTTACCCCCAAAGCGCTCCTTACGATGACTTTTTATCACGTGACATGTGACGTCAACTCTGTATAAACGGCACCGGAACAAATACTTAGTTTGGCGCCGTTTTAGAAGTATTTGTGCACAGAGGCACCGCACACCAGTAATATCACTTTCTATCCATTAAAAATCTTGTTAATTATAAACTCGACATTCACTTATTTACTTACTACTTTAGTTTACACAAAGTTGGCGTCACGTGATAAAAAGTCATAGTAAGAAGCGTTTTGGCGGTAAATTCAAAACAACGAAAAATAAATTTGGTTTAAATCGTTTTTAATTGAGAAAATGGGTAGAAATAAATTTATTTTTATTTTCATAATAAATATCTCGTTCCTATCTTCAAATTAGAACAGTTTTAGAAAAATTGGAAAATACCCTACTTAAACATCGTTGGAATTTATGTAATAACTGTGAAATATTACAAACTCGTGCGTGTAATCAAACTGTCGATTACAAACTCTAATTATTTTTAATCGAATGTCTCAAGAATCGGTTTTTAAAGCATCCGATTTTTGCCCCTCACTACACAAAGTATTATTATGGTTCTCAAATCCGACTTCTTAGATTGCGACGATTATAATGTACGATTAAAATTATGTTCCTCGTGTTTCCGAATTAGTAAGAATATTAAGCGAGGCCTCACAAAATGTCAGACTTAGATTCCGACTAATTACTATTGTTTAAATAAGAATGGGCACTAGACTATGGTTTTGTGGCTTAACGCCCAATAGCCGGAAGATATACATACCAACATACAAAATTTATCAAGGAATACCTTTGCTACGAGAACAACTTGTGCCAATTGTTGGTCAATTCGGACATATGACTAATACTTGGGCAACGAAAATTAGAAATGTTCTTAGCGTCCAAATATTTAGCCGTACGTGTACACTAATGGATAGGGCTTTTTAAGAGAAACAACGTTTATCTAATTTAAATTTTCTCCTTCTTCTCCATACGAAACTACATTTAGAAAGGGGCGACTAGAATCAATTCTATTATAATGTAAATGTTGACGTTAAAAAGCGCCTTTAAGTGCCTAATTGAAATAAATGCTTTGACTTATAATACAATTATATACTACTACCTTCCGCCCGCGGCTTCGCCCGCGTAGAAGTCGGAAATTATCCGGCGGGAACGTCCTACTGGGATAAAAAGTATCCTGTGTTAATCTAGAATATAATCTGTTTGTGTGCCAATTTTCATCCAAATCCGTTGAGTCGTTTTTGCGTGAAAGAGTAACAAACATTCATACATACAAACTTTCGCGTTTATAATATTGGTAAAGATGTTGCATATATTTTTGTGCAAGTTGGTCCACAAATGAAGAAGTTCTTCATTAATAAAGGAAAGACTTGCATGATTAAATTGGATTTATCGAATCAAAATTACGTTGCTGGCATCGAATAGGTTTTGGAATAGGATAAAAGTTTACTTTAGAATTGCAATTTTTTTTTTTTTTTCTAACACTGTAGTCGATGTTGTATTATGATGAAAGAGAAAATTTTGGGTAAAGAGGTATGTTTACCTCGGTAGCCGAAATGTGGTTGTCTAACCTAGGGAATACAGGCTTAATGTTTTTGTTAGTGTAATAATGATGATTTTTACAACAAGAGCAGTGATCGCCCAGTGGTAAAGTCCCCGGCTTACGAGATGTAGATCCTGGGATCGATCGCAGGCAGGCGCTTTACTTTGAGTAAATTAATTCATCACCACTGCTCTCAAAACAGTGACGGAAAACATCGTGAGGAAACCGACATGTCCAGAATAAAAAAATCTAAGATATGTGACTGGGCCTGCTTTGTGGATTATTAGCCCAACCCCTCTTAAAGAGAGGAGGCTTGTGTCCCTCCCAGCAGTGGGAACATTATAGGGTGATAACACTGCTTAACAAAATTAGATGTATTAGGTGTTGTGAATAAAAATACTGCGTATATTTTTTTTCATCACATATCAATTTTATTTAGTGAAGAAAAATGAATTACAAAGTAAATATTAAATAGTTCTCCAGAAATATGTGAATAATGTGGTTTCGTTGTGGCTTGCGGTTGGTTTTGATCGTCCAGCAGTAGTCAGCCAACATACTTGGACTCCATCTACCCTGGTCACGCTTCTCACTCTTTGAAACGTCTTGATGGAACCTTTCTCCATGCTCATCACTTACGACCCGTAAATTCTCTGGGAAAACAATCCAGATGTGAGTCTTCAAAGTGTATTTTAAGCGACATATTGCAAATCAAAGCTTCTTAAGTCAATAGAAACTCGTTAATCAATTCTATATCGTTCTCACCCATATGGTTACTTAAAAAATTTGTAACCACGTTCTTGAAGCATTGCCAGGCTAATTTTTCCTAAAACGTGAAATCTTACTTCGAAATTCGGATCTTTTATTGATTCCCTGATTTGAGGACCTACGAAAGTGCTTTGATTTTAACATCGCTTATTTTAGGAAATTGATCTTTTAAATAGGTACAAAAATCCATTTCCATTGCGATCCATCACCTTATAAAAAAATTAATGAGGCCTAATTTGATGGAGTGGCGGAAGAAACACATCAGAAGGCTTTTAAATCCATAACAATTTAAATTAAACCTTTTTATATGTGTTTATCGCTGAGATACGGAAAATGAACTTGACCTCATCACAAGAAAACTGAGGGTGATTGAAACAAAATGAGTGCGTTCGTTTTCGTAATGAGGGTAGGTAGTCAAAACACGATCACCCATCAGAGTTCGTGTGGCATGACCACTTGACCAGTGTTATTATTGGGCACGCCGCGATTGCGGCGGTAAGTCCCCTCTTTGAGGAGTGGTTTGAGAGGCGGCATGGCGTCCTCACCTTCCGCCTGACGCAGGTCCTCACCGGACACGGTTGTTTCGGGAGGTTCCTGTTTCGGATAGGGCGGGAGGAAACGCCCGGGTGTTTCCACTGCGAAGATCGCCCTGAGGACACGGTGGAGCACACGGTGGCGGTCTGCCCTGCTTGGGCGGAGCACCGCCGTGTCCTCGTGGAGGCGATCGGCGGCGGCGATCTCTCGCGTCTGGCCCTGGTACAGGCCATGGTACGGAGCGAGGGGGTATGGGGAGCCGTCACCTCCTTCAGCGAAGCAGTGATGCTCGCGAAGAGGGAGGCGGCGCACGTGAGGGAGAGGCAGCATATGCTCCCTCGCGACCCCAGCCGCCGCAGGATACGGAGACGCCCTGGGCGTCGGAAATCCCAGGCCGATTTCCGGCCACCGTAGGCATGGGCTTGCGGACGGCGAGTAATGGGTAGCTCGCTGTCCGGTAAGGACCAAGCCCAAGTCGACGGCGCGTTGTGTTCCACGCGCGCCTCAAAGAGATGTCAGCACAAATAGTGATGGGACCCGCAAGGGTCGATGCCTGCCAGGGGTGCGGGTTTGTTCGAAAGAGACACCACAGCCCCTGGCTTAAGGGCTACTGAAGGAACACGGGTGGGTTTTAGTCAGTAAAAGTCTGACACGCCCTCCTGCTCCACCCAGAGCGGGAGAAGTTATTTGATGATTTCCCACCCAAAAAAAAAAAAAAAAAAAAACCAGTGTTATTATCATTATGCTTATGCTTTACAAGTCAGTTTATTAATCGGCATAAAAGTATAGAAGGCCATGTTTTTTCAAGACGTTTGCAAAGCACAGAAATAATGAAAGGCAATTAATTAGTAAATCAGGGTCGAAATGATCATGGTTGGAGACGACTATTTCTTGACTATTTTTTGACATCAAATTCGAATTCAAAAACGTAAGTGTTCCGCGGTAATCAGGTGAGGATTGTGGCGAGAAACGCTCACCACGTAATCCTCACCAAGACACCTTTATATCTCTGGAATCCCTTAATGACCATTTTCGAGATTTGGCATAGCGTTACGACTATTTTTTGGAATAGAAACCAAGTCGATATTCCCAGCCGTTTGCTTGCACTGAGGTGAGGATTGTATGGCGACATTCACCCCACAATCCTTACCAACACATAGTTATAACTTCGGAATCATAATACGACTATTTTTTAACCTTGATGACTATTTATAACAATTTTTTGGCGTTCTCAAAATTTGATTTTCATGTTTTCAAAGGTGAGGATTGTGTGGTGAAGGATACCTTTTAAAAACATTATTATATGTATATTTAAACAGCATTTAGGAGTCCAGTGTTTAAAATGTACATTTGTAGGCAAATATTTTCCTTCATGAGATCTTTCCATTGGTATATAAAATATTAGCCATAACGCTATTCGGCTTCAGGGCAGAATCGACCAATCTCCTTTATTTTAGAAAACGTTTTCGCTACTCTCTATTTTGAAAATATTTTATTTAATTTCTCCAGCTAAAAAACAAATTGAATATTTTACCTTGTGTTTATTTAATAATCATAATGATGTGTTTGCATTTACGAAAATAGACGATTTTTGCCGAAGCGCATAACTTTAAACGTATACCAGGATCTTTTAGCGCATGAATGACATTGACATGGGAGCTTTGTTGGTACACATTTGTGAAATTGTCACAGAAATAGTGTTGAAAAAAACAAAATGGCGGCGTTAGTTACGATTTTGGGCACGCGCCAGCAGAACCCGGTAGCGCTTTAGTGCTGTATGTGCTATGGGTGTGTTCTTACCGGCAGCTGGTAGATGGCGGGCGGGTAGGGGTGGTAGGTGAAGGGGTAGGCGATGGGGTAGGGCAGCGGCACGGCCAGCGGCGGCGGCGCGGCGCGGTAGTGCGGCTCGTCCAGCTCGCTGTCCTCGCTGTTCTGGCGCAGGTACAGCTCGTGCCAGTAGCGCGCCACGGTGTACAGCACCTCCGGGTACACGCCGCCGCCTGGGCGACGACAATACATTCATTAAACACTTATTTGCAGTCATGTTGGCATTCTAAATTTTAACTGTACATGTGTCATGTGAACAACAATTGCAAAAAACAAAAAGCGAAATTGAACTATAATACTAGTTATATGTTCCTGCTAGCTTTTTCCAGCGTCTTCGCCCGCGTGGAACTTTCATCCACTATTTAACTCCCTTAGGGATTGAATTTCTAAAAATCCTTCCTTTTTCCTTGTCTACATTATAAAGGAAACCTCTGTGAAAAATTTCAGCTTTCTAGGTCCAAGGGTTTGGGCTGGGCGTTGATGAGTCAGTCAGTCAGGACTTTTCTTTTTATTTATATAGATAATCTTATTCTCATAGTTATTGTTATTTGAATATTATTACGTGCTATGATCTCCTATAACTGAAAGAGTACACCTAATTGTGACCTGATGTTGCCTTTACTTATGTGTAACTAGGTTTTGCCAGCAGCATCACGTGAAGGTCAGATATTATCCCATGGAAACGTACTTCCGTTATAAAAAGTTTCCTATATCTAAATCTGTGTGCCAAATTTCATCGAAATCCGTTCAGATTTTTTTGCGTAACTGAATAACAAACATCCAAACTTTCACATTAATATTATTAAGTATGATATCTTTTGTTGAAGATCCTAAATGAATAAATATTAGTTTTACTCAAAATTTTACTGCCGCAACTAAATTGCGAAGTCATGTGATGGCCTAAAAGATTCAAGCTGAATGGCGAGCACTAAGTCCAGCAGTGGACTCCTGTAGGCTGGTGATAGTAGGATGATGATAGTTTAATAGCTTTAGCCGCAGCTTCGCCCGCGTGGAGATCGGAATTATCCCACGAGAACGTACTAGCTAGATAAAAAAATATCCTATCTTCTACCCCAGCAGACTTAGCACGAGCACCGATTTGTCGACGGAAGAATAGACTTTACTATTAAATAAATCATGTAATGAATGATGGATAAGATAGCTGTTTTTCTATTCATTATCACAGTTAAGCGTTCTAAACGAATCATGAGTTTGTGGATAATCGTATATACTTTGTGGCCGTCCAGTAGAAAGTTTTGTTGTCAGTGTGATTTTGACAGTTTGGGAAGAAATATTCTTCTGAAATAGTCTACATTTATAAGGACCTAGACAAATATCGTTAGAAACGAAAGACTAAATGACAGATTGTAGAAGGATATCTACGATGCGATAACAAAAATGTAGGAACGAAATGTCACTTTGTATTGAAAAAGCACTGTCTATTCTTCGTAGAAATGCAAAGCGTCATGCTAAGCCCGCAGGTCATGGTAATGTCAAATTTCATCCAGATGGGTTCAGACCTTAAGAAGGGAAAAGTAACAGACAAACAGTTACTTTCATATTATAATATTACATGTTTTTTCTTCGGCACAAAACATTTTATGAGAAATATACAGCATGTAAACTGTTACTGGTTTTATTTAAAAAAAAATTGTTCCATACATTTTGACCGAAAAAGTTCCCCTGCCACTTTGTATATCCTACCTACACCTATATACCTACTACGCTACTATGGCTAAATGTGCACTTAAAAAAAAAACAATGGCACTCCGTGAGTGCCGGCAGAAGTGAAAACTTGAACAATGACGTGAGTATTTTTTGAATCGTCAGGAAATATGTTTTGAATCGTCCGATTTAACAACGTTCAACGTTTTTCGTTCGTACGTTCGTGTTAACAACAGTGGTGTCTGACACAGTGTGGCGAGTTCAATAACGCGCCTAAAGACGTTTTCACTTCAATAAAAAACATTATTATTATACCTTTCGCAGCAGCTTCAACAGTGAGGCAGGCTCGCTCAAGCATGGCGTCACTCTGCTCTTTACACTGGAGTACAGCGCGTTGTATCTCGTTGTAGTTGAGAGCGTGCGCGTGCGGCAACACGGACAGCGCTAGCTCTGCCGCCGCCCGGACCGTCGGCACGTCGCGGCCAGAGGATGCCTGCCAGAAACGTGCACAGTTAGAAAACGACCCATAACATCACGCATATGTAGTCAGCCCCAAATACACAGATGTATACACGGAAGGTTTGGAACAAAATGTTTACATTGTGTTCGTCAAGTAAATTGCATACTGTTATGTACCTTATTGGTCCCTTTGTACAGTGGATCCAATGTTATGGAACACAGGTTGTGAACAATGCAATGGTTCCTTATACGTGTATAAATCTTTTTGGGGCTGACTGTAACCCCAGAAAGTTTTTTTTTTTAATACTGCTATTAATTTAAAGATAAAACACAATTATTATATATCTTTTGTCGGCAGTCGTGATGACTGCCTATTTTTATTATTATTCGCCATGATAGTGGAAATAATTACACTTGTATTCTGTGGAAATTTAACTTGGCTAACTGTTACGGTTCTAAAGATAGTCTTGTGACAGACAGACAGACATTAACAAGGTCCCGTTGGCACCTACAAGCCTCTGACAAGGAAATTTGTTCTATCATTAAAAGAAAAAAAAAAATAAGTGAGAAGTAATATTACCTTATCAGCAATACTAGCGGCTTCGGGAGGTGTTAAATGACCATCCCACGCGTCAATAAGGAATAATATAGCAGGTGCACCGATATCCATAGCTTGACCTATAAAACAAAACATAATTAAACCAGAACTCAAATACATATACTTAGTAAGTTTTACAACGTCAGATATCTTCTGTGGAATAAAATTGATGTTTGACAAAATTATTCCTCATACAAAGACATCTGGCGTTGGAATTTAGGGCTGATTGCCCTAAATAAATAATATTTGATTTTAACTTGCCTGTAATCCAACTGACGTGGGACGAATATGTGCGACTCAACCAGTTAGCGCTCACGCAGTTATGCAAGCCGAGTGCGTAAAGTCCCAATTGAAATGCCGCCATGTGTAACCCTCTGAAAGACAAATTATTATAATTATTGAAGTCCGCTGACACTGCAGGAGCATTCAAATTATTTAAAGGAATTTGCATCAAATTCCAGACTCTAACAGGTGAAATACAATTGGTTTTAAGAAACTGCGAATTACAACGGAATACGTTAATAAACAAAATCTGCGTTTGAATCCAGCAGCGAAGATTTGAAATGTGCACAGTTCAAAACGTAGAAACTGCCTGTAACTGTACCACAACTGTAGTTGTTGAAAACTTTTTCTTTTATTTTTTTAAAGGGCCTGCTCTTGATTTCGATCAACCTTGATGCAAAGCGATGGATGAGGTATATGTATATTGGCCCTGCATTGGTGAAGGGCCAATCGGAGCGGCGAACGCGGTCGATGCGTTAAGTCAAGATGGTTATAAGAAACTCACACTAGGGCCACAGGCACCGATGAGGCAGCTAGCCACCAACTATAGTATCTGTTTATTATTGATACTGTATGTGTCTTTTTCATTCATCCACATCATTTTTTTTTTTTGTATCCTTTTTACGACTTTCTTACATTATTATGTTGCGCACTTTGTTTCTGTATTAGTCTCTGCGAATCGGTCTTAAACGATTCGTCTATATTGAATTACCTGATTTTACATTACAATTTCCCATCATTTTACATCAAAATATTATTGTTATGACATTTAAGTCAAACGTGTCAAACTGATGTCTACTTATTTTTATAATTATGTATGCAGTCTATTAAAGGAAGGTTGCATTAGGATTGTATTTACTAAAAATAATTTTATATCGTTTTGGATAGCCTAAATTTGGTTTTTTCTACCTAATTACGTTGTCTACTAAATAACGGAATTCTAAATTATTATTATTATATGATTCTTAAACGCACTCTCGGTTTTTATCAAGGAGATTTGATATGTCTTGGCTAACTAGACCGGCAGGTGAGATGATCTATGGCTGCGAGAAAAAGGAAACAGAAAGGATTGAAAGAAAGGGAGGACACGACAGAAGTCAAGTGGTAAAAGATTTCTAAGCTAAAAATAATTCGGGGGTACTGAACTGATGGGATTGAGAGTCTCAGATTAAAGAAAAAGATATCCGACCAACATGAAGAACACGTTATTTCCATAACTACATCAATATTACTCGATCGTCAAGGCAGCCAAAGACAACGGTTACCTACTAACGAAGCTCTCTGAAAATTACCTTGAAAAGGTGGACGCTCCTAGAGTGGCATTTCAAACACATGGACTAAATGGATCGCTCTATTGGAAACCTAAACCGCATATCTGGCCTAACGCAATTATCAAGTTAAGTGGAACGCACTATTTAACACCTGGGCTACAGACATTTCGCCATTGTCAAGTTTTATCTACCACAGTACTTTCCTCACCACTTCCATGAGTGCGTATTTTCTAGGCAGGTCCTTTTTTTTATAACTTCACAATTTTGTTTGTTTTTCTCTTTTATTAAATTGAACTGTCTACTCTATTTCTATCATTTTATTTGTTAGGAATAGGTAGACACGACACAACGTCTCGTCGCCTTTAACCCTTTCTGCTTTGCGTTCCACCGAATCAAGTGCAGCAAACTGGTATATTGCTGAGCCATCCCATAAATTAGATCATGATGATGATGACAGATTAGGTTATGTAGAACTATGTCAACAAAAAGTCCTACCTATGGGGTCCGTGATGCTCCCTGGCACATGAAGGCTGTGTGAAGAGACTGGTGCTCGAAGATCCGCCTGCCTTGAACAGCACTGATTTGGCCAGCTCGAACATAAAGTGAGCTGACGCTTCCGACGGCTGGTTCGGCACCGAGGGGTACAGGCGCTTGCCTTTATATCTGCAATAAAAAAGGCAGAATGGTATCTTGTGTAATAGGTAAATACTATGGGGTTTGCTTATAACAGTTGCTTAAAGTTAAGAGACGATCAAACGTCGAAATATATGGTTAAACAGTTACTAATCACTTTTTTTCAACTTACAGCAACATTATAAATAAACCCCTGTACATTAATCACACAGCAAGTCGTTTCACAGATAAAGCAGATTATCCTCAAACAAAAAATAGTCATTATATTGTTGCAGTTATTGACAAATTCAAATAACAGAAAGCAATAATAACCTGGAATCCTTGGCCCTCGAGATGGGTGTGTGCGTGGTGGTAGCGTGCGACGCGTGTGACGTATGCGGCGCGTGCGACGCGTGGGACGTATGCGACGCGTGTGACGAATGCGACGCGTGAGACGTATGCGACGCATGCGATGCGTGGGGTGCGTGCGACGCGTGAGATGCGTGCGACGCGTGTGACGCGTGCGATGCTTGCGACGAGTGCGCGGGCGGCGACGCGCCGCCCTCGGACAGCACCAAGCGCTCCACGTCTCCGCTCAAGCACGCCGTCTGCGCACGCCACTCATTCGTTCCAAATTGCGTGCTTATCTACAGACGTCATTTGATCAATTAGTAAAGCGAGACACTTTGTTTGTAATACACATATAAGTGCATAAGCGTTTATTTGCCACACAACAGAATGATTAGTTCATTCTTTTTACGACTACAACAGACACAAGTAGTTTTGTCATGATATAATATGGTGCACCTAGTTTTTACGTTTCTCATCATCATCAATCTTGGACAAAAGATATTGAGATGGCACAAAACATAATATCTATTAAACAAGTATCGAGTAATACACATACATAAAAACAAAATATTTCTCCCTATTAGCACACTTATCCAATTTGCGAAGAACTTACTTGTAGGGCTATGAATTGCCAAACTTGTTTCATTGGTAACAGAGAGGACAAATTGTATCGCATTGACGAATCTTTCTTTTGTTTCGCCACTGTGTACCAGTCGACCACGAAAGTGGTCCATCAGTCTATACAAAAAATTCTCACCAATAATGCATTAAATTAGACAGTAATATCAGATTAGTTCTGCATGTAAGTGTGAAGTGATTTTGTTTTGTCTTCTGAGTTTGTGTCAGTGTTTCTTCTCAGAGTAGACAGATAGGAAACACCGATATGATCTAGTTATTATATTAATTTATATTTAATATAATAACTAATATAATTCTAAGGTCGGCTTGCAGTCCACCAGTATACCAGCCCCCTCGAGTGGGTTCCCGCATTGTCGTTGCGGAGGGGCTCAGTAACCGTGGTCTCCCACCCACGGTGAAGCGAAGAGGAACCCAAAGGTGGGGCCGCTCGTCAGGGCTTTTGCCTTCAAGCCAATGACGTAGCGACCAAAAAGTAGGTTGCGGTGAGGTGCACCGCAACTGAGGTGGGCCGCGATGTCGAATGGGAGGCATAGCGGATGAGGGTTACGGGCTGCGGCAGAGCAGGAGTGCCGGTGCTTCTGAGCAGCGCTCTTCCCTTCCGTGCCCTGGACGGGGCCGCCACCGTTTGATGGCGGACGCGGTGGAGCCGCAGGGAAAGAGGAGTGTCGGTATAGCGTTGGCCGCTCTCCCTATCCCCTGCGGCCGAAAAGTGGTAGACGGGACGGCTCGTTGTGTTCCACACGCGCGCCGTCAGGGATGTCAGCTACAACTGGTGGGGTCCGCAAGGGCCGATGCCTGCCAGGGGAGCGGGTTGTTCGAAAGAGTTACCGCCGCCCCTGGCACACGGGCAACTGAGGGAACACGGGTGGTTTTAGTCAGTAAAAGTCTGACACGCCCTCCTTCTCTACCCAGCGGGAGAAGTCATTTGATGATTTCCCACCCAAAAAAAAAACCAGTATAGCAGTATTTTACACGGAGCTACTGCCTCTCTGAGCTCAACAGCCCAGGTACAGGGTAGCACGACACCCCTTGGCAAGACTAGTTGCGAGACTTTCTGGCTTCTAACTACCCGACTTTCACTGCCGACCTCAGCAACAGTAGCTTAACCTTGAAGATCGACTCACGCGGCTGTTATTACTTAGCCACGAATCAAAAAATAAATGTGCAAATCATTTATGAGATGAGATGTGTAAACGAATTTTAATCTTAGCAGACCAGTTTTAGCCTACTGTAAGTACGTACAGTCGACAAATTTGAATCATGACCCACTTTGCCGATTAATCGTTTGAAACCGTCAAAATAACAAAGATTTCCCTCCTTTACAGTGCATGCCGCACTTAGGACGTTTTAAATATTAAGCAAGCTATGTCAATACGGGTCCAAGATCAATGCAATTTTAACCTTTGTCATCACTGCAATAGATAATATTTTAGGTAAAGCATTCATAATCGTTTTTGAATCCAAACTCTTTGGAATTAACTGGTATTACTCAGAAGTTCAGAACAAATGTTTCTTTTTTTTTAAACCATGTTCCGAACTCTTTCGAGTATGAAATGACAAAGCATCAAAAAGTCACTCAGAAATTGGTGTCAAATAATAATTCCTATGAGAATAAAAAATAGTTCGTTTTTATTTATATCGTATAGTGGCAAGACAAAGACCTCGGATTATAGTTCTCAGTAAGCAACGCTATGGTATACGAGAAATATCTCGAGAGTTAAGGGGGAGGTATAATCTCGAAACAGTGGATATCTGGAAACACCTGGATCAAGCGATATGAAGAAGAGGATACTCTGGAAGATATAATCATGGCGTTCGTCAAATCACGAATCAACAGAAAACCGACATGCGTCATCATTACGAAGAAGATCCGTTTACTGGAACTCGATATTTTGCGGCACGTTACGACGTTTGCAGTCGCCTTATTGGATCAATGCGTTTGAGACTATTGGCTGTTATTGCAAGCAATGGTAGTTAGGTAGTTACACCCGATATTAACTATTGTTAAAAAATTATGAGTTCACCATTATATTTTTTATAGATTTTCAAGAGTTTTATTTCCCCACTTCTTATTGTTGCCTTAACGCACATTGCAAGCAAAATTCAGTGAAGATTTATGCAAAGATGGCGGAATCTCGTTTTCTAGCACACAAGTTGAACGCATATTAAAATAAATAATAAATCAGATATATTAGATTAAAAACACATTGTTTTTAGTACGATAATGCGTACGCGTCGTATTTATTTTGGGTGTGCATTCAGCTTTATATCGTACTCGTGTGTAAAAGCTCTTAATAAAGATGGAGACTGCAACAGATAATTCTCTGTGTATTACGGTATATTTATATGGCAGAAAACAAGGTCGTTACCATGGAAATGTATGTGTACGCGAATGTCGACCTAATTGTATTTGAATGTTTGTAAGAAAATAAGCTTATGGTGGGTCATAATTCAAATGGGTCGATTGTACATAATATGAACAAGTTATATTTACCTGCGGTGGCAAAGTGTTCGTTTGTTGCGGGTACGATTGCGGGTACGGTTGCGGGTGCGGATGCGGTTGCGGGTGCTGTTGCGGGTGTGTCGCGTACGTCGGGTGCGTGGACACGTCGGCGCGATACGCGGCAAGACGAGGGTTGTTCGTGTAGTACATGCTCACCATCGGAGTCTTTGTCAGTTGATGGATTTCGCGGTCTAAGAGCTGGATAAAGAATAGCCAGATTACATTTCACGAATAATTTTAATTTAAACCTGAGTTTATCTTGTACATTACTGACATCGGGAAAGACAACGTCGTAAATTCGTGAGGCAACCTGCACCATAATTGCGTACAATACTTTCTTTCTTATTCTGAAGGATTTTGAGGTTAATTCCATATTATTATGCAATAGGGTATTTTACTCTCTATGAGAAAAAATCTTAAAATATATTATTGAGATAGCTTAGGCAAAAGGCAGTCGGGAAATTTAGGTTTTAGTTCATGAAACAAAATAAATGTTAAAATTCAATTCAAAGAAATGTTTTTGAACACCATGAAATAGGAGCCGCCATGTTATTACGTCATACCGTTGTTTAAACTAATCAACTGAACAACTTTGTACTTTTATTATTTTCGTAACCATTTTATTGAAATTATATCTTACATTCAGGAACAGCAAACCAACGATAAGTAGAATAATTACCCATTTTTTATAATTATAAACAATTAACATACAAAATTTCAACGCATTTGTTTACACAGCAAACTGACGTCATACCCACAGAGCAATATGGCGTCCACTGCGTTTTGTCATATCACGCGCGAAATATTAAAGTGTAAAATTTAAATGCATTTTTATGGCACTTATGGCACTAATCGATTCAATAAAAATGTCGTTTTGTTAGCATTTAAGAATCTAATTAAGACATTTCAAAAATAGTTGTAATACCCTATTATGAAGCAATGAATTGCTTCATAATTGTTTGAAAAATTCGTCTGCTCGACCATTAAATATAAACAAATAACGCAATTAATGTTGTTGAATTGTCAAAATGAAAGTCATTTAAATTGTTAGCGTGTTACGCAAGTACGCCGCTGGACTTTATAGCTAATAATTATAGCTTTCATATCGCCAACCCGTCTTCAGCAAGCATAATATTCAATGCTCGTGACTTTTCTATATAAGAAGAGGCGTTTGCCCTGCAGTGAGACAGTAATAGGCTAGTATTATAAACCTTATGAAAACAAAACCATAAACCTTATCCCCCTTATTACAAAACAAGGTTTTTCTTTAGGTATGGTTTAAACCATAGAGCCTGTTTTTGAAATGAGAACTTAGAACTGAAATAGAATTACAGCTCCTTTTACAAAACTGTCAATTTAGCACTGGACTAACTTGTCAGTTTTGTAAAAGTATTTCGATTTCAGTTAGGTTTTAATTTAAAAAACAGGCTCGAAGGTTTAAACCATACCTAAAGAAAAACCTTGTTCTGTAATAAGGGGGTTTGTGTTTAAAAGTCATACTATAAGGCGGGCTCGTGAATGACAGCGACCATTATTGGATATTTGGAAGAATCCAACTAACAAAGTAAGGACTAGGTTAGCGAAATAAATACGGTTTCTTGTTTTTCTCAGTTAGTTGTAATCATGATCTGGCAGTTTAAGTATTTTATGCGACCTACCCAAATGTCCTTTCTTTGGTATAGTTCGTCAAATCTTGAGCTCCTTAAGTTCTGAGTTGAGCTGCACGATTTGTGAAAAATGTGCACGCATTTATTACAAATCGTGACTAGACAGGTCCCGTCAATCTATGTGGTTATTTCCTCAAAATACCATTTCAGACACCAATCTACATGGTCTTTACATGATCTGACCAAGATTATGTCTGGAGTTTAAAAAAGACTGTCATCTGAGTTTGTTTCGGCTTTTCTTCTCAGAGTAGTCAGATACCATCTATTTTTAAATTTATAATTGACTCTACTTCCAGAAATAAAATCATTTATCATTTAAAGATTACAAAAGATTGGAGTCCAATTTTCCCAGTAATTCGTTTCAAAGTAAGTAAATAATTAGTCTAGTCCTCTTTTCTTACTTACTTTGTTCATAATCCTGGCCAGGTTTACAGGATTGTCCTTGTAAAAGGACAATAGAGTGAGAGACAACTCTCCACGCTGCCGTCTCGTTCCCTCGCACAGTAATGGATGTTCTGCTTCAGAAACGTTGGCTTTTAACCCTAAAGCAGCAACGGCTGCTTCGAAGCCTAAAGTTTCGTCGTTTGCCGATCTTGCCTAAAGAAAAATATTTCGAAATAAGTTTTTATTAAAAATTACTAACTATTAGAGTTCGACCGAATTTTGTTTTCGGTTTTCGCCAATTTTAATTTTATCAATTATGTGCATTCAAATCGATACATTCAAATTATGTATTCAAAGTAAATAGATACATAGTTGCAACTACTTTTGTACAATAACTCTAAAATGCAGAAAAGATTGAAGATCTTGCAGAAAACTACAGTTTCGTTTGATTTAACTTTAAAACGGATAACATAATTATTAAAGATTGATAACGCAATTTTCACTTTTACCTAAGAAAAAGTTATCGAACACCGAAAATGCAAACTAAGCCGAATTTCGTTTTCACCCGAAAATAAAAATTAATTTTCAGTCGGACTACTGAAATCTGAAATATTGATGAAAACTTACAGGATGTTTATTCTCTTTATCATTTGCTGATAAAACGAGAACATCGAAAAGGAAGCTCGCCAATGCAATAGGTAACAGCGCCGGTCCACGGTTCCTATAAATCACAAACAGCACGAATAATGTTAAGTGTCAAATTTGATCGTTCCTTAATTTAAACCGTAGTTATTATGAGAAAAGGCGAAAAGTTTCATTGTAAATGTGAAAAATGCTTGATATCAACAAAATTTCTAACCTCAATGTACCGTCGCGCAGTTGCTCGGCCTTTTCGCGAGCTAAAGCCAACTGTTCGGCCCCTGTGGGAAGCTTCTTCAATAGAGAAACTAATTCCGTCTCTTGATTGTTGAGTTTCACCTCCAAAGCTTTAGTACTAGCCGGTGGACGCGCCATCTCGAGAGCAAACAGACCTATGCGGAACGCAAGCTCGTGATGTTCGCTGAATTCTGCTAGCACCTAGTAGCATAGGGTACAAAAATTATGATAAAAATCAGGGTCTTGAGAATTTTTTGTTTTATGAGGGGAGAATCTGAGGTATTACCACGGAATTTTTTAAACTCAGTATGTACCATCCAATTCGGAACTTATCCTGCTAAAATCTTAACATAGGTTAGTACGAATTAAATGCGCAAAACCAGCACCAAAATTGTCTGGTGGTAAGAGATCAGGGTAATAATTTGTCCCCCTGAAAGTGTACTCACAGTGCCGAGGAAGGCGCACTTCGAGAGCGTGGCGGAAGCGAGACATAAGAGGCGATGCGTGGCCAGTCTAGGGCCGAACGTATGCCGAGTTCTGGGCCGGCTCGGGTCGCGTGCGTCATACGGGCCGCGCTGCCAGGCGTCCGGCGCGCCGGGCCGGGCCACCGTCTAAACGGGTACAAGTTTTAGGAAAGAGAAAACGTTTTTGTTGGGTACTCACGTTGTCGAAGGTGCAAATTGCGAGCGTGGTGGACGACACAAGAGGCGGTGCAAGGCGGTGCACTGGCTAGGGCGGGCGGACGTCATCACGGGCGCGCCGACGGCACGAGCTCCACAGAGACGGACCAGAGAAATACTCACAGTGCAGAGGAAGGCGCACTTGGCCAGCGTGGCGGACGCCAGGCACGACAGGCGGTGCGAGGCGGCGCACAGGCGCGGGCTGGGCAGGCGGCGGCGCGGCCGGCGCGGGTCGGGGGCCGGCCCGGCCGGCGCCGGCGCCAGCGCGGGCGGGCAGGCCAGCAGCTCGCTGGCCAGGCGCGCGCCCAGTGCGCACGCCTCGCGCGCGTGCCCGTGCGCGTGCAGCCCCTCGGCGCGCGCGAACGAGCCCTCCCAGCCGCACGACTCGAACCCGCTGCCCGACGCTATCCCCTGAGGGAAATGCACGACTCTTACTGACTGCTAAGGGAGCATGACTAGCATGATTGAAAGAAGAAGCTTATTGTTTCATCCAAGGCAATGCAAGCGAGTGAGAACGCGATCTAGTTAGTTTTACAACTATTTTTACCAGACTACCAAGGGAGGTTTATGATTTTGTGTAATTATTTTACTTTTGCAACTACAGTATGTGACAAAATATTTACAGAATTTTTTTATTTATGTTTTATTGATGACGTCTACAGAGCTTCGCTGGCAAATTTAATTTGACCCTGTATACTTATAGATGTACAATGTATATGCTGTTGGCATATATAATAAAATAATAACTTACTGCGCTAGTTCCTTCGCCGGTGATAGCGCGTCTGGCGACAGCAGTGTCGTAGAAGTACAAGTTACAATCGTCATCCGATACCGACTCGTCATTGGACACGCGGCGGTGGGCGTCGTCTGACGATATGGGGGGAGAACTCGACTCTTGTGAATCCGTTTCGCCACCACTCTGCTGGAGAATTTCTTCTTCGTTCTCGCAGAAACCTTTCGTGTGAGAAGAAGGATGCGTTAAAATAAAATATAGGTTAATTGTTCAAAAGATGCTAAATATACATTAATAGCACTGTTTCCTTACACAAGGATTCCGTGTCGTGATTTCCAGGAACTATCGACTGCACATAATACACGTCTTTATTTCACTTCGGTTATCTATACAGGACAGGGTGTCCCAGAAGTCATCATCATAATAGTTACCAGAAAAAAAAAATTGACATTTTTTTAATTTTTTATTACAGTAATTTCTTCTTTTTTTTTTCGCTCCTTTAGCTACAAATCTTTACTTTTTTCAATTTTTTTGTAATCTTGAGTAGTGCTTGTGTAATCTTGAGTAGTGCTTGTGTAACGTGTTGTTTTAAATTCTTAGCTAACTGCTCCAACTTAGAATGAAATGTACTACGGCAGTTTGGCAAGTAACCTTCAAAGTTGACGCATTTATAAGGATTCTAAAATGGTATACAGCGTGTAACAGAAACCCTATTGTTATCCTTAAGCACTAAAGATAACAGCTGGTAAAGAATCACTATACATAGTTTCAGCTCAAAATAAAATACTCTAAAAATTGATACCAACTTTTTGGTTTCTTTGGTTTCTTAAATTCAAATCATAACAAACGTGTCACCGCACTACGTAGGTCAATAACTTTCCACGTTACTTGCCAATATCACGATAAATCTCTTCCGCAATTCTGCGCGCCTAGTACCCTAGTAGCCGACCGCAGGCGGTGTTCTTTGTCGGCACAAACTGACGAAATAAAAGTTGCCGCCGCGGCACCGCACAATCGCTTTGGCGGCGTGCCGCCAAAGCGATGGCGCGCGCGCGCACTGACTACACCATACCTACTTTACTTTACCGTGAATCCGTGATGTAAAAATTAATGCGTAATTATTGATTTACAGTTTACTCATTGATATCAAGCCAGAAAATGCACGAAAAAATTGAGATAACAAAATTCACGTAAAAAAAATCGAAACAAAGTTTAGGTAGGAACTAGTTTCAGCCCTTATTTCTTATTATTACCGAGTAAACAGTAAAATCTTAAAGCTTTATTTAAAAAAAAAACTTACATTTTTAAAGATGGGGTTCGATGTGGTGACCTTGGTGTTGTATGCACAAGGCCGCTCGCTTGTTCATGGACACCTGAACATTGCGTAGCATGTCTGTTGTTATTGTCCTGAAAGCGGCCTCAATGCGCACTTTCATAAGCTCCATTGTATCACACTGCACTGCGTATACTACATTTTTAATGTACCCCCACAAAAAAAAGTCTAATGGGGTTAGGTCTGGGGATCGCGGAGGCCAAGCCACGCTTCTACTACCACGCCCAACCCACTGGGGAAAGCGCGCATCTAAATAATGGCGCACATCTCGAGCAAAGTGTGCCGGTGCACCGTCGTGTTGAAAAATTAAATTATTCTCCATCACAAGATTAATGTAACTTAACACTGGTAGCACTGAGAGGACATCGTCTAATTCATTCCTCAGGAAGCTTAAATAATTTTGGCCGTTTAAGCTTTGCGGCAAGAAAACTGGTCCTACGACGACGTCTCCAATTATACCTGCCCACACGTTCAGTCGCCATTGGTGTTGGAATGACGACTCTGTCGAAGCATGCGGGTTCGTGTGAGACCAAACATGTTCGTTGTGGATGTTGCTTATTCCCGCTCTCGTGAAGGATGCCTCATCAGTCCATAGCACTCTTGAACCGAAATCTGGCGAAGCTTCTAACTGGTTTCGGTACCACTCGCAAAAGGCCACGCGAGGTAAAAAATCTGCCGGTATCAACTCCTGGGTGCGACGGAAATGGTATGGGTGCTGACCGTCATTGCTCAGCACTCGCCATACCTGCATGTGGTTAGAGGCACCCAGCGCTAATGCAGCTCGACGTGTGCTAGTGCGTGGATTGAGGTCAAAATGCTCCAATACAGCTTCTTCAAATTCTGGATCGGTAGTACTCGGGCGACCCTCTGAAGCAGGTGCGTGGAATGACCCAGTTTGGTACAGACGATGTACCATCCGACTAAAACATGCCGACGAAGGCAGTTCTCGACGCTCAGCATCTGGTCTACCCGCAATAAAACGGCGACGGTACAGTTCTCGGGCAGCTCGCAAATTACCATCTTCTGCTCCGACACACATCATCATTTCGTAATATTCGCTATTACTTAACGACATTTTGCAAACACAACTAAAAAGAAATTGTTAGGTGTAGCCGAACTTAACCGATGCGCGTATCACAGGGATAGAAACGAGTGCACTAGAAGCGGAAAAGAATACGACTGACGAGCAAAACAATAAATAAGATATAAGAATAATGCTAAATAAAGCTCCTAGTCCCTGCTTTTCTGGTACCTAACTATTATTTCGTTAAAATGACTACTACCTAACCTATAGGGTAGCTAGTCCTATTAGTGTCCACTACTATTAAAAAATATTGTTCAAGAATTTAAGATTATTTTACATACCTACCCCGCCCTGGGTGGCGTGGAAGTAGGTATCTACTGACTGAAAACCTTTCTGTTCCTTTAGTTGCCCTTGCATTCCGGGGCCGCGTTATATCGTTAGAACATTCTAGCAACCCCAGAAATTCCCGCAACTCCGGAAAATCATTAATTTCAATCCATCAAAGATCATATGATTGGGCCGCGTTATTTCGTTAGAAGTCTGAATTAGAAGTTGTATTTACCAGGAGTAATTGGACAGACTGCAATTGGTTAATATACCCTAAGACCCTAACCCATTGGGTTTACACACATTATGATAATTACATTGTGTGTGTAATGTCGTAATCAGGGTTCTGTGAGCAAACGATTTTCAATTCATCAGTAACAATTCCTGTTACTCATGCGGTCCTAGTACTTTTATTAATTTCTTTCCACAATTAGATGCAGTTTTGCGACATTTTTTATTGACTACATTTGAATCATAGCCGCAGCGGTTTAAACTGTGGTTTTTTTAAACCAACGAACGCCGTGGTTATTATCGGAATAAATAAATAAATAGGTACACACGCCCCCAACCACTCTCGTGGCCCATTTTATTAAGCGCACTCTTTTTATTTTGTTTGATTTTTTCAATGCCCTTATTTTAAAAATTATGAACGGAACCCACTGTGAATTTATTTGTACTAGGAGAAGAATAAGCTGCGAAGAGGTGAATTTAAATATTTTTTTGGGTTCAGTTGGACATAAATTGTGACTAAATCCTTTTTCTATTCTAAGTTCTAATGGCAAATATTAATGATTATTTAAGCAATTAATTCCTGGTAGGATGCACGTAAGGTTCTGATTTTTATGATCGATTTAATTGTACGAGCTGACGATTTATCAAACCGATTCGTGTTAATGCGATCTTCAAGCAAATTGATTCAATAGGTAAGGTTTTTGAATGAATTTTTAGAAGATCGATTCTTTCAAAAGCACTGGATTCGATCTGTGAATCGAATAAAAAAATCGATTTAAAGCAAAACATCGTTCATCCTTAAGGCCACCAAAACAAAAGGTTAGGTTAGGTTAGGTTAGGTTAGGAAAGGAAATTTACAGGAATATTGTTCTTGAATTCGGTATTTACTGTGTTGTAGGTACAGTGGTAAGGTGGGTGGAAGATTACTATGTAGATAATTTATCAACAAAGTAATCTTCTACAAAAGGACTACTACGTAAAAAACCAACAGGTGTGTAAATGATACCGGACAATGCGAGCAGGTATCTAAATATTATTTCGTTAAATGTTGATACCTACCTAGACAAATTAATTGTATTGTAGCTAGTTCACAAACATAAACAAAGTTAAGGAAAAATCTGTAATAATATTTTGTAAACAAAAAATTAACATGCGGAACCTTTTATTCAGAAGTACCAGGAGTAAGAGGTTTATTTTTACTCACAAATAGTTCGCTGACACCGATCAGCTGACTTAGTGCTAGTGATGTGTTTAATTCAATTTGAAAAGTTCGGTTTCTGGTATCAATGTATTAAAAATTCTCATGACTTCCGAACATGTAGAGCTAGGAATATAAAACCCTTCCAATATCGTTTGATATCATCCAAAGAAGTTGTGCCCTTGGTATGTATATACCCTTTCCGTTACACGTTGTATAGAACTTTGCTGCATTATTTCTTAGATTACAGGGGAAAAAAAATCTTTCAAGAATCCCAGTTTTGATAAAAATCTTTTTAACCCCCGACGCAAAAACGACGGGGTGTGTGTGTGCGTGTGCGTGTGCGTGCGTGCGTGCGTGCGTGTGCGTGTGTGTGCGTGTGCGTGTGCGTGTGCGTGTGCGTGTGCGTGTGCGTGTGCGTGTGCGTGTGCGTGTGCGTGTGCGTGTGCGTGTGCGTGTGCGTGTGCGTGTGCGTGTGCGTGTGCGTGTGCGTGTGTGTGTGTGTGTGTGTGTGTGTGTGTGTGTGTGTGTGTGTGTGTGTGTGTGTGTGTGTGTGTGTGTGTGTGTGTGTGTGTGTGTGAGGCAACGTAGCTCCCGAACGGATGAACCGATTTTGATTTAGTTTTTTTTTTGTTTGAAAGGTGTATTAGTCGAGACTGTTCTTAGACATGTTTCATCAAAATCGGTTCAGCCGTTTGAAGATTATCAGCTCTTTTCTGGTTGAAAAAGGGATTTTAGCCTCTGATCAACTCAAAATTTGGGATTCTATTACTTCAATGATATTAGACGAATAAAATAATCTTGAACTGATGCTGGAGCAACACCTGGAATTTCCAGGAAACCCAAGTTATTCACCAATAAACAGCAGAAGTATCGTGTTTGGGCTCATTGAAAAGGTCTCAATGAATAGATTATAGATAAATAGTGATTTAAGGGAGCCATTCAGTTTAAAAAGCAAGAAATAAAAATTAAATTTAAAATTTTTAAAAACCCCCGACCCAAACAAAAACTCAAAAAAGTAAAAAATAATATTTATAGGCCTTTTAATTTTAACGTAATATTTTGATCAGGGCATTGTCAAGTCGGGGGACGGTCAATGAAAACGCCAAACAGAGGCCTAGCCGTCCCCCGACTTAACAATGCCCTGATCAAAATATTACGTTAAAATTAAAAGGCCTATAAATATTATTTTTTACTTTTTTGAGTTTTTGTTTGGGTCGGGGGTTTTTTAAATTTTAAATTTAATTTTTATCTACTAAAAATGATTTTAGTGTAACCAAAACTTGCCTTGAGCGTAACTAAGATTCTAGTTTTCTATTCTATTCTATTTTTAAAGGTTCTGGCTCCATCGGTAACGTTCGATGATTTGGCCAATGTTAAGGTATGAGAAGGTAATGATCGTAAACTATTACCCCCTTATTACAAAACAAGGTTTTTCTTTAGGTATGGTTTAAACCACCGAGCCTGTTTTTGAAATAAGAACTTAGAACTGAAATAGAATTACAGCTCCTTTTACAAAACTGACAATTTAGCACTGGACTAACTTGTCAGTTTTGTAAAAGGAGCTGTATTTCGATTGCAGTTAGGTTCTTATTTAAAAAACAGGCTCGACGGTTTAAACCATACCTAAAGAAAAACCTTGTTCTGTAATAAGGGGGTTAAATATTCTAGTTTTAGCGTGAGGAAGAATAATTCCATGAAGTGTGAGCGAGACAGATCGTGACGCTTTCGAGTCATACTATTTCTTAAATTTAGGATAAATATTCCTGGGATTTAAAAAACCATCACAGGGTGTACATTTTTCGAAAAAAAGAAGAAATTACTGTAATTTAAAAAATACACGACTAAGATTTTTTTATATATTTTTCTGGTAACTGTTATGATTTGTCCTATCACCCGATTCCGCTTGACGTCGACTTCTGGAGAGCTTTTTTGACGCACTAATCTTTGGAACTACCAGTCGGATTTGATAGCCCAATTCCAATCAAGAATTAGGCTAAATAGCTGCTATTAAATAGTCAATGCTATTTATCATCACGCTAAGACCCGACCGAGCAAAAATGAAAATAAACTAAATAAAATACAAGCGAAGAAAAGAGCGGGCCGGCGATCAGAAACTTGAAATTTTATGCGGACGAAGTTTCGAACCTCTAAATTATTTAAAAAAAAGTAATCATTACCTTCAGATGAGACACTCGAATGATTACCGTCACTTGGTCCTTGGTCGCGCGGAGGATCACTTGGGCCCTCTTCAGCACCAGAAGGCTACACAAATGATTATTAAGTATTAAACACCTATCTTATTCAAAAATACAAAATAATTGACAAAAATATAAAATGCCTGTTTTACTTCAGAATACAAATACCTGATTTGATGGCCCGGCAATAGCTAAGTCGGCGGTCATGTGCCTATGAATACGATGAAGTACTGGATCAGGGTTCGTCAGTCTGTAGCTTAGTGACATCTCGTTGTTCAACACCGCTTTAGACGAATGCACCTGAAACAATACTCATGATTGAAAAAACCGACCAAGTAGTGAGAGTAGGACTAATTTAACACTAAATTTTTTTAAACACGTTTCTTGTTTCCCTTTTATTTTCAAAAACTTGAAAATAAAAGGGAAACAAGAAACGTGTTTAATTTTTTTTTATTATAATAACGCACTATTGAATTGTTTACGTCCGGTACCGTGTGGTGCCGGACGTAAAGAATAGCATCATCCCATCTCTTCCCGTGGGTGTCGTAGGAGGCGACTAAGGAACTTACTAGAGAATGGGCAGCAGCGTTCTCTATGCATTTTACCACCATACTGCGATCGCCAACCTGTTTGCCAAGCGTGGCGATTATGGCAAGCCCCCCAAATTGGGGGAGGCCTATGTCCAGCAGTGGACGTCTTCCGGCTGAAATGATGATGATGATGATGATGACAATTGAAATACACATAATTGAAAATGTTGGCACCCTTTGGGTACTTACTTAACCCTAAAAACTAAGATAAATAATAGGGTATTTTACTCCATATGAGAAAACATTTTAAAATATATTATTGAGATAGCTTAGGCAAAATGCAGTCAGAAAATATTAGTTTTAGTTTATGAAATTACAAAATAAATGTTAAAATACAATTTAAAGATTTCAGTTTTTTGAAATCTGTTTTTGAACGCCAGGAAATTGTAGCCGCCCTGCTATATTACGTCATACGGCATGTCAACTGAGCAACTTTGTACTTTTATTATTTTCTTAACCAAAGTAATTTTAATTCAAGGGGAACCTAGTCGCTGGCTCGAACTCACTGGTGAGCCTGGCTAAAAAACACGCTGTCTCACGAGGCTTCGTGTCCGACAGAGGTAGTATCAGTGATGGGCAGTTAGACGCTAGTCTACACGCACAACGTTATTGAGTGAGATGCAGGATCATTTATAGTAAAACAGGAGCGTAAAAATTAAGAATAAGTCCTTCGGAAGATCGGGTTTTATGAAAAAGCCACGGCATAATTCAAAGACCAATAAAGTTTATTGAACTTTTTGACAATTGAACTTTGTCGGTACCGACTTGGTTTTGGAGATTTTACACTTCTTTTATTACTTAATCACGCCCAAAGTTACGTTAAATTAGCAAGAAAAACGAATCTTTGTTGGCTCATAACTTTTTAATTTACTATTCTGTTTCCGTACAGAGCCTGTACTACAACAGACAATATTAAGAGCGCTGTCATAGGTCCACCAGCGCCACTCCTTAAAAAAAATATTATCTCGTGACTGCAAAGCAATTATGAAAAACGGCTCAATCAGCTGTCTTGGTGTGTCTAGAATTCTTTTTTTTTTTCTGATTGAGTCGTTTTTCATAATTCCTTTTCGGTCACGAGATAATATTTTTTTAAAGGAGTGGCGCTAGTGGACCTGTGACAGCGCTCATAATGAGACAAAAAACATAACGTGTTTAATTTTTTACGTACATTGTCAAACAGTGGAGTAAAACCCTCCCGAAGTTTGTATGGAAAAAATGTGGACAGAATTCACCTTAATTAATATTTTGCATTCAGGAACAGCAAACTGTTCCGTGTGGTTCCGGACGTAAAAGAATAGCGCCATCCTATTATTTCCCGTGGGTGTCGTAGAAGGCGACTAAGGGACTTACTAGAGAATAGGCAGCAGCGTTCTCTATGAATTTTACCACCATACTGCGATCGCCAGCCCACCTGCCAATGGGCACGCCACGATTGCGGCGGTAAGTCCCCTCTTTGAGGAGTGGTTTGAGAGGCGGCATGGCGTCCTCACCTTCCGCCTGACGCAGGTCCTCACCGGACACGGTTGTTTCGGGAGGTTCCTGTTTCGGATAGGGCGGGAGGAAACGCCCGGGTGTTTCCACTGCGAAGATCGCCCTGAGGACACGGTGGAGCACACGGTGGCGGTCTGCCCTGCTTGGGCGGAGCACCGCCGTGTCCTCGTGGAGGCGATCGGCGGCGGCGATCTCTCGCGTCCGGCCCTGGTCCAGGCCATGGTACGGAGCGAGAGGGCATGGGGAGCCGTCACCTCCTTCAGCGAAGCAGTGATGCTCGCGAAGAGGGAGGCGGCGCACGTGAGGGAGAGGCAGCATATGCGCCCTCGCGACCCCAGCCGCCGCAGGATACGGAGACGCCCTGGGCGTCGGGAATCCCAGGCCGATTTCCGGCCACCGTAGGCATGGGCTTGCGGACGGCGAGTAATGGGTAGCTCGCTGTCCGGTAAGGACCAAGCCCAAGTCGACGGCGCGTTGTGTTCCACGCGCGCCTCAAAGAGATGTCAGCACAAATAGTGATGGGACCCGCAAGGGTCGATGCCTGCCAGGGGTGCGGGTTTGTTCGAAAGAGACACCACAGCCCCTGGCTTAAGGGCTACTGAAGGAACACGGGTGGGTTTTAGTCAGTAAAAGTCTGACACGCCCTCCTGCTCCACCCAGAGCGGGAGAAGTTATTTGATGATTTCCCACCCAAAAAAAAAAAAAAAAAAAAAAAAGCCCACCTGCCAAGCGTGGCGATTATGGCAAACACCCCATTTTGGGGAGGCCTATGTCCAGCAGTGGACGTCTTTCGGCTGAAATGATGATGATGATGAACAGCAAACCAACGATAAGCAGAAAAATAACTCATTTTTTTAATTTTCATCAATTATCTTTAAAAATATCAGCGCATTTGTTTATACAGCAAACTGACGTCATACCCACAGAAAAATATGGCGTCCACTGCGTCCACCGTTTTCGTCAAATTACACGCGAAATTTGAAAATGTAAAATTTAAATGGGTTTTATGGCACTAATCAATTAAATAAAAATGTTGTGTTTTTAGTGGTTTATTAGCAATCGAATTAAGACACTTTTCAAAAATGGGTGCACTTATTGTGTGAGCGCCCAAGAATCAGTCCCTGTAGGAAACAATAGCCGTAAAAGGATCATACTAAATCTCCCAAAGACAGTAAAGCTACAGTTTCCTACGGTGGCCGCCATATAACAGCTGCCGAGACGGCCGTTATGGAAATTATGATAGCAGGGTTTGACTTTACAGAGTAGAAAACACTCCAACTTACCATCATAAGATACAGTGATGTCATAGGATCGTCGTAATTGCGAACGCTATGTGGTCCCCACCGCAATATTAGGATACCTTAGCTGTACAGAAACCACGTACCTGATGCACACTATCATTCTGCTTATCAGCATGCCTGAAGATAGTGAAAGGACTGTGATACAAAGGATTCAAGTCCTTAGTGTATGTCACTCCAGGTATCGGATAGTCCTCCCACTCTAGGAAGCAAGCCTCCATGGCAGGGTGAAATCCTGGGAACACCTCATTCTCGCTGATGCCATTTATGTATTGAGGATGTAAGTGTGAACGTGACGTATGCCGAGTGTGTGACGTCGAACTTGTTGTTATGTGATTGTTGCGGTTTTTTGCCACCTGTTTGAAAATTATATATTAAATGTTTACATATAGTATAAAAGTACACGTCATACACGATAATTATGTCTTTGTGTCTTATAAAGTACTAGCGGCGCTCCGCGGTTTCACCCGCGCAGTTCCCGTTCCCGTGGGAATACAGGGATAAAATATGGCCTATATCACCCGGGGATAGTGTAGCTTCCGAACAGTAAAAGAATTTTTCAAATCGGTTCAGTAGTTTCGGAGCCTATTCAATGCAAACAAACAAAAAATCAAATCTTTCCTCTTTATAATATTTGTTTAGATAATGTAGCCTCAGACACCGAAGAATATTCGAACTCTCGGTTTTTGGAATCCTGATTATTCTCTGAGGATTTATCTTACGGCAACTTAAATGATTGTTTGACCGAACCAACGATTTACATTGCCATAACATTAGGATTCCATAGGTTTTCAAAAATGCACGAAGATGGTGTGAATAGTACCTACTTGGTGTATTTCAGTGTTCTGCAGTCTTACCTTATCAAGTACTTTCATGTGCCACTGAGCGAACTGCTCGTGAAGCGTATCGCGTTCATGAGGTGCTAGGGCCGGATTCAATGCGGCTAAACGCCACAACACAACCACCTGTTTGCAAAAAAAAAAAACTGTAAACCAAGCATTTTCTTGCAAAGTACTTGAGATGGCTTATGTTGACCGAAAGTTGGGTGCAAATAGATTTAGATTGTGGCCAAAACACGATGTTTTTATTTTTTTGGGTGAGAAATCATCAAATAACTTCTCCCGCTCTGGGTGGAGCAGGAGGTCGTGTCAAACTTTTACTGACTAAAACCCACCCGTGTTCCCTCAGTAGCCTGTGTGCCAGGGGCGGCGGTATTTCTTTCGAACAGCTCGCACCCCTGGCAGGCATCGGCCCTTGCGGGCCCTATAAAAAACACGATGGTACCAACAATTTTTGTTCTTGATCTAAGGGAAATTTGATTACCAAAAGGTCAATCTGATTTATTTACCGTCGCTCAAAAAGTATTGCGAAAAAGTTTTTTGTATGAGATACTGGCCAGTTATAAATTTATGATCTATTTTGAAAATATGATTATTTGTAAAAATTGGTATGTTACAATTTCAAAATTTCCCTCCATTTGCGAGCTAAACTAAATTAGCATGTCTCATAAAAAATGTTTCTGCGCCTGGAACATTTTCGCGCTATAATTTTTAGCCCCCGACGCGGAAACGACAGGGTTTTATAAGTTTGACGTGTCGGTGTGTGTGTGTGTGTGTCTGTCTGAGACAACTTAGGTTCCAAACGGATGAACCGATTTAGATTTTTTTTTTTGGTTTGAAAGGTGAATTAGTCTGGAATGTTCTTAGACATGTTTCATCAAAATAGGTTCAGCCGTTGAAGATTATCAGCTGTTTTCTGGTTGATGAAGGGATTTGAGCATCTTCCACAGGTCTGATCAAGTTGAAATTTGGTATTCCATTACTTCAATAATATTAGACGAACAAAGTAACCTTGAACTGATGCTGGAGCAACACCTGGAATGTTGTACTCAGCCACAAACAACAGAAGTATCGTGTTTGGGCTCGTTGAAAAGGTCTCAATGAATAGGTTATGGATATATGGTGATCAGGACGAGGATTTAGGATAAATTAGTAACAAACTTCACTGTGGGAAACATACGCAACGCTGCGCAGATTTAAGCGACACATTAAGTTTAAAAAGCAGGAAATAAAAGTTAAATTAAAAACGCCAAACAGAAGAGGCCTAGATTTTCATTAGCCGTCCCCCAACTTGACAATGCCTTGATCAAAATATTACCTACAACTTAAAAGGCCAATAAATCTTTTATTTTTGATTTTTAGGGTTTTCGTTCGTGTCGGGGATTTTTTTTTCGAATTCAAGTGCCGCCTGAAACCAGACGAATCGCACGATGGACTTCAAATTGCATTCATGTATGAAGGCCTTTTAAGGCAACCGTGTCTCATTGGTATTACGAATTCAAGCGCGGTCGACTAACTTTGGGGGATGAAGAAAGAAGTGGTCGCCCTTTGACGGCTGTTATGGAAGAAAACGTGATAGCAGTGAAAAATTTAATCCATGACAATAGGCGAGTTACGTATCAAGAGATTCAGCACATACTGCAGGTTGGATCGGGAAGCCTTCACGAAATTCTACACGTGCATCTTCGCGTGAGGAGGATAGTTTCACGCTGGGTGCCGATATGCTGACAACCTCACCGATGCTCAGCAGCAGGCCCCGGGTGGAATGTTGCCGTGATATGATAAACAAATTTGAAGCAGGCTCGTCTCGGCGTGTTTACGACATCATTACAAGTGACGAGTCTTGGATTTATCAATACGATCTAGAAACAAAGCGCCAGTCGACGGTTTGGGTGTTTCAAAACGAATCAACGCCTACCAAAGTGAAGCGATCTAGAACCGGAGGGAAGATTTTGATCGCGAGCTTTGTTTGCAATTTGACTGGCTACTTGGTATCAATTCCTTTACGGAACCAAAGAAGCATCAACGCTGAATGGTATACTACCAAATGCTTGGCAGAAGTTTTCTCTGTTGCGAGCAACAAGCGACCAAACACGGCTCTGCGGGCTACTGCTCCACTACGACAACGTGCCTTCGCACACCACGCTCAAAACGAGGGACTATATACCTGGACAGCACGCCGGTCAAACTCCTGGGTCACCCTCCTTACAGCCTTGACCTAGCACAGTCCGACTTCATTTTATTCCAGAAAATAAAAAAATCTGCTCAAAGGAACACAATTTTCGTCGCAGGAAGATGCGCTATCAGCGTTCGAGCAGGCTGTAAACGAGGTGCCTGCGGTGGACCGGAAAAATTGTTTCGAAAACTGGTTCAGACGCATGAAACTTTGTATAGAGGCTAGTGGACAGTACTTTGAAAAGATTTAACTAAAAATATTTACCTTTAGAACATTTTATTTTTACCCTCGCAAAACTTTCTGAGTGTCACACGTAACAGTCTTATCATCTTGGTGAGCACTTTTTACAGTCTTTTCAGCAACTTTCAATAACTGACATATTGCACTATTTCCTTACCTCATCACACAGAGAGGAGCAGGCGTGTTGCGCAGCCGAGTTTCCTCCACTGCCGCCGTGTTTGCCGCCGCCGCCGGTACTACCCCAAGCGACCAGAGCAGCCTTAGTCGTGTACCACCAGACTATGATCTAAGTAAAAATTAATAGGTATTGAAGTTCACGGAGGTAAAAAAAAATGAAGGCTTTACGGTTTCAAAAAATATGGTACTAAAGTCAGCTTCTAGCGTGAAGGAACGAACAAGCTTTTCAAAATTTTAAGAACCATGGAAATTAATATCTCAATATCAATGGGGTGTTTTAGAATGAACATAGAACACAAAAACTATGATTCTGACAACAATGTTAAATGTTCGTCGTATTTTTGGTTATTTTGAACAGCCTCTTCGTCCCCCACATTTAGATACTGACTGTACAAACAAAGACATCGTAAAAATATATTTAGTCAAACGTATTACTAGGCCACTACTAAACACACGAGAGGCCCAAAATCTTACCTGTTCACAAGCCATGACCTCTTCGGTAATTATTTCCAGTAGAGGTATGGCGTTTCTGTCGTTTCTCTTGAACATCTCTCTGACAATAGAGAGTAGGTTCCACATGCCTTCCGGCTCCCTGCCTCGAAGCGGCCTCAGCAGCGACGACCATTCCGCAGCGGCCGGGGGCGCGCTTGTACTTAGGTAGTTGACGTCACTGTACAATTTTTAGATGTTGTCAATCAAAAGAGATGGAAAACAAAGTAAATATTAGAGCGAAATGTTTGTGAAAATTTGACGCGAATGGCTTATTCTGATTATATAGCCCTATAACGAAACATCAAGTTTCTACTTTGATAACAGCAACATGAGTGAAAGCAGTCGTTTTTGTTTTGTTTGTCGTCGTTAAATGGGTCAGAACAAGTAGAAACGGTAAAAAATTAAAGGGGAGTTCCTAAGTCAATATTGCCAGCGGCTTCGCCCGCGTGGTGGTCAAATATTATCCCACGGAAACAAACAAATCCAGGTTATATTCTATCTGTGTGCCAAATTTCATCAAAATCCGTTCAGCTGTTGTTGCGCGATTGAGTAACAAACATCCAAACTTTCAAATTTATAATATTAGAAGAATTTTCTGCTCTACTAGGTTTTTCATGGATTCTATACCTATGTGATATAACTTAAAAATTACAAGCTTTATTCGAAAACAAAATTACCTAAATACAATAGGCGTCGGTACACAGAACTTGACTAATATCTTGTTGATATTGTTGTGCAAGGTCTTCTCATCGAGGAACCAGGAGGTGTACTCGTAAGCCGAAGCGCCAGCGGTAGGGTCCGGAGCTCCACACGTCGTGTTGATCGGGTTAGGTTGAGCTGACAGCAATTCGTCGAGGATATGTTGAGCGGTCGGTAGAACTTGCCGCGGCAACTCGGATATCAAGTATTGGGCGAACTTCTGCAGTTGATCTCTTCGCAGTCGTTGGAGTGACTCTGATACTGGTGCTCTGAGGCATACTTGTGTTGGCTAGAAGACATTATAATGATTAATTGATTGATTAAAATAATTAATTATGAAAAGTTCTATAATTAGATGATTATTCATGCAATTAAACTGACGGTAAATACTCAAAAGTTTCCTGAATACCATGACTGGATATCAAATAAAACTGACTCAGTTTACGTTATAGTTTTTTTACTTTGTAATATCTGTATTTACACTAACTCACAATTATTTTACTGTTAGGAAATAGAAATGCCCTTTCAATTACAAAACAAAACCTGCTAGCTGCTTTGCCAAAGTATTGATTTAACTAGTTGGCAAGGTACAAACTATAAAGTTACTAGTAGTCATTTCAGATGAGTAACATGTCATCTATAAATAGTCAGATCTTTTCATGTGGTAGACTTTTGACATTGTCAATAATGTGTAAGAAAGGTGCAAAGGATTTGGACTTATGAAATGTTAGAATATATCTGTTTCCTATGGATAGGAACACAAAGAAAATAAACATTTACCCTCTTATTTATGAACATTGGTTAAAGTTAAGAGATGTTTAAACATCAAAAATGTATGGTTAAACACACGCTAATCATTACTTAACTTCAGCTAAGGCGGTAAGGCATTTTTAAATGATCGACTTCTACGTGAGATTGTCAGCAACACCAAGGCGTTGCTGGCCTTTCTCGAGGAGCTGGGGTGGATCGAATGACCGATTCTCCCACCCGTACGCAAAATACGCGCTTTGACGTGGAGTTGCGGACAACAGCCCGTTTTACCTATTACCTATTAATGATCGACTTCATAAAAATCTGTTGTGAAATATGATTGATTGACTATTTATGCTATTCTGTTATGAGCTAGTTCCATTTGATCTTGAAATTATTTATCTGTCAATCTAACAACAAAACACTAGGCTATTTTCTGAAGCTGAAATAACAATGGGGATATCTGGGCAATAAATGAATTAATAAGTGTTGAGAATCAACTTTTATTGTTATATAGCACAACTAATCAAAATTTTAATCCAATAAGGAACTAAGTAATTCTTAAAAACTTACAAGATGTATCCTGTAGAGGCAGACAGAAACAATGTGTGAACACCAGTGAGCAGTTGAAGAGCAGGTGCAGTTACATGATGATATTCTTTGGCGGTCAAATGTGACCGCCACATTGAACTGTGCCCGAGGCATACTTAGTACAACCACTGCCGCAGATAAGTGAAAACCTAGGAACATTTTGAAGTTTTGTAATAATGTATCATAGGTAAATTATGGTTAAGAAATGTAATTATGACATTGTTAACCTTCATTTATTGATATAAATATTATGACAAGACAAGTTTCAATACACAATTAGTTACCACACCTCTATCTAGTTATTGGATTTTTTACATTGGATTACTTAAAAACAAAAAATCCTTTAGTTCCCTAGTAGAACGGAAAAAAATAATTTCCACATTACGTACCAATTTGTAAAACGTCTTTGACAGCTCTATCCCGGAACAAATGTTCTCCTTTCTGGAACTCATCAGCTGAGCCATTGGCAAGGCAGGAGTACAACCTGATGTCATCTTCACTGTCTGGGAAACTCCAGAACGCAATCTGAAGTTGCAGTTGCTCCGGCACCGGTGGATAGACATGTTCAACTAATTCAAACGGTATGTGAGATGCTACGCATTTTGCTGCAAGTTCACTTAGTGTTGAAACTGTCTTTTCTGTAAAGTTTAATATATATTGTTTCTTGTAATTGCTGTAAAAACTTTAGTTGAAGTTTTTAGTTGATACTAAGGATGTTCTAAACGAAAAAACTTTTTTTTTTTACTTTTTGTTGATAATTATATTATGTAGATATTATAATATTGTTACTAATTTAATCAATTTATCAATTAATGTTAATATTTTTTTATGATGTTGAAAATATAATTAAGAAGTTAATGATAAACAAATAATCCACAAATACATAAAATAGTATAATATTTATTAATATATACATATATAATACTTAGTAAATGTAGACTTATCTGTGTACTTAGTATGTACTTTTTTTACAATTTCAAAACCAAATGCACATTTAAAATATGTTGGTATGTTAAAAATAGCATACCTTGTGTTCATATTTTACAAGGTGTTGATGTCTAAAATTAGTCATTTAAATATTACACTCATATTTCATTATTTAAACAATATAATATCTACAAAATTTCAGTGAAAGTTAGAAAGTAGTCAAGAACCAAAAACTTTCCATTCACTTTGCATTTATGGCAATAAAAAGGATCTACAGCAATAAAAAACGTATTTCAAAACCACAGGTATTATTTAATGTTCGGTTCACATAAAGGTAAATGACTTCTAGCACCTGTTCTTTGTATCACTCAACACAATGTACATCCTAATAATAAGTACATAGATATCATGACATCAAGACTTATTACTGAAAATAAGGGCTAAATAAAGATATTTAAACAATTCATGACATAAAATTAACATAATTTCGCCTGTACATGTATGATTCGTCAAGAAATGTAAAATAGTGTCATCATTTCGATGGTTCGAAACAAAGAATCAGCTGTAGGTATAGTTACCTTGAATATTCTTTTTTGTCGATCTGCTTCCAAACGGGTTCTGAAGATTTGGACGCCTCCATCCTCGCCAATTGTTGCATAGGCTCTCGGGCTCTGAACTCCAGCTACACAGGGAATCTTCTTCGAACCGTTCAGAATCCTCGAAACTAAAATGGTCAGCCTCCTCCCAGTCAAGTAGGGGAGACCCCACGTCGACTGGGGCGGCTGGACGACCCCCTTTGCCATTAGTATTTGATGACCCCGCCACGATAGTGAGATTTATTGGAATTATCTCTCAATAAGATACGCTGGATGAATTCAGCGATTTATCACAAGGGGGTATCCACGGTCACTGAATTAACATATCTCTATCGGGTTTGAAATATTTTATGTCACAAGATCAAAATGTTCAAAAGGAGAATACAATGAAACAAAATACATCACAGAATGTAAAATTTTCTAGTTTGAAATCAAACGATATAATTTATAAATCCCATCAGCACAATAACAAATATGGCCGAACAACGTCCCAATCTCATCGATATACATAGATAACTACAGTACCTATATATCTGCAACCAATGTACCATTTTTACCCATGTAATATTACCTCTATACATTTCTATCATCTCTCATTCATCAGGAATCGACTAATGGTTTCAAAAATCGCATCAACAAAATCAAACAATAAATTAAATTGATCAGAGGCAAAACTAACACCTGCGTAAGTAATTAGAGTGTACTTAGAACTGAATCATGAAACATTTGTGGACAATTTCTAAGAAAAATATTTTGAGAGATGGGAATGTTTCAATAATATATTTCTTAGAAATCGTAAATGAAGGAAATGTATTGTATACCATGCTTTACAATGAATGTAAAGAAAAATTATATATGAGACTACGATTTTAAATATTGTGCCAGGCAAGCTCAAGCTCACAGAAACCTATTTCTCCTAGCGGGCGAAGCATAGATAAAACACTAAATACAAGGGCGAAGGTTGACACTGAACAAGTTCAGTTTGATGGGTCGATGAGTCTTCAACCAAACTGACATCAATAGAAAGATAGAAAGATTGGATCCAAAGAGTTAAGTATTTTTAATTGGAACCATTATTGGGTCAAACACATTGAATCAAATCGGAGTCAAATAGTTTAAAAAAAAAATGGCATTTCGTAGTTGACCTTGAGAGGCCGTAACTACTTCACCGGACTTTCCTGTGGTTGCCATAGGAGAACTCAAAGCCTCCAGCCAGGGGCGCAAAAATACTTAAATTACTATGCGACCGCACGCTGACTGAGGGCACCCCCTGTGGGGTACCGGCCTCGGCTCAGGGCGTCACTCATAGGGGGTGTGACTGAGGAGCGACCTCTGTATCATGTAGCGGAAGCAAAGGTTGAGATGTCCAATTCTGTTTGTGATATTCATCACTAGAGGGCGCACGGGATCAATGAATCTTCACGCATAAATATCGATTGATGCCCGCTCCTCGACACTGGAGGCGCTGTTTTATGAATGGGTATTGTAATATTATTATGAATAAAATTTGTAGTACTGGCCCACTGACACTACGTGGCAGCGCTGTAGAAATGGGTCGAACATACTAGAAGTTTCTGGAACCGGATGTTGACTGTAAACGCGAGTTCTTCCGCCCACATTGCGATTGTGGCGTTCTGTTCACTTCCAGACACGAAAGAGTGCACTAGTCTCGTAAGTTTCTACCGCATTAGATAGAAATATTGAACTGTAGCCATCCTAGCCCGAAAGTGCCCGAAACTAGTGAATAATAGTTTATAATAATTCTTAGTAGTGATCGCGTGTTTTTCATTGCTAGATTTGTCTTCTGTCCTCAGCAGGGGGACAGCAAGGGACAGGCTGGATCAAATCATTTTCATTACTCTCAAATCTTGGGGAATCTAACTCAGTTCAGTTTAATCTAACAGGCTCAGCTGCGGCGCGGGCTGGCACTTCAACGAGCAAGAGACGGTCGGGCAAATAGTTGGATGGTTTCGGGGCCTTTTATAGTTGGGCTGGTTGATTCTTCGTCACCTACGCATCGGTCTTCTGATGAAGTTGGACAAAACCAAAGTTATGTTCAACAAAAAAATTATTTTGGGACCGATTGTGGTCAGTAGTGGTGCTCTTCTATCAAGGTTGTTCATGCATTTGATACAATGGAGAGCTAGCTGTTTTTAAAATACTGTATTTATACAAATCAGTTAAATTGGGAAGCGTTTAAAAACAACGTTTGAAAACTACGATCCACGTCGGGGCTAGTAAGTTTCTATTAGTCACTTATTCAACCGAGCCCAAATATCAAGGGGGCTATTAATCTGCTGTCAATGGCGTTATAAAGTGCCTATTGGTAACTGCAGATGTCACTTTTATCAAGTGTTCAAGAATTTGACTGCAGCTGAGCTGTCTCTTTCTATATATTTTGGTAAACTACCGCTCTATAAATTTCCCAGATTGTGGTTTTGCAGAATATTTTTGAAGGTGGTACCACTAGAGGTACCGTTGAGTAATTTTCAGAATAATTGGAGTGTGGTCTGAAGTGAGGTCAATGCTTGATTCTATCGTTACGAGTCGTGAGAGATAGGACTCGTTACGAGAGAGGTCTCATCTCTGTCGTTAGGTCAGTAGGTTTCTTTTTGGGTGGGAAATCATCAAATAACTTCTCCCGCTCTGGGCGGAGTAGGAGGGCGTGACTTTTACTTTTACTGACTTAAACCCACCCGTGTATCTCTTTCGAACAACCCGCACCCCTGGCAGGCATCGGCCCTTGCGGGCCCCGTCGGTTTGTGCTGACATCTCTTTGAGGCGCGAATGGAACACAACGCGCCCTCGACCTGGGCTTGGTCCTTACCGGACAGCGAGCTACCCATTACTCGTCGTCCGCAAGCCCACGCCTACGGTGGCCGGGAATCAGCCTGGGATTCCCGACGCCCAGGGCATCTCCTGCGGAGGCTAGGGCCGTGAGGGCGCATATACTGCCTCTACCTCACGTGCGCCGCCTCCCTCTTCGCTAGCACTACTGCTTCACTGAAGGAGGTGACGGCTACCCATGCACTCTCACTCCATACCATGGCCTGGACCAGGGCCGGACGCGAGAGATCGCCGTCGCCGATGGCCTCCACGAGGACACGGCGGTGCTCCACCCAAGCCGGGCAGACCTCCACCGTATGCTCCACCGTGTCCTCAGGATGATGTTCGCAATGGAAACACCCGGCTTATTCGAATCAGGAACTTCCCGAAACAACCGTGTCCGGTGAGGACCTGCGTCAGGTGGAAGGTGAGGACGCCATGCCGCCTCTCAAGCCACTCCTCAAAGAGGGTAGGCTAGTAGGTAGACTCTAGCATGCAAGCACCAATTTCATATCTCCCTTCGTTCCGTTACTTTGAACAGTTGCCTTCTTCTCATGTTGGTTAATATGGAGCCTCACTGAAGATTTAGAGAGTTAGGAGTTCCAATCACCAGCACATTTACGCTGTGCCATCCTGTTTCCAGAAGAATGGCTGGTTGTGTCTACACATCTATCGTATACCTAGTTTTTAAACATAACATGAAACTTTGAGATAGACCTCGTTTCTGAAATGAATGCTACGTCAATCATTTCTGTTTAAACTAAAATACAACAAGGAGACACAGAACCAGTCGAAGTGCCTGTGCTTGGAGAGGCCAGTCTAGAAGTGGAGTTTTTTTAGCTGAAATTATGATGATGATGATGATTTGGAAATGAACTCGTGCTTCGCGGCAATAGCCGACCTTTTAATGTCCCTCTCGGGACGATAGACGGGCGTGGTATTTAGTGTTGTAGCCTGACAACGTGATGTTCAACATACCTGCAGGCCTAGACAAAACACATTTCATTTAGCGTTCACGCCAAACGCTAGGCCAAAATGTATGGGAATGACATTACCTGCGGAAAGGTAATGTCATGTCCTTTCCGCAGGTAAAGTCATTCCCATACTTTTTGGCGCAGCGTTTTGCGTGAACAATAACAGAAATGTGTTTTGTCTCTAGGCCCTGGGGCCTAAGTCTACTAATTTATAAACGTTACAATGGTCTCTCAATGGTGTGTTTTTGACAGTTTTTGTATGCCAAATCTGTCCATTGAGAGACCATTGTGACGTTTATAAATTAGTAGACTTAGGCCCCTGATCGACCAAAAGGCGCTTTTTCCGCTAGCCACCAATCCTTGCGAGTAGGTCTAATGATAGGAGTGACTGAGCTAGAGAGGTTCAGTGGCCGGTGTTATCTAAGTAAGCCTCGTAAAACAACTTTTCCAACCAAATTGATCGATGAAGTTTTTTTTTGTTTTAAAGAAGTGCAAACGGAAATAGTAAAACAAAAGAGAACTGGAAAAATCGACTAAAAGTTTTTGGTAATTTCTGAACGAACGCATAATTTTTGACAGATAGAACGACAGCTAAAGTTGAAGATTGTTCTCGACTTTTTGAAAATGCTTTTTTATTATTTTCATCCACTATGTTGCAAATAAAATTAACTGTGTAAAGTCACCGGCTTAGAATAATCAGATTCCCAACTACCTCTCAATCAGACTGATCTGGAGCGGAAGTAGAGGTTATACATTATTTGTAAAATTTAAAAGTCATTGCAAAATAATAGCACAAAATGTTTTGTTGGGGTAATGCGACATACCATGAATTGTGTATAGAAGGACAGGAGTCTCTTGATTTGGTAAGTGGTACACCTTAACTTCCACCCTGGCTACGTTAACCAAAGCTAATAAATAGATTAGGCTTACTTTAATGTATCTGGTAATTACTATTTCCTAAATATGATTGGCATCGAAAAATCTGTGCTTCGATGAAGTCGAATGGTAGTGGTGTAAATGTGTAATAGAAACATTAATTAAGGCTCTCAATTATTTGTTATTTTAATTTTACTTTGCAACACGAAATTGAAACAGCCTTGCTATCTTAGCATGTTACCATTTGGTGTGACCTATTGTACAAATAGTGTTTCAGTTATGTATACTTACGATATTTCATTTCCTCTCATAAAATGTAAGTACTTATTGTATGTTTTTGTTTAACAGGTTATTAAACCAACATTATCTAAATGGCGTGAGAGTAACCGTATAAAGGCAGTGGCTGCCGGAGAGTTCCATACAATGTACCTCACAAACACTGGCCATTTGTATTCATGTGGAAACAATGAGGTTGGACAATTGGGGCGACATACTGACAATAGAGAAGGAAAAACTCCTGGTATGGTTAATTTTTTTTTTTGTGAAGGTCATTTTACCTTTTCTGTGCTTTCCCTCCGTCTAACAACAGTTTGGAAATTTCAAACACAACGTAGATTATAAAAATTATGGTTTCATGCAAAACTTGATTAGATAAGTTTAAACAGGATTTGCAATGTGATGAAAGATTTTAATTATTGTGTAAGGTGAAAGTTGAGATTATAATGTGATTTAGTGCTAGTTATTTGTATTTATTTATTTCATTTATTTATTTATTTTCAAAAACGTTGCCCCACACGAATTTCTCGTGTACTGTGGGTGCGCTTACAAACATTGTAATGTCTATTGTAATGGAACCGATAGGTTCCACACCGGACTTAACTGGTTAAACCAGTAAAATTTACGGGAGTGTAAATTAAAGAATGCAGATTGCTGACTTAAATAAAAATAAAACCACTAGAATAAAATAATATAAGTGTGGATTTCACCAATGTATATGAATGTATTCAGTGAATCTAAACGTTCTAGAGTTGTCAGTGTTTAAATTCCATAACAATTTTGACACTGTTATCTCTTGAACGCGGTTTAGATATGCTGAACGCGTTCTGTTTTATTTGTGAAATTTGCCCTAAGTCAGCCTTTTTTTATATTTGTGACATAGCCAAAACAAAACTAAATTATTATTATTGCATTCATCAATACACAGTCATATTTCCACTTCTGAAAATGTGAGTGAGAACCAAGGAAATGCTTTTCTGTTTAGTTCCTTTAATGATTGAATGCTATTTGTTTGCGTGGTTTACTTATTTTGATTTAACCAATGTTATGTTGTCCTAATTACTAAAGATAATTTATTGTTGCAGTGTCATTATCAGCTTTTATTATCATATCTTATCTCCAATAAAATTATATTATATTATCTTTAAATAAAAATCTACATTGTCATGTTTATGTTTGCATACAGATTGTACTCTAAATCTCTGACTCAGTACATCCTACATTTTAACTCCACCTCAGCTACATTCAAATATGTATAAAAGAAACAATTCATTTTTATTTATAAAGGTTAATTTTCAGCACTAGTTGAGACATTCAAAGAATGCACTGTGTCATATGTCGCTTGTGGTATACAGCATACAGTTGCTCTCGATGAATGGGGACAGCTGTTCAGTTGGGGCTCAGATAGCATGGGCCAATTGGGCAGCAATCTAGGCATGCATGCGCAGGACAAGCCCAAATTTGTAAAGAACCTAGCAACAAGAAATGTTATTCAAGTTGCGTGTGGGGCGTATCATTCTATAGCATTGACAAACAGTAAGTTATATCTACCATTAAATAATATAATTATAAAGCATGTTAAGCCGTTGGTCCCAGCTGTCATTTGTGGATCTTTGACAGTCGTTACGGGTCGTCAGAAGCCCGAAAGTCTGACAACCAGTCTTACCAAGGGGTATCGTATTACCCAGTAACTGGGTTGTGGAGGTCAGATAGGCAGTCGCTCCATGTAAAATACTGGTATTCATCTGCATCCAGTTAGACTGGAAGCCGACCCCAACGTAGTTGGGAAAAGGCTAGGCAGATGATGATGAAATAATATAATTAGAGTGACAGCCTTGTTGGTGTCGTGATGTTGCGATCACTTGTCCTTGCGCGCTTGCGTGTTGATTTCCCTGGTTGGGCAAAGAGATTTTAGGTTTTCTATGTGGAGTTTCTCAGTACCAGCCCTTAGTCTATTAGTCCTTTTGTTATTACATTGGACTTAAATATAAATAGCAAAATGTAAACACAAGCATGATTTTATGTTCATGTGTTCATTTAGATTGAGTAAATGCATATACTTAAGAAAGAAAACTCATATAAAGTCTATGTCCTGTCTTTTGTTTATACATTTGCATTCTTTCCTAGCATGAAAATAAAAATACCTTATAAAAATATTGTTTATTGTAGACATGGGTTGTACTTGCAAAATCGAGGACCAGGGCTTCCAAGTATGTCCTTAAGAAACCAGGGCCTAAAACCAGGGCTCGAGATACTTTTGAGTATTTTCTATCTGCATCGAAAATTGATCCATAACTTCATACAAATAAGAAGCACAATCGCGTATTCAAAAGCCCTGTTTAGAAGTAAAATACTTCCATAGGAAATTGACCCGTAAATTCTTAAAAATAAGGAACAAAATCGCGTTTTCAAATAAATACTTGAACTATTTGAGTACCTACGTACTCGAGCGTCGAGCCACGACGGAGCGAGATACTGTCAAGTGTTTTCTATTTGCATCGAAAATTGATCCACGACTTAGAACAAATAAGAAGTACAATCGCGTATTCAAAAGCCCTGTTGAAAGTAAAAATACTTGCATAGGAAGTGGATCCGTGAGTCTCTAAATAAGGAGCAAAATCGGGTTTACAAATAAAAACTTACAAACCATTAAAGTAAAAATACTTGCATACGAAATTGTTCCGTAGACTCTTACTGCATGATCGCAGCGAAAACTAACGCGTTTGAGTAACTACGATAAAATACTTTGAACACTTTGCAAGTAGGTATTTCGGGTCGGTACCTGGTGTGTGTACTTGGAAGCAAATACCTGGTGTAAAAACCTGGTCGCGTAAATACGTACCTTCCCATTGTACTTATTATTTATATTTCTGTTTTTGTACTTATTTTTTTTTTCTCCTTTTAGATGGTGATCTATTTTCTTGGGGTGCAAATAGTTTCGGTCAGTGTGGATTAGGTACTATGACAAATAAGGAAATGATTCCACAACCAATCACCTCACTGCTGGGAGTTCCTATTGCAATGATTGCATGTGGCAGTAACCACACATTTGCCTTATCAAAGTAAGTATTTTTAACCCCCGACGCAAAAACGGCGGGGTGTTATAAGTTTGACGTGTCGGTGTGTGTGTGTGTGCATGTGTGTGTGTGTGTCTGTGTCTGTCTGAGGCAACGTAGCTCCCGAACGGATGAACCGATTTTGATTTAGTTTTTTTTGTTTGAAAGGTGTATTAGTCGGGAGTGTTCTTAGATATGTTTCATCAAAATCGGTTCAGCCGTTTGAAGATTATCAGCTCTTTTCTGGTTGAAAAAGGGATTTTAGCCTCTGATCAACTCAAAATTTGGGATTCTATTAGTTCAATGAAATTAGACGAATAAAATAACCTTGAACTGATGCTAGAGCAACACCTGGAATTTCCAGGAAACCCAAGTTATTCACCATCAAACAGCAGAAGTATCGTGTTTGGGCTCATTTAAAAGGTCTCAATGAATAGATTATAGATAAATGGTGATTTAAGGGAGACATTAAGTTTAAAAAGCAAGAAATAAAAATTAAATTTAAAATTTAAAAAACCCCCGACCCAAACAACGTAATATTTTGATCAAGGCATTGTCAAGTCGGGGGACGGTCAATGAAAACGCCAAACAGAGGCCTAGCATTTTCATTAGCCGTCCCCCGCCTTTACAATGCCTTTATCAAAATATTACCTTCATCTTAAAAGGCCTATAAATATTCTTATTTTTACTTTTTAGAGTTTTTGTTAGGGTCGGAGTTTTTTTAAATTTTAAATTTAATTTTTTTACAAAAAGAAATGGAAATAAAAATCAAAAGAATAATCTATCATCTGAGGTTCTGAATCAGGTTCACCGTGATTACGCTCATTCAGAACTGCTGACTTAAAATTTAATTCCAGGTATACTGAAATGGCACATTAGAGTGCTGTATCTCATTGTACTATAAATTGCATTAAAAGAACCTCACTAATGGAATGGGAAGTACATTCCTAAAGCGATTTGTTCTAGAAATGTACAGAAAATGTGAAGTAGTTGTTATCAGAAGGGTTTGTTAGGTATTTTAGCAAAATTTATCATTGTGGTTTGATAAACATTGGTTAACATAATGCGATTGGTTGCTCTGTTTATGGCGACATGTCATCGTGATCATCATCATCATACAAAGGTACTGACGCCAGCACATCAACCTACCCCGTAGCTAGGGGATGCCTACCCCAATCGATCGATCAAAAGGATGTCCTTCTTTGATAGATTTTCATCTTTATTACATAAGTATAAGGTTCATGTTCAATTGGGAAAATTTGACAGTTTTTTCGCATTATAATTGAGCACATCAAGCTACCTCAGCTTGATGTGGTCAATTATAAAAGCAAAAAAAAGGATGTCTGTCTTGTTACCTTTTCACACCTTACTGGCTGAACGAATTTTCATAAAAAAATCCAAACTTATAGACCAAGACCTGGGTTAACACGTGGGATCCCCTTTCATCCTTGTGTATGTTCCCTTGGGATAATTTCCGACCTCCAGGTGCAATAGCTGCTCCATACTTCAGGCGCAAAAGCTAAATTTGTATTGTTTTCTTGCAGATCCGGAGCCGTTTTCGGATGGGGTAAAAACACACGTGGCCAGTTAGGACTACAAGATAGAGAGAATAAGTGCTTCCCTTCACATTTAAAAACTTTGAGAAGTGTTAAGGTACTGTTACCATGATTTGTAAGTGAAGTATAGAGTTATTTTCTAATATAGAAATAAACGATTTGTATTGAACATATAAAACCACAAGCTTTGTTTCTAGGTGTGTCATATAGCTTGTGGTGAAGACTTCACTGTGTTCCTGACATTAGATGGCGGTGTGTTTACTTGCGGCACTGGTGAATACGGGCAAACTGGACACGGGACTACAAAAGATGAGCTGGTTCCTAGAAAAGTAATTACTACCTTATAAATTTTATAACAATAGAGTGCATTGGTAATGTAACCTAAGGCACTCCGCAGACTGCGGACGTTTTGTCCGCGAATGACCTCGATATCATAATAGGGTATTTTCCAATTTGATAAAAACTATTTTACTTTGAAGATTGGGACGAGATATTTAACAGAAAAATAAAAATAAATTTAACCATATCCATTTTCTCCATTAAAAACGATTAAAATCAAATTTCTTTTTCGTTGTTTTGAATTTGCCGCCAAAACGCTCCTTTCGATGACTTTTTATCACGTGACATCGTGACGTCAGCTTTGTGTAAACAGCACCAGTACAAATACTTAGTTCGGCGCAGTTTTAGAAGTATTTGTGCACAGAGGCACCGCACAACAGTGATTTCACTTTCTATCCATAAAAAAACATGTTAATTATAAACACGACACTCGGTTACTTACTTACTAACTACTTTAGTTTACACAAAGTTGACGTCACGTGATAAAGTCATCGTAACGAGCGTTTTGGCGGTAAATTCAAAACAACGAAAAATAAATTTGGTTTAAATCGTTTTTAATTGAGAAAATGGATATAAATCAACTTACTTTTATTTTTCTGTTACATATTTCGTCCCAATCTTCAAATTAGAATAGTTTTTAATAAATTGGAAAATACCCTATTGTCATCTTCTTCTAACTGAACAGACAGCTGTGCTACTGGGGAGTTTGTTGTACCAGTTCTTCTTTAGCGAAAGCACTAGGAAGAACACTCCTTAGTGCTTTTGCTTGGAAGAAACAGACCGTGCCGTTCATCAAAAAGGCGGGCGTTTTGGGGAACTGTCTTATGTAATTTTGGAGTTTGAAAAGTGCTGATTCTCACCCTAGTTTGAATAAATGGTTTGATGTTGATTCATCCAGCGAGCATCAGCGGTGCTGTCATTTGTCCTCCGTGTCCGTTATTGAATAGATTTCTAAATGTTCTATTTCCGCGGACAAGTCGTCCATCGTCTGCTCAGCGCCTAATCCGATGTTGGTATTCCTCTTCTCACTTTTGCTTTACTGCGCTCGTTGCCTCGCACTTTATGGCTTAAGACGGCTTGGATACACACTTACACTAAGCTTAAAATATGTTTTATCATTGATTTATTTAAATTCCCACATTTTAAGAGTTGGGGAAATCAAAGTTCTAAGCCTCTGCTGGTGGCCAAGTAGTAACGGCCGAGTTGTAGGTCGTGAGTTCGAACCCAGCCAGGCGCTTTACTTTGTGTAAATTATTTCATCACCACTGCTCTCAAAACGGTGAAGGAAAACATCGTGAGGAAACCGGCATGTCCTAGAACCAAAAATTCGAAGACATGTGACATCTACCAACCCGCACTGGGCCCGCGTGGTAGATTACGGCCCAATCTCTCTCACCGAGAGGAGGCCTGTGTCCCAGCAGTGGGAACATTATAGGCTGATGATGAAGCCTCCGCCCGTCCACCGCTGTCCGTCCGTCCATCTGTCAGCGGGCTGTATCTCATGATCCGTAATATGTAGAAAGTTGGTATTTTTCAATGTGCCACTATAATAATATATCTAACTAATATTATAAAGAGGAAAGATTTGATTGTTTGTTTGCATTGAATAGGCTCCGAAATTACTGAACCGATTTTTACCATTTTTTCACCAATAAAAAGCTAAATTATCAGGGAGTAACATAGGCTATAATATATTTAAAAAAAAAATAGAGATCCTCATGAAAATTTCAGTAATGTAACCCAAAATTGCAAAATTGGTATGTCAGCTAGAAAACGCTTTATGCCTTCGATAACGCTTTTAGTACCAGGTTGTCATAACTCGGTAGGAGCTCACCTAACATAGCTGTCAGCTAGATAGCGTTATTTGCCGGCGAAGTACCAGGTTGTCATAACTCGATAGGAACACACCTAATATAGGTAATGTGCTAGCTAGAAAACGATTTATACAGTCCAAGTACTAGGCTGTCATAACTCAGTAGGAGTAGGTATTTCGCAGTCTGCCCGTCCCGGCTTCGCACGGGTGAGATCCCTATTTTTTCATTCGACCGTGAGAGACCGTCGCCCCTGGCACACATGCTACTGAGGGAACACGGGTGGGTTTTAGTCAGTAAAAAAAAGTCTGACACGCCCTCCTGCTCCACTAAGAGCGGGAGAAGTTATTTGATGATTTCCCACAAAAAAAAACCTAATATAGGTAATTGTGTTAGCTAGAAAACGCTTTATACAGTCGAAATACCAGGCTATCATAACTCAGTAGGAGTAGGTATTTCGAAGTCCCAGGTTGTCATTACTCAGTAGGGGCCTTACATAGCCAGGTATGTCATCTAAAACGCTTTTTGCCTTCGAAGTACCAGGTTATCATGACACGGTAGGCGCTCATCTAACATAGGTGTGTTAGCTAGAAAACACTTTATATGTTATTTGTGAGTGTCATAGGCTAATATTAACCTGAAAAACGGTCGAACGAAAAAAATTTGGACCTCGCCCGTGCGAAGCCGGGACGTGCAGCTAGTATCTAATAAATATAAAAACAAAGATAAAAATTAAAGGGGTCTACAGAGAAGAAACGTTTTTATCAGCGTTATTGCCTTGTGGTACGGAACCGTGTGCGAGTCCGACTCGCACTTAGCCAGTTTATTTTTTTTTGTAGTAAAAATCGTTACCATCGACATAATGGTTTGTTTTGATCTGACAAGCTATGCGCTACTGTTTTTTTGTTTCATGCCTTGAATGACTAATGGAACATCGAAGGTATCATATTCATAGTACAAGTTATCATTAAAATTAATTATTCATCGTTCTATAGATGAATCATATTAATAATCCCCACTTATAGAGTTGTAATTTCACAGGTTATGGAGTTAATGGGCAGTACGGTGACGCAAGTGGTTTGCGGGCGCCGGCACGTGTTATGTCGGGTCGGTGACCGTATCCTGGCGTGTGGGTACGGCGCGAGAGGCCAACTTGGCTGTCCACATATGGCTTTCGCCTTAGTTCCGACACCCGTTGTTTTTAATTCCACCGATGAATCGCCGGTAAGTGGTCACCTTTTTTGGAAAATTACCATCATCTTAGGTGAAATATATTCATTGTTACATGCACCCAATTCACTCAGTTTATACGTATATAGAAATGACTTATACTAAATTGATAATGGAGTAGTAACAGAATTCTCTCACTCCATAATGTGAAGTTTACCTTGAGTTTACCTTCACCAGTCTCTTTTTGCTGTTAAATTTTTAGTTATTTAATTTAATTGTTGACGTGTCTTTACATTAAGTTGACCAGCTTGCTTAGTAAACTGCCGCTCGTATTTTATCCGTTCTGTTATCGCCTTTTCGCCGCTACGCCCGTTTGGCTAACCACATAATATCATTGAATAGCCTGTGACATAGTAAATTAATTTTCTATCATAACATTCAATTCTATTGTTTTTAATACAGACTGAAAACCCTGGCCAGAGCAAGGTAAATAAATATATTGCTTAGTTACAGGGCCGTATTAGATGTAGTTTCCTTTCTCTTCTGCACTTCTCCCTTCTTTTCACACTTTTAGTGTAAAATTAGCAAAGTATAAGCCCACGTTCCCACGGGGTAATAAAATCGAAGCGGGATTTTTTCGCGCACTGATACTTGCTTAACGCCGAGAGTTACTGAACACTGCTTTTTCGACGCGCTGAGACTCACTTGCGGTGCACTCTATTGGATTCTCAACGGTCGGTTCAACACCGAGAGTCGAAAATCCACTGCGCGATCAATCTCGCCGCGATTCATAACGCCCGTGTGAACCTCGACAAACTGCCTACTCCATACAGTCGTTAATTGCCTACTTCTGGAAAGACGATTATTTCATGCGAGTATTTTAGCAATGCATTGATCAACTGTATGGAGATAGATATTTATAAACTGTGATTAGTCTGTTTAGATGTAGGAATTCATTATCTAAATGGATTTTCGTCTTTTAACACTTTTAGTGTAAAATTTGCACATTGTAACTGCCTACTCCATAAAGTCGTTAATTGTCTACTTCCAGAATTGTGAAAACACTAGTATTTTATCAATGCATTGACCAACTGTATGGAGATAGATATTGATAGTCTGTGGTTAGTCTGTTTAGAAGTAGGAATTATTATCTAAATGGATTTTATGCTGGTTGGTAATTGTCTTTTTTGTTCTTTTGACTCAACAAAAGTAATAAGATATGGTCTTTGGACCTTTCTTTCTTATTCATAACGGGTTCGAACCCCTAAAGTGGCCATTATCAAAGGGGTTTCCTATTAGAAATATTCCTTAAAACATTATACCTCAATGCTTATGTAATAGGTCGTTGTTTTACACTCCTCCGTTAATTTTCTGGAGATTTTAACATCACTCTTATTATTTATAATGATATAGTAATAGCCTGATATAGGTTATTAACATGAACTATTGTTCTTCAGCTTAAGAAGAAACCGAAAGTCGAGGCCGCGACATCAATAGCTCGAAATAGCAACGCGGGCGTTTCCAAACTAAATGTTGAGTCATCTGTATATTTAAAAATGTATTAGTATTATGTTCAATGTGCTACAATTACTTAATTTAAAATGTTTTATTTTTTAAATTATGTAGATTTTTATGTTTTGCTCTATTTTGTAGCTAGGCCCTAGTAATTTGTTTTAAGTTATGTATCTTGTTTATTTTTTAACATAATTGTTTTGTATTACGCACGATAAACTATATAAGTAGTGATTAAATTACAAATTTAAACGCGCGTTAAACAGAAAGCGGAATATGGGTGCGCTTGCGCCAGTAGCGGTGAATGCATTCGCATGTTCTAATTTTATAAGTTACCGAGTACTGCACGTGCCAACAATACGGGGGATCCCCACAGTATAAACAATCGCAACAATGCGCCAGATAAGACAAGAGGTGCTAACAATTCGGGAGTTCCCCAAGACGGGCGTAGTCTCCCATCCGTGGGGAATCCCTAGGTATAAAAGATCCAAAAAATGCGAGTGTCTCTTTCGACATTGGTGCCGATGGTATAACAGATAGAGCGGAATGAAAAATACTGTTAGGTACCTAATAGGTTGACATTGACAGTCCGATGCTCTAATCTATACATATAAAATTCTTTGTCCTGAATTACTGACTGACGGATCAACGCACAGCCTAAACCGCTGATCGTAGAGACCTGAAACCTGGAGGGTGTGTTCTTTGTATGACGTAGGCATCCGATAAGAAAGGATTTTCCGAAATTCTACCCATTTTTATTTTGGGGGTGAAAAACGGGGCTAAGTTTTCTGAATACATTTTGTTAGTCACCTTTTTAAACGCTTTATGCCTTCGAAATACCAGGTTGCCATAACTCGGTAGGAGCTTACCTAACATACCTAGTTGTCAGCTAGAAAGCGTTATATGCCGTCGAAGTACCAAATTGTCATGACACGGTAGGAACACACCTAAAATAGGTTAGTAATTGTGTCAGCTAGAAAACGCTTTATACAGTCTAAGTACTAGGCTGTCATAACTCGGTAGGAGCACACTTAAGTTGTGTCAGCTAGAAAGCGCTCACATTTTAACATAATAATTTATATGTTATAACAAAATTAATAACGTAAAAAAAAAAATTACAAATCCTATTATAAGCATTTTCGACTTTACGCGGACGAGTCGCGGGGAAATATTATAAACGCGAAGGTTTGTATGTATGGATGTTTGTTACTCTTTCACGCAAAAACTACTAAATGGATTTGGATGAAATTTGGCACACAGATAGATTATAACCTAGATTAACACAGGATATTTTTATCCCGGTAGTAGTAAACTGTGTGTGCCAAATTTCATCAAAATCCGTTCACCCGTATTTGCGTGATTGAGTAACAAACATCCAAACAAAAAATCTTCACAAACTTTCATATTTATAACATTAGTAGGATGCCATTTACACACTTGCATTCGTTTTTATTTTTTATTTTGGCAGTATTTGGCTTACAGTGCAATGGTTGTGGGTCTAGTTTATTTTTTAAATTTTGATATTATATCAAGAAAACTCTAATGAGTTTATGTTGGCACCAAATTAAATGTATATTAATGTATGTGTACTATTAAATAAATAAATAAAAATAAACTAAAGATATTTCCGTTCCATAATCCGCTTTCTTTCCGCGCGCTTTTTTTCATCTCTTATCTGTGTCTAATGTCAGTGCATTGATAAAAATAAAAGATCAGCGTCAATGCTTTTGCACTGTAATATATTGTCATGTGATGAATGTAATGATGACGTAATATTATTATCTGTAACGTTATTATAATAAACAGGGTGTTTATTTGAGGTCTAAGCCTGTTTGAAAAAGGTGATACAATATTTTTATCAACAAAAAAAATAGATTTTAATTTAATTGTTGAACGATATAAAATCACCCTATTTAAACTCACTTACACACAAATATCCACTTTGTACTTCGATCGAATGGAAATAAAAAAAGGTTAAATTCTTTGCAGTTTCCACAAGATGTCTTCAAGGGTCCTATTAAGGTGTTCGCAGGCGGTGACCACAGTTTTCTAATCATAGACCATGACAGATCTGGGCCGGTTGACTTCCGTATTCAGGAACATACGAAACAAATTGTAACGTTAACATTACCTAAGTTGGCTGCATGCGAAGTTTTTAAAGACTGCGACGTAGTAAATCAGGTGAGATAATGTTCCTTTGTTGAATTTATTTAATCATCATTATCATTTCAGCCGAAAAACGTCCACTGTTGGACGTAGGCCTCTCGTACGCTCCGCCTATTCGACCGTTTCTTTGATTTTCACCTACTTGAAAATTCATTTATAATGTTGTTGATTTTTGTCATGAAATAAGAATGAATGAATCTATATCTTGCGGTCTTTTTAAAACGTATAAACGATTAATAATTTATATCTTGGGGACTTTTAAAACGTATACATACATAAACGTATATATACAAATGAACCATTCATACTTCTCAAAAATGAGGTAATTAAAGTTAAATATTCAATTTTTATCTTGCAGGATATGCTAGCATATTTGGAGACGGTATTTGGCTCGTTAGCGTGTGTAAACGGTTCGTTCCTCGCCCCGAACAATGCTCACTTTGGCTGTAACACCAAAGTGCCTGGGGTAGACCTGAGGAAAGCTGAGGAAGCATTCACGTTAGTTAGCAGATTTGAAAATACTACAATCAAGGAACTGGTGAGTTTCTCTATTTAATTTAAATTATAATCTTTGAACAGTGGTAAAGGTCGCGATTTACCGAGTTGTAGGTTATTGGTGCAAACCCAGACAGGCCCTTTACTTGCGTAAATTATTTCATTACCATTGCTCTCAAAACGGTGAAGGAAAACATATTGAGGAAACGGCATGTCCTAGAACCAGAAATTCGAAGACGTGATGTCTACTAACCCGTACTGGGCTCGCTCGGTGGATTACGGCCCACTCCCTCTCACTGAGAGGAGGTCTGTGTCCCAGCAGTGGGAATATAATAGGCTGATTATGATATGAGTAATCTTTAGGTGCCTTAGAAAAATGATCGCCAAGCCTCTCATATGAACATACAAAGATTCCGAAATGTTGAGTTGGTAAACAAAGAAGAAACTGATATTGAATTTATTATTTTATTGTAAAAGCGCGAAAGTACCTAACCGCCTCTGTGGTCTAGTGGTAAGATCACCTGTTTCAGACCCAGAGGTCCCAAGTTTGATTCTCAACGGGAGCAAATGGTTCTGGTCGGTTCAGTTGGTGGTAGGGCTCGTACTAAGTCCGCCTGGCTAGCTACCACCCTCTTATGTAAGTTTAACGCCATAACAACAATATTAACAGCATTATTGTGTTTCGGCATTTAGAGGTAAGATAGCCAGTTTCTCTGTGGTTGAGGATTCCGGGTGAAGTTCAATTGCACCTTCGGCCTGAATCATCACTTACCACCAGGCCAAGAGCTGCCATGAAGGCCAAGGGCTTCCAAGTTGTGGTAAAAATAAAAATAAATAAAAAGACCTTGTATCACCTTAATAAGATTTGGGATTGATGAAGGATGGATGAAAGATTTATGATTTTTAGATGGCGAATATGAAAACGAAATCATTATATAATTTATCTTTTTGTTTCCAGATATTCAATCATCTAACAGAGAACATCATAAAGAAGATGAAAGTGTCACCGCCTGACGCTGAGGCCCTCAGAATGTTCCTTATCTTACCTTTGTATCACGAAATGCGTAATCCTCGCCGACATGTTGAATTACAGGTATACGTTTTCGTTTGTAGTGCAGTAATCATATGCATTATTTATAGTATGTTGAACATACTAATCAAGACTGTAATAATATGAACATAGTATGTTCATATTATTACACTCTTGATTAGGCGATCTTTATCATTCGGAAAGGTGATTTCTCCGCACTATATTTACGTAAAAGTTTTGCAGTTATTTTTTCTTTTAAATGATTTAACAAATGCAATACATTATTGTATAAACTTAGAAATTCGACCGATGACAGCACTAAAAAGCTCCCCGCCAGTCCTCGAAATATTCTAACATTCTACTTGTATTTGGGTGGACGTACTCCGGTAAATATGTGACAAAAAAGGTTATGTGTAGTACAAACATGTTCCGTTCCGACCTATTTATATTAAACATCAATGAAAATATTAAAATTTAATTCTCTAGGGTCCGTTCGCAGAGGCGTTCAACAATCTTTCTACGCATCCTCAGAGGATTGTGAATCTATGGTGGGAGGCCCAAACACCAGAATACTTCGAAATGCTAGTCGATATATTCAAAAGTGTTATTGTATATGAACTCATGCAGCCTACAGTACGTGCGAACAAGGTATATTATAAAAAGTAAAGGAGAAAGTTAAAATTGTTTGAAAACAAATCCATTTTGAAAGTATCACGTGTTTTTCCTGGTTCCAGAAAATTTACTTCACACACAGCATAATACAAATACTCAATACACTGTCGTCACTGAACAAAATAAACTTTACAAATCCAAAGAAACCGAAAATTCCAGCAGAATGTTTTTATATTGAAGACTTGTGCGACCATGTGGATATTACTACTGACTACATTACATGGCTGTCGGATCATGCTGTAAGTATGACTAAAATATTGAAAAGGCTTGACATACATAGTTGCCCTAGATGTATATTAATAACAGTCTCAATGTAATAAGTCCTGAGATCGGAGGGGCAATTCTCGTAATTTTAAGAACGTTCACAATCTGATCGCAGTCTCAATCTGTGAAAAATACCTCAAGTTTCCATATATTTTTGACATTTGACTGTCGCCGAGATGAGACTGAGATTTTAAACGTTGTTAATTACGAGAATTGGCCTTCTATTAGTAAAACTGTCCAAGTCACCAAATATCAATATGATGTTCTAATTTTGCCGGCCAATGGAGTGACGATTAAGTTGCTCTTCCGAAGCCGACACGACTGGTTTCTATGTCTAGGCATCTGCCTAGCCTTTTCCCAAATATGTTGGGGTCGGCGCCCAGTCTAACCAGAAGTAGCTGATACCAGTATTTTACATGGAGCGGCTGCCTATCTGACCTCCACCACCCAGTTACTGTGTAACCCGATATCCCTTGTTAAGACTGGTTGTCAGACTTTCGCGCTTCTGACGAACCTTTCGTTACATAGACTGATTTCTATGTAACAAAGCAATAGTGTTGCTGTGGTCTGTTATAGCTTCAATTCGCTATGACAGACCGCAGCGACAGCAACAGAAGAGCTTGTGGCTAAGTAATAACAGGCGCATACGTCGATCGATCAGCTTAAGCTACCCTTACCGCGGTTGGTCCTTGAATGGGTGACCATCTTTACATACCAAGACCCGTTCCTTCCTCGAAAAGCACGTTAAGCCGTTATCGTATCCCGGCTATCATTCGTGGATTTTTGACAGTCGCTACGGGTCGTCAGAAGCCCGAATGACTGACAACCAGTCTTACCAAGGGGTATCCTATTACCCAATAACTGGGTTGTGGAGGTCAGATAGGCAGTCGCTGTATGCAAAATACTGGTATTCAGCTGCATCCGGTTAGACTGGAGGCCGACCCAAACGTAGTTCAGAAATGGCTAGGGAAATTGAGCCCGCGGCGACACTATTGGCTTTGCTGCTATGGTTTGCGGTTGCAGTGCCCCTGGAAGAGCACCTTTATCAATCTCAGAGCGGTATTGAGAGTCGTTTATCTCATTTACCAATTATCATATCATTTAATTGTTCTTCAATGCCTAATGTGACCAATAATAATGTACTCATAACTAGATAAAATGCACCAATAACTTTTTTGCAGTCGGCTCATCCCCATATGTGTAACTACGCGTTCCTATTCGACGTCCAATGCAAATCATTGTTACTAAAAATAGATCAGCAGCTTCAAATGCAGATAGCGATTAGCAGAGCAGCAACGCAGATATTCACACGGTTATTCATGGACCCCACGTATGAATACCAAAGGGACCAGTTCCTTAACTTGACTGTATCTAGGAACCATATTGTAAGAGATACCATGTCGCAGATTAGTAATCATGAGACTTCACAACTAAAGAAACCGCTTAGAGTAAGTATTCGTCAAAATTGGAGAAGTTTGAAAGTATTTGTCACTATGTTTGTGATAAGTGAATACCGCGCACTAACGCTCCCTAAGTTTGCTAAATTCGCTTATGCAGGCAGTTACAAAATAATATAAGTTTAATGTGACACTGGTTTTGTTTCTATTGTGTACTAACCAAACCTAATTTAGGCTATTGCTATATTTTTCCTTCTAATGGCACACGAAAGAGACTGAAATAAATAAGAGCTGTAAAATTTAGTTGAACTAAGATTTTCTTCGACTTAACGACGACGAACTAAATTCATCATTCTTTAAATCAAGCCAAAATTCAAGGCACTCGGGATGTAATGCTTTAGAACTGTCAAATTAATTTGACAGTTCATAAGCGTCACTTGTCTTTTTCGTTCGCAGTCTGTTAGTAAGAGATAGCAATACTCTTATTTTAGTATAGGTGGTGAACGAAATAATCTGCTAACAACAACGTCTGCTAAGAGTTTTGAAATAAGCAAACGGAGTTATTTGAACCCATAAACATCTGCAACGTCTTCAGAATGTAGTCCTTATCATTGATTCTTGGTATAGTCCTTAATTCACGAGCGTGTGAATTTTATATCTATTGTAATTAGGTATTGCAATGATTGACACGTGTTCGTGAGATGTAACAGTAACAAAAATTTGCGTGACATCTAATGTTCTTTCAGGTAGAATTTGTCGGTGAAGAAGCAGAAGATGCGGGTGGGGTAAAGAAGGAGTTCTTCTTATTGCTACTGAAGGAAATCTTTGACCCCGTGTATGGCATGTTCAAGCAGTCTGAAGAAACTAACATGATCTGGTTCTCAAATAACCCATTCGAAGATGACGTCATGTATTATTTGATTGGTAAGTCTGTTATTTTATTTCCAAGTCGATATTCGATATGTGGTCTTTACTAAAAATCATACACACTCCTGTATATTATAAACTAGCTTTTGCCCGCGATTTTCCCGCGTGGATGTCGGAAATTATCTCAAAGGAATGTACTACCGGGATAAAAAGTATCCCTAAGTCCTACCCCAGGTCATGGTCTATCCCTTTCGGTCCTCGCCCGCGCTATTATCTATATTTTCTTTTTGCGTAGCGTGATGTGAAATAGCGTAGACAGGAAAAAAAAATATTCAGTGCGCAAACTTTAACCATGAATTCCCCAGCGCAGAAATTTTTCGTCGGTTTTACAAAAAAAAATCTGCTGTTTCATAGAAAAGTGCAACACCTACGCCGTCAAAATGTATGGAACAGCTGATTTTTTTTTTGTAGAACCGACGAAAATTTTCTGTGCTGGGGGTCTAGAAAGATATGCTGAATTCATGGTTACAGTTTGCGCACTGGTTAAAAACTTATCCTGTATAGCCCAGCCTTATCGTGTTTATACCTAGTCATATGTGCATGCTGTTGTCTCCTGTAATTGGAGGAGCAAAAGTAAAAGAACCTTTTATAATTATTGTGATTTATATTTTATACAGGGTTTTTTTTTTTAATTGGCTAGCTAAACTCCGCAGACGCGATAGGTATCGATATCTAAACATAATAAATAGACTTATACATAGACCTTAAATAGACTTCGAACCCAAGTAGGTCGCAGCAAGGACAAACTCCACAAGTGGGGATTCATGGACGGGTCAAATCTCCGGTGTGTGTGCGGCGCGTCTCCACAGACAATGGTGCCGATTCTGTTGTACACCGAACTAAACTAACTGAACTATAACTAAAATTCCTTACTTTTGACTATGAGAATCTTAACGCTATTCTGAAAAAAAAAAACTCTAAATTTAAAAACAATTTTGACACAGCTAAAATCGAATTTGACAATCGCGACTCGCACGTGGTATTATTTGGCTTCGCAACGTGGTACTTGTTTACCCTACCCTGTGATTTTTTTAGAGCCAGAGGCGCGCAGGGGCGGCAGCCTCGGCGTGTTTTAAATGGAATTTTCACTTTTTGCAGGGAAAATATGAAAAATTATTAGCCCCATGTTGAGTTTTAGAGGTGTATTCGGGTTTCATCAAGGGGGTCGAAATTTTCATCATTTTTGCGATAGGACACACCATTTTCGAGATATAAGCAAAAGAAAAGAAAAAAAATACAGTACTATTTTTGCACCAGAAGTCGAGGTGTCGATGTCGGTGTGAATTTTAGTTCTTGACAACTAATTTTATTCCACACCTATTTAATCGCTATTAAAAATAGTCAGATTTAGTTAGAATACCAAAATTTTAGGTTGAATAGAATAATGAAATTGACAACAACAGAATAGCGAAATCGCCATTTTCACTAAACTCAGTGCACTCTTAGTGCTGTCAAACTAAAATATAGCTAAGATGTGTCACTTTAGTCAATTTCAGAATGGGAAATCGTCGTTTGACAGGAATAAACTAAATTTTGGTGATTTTTAGTCTAGTTTAGAGAATTTTGTGACAACAGAGTCGGCACCAATGGCGCACCTCCCATATTGCACCGCATGCTCTATTACCAGCACACGTGAGGACCTAATGGCTGCATCAGCGAACGGTATTCGCGTTGCTGAATTTTGTGCCAAACGAATGTAAATAACTATACATAATATTTAAATTTTAGCGTGTAATTTTTTTGCCAACGACATGCTAAGGAAAACCAAACACTAAAATAATTTGATGGTTTGTTTTGTGGGTCCATCAACTGCGGTAATTGTAGTCACTTGAAATATCAGTTTCAACTATACAAACGTCCTGCGAGGGGCGCGGCCTGCCAGGGGTGCGGGTTGATCGAAAGAGATACCGCCGGCCCTGGCACACAGGCTACTGAAGGAACGTGATGGGTAAAGATATTTTTAAACACGATAAAAATATTTTTTTCAATTCATACTTCAAGTAACAACACTAAAAGCGGTCGTTGATCTCCTAAAAAAAAAACAAATCTTTTTATTTTATCGTGTTTAGATATCGATAGTTTGGCAAGCCAATTTAAAATTACTCTGTATGCGTATCCTTTGTTGGAGACCCCAAATCCTACTCCTTCTAATAGCTAATATTATAAATGTGAAAGTTTGGATGTTTGTTACTCAATCACGCAACAACGGCTGAACGAATTTAGATGAAATTTGGCACACATATAGATTATAACCTGGATTAACACATAGGATACTTTTTATCCTAGTAATACGTTCCCGTCGTATAATTTTCGACCTCGACGCGGGCGAAGCCGCTGGCAAAAGCTAGTACAGAAATAAACCTTCCTTAAGAATTGCATTATCAGCATAGATAATACAAAAAATGCCATATAGTGCCAGAGATGCAAATTTAAACAAACAAACTCTTCTGCATTATTACATTACTAAAGATAATCGATTTTAGAAACATTATTTTCGTTTCTGTTTACAGGTGCCATTTACGGTCTCGCTATTTACAATTCTATAATAATCTACGTTCCGTTCCCGTTGGTTTTATACAAGAAAGTGTTAGAAGAAGCCGTCATGTTGGATGATTTGTCTGATTTGTATCCTACTCTTGCTAATAGTCTGAAGAGTTTGCTGGACTATCCTGATGAAGATGTGGAAGAGGTAAGTACCACATTGCCTGATGCATACGCACACACACTGCCATACAACGTGCATGCGCCATATGCACACAGACCCCAATTAGAGTAATAAGCTAAAAGCATAATACAATGACCAAAACTTTCTTTTTTAAGCTGTTGTTATTAAGGAAAATGTGTTGACCCTAGCCATAGCTTTATGCGTTTAAAATTGAGTCTTATTGTCTTCAAAAAATATCGAATTTTCTTTGGCTCAATCGGCGGTAAGTATGGCACAATACAACATTTTGGATTAAATTTAAAAGTTACTGAAATCAATTCAGTTGTCAATTAGGAACAAACTACCTTCAGGTCTTGCATTTATTCTGTTACACGTTACACCTTGTAGATTTTGAATAAGGTAAAGTTCTTAATACAAAACTGACAAACTTAGAAACTGTTTTCTTTTTTTGTATTTTAAAGTTATGCATAGTTGGAATAAAGTTCGAAATATAAAATGGATTTAACCGTGAAAGTAAGATATTTTTTTCAAGTGATCTAGTGAAAATAGATCTTAATGTTTTAATCTAGCAAACGAGGTCAATCTTAGAGTCGTAGACCACTTTATTTTCAAAACTCAATACTTTAATGCATTCCACAATGTATATGCTTAGGTGGTAAACATTGGCTTAATGACACAATCATGGACCCTGTCGGGCACAGCAAAAGAAAATTAGAAGGAGAAATTTTCTAGTGCTTTCCTAAGTCCGTACTAATCAAACTTGTTATTCCAACAGGTATTCAGCTTATGTTTCGCAGTAAACACAGAAGTCTTCGGTCAAATTCTAGTTCATCCCCTAAAAGAGAACGGCGAGAACTTGCCCGTCACACATGAGAACAAAGAGGAATATGTCGAGCTTTACGTAGATTTCCTGCTCAATAAATCTGTTGAAAATCAGTTTAAAGCTTTCAATCAGGGCTTTCAGAAGGTAAGACAGATATTTAAATTTGTTACTAGTTGCACTGTTTTTTTATAGTTTAGTAATTTTATCCCGTTTGAGGCCGATAGTTACGGCATAGTAAATATTGGTAGACTGAAGTTAATTTAGTAAAGGAGTATTCGTTTCTCTACTTAGTTCGCACGGATGTAAAAATATCGCAACGGGATTAATCGTGCATTGGATTTTCAACTCTCGGTGTTGAACCCAGCGCTGTAGATCCACTGCGCGAAAAATTCCCGCCGCATAGTTTTTCGTCCTTGCGAATGTGAACTTATGATCGCAAACATTGTCTTTTTATTATCCGTTGTCTTTGTTGCCAAGCAGCTTTGCGATGTTTAAATCATGATGTGTTTATATTGCCTGACCGATACCGCTGTACCGCGCCTCAGATATGTGCGTGACCCGACAGTACCGGTACAGTAGTGCAGGCCGCTGATTCACCAGTTCAAGCCGCTGATTCGTCAGTGCAAACTGCTGATTCGTCAGTGCTAGCCGTTCATTCGTCACTGCAAGTCGCTCATTCGTCAGTGCAAGCCGCTGATTCGTCAGTGCAAACTGCTGATTCGTCAGTGCTAGCCGTTCATTCGTCACTGCAAGTCGCTCATTCGTCAGTGCAAGCCGCTCATTCGTCAGTGCAAGTCGCTCATTCGTCAGTGCAAGTCGCTCATTCGTCAGTGCAAGCCGCTCATTGGTCACCACACACAGCGTCCCGTGTCCCGCCTCGCCGCGAATACCTAACAGCCTGGCCACGGGGATCGGCGGTGCGTACGGCGGTGCGGCAGGCGGGGCGACAATTCGCGCGGCATCGTTTGCAGGCCACGGGGAGTCACGTTCGCCGCCGCGACCAGTAAGGAAGTCCGAGAGCGAAATGTTTTTAACAAAGTTATCTCGATATTGCTTAGAAAGTAATAGTTTTTTGGTTCAATTATAATATTTGGAAGAGATTGTGAAGTATTTAAGTTGAATAGGAATCGAGGTATAGATGGAAAATTCCACAAGAAGTACGAGAAAATCTAGAAATTTTATTTTAATTTCTTCCCACAATCATTTCACTATCCGTTTATATTTATGCTGTGGGTGGCCAGACTTCCAAATAGGTGGTCTTGCTAGTATTTCAGCAATAAAAGTATCTGTGTTCATTATTCGCGGCGAAAACAACTAAACTCGTTTGATCGCTGCCCTAGTCGCCGCGACTGCCGCTTGACGCCGTGGCTCGCGCCGTACTGATTCATGTATTTGTTTCACTCGCCGGCCGCGCCGCCGGCCGCCCGTGCCATTCGCTTGGTACATTCCGCCGGTCGCCCCGCCGGTCGCCGCCCCGCGTGGCTTGATTAGTACATTTCTATGCGTTTGTTTCAGTCGCTAGACGCCTCGGCGGTCGTACCGCGCGTTTTTTCGCTATGGCGTATTTCCCGTGGCCAGGCCGTAAGGCGCGGTACAGCGGTATCGGTCAGGGTATAGTACTAAATTCATACCTCTCCGTTAAACAGTGTATACATTTTGTTTTCCCGCAGGTTTGTGGCGGTAGAATTATCAAATTATTCAGGTCTCACGAAATGATGTCAGTTGTAATGGGCAACGAAGAATACGACTGGGAAGTATTTGAAAGCAACTGTGAATACAAAAATGGGTATACCTCTACCGATCCACAAGTCAGGTAAAATGTTACACTGAATATTTTGTTATATTTTTTACAATAATTATGATAAAATTGTATTTTTTCTTATTGTTTAGGTGGTTCTGGGAAACGTTCCATGAGCTTCCACTTGAAGATAAGAAAAAGTTCCTTTTATTTTTAACTGGCAGCGACCGAGTTCCGATCCAGGGAATGAGAGATATTAAAGTGAGTAGATCTTGTATGGCTCATATATATTTTATTGAGAAAATAAATGTCTATAGTCGGTTGAAACTTAACATCGCTCTCTTTAAGATTTTAAATAATGTTATTATCCTTTTGTTACAGATAAGAATTCAAGCAGTAGCTGACGATAGATACTTTCCGGTAGCTCACACTTGTTTCAACCTCCTTGATCTTCCGCGCTACAAAACTAAGGAACGACTGAAATACCATCTCATCCAAGCTATTCAACAAACACAGGGATTCTCACTCGTTTGATTCTGTAGCATGTACACTATTGAAATTTTACCATGATGTCGGCTTTATGCACACCAAGTACCAACGTTCTATTGATATTCTGTGTGTATAGAGATTAGCACTATAGGCTGGGGCTTAGAGCGTAGTGATCGAAGCAAGACTCTGTTGCATCTAAAATATATCATAAGAAATCGTCCAGCGAAGTGTGCGAGCATTTTTAAGTAGAAATTTATTATCGATGTCGTATGGGTATTTCAATAAAAATTGACGAACTAAGTAAAGTGATGTTCCGTCGAGGTTCCAGTCTGATGTGTGAGAATATAAAGCTCATATTTTGGATTGCTATTTATAATAAATTTATAAGTACATGTGGATTCGATGCCTTGATTTATTGCTAAAGTCCATTAGAATAATAAACTATTAGTGTAATGTAAAAAAAAAAAAAATGATTTTACTAGGGGCTTAGATTAGTTTCATTGATGTAACGAAGCAGTCAAATAATGTTGGTCGTATAAATTGTTTTAAGTGACGGATTTTAGCATACTCTCGGTGCCTTTCCAAAAAATAGTATCTTTATTCCTGATTTTAATCTATTTTATATTTATAATATATTAAAATGTATTAAATCAGTTATGTTATGCAACTTTTTACATAGAGGTATATTTTATTTATTGATTCCGAGATAAAGACAAATTGCATTTACGTTAATGCTGTAAAACGTAATGTGATAACGGGAGAATTCTGACATGGCACATTGCAGTACATATAAGACGAATTGCAGTGTGCTGCACTATCTAAGGTAATATGAAAGACCGATCACAGCAGGCCTAGCACGCCGTCACCATCGAATCTTGAATTATGCCTTGTTTCGTTTATTCACGTAATATAATTATGGATCAGTACACAGCGTCAAATGTAAATGATAGGTATCTTGAACTCTGTATACTTATTTAGTAAAATTCATTTTCATCTTGGTTTTCTCATAGGGACAATAATCTCGACCTTCTGTTGCTTAAAGAAAAAAATTGGCAAAAAAATTAACTCTTCCCGTTTTCTGAAAGCCTTTTAATCACCATAATATCTAACACTACATTTAACAACAGATTGGTTATCCGGTATCTGTCTGTTTGTCACGGACGATTTTCTTTAAAATACATTGGTAAAGGTTTAAGGGTGCTGGATCTATAGCGGAATTAATTATTATAAAGGAACTTTAATATTTTTTTGTTGATATTTTGAATATCAAATTATTCAATGTTAAACCGCAGAGTACCCATGTTTAATCGTAACAGTCGGTCGCAATCGTACTGGGGGAACGGGGCGGAGCCAGTCGCTGTATGATCAGTTCCAAAAATATCTGACAAAATTGTAAACAAACCCTGTTCAGGTTCACGGGTCGACGGCGCGTTGTGTTCCGGCGAGATGTCAGCACCAACTGCTGGGGCCCGCAATGGCCGATGCCTGCCCGGGGTGTGCGTTGTTCGAAAGTGATACCGTCGTCCCTGCCACACAGGCAACTGAGGGAACATGGGTGGGTTTTAGTCAGTAAAAGTCTGACACGCCCTCCTGCTCCACCCAGAGCAGGAGAAGTTATTTGATGATTTCCCACCCTCAAAAAAAAAACCCTGTTCAGGTTAAATTCCTAGTAACTCAATCATCCTTATTATTTCAACTTTAAATCTCATCAATTTTTCTTGCAATCAATTTCTGGATAACATGATTAAATTGCTATCCAAAAATCATCAATGAAAATGAGGGTTTTCTGAAATGACGTACACTAGGTGGCGGCACTGAGACGTCAGGTCCGTGCACCTGTCAAAAGTGTCACAGCGCATAAGTACTGACTGGTGAACGAATGAATGAAACGAATGACATCAAATATTTTAAGTTCATTGTCGAACTGGAAGACCTTGTCAAAGTGGCGCCAACTGGTAGCTTGAATATTCAAGAAAACCCTCATTGAGATGAAAAAATTAACCTCTATTGTCAAATCAAAATCGTGTAAGGCAATTAAAAATTAGAACTTCGGATTTAATTATACATTCACATAATCAAATCAAAGGACTGCATTTATAAGTAGCACTTCAAATTGGCGTCCACAGGTACATTTTATGACCCATTTGTATACATTTTTTAACAGACAGTTTTGGAACAGACAATACTTATAGATACACAACATCAAACACACTGCCATTTCTCACGTCGTCAGGTTAATACAATCGGGGTTGAATCACTAGGCTGTCTCTAAGAACTAAATACACTGTGGTCTAATAATGTCTGTGAATGCCTGATATTTCATATAATTGCGTGCCAGGGCTGCTGTGTCAGCGCTCTAATAGTTGCCAATAGGTGGGGAAGCCGTGTCAAGTTTAACAAAATCCCTCTTAGGGCCTTTTCGGACGCTCTCAAAGAGAAGTGTTTGGAGAAAAGGCATTCCTAACTATTGGTTACGAATGCTACCATAGACACACGGAGCCATAATGATTTTGTACATAGATTGGCTACCTCTGTGATATTAAATGTATGCTATTCGTTACATTCGATGGCAATACAACGGCTTTTTGTAATAATTGTTACTGTGTTTTGTTATAATTGTACATGTTGTACATATTGGTACTGTACGTAGCTTGGCTAGCTGTTATTATTTGGAAGCATTTATTGAGCACCTCAGTCTAGGTACTCGGCGTGGTTTGTACACGATGTATGTAATGTATGATAATATAATATTTTCATACTTAATTGTCGTTTTATTTATCTCAACTATTATTTTTTACTCATTATCGGTTTTATGTCGACCTTTTGTAGCTTGTCTCCTCTTGCTTCAACGGTGAATACTTGTAAAGGGTATTCGAGCCCTTTTAAATTAAAAGAAGGTTGATTTGTTCATTCCCAATTCATGATTCTGCCCACACTCAACGTTTACGGCCTCAACAACAGTAAAACTATTGGTTGGCATTTAATATAATTTATTTAATTTAAATATAATTACATGATGAAATACCAAATCAATAAGGCCATTTAACATTTTATATACAAAATATTCGTATAATCTCTTCATGACTAGGTAGGTACAATAAAGCTTAGCCAATTGTTAATGTTATACGTTGGCGGAAGCGTTGAAATTTTAAATATCCAAAATCATAAACATTTTCTTCACTTCCGGATATTCTAATTCGATGATTTTTAGGTGTGTTTAAAGTCTAAAAATGTGTTTATGATATTGGTAGTTGAGCATTATTTACAGTTACATTATAAGCAACTTCGGATATATTCGCAATGTATTAAGACTTAATTTTACACAGAAAACAATGAGAATCAATAGAAAATGATATTTTTAAAGCGATTCATGAAAGTGACAAATGATAAAGTTATTTTTTTATTTTTATGCTTTTATATTTACTAATACTTATTCTAAATAATGGTTAAAAATAAATTAAATCTACAATTATGTACCGATTGAAATCCAATTCGTACATGCCCCAAGACTTTAATACCTAAAGCCTATACAAGTACTCGAAATTCCAACAATTTCGCTTTTAGCGAATCAATTAAATTGATTAATGTTAACTTTGATGAGATGATACCTACTATTTTTTTTGTTGACGTTACAAAATGTTATTCCCCCAATTAATTGGATAAGTAGACATTAGACACTCTAACATGAGTAATGTCAACAAAATTAATTAACCGAATGAAGAAAATTCACATTCGAGTTGAAGATTGATGTCAAGACTAATATTCCTTTTACATGAGGGTATGTTAATTACTAAGATCTAATTTAGTATGAAGATCGGCCTGAGTTGTCATCATAGTGTTGTGTGCCGGGGGGCGCGCGGTATCCAGGGTAGTTGTGGTTCAAGGCATTCTGCGCGAAGAAAGGGGTGTAGTCCTTCTTTACCTGTAATTAGAGTACGAAAAATATAATTATTTTGAACACATTGTCACATCTTCTGGAACACCTGAAGTCCTATAAGAGGCTAGCTTTTACACATAAGTTTAGTTACAATCGCCTGATATTTCTGTAATATTGGGATTAACACTATAATAGTCGACAACTGATTACACACTTAAGAATTCCATATTGAATCAAGACTTGTGATACCTACTACCTACGTAATGATCCTAAAAAAACAAAGTAGTTGGGTATTTGATTTCTAAATATAAACGCTATGGTATTTGATCTTAATTTTATTCATGCATCGTCGATGCTAAACTCATCTACATTGCAAAGCTTTGCAGAAATAGAAGATAATGAGTGCCTGATGTTTGTGTAATAGGTACAATGAGTTTAGTCCATTACATGAGTGTAGGAATGACGGGATAGGTGTACGACTCTCAAGCTTATGCAATCTCTGTTGTAAAGACATTATATTAGGTACCTAACTAAAGGTATTATAAAAGCATAAACGAGATTATCCGTTCCGAAAATACACTGGTGTTTTTTGGCACTAACAGAATACATCGTAATCCTAATTGTGTGACCTGCACCCTAATTGCGTAACTTACGATTAATCATAATCGGTTTCGTTTTCACAGTTCAACAATATTCATTGCGTTATTTACGTTGTTGAGCAGACACTTTTTTCGAACATATGAAGCAATGGTTTAACAAACCGTTTCAAAACGATACAGATTATGATGAATCGGGAGTTACGCAATTAGGGTGCTGGGTACCTTACCTTATAGGTAATTGGTAGTTTTCGAATTGGTGCGCGAAGTTTCCGATTGCTAATAAGCAGCGGTGTTAGAGGCGATAATCGTCCCGCGATAACGATAATACAAGACTCAGTTCAGTGCAGTTAAATAATACGTACTATGAGTGAAATGAGAGAAGCGACGAAGTGCTAGAGAAACTTCAAGTGATTGTGGATGGTAGGTCGTGGTGCTGGATGCTGAGCTGAGCAAGGACGACTTCGAGTCTCGTGAGTACCCCTTTATTATTAATTTATTACCCTTGTTTTCGTATTTTGCTTTTACGCACCGCTGAGAACAGACGAACTATTTAGAACTGCCCAAATACTCAAATACAACTGCTTATTAGGTACCTAAGTATTAACTGCCTGTTACTTTGAAAAGGTCCTAAAGACGGCTTAATTTAAAAAAGAAGCGGGGTCGGGGGATCCACGTTAGGAACGAAGATCCTTACGCTTTCTGTGCTACTCCGAATGTAATTTGGAGATTTAGATTGTCGAACCCCATGATGAACAACTTTTTTTCAGCCGCCATCTTAGACTTTCATTTTAAGCTCACTATCGGCATCAGCACCCTCTACTTTCAAACCATGAAAACAATCTTTCTCCCTTAAATACCTACCTAATAAGAAGTCGTATGGAGGGGACAAAAAGGTTCCTGCAAACAGGTGCGACGACGACAATTTCTATGAAAACTTCATGGAAATTGTTCTACAAGTGTCGTGACGCGCCTGTCTGAAGAAGCCTGAATGGCTGTTTGTTACGTGGCGGTTTCTACAATTTTCGTTACCTACGTGACGATTTCTATATGTTTACTCCTACAGCAAGCTGCGTTGAAGAACTTAGCTCCAAAATCACTCAATAACCATTGCAAGAGTCGTACACCTACATAAGGATAGATATTGCAAAGCCTACTAAACGCGAGTTAGGTGCTCGCGACTAACAGTACTAGGTTTGCCCTTCACCAAGTGCCGAGTTCTGTTAATGGAAAGTTTGTCCAAACATAGAGTAGCACTAGTGACGCAAACTGCACTTACACCTTCGGTATCAAAGTCCGGCTACGTACGGACTGTGGGACTGACCGACGCCTACACGTCGTTCATTGCAACTAATTCGGCAAGCGAATATTGGCGCAGCTAAAACAGATAACGGTTTCGTTCAACACTATGCACTTTAGTCCATCAATTCTCTAAGTTATGTTGTAATTGTTTACGATTGAGTTTGACGTCATGAGAAACTTTCAGAATTTAAAAGAATGACTATGTTTACACAAAGTAACTTTAGAGAATTACCTAACTCCGACGTGTGGAAGTTGCCAATATTTAGATTCCGTCTTTTGAAGATTAGAAATTGTTTTAGTTAGGAATACAGAGAGGTGGTTGTGCGCCCGAGTATAGATACTTAGATTAAGGGCCTTATCATACTAGCGGATGGCGAGCGTCCATAAAACGGAGCGGGCGCGCAACGAACACGCGGCGCATGCGCAGCGAATTCGCTGCGGACGCGCAACGAGATCGCCGCGAATAGCAGCGTGGATGCCATTTCTTTTTGCTTTCGTTTTCGTCTCTGGCGTCTTCGAAATAACAAAGCCAACAGTAGTGTCTCCTCGTCGGAATCCATTTTGTTACTGAGTGTATTGTACAGACGCCACCACTTCAAGCTACCCCAATCTGTCAAATTTCTTTGATAGTTTTTCAACTTTATCACAAAGGAATAAGGTTTATGTTCAATTGGGAAAATTTGACAGTTTGGGATAGCTTGACCTGCTGGCGACTGTACGTCGTTAACTTGCTACAAACACGCCAAGCCACGCGTCCGCGACGTGTTCGCTGTGCAGCCGCGGCGTGTTCGCGACGCATTCGCTACGTGCCCGATCTGCCCCGCAGCCGCTCGCAAACCACTTGTGTGATAAGCAGTGATCGGAATAGGCTGACTATATTTGCCTAAACTTCGGAGAACAGAGACAGAAAGTCGAGACTTCCTTACGACTATATTTTTTTTCCCAGGATTTGGGAAAAATCTTCAGTAAGTTGAAAATAAGCTTTATATAAGATGTGTAAAAGCTATTTTTAACTAAACTTGCAATAACCAAATTTTCAGGATTTTCACGCAAAATCCCGAAGTAAGTAATCTTACTTTAATTCATGTATTCGAATTATATTTACGACCCAACTAACAGTTGTATCAAATCATGAATTAAAGTTAGATTATTTATTTCGGGATTTTACGTTGCAAGTTTAGTTAAAAATAGCTTTTACACGTCTTAAATAAAGTTTATTTTCAACTTACTGAAGATTTTTCCCGAATCCCGGGAAAAAATATAGTCGTAAGGAAGTCTCCACTTTTTGTCTCTGTTCTCCAAAGTTTAGGCAAATATAGTCAGCCTATTCCGATCACTGGTGATAAGGCTCTTAGAAAATTGTGTCGTTTAGGTATTACTTTTTTAGCCAGAAGTTATAGAAAACTACCTAATAGGTTTTGTGGTAGGCGTTGTAATATTTGAAGTGACAGATAATATACCTGTTAAAAGTTAAAATAAATATTCACAAATATAAAGTCAGTTCACAAGGTAGGTATAGAGGCCAGCACATCAATCTACCCCAAACTGTCAAATTTTCCCAATTGAACATGAACGTTCTGCATTTGTGATAAAGTTGAAAATCTATCAAAGAAATATGACAGTTTGGGATAGCTTGACCTACTGGCGTCTGTACGAATCGAATTATTAGTTGTAGATTTGAGTAGTTACAATGTGAAAACTAAGAAAATAATTGGAAACGTAGATTTTTTTACAAAACAAGTTAATAGGCATATTGTATTTTGACCAAAAAACAAGTTAATAATATAATTTGTCAGTGACATATAAATATACCTATTCTTTTGTGCTTATAATACAGCATGCGGGCTTGTTATGTTTTAGATTTTATTTATATTTTAGAGATTATATAAAGGCTGCTCACACCATGATTACATATCTTCAAGGATTTCTTTCCTGAAATCTTAGAAGCAATACAATTTAAATAAAATGTTCATAGATATGTTCACGTGATTAAAATAGGGTTAATTAGGTACCATAGAACTAATCACGATTTTTTCAAATGATTTTTTTTGACCTGCTAATCAATTCGATAATACCTAAATTTGATAATGAATTGCACTTCATGTACCTACTAAATTCTTAAATTAACCCTATTTTACTATAAGGTCGGTTAGTAATTTATAGTTATGAACGTTACCTTGCGCGGCCTGCAAGCTGGGCCCCTGGCCAGTTGCCTTCTGGCGTCGTTCTCTGCGGCAACTGCCTCCTTCACCGACTGAGGTGGCCACTTCTGGTCCCCACGCATGTTGACGCCTCCTGTAGAATCGTAATCACCCGTAAAAATAAGTACTTAAATCAGCTGTTAATATACTTATTTTTCGTAATCATCTAACATACTTAACCCCTAACAACCCCCCCTGACATGTTGTTACATAATTTAGTTAAACTATACCCATTAACAATTTAAACATCGTCATTATCTTTAACTAGCTTTTGCCAGCGGCTTCGCCCGCGCGGAACTTTCATCCCCTATTTAACTCCCTTAGGGGTTGAATTTCGAAAAATCGTTCCTTATTCCTTGTCTACATTATAAAGGGAACCTCTGTGCAAAATTTCAGCTTTCTAGGTCCAAGGGTTTGGGCTGGGCGTTGATGAGTCAGTCAGTCAGTCAGTCAGTCAGGACTTGTCTTTTTATTTATATAGATAGATAGATTGCTGCTGATTGTTCTGACATTATCTATGTACCTACCTACATTATGCATTCCTTGTAGGTATTGTCCGAACTATCGCAATTAACAGAGACTGCAATGTTCAATTCACCACTGAAAATATGTTTCACCTGTTCGATGTTTAGGAAAAATTGCCAAAATACCAGCCGTTGGCAAACATATTGGTAATAGCAATGTTGTCATTTAGTTCACAAGTCACAACTGCCGCTGTCGATCCCCTTGGCATAATCCTTTAGTCACCTTTCACGACAATGTTATTGTTTTATTTATAACCTTAAAATGCGGAATGAATTTGGCTTCAGTCTCGAGTCGTTGTGCTGTTGAGCGCGCGACACCCCTAGAGTATTTGTGCCAGACGCCGACGCATTTAGGGTTAGTTAGGCATCCATCAGTTTGAATCTGTGTGTTTAGCTTAGCTTTTAGACCAGGAGCGGAGCGACAGAGGATTACTTAGTTCCTTGTTGTCTCCTCGCTAACTTGCAATTACTTGCTTGGCTCTCCAAGCTACACTTCAGTGTTCATGCGTGTAGAGAATCGGGCCGGTAAACCAAAGCGTAATTAATTGAAATCAAAGCTTATTTGCATTCACACATACAGCCTACAGTCCTTCTAAAACGAAGGATGCAACATGACACATTATTTTACTAATTAGTGTCTACCTTGTTAAAAGTTCAAACCTACGAATTTCGACTTGTCTTTAGTGATTAAACTTTGTGCAGACTAAAGGCGGACTATGTTTTGCTTAGTGCTCTAGATATAAAATGCTTTCTATGTCGAATGTTAGGAGGTATACTTTTACATTAGAACAACGTGTGACAATCTTAAATTAAACCAATAAAGAAAACAATAAGAACCATTACTGCGTAAATTGTGTAAAAATCTTAACGTGTCGTAAGTCAGTTTTCTAAAGCGACATGGGGCGTAAAAAAAGACATCCTATAAACAATACACGTGGAACTGGACACATTTATTATGTTTGTGAAGTCGTCTCTAAAGTACGTATTTCCTTTATGCGCTTTGATATTGCCATTGAGTTAAATAAAATGTTCCCAGTTCTCACCAGTCTGTTATAAAACATAATTCGCTCTGTTTGAACGAGCAAGACTTTCATTTTAACAGAAATAAACGCGTTTCTCGTAATAAATTTCACTAAAAGAACAAGGAAGTAAACTACCACCTACTCTTTTTGAGTTATTGTGTCTGCTTAGCAAAAGTTTTTTTTTATTAAAAATAGGGAGGTATGTTTGAAAACATCTCTTAACATAATAATATCTACGAGTAGGTAGATTACCGTCAAACGAAGCTGTGGCGGGTTGACTAGCAAAAACCGGTGGAGGTTTCTGGTGGACCGGCTGCTGCTGACGAAGAGTGATCGTCGATGGTGGAGGCTCGAAGATCTTCTGTGGGGCCTGGTAAGAGGGCTCCGAGTACGAAGGCGAGTACTGCGGCTGCTGAGAGTACTGCTGCGGCGACAGCTGCTGCTGCGACGGATAACCCGGCTGCGAGCCTTGAATCTGCACATAGCAATACTGATAAAGCGCACGCCGCACAGTGGGCTGAAAATCGATCTTCATAGACTTTGGGATCAACTGAGTAATTTTTAAATTTTTTCGGCGGAAATGAGTTCATCTATCATTTATTGATCAATTTAATGCTATTTCAGTTTTTCCATAAACGTTTTTCGCTACTTAATAGCACTTGGTTGAATAAATTGTATGGAGAAATATGTAAAAAAGGATATATTTCGACTTCGCTACAAGTGCGCCTAATTTTCTTTGGCACAATTATACCCCTTATATTTCTGCATATTTTTACATAGCGCACACTGCGCGCACTTGTTAGAGTTTGGGAGAAAAATTTTTTAATGTGTTTTTAAAATCTAAAAAAGGTTTTAATCTGTTTATAATTGACATTAGGTACTTAAGGGTTATTCTCTCGCGTCCGGCCCTGGTCCAGGCCATGGTACGGAGCGAGAGGTCATGCGGAGCCGTCACCTCCTTCAGCGAAGCAGTGATGCTCGCGAAGAGGGAAGCGGCACACGTGAGGGAGAGGCAGTCTATGCGCCCTCGCGACCCTAGCCGCCGCAGGATACGGAGACGCCCTGGGCGTCGGGAATCCCAAGCCGATTTCCGGCCACCGTAGGCATGAGCTTGGGGATGGCGAGTAATGGGTAGCTCGCTGTCCGGTAAGGACCAAGCCCAAGTCAACGGCACGTTGTGTTCCACGCGCGCCTCAAAGAGATGTCAGCACAAAATGATGGGGCCCGCAAGGGCCGATGCCTGCCAGGGGTGCGGGTTTGTTCGAAAGAGATACCACAGCCCCTGGCTTACGGGCTACTGAGGGAACACGGGTGGGTTTTAGTCAGTAAAAGTCTGACACGCCCTCCTGCTCCACCCAGAGCGAGAGAAGTTATTTGATGATTTCCCACGCAAAAAAAAGGGTTATAAATAAATTATATGAACAGAAATGTAAAAGCTACCGGGTAAACATAACAAATATTATAGAAAGTTATTAAACATCTTTTGTAATTTAATAACGAGGATGGTTATAAATAATGAGATATTATGATCCATTGGCTATTATCTATCATAATGAGATCTAATGTCCTATTACTAAGATAATTAGATCTCATTAACTAACTACCCCCCTTCCTTCATAGTTTTTTCGAACTTTAAGTATAAATCGTGTACATTTAATTACTATTTTCAATCGACTTTGTTATTTCAAAGAGTGATAACCTATTTTTCTAAAATGGAACAAGTGAATTTAGTTCATAACCTCGACTTATATGTATGTTATTTTAAAGCAGTCTGGCAAGCTGGGTAACTACCTTGCTTTGCTGCGAACTGTTGTGTCACAGTTCAATTTAAATCTTTCGGAAGAAGACAGCGATACTTTAAAGGAATTTTGTCGAAGATTCAGCCAAGCTGTCATAAAAAGATGGAAGAATGCCAAATTAAACCCTGAAACATTTAAGAAATAATACGAAAACTGGTTGGCCCTTACAGTGGATTGGCCATCTTGTGTTGTTCCACATCAAGCTACAGAGGATGCCATTACAGAGTATCAAGCACCTTCAACCAGCCAATCTGTATCTGTTGGAACACTAACTAAGTGTTTTAGTCCTCGTAAACCATTTGTAGAATTGTGTACTAAACAGAAAAAACGGAGGATTGAAGAACAGAATGAACAAAACAGTGACCAACTAGCTTACGCTACAGTAAGCAAGTTAAGAAAGATGGCAATGAAAATTTGGCTGAAGTCATTGATTATTTAATGAAAAATCCTGAAGAGGTAGCAACATTTTCGCAACTAATTAAAACTCAGAAGCACAAGAAATGTACTTTTACTCCGGAGAAAGCACTTGGATTGCTGCTATCACTTAAACTGTCGAAGTGGCAATATATTACATTGCGAGAATCTACAATCCGCGAGGGTGCATCTGATATTTATCCATCGTATTATAAAGTGCAGCAGGCTAAATTAGTATGTTATCCTCTAAAGGAGGCGTTTAGTTTTACAGATACAATGGCTAAAGTATCTCTTCAAGCTCTTCTTGACATAACTGTGCAACGTATACTCAAAAGTCTACCAGATAAGGCGCCTCACCAGTCCTTAAATTTACTATCAAAATGGGGTTTCGATGGGTCATCAAGCCAAAGTAGATATAAACAAAAAATGGAAGAAGGAAAGACTGATGAAGCCATTTTTATGACTACTTTGGTTCCCCTATAACTGACTGCTGCAGTTGGAAAGGAAGTAATTATATGGGAAAATCCTAAGCCGTGCTCTACACTATTCTGTCGACCTGTACAATTTATATTTGTCAAAGAAAGTGAGTTGGTAGTCAAAGATGAAATGACGAAAATGCAAGCAGAGATAAAAACTTTAAGCCCATCCAAATGTGTTGATGGCATTGAAGTTAAACACAATCTCGTCATGACGATGATTGATGGAAAAGTGTGCACTTATCTATCAGAAGCTCGCTCCAGTGCTGTGTGTTACTTGTGTTTGGCGAAACCATCTCAGATGAACGATCTCGATGCAGTATTGCGTAGAGAAGTGTTATCTGATATGATCAAGTTTGGTTTGTCACCTTTGCATGCTCAAATTAATAGCATGGAGTGTCTTTTGCACATAGCATACAGATAAGACTTAAAAACTTGGTCTGTCAAAGGAGAAGACAACAAATCCATGATGCAGCAGAGGAAGACACAGATACAAAAGAGATTTCGAGAGGAGTTAGGGCTTCTGATAGATATCGTGAAGCAGGGAGCAGGGACAACAAATGACGGAAATACGGCAAGGAAATTCTTCGCATTTCCTGAAAAAACGGCTGCTATTACTGGCTTGGATGAAGAAATAGTGCGCAGATTCGCAGTTATTTTACAAGCAATTACATCAGGTGAAAACATCGATGTTCAAAAATTTCGAGCTTATACCCGTACGACCGCAGAGAGGTACCTACAGTTCTATCATTGGTACTATATGTCAGCAACAGTGCATAAATTGTTGATTCACGGAGCTGAAATCATCGAAAACTCCATTGTACCGATTGGAAATCTATCCGAAGAAGCATCTGAGGCGCGTAACAAAGACTTTCGCAGATACAGGGAGCACCATTCACGTAAAATAAATAGGACGAGCACAAATGAGGATATAATGAAGATGATGCTTCTGACCTCAGATCCTTACGTTTCTGCAATACGGCCAATAATGCATCGTGCTCAACATAAAACAAAGATGAGGCAAGAAACTTTGGATCTTTTAATTGTTGGACCGAAGCAACAGGATGATATTGAGTTCTGTGCCATAGATGACATTATTTATGACACAGAGTCCGATGAATCTGATATAGATGTTTAGGATGTTTGTAGCTTTAATTTAGTTTTTTTATTTATTTCAATATTTTTCATTTATTTAAGATTTTTAAGTTGTTCAAGTTTCTTTTTAATTATGAGTCAGTCACTCAGATTTTTTTGTATTGTAATGCATATTTTATAAAAAATGCATGGAAGGGTATTAATATAGGGAGATTATCTAACTACTCTCACTAAATTACAAAAACAATTAGATAATTACCATGAACCTTGTTATTAGTTGTTACGTTGAATCGATTGCTATTCCATTTATGTTCATATATTTTTTTATAATGCTTTTATAATCATTTAGTACCTAATATCAATTAAAAACACATTAAAACCTTTTTTGAATTTTAAAAACACATTTTGTTTTTTTTCTCCCAAACTCTAACAAGTGCGCCCAATGTGCGCTATGTCAAAAAATGCAGACAAATAAGGGGTATAATCGTGCCAAAGCAAATTAGGCGCACTTGTAGCGAAGTCGAAATATATCCTTTTTAACATATTTCTCCATACATTTTTTTCAACCAAGTGCTACAAAGTAAAGGAAAACGTTTATTGAAAAACTGAAATAGCATTACATAGCATCTATTATGATACTTAAACCCATTTCTGCCGAAAAAAAATAAAAAAGTCTAAATTGATCCCTAAGTCTATGAAGATCGATTTTCAGCCCACTGTGCGCCGGAGGAGATCAAACATCTTTGTTAATCAGATACAGAGTAGATTATCACAATCGTGTACTACAAAATGTGTACAAGTGAGTAGAAACTAAATAACACTGCATTCTACATTGCAACCAAATCTATTTTGATTAATTAATTTAGATTTTATGCGATGTGGCTGCTACGTTTTCTAAAAAAGATCACTCTGTATTAATCGTTGATTCCATACTAGAAAGCGGAATCCAACAGACAAAGGCATAGCGTTCGTTACACAATAGCTATTTGCACATACATCTACTTACCAGGACAATATTAGTAAAATGAAAACGTGCAAGTCAGTAATGAAACAAAATTCTATTCGACGACGTTGACGTTCCAACTTCATTGTGTCCTAATACCTGAGGAGAAAGAGGGGCTGGTACTGGTGCCCAGCGGCTTTGTCCCGGGCGATAGGGCTGCGGCGCGATGCCTGGCGACGGTGGGCCTGGTCGGTAGGAAGCAGGGGACGCTACGCCAGGACCGGCAGGAATCAGCTTACTCAGCCCTGTGGGCTCCTGTCGCCGGCCTTCACAGTAGGAAGGATCCGACTCGGGAGCTTGGTACTGAGGCTGAGGGGATTGTGGCTGCTGATGGTACTGGGGTTGTTGTTGGTACTGGGGTTGCTGTTGATATTGCGGTTGCTGTTGGAACTGCGGTTGTTGTTGGTATTGGGGCTGTTGTTGGTACTGAGGTTGTTGTTGGTACTGGGGTTGTTGTTGGTACTGGGGTTGTTGTTGGTACTGGGGTTGTTGTTGGTACTGAGGCTGTTGTTGGGATTGGTACTGAGGTTGAGGAGAGGCTGGGGACTGCTGCGCGTTGTTGTTGTACGCAGGAGTCTGTTGCTGTTGGGATTTATAATGTAGCTTATAAAACATATCGTAATACTTGTAATAGCTTGGTTTTGCATGCAATTATTGTTGCTCCGCCACCGTAAAGCGTTTACTATGTGCAGCTGTGATGTCATTTGCATCTAAATCAACCGCTATATACATGTAGGTATATTTTGTCTATAATATCTGTGTGGTACTGATTATTGTATGTGTAATTACCTGTTGTGATTGATGATATCCGTTCGTTTCGGGCACCGGTGGCCACACTACTTTCTTCTGGCCTGAAACAATGCAATTCATTCGTAAAACAGTGTGATACATAAAACTGGCTGGTGTATCGTGCCAGTTAAAACTTTCGATTTTTTGTGACATGCATTTAAAAATACGTGTTTCTTGGAAAATATGTGTAATCAGGGCGTACAATCTCAATCGTCGGGTGATATGATCTTGGAGACCACGAGACTTTCAGTGTTATACGCTATACGTATCGCTTATTATGACACATCTCTCTTTAAATTAGCGCGACCCACCCAGCAGTTGGAATTGCGCCAGACCATCGAAAAAACAGATTTCTAGGATATAAGTTCGTTTTATTGTAGGCGAACAGGGATTTATGATTCAATTTGGGTATTCCGGGAACTTATTTGTTTGCAATTTGTTTTAAACCGTTTAGAACTGGGATGCTTGATGAATGACATGTTAGCACTATCTGAATGTCTGTATCTTTTTATAATTCTGTGTCTGAAAAATGCGTAGGAATACCGTAGTTACGGTAAACAGATGCTGAATCAGAAATTCCAGAGAACAAATAAAACTGGAACTCGGCCTTGCTTGTTAAATGTCTCTGCACGTAAAAACGTTAGTTTCGTCTAATTTAAGTACTGCAGGTACCTACAGCCCACGGGTAATGCCGCAAACTCACAATGTCAGCAGGTCTATTTCATCCAAGATTATTTAAATGTACTGAGTCAGATTTCATGGAATCTGAAATAGAGTCTGTGACGAAGATATTCCAAGATTCTAGGTCTCAGAAGTAAAGGTGAATCTTTCCGTTAGGTTCGATGTGGTCTAGTTTTATCGATCGTTTGTAGGAACTACTACAGTACGGCCGTCGAGGGAATGCGTTCTTGACACCCGTCAATTACATGCTAACGAATACGTGCTTTGCGAATTTGATCTTTATTACTTACTAGAATTGTCGCACTGACAGGTGTCAGGAACGCATTCACTTGATGGCTGGACTGTAGGTTAAAATATGTACTGTCCTAAGACAGAGAGCGCTGTAGAGTGAAGGTGAAATAAAGAGGAAGAGACCAGAAGTGTAGAGAGAGCACCAAATGCCAACCAAAGTGGCAGATGAAACCCACCTCTATGCGGAAAAGATTTCGATGCGATAAAATCGATGATTTATAATCGGAGGAGACAATGCAGCGTAATAGGGTTGCACACCATGTAACATTTAAGTAGAAAAATAAGTAACAGTTTGTTTTCCCCGAAGGGTTAAAATATTCCAAATTGAGTTCATATCAATAAACCAACTCAGCCTATTGCAATCTATTTAGACGGAAGAAAAACAATAAAGACTTGGATAGGACTATGACACTCTTGGAGACTCTTAATCTCTGGTATCTAAGTGTCGATAGTGACGAAAGAAGTAAAAACAAAAACACATAGCCACAAACTGCTTAATTTCAGTGATTAGGTTCTAAGATTTCACTTCCTGGAGGACTTCAAGATTGTTTCAAGCACCACAAATGTTTCTGTCGATGAAAGTTGTTGCCTAACCTAACATAACATTGTTCGCAATTTCGAACCGCGATATGTAAGGAACCTATTGAGTTTCAATTTACTCCGTAATATCGAAACCTCTCTAACTATGTTCAAGTGTGCGGAACTAGCTTAACTTTTGCCAAAATACAGCAATACATTGTTTGTATTTAAATATTCGGCGTGCTTTACTTACTTAATAGAAGACTAAAGTCGGTCACAATAACATTAAATAACAACGTGGTTATACCGCAATCCACGCTTAAGACTTTTCAAAGGTTAATTTCGTTTCGTAAGACCGAATGAATTCATAAAAAACCGGGAATTAATTTTTAAAATAAAAACAAATGGTAACATTAAAATATAAAAAAATAAGAAGCCTGACAAAAATATAGACAATAGAGATGAATAATACAGGAACTCACGATTAAATTGATCTATTTGTTAAGTGGGTACGTGAGACGCGCCAACCGTCGGCCGGTGTGCACTACGTTTGACTAGCTGGCCAGCCAGCAGGTGCGTCGAGCACAAATATTCTACCACATATTATATTTTGAGAACGCAACGCACATTATTAGGACACCCGTTCGCCAACTCTCTCACGCTCCGGCTCGGTGATACCCGCCACCCGAAAAATGGACACACCTACTAAAACCTGTGACTTAGACTTCAAGCGCTACCTAAACCTAATAATAATTTATAGCTGTTGAAATAGAAGCATAAAACCATTTCCATTAGCTACGTACCCACTACTATGAGCTCGTAAATTCTAACGAAATGGCAAGAGGGAAAATATATTTCACCTGTTGCGAAACTTGCATACCAACATGAATGATGTGGGTGCATCATATTTTAATGTTATAAATGTTTTTCCTAGAACTTTATATGTGGGAAATTGGTACATAAGCAATTAGTACAGCAATTTGATCCATCTGGGATTATGGGACGTGGTCGCAATCACCTCATCCATCGGGCCATGAGCGTACATAAATTACAAACGGTCCACATTGCCGATGGTCGCCGACGGCCATTTGCAAGTTATTAACTTGTTTGAACGATTTAGTGAACTTCAACGGCACTAGACTAGTTTAAAGGAAAGAACGAAGAAATAAATAGTGATTAGTAGTCAGTCAGAGTTACCTCGTAAGACGTTTGCGTATCCACTTGTTTTGTTTTGTTGTGTACCTACCTCCACTTAACAGTAGCAATTCGTTGTCTTATTCAACATAAGCACTTAGATATTACCTATTAAGCAGTCTTGAAAGTGGTGAATAATAATCTCGATATCAAAGTCAATTGTGGCAAACATATCTATTGCCAATAAAAAATTAAGTCTACATTTAAAAAATCTGCTGCTCCCAGAATAGTGCACACCTGGAGAAAACGTATGATTCGTATGAACTAAGATACTTATGTCGTTTGCAAATATTCGCACCTGTTTTAAAATTAGATTCTGATTCATGAGCCTACTGGGATAAACAGACGTAGAAACAGTCTATTCGTGACGTCAAACAACTCTTTTATAGATTTTAATCCTGGAATCAAGGTCGATATTTGATAATAAACACGAAAAAAAAAACGCATTCCATGTAAACTTTTATGTTCTTGTAGCTGCTGATCTTATAGTTTTTAGATGCGGTTGAATCAATGATCAAAGAATTAATTCTTGGAAACTAAAAACGCGAGTTTTATGCATTGTAATAATGTTTCCGTTCTCTTTTAACATCAAAAACTAGAAAAAGCACTTAGACTATTTATAACGGTGTGTGCCACAATTATTATAATTACTCATGGGCTCAACGCAAAGCATTATATTTTTTACTTCTCCATTGATGCACACCGTTGGATACTGTTGGTTTCTTTGGAAGAAAACTGTAACTTTGTCTTAGCAGTAGATAACTAGTTTTTATATGTATTAGGACTCCGTTTTTATTTAGTTACAGTTCAATCGCGTCGACTCAAAGCAATAGTTCCATTGAAAGTAGATTACAAATCTACTTTGTTTGGTTTCATGAAACAACAAAAACATCCATGTTTAACTTTACCTACGGGTACGAAACAAATTTAAACCACTTAACGTTCGCTGGATCTCCTTACGTTGTTTTCGTTAACGAAACGGCGTTTATAACAAAGCAATCTAATTTTAGGCACTTGAACAACTTTAGCACTAGATTAAACAATGAGCACTTTACCAACAAACACAGTTTTAGCCATATCTTCTGCTGGTGTCCTTCCGTTGTCGACTGTGCACTACTAACAGGAACAACAGGTAAAAGCACATTTTGCGAAGCTTCCAATCTTTGCCAAATACTTTCAACTAATGAACGTTTTTCGTCATTAGTGGGCGGCTTTTGTCAATACAGTGACGAGCAAAATGACGGATGGAAACGAACGTTAGGCCATTACACTCATCCACAATGTTTCATTCATTATAACGAGATCAATGAATCATCCGCGTGTCGTCTTAGCTTCATATAACGTCTGGTAGCTCAGGGTGTCATGTTGAACTAGTAAGTTGTCTGTGTAATATTAGCAACTGTAGTGGTTTCTTTATGCGTGAATACAACTCTAGTAGTCAAACGCTCTGACTGCAACACGACACATAATGATGTTAATCACAAATATCAATGGACGATTGATGGGATCGTTGTGCTCAAACGTTAAAACCGTTCTGCGTATAGAATGAAATATATGAATGAATACTCAATGCTGAGTTTTGCAATGACTCTACGTATGGTATTGGTTGATCGACGAATAAGATGAGCTATCGCTGTTTATGAGATATATACAAGACTTGCACAGACAAAGCTGCATCTATTCTACCAGGCTATGCTGGTACCTTTGGTAGACTTCAAGAACTCTGAGTAAATATTCCCTGAGGTGTTGAGCTGGCCATCCCAGCTGCGAGCTGATCGCATTCTGGAACGATCCGGGGGCCAGTAGCGGTCAAAAGGATGACTCATGTATACCATGTTCTGCTTGATCGCTCGGACTTGGGTCGGGTCTAACTCTGATAAGCAGGGGGAGGTATTAGATTATTAAGCTGAAACTTTTGGTTTATCACAACTGTGTGGGGGAAATTGAGTGGAGAAGATATTGGATGCCTGCTTTAAACCAAACATGCTCGAATGCTCGTAAATGTTTATCGATTACTGAGCCCAAAATAGAAGAGTGAAATGCGCTTGCACGAAACGTGCTGCCACTCAGGATTTCGACAGATATTGTGATGAGCTTCACTCCCATTCCAATAAATTTAAGTACCATAACGCACAAGACATTCGCTTGTCATAAATTCTATTTGAGTTAGCGTGAATAGAAATACTAAAGAAAATAGAGGAAAGGATCAGGTGTGGCTACGAGAGCTTAATACATTCTGCTCGAGCCTGCTAGTAGTGTTGCACACTGTACGAGTGAAATATGTATTCTACATTATATTATATTATATTATTAATTTGGTCCGTCTTATTGTTTTTGTCGGTTACTTACAAGCAAGCGACTATTTACAAGTACAACATCATATTATATTTACATAGTAACAGTACGTTAAACGTGTTTTTATAAGACCCTTCTGTGGTACCTACTGAAAATCCAATCGAGTAAAAATTATCTTCCCTTCCCTTTAGGTTACTTTCCTTATCAAAATGTTAAATGCTTGCCGTCTACTTGCATGTTTCCGTAAATCGAATCCCATGATATTGGATATTGATCAGTTAACTTAACTTGGGTAAGCAGAAGTTTAAGTCAAAGGCAGTGTACTCACTAGGGCGTCCCCTACGGTTGCGTTCTTCTTCTTCCAGCATGCGCAGCACGGCAGAGTTTGCCAAGTTCGCGGGCTTGTCTGTGGTCGGGTCGCTGAAGTCAATCCTGAAACAAAAAACAACAAAAATCTTGTAAAAAGGAAAAAAAAGCTATGTCACTAACAGACTTGCGAGATAAATGCGTAGCACACTAAAAATTGCTATGTCATTCATTTTGACAATTCAACAGCATTCATTGCGTTATTTATGTTGTCGAGCAGAGGAATTTTCCAAACAGATGAAGCAATGAGTTAGGAATCTCTTTAAATATCTCTTGGATTATGAAAGAACGTGCGTTACGCAATTATTGTGGTGCAGATGTTGGTGGGAGAATCAGAAACAGATTTTTTGTGTGTTTCGTGTTGGTTAAGTAAGTTAAAGGTGGACACGGACGGATGTATGCACACCCGATGAAACTATCTAACTATCCAAAAATGTTGTAGTCATTATAATAGTCATGGAAGTAATTAATCAACGCGTTATTATAAGATACTAGTACCTACTACTACTATAATTAGTAACAATTAGGCACTTATCCATATTTCTCTCATTTGTTTATTGTATATTTACAGTATGAAGTTTATTGGTTCTTCTAAGTACAGTCTATTAATCTTTATTGTGGTCGATCCTTTCACGTTTTCTTGAATTATCTTAATGCAGCCATTTTGTCAGAGTTTAGCTGTGTTGTCTCAATTATTCTGATTTCTAAACAAGTTAATTATCAATCATTGTTTCATCATATCCCCTTATTATATGCAATGTAATTACGTGTAACGACTGTCCACAGATTTCGAAATAATTATTATTGGTTTAGTGCCAGAGGAGTAGCGATGAATTATATACCTACCCGTCGGTAATCTCTGTACAATATTTTATAGCGATTATTTTTGTTTGTTGATTTGAATAGGTGAACATTTTATGAGGAATGTTGGTATCCTTACGAAATTTTACTCCGAGGCCATAACCACAATGTAGCTAAAATAAACTACTTTTTACAAAAAAAAACAGAAACACTAGGTATAATTTGAAAAATAAAGTTAATTCTAATGAAAAAAATATATATACAAAGTAAAAGACTATCATACAGATCCAAAGACACCGACGGTAAAAAAATGGTTTCTATGCTTTTGCAGAAGTATTTCGTCGACGCTGGACATAAGCCTCTCCCAAAAGGGGGTTTTTCCATAATCGCCACGCTTGGCAGGCGGGTTGGCGATCGCAGTATGGTGGTAAAATGCATAGAGAACGCTGCTGCCCATTCTCTAGTAAGTCCCTTAGTCGCCTTCTATGACACCCACGGGAAGAGACGGGACACGGACATAATCCTTCTTATTTATAAACGCCGCCTAAATATATGTTTAAACGTCAAAAATGTATGGTTAAACCTAGTCGCTTATCATCACTTAACTGTTTATAAATGGCGGCATGGCGTCGCCTCACCTTCCGCCTGACGCAGGTCCTCACCGGACACGGTTGTTTCGGGAGGTTCCTGTTTCGAATAAGGCGGGAGGAAACACCTGGGTGTTTCCATTGCAAAGATTGCCCTGAGGACACGGTGGAGCATACAGTGGAGGTCTGCCCGGCTTTGGCGGAGCACCGCTGTGTCCTCGTGGAGGCGATCGGCTGCGGCGTTCCCCGCGTCCGACCCTGGTCCAGCCCATGGTTCGGAGCGAGAGTGCATGGGTAGCCGTCACCTCCTTCAGTGAAGTAGTAATGCTCGCGAAGAGGGAGGCGGCGCACGTGAAGGAGAGGCAGTATATGCGCCCTCACGGCGCTAGCCTCCGCAGGAGACGCCCTGGGCGTCGGGAAACCCAGGCTGATTCCCGGCCACCGTAGGCGTGGGCTTGCGGACGGCGAGTAATGGGTAGCTCGCTGTCCGGAAAGTACCAAGCTCAGGTCGACGGCGGGCGCGTTGTGTTCCACGCGTGCCTCAAAGAGATGTCAGCACAAACCGACGGGGCCCGCAAGTGCCGATGCCTGCCAGGGGTGCGGGTTGTTCGAAAGAGATACCGTGGCCCCTGGCACACAGGCTACTGAGTGGGTTTTAGTCAGTAAAAGTCTGACACGCCCTCCTGCTCCACATAGAGCGGGAGAAGTTATTTAATGATTTCCCACCCAAAAAAAACTGTTTACAAATAAAAGGGAATAACCTTAAAAATATCCTTAGAACATAACTATGATGAGCGCATACGAGTATCTGTCCAAACAACCAGAGGATATCACAAGACAACGTCTCAGTAGAGATTTATTTATGTAGGTATTTACCGGTATTTTCGTATTATTTTATGACATTGTTTCAAATTATAGTAGTAGGAGACGCGCTATTTTTATTTGAGGTTGTGAAAATGTTCACGAAGATAATAAATAAAACGAAAATATATTTTATGACAAAATGTAAAATGTTTGAACGTCATAGAACGTTGTATTATGTTTTCCGGCACGAATTATTTATTATATTTGTGGACATTTGATACCCGTGTAATCACCGGCAATGAAGAGGCCGAACCAAGCGAAGGTTATTTAATTTCTTGAAAATATTTTCTTTGGAAAAGTTAAGGAACATAATATAGTAGATACATACTAATTCCACGGATTTTTTTAAAATAAAATTGTGACGAACTGGCTTGAATTGGTGAAACCTTTCTATGAAAAGCCATTTGAGACGCCGATGAAACAATTTTTTTTTCCTTTTGCAGTGTTCTTTAATTTCTAGTGTCTATTTTTATTTAGTCATTTAATTAGACGGCCTGTATTGTCTGCGGCAATTTAAAATCGTTCAATGAATTCTTATTCTGTACTGTTATATTTTCTTTTAAAATATGCTATGTTAGTACGCACGGCTACACATCAAGCTATACATTTCCAGTATAAGCTGATCTCGTATTATATAGGATTTCCTTGCAGTGCGAGATCAGCGTAAACTGGGAATGTATAGCTTGATGTGTAGCCGTGTGTACATACATAATTATATTTTTTGCATGAAAAACAACAATAACATATTGATGAACTGGCTTGAATTGGTGAAAACTTTTGATGAAAAGCCATTTGCGATGCCGATGAAATAAATTGTTTATAACAACTTTTTTTATTTTCTAATGTCATTTTTTATTTTACTGATTGCCCTGTTTTGTTTGAGCGTTTTAAAATCTACCGATGAGGTGTTATTAGAAACTGTTACTAGGAGAGCATCGTTTTGTTTAGGGTCCCATACCCAAAGAGTGCTAATGGGTTTGGCCAGTGGCCTTACGAATTCTCGGCTGCCCGTTCGTCTGTTATAGGGTTCTGTATCTTTTAAAATGTTATAGGTTAGACTCTTGGAATTGTCATTACTGTGACAATTTTTTTTTAAACTTAATTATTCAAAAATGGTTTTAAATATTGCACGGTGGTACGGCAGCCTTCCTGTGCGAGTCCAATTCACACTTGGCTCTTTTTTATAGGACATTATGCCATTCGGCCACATCCAACAACTGCAACTCCTCAAAACGGTGAAACAAGCACTTCTCCTTAGCATGACGACAAGTCTAAATTGCGGTGGCCGCAAAAGGCAACAAACTAAAAAAAATAGTATTATCAGTAGCGTGACAGTCTCTTATTCGATTTCCATCAAATCAGTTAACAATAAATATTTATTGTAATTACGATTTTACAGGACCCTACCTATTTTTAGTTGCCCCATTTCTTGAGGAACAGCACCACATTTGCTTTATCCACCAAGTATCGAGACGAAGAAACTCGACAATTTTCGGGGAGATTCAACTCCCTTTGAACCCGTATCGAAATTGATCAGAAAAGAAAATTGGAGGAGCAGGAAACAAGCATAGTTTCCATCAGTCTCTAATTCACTTCCTGTCGAATCGGTAAACAAATATTTACTGTAATTACAATTTCACGAAATTACGTTATTTCATACAGGCTTTTCATGAATTTGTTTGTTTTTCCTTCTTGTTAATAAGATTTGCCAGAATATATTTATTTTATGATTTATAAATTCAAAAAGGCCAGAAATTTCTTTGTAAATAAATCAAATATTTTTATAATCTCTAACGGGAAATAATGCCCAAAATAAATATGGCAAAATAGGTATGGCTTTTTCAGCTTCTACATCGAGTGTGGTGAGTGTTGTAGACAGGTATAGATTATGTAAATTGTGAAATATTTTCATTACGTCATCATTGTTAGTAACTAGCTTTTGTCAGTGACTTCGCCACCGTGGATGTCGAAAATTATCCCACTGGAACGTATTATCGGAATTAAAAGTATCCAATGTGTTATTCCAGGTTACAAACTATCTGTGTGCCAAATTTCATCCAAATCCGTTCTGCCGTTTTTGCGTGATTGAGTAACAAACATCCAAACATCTCTAAATAATCAAACATACAAACTTTCACATTTAATTTTATAATATTATAAGTCACGTCGTCGTACTCACGTTTTTCTTGCGTGATAGCTAAACTACGGTTTATTCGCCGTGTGTAAGCACGGTCGTCGGTGTTGTAAGGATCACTATGTTAAAAAGCTTGTGTAAAATAATACATTGCGTTTTTTTTTTTTTGTTTTGGCTTCGCACGGTTTGGGCATTTAGCCAGTATCAAGTATTTTTAATTTTATATCAAGTAAATGGCCTGATATCAGGCACGAAGTTACAAAACAGTCATAGTCAGTCAAGTCAAAGTTAATCAAAAATATTGTAATGCGGTAGTAATTTTACAACAACCTATAAGGAGTTTTTGGGAGGAACACGAAAAGTCCACGTTAGTCACTTATTTTCACCTTCACTACACTTGTGCACTCACATGTAATTTTCATGAAAATGAAAATTCGTGCGACATGTTCCAACGCGATCCCGCCAAAAAACCTAAATTACGTTGATTTGTTACAGATAACATTATTTATTTTATATATTGTTAGAATAAAGTTTATTTCTGCTGGTAACATTTTTATGAGGATCTGTATTCAGATTGCGCTAAATAGTAAAAATATTGTAAACAGTTATCTATAGAAAAGTAATCCATATTTAATTCAGCTGATAAGATTTTCGTTTAAAAAGATGATTTTAAATATCGAAGCCAAAAAGTCTTTTCTGTGAGCAATTTTATAAGTAACTCGCATATGATTGAAAAAAAAGGAATTATTTTGTAATCTGTGGTGGAAGTTTTTCCCGCTTGAAGGTTGAACTATCCACTGTATTATTTTTGAGTTAAGTAGAAGTTTGAATATATATACTGTATTTGCACTGAAATAAACCATTAATACGTTATACGTGGACTTATTTTAACCAGTGATCTAACACTATGGAAATTTGGTAATGACGACGTCACCGTAGATCGATTTCATACCGGGCCGTGTACATTAGGTCTTATTCTATCTGTTGTTCTCATTAGGTCTTTAGTATAAACGGTACTTTATACTTTCATATTAACCGTATAGTTCGGAAGCGCCCCCGAAGGGACCCGAACACACGAACCTCCGTCGGCTCGGTAGCGGGTCCCAAAGGACCCAGGAATCACGACGTACGACAGCCTAAATTGATCATGTGAATATATTTAATACTACCCATCAAATCTTATAAATCTGCGTTAAATAAGGGAGTTGGATAAAAAACTCATAAGTTAACCCTCCTAAATCTTTCATATTTAGTGTGCAAGTTTATTAATTCACCTTTTTAAAATGTAAGTCTGTAAATGCGATAATCGCCATTTTGGGGACGGTGGTGTTCGAGGCTAAAAACATAAAAAACTGGAGATTTCAAACATCCAAACTCCATCGCGGGGCAGTGGCAGCATACATCATTTAATTACTTGACAAATTTATCCATTGTTCAAGTTACATGAGTGGTGGTAATGAAGTTTTTTGATTTCCAAAGTCGAAGTTTCGCGCCAATCGTGCGTGTTTACATTTTACTTTTCACAAATAAAGCACACACAGATGTAGTTGCGTATTTAAATGTGACAAATAATATTTGAAATATTATGAAAAATATGAAAATCACGTAATATTCATTACCACTACTCAATTTGCGTACAAAATCGCCGACCATTTTTGTTTTTTTAATTGTAAAGATGTCCGAAAGCGATTGTGCCAAACGATTTTTTTTATTTCGATCGACTCGATTCATTCGTATGTCGAATGTCAGAAATCGATACTTACTTGGAAATTGCAATAAAATTGGTTTTAAACATTAAATGCAATAAACATTGTTTATAATAATGTTTTATACGTTTCTAATATAATTTTGATATTTTTCGAATATTATATTGAAACCAAGTCAACAGTCAGGAGTGTCAGGACCTATGACCATAGGTACCTACCTCAATTCGCGCTGAATTGTTTCTCGATATGAATTCAAATTCGGAATCCGCTCGCTGTTCAAAATTATTTTTATTTAATTGTTGTGAATTTCGTTTTTGATAATTTTTGAAAGTTTGCTACAGAATGCCCAGTATACATTTTAGGTAGGTTTAGCAATATTTTGTTTGCGAATGATAATAAATTCATTTTCAAACTGAAAAACAAAGTTCATTCGCTTGTAGTCGGTTACAACTGACAACCGTAGCATAAACTTTGTTTTTCGTAGTCATAGAATTAATTATTAAATTCCCATATCTCAATAACAATTGGCTTAACAATCAAAGTCACTTAGAAAAACGTTAATCACCTAAAACCCCACACGCTTATGTGCATAGACTTTTTTTCTTCCCGGTTATATGTATGGGGAATGCCACACCTAATTAGTTTATCATAATTTCACTACACGATTGTTCTGCGGTGCAAAGAATAGGTACAACTTCTTTAAAATCATCGATATAATGTACAGACGCCAGCACATCGAGCTACCCCAAATGTCAAATTTCCTCAACTGAATATAAACCTTAAGCTTATGTTTTAAAGTTGAAAATCTATAATAGAAATTTGACAGATTGGGGTAGCTTGATGTGCTGGCGTCTGTACTTAAATAGTTTCCGAGAGAGATGGCTGTATGGCACATGGGCACGGGCGGGTCATGACAAAATTAAGGGTTCCGTGATTTAGAGATTTTGGGTATAGAGTTAACAATCGACATGAACTTCCTACGAGTATCGAGGTGGCCTTGCACAAGTCCGAGGCCATGTGGTTTCATGGTCCTCGGAACGCGCCACCGACGGGTTCCCAGATAACGGTGGGAGGGGTTCACATCGGCGTCGAGTCGACGATGAAGTACTTGGGACTCGTCCTCGATAGCCGGTGGAACTTCGCGGAGCATTTCCTGCTGTTTGGCTCCCAGACTGGAGTGGGCCGGGGCTGCGTTGAAGCGGCTCTTGCCCAATCTAGGGGGGCCAAACGCCTCCTGCCGGAGGCTCTACGCGGGGATCGTGCGGTCCATGGCCCTATACGGGGCGCCGGTGTGGGCGCCTACATTGAGGCGCCAACCAGCTCGCCGGTTGAGGGCGTCCCATAGGATCATGGCGATCAGGATGATCCGGGGATATCGCACGATCTCCGGCGAGGCGGCGGGCCTCCTTGCCGGATTACCGCCATGGGATCTGGAGGCAAAGGTCCTCGCGCAAATATGGGAGTGGCGCGAGGAGGCCAAACGCCGGGGCGTAAGTCCGCTGCCGCAGGAAATCGCGGCACAGCGGACAGAGCTCCGGCGGGATCTCATGGTGACATGGAGAGAGCGATTGTCGCAACCCAGTGCTGGGCACGCCACGATTGCGGCGGTAAGTCCCCTCTTTGAGGAGTGGTTTGAGAGGCGACATGGCGTCCTCACCTTCCGCCTGACGCAGGTCCTCACCGGACACGGTTGTTTCGGGAGGTTCCTGTTTCGGATAGGGCGGGAGGAAACGCCCAGGTGTTTCCACTGCGAAGATCGCCCTGAGGACACGGTGGAGCACAGGGTGGCGGTCTGCCCTGCTTGGGGGGAGCACCGCCGTGTCCTCGTGGAGGCGATCGGCGGCGGCGATCTCTCGCGTCCGGCCCTGGTCCAGGCCATGGTACGGAGCGAGAGGGCATGGGCAGCCGTCACCTCCTTCAGCGAAGCAGTGATGCACGCGAAGAGAGAGGCGGCGCACGTGAGGGAGAGGCAGCATATGCTTCCTCGCGACCCTAGCAGCTGCAGGATACGGAGACGCCCTGGGCGTCGGGAATCCCAGGCCGATTTCCAGCCACCGTAGGCATGGGCTTGCGGACGGCGAGTAATGGGTAGCTCGCTGTCCGGTAAGGACCAAGCCCAAGTCGACGGCGCGTTGTGTTCCACGCGCGCCTCAAAGAGATGTCAGCACAAAAAGTGATGGGACCCGCAAGGGTCGATGCCTGCCAGGGGTGCGAGTTTGTTTGAAAGAGACACCACAGCCCCTGGCATACGGGCTACTGAAGGAACACGGGTGGGTTTTAGTCAGTAAAAGTCTGACACGCCCTCCTGCTCCACCCAGAGCGGGAGAAGTTATTTGATGACTTCCCACCCAAAAAAAAAAAAACTTCCTACGAGTATTGATTTAAGATATTATAATTTGGAATAGCCGCCATCTTAAAATCCAGATTGTCCATCTTATTTGATGGCAGCACTATCCCCCGAAAACCGTGCCAAAAAATGGTCCAATTGTAATAGCCTCCATCTTGGATTTTGATTTTCGGTCTCAGCACCTACCCCAGAAAACATAAATACCGTTAATAAAAGTTAACCTTAAAGTTTTTTAAACAAAATAAAAAAAAAAAAAAGATGAAAATAGACCATTAGGCACAGTAGTTTCGGAGATAAGGGGGGGGGGTGCTTATATCCAATTAGATGTTATTTAAAATTATCAAATACATACATATTAATTTGAGAAACCAACAAAGTGATCAAACATGTATTAAAGATATGTATGTCACACTGTACCTAATCTTGCGAAACTTTTTTTAAATTTTCTCTTTTTTTCCCCAAAATTATACCCCTCATTCAAAATTCATTTATATACGTTACACTTCTGTGTTTGGGTCACAGAATTTTATATGTGTCCTACCTTTCAACTTAATCGGTCCAGCAGATTAGAAACAAATTGGCCGTACTGTAACACACGGACATACCGTTTTTCATTCGGACGTACCGAACCCTAAAAAATTACACTATCCTCACTGCACGTGTCTATAAAATAATTAATAAAAAAAAAACAATGAATTAAAATCATACCAGTTTTTATTCATTTTCAACATTATTTTTCAAACCGATTTAATTGCGAGTATCGATTAGACTGAATACAACTTTTGAATCGAAATAAAAAAATTGGTGGCCGGTCAGCACTAAGAAGTGCCTTGTTGCAACACAATTTTTAGTATTTTTTGACAATATTTGATCGTGTTTTTATGTAGTTTAGGTATGAATAATGGTGAAAGTAAGAATGCAGAGCGAATTATTGTATATTTATTTTGTCCTTTTGCATATTTTCAGCAAGAGAGGAGGCTGTTAATGTACATATTGTCAGCGAATTTATGATGCCTACGGTTTGGAGAGGTGTAGTAATACCTATTTTATACAACTTTTGCAGTAGACTGACGCAGATTGACCGGCCTCAATAAATAATTAAAGATATTTGTCACAAACTTATTGTATATAATAGGCGTGGTAACATATTTTTCTTAATAAAACCGAATGCTGAAAGTTGATGTTAAATCCTGAAATTCATGGCGTAATTTGCAACATCCCGCCGAGTCAGCTGATGTGTCATATGTCAAAATCTTGTCGAGCAGAGAGGTTAATTTGGTCATTTATAACATTTTTGTCTGTATGTCTGTCTGTTTGTTCCGGCTATTCTCCGAAAACTAAGTAGTTAAAAAGGTAAGTTTTAAAATTGTGTGTTTACATTATAACTGCGCCCGCGGCCTCGTCCGCGTGGATGTTGAAAATTATCCTGAAAATATAAAGTACCTACCGTTTATACTTAATATGCATGTAGTAAAAAGCTGTTATTTTGACATTACAAACAGACACTTCTATTTTATTTATTTGTATAGATGTATTGATTCGTCAACAAAAGTTAAACTTTTCACCCAAAAACATTTGAGTGTCTGCCCAACTTCTTAGTGACAGACGCTACCCTATTTATCATAGACATTATACCAAAATAAATGACGTTAATTTCCTCCAAATTCGAAAATCGCGGTGTTACGCAACTTTCACTCGCTTTCAAACTAAATCGATTATTGTCATTCGGAAAGTCATGTAAAAACATTAACTTCGTTTCACAAACACAGGAAACTACGTGGGAGCGACACAAGTGGTGACAAAGCGTTAACTCAACCTTGATTGTGTTACCGAGTTTAGTCGATCAATCCGAGACCCCAGTATTTAGAACCGTGCCAGCCTATAAGCGTTACAAGTTTTTTTTGTTATTTACTATCCCCCATGCCATTTTGGGGACTATTATTTAATAATTGGATAGATGAAGCTTCTTTTGTAAGCTACTTTAACAATTGCCTGTATATTGCCATTCTTCTGAAATTCTATTCAATTTCGCTTGGCGATAGTTTGTTTTTATTTTAGTCAATAATCAAAACTACTATTTAGACTTACTGGTTTGGTGTCAACTATGTTATCTTCTACTGAAGGGCCATAGCATATAGACCTTCAGCATAGGAATTAAGAGAAATTTCACTTAAGGAGGATGCACCAGGGTATCCCACGAAATCCAAATCCCATTGAATGATTCTTTCATGAAATAGTAATTCAATGGGATTAAATGAACTCATCACTCGTATTAATTATTAAATCTGCTGTTTCATAGAAAAGTGCGATACGGTGCCAATGTATGGAACAGCCTTTGATTATATAATATAATCAAAGGGAACAGCTGGTTTTTTTATATAACCGACGAAAAATTTCAACGCTAAGGGGTGTAAAATGATATGCTGAATTCATGGTAACAGTTTGCGCACTGGTTAAAAATGAATGCTGTATGTTTTAAATACCTACCAATACAAACATAATTTCGCTAGTTATGTATGTGTTTGGTATAAAGGTAGCCGATAATACATAAACCTTTTTTAGATTAATGTTATTGTAACTGATCGCGACACCCTGTATACCTAAACCAAATTATGTTTGCGCATTTTGATGGAAAAATTCTTTATCAAATTATAAGAACAAAAAAAACTGTTATCTGACCTCAATCATAAAGCCTTCTTACTTTACTTATTGTTTATAGTAAGTTAAAACCTTAGTCGCCGGATTATGTTTCTAATCTGTTAATGTTAACCTTACGATGGTTAAATCTTTTATAGGGAAACATGAGTGATACTGATAATGTTCAAAATTATGTCTGAAACTTTGTACCTAACTAAAAGGCTTTGAAGTTCTAAATATATTGCTAGACTTCTAGAAGAAATGGTGTCGTAATCATACATTTTGAATGCATTTTAAATACATAGAACAGCTGGGTGGAAAATTTGTAGTGAAATCTCTGACTATAAGACAAACGTAATTATGTGGATGCATCATTAGGTAAAGACGACAGATTTATTAAAACTACCGGTGCCAACATTTTCTTTTAATAAATGAGCTTTAAGTTGTAAAAATAAATAGAGAACAAAGGATGCGTCTGGCATCGAGCCGATTGAAGAAACAATTGAATATCAACATACAATGCATGGCAGTGTCGCATGTTTGTATTGTTGCATGATACGTTTTTTGTTTAATGCCTCCACAGGCGGCCAATCGAAAGTTTAAATACACTTTCACTCGACTTCATTACCGCCGTACAAAGTTCACGCTCGTGATCAAAATCAGCATTACCGAATCGTGCGTTTTCTCTCGTTATGAAGATTATTTTATGACACATATCATATTATTATGTTTATAGACGCTATATGTATAGTCTTGGAAAATATTGTTAAAATCTTTGGTTGTTCAAAATTGGCAGTGAAAATGTGACAAAAGCGAAATTACTTCCACTACTTCGTTTCATTTGATGCCCAAATAGGAGGGATTTCTAAATTTTGAAACTTCCACCTGATAGCTACTGCAACAATCCCCTTATGTTATTGCCGATATTAAGGTTGAATACTTAATAACCTACTTATATGTGACCTAGGATTATAAAAACCCTGTTAGGTTACTAATTTACTTAGGTATACGATAGTTAACGCCAACGGGCCATGACCGAGAACACACTTCATTACGCCCAAGATTACCTTCATTATATATATTTTTAATCTTGACGAGAGCGTGAATTTTATCGCCTAACGTCTACGAGTAATTGATTCAAGCATTATAAATATTGCGCCCTTTAAGGAAATTACAGAGAAAATTTTCAGGCGATGAAAACCTTATGCAATTAATTATTCAGTGTTTCGGTAATATTTAATAAATGTTATTATTATTAAGAGCCTGTTGTGTCCCACTGTAGGGCAAAGTCCTACCTTCTATGTTTCTATTTGTCTGTCTTTTGCGATTGAGCCCAATCCTTTAGGTAGGAGTCTAACTTGTCACGCCATTGTGATGATTGGCTGTCTTACACAAGGGTTTTCTACTTTCCTATGTAGCAATTAGTTGGGTAGTGGCAGAAGTAAAAGAAATCAAGCTTGCCTGATAAGTCATCATCATCATCATCAGCCTATAATGTTCCCACTGCTGGGACACAGGCCTCCTCTCTGTGAGAGGGATTGGGCCGAAATCCACCACGTGAGCCCAGTGCGGGTTGGTAGATGTCACATGTCTTCCGAATTTTTTGTTCTAGAACATGCCGTTTCATCACGATGTTTTCCTTCACCGTTTTGAGAGCAGTGGTAATGAAATAATTTACACAAAGTAAAACGCCTGGCTGGGTTCGAACTCACAACCTACAACTCGTAAGTCGCGGCCGTTACCACTTGGCCACCACTGCTCACTGCCTGATAAGTAGCTACGCATTATTGTCTACTTTTCTGCCTATACCTTATTCAACTAAAAAGGACACTCATAGTGGATTACACAGGGTGGCGTACAGACGCCAGCACATCAAGCTATCGCAATCTGTGAAAATGTATTTGATAGAATAGAATAGAATAGAATAGGATTTTATTTTGAAAATATGGGTAGTAGTACACAATAGTTGTTAATAATAGGTCTTTACCTATGAAATTGCCGTTTTGTATGAAAAAATTTAAACGAATTTTTTTCATGAATTTTTTATTTGTATTAATCGAAGTAATCACCCATGCAATCAATGCATCTTTGCCATCGCAGTGGCAGTTTATTGATGCCCTTCTTAAAGAAATCAGCTGGACGGGAGGCAACAAATTCTTCAAAGGCATTTTGTACTGCCTCTCGGGTATTAAATTTTTTTCCCGCCAAGAAGTTATCCAAATTCTGGAAAAAGTAGTGGTCTGTAGGCGCAAGGTCTGGTGAGTAGGGCGGATGACGGAGAGCTTCCAACCCCAGTTCTTGCAACTTGGAGACCGTCTGCTGTGCAGTATGAGGTCGCGCGTTGTCGTGCAGGAGCAGCGGAGACGAGCGATTGACCAATGCTGGTTGGAGATGCGCCAGCTTCTCCATCATTGTGTTCAGTTCTTCACAGTACACATCTGCAGTAATGCTCACCCCGTTTGGTAAGAAGCTGTGATGAATCACACCGGCGCTAGACCACCAAACAGTGACCATCACTTTTCTAGGGGTAAGTTTTCGTTTAGGGCATTGTTTAGGTGCTGAACCAGGATCCAACCAACTTGCTGAGCGCTTACGGTTATCAAACAGAATCCATTTTTCATCGCAGGTAACAATGCGGTTCAAAATTCCTTCATTTGTGTGTCTGTTGAGCAGTGCAAGGCACGTCTCGACGCGTACTTCGCGCTGGCGATCATTGAGTTCGTGGGGCACCCATTTGTCAAGCTTTTTTACCTTGCCAATTTGACGCAAATGGACCAATATTGTTTTGACGCTAACGTCGAAAGCTGCTGCTAATTCAGCCGTAGATTGTGTATCATCAGCTTCCACAATCGCCTTTAATTCGTCATTGTCGACCAAAGTCTTCGGACGACCGCGAGGTTCATTTTTCAGGTCGAAATTTTCAGAACGGAAGCGAGCAAACCAATAACAGGTGGTGCGTTGGTTTGTAGTGTTAGCTCCGTAAACGTCGTTGATGTTGCGTGCCGCTTGTGCCGCGTTGCTGCCACGACGGTACTCATATTCCATAATTACTCGAATTTTTAACGTATCCATGATGACGAAAAAGATTGAAATGCGATGAAAATGTAACACTAATCAATAAAGAAATGACTACTTTTAAAAAAAAAAAACCATGTTTTTAAAATAAAATTAATTTGAAATTAGAATTCTTAGCCAAACAAAAATTATTTTGATTTGAAATGGCCAGTACTGCAGAACGGCAATTTCATAGGTAAAGACCTAATATACATTAAAGGTCAGCCATATTTTACCATTCGGCATGCAAACATTTACGTTATTTATGTAAGTTGTACTTAAATTTAGAAACCACAGAAAATAAAAATAAAAAATAAAATAAAAAATCGTTACAATTATCATAATCAATAGAATTACCATTACAATTACAATCATCATTAGAATTATCATCACAATTCGAAATTTAGTTACACTGTAGTACGTTTTATCTATCAAAAATTTACGTAGTCTACTCTTAAACAGTACTGTATTTAAATATTTCCAACCACTTGGTAATTTATTGTAAATAAGTGGGGCCATGCAATAAACACTGTTACGCATCAAAGTGGTTTGACATGATACTTGACATAGCTTGCTATTGTCTCGCCTATTCCTTGGGAATACATCAGCCAGGCGTTCAAAACGACTTGGATTCTGCTTTACAAACAAAGCTATTTCGAAAATATAAATACAAGGAAGTGGTAAGATATTGTATTGTTTGAAATATGGCTTGCAACTGTCTGATGTTTGCAGTTTAAATAATGATCGGAGACATCTCTTTTGGGCCTTGAATGCTGTATCTTTATCAGTTGAATTCCCCCAGAAAATGATGCCGTAGCGTATGCGAGATTCAACTATGCCGTAATAAGCCGTAAGACGTGTTTTGATATCTACTGTGGAGGATAATCTATATAAGACATACGCAGATGGACTCAGTTTTTTACACATAATATCTATATGCGCTTTCCAATTTAAGCTGTAATCTATTTGTAATCCTAAAAATTTGGTATCTCCTGCTTCACCAATATTGGTGCCGATTCTGTTGTCACGAAATTCTCTAAACTAGACTAAAAATCACCAAAATTAAGTTTATTCCTGTCAAACGACGATTTCCTATTCTGAAATTGACTAAAATGACACAACTTACCTATATTTTAGTTTGACAGCACTAAGATTGCACTGAATTATTAGTTTAGTGAAAATGGTAATTTTGCTATTCTGTTGTTGTCAATTTCATTATTCTATTCAACCTAAAATTTTGGTTGTCTAACTAAATCTGACTATTTTTAATCGCGATTAAATAGGTGTGGAATAAAATTAGTTGTCAAGAACTAAAATTCACACCGACACCTCGACTTCTGGTGCAAAAATAGTACTGAATTTTTTTCTTTTCTTTTGCTTATATATTATCTCGAAAACGGTGTGTCCTATCGCAAAAATAATGAAAATTTCGACCCCCTTTATAAAGGCCCAAACACCTCTAAAACTCAACATGTGGATAATAATTTTCCATATTTTCCATGAAAAAAGTGAAAATTCCATATAAATCACGTCGAGGCTGCCGACGCCGGCGCGCTGCTGGCTCTAAAAAAAAACACGGGGTAGGGCAAACAAGTACCACGTTGCGAAGCCAACACATACCACTTGCGAGTCGCGATTGTCAAATTTGATTTTAGTTGTGTCAAAGTAGTTTTTAAATTTAGAGATATTTATTTGCAGAATAGCGTTTAGATTCTCATAGTAAAAAGTAAGGAATTTTATTTATTTATTTTATTATTTATGTACACACAGTAAAATACATAGAAGAGACAGCATAAACAACCAATGAGTACAAAGGTACTGCTTATTTCTTTAGAAATTTCTTCCAGCAGACCTGCGAAAGGAGAAATGAAAAAGAAATGTAGACAATAGTGTGTGAGAACAAGGAGAGAAAATATGAATATGTGACGTCTTAAACTAAAATATACTTACACATATAATGCAGAAAATTTACATACTTATACTTAAATAAATACATAATGATAAAATATATAACTATTATATATATGTGCATATTTATATACATACACAATTAAGAGGAAAGGTAATGCTCTTTTACTCGACATTTGAATGTGGAAATAGTTTTTAAGTCACGAATGCTAGGCGGAAGTGAGTTCCACAATCTTACAGCATGGACAGAGAAGGAATAAGAATAATAACTAGTTTTATGGGGATGGGACTTAAGGAGGGATCTAAGGTGTGATCTACACGGTGCGTCGCTAGGACGAGCGTAAGAAAAACGCTCACGCAGGTAGGAAGGATAAGAAGGGTTGTGTAGGATGTTGAAGAGGAGACATAAAATCCGAGTGTTCCTGCGAAGGCGGATTGGGAGCCACTTGAGTTCCTTGCGAAGGTGAGAAACATGGTCATACTTTCGAAGACCGAAAACAAAGCGAATGCACAGGTTTTGCAGGCGCTCAAGCTTGTTTAATAGCTCCTCAGTAGCATCCAAGTAGCAAGCGTCGGCATAATCTATAATCGGCTGAATAAGTGTTTGTGCCAAAGAAATTTTAGTCTTCAGAGGCAGGAGACTTTGAAGGCATTTTTTAGTTATAGTTTAGTTAGTTTAGTTCGGTGAACAACAGAATCGGCACCATTGTCATTTTTATAATGTTACGCTGGGCGTACGCTGTCTAAAGTGCATTATATTTGTCTTAGATTTATATTTAAGTTATTTTTGTCTAGCCATTTAATAAGTGAGTCAAGAGAACTATTAATGTCATTTTCATATGTAATTGCGTTTTTACAAGGGATCGTTACTGTGCTATCGTCTGCAAACATAGTTATAGGTTGTTCAAGGGACATGGGCATTTCATTGACATACAATATAAACAAAAACGGGCCCATAACGGTTCCTTGTGGCACACCGTATGAGATTTTACGTTCTCGTGATCTTGTTATCTCTTCATGTTTATTAACTATATTAATGCGGCTAACTTCGGTTATTTGTGTTCTATTTTCTAGATAAGATTTAATAAGCTCGAGCACGTTACCTCTAATGCCGTATGCATCTAATTTATTAAGTAATATATTATAATGGACATAATCAATGGATAGATTTTCAACTTTACAAAAAATAATAAGGTTCATGTTCAATTGGGAAAATTTGACACTTTGGGATAGCTTGATGCGCTGGCGTCTGTACATAGACGCGCAAACTGTAACCATGATTTCTGCACATGATTCTAAATCTTAGGGTAGACATTTATCTTTTTAGTTATAAAAAAAACAATCTGGTGTTTCATAGAATATATGAGACGGTGTGAGACCTACGCGGTCAAATTGTATGGAACAGCATTTTTTTAATTTTCTACGAAAAATTTCAAAGCAGGAATTCAGAATCGTATAGGCACTGAGTCTATGATTACAGCCTGCCAGCCAGTGTGTAAAAAGTGGAAAAACAAACTTAAATCACTCTATATTTCGAAAAGAGCGTGATCGCTTACCAATTATAATTATTGTTTTCAATATATGCAACAAAAAGTTCTGTCCCATGCGCTAAGATTTGTAACGCTTCATATGTTTTTTAAATCGTTCAATGAGTAAGGACTTAATGAGTCATCAACACCCAGTGCGAGTGCGGTGCTCCTGATGATCAGATCATGTCTCACTGGCTGGAGTGTCTTAAGAGCGTATTCACTTACACCTTTGAAATCCTAGTCGTAAAGAGTGCTATTGATGCCACAATCGACGTGGCTTCCTACCGGGTTCAAACAATATAAAGAAGTCAAATCAAAGCATCGTCGCGTCGACACGAAAACAAAAAGATATGCACGTTAACAACATAATTTAGTAAGTATTATGATTTTTTAATTCTAAGGCTCTATTTTTGGACCGGTTTGAAAAACCTCATTATTTGCTGCCGTATTTAAATTTCGTTCAGTCTCCGACATTCATTAGATACATTTCACGGATGATGCTTTTAATAAGACGTAGAGCGAAATAGCGAAAAAATCTTTTAAAGGATAATTTATGCATATCGTATAGGGAACAGGATATAACCTCGGAGATACCTAGTCCGTAGGTGACGACTAGGCTAAATAAAACGAAAACTAGGTTCTTAATTAAAAGGCAAAAAAAAATACTCTTCTTAATTTGCCAGTTTTTTGTTTCTACAATCTATTTTTACTTACACACGTTTTTAACACGTCGTATGCAAATGGTCTACCCGGAATAATTTATGATGTTTCAGTTTATGCTTATTTCCATATGGTTTGACTTTTTCTAAGCTGTACGAACCTACTTAAGTATTTATAGCTAAGCCGTGTTGTGTAAGTGTTTTTCCTTTTGATCAACTAAAATTGTATTTAGGTAACTACACACACATTTCGTTTATTTATAACTCAGAACTTGTAAGTCGTGGGTTCGAACCCAGGCTGGCGCTTTAGTTTGTGTAAATTCATCACCACTGCTCTGAAAACAGCGTAGGACAATATTTTAAGGAAGCCGCATGTCCTCGAACCAAAAATTCTCATTCTGGATCCGCGTGGCAGTTTACAGTTTAGTTCAATGCAATGGGAACATCATAGGCTAATTATGCTATGTAATGATAACTTAGAAAAACCTAAGCTATGTATACATACTGTAATATTAGAATATAAGTTGTTTTGTTTGCACTGTTGTCCGAAATAGATGAATTTTCATAAAAAATGGGAAATATCACGTCTTTGGATTACCTTATATACAACGTGTAACGGAAATGATATATACATACCAACGGCACGGCTTCTTTGGATGATATTAAACGATATTGAAGGGTTTTTTTATCCTATCTCTACATGTTCGGAAGTTATGGGAATTTTTAAACATTGTTACCAGAAACCGAAATTTTCTAATTGAAGTAAACACATCACTCGGAAGAGATTTATCGTGATTTTGGCAAGTAACGTGGAAAGTTATTGACCTACGTGGTGCGGTGACACGTTTGTTATGATTTGAATTTAAGAAACTTAAGAAACCGAATATTTGGTATCAATTCTTAGAGTAGATATTTTAAATAATTACCAGCTGTTATCTTTAGTGCTTAAGGATAGTAATAGGGTTCCTGTTACATCCTGTATAGACATTACTGGCAAAATATGTGATTTTCACACGACCGGGGATTTTCCCGCTATAAAATTACGCTACTACGATTTTCACATCATATTTCAATTGTACCTACTTAGTCCTTTTCGAGTTTTGAGTAATTTATTTACTATTACTAGGTTTTGTTTACGGAACATCTTCAAAAAACATGCGTTTGAAACTTTATACAGAGTGCGACAGATACTTGTGATCCTTCTACAAGTCATGAAGTTTTGAAAGACACCAAAATTGGTGTAGCAAACATGTACCGCTGACACAACAGTCTGCGTGCTACCAAAATGTGTTTTATTTTTTCTCCATCGAACGTGCCATAAATCTCATTGGCTATGTCTGACCGTGTCAGCGTGCCTATAACAAACAGCTGCCATATAAAGAAATCAAGTTTACATTCACCTCACTGCACCTTTATTGGTAACGTGGTCAGATGTCAATGTCAAATAATTGTATGTTGACAGTGTAGAAATATGAACACCCTGTGTGTGAAATAGGGATTCGTTGGGGTTTGGTACAGATAACCCCCTGATAGTATCTTACTACTGTCTTATAAACGTGGATTAAATACATACTTATACCTCAAAAAATGTATTGATGACCTGAACTTTATTCTGGTAGTCAACTTTAAACTAACCTAACCCCTAAAAAAAATCCCCTCCTACTAATAAAGGACGAATTCCTTTATTAAAAGGGTCCTGATTGGTTGGTGTTTTTGTCACACTTGACTTGAGAGAGTTTTCATTAAAAGTGTAAGACACTTTTAATGATAACTGTCTCAAGTCTAAGACACTTTTAATAAAAACTGTCTCAAGTCTAGTGTTGTTAACTTATTGGTGGGTTTTATAGCATTTATAATTTTATACCTATCTCTGTCTTGTGTCACTTGAGTTCGGGATTTAAAAAGATAAAATCTTGAATAAGTATGCGTTATTTTTCTAAGGATAAAATATAGTGCGATTAGTGAATTATAAATAATTTTTAACTAATCACCCTACATCTTTTATTTAATCGTGATTTTAAAGTGAATCTGATAGTTTAAATTACCTTGTACCTACTATAAGAGTACTTACAGGTAATTTAATCGATCAAATTCTTTTAGCTAAACCGACAATCGTGACAAGCTTGGAAACATTAATCAATTGGAACACGTAAATTAATGAATATTAAAACGTAGTTACATCAAAGAAAACTTCTTAATATTCATATCTGGCATATAAATGCTTTATAAATGCAAATATTGCGAAGAATGTAAGTAATTATTATACGCCAATACTAAACGTCTGCACGTAATTTGATTATCACTGCGTTTCGTATATTCTACTTAAATTATTTTGCCATAAAAAGTATGCAGTCAGGTAACCTGAATATTCCTTACCCATTTGTCTCGATAACAGTACCCATTGTGAATACCGGAACACTCGCGGAACACTTCAGGACAAATTAATTAGCTCGACAATGTATTATTTCACGTGTATTTTTATTTATATTGCGATGAGTGTGCGCCCGGTTTTATGCCAAATACTGACTCGCTGGTGAGTCTGCCTTGCTCCAGGGTAACTTCTATTTTTATGATTATGATATCACTGTGATAATTTTGCTGCAGACAATGCAACTGATACAGCCAAATGACTGTGCAATAAAAAAACCTAATAATATTAGATACGAGTTTTTTTAATTTCAATTTTTAAATCTAAATTTCTGAAATTTTTTAAGCTTGAAATTTTTAGTAATAAAGTATTTATTATTAATAGTATTTAGTTTTAAAACATCTTATTATATGATAGAAATATTAATCACTTGAATTTTGAATTATGAATATGGAATTCCTACATTCGCGCAGGCGCAGTGTTGTGCGCGGTTACGGTCGCGTCGCGACTGTGCCGGCGCACGCGCCTTCTTCCTCATTTGCTTGTTGATTTCCACTTTTTGTCGCTTTTTGCCATTAATAATGATATAGGAGATAAAACACGGTGTCAGGTAGCAATTACTCGCATGAAATAACATTCAAAGAGCTCGCACTAAATAACATTTCTTTCTAGATTGTAGATGTATTTATTGTTCAGTATTTTTGCTTTGTTTTCAAAGACACAGAACTTTAATGTATAATTTTGCCAAACTGAGACATTCCTACATAGCATTACTTAGAAAAAAAAAAACTATTTTGCCATTACTCAGTTTTTTTTTTATTACCAACTTAAATTGTAACAATAAACCAAACAATCTAAACCCGATTTCAGTTCCTGTATAGATAATATTTATACACACCTTCAGCGCATACGCACGCAATCTGTCTTACATCAGATAAAGCTCTCAGGCAAAGCAAATACACTGAGTGCCTCTATCGCTACCACATTGAGCGCAGACATTTACCATCCGTACTTCCAACGTTCCAACACAAAGGTATCATGTACTGCACCAATTTATTATAGCGTTACTTTGAAGATCCACATGCACTTCGGAATGCCCACTATGTTGGCTCGCTGCTAAATTTCATCTGCGTAAATGTCAGTGCCCCTTCGGCAGCGCGCACGCCATAATTGATCGGTCAACGGCATTCAAATTGGCCCGATGTTTATCTTTGGACGCACTCTTCAATAAAGGTACCTTACAAACAGGTTGTTGTTTGCTCAATGAATATTCAGATGTAGTTGCTAGTAAGGGGCTTGTGGCTAAGTATTAACAGCCCCATGAAAGAAAGAAAGAGAGAAAGAAAGAATACCGTTTATTTGGACACAGTTCGTGAAACACAAAATACAATAAAAAAAAAAAAAGAAGTGAAAATAAGTAACTGCAAGATTGTGTTCCTCACGACTGCGCCAAAAAGGTTCATTTCAGCATTAATGCCAGACAGATGATGTCTGACGCTGGTTTTCTAATGAACCTTTAGGGACAAGTGGTCGATCGATCAGGTCAAGCTACGCTTGCTGCGGTTGGTCCGTGGATCGGTGGATCACCCGGCGCCGGCGCCGGTATCCGGCTCGGCCTCCGTGCCTCGGAAAGCACGTTAAGCCATTGGTCCTAGCTATAATTCGTGGATCTTTGACAGTCGTTACGGGTCGTCAGAAGCCTGCAAGTCTGACAACCAGTCTTACCAAAAGGTGGGTCGTAAAGGTTAGATAGCCATGCAGTCGCTCCATGTGATACTGGTCTTCTCATACAGAGAACGCACAGCGTTGATCACCATTCTTGGTCAAGACTTACATTAACTTGAAGTCCAGGTTTCCTCACGATGTTTTCTTTCACTGATGATGTAAGTAAGAGAAAGATGTATTCAAATAGTCAGATTGGTACTTGCTGGGATTTCAACTCACAACCTCGTGAATAAGAGGCGAGGTCTTAACCACTGGGTCAAGGGCTAATTGTAGTTAAAATGAAAAGGTCTATCTCTACTACCAACTCATGAGCAGATGCACCTACGCTTAAAGTAAGTTAGAATACCTAAGTACTTCAACGGTCAAAGCTCCATTTTTGCGAAACACGTTTGTAAGTGTATTCAGTATTCTGTCAGCAGATGACAAGCCTGCACCTGCCCTCGTAGGTACCTAGGTACCAGGCAGGTCGCATAACATGTTATGCAGACCAAACAAAAGCATGCACACACAACAGCGACAACTTTCTTTAAAACTCCAGCATATACACAGCACAGTTGCATTCACAATTAAAGGAAATTCACAGTATATTGCTTCACATGTCTGAAGAATTCGTATGCTCGACAACTTAAATAACACAATGTATAATGTTGAATAATAGGTACGTAAGTGTGTGACGCAATTAGGCTGCTCTCTCTCTCTTCCAAAATAAGTCCCAGCAACTAACAAGTTTATAGCACTCAATTAGTAAACTTATTACATTTATCCTGAATAAAGTGGGGAAGCAATGTTGTCGTTGCATCAAAATCATTTAGCCGGAAAGTGAGAACGGTCAGGAATTGATGCTGACCATGTCTAGGGCAATGACCTTCAACATTGAGGTGACCCAGATGCCAAAGGTCGAGGCAGTCAACAACAACAAAATGACATCTTGTCTATTTTATCGCCAATTTATAGGAATTGTGTCTACAATTTTTAATATATTCATGAAACCCTGTTTTCTTTAAAAGTATAAGGACCTAAAGTTTTTCGTTACATTTTACGAGTTTCTTCTAATTTTAGATAAACGATTTCGTTTATCTTATAGTTGATAAGATCTTTGTGTAAAAGTAACGTTGGAAGTGACTTACACCGTAGAATATAATTCCCGTAAACATCTTAGACGTAAAGCCCAAACTATGAAAATAAGATAGAGCAATAAAACAAAATCTGCTGTCCTAAAATATCAACCTGTGTTTCTTTTACATAAAGACGGTGGCGCCGTCTATATGAGTGACATTTTGTTTGTTTTTGAGTTGCACTTTCAAATTGGCCTGTCGCCCATAAGAAAGGACAACACAGCTATGGCATGCTTACTGCGGCAACAATGTATAAATCATTGTTATTGCTTTACAGATTAACTGAAAGGTGTAATCCACCTTAATAGGTGGTTATACAATGTATGCAATTTGTATAATCATTTAAAGTAGTAATATGACGTGTAACTAGCTAAGTAGCTCTATCTATTTGGGCCTGTTCCCTCAGACGATAAATACTCGAATATTAAGGGAAGCTCGGCAGCTCCGCGTTCGTGCAGTAACGCGATCCTACCTTAATGTACGCCTACTACTTCTTCCATATTAATTATCATAGTTCTCTTCATATAATATTCTCTCCGTCCGGAAACAAGATCTTCAAGAAAGCCCTTCTAAGACCTCGGAGTTGGATTTTCATGACATTACAAGCTGTCTCCAATAATTGGTATGGATAGCGCAGTGGCTGACCAATTGGCTTTGATTCCCGCATAGAGATTATATTAATATAGAAAGTCTTTCTAATTATACTGTGGTGTTGTGTTGTGACATTACGTTGTGCACATTGCGTATTTTTCATTTTGACAATCTGACTTCAATTGACTCGCACACAAAAGGTTCCTTATGGATCTACGTGCTCCCTTTCACCGGCTTCATAAGGTTCATAACTCATTTATTGGTCTTGGTATAACCTTTTATAACAAGCTTCCCTCTTCTGTGCTAGATTTGAATTTTAATGCGTTTAAAGCTAAAGTAAAATCCAACCTTTGCGCTAAGGCATACTATTCTATCAACTACTACTTAAACGATAAGAATAGTTGGTCGCTGTGATTAACTCAAGACAATGTTTGTGTTCTTTCACCAGATTTTCCTTGACTACTGACAGGTCATATCTTTATTAATTTAGGTAATTGTTTGTTTTTATTTGACTGTATAAATTCATTTGAATTTACTTAGTTTTGACATAATCTACTCATTGTTTTTTATTTTTAATAATGAGTTAAATTGCAAGATGTAGCTAGCTAGCGACCCCGATAATTGATCTATTATATCTAGAACAAATTAAGAAAAATATGTTTCGTAACCTACCATTGTATAAAATCAAGTTCTTCTAACATAACAGACAGCTGTGCTGCTGGGGAGTTTGTTGCGTCACTTCTTCTTCCCAGCTAAAGCACTAGGAAGTGGTGAAGGGCGGGCGTTTTTGGGGGACTGTCTTTTGTAATTTTTGACGTTCAAAAAGTGCTGACATTAGCCTAGTTTGAATAAATGACTTTTGATTTTGATCATACCACCGTACAGTATTTAACACTACATATTTTTGTTAAATTCAAAAACACATTTCTTGTTTTGGGAGCCATAGTAGTACCTACAAACTCTGAAAGTTGTCTGCCTGTAGTACGATTTAAAAGATAAAGTCCTGTGGCATACGGACGGACAGCGGAGCTTTAGTAATAGAGACCCATTAGCACCCTTTGGGCAAGGAAACCTAAAAATAAAGTGCCCGTATGTATCTGTGTCGAATCCGATGTTTTACATAACCGAACAGCTGAGCATCGTTCAGCTTATGTGCGTTTAGTGCGCTTTTAGTGAGGCTTACAGAGAATTGATTGGCCACGTCATTATTCGTGATCGTATTAGATTAATCCATTAGGATATTTTGTTACGTTCGAGTGGATAAGTACCTATATAGAATTATTGTGAGGGTGAATGAGCCGGTATTAAAGACACCTTCTTACTTAATAAGACTGTGATTGAGTTGAACCGTGACCATGCTACCGTGCTTGAAGGAAAATCATCAGCGATTGTAAAAATATATTGATGGAACCAACGATATTTTTGTCTCAGATAAAATCCGTTGTATTTTCCTCGTGCAAAATATTAACCCCAATACTAAAATGTTTGGAAAGGGTCAGTGAATTTGAAGAGTATCATATTATTTAATTGCGTAACTCGTATTCATCGGCTTTGCTTTCTGTTGACACAATAATATTATTCTGGTTTTGAATACGTACTATATTATAGCTTTAGTTATCTCTGATTTACAATGATCAGCAGACAGCTGAATACTACTACCCACATCCATCAACATTTCTGATACGATCGCATTCGTCCTCAATAAGTCTATTTCAAAAAGAAGGGAACAAGTAGCTTAAAATGTAAATATTCTTCCGACACCTTTCTTCCCTCCATTTGTACTATTATTATACCCTCATGGCGTCCAACATCGTAACACCAGAAATAATCCTTCCGTTAATCGTAAAGTAGTAAAAAATTACAAGGAAATGACCAAAATTGTACAGTCAGCCTAAAAAGTCAACTAACAGTTTTCTTCAATAATATAATATCACGTCGTACCTCTTAATAATCTAAACATTTCGCCAGTTATCTTTGAGTCCCATGCACCTAATAGGGGGGCGCTTTATTACCAAAATCGGGCACAAACTCTCGGACAAAAATTCCAAACGGAAATGCCAGTTTTCTAATAAGCAAAATTGTTAATTAAAATCGAAACAAAGTATTAAGGTTCTTAGAGCTATTACGTATATGAAATGGTATAAAACAGATTATCGATTCATTTTGTGTGATAAATATGTTACAGTAGCCGCGTTGAATGACTTTGCTGCTGACCGTACGATTTTCCGACGGCAAGGTCACATTAGCATGAATAAAAAGAAAAAAGTACAAATAATTAAAGTCGTTGTCGCGTATTTTGTCAGATTCCTGTAATAAATAAGACGGGGATGTATTATCACCTGTTTGACTTGAAATATAAGGGTATCGCTGTAGTAAATAATACGCATTAGCTTTCCTTTGTGATGAAATGATTTCGTTAAAAAGGTCTCTTGTTTTGGCTACTTGTTGTCTGTGTCACCTTACAAATTACTGAATAACAAAAAGCCGATGACTTTTTAAGTGTTTATGTTTATATTCAGCATTTGCGATGAACGTAAGTACCATCGCGGACACCGGTGGTCGACCACTTTTCAACCTTATTGCTTAAGCCATAAGGGTTAAAGAGGTCAACCGCTTGTGTCCGCGGTTGTACCAAATATGTCTTGTCTTTCAGGACAAATTATTTTTGGTCGCTCTGAAAGATTATATTCTTCAAAACAACGCTTTGTACTGCCTGGGAATCAAAACATGGACCTATTTGCAAAAACTGCAAATTTTACAGAAATTTTGCATGTTATCACTCACTGAAGAAATCTTCTTTGCTTGTAAGGATTTTTGGATTTTTGTTATATTATTATTACCTATCTACATTCACTATTGTGTGGCAGCGTTTTTCAATTATGTTCGCACCCTTTATCATCATAATCAGAGGTTCGCACGTTCAACTTTTTTAAACACAACTCGTAACTAATAAAGGCTCGCGCAGACAGACGCGACGCGTCTCCATTTTTATTTTATTTGGACAGCCGTTATTCTATGACAGTTTACCGCTTTCTAAGAAATCCAAAGCTTTGTCGCTAGTAGAATTTCACATTGTCTATGCCCTCAGATCAAAAAAATAAAAAAAAGAACAAATCGGTCTATCAAAAGTACAACCAACTGTTTATGAGAAAGTAATTGTTTCACGGGGTTTTGACCGTTTGCCAGGGCGATGACGTCTTATTGATACAATTGTCGAGTAATTAGTCAATGGATATTAACAATAGAATACCCTTGTCTTTGTTGACATTACACACATACTCGTATTTCTACATTTTACTGCGAGTTTACGCCAACGTATTTACGTCGGCGTCTTAGTAATTAATTACGAATATAATTCGATTTGGCTATAAACACGATTCTTTAACGGAAAATATTTGTTTTTTTTAAAAAGATTATGTCGAGTGCCAAGCACTAGCTACTATAATTCTCTTGACTTACACAAATTAAAGAGTGATGTGAACTTCCATAATTAATCCCTCCTGAGTCCTGCATAAATCTCAAACCTTCAAACAAAAATACTTAACATTATCGCGTCTAATCGGAATGTGGACTGACTGCAGTGCGTTAACAATAACAGCCGCGAGCTATTAATAAAGCCACACACACACACACACACACACAAACATGTAGGAAACATAACAAAATGATACCTAGACGTGCCAATGGGAGGTCGATGAGTCACACTCACCCCAAACAAATCAATACGATTACGTCTATACGAACATTACACGCGCATTTGCAGAATTATCCTCACATTTGTAGGGGGAGAAATTAAATTATTATCAGTGATGCTAATACAATGTGCAGTGAGCCTGTTTGGAAACAGGAAAGCCGCATTATATGCCTGCAATTTAGATGAGATTCGAAAACACAGTCTGAAGCTAGATCATTTTATAAAGTTAGGCGGCCCTTACCACCTACAATAATTTTGACAATATATATTTTATTGCGCAATATTATTGAAGCAAACGTGCACTGAAACGATCAATTATTTTCACGCAATAACATAAGGCGAACCCTACACCTTCAATTAGTTTGTGCATTACTATTATTGTGCAATTTTCTGGAGTCATCCCTTGCCAGTGCAAAACGATGAATATCAAAATTGGGTTGCAGCTATCGTGCTACTCTTGTGGCTAAACGTACATTAAGAAAACGTCACTGGTCGAAATATTGGTATAAGAAAAAGCTATAATATACTCAGGAGCATCTTTTAAAACACTTGGCGTTTACTGAAGAAAAGGACTTTTAAATTTTGTAAGAACTGATTTCCTAAAGTTTCAACAGTTATTAAACTTGGTAGCACCATTGATTGAGAAAAAAATAGGTACAAATATGTAGTTATGTGGTAAGCAAAACCGCTGTTTCAACGCCTGTTCAAGAGTATTTCCTGTCGCCAGATACCGTATTGAAAAACAAGAAAGGGTCGTGATCCTGTGATGGTTGGCCCGATTTTTCGAAGCCATTCATTATCAATCGCGATATTATGCAATAATATTGTAGGCTTAGAAGACCCCTTGTTTGCAATTTTACGACATAACACAGACGGCTCGCGCGCGGTTGTACACAGTTCTAACCTAAACCAATTGGTCAGGGTGTCCTAGCTAAGTTACTGCGACCGATTCAGCATTATACAGGATAAGTTTTTATCCAGTGCGCAAATTTTAACCATGAATTCAGCATATCATTCTAGAGCCCCTAGCGCAGAATTTTTGGGGCGTTTATACAAAAAAAAAACAGCTGTTTCATAGAAAAGTGGTACGCGGTCAAAATGTATGGAACAGCTGATTTTTTTTAATAACCGGCGAAAAATTTCTGCGGTAGGGTCTAGAATGATATGTTGAAATCATGGTTAAGATTTCTGTAAAATTTGCAGTTTTTGCAAATAGGTCCATGTTTTGATTCCCAGGCAGTATTACAAAGCGTTGTTTTGAAGAAAATAATCTTTCAGAGCGACCAAAAATAATTTGTCCTGAAAGACAAGACATAGCTGGTACAGCCGCGGACACAAGTGGTTGACAACTTTCACCGATATGGTTTAAGCGATAAGGTTGGAAAGTGTCCGCGATGGTACTTACGTTCATCGCAAATGCTCAATTTAACATAAACACTTAAAAAGTCATCGGCTTTTTGTTATTCAGTAATTTGTAAGGTGACACAGACAACAAGTAGCCAAAACAAGAGACCTGCACCCTAATTGCGTAACTTACGATTGATCATAATTGGTTTCGTCTTCACAGTTAAACAATATTCATTGCGTTATTTATGTTGTCGAACAGACACATTTTTCGAACATATGAAGCAATGGTTTAACAATCCGTTTCAAAACGATACAGATTATGATTAATCGTGAGTTACGCAATTAGGGTGCTGTTTAACGAAATCATTTCATCACAAAGGAAAGCTAATGCGTATTATTTACTACAGCGATACCCTTATATTTCAAGTCAAACAGGTGATAATACATCCCCGTCTTATTTATTACAAGAATCTGACAAAATACGCGACAACGACTTTAATTATTTGTACTTTTTTTTTTTATTCATGCTAATGTGACCTTGCCGTCGGAAAATCGTACGGTCAGCAGCAAAGTCATTCAACGTGGCTACTATAACATATTTATCAAACAAAATGAATCGATAATCTGTTTTATACCATTTCATATACGTAATAGCTCTAAGAACCTTAATACTTTGTTTCGATTTTAATTAACAATTTTGCTTATTAGAAAACTGGCATTTCCGTTTGGAATTTTTGTCCGAGAGTTTGTGCCCGATTTTGGTAATAAAGCGCCCCCCTATTAGGTGCATGGGACTCAAAGATAACTAGCGAAATGTTTAGATTATTTAGAGGTAAGACGTGATATTATATTGTTGAAGAAAACTGTTAGTTGACTTTTTAGGCTGATTGTACAATGTTGGTCATTTTCTTGTAATTTTTTACTACTTTACGATTAACGGAAGGATTATTTCTGGTGTTACGATGTTGGACGCCATGATGGTATAATAATGGTAGAAATGGACGGAAGAAAAGTTTCGGAAGATTATATAATAATAAACATTTTAAGCTACTTGTTCCTGTCTTTTTGAAACAGACTTTCTATTTTATTGAGGATAAATGCGATCGTATCAGAAATGTTGATGGATGTGGGTAGTAGTATTCAGCTGTCTACTGATCATTGTAAATCAGAGATAACTAAAGCTATAATATAGTACGTATTCAAAACCAGAATAATATTATTGTGTCAACAGAAAGCAAAACCGATGAATACGAGTTACGCAATTAAATAATATGATACTCTTCAAATTCACTGACCCTTTCCAAACATTTTAGTATTGGGGTTAATATTTTGCACGAGGAAAATACAACGGATTTTATCTGAGACAAAAATATCGTTGGTTCCATCAATATATTTTTACAATCGCTGATGATTTTCCTTCAAGCACGGTAGCATGGTCACGGTTCAACTCAATCACAGTCTTATTATGTAAGAAGGTGTCTTTAATACCGGCTCATTCACCCTCACAGTAATTCTATATAGGTACTTATCTACTCGAACGTAACAAAAATATCCTAATGGATTAATTTAATACGATCACGAATTATGACGTGGGCAATCAATTTATCGCCGTAATTCATATAGGTAGTATTAACTTACACCCTTTCTTCAAGAATAAGAGGCATTGTAATTAATGTCAGATATGTTTGTTCTTAATATCATATGGTACGAAACACTATCTTAATATCTACGATATTCAGTTAATGTAAGGTTATCAAGTTAACCGAGATGTCTAGCTTGTTATGTTTAATAGAATTTAAAGCTTCGTGAAAGCGCAGGAGACAATACAATTATGTTTCTTAGATTAGTTTGTCGTTAACTTCAATCAGTTTAAGTGGATAATGTAAAGGTATTAATGAATTTCATTATTCATTGAAACTGTGGAATTGTTGAGGCTTTATTGTAGAATAAAGAATTTACATAATAACATATGAAATGGCAAAAAAAAATCCATAAAATATGAGGAATTGTGAGTTTGGTTTCACGTGGAGTAAATAATTAAGTTATTTTAATAACAGTGGTCAGAATACATAACTGTACCTATAGTATTACACAATGCCTTAAAAATTGTGATATAACTAAAAGATAAATGATTTTTCAACACACTTGCTCATAAAATGGCTCTAATTTCACCGCAATTAGGCACATAATGACACCTATTATCAAACTGTGACTTTTCCATTACTATTATTCACTGGTGAGTTATAGCTTTTTTTTTTATTAGTTGAGTTGCTTTGTTCTCAAAAAGTTTCGATACAAAAAAGGTCGTGCTCAATAGTACACATAAATTAATATACCTATTGCTTGCTCATTTCATGCAACTTCGTAATTAAATAGATAATTTCAAGTACAAGTTGTTTTCAAGTTTTTAATAAATAAAACTTTCACTCAAATATAACTTTTGTTTTTTTCTGTAATAAAGAAAACTTTGAATTCCTCATTTTGTACGTGGCTAAAGCCCTATCCGCGAAAAGCAAAAAAAAAAGAACGAAGAGAGAGAAGAAGAAGAGTTTTAGGCCGCGTTCCGAGTTACAATAAAATCGATTTGACCGCGCTCACACACGACTTCCCGCGAATCGTCATAGATGACGTCATGACATGCGCCATCTTGTCAAAAATGATTTGTTTTAAGTCACATCGAATCTTTAGTTAATTTAGATTTATTTGAAATAGTGCTACTATATAAGAAGAAAAAATGTGCGGTGTATACAAGTTTAATATGGTGAATATAATGTGTTTTAACGTTGAGTGAACACTTTTATCGCGATCACGAGCGTTCCGTATTGATGACAAAAATGACGGTTCTTAGCTGTCAGAATCGTGATATCTAACTCGGAACGCAAAATATCGATGTGAGTGCTCACAGCGTTATTTTTCTAATTCGGAATGCGGCCTTAGTATAAGGCCGATCGCCATTGTTAGATGCGCGCGCATTGGAAAACTGATTACTTTTTCCCGCCATTGGCAAAAAAGAAATCTCAACTCGTTTTCACTGTTGAAATTATAGTTATTTATTCATTAAAATGACTACAAGTACTAGTTATGAAGAAAATTATTTATGTTGTAACACCGCCCGATATAAGATGTGAAGCTCTTAACGTTATGGGAAGTTTACTACCTAAAAACTCCAAGGACAAAATGATTTTTAGTATTATTTTCTTCACAAGTGTATTGAAAAACGTCGTATGATACACGTGTCTATTGATGATTACCGTCCTCGGCTCTCTTAAGACCCTCGCCTGACGGCTCGGGTCTCAATGGCGCCTCAGCGGTAATCACCAACCTTATACACTTGTACCATAATGTACTATTATTTCTGTGAGTAGGTTTGTACAATCATGTACCTAAGTAATAAACACTTTTACACGTCAATCATATTTTCAAAACCAGATGTGATCGACGTTTTCTCACTGCCTACTTTGAAAAGAAAAGCCGAAACAAACTCAGAGGTTTCTTTTAAAGTCCAGACATAATCTTGGTTAGATCATATGAAGACTAAATGGATTGGTGTTTAAAATGGTCTTGAGACACCGTCACTCAAAATAGTTTATCCTGTATTTTGGAAAAAGTATAGGTATCCTACCTCCTAAGTTTGGTGCATTCCCCATATAACGATGGTCGACAGTATTCTTGTCAGTTTGGTAACAACGAACCGTGATCACCAACCCGTCTGTTTCAAACGTGGTGGCGATCATTGGAACCATTTTTGCACTAAACTTTTATGGAAGTATATAAATAGATATTGTTACTTATCATCATCATTTGCTTAGCAATGTCCCAACTATATTGGGATCGGCTTCCAGTCTAACCAGATGTATCTGAATACTAGTATTTTACATGAAGAATCTTCCCATCTGACTTCCACAACCCAGTTACTGGGTCAAACTACAATACTCCTTGGTAAAGCTAGTTATTGACACGTATACACGGTGTAACGAACATCGCAAATACGAACAAACTGTTACCACGAATTCAGCATGCGATTAGATCCAGAGTATCGTTGGTAATTAAAAAAAAAAGTTGTTTCATACGGTCAAAATGTATAGAACGGCAGATTTTTTTAAGTAGCTAAAAATAATTTCAACGCGTCTAGAATCATCATGGTAATTTATGGTAACAATATGCTTGTCGATGTCTCCCTTTAACAACTAAAAAGAAAAAAAAATACACTACGTTTTTGGGCATCCGAATAATCAAAATGTAGTTCTTACCCGACGGTGCCATTGCCGAGGTTGGACATGTGCTTGGTGAGCGTCTCCTTGATGTTCTGCTGGGAGTACAACCCGATGGGCGAGTTGAACTGCTTGTGCACTATCTTAGGGCCGGTGGCCATCTTGTATTCGTTCGTTCAGCGCTGAAATGTAAGAAAACATTGTATTTATTAGTTCGGTTATTAATGACATCAGCTGAAAATAGGAAAATATTCTGAGAATTAATTAGCTGCCCTTTATTAGAACACCGGATAAAATAGAGGGTTGTTGTTTTCTAGTAAACTACTACAAGATGTAGTTTTAATCAGATGATTGAATTCAATGGGTTGTTTAAGGCGAAAAGGTCCATGGTCCATGGTAGACGGCGAAATGAAAATTAAAAAAAAAAACCAGTGTGCAGGTCAGTGCCAGGTTGTATGTTGATTAAAATATGATTTGCAACTGTGTTCGATGCATTAATTGAAATCGACCACGTTTGCTGACCCATCGATACAATACGGTCGCACTAAATGCGCCGCGAGCTCAGTACATTACGGACAGCAACCGGGTGCATTCATTTCCATCATTTTGTTCGTTTTAGCGATAGGTTAGCGTAAACGTTACGTTAAAGTTATTTCAGTGTTTAACTTAGCAGCGTAATGAATCCCACTAGGTACCACTTAGACCGCGCCCCTACAGTACGTATTAACAGAATTTTAATCACTAAAATCATCAATACAGTTAATCATCAATACAATCAGTTCATCATCATCAGCCTATAATGTTCCCACTGCTGGGACACAGGCCTTCTCTCGGTGAGAGGGATTGGGCCGTAATCCACCACGCGGGCCCAGTGCGGGTTGGTAGATGTCACATGTCCTCGAATTTTTGGTTCTAGGACATGCCGTTTTCCTTACGATGTTTTCCTTCACCGTTTTGAGAGCAATGGTGATTATGAAATAATTTACACAAAGTAAAGCGCCTGTCTGGGTTCGAACTCACGACCTACAACTCGTAAGTCGCGGCCGTAACCACTGGGCCACCACTGCTGCTCACAATCAGTTAAGATAATTTAATTCCATTGAATGACTATTTGATGAAACAGTAATTGAATGTAATAAAATGAATGGATGTATCTATTTGCTTTTGTTTTGTTAGGTATTTATAAAAACATAACATTTGTATATAAAGGTAGAATCTGCCGCATTTTAAATCAGCTTCAACTTTTAACTGCACTCTTGAGAGCATAATAAAATTTACGATGCATGCAGGCATTCAAAAATATATTGGTTTATGACCCAAGAACAGATAAAGATATTGTGATAAACACACCATTTAATTTTATTAGATTATTACATACTCAGCCTATTACGTCCCCACTGCTGGGACACAGGCCTCCTCTCCGTGAGAGGGCCCAGTGCGGGTTGGTAGATGTCACATGTCTTCGATTTTTTTGTTCTAGGACATGCCGGTTTCCTCGCGATGTTTTCCTTCACCGTTTGAGAGCAGTGGTGATGAAATAATTTACACAAAGTAATGCACCTGGCTGGGTTCGAACGGACGACCTACAACTCGTAAGGCGCGGCCGTTACCACTGGGCCACCACTGCTCTCCTCTCGCAAATTATTTATTTTTATTAGATTATTAATTTAATAAAATTAAAGACTAGACTAGACTTAGTAGACGTTATTTATTGATTAATTAATTAGTATTAAAAGCTTAGACATATTACTAAAACATACTGAAATCTCTGAGAGTAATTTTATTAATCCATTTGGGTTCCCCAATTTAAGCTTTAAGATTTTAAGCTAACATGTCAAAACAATCTCTTTACTAACTAACTCTCTCCAGAATATACGACTATTTACCCCAGGACGCGTATCACAAAAATTAGGATGACAAATTTTATCCTTCTCATGAGATAATTTTATTACACTCTCGTAAGATTCACGCCTCGGGGTCGGCGTCGAGGCACCTCGTGTTATTGCGTTTTTATTAGCCGAGCCACCGCCGACGACGGCTATCATATTTTTTCCGAATAATGTGCTGGAGACAGCCAGCTTTGTGCGAATAAGATTTCAATACTAACGTCTTTAGTACAAAATATATTATTGATATACGAGGAAATAGCTGAAGAAAAAGCTGAATTATTTTATCTATTTCGTGGCTACATAAAATATTCTTGGGCTAGATGCTAGTTTTTCTAGGATTTTTTATTTGTTAATAAGAATTTACATTTCGTTATAAACTTTACAAACTATTTACCGACTAATTAATGCATTTAGCGTAACATAGTGTTATAAAACAAACAATCCATCGTCTGGTAAAGAATCGTTGGTCACTGGATTTATTTGTGAACAAAGTGTCGTCGTAATTGCGAAACGGACGCGGAAGACTTCTCACAACGCCGTCACATTCTACTCCAGAATTAGCCTATTTCATGTTACCGCATCGTAGAAAAACATTTATATTTCAATTTTTCGTTTGTAAATAAGAATATTATTTCACTTTGAATTGTAGGTGATAAGAGATCTAAAGGTACCTTCATTAAATTATATTAGTGCGTCGTAGGCGTAGGTTTTATCTACATAATATACAAATAATAAAATTTAAGTGTATTTTTGCAATGTTAAAATAACCACTTTTAACATAAATGCATGGGAAAATAATGTACGGTAAGTACTTTAACAAAACAAAAACAAATTCAATTTTTTGGTCCGTCTGTCTGTTTGTTACGGCTAATCTCGGAATCGACTGGACTAAAGTACCCAGGAGACCAACGGGACTTTCACTGGCATCAGATGGCTGATGTTGTAAGGAGCAAATTACTTCTGCGCTACTTTTTGGCCCGGGAGTTCCCGTTGGATAATTTCCGACATCGAAGCCGAGGGCAACAGCTAGTCTATACTAATATTATAAAGAGGAAAGATTTGATTGTTTGTTTGTTTGCATGGATTAAGCTCCGAAACTACTGAACCGATTTGAAAAATTATTTCACTGTTGGGAACCTACACTATCCTCGGGTGACATAGACTGTATTTTATCCCCGTATTTACGGGAATGGGAACTACGCGGTTGAAACCGCAGAGCGCTGCTAGTTACTAATAAAATAAACCAACTCACATTCCACTATAATATTCTGTGTACGTGAAAGATGCCATCAGAAAGAATTATTACAACCAAAAAATGAGACTTTACCCTTAAAACATCCCATTTTCACTGCCAAGGTTTTATTTACTAAGAACGTTCGAATACGTAATACCCATCTGTACCTACAATGATTGATTAAAAGCCCACATTCCATTAAAAGCATTATTATTCCAAATGAGTTTTACTTAATTAACTTGACACAAAGAACCAATCGTTACATTCAGAAATGGAATCAAAACAAAGATCTGAATACACCCTGTTCACGAAATTAATGTAGAATGTATAAACAAAGCATGTGTTACAATATTCATGTAAAACGGCAAGTGCGAGTGGCTTAGCCGAAGATCAAAGGTATGTCGGCTATTACTGATGCATATTGAAAATTGACTCGATCACTGCATCCGCTTACAATCAACGTATTGATGCATTTGACATGCAGATGTCATGCCTGTAATCTGCGAATCAATCGGTTGATAACTGTATGTATCTCGCTGTCATAACAAACAGAGAAACGTTTATTTTCTTATTATTTAGATGTAACTACGTACTAAAACTTCTACAGTACACAGTTGTCATTTTATACACAGTTTTATGTCCAGAAAGTAAACTAGAATAAGTAGAACTTTTATTATGCCTTAAAAGTGCAAGGTTTGTGTCGCAAGCAGTCTCATAAAAATACTTTCCGACATCTCAAAGACAGTTCTAAGAAAAAACACTGTTACTTTGATGCGTTGATTGAAACATTGAAAGTTATGAATGCATTACAAACAATATCGGGCTCTTGTAAATTTGTTAGAGAATGTGTGTAGGTGTAGGAAAAATAGTTCGTTATCTCCATGCTGCTCAAGATGCGATATTTAATGTGAACAGCGAGAGGTGTCGGCTATTTTCGTTCTGGACTCCTTGCTCGCATGCGTAATAAATATTTGCGCACTTATTTTCGGATTTATAAATTCAAGATATCTGGAGCTGTTTTACAAGAGTGGAACAACAATTAAATGCTTTGTTACCTGTGTTTATAATATAGAATTTAAGTTATCACTATCGTACAAAATATACTGATAGAACTGTCTTCAGTACTTTGGAATTTTGCAACGATAATAACTTGCAATGTGACGCTCACAGTGTAAATGAAAAGCAGTAATAAACTATTTCACGGAAACAATGTTATGGTGTCCTTGGCAGGGGGACACGGTAAACATTAAAAATATTGAGACAGTTGTGAGGTTAATCGAGATGTTTATAGTTTGGACGAGGCCAACAATACCGTCATCAAGGCTGAAAATAATCCACTCTTATAATTCAGTCTGTCTTATGTACAAGAATAAGATTCTATTCTGATTCAACAGTCACAAGCATTAAACCGGATCATCGAGAGAACATTAAATGTTTCAATTGATTTTTATAAACACAGTTTCATAAACAATGATTTATAAGTAAAATGTAAAACTAGCCGTATCGATAAAAAGAGGAACAAAATATTCTCGTAACCAGCCAAAATATTACAGCAGCCGCTTGAACGAAACGTTATTTCAGTCGCATGAAGTCACGGCGAATTATTTTTGTAACTGAACACCTTGTTCATGAAGTTAGTCATGGATGTCGAGGTCGGCAGGTGATTAGTGTCAAAAAAAAATACACAGACTTTTGTAAGCTTTTATTAGTGCAAATGTTATTATGAAGCAGTGAGAAGCGCTGTTTTAAGTGTTTATACCTTTTTGCGTTCAGATTCGTGCGAGCGGCGTCGATGCCTGTCTCTTACTGAGTCCGGAGTCGGCGCCCGCCCACTGCCTGCGCGCGCGCTGTGAAACCGACGCCCTCACCTGCAATGTTTCAGCAATCACGGTTATGTTGTTTGATGATCATATCGACGGCTATAAGTCTCTGCCAATGGCAAGGTATCCAGTGAATCATAATTCGGCACTTGTGATTTATAAATCAATATGCAAGACGTATGTAAATAGTGTGCACATGTGCGATGGCTATGAAAACGTGGTTATGTATTTGCTTATATAAACTTAAGTTTTTTTTAAATGTAAATTGAGATTTGAATTAAAACTAAATAAAAAATCGATAAATCGTTTAGGCATTCAAAGATTAGAGAAAAGTAGCCTGTCTAATATTGTACATTGATCACATTTTGTTTCAAATAAATATATCACTGTCTCACCTGCTTTAAAAGGGACTTAACAAACAAAGGTCCACACAAGTCCTTGAACTTAAAAACTTCACACAGTAACTAAAAGTCGGTTAGCGATCACTGATACCTTCGGCTTCCAGCCACCGAATGAAACCGCTTTCCTTAGCTATACTCCGGAATTTTATCTAGTTTACATCAACTATTTTTAGTCGGCCTTATATTAAAGTTGATGAATAAATTATAATTTCCAGATTCTCTGTTCTCCGTAACCATCAAATCTATGCGATTGGCTTCACAGTAGTTATTCGGCTATTGAACTTCATTTTCCGGAAATGGCGAATCGATTTTTAATTAGGAGCTCTTAGTAAAGCGAGACAGCCCACAGACAAACGTGAAATTAAATAAATTATTTGTGTATATCCAGATAATTAATGTGTCTGAAATATTAATAAATATAACATTAACATTGTAGTAACATGTCGCATGGCATAATTTAAGCTTTAAATAAAATATATAAATATTTTCATTCTATAAAATTATTCAATGTTTTGCCACATTTATTAGTTACAGGGGAATGACGCAAATTATACGTGTGGTACACACACTTCTTTGCCTGTAGCTATTCAGCTTTAGGTACCTATAGATACCGTCTCCGTATCACAAATAACTATTAGTACTTATGCATTACTTTATGGAAACAGATACTTAGTTGAACTGTTTAGAAGTGAAAGTTGACCAAACGAACACGCAGGCAAAGCAAAACTTTCAAATAATTAGGGAAGGTTAAGCTCTTGATCTTGTGGAAATCAGCCAAATTGTCTCAGCAATACCTACATGTTATACCTAATCAAATATCTAACTTTTCTATTCTTCTGATTGTCCTACAAACCGCCTTGACGTCCAGAAATGACAATAAAACAAAATGAAGTTCACTTGTAAGTAAAATTTATTTTAAGAACATCTGTAGGTTTTCTTTTTTGTTTGCGGTAAAAATAAAAGATTATTTCGCATTTAGATATTTTGCGTGGTTAGGAAGTTTATTTAGATATTTTTCCTCGTGGTTTTTTGGATATTCGGCTTCGTGTATTGCCCACGAGGGCGATTAAACACCGAATAGGTTTTAAAAAAATGTTGGTGCTCCCAGTGTCGTGGTTATTAAACAAATAAAAATTTACGGCGTATGTACCCCCACAGAGATTTCAGTGTCACCGTTTTTTCTGCATTTTTTTTTTGACTACAAGAACATAACATTACGCCTGTATTCCCTGAAGAGGTAGGCAGAGGTGTAGTACGTACCTACAGTACCTATACCCACAGTCACGTAGTTCCGCCAGTACCGTATGTTTAAGTCCCATCAAAAGAAGAATAGTGCAGTGGGCAGGGCACATTGGTCGCAGAACAGATGGCCGATGGGACCGAAAGATTCTGAAGTGGCGAACAAGTACTGGAAGGCGTGGAGTTGGGAGGCCTCTTATAAGGAGGACCGATGACCCGGTGAAGGCCGCTGAAATCCGCTGGATGTGAGACGCACGGTCTAAGTGGCGATGCTTGGGGGAGGCCCATGTCAGGTTTTACGTTTTTCGGCTGAAATATTGATGATGAAGTCCCATCCAATAAGTGGAGTCCAGGACCTAATGCTATGGTCGCGCAAACGATCACCCGAGGATTTTGACTAATAGTGAATTATAGATGTTCCAACAAATACGTTTTAAAATGAGTATTATTTCTGAGAAATCATTTGATAAAGCAAAGGTGCGGCTTAAAAAGATGGAGAGACAAACATTGATGGAAGATGGTTTGGTCATTTTGAGAGGATGACTGAAAGGCGACTAACAAAAAGTATTTACAAGGCGAGAGGAAACACCAGCAGGCTTAGCACAAGCACCAATTTGTCGACTGAAGAATAGACGTGACTTTTAACTAAATTATGTACAATAGGAGAAGATAGCTATGTTTTTCTATTAATTATCATAGTTATGTGTTCTAAACGAATCATGTGTAGATAATCGTATATACTTTGTGGCCGTTGAGTAGAAAATTTGTTGTCAGTGTAATTTTGACAGTTTGGGAAGAATTATTCTTCTGAAATAGTCTACATTTATAAGGACCTAGACAAAGATCGTTAGAAGCGAAAGACTAAATTGTAGAAGGACATCTACGGTGCAATGTCAAAAATGGAGAAATAAAATGTCACTTTGTGTCTATTTTTCGTACAAATAGAAAGCGTCATGCTAAGCTTGCATGAGGGGACGCCCTAGGAGGACACAGAGTGAGCTAATTGGTGACGATCTTCAGAAATATCTATATGTACGTAAACGAAACAAAAGGAGTTTGTGAAGATCGTAGCGGGTGGCGTTCTAAAGTTTCTGTTCATGTATGTATGCATGTGTATTTTTGGTGATGTAGCTGTTTATGATAACAGAGAATCGTGCAATACTGCAATGTTTCAAGTGAATACAGTGTATATTTTGGAAAGTTATAGTTCGACGCCGTCCTAGCCAAGACACTCGGCTGAATTTAGTTCTGTCTAATATCTCTGTTTATTTTGTGTTTTATTGTAATTGTTTCCATGCGTTCGCGCTTCGCCTTGGACGAGAAATGTTTAAATATAAGCAGAGTCACGGACAAACATTATGTTGCGGAAAAATGTGGCCAAGAGCGAAACATTACCTTTTCTCTTGAATAATTCCTTGTTTTATATTTTCCATATTATTAATTTATTATTCTTTCGTAGTTTAGAGCACCTATTATTGCGATTTGTGGTTCTAAAATAATAGGTCGGTAAAGGAAAGTTTCGGTCGGTTAATAAAAATAAGTTGCTGTTATATAAATTTTGACCACGTAGGTACCTACTGTACTGCATTTTTCTATGAAACAGCATTTTTTACTGACGTAAAATGTCTACTCTTGGGGGTCTACATTTCTAGAATCATTTGCTGAATCAATTTTATCAGGTTGCGCATGGATGTCCCTGCCACCCTGTGTACTAACTACGCAAATGCCTGTGTGCATAGTTGATCATCGTTAACTGTAATAATTTTTTAAACAGTCTCAGGGTGCGGTTAAGAACAGCTAAGGGTCTCAGTCTAACCAGATGCGACTGAATTTCAGTATTTCACATGAAACGTCTGCCATGTGAGCAAGCTGACCAGATGTAAGACTTTCGGTATCATATCTGCTGAGACGTCTAAAAATATTTTACAGGAAGTACTATAATGAAACCATTCTAATTCCTGAACATTTTTTCATGAAATGTTAATGAAAAGTTTTCTATTTTCAGCCAGGTACAAATAGTCGGGCAGGTGTGTTGTACGTAAGAGGTCGGAGTTACGTGGAGAATGGATCCAAGGTCGATGTATGATGCATTGCGAGCCGTTCTTATGAATCATTGTGATGCAATAATGACATGATGAATAGCTTGGACTTCAAGCTTGCACTGCCAGCACATCATAGCTTGCACTGCAAGGGATGTTGGCTTAATAATAACAGCCGCACGAGTCGATAGATCAGGTTAAGCTATGCTTGCTGCGGTTGGTCCATGGATGGGTGATCTTTACATACTAAAACTCTTCGTTGCCCCGGAAAGCACGTTAAGCCGTTGGTCCCGGCTGTCATTCGTGGTTGTTTGATAGTCGTTATGGGTTGCCAGAAGCCCGAAAGTATGATACAACCCGTCTTACTACTGCCAGGGGTGCGGGTTTGCTGGAAAGAGATACCGCCGCCCCTGGCAAACAGGCTACTGAGGGAACACGGGTAAAAGTCTGACACGCCCTCCTGCTCCACCCAGAGCGGGAGAAGTTATTTGATGATTTCCCACCAAAATAAAACCCGTCTTACTAAAGGGTATCGTATTACCCAGTAGCTGGGTTTTGGAGGTCGGATAGGCAGTCATCATCATCATTTCACCCGGAAGACGTCCACTGCTGGACATAGGCCTCCCCCAGGTTCCTCCAGTTCAACCGGTCTTATGCTAGGTCGTGTGATAGGCAGTCGTTCCAAGTAAAATACTGGAATTCAGCTGCATCCGGTAAAAGTGGATACCAACCCTAATATAGTTGGGGAAAAGCTAGACAGATTGATTGGATACCTTGCACTTTGTTTTAGGAACTGTGTTTTGAAAATGCCACCTGTAGTCTAGCCTTGCGCTAGGTTCGTGGCAACAGACTTTTATAATACATGTGTAAGCCGACACTTAAGTCCACTTCACACAGTGCTAAAGATCACTGGTGAAATGTGTATGTAGAACTGATTCTTACACCTCTGCCTAACCCTTCACGGAATAGCAGGCATGAAGTTACGTTAAAAGCTAAAAAAAGCTTGAAAATGTTGGAAGTGTTTTCCAATATTTTTACAATGCAATCATAGGCGATCAGGTGTTCCTTAAGTATTCTGCGTTTACCAAGTTTTTTTTACGATTTTCTCTAACGACACAGATGTTACCAATAACTGCTGCAGCTAGACCAAAGTCAGGTTGAGGCGTTTAGTTTAAAGCAAGAAAGGATAAAGCTCATTGGCGTCATTGGCTTGTTTATACGTTTGTAAACTTTAGCTACAGTTCAGTAATCTGCTTTTGACACCCGTTACCTACGTAGGTTAGGTAAATAGATTGTTTTGTCATTATTTCAGTTGAAAAACGAGAACTTTCATGTCGTTGAACCTGTTATAAAAATACGCTTGTTTTGAAATAAGAAGAAAAATGATGTGCCAAGTATTTATCTTTTCGCGAATACTGAAGACACGATTGATTGCAGTTAGTTTTATTTTCAGAGATTCACATTTTGACTAAAAACGTTGAGTGAAGACGGTTATTAATATTATTTTTAGATTCTCTTTTACTTTTTTTATTTAGAATATTCTTAACAAAACATAGCCACTATGTACACTTTTATATTTAATTAAATACGTAGAAAGAGTTTAGTTTTCATATCCTTATCTACGTATGTAAAACTCGCATTGCTCAAGGTGAAATCTCGAGCATAGCCCTCTCCATTGCCCTTCCGGTGACTTTTAGCCTTCTGATAAGACCCATTGTGAGCGACCACGTTTCAGTGCCATAGTTCATCACTGGCAACACGCACTGGTCGGACACTGCGATATTTGGGACGAGAAGCTGAGACATCCTCAATTCCTCAGTGCAGCGGTGAACTGTTTCAGAGAGATAACGTATCCCTGTCTCACACCTCGCTGCAGGATAGGTTTCGAAGTCTAGTTCTGGAGTCGGACTGACATAGCGGCGTTTTCGTAAGTGCGAATCATATTATTATCAACATATAACCTGGCCCTGACCTGCAAATTTAAGCGTAAATGTAAGCCCAAACTTAAGCGAAGGAATGAAACAGAATATGATAGTATTTCTCACAATAGTAAAATGTTTTATAACGAACCGTATGTTACCCAAGTCGTATAATAACTTCTGTTTTAATTTATAATGAGCAGTGACAGTTAACACTTAAGTTACTCATAAGAGTAATGTCTACGCCTACGGTGTGGTGTTTAAGTTCATGTTACTTTATAAAGCTCATGAAATTCTAAGTAAAGTATTTTTAAATAAATTAAAAATATATTAAAAGAAAATAAAAAAGAATGTTTTGTTTATTTTAAATTCAAAATGAACTTCTTTGCAGAAATATCTAATAAGTTTTTGTTATATTAAAAATATAACATGGCTGCCACGTAAACGCTACGTGATGTTAAAAACTGTTTCACGTAAACGTAAACAATGAGAATCATGTACACCTTAAAGAAGTTTGATGCACCGTTTTGTGGAAAAATATGTTCATGAATACCTAAAATAAAGTGAAACTGCAGCTTATACTACAAATATGAAAAGGAAATTGATGTTCGCGCTTTATTTGATGCTTGTATTCAACACAACCCAAAACATTACTTTGTTTACTCGAAACAGTCTTCTAAACATCAGAAACTTTCATTTTCGTCCTAAAATTATGCTCTAACTAAAAATAGATATCTACTACTTTTCGATATGAATAGCGGTCGGATAATTTCATCGGTTTAATTGTCAGTAACAAATAATACAATTAACATTTCAGACCTGCGAACAAAACACTATCAGGTAATATCACCCTTATCGATTTGAAAACGGAAGAGGCGTGTTAGTGACACATTGACAAGTGTTCTTCCTTCCAAGATATTATCTGCAGGCAGCCCTGCTGCGATTGCAAACTCACTTCAAATGCTCTCTATACATATACTTGCAAGACGTTGGAATATTGCGTAATGCCGCTTTCAATTGTCTAGAGGATTCTGAGCTAAAGGATTTTGTGGTACACGTAAATTAAATGTCAGTCACCATTTCATGATACCAACATTCAAAGGTCTTCAAAAGTATTCTTTTAAGGCTCCGTGCACTAAATTAACTGATTTTGGTCAATTTTGATCACTTGTTGTGAGTTAGGGAAACGAAATTTAGACATTTTATTTTGTTATTATAATAGTGGAGTTCTAATTCTTGCATGTGGTGGAAAGGGATTTTTCAAATAACTTATAAAATAGTGGAAAATCACCAATATTCATAGCCCCTTTTCCGAAAAAGTGACGAGCGAGTGATGTTTGGCTTCGTGTTACAAACAACTACAAAGAATTCTGGACATAAAAAAAATATAAATAACATCATTGAATGGTCTTCTTGCAGATAGTGGAACCACTTTTTTGACTTTTATACGAAATATAGCAGAAAATAAATATTGAAACAACGTAATTTTTAGGAAACTGCTAGACGAATAAGTATTTTTTTCTATTACTTAAAATCACTTTATTGAAATTTTAAAAATTACGTATTAATCTTAAGTTAACCATTGAATATAATCTAAATTTTATTTTTATAATAAACAACAACTTCATTTCGTAAATAAAAGTCAAAGTGAACTATATAATCGACCGCGCAAAATCGATCCCGTCAGAAACGACCGGGCCTTCCCAGCGTGAGGACGTATCACTTTGCATCGCAGGAGTCACGTGGGCTCCTGCGATTTTACGTAAAAATATTTCAGAAATTGTACGCCGACTACCACATTTTGATCCGGTAAGTATTAATATTTATTTTAAGTACTTGCAAAATGTTAATGTTATACCGGTGTGCGTGTGTTCGTAATTCTTCTCATCCTAAACGGCTAGTCCAATTCTAATGTTTTGTTTTTGGGTCGCCTCTATCCTTCTTAGCTTTTGTTGGACCTGGGTGAAGTGTCGCAAGAAACGACTTCGTACCGGGTCCGCTAGTTATACATATTTTGATTGTATGTTCAAAAGATTTTTGAAAGGAAGTTCTTTAACGGAGCTTGGTACGAGCAAACTTTTAGAAATCGTCACGTAATAAAAATGATAGAAATGACAATTTCTATCATTTTTTGCTGAGCTGTGGGAATTTCAAAAAGTTTTTGTGATGTAATAGAAAAAAAAGAAAGACAGAGAGATAGTTTTTATGGTTTCCAAGAGTGAGTAAAGCCCCTAATGAGGTCAATATAAAAATCCCAGATGACAGTTGTGAAAAGTTAAAATTTCATCATAGGTATCGTTTTTGAGATTTTTGAGGGTGCTGAAGCCGATGGTGTAGTCAAAATAAAAATTCAAGATGGCGACTGCGAAAATTTTCATATTATTTAACATGGGTGTGGTTTTCATGGTTTTCGAAGGAGCTGAAGCCGATAGTGACGTCAAAATAAAGATTCGAGTATTTCAAAGATAGAGTAAATTACGTTACATTCGGAGTTGAAGAAAAAGCGTAAGGAACTTCGTTCCTGACGACGGGGGCCCCCGACCCCGTTACCAAATTTGTAGTTTGGACAAATCAATCGATTGAAAATTTCAGTGATTGAGCCCAACAGTGCCTATAAGTTACTGATGTTAATATATTTTTTAGATAATGTCGAAAATGTACGTCGATATGGTCGAAAGAAAGTAACACATTACCAGTGCATCACCAAAAAAAAAAGACGAAACGTGGGATTGGCATGTATCAGAAAAAATCTTGCAAAACGTAATTCCAACCAAAACTTACACATTCTTCAACGAAGCCATAGGGCTTCGTTTCAAGAACGTGTAAGTTTTTACTTTCAATCAGTGTTAGAAGTACCTACATAAATAAGTATTTACGAGTGCATTCGTATCTTCATTGTTGTTAATTTTAGGAAATCAATGAAATTTCGCCGTTGTCTTATATAAATAAATTATGAATTTATAATATTCCTACTGCACGTAGATAATTTTAAACTGATCTTTCAGAGTGAGGAAGATAATGATTCAAAGTTACACAACACCTCGAAAAAATCCGTAGTTCCAAACGTTGAAGAAGGACAATCAGACATCATAAGAAAAATATTATGCTGTCTTAACGGTTCCTTGGCCAAATTGAGAAAATGAAACCCTTAAATTCAAATTCAAATTTCAATGTTTTGTATTTTAGAAAACTTTATTTTTTATCCTAATTCAATTCCAATTCTCCTATTGTATTTGTATTATTTATTTTATTTTAAAAACAGTTTTCAAATGTGGGGCCCAGGCTCAATAGTTTTTTTTTTGTTTTGTTTTTGAACTTTGTCCCCCTTATCACAAAACAAGGTTTTTCTTTAGGTATGGTTTAAACCACCGAGCCTGTTTTTGAAATAAGAACTTAGAACTGAAATAGAATTACAGCTCCTTTCACAAAACTGACAATTTAGCACAGGACTAACTTGTCAGTTTTGTAAAAGGAGCTGTATTTCGATTTCAGTTAGGTTCTTATTTAAAAACAGGCTCGATGGTTTAAACCATACCTAAAGAAAAACCTTGTTCTGTAATAAGGGGGTCTAAGTTTATCTTGGCCATTATTGACATCGATGATGTCACAATTAAATTTCTAAATATGCAAACTACTCGTATTTATGTAAAATGCTTTCCTCAATGTTATTGAATGTCTAAAAGTACCTACATGCTTATGACACGAAATTGTACCATTTTTGTTTATTGTGTTAGATATACTAAACGAATATACACAAACATTCTAGACTTTTATTTCTCAACCATACCTAAATAACATAAAAAATATAAATCTATAGGATACTACAACTCTACTACTACTACTGTGTACTATCAAAACTGTTTAAGCGATCACTACGCTCGACTTTTAGGCGTGTGTGCGTGAACGGTGCACACAAACATAGTATCGCAATGAATTTGCCTAAACTCTAGCGAGTGAATTTTATGCACGGGGCCTTAATAATATTGATCATCTGTATTTTACGTATGTGCTACAAATAAAATTATTTGAATTTGAATTTGATTGGTAGGGTTAGCTACACATATTTTTATTCCGAATCAAAATTATTCTCATATATTTTGAATATGTTTTCGCAAGATTAAAATAAAGATGTTATTCACGAGGTTAATGGTTAAACTTTAAACACGTTTACAGTGTGCTATAAAAGTTCCGTTTCATTTCGTTATATTTTGATCTAGCTCCCTGCTTTAAAAGAAATAACGCAGATGCCAAATTATTGCTAAGATAACCTACTAACTACTTGCAAACATTCATCAGTCTGGCCCAGTTACGATCTTTTTATGTTTGCGCATGTTTCTAGATACTTAACAACTAATACACCCACACTCATGCAACAATGCCCTGATTTCAATCCCCTGAACTGGGCTATACAGGGTTAAACTAAATTTCCTGGCAATTCTTTACCCACGTGTTAGATATCGAGATACAAAACGAATTAAATTAAAAAAGAAATCATCATTCCAACTTTGTTCAAAACTTTAAATGACTCTGACATGGCACAAGTACAGAGGCCAATACATCAAGCTACCCCAATTTGTCAAATGTCTTTGATAGATTTTCAACTTTACAACAAAAAAACTTAAAAAAAAAAAAAGGCGGTGACATATAATAAATACATATCCAGTCACCGACTTCCGAACTTAGTTATTGGGGTTGAACAAAGCAAGTTTATTATTTTTTACTTTTCGGTTTTTCGGCGGATTAATTTTTTTATTAAAAAGTTTTTATTTTATAATTTTTCTGGCTATAATCTACTAATTACTACATGCTTAATTTTTGTTTACTTTTTGTAATACACAACTCAGTTTAAAATCTGTGAGTAAACAATCAATCATCCCTTTTGTTTTCTTACCCTTAGGGTTGGAATTTTTCTTCGAAATTTATATAGGGCCAACTTCGGGGTATACCCTTTCCAATAAAAAAAAGAATTATCAAAATCGGACTACTCTGGAAAGAGTTATGCGTGGTCATACATAAAAAAAAATACGCGTCGAATTGAGTAACCTCCTCCGTTTTTTCGTCGTTTAAAAACAATAAAGTTCATATTCAATTGGGAAAATTTGACAGTTTGGGATAGCTTGATGTGCTAGCGTCTGTACATTTAAGGCCACCAAACACTGTAATGTTATAGTTTTTGGAAATTCATATAAAAATCTATGTTCCACGATAAGTTACTAAAACAGCTGATCGATCGCCCATCGAATAATGTTTGTTTTATTATTAACACGCTTTTATTAGCTTCACCTGTATGTTTGTTTGTTTATAACCGACTCCTTTTTCGACTTGATTTTGACCCACTTCAAATGATCAGATTTCAATTAAACTTTGTAGACTTATCGAGGACCGATGACAATTCAATAATAAAAAAAAAACACGCTTTTGTAAAATAGAAAATAAATAGGTAATAGTTTTAAAAAAAAAGCACGCTTTAAAAAACAAACTAAAAAAAGTTGAAAATAATTAAATATAAAAATATCTCAAAATCACAATCACAATCAAATACCTCCAAATCTTTTTGAGATATTTTGATTTTTTTCAATTATTTATTTTCTTTAAGTTATGTTTTGTTCCATTTGTATTTCCAATTGGGGGTCATCTTTAAGGTCAGTCTTTGTGTATTAAACGTAGAAAGTATAATTGACGTACAATTCCGCACAACTGTGGTAACACTTGCACTACGAAAATATTTTGACAGTTGTGTATGTATTGTGTTCATCTGTTCCCTCATAACATCTTAACTACTTATCATAATTAGACAAATGAGGTATCCTTGGAAGCGTCTTTATTTTCAGATGGAGATTATAGGCTATGTGACGTCACCTTGGTCGTATTCCACCTACCCTGACAAAACAATACGTTCTAACAATCATAAGCGATCAGATTTAGACTGGATTTTCAACTCTGGGTGTTTAACCGAGCACATAAAATCCAACAGAAAGTATCCCGGGCAGCACGTCGAAGAAAGACACTGTTCGATTTTAAACTCTCTGCACTAAGCAAAGCGTTGAAGATCGAGTCGCAAAAATCCCGCCGCGATATTTTAAGTCTGCGGGAACGTGGACTTAGGACAAAGTGGCATAGAACATAGGTATCTTCTGGACATCACTATAAATATTTATTTAGTCATCATCATCATTTCAGCCGAATGACGTCCACTGCTAGACATAGACCTCCTCCAAGCTTTGCTACTTCGACCGGTTATGTGCTTCCTATATCCAGCGGATTCCTGCCGTCTTTACAAGGTCAACGTTTCAACTTATGGGACGCTTCCCAACCCTACGTCTTCCGGTACGCGGTCGCCACTCCAGAACCTTTCGGCCCCAACGGCCATCTGTTCTGCGAGCAATGTGCCCTGCTCACTGCCACTTAAGTTTGGCAATTCTTCGGACTATGTCGGTTGCCATGGTTCTCCTGCGGATCTCTTCATTCCTGAGTGTATTAAATACATTATGTATAAGTTGTTATGTAATAGATGAAACGTATTGAATACATAACAAATTCAAATTAGAAATTTTTCTTATTTCATACCTTTCAGAGCGTGGTTTTTCAGTAGTGGAATTTTAGTTTTAAAACTTACTTTTTTACTTTATCTAAATTACGTAAAGACCTAAAAATAGTGCCATTCAATCAGCGAAAACGATGATGAAAAAGTAAAAAATCTATTGGATTCACATAAGCTACCATTTCGTTTATGTGAATCCTGTCGAAAGTCGTTCTAGAAATACGAAAAGCTTCGAAAACTATTGCCACTTGTTACTGGCCGAGTTCTAACAACATTTTGCCATTTATTTTATTGCTTATTTACTTCTGTTAATTTTCTAAGTAATATCAGGGGCACGGTTCGATCGATCAGCACCCTAATTGCATATCTAACTCACGATTCATCATTATCTGTTTCGTTTTGAAATGGATTGTTAAATCATTGCTTCATATGTTCGAAAAATGTGTCTGCTCCGCAACGTAAATAACGCAATGAATATTGTTGAACTGTGAAAACGAAACCGATTATGATTAATCGTGAGTTACGCAATTAGGGTGCAGGTAATGCTACGCTTGCCGCGGTTGGTCCGTGGATGGCTTACATACGAAGACCCATCCGTGCCTCGGAAAGCACGTTAAGCTATTGGTCCTGGCTGCTATTAACGGATCGTTGACAGTCGTTACGGGTCGTCACGAGGCCGAAAGACCGAAAGACCGAAGGCCGAAAGTCTGGCTATCTTAGCAAGGGTATCTGGGTACTGGGTTGTGGTGGTCAGATAGGCAGTCGCTCTAAGCTCTCCGTAAAATTGCAGACAGGATACTTTTCCGGATTTATTCGCTTGGATTCTCCTTTCGAATCAGATGGATCGGAAGTCCGTAATAGCCTACTTAACGGTCTTTCCGATCTCAATTTTCGACTCTAGTTCCTAGTGAATTGATTTTTGTTTTAAAAGCTATAACTGTTAATTATTTATTTTAAGCTTTTTGTTTATTATGTAATTTTTTGTTTTCTACTTCTAAGGGCTGATTTTGCCAGAGTCAGATAACTTCTATCCGTGGAATTAAATTGATGTCTGACAGTTCTAGTATGGAAAAATTGTTAAAATTCAAATAATCTCATGATTAGACTTATTCTAGGTATAAAAGTTTGGTAAAATTCGCCCTAAGTACAATACTAGAACAGAAAGTATTATTCAAAACGTCCACCGGGTTCTGCCAATACCGGCAAAAGTCTTAGTAATTTTATTTTCAATTCTGAAGTAGGTTCCTATTAATTCTTTCGTAAATAATTAATTATTCCATTGAGTTTTTATTCGTCTTCAGAATAATAAATATCTAGACTTCAAATTCTAAAATACTTAGGTATTGACTTTTTCTATTGACTGTACCTACGTGACGTCTGAATCGCTTTCTAAGAAAGAGGTACTGCGATCAAAGTTAACAAAATCTTGTTATGTCTATACTTAATATCATAAATGCGAAAGTAACTGTCTGTCTGATACGCTTTTACGCCTAAACTGCTGAACCGATCGTCATGTTGGCAAAGAAAATAGCCTGGGATATAGAGGACATTTTTTGACGCGATAACCGACATCCACGCAGTCGGAGCCGCGGGCAAAAGCTAGTATTTTTTTTTTTAAAATTAATCTCGGTTTTCGTGTCTGTATGTATGACCGATGTTCTTGTTAACCACGCAACAGATTTGAATGCTGTTTCACTATCATTAAGAGAATTTATTCTGGAAGTTCCGTTTGTACAATTCATTCATATTAAACTTACATAGCATAATACTAGCCTTTATATTCCCACTGATGGGATACACGCCTTCTTTCTACGCGAGGGAGTAAGCTGTAATCTACAACGCGGTCCAAGCGGGTTGGCACATGTCTCAAGTCTTCGAATTTTTGTTTCCTAGCGATGTTTTCCATTGCCGTTTTCAGAGCATTTGTACAAACCATTTACACAAAGATGTACGTAATGTCTTCATAAACAGCCTTTAACGTTCCCACTGCTGGGACACAGGCCTCTCGAGGACAGCGAGTTGCCCATAATCTACGGTGCGGGCTGGGGGATGTCACATGTCTTCGAATTTAATGTCAATGTCAATGTCAAACGTAATGTCTTCACCTCGCTTTAAATATAAAGCATATTCCCAGGAAAGTACTTAAACATAGCGTCCAACTAAGTTCAAAGCAACAATAAACTATAATCCAAAAAGATAAGCTGACGAGCTCATTGGTAGTCTTGTAATTTATGTTAATCGAGGCTTTTGAACACAATGGCCCAGTCTCGGGAACACTTGAGAGTTCCTTACCCCTTCATAGAAGGAATCCCTAATACTATGTAACTACTTACTCATCAAGAGGTTCGTTGCCTTGAAGGGTGAGTACACATTGAGCGTTTGTTGGCCAGTACAGGTGTTGACGTCGCGTCGACGTCACGCCAATAATGCAATATGTGTACATTAGGCACTAAACTTTTAATTAAGTTTCCATCACCGTCCGGTTTTTTTTTCACGGCATCTCGCAGTTGACCTAAAGAGGCCGTGACTGCTTAATCGGACTATCTTCTCGAAACTTCAAAGCCTGCAGCCAGGGGCGTTAAATTACTAAGCGACTGCACGCTGAGGGCACCCCCTGTGGACGGTCCTCGGGTCAGGGCGTCACTGAGGGAGGGACAGCAAGTTGGGACAGGCTGGATCATATCATCATTATCAGCTACGGCACGGGCTGGCACTTCATTGAGCAAGGGTCGGGGGGTGTGGGTCATCGTTAACTCGGGGTCTTCGTAAGGCGCGAGGACCTCGGCGGCGAGGTTAGAAAGACCATCACCGTCCGACCACGATACTTTTATTTAGTAGAAGTAGTCCAAATAATTAAAAGAAAAATGCTTTCTGCAGTCCTGCTACTTAGTATGGATACATGTTAGTACTCTGTCATTGATTTTATTGTGAAAACTTTATGCTCAGGTTGCAGTTAGAATCTTGAACTAATGTGGATTAATGTAGTAATAATAAACCTACCCATATTTTTTCCCACAAAATTTCTTAGCCATTAATCTTAACTCGTTATCGCGGATAAACTAAAATGCTTCGAAAGCAGAAAGGCGACATCACGCAAGCTTACTTTGGAAGGCGAGAAAGTATAGATTTTAGGTATAGATACCATTTATTTCATCGGATATTACTATAGGTAATTAACCGTTTTCTACTAATAGTAGAACTGACATTAGGATTAGTATGGTCTGAATATCAAAAGCAAGCAATTAAAGTTATTCCTAAAAATAAACTGTAGGTACCATTTTTCAAAGTGTCTTTCTTTACACAGGACGTTTTATTTAGCGTAGGCGTGTATGTGTAAGCTACGTGGACGTCTCCAATAAATCTGCGTAGGCTTCACGTACCGGCTGCGTAGACGTCGAGTAGACTCTATGTAGAACGGTAGAAGCTACGCAATCGCGAATTAAAAACTTGAAAACAACCAACAAAATGGATTCCAACAAGAGGAAACTCTACTGTATGCTTTGTTGTTAAAAAGTAAATGATAACGAAAACCAAAGATGAGAGTAATCTATCTACATATTACCTACTAGGGGTGTTCAATAAAAAATGATAGTGAGTATGAATCAGTTTTATATTATTTATTGTTATTTTATTTTTCGACATAATCACCTTTGAGGTATACACTTGTATTTCGTTTTTCTAATCCTAAGATTTCCTACTTGAAAAAATCATAATCGTGATCGCTTAAAAAATCATGTACGGCGGCAATCACTTATTGCCATACTTGTGACCTTTCAGTTGTTCTTTTAACTGCGGGAACAGGTAGAAATCACTAGGCACAAGGTCAGGTGAGTATGGAGGATGTTCCATCAATCCAAATCCAGCATCTTGGATAGCAGTCATCGCAACTCGGGACTTGTTTGCGGGGGCGTTATCTTGGTAAAACAACACAACTTTAGCGAGTTTGTCGCGGCGATTTGCGCGTATTTACTGACGCAGTTTTTTATTTGTTCTGCGTATAAGGGTCCCATAAGTGGCTCCATGACTGAAGTATTCAACCATTATCACCCCCTGACTGTCCCAGAAAAGAGAGCCCATAATCTTACCGGCAGATGGAATTGCCTTAAACTTCTTAGGCGTTGGAGATGACGGCCTCTTCCAAGTCATGGTCTGTTGTTTCGTTTCAGGATCATAAGGTGGAGCCATGTTTCATCCATAGTTACGAAACGAGCAAAAAATCGTTCAGGATCTTGTTGTAACAAATTCCAAATTGATTTGAGAAATCCGCAGTCTTGTTTGTTTATGCTCGTCTGTAAGCATTGTGGGCACCCAGTGCACTGAAAAACCGAATAGGTTGAATTCCATAATGTTGATTTCATGTAAGTTGCGTTAACCTAATATTATGTTTAAACAACTATTTATTATTATTATTTCCTTTATTTATTTTCATTTCTTATTATTTACATTTTTAAATATTTTTATAAAAGTAAATAAACAAAAACATTTAAAAATATAAAAAATTATTATTTTTATTATAGCCTTTTATTTCCTTAACATAATTATATAGGTACATTTCATTTGTTTCATATCACAAAAAATAATAATCGTATTTCATTATATTATAACACACTAAATCACAATAAAAGTATGTATTAGTAGCATGCATTTGTTGTAATTACATAATCACTGATTTTTAATTAACAATAATCTATTCATTTTATTTATTTATTATAATTATTTTTGTATTTTTTTTTATTTTATTTATATCTTATTAAGGACCTCTCAACGAGTAAAGGCCTCCTCCATTTTTCTCCAAGTGTCTCTATTCTTTGCCTTCGTAAGCCAGTCGTTACCAGCCACTTTCTTTATCTCGTCTATCCATCTCTCGTTTGGCCTTCCCCGGTTCCGTTTATTGGGTGGTCCTGGCCAAGTAGTTATTCGATGAGCCCACTTATTTTTGTTCATACGCGCAATATGACCAGTCCACTTCCATTTCAGTTTCTTACAATGTTCTAAAGCGTCTATAACATTCGTTGATTTCCTTATCTCTGTATTTCTTATTTTGTCTTTTCTTTTTACATTCATTATACTACGTTCCATTGACCTCTGGCAGACTTGCAGTTTATTTTTTGTAAATATGACATTTATTTCTACAAAAATAAAATTGTTAAAAATTAATAGGTTTAACCAACCACTAAAAGAGGTTAAAACGACACAATATTCGAATCTAAGTAAGTCTAACTGATAATATAGTCAAGTCAACATATTAACGAAGTAGAGTCAACAAAATAACTAAGTTAAATATATAAATCAGTTTAACTATTTATCATAGATTTGAAATTACTGCCTATAAAAGTTGAGTTAACAAACTGATTAAGTCCATTTAACTAAACATTTGATAAATACAACTATTAAATATGTTATTACTATTTATTAAATATGTTGAAACAACCAAACTGAACACAGGTTAAATTTACCTTTATAGTTCAACTATTTATATTTTGTTCATAATCATGTCAGTAGGTGCTCTATTAACCTAAAATAAAGGTTGAAAAAAGGTTAAAACAACCTATTCGGTTTTTCAGTGTGCGCTGATACTTTTTACATGCCCAAATGTTCATGTATCTATGGATACTTCCTATCGAAATGTTTAGTTCTTCAGCTACAAAATGAACAGTAACACGACGATCTGCAAAACAATTTTTTCAACTTTTTTTATCATTGTTCGGTAACTGCCGTCGTATGGCGTCCCGAGCGCAGGTCGTCTTTAGCTAAGTTCTTCCTCTCTTAAACTCGGCACACCACCGCGCAACCGTACAATACGGAGGAGCATTAACCCCTAATGTTCCTTTCAAGTCTAGATTTACTTGCCCAGTAGTAAATTTTTTCAGGCAGACATATTTTATTATTGCGCGAATTTCAAGTTTATCCATTTTGCGTACCACGCTCCGACACTATGAAAACAAGTGACTTCTATTTTTTAAATATGATACGAAAATCAATAATTTTTATTTTTTATTTTATCAAATGTCTGGGCTTTACCTGGTAGTATTTACTTTTTTGTTGTTCAAGGAGTCTATATGCCATTATTACTTTTTATTGAACACACTCGTGATACCTACGTGAAGCAAATCTTTTGTACCCCTTTTTACGAAAATTACGCATACGAGGGGTATGAAACTTAACTTATTTAAAGCTTATTTTGATGAAGAGTCCAGAATGATATATTTTTAGCACAGTATAACAAATAGGTTTTTCATCCTGGATCGCAGACGAAGTCTCGGGCAACAGCTTGTAGTTAATATAATCAACCCTTTTGTTGTTCAATAAAGGTGCCTCTATCAGTGACTACAAACCATCCTCGCCAGCTAGCTTATCTTTAGAATTACTCATATCGATAAAATATGAAGAAAACGTAAGAGTAAAACGTTTACTGAAAACCCATCTGTATTTAACAAAGTTATAACATCACGCCATTTTTCCCGAAGGATAGGGCAGTGGTGTAGGTACTTAGAGTACATTCACATTTCGCCAGTTATGTTAAGTCCCATATAATATGGGACAACACTATTGTCATCTACCACACATAAATCCAGAGTGCGGGCTGCTATTGCGAAATGCCAGACAGAAAAACCCAATAACACTTTACCCGACCTGGAAATCAAACGCAGGGCCTCATATTTAGCAGTAGCGCAGTAGCGCTTGCGAGCACCGTACATTCCCATTGTCCCCGTAATCTGTGTCCCCGTCACAGGGACAACGGGACTTCAAAAATTTACTTACCGTTGTCCCCGCTATATACGTACGGACAACGTATAGTTAAGATTTCACGTATCGTTGACCACTTTAAATTTTATTTCTTTTTTAAACGTGAGCAGCGGTATTTTGTATAATATAGATTTAAAATTAAAATATAGAAACTAATAAGTTTTTTTTTTGGGATTTTTTAGAAATTGGTATCGTGCATGAAGTACCACGTTGTTATAACTTTGTAGGAGCTCACCTAACATAGGTAGGTTTGTCAGCTAGAAAACGGTTTATGCCTTCGAAGTACCAGGCTGTCATAACTTGGTGGGAGCTTACCAAACATAGACATAGACAACCTGGTACTTCGAAAGCATAAAGCGTTTTCTAGCTAACACACCTATGTTAGGTGAGCTCCTACCGTTTCATGCTAACCTGGTACTTCGAAGGCAAAAAGCGTTTTCTAATGGACATACCTGGCTATGTAAGGCCTCACTGAGTAATGACAACCTGGTACTTCGAAGGCATAAAGCGTTTTCTAGCGGACATACCTATGTTAGGTATACTCTTACCAAGTTATGATAACCTGATACTTCGAACTGCGATGTAAAGAATATTTTAGGTAATTTTTACTCCTTGGGTTACATTATTGGAATTTTAGTAAGGATCCCAATTTTTTTTGAAAATATAATACAGGGTAAGTTTTCATCCAGTGCGCAAATTGTAACCATGAATTCAGCATATCATTCTAGAACCCCTAGCGCAGAAATTTTACGCCGGTTATACAAAAAAAAAACAGCTGTTTCATAGAAAAGTACACAATACCTACGCGGTCAAAATGTATGGGACAGCTGATTTCTTTTTGTATAGTCGGCGAAAATTTTCTGCGCTAGGGGTTCTAGAATGATATGCTGAATTCATGGTTACAATTTGCGCACTGGATAAAAACTTTTCCTGTATAGCCTATGTCACCCAGGGATAGTGTAGCTTCCCAACAATGAAATAATTTTTAAAATCGGTTCAGTAGTTTAGGAGCCTATTCAATGCAAACAAATAAACAAACAATCAAATCTTTCCTCTTTATAATATTAGGTTATATTACAATACATTAACGGGGACAACGGGAAGTAATTTTAATTATTTTATTAAATTCCCTTTGTCCCCTTTAACGGGGACATGGCCTACGGGGACAACGGGAATAAACGGCGACCACTAGACCAACTAAGCAGTCTTACTAGTCTATACTTTTAAATGGCAATAGCCGTTCTGCTTATTCTTGCTTATTGGAAATCAAGTTCAGTCTATTTCCCTCGGGAAAGCCACTCATCATGTCTTTATTTTACGTAAGTAAATTTAGACAGTCGGACTATCGTCAAACAGCTGCTGTGTCATTCATTCTATAATGAAGTTTATGTAAACCATTTTAGAAGACACTGCGATTACCACAACAAAGAAAGTTTTCTTATGGCAATCGCAGCGTCGCGAAGAAGGCTTTAGGTACTCCTCTGTTAAAGTTGTCAGCCAACCAGTGCTATTAGGCGTCGGTTGCTGAGGCACAGAAGCTAAAGGGATCAGGTAGGCTCCTAAACCCCGTCAAGTGGACGAGTACGGCTTTACTCCGGTTGAGGACAATTTAACATTATTCTATTGCCACTGATTCACAGAAACGTTTACTATTCAGCACATATTAAATAAATTTCCTTACGCAGTACTATATTTTGTCTGGTAATTAGACGCAGCGGAAACGCTCTCTGAAAACTGTTTGATTTTCGTAGTTTTTGTTCAGGTTGATATAATTTCTAACCTACACATTGATGGATTTCTGGACAGTTTTCCTAGTTACCTTTAATGATTCTTATGTTAACTTTCGAAATATTAAATTTCAACTGTAAATCTAACTGGTTTTCTATACAAAGACAATAAAACAACAGTATGTCCCTTGGAAATATTTTTATTTTTCAACTCATCAATTGCACTATAATATCCATACAAAACTAAACATAGTTTCACTACACTTAATATAATAAATAATTTTGTTGCATAATGATCTAAATTCAACTACGACTTTACTGTTTTGATAGTTACCAAGAGATTAAATTAAGTAGTACCTACAAGAAGCGAAGTAGTTTTACATTTGCCCAGCTCTAAAAATGTACAACTCTTCGCGACAAGTTTATATAATATACATACATATATCTAATCGGAAACAGAGATCAAAATAATAAGAGACAGTCTTACTTTAGTATTGACTAGAATATCATCGATATCTATAACATTTAAAACACTTTAGCTGATGATCAGGTGGGAAGCATTTGACAGTTCAATAATTGATTTATGTTTTTAACACTTTTTCAAGAACGACTGAGTAGGAGCGATGACAGTTATATATATATCCACGAATAACATTTTGGTTAACAACATACAAGGTACTAACTGATTATTATGTACACATAGCTTACAATTAAGTTGAATAACATCTAAAATCGATTGTATTTTGTTTAATATGACACATAATGTACGGTAGGACGAATTGTCCTTAATAAAGAGTTGTTAATAAAAGTTTGACGGGGGCGGGTAGTATTGTATGTAGATGTTGGTTACGGATATGTTGCGGGTTTATTCCTGTTGTCTGTCGTCTTCTACGGAGCCGTTGGCTTTCACTTCCTGGGGCAGGGCCGACTGAAACACAATTTATAGAGCATTAGTAATGCAGGGTGTCTGAACACTTCTCGGAAGTTTAGGTCCGTCTAGAGAAATGTTTGCGTTACTTTCTTGAGTTGTAGTAATGTTTTATTCGAAGCACCACAACTCTGGGGCGTTGAAAATTCATGAACAAAATGTTCTGACTTCTTGGGGAATCTTTTAGCACATTAACATATTAAAACATTACTATAAATTATGTATAAAATCCTGACTTTCGTGTAATTACATGTCTAGAATAAGTTCTGAAATACTTTTTGTTAGAATTGAACTTGACAATAAATTTTGCAATTATAATTCTTTAAATACTTCGTTGTCAAAACTTAAAACGTCTGATTATAAGTATTAACTTGTTAGTAACAAATGAAGAGAACGTACTTCGTAGGGGAGTAAGAACATGTTGTTGTCCGACCGGCGACCGAACCGCAGACGGATGGACGGGGCACGCACGGCACGTTCTTGTTCCTGTGTTAAAAACTGTACTTCATTTATTATACACATAAGTACACATAGCGACTGCAGCGTTCTAAAGAAATTATGCACTTCGATAATCTACGTGTTTCCGATTTAGCACGAACGTAGCTCCACAGAATAGGCCCCACAGAGGCAATGCTTCTAAGTTTGTTTACTACCGCTCTTTATTGTGGTTTATATGAAATCTTGTCTCTGTCGGGAAACCTGCTCACTCAGGTCTCAGATCGTCATTGTTACTCAATAGTTGGGAAAAGTTTCTTGGAATTGCATATAACTATAATATATTAATAATCTATTGTAGTTATATATTACTATAATAGATATAATAATAATAATAATAATAACCCCATCGCAGTATCTCTACGTTGACGTCGTGGTGGGGCTTGCGTGTTCCTATGATCCCTGGGTCTGTGCCGGTACAGGTTACTTTATCGAGACAGATCTAGAGTGAGGAGCCAGACTAAAAGGGATACAATCCAAGCCAAGGTCGCACATGCCGAGGGCTGCATGGCTAGGGGAAAGCATTAGTCATTAGTGTGCCAACTCTGGATAATAGGGGACCTCCAGTTTTATTCACCCTTGCCACAGTGAATGCAGGGCTCTGCTGTGGTCGACTTTTAAGTCCCTAGCTACTCGTGGGAACAACATGAATACTAGATCTAAAACAAAAAAACAGTTTCAGGCGAATTTGCCTCAGATAGATGACGAAAGTTCACAAATCTCTTCATCATCTGCCTCATCTCTTTTTCCATCTATCCCATCAACATCACAATCTTTTCGCGTCACGACGACGCCATCAACATCATCAATTAGTATACATTCAGCGGATGTTGCACAGGAGACAAATTTTGTCGATGATACTGTACCCACTGCTAGAACTGCAACAACTCGTAGGAAATGGAGCACTGAAATGAATAAATTTATCCTACGTACTTACCTTCATCTTACTAATATGGACACAGACAAAAACGCGTACCTTCCATCGCTTCACACTAAGTTTCTAGAAAAATACCCAGCTATGCAAATAAGTCGACAAAGAATAGGCGACCAGCGGAGAGCCATAGTGCAAAAGAAATTATTACCACAGGACATAATAGATCAGATTTATGAGGAAGTCAGAGCCGAACTAAAAGTTGTTCATACACAAATACAGCAACACTCAACACAATCTAAGATACCAATTAACAGTCAATGCGGGCAGCGCATGAGATGGACGAACGAATATAATGAAACAATCATGAAAATATATTATAGCGTCACACAACTAGGATCAAATAAAACAGCAAGGAAACAGTTACATGAGAAATTTATCGATACATATCCAGAATTAGCACATGTAACAGAGCAAAGATTATCTGATCAGATGAGAGCCATTATTAACAACCAATATATACCCACCAACAGATTAGAAGACATTAAAAACCAAGTAGCTACTGATTTGATCAACACACATAATATTGATAACGGTAATTTGAACACACAACTGCAGAACGAATTAGAACAACCTGATGAAAACTTTCATACAATAAATACTCAACATACATATACGGTAATTTCTGAGACACCTGCGAGCACCGTCACAGCAAATATATTCCAAAATGATAGCATAGATACCGACATCATATCTCACACACGCATTAACGCAGGTGAAGACTGCAATCTCTTTAACAATATAGATATTGGTCAATTTGGACCTACGCAAACTAACTGTGATGCTGATCTGGAAACCAACACAGAAATAGAAGCCATGTTTCAACAAGCTCAACTATGGTTTTATGATACAAACCCTACTAATAGACCATACATCCCCAAGCAGAAGACATCTAGAAAGTTTTCTGCAATAGTCTCTTATATTAATAATGTCATTCTCCCTAAGTCTGTAAGTAAGGAAACTGAATTTAAAGAATTGCAGACAATAATTTACTGTGCAGCATGGACGGCAGCTAAATGCAACGGAGCGAAAATATCAGACTCTACACAAAACGAATACCGCACATATAAACAGAGGAAACCAAAGTGGGAAATTAGAATAACAACAAAAATCAAAAATCTAAGAGCAAGCATAGGTCGGCTCACACATTTCATTAATGGTAGTAGAAGTCAAAAATTAATAGCTGCAGTTGAAGAAATAAAAATAAAATACCAACTACACGCGCAACACGAAAATCCAAACACACAGTTAGTACACTTTTTGGATACTTTAAAACAAAAATTAAACGCAGCATCGAGTAGACTTAAAAGATATCTCACATGCACAAACCGCAAAATCCAAAATACAAAATTTATCAACAACGAAAAAATATTTTATAGGAACCTTACATCTAATAACAGCGACACCGCGAACCAAACCCTTGACACACCTCCTCCCGAAGCACTACGAGAATTTTGGGCAAACATTTGGGAAAATCCAGTATACCATAATAATCAAGCAGACTGGATTAATGATGCAACACCAGAAATCCCCGAAATGGAGTTTGAATTTATTCCAATTAACACATTTATAGATGTCATCAAACGCACACACAACTGGAAATCTCCAGGCTCAGACAATATTCACAACTACTGGTACAAGAAATTCACAAGCATCCACCCATTTATATATAATTACCTAAACACATTCATTCAATCACCTCACTTGCTTCCAACATACATAACACATGGAGTAACATACATGATACCTAAGGACATGAATAACACCACAGATCCAGCCCAATATCGACCAATCACTTGCTTACAAACTCTTTATAAAATCTTGACAGCCTGTGTAAGTGAAATAGTATACGGACACTTAACCAAACATAACATTCTTGCAGAACAACAAAAAGGTTGTCGTAAGAATAGCCAGGGATGTAAGGAACAGCTCACTATTGACGCGATTGCTATGAACAGTGCAGTAAAACGTAAAAAAGATATTCATACCATGTTCATCGATTACCAAAAGGCGTATGATTCAGTCCCGCACAGCTGGTTAGTACGCGTCCTAGAAATCTATAACATCCACCCCACACTCAGATTTTTCTTAGAATCTACCATGAAAAATTGGCAAACGGTTCTTAAAATAAATCAAGCCTCCACGATTCTGGCCACTGAACCAATAAACATAAATCGTGGCATTTTTCAAGGCGACTCTCTAAGCCCTCTGTGGTTTTGCATGGCACTCAATCCACTCTCACACTTACTAGATAAAACTAACACAGGATTCACATTGACAAACGATAACACACAATTCACCAAATTGACACACCTAATGTATATGGATGATATAAAGTTGTACGCAGCAGATAAGAAATCACTTTTTCATTTAGCAGACACCACACAAGAGTTTTCTAATGATATTATTATGCAATTCGGAGTAGACAAATGCAAAATTTTGTCAATAGTCAAAGGAAAAACACAAAACATCAGTTACACACTTGGATCAGGTAAATCTATTGAGCCAATGGATGAACACAGTACTTACAAATACCTAGGTTTCAAACAATCGAGACAGATAGAACAAAAGATGACAAAACAAGAACTGCTCAAAAAATTTACACATCGCCTTAACCTTATCCTTAAAACCAACCTTAACTCCAGAAACACAATAAAAGCTATCAACACATTCGCAATACCCATTCTTACATACTCTTTCGGAATTATACGATGGTCAAAAACCGATATCAGAAAACTACAGCGCACTGTCAATACACTCCTTACCAAACACAGGAAACATCACCCTAAGTCATGCATACAGCGACTTACACTACCACGCCAAGAAGGAGGAAGAGGACTAATGGACATACACAACTTGCACAACAAACAGATACTTGCACTCAGATCTTACTTCCATCACAAATCAGAACATTCGTCATTACACAAACAAGTAACGGAAACAGATATAAAACTTACACCACTCAACTTACAAAACAAAAACACTCAAATTAATGAAAATCTCATAACCACACAACAAAAAATTGCAGCATGGTCTGGGAAAGCGCTACATGGAAGACACCGAGCCTACTTGTGCCAACCACACGTCGATAGAATTAAGTCGAACGAATGGCTCAAGCGAGGTGAATTGTTTCCTGAAACTGAAGGTTTCATGCTTGCAATACAAGATCAAACAATAGTAACTCGTAACTACAGAAAGTACATTATAAAAGACCCCAATCAGCCGTCTGACACATGCAGACATTGCAACAGTGCCTCTGAGACCATTCAACACATAACAGGGGCCTGTAAATCACTCGCCCAGACCGATTATAAGCACCGACATGACCAGGTCGCCGCAATTATACACCAACACTTAGCGCACAAATACAAACTTATAAGTGAGATGATTCCCTATTATAAATACAAACCTGAAACCATATTAGAAAACAGGAACCAGAAAATCTATTGGGACCGAACAATAATTACAGACAAAACTATACACTACAATAGACCTGATATTACCGTTCACGACAAAATAAATAAAACAGTTTACTTGATAGATATAGCTATACCTAACTCACACAACATTCAAACTACAATTTCCGAAAAACTTAGTAAGTACCAAGACCTCGCCATAGAAATCAAAACCCAATGGAAAGCACAAACTGTCCATATCGTCCCTATAGTACTCTCATCTACCGGTGTAGTACCGAAGGCTCTCACACAAAGTCTTGAGACTCTACACATGCCATCTCACACACTTTACATGCTCCAAAAAGCCACCATTCTTAACACCTGTCGCATAACACGAAAGTTCCTGACTTCTTCCACATTATCATCCACCTTTTCAATTTAATTTCCCCTTACACACTTGGTTCCGGCCCGTGTGTTAGGTCGTAAACTCTCTTAAAAGAGAAGAAAAATAAAGAACTCAAAATAATAATAATAAATCTTTTATTACTCCCAGAAATGCACAAACATTACATGGAACAAGGAACAAATATAAAAAATGGCTTAAGCTAAGTGAATCCAGTAAAAAAGACCCTGACCTCTAAACTAGGTAAAAACCTGTATCTTAGAAGTCAGTGTACCTTCAAAATTATGCATGGATATAATAAGCCTTATAATTTACCTAGATAGGACACAATGATATATAAAGTAAAATAGTAAAAAACAAACATAAAAGATACATTGCAAAATTAGGCTGGTGTGTATGGAATATAGTAAAAAGCAGGAACATAATAAAACAGAGAAAAAAATATAAAACGAATTTAGATTAACTAATTGGTGAAGTGTGTGTGTGTGTTTGATGTCGAGTGAGTGAGACATTTTGTGAGTAAGTGTATGTGTGTGAGTAGGTGTTTGTAGAAGTGGTTGTGGGCGAGATGTAGGTATGTATGTTAAATTCAAGTTATGGATGTATTTAATTTTGAGCAATAAAAACCTATCTGTGGAGGTTGGAATAGTTTCCAATCAAAAGATCCTCAGTCATACGGTAGGTAAGTTTTTGCAGATATTGTAGCAACTCAGATTTACACTGGTATTTAGGTTTAGGGAAATTTTTTAATAATTTATTTAACTGGTTGTAAAGTTTCGTACTGTTGATGTAAAAATGCCTTTTAGCGAAGGAAGTTTTATACGACTCTAACGGGAAGACTGTGTGTTTGACCCTACCTTTTGGCTCTGTCAGCGGACGAGTTGAGTGCTTGCGGAGCGTGGACTGGAGGATATACAGTTGCCTGACTGATAGCACTTTGGATTCTGCATAAACCTGTGCTGTAGAGTATCTCAACGGCCGAGAGAGTAGGACTTTAAGTACAGCTCTCTGAGCTCGTTCTAGTCGTACAAAATGATTTTCACTGGCTCCACCCCAGGCTGGAATACAGTACACTAAAATGGATTGGCACAATGCGTAATATACGACTTTAAGGGTGTCCGTATCGGCAGAATTGCGTAATTTTTTAAAGACATAAATAAGTTTGCGAGTTCTACTCGCCAGTGACTGCAGGTGTTTATGCCAATTCAGATGTTGATCGATGTGTACACCTAAATACTTAACAGTAAGTGTCTTGGTGATTTCAGGGCAGTCACAAGAGGTGAAGGACGAACATGTGTGCATTTTAAGAGATAAAGATGTTGGTGGACTTAAATTTGATCTGATGGCGAAAGGCATGCAGAGCGTTTTACTTACGTTTACTGTTAAAGAGTTATTACATAACCATACCATTACACAAGCAAGTGCCATTTCGGCGTTTCGATAGCATTGAGCCCAGTCTCTTCCATCAATCAACAAAGAAGTATCATCGGCGTATGAAATAATTTTACAGTTATGGATCGGCAACTGACACAGCTCATTGATGTATATCAAGAAGAGGGTAGGGCCCAAAATGCTACCTTGTGGTACACCGTATTCGATCGGGAGCTCATCACCAACATGTTGCCCAATTTTGACCAGATATATATCTTCCATGGTTGTAACAACTCTATATCAGATCTAATCATAGCGCGTTCGTTTTACCGAAAAACGTCGATGATTCCCGAAGCGCATACTTTTCTTTGGCTTTCCTCGACAGCTATCTCAACGCAATGGATGTTATTATTATTTAAAAGTAAATAATAATAACGCAATGGATGTTATTATTATTAAAAAGTAAATAATAATAACATCCATTGCGTTGAGATAGCTGTCGAGGAAATGGATTTTACTAAGAAAACGTGCAATGGATAATGCTGAATTGTCAGCATAGATTAAGCGATTACGTTATTAAATTACGTTCCCACGAATCGAAGAGTCATTTTTCCTGTTAATGTTAAGTGTGGGAGCGGAAGCCAAACCTTCACTGCGTCATATCATCACTGACATATGTTTCGATATTATTAGTAACAATGTTGAACAAATAACATAACATAAATATTGACAGCTCCGAAATTCCCGGAGGACTGCGGTGCACAAATATTAACACCATTCGCCTCACCCTTTTAGGCAACGTATGATTGATTGAATTATATCATTGTTTACATTATAACCTGTCGAATAAAATATTATAAGCATTCTTCGGCCCACAATACGCTTTTGCGAATTTTCTTTTACGGACTTTTTATTAACATGACGTGTATGAATAAATAAAGCTAATAAGGGGTACCCAATTTTATTTCTAAGCGTGGGTGTATGTTTTGGCCAACGCTACATCTACTACAGCTTGTCTATCTTTTGATGTTTTTTTTTTTTTAATCTTTACAATTGCGTTTTTCAAATGTTTTCACCTACTCGTATTTACAGTTCGTAAGCTGATTATTTTAAAGATCAAAATAAAAACTTTCCAAATAATGGAATCGTCTGATTGTTTTAGAAAAAAGGTCGGACATAAAGCTGGTCAATTGTCGTAAAAGATCTTATAGTGGCTTGTTAGGGTGAATAACTTCATTACACGGGTTTACACGGCATCAAGGGTTTACGACGTTCGAATCAATAGTATCTTGGAGTAGATACGTCTCTTCACAAGATATATATAGTTTTACGAGGCTTTATATAGGGTGCTATGAGTTCACATTAAATTTTGTAGCTATTTTTATTTGTGGGGTAACGTGTGCTAATTTATGGCGTATGTTATGGGTCAACAAGGTACTGAAATATTTATGTTGTATTGAAAATGGACTTAACACTTCCTATATACAGGGTTACAGGGATATCGACGCGCAGACTGTCACCTTGTATTTAGTACCTACATGATGCTAAAGCCCTCTGCGTAAAAATTTTTCGCCAGTTGTTAAATAAAAATTTTTGCTGTTCCATACACTTTGACCGCGTAGGAATTGCACTTTTCTATGAAACTCCTGATATTTTTTTTTATTAGTGATGAAAAATTTCCACTCACGGGTGTTCAGAATCATATATTGAACCAATGGTTACAGGATGTGTGTCGATGCCATCCTTTATATTTATATCATTCGAAATTCACACTATACGACATTCGAGGCTCAAATCATGAATAGGTCCTGAAAACATGAATCAATTGACATAAGTAATTTTGTTTTTATAACGACATAGTAAGCGATGCAGACATTCAATGCCAACTAAGGACTGATTTGACAAAATTCAGAAATCTATTCTCCGTGGAATAAAATTGACATCTGACAGATTTTATATAGACAAACCGTCAAAAATGCAAAAGTTTTCGCAGTTTAAGAATTTATAAAAGTTTGGTCGAATTTGCCTTTGGAAAACTTTTCCAAACTTCTTCTGTCTTTTTTTTTTGGTGCACTAAGTAGACCTGTTGGATTGTTATAGTTACCTCCTGGGGGAAGATATGGGGCACGGCGCGTTCTTCAGAGCGGCGACCGAAGCGCAGACGCACGGGGGTACGCACCTCGCGAAGGGAAAGCAGCTCGTTCATCTCGTCCAGCTGAAATAAAGGAGAAATTAGTATGAGGTGTATTTAATATGAGATGTAATTATTGACACTTTTAGAACTATCGCTATTTGAAAAGGGAACAGTTGATAAAAGGGAATTAAAACAAAAGAGAATCATAGCTGTATGGCTATGGAAACCTGCACCTTAATTACGTTTTCAATCACAGTCCGAGGGATTGAACGAAAGCCCTAATCCATTGCTTGATAGGTTTGAAAAAATCGTCGTGTGTTACCCCGCTGGTCATAGACTACGTTAAATGTGTAGACGATGTGTTAAAAGTTCAAAACCTAACCGAGAAACTGAGAGGCAAATAAGTACTTAAGTATAATGTAGTATTCATGATAATTTATTTTCACCACCTCAAACTTAAAACTTTGCCGCCGTCGGAAAACTCGGAAATCTACAGCGTAAAAGGAAAATGGAAGAATTTTGGACCTGTTAGGGAAACTGCCGAAATATATTTAAAGAACACAGGTGGGAAGCATAGCTTTTACCTTTACATAAGCATCTTTAATGCTGTAATTGACCATCAAGGTCACTAACGACATAATAGCTAACGATTAACCACAGAATATTAATTTTAAAGCGACGTTAAACACGAAAGTTCAATGAAGTGTGTAATTTTATCGTTAATATTATAGTTGTCTTAATATTAAAGGGCAAAACTATTAACTGGTACCTGGTTATACGTACCTATACGAGGATCTAATGGAGCGAGGGATAAGACGGGGTTTCATAAAATTAGGGATGAAAGGGTGTTTATGTTAACAAAATTGAGTTATACAAATGCGTTGGGGCTAAAATGACGCGCACTATCACGTGTGACGTAAATGTGGTTATTAAAAAAAAAAAACTTTCTCCAGCTGTGGGTATTCCTTTATCGAACTGGGCTCTAATTAACTATACCTAACCACTTAACGATTCCTTACTTCGAAACCACGTCAATTCCTTAGACCACACACGACATCTGCTAATACGTATAGACAAATTGTCTTGAAACGTACAGAATATGACATTTCGATTCCTTGCCGTTACATTGGTTTCTATAAAACACGATATTGACATCGTTTGAACGTAGTAAGATTCCGTGGGCAATCTTTATAATCATACAGAATTGGGGCCCTGAGGGGTAATTCTGTACCACGATAACAGAAGGAATTACCTTCATGTTGACAGTTTAACAACATTCTTTGTGCTATTTACCTTGCTGAGCAGAATTTTTTTCAAACATATGAATCAATGTATTAACAAGCAAAATGATTCAAATTGATAGTGTGCTCGTATGTGATAGGCTCACTGCGGGTCTATGTTGATAGCTTCTTCTTCAAAGCAACAATCGTTGATCACGACGCTTGCCTACCGTGTGCCAACAATTTCAGGCATTTAAAAAGTACCACTTTCAATATCCAATTGTGCATCGCTTTATACCTATTATAATTGAAAAACTTCTTTACTCGAATGTTATTGAAATGTCAAAATAAGTGGCTTTAGTAAGTATGTGACGCAAGTACCCCGCAGGTTTCCAACACGATGTAATTATTCACAAGCGAATGTGACTAACAAAATCCGCTTTTATATGTTTTTTTTACATTTTAATTTCTTATTAAGCATCAACTTCATACATTATTCACAGCCCGCCAAACGCAGAGTGTAATCACTAAATACTTATTACACATTTTACCTTTCGCAAAATTCGTTATTTCAGCGCTACGCTCCATTAACAGAAAAGCGCTTGATATCCATTTACTAAAACGCTATTATAAATTAGCAATTTTGATTAATAAGTATTGTTTATACGAGGTTTATGACTCGTGTTTTGTTAAGACACAGTTAACGCCAGTAAGCGCTTGTTATCTGATCTTAGCCTAATGAAGGGATTATATAATGTCTGCTCGTTAAATTGCAAGCTAGGACAAACTGCGTTGTTTTCTCTTAAGTTGCACCCACAGATTTTTTTACAGGATAAGTTTTTAACCAGTGTGCAAACTGTAACCAAGAATTCAGCATAAAATAAATCAGCTGTGCTGTGATTTTGACCGTGTAGGTATGCACTTTTCTATGAAATATCTGATTTACTTTTGTATAACCAACGAAAAATTTCTCCGCTGGGGGGTCTAGAATGATATGCTGAATTCGTGGTTACAGTTTTCGCACTGGTTAAAATCTTATCCTGTAGAACGTTTTGCCTAACCTTGCGAGAAATTAATATTCAAGATTATCAAAACATAGAGCAGCGGTTACGTTACTTCAAATGCATTTACAAAATAACAACTCTTTGTCTTTAGAACTCAATCTATGCATTTTGAGAAAATAATCCTTTGGGAAACATCAGGCTTTGTTTCCCCGAAGGGATGAGCAGAGATGTATAGTACACGTAAATTCCGACAGTTATGTTTCAGTCCCATGTAGTAGGAGGCGAGCCATTTGCCATCAACCGGGCGCAAATCCAGACTTCGGGCTGCTATAGGGAAATTCCAGAATAAAAAACCTGATAACACTTTGCCCGACCTGGGAATCGAATCGCCTACTACCTACACCACTAGACCAGGCATGCAGGCGTTTTATTATTACGTTAAAAGCCTTTGTCTAACACTCGCTTCCTTATACACAGTGTAACATTAGCCCTATTGCTATCCTTAAGCACTAAAGTTAACAGCTGGTAGGTACAGAATCACTATAGTTTCAGCTCAAAATAAAATACTCTAAGAATTGATACCAAATTTTCGGTTTCATATGTTTCTTAAATTCAAATCATAAAAAACGTCACTGCACTACGTGGATCAAAAACTTTCCACGTTACTTGCCAATATCACGATAAATCTCTTCCGAGTTTATTTCAATTTGAAAAGTACGGTTTCTGGTATCAATGTGTTAAAATTCTCATAACTTCCGAACATGTAGAGATAGGTTTAAAAACCCTTCCAATAACGTTTGATATTATCCAAAGAAGCCGTGCCGTTGGTGCCCTTTCCGTTGCACGTTGTATAAAGATTCTACTTGAGCGTTAATTCAATAAGCATTCAATGAAATCAGATAACAGTCAATATCTTCATATAATATATTACTATGGCGCACGGTAACTGATAACACAGAGCAAGTCAGATATGACAAATCAAATTACTCGACCCATTCAGTGGTTTACGAAATTAAGATTATAATTTACCATAAAGAAGAAAGGTATGCCCGTGACGTATGTTAAGGACAACTCAACAATCAAGATCTTTGCAAAAGATAACATACAAGGTATAATAATAGGTTTGTAAAAGATGACGATAAAAGATGAATAGACTGAATTTAATGAAGTTAAGGGACTTGTTTTTGGTATTAAAGCATTGGTAGATACGAGTGAAAGGGATGGTGAGAAAGCTTTTAGTTCGGTGAGTGTAGGTAGCTGTGTGTAACATTATCTGGTCGTTGGTGAACATTATTATGCATTATCCACTCGAGAAACACTTAGGGCTCCGTCAGAAAACTGTTGCGGTTGTGGGAGACCTGCGCGGGCTACGGGACTTTAATTCGCTTTAAATATCCCTTTCCTTCCTTGGTTTTATTTTGTACTCAAAAATAAGGGTCTATTTGTGGAACCGGAGTATTTTTAGACTTGCCTTTACAGGACAAAATAATGTACCAACTCGTTTGATTTGTTTAGTTACTTTTGGGGTATAGTGTTTTGACCAAGTGATACATGAACCTGGACATCGACGCGCAAACGGTTACCATGAATTCAGCACATGAACCCATGGGGGGTTCATGTGCTGAATTCGTAATAGCGTAGAAATTTTTCGTCGGTTATCAAAAAAATAAATCGGCTGTGTCCTAGAAAAGTATAGCGGGTACGTAGTGTAGTGTACAGTCACGAGCACTAATATGTATACGCTTACCAACTTTTAAAAGTGATTTTCTTCTCTTTTACTGGTTGTAATCGTATGTTATTATGAAAATAATATTTTGGAACTCGCACTATAATTAATACCTAAGTTATCTAAAGGTTGCAATCGTAATTTACGAGAAAATCGCCTTTGAATCTGGCTATGTGTATACATATTAGTGCTCGTGACTGTACACACGGCATCAGGCTATACATTTCCAGTATAAGCTGATCTCGCATTGTATAGGATTTCCGTACAGTGCGAGATCAGCGTAAACAGGAAATGTATAGCTTCATGTGTATACCTACGCGGTTAAAATGTATGGATGAGATTAAAAAAAATCAATGATAAATTTTCGGGGTTTCAGAATCATGTACTGAACCCAAGGTACCGGTTGCGCGCCTTTGTGGCTTGCCACCCTGTTTAGAAAGTAAACGAATTAGCTAATTTTGCTTGGTGCAAGAATAGAGAGAAATAATCTTATGATTCGTTTTTACCAGAAGTGTTTGTACAAGCCGCTCTCGTTTAGCAATGCAAACAAAAGTGTCCGCACGTGTGTGCACCGTTGACACGTCTTTCATTACTAGGATGAGCATTTGAATGGGGCTAGTTGCACTGTACTGCAGTAGCTACTTATACCTATTGAAATGTAAAGCTGGTTTCGAATTCGTTTTAGCAATTATGAAGGTAACCCAAATGGAAAACGATAAAATAGTTCGATTCCCTGCAGGCTTAGCACGAAAACCGTAGACAAGCGTTTTGTCGTCGGAAGAGTAGACAAAAGGGACGTTTCCGTACAGACAGTTGACAGTATTTTACCGAGAAATGTAGACAAGCGATTTCTATTCTACAGTAGAGTAGAAATAGAAACCGTCATGCTAAGCCTGCTGTTCGGACGAAGTGTTATTGGATTCTGTCCGGATTTTCCAGTAACAGCCTGGAGTCAGAATATGTTCCCAGTTGATGGCAATAGGCCCACCCCATATTAAATTGGACTTAAACATTTCAATTCAACCTTACAGGGCAACAAGGCGTTATGTTTGTTTTATAAATTATTGTTACGAAAAACTTTAAAAATACTGCATGTTTGAACCTTTTCATTTAAATATGTAATGCCACAAACACCAACTGCAAACGTCGGCTCGGTAACTTAATATCAAGTATTTAAATATGAGAATCTTTTTTTTTTTTTTTTTTTTTTTTTTTTTTTTTTTTTTTTTTTTTTTTTTTTTGGGTGGGAAATCATCAAATAACTTCTCCCGCTCTGGGTGGAGCAGGAGGGCGTGTCAGACTTTTACTGACTAAAACCCACCCGTGTTCCTTCAGTAGCCCTTAAGCCAGGGGCTGTGGTGTCTCTTTCGAACAAACCCGCACCCCTGGCAGGCATCGACCCTTGCGGGTCCCATCACTTTTTGTGCTGACATCTCTTTGAGGCGCGCGTGGAACACAACGCGCCGTCGACTTGGGCTTGGTCCTTACCGGACAGCGAGCTACCCATTACTCGCCGTCCGCAAGCCCACGCCTACGGTGGCCGGAAATCGGCCTGGGATTCCCGACGCCCAGGGCGTCTCCGTATCCTGCGGCGGCTGGGGTCGCGAGGGCGCATATGCTGCCTCTCCCTCACGTGCGCCGCCTCCCTCTTCGCGAGCATCACTGCTTCGCTGAAGGAGGTGACGGCTCCCCATGCCCTCTCGCTCCGTACCATGGCCTGGACCAGGGCCGGACGCGAGAGATCGCCGCCGCCGATCGCCTCCACGAGGACACGGCGGTGCTCCGCCCAAGCAGGGCAGACCGCCACCGTGTGCTCCACCGTGTCCTCAGGGCGATCTTCGCAGTGGAAACACCCGGGCGTTTCCTCCCGCCCTATCCGAAACAGGAACCTCCCGAAACAACCGTGTCCGGTGAGGACCTGCGTCAGGCGGAAGGTGTGGACGCCATGCCGCCTCTCAAACCACTCCTCAAAGAGGGGACTTACCGCCGCAATCGTGGCGTGCCCAAATATGAGAATCTGATAGAGATAATCCGCGAAGGCGCGGTGGTTCCCGGAGATGTGTCTTTATTGAATTGCCGCCGTTCGCTCGACAGAACGTTAACCGACAGATTACTGATGTATTCAAATTAATACAATTGCTGAATACGACTGATTCAAACGGATCGCTCTGTCTGTCGACCTTGACCTGAGTCTGATTGTGGATTAGGTCTATTTGTAAGTGCTAGATTACAGTTAGTTACTATACTAGAGTTTAGGCAAAGTTCAACCAGTTCCATTGTTGGATTCTAATAACAGTTAGCGCTGAGTTTTATCATCTAGAATTTCAGAAGGTTCTTCGTTCACGCATCCATTCAATGAATCGTAAGTAGGTACATGGAAATCAAATAACTGAGGAAACATTTGAGATGGATCTATAATGCAGTATCTGACCGAAATATGACATGTCGAATTTTAATAAAAGTTCGGCTTTGTAAACTGACGTAGAGCGTCTTCTTAGTGTCTCCTTTTAGCATCAATCACGCCTATGGGACACCTTTTCTTTTTATTAAAAGTCAATTTTCCGTATTAACGGTTCGAATGTATCCTAATTAAATGGTACTTATTAGTAGGATGTTATCAAACACTGGTTTTTAAACTCGCTAAGAACAACAACGGCGCTAATAATGCGTTGGACGAAAAAAACACCCTTGCGGACCGGTATTTTTTTTCAATTAATAGCTTTTTACTGGATCTAAATTAATATTCTTTAGTTTGTTACTTACTGGAGCTTGAGGAGGCATGTCGGGGTCGGAACGGCGGCCGAAGCGCAGGCGGCGGGACGGCGAGCGCACCGACTTGCGCGCCAGAGCGTGACCGCCGAGTGCGTCATGCTGGGCCAATAACGCGTACAGCCCGCCTAGCGCACCCCAGCCGTTTTGACTGTCCGCTGCTGCTGATGCTACACAAAGGAGAAAAAACTGTAAGTAGGTACAATTTTAATACTGAGATAGTAGATAATAGAGGCATGAGCGACAGGGTGTAATGTTCACCTATCCTCTATAGAAAAGGAGGGATCCTTCGACCAGAAGGGTGTTGTGTCTGGTGGCAACTACCCGGTTTCTTTTTTTTTTTTTGGGTGGGAAATCATCCACGCACTCCTCCGTACCATGGCCTGGACCAGGGCCGGACGCGAGAGATCGCCGCCGCCGATCGCCTCAACGAGGACACGGCGTTGCTCCGCCCAAGCCGGGCAGACCGCCACCGTGTGCTCCACCGTGTCCTCAGGGTGATCTTCGCAGTGGAAACACCCGGGCGTTTCCTCCCGCCCTATCCGAAACAGTAACCTCCCGAAACAACCGTGTCCGGTGAGGACCTGCGTCAGGCGGAAGGTGAGGACGCCATGCCGCCTCCCACTCCTCAAAGAGGGGGACTTACCGCTGCAATCGTGGCGTGCCCAAACTACCCGACGGTTGAAATCGATAATAGGTACGTTTCACAAATGAAAACCCACAAAAAAATATGTTAAAACGTGTCGCTATTAATAAATCAACAATAAGGACAATTCAGGTAGGTATATGGTTACAAAAGATGTTTCGTGGCAAAATTTCGTAGGAGGCCTTTGGTATCGCTACAGAAATAAGTGTGATAAGCATGTAGGTTGCTATATGGAGTACGGTAGACAGTCCTGACCGCCATGTTGTTTACAGTAATTCCTGAGCGCTCATTTAAATACTAGCACTTGGTATAGAATTCATTCATCTGCGGTCCTATTCACAACTTGGAATTGTCTGGTTCACGTAAACAACCATACAAATACGGTTTATATTTAGATAAATGACAGACGAATTTCATGTTTCTGAACATTTTGGTCAGTAGAATAGTTAAATTTCATGAGGCTATTTAGTGTTTTCTTCACTAGAATTTTAAGGTATGCCCGACTACATAAGCAGCCTAAAATGTTCCCACTGCTGGGAACACTCTACTCTACTCTCTGTGAGAGGGAGTGGGCCATAATCCACCACGTGGACCCAGTAAGCGTATTAGTAGATGGCATCCGTTTTTGAATTTTTGGTCCTTGGTCATGCCGGTTTCTTCACGATGTTTTCCTTCCCGTTTTGAGAGTATTGTCCGACTAGTTCTGGATGAAACTGTGTAGAAAAGGAGGAGGTAGTATTCAGTTAGTTTTAACTCACACGTCAAGCTAAATCATAAACGTTACCTTGCCTTGAGCGTTTACTCCAACTGACAGTAGGTAATCGTATAATTAAATACTATTCAAATAATATAATTGATTTATTTAATAATAACTTCTACCCGCGGCTTTGCCCACGTGTATGTTTGAAAATTCCCACAGGAACGTGTTGTGGACAAAAAATCTATCTCGTTGCTAATTTTATTGTTACCGTTCAGTGGTTTAGGCGTGAAAAGGTAACATAAGACAGGTATAAGACAGAATTGACATTTAACCCGGCTGCCTCAAGAGCAAGAGTGAATATGCATCTTCTGGGCATTCTCGTTCCATCGTAGACCTCATTTATTGCTTTCCATCAGGGCCTGAATTCACTATGACCACTTAACGATTTCTTACTAGTAACCACGTCAATCACACACGAATTCTGCTAATATTATATTAAATAATATCGACAAATTGTTTGGAACATACAGAATATGAGATTTCGATTCCTTACCGTTACATTGGTTTCTAAAAAAAAAAACGATATTGACATAGTTTGAACGTAGTAAGATTCCGCGGGGAATCATTATAACGATACAGAATTGGGGCCCAGGCGTGACCGTCGTTGAAGTCAAAAGCATTAAAAAAAAAGAGTTACTTTCGAATTAATAATATTAGTACAGGTTCCTCTTAAATTACAACGTAATTATATTACTATGACTAAAGGAGACTGTCACCCAGACAACTTTTCTTATTAATCAAGTAATATAAGTTGTGAGCAAGTTTTATTGGGACAAGCCTTTTGGGAGGCCAAACAAAAGTTTTTACAGCTCAACTGCGGTACATACAGGTAAACTTGCTTAAAAAGATTTATTCTCGGTTTCTGTGTGAAGAATAACTAATCTGTTGAATGTTGAATAAAACTTTTTGTACTCTTAACTTGGTTCTGTAGTCGCGTGCGATACTTCTTAGCGTATCGATGGCATTCTAAATGGGCGCGGCATAGAATTGGACTACGCGTTTGGCGCCATCACTAGCGTCCATCAGGTCCTGTAACGTGCAGCTGACAGGACACACAGGACACGATATTAAGTGTCCTATCGTTCGTGGAACACGTGCGATTGGTCCGTCGTTCATGTTTTGATTTCCAATGGAGACACAAGTTTTGCCTTTGTTTTATAAATTAAGATTTTTTTAAATCTCCCAGTTACTTCTTGGGTCTGTAAACGAAATATTACCATAGAATAAATTCGTTCGCCTAAAGATTATGTTCGGCAAAGCACAAGAAACTTTGGCTTCCCAGAAGTTGCACAAAGGCCTTGATACTGTATTCACCGATGTATTCTACAAGATAACTTTAACCAGAACACCTCTGCCTAACCGTCCCGAGTGGGTGTACCTAGGTGACTTTTCCTATTCCTCTCTTACAGCTTCCGCTCATCTGGATGTCAAAGAAAAATACACAATGTACCGTCTACCTTTCTAGAACACTGCTCTATATTTTTTTAACATCCTTTTATTTTAAATTGGTCTCAGGTAGTTTCTGTGTCGCTTTCTGTAACTGTTTCCTTTGTCAGCTGTTATTTAGAGGTCATTCAAAGCACCTTTCAGTACGCGTTCATTATTTGAATAAAATGCAAGCTGTTGTTTTCCAACAGTCTTTTGCAGGATCTTCAGTTTACAACTAAACTGAAGATCCACATTGTTTCAATCCGTATCTTGTATCTACTACTTATTATAAAAAGCCGCTGTTCGCGTCTGTCTCTGTGACGGCGTTATTCTGCAAACTATGCAATGGATTTTGATGCAGTTTCCACCATAATTTCCAAGGTTTATGTGTGTAAATAGGAATCGACCTTTTATTTGTTTGCCTACCTAACTTTTTGGAATATTTACTTTATGTAATACATTAAATATTAATCGTATTGAACTCACAAATATACTAATAAAATCTGGATGTTTTGTCAAGTCTCTGTAAACTCTGCGAAGCCGGGACGGGTTGCTTGTCTTTTGTATATTGACATACTTATTTCCAAGAAATGAAACTACATAATGTCTGAATTTATTTCATAAACCGTATTCTTCGTTCATAAAATAAAAAAAAAAACTATATTCTTCTTCGTTCATGAAATTAAAACCCAATATACGCAATCCGTCTCCAAAGCATGGGTTCCGGTAAACATGAGCGCAATGTATTATAAAATAAGATCCTCCGTAAGATTTAGCGAGGAGAGGGTCGGTGGGCAGTCAGCCATGCCAGTGTCCCCGACATCGATGTGACATTTACACGGACACGTCTTCACTTATTATAACTAACTATTATAAAAGATTAGGGCTGTTTACTGACATCGTATTTTGCATAGTTAATTTACTTCTACATTTGGTAATACATACCGCTATTCGATTTTGATTTTTAACATCGATTATCTACCTACGTTCACAGTGTAGAATAACGTTTCAACCAAACAGGATTAGATTCGAAATGTAAAATGTACAAGTTAGAAGAATCACCATGACAAAATTGTACTGGAAATACCTGTAGGTGACATTGATTGGCACTTCGCGTTCTTCATTTAAATTACTAGTTTGTCACAAATTTTTTCACCGATCTGTCAACGGACAACAGAGGGTCAGAGTATTGCCGTATATTTCCCTTAATAGTATCGACAGTATTCTTGAAAGGACATGATAAATGAGACGTGAGTTATTTTCAATATCCTCACCTTTTTTTCCGAAACGGTCTACCTTTAAAAGTTGACTGTGCGTCAAATTGGCTAAATTGATACCTACATGGTAGGTAGGTATTGATATTTTCTGGGTTCAGAGCATGGCTAGACTGGCAGCTGACCCCAACATAGTTGGGAAAAGGCTGGGCTGATGGTACGTAGGCATTATGAAGTGTATTTATTGTTTAGACGGCCGACTATCATCTGACCTTTGAAAATTGTTTTTCGCGGTAACCCGTAATCACCTTAAGAAAAGGTAAACATTGGGTCAACTAAATGGGAGACTACTAAAACAAACTACTTGAGAATTTTATAAATAACTTCGTGTAAACATGATTATTATATCCATAATGTCACAACATTTATGCGTATTGTGAATTATAAAATTAGCAAAATTTTATTTTATTTCATTCTATTCCTCAAACTTACGGCGAAATTATATAGTGTACTTAAATATAAAAAAAAGGTCGGTACAAAATACCTATTACATAAATGAGGAAATAAATAGGACACGATCGACTAATACAAACTGGGAAATCATTTAGACGCAAACGATAACATTTCCTCAAAGATGTTTTTCGCCAATAAATACTTAAGCCGAGAAACACTGGCATTGAATATATGAAAATCATGTTCGCTAGACAGTTTATAAAAATAAATGCTCACATATTTTATTTACATCAACAATATAGAAACCTATCCTTTGATGAGAGGAAACATCAAGCAGCTAAAATTTTTACAAACGCTCGCCCTTGACTTATTTTATATGGCTTCATTACTGATGTCTGCGAAACTGTGTCGCTCCGTATTTCTAAGAAATAATACTAGAAACTTCGCTAAACAATGTTATGGTCAACCTAACCTTCTATTCCTACTAAATTTACATAAATAATATAATTTGGGAGTTTCGACAAGAACATCCTATCTATAACTTACTTAAATAAACCTGGAGAGTATGTTTGTTTGTTCGCGCTCATCTCAGGAACTACTAGTTGGATTTGAAAATTTCTACTTGCATTTGATTATGCAATTCTTGAGGAAGGCTATATGTTATTAAACATCACGCTACGACCCTTAGGAGCCGAACCAAAATAAATAAAAGTCGGAAAGACGCTGACGAAACGAAGTGAAAGCGCGGTCAGGCGATGTGTTACGACGGGGCGGGATGGGGAGCAAGACATATTAATTACAAAGATCAAATAATAAATTATATAAAGATTTACCAACAGTGTATTGAAATACATATATCTACCCATTTAAAGTTCTCATGCATGTACTAGAGCCTCAGTATTCTAGATTGTGTGTCAGTACATCCATTACGAAGACTTATGGATGCTAGTCATTCGATATCTTCGGTTTTATGGTGCTCTTCTGGCGTTCTTTACTATCTAGTGTCAGGGACTAGAGCTGCTACCATTAATTTAGGTATCCTAACAGACATGTGCATTAGCTATTGTTGAATTTACTACTAGTAGTTTTCTTTAAAAGTATTGAAGAGACGAGATAGTGTGACGATCCAAATGGCCAGAGATTGGATAAGACATAGAGGTTTCGGAAGAAGAAGGGACGCCTTTGCTCAGCAGTGGGACACAATATAAGCTAGAATAAAACAGCATGTACGACTTATAATTTGGGTCCAAATTAGGTACCTACCCATCTTCTAATCTTCATAAATGAATGACAGTCACTCTACCCACGTATGAATTTAAATGTGTCTTGTTTCCACACAAAGTTATCAACTGTAACATATCGTTGATCATCAAAGGGGAAGTCCGATATTCCTAAATATGTTTGCGAAACACAACTTCCAAGTTTCTAATCCGTGTCAACCCGGGAATGTTCACAGGTCTTAGCACTGAGAATTAGTTCTTGAGTTAGTTTGCTACAGCCCTATTAATTAGGAATGTTGCTGTGCCAATAATTTGTGCATCCTTGTCACTTGAAGTTTGTTCCTCCGAGATACAACTCCAAAGTTTAACATAATTACCTCAATGTTTCACGCAACTGAAATTGGGTTTGCATTGAAAAAGAAGGATTCCTTCGTGGTTCGAAAAGTAATTACTCGAGGGAATTGTGGTGGTTGTCTCCTCGACGTTACTTTAGTTGTTTCGGAGGGCGTTTGTAAGGCTGGAGCGTGGCATTTTGATTTTGTCAGAATCAATAAAAGACAACAACAACTTTTCGATGGATGTTTTGGAAGATTAGAGTAGGTTTTAGGCCACGACTTTTGACTGGGAATTCTTTGTTTGTTAACAATAGTGCCTCTAATTCTAATGAACCAGCCCTTGATAAAAAAAAATGAGAAAGCCAGTATTTGTAAAGGTCCATCCCGTTTTCTAAACGTGACAACAAATGATCGTAATTATAAAGGACTCTTAAAGTTTCTCCTGTAAATGATTAATTTATAAGCCAGGATAAGAAATTGATTCGAAGCACTAACAAGGCTTCACAGCTTAGTTAATATTCTAGCTGCACACCTTGCATTTCAATTTTGATTAACAAACTTGAAAGGCGGCTCGGATTGGCCATGCTAAGGGAATGTTGATGTTTACATCGCTATTCATTGAACATGGCTAGAATAAGGAGAATATCATATTATGTAAGGGCCTTTGAACTACCATTTTAATTCCTAAGTACTTTCTAAGTATAATTTTAATAAACATTACTGACATTGGTGAAGAAAAATATTGTGAGCAAGTCTGGACTTCTAGTGTTAAAATAACTCGGAAATCGCTAACCCGTCTTGAACTAGTGTGGTGCTAAATGGTCGTCCCTTCTCTGTATGAAAGGAGCCCGTTGCCTTGGACACTAATAGGCTGGTTAGGTATAGGATTTTCCTCTCAGCTCTTTGGCAAGTTACTTACAACTACATTTACAGACCAGCCAAGTAAATGCAGCATGTGGCATGTAAGATCTTATAAATGTTTATGTGTTGTGATGGGGTTCACTTCGTTCTCTTCTGTCTGCATGAACTTTCTGACAGTTCTGCATGTATTTAAAATTGTAGTTTTATGTAGAGTGTTTCTTTAAGTACAAAAAAATTGAAATAACGCCTGAGGTGGAAAGAAGTATTATAATTATACTTTTTCGTGCCTCAAAATTCTGGTAATTTCTTCTTTCAGCTAAGCATTTTTTCTGATTTGATTTATGTATAGGTATTGGGGACTGCAATATCTACGAGGTATGTGACTTTATTAACTTTATCTCTAGTATTATTATTATATTATTCTTTGGAACTACCGGTAACTATTACCAATGATCCACTATGACCACTATAAGCATCTAGATCGGTGATCACAGTTTCTAGGCAAATATAGGCAGACGCTAGATAGGTAGAATACTGCAAAGTGTCAATTTATGTTGTTGCTTCGATATACCCAAATGGCATGAGGAAGGCCTATTATTTATTGAAACTCATGCGGAGTTATAAAAATGTATCTACTACTCGCATTCGCTGAACTGAAGCTAATGAGTTTCATCCATTTTATTTGACATCAGTATTCAATGCGTCTTTGTTATATTTTTATTTAGATCGAGTAACGTTTTAATTATGAAACGTTAGATATTTTGAATACGTGTTTTTTTTGTTTGATGAGTTTGTGGGGGACTTATTCAAATGTCAATCAGCTGTATTGTGTTACGTGTCTCGATTGATTGTCAGATTGAGCATCAGTTATCAATATATTTGGCATAAATAAAAATGAAATAACAAAATTGACCGCCTGTTAGTTTTCCATTAATTCATTATTTGTTTTAGACCTTTCGAATTGGCCAATATTCAATGGATATACATATATGGAGAAACAATTGCCTTCATTTGTAATACTATTTTTTTTACTAAAAACCATTCAAACGGGTTCTAATAAGATTAAATGTTTTTATTATCTAGCTCGTTAATTGTGTTTTACATTCAATAGGAGCTAAAATTATGCAAATCTCTGTTATCCCTACGGGTGGTTTGATTAAAATTCTCCGTTAGCTTGTTTGAATTTACGAAACATAAAATCTACAACTGTAGGTAAAATCAATGTTTTAATACTTATTTAAGTATTCATAAACAGGTTTCTTTTTGTGTTTGTATAAAAAATCCTGGTACGTATAATTGGTTTGTGCTCATTCACCTTGTGGATATGCCAAGCATTATTCCCCCTTATTAAGTGATCCCAAATGACAGTAATAGGGATGTGATAGTTAATAGGTTACGTGATGTCGGCGCACACTACAGATTTAAGCGCACCGCTCGAGTTGTTTACTTAACGCCTTGTCGAGAACATAATGTTATTTCAAGCTTGACATATCGCCTCTTGTTTTACGAGTACTATCGAATATTTCAATTTCGGCGTAAATAACTAAAGTTGGTGCTGACCTATTCGAAAGCAAGCAATCAATTTGGATGGAAGTGTTTTCTTGGCTTTCTTTTAATAGAATATAATATTAAATGTGAAGTCTAAAACACAGGCCAAGATTTTTTTTGATTAGACCCGTTGTATTGAAGAAAATTATACGGAAATATTAAAACTATTTATTACACAGTATTTGTGGTTTTGGAAAAGTTATAACAAAATAAATAAAAGTAGCCTTTATTACCTCTGACCCTTTGTACATACCTACCTACACAATTTCTTATAAACGAACAGTTAATCATGTTAAAATGTCTGTTTGTCAATCCTAATATTAGCAAATTAACTATTATCAGCTACCAGCTCCGGCTGTCTTGCGAAATAGGCCTCCTCTATTTCCCTTAACTTCTTCCTGACCAGAGCTGTTCTTCGGTACCCTTTTGGTAGATCATCTCCCTATCTTTTTATCTGTCTGTAGATAATGACAATAGTTGAATGTGAGGTAAGTAAGGATGAACATTTGAGCCGTGATCTAACGTGGTGACTTTTACATTTGCAAAACCTTATTTATTATCTACGAGTATGTTAAAAAATAGCGTCACCTACGATTTTTCCAAATAAGTTTGTCACTAAAAAGGTTATAAACTTAGTGAACCGATATGCCTCAACGGACTATAAATTACGCCTGTGAGTCTGTGGAGTGGAGCCGTTGGGTCCAGTGTAGTCTATTTATTTTTGGACTTCCTCGGGTATTAAAAAACAAGAATTTCCTTGTATTTACGCTTTACTTCACAGGAATAATTAGTTTGTAACTAGAAATATAAATTGTCTTATGATACCTTTATGTAAACGAAACTAATATTATGAATCAAAATAGCCTATAAAATAAATAACTGTTACTGGAAAGATCGGTAGCATCTCTACGGATTTAAATTGATCTATATTTTTAATTGTGGTCTTAAATAATTACATCTTTGAGAAACCCATAATTTATAATTTATTGTTCCAAACTTGTACTGAATCCTATTTCCATCCATGGACTTTGTCAATTCATTTTGCAAACATAATTCAAATATCTTGTCACATACAATCTTAAGATTAAACATAGGTTCTAGGAACATCTCCTGAGACAGCCGAGTAAAACCAAGCCTACTTAGCACAAGTCCACTCGTCTCATCTATACGACGAAACGTAATTTAAGTGCTAATCCTATCCACCGCTACATCTAGACACTCCGTTACCTGAACCAAAATCATTCAAATGCGTTCAACCGTAACGTCATAATCGAGTAACAGACATCCAAATATTCCCATTTATAATGTCAGAGAAGACAAAATTAAACCAAATGTAATAAACGTGTTCATTTACGCGAAGGGGTGTAAGTAGGTACCTATAGTTCCGGAAAATGCCTAAGATGTAACACGAGTACATGTAACAAGGATTCTTAATAAATCCTCCAAATTATTCGCTTGTAACGTTAAAGATATGTTGGGGCACGTAGAAAAGCTTTGAGCAATCGTCTGGTATTAAAATGATATCTATTTTAATATCTGCGCAGTTACAGCTCGTCTTCGAAGGCCTTTTACCTGATGTCTATAACACAATAACACCTACATATCTACATATAATCGGCCTATAATCTGCCCACTGCTGGGGAACAGACCTCCTCTCTGTGGGAGGGAGTGGGCCATAATCCACCACGTGGATGGCGGATGTCGAATGTCTTAAATTTTTGGTTCTAGCACATGCTGGTTTCGTCAGGATGTTTTCCTTGACCGGTTTGAGAGCAGTGGTGATGAAATAATTTACAAACAGTAAAATGGCTGCTTAGCTTCGAATCAATAACATACAACTCGTAAGTCTAATAGTGTAGTCGTAGTTAATATCTAGGCAGGGTGTAAGGGGAACGCTTCCGAAGCCAGAACGCAGGGAATACCTCTCGCCTTAAATTGGTTAGTTTGCACCAATTTAAAACGTTTGACGCTACTGTAATGTTTCTACTTATTTTATTTTGGCGGCGCTTTACAAAGGATGCCTAAACCTAAAGTAGCCGCCTGTACTTGGGGTCGTTTTTAAATGTGTTTAATCTCAAGTAATAGTTAATTTAACAATTCTCATAGCATAGTGACCAAAAAATGCTAAAAAGTTGGTAAAAATGGTAAAAAATACAAGATTTTTTGATGGTACTGTATCGAGAATCACTAGCCCTATCACCTGTCTTCGTTTTCGAAAGCGTTTCCCTTACACCTTGTATATATCTGGTGAAATGTTGGTGACGTATAGTTGCATGCACCTCTGCCTAAACCACTCGGGAAAAACAGGCTTGATGTTATGTTATACATATTTAATAATACCTACCTACATTCTAAGTAAGTTGATACTTAACACGTCTTTTATATGAATTGGTATTAAGTTAGTGCTAAGTTACACAACAATTGTCACGCAAGCGATTCCTGAAAGGTTAGGTGGAAGTATATTTTCTTACTCCCACATTTTTCGGAGTAACGTTTCACGTAATAGGGCAACTGAGTATCTAAGCATAATCATGTCACTACAATAAGTAATAGGTATGAGTTTTGTTTCCTAATCCCATTGATATCGTTTTTTTTATTTTTATTGTTGTTTGATTTTGCCCCGGCCATCTCTTCTTAGGGATCAGTCAGCTAGAAAAAGCTAGCGCCATCTAGTTTTAATATATTGACCAAATTGATTTGAGTCTCAAAAAAAATTGTTTAAAACTAAACAATTTTGATGACATTTCGATATCTGTTTCTTATTATTTCTTTCACTATTTCCATCCTTTACTAAGTACTAAATTGTTTTAGTTATTTGGTATCTACATACATTCATATGGAGAGACGAGCGCCTGCGCATTGGCTACGGGCAAGGAGCAGATCGCCGCGAATCCGCACACCGCCAGCGCAAACATGAAACTCGGAGACATGACTGAAACAATAGAAAATTGCACATTAATGTAATTGAATACAAACCTAAACGGTGTAATTACGAAACAAGGTATTCGTTTTGACATTGTTTAAACCACAGAGTCAGTTTTTTGTAAAAAGAACGTAACTGTGAATCAACAGTTCTAATTTAAAAATTACAACTTAGTTCGGTACTAAGTTGTCAGTTTTGTATTAAGATCTTAATCCTGGCTTCATGGCTTAAACTTTGGTCTCAACTTTATTTTGTAACAAAACGAACACAGTTCGACCAAGAAGTAACCACGTGCCGAGCTCACGAATAAGAGCATGTTAAAGTACGAAACGTTAGTGAAGTTAACCCCGAAACGAGCACCATTTGATTGAATTATTATCAGTCAAATTTATTTTCACACAAATCTACCAGCCACCTCCAAAACTTACGTGCCCTTGGAAATATTAAAACACACGACTACTAAATTCTTTTGTGTAACTGACTAGGTAAGTCAGTAACACGCATTGTAAGCACTTATTGTAATCTAGTTGCAGAATGAAAGTCACTCGCCTACTCACATTTAGGAATGACCAAAACTTTTAAACAATGTTAATCTTAATTTGCTGAGGTTTAACTTAATTTAACTCTATATTTATTAGTACTAAAATAAACAAACATCCAAAGTTTCACATTCATAATATTACTTGGATTAGATGTAGGATTTTTTTTAAAGATTGAGACTAAGATTAAATTGTAACCGTCATATAAAAATACAGGAATTGCCCTCAGTTATGGATACAAGTCAATTTTTTCTCGTGTTTAAGGAACCGTTCTTCCAATAACCATTTTTCTATGAGCAAATAGGAATGGGAATATACTCCGATCGCGGACCTCTCAATAAATACCGAGTGTGTAGCAAAATAAATGAAGTTGCTGCTTCACTACATTCAAAAATATAGTGATTTTAAAACTAATATTTATTGTTTGCGAAGTGGACTGTTTGCTCCATTTGATACCGTATGACTGGATGTCGGTTGCTAGCGATCAAATATTATGTACTTGTAGCTACTTATACACTAATCTGCAAAAAGGTTATGTGCTTGTTCGATAGTATTAGAAAAAATAAACATATACCAATTTTTATCTTGACTTGAAATCCGATATTTACTTAATGTTCACAGAATGGTTTAATTGTCGAATCGGTTAGGTAGGGTAGGAGAATAAGCCATTTGTGATTTTGTATTTAACGTTTTGCACACATCTCGTATTTATAAGAATCATACCTATGGTAAGAGATGTCGTATTAAAATTTCGGCTTGTACAACGACACAAAGCAGGTACGGGACCCATTTATCACACTCATATTTAGCCTTTTTATTCCGCTAGAGGGGAGCATTCATTTGTCCGAATTATCCGCGGCATATCCGCCATTTGCACACATTCTGCCAAGCATAACCAGATGTTATGTGGATGGTAGCATTAACCCCTTTATGTTAGAGGGATGTCGTGTTCAAAATGTGCAACCTTTTCCTAACACGTGTTCTTAGTAAGTATGATTAAGTTATTACATTTTTGTAGAAGAATGAATTTTTGTTTTTTGGTATTTGTTTAAGAAGTGGACATTTATGTTTAGAGTTTCCTTTAAATGATAAAATATCCAATGGAAACGTCGTTACAGACTTATACTTTTGTATTTTTAATAAGGCATCACTTCCCAATAATTATAATATTATGTGAATCTTATTTTTTTAATTTCCAAACGTTTAAAATAAGACGTTGCCAATGTGAATTTATTTGTTTACAAGGTCTTCGAAGAAAAAATTTTTTGTACGTTACACTTAAGTTATGCGAAACCGAACCTTAAATACGTTACCAATTTCCCCGGAATTATCATTATTTATGACATTACGGCTGACATATTTTACGGAATATCATGAGCGTGAGAATAAGTACGTGGATATATGAGCTGTCAGTCAATAGAGCTGACGAGCTGACGCCATGTTTATAGATGTACGGCCCTCAACCGGTCGTTATAGGCTGATGGAAAGCTCAACAAGTAGGGTAATGCGCGTGTCGTCGACCCTCGCGCGGACGAATGTCGTGGTGACGTCATCAATCACGCTTATCACTACGACGTGACGTGCTGACACGTCACACGCACCACAACTGCTACCAACACGACGTTTACACGCGAATACTAACATTGAACATTTTTGGTACTACCTGCTACGGCGTAGCTCCAGTGCTACGAAATTGCTATGAATAAAACTTTAGTACCTTCACATTTGTTTTAGAGTACATTCAAAAGCAATTAAAAGGTAATAAAATATTATACACCTGATTTTAAACCAAATAATATTGAGAACAATGTAAATTAATAAAAAGTAATGCTTATTTAAAGGGTCATGCAAAGTTCTTTTTTAAGAACCCATTAGTAAATACTTATTTTACCTTTTCAATTCAAACACCGTTTTAAAAGTACTACATATCAATAATTCATAAGAAATAACAATTCCTAACGGGAATGGTTGCTCTCAAAATCACATAGCAAATAGCTTTGGCTGGAAGATGGACGACGATTCTATAAAGACGTAACCTGTGTGAGGTCCTATATTCGCTACAATCCCGCATTTACCTACCTTACAAGAATATTGCTCCCAACTAAGCGTTACCGAAACCAATTACGGTATTGCAATAACAAAAAACATAATTATTAGATATAACATGGCTACACTGACTAAGCTGGCCTCTGCTTCCGTGTGAAGGGATGACTCTCGTTATTTCTGTCACCTTACACTGCATATTATTAATGATCGTCACCAATTAATGATACACCACTACTCTCACTGAGTGTTAAGTGTTTATTGCTTGTATTATGAGAGAAAATTTATGTATTTCTTGTTAATTAGGTAGTTTAAATGTATTTTGTCAGGTACCAACTTTAGATGCTAAAGTATAAAATTATAGTTTTAGTATAAAACATAGCATTTCATTTCGTTTTGTTGCTATGGTGGTTTTATCAAATCTACAACTTTAATTATTGTTGTTACTACCACAATAAAGAACAAAAAGTTAACAGAATAAAGTTTAGATACATTATTCATTCACACTAAAAACTATTGCAGCAATTAAATCAGTTAATATTTATGAGATACCGCCACTAAACTAACTATTAGTAGTTTGATATAAGGTTTATTTATATCTAAACCTTCCATTTAAGAGTAAACAAGAACTTTCCATGAAACTGTCATTCGGGAACAGACCTCACTTCGTATAAATGCAATTTGTAAATGTTAAGCAACTTTTAATTGATGGTAACGCAATTATGAGTGAGGCTGCAATCGAGTTGTTGCTGCTTATTTACTTGACTATGTACTTATGTACCCTAGCCTTATGTAGTCTAGAGTAATCATGAACACCGGAGGTAAAAACTTAGACTAATATCTCTAGTATTTATTTTTAGATCAAGATAAATAATTCCATGATACCAGTCAATTATTGTCACAGTGAGAAGGTACGAGCATTGGTCACCACGCTTGTTCAAGATGAGTTGGATAATTCAGACATATAATTCCAGGTTATCTCACGATGCTTGACTGGCGAGAGCAGTGGTGGCCCGGCGGTATCGGCCCTGACTTTCGAGTTGTATTTCATCACCACTGCTCTCAAAACGGTGAAGGTAAACATTGTGACGAAATCGGCATACATTCGTAGAAGCAAATACCAACCCGCACTGGGCCCGCGTGGTGGATTACGACCACTCCCTCTCACCGAGAGGAGCCTCAGTCCCAGCAGCGGAAAAACTAGTGGCCGAAAATGAGGTATTCTAGCTGAATTAATCTCAAATAGACTAGTTAACCTATCAATCCTTGACACAATTAACTATTTACCTATTGTTCTTGATTTACAATGTGTCACTGTACTGGGACATCACAGGGTAGGTAGTAAATTTTATAGAGAAAGACTTTACAACTGTGTTTAGTTGCCCAAATAAATCTTATTATGTACAGACACCCGGACACGTAAAAAATCTGTAGACTTAAACTTCAATTTATCCTACATGTGATTCAAAGCTGTAATAAACGAGTATTCCGAATTAATTTCAGAAAATATGTATTAACATCAAAAGACATAATATTCGCTACGATCAGTGAGCCGTACATTAGGGTCGTATCCACTTCACAGACTCGTAAAGATCAGCGAAAGTGTCCACATTTTCAAGGGGAGCCTTGAAAATCAAAACTAAAAAATAATTAATAAGATCACGTTCTACCTATATTATCATATCACACACTCACTCACAATAAATGTATAGGAATAGACCTCAAATAGGGGAAAAGAAATTCGCTAATTCCATATAGAATCTATTTTACTTCTAAAGGAAGGCAGATCAAAGCGGATTATAAAAGCATATTACAAACACGCATATATACAAATAGTGGAATAACTTCAAAGGCTTTCAAATTCTTTATGATATTTTAGGGGTTTTTGTATAACTGAACAGGCATAGGTAGCGTATGAGTAGGTACGCATCTTTTAAGATGCAATCTTATAAATTGCGGTCGTGATAGCTCAGTATGTAAAAGTCTTGCCTCTCATGTACGAGGTTGTGCATTCAATTCGTGTCAAATACCAATATGACATTTTCATTTCGTAAGTACTAACTAGTTCCGTGTCGTGCCGGACGTAAAAGAATAGCACCATCCCATTTCTTCCCGTGGGTCTCGTAGAAGGCGACTAAGGGACTTATCAGACAATGGGTAGCAGCGTTCTCTATCAATTTTACCACCTTGCGATCGCCAACCCGCCTGCCAAGCGTGGCGATTTTGGCCAAATCTCCCTTTTGAGGAGGACTATGTCCAGTAGTGGACGTCTTTCGGCTGAAATGATAACGATGAAGTACTAACTTAGTTTCTGAGTTTATCTTGGACATTAGTGACATCGGTGGAAGCCTGGACTTGATATCGCCAACCCTCATGAGCAAGCCTGATGATCAACATCCTTAATATGGTATGACTTGGTTAGTTGGTTGGTACTATATCTAGCACCACAGACAGACGTTGTAATTGTTCATAGTAATTAAGTTGTTTCCACTTTGGAGCCACCGTTATATTTTATTTTTATTTATTCACTATTTCCACTATGATTTTTTTTTTACAGGTTGGTAGTCACAATCCAAAAACCAATCAGATACAGATAAGTTTATGTGATTCTATAATTCAAACCCTAAGTGGTCTCCTTTGATATTACCTGTTTGAACTTTTGCTAGACAAACATAAAATGAACCTGCGATTTCATCTATCTGCATAAAAATATCAGAAAGCTAAAAATCGCACGACAACTCTTTTTAATTGAGTTTTCTCTTGTCAATCATCTCATGTTGTACTTGTGCTGTGTGTAGGTAACCTCTATGTGTTATCTTGTTTGTAATTGTTTCATTAGATCCTATTGTCATAACTTCAGTATTGAATTTGGGTACGATAATGATAGGCGTACCTATGTACGGCTAGACTATCCATATTAATCTTTAGGCACGTTTAGGCAGCACACGCCAAGATAGCTCTCAGAGAGCAGAAATTTCTCCGACTTATTCGATATTTACCGTTATATTACAGCCAAATCACACAGAATATTTATTAAGTATGGCCTATGTCTTATTTGTATTATATAAGCTATATATTACTTTAAAGTTTCATCACAATCCGTTCTATTGTTTTTGCGTGAAAGACTAGCAAACATACCCTCCGTCCATGCTCACAAACTTTCGCGTTAATAATATGAGTAGGATAGTAGTACTAGTAGGATAAATACTAAACATACATTTTGCCCGACCTTTTTAAATATCTCTACATGTTAGTTCTAAGATTCCATCAATTTATTGAAGCAAAACATTGTGATAAAATTATGACAATAGATAAAGAGGTATAATGTTTGTATGCGATTTTATTAAAAGGTCCAATCCTATAAGCTGAGGTATCCCTTTTTGTAGCGAAGTTTCTTTCACAAAGCGGTCACTGGTCACCCCTCCATTCTATAATATTCGTTATCTCATGTTGTGACGTCATCATAAAATAATGTCGCCTCATCAATCAACTGTTTTTCCCTCACCTTTTTGGTACACCCAAGTAAGGCAAGTGTTTTTTTCATCAAAAACTAATGTTGGAGTTAATGGTAATCGATTTTTTTGTCATTAGTTTTCTTTACGTAGGTATGTATATTCTTTTTCTAATACTAGCTTTCAAGGCTCCCGCAGACGAGCGCGACGCGATGGTGCGACGTGATTCTGCTAGAATAAGTTTAATTAAGTTTTCATAGAAATTGGTGCCGATTCTGTTGTCACAAAATTCTCTAAACTAGACTAAAAATCACCAAAATTTAGTTTATTCCTGTCAAACGACGATTTCCTATTCTGAAATTGACTAAAGTGACACAACTTAACTATATTTTAGTTTGACAGCACTAAGATTGCACTGAATTATTAGTTTAGTGAAAATGGTAATTTTGCTATTCTGTTGTTGTCAATTTCATTATTCTATTCAACCTAAAATTTTGGTTGTCTAACCAAATCTGACTATTTTTAATCGCGATTAAATAGGTGTGGAATAAAATTAGTTGTCAAGAACTAAAATTCACACCGACACCTCGACTTCTGATGCAAAAATAGTACTGTATTTTTTTTGTTTTCTTTTGCTTATATCTCGAAAACGCTGTGTCCTATCGCAAAAATAATGAAAATTTCGACCCCCTTTTGGGAAACCCAAACACTTATAAAACTCAACATGTGGATAGTAATTTTTCATATTTTCCATGAAAAAAGTGAAAATTCCATATAAATCACGTCGAGGCTGCCGAGACCGGCGCGTTGCTGGCTCTAAAAAAAACACGGGGTAGGGCAAACAAGTACCACGTTGCGAAGCCAAAACATACCACGTGCGAGTCGCGATTGTCAAATTCGATTTTAGTTGTGTCAAAATAGTTTTTAAATTTAGAGAATTTTTTTTTGCAGAATAGCGTTTAGATCCTCATAGTAAAAAGTAAGGAATTTTAGTTATAGTTTAGTTAGTTTCGTTCGGTGTACAACAGAACCGGCACCATTGTGCTACTAGAGTCGCGCTGTCCGTGTGCGGTAGCCTTCACATAGGAGAAAATTAGCATTGGTCTAAATTACGTCTCACCATCACTTATTGTGGGCACGCCACGATTGCGGCGGTAAGTCCCCTCTTTGAGGAGTGGTTCGAGAGGCGGCATGGCGTCCTCACCTTCCGCCTGACGCAGGTCCTCACCGGACACGGTTGTTTCGGGAGGTTCCTGTTTCGGATAGGGCGGGAGGAAACGCCCGGGTGTTTCCACTGCGAAGATCGCCCTGAAGACACGGTGGAGCACACGGTGGCGGTCTGCCCTGCTTGGGCGGAGCACCGCCGTGTCCTCGTGGAGGCGATCGGCGGCGGCGATCTCTCGCGTCCGGCCCTGGTACAGGCCATGGTACGGAGCGAGAGGGCATGGGGAGCCGTCACCTCCTTCAGCGAAGCAGTGATGCTCGCGAAGAGGGAGGCGGCGCACGTGAGGGAGAGGCAGCATATGCGCCCTCGCGACCCCAGTCGCCGCAGGATACGGAGACGCCCTGGGCGTCGGGAATCCCAGGCCGATTTCCGGCCACCGTAGGCTCGGGCTTGCGGACGGCGAGTAATGGGTAGCTCGCTGTCCGGTAAGGACCAAGCCCAAGTCGACGGCGCGTTGTGTTCCACGCGCGCCTCAAAGAGATGTCAGCACAAAAATGATGGGGCCCGCAAGGGCCGATGCCTGTCAGGGGTGCGGGTTCGTTTGAAAGAGATACCACAGCCCCTGGCATACGGGCTAATGAAGGAACACGGGTGGGTTTTAGTCAGTAAAAGTCTGACACGCCCTCCTGCTCCACCCAGAGCGGGAGAAGTTATTTGATGATTTCCCACCCAAAAAAAAAAAAAAAAAAAAAACCATCACTTATTGTTGAACGATAAAAAATAACATTTTAAGATAGCTATGATTCCACAATCCGTCGGAGTCTGCTATCTATTTCCAAGACCATCCCTAATGCCATCGTTATGTTATAATATTCACGGAAAAGCCAAATAAGAGACCGCACGACTCAAAGCTTGGAAACAAATCAAATAAAAATCCCTGTTTGAAACCTCAAGTTATTTATTCAATGGAATAGGTAATGGGACATTAAAAAGGGCATTATAAAAGGTACAAAGTAAGCCAACTGCAATTAATTAAACTCCTCCCGTGGCTTTATGTACCTTTATTTAAGGGGCAGTAAGTAGAACTAAACAACAAACCAACAAGACTTAATTACTTTTCATACTATGGGAATTTCATACTCACAGGTCCTCGAGCTAACTGTTAATTAGATACTTGCATTAATCGGTTTTATTCATTCCCTAAGAATCTGTAGCTGTAAGCATATTTTCTACAAAGACAGTGCATCATTTTCATCTCCCTGCGTTCCTTTGTCCCGATAACTTTAAAAACGGATTTGGAATAGATTTGCAAGACATTCCATTTCGACCGAAAGTACGATTGTAAATTCAAAATGGCATCAGGCGGTGCCGTAAAGTTTTTGGTACTACCAAGTCATAAAAGCGGTCTACTTAAGGCACCAATATCCCACCGCCAGCGACTAACGAGAAACTAGTCGAGCTAGCAACTGTAATATAATTATTATAAATAATTCAAACAAAAAACGAGTCGGTAAGCAACAAGCAGCGAGTTAGCGACGGCGGCGAGCGACTTCTCACTGGTATGCGGATGTACTTAGCGTGAGTCTTTCAGCGAGTATTCTCCCCACCAAGCGCCCGTAGCTCTTGTCTGTGCGAAAAACGAGTACTCGCCGGCAGTGTGAATTGTAAGCCATCACCTATTTATATTTGTAATTCTTCTACTTAAATACACGGAGGCCCCGTGTATTTAAGTAGATCTTTTGTATATTTTTAGAGGGAATTGTTGATAGCTAGTCGCTTCGTCGTCGGCGGGATAGATACCTTAAATATTGTTTTGAAGTTTAAAAGAAAATCGAAAAGAACTTGATTGATTGGATCGTTGGTATTTAGCTTAAACTAGTAAAATTTATTCAATGTATCACAACACTCAACTTATGTAATAGCTTGACATAACTTTTTTCATCATGCTTCGTTGTTTCAAATTTAAATACCTTTCTGTCAACACGGGACAGTGCGAATGTTTTCACTCATAAGCGTTATGTAAAAGTAATTTAATTAAATTTTAGTTATAATTAATCTTGTTTACCCGTGTATTGTGTAGATCAACTTTTTCAATAAGTATTTTCATTAAAGGTCAATGATAAACAATTGTGATTTAAATACAGGGTGGTAAGGATAGTGGCGTCTAACCTGTTACAATAGATACAGTACATGATTTTGAACCACATATTAGGTATGTAAAAAAAAATCTTTTGCCATACATTTTGACCGCGTAGCCAGGATGTTGCACTTTTCCATGTAACAGCAGGTTTTTAATTGGTAACCACCATACAATTTCTACACTAGGGTGGCTAGAATCATGTGCTGAATTCAGGGTTTCACATAAGTATGTCCACTAAGCATTGCATGGTGCCGGACGTCAAAGAATAGCACCATCCTATTGCTTCCCGTGGGTCTTGTAGATGGCGACTAAGGGACTTACTAGAGAATGGGTAGCAGCGTTCTCTATGCATTTGACCACCATACTGCGATCGCCAACCCGCTTGCCAAGCATGGCGATTATGGCAAATCCCCCCCTTTTGGGAGAGGCTTATGTCCAACAGTAGACATCTTTCGGCTGATATGATGATGAAGAATCGCTTTAATATTTGTTACACTTCGTTTATGGTTACTTTTCACGTAGCTGGTATTTAGGCTTTAATTTAAATTGAGAGTACCGTATCGGCTATCATAGAAATATGTATGTGTAAATGTACAGAGGCCAGCACATCAAGCCACCCCAATCTGTCAAATTCCTTTGATAGTTTTTCAACTTTATCACAAAGGAATAAGGTTTATGTTCAATTGCGAAAATTTGACAGTTTGGGATAGCTTGACCTGCTGGCGACTGTACGTACCACTTATCTGCTTACAACTATTTGGTATTATCAAATTGCTTTGTTAATTATGAGTAGATATCATACATTCTTTAAATGGAAACGATGTACTAATTTTCGCTTGTGTTATCAGATGCATATATGAAAACCAACAACTAGTAGGTATATCATCATCATCATCATTTCAGCCGAAAGACGTCCACTGCTGGACATAGGCCTCCCCCAAAAGAGGGGTTTTGCCATAATCGTCACGCTTCTCAGGCGGGTTGGCGATCGAAAAAAAAAAAGAGAATGCTACTATGCCCATTCTCTAGTAAAAGTCCCTTAGGCGCCTCCTACGACACCCATGGGAAGAAACGGGTAAGTAGTAGGTACATATTTTAATGAAAATACTCCAACTTCTTATTAAAATGTTTCATATACCATCTCGTAAATATACCAAAAATATTTATAAGCTTCCATAGCTTTCGAGTTCTCGTTATCCTGTCCAATAATTCGCCATAGTTAGGGTCTATTGAGGATGTGCCTACAAATATTTCATATTTATGTATACAGCAACGTAGCCTCTGGATAAATAGATACAGATATGGTAGTTATATCCTTCAACAACCCTCTCTCTAATATGTCCTTTTTGAAGACGGCTTATATCCAATTGGATGATCACATATCAATATTTTTGAAAATTGCAAGGCTCAAAGTACAACACGCATGAATACAATTCTTTTCCTTTTTGTTATTAAACGGTTTTATTTAGCTTCTCCCGTTTGTTGATATTTTTTATTTAGGTCAAATTTAGTCATTGAAATTTAACCCACTTCCTGTTGTATTAAAGATCTGAAATTTCGTACACACATTTGGTTCCAATGACAATACACTTTCATATGGAACACATTTGTTTTTCACTACCCTGCCTGACTACCCTTGCTTACCAATTGTCTTCTAGCTTTTAGTATATTGTCTATATCATAATATTTTTTCTTTTCAATATAACCGTTTAAGTTAAAAAGTTATTTTATCCTTATTTAAAAAAAAAATTGTAACCTGTTAGAAATACTTTCAGTTAAGTATCTCCTTTATAGTTATTTTGATCAGTAAACCTGAAATGACAGTGGTTGTGTGAATGTTCGTAGGTGTTCGGAATACAATACTGTCTACAAGAAGTATTGATTTATTTTTCTTTGCCATGATAATTCAGTCCGCCCAATTATTTTGGCCGAAAGTGTAAGAATGTGTGTATAAATAGACTGAATTTGATTGATACAGTTATCAAAAGATATCTGACACCTCAGAGCGAGTGCTTTAATTAATTCAGACTTATATAAATGGGCTGTTGTTAATAAATCTTTGTCTTCAATCTAACTGTTTAATTCAATACACCTATTTTATTTAAATGTCAAGTCTTATTTCTAAGATTTCTTCCACTGAACTACAGTTTTCTTCATAAACACATAAATGGATGGATATATAAGCTTTTTATTAGTAAAATTTCGTTACTTGAAATTATGCGGAAAAATCCAATGCTATTTAAAATATTTTTAAATCATGTACGAAACATCAAAAGATTTCGTCAAAGCATTGGCCATCTATAAAAAAATAAATAAAGCCTGGAACACAACATCGAACGCGTGATTCGGTATCGACTGACGTTATTTAACGAGCGGTGTACGGCTGTACGCGTACGGTATTAGCCATACGTGGCTGTCTTTGATCACCCGAGCGGTAAATTGGAACTCAACACGAAGCTACAGGTGTGCACTAGCCTAACACTATATGCGCTTACACCCTATTCAGTGACGAAAACTCGCGTCCAATATTATTTCAATATTTTTTGTAACGCTGTTGTATTTTGTTACGCTTTACGTAATCCATGTAAGAAAAGTTTTTATGCAGCTTTTATAATGACAAATGATTTTATTTCTGTAATTAGGTTTGTACAAACACTTTTTTACACGTCATTTTAATTTTAGAAACTAGTTGAGATTTGACTATTCCGAGAAGGTAGGCCGCAAACTTAAAGGTCACACTTTTAAAGTTCAGACACAATCTTGGTAAGATCTTGTGAAGACCATGTAGATTGGTGTCTGAAATGGTCTTCTGAGGAAAGAACCACACAGATTGAGTGGACCTGCCCAGTCAGTGCATAACATTATAACATTTGTCAAGTAATGACAAAGACAACCAAGTCGTTGTCATGTAATATGCAACATCACCGTTGTCGGTTAGCAGAGCTAAATATCAAATGCGAATTCCTCAAAAATGCAACGAAAATTTTGCATTTTTCCGCATATTTTGTTAGTGTCACCATCTATTTGGTGCACCTGACATTTAGGGAAAAAATGTTTCACCATTTCACACCAAATGCCACCTGTCTGCTACAATTCGGATGATGACATTTTTATTTTATTTTAAACTCTACAAAATATTGTTGGCAAATAGTGCAAAGAATAATATAAAAAGAGGAAAATCGAAAAAATTGCCACATTACAAACGTTTTAAAATAACTGCTAGACAAAGACGTGACGTCAAGGCTATGTCACTTCATTCTAGCGCCATACATTAACTGTACCACGCGAAAATTACGGGAATATACCTTACAAAAACTTTTTAAACGTGAAGCTTCTCCATATATCCATCGATTTACTGATTTTTTGCGAGTATCTCATTTTATTATGTCATTTGTTAGATATTTTCATCTAATTGTGCAGTATTTATTCATCAGTTCGACTGGTATTCTACAATCACCGTGAGATCAACACCATCCTCTGATTAAAATACTTGAAAACACCTGCGTATAATCGTTTATCTTTCCATGACACTTCGTCGGATATCGAACGATAAACTTTGTTATTAGTTCAATCAAGAGAGAAACTTGTAATCAGTTTTAAATTGTTTTCATTTATTTATTAAGTTTCATACGATTTCTAAGAAATATTTGTGAGATACTTTGTCGTAGTATGAATGACAAAATGTCGTAGAGTTCATTATAATACTTAATCAGTTTTAAAAGAATATACCAGCTTTTGTCAGCGGCTTAACCCGCGTAGAGGTTGAAAATTGACCCACGCAAAAGTACCATCGGGATAAAAAGTATCCTATGTGTTAATCCAGGTTATAATTTTATCTGTGTCCCAAATTTCATCCCCATCGGTTTTGCTGTTTTGTCGTGATTAGTAGTAGTAGCAAAAATATTACCATCAAAACTGTCACATTTACAATACATATTAGTAGGAGTAGGTATCTACTCTAATTAAAATACTTTGGAAGCTGGTTTTAAATCAAAGTATTTTTTTGAATACTTAGTTTCTCTCACCATAGTGTAAAGGTGTTTGAAACCCAATTAATTTGATTGTGATATGCCATCGGACGGCCGACGTCAAAGTCCTAAGTATGGCATTGTTAGAGGAACGACGTTTTGTCACAACCGGGTAAGTTTAATTGGTTCCGCCATCACTGCTTCCGACGGCTCACCACTAATAGTAAAAACCTATTTAGTTTCAGGTGAAACTCACTTGACGACACTGTTATAGCTTAAAGCAGAACTCATAGATTATTAAAAGTTTCAATCAATTATAAACATAGATTGGATCTTCGGAGACACAATTAACTAAATCTCTATTTTACCTATTTCTCTTAATTAAAAAGTTACAAAATTCACCAAAGGTCAAATCGTATCTTTTCAGCTAATCCTCTTAAGAAAGTGAACTTAGAACTTTATAAGTTTACCTACTTCCTAGATAATCTTTCCAAAGCTATAAGATGAACACGTTTTGTAATTAAAATTGTTTTAGCATCGGCTTCCAAAATTGATGAGTGATGGTAGAATGAGTAGCGCACCAATCACGGTTCCGGAAAACATGCAGTAACGAACCTCTTTCATAAAGGAAGGCGCAAAAAGAGAAAAAGAAAATCAACATGCAAAACGTTCCGAGAGCGTTCAGAAGGGTTATTGCCAATTCGTATACTGAAGTAGGTAAAGTAAACGAGAATCCTCTCATACTGCGATAATGTCATGCATGTATCAAGTGCCGACGCTAATTGCACACAATATTGTCAGAAATATTACCGTCAGTGCACGTAGGAGCATTAAATCTGACATCGTCTATATCGGCTTATAAGGGACCCTAATAAAAGGGGTTTTCATAAAATTTCCATGAACAGCTTGCATGGGCAGTTACTTACATATTATTGTTTCAGTGCTTTTGCCTTAGTACGGGTTTCTTTATCTTCAAGATGTGTTCTTAACATAACATCACGCCTTGTTCCACGAAGGGTTGTGCAGATGTGTACCTTTAGTACACCCAGATTTCTCCAGTAATGTTAAAGTCGCATGGGCAAGCAAATTGCCATCAACCGGGCGCAAAACCAGACACCAAGCAAATTTCTACTGCGAAATCCCAGAAATAAACACCCAATAACACTTTGCCCGACCTGGAATCGAACCCAGGACGGCCATGCTCAGCATAAGCACCATGTTTCTCTCATGTTTTCGTTTTAGCCTTTAATTGTCTAGGAAAAAGTATGACCACTTCTCATACAAATAAAGAGAGCAAAGAACTTCAAAGTAAAAAGTGAATGTACTTTGCGAAATATTGAAAAATCTTTCTGTAGCATCTATCATGGTAGTGGTCATAATTGTCTTAAAGATTTAAAAGGGAATGAACATTGGATTATTTGTGCCATTCGCTTGCAGTTAGGATTGTTAGGAATCTACTCGTAATGAACCTCTTCTGCCAGACATACGACCATTTACACGTTCGTCTTTAATTTTCCTCTGAAATCTGATTTGCATGCAACTCTTCTACTACAGAATTACATGCTAACATTTAAATTGAATGTGCGGCTTAGATATATTACAAAAACGGAAAATGGTATCCATGTACACGTAATCCTTAATCTTCTTTTTTTCTTATGATTTCTTCTCTTAGGTTTTTATATTGCTTAAATTAGCACGCACTTTGTCTTTGGTTTTCTCTTTTTGATATGATAAAATATACGTTCAAAAAACCGGACAACTGAGAGTTGGATTCGCGCCCTGTGGGTTCCATCTCAAAGTTTTGCCCGGCTGCCCGGTTCTTCACTCAAGTGATACACGCCTATTAACTCCCATTTACGGAATTACTGAAGGACAAAATAAAAACAAAAATGAATTAAACATAAGTTCTAACATACATTTCAATAGGGGGAGATAAATGTATCTATTTTCAAAAATGTAGTAGTGCCTTCACAGTACAGTTTGCAAAAATTAAAAAATATAAGTTGCCCCCTTAAAAGTGGCCCTAAAAAAATTTATTTACGTTATACGTCCGTTAGGTCACATAAATAAAATTCATGTGTGTACTAAAAAATATAGTCGCGGCAGTAGATTCGGAGCAAATTGGCTGCGGCAGACGGACCGACACAGACACACAAGTGCTAGGTTCATTTTCTCATTCGGACATACGGAACCCTAAAAGGTCAAATTGGGTGAAATTTCCATTTCCAGGAGTAAAATATTAAATAGTTGTCTGAATTAAGTTATTTTAGTTTTCACATCGGCGACTCGACGCGGCTGGCAGCGCTGACGCTGAGTGTATATTAAATATATAGTGGCATAGCATTACGATCCCATCTCTCATGCAATCATCGTTGGGAGATGGCATGTTTAACGTGGGAGCATCAAAATATCAAATGTTATTTTATTAGGAAGACATGTGGATTTAGGTTTCCGTTGGTTTATCAGCAGAGTATGAACGCAACTTTAAGCGTCAATCCGAACATTAACGTAGCTTTTTGCCTTTTTTTCCAAAATATTGAATGAATTAAAGATTAAATGTTAGTCACGTAATCATTCCTCATAATAATATATTTATAATTTCGCTAAATTTTCCGTTTTCTTTGCTTAAATATTTAAACCTCGTTTCGTGACAGAAATAAAAAGTAACAGTCGACAAGAAAAATGGTTAACGAAAATGCCTAAATACATTTGATGTTTTAGAGTTCCGTAGCAAAATGCCAAAAACGGAACCTCATCAAAGCTACAAAACACCGCCAGTTCGCAATCTGAATTTACTAACAAACAACCCACTCACAAATAAAATACAGTGCACCATATATAACAGATGATAAACGATGACGTTGTAATTCATCGGGCGGCTGTAACACTGTCTTAGGGCTGCCTACAGAGCCCAAGAAGCCACAATACTGCGGCCGGCGGAATTAAATTTTCCTAACAGAGTTAGGGAGACGAGCCGCGTTGATGTGTATGCGTAGCAATAACAGGGACTCACCAGGGAGGGCTGAGGGCTGCCAGACAGACCCTCGGGCTATTTGTAAAAAAGTCGACAGAGTAATTGATCATCATAAGGCGATGAACAATTTGCTAGGGTTGGTACAGTTCGTGATTGTAAAAACGTTTTAAAAAATCGGAAGTTGGTCTCCTTGGTTTTGCATATTCGTTTATTTGCCACCGACTTCCGAAATTATAACGTTATTTTTCTCTTTATAGTGTTTTTTAAGTCGGCCCATTTTTACTGTGCTATGGTGTATGAATTTGCGTGGGTTAGGCTAGGTTAGGTTATGTTAGGCAAATTCATATACTTTCACTTACTTAATAAATAATAATGAAAGAAAATTATTATAGGTAACATCTTCAACATAAACTAAGTGGAAATAAAATGCGTATGTATATTGAAGCTAACTCAAAAACCACTAATCAGGAGTTGACCAAACGTATAAATTCCCATATAAATTTGGTCACCCTTTCAAAGGAAAAAAAAAACCAACCCAAAACGGTTTTTAAATATCGGAGTTTTGAGGTAGTAAACAACATTTAAAAAAAAAGATAACCGAATTGAGGACCACCTCCTTATTTTTAAGTCTGTTAAAAAATACAGGATATTTCACAAGAACATTTCGACACATTGAATATTGTAAGCTACACACTGAAGTTGCGTAGTCTCCTGTTTGTTCTTGTCGCCTAGTCAAATATACACTATCAAGACTCGTTACGTAGCTCCACATTTGTGCTCAAATAACGCAATTAATTCCTTATGAATAATGCCTGACATGATTATGTCTATTGAATTGATGGTAGAACCAAGACTCTAACAACTTAATAGGATGTGTTTCCAAAAATTTTCTTGGAAAGTAAAGTTGAATATGATTCCACGATGACTACAACCAACACTTATTTTTCAATACGAAATTATTGAAAAATAAGTGATAAGTTGTAGTGAGTTATCATGTCAAAAATCTTCTTTTATAACACCATATCACTACCGAAGTTCGCTTCCGAACTAAACTGATTAAACTATTGCAGATTGTACACAAAATTACAAGTGACACGGTAGTTCTATGAATTGTTACAAGTGGAATGAGGGTTTCCTTAATATAATTTTCAGCTTCGTTGAAGAGAAATTTGCATTTCGGCGTCAACATTGAAACGTCGATATTAAACACATACGTCATATGTAACATCAACTGTGACATCCAGGGCTTTATTTCCTAGTTTCCAACACAGTGCCTAGGTTTCGATACATGAACCAATGTATTATATCTGCAGCTGAATATCTACATGATATCAGTAATAATAGCCACCCGGATCGATCGATCAGATTAAGATACGCTTGCCACGGTCGGTCGGTGGATGGGTGACCATCTTTACATACCAAAACCCGTCTGTGCCTCGGAAAGCACGTTGAGCCGGTAGTTCCGGCTGTCATTCGTGGATCTTTGACAGTCGTTACGGGTCGTCAGAAGCCGGAAAATCTAACGAGTCTTACCAAAAGGAATCGTGTTATTCAGTAATTGGATTGTGGAGGTCAGATAGGCAGTGCAGATGGGGAGAATACTGGTATTCAGCTGCATCGGGTTGGACTGGAAGCTGACCCCAAGATAGTTGGGAAAAGGCTAGGCAGATGATGATAAACTAGACTACTGTAGTAATTCATGTTAGTATACATAGATAGACTAGACTAGAAGACAAGAAATGTTATGTTTTAGGTACAATAAAGCTTTCGATTTTCTTTTCCTTCATAGGCCACGTAAATTACAAATTGTTTTGTTCGTAAAAGTCCAGGAGAACTTATTTAGCTTCAATATAAGAATAGGTTGAAAGTAAGGACGCAGGTCACAAATAGGCTATTACCGAAGAGGACACCTACATTTTATAGTTCGTTGCTTTCAATTTTCCGAGAAAAATAAAGACAAAGTAATTATTTCGCGATATATAAGAAACCATCTATACTAGCCTCACTGTTGTTTAAAAAATTTTGATGAACAAAAGAACCTTTGATCATTTCCTTTACTGAAGCTATTTGTAAAAAAGGGTAATAATTAAATTGTACAATGTCAAAGAGTAGTTGTTGGTTTTGTTCCAAAAAAAAAACCCAGTTAAATGGAATAAGGTATCAAAGACTACAGAACTTCCCTTTTAATCTTTGAATATTGTTTGCATAAAAAACACTGTTCTTTTAAAGCTTCTTAAATGTCTGATTATGCGAAATAAATACTCTTTTTTAATGTTAACTAGGCGTTAAGTTACATTTCAAATTACGTCACTGGTACTCCAACAGCGTAATTATTCAAAAACTCTTTTACTTTCATCTTTGATAAGTACCTAATGAAATGAAAGATACGCGTGTCTTGTACCTAAGTATCTACTTACCTACTCGTTACTCTGAAACCAAATGGTATTATTTCACATTAATAAGCTTGTGTCGACAACACGACCCTAACTTTTTAGTTTCTAAGTCAGTACCTACAATATTAAACAAACGAAGTGGTTGTAAATATGTGGTTTAAACTTACAAGCATTTACAACAAATTACAAGCAAAAACATCATCAATGGTCAGACTTGTACCTATAGTTGCAATTATTTGTCTTGAACCCAAGCCTATTATTAGCTGACATACCGATACACTCCCAAACAGCCAATAATAAGACTCTATATCCACTTCATAAAACCCCACTTTATATGATCGAGCTAAGCGAGCGATGTAAAGACAGAAATAAAAATAATATCGGCGACAATATAACGCACGGAGCCGTAAACCGCGTCGTTCAACAAACACGTCGGTCAATGAACGATCAACCGCCGCCTGCTAATTGAACGGCTTCGGATACAACGATGTATTAATGAAAATGTACGAATTATACACATGTGCTTCTAATCATATATCGTTTTATTGTGCAGTGTGTGACATTGACATAGTTAGTGACACACTTTCGTCACATGATCTATCGAAGAAGCGAATGAACCTGGAAATGAAATCATTCACACATTCGAGTACCTACTCGTACGTATTTTTAGGTTAAGTTTTTAGTTTTTGAATCTACAATTCAATTCTTCATTTTGTTTGTTTCCTTTGTGATCCCAATGCATTTTAAAAGCTTTCTCACAGAACCTAGGAACTCATTCCTGAACGTTAAAGGCATTTTATATGGCAAACTTCCAAGAAAGTTTAGCGCAGGAAGAAACGCGCACATACGTTGAAAAGTCGCAACAAGTCTGTTTACTGGACAAATTCCATCCAGACATAAATGTTGACTTTAAACTCAAAGTGAAAAATTGAAACCCATTTCATGTTCTAACAAAATAAATGTTAGGACTGTGCGGTCACATGTTTAAAGCTTCGTATTAGGATTGTTCGTGTGATAGATTTGCTGTATTATATCAAAGTCGATGAAATATTTTTAACGTCAATTCACCTTATTTTCTCCAATGTTGTTTCGATTTTCAATTCCAATAAACTCAGCTTATTAAATTTCATAAAATTAGTATTTAATGGAATCGAACTTCAGATTACCATATTTTGTTTATAAGGTTTCTTTCAGTGATGCTATCAGGTCTACAGTATCGATTCTCTGAGATAGAAATAATGGAACATATGCGAGCAATGACGCGGAAAAAAGAAAACTGAAGTGCGCTATTAAGATCGTTTACATAAGCCGGGACCGGCAAACATGAGCTCCTTCATGTGAGTGATACCGAGTGCCTTGCCTTTCTATCGAGGGCGCATATATTAATACAGCACTGATAAGCACTCTCGGTTTATATCGGTACACAATAGCATAGGAAAGGTGTAGAGCTAGGCAATTTACTTCACGAAGGAGTTATTATTATTTGAAGAAGACGTTTAAAAGAGAGGAAAAAATTGTCGGCTCGACTGTGATTAAGAATACGTGGAAGTCATGATTCAGATCATGCTTATTATTGACATATTGTTTTTAGATTAACTAAAAAGTTCCGTATCTTTTGTAAAAGCCAGTTTATCAAAGTTGAAATCGATGGAGCGTCCCCATTTTACATAATATTTTAATCATACGAGCATATATTTTAAAATATAGGTTGGCTTAGTCTTTCTATGCTATGAATCATACCCTTTGCTGCAATAATTATTATCAGCCTCTAAGGCGAAATAAATTAAGGTCTAAAAAACTGGCGGTGTAAAATCAGCGGAATAAAAAAAAAAAAACACCGAAATTTGTTGCTTTTTTGTTGCTAATTAGTTGCTAAAAAATTAATTTTGTTGCTACAGTCGATCGCAAAATATCGCCATTAACGCTAACTTTTCATTAAGATAGCGTGGAAATCACTGGATGTGAAATGATCGATCAAGCGAATAGGGGTTAATTTGTTGCTAATTTGTTGCTGAAAGACGCGACCAAAAAAAAAAAAAAAAACAAAAAAAAAAAAAAAATTATGCAAAAAAAAAAATCTGCGGAAAAAAAAACACCGAAATTTGTTGCTCTTTTGTTGCTAATTACTTGCTAAAAAATAATTTTGTTGCTCCAGTCGATCGCAAAAAATCGCCATTAACGCTAACTTTTCATTAAGATAGCGTGGAAATCACTGGATGTGGAATGATCGATCAAGCGAATAGGGGTTAATTTGTTGCTAATTTTTTGCTGAAAGATGCGACCGAAAAATAATTAAAAAAAATAAAAATTGTTTTTTTTTTTTAATTATGCATAAAAATCTGCGGAATTAAAAAAAAACACAGAAATTAGTTGCTTTTTTGTTGCTAATTAGTTGCTAAAAAATTAATTTTGTTGCTACAGTCGATCGCAAAATATCGCCATTAACGCTAACTTTTCATTAAGATAGCGTGGAAATCACTGGATGTGGAATGATCGATCAAGCGAATAGGGGTTAATTTGTTGCTAATTTGTTGCTGAAAGATGCGACCAAAAAAAAAAAAAATTAAATAAAAAAAATTATGCAAAAAAAAAAACTGCGGAAAAAAAAACACCGAAATTTGTTGCTCTTTTGTTGCTAATTAGTTGCTAAAAAAATAATTTTGTTGCTCCAGTCGATCGCAAAAAATCGCCATTAACGCTAACTTTTCATTAAGATAGCGTGGAAATCACTGGATGTGGAATGATCGATCAAGCGAATAGGGGTTAATTTGTTGCTAATTTGTTGCTGAAAGATGCGACCGAAAAATAATTTATAAAAATAAAATTTGTTTTTTTTAATTATGCAAAAAAAAGCACGTCAGAACTCTCGACTTTTCCGTAGAAAAACGATAGTGAAAATTGTTGTTGCTCATACTGCAGCTTGTTTTAGCATAGACAGTCAGCAACAAAATAGAAACCGGAAATCAAGAGAAGTTGGAGATCGATCTACGAAAAAACCGGCTACGCCAGCTTAACTCTCGACTTTTCCGTAGAAAAACTATTGTGAAAATTAGTTGCTGCTTATACTGCAGCTAGTCTGAGTACAGACAGTCAGCAACAAAATAGAAAAACGGAAGTCAAGAGATGTTGGAAATCGGTTTACCAAAAAACCGGCCACGCCAGGTTAACTCTAGACTTTTCCGTGGAAAATGCTAAATAAAGATTTGTTGCTGCGCATACTGAAGTTATTCTGAGTACAGAGGGTCAGCAACAAAATAGAAACCGGAAGTCAAGAGCAGTTGGAGATCGGTTTTCGGAAAAACCGGCCATGCCCATCTTCACTCTTGACTTTTCCGTGGAAAAACTATAGTGAAAATTTGTTGCTGCTAATACTGCAGCTAGTCTGAGTACAGAGAGTCCGCAACAACATAAAAACCGGAAGTCGAGAGAAGTTGGATATCGGTATGCATATGTGACCAAAACCACAAAAAAATCAGTTATAATATTTATTTATTTTTATTACTCAAAATGTTTATTGACACGCTTTTATTAGCTTCACTTGTATCTTTTTTTTTTTTTTTTTTTTTTTTTAAACGTTGCCCCACACTAGGAATTTCTCCTGTATTGTGGGTGCGTTTACAAACATTTAAAACTCACATACACAAACAGCCAGACCCGGAACAACTACTTGTAGGTCGTACAAATATTTGTTCCGTGCGGGAATCGAACCCGCGACATGCAGCGCAGCAGTCAATCGCTTAACCACTGCGCCAACCGTGCCAAACTAACTATGTATGTAAGAAAATCTTGGAATCTTAATTTGACCCATTTTCCGGTCTTCGATTAGGATGAAATTTCGCACACGCTCTGAGTTCTGATGACAATATATGACTTGCTAAGTAACGTCATTACAAATCCAATATGGCGGCCTCCCCAAGATGGCGGACTGGCTGTTTGAAATCCACCCCCATGATATGGGTATCAAATGAAAGGGTTTGCTGTCAAGAATACGAAAAAAATTATCATGTGACTTAAATCCAATATGGTGGACGTCCAAGATGGCGGATTGGCTATTTGAAATGCACCCCCATGATATGGGTATTAAATGAAAGGGTTTGTTGAGTGGGATACGAAAAAAATAATCACGTGACCTAAATCTAACATGGCGGCCGTCCCAAGGTGACGAATTGGCGCCGTATTAAATTTGGATGCGTAGAACTGTGAATTTTGTTAAATGATAAATGATTTTATTTCTGTAAGTAGGTTTGTACAAACACTTTTACACGTCAATCATATTTTCTTAAACTAGATGAGGTCGGCGTTTTCTATCTGACTACTCTGAGAAGAAAGGCCGAAACAAACTCAGAGGTCACTGTCTCTTTTAAAGTCCAGACATAATCTTGGTCAAATCATGTGAAGACCATGTGGATTGGTGTCTGAAATGGTCTTTTGAGGAAAGAACCACACAGATTGAGTGGACATTCAGTGCACGCATGTATCAGTAATCATACGGCTCAACTCAGTGAGGAGCTCAACTATTTGACGAACAATACCAAAGAAAGGACATTTGGGTAGGCCGCATTAAGTACTCAAACTGCCAGATTAACATTAAAAGCGAACTGATCAAGAGATGAAACACAAAAACAAAAAACTAAAATACCACATCCCAAGCAGCTTTGCAAGCTGTATACAGGCTGTATTAAAGTTGTAATTTATACCATAAGCTGTATATCAGGGTGTATATAGGCTGTATAAGCGCTTATACGGCCCTTATAAGTAAAAAAGGGGCACATTTTATGCAGCTTTTTGCGTTATAAGAGCTGTATATTAACTGTAGAAGCAAGAGGCTGTATAATAGCTGTATTAGAGCTGTTAATCGGTGTACAAAGAAACCATAACACTACAGATATTATCTTATAAATCTGTTGTAAAGAAAAGAGTTCTAAATAGGTTTTTGAAGAGAATTATAGAATTATAAAATTTCGACAAACAGATTTTCAATGTAATAGAAACGAGAATGGCGACATTGTTATTTATAATATTTATTAGTGAGTGAATAAAAGAAATCGTGGACTTAGATGTCTGAAGGTGATAACTGCAAGTGCGGATTCAAATTTATTGTGAACCTGTTTATGTTATCTGGCAAAATATTCAAGCGCCAGCAAAATAATCGAGCTGACATAAAGAAAACATACTGTTAATACGGTAAGTGTTTTTTTTTTTAGTTTAGAATAAAATATATATTAAAATTATGGATATGAGGGCACAGGGTGATCATTGTGCCCTCATATTAAGCTGATAATCATGATATGGCTTTAACTGTTATAAAATATTCCTTAAATTATATTTAAAATTTTGTTTTCATACATTCGAAATTACGAAAATGGCGACAATTTGTTAAACAGCCTAAACGATATTCGGAGTGTGTTATAGTCTGTGTAGCTGTACTAAGTAAGTTAAGGATTATATTTTACAGCGTTTGGCTGTTAATCAGCTTTATAATAGAATGTTTTTATTACTTAGGCTGTATATCAGTTCTCAATACATAGTTTATAATTCTCTTTAGAGTTTCTTAAAAGAAATAAAACCTCTGAGCCCAAGATGATGATAAGTACCTATGTATGGTAAAACCAAAAGAATTAGCTGTTATTAGTATATTGTTTTTATTATATCTGTTTTACTTTATTTTCAGGAAAATATGCAGTTTAAAATTATAGAAACCATTGGGAAAAAACAAAACAGGCTTTGCATTGTACAAGTTTATGGGAATCAAAACGCGAGTTAAGATGGCCAAGAATGCGATTAAATGTCAACAAATTCGTAAAGGGTGAAACATCTCAGCCTTTAGATAATTGGCCCACTTCAAAATGCTGTGTGATAAGCCTATCATTATCGTCATATGACAAAATAGTAAGGCAACAAGATCTTATGGTTCAAATCAATCATCATTTGAACTAATTGCGCTGCTGCATGAAAAAACGTCATCATAAGGTTACGAAGGTTGAAATAAATCTACACATTTAACATAACTGTTATGATCATTAATATCACTGTTTAATGTTTTTGCTACGGAACCTTCTTCGTTGGACGTCGACGGAATTGGCGGTTGATCGTTAAGTCCTATCGAGCGACTGTGCCATTAATACAAAATAAAGCTGTACTGTCGTTTATTTTTTAAGTTTTAAAACACCCTCAAAACAGAATTCATAAAACCACTGTATTTACAAGAGTGTAGAATTACGCCAAAAAAATCGTTTTATATCGGAGTTTGCATATACCATTGTACAGAAACAAGTATCATGTGATACTGCAATAACACTTAGAGCTGTAATAAGTAAGTGATCACATGCAAAATACAGCTTGTATACAGCTTTAACGATAAAACCAGATTAAATTGTCAAGAAATACTTAAGTTCTATATTGGAGTTTTAATATTCTGTTTAAATACCCTAAGCTTTCGCGGATCCCTTAGTAAATCTTTTATACAGTTTGAGCTGTATATTATCTCATAAATCTTTCTTATAACTGCTATATAATATTTTAAGTCTCTAAGAGAACTCTAAGTTCTAAATAGGCTGGTTTATTGATGTTTAAAACGCTTGCGTGCTGCTTGGGTAGTTCTCACATTCACAATAATTAAAACAAAAAAAATATTATACTTCTCAAAGTAAATATTCATGTCAAAGTGTATTAGTAGCAAATCTAAAATGTACAGCAATGTAACTACCTTTTGGACTATTTTATTGTAAAACTGTTTATACCAACCTACCAATTTTGAAGGTGCAAATAAACATATTATAAATAAATATATTATATTTTTGTTACTGGTATTATATCTGACATAGGTCTAATATATTAATGCAAATCTCATATTAAGTATGACATCTTAGCTACAATAAAGTAAAAATTTAGAGTAATAGAGTCAAATAAAACATTAGAAAAATCAAATATTGCTTAGTCTAGCAAACGTTGATAACGTTAACGTGAATAACGTTTGATAGAACGCCATCGCTATCAATAGATAGAGAGCGATGGCGTTCTGTAATATTATTGTTCGCTCACAATAAAAAAAAACTACATACACCATTGATGAATTCAACCGAGTAGCCAAACATCGTCAGGTACGACGTAGTAGATTAATATTATTATTTCTTCTTGTTGTCTGGAGAAATAAAAAAAATCTTGATTGCTGTAATGAGGTAGTACTTTACCTACAATGTATTCAAATTCTTTAATGACTTATAACTAAAAATAATTTAATAACTAACTTAGATTAAAATCATTCAACAATTACTGAACAACAAAATTTGTAAAACGGTTGACCCAAAAGGCCATCCTTTTAACTTCCAGCTAGGCGCTCGAAATTCCGCGTAGGTATTACGTTGTTTTTGAGTTCTTTGAGCTCAAAAGTTTGGTAGATGTTAGGTAAAATACTTTTTTGATATTGTTCAGACTGTATTAATAGAGTGAGGAAACCGTAATGATAAACTGAGGAAACGGAAAATTTCGGAGTAAATAAAAAAACTGAAGTTTATCGTTTTCGAAATCTCACGAACGAATCAAACGATTTTATGAAATTAGTGATTGATGCAGTTTTTTGGGTTTAAGTACTGATTAATTTATGGAATCATTATGTAAAGCTGTTCAACGGAATTCCAACAAAAAAAAAAATTCAAATTTTTATTTCACATAAATAATTATTTGTGCATTAGAGTACTCCTAAGTTACTGTATGTATGTCATCGTTTCAGATGAATGTATACAATTTTTGAGTTTCTGTACTGGCCTTAGCTGTATAGTATCGCAAATCGAATATTTCTATTGAACTTGGATAGTACTTTTCAGACGAAAAATACTACAAAATAATGCATTTATATCAAATTTACGGAAAATTCAAAAAAATCGCTATTATTAACAAGAACGCTTGTCATAATTGCTCATATATAGAATAAACTTTTTCTTATTACTTTCAAACCCTGATTAACAACAAGAAAATATTAAAATCGACTTGAGATAAGAGAATAGGTGTAGTCCAGCCCAGGGCACGACGGCCCACTCTAAAAATTTCGTCAAAAACTTTTTTTTTAGCTTAATAGCGAAATCTGGGACAAAATGAACTATCAGAAAAAAAACATATTTTTGATTAAAAAATGTTTAAAAAATACCTACATTTATAAAAAAAAAAAACAAAAACTTTATGATAAGATTATTTTTTTAATTAATATTGATCAAACCAAAATCAAGTAATTTCTGATCTAAAATATAGCAAAAACTTTTGGGATTAAAAATATACAGCAATTAAAAAAATAAGAATATTTTGTATTAATCAGCAAATTTTAAATTACTTTAAGAATAATTATAACAAATAAAAATTTCTATAATTGATAAATCTTTAAACACTTAGCTTCCTAAAAATATTTAAACGATTAAATAAAAAAATACACTTAATTATTTTGACAGTAATCACAAGCATATTCGTCTAAATAATTTTAATCAATACCTGCACAGGAATCGTGAGACCACATTTTGCAATTATTGCACTGAATCCATGATTCCTTTGACTCAGAATAAAGTCCATTACAATACAGGCAACGGCAATCACTGTCTTCTATCCGTCTTCTAACTGTATCCAACTCTCGTTTTCTATTTTGTTACTGACTTTCTATACTCAGACTAGCTGCAGCATGAGCAGCAACAAATTTTCACGATAGTTTTTCCACGGAAAACTCAAGAATAAGGCTGGCGTGGCCGGTTTTTTGGTATATCGATCTCCAACTTCTCTTGAATTCCGGTTTCTATTTTGTTGCTGACTCTCTATGCTAAAACAAGCTGCAGTATGAGCAGCAACAAATTTTTATCATAGTTTTTCCACGGAAAAGGCGAGCGTTAAGCTGGCGTGGCCGATCTTTTTGTAAGCGGTTCTCCAAACTAATCAAGTCTTCGTTTTCTATTTTTTACTGACTTTCTATGCTAAAACAAGCTGCAGCATGAGCAGCAACAATTTTTCACCATAGTTTTTCTACGGAAAAGTATAGAGTTAAGCTGGCGTGGCCGTTTTTTTTTGTAAACCGATCTCCAACTTCTCTTGACTTCCGGTTTCTATTTTGTTGCTGACTCTCTATGCTAAAACAAGCTGCAGTATGAGCAGCAACAAATTTTTACCATAGTTTTTCTACGGAAAAGTCGAGAGTTAAGCTGGCGTAGCGGGTTTTTTCGTAGATCGATCTCCAACTTCTCTTGTCTTCCGGTTTCTATTTTGTTGCTGACTCTCTATGCTAAAACAAGCTGCAGTATGACCAACAACAATTTTCACTATAGTTTTTCTACGGAAAAGTCGAGAGTTAAGCTGACGTGTTTTTTTTTTGCATAATAAAAAAAAAATTTTTTTTTTTTTTAATTATTTTTCGGTCTCATCTTTCAACAACAAATTAACCCCTATTCGCTTGATCGATCATTCCACATCCAGTGATTTCCACGCTATCTTAATGAAAAGTTAGCGTTAATGGCGATTTTTTGCGATCGACTGGAGCAACAAAATTAATTATTTAGCAACTAATTAGCAACAAAAAAGCAACAAATTCCGGTGTTTTTTTTTTTTTTATTCCGCTGATTTTTTTTTTTTTTGCATAATTAAAAAAAAAACAATTTTTATTTTTTAAAATTATTTTTCGGTCTCATCTTTCAGCAACAAATTAGCAACAAATTAACCCCTATTCGCTTGATCGATCATTCCACATCCAGTGATTTCCACGCTATCTTAATGAAAAGTTAGCGTTAATGGCGATTTTTTGCGATCGACTGGAGCAACAAAATTAATTATTTAGCAACTAATTAGCAACAAAAAAGCAACAAATTTCGGTGTTTTTTTTTTTATTCCGCTGATTTTTTTTTTTGCATAATTAAAAAAAAAACAATTTTTATTTTTTAAAATTATTTTTCGGTCTCATCTTTCAGCAACAAATTAGCAACAAATTAACCCCTATTCGCTTGATCGATCATTCCACATCCAGTGATTTCCACGCTATCTTAATGAAAAGTTAGCGTTAATGGCGATTTTTTGCGATCGACTGGAGCAACAAAATTAATTATTTAGCAACTAATTAGCAACAAAAAAGCAACAAATTTCGGTGTTTTTTTTTTTTTTATTCCGCTGATTTTTTTTTTGCATAATTAAAAAAAAAAACAATTTTTATTTTTTTTAATTATTTTTCGGTCTCATCTTTCAGCAACAAATTAGCAACAAATTAACCCCTATTCGCTTGATCGATCATTCCACATCCAGTGATTTCCACGCTATCTTAATGAAAAGTTAGCGTTAATGGCGATTTTTTGCGATCGACTGGAGCAACAAAATTAATTATTTAGCAACTAATTAGCAACAAAAAAGCAACAAATTTCGGTGTTTTTTTTTTTTTATTCCGCTGATTTTTTTTTTGCATAATTAAAAAAAAAAACAATTTTTATTTTTTTTAATTATTTTTCGGTCTCATCTTTCAGCAACAAATTAGCAACAAATTAACCCCTATTCGCTTGATCGATCATTCCACATCCAGTGATTTCCACGCTATCTTAATGAAAAGTTAGCGTTAATGGCGATTTTTTGCGATCGACTGGAGCAACAAAATTAATTATTTAGCAACTAATTAGCAACAAAAAAGCAACAAATTTCGGTGTTTTTTTTTTTTTATTCCGCTGATTTTACACCGCCAGTTTTTTAGACCTAATAAATTAACGGGAGGACTCTAGTAAAGTCGTTAATTTGTGCTAAATACAGAACCATGAGCATTGTAGTGAGTTTATGATTGAATTATAATGTGCAAGCTGTTTGTAAAACTAACACCAGAAGTAGCATCGGTCACTGAACGCTCGGTAGGGTCGCTGTTTTCTCATATAACTTTAAATCTCCAATTCTTAATATGGATTGTCTAAAAAAAACCTATGTATAGATAAACTCACGCCTTTCTCCCATAGGCAGAAACTACAAAACGTAAAAATTAGACTTTTAATATAATAGCCAAATAAAGGAATCGTTTAACTCGAAAACTTTTGCAAAGGACCAACTAAGAAGTTTAAAAGACATTTGTTACACAGAAGGCATTAAAATATGAGATCTTTATAGTGGGATTGGTATATATATCCCTGTCGACTATCCCAAGTCGACTTAATGATGTACATGTACGTTCATGCTGGCTAGCCTTTATATGCAAAGAGTGGAATGCATACAGTCGCCAGGACACAAAAGGCGCTGGTCCCGCTGCAACGCTGGATAAAGCGCCCACGATTGTTATTCAGTAGCCGTTTAGCTATAGAACCGCTGAAAGTCTATTTCGCTTAAAAATTGAAGCTATCTTGATATCCTTTTTTCACGATAGAGGTGACGATTTTCGCCTTGGAGGCTTCGAGAAAATAGATAAGCAAACATGCGCAATAGATGTTTTTTGTAATGAACTGAACTTTGACCTTAGTATTATAGTTTTTTTTACAGTTCGGAGTTTTTTTTTTTTTTTTTTTTTGGGTGGGAAATCATCAAATGACTTCTCCTGCTGAGTAGAGCAGGAGGGCGTGTCAGACTTTTACTGACTAAAACCCACCCGTGTTCCCTCAGTAGCCCGTATGCCAGGGGCCGTGGTATCTCTTTCGAACAAACCCGCACCCCTGGCAGGTATCGGCCCTTGCGGACCCCACCAGTGGTTGCTGACATCTTTGACGGCGCGCGTGAGGAACCCAACGCGCCGTCCCGTCTACCACTTTTCGGCCGCAGAGGATAGGGAGAGCGGCTGACGCTATACCGACACTCCTCTTCCCCTGCGGCCCCACCGCGTCCGCCATCAAACGGTGGCGGCCCCGTCCAGGCCACGGAAGGGAAGACTCTCCTCTACCGCAGCCTGTAACCCTCAGCGGCGATGCCTCCCATTCGACATCGCGGCCCACCTCAGTTGCGGTGCACCTCACCGCAACCTACTTTTTGGCCGCTACGTCAATGGCTTGAAGGCAAAAGCCCTGACGAGCGGCCCCACCGTTGGGTTCCTCTTGGCTTCACCGTGGATGGGAGACCGACAGAGACGGTTACTAAGCCCCCCCGCAACGACAATGCGGGAACCCACTCGGGGGGGTACAGTTCGGAGTTTACGTTAGTCCTTTGAATAAAACGCACACCCTTGTTTCCCAATAGGTAATCGTTTATAGACCTACTAAAGATTATCTTGAAATTGTCATCTCTCTCTCTCTTAGAAAGGACTTCGACTATTTTATATTCCACAGCCGTTTATTGCACAAAAAACTAAATGATTTTCTTTTAGATAAAGTTTGTAAGAATAAGAAACTATAATTATGTTAAGCAAACAGTAACGATACGACCACCTACTTTTATTTTATTTTAAAAAACTTTATGTATGTTAAAACATAATTCGCGACCGTTACAAACATGGCTTAAAATTTAATTTAATCCCTTTGAATTATTTTTTCATGAAATAATCATTCAATGGGATTAAATGAACTTAGAGGGTTGTATTGATGATTTTAATGGTTATAATTCTGTAAAAACATTAGGAAAGACGCCAGCACATCAAGCTACACCAATCTGTTAAATTTTTCTGATAGGTTTTCAACTTTATACCATTAGCATTAGGTTCTTGTTCAATTGGGAAAATTTAACAGTTTGGGGAAGTTTGATATGCTGGCGTCTGTACATGGTACGGTCGTGAATCATATTTTTTTCAATATACAGTCTTACATTGCAATTTGTACATACGAGTACAAATTGCAATGTAAGAAAATTTGAATTTCGCTGGCTACAGCGGCTCTTTCCCCCTTAATTTTATTTGTCAAACCGTCATGTAAATACCTAGCTACATATTTCCTACTTAGCGCAACCAGATTTTAGATTAGTCCACGTTTCCCCTCTCTGATCGCTTGTTCATTCTAAAAGGGTTCTACTTCACCAGCCATTAGAACGCCCTCCTAAACGTCTATTGTTCTACCGGTCGTTATATTAGAGCTAAAAATATAGGCATACAAGTAGATATTGTTACTGAATTTGAGCCTAACATTAGGTATAAGGGAAAAGGGAGTATAACATGATTTTGATATACTTTCATGTGGTCCGACAGTTAATAAATCTTTCCGTCTTCGTGGCGTAGGTGGAATGTTTTCTAAGTTTTACAATTAGTGAGTAAAGGATCATGGAAAAATGGCGTCACAATGCATTACAGTTACTAACATATATGTCAAACGTAGTGGTTACTGGAATATACCTCTCCTACGGGTGTTTAATGAAATTACGGTCATTGCGTGGCATGCGACATAAACGGCCCCAAATGATAACATTGATTTAAGTCATCCCTATTGGCAATCCATTGATCTGTTGCTAGGGAGCATTTCATAGAAATGGTGAAGGGAGGGCGTTTTGAGACCTGTTTTTTTTTTTGGAACTTTTGCTGATTTCCAGCCTAATTTGACCTTTGATTTTGACACCAAAGCGAAGTAAACTAAACTAAATTACTGTTTGCGAAATAAAGTAAAATCAGTGAGCAGGAGTAGCGTAAAAATGTACCTACGAATATATCCCACGGCCCTACCTCTCTAATAAAGGAACAGCACGCATTTATACCATAACAGATGTGATTTTAACATGAAATGGTGCTAATTAACATTATGGGCGTACCTTAGTATTTTTGCTGCTGGTAGGCAATCTGTAACAAAGAAATGTCAAATTAGAATTATCGGGGATTTAGCACAAAAATACGCATGCAAAAATTCTTGTGAGATTTAAATAAAATATAGCACACAAACGTGGATAAAATTGTCGATATTTAATTAGTTAAGTGTGTATTTTATGTTTTTTTTTTTTTGTAATGGACAGTCGCCAGCAGGTCAAGCTATCCCAAACTGTAAAATTTTCCCAATTGAACATAAACCTTATTTCTTTGTTATAAAGTTGAAAAACTATCAAAGAAATTTGACAGATTGGGGTAGCTTGATGTGCTGGCCTCTGTACGTCTTGTCTGTGCAGAAGAAACATTTTTCTTTTAAACAAAAATAAAAAAAATACAGGGCACTTTTGATACGGGTACTTGTCGTAGTTTTCTTAGGATGCGAGGTCATAGCTCGTTATTTATAAAATACATGTTCAAACTGTGTTTCTAGACTAAATTACTGTTAAAGACGATTTCGTAGTATGACAGACAATATCTTCCTACGCAAACACACAATCAGCTTTGACAACGGTTGTGTACGTAATTAACAATTAAGTACAAATGTAGGAACAATTGGTATTATTTAATGTTATGTTTCACTATGTACTGTGTTATCAAGGAGTATTTGCGGTTTTGCGGTCCACTTAACCTAAATGTGAAAAATACAACTGTGCTTTGCTTGACAGTAGGTACCAATATTTCAGAAAACATCAGCAAATTCTTTTAGGTACTTTTTTCAACAGTATTAACAAACACGAACCAGTCAGTTGATAATTTCAAAATATGAACATGATTTCCAAATGTAAAACACTGCAAATATATTTGTACCTATCTTATCTTAATTGATCATTACAGCGTAAGTACGCACAATCCTACGTAAGTTCCTGATAAGCCGATTTCAAGAGTATTTATATATTTTTCATTCATAACAACTCTCCTCCCTACGCAGCGTTTCATGGCCACCATTATTTCCTCATATTTAGGGCGAGGGCAATAACAGTGTTACCACTTCATTACCTACGCAACGTAAATTTATTTTTTTCTTACCGTTTTTTACGGAACTAAATAATGTGTTGATAGAAGGCCACATCAACTAAGGGTATTTTAGGTTGCGTAAGTACCTAGCTGTCAAAAATGTGAAATATTTTATTTTTGCTCAGAATTATTATGCAATATTAATATAATTATAGTCATACCTATAGTCATTTTATTTTAGGTACAAAGTGTTCACATATATATATATATATTAATTCAGATATTCAACATATTTTAAAAGTGTAACTATCGTGTTTCTTGCCTGTTCTTCTCCATACGAAACTAGCTTTTCAAAAAGACGCCTAGAATCAATTCTATTTTCATGGACTTTTTAACTGATGAAAAAAGGAGGTGACGGTACGTTCAAGTCGACACGTACCTACTTTTTTGACGTTCATAAGTGCCGCTTCTGGCCTACATAAATTGAATACTTTGACTTTAAGAAATATTGCTCTGTGGTGTATATTGATTTTGACCATCTTTTAGAATGAATTCGCTTCAGTTTTATGCTTAGTACCTAGTACTAATTTCCAAAAATAAACACATAAACCTTGAATACAAAGTTTAAAAAATAGTCGAAAAACAAATCGCTGGTTGAAACATAACCTATAAGAGTTAAAGTCCCACTTCAAAACTGGTCTATCTTCGTATAATATTCCACCGTTGGCTAACATGATGTTTAACGAGATTCAGCCCTAATAAAATCAAGTCCCGGACCGGTAATGGGAAACTAATTATGATTCAAGGTGTTAAACATCTTGTGCACATATTCTAAATCGAAAATCCTATGTAAACTTCAAATATGATGTTTATTGTCTTGTATCTTTAAGGTAGATAGTGGATTTTATGATAATTAAGATTAAAATGCTAATTATGTAAGTACACCCAATTAGGTAATTCATTTGTTCAATTTAAAATACCTTAATTGTTTGTTCATTATTATAGAATTCGTAGTTAGGTACATATACAGTAAACAGGCCGTCGCTTCAACCCTAAAAAGCATTTTGCTAAATCAGGTACAAACTCTTCTATTAAAATAAGTAAGTACCTACACCTTATTACATTTTATGAGAATTAACCCATTTCTAAAAAGCGTTAACTGAAATAAGTGCTACTTTGTTTTAATTTTAGGGGACTTTAAATGCTGATTCATAAAAACCTGAAGTTTTCGTTATTCATGAAATTTTAGAAATTACCCAGCATAATAATTAATTGAAATCTGCGTAACAGATATATCAAATTAGAAATAAATATTCTTCGGTAACTTAATAAAATATTTGGAAAAGATAACTTAGAAGCAGGAACTCTCTGACCGTAATTCGAGCTATTTAAGTTACCTTTGCGAGCCACAATTGTAAAATCAAATTAATCAATTTCAAGATAATTCGCTAACCTTCGAAGAGTGTCTATTACCATTGTCTTTTATATTAATTTCAGTAGAATAATGAAGTTATTCTAATATCATCGTAATGTTTATAGAAAATTGTTAATGTAGATAGTGAAATGATAAGGGTTTCCTATAATTGGAAATATGCAAAGTGAAAGTATCATAATCAGCTGAATGTGTGTGTCGTCTTGCCTCGTAGGCGACAACATGTTTCCGATGGCCTTCAAAAAATTCCAAAGTTCACGCCTAATAAATCTATCTATATTATCTATCTATTAACTTGATCTTTAGAATAAGTATCTAAGTATCTATACCTATTAAGTGAAGTTGGGATCACTGGGTTTGTGAAGGTCAGATAGGCAGTCGCTCCATGTAAAATCATCATTTCAGCCGCAAGACGTCCACTGCTGGACATAAGCCTCCCTCAAAAGGGCGGTTTTGCCATAATCGCCACGCTTGGCAGGCGGGTTGGCAATCGCAGTATGGTGGTAAAACGCATAGAGAACGCTGTTGCCCATTCTCTAGTAAGTCCCTTAGTCGCCTTCTACGACACCCACGGGAAGAAATGGGATGGTGCTATTTTTTTACGTCCGGCACCACACGGATTTTATACCATGTAAAATACTGATATTCAACTGCATCTGGTTAGACTGGGAGTCAACCTCAACAAAAAAAGGCTAGACAGATGATGTGAAGTTAGGAAAATAATAATATTTTGGAGGGTGTCTTAGTAAGAAAGCATGGCTGGTATCTACTGAGTATGTACTTTTAAAGTGACTATAACATACTTAAAGTACAGAGAAATAGTTGTTCAGAAATGCCTGCAGACATACTTCTTGTTGTTCTTTGGTTTCTAATATTGTTTACGTAGTGAGAACGTTCAGTTTTGATTACCTTTACCCCGATTGTTTGACCTCTCGTGGGTAAAGGTCAAGAATGTTTCAACGTTCGTGTAACAACCTACTATTAAAGCCACCCCTTTTTTTGTTTGCCTAACATAATGTTTTACAATTGTTTTCATGTATTTTTAACTAGCTTAACTTTTTGACAAACTGACCAACCGGTCAGTTCAGCATGTAGGTAGGATAAAACCAGTATGCCTGTGTGCGATTGCCTGGGAAGGCAAAATGCGATTGAAATTTTTTCGGGATAGATATCCTGTTTCTCGGCGGGGCATCTATCCTAAACGTAATTTATGTAGATCAACTATCCCTTATATGGGATATCTCCCAAAATAAAGAGGTCCGCCAAAATCGCTAATACTCTGGAAATATCAAAGATAATGTTTTTTACTTCTAATTTTTATTTATTTTTCGTTTTCCGTTTCCCCACACTAGGAATTTCTCCCGTATTGTGGGTGCGTTTAAAAACATATAAACTCACATACACAAACAGCCAGATCCGGAACAACTACTTGTAGTTCATACAAATAGTTGCCGTGCGGGAATCGAACCCGCGACACGCAGAGCAGCGGTCAATCGCTTAACCACTGCACCAACCGTGCCGTGCTGTGCCGTGCCGTGAAGTGAAATTGTAGATAAAAACCCAAAATATCTGCCTGTTTTACAAATAAAGTATTTTGCTTATTGTACTGAGAGATATAGAGTGATTGCAAAAAGTGTGGCAAGTATCCGTCTTTTACCCTATGCATGTGTTGTTGGTAAGCTTTTACACAAACTTTTGAAGGGTCAAGGACTTCCTTGACAATTCAAAAGTACCTGTAAATGCCTTGACTTTAATAAAAAGCCAGTCAAAAGTTTGTTTGAAAATATCTCTTACTCATCTTAGTGTATGCCCCAATGGGTAGTTTTTTGAGTTACCATAACCTAACTATAAGACCTGTATGTATCACCAAAAAATACTTTGACTTTGACTTTAAAAATTATTCATGAAACAGTACCTAGTATCTACTAGGATTATTCTGACTTTAATCCTCTATCGACCACGCTTCACGCTATGCTATGTGTGTTTCGTGTGTACGTAGATCTTTCAGTTTTAATCAAGCTGTGCACTGAATCCGTATCTAACGGACAGATCCCCACATTCACTAATTTCTATTTTGCATTCGCTCGAAATAGAAGAGCACTAGATGATGCCTCGCACAATTCATCCACAGTTATAACCAAAGTTTAATCAAAATTAACCCTTTGTTTATAATATCTTCACCTTCTAATTGCTAATTTCATGCGTAAGTATATATGAAATTTCTGCAGTTTGTGGTGCGCAGTAAATTTCTAGTCTAAATTCGAGACCGACCAAAGCAATTTCGTTTGAAACTTACATTAGGATTACCTACATGTAGGTGTTATAAACCAAAACAGGTTTTATTTTATTGTTTTATTTGTTGAAAATGAATCTACAGTAAGTACGGATACTGGTGCCTTTTAGGGATTACAAATTAATTTAAATTCGCCAAACCTTTTAGAAGTAACTGGATATTTTACGTGTAAGTAATATGGTTTTTCGTTTAGGGATATTATGTTGTTGTTTATATCATTACTATATTATTCCATTCTATTCCAATCATTTGCATTTTTATTTATTTATTTGCATTCCATTGTTTAAGGCAAACGTGATAATCTCTATTTATCTTTACTTGTAACAACTCTTGCGCACCGTCATTTTTTTTTGTAGTTTATATTGTACACATGTTAGAGCAAATAAATGATTATCATAAAGGCGCGGGCCCACCGTGGCGCATGCTGTGCAAGGGCACGCGGCGCAATTTAGCTGCGTGTATTAATTTGTTTAACAACATGGGTCTACGTTTCCACTGGAGAACACGAAGACCCACGACTATGTATAGCGTGGCACGGCACACGGAGAGGCTACGCACGTGCCACTGCAGTCCAATCAATCCAAAACTGCGCTGCGATTATGCATAGTCGTGGGTCATATTCGTGTACTCCAGTGGAAACGTAGTCCCACGTTGACAGCGTTGAGCTATGTAATCGCCTATTCCAGTAAGCCACGCATGTATCAATGACGTCAATTCATGCATAGCTTCTCCGTGGGTTGCAGTGTACACAACCACATACTATTTCTTACAAAGCGAAGCTTTATTACACGTGCGTAGCCTCTCCGTGCGCCGCGGTGAACCCGCGCCTTTACTTAAACGCAACCATACTAAGTTCCCCTTTGTTTTGTTTTAAATATTAGGAACCAATATCCAACGATATAATTCCAACGTCGATTGACAGAAGTTAATAGATTTAACAACCCACGATGTGTTTAACTTTCTGAAAAGATGCGTATTGAGATAAATAACCACATTCAATAAAGAATTTCTAACCACAATTTATATTTGTCTAAGTAACACGTATCCAACAAAGTTATTGATGTCGTCACGTAGGTCACCATTGAAAATGTTTGCTCGAATTCAATCTACAAGTTGAATATTCATAAGTATTAAGTGAACACGGTGGGTCAGCAACTAATTTGTGTAAATCAAACGTGACTAATCTTAAATTTAATTTGCTGAAGACCTATTTGTTTTGCCAATTGTATGGCTGTTCCGACCTCGTGTGTGACGGGCTCGATTTGTTGACGGTGTTTTGTTTGCGATAATTTCAGGTAATTGCATGTATAGGCATAGATATTAACCGAAACACTGACAACCAGTCTTACCAAGGGGTATTGAATTACCCAATAATTGAGTTAAGATGATGACATAGGCATTAAATACGTTGGAACTTCTTTGTTTTGCTATTAATAGAATATATTGTTTCACTTTTGATATAATGGTCGTAAGTATGGCAGTAAATTCTGAAATTCGTCAGCGCGGGAAAAGCATATTTTTTCTATTAGAAGTCGACTTAGAGGCGTGCCGGTTATGAATATAAATTCAATTACGGAGCAACCTGTTTTCGTCCCGTGGATAAAGTTCCTAACATTTTTTCACAGAGTTACAACCAAAGCATAAATTAAAAATGTACCAAAGGCTTTAGTAATAAATAAACCCAGATGATTGCCGGAAAGCTGCGGACAAAGTTTTAACGAAGTGATTTCTGTGCAAAATAAAGTTTGTGGCTATTCCAACTGGTTCTACTATTACTGTAAAACATTTATGAGTTAGGTACTAAAACAATATTTCTGGTACCTTTTTTATATTTTTCCTTATGAAAATCGTTTATTTGAATCTACAAATCTACCTATACTTTTGAATATCTAAAGTCCTTGCAAATTATGGATGTGCTCACACCACACGATATGTGCGTGGTCGAGGTGGGTATAAGCTCCATATTTGATTGTTTTAAAAATCAGTATAATTCTTACTGATTGTGCCCAAAATATCTCAAAGGCATAAAGGTAAAAAATGAGTGGATGCTATGAAATTAAATTTCCTTTGAATTCGTTACAGGATGTACAAGCGGTCGCACCGGATGACAGACAACAATAAGCCGACGAGCTCTGATCACTGTGTAAATTCGAATTACCTTCTATTTACCTTCCATGTCAGTGAAAGAGAGCTGTTTTTAACATAACTTCACGCATGTTATCCCTGAAAGGTATTGTAGAGTTACCTGTAGTTGGTACACCCACGTTTCACCAGTGATATTTAAGTCCCATGTAATAGGGGGCGGGCCCTTTGCCATCAATAGGGCACAAATCTAGACGCCCGGCTGCCGTGAAATTCCTGATGGAAAAACCCAATAACATTTTACCCGACCTGGGAATAAAAGCCAGGACCTCATGAACTGCAGTATCGCTTGCGGACCACTAGACTAACGAGGTGGCTTTTTTTTTCAGGTAAATAATTGAACTTTGAAATAACACGGTATACACGTGTCAGTAATGATACACGTGCCATAAGGATTGTTATGCAATCAACGTAAATGTCGTGAAAGAAGTGATTAATGAGCCCGTTCTTGATAACTTCTCGGGCATAGATAACCAAGGAGTTTAAAAGTTCCCGGAAAATATACAACCCTAGTTTTAGTATATGCGGAACCCGAAACACGTGTCTAGTATTTTTATGTAAAGAATCTATGTACAAAATTTCATAAATGTATCATGAAAACTCACAAAGTAAGCTTGTAACGTTAACTAGTTGTCTACATAATCATGGTCATCACGCGGCCGCCCGCGGCCAGTGTCGTATTGTGCTCATTGATAATAATTAGGCAGTAGATACCTAACCGTAGGACGATTGTATTGTAATTAACTGGTGATAACATTTTTCATCACACTTGCAAAACTTATTTAGGAAAAAATATAATATGGAGTAAAATTATTGGAATCGATTCAGTTACTTCATCATCATCATCATTTCAGCCGAAAGACATCCACTGTTGGACATAGGCTTCTCCCAGGCTCCTCCACTTCGACCGGTCGTGTGCTTCCTACATTCAGTTACTTATTCTGAACAAACTATGTTCAGGTTTCGCTTAGACTAAAAATAATGTTGGATAATGTGAATAATTAAAATGGACAATCTTAGTAAATTAGTTTATTTGGCTCATATTAAATACCGAAAATAGCGAATTATGCAATACGAACATTTTGGTACGTGTCTCGTTCCAGCAACTCAAATTTTTAGTTTCACGGAAGTGAGTCAGCTAGTCCTTTAAACCGCTTTCAATGCGTGATTGCCTATAGAATAAGATGGGCAAGAAACTCCGTGGAAATGTTAAATAGACTATACCTAACTAAAATTAAACGGTCTTAGAACACCAGGAGAGTTGAAATCGTTTAGTTTTTAGTCTACTAAGTGTATCCAATATTTTCTGTATTTCTGCAGGCTTTCGCTGCATCTTCCTTCATCGCATAATATGCTACCTAGGCTCATAATATCTTAGACTATTCATGAACACTAACGAGTCACCTCTTTACATTGTTTTAACTTTCCCTTGTCCAAGCTCTAAACATGGGTGTTTCACCGTTCTCAACTTCTCAAATGTATATCTATGTATGTCGACAAAAAAAAATAGTGTAAGAAATGGACAAAGAAACAAAAATACTAAAAATAAAATGATTTTTTTTTCGTGTTTAGAATACTTTCAAGTAGATACCTTTCTATCCGTAAGAGGTCTTTATTTATTGTTGAAAGGTCCGTCACCAATTGAGAGCCCTCGAGAATATCTCTAATCAAAGCCAAACCGTAACGATAACTCATAAAAAAATCAAAGTCTTTAACGACTATATTTTAATTATTAATTACGTTACAAACTTCAAAATGTCAATCAATACCGAGAGGTCAAGTCGTAGGAATGAGGATTAATTGTTAATAACTAGAAACATTTTGACTGTTGGAGTATTGAGAATCGCGAATGTCAGTAGGCCGTTAAATTTGCGCGTCGGCACGTCACGGGCTCTTAGTGGAATACTCCGCGTGATGTGCAAACAAGTGCTGTTGTTTTATTAGGACAAGTTTAAACATGGAGACAAAACAAATTTTCGTAAAGAGATCATCGAGAGAAGTGGAACTTTGTGTTGCCTTCCAAAGTTTAAACAACTTCCCAAGACGTTATATTTTAAATTCGTTCATTACTGTATCTGCGGACTAGAATTTGGAATAACACTATTTAGAATACGCCCAATATTCAAATCCGGATATTCAAAACTTCCAGCCAACTATCACGGCAAAAATTACATAATATTTTGTTCCTTTTTCAAATGATCATCGTAAATAACTTAGCGTTAGGAACGTCAAACACAGCCGCCTTAGCTCGTGGGCGGCACGTTGTACGATCCGACACTGGCACGGTTATGAGGTCTACATAAGTACCTAGGTACTTACATATTATAAACAGGAGTTACCGACAGAAAGTAGAAGTAAGTTATAGTAATTTGGTTAATACAAAGTACTAAAGCGTGTGAAAATATTTTGAGGAAATCAAATGATAAATATGTACATGTTGCACTTTACTCGGACCGAATTTATACATTATCGGTTTAAGTTATCAGTGCACAATGCCAAAAATAATTCGTATCTAAGTGAGTCATCGTGCTAATCGGTACACATTTAGTTGATCTCCACTCTATTACATCAACGTGTACTAAATAAGAACAATCGAGCACTATAAAGCTTAAAATGTCAAAACCATGACGTTAGAATAACCCATTAAACTTAACAGCAAATGGTGACGCAGCAAAAAAAAAAGATGGAGTCATAACAACTGACGGCGCATAGATTTCCGTGACAGTGCGTCGGACATGTGCCAACGACGAACGCGACGGCGGACGGTGACCACAACCGACGGCCTATTGAGGCAAGCCGCAAATCGATCAGAAGCACGTCACACAATGACTGTCGCAAACAAAGATACGAAACTGAATGTGTCGACACGACGACGTTTAGTGTAAACTTGCATAATGGAAGCTAGTAGCGAACATATTGACCACAGCGAACATTGAAGGAGAAAAAAGTAGGTGCGTGGACAAAAGAATACACGTACAACAATAAACGTTTACCTTTCCCATATGATGGATCACTATACTGTTTGGCAATATATATTTTCATTTTTTTGGAAATGTCCGCTTCAGCCCACAATATTATAAACATTTCATCGTGTCCTTCACTTGACGTAGTATGACATAAAAATGTTACAAACAAATTCCACAAAACTGAGTTTGCCTTGTAGCTTCATCAAGTACGAATATTTTACCACAGTCAGTTCGCTAAACTGACTATGAGTCGTACAACTATGTAGTATCTAGCTCGAATATGTAAGCCACAGTTGTTAATAAAACTTTTATCGGCTAATTGAACTATTTAATCTCTTGGTAACATAGTGACATATTGTTTATTAGAAAGCGTAAAATCTCGTGATATTAACAAACTAGGCAAAGTCTAGAATAAAATACAACCTACAGACAAGACCTTTATCAATAAGTAAAAGTTCAGGATATTTTCAAGATGCCTCACATTCACAAAATCACATAAACGAGGCAAATCAATAGACACCATCTACCTACTTTAATAGCCACTATACAACATCTACCATAATTAACACAAGAGTTCATATACCCCAAGAGTATTGAGAAAGCATACTAAAATGACCAAAACTATTTTTTTTTTCAAAGTTAACTGTTGTTATTAAGAAAATCTTGTCGCCCCTAAAACTACTTCACGCATTTAAAATTCATTTTAAATCTTAACGCCTTGATATACGATTGAATTTTCTGTGGGTCAACCTACGGCTGGTACACTACATACGTTTTTAAAAACATACCTTTATTGTTACTGAAATGGATTCAGTAGCAATTATGAACAAATACTTTCAGGACTTACTTTTTTTTTCTTTTTTTTAAACGTTGGTTTTAAACACTAGGAATTTCTCCTGTATTGTGGGTGCGTTTACAAACATTAAACACACATACAAACAGCCAGACCCGAAACAACTACTTGTAGACCATACAAATATTTGTTCCGTGCGGGAATCGAACCTGCGACACGCACCACTGCGCCAATCGTGCCGTCTCGTGCTCGTCAACTTTTATTCTGTTACACCTTGAATAAAGCTATCTCAAAGAATATTAGAGTTAAGTCCAGGCAAACAATTCGGCCTCACGAGCGCAACCGTAGGCAAGGCTAGTCTCTCCAACTACAAAGCTGTTTGCCGAACACGGTCTCTCGTTATCCTCCTACTAGCGGTCGAGTGTAGGCTTCTTTTGTTAAGACCTCCATAGGACCTCTTAAAGTCTCAATGTAGATCGGACGAGGAACTGTGTCATCGAACAATGGAATTCGTTCTAATATACGTTTATCTTTGGACGTATAGGTACTGATTACGTCGTGCCCCTTTTATTGCCTGAAGTCTAGTGGAAGTCGTTTTGCCGAGCGATGAATAGTTAGAGCGTTCGTGGAATATTTTTATGAAGTAAGGTTTCTATTTTGGTTTTATACGATTACTAATTCGTGAGAATTTTGCTTTCATGCTAAAATTTATGTTGAACTTCGTGATAAAAGGTAGTTGACATTTTGAAGACAGATATAAATTGTTTGTGTAAAGAGCATATATAAATTGTGTAGTTTGAATTTCAAGCAAAGGTTCCTCAATCCAAATTTTTGTACCCAAACGTAAAGAAAACAGAAATCACAATCTTAAAAAACTCTCTAAATTGTTTTATTGTTATAATTCGCGTCGCGGCGCCTAAGATGAACATAATAAATTTTAAGTAACAAGTTACAAAACAACAAAGAATAAGAAAAACGTAGTACTGCGTAATTTTGTTTTGGAACTTCTCAGCAATAATTTTCCGCCAGTCTCAGGACTTAAACTGACATAAAGAACGTGACTTGTTAATCTGGTTTCGTGCAATGGTCACCAACTCTTTACAAATTAACGAGAAACTTTGAAAAACCTTGCTTTTGTTATTTATTGTACTACTACGATTGTTTATTGTTGTCATTTTTGTTACACGAGTAGGAACAACTAATATCGAAAGTTTAAAACTAAAGTAATGGGGTTTCTTACAAAACAAGGTTTTTCTTTAGGTATGGTTTAAACCATCGAGCCTGTTTTTGAAATAAGAACTTAGAACTGAAATCGAAATACAGCTCCTTTTACAAAACTGACAATTTAGCACTGAACTAAGTTGTCAGTTTTGTAAAAGGAGCTGTATTTCGATTTCAGTTAGGTTCTTATTTGCAAAACAGGCTCGATGGTTTAAAACATACCTAAAGAAAAACTTTGTTCTGTAATAAGGAGGTTCTAGTATATTTAGAAGTCGAACTTCTTAGGTTTTTTAAAACTTAGGCGATGTGTTTTTATAAATAACAGAGATTATTTAAAGAGTTAATAAAGTTCAGCCTCACCCTTCCCATTAGTCTTGTAAACCTTTCTAGAGATTACGAAATATGAGATTAATTAATATTATTACAACGATCCTCAAATAAGAGAACATTAAGTTGATGAAAAAAATTATGATGAACACGACGACGTTACGTTTAAACACCTCATTTTCTAACATTTTTAAAACACATTTTCCGGGGCCGTAAACCGAAGATTCCATTAAGTACTCAAACGCACATTACCATGAAATATCATTAGAATTTTATGATAGTGAACGAAATAGTATGATTCGTGTAAGAGCTTTTTAAGTGCATATCAGAATGCATACAGGAGTCAAATTAAATGTCCGAGTGTCAATGAAACTGTAAAAAAAGTTAACTGCCGTCCGGGGGCACAGGAACGCATAATTTCACCATAAAACTGAGTTTTATTATCAGCAACAAGGCACAACTCTTTACTGTTTACTAAACTGCGGACGTAACCCTTGCAGGCGAATGGAATCTTCATATTTTATATCGCCATCGTTTTACACGGATATAAAAAGTTCTGCAGTAACAGCGCTCTAATATCTATTTATTAGAGACGCCGTATGCGGAATATGGCAACGCAACTAATCTAAGAGTAAACGTTTATATTTAGAAAGTAGAATAGAACCTTGATGATTAACCCTTGGCCCCAAAAGTTTAACAACTTTGTGCGCATAATATTCCTGTAACTACTGCCGAAATAGTATAATTAAATCGGGTCACTCCGCATCAATTTGCATGGGGAATGATACGGAATCGGGACTGAATAGTCTTTATTCGATTCATGTCACCGTCGTCGCGTCCACGTCACAACGTATAACGTGTTTCACCTTGAATCTTGACTGGAAGGAATTTCATTTTCGCCCCAGCTCAAAATACTTTTAAAATATTTGGAATCTTAGGAACTCAGCCAGAAGGTAAATCTTGTTTTTTTATACTTTTCCGAGAAATAAAAAAGGGTTATGTGTATTTATGACATTCAAGTAATAATAATTTTCTAAGATTTAGACAAAAAAAATTCAAACAATAATGCTAACGTTTGTTCTTTAGAACACCAAATTCTGTTTTGGAAATACAACATTAATAAATTGTAATAAGAAGCTTCTACAAGGATGTTATAAAACTCAACGTCATGCTGACACATTAAACCCAAACTTGTTTGCTACGTTCACATGAAAAGTTAAAAAGCTGCTATGTATTTTACGTTCCAACGTGATATTCACTTTAAAATTACGTTCACGTACGTTACAGGTTATTAAACCACCTTCACGCAACAACAGGCTAACTTAGTTGGTTTAACAAGTTACTGGTACTTGCTACGCCGTAGCGCCTCGTAGCACGTTTTTACCGTAGATCCTCGTAGCTGGATCTAAAAATGCGCTACAAGGCGCTACGCGTAGCATCGTAGAATTGGTTGGCAAACCGAGTGGCCCGCATTGAACAGTGGACAAAGTATTAAATGAAAGCTTAAAGCAAAGAGTCTTGGCACTGATGGAGAAGCTCTTGCCAATATTACACGAGACTCAGTCGAGTATTAAATTCTACAGTTTAGCAAATAACGGACTTGCTTTTTTCACACTGTGAGAATTCTGTTGCCTCTTTTGGTGTACGTAGTCCAATCCATCGTATTAAAATAGTAATATATTTTTTGTTTCATATTACCCTAATCTATATTCCAGATTTGTGATTTCGAAAAAATACAACGACATAAACAGCAGAAACCAAGAAAGGGGTTTTTCTTTACTGATTGATGGATACTGTTTTAAAACTAGAAACACATCAAGGTTCACATGAATTTCAAATAATTGGAATAGCGAATTATGAACTTTATCTAACCACAGAACACTAAAACCATTGGATACATTACCTAAACTCCCGAACACGAGGAGCATACTCATCAAGTACTTAATAAGCGTTAGTATGTCCATCGCGGAAGCACAAATCATATTTGGATGAGTGAGAATCGCATATCGTTTATCAGTGTACCACAGAATCAGCTCGGATGAAGTGAAGTGTGACCGCAGCCTCCACACTTATTTAATAACTATGTAGTTGGCCGCGACTTTGTTCAAATATCAGCTTTAGTCCGTTAGACCAAAGAGATATTTAGATGCCAAAAATCATTTCTTGGTGGAAGTATTTATTTCGAATACGTGCTACGCAAAAAACTGTGCGTATTGGTGCTACGCACAAACTGGCGCGTGAAAGTGCTAATTCGAACGCAGAGCTGCTACGCAAACATTCCAATTACACACTTACACAAAAAAAATGATTTTCTGTTCTTCAGACTCTGTCACGGAACTACTTTTGTATCGGATATTGATTAGAACACATTTGAGTGCATAATAATTTGAGACCCAATAAATCTAATGAAATTGATGTCAAATTAATTGCTGTTCGCCAAACTCCTGAGATTTATGTCGATCTGTTTTAGACAATTAATTGGGATTCTAACTTGACAATTGTAAACAATAAAGCCCTTATTCATAAAAGTTATGGAACATCTAAACAGTTGTTTAAGTCTGAATTCAATACGAAACCAGACTCAATGAACTGTTTAGATGTTCAATATTTTTTATGAATAAGGTCCTAAATGATTAGTGTGAAACATTAATTTACATGGTCGTTGATTACCGTTTGTAACATATTGAGATTTATGTCATAACTTGCTTTAATCGTAAAAGGAGTTATCTGTTTTATCTACACTTTATAGTCTTTGTCGAGCCGCTAACTATATATGAGTACAGAAAGATTCTGTTTATGTGATGGTATGAGCAAACAAACTACGAGTACAAATGAGCGTCGGATTAAACTACAACATTATTGATGAAAACACTTTTCATTGATACTGATAGTTGATGAACTATTATAAAACTTGAAAGCCGGTAACTTTTATACTTTCTATGTTAAACCATTACACTGAAAGTTTTTAATGCAACCTGTCTGTTTCATTAAACTACGTTAATAATTCGCTATATTTATGTTGTGTGCAGTTTCAATTATCTAAATATATAAATTGATTGATCTTTTCAATTATAAAAATTACAAACCATTCGGAACTTCCCAAAAGTTTACGTCCATATCATTGTGTAAGACCAGTAAAACCGGGAAGTTACAACCTGACTGCAAACTAATCTACTTTACGGAATTAAAATAGTTACCAAACAATGCGCGCTCATGCCAATCGCCCCAATCACCAACTACTTCGGATTACATTAACCTAATTGATCACTGAAAACAAAGGTACAAACTAACTTAATATAACCTTACATGGAAGCACGGGGACTAATTTAATACAGATACACATAAATAGGCAGAAGCCTGGAAGTCGTAAGATATCATTGTAGTAAGTCGTTAATTCTGAAGAACTATATGACCAATCGTTTTTTTTTCCTTATCTTTCTGTACATTTAATGATGGTCTGTCAGTTTGAGTACTTTATGCAGCCTATAAAAATGTCCTTTATTTGGTATTTGTTCGTGTAATCGTCGAGCTCCTTAAATTTTGAGTTGAGCTGTACGATAATTGACTAATGCGTACACTGACTGGACAAGTCCACTCAATTATTTATCGTCCGCCTTCAAAATGCCATTTCAGACGCCAATATATAGTCTTCACATGATCTGACCAAGATTAAGTTTAGAATTGAAAAAGTTTGATTCTGAGTTTGTTTCGGCTTTTCTTCGTAGAATGGTAGTAGTAGTTAAAAGTGTTTGTACAAACCTATTAACAGAAATCAAATCGTTTATAATTGGCAAACCAAACATAAAATGTTCACTGGAATAAAACCGTCTAGTTGAGTCTGGCTATTTATGTAGACGGGTGTCAGATTTGAAACGCACCGCCGAAGCAAGAGAAACTGTTATGTCGTTAAGTTTAAGTACACAAAATGCTGTACAACGTACTTTAACCACTTAAACAGCATTTTGTATGCTCAAACTAGACTTTGTTAACAAAAACTGAAAACTGCAAAAGGTACCATTTTTTTGCAAAAGATCTTTAACTCATCATGTTTATGATAAAGCCATAGACTGGACTACTAAACAAGTACTTATATCATTCAACAAACCCAACATTTAGGTACACACGCTTACTATAGGGTCTTGTTTATAAGCTCAGGTAAAGGCCACAAGGTGACAAATAAAATTAGTCAACCGTTACTAATGAGAGGTGGAACACCTTGGGACGCTAAGTGGCTATTGCACAGATTACCTACTAACATAATTTGGGTAGAATATTTACCAGACGAAAATATTGACTCGAATTTCGTCCGCAAAGTAAGGGAGCTTTACATTTACGACAGATGCATGTAGAGAAGGAAATAAATATTCCCTTTTGTTTAGATGTCGCAGAGATTTGTGTTGCGTTCCAGCCTTAATCCATTGGAATTGGAAAAATAATCCAACAATTTCAAAGTTGGAACGTAGTCTTCAAGATCCATGCGATTATATTCTATAAGACTGCTTTCTAACTGAGACTTCAACTTGGCGTCAGTGACGAGAGTAATTAAGTTAATTTTGTAATTACATATTTATCTCAGTAATTACATATCTTACGAAATAAACATGTAAAAGTAAATGGCGGAAAATTACGTTACAGATTAGCTTAAATTCGAATATTTTGTGTCTATTGCGGTGTGCTAATTTTAAATTACAGAACATTCATGTTCTGTAATTAGAGAAGGGTTAATTTATTCTGAATCGTGTTACATACAGAGCGAAAGATTTGAACAGTGTGATCTCAAGTGAGGTCTTAGGACCAACCCTTCTAAAGGTGCGTTTAGACAAGCATAAATACCTTCATGGTATTATATGGATCTAATAGATATTTCGAAGATATTATGTTCTCTCATCATTTAAGTTTTAGCATTTTAATGTCTTCCTCCAAAAAATAATTTTCTAGACACGTATGTCTAGACTACTCGGGATTAGTATTCTAGGATTTAATCAAAATTTACGGTTTTTGAAATGGTTTATCGTTTAGTAAAAATAAAATAAAACGAGTTATTTAGATTTATGGCTAGTCGCAGCGGCGATAAGTTGTCTGCCTGTTTACTGCACGTATTTTGTAAACTGCTGCACTGATTGTCAAGTTCCGGAATAGTCATGCTGATATGCTATCCTGGAAAATGGTTAAAATTTCTATGAACTAATTTTAATATTTAAACAAGGTTCAAATATTTACTAGGTAATAAAAAAAGTTATGTTACACTTCCCGAATACCGATTACACAAAAGAGTAATTTTAATTATCTTACTTATGTTTATGTAACTTTCAACATCAATAATAAAATTTAGACGAGTCAATAAAAAAGTAAAGAAATATTTTGCACCATAATTTCAATCAAAAAACTTTATTGGAGTTTTCCAAGTACGTGCGTGACATTAATTTGATTCGATTACGTGGTAAAGTTTGCCCTATTTCTATTATACTGCTAGTACAAGTTTCCGTATTAAACCCTTACCAATTGAAACTGTGAGACCCTACTCGTAATGATTCGCTAAGTGTTTTTGTTTGGAGCTGTTCAACAAAAAGATTGTGATGAATAAGGTTTTGTAAACTATTGAAGCAATTTAACTTTGCACAGTGATAAGTAAATAAATGAAATGTTACTATGGGCAGATTTTTCAATAATCAGATAACTAATGACTGCAGAATGAATCTGACAGTTAGGTCTGTTTTCTATACAAAAGCTGCCAAACCGATATATTAATTCCTCAGGTGAAAGTAATCTGACTATTGAAAAATTAGCCCTTACTTTCATTAAAAAATTGTTTCTAAGGGCAAATTCCACCAAGCTTTTATCCCTAGAATGTCTTGTTCTGAAAACAAATGTTGAATTTTTGACAGTTTTTCCATACTAGAACTGTCAGACGTCAATTTTATTCCACGGATAAAAGATTTAGCTGACTTTATAAAATCAAGATCAAGTCAAGAGCCAAAAGTTTAGAAAATAATTTGTTGATGGCTTCAAATCTTTTTATTGTTTATGATCATTAGTTTCCATGAGTGTTCTTCTACGTAAGACGTACATCTACTCCAGAGCAAATATAAAACACATTTACGAGACAGGTCAAACTTTTCTTTTAGTTTAGATTATAATGGATATTTTTTCTCGCTGATTAAAATATATTCCATGGTTAAATTAACACGACTTCTTTAGTGCTTTGTATTAAAATGTATTGCACGACATCTATCAACAAGGTGCTTCAAAATTCCGCGGAAACAAAATTAATAATCATTAACAGTTGCGAGAAAAAGAAAAACAAATATAACAAATAAGCTTAATTTATTTAAGCGAATATAATTAGTAGCGTCAGGTATTTTTGTAACCCTTTAAGCCTTAATCCGGACGTTTAATTACTGCCTACGAGTGACCTTGCTATCTCATCTTGAGTCGTGGGCGGGGAAAAATAACATCGAGCACCATAATGTAAGGAACACTTATCTTCATGCCATTACAACATGCGAATATTTTGTATGATGATGTATTTTGTAAGTTTGATATAGTAGGTAGGTAGGTAGTTTGAATTTAAGTGTATAAGGAAAATTTTATTTAAAAAAGTTGGTGTCCCGAACCTTTTCCGGAATGTTTCCCAAAACCAAATTCTCCGTAACTCTCACAATTATTTAGTGTACAAAGGTAATTAACAAACAGCTCACTTCCGATATGCATTTTTAGCTCTAAGTATATTATTTTTGTTGTGTTTTAATTGGGTTGATCCGTAAAATATTTTTGACCTATTTCAGAAACTCATGAGCTATTTTTACAATGGGTTTGGGGCTAATGATGTGTGGGAAGTATTTGTAACATTGTAACGAGCAATGAAGAAACGGAACACCATACATACACACATGCATAAAGACACCCAATAGCTATATTTGTGTAAATATGTTTTTACGAAATTATAAAAGTCTAGGTTTCATGATTTACGAAAATACTTCGTTGTTTTTAAACGTGTTTGACAAAAAATCTTGCTCCAGCTTTAGAAGAATATTCTATTTTCGGTATTTTCAGGGATACTTAAGAGAAACTTAACAAGCCTAAAACGTTCCATAACCACGAAGTAGTGGGTGATTCTGCCGAGACGGGCACTTAGCGTTATCTAACGATTTGCAAGAGGGTTTAAATATTAATTCATGCCAATGTCAGCATGTCAAAGACGACTGAACAAATAATAATCATACTGAAATGGAAAACTCTCTCTTACACACACACTTAAACATAGTGCACATTGCTGTCAAAATATTCTTCTAAACTAATTTGTTTTAATTTCATTGTTCTAGACAATGTTTTTTTTTTTAATAATAACAGTTTTTCATGTGCTTCTCAAATGTAACAAGCCATCACTCTCATATGTAATGCGCACTTCATTATACGGTAATAACACCCATGGACTCCACGAGCTCAACCTAGTGTGGAGTTCAAAAGCAAAACGCCTCCTTTTACGTCCTATTATTTTTCTTTATGTAAACTTAGCTATTATTATAATGTAGATCATAAGGAAATGTAAAGCACTGTTTTTGTCAAATAAGCATTATTATTATTATGTTTAAAAATGAACGAACGTATTAAAAGCTCTTTGCTTGTGATTTCGTTTGCGACGTACGATTTCTCGTTAAGCTTCAATGCACGTTCTACGTATTCGGATTTATAATAATGGAATTATGTTTATTGAAAAAATACGGCACACAGCTTATCTTGTTACAGGATTTTCGTCTTACTACGAGTATATTTTGCATATTATTAGATACCACAAAAGTATGAGAGAAGAGTTAAATATACATATTATTAATATAATGTATGGAAATTTCCGCCCACTCCCTCTCACTGAGATGAGGGCTGTGTCCCAGCAGTGGGAATTATGCTGATTATGCTTTTGCTTAAGCTATGGAAATTTTGGGGAAGAATGACTTTGGAGGCTTTAATTTAAGGACTCCAAATGTCAAGTATTACACATTTTTTTCTTTCTAGTATTTAGGTACCTACTAAGTTTATAATAATGATTTATACCTTTCTAAAGTAGTCTGCTTATTAGAATTAAAGCATAAGATTACATGAATCTACTAATGCACTAATTAAAATATTGACGCTAGTTTACTTGCGTATTACAACAGTACGAAAAGTAATCATGAGTTTAATTTTCCTTTTACATTACGTTACAATTTTTTTTTTGTGCCAAAATTAACAACGCACAAAATAACAATTCCTCGATTTCAATTCTTCCAATTCAGTTTATATAATTATTGTTTTTCTGGGATCGTTTAGTCGGCTTTCCATATACGTTCCATTGTATTGAAAGATACATGCGAACAATATCCTGTTGTACGGCCTCATTTGATTTGAAGCCCATTGTGTGGGCAGTGCTCATGAGAAATTATTTAATTAACATTTTTTAAACATCTTATCAAAATATACAAGGCACTACACATATAACAACATTTACTCTAGCCTGCCGGAAGTTTCATTCAGAAATCGTTATTTTTTGTTTACTCCTAAATGAAAATCTCTCAAAAAAGTAGTTTAATGAAATAATTGGATTAAGCACCCATTGTACATATACACGTCTTTAGTTTTGCATCGGTTTAACGAAATACTACCAAATTATTTTAAAGCTCTCTGACGAAACGCTTCCTCGAGGTACAGAGGCTTTGTTCTAAAAAAAAGTGGAAAGAGCCTCAGACACGGTCACGGTTTCAAAAGCCATTGAAGTTAGAAAGTTTTTTAAGCATGTAGCTTAGACATTAAATGTTTTGACACACAAAATTTTTGAAAAACAAATATTACATACTTATTAGTTCGCAATTTGTAACTTTTGAAGTTCCACCTTCATAATAAGTATGTACTGGAGGAAAATTCACTTTCAATATTTTCCTGTTAATAAAAATTAGGGTAAAACTATTACCAGTAGGTAACGGGATACAAGCATTCGTCAAAGTTTATTTGAAATAACAGGTGATAATACGATTTACGATTAATCCAGTGACGAGTTGCATTTAGATACGAATTGTATTGCAGCGCAGGGATAAAACTGCGTGAAAAGCTGAATTTACGTTTTCGGGGATTTCGTGAAATCTACAATGATAGTGTAATATTAAAGTTCTGCGTTGAAAATCACCGTCGTGTCTAAAAATATTAGTTTTTTTAAAGAAAATAAGGTGGGAAGCTTTTTTAACCTGTTTCAAAAAGGAATTATCAATTCGGCATGTTTTTTTTTTTTTGTGTGTGTTCGGGCATAACTCCGTCATATATAGGTATAGACGGATTTGCAAAATTCTTTTTTGTTCGAAAGGGGTTTACTCCTAAATGATTCCGTTTAAATTGCATACCTATAGATGTGATGATGAGTTTCGAAGACAGACAACGGAACTCTTCAAAAAATGACAGCAAATCAACCGCGATTGCTGCTATCGCATAAATATGCATTTTTTGACCCCATGGATGATGAAATGTTGAATTGGTGGTTGGGGTAGGTACTAAAACTAAAAAGTTAAAAAAAAAACCTTTTCCAAAAAAAAACCGACTTCCGGAAAAAAACGACAAAGTGAAAAATTACATTAATTTCGGAAGTCGGTGACTTTGGATAGGTATTTTTTTTTTAAGTAGGTATTGAAGTGTACCGACTAAAAGTTATTTTGCCGTACTTTTCCGTTTTCACTGTCACGTTTTGGTAATTTTCGTCAAAATCCGGAAAAGATTAAAGTTTGTAGGTACGTTTTTTCACTAGAAAATGGAAGATTTTACGTGTAGATAATGGTTAAGCAGAGGGTATTCAAATGAGATTTTAATCAATAACATTGTGAAAAAGAAAAATTCTACTGTCCCTAGCAGTTGCCAATCGCAATGGACAGTCTGGACACTGAACACAATAACAAGATTACGACATTATGGTGGCTGCAGTGCCATTTCTGTAGGGTTTGGATAATCATTGTCTGGACAAGAGTAACTTTAATGCTAAAACTAGGGTGTTGTGGATAATGCAATGTATATTTGGCCCTTGTTCATAACAAGTGCTTACTTAGTAAACAGTTTCTGAATGATAGTTATTAACATATTTTTTGTAAAGAAATGATTGATCGCCGTATTCTCTTGTGTACGTAATATGTCACTTCTACGAGGATGTCGTTTTAATTAATGTTTGAGCTATTGGTTAATTCAAAAATTAATTCACAAGCTTCTGGAAGTATAACATTCATTAAAACTTTTATAAACTATAATATAATATACTTAAAAACTTTGTTCCCCATTTTACGAAAATTATGAGAACGGAGGAGTATAAAATTTGGCACAGTTAAAGTTTATATGGAGAAAGGGCGTTGAAAGCTAATATTTTTAAATAATATTGCATTAGAAATACATAAAGTTTTAAATTAATTATATAGTCTACTGGGCGACCACTAGTAGTAATAATTGTGTTCTGTAAAATTCTGTAACAACTTTCCATTGTTAAAAAAACTTTTAAAAAGTTTGTGCTTAGTTGTTTCTATAATTATATTTTCCTTAAACGAGTGGTTTTTTAAAGTTTATCTTTGAAATTCCTTTTACTGAAATCTATAGAAAATATTTAACAAACATTATATTTCCGCCCTAGAATTACTATTTCATGTGTCCAAATATTTAAAACTGCTTACAAAAAAATAATCTTAGACCACATAAATATTTACGAATGCACACAAAACTTCGAAATCAATTCAGAAATATAATCGGAAACATTAACATTTAAATCGTATCTAACTCGTACACATATAAAGTACGTGATATTTAACTCATACAATTCCATGAATATTTTTCTGCACGATGGAGCAATGTAGTGGAACTTACCTGAGCTGTATCGGGACCGGGCACGTCGGATCGTCACTAGTGAATACTTCGAATCACGTTTTCGAAATGATGGCGCGCATTCAATAACAAAGTTTCAGGCATGCAGAGCTTATATAGCAGTCCGCCCCGCCCACCGCGCCGCCTTCGGGCGGGACGTCCCCGCACTACAGCTATCAAGCTTTTCACTTGACGCAACCTCAACTTTTTCTTAACTTTTAAACGCCTGAAAATTTTGGTGTGAAAGGATTTTTGCAAAACGTACTGCCGAGCGTACGTGTTTATAACAAGCTTTTTTCTTAAACTTTATGTTATTTAAGATTAATTCAGTTTTTTGAAGCCTGTCTTCTGTAGACGCGTACTTTCTGAGAATATTATTGAGTGTTTGTATAAAGTTTGGCAACAGTTAATTTATTTTATAGAATACTAAGAAATGTTCCAGTTACTCGTGAAGTTCTTGATATACATGAAAATTTACTTTAAAAAAATCACAAATCAAATGGAAGAAAAAATTATTCTTTTCAAGTTATATTTTGATTAATCGGAATAAAAAAGAGATGTTGAGGGAAAAAGTACCAAAGTAAATGGAGTTTCCTTTCAATAAAAACATCAATTCCCGACGGAGGTATACCGCCTTACCTAATCGTAATTGTAATAGAAAACAGTTCGGAACCAACGGATTTTCCACAAAATCTCTTTCATCGTAACTATATTATTATTTATAGATGAATTCTGAAACGATACTTTTGGAACTACTTTACTTTTTAAATATTATTTTTGGGATATATGTGAAGCCTTGACATACGTACGTTGACGAAATTTAAATTGATAAATGAACTGTTTGTTTTCTATTCATTAAATTAAATTAAATTTAAAACCATCCATCGGTTTCTTACTACAAAATTGAACTATATTCGACGACCCTGGTTATTTATTTATAAAAACTTATTGGCCAAGTGATAACGGCCGCGACTTACGAGTTGTAAGGTCGTAGATTCGAACCCAGCCAGGCGCTTTACTTTGTGTAAAATATTTCATCACCACTGCTCTCAAAACGATGAAGGAAAACATCGTGAGGATACCGGCATGTCCTAGAACAAAAATTTCGACGACATGTGACATCTACCAACCCGCACCTAGCCCGCGTGGTGGATTACGGCCCAATCCCTCTCACCGAGAGGAGGCTTGTGTCCCAGCAGTGGGAACATTATAAGCTGATGATGATGATGATGATGATGATGATGATGAATGCACAAGCAAAAAATACCATACAAAGGCGGACTTAATGCCTGCCGTACTTCTCATAGAAGTAACCTCTATCAATCCAACCACTTTTCAGGTGGAAACCTTAATGTAAAACAGTGTTTTTAAATCTGAACGTCTTTGTTCATATTTTCTTACAAAGTTGTTTTATGTCATTTAACTAACACGATGTATGGTAATTCAAAACATAAAAATTAATAAACGCACAAACTGCACAGTTTAGTACCCCGTCATTAATTTTGTATGAACTCGTATTGTAATTTTAGGACTTGGCTGTGCGTTACATTGTTGTATAGTTGGTAATTTGTGAAGGATTTGTCACAGTAGCTGTGAGGAAAAAGTCACACGTCCGCCTTTACAAAAAAAGCAGGTAAGTAGGTACAGTCACGAGCGATAATATGTATACGCTCACCAACTTTTAAAAGTGATTTTCTCCACTTTTACTCATTGTATCTTATTTTATTATGAAAATAATATTTTGGAACCCATACTGTACTGAAATACCCAAGTTATCTCAAGGTCGCAATCGCTATTTAAAAGAAAATCGCTTTTGAATTTGGCGATGTGTATACATATTAATGCCCGTGACTGTACATCATGAAACCAATGTCGGGAGAGTATTTCCCGGTTCCTATAAACAAAAACGGATCGTTTTGCTTACCAATGGTAGCATTTTTTATTTCCAAAATAGGCAAATAATTAGTTTCATAAGCTAATTTTACCTGTGATAATTACTTCCAAATAGGGGAGGGGGAAGGGTCTACTACGCGAAGGTTACAGCATAACTATGTGAAAGTCTATTAACTGCTCTCAAATACAATGTTCTTTTTTATTCTTTTTATTTTTACAATGCTGACATATTCTCGTCATTAATTGACATTTTACATCAATTTTATTTAGGTTCATTTTATTTATGTAGATTATTTTACATATTGTGATTTTCTACTCTGTATTCGTCTAAGTACCTGGTACTTATTGACAGGCCTGCGCCTGCTACTCTTTTAAAAATAACTGGCTTTAACAATATTTTCAAATTACAGAGATTAAATGTATGGGAGGACACTCCCATACATTTAATCTCTGTAATTTGAAAATATTGTTAAAGCCAATTATTTTTAAAAGAGTAACCGTGGAATTTCTTGCCGGCTCTTCTCCATAGAAAACAACAATTTGGAACCGTGCACCTAGCTTCTGACGTTTCATAAGTGCCCATGCAGGTTTATATGAAATAAAAATATTTTGATTTTGATTTTGATTAGGTCATTTTGCTTCATTATTCGTAAAGATACAAGAGTCTTAATTTTAACCTACAACTGTCCGTAATTTCTTTTTTTTTTTTCATACAAATAAATGAAATTGGAGTGTCTGTTTATATTAAAATAACTGTTTTTTATGAAACGTATACACGGTACATATACCAAAATAACATTTTTGAAAATTTTACTCTGTCTGTCTGTTTGTTCCGGCTAATCTCTGAAACAGCTGGACCGATTATGACGGGACTTTCACTGGCAGATAGCTGATGTAATAAGGAGTAACTTAGGCTACTTTTGTTTTAGAAATTGTTAAATTCCACGCGGGTGAAGTCGCGGTCACAGCTAGTTTGTTAATAACACTAGTTTCATTTTTCTCGCTCTTCATTAAATCACTGGTATAAATATGACTAGCTAAGTCAGCAAAATTAGAGCTGCGAACATCACTCGTCGAATCTCCTTTGATGCATCATTGGTTACAGTAGTAGGTAATTTTTTTTTCAATAGATTTAGTGTTGCTATAATAGTGCTGCATTAACACCACACATTATGAAAATTTTAAAGTTTCATGAGTAAAGTTCAACACAAAGTTTCTTCGTCATTAATCTATTGTTTTCCTTACTAAAAACAAAATTCGTTACGTGTTCCATGTTTGTTTTTAGAGCCTTTTACTGTAAACAATTATACAATTTAAGTATTAAAATTTGAAATGTCAAACGCGAATAAAACCATCATCCTTTTGATTAAGGGGAAAGAGCCAGGCTAGCCCGCGACATTCAAATTTTGTTACGTTTTAAGAAATTTGCAGGACAGTGTCAGGTTGTACATTGATTAAAATATTATTCGCGACCATAACACGCATGTATTTGTAGAATTATAACCATTAAAATCATCAATACCTATAATGCTTTAAGTTCTTTTAATCCCATTGAATGACTTTCTCATGAAATAAATATTTTCTTCAAGAAATAGCCTGACACTGACCTACAAATTGTAAAAGACGTAAGAAAATTTGAATTGAACTTTGCCGGCTACTTTGGCGCTTCCCCTTAATCAAAAGGATGATGGTTTTATTCTCGTTTGACATTAAAAATTTAAATACTTAATTGTATAATTGTTTACAATAAAAGGCTCTACAAACAAAGATCCCACACGTCGATGGAAAGCTATCGGGAATCGTTTTCCCCCAACACATTACGTCATGATGCTCATAGAGCAATCCATCATTTATGAAGCACTTGATAACAATAATTACACATTCTGTTTACATTAAAAGCAATTAAAAACGATTTTTGTTTGACGTACTCCAATTACACAAATATACGATGCCCATTATGGAAATGTGCTCAGCGGTTAAAGTGAATGAACCCATAGATGGTTAAACTATTGTTTAGGCGCGGCTTGTTTATTATTATTATTTATTTAACTAGCTGTGCCCGCGACTTCGTTCGCGTGCATGTCGGAAAACAATAATGTGTCGCTTTGACGGTGTAGGTACCCCCCCCGAATGGGTTCCCGCATTGTCGTTGCGGGGGGGCTTAGTAACCGTGGTCTCCCATCCACGGTGAAGCCAAGAGGAACCCAACGGTGGGGCCGCTCGTCAGGGCTTTTGCCTTCAAGCCATTGACGTAGCGGCCAAAAAGTAGGTTGCGGTGAGGTGCACCGCAACTGAGGTGGGCCGCGATGTCGAATGGGAGGCATCGCGGCTGAGGGTTACAGGCCGCGGTAGAGGAGGAGTGCCGGTGCTTCTGAGCAGCGCTCTTCCCTTCCGTGGCCTGGACGGGGCCGCCACCGTTTGATGGCGGACGCGGTGGGGCCGCAGGGGAAGAGGAGTGTCGGTATAGCGTCAGCCGCTCTCCCTATCCTCTGCGGCCGAAAAGTGGTAGACGGGACGGCGCGTTGTGTTCCTCACGCGCGCCGTCAAAGATGTCAGCAACCACTGGTGGGGTCCGCAAGGGCCGATGCCTGCCAGGGGTGCGGGTTTGTTCGAAAGAGATACCACGGCCCCTGGCATACGGGCTACTGAAGGAACACGGGTGGGTTTTAGTCAGTAAAAGTCTGACACGCCCTCCTGCTCTACTCAGCAGGAGAAGTCATTTGATGATTTCCCACCCAAAAAAAAAAAAAAAAAAACGGTGTAGGTACCACTCCTCCGATCTTCCGATCTATCCTGGTAGGAATCTACCACAGCTTTCGAATGCAGTCCAGAGCCTAGAGACAAAACACATTACTCTTGGCGTTCACGCTAAACGGTACGCCAAAATGTATGGGAATGACATTACCTGCGGAAAGGACACGGTAATGTCATTCCCATATATTCTGGCGTAGAGTTTAGCGTGAACGTTAACAGAAAGGTGTTTTGTCTAGGCCTGCAGGCGTCTTTAGGGGTTATAATGATATTGTAGGTACAGTAAAAGCTCTTTATTCGCGAGGTATACGTTCCGTAAAATACCTACCGCGAATACAGAAACCGTGACTATGGAATGGTAATTTATATGGGATTATAGGGGATACGTTCCTAAGTGACAAAAAAAACAATTTAATTGAAGTTTTTGACCATATTGATTAATTGTATGAGCGTGATATGGATGCAAGCGACTCTCCAAGGCGTAAACGATCAAGCATTATTTCTATGCGTTAAACAGATTTTTTCGCGTCGAAAATCGTTTTTAAGTAAAAAAAAAATTTCAACATTTTGCAATAAATGGAAAGATGAAACAATAGATAAAACACGCAAAGCGGCTCGTACCAAAGCATGGAATGTCTATTAAGTCGCAGCATTTATAAATGTGGGGGAGGCCTATGTCCAGCAGTGGACGTCTTTCAGCTGAAATGATGATGATGATGATATGTAAATATATGGTGATGAGGTTGGTTTCATTATGTTTGTTTACATTCTCAAAAAACTTTAAAAAAAAAAATACCAACCGACTTCCAAAAAACACTACAAAGTGCAAAATAACTTTAATTTCGGAAGTCGGTGACGTTGGATGTGTATTTTAATTACACCTTTTGTCACCGCCTTCCGAAATTAAAGTTATTTTGCACTTTGTAGTGTTTTTTGGAAGTCGGTTGTTATTTTTTTGAAAAAAGTTTTTATTTTTCACTTTTTTGTTACCTACCATACACCAATTCGAAATTTCATCATCCTTTGGGTCAAAACAATGCATACTTATTTATGTGATAGCAACATTCGCGGTTGATTTGCTGTAATTTTTTGAAGAGTTCCGTTGTCTGTTTCCGAAACGCATCATCAGATCTATATGCAGGGCCCAATCTAAGGGGGGGCAAGCCGGGCAAATGCTCAGAGCGGCAAAAATGAGCGGCGGCAAAATGTATACTTACAAACATACCTACTCTCATGAATTTTTGTATACTTGTTCAGAAGCCGTAGTAGACTAACGTATGTGAATATTATATAGTTAAAAGAATATCACATAATTATGGTCATACCATCTTTGATGGTGTTAGTGCAAAGGGCGGCGAATGTTATTTTTGCCCGGAGCGGCTAAATAGCTAGATCGGGCCCTGTTTATATGAAATTTCAATGGGACCATTTCGGAGTAAACCCCTTTCGAAATTTGCAAATCCGTCTATATACGACGGAGTTATGCCTGAACATACATTAAAAATATAAACATGTGAATTGATAACCTCCTTCTTTTTGAAGTCGGTTAAAAACACCGACCGCGGCGAAGGCGGCTATTGTAGATGTCAAAGGCCGAACCAATACAGCGGCGATATCATTTGACAATGTACTTTAGGCGAAGCTGTAATAAGGTCTATTTCACTTTTTTATAGTCCATCTGACGACGCGTTTACAAAGGATATTGGGTTGGATACCTATTGGAATCCTTTTTGTTATTTGTTAATATGTATGTACCGATGTACCGATTAGACCCGCAAATAAATAAATCTTTAGCCGCGGATATAGGAATTGGGTCGCATTTTTTTAATCCGCGAATAGTGAAAACGCGAATGAAGGAAGCACGAATAAGGAGCTTTTACTGTACTTACTCAATAAATCGACTGCGCGTCTGGTTGAGTGTGCTGAAGCATTATTCCACGCGGGGGCGGGCGCCTATCTCGGCCCGTACAGGCGCGTGTCTTTTAGCTTTGTTTATCAAACGTTGACCACTGAATAAAACCACAGCAGTGGGAATGGTCTGCACGGACTGCGATAGGCCTCGACAGGTAGCAGTGCAGTAACACCTGACGCCACCTGTCAGTTAACGGCCCGTGGGACCATGGCGTTATCACGATGAAGAAAGATCACGCTGTAAAGGTGGATACTGACCGGCGTCACGGGTCAAAATGCACCTAATATGTTACCAAGCAAGTATTCGTGCAGTCAGTAGTACCTACGGCAAAACATGCGAGCGAGCAACACTGATTTTAGCACACGGCGTAAAGACATGCTCGCTGCGAATGTTACCATTACCTACGCCCCGTAACGTCGGTCATTATCCACATTAAAAGCGCTGTTGAAAAAAAAACCAAACCAGGCAAAAAAAACTATTTAATTGTATAGCACGGGTTTTCTATGAACATAGTAAGTACGATGTTGTTGCTACGTAGTGCCATACCGCGCGCGCCCCCACCTCTCTCCCCGCTGCTGACGCAGGCAGCAGGAAGAGAGAGAGCCCGATCCCGAGGATAATGGACGTAACAGAGCGATCCTCCGCGACTCTCAGTTGCGATGCCTTTTTATTGTAAATTGTAATCAAAAATGTTTCAGTGTTTCTTTTGTTCAGCCATACATTTATTTGTAGACCAATAAATAATTATATTTAAAGAAGCGACTTTAAAATTGTCAATATTTTACTATTGTGATTTCTATTGTTCCTGTGTAGGTAATGTATCCTTTGTTGGAGATGCCAAATGGATAAATAAATACATTTTTAAACTTGTTTTAACTAAGAAAATGCTTCTCTGTAAGCGATGTTGCTCGGAAGAGCATCGACATAACTACAGTTGCCCGTGTGAAAACCTATCTATTTACTCAAATCCACCAGTAGTTATGGTCGCAATTTTGGATTTTTTTTCCTGACTTTCACCATCCGACCTCGCTTGAACCCCTCCCCACCTCGAAAACTAACATCACGAAAATTAGCACATAAGTATTTACAACTCTTTACTCCCAAAACTCCCATTATTTGAATCGAGTAATGCTGTAAACACGCATTTAAATTTAACATTTTCAAAAATCGCGCGAAATCTTGTTGTTGTCTTTGCAGGTTTGCTATTCAAACCTAGATGGCGTTACTGACGCTAGAGATTAAAAATTTGGAGATGTTCCTCTAGCCGCTCTAATTTTGCTACATTATGCTAGATGGCGCTACTAAGACTTTTATCACAATTAAAAATGAGATTACTTCCCCTCTATTTGTATTAATTTGATTGATAAAACTAATAAATATTTATCTAACATTGCATTCTAGGTATATGACTCAGAACACCACGCCAGTTAATATTATCACAACTTTTTATTTGAAATTCTTTTAGCTTTTTTGATTCGTGGGAATCAACCACCAACGGAAAGCGATTTTAGTAATCAGTATCATTACTTTTTGAAATAACACAGACACAGTAAGTAACTTAAATGAGAATGACGTATTAATATTAAGTATTCGTTAGTACCGTTTCACGCCAATAGATGTCGCTAAGTGTTTCAACATTACGTAAATAAATTCTTCTTGAACACTTTAAATTATTTAGATAGGTTGACCGAAGCGATTGCGATGAAACAAAGACTAATATAAACTCTGAGTTATAAACAATATTTGAGTATGAAAGATAACCATATTAGTTTCGTTCTTTTGACGTGATACTTGATCTATTCAACATAGAAACTGAAAAACCGAGCTACAGACAAAAATTTTGATAAGGGTTAAAATGTCATCTGTTGATTATCCCTTACCACCCCAAGCAATTATTTTCGAAATATTTTAAATGTACAGAAAAAGTTCCTTTACAGATTTATTATATGTATAGATAATCAAGTACATCATACATGGTTATTTGAACGGTGATCCCCAAACTAGACGTTAGTCTGTATCTTGGTGATAAGAGTTGTATACATTTTCGTTAGGTATTAGGTCTTTACCTATGAAATTGCCGTTCTGCAGTACTGGCCATTTCAAATCAAAATAATTTTTGTTTGGCTAAGAATTCTAATTTCAAATTAATTTTATTTTAAAAACATGGTTTTTTTTTCTAAAAGTAGTCATTTCTTTATTGATTAGTGTTACATTTTCATCGCATTTCAATCTTTTTCGTCATCATGGATACGTTCAAAATTCGAGTAATTATGGAATATGAGTACCGTCGTGGCAGCAACGCGGCACAAGCGGCACGCAACATCAACGACGTTTACGGAGCTAACACTACAAACCAACGCACCACCTGTTATTGGTTTGCTCGCTTCCGTTCTGGAAATTTCGACCTGAAAAATGAACCTCGCGGTCGTCCGAAGACTTTGGTCGACAATGACGAATTAAAGGCGATTGTGGAAGCTGATGATACACAATCTACGGCTGAATTAGCAGCAGCTTTCGACGTTAGCGTAAAAACAATATTGGTCCATTTGCGTCAAATTGGCAAGGTAAAAAAGCTTGACAAATGGGTGCCCCACGAACTCAATGATCGCCAGCGCGAAGTACGCGTCGAGACGTGCCTTGCACTGCTCAACAGACACACAAATGAAGGAATTTTGAACCGCATTGTTACCTGCGATGAAAAATGGATTCTGTTTGATAACCGTAAGCGCTCAGCAAGTTGGTTGGATCCTGGTTCAGCACCTAAACAATGCCCTAAACGAAAACTTACCCCTAGAAAAGTGATGGTCACTGTTTGGTGGTCTAGCGCCGGTGTGATTCATCACAGCTTCTTACCAAACGGGGTGAGCATTACTGCAGATGTGTACTGTGAAGAACTGAACACAATGATGGAGAAGCTGGCGCATCTCCAACCAGCATTGGTCAATCGCTCGTCTCCGCTGCTCCTGCACGACAACGCGCGACCTCATACTGCACAGCAGACGGTCTCCAAGTTGCAAGAACTGGGGTTGGAAGCTCTCCGTCATCCGCCCTACTCACCAGACCTTGCGCCTACAGACTACTACTTTTTCCAGAATTTGGATAACTTCTTGGCGGGAAAAAAATTTAATACCCGAGAGGCAGTACAAAATGCCTTTGAAGAATTTGTTGCCTCCCGTCCAGCTGATTTCTTTAAGAAGGGCATCAATAAACTGCCACTGCGATGGCAAAGATGCATTGATTGCATGGGTGATTACTTCGATTAATACAAATAAAAAATTCATGAAAAAAATTCGTTTAAATTTTTTCATACAAAACGGCAATTTCATAGGTAAAGACCTATTATATCCAAAAGGACCTTACATGGTGATTATTGACAATATCAAACTAAAAGTTAAGTTGTAAAAAGAAGTAAAATCTTATAATTAACAGTACCTACTTCTCATTCACTCGGCGTTAATTAGGTTCTTTGTTTATGACACAATTGGCAGTTAGAATATTTTTAAATGGTGCTACTTGCCGAACATCATTGCACCGAACATTTTTGCGTTTTAGAGCTTAGTCACAAACTGAACTTACTATTTTTGTACATTGTTCGAAAGGGTGTTTTAAAGAGTAATTTGGTATGCAATATTCACTAGTTGTATCACTTTTTCACAACTTTTTTTAATAAAATTAGCGGAGCTACAACGTAGCACGTATCCATGACTTTCAAAATTGCGCACTGTATGTTGTTAACTTTTTGTTAACTATCCAGTAACCCAGTGTATAGCATATCTAAGCATATTCAGCCTATATTGTTCCCACTGCTGCGGGAACACAAGGCTCCTCTCTTTGAGAGGGAGTGGGCCATAATCTACCACGCATTCCAGTGCAGGTTGGTAGATGAACAGAAAAGATAAAGGATGTCACATGTCTTCGAATTATTGGATCTAAGACAACCAACAAACACCTTTGCCTGCCTGGGTTCAAACTGATGACCTACTCGTAAGTCGAGGCCGATAACATTGGGCCACGACTGCTCTCATTGAGCCACCATTGCTCTCGCAGAGCACTGTCTCACAGCTTTTCGTTAACTACCCAGTAAGTCTGCCAGGGGTGCGGATTGTTCGAAAGAGGTACCGTTGCCCCTGGCACACAGGCAACTGAAGGAACACGGGTTTATTCAGTACAAGTCTGACACGCCCTCCTGCTCCACCCAGAGCGGGAGAAGTTTTTTGATGATTTCCCGCCCTCAATAAAAAAAAAACCAGTAACCCAGTGAGTAGGTACACAATACAAACTGTACCAAAAGTCAAGCTAAAGTAAAAATGGAAGCGAATACCTATTATGAATTTTACTTTGTGTTGGCACCCTTATTTACGTTTTCCTAGCTTGTACCTTTTTCTAGATCAATGTCGTACCGATCCTTAAAATCTCGGAGAGAAAGTCCTTTTGTCCTTACTCCTCGCGTCAATCACTTCAAATAATGCTGTGAGCCATCCAATCAGGAGTACCGTGTGACCTACAGAAAAGGTACTTTGGGACACTCGTAAGTGACGATAGAATTGCCAATGAAAATAAAACTGTGCTTACACGAAAACTTTGTAAGGTTTTTTTGATAAAGCAAAACTTCAAGAAACACTTTCTGAAAGTAAACTTTATTTCATAAGAGTATAAGGTTCTTTTTAAGACGGAAGCCTATCTGACGTAGTTTATCTTTCTTAACAGATGAATGAACTCTCACGCAGTAGAAGAATATGTAAAATTTTCCTATTCTCAGTCGGTGCTTGGAGTAAACTCCTATCTACTGATATTGTTTACCAACTCTGTTTTCCACATTATAAAATCTTAGAGATGTTTTATTTTAACATGTCATGAAACATTTATAACGTACCTATACAGCTCCTTTCAGGAATATTGCCTGTAAACTGCATAAGTAGCCCGTACATGGACTCTTTCAATAAACTTGGCTTAAGTGCAAATTGTTGCGTCCTTGTTTGTATCCATTTTGTATCAGTTCTATTATCACAACAAAACAGACTTACGTTATGAAATGCAATGGACTGAAGTAGGTAGGTACTTCTTACCGCTATTGAGATTGTCAAATATTTTCATTTAAAAAAATGTTCTTAAATCAACGTAACATCACGTCTATTTCCTCGATGGGATAGGCAGAGGTGTAGGTACATACCTACCCATTTTTGCGAATTATTTTTAAGTCTAATGTAATATTGCCTCGAGCCTATTGCCATCAACCGGATCCAAATCCTTTCCTCCTGGCTGCTAACGAAAAAACCCAATCATGATTTAAGACTCCCGCAGACAGGTGCGACGTGACGGTGCGATGCGACATCGGTAGCATAATTTCTGCAATGTTTTCGTAGAAGTTGTTTGATCACAGTCGAGTTATGCCGTTGCGATTCACCAGTCTGCGGAAGCCTTTACCTGACTTGGGAATCGAAACCAAGACCTTATACTCTAGACATATGTGCGAAATACTTATATAACAATAGCTAAAGACATGCTTATGACAGACGTAATATAGAATTGTATACCACTCTCCCGAATACAAGAAATTCACATTCAAGAGTTGGTATTTCTTTGATCCTTTTAGATTCCTTATCTAATAATTCTCGAGTAAATTGCGTGGGCCAGTTTGTTGGAATAATCTTGGAAATTTTTGGTAATCCCACGCGTTCTTACCTATTGAATTCATTGTAATTCAATGAATGTGGTTGCTCATATTTTTCAAACTTATGTGGAGGTAATAAAATGGCAACGAAAAATAAATGATTTCATGGGAAGTTTGTCGTTTTGGAGCTAATTTTACAAAGAACTATATAAAAGAACTAATGTGTGTTTTTTTTCGAGGTATAGAACTTTAAGTTGGCATTACTTTTCAAGATGGCGACCGATTTAACAGCTGTCAAGTAATTTATTTTCAGTTTGGTTTGGCAATTCATCATGAATAGACTCACGCCTGAACAACGCTTGCAAATTGTGCAATTTTATTTCGAATTATTGAAAGACACGTTTGGTAACCGTCTAATTTCATGTTTTGGACCTGTGAATTGGCCTCCAAGATCTTGTGATTTAACACCGCTAGACTATTTCCTGTGGGGCTATGTAAAGTCATTGGTCTATGCGGATAAACCACAAACGCTTGACCATTTGGAACACAACATTCGCCGTGTTATTGCCGATATACGACCACAAATATTGGAAAAAGTGATCCAAAATTGGACGTCTAGATTGGACTACATCCGAGCCAGCCGTGGCAGTCATATGCCAGAAATCATATTTAAAATGTAATGCCACAAGATTAACTTTCGAATAAAAAAAAAATCATATCAATCGAATAATGCATCGTTGTTTTATTGCAATTTAAAGTTCTATACCTCTAAAAAAACACCCCTTATATATATTATATTAAAATAAAAAATAAAATCATTAAATACTCGAATGTTTTTTATTTTTATTTTCAACTCAACGTTTCGTCAAGTTGAACATTCTATTACTCTAAGTTTTAGATAGCAGCAACCTAAGTTTGCTGAACTTCTAATAGATACTAGGCAAACCTGCGGGTCGAAACAAGTACATAAACACTAATAATCGTGTACTTATAGCCATGACATAATATGTACCATATTCATGCTAAACTATTTTACTTACTTACAAATCAGTCGGATCATAACACAAGGCTCTTAATGGGCACTTTCCCTGAAGCCATAAACGGGACACATTAAAGTTATACCTTACCGATTTAGACGTGTCAAAGTTATTGTCATAGTCCATTACCCTTTTTCTGTAACAATATTAGAATTGGAACTCAATCAGAGCTGTCATTGGACTCGGAAAAGATCGATGTCGTAATGAAATGTGAGTCAGTGGGTATGATTTTGAGCAATAAATATTAGGACGTTAATATCTCACACGGGAGGTTAATGTGTCTGTATGCAGAGGGTTTCCAAATGTACATTAAAACATTTATTTGGTCAACTTACCAATGAGCGTTAATAAATATTCTTACCTATTACCTACGCAATAGGGTATTACACCCATTTTTGAAAAGTGTCTTAATTAGATTCTAGAATGCTAATAAATAAACCACAAAAAAAAACAAAAATTTTATTTAATCGATTAGTGCCATCAAAATTCATTTAAACTTTCAAATTTCGCGCGTAATTTGACGAAAACGCTGGACGAAGTGGACGCCATATTGCTCTGTGGGTATGACGTCAGTTTGCTGTATAAACAAATGCGCTGATATTTTTAAGATAATTGTTTATAATTAAAAAAGTAAGTTATTTTTCTACTTATCGTTGGTTTGCTGTTCCTGAATGCAAAATATTATTTAAATAAAAATTACTTTGGCTACGAAAATAATAAAAGTAGATATAAAGTTGCTCAGTTGACGCCGTATGGCGTAGTAATGGCGGCTTATATTTCAAGGTGTTCAAAAACAGATTTCAAAACTGAAATCTTTCAATTGTATTTTAAGTTTATTTTGTTATTTCATGAACTACCTAAACTAACATTTTCCGATTGCATTTGGCCTAAGCTATCTCAATAATATATTTTTAGATTTTTTCTCTTAAAGAGTACAATACCCTATTGTCATAGATTTTTATAGAACAGATATTACCTAAGTAGATAGATTGTAATTTTCAGTTCGGCAGTCAATTCAGTCACATCAAATTTAGGAGTCATGCTCTTATCCAGATGGAGCTCGTGGCTCAATAATAATAGCTGTACGATTCGATCAAAGGTTAAGCTACGGTTGCCGCGGTCGGTTCGTGGATGGTCCATCATCCGTAACATACCGAGACTCCTCCGTGCCTCGAAGAGCATGTTAAGCTGTTATTTGTATATCTTTAACAGTCGTTACGCGGGTAGTCAGAAGTCCTAAAGTCTCACACCCAGTCTTACTAACGGGTATCGTATTACCCAGTAAAGAGGTTGTGGAGGTCAGATAGGCAGTCGCTCTAATGAAAAATACTGCTATTCAGCTGCATACGGTTAGTCTGGAATCCAACCCCAGCAAAGTTGGCAAATGCTAGGCATGCTCTTATACAGACAGCATTTTTTTTTAAACCCGCGTAAATTTGCGCTAGAGCAAAGACAAGGTCTTGCCCTGTTTTTGCCCCTTTTTACTTACAACTAATGTTCGAAGATTTTGAAGCATAATCTTATAATAAGTTACGAGACATGCATTTAACAGGTTTCCGTTTTGATAAAATCTAAAATTACAAACTTAAAACATGCATAAAACGAGAATACCATATTGTGTTCACACAAACCTGCACTGATGCAGTGATAAGCCACAAAAGTTACGCGTCACCCAATAGGTTATAAACTCCGGAGCAGACGGGATCGATGGAGAATAATAAGCGGACAAAGGCCTTCTATTAATAGGCCTGCTTAGGGTTGCTGCATCAGACATTAGAGAGACAGGGTAGAACACTTACATAAGTAGAACTGATGCTAATCTATAATTCTATATACAGGGTTATTGAAAAACACCAATAACCTCTTAAGAGGTCATTGTACTCATCATTATGAACAACTTTTAATAAGAGGCCAAACATGAAATCGCGAAATGTGTTTTTCCAAAAAGTAGTTTTTAGTATCATAAGTCATAAGTAATTTATTTCATAACAATGTAGGTACATTGTGTTGAAAATTAAAAAAAAAAAACATTATAAAATTGCAACTAAAATTAAATTATTAAAATACATTTAGAAAAGTAAATAAAAACATTAAAGGTCAATTAAGAATTCAAGTACAATAGATCATAAATAATAAATGTCAAAGTAATAAAATCAATCATAAGTTACAATGTCATAGGATTCATAGGTCATCTAGGAATTCATTGATGCTGTAATAACCTTTCCCCAATAAATAGGTACGTTCAAGGCACTGTCAAGATTTTTTTTCTAATAAAATGGTCTTTACGTGATTCCGCCTGTTTCATGCGGAGCATAGTCCTTAGAGCTCTTTTCTGAATAACGAATGCCATTTGTATGTTGTACTTATAGCTATTGCCCAGAACTCAATCTTAGCTTGGACTCCACCAAGGCAAACTACACATTTCTAAGTTGAGGTAAACTCAATTCTTCCCTCAGTGTTCTAATCGCATAGCATGCCGAGCTAATAGACTTCGTTATAGACAATGTCTCAACCTTCCAATTCAACAATGCATCAATGTGCACACCTAAGAACTTGACACTGTCAACTATTTCGACCTTGTTCCCACAAGATACAATGTCCAACTTGACGTTATTTCGTACCGTGGGCTTAAATAGGACACACTTTGTTTTATTTACATTAAGTTGCAAATTATTAGTACTGAAACAGTTTTCAAAAGCTTTCAAGAGACTATTGATCTTAGATTCTAATTCCGGTATATCATCTGCAGTAACTATCTCATTTGTGTCGTCCGCAAATACTATTACTTAGTTTTGTGTCTTTAACACCTTTTTGATATACGCCATCAAATCATTTAAAAATATAATAAAAAAGATTGGACCAAGAACGGATCCCTGAGGAACACCACGGCATACCGTAACTAGATTATATCTGTAAGTTTTTTCTTCTCCATCTATCACCGATTTTATCTCCAAAATAACTTCAACACATTTCCCGTATGCCATAATGTTCTAACTTGGCTAGTAGAATCGTCATCAACCTGTGTGTCCGCAAAGAGTTTTAACAACGCAACGGATTCCTAGAGAAATTATTTCGGAAAGTTGATGTGTATTATAAATTAATATTAAACTTAAGTACATAAAATAAAGATATTACGAAATCCCGTTATTCTGCTACATTCGTCGACCCCATCATAGTTGGGAAAATCTAGGCAGATGATAATAATAAATAAATCCCGATGTTTGCTTAGCCATAAAAACCGTGTAAATCAGGGGTGGGTCGCCATTCAAGTGTAATTTAATAAAGTTATTATACTTACTTGAGTATACATGTGCCCGGTGGCTCAAACATTTGGGACGGATAAAAGAATCGATGGATGGACTTTGTCAAAGATAATATGGCTAGAAAGAAGGTGAATACAGAGATGGTGGCTGAAACAGATAGTATAGAAGAAAAAAACTTGGCGTACATAACCCTATTTACATAGGGACGGGGAATGTATGATCAAAAAACACATGGCAAGACACGAAGACTAAGGTAGTTTTCTTCTACCCTTATTAAAACCGAAGACGAAGGAGACGTTCAGATGTGAAAAGCTGCTGAGAACAGGGTACTGCGGTTTTTTTGTCAAAAAAACACACACACACACACTAAACACACACACACACACACACAGAGGACTTGTGAGTCTCGACTTTTTACAGGTTGTTCAAATGAATCCTTCATTTGAAGCACCCGTTAAAATCCAAGACGATAATTAAATTTTACTTTGACTAAGTCTGCTCCCTGGCACCCCTATCCGCGATTCATCCGACCGATGCTTCCTAGATCGATCTGTCCGTCACCTGCTCCATATCGCTGATTTAATTAAATCAGAGTACTAACGGCTGGTGCATTGGCTGGCTTTACAAGGCTTGTGGCTAATAAATAACAGCCGCACGGGTTCATAGATTAGGTTAAGCTTCGCTTGCCGCGGTTGATCCGTGGATGGGTGACCATCTGTACATACCTAGACCTTTGCCTCGGAATGCACGTCAAGCCGTTGGTCTCGGTTATCGTTCATGTTTCTTTGACAGTCTACTAGTTTTACCATATTACCCAGTGAGTTGTGGAGGTCAGATAGGCAGTCGCTCCATGTAAATACTTGTATTCAACTGCATCCAGTTAGACTGGAAGCCGACCCCAACATATTTGGGAAAAGATTAAGCAGATTGATTGACTTAACGACTGGTGCGTTCTAAGTAATTTGATATAAAATAACTCATTGAAAGAAATCCTTTTCTTTGTGAACTCCTGTATAAATTTAGGTACCTATGAAGTATTTAGATTCAGTGATGTAACGGTTCAGACATAATACTTCGTAAAGTTGGTGACGAGAATAAACAAGAAAACTATGAAAGGTCAATTACGGAGAATATCTATACAAGAAAATACAGTGACATCTCAAGAGGCCGCCGGTGAGATGTGAGTGATGGCTGCGATGGTAATTCATTGTTTATTATTGGCCAGAATGTAGGTAATTGTAATTATTTATAGTGAATCGCCAAACACGTGTGGTCTTTCATTCTATTTAGTACATTGTTATATAAGATCTAGGTTAGATCATTGATTTTCCAATAATTCTACGTTATAACTTAGTCAAACCGCGTCACTAAACACCCCGGAACGTGCACCTACAGTGTAAAATACAATGCACGCCAAATGTTACCACTATAATACGCGTTGCATTGCCACCGCAGGACTCGTCCTAACTTTGCAATAACTACGGAAACTCACTCAGTTTTCACTTGAGAATTACACTTAGGTTATAAGATCTCACCTTCACCAACAATGTATTTCTTGCAAATAAACATTTGATTTGATTTGATCATTCGTGAACATTTGTGAAAAATATTAGGTAGGGTAGATACATAAACCTGCAAAATCAAACATTGATTCCAGTCAGTTCTTTGCAGAACACATGTTTTGGGCATACAAGAAGAACTCACTTACTTAGAATTAACTTAGGTACTGAAACAATATGTAACTAGCCATTCAAGTATCCAACTCGTGTGAAAGTTAATTATTTTTTGTATTTATTGTTGAATGTTGCGTCTATACGAGTAGGTACACCTCAATACCAAAAATGCGTTTATTTTGTACAGATGAAAACGGTATTACGAAATCTATGTTATAACATGTTCTGAACATTCAGCTTCATAGTAGTACCTCCATAAAATATATGGGAACAAATTGTACACACGTGCCTTTTGCGATATGGGTGTCGACAATCGACACATGCTTATCTACATTCAACGCGTTCACACCATAGCATTAGCGTTAGCGACGTCAGAATTACATTCGTCTGTAATATAAAAACGCGTTACAGAAAAATGACAGCTTCCTGCACGCTAACAGGATTCACTTTAGTTATGATAATATGTAGGTAATTTGTACTCTCGCTTCTCCAATTTTCCCCCTCGATATTTTAAAAATACCTGACATCTTAGGAAACATTAACCGGTGTGTTTTATTATAATTTAGCTTGTTTTGAAATGGCTGCCGTGCTCAATGGACTGTAGAATTTAGTCTAGTTTTTTTTTTAAAGATGGAGGAGCATAATTGTTTTTACTTTCGGACGGTTTGGGGGTCACCGTCAAATCTGTTCATGTACAGCCTGATTATCCTTAATTATATTATAAATGCGAAAATAACTCTGTGTTTGTGTGTTACGCTTTCACGTCTATACTGCTGAACCGATCGTCATGAAATTTGGCAGATATATATATATATATAGCCTGGGATATGGAGGAGATAGGCTACTTTTTTACGAGATTATCGACACCAACGCTGGCGAAAAGCTATTTAATAAATAAATTTGAAACTTACATTAATGGTAGGTACTCGTATGCAAGGATTATAGCAGGTGGCGTAGTTTCTGCCTATCCCGTGAGGTGAGATTATGTATGTATTCATGGTTTATGTAGTTAATTACACTAAAGCTGATTTCCCCCTCATAAATAAATTCCCGCAGCATCTCTTTAGCGGAATTCGACACAATCAGAAGGTGTAATTCTCAAATTTAAATATTCCGTTTGTATTAATTTACTCAGCCACCGCTCGTTATAGAAGCTTTCTAATTAAAACAATGATTTTAATTATATAAAGTTAATTTCATTGCAAACAATCCAGTTGGACCAGAGAGAACGTCTGTCTTCAACACCAAAATAAATTAACACTGAAAGAAGTAGCTATCTAATCTCTTGTGGCCTCGGGGAGAAGAGTAAAACGAGCAACAAAAAACTGAGAACCTCTCTTAAATTATACGAACCTAGGTTAAATGGTAGGTATGTTATACAGTGTATTGTAGTGTGTTCTATGCATTATCGGCCTATAATGTTCCCACTGCTGGGACACAGGCTCCTGGAGTGGGAGTGGGCTATAGTCTACCTTGTGCGGGTTGGTAGATATCACATCTTCTTCGTCAGTCTTCGAACTTTGGTTCTAGGACATACCGGTTTCCTCGCGTTGTTTTTCTCCACCGCACGGTGGTTCCTCCCATTCGAAAAAATGCATTATAAAAAAATACTCATTGTTCATGTATCCGTTAAACAACCTACCGAAAAGTATAAATATGTTGTCCCTTTTTGGTGTTTTTCATTTATTAATAGACCTCGGAAGTGAAAACACATCGGCATTGTTGCACCCCGTTTTGAGAGCAGTGGTGATAAAATAATTCACACAAAGTAAAGCGTGGCCGGACTGGGTTCGAACACATGACCTACGTAACTCGTAAGGGTCACCACTGCTCTTGTGCGGAACTGTGTTCTATACAGTGACATATTATCACATTGCATATTACGTTTGACCACTGGTCAGGGGCCTAAGTCTACTAATTTATAAACGTCACAATGGTCTCTCAATGGTAAGTTTTTGACAGATTTGCCATACAAAAACTGTCAAAAACACACCATTGAGAGACCATTGTAACGTTTATAAATTAGTAGACTTAGGCCCCTGGACGTCTGGCGATAGATCGAAAACGAAGTTGAGGTGGCACACAAATCACACAAGCGCTGTGTGACCACAAATTGGCGAACACACACACACACACAACTTGCTTTGTTTCTTGTATTGCGCGTATTTGAAAGCTTGATTCCCCATTTAGTAGCTCAGTACCAAATGATTTTTCTTGACTTGACCATGAAAATATTTAGAGTGTCTGTGACTGTCTTGAGTTATCTACGTTGTCTTCAAGTTCCAACGAAAAAGTGCAGGTTGATAATAAAATTCTTCATGTAACTATGAAGTTATGACCAAGTTTCCCTACATTTATTTTCTGCAACGACGCAATTAAGTAATTGAATGCTTCATTTTTCTTTGTTGGATACCGTTGTACCCCAGTCACTTGAAGATAATATAACGAATGAAAATTCCTTGGAACTGTGTTTTAAGTAAAGTTTCCTTTCCGTTCTCGTTTACCTTCTTTTCTCGTTGTTCTTATGCCCTAGTAGCGCTACTGCTGCATAGCGTAGGTTCGATTCCCCCGTTCAGGAAAAGTGTTGAGTGTTTCTGTTAGACATTTCTCAGAAATGGCAAAAGGCACCCTCCTTATTAGAATTAACTGACACAATGTGGATGTTACAATCACACCTCTGCCTAGCCCTTCGGAGTATACATGCGTGATGTAACTTCTTACATGATTTGCAGCGACTACAGGTAGGTAGCTGCAATTTTATAACTTAAATTATAAACTCTCCAATTATTCGTAGCTACGAAGCCAAGCTAGCACCGGATCCTCAAAATGAGTACCTCTTAGTGTTATTACCTCAATCTCACTAAATCTTAATTAATGACTTTACAAAATGCTATATTAAAGTTTAGTTTAGTAGCTCGAAGTAATAGACATTAAACTAACACGAGCAGCATTTCAACTCCAATTAAAACAAACTCATATTTGTATAGAGTCTATCAATGTTCGTGCATACTCCTGTGGTAAGACACCCGGATTAAATTTAAGATTAGAGTTTGCATGCAAGAGTTTCCTGCAACTAGGGTTACCATCCAACCGGAAATTTACGGACTTGCCCGACGTTTTGGCCTTAGGTACCTACGTCCAGACTTTGTCAGGGCTTATCCACATAAGGAGAAAATGTTCACAAAATAATTTGAATAGTAAAACATAAAAAATACAGCATAATCAGCCTATTATTTAATGCTCCCACTGGTGGGACAGGCCTCTCTCTTCGAGAGGGAGTGAACTACAATCTACAACGCGGGCCCAGTGCAGCATGCCCAGACATGAAACATTTACCAACCCGTAGAATGTCTTTGAATTTTTGGTTCTAGGACCTGCCGATTTCCACACGATGTTTTTCTTCGCCGTTTTGAACTTACAAATTTACACAAAGTAAAGGGCCTGCCTGAGTTAAAACCCACGCCCTACAACTTGTAAATGGTGCCGTTACCATAGGGCCACCACTGCTCCGAAAATGTCCAGACTGCTAATGACCGGCTTTTTGTCAGCACTTTTCTAGGTTCAAAATGGTAACATTTCCTGTTCTCCTTGCACGTGGTTACCTCCGATGTGACTGTTACCTACCTATTCCTGGTTATTCGCGCGCTAACTTCGCTAGTTCCCTGTCCTCTATACATGTTCTAATGGAAATGCTTTGTTTTGCATTTTCTAACTAAGCTCTAAAGCCCGCTATATTAGTTTGATTCTGAAATTTTATGTGACTATCAAAGAATCTTTTTGCATTATTCGTAACTAGTTCTGCAGAGAATCTCTATATTTTTGCCGTACATTATTTAAGAAAGTCAAAGAAAATGCACCCGGCTACGATGACTTTTCGTTGTTTGTTTTGTTTTAGTTTTTGTAGTTTTCAACTATTTTCATTTTATTCTGAAAGTATAAACTTTCCATTTTTAGATTCAATATACGAAACAAGAACTAGCCAAAGTCTTAAACGTCAGTTAGTTGTGAGTCTTAAACTCACAACTAACTGACATTTCGATACCACCTGTATCAAAACGTGAGTTGGTTGTGAAGGCTCTATAGGTACTTAAGTTACCGATCTTAGAAGGCACATATATATATATAAATAACTTACAAAGAGCTTGTGCAACTCGCATCTACGCTTTTTTTAGATCCCACGTCGTCAATTCATTCACTTGCATTTTGTAACGAGTTCTCAAGAATGGCGACATAAAGTAATCCCTATTTTAAGAAAAAATTCAGCCGATAGCTTCGGACATCATCAACGACGTAGGTAATCCCCTTTCATTGATAGACTTTTTACTTACCCCTACCTACCTTACATACTACACTACGAAATAATCTAATTTCCTAAAGGGCTTATTACACTTGGCTGAATTTGGTCATCTAAATTCAGAAGCAACTTTAAAAGCTATATATGCTAGCTTGCTAATTGCGATTATACTTGACTAAATTCAGTAACGACCGAATTAAGATCACTAAATTCAGTCCAGTGTACGAGTAAGTAATAAGCGCTTTATCCATTTTTTTTTTTTTGTAGTGACGTATTTAAGGTTATTTTATTACCAATTTTCAACTCTATGTTCCTCGACAGTTTATTTTATTTTAATTGAGCTAGATATTTCAATAAGTAATTTAAAACCAGATAAGAAATACACAATTTTGAGACTGATTTCATGACTTTTATTCAACAGACTGATTATATTATTGGTAAATGAATAAAATGAGATTTCGTTGTTTTATTAACTTCTGTGAAATAGCCCTAATGTTTCCTTTTTGTAATTTTTTTGTGACATTGTTAATTTTTGTAACAGTATTCGTATATTTTTCATTTTTGTAACCGTACAAAATTTTTGAAAGTCACCCATTAGGTGTATATTTACTTCTATAGAGAAAACTCTTAAAACAAACTATATCACCCACAAAGGGGTTAACTTTTTAAGTATTTTTTTTTTACATTATTTGACTTATAGGTTATAATAATATAAACCAATTTTCGAGTTAATTAAGATACACAGTAAAATCATCCCTTGTAAAGTTGACTACCCTTTTTTGCCCCTGTAGGGGTAGATTTTAGAAAAACTGTGATACACGTTATTCTTTATCTTTGATTTTAGACATACTCGTAAATACTGAGTTTCGAGTTAATCAGACAGCGCGTTAAAATTCTTCCATACAAACTTTGACACCCCCCAATCCCCCTTTAGGGGGTAGTTTAGAAAAACAATATGTTACCAACTTTATAATTTACATACATAAGTATTTGTGCCAAATTTCGCAGACAGGCGCGACGCGACACAGGTTTAACAATTTCCATGAAGGTTTCATAGAAATTGTTCTACTAGAGTCGCGTCGCACCTATTTGCGGGACCCCCTTACGAACAGCAGTGGCAGTCGGACTATCTCTTTTTACTTGGGCATGTATTTTGGGGATTCAATTGGATGAAGCAGATATAACCTTACCAGTACAGTTTTTATTGGATTTCCTGGAATTGATCAAGGGCAGAATAGCTCTTATTGTGAACCTAATAGACAAGTTTGAAGGTACCGTTATTTTGTATAGCGGTAAATTCAAACTAACACCCAAGGTACCCAGCCGCCGTTTTTCCATGTATTTGTTCCTGGGTTTACTGCCTCACTAGTCTAATGGTGAGAACAATGAGATCCTAAGGTGTAAGGATTCGATTTCCCAACAAAGTGTTACGCATGGACTTTCAGTCGAAGTGTGGATCCCTTTATATCCTAAGGTGTGATTGCACTAACTGAAATCGCTAACAAGAAATGAACTGTTCCTTACTTTTTCTCGATTTTATTTTAGTGAAAATAAATGCATGGCTCAGCGGGTAATTCCGTAAGACACATGGTAACACATGATAATGTGTAGGAATGACTGTCATTTTGACAGACTTGACAGTTCTACAACTTTACATAATTGAAGAATGGAGGTTAGGTCCGTGTGGTGCTGGACGTAAAAGAATAGCACCATCCCATTTCTTCTCGTGGGTGTCGTAGAAGGCGACTAAGTAGTGATGGGTAACTCATCAATTTTATGTGAGGATGAAGGAGCCCCTCAATTTGCTTCATGAGGTCCTCACGAGGGACCCCTCATTTGAGGTGAGGAATCGTACGACGGCGTATTCGCCTCACGACTCGCGAGCCCGAGCCGAACTCAAACGAAGCTTCAAGTGAGCGAGGCGGGCGGGTGCAACGACGACTCACGAGTACTCACGAGTCACGACTCTCCGATAATCCGATTATTCACGTCCTCACTCTCTCACACACATCATTTTCTTTCGCTTATAAATAGACCGCCAAAATAAACGAATCAATGACCCTTTATTACCAATCTAATGCTAATGCTTTTAGAGTTCATAATAATTAATCGTAGCTGAAATAATTTAAATAATGTTTACTGTGCGGTGTGCCACCGTGTTGTCCAAACTTTAAGATCACACCTCACCTCACTCATTCCCAATTCTCCATACAATTTTTGAGTCGGTTCATTCGCTCACTGAGCTCACTCAATTACTCAACTCAATCCTCATTCGCGAGTCACGAACTCGCTTGCCTCGATTTCCTATTGTCAATAATGTCAATGTCAATTTTCAAATGAGGGGTGATGAGGAATGAGGTGGTTCAATATTGAAATTCGAGTAACTCTTTCAATTTGCGATCACGAGTACCTCAAATGAGGGGCCTCATGAGTGAGGGACGCATCACTACGACTAAGCGACTTACTAGTGAATGGGCAGTAGCGTTCTCTATGCATTTTACCACCATACTGCGATCGCCAACCCGCCTGCCAAGCGTGGCGATTATGATAAAACCCTCCTATTGGGGGAGGCCTATCTCCAGCAGTACCTAGACGTCTTTCGGCTGAAATGATGATGATGATGGTGATGATGATGAATAGATTAGCAATATCCTTAAAAATCATTCTGATTCTTATTGTTTATGCAATAATGGAGCTGCAGTTTTGTTTCACGTTTTCAGTGTTGGTTCCTAGTACACCTTGATGAATAAAACGTCCAATAAACATTCAAAACGTAGCTTAAACTTTACTTTTTCAGCAATTAATACTTGTTTATTTAGGTAATTACCTACTAGGTAGTTTGCCAATACCTTTGAGGAAGACGTGCCAGTACTGTGGGAAGTAAAATAAACATAGGTACCAACTTTTTATTGTAAACAGGACATAAAAGGCTGTAATTCCTATGACGTCATACAATAAAACGTTTAGGTCTACTTACGCCCAAACCCTTCATCCGAACGTTCGATTCAAACAGTAATATAAGTTAAACGAGTATCTCCTAAATTTTAGCGTCCGTAAACTGAAGATGTCATTACGCTGAAGACGTAAGAAGCATCACTTTGAATATCCGTTTTATTGTTTGAATATAAAGCCCTTTATTATTACTCTGTTTGATTGTAACACGTTTGAATCGAGTTTATGATGAAATTTTACATATTAATCATAGAGATAAAATTGAGTTGGTTGTGTTTTGAACTGGCTCATTAATCACATAGATACCAACGCCACGTCGACTGTGTGTAGGTATGTTATTACTCAAATTCTCATACTCATTAGGATAATTACGAAATTATAAGGTCACACGGGTTGGTGAAACACAAAACTGGGACACCTCTAAAAATAAAATGTTGCTCAGATTTTAGAGGAGTTTTGCTACTAAGGCACCCCTTACCGAGCTCGGATGGCAATACTATAAGACTCTCTCTCATTTAATCGTGATAGGTAGATACGAAAAGTTTATTCCGTGGTGTATATTGTTAATAAGTACCTACATAAGTGGTATGGGGCTAACTGCTCATTGTTCACGGGCGGCCAATGATCGATGCACCATTATACTCGTATTATACGCACATGTTTCGGCGTACTTATTTAAATATTGTCGGTAAGTTTGATTTTTGGGTGCAGGCACAATTGTTGTACTTACCTTCTAAGTACTGAAAATTCAAAACATATTTTATTTATTAAAAAAAAAAAACTTTTATCGTGCACTGTCACGAGAAACAAACGTGTGCCAATTCCTCAAAAAAAAAAAGCTGATTTCATCTAGAGCCCTATCAGAGCGTCCCTACCGGCTGTTCTGATTTGTGACTCAAATATTGCCCGTACATTTGTTATAGCTCTCCAAACTTTGATGAATTTGTCATTTTTAGGCTATACCGCAGGCTATACATCAAATCAGTTTGGTATGTGCCTTTCTAGGCTTCCCAATAACTGTTAGGTACTATTGACGGTTATAGAAATATGACGACATTTGGAGTTTAGCAGTACTTATGTTGTTTTTAGGGTTCCGTACCTCTAAAGGAAAAAACGGAACCCTTATAAGATCACTTTGTTGTCCGTCCGTCCGTCCGTCCGTCCGTCTGTCAAAACCGTTTTTCTCAGGAACGCGTGGAGGTATCAAACTAAAATTTCTATATGATACTTAGTTCTACTGTCCCTGGAAGCTGTAGAAAAATCAACCTTCTAAGTCAACGCAATCAAAAGATACAGCCATTTAGGCCGCAAAATTCCGCAAATTTTCGAAACTCGCACGGGAATCAAAACCTACAGGGTACTTCCCGTGAACTTAGAATCTTGAAATTTTGTACGAAGTCACGTCTTATAGTACAGATATAGGAAAAATTACGAAAACCGAAAATTTTTAGTTTCGTCATATAAAAAAAAATATTTTTGACAATTTTGAACTTTTACTTATATACCCACAGGTTTGTACGGAACCCTCGGTGCGCGAGTCCAACTCGCACTTGACCGGTTTTTAGGAGATAGCGCTGCTGTAGCACTATACAGGGTTATTGCGAAAAAAAAAGTCAGCTGTTCCTTACATTTATGTTCGGAAATGTAGGGAACAGCTAAAAAAAAATCGCGATTTCAGGTTTGGTCCCATAGTAAAAGTTGTTCATAATGATGAGTACGATGACCTCTTAAGAGGTTGTTGGTGTTTTTCCAATAACCCTATTTAAACCAGGAGCGGAAAGTATTAGTGACTAGGGATAACTGTTAGAAAAAGAAAACACTTTGCTTCTGTATAACATATTTTATATTGAAAATGTTCTTACACAAGCTTGAACAAGACAAAACTAAATCGAAATAAGTAAATTGTGCAACAGGCAATAAAAACAAACTTGACTTTAGATCTAATTAAACGTAGTTACGCATAAACGTTTCACCAAATAAACATAATATAAAAGTTCAGAAAATGTTACATCTTGAAGCCACTGGTAAGGCTAGCGCACAACGGCGAAGCAAATATAAATATTTTGATTGTGCACTCAACCTAACATAACTTAGTTTCCGTATAAACACTATTTTCAGTGTAACTAAAAACTTAACACAATCATTAATAAAAAGTTACAGAGCAAATAAACCATTAGCTTTCTAAACATCGATCATAAGGCACTGATATGGAAAGCCTCCGCCATGTGAGCCATCCCGGCTTTGCTATGCTATCTTTAAACCAATACTGTAATGTATTAAAGAACTACTCTTTGAACGTAATGTTTGTACTATTAGGCTTCGGTAAGAAAACTTTATACGGAGTTAATAAGACTTACTTCACTGATTTTGTCTCCATAATATTAAACTTATAATAACAACATATTGTGAATAACGTTACATAGTCTATAAGTATATAACATAACGAATAAATATTAGAACATTTTAAGTCTATCATCAAGAAACTGCTGAACTGAGTATTTCATAAAGATGTTAGTTATTCGAGTTGATTACGTGTAAATTTCCGTGCTTGAACATTACATATCATTTATATAGTACCAACGTCACAATAAACTCAACGGCACAAGTCGACAAATAAGTAGGTACGAAAAGGAAGACTGAAATCTTGTAACAACTTACAGAATATTAATCTTAAATAGGTAAATGCATAGCGATATATTATGTAAATATACTTGAAAATACGTTCAAAGATTGAAGTTATAGAAAAAGGGTAGTATGTTTTGTAACATAGTTGATAATGATGTTTTAACCCATACACGTCATTGTAGTCTAATAAGGCTATGTCCATCTACGTCGCTAACAAAACAATCAGCCTGAAAGTTGGCCGTCACAAGAGTAACATTACTGTTCAACGATATTTTAGGGTAATTTACAAGGTCTCTCATATTTTACAAGGATGTTACATTACTAAGGATATTTTTTCAATAGTCAGATAAATTTTATGTGAAGATTAAATATGACGGTTCCGACATATGTTCTATTCAAAACGCTTATCAAATCGCAATATTAACTCCTCAGATAAATGTCATCTGATTATAGAAAAAATAAAGCTCTAATGGTGAAAATATGTAAATCAATCAAAACTCTAACTACATACACAAAATATCATTACAACGATATTCAATTCCATAATTGTACTCAGCATACCCAATGCATTGACAACATCACGTAAAAAATGTATTATAAAAATATAACAAGCACACGGTTCTCAAAACAGATAAACATCGATACACTAAATATAATATAATATAATACATAAGTAGTCCATATCAAGCACTGCGAAATAGAGTTCAGCGGAAGCCTTTCGAGGAGAGGTGGTGCATGTTAAAGTGATAGGCGACAGCAAGCAATGCGGTGCGAAAATCAAATATAAGTAGAAAGAATTGTGCCAACCACTCAGTGGGCTTCATTCTTTCTACTGCCTCATGTCAACGGCTTTGCATGAGTCGCTGGCACTGCGCGAGCAGATACTTCTTCTGTTGCTCGTCGTAAAGGAATATCACCTTTCCCGAGCCCGACGTCGGGAACATGCCCAGCACCTTCCTCTTGGCGGTGGGCACGTACACGCCCTTGTTCACGGCTGTGGGCACCTCGGGCAGTTCCGACCACAGGTATGTCCATAGGATCTGTTGGGATGAACGGTTATTCTTAGAAACATCTTTTACACATGGAACAATCAATGCAATCATCTAAACAGCGAAATTCAGATGATGAAAATGAGATTGCATTGTAAATATTTTTTTCATTTAGATTTCGTTTAATTAAAATTTTGCGGTACCGATTTGATTGCGTCGAATGTCTAAGTATCGAAAATGTAAAAAAAATTAGTTAATATTTAGAGAAATCAAACAAAATTCGCGTGATATTATTGTTGCTCTACCGAACTTCACGAAGAACACATATTTTCAAAAGTTTCGCTGCCGTGGTTTCATGAAATATTTACTAGTTATAGGAACGGCCGACGGAATGAGAGACGATAGTTTCCTATAAATTATACATGACCCTTGGCTTTCGATAAACAATTTCAGTGTAAAAGGCATCCTAGCAATTTTTTTATATTCACCAAAATACTAAAATAATTTACTAAGTTTCACGTATAACAGCAGTTGAGGACTTCTGCAACTACATGATGGTACTTGCAGAAGCCCTCAATTGCTGCTGATGTGTTTTAATTTGCCACACGTCTACGTCTTCTACACCGAATGGCTGTAAAGATCGTAAAACCAAGTAAATTATATAATATGAAGTTCCATACCTGCCATCCACCGAATACATTGTTCTTCTCAATATATAGCATTCGTTTGTCGGTGCACATGACCACTTCTTTTCCGGCGATTACCCACACGTGGGCCTCGTACCTGTCTGTGCTGACGTACTTGCCCTGTTTTACGAATACATCAGATGAGAATAACTAACAGATGATTCGAAAATAGTGTCGGATTAGGTAAGTAAAATGAGGATGGATAAATAAATAAATAAAATAAACCGGTTGTGGGACCACTGTCTGGAATTATGTCCATGTGTGTCCTGTGTGTGCTCGTTTTTATATATAGTCTGTTCCCATAGACAAACCGTGAAAACAGTTTTAAGAATAATATTGTTACAAACTTTTATGAAGATTTTGATAACGTAAACATCATTTTTCGTTAGGCGGTTGGATGAAGACCTGCATTCAAAAGGCAGGAATCCTTATTTCGACTGACAATGTCAGGAGGTTCCAGTCACTAGACTTTGCTCGCGATGGGTGGATTTATAATTTTAAAGATTATTATTTTTAATTAGTATAAAACAAATCAAAGCAATAAATAATGGCAAAACACAATAATTAAGGGAAGCTAGTAGGGAGCACGGAGTTAAAACAAAGAGGAGACGGCCTAAGCAACTGTGCACTGTGATTCTCAACCAGGTCCTGACGTCATCACGTGGGCGTGGCCTTAGTCAGTGTATTGTTGGCGTTCGTCCTGTCAATTTCTGTGCACAACTTTGTACACATTCCCATTTTATAGCATATTCGAGCTAGAAGAAAAAAAAGAATGAAATGTGTTTTATCTTGTAAAAACTACTCAGATAGACGTTCTGTTGCTATGGATGGCATCACATTTCATTTCTAAGTAATTTTATGAGTAATTTCTCAACATAGTTCTAAAAAAATCTCTAAGCGTCGGTCTTTTCAATATATAATTCTACCCGACACTAGATGGCGACACTTTGTGTCATGGGAAATAAAAATATTTAGGTACGTAGAGCTCAGTATTAACATATTTTAATAATAATATGTATTGAGATTTGTTCAACATTCATTCCTAAATACCCTTTAGTCGCCAAAATTATATTTTTGTAGTTCTTATACCATTTTGTAAACAGGCCGCCATTTATGTTGTCAACTATGAACAACAAACGGAAACATAACAAAAAGACAGGGCCGTAATTAGAATCTAATTAGTGTAACAAATGTCCCGCGGCTGTCTCATATATGGAATTACTCATAAAAATACAATCTCCTATAAATTAAATATTCTATCTATAAAAATGTATTTAAAGTACTTTCCCTCCGTGAGACAACTAAGTATGGCAGTTGTTATTTACTTAATTAAAAGATCTTAAAGCCTACCTAATTTATTTAGTTTTTTAAATGATGTATGTTCAGATTTCTTTCCGAAGATAATCTAAGGCAGCAATGGATTACAAAAATTTATATCACTATTTCAATACAAATATGAATGGTTCGTAAAATTTATAAAATACCGGAGTACTCCCGGTACGACAATAGGGTATTTTACTTTATACAGGGTAAGTTTTTATCCAGTGCGCAAACTGTAACCATGAATTCAGCATATCATTATAGACCCCCTACAGAAGCAATTTTTCGCACGTTATAAAAAAAAAATCTGCTGTGTCATAGAAAAGTGCAATACCTACGCGGTCAAAATGTATGGAACAGCTAATTTTTTTTTTTGTATAACCGGCGAAAGATTTCTGGGGTAGGGGGTCTAGAATGATATGCTGAATTCATGGTTACAGTTTGCGCACTGGATAAAAACTTTTCCTGGATGAGAAATAATCTATTAATATATTATTAGATAGCTTAGGCAAAAAGCAGTCCGAAAATTTTGGTTTTAGTTCATCATCATCATCATCATCATTTCAGCCGAAATACGTCCACTGCTGGACTTAGGCCTCCCCCAGGCTCCTCCACTTCGACCGATCTTGTGCTTCCCACATCCAGCGGATACCCACGGCCTTCACAAGGTCGTCGGTCCACCTTGTGGGAGCCTTCCCAACTCTACGTCTTCCCGTACGCGGTCGCCACTCGGTTTTAATTTATGAAATAACAAAATAAATTTTAAAATTAAATTCAAAGATTTCAGTTTTTTTTATCTCATCTTGAACACCATAAAATAGTACCCGCCGTTTTATTACGTAATAACGCTGTTTAAACTAATCAACTGAACAACTTTGTACTTTTACTATTTTCGTAACCAAAGTATTTTTTATTGAAATATTATCTTACATTCAGGAACAGCAAACTAACGATAATTAGAATAATAACTCATTAAAAAAAAAAAAACAATTATCATACAAAATATCAGCCCATTTGTTTACACAGCAAGCTGACGTCATACCCTCAGATCAATATGGCGTCCACTGCGTTCAGCGTTTTCGTCAAATCACGCGCGAAAAATGAAAATGAAAATGCATTTTTATCGCACTAATCGATTCAATAAAAACGTTGTTTTTTTTTTTTGGTGGTTTATTACCATTTTAGAATCTAAATAAAAGACACTTTTCAAAAATGTGTCTAATACCCTATTCTGAGTACGACCCTGTTGCATCCTGCACTTAGTGACATCTAGTGTGAGATAGTTACGTAACTTCAAAGTAAAATAAACAGAACGAGCGAGTAGTTTTGCTATTGACCGGTAGATGGAATAAAGAAGTGGGCGGGATCACCGAGTTAAAGGGCGGGATCTAACACCCCCCTCACCCCGCAAATTGTCACGCATTGTTTCTTAGGGAAATCTGATTACAACAGCTCCTCTTTGTATTAACTCCGTGGTAGGGAGGGACGAGGGTGTAATGTCATACAGACCTTCTCCAACTCGAACAGCATCTTGTACCCTTCTGCGTGCAACCTCGAGTAGGGCCTGACACCGCTGTCGGGAGCCATGTAGCGCGCCGGACGTCTTTTAGTCACTTCTTCAGACATATCCGCGGCTCTATATTGGCATACGATCAATTTTAATATTTGTTAGGTTTGAATAAAAGAGGCAAATATAATAGTCACTGCAAGGATTTTTTGGAAACAAAAGGGCATTTCTTTTTCAATCATTTATTTTGATGTTACTATGGTTGACATGATTAACAATTTCATAGTAAAAGGGATAAAATTGTTAACGGTATTTGTTACATTTACTACACATTTGTAAGGTACAGTCGCCAGCAGGTCAAGCTATCCCAAACTGTCAAATTTTCCCAATTGAACATAAACCTTATTCCTTTGCAATGAAGTTGAAAAACGATCAAAGAAATTTGTCAGATTGGGGTAGGTTGATGTGCTGGCCTCTGTACATACGTGTGTTATAATTATCGACCACTAAATTGTTAAATTGTTACACACAAACGTATACATTACATTATGAAAAAGCAAAGACAAAGCAAACCATTAAAACCAAAAGCGTTAGAACACAAATATACAAAAAGTGTGACACAAAACAAAATGTAAGAAAAGCTAAGAAGAATTAAATAAAGTAAAAATATGAAATGATCCAACTCCCTCCCTTACATTTCAGTACCTAATCTCAAAAGTAACTAATTTATTAAGTGTACCTCGCTCAAACAATATACATGGTGGCAGAGACGTTTAAATTTTTAATGATTCTTAAAAAAAGATGCTGTTCCAAAAAAATTTCGTCGTTATCAAAAATATATTCTACTGTTATCTATATAAATAAAAAGACGTCCTGTCTGACTGACTGACTCATCAACGCCCAGCCCAAGCCCTTGGACACATAAAGCTGAAATTTTGCACAGAGGTTCCTTTAATAATGTAGACAAGGAATAAGGAAGGATTTTTCGAAATTCAACCTCTAAGGGGGTTAAAAGGGGGGATTTTGTTTCTATGAAAAGTCTTATTCCTTGAGTTAATAAACCTGAAACTTGGCACAAATCTAAGTAAATTATAAAGTTGGTCATTTATTGTTTTTCTAAACTACCCTCTAAAGGGGGGATTGGGGGTGTCAAAGTTTGTATGGAAGAATTTTAACGCGCGGTCTGATTAACTCAAAACTCAGTAATTTTACCTAAATCCAAAAATAAAGAATAACGTGTATCAGGGTTTTTCGAAAATCTACTCCTAAAGGGGTAAAAAAGGTAGTTAATTTTACAAGGGATGATTTTACTGCGTCTCTTGACTAACTCGAAAATTGGTATAAGACTTAAAAAAATTACCCCTTTGAATGAAAAGGGGGTATAGATTGTTTGAAGAGTTTTCTGTGGAGAAGTAAATAATATACACATATACCTGGGCCATATTATTATAAACCTGAAACTTGCTGAGGTAGTTTTGTGTGAAGAAGAGTGAACACATCACTTTATATTGTTGACGTCAGAAGAGAAATATTTTTCCTAAATGTGAAATGTTTATTATAAATGTGAAAGTTTGTGAAGATGTTTGGATGTTTGTTACTCAATCACGCAAAAACGACTGAACGGATTTGGATGAAATTTTGCACACAGATAGATTATAACCTAAATTAACACTTTTATTCCCGGTGGTACGTTCCCGCGGGATAATTTCCCAATTCCACGCGGGCGAATCCGCGGGCGGAAGCTAGTAGAATATATTTGTGATAACGACGAAAAATTAATTTTCAAGCTGGTCTAGAATCATGTGCCTTCATGGTTACAGTTTGCATTATTACGGGTGTCCGGGATATTGACGTTGTCCCGGACACCCTGTAATAATATTCAACCAAAGTACCGTTGACAAGAAAAATAACTAATCTATTTAAGACACGGCCGGTCGGTCATCATTACATTCTAAGGCCGCGTCCCAACCAGTTTTTTTTGTCACGTCGATAGACGGCGCGGTTTGGTTTTCCGAACATATCGACTGAAATACGAGTATGAACGCAACGATCGTGTTTTAGTGGGAGCGATCTTTTCGGTTAGGACGCGGAGTAACGCTGCTCTAAACCCGATAAACCTACATCTATGGAATATCTACAGAGTCCGGTAACCTCACCACCTCCAAACAGACGTGAGCAGTCCGGAGGTGAAGTCCACGACGCCGCCGACAGGCCGCACCACCAGCCCCACGGCCCCACGGCCCAGCCCCTTCACGAACCCGCCCGCGCCCCCCTCGTGGGCCCCCTGCAGCGGACGGAGCACTACGCCGCAGACACCGTCCACTACACCCTGATGTTGAGTAAATAGACATGATTTGGTTTCCGTACGTCGTTTTCGGGTGACCATTGATAATCAGCACTGTACTATGGGACCCCATAGCACAGCATTATGCTGAATGCAAGTCATATTGTCACAGTCACAACGAGCAGCCTGTTTTGTTACTTTTTTTGTTGAAGTTATATTTTTATATGTACGTGTTTCTGTGACAAATAAACCTATTGTATTTCTTCTTTTTAGTGATCCCGAAGTGACAAGTTTTACAAAAAAAAAAAACCATGATTAATCAAGTAGGATATCATCAGAATTCCATTTTGTAAATAATTAAGCATTTTTACTTTTTTAATCGTATGTCAGTCAGAATGTCTATTTGTCTTTACACAAGGTATAGTGTTGTGTTCTGGTTATAAGATAGTATAAATCTAACGACGCCAGTTTACAAAAAAAAAAAACATCGTTTTATCCGCCCGCGTCCGCGCTGTACTCATCTTATTATTTTAAAGATTATTAGCAAGAAAAATAAACCCCCAATAATTACCAAAATTCCTCATAAAAGCATTTTATTGTGATTTGATGAAATATTTGTGGATGTGTCACGAGAGAACAGAATAACAACAAAAAATTCATTCTGTAAAAAAAGCCGCATAGCACGGTGGACAAACATGCAACACACAAGCTCATGCATGACCAGCACTCATTGCATGCATCACCTCTTGACGGCATCAAGTGAGCCGGATGCGAAGTCTACGACGCCGGAAGTAGGTCGCGCTACCAGCCCCACGGCTCCCTTGCCCAGGCCTTTGAAGAAACCTTCCACGCCATGCTCCCTCGCGCCCTCTATAGGCTTCGTGAATACACCAGTCACGCCGTCTACCACGCCCTGTTCATTTGGAATGTTTGCACAGCTTATAGATAAGTACTATCATATGCTCTCCTCCTTTATCGCCAACGTATGATTAGTCAAATCTTAACAAAGGCATGTTTTGATGCATTTTATGTGACGATTGCATTTTACAAAAATGAGTTGATTAAGTTTTATCGATGACACTAAGGCATCACTTTTAATGTATTCGAAATACTTAAAGTTGCATAGAGGTTTTACTCACCATGACCAGTCCTTTGCCGCTTCTCGCAAGACCTTCTTGAAGATTTGCCGGCGGTTTATTTATATTGTCACGACGACGTCGCTGGTAGTCCTTAGAAAAGAAAACTGATACTTAGAAACAGAATTTAAAAGAACACAAAAAGCTATTGAATAACACATCACGACCTCTTCGTCCTCCTCGATTCTGTGCATTGACATACTGGAATTATGTTTTAATACAAACAATACCGTAACATTATGCGCCAAATAATGTTACGGTATTACACCGGTACGGTTACGGTATTACACGCCAAATACAGCTTATTGTACATATATTATTAATTTTGTTTCAGAAGACCCGTTTCTGAGAAGTTTCTACAGAACAATACGCAACAGGTTTATCAATTCTGCCAGGGGTGCGGGTTTGTTCGAAAGAGACACCACAGCCCCTGGCATACGGGCTACTGAAGGAACACGGGTGGGTTTTAGTCCAGTAAAAGTCTGACACGCCCTCCTGCTCCACCCAGAGCGGGAGAAGTTATTTGATGATTTCCCAACCAAAAAAAAAAAAAAAAAAAAAACAGGTTTATCAATTCAACTACAATTCAGTTTAAATTGATAATCGTCGTAATCTAAAGTGTAAGTAAAATAATCAATACTAGTAGGGATGCCATTAATTTATATACATAGTTTATTTAATGATAATAGGACTACTATCAAATAGTATTAGTCTTTCCCCGTTCAACACCTTACAACCGTTGGTGAAACTTTGTTATTTCCACCTGCAATGTATCCCGGTATTCAGCTGCATGCGATTAGACTGGAGGCCGACCCCTACATAGGTGGGAAAAAGATAGTAAGGATGAGCAACATTTTTTTTGTTGTAATAGGCAACTTTCCGAAAAACATAGGACTCCTCTCTGTGAGAGAGACAGTGGGTCGTAATAGGGTATTTTCCAATTTATTAAAAACTATTCTAATTTGAAGATTGGGACGAAATATGTAACAGAAAAATAAAACTAAATTGATATAAATCCATTTTCTCAATTAAAAACGTTTAAACCAAATTTATTTATCGTTGTTTTGAATTTACCGCCAAAACGCTCCTTACCATGAATATTATCACGTGACGTCAACTTTGTGTAAACTAAAGTAGTTAGTAAGTAAATAAGTGAATGTCGAGTTTATAATTAACAAGATTTTTAATGGATAGAAAGTGATATTTACTGGTGTGCGGTGCATCTGTGCACAAATACTTCTAAACCGGCGCCAAAGTAAGTATTTGTACCGGTGCCGTTTACACAAAATTGACGTCACATGTTACGTGATAAAAAATCATAGTAAGGACCGTTTTGGCGGTAAATTCAAATCAACGAAAAATAAATTAGATTTTAATCGTTTTAGTTGTTATTTTTCTGTTAAATATATCGGCCCGATCTTCAAATTAAAATAGATTTAATCAAATCGGAAAAAAATTCAGTTCTAGACAGGCTGGTTTTTTCACGATGTTTTTATTCCTTCACCGTTTTGAGAGTAGTGGTGATGAAATAATTTGCACAAAGTAAATTGACTGCTTGGGTTCGAACCCACGACCTACGACTCGTAAGTCGCGGCCGTAACCACTGGGGTACCACTGCTCAAAATTAAAAAGTAAGGCAGGAAAATGCAGAAAAAGGATGCGCTTCGGTTATCTTCGTGTTTTTGAATTAAATTCACTGGTGTATTTTTATTTAGTCTGTTACCTTGTCCAGCGACAGAGCGGCGAGCCCGTGTCCCATGGCGCCAGTGATGCGCGACACAGCGCCGGCCGCGCCACCCACAGTGTGGCCCACTAGTGAGCGCACGCCCAGGAACAGACCTTCCGCAAACTCGCCCGGACCTTGGATAGCTCCCTGCAACAAATTACTTTTTCACTACTTATCCACGAAACATGTTTTCGTGGATAAGTATTGTACAAATGAAATACTGATGAAATAATCTTCATTTTGCTGATATTCTCCTATTATTACTGCTACCTATTGTCGAATATTACAACTAAATAAAACATCACTAATTTTTCATCGTACGGAATACGTGAATAGGATGTAGACGTGCTTCGAGGACCTTTCCAGGTGCTTCATTGACAAAGAACGTTAATGGGATTTTTTTTTTGTGAAAATGTATTGCAAAAGCAAGATGGCGGCATTAGCACAGCATTCGTTCTGATTTTTGCCACGCGCCTAAATATCTTTGTACATTTACTTATATTTAGAAAATCCGACGTCTGCTCACGGAGGCCGACTTCAGATTCGAGTTCAAGGTTATTACTACGTTCGAAACAAAAAGGCTGTTAAACAACTCGCCGAAACGAACCCGTTGGCAGCAATACGTGGGAAAACAAAGCGACCGTACCTACGTACTATAAGTCTTGGTATAAATCATTTGAATAGTATAACATGTCTTGATACGTAGGGCCGTCGGATGGGAACTACCGTTGTCACAGAACGTGAGAAACGTAAGCGCTGGAAATCTCGCGATGGGAACGCAAGACGTTTAGCCATCTAGACACTTAACTTACAGAGAAAGTTAGTTGGTTTTGAATATTAATGAATGCCAACAAGATCAGTAGCTGGCGTGGTAAAGCTTAATTAGAAATTCATTCATTATTCTTACAAACCTGGGATGTTTATCCCATAGAAGTGGGAGTTGAAAATTTCATTATTTTTTACTTAAGATTGCGGATTATTAGCAGAAATTCCAAAAAGGGGGGATCCAAGTTCCAAAGTTCATAACTCATTTGTTGGTCTTGGTATAACCTTTTATCTGTCAGTCACTGCTTGCGGTAGCGTCGGCGATCGGGTTGCCTCCTTCCCTCAAATATGGCGAGGTAATGGCTGATCATTGCGTTATGTGGTGGCAGGTCGTCTTGCTGGCCATGGTTTTGTTATCATTAATTGTATTAACTGTTTATTAATTATTTTACTCCAAAGATCCTAGTTTAGCTTTTGTTACTATACAAGTTATGGCTCTATTTACATAACGCAGAATTGCATATGCAAGCGGGCACTATAAAGTTGCAAAGTGTAAGGTGCCGACGATTTTCTATGAGACTGTTGAATAGATAGCTGTGTGACATCTCCCACTTTGTAACTCGTATTTTATTTACATGTAAGACGTTTTGTTGGCGAACACATTGCAAGTCGAGGACGCAGGTTTACGTGTTGCAAATTAAGTTCAATAACTGACCTGGAATGGCTCGTAGAACAGATCTTCCACGCCTTTCTTCAGTCCGATGACCAGTCCATACGGGTTGCCTATCACATCTAGTCCTAACACTAGCACATAAAGTTGTTTCAGTGCCTGCCCTGTGTAGTGATTCTGTACTTCACCGATCAACTCCTTCTGAGATAAGAACTCGTAGTTCCTTTCGTAGTAGGATAATCTGGGGATAAGTAGAAGACATTATTCATTTGATTCATTGTTAAATATATATAGTGACTAATGACCAGAGATCGGATATTCGGATGCATATTCACCTAAAGCTAAGCTGTCAGCTAATATAGAACGCGCTTTTTATCGGTAAAAATTATAACTAACTCACACCAGCCCTTCTCTTACAGACTTACACTCTACATACACATTAATATTACTTGCATCGGGGTTAATTTTAAATAAATATGTATCTGAATGCAATCCTAATAATTTAGAAGTCGCTTCCATACTATACACCTGACTAGAAAGCTTTATGAATTCCCGGTGTTCCTAGAATCCCGGGATATTTTTTACAACAAACATAATTTAAGAAGCCACTTCCATACTTTCAAAACTAAAAAAATAATCCGATCTCTACTAATGACACAGTCTTCTCTCCATCATGATTAATCATCAATATGTTTTTACAATAAGACAACTGACTGTATAATTGACCAAACAATCTTACTTGAATACCACGTCGTTCATGTCTGTCAATGTAACACCTATGCTTTGGAGTATGGTGCCAATGAATGAAGGCAGTTGAGTCGCCCCACCGAGGGAGAACGAAACATGCACCTAAAGAACAAGAAAATAAGGTTGTTATTTGAAGGCCAATAAAGGAAATGTAATTAAAATATATGAACAATTTTTTTTTTTTTTTGTTGTAAATTTACCTTTAGCGGCGACAAATGCAGATTGTCGTAGAAATTCTTGAGATCTGACGCCACTCCCATAGCCGCTAAAGCTTCTAATGGCTGTCCTGCATTTTTCAAATCTAGTTGGAATGCGTCCAGCTGAAATATAAATTGTTTATTTATTTCCGTACAAATTGATAATACCTGTCTATAAGTTACGATATCAAGTAAAGTACAAAATATAACAATAAAAATACGTTGTTTACTATCTGGATGAAGATGATTTTTTTTGTATGTCGTTTTCTAAAAATGAAACCTAGCTAGATCGATGTATCAACCCCGAAACCCCCTGCATACTAAATTTCATGAAAATCGTTGGAGCCCCTTCCGAGATTCACATTATATACAGGGTACATTTTTAACCTTAAATTAGATATTCAGACAAAAATAATGCGAGGGCTTAAATTCAGGTTAACTACACTAGCTGTGAGTTTTGTTCTGACAGTCTTGAAGATTTTTTTCTTGCTTGGACTTTCAGAAACAAGGTGTTTGTAACTGACAACTTTACATAAATTCAGGCCAGTTTCCGCGAAGGATTAGGCAGAGGTGTACATAGTACACACACATTTCACCAGTTATGTAATTAAGTCCCCTGTAATAGGGGGCAAGCCTATTGCCATCAATCAGTTACAAACCCAGTCCAATCCATTGGGCTGCTACTGAAAAACTCCTGATGGAAACGGCTGGTTACTAATAAATACTAGGCGTATTAAATAAGAGCAGTGGTGGCCCAGTGGTAACGGCCGCGACTTACGAGTTGTAGGTCGTAGGCTCGAAACCAGACAGGAGCTTTACTTTGTGTAAATTACTTCATCACCACTGCTCTCAAAACGGTGAAGGAAAACATCGTGAGGAAACCGGCATGTTCAAAGACATGTGACATCCACTAACCCGCACTGGGGTCTCGTGGTGGATTAAGGCCCATTCCCTCTCACCGAGAGGAGGCCTGTGTGCCAGCAGTAGGAACATTATAGGCTGATGATGTATTAAATAAAACCGATAGTTACCGCTTCTTGTTCATTGAGTAATCGTTGCGGGAACATGCCCAAGAGCGCGTTGATCAGTCCCATGTCTACTTTAACGTGGAACTCCTGAATCAACACCTTGTAGTACTTGTACTGGCGAACCTTACTGTGCTCCATTATACGCTCAACTATCGATACTTCGATAAACGGCTTCATACCTAAAATAAAAGGAAATAATTAATATCGATATTTTGTATCGACTAATAGAGTAGCGTTATTGAGCAAGCAAAATGGCCAAGTTTGTCTAGCGATAGTAAGCATTTCTCCGTACCTCGAGGCACTATGTTTGATTCCACAGTCATGCAAAAAAGATTAGGTATAATTTAGAAAAAGTCCTAGTTATTCCTACAAGATGGGTACTGCATTCGATTTCTGTTTTAAGAAGAAATCATATACAGGTATTGGTTTATTGTAGGTGCAGTATATAACTCTTCATGGCTTTGAGATACCTCATATGAGGCAGAGTCAAGGGTTAGGCTGGTACCTTTACCCGCTTCAACAACAAAAACTTCAGATTATCCATTCATTTTTGAGATGTAAGTTTGGCATAACTTTACTCCGTTTTTATTATTAATAAGGGAGTTAGTTGGTATGACAAATAATTTGTGTAAATTATGTAAGTACACAAGTATTTTGCTTCAATATTTTTGCAAATTACATTTTAGAAGCAAATATATCATTTGAAATGAAACGGTTATGGTAACGGCTGATATACTAGCCTACCAACCCGCACTGAGGTCGCGTGGTGGATTACGGCCTACTCCCACTCATCGAGAGGCGGCCTGTGTCCCAGCAGTGGGAACATTATAGGTTGATTATGATGCTATCCTACAAACTGTTACATAATTAAGTTACCTGATACATTCCACTTACTAAAATGAAGATTATACCCATCACACAAAACGCATAGAGAATAGGAAAGATGAAGAAAATCCATTAGTTTGATTCCACTTATAGCTATTTCAGTATAAATTATGGCTTTAAGAGTAGAGGAATATTAAAGAAATAGATGGACTGTGTGAAAGATGTTATTGCTAGAAAGGGGATTCACTAACGAAATGAGAACTAATACAAAAGTATGGATAAAGAAGACATGTTGCACCGACTCCTAATAAATACGGGATAGATTATGATATTTCAGTGTCATAGATGAAATTGATTTCGTAAATAAGGATGTGGTTATAATGTGTCTATAAATATTATGCAAAAAATTAGACCTATGGTAAACGTGTCTTGCAGTGGAACAGCCCACCGCAGGACAAAGGTACCCTGATGTTTCAGAAATATCAACTTACTTAAAAGAAGAATATATCCATCACACAAACAAAAAAGCACAGAGAAGGAAAGAAGAATAAAATCCATTAGTATTAATGAACCTATTTTAACAATGTCCACTTACCACTAGGATCTTCATTAGCAATGGACCTGGGCGGCGGCACAGGCGCCAGCACCACCGGGAAGGTGGGCAGCGGCAGCTGCTGGTCCACCTGCAGGCGGTACAGGCGCGCGTGCAGGCGGCGCGAGTGCGGCGTCAGGCCGTACGACGCCCACAGCCCGGGCTGCAGCGTGCGCCGCAGTATGCGCACTGTCGGTCTCAGTTGACGCATCTCTTCGAAGTCAACCTGTCATATAACATGCTTGTATTTTCCGAAAGCACATTTCGCCAGATATTTGGAGCTTGTGGCTAAATAAAAATAGTTGCACGGGTCGAACAGCCAGGTTAAAGTACAGTTGCCGCGGTTAGTCCGTGGATGGGTGACCATCTTTACATACCAAGACCCCACCGTGCCTCGGAAAGCACGCTATGCCGTTGGTCCCGGCTGTCATTTGTGAATCTTTGACAGTCGTTACGGGTCGTCAGAAGCCCGAAAGTCTGACAACCAGTCTTCCGTCGTTCGTCTATCCAAGGGGTATCGGATTACCCAGTAACTGGGTTGTGGAGGTCAGATAGGCAGTCGCTCCATGTAAAATACCGGCATTCAGCTGCATCCGGTTAGACTGGAAGCCGACCCCAACATAGTTGGGAAAAGGCTAGGCAGATGATGATAATGATTTCGCCAGATATTTAGTACAGTAGTTATTTTTCTTAGGTTACTGCTTAGACTCACTATATACATAACTAGCAGCGCTGCGCGGTTTCACCCGCGTAATTCGCGTTCCCGTGGGAATACGGGGATAAAAATTAAATATAGCCTATGTCACCCGGAGATAGTGTTGCTTCCCAACAGTGAAGGAATTTTACAAATCGGTTCAGTAGTTTCGGAGCCTATTCAATGCACACAAACAAAGAGAAAGAGAAAATCATTATCCTTTATAGCCGTATTTTATAAGGAATCGTATTATCACATTTATCGTTAGAATGAAATGTAACCCTCTGAACCAATTTCACTTATTCTTAGCATGTCGATAGCAATCTAAATACAGTCAGCTCAGAACTGAGCTACGAGCTTGGCACTTTCAGCAGCGCCTATCAACTCCTGTAGCGTGCAGACAGCAGGACACGCTGTACAATATTAAGTCTCCCATTGTTTATGAGACAGTACAACATTTATACTCCAGGGCAGTCATCTGTGAATTTCCACCTGAGCAGGGTTTCTTAACTTCGGCCTACCTGAATCCCCAATTTCACTAACCCAATATAAATATTTCATGACACGCTTACTTAAGTCTTATGCTATAGCGGGCGAACATCACCTGCTTCTCTTTTCCCAACTGTGTTTGGGTCGCCTTCCAGTCTAACTAGATGCATCTGAATACCAGTATTTTACATGGAGCGACTGCCTATCTGACCTCCACAACCCAGTTACTGGGTAATACTGACTGAAGACTGGTTGTCAGACTAGCCCACATCTGACGACCCGTAACGACTGTCAAAGATCCACGTATTACAGGGAAAATTGTCTTAACGTGCTTTCCGAGGCACAGAAGAGTCTTGGTATGTAAAAATGGTTACCATCCATGGACTAACCGCGGCATGCGTAGCTTGAACAGATAAATCGACACGTACGACTGTTGTTACTTGGGCACTAGCCCCTCTAGCATTGGATACATTTGGAACAGAACTTAGGTAGGTATTTCAGGATTACAAAATATTTCTATGAACTAGTAGTATTACCAGTGATTTCAGTTATTGTCGTCCCCACATAGCATATTAACGTTCACTATTGGCTATCTCTAGATGTTAGTATTTTAGTCAATCACAACCAGTGACATGAGATTACAAAGCATTTTTACTAATCAGTTTCTTAATCGGTCCTTCAGATACTTGGGATGAGACCCTTCTTTCTTTGATAATTTTAAACTTGTAGCATTCGTTAAGAAAAATAATATCGATTAAAAAGAAATAGTATACCTCGATTTTCTCGTCTATTAGGACTTTAGGCGACACAGGCTCGTCGCTGACGATTTTTTCAGATAAATAACGTTGGTAGTTTTCTTCTAATTGCAGCAGTTTCGGCCCTTCAACCTTTTTGTAACGTCGTGATCCCATTTTACACTGTTCCCATATTATACCGGAGCTAAAAGTAAAATGAGATGAGTTTAGTCGATAATATACTGTAAATGTTGACGAAAATGACACCCCTACGTTAATTTTCCGTGTTATACATTTTATACAACTATCAAAGAATGACAGTTAACATTTAAGTAGTTAATTTGCTTAGCAATTTTATTTGACCTTACACTGAAACTACCATGCTTTTAAAACGGGCTTTTTGTCCTGCGATCAATGTTTTCATAGATCGTCAGCGCTGTAAGCGAAAAAAACTTGTTTCAAAAAAATAACAACCGACTTCCAAAAAACACTGCAAAGTGCAAAATAACTTTAATTTTGGAAGTCGGTGACTTTGGATGTGTATTTAATTATTTGTCACCGCCTTCCGAAATTAAAGTTATTTTGCACTTTGTAGTGTTTTTTGGAAGTCGGTTATTTTTTTGAAAAAAGTTTTTATTTTTCACTTTTTAGTTACCTACCCCACACCAATTCGAAATTTCATCGTCCTTGTGGTCAAAACAATGCATATTTATGCGATAGCAGCATTCGCGGTTGATTTGCTATAATTTTTTGAAGAGTTCCGTTGTCTATCTCCGAAACGCATCATCAGATCTATATGAAATTTGAATGGGAACATTTCGGAATAAACACCTTTCGAACAAAAAAAATTTTCAAATCCGTCTACATATGACGGAGTTATGCCCAAACATATACAAAAAAAATATAAACATGTCGAATTGATAACCTACTTCTTTTTGAAGTCGGTTAAAAAAGATCAATGCATCTCACAGTCAACATAGTTGCAGCTTGTGCGAGTTCGCTACATTTTATAATACTTAAAAATACGTACTTATCTATAAATACGGCAATAAAGTTAAATAAAAAAAAAAAAAACCCAACACAAATAAAAACTCTAAAAAGTAAAAATATATCCAATGGCCTTTTCAGTTGTAGGTAATATTTTGATCAAAGTATTTTCAAGTCGGAGGGACGGCTCATTTGACCGTCCCCCGTCCTATTATGCAGTGGTTTTTTCATAAAACCCGATCTTCCGAAGGACCTGCCCTTATTTTTATGCACCTATTTTGCTATAAATAATCCTGCATCTCACTTAATAACTTTGTATGTGTAGACTAGCGCCTAACTGCTCATCACTGATACTACCTCTGTCGGACACGTTGCCTGGTGAGACAGCGTGCTTTTTAGCTAGGATCACCAGTGATTTCGACAGAGATTTGAATCCCGCAGCGATATTTCAAGTCTGTGCGAACGTGGTCTAACGCTGAACATATTCAGAACCTCACTGTTTCTCTGTCATCTTCAAACGATTGAATGAAACAGAATGATGTTTCAAACATGTTTGGCACTAATCGTATTTAGTGATTTGTTGTGCAGTCGGGCCTACAACACTATGTGTTATATTATTAGCTGTGTACTGCAAGTATATCAATACGTCGCGTTTATTTAAATATATATTGAAATGACATACTTGGATATACTGATGTAAACAATCTCCAATTGTTCGTGATCGTTGACGAGTGACAGTCCAATGCCCTGCATCGACAGCACTATTTCCGTATCAACTAGTTCCGCTTCACCTGTAAAATACATTTTAGGTATAGATTATTAATAGGCACTAATAAACCATTGCACGGAAAATACATATTATTGCCTTTATTCCATTAATTAATATACTTATAAATTACATTTTTAAATATTATTATAAAAATATAAAAACATTTAAAAATATAAAAAATAGTAGCCCACCGGTATCGGGAACAAGGTCCAAGCTACCGGCGGTCAGGGCTCCAGAGAGAGGAACCTCCTAACGATGCGAGCCGTGTCCAGGAGTACCGCTTTCTGGATCAAGCCCTTGACCCAGCTGCCCAACGAGAGCCTCCTCAGATGTTGGTCGAGGCTCTTGGCTATCAAGCCATTGGCTGAAACGACTATCGGTACAATGATCGCTGAGTCCACATCCCACATGTCGACAACCTCGCGAGCCAAGTCAAGATACTTGATTTGTTTATCTTTCTCGGCTTTCACGAGGTTCCCGTCATGCGGGACCGTTATATCAACGATCATTGTACGCCGCTCTAGTCGATCCACCACCACTATATCAGGCTTATTGGCAACAATAGTCCTGTCAGTGATGATGGATCGATCCCAGTACAGTGTGACATGCCCATTTTCGAGAACTGGGTCGGGCACATACATGTAGTACGGCACTTCTGATTCCACAAGGCTGTATTTCAGAGCAAGTTGCTGGTGGATAATCCTGGCTACAAGGTTGTGTCTATGCAAGTACTCTTCGTTAGCTAGACGAGAACACCCGGAGATTATGTGTCTGATTGATTCTCCCGGACGGTGGCATGCCCGACAGATGTCAACCGTACCATCTTTCACAATAAATCTCCGGTAGTTGTTCGTCAATACATATTATTATTGTTATGGATAGTTTTTTTATGAAAAAATATTATTACTGGCAACGTTACCAAACCTGCTTGCAACGGTTTTTACTCGATAATTCTTTATTATAGTTACGTATACAGACAGGGAACTTCGACGCGCTAACTGTAACCACGAATTCAGCACACGATTCAAGCCCGGAGCGTAGAAATTTTCATCAGTTCGAAACATTCGAAGACATGTGACATCCACCAACCCGCACTGGGCCCGCGTGGTGGGTTACGGCCCAATCTCTCTCACAGAGAGGAGGCCTGTGTCCCAGCAGTGGGAACATTATAAGCTGATGATGATGATAATGATGATCTTTAAAAAATCTGCTATTCCATAGAAATGTGCATTGTGCGGTTAAAATGTACTGAACGCCAATTTTTTTTTTTTATAACAGACGAATAATTTCAACCCTAAGAGTTTCAGAATCATGTACTGACAGGCAGTGTGTCGATGTCCTTACCACCCTTTTGTTTTTTTTTTTTTGGGTGGGAAATCATCAAATAACTTCTCCCGCTCTGGGTGGAGCAGGAAAAAAGTCTGACACGCCCGTGTCAGACTTTTACTGACAAAAACCCACCCGTGTTCCTTCAGTAGCCCTTAAGCCAGGGGCTGTGGCGTCTCTTTCGAACAAACCCGCACCCCTGGCAGGCATCGACCCTTGCGGGTCCCATCACTTTTTGTGCTAACATCTCTTTGAGGCGCGCGTGGAACACAACGCGCCGTCGACTTGGGCTTGGTCCTTACCGGACAGCGAGCTACCCATTACTCGCCGTCCGCAAGCCCATGCCTACGGTGGCCGGAAATCGGCCTGGGATTCCCGACGCCCAGGGCGTCTCCGTATCCTGCGGCGGCTAGGGTCGCGAGGGCGCATATGCTGCCTCTCCCTCACGTGCGCCGCCTCCCTCTTCGCGAGCATTACTGCTTCGCTGAAGGAGGTGACGGCTCCCCATGCCCTCTCGCTCCGTACCATGGCCTGTACCAGGGCCGGACGCGAGAGATCGCCGCCGCCGATCGCCTCCACGAGGACACGGCGGTGCTCCGCCCAAGCAGGGCAGACCGCCACCGTGTGCTCCACCGTGTCCTCAGGGCGATCTTCGCAGTGGAAACACCCGGGCGTTTCCTCCCGCCCTATCCGAAACAGGAACCTCCCGAAACAACCGTGTCCGGTGAGGACCTGCGTCAGGCGGAAGGTGAGGACGCCATGCCGCCTCTCAAACCACTCCTCAAAGAGGGGACTTACCGCCGCAATCGTGGCGTGCCCAATGTCCTTACCACCCTGTCTAACCATATATTATGTATGTATAGAAGCAGATATAGACTATTATTATTACCTATAGTGTGCGCCCCGCTTGCTAGGATCGGATCGTCCGTGAATAATATCACTCGCTGCAAACCGTCGAGGAAGGATACCCAATATATTCTTTCAGTTTCGCTGATCCTGGAAGTAATGTTATAATTAGATTTAGCCGTATCTGGATGGATACACTCGTCGTCAAACAAAACGTATAGAAATTGATAAATCAATTAACATTTTCAAGGCCAGTTCCCGCAGATTAGAAAATGTTCAAATCTAGTCACAATTTCATCTCACCGACTATATAATGTCAAAAAGACAAAAATTTATGAAAATTAAAGGCATTTTGACATATTGTGACAGATTAAAATAATATGAACGCTCGCGCTCTTAAAATATGGGAATCGTCCCTCTGATTATTGATTTTTGATGTAACAACGAAGCTTCGTAAAATCAACTTAATTTACCATAGTTTAAAGATAATATTTGTTTAAATGGGAATTACGTCAATTCGAAACAAGGAATTGAATAGATTTTAACATGGATACTTACATAAAATCTCCGATTCCATCCTTCCTGAGGTCGTTTTCGACCTCTTTTCTCTTATGACCTTCGAATATTAAAATGCGCGGTCCTGCAGGGTTATCCCACGTATACAACATCCTGTGCATTGATTTTAAGACCCTGAAAATAATATAAATAACATTCAATGTAAAAGTAAACATAACGTGGACTCCCGTCACGAAAGAAGATTCTTACGCAATAATACTCGCACACACATACACACTCCTATATAATAGAAAGAGACAACGAGAAAGTAGCATGGAGGTGCCATACCGCTTTTTGCTTACACGACGATTTCAACCAATCAACTTTTACCCAAGTAGCGTTACGGAACTTCGTTTCAATAATATACATAAAGCGTTAAGTTGATCATAGTAAAATTTGTACTCCTGAAATATGGTACTTTTTCGGTCATGAAATCTCGCGAAACTGCACAACTTATTCCGATCATTGCTTACGACATCAGGAATACCTTACCTAGTATTAACGTTCTCCTTTTCATAGATGGTGATGCTGCTGTGCGGCGTGTAGTTGACGAGCAAAGCGGGCGCGTGTCCGTCGCGGTACTGTCTTATTGTGATGTAAGTGCCTCCTTCCGTTAGTTGCACTTCTACGAATAAACCGCCAAACTAAGGAAAACATGATGAATACACTTTAAAGTAGACTTTCTCTGATACAAATATAAACAATGCGGGAGTAGAAAAGTGTTTCTCCTGATCTACACTTGCCCGTGGTCGGAGGACGAACAATGCCTTTACACCAGAGCGGAGATAAAGGCACAACAATGCACAGTTACAAAGCAAGAAAGGGTAAGGGCAGATATGCAGAGGGCGTCAGCCCTGCAACTTTTGCATGATATAAAAAAAGTACGGTTTGTCGGTTTAATCTGATTAAATGATTTCTGGTTATGACTAGTTTCTTTATTATCAAACAAACGAAACGTTATTTTGTTGATTTCTTTCCTAACAATTCTATGCATTGAAAGAAATAATTCTAAAAACATCTTACCTCATCGTCGAGCTTCAAGCAAACGGAATGGTGTTCGGTGTATAAGAACGGTGCGGAGTACTTGTGGGAGCAAGCGACGCGTAGTAACAGTAACTTATCATCTCTCTCTATGACTGGCCATAAAGGCGCGCTAGAGTTTTGTAACACCTGGAAAACAATAAAAATAATGTTATTGGTCAGTTTTTGCGGGCAATTATACTTGCACGTTTGGTCCAAATTGGTGATCAGAAGACCAAAGACAAGATAGATAGATTGTGTGGGATGAAATGAAAGAAAAAGGAGTAAATGATAGATAGATAGATTGACAAAGGAGAATGGAACAAAGGATCAGCAAAAATGAAAACTTCCATACAAACTTTCAAACTTTTTAAAAAAACCTGTGCAAAATGTCATGCTCCTAGATCCAGCGTTTTAGGTTGGACATTGTCTGTTAGTGTCCGAATGAATTTAAGTTTTTTTTTTTTTATGTGGAGGTGGAGGTTAACGGAGTTATTTTAAGTATGTGAATAATGTTAGACTTACGTTGGTCCAAGGATCGCCAGATCTATGCAGCTCTTGATATTGAATGTCAAAAGGTGCTTCGTTGATAATCAGGAAGTATGGCGTAAATATCACCATTTTGGTCAAACTGTTAAACGTCAATTGGTTCGTAACTGCCACCTACAAAAAAGTAATTATTTTAAGTGACCTTAAATTTAGAAAAAGATTATAATTTGATCGCCTTTGTAGGTTTTTTGAATCCCTTATTATCTCTTTATTCTGACGCATGATTTCGTGTGTTAACGTACCTGATAAGTTCTTCCCTCGTGTTTGCACTGTATAACTCCAGAACTGCCGGGAACGTCCAACGAGAACTTATCAGACCATTCACCGAACTCCAGCCTTATAGCAGCCTTCTTCTTTCCGAAGAAGTTCTTAGCACGGAACGAGAACAGTATCGGTTCCTTATAGTCTTTAGGATGGAATATCACGTTGCCGGTTTCATCCACATTCTAAAAAACAAAACTTCTAATAAACATTCGATCATCTTTTTTTTTTCTTTGTGAGTTGCCAATGCTGCGTCAAGTGTCATGTCGCATTATCCTGTACCTTAAGCTTGCTTACCGTACCCGCGAAGCTAATTAAAAAGAATGCGAAACTGGTACTTCACTTTGCCTATTTGTTAATACAAAATATACCTTAGGATTAGTTCCCATTAAGTTAATTTTGTATTAGAGAAGTGATTGTCTTGTGTAGTATCAGTATTTAAAATAGTCTCTTGAATTGGGTGATGATGAAACTCAATTAAATGTATGATCATGCAATACATCATCGAACATGCTATGTATTGTAATTACGATGAATTATTACAACACTGGTTTAACTAGTGTAAACAATTAGATACTTATATATATTTCATGCTGCTAAAAAGCAAAATAAATACAGTAGGGTCATGGTAATCCACAAAATTAAACGCTGTGTGCATTTATTTAAAACCACAACACTTAAGTCGATAAACTGAACCCAACCTTCAAAGCTTCGTTGACTGATCTGTGTCAAAAAATTCACCATCAATTCAATTTTCATTTATTTTTTAACCAAAATCCCCACCACACAGGACTTAAAACTTATTACAGTTATTACCAAAACCTCTTTAGAGTGCTCAATGTAAGTAGCAAAATAATATAACCATGTATTTCTTAGAAGTGCTGAAGTAATGTTTGCACTTACCGGCAAACAAGAAGTATGGCGTCTAATAAATTTACTGCAAGGTGAATGCTTAATCTGTAATTTACATAAAATGGATAACCAGTATACGACATACAATATTCGTTTTATTAGTCTATGTCATCATCACATATCTTAATATAAATAAACATATCTAACTCACCACACCAAATTTATCGTGCCGAATGGGTGGTAAATAAACTGATATACTTTCGGATTAGGTTATGACCCCACTGAAAAACGCATGCTATAAACAACAATTAACAAGGCAATGATCATAAGTATCGAAGCTAAAAAATCCTAAAACTATCGCTTTGAGATAAAGCTTGTTAGAATCAGAAAGCAGTAACCGACCGAATCAAGGATTAAATAAAATAATGAACAAAAAAACTATTTAAAAAATATTCACTGTTAGATCATCTCAAAGATACCTTGTTGGGTGTTCCGGAATCTTTTTCTGGTTTCTTTGATTTCTGTAACCACGCAATGTATTTATGGCCAGTCTGATATACAGGTCTACTCAAAGAAGTACGAATGAAGTTAACTTTACGAAGTACATATCAATGACTTAGTAAAATGACAAGACAAACACAGTTAGTATAGCCTATTAGAGTATCTACTTACTATACCGCCCTTACTTGATAGCGTCGATAAAATGCTGATAGAAGATACAAAGGTGCATAAGTTACCATTTCTGTCTAGCTTCCAACTTCTATCTTACCCGTACTTATTTAAAAAAACATCTGGCTTATGTTGTAGAAAGATATTTATGTTGAGTGCAAAAAAAAACCACAGAAATGATTGAGAAAAGTTTTTGCACTCAACACAAAATTAATTAAAGAGTGTTCTGCAACGATGATGTCTTAGTGTCATGCTCCGCAGCAGAACCACTTTGAGTAAATTATGCAGAAATAACAGGATAAAATGTAGATAATGTCTATATTTTTGTAGCTTAATATAAAAAATTGTATATTGTTAGTTTCTTGGAAAATATCAATACAAAGTGGTCATGCTACAGAGCATACTCTCCAGCAGAACCTCTTTAAAGTAACAGTTATTTCACGATGATTATGCACAGGTCATAATATAAACAAATGTATATTTATTGTATATCAAAATAACATCTACAATTTTAGTTATATACTTACTGATTTTTAGTAACATGTACCTAAATGTTTTATCTGAATGCGCCTGCCATGAATTTCTTAGCAAATAACAAGATTATTAGATACATACATGTAATATTTTTCATTACGATTAATAAGTTACTAAATTGTATATCAAGATAACAACATCTACAGTTAATATATAATTATTAATAAATTTTTAATTTCGTTTATCTGTATACTTGCACACAGACTGCTACCCATCTAAAGACGCGGAATTTAATACACTGCTATCTCGTATTTTCCTCAGAAAGCTTTATTTAATTGTTTCCTGGACGTTTCACTGGTGTAGTAAGTAGGTATGCTACGTTTATACGTACTTCTCTATATCTGTTTGAACAACTATTATTTTCCTGTAATGAGTAATTCATATGTCATTATAAATAATTATATAATTTGATTCACGCTTTACATTATTCCTTTTTTTTTTGATGATCTAAAGAGGGTAGGTAAGTTAATAAAGAATGCATTTACCTACAGTATATAAATAAAAATAAAACAAATTATATTTAATTTTTTGTCTATTTTTTCTTAATCTTTATAGCTTATGAATCCATTTTCTTGATATAAAATGTATTAACTTATGTATCGTAAAGAAATATATCATATGTATGTACCGATTAATCTTGTTATTTGCTAAGAAATTCATGGCAGGCGCATTCCGATAAAACATTCACATGTTACTAAAAATCAGTAAGTATTTATCTAAAATTGTAGATGTTATCTTGATATACAATAAATATACATTTGTTTATGTTATGACCTGTGCATAATCAGCGTGAAATAACTGTTATTTTAAAGATGTTCTGCTGGAGAGTATGCTCTGTAGCATGACCACTTTGAATTGATATTTTCCAAGAAACTAACAATATACAATTTTTGATATTAAGCCACAAAAATATAGACATTATCTACATTTTATCCTGTAATTTTTGCATAATTTAGTCAAAATGGTTCTGCTGCGGAGCATGACACGATGTCTTAAAATTCACATTATTTTTTACAAAACCAGATTTCAATACCAAATCTACCTTACACACGTAATACAGAACGCTTTAAGAAAAAAAAAAGGAAATTAATAAAAATGTGGACTTACCCTATAGCAAAGAGTAAAGCCCGTTTTGTTGAGCATCCAGAACGGACAATAGAGAGACAAGACTTGCGTGCCATCCGTGTCCACGCTATGCATACCCAAGTCTAATGTCATCACTGAAGGGCTATCGTGTGATTCGAAGGACCATACTGACAGTTCTGTTTCGCTCTCCGGCAGGTTCTTCGTACAAACCCAACATTTGTCGAGATAGTTTTGAATCTGAAATTTTGTAGTGTGTAATTAAAGTTGTCATTTTTTCCGCTGTAAGGATTGGCAAACGACATCAAGCTCTGCCGCTAAACTTTTCCCGAGGTAATTGTACCCACCATAATTAATTTGTTATGTCAGGAATGAGCACACAAGGAGACAATCTTGCTGAGTCCTACTTATAAGAACACACTGCGATGATCTATCCATTTGCTCATTTTAGTGATTATGGCTATGAAGTCAAAGGAAAGCCTTTGCGATCATTTTTGCACGATACAATACTAATAGACCCGCGATGGACGTTCACAAGCTGGCATTATTGAAGGTAAAACGATTGTTTTCTAACTATCATTGCTTTAAAATATAGAATCGAGAAATATTCATGTTGGTCATTCATGTATGTGTCTACAAAGATTTTAAGGCACTTGAATGACATGGACAGGGGAGCGTTGATGGTAAACATCTGTAAAATGGTTTCGAAAAAAATGCAATAGTGCGGCGTTATTTTCCATGCGACAAAATATCCCTGTACCATTGTATATTAGTACTCACCATAATAACAATAGACGCTCTATTAGGGGACAGATGCGAAAGATGGAACATCTCTCCCGGCTTAAACACTTGGGTCCTTTTCAGTCCTAACTGAGAAACCACAATCTCGACCGGCAAACAGTTCTGTAGCTTGACGGCCGGTTTCAGTACGATGTCGTAGCAAGACGACGCGAACGTGTGTCGGTTTGTTTGCTCGTAGAATACTTGCTCCATTGTGCCGACGGCCTGTATTTAAATAGATAATCTATTAATTAAACAGCCTGTTTCATCAGTTTCCATAGATATCAAATATTAAACTACAACTCAATCAACACACTTTCGGAATAGAAACAGAGAATGAACATGTATTAACAAATTGATACAAAATGTATGCAAGCAACCCTTTTTCCTTTCGATTCCGATTTTAGAGGTATGAGGAGACAAGGTATATAGTTCACTCATCCTTCATAAAAAAAGGAGGATCGTCCGACCAAACGAGTGTTGTGTCTGGTAAGCTACTGCCTGATTAATGTCGGGACGTTGCATCGAAGATGTAACAGAATAGACGCAAGTCCTGAAAGTAGTTTGTTCATAATTGACTACTGAATCGATTTCAGATAATTTTAATAAGTATGTTTTTTCCATAACATCCACCGATTGAGCCAAAGAAAATTCAATCTTATTTCAAGGTTATAAGATTCAATTTTAAACTCAGAAAATAATGCTAGGGCCCAGACAATTTTCTTAATAATAAGTTAGCTTTAAAAAAATGGTCATTGTATTATGCTTTTATCTCAATATTACACTTTGTGTATGCTAGTTACCGAGGTAAATTCGGCCGATGCATGATTTTTCGTGACGTCAGTGTGTGTGGGCGTAGTTCGCATGTCGCGATGTGGAAGCCGCTTGTTCCACTGAAATAATCAATGCCCCTGACGGAGCACAGAACGCAAAAGACTGGGGACTTGCATGTTTCGTGTCACCACTGATATTTGCGTGTCCTAAATATTATAGTTACTATAGTTATTAAGTACTATCATAGTCTTTGTTCTTACTAAAAATCTCATGGGTCTATAGTTATATGAGTAAATACAATTATTGTTACAATGTTAAGGTAATCAATAATCATACCTGCAGGTAGAACTTCTCTCCGGTGTTCTTATCTTTAGATTCGCACTGCAACAGTTTGGATATGTTCACCTGCTGTTGAAGCTCTCGCCAAATGAACGGTGATACAGATACTGTGAAACCTGGACAAGGAAGAGGGAGATTAAATATTTTATTTACATTATCTGTTTATACGAATTACATGATGGCAACGTCAGGATAAAAAGATTGCAACCACTTCGACCGATTACATCCTTTTAGAAAGTTATTACAGCATAGCTTGTTCGCGGTTGAAGTTCGCGCAAGCGTAAAAATATCGCAACGGGATTTTATCGCGCGGAGGATTTTCAACTGTAGGTGTTGAGCCGAGAGTTGAAAATCTAACAGACTGCATCCCGTGCGTCATAAAAACACTGTTCGATTTTCAACTCTGGTTGCCTAAAAGAGAGTTGAAAATAAACAATAGGAAGTAATTAACATTACGAAATTCAAAACAATTATTTAAATTATCTGCCATACGTCAGCTAGAACTTGCCAATAAGCCAACAAAATATGGAAATCTATACTCAAGCAGAAATAAATAAATAATATAAACCTCTATTCATTCATAATAAGACATTTATAGGCCGACCGTCTAACTGAGTCCTCGCCTGCGCGGTACAGGGGCGCGGGGGAATGACGACCAAGGGGACTGAGACAGGTGCGGGCGGTGGGGGGCTTAGTAAGATACATACGAGATGAAATGCGCCAAGATAGTTCCTAAGATATGTGACGTCATAGGAAAGAAATAGTGATTTATTTAATGAACAATAATTAATTAATGAAGATACAAAATTTTAATGAACTTAGGGTCGCCCTGAGTGTTAATAATAAAATCAACAGCATCATCCCGAATCCCATCATGTTTGCAGTACTCATCCTCGATATTAATAACATGATTAACACAATGCTCCCATTTCTGTACGGATTATTCAGCAAATAATCCCTCTAACGTAGTTTTTTTTTGGTCTAAATTAGAGTCCACACTTTTTACGGCTAATTGTCTCTTAATGTCACCCCAGACCAACTCAATAGGGTTCAGGTCTGGGTGGTATGGAGGCAAACGCAACACTTCATGTCCGCTTCTTTTCAATAACTCGTCAATTTTATAAATATCTTCAGTGTCTGTCCTTATAATCAATTTAAATAAATCGTCCTTTCTAAGCTTATTATCAAAATCACGTCATGTCTTCGTAACCATGTTTGCATTACTGTCTTGGTAGAAGCCATAGTCGGCTTTTTTTCTTCTCGAACCGAATGGTAAGCTGCGTTATCCATCACGATGATGGAATTTGGTGGTATATTGGGCATTAGCTTTTCGTTAATCCATTTACTAAAATTCTCAAAATTCATAGAATCGTGATAATCACCCGTCTTACATTTGGATTTAAATATCACAAGTGCTCCGTCTACAAATCCAGTTTGACCTCCACAATGTACGATGATCAAACGGTTCCCTTTTCCGATGTGAGATAGCACGCCATGTACATCCTTGGATTGCCAGCATTTCGAAACAGTGGTGCCGATTCTGTTGTACACCGAACTAAACTAACTAAACTATAACTAAAATTCCTTACTTTTTACTATGAGAATCTAAACGCTATTCTGCAAAAAAATATCTCTAAAATTAAAAACTATTTTGACACAACTAAAATCGATTTTGACAATCGCGACTCGCACGTGGTATGTTTTAACTTCGCAACGTGGTACTTGTTTGCCCTACCCCGTGTTTTTTTTATAGAACCAGAGGCGCGCAGGGGCGGCAGCCTCGACGTGATTTATATGGAATTTTCATGGAAAATATGAAAAATTATTATCCACATGTTGAGTTTTAGAGGTGTTTGTGGTTTTATAAAGGGGGTCGAAATTTTCATTATTTTGGCGATAGGACACACCGTTTTCGAGATATAAGCAAAAGAAAAGAAAAAAAAATACAGTACTATTTTTGCACCAGAAGTCGAGGTGTCGGTGTGAATTTTAGTTCTTGACAACTAATTTTATTCCACACCTATTTAATCGCGATTAAAAATAGTCAGATTTAGTTAGACAACCAAAATTTTAGGTTGAATAGAATAATGAAATTGACAATAACAGAATAGCAATATTACCATTTTCACTAAACTAATAATTCAGTGCAATCTTAGTGCTGTCAAACTAAAATATAGTTAAGTTGTGTCACTTTAGTCAATTTCAGAATAGGAAATCGTCGTTTGACAGGAATAAACTAAATTTTGGAGATTTTTAGTCTAGAGAATTTTGTGACAACAGAATCGGCACCATTATGAGACTCATTTACATAAGTTTCGTCAAGATATAAAATATGTCTCCCTTCTCTACGATATTTTTTTATAGTCCTTAAGTATTTCCACCTCCACGATGTTATATTTAGCTGTTCAATAAGGAGTTTCCTTTTAGAACCACATTTCTTAAATTTAAAACCTAGTTCATGTAGCAACAGCCTTAAATATTCCCTTCCGCAGTGTAATATTTTCTCTTCTCTAAGTACAGCATTCAACGTTTTCAGAGTAGGTATTTTTTTTATTAACTGTATAAAACTGAGTGACCTTTCTTCGTACCACTCCTTTTGTGAAATCGTCTATTTCCACTCTTTTTTTGCGAACCAGTTTGGATTTTTTCGGTGATTTGAAGCTTTCGTTGTCTTTCAATAATTTTCCTTAATTTACGATTCTAGATACAGTATTTTCCGATAGTCCAGTAACTTCTTCTACGGTTTTGTTTAAATGTATGTCTTGTTGATATTCCATATAATTCGGGTCCAGTTTCTTTTTTCTAAAATATTCGTACACGTTAAAAGCCATTTGCTTGCACTGACTATTCACTTTATGTCCGAATATCTTTCGATTCATCTTGAGATTGTTATTACATGTGTACTTCTCACAAGGCGTCCGCAACAATTAACACGTGCGATCGCTACCCGTGTAGCGATCGAAATGAGCTATTGCAAAAATTCACCCACCGCCCGCACCTGTCTCTGACTCAGTTAGACCATGGTATAATAATATACTTCGCCAGGTATAGCATTCCGAGACAGAGAAGTCACGTGGGTGACACAAGCCTACGTCATCACCGCTTTCGATGGTTCTCAAACTTTATAGCCTGGGGAAATTCAATCTAGTAAAGCATTGACCTAATTGTTAAATTCCTACTAGCTTTTGCTTGTAGCTCTACCCGCGTTGTAGGTTTTCCGTGACAAAAACAATCCTGTGTCCATCAAAAAAATATAACAAACTTGTCAGACGTACACAAATAAATGTTTGGGAATCACTGTTAACACTGCCACTGAGCGAGACCAGCACACGTGTTAGAAAAGAATAGCAATATACGACGAAATGGCGGAATGTCAATGAGACAGCCCGTTTCTGTGTTACCAGTAGTGTGAAATAATAACTCCCTAACCACCTTTACTACCCGTGCGAATCCGATCAAACATTGAAGTTATAATTTACAATTACGTTGGTATACGATTAAATTGTATTTTTTCGTTTGATCAGGCAAACGAAAACAACATTTTAAATTCTTTATAAATATTTTTTGACTGAAAATGTTTCCATAATTTAGTGTTTTGTTGCAATAAAGTGGCAACTGAATAGTGACGTAAGCTTGTGTCGCTCCCGGAATGCCAGACCTTGTTTTTTTAGACCATGAGTTAGACGGTCGGCCTATAGTCCTGTTCATCGTATCCCGTGACAGCGACCCAGACTTCTTTTCTCTCCTTTCGTGAGCTCTATGATGGCTAGCAAAACCTAATAAATAGGGTATTTTCCAATTTATTAAAAACTATTCCAATTTAAAGATTGGGACGAAATACGTAACAGAAAAATAAAAGTAAATTGATTTATATCCATTTTCTCAATTTAAAACGATTAAATAAATAATAATATAAACCAAATTTATTTTTCGTTGTTTTGAATTTACCGCCAAAACGCTCCTTACGATGACTTTTTATCACGTGACGTCAACTTTGTGTAAACTAAAGTAGTTAGTAAGTAAACAAGTGAGTGTCGTGTTTATAATTAACAAGATTTTTTATGGATAGAAAGTGAAATCACTGGTGTGCGGTGCCTCTGTACACAAATACTTCTAAAACTGCGCCAAACTAAGTATTTGTACTGGTGCTGTTTACACAAAGCTGACGTCACGATGTCACGTGATAAAAAGTCATCGTAAGGAGCGTTTTGGCGGTAAATTCAAAACAACGAAAAAGCAATTTGATTTGAATCGTTTTTAATGGAGAAAATGGATATAAATAAATTTATTTATATTTTTCTGTTAAATATATCGTCCCGATCTTCAAATTAAAATAGAGTTTAATAAATTGGAAAATACCCTATTTGGCCTTAAAAACCCGGTCAAACCGTGTACAGAAGAGCTGAGAGAAAAGAGCTACAACAAACCTTCAACAGAGAAGAAAAGCTCAGCAGTGGGAGTGTGCACGGCCTGTAGAGGCAGACGCAGCACGTCGCCGGGCTTCACGTCGCCCAGCAGGCGCACCTCGTTGCCGCTCAGCGTCATGTAGTACACCGACACGTTCACTGACAGCGTGTTTGTTACCTGATCACGAAAATATACAACTAAGTATACAAGTAATCATTTATATAAGAAAAGAAAAAATAGTCTACGTAGTAACAGTGTTGTTTAAATATTTTGTTACTGCGCAGCGACTCGACTCATGTTCCGAGCGGAATAAAGTTGGAATCGGTCTGTACAGTGACGGCACCCACCTGCACCACACTGCGCAGGTATATGTGCAGCGCGGCGTCCTGCATGACGACGTCGGAGATCAGCCCGCGCGGCTCCACGGCAGCCACAAGCGGGATATGCTTCTCATTCGTGCCCACAATCTTGCGGCCTAGAGGGAAGTATCTCTTATCCGCGCGGTCCACCGGAATTTGGACATCGTCTTCTATTTCTACTATCTAGAAAAAAGGATTGAAAACATTTAAAAAATTTCAAGTTCCGCGACTTTTCTCATACAAATGATTACTTTTTGTCAATGACTAAAAGAGCTATCATCTGCTTTGGTATGTGCTAAGCCTTATGAACATGTGCTTACAGCTTGGCAAAAAAGTCTAGAAACGGAACTAATTTTTTGTCTGTTGGCAACATTCCCAAAATAATGACGTTTCATAATAAACAAAGTTCACGACTTCGTAAAGTTTTTATTTCGACCATCAAACAGTGATTAAGTGAAAAACAATGAATAAAACCATTCGAAGTGCTAGCAGAGAGGTTATTTATAAGGTGTACAGGCGATGTCTGGCGGAACATGAGGCCCAAACTATTCTTTCCGATCTTAACAATGTTTATCAAAGAACCGCTGATATGACAGGCATGTAAGCGTTTGTTTTGTTGTTTTTAGTTAAATTAAGTGTTAATTGATGAACTCAAAGCTGTTTTAATTTGCTTGCATACGGAATCAGTAGAAATTTGAAACAATAAACATCGAGCACATAGGTTATGTTTACATTTTGTTTGCATTACTCTGGTATAGCGCGCTTAGACTAATTGATACTTTGGTGACTTGAACTTTACCGAAATGAAAACTCAATTTCTACTTAACTTATACTTTGAGTTTGATTACAAGGTAGTGATGTATTAGTTGTAGCTTTTGCATTAGAAATTTAAAAGAAATTACCGTGCCATATACTAAATAACAAAATCTATTTATTCAATTCAGGTAAATCTGTTAGCACTATAAGAAGAGTCGTGCTGGAAGGAGATAGAAACAAAGGGGTATTTTCTACACCCGGAAAACACAGAAAAGGTCGTCCCAAAAAAGAATTAGATAACTTTGATTTATGTGCCATCAGGCAAAAAATTCAATTTTTTTACACCGTGAGAAAACAGGTACTTCAATTATTACTTTATTTAAATTAAACTGAATTATTATTACCACACAAACTGTGCTCAGCTTCTTCATCCACTATCCCACAAGCATTGTTAGTTTTCCCGGGATATAATGTAGCCTGTGTGCTAATCTAGGGTTAGCTATCTCCATTCTAAATATGAGTAGAATTGTGGTTGTAATTACTGCAACCGATTTTTTATTCTGCCATAATTTATTTTAAATATATATTTTTGAAATATAAACATGGTTATTTAATTTTCAGGTACCAACCTTACGAAGCTTGCTACCAGTAGTAAGGGAAGATTTAGGATTTGACGGAAGCCGTGAGCATTTGCGGAAAGTACTTATAGCCCTAGGTTTCAAATACAAAAAATGTCAGTCTGAAAGAACTGCGTTAATGGAACGACCATATATAAAATAAAAAAAGATAGAAAAGGAGTACTGTGAAAGAGAACGAACTATGTACGAGGAAATTGAGCGATTAGTCATAAACACTGAAGATGATAGCAGCAGCACCTCTGAATCTGAACAAGACTCAGATGAGTTTGCGGCCAGCTCTAGCCAAGATATGGATGGGGTAGAATATTTAGAGGAAGATATGTTAGAATAAAAAAGAATAATATTAAACAATATGTTTTTTTAATGCCTAAAAATGTTGTGAACTCAGGAGTATTTCTCTAAATACTTATTTTTAGGTAATAAGTAATCAGTTGCATTTCGAGACGACGTTCTTGTTCAATTTAACAATACTTACTGATTTTAAAAAGTTACATATAACGGAATAAATTTGTCTTATTGAAAAACAGCTAAGTATCAAGATTAGGTCAGTGCGCTATTCGCTTGCAGCGGGTTGCCATACGAGCAGCACAGTGGCGCCTCCATTATTTTCTACTCTTTTTTGCCAAGCTGTAGAAAATAAATTGCCGCAGATGTGTCGTAACTTTAAACGGGCGAGACAAAATTAAATCATAAAAGTATTGGTATTATTCTTTACCTTAACATTTAATTTGAGCGGTAGGGGTGCTTCATTCAGTTTCATCAAGTTCAATCCACCATGTTTCATTTGCAGTGGGACACACGCGCCTGGTTCCAAAACCACTTCCCTAAAACAAAATTCATACATGATTTCGTGATGAGGTATAGTCAGCCCCAAAAAGCTGAATACACCTTTTTGGGGCTAACTGTACATTTTTATTAGAACTATACATATAAAAAACGTTTAAATTTTTCCTTAAAGATGCTTTCCTGAAAGCTACATTTGTTGTTACTTTTAATTTTAACTGCTCTAAAATGATTAAAGGTGCATAATAAAACTTGTACAATCATTATTTGAACTTTTTTCTCCACAAATGACTAATTTCCCCCTTTAAATACTTTACCTGTAGTCTTTAGAAACAAATTCTTCAGTGAGCACTACGGACAAGTCATGATTTTCATTCAACATCAACTTGACAGTCAGACCGGTGCAATTGTGTAGAACATAAGGCGCGCCGTGGAAATCGCGTGATGGCTAAAAAAATATGATACGTTCAAATAAAAACAGATCAAAACTATTTTATGTGTTGTTCACACAGGTGATGGAGGACAGTTTAAAAGTAATTCAGACATTTATGCCAGATAGCACAATTACCATGAATCTGGGCTCCAGACTTTTCCCCCCAAAGAATAATGGGACGTTTCACTACCTCCGAAAAACTTTCGCTTCACTTATCTGGCATATAAAGATAAGTGAATCGGATTTTATACTTTTATTTGATTTATCTGAAGACCTTTTCAGAGGTTCTGAAACTGGCCAAAATTATTTAACTTAACATTGTACGACACTGTAACTCACATCGTCTTTAGATTTGGATACAACCGTCGTCCCGTCCTCAGCGATAGCAGATGAAAACGAGTTTCCCAGTTGAGTTAGCACCTGCAATGAAAGAATAGTTGTTAACGTTTTTTTACAAATACTTTAGCTACTCGATTAATTATTCATTTTTAATATGAAGCATTAGAATACAAACATGATCGTCATTTTCACGTTATGTAAATTAAAATTGTAATGCTCATATAAACCTTAACACCCGATATATAACTTTAAACACCCAATTCCTAATGTTAAATTGAACTTCGGGCAGACCACCCCTCATGACTTTTTTTTCGATTTATCCCAACACGACATTTTAGCGGTTGATAGTATACACCTTTTTCACTTTTCATGGATATAGTGCCAATAGTCTCCGAGTAAAACGGGTGTGATGTGTGTCATCCGGACAGAGTGACGAAATTATAAGGGTTCTGTTTTTGCCATTTGGCTACGGAACCCTTAACAGGCCCGTCTGTGCGATCTCACCTCCATGCCCGTCCTAGTTATGGTGATCTCGAGAGGTTCACTGCTGGACAGTGTGATGGTCTTACTGGCGTGTCGTTGTGCTACGGCCTTCAAGTTAGCAGCTTCGTCCGTTGTGTCGATCGCTGCTTGCTGTTCTTGTGCGTGCATCACTACCTGTACGATATCAGACTTGATGTTAATTGTTTATGTACTCGTATACAAATCACAGGAGTGAAAAGTCACTTAACGAAGCCGAGAGCAACTTATACCCGTAATTGTTTTTTTTTTGTACTCGTCCATACTCGGGAACCTAAGGGAGATATTCAATTTATTTTTTCTTTGTTTTAACTAACAAGTTTTTAATGGTATAATATAACTTGAAATAAACCCACTACTTCTTTACCGCTGCATGCACCCGTAAGCACAATAATTTGTGTTAAATGTTAGTTACCTACTTTGATATTCAGAATGTTTCGACAAAAGATATGTGATGGGTCTTTTTTACACTCTGGATACTGATTTATTTTCCATTTTAACTCCCATCTAAATGAATGCAAGAAAAACAGCGAGCGTGGGATTTTCTACGCTCGCTGTTTATTTTTTTATGTGTAACCAAACATAACGAAAAAAAAAAAACTATTTTTTTGGAGGCTTCCACCAGGCAATTTCTTAAATGTGTTTTTTGGGTAGAAGACATCCTTAATTACTTAGGTATATTTTTTCAAAATCGTGCTTGAAGTCTACTAAACAGTTAACAACCTTTTTTAAATACCTGATTAGGTACTTAAAAATATTTAAAATTTAATGACAATTGAGAAGAGAACTGTTTTTCACCTCCATCTTGAGTTCCCACGGCACATGTTTATACTGGTAGTCTTTGAGTACTTCCACGGGCTCTATGAGTGGCTCCCACACAGCGCGCTCTATGTTATAGTACGACACTTGCATCACCCACGTTGATTCGGCGTAGAACTAAAAAGAAAAGCAGGCATTATTTTTGCACACTTGTAACTCTCGCCATTATTCTGACGATAGATTTTCTAACAATCAATAAAAACGGTTAATTTATTTTTCGTAAATGGAACGTCCCGTCAAAACAGTGAAAAAGTTGCATTGTGTCCATGTAACTTTTACAACTTTATGTAAAGGTGCTACAAATGATAAACAAAATATGGGCGTTGATAACAAGCGCAAGAACAAAAATACTTTTTTCTTTACAAGTACTTACGCACGAGCTCCAATCTTTAACTTGACCAGTAAGGGACGCTTGCATGACCAACACAGGTATAGTCTCATTACCGATGTCCATTTCAAAAGACGTGATGATCGACGGACATGATAACAAACAAATCTCGCCAACTGGAGGATTTGTCACCATTTCAACTTCGTCCTCAGCGTCAATCGCCTCTTCGGCCTCCTCTGTGGATGAAATATGAAAAGTTATCAAAATACCATTTACAAGTCATTTTAAGGTATTTATAATCTCATGATTTTGCATGGATAGTAAGGTAATGTTTTTCAGAATTGTCTAGAATACAAATTCAAAACAACAAAACCTATAACATAGTTCTTTATTATGCTCAACATTGAAATAAAATAAGATGACTATCAACAGAAAAATACTTAATTCATAGAGGCATGCATTTACCAGTTTTAAGGAACCAATAAGAGTTTGGTGTGAACGGTTGAATCGCCCACAGGTTATCATAGAAGATAGCCTTGTCTTCTACTACTTTGTTGTCCTCTTCGGTGCTTGTTATCGTGGCTAACACCCGATTCAGTAGAGATATGATATCTTTAAACAAAGAAAAAATATATTAATAAAAAAAATAAAAAATGTAACACAATCGATGATATATCTGTGACAGTTATTATACCAGATAAATAAATGACCAGCGATTAGAAAATGAGCAGCTGTTTAAACCAGTAACAGCACAAAATGATGTCGAACAAGCAAAAACAGTCAACATAGTAAAGTATTGAAACAGCAGCTTCAAACGCGTTTAAAATCACGATGATATAGCCTACGGCGAATCATACGTTCCACCAGTTGGGATCGTGGTTACAATCCTGACTGGCGATCCTGAACGCATACAAAATCGAGCATTTCAGCATCGTGGCGCTCAGTTTTATTGCTATTTTAAATATAATTTCTTTATCTATGAGCAAGACAAAGTTACCAGGTGAGACGGTGATGACGATATCGGTGATGGCGAGGTCGATGTGCATGCCGCTGAGGGGCGGCTGCGACAGCGCCAGCGACAGGTGCGTGGGCGCCAGCAGGTAGCGCGGCGCGGCGGGCGCGGCGCGCGGCGCGGCCTGCAGCGTGCGCACCACCAGCTGCAGGCCGGAGATGCCGCCGTCCGCCACCATGCGCTCCGCGCTGCGCCGCAGCTTGAAGCGGGCCTCCATCTACACATTACAAACGCCAATATTTGAATTCGGAGGATGAGATCGGAACAACAAACTTCATGTCATAAATGATATTAAACTTTTGACCGCCACGTCAAAAAACAAAAAGCGTGCCCTAGGCGCCAAGCTCCGAATTCATCCTTTAATACCTACAAAATAGGTAGTAGTGAGGTCGAAATTATTTATTTATTTGTTAGAATATTGTTGTTATAAAGGTGTTCCACATAATATGACGTCCATAATATTCTGCTGTGGAAACAGCGTACAAATATTTCGGCGAATTAAGATTAAATGTAGGTACAATATATTATGTCAAAATTAGTTGCTGAAACCATACAATGTCCAGGATATGGAAAACGTTAACTACTATCAAAATATACAGTATCAAGTAATATTATTAATATCGATAAAGCTCATGGAAAAGTGACAATATTTTTTTACATGGGTTTTAATTTATTTATTATATTATATATATTTTATTATACCATCCTTGTGTTGAGTTTTATTTCATTCCGCTTTGTCCTGTATGACATAAATGTAATAATCTGTGTCAGTTACGGACTTTATTACTATTTAAATCCTTAAATAAAAATAACAATCGATAAAACCAAGTCAATACCATCACAGCACTATTGTCCCTCATGACGTAATTTTTTGTCACTATATGACGACAGTGGCGCAGCTGGCACGGATTTCTTGAAATTAATCGCTTCTGCTCTAGAGCTGCGACACCGATACTTATTAATAATCATCATCATCATCTGCCTAGCCTTTTCCCAACTATGATGGGGTCGGCTTCCAGTCTAACCGGATGCAGTTGAATACCAGTATTTGACATGGAGCGACTGCCTATCTGACCTCCACAACCCAGTTACTGGGTAATACGATACCCCTTGGTAAGACTGGTTGTCAGACTTTCGGGCTTCTGACGACCCGATACTTATTAATAATATCGAAATATTTTTGTTTTGTACTTTCAAAGTGTCAAGTAATAAAATGTAAGTTTCTCTGAAAGAACAACCAATATTAATGCTTTTTAAACACACTTGCTCGTAAAATGGCTCTTAATGAACCGCTATTAGGTCCATATTACAGTGTATTAGAAACGCGTGCTTTTTACTTTACGTTACTGCACTAGTGCTATAACGCCACATATAACTATTTACTGGTCGGAGATGTGCGTCTTTTTTAAAATCTCATCAACAAACAACGACTCATCTACTTCATATTTTCCATACAACTAAATATTTAACAAAACCAGTCTGTTTTTTTTTCCTCGCAAGTGTGTTGAAAAACATCGTATGAACCGCGTGTGCAATGATCAACATAGCACACATGTATCATAATGTACTATATATAGTGCATCGCCACTATGGATGACATCAGTGCTGAAAAATACCGTTTACTGTGTTAGTGTTGTTTACTTTCAAATGTAGACAATTTACAACATTGAAATGAATAGGAAATAATGGGGAATATTGGTACCTACATAGACAAAGTTTCTAAGTGTCACATACTTACATGAAGTTCAGAAAAGATAAAATAAAACATTTTATAAAAATCAGTCTTTTAATTAAATACGTAGTAGAAATTGGTAGAACAATCATACCATTTTTAATACCTTCACACATTAAATACTGTTCAATATGTAAGAGACAATCAACATAATTTTAATTAAACAGTATATTTAACAGGTCTTCACTACTCATATTACCTATAGTCCTCCATTATTATTAATAATATTTAATAACAGTAAATGAACTACTCCTATTTGAAAAAAATCCGCGTTTGATATCAAGGGACGGTCAAAAGTTGTGGCGTTCCCGGCACAGACAATACAACAGTGTCATAGAGATGGGCATTGGAGTCATTACAATTAATCGATAATCTACTAACAATCGACTTTTAAAGAGCGTATAGTTCAGTATTATAAAATTTTCTTGATTTCTCAAACATAAAAGTTCAATATCAAATGTTTTATTTATTTATTCGTTCAGAATTAAGAGTAAATTAAATATAACGTAGGTTGCCGTCAAGGTCGACATTTTTGTTACATGGACTGCTATCATCGCTACTTGCGTTACTTATTACATCCGTTATACGTTTACTTGTTACATCACTACTTGTCCTGTTATTTATTGTGACTGTGGCGTCGAGGGCACTAAGTTTTTCGAACTTTATAACTGGTTTCTTTTTTGTCATCTTATGTACAGAGGCCAGCACATCAAGCTACCCCAATCTGTCAAATTTCTTTGATAGTTTTTCAACTTTATCACAAAGGAATAAGGTTTATGTTCAATCGGGAAAATTTGACAGTTTGCGATAGCTTGACCTGCTGGCGACTGTACATACATGAAATCTGACGAAAGCAGTTCACTTCAAATAAATTAAGAAGAAACCAACCATAATACAGGGCGGCTAGGGATGCGATATAGATCTAAAAGCGATAAACCTTTACGAGTAAAAGAAAACATTCCTTTAATCGATCATAAACATTAAATCGATTCTAGAACCCCTTAACTCAATAAAAGATACGCCATTTCATTGAATTTTACATCATTATAAATCAGACCTATATTATATTATTAATCGATAATAATCAAAACTTTTGAGTTAAACGGTAATAATGTGGTTGCAGAACACAAAGCCAAATAGCTATTAATAACTACAATATGTACAATGTTCATCGAGCAGGCTTAGCACGAGAACCGTAGACAAGCGTTTTGTCGACGGAACAGTAGAGAAAAGTGACGTTTCCAAACACACAGTTGACATTTTTTCACCGAGAAATGTAGACAACGATTTTTACTCTACAGTAGAGTAGAAATAGAAAGCGTCATGCTAAGCCTGCAGCTAAACTTATTCGTCCATTCTATAAATAAAAATTGACTAGCGAGTAGATTCATCGATCTGAGCCCGATGTTATCGAAAATCGATTCAATTACGTTCGATATCTCTATGACCGGTGCGACGGCCAAATAAATAACCATAGACAAAAATAAATAATAACACCAGAGAAAGACTGAGCACAAAAGAATTAAATATTATTGTAATATTACCATTAATTTTATATGATACAAAATCATATAAAATTAATAGTAATAGCAAAGAATCAGGATCAAAATGTACAAATCGTGTAAACGGAACGTCATTAGAAGGAAGAAGAAAGTGTTTACAGAAACGTGCATTGCAATACAATTACTTTTTAACAAAATTAAATTCCCTATTCGAAAATCAATCCCCGGCGCAATCAATTATTCAGTATATCTTGAGGTGTGAAAAAATTTGGTACCACTTCTTGTCATTCTCCTTTGTTTTTTTTTAATAGTAAAGTAACACAACAACAAGCATTTAAGTAACATTTAGTACTTTTTAGTTTATTTAATGCTTGTTTAAAAAAGGTTTTTACCTTAAACTTTATTTATTTTATTTTACCTACGAGAGCCTGTCAGTGTCATATTTGTTATTGGATCTGAGTCGATTAAGCAGATTCTATCCTTCAATGAGCAGGCAAAAATAGCCCTTGGGTGGCCCATAGGTGACGAACAAATTTTTTATGTGACCATACAGTACAAAAATAATTTAAATACGTACATTTAACACCAAAGCATCGCACTCCTTTGTTTCCAGGGACTCCACGAGAATTATATCTGGCTGCTCAATCTTAATGTTGACTGTCATCATCGCCAGTTTGGGTTGTTCTATATTTACTGACATCGACACCGCTGTTGATCTTCTCTTCTGTTAAACACAAACAGTTTTCTTAGATTAAAATAAATTCACTTTCTTTCTTAAACTTTAGTAAGCAGTTAGAAATCTATTATAACCTCAATAGTTCACTTTTTCATTGAAATATGTTGTAGTGATATCAACGACATACAGTGAAGATACTGTTAGTAGCAGCACTCGGTAACTTAACGTGTATATGGGGTGAATATTTGAGATGGGGTAGTAAGGACAGGTACCAACCATTACTAGGTAACTATTGTGGCTACAAGAAAACGGTCTATGGAGACTGTCAATAACTTTTTAAGACATTTTGATCTGCATTCAGTTTTTTTTTTTATTTTTATGTTTAGGCAGCAAGAAAATGGGCACGTTTCACAAAAACTTTAGTGATACCAATTGATCCTGTTTCTTATAAGGATTTCGTGTCAGTGAAAACTACCCATTTTCTTACTGGTAGCACTTTATTTTTCAAAATCTGTGAATGCAGATCACAATGTCTCAAAAAGTTAAGGACAGTTTCCAAAGAGCGTTTTCCTGTAGCTTCGACGGTCAAGGTACTTGCTCTTACTGCCCCATCTCGAAAATTCATCCTGTATATCTATCTATATATATAAAATGAATCGCCGAAATGTATGTACGCGCATAACTTCCGAACGACTACACCAAATTGGATGATTCTTTTTTTTTGTGTTCTTTATTGTCAGGACAAGGTTTGTATATAAGAATAAAAAATAGATTTGCTTAGTTATATTTCCTCAGTCGCGACTGGAGAAATAAAATATGGCGGTACGAAGTTCGCCGGGTCAGCTAGTTAATAATATATGACACATCGTGCTTTAGAAAGAGAGTTATGAGTGACAGAGTCGGCGCTCTTCAAAGTCGATATTTTTCTGAAACTCGAAGTGCCATAATTATTTACTTTATCTGCATGTCAGCTTGCTCACTTGTAACTCAAAAACAATAAGATTTTTCTATTTCCGACGGTTTTTTACGTGTCTGGGGCACAGCTTGCTTACCAATATCGTGTCCATAGATTTGTCTGGAACAGCCTTAATAATCGATACATCTTCTTTCGCTTTGGGATCATCTGCTAATCCAGTGGTCATAAACTCAGCGATTTTGTTGAGGAAATCCATCGCCAGTATAAGGTCGAAGCTGAATATCCTCATGTCGACTGCAAGTTTGATAAAAGATGATATAATACAATAATGTACAAAGCACTTTGAAAGATATTTATTTGATTGGATCTTTTTGACGGTTGAAAGCGACGTAAAAATACCTTTAATAATGACAAAACCCCACTGATATACTTATTTACCGTAGATTTTAACTTACTGCGAAACTTAATAATAATAATTGTTAGAGTTGATTCAAACTAACACGCAGATTTTTTTTTAAACATCGCACCAGAAGTCAATCAAAACATGAAAACGATAGTTAAACTTACTGAATGTGTCAGAATTCTTCATGGTATATGTAACGTCGATCATGCTTCGTAACTTATCCTGTGTCCCCGTGTTAGAGTCGGCTCCGTTGGTATCACCTTTATTACTGCGACGTCGCTGCAGGTATCTACCAACATTTAACTAAATTAGTTCACGGTGTACTCTGGTTACGGTTGAGTTACGAAAACCTTATTACCTTATTTATGAATTCATATTTTCTCTCTTGGTTAGAATTGGTTTCAAATGACATGCTTTAACGAAATAGTCATTCAATAGGGTAATTTAAAAAGAGTTGCATTGATGATTAGAATAATTATATGTTCACATTAAGTAATGAATGACATGATTCGGTTCTTTTTACGTGTCTACTGACCTTGTCATCTTAGCGCCTCTGCCGGGCCGCGTGTCGTCGAGTGTGCAGTCCACAAGTAACACTGACGTTTGCATGGAGTTGTCCGAAAGCATCCTGCCTTTCACAGACAGCAGCGCCATACAAAACCGAGCCAACTCCACATCTTGCGCAAACATCGTGTATTCCGAAGTCTGCAACAATAATAGGGTATTTTACTCTATATGAGAAAAAATCTCAAAATATATTATTGAGATAGCTTAGGCAAAAAGCAGTCGGAAAATATTGGTTTTAGTTCATGAAATAACAAAATAAATTTTAAAATTCAATTCAAAGATTTGTTTTTTTTAATCTGTTTTTGAACACCATGAAATAGTAGTCGCTGTTTAAATTTATTAAGTGAACAATTTTGTATTTTATTTTCGTAATCAAAATAATTTTTATTGAAATAATATCTTACATTCAGGAACAGAAAACCAACGATAAGTAGAATTATAACTCATTTTTTAAATTATAAACCATTATCATACAAAATATCAGCGCATTTGTTTACACGGCAAACAGACGTCATGCCCAGAGAGCAATATGGCGTCCACTGCGTCCAGTTCGTCAAATTAGACGCGAATATGAAAACATAAAATTTAAATGCATTTTTATGGCACTAATCGTTTTTTTTTTTTTGTGGTATTAGCATTTTCGAATCTAATTAAGACACTTTTCAAAAATGGGTGAAATACCTTATTTAAAGAAATATTATTCGACATAATCCAGAATGTTGGTTAGAATAACTAATTTGTAAAGGTACCAATAATAATTATTGAATTGTATGTATGTACTTCAAAAAATATCCATACACTTACATTTGAAACAGTATTCAGGAGATCAATGAAAAGGCTGTCCATTGTGAAAGAGAACTTTATAGTAGTTCTAGGTTTCTGTATGGCCGGTTTGGATGGTGCTACTGCGGCCGTAGTCTTCATCTGAATCTTGCTGCTCTGTTGACCTCTAAGACCTCCTTTCGAAGTAGTTTTAGGTATGGCAGTTGCATTCTCTTCGATTTGTTGACCTTCTTGTAAATTCTGATTGAGAATTTTCATGATACTCTTATAATCACTATGGCCTATTGTGATCTGAAATATAATATATTATTTTGAAGTCACCACGTCATTAGCAGCAGATAATTACCATAACGAGTATTAATTATGATTTCGGCCAGAAATTATTTGACAAAAAACACGTCATAACAAAATTCGGCTTTTAGCTTTAATAAAGAAGTGCGCATACTCACAGCAATAGTGTTCATTCTCCCAGATATATCCAAGTCGGGTAACGATTCGTACCAAAGCGAGAGGCTTCGTTTAACGAACAGTTTGAAGCTGGTCGGTCTTAACAACTTTCTCTCGTGGATAGCATCATTGTAGTCATCTTCGAGCTTTACACAAGATACTTTCATGTTTTCTAGCTCGAGGGTCAACTCGTCAACTGTCACCTTGTTGCTTACATCCTACAGGAAAATTGAACGAAAAATACAGTCATTGCAGTTTCCCGAGCGTCAGGCATATGAGCTTTAAAATAAAAAGAGACTTTCACAAAGACATGCGTGAAAGAGACGACACTATACAAGCCTATATTGGCCATATTATTCTAGAAAGCGACGTATCATTTACAGCCGGGTTATATATTAACATCGAGTTGAAGAAAGGAGTTGAAATAGCAAATAAGACAATGATTGGTTGTATTTAAAACCCAGAGAGATTGCATTTTCCAGTACAAACACTACATATGATACGGTTATCAATAGGATGACGATTTCAAAGGAATATTGTCTCCTTTTATCTCACAATATATGAGATATTTCAAGATCCCATACTTACAAGAAGGTGCAGATCCACAAACTTATTATTCAAGGTTATGTGACCCAAATCCACGAGCATAGCGTTGTGACTTCTGGAGTTCTCCGGTATTATGATAATAGGTGCCTTCAGTCGCAATTTGAGTGACAACTTAGTTGAGTTCGTGTACGCGCTCTGTACGTTCGCGCGGGCAGCGTCTGCGGCTTGAGACGATGCGTCTATGATTGCTTGTTGAGCTGTTTGGAAGTTGTTCAGGAATCCCTGTAAACAATTGGTTCTGTATAATATTATCTGTCTAGATTGGGGCTTACTGAAAAATAAAACTTTGTTACTCAAACCATTTATTTCAATTAAACCATTTACAGGCACTTTTGAATTGACAAAAAGTCGAACAAAATCAAAATATTTTTATTTCATATAAACCTGCATGGGCACTTATGAAACGTCAGAAGCTAGGTGCACGGTTCCAAAATGTTGTTTCCTATGGAGAAGAGCCGGCAAAAAACTCCACGGTTACTCTTTTAAAAATGATTGGCTTTAACAATGTTTTCAGAGATAAAATTTATGGGAGGACAGTGCAGGCCTGTCAATAAGTACCAGGTACTTAGACGAATACAGAATAGAAAATCGTCTACAAATCTACAGTCAGTAAGGCCTACAACGTTCTCCCATTCACAATATGTAACAGTTAACCTAGCTGTAGGTTATATTCTAAGTTACTCATATAATCTCATCTTGCGTTTTATCTATGTCCCCTGTTACTGTATCACCTAGATAATAATAATAAACTACATTTCAATTTATTAATTTTGAGTACGAATTTATAGCCTAATGAGTAGGGGAAAACCGATAAAAGATGTATGGGTTGTGTCAAATATGGCAAGAAGGGGGGAAAAACAATAGAGATGACAGTTAAAGACATAATTATGAAAGAAGACATGCTGCGTAAACTTCAAATAAATTGGGACAAGGGATATGAATTGATTTATTGGTACAGAGACGTGGTCGCTCACAATGGGACTTATCAGAAGGCTTAAAGTCACCCAAAGGGCAATGGAGAGGGCTATGCTCGGAGTTTCCCTACGCGATCGAATCAGAAATGAAGAGATCCGCACGAAAACCAAGGCAACCGACATAGCCCGAAGAATTGCCAAATCTAAGTGGCAGTGGGCAGGGGACATTGCTCCCAGAACAGATGGTGTCTTTTTTACCAAATAAACGATTTATCTATCTATCTATCTATGTAGATGGCCGATGGGGCCGAAAGGTTCTGGAGTGGCGACCGCGTACCGGAAGACATAGAGTGGGAAGGCCTCCCACAAGGTGGACCGATGACCTTGTGAAGGCCGCGGGTATCCGCTGGATGTGGGAAGCACAAGACCGGTCGAGGTGGAGGAGCCTGGGGAATAAAACGTCTGCGATTTTTTTAATCGGTTTTCGGTAACCTTTCGAAAATTGAAAAAAAAAATAACATACCTATGTCTAGTGATAAGTAAATATGAACCTTGGCACTTCTTCTAATCGTCATAAAATTACATTGCTTACCAACATAGAAGAGACGAACCAGTTGAGGAATATAATCCGCAGACAGCTAACTTGACAATCTATCGACATGTCCACATCACTAACAGTCGGGTATTGTTCCAAATTGTACATCACTATCTGTACTTTCATCACGTCGCCGCCGAGCACTTTGAGTATCTGTAGAAGATTATTTTTGTGAATGTAGTATGGAATAACAAAATAAGACATATTCCACAGTCCTACAAGAACTGCTGGTGCAACTAGATATCGCATCAACTATTTTTGTAACTGACCTCTTTATGAATAGTATAAGGGTTCAAATCTTCCACTTTGATGGTCGCAATGGTGCAGTCGACTTGAGTATAGGAGTATTTAAGCACGAGGCCGGCGGTGGCACCTTCTAGCTTCACCATCGACAGCGGACGGTCCTCCGTCGCAAAAACTATCCCTATTGCCCCAATCTTACAGTTCACTTTCATTTGTATGCTCTCCACTTGTTTCCGACGAGACGGCTTCGATACACTGACTGTGAATTATGCATTTAACATTTTAATTTTATACACTGTTTAATGCCGCTAGCAGAGACGTCAAATAAACATATTTATCAATAATGTGACACACACAGAATCATTTTAATTTTAATCGCAACACAATAGGGTATTTTCCAATTTATTGAAAAGTATTCTAAATTGAAGATTGGGACGAAATATGTAACAGAAAAATAAAAGTAAATTGATTTATATCCATTTTCTCAATTAAAAACGATTTAAACCAAATTTATTTTTCATTGTTTTGAATTTACCGCCAAAACGCTCCTTACGATGTCTTTTCATCACGTGACGTCAACTTTGTGTAGACTAAAGTAGTTAGTAAACAAGTGAGTGTCGTGTTTATAATTAACAAGATTTTTTATGGATAGAAAGTGAAATCACTGGTGTAAGGTGCCTCTGTGCACAAATACTTCTAAAATTGCGCCAAACTAAGTATTTGTACTGATGCTGTTTACACAAAGCTCACGTCACGATGTCACGTTATAAAAAGTCATCTTAAGGAGCGTTTTAGCGGTAAATTCAAAACAATGAAAAATAAATTTGATTTTAATCGTTTTTAATGGAGAAAATGCATATTAATAAATTTACTTTTATTTTTCTGTTAAATATATCGTCCCAATCTTCAAATTAAAAGAGTTTTTATCAAATTGGAAAATACCCTATTGAAACGATTCTGTTTTCTGCGGATATACTTTAACTTACCTTTGGACTTAGCTGTGGTGAACTCTTCGTCTTCTAGAATAGTCTCCAAGGGACCTGCATTGGCTGTCCGGTCTACTGTACTCTGAATGGCTTGCAACCGTGTCTGAGATACAGTCGGGAATGTTAATCATAAATACGACGAATTAAATTACAAATACACATATTCAGCCTATAATGATCTCACTGCTGGGACACAGGCCGAGAGGGACTGGGCCGTAATCCACCACGCGGGCCCAGTGCGGGTTGGTAGATGTCACATGTCTTCGAATTTTTGGTTTTAGGACATGCCGGTTTCCTCACGATGTTTACCGTCACTGTTTGAGAGCAGTGGTGATGAAATTATTTACACAAAGTAATGCGCCTGGCTGGGTTCGAACGCACGACCTTACAACTCGTAAGTAGCGGCCGTTACCACTGGGCCACTGCTCCCTACGAATACACAGAGACATAATACAAGGTGGATATTTCGTCGGTTATTAAGAAAAAAAAAATCCATAAGTTTTGATCGTGTAGACATTTTTGTGTGGAACAGCGGATTACTTTTAACCGACGAAAATATACTGTATCTACGGTAATAGTCTTCGCGCTTCGTTACGATGTCCCATTCCACCGATATGGTAGAAAAGGAGGCACAGTTCCGAGTCAGGTAATTTCGGGCGCCGGGCCGTCCAAGATCAGTTTCGACATTTTATCTATTTGTGATTAATTACTTTAACCTAGCAAGCCACCACTGCTCTCATTATTTTATGAATTCATATGCTCAAATTCCAATACTAGCCCTGGTTATGTTCATATATAATATACCTGTTTGATTCTGCCACAAACACCAGTCGTATCACTCGCTATTAAACCAATAAAGCAGTCTAGAAATCACATGAGCCATAATAAGTATTAAATCTACGTACCTGATACTCATTAACGGTAACAAGAATCTCCCGCAATCCTTGAAGATGAAGTAGAACCCTCAGATCAGTGAAATCCAACTCAATCATTTGTTCAACAGATCCAAAGACACCTCGGAAATCTGGACATTTCTTATCAACCTGCAAATTATTATTATTTTTAACAAAAGAGCTTAACTAGTAGAGTTATTGCATTCATTTAGTGCATTGTAATTTAATCCTTTTTTTTTTTGTTTTTGAGGGCAGGAAAACATCAAATAACTTTTCCCGCATTGTCAGACTTTTACTGACTAAAACCCACCCGTGTTATCAGTTGCCTCAGTGCCAGGGGCCACGGTATCTCTTTCGAACAACCCGCACCCCTGGCACATTTAATCCTTGTGACAATTTAATTTAAGTACAATCACTGGCCTGCTAATGCAGACAACAGTTCGTCTGCTCTAATTTTTGCAAAACATTCATTTTCAAATTTAAATTAATCTATACGTTAATACGTGAAGCAAAAAGTTTGTAACCCCTTTTTTACGAAAATTACGCGGACGGAGGTATATGAAATTTAGCACAGTTAAAGTTTGTATGGAGAAGAGCAGAAAACTAAAATTTTGATTAGTGTTGATAAAAATTTATAACTATATGAAAAGTATCAAAAAATCTACTCACATTCCTATAAGTAACAGTAAACAAGTACTTGTGATTTGGACCATGTGTGCTGATAGATAGATCAGAATAGTGATCGTCATCAATTATGATATCAGGTGTCTCAATTATATCCAGGGCCTTAAGTCCTTGGCCCACCCTATGATGCTGTAGTTTCACAGCTCCCAATTTAATGGTCGCTTCTAGTGTAAACGTCTTCTGAGTAGCCGTGAATTCTAACAATGCTAGAGAGAAGACAAGGAATCTGTCGTAGCTTTTTGACGAGTCTTGTGGCTTACGGTTGATGCTGAGGACAAGTTCTGTCGAAGAAAATGGTATGGTTAACCGTATTTTAGAATATACATAATTTATTTTTAAGGATAGTAGTTACAGCCGCAGATGTACAACCACGAGACTAAATATATTACTTTGAACAGCTCGAATTGGGGCTTCAGGGTAGAATTGCCCAATCTGCATTTAAGAGAATAAAATTCTAATGAGCCAGTCATCGCGCCCGCACTAGTAACCAAACCAGAAATACAGTAACATTCTATTTGGGCATATTAAAAGAGCTATATTTAAACCTAATAAATTATAAAATATGATTATGTAATAATGTTTTCCTTACCTTTCATAATAAAGAAAGCTTCAACTTCAGTCAGCTGTACCGTGTGCTCATCTTTTTTGCTCTCTTTAGCACGCGCAGTCTCACGCCTTTGCTTTTCCATGGGATCCAAATATTTGAGTAACGACAAACTCGATCCCTTTGATTCACTTGGCTAAAATAATGAGTAAACTTAAAAAAAAAAACACGTCCCAGTTTTCTAAAACTCGACTAATGCCCGGTTCCTATAAAAAAGCGGATCGTTTTTCTTACCATGGTAGCATTTTTTATTGCCAAAGTGGGCATTTAAATATATTCGTAAGCTAATTTTACCTGTGATAGCTACTTCCATATCGGAGGGTCTCCTATGCAAAGCTGTGAGGTCCTTGCTTCATTTTTAGTAAAGATACAAGAGTCTTAATGTTAACCAATAACGATCCGTAAATTATAGGAATCTGCTATTAATGAACACTCGTACTAAAATGTACCACAATACATATTTATCTAAGATGAACTAAAGTGCTAAAGATTGTGAAATATTACTATCTTCTTCTAAACGAAACATGTTGTCTATGTTCAATTAATGATTATGAATATAAAGTGAAATCTAAGTAAATAGTAAAGTGAAATTAATCACATCTACTGTTTGCAAAAGAAGTTACCACTATCAGAGCCTGAGGTTGCTGGTGTGTATTCTCAAGAGAAAAAAATTGCTCTGGCACAGAACCAGTTAAAATGTACGCGAATTTCAAGCAAAATATCTTTAAATTAAAAACAAGGATACAATTAATCATTTGAAATAATAAAATCATAACAAGGGAATTAAATAATTTCAAGTTAATCATCATACATACCTTAAGCTGGGTTGATTCATCAGCTTGTGGAAGAGGCATGCTTACTAATATTTCGCACAGCGTTAATAATCTGCAAAAATAAGTAATACAAGGAATTAAGAAAAAAAATAGCATCGACTTGGGATCCTCCACCTTTTTTTCGTCGATTAAAAAGCATTGTATTTACTTTTATGAACTTTCATGAAGTAACTAAAAATGTGTATCTATGCCTAGTGGAGATCACGGATGGCCGAAAGGTACCCCTACTTACGAGCAGTGGGTCGTCACTTCGTGTACTTTGTGTATTTGATTTCACCATCTCTGTTCTCCAAACGGTAAGGAAAACATCGTGAGTGAAATCGGCATGTCTTAGTAACCAAAATATCAAGTGACATCCACCAAACCCCCTGAGCCAGTGTGGTGGATATTGGCCTACTCAGTCTCACAGAGGACTGTGTCCCAGCAGTTGGAACATTATAGGCTGATTTTGTATGCCTAGTACATTTAGGAGTGTAATAGCTGGTGAATCATGCCAATCTCGAGGATATAGCTCGTGTTATGTGTCATGTTATTATGGTCAAACTTTACTTCAGGGTAAGCTTGTTGAACCTTTAATTACAGAAAACAATTGGCAATATTTTCCTAATTCACAAATGGATTGCCGCCACAGCAATCAATCGTAAAGTAATATTAAAGAACCCATAAGGGATAAAATGGTTCGTCTTCTTGGCAGTATTTAGTCCCTTTTTACAACGACATCCTTCAAGCTATGACCTTTTCGTACGATACCACACAACAAACTTATCAATGAATTTAGCATCTTCCTATCATCGGTTATCATCAGTTGAGTATAGCATTAGCTAAACATTGTATGGACTTACCTGTCTTCTGAAGCACTGATTGCAATCTTCTGTAGTTCCCCTATGACCCTAATCTTGGGCATGCGCGGGTCATCCGTGATCAGACACTTATGAATCTGTATAACTAAGTTGGTTGGTTGAAGTAAATGTAGCGGGGTTCCTTCGTCGTTTGTCGTTGCTATTGCAGACTGCCAATCTTCATCGGAGTTTGCGATTACAATCTGTATGGAAATAATCATATGTCAATTGTATTTTTAGACCACACCATAAGAACGTTGTGTCAATATGGAAGCAAAAGACACAATCGCGTTTCTAGAATGTTCTTATTTTTTTTTAAATTATCATCTATCAATTATTATTGCGACTATTTAAACCACGCATATAGTTGGCCCATAATCAAATCGAATTGTCATTATTAATTCATTACAAGTAGGTTCTCAATATAAACGATCAAGTTAGAAAAACATTAAACTGTGCCATTCAATAACAGATCCAATATGAAAAAAGAACCTACTTTTGTTACGGAACGAACATTGTACTCATTGTACTCGTAACAAAAGCTCGCGCAACAAAAATTCGCAAAACAAATACGCGAAGCGAATGCTTGCGGTGAATACCCCTCGTCCCCCGAGAGATCGTCTGTAATGTAACAATGGAGCTCGGGCTTTGCAAATAGAGTGCGCAGGCGGTCAACTGGTAGGTAGTGTAAAGAGATTAATGTAACCAGCAGAATACATATAATAAGGTATTTTCGAATTTATTAAAAACTATTCTAATTTGAAGATTAGGACGAAATATGTAATAGAAAAATAAAAGTAAATTGATTTATATCCATTTTCTCAATTAAAAACGATTTAAACCAAATTTATCTTTCGTGGTTTTGAATTTACCGCCAAAACGGTCCTGACTGATGACTTTTTATCACGTGACGTGAACTTTGTGTAAACTAAAGTAGTTAGTAAGTAAACAAGTGAGTGTCGTGTTTATAATTACCAAGATTTTAGGATAGAAAGTGAAATCACTGGTGTGCGGTGCTTCTGTGCACAAATACTTCTAAAACTGCGCCAAACTAAGTATTTGTACTGATGCTGTTTACACAAAGCTGAAGTCACGATGTCACGTGATAAAAAGTCACCGTAAGGAGCGTTTTGGCGGTAAATTCAAAACAAGGAAAAATAAATTTGATTTAAATCGTTTTTAACGGAGAAAATGGATTTAAATAATTTATTTTTTATTGTTCTGCTAAATATATCGTCCCAATCTTCAAATTAAAATAGGTTTTATCAAATTGGAAAATACCCTATTAAATAGGTAGTAACACAGCCAGGTCCCAGGTAAAATTACATTACAGGCGATTGCTCTCGGTGAGCGAGCGCAAACAATATTTATAACATACCTGCATCTCAGTAAGTTCAAGGGCCATCTTATCATAACTATGGCGCGCTATTTCCGCCAGTATATCCTCATCGGCGAGTCCTTCCAGATATAATTTGTGAACGTCGAGCGCTTGAGAGCGAGGCTCCGACTTCACCTTTATGGCACCAAGTTTTACTACCACGCATGCCTCGTGTCTGTAAATGTTTCATTGTTAAGTGCCTTGGATCTATGCTAAATTAAACTCAAGTACCTAATTGCCACCATTTATTTTTTGTGTCGCGTCTCAATATTCGGACTAGCTACAATTATAATTATTACTTTTTTGTAGGCCTGAAGAACACGTTTCCGATAGGTTGTTCAAGTGGTTATTTGCAAGCCCAACGTTTTTTATTTTTGCGTTTCCATAGTTACCAGGTTACCAGAAACCCAGTCTAAGATATGTTCTTTGCAAAAGGTTTACAAGGAAATACTTACTCCTTATATATGCCAGTCTTGGGCACTATAATGTACGAGGCAGCGATGTCAATGTCGAGGTCTATGAACGTATGATGATGCACCGCGTACTGCATGCCTAACGCAGACTTCTCCTTAAGGTCCGACAGTTTGTTTTCTGCTACTGCTTGTAAACTAAAAAAATTAAACGTGATTATTAACTTACATAGAAAAGTGTTAATGTCATCAGTAAATTATAAGATATAAACGGTCTTATTCATAAAAAAATATCGAACATCTAAATAGTTGCTAAAGTCTGGTTTATAAAGGTAGACAGACTATAAAGGTTTTCAATCAGAAACTGCGTTTTGACTTGCATAAGTTGTGGTAGAGATGAACGACAATGACCGTGGGAATATTTGAAGTACAAGCACCGTTAAGACTCGTGCAAACAGACGCGCCGCGACTCACGTAGAACAATGTCTATGACAACTTCATGGAAACTGTTCTACAAGTGTTGCGTCGCGTCTGTTTGAAGAAGCAGGTATTTATGTGATTCGCTTCGAAATTAAAGCGTTTTGTAGATAGTGTTAATCTCTACTCTAATCACAATAGGAAGGTTTCGACACACGTCGTGGAAAGTTTGAACAACAAGATCGATCTTTATTGAGACAAGCTGATCCGACTTTGTTGAGAGATATCAAAATAAAATTCGGGAAATCAATATGCAATTTTTACATTGCCAATTTTCTTTCCCTAAAAACCTAATTCAGAACTTTCACGAATACTTTTTTTGTTTTTACTGATTAATTTTCAGTGGTAAACAAAAAAACACTGCACAGTAAGCAAATATATTTAAAAAAAAGTTTATTTATTGGCGCACTTGTGCAGTAATTTTCCATGTTTATGTTTCATACAAACCTTCCCAGCGCGTGTAGAATATAATACGGCCAATATCAATGAATTGTCAAGCAAAAACAAAGTGATCAGTAACTTTCAAATTCAAATTCGTAACTTACGTAGATAAAGCTGTAGATTCGGTGGGTGGTTTGAATACGTTAACTATTTCTATGACAGTTTGTGCGTCGTACACAATTTGTAGAGGACGTGCATGCACTTTCACTCTTTGGTCGCAAGTGCCATCTGGAAAATGAGTTGAGAATTTTGTTTTAATATTATTATTATACAGGATGGCAGAAACATCGATGCACAAACTATGTGTGTTACCATGAACGCACATAAACTCCCTAGCGCACAAGTTTTTCGTCAGCTATAAAAAAAACTACTGTATCATAGAAAAGTTCAATACCTACGCGGTCAAAATGTATGACAAACAAATTTATATTTCAATAACCGACAAAAAATTCAACGCAGGGTTTAAAACCATCGTCTACAGTCGAAAAAGATTCTAAAAGTAATTAATTTTATATAATATGTGTCCTACCTAAAGGATTGGTCTCGAAGACAACATTTAGTAAATTGACATTGTGTGTCACTTCCTTGGAGGTGACCAGTTGCGGTTCAAAATTGCCTTGCTGCACACCAGTTACGCTGAAAGCCTTCATTTGGACGTCCACTCTAAAATAGCAAGAATACATTATATTTATATTATATTACATACTTAGCGCCGAACGATGAAAGCCTGGAAGATGAAGCACAGCAACATTATATTTGGAGCGTTGCAATAAGGTCGAACCTACAAAAAAAAAAACCTCGACTGCGTAGGGACTAAAGCAGATTTCGACACGACACTTTATCTGTTTATTTTCGACTGTATTCCAACATACCCAACATCGTTATTTTCGTTTACGGTGCATTTTTTAATTCGACCAAATTACTGCTTAACTTACCGAAGATGGAACAGACAGAATACTCTTTATTATGTACACCCATTGATATACATAAAACCCAAGATACACAATCAGCGTCTCAAAAACGTCTGCATAAATAGGGCGCAATGGCAGTCATCCTTCAGTCAGTCTTTTTAGACATGCTTTGTAAAACCACTTTAAAGTCATGTGTGTAAGGTCGAATTTGCAAAAAAATATTTGTTTTATCATAACTATAACCACTGACGTATAATCGGGGACAGTTTTGAATGTTACTTTTGTTCGAGACTGTGCATCTTGAGTTTTATGTATATCAATGTGTACACAATAGAGAACCAAAGTTGTCGACATAGCTCACAGAATTAGCAAGCTGAAGTGACAATGGGCCGGCCACATTAGCCGTAGAACCGATGACCGTTGGGGTAGACGTGTTCTTGAGTGGAGACCGCGAATCGGCAAAGGTAAGGTAGGATGCCCTCAGGCTAGGTGGAGTGACGATCTTCGCAGGTTTACTGGTAGCAACTGGATGAGAGTTGCCGAGAATCGAGCTGAATGGCGTGCAATTGGAGAGGCCTATGTCCAGCAGTGGACTGCTGTAGGCTGATGATGAATGTGTACACCATGAAATGTACAGATACAAATGTAGAAATTTTACATAAGGACCGGATCGCAATAGGGTAACAATCTTATGGCCAACTTACGGCGGCTAAAAGCGATTTTTTTAAGAAATGCTTTGGCTGTATTAATGGGGAGGTAGAGACAATTCTGCAGGTATTCTTACCGTAAAGCATTAGCACTGGGTCGCTGCTTCATATCAACCTCAACATGATCGACACAAGCCCTCAATACTTCGACTTCATCAGTCACGTTCAGTTGAAGCCGGTCTAGTTGGAAGTAACTCTCTATAGCCACATACTCTATGGGCAAGTGTAGAGGCGCCGAGTTCTCTTGATAGTCTATGGCACGGAAAAGCTTCTCTTTCTCTTCGGGCGTCATTGCTTTTTCGAATTGTTTCACTGAAAAGAGTTTAGAAACATCAAATGTGTCCATTATTTGCTGATACAACCTAATATCTCGTGCTCCAATAATTCTGTATCTATTTTTATGTTTTCAAGCTGTTGAATCTACTTATTAAAAATCTTAAATTCATTCATACACTGATAGACAACGCACAGCCTAAACAGCTGATCTTATACAATGGAGGTGAGCACTAAAAAATTATCTTTGAAAATTTAAATAGAAGATTTTCGTCGTTTTTATCGATGGGAAATCCTATCCGGCACACGGCTTGTCCTTATTAATCTTACTTACTTATAGCTGTGCCTTCAGCCAATTCGTCGTCTTTCGAGCCACCTCCAGACCACCAACCACTGAACCAGCCCCGTGTCTTCTTAGCTTCCTCTTCAATTTTTCCCAGTCTTTCAACCTGAACAATACATACATTAATAGACTAAGTAAGACTGTTACTAGCACAATGGACCTCATTTGTAGTCTGAACAAATAAATGATTAATAAATAAATAAAAAGAAAAGTCCTGACCGACTGACTGACTCATCAACGCCCAGCCCAAACCCTTGGACCTAGAAAGCTGAAATTTTGCACAGAGGTTCCCTTTATAATGTAGACAAGGAATAATACTTTTCGAAATTAACCCCTAAAGGACTTAAATAGGGGATGAAAGAAAGCCGGTGGCAAAAGCTAGTCATTATTAATATTGAAGTCGATAATAATGTAAAATTGGTTTAGGTATTTGAGCTAAATCATTATTTACTTGTGCACTTAAGACTAAACCCATTGACAACTTTGGATGATCCAATCATCCTATCCCAGACGCGAAACCTTAGTTTAATAACAACTAACCGACAATTCGCTAGAGATGTGAATGACACGTTAAGTCACTAGCGGTCAAAGGGTTTAAAATCCTCAATTTTTGACGTACTACTTGATTCTTAAAGCTTAATAGGTACATACCTCCATTTCAATCCTTTGTCTAATAACGACCAGATTCAACAAGTCAAGTGTTTTCTCAGCTTTTTCCAGCACACATAACTGTTCCGAGTTCACTTTGCCCTTATTATTCAGTTTACACTGATACACATTTGCATAGTTTTTACAAAGCTGCCTATGTTCTAACATATGCGCCCAGTCCCAGTTGTTGCGTCGCCTGCGGACTTCTTCCTCTAATATGCAACGATAGGCAAACTGCCACCATTCTTTGTAATGGCGTTTGTAGGATGTAAGGTCTGGACGGTATTTTCTGTAACCAGAATGCATTAGTATTAATTCATAGCAATTTCGGCACGCACATTGAATGTGTCATCCTTATACATACAGGTTGTATAATAAACTCGTAGCGATCCAAAACTATAGAGACATTGCATATATTTGAACAAAAGATGAAATCACGACACGTGGGAACGATTCTGATGCCGAAAATATAATTCATAGAATTTTTGTACGTTGTTCTGGATGTTTTCTTAAAGACTCCGGTTGCGTTCTTTTGTCGAGGGTAAAAAGTACACCTAAAACCATACCAACAAAACCTGACCTACATAGAGTTGTAAAAAAAATGATTCACGGGTCATAGAGCAATGGATGCACAATTAACATCAATCAAGATACCTGTAAGGCGCTTGTTTGCTCATTCTATCCATAGAGTCTGCTAGTAACATCATGTCCTGGTACTGGGCTTTTGTTAAGCTGACTGAAAGTTGCTCCATGTGTAGGCTTAGTATCACTTTGGGCGAGCTGAACTTTGGTACGTCGCCCTCTGGTTTAGGGTTCAATTTTAGTTTTGCTGTTGCGTTAATTGGACCCAGAGCTAAAATAAGCAAATGTATATTATTATTTTTCTGTTAGTTGGTGTCTTTATCATTGGAATACCATAGTCATAGTCATTTATTCATAAAACAAGTAACTTGTATCTGAACTTATACACAAATTACATATTTACAAACAACAAAAAATCAATTACAACAATAAAAAAAATATAAAAAAATACAAATTAACATAGATTGATAAAATTAAATAAAATAAATTCAAAAATAAATAAAAATATGGCTAGATCAATAAATTAGAATTAACAGAATGGAACAAAATTTTACAACCCATGATTATCACGACACAATTACAATTCATTAAAATCACAGTTCTTCTAGAGCATATAGACACTTTTTCAATAGATATTTTTTTAGTTTTATTTTGAAAGCGCTACTGTATACGGCACTTTTGATGTCTAAAGGCAGCCTGTTGAATAATTTTACAGACTGGTATCGTGGACTGTGTTTAACAATCACCACTACCAGGAGATTAATAAATAGGCCTTTGCGTTGAAATATTATAAAAAATTAAAATTTGTTTGTTTGTAAGTTTGTATGTAGCCGGTTATCCCTGGAACTACCAGTCGGATTAATAAAAATATTTTTGCATTTGATAGCAATTTTTTTTTCTTGAGGAAGGTTATCTAACATCATGATACGACCCTAGAGAGAGAGAAAAACGCTAGAAGAAAACGAAAGTATTTCGCGGGTGGCGATGCGTTGCTAAATGATATATTTTATGTTAAAACAAGAACTATCACGCGAAGCGGGCAGAAGCTCGTATTAAATCGACAGACGAGCCTTTTACGACAATTATCCTAATTGGTCTTCTACTTGTGACAAAGTGGATAAATATCAATTAAAGCCATTTTAGTGATTATATCTATAAATTCGGATAATTCTTGTTTTCGTTAAATAAGTTTTTGAATTCGGAAATACGTATAGACTTATTTAGCTTCAACATTTCAACCGAAAGACATCCACTGCTGGATATAGGCCTCCCCAAAAAGGGGGGGCAGGCGGATTGGCGATCGCAGTATGGTGGTAAATTGCATAGAGAACGCTGCTGCCCATTCTCTAGTAAGTCCTTTAGTCGCCTTCTACGACACCCACGGGAATAAATGGGATGGTGCTATTCTTTTACGTCCGACACCACACGATACACGGTACGGTATTTAGCTTACCATATCCGTAAAATGATGGTTTTGATGATTTTGTTGCTATCTCTCCTTGTAATCTCTCCTTTATCTCCATGGGTCCTGACTTCGAATACAATTCAGTTGTAGGGTTCCAGTAAATTGCTAAAGCTTCTAAATCTAGAATCTGGAAACATGAAGAAAATAATTTTATTCTCTGATGTAAAAGATTTTCTAACAACAAAAATATAGGATGACGACTAAAAATTGTTTCAAGATTTTATTTACTACAATGTTGGAACATAAAATCTTGACCATGCCAAATAATAGCTTTTTAGTTAAACTGCAAACAGACAAACGGACTTTGCGAAATGATTTTTTCCCCGTGGAAAACAATTCAATTCGGGAAAAAAATTAGTACATCATTTACTGCAACCAAATAAAGTCATAGATTAAAACAACTTTACGTCCTTGCGATTCTTGTTTTTAACTTTCTAAATACCGGCCATAAAGCCACTTCGACCTTTATTAAAGATCAAGCAATTCAACTTAAAAAAATACATAAAAGTTCAATGAGAAGTAATTAACTCTTTCTCAAACCAAATATTACCTTGAAAATCTTGGTAACAGCATCAGTAATGACGGCTTTCTGCCAGTTTTCGTCAGTGGTCTGGACGGAAAGATTGTGTAGGGTGATACCAAACGAGAAAGGATCTTTAGGATTCGTGATGCTGTCCTCGTATCGTATGTGTATATCTGTGATCTTTAGTTGCACATTCTTGATTATCTGAGTCACCAGCTTCTCGACAAATGTCTCGTCGAGCTTGCTTGCATCTGTTAATAAGATGGAAGGTTAATTCTGCATATATCAAACGTTTTTCTTACTTTTGCGCTCATAAAAATAGTTTTGCACAGTAATAATAGTTTCATAATAGAACAATGAGCTTGAAAGAGAAAGCATTTTTTTTTTTGTGTGGGTAATCACAAATAACTTCTCCCGCTCTGGGTGCAGCAGGACTTTTGCCAGACTTTTACCGACTAATACCCACCCGTATTCCCTCAGTAGCCTGTGTGCCAGGGGCGGCGGTATCTCTTTCGAACAACCCAAGCATTTATTTGTTTCTTGGCGATTTCATTTTTCTTTTTATGTAGTTTATCTCACAGGGAAGAAGCAGGGTCTCAGCATTGGGAACATTTACGCTGATTATACTATGATGCTTTATTTCAATGTCTTTAAGGGGCTTAGATGAGCTAAACGCAGGTTTTATAATGCCTAAAAGATTATGATCCACTGCAGTAAACAAAATCAGAAAAATATATGATAATCTTCAGGATATATGCTAGTTAGATAGTGTGTTGAAAACATAATACAACTAATTTCATACGATAGAAAAAAATCACGAAGTTACCTCTAAAAATTTCTTTTAACGATTAAAAACCATACTAATAATATTGCAATCATTCTGATTTTTTGTCAGATTATTCTACAAGCAAAATACTAGCATAATAGTGTTTCAATTTTTTAGTCCGATCAATAGATTTTTCGTAAATCGCATTTTCCTATTTTAGAACATAATACGTTTACATGTGTGCGTAAACGCCCGTGTACAGACAGTGCCGGCCGATGCCTGATGCTAGTAGGACGTGTCGCGCTTTTCGCCGCATTATTTCCGTTGAGATTGTTTACTGTTTTCGTAGGCTATTTTGTAAATTATTTGATTCTTATATTCTTTCCTTAAAAATTCTTCATTCTTGTAATTATAAAATACTTTTAGTTCAATAGCGTAAAAAACCTTCTACTTAGTTTTTAATCATTACCATTTGTAAATATGGGAAATAAAGTTAAACCCGTTACGAGAAGTAAAAAACGTTCATCTATATCAAATGCCGAACATAATATGAACAATATTAAAAGGTGAGAGCATTTTATTATTACAAATTTTTATCAAGATATCTAAGAATTTGGAAATGTACTGCACAGCCAGTTCGCATACGATCAGTTTTTTCAACATTGTGCTTAACTGTTACAGTAGCATATTAGGTTGAAGTCTAGACTAGCATTGAAGAGTGCTCGGGTTCAAACCCCAGGACATATCGGTATAATTTTTTATTTTTATCGAAAGTACTACTATATTTAGATATATTTAATAACTACTTTTATAGATAACGGGAAAAACATTGAAAATTTAATAAAAAAAATTAGGAGCAAGAAAGTTGAAAATATCAACAGAAGTTATTCCCAATGTGTAAGACTTTAATTTATTGATTTTGTTTCTAATAAATAGGAATTATAATTATGTATGAATGTTAGGTATGTATAAAGAATTTGGAAATGTCGTAATCTTTACGAACTTACTGTACAGACAGTTCGCATACCATCCGTTTTTTCAACAATGTGTTTAGCTGTTACAGTAGCGTATTAGGTATAAGTCTAGGCTTGCAATGAAGAGTGCTCGCGTTCGAATCCCAGGACATATCGGTATAATTTTTTCTTTTTTATTTAAATACTTTTATAGATTAAAGTATTTAGTATTCCAATAGATGGCGCGGCAACGTAATCTCCCTTTACCGCTAGTGCTAAACTTCGTATTTGTTTTGTGTGATACTTGTTATGGCCGTCGTCGTTAGATGGCATACACATCGATTATGTAAATGTGTGCGTGCGTTTTTCAAGGCCACATTAGGTCTTGTAGTCGTCTTAAGGCGGGTTTTTCATTTATGTATTTATCAGTGGTTCCAGATGCAAATGCAGTTTCGTGCGTATTTCACTTCAGTGATATACCCCAACGAGTATGAGACAGCACTGACTTGACAGTCGTTTTTTATGATTGATTTTCCGTATACTTATCCATATTAATCTATATAAATAAAAAGAAAAGTCCTGACTGACAGTGACTCATCAACGCCCAGCCCAAACCCTTGTACCTAGAAAGCTGAAATTTTGCACAGAGGTTCCCTTTATAATGTAGACAAGGAATAAGGAAGGATTTTTTGAAATTCAACCCCTAAGGGAGTTAAATAGGGGATGAAAGTTCCGCGCGGGCTAAGCCGCTGGCAAAAGCTAATCCATAATATTTCTTCTTGCGTATAGGTATCACATGAGATAGCTGAATAGATACTCGTATTATGCTTGTTATCCTACCAATACCATAATTGTGAAAATTTGTATGTTTGATGCTCAATCAATCACGCAAAAACGGCTGAACAGTTTTGTTTGAAATTTGGCACACAGATATGCAGTTTATAACCTGGATCAACATAGGATACTTTTTATCTCGATATTCAAACGGGATGAGGACTTATGCGGACGAAACCGCGGGTCGCTGCTAGTGATAAAGAATAAAACTTCTCATTATATAAACTAGAGCTTGAAGAAACCACTTTTTGTTTAAATCATCTTCATTTGATCGTATTTAAAACAATTATTATGAGATTACTGTGAATGTTGATTAGTCATCATTCAAGCCAATGAAACCAGCTAACCTTCAACTTCGGTTAATCAATAAAATATTTTGAGAAACAAATTCTGCTATAAGATTCCATTTAAACAACGTTTACACATTCATGGCCACAAAAACAGACCGATATGACAGTTAAAACGCATCATTCTCTTCGAATTAGAAATCGTTTCATAAAAACACAGTAACTGTTTCGGCAAGCTTATCTGCTATTGTTTTTATCCATCTAAATGCATAATAAATATAAAATACAAGCCATTTGAGCTCTTGTATTTTCGAGTTATTAGGTCGTTTTATTTTTATTCCGCAATCATTTTTACCATAATAAGGTACGATAACGAGTTCCATTGTAGATACATGTAGGTGACAACAGGCTGGCTGGTGACAAAACACCAAAAAAATACGTTTAACATACCTTTTTGGGCCTCTTGCTTTTTGGCTTCTTCAACCCTCGCCAGCTCTGCCTGTTTGGCAGCCAGCGCCATCTTCTCCTCCTTTTCATGGTCATATTTGACTTCAGCAGTAGGGTTGACGATCAGAAAGAGACGGTCAACAGTAGCTTCCACTGATGCGCCATAGAGATTCTTCCAGGGAATCTTAAGTACAAGCTTTCCTGTATGAAAAACGATTAAGTAAGAATTGAAAACATGCATAAAATAATTGATATTATATTAGAATATATTTATACTAAACCGCCAACCACCTTGTGAGAGTGGCGTAACTTAAAAATATTAGCATAATATTATAGCAGAATTACGACAAAACACGTGAAACGGAATCATGACAACATACCTATATACGATTAGAAAAAATAAAAACGTTAGAGCCTAGGATTTTATGTAGGTACTTAGTATCATTGTTGTTTGATTATAATACCTGGGTCGTAATGAGGTACTTAAAAGCTTTTGAAACTAGACACGCAAAATAACTGTTTTAAAAGCCATGCTTTGCCCATTTTTGCCGAGCGTAGTCATGCAATTTCAGCAGAACTATCGATCAGCCAAGCCAGTTTAAATATTGACAAGACGACACGAGGCGCCGCTCCTCGAAGTTTTTGGGCAGCAAATATCGGGAAAAGAGAGCTGGTAAAAGGTGATGTTAGTTCTTTTTCGTATCATTTTTCCCCTACTAAATCGAGTCAATGCCGACACCAAATTTGCAGCAAAGCAAATTGGAAACAATTAGGGAACAAATGAAGCACAGAACACTCCCTTATAACTTTTAAGGGAGTGGAGCTCAAATAACTACAATTGGTAAACTTTTATCAGGTCAAATACCTTCACAGACCTGTGACCTTGTGACCTGCTTTTTAGGTATTGAGGAGCGCCGAACAGTATTTCGTAATGTCGGGAGGTATATCTACCAGTCTGCCCACGCTTTTTGATAAGTGGTGGTCATAGCAATAAATCATGTGATTCATTAAGTAATTTTATCTCATTAGCAGTTGGTACCTAATTTTGTAAGTAAATAACCACAGTACTGAGGAAAGCTAAACCAACATTAGCATTTTATTTACCAGTTTCATAGTTTCCTACACTTGTACCTATCAGATCTTACAGATTCTTAGTTAGCACTTGTTGTACCTACTAAATATGCTAATTGTAGGTACAGTTTTTGAGGCCAACACAGCAATGTTTTACAGATTTCTTGATTTTTACATGCTTTTCATGTGATCTTCAAGTTATTATATGGTACTTTATACAGGTAATGCGATATGCATTTTATACCAAGATTAAGGTACAATTGTTTACTTTAAAAGCCAATTTAAAAGTAATAAAGATAAGCATGAACAAAAACCTATAAAAAGGTGTTTTATACATGCAATAGGAAACTGATACACTGTGACATAGATTGATATGCCAGTCTTAATTTTTATCTAAAAAAACTGGTCTTTTGTTTGATAATAAACAAAACGCGAATTCATATAATAAAGCATGTTTTTTACAGCAAGGTCTCCAGTCGCCATAAACGAGGTGTAACAGATAAACGCAAGTCCTGAAAATAGTTTGTGCATAGTTGACAACTGAATCAATATCAGTAACTATTAATATGGTTTTTTTTTATTATGTACTAGCTTCTGCCCGCAACTTCGTCAGCGTCAAATATCTTTTGGTCTTAGCGTGATGATATATATTCCATAGCCTTCCTCAATAAATGGGCTATCTAACCCTGAAAGAATTTTTCAAATCAGACCAGCAGGTCTGATTTGAAAAATTATTGTTCTAAATAATTTATTTGTTCCTGAGATTAGCGCGTTCAAGCAAACAAACAAACTCTCCAGCTTTATAATATTAGTATAGATTTTGCCATACCTACCGCTGATTGATCCAACGAAAATTCAATTTTATTTCAAGGCAATAAGACTGAACTTGAAATGCCAAAAGTGATGATTTTCCAAAAAAAATGTTAAGTTTTTAAGGAAAATAAATAGTTTTGATCATTGTTATAATAAAACTCATACTCTAATTTGGGTGTATGAGGTCTTGTGTTAATTATGTTACATGTTGTTTATTACTCACAAATAACAATTAATTTGATTATCAAGTTCCTAACCATTGAGATAAAAAAGTGCCTGATAAGTCTTTGTTTTCCTGTTTTGTTATTTATTTTGATCACTACTTTTTGTTAGCAACATCACACAGCCTGTATTTGTATTAAGTTTTTTTTTTTTAACACACTACCTACAACTAATGACTCATGGTAAAGAATCTGACTATATTCAATTGTTTCAATTATTACTTTAAAAAATCAAATTTCAAATCTATACTTAGTCATTGAATCATCTAGACCAGGAAAATAATGTAGCTCAGTTCAATATTGTTAAAAATAAACACATACAATGAGAATATTATTCCTCTTAGGGAAATTGGGCACATGCATAACATTTGGAGGTCACAATTTTGGCCTTGAGATTAAATGTTTCGCAAATGGAATAGTACTGATTTGATGGGATGATGTCACCCAGACAGAAGACTGTGTAACAATTACAAACAGGGATGCCAGTATGTCTGTTGCATGCTAAGTGGTGACTGACTGATGTGATAACCTTGCCTAATTGGGTAGGCTTGCCTGTAGCTTATAGCTTTAAATATATTTCGATTTATTTGTGTTACATAAACATATTTGATTATACTGAAGTTCTCACATTTTATCTAATATCCTGCATTTTTATATTAAAAAGCCTTGTTGGTCTTTTGGTGGCAAACGGTACTGATCATTAAAGTATAATAAAGTGAAATTGTGGTGCCGGACGTAAAATATAGCATCATCCCATCTCTTCCCGTGGGTGTCGTAGGAGGCGACTAAGGGACTTATTAGAGAATGGGCAGCAGCATTCTCTATGCATTTTATCCCCATACTGCGATCGCCAACCCGCCTAACAAGCGTGGCGATTATGGCCAGCCCCCCCAATTTGGGGGAGGCCTATGTCCAGCAGTGGACGTCTTCAGGCAGAAATGATGATGACGATGATGAAAGTGCAATGACAAACACTACTCAAATTCAAGTGCTGGTACTGTTTATAGATACATATCGATTAGATTAGATTACAAAACATTAAAATAACACTTTATAAATGCAACAGGCATACAGATAAAATCATATTCAGTTGTAATGGAAACTTTATGATTATTTTAGATTGGTATCTAACATGAACAGAATAGTTAAACGGCTGAAACAATTTCATTGTTATATATTTTAAATGAATGATTATTATTTTGAATAATAATGTTGGCAAAAACAATGAGGCACATGATATTGTGTCCAGCATGTCTTGTTGTCTGCATGCTACAGGAGTTGACGGACGCTGGTGAAAGTGCCTAGCTCGTAGCTAAAACTCAGGCTGACTGTATAGAGATTGTAATTGACATGCTAAGAAGAAGAAGATTATTCGCCCAATCACGTTAATCTATATACTAATATAATAAAGCTAGAGTTTGTGTTTTTGTTTAAACATGCGAATCTCTGGAAATGCAAGCTGGATTTGAAAAATTTGTTTTGCATTTCATAGACCAAATCTTGAGGAAGGCTATGGGCTATTTAACTTCACGCTACAACTCTTAGGATCCGAGTAAAAATATAAAAAAACATGCACACAAAGTCACGGGTCGTACTTTAAATAATACTAGGATAATAATAGACTTCAAACCCAGGTATATTGAAATAAATAAACCTGTGTGCCCGACAATTATGTATTGCGTAGGCAACTGCCAAATCTTTTGGCGGTGCCCAGTGGTAGGACCAATGTACTAAGTAAAACCCCTATAACGGGTATCTTGCGTGTACTTAATGATGTAGCAGGCAGCGTAGACCGTTTTGCTTGTTTTATGAGTGAGTTCACAAAAACCATGATGTACATAATATGTTATGGTTAATAATAAAACTGGTAATGATTGAATTAGGAAATTCCTGTAATGATAGTGATGATGAGTTAATAAATAAATAAAATAATATTTTACATCTGAATTTTAAAGAAATTAAGATTTGCTTATATAACTATAGAAGCAAATCTTAATTTCTTTTAAGAACCAAGATATGCAGTTAATTCTCCTCATAAACAGGAGGCTACTCATACAAACAGTAAACATTGCATGTATGACTACACACTAACAGCAAAATTACATTCATGGTTTTGTCTCACACTGATGACCTACATTATACACACAATATATGGCCAAAGTCTCTGACCTCCTTGTAATCAGTTAAAAATACTAAAAATATTGCACAAGGTTATCTGATATTTACAAAGAAAATAGTGCTCTGAAGCTGGTTCACTGCACAGCGTTTTATGTGTGCTTATGGCTATTTTCGGAAGGTAATCTAATTTTTTGTTTTACCAAGTGTTTTTACTTTTATTTACATAAAAATGAATCCTTATTTCCCTTGGTCACGGCATCACACGTGAATGGCTAGACCAATTATGCTAATTATTTTTTAATTGTATTTGTTATTGTCAGAAGGTTCACATGAAAGAAAAAAATAAGAAAGTTGTGCATAACATATACAATGTGAATACAATATTCATAGTTAAGATACAACAATGTCCATTGTCTGTTGGGTCAGCTAGTCTATACAAATATTGTTTAGAGAAAAGATTTGATTGTGTGTTTGCATTGAATAGGCTCCGAAACTACTGAACCGATTTGAAAAATTCTGTCACTGTTGGGAAGCTACACTATCCCCAGGTGATATAGGCTATATGTATTTTATCCCCGTATTCCCACGGGAACGGGAACTACGCGGGTTAAACCGCGGAGCGCTGCTAGTGTTCAATAAAATTCTATAAACTTTACTCACCCAAGTGTCCATAAACTGTCTGGACAGGAATATTGAGTTCCTCCAAGGCATTCTGTTTGAGTATGAGATTTTCCAGCACAACGTCGCCTGCAAAACATTAATCGAAGACATAAATAACCGCAATAATAAAAGCTTTGCGGCAACTATGACATCACCCTGGCGCAACAACTCACCGCCCCATATTCCCAGCTTTAGCTGGGACCTGTTCAGGTTCTCCACATAGTTCCCGAGGAACCGGTTCAGCACGTCCACCACAATCGATTCGAACACCATCGTGAACTATGAATTACTTATTTACTAACGAAAATATTTTTTTCGTCACTCATGTCATGGTCCGGCGTAACACATTTCTGCTTTAATTTTAACCAATACACTTCAGTGTTTATTACTGTAGAGAAATATTTAAATAAAAGTGAATTTCGATATCATTACGCGCGATAAATTGATTTGAAAAATTAAAAAGTAACAATTTCTAGAGTTCAACTCGGACCGCAGCGCAAAATATCAGTGTGCCAAGATTAAAACAGCGCTTACCACTACAGATATAAGGAAAAATATAAATAAAAAGGTTGCCGTATACAATAAGAGTTACTAATTATTTTCTTTGCACTTAAACAAGTATATACCCATAATTCAAAAATATTCTCGTTTTTATTAGACGATGTTTGCAAAACTTCGAGACAAAAACACTTGCCTAAGAAAAAATATTACGTTATTCACGGGAAAAATAACTGCTAGCAACATCGTAATCAAACGTCAATGGTATCAAAATCACCTTGCTTTCAGCCAGTGGTCTCGAACCTACCGATTTTTCGGTATTTCTACCGATATGGGCTCTGTTCTACCGAAATACCGAAATATAACGAATATTCTACGATTTCACAGCACACATGAAAATTCTCCCGATTTTTCTACCGATTTTACACTTTTAAGTTGGGAACCCTTTTCATTTATGTTTAATGACACGGGGAAGCCCTCAATAGTATGGACCTAGTGCAGAATGTAATTAATATATTTTGGGGAATACCCTTATGTCCTACAATTCGATGTTATAAGGGGCTTCCCGCTCGGGAATTTACCTGTATAGTCTATATAAACAGGGTTTCGGTTTTATTTTTCATTAATTTTCTTAATTTTGAAAAGAAAGTACCTAACCTAAAGAGTGCCTACAAAATCAGATAATAAAGTTAAAATGTCGTCTGACGAGGAGCCAAGTACAAGTGCGAGTGTAAGAAGAAAAAAATATCTACAATATTATAGAAAAGAATGGGAAGAAGAATTTCCAGGTTGGCTGCAAGATAGTCGTAAAGGCGAAAGCTATGCCTATTGTAAGAGTTGTAATAAAGATATCAACATAACATCAGGAAAAGACGCTTTAAAGAAACATAGTTCTTCACAAGCACACTCAGTATCATCAAAGAATATAAAATTACAACCGAAGATATCATCATTTACTGTGACCAAAACTCAAAAATCTGATGTACTGGTTAAGCAAGGTAATTTTTTTAAGTTATTTATTTTACTACTTACATTGTTATATTATTTTGTTTTCTACTTATCGGTTTATAAAAGCAGTGGATATAATTATACCCATTAGGGTATAATTCGCTACTTGATATACCAACATAATTTTAATTCTTTATTTTTAATTTCAGTTGAAATAAGATTAGCCTCGTTTGTTGCTGAACACAATCTACCATTCACTATTATGTGTTCCGTTTGACGTCCGAAGTCCATTTATGAGAGTACATCGTCTTTTTCCCGCGCTACTCGCCAGATGATGCAATTTCCGTCACGTAAGTCGACCTCAGCGCCACCCGTGGTCGTATCTGGAACTAACTAAACAGCACAGAGCAAGCCGCCATTCGTTTGTCATTGTTGCGTCGTTTTTCCTACCGCGCGCATGTCGTTAGATTTTAAATTAATAAAACTTAACCGGCGAAATGGCATTTGCCGGTCCACGGCGGATAAAAAATCGCAGTTGATTGCTATGTGCCGTGGCACGGCACGTAATCTGTGGGAGCCGGTGGGAGCGGTTTTTTACGTTTCTCTATGAAACTAAGCAACCTATCTCTTTCGTTCTTGTATAAAAATGATCAGGATAGACAAGGCTAGATATGTTTCTTGGATTGATGCCAACTTCATAGTGCAAATTTTCGCGGTATTCATCGCAGAACATAGTACTTTGACAGTACTATGGCGCGGATCCGTGCTACTCGTTTTATCGATTGTGCTGAGTGTTTTTGAAGTGTAAGTGCATATTTCAAGCATGAATACGTATGTAAAGTTAATCAACTTTCTATTTATGTATTAGTTAAAAGCAGTATAATATATTTACGCATATATTTTACGGAAAAAATTCCACGAGGTGAAAAAATGGCCGCCATATAAAATCATAAAATATTTGCGCTGACTTTTCGTGTGCGTATTTTGTATGAAATGGCTAAAATACTGTTAAAATGGTAAGAAAATTTCATAAACTATCCATAAATATACGATGTTGTGTATGAAAATTCAGATAAAGTAGTCAAAATTGCAATTTTAACATGTCATTCCTCCGTTGCTATGCAACAGTCCGACCTGTTGCTAAGGGCCGAATTACGTCATCGCCCGATTCTCGAAAAAAATACATAATTTTTTAAAATAATTAAAACTTTGCTATAACACTTAAATAGGAGGTAATTTAATGTAGTTTCTGGAATAGTTTTCACATTTGCAATCGATTAAGCAATTCATAAGAAAAAACCCGAACACGTGACGCATACAGCGTCACGTGTTCTTATGTTTTTGTAAACAATAGACTTTTTTTATGGATTAATTTACGAACTCCTTTCATTGTGAACACTTGCAAGTATTTATTTATAGTTAGCAACAGTCTTGAACTGATTAAGTACATAAACATTTGTCAAACTGCGACATGTTTACGACTGCTAAAAAAAAATGAATGAGTGTCGAGTTACGTAACAGTTATAAGTGGCCACTTGTGTCGCGTGAAGATAAGATAAGATTAACGTCCTTTTTTATATGTTTTGGCTGCCTGGTGGTAATATGTTTATTATGTAATCGTTATTGTAGTGTAATAGTGATTACTATTAAATGGTTTATTATTAAAATATGTATTTTGCTTTTATTTCTGGGGCCTTGAATGATAAAGTGGGAGACAAATAACAGCACTCGTTTTTAACTTGAAACCTACTCATTTTATTGTAAACTCAATTTCACATAGGTCATACACTGAATAAAAAATGATGTACTAATTCCGAAAAAGTTACAGTTTCATATGAGTTTCATAGTAAAATAGCGAGAAATCGGGGTTTTAACCCAAGGGACCTAAGGGGACGTGACCTAATCGACGCCATCTTGGAGTCAGCTACACCAGGTCATTTTTTTTTTTTTTTTGACATTACACTTTAAACAAACGTCCGTTTTTGTATATTTCTGTAAAAAATATATTTTAACTTTCGAGATTAAAGTAGAAAGTCACTATTTTTATTTTTCCGTTACGTAAATTTTTTTAAAGTTTAACATTTTAAAATGAACCATAAATTACCGAACCGAGCGTCGATAATCTCGCGGATGTTTTCAACGATCGCGATTCCGCCGGGGTACGAAAGAGTGTTGACGCGCGTGTGCGGTCTAGTGAATCAAGATCTTCAGCATCCAGTTCAAGCGAAGAGGATGAACCGCCTTCAAAAAGACGGCGCCGGTCCCGGTCACACGAGTCCTTACGAGAAATAGATCGCAGGTTTGAAGTATTATCGCAACAGCTGGTGAGTCATGTTAATGCTTTATTTTGTGCGAATTACGCTGCAATGCAGCCGAGTGCTTCGTGTTCCACTGCGGCGCCTGCATCAAATCCAGTAAATATACCGATAGACGATCCGTTTTCACGGCCGTCATTCGAAATTAATGATATTGCCGAGCTAAACGTATCCATCAAAGAACCATCCGTACCTTTAGCTAATCCCGGTCGTGTCGCGAAGTTAGCTTCTATGCAAAGGTTTGACTCCGTGGATTGGAACTCTGTGCGATACAACGAGGTTCAAAAGAAATATGTGGCCGTTCCGGCGTTTACTGAACTGAAAGTTAACGAGGAAATGAGGCGTTTTGAGGATCCTTTTGCGCCACTTAGATGGCATCAGATGGAACGTAGCTTTGCTGCCTTGTCAAATGCCTTTTTAGCCCAAAATGAGTCCGTGAATGTAGCGTTGCGAAATTTTATAGACTGGTCTGCAAAACCTGATGCACAGCTTACGTCAACTACAATTTACAATAAGCTTAAAGATTTATTTGGAAATGAGTCTGATTACAAAAATATTTCTCACGACATTTTACAAATGATTTGCGGGAAGCGTGCAGAGGTTTTGGAGCTACGACGTTAGGCGCTCCTTAAAAGTTTGAAATGTAAATACATACGCGAAGATATTGAAAAAATACCACCTTCCGCGGAATATAAGTTCAATCCCCAAAATTTATCGGATTATATACAAAAAATAGGCGGGATTGACAAGTTACATAAGGAAACAGTGCCTCTGCCCGGTTCTAAATTTTCCGGACGGTCTAAATCACCGGTGCGTCCAAAGTCACCGGTCGCTTCTACTTCCCGTGAAAGCCCTTTCGTTTTCAACAAAATAAAACGAAGCACGGAAAGGCTAAAAAGCAACATTTTGACGATCAAAAGAAAGGAGGGGGGCGAAAAGGTGAAGTTAACAGGAATAGGCGCAAATGACTCGGTGTTCATGGGCGGTTGTCTGATGCATTACCGCGAAGTGTGGGCCCAATTCGGGCCACCCAAAATGATTCTCAAATTAATTTCTGCGGCTCGCATTCCATTTATTCAGACACCACCGCTTATTCTTCCAACGTTGGACGTCATGAAGAAATTTCAAACTCCACAATCTTCAGCAATGTCGTTAGAAATTCAAGCCATGATTCAAAATCGCATTCTCGAGTCCGCACCTTTAACTCCATCCTTCATATCCCCACTTTTCATCTTAACGAAAAGCAGTGGAAAGCAACGGGTTATTTTCAATCTGAAAGCGCTAAATCGTTTCTTGCTACCAAAACGTTTTCATCTTTTCCATCATTACCGCATGCCCAATTTTTTACAAGCGGGCGACTGGATGGTCAAGCTAGACTTAACCCAAGCCTATTATCATTTGCGAATTTCACAAAAACACCGCAGATTTCTTCGCATAAGCTACGAAGGACGGCTGCTACAAATGACATGTCTTCCTTTTGGCCTTGCCGCTGCACCAAAAATGTTTGCGTCGGTTACAAACTGGACCGCCGAAGTGTTACGCAGCAAAGGTCTTCGCCTGGTCCTGTATCTGGACGATTACTTGATAGTCCACCAAAACAGGGAGACTTTAAAAGCTCATGTCCAGTTAGCAATAGAATTGCTCACATCCCTAGGTTGGAATATAAATATGGAAAAATCTATTCTAATACCGACAAGGTGTATAGAGTTCCTGGGAATTATCTGGGACACGCAATCCAACTCCAAGAGTTTGCCCCCAGAGAAAATTCACAAAATCCGTCAGTGCCTATTAACTCGTTTAGCAACCGGCAGTTGGACCCTCAAGCAGGCGCAACGCCTCTTAGGGTATCTCAACTTTGCGACCTTCATCACCCTCCGGGGAAGGTTACATTGCCGTACGTTGCAGCGCCACAGCAACCAACTTCAGAAAACTTCACGTCATCCGACTCAGTTCACAGACGAGGTACGACAAGAACTGGATTGGTGGGTAAAAAATGTAGGTCAGAAATCTTGCATTCATCTCAGGACCTCACCAGTGAACTACCTTGTCACAGACGCCTCAGATATTCAATGGGGGGCCTTAGTGAACAACAAAACACTGAAAGGTACGTGGAATCGCCATCAACTAAAGTGGCACTGCAACCTCAAAGAGATGTATGCAGTAATAGCGGCATTGTCTTCGGAAGCAAACGGTCTAAAAAATTCAACCGTTGTCTTACAAAGCGACAACATAACCGTCGTGTCGTACATAAAAAACCAGGGTGGAACGAGGTCACAAAATCTCCTAAAACTGACGAAACAGTTACTGGCACTGGCGGACAGCCTAAATGTTGTACTAGTCCCTCACCACCTTCCGGGACAGTACAACACGGAAGCCGATCACCTCTCTCGAAATCGAGCCGGCTCCGAATGGCATCTGCTGATCGAGGCGACCAACAAAATATTCACCCAGTGGGGAACCCCAAGCATAGACCTGTTCGCGTCGCATGTCGCTCACGTCATGTGCAACTATGTTACTCTAGATTTATCAGACTCGAGCGCTTGCTTTCACGACGCTTTCAGCAAATACTGGAATTACGACCTCGGATGGATTTTTCCTCCACCAGCCCTGCTGCCACGAGTGTTACGCCACCTCAATTCGGCAAAAGGTACGTTCATAATAGTAGCACCCAAGTGGAAGAAACCTTTTTGGCGCCCGGATTTGAAGAGCCGCGCCCTAGCTCGTCCTATGAAAATCAGGGACCTGCGGTCATCACTGGTGGACACAATGAACGGGCGGCCCCCAGCTCAAGTGCACAACCTACAGCTGGAAGCCTGGCTCATTTCGGCTGGGACTCTCTAACCCAAAATTGGTCAGGTGAGGAGAAGCGACTTTTGTCAACTTGTTGGAGAGCCTCAACCCTCAAGACTTATACGCCGATATGGAGCAAATGGGTACAGTGGTGCAGTCAAAGTAAACTAAATTGTCATCGTCCGGGACCTGCCGATGATTAGCTTACCGTACTATTCTTGTTCACAAATCAGCTATAGCATCAGTTTGTGAAACTCTGTCTGATATTAAGATCTCATCAAATCATTTGGTTAGACATATTTTGAAAGCTGTATCATTGGCTACACCAATTCCACCAAAACTGCCAATATGGGACGCAAGAATAGTAATAAAATACTTAAAAAATACTGATGTAAATTTGCAAGGCATCTATGATGTTTCTAGGCGTGCTGCCACTTTGTTGTTGTTGGCATCAGGTCGTAGAGTTCACGATTTGACTCTCTTACATTGCGATTCAAAACATTTTAAGGAAAATGGGGATTCAATAACCTTACATCCGGTATTTGGCTCAAAAACTGATTCGGCGTCATATCAACAATCCAGTTGGACGTTATTAGCTTCACCAGACAGAAATACGAATGCTGTATTTTGGTTAAGAACGTTATTAGATATTTCAAAAAATGTCAGAGGTCCCTTGACAAACTTATTTATTACAACAAAGGAGCCTCGTAAACCGGCTAGTACTGTAATTATAGGTGGATGGATAAAACGAGTTCTTTCTGAATCGGGAATAGACGCTACTCCTGGTAGTTGTAGGTCAGCAGTTTCATCTCTTAACTCCTTAGAAAAGTACCCCATTAATGACATTCTAGCTAAAGCTAACTGGCGCCAAGAACATACATTTAGAAAATTTTATTTTAGAGACGTAATAAATACCGGTGTCAATAATAACACTAAATCAGAGAAGTCACTTTCCCAATTCTTTAAAGTTACAAATTGATACTTTTTGTTTTGGTTTACACACAGTAAACTTATAATAATTAATCAAGCAATGCTGATCGTTATAGAATCTAACTACTTATGATTTTGTTTTTGCTTTTTGTATACCTACTATCATATACAATTATTAAAATAATTGATCACATTGTTGCGTTTTATTAACCGGTAACGTCCGGGGCGGGCCGCCGCGTGGCCCGCCCTAGTAACTTCCGTAAAGCCCCAGGTGGGCCGCGCCGCGGCCCGCCCCGACTACCTGCGGTTTTTCTCTAATCATTTAAAATTAGTAAGTTTTTAGACGGCTGTAAAAAAAAAAATGTGGCCAGATAAATATTCTCCTCAACTTACTAATTCTATACCAAAAATATTGTCTGGAAACATAAAAATAAAAAGCTGAAAGTGCCGCCATTACTGACACTTCAACACGTCAACGTTGTGAAACGTGCTCCGATAAAATCATATTTAGTAAGTTTTTGGGTGATATGCAACGGTAAGTGGATGAATATTCATTTATTATTAGTTATTACATCGTTTTAGATAATATTTGCACTAAATACCATCATGAATATTTCATTTTTGGCCATAGAAATTTTACGTAAAAATCGTTGGGCTCATGGCGTCATTACTTTGATGAATTTTGACTGTTTTACAATGAATTGAGTGTATCTGTATGAATTGAGTTGCTCTAAATCTAATAATAACAATAGTTTTGATCATTCGATGTGTATTTCATACTATATTTTTTACATTTCAATGATTTCGGACTGTGACCCTCGGACCTTTGACAGTTATAATAGAGACAATAAACGAAGTTCGAAAAAAAAGTTGTCCTTAATATAAATGAAATCTCTTTGTTTGATAGGCCAAGATCCTCATCGCCAGTCCCGGGGTCTACTGCTGCTGCTGGTTCAGGCTAGCCACGAGTCCTTATGCCGTAAGTGTTAAAACTTATATTCATTACTCTTATACCTTTTCTTCGTAATTTACTATTAATTATTTTGACTATTTTAATTTTAGATGTGATGTCGTCATCAGGGCCCCAGTTGGTGACGACATCACGATGGAGCAGGACCACTTCTCTCTTGCTGACAAGTACCAGCTGTTCCAGCAAGAGGAAGTCGTCAAGGACGTGGCAGCAGCCAGCCGCAGCAGCAGCGTCGGCCACGACTCGGCGACGCGCGTTGTGGCGATGCAGCGCGGTGCGGTGGTGCAGTGTGGGGCGGCAGCATTGCTCAGTGTGGCCAAACTAGGGGGCGGAACGCCTGGTGGTGACCCCCAATGGGTAAGAGGTGAGAGATCGGGAGAAGTCCATGTGGATGATGACGATGTGCCTGAGGATGTTCGGGAGAAGATCATGTATATTGTCAGAATGAGAGAAGCTAGGGTAGCGTTTTTGTAAGTTATGCATTGTATCATGAGTCCACATTATTTTTGTTGTCAGTTTTTTTATGTAAGCAACACCTCTGTTCTTTATATTGTTATCACGATTTATAAAATAATGTGAATGAACTTGTATTACTTTTGAAATAAGCTGCACCTTTGTACTTTGTTTTTGTAGCCTATTTCCATATATTTCTCTGTGTGTATAATCCTCTTGCTGTTCTGCTGGCAGTTATTTTTTTTATTTATAAAACTGAATGTGAGATTGCGGGATGTAAAATTTTGTGAATCTGAATGTGTAAAAGATGAAATTTTTATAATTTTAGGCATAAGCAGCACTGTATTTCACCTTTCTATTTTTATCACCGTTTGTAAATGTTTTGCGTTAGCAATACGCAGCATCTTTGTACTTCACTTTCTATTTTGATACATGGGAATGTGTAATTGTGAGATGTAAGACTTATAAATGTGAATGTGTAATAAATGAAAATGTTACTACTTTAAGAAATAAGCAACACTTTTGTACTTCAACTTTTTATCAAGATTTGTAAATATGAATGTAAAATAAATTAACATTTATTTGAAATAAGCAGCTTATATTTAGTACAGTGTTCATTCTACTGCCACAATTTTTGCAAATATGTTGAAGCATAATTAAAGTAAGTACCTATATTCTGTGTACCTACTTATGAGGAGACAATCAATGTGGGTGTATACACAACAGCTTACGCCTTCAGGGAATACAAGCTTGATGTTATGTGTAACAGGTTAGGATATTATGTACAAATAAAATAACTGATTACAAGAATAATTTTTATTATTTTTCTTCCCTATGTGACATACACACACAGTACACAAACATTTATAGTAAAATACATTTTTTAATAAATCAAAATCATGTAACTTGAATTTTGTTATTTCCTACAGTGAACTTCTATTCCTAAACCAAACTTATCGATATTTTCGTAGAGTGGGTGAGTCACGTCCGTACTATTTTCTCGAAATTTTTTTATAGGTAATTTCAGAGCTTGATATCTTTGTTTTTTTCCATGACAATGAGTAAGTTTTTACACTAATTATAAAGTCTAGTTCATTCTTATGCGGCTTAGACTAATTATTCAAATTTTGAAACCTATAGTACCATGTAAAATTAGCTAATACAAAAAAAACATGTCCAATAAGTTATCTCTTCCAGAAAATCTTATCATATTACAATTATACTGGCATATTTTTACAATATAAAGGTAGACATCGATAGACAAAGGTTTATATAGTATTCTAGTACCATTTTTTTAAATTTGAAACACTCAAAATAACTCTGATGAGCGTTTACAAAGTCATGCGTTGTAAACAAGATCTCATAAAATGGCTCCGCGTAGTATGAAGTTTGAGTTTCAATAATATGAAAATGTTAGGTTCAACTTTCAAAAAAACACTCCTGTTAGATTACTTGTCTATTCAAAAAGAAACAAGCAAAGTTTCGTGCAAACCAACTCTGTAATTTTATCAGAAATCATCCAATTACGGCAACAAACACACTTTCGACCACCTGTCCGTTTTCAACATTTGTTTATAAAAAAATGTTGAAATTTGAGTACGCTAAACAATTTATATAAGGGCCTGGTGATTCAAGAACCCAACACTGTTTATTTTTTTAGCTAGAAGCAATAGAAACTTGAGTGGACCCTTTTTTGTGAGCGAGGTCGTAAATTCGTAATCGTAAACATGTCAGCTGTCACTGTCAGAAATCGGCGCCGGGCTTGACGGAAGTTTGACGTTTTACGATAGTTGGACGCCACAGGTTAAGCAAGCCACCAGGAGATAACAAACAGATCTCTCATAAATGGACTTCGGACGTCAAACGGAACACATAATATAAAAATTTTACCTTCAAATAAAATTTGTATTATGTTTCCTAAGACGTCCGAAGTCCAAATAATTTCTTCCTGGTGTATACCATCATAATCATCATTACTATTATGAGCCGAACAATGACAAACGAATGGTGGCTTGCTCTGTGCTGTTTAGTTAGTTCCAGATACGACCACGGGTGGCGCTGAGGTCGACTTACGTGACGGAAATTGCATCATCTGGCGAGTAGCGCGGGAAAAAGACGATGTACTCTCATAAATGGACTTCGGACGTCTTAGGAAACATAATAAAAAAATTATTTGAAGGTAATATTTTTATATTATGGAGCACCTACCGAAGTTGATGCAAGCCCTTTTGTCCTGATTCCAAAATAGCAAAGGAAATAAAATGCTCTTCGACCAAAACTCATGACCTAATTGACCATATTATAGGTAAAGAAAGTTTCAATAATTTATGTGAAGATCTAGGGCAAGCTAAGTTTTCGCTTATTATTGACGAGTCCACTGATCTTAGTACAACCAAACACTTGTGCTTAGTTGTGAGATATGCGAAAATTAATCGTATTGAAGATTGTTTTTTAGCTCTTATTCTATTAGAAGAAGCTAATGCAGCAACCTTATTTGAACACATTGTAAACTTTTTTAGAAGCATTAATATTCCATATAAAAATAATCTAATAGGTTTTGCATCTGATGGGGCAAACGTAATGATGGGACGTAATAATTCTGTTGTAACATTGCTGCAAAATGAAATTCCCAATATTTTTATAATTAAATGCGCCTGCGATTCGTTTCATCTTTGCGCGTCGTATGCTTGTACCAAATTGCCACGCTTTATATAGGATCTTGTAAGAGACATTTACAACTACTTTTCTTCTAGCCCAAAAAAAGTGGCAGAGTTTAAAAACTTTCAAATGTTTTGCGACTTAAAAGTACATAAAATACTTCACCCCTCTCAAACACGCTGGTTATCAGTACATGCAGCAGTGAAGAGAATATTGGAACAACTCTCTGCTCTAAAATTATTTTTTATAGACCAAATCTCTAACAATGATCATCTTTTAGCTGCAGAACATATATTACAGAAGCTCCAAGATCCCACTACGATATTATTTTTGGAATTTTTAGATTTTGTATTGCCATTATTTACCAATTTAAATAAAGAAATGCAAGCAGAACACCCGAAAATTCATAATTTATATGAAACAATATCTGGAACATTAAAACTATTTATGATTGTTTTTTAAAAAGAGAATATTTAACTAGCACTCCAATCGAAAATGTTGATTTTATGAATCCCAGAAATTTTATGGATATTGATGCCGTATACTATGGTGCTGCTGCGTCTAATACACTATTAAGTAGTTCAGAAAATCTAACCTCAGATCAACTAAATTTGTTTAAATGCAGAAGCCTAGATTTTTATGTCGAAGCTTGTAAGCAAGTAACCACGCGGTTTCCATTAAAAATAACCCAATTTGGATTTGGATTTGGATCAATTATGTCTAAAAGATTTAGACATAATTGATCCAAAAAATGATAAAATTGGCAAAACTGCTTCGATAGTTCCTGTGAGTAGGCTCGTTCCCAATATTGTTCACAGCAATGATTTCTAGGAAATTGATATAGAGTGGCGCATTTTAAGAAATTGTGAACAAATCAAAACATTTCCTGATGATGTAGAACTATTTTGGGATGAAGTAAGTTTATTAAAGCGTGGCGATGAAACTCAAATGTTTCCTTTGTTATCTAATTTCATCTTTAATATTTTATCGCTTCCCCATTCATCCGCTAACGTTGAACGCATATTTTCACATATTAATCTTTAGAAAACAAAGCAGCGAAATAGGCTGTCTACTGAATCAATCACTGGTCTATTGCATTCAAAACGACTCTTTAATACAGCTAATTGTTATGATTTTGAAATCAATTCGAAGATGACCGCGGCTATGGCCAAAGAATATTGGTATCATGAATAATTATACTAAAGTATGATTGTTATAAATTAGTCTGTAAGTTTTTTTAAAATAAATAAACGAATTTGATTGTCTTTTTTTTTGTCATTTACCGATTTTGGGTACAAATATACCGTTTTTAGCTGGCAATTCTACCGATCTCGCTCTATGACGTTCGAGACCACTGATTTCAGCTGTGCCTGTGCGTGTGCGTTCGATGGTTCGGATATTTTTACGAATAACAAAAAATCCAGGTTTTTGGATACCCAGAACTGATCCTGATCGATTGACGAAAGATAGAATACAAAAATTAGTTTCACGAATGGGACAGATAAACCACGTAGGTACGCGAAACTGGGAGTGGGTTACAGTCCCACATAACTGCGCTATCTCCCCGTGGTAGCGCAGTAGGCATTTCTCCACGTTAAAAATATTAAAAAATGCCCGGGTCGACGGCGCGCGTGTGGCACAACGCGCCGTCGACCCGGGTATTTTTTAATATTTTTTAAGAGATGTCAGCACCAACTGGTGGGGTCCGCAAGGGCCGATGTTTGCCAGGTGTGCGGGTTGTTCGAAAGAGATACCGTCGCCCCTGGCACACAGGCAACTGAGGGAACAGGGGTGGGTTTTAGTCAGTAGAAGTCTGACGTGCCTCCTGCTCCACCCAGAGCGGGAGAAGTAATTTGATGAATTCCCACCGTCAAAAAAAAACACAATCTAGAGCAATATCGAGCAACTTAAAAACTAGGCAATGCCCCTCCCCCGCCGCGTCGGCCGGTTCGGTCAGTGTCGTCTTGGGGGCACAATGAAAAAATTACTTAAAATTTCGCGACCAATTTCGAGGTAGCGCTCGCCGGCCGCTGCCGCGGCACCGCTCGCTTCGCTCGCGCGGCTCGCGTAGTTGGTCACAGTTCTAACTAACCTAACCTAACCTATGGATCTCTGGGCACGCCACGATTGCGGCGGTAAGTCCCCTCTTTGAGGAGTGGTTTGAGAGGCGGCATGGCGTCCTCACCTTCCGCCTGACGCAGGTCCTCACCGGACACGGTTGTTTCGGGAGGTTCCTGTTTCGGATAGGGCGGGAGGTAACGCCCGGGTGTTTCCACTGCGAAGATCGCCCTGAGGACACGGTGGAGCACACGGTGGCGGTCTGCCCTGCTTGGGCGGAGCACCGCCGTGTCCTCGTGGAGGCGATCGGCGGCGGCGATCTCTCGCGTCCGGCCCTGGCCCAGGCCATGGTACGGAGCGAGAGGGCATGGGGAGCCGTCACCTCCTTCAGCGAAGCAGTGATGCTCGCGAAGAGGGAGGCGGCGCACGTGAGGGAGAGGCAGCATATGCGCCCTCGCGACCCTAGCCGCCGCAGGATACGGAGACGCCCGAGGCGTCGGGAATCCCAGGCCGATTTCCGGCCACCGTAGGCATGGGCTTGCGAACGGCGAGTAATGGGTAGCTCGCTGTCCGGTAAGGACCAAGCCCAAGTCGACGGCGCGTTGTGTTCCACGCGCGCCTCAAAGAGATGTCAGCACAAAAAGTGATGGGGCCCGCAAGGGTCGATGCCTGCCAGGGGTGCGGGTTTGTTCGAAAGAGACACCACAGCCCCTGGCATACGGGCTACTGAAGGAACACGAGTGGGTTTTAGTCAGTAAAAGTCTGACACGCCCTCCTGCTCCACCCAGAGCGGGAGAAGTTATTTGATGATTTCCCAACCAACAACCCGAAACTGCAATAAAATTTGAAAATTTCCGAAAAAAAAAAAAAAAATCTAAGTCCTCGCTCCATAGTGCCCCTAAGGCTACACTCCAACCTTATGTTGACTATGCCTGTAAGTACAGCTTCCGTCTATAGATTGAAGTTTTACATAATTAAAAATAATTAAAACCAACATATGGAACAATATGAAGCAGGACCGACAGTCTGTCTGGTTTAGCAATAGGTACTCTCAATCGAAGCAGATTTAGCTGCAAAAAGTTAAATATTTTTTTAACCCCCGACAGAAACAAAAACTCTACTATGTATATATTTTTTTTTTTACTGGCCTTTGAAGTTGTAGGTCATGTTGTAGGTATGTAAGTAATATTTAGACTAAGGCATTGTCAAGTCGGGGGACGGCTAATGACAACCTAGCCAGCACAAACCTTCTGAGTAAGTTTTGTTTAACAGCTGTCATAGAAACTAATCGCTGAATAAAACTACCGTAATTAGCTGATTTGGCGCTTACTCAGACGTTATTCAAGCTATTTGGGCAAAAATTATACTTCTAATAGCTGTGTAATAGCAACGTAACAGATGAATAAATTTTGAATAATTGTACCTAGGACAAGCTGAGTATTTTCTGCATAAAAGCATTTTGTTCTTAAATACAAGTATTAGGTACAGCTCTGTTAACCAGATGATGAATGAATGAACTATTGTTATGTCCTTCAAAGCTCAGATATTCAAATAAACGCAGCGTTTAGCTTATTTCAGTATATTTTATCAAGGAGTTTATCAAATTAAAATGAAATTGACAAATCTGCACCCTAATTGCGTAACTCACGATTCATCATAATCTGTATCGTTTTGAAACGGATTGTTATACCATTGCTTCATATGTTCGAAAAATGTGTCTGTTCGACAACATAAATAACGCAATGAATACCTATTGTTTAACTGTGAAGACGAAACCAAATATGATCAATCGTGAGTTACGCAATTAGGGTGCCGAACAGCATGACTGCGACAATGAAATATAATATATATGGCATAAGTACCTACATTTTACCCTTATTGTCGGTGCGCATGCAACTTTACCGTGTATTTATATATCAATTTCGTGTAAAATTTTCACGCGCTACCTGATAAGCCGGGTTTTGGAGAAATAAACAACATTTCATCTATTGGTGTGTTTAACGTGTTAAATAATTTTTTTTATGTTTTACGCAGTTTACGGGTTCAAAAATAACCTTGTACCTAATACTTTTATAAGATTATTATACGGGTGAATATTTGAACATTGAATATTTGAAGATCGTATTTTTTGTAATAATTTAGATAGTATACGACATGCTATATCTATTAGCAAAGCAATACACAATAAAGACACAATAAGGAACACTTTTGAGTGATTTGTAATGACTTTGAAAATTGTCCCAACACTTTCTACTCACTACCATTTGTTCACACAGTCGCAAGGTTAACATTTTATCTCCTTACCGTTCGAGTTTCCCGTGGTAAGTGTATTATTCTTATAAATTATTTGTATGCACTGTAATAGTCGCCATAGAATACCCTTTGCTTTTATTAAGTTCAAAAGTCATTATCTTCTATAAAGAACGTATAGTGTGAGAAAATGTACAAATATCTAATTACCGTTTATATAATTACCATTTTTCCCGTTCGTATTTTTGGCGAACGGTGATGAGAAATTGAAAATGATAATTTGTACCAGTATACGCTGACCTCTTATTATATTGGAACTCCTTACTCCGCTAGGCCAGCGCAAGGTCGAAGTGTTACTACCAACAAACTAAACCTACAAACTGACTACCCACCTACCACTAACTTATTCTTTTTTTTTTTTCAGAGTACATATGCATCAAAATGTGTGCCCCCTGTCGTTTTGGAGAAAAACGGAAAAAACGATTCTTGCTGGGGTAACGTTTTTCTAGCAGGAAAATTCTAAACGAATGATCGGAGAGAGAAAAATTGTGCATGGCCAGAGAGCTTATATGTGTGCCAAAATGTGCCCCCAAAAATAAAATCTGTGCCCCTTCAGGTTTTCGAGATATTGCATTTCCTGCTGGAGTAACGTTTTCATGAATCGTATATCTTCTAAAACCATTGCCATCTAAACCATTTCGCGGGCTGGTTGGAACATTCTCCTTACTGATGAAAAACTTACTGTTAATTTATCTAACCTACGGCTTATCAATAAATATAATAGAAACAGCTAATAGAATATAATCCAATAACAACTTTATTTTATTTCTTATTACTTTACTACTTCAGTGTACTCAGGCACAACACGTGTGAACCGGTTAGTGAGTAAAGTAAAGAAGGTCATCGATACGTATGAATCAGTCGCTTTTTAGTAGTCATTGGAATTTGGTCGGATAACCAGCCGTTGTTTACATATTTTGGTTTTTTGTTAATATTAACTTAATGCGAAACATTCCAAGCTGAATATTTTCACCATATATTTTTGACTAAAGGCACAAGATTTTGTTTCACACCTACACATCTGGGATTGAGCCGGTTCCTTGTATTTTGCCGTCAAAGTTAAGGCACCATCATTTTGACTTTTAGCAAGATTACTCAAAAACGCGTGCATGAACAGTTTTGAAACTTTGTATGGTTATTAATAGCGTCAAGAAGGACCGAATACAGTTTTCAGCGAACTTGTGCCTTGTCTCATTTAGGCGCTGCGATGTTTTTTCGGGTTTTCATAAAACCGCGATAGCTGGAAAACTATAAATATTTTCTTAAATATAATTGGGACACTAAGGGGCACACATTAAGAGCTACTCGTGTATGTTTATTCTACAGGGGCACATGCAATGGTTTTAGAGATATACGATTCATCAAAATGTTACTCCAGCAAGAAATTTAATATCTCGAAAACCTGAAGGGGCACAGATTTAATTTTTGGGGGCACATTTTGGCACACATATAAGCTCTCTGGCCATGCACAATTTTTCTCGCTCCGATCATTCGTTTAGAATTTTCCTGCTAGAAAAACGTTACCCCAGCAAGAATAGTTTTTTCCGCTTTTCTCCAAAACGACAGGGGCACACATTTTTTATGTGGGGGCACATTTACAGCAGATAAGGCACACATTATACGTTCTACTCATATAACTCTAGGAGACACTTTCTTGCTGGGGTGACGTACACCACTGGTCTGCATTACAAAAAGCGTTTCAGGGACTAACTACTCATAGTGGAGATGTTGTGTGGCTTTGGAGTAGGTTATGACCACACCCCATTTCAGGTAATGTACAAACTTCAAACACGGCTTGCAGCTCAGAATTATCCTCACAGATTAGCACACTTAGCAATGTTGTGACTGGTAGCAGCGCTCGCAGGTAGGTACCTTACTCCGCAATATTTTTGACCCGTCGTGCGAGACGACACACCAGACGTACAGTCACGAGCATTATTATGTATACACTTCGCCAAATTCATAAGCGATTTTCTTTTAAATAGCGATTGCAACCTTGAGATAACTTGGGTATTTCATTATAGTGTGGGTTCCAAATTTTATTTTCATAATAAAATAAGATTACAATGAGTAAAAGTGGAGAAAATCACTTTTAAAAATTGGTAAGCGTATACATATTATTGCTCGTGACTGCATAAGTTGATATCTCGCGCTGTTACGTCCCACTGCCAAGTGTCACATTAGTATCCATTCGCCGCTGAGCAGACGATGGGCAACTTGTCCGCGACGTATGTAGTACAAGGAGGACAAAACGTCCGCGTCGCCGATTTTTAAAGTATTGTCTCTTGCGGTCAAAATAACCACCATCTGCAAAGCGCCAAAAAACCAATTCTGAGGTAGTTGCATTCAGAAGACAGCTGGGTCAGTTAAAGGGATGAATGAAAACACTATCTTCAGACAGGGAAAAACTTTATTGGCTTTTATCATAACAATAATACTAGAGTAGAGAAAAGTTTACAACTGCAAGAAAAGTGTAATGGAATGCATCAATTATTATTAATGTTATCATTGCCTGCTTATTTTTTTTATTTTTTATTAAAAGCTGAGACTAGATGCTCGGAAAATCTATTGAAACTATATGAGAGAGATAATTTTACATTCATGTACGATTACATAGTAAATAGGCTTTTAAACCTAATTAATTTTCCATCATAAAATAATATACATTTTACTTGTTATACAACAGCCATGTCATCACCTCCGCGTTATATTATTTAACATCACAATATATAATATTTGGGGCTTAGGGAAATAATATCCAAATATTATGTCTCTTTAGGATCAATAAGTATATCATTCATACAATATCATTGTGTACCCTAAACATTGGTACTTATATTAATAACTGGTTATATTATATAATAAACTCATTTGTGTACACAGACACAGTGGTGTAAAAAAAACGGTCTAGATCTTTAGAGACAAACTATGGCGACACATCTAAAAATGTCCTAACAATTATTTTTGTAAGCTTTTTTTGGGGTTCAGGGAGATAATTTCCAAATATTATGTCTCTTTAGGATCAATCAGTACATCATTCATACAATATCATTGTGTACCCTAAACATTGGTACATAAATGATTAATATCTGGTTTTAAAACAATATAATAAACTCATTTGTCGTACACAGTGGTGTAAAAAAAACCGGTCTATATCTTTCGAGACTAGGCGAGACACATTTAAAAAAAAGTCCTAACAATTTTTTTTGTAAATATTTTTATCTTGCTTGACTTCTTTCATTTTAATCCAGTCAGTATCCTGCCATGATGATGTGGGCCTGTCATGAATTAATCAAAGTTACTTAGCACGGTTCCATAAGTCATCACTGTCACATGGCACTAATGACATAGGGAACCAAAACGTGGTCGCTAACAAAAGGCCTGATAAGAAGCCTTAAAGTCACCCAAAGGGCAATGGAGAGGGCTATGCTTGGAGTTTCCCTGCGTGATCGAATCCGGACTGAAGAGATCCGCAGGAGAACCAAGGTAACCGCCATAGACCGTAGAATTGCCAAACTTAAGTGGCAGCGGGCAGGGCACGTAAGACGTAAAGTTGGAAGGCCTCCCACAAAGTGGACCGATGACCTTGTGAGGGCCGCAGGAGTCCGCTGTTCCATGGGCGCCTCAAAGAGATGTCAGCACCAACTGGTGGGGCCCGCAAGGGACGATGTTTGCCAGGAGTGCGGGTTGTTCGAAAGAGATACCGTGGCCCCTGGCACACAGGCAACTGAACGAACATGGGTGGGTTTTAGTCAGTAAAAGTCTGACAAGCCCTCCCGCTTCATCCAGAGCGGGAAAAGTTATTTAATGATTTCCAACTCAGAAACAAAAACAACTGTGACGGGCATCATTCTCAGTTAGACCATCTGCTAAGTAAAATAAGTTTATTCATTTTGGCCATAGTTGCGGACGCATATTCGACAGTGATTATACAAAATGCACTGTCGTACTATAAATATTAATAATAAAATTCTATTTACTCACATGCTTGAAATTGTAAATGTCGAAAGGAATTACAAATACAGAATTATTTAAATATTCGAGTTATAACAATAGTTCAACATACAAGTTATCATCTCAGAAAAATATATATTTATAAAACTACACTTAAGTAACTATTATTTGAACAAACAATCCTTATGGTAATCACTATCAACACTTACCAACTAAATTGTAGGAAAACTGAAATTATGTCATGTACTGAAAGTCGGTAATTAAACATGGATTTTTATAAAAAAAAGTAATAACTTGTATGTTTCATGGAAATTATAATGTTGAATTTTTATTCAACTCTTTTTTTTTCTGTCCCGCATCTTTATCAATTTTTATTTCTATTTAAAATAGATACAGTTCGTATTATGCTTTAACTATTTACAGACTAGTGGACAGGTATAATGAAGACACTAGACGTTCTAAAAGAAAATAATAAACTTATATAAACTGATGGTATTTGAAACTTACACATATTTCACTGGTTTTCATTATTATAACATCTTCCTTTAAAAAAAAAAACAATTAAACTTGCAATGACAATCAGAATTCAATTTGATTATATTTTTTAAATATAAGTAGTATCACTTAAACATATTAATAATATTGAATTATATTAGTCAAAAACAGAATATTAATTATTTTGTTTTTTGCTTACTCCATTAACGGCGGTCCCATTTTCAATAACTGTCTTTTCATCAGATATACTTAGAGAAGATACAGATAAATCTTCCTCATCTGAAAACAAACGAATAGTATGATCTTAGAATACAAAAAGAACCAGAAGCCGTGAGAGCGCCTAATACTGAAGCCACAAAAAAGACTCTTAAATAGAGTAGTTTGACGCGCAGCCGATCAATCACTCTGTGACTGTCGTATCGAGCGAATTGTTTTACCGGTGCTCAATTTATTTGAATTATGGCGTCTTGTGTATCGTTCCTACCTCTAAAAATTCAGCGGGGCTAAAAAAAAAAACAGGATGGGATCACATTTCATGTGCAAGTATTCAGTTATTGTCTTATTTAATTATTGAATAATTTGTTTAATTTGTAATTGTCATCGTGAATAATGGGTACATCTTGTACGTGTTGCCAATTGAAGAGTTTTGATTTCCCTTCTTTTTATTACGTACTGAGGGCTTTTATTCATTGTAGTATGTTTAAAACTACTTTCAAAATATTTTTTACGACTTGAAAAAATAATTTTATCAAAGAAAACCGTATGTATAATGCATGTATAGAAAAGGACAATAATATTTCGATTTTATTATTTTCGTACCCCCAATACTCTCAACATTTACCCCAAAAATGGGCAAATAATTGTTTTTGGACACAGCTTGCAATATCAGTTGAACGCGGCTTCTGGTTGTTTATGTATTCTGAGAGTATGATGTTTACAGCAGTTCTCATGGGCATTAAAACGTAGATCAATGGATATATCCGCAACCAGAGAAAAAAACCAAAATGTTTTTTGTTTTATTTCTTACGTACACTATTAAATCATTCTACTTACCAGAACTGACGTCGGACTGATTTCGTGGACTCAATCGACAGCCTTTTGACAAGTAGCTCTTGAGTTTTCCAAGCGAAGCCAATATTAGTCTGAAATTATAAAAAAAATTGGTGTGATTTTAAGACACAGCTGACTCTGTAGCCAATTGTTACAAGATCTGTTTACGGTCAAATTTAACTAGCTAGCGAACCTTCATTCATACACACAATGAGTATCGATCTAATAATTATACAACATAAAATACATATTGGCCGCTGGTGGTACAGTTAGTTAAAATTAGCTTTTATGTTTGTTTTATCATAATTATTTACCAATTCCGTCTGTGAAGTATCGCTAACTCAAACTCAAAGCATTTATTTCAAATAAACCAATTACAGGCACTTTTGAATTGTTAAGGTCGGTGAGTTAGAAAGATGAAGCTAGTTGCCCATTCCAAAGCTTACGTACCTATGGAGAAGAACGGGCAAGAAACTCCACGGACACTCTTTTAAAATCATGATTTTGTTACAAAAAGTTGGTTACATCATTATGTTGAAATTATCAATGTGTGAACGATGTAAAAAGTGCATTTTTTTTTTTAAATTACTAGTACTATTAATTTATAAACTACTATGCAACAATACAGTTGTTGCATAGTATATGATCGAAATTTCTGCACCAACAAATATGCATCACTAAAAAACATTACAAACTTAACTAACCCTAAGAATGGTGCACTAGGTGACAGTGGTCGTGATAAATACTCCGGGTGGAATTGCACAGTAACGTAGTAAGGGTGACTGTCCACCACTGCGACTTCCATCCTCGTCTTAGTCTCGTCTTTGCCGACGAAGCGGAGACCGGCCGCTTCTAGACGTTCTATATATTCTGGGTTCACTTCATACCGATGCCTGTGACGCTCTTCTATTATGTCTTTCTTGTAAAGTTGGGCTGTAAAATTATAATAAAATGCATAAGGTTTTGCGTAACAATATAACTACACTTCGCCGCTGCATTCTCGAAATTTACATAATTCACTAGGTAGTACACACATAAATGTACTAGGCATCAAATATTTTTTAGATGGATTAAAAAGAAAAAAAACCGACCAAGTGCGAGTCGGACTCGCACACGTAGGGTTCTGTACCACAAGACAAACAACGTTTCTTGTACGGAAACATCAAAGAAAAGAATAAAAAGTGTAAAATTTAAATTTTACACTTATTTTTTTTTATTTGTTGTTATAGCAACGGAACATGAGATACAGCCTGCTGACAGACAGACGAACGGAAGGACAGCAGAGGCTTAGCAATAAGGCCCGTTGGTTATCCTTCGGATACGGAACCCTAAAAACGATGGCTTTGGACAAGTTTGAGGCCTACAAATTCTTGCCAATTATGGTACTGAAAACGATTTCAGTTTCAAGATAAATAACTCGCCCATAACATCATAACATATCGTATGTACAGGGAGACCAACACAACAAGTGCTAACTTTAGGGCTATATTCCCCTAAATAGGGGATGAAAGTTCCACGCTGGCAAAAGCTAGTATTATTATATGTATGACTAGCTTTTGCCAGCGGCTTCGCCCACCCGGAAATTTCATCCCCTATTTAACTCCCTTAGGGGTAGAATTTCGAAAAATCCTTTCTTATTCCTTGTTTACACTATAAAGAAAACCTCTGTGCAAAATTTCAGCTTTCTAGGTCCAAGGGTTTAGGCTGGGCGTTGATGAGTCAGTCAATCAGTCAGTCAGGACTTGTCTTTATATTTATATAGATTTTAAAGTGTTAGTGAAAATGCTTACTTATTATGCTGGACTCTAGATAAGTCTTCCTCTTCCCTAACCGCATGGTTCCACCGAGGTTTCCAGGATGATGTTCAGGCATATCTATCACAAGTTTATCTTCACAGTTGGGATCAACCTCTGTAGAGTTGGCACCTTTTAGTCCTAGCACATTCCTAGCGAATTCTATGACGGACGCTTGTAGACCGAGACATATTCCGAGCATCGGTTTTTGTGTTTCACGGCACCATTGACATGCTTCGATTTTGCCTTCCATCCCTCTTTGACCGAACCCACCGGGGACTATGACACCACTGGAATTAAAAATTGAATTGAATTAAAGAGGTAGCCAGTGTGATTTTCAAATTAATTAAAAGGTCGTGACGCATTTTGAATTTGTTTTTCTTAGGTTTGGCTAGATAACAAACCTACTATATTGTTATTTGATTATTTCTTATTTTCAGTACGGGTTGCAACTTACATAAATATAATCATTTAAATTTTCAATACAACCCTCTCACTTTGAAATAAAATCTCCTGATTTAAAAAATAGTCATTTAATAGGGTAATTTGAAGTTATCGACTTGTATTGATGATTTTAATTCAGTAATTATACATATTTGTTATGGTCGTCTATCATATTTTGATTAAAATAAAACCTGATTCTGACCAAGAATCGTTGGATAATTTGAATTATGCGGGCTACCCTTGCGCTTTCCCCTTAAGCCGATAGAAAATACAACAAAATCTTTCAAATCTTAATGAACCAATACTTACTCGCTCTTACAAAGATTCTGCCATGCTTTATGATAACTGACTGGATCATCTATCTTAGTCTGGCGCTCCAGATTCACAGCTTCAATATAAGTCAAGTTGAGTTTGCTGCCAGAAGCAATGCACGCATGCTGCAAAGCTTTTGTAACGCTAGCGTAGCTGTCCTCCAATTTTGTGTATTTTCCAACCAGAGCGATGTTGACTTCTTTACGAAGGTTGTCGACCCGTTTGGCGAGATTGTGCCACTTCCGCATAAATCTGTAATTTAATACATTTGGATGACTTAGTTTATTATTGAAACGTTCAAATTCTTATCATTATCTTCATTAAATACTATTGTTTTCTGAGAAATAAACTTATTTGATACTACGAGCGCTCCGCGGTTTCACCCGCGTAGTTCCCGTTCCCGTGGGAATACGGGGATAAAATATAGGCTATGCCACCCAGGGATAGTGTAGCTTCCCAACAGTGAAATAATTTTTCAAATCCGTTCAGGAGTTTCGGAGCCTATTCAATGTAAACAAACAATCAAATCTTTCCTCTTTAATATTAGTAACTATACAGGAAAAGTTTTTATCCAGTGCGCAAATTTAAACCATGAATTCACCATATCATTCTAGACCCCCTACCGCAGAAATTTTTCGCCGGTTATACAAAAAAAAATCTGCTGTTCCATACATTTCGACCGCGTGGGTATTGCACTTTTCTATGAAACAGCTGTTTTTTTTTTGTATAACCGGCGAAAAATTTCTGCGGTAGGGGGTCTAGAATGATATGCTGAATTCATTTCACACAGTTTACAGAAGTTCTCACATTTTGTCCAATTGCCTGTATTCTAATATTGAAAACCCTTGTTGGTCTAATGGTCGCAAGTGCGGACCGAAAGGTCTCGGTATTGATTCCCAAGTTGGGCAAAGTGTAAATGGGTTTTTCCTTCAGGAATTTGTCAGTCTGGAGGACAGTCAGGAGTCTGGATTTGTGCCTGGTTGTTTGTGCTGTTGTGACGGCAATAGGCTCCCCCTATTACATGGGAATTAAACATAACTTGCAAAATGTGGGTGTACGAGTACACCTCTGCCTAACCCTTCGGGGGATACAGGTGTGATGTTGTTATGACTAATTTCGAATATTAACTTAAAATTCTCCAAAATAATGTTAGCATTCCATTACAAATAGCGAATTCTAGGCTATTAGCACTTGAATGTACGGCGCCATTAACTCGATTAATTCCCACACCTGATAAACAAAGAATTACGCTATTTTTTGTAGTTTATTCTGTCTAGTGTCTACTTCCTGCTTCTTAGGAATTTTATTGACAAAAAGATAAACACACGCAAGTCAATTAAATAGATAGCGTTATAAAAATATTTGAAAACCAGGTCATGACCGATATTTTAATTGTTCAAATACATAGATAAGGGAACATCATTACTTTTTTATACTAGACTAATCGTTAACCGACTTTTGCACTTGATTTTTCTAGTGATCTATTTTCCTGAGGTCAATCTATTTCGCCTGTTTTATTTCACTTCAGGTTAAAGGTTTCTATCTCTTTTTCAATGGTATTCTAGTTCGTTTCGCGACCTTCACCTTTTTCCGTCGTCGTTCAATGGGACACTCGGCGGTTCTTAAACGTGCCTGCACCGTAAATCAAATTTAACCATGGAGGACATGCATTTAACGCTAAACGAAGAATAAACATTCTGTCTGTGCCATCTGCAAACGATTTTAGTCCGTAATGCATTTATTGATTTGTGCCTGGAGTGGGCTGTGTACAACAGTGCATTATAAAATTCATACCGGAATTTTAGAACACAGAAAATACATACGTATACTTACTTTCCTGGACGTGGCATTGACATGTTTAGTTGTAGCCTCTCATTTAGATATTGTACTACTCCTTGTTCTTCCATCAGCAGTGGTACATGGTATACGGAGGTTAAATCGTGAATGCATATTACCTGAAAACAAACAAAAATATAATATTAAAAACAAAAACAGTTGTTTTTTTTTTTTACAGTAAGGTTAAAGGCCTTATGATGAGTTATGATCACAGTATGTGAGCAGTGGTTGACCCAGTGTTATCGGCCCCGAGGCACTTTGTGTAGGTACTTAATTTAATCACCACTGTTCTCAAATCGTGAGGACACTGGCATGTCTTTAAACCAAAAATTCGAAGACATGTGACATCTATCAACCCGCACTGGGTCCGCGTGGTGAATTACGGACCTCCACTCTCAAGAGGCCTGTGTCCCAGCAGTGGGAACATTATAGGCGGATTATGTAACTAATTTAAACTTAATTAACAACTACTGTTCAATGTATTCGCCTAGCTTTTAATAACAGGAACACTACTATAGACGTCATTAAGACGTCTAAACTTTCAGATTCTTATGGCCTCATTTGAAAACTTGTTTTATTGATTGTAGCGGTGCTTTCACTGTTTTTATAGGTGTAATCTTAATCTACATATAGTTGGCAGACAAAAATAGAATTGCAACGATAAGAATATTTTAAATGCGAATGTGACTCTGTCTGTTACCTTAGCTGAATCAAAAAACCGAACGTTAGGTGATAGAAAAGTCTTTGGACCTAGAGAAGAACTAAAGATTTGGTTACTACATTTTCCATCCTAAATATACGTCCATAAACTCTCGGCTTCTTCCCATGAAGAAGGTGGTGAACCTTCTTCATGGAAAGAAGCCGAGAGTTGTGGTGGCGAGAGTGGTAGACAGAAGCTACAGAACGCCACCTACTACGATCCTTACATACTCTTTTTACCTCGTTTACGTTCACACAACAGTGGCCCTAGTGTGAGTTTCATTTAACCATCTCGATCAAACGCATCGAGTGCGTTCGGCGCTCCGATTGGCCCTGGATTAGTGACGGACCAATCGGAGCGCAGAACGCGCTCGAAGCGTTCGATCGAGATGGTAAAATGAAACTCACACTAGGGTCTCTAGTCATAGACGCACGCCGGTTGCGAGTACTACGCACCTGACCTTTCTTAAGAACTTCACCGATAAGGTCATCCTGGATATTTGTATTCAAAGATTAACATTACTAACTGACAAAATGACAGCAAAGATTCAAGCCTCTTATTACTTTATTTTTCGAAGAAACGCGCCGTCAAACTCATCAACATCAGCATATAATGTTCCCACTGCTGGGACACAGGCCTCCTCTCGGTGAGAGGGATTGGGCCGAAATCCACCACGCGGGCCCAGTGCGGGTTGGTAGATGTCACATGTCTTCGAATTTTTGGTTCTAGGACATGCCGGTTTCCTCACGATGTTTTTCTTCACCGTTTTGAGGGCAGTGGTTATAAAATAATTTACACAAAGTAAAGCGCCTCTCTGGGTTCGAACGCACGACCTACAACTCGTAAGTCGCGGCCGTTACCACTAGGCCACCACTGCTCTAAAGCTGTTCCACGGCATCTCTGCCGTCAAACTAATCTCCACTAATTTCCTTTTCCAATGAATCGCTTTACTGTAATAGATAAGTAAGCCGCATAGATCGATCGATGTGTAATCTTGTTAGTTTATATTTGAGTGTTATTATTGTTTTCACCCAGTCCACTTCAGATCGTGCCCCCGTAGATTAATGTTACGAAACCCTCAGGAAGAAAGATGACAATCGAGGAATGTTATTCACACAATTTATGCTTTACTCAATTATTCCGTTAGAGCTGCGGTTAAAAAGACCACTGCCGAGCCTGTGCCCCTTTATTGGCAATATATCCGCCTCTTTTAATGGGGGGCATAAACGGTACAACATTGGCGTAGTATAATTATCACTTCTGCCTACCCCTTCAGGTAATACCTACAGCCAAGCGCGTTGTATCTTATCAACCTTTTTGTATCTATAGTGATTATCAAGGTTTTCCAGCGTTCAAAATAATAATCGTTTCTTATTAAGGCTTCTTCAAACAGGCGCGACGCGACAGCGCGACATGTCGCGGTGGCGATTCTGCGATAATCGCGACGCAAACCCTTTCACACAGGAGCGACAACGCGTCGCGCCGCTACGACTCGTGACGCCGCGACGTCGCGAATCGCGCGCGACGAGTAGCGCGACAACAATGTTACATTTTGTATGGTGTCGCGGCTGCGCGGACGCGACACGCGCCGTCGCGCGCGAATCGCGCGCGACACCGGGTATAAATAGCGGTGCATTCCAAGCTGAGCTCAGTACTAGACGAACTTTCGTCAGAGGACAAAGGTAGGTCTGTGCCCGTTTGCGGCGTGGGGTTAGGTTAGGTTAGGGTAGGGAGGGTGAGGAGGGTCTCTCCTCTGAGGAGGGATTTCCTCTTAGGAGGGTCGTCCCTCTGGGGAGGGAATTCCTCTTAGGAGGGTCGTCCCTCTTGGGAGGGATTCCCTCAGAGGAGGGTCGTCCCTCTTGAGAGGTTGTCCCTCCGAGGAGGGCCAAACCTCTGAGGAGGATTTCCTCTGAGGAGGCCCCCTCTCCGAGGACCTCTCTCGAGATCCGTGTCTCCCTGAGTTTTTTTTTTTTTTTTTTTTTTTTTTTTTTTTTTTTTTTTTTTTTTTTTACGGGAACCGGCCGCTGCGTCGGTGACAGTAAAGGGCAGCCACGGCTACTGAGCCCCCTGTAATGAACGCTCAACCCACCGGGGAGGTAGGTTAGTGACCAAACCTACCCCTGGTGGGCTAAGTACGGTAGGAATACAAACGTTTCTTCTCTTGGTCTTCAATTTATGTAATTTCGTAAAAGTAGTCGCCTGCAACTCATTTTATGATCCAAAAAAAACTGAGCGTTTACTGGGCGTGGTCTAATCCACTTGGAATAATATTAAAAACATAGATATTTTATGAAATAAAGTTAGCGTGAAACAATGATTAGTGTAACTGGGCGCTTTTTAAACCCTGGAAAAGATTCATATATACAGACGCCAGCACATTAAGCTACCCCAAACTGTCAAATTTTCCCAATGGAACATGAACCTTAAACTTATGTAATAAAGTTGAAAATCTATCAAAGAAATTTGACGAATTGGGGTAGCTTGATGTGCTGACGTCTGTACAAAAGCCAAGTTCTATATATCGGTTTCGGCCTCATCGTCCAAATTTTGATTAATTATTATTATGCTTTGTGCAGCTCTTGAAAAATGTGTGCGAAAATCCTTATTCCTAGATTCAGAGGCTTCCTCTGACAACTTTCCACTTGTTGGAAGTAATCCGAACCTACTTTAAAAGTATAAATAAAGCCCAGCTTTTGCCCGCGGCACCACCCGCGTGGATGTAGGTCATCACGTAAAAAGTAGTCTATATCCTTTTCCATATCTCAGGCTATATCTCTGCCAAATTTCATGATGACCAGTTCCGCGGCTTTGGCGTGAAAGCGTAACAGACAGACAGGCGGTCAGTCAGACAGAGTTGCTTTCGGATTTATAATATTACTAGAGATAATCCCCCTTATTACAAAACAAGTGTTTTCTTAAGGTATGGTTTAAACCACCGAGCCTGTTTATGGAATAAGAACTTAGAACTGAAATAGAATTACAGCTCCTTTTACAAAACTGACAATTTAGCACTGGACTAATAAGAGTTTGATCTGCGAATTCTTTGAAATACCTAAATTCCTAAACTCCGCAGAAGGGTATTATCCTTCTGCGGAGTCCCCTCTCCGAGGAGGGACTCCCTTCTGAGGTGGGTCCTCTCTCCGAGGAGGATCCGCTCTCTGAGAAGAGTACCCTTTTCGAGGAGGGTCTCCCTTATGAGGAGGGGAGCCTCCGAGGAGGGTCTGGAGACGGACGTCCGCAGCAGATTCGCGGATGTTCTCGTGTCCCCGTCACAAGCGGCACATTTTTTGTCACTAAAACTCCACAGTGACCTCCAGTGCCGCTTGTGGCTGAAACACGGGAACATTCACGACCCTGCCGCTCCGTCCGACTAGAAAACATGGCACGCCGTAACCACCCCAGGGACCAAATAGCACACGGGTGCCAGACGACCCTCTGCATGGCACCCTTGGTTCCCCTGCGACGGGTCAGCACACTGGCACCACCGCCTACCAGTTTTCGGCTGCAGGAGATAGGGAGAGCGGCTATACCGATACTCTTCTTCCCCTGCGGTCACACCGCATCCGCCATCAAACGGTGCCGACCCCGTCCAGGCCACGGAAGGGAAGAGCGCTACTTAGAAACACCGGCACTCCTCCTCCGCTGCAGCCTGTAACCCTGATGCCTCCATTGAGGTAATATGTACTAACGTACAGTACATATTACCTCAATGGATGCCTCCCATACGATACTCAGTTGCGATGCGCCTCACCGCAACCTACGTTTTTGGCCGCTACGTCGTCGGCTTGGCAGAAAAATTCCTGACGAGTGGCCCCACCTCAAAAAATATCTTGTAATTAGTTTTAATTAATAAAATTGTCTCAGAATACAGAAATTGTTTTCGAAAATGTGATTATTTCGAGACAATATGATGACGTTTAATTGTCATCTTAAAATAGTGTTGACACATTACAAATTTACTATCGATAAAATAATAGTCAAGTGAGAGTAGTCTTTAATTTTTTATCGCCGTTTATGAAGAAGTTTGTACAAAACGCAGTTTTCTAAGAAGTTTTTAATCAGATTTATCCGTGATAGTTCCTCTCCACCGAATTGTCTTCCCTACTATCATATCCTACATTAATATTACATAGTATACAATGTGTCCGGTTGTCGGTTGTATACCTAGATTTTTTCTCGAATCCGTGATTTTAAAATATTGGCTTTCAATTTTGAATTCAAACACACAGACACTGACACACGCAAACAGTCACTGTCACTATTGTATACGATAAAATATTATAACGTGCTTGAAAAATAGCGCCGTGCTAACGCAGTCAGGTTATGCGCTGACAGCATAACTCGGTGCTCATGTTTCCAATCAAGTTCGTATCTATGCCATATACTCGCATCTATGACACTTGGTAAATAGTCCAATGCGTCCGTAATCCGACAAGACCGGGGACGGTTATATACAGGGTAAGTTTTTATCCAGTGCGCAAATTTTAACACAAAAAAAAATCAGCTGTTCCATACATTTTGACCGCGTATGTATTGCACTTTTCTATGAAACAGCAGTTTTTTTTTTGTATAACCGGCGAAAAATTTCTGCAGTAGGGGGTCGAGAATGATATGCTGAATTCGTGGTTAAAATTTGCGCACTGGATAAAAAAAAAACATGTATTATGTACTAAATTAATTTTGATGTCCTAAAAAATAGATTCGATAAATTACAACTGGAGCAGTAGGTTCGTCACTAGACAATAAAGTACGGTAATTATTTCTTCATATGTTGTCACAATATTTAAGGTTCTTTCTGAGCGGCGGCATCATAAGCAAAAGAATATGGTTACAGTGTAAGCGAAACAGTACGACCATTTTTAGCCTATTCTCAAAAAAAAAACAAAATCAAAATATTTTATTTCAGATAAACCTGCATGGGCACTTATGAAACGTCAGAAGCTAGGTGCACGGTTCCAAATTGTTGTTTCCTATGGAGAAGAGCCGGCAAGAAACTCCACGGTTACTCTTTTAAAAATAATTGGCTTTAACAATATTTTCAAATTACAGAGATAAAATGTATGGGAGGACAGCGCAGGCCTGTCAATAAGTACCAGGTACTTAGACGAATACAGAATAGAAAATCGTCTACAAATCTACAGTCAGTAAGGCCTACAACGTTCTCTCATTCACAATATGTAAAATAATCAACATAAATAAAATGAACCTAAATAAAATTGATGTTTAATGTCAATTAATGACGAGAATATGTCAGCATATTAAAAATTAAAAGAATACAAAAGAACATTGTATTTGAGAGCAGTTAATATAATAACATAGTTATGCTGTTAATGAGGTACCAGGGAAGCCACATGTGCAGAAGGAATTAATGCCAAACTTCCCTGTCTTCAACGTAGTCTTTAATCTTATAATATGCTTTTTTGATAATGCGTTGATGTGCGTTTTAAACTTTCCATCGCTAAGTTCTGTAACTGACTTTGGCAACTTGTTATAGAAGCGGATACTGTTTATTAGAAATGACTTGCTAGTTTTAGTCAGTCTAAATTTTGGAATCACAATTTGATCTTTACTACGTGTATTCAGGTTATGGAATCATTCATTATTCTACTTAACCAACTCATAATCAGCCTATAAGGTTCCCACTACTGGGACACAGTCCTCTCTGTGAGAGGGAGTGGGCCATAATCCACCACGCGGGCCCATGAAAATTTATATGGAAATCCACCATCTTTGTCGAAGAGAATACCGTCGGGCTCACGGCTTGTTTACTTGATAAATTTCTTAAATTCACTGACAACTAACGCTTAGCCCCAACCTCTGGGTCTGGAAGCATGAGTTTGGTTTAAAGACATTTATTTTCTCAAAGAACAAATTGCTCAAGGGTTCTTATTGCAATGTTAAAACCATTGCATTTATAATTTTCACCTAACAACCGCAAAACCTGTAACTAGTGCTATATTTGTAACTAGCTTCTGCTTGCGACTTCGTTCGTGTGGAAGTCGTAAGACACCAACGACAACCACGGCCCTAACCGCCGCAGGAGACGCCCTGGGCGTCGGGAATCCCAGGCTGATTTCCGGCCACCGTAGGCGTGAGCTTGCGGATGGCGAGTAATGGGTAGCTCGCTGTCCGATAAGGACCCAGCCCAGGTCGACAGCGTGTTGTGTTCCACGCGCGCCTCAAAGAGATTTCAGCACAAACGGATGGGGCCCGCAAGGGCCGATGCCTGCCAGGGGTGCGGGTTTGTTCGAAAGAGATCGCAGCCCCTGGCATACAGGCTACTGAGGGAACACGGGTGGGTGTTAGTCAGTAAAAGTCTGACACGCCCTCCTGCTCCACCCAGAGCGGGAGAAGTTATTTGATGATATCACACACAAAAAAAAAACACATTATACAAGGTGTAACAGAAACCCTATTGCTATCCTTAAGACACCGATATCAGCACAATAGAGGTGAGACAACTGGCCATTCTTTCATTTGATCACACTTATTCCCACTGCCGACTTCAAGACGTCGATACTTACTATACTGTGATCGTTAGGTGAGTCGCGATGGTCATCGATATTCACCAATATCATCAAGCCGATAATAATTATATCGGTTTCGAATCGGTATGCGTATAGCTGGCAACATATCGGTATCGGGTTGGTGTCGATATCTGATAATATGAAAACGCTCAATAGGTAACTTACAGGACACTTACCCAACATAGGGCATTTTAAGTAATAATATTAGTTCTACCATAAAATGTAGGTACCTAAAAGTAAGGAAAAAATATCGAACCTAAGCAAAATTAATTTAGTTGATCAACTGCAATATGATATACTGTGGCATGGATTTTCCGCTAAATGGTTGGCAGTTCATCGTAGGCTCCGGGAGCCGCTCACACTAGGGTGCCGTACAGGGCCATCCATCGAGTGCACCACCCCCGTGCTAGGCCGTCGGCACTCCGCACTCGGTCCAGCCAGATTCCGACTTCGAGTGGAAGCTGTGCTGATCAACTTCGGGGCAAGTCGGTAGAAGTGCTGGCCGAAGTTTCACCTTTTTTTTTTTTTTTTTTTTTTTGATTACGGGGGGAAATCCTCATGGATGTCCTCCGCCCCGGGGAGGGCGGAGGGGTCTGTCAGACTCTTACTGACTAAAACCACCCCGGTGTTCCGTCTCTCACTTACGCCGGGGATCACGGGAACTAGTAAGTCTTCCGCGATCCCCGGCTAGTGCCGGCCCGCCTATGCGGGCCACCTCGCGATAGGGGGGAGTGAGGTGTTAAACTCCCCCCCACAACAAAGAGAGGCGCGCGTGGAACACTACGCGCCGCCATCTCGGGTCCTAAGAAATAGGGGGCGACGGATTCCCCAGTCCGTCGCCCCTGGACCCATTCAGGGGGGCTGGAAGAGGGCGTTGTCCGCCCTCCGCCGACGCCCGGTGCGTCTGCTGCGGATCGGGTTAGCAGAAGCAATCTCCCGCTCCCTCTCCGCAGCCTCCTTCTGCGAAATGACTGTATCGCAGAAGGACACCACCGCGTCCCAGGACTCCTCGCTGTCGACCATCGAGTCGACAACGGCCGGCAGCGACAGGTCGCTGCCTACTCCTGAGATGAGGGCACGGCGTGGCTCCGTCCAAGCGGCACACTCTGCCAGCGTGTGCCACGCCGTGTCCTCCCGAGCCGAAGTTTCACCTAGCCCAAGTAGGTATGTCATGTGATCCCGCTCCATGATTAGCTCACTACCTAAAGTGGTGCCCGCCGGTGGTCGATGGTGGGGTCCATGAAACACCAGGGCTTCCATCTTTTCGAGCGCGACACGTCCTCCAGCACATAAATGCGCTAAAAAAAAAAAAAAAAAAAAAAAAAAAAAAAAAAAAAAAAAAAAAAAAACTATCACTCAACTCAGGGAGACACGGATCTCTCAGAGAGGAACCCTCCTAGGAGAGGGATCCTCGGAGGAGGAATACCCTCCTCAGAGGAGTGGCCCTCCTACTCGGAGGGGTACCCTCCCAAGAGGGTCGAACCTCCTCAGAGGGACGACCCTCCCCAGAGGAGAGACCCTCCTCGGAGAGGGTCCCTCCTCACCCTCCCTAACCTAACCTAACCTAACCCTACGCCGCAAACGGGCACAGACCTACCTTAGTCCTTTGACGAAAATTCGTCTAGTACTGAGCTCAGCTTGGATTGCACCGCTATTTATACCCTCTCGTGTGGTGTCGCGCGCGATTCGCGCGCGACGGCGCGTGTCGCGTCCGCGCAGCTGCGACACCATACAAAATGTAACATTGTTGTCGCGCTGCTCGTCGCCGCGATATCGCGTTGTCGCCGCGATAACGCGTCGTCGCGCCGCGACGCCATACAAAATGTACCAATTTGCAGTCGCGCTAGTCGTCGCGCGGCGACGGTGTCGCGGCGCGCCAGATCGCCCCTGTGTGAAGTGTCGCGCGCGTTTTCATAGAAATTGTTCTAAGGATATAAATCGCCGAATCGCACGCGACCGTCGCGTCGCGCTAGTGTGCACGAGCCTTAAAATCTATTACTGTGCATTGATTGTTATGTCATTGCAGTAATGAATAATACAATTCAGAGCACATGTTGGAGGACCGCTATTTGAAATGTAGTATGTATCCTTAAATTGTTTATAAGCACAAGTGAGAATGTTTTTGTGGTGGGCTAGCCATATGTACATTGAAAATACTGCACCAACCTTCATAAACAACGCATGTATGTACATGCATACAATTATAAACGCAAGCCTTTTAAAGCAGAACCCCTTGGGGAAAAAGGCGTGAATAGTACAGAAACCCAGGAGGACGATCCTGAATTAATTTTGCTTCATCTACTTTCACAGTTCATACATCTCTATTAACCAATTAGGTTCACATGAACATGTTGAACATATCATCATCATCATCTGCCTAGTCTTTTCCCAACTATGTTGAGGTCGGCTTCCAGTCTAACCGGATGCAGCTGAATACCAGTATTTTACATGGAGCGACTGCCTATCTGACCTCCACAACCCAGGTACTGGATAATACGATACCCCTTGGAAAGACTTGTTGTCAGACTTTTGGGCTACCCGTAACGACTAACATTTTGAACATCTATCTTTGTTAATAAACTCATATTATGATAGAACAATAATTTCGAATTTTATTAGTGGCAATGGCATACACGTCACGCACGATACCTACTATGTACCGTTCATACATGATCGTCAGTCTCGTGCCTTTATCCTAACTTTATTTGTGGTCGGCGCAACATGTCTTTTCCTTCCTTGCTTCGCCATTAGGGACTACCAACACTCATTCAGTTCTGTTCAGCTTTTTCCCATAGAAAACAACGCTTTTGTATGAGATGCGTACGCATCCGTTCAGCCGCGGAAAGCTGAACGATCTCTATACAAAATCGTTGTTTTCTATGGACAAAAGCTGAACTTTTTTTTTGGGTGGGCAATCATCAAATAATTTCTCCTGCTCTGGGTGGAGCAGGAGGGCGTGTCAGACTTTTACTGACTAAAACCCACCCGTGTTCCCTCAGTTGCCTGTGTGCCAGGGGCCACGGTATCTCTTTCGAACGACCCGCACCCCTGGCAGGCATCGGCCCTTGCGGACCCCTTCCATTGGTGCTGACATCTCTTTGAGGCGGGCGTGGAACACAACGTGCCGTCGTCGTTATCTCGGTAGTCACCCCCCTTTCTAGCCCTTTAATCTTTCACAGTCCATCCACAGGTTCTTTGGTCTTCTACTCTTATAACCATCGTCATTTCATACTCAAACTTCCTCTTATGTACTCATTTCTTATCCTATACATTCGTGTAACACCACACATCCCCCTGCGCATTGAGCTGTATGCAATTGTGTCTTTCTTTTCCCTTTCCATCCCTTTTGTGATCCAACGTTCAGGTCGTGTTCAAATCAACATAAAAGAGAAACGTGCCTTTTCCGGAAACTTCCTTCAGGCTAATAAAATAGCTTGAATTAATATTAACCTTTAACATACACACATTAATTTATTGCAAATGCTTTATTTCCAGTAACATAAATACATACACATCCTTGTTGACCGAGCGGGAACGAAATGCGTTACCGCCAGAAGCGCGCGGATTGCGCATAAGCGGTTGGAATTGGAAATAGTTTCGCGTTATAAATCTACTAACCTTTCACAAAGTCGATCATATCAATGTACTGATAACAAAACATACCATGTGCATCACCTTATTTCTATTTTCTTGAGTTGGAATTGGGTCACACAAAGCATTGACCTGTTCTTATAATACTTTACTAAGCCGTATTTTTTTATAAACAGTGATAAGGATACCTACTGTGTTGGGAATGAAATCATTTATGGAACAATGTTGACTGTTTTGAATTATAAATAAAATTAAAAGATATTAGAATTATGAATAAAATTAAAAGATATTAGAATTATAAATATTATAAGATTTGTTGATAAAACTATTAACTATCTTGTAAATCTATTTAATTTAACTAGGATACTATATAATATCTCAGTTCTTGTTTGATTTGGTTTTAAATACTTCTTTTTGCATAGAAATAAATTGAACTATCACTTTACTAATAAGCTTGTGTAATTTTCTACTTATTATATTCTTAAACAATACAAATGTTGTTGTTGAAAACAAATTCAATCAAGTACAGAGGCCAGCACATCAAGCTACCCCAATCTGTCAAATTTCTTTGATAGTTTTTCAACTTCATTTCAAAGGAATAAGGTTTATGTTCAATTGGGAAAATTTGACAGTTTGGGATAGCTTGACCTGCTGGTGACTGTACCTATATTCAGAGCTAAGAGAACACACAGATAAATTCAAATTAAAAATAGTTTTAATATTGCTAGATGAAACAGAAATATTACCTGTTCCGGACCAACATGGCAGAAGTTGGAAATCTTCTCTTTGACTGGCTGATTGATTGGTTTCTCTGACCGGCACAATATCAAGTCTGGTGACAAGCCCAATCCACGTAACTCTCTGACGGATGATTGAGTAGGTTTTGTCTTAGGCTCTCCTGTAGATTTTGGCTAAAAAGTTAAAAAAAAAATTAACTCAGAACACAAATTATTATAATTTAGATTTCATTAGTATCATTTAAACAGCTTCTTTCTCCTTTTAACTTCAACAATGGTTTCGCTGTTTCAATAATGTCTTCAGATTTTTCAAAAAGGTGCAAAATTTTCTAATTTCAGATTGCTTCATTTTTTTTTAAATATTCTTTTAAATTTGAATTATTAATAATAATAGTTACATTGTTCTCATATTCCGAGATCTGGAACAAGAAGGTGACACAACTACCAAATGGTTACAATCAGCATTGGGGCAATAACGAAAAAGAAGACACATCAACAAAAATTACACAAGAAAGAAGGTAAATTAAACTCGTGAATTCAGCTTACCATTGGAATTAAAGATACATGTGCACAAATGAAGTTTTCCCTCTTTACTCTGAACTGGAACTGTCTAAATGCTTCTACAAATGACATTCCTTCAATATCACCTATTGTCCCACCAAGTTCTATAATGCAGACTCTGGGAGGTGCATTGTCCGGTGTCACAGGTATATGAGCCACTCTTTGCACCCATTCTTGTATGGCGTCCGTAATGTGTGGAATGACTAAAAGTAAATAAAGCAAAATGTTGTTGCTGTCAAACACACTTGACCAATCTACCTAGCCGTTTCCCAACTATGTTGGGGTCACCTGCCTGTCTAACAGCAAGTAGCTGAGTACCAGTATTTTACATGGAGCGACCATACACCTGATAAGGATAAACATATATCAATGACTAACTTATGAAAATATGCAAGAAAAAGATGACAGGGATGACAAGTTAAATTGGTGTAATGTTTGTATCATAACTGAGCAACATTGATGTACTATTATTAATATTAAATATTATTTTGGCCTGCTTGGCAACTGTTTTCATTAACATATTCATACACTTTACAGTAAAACCTGCTCATAATGATTTCCAATAAGGGTATAATTTTGATTGACAATTTAGCAAGCACAAAAATTTATTTAATTTACCCTGAACAGTTTTGCCTAGATAGTCTCCTCGCCTCTCACGCTCAATAACCTGCTGGTATATCTTGCCAGTTGTGATATTATTGTCTCTATGCAGTGTTATATCCAAGAAGCGCTCATAGTTGCCAAGATCAAGGTCAACTTCGCCACCGTCATCGAGCACGTAAACTTCACCTAGAAAATAAAAATAGACGCATGCAATAAATGCAACGATAGCACGCGGCGAGAAAAACAATTACTTTGTTATGTTTAAAAACCAAAATTCCGCTTACCATGCTCGTAAGGAGAGAAAGTTCCTGCGTCGATATTTATGTACGGATCAATTTTTATTGAAGTCACATCTATGCCACAGCTTTTTAAAATTGTGCCAAATGAGCTTGCGATCACACCTTTTCCAACACCACTTATTACTCCACCGGTAACTAAAATATATTTCATGTCTGGCATAGTGATTTTTTGAAGCACGTTTATCGTACTGAAATAGTCCTAGTACATTCAGTATTTATTAAAATATCTATACACGATGTAGCAAATTATTTGAAACGTCAATCACACGTGCTTCTACTGCAAACGCTGCGCGCCATTTGCAATTTTTGCATTATTTAGGGGTGGACTGGACTGGCACTGCTTACATTCGGATATTCTGAGTATCCGAAAACGTTGGTCAACTGGAATTCAATTATTGACTAAAATAGTAACACACAACACCACAACATTTTTTTTTTGGTTTTGTAGTATACATCGCGTCAAACTTTATGGTGGCTCTGAAATGAGCTACACGCTGCGCAGTACCCCACCCCTCAACCCCGCTGACCCATGAATTTGTTACTGCGCAGCGACTCGCCTCGTGTTCCGAGCCGCCATAAAGTTTGAATCGAGCTGTATGTGTAATTGAATGTTTTTTTTTACAGTAAATATCACCATTTCAGCCGAAAGACGTCCACTGCTGGACACAGGCCTTCACCAAGCTTCTCCACTTCGACCGGTCTTGTGCTTCCGATATCCAGTTGATTCCCGCGGCCTTCACAAGGTCATCATAAAGACCGAGAGTTAGAAAGACACCATTCGTTTTTGCATGGCATGTTTTCATCTCCTTGTATAAGGGCTTATTACACTTGGCTGAATTTAGTAATCTAACTAGTCATCTAAATTCAGAAGCAGTAAGCTATGGATGCTAGCTTGCTAATTGCGATTACACTTGATAAAATTCAGTAACGACTGAATTGAGATCACTAAATTCAGCCAAGTGTAGTAAGCGCTGTAGGGATAGAACTGCACTAACATTCGGATATTCTGGGCTGTCTGAAAATATTAGTTGGCTGAATTTCAATAATCGACTAAAACAGTAAAATACATAATATTGCAACAACCTCTTTGCGTTTTTATAGTCTGTGTAATCGAATGAAAATTTGAACTAAAGACCGAGAACTGGACTGGAAGGAAGACGCCATTCGTTTTTGCATGGCATGTTTTCGTCTGCTGTCAAATTTTATGTGTTGAACAAAAATAGTGGGTATTTTTTAACTTTTTACGAAAATGCCTAAGTATTATTGTGATTATTGCGACACATATTTAACGCACGACTCACCTAGTGTCAGAAAAACACATTGTACGGGTAGAAAACATAAAGATAACGTAAAATTTTACTATCAAAAATGGATGGAGGAACAAGCTCAACATCTCATCGATGCTACTACAGCGGCATTCAAAGCGGGTAAAATAGCGCAAAATCCATTTAACAAGGGAGCTGCAATTCCACCTCCATGGGATCCTAGTGTTATGGGTCCAGGAGGGCCTAGACAGTCTGTGCCTTCGCAGGGAGGGCCACCGGGAATGCTACCACCTCCGTCGATGGGTCCTGGAGGTCCAATGGCTCCGCCAATGATGATGGGGCCACACGGACCTATGCCTCCGATGATGGGAATGAGGCCACCCATGATGGGTCCAATAATGGGGCCGATGGGCCCTATGGGACCTATGGGTCAAATGCGTCCACCACTAATGAATGGACCGCCTATGAACAAATAGTGTCAGTTTATAATAATTGATGAGGACTGGGAATAATTAAATAGTTGCCACAAATTGTGTTACATCAAGTGATTTCATCATTAACTTTTAGGTTATAAAACAGTACCTATATTGGTGACTTAACTTACAGTACCATGACTCTGTTTTACTTGATGTGTTCAATGCCTAAATGTCAATCATAGTAAATTAATCACCTAATCAGTGTTCTCTACACAGCTACTTTGTCTAACTCTGTAAGAGTAAGAGGCATACATCCCAAGGACACATACATCACAGGTAAATGTATGGTTGGCTACGTAACTAAGCAGATTGGAGGTGACCCATCTACTACATAGCAGTATACATATACTTGGCAGCATGACCTGGCAAGGTTGCCATGGTGTCCCGGTGAGGTATGGCTCTTACATAAAGTGTAAATTTAGAATTTCAGCATGGTTGCATGAGATTATTATCTTCTTGGAACAATTAACACATATTATAAACTCAACCTGATCAACCTAAATTATAGTGTGAAAATTTTTTACGTACCTAAGGTATTGTTTGATGACAACAAACAATAATCCAACTGTTCTTGATATTTTTTGATAAGCATTATAATTATTACTGCCTGCCGCCTGGCCTCTTTACTATCCATTGATGTCCTAGCTTGTGGTATATTATTGTAATTCTTATAAAATAAATAGTAATTAAGTTACATTTTGTTTCATTAAAAGAATAACCAAGCCAATCCTAGTTACAATAGTCAGGTCCTGGTGGACTTTAGAATGCTCTATCATTATTAATTAATTAAATTATACTGTTGACTTTCTTCATCTGGGGCCAATCCTTTTTTTATTTACATCTATAATGCAATCAGTTCTGACTATGAGCAGATGTGTTGAACGACTATTAGATGATCCTATTGGGGAAAATCTCCTCATTCATGAGATTTTCCCCAATAGGATCATCTTCCAAATTAATATATTGACTTAGCACCACTGAGGTCCAAGATTCTGTGCCGTTTCAGGCGATTTAGACAGGTAATGTGAGCTGGACAGCAAGTTGGTTAGGGTCTTTTTTAGGGTTCCGTAGCCAAATAGCAAAAAACGGAACCCTTATGGATTCGTTATGTCTCTCTCTGTCCGTCCGTATGTCACAGCCACTTTTTTCCGAAACTATAAGAACTATGCTGTTGAAACTTGGTAAGTAGATGTATTTTGTCAACTGCATTAAAATTTTCACACAAAAATAGAAAAAAAAAAAAAAAACAATAAATTTTGGGGGTTCCCTATACTTAGAACTGAAACTCAATTTTTTTTTCATCAAACCCATATGTCTGGGGTAATAGGTCAATTCAAAAATCATATTGAGAGTTCTAATACAGGAAAAGTTTTTATTCAGTGCGCAAAATTTTACCATGAATTCAGCATATCATTCTAAACCCCCAGCGCGAATTATTTTTGTCCGTTTAGCCAAAAAAAAAAATCTGCTGTTTCATAGAAAAGTGCAATACCTACGCGGTCAAAATGTATGCAACAGTAGTTTTTTTTTTAATAACCGACGAAAAATTTCTGCGCTGGGGATTCTAGAATTATATGCTGAATTCATGGTTACGGTCATAGAGGAGTGGTTACAGTTTGCGCACTGACTAAAATGTTATCCTGTATAATTTTTTTCTAAACTGAATAGTTTGCACGAGAGACACTTCCAAAGTGGTATAATGTGTGTTCCCATGTTACTTCTAAAATAAGAGAATGATAAAACTAAAAAAAAAAAAAATATGTACAGACGCCAGCACATCAAGCTGTCAAATTTATTTGATAGATTTTCAACTTTATACCGTAAGCATAAGGTTCATGTTCAATTGGGAAAATTTGACAGTTTGGGGTAGGTTGACCTGCTGGCGTCTGTACATTACCATGTAAACTTCCACCGAAAGTTGGTTTGAACGAGATTTAGTAAGTAGTTCTTTTTTAATACGTCATAAATCGTAAACCGCAATTTACCTTTAGTTATTATATATATTTTTGATATTTAATAAGTAATAAATAAAATAAAATATATAATAGGTTTCTACGGAACCCTCGGTGCGCGAGTCCGACTCGCACTTGGCCGGTTTTTTGTATAATTTGCCTATGAATGTCTATATTTCATCCTTCACTGTTGGCATACTCAGGTATTCATGTAGGTACCTACTTCACTGTTTCTAATTAACCAGGGTCTATTGCTTATTTGCATAAGGATGTGGTTCTGAGCTCTTTGGATTATAGATATGTTGGAATCACAGCAGGCTCCCCATAACTGAATCCCATATGTCCAAACCGGTTTTATAACAGCTTTATAGATTAGGAGCTTAATGTCCAGTAACAGTTTTGAGTTTCTACCCTGGAGCCAGTTGAGGCCTTTGTATTTGAGGTTGACCTGTTAACGTTTTGCTTCAATGTAGGATACGAGAAAGTGGTTCTAAGGTGAAATATGAATTGAGAAGGCTTACCTATTGGGAGGGTCACATTTTTTTTTTTGAAACCTACTCAATTAAAAGAAAGGTAGGTAGTTTGAAGCTTTGTATTAAAATTGGCCTACACTAAATCTCTCAATATTGTGCGTAGAAACTTACATTGTAGTTGGAATGTAAGAAATAATATGCTTTTCAATAACAATTTTGGGATAAATTTGTCTCAACTACGGAATCCTCCCCCCCCCCCAAGTGGGATCCCGCATTGTCGTTGCGGGGGGGCGCAGTAGCCGTGGTCTCCCCCAGCCACGGTGAAGCGAAGAGGAACCCCTCGGTGGGGCCGCTCGTCAGGGCTTTTGCCTTCAAGCCGATGACATAGCGGCCACAAAGTAGCTTGCGGTGAGGTGCACTGAAAATGGGGCGGGCCGCGATGTCGAATGGGAGGCATCGCGGTTGAGGTTTGACGTTCGAAAAGTGCTGACTCTCAGTTTAAATAAATGACTTTTGATTTTGATTTTGAGGGTTACAGGCTGCGGCGGAGGAGGAGTGCCGGTACTTCTGAGTTGCGCTCTTCCCTTCCGTGGCCTGGACGGGGCCGCCACCGTTTGATGGCGGACGCGGTGGGGCCGCAGGGGAGGAGTGTCGGTATAGCGTTGGCCACTCTCCCTATCCCCTGCGGCCGAAAAGTTGTAGGCGGAACGGCGCGTTGTGTTCCACGCGCGCCGTCATAGATGTCAGCACCAACTTTTGGAGTCCGCAAGGGCCGATGCCTGCCAGGGGTGCGGGTTGTTCGAAAGAGATACCGTCGGCCTTGGCACACAGGCAACTGACGGAACACGGGTTTTTTTTTTGGTGGGAAATCATCAAATAACTTCTCCCGCTCTGGGTGGAGCAGGAGGGCGTGTCAGACTTTTACAGACTAAAACCCACCCGTGTTCCTTCATTAGCCCGTATGCCAGGGGCTGTGGTATCTCTTTCGAACAAACCCGCACCCCTGGCAGGCATCGGCCCTTGCGGGCCCCACTTCCACTTGCGGGGAACACAACGCGCCGTCGACTTGGGCTTGGTCCTTACCGGACAGCGAGCTACCCATTACTCGCCGTCCGCAAGCTCATGCCTACGGTGGCCGGAAATCGGCCTGGGGTTCCCGACGCCCATGGCGTCTCCGTATCCTGCGGCGGCTACGGTCGCGAGGGCGCATATGCTGCCTGTCCCTCACGTGCGCAGCCTCCCTCTTCGCGAGCATCACTGCTTCGCTGAAGGAGGCGACGGCTACCCATGCCCTCTCGCTCCGTACCATGGCCGGACGCGAGAGATCGCCGCCGCCGATCGCCTCCACGAGGACACGGCGGCGGCGGTGCTCCGCCCAAGCTGGGCAGACCGCCACCGTGTGCTCCACCGTGTCCTCAGGGCGATCTTCGCAGTGGAAATACCCGGGCGTTTCCTCCCGCCCTATCCGAAACAGGAACCTCCCGAAACAACCGTGTCCGGTGAGGACCTGCGTCAGGCGGAAGGTGAGGACGCCATGCCGACTCTCAAACCACTCCTCAAAGAGGGGACTTACCGCCACAATCGTGGCGTGCCCAACGGAACACAGGTGGGTTTTAGTCAGTAAAAGTCTGGCACGCCCTCCTGCTCCACCCAGAGCGGGAGAAGTCATATGATGATTTCCCACCCTCAAAAAAAATCTACGGCATCCTGGCCTAATTTACCCAGTTTACTCCTTAAAGTGGTTTTATTACGGGGAAGAGTTAAATCACAAAATAAAGAGAGTACAGAAGGCAATCACATGTTACTTCGATTTTCATACCTACGCTCGGCGGTCGCGCTAGGGTTGTCAACTTTGGCTAATGCACAAAAAAAACTATCGTGGTAGTGGCACTCGTATTGGCCATGATAACAATTAATCTCAACTGTAATAGTTAATCATAATCATCATTTATTGCATTCAATGTAGGTAGTGTACAAGATGTTACAATAATATTTGTTTCATACATTGACCCTGTTAGGGCACAGCAATATATACATGTGTTTTGGCATGCTACAGTACATAATAAATGTAAATGAAATGAAAGAAACCCACAGTGCAGAAAGACAATATTTTTTTTTTTTTAACATAATGATAAAGTATTGGTAAACAGTTATTTGGTCATAATTTCCATTAATAGTTAAAATAAGTTAGACAATTAAAAATATTAGGTCTTTACCTATGAAATTGCCGTTCTGCAGTACTGGCCATTTCAAATGAAAATAATTTTTGTTTGGCTAAGAATTCTAATTTCAAATTAATTTTATTTTAAAAACATGGATTTTTTTTTCTAAAAGTAGTCATTTCTTTATTGATTAGTGTTACATTTTCATCGCATTTCAATCTTTTTCGTCATCATGGATACGTTAAAAATTCGAGTAATTATGGAATATGAGTACCGTCGTGGCAGCAACGCGGCACAAGCGGCACGCAACATCAACGACGTTTACGGAGCTAACACTACAAACCAACGCACCACCTGTTATTGGTTTGCTCGCTTCCGTTCTGGAAATTTCGACCTGAAAAATGAACCTCGCGGTCGTCCGAAGACTTTGGTCGACAATGACGAATTAAAGGCGATTGTGGAAGCTGATGATACACAATCTACGGCTGAATTAGCAGCAGCTTTCGACGTTAGCGTCAAAACAATATTGGTCCATTTGCGTCAAATTGGCAAGATAAAAAAGCTTGACAAATGGGTGCCCCACGAACTCAATGATCGCCAGCGCGAAGTACGCGTCGAGACGTGCCTTGCACTGCTCAACAGACACACAAATGAAGGAATTTTGAACCGCATTACCTGCGATGAAAAATGGATTCTGTTTGATAACCGTAAGCGCTCAGCAAGTTGGTTGGATCCTGGTTCAGCACCTAAACAATGCCCTAAACGAAAACTTACCCCTAGAAAAGTGATGGTCACTGTTTGGTGGTCTAGCGCCGGTGTGATTCATCACAGCTTCTTACCAAACGGGGTGAGCATTACTGCAGATGTGTACTGTGAAGAACTGAACACAATGATGGAGAAGCTGGCGCATCTCCAACCAGCATTGGTCAATCGCTCGTCTCCGCTGCTCCTGCACGACAACGCGCGACCTCATACTGCACAGCAGACGGTCTCCAAGTTGCAAGAACTGGGGTTGGAAGCTCTCCGTCATCCGCCCTACTCACCAGACCTTGCGCCTACAGACTACCTACTACTTTTTCCAGAATTTGGATAACTTCTTGGCGGGAAAAAAATTTAATACCCGAGAGGCAGTACAAAATGCCTTTGAAGAATTTGTTGCCTCCCGTCCAGCTGATTTCTTTAAGAAGGGCATCAATAAACTGCCACTGCGATGGCAAAGATGCATTGATTGCATGGGTGATTACTTCGATTAATACAAATAAAAAATTCATGAAAAAAAATCGTTTAAATTTTTTCATACAAAACGGCAATTTCATAGGTAAAGACCTATTAATCAAATAATTATAACTATAATCATAAAATAACATAGGCAATGTCAACTAGAATAATAGTATTAAGTCAACAATATTCAGTGATGTATTTAATAAGGATTTGAATGTCAAAATTTATCGATCGTTATCGTCCAAGAATTCCCTTAACAATAATAATAATCATAAAGCTTAATGTCAAACCAGAATAATAGTATTAAGTCAAAAATTGTGAATGATATATTTATATTATGAATTTTAATGTCAAAATTTACTTATCATTATCGTCAAAGAATTCCTTTAGAGTGTAGTATGATTTTAGTGTAAGGTGTCTTTGAAGGCTGGTTTTGAATTTATTTTCGTACTCTATGTTTTTAATTGAGTTTGGAAGCTTATTATATATTTTTACGCACATGGCTAAAGGTCATGTGCGTAAAAATATATAATAAGCTTCCAAACTTACTTGCTTTATGATCGGCAGCGGGTGGCCCGGCCGGCTCGCCGAGCAGTTCTATCTTAACTATTTATAATGAGGAAGATGAGCGTATTTTTTAGCTTATAAGTACTACAATAAATACCTAATATAAATTGTAAAAATACTACAAGGCCACAAAGTCATTTTCGCTTACCCACAACTAATTAGGTATTCTGTGTTACGTTAAAACGAACCATCGAAACACGAGCAAATACCTAGGTACTCACCTCTCTGGTCAACTCAACAACTGGTAGCTTAAAAAAAGACAATTCACAGTATCTAAACAACCGTCCACTGAACAGTTATAGTAACTTTTTTTGTTGCTCCGTTTTTGCATTTCACAGACGCGTGTCTCAGGGGCTGGCACTCGCGCTCGCACTGGTCCCAACCGGTCCGAGATATCGTGTCCGTGAGCGGTGTCTATGTGTGCGGTGCTCGAGCGCACTTTGCATGTAGATTGCCTTCTGTACTCTCTGTATTTTGTGGTTAAATGATACAACAACATAATTCAACACGTTTTATTTAAAATTGTATTCCGAATAACTTAAAAACTTTGAAAAAGTTCAAAACACTACTAACATAGTACCTATCAATATGTACTCAATAAATACTTACGTACTAACCTTATTTAACTAGCTATTGTGGAGTAGAAAATATCATTTACACAAAACAAAATTGGCCCCATAGAGCATTAAAATAAAATTATCAATTTGAGCTCGAATTACGAAGTAGTCAAACACTGGTTATGGAAAATAAAAGTGCCTGCAAAAATGGCACCGTAAGCGAAAGAAAAGACTAGATTAAAGCTTCTATGAATTTCATTGCCTTATCATAACTTTGAGATTGGAATTTCTAAAGCACCGCTTTGACACATCAATATCAGCTTTATCATAATGCAGTTTCTAGGGTAGTAGGTGACACTTTGCCTCGGTCTGGAGACGTTTTGCTTCGAGAGTTAGCTGACGGACCAGCCGCAGTTGGACTCTTGAAGGAGGTTAACTTGGGAGGGGATGATTCAGGGCAAGTATTGAAAAATTCTGCTCTCTTTGCTTGCATTATTTCAGTTCTAGATAGCCCTTGTGACCTTATGAAGTCGGTATTGAGAGGAAATACTCCTTGATCAGTTGCTTGAGGGAAATGTCTTTCGATTTCTAAAGTGTTTTCATTTAATGGAATTAAATTTCGTCGTGCTCCGAAGTGTTGGTTTGTTACAATAGGAACTGTTTTTGAAGGTGGGGTCTCAGGTAGTAGGTCGTGCTTTTCACCTGAGCTATTAGAGTTTTCATCTTCGTTATAAGCTTCAGGTATGGGAGTAGATAAAACATCGGATCTTGGACTGGCGAATCGCCACTGTGACTTAGGTGATAGTAATATTTTAGGTGTATTCTTGTGTTCTTTTATAAGTGCTCCAGTTCTCCCTGGAGAAGTAGGCTGAGCATTCGATTTTATAACTTTTCTATGCGTATAGGTTTTAGGAGACCCACTCAAATCTAGAATATTCACTTGTGATCTATTAGCCACTTGGGAAGGCAGAGTCTGTGGTTTTTCTCTGGACAGTTTTAATTGCTCTACTGCTGACAACTTATTGGATTTATTTTGCGGTAAAGTATTCAATTTAACACTGTGTTGTAACAAAAGCTTTTTGAAATCAAGTCTAGACGTTTGAGACATCGGTCCATGTCTATCGGCGCAGCTTGTTTCTTGCTTTTGTAGTCCGTAGGTAGGACCAGGAGTAGGAAGGATATGTTGTTTCTCGGAAGGTGACCAGCTCATTCTATTTCTTGGGTCTCCTAAATAACCTGTTTCAGGGTAACGTTGTGAACCTTTTATATATAGCGATGTTTCTGAACTGACTGGAGATAAACTAATAGTAGACAAGGCGGGCGATTCTGATCTCTCGTTGGTTTCTTTAATATTGAGTTTCTTCTTACTTTTATGTATAACTGCATAAAGTTCTTCGTTTGTCATGGTTGATTTGACCGGGGATAGTAATTTGGTGCCAAGGTCAACAACATTTTCTTTATTAGATGGAGTTGAGGATTTAAAGGGTCCGGATGTTCGTGGATCGATAGGTGATATTCTGATCGATTCGTTTTTATTTGTAGGACTGTGTACTCTTTGGTCAGATACGGGATGATTTACGGATGCAGTTTTCATGCCATAATTAGAGGCAGATCTTGGAGGCGCGTTGGATTCTAAGTTACTTCTTTTAGGAAGGGTCCAGAATTTCGGTTGCTCTCTCTGTGCTGCATTCGAAGAGTTTTCGTAATTGATGATGCCGTGCTTACCACGTAGATGAGCAGTATGATATCGATGTAAGGTGGGGTTTATCGCATTCAGATCTACAGTTGGTCCCTTGTCTTGGACTAGACTGGACGATATGTTCAAGTAGGGCTTGTCAGCACTGGAATGTCGATAGTCTGAAAATATAACATTGATGTCATTAAAAAAACGTGTAAATTCATATTTGTGATTTTTTCGATGGTAAGAATACCGCCGACATTGCCCTACACCTACGCGCGTTTGTTACTATGCGGCGTATTTCTACTTTTATAGAACATTCGAGATACCATCCCATATTCATTCCATACACATAAATAAACATGAAAATATATACCTACTATAAAAATATATGACAGTTGTTTATACAGAGTATAGATGAAAATTAGTAACCCGAGCTGCATCGGCGCCTCAAATATTATAATACCTATAATTTCCCACTGGGGTTCCAATTTCTCATCCTGTATAACGAGCCTACACCGAACTAACGAAAAAATAAATAATTAGAAAAGGGGGAACTCTAAATATAGTAAATGGACAAAGCTTCTTCTCAAAAAAGAACATGCTAAATTAAAAAAAGGTAAATATAAAAAACATAGCAAAATATCAACGAAACTAGGTACTTATAAATTACTTACTAAACTACATAATAGTACGTACAATAGAGGTCCAAAACCACAAGCAAAACTAAGGCTAAAAACAACAGTAAAATCATATACTAATACTTAACTAATACATAAATAACTCAACCATAACATAATAATATATTTCGACGTTCACATATAAATTACCATAATGGGCATGTGAGAGCCTATAAGGTAGGTATACTATAAAGTGCATGGTATTTTATTCCTAGCCTGTCATCACTCGACCTATTTGTTTTTAGTATATTATTACAATTTTGTTTAGTGTGGGCCACTAAGTGCATTTGTTTAGTTTTTTTAGTTGTGTTAGTAATTTTGAGTCCCCATGCATCATGCCAAATAAGCAACACAAAACTTTACCTTTTAAGGAGGTGTCGCTAAAGACGAAACATTGGAAGCAATCTCCTTCACTGTGCAAAGCGATGTAAGATGAGTGCAAAGTACTGTACACCTATGTTTAATCTTCAAACATTGTTAAACATTTCAACATTGTGTTTATCCACAAATTAGTCATGTTATAATAAGATTCAGATTTAGTATTGTTCAATTGGTTATTATCGCCCATAGGTGTGATGTGAAAATAGATTCAGTGGATTATTTACAAAATTGTATTTTGTAGTTATACTTATTTTAAAAGCAAGTTCTGTTTATCTTGATTTATGATTTATTCAAAAGGAAAACATTTTGGCAAAATGTCAGAGTAGAAGTGGATAAACATCAGATTTTTATTTACAAAGAAGGAAAATCAGATGATCAAAATATACAGTAATTGATTCAGCCGAATAAACAGAGCTTGTTAAAGTTTCATAGCCCAGTGCTATAATGAGTAGAGTGAGGGTGATAGCTGAAGGTGTGACATTAAATGAAATAAGTGCGTTAATTCACAATAATTCTATATATTATTTACAATAAAAACACAAGGACACAGAATAACACACCATGCACTTACATACGAAGAATATGAACCACTCGTAAGCTGTGCACACTGCGGTGAAAAAAGCCACCATGCATTATTTAACACTTAACACTAAAACATTATATTATGTAAAATAAAATACTGATACATCAATGTAGCTACAGAATTTAAAATTCATTCTTATTATCGTTAAAATCCACATTCGCCTACATAAAATAAAAACTATCACAGAATTCACAATTAATTCATAAAATTCAGGGAAGACCGATTTTGGTACTAAATTGTACGTTGGACGGATTCGTTCCTAATATTTTTATTAACTATAATAATATCTACTTCTACCATTTAAAAAGTCGATAAAACTAATTAATTGTTTAAACGTTTTGAGAGAGTTAAGCGTAATAATATTATTCTTGATATGTGTCGGTAACAGTTTATATGCGTAGTACCTATTTTGGAGATATAAATTAAAATTGAGCTAAAGAATAAGTTTTAAGAGTGCTTCAGAAGTTACCAGATTTCAGTGCCATAGTCGGATTCAGAAATTGATAAGAATCTAGCGCGGTGCATAGAACCATCCACAGGTACAGTGACCTTGTTGGGAGTGACGGGGCAAGCGGGTGCCGAGTGAAGAATACAGACATCGTCTGGGTCAGCATCTAAAATTGCTGATAAGATATCTAAAGATGTATCTCTTCTATCAGGAATAGTAGCCACTGTGTGCCTTTTGGGCATAGGAGTAGCAAATGGACTTAACGTCAAAGCAGACAATTTCCTCTCAAACTTATCGTCAATAATAAAGGACGTGTTATCGTCCATACATTCACACTTTTCCAATTCGTCAATAGCAGTTCTATGACTCAGTTTAGGGGACACAGTTGGTGGGTAGTTAATCTGATCGCGTAATAAATCTGCTGCTATTTCGGCCTGAATCATTTCTAACGAGTCCACTTTTTTGGTATTAGTGCCAAAACTTTCGAGTTTCAGTAGCTTTTTGATCGGCATCAACGGAGAGTTTGCCAACTTATAGCTATCACTTCGTTTTATTTTGTTAAGATTTGATTTATCGGAAAGTTCGTCGTTAGTGTTATTGGAACTTAATAATTGTCCGTTACTATTGGCATTGTTTCTATTAGTAAACATTCTTAAAACTTCGGCTACTTTACTGCCTGACTTGTTAAATTCTTGTTTATCGAATTTATTTTGTAACATTATTGGAGTTTGGAAGTTTGGAACGAATGGAATTATTTGTTCATTTACTTGGGGTGCTAGGTCAACGACTTGCAATTTTGTTTCGAAAAGTTGTTTTGAGATGGACTTTGAACAAATATTCTTACCTGCTAAATCATCTTTCGTCGGAGATAAGCTGACACCCTCTGCATCGTGTATATTTACATAAGCCCCGGTCCTAGTGATTGCTTCTACTACTCGCGGTATGTCTTGTGGTTTTTTTGTTGTTTTCGAGTGTTGTTGGTTGCTAAGTACAGGTGTTTCGGTAATAGGTGTAGCAGTAATAATTGTACTGGGTTTAGGTGTCGGTAAAGTAATAAATTCTGTAGTCATAGGCCCATCGGGAGCTATCGGTGCTTTGATTATCATTTTTCCTAGTTGTGGCGACGTTGGCTTACTTGAAGGTGGTGGTGGTTCATAAGGGAAATCAGTTTCATCTGTAATTTCCACAACATCAGCAGTTTCGCGTTGAATGACCGTAGTCGTAGGCTTGATTTCTTGGACAAACGGTCCCGGCTCGAAAGTGGTGTGTGCTCCTTTTCTTCGCTTTAGAGTGTCAGATGAGTAAATCACTTGTCCTTGAGAGTCAAGAGTAACTTTTGCGCCTTTTATTTGAATATCATCTAATGCAGGTGAAGGCTTATCTTCTAAACTGTGTTCTAAATAGTCTTTACTTCCACTAAGGCAGTTTGGCAATTCGTTCAGTGAAACGTATTCCGTTTCTGGCAGTTTTCCTGAGAGTACAGTTTGCAAGTTTTTCTTAACTACATCACTGTTACCATATATTCCTCTATTGAGGCTTAATTTCTGATTATTATTCTTGACATCAGCTATTGTTACGTAATCACCAGTATCGTAAAAGTCTTGAGTCAATTCGGGTTCCTTTGTTACTGGCGATTTTTTACTGGACAATTTGTGAGGGAGAACACCTTTTAATTTGCACATTAGACTATTAAATGGCTGCAAGGAAGATTTAATTTGACTTGTCTTATTACTTGGCTTCGTTAAGTCCGCAGGCAGTTTCACTTCTTTAGGCTTTTCATCAACTGGTAGGTCCAATTTAGGCCGACTGGCTAATTTAGATAATTCGATCTGAGATTTGATGACAATTTCTGAATCTTTATTACTAATTTCACTTTCGTCATCTGAGTTAGATGGTGTAATCACACACATTGAAGGGATTCTGGAGCTGTTAATAGTTGTCTTGTATCTTATCCTCTCTATTCTTTCAGTGCCTTCAAGATCAGAGGACTCTGAATAGTCTTGTTCAGACAGGCTGTTCTTCCCGTGTGCGCTTGACACGGAGTCTTCGATGGGCGAACTAGATGTGTTATGTCCCGAGTCTGGGGAACTTGTACCTGTACTCTTCTTTGCACTTTCTAGTTCCGTCTCTGTGTGAACTTCAGCTACTGCTGTTATCTCTTTATGATTACCCACATTTCTAGTTATCGTGATTGTTGGAGGAGGTGCATCATTTATTTCTGGCGACGAATGATTATACCCTTGTTTATCAGTGTATGGTCTTACTGGATTATACCTTAGGCTGCCGAACGGAGACTTTGAGAACGAGGAATTTATGCTCCTGTCTAGACTAGCATTTGCGCTTTGTGCATTAGTAGTTCTATTTCTGCTCATTATAGCTAACGAACTCTTTCGTTCCGGGACGGTTGGACCTATTACTAGTGATCTATCACTTCCGGCCGCCATTAGAGTCGTACATACTGTTCCAGCGGAACTTGTCGTAGTACTAGTGGAACCTTTACCGAATAATTCGTATTCGTTCTCCGCACTCATTGTCTGACTGTTGGAGGAGTTTGAAAGAGCATTGCTCGTGTGCATTGGTGTACTAGGAGTAAGTTCCTCTTCCTTCAAAGTCTTTAGGCCAGAGTCCATATGGAATGAGGTGTAGTAGCCTTCTGTATCACATGAGAATTCTGAACTTGTTTCCAAATCTTCATGCAAGTCATTAATGATATCGGGTGTTAGCGTGCCCTCACTTGTTACACTACCTGAGCCAGATGTGTTGAGGAACCTTCGTCTACTAATTATAGAACTTGGCGGTCCGTGGTGTGCATTCAAGGAGTTTATAGACGTTGCGGCTGAAGTTGTACTTTTAGGAGGTACTGTTGTGGAAGTTATTTCGGAACCTATGCTAGTACGACCTGATTCGGAACTTGCCGACCAGTTACCGCTTGACGAATGAGGTTCATCTTTGGCAGCTCCTGATCGTCTTAGTCTTCTTTGTACTGATGTTCCTCTTAGTTTTACACCGGTATTGATGGTCGCAATATTTGGTTGAACGGTAGTAGGAACACCTATACTCTTCTCTGAAGAGGAATACGATGCACATCTTTGATGTGTCCTCCTGTCTTCATCTCCCGTTCGTTTCTTGCGCATCGTTACAGAATCTTGGGCCAGTACAATTTGTCTAGTTGGTGATTTTGAATCGTTGGACTTCTCACATTTGGACGTGTCCTTAAAGTTATCCCTACTGGCACTAGGAGATCTACCAATTAACTTTAATCTGTTTTTGCCCCATTGTTTTAGAGAGTTGAAGTGTCCTTTCTTGGTCACCGGATCAATAGGACTTTTCTTAAGTAAATCACTAGACTTCGACCTGATGACTGTATTGCTATCTTCGATTTCTTCAGAAGCTGCAGCGTTTGATGTATCGCTACGATAGAACAAACCAAGCAAAGCATTAGTCACACGCTAAATGCATACCTATGATTGAAAAATCTTTAAAGAGTGCCGCTTAGTCCTGTTACAGCAGAAGACTTTAAAGATGAAATTAATCATGAAGCTAATGAACAAATGGCACTATTAGTGATCAAGTGCACAAATGATTGGATGTCTTTGTTTCCGAGTTATAAGAGCGTTGATTCAAACAACGACACCCAATGTTAAACATAATGTATTCACAGAAGCACGATAGTATTATCAACGAGTTGTTAAGAATGTGTGCTCAAGATTTGAATCGTATATCATCAAAGCTGTCCACACGTATTGTGCTGAACGGTTACTGTCGTTAATCGTGACGCTTTGAGATTACATTATCTACGAGAAAGTTTATTAAAACAATGAACAAAAACATAAAAGTGTTGATAAGTGATAGATAATGTAATCTGTGTGAGTGTATACAGTGCATACTAGAAGCTTACCCAGCTATAGCCTCTCTAAGCTCTTTTTGATCAGTGCCCGAAATGGTGTTTCGTCTTTTACCGCGAGGTTTTCTCGTGCGGGTCCTTCGTTTCACCGTGTCGGTCTCACCAGCCGTACTCTCTATGTGGAGAGATTTTCGGGAGCTGCACATTCTGTCGAAGAATTTCCCTGACGTGTCGATAGCTACGACCTCCAGGGGAAATCTGTTACATGAAAAATATTATATTAATATACCTTCCGACTTAATAATCGAGTGCGATAAGCAAAAAAAGTTTGGGTTAATTGCTGCAATGGAAACACTTGAAAACCAATGCGGACTGATTAAATCGCCAGATCAACATACAAGTCGAACATGCATAAATTTTCACTTTTATACATATCTGTGTTTTCTTTGGCAACATAATTAATTAGTGACCTTATTTATTGATCATTCTCATTGCTCATATTAAGTGTTATATATACTCGTATTATGTGATAATAAGTATTGCATGTTAAAATCGTAATTTCATTACATTATTACTTTGCATAAAAATATATAAAGTCGTAATAACATTATTTTATGAAGCAACTGCATTAAATAGCGATAAACCATAAAAATGGATTAACGAGGCACTTATTTGGCCGGTGAACCGCAAAATTGGCTTTTAAGGTGCATTATGATCTTTCGTGGTCCGTAGCCTTATTTTCGTGGGAGTAAAATGAAAATTAAGCAATTTTTCGCTATAAAATTTGAAAGGGGAACCATACTTCATACATAAAAAATCATAAAAATCAGCTGCTCCATACATTTTGGCCGAGTAGGTACTGCACTTTTCTATGAAACAGCTGATTTTGTATAACCGACGAAAAATTTCTGCGCTGGGGGTCTAGAATGATATGCTGAATTCATGGTTACAGTTTGCGCACTGGTTTAAAACTTATCCTGTATACATGGAAGTTCCAATCGGTACTCTACCTTCGGCGGGTAAACAAACATAAACATGCATTTCTAATGTTGTTAGATCATATCTCCAAAGATTGACTCTGTCAATAAAGCAACTGTATAAATTGGATATCAATCGTTGGAGCGGATTGACAGCCGTTGCATTTAAAACAGACATTACAAAATCAGGGTTGTCAAAACAAAATTTTACTTGGAAGCAATGATCCTAAGTTGTTCGTCCGGGCTGGGCAGCCTGTGGTCGATGGGTTCGTCGTCTCCGGACCCGCATTCCGAAAGTTCGTCTGGCGTCAAAGTGACGCTGCTTGCGATCCTCATGGAAGCGTCCGGCAGGGCTGTCACGTCACCCACTGCCTCTTTCGACGTCCATTTCCGAAGCTGCTCAACGACTGACGGCTGGAAATGAGTTGCGTTTCAATGCTTAATAAAGCGAATATTGGAAACGTTTTACCGTTATTATTCTGAGTATCGGGATTATGCTGATTTTGTACTTCATTGGAGTTCATTTGGACGTGCTGACATGATAGCAATTTACAGTTTATTGAGCGAATAAATGAAGAACTTCAGTCTGTTAATAAATTTAAAATGTTGTTTGCGAAATTTTGCTTATTCTCCTTATTTGCTTATCAAAATTCTAAATCGGAATCCGAAGTAATAAACCTTTACTTCTAGGACTTCTGAGTCGTGGTATTAACATAAGTTTCTCCAACTAATTCAAAAGCAATACTCAACGTCTATGTTAATTAGAGTAATTAATTTACTTACAATGTGAGTTTCGATTTCCACATCGACCTTCTGGTAGGCTCGTCTTCGTTTAGCGCTAAGGACTGGGGTACACAGTAGGTATGGGGAGTGTTCAGAATCCTTCCGAAGTTGGTCAAGAATGGATGCGGATAGACGGTCTGTCGTCGCCTTATCATAGAGCTTGCGTATACTTGACGGTCTGAAAAGAGGAAGTTTTGGGTTAAAAGTAAAATATATGTTTTAAACTCGTTGGTTTCCGTTTGGTGAACAAAACAGGCTCGGAAAGAAAATAAAAGAATGAAAGACCAGGTCCTTAAGACTAAAGACCGAACTGAGCGGAAAAATCCGGCTATTATCGCGCGTGTAATTCCGCTGTTGATGCCAACGTCGTAGACGGGCGTTTTTTCGCCTAGATGGCAATTTGGGAACATCTTAACTTGCTACGATGGAGCGGGAAGAACCTCTTCGGATATGCGCGATTTTCCCTGGCTTTAGGACGTGCTATACGTCATTCCTCGAGCAGTGGTGGCCCAGTGGTAAGAGCCGCGACTTACTGAGTTGTACGTCGTAGGTTCTAACCTAGACAGGCGCTTTACTTTGTGTAAATCATTTCATCACCAATGCTCTCAAAACGGTTTAGGAAAACATCATGAGGAAACCGACATGTCCTAGAAAAGACATATGACATCTACCAATCCGTACTGGGTCCGCGTGGTGAATTATTCGCCACTCCATTTTATCGACAGGAGGCCTGTGTCCCAGCAGTGGGAAGTTTGTAGGGTGATTATGTTATAAGTTATTTTGAGTTTACTTATAGCCCAGATTTGTTATCATCATCATCATCATTTCAGCCGGAAGACGTCCACTGTTGGACATAGGCCTCCCCCAATTTGGGGGGGCTTGCCATAATCGCCACGCTTGGCAGGCGGGTTGGCGATCACAGTATGGTGGTAAAATTCATAGAGAACGCTGCTGCCCATTCTCTAGTAAGTCCCTTAGTCGTCGCCTCCTATGACACCCACGGGAGAAGCTATGCTATTCTTTACGTCCGGCACCACACGGTACCAGATTTATTATATGCCTACCTTATTATACAGATGTCTACCTTCTTCACTGGTCATCGGGGAACGGTGGGTGTTACAGTTAATAAACCAATTGCCTAATCCTTTGGGAATAAAACGTGACTATTGTGTTAATGATACGGATTGTAAAACCTTATTAGCCATTGCGAAACTCAATGCTTCAGTACTAATTGGTAATAAAGGTACGAATGCAGGCTAATCAATCGTTTGGTAAGGAATCGTGCACAAGGCACAATTTGGTAACTCCTGCCCTAAAGTATAGATGCAATACAAATAGTTTCCTGCATTAGCGTACATTAAAGTTCGTTAGTGATAATTAAATTAGAAAGTTAGCGTTTTACCTTGTATCGGGTGTGAACAGGCCCTTTTTGAGGGGATGACTTGCCGTGTATTGGACTTTGCGAGCCGCAAAGTCTGACAGGCTGCCCTCCGCTGTAACAAGAAGAAATAGAACGTTAAAATCTTGAAAGCAAAGCAAGATATAATCATTTAAGTATATAGGTTTGGTATGGACAGGCAGGCAGTAGACCTATGACAAAAAAACACTGTAAAACAATAATAAATCACATACACACAATCCGAACGCGTTTGTGTGTGTGTGGTTGTTGCAATTGCTTTGAATTGAAGAGCGCCCCTTGGTATCAGCGTACCTATGCCTTTTAAGGTGAATGCTATTCCAACTATCGATAGCGATAGCGTATGCATTCAATCCTAGTTACCTCGACATGCTGGAGTGCTAATTAGCATTCCTAAATTCTGATTTTACAAAATCTTGAAAAAAGGAGGAAACATCTCTTTACTGACTATCTCTTGGAATCTCCGTCGAGTGATAAAATTATTCAAGAAAGCTCACATTGAAAGCCAGCTGTCTATTTCTACTTAATAAATTAAAAGCCACATTTTTTTTCTAATTGACTAATGTTTCCCACATCGTTAGCGTAAAAGTCAACATAATTGAGTGTCATCATTCTGTACTAAATCAAGTGAATCACCTCACCTTGCGATGGACGGCGACGGTAGTTTATGCTCAGGCTCATAAATGTGGCCATATATCTGGGAAATATACTGCCAAGTTATGTTATTATCTATGCATGCTAATATAATATCCCAGATCGTAATCATTTTAGTCAGATCTTAAGATCTGACTACTTTGTTACATAAGTAACAACAAGATACAGTAAGCTTATGTACAGTACTGTCATTATAGAATCTAAATGCTATGATTGAATACTGAAGATCAATCTAAAGTTATATCTCATGATAAAAGGCGTGTGCCATTAGACGTAAAAGCATGTTAAAATAAAACCTCCAGACTAGTATAAATACAACATATCATTAAAAGATAGTTAGCCAACAAACAGATAAATGGTCGCTTCGAGTCCCAACACTCCATGAAACAGACAAATAATCCGCCATTAGTCAAGAGTCCGCCCCCCAGGTTATCGGGATTAATGTTACCGGTCCTCACGATACCTCATTTCACCTTTTCTTGATTGCCTCACACATTTGTGCCTTTATCAGCACATTACTACCCTGTCTCGTGATCTATACCATGACCTTTTCAAATCTAACTCTTCTATGCGATTTCACAAATCACTGTCGGTTACAGCAAATATATAACAGAGAAAATTAATCACGACAACAAACGCCTGTTCAGTAGTTTTGTTACATTGTGAACATGTTTTGTTTTGATAATGAAGAATGCTGATTAGCTGTGATCCAGTCTAGATTATAGAGCGGTTTCTTACAGAAGGAGGAAGCGATGTAAAAGCGGATACAGAGAGAGACAAGTGAGTTATTGCCCTTGCATCTTCGATCAACCTTACATAGAATCGTGTTCAAAGATCGTGACATGACCATACCTATTTAAGTTTCTAATTATCGATAGGAGAAAATGGATGATATTATTTATCGGCATCTGGATGAATTGTCGGAGCACAAAGCAGTACCACAACACGATACAATGGGAACAAATGAAGTAATCAATATTTAGAGAATGTAATCGAAGAAAACGTGCGTGGATTCTAATTTATAATAGTTATACGTCCCTATTGGAATTATTACGTGAATATATTAACATTAAATATAGTGAAGAGCTTCTGATTGCGAAACACATGATATAAAGGATTTTGTGCCGATAGAAATAAATGAAATCAGGCATCTCTTTATTCAATTCGAAGCTTCTTTGCATGCCGATGTAGCATTAAGATCTCAAGAAATAGACGAAACGTTGTGAGCTCAGCAATGCAATTAAATTTTACTACTAATACGATAATAGCTAAACTTAATTGCATTTCAAGGTATGAACCTGACCAGTGTGACCTTTGACTCGAAATGTCTGACTTACTACAGTATCAAGACAACTTTGGAGAGAACGCAGATAGAGATAAAAGATAAAACAAATAGTAGGTACCTAAAGAGGAAATTGAAATGATTCGAGGTTGATCGGGATAGCTGTTAAACGTTTTATCGTTAAATTAAAAGATTTTATCAGCGTGCAATCAAATTTGTGTCCAGTAATTTATTTCTTTTTAATCTACCTTCCAATCGATGTTACGGTGTTAATTGAAAATGCTTAACATGTGCCATAACTGTCGAAAACGAGGAAAAATTCTCATGAAACCCGTTTTTCTGATATCATGGAATTGGAGCTCGTATTTTAAAGCATGTAGAAATGTTTGCTGAGGTATTTACATGTACGGTCAAAGACAGCAATGTCGCACATTCCGTAGGACTCCCAGTGGAGAGAATACATTTTCAATTGTGGTGGATCCGTAGACATACGACCGCCTTTGCATATGGACTGACATTGGTCATTGTAATCTGATAATGTATGCTTCATACAAAGGTAAAGTCCGAACTCTTACATTACTTTTCTGCAGTAGGTAGAGTAAGGTATGCTTGCAAAATAAACGAAAGCTTCCATAAAATATTCCACTTCTGGGAAATACATAATTTATCATCTTTAACAGCATTGTTCGGGTTTAAAATTATTCACTACACAGCCCCATGGAAACGTCAGCACATCCTAACGTCTTTACTGACATCTTGACTCAATAAATAAGACTTATCAAGTGAAAGTCAATATCTTATTGCAAATTCAATACCCCTGTGAGCAGCAAAGTCAATGAGGGAAATGGCCTCAGGAAACTAGTTCCATATAAAATAGATAGTGAGACTGAATAGTATTGGATCGCAATAAGTACTGCAAAAGTGGGCCCATTGTGAGCCGGCCTTGGCTCCCTGCGGGACGGCGGGCGCGCGCGCAGGGACTACGTGGGTGGCGGGGGTACCGGTGCCCACATATTTACGATTGCCAGTAAAAGAAATGTAATTTTATACTATAAGATGATAAGTTCATATTTTTTACGAATTATAGCCGCATATTTCAATGCCAGATCCAAGATCGTAATTTTTTAAATCTTTATCGATTACGGTTCGATGGATTATTTAAATTAGGGGTTTTCAATGCTGGGAATGGCACCTGATAAACCTTGATGGATAAAACGAAAACATAAATTGACTCCATCAATATGGTGACCGGTGAAAAGTAGTAATTTCGTGACTAGAATTTTATATTTTTTATATTTTACCTGTAAAGTTTAGTGAAGTAATATTAAAACTGCGGAAAAGCTAACCGAACGGGCAAAAAAGGCAAGCAAAACATTGCTACGAGAGCTGGATGCACCATCAGTAGTAATACTATTACAGTGCGTATAGAAACTGCGCTGAAGGCAAGGTCCTATGAGGTCACGACTTTGAGAAGGTCTTGCAAGGGCGCTTTATCAGTGTATAGAAGCAACCTGTTCTGTAAAACAGGTTTCGTAAAATGGAATATGATGTGTTTGGAATGTGCATCCAGGGTGTTTGGAGAAAATAAAGTGTATTTCAGGTAGTTTTTATAATAGAAGATGTTATTTTTACAACCATATCGTGAACAGCTCGTAAATCTAAGATAATACTCTAGTTTTTACAACGGGAAAGTGTTGATCAAGTTCAAGTCAAATAAAGTGTCCATGAACTCGGTAGAAGTAATTCGTACGCAACCGTCCGTAACAATTTATCGGCTCAAACTTGCAAAACTGCGCAATTCTCTGCAAACGAACTCCTTTCATCCGTAACTCTTCATAATAAAGCGGATGTGTTGTAAAGAACCCCCTTTCTTTGTTTTTGGCTTTATAACGATTCCGTCGTTTGTTCATTGATTTATTGCTTGTTTAATATTCATGAGTGCAAGGAGTAATTTAGTTATTATAACTGTAAAGAAAGTGCTCCAACTGTTAAGGGCCAATTTGCAATGTTCCGGATTTTTTTCTGCATTTTGTAGACTTTTCGTATTATTTTTAAAGTTAACAATTTCATTATGGCTTTCTACGGCTTGAATATTAAAACCACAGGGTATGTAGGACGTGTGGGATTAAAGAGCTATAATCTGACAAGGCTTCTTTAGAAGCATTAAATTTTCATGGGCAAGGTATTGCAACCTTTTTCATTTAAATTGAAGCCTACTTGCTTTTATACAGCATATCCAATTACGTACAGGGAGTGTGCATTTCGTATGGAAAGTGGTACATTAAGTACACCATTTATTTTTTATTACAGTAGGAGTACAGGATTTTACAAGACATCGCTTTATTTTTTCATCTTTACGGCATGGCGTGTCTTCCTCTTCCTTAGTGCTCTGGGTGTTAATATTAAGCTTTATTACATCTTAAAACAGGTTGACGTAATGGTTTTATAAGCGAGAGTGCGTAGCTAATCCTAATCTGCTTGAAAACCACGTACATGCTGGAGCATGTACGTGGTCACACTTGGAAGTAATCACGTACCACGTAATCACTCACAATAGTAACACGTAATCACTTGGAAGGGAACTTGCCTGGAGGCAAGTTCCCTTCCAAGTGATTTAATTCACAAACGTCACATATTAGTATGAATGAATGTTAAACATTTGTCTACAGAATTTCAATTATCTGCCGGGTATAGCATTTTCCATCCAAACACATAACGTATGACTCATTCGGAGTAACTGATGTATACCTATTTCGGGATCGTCTGGGAATCACAACAAATGCAGATCGTCTCAAGTAGTCCCATCGCATTTATCTCATTATAAATATTTCAGTCAATGAGATACGCCGCCAATAGTTAGTAGCAAGACTACTGACAAGTTATTTGACATTTATTAGCAGAAGCTATTCAAAAATCATCAATCCTTTTTCTCCAAAATAAGATACACTATGTCTTTTATTACACCCAAAGCTACTGAATGAAACTTGTTTTTGATATAGACTCGGCAATAAATAATATCACACTCCAAATAAACAAATATTCACTTCTTTATCGAAGAAGGGAGAGCTTCATGAATTGCTGATGTCAGCTGTAGTCTATAGCGTTTCTTTTGCAAATAAGAACGTTGCATAAATTTATAAGCTCACATTCCAGCGCAGTTTCCTTAAGAAAAACTGTTTATATCTGGCCGTGATGTAGGGGGCAAAGTAAGGGTCTTGAATAAGGGAACGGGTTTTACTACAAGTGCAAGATGTACACTTCAGAAAGCCAGAGGTTGGTGGCTGCAAAAAATTGCTCATGACACTATGTTGTCTCCAAACGTTAAATTTGGAGCGTACTTATCTTGACCCGCCATAAACCCCGACCCGAATATGGTAATACGAACATAAAGAACGTTTGTTAAAAAATCCTGCTATGAATTCAATGTAAGTTAGTGTAGGCAAGGCAGCATCGGGCTTCGAAAGTGGTAAGGTACTTATTCAATTTCCCAATTGAAGTTCTTCCGAAGGGTCTGAATTAGGTAGGTACTAACATTATTGTCCTCTGTCCATAACTCAAGTTCCTGAATTCAAAGTATGGCGGTAAAACTTGTTTAAACTTTCCTCAGAGAGGACGATGGTAAATGCTTTGTGTTAGTACGTCGAGACAACAATTCCTTACGCACATAAAGTTAAAGCTCCCTAAAGTTGACCGCATATTATTATACGTTATTATGATGGAAGGGAGGGTCGGGTTTTATACCAATATTACTTGTCACATGTGAGAGTTATAACAGCCACAAATGTAGGCTTTCCCTCACAAAAGCCGGGCCTACCAAACTTTTACATCGATTTACCAATTTCCCTATATTGCTCACTTCCCTTTCCATACACCCAAAGGCTGCAAAACTTCAGCGCAATACGTAATGATTCCCCTAATTTAGAACAAATCGTTTAACAAACTTGCTTTAAAAGTTTACGATCCAGAAAGTTTTACGGTTGATGTTTCACAGTTGGAGTTGGAACACGTGAAAAATGTTTTACTATTGTTTGTGAAATAAGTACAAATTACTAGCAAGCAATAAATGCGACATTTTTACCGCCGCAACGATTTAGTACGGGACGGGGGATACCATCGGCACGTTCGAGAACATTAAACCTGGGCCCAACTGTTTCTCGCCATCGACACTCGAACGGGCTTTCTTTACTTGAATTCGAACGGATGCTACTAAAAAGTAATGGTGGACTGCGGAAATACAATGGAATCCTGAAGGCAATATTTTTTACAAGACGGATCCGTTTGCTTTTTATTGGAGATTCAGGTGTTTCCGGGTGAAAAGTTTATGTCTCGGATGAATAGGAAAATCTCATTTAAAGCCAGTTTTACAATTTCTGCGTTAACTTCCGCTTCAAAAAGTCCTCTGCCGAGCACTAGGTAGTATTTAGATGAAATCCCTCGCCTTATTAAGTTTATCTTATCTAGTTCGCTACTACTAACTAATTACAAACTATGTGAACTTCTTGAATATCGGATTTTGGTTACAGACGCGAAATAACAATGAAGAACAAAATTATTACGTTTTAACGATAAAGAGGTGATTTGTATTTTGATCCCTGAGGACATCGAGTCCACATGCCACTTAAATGGAATGAAGGTGTACTCGTGTTAAAACCGAGTTTGTAAACACTGCACGTATCGCTGGTCGGGATCACCCCCGTTCGCCAGTATTCATCGGGGCTCGGACCCAGACATTTTTTCGTTCCACCAGCGTGGTACGAGGGTAATGGCTTTGAAAATTTCAAGATTGTATTTTTTATACACTTCGTTGGCGCGAACAATTTCGGTTGTCATTGATGGACAGCCGAACGAAGTGTTTAATAATGGATGAAAGTGTTCGGACAGTTTATGAAGCCTGTAAGCTGTTCAAGTTTTTATTTACTCTTAATTCTCAAAGCAGAGAGAGATGGTCAGAACCATTAAAATATATGACAATAATACATTATTATAAAGTTCATATTCAAGAGTTCATAGAGGTACCTATAGGTAATATAAATTCAACACAATATTATGCAGTATACTAGTTAGTTGAGGAAGCAATATTCTCGGCTACTAAACAGACGGTAGCCTCACAATACAGGTAATATTCAGCCTCCGTTTTACGGCCCGCGGCGGCAACGTTAAAATATGTTTTAATTATTAGATACGAAGTGTAAGTGCAATAAATATTACATAGTGCGTACGCGGCATTCTCTGTAAGGATTTATTGTGCTGTAGTACTAGTGCTTCAAGCGGCCTTCAATTGGTGCATTTACCCCGCGATCGGGCTTTACAACCCATTTTATTCCTTCACAGCACATTCAAAGTATTATTGTCCGTGTCGACTATTTCACAATAATAGTATTGATAAACTAATGGAAGTAATAATTAATGATGCGTTTAATCACTAGACAGGTACCTACAGACATTTATCACATTGCCATGAACGACAACAGTTATTTGCTTAGTATAATTTTCAGGCCGAGAAGAGGTCATGTTTATACAAGATTATGCATGCATGCTTCAGTAAATAGCGTACAATATGCAATTACAGTCCACATTGACACATCGCACGATGTAGATTTTGTTCGTGATATAATCCCACAGCTGATTATCGAATCGATCGAAAAACGTAAACCAAATCGAGTGAGGTGCGAACTGAGATAGAGAATCAAATCGATTTCAGCGATACCGAATGCTGTAAAAGTTTGAAGTTAGTAATAAAAGATTCTCAGAATATGGGCAGTACACGTACGTTTGCTTCGCAACTCACGTAATCCAGCGTTCGTGCAAGCGAATCGTAGGAGGATTATGATCAATGTATAGTGAAGATGATGTAATAAAACAATAATAGCCGCATTTTTATAAAACTTCCCTCTATAGGTACTAAGTTTGTAGTTTTGGTCTCAACAGCTAAGTATACAAAAGTCAGCATTGGAGATGCAGGGGCAATTTTAGAAATGAGAAATTGCTACTTTAGGCCAGTAGCAATTTCCCATTGTTTTCGAAGGTTTTCGTGAAATAAATACCTGCGCTGCATGTATTAGATGCATTCTTAATTTCTTATATACTATTTCTAGATGACAGAAGAGGCCTAATCGTCGTGTTTTTCTTATATTAAGACTTACTGAAGAACCATGGAAAAATATAACCCGAAGCGCGATTTGACGATCTTATCAATAAGCGTCTATCAAGAGATCCATTTAATAAGCGTTCAAAATTATTTTCTTGTTCAAGATTGGTGTTCATTTAAAAGGCGTTGATAAAACACCGCAGGCAACCTTGCATCTTTATTACAATGGATTTTTAATTGATTACAAACACGAACATTAACTTTATTGCGTTTCATAGGCTAAAACAATTAAGAAAACTAGATAACTAAGTAAATAAGTTGAAATCAACATATAAAATTGAAATATTATGAATGGGCGAGTTCATTTTTGGCACGGAAATCCAATCAGAGCACAATCTATGTGTAAAGGCTGAACATTTTTACGGTTTGCACAGAATGCCACAGCGAATAGATTTTCAGTGCGTCCCAAGTATAAATCACGAGGCCAGATGACGCCCCATTCCTGAATTCTGAATGAGCTGGCCGAGACTTACTTTATATTAAGGATTCTCATGCTGCCTCCTGCATTTTATGAAGTTTTTCTTTTTAGGTACTTCTTTTATGTGTTTCAATTGTTTTCATAAAATTCTAAGTAGTTACCACCATGTGTACCATCTCTGTAACAACGTAACTTTCACCTTGCGATAGATACATGTAAACTGGCATCCTAATAATAAGAATATAAATGTGAAAGTTTGTATGTTTGTTACTCAATCACGATGAAAAGAATTTGGATGAAAGGCACACAGATACTTAGTTTATAACCTAGATGAACACAAAGGAGACTTTTAATACCGGTAGTACCTTCCCGTGGAATACTTTCCGATGTCCAATAAAATTCGTTAGATACGGAAGTTCCTATTTTATCAATTTTGAGAGTTTATTCCTTTACTGCGAGCGAAAATGTTTTCCAAAACCAAGTAATGAAAAAAAAAAGGATTAATGCTAAAATAAATGCCTTTATTTTACGAATTTCTTTCAAACCAAAGAGGGGCGAGAACTGGACATGAGAGAAAACTCTAAATGAGAGTGAACGCCAGATCCATTTTTTTTTACCCAATGAGATCTCTTATGTTGAGAAACAGAATCATATGGGAGAGTAGTTTTTCAAGCTTTTACCTCTACAAATGTGACTGCATAAGCGAGAGACGAGTGTATTTATTATCTGTTTTATATGACGTTTACCAAATTTCGTAAAACTTCGCACTTATTATGGCGCGTCTAACAAACAAAACATTAAATCGATGGTTTTTGTACCGCATTTTTTTTGAACGGCCAAATAATCTGTGTCTGTACTGTATGTTGTGGTATGTTTATACCTATACAGTACAGATACACATGATTATTCCTTCCTTATATTTCCTTTTGTCAATCTTATTACACTTGATGACTATCAATTGCGCAATAAGACTCAGCACGGAAATATTAAAAAGAGTCCATTATTTTATACCCCCGTAAGTGAGAAACCAAATCACTTAAAGAGGTGAATCTTTAAGTGAGAAACTTGATTGAGAGAAAAATCTCCATAAGCAAGAAAATGAATTTCAGTCCCTTGAAGTCGCGTTCATCAAGGTTCTACTGTATATCTTGTACGTAACGTAAAGAGGATACGCCATAGGAATTTTATAATGCATGTTTTTCAATGTAAATGAGCTGTGTAAAATGCAAATACTACAGCAAAATAGTTGCATAAGCAAATATTGCTTATACAGCACGAAGAAAGGCGCCGTTTAGATTAAAAATAGGTTCATAAAATAAGCAAAATATAAACGAGACTCCGTGTTATCTACAGTACTCAATGAACTTTCAACGTTAAGTTCACTGACCAATGGTGGCCGACAATAAAGATTAGCCGTTTACTGCGACCATTCAAAGTATTTGCAAAAGAATATAGCTAGTAGATACGGAGAAAATTACACGCTTTGTGGAGCCATTTAAGGATCATAGCAGGAAGCACAGCGACCGGTTCCAGATGGAACCGCGGTATGGGAACGCAGGGAAAAAACTAATCACTTCAGATAACTGAACATTCTCACAAGACTCGGATAGAGTACCACTGACAAATATGGTATTGTTTTTAATACCGCTAGTCGCTACACTCTACAGGACAGTACCGTATTGATTCTATGGTAGAAAACTATAAAAAGCGATTTATAGACATTCCTAAGGATTCATAATTCCTACATTGTGTAGCCCGCATAACTCACATAGACTTGATGACGCCTTGTAATAACAATACTGAAAATAAAAGACTAACCCTTTGAGCAAAATATTCCGAAAGTTTGCGGTTTTATATGAGCAAGCGGTTCTCTATAAATCGCATCATCAACCCGGTCAAAGTCTGGCGCACATAATATTGTAGGTTTTACCTTTATTTCGTCACTTCCGAAGAGCAATGCTATATTCACGACCGATATTATACGAGGAGCGATACGAGTAAAAACGTGATTTTTCTGATGTATGAAAGGAACATGGTGTAGGAAAATACGGAGATACATCGTACGTACGTTTTCGGCAGCACTAACACCGATAACAACACACCATTTGCTTTCGTTCTAAAATATTTTCTCAGCAAGTTGAACCTTCTGTTTTCGTCATAAAATGTATGCAATACAGGAAGATGTTAGTGACCGCATGTAATGTGATTCGCTGTGGTATCCGCCAGCGTGTATAAAATTGATTTATTCACGTAACTATGTGGTATACACAACACAACCCATAGGAGTCGAATGACAAACTGCTGTGCTTTGCGGAGCTCTGAATTTCTCTCATATGGTCTAAAAGCTTATCTTTAGCATGCGGATGTTCAAGGCGCGTGAAATTTAGTTATCCACACCTTTAGCTTGTTACACCACGTTCGCAGGGACGTAAAAATTACGCGGAGGAATTTTGACGCTCACTGGATTTTCTACTCTCGGTGTTGAACCGAGCATTAAGAATCTAAGTGCAGTCCAGCGCGTCGAAACAACACACTTCGATTTTCAACTGTCGGCACCAAGCAGTACGTTGAAAATCCAATGACCGAAGAAATCACGACGCGATATTTTTACGTCCGAACGAAAATGGGCTTTCGTAATTTAATCTGCACATATGAGAGAATTAATGGCGCCGTCACCGGTGATACGCATTCAATAAATAAAATTTTAATAACGACGTTAAACGCGTTATAACAAGGAATAAGGTAATGAATTATAATTATGCGCGGAGCCCACCGACCCACGCGGTCTAATGACTATGGTACAACATTAGCCAAACACAAATTACCAAGAAATGTGTAAACAGGTATTAAAGGGATCGCCGAGTTTTACGTAGCCGAATTAGGGGAGAGTAATGTTCCCTTGTTATTTTTTATCATTCTTCGCTAATTTATTTTTTGAGTTACGTTGTTGATGACGCAGAATTAACGCGTTGCTTGAATTAAATGATCGTAACATGAAGTTCTAAAAGTTTATTTCCATTTAATACAGAAGCTTTTGTCGGTTTAGAGGATTATTGTTGGCATTTAACTGGACAGGAGCCCCGCACTGTGATAAAATCGACGGCTCGTTAACGTTTAAGTTATAAATTTTAGAGACCTGCACCACAATGGAGGGCGTGGTTGAAACTCGTAATATTTTCTACTTGCGCTGAAGTTGGAACTGCGCTGCAATATATGACTGTCTTGATAACATAATACATCTTTACAGCCAGTAAAAACTTATTCTGGTGCTTCTTCGTTCTGGTCAAAAACAACAGTTAAAAGTAAAACCAGACCTGTTTGCGGCCATGCATTTGAATTTCCAGTCGACGCTAATGTCCGGCTTCCCCCTAAAGAATATTGGTTTGCATAATAGCAATCACGATCACAGTAGCTACAAACTTAACTTGCTGCTCTCCACTCTCGTATTATCTTAGTAATAAAGTTGAGAATAGATAAGGGTGAGTGTATTCTGCAGGCTGCTTTACATTGCTCTGTGGTATGGTATTGAATGACGTGTCCTTATTTCAGTGCGCCGCATTCACGTCATCGGAGAATAGATTGAAATGAATAGGAAATGTATGGAGTTGACAGCGCTAGTACCGTTGTGGTGTGGTGCAGCTAAACCACTCCTCTCCTCGTTAACGTTCCGAACACCAAATGTCAATGTCTCCACAACTTCTGCCATGTAATGCTACATGAGGTTTGCCAGCAATAAAAACATTTATTGCATTGCATTTATTGTCTTGGAATCATTGTGGTTAAGAAAGACAAAAGGAAAGTAAAACAGTTTTCATCATTCAACTCATGAGTTGTTGTTTTGCGGTTGATGCAAAAGTAGCTTCTGTCGCAACACTGTAGGAGATAGTTATGTACTCATATGTAACATTGTTTCCTTCAAAATCAAAACAACATGAGGAGTTAGCTCCCTCCGTAAATACTTTTTTTGGCTTCACCGCAGTCTAATCGATTTTATTAAAGGGAATTCGTGATGCCAGGTACGAAAGCCACCCTATATGAAGTTTAAACTTTGCCCTTTTATAAAGAAACCTATTGTCATGATCATTATTTCAGTCTAACAAAAAAACTAAGATGGGATCCTTTCAGACAAAATAGCCACAATGCGTCATTTGAGCAAAGCAAACGTTATAAAACATAGTAATGGTAAAGATAAGTATGTAGTGGAAGTTACGAAGATCTCTGTACTTCGACATTTAAGTGTGTCGTAACTCAAGATAAATGTTGCTGGTTATTTCGAAGTGAACAATAGAACACCAAAGAAAGGCTGTGTATTAGGTAACGAAATAAACTTAAAGGTGACCAAACTGCCGATTATAGCTGATTCCTACAGACAGAACACAAAAAATTGCTTCGTAAAGGAACTACCTTCCAAGAAAGTTACAAGGAAAAGTATTAAAATATCATCAGCAATTAAAAAAGCATTATCTGAAGATTCTGGCGAAGGATAACCGTGTAAAAGTTGGAGGATGTTTTTTTCTTTTGCTGTTTTTATTTCAGTAAATTGGGAACATGTAGAATGAAGAAAGTTATTCTGTAGCTGCTTTATTCAAGAATATTGGTAACATGTCCGAAGGAAAAAAGCTTAGGGGCATAGAAATGCTGGTTGGCGAAATTGAAAGATAAAATATAGAAAATATAAAACCCCGAGAATTCGAACTTGTGGAAAACTCAAAATGCTCAAATTCTACACAAAACTAAATTGCTTCAATCGTGAAAAATTAAATAGAAATAGCTTTTGCCGATCGATATTTTCTTTTAGCTATAGGTACATTGTCGTTGTTTGTCTACGTATATTGTTGTGAGCCTAATTTAGTGAGCCCTTTCTCACGAAATTCTTAGTTAAAAATTGTCTTCAACACGCAACAGATACTGTGCGGTAAGTATAATTATTTTGTTCATTAAACAAATATTCTTTAATGCTCTATTGTATCTTGTCTGCATTTGGTTCAAAATTAATAGGTGTTACACCAACCTAGTCATTGTAGATCTTACCTATCTATAAATAATGTTTTGAAGTTTTCGATAACACCAAACATATACAGTTAATGAATTAACACCGGTCATTTCTTATTTAGTTTTAATTGTTTATTTACGTTCACATGTTTCCAGTGTTTGTTCTTCGTATCTCCGTGTTCGTCCGGGAACTACGGTATGGTGCGGCTAGTGGCTTGCCAACATCCCACGAGGTGTGTTGAGTCGATGACCTTTCTCTCCAGGAAGTCTATACCTCAAATTAATAGCTCACTCCATCTCAAAGCCGTTAATAGTTATGGCGTTAAGTTTAAGTAATGTTTTACAAAGAGATACAATTTTGAAGGAGGAAATAAGGTATTGTTTCGTGTTGTGGTAATTGAATTTAAACCTCTGTCATTTGTTTTGAAGTTAAACGCTGTTTTAATAATTAGTTTATGAATCCGTCTGTACCTAACCGCAGCTTTATATTATTAGATACCATGGATAAACAAATATGCAACAAATACCCGAATATGTGTAAATCCCTCATAACTCATGCATGCAGTAAAACATTTCAGTGCGATACGTATGATATGACGTCTGCCCCAAGGGTTTACTGGTACTGAGAGCGTTCATAGAACCAATAAACTTGTAATACATACACAAATCATGTATATTTGTTACAAGTTTAAATAGGACATTTTATACCTACCACTAAACAGGTTCACATGTTGTTCCGAGTTCCAACGTATTAGATTAAATTGTGTGCACTGAAACGATGAGGTTTCTTTTTTACGACAATTCAAACAGTTAAGTCAAGTCTAGTCTATAATTTAGGAACAGTAAACAAACGGTAAATCGTAGCAGTACATTTTTGATAGATAATTTATGTTCTTCCTGGAAAAATCAAAGTAAGAGATTGTACAAAGTTATTAGAAGGGGGCCATAGGTTGCGGTAAACACCGAGGGCCAGATATCTGAGGCATTAAAGGAGACAGCCTCGTGCAGATAACCGCAACATAAACGAACCGTAAAGCTGTTTGTTCACTGCTTTTACGATTATTTGTTGGCACTTTAGTGCGACGAAAATTCTCAAGGAACCGGGCAAAGAAAAATATCACGTAAGCGGAATAGGACTGGAAAAGATAACATCTTTGTATTGTTGGTGTTGCGCTGCCTTCTATATGCGATAGTAAAAGTGTTTCTGCAAGCCACATTGCGATAACAACGACTACCAGCATCTTGGAAAACGTTGTGCGATGTCTAATTTACAGGGTCCGCTATCCAGGCAGTAAATTCCGTTCTGGACACAGAACCGCGAACATTGCATTAGCGGTATCGCCTGTTTAAACAACCCAAACACTAGCCGCTTTGAAGTGCCGATGGCAGACGTTGTTTGACACAGGGCCAAACAATAAACCTTCATATACTCAACACCTCCGCTTTTTAACATCTTCGACGGTGTGCCTGGCATAATGTTTGGTTTTGGGAACAAATTGAGAAATTGTTATCGTGTATTTACTGTTCCGAAGGGAAAGTTTCACACAAGAGAAACATTTGCTTTTTAAGTTTTGTTAAATATTATTGTTGGAGATGTTGGAATACGACGAGTACTCCAGGAAAATAGTTACCATGCGGAAAAACAAATGTATTTTTTGGTAACCTTTAATTCCAAGAATAATAACTCGCTTTCTTCTTTCTCTCTTCATAACGTGCCTGTCGTAACATTTACTACGTGTCTATCTGTTTGAATGCATTTGTCAGATGTAACACAAGCACGGACAAGAAGCATACATCAAACGCATAACAGGAACTCTTAAAATAAACCGCATGAAAAATGTTTGATCGCCATCGATTGACCCAATCATGTCGGCACCGTTTACTTTGTGGACTAATTAAAACGCAGAACAAGATGCGTTTCTCATAAACATGGTGGTGGAGTGCAATGTATGGTCATCGTCATGTGGCCCGTACAAAGTGAAATAGCTTCATTGCCCAACCGTGCGTGAAGGAACATTAAATCAGCGTCGTTCACCTACGGAAGATTACACCAGGTTATCGAAAAACGTAACGTTATCAAACGATTGCTCCTTCAAACGTTTCTACAGTCAAATAATATTGAGTTTCCGACACACGATTTCAAAACGTAATAGGCAATTCCGATACGAATTTTAGTATCGTTTGGTGCCTTGTCGTTTAAGGAAAAGAAAAACATAAGCGATATTATACCTGTTATGTATTTTAAGTTTCTAAGAAGGTAAAGTCAACAGCCATTTCTGCGTACCTAACAGATATTCAAAGCACTTATGCGTTTTCTTAAGCAGTACTTCAGTAAGGGTTTAAGAGATCTGCGAATTGAAGCATCGACAACATTTCTGTATACATAGGTTTTTTTTTTTTTTTTTTTTTTTTTGGGTGGGAAATCATCAAATAACTTCTCCCGCTCTGGGTGGAGCAGGAGGGCGTGTCAGACTTTTACTGACTAAAACCCACCCGTGTTCCTTCAGTAGCCCTTAAGCCAGGGGCTGTGGTGTCTCTTTCGAACAAACCCGCACCCCTGGCAGGCATCGACCCTTGCGGGTCCCATCACTTTTGTGCTGACATCTCTTTGAGGCGCGCGTGGAACACAACGCGCCGTCGACTTGGGCTTGGTCCTTACCGGACAGCGAGCTACCCATTACTCGCCGTCCGCAAGCCCATGCCTACGGTGGCCGGAAATCGGCCTGGGATTCCCGACGCCCAGGGCGTCTCCGTATCCTGCGGCGGCTGGGGTCGCGAGGGCGCATATGCTGCCTCTCCCTCACGTGCGCCGCCTCCCTCTTCGCGAGCATCACTGCTTCGCTGAAGGAGGTGACGGCTCCCCATGCCCTCTCGCTCCGTACCATGGCCTGGACCAGGGCCGGACGCGAGAGATCGCCGCCGCCGATCGCCTCCACGAGGACACGGCGGTGCTCCGCCCAAGCAGGGCAGATCGCCACCGTGTGCTCCACCGTGTCCTCAGGGCGATCTTCGCAGTGGAAACACCCGGGCGTTTCCTCCCGCCCTATCCGAAACAGGAACCTCCCGAAACAACCGTGTCCGGTGAGGACCTGCGTCAGGCGGAAGGTGAGGACGCCATGCCGCCTCTCGAACCACTCCTCAAAGAGGGGACTTACCGCCGCAATCGTGGCGTGCCCATGTATACATAGGTTAATGATTGACATACCGTACTAGGAATAATCTAACAAGATCCGATGTCCTTTCAAATAATGATTAGCAATAGAATGAATAGAAGCTATATAAGGTAAAACCAAGCTAAAGACGGAGAGTTATACTGTACAGTGGATTGAGTGTCATTTAATCTATCATAGGTACATTACGGGCACATTAGGTACATTTCACAACGTGTGGTTACAGCAAGTTTGTGCAACAAGCTCATAGTCATTCAACAAGTACACAAATCAAGGTTGATAACCCATTTGCGTTACGGTCTGATACCACTCTGTGTAGCTTCCTCGTATTCATTACGTTTTACTGGTATTCATTCACAAAAGCCGTTTGATCGAAATTATGTAACCTTTTTTGCCCTTTCATATTAAATTTGTAACCTACCTCCGTGTTTAGTCACGTTTTGAATCATCCTTTTTTTTGGTAGTCTTAAAGCCAGGTGTGTTGATATTCAGATAGATTTATCCATGAAATGTACGGCCGGCGTTATTAGGGCAGGCTAGATACTGTTTTCCTCCATGATGCGTTGCTTCTTTAAATATATTTGAAGTGTATGATCAATACAAGACATTAAGATAACAAAAATCTCTAGTGGAGTTTCAAAGATAAGCCCAAGGAAAGCGTAGAACTGCTGTTCTGAACTGTTGCTCGAGGGAACGGAAAACTACAAGTTTTTTGTTTTTTATATACTGTCCCACTTCTGCGAAAAGGGCACTCTTTACCAAAACTATTAATAAATATAATTTATTTTTAAGTTGTTATAAATTCACGTTTCATGGGTATTAGTGGTAGTTCTATCTGTCAATAATTTATTTAACTACTTAATTTCTCCCGAAAACTGATAGCCGATTGATTATTTTTATGAAAATACCAAATATATTATTTAGATTGCTGTTGAAAACATAAGTTGATTTAATGAAAGGATAAACTTTACAGGGATCAGAAGTAATTTCATTAGTAAATGGCTAACTGGAAAATTAATTATAAACGCGAAACGAATTTTGTATCAGAACACGAACCTTCAAAATTCAATGTTATATATATACCTCTACCTACTAAGCAAAGGTGCTTAGTGTCACTCAGGATTACGAGACGACTAATCTTCTGCGTGACACGTTTTTTTAATCATACACATACATTATTTTAATAGGTATGTAGTTTACAAATGTAGGTTCTGTTGTATTCGAAGTCTGTAGTCGAATGGATGTTCAATTGTTATCTTCGTAACAATAGCAGTGGCCTAAAAATACTGGCTCCAAAAAGTTCCAAATAAACTCTCCACCTCATTTTCATAGACATTCTGTTCAGCAACTGCGCAATCTCTTTAAATTTTTATTTCGAATACATTACGGGTAACTGGGCACGGCGTGCAACGGTGCATTCACATTCATACAGCCCGTAGTTCCGAGTACAATGTTTTAATAAATCACCAAGTAACGAGCTTGTTACAGTACTTACAGTAGCCGTTTCGCCAAATCAGGACACGGTATGAAGAGCAATTTATTTCATTCGAAAACGTAGTGGTTCATTGACGAAAGAGAGCGAAATAGGTGAGCATTTGCATCGTACTTGAAACGGTTAGATACAGCTACTAAAATTATGTTACTGCTGAATATAAATGGACTGTTACTGAATGTCCAGTCAAGTTTAGAGTTATGTAGCTACTTGCGGATACTACTTCAACTAAATCTATTTCAACGCTATTCGCTTGTTCGTGGAATGTCCAAGTGCAAAATCGTAAACGTTCAAGATTTTATATCCGCGAATGTCTCATAGCCTGATCCTACACTAAAGGAGAAAATAAACCGCTCTTCATTGTCAACTGCAGGAACGATTTTGTTTCCTGTTCTTATTTCAGAGTCCAGAGGTACGGCAAAGTTATAGGTATAGGGCGACCTTATTCCGATTTAATAGCTATCGATAACGCGTGATCCTAAACATTAACTACAAAGCAAATGTATAGAACTGTAAAAACAGCATAAATTATTTATGAGACTCTTAAAGCACTCACCGAAAACACATTACTAGACTAATCTGCGTTAAAGGAGGAGGAAATTAAATCAAGCTGCAGAAATTACGCGGATGTCGAGACGAGAAGAATAGAATAAAGCTTTATATTCTCCCGTTAGAATACCTTTCTATAATGTATTCAGACATTGAATATTTAGTTTGCATTTTATATCCACACTATCCACAAAGTAACTGTAAGCTTAGGTTCGATTAGCGGGACTGACTCCGGGCTGGGGTCCACCTCATTAAAATTTTACTGCAGCATCGCTATGATAAGATAAGGGAAGTCGCCTCGGACATGGATTCGCACAAAGGTGTACATTTTCAGCAGCTTGAATTTATGCAAAAGGTTTAGAACTTAAGAAAAATTCAGAGAATAGGAAACCGAATGCAACAGGTGCAAACAATGCTTCAAGCCGCATGGTTTACGTAAACTAACCAAGAGGCTTGAAGCAATCCAATGATTTATTTAGGTGTCATCGCATCGCCTCTAACATTTACATATCTGTCGCTTAGTAAACGTGCAATGGGTAGAGCTTTATGCTAAATACGTGTGTACACCCGCATACAATGACAAGAAACGTTGGAGAAGTGTGGTATTTCACAAGGAAGTGGCACTCGGGATGCGGTCGAGCATTCGCCAAGTCCGCCTTTGGCTAGGGCTGTCAATCTCGTGACCACGGCACAGACAAGGTGCAAGCTTCCGGCAACTAGCGGTGAGACCCTGTATACAAGTACGGGTTTCCCGAAAGCGATACACCTAAGAAGAACTTGTATTAAGGTAACGTGATATATTGCGTCCGTCATATCGATACAGCTACTCATAAGAACGTATGTGGGAATGGATCCTTGATTTATTTTTATTAAATTAAAATGTTACAATGTGGAAAGCTTGATTTACACAAAGGATTTGTATCTGAGCTGCACACAATAAGACTAGCAATTTCTTAACCCTGCTCAATCTGCTGGAGAAAAGAGCGACACGGGTTCAAAAAGATATGCACGGATTGTTCTTTATACAAACGCCTTTAGCTGTTATTACAAGAATAGTAACTGAAAAACGAATGCACGTATTGAGCGGTACGAGTAAAAAAACAAACAAAATCGGTTATAGCTTCATAGTGAGATTAGAAGTGGAAGTCTTTATTGTAGTGCAGGCAGTCGCGGCAACTTATAGTTCACGACTAGCTTCAGGCGTCAGGAGTCACCTGTGTGGTCCGCCGCCGCGTTTGTGCAGGTTAATACATAATTATGTGCTTTACCTCTGTTCTATTTATTCAAATACATGTAAACAGACCACCGGATATGATAAATGGAATATTTAATCAATACCACCGGTTAAATGAAGCCATCGGTGAAGAAAATTGACCGCTATCACGAATAAGCAGCACGTGAACATGACAGTTTTATGGAACAGTAATTTGAGGTCGGCTTGATTTACGTGTATGAAACGTTGGTTTGTAAAATTATCATTTAATTGCGTACTGAATGAATAAGCCATGAGGTCAACGAAATTGTAGCAACTGGAATGAGACGGATGACGGAAAATTTAAATTCGATTTTAAAAATGACATTACACTTGGTGGATAATTCTTCATCCACCCGGTACTACTTTAGCAAATAGAATTTTCACGCGTACGTTCTAAGTATACGACTGGCGGGTGCAATTTGTCAGCCGCCTCAAGCAAGCCCCTTATACACAGCTGTTGCTAAATTGTATAAGAGATCCTTTATTATAAAAGTCCTTGTAGAAACGTTGACAGTACCTAATATTCTGATTTAAATTAAAAGTCAAGATGTCACTGAAAAAACTTAAATTAATGGCGAAGACATAAATAGCTTCTGGCCATGAAAATAAATTATATCCTGATTGCTCAATAGAGACTTATACGGGAACTTTACTATTATGCTAATCACGAGATGATGCTATAGCTACCAATAAAGTTACAACGAGGAATCTAATGCATGAAACGGGTTTCAAAGCTTGGAATGTGATATTAAATCTAGCCCATACATATTAAAGAAAACTTTAGTTTACAATAGCTACAAACTGAGGTCTCTTAAAGTACACCATTCTAACTTTCTAATACATCGGCAATGATTGTAAACACACAAATAAACTTGTGCATTTTATAACCCTCTGCATTCGCTAGGATAAACTATGTTAATAATAGGCGTCAGTCGAGGAGTATGCTTTTAAGGAACAAAGTGTTAGAGCACTAGCAGTCAATCTTTGCGATATCGGGCTCTCGGTAACTGTTCCTTATCGCGAATAGCAAAAAAGCCTTTCCATGTCAAGAGCTGTCGGTAGAAAAGCCCCTTTGTTCCTAGTACGACACTTATGGATGCGAATTGTGCAAACGAATACGGTGTTTGCAGTTTTAGGGTTCGACACCTGCGTAAAATGTAACGTAGGTAACAAAGCTTTTAGGAGGTTTTTCGATAAAAATTGTCCCCTAGTATATTTTTAATCTGCATCGAAGTCTTGATTTAGGTGAATGCACTCCATTTAAAGACAGAAAGAACCTTTCAAACAAACGAATTTCTTTGTATTTGCAAGATAAATTCGCGAACTCCAATAAATCCAAAAAAATAAAATGCATCGACAGCCAAGTCTTACCTATAGCTGTCATTGCCACCCCTTCTTGTTTTCTTCACGCTATTTTTCTTTTACAATCGCTTTTTCAATTCTCTATGGGGTTACGAGATAAAAACCAACCGATAATACTCTCACAATCAGCTATTATTGGACTATCGTATTCAAAGTCCCATTGTCCGCCCCCGAGGCGTTTTACAATCACCTCGGAATTTTCTATTTACTGCACTTTGGAATGTGTTTGTGTTGTTACTTAACACTGGTTTTTTTACCAAGTGTATGGGTTGGGTTTGGTCTCTATCTAGGTTTCAGATGGCTGGAGTTGACAATGTGTCTAATAGATGGTATATCCATCTGTAGCAATTAATTCACTGTGCTTAATTAATAACACTGTTGTTAAAAAAGGGAAACTTTCCATTATTTAAACACGTCATGGAAACAGAATGTCTGTGTCTGTCGTCTCCACAATGTACACAGATGTACAGTCTACTACTTATGTATGTATTCGGGTTCAATAGGTAGGTCGGGTGGGGCATGCAGTTAATTTGTAGTCGTGATTGAATTAACGAAGCCGACCGCTTGGCAGAGCTCATTTCGAAAGCTGTTAGATACTATCATCTTATGCCTTTATACTGTAGACCGTAATAACGAAAGCATTTCTCAACTTTATAACAAGCCTACGACTTTATAGCTGCCAGGAATTGGCGAACCGTGGATTCTCACAGGTAAGGTACGCCTCTGGTAATCTAGCTCAAAATTGAAAATTCATTCACTGTGACGACTTGCCATTGTGTGCCCATGCAAATGAAACGAAAACAGAAACGGAATAGCGAAATATTAATTTCCAACAGTACTGTCGACAGAATTGAACTGAAATGAGAAATTAATCTGGTTTGCTGTGCTGTTGGCGACTGCGCAGAGATTCTTTTTGCCTGTCAACTCGGTTATCTACAAGCCGTATGAGAAGCGATGTGTACGATTTATTTCGCGGCAGGGTTCTAGCCTTGAGGTTGTCGGCTACATTGCATCTGTCCGTTTGAGAATATTACGCATATGTCAAAATTAAGTCTGGGTACGCACTACACAAGTTTAGCTGATCGTAAACTGTGAACTTTAAGATGAGCTGCTTTAAGATTAAATCTGTTTGTTTAGTATAAACTTGCGAGTAGTCACAGTCGACTGAACGCTTGTCTAACGAGGAGTGACGGCTCTAGGACACAATACTTGGCGGTTCAGGTGTGTAAATTGTGACGGCAAAGAATGCTGTGTTCACACGAGGCACACGTAAGCCTATCACAGGTACAACGAAATTATTAAAGTGGAAATATTGTACGTCAATCTAAGTTAATGCTTGACGAGTGATAACAGGAGTTACATACATATTTATGCCTCATATTTTCATGCTAATTATTCAAATCAAATCATTTATTCGCATAGAATGTAGGTATTGTACAATAATGTTGTTATAAAATTTAGTGAGCCGGGTACATTCTACCTGAGTTTGGGCATGCAAAATTTAACAAATATTGCGATGGGTTATGGAAAAATGAATCTACATAATTCAAATATAACGGTACCACAATGAAATGTTAATGAATCACCATCATCATAGGAAATAAACGGGAAGTTACGTAATTACTCTTTGTACTCGTAAAGAAAGCGGTCAAATGTTAAAGAGATAATTGTTAGTACAGGAAATTAAAGGCATTTAGTAATGTAGGACAATCCTCGGCGGGCCCGCTTGATGGCAATCTTGAACAAAGTCAGCCAACTTGCTCTTATTACTGGCAGTAACGCTCACTGTAATCTTGTTCATCTCACGATTTTACAAGCTTTCCACTTGACATGCAGAATTAGTTTTTTTGACTAAACATTCCGACAAGATGAACTTCATGAATACAAGGATTGTCTGCTGCTTGCATTGCAGTATCATGAATACGTATACCTACAACCATTCTTGTTAAAATTGCTTGTAGTTAGTATATTATATTTGATGGCCTCAGTTCACAGTGATTAGATAATATTGTTTATTTTGTCTGTGTCTCCCACACTTGATTATACAACTTATCCATATCCATTCTCATATATTTGCAAACTTAGTTTGCAGTTTGCTTGTTTGTTCGTCTCTGAACCGTCTAAGTGCGTGAGTCATACGCGTGGGATTCAACTAGTGTACTGAGTTAGTACTTTACCAGTTCAAGTGATCATGATTCAAGGTTTCTCACCGTAGAATAGACCTTTAATAAGCTAAGTGTTCTGTGGGAAGTGGTTCATAAACTAATTTTGTTGTGAGCTAAAATAGGCATAATTTTATGCGATGCTGTAACTAGCCGTGTGGTCTAGGAGCATATCTTAATTGGTTTTAATATAGCAGTGTCCGTTTTATGTGTCTTTTGAATAACAGTACTGAAATGGGAGAAACACGTCTGCGAAACGATGCCTTGAGCTATAAACATCAAGTAAAGATCAAAGTTGATTTCGACTTACAGTTGACCAAGTTCAAAGCGCTGGTTTTGTTTTTAATTTGCAATATTATGGCTAACAAGACCAACTCATGATGCGATAATTGCGAGATGGCCGTGTTGAATCGGATAGAACATCGATTAATTTACTTTTATTCGCTGTTGGTTGATTACAAGTGGATATATTGGAGACGCTCATCCTGCGCTTCTCGTTACCATAAAATGATTCAAGTCAGACCACGATTAGTAACACCGACTACAAATTACTACTCCAAGTACCCTTTGGAGAGTGAGGCTATAAATATATGGTACGTAGATCTATTTTCATAGTGTATATTTACCAATCAATTAAGTGGGATTCCAGTATCGCGTGGCTCACGCTTATCTGTCGAGTATTTTTTATTTACGGCTCCATCCAGGGGCGTGGACTCGCAGATAAGTCCACCGCAGGATTTGTCCCAAATGTTTTGAGTGCCATTTCGTGAAATAAAATCTTTATGTTCAATCGCAATCTTCAATGGAATTCCCAGCGATTCTTTTCATTATTTTCGTCTCACGGTAAAGCATTAAGTGTAAAATAAATTACTATAAACAATAAGAGTAAGTAAGTATCACTGTCAATTAAGTTCAAGAAACTTTTTCTTCAAGTAATTTATTTTTTGTAAGATTGCAAAATAAATTGGTGATTGTGAATCGAGAGCATTTAAAATTCTCTTCGGACTATTTTTTTGTGATGACAACATTCTTTAAATGGACAACTTTCCATACCGTTCACGTCTGCTACAAACGTTGTGGACTGGCAATGACTGGTATTTATCGAAAATTAACATAATGTTAGTATATTTAAATGTTTTCTGTGTAGTAGGTAATTGAAAGATATTTTACAGTTTCAATTTCCTACTGTTTTTATGATGATTTTCAACGATAATTGTCATTTTCTATGCAACTAACTGAGATTATTTCTGCTTAGCTTTCAATGATTTGATGGTGATTGGAATAGTTTATTTATGAAACGTAATTTTACGCTTGTCGCAACGCTACTAATTTTATGAACAGGTTCATAAAATTAGTAGTGTTGCAATCAGCGTGAGCAAAACTTTTTATTTTTTGACAAAAAGAAGAACTGCCCAGCTTTTTTCCAACTACGTTGGGCTTCCAGTCTAACCGGATGTACTTGAATTCCAGTAATTTACATGGAGCGACTGCCTTCACAACCCAGATACAGGGTTAATACTGGTAAGAATGGTTGCCAGACTTTCAAGTGTCTGCCGATCCGTAACGACTTTCAAAGATCCACCAATGACAGCCGGGACCTAACAGCTTAACATGCTTTCACAGAGGGTTCTTGGTATAAAATGGTTACCAATCCGAGGATCAACCGCGGCATGGGTAGCTTAACCTGCTCGATCGACCCTTGCAGCGCCTGTTATTACTTAGCTTACTTAAAATATAATATTTTATCATCAGTGTCATAAAATACGACTGTTATTTTTTTTTAAGAAACTACATACCTCGTATACTCAAACCTGTGTGCCGATTAGTTCAGCTTTAACAACAAGTGGCTCAAATAATTAAGTAAGTACCATAACAAAATGGTTGTGAGATTCAATTTCCTTAGTATATACCTACCTATCTACTCCAAAAGTTGGTATTGTTGGCTGTCACGAGTGGCGTGACTAAAGACCATCGTGGCTTGATCCATGCGAGGTCATTGGGCCAACATTTGGCGTAGCGATGCCAAGGTCAACGCAAGCTCTGTATTTCCTACCACAAGTACCTACTTGTAACTCGTAAACTGCTTCATTATAATTCTGATGTTTAAAGATTAAGGCTGACGTATCCTTCTTCAAGCAGCCTTAATACATCATTATGTTGCAGTCACTGTAACATTTTCCGTTTCTCTTCATATTATCCATCCAGATTATTCGTCCAATTATGTTTGAAGTTATGTTAAATTGTTTTCTGTGCCTCGGAAAGTACGTTATACAGTTGGGCGTCAGAAGCCCGAAAGGCTGACAACCAGTGTTACTACTGGTTACCGAATTACCCAGTAACTGCTCTATGTAAAATACTGATATTTAGCCACATCCGGTTTGACTGGAAGCCGACCCCAACATAGGAAAAGGCTAGGTAACTGATGATGTTCGAAGTTTTTAACTCAAATGTAAAATAATATTGCGACAAAAATCGTGTAATAAGCCTATTAGTAAATAATCCAAATTATAATCAAAATGAACATGATCCACTTAAAACAAGATTATAACTGCCATTTAAAAAAATCTACCTTGTAATATTTTAATAGTTTTATTGGCACTACGCCAATTATTACTTTATGTATTTACATTAATACAACCGGTTTGTCTTGCTGCGCGTTTTTCTCCTTACGTTGGTATGTAAACGTAACAATTTGATCTTACGCAAAACTTAACAAGCACCGCGTTATTTCATTATTTACCAAACAGTTTTTTTTTTTAATGATACTGTTTTATTAAAGATTTATTTTTCACTCTCATAGGCGCAGGCCTCCTCTCACCCAGGTATGCATATACCTCTTCAGAGGAGCGTAGTTTCCTCTGAAGATGCCAGAAGGCTTGGTGCGTCGTCGGCTGGAGTTTGCCGAGCATCTTGTTCCAGCCCTCGGAACGATTTGCCGTGCGAATTTCTTGCGTTACTTCACACCCGATAGCACATGTGGGGTTTTTTCGCGTCACATGGAAACGAGTCGTAGGCACGAAGAGCCATGTCTATCAATTTAAGACTGGCTGTGAAAAAACATAATCACCTAGCATAAACAGCCTTTAATATTCCCACTGTTGTGACAAAGGCCTCCTCTCTTCGTGAGGGAGTGGGCTATAAATCTATAATCTACTACACGTGCCCAGTGCGGCTTGGTAGGTGACACATTTCTTCGAATTTTTGGTTGTAGGACATGTCGGTTTCTTCACAATGTTTTTCTTCATCGTTTTGAGATTTAATGAAATGATTTACACAAAGCAAAGGGCTTGTCTACGACCTGCAACTCGTGGTCCTGGGAATAATAGGTCTTTACCTATGAAATTGCCGTTTTGTATGAAAAAATTTAAACGAATTTTTTTCATGAATTTTTTATTTGTATTAATCGAAGTAATCACCCATGCAATCAATGCATCTTTGCCATCGCAGTGGCAGTTTATTGATGCCCTTCTTAAAGAAATCAGCTGGACGGGAGGCAACAAATTCTTCAAAGGCATTTTGTACTGCCTCTCGGGTATTAAATTTTTTTCCCGCCAAGAAGTTATCCAAATTCTGGAAAAAGTAGTAGTCTGTAGGCGCAAGGTCTGGTGAGTAGGGCGGATGACGGAGAGCTTCCAACCCCAGTTCTTGCAACTTGGAGACCGTCTGCTGTGCAGTATGAGGTCGCGCGTTGTCGTGCAGGAGCAGCGGAGACGAGCGATTGACCAATGCTGGTTGGAGATGCGCCAGCTTCTCCATCATTGTGTTCAGTTCTTCACAGTACACATCTGCAGTAATGCTCACCCCGTTTGGTAAGAAGCTGTGATGAATCACACCGGCGCTAGACCACCAAACAGTGACCATCACTTTTCTAGGGGTAAGTTTTCGTTTAGGGCATTGTTTAGGTGCTGAACCAGGATCCAACCAACTTGCTGAGCGCTTACGGTTATCAAACAGAATCCATTTTTCATCGCAGGTAACAATGCGGTTCAAAATTCCTTCATTTGTGTGTCTGTTGAGCAGTGCAAGGCACGTCTCGACGCGTACTTCGCGCTGGCGATCATTGAGTTCGTGGGGCACCCATTTGTCAAGCTTTTTTACCTTGCCAATTTGACGCAAATGGACCAATATTGTTTTGACGCTAACGTCGAAAGCTGCTGCTAATTCAGCCGTAGATTGTGTATCATCAGCTTCCACAATCGCCTTTAATTCGTCATTGTCGACCAAAGTCTTCGGACGACCGCGAGGTTCATTTTTCAGGTCGAAATTTCCAGAACGGAAGCGAGCAAACCAATAACAGGTGGTGCGTTGGTTTGTAGTGTTAGCTCCGTAAACGTCGTTGATGTTGCGTGCCGCTTGTGCCGCGTTGCTGCCACGACGGTACTCATATTCCACAATTACTCGAATTTTTAACGTATCCATGATGACGAAAAAGATTGAAATGCGATGAAAATGTAACACTAATCAATAAAGAAATGACTACTTTTAGAAAAAAAAATCCATGTTTTTAAAATAAAATTAATTTGAAATTAGAATTCTTAGCCAAACAAAAATTATTTTGATTTGAAATGGCCAGTACTGCAGAACGGCAATTTCATAGGTAAAGACCTAATATAAACAAACGCCTGAATTTCTTTCTACCCGCGACATGCAGGTTATTCACCTGACATAAGTAGTCATTTTACATATCACGGACGTGGTTTCTGAATAGATAATATAATACAAATAAAATTCGATGAATGGACATTAATTAATAAGTGCAAGCAAAGGAAGTAATAAACTTTGCTATATGGACCGTACACATGGGCCTAATTTTAGAAAAGCGCCAAGTGCGCTTAAAGCGATCTCTTAACTCATAAAATGGGAAATTGAAACTTGCGTCATACATAACTGTGTAAGGCATTTTCGTAAGTTAGTACAATTTGCATAATAGGGTCACTTTTTCGTTGTTGAGTTTTCGTAGAGAATAAAAAAATGTGTTTCAATGACTCCAACAGGATCAAGAACACTCATATTTCATAACATAAAATTACGCCTTGACTCCCTGAAGGGTTAGCAGAGGTGTACGAAAGTGATGTTTAAGTCCCATGTAATTGGGGGTGAGCCTATTGCTGTCAACTGGCCACAAATCCAGACACCGCGCTGCTATTGAGAAATTCCAGATAGAAAAACCCAATAACATTTTTCCCTACTTGATCCGGATCCGGATCGAAGGACCTCATTCTCAGCTACTGCTTGCGATCACTAGACCAACGGGGCAGTATTCAGTATTCATATTTCAGTAATCTAAGTAGAACAAAACTCGCTAAGAAATCCTCAATTACTTTCAGACTAATTCAATTATTAAAGTTTTCTTGTGGCCGCTTTGGACCAACTGCACACAGTTGCTTTTTCCTCAAATGAAAATGTGTTATATCCCTATGATTAAAAAGACTCTTATCTGATAAATAGTTTGACGCTATACCGACACTCCTCTTCCCCTGCGGCCCCACCGCGTCCGCCATCAAACGGTGGCGGCCCCGTCCAGGCCACGGAAGGGAAGAGCGCTGCTCAGAAGCACCGGCACTCCCCCTCTACCGCAGCCCGTAACCCTCAGCCGCGATGCCTCCCATTCGACATCGCGGCCCACCTCAGTTGCGGTGCACCTCACCGCAACCTACTTTTTGGCCGCTACGTCGTCGGCTTTGAGGCAAAAGCCCTGACGAGCGGCCCCACCTTTGGGTTCCTCTTGGCTTCACCGTGGCCGGAATCCACGGTTACTGAGCCCCCCCGTAACGACAATGCGGGAACCAACTCGGGGGGGTGCGAACAGTGGTTGAATGACATTACAATTACGAGCTTGTGCAATAATTAACGCCACGCTCTGCACTATGGATACATCACCTTTAAATCATGTTTAGATGTAGCTCATTGTACCCAAGGCCTTTCATCTGTCACATTTGTGTTCCCATATTATGTTAAAACAATGGTTGACCGTTTGCTGGCCAGTCAAACAATCTACCTAGCCTTTTTCCTAACTATGTTGAGGTCGGCTGAATATCAGTATTTTACATGGAGCGACGGCCTATCTGGCGTCCACAACCCAGTTACTGGGTAACAGGATACCCCTGGCTGTCAGAATTTTGGGTTTCTGACTACCCGTAACGACTGCCAAAGATTTATGAATAACAGCCGGGACCAACGGCTTAACGTGCTTTCTGAGATACGCAGGGGTCTCGATAATGGATAGTCTTCCACCTAAGAACCAACTACGGCAAGCGTAGGTTAACCTTGGATCGACTCGTGCGGCTGTTCTATTTTACCCACGAGCTCCGTTGGCTGGAGAAATTTCTTCATTTCATTGCCGTGCTGCACTGCAGCAAAGCAAATTAGCTACTGTCATTTATCTCACCGTACTGAGATTTACAGACTTCCAGGAATAAGTCTGTAATTCATACCCGCGCTATATCATGTCACACCAGGAAACGGCGCACCTTATTTTGTTCTATGTTTTATAATGCAAGGCGTAAACACCCAAATGTAGCTTTAATACGCATTTTCATTAGGCACAAAATAGATAAATTAACAGGCATATGCAAAAGCTGTAAATACTTACACAACTATTTTAATTATTAGGATTCCGTACCTAAAGGATGGCAACGGGATACGCGACCCTACTACTATAGCTAAGGCAGCCTGATAGGACAGCGGTGTCCGTCCTTCGTAATAGGTAGACACTTGAAATGTTCACGGAGTGTGTAAGTATGGCCGCTATAGCAACAAATAATAAATATAAAATAAAGCAAAAAAATAAGGGGGTCCAGACAAGAAACATGTTTTTTTTTTTAAAGTAGAGTATAAAAAAATGTACAGTTTAATATTCTACAGCAGTACGGAACCATTCGTGGCCGCTTTTTTAAATGTGGTAAGTTATAATTGGGCTTGAAATTTTATATCGCATTATTTATATAACCAGGATAAACATTCCCCAATGTTTGTATGTAGTAGAGCGGAGAACGTGACTCCCGGTTTTAGTAAACAAACAATGTTTGTATTGTAATTTCAGCAGGTGGAGTTTCTAGGCACGTTTCTGTGCTTGAATAACTTGGGAAAAATGTACTCGCTTATGACCTGACGGCAAAGCTTTAAATTATGTTGCTCACTTTGTTAAAAAAAAAAACAAGACTTTATTCCGAATTTTTAATCCTTTTCATTTATCTAGTTATCTTTTTTTCATTTTTTTTATAATTTAATAAAGAGATCCTCGTTTACTAAAAAATAACTATTGTTATTCCAATTTTAATTCAGGATATCCATTCACGAACAAAAAATACTTTAAATTTTTTGTTTCATTAAAACATCTCAGATAAGCGGCGCAGTCGCCTGACCTTACAGGCCAAATTAACCGACAGAGAAGAGACGAGACGTCCAAAATTCTTTCACGTCCACTAGTCACGGTTGTAATCATTTGTGTTATGTGCCTTTACCCAACAATCATGTTTATTCCAAGTTCCGGGACTGTTTTTGTTAGTTCTTCGTTCACATTACTTCAGTCAGACGCATGAACATTTAAACTGATTTAAATGGGCAATTCAATATGATGACACCGACAGATTCTTGGCACGCGTACAAATCTCCTTGCTTAGGAACTCATTAAGGGCTTTACTTAAGATCTATTATAAGTTTTATTAAAATGGTCATCTTATAAAGTTTTATGTTTGATTTTGATGTGGTTTTAAGCAGTTTCGGTAGTTTTTTAGGACCAATTAAATGCCCAGAATAAATGCTACGGAGTATAAGCCTAACCTCAACGAAAAACATTTCTCAAAAGTGTCTTGTTCTGAACGACATTCAAAGGGCTCACTCTCACTCACTTTCTGTAACTCAAAACACAATAAAACTGATGGTTTCATCATCTGAATGTTACCATACGCCACTTTCTGCTCTTGTGAAGCAGATAAAGGCGAAACACAAATAGCTTCAGGACGTTACCCTTGTCAACGCTAGCTTTTCACTTACCTAAGTTATGGTCCTATTGTTCTAAATGCCGAGCGAGTGCCGTCCTGCCGCATGGCAGGGTGTCTAACTTGTTCTTACTCCTTTGCATCAGCTAATGGCAAATCATTTAACTTTCTACTTTATTAAAGATTCACCATATCCCCGATTCAGTCTTACTTAGGAGTATCATGTTTCCCAATAACTGGGTAGGTCAGATAGGCAGTTGTTCCATGTAAAATACTGGTATTCAGCTGTTTACGGTTAGTAGTTGGGTAACGGCTAGGCAGATTGATATTGAATATCCCCCGATTAATATTAACCTGCCTGAAAACCTGTATTTCATTCTAATCGCATTTGTACGCAAAACATTGGCCATATATCTCTGCAATATGTTGGAAATGTTTGAGAAGCCTCGCGTTCGTTACCCTTTGTCATATGGATACGCCAAAACAATGCTGTGATTTATGTGTTCATGGTTTGCAAGTTTGCTCGGTTGCACACCTACTTGTGTATAGAGGTATGAATGTTCAATAAATTATGTTTGGGCCAAACTGTCAGCTACGCGGTTTAGCCCGATATTATCAAATAACTTTCAAAACAAAATGTGACTTCGACGCTAAGAGGAAAAAGTTTGACAATACTTGTGTTGGTGAAGATGAAATGCCGGGAAAACGAAATGTTCTATCAGTGTTAGGCTGGCCATTAATTCACGAGACCCCTTAATTGGAAAATCCTTTTCAACGAAAGCCGTTGTAGACTAATGTGCATAATTGGACCCTCGACCGTGGACAATCGCTAGCGAAATGGGCCATCCCAAGTTTTTGTATAAGCGAGGAGTGGACAGGCGCCGTTTAATTTAGAGATTAAAGATGTTATTTTAACGTATACTTCAGTGCGAACATGATTCTATTAGCATAGGTAATCCCTTACCAAAAAAGGTCCGGTAAAAAGTAAAACCTGATGATAACGACGATGAATCTGCAATTCTGTATGGAAGATTCAATATCTGCATAAACACGAGACTTGATGAGATATTTTAGTGATTTTTTCACTAAAATATCTCATCAAGTCTCATTATGACAGGAAGTTACGTGTTGTTGGTGATTCAACTTTATCCGGCTCGACAGCATCCCGGAGTTGAGGGCACTTCGCGTTCCGGAAGAGGCCATGTTGGACAAAGAGTAGCGAGGAAGCTGAACAATCAAACTTAGGTCACCGATGCTCCCCGGATATTGAATTACGAAATCAATTTTGAAACGGATCGTTTGGCAAGGATGCCATTTGTAAAACATCGAAATTGAAATCGTGTTTTACGACACAGAACCAAATTGAAAATGCCAAACTTTTGCATTTTGCTTGAATTTATTAAAAACCTCCTAATTAAGCAACGATGACTGGACAAACAAGTGGACGACGGAACAAAACCATTAATTAATTTAAGTATTAATGTCAGTTCCCACAGAAATTATAGAGTTACACGTTAGTTAATAACGATAATTTGGCAGAAATTTGAATTTTACACATCTATAATTTATACGAAATGAATTGGTATTATAATTACCCTTTTGGATCTTTGATTAATGTTGCAATTCAATTTCTATTTTTAGTGGCAACTAATAGACCAAACGCGTATCATAGCAAAGACGAGGTAAGAGATGTCCAATGCCAATTTCCATTCTATATTCAATATTGATTTAAAACATGGGTATAGCATGAGAATTCTAAAGCCTTCCACTGGTCTATAAGAGGTATTGTCAAAGTCATGTATTTTAATAGGTCTTGTTCATTAAAGTCTTGGGAACAAAATTGAGATTGTAATGATATCCGTAATGTCTCGTCGAGGTCGTCCCAGATCATCTTAATAAGAGGCCGACTCCGTACAAATCGTTTAAGTTCTTGTTTGCGAAACGCTTTTGCCTTGATGAGCTGTTACGCACAGACTCAAAGACCATGGGTAGGTAGGTACCTACGCATTTACGCAATCTCGGTAGGGTCTGTCATCTTGAAGTGAAATTACGTACCGTACAAACAAATTTGTATTTAAAATCCGTTACATTTTTTAAATATTTACAGTTACACGCGGAAGTAATATAACTTAATGGTTCGCAGTCTACGCGATGGCTCTTAATTAAATTCGACAAATTTGATCATCGAGGGGCACTGCTCACAAGAGAATTCATAAAAGCAAGCACGAGGTCAGAATGAACAATGGTTTTTTAAATTAAAATTTAACGTTGCTTGACTTTTTTGTATGTTCAAGAGTTCTCATTCTAATCCGCGATGTACCGTTTAAAAAAAAAATTGGTTTAGTAACTTTGATTCAGTGTTAGTGCCAGCAAAATGTTGTTTACATTGTACTTCAGTATCCAGTAACAGATAACCAGACGCTTCGGTCGAGCCCTTTCAGTCACGCCGCCATTCGTGACTAACATTGATGTGGCTTTTAGATAAGCCTACGATATTATTTACACGGAGAATTTATTCTTTAGACTGTTTGGTCCACGATAAAATAGAATAAAGCTGAGATTGTAAGAATTTTGTAAGATACAGTGATATTTTATCGTATTTATTTCAAGTTCAAGAGTAAGAAATATTACGTAGATTTCAAGTATTTTCTCGTCTTGCTCAGTGATTTGTGGAGCTGCAAAATGCACTAAATCTTCAAGTTGACTTCATAGGGTTTTCTTTGTAGTTTTTACATTATCCCTAAACGATCCTTAGTAAAAGACATCTCATATCGTTTTGGGGGGATAAATAATCATTGGGGAAAAACACTCGCACTAAGCAGCCAACAAGGATCGGCAAGGGGCCATTTGTTTCGCAATAAAGTTGTCTTGCCCCATCTGCACAAATTAAAGGTCAGTAGATGGCCAGACCTTAATTAAACTTAACGAATTCGTAATCCAGTCAGCTCGTTCCTATTAAGAAAATATCAAGAACTTCGGCCAAGAAACCGTACTGTAACGTAGTAAAAATGCTACAAAACTTTGCTTCCTTATTAGTTTACTAAAGTCTTCAAGTTGTAGTAAGAAAACTTCATGAAGTCACATTTGTAAAAGTACTTGGAAAGACTGTAGACTTGATTCGCCTGAATAAATTATGAAAATGGATGGAAGCATTTATGAGCGAGGCATGATGAATGAGAGGGTATTCCAAAAGAAAACAATACTTTTAAAGAAAAAGGTCGACGCACTGATGATGATGAAGATCTACACTGTTACGCTACATATATTATTGTGTTCTGTGTTTGTATTGTATCATTAGAGTAAGGTCTGTACCGCTTACCTTACGATGGTAAAAATATATCAGCAGGGTGTACTTACCTGAAAACAAAATATTTACGTTAGCTATATATAGTTGGGTAAAAAAAGGGTATAAGGTAGTCAGGACCAGAAAATACAAATTAAAAGAATGGTCTTAAAACAAACGGGCTTTTTATTGTTTTAGCGGTTGCACGAATTGTTTCAATATGCAGGCGGCAACAATCGAAATGTTCAAGTAGGTTGACCACTCTACATGCAAAGGGCTGCGGGGTCGCTTTCAATATTACCTCCGTGTTACTTATTCCGTTGACATTGGGTATAATTTCGCTTGGAACCTATATGTTAGTACCTGGTACAAATTGTTTACGACAGCGAAAAGGCCAATAAGATCGACCATTGTGGTCAATAACGGATAATTGAAAAATGCTTACAAATTCGATTGTGAAGCCATGCGAGAATTTTTCTTATGATTTACGATTGGGCGAGGCTAAAATACCGCGGTAGGTTATTCTTATTTTGGCAGTTAAATATTCCTTTTCCTTTTTGCCAATGTAAACGATGTAGCAATGTAATGTGGATCGTACGATCCGGATTTCACGACGTAGATAATGTGTAATTACAATATGAGGAACTTTTCGATTATGTAATTGGAATATTTTACAACAGACTATCCAATAAAAATGCGGGCTCAGAATACAATTACGTTTAATTCTAATCATCTATCAATGTAGCATTGTGGCGCCCGCGCAGTCGGGCATGAAAATGTAAACCGATCGAAAAAGGAATGCAACGATAAGTGAATAGGGCCTAATTAAACGAGGGCCGTTGTTAGATGATAATGGCCGACGTACTTGTAGGTCACGAAGCTAAGGGCCCGTGATGCGATCGCGCTTTTGTTCAACAGATGTTCGCTCACACATTCGATGCAGATGTTTGCGAAATGTGACAGATTTGGACATTGATACTGATTCCCCTTTGTGCTCTTCACCTGTTTTTCGCTATAATATATTCAAATTAAAAATAAACGCTCGGGCCACAACAAAAAAGCCTAATGGATTTAACACAAAAAATTCAAGTACGGCTCTATAAAAACAACATATTTGAAAGTTATTCATGATGGTGCACGCTTTTGTAGAATGACGTCAGTGGTGCATGGGGGAGGTGAGACGACATCTGGCGTATATCAAAAAGCTATTTTAAAATGATAAGCATGATAACATCCATCCATAGTCATACCACTAATGCACCGCCCTGTGCGTTAAATTTCAATTACATTATAGTCATTATACCGTGATTACTATTGTATACAGTCGAGGGGACATTATAGGATGAAAGGACCATTATTACATCCTAAACGTTTTATTTCTGCGGTTACATCGGCACGTGTTCAAAGCAAATTGTCGTTGAAATAAACGAATCTTAATTGGGACCACATGGATTTTATATTTCGTCGAGTGAAATTGACGTGATGACTTTCGTAAGGAAGACTTTTATGGGCAAATACACGAAAAAAGTAGCCATTCACTGACGATGCAATCTGGTTACGAGAACCTGTCTGGACAGTAAAGTGAGGTAAAACGTGGATACTAAGTGCCCCAGTGAAGTCATCGGTAATTTCAACCGTGCCCAACTGACCGAAACGGATGAGCGTGAATAAGGATGAGCCCGCACATCACGAATACATTAAATTAAATTTATAAAACTACGGCATTAATGTCCTTTTAAACTACTCTAATAGCATTAGTCGTGTCGAAAAATTGGAGTGTTTTTGTAATTAGGTTCTAATGTTTGAAACGAGTTGATTAACGTTTTCAAAATTGGTTAAATGTTTTGACGCATTAAAATTTATTAAGCGCCAACTGTATTAAATTTAATTAATTAATGCCCCGCGTTCACATTTTATGTTGTTGCTCTGAAATCATAGCACGTGTTTGAAGCAGCTGTTGCAGTAAAAAGCAACAAAATATAAAAGTTATTGTGTCGACGAATCTATGTATTATTCGCTAAGCACAATACACTTTATCATCTGTCGGTATAGCACGATTTAGATTACGTTTTTATATCGCGTTTCATGTAGACACATGGTCATCTTTTTGTAATGTACGTAATTGTACTCCCAAAAGTACCCATATCGTGAAATTAACTGTGCAATGCCTACAGGATGGCTAACCATGAATTCAGCCCTAGACCCCTAGCAAAGAAAATGTCAGCTGAAAATTAAGATACCTACGCGGTCAAAATGTATACAACTGGTTTTTTTTTATAATTAACGGGCGAAGAATTTCAACGCAGTGGCGTCAGTATCATGGTACTGAATCCGTGGTAACAGGTTGCGCATCGTAATCCCTGCCAATTTATGCATACATATAATGTTTGTCAATTACAATATTATACAGAAAGTGTAAGTAACTAGTACCTACACTACCTACGATTACGTAGGTAGGTATACTTATACGAAGATTACCGGAAAAATCTATCAAAACTTTTTCGTAGCTTTCACGGCCGTGCTACGAAATTAGGAGCTACGCAGCTACGACAAGTTTAAATATAGTCTAAATCAAGTACCTATTTAGATGTTTACTCATATTTATGGCGAGTGATTAAAACACGTTCACGTCCCATAAACTAATACAATAATATTTGCAGTTTTAATTAACCTGTCAAACAATGCAATTTTATTACAATCGTAGATGCAATCTCATTATTATCTCCTATTTTTACGAGGGGCCGATAATAATACGGTGGAATTACAAACCATATGGGTGAGCGCAAGCGCAATGTATCTATGAATGAAGCTGGCATGTGTTTGAGTGATCTTTTAAGGACGCTATCACATTTTGAACACACTCGCGTTTAGGTATCTGAGCCGCAACACAACAACATTACGCTCACACACACATTGAAAACATTGTCCGCTCGATTTTATACGTAACTTCACACAATCTTGATACTTGAACGTAGTCTTTTTTAATTTTACTAATATGGATTGAGTAAAGTTAGTAGTAAGTTTTTAATCGAATTTGGTAACTGTTATTAGTACTTATAGTACTTACGTACATTACATTATACATGTTTTTATTGTTTTTGAAGATCATCAGTCATAACAATCATTACATGAAATGTTGAGGTCGTTTCTGGGTACCTACGTAATGTATGTACATTACGTAAGTAACTACGGGTTGTGTTACCGTTAGTTCCTAGTACCCAAAAATGACCTGAGCATAAAAATTACGAGGAACACCTACGATTATCCCGCAGCCTGCTGTTAGTATGAAAAGATGTGAGTACTTATAAATATTACAATTGTTGAAGCATTACTTCCATAATTAAATACCTACCAGCCTGGGACTTTATTATATATTTTTGTTGTGATATTTAAAAATAAGCATTTCCTCATATTAATTACAAGTATTTTATTCACTAAGACTGGGGGAAGTTCACTATTTTTTAATAAAAATTAAAACAAAAGTAGTAAAAAAAAACATATTGTGTAAGGGTAGGTTACAAATTGCAAAATGTTCACAGCAGTGTATGTACTTTACAGTGGAAAATAAATATAAAAAAACCAGTGGGACTCCGGGAGTGCCGACAGAAATGAAATCTTGAACAATTACGTGTGTATTTTTTGAATAGTGTCGTGAGTTAAATTGATTTTTCCTATCTCAAAAAATTCCCAACGCGCCTAAATAAGTTTTCACTTCAAATTCCTAGGTACAGAGGTGTCAGTAACGGTAACAGTGTCGCGAGTTCAATGGTTTTTTCCCCATCACAAAAAATGCCAAGATGCATGTATATCTGTGTACTTACATATACAATATACGTACATACTTATATACAGAGGTGTCGGTAACAGTGTCGCGAGTTCCATTGTTTTTACCATCTCAAAAATGCCCAACGCGCCTAAAGTTTTCTCTTATTTTTTTTATATTATGAATTTGTGATCTTTTACACATTATTTGTTTTCGTCAGTATGTTTGTGCGTATGTGTGAGCTATGATCTCTAATATTCATAGACCTCGCGTATCGAGGGTCAACTAGTTCTGGTAGTAAACAATTATTGTAGAATTTGATTAATTGTCCTTCCATATTTTCTTTCCAGAACTGGTCGTCCCTTTTTACGTATTCAAACTTCATTTTTCCATCCCCTGTCCACACTGCAAATACACACATGTTTTTGCCAGTTACTCGCAATTGGCCCTGAACTTGGTGGAACCATTTGCTTTTTTTATTAACTATGAAAGAGGCTGCTTTATGCTACCAAAAGTCAATTTTCTTTTCTACTGCAACGTTGGGTTCCATATTAAAAGCAGATTATGGACACTTCACTTCAACAATGCCATGTTTTGCACTGCAACAATGCCACAATTTGATATGACTTACAAGTGAAATTTCATTTTGCTCATCATCGCCTGCGGAGACATCTAAGCTGCTCTCCCTGTTAAATAAAAAAAAAACCTACCATATTTTCTAATACAAGAACGAACAAAACTCCAGAGTGGATTTGTGATTTCTGAATGAAAATACTTACAAAGTCTCATTACTTTGGTTTACTGCTACGTTTGAAGTATTTTTTGTCCTTTGTCCAAATTTCCGAATTCGTGGCATCTTTAATAATAAATATAAATATTTTTGCAATGCACAACATAAACGAATACTATGCATGGTATCAAAAGTTAAAACAATGCCTACTTGACTTTTAAACGCTACATCTAGCATTCTGAATTTATGAATTTACAACTAACTCGATTTAGCACAAGAGGGATCGCATATTTGTTTAAATTCGTCTTAATAAGATTAGTTTTCGTTAAAGTGATAATTATGATAATCAGAAACTCAACAGCAAACCAATATTGTGCTTTGCAGTGCCCTGACAGGGTTCATGTACAAAAACCGACAATAATATTGTAAAATGTGTGATGTGCATGAGAGCAAATAAATAAATAAATATTCGTAAACACTGCCAACCTCTAATGTAATCAACACCTCCAGACTCGATAACAATGTCGATTTTTGATCACACTCGTTATCTTGAATTTAAAATACATGTGGGGTGAGGAACCCCTATTAGGAACGAAATTCTTTATTTGAATTTCGCAGCCGCCATTTTTAATTTTTATTTTGACGTCACTATTGACTTCAGCATCTCCGAAAACTATAAAAATGACACCCATGATGAAATATTTGAAAATTTTCGAAGGTATCTTGAATTTTCTCTTTGACCTCGATTTTTACAAGTTTAGACATACCGCAACCTGCTGCAAATATGGATGACTAATCACCATCCCCAAAAACCCAAAATTCAACTACCCTAACAAAAGTCTCAAAAAAAAATTTGTTTTCGCCATTTGAATAGATAATAATACATTTAATGCAATTCATATCCGTAATCTACATCCATTTTACAAATAAATTATAACTATGTTTAAATTTCTAAAACAAATTCCAATAATCACACATACTTTTATTTCGGTCCGAAAAAGTATCAACTTCGTTCAACCAGAGTATACAATACAGTAGTCACGTTTATACGTAAGTATTTTCTGCGAGAAAGCGATACAGCCGTGCTTCCAGGAGCGCGTCTGAGCGCGGAATGACGAACCGCGAGTGTGCGCGCGTTGAAAATGTATGGATAAATTTGAGAGCATTTCTTATTTTTCACATAAAATAAAAAGTTATTTATTTGGCAATAAGATTTTTAGCTTTACGTATAGAGGACTATGTAAGCAACAATTCATAACTATTTTTGAGTTAAAATATGCAGTGGATTTAGTTATAATTGTTCCTATTCAGACCCCATTTTATTAAAAAAATTGCGATTGTTGTGATGGGGAAATCGTATTTGTGTGAGAATTTGGTATGTGGCTATATATTGTTTATGTCGTTCTTCTGGAGATAAGTATATTAGCTTTAATTTGACATAAGATATCCTCGCAGTTGTGACTCCTAATTCATTAAAATGGTACCTGAAAAGCACTGATATTTGTGGAAAAATGTGATAGCGTCCTTAAACGGCAATAAAAACGTTACGTTACGTTTTATCCCAATTTGGTCTATCCATCTGTCATGTTTATTACGCAAGCACTTAATCTCTCGTCATACGCGAGAAATATACTTGTATAAATCGCTTTAAATCAATGTAACGACTAACTTAATTCAATTTATTGGTACAAAGATACCAAAGGACGTCAGTTAAATGTTTAACCACTATATGTAATGTTTAACCACTTTTTATTTAGGTATATATACTATATTTTTAGTTTAAATTGTTTTATGCACTTATATTCCTCTGATTTATTGCACCTACCACTGTTTGTCTCTGCATCACCCAAAGGACGACTGGTAGAACATGCCTATGGCATTAAGTCCGCCTCTGTACATGACTGTGTGTGCTTAAAGTATTAAATAAATAAACCACTTATGTGTCGCTAAAATAGGGAAACCTGAACACAAAATAGACTAGGAAATTAATACAAACAGTAATATGACCGGATCGGTGAAGTTTCCAAATTACGGTATACGACGTCACGTAGACATCCAACCGTTAAACGTAATATTGTACTTATTTATTGAAGAAACGAGGCAGAAACTTTCCTAATCATAACTTGAATTCAATATAGCAGATCCCGGGACAAGTCACTGCCTCTGGCTTCCAATCTCCCCAACCAACCTCCCAAATGCGGTTCGTCCCTCAAATCTTAAAGGAGCGTGTTTATTTTCCGGGTGGTTACTTCTGTCAGTTATATTAGAAGACATTAAAGTTTGAGATATTATTGGTACCGAATTTAGTACCTATTTACATACCAATTTTTATTTGACTTACAACGGGAAAATGTTTTAATAGTTCGTCTAATAGTAGGTTACCTAACGGAGTATTGATTTCTCTTTTCTAATTGATTTTCCGTCTTAACAACCTGCCTTTTAAAAGGTACTGAAAGTTTGAGAAATTTCATTTAGACGCCGATAATGCGTTTGCCCCCAGCGTTCCGTCGATTGGGTTTTACTATGCCATTAACCGCGGCGAACAACGCGTAAAACGCATCACTTTGCATGGGAAAAACAAATAAATTAACTTAAAGGGGCACTTGAAGAACAATTTATCTCAAGTTCTCGTCTCTAATAATTCACTGTTATGGCTGTGTTGGCAAACAAAAGCAAATGCGGAAGAGTTGTAAAGTTGGTCGATGTTATAATATTGTTTCCTTTGCCGTAGTCCGTAGTCGCGTAGAGCAAGCGAAAGCTTAACTTTACCTTATTCACTCAAAGGTTCAAGTAACGCGGACTTATGTGTCCCAACGTCACCGTTCCGTTACCGGCTGTCAGATTGTCGGTACGCGGTTGTATCATGTTTAACGCAACACAAACATTCCGCATTATTTAATATAATAAAGGCCATAGGGAAAGGCGTGATTTAGAATACGGAACGTGAGTCTAGACGCTATTGTTTTAGTGCTTTTAATGCTCTGTATTTTATTGTTCCGGCTTCGAGTTATGAGTTACACCAACACGACACCGTATTCAGCTTCCTGCTTTGTTTTAAACTATTATACCATAGACTGTGTTAAAAAAATGCTCTCTTGTTAAACGCGACAATGGGTAGCAGATGAAAACATCGTAAAATAATAACGATCCAGCTTTATTCAGTACTGACAAGATGGACCAACTGTTTGAAGGTATACCTATCACATATCGCGGCAGGCCTCCCCGAAATGCATGACAATTTCGTCTAAAAATAAAAAGTAAAAGTGTGCATGAAAACAAAAGTTTTATAGTCGCTTAGATAGTACGTGACAGGATAATGTGTTGCAATGTGAATGCGGCGCCCATCCTGAAATGGTTAAGTGAACCATTGGGTTCAAGTTCGTTTGGACGATAGGATTGTGGTGGGTGTTTGTTTTGTTGTGACGTGAGAGCCGCAGGCGCCGGCAGCGTCTATGCTTCTAGAGGTGCTATTATAAAACGTGGAAATATTATTACTGAAAACGGCAGCATAAATGTTTATGGAATTACGGAAGTTCTGTGTAGCGTGGCTTTGACTGTGAGTCAAAAGATTATGCAGATTATTTGACTATAATTCGTTTTGGGCCCGAATTAATTGTATTAATTAACGATCGATTTTTTTTCGATGGAGTGGGTTTACTTAGAATAATCATAAAATATTGAATAATAAAAATCACATTAACATTTACTGGCATTTTATGATAAGCTGGCACAACGTATATGAAACAGATGCTATCTATGTATACCTATATGTATATAAAAACCACGGCTGGTTATAGCAATCGTTGGATGTCCGTCAACAGATCATTCAAACCTGCAATCAAGCCAATAATAAAAGTCAAGCAACGAATGTTTAGAGGTCCTTATATGGACGAGAGAAGTCATCATAAACCTTCGCTTAATTGATAGTGCCCGACCACACCTTAATAATTAATAAGTTGAGGCCACTAAAAAGGCGAGCTTGTTAATGCGAATGGTATTCAAATTCTAATCACGCCCAATCCCTTCCAGCTAATCTAATTCCACGATTAAGTCCTCAATAGAGCCGCACCGTATCTGGTTTCTATATCCGAGTTGTTCAAGAGGCAAAGCGGTACAAAAATTCGACAGAAAGTCGGAGTAATGCCATACCGGTTTGGCCCGTGTAGGCGTGTTGTCTCTAGATTACTCTTTGAGTAGACTTGTTCAGTTGGTGGCTCGATGGAGGCGCCCCTAAAATATTTTTGTCTTATCGAATTTGATTTATGAACGCTCCAACCGTCTTTAGGACAAGGATACCGAGATACTTATCGACGAAGTTCTTATTATGAATGGAGTTTCTATTTTCGTGTGTATAAAGGAATATGCAAACAAACCGGCGTTTATTTTTACTCCGATGTGGAAGAGTGAATTTATATGATTGTTTATCTTTGAATCTCATAAGATGATTTACATCTGCTAATATTGAGTGGGAAACTGGTTGAGTGAGGAAAATTATGAAACTGACTATTGCAGATTCTTTTACTAGGTCATTCTACAGTACATAATTGTTTTCAAGATAGCCACTCAAAACTATACCACAGAACAGTTTTCGTTCTAAGTCCATTTTTATCGCCTTTACCTACCATGATACAGCTGCTATGATTAAGAAAGTTTCTCCATTAGCAGTAAATCTTAAAAGCAAGCCAGTATCAATAACAATGATACTGACTTCTTAATTAAAACATAAGCTAAGTAGTCCATTCGCTTGTACTAACAACCCTAAAGTGCACCTTGAAAGAACATTTTAACAGAAGCACATGTATTTGTTTGTAACGCTCTCATTAGAAAGTAAAGACGTATTTATTGTTATGTTTACAGTTTTTAGACTAAAAATAAAAGGAGTCTTAATGAAGGGCGTGAAAGTATGCTTTACTTCATTTCACACCTTCTCCGTGTAATGTCATGAGGTTTGATTACCTTAAGGAGCATGTTTCAGCTATTTTTGTTTAAATTTAGGGTGCCACACACGAAATTTGTACCTTTTTCTAAGGAATTACACTTTCCATTATGCTAGCGGGATATAAATAAACATAAAAGATTGGTTTCTAATTCTATAACAATCTGTCCTGTTTTCTAGTTTAGACAAATTGGTTGGTCGGGAATGATGACAGGTTTCAAAGTGGTTTTCTGTTTGAAGACCAGAAAAGTATTACATCATTTGTTATTTGCATACATAGTATGCCTATTAAAATTCCCACTGCTGGGACACGGGTGTCCTCTCTGTCAGAGGAGTGGGCCGTAAACCATCGCACGGACCCATTGTGGGTTGGTAGATGCCCATGCGGCATCTTCAAATTTTGTTTCTTAGACATACCAGTTCTTTCACTATGTTTTCCTTCACCATTTTCAGAGCAGTGGTGATGACATAAATTACACTAAGTAAAGCGCCTGTCTGGGACTGGGTTCATACCTGCGACCTACAACTCGAAGTCGCAGCCGTTACCACTGGACTATCACTGCTCTCTCTGGTATGATAGTCTTTAATCCTGCGTAACACAGGCACTCATTGCAACTAAATTTTAAAATACCCGTAGAGATTCCGGAACCTTGTCCTAAACCAAGGCTTTTTTTTTTGTTATTTGGGTGGGAAATCATCAAATAACTTCTCCCGCTCTGGGTGGAGCATGAGGGCGTGTCCGACTTTTACTGACTAAAACCCACCCGTGTTCCTTCAGTAGCCCGTATGCCAGGGGCTGTGGTGTCTCTTTCGAACAAACCCGCACCCCTGGCAGGCATCGGCCCTTGCGGGCCCAATCATTTTTTGTGCTGACATCTCTTTGAGGCGCGCGTGGAACACAACGCGCCGTCGACTTGGGCTTGGTCCTTACCGGACAGCGAGCTACCCATTACTCGCCGTCCGCAAGCTCATGCCTACGGTGGCCGGAAATAGGCCGGGGATTCCCGACGCCCAGGGCGTCTCCGTATCCTGCGGCGGCTAGGGTCGCGAGGGCGCATATTCTGCCTCTCCCTCACGTGCGCCGCCTCCCTCTTCGCGAGCATCACTGCTTCGCTGAAGGAGGTGACGGCTACCCATGCCCTCTCGCTCCGTACCATGGCCTGGACCAGGGCCGGACGCGAGAGATCGCCGTCCTGAACCAAGGCTGCTGTTATTTTTGCGTAGTTTTAAATAGTTTTTTGGGCCTCCGGGAAACTCTGGCATGACGTAGTCTTTATAAATAAATGGTCCAGTTCAATTATATATTTAATTCACAGTCGTAGTTCAAGAGGCCATATTTTATAATACGTGCGTAGGAGTTTCGGAAGAGGTCTGTCGTCAGCATACGTCTGACCTCAAGGTGCCCACGCGCATAACTGTATACATGCGCCACACTAAAACTAAAAATACCTTTGTAATTGTATACACGAACCCTATGAACGTTTTTATAAGACACGACTCAAGAACTACCCAATAACCTCTCATAAACCATCATACATCAATTTAGAATCATAAAGTCATTTTGAACAGCTTACATTATTCATAAGGCCAGTTCTCCACTAACAAAAGACAAAGTAATGACCCAATGTAATCCACCTGCGATTAAAATCGATACAACGATCAGTTTTAGTACTTAAATAAATGATAAGTAGCAATATAAAAGTAATGATGGACTTAATGAAGAACTGAAAACTTGAATGACGAGATTTGCAATGATGCGATGGTTACGGGCCTTACTGCAGTGTAATGACGTAAAAGCATTTTGAGACCTACAGGGAGTGGCGAAAGAACTTTAAAAAAGAACAACGGTATGCCACAGCACTTCGTAAGTACTTAGTTGACTTAAATTACATCACACGTGAAATTTTTCCTCAGATTCGTCACATGATAAGTGAGCTCATACAAGGATATTTGTGCAGAGACGGCGTCAATTTCTTTTGAAGAAAAAAACTAAACATTCAGTGATATTTCTTTATAAAGAACTTATCTAATCGTGTTAGTTACATACTTGAGCAAACACATTTTCGTGATAAGATATCCATACTAATCTTTCACCTACATTTGAGTTACAACATTGATGTTAAATTAAATAACTTTTTCTTTCATCTGTGCATCTTATACCTGCGGGCAATAAAATGCGCAAGAAGGATCAATTTGTGACGAAGATCAGCAAGAGGTCACTGAACTTGACCATGATTTCGAATCGACCGACACCGACAGCCATTTCCATTGATTTATTATTCACGTATTGCATTAAAAGAGATGCGTACTTTGAAAGGCGAATACAAATCAAAAACGATCAGACGCATTAACCCATAATGTAGGTACAGTTATCAATTTATTACAAGACACAATTGAATAAACCGTGTCACAAATTTTATTTTTTCCTGGTCTATTTCGTCCAGTTTGAGAAGACACTGGTTTTGAAAGCAGTGGTGGCCCAGTGGTAACGGACGCCTGTGTCCCAGCAGTGGGAACATTATATGAAGCTGATGATGAGGTCTTATTTCCTGCAGTAATTATTAAATATTCTAAGCTGTCAAGTGTAAAACTGGATTAGTAAGAACGACCACATATTATTGTAATGATTACATACAATAATATTTTTCTTGTTCGAGACTGACGGCTACATCGTATGAGTCAAGATCTGTAATGAAGGCCAAGGTGTCAAGTGTCGCTCCCTACAGATGCATTATGTGGAACGCTGACTGAATGTTTGCTTTCACTGGCTGTATGCATGCTCGTAACATTACACCGACCACCTAAGCGAGAGCTGAGGTAGTTAAACCGGTGGATTAGGCAGATACCAATCAAGTGTTTGGAACGAAGTTCTTAGATTAGAGCACTATCCCGCCCTCCATGCGACTTTTGATTATATAAATAGAAACGTGAGGTCGTCAAAATAAAAATTCAAGGCGGCTGCGAACATTAAAAAAAAAAAAAACATTATGGGTTTTGTTTTCGTGGTTTTCGAGGGTGCTATAGCCGATAGTGAAGTCTAAATAAAGTTCGAGTATTTCAAAGATTGAGATTAACATTCGAAGTTGAAGAAAAACTGTAAGGAACTTCATTCCTGACGGTCCCCCGTTTTTAGGTTTCCGTACCTCTAAAGGAAAAAACGGAACCCTTATAAGATCACTTTGTTGTCCGTCCGTCCGTCCGTCCGTCCGTCTGTCAAGACCGTTTTTCTCAGGAACGCGTGGAGGTATCAAACTGAAATTTCTATATGATACTTAGTTCCTCTGTCCCTGGAAGCTGTAGAAAAATCAACCTTCTAAGTCAACGCAATCAAAAGATACAGCCATTTAGGCCGCAGATTTCCGCAAATTTTCGAAACTCGCACGGGAATCAAAACCTACAGGGTACTTCCCGTGAACTTAGAATCTTGAAATTTTGTACGAAGTCACGTCTTATAGTACAGATATAGGAAAAATTACGAAAACCGTAAATTTTTAGTTTCGTCATATAAAAAAAAATATTTTTGACAATTTTGAACTTTTACTTATAAACCCACAGGTTTGTACGGAATCCTCGGTGCGCGAGTCCAACTCGCACTTGACCGGTTTTTTTTTGAAAGAAATAGGGTAACTTAGTGTAAAACACAAATCTGGTCAATTTTACTATAGTTCGTGACCTTGTCTAATCTTACACCATTTACTTAACACGAAATCAGCAATTTTTACGTCTACGTAAATTGGTACAGAGCATTTGTATTTAACGAGGCGTGAACAGCGGTAGACCGAGATACGGGGTGCTATGGTCTGTTTATATTTGAGCTAAGGGCCGGTCTGCCCACACCCTCACTCCCACGCCCCATTGTATGATGACGATCAAACTTATTTACATCACAATAAGACGGCTTGCTCGGCTTAGTTTAATGCCGTGTCATCTCCGTAGAATGTGCCTTCAGTATTTGCCTATCGATAGTTTTCAGAGGGAATTTAATCAAAATAGTAAAGTCCATATCTATTGAACCAGGAATTCACTATAATATCAACTAAAGATACATATAGATGAACTATTGTGATAGAACTAAACATAATAATATATTATCCTAGCCATTATAACGTCACCATGCCTTATTTGCGAGTTTGCGAGCGAGCTATCCAACTAAAACAGGAAAACTGGTAACAAAATACACAGTCATAATTTTCTTTTTATTACGATTCGGAGATATAATAATGAAATCACAATCATTATATCCGTAATTTCGTATGCGGTAGGTAATACATTATTACGAAATATGAGGTAAGCAAAAAAATAGCAATGTTGTAATGAAACAGAAACAACACACCTTAACTGAAATTCGATTCGTCCGACCGATTGTTTGTTCTTGCAATAAAATGCTCCTGCAATTTGTATGTCGGTTTCAAGCGAATTGAAAGATGTACGTGTAAATAAGTTTTTATAGCTACAGCACTTTATTCGATCGAGTTCAATAAAGAATGACGTGTTTGTCATAATTAAGTTGTTTATCTGTCTGAACTCTCTGATCCTGGCTGGATTGTTCCAGAAAAAAAAAAATTGTTTAAGGTCTTTTTAACTCAAAAACAGAGTTTTTGCGTTGATAAAATATTTTTTTATAAATCTAAATCTAGTTGAATGCTCCAATGTTTCCGGGTCATTGTACTTACTCAGGAATTTATGTACGGAAACATTCATAAACAAAAACTGTCGTCGAAATCGTTCCTTCACATTTACAGGACAAGATAAGGGGGCGCAGGCAGCGAGAGGAAAACATTATATTAATGTTTTGGAAAATACTGGGACAAGCAAAGTAATGATGGCAGCGGTAGAAGTCCAACGAAGCCTGAAAGCAAACAGGCGAAATATTTTCAAGCAGATGGTTCTTTTAAGTTTAAAACAGCTGATCGTTGCGTTGATATCCTTGCCATTTAACACATAGAAGTAGGAATGTGAGAGTTGTTTTTTTTCTGGGAGAACAAGACACGGAAAGGTAATTTTTTAAATTCAATTAAGTAGGTGGGTACGTACTTAAAAGGTTTAAAAAAAAAAAATTACAAGTACAAAAAAAATCTAGGATAGTATCACAGACTAGCCAGGACCTCGTCTAAGAAAGATGTGGTGATAAGTTTTCAATACACCTTTAATTTACTATATTAAAAAAGCGAGCGATATCCATACGAAAAGCTACTCGACATGATTGATTCTACAACAGAGCACATTTATTTCCTTTTCCAATTTACCACACCCTTGCCATTTGTCAGTCGCAGAATCCAAAGATCATTTAATCGATGTTTGTGTATCTGTTATAGTTCAAACAATTCAGTTATCGGTAGTTCAATATCGAGTCATCACTACTAGGAACTAGGTCAAACCGAGACAGTTTATAAGATAATCGTTAAACAAACAATCGCAACTCACAGCCGGTGGCTAGGTGTCAGAGTATCGAGTGACTGTGTCGTAATGCGATCGGTCACCAATCGATATCGGTTATCTCACACGCTGTTTGACTTACGATAAATAGCGGATGCAACGCGATGCAATAGCGCGTTCTATAAATATTTAATTAAAAGTGACATTACGTAATCTTAAATTATGAAATGGAGTGCGCGTGAACAAACATTTGACTTTTAATAAACGCAGCTGCTAAAAAGCTTCATAATTGCGCAAATAGTGCCGACATCTGTTGTTGTAAAATGATAAATTGGACTAATTACGAAATTAACAACGATATTAAAGACAGACGTTGTAACATTAATCTTGGAGGGTAATATCGCGGTGCGGTTTAATATTAGTAAGAATTAAAAGTGGAAACAAGTAGTTATTAAAGTTAATTTGCAAACGTGTGCTATTAAGGTTCAAGTCCACGTGTGTGGACACACGACACACGTCGCTCTCGGTTCAGTGGGCAACGTTCCCGCAGGTGGGCGACTAACGGTCGCTACACAATGCAACCGGTTGCAAGCGACAAAGTACACGCCGAGGTCTCAGCAAGCGTGGACATTTGCGCGCCAACCTGCCTTTAACGGTCGGTGATGTAACTTTCAAGGGGTTGTTGTCACGAATCGATTTAAATGCAACTGCTAAGGACTCCTGCTCCGATTAGTATTCATGGAATATCGCGATCGTATCAATAATATACACTTTACGCTCCCTTAAATAAAGGACAACAAAAATAACATCCCATACAATTCGCTCTGCCGGAAATTAAGGACCGTAGGGTTTATTTTTTCATGTGCCACGGACAGAAAATATGGAATTGGGTATCACCATTGCCACATTTATATGATACGTTGTAAAAAGTTATTGTTAATAATTCACGATGCACGTGATTGAAATGCATGCATGCGATTTGAAAAATCGATGCAATACCTCGCCTGTTTCAAAATAATAAACGGTCATGCAAGTTTCAAACACGACACGTAAATCGACAAATAGGGGTGGCTCACCCTTCTATAAGACTCGTTTTATGGCTTTTAATAATTTGGTGGGTAAGCTGGCACTGATTGTTGAACTAGCAGCTGCTCGTTGTTACAGGGATTAACGGAATAAAAAAAGTTTTTTGGTAACCAAGGTAAGTGTGGAAACGATAAGATTAGGACACATGCGTGATATTTACATTTTACAAGGTATCATAAAAGAACGGTTCAAAAATGAGATTATAACAGTCACTAAAATGGTCATCAATATTCTATCTGAAGTCGTAAAGCAGTATCACGCACCAATTCATATTGCAAGGCAATCGAAGGTATATCATGAAAACCGAACTTCAAAGTACTCTATAAATAACAGTTTAATCGTCATTTACAACAGTCCATGCGTTCAAAGTGTGAATTCATGATACTTCGACTTGTGGTTTAATATATCACAGGGCATTCACAGCTTATGCAATCCATTCTTCGAATCCCATTCAATCGTACGTTTATGGGTATTACCTAGTCATTTTATCTCAGCCGGTTTGTAATGAATGAACGTGCTATGAGGTTTCTTGCCCATAAGCGGTCAATATGCGCGTTGGGTACAAAATCTTCTGCCGAAGTGCCGAAACCAGTAATACGACGTAGCGCGGTGACGGTGACAGGGTTCGTTCACCTAACCCGGCTAGCTTCCACTGCCGCTGCGAAATAAATCATCGGTTACATGATCTCCGGTACCCAGTGCCAGTGACGTAACAAATTAATGAGCCGTACCCAGGGCAAATATCGCAAATCAGTCACAATTTGAACGCTTCATAAAAACTTATTATAATATGAGCTTGATTGCAGTAACTGAGGGCAAAACTGTAATTACCGCTCCAGATGCAATTACCCGATACTTACAATGACTGTAATCACTTTCTTGATTTACTAACTGCATGCCGTAACAGTGTAACTGATAACTCTGCATAGTTGCTTATTAGGTCTCGTACTATTCCATTTGTGCATAAAATGGTATCTCTCATTACCAACCTATTCAAATTTCGGAACGGCAGCATTTTCATTGATATAAATGAGTCCGTAATGGGCACGAAAAAGTTTGATAAATGGCACTGGCAGTGCTGAAAGATAAAATAATTTTTCATCATAATGGAACGAAATAGTCTTTGTCGGTGCATCACAGCGCACCTTTATAAGCGGCCATTATCGCATGGACGTGCGTACCTTATCTAAATAATATGTTGGCGATCAGTTATTTTCACCATTATTTTTATGCTGTCACCCGACTGAAACACTGCTTTATCTGTATGATTCACGTCAACCATTTGCGCTGTGGAGCGAACGCAATTAGGTGTATATCAAATGGATTTAAGTCATGCACATGCAAACGTTTCATTATTTTATGATTAGTTGCCTACGATGATACTGATATTATAGCGTTTATAGTTAATCAAACGTTTGTGTGAACATGCACATTACTTGCAATTGAACAATACTTTTGTTCAAGCATACACGAGGGATTTACCCATTGTAATTTAGTCTTCACTATCTGTACTCTTTTATTCTTAAAAAAAATACACTCCCCATGGGCCTCGAATACCATGTAGCACGAGATGCAACATGACATGACCGAGGCTATCCAGTTAACAGACAAGTCATGCTGTATAATAAAGGTAGGTACCAACCCGACCGACCATTTGAAATCAATTCAATTTGTTCAGCGTTCCACAGCTTTGTAGCACCATAACTGTATGTATCAGTACGAAAAAAGTAATCCTTGATGAAAGTAAAATCCAACTGAGCTTTTTGGATGGAAGGAATCTCGAAAATGGCTAGCTAATGATGCAGTTCACGAAAGTTGCAAAGAACATCCGCTTGCAATATAAATGAACTAATCGAACGAGAGCCTGCAATATGGATGAGAGCGGGCTTGTTTTGCCCATATTGGTTGTACCCGTTCTACCCGGGCAGTATGTGGCACTGTGGTCCGTGATGTGCGGACACACTGGCATTGCTAATGAGCTTGCAACGGAACCGTGTCGATAAGGTTAACATGATTGATTTGAGAGTTGCTCTGAAAACGCTCTTGTTTATCGAGAACCGTTCCCTGTTTGCGTATCGCGTAGGTACGATCGCTGTTTGATCATCAATGCGGGCTGCTCAGCGCGTATGAACAACGAAAGTAATTAGCTGTAACCGAGACTGGTTTACATAATATGCACCTCTTTGAAGTGCAGTTCATTCTTATAGTTCTCTTCTCCAAAGAGTACTTGCTAGTCTCATAAAATTATGAACACCTTGTCATCTTCCAGGAAAAGGTTTTAACTTCTTTTCCTCGACCGAGAATAGTCTACGATGCGCAGTAATTATGAACAATTTACTGCGCAATAAAGGGGTGTCGCAGTATTTGCATCATTTAGTCTCGATGAATGCTATCACAAAACGTTTATTACGACTAGCGTTAATGAAAAGATTACAAATGCCGCGCTATCATTAAGTAGGATATACGTTGAGGGCAAAGTAATTATAAAAAACTGATACACCTGCTGAGAAAAAAAACACAATGATGTAAGACGTCAATAAACTCGATTAGACGAAATATATCACATTAATAATGTACATTAACTTCAGACATAACCATGAAGTATCTACATTGAAAGGTTAGGTTCCCATTCCCAATGCTTCATTACAAATTACGAAAGATCGTTTAATCACGTCAAAGGCGTGCAAATGCTGTAAAACCATGATCGTGATCTCGCAAATTTCGTCCGATTATATTACATATTAGCTTAGTAATAATTTTAAGTACCGATGGGTACACTTTGTCCTTTTGTTCGCTGGCTAGACAAAAGCTCAGTATAAATTACTTTTGAAATACTGAAAGAACTTGCAACCCCACTCGAATCCCATTTCGATTAGGTAAGGAATCACGTAGACGGACGTATAGAATATCTAGACTCAAGACTAGTCTCAAAGAGAGCTTTGAATCATTCCACCTCTTTTCCGTGTACTTTCTGGGCTCTCCCATTTCATCTTGGAACACAACATCTCAAAGCTATCAATAAGCTCAACGTCTCCACCTACAGGATATTGCAAGAATAATTATGTTAATAATATCCCGTTTCCTCGTTCGATTGCATCATATTCCCACGTAGTCTTACGTCATGAGCTCACTTCAATGGACCACTAACAGAAACAGTGGTTGCAGTACCAACAATCAGATTTTGTCCACATGTTTGAACTAAAAATTAATGTTCCAAAAAGTTGTATTGTATCTAAGCAAGGAGCTATATGTACATGTTAATGTCCATCAACATTTTTTGTGGCAGGATGTGTCTATCTAGATTTGTCTGCAAGTTTTTTTCATTAGTCGACAGACTTACCTAGATAATAAAACTATATTTAAACTTAACGAATTAAAAAAAAAACCTGTTAAGTTGCTTAACGACAATCTGTATGAAATTGAATTTGCAAAGGAAACGAATGAGTCAAGGTCTCATGTTCCCATTATATCTGATTAACAGTCACTCGATTGATTCTAAGAAATACCTATTTCAATATTTCCGTTAAACCAAGTTTGTGGGGAACTATAAACGTTATTTGCGGAAGCCGCAAAACTGTCGAGTTGCTGTAGCTGGCGTGTCGCGCGTAGACGCCTCGTGCCTCTTCCACGCCACGGCAACTCGGGGTTAAAGCAATTAATTAATTAACAACTGCAAACACGTGACCAGGTTTCATGTAGATTTGATATGTATCAGATGAAATAGTTTGCACAACAAAGAGTAGACTGTCTACTTCATACAGGTTAAAGGCACCATACAAGAAACTAATAATCATTAATATATATATCATTAGTATACCTTAAGATATCGATGGAATTCAGGTGGTACACAAATGTTTCAAAGAGATTCTTTTACATTGAATACAAGACCGGTACAGAGGATACTGTAATAAATCATTAGACAAAAATATTTAATGAACGGAAACACATTGGGAAGGGCAGGATGTAGTTTATAAAAGGTAAAAAATAGTCTAGGTGTGTAGTTCGTTTATATTCGCATTGTGTCTGACAAAGCCGACAATTTAAAATAACCGCCTCCCTGTATATCGCGAACAATCGATCTTGTCGGCAATGGATCACACGCTGCGCGTGCGCCGTGCGCGGTCCACCATTGTACCAAAAATATTCTGAATAATGGAAAGCTTTCCCTCTTTGTCTGGATAAAAAATGAGGATATTTCGTAAGGGACAATGGAGCGTAACACACAAAATTCGTGACATGGAGGGAAATAAAACGCATGAAAATCTACATCTATAGTGAAATCATTCAAAAAGTCATTTTATTGCGTTTAAGTTAAAAAACAGGTCGAGTTTGTTAAACTCCTGACTTCCTACCTTCCTTCCTTCCTTGAACTACAAAAAGTGTGGTTGAAAGTCGAACAAAGGGCAGGACTTCCGATCAGCTGCCGGCACCCCTACATTTTACGGGCTTCATCTAATATTAACTAGGTGCTTAGTTGGTCGAAGTCACGCCAAGAGATAAGTAAAAAATATGGGAATTGTCTTATTTAAAATGTATAGTACCGAGCCAGTTTATAGGAATGCATTTCTTCAATGCTTGTTTTTTTTTTTTAAACGACGTTATTTCATTGTATTTCAAAACTTTCGACAGTTGAGGCATAATAACATCTCATAGAGAACTGTGAACACTGGAAATCAAGATAAATGTACGCTGTTTACCAATGATCAAAAAAATCAAGAAAATCTCAGGATATTATATTTCTTACTTGTTACAACAGCTGAGCTTCAATGAAAATTTTAAATAGTAGACCATCTGCAGGAGTCTGGGATGACTAGCGTGAGAGTAAAAGTCCTAAACAAACAAATATTACGTGAAAGGATTAATGAAAGTCGATCCGATTAAATATTGATGGACCGTATCGCATTAACTTGAAACAAATTGCACCTAAACCTTGCGGAATACCTCGGACCCTCGTCAATAGTAACAATGTCGGAGGGGAAAGGAAAGAGGATCCATGTTAAGTTGCTGTGGTTACAGCCGAATCAAATTAAAATACATACAAACTTACCAAAACTCCGTGATAAACGAATGAAGGAAAACTACCCGCTGTTTTTTTTATGATTCCATTTCTTTGCTTTCGGGCTTCTGGGGCTAGTAAAAGAATTTTATGCGTCCCAGGTGTCTAACACTTCATGGAATCTTTTTCTCGATTTTATAGCTATGACCAATATTTGTAGTTCGCCCTACGATATTTGTTTTCGTCGGTACTTTATTGGAGTTAACGTGTGATCAACTTCAGCTGTCGAACAGGAACATGTTGTTGAAAGAACCCGACTCAAGCAGGAAACGTTTCATATTGTAACAATGAGTTTATAGCTAGCTCAATCCGTGCATCATACACAACCCAACAATCGGTAAGAACTACGGGTAAGTTTAAGTAGATTAGCGATTGCACCATATGCTGGTAACAGGAGGGGTTCCGAAAATTTATAGCCGTCGAATCGGTACGCTTCTTGCATCATAAGCATCGATGCGCGTTAATTAAATCTTCCTTCTCAATCTTTTTTCTGTACGTCCAATTACACTGTGTACATCAAACAACTGTTGGCTCTAATTTATTTAATTGAATCTTTACATCGGGTAGATAATTCAATGTACATACCTGCCTAGAATTCATTCATTATTTTATCTAGTTATTTTAAAATAAGTAGGTTTCGATTTCTAGAGGCCTCAGGTGCTAGAGCTAGTTGCATCTTCGATCACAAGTGTATGCGCAGTTAAATTAGGCACTTTATTATGTTGCGTAGCTATGTAGAAACGTGCTATGCCATGAACTAGTCTGGCACCGGTTGTCGATGTGTGTATAATTAGCGTGGGTTTCTAAAGGTCATTGTCACAGCCTCACTGCATTCAGGAATCAGATTTAAAATAGACTTTACAGACACATTATGCGTATGATACAATTAATTTTATAAATTCGGTGCTTCTCTTGTCTATTAGGGATTATTTGACCATAGGTATACATAGATCACGGCCATAAAAGGATTAGTCAACAATAGAATGACTAAATATACAAAAGCGATTAAATAAAGTTTATGTTAAAAGATCAGATTAATTATTCTGAGAAAGCTTTATTTAGAAGACAACTGAAATGGGTTTCGTTTCATGGGAAACATTAAACAGATATTTCTCCCACATGACGTAATGGTTAGGGGACAAGACGCAGAAATATAATTAATATTGTAATAAAGTCTTATGGCAGGAATATGATATGACACACGCGTGATATTTGCAACGTGTAGATTTCGTGTCATTAATCATTGTTATAAAATTCGTATGACATGACAGGTATCTAGGTACACGGAAAGTAAAATTTGCCTTTCTGATTACAGATAATAATGATTGGCAAGTAGGAAGCAAAATTTTATAAATACACTTTTTTGGCCTAGGTGTAGATAGTTGCATTATTAAGGGCAACATTGCGTTATGAATACTTGGTTAATTTATTCACCTATTGTTCCCAAACATTTATGAACGTTGCTTAATCTAAAGTAATGATTAGTGACTGTTTAACCATACATTTTTCACGGTGGCGGTCTGCCCAGCTTGGGTGGAGCACCGCCGTGTCCTCGTGGAGGCGATCGGCGGCGCCGATCTCTCGCGTCCGGCCCTGGTCCAGGCCATGGTACGGAGCGAGAGGGCATGGGCAGCCGTCACCTCCTTCAGCGAAGCAGTGATGCTCGCGAAGAGGGAGGCTGCGCACGTGAGGGAGAGGCAGCATATGCGCCCTCGCGACCCTAGCCGCCGCAGGATACGGAGACGCCCTGGGCGTGGGGAATCCCAGGCCGATTTCCGGCCACCGTAGGCATGAGCTTGCGGACGGCGAGTAATGGGTAGCTCGCTGTCCGGTAAGGACCAAGCCCAACTCAACGGCGCGTTGTGTTCCACGCGCGTCTCAAAGAGATGTCAGCACAAAAAATGATGGGGCCCGCAAGGGCCGATGCCTGCCAGGGGTGCGGGTTTGTTTGAAAGAGATACCACAGCCCCTGGCATACGGGCTACTGAAGGAACACGGGTGGGTTTTAGTCAGTAAAAGTCTGACACGCGCGGGAGAAGTTATTTGATGATTTCCCACCCAAAAAAAAAACCATACATTTTTGACGTTTATGAATATACCCCCTAATTCATCAATGATTCACAAATTCAAAGCGCTTCATTTGTAAAGACGGGATGGTCAATTGCAAAATCTCTTGGGTTATGAATACAAAAGCTCCCATTAGTACCCAGCTACCTGGGTCGGATTCTTAGAACATGCGACAAAAAACCCAGCTTCCCTATTGGTTCGAAAAGTTCCCACAATGACTTAAGAGAGGGGTGAATATCTCAAGTGTGTTTTTTTACCCTCACCCATTTGTCGAGTGCGATAGTAAAACTGTAACGCAACTGACGTTTTGACTTAACAAAAACTACCGAGGTGGTGGTTCCCATCCCCATCCCAACTGCAGCATTTTTGCAACGCGTAGGTACTTTACGCGCTGCAAAAATGCTGCAGTTGCAGTTGTTACCGGATATCCTTGCATTACCAGCTCGGTACACCGTTACACTAAAGCCGCTTGGATTCCCAACCCTCTTTCGAAAAGATATTATTTTTCGTAATTTATTCAGGCATAAAGCATTAGGCACAAAGCCGTTAGATTTAAGCTGGGGCTCAGATTACGCGACGAAGACTTGCTTAATACGGACCGACTGCAGTCATTCAATAGCCTGCAAAACAACACCGAGGAAAGGCACTATCGGGGACGAAAGGTGACACCGAAGCCTGTGGCATTAGATCTATAGGCTACTAGGTATTGCATGGAAATATTGTTCAGTACGTTGTGCAGTGGGGCTTATTACATCTGACATTCCCAGGCGTGGCTTGTATTCATACATCAGTTTCGTGAGCTTGCAATTTGATATTGGACAGTAACAGTCTATTCTGTTCAATTCTTAGGTTACATTATTTTGAAATTCAGTCTTTTGTACGCCTAAGACTAGCCTAGTAAAAGAATCGACATGCTATTCAGCTAAAACACTCTCCCAAGTTTCTCAATTCATTATGTCGAAACTTGGAGCGTCTGAACGAGGTATTACAAAAGAGTATCCCAGGATGATGTCATGGCACTATCGAGACTCCCGATAGGTACCCACTCCAGTCGGGTATGTGTGCGTGTGTTTGGTCTGCCCGTTTATGATCTCTTGTTAAACACGTAGGACCCGTATGTGATAACAAGATGGTATATTATGATAGACAGCTCAGACGTCCAGACTGACCTAACATCATTACTCGAGAGAGAGACGAGGGATTCATATTTATCAACATAATACAGTTTTAGATAGACTTACTAATATCTGGGAGAATCTGGGACACCAAAATTGATCAAACTTTCACTGTCAAGAGTATAATGCCTGTCTGGCATTGATGAAACCTTTTTGTTTAACCTCGATGGATGACGTATGAAGAGTTGGCAGTAGTGTGGGTTCATATTAGAGTAATTGCCCAGAATTCATATAAACTCAGTTTGAAATGTGGTGTGAGTACTAATCTAACGATCTAGCTGCTTAATAGCAGTCAGGTTATCGACTATGGTTATTTCGAGATTAGATCGTGTCCGGTATAGAAAGCTAGATAAACACTGCTGCATAGGGAAATATCGGGTTCAATTTGTTTATTCAAGTGAGATTATAATTACTTTCTTTTATTATTTATTAAATGTAGGTAGGTTGTACTGAAATGATGAAGCAGCGACCGTTACTTTTATAACGAGCATTAGATTAAAGATTAACTGAACTGATGATTAAAGAAAGTAGAGTAAGCTTATCTTTTTCTTCGATTAAAACGTTACGGCAAGTCGGAACTATTTATTCTGTTTAGTCTGTACAGTTCCGCAGCTGTTTCAGAGTATTGAGTATTGTATTGTAATTGTATTAAGGATGTTAACCGAGTGGTTAACATCCTTAATACAATTATCTGCTGGAACTTAGAGCACTTAAGAAACAAATTGCCCTCTGGATCTAATAAGATTTATATGTGATCAGATGCAGTGGACGGAACGCATAAGTCCATCTGATCGTTTAACTAGTGGAATATCTCCTTATCTGAGATGCGGGCAACGGAAACATTCTCTATAATTTCCTCCTATTCAATATAAGAGATCAGTGATTTATGTGGACACTGTCATGGCCCTTCGTTATTTCACAGTTAAGAATCAAAATGGAATTATGTCGATCCCTATTAGATGATTTTGAGAATAAACCGTATTAAAATTTGATACCGATCGCATACCAACAGTAATAGGAGTTAACGACTTAAAAGCGAGTCGAGGCCACCTTGAAATAGTTTTAAGTAAAACAAATCAATTTGGTTATTCACGACTCTCAGGATACGTTTTCTATGAAACTGGTTCCTATAATATGTTATAAATAAGGTTTGGTATTGCGTAACAAGGTTCGTTCAGCTAACGTCGGTATCCATGCGGTTGAATGGATGTTCCTCACGCAGTAGATAAATCAAGCATGGGAAAAACCGACGCCATACTGCCACAGCTCTCTTTGTTTTCCAGACACCATGACATTTGATCGCTTGCAAATGCAAAATAGACTTTGTATGGCTGAATGTCGAAGGCGAATCATGATGATCTTTGCTCACTTTGCATTTCTTACAACTTCAGAATACCTACTATGTGTAGATACGTCATTCAAGTAGTATTATTTAAAAGAATGTAGGTATACCTATATTGGAAGGCTTATCTCAGTAATTTCGCAATTGCCTAATTAATTCTTGCGACACGACTTCGTTTCCTAGTTACAAAGAAAACTGATAAGAACTTTATCGGCCAACGAACTCTGTAACAATTGCACAAACGTCGAGTTACAGTGACCATTGTGTACCTGACTTATGTAACGTTAATGTACTATTCATAGATGTATCAGTTCGTATTACATTCGTGTTTACAGAGTATTGTTGGACATTTAGAGCTCGATTAGGAAGCATTGTTTGAGGCTATTATTCAGAACATTGTCTCTCAAGCCACGGGTTGGTAACTGCAGGTTTGATGACGCTGCTGCCTGATCTAACCTAGCATCCCTCATATAGGTGGGTTACAGGTAGTCTTGTGTAGTTCGTGAACGATGAACGAATAGGAACCGTTTCTTTGTACTGTACTAAAAGAAACGTTTCCGAATGCTGACTTGTAATGGGTCTATTAGTTCTAATAGCTCCTCGTATATTTACAAAGAGCCTTATTTTATGACCGAAAGAGAGCTAGAATGACAGCGACTGATTTGACGGATACGATTTCAATGAGACTTTTTGCTCTGTGATCTATGGAAGTACTGACTGCGAGCGAAGACCGAATAGAGCTAATAGAACTAATAGAATGAACTAGTTCACTGACCGAAATGAACTAGTACGGAGCGATCTCAAAAATGACCGAGCAGGCACAAGACTAGTTACAGGTACCTAGCTAGCAGTGGCGGCCGGTGTAATTATGCTAAAAACCCTTAATACAACGTGATGCAAGCTTAAAGTTTCTTCAGAAGGAGAAGACTTTCTCTGATACTAAGCAGGAATCAGTGAATTTTGTTCAGAAGATTTGCTTTTATTTTCGCGCAGGCGTTTTTTCAGTATGTACCTACTCAGAAACAGATGAAAATTCATTTTACTTTAAAACAATGTCTAGTGGATCGGTGGGTGGATGGGAATGGGCTTGTGTCGACGCGTCATCACTGCTCTATTGCTCCTCGGCTCATCTTGCTATTATAGATAGGCGACAGACTGAATCAAGAGCATTTGATAAAGATGTTCAGGTAAACTAGATGTCGTCTCACGTGATCTCTCTCCTAACAAAGTTATGAAAATTACTTCGTAATAACACATTAGTCATCTTCGAAACGTAGAAAGTTTATGCTGTAATTGTGATTATACCCTTCACTTTACATGTTATACCGATAGCATCTGTGCAACTGGCCAGGTTGTGCGGCTAATAAATTATGAAACACGTCGTGTAACTGCACTAGCTTACAATATGTACTCAGTATTAACTAGCAAGTATTACCAGAGAATCTGAGAACGAAAATGCTGTTGAAAATATATCCTTACGTAAAATAATTTCTAGTCTCAATGATGGGATGGCTCTGTGGATAACAATTATGATCATTTACGCCGTCTACGTCTGTCATTGACTTGTGCTATGCAATAGAGGAACTAGGGTTCTGAATTTAATATGTTAGACTCCTTCTGACGAGCGCTGAGCTTTGAAAGTATACCGAAAATATGTACAGTTGTAATACATAAGTAAGTGTCTGATACTAAATGAGGAAAGCGTGTGGACTGTGGATGTGGACACTGCAGTATTGAACGCTGCAGACTGCCAAATGGGTTTTTTATACGAAAGTGTAAGCCGAATACGGACCGTATTTAAAGTCAAGGGATTCTTTACAGTACAAATAAACGAGACCATAAAAGGGAGCATACCTCCACAAGATGACACTCAAACAACACTTAGCGCTTATCGTCCAGGTGAAAGGATGTTCAATGAATTGCAGTGTTTACCCTCGCCGCAATACCAACCAATTCAATGGCTATTTTTGTTTGTCTCCTTTTCTTGTTGTTTATCTTGCTTTGTTTTCCGTAACAAATGCATTTAAAGAGATTTTCGTGTCGCTGTTGACTGTCTGTGACAGAGTCGTGGTTACACAAAATTAATGTCCCCTTTTAGGTACGTGTAAATACGATTTGCTTCTTAAGGTATTTAACGTTTCATGTTATCTGTTCGAATATTAATCAATGTAACAGAAATCACGATAAAGGGCGTACCTAATTTCGGCAGTGTTCCAATGTTCGATAGTAATTAAAGGGCGATATTATCTTTTTAGTCGATCGGAATAATAGGAGCGTATTTCACGAATAGTTAGATGATGTTATAAATAAAAGAACAAGGAATTCCATCGTTCAAGTGTTAAATACTTGAGCGGTCGGAATCATCAAGCGGCGGGCAAGCATTGGATGGGTTGGAAATTATCTCGAGACGTTTTTATGGTTCGCATTGGAATCTGGGAGTTTTTTTTTCCCATTGCGGGTCCGTTCGAACGCTCAAACAGGTTTTTAGATAGCGTTCAGAGTAATGCATCAACGTGGTACGTTTTTGTATAGGCGGCATATTCAAGAGGACAAGGTAATGAGGTTTCGGAACGGTCCTTTCAATGAGTTTAATTTACAAATGCTTGCCTGGACGTCTTTTTACTCAGGTGGTTGCTATTTGATGGACGCTCGCGCTAGTAGCACATGCCTGTCGTTTATGAGGTAACGACCTACTGTAACCACTTTTGAGAGGCAATTCAGCTGAGAAATATACCTTCATAAGATGTTATGATCACAATATGCTTAAAAGCCGGTACGATACGAGCACCAAGGACGCTTGCATCAAACAAAGTAGGCTTAAAAGGATTATTTTTCTTAAAGGCGACTCTGAAGAATATCAAATAGGTAGATGCCTCCTCGCATGTTTGTAATTGGTCGGTAATCTCTTTATAGATAAAATACCTAAATATGGGTAGCTTGGTGGCACAGTTTACTTACAAGTAAGCATACTAGTTAGTTGATGACCTAGGTACCTACCTCTAATAAACCTGATTAATTCATGGCATGTAACTTTTTCGTTGGACAACTGAATCCTTTGGTATGTTTACTATAATACACCTACCTACCTATACTTTATAAGCATTTATCTACATTTAACTAGTTGAGCACTTACCTACTTAAAGTAAAGACCTCGTTCTATTTCGTTGGGCAAATAATTTTAAATAATTTATATTTACTATTGAGATGTAATACAGATTATAATTGGGGTAATTTCATTCAATAACGTGAATGAACTTTATTGAATGAGATTAGCGGGTTATCATATCAAATTCAACAATATTTATGCCTATTTCGTTTTGTCAATAAACAAATTACATAGACGTACCTACCTGCGTAGCTACTTATCTAGGTAGGCTTACCTACTTATCAAGTGAAAAATGGAGAAATTTTAAACCATCAGTGACCTGATTTTCCAAAGTCAACTGACCATGAAGGCTTAACCTTTTAAATGTTAATAGCTGTGCGATTATACCTTACAGTACCTAGAATAGTTACCTAGAAAGTAGGTATCGTTGCCCGTTGCATATTAATTTGCAATTAGGTAGGTGTCTTGGATATCTAAAGCTAAACGTTAGCGCCAGTTCCGGCCCAGGGTTTCACGTGAACTTCTTAGACCGCGGGATGTAAATAACTAGGTAAACCTAGCAAAGTTTCGATAAAGTCAAAGAAATAAAACTTGTACTCACGGACTGGCACTTTCTTCGGATCATATTGTTCAACGAGTTCGTTTATTTTGATGATCTTCGTCTGCGCTACTTTTGATCGCTCAGTTATATCTTGGAGTTGCGCGGTCAGTTCGCTGAAGATATCTTCCGCCAGCAGCACCAGCGAGGCGAGCTGTCGCAGCGCGTTGCTAAGGGTGCAGTTGGTGACCGCCTGGAGCTCTTCGTCAGACACCTTCGGCTTGCCATCGTCGTCTCGTAAACTTGTACGCGATAAAAACTTAGGTTCCACTGCACGCTGCACGAAAGGCATCTCGATAGAAGTTCCAAAACACCTTGAACCACTTACTCACCCATCCCCGCGCCACGAATTAAACGTAATTCCGACATCCATTCAACACACCAACACAAAAAACGTCAGGTAACCGCCACTTTGAATTAACCGACATCCTGACCAGTGAACTTTCACTTATTAGCGGTTTTTAACAGTACCGTGCAGTTTTTGCTATGCTCTAGTTATTTCTAATAAGTTTTAGTTCATGGATTCAAGTTTTAAAAGTTTGACAAAACTTCATGTTGACGAAAGCCCGCCATAACAAATGCCGCGCGACACACGACAATCCACACCTGCTACCATCAGCCGAATAAAATGAATGAAGCGGTCGGTGTTGCCATAGCTGATATTTTACTATCCCATTCTTTTTGTTTAATATTTATTGCAGAAACTGAATTATTATGAGGAAGTGTTTTGATCGAGAAATAAAAACTTTTTAATAAAAAATTAAACCGCCGAAAAAGTAAAAAATAATAAACTTGCTTTGTCCAACCCCAATAACTAAGTTCGGAAGTCGGTGACTTTGGATATGTATTTAATTATATTATGTCACCAGTTTTTCGGCGGTTTAATTTTTTATTAAAAAGTTTTTATTTTATAATTTTTTGTGGCTATAATCTACTAATTACTACATGCTTAATTTTTGATTACGTTCTGTAATACAGAACTCTGTATTAAAATATGTGAGTAAACAATCAATCATCCCCTGTTTTCTTACCCTTAGGGTTGGAATTTTTCTTCGAAATTTATATGGGACCAACTTCGGGGTATACCCTTTCCAATAAAAAGAATTATCAAAATCGGACTACTCTGGAAAAAGTAATGCGTGGTCATACATTAAGAAATAAATAAATATACGCATCGAATTGAGTAACCTCCTCCGTTTTTTCGTCGGTTAAAAATATCCAAGTGGTCCCAAGGAGTTGGTTATTCAGTTGTATACACGCTGTATAGCTCAGAGCGCTTCTTCAACAAAAGTATTCCTACTTCTAGGATGTAGGACTAGAGTCAGTAATCCTAATTTCTTAATGTGGATGCGATATTTTAAAAACATCTTCCGATTTTTGCAATTTGCAGGTCAGTGTCAGGTTAAATATTTGTTAAAATAAATATGATCATCAGCTGTAAAAATACAGAATTACAATTAATAAAATCATCAATCTCATTTCAATTCCATTGAATTGCTTTATCGTGAAATCGTCATTCAATGGGATTACAGAACTTAGACTCTCTAAGTTCTTTAATCCTGTTGAATGACGACTTTTGTCTTTATAGCTATATTTGTTACGGTCGCGAATCATATTTTATTCAACATGGTGTATGTGACACTGACCGGCAAATTGCAGAAAACTTGAGAATATTTGAATTTTGCGGGCCACTGTGGCGCATCCTCTATATATAGAAGAACTTATGCAAATTACTTAGCTAACCACGTTGCTTAGTTTTTTCTTATCCTATGCATAAGTATCATTTCATTATTATGCAATAAAAGTGTAAGGAAAGTATAAAGAAGGCTTTGCTCAAACTTTTACTAGGTTCACTTTTACCATTTAACAATGTAATTTTTTATGGTAAGTTATAGCAACACTGCGCAAGTAAACTGAAAACCGCGTCATCTAGCTTTGCAAACAAGTACTATTTAAGTGGTCAGCGTACCACAAGTTAAACGTCGTACATGTTAATGTATAGATGGCGTTATGGGCGAAAATAAAGTTAGTTTACTTCCAACACCATAGATGGCGCTACTACGGGAATATTTAAAAAGACGACAGCGACACGTGTACGTGATGGGACAGCAGACATGAAAGTTAAATCTGCGTAAGGCCGAGATTAGTTGTAGACGGATCGGGGTACGTTTATTGGTAGTTCTGTTAGGTGGGTGTATAAACCGCATTTATTTTTACTTTTTGAAGCAGTGATGAGCTGAACAGGAATTTAAATGAAAGACCAATTAGCACAAAAAATAATGTATTACATTTCATATAACAAAGCGTTATAGCGTGACATTCCGAATACACGTCTACATAAATCTACTTAACGTAGGTAATGCCTGGCATTCATTATCATAGATATTATAATAGTAACATACAAAGGTAGCTATAAATTAGAAAAAAATTATCGAATATGTTTTTTTAAATTCCAAATGGAATACGATTGCTACACAAGAAAACTATAGGCATCTTAAGAGAGTCGTCACAGCGATGAACGAAATTAATATTTTTCTACTAAACTATATTATTGGATTGCTTAAACTACCTTGTGTAGAAACAAACACATAGCCATTTTCTATCAATCTCGTGGTCTACAAAATCCTCGAGTGATCGGTTTTCGACGAAGTATGTGAATAAATAAACTTAAGAGAATATTACATATCTACTATATATGTCACCATCTGGTTAAATGAACGCCTAGGCCGTTCATTAAACGCTGGCATCCAATTAAATAGTTGACAACTAGCCAAGTAATTAAGCGTAACGTTTAACCAGATGACTGAATGTCGTGTAGTCATTTAGTTAAATTGGATATTGGTGCCGATTCTGTTGTACACCGAACTAAACTCTAGAATTCCTTACTTTTTACTATGAGAATATAAACGCTATTCTGCAAAAAAATATCTCTAAATTTAAAAACTATTTTGACACAACTAAAATCGAATTTGACAATCGCGACTCGCACGTGGTATGTTTTGGCTTCGCCACGTGGTACTTGTTTGCCCTACCCCGTGTTTTTTTTAGAGCCAGCAGCGCGCCGGGGTCTGCAGCCTCGACGTGATTTATATGGAATTTTCACTTTTTTCATGGAAAATATGAAAAATTATTATCCACATGTTGAGTTTTAGAGGCGTTTGTTGAGTTTTAGAGGCGTTTGGGGTTTCATAAAGGGGGTCGAAATTTTCATTATTTTTGCGATAGGACACACCGTTTTCGAGATATAAGCAAAAGAAAAGAAAAAAAAATACAGTACTATTTTTGCACCAGAAGTCGAGGTGTCGGTGTGAATTTTAGTTCTTGACAACTAATTTTATTCCACACCTATTTAATCGCGATTAAAAATAGTCAGATTTAGATATACAACCAAAATTTTAGATTGAATACAATAATGAAATTGACAACAACAGAATAGCAAAATTACCATTTTCACTAAACTAATAATTCAGTGCAATCTTAGTGCTGTCAAACTAAAATATAGTTAAGTTGTGTCACTTTAGTCAATTTCAGAATAGGAAATCGTCGTTTGACAGGAATAAACTAAATTTTGGTGATTTTTAGTCTAGTTTAGAGAATTTTGTGACAACAGAATCGGCACCATTGACGAATTTGTGATGTTTGATCAGGGTGACAATTTAACAAACACAGACACATTATGTACGGCTACTTTTTACTAATACCCACCACTAAGTAACTAGTAATAGTGAAATGTTTTTAAATAAATAAATAAATATTTTCACTTAAAATTGCACACAACAACGAAAAATTATGTTCATGGTTTGCGCTATTGACGCCATATTTGTTTTGGTGACTCAGAAAACTGAATAAAATTTGAATCACTTGGCTGTCTTGATCAGTCATCTTCAATGGGCTGATTTTCAATACGCCAAGTTGTTAATCGTTGAATGATTCTAGTTCAATTAACTGACGGCCTAGGCATCCAATTGGATGCCGGCGTTTAGTGAATGGCCTAGGCGTCCAATTAGCTGGAAAAAAATTAACCAGATGGCTGCGACATATATATTATTGAAACAATATTTATTCAAAACTGATTGTTAAATACGTATAATTTAATTAATTTCTATGATGGATACTTATAAAATTCAACAATTTGGAGTTTTATTGCAAATTAGAGTAAGTAGTAGAGCGACATTTAACTTATTTTATGATTAAATATTTGAAAGTTTCATTTGCTCAGATAACCTTTATTCTATGGTAGGTATTTTGGTGCTGATTTGCCAAAGGTGGGGTACACACTTGTTGGGGTCGGCAGGATTCAGCAAAGTCGGGAGGCGAAATCGAATCTAATGTTGTAGCTAATACTAAAGCCGAATTTATAATAAGAAGCACGCTGCGAAAACTTCGTTATTCATTGATGGGTTGATGTGTAAATAATTATATTATAGAATTATTAAATAAATCCGGCATTAGGTTATGTTCGGAAAAAAACCACTCGGCTCAAGTGGCTAGAATTGTGCCATGCCGACCCGAATGAAATCCGAATGTAGTTCCTAGTAAGTAGGCTTCGGGTCGGCTTTGTTGTTCAACAAGTACTGCCGAATCAAATATGCCGCCAAATCGGACAAGTGTGTAGCACCCTAATAAAGGTCCATGTGACGTTTCAAAAATGTTATTTGATGTTTTCACCATTAGGTAGCTATTATCTGCATTTTGTTTCTATTCTAAACGAATCTCACGCTTTTTCTCGCACTTTTTGTCATCCACAGGTTTTGTTTGTCGCAGACTAACGTTTTGGTTTTATGAAGTGCAAGTGCCTACCTTACCTATTTTCATATAATAGGTAAGCATTTAATGACAGATACTTTTGCCATGTAGGTGGGTATGTAGGTTTGTGCTGTTACAACTATCGATATTAATTATGTCCTAAATTTTATTCTTATAATTATTACAGCAACATTTAACTATCCACCCTAACTCAATGGCAGTATATTTTATTACTTTAATAACATTTTATAGGTACATACAGTCGCACCTCGGCCAATGAACATTGGCATTTGATTAATAATTTATTTAGTGTTAGTACATTATATTAATAAGAAGAGTATGAGATTATTATAGGAATGTTTAAAAAGATAACTTCTACAAACGAACCTACATGATTAGAATTTTCAGTGATGGCACTTTTCCAGGCTGACAGATGTCATTCGATCTCTTTTTAGCGCTTAGCAATCTTATAGCGTTTTCTCACTCTATCTTGATGATTTACCGTGCCAACAGGAGATAAATAATGTCCCAGGTATCTAAACATACCTACGCTTTTAGAGACAGGTTAGGGACTTGACAAATCAATTTGTTTCTGCATAGCTGTTAGCAACCGTTCGGAACGATTCCGTGTCGAATTGAACATCAGTCAATGTAATATAAAGGCTGTTCACAAATCCTTAAACCCGAAAATGTTTTCAAAGAGACGATTGCTATTCTTCCGACATGCGTTATTTTCGATTCGACAGCCGAATGGTTGTAAACAGATACGCTGGTCTTAAACTAGAAATATGTTTTGCTTCACGTTTTTAATATAGGTAAATAACTATGTATTTTTCTAGTCTAATATTTTGACCTCACTATTTGCTTTCATATTTAATAAATAGTACAACATACAAAGCTTACAAATAACTAGTGTGCCTACTTGGCTTAATATTAATTTTCGTCTTTTCGACACTGAGTATTTCTTACTGCTTACGATAATTTGTAGTGATTTTTAATACGTATGTATTGAATAATAGTCAAAACAAAAACTAGCTTAGCGAAAAATTTACATTTTTTTAAAAATCTGAACATAAAATAATTATTATGATTGCGCTACGCTTGAGAAATATTTGCTTCTTATACTTTTGCAAATGCGAAATGCTCTTTTAATTAATTTTATTTTTATTGAAGGTAAATGAAAGTGAAATTACAGCCAATACAAAACAGTTAAACTATGTGATTAGTTACTTCCATAATCAAATACCTAGGAAAACTGATGTGTTCGGAAATTTGAAGAAAAAATAAATATTGTTTAAGTAGTTAATAAAAAGAGTCGTAAAAGATACCTACGCGATCTTTTAGCATTAGTAATTTCGTAGCACGTGGTTTCGTAGCACGTAGTTTCGTAGCACGTAGTTCCGTAGCACATAGTTTCGTAGCACGTAGTTTCGTAGGGTTCGAATTTCATTCAATTTAATTTCATGGTAAAAATCCGTGATGTAACTTTCTTGTAATAAATATTATAATTAAATTTTTAAACGATGTCTTATTTTATATAAATATCATTATAACATATAATTTTTGGCATTTGTCTCCAATTGTTGCTATTATTTTAATATCCTAATTTACACATTTAGTTCATAACTTACAAGCGTCACATATTAAACAATTACAATGCTATGCGTATAAAACATAGTTAACATTAAATAACATGATTTTTCACACTAACTAATTTGTCTATTTCATTCATCTTTTGCCCAAATTCACAAACGCACAAAAATTTTACTTTTCCTAAAAAGTGTCGGTAGATGTAAGTATAGGTAAATCCATTTTTTTAGATGCTATAATTGAAATATCTCAAACGAATATGTCCTCCTATAGTTGTCGCATTTTAGCATGGCAATCGCGGTCATTGTCCCAACTATAGTTTTTAGCATATATATTTCATTTCAAAAACTGAAACAATGTCCGTTAATTTCCTGAATCAATATTTATCATGATCATCAATATGTTGAAATAAAAAAAAACCTACTTACAACGATTATTGTTTGGATTCTTACGGAGAGATATTACAGCAATGGCAACAACCGCTATTACCATGATAAAACGCGACAACTATAGCTAAAACTCACAACATCTTTCACTTCACTTACACGAAGAAATACAGTTGATTACATAATATGTGTACATAATATATTTGTGATAAGTAAGATACAGATAAGAGTTTCAGATTAGTATAAGTAGCTTAGTTTGTTAATAGTTTTAGTGATATTCTAAAAGGTAAGTCCCTCAAGATTCCAGATGGAATATGAATAAGTCCAAGAGTGACAATACTGCTTTTAAATATCTAACATGACGATATATTTTCGTGAACAACGTCTATGTCACGGTATCACGAAAATACAGGGAAGTTAAGTGTATATACTATACATATAATATGTAAATTTCCGTCCACGATAACGTTATTCCATGCATTTTATGGACATCTACGTCAATATTGTTGCGTTAGAAATTATGAAAGCACTGATTTGCGTTCAAAATATCATAGAAATCGTGCCGATAGTTTGACAATTGTCGCATATGTAGAGTAAAGCTCCTATTCATATATTTTCGGCAAATAACTTACCAATGTTACAATGTTGAACACATACAATGGCATTACTACATAATTTACATTCAAGAACACTCATACATTTATAATTAATATTTGCTATCCTACTTTTGGATACATACCTATTATTTATGATAACATGAAAGAGATTTTCTATATGCGTTAAGAAAGGTACACAATCGCGATGGCACGGAATAAGTATGATATGAGATTTTTGGTTTACATATTGTGGGCAGAACTCTTTTTAACAGGTTCCAAAATCTCATTCAAAATACAGATGTTTGAAATCGCGATCTCCAATAGGTACGAAATATGATATGATTAGATAAGTACACGAATCTATAAAGTGAGTAAGATTAGATATGTGTGCAGTTAATAAGAATGAGTATGTCCACAGAAGCTCTCCATTGATACAGCGCCAAGATATGTATACAAGTTTTGATTACGTAGTAGTAGAAGCAGAAATATATAAAAAAATGTTGGAATACAAAGTCTAGAAACATCAGAATTTAGTTTTGGCAGAGGGACAGTCAGTATTTGATAAATAAGTGACAGAAAGGTCACACTACAAATAACAATGCACAAAATTCCAGCTTCCAACTGTATAAAGAAAATTACAGATTTCATAACTACAAATACAGGCTCATTTACAACTGAAGGACATATAAGGACGAGTACAGACACACTAAAATCTAAACTTACACTAAACAAAGAGTCCAATTAACCAAGTTGCGCAAATTAAACGAGTACTCGTCTCACTACTCGCCACCAATTCCACCAACACACCCTATCTCTGATCTACCATCTTTGAATCCACGAAGATACGGAGCCAAGTCCATTTAACACTGATAAGTTTTATAAACCGCCAATCGAAGGAATGAAAGAAATTAAAATTTGGAAAAATTTCAAAAAAAAAATATATTGACAGTTTACTCTCAAATTCAAGATGGCAGACATAAGATCATCATTTCACTCCAACTGTTGCTCATCCTTGGCGAAACTAGCGACGAAACGACCTTTGTCGGTCGGTGAAAGAGTGCCTCATTTATTTGCGCACCCCGCGCTATGGGTCCACCTCATGGCAAACCTCCATGTAGTCGGGATCGTGCATGATGTCCTTGATCATGTCTTTGAGCATCGTGTAGCGAGGGAAGATCGGGTAGACTTTGGAACTGACGTAGTCCGACTGGAAATAGAAAAATAATCAATTGTAAAAGTTAAAAGAGATGAGAATGAACCGGCTGTGAAAGTCGATTTACGGCAGGCGACAAATAATTTCTCGATATGTGCTACTTGAGTAACTCGATATTCATTAGAATATATAATTTGTACGGCAGAAAAATCGCCAAAAACTGTGAAATTGAAAAATTAAGAAATTCGTTTCCAACTTATTAATACCAGTAGTGATTCTACGTTACCTTTAATTCTCTTATTAAGTTCCGCAAACCAGTATATTTCTTCAGCAGACGATACAAATCATTTGTCATCTGGGTGTTCTCCGTTTCAATCTGAATTGTTGTCATGTCTGAAAGTGTATTAAGTTAATATTACAAAAGCTTTCGGATAGAAAACATTATCCTTATTTTAAATTTCCCTTAGAGTTATTCATATCCTGTCTAAACCGTACGATGGTTCTACATCCCTATTTACAAGCATATATCCATGGAATACATGAATGTGTATTCGGTCCCAACTTCCCAAGTGTATTTGAGTGTAAGCCCGTTTTATTGTTTGTGTTTAATTCGAGCCTAGGTCAGGGTTTGCGGGACGGTCACGACATTTAATTTGGTTTCGAGAACCCCGACACCAATTTACTTTACAACGAAAATGTATGATCCGTAAATATTAATTAAAATAGACGCGTGCTCTTGCTAACGAGATTTTTTATTAAAAAGACTAGTATCGTTATGCGTTGGACTATGCGAGGTCAAACATTTATTTTTGTTAGAGTTTCATGTTCTAGTTTGGTCATTATGTGAATGTTCAAATGTGAAATATTATGGACTAGTGGCAAGCCAGTTTGCATCACATACAGATAAAGTGGATGAGTGTCTAGTAAACACGGCCCAAATTGACACTATTTCGCAAAACTCATTAATATTAATCGTGTAGGTACATAAAAACCAATATTGTCTGCCATCATAGCATAGAAGCCATTCCATACATAATTTCAAATTTAATTTTAGACCAGCAATTTCAGCTGTGGTAAAATCATTGGTCTAAAACCAATGATTTTAAGCACTAGGAAAAGGCTGGAAAATCCAACGAAATGTAACATTGTGAACCGACAAGTTGGCAAGCTGCCAATAGTCTTAGAATTTAGGAGGACGCTTTGGTTTATTTTCCTAATTTAATCGTTTGGTTGAGCTAGCTCACAGTTAAAAGGACACCATGTCGTTATTTGAGTATGTGATCATCATGAGATTCGTGTTTAATGGAAAGTTCTTGGTTTTTTCTATGGATATTCAAGGTGAATTTTTAGTCATTGTTTTCATATTTAAACCCATGTTCTTTGGAGAAAGTTGTTCAATTTCACGGGTAGGTACTATCAATCTGAAAAATTTAAACGGTGACTAAAAATTCACCTTATATAAGACTGAGACATTGAATTCATTCCACGTTACCGTTTAGTCTTTCTATCCTTTCCCTTTTATCAGCAGCTTCTTCAGCCAGTTTGGCGGAGGTCTTGACTCCTTCTCCAGACTTTTGCGTCTTCTCCATGATAGAACATGCGCGCAGCACGAACGCAGGCACTGTCTCGGCTTTCTCCTGCCGAGGTATCTCCACCAACGACCAGTACTGAGTCTCGAGCCGAATCACGTCCTGAAATATGAAAGTTATGACTTGATCAGAAACTAGTAGGTAATGGATATGAAGTTAAGACGAAAATATGAAAATGTGGGGGGTAGTGGGGGTTTTGATTTTGAAATGCTCCAAAATGAAATTGGACAGCATGAAATCGGGTAAAAACCGCTTCGTGAGTTCAAAACAAAGATAGTTTTTTTTTTTTTTTTGGGTGGGAAATCATCGAATAACTTCTTCCGCTCTGGGTGGAGCAGGAGGGCGTGTCAGACTTTTACTGCCTAAAACCCACCCGTGTTCCCTCAGTAGCCCGTATGCCAGGGGCTGCGGTATCTCTTTCGAACGAACCCGCACCCCTGGCAGGAAACAAAGATAGTAAGAACCTAATTTCAGTCTGTACTTATACAAACTCTCATAACCAATCAACATTTTAACTTAATCTAGCAGTAAAATAAATGAAAGAGATTTTTTTCTCGCGAAAATAAAATCTGATTTTCGTTTAGGCACAAAGATTTTTCGCTATATGCGAAAATGGTTTGTTGGCACGCATAAAAAATATGAATAGGTACTGGACAGCTACACAAAATAGCTTACACTGAGCCTGTTAAAAGAAAAAGTTTTATAGGCAGCTTCACTGCAACTCGGGCAGGATACCACAAACTACGAACTGGCCGACTATTATTATGAGCAACTGAATTGAAAACTGTTTTTCTTTGTCTTGAACATTGCTAGTTAGTTTGTTTCTGCTCAGCGAATACCTACAAGTTTTTGCATCGTCTGCAAATATTTGTTTCAGTACTAAAATGGTTTCTTGCTTCTCGCTACGGCGTGTTAATGACAAGTTTTCAATCTTTGCGTTTTTATTTGAAGCAGTGAAGTTATTACATTTTTCCAGCGAGTAACGTAATTAAAGTTTGTAATATTTAAATATCTTGCTGGATATAATTGAAATAAAAATGTTAACAAATTTTCCATAGAGTTTCTTTTATCCCCTTTTATTCCATGTTATTTCTTGACTGTGCTAATTAACATCAGTAAAATTAAGTAGGTACTCAATATCGGCCCAGTCGGCATGCAGTTACGAGTACGTTGCGAAGTTAATTCCAGTAACGACTTACAGCAGACGGTGTTCCATGATATTTCAAAGTGGATAACTTTTTGCTGGGCCAGCGCCAATTCTACTGATAAAGATCGTCTTCCCGGGTTCCCGCCTTGTAACGACCTATCTAATGAACCCACTGTATGTTCAAGTGCACCTACCTACACCCTGTATTTGGATTATGATAGTCCTGGTAAGAGCTAATTTAAAGAAGTTGAAATTGTTGAAAGTATTATATTATGAAGATGTGTAATTGAAGGGGAACATCTGTGGGAACATCTATGAAGGTTTTTTGTACAGGATGGCAGAAACATCGACGTGTAACCTGTTAATACGGAATTAGTGCTTCTTTTCGGACCGACGATTTTTTTTACGCTACGAATTCTAAAATTACGAGCTGAGTTCATGGTTACAGTTTGGTTACTGTATAATTCGGAATTTTCATCAGTTTATTAAACTTGTAAAAAAACAAACTGTAATGTTTAGTGTACCTATACACAACGTGTAACGGAAAGGGTATTTACATACCAAAGGTATGGCTTCTTTGGATGATATCAAACGATATTGAAAGGGTTTTTTGATCCTATCTCTATATTTGAGAAGTTTTGAGAATTTTTAATACATTGGTACCAGAAACCGAACGTTTCAAATTGAAATTGAAACACATCACTTGGAAGAGATTTATCGTGATGCTGGCAAGTAACGTGGAAAGTTATTGACCTACGTAGTGCGGTGACATGTTTGTTATGATTTGAATTTAAGAAACATATGAAACCGAAAATTTGGTATCATTTTCTTAGAGTATTTTATTTTGAGCTGAAACTATGTAAAGTAATTCTATACCAGCTGTTATCTTTAGTGCTTAAGGATAGCAATAAGGTTTCTGTTACAGCCTGTATTGTAGACGTGTTCAAACGATAAGACGGATTGATTCCACACGACCCTTCTTCAGTCACAAGATTACCTACACTACATATCTCTTGGTTGCCCGTACATTTTAAGAAAACGGTAAGCTTCTAAAGAACTTTTGGTAGGGAGTGATTTATGTAGGTTCTACAGTGTGATGAAATTAAATGAATTCAATTTAATAATTAGGTTAATCAGCCCATAATATTCACACTACAGGCCTCCTGTCTTCGAGACGGAGTGGGCTACTAATCTACCCGGCGGTCCTAGTGCAGGTTGGTAGATATCACATGACTTAGAATTTTTGGTTCTATGGTATTCCTGTTTCCTCACGATGTTTTACTTCACCGTTTAGAGAGCAGTGGCTAAGAAATTATTTGCACAAAGTAAAGCGCCTGTCTGAGTTCAAACTCACGACCAACAACTCGTAAGTCGGGTTGATACCACTGGGTCACCATTGCTCTATTAAAGTTACTACAATATCTACTTAGATGAAATGAATGACGCGAGCAACGTTTACTGACCGACGACGTGTGTGGCGTTACTTTAGCTCACAAGTTTTTGTGCATGTGTGGGTTACCACTAGACTTCCACATAATCACCATCAGTCTACAGCAGTCCACTGCTGGACATAGCCCTCTCCAATTGCACGCCTTTCAGCTGGATTCTCAGCAACTCTCATCCACTTGCTACCAGTCACCCTGCGAAGATCGTCACTCCACCTAGCCTGAGGGCGTCCTACCTAACGTTTGCCGATTCGCGGTCTCCACTCAAGAACACGTCTACCCCAACGGTCATCGGTTCTACAGCTAATGTGGCCGGCCCATTACCACTTCAGCTTGCTTCACTTCCACATTACATATTCAATTTTCAAGCAGCGTTACGTATCTCGGCAATTAAACCGTATGAGCAAATTTTTTTTAATGTTGAATGCTACTTTCAACTACATAAATAGAGAACATTACATGAAAAAACTAAAGAGTTTATAAGCAATCCATTGAGAACTGTAGCAAAAGTATACATATATAAGACTGTATGAAACACTATTGTTCGCCAGATGTTTTTACTTAGGTAGTCTCCTGGGAAGCGAGGACTTTTCTTCAGATATAACCCAAGATAGCCATATTATTATTGTCTAGAACATTTTCTTGGTTCTTTTATAGCTACAGGGCTGAGACGATTGTGCGTCTATATTACCGGAATATGCATTTCAAACATAATATTACTGCTTGGAGGAGATTGTGAAGAGAATTTTATCGGAATTAAAGTCTTCTTAGCTCTTTGCTTGTTGCTATGGTAAATTTTCATGAAATAATGTCTACTGATTTATAGGTTTTCTGGAAGGGATTTACATTTAGTAGTAGTCGTAGCAGCTTGAATATCTTGGACAAATTGGACAGCTCAGATTTAGATAATTTCCAACGTGATTATTTTAAGTAAGGTATTTTCTTTTTAATTTGGGTGCTTGTCGATGATTAAAAACAGCCGCACGGGTCTCTGGATCAGGATAAGCTATACTTGCCGCGGTTGTTCCGTAGATAGGTGACCATCTTTACCATACCAAGACCCCCCCGAGTGGTTTCCCGCATTGTCGTTGCGGGGGGCTCAGTAACCGTGGGTTCCAGCCACGGTAAAGCCAAGAGGAACCCAAAGGTGGGGCCGCTCGTCAGGGCTTTTGCCTTCAAGCCATTGACGTAGCGGCCAAAAAGTAGGTTGCGGTGAGGTGCACCGCAACCGCGATGTCGAATGGGAGGCATCGCGGCTGAGGGTTACGGGCTGCGGTAGAGGAGGAGTGCCGGTGCTTCTGAGCAGCGTTCTTCCCTTCCGTGGCCTGGACGGGGCCGCCACCGTTTGATGGCGGACGCGGTGGGCCGCAGGGGAAGAGGAGTGTCGGTATAGCGTCAGCCGCTCTCCCTATGCCCTGCGGCCGAAAAGTGGTAGACGGGACGGCGCGTTGTGTTCCACACGCGCGCCGTCAAAGATGTCAGCAACCACTGGTGGGGTCCGCAAGGGCCGATGCCTGCCAGGGGTGCGGGGTTGTTCGAAAGAGACCACAGCCCCTGGCATACGGGCTACTGAGGGAACACGGGTGGGTTTTAGTCAGTAAAAGTCTGACACGCCCTCCTGCTCTACTCAGCAGGAGAAGTAATTTGATGATTTCCTAACCAAAAACAGTCGTTACGGGTCGTCAGAAGCCCAAAAGTCTCACAATCAGTCTGTAAAAACTGGTACTCTGCTGCATCCGGTTAGACTGGAACCAGACCCCAACATAGTTGAGAAAAGGCTAGGCAGATGGTAATAATTATATCATTTGGGAGTCATTCATAAACCATTTTATGAGCGAACCAATCAATACAAGTATGTGCCAGAACATTTAGAACATGATAAATGGCTCCATCCTTTTATCTTCCGTCGCCAGCTTGTATCGAAATTGATGTTCTCGTTACGTAGGATTTTTGGAACCCCCAACTCGATTACAGTGGATATACCTACCAACAAAAGTTGATGAAAATGTAATTTACGTCAAAAACCACACGCGAGCTGAGAGCAGGCTATTATTTTCATTCGGCTATTAATGTTTTACACAAAATAATTAAATTATTCATGCTTACAATGGCCGCGGGATTGCATTTTCATACACACATTATTGGGCTGTGCCAAAGCCTTAATAAGATAAGTGACGATTAAATAATAATCACGTGACAATTTTATATAACCGTAATATCCGATGCATTATCAACAGTTGATTTATCGACTGAAAGGAAATAAAGTGCAAAGAGAACGGAAATTGAAATTTATTTCGATTTTTCGCGTAACTGCGAAGACCGGGTTTCTTTACTGATTCTTATTCTAAGTTTTCTTTCGTTTTCAACTTTCTGTAGCGTGACATGTGGGATTGCATGGAACATTTATTTTAGCCTTTAGTTATTGCTTCGCTATTCAAATTATTTTTGCTTGCTTTACCTGTTTTGTTTTGAATAACACCTTTCATAAGGGAAACGAAAAGCTATGAGTATGGCATTCATAAGCATTCGTTTAAAAAATGAGAGATAGGTTTTACAACAAAAATCATCATGATCATCTGCCAAGCCTTTTCTCAACATGTTGGGGTCAGCTTCAAGCCTAGCCGGATGCATTCAGATGTATCTGGTTAAACTGTATTCAGATACCGGTATTTTACATGGAGCGACTGCCCTCGCCCTCAGTAAGGCTGGTTGTCAGACTTACGGGCTTCTGACGACCCAAAACGACTGTCAAAGATTCACAAATGACAGCCGGGCCCAACGGCTTAAGATTTTGAAGAAGACAACAATAGCTGTAAGAATTTAAACATTCCTTTCAGCGCTGTGTCCAATCCCAAAAAACGTTTTTCTATGGAAAAGAAAATGGAATCCACGTTCTAAAATGAAAGTGAACCACAAGTTTAATTCTCAAGCTAGAGAGTCTAGTTGCTAGAGCTGTATAGAACAAAGAAATCGGTATCGTATGAATCGGAAGCAAAAAGTATGAAACCGGGAGCCGGCACGCTTCCCTGCTCGCCGGCGCCGGAGCAACTTAGTTTAAATAATTGTATCGTAAACTGGGACATCTGTAAGTTGGCCAACCGCCCACTTTCAGGCACACTCATTTATATACCTTTATTAAACTATTGTTTTTTTTTACACTGATATTCGTTTTGATACTACAATATATCTATTGCAAGTATTTCTTTTGGAACCTAAAAAAGAAACCGACGACAATATTTTTTTAGGAATTAAAATAACATTGCACCACAAACATATACCCCCTTATTACAGAACAAGGTTTTTCTTTAGGTATGGTTTAAACCTTCGAGCCTGTTTTTTAAATTAGAACCTAACTGAAATCGAAATACAGCTCCTTTTACAAAACTGACAAGTTAGTCCAGTGCTAAATTGTCAGTTTTGGAAAAGGAGCTGTAATTCTATTTCAGTTCTAAGTTCTTATTTCAAAAACAGGCTCGATGGTTTAAACCATACCTAAAGAAAAACCTTGTTTTGTAATAAGGGGGATAGAGTTCTTCGAACAAAAACAAATCCTGCATTGAAAAACAAGAGAACATGATTCGTAATAGAGTTATAATAGAAAATAATTGAGAAGGGAAGGTGAATAGTTTCGTAATTACATTTACTCCCTGGACCAACACGATCGTTCGTGTTTACCGACACACGTACCGAGTATTCTCAGAAGGGGTAAACCCAACTTTTCTGAACCGTTAGCGATTTAATGAAAAAGGGAATGAAGTTCATTCCGTGCAAGAAACGTGGATGACACAGCAAAAACACTATCTTAGTGATGTTATGCACTAATGATCAATTAAATTAATTAAACAATAAATAGTTATTTATGTTGCAGTTTATACAATGTACATAGTTATTTTTATGTTTCTCAAAACAGACTGCTTTAATTTTTAGGTAACTAGCTTTTGCCAGCGGCTTCGCCCGTTTGGAGGTCGAAAATTATCCCGCGGGAACGCACTATTAGGATAAAATGTATTCCAGGTTACAAACTATCTGTGTGCCAAATTTCATACAATTCCGTTCAGCCGTTTTTGCGTAATTGAGTAACAAACATCCAAACATACAAACTTTAAGTATTTTTGTTGTAAAAAAGGTTCGTTAATCAAAGTGGCAATGTGAATCGTTTCACTAAAACTTATTGGCTCACAATGGTTTACTTCTTTATACTTAAACCTCTGTTACATTAATTATTGTATGCCTACTTCTTTTATTTGCTACAAAATATAATCTCTAAAACAGTAGTTTTAAGCTTTTAGTGCTTTGCTGCTAAGGCTAGTAAGCCTTAGCAGCAAAGCAAAAAGAACAAAGTAAAGCTCGCATCGAGGAACAAACTGCAAACTCCGTGACAACAACGTCGTACAACATTATAATGCCGGAGATTGCTCTGCTTACGTAGTTTATGTATATTATTTCCCTGTCAAAACACGAACGAGGTGTCCGTGTGTTGTATGATTAAATTGAGAACAGAGAATTAATCTCGCCAAGTGCACTGCAAATGTACGAGATTCAATTACATTTGCTGTCTATCATTTAAAACCAAACAATCACAATAACATTTTCTTGTAATTTGTCCAGAAGCATAAACCCAACATCTGAGTTGGTCGAACAAAATTAAACGTACTTGAACCCTAAAATTGTAATAAAATAAATTGGTAGAAGAAAGTTATTACCTGAAGATTGCCTTCAGTTATTCCCTTGGCATCTCCATTTCTATTGTTGGGGCTTTCGCTTTGATTTACGACATTCTCATACCTCTATATAAATTCGAATCCCTGCTGATTTTTTTATTTATTGCTTGGTTGTTGAGTTCATAAAGCTGTTCTACATGCAGTGGTTTATCTAAAATCGTGATGTCCAACCGAGGAGTGATTGATGGCTTCGTGAGTTAACAATCGTCGTGGATCGCGGCATTATTAAAGCAAGTCAAAGATTCTATTGTTCAGAAATGTGGGTCACGATTGTTATTGTTAGTTCTATGAGAAAATTAACGTTCCTGTGCAGTTCAATTATGAAAATTTTGGCATAGAATCCGATTTCATTTCGGGGCTAAGGAATAGCTAACACGATTTGAATGCTAAGACAACCCGCAATATAAATATGAATTTACATAACGCTTCTGAAAAGCTTGGGGCCGTACCATAGAATTAACAGATATTATCATTGTTCCACCGAGTTCGAACGAATATTAAATTCCTTCATCAGAATTATCCGATAAACCTCGGTTGTGATACGATTCTTTTCGTTAAATATTTTAAGGCAGTAAAACGAGATTTAATTTATTTTCCGATACGTAAGGGAACTGCCACTTAGGTTTATTAAAACCTCTGTTGACCCCTGACTCTGGAGTCATTTTTGTATTACGTAATTTGAGTTGCTATTGAATGTTTTCTTCCAAATAAAATGTTAGCGATTTGTTTTATGGATATACCAGTCTTACCAAGTGGTATCGTGTTGCCCAGTAACTGGGTTGAGGAGGTCAGATAGGCCGTCGTTCCATGTAAATAAATACAGATATTCAGCTGCATCCAGTAACACTAGAAGCCGATCGCAATATAGTTGGGACAAAGCTAGGCAGATCATGATGATTTGGTTAATAGGTGTTCTGTTCTACAATAATGCACTGCTTTTAAACGGCTGTTTAGAACACTGCAAAACACTTACGTACCCTACGCACCCTTACGTTATTGGTTACCCTTACGTAACCTACAGGTAGTTGTCTACTATAATCGTTGATTGCCCGAGAATTGCAGTTTCGTTCAAAAGTAGTGTTGTCGTTGAAAGTGTTTTTAATCCAAAAATCCAAATTGACACTTTCTAACGACAGGTGTACACAGAACCTGTCGTTAAAAAGTGTTAATTTGGAATTTTTTACATATAAAAGTGTCTGTTAGCCTAACCTAGGCAACTATATTAATAAGAGCCCAAACCTGAACTGAATGCACTATTTGGGCAAAATGCTGTATACATATGTCTAGTGCAAAATGTTTAAGTTCAAAAAATGTTGTGTTTGGAAAGCGTATTTTGCGAAAGAGACATTTTAGCAAAGGTATCTACATTTTGCGAAAGCGAACTTCTGATAAATGGACATACTGCGACTGAACCGTAACAAACGATGGTGCCAGAACCAAATCAGATAAGATATATATGGTTTTTTATAGTCATTGTTGCAACTTAAAAAAATCTAATCAAATAAAACTCATTCAAATCCAGTTTTTACTGGGATGCTTTTGAGTTGGCAGAGAAGATAAGTCTTTAAAGAAAGTGCATTGACATACACATCAATATTCCATTGAATTGTGCATCCAGTGAAATTTAAAAAGGACTAACACCTGTTGCTAAGTCACCAAACTTTAAGCTAAGGGTTTTTTTTTTGGGAGCAGAGAAGAGCTGTGAGGAGCGGAGCTGTGCCAATATTTACCAATAAAATTCAAACTCCTCTACTCAGCATGGATGCAAAAAAAAATTATCCGACTTTCTTACTTATAATATCATAAATGTGAAAGTTTATTGTTTAGATGCTTGAATGTTTGTTACTCAATCACGCCAAAACGGCTAAACGGATTTTGATGAAATTTGGCACACAGATTATAACCTGGATTAAAACATAGGATACATTTTTATCACGGTAGTACGTTCCCGGGGGTTAAATTCTGAGAATCACGCGGGTGAAGCAGCTGGCAAAAGATAATTGGTTAATAATAATACTATAATAAAATAAAAGTGGAATAAATACACAGCTACGCTCTTCTCCGCTCCGATAAACAGGCAGCCTTATAGTTCTGAGTTATTTGCACGTTGGCTTTTCAATTTATTTGTTTAGCGTTTGTATGCCAGTGCATTATAAATATTTCTGAGTTTTATATGTTAGCCAAATTATAAGCTCGAGTACAGGTAGACATTACCTTCTCAACATGCCAAAAACAATAGACAGAAATATAATAATAAATATATTAGAACAATCCAGTTGTTTCTTATTTCACATTCGGTCCGCATAAAATGTAATGGTCCCTTGAAATTCGACGGGGCAGCCCTAACGTGAAGGTTGGAAGTAAGTACGTGACTTGTTTACAATAAGGGTGAATTTCGGGTGGCACGCTTCTTGCGATATTGCTAACTCAGTTACAATGTTTTTCACCCAATTATGGTTGTCCGTAATAATTATAGAACGAAAAGTTTTCGATTATGTTGTGTTGTTTGAGACAAAGAGACAACAACAATTTCATCGCGTCGTTTACGATTACAGAGTTAGCTTGTTTGAATTGTTTTAGGACTGATTTTAATCTGAACACAGCTGAAATATTTCATCGGTTTAAAAAAAAAAACGATTATCTCCGCCATATATTTTGCCCACATGGGTATGGCAATTTTATATAAAACAGCTGTTTTAATTTTTGGTAACCGACGAAGAAAAAGAAAAATGTCCAAACTCACAAACACTACACTCAACAAAACTCTAGGAGGTCTAGAATAATGTGCTGAATTCATGGTTACAGTTTGTTTGGGCAGGCTTGAGACTCTCGACGTACCTAGTCACACCTATGATTTGATATAACAAACACAAGCCCATTAATTTCGTTACAATTTTCAGCAACATATGTGGGTAAACAAATAAACAATAACAAGAGAATAACAATTAAATGAAATCCATAAAAACGAAAACACCCATTCACGTCTAAATCCGGTCACAGCTTTACATAATGAAGACGAACACAGTAGCGGGGTGCCAGGGTGGTAATTTCTAAACGCAATTATACAATGGTCCCAGTTGCAGAGAGACCGTGTAATTTAACTTGGCGGGCACGCTACGACATTCTACAGAATCTTGCTTGTTCAGTCACCCACGCAACCTAACAAATGGGTACGAGAATAGCGTTATAAATAATTTGGGAACGGAATAATATCGTAAAATGGTATTAATTTTTCGAAGCGTATTCGGTTTATGATCGGTTTTTATTTCGAGTCTATCGTTGAGGTGTTTTAAGGTGAATCTAGTCCACATTTTCCCATTCAAACTTCGCGAGTGTATTACTCCACTGTTTGACAATGTATATCAAAAATTAAACATGGTATGGTTTTGTCTTATTATTAATATTGTTTGTATGGAAACAGAATACTCAAATTAAAAACCATTAAAAGTTAGGAGCCAACAAAGATTCGTTTTCCTTGCTAATTTAACCTAACTTTGGGCGTGTTGTAATAAAATAAGTGTCAAATCTCCAAAACTAAGTCGGTACCGACAAAGATCAATTATCGAAAAATTCAATAAACTTTATTGGTCACTGATTTATGCAGTGGTTTATTCAGAAAACCCGTTTTTCCGAAGGACTTTTCTTAATTTTTGACGTGCCTGTTTTACTATTTCTGAGCCTGCAGCTCACTCAATAATGTTGTGCGTGTAGACTCAAACTGCTCATCACGGGTACTACCTCTGTCGGACACGAAGCCTGGTGAGACAGCGTGCTTTTCAGCCAGGCCCACCAGTGAGTTCGAGCCCGCGACTAGGTTCCCCTTAAGTGTCTTTTCAGATAGGCAGGTATGCTAAAAGGTAAAAATTACTGAATGTCGACGCTCACCTAGTCTTTTTTATAGCTTTGTGTAAAAAGTGCGAGTCGGAGTCGCACATGAAGGGTTTCCTTACCACAAGGCGAAAAACGCCGAAAAGAATACGTTTCTTGTATGGAGACCCTTTAGTTTTTATGTTTTGTTCTTATAGCGGCAATAAAAATCGCGTACTCTATGAACATTTCAACTGTCTACCTATTTGGGTTTACGAGATACAGCCCGCTGACAGACAGACGGATGGATGGTCAGCAGAGGCTTACTAATACGGTTTCGTTGGCACCTAGTGAGCACGGAAACCAAAAAATTGAAGCATTCTAGACCGATAGGTTATGTTTTCATTGTGATTTTACTAAGGGAAAACAAAAACCAAGCGCAGTGACCTAGAAAAGTGATGCGGCCTGACTCGAATACTAAGATAAACGCAGTTTATCAACACAATATTTACGAAACAACGAAGCAGAGACGTTCTGAAAGAGAGTAACATTAATGAACTGTATTTGTTATTGTTACATGAGACAACTTACTTTACCTCCAGTATTTTATTCCCAGAAGAATATACTTATATAATCCCAGAAGGATCGACACCAGCCTATTTATTATCGAATAATCGAACACCTTCTCGTTTTGAATAGGTAGGTACGTTTTCTTACCACTTATCCAAACTTCAATCTAAATACAGTCAGCCCAGAATTTATCTACGAACTTGGCACTTTCAGCAGCGTCCATCAACTTCTGAAACATGCAGACAACAGGACACGCTGGACAAGATACTAAGAGCCCCACTGTTTGTGGGATAACACATATTGAAGAAAGTAAACTACGTAGAAAGCTAAAATTACTGGATCCATCTAAAGGAGCTGGTCCCGATGGGTACCCTGCTATGTTATTTAAGGCCACCGCTGGCAGCATCTGTAAGCCGCTCTTTATTATTGACAATAAATGTTTAAGCGAGGGTGTTTTCCCAGATGAATGGAAACAGGCGAACATCACGCCTGTACACAAGAATGGCTCTAAACATGACGTAGATCAATATCGGCCTATCTTGATACTGTCGACCTTGTCAAAACTTTTTGAGAGACTCGTTCACAATGAAATCTATCCAATCTTACACAGCGTTACCATCCCAGAGCAACGTGGGTTTGTTCAACGACGATCAACTGTTTCTAATTTATTATTTTTTCCAACAATTTTTTGAAAATATGGACAGGCGGTTACAAGTTGACGCTATTTACACCGATTTCAAAAAAGCTTTTGATAAGATCGACCATGAAATTCTACTGAATAAGATTGCGTTTAATACTTTTAATACGAGGAAATTTGCTTCGCTGGTTCTCATCCTATATTAAAAATAGAACACAAAAGTTTTTCGTGAATGCTCGTCAGTCTGATGCAGTGCATATAACCTCGGGTGTTTCACAAGGTTAAATCTTAGGACCGTTTTTGTTTATTCTCTTTATCAATGACATAAGAAAATGTTTAAAAATACTAAGTTTCTGGTATATGCTGATGACTTAAAAGCTTATAGGTCTATACAGACTGTTTAGGATTGTCGACTGTTTCAAGAAGATCTGGACAGCCTCGCTGACTACTGTCTAAAAAATAAGCTACACTTAGTCTCTCCAAGTGCAATTACATCAATTTCACTAAGAATAAAAGAGCAATTAACTTTAAATATTCATTGAACCACACAACACTCAGTAATGTATCTACTGTGAGAGATCTTGGTGTGTTAATTGATGATAAGCTGTCCCTCAACCAACATATAGAAAAGATTGTAAATAAAGCATTTAAGATGTATGGTTTCGTTATGCGATCGGCCACCGAGTTCAAGCCACGACCACCACCAGCCACCTTTACCTATAAGACTCTAGTGTGATCACAATTAGAATATATCCCTAGCCCTATCTGGAACCCGTTTAATCAGAAGTACATAGACAAGATTGAAAAAATCCAGCATAAGTTTCTACGAGCCATGCATTACGGATGCCACAAAACGTATTTTTCATACTCACAATTACTTTATTAATACAGGCAGGTCAACCTAGTATCTAGAGGGTACTGTATGGTATAGTTCATGGTGATTTTGACTGTATCGATCTCACAAGCAGACTATGTTATGTAGTTCCACGCAGTGTGAATGTACGTAGTATACTTGCAGAAACCCTATTTACCGTCAATACCTCATAGTCATGTCCAGGTGGAACAAATGGGTTTGGTAGAGAAGCACCATCTCGCCAGAGGCTTAGCATTTCCTTAGACCGGTCGCCAGTGAGTGGGATGACACACTTTTGTGGCTCTTCAGCCTTTGTAGAACGACACCTAATCAAACTGAATTACCTACATTTCAGATGGGTTTCAAATGTTTCAACAAGCTGAGTAAAATCCTAACTTACCTAATTATTGTCAGCGAAGTCAACCGGGTTGTTGCGTGGCCCAGTGCAATTTGCGATACGTGTGACCTTTACCTAGTAACTATGTCATATGTGTCTTCGGGCACCCTCTACACGTGTTTTACACCGCTAATTTTAACTATGTTGAACTTGAACATACGTATTTGTGTCACCTATCTTCAACAAAGTTGGCTACATGTTTCGCTTCACTATTAAATGAACACATTTCACTATTAATTCAAGGTTGAATACATTATATTTGAAACGTTTTGTTTACAATGGGAACCATTTATTTTCTTCCGTGTGCACATTCCCAACTACGTTGGGGTCGGCTTCCAGTCTAACCGGATGCAGCTGAATACCAGTGTTTTACATGAAGCGACTGCTTATCTGACCTCTACAACCCAGTTACTTGGTAAAACTGGTTGTCACTTTTTCGGATTTCTGACGACCGGTAACGTATGTATTTTCTTCCCTGTGCACATTACTATCATCTGTAAATGTCAATGATATCAGAAATTTTAGTAGATGGAATTTTTATCTTTTAGAAAGTAGGTGTATCTACCACAAGATAACGCCTCATCGTTCATTTTAGGTTGATTTTTTAAATAATATTGGCAACATCCATGCCATTCTGTGTGAAAATATGTTTTATGTGATGCGTCATGTCACTTCCCATTTCATTCTAGTCATACACTGACCTTTTTGCTCTTGCTCGATGTAGAAGAGGCGTGAGTTTATGTATGTATGTAAATTCTGGATGGAATATTTACCTACATAAAACATTTTGAACTTCTAAAGCTACCCTATTCTGCCGCAGGGGTAAACATGCCACGTTGACAAATAGCTGAAGTGATCTTGTTGAATTTTTATAAGCGCATGGCAGGTGCTTTTACTTGAGAGCAATTTGCTAAACATTGTATGTAAGACTATTAACTTGATACTTAAACCTAATCCATTAGGATACAATAAACTGAGCAGTTTATTTACGAGCTTACTCGTGGGGAATAGAGGGTTGACATGTGACATTATGCTGGTTTGAACATGACGATGACGACAATGAAAAACAGCGAAGATGCCTGATTGACAGTGACGCAGATTTCATAAATTACTTGTACATTACCAAAAACCCGACAGCAACTAAAAGTTTAAAACATGCTCAGTTTAGAATGCTTACTTTTGGATTGAAAAAAAAAAACTTCCTTTATGGGTGTTAAATTTTGAGAATGCGCTCCTCAAGCCCTTTATTTTGATACCCCATATAGTTATGGTACGATTTATTTTTTCAGGAGATCGCTTTTTGATGTCTAAAGTCTGCCATTTTCATTTTATAAAAACAACGGTGGTGCGGCACAGAAGTCGATAGATACCTCTTGTAATAATATTCATATCATCCAGCTGTTAGGACGCTTCAAACGCGCCAAGTCCTTTATCCTCGTAGACAAAACTCTACTTTTCGCACCTACTGCAAGGTTTAACAAACCAATACGATTTTAGAATTAGAAGCATAAGAAACTGTTTCATAACTGAGGAACGCCTAGTTATGTGCTATTTTATACACTATTTTGTCTACACAAATGCAATTTCATAAAAAAAACACAATAAATAATATCAACCAACCATACACCCGTTGGGCACGCCACGATTGCGGCGGTAAGTCCCCTCTTTGAGGAGTGGCTTGAGAGGCGGCATGGCGTCCTCACCTTCCGCCTGACGCAGGTCCTCACCGGACACGGCTGTTTCGGGAGGTTCCTGTTTCGGATAGGGCGGGAGGAAACGCCCGGGTGTTTCCACTGCGAAGATCGCCCTGAGGACACGGTGGAGCACACGGTGGCGGTCTGCCCGGCTTGGGCGGAGCACCGCCGTGTCCTCGTGGAGGCGATCGGCGGCGGCGATCTCTCGCGTCCGGCCCTGGTCCAGGCCATGGTACGGAGCGAGAGGGCATGGGGAGCCGTCACCTCCTTTAGCGAAGCAGTAATGCTCGCGAAGAGGGAGGCGGCGCACGTGAGGGAGAGGCAGCATATGCGCCCTCACGACCCTAGCCGCCGCAGGATACGGAGACGCCCTGGGCGTCGGGAATCCCAGGCCGATTTCCGGCCACCGTAGGCATGGGCTTGCGGACGGCGAGTAATGGGTAGCTCGCTGTCCGGTAAGGACCAAGCCCAAGTCGACGGCGCGTTGTGTTCCACGCGCGCCTCAAAGAGATGTCAGCACACAAATGATGGGGCCCGCAAGGGCCGATGCCTGTCAGGGGTGCGGGTTTGTTTGAAAGAGATACCACAGCCCCTGGCATACGGGCTACTGAAGGAACACGGGTGGGTTTTAGTCAGCAGAAGTCTGACACGCCATCCTGCTCCACCCAGAGCGGGAGAAGTTATTTGATGATTTCCCACCAAAAAAAAAAAAAAACCATACACCCGTCATTCTGACCCACACAAATACATGACGCCCAAAACCAACATTCTAACGTTGCGATGATCGTCACAGACAATGTAGAGACAATGGTTAATCTAATATAGACAGCAGTCAGTCATTTGGACTTGAACATAAACATAAAACAATTTGACATTAGCGAGCAGGTGGTCTGCACAGTATATTGTGAATTGCCCATTAGCAATTTGTTTCTGCGTCTAGCCTCTTCATAATGGATGTATGAGCCTTAGACTTCCCAGATATTTAAATGAGTCTGAGCGGCGTAATTTCAAAGTGCATTGAATTCAAATGTACAACTTGTTGCGCATTCATTTAATAAATTATACTCGTACTAGCACAATTAGCTGTCCCTCGTTTCTTGTTTTCACATGATTTAACAGCGTAATGAATATATTTTCATTTATTTTAGTTTCAGACTGTTATTTCCCACTGTTGTGAAAAATTTGAGCAATCGTCGCAAGATTGGCAATAGAAGTAGCTAGTTTTATTTAGCAAATAATGGATGCTTCTAGTCGTCCCACAACCAAGTCCAAACCAAATCGAATGATGAAGAGTGTGAGGGAAGTATTTTTGCTGAAAACCCACTAAACCCCCGAGGGGGTTTCCGCATTGTCGTAAGGGGGGGAGGGGGGGTGTCAGTAGACGTGGTTTCCCAGCCACAGTGCAGAGGAAGCCCAAGGTGGGGCCGCTCGTCAGGGCTTTTGCCTCAAAGCCGACTACGTAGCGGCCAAAAAAAGTAGGTTGCGGTGAGGTGGACCGCAACTGAGGTGGGCCGCGATGTCGAATGGGAGGCATCGCGGCTGAGGGTTACAGGCTGCGGTGGAGGAGGAGTGCCGGTACTTTTGAGTAGCGCTCTTCCCTTCCGTGGCCTGGCAGACGCGGTGGGGCCGTAGGGGAAGAGGAGGGTCGGTATAACGTTGGCCGCTCTCCCTATCCCCTGCGGCCGAAAAGTGGTAGGTGGCGGGACCAATGTGCTGACCCGTCGCAGAGTGACCGAGGGGTCCGCAAAGGCCGATGCCTGCCAGGGGTGCGGGTTGTTCGAAAGAGATACCGTCACCCCTGGCACACGGGCAACTGAGGGAACACGGGTGGGTTTTAGTCAGTAAAAGTCTGACACGTCCTCCTGCTCCACCCAGAGCGGGAGAAGTCATTTGGTGATTTCCGACCCAAAAAAAAGCGTACAATTTTTTTGCAAGGGACAGACTGGATTGCACTGAAAGGGCAACGTTAATGTCTTGACGTTGTAAATGTCCTCGTTGCGCGGTAAACTTCGCATGCGAGATGCAGCATTTTGCGTGACGTCATGTGTGTGATGCGTAGTTCGCATGTGGCGTTGTAGATACCGCCTCAAATGTTTTCAAAAACAAGATGGCGGCATTGGTTTCAATTTAGGCCTAAGTATCAACATTTGGAAAGAGGCTGTTACACAGGTCTTAGTGACGCGCCTAGTTACCGAACATTTTCCAAAACTTGATGATGTAAGTCCACGGCCGGGGGATACTAATGAATCCGGATCAAATTTAATTAATGATGCCGAGCTCTAATCAGCAAATACTTGACCTGACCCTGTTTGTAGTAATACACGTGGCTAGTCATTATAATTATATGATGTTAGCAGAGTTAGTAGCTTATATTATGTCACCGTAACCTTTCACATAACTGAGGAATGTGACCTCACAGCAAGTTCGTTAAGACCGCGGTATTTGTAACATAAGTATTATAATTTATAAATATTATATAGTTACAAAACGAGAATTTCGGAAGCCTATCCCTAATTTCAACGTAACGTGTTTGTGTTGTGTTTACTTTTTAGATTGCCTAGAACGAGATAGATCGAGTTAGTAAACTCGTCTAGTAACCCATTTTGCGAGGCAATCGCTTATCTAAAGCTAATTATTATGTAAGGCTAGATGTGAAGATGGAAATATAATAGGGACCAACTTACTTTTTCATATGGAATGAATAAAGGAGTACCTCTGTTTTCCTATGTAAGGATCGCTTCATTAGTTTTTCCTGTATATACGTAATTAGCAATGAAAAACCTCAATACCATGGACGGAAAAAAATACTAAATTTCAAAGTTCACGTGCATTTTTGGTCATAGAAATTCGAGCAAACTATTCGTTTTGCTTGAAAGCCTGCACTCGCACCTGTCCGTCGAAGCAGTAAAAGCCATCTGCGTCTAACTGCATGGTTCGATTGAACAAAAATAAAGACAAACAACACGATCGTGTTGGCCTGGCCAATACAAAACATCAGAGTGATGAGCTGCAGAGAGCAATATACTCGTATTGCTCTCAGGTTGAAGAGCGCGTTTAACTTTGCTGTATCAAGAACCCATATGATAACTACTCGTTAATAATTAAAGGCACAGGATTTGAGCGCACTTATTAATTCAATGATTTCCGTAGGTTTTCAAGCAGAAACGTGGAACATTTCATTTCATATAATCGATCAACTGAATCCGCGTTCAAATTTTTACAAAACCGAAGCTGTCCGTTTCTACGTGATGTCTGGCGTTATAAATCCTGTTTATTGACAGGATTTAACATTCTTTTACTATGCTCAATCTTTAAAATCCACAATTGTTTATGCATGATGGCGGGTTGAAGACATAGCCACTGACAGAGTTGAGCAGCACTAGCTCAAGATTGATTGGAGTGGAAAAAAGAAAAGCAGGGCTTGTATCGGAGAACACGACATGATAAAAGAAAATGCTATTAAGCCTGATCTATAGGGTGCCATTCAATTACCTGAAGCATATCATATGTTGAAGCAACATAAACATTCATCATCATCATCATTTCAGCCGGAAGACGTCCACTGCTGAACATAGGCCTTCCCCAATTTGGGGGGGCTTGCCATAATCGCCACGCTTGGCAGGCGTGTTGGCGATCGCAGTATGGTGGTAAAATGCATGGAGAACGCTGCTACCCATTCTCTAGTAAGTCCCTTAGTCGCCTCCTACGACACCCACGGGAAGAGATGGGATGATGCTATTCATTACGTCCGGCACCACACGGTACCGGACATAAAAATTGCACCGTTTTAACACTGTTTAGACCATAGACGATGCAAGTCAATATTTGCTTTCATTTTATTGTGTGACAGGCATAAAACTTGTTTTGTGGTAATAGGGCTTTATTCAATTTTTATTCTTATAAAAAATCATACCTTTATCATAGCCTTGAGCAGCGTATATCTGGTGAACACGTTCCTCTGGGCCTTGGACTCAGAGTAACGTGCCATGAGCGTGACAAGCGCCTTCTTCGCCGTGTCGTAGTTCTCGTCCAGACGGACACGCACTCCGCGCAGACGTTCATTGGTTTCTATCACCTCTTCTTTCGTCTGCCCGCCTGCAACAAAGAAAGACAGGTTATTCAAAAATTTTATTAAGTAAATATATTTTTTCTGCGTATGTATACGTAGATATATTTTTGAACTTTTTCAATATACCTATCAATCCGTATCTACATAGTTTGATCCCACATTGATAAAACTTCTCTCTATAAACTGAATTGGATTTGCATTTAAAAAGAATTTGTTTGAAATAAAATCATTTATTATTTACATTTTTGCAAGTAAATACGAGTTATTCAGAGTATTTCTCACAGTCTCGAATAAAATGACAGCCAATTTAAAGCTGATACCTAAATGAAAAATAAATAATCCAGTCTCATTTGCAAAATTTAATTTGTGACAGCCTTTGGCGTTCCTTAACAGCTAAGTATTTGAATCTAATTGATTAGATTAGCAACAGATCCTGTTAGTCTAATTAAGATTGTTGGAGTGAAGTGCAAGCCTAGCACTTTACATTAATAAACCAGTAGAATTAGGAAAAACGAGAAACTAACTGGCAGCTTTCATATTCAGCGTCGCTGCCAAAATTCTGTGAAATGGGCTCTTAGATTTAATGAGCCATATAAACAACATTTCAAAGAAAATTTTGGTGGAATTTCCTTAGGTTTTGAATGATGTTAAACCTTCTGAAATAAAGAGCCATGTTCAGAGCTGTAAATAAAATTGTATCTACTACCAATTCATTTTTGATCAGTGCGTCTTGCTAGTGATGACTTGTGGTACTGAAACGTGGTCGCTCATAAGAAAGCTGAAAGTCACTCAAAGTGCAATTGGGAGGGTTGGTTCTCTGACGGATCTCTTCATTTGTGATTCGATCGCGTAGGGAAACTCCAAGCATAACTATGCGCGCTCGAATCACAAATGAAGAGATCCGTCACACAAATAACGTGACCGACATAGCCCAAAGCATTGTCAATCTTAAGTGGCAGTATCCACTGCCACTTAAGATTGGCTATTGCTCACAGAACAGATGGCCGATGGGGCCGAAAGGTTCTGTAGTAACGACCAGGTGCTGGAAGACGTAGCGTTGGAAGGCCACCCAAAAGGAGTACCGATGACCTGGAGAAAGCCGCAGGAATCCACTGTAAACGAGAAGCACAGAACCGGTTGAAGTGGCGGTGCTTGGGGGAGCCCATTGTCCAGCAATGGACGTCTTTCGGCTGAAATTATGATGAATGATGACTACTGATTCATAATACAAACATACTACTTGCTTACATACATACACAAAAACACATTCTTAAACATAACTGGCGAAATGTAGGTCTGTTAATATTATATATACCAGCTATAGAAAGATGTCCCAGCTGCAGAAAGCCATCGAAAGATGTTTCTTTTGCGAAAACTGACATCGACTGTTTAATGCATATCTTTATTTCGGCTCCCCCGACGCCCTTAAAGGTTGAATTGCGAGATGTCGTTATCAAAAAAAGAAAGACGGGCAAGAAACGACGTGGAAAGTATGCTTGTGACCTACGCCGAAGCGGATTTGCTGTGATCACTTAGGAGACCTGACAGATAAACTACCTTCTCTCTACTTCTGGTAGGTGCACCTCTGCCAAATGCTTCGGGGGATACAATCGAAATGTCATATTATGTTAAAAACGTAAAAATGTTAAATTCAATTAAGAGTTTTACTTTTCTTAAACCTGCTTTTGTCGTAATCCATAACATTATGAACTGGTATTTTGATCCACATTTGTATTGTTAATCATATTTGCCCGCAATGTTCAAATACCGAGTGATGCTCATTCCGTGTTTAATTAATTAATATTTGTACAGTTATCATAAATGAATTAGTATCAAACATGTTTGAAGAGATTAATATGTAACGAATCTGCGAATAACGTCAAAATTAATAGTTTGTTGTTCCATTATAACAATATTGTAGTTTTGTTATTCCGTACCAGTAATAGAATTTTGTTGTTGCCACTAAAATGTTATAACATTTTATGGAATACATTAATTCACAGTACCTACACTACCTACCCTAATTACAAATTCACTATCGATGATTTACATTTTTTATTGTTTTGTTCGTTGTCTAGTAATATTTCATTAGAACAGGGTGATTCTGAGACGAGAAACGACTTCGAATAAAACGCGCCATAGAAAACTTAGTTATAACTTATGTTAAATGCCGGTTGTAGCGACGCCGGAAATAGTGCCAGTCAACCTGCCACATCGCTCGATGTCCAGGTTAGATGTCCCCATTGCTCCCAGCCACGCTTCTTCAAAGGCGAACGGGGGCTACGGATACACTATGGCAAGACTCACAAACCTCATAGTGTACCTTTGTGCCCCCCAGCCACATACCCAACATCAACAACTCCAGGTCAAAGTTTGTGGAAAACGATAGCAAAATTCAAAAATTCGACCCCAGTATTAAAGAGAGTTCCTCGGGGCGCGAGACGGTCTGTTGCATTATGTTTAGCACAATGTATCCGTCTTGCGACCCAGGAGAACTCACTAAGTGCCTGGGAGCAATTACTCACCTTCCCTTATAGGATTCTGCATGTGCAAAAAAATTCGGCGACTAAAAGAACCTTAACAAATCAAATCAAAGATAATTGCAATAATTCGGCCCTTATTTTAGATCCCAAATTACCTGCTTTCAATAACCTGTCTCATAAAGGCATATGTTCACACGTGGAATCCAAATTAAGTGAAGGTGACATCAGGGGAGCTGCCAGGATACTGTTCAGCAGCGATGTGGTGGCGCCTTACTCCCCAGAAACTCTAACAGCTCTGGAACGCAAACATCCAGCGCCTGCGGATGGTCTCACCTTCCCCGACCCCCCCGACCCTCCTGACCTAAATTCAACCTTCTTGAACGTTTCGGCCCCACAGTTGATAGCAGCTGTGAACTCCTTCAGAAGTGGTTCCGCTGGCGGCCTCGACGGCCTGACTCCACAACATTTAAAGGATCTTATGAGTTCAGGCGCCGGGGAAGCAGGTGAGTCGCTTTTGAAGGAGCTTGCGGCTCTGATCAACCTTATGCTCACCGGCGGGGTGAACGATGCCGTCATCGATGTCCTATACGGTGCCAACCTGTGTGCCCTGCGCAAGAAGGACGGCGGCATTCGTCCCATCGCCGTTGGGTGTACATACAGACGTACGGCAGCCAAAATATGTTGTAAGTTATACAGCGAAAAGCTTACAACTCAGTTTCAGCCCCTGCAGTTAGGTTTTAGCTCGAGAGGGGGCTGTGAGGCTGCCGTACATGCACTTTCCACCTTTTTAAACTCCAACAAAGGTGAGGTCATCCTCAAGGTTGACGTTAAGAACGCCTTTAACTCTGTGAATAGGGACACTTTGTTGGCTGAAGTCAAAAAAGAGCTACCCGAAATTTATGGTTTTATTTGGCAATGTTACAGGTACCCTTCCAAATTACTATACAAGGACAATGTTTTAGAATCTGCAGTAGGATGCCAACAGGGTGACCCTCTCGGGCCTGTCATTTTTAGCTTAGCTATTCATCCCATTATCCAGAAACTAAATTCAAAATTTAACGTATGGTATCTAGATGATGGAACGCTAGGAGGTGACGTAGACACCGTTTTGAAAGACCTAAAACTCCTCAAACAACAATTTAAATCTATTGGCTTGGACCTTAATCCATCAAAATGTGAAATTTATCTCTCTGACGTCACCGACAAACAAATAACCTTAGAAAAATTTAACGAAATAGCCCCACAAATCAAAATTCTTGAAAAAAGTTCACTGCACCTCCTAGGTTCCCCAATTTTGGAAGACAGCTTTTCTCAATTCATCGACGATAAAATTAAAAATTTCAACGACATTTCGGAAAGACTCTCTAAAATAAACGTACACTCGGCATTCACCCTAATTAGATACTGTTGTTTTGGCCCGAATTTTATATATTTTCTACGCTCCTCAGCTTTATGGAAACATCCACAGCTCTTGGACAAAATTGACCAAATTATTCGCAGCACACTTTCATCCATTTTAAATGTGGCCTTGGACGACCGTGCGTGGCTTCAAGCCACTCTACCCATCCGTTTTGGTGGCCTCGGCGTCCGTAAAATTACTAGTATTAGCTTACCGGCTTTCCTGTTCTCTGTCCACAGCACTGAAAAGTTGGCTGGGAAAATTTTAGCCCGTTGCCTGGTTGACTCTGAAGTGCCGTGCTTGACCGATGCGGCGAATGCCTGGAAAATGGCTTGCCCGGATACAGATCGGCCCGTGAACCCATCTTCCCAGAGACAGTGGGATGAGCCGCTCTGCAGGTTGGTACGGAATAAACTTATTAATACGTCCACCAATGCTGCTGAGCGTGCTCGCCTTCTGGCTGTGGGTGAATGGGAGTCGGGCCTCTGGCTGCAGGCACTACCGTCACCCAACATAGGCACCATGCTGGGTGACTCGACCTTCCGGCTCGCTACATGCCTGCGTCTTGGCGCTCCTTGCGTGGCTCTGCATCGCTGTCAATGCGGTGAAGGTGTCGACTGCCTCGGACACCATGGCTTATCCTGCAGCAGGAGCGCAGGCCGGATAGCACGGCACGCCAGCATCAATGACATTATCCGTCGTGCTCTTGTCACTGCCGGGGTGCCAGCTGTTCTAGAACCCAATGGCTTGGCACGCGACGATGGGAAGAGACCAGATGGAATGACCATAATGCCTTGGAAGTTAGGTCGGCCTTTGGTGTGGGATGCAACATGTGTCGACACCCTTGCGCCATCCCATCTTTCTTGTACGGCGGGTTGTGCTGGGGCGGCTGCTGCAGGTGCGGAAAACCTCAAACGGCGCAAATATTCCAATCTTATTGGAACATATATGTTCGAGCCGTTTGGGGTTGAAACTCTAGGGCCATGGGGTCCGAGTGCCCACTTGGTGTTCCGAGACATTTCCAAGCGGTTGGTCGACTCTTCACGTGACCAAAGGGCTGGCCTATTTTTCGGCCAAAGAATCAGCATTGCCATACAACGTGGCAATGCTGCCAGCCTTTTGGGCACTTTTCCCATTGACAACGATGCGGATATATTTTTTGATGCCTTATGATATTTTCTTTTTATATACCTGTACATATTATAATTTAAAGTGTTACTTGTAGTTTTTAAACAGAATTAAATAAAAGACAAGATAGTTATTAAAGATTTTATGTTATAAGAGTCAACTCAAGACTGCAGAATATACAATCACGCCTTGTTTCCCTGACGGTTTGGGCAAACGTATATAGGAGACCCAGATTTCGCCAGTTATGTTTGAGTCCAATGCAATAGGGGGCGAGCCTATTGCCATCAAACGGGCACACATCCAGACTCCTAGCTGCTACTGAGAAATTCCAGATAGACATCGCTAATAACCCTTTGCCCGAACTGTGAATCAAGCCCAGGACCTCATGTTCAGAAGTAATGCTTGCGACCACTAGACTCTTGACTCAAGACTACTTATGGCATAAAAAGAAATCTAACACTCAGTTACATAATTGATACTTCAACTCGTACTACTTGTACGGCCATTGAATGTGAAACAAGTAACAAATGGCCGCCTTAACAAATGCGATTCGTCCTCGCAGACCTTGGTTACCGGCTGCACAAATCAATGACCGGGTCGGCTAGCCAGCCTCTTAACATTCCGCTCGTCTCCGAGACTAATCTTCTCCTACCCGCCTTTGCTTCTGAGCCTCGCAGGACTACCCTCGATATTCATAAACGTCTTATAACTTTGATGGTGTTAGTGTACTGCTGTCTTGCTTCACGGGCATTGAAATAAGAAGACGACTGAAACATGAGATGAGCTTTTGCTATTCATCAAAGTCTTGCAGTAGCATTAGTGATTTACCTTTATAATGGATTTGTTGCGTAACACAACACGCTAGCCAATTTGTAATGTTTTCAACGAAACGTAAATAAATATTCCTTTTATGACTATGAGATACAATAACTGCACTCATAATTTTACAATAGCAGTAAATTTATTCATTTCAACCATAAATATTAAGTGAATATCGTGTACTCACTGGAAGTGCCTTCATCCTTGACATCTTGTACGATACGACGGACGCTCTGCGTAAACTTGCCCACTAAATTCGTACTCGCTGAAACAAAGAAAAATATTCACATTAATAAAAACCAAACACCAAAGTTTCAAGAGCGAAGACTTGACAACTTTAAAGGCGTTGAAGCTATATCAAAAGTGACACGGAAAATTCTGTAGAGTCAACAAAATAATTTTTGAGACTCATTTTCATGAGATTCATTATACCTATATTATTCATAAAAGTAGGAACGTTTATATTGGATAGATAGCTGTGGTCTATCTATCGTAAAATCGTCAGCGCATTGAGTTAGTGATCGGGTGTCGAATTTGAAACATGCATGTGCACTCAGTTGGTGCGAGTGAGCGGTTCGAGCGAACATCGGGAAACAAAAGCCGAATGAATGAACGATGAATAAACCAAATTGGCCAGCTTTATTCTAGAGCTTATGTGGTGAACTATATTATATTAGTGAGTATGATTGGATATATCAATAATACTAGCCCATTCAGTACGTTTTGAGTTTTGGTACGGCTGCGGTCAATGTTATGCAATATAGAGTTTTTTAAAGGTATGAAATCGATAGAAACCTGAGAAATTTGGACAGCAATCATAGCTTCTCTTTTCTTTAGTCCTACATTACACAGTCTGCCATTACACTGATTACAGTCTCAGTTTTTCTACCAAAATAGCTACTTTGTGGTAATGTAGATAGCTTGGTAGTAGTAGGTGCATAATTTTAAAATAAACCTATAGGTACCTATTAGGCAGCCTCCATTAAAACGCCAGTCATTATAACAATGATTCAAGCAATGATTTCAGTGCATGCTAATGAGTTTGCCTTAAGTTCAATTTCGTCAGCGGTACTATATTGCGCGGTCCCACGGCCCGTTAACTAAAGAACCATAGCATCCGATGTGGCCTACTGCGGCTCGTCGCCACCGTCCGATCCGTTGGGAGTCGGTAAGTTCAAAGGCAAGGCTGTCGCGGTCTGTAAGGGTTTTTTTGAGGGTGGGAGATCATCAAAAACTTCTCCCGCTCTGGGTGGAGCGGCAGGGCGTGTCAGACTTTAACTGACTAAAACCCACCTGTGTTCCCTCAGTTGCCTGTGTGCCAGGCTGCCACGGTATCTCTTTCGAACAACCCGCACCCCTGGCAGGCATCGGCCCTTGCGGACCCCACCAATTGGTGCTGACGTCTCTTTGAGGCGGTCTGTACGGGTGCGTTTCTTTTTGCTTTGTTTATATGGGAATTCGCGGCACGGGCTGCGCCAGGCCTCGACAGGCGTAGCTACGCACGTCGGCCTGTCCGGGTCACGATGAGCCACGACAAGTATTGCTACGCCTGGCGCGGCCTGTCTGCGAACGGGCCTTGGGAACGTGGCATTAGCCTTAGGTACTAAGCTTTGCGCTGTGGTATTATCCCGTGTTCTTAGTAAGATCATTGTGTAATTTTCTACATAGTAAGACTAATTACCATAAGCCAAGTCAACAGGTCATGTACTAGCTTACATGACTAAGAATATTATTATACTAATGAGATCATATGCGAAATACCAAGTTAAGACTACGTCATTTCATTGTTGTGGCTCAGATCAAAGGAGTACATGAATACGGGTAATACTCGATACAAGTTTCTTTAGTGGCACTGGTCCAAAGAAAATAAATACCAAGTGATCTTCGTTTTAGCAAGCAATAAGTTTTCGGTGTTAATAATATTTCAGCTTGTCCATATCTTGCAGTAAAAAAGCAATGTTGACATATGGAACCGAAACGTGGTCGCTCATAAGAAGGCTTAATGTCACCCAAAGGGCAATGGAGAGGGCTATGCTTGGAGTTTCCCTACGAGATCGAATTAGGAATGAAGAGATCCGCAGGAGAACAAAGGTAACCGATATAGCCCGAAGATTACCAAACTTAAGTGGCAGTGGGTAGGGCACATTGCTCGCAGAAGAGATGGCCGATGGGTCCGAAAAGTTCTGGAGTGACGACCGCGTACCGGAAGACGTAAAGTTGAAAGGCCTCCCACAAGCTGGACCGATGACCTTGTGAGGGCCGTAGGAGTCCGCTGGATGCGGGAAGCACAGAACCGGTTGAAGTGGCGGAGTTTGGTGGAGGCCTATGTCCAGCAGTGGACGTCTTTCGGCTGGAAAGATGATGATGATGACTAATTTTTTGTAGATTTTTTCAATACCTACATCAATGGAATGATCGACTTTTTGTTTGAAATTGATGAATGTATCTAAATAAATTTAATCCTCTCCATACACCGTTCTTAACGTATCGCATATATTGTTTTACCTATAGAGTAGTGTCGCACTTTTTATTTTTGTGAACTATAAAAACAGGATAAAAAAGTCGAAATCGGTGCACCTGGTTCAAAGTCAGAACCTGATGAAACACCTCAATAATATAAATAAAAACATCTGTCGAGGAAGAAAATCCTTTGCGTGACAGAATCTATGACATGCGGGTATTGGTTGAGTGTAATATTGCGTCTGTTATCCTGTTCTTTTTCACGAGGGTGCTGGGTATTGAAAAACTTGACCTACATTGTTATAGGAAATTCTGTAATATGAGTCTTACAAGTAGGTATTTTAATGTATATCGCTTGTCACTTTGAAGTTAGTAGTACAACCTATCAATTTTATGTTGGTGTTTGAAGCAGGGTATAAAATGATTCAAAAAATCTTATGCATGTTAGTACATGTATACGATTTTTTCAAAAGCTTTTCACCCCGCGTGGATGTTGGAAAATATTCGACGGGAACGTAGTACCGTGTTAGAAGTACCTACTTTATGTGTTAATCCAGGTTATAAATGAACTATCTGAGTCCCGCAAATCCAGAACATACAAACAAAAAAACGAAAAAAAAAAATCGTTACTGTTTTATTGTACGTATGCAACTGTGTGAGTGTTTTCAGGAATAGGTGGTTCCCAAAAACCAACTAATAACTGTTAAATCAATTGTACGCCATTTCATAATTTAGCTATTTTATATGAGTCAGACGTTGTTCTATATATCATGGGAAGAAAGTTTCGTTATTACATTATAAAGGCAGACTTACTCAGAAATTTATTAAAAAGTAAAAAAGCTTGTCTTTTGTAACCGTGACAGCAGCTTTTACTGTCTCATCTGTTGAGTTGGGTATAATTTTTGGAACTAAAAAAGTTTGATTAAAAACAACATTACTTTTTGTACTTCCACACCCAGCAACGATGTAGATGAAGTGTATCACTTAAGGTGCAAGCTACCCTGGTAGCACGGGAAATTCAAATTTCCTTACGTTTTTTGTATGTTGCAGGTTAGTGTTATGTCGTGTGTTGATTCAAATATGATTCGCGACCGTAACCGGTGGAATATAGGTAGTTTTTTTTAAAATCTTTATTTATTTGAAAGGGTAACAGAAAACATTAAACAACTTAAAACTAAACAATAAGTAATAAACAGTTATTATTACAATTATGACCTACCTGGAATGTAGTTATAATCATTAAAATCATCAACACAACCCTTTTTCTTTTTTTGAGGGTTCGAAATCATCAAATAACTTCTCCCGCTCTGGGTGGAGCGAGGGCGTGTCTGAGTTTTACTGACTTAAACCCACTCGTGTTCCTTCAGTTGCCTGTGCACTAGGAGCCACGGTATCTCCTTCGAACAACCCGCACCCCTGGCAGATCATACAACGCTCTAAGTTCATTCCATTGAAGCACTTTTTCATAAATGGTCATATGAGAAACGGGCGCGAATCATATTTTGTTCAACATACATTATTGTTATACATACATTGGTTTCTACAAAACACGATTTTGACGTAGTTTGAACGTAGTAAGATTCCGCGGGGAATCATTATAAACCATACAGAATCTGGGCCCTGCAATTTGCAAAAAAACGTTAGCAAATTTGTATTTCTTGGGCTAAACTGGCACTTCCGCCTCAAGACTACGGATTAGTGTTCATAAATAAATTAAACTGAACTGAAGTAAGTAGAAATTAGTAACCATTGCCAGCAGGGTTATTAATATTAAAATATTCAGAATAATGTTCAAATGCTTCCACTCCTTCCTAGTCTGGGATACTGTTCAGAATTCTCTAGACAGTTATGTCAAGAGGATAAATTATAAACTCTACTTTAGTTCCGTACTTTAGAGCTTCACTTTGACACCTTCAATAAAGTTAAAATAAGCTGACGCCATTTTAAGTTACTCATAGGCGTTGGTATTAGTAAGTTGGAAAATTAGTTTTGTTTTTCAAACGTGACTAGATTAGATATGAAAACAAAATGCAAAGCTAAATCTGTTTAAAAAAAAATACTGTGTTTAAAATTAAATTTCTTGTGCCAGAAAAATATTTTCCAAAAGTGTACATTCTCCTTTTTGTCTAAAACTGTTACCTATTCAAAGTGAATTGCACTTTGACATACTCGCAGAATTGGAATGGCTCTAGTTAAGATATGTATTAAAAGCATTACAAATATATTATAATCAAAGCAAAATCTATTGTGTTATTAGCACCTTAAATTTTATGATGACAAAAAGTTATGAGTGTACTCGTATTTATAGTTCTTTCAGTACAGGATTTGGCATTGCGAAAATATTCCCATTTTTTTCTGCCAGAACGAGATTTTTGAAGAAAACTCGTGTCAAGGGACGCTTTAATCCTGTTGCTTCAAATGTTGCGTTGGCGCGTACAGGAAAGCTGTCTTTTTACAGTTACCTTTTATTTCCTTTGGCCTACTCTTTAAAACCGACAGCTAAGATGACTGACGGGCCCGTCGTAGAACTTGGTCCGTCAAAACACAACCAAATTCAATTAATAGGTCGCGCAAAAACACATCGTACCTACTCCTTACGTGTACGATGGAACACTTGTCAAATAGTTTTGTTGCTCATTATTAGTTATGGCTCCGAACTCATGTTTCGTACGTAAGTAATAGAAAGTAGGAAATGCCCGTTACCTTGGCCGAAACTACAGATTTGGTGCTTAGGTGGTAGACCCGAGTATACACTATAACATTTTCCAATTTGGCCACTGTCTAAGTGCGAATTGTTGTATCTATTCGAACGCAATAACAACAATGTTCGCTTACGTCAATTTGTATGTAATAATTGTGTTCCATGATTGTTACTCGACTGCGACAGTTCAGTTTCGATTGACGATTGAATTGGTATAAAAACTCACACTGAGCCTTTACTTTGTGTAGAACCTCACTAGTTTCTGTCCACGACTTTGTCTGCGTGAAGTTCCTTGTTCCCCCGACCTACCGCGTCGTTATTTAATTTTTTGTTATTTAATCTTTCTGAACGTTTCTTTTTGCCCGGCTCCTAATGGTCGTAGTGGGTTTTTAATTAACTTTTCTTAAGAATTGGGCTTCCAAATGCAAAAATAATTCTGAAAATCTGACTGGTATTTCCAGAAGTTAGCGTGTTCAAACAAACAAACTCTTCAGCTTTATTATTCATCATTCATCAACATTTCACCCGAAAGACGTCCAATGCTGGACATAGGCCTCCCCCAGGGGGGGTATTGCCATAATCGCCACGCTTGGCAGGCGGGTTGGCGATCGCAGTATGGTGGTAAAATGCATAGAGAACGCTGCTGCCCATTCTCTAGTAAGTCCCTTAGTTGCCTTCTACGACACCCACTGGAAGAAATGGGATGGTGCTATTCTTTTACGCCCGGCGACACATACGGGCTTTATTATTATTAGTAGTTTATGATTGCTCAGTTATGATTGGTGAATGAACTTTCTACTACAAATTGTGTCATTTTCAACTCTTTTTCTCTTAGCACTAAATGGGTAATTACACTAAAAACTCTATTTCTGTCTCTTTCAGCGTTCTCCAATAGGTTAGGAACTTGGATTAGGAGACTTATAACACAGAAACGTAATACAAACTTTACGATTATAAGTTTAGTATACCTTCACATTAAGGTGTTGACCTTACTATCTAACGTCTAGGAATATAAGTCCAGGGTTACTAGTCATAAAAGTGTCATGAACACTTTCAGTAGGTATACGTCTAATACTTCTGCAAGGTTATTATAAAGTTTAAATGTTATAGTCATGAGGATCTATACATGTATGTAGGTATGCCATTCTTTGTTATCCTTTTAGCATTGTGAAGCTAGTTAATCAATCAAAATATTTTATTTCACATAAACCTGCATGGGCACTTATGAAACGTCAGAAGCTAGGTGCACGGTTTCAAATTGTTGATTCCTATGGAGAAGAGCCGGCAAGAACCTCCACGGTTACTCTTTAAAAAAAAAATGGCTTTAACAATGTTTCCAAATTACAGAGATAAAATGTATGGGAGGACAGTGCAGGCCTGTCAATAAGTACCAGGTACTTAGACGAATAGAAAATCGTCTACAAATCTACAGTCTGTAAGGCCTATAAATTGTTCATAATTATTTAGGGAATCATTTGGGTATCGCCTAGTGTCAATGGAAACGGGTACCAAAGAATAGGACACCTATATAGACCGTCTTTAGCTCGTTAGAGTCGCATTAACGTCTTCTTTTCTACAAATACGAATTACAAAAGAACACATTCATTAAAACTAAATAAAACAGCCACGGATCGTCAAACTTAAGCAACGCGGGGTTGGTCTATGGGTATTCATCTATATCTATACTAATATATAAAGAGGAAAGATTTGATTGTTTGTTTGTTTGATTGCATTGAATAGGCTCCAAAACTACTAAACCGATTCGAAAAATTATTTCACTGTTGGAAAGCTACACTATCCCCGGGTGACATAGGCTATATTTTATCCCCGTATTCCCACGGGAACGGGAACTACGCGGGTGAAACCGCGGAGCGCTGCTAGTCCATAATATATCGAGACCCCTCCGTGCCTCGGAAGCACGGCTGTCATTCGTAGAACTTTGACAGTCGTTACGGGTCGGGTCGGGGCACGAAAGTGTGTTAACCATGTCTCATCAAGTCTTGCCTATAGGTATCGTGTTAACCTGGAAAAGGCTAGTAAGATTGATTGACATTAATCCGAAAAATCTCTTGTGGCATACGCGAATGACGGTATTTGAAACACCACTTTGATTGGTTCGATAGAAACCTTTATAAATAAATCGAGAGTTTCATGTTCATCATTTCAGCCGAAAAACGTCAACCTATTGCTAGACATAGGCCTCCGCTAAGCACCACCACTTCGGCCGGGTCTTTTTGCATCCAGCGGATTCCTGTGGCCTTTACCAGGCCATCGGTCCACCTTGTTCCGAGGCTTTCCGATGCTACATCTTCCGGTCGGCTATCTATTCTGCGTGCAACGTGCCCGGCCCACTGCCACCTAAGTTTGGCAATTTTTCGAGCTATGTATGTTACCTTGGTTCTCTTACAGATCTCTTCATTTCTGATTCAATTGCGTAGGGAAACTCCAACCTCAACCCAACCAAGAGGTTTTAAATAAAATGGAAAAAGCAGTTGAATTTAATTTGTATGTGTATATTAACTGCATCCCTAATCCCCAAGGAAATCTGAAACAATTTAATTGACCAAGCAATTTCAGATTCCCATTACAAGTTACCTGTTTCCAATACAATAGATATTAGTCAAACATGTCGCTGATACCAATGATTTATGACCCGTAACCGAATTGTGGCTAAAGGCACAATACATACAAACATACATATGTACATAGGTACATACTATGCAGTACATAGCCGTGAATCTATCTAACCCAACGTGGCTTATGATGGGATTGAAATTAGTTCCATTGATTTGGATGTGAATAACTAAGTTGTGTGAGCATGTGTGAATTGAATGAATTCGTGAATTGGCTATACACGTACCTATAGTTGGAAAATCATGGTTCATTTTATGTATGACTAGCTTTTGCCAGCTGCTTCGCTTCGCGCCGAACGTTCATGCCCTATTTAACTCCCTTAGGGGTTGAATTTTGAAAAGTCCTGCTTTATTCCTTGTCTACATTATAAAGGGAACCTCTGTGCAAAATTTCAGCTTACTAGGTACAAGGGTTTGGGCTCACGTTGATGAGTCAGTCAATCAGTTAGTCAGTCAGGACTTTTCTTTTTTATTTATATAGATAATTTTTATTTCGTAAACGATAGGTACTAAGTGCTTAAAATATCAAAACAACGAATAGACATATGAGGGGCTTGTGGATAAGTAATAACAGCCACACGGCTCATTCGATTGGGTTAAGCTACGTTTGCCGAGGTTGGTCCGTGGATCGGTGACCATTTTTACATACCAAGACTACTCCGTGCCTCGGAAAGCACGTTGAGCCGTTGGTCTCGGCTTTCATTCGTGGATCTTTGACAGCCCTTACGGGTCGTCAGAAGCCGGAAAGTTTGACTACCAGTCTTACCAAATTGTATCGTATTACCCCGTAACTGGGTTGTGCAGGTTAGATTGTCACTCCATGTATCGAAAGTTCTGGTATTTAGCTAAATCCAGTTATACTGAAACTTCTGTTATAGTTGGGAAAAGGCTGGGCAGCTGATGAATAGGTCGTATGGAATTAGTCAGGCTCTTATTGAGGAACCTACTTATAGTACAAAACCAAGTTCAGTCGGAGAAGATTATACAGGATGTTTTTTTAACCAGTGCGAAAACTGTTTCTAACCATGAATTCAGCATATTATTCTAGACCTCCTTAGCTTGGATTTTTTTTCTGACCGCTGATTTTTTTTTGTATAGCCTACGATTCTTTTTTACGCTAGAATGATGCTGCATTCATGGTTATAGTTTGCACACTGATTAAAAATGTACCCTGTATTTTCATGCTATTACAATCCCTGATTTTCGCCTTCACGTAACCATTAAACATTTAATATGGTTCTCAACGGGCACTGTTCAAATTATATACTTTATTGCGGATCTAAACCTCACCACATCCGAAAGGTAAAAAAAAACATGTTTACCAATCATTTACTCAATTTACCGAAGCAATTGACCTTTCTACTAACGATGTGTTTGTAAAATGAACCTTCCATACCATACGTCACGTTTTATGGTACAATAAAAAGTATCCGATTTTATTTGGATATTCCGATTCGATTGAATGGGATTTCAGGTGGGCTGTGTTACTCGTGAAATACGAGTAGCCACCAATTTTGTTTTATAAAATGTATTTGTATTTATTTTTGTTGCGGCGTTGAATTGTATAAAGCTCAACCTGTAAGCTATACAATCGCTATAACTTTTGATTCTATAAAACATTAAACAATTGCGTTTACAATAACTTTTCGGAGAGGTCTGTGGCTAAGTACAAGCGCTTCCTCCGGTTGGTCCATCTTTACATATGACTACTCTGTGCCTCGGAAAGCACGTTAAGTCATTGGTCCCGGTTTTCATTCAAGGATCTTTGATAGATAGTCTTCAGAAGGCCGAAAGTTTGACTACCAGTTTTACCAAGGAAAATCGTATTACCCGGTAAGTGGGTTGTGGAGGTCAGGTGAGCAGTCTCTTCATATAAAATACTGGTATTCAGCTGCTCCCAGCCAGACTGGAAGCCGTCCCCAACATAATTGGGAAAGCGCCAGGCTGATGATGATGTGATAAAGGACTGTCAGAGCACCAGAGTCCCATTAGTGGAAAAAAAAAGCATTTAAAAGTGGGGAAAAGGCTAGGTAGATGATGTTTTCAATCAGTTGTTCATAACGAGATGGTTTTTTTCTTACTCATTACAAATTAAATCAGTTTTTTTTTTAATAGAAAGTATTTCGTGTTTGCGGTCATGTTTGTCGGGCCAATATGGCCAGAGATTGCATATAATAGAGAGGTTTGGCGGCATTTTCCCAGCACTGGGGCACATTATAAACCAATTACACCAATCTCCTACCTCATTCAAACACAAACGCCAGTCAAACAAACATAAAAGACAATTTAACGAGAATCATCCTCCTTATCAAACGAAACAGCTTTTTTCACATACCTTTCAGCTTCACAATACGATAGAGTTGGCCGCTAAAAAGGTTCAATAAGGTTCCCCTCGCCAAAGTAAGGAGGCAGCTTAGGCATTTTGTGATACGAATCCGAATGCGAAATTGAACCTTTGAAATCCTTCCGAATATACCCGAGTAAAATACATTGCCACAGCCTAATTTAATGCGGTTGTTCAATGGAATAATCTTCTCCAATTAGCGCACTGTTCCGTGCTAGTCTGTATTCGACTGCTAAGTAGAAAATGAAATTGTGTGTTACATTTGGCAACCACTTGTAGATCTAATTCTCGCGTCTTTTGTTTCAGAGTTTTTGCTTGATTAAAAAAAGGTTTTTCTTATAGTTACAAGGGTTGAATGTTTCGATGTAATGATTGTTTTATTAGGCTTGGAAATTGTTTTATAATCAAATGGATTGTTTACTAAGGATCTGTATGTAAGTACCAAATAGAAAATTTGCTAACCTCACGAATAATAGCTTTAACTATTTGATTCGTGTCTGGGTATTTGAGCGAATCTTGTTTCTGCACCTAAGTAAACGCAGCCTCGATAAAGAATATACAAATCTATTTTCAAGGTAGGTTTTGCAAGCTGCTTTGCGCGCGTGGTTTGTTTTCCCATGGAAACGTTCTACCGGGATAAACAGTATCCTATGCGTTAATCCAGTTTATAAACTATCTGAGAAATAAATAAACATCCAAACAAAACTTTCACATTCATTCATATATTAGTGGGATATGCAAATGAATAACATTCAAACATTGCTTGTTTGAATGTTATTCATTTCAAAGATCATAAATGATGTTTCCTGCATACTTATTAGACGTCTATAGACGTAGACTCCTAACGCATATGAACTCGTCGGTGTTCATGATTAATAGGATAAGCGTGTTCCTTCCACCGCGCTGGTTCGCATTGCATTTCAGCATAATATATTTCATAGAGATCCGCTTGTCTGCTGAAGAGCATGTGTATTGTGCTTTGAAGGCCTGTATGATTACGTCTTTATTACTTTACCGTTGCTTCGCCCGCGTGTATTCCCGAAATTATACCATGGTAACGTATAGGTATCGGAATAAAAAGTATCTTATGTGTTAATCCAGATTATAAACTATCTGTGTGCCCAACTTCATACAAATCATACAGGATACAATTTTAACCAGTGCGAAAACTGTAACCATGAATTCAGCTTATCATTCGAGACCCGCGTAGAAATTGCGTCAGATACACAAAAAAAATGTCGTTCCATACATTTCGGCCGCGTAGGTTTATTGCACTTTTCTATGAAACAGCTGATTTTTTTCTGTATAACCGACGCAAAATTTCTACGCCAGGTCTCGAATGATAAGCTGAACTCATGGATTACAGTTTGCGCACTGGTTAAAAATTTACCCCGTATAATGTTATGGAAAGACTATTAATTTTTTCCAGTATTAGGTACACCTCGTAGTAGTAACATACAAACACAAAACATAATACGGAAGCATAAATGCTGCCGCTTAGCAACCTGCGGGCTTAGCATGACGCGTTGTATTTCTACGAAGAATAGACAGTGCTTATTCAATACAAAGTGACATTTACATCCTATATTTTTGTTATCGCATTGTAGATATCCTTCTACAAACTGTCATTTAGTCTTTCGTTTCTAACGATATTTGTCTAGGTCCTTATAAATGTAGACTATTTAAGAAGAATATTTCTTCCCAAACTATCAAAACCACACTGACAACAAAACTTTCTACTCGACGGCCAAAAAGTATATACGATTGTCTACAGAATCATTATTCGTTTAGAACGTATAACTGTGATAATGAATAGAAAAACATAGCTATCTTATTCTATTGTACATCATTTATTTAATAGTCATGTCTATTATTCCGTCGACAAATCGGTGCTAGTGCTAAGCCTGCTGCTAAGGCCTAGTAGATTGCTAAGCGCTGGTTTTGTTGTGTCTTCTGTGGTGATGTTTGGTAAAGTAAACTCTATGTATAATAATTATACTGGTATTCCTATGTATATAGTGTGAATTGAACCAGCGTTTTTAATAGACCGTCACTTAGATTTTAGCAGTGATCATATGGTGAAGGAAATTAAAATGTTAGATGCTTTTGTAGACAGTACCTAAGTACCGAAAGATTAAAATAAAAATAGGATGTACCTACGTAGTGCTATCTAAACTAATACTTTGGTTAGTGTACGATTCGAAAGCAAACATGCCAGGAAGAAGGAGGTCGATGCGAACTCGTGGAAGACGATGTTTGCACAAGCACGCCAGGAAATGGAATTTCTACGCCGACAGATGGATACCGGGCGCTTTGCAAGGTCGGTTAAGTAAAGTAAAGATAACATTTAAAGATGCCAAAGTCGACTACCGAGGGCATGTTTAATATAATTTCGAAGGTGCTTCGACTGCTAATAATTCCTTAAGCAAACTAACATCCTATGACATTTAATTCCAATCTTTGGGAAAGTAAACCACAAATGTTTTAATTCAATTCTAATAGCCTTTATTTTATAATAATTATTTTGAACATAAATTACATGACCGATGGAGTGAAGCTGTGATCGAATGGTGGCCAAGATTAGGCCAAAGAAATCAAGGCCGTCCAAAAGTCCGTATTGGTTTGATGATATTGTCAAAGTCGTAGGAAACACCTGGATGAGGGACGCACGGAACCTCGAAGTATGGCAGAAAAAGGAGAAGCCTATACCCCAGGAGCGGGTGGTTTCAGTCTGAAATGATGATGACGGTAATTAGACATCAGTAGTGAGTTTGTTTTGCTTTCTAGCATATGCCTCCGTCAGACCCTTCCACAGTTTTCGGAGAAACCTGTGGAAGTTTTGTAGTTATACTCGTAGAATAAAGTAGTGAGCTTTTCTTGTCCATGACACACCAAAGCGGAAGACCCGTGCCACAAAATATGTAACTATTTTATTCCTAATCAAGATAATTGCAAAATTGTTTAAACATACAACTCTTTACATACCTACAATGTGCGCCATCTACGAGGGGTGTTCAATGAAAAGTAATAATGGCATATTTAAACTCCTTGAACAACAAAAAGTAAATACTGGCAGGTACAGCTCAGACATTTGATCAAATAAAATAAAAAAAAATATGATTTTCTTGTTTTTGTCTTGTCGGAGCGTGGTACGCAAAATGGATAAAATTGAAATTCGCGCCGTAATAAAATATCTCTGCCTGAAAAAATTGACTACTGAGCAAGTAAATTTAGACTTGAAAGGAACATTAGGGGTTAATGCTCCTCCGTATTCTACGGTTGCGCGGTGGTGTGCCGAGTTTAAGAGAGGAAGAACTTTAACTAAAGACGACGAGGGCTCGAGACGCCCTACGACCGACGGCAGTTACCGAACAAATGATAAATAAAAACTTTTTTCAAAAAAATAACAACCGACTTCCAAAAAAACACTACAAAGTGCAAAATAACTTTAATTTCGGAAGGCGGTGACTTTGGATGTGTATTTTAATTATTTGTCACCGCCTTCCGAAATTAAAGTTATTTTGCACTTTGTAGTGTTTTTTTGGAAGTCGGTTGTTATTTTTTTGAAAAAAGTTTTTATTTTTCACTTTTTAGTTACCAATTCGAAATTTCATCATTCTTGGCGTCAAAACAATGCATATTTATGCGATAGCAACATTCGCGGTTGATTTGCTGTAATTTTTTGAAGAGTTCCGTTGTCTGTCTCCGAAACGCATCATCAGACCTATATGAAATTTCAATGGGACCATTTCGGAGTAAACCCCTTTCGAAAAAAAAAAGAATTTTGCAAATCCGTCCATATACAACGGAGTTATGCCCGAACATACATAAAAAAAAAAAAAAAAAAAATATAAACATGTCGAATTGATAACCTCCTTCTTTTTGAAGTCGGTTAAAAAAGTTGAAAAAATTGTTTTGGCAGATCGTCGTGTTACTGTTCATTTTTTATCTGAAAACCTAAAGATTTATATGGGAAGTATCCATAGTATTTATTATACATGAACATTTGGGCATGAAAAAAGTATCAGCGCGCTGGGTGCCTAGAATGTAGACGAGTATAAACAAACAAGACTGCGGATTTCTCAAATCAATTTGGAATTTTTACAACAAGGTCCTGACCAATTTTTGACTCGCTTCGTAACTATGGATGAAACATGGCTCCACCATTATGATCCTGAAACGAAACAACAGTCCATGACTTGGAAGAGGCCGTCATCTCCAACGCCTAAGAAGTTTAAGGCAATTCCATCCGCCGGTATGTTTAGGTATGGGCTCTCATTTCTGGGACAACCAGGGGGTGATAATGATTGAATACCTCAATCATGGAGCCACTGTTACGCGGCCCTTATACGCAGAAGAAATAAAAAAACTGCGTCAGGAAATACGCGAATATCGCCGCGGCAAACTTGCTAATGTTGTGTTGTTTCACCAAGATAACGCCCCCGCGCGCAAGTCAAGAGTAGCGATGACTGCTATCCAAGGTGCTGGATTTGAATTGATGGAACATCCTCCATACTCACCTGACCGTGCACCTAGTGATTTCTACCTGTTCCCGCGGTTAAAAGAACAACTGAGAGTTCACAAATATGGCAACGATGAGGAAGTGATTGCCGCCGTACATGATTTTTTAAGCGATCATGATTTTTTCAAGAAGGGAATCTTAGGATTAGAAAAACGATATACCAATATGAGTATAAACCTCAAAGGTGATTATGTCGAAAAATAAAATAACAATAAATAATATGTAACTGCTTCATACTCCTTACCAGTTTTTATTGAACACCCCTAGTATATGGAGAGAAATTATAATAAACTTCATTAACCATTAACGAAAATAATTATGGAACTTCGCAAGGAAGTTGGTAAATAATACTGAATTATAATAGAACTTATTTTACGCCAATGAAAATTCATTCAACAAAAGTTTTGGGGAGTTCCGCTCTACAACACAAATGCCCGTTTGGGCATTTGTGTTGTGCAATTCTATTGAAATCTGTCGAAATTTTCGAAGAATTTCTGTTCGGCGTTAAAACAAGTCGTTTCTAGGTGCCTGATGGAAAGTAATTGCCACTTCCTCGGATTCCTTCCTAGGAATTGCCAATTTTATAAAGTTATTTAGCACCCTCGGGCTTTATCGAGAACAATTTCTAAATATTGTCTAAGGAATCGAACAGAATTTATTGGAATATCTTGAAGGGTTACCTAACGATTTCATGCTGCACAGCCTTTATGTCTTCTACAGTTATTTTGCTAATACTTCTTATAATACAAGCAGTAATACAGGGTGTAAGGGACAGCCCTCCACAGACTGATGGGGTGAATTCATTTTATCATACTTAGATGACCGGTACAAGAATTTCAGGAACGTTATGGGAATCCAATAAACCTGATTTTTTTTATTTCCGCACACGCAATGTATCGCTACCAAGGCAAAACGTAAGCAGCGAGCCTTCGCCGGCGAGAGTTCGATGAACTCTGTAGTTAGGCAGAAAGTGAACAGCTGATTTTACGCGTCGTTCGTTACGAGTATTTCAACATCCATTGCTGCTTTTCTGATTTTAGCTGTATTGTTTACATAAATGTAGTGCTGCTTTCAGAGAATGTAATTTTATATTGAAATTAAACTGAAAAAGGTAAAAAAAAACCTGTGATTTTTTTTGATGAATATGATTTAAAATAAGGAGCTGAATGCACCCTGTCAGTTTGTGGAGGGCTGTCCCTTACACCCTGTATGTTACATCTACATCTATCTATACTTAATGTACATTAAAGTCGCTTTCGTCTGTCTGTGTGACCGCGTTGTTCTTCTAAACTATGCAACGGATTTTGGTGCCGTTTTCATTATCAGTTAAAGAATTTATTCCGGAAGATTTATGCGTTTATTGATATTAAACTTATACATAATAAAGGCACAAACGCAAGCGCTTCTGATGTGCATGAGGTTCTGGGCTCGATTCCCGGGAAGGACAAAGTGTTATTGGGTTTTCCATCTAGAATTTCTCAATAGCAGGTCGGACTTAGGATTTGTGCCCGGTTGATGTCAACACCCTTGCCCCCCATTACGTGGGAATTTAACATAACTGGCGAAAACTGGGTATTACAAGAAACCGTTCGTTCGGGAAAAACAGGCGTGATATTATGTTATAAAAAAATAAACAAACGTTTTATTTCAGATGTCGGAATCCATAGGTACACATACATTAATTATTTTGAAATTACAGACATTAAATAAGAAAATGAATATGAAAATCAAAAATTATAATTAAGGTAATAAATTTACAAATTTAAATTAAATTAAAGTTAAAATGAACGAATTATCAAATAAAATTAAAACTAACAAATCTAAGTAAAATAAAATAAAATTAACTAATTTAAATAAAATAAAAATACGTGTATGTGTATTATGTGTGTGTATTATATTATTATTATGTTTGCGTGTTATATAATAAAGATATCTCGATGTTTTGTAAAGTTGTATAAACCATAGGTCGCTAGTAACTTGTACATTTATCATAAATGTTCATTATACAGTGAGTCAACCTCATACTAATTTATCATTGTTCATTATTTGTTAAGCGTGTCCTTGTCTTTACCCTCGTTAACTTTTGTGCGCGACTAATTTATATGACGTGATATCCTTTCTTAATTACAAGGAGTGAACCGTTTTTCTAACAAATGTATTTTTATAAAGGGCGGAGTTCGGAAGGTTTAATGTGTTTTAATGGTATCTAAATTAAAAAAATTAAAAACTACAAATTAGGTGGGTACTCGAAAAATTATTATCGTGTTAAGGATGGTAGTGCCATGTATTAACAATTTTCTAAATATTAATTTCAAATGCTTACTGAATGAACTGTGGAGAGCCAAGATCAGTGGTGGCCATGTGGTGACGGGGGCGACTTATGAGTTGTAAGGTCGTAAGTTCAAACCCAGACAGGCGCTTTACTTTATTTAATTTATGTCATTACTACTGCTCTCAAAACGGTGAAAGAAAACATCGTGAGGAAACCGACATGTCCTAAAAACAAATTATCGTGCAAAAAAGACCATTGATGATGAAATTTTTTATAAAGTAGTTTAGATGTTCAAATGAAGCTGTGTGACAAAAATTAAAAAAAAAAAAGGAAAATGTTTGCATGGTTTGTTCATGTTTAGAGGATGAATGAAGGGCAATTAATAAAAGGTATTTACAAGGCAGATGTGAGTGGAAACGCCGGAAGGGGACGCTCTAGGAGGACTTAATATAGTGATCTTAATGGTGATGTTCTTCAGAAAGGTTGGGTGCGTAGTACTCGCAACCGGCGTGCGTGTATGATCAGAGGCCTTAGTGTGAGTTTCATTTTACCATCTCGATCAAACGTATCAAGCTCGTTTGGCGTTTCAATTGGCTCTGAATTGGTGACGGACCAATAGGAGCGGTGAACGCGCTCGAAGCGTTTGATAGAGATACTCACACTCGGGCTTCTGAATAAGATGTATGAACGTAAATGCAAAAGGAGTTGGTATGTAAGGAACGAAGCAGGTGGCGTTCTATTGTTTCTGACTCCCCCGTGGGGGGAGTGTTAGACGTGCAATGTTATGTATGTTTATGTTATCATCAAATTAATTATGCAATTTCTTTTCAACCCTTCTCAATTAACATGTTACAAAAGAGAGAGAGAAAACTCCTTTTCCTATTTGTTGAGTTAGTATTTAAATATAACGTAAACTCTTTGGTAACTATAAAATTAAGAAATCGTCCAATAATGTCTTTCTTTTTCACTTTATGATATGGGGAAGACACTTCACCTGGCACACAGGCAACTGAGGGAACACGGGTGGGTTTTAGTCAGTAAAAGTCTGACACGCCCTCCTGCTCCACCCAGAGCAGGAGAAGTTATTTGATGATTAACCCACCCTCAAAAAAAACCCCTTCTCAATTAACATTTTGCAAGAGAGAGAGAGAGAGAGAGAGAGAGAAAACTCGTTTTCCTATTTGTTGAATAAGATAATTTAATTAAAATACACCCCCAAAAGACATTTCTCACCCACTTTTACGACTTCTGAGAACATTCAAAAGATTCATTTTCTATTACAGCTACAGTCGGGTCGCTAATCTCTATTTTATATTTTACGCGTTTTTATTCCATACATTTTTCATTTTCATTACGAGGAAAGGTCATGGCTTGGTGAGTGCTGACAGACGGCTTTACGATTCTGTTTATGGCGAGCACATAACTAAGAGTTTGGTGTCGTAATCTCCACGAATTAAACACATAAAGAATTAACAACATATTTTATGGTGGGAAATAAAAAGAAGACTGCCTTTAAGATCTTGGTATAATTTCCGATCTAGAAATAACTTAGCTTGCTTATTGCTTTGCTCATCGCCATGAAGACGTTGTGAATATAGCTTAACCTCTAAAGGCTAGCAGTAAAGTTAGATCGCGTTTCGTAACAAGACGGTATACGTAACGGAAATGAAGCACAAACCGATGATTATCCTTGTATATATTGTGCAACTGCACCCAAGGACACCCGTTTGGTGTTGAACTTTTGCAGTTAATATTATTATTAATTATGATTGAGGCCTCTTGCTTTGAGTATATTCATTTTCTCATTGAGGCTCTATTAATTAACTAAAAGAATTAACAGATCCGTTTGCACATGACAATTTCTACCTAACCATATTGAAACCCAAGTGTAGCAGCGCACATCTAGATACCAACGTTTTCACACAATTCACAATTGTTTATTTACGCCAACATCTAGGTATACGACCTTTGTTTAATTCGGTGACACCCTCGTAAAGCTTCCTCTTCGTATACAAAGATAGCTTATAGCATAATAATGTGGAAGCTCACCAAGCCTTGAGACTAACTTTCAAAGTGCAAATTGAGTTGCGTGGGAAACGCCTCACGGTCTGCATCCTGAAGAAACTAATTAAGAAGTCTAATTACTTGCCAATACGAACGACTAGCACGTAATAAACTCTCTAGCAGAAACTATTATAAGTTCCATATATTTTATTTTATTTGTCGTCATCTGCCTAGCCTTTGCCAAGTATGTTGGGGTAGGCATCCAGTCTGGGTCGCGAATGGCATGCGTAGCAGTTCTCGCGGCTCACCCATCAGGGCGCTAGTAGGTGCACAAAAAAAAAGGCGTCCAGTCTAACCGGAAGCAGCTGATAACCAGTATACAGGCAAGAAACTCTTTCAAATCTAGACATCACAAAATCCTTATCTTTCTTCGAATATTCAAATATATGAGATCAGACATATTTTTGTGCATTTTATTTTAGAAGAGTGTTTTAGTTCTGAAGTTTATTCATCTTCATCATTTCAGCCGAAAGACGTCCACTGCTGGACATAGGCCTCCCCCAGGCTCCTGCACTTCGACCAGTCTTGTGCTTCCCACATCCAGCGGGTACCCGCGGCCTTCACAAGGTCATCGGTCCACCTTGTGGGAGGTCTTCCCACTCTACGTCTTCCGTCTAAAGCATTAACAATGACGTATTCCACACCTACATACATGACGGCATTTTTATAATGCCGTCATCATTCGAGATACCTCATATGCCTACTTGGAAAACACTTCCTACTCAAATCACGACCAGTTCAAAGAAGCTGTCAGTTTATTTGGTATAGGCATGTTCCGTCATAATCAAATAGGTACGTCTCTTAAAGCTTCATCAATTATTTACGCTCACATTTTAATAAAACACTACTAAGGAGGTTTTTAGGCCACTTCTTCTTCCCAGCTATAGAGAGCAATAGGAAGTGGTGAAGACTGGGCATTTTGGGGGCTATCTATGTAATTTTGACTGAATTAAAATGTGCTGACTCTCAGCCTAGTTTGAAAAAATAACTTTTGATTTTGAATTGATTAGCAATATTCTTATTTGAAACTGCGTTAAAAAGTCGCTAAGCAGTTAACCCATCGAAAGCACTGTTCATAATTTTAAGAAGGCCTAAAGTTTAGGCCTTCCTAAAATGATCAGCAGTCTTCGAATCTTTGAAAGTACCCTCAATTTCAGTAAGTACAATTAGGTTATAGGGCGGTCGGTATACCTCTATACCATAATATAATACCACAGAGTCGGCAACTTCATTAGCTGGGAAAATATTGGTTCCATACGTCAACTGAGCGTTAATGGCAGCTATCGCCTTACCAATCTTGATTGTGGCTATATTTTTCTGTCAGTGAAGCGGAGATGTGGATGTCCGAATAGACTTTTTAGTAATAAAGCTTATAACCGAAGATATGTATTAGGGACTAGCATCGAAGAGATTGAACTCCATTACACATTGATATTAGGTGCTTTGAATTGAACTTAAAAACTGGCCAAGTGCGAGTCTGACTCGCGCACCGAGGGTTCCGTACAAACCTATAGGTATATTAGTAAAAGTTATGGTATTTTAATTATACCGCCATAGTTAAAAATATATGGGCAAATTTAGATTTTCGCGAAAAGTTATGAGTACCAAAATTTACCAAAAATTTTCAATTTTTTAAATTTTTTTTCTAAATTTTCCTTTATTAGTGCTGTAAGACCTTGCTTCGTACCAAATTTCAAGATTCTGAGTTCACGGGAAGTACCCTGTAGGTTTTGATACGATTGCGAGTTTCGAAAATTTTCGGCATAAATGGCTGTATCTTTTGATTGCGTTGGCTTAGAAGTTTGATTTTTTCACAGCTCCAAGGGACAGTAGACTTGAGTATTTGATACTAATTTCAGCTTGATACCTCCACGCGTTCCTGAGAAAAAGGATCTTGACAGATAGACGGACGGACGGACAGCAAAGTGATCCTATAAGGGTTCCATTTTTTCCTTTTGAGGTACAGAACCTTAAAAACAATGAGGTTTGCAAATCATGTAAGGTTTTTGACACGCTCTGCAGAATTAACTTTACCGTTTGATTTTGTAACTATGGAAAATTAACCTGAGAGATCCTATCACACTGCTCACTAAACACGGGGCCTGAATTCATTAGGACCACTTAACGATTTCTTACTCGTAGCCACGTCAATCACACACGAAATCTGCTAATATCTTATTAATAATATCAAAAAAAATATTATAAATGTGAAAGTATCTATTTTTGGATGTTTGTTACTCAATCACGCACTGCTCAAAGGATTGGGATGAAATTCAGCACACTTATGATTTTTATCCTGTATTAATACATAGGGTACTTTTCATCTCGGTAGTACGTTCCTTCCACCCGGGCGAAGCCGCTAGCAAAGCTGGTAAAGAAATAAAACAGGTTAACTCAGTAACAGTTCGATTGTTCTATCGTAGTGGTATTTTAAATCCCCTACTGGTCCGGGTGACCATTTCACTGAACCTGAAAGTGTCCATAAAAGTAAAAGCAACGTGCGTCCTCTTTTGAAATACGACAGGACAGCCTTTGTTGTGTTGCCCGTTAAAAGTTCGTGACTCGTAAATTGAATATCAAAATGGAACAACTGTGTATGGGGTTTCACATAGTAACGAGTGCCACCTAGCGAGAGATACGTGCTGAGAATTTTAATGAAAAGAAAATCTTCTTTCGTTTTTTTTTTGTTTTCCCTTTTGTGGAAATGGACAGTGACAAATATTCTTTGGCAGTTATACAAAAAATAATTCCCCTGTGAGTATCTACGACTTAGCTACTCGTAGATGGAGTAATAAGCATGAACAAGTTAGGATTTCTTCTTTGTTGTATATGGAATGGGAAAGCAACGTGATTCTACTGGGACCAATTTTCAGGACGCAAAGTCTAATCACAGCTTGTTTCAGAAACTCCCAGGAGATCACTTTAATAAAGTACTTAAATGCTATGTCTACTGGGACATTAAGAATTAATTTAGTTCTTCTCCATAGTTGGAGAAGAAATACGGTGGCCTCTAAGTCTAAGGCCACCGTATTTCTTAATTGTGATGCACTAATTACGATAACAGCGTAAATGGGTCTTCTTCAGAAAACTTTTGGAAGTATAATTGAATGAATTTGAAACTTTTTATTTCGTCTAAACTTTTGATTAAACCGAAGCCGTAAACAAGGCCTGGAAGTGTAATGAAGACCGAAAAACAATTATCGGTAGGTTGGTTTTGTATTTACCTTCGAAGACTTATAAAGTTTTTCTGGTATGTTTTTGGACGGGCATTTTTTTTTTTTTTCACTGGGATATCATCAAATAACTTCTCCCGCTCTGGGTGGAGCAGGAGGGCGTGTCAGACTTTTACTGACTAAAACTCACCCGTGTTCCTTCAGTAGCCCGTATGCCAGGGGCTGTGGTGTCTCTTTCGAACAAACCCGCACCCCTGGCAGGCATCGGCCCTTGCGGGCCTCATCATTTTGTGTGCTGACATCTCTTTGAGGCGCGCGTGGAACACAACGCGCCGTCGACTTGGGCTTGGTCCTTACCGGACAGCGAGCTACCCATTACTCGCCGTCCGCAAGCCCATGCCTACGGTGGCCGGAAATCGGCCTGGGATTCCCGACGCCCAGGGCGTCTCCGTATCCTGCGGTGGCTAGGGTCGCGAGGGCGCATAGACTGCCGCTCCCTCACGTGCGCCGCCTCCCTCTTCGCGAGCATCACTGCTTCGCTGAAGGAGGTGACGGCTCCCCATGCCCTCTCGCTCCGTACCATGGCCTGGACCACGGCCGGACGCGAGAGATCGCCGCCGCCGATCGCCTCCACGAGGACACGGCGGTGCTCCACCCAAGCTGGGCAGACCGCCACTGTGTGCTCCACCGTGTCCTCAGGGCGATCTTCGCAGTGGAAACACTCGGGCGTTTCCTCCCGCCCTATCCGAAACAGGAACCTCCCGAAACAACCGTGTCCGGTGAGGACCTGCGTCAGGCGGAAGGTGAGGACGCCATGCCACCTCTCGAACCACTCCTCAAAGAGGGGACTTACCGCCGCAATCGTGGCGTGCCCATGGAGGGGCTTGTGGTTAAGTAATAATAGCCGCGGGTTGATCGGTCAGGTTAATCTACGCTTGCCACTGTTGGTCCGTGGATAGATGACCGTCTTTAAATAACGTTTAAGCCGTTGGTCCTGGCTGTCACTCGTAGATCTATGACTGTCGTTAGGGGTCTTCAGAAGGCCGAAAGTTTGACAAACAGTTTTACCAAGGAGTAACATATTACTCAGTAACTGGGTTGTGGAGGCCAAATAGGCAGTCGCTTCATGTAAAATACTGGTAATCAGTTGCATCCGGTTAGACTGGAAGCTGACTTCAACATAGTTTTGAAAAGTCTAGGCACATGTTGATGTTTTTGAAAAAGTGGTTTTAACTCGACAACATTCATTTCAATTGAGTTACAGTTTCGAAATGTTGGTTCGAGACAAGAAGTGAGAGAAGTATAAAATTAGACTGAGATGTATCAAGTATGTGGGCTATAATAATGCAATCATTCGCGCCAGGATACGGTACAATCAAGAACAGCAGTACAATCAAGAAGCTCCACTCCAAATATCGACCACCTTCAGAGATAGATGAAGTGACATCATAAATACATAAGGTGCATGACAGTATAGTCACCGAAATACCTGGTCCCGACACTGTGACACCTGAATCACGGTTGTTTTGCATATTGAACGCCGCGTGCGATGGACGAGCTTACCATTGTGCATTGTAATGACTGAGTAAGGTAGTCACTACGACGGGTACTCGGAAAAGCTTACCGCAGCTGCTTGTTATACAACTCATTCATGAACACACCTTGTGGGTTATTCTGTTAAATATTGGTTTTGCAATTGTATGAATAATTACGGGGTTAAAAATACGTTAACAAAACCGATTGTCACTTGTCATTCTAATAAAAAAAATTGTACTGGACTATACCTGGAAACCTTCTTGGTTACGGAAATATTGAAGGTCAAGTTTTTAACATTTTTTAAGGACATTTAAATTTGTATGTTATACGTTTATATTTAACATAATATAACATCACACGTTGTTTCCCAGAGGGGTAGGGCAGAGGTGTAGGTACCTATAGTACCTACACCTACATTTCACCAGTTATGTTTCAAAATCAATCAAATATCAAAATATTTTTTATTTCATATAAACCTGCATGGGCACTTATGAAACGTCAGAAGCTAGGTGCACGGTTCCAAATTGTTGTTTCCTATGGAGAAGAGCCGGCAAGAAACTCCACGGTTACTCTTTTAAAAATAATTGGCTTTAACAATATTTTCAAATTACAGAGATTAAATGTATGGGAGGACAGCGCAGGCCTGTCAATAAGTACCAGGTACTTAGACGAATACAGAATAGAAAATCGTCTACAAATCTACAGTCAGTAAGGCCTACAACGTTCTCTCATTCACAATATGTAAAATAATTTACATAAATAAAATGAACCTAAATAAAATTGATGTATAATGTCAATTTATGACGAGAATATGTCAGCATTGTAAAAATAAAAAGAATAAAAAAGAACATTGTATTTGAGAGCAGTTAATAGACTTTCACATAGTTATGCTGTTAATGAGGTACCAGGGAAGCCACATGTGCAGAAGGAATTAATGCCAAACTTCCCTGTCTTCAACGTAGTCTTTTATCTTATATTATGCTTTTTTGATAAGGGCACGTTTGATGTGCGTTTTAAACTTTCCATCGCTAAGTTCTGTAACCGACTTTGGCAACTTGTTATAGAAGCGGATACTGTTTATTAGAAATGACTTGCTAGTTTTAGTCAGTCTAAATTTTGGAATCACAATTTCATCTTTACTACGTGTATTCAGATTATGGAAATCGCATCGTTTTTTGAAAAGGCCTAAGTTTTTGCGAACATATAAGATATTTTCTAGGATGTAAAGAGAAGGCAGAGTTAATATATCAATTTCGCTGAATTTGTTTCTAAGAGACTCGCGAGGCCCCATTTTATAGATTGCGCGGATTGCCCTCTTTTGTAAAATGAAAATTGAATCTACGTCAGCTGCCGATCCCCACAGCAGAACGCCATAAGACATAATACTGTGAAAATAAGCAAAGTAAACTAACCTAGCTGTGGCTACATCAGTCAACTGCCTTATTTTTCTTACTGCGTAAGCAGCTGAGCTTAATCTACTTGAAAGAGCTCTAATGTGAGCACCCCATTGCAATTTTGAATCTAAAGTAATTCCCAAAAATACAGTTTCCGAAATAGCATCCAGTTTCTTGCCATCAAGTTTTAAGTTTAGACCTACTTGGGGTACATTTGGTAACGAGAACTTATGACATTTAGTTTTGTTCGCATTGAGTAAAAGATTATTAGCAGCAAACCATTTCGAAAGAACAGCTAGACTATCATTGACGTGTAAGACATCCGTATCATGGGCTTGCGGACGGCGAGTAATGGGTAGCTCGCTGTCTGGTAAGGACCAAGCCCAAGTCGACGGCGCGTTGTGTTCCACGCGCGCCTCAAAGAGATGTCAGCACAAAAAGTGATGGGACCCGCAAGGGTCGATGCCTGCCAGGGGTGCGGGTTTGTTCGAAAGAGACACCACAGCCCCTGGCTTAAGGGCTACTGAAGGAACACGGGTGGGTTTTAGTCAGTAAAAGTCTGACACGCCCGCCTGCTCCACCCAGAGCGGGAGAAGTTATTTGATGATTTCCCACCCAAAAAAAAAAAAAAGACATCCGTATCTTTTCTATCTATTCTAAAAATAAGAGAAGTGTCATCAGCGAATAAAATTATATCCGAGAATTTAGCCATCAGGTAAGGAAGGTCATTAATATAAACTAGAAATAAAAAAGGGCCAAGAATTGAACCTTGAGGCACGCCCATCTTAACTAGAGACCCCGAGGACGTCGCCCCATTAACGTTTACTTTTTGCTGCCTGTTTGATAAATAGGAAAGTACAAGATCAGCAGCTTGTCCACGAATTCCGTAGTGGTGTAATTTACAGATCAGTGTATTGTGGTCAACGCAGTCAAACGCTTTTGAGAGGTCACAGAAAATGCCAATGGCGTCCTGGGAATTCTCCCAGGATTCCAAAATGTGACTGATGAGTTTTACTCCTGCGTCAGTCGTCGACCTACCTTTCGTGAAACCAAACTGTCGACTATGTAAAATCCCATTCGAGTTAAAGTGTGATAACATCTGGTCCAGCATGATTTTTTCATAAATTTTGCTCAATGCTGGAAGCACAGATATAGGTCTATAATTAGAGGGATCACTCTTACTACCCGATTTGAAAATTGGTACTACTTTACTATGTTTCATTAAGTCAGGAAACGTACCGCTGTCTAAACATTGATTAAATATGCCTGTTAGGACAGGGGCAATTGTGTCAATGATATTTTCGAGAACCTTAACGGAAATCCCCCATAAGTCTTCAGTGTTTTTTATGTTAATACTTTTAAATGCTGTTTTAATTGTGGCAATAGAGATGGGTTTGAATTCAAAACTTGGAATGTCCTTGCTGAAGTTTTCTTTAAGAAGAGATTCAGCTAATACAGATGATGAGGGGAGAGATTTCGTAACTTCTATTGGGATGTTAGTAAAGAAATTTTCTAGAGTCTCAGCAACTTGTAACTTATCTGAAATGGTTTCATTATCAATTTTTAGAGCTAACTCATTCTGATCTCGCTGTTTTGTGTTTCCAGTTTCTTTGTTAATTACCTGCCACACAGCTTTTATTTTATTTTTAGAGATACTAATTTTGTTACTTATTAATTTCGATTTAGCGTGAGCGCAGACTCTTTTGAATATCTTAGAATAGTTTCTTACATAATTATGAAGGGCCTGATCAGAAGTCAATGATTTTTCGTGATACAAATTATATAAAATATCTCTGCTTTTTCTAATGCCAGCAGTGGCCCATTCGCTAAATTTTGGTTTAGTAGCTATCGTAACTTTTTTACAGGACATGCTTTATTGAATTCTTTGCATACTGTAGAAAAAAATGTGCGTGTTTAATTCCCTTGTAAGGGGCAACCCTATTGCCATCAACCTGGAACAAATCTTGAAGAATCCTGAGAGATTCCAGATTGAAACACCCAATAACGCTTTGCCTCATGCGCTTGCGACCACTACACCAACGAGGCAGTTAAAGCGTAGAGGTTGTTTACTTTTTTTTACGGAATCAAGTTTTAAAGTTTAATTTCATTACTTAACTTTAATTTCCCGCAAAACTCCTGCAGCTGTACTGTTGCATGCATCCAAAAGCACATTGTTTTGCGGGCGTTCCATTGCGTGCTGGCGTAATCGGCAATCTTTCACAACAAAATATAATAGTCGTTCCCAGGACAAATTTTTGCCATATAATTTATTATATAAAACGTTTATGCTCTCTGAACATAAGTTATGAACTTAATGCTAAACTTATACAGTAGTGCCCAAAAAGGAGCTAACGTAAGCTATTTTACGTTCGAAGAAACATTCACAAAATGCGAAAATAGCAGCTACCTATGTGATGGATATTTGTACAACCAGTATGTAGATATTTTTTGACAACCATTATCTTGAAAAAAGAAACGTGCTGCGGCGAACCCAAATAAATTGGTATGAGGCGGATGATGAATTGGATTGATGCTACAGGCAATACAGATAGTTGTTTGAGTGGTATCGGAAAAGATATTTCTCGATCCATTTTAAGTTAGACCCACTCAGTCAAGTGAATTTTTCATACTCTTGTTTCAGGTTCTGGGAAAGAAATGATGTATGGTTTGAATGTATTTTTTTTTGGGTGGGAAATCATCAAATATCTTCTCCCGCTCTGGGTGGAGCAGGAGGGCGTGTCAGACTTTTACTGACTAAAACCCACCAGTGTTCCCTCAGTAGCCTGTGTGCCAGAGGCGGCGGTATCTCTTTCGAACAACCCGCACCAACTTTTGAATGCTTAAGTACAAGTAGTTTTGATGAGTTAGATTACCACTGGGCAACCGTTGGAAACGGCCGTGACTTACGATTTGTAGGTTCGGTCCCAGACAGATGCTTTGCTTACTGTCAATTATAAGGAAATCATCGTGACAACACCGGCATGTTCTAGAAGAAAAAAATTGAAGACGCGATAGCAACCAACCCGCACTTGGCTCGCGTGGTGGATTTCCGCCCAATCCCACTAACTTAGAGGCCTGTGTCCCAGCAGTGGGGACATTCTAGGCTGGTTATGCTTAGGTAGGTTTAGGTACTTACACTTTATATTTTGTAGGTTATGGAGTTAGAGGAGTTAGAGGACTATGTAACACAAATTTTGGTACCCAAAGGTAGTGAATACTCAGAATTGTTGGTCCTTGGTATTTTTGATGAAATATGTAGGTCACACTGGCATTGCTAAAAATTCTGCTTAGTAACTCAAGAAATAGAATTTGAATATTATGGAAACGTAAACAGTTTTTAAAATTTCATAAATATTACCTTCGAGAATTTATCGGACGTGAGACAAATAATCAATCAAGCTGCAGAAAGTATGAAAAGTGGAGCTTCGGAATCTAAAATAATGTTCTGTTTTCTACTAAGCATACTCGATAAAGTAAACTCCAATATTTCACATCGTAGCACCGTTTTAATGTTTATCTACGAGCAATTTATGTACTCTGTAATATTTAGTAGGTGCTTGTTCCCTTTGTCCCGCTGCATCCGAGTTTGGCACGCTACATTTTTTGGAAATTTCATCAGTACAAATGCATTTTCTGTTATGATTAATAGTACAACTGGGAATTCTTTACAAATTCCGTGTTTTGTTAAAAAATAATTTATGGAAAAACCAATATCCGAGGCGGGTGGTGTTTTTTTTACACAGCGATATCTAGGTTCCAGTTACAAGCATTCAGTTTAATTAAAGTAACAAAGGGAATTGAAGGTAGACACTATAGGTACCTTCAATTCCCTTTGTTACTTTAATTAAACTAAATAAAAAAATGTCCATGTTGAATGTTCATGATTTTTCACGAAATTAATTGAATATTAATTGATTCGCAGGATTAGAAAAATTGTCATGAAAAGCGCGCGCCGCGGCTGCAAAATTTTGGAGTAGTTACCTTATAAAACGACAATAGAAACTTTACTATGTAGATACGAGTATCAATAACAATTAACAATATCAGTAATAATTTTCCAGACTAAAATACCTACTTTTAGTCTGGATAATAGTCACTCTAAAACGTATATTACTCACCTACTCTAAGAAAATGCATTGCGTTGGAAAGAAAATGCTTTTAATTTCCATAAATGAGTAACGTTTCCATAGATTTTCCAAATAATTTTTTGCAATACATAAGACAGTTTCAAAATTGGAATTTTATTCAAATTAATTCAATTGTTTTGTTTTTTATATTTTATTAGAATTTCTTTATGTCGCCATCTCGTCGTTTGATTTCGGTTAATTACTTGTGTTGTATCCAAGTTAATTGTTCCGCCCCGTTATAAGTCGGAAGTCTACTATTTGGTAAGAATGAAATATTTATGAGCTGTGAATCATCTTGAGTAGAAAAGCTCGACTTTCTGCGCAAGTCTGAAATGTAATAGTAGCGGTTTGATATTATGTTGAATTGTAGACGTGCACACTTCTAAAGATGGAGCTTTTTTCACTCCTCGGCGCAAAAGATATTTGCTGTGTAACAAACATGTACTGTTGGCAATTTTATCTTCATAAAACTACCAACCACGTTGTAAGTACGGACTCCACTCTTCCGAACGAGTAGCGCACTAAAATATCGGAGTAGGTAGGTACGTGTTAGACGATCTATACTACGAACACAAAGTTTACTTTCCCTTGAAATAGTGCTGGGATTTCCACATCTCGATTTGTTTGGTTAAAAAACCCACATCGCTTCCTATAAGAAGCGGTGTACATTTAAGTACGAAAATAACCTACCGACCTCTTTTTAAAAGATAGGTAGGTTATTTTTATACTGGTTTCGTGGGATTAACTTTTATTAACATGGTTTTTCGTAAAAAATCTTACAGCAGTCATGAGAAATGATATGACTCTTTCTCAGAGTCTGTGTATGTAAACGGGGATGTACATAAGTGGAATATTCAAACATTTTTCCCATGGAGTGTAGGCGCATATAGTCGACCTCGAAAAAACTCCCAGTAAATTGAAAATCAACTAATGGCGAATTAAACCAATGAAACTGAACGCGATCAGCACATCGAAACCGCGTTCAAGAGCTGTCAGTGTCAAATATTGCACAACAATAATGTCACTGACAGTTCTTAAACGCGTTAACGGCCTGGCCACGGGGATCGGCGGTGCGTACGGCGGTGCGGCAGGCGGGGCGACAATTCGCGCGGCATCGTTTGCAGGCCATGGGGAGTCACGTTTGCCGCCGCGACCAGTAAGGAAGTCCGAGAGCGAAATGTTTTTATCAAAGATATCTCGATATTGCTTAGAAATTACTTTCTAAGCAATATCGAGATATCTTTGATAAAAACATTTCGCTCTCGGACAAAATATTATATCTTGAACCAAAAAACTATTACTAGTTTTTTGGTTCAAGATATAATATTTTGAAGAGATTGTGGAGTATAAAGTTGAATAGGAATTGAGGTATAGATGGAGAATTCCACAAGAAGTACGAGAAAATCTGGAAATTTCATTTTAATTTCTTCCCACAATCACTTCACTATATGTTTATATTTATGCTGTGGGTGGCCAGACTTCCAAATAGGTGGCTTTGCTAGTATTTCAGCTATAAAAGTCTCGGTGTTCATTATTCGCGGCGAAAACAACTAAACTCGTTTGATCGCTGCCCTAGTCGCCGCGACTGCCGCTTGACGCCGTGGCTCGCGCCGTACTGATTCATGTATTTGTTTCACTCGCCGGCCGCGCCGCCGGTCGCCCGTGCCATTCGCTTGGTACATTCCGCCGGTCGCCCCGCCGGTCGCCGCCCCGCGTGGCTTGATTAGTACATTTCTATGTGTTTGTTTCAGTCGCTAGACAGACGCCTCGGCGGTCGCACCGCGCGAATTTTCGCTATGGCGGGTGTCCCGTGGCCAGGCCGTAAACATATTCTGATCGCGTTAATTTTTATTGGTGAAAATCGCTTTATGATTGACTATCTAACTGTCACACTGGTCTCAATGCAAAAATAGACGTTGACGTTTTATGTAAGTGATATTCAGCTGTAACAAGACGTATCTATGTGAAGGTATATTTATATTAGTAATCTTATAGTTAGCTGTCCTATCTTGTTATAGTCGAGTTTTGTTTATGTCATTTTGTCAAAAGCCACAGTCAGTTATAAAATCATTTTGACATTGAAGTTAAATGTCAGTTTAACAAGTTACCGATATGATTCAGTCTTGAAGGAGGACAATCTCAAACTCAAAGAATTTATTTCAATTAAACCATTTACGTGCACTTTTGAATTGTCAAAAAGAGGAAAGTTGAAACTAGTTGCCCATTCCAAAACGCAGATGTCAATGGAGAAGAATGGGCAAGAAACTCCAACAACACGGACAAGTTGTAAGGTTAGTAAAATAATGTAAAATGCACCTACTGAAGTACGTTATGTTGAATAATTTATAATATAACAAATATTGTTATTACGTTGATTTATTTGTTGTTTAAACTCTGTGACTCCCTTCTAAGTTTTATTCAATAGAAGTGTGGTTAAGCAATTAAGATGACAATGCCATGATATTTGCATAGCAACTTTTGCTCATCTATGTACTCAGGCCACAGCGCCTTTATGGACCACCAATAGGGTCGGTGCATGTCTTATACGAGTACGTTTTCGTCGCTTCCACAAATATATGTCTTATAAAATCCTTTCTACTACTCAAATTATTCATCAATTTCCTTTCAATTTCCCAAAACTCGACAGCAAAATTTGCCGTCCCTTCCTTTGTATATACACCCACATAGCATAGTAACATACGAGTTCGCAATAAGGGCTACGTCATAGACGGTAATGTAACCAACCATGAGCGCGCGCAAGTATTTTATCAGCGGAATTCGGTATGTAATAGGTATAAGGGGAAATGTGGGAAAATAGATACGAAGCGCGGGAATGACAAATTATTACTGTGTTGTCGACGAGGTCGTTATATAAATGTAGTAGGGACTGACTTGTGAGTGGTTGCTCCAATATTTGCTATTAAATATTTAGACACAATTTGGCTGATGCTCGTTTTGCCTGGAATTCGCATGATGATAAGCTTATTGTTTGGATGAGGGGATGTAAAAGAATATTGAGATAAAAAAATTGTGGTGTTTGTGATATGAATGAAAAATATTGACAAACAACTCGCAAAACATTTAAATATCTAATCCTCTTAAGGAGTTCATATTTTGTACATTATTGACGGTACTTATAGGCGGGTAGATGCCAACATTTAAATTCAACTCAGGCTATAAATTGATCTAGAAATAATAAGCTAGCAGAAAGTAATTTTGAATAAAACATTATTTAAAACATCCACAATGTTATTGCAACAATTGCTCTTGAAGCGTGAGACGAAGATGCCATATTGCACAATAAACGATCATGATTGGTAGTTTGATCGATATTTCAGACAGTTCAAATCGACGTTCTAATACATTTGGTTCATAATAGAACTTACCGATTGCTCCCTGATAATCTCATTGTGTTTTGAGATCTGAATCACCGTATCCACAATCTAGGATTGATGGGCTTAGTATACCGCCTTCATAGTCTTCATAAGTAGTTACGAGATCTTTATCTTAAATCTCATTAGTTGGGTTTCTGGACAACATCTGACCGTAATTCTCGAGAGGAACCATTATAGGCCCTTTCATTAGTATCTTTTGTACCTGTTCATAATATACAATTTACTTCGGTCCTCGTAAATCTTCGTTCGTCAATCTGGTCACGCCATTGAGACATCGATTAAGTCCAGTCGTGATCCATTGCAGAAGGTACGTCGGTAATTACGAACCTATCTCTGTTTGCGCAATTATTGTGATCCAACTCTTGGTTGCTAATTACAGTGTTTCTGTACCAGACAATTTCGTGAAATGAAATGTGAAACGAAACTATTTCTTCAGTTTATGCCTTTGTTTAATGTTATTGATAGTAAGGACAATGGCGATGATTCTGTTGTGCACCAACTTAATTTAGGTATTCCTATCTTTTTCCGCCTAATAAAACAATAAAGAGACGGAAATAAATAAGAGCTCTCAAATTTAGTTGAATAAGATTTTCTTTGACGTAACTACGACTAACTGAATTCGTATCGCCAATTTTATCATTCATCAAGGTAATCGATACGACTTAATTTGGTTTGACAGCATCTAAAGCGTCACTTTTCTTTTTTTTTCGCGGTCTGTCAATAAGAGATGGCAATACTCTTATTTTAATTCAGGTGGTCAACAAAAGAATCGTCGCCATTGTGTATCTAAAATAGCACCTGTCAAAAGTCATCGTAATAGCACGTAATTAACCTCACGCCTGTGGGTAATTAATCTTATGAAGGCCCAATGTCAAGGGGAGGATGATTAAAAGAAAGAAAGAAAGAAAAATGGATTTATTTCTCACAGAAACACGTGTATATAAAAATATGAAATAACATATTTAAAAAAATCATTAAAACAACACATTATTTTTATACATAGGCATACAGAACATAATAGTCGGCGGTAGTCGGGGGTATGTTGACGTTGATGGTGATTATAATTATACATTAGGCCTTTCACTGCCCTTATACTTCATTTGTCTCTTTCCCAATCTTGTTAAACGGTTTAAAAGTGTCAAGCTCAGATGCTGTAACAAAAAAAAAAATATCACTGTGGAACGTCCAACTTTTCCACAACTCGTAGTTCAACTTCAAGGACCAAAGAGGGTCATTTGTTCCAACTAAAACTTTTTATTGATAAAAACGTTTTATATCGTAACTTCAGCGATAGAGGTCGGATGGAGGAATTTCCATACTTCTAGATAAAGCAACTGCTGTACAAACTTTACATACGAAGCCGTAAATGCTTTTTATGAGCAATGAACCCGACCTTCTTTGCCAAACTTTTATTACTCGATAGTCCTCGACCGTTATCTTTTCTGTAAGAATTTAACTGAATGTAGCGAGAGTCTGAACGACCATTACAACTTTTAAAGTACACAAAATAATTAGCTAATAAAACTTGGACTTTGGTCTTGTGTAAGTTTTGCTTCGAAGAGCTTTTACAAGATAACGTTCTTAATGAAAATGTCGGTGACTGGTAATTGGAGCTGCAATATTTAGAACAATTTAATTTAATTTATTAGTAGCCATAACTGTCGCATAGCTGGGCAAAGGCCCACCAGTGGGACAGTTATTAGAGGTCTTTCCAACTTTCTCTGTACTAAGCTGCCACGGACCACGAATTCAGCTAATCCCGCCATCTCCAGCTGGGCCTGGGCCGCGATGTCGTTTGCCAGTCTGCCGTCAGACTATAATGCCGTTAACCAACAAATTCATATTTCGAGTTATGGACAAAAATGCGTAGAAAAATATGAAATGCATGCTATGTAGTGATGCAACGAAAGGTAAAAATTCTAGTAGAAATCTAAATTATAAGCCCTTAGATACTTTTTAGTTTAGTGATGTTCCTTACCTGAGTTTTAGCATAAACATTTCAAACAAGGCAAGTTAACGGCGTATTATTTTTATCTCGGCATCCATAAATAGTAGAAAAATATTGCTTAGATAGAAAGATAGAGATTTTATTTCTGATTATGGTGGCATCAAAAAACGAAAATCGACCATATCTGAGTAGCTTATGGACGACAGCAATAAGCAGGTCCCACTGGATCGTAAGTTTGGTTAATGATCGTCTGACATGCGGCAGATGATTGCAACATTTATAAGGATTTTCTCCCTTTCTTTGTTTTTAATTTTGGCGATGAGTAAATATTCGCACAAGTAATGTACTTCGCTCGTACCTCAACTGAAAGAGGCTTTCGTCCGAACTTTATTCGACCCAAAGCAATCAGATTTAGTTGAAGCTTTGAATTATGTTATCCTATTTCGTAGATTGCAAATCGTTATTTGGGCGAGGATTTTTTCTATTCCCGACAAAATAAAACTGCTCATTCCGGCGAGCATGTCACGTAGATGTTTAATTTTGAGGGAACTTATTTTCTGAGTCTGACAACAAGGTACCGCTTTGTATTATTGGATAGATAAGGAGCAAAAGAATCAGTTTTATTTTTTATTTATACCGTGCTGTAAGTTATTAACGATCTTGACAATGTCGTAACACGAATTGAATGTGACGAAAAAAATATATGATTCGTATTGCTTTTTTGCACATGCCATTGTTAATGCAACAATGAATCCATTTCGGTTCAATTACGCATACATTTTATAATGATCTTAAGTCTAAGAATATCATCACGATTCGAGATAATCGTTTGAATTACAGAAACGTAGGTGCATGACAATTCGAAGAACAAGGTATTATTGACATCGTTGTAATAAAATATTTCCTGTTTGTTTAACATAAAGCAGATTCAGGAATTAGAATTAGATTAGAGTAAAAACTGCATCGCGCAACTGCACGCGGGGTGATCGAAGTTTAAGCTAAATGCGTGCCGCGGACAGTACGTGGATGGCTGACCATCAATTAAAAATCGAGATCCGTGCCTCGGAAAACACGCAAAGTCGTTGGTCCCGGCTGTCATTCGTGGATCTTTGAAAGTCGCTACGGGTAGTCAGAAACCCTTCTAAGTCTAACAACCAGTCTCACCAAAGATATCGTGTTACCCATTTACTGGGTCACTGGAAGCCAACCCAACGTTGTTGAGAAAAGGCTATGCAGATTGATTTTTGTACAATATTTTGTAACGAAGGTTTAACTGTTGCAACATGAATCTCATGAATAAATAGAAATTTAAAGAACGGGTAGTATTCTGACGAATATAAAAGCTGGATGCCTGTAAAGTGTGTTTTACAGGCATCCAGCTCCGACTGCGGCAAAGCCTAATAAGAAGGTCATGATTTTAAAAATATACAAGTGTTCTTATTCAATCAATCTGTTGGAGTCTGCCTCCAGTCTAACCGAATGTAGCTCAATACCAGTATTTTACATGGAGCGACTGAATATCTGACTTCCACAACCCAGTGGCTAGGTAAAACAAACATGATTATAATCACGTGATATAAAATTGTTGATAGTATTAGTGAAAATTCCCAGACGAAAGCTCTACGAGACGATATGCCGTTCCTTTATACGTCAGATCTACATAAACTGCTTATTGGAAAAACTTCGTGGATGGAGAAATGGAGATAGATGTCATAAAAGAAAATAGCAAGACAACTGCACTGTTTGATAATGATATTGTTAAAGATAGGAGATAGGTAGGTAAGTACAGACAGCTCCATTAAGTGGTTACCACTTGAAAAGAGATGTGCGTTCAAATCCGTGCTAGGCCCAAGTTACTTTTTTAACCCCCGACGCAAAAACGACGGGGTGTTATAAGTTTGAGGTGTCTGTGTTTGTGTGTGTGTGTGTGTCTGTCTGAGGCAACGTAGCTCCCGAACGGATGAACCGATTTTGATCTAGTTTTTTTTTTTTGAAAGGTGAATTAGTCCGAAGTGTTCTTAGACATGTTTCACCAAAATCGGTACAGCCGTTTGAAGGTTATCAGCTCTTTTCTGAGATGTAGATGAAGGGATTTGAGCATCTTCCACGGGTCTGATCAAGTCGAAATTTTGTATTCTGTTACTTAAATGATAGTAGACGAACAAAGTAACCTTGGACTGATGCTGGAGCAACATCTGGAATTTCCAGGATACCCAAGTTACTCACCAACAAACTACAGAAGTATCGTGTTTGGGCTCACTGAAAAGGCTCACATTGATTGTCACTGAGATCAGAGAGATCACGGATAGATTTTCAACGTTTTTAATTACGGGAATTTGTCTTCAGGTATTTAACACAAACATCTAGTAGGTAAGTAGTCGTTTTTTCCTAAAAGTACGGAAATCATATTTTTTCTTCCGTCTACAGTTTGTACGAGACGGAAGGAATTCATTTCCTAAAGCTTTATGCCCAGCAGATTTAGTGCAGTATGTGGTCTTACCTCACCCTAACATCCACCATTTCTGCCATCTTACTATGCAATAAACATGTTAAGTACGACGTTAGAAAAGAGAGGGTTAAAAGCTAGAGTTTTAACTTAAAAGGTATTAAGCCCAATTCGCAGTTAGTATGCAAATGCATGCAAATGGGTGGCTTTTATTTTCGCTATCTCCTGCCCACATTTACCTGGTGAAGTGAAGGAAAAACCGCTGAAGACAATTAGTTCAATAAATGTAAATTACTTTGTGGCTACTGAAATTATTTTTTATGGAAAAGGGCATTTCATTCAGTTGTTAGCATGATGAGCAACTGGAATTACTTGAAAATGAGAAGAATCTATCTATCTATATAAATAAAAATAAGTCCTGACTGACTGACTGACTCATCAACGCCCAGCCCAAACCCTTGAACCTAGAAAGCTGAAATTTTGCACAGTGGTTTCCTTTATAACGTAGACAAGGAATAAGAAAGGATTTTTCGAAATTCAACCCCTAAGGGAGTTAAATAGGGGATGCAAGTTCTGCGCGGGTGAAGCCGTTGGCAAAAGCTAGTAAAATATATTTTACAACCGTGTCTCATAATGTAGGTTCTGATCTAATGCGTTCACTGACTGGATAAGTCCAGTCAATCTGTGTGGTTCTTTCATCAAAAGACCATTTCAGATGCCTATCTACATGGTCTTTACATGATCTGACAAAGATTATTGCTGGACTTTAAAAGAGATTGTTATCTCTGAGTTTGTTTCGGTCTTTCATGTCAGAGTAGTCATATAGGAAACGCCGACAAGCAGCATTGCAAGCTGTATACAGGCTGTATACAGGCTGTATTTTAGTTATTTTTTATACTATAAGCTGTATATCAGCCTGTATATAGGCTGTATAAGCGCTTACACAGCCCTTATAAGTAAAAAATGGGCACATTTTATGCAGCGTTTTTCGTTATAGGAGCTGTATAGTAGCTGTAGAAGCAAGAAAGAGGCTGTATAATAGCTGTATTAGAGCTGTTAATCGGTGTACAAAGAAACCATAGCACTACAGATATTATCTTATAAATGTCTTGTAAAGAAAAGAGTTCTAAATAGGTTTTTGAAGAGAATTATAAAATTTCGACAAACAGATTTTCAATGTAATAGAAACATGAATGGCGACATTATTATTTAAAATATTTATCAGTGAGTAAAATAAATCTTGGACTTAGATATGTGAAGGTGATAACTGCAAGTGCGGATTTAAATTTATTGTGAACCTGTTTATGTTTTCCAGCAAAATATTCAAGTCCAGCAAAATGGTCGAGCTGACATAAAGAAAACATACTGTTAATACGGTAAGTAAGTGTATAATTATTTAGTTAAGAATAAAAAAAATATATAAAAGTTATAGATATGAGGGCACAGTGTGATCATTGTGCTCTCATATTAAGCTGATAATCATGGCTTTAACTGTTATAAAATATTCCTTAAATTATATTTCAAATTTTGTTTTCATACATTCGAAATTACGAAAATGGCGACAATTTGTTAAACAGCCTAAACGATATTCGGAGTGTGTCTGTGTAGCTGTACTAAGTAAGTTAAGGATTATATTGTACAGCCTTTGGCTCTTAATCAGCTTTATAATAGAATATTTTTACTACTTAGGCTGTATATCAGTTCTCAATAGATAGTTTATAATTCTCTTTAGAGTTTCTTAAAAGAAATAAAAACTCTGAGCCCAAGATGATGATAAGTACCTACGTATGGTAAAACCAAAAGAATTAGCTGTTTAATTTTTAATCAACGAAAAAAAAGGAGGAGATTCTCAATTTCACCAATTATTTTATACCTAAGTAAACTTATTGTAACGTAATATTAGTATGTTGTTTTTATTCTATCTGTTTTACTTTATTTTCAGGAAAATATGTAGTTTAAAATTATAAAAACCATTGAGAAAGAGCAAAACAGGCTTTGCATTGTACATGTTTGTGAGAATCAAAAGGCGAGTTAAGATGGCCAAGAAAGCGATTAAACGTCAACAAATTAGTAAAGGATGAAACATCTCGGCCTTTAGATAATTGGCCCACTTCAAAATGCTGTGTGAAAAGGCTATCATTCTAGTCATATGACGAAATAGTAAGACAACAAGATCTTATGGTTCAAATAAATCATCAATTGAACTAATTGCGCTGCTGCATGAAGAAACGTCATCATAAGGTTACGAAGGTTGAAATAAATCTACACATTTAACAAAACTATTATGATCATTAATATCACTGTTTAATGTTTTTGCTACGGAACCCTCTTCGTTGGACGTCGACGGAATTGGCGGTTGACCGTTAAGTCTTATCGAGCCACTGTGTCATGAATACAAAATAAAGCTGTACTGTAGTTTTAAAACGCCCTCATAGACAGAAATCATAAAACCACTGTATTTACAAGAGTATCCAATTACGCCATAAGAATTAGTCTTACAATGGAGTTTGCATATCCCATTGTACAGAAACAAGTATCAAATGATACTGTAATAACACTTAGAGCTGTAATAAGTAAGTAATCACATGCAAAATACAGCTTGCACACAGCTTTAACGATAAAACCAGATTAAAGTGTCAAGAAAGACCTTAAGTTTTATATTCGAGTTTTAATATTCTGTTTAAATACCCTAAGCGTTCGCGGATCCCATAATAAATCTTTTATACAGTTTGAGCTGTATATTATATCATAAATCTTTCTTATAACTATTAGATAATATTTTGACACTCCTGTAAGTCTCTAAAACAACTGTAAGTTCTAAATAGGCTGGTTTATTGATGTTGAAAACGCTTGCGTGCTGCTTGGGGACTACATCTAGAGTTGACATGTAAAAGTGTTTGAATAAACCTACTTACAGATTTTTTTTTAAATCATAACCACAACATTTATTAGACTGAAGTTTTTTGCTTATGCTGCGCTCACATTATCGCGATAAGACGAACTACACTTCGCGGTCAATGACACACACCACTCGATGTCTTGCTATGAACAGAGAGTGCTCGAAGTGTATGCTGGTCACTTGGCATTATTTAGTAGTCCACAAAGAAAATCTCTCTATTATAACATTTTACGTAAATAAACTAACATCAGAAAAAAGGAAAGTTGGAAGAAAGATCGAAAACTGCAGTCACGCGATAAATGTTCCATTACCGCTCTGTGAGTATAAAAAAAAAGTAATAACTCAAATCTCCGATTGGCAACGACAGGTTTGTCAATATCAGGAGGTCGATTCCAAAACCAATTACTCGCCGCAGTTCAAATAAGACGTGTTTCTTATTGACGTGAGGTTTGTCCTTGCTTTATTTCTACCATTCACTGTTTGTTATATCATAAATCTCTACTATTATTATTCTGCAATAATAATAACGAGCAGTGGTGGCCAAGTGGTAACGGCCGCGATTTACGGGTTGTAGGTCGTGAGTTCGAACCCAGCCAGGCGCCTTACTTTGTGTAAATTATTTCATCACCACTGCTCTCAAAACGGTGAAGGAAAACATCGTGAGGAAACCGGCATGTCCTAGAACCAAAAATTCGAAGACATGTGTCATCTACCAACTCGCACTGGGCCCGCGTGGTGGATTCCCGGAGGAGGCCCAATCACCGAGAGGAGGCCTGTGTCCCAGCAGTGGGAACATTATATATATATAGGCTGATGATGATGATGAATAATAATAATAGAGATTTAAAAAGCAAATAATAAATGTCTAATGTAATACCTGCGTATTTTTTGCTTGACCAATTCCTTGAACAGTTTTGTGACGTCATTGCATTGCGAGACACGAATTTTCCTAGGACATGCACTGGTCATGCTTCCGTATTGGGAGATATAGAACTTTTAGTATTTCCATAAAATATTGTATTTTTTAGGTACGCTCGAGTATTTTTTATATTTTAATGACGTAAGTTGCACTGTAGTTACCTAGCTCTACAGTTCGGTCTGCCGACAGAAAGGCTTCAATACTAATTACGTTTGTGGCAGTTTCAATTAAACTGTCGAGTGCACACAAAGGACAGTTGCACCTTGTCACCCTTGTCACGATTCCACGAATAAATATTTGCAACGATCATTGTAAGTCCTTTGAGACTGTAGTCTGTAGTTTGGGATACTGGAAACTGCAGGACAAAGGTATAGATAATTTGTAAACTGTTTTTCCAGCCAGTAGCATTGTTTTTCTACCAATTTCACTGTCAAATAAAGACACAAAAAATTATGATAAATGATTAGTTTTCCATCCTCTCATCTCTTTTCATAGTGCACGTCGCGGTTGCAATGACGATATCTTTAAAGGAAACGTAAAACTTTGCAGAGATATTTTGCGGTATTACTACAAGTAAATTCTATGTTTGTTTAATGATTTTAGCTTATATTTCTTCGGGTATTTTGTAGTAATATTCAGGTAAATTGAGTATCTGTTAATGATAATAGTTTAGCTTTTTTTAGTTTATAGGGTATTTTGCAGTAATATTCAGGTAATTCTGTGTCTGTTGGTGATTTTAGCTTAGCTTTTTTTATATTTCTTTGAGTATTTTGCAGTAATATACAAGGTTAATTTTAGGTCGTTCTGGAACCGAAAGCCATGAACTCGATCATCGAACTAGAATCGATTGAGACTATTATTTTAAATAAACAACAAAAAAAAAAAAAACACGAATCATTAAATTTATTGTTTTCTTGAGTGAAATAATGAGAACTCGAAGTAACGCTTCCTTGCGATCAATGTATACGTGCGTATAAAACGTATCGACAAACGGCAACACATGCGAACGATATCCATTGAAAAATCCATTCATCGATCAGACAGCATGATCCGTAAGCCACGCCCCCGACCCCCGTCTAGCCGACCGCCCGCCCTTCCTTGTTCCGAATTCCTTCCCAGTATTGTGTCGCGTTTCGCTGTATTAGGTCACGTACACCGCACGCGCAACCTAATTACGCGCCAAAAATGAGTGCAATCGTGTGAAATGTGGATTTTTATGGGATTGCGAACCATAACTTGGAAGAGGCTAGAGGATTGTATGCTCAGCCGGAATACCTGAATTCACTGCGCGCACGTGGAATCAACGACCCTCAAGTTCCCTTCACCTCCACCATTCTGGCCGCAACTCAGCGCCTCCTCGATCATGGACAGTTTCGAGCGCCCGCACACGTGCAACGCGGACCGCGTTAGAGGAAGAAATACTGGAGTAGGTAGGTACTTCGAACGCTACCCACGTCGTAGTACCACAATGGCGGCCAGGCGATTCAATGTTGGCAAAATAGTCATCATTTCAGCCGAAAGACGTTCACTGCTGGACATAAGCCTCCCCCAAAAGGGGGGGTTTGCCATAATCGCCACGCTTGGCAGGCGGGTTGGCGATCGCAGTGAGGTGATCAAATGCATAGAGAACGCTGCTGCCCATTCTCTAGTAGATCCCTTAGTCGCCTTCTACGACACCCACGGGAAGAAATGGGATGGTGCTATTCTTATACGCCCGGCAACACACACGGGACCAATTAGCCAATAGTAAATATGGAAAATGAATTCGAATGGATTAAATTACATCCATAGGTACGTGTTTCTAAACCTGTGGCTGCCGTTTTACTATGTCTATTTATTTAAGCGTAGGTACCTAGTTCACAGATGACAGAGTTCGCTGATCGCCGCTACCTTTGCCTACGCGCCGACTTTTTTTAAAATAAATACGCAATCGTTAAATAGGTACACAAATAAAATAAGATAAGCGAATTTAGACTTTATTTCATAACCGTTAACGGGGAAAAATAGAAATTTCACCAAACTAGGTTAGTAGGTCCGCAGTTTACTAAAAATATTCTGAGAAATCTATTGTCTCGTGTCCGACCGGGCTGTACAAGGGTTCAAGGTTCACAACCGAATTACGCGGTTAAAGTGATTCAAATAAGGTCTTAATTCGGTTCAATATTTTCATAGTAAGGGACACCTCCAACTAATAATGAACTCTATGCAACTCACTAAACGATTCATTTTTCTGTTTGAATTGCCTGCCTTTGTAGAAGCCGCCGCAAGCATTGTCGCAAAAAAATGTTTTAGGCAGTATTTAGTATTATGGTAGGTAGGTACTTGTATGTTTATTAAGTACCTATTAGCTCGATTGGTCGACACTCGATTCAAGGCCTTAAATGCAACTCCCAAGCGTACTCGTCGTGTCTAGTTGACGGGTAGTACACACGGCTACACATCAAGCTATACATTTCCAGTATAAGCTGATCTCGCATTGTAAACGATTTTCGTATAGCACGAGATCAGCGTAAACTGGAAATGTATAGCTTGATGTGTAGCCTTGTGTACTAGGTGATATCGTGATGCGAGAGGGGTGAGTTAAATGTCAATTAATTTCTCTCGTTTACGAGGAGATTGTAAATCCCGTGCTTCCGATACAATGAGAGATGATGGAGGTAAATGAACTTACACCAACCAACAATTGAGGTTTGTGTAGGTACTTACTTGCAGCTGGTTTTTCGTCCGACGTCTATTGACCCACCGCGAGTAGGTACCTACGCAACCAACTGATTCGCACACGCACAGCTGTGCCGCGCTACGTCATCACCGAGCGGATCGCGTACGATCTTGCGTTTATGAATGAAATAGTGAAAGTGCTACTAAAATTTTACTCGAATGACAGAAAAAAAGTGATAAATTTCTAACTTCTTTATTAGACGTCTTAAAAATATAATAACAATGCCAATAGTAACTATTACTAATTTGGCGTTACTGTGTTTCGGCTCCAGAACGATCTAAAATTAGCCGTGTATAGTTAAATTGTGTGTTTATTTAATGTTTCTCTTTTATATTTCTGTTGTAACTTGAACTGTTAAGAAGTGAACGTTCAATCACTCAAAAACGTTTTGTTCGTAGCCTAACTGTTTTTAAACATGGCTGTTTATTAGCATCATTTGTCAACGGAAATGAACAGTTAAATATACCTCCCAAGTTAATATCCGGACGAACAAGAGATATCTGCTTGTTAGCGAAGCAACTAATGCTTAGTAATGATCAAGGACAATAGGATTTTATCTTAATTAATTCCGCCACGAAAAAACGTGCAGATTAAAGCTGTTGGCTCGTTCTAGTGCATCATTGAAGCGCCATATTATTACGTTTTCTAATTAAATCATTCGTTAGGTATGATTGGTTTTTATGAAAATAATTTTATTTTATGCTTCATATCATATGTAATCAAAACTGTTCACAGTATTTTCTGTATTGTATTATATAAAAGATTTTAGTTCTGTAAGTAGGTTTGTACAAACACTTTTACTCGTCAATCATAAGTATTTTAAAAACTATAGACGGGGTCCTATTATAAATTACGTACATATTTCATCCTATTTATTGGATGGAAAACAAAACTTAATAAAAACTAGAGCCAAGATTACCAACAAAATTTTATCACCGCAAACTGAAACCAACTTAAACTAAATCCGGATTAAAACTGCAAAACAAATAAAGGTACTTTGTAAAATAGAATTAAAAGGCGGTTACAGGAATTTCATTTGTGGCTTCTCAATAAGCGATTGGAATTAAGGAAATCAAAGTGATTTTGTTTGAGCGCAGAACAATAACGGTTGCAGGCTGCGGTTTTCTCATTTCCTTTACTATCTCCGGTTTTATGATCTTCGTTCGTTGTTTTATCTCAGAATGCTCAGCTGTTTTCCTAAGATGGGATTACTTTTTGCTGCACAGGTAATTGAAAATTTCTAAATGGTTTTGCCTTTGTCGGAAGAATTTTCTAGAAAAACTGTTTTGCTTGGTTCGGAACGTGAATATTATAGTGATAAATGGGAATCCGTTTAAATAATTAAAAATAAATGTCAAACTGTCGAGTCTTGACGGGATTTTGATTAACTCCATTCAAAAAGTGCAGTCTATTTGGTTCGTGGTTATAAAGAAACCTAAAATTGAATCCATAAAAATGCTGGACGCCATGGCGGCTGTCAACAAATCGAAGTCGATTTGCATTTAAATTCTGACCACACTGGTTTGTCGGCAAATCTGAATTCTTTTCGGCTTGACGCAGTCGGTTTAATATTATTCATGGACCAAACCAAACAAAAGGTTTCATATATTGGCGATCGAGATAAAATACTGTCGGTCACATCATACTTTGAACCGCTGTTTGCATGCAAATGTTATTTATTTACTAAACTACACGCTGCCCTGGCTCTGCTCGCTTTTCCAATGATATAAATATGTGATTCGTTTGCTAGACGTCGACGTCGCGCTAGCGCAGTAATATTTTATTTTATGAGTAAAGTTTGTGATCGTGACGTCAAATGTATGGTGCCTCAGTTGCAAGATAAATTGAGAAACAGTTTAATTGCAAACGTGGAAAGTTTGAGTAATACTTTCCGATAAATATTTTAGAATGTATGGCAGAACTAAAGATCACAGAGTAAATTAAAGTGTTCTCAAAGCGAAATTGTAATATCATACTAGAACTGAACTCCTATGATGCTGGACCTTGTCTGTCTAAATCAACATTTCTCGAATCGTGATCTGAGGACACTGTCTTATTGTAAGTTTAACCGGCTTGTCTGTATTATATACTAGTTTTTGCCAACCGCTTCGCCCGCGGAGATCGAAAGTTATACCAAGGAAACGTATGTATAACCGGGATAAAAAGTACGCTATGTGTTTATCTAGGTTAAAAACTATCTGTGTGCCAAATTCCATTCAAATCCGTTCAGCCGTTTCTGTGTGATTGATTAACAAACATCCAAACATGCAATCCTTCATATTTATATTATTAGGAGGATTGCCGACTAAACACAGGAAAAATCCTTGCATTCTTAAAACGGAAATAAGGGTACTTTTCATACGGAAAACCATCGACTACGCTCACAAAACCGAGCTACAGTCCCTACTCAGTAAAACTTAACAATTCTCGAAACGGTTTCTATTAAGCCTTCCTTACCTATAAAGGTGGATAGTTACCATTATTTTTCATGACTTCACATCGTATAAAACTTTGCGTTTGTATTTCCGTATGTCGCTCTTATAACAATCAAATCGTCCGTCTAGTTCAGAAGAGCAACTCCCGTATTTTTGAGAACAGTATTCTAATCTCAATCTGCAAAAATCAAATCAAATCAAATATTTATTGGAACTACAAATTTTTGGTCTTCATTAACAGCTACGATAGTTAAAAAAAACTGTGTTGCAGCCATTAGGCAGTTTTTTTTAACTATCCCACCTCCGAGACCCCGGAGACGTCGGCGTTCCAACATTGATAACCAATAAAATAAAATTAAAAACAGTTATAAAAGAATCTAAAGTTAGTGAAATAGTTTACTGTTAATATTATTATTTTAGTGAATTATTAATATTTTAGTGAATACTATTTAACTAAAATATTAATAATTACATTGGATTCCTGTTATTTAAAATAAACTAATATACATAGCATAAAATCACCCTTGCATTTTCCGTAGGCTTAGGTAGAAGTGTACAACCTCTTATTTGACTATGAATACATAAATAGAGCGGTGCTGTTAGTGGTGCTGCGAAGCCGCGACTTGCGAGGAGTAGGTAGTATGTTTGAACCCAGGTGCTTTATTTAGTGTAAATTATTTCGTCACCACTGCTCTCAAAACGGTAAAGGAAAACATCGTGAGGAAACCGGCATGTCTTAGAACCAATAATTCGAAGAAATGTGTAATGTGACGTCAAACTGCAGTGGGCCCGTGGAGTGGAATATAGCCCACTCCCTCCCACAGAGATGAGGTCTGTGTCCTAGCAGTGGGCACATTATATGCTGATTATGTCTAGAATACTTAAATATACATACTCATTATGTGTGTTACCTAAATGTTTGACTAGTTATTGACAGTGTTTTTTGCTAGATAAGATTGCGGCTAGAGTTTACCAAGAATACTACTAGAATTTAGAAGGTGATTTCTAGTGAAATGGCCTTCTAAGGTCATTCAACTGTAATATTACGTCAGAGATGAGGAATTTGTGCCATGTTATTTATTACACGTGCTTTTTCTATTAGGATTAGATTCTAGGAATAATAAGTATAGTATAAGTAGGTACCACATTAAGGCCCCCGCAAATTACGCGACGCGACTCTAGTAGAACAATTTCTATGAAAACTTTATGGAAATTGTTCTACAAGAGTCGCGTTTATAATCTGTTACCATGTTTTAAAATTATTGTGCAAGACTTACAACAAGACAAACAATGCAATGCTATTAACATTAATTGCTTAGAAGCTCATTAAAGCTTGCATATTAATAAGTCTGGTTATCCAAGTATAAATATAGATATAGGTACCTAAGCTAGAATATAAACCCTGTACCAAATGAAACCGTTAATTAAGGAATCGTTTTGTTAGAAAAATTGGAATGGTCAAAGTCAGTATCCACGCAAAAGCTTATAATGCCAATTTGCCTTTTGGCCATCCATCAGTTCGCATAGAAAAAATAAACTGCAAAGAATAAATAAAATACTTCGTAGTTTAAAATATGTCCAGTACATTTTTATTGCCATATTAAGTGGCAAAGCTCTTCAAACGGTTATCAAAGCGCTTTGCATCTATCCGTCCAAATATGCTGAAAATGTAGTTACCTAACTTTTAAAGAGAAAACGCGAAAACCATTTAAAAGTAACTCAGAAGGTAAAGGCTAACTTTACTACGACAGTCCCCTGTGATATAACGGACAGTCTTATTTGTAATTTAGTCGTCTTCGCCATTGCTAAGAAAACTGTGAATGTTGTTAAGAAGCTCAAGAGTTTTCTAATAAATCAAGAGTTGGTTTGTCTTTAAATTCGCTGTGGGTACCAAGATAATTTAACTTGGGTACTGACGACATCTCAGATTTCACCGCTTCGTTGGCAGTTTTGATTTTTCAGCACATCTGTTTCATTTTCCGTTTGTTTTCGGAATTAGTTAAGTTTAATGCTTTTCTTTGTGAACAAGCAAAATTGTTATTTCAATTATTTATTTTATTTAGGACTAGCATTTGCCAGCGGCTTTGCCCGCGTTGAGGTCGGAAATTATTCCACGGGAACGTCGAACTAAAACGGGATAAAAATATCCTATGTAACACATAGAAAGAAAGAAAGAAAAATTGATTTATTTGTCACAGAAACACGTGCATATTTACAATATTAATAGGAAGTAGGATTATTTATTTAGATTTTTTAGGAAAAGACCGGCAAAATTCTTTGGTTTTTTTGTTCGCTTTTCTTGGAGCTTGACGCGATTGGGGATATTTTGTGTGTATCTTTAGTGGTCACTCTATATCCTTATATTCGTCGCTTAGGTTACCGTTTCTTAGCAAAGCTACGCGGAAATACACAGTAAACGCATACCTTTTCTTTAGAAGTAAATAAACCTCAACATTTATTCACCTATCTGTTATTCCCAGATTGTGATTACAATAAATTACAGATAAGCTAACAATGACTTTATCTTTTAAATCACGTTCACACGGTCGTAATAAAATCACAGCGAGATTTTTTCGCGCATTGGATTTTTAACTAATCAGTGATTAGTTAAAAATAGGGTTCAGGGTCCCAATTCTGTATCGTTGTAGGTAATGATTCCCCGTGGAATTTTACTACATTCAAACTACTTCAATATCGTGTTTTGTTGAAACCAATGTAACGGTAAGGAATAGAAATATCATATTCTGTATGTTCCAAAACAATTTGTTCATATTTATTAGCGGATGTCGTGTGTGATCTAAGAAATTGACGTGCGTTTCGAGTCTAAGAATCGTTAAGTGGTAATAGGCATTTATGGATTTTAGGTATACGAAATTAAATGATTTGATTTGATAGTGAATTAGGGCCAGTGCATCTCAGCGCTTCAAAAATCGAACAATGTGTTTAACTGTTCGATTTTCAACTCCCGGTGGTAAGCATTGCGTTGAAGCTTAAGTCCGCGAAAAAAATCCTGCTTTGATTTTATTCCGTCAGTGTGTACGTCGACTTAATACGAATTCCATTTAAATGCATGAATTAATACGTATCATATTGCTAGAGCATTAGATGTAAGTCTGAACATTAGCATACAATCGCCGTCAATAAATCAGCGTTTGTTGTCAGTTGTTATATATGAATACTTGACATCGGCTATAAACAGCTTCGATCGATCAGATATTATTGTTTATTGATCATTCAATATTAATTGCTGGAACTTTTTATAGACCTCAAGTAAGTGCATGCCTGAACCTAATTGCTGACGCCATTTATGAGCATGTTAACAGCTGAATACTCATAACAAAAACCCGGCGAAACGAACACAAATAGCTGTTTTGAGGCTCCTACAAATAGGCGCTACGCGACGTGACTCTAATGGAACAATTTTTATGAAAAAGTTGTGGAAATTCTTATACCAGAAACGCGCACCTTCACGTCGGGCTTGTCTGCAGGAAGGAACCTTTAGGGTACAGTAGCAGAACAGAGATCATCTTTATTAATAACCATATCATCGTTTCTCACAAAAGTTTCACCCAACATTCTAACAAACAAATTGTATACAGGTATTCCTAGACAGTGCAGAGGCCTTAGTGTGCGTTTCATTTTATCATCTCGATCAAACGCATCGAGCTCGTTTGGCGCTCCGATTGGCCCTTAATTGGTGACGGACCAATCGGAGCGCAGAACGCGCTCGAAGCGTTTGATCGAGATGGTGAAATAAAACTCACACTAGGGCCACAGACACCAGTCTTTCACAAACTAGTGTCACTTACTTTTTAAGCTTTTATACCCTTGTTTGTGAAGAGAATATAAAATTATTAATTTGATGAGTGCCCTGTTGATCTAGTGGTGGCAACCGCTACTGCTCACCATGAGGTCTTGGATTCGATTCCTAGGTCAAGCTAAGTATTATAGGGTTTTTCTTTCTGGAATTGTTCGGAGGCGGCAGTCCGGAGTCTCGATTTGTGCTCGGTTGATGGCAATAGGCTCGCTCCCATAACGTGGCACTTAAACATACCTGGCGAAATGTTGGTGTGCTAAAAGTATACTTCTGCGCCACCTTTTGGGGAAACAAGATGTGGAGTTATGTATTATTTGATGGCATTGCCGTGTGGTGTCGGACGTAAAAGAATAGCACCATACAATTGCTTCCCGTGGGTGTCGTAGAAGGCGACTAAGGGACTTACTAGAGAATGGGACACTAGAGTATGGTGGTAAAATTCATAGCATTTTACCACCATACTGCGATCGCCAACCCGCCTGCCAAGCGTGGCGATTATGGGAAAACCATCTTTTGGGGCAGGCTTAAGACTGGTTGGCAGACGTTCATCCACGAACAACAGCCGAGCCCAACGGCTTAACGTGCTTTCCGAGGCACGAGGGTGTCTTTTTCGCTTTTTTGTAAAACTGAATACCAACATATATAAGGAAACCAAAGTACAGTACCTACATACCTACTTACATATAATTACACATGAAACATTCCAGAAAAGCATATAAATTATTTCCAGTCTGACATAAATTAACCAACACGTCCTTAACCACAAACGAGCGCAGAATTCAGGAGAAAATGAGTTCGTTCAGAATTCACGACTGTCGTTTCTCTTAATTATTATAAAACCAAGTAACTACTCGTATATTACAATAAAATCACGTAACTATACGTATATTTTACTCGAAATGAAACTAGCTAAGAAATTAAACAGCAATAAAATTTCATCAGATAAAAATAATTGTAGCTGCTAGAAAATTGGGTCTTGGGAGATTGCAATTGTGGTGCAAATCTATGTAGGTATACGGTGCTTTTTAACCGACTTCAAAAAGAAGGAGGTTATCAATTCGACATGTGTGGGGTACGTACTATGTGTGAAAAGTGAACACTTTTTCCAAAAAAAAAAAATGCAACCGAATTCCATAAAAAGGAAGGGATCGAAAGGGATTTATACAGAAATGGTTCCATTTAAATTTCATAAAGATCTTATCTCTTCTCATGATGATCTGAACTCTTCAAAAAATGACAGCAAATCAACCGCGATTGCTGCTGTCGCATAAAATTATGCATTGTTTTAACCCCAAGGATGATCAAATTTCGAGTTGGTGTGGGGTAGGTACTGTAACTAAAGAGTGAAAAATAAAAACCTTTTCAAAAAAATACAACCGACTTCCGAAAAACACTACAAAGTGAAAAATAACTTTAATTTCGGAAGGCGGTGACAAAAAATTCAAATACATATCCAAAGTCACCGACTTCCGAAATTAAAGATATTTTTCACTTTGCAGTGTTTTTCCGGAAATCAGTTGTTTTTTTTTGTTGCTTTTCCTACTTTCTATTGGATTTTTTAAAATATATATTAACATTCTTAAACATACACGGCCATACACATGTGGGGTAATTGTATCACAGGTATGGCTCATATTTTGACAGTTCAACAACATTAATTGCATTACTTACGTAGTTGAGCAGACAAATTTTTCGAACATACGAAGCAAAGGATTAGTTATAATCCTTTAAAATTGTTCAGATTCTTATTAATAGTTGGTTACGCAATTTGAGCGCTGGTCATACACGCACACCAGTTACAAGTAGGTACTACGCTCCTGACCTTTGACCTTTCTGAAGAACATTCATCATATAGTGATCTTAATAGGTTAATTGGTGGTCCTGTATGCTTACATCAATCTGTTGCACGCGGGGTGTTTGGCGTTGAGATGGCCCGCTATAATAACGGAGTCACTCATGCCCAATAGGATGATGATGATGATGGGACTCCCTTTTCCGCACGTAGACTCCCATTCGGTCCGTTGTGCGTGGGTGTGCATGCCCAATAGGATAGTGAGGTCATCGGCGATCGGTTGGAAGTCTTCTGAGTGGGACTAGGGAAGAAGATAGACTGAGACGAACGTGATAGGTTACTGCGATCACTCACGCATCTTTCAAGCATGGTTCTGGGTGTGAGGGAAACGCTTCCGAAAACGAAGACAGGTGATAGGGCGAGTGATTCTTAATACAGAACCATAAAATAGTAAGTTTAATACAGAACCATAAAATAGCAAGATTTTTTTTTTTACAATTTTTACTTTTTTTTACACTATGCTGTGAGAACAGTCAAATGTACCATTATTTGACTATAAACAATTTATAATAGACCCAATTCCAGGCGGCGACTAGGTTTAGGCATCCTTTGTAAAGCGCCCCCAAAATAAAATAAGTAGAAACATTACAGAAACGTCAAACGTTTTAAATTGATGCAAAATAACCAATGGGCGTCGGGAATCCTATGCTGATTCCCGTCCACCGTAGGCGTGAGCTTGTGGACGGCTAGTAATGAGTAGCTCGCTGTCCAGTAAGGACCAAGCCCAGGTCGAAGGCGCCTTGTGTTCCACGCGCACCTCAAAGAGATGACAGCATAACTTGATGGGGCCCGCAAGAGCCGGTGCGGGTTGTTTGAAAGAGATACCGACGCCCTTGGCACACAGAGCACACTGAGGGAACACGGGTGGGTTTTAGTGAGTACAAGTCTGACACGCCTTCCTGCTCCACCCAGAATGGGGAAGTTATTTGATGATTTCCCACCCAAAAAACCAAAAAAAAAAAAGGTTATTGGTATCCGTTTGTATTTACGTTGTATATAACCTTTTGCACCCTGTATATCGACGCTAGAAAGGCATATTGTATTAACGACCACTTTGGTCAAAATTAAGTTATTTACACTGTTGGAATCGGCAGATTTTTCTCTTTCGAATGGTCTAGGTTCCAGTTAAATCCGAGCACTTTTGTGGTCGTTAATACAACGGTGATTTCAGTCATTTTCGTATTTAATTTTGTTTTAAATCCAACCATTCTCGTCAATTGTTTCATAAACCGTACATAACGTCAAAAAAATGGCCATAATTCATTTTGCTTTTTTTTGTCTAAATAAAGATTTGATGTTAAAACACTTTATCTAATCATTTTAATTTTTTTTTTTTTATCAATAAACCTTTTTACTAATTGGCCACTTTATCCAATTTTGAAAATAAAACAATTTATTTGCGCGTACTTTTTTGTTTATTTTCCGTTAATACACTGTACCTTTCAGCTAATTTCAATCACTTGGACGCTAAGCGCATTTTGTCGGCAATGTTCAATAGCAAGTTGGTCGATCATACATTTTTACCTGAAACGGTTTTGACGCATCGTTAGCATTTAAGCTATTTTATTTTAAGCAAAGTTTTTTGTATTAAGTAAGTTAAGCCTACTTAAAAAATCTTTTTTGGGTGAAAAAGTGGTGGATAAGCTGTACTCAAGGAGCGCATTTTATGCTCACGAAGCGCTGCGTATGAGGTCTGGCCGTTGCGAGGGCGCTTCAGTCGACCACGCACTGTCGATGAGGGCGGTCACGCACGAATTGTCCGCTGCTGCTACTCGAAAATTGTTTTCACTTAGGAGTGTAAAACATTAATTTATCATGGCGTCCGAACGATGCAAGAAAATATTAAAAAAAAACCGGTCAAGTGCGAGTTGGACTCGCGCACCGAGGGTTCCCTACAAACCTGTGGGTATATAAGTAAAAGTTCAAAATTGTCAAAAATATTTTTTTTATATGACGAAACTAAAAATTTACGGTTTTCGTAATTTTTCCTATATCTGTACTATAAGACGTGACTTCGTACAAAATTTCAAGATTCTAAGTTCACGGGAAGTACCCTGTAGGTTTTGATTCCCGTGCGAGTTTCGAAAATTTGCGGAATTTTGCGGCCTAAATGGCTGTATCTTTTGATTGCGTTGACTTAGAAGGTTGATTTTTCTACAGCTTCTAGGGACAGTAGAACTAAGTATCATATAGAAATTTCAGTTTGATACCTCCACGCGTTCCTGAGAAAAACGGTCTTGACAGACGGACGGACGGACGGACGGACGGACAACAAAGTGATCTTATAAGGGTTCCGTTTTTTCCTTTAGAGGTACGGAACCCTAAAAACGTTACACTAAGAAGGAGATTAAGGTTTGATATTGAACCAAATTCAGCTGATTGTGAACAGCTGTGAACAGCACCCTAAACTCACGATTCATCATAATCTGTATCGTTTTGAAACGGATTGTTAAACCATTGCTTCATATGTTCGAAAAATGTGTCTGTTCGACAACATAAATAACGCAATGAATATTGTTTAACTGTGAAGACGAAACCAATTATGATCAATCGTGAGTTACGCAATTAGGGTGCTGGTTAGTGTAAATCTTAAAGTACCTACTAAATCAAAATGCATGAAGCGAGCACTTACGTATTATTAAAAACCTACATTTTACACAAATCGTTTTTTACTTGAGGACGAAAACGTAGTAGCAGACCAATCGAATATTATTATTAAGGAAACCAACAATCCAGTATGTATGCTGAAAATAGCATACATACTTGATTGTTGGTTTCCTCAATTTAATATTTCGTTCCATGTTCCGAAAAAAGACAAATGTCTCAAATGCGTTTCATTTTAAAATAATCCTGATGGATTCACCTCAGAAGAAAAAGCAGCTCACGAAAAAGAAGTAGAGGATTCTAAAACCCGTTTCAAATTCCACCAGGAAACATCAAAAGAGGATTCACAGACGTTATGCGTATCTTTCGATTTACAAAAGGTACTCAACACTCCATACGGCGAGAGTATGTTGTTTTATTATTCTCTCAAAAGTATTCTGTGTACAATTTTACATTATTTGAGAGTCAGACTAAGGAAGTTTTTTGCTATTCATGGGGGGAAGCTGATGCTAAAAGGGGCGGGAACGAGATTGCAACTATTCTATTTAATTACATTAAAATTGTGGACCAACGTAAAACCGTACCATATTTACTGCTTTACAGTGATTCTTGTTGTGGCCAAAATCGCAATAAAATTGTGTTTGCGGCTGTTCACACAGCATTACAATCCTGTGAATTTATCGAGAACATACAAATGAATTTTTTGATACCAGGGCACAATTCTATGCCTGTTGATAGTGTCCATGCAGTAATAGAAAGGAGTGTAGAAAATTTTGTAGTTTATGCTCCTTCACAATGGGGAACGATATTTGAATTGGCTAGGAAAAATCCGAAACCGTACAATGTAGAAATAATGTGTCACCAAGATTTCAAGGCTTGGGACTCTATGTCCGAAAAATACTTTAAAAACAATCTTGTTTGCAAAATTAGTAAACTAAGAATTGTTACATTTAAGAAAAAAGATTTAGATAATATTTACTCGTATGTAAAATACAGCATGAATGATACAGCAGCTGCTGAAAAAGTTGAAGTTATTGGTAAGAATAGGCGTCCAGGAGATAATTTGTATAAAAACAGACTTCCTATTCCTAAACAAAAATATGCTGATTTGGTAAAGCTTTGTAAAACCTTTGCTATCCCACGTAGGTATCATGAGGAGTATCTAAATTTGCAAACTTGCAACGCTAAAGAATTGTTGCCAGACACTGATATAGAAGACGTTGACGATTGAAGTAAGGTTTTATTATTCCATGTGAATGACCATGACATTTAATTTTTTTAAATTTTTCGTGATTATGTTTTCCCTACCCGTTTCCGAATTGAACACAGTGTGTTATTGTTTTTTATTCGAGTATTTTTTTACTTTCTATTACACTACCTAGTTAGTACCAATAAAGAGTCTACTAGAAGCATTATATTATTATCGGATCTATTGAGTTATAATTATAAACTATTATTGTTTAATTGTTGAAACATCTGTATGATATGTTTCATAGGACTGATTGATGTCAAAGTTGAGTAGTTTAATTAAAATGTATAAGTTGCTTTATTTTTTGTTGCAATAATTATTATACGAACATCTGCATAATGTTCATGTGACTGATTGATCTCAAATTTAAGTAGTTTTCTTGTTTAATTATAAATGTATAAGTTGTTTTTTATTTTGTTTTGTTGTGAATAACATGTAACCAAAGATTGAATTTTCATGTGACTGACAGTGATCTCAAAGTTGATTTAGTTTTTTTTAATTATAAAGAAGCTGTTTTACGTTTATGTTGTCACTTATCAACTGTATAAGTTTGTGAAGTGTGCTTTTGTATAATAAACAATTTTATACTTCTTTATTTTGTATTTTATTTTTTAACTATCGCTAAAAAATATATTAATATTGGGATATAATACCTTGATCTTAGATGGAACTAAGTTTAATGAGTGAGATTAGATTTTTTGGTTTTCATCGGTCGAATATGCTCGGTTTGATAAAACATTTTATTGGAATATTAAAGTTTACCAAATAGAACGTAAGATACTTTAGTTGTAGGTTGTATGCAGCTATTCGATCGTTAAAACATTTTTTACAGGACCTCTAATGTTGAAATTGTGACTTAAGTCAATTTTACCCAACCAAGATTATTCACAACCTTGTATTATCTCCTAAAAATATATCAAAAAACGTATGTACATTTTTTTTTGACTTAGGAATTAAATAATAAACATATTAAATAATAACTATTCTAAGTTTCATCAAGAATACTCCAGTAGTTAATTTACTATGATTTTTTTTTGTGAAAAGTAGAACTTCAAATCAATTTATTGAACAATTTATGCAATGGTCGTTAATACAATTTACCTTTCTAGCGTCGATATGACGGAGGAGGACCCGGTGTATTATTAGTATTAGCACTCATCGTTGGTCCTCTTAACTGAGGGCATTGGTTGGTAGTGTCGGATAAAGAAAACGAATTCGTATGCTCAATCAAATTATAAATCCCATCCAACAGATAAGTTACAACACAGTAGATAGGTAAGCAAATACGCGCGTGGGTTCGGTGATGTGGCGCAGGCACCGACTGTCAACACAAAAGTAACTCAAGACTCAATCAAACGCCACGAGATGGTGCTGGCGATGGCGTACCGAATATTACTCGATTGCGACATAATTATATTATGTAATTAATTTGTACTTGTTTTTGTGCTATCATGAACAGTCGAATGGCTGCTGTTTTGGATAGTTCAGTTTTGGGTACTGTGACTTTATATACCGACTGGTATGATAAAGTATATTTTGTTATTTATTGTACTTTGAGATGCGTTGATTTATTATCATTTGTTATTTGACATTTTTGTTTTTCAATTGGCGGCACCAAGGAAACACTAGTTTTTACTAAACGATTAATTGCAAATATTTACGATCGACCTTATGATAAACTTGTCTATTACGCTTTTAAACATACAACAACAATAGAGTCGATATTATCTAAAAGCACGATTTACTAGCAGCTGCATAATAATATTGTCTAGGAACACGTTCAGTTGAATATGGTATTGTTTTGAATTTAAATACACAGAATCAACTTCTAGCCAAACATAGAAACTCCGTAAACGATCAATAATATTGTTCGATATCATGAATTGCGCAAAGTTTTCAAAAGGTTTTAATATTGAAGATTGCGCAATGTTGAACAAAACTTTGAACAAGTTTAATTTTATTGGGTCCTGTGCTTGGGTACGTCTTGCTCACGCTTTTCGGCCGTCATTGTTATTGCTTGAAAATAATGGATCATTTGAGTGCAAGTGCTGATTAAATCGTATTGCGCAATATAAATATTGCGGAAACTTATTGTACCTATGTATAGGAGCCGCCTTAGGTAGGACCTAAGCGATCAAATATACTGCATATTATCACGAATTGCGAATTGTTTTTGACTGTTTAGGTTTCAGGTACAAGGTACAAGACTGTCATAGCGCAGGTCTTGCTCACGCCATAACATTGAGACTGATGGGACGTCAATGTTATTGCGTGAAAATAATGTATCTTTTGAATGCAAGGGCTAATTCAATCACATTGTGAAATATAAATATTGCGCAAACTTATTGTAGGTGTAGGAGTCGCTTCGCTGTGTTATCATCTACTTTCTAACTTTGTATGTTACCAAAATGTAACACCGCGATCTAGTTTTTGGTGAACAAAGTTATTTCTAACAAATACCAGGGAAGCATGGCATAAAAAGAGACTTATCTATATACAGTAGTGGGTGGAAGAAGCTGCTAATTATGATTAAAATTAATCTTCATTCTATGGGAATTTTTGGCCTAGACGTGAAAATGTCGCGGCGGGATTTTGTCACGCATTGTATTTTCAACCTTCGGTGTTGAACCGAGCCTTGAGAATCTACTGTTCGATTGACAATGCTCGGCGCTAAGCAGGGTGCGAAAAAATCCTGCCACGATATCATTACGTTCGTACTGTGAATGTCTCAATGTTTCTATTACAGTACAGGCAGGTACAGAATACTAACAAGTTGCTAACCCTGGTATTTTCGGTGACTGTACGATTTCCACAAGAGAGTTACGTGCATGAGTGTCTTTAGTGAAGGATATTCCAGTCAAATGCCACTTATAGGTTCAAGTTGTGGTTTTCAAGTATCTCTCCATTAGAACAAACATGAGTCATACGGCTATTAGTGACGTAAGCTTTTTGTATGATACGTGCAAAGCTTTAGATATCAAGTAAGGATCTTGATTTTTTGTAGCCAGCTTTTTTTAATTGTCTCGAGTACTTTAAAAGCATTCATTGCTCTTTAAGGAGTTTGCATTTACGTGCGAGAGGATTACAAAAAAAAAACATCTTATCTCAATGTAGGTACCTAGTAAACACTATAAATAAGTAGTACTTATAAATAACACTCACTGAATACTCTTCTGTCCTATACAAACTGAGCACTGGTGGGTAAATGATCTTACAGATCCATTTTCTCACCATGTTTGAGAGCAATTTACCTTTACATATCAAGACCCCTCCGTCACAAAATACAGAGAGTACAGAAGGCAATCTACATACAAAGTGCGCTCGAGCAACGCACACATAGACACTGCTCACGGACACGATATCTCGGACCGGTTGAGACCAGTGCGAGCGCGAGTGCCATACCCTGAGACACGCGTCTGTGAAATGCAAAAACGGAGCAACAAAAAAACTTTTAACTGTTCAGTGGACGGTTGTTTAAATTCAACATTAAACTATGAATTGTCTTTTTTTAAGCTACCAGTTGTTGAGTTGACCAGAGAGGTGAGTACCTAGGTATTTGCTCGTGTTTCGATAGTTAGTTTTAACGTAACACAGAATACCTAGTTAGTTGTGGGTAAGCGAAAATGACTTTGTGGCCTTGTAGTATTTTTACAATGTATATTAGGTATTTATTGTAGTACTTATAAACTAAAAAATATTCTCATCTTCCTCATTATAAATAGTTAAGATAGAACTGCTCGGCGAGCCGGCCGGGCCACCCGCCGCTGATCATAACTATTAGAGTTGAGATTAATTGTTATCATGGCAAAGACCTAATACGAGTGGCACTACCACGATAGTTTTTTTATGCATTAGCCAAAGTTGACAACCCTAGCGCGACCGCCGAGCGTAGGTATGAAAATCGAAGTACATACATGTGATTGCCTTCTGTACTCTCTTTATTTTGTGCCTCCGTGCCTCGGAAGGTATATTATGTGGTTGGCTCTGGCTATCATTCTTGGATCTTTGATAGTATTACGGGTCGTCAGAAGCCCGAAATCTGACAACCATGCAGTCTTAGCGAGGGATATCGTATTACCCAGTAACTGAGTTGTGGAGGTCAGATAGACAGTAGCTCGGTGTTAAGTACTGGTATTCACCTGCATCCGGTTAGACTGGAGCCGACGGCTATGCACATGTATGCTTGGTGTGGGGTAGGTACATGGGTAGGTACTGTAACAAGAATGAAAAACAAAAACGTTTTCCAAAAAAAAAAGAACAACCGACATCCGAATTTTTCACTTTGTAGTGTTTTTCCTGGAAATAGTTTTATTTTAAAACTTTTTATACATCAACTAAGACGGGTTGCAGGGACCAAATGGCGTGATATTACAATAACAGATTATTAGAGTGTATTAAGTTTATTTAAGTCGGGAATAGCCTCGTTTTATTGATCTGCATTGAAATATTGAAAAGGCGTAATATACAAGGTGTGAACAAATTTAAAGGTGTGGTACAGACCCCCAATCTAAACCACTTTCTCCAAAAATATCGATATTGCAAAAAAAAAAAACTCTACTCGACCTGAATGTATGGGTCGGCTGACTTTTTTTTCGCTATTACGATGTTGATTCCGTGGCGAAAGTAGTCCAGTTTTATGATCTAAACCATACCCTTAGGTACATTTGACTACAGCTTTCTGTACACCTTGTAAGAGGTGAGAGGTTAAAAAAGGTTATGACCAATAGATGAATAGTTGCATACGGAACCAATAAAATTGTTATAAATTGTTTTATTCATACCAAAAATAAAACAAGTATAAATTCCAAAAAAATCCGTACAGAAAAGCGAACATTTTATATTAAAAGAATCCCTGTGGACATCTAAAAACAATTTTAAATTGTTTAGACAATTTTTCCTGCGTATGTATGTTGGTATAATAGGGAATTTTCTCAGCTACGTTTATTAGTTATTGTCCCAAGAGGAAGCCAATGGTTGCGTTCAAAATTGGTCGGAACATGTAGAGAAATATACACCAAATTGGGCAGGAATATAAATTATTAGAAGAGAAAAGGGTCACAAAACAACTTTTATATATGTACGAGTAATTCCCAAGCGGAATGTTTGGTAGCTAAAGGGGTAGTAGTTAGTAGTTTAGAAAATAGTTTTGGCATTAAGATAGTAAGTTTACCATGGTACCTACGCCTGACTGGTACGCCTCACAAGGAAATAAAAAAAAAAAATTAAAAAAAAAGGTTTTATTAATTTCTTACGGTTACAACAACGAGATTTTACGCTTAGAATAGAAACATATTTTTTTAAGTAGGGATGTTAGTGTAATGAAATAAAAATCTTAACGTTATATTTGTTAGTATTGTGTGTATCTGTATCTTCAAGTGGCCTTTTAGTAGACCAAGTGAAAACTATGTTGATAGGATAAAGACAAAATCGTAACAGACACTTAAACTAAAATAGAGATGGGCTGGCCACATTCCGAGGCTAGGACCACAAAGATGGGCCTAGGTTTTTTTTTTTTTTTTTGGATGGGAAATCATCAAATAACTTCTCCCACTCTGGGTGGAGCAGGAGGGCGTGTCAGACTTTTACTGACTAAAACCCAACCGTGTTCCTTCAGTAGCCCGTATGCCAGGGGCTGTGGTGTCTCTTTCGAACAAACCCGCACCCCTGGTAGGCATCGGCCCTTGCGGGCACCATCATTTTTAGTGCTGACATCTCTTTGAGGCGCGCGTGGAACACGACGCGCCGTCGACTTGGGCTTGGTCCTTACCGGACAGCGAGCTACCCATTACTCGCCGTCCGCAAGCCCATGCCTACGGTGGCCGGAAATCGGCCTGGGATTCCCGACGCCCAGGGCGTCTCCGTATCCTGCGGCGGCTAGGGTCGCGAGGGCGCATATGCTCCCTCTCCCTCACGTGCGCCGCCTCCCTCTTCGCGAGCATTACTGCTTCGCTGAAGGAGGTGACGGCTCCCCATGCCCTCTCGCTCCGTACCCTGGCCTGTACCAGGGCCGGACGCGAGAGATCGCCGCCGCCGATCGCCTCCACGAGGACACGGCGGTGCTCCGCCCAAGCAGGGCAGACCTCCACCGTGTGGTCCACCGTGTCCTCAGGGCGATCTTCGCAGTGGAAACACCCGGGCGTTTCCTCCCGCCCTATCCGAAACAGGAACTTCCCGAAACAACCGTGTCTGGTGAGGACCTGCGTCAGGCGGAAGGTGAGGACGCCATGCCGCCTCGCAAACCACTCCTCAAAGAGGGGACTTACCGCCGCAATCGTGGCGTGGATGGGCCTAGGTTGTGACAAACTGGACCCCCAGAAATAAGAAAAGAAAGAGAGGCAGATCATTCAAAAGGCGGGTCGTAATTGAGAAAATAGCTGGCAAATGTTGGGCAAGATTAGCCAGAATACGTGACAAATGAAAACATATGGAGAAAGCTTTAACGCCTCTGGTGGTCCTTAGATAGAGAAATCATTAACATTATTATTATTTTATTTTTCAATGAGCTATTTTGTATTAACGCAGAAATGTTTAAAGTTGCACTGGTTACTACTCTATTTATATGAAATGAAGCTAGAATAATACCATGTATTATTAATGAACAGTGCACTATTGTTTCATATTTGCTTTTCATGTTTGCTTAGTAGTTATACAGTTCACATAATTAAATTTAAATTTAATAATAGGTAACCGGCCCTGAAGCTTAACGCCAGCATGATAAAGTACTAATATATTAATGTTTCATTGTATATTCTTGTAAGTCGTAAAATTATGCATTAGATAAGTACTACTGTATCTGATATACTGCTTCATTCAATTCTACTTCTAACTGTATCAGATCATGGAGATGAACACAAAAATAGCATAAATTAACGGTTGCTCTTGGTTTTAATCACACCTAAAAGGAACTACTACGAATTATGGACATTTATTTATTTATATATATTTATGTATGCTATAATGTACACCAGAAATTATATAACAAAAAAAGAATACCTTTAACACTACATTACACAACCTACAATGGGCGGCCATATCTGTTGTGGAGATGCGTGATTGAGTAACAAACATGCAAACTTTAACATGATACTGACCGAATTTTTCCTTCTATCCATAACCAATATCTCTAGGTCCCTATGTGATTCTAAGTGTACCATAAATTAAAGGTGCACTATCTCTCTAATCTCCCTTTCAGATTTCCTTGAGATTCGCTAATTACAATGTTTATTATTACATAGTACATTATTGTTACGCCACTGACATTGTTGTCAAGGTTACAGTCCATTGTTTCGGCTATCGAGTGTGTTCTAACGATGGACCGACGAGATGAAACCCTGCTGTGAATTACCAGTTAAGAATGTTACAGATTGGATCGGAATTGTGAAATGCATTTTATGGTGCACCATTAGAAGCAATTGTTATACCATAACAAGATGCTTTGGTTTCATCATCTTTTAGACTAGCTTTTGCCAGAGGGTCCGCCCGCGTGGAAGTCGAAATCCCACGGGAACGTACTAACGTGATAAAAAGTATCCTTTGTATTAATTCAGAATAAAAACGATCTGTGTACCAAACTTTATCCAAATCCGTTTAGCCATTTTGGCGTGATTAAGTAACTAACATCTAAATATACAAACTTTCACATTTATAATATTGTGATGCAATGGGTATTATAAGGCCCTATGTCTAAAATGGATCATCTCTTTCCTTTTTGTATTTTCTTTAGACACAATGCCAATTATTTGATTAGATTGAAGTAGTCCAAATGTACTGAAAATCCTAACACGAATAACGTATAAAAATAAAGCCCTAATTATTTCCACTGCAACAAAACAAAAGCTCACAGTAATAGACAAAGAGATAATTAGCCGACATGTGATTGCACGGACGGCGTAAGCCCGCTCCGATTTCCGTTCCCCTCGAAAAAGACGTTAGAAAGCATTTTAATAAGGAACTTTCAGAATTTTCGGCTTCTATGGGCCGAGGCTATATGTCCTATCGGTTCCAAGACATTCTTTATTGACAATGTTATTGAATTCCACCACCCTGCGAAGGGACTTTGCTCCAAGAAACATCCAATTTTAACCGCCACTGCTTTCGCGAAATATTTTATTTATTGTTCTGCATGACCCTTTATAGAGAACTAGATTTTGCCGGCGGCTTTAACCTGCACTGAGGTCGGAGGTTTTCCCACAGGTACATTCTACCGGGATAAAAACGTAAAATAAGTGTTAATCAGGTTATAACCTATCAGTGTGTCAAATTTCATTTAAATGCGTTTAGCCGTTTTTGCGTGATTGAGTAACAAACATCCAAACTTTCACATTTATAATATTAGTAGGATAGTAGAATCTCTGGATATTTTCAAAGGATAATAGGCAAGATACGCCATTTTTGGTGCAGACATTTTGAGTGATGCTATAATGTTTCAGGAAAATGGCTTTGTAAAATCGTTGTAAGCTATATTTTCCGGGGTATTTGTTATCGCGCTTGCTCTGCTATTTAATTTTGTCCTATTTTGTTATGCACGTAATTAAGAATGCGAAAAAGATTTTCGTGTTTGTACTCTTTGAACTTATTCAAAACTTCTATTCAAAGTCGAATGCGAATTTTCGGCAATTATTAGATTGTTCACAATTGTTTATGTATGAAACTTGTAGACTTACGTTATACGTGTAGTTAAAAAAGTTTTTTTAAAGACTTCTAAGATTCATGCAAATATGAAATGAAATAACTTTTTGAAAAGTTATTGTATTTACTTTGAAAATATTCTTTTTTTCCAGCTTTCGTACCGCCATGATATCATTAATGTAAATTTGCTTCGCCATGTAGAACTATGGGCTTATTACGCAGTACGTTTGTGTCTGATATCTTAATTATCATTGCTTCATCATAAATAAATCTGCATAGTCTTTTCCAATTGCGTTAGGCGTGAATTACACGGAAACGGCGTTTTTTTTTGTTTTGGTTGGGAAATCATCAAATAACTTTCCCCCCCTCTGGGTGGAGCAGGAGGGCGTGTCATACTTTTACTGACTAAAACCCACCCGTATTCCCTCAGTAACGGCGTAAGGTGAAGGCGCGGCGCAAGTCACGCCTTGGGGTCGGCTTCCAGTCTAACTGGATGCAGCTGAATTCCAGCCGTTAACATGAAGCGACTTACTATATGACCTCCACAACCCAGTTAAATGGGTAACCCAGTAAACGGGATACTGATTGGTAAAACTGGTTGTCAAACTTTCGGGCAGCTGGGACAGCTTAGCGTGCTTTTCGAGGCATGGAAGGGTCTCTACAGGGTGTAACAGAAACCTTTTTGCTATCCTTAAGTACTAAAGATAACAGCTTGTATACTCGTAGAATCACTATAGGTACATAGTTTCAGCTCAAAATAGAATACTCTAAGAATTGATACCAAATTTTCGGTTTCATATGTTTCTTAAATTCAAATCATAACAAACGTGTCACCACACTACGTGGGTCAATAACTTCCACGTTAATTGCCAATATCACAATAAATCTCTTCCCAGTGATGTGTTTCTGGTATCAATGTATTAAAAACTTTCATAACTTTCGATCATGTAGAGATAGGATAAAAAAACCCTTCCAATATCGTTTGATACCATCCAAAGACGCCGAGCCCTTGGTATGTATATATCCTTTCCGTTACACGTTGTATATGGTCTAAATGGTCATCCATCCACGAACTGACCTCAGTAAGCGTGGACCTTTGATCGATCCATGTGGATTTTACTATTGTGCCATTGCTTCATGTCATTGGAATAATGTGTCAATTGCATAAAGGTGGTAATAGAGAAGTTCCATCGCCCGATTCCCTTGTAAACTGCCGTCAAAGATAAACCAATTCAGGTGAATATTCGCCAAACTTCAGAGGGCTGCACGTATGTAAATGTAGGGGCATAAATTAGCCAGGAAATGATACCAACTGCGAATACTATGGCGTCCAAAGTGTTTGCGGCGGTTACGGAGCACCGATGTGGTTTTTGAATTTACATTATTGGAGTGAATGAATGGAAATGTTGTGAATTTTATTCCTGTAGGATGTAGGTAGCGTAGTTGTGGAGTGCAAACATTTTTCTGTTGACTGCAAGGCTAATTAAGAGTCCGTAAGTTTAGGATTTGTTCCGTGTGGTACCGGACGTGAAGAATAGCAACATCCCATTTCTTCCCGTTGATGTCGTAAAAGGCGACTATGGGACTTACTAGAGAATGGGCAGCAGCGTTCTCTATACAATTTACCACCATACTCCGATCGCCAAAAGGCTTGCGATTAAGGCAACCTCTCCCTAGGGGGACGCCGATGGGCCTATATCCAGCAGTGGACGTCTTTCGGTTAAAATGATGATGATATCGTTTTGAAAATAATGAACCATAAACACTCTAGATTGTAAGCCAATTTGCGAACAATTGCCTGAAAATATAAAATGTAATCGAAATACTTTTGAAGTCATTTTAAAAATAATCGTGTTTTTTTTTTTTGTTTTGTTTTAAGCATCACTATTGTAGGTATTTTTCTTGTATTTTTAATCGTATATGTTGTACATAAATGGTTAAACAGATAAGTAAATAAATCGCCTTTTTTATTTATGCCAAGTTAAATATCAGAAAACAACGTGAATTTGTCAAACAAATTAATCAGAGCAGGTATCGTTTGGCAAGGTGTTCAACCCTACTTGAAACTTTGCCTCCGTCGTTAAAGTTTACGCAAACGATAGCGCGCTGCCAACCTTTTTAGTTTTTACCTTATTTTCAATGTAAAGTCCGAGCCTCTGTTTCCTGCCAAGTAAGAGGCTTGGTCAACAACATCGCTAATTTTACAAACAAATTGTAGATAACATTGAACATTACTGTGGAATCTTTAGAAAAAAAAACCTAGAAAGAAACGATGCTGACGGTAGGTATAATTTCTATCGAACCGAAGGAAAGCCTACGTTTATAAAACTTCATATTTTATCTATACAAATAAAAAACGTAGAAGTGACTGTTTGTAATGTCAAAATGACAGCTTTTTACTAAATGCACCATCATCTGCCTAGCCTTTTCCCAATTACCTATGTTGGGGTCAGCTTCCAGTCTAACCAGATGCAGCTCAGTATTTTACATGGAGCGACTGCATATCTGATCTCCACAACCCAGTTACTTACTTGGTAATACGATACCCGTTGGTAAGACTGGTTGTCAGACTTTCGGGCTTCTGACGACTGTCAAAAATCCACGAATGACAGCCGGGACCAACGGCTTAACGTGCTTTCCGAGGCATGGAGGGGTCTTGGTATGTTAAGATGGTCACCCATCCACGGACCAACCGCGTCAAGAGGACCTTAAACTGATCGGTCAACCAATGCGGCTGTTTACACTTAGCTACAAGCCCCCACAAAATATGAAATTTATACATTAAAGCCAATAATACCAAAACTTATTGCCCTAAATAGTTATGGTTATTTCCGACTTTGAATAAGCAAACTGTGTTAAGCTTTTTGATAAATATTAGCGATTCTGATAGGTATTGCCAACTACTTCACTTTGGTAAAATAATTCCGCAGCCTTAAAGGTGGTGCTATATTGATAACCTAACTGATAATATTTAGGTATCGTATCAAGTTTTATTATGTACCTACATGAAATTTGTCGGTTTCGCAAATTGAAGCTCTGGTAGATTGTATACCAAATGTTCGTACTCCCTTTACATAATAACATTATTAGCCTATAATGTTTCCACTTCCAAGACACAGGCCTCTTCTCGCTGAAAGGGAGTGGGCTGTAATACACTACGCCCAGGGTGGTATGGTGGTAGATGTAATATGTCTTCGAATTATTGGTTCTAGATCACCGGCTTCTTCACGATGTTTTCCTTCACCGTTTTGAGAGCAGTGATGATGAAGTAAACTACACAAAGTATAGCTCATGTCTGGGGTCGAAGTTTTCGACCCTACCACCTCGTAAGTCGCGGCCGTCACCACTGCTGCTCTGAAATACTCTCTTTATTTCGAGCCAATTTTATATCCATCTTACACATCCCAATCTGATATTCTAATAGAACAAAAAAATAACAACCGAACAACATATAAAATGCACGCTTGACAAGAACGCTATTAATTACAGAATGAGTTATTAACACACCAGGGTAGGCTCCTGCTCAGTCAGTCGACAAATTATCTAAAGGATGCTAGAGCATCCTTTAGATAATTTATCCACGACTGGAAGCTGCAGTGGACTGTAGTTTCCTGTCGCCGATAGCCACTGCAAACAAGGAAACAACACCATGTATGCAACTTACTGATGCGAAATAGGCAATAAATATTCACTTCAATCAATTTATTGTAGCAATTAATATTAATAAGATTGATTTGTTAACAGATCAGCATCATAAAGCTCAATAAAATGACAGCGTTATAAATTTGTGTGTTAATTGTCCGGAGTTGTTAGTTTGTTAAGATTTATATGTAGGTAAACTAGCTGTGCTCCGCGGTTTCACCCGCCGTTTAATTTGTCTTTCTGATTTTGTTTCTTTTTTTCGGCTCCAAGAGTCGTAGCGTTAAGTTAAATACCCTACAGCCTCTCTCTTAAGGTGCGTACAGACTATGTAACATGCTATATAACTTGTGTTTTATAACACGTCCACATTATGCAATATTGTTATTCAACATTGCAACATAAAACAATACTGTACACATTAGAATAACAATGTTTTATAACTTTTGTCGTTTGTCGTTCTTCAGTGCTATCCACAATGTTGAGACGAGAGGACGTTTTGCTAGCTGCGGCAGCGACTGTTGTACTTTTAAATAACAAAAGAAGAACAAAAAAACGTAGTTGCTGGGTTCGTCGTTACTATGTAAGTTATATAACATTGTTGTAAATATTAATAACATGTTATTATAATATGTTTTATAACATTCAGTGTCCACATTATCTGAAACATGTTATAAAACAATGTTATAAAACATGTTATGTTACATAGTCTGTATGCACCTTTAGGCTGTCAATAGCAAAAAAAAAATGTTCAAATCAAGGTACCTAGTAGATTTTCCAGAGATTAGCGCCTTTAAACAAGCAAACTCTTCAAATTTACTATGTTAAGTACTAGCTTCCACCGGCGGCTTCGCCCGCAGGTTGTGGTGGTGTATCGATAAAAATTATGCCCGTCGCTAGGGTGTATACTAAATTTTATCGGTCCTGAAATTTCGGGGATTTGCCTGAACAACCAGACAGACAAAAATGTTAGTTGTTTTGTTGTTATAAGAAAAGCATACTGTGTATACTTTTATATATAAGTCAAACTTGGCTATATATTTGGTGGTGGTTATATATTCGTGACCAAATAATATTACGTAAACTGTTGTTTCTGTGTGGTGAAAATATGGCAAATAAATCATTTGGCTAATGAAAAAAGTTCAAAAAAGTCTTCGGCCAATAGCAACAAGTTATTTTGTAAATCGCAAAATATAGTTCGGTAAAATAATACCTGAGAGCAGTGGCACAAAATAAAGAGAGTACAGAAGGCAATCACATGTATGTACTTCGATTTTCATACCTACGCTCGGCGGTCGCGCTAGGGTTGTCAACTTTGGATTATGCACAAAAAACTATCGTGGTAGTGGCACTCGTATTTAGGTCTTTGCCATGATCACAATTAATCTCAACTCTAATAGTTATGATCGGCGGCGGGCGGCTACGCGGGTGGCCCGGCCGACTCGCCGAGCTGTTCTATCTTAACTATTTATAATGAGGAAGATGAGCGTATTTTTAGCTTGTAAGTTACTACAATAAATACCTAATATAAATTGTAAAAATACTACAAGGCCACAAAGTCATTTTCGCTTACCCTCAACTAACTAGGTATTCTGGGTTACGTTAAAACGAACCATCGAAACACGAACAAATTCGAACCCAGCCAGGCGCTTTACTTTGTGTAAATTATTTCATCACCACGGCTCTCAAAACGGTGAAGGAAAACATCGTGGGGAAACCGGCATGTCCTAGAACCAAAAATTCGAAGACATGTGACATCTACCAACCCGCACTGGGCCCGCGTGGTAGATTATGGCCCAATCTCTCTCACCGAGGCCTGTGTCCCAGCAGTGGGAACATTATAGGCTGATGACGATGATGAAATAATACATATGACACACGATACATCGATGATCCAAAAATTATGTCTAAAAATATATATGGCAAAAAAGACGTCGGTCAATCGTTTTCGGTCAAATAAAATTCGACCAAAAAAATTCGGAAAAGTGATCGGTCCCCGATTTGGTATATAGAAGTCTAACTTGGCACAGACTTAAATTGTCTTAATAATTTCGCAGCGGGATTTTTTCGTATATTCTCGGTGTCCCCGTAGGCCATGTCCCCGTTACAGGGGACAAAGGGTATTTATTAAAATAATTAAATTACTTTCCGTTGTCCCCGCTAATTTATTGTAATATATATTATTATATGGTAACTCCTATGTTTGGTGAGCTCCTACCAAATTATGACAACCTGGTACTTCGAAGGCATAAAGCGTTTTCTAGCTGACAAACCTACCTATGTTAGATGAGCTGCTACCAAGTTATGACAACCTGGTACTTCGTGCAGGATGCCATTTTCCAGAAAAATTTACTTAGGTATAAAAAAGTAAACATTTCTTATTTGTTTCTTTCTATGTTTTAATTTTTAAATACTTTTCATTTTAGTTCTAGGATTGCCGCTACCCACGTTTAAAAAGAAATAAAAATTTAAAGTGGACAACGATACGTGAAATCTCCATTCCGTCCGTGAACTATCGTTGTTCGTATGTATATAACGGGGACAAGATAAGGACATTTTTGACGTCCCGTTGTCCCCGTGACGGGGATACAGATTACGAGGACAACGGGAATACACGGATTTTTTCGCGCATTGGATCTTCAATGCACCGCTTAGCGCCGAGAGTTGAAAATTGAACAGTGTTTTTTTTCGACGCACTGGGATGGATTCTATTGGATTCTCAATCCTCAGTTTAACACCGAGAGTTGAAAATACAATGCGCGATAAAATCTCGCCACGATATTTTGACGTCTATGCGACCGTGGTTTCAAAAAATTATTATTTGGGTCAGATTCGAAAATACCTACTAAAGTCTTTTAATGACCACAGCTGTACTTTCTCCTGAACACAAGAGGTACTTAAGCTAATGGTTCCGATGTTTTTTTTTGCAATTCAAACTTTTGTTACACCATAAAAATAAAATACCCAACAAGAAACGCTTAAAAGAAATCATTAGTGACCAAAAACATTCTTTAAAATCTGGAAGTAAGTACCACACCAATCGTTTGAAGTCGGCAAAAATTGTTTTGAAAGTTCCCAAAAGTCATTGAATTTCGACGATTGCTTTTATTCATTTTGTTTGTACCTTTTTTCGCCGTTATCGGTATTGTTCGCAAAGTAGGAGCAATATAAAATGGCGACCATCCCATGAAACATTCATGAGTCGCATTCGCTTTCCCTAAAATATTCAAATCTATAGATTTTTAGGGATCCGTACCCAAAGGATGCTACCGGGATCCTATTAATGAGGTTCTGCTATACGTCCGTCCGTCCATCTGTCACAGGGGAGGCCCCTGTCTCTCTTAAGTCTGTCAACAAAGATATGGCCCCGTCCGACAGTAGTTTGATACTTCGAAATGAACCCTAATCCCAAATTATTAACTTTTTTGAACGGAAAACAAAAACATCGGAAGTAAGGACAACTTGCCAAATCGTATTGTGATACATTCTTAGTTCGGGCCCCAAACGAATCTTATGTCCGTAGGTGATACGGAGCAGGAAAGTCCCGCAATTTCGGCCGTAACTTCGGACTTCGTGCTCAGTGTGTAGACCTCCAGGGTTATATATTTTGAACCGTTGGTAGACACTCGAGATGTTCACAGAGTGTGTTTTATATACTATGGCCGCTAAAAGGCTCAATACAAAGTTTAACCTTTGCGATAAATTTATCACCAATCTATGAACAAAAAGTACCAATATCCTACTAGAGTCCGTGCACTGCGGTAAAAAAATCGCTTGAGAATTTGCTTGAAATTTTAAGCTTTGCGTTTGGAACCCTTTGTGTACGAGTCCGACTCGCACTTGGCCGCTTTTTTGACGTGTTATACGCCTTTCCTTGTGAATACATAAAAACAGTTTATCGAATAAAGCTGTTGCTTCAACAGTGTTTTTATTTGGATCATACAAGTTGGCAGGAACATTGACGTGCAACCTGTTACGTTGAGTTCAGGTCATGATTCTGAACATCTTTTTCACGTAGAACACGTTGAATAGTTTCTACGACAGGGGTCTAAAATTGTGAGCCTTGGTTTCTGTTTGCTCGTCTATGTCCCTGGCCCTGTATATTAAAACAAACGTATTAATTAGGTTTAGAATCCACCACAGATATGCATGTTCTACAAAGAAGTTGAATATGATTTTATCTGTGGGGGCTTGTAATTAGCAATTTCGTAATATGTTATTGTTATTAAACTGTTATTAGTCTGTAAGCCTTCCGAAAATAAAAAACGTGTGGCACTCGGAGACTGCCGCGGTAAAGCTTTTGCATAGCATTTTTTATCACGTATGTAAAGTTAATCAACTTTCTATTTATGTATTAGTTATAAGCAGTTTAATATATTTATTTGAAAAAATTCCACGAGGTGAAAAAATGGCCGCCATATAAAATCATAAAATATTTGCGGTGACTTTTCCTGTGCGTATTTTGTATGAAATGGCTAAAATACTGCTAAAACGGTAAGAAAATTTCATAAACTATCCATAAATATACGATGTTGTATATGAAAATTCAGATAAAGCAGTCAAAATTGCAATTTTAACATGTCATTCCTCCGTTGCAATGCAACAGTCCGACCTGTTGCTACGGTCGGAGTGGGGGGTGTTAGGTTATTTTCGTTACGGAATTTCTGGATTCGGTCTCCACGCTCAAGGCCCGCGATAGAAGCTATGCAAAAGCTTAATAAATAATGATGAAATGGAAGTTTACGGAAGGAATGTGTTTACTGCCACGATCCCGAATAAACTAAATATTAGTTATTGAGAGCAATGGTGGCCCAGAGGTAACGGCCGCGACTTACGAGCTGTCGTGAGTTCGAACCTAAGCAGGCATTTTACTTTGTGTAAATTATTTCATCACCACTGCTTTCAAAACGGTGAAGGAAAACATCGTGAGGAAATCGGCGGCATGTCTTAGAACCAAAAATTCGAAGACATGTGATATCTACAAACCCGCACTGGGCCCGCGTGGTGGATTATGGCCCACTCCCTCTCACAGAGAGGAGGCCTGTGCCCTAGCAGTGGGACAATTATAGGCTGATTATGGTTATGGTAGCTATTGAACGTGTTTTTGTGGAATTAAGTTGTGTGTCGGTAGCCATGTCCCTATAAATAGATTTCTCTTTTATCGATCACTTTTTTATTTTATTTGTCTGCATTATCCCACTGCTGAGCAAAGGCCAAATCCCTTCAGGCATCCTCTTCCTAAACCACATCATCACTTATCTATCTTAATGTACAGTCAAGCCCAGATGACGTGGAGGTAGTTAGGTTCCAATAAAAACGTGCGAGAATTATCTTAATTGCTGGGTTTTTATTTCCCGGAAACAATTCAAACCTGTCTTATTTCAATTCCTAACATATATTTAGAATAAAGGTTAATATTCATCAAGAATTATTACATTTACTACACATGTCTACACGAAGCGCCATTGAATTGGTATTTTTTGCAATACTAGATTTTTCCTGCGGGACCGCACGCGTGGAAGTTAGAAATTATCTTACGGGAATTTACTACCGGGATAAAAAGTATCATATGTTAACACATATGATACTTTTTATCCAGGTTATAAACTATCTGATGCCGAATTTCATCCAAATCTGTTCTGCCGTCTTTGCGGGATCTATATAAATAAAATACGAGTAAAAGATCCTGACTGACTGACTGACTAATCAACGCCCAGCTCAAACCTTTGGACCTAGAAAGCTGAAATTGTGCTCAGAGGTTTCCTTTATAATGTAGACAAGGAATAAGGAAGGATTTTACGAAATTCAACCCCTAAGGGAGTTAAATAGAGGATGAAAGTTCCGCGCGGGCAAAGCTGCTGGCACAAGCTAGTTGAGTAATAAACATCAAAACATACAAGTTTTCACATTTATAATACTAGTAAATATTTACACGAACACTACTGAATACATATTTTTTGCAATAAAACACTGTTCCTGTGCTGATTGCCTTGAGAAACTTTTATTAACTTCAGTTAGACGACAATATAAAATAACACGACGTAAAATCGAAGTTACAGACGCGATAAATCATACTCCTTATCACACACTGCCACAGCACGAAGAGCGATGACTCGCTCGGAAAATGTTCAAGAGGAGAATAGAAGCACATAGAGAGTAGTGTTGACCTAGTGGTAACAGACGTGACTCACATGTCGTAGGTTCGAACCCAGAGAGGCGCTGTACTTTATGTAAATTATCCATCACCACTGCTATCGAAACAGTGAAGGAAAACATCGTGAGGAAACTGGCATTTACTAGAACCAAAAATTCAATGACATGTTACGTCTACCAACCACCACCTGTCACTGAGACGAGACCTATGTCCCAGCAGCGGGAACTTGTAGGCTGATTATACATCGAAGTTGCTTTGTAACTTTAGTCTCGCGTCGTTCTGCAATTAGTGTTAATTTGTAATTGATACGTTAATTGCCACTTACCTAATTATGAACTTTAAGTAAAACATGTCAAGGAAAGTTTAAATGGATCAAGTTACTTAAATGATGTCACGTAGATGTCGAAATCATGTTACATAGATAATTTTGAGGGACAGGTAGAAATGTAAAAGTTTTTTATGTTTAGATGTTTGTTACTCAACCACGCAAAAACGGTAGCACGGAATTGGATAAAATTTGGCACAGAGATAGTTTAAAACCTGGCTTAACTTAAAGTTCACTTTTTATCCCGGTAGTACGTTCCCGTGGGATAATTCCTGAGTTCTAGTAAAACTAGTTTATACTCATAAGTTTGACGAATAGGTAATGTATCTACCCACATCTGAAGGTTGACTGATGTACTTTGATTTACTGTGAGTAGAATTCATTTGGTCGTAAACGTGGACAGAATAAATACATGTATTTATTGTGTCATATGTTTATGACACTTAGCATAATTTTATTCGTTAAATTGTTGTTAATAGGAAAAACAAAAACAAAACGATTTACACAAAAGCCTTGGCAGATGATTTCCTATGATTGTATTGTTTGTGGAATGCAGTTCCTTATAACACTTTATATACTTTGCAGAATTGGTGAATGAGAGCTAGACCAAAAAAAGTGTAAGATTTCGACCGTAAAGGTGCTCTTACACAGGACATTTATGAGAAATTATTGTCCGGCAACACTAATGGATCAATCTAGATGAATTAAGTGGAGCAATCTGGAGCAACAACAATTAAATTCGGAAATTGTTTCAGGAATATTGCTTCTTATTGCTCCATACATTTCACATTTCTCCATGTCGCCAATATGAGTTGCCGAATATCCAATCAGTTTGGATGCTTTTTTGACAATTTTCTTTCTATCTCGTTCGTACGTATAACTACGTCTCGTTTTGGAACCGGCCGGGGCGGGGCGGGGTGGCATATTGCCTAGTTTTTTAAGTTGCTCCATATTGCATGGTATTGTGTGGCCGTATCTCTGGCAACAGGTTGCTACATGTTGCCATTGCTCTGAATTGCTGTATGTAGTCGTGACGTCATAGTTGTCTAGAATTGACCAGGATGGAGCACTTTTAGTTGCTCGTGTAAGCGCAACTTCACGACTGGTCACGATACTCTTGGTACGTAATAAAAGTCGCCAAGTGTACAAAAATGAAAGGAACTTCGTTCCAACCTGCCCCCTACTTGCGTAACACATAAAAACAACCTGAATTATTACAATCGCTCATAATGTCTTCTCAGAGTAGTCAGATAGGAAACGCCGACCTCATCTAGTTTAAAAAATGTGATTGACGTGTAAAAGTGTTTGTACAAACCTACTTACAGAAATAAAATCATTTATCATTTATCATTTATCAATGGGCCTTACCAGAAGGCTTAAAGTCACCTAAAGGGCAATGGAAGGGCTATGCTTAGAGTTTCCCTACGTGAACCAATCAGGATTGAAGAGATCCGCAGGAGAACCAGGGCAACCGACATAGCCCGAAGAATTGCCAAACTTAAGTGGCAGTGGGCAGGGCACATTGCTCGCAGAACAGATGAATGATGGGGCCGAAAGGTTCGGGAGTGGCGACCGCATACCGGAAGACGTAGAGTGGGAAGGCCTCCCACAAGGTGGCCGATGAACTTGTGAAGGCCGCGGGAATCCGCTGAAGGTGAGAAGCAGAAGACTGGTCAAAGTGGAGTAGCCTGGAGGAGGCCTATGTCCAGCAGTGGACGTCTTTCGGCTGAAATGATAATGATGATGATGATTACAATCGAACGAACGATCGATTGATCGATCTGAACGAATAAAATCTGAATGATTTGGCAGGATATTGCTAGTCTATTGCTTCATACGTTCGAAAAATTTGTCTGGTCAACAGTTTAAGTAACGAAATGAATGTTGTTGATCTTTCAAAATAGAACCATTGCTACTGTTAGTATGTTCCGCAAGTACCCCACGGGTGTTCCACAATATCTCTCGTTAACGTGACTTTTAAGTTTCATCATTAATGTGATGATAAAAATTACACTGGCGAGCTGTCACAGTTTTGAAGATACAGCTCAGTGGTAGACAGACAGAGCACAGGCGTAAGCGTCTGGTTACTAAGTACCTTTTTGGTAAGGAACCCTAAAAAGCAACGTCAAGCTACAGGCCCATTATGGCCACCGTAGGCGCGGGCTTGCGACTGGTGAGTAATGGATAGGTCGCTATCCGGTGCGGACCAAGCCCGGGTCGACGGCGCGATGTGTTCTACGTGCGCCTCAAAGAGATATCAGCACCAACTGGTGGGGACCGCAAGGGCCGATGCCTATCAGGGGTGCGGGTTGTTCGAAAGAGATACCGTGGCCACTGGCACACAGGCAATTGAAGGAACACGGGTGGGTTTAAGTCAGTAAAAGTCTGACACGCCCTCCTGCTCCAACCAGGGTGCTTACTCTCGAATATAATTCCGATAGATCGACATTGGAATTGTCAGTCAAACGTCAGGGATTGGCTAAACTCAGTGAGTCCGGCCAATCCCTGACATTTAACAGATAATTCCAATGTTGATCTATCGGAATTATATTCCAGAGTAAGCACCCAGAACGGGGGAAGTTATTTGATGATTCCCCACCCTCAAAAAAAAAAAAAAATCACAGGCCCATGACAACAAGTAGCTTGATACATGAGTACACATACCTACTTCGATGTAATTTTACGGCTACAGATCCAATTACAAGATATCAGCACATAACATAAATCTATAATTGATTCCACAAGCTTAGCCATTGGAGCCGCGATGAGACAGGTCACAGGGAATACGGAGATTTATCGCCTCGATAATCTACTAATGGTTTGCGAATTATATGAAAATTGTGGATTCTACGTGTTTATGTTTCAGTATTTTTTAGGGAAATTTTAGCAGTTTAAGTAAATTACATTCTGCTAGGACTACCTCGTTGGTCTCGTGGTTGGAAGGGCTACTTCTAGCATGAGGTCCTGGATTTGGCAAAGTGTTATTGCATATTCAATCAATCAGCCTTTTATCCTGAACTTTTAGATTATTGTCCAAAAATGTGTTTAGATAACTACATTAAAAGTATTGCGTATTACCATTTGGAATTTCTCAATAGCACACCGGAGTCTGGATTTGTACAGATGGAAATAGGCTCGCCCCACATTAAAATTGAGTTAAGTTTTCATTTTATTTGTTGGTGTATTGGCATGGCTAGCTGACTTATGACTAATTATTAAATTAATGTTCTGAGTCTCGTAATGTTTAATACTTCGCCTATGTATGCACAGAATCAACTCTCAAATCTGACTAAACAGACAGCTGTACTGCTGCGCAGTTTGTTGCGCCACTTCATCTTCCCAGCTAAAGCACTAGGAAATGGTGAAGGGTGGGCGTTTTGGGGGACTGTCTTATGTATTTTGACGTTCGAAAAGTGCTGATTCTCAGCCTAATTTGAATAAATGACTATTAATTTTGATTACATGGGACTTAAAACATAACTGACGATATATGGGTGGACTCTACACCTCTGCCTTATTCTTCGAGAAAAACACGCGTTATGTTACGTATTTCTAAGCGAAGTACTCGTAGGTACCAAAAAAGCAACCCTAATAATATTTCTGGTGTCTAAAGAATCCCTACTACGAGTATATTACGAGCTCACAGATCATTTACTTTCTATGTACTTTTGTTGAAACTTACTAGGTAATTTTCTATGGTAATGTTCCAAAAGTGTGACAAAAAAAAAAACTGTCTTTTTACTGATTGCAGTCATACAATTCATGTTGACGAATCACAATGTAACTAGAACGGCTCTTAAAAACGTTTCATTAGAAATCATTAGAAAAGTAACCGTTATGCTGTCTAACCTATTCTTCCTCTGTAAATGAACAGTTACCCAAAGCGCAACACCACAGACTGCTCAATATATCGTGACCGCCCATTGTGATGCTGAGTCAAATACGAAACGTCAACAATCTGTCAAATTCAGTACATTGAACTTTAGAGGGCCTAGCACAATCGCGCGAACTAAACGTTTCTATAGAACTTAGAATAGTAAAATGTAACGTAAATTCGAACAAATTTTCATTCGGAAGTTCAACTAAGTATCCTATAGCATTTATCTTTAAAAAAAAATACGACTAGCACACCCATAGATGATAAAAAACCTCCAAACTAAGTTAATAAAGCGCGAAACGAGTAGTTTCTATTTTCAAATCGCGTTAGCGCCCACAGTTTCGTTTTCCGCCGCATACCAAGACATAGTAGGACCGCTATATACAAGATAACTGTCACCTGTCCTAGATGCATGAATACGACTAGTGGCCCACAGTGGCCTACAGTGGCGCACTTGTCATTGTTGATCAAAGGTTCCGTTGCTTGTCAGAACACTGTATTTGAATTTACGACGCTTCGCCCCGTAGAGTCCACAGTGTAGATAACGCAATTTGTATGTGAGAGCTTCGTCAATTGTGCAGTTGTGTACAACGGTTTACACAACAGCTATACCGTTCTTAGACATGTGTCTGGACCAATTTTTTATGTTGTAAACGCGACTGAGTCTATAATTACTTAGAGATGCTAGACTCTTGTTCAAATCGACATGACTTGCCACAGCCCGGCCTCTGCCTCCATATGTGTAGCAGCTTTAGAATGCGGCATTCTCATGTGAAAAATCGAATTATATAAAAACACTTAATACGACAACAATGGTTTTAAACAACCCAATAGAAAAGCTACATCAGTTTCTTGAACGGATTATTTAAAATAAATTGTCCTTCGGTGCATTAATTTGGAAGTACTTAGGTACGAACAACAAATGAAATTATGGCAGCAATAAACTTATTTAATGAAACTCCATCATTTTGTTAAATGTCAGGTGCATAGTCAAAGTCAAAGTATATTAATAAAAAAATTAAACTAAAAATTTTAAATACCCCCGACCCATCCAAAAACTCTAAAAAGTAAAATAACAATATTTATTGGCCTTTTAAGTTGAAGGTAATATTTTGATCAAGGCATTGTCAAGTCGGGGGACGACTAATGAAAATGCTAGGCCTCTGTTTGGCGTTTTCATTGACATTCAAAATACTACCTCAACTGTAAAGGCCAATAAATATTATTATTTTACTTTTTAGAGTTTCTGTTTGGGTCGGGGGTAAACTATGTAAATGTCTCGCTTACATCTGTGCAGCGTTACGTATTATTCCCATACTGAAGTTTGTTACTAATTTATCCTCATTCACTATTAAAGAGCTGATGATCTTCAAACAGTTGATCAGGTCATGGTTACCTTACCATGACCTGACCTCTCCTACGAGGCGGCTTGCGTACTGGCCGGATCCCCACCGTGGGACCTCGAGGCGAAGGTACTCGCGTCGCTGCATCGGTGGCGCGAGGACTCGAGGGCGCGGGGCGAGTGGCTGACGCCGCGACATTTGGAGTTGCGTCGGTCACAGCTTCGCGCAGCCCTGGTGGCGGAATGGCGGGACAGGCTTTCACGCCCTACCGCCGGCTCCGCCACCATCGGGGCGATCCGGCCAGTACTCGAGCGCTGGCTCGGGAGGAGGCACGGCTCCCTGTCGTTTCGGGTGACACAGGTGCTCTCGGGGCATGGTTGCTTCGGGAAGTACCTGTGTCGCATAAACAGGGAGCCGGACGCTCGGTGTCACCACTGCGTCGACTGTCGGGAGGACACGGCGTGGCACACGCTGGCAGAGTGTGCCGCTTGGACGGAGCCACGCCGAGCCCTCATCTCAGGAGTAGGCAGTGACCTGTCGCTGCCGGCCGTTGTCGACTCGATGGTCGACAGCGAGGAGTCCTGGGACGCGGTGGTGTCCTTCTGCGAAACAGTCATCTCGCAGAAGGAGGCTGCGGAGAGGGAGCGGGAGATTGCTTCAGCCAACTCGATCCGCAGCAGACGCACCGGGCGTCGGCGGAGGGCGGACAACGCCCTCTTCCAGCCCCCCTAAATGGGTCCAGGGGCGACGGACTGGGGAATCCGTCGCCCCCTACTTCTTAGGACCCGAGATGGCGGCGCGTAGTGTTCCACGCGCGCCTCTCTTTGATGTGGGGGGGAGTTTAACACCTCACTCCCCCCTATCGCGAGGTGGCCCGCATAGGCGGGCCGGCACTAGTCGGGGATCGCGGAAGACTCAATAGTTCCCGTGATCCCCGGTGTACGTGAGAGACGGAACACCGGGGTGGTTTTAGTCAGTAAGAGTCTGACAGACCCCTCCGCCCTCCCCGGGGCGGAGGACATCCATGAGGATTTCCCCCGTCATCAAAAAAAAAAAAAAAAATGGTTACCTTACCATATATTTTTCAATATCATTGAAGTAACACGGTACCAAATTTCGAATTGATTGGACATAAGGAAGTTAGTTAGATCCCCTCATCAACTAGAAAAGAGCTGATTATTTTCAAACGGCTGAACAGATTTTCATGAAACATGGCTAAGAACACTCGGGATAAAATTATCTATGACAAAAAAAAAACTAAACGAAAATCGGTTCATCCGTTTGGGAGCTACGATACCACAGACAGATACACAGACACGTTAAACTTATAACACCCCTCTTTTTGTGTCGGCGTTTAAAAATACGAATAACCACGTTGTTTGTTTAATCAATAGGGCTGATAGTGCCTTTTGTAGACCCAATTGCATCCGCATTTTAATTGGGTTGATTGTGTGCGTGATGATATGGAAGCCTGCATTGTTCGATCAAAATCGATTAAACACACTAAATTCATCGACCAAACATATTGTAGAGATATGAGTTGTGGGCATGTATTGTCTTTTACTATATTAAAAATTTTCAACATGCAACAACGATATTATATCACATTAAAAATAATATCGATTCACTCCTGCACTGGGTTTGAGGGGCGCTGTTTCATAATGAGTCAATAAGTTTTTGATTCTATTCAAATAGGGATCTATTTGCTCGTACATAAAACAACACCCTAATTGCTCACGATTAATCATAATCGGTTTCATTTTGACAGTTCAACAACATTCATTGCGTTATTTACGTTGTTGAGCAGACACATATTTCGAACATATGAAGCAATGGGTGAACAATCCGTTTCAAAACGATACAGATTATGATTAATCGTGAGTTACGCAATTAGGGTGCTGACTTGACAATCGCTTTCCATACGAACGTTTAAATGTTTTGATGTTTGTTACTCAATCACGCAAAAACAGCTGACTGGATTTAATTGAAATTTGGGAGACAGATAGTTTATAATTTGAATGAACACCTGGAACACTTTTTAACCTGTAGGTGTACGTTCCTGTGGGATAATTTTCGATCTCGACGCGGGCGAATCCAGTAACAAAAGCTAGTTATATTTTAAATGATGAAGTAACTTTGTTAGATTGTTACGCTTTCACGTTAAAATGGCAGAACGGATTTGGATAAAATGTAGCACACGGTTAGAGACCATAACCTGTGTAAGGACATAGGCTACTTTTAATTCTGGATTGCAGGCAAAGACGCAGGTAAAGGAACTACTCTTTATCTCTAAAATAAAACGAAGATTATTGTGATATAAACGGATTTATTTTCTGACACAACTGTGTGGTTCAATCGTCGAACAAGGAATGGCTCCATTTTAACTCGTTTTCAAACGTCAAAACTTTATATAAAGTGTTGCCATCAAAAATAATTAAGTCTGATTCGAGACAATTAAATAATCGTGTAAATTTTTAACTAGAATAACAATAATAACTACTGTTTTAATATTTACTCATTTTAATACCAAAGTATTACAATTAGTAAATATCGTGTTACATACATCGTTCTAAATATTAATTGTAGACAGTATTTTATAAAGATACCCAAATCTTGGCTTATTAATCTTACACAGGCAACAGCTAGTATAGGCACACTTGGCAAGACTCGTTGATCCTCAAGAAACAATCGCAACTAAGAATAATATGTTCATCCTATTTAAACGAATTAACTTTTCATTTATATTTCGCCCGGTCCCTTATTAACATTCAGCTTCAATAATTGTCACTCCAAACACGATAATGAAACAGGTACACAGGCTTATTTGTTTAAAAAAATAAACGGGCCGTTTTGCCCAATATTTTCACGTAAAATTACTGGTAATTTCACGGAGGTTAGTGCCACAGTTAATGAGTTCTTAGACCTATTCAGGAGAAGGAGGGTAGTTTTAAGTGTCACTGAAAGCCTAACAAAGGGTTGAAAATGTCATCCCACACCCTGAAAACCTTTATATACGGCCTACCTTAAAATTATAGTGAAAGCAAGTAACGTAATTAGTGGCTTTGCTAATGTATGTATTGTGTCGGTTGTACCTATGTGATTCGTGTGAGTAGGGTAGTTGCTAACTGCGGGTAAGAGGTCCGTATGATATTACCCTTATTGCGTTCCAGGTTGACATTATGGTTAACGAAATATACAGTTAACGGTCTACCTAGGCTATTCGTAGGGTTGATAAGGGTAATTTGCGAGCATAAGCTGAGTCATTGCGATCAGCGAAAAGCGTCAAAAGATGCGTACAAGTAACGTGAGTTTTCTAAAAGACGATACGTCGCGTTGTTCCTACAGTAAGGTTCAAAAAGATGTATACTTCGACAAGAATTAATTTGATTGTCTACCATTTGTGGCTCATAATACTTAAAATAAAAATTGGTTAATAGGATAAAATTGAATATCTTTAATTTTTTTATTAAAAGTAAATGGAAGAATAATCACAATTAAAATACGTATTACTGAAGCAATTACTCCTCCTAATTATGATGATGAATACTGTATCATGTGTTACTGCAATTATAATAAGTACTCAATGTGCAATATGTTCTGTGGCTACACATTGATAATACTGGTTGTCAGACATTCGGGCCTCTCACTTCCCGTAACGACCTGTCAAAGATCCATAAATGACAGCCGAGACCAACGTCTTAAAGCATGTTCAGCGCGTCTCGTTTGCTCAATGATACATTATGGAACAAAAACTGTGGACAATTAGTTGAATTATTGTCGATGTATACAGCTTTTTAAGACTTATTGTACCTTGCCTTCATACCATTGCCAAAATGTATAATCGAAGCAATTATCCAACTTCCAGATAAACAAATCAATGCCACTTCCTCCTTTTATTTCCTATTATTATTTTTAAATTAAAAATAAAATCTCACTAATTAAAACTACATCGCTGTCGCTAAACAAGAATTCTTGGCACAAGATCAAAGTTACGCTACTATTTTATGGCCAGATTAATACATCAATTTGCTACCGTCATATTTGAGCTTTTCTCTCTGTAAAAGAAGAAGGTACCAGCTATACTAATCATCCTATTCATTGGGTTTAACAACTTGTGAACCCGCTCGCTAAAGTTGCTCACGCAAGTTGAAAATGTCGACGGTTTCGGGAAATTGGAAAGTTGGTTGAAAATCTATCACTATTAATCTATATTGTGTATAGAAATGGATGTTGGTATATATAAGATTGGTAAGCTCTAACACTGTATGACCGATCACCATGAAAGTTAATAAGTACAGGTTAAAAGGTATAGGTTTTTTATGTGAATTTTTGCTTGGTGAAGATTTTTTTTCAACCTCCACGCGTTTGATGCTGTGGGCTTCTTTTTTTATTAATTGCAAAGTGAAAAGTAATATTTATTTTTAAATAATGTAACACACAAGTAATTAGAAAGCGGCTACAAAAAGGAGAATGTTATGCATGTGTCTACTTTTTCAGTGCAAAGCCGTTATATATAGTTATTAACCATATATTAATACGTGAACATCCCGTGAAGCAAAAACTTTGTACCCCTTTTTACGAAAATTACGTGGACGGGTTATCAAAATTTGGCACAGTTAAAGTTTATAATGCAGAAAGCGAATATTTTTATATAATTATGCATTACAAACAAAAACATTAAAATTTAAATGATTTAAGTAAGGTCGGATTTCGAATTTTGGACCACTGAGTTACCACTAGTTTTTTTTAAATTTATTGACATGTAACAAGTCCCCTTAAGTGTCGGTGACAAATTTAACCATAAACTGATGACATTTTCGAATGTTTCATACAAAACATGATTCTCTTTTTTAAGTTTGTTACCGATACCACGGTCAAATTAGCGGATTTGGAACCAAATCTAAGTAACCAAAACGATAAAGCAGTTCGATTTCTCCGAAGGTTCGATGTCAAAGTGCCGCCATCCATTGACATGTCCACAACAACATACAAACAAGTAAACAAACCGAGGGATATTACATAGTATGATACTGTTTATTAGTAACTATTTACTATCAGATACCAGTAGCCTGATATTGCCATAAGCTATTATGTTTACCGACGGTTGTAGGGGATATAATCTCACGCATTTCGGGGTAGCACGTCTGTACGACTTAGGGTGCGTTTACCTTTGGAAAGGAATTTACGCTTCTGGCTAGCCACTCGTATTGGTACTCCAGCGACTAGAGTAGGAAGTAAGTTATAATATTGATGACCATTATTTGAAATGAAGACGTGTTCAGAAGAGTATGATATTACCGTATTGTAGGAAAGGGTTGTCATACAAATATCTACGGCAGTCTTTGCGAGTACCTACCCATATAAGGCAGATATTTCAATATTGGTATGACATTGAAATTAACCGCTTTGGAAGTCAGACATCATCATCATCATAGGGCATATTCCCCCAAAATCCGCCACTTCAACCTGTTCTGTGCTTACCGTATCCAACGTTGTTCCTGCGGCCTTCACAAGGTAATCGGTCCACCTTGTGGTAAGCCTTTCAGCTCTACGTCTAAGGCTTGCGGAGCGAACGAACTCAGGAACTTAGTAAGTCGTAAAAAGTTGATCTCAATCTGATTTGATTGAAAATTGTAGGTAATATTAGGTCTTTACCTATGAAATTGCCGTTCTGCAGTACTGGCCATTTCAAATCAAAATAATTTTTGTTTGGCTAAGAATTCTAATTTCAAATTAATTTTATTTTAAAAACATGGATTTTTTTTTCTAAAAGTAGTCATTTCTTTATTGATTAGTGTTACATTTTCATCGCATTTCAATCTTTTTCGTCATCATGGATACGTTAAAAATTCGAGTAATTATGGAATATGAGTAACGTCGTGGCAGCAACGCGGCACAAGCGGCACGCAACATCAACGACGTTTACGGAGCTAACACTACAAACCAACGCACCACCTGTTATTGGTTTGCTCGCTTCCGTTCTGGAAATTTCGACCTGAAAAATGAACCTCGCGGTCGTCCGAAGACTTTGGTCGACAATGACGAATTAAAGGCGATTGTGGAAGCTGATGATACACAATCTACGGCTGAATTAGCAGCAGCTTTCGACGTTAGCGTCAAAACAATATTGGTCCATTTGCGTCAAATTGGCAAGGTAAAAAAGCTTGACAAATGGGTGCCCCACGAACTCAATGATCGCCAGCGCGAAGTACGCGTCGAGACGTGCCTTGCACTGCTCAACAGACACACAAATGAAGGAATTTTGAACCGCATTGTTACCTGCGATGAAAAATGGATTCTGTTTGATAACCGTAAGCGCTCAGCAAGTTGGTTGGATCCTGGTTCAGCACCTAAACAATGCCCTAAACGAAAACTTACCCCTAGAAAAGTGATGGTCACTGTTTGGTGGTCTAGCGCCGGTGTGATTCATCACAGCTTCTTACCAAACGGGGTGAGCATTACTGCAGATGTGTACTGTGAAGAACTGAACACAATGATGGAGAAGCTGGCGCATCTCCAACCAGCATTGGTCAATCGCTCGTCTCCGCTGCTCCTGCACGACAACGCGCGACCTCATACTGCACAGCAGACGGTCTCCAAGTTGCAAGAACTGGGGTTGGAAGCTCTCCGTCATCCGCCCTACTCACCAGACCTTGCGCCTACAGACTACTACTTTTTCCAGAATTTGGATAACTTCTTGGCGGGAAAAAAATTTAATACCCGAGAGGCAGTACAAAATGCCTTTGAAGAATTTGTTGCCTCCCGTCCAGCTGATTTCTTTAAGAAGGGCATCAATAAACTGCCACTGCGATGGCAAAGATGCATTGATTGCATGGGTGATTACTTCGATTAATACAAATAAAAAATTCATGAAAAAAATTCGTTTAAATTTTTTTCATACAAAACGGCAATTTCATAGGTAAAGACCTATTATAAAGATACAGGGCGCTCATTTGTACTCTAAAATACTCATATTTTGGGTTGTGACAATGAAGTCAAAACACGGATTGCGCGAGTATTTCATGCTCTAGTTTCCCACTGGCTTTTCTACCGGACATCGCAGATTACCCGCTTGATGCAAACGATCACTGAGGGAACTAATTCCAATGTAAATAGACCCTCATACTATGTTACCGATACGACACCAACTAATAGTGTTGTTCTGTGTTTCCCCAATTATCTTTAATGTGCTCAAGGGTTAACTTCCCGTAGAACTAATATAATATTAGCGGATATAGAGAGAGATCGTGTTCTGTGCTTGTGTACAATTAATTCGGAAATGGGGAAGTTACTTGATAGCCTTTATTAATTGCGATATTTTTACAAAATTTCGCTGTTCTGGCACTTTTTCCACAGCAAGATAACTCAATTTCAATTTCAATTTCAATTTATTTATTTAATAAAAACGTATACAAAAACAGTACATTTAGCCAACAGTAGTAAATTACCATACAATTATAGTGCCTAAAAATAAACTATTTCTAAAATATATATTTTACAAGTGCAAGTGATAATGTTCCGGAATTAGAAAGTTAGGTTGCGACTCACCCGATCTAGGTTTATAGAAACCTGTGTTTCGGGCCATCACTTTACATTTCAATTAAATTGGGTCAATATCATTTAAAATTAAGTTTATATAAAAATAATCTATTAGCAACTATGAGATAAAGCATATTGGTAATTAAACATTAATACCTGTAACTAAGCCAATGTAAATACTACAAAAGTAAATACTTACGAGGGAATAATTAATTATTGTCATGACATAATTTCCAGAAGTTTTTCTGTGTCTGCGTAATTGAGTAACGCTAAGTATTCTGATAACACAGCACTACATTTTTTATTGCTCAAACGATATATGCTCATTAATTTGTTAAGTCTATTATACAGAAAAGGACCTAAATACACATAAAATCGATTAGCAAACGCATGTCTAGTTTGAGGCTTTATGCAAACTAAATCCTTCCTTCTCTTGTCGGAAGGTACTGGGTCAAAAGGAAGTGCAGTGTGCTGGTGAAGTACGATGCTTAGAATGAATAATTGCCGAACTGTTAGTACATTACATGCAATGTAGAGCTGGTGCGTAGGAAAACTAAAAGGGCGAAAGGTAGCAACCTTTAGAATTGCTCTTTGAGCACGCTCTAGAGGTAGTAAAATTGTTTTTGCTGCACCACCCCATGAAGTTATGCAATAGCTAAGAATGGGTTGACACAAAGCCAAATAAACCTGTTTAATTAATTTATAGTCGGCTATGTTCCGTAAATTCTTAAAAACATATATTAATTTGCGCACTCTAGCACATAGTAAATCGATATGTTTACGGAAATTTAGATTCGTGTCAATAGTGACACCTAGATATTTCAAATGGTCAGCTTTAGCTAAAGTAGTGCAAGAACATGCAGTGTCAGCGTAAGTGCTACAATTATGTGCGTAAATGTTTAGATTATTTAGCGGTATGTTAGTGTTTCTCATTGCAAATAAAATGTATTTTGTTTTATCTGCATTTAATGTTAGGATGTTATTATGGAGCCAATCGGACACTATGTTAAAACCATTTTGAGCATGTTCATAGACCTCAGCTCTTGATTTAGCTGAGAACAGTAGAGCGGTGTCATCAGCATAAGACATTATGACACCATTTTGAAGTGGCAGGCTGCACAGTTCATTTATATAGACCAAAAATAATGTGGGCCCCAAAATGCTGCCTTGTGGAATGCCAAAAGCACTATTTTTAAGTTCAGAACTTGTATACTGACCTATTTTTACACTTTGATAACGCTCGCTGAGATAATCAGCAAATAATAGAAGTTGTGCTCCTCTTATCCCTAGTGTTTCAAGCTTGTGCAAAAGTAAAGTACAAGAAATAGTGTCGAAGGCCTTGGCGAGGTCTAGAAAGATACCAATTGTGTGCATACCATTATCTAGATTAGTAGCAATATAATCAGTTAATTTGTGTACTGCCTGGCCAGTTGATCTTTTGGGCCTAAATCCAAATTGATTATCTGAAAGTAGCGCAGAAAGAAAGAAAATCAAATCTATTGTCAAAGTTCTGAGAACTTGATTTGATGTGTGGAATTTAAGAACATTTTCATAGTATCAGCTCACGGCATAATCACAAAATACTCACGGTTTCCGCTTTTGTGTTGTTAAACTTACCTGAAAAGAGATGAAAAATCAACAATTAATAACAATGATGATCAAACCAGTTTCTACTATTTAAAAAATCTGAGACACTTATTCGACACAATTATTTTAAATGTAAATGTTGATGTTCAAAAGTGCCTCTTATGTGCCTATTTGAAATAAATGCTTTGACTTTGAAAATAACCCCAGATCACCAGACCTAAAACATATCCCGTTTTATTATCTATGGAACCTAATATAGAGCAAGTTCATGAGTAATCGACTCAAATAACATAATAACATTCACATACCTAATCAAACAACGAGCCATTTAAATTATTCAGGGCGCCATGCCAGACAGAATTATACTCAGAGCTATTTAAGGTCGGTGCCACATCTGCGTCTAAATAGTGATCCATGGCGCCAGCTCACGATAAAATTTAGTACGAAGGTACTTCGTTATGCACCATAAAAACCCGGTACGTGCCTAAAAGTTACAACATATAGCCGGTTCCGTGTCGTGCCGGACGTTAAAGAATAGAACGATCCCATTTCTTCCCGTGGGTGTTGTAGAAGGCGAATAAGGGACTTACTAGAGAATGGGCAGCAGCGTTCTCTATGCATTTTACCAATATACTGCGATCGCCAACCCGCCTGCCAAGCGTGGCGATTATAGCAAGGCAAAAGCCCCTTTTGGGGAGGCTTATGTCCAGCAGTGGACGTCTTTCGGCTGAAATGATGATGATGATGCATATGATAGCCGGGAAAACCTAGTAACAATTAACTCCGCTCATTAAAACATTGCTGACACATACGTTCAATGATTCTGCGTTTTCGCTGGAGGAAAATGCGAAGTGCATTTCATGTCGTATGTTTATTTTCTTTTTGATGCATTGCATGTTTTATTAATCTGCCGTTGAAGTAAAGTTATTTATTTTAGACTAGCTTTTGCCAGCGACTTTGCCCGCGTTGATTTAGGAAATCATCCTACAGGAAAGTGCTATGGGGTTAAAAATGTTGTAAACTATGTGTTTGCGAAATTTCCTCCTAATCCGTTCAGCTGTTTTGCATAATTAGGTAACAAGCATCTTAACATCCAAACGTACAAACTTTCACTTTTATTATATTAGTAAGATTTCACTCTTTTTAAGCATCGTACGAGTATTTAAACGTAATCCTGTATAAATATTATTTTGTTACTTTTAGGTTCATTCAGTGCATTTTAAGGTCACAGAAATTATTTTTCCTCCTAAGTTTGTTAACACTATTTGGCACTTTGTACGCATCGACTTAAGGGTGTCGAATTGATTCCATTGTTCATTCTGTAACATAAATGTACAAATAATACATGACTGTTACATGTGTGTTGACACAAATACTAATATGCATAAAATTTTGGTACGACATCGCATCGTGTGCAAAATTTTGGAATGATTCACACTAACTTGCCTTTGTAACCCAAAAAGGCTAAATACGTCTTGTGCTTCTAACTTAATGGGGCATTATTTTACGTTTTTGGGGCGTTTTTTGGTTTATCTAGAAAAAAATTACTCATACTGCGTTATGTTGTGAGTTTGTGAGTCACAACATGTTTTTTTTTATATGCCTAATTCGTAGCAGCATTCAGATAAAGCAGTGGTGACGATAACGGTTACGACTTCCTACTTGTTGGTCATTGGTTCACACCCTAATAAGCACTTTACTTAGTGTAAATTATTTCATCACCAATGGTCTCAAAACGGTTAAGGAAAACAACGGGAGGAAACCGGCAAGTCCTAAAAGACATGTGATATCTACCAACCCGTACCGGGCCGACGTGGTGGACAATGACACACTCCCTGTGACCTAAGACCTGTGTCCCAGCAGTGAAAGGAAATATGTTTCTACGCTCTTCCTCCTCCTTCTCTTTGTCCTTCCTTCGATCCTTGGAATATTTTCTGTAATGTGTGTACATTTACCAACACAAAATCTTACAAATGCGCACATGCACATAAAGATAGTTTCTTCCAACACATTGAGAGTTAATACAATATTTTTAATTCTGTTTAGTCTAACAGAGCGTAAGAGCGAATGGTCAATTCCCGTGAAATCAGAACCTCTGTAAACAATCCGCTGAAGGGACTGTTTGTTTGTTAATGCTAATGAACGTGCGAAGTGGTGCTGACCTGGAAACTAACCAAATAGGCTTAAAACGCCAGTCTCTGTGGATTATTTTACAAATATTGCATTTGTATTTCCTGTGCTCTGGTATAACGTTTTATGTAAATTTATACGAAGCAGTAATTGCGCAAATGATAATAGATTTTATTTCTGTAAGTAGGTTTGTACAAGCACTTTTACACGTCAATTATATTTTTTTAAACTAGATGAGGTCGGCGTTTTCTATCTGACTACTCTGAGAAGAAAGGCCGAAACAACTCACACAACGAGGTCACAGTCTCTTTTAAAGTCCAGACATAATCTTCGTCAGATCATGTGAAGACCGTGTGGATTGGTGTCTCAAATGGTCTTTTGAGGAAAGAACCACGAAGACTGAGTGGACCTGTCAATTCAGTGCACGCATTTATCAGTAATGATACAGCTCAACTCAGAATTTGAGGAGCTAACAATTTGACGAACAATACCAAAGAAAGGACATTTGGGTAGGCCAACACACTAACAGTAGGAATCACTTTTATTTTGACAGTTAAACAACATTCATCATTGCGTTGTTTACGTTGTTGATCATATTTTTTTTTCGATCATAATTATGAAGCAATGGATTCGTTTGTTACGCAATCAGGGTGGTAATTGGCGTTCTGTAGTTGCTGTCTATACCCCCATAGGAAGAGGCGTGATTTTATTCACTTTGTATCTATCTAGCTATGTGTGTATTCATTTTAGAACACACTTTTTAAAATCTTCATTCCAGGTTTCCTCATAGTCAAATAGGTACATACTTACAATCCGAAAACCAAAAAAGTAAGAGTGACAAGTTATCTCCCAGGTACGCCTTTTCCACTGTACACTTCATCCATCCACAATGGAGACAAAGAGATGAGGGGAAGAGAGAAAAATAGATTAATAATAACACTTTGGTAACTGCATACCTACAGTTAGAGAAGACTAGAAATACAAAATAAACAATTTATTTAGAACATAAAGTAGTAAGTACGTGAAACATCAAGCTCATCTCGCAAATATAATTCTATTTCTGCTGTAAATTATAACCATCATACTAAAGTACGTAAAGCCGTCGTCAAAGCTAAGACCTATTATAACAGGCCGTTGAATTTTACAGCGCCGCCCCCCACCTCACTAACGATATTGAATTCACAGACGCTTATGCTCTGCTATTTTGGCTGTTAACTTGAGAATACAACGTGTAACGGAAGGGGTATATACATACCAAGGGCACGGCTAGTTTGGAATTTTGGATGATATCAAACGATATTGGAAGGGTTATTTAATCCTATCTCTACATGTTCGGAAGTTATCAGAAACCGAACTTTTCAAATTAAAATAAACATATCACTTGGAAGAGATTTATCGTTATATTGGCAAGTAACGTGGAAAGTTATTGTCCTACGTAGTGCGGTGACACGTTTGCTAAGTTTAGAATTTAAGAAACATAATGAAACCGAAAGAGCAGTGGTGGCTCAGTGGTAACGGCCACGACTTACGAGTTGTAGGTCGTGCGTTCGAACCCAGCCAGGCACTTTGTGTAAATAATTTCATCACCACTGCTCTCAAACGGTGAAGGAAAACATCGCGAGGAAACCGGCATGTCCTTGAACCAAAAATTCGAAGACATGTGACATCTACCAACCCGCACTGGGCCCGCGTGGTAGATTACGGCTAGGGAATGCAATCTCGTACGAGATTTCCGCCTAGCGAGATCTCGCGAGACTCAAAACCCAGTCTCGCGAGATCTCGCAAATTACGGGATCTCGCGAGATTGGGAGAATCGCAATTAAAACATATGCAAATGCTTGTTTTAAGAACTAGTAATTGACATGATATGTAATTAAATAGAAACTGCGTTGCTTAGTTATAAAAATAATGTAAGTTTTATTTTAAAAATCAACAGAGTACTTATTATTTTGTCTCTCACTCTAATAACATTTGTTTATGTCTACAATTATTATACCTACTGTAGCTAATCAGTTCAAATTCTTACAATATTGGTAACAAAACAATAATAATCTATATTTAGTCTTTTGTAAATTATTACTTTAGTTTCAATAATTAAGAGTAATAGGAACATTACTTATGGTAAATAAATACAACAAAACAAAAACTTAACTTCACAAGTTCTTAAATAAATGTTGTGAGATCGTATTAATCAAATAAAAGAAGTTTAAAGTAGAAGTCAGATGAAGTTATCAAGGTACGGAAAGGCAAGTTAGTTTGTCTGAAAATGGCTTCTCAAAAAACACATCATGTCGAGAGTATCATCTGACAGACGACTTCTGATTTTGCATGCCAAATACCCTGCTGCTGAAAAAGCTCGTTCTGCCTCAACACTTGTGGGAACCACAGTTGAGAGGCAGTTATGTACGAAGTTTAAAAGTTCCCCTCTTCCTCCACCAGCTTCGTACAAATTCATTTCTTTTTTTATTAAAATGTCTAAAGTATTTGTTGTAGAATTTGTTGAGCGAGCAGTGGGCTGTTTCAGTGCTTTCAGCGATTTTTGCAGCTTTTCATGAAGTGTGATATTTTTTTCCGCGGAGACGGCAGAAAGAGGCATTGTAGTGTCTTCAATATCGAAGCCTTCATCGTCCTCTTGTGCAACCGGTGCAGCAACATCGACATCCTGCGTCTCGTTATCTCGCGAGATCTCGTACGAAATTTGACGAGATACAATCTCGTAAAATATAGCCGGGATCTCGCGAGATCGGGATCTCGGCGAGACGAGATTGCATTCCCTAATTACGGCCCACTCCCTCTCAAGGAGAGGAGGCCTGTGTCCCAGCAGTGGGAACGTTATAGGCTGAGTATGTATGTATATATGAAACCGAAAATTTCGTTTTAATTCTTAGAGTATTTTATTTTGAGCTGAAACTTTGTTTAGTGATTCTATACCAGCTGTTATCTTTAGTGTTTAAGGATAGCAATAGGGTTTCTGTTACACCCTGTATAAGTAAGAATCTTTTTGGGACTGCCTGTTTTGAGTTGGAATAAATGAACTTACGTCTCCTTGACGCATTCGGTACTGTATCACCAACCCGAACTGGGCTAGTGTGGTAGATTATAGCCCACCTCTCGAAGAGAGGAGGCCTGTGTCCTAGCAGTGAGAATGTTATAGACTGATTATGGTATTAGGGACTAGGTTTATGCGCCACCCACCAGATTATTAATCTGCCTAGCCTGTTCCCAACTATGATAGGGTTGGCTTCAAGTCTAACGAGATGCAGCTGTTTATCGGTTTGTTATATGGAGGGACTTCACCTTGGTACCACCAGGGTATATCATCAATAAATACAGGGAATTTTTTTAACCAGTGCGCAAACTGTAACCATGAATTCAGCATATCATTCTCGACGGGGATCTAGAATGATATGCTGAATTAATGGTTACAGTTTACGCACTGGGTAAAAAATATCCTGTATTATAAAAGAAAGTCTCCTGCTGCGTCTATCTATCTGTTTGTTCGCGATAAACTCAAAAGTACTGAACGGATTTTCATGCGGTTTCCACCAATAGACAGAGTGATTCATGAGGAAGGTTTAGGTGTATAATTTGTTAAGGTTTTGTTTATATTGGTTAACGCGGACGAAGCTGCTGGCAAAAGCTAATAAGGTGATAAAAGAACCATCACGAAGAACACATATCTTATGCCTATTGTACACTTTGGCGAAGACATTTCTCGCGACCACGGAGTTAATACAAAGCTCGCGACACACAATTGTTTATGTGACAAATTTTTTTTACGGTTGTTGCCAGGGCTGTGTGTTCATTTTCGCGGAGCAATTTTCTTGTTTTGGAAAAAATCTCACAAAAAAAGAAAAGAGTATAGGTTTTAAACAACCGTCAATCCCTCCAAAAAAAGATCGTCGATGCCCTTTTCATTAAGATCCAAATTGTGAATGAAAGACCTTAACACAAAGAGTTTAAGATTGAACAACCCTGAAGGAAGACGGAGCTTTGAAATACTACCGACATTGTATTATTGTGACCGTGGAGTATTTTCCTGTGTAATCAGTGGCGCGACATCGCATCTTTGTGTTTTTGTATACACTTTATTACAGTCGAATTTCCGTTTTCGCTTTTATTTTGTAAAGGTCTTCTTCGTAGATATTTTTTTTGCACGTTTTTTGATCTGTAATTAAAGGATCTTTTAGTAGGTGCAAAAGAAAATGTTTGAGCTAATTTTTTTTTTAACCTGAAAGAAGCTTTGTACGCTTTGTTATTTAAAAAGAAGGCGATGTCATGTTTAATTACTATAAGTACCAAGAACCAAAATCCGGTTTCTAAAAATGTTTAAGTAACTTAATCTTAGGGGCTCATGTTGTTTGCTCGTATAATTAGTTGGTAGAAATATCAACAAGCAATCAGATGAAATTAACAAGAAAAAAAAAAAAAATTGAAACGTTTTCCGTAACTACCTATGTCTACTTCAGATTGTATGCATAACTGTGAGCAGTAATATTAAGGCTCCTACAGACGGGCGCGAAGTGACTTTAATACAACAATTTGTAGGAACATTTCATGGAAATTGATCTATTGTCGCGTAGCGCTGGCGAGTCGCGCCGGTCTGCGGGAGCGTTTATGTGTGTAAAGCTATATTAACAGCATGTGCGTGTATCGTTACGTCCGGCTATAAACGCTAATTTGACCAGCTATTATCGTCGTTCGCCACACAAATGATGTTATTGGCTGGCGGAATTTAGCGTTTGTTTAATGCGTTAAACCTTGGCTTACCTGCATCTACCGTTTTATACATACCTGCGAACGTCATTTCTTTTGGTGTTTAAAATTATTTTAAGCTGCCAAACCATATTTCATGACTCAAGATTTATTACAAAGCCATATATGTTATGTAAGTATGTGTAGGCTGGTGGCTAGGTAAGAAAAGCCGCACGGGTCGATCGAAAATTAACCTATGCTTTCCGCGGTCAGTTCGTGGATGGGTGACCAGCCAATTTAGAGAATACAAATCCCCGGATCTCGGGATCCCGGCCGTTTTCTGTCCCCGAAAATCCCAAGACTGTACTTGGCTAATCTCGGGATTGCCACAAACAGGTGTGGTTTCAAACCTTGCTTGATCTTGCGTGAGAACACATACTAGAGTTAACACAAGATGAAAACATTAATGAAATGAACAAGAAGATCCGCAAAAGTAGTACTGTAATTATTTCAAAATATTGCCATTGAAACAGTGAGTACTTCAAAAATATGTGAAAACTAGCTTCAGCCCGCGGCTTCGCCCGCGTGGAAGTCGTAAATTATCCCGCGGGAACGTATCTACCACCGGGATAAAAACTATCCTATTAGTTAATCGAGGTTATAATCTATCTGTGTACCAAATTTTATCCAAATCCGTTCAGTCGTTTTTGCGTGATTGAGTAACAAACATCTACTGTACCCCTTTAGGGGTAGATTTTCGAGAAACCCTGATACACGGTATTTTTTATTTTTGGTTTAAGGTATTAATACTGAGTTTGGAGTTAATCGGACCGCGCGTTAAAATTCTTCCATACAAACTTTGACACCCCCCAATCCCCCTTTAGGGGGTAGTTTAGAAAAACAATAAATTACCAACCTTATAATTTACTTAACTAAGTATTTGTACCAAGTTTCAAGTTTATTAACTCAAGGAATAAGATTTTTCATACAAACAAAATCCCCCCTTTTCACCCTCTTAAAGGTCGAATTTCTAAAAACCCCTTCTTAGTGCTCCCCATCATTATAAACGGAAGCCGTGTGCAAAATTTCACGTTCCTAGTCCTAGTAGTTTCGGCTGTGCGTTGATTGATCAGTCAGTCAGGACTTCTCTTTTTATTTATATAGATAATATAATATACTTTATTGTACACCACAAAAAATACATTACAAAAAACAAGGTACACTACAAAATATACAATGGGCGGCCTTATCGCTTTCCGCGATCTCTTCCAGGCAACCTTGGCATGGACAGTGATTGGTCTGGATCTAAAATGGGGATGTTGTTGGCGCAAATAATAAATATACAATATACTAAAATAGATACACAGATATATACATATCCTATCCTATATAATAGATACATAAATACATACATACTAAATATTTAAGGAACGAAAATAAATGAAAACCTTATATTTATAGAAAAATTTATATATAATTAACATGTAAAGAGCTGTTTGTCACTTCTATTCGTCTTTTAACAATGCTGGAGCGATTTTTTATTTTATATTTCTTACAAAATTATAGTTTTCTTTTTGTCTTTTATCTTTTCTTACTGTATTGTGTTTTGTGTTGTGCAACAATACGAGTATTTATCACAATTTTTAAGAAATTACTCTAGTTTTTTTATTTGTGCCCAATATCACATGGTTTAATCCCGGGATCCCGGGGCTATCCCGGGATTAAACCATGTTATTGGTCATTATGCATAAAAAATCCCGTAATCCAGAGATTGAAAAACATGCTCGGGATTGTATTCTCTACCAGCCATACATATCATATCGAGAGTTCTCCGTGCTTCGGAAAGCACAATAATCCGCTGGTCCCGGCTGTTATTTGTCCATCTTTGACTTTAGTTACGGGTCGTCAGAAACCCAAAAGCCTGACAACCTGTCTTACCAAGAGGTGTCGTATTACTCAGTTACTGGGTTGTGGAGGTCAGACAGCAACTCGTTTCATGTAAAATCCGACCGGAAGCCGACCCCAAAATATATACCATACAATAATGTAGTTGAGGAAAGGCTACGCAAGATGATTTTTATGAGGTATGCATAATGTATCTGCTATATTTTAAAGCACGTCCTAGATATATATTTTGTTTTCGTCATGCTGAGGTAAGAGCCTTTAGGCGTCGTACAGGACTATCTGTTTTTTTTTCTTTGGAGAAATTTTGTTTTTCATAGTTTTTTTTATGATTGTGTGTTTCGTTTAGTATATGATCTGCCTGTGCGGGGAATAATAAATACGTTTTCTTTCTTTCTTTACATTTTTTGGCAGTTCTCAGAAACATTGAAAACATAAAAAAAATAGACGAAGTCTTCATAAATATAGTTTTCTGTCTTTCCAAATATTTCCCGTGCTCCTTAGTTACACGTTAACTTAGCGCGCTAATTTTACGCACTAAGCCAATAGAGCTACGCCACACAAGCGATCAGAACCATATTACCGTCACGTCAGTGATCTCAATAAGGAAGAAGGAACTGTATTATCGATGGTCCATAGTTCATGGTGAAAGGTATATTAAGTCCCAAGAATAGACGGGCCAATCACCAATTATCGGACACAATGCCAATCCAATTTTCAGCTATACGGGAATTGTTGTTCATAACAGAAGCTCCTTGATATTGTTAAGAGTGTATTGTTGGTGTATTCATTAATTGAAATATAATGTTTAATGATCTTTAGTATAGTCTGCTTGTTAAATATCAAGAACCTTCAAAAATAAGGTGGAAATTCTATTAATATTATAAATGTGAAAGTTTGTATATTTGGATGTTTTTTACCCAATCATGCAAAAACGGCGAAAGGATTTGCATGAAATTTGGCACACAGATAACTTGGTTACTTGGTAACACATAGAATACTTTAAATCTCGATTAAGTAACGTCAAACTAAATGAATAGATCATTTAGTTTGACGTTACTTTCAGTAGGGCTATGCAGTGATGTAAAAAAATATAACGTGACGTTTACCGACACCTCGTTCTTGAGGAGAATGCTTTTAAAAATGCACGAAACAAGCTAAATTTATCAAATATTTATAAAACCAGAGCATCTGCCTGGACTTACGAATAGTATGTCGCAGAAGCAAAGTTTGTTGAATGTGTGAGACAGCTCGTTTGTTTTAGCTACCGTAAACACAAATTTTTCATATCCCATTTTATCATCAACGGAACAAAGTGTGTTAAGCATATAACTTCCTTTTCAGAAAATACGTCCGCTAGGGTCCATGTTTTGTTATTATTAAAACTGTCTAAACTCATAGTACAACAACATCAATTACAACGGAAAATTGACTTTTCCAAGCAAACGGGCTAAAATAACGGCAACAATTATTTAGTTAAATATCCTTTGATGACGGATTCATCATCTGTCATTTGTGGATCTTTGACTGTTGTTACGGGTCGTCAGAAGCCCGAAGTCTGACAGCCGGTCTTATCAAGGGGTATTGCCCATGTAACTGGGTTGTGTCGCTCCATGTAAAATACAGGTACTAGAGCTGCATCTGGTTAGACTGGAAGCTGACCTCGACATAGTTTTGTAAAGGCTGATGAAGGATTATTACCGAATCTGCAGACTAATCAGCATCAATCGAGATTAGGTGGATGTCAATCTGTACTAATTTACAGTAACTTCGTAAAGCATTCTAGTCGTAGGCCATACCTTGTACTTACTACAGAATATATGTACTTAGTGGTACATATCTACATATATCTATGTATATGTAGAGTATAAAATAAAATCGCTTATCGTGGCTGTCTGTGTATGATGTCTTTGTGTATGACACTTTGACACGTCAATATTTTAAAACTAGATGGCGCCGACGATTTCCTAACTGATCCCTGAGAAGAAAATGTCGATACAAACTCAGAGATCATGGTCTCTTTTTGATTTTCTAAACTACACAATTAACGGTTTTCACCATCATCTGGAGTATTTATTCAAGAAGAGTTATGTGTTTACAGTAAATAAAGTATATATGTCACGATGTTTTGACGTCACTAGTTAAACTATAATCGTGATCTAATACATTATTCAGATGTCAATCAGTAGCCAATGCCACACAATTATCTTCGAAGCCAATTAATAGAGTTATTGCTTTGACACATCTAGTAGCTTGTTCACATCGTTAATAGGTATGGTTGTTGTTATTATTTATGGATTACGGAATCATCGTGCGAATAATTCACTTGAAAATTTAGATACATATAACTACTGTTTATCTGTTTGCAGTTGTAGAGTTCCTAAATCTGCGGTTTGAAAAAGTATTGAGTTAGTTTGGCAAGCACGCTGATGGCCCATCTAATGGATGGGCCAACCAATGCTTACAAGCACCAGCGGGAGGGATAATTGTGTAACACACATAAAATCGATCGCAATGCTACTTTGACAGTTCAACCACGTTCATTGCGTTATTGCTAACGAATTTTTAAAATCTAATAAGGAATGGATAAGCAACTTTTTTCAAAGCTCTCGAATTGGGATTGAAAGTGGGTTTTGTAATCAGATTGCAGCTATACCAGCTTTAGTCAAAGAGTTGCCAACTTAAGTGACACAGTTGAAAGTCACCAACACGAAACTTACTGCAGCAGAATTTTACATACAGTGACAGTATTTCTTAAACGAGCCCTTTCAATGGAAGCCTTGTAAAAATAAATCATCAACCAGAATCAGCAACTAACTATGACTTTGACTGGTGGTTAGAGCCAGCCAAACTAAAAGGCTAGCAATATCCATCTATCATTATTTCAGCCGAAAGACGTCCACTGCTGGACATAAGCCTCCCCAAAAGGGGGGGTTTTACCATAATCGCCACGCTTGGCAGGCGTGTTGGGGATCGCAGTATGGTGGTAAAATACATAGAACGCTGCTGCCTATTCTCTAGTACCTAAGTCCCTTAGTCGCCTTCTACGACACCCACGGGAAGAAATGGGATGGTGTCTGCCCGGCTTGGGTGGAGCACCGCCGTGTCCTCGTGGAGGCGATCGGCGGCGGCGATCTCTCGCGTCCGGCCCTGGTCCAGGGCATGGTACGGAGCGAGAGGGCATGGGAAGCCGTCATCTCCTTCAGCGAAGCAGTAATGCTCGCGAATAGGGAGGCGGCGCACGTGAGGGAGAGGCAGCATATGCGCCCTCGCGACCCTAGCCGCTGCAGGATACGGAGACGCCCTGGGCGTCGGGAATTCCGTGCCGATTTCCGGCCACCGTAGGCATGGGATTGCAGACGGCGAGTAATGGGTAGCTCGCTGTCTGGTAAGACCAAGCCCAAGTCGACGGCGCGTTGTGTTTCACGCGCGCCTCAAAGAGATGTCAGCACAAAAAATGATGGGGCCCGCAAGGGCCGATGCCTGCCAGGGGTGCGGGTTTGTTCGAAAGAGATACCACAGCCCCTGGCATACGGGCTACTGAAGGAACACGGGTGGGTTTTAGTCAGTAAAAGTCTGACACGCCCTCCTACTCCATCCAGAGCGGGAGAAGTTATTTGATGATTTTCCACCCAAAAAAAAAAAAGTTTTCAATTTTTCGAGTTTGTCACCGCATGTTTCTATGACAAATAAATCTACATGTGTCTTTTTTATTCGTTTTATTAAAACAATAATGACTGCCTCGTTGGTCTAGGGGTCGCAAGCGCTACTGTTGAGCATGAGGTCTTGGGTTCGATTCCCAGGTCGGGTACAGTGTGATTGGGTTTTCCTATCTGGCATTTCTTAGCAGCAGCCCGAAGTCTGGATTTGTGCCCGGTTGATGGCAATAGGCCCCCTATTACATGGGACTTAAACATAACTGTGGGTGTCCTATAGGTACGTCTCTGCCCAATCATTCTCCGAATCCGCTAGCTTAGAAGCCCCAAACAAAGCCAAATGATTGTATTACGTGTTTACAATATTCCTGCATCATTATGTCTATTCTTGAGGAATGAAAGGAAAATGTGTTTTGTTTTGTGTTTATTGTCATTGTAGCATTTTCGATCAAGTTTTGATTGGGAAACGACATGCAATCGTCGGCTTGGTTTCCAATTTTCTACAGATTAACAATGTGTTAACCGACTTACTTCATACAGATTGTTAAAAGATCGCATTTAAAACTTTGTATAATGAAAATAACAAAAAACATCACCACTACGTCCATACTGCATTTATGTTGAAAAATATTCCAACAATATGATTGTAATATTGTTTAAATATAAATTTCGCTCTCGCATGACCTGGTTCAATAAAACCGGATATAATGATGACTGTACATTGATTGGGGAAATATTTACGGTAATCGCACTCTTCCGGAATTATTTATAGTAACGGTTTCCTATTCCTCGTTTAAAAATAAATTTATTTTTCACATTAGGTATATGTATTGTCGTTGTATGTCGGGTTGTATTGTGCAAGAACGTTGTAAAATTTATTTTAACAAAAACATGGCACATCAGCGGTAACACTTACAATTTGAGCTGGTATACTATTATCTAAGGGACAATGTCTCAATGGCTGTACTTGTCGTCAAGACAGCCTGGAGATCGACCGAGCATTCAGCGCCGAATCAAACGATATTCACTACCGCAGCGCAGCTATGCTAAGCGGTGGTAGTTTTGCGTGCATGCGACGCATACAAACCTACTTCCCCCTACTTGGGTTTTTGTGACTGTGATTTTCTTTTCAGCAATGAATGCATTTCCACGGGCTGAAATCATCGTAAATCCCTACTTCCCTACTAATATTATAAATGCGAAATTAACTCTATCTGTCTGTCTGTCCCGCTTTCACGCCTAAACCGCTGAACCGATCGTCATGAAATTTGGCCGAGATATAGCCTGGGATATGGAGAAGGATATAAGCTACTTTTTTTTTGCAATAACCGACATATACGCGGATGGTGCCGCTGGCAAAAGCTTGTAATATTATAAATGCGAAAGTAAGTTTGTTTGTTACGTTTTCACGCTCATCATCTGCCTAGCCTTTTCCCAACTATGTTGGCGTCGGCTTCCAGTCTAACCGGATGCAGCTGAATACCAGTATAATACATGGAGCGACTGCCTATCTGACCTCCACAACCCAGTGACTGGGTAATACGATACCCCTTGGTAAGACTGGTTGTCAGACTTTCGGGCTTCTGACGACCCGTAACGACTGTCAAAGAACCACAAATGACAGCCGGGACCAACGGCTTAACGTGCTTTCCGAGGCACGGAGGGGTCTTGGTATGTAAAGATGGTCACCCATCCACGGACCAACCGCGGCTAAATGGATTTGGATGAAATTTGGCAAACAAATAGACTATGACCTAAGTAAGATATTGCGTACGAAACACTCAGTTTATACTTCCGTTTCCATATAAAAATAACAAGGAGTTAGTGCAATTAATAAAATACTGAAATGTCAATGGCATTAACATTTCAAAGAACCTGTGCATATCGAATGGACAAGACCTATAGCCATTAGGACAAGGATTTTTAAAGTGCATTTAAAAATGTGATGCCACTATCTTCAACGATGGAAACCAATATAAAATATTATTTTTAATTGCGCGTCAGATTTTGCGGTTTGGTATTACTCGCATTATTAAACGATAGATTATAAAGCTGGGTCTATAATTGTGCAACATGTAATTATGTCAGTTTTGTGTTAAGCAAATCGACTTAATTGGACTGATTTGCGATGTAATGGCATCGTACGGTCGCTGAGCAGTCCAAATTAGCTAATATTTTGCTGTTGTACATACATGTGTGTACCGACCATTAAAACAATGAAATGTTAATTCACCTTTCAGTTATTAAATGTATGACATTAAAATGAATGCAAACGCATGATAGCTGCTAGCATAACGCTATTAATAAGATACATTTATTTCCTTGTTTCTTGAATTGTTGAATAAAATAAAATTCAACTTCTTTGTCACTTTAGGTAAAAGTACCTATACACATTTAATTTAATGTGTAGAGAGACTTAGGTACTTACTGATATTGTAAATAAAAATTCGACAGGAAGTTGACCTGCCAAGGGTGCGGGTTGTTTCGCCAGGGGTGCGGGTTGTTCTGCCAGGGGTGCGGGTTGTTCGAAAGAGATACCGTGGTCTCTGGCACACAGGCAACTGAAGGAACACGGGTGGGTTTTAGTCAGTAAAAGTCTGACACGCCCACTGGTTCCACCTAGAGCGGGAGAAGTTATTTGATGATTACATAACCTCAAAAAAAAAAGGAAGTTGACCATATTATGTCATTAAATAACACAAAAACCTGCACACACCCCAGACAGTATCAACATGTAAAGAACATCCAACACAGAACAATACGATTCCCGTTTTGAATTGATGGATAATATTTTATGATTTAAAGATACTACCGCGCGCTCAGATTTACAAAGAAAATGATTTGTGAAGGTATAACCACTAAACTGCCATGGACAATGAACAAAAAATCTACTAGCCAGCTATTCAAAGATCAAAGGCAGCATGAAGTCATCACAATTTGACAGTTCAGTTCAAGGTCGGTCACGGCTATGATAGACAAGGTCGTACTCCCACAATGGGATTGTTTGTCTAAGGCAGCGTTTCCCAAAGTGGGCGATAACGCCCCCTTGTGGGCGCTGCAGGCCTAAACCGGGGCGGTAAGAGACCCGCTAATTCCAGTCAATCTCCGCTAATATAGCTTACAATAATCAATTTAATTTGAAGTTATAGTGGTTTTTAAGTAGGTGAAAAAATGGGGGCGCTAAAAAATAATTTATTCTCAAAGTGGGCAGTAGACAAAATAAGTTTGGGAACCCCTGGTCTATGGTAACGAAATCCCGGTAGTAATAAGTCTATTTTTCTTGTCTGCTAAACGATCTGTGTTATTTGTTGGCGTTGCTAAGTAATCGGATGATTACGTACCAATTATGGCGGCTAATGAGCAAAAAAGTTGTTTGTATGTTGGTCGTTGTTTTTTAGGTTAATGTGAACTAGTTTGTCCATAAGTGGACTATTTTCGCCTGATGTGATATCATCAGCCAAAAATCGTCCACTTCTGCTGATGGTTTTAAGTTAATTTGTGTATAACTTACAGTTTATTTGTATTTTGTGATATTTGAATTTCAATCAATATTTACCATTAACGCCTCTCTTGTCAATGCAGCAATGCATGGGGCGTTTTTGGTAAAGATTTGTAAAATTCTGTGTTACGTGTGTTTCCTGACGTAATTATTTTCTTGAGTTCAGTTCGTTTTTCTTGTATGCGTGATTAGGGAATAACATTTAGAGGTGAAGAACATTGATTACTCGAGTGTGTCTTAAGATGCATCATTTGAGCCATCGACAAAAAATGCCTGAGTAAGAACCTCACGTTTTTGTGCCGTCTATCAACGTACTTGCTAAAAACTCAAAATGTGTAAATCATTGTGGTTACGGTAAACAATGATTTCTTCTACCTAAAATTTTTGTTTTTGTCAAAATCTTTTTGCTGTAGTAAGTATTACTTGAACACTTTGACCTTCTAGTAGTGTTTTTAATCTAATGCTCCTTAAAAATATTTATATCTAATATAAAAACAGAAACATTGCTTAGAATTATTTTCTGTATTTATCTTAGTTATCTAACCTTTAGTTTTACCGCTTCAGAATTTAAACCTGCAATCGACAAGAAAATCATTGTTTCTTTTACCAAAGAAGATACAATTCTTAAAGTTATTCTGTGCACATCGTTTGCACCAACACGATCAGTAAAAGAAAAACGAAAAGCACGGAGTTCTTGAATCGGCACGTACGCACGAAGTTTAGCTACATTCTGCTGCAATTTCGATACATCTTCTTACTGGCAATGTTGCCTGCATTTCAGGTTATTCTAGGTCAGGTATTTTGGGACTGTATAGGAATATTTGCTAAAGAATCTAGTGTCGTTCACAGGACATAATTCATATCGTACCTTAAATTTTAAACTTGTGTTCTTGCCTAAAAAAACCGGGCATAACTGCAGACTCCGGGTGCTACTGAGAAATCCCAGGTAGCAAAACTCAATAACACTTTGACCGATCTGGGAATCGAATCCTGAACCTCATGCTCAGTAGTAGCGCTTCCGATCAGTAGACCAACGAGTCAGCCCTCACCTAAAGGCATTACAATTATAAATCCAATATAATAACAGCATTTCTAAAAATGAATACTGATGAAGGCTTAGTTTCCGATACGCGCAATTATACATTGGGATAACATATTATTTTGGCCAGCTATATGAACATTAATGAACATTAAAGATTCACTAATAATTTCATTCGATATCATTATCAGGCTCAGCAACGCTAATTAAGTTGGTACTTTGTGATAAGCTTTTCAAAATGAAGCCTGTTTATTCATGGAAAGGGATTATGAAATTATTTTCAGTTCATTATTTTCTATTTGACTGCTAGAGTGTTATGTTGGCACTGTTGGCAGTGCTATTCATTGAAATTAATCCACAATTAAAATGTTAAATTTATTTAGTTTTTTTCGAGCAATGGCTTTATATAATGGACAATGCAGGATAAAATATTATCCATAAATATAATTTAATAGGTAGGAAAACAGGCTGAGTGAGGTAGGAAAACAGGCTGAGTGAGGTAGGAAAACAGGCTGAGTGAGGCAGGAAAACAGGCTGAGTCAGGTAAGAAAACAGGCTGAGTCAGGTAGGAAAACAGGCTGAGTGACGTAGGAAAACAGGCTGAGTGAGGTAGGAAAACAAGCTGAGTACCCATCATACCTTTTAATTCTCCGTATTTAAAATCGAAGCATGTTACTTATTTGTTTGTCAGCGTAAAACCACTCAAATAATAAAGAGGTATTTGTTTGCAAGTTGTTTTTTTTATTTTGTATGTGGGGCGTAATCTTTGAAACTGCTAGTCGGATTTGAAAAAGTCTTTTTGCATTTGATTGACCAATTCTTGAGAAAGGCTATAATAGGCCACTTAACATCACTCTACGATCCTTAGGAGCAGAGCGAAAAGAAAAAGTCAGAAAGAACGCTAAGCGAAAACGAAGTTATTTAATATCGCCAGCGGGTGTTGGATTTATCCTGTATTTAAAATTCACATTCCTAACCTACCTAAGTTTTGCAGCTATTATACCGTTTACGACCATGTCATACACAACTAACATTATCATTAACCGTAATTATTGACATCGTTTATGAAACTAGCAAACAGCTAGTTTCGGCAAAATCAAGCACTTAACGCGTTCATGAGAGGGTTAAAATAAACGCTTACCGAGTCTGGCCCGTGTATCCTTAAGCTGCGGGTACACGGGTAATATTTTCAGCAATTATTGCCCGGCAACATTGCCGGAAGTTTTGGGCCCATCTTGTTTAATTAAAAAAAAATCTTCGAAAATAAACCTCTTATCGCTTTATATATTTTATCTATAATATTATTTTTAGCATACTCAGCTTATAATGTTCCCACTGCTGGGCCACAGGCTTCCTCTCTGTAAGAGGGGGTCCAGTTGGGATGTTACATGTCTTCGACATCTACCAATCACCTTTGTTTCTAAGAGATGCCAGTTTCCTCACGATGTTTACCTTCACTGTTTTGGGAGCAGGTAGTGAGGATGAGGATGGTGATGAAATTATTTACACAAAGTAAAAGTACCCTGTCTGGGTTCGCACTTACGATCTACAAGTCGTAAGTCGGGGCCGTTACTACTGCGGTAACACGTGTAAAAAATGTATTGCTTCGTTTATGCGTTCTTCCTTAACGCTCAATATGGTATGTAGTGGTATTTTAAGCAACAATTGCTGTCATGAGAATGTCTTCATATTCGAGCAATATTGCCCAGCGTATCAGACGCAGTTTGTAGCCTGCGCACCCTTACAAAACTTGAACCACTTGGGGCTCCAACAATTTATAACTACGAACTTTAAAGTTCCCCTCTTTATTATTTCCCCCTATCTTGTAGAGGACTGTTGCGAATAATTTTAACAATTTTCTTGTTAATTGTTATTATGAGTTAAATTCTTTGTTAAGTATACGCCGAAGGGTTAGTGTTGGATGTTGTATCGTATAGTTAACTTAATTGTTTTAGTAAAGTTATTTTGCCAAAGATCTTAGTAATGTTTTAAAGAACATAGTTTGGCACTATTAATTTCTAATAAATGGATGCACTCACTGCAACCAAACTAGGTAAAGCCTGTATTTCCGTTTTCAGTGCCTTTCATCTCGACAGTTTTACAATAAAATGCTCTATCAAAGCAAAAATGGTTGGTTGTATGTACTACTATTTTTGTTTTTCACTAAAAGCTTCTTAAACAATGAATAATTGTGTTGGGAGCCTCCTTTTAGGCAAACAATGCCTAATTAATTTTGGATAACTTATATCTAACTTAAATGTTACATTACATATTGAAAATTAAATTGCCTTTAACATAATAATTAAATTATCTAAACGTGAGTGAAGTGCTTGTAAGTGTATGAAGACTAGTAGGTGATTTATGTGGAGTTTGAGTGATGCATACCCCCATACATCATCACACACACGCACCTAGCGTGTGTGTGATGATGTGGGGGTGTGAGAGGGTAAGTGTGTGAGTGTAGAGGTGAGTGTGTATGATTGTGAGTGCATGAGCGTAGTTTATCCGAGATTGTTATAGTAATTAAAACATAACATTCTCCCTACTGTACAAAGTTCAGTAATCTGCGGTTTAATAATATGAATAGAATATTATCAAAGCGTTTTCGCTAAATGTTTCAATCAAAACATTTACGTAATCAAACTAATTAAATGTAATTCGTAGAGCTTTAAATGTCACTCAACCGTTAGCAAACAAACCACATCATATAAAACATCATATAAATGAATCTCAATGAATTGATCCAAATATCATCGATAAACAAATCCAACAGAATAATAATGTGAAATGAAAAATCAGTGAGTGCTGTTGCATAATTGAGACCATATTATCTCAGAGTGGCCGAGTGCAAATATGCAACAGCAATGCTACTGCGATGCCCGGATCAACGCGCACGCTGACACAAATTGACGGCTTATTAGTCTATTTAGTTGGCGAAACGTTATTTTTAAATAATGTAACATTTTCTATAGGCGACTCGAATGACAACAAAACGTGACAATTGCCTAGTAAGTGTTTCTGGAATTGTCGATTCGCCCACAAATAAATTAATAGAAAATAATAGATTTTTAAAGTATTAATGATTGTGTTGTATCAATATGTTTATTTCCATTTGAATTAACATCTAATAAATAAAAAAACAATATAATACTAACTTACGAGTATCTAATCCCAATCACAAATTAAAAAATGGCGTCAAAAAATTCATCCTCATCGCTGTCGACTGGTAATGTTCCCAAGAGACTGGCAGCATTACCACGTTTCGAGCCGTTTGGGGTTGAAACCCTCGGGCCGTGGGGTCCGAGTGCTCACGGCCTCTTTAAGGAAATCTCGAAAAGGCTGGTTGACACTTCCCGTGACCCAAGGGCTGGTTTCTACCTTGGCCAGCTAGCCAATTGCCATACAACGTGGTAACGCTGCCAGTCTCTTGGGAACATTACCAGTCGACAGCGATGAGGATGAATTTTTTGACGCCATTTTTTAATTTGTGATTAGGATTAGTTAAGTTAGAATTATATTGTTTTATTTTATTTTTAAAGTTAGTAATAAATTCGTGCGAATCGACTACTAACTCAATTTGACATCATTACACACACACCTAACTACACCTAAATTCTGCATGCTATTCTTAATTTTATTTAAAACTAACCATTTACAGCCTATTATGTCGTGAATAGTTTTGGTAATACAGGGAATTTTATAAAGATTATTGTGTCTATAATTTCGAGTCATTGGCCTTTTGAATAAATAAGTTTTTGATTAGCGCGAGTTTAAAAACGATTTAATGTTAATGCACTATTCATTTTGGTCATGTACGTAGGTAAGTAAGTGCTAACCTTCACAATGTTTACGAAAGAAATATCTAATGTAATGTTTTAAGAGCAGTATGTATCGTGTCATGAGCTATTTGAAAATAACCCTTCTAACCCTCATTTTTAAATCTAGTTTAACAGAGTCATCATAATCTGCCTAGCCTTTTTCCAACTATGTTGAGGTCGGCTTCTAGTCTAACCAGATGCAGCTGACTGCCTATCTGACCTCCACAACCCAGTTACTGGGTAAGACCCTTTGGTAAGATTGGCTACCAGACTTTCGGCTTCTGACGACCCGTACCTACCGACTGTCACAGATCCACGAATGACGGCCAGTACCAACTACCAACGGCACAACGTGCTGTCCGAAGCACGGAGGGGTCTTAATATGTAAAGATGGTCATCCATCTACGGACCAAACGCAGCCAGCGTAGCTTAACCTGATCGATCGACCTGCGTAGCTGTTATCACTTAGCCAAAAGCACCTTGTAGGGTGCATCCCAAACATAGGTATTGTCAATGCAAATGTAAAATTTCAATGTAATGCATAATGTCAAATTAAAGTTAAATGCATAAAATGTCAGTGAATGCTCAACGGGATGAATTTAAATAAAAATGCAAGTTGTCCGACTGAAACCACGTCAAATTGAACACTAAATGTAATATACATAAAATGCATACAATAATGCTATGTGTCAGTATCAATACACTGCCAAATGTAGGTCGCGTCCAAAGAACAAATACGTGAGCCTACTGGCTAACTTATTGCAATAAAAATATTTTAAAACCCATGTACAGACGCCAGCAGGTCAACCTACCCCAAACTGTCAAATTTTCCCAATTGAACATGAACCTTACGCTTACGGTATAAAGTTGAAAACTTATCAAATAAATTTGACAGATTGGAGTAGCTTGATGTGCTGGCGTCTGTACATACGAGTACGTGCACTGTACACCATCGAAGATCATAATTTTACAAAAATATGTACACTTTAAAAGTTAAACGGAAATATGTAGTCTTCGATAATTATGTTACCGGACGTTCGGTTATTAATCGGAATATCAAACTGGAATTACCCAAAGTAACGGACCGTGTATCAACAAAGATAATAAAAGCAAATATTTTGTTAGCACCGCTATAAACAGTCTCTCTTCTGTTATCTTAACACCTTGAAATATGCCTAGCTACAAATTTAACGCTAATAAATTATTTCGAATTATCCCGTGTAACTTAGTAAGTAGGCAATCCCGACTGTAATTATTCTTAAACGAGTTACGTGTAATATAATTTTATGAAATACGCAACAATTTAAAAATGGTCGGAAATATAAATTGTACATAATTAGATTTGTTACCAATTTTTACAATTTGGGGCACGGCCTGGCGAAGCAAAATATGGGGTAGTGAGGAAACCGACATGTCCTAGAAGCAAAAATTCGAAGACATTTGTGTGTGACATATATCAACCCGCACTGGGCTCGCGTGGTGGATGGGTCCAGCAGTGGGAAAAGTGGGCAGGAGGCCCGAGTCTCAGCAGTGGGAAAATTATAGGGTAATTAAGGGGAACGGCCATTTTTTTCTGATTAGGATACCCCTATGGGTTAATTACATAACACATTATATTACAATGGCGATTCCATTCATATAAAAAAATCAACAACATTTATGGCAATATTTACGTTGTCGAGCAAACGAATTTTGAAACCTAATTTAAAAGCAATAGACAAGGAATTTCCTTCAAACTTAATTAGGAATTTTCTTGAGATTGTTATAGAAAGTAATAGTAGTAGCAGCCTTTGTATCACACTTTGTAATTTCAGTCAAACTCTGATCGATATGGGAATTGAAGCAATGTAATGTAAAACTTACCTACAAGCTGCTTTTGCACATGTCGCAGCCATTAGCCAGCTAATTGGACGCCTAGGTGGTTCATTAAACGCCGACATCCAATTAAATAGCTGATGGACAACTAGCCAAGCCATTGAGCGCAACGTTTAACCAGATGACTGAATGTCGTGTATGCATTTATCACAACAAAGTACATATCACGAATATTAATTAATAATAATGAAGTCAGTCAGTAAGTTCAGTCAGTTTAGACTCAAATATTTTGCGAAAGCTTGCAGAAGACGTAGTATTATTTGGCACCTCCATGTTGTCATACCTACTATTTTGACAGCATTACACTTTAATTTCAATTAAAATTGCACATAAGAACGAAACATAACATTCACGATTTGCGCTATTGACGCCCTATTTGTTTTGCTAACTACTAGTGCCGCAGTGAAAAAAAAAAAAACTAAATTTGAATCATTTGGCTAAGCCATCTTTAGTCAGTCATCTTCACAAGGCTGACTTTCAATACGCCAAGTTGTTAAACGTTGAATGTTTCTAGTTCAATTAACTATCGACCTAGGCATCCAATTGAATGCCAGCGTTTAATGAACGGCCTAGGCATTCAATTAGCTGGCTTATTTAACCAGATTGCTGCGACACATACACCACGTTGTAAAGAGTTGAGTTTGGAATAATCTCATAAACGAAAACGTGGCTCACTTGTAAACTGCCAACCAAATGAAATATGCTAACACACAAAGACATTCAAAAGTCTCTGGGTACGGCTTCGTAGACGTGATGAATGTACCTACTTGCCTCTCATTACACTCTACAAGATATGAGTCTTTGTAACAAACTCCACGCGTGACTTGAAGAAAATTAAGTTAAAACTTTGCAGAAACTACATCCTACGAACTACGTACCCGACATTGAAATTATATATAATATTTGAGCTCGGCATGACTTCCTTCATTCGTGGAGTTTTATAAGTTGGGTTATTGCTCAGTTTTGTACGAGAAGATGTTTTACCTCTTCTATTACCTATATGTTTACTAGCTTCTGCACGCAACTTCGTTCGCGTGAAATTTCGGCCCCAACTCATCGCCGTCCGCGCTTTTTTCTTGTTTCAGCTTAGCATTATTATTTCATTTATTTTCTTTAATACATATTAAGTATATTTTTAAATATTTTTACAAAAACATTTAAAAATATAAAAATTGTGGCCCATCGGCATCATGAGCAGGGTCCAAGATGCCGGTGGTCAGGGCTTTAGGGAAAGGAACCTCCTGACTTTGCGTGCCGTGTCTAGGAGTACTGCTTTCTGAATCAAGCCCTTAATCCAGCCGCGCAATGAGAGCCTCCTGGGGTGTTGGTCGAGGCTCTTCGCTATTAGGCCATTTACTGTAATGATTATCGGTACAATGATTGCTGAGTCCACGTCCCACATGTCGAAAACTTCGTGAGCTAAGTCAAGGTACTTGATTTTCTTATCTTGCTCTACTTTCACGAGATTCTCGTCACGAGGGACAGCGATATCAACAATCATTGCACGACGCTTTCGGCGATCTATCACCACAATATCAGGCTTATTGGCTACAATACTCCTGTCAGTGATGATAGATCGATCCCAGTACAATTTGGCATTATTATTATTATTATTTTAAATTTTTGCTCGGCTTCTAAAGGCCGTAGCGTGATGATAAATAGCTTATAACCTTTCTAAAGAAATGGTCTGCCAAATACAAAAAGAGTTTTTGAAATCCGACTGGTAAATCCAGAGATTAGCGCGTTCAAACAAACAAACAAACTCTTCTTTCTTATCTTTTATATACGTATATACTAGCTTTTGCCAGCAGCTTCGCCCGCGCGGAACTTTCATCCCCTATTTAACTCCCATAAGGGTTGAATTTCGAAATATCCTTCCTTTTTCCTATAAAGGGAACTTCTGTGCAAAATTTCAGTTTTCTGGGTCCAAGGGTTTGGGCTGGGCGTTGATGAGTCAGTCAGTCAGTCAGTTAGGACTTTTCTTTTTATTTATATAGATATACTAGCTTTTGCCAGCGGCTTCGCCCGCGTGGTACTTTCATCCCCTATTTAACGCCTTTAGGGGTTGAATTTTGAAAAATCCTTCCTTATTCCTTGTCTACATTATAAAGGGAACCTCTGTGTAAAATTTCAGCTGTCTAGGTCCAAGGGTTTAGGCTGGGCGTTGATGAGTCAGTCAGTCAGGACTTCTATTTTAATTATATACATAGATGGATATGGATTATATTAACATGCATATTTAACGTTTATTTCCTTTTATGGGTTTTGTGAATAAGTTCTGTTATCTACTCGAGTAAATAGAGCACTTATTAAACCAGTCTTTTGGGTTTTTTCGATAAAATGGTGAGTTATCTTGGTACCTATGTACAACAAGCTGTTTAAACAACGATTCATTATGTCCACAATGTTATGTTCGAATGTCAAATGACAAATTCTGTGTAAAATTCTCATTTCCGAGTGGGGCACTGACTGTGTCGATAGTATTAGGTATGATTGTGAAAACAGTTAATTATTGTACTTAATAACCGATGTCTTCTAACAAAGGATAAAGTTCTCAATTCTTTTGTAATTTTTTTCAATTTGAAAAGATCTCACGAAATGATTTGTAGTTTTTGAGTTAGCTTCAATAATACATATGTGTATTTATTTTTTCCACTTATTGATGTAATAAAATAACTTCTTGTCACTGTTATTTACTTAGCAAGTAAAGGTACTTATACGAATTTGCATGGGGTAGATACTACAGCTAAAACGTAAAAAAATAATTGCAAAAAAGAACAAACGACGGCGGTGGCAAAAAACGAAAATACAAAACCAAAGATACACAGTTGTTTTTTCTTTCTATTAAAAAAGTCACGTGGTTTAACGGAGTAAAACGATATCAGAAAAACTACGTATAGGCAAAAAAACTGATGTTCATGGCCCGCAAAAATATTGGACGCATTGCGTTCGAAATCACAATGGGATATCCATTAAGGACATAGTAATATACAGCTCAGCGGTCAGGTCAGAACGTATTTCACGTAATTCAGTGAACCGCTAAGTCTTTAAAAGCTTTATGCATTTACTGTGAACAGTCGGAGGGTAGAACATATCAGAGAAAATGTAGAATACACACATTAACACATTCTTCTATAATTCGTTCCGAGCTCGATTCCGCACATATATTTTGCTTTTGCTTCATTAAAAGCTTACATAAAGCTGAGGCTATATATAGTTTTTACTACGATGTTTTTTTGTAATAACTGTTTAGTACGATGGTATTTAATATATTTAGTGATAGCTTTGAAAAAGCTTCGATTCTTATAGAAAAATCACTAAGTGTGTAATTGAAGACTGACATGGACGGAACAGGCCATGATTACATCATTTAAACAGCGGTTTAAATGAACTAATAGGATAAAATCATTAAAAAAACAAACCTAGTTATTTAGTCTGAAATCAATGATTTCTAAACGAATTGAGAATCTATAGTTAAAGAAGAAGTATCAAAACTTCAACAAGACGTAGAGAAAGGCCAAACAAGAAGTGTATAGATAGATTGTGTGACTAATACAAGAAAGAAAAGAGAGTAAATGAAAGCGTGACCGTTAACCGGAGAGAATAGAAAAAGAAAACCGTTGTTTCGACCTTGAGTAACAAAGGACAAGGACAGGAACAGGATGATGATGATCAAACCAACTTTTTCTCCCATAAATGCACTCAAATTAGAACAAATGTGACTGCCGTATCTAATGAGCTGAGTTCTAGCTTCACAAAGAGTGCATCGTTCTTAAAATTCGACTGCGGTTCGCTGAAGCGTGCTTGCACTGCACTCCACAGTGCACTGAATTCTGATTACCTTGTGAAAGAAAACAGCATGCAACACATACTACGGTACGTAAAGCTCATAATGAATGATGATTGCTGGGTGGTCTTGGTTTAAAATTGTTTGTATCATAAATTTGTATCTGCTCGTTGGTTGACGTAAGTCGCGCCTTATAAGTTCATGAACAATGGTAGTATTTAATTTGATACAAGCAGAGACTAGTCTAAAGAGGTGGTTTATTTGAAAACTGGGTTGATTTCTCTATATAGACAGTATAATGGAAAATCTAGTGCACTGACAAACTGACATTGTACATTTAGTGAATTAAATTACCAAGTCACTGACCCAACTCCATTTATTGTCTATAAACAAAAGTACAACGTCAAATATTTAAATATAAGATAGTAAAATAGGTTACAAAAGACAGTTTACGTTTGAATACAAACTCCTCAATAGCTATGGTCAAAAATGATACTACGGGGCAAGTAAACTTAGAAGATATAGGCAACCTCGTAGTTGCCTCACTTTTCTGACGACTGTTACCAGAAAATTGAAACTGCAATGGTTGAAGTTGAAACTGTCTAAGCAGCATAGACAAAATAGACAATTCCATATACTAAGCAGTTACTATTATCAGGTCGTATATCTTTGATCCTTGTATGAAGAAAGTGTGGTGGTAGTTATGTATAACATCATACCACAATTGTCAATAAAAGAAGTGTATTATGAAAACCATGATTGACAGTAGACATCCAAAGGTATCATCAAAATCAAAAGTCATTTATTCAAAATAGGCTGAGAATCAGCACTTTTCGATCGTAAAAATACATTAGGCAGTCTCCCAAAAAGCCCAAACTTCACCACTTCCTAGTGCTTTAGCTGGGAAAAAGAAGTGGCACAACAAACTCCCCAGCAGCACAATTGTCTGTTTAGTTAGATAGACTTGACTTGACTTGTTTGATAGACAAAGTAATAAACATTACGAGATACAGAGCATTAATTAAATAATTTGTTATAATGTCAGCTAGCCATAGGTAAAACGGGCTGTTGTCCGCAACTCCACGTCAAAGCGCATATTTTGCGTACTGTCAGCTAGCCATGCCAATATATCAACAAATAAAATGAAAACTTAACTCAAGCACAAAGAATAAAAAATAAAAATAAAATTAAGCATAATACCAAAATAAAAGCCTCATGGTAAAAAGGGCGTGATTACTTACATATGCAATGCTGGATTACGTTCACATAGCTGTTACGACCCGAGTTACAACTTGAGGCCATAAATGATAACCTAGGACCATCGACGTAAAATAAATAAACAGGTAGGTAATTATTAGTTACATTAACAAAATCATGGTCAGCAAGACGACTAGTCACCACAGACAGCACCCGTTCACGAGCATAACGCAAAGATCAGTCATTACCCCCCTCGCCATATTTGGGGGAAGGAGGTGACCCGATATATTCGTGTATATAACATACAGATATATTCAGAAAATATATATCAAAGTTCTCTTTTTCCTCAAGTATGAAAAATGTGCATATTATGTAATACTCAGCTGAATGTTACTAATGGTTTCAAATTCTACCGCGAATTTCTCTCGAGGACTTCAAATAAAGTATGTACGAAATGATAAACGAGGGAAACGTATAGTGTTGGTTCGTTATTTTCTCATAACTAAAGCTCTTGGCTGTCTGAAATGTGTGGCAATGTAATGTAAGTATTGAGAATATTGAATAAGTAGATACCTACTATCTGCAAAGTAATACTTTTCGATCATCTGTATTTGTTTGTGACAATATTGACGTAGGTAAGTTGGTGTATTGTTTGGTTTTCTACACTTTAAATATCTGAAGAGTTTGTATGTTTGTCTGAACGCGCTAATATCTAGAACAATTAGGTGGATAAAAAAAAAATGTATTCAAATTCAAAAAGTTTTTTTTATAATAATAATAATTTTTATGTTTTTAAATGTTTTTTTTTTATCATTTTTATAAAAATATTTAAAAATATACAGAATATGTATAAAAGAAAATAAACGAAATAATATCAACAGAAAATCGAACAATAATTCGATTTTCTATTATTATTATTATTATTTACTCTCACGATAGATTCCTCAGGAGCCGCGCAATAACACAAGAGTCGGATTCTTTCTGACTTGCCAAGCGACAACGAGGTTATCCGGGCGAATGCGACGTGACGCCGCGCGCCGCCGCCGCCGTAGTAAGGGCTCTGGGGTCGAAATTCCACGCGGACTACGCTTGTAATATTATTATGAGGTAAAGTTTGTAAGTTTGGAAGTAGGAGGCAATCTCCGAAACTAAACTACTCAACCGTTTTCAAAAAATCTTCCACAGATAGATAGCTACACTATTTCTGAGTACCGTAGGATATGTTTCTTCCGCATAAACGTAGTCGTTGGTAGAAACTAGTAATAATAAACACAAACATGTTCTTTTATACACGGTACACACTAGTGTCCGATTAATCAAAAAAATCAAAATCAAAATATTTTTATTTCATATAAACCTGCATGGGCACTTATGAAACGTCAGAAGCTAGGTGCACGGTTCCAAATTGTTGTTTCCTATGGAGAAGAGCCGGCAAGAAACTCCACGGTTACTTTTTTTTAAATGATTGGCTTTAACAATGTTTTCAAATTACAGAGATAAAATGTATGGGAGGACAGTGCAGGCCTGTCAATAAGTACCAGGTACTTAGACGAATAAAGAATAGAAAATAATCAGCAACCTTATTGCATAATACACTATACATCTCAATCTGAACCAGTTTTAAGGATGGGGGGGCGGTCCGTACTAAAGTACAGTAACGGTCACAACGTGGTCACAACTTAGTCATAGTATGACTAAATAGTAATTCGATTAAGAATAATTTATCTTTATTGGCTATGGCCTATGATTCACGAACTTTTTAATGTATGCGGTTTTTTGATCCATGAGATTCAATTAGGTATCTTTGATTTATCAGCACACTAATTACACACACACAATCAATTACAATCTGACTCATTTTGAAAGATATTGTTATGTCATTGTTTTTAGTTATTTGACACTTATTATCTTATTTTATTTATAACTTTTTTATTTATGTATCTGTCCGTGACATCACAGCGAGCCCTGTCAGAATACCAGCGCTGCGCCACTTTTTAAATGTTGCAGCATCATTCTGAGATAGTGGCCTTTTGGCCTCGTACAGGACCTTGTTTTTATTTTTACTTTTTTTTATATAAAATCTTTTTTTTTTTTTTTTTTTTTATTCTAAATTTTTGAAAGAGGCTTTTACCCACAATGGTATGCCAGCCTCATAATTTTAATTTTAATAAGTGCCTAGCGTAACGTTGTAGTGTTTTAGTGTTTAATTGTATTGTGTTGTAGTTATATTTGTGATATTCCTGTGCGAGTCTAATCAGTATTTTTTCTTTATTTCTCTTTCTTTTATATTTTCGATTAATTTGACTGATATCATCTAATTGGTAAAATTAAAGCCATTGCTTCTAACAGTGTGCAACACAACTGGGTAGTTGTGTTGCAAGTAGCAGGGTTGCTACTTCTTGTATTTTACAAAATATGAACAAAAAGAAATAAAAAAGGACAAGCAAAGTAATTTTCGGGTTATATTACACCACAAGTCCACAGCGCTAAACTCGCGTACCTATTTATGTATACTCTGTTTAAAATATATAAACGGTCGGTTAAGTACTCGTTGCAAACAAAGGGTGACCACACACCGTGAATCCGGCACTCAATTTGCAAACACCGAGTTTAAAAATACTAGTGCGGGTAAAATTACACTTTTGCTTAATTTCATTTGCGTTTGACTTTTGCGTCCTTTCACTTCTAGTGTTAGGTACATGGAAATCTTTTCAGCTTTGATTTTTAAATTTTTGATAGTCTAGTCTAAGGTCTAGTCTCTGTGCTTGAAGACGAGCGTCATCATCGTGGGAGGCCTAAGAACGCGTTCTTGATCGATTCGCCAGAGAAGACAAAATACAAAGAAAATTGAGCCATTATGGGGAAGATCTTTGCTCAATAGTGGGACAGCATAAATTTATCAAAAAATATTTTATAAGTAGGGTTTTTCCTTGTTACGGGCGAAAATAATTAACTAGCTGAACTATCCTGAGAATCAGTCAAGCATAATTTTGTTATTAGGTATTTTAGAATGAGTCTGCGAGTCGTGTTCTTATAGCTAAACTATATATCTAATAGCTTTTGCCGGAAAAATAAACCTTCATGAAAAAAACATATTACCTACACGTGCTAAGATTCACGGTGATCGGTCAAACGGTGTCGAATTTGGGATCCGGGAAGGCCCGAAGATCCGGTGCCCACCCAGATCCCGAATTAATTGTGTCTCATTAGCCGGAATTTACAGGTTAAATCATAGCTTTATCAAAAAAAGTTTCACATCATAAAATATTGCTAATCAGTAAAGGAATAAGCTGGAATTTTAGTTTTTTTCAAATTTAAGTACTTGACTTTTGAGCGACCCTAAGTCTATGGAGCTTCGTTTCAGTCCACTGTGCGCCGCGATTTATAGGTTCTGAAACACATGCAGCAAACAGTGGCCCTAGAAGTGAGATTCTTATTACGATCTCGATCTAAACGCATCGACCGCGTTCGGCGCTCCCATTGACCCTGGATTGGTAAAGGACCAATCGGAACGCCGAACGCATGATACTATAGATCGAAATAGTTAAAAGAAAGTCACACTAGGGCCACAGATATATGTATGAATGTAAACAAAGCAAAAGGAGTATGTAACGATCGAAGCTTCTGTAGATTCTGCCTATCATCGTGGGAGGAAGTACCTAGTGAGGTTATGTTTGTGTGTGTGTAGATACAGCAACATCTAATTTTAAATACTTAGTTACTAGCTTCTGCCTGCGATCTTGTCCGCGTAAAATTTCTTGTCCCCTGCGTCCCACTCTTGTCTGCGTAAAATTTCTTGTACCCCGTCCCACTCTTGGCCGCGTAAAATTTCTTGTCCCCGGTCCCACTCTTGTCCGCGTAAAATTTCTTGTCCCCCGTTCCACTCTTGTCCGCGTACAATTTCTTGTCCCCCGTTCCACTCTTGTCCGCGTAAAATTTCTTGTCCCCCGTCCCACCTCGTCGCATCGCATCGTCCGTTTTCGCTTTTCGTTCTTTCTGACTTTTTGCTCGTCTCCAAGGGTCGTAGCCCAACGTTATATAGCTTTAAACCTTGCTCAAATATTGGACTGTATTTAAACCAGACTGGTAGTTCCAGAGGTTAGTGCATTTAAAAAGACAGACAAAGTTTACAGCTTTATTATTAGTATAGATAGATTAGGTACCTATAGATAGGCATACCACAAAGTCTCTTTAACCATGTCAAGCAAAAAATTTAGTTCAAAATCTAAAACCAGACGACTGAAAAATCACGCTCTAAAAAGTATTAAACAAGAAAATATTCTCATCTAAAGGCCGTGGCCATATGCCAATTTACCCTAAGTGCTTATGATCAATTGCTACTGTTAGAATGTATTGTTTAGGTGGCATAAGACCACGGCTACAACACCTCATTTGTTAAATGAATTATGATAAGTTGTTTAGAAATTATGAGGGAACAGATGAACATACTATATAGTATATGCTGTATCAACACCTAAAAATATAATACCATTAATAACATATTGTCAGTTGGCCCTCGCTGATACAGTATTCGGGAAAACAATATTACATATTTGTCTAAAAACAATATTTTCATAACAATATTTGTCTGCTAACTATGTCCAAAACAGTTCTTAGCATAATTTGTTTCGAGACTTATGATTTATTTTAATTTGTTCGCAAACATAAATCTTAACCTAGTATTTCACAGCTAAAAGCTCTAGCTAAAACACAGAGTTCAAAAATACTCAAATATCGCGAAAAACATCAAATTTACAGACATTCGGATGCAATGGCGCCATTAAATAAAACCACTGATGCAAGCACTCGGCTGGCCGTCCAAAAATTAGTTTCAATTTCAAATATTTTTTTGTGACTTTTTTGTACGTTGTACGTACTTGCCTGAGTTTTTAAACACCAAACGATTTGACTGTAAACTTTTCAATAATTTAGTTAGAATTGATAGACAGGCACAGAGGGAATGGAGGAGTGGAACTGTGTGCGGTATGCTTTATAATAATGGGGGAAACGCCAGGTTAGCCAGCGAAATTCAAATTGTATTACGTTTATTGCAAATTACAGATCAATGTCAAGCTATAAATTGAACAAAAATATAATTCGCGACCGTAACACGACTATTTCATAAAAAAGTCAGTCAATGGGTATAAATTAACTTACGTTACGGTCAATCATATTTTGTTAAACATATGTACATCTGTAAATTGCAAAAAAAATTAAGAAAATTTAAGTTCCTTAGCGCCTTTTTTTTGAGGGTGGCAAATCATCAAATACCTTCTCCCGCTGCGTGTCAGACTCTTATTGACTAAAACTGACTGTGTTCCTTCAGTTGCCTTTGTGCCAGAGGCCACGGTATCTCTTTCGAATAACCCGCAACCCTGGCAGGCATCGGCCCTTGCGTACCCCACCAGTTGGTGCTGACATCTCTTTGAGGCGCGCGTGGAACACAACGCGCCGTCGACCCGGGCTTGGTCCTTACCGGACGGCGAGCCTATCGGAACCCTATGGTGGCCGGGTATCAGCCTGGGATTCCCGACGCCTAGGGCGTCTCCTGCGGCGACTAGGGCCGTGAGGGCGCATATATTCCCTTTCCTTAGCGGCTTCAGGTCACATTTTAGGGCAAAGCCTTCTGAGATAGAAAATAACCACTAGAACGCTTGTTCATAGTGTTTGCGAATTCAGACAGTTCTTCAGTTTAACTGTATTACTGTAGTCACGCTATTTTGTTGGATCAGGTGTATTGACAATGTGCTACAGTCAACTGTAACTAGACTGACTCACTGTAATAAGACTTCTTTGTAATATTTTATTTGCATTATGAATATCACAAAAATAAAACACGATTCGAAATCCTCGATTTGAGTTTGGGCCATAATTCATATTGCTCACCCTTTTTGTGTAGTAGGAGTTATTTGAATCATCAATGTATCATCCACTTAAGAAAAAATTACGTTCAGCGAAGGAAAAACCATATTTATAGCGGCTCTGTTTGCCAAATGCGGCTAGTATGAGGCGATTTCATACACTTTGTATGACGTTGATGGGGCAGTTTGTTTTGTCACTAGACCAGCACCCTAATTGCGTAACTCACGATTGATCATAATTGGTTTCGTCTTCACAGTTAAACAATATTCATTGCGTTATTTATGTTGTCGAACAGACACATTTTTCGAACATATGAAGCAATGGTTTAACAATCCGTTTCAAAACGATACAGATTATGATGAATCCTGAGTTACGCAATTATGGTGCAGGTCCAATGAAAATATTTATTTCCAGCTCTATTTTTATATTTGTGTAGAAATATGACACACAATTATAATAGGTGTGGACTTAGATAAAATTGAATCATAATTAAAATTTGACCTTTTGACTGAGTAATTACGAGTTTAGTTTAATCATAAGTTCTTATCTTCCATATCATGTTTCTAGGAACTCGTATATTCATTGATAAGGTGTTAGTAATAGTTAAGTTTTCTAATATAAATCGTTAGAAAACTATAAATATTTCGTAAGAAAATTTATAAAGAAATTCGGTAGTTAGTAACATCAACTTTTAGTGGACAGTTACATATAGTTGGTAAGAAAAAAAAAAGAGTTCAGCAATACATACCAGACTTAAACCGATGCATAAAAAATGTATTAAAATGTTAAAAACTAGCTTTTGCCAGTGGCTTCACCCGCGTTCATCCCCTATTTAACTCCCTTAGGGGTTGTAATTTCAAAAAATCCTTCCTTATTCCTTGTGTACATTACAAAGGGAACCTCTGTGCAAAATTTTAGCTTTCTAGGTCCAATCGTTTGGCCTGGGCGTTGATGAGTCAGTCAGTCAGTCAGGACTTTTACTTTTATTTATATATTTTTGTATTTCGTATGTTCAACGTTCTGCCAAACAACCTGTATATAGGTATAGATAACTAAGAAAATTCTGTTTGTCTTTAAAACTACGAAACTATCGAAACTACAGCGATAGCCGAGTTTTAATAAATTTTAAATGTGCTTCATATGCGCACACAATATGTACATATGTAGATACTTAATTGTTTATTCATAACCACTTAAGGCATTCCGATTCTATGTCGGAATGTCTTGTGACCACTCCCTTTATTCTTGCTTTAACGGGTTGGGTTATTCTTTTCTTTTGTTTTTGCTATGTATAATTCCAAGGCGAAATTATACCCTAGTATTGAAATATATTCCAAAATGAAGGCAAAACCTGAACCATGAATATTTAAGCAAAAGGTATTAAGGATCGGTCCCTTGAAGCACATCCGCGCAAAATACCGTTGATTCTCCTTCTTTTTCAATTATGTTAAGTATATTTACCATTTTATAGGCATCACGTTCAACGCCTTGGTGTATTTAACAAAAATCCTTTAATACGGAGATGTGTTTTGTGGATAAATATTTATTTTGGATCTGATTGACACGCTGTTTGAAAAGTATGTGTCTTTTTCGCTGACCGATTGTATGATTCGTCAATATACACACGACACCGTCCATTTGCAAACTGTCGCCGTTATGTATAATGCCTAAGGCAAATTGACGATGCTTCTGATCGCATCCATTTCGTCATAAGTCATATCATTATGTTAAGTAACTATTATTGTTACCGGGAGTAAAACTAGAGCAGTAAACTAAATAAAATAAACCATAACAAATATTTTAAACAGTAATTTAATAGATACTAAGCAGTAAAATGAAAAATGAAGACTAAAAGAACTGTCGAACTATATAAAGCAACTGTCATAAAAAATTACCCTTAATTCATACAAGCAGGAGTCCGCCGAACGCCATTTTGCATGGACACTTGAGCGTATCTTGCGAGTCGAAAAGCCTCCAAAATTGTTATGGACACATGTTTTTTAATGATTTCGACTAAGATTCGTAACTCGTAACTAATGTGCCCACACTTATTTGCATCTATATTTTCGGAAACCATTGGACATCTCGATGCAATTTTTGTTGTTTTGTTTAGTAGCGCCTCAGGTGGTAGAAAATAGAACTAGGTGAATCAATTCGCCTAGGCATTATAAATACGGCTATTGAATCATCAATTGGGTTTCAAGGACTATGGCTAGGCGTTAGACGGCTTGACACGGTGGTATTGGTGGTATTAGTGGCGCAGAAGGAGGCTGCAAAGAGGGAGCGGGAGATTGCTTCCGTTAACCCGATCCGCAGCAGACGCACCGGGCGTCGGATCCTTCCTCTAAATAGGTCCAGGGGCAACGGATCTGGGGAAATCCGTCATCCAATACGCGCCACCATCTCAGGTCCTAAGAAGTAGGGGCTTCTTAGGATCTGAGATGGTGGCGCGTAGTGTGAGACGGAACACCGGGGTGGTTTTAGTCAGTAAGAGTCTGACAGACCGCTCCGTCCTCCCCAGGGCGGAGGACATCCATGAGGATTTCCCCCGTAATAAAAAAAAGGCATTATACGGTTTGCCTTAGGTTTTTTACATAACGGCGACAATATGCAAACCTACTGCGCTGTATGTAGCTATAATGATGAATTTTACCATCTACCTCCGACATCTACCTGCCCCAAGTTTGACTATTTCCGGAAAATAATAGGTCTTTACCTATGAAATTGCCGTTTTGTATGAAAAAATTTAAACGAATTTTTTTCATGAATTTTTTATTTGTATTAATCGAAGTAATCACCCATGCAATCAATGCATCTTTGCCATCGCAGTGGCAGTTTATTGATGCCCTTCTCAAAGAAATCAGCTGGACGGGAGGCAACAAATTCTTCAAAGGCATTTTGTACTGCCTCTCGGGTATTAAATTTTTTTCCCGCCAAGAAGTTATCCAAATTCTGGAAAAAGTAGTAGTCTGTAGGCGCAAGGTCTGGTGAGTAGGGCGGATGACGGAGAGCTTCCAACCCCAGTTCTTGCAACTTGGAGACCGTCTGCTGTGCAGTATGAGGTCGCGCGTTGTCGTGCAGGAGCAGCGGAGACGAGCGATTGACCAATGCTGGTTGGAGATGCGCCAGCTTCTCCATCATTGTGTTCAGTTCTTCACAGTACACATCTGCAGTAATGCTCACCCCGTTTGGTAAGAAGCTGTGATGAATCACACCGGCGCTAGACCACCAAACAGTGACCATCACTTTTCTAGGGGTAAGTTTTCGTTTAGGGCATTGTTTAGGTGCTGAACCAGGATCCAACCAACTTGCTGAGCGCTTACGGTTATCAAACAGAATCCATTTTTCATCGCAGGTAACAATGCGGTTCAAAATTCCTTCATTTGTGTGTCTGTTGAGCAGTGCAAGGCACGTCTCGACGCGTACTTCGCGCTGGCGATCATTGAGTTCGTGGGGCACCCATTTGTCAAGCTTTTTTACCTTGCCAATTTGACGCAAATGGACCAATATTGTTTTGACGCTAACGTCGAAAGCTGCTGCTAATTCAGCCGTAGATTGTGTATCATCAGCTTCCACAATCGCCTTTAATTCGTCATTGTCGACCAAAGTCTTCGGACGACCGCGAGGTTCATTTTTCAGGTCGAAATTTCCAGAACGGAAGCGAGCAAACCAATAACAGGTGGTGCGTTGGTTTGTAGTGTTAGCTCCGTAAACGTCGTTGATGTTGCGTGCCGCTTGTGCCGCGTTGCTGCCACGACGGTACTCATATTCCATAATTACTCGAATTTTTAACGTATCCATGATGACGAAAAAGATTGAATTGCGATGAAAATGTAACACTAATCAATAAAGAAATGACTACTTTTAGAAAAAAAAATCCATGTTTTTAAAATAAAATTAATTTGAAATTAGAATTCTTAGCCAAACAAAAATTATTTTGATTTGAAATGGCCAGTACTGCAGAACGGCAATTTCATAGGTAAAGACCTAATACATAAAATAATAGATTCCCCATACCAAGATGGAGTGAGCGTGGCATGACTTCTTCTTATGGGGGTAAGCTGAAACTATAGAACGCCACCTGCTGCGATGCTAAAGGAAAAAAAAAAAAGGAAAAATCTATTTGACTCAATCTATTTGAGATGAAACTCTAATTTATGTGTTTTAATCATGTTTGATGTCTCTTTGAGGAGTGGTTTGAGAGGCGGCATGGCGTCCTCACCTTCCGCCTGACGCAGGTCCTCACCGGACACGGTTGTTTCGGGAGGTTCCTGTTTCGGATAGGGCGGGAGGAAACGCCCGGGTGTTTCCACTGCGAAGATCTGAGGACACGGTGGAGCACACGGTGGCGGTCTGCCCTGCTTGGGCGGAGCACCGCCGTGTCCTCGTGGAGGCGATCGGCGGCGGCGATCTCTCGCGTCCGGCCCTGGTCCAGGCCATGGTACGGAGCGAGAGGGCATGGGGAGCCGTCACCTCCTTCAGCGAAGCAGTGATGCTCGCGAAGAGGGAGGCGGCGCACGTGAGGGAGAGGCAGCATATGCGCCCTCGCGACCCCAGCCGCCGCAGGATACGGAGACGCCCTGGGCGTCGGGAATCCCAGGCCGATTTCCGGCCACCGTAGGCATGGGCTTGCGGACGGCGAGTAATGGGTAGCTCGCTGTCCGGTAAGGACCAAGCCCAAGTCGACGGCGCGTTGTGTTCCACGCGCGCCTCAAAGAGATGTCAGCACAAAACGTGATGGGACCCGCAAGGGTCGATGCCTGCCAGGGGTGCGGGTTTGTTCGAAAGAGACACCACAGCCCCTGGCTTAAGGGCTACTGAAGGAACACGGGTGGGTTTTAGTCAGTAAAAGTCTGACACGCCCTCCTGCTCCACCCAGAGCGGGAGAAGTTATTTGATGATTTCCCACCCAAAAAAAAAAAAAACATGTTTGATGTTATCGAATACGAGACCATTCAATTACTTAGTTATAGTTTCTCTGAGATATCTTTTTAAGGATATTGGTATTCTCACGGTGACATCACAATTCATCTTCGCTAACATCTTATATATTAGGCAAAATATACACTTATACACTAAAAACAGTTAATTTCATAACATTAATACTGGAAAAAAGGACAAACTAACGTGGTCCCTTTCACCGGCTTCATAGAGTTCATAACTCATTTGTTGGGCTTGGTATTATAACCTTTTATAACAAGCCCTCTTTTTTGCTAGATATAAATTTTGATACGGTTAAAGCTAAAGTAAAATCAAATCTTTGTTCTAAGGCTTACTATTCTATTAACGACTACTTAAACTCAAGACATCGTTTGTGTTTTTTCACCAGAACTAGCTTACCTACTGACAGGTCTTATGAGTTACCCCATATCATTGTTTATTTTATTTACAGGTATATAAAAAGAAAATAATCATAAAGCATCATAAAATACGTCCGCATCGTTATCAATGGGAAAAGTGCCCAAAAGGCTGGCAGCATTGCCACGTTGTATGGCTATGCTGATTCTTTGGCCGAAAAATAGGCCAGCCCTTTGGTCACGTGAAGAGTCGACCAACCGCTTGGAAATGTCTCGGAAAACTAAGTGGGCACTCGGACCCCATGGCCCTAGAGTTTCAACCCCAAACGGCTCGAACATATATGTTCCAATAAGATTGGAATATTTGCGCCGTTTGAGGTTTTCCGCACCTGCAGCAGCCGCCCCAGCACAACCCGCCGTACAAGAAAGATGGGATGACGCAAGGGTATCGACACATGTTGCATCCCACACCAAAGGCCGACCTAACTTCCAAGGCATTATGGTCATTCCGTCTGGTCTCTTTCCATCATTATTTTATTTGACTGTATAAACCATTTTGTTTTTACTTTTATTAATTACATTTTCGTTTTTTGGTAATTACTTTATTTATAGAATCATGTTCTTCCAATTGGACAGACAGCTGTGCTACTAGGGAGTTTGTTGCGCCACTTCTTCTGCCAGCTAAATCACTAGGAAGTGAAGAAGGGCGGGCGTTTTTGGGGGACTGTCTTATGTAATTTTGACGTTCAAAAAGTGCTGACTTTCAGCCTAGTTTGATTATATGACTTTTGATTTTGATTTTTTAATTTTTTTGGCAAAAGTGTTCATAACGAACAAATAAAAAAGAAATTGGTCCACGTTCCAAGTTTGACAGAAAAGACAGGCACTCTACTACGAGCGTGCATTTTTCTCGTTTTGATTATCATACATGAAAAAGAGGTTATGTTACCGAATGTCCAGTGGTGCCTTCAGTTTTTATGACCCGCACTGCAACGGTGGCTTTCCTTTTGCTTAAGTCAGAAACCTAAAAAAATTCCACACGTTTCCATTCACATTTTACATATTCTTCAACACCTAAGTTTAAGCCTTGTGCTTCGTTGTAAACACGTGTGGGGAACCCCAACAGGAACTGACCGTAGTTGAATAATAATATACAACAGTTATTCGTAATGGTCTTATATTTAACTTCTAAGCATAAAAATCAATACAATTAATACTTCAGCATCAGTTACTTAAAAAAATCTAGCACCACCTATCGCTTCGAGAGCCTAATTTTTCGCCCGACTTTTTTCGTCCACCCACGTCAATCCCTTCAATTTTGAGCGGGAAAACCGATTCCTCTGATTGGTTCCCGCTATTTTGCGTCAACCAATCACAGAACGACCACAAATACCAGCAAAGGTAAAGTTGCCAACGTAAGATAATTTCACAAACCCTAACACACATAATTAGAATTAGAATAAGAAAGAGCAGTGGTGGTAATGCCACCGACCTACGATTTGTACGTTGTGGGTTCGATCCCAGGCTTTACTTTGTGTAAATTATTTCATGACCATTGCTTTCAAAAACGGGAAAGTAAAACATCGTGTGGGAACCGATATGTCTTAGAAGCAAAATTTCGATGACATGTGACATCTACCAACCCGCACTAGACCCGCCGCGTGGTGGACTACGGCTCACGATCTCGCAGAGAGGAGGCCTGTGCCCAAGCAGTGGGAATGATAAATGATAATGATAAATTATTTTATTTCTTATACCTCAGTAGAGCTTCCGAAAGAGTGGGTCTTAAAATGAACAAGGACAAGACAAAGGTGATGTCCAATGCCCGTGTAACACCCACTCTCGTAACGGTTGGAGGCGCTGCACTCGAAGTTGTGGACGAGTACGTTTACCTAGGACAAACTGTCCAGTTAGGTAGGTTCAACTTCGAGAAAGAGGTCAATCGTCGAATCCGACTCGGCTGGGCAGCGTTCGGAAAGCTTCGCAATACCTTCTCGTCCCACATACCGCAGTGTCTCAAGACGAAAGTCTTGCACCAGTGCGTGTTGCCAGTGATGACATATGGAACCGAAACGTGGTCGCTCACAATGGGCCTCATAAGAAGGCTTAAAGTCACCCAAAGGGCGATGGAAAGGGCTATGCTTGGAGTTTCGCTGCGTGATCGAATCAGGAATGAAGAGATCCGCAGGAAAACCAAGGTAACCGACATAGCCCGAAGAATTGCCAAACTTAAGTGGCAGTGGGCAGGGCACATTGCTCGCAGAACAGATGGCCGATGGGGCCGAAAAGTTCTGGAGTGGCGCCCGCATACCGGAAGACGTAAAGTTGGAAGGCCTCCCACAAGGTGGACAGATGACCTTGTGAGGGCCGCGGGAGTCCGCTGGATGCGAGAAGCACAGAACCGGTCGAAGTGGCGGAGCTTGGGGGAGGCCTATGTCCAGCAGTGGACGTCTTTTGGCTGAAATGATGATGATGACCAAAGAAAGGACATTTGGTAGGCCTCAGAAAGTACTCAAACTGCCAGATTAACATTAAAAAACTAAATGAGAAAGAGATGAAATACAAAAACAAACCATGACCCACCCTCACATCACAGTTCAAACAATAATAATATTATACTTCTCAAATTAAATATTAATGTCAAAGCGTAAATAATAAAATCAAATGTCAAAGAGACAAACGTTAAAGGCTGATTAAGCTAAACACACAATTTTAAGTTTATTTAAATGTGGGTTGTAATGTAGACTATCCACAGTTACCATAAAGAGATACACATTGTATTTTACCGATCGTAAAGTCGCGAATGACTGCAGCGACCATTTTGCGATCCGATGGCTATACAGGAAAAGTTTTTATCCAGTGCGCAAATTTTAACCATGAATTCAGCATATCATTCTAGACCCCGCAGAAATTTTTCGCCGGCTACACAAAAAAAAAAAATAACAGCTGTTCCGTACATTTTGACCACGTAAGTATTGCACTTTTCTATGAAACAGCTATTTCTTTTTGTATAACCAGCGAAAAATTTCTGCGGCACGGGCTCTAGAATGATTTGCTGAATTCATGGTTAAAATTTGCGCACTGGATAAAAACTTATCCTGTATTGATCCTTATCGATAATCAAAATTATCGATAAGGATCAATGTAGTCATCGGATCGTGATGTCACTGGGTTTACTTACCATGACACAGAAGTCCGTTAAATAGGATCAGGTCAATTTAATGTTAACGAATGATTCATTTGCTTATCGTTATTTAATTGCATGTTTGTTTAATTACGTGTTTTCTTGATCTGGAAGTAATGAGCGTAGATCTAGGTCTAGGACTGCAGGCATATGTATAGATTGATGTTGTTGAGATTTTTTGGGTGAAACGTACCTAATGCAGCAGAGCAGGCACGTGTGGTGCCCGAGGTATAAGAATAGCAACATCCCTTTTGTTCCTGTGGGTGTCGTAGAAGGCGACTAAGGGACTTACTAGAGAATGTGCAGTAACGTTCTCTATGCATTAGACCACCACACTGCGATCGCCAACCCGCCAGCCAAGCGTGGTGATTATGGCAAAACCCCCCCCTTCCCTTTTGGGGGATGCCTATGTCCAGCAGTGGACGTCTTTTGGCTGAAATGATGATGATGATGAGTCACGGTAATCATTTTTGGAATCGGTGCCCGATAAAATCAAAAAATCAAAATATTTTTATTTCATATAAACCTGCATGGGCACTTATGAAACGTCAGAAGCTAGGTGCACTGGAGGATAAGGCTAAGAATAAGGTTTTGCTCCTGTTACTTACATGGGAGATGGGACTACAGTCCGGTCGCGTCGACAGAATGCGTTCCTGACACCTGTCCGTGTGATAATTCTAGTATTTAACTAATAAAGATCAAATTCGTAAAACACGTATTTGTTTATTATAAAATATTGACATGGCAGTTGCACAGGAGAGTGTTAACATTCCACTAAAGAGTTTCCGTGCTATTTTATTGAATTACAATATGTTTGTTTCTATAACTAATAAAACAAAACAAAATAATACAACAAAGTCCCCCGCCGCATCTGTCTGTTCTCAATAAACTTAAAAGTACTGAACGCATTTTCATGTGGCAATAGACAGTGATTCATGATCATCATCATCATTTCAGCCGAAAGACGTCCACTGCTGACCATAGGCCTCCCCCAGGCTCCTCCATTTCGACCGGTCTTGTGCTTCCCACATCCAGCGGATACCCGCGGCCTTCACAAGGTCATCGGTCCACCTTGTGGCCTTCCCACTCTACGTCTTCCGGTACGCGGTCGCCACTCCAGAACCTTTCGGCCACATCGGCCATCTGTTCTGCGAGCAATGTGCCCTGCCCACTGCCACTTAAGTTTGGCAATTCTTGCTTGGGCTGTGTCGGTTGCCTTGGTTCTCCTGCGGATCTGTGCATTTCTGATTCGATCGCGTAGGGAAACTCCGAGCATAGCCTTCTCCATTGCCCTTTGGGTGACTTTAAGCCTTCTGATATGGCCCATTGTGAGCGACCATGTCTCTGTACCATAGGTCATCACTGGCAACACACACTGGTCAAAGACTTTCGTCTTGAGACACTGTGGTATTTGGAACGAGAAGGATTCATGATAGGTGTATAATTTGTTAAGGTTTTGTTGAAAGTTGACGCGGGCGAGGCTGCTGAAAAAAGCTAGTTCGGTACTCATAACAGTACCACTTCTGCCCACCTTTTACAGGAATACCACCACCTACAGTTTGTGATTCTGTGTTTATTTAGTTCGATGTTTCGTCGATTTATGTGATAGCAATTCATTGGCCTAATGAGAGCACTTTGTTAGGCGCCTGAAGTTTGTATTCGTCCCGAGGGAGCTCGGACAAAGCATAAAATTGGAAACCCGGTTGTTGACTTAATTTAGGTGGTATAAACATTGTACTTTTGTATAAAATATAATGAGGCGATGTTAACTGGAATTTAAATTTGCCTGCTGAAGTGGAAAACATGGTATCAATTAGTCGTCAAGTTACACAGTTGGATAATTCGTTATTTTTTATTTGTATTGCTATATAGTTATTTATATGTATATATAGGTATTATTAGTTATATTATATATACAACCCTAGTTTTGGTATATGCGAAACACGAAACAAGTGTCTGGTATTTTTATGTAAAAAATCTATGTACAAAATTTTAAAACTGTATCACGAAAAATCACAAAGTTATAAGATTGTTATGTTACCCCCGCGCCGCCCGCACGTCCAGCGTCGTATTGTGCTCATCTATACTAATATTTAAAGATGAAAGATTTGATTGTTTGTTTGCATGAATAGGCTCCGAAACTACTGAATCGATTTGAAAATTGATTTCACTGTTGGGAAGCTACACTATCCACGGGTGACATAGGCTATATTTTATCCCCGTATTCCCACGGGAACGGGAACTACGCGGGTACCAAACCATACGGCGATTGTATTGTAATTAATTGGTAGTAACATTTGACATCACACTTGCAAAACTTTATTGGGGTAAATATGACATGGTGTAAAAAATATTGGAATCGATTCAGTTACTTATTCTGAACAAACTATATTCAGGTTTCGCATATACTAAAAATAATGTTGTATATTATTAGATATGTTATATGTATACTATTTAGATATATAGATATTGGTATAGATATTTACATAATTTAAAAACTATCGGTCTTAAAATAATAATATGAACAAGTATATAGAAAAGCGGCCAAGTGCGAGTCGGACTCGCCCATGAAGGGTTCCGTAGTAGCAAGTAACATAATACGATTTATAACGTATAAAAAAAAATACTACTTACTAGATCTCGTTCAAACCAATTTTCGGTGGAAGTTTACATGGTAATGATATTTTTTTTTAGTTTTATCATTTTCTTATTTTTGAAGTTACAGGGGGGGGGGGGGGGACACATTTTACCACTTTGGAAGTGTCTCTCGCGCAAACTATTCAGTTTAGTAAAAAATTATATTAGAAACCTCAATATTATTTTTGAAGACCTATCCATAGATACCCCACACGTATGGCTGAAAATCTTAATGCGGTTCAGAGAATACATCTAATAACCAAGTTTCAACAGCATAGTTCTTATTAAATAGTTTCGGAAAAAAGTGGCTGTGACATACGGACGGACAGACAGGCAGACAGACATGAAGAATCCATAAGGGTTCCGTTTTATTCCATTTGGCTACGGAACCCTAAAAAGACTACTTCATTTGTTTAAAAAAATGTATTTGTCTTAGGGGCTTTTACGTTTAGCGTATGTCAGTCCCATCTTTAAAAATACTTGAAAAGAACTTACTAAAATTGACATCAATATAATCCGATTATACCAGACGAACACCATACTATTTAGGAAAAGTCATGACAGACTAAAATTTTGTATCAATTTGGGACTGTGATGGTGAATTTAGGAATTTTGCAGATGGGTTGGCTTTTTGCCCCTGAAGAAACGCAATGTTTTCTATTACTTCAGTTTCTGATGATATTGCCCATCGTAATAATTTAATAAGTACATAATCAATTCATAACCTTAAATTAAATTCAATAATAGTACATTATGGTACAAGTGTGTAACGTTGGTGATTATCGCTGAGGCGCCATTGAGACCCGAGCCGTCAGGCGAGGGTCTTAAGAGAGCCGAGGACGATAATCATCAATACACACGTGTATCATACGACGTTTTTCAACACACTTGCGAAGAAAATAATACTAAATCATCATCATCATCATCATCCATCATCATCCATCATCATCATCCATCATTATCCATCGTCATCCATCATCATCCATCAGCATCCATCATCATCCATCATCATCCATCGTCATCCATCATCATCCATCGTCATCCATCATCATCTATCATCATCCATCATCACTCATCATCATCCATCATCATCATTCATCATCATCCATCATCATCCATCGTCATCCATCATCATCCATCGTCATCCATCATCATCTATCATCATCCATCATCACTCATCATCACCCATCATCATCCAGCATCATCCATCATCACCATTCATCATCATCCATCGTCATCCATCATCATCCATTATCATCATCATCCATCATCATCCAGCATCATCCATCATCACCCAGCATCATCCATCATCATCATCATCATCGTTTTTAAGAACAAAGCAACTCAAACAAAAAACAACCTATAACTCACTAAGACCAAAGCAACTCAACCAATTCTATAACTCACTAGTGAATAATAGTAATGAAAAAGTCACAGTTTGATAATAGGTGTCATTATGTGCCTAACTGTAGTGAAATTAGAGCCATTTTATGAGCAAGTGTGTTGAAAAGATTATTTTATTCTAATACAAGTCTAAAATGTTTTAAAATTATAATCTCTAGAGCTTAGCCTATTTGCTGCTCAAATGCAACCTATATCGTTCCCATTTCTTCCCGTGGGTGTCGTAGAAGGCGACTAAGGGACTTACTAGAGAATGGGCAGCAGCGTTCTCTATGCATTTTATCACCATACTGCGATCGCCAACCCGCCTGCCAACAGTAGCAATTTTGGCAAACCCCCGATTTTGGGGGAGGCTTATTGGTCATAAGCCTCCGCACTGCTGGAGCACTGCTGGAGTAGTGGACGTGTTTCGGCATAGATGATGATATCGTTCAAATGTAGATGGTTGAATTACGACACAAACATTTATTTAGATTAACATTTATTCAGCTCTGTTAAGCATAGAAAACAACGATTTTGTATGAGATGCGTACGAATCCGTTCAGCCGCGGAAAGCTGAACGGACTCTATCCAAAATCATTGTTTTCTACAAAATCTGAACAGAGCTGAATAAGTGTGAGTAGTCCCTAAGAATGGAATATAAAATCCACGCGTCCGACGAGCTGAAAAGCGAAGAAAAAAGAATAAAAAATGTAGAACGTTTTCTTGAAATTGAGGATTGAATCGTCCCGGTATTGTGAAAGTTAACTACACTCTGACAATAACGTCTCACAGTACCTAGCTACCAATTTTTTTAAGAAGATACTTTTTTTTTACCGCGTCCTCATCATCAGTATACGCAGCCCGACTTCTCCCACTATTGGCCATAGGCGTCTTCTGTGCCAATCCCAACGTTCTTTTGCCAGCTTCATCTAGGTTTTCCTGCAATAGCAACAATGTCGTTCTTCCATCTTTTAACCATGTAGTAAAAAGTTAATCTATGCATTTAAAAATAAACGTGCTTAAATCTATGGTCTCCCACAGTAATTCCGGTAACCCGACGTTAATACGGACTACAAATGGACAACGTTACGCAAAGGCTCCCCGGATTAATCCCTAACTAAAATATGCAGCATAGCATAAACATTTACGTTCCGACAGAATCCGGATGCGTCGGTTTGTTACTTTCTACCCTCAATTTACAGGAATTAAAAACTTTTCTAACAGCACAGTGAAACTTTTGTTTATTTCGGTTTTTCGTCATAATAATGTGAAACTGGAATTTACGCAAATGTCGGATGCACGGGAAAGATTCAAATTGGTAACTTTCTCTTTGGCTGACATAAATGTTTTTTTTTTAAACAAAAACTTGATTATTTGATAATCTCTAATATTTCAATGTTAATTTTTCTAATGAAGAGACACGTGCAACAAAAGCAATAAAAAGATGCCCCACTGTAGACAAAAAAAATAAAATTGCTACGTGCGGGAAACGAACCATCGACACGTACTTATAGTGCCTGCGTAGCCAATGCGCCAGCCGTGTCGTCATGTTGAATACTAACGCTTCCAAAGATTTTTGAAACCAGCTAAAGAAAGTTTCTAGCTCGTTGCAAAATTCTGAAAAAGAAAAATTGCGCAATATTTTTGTCATAGGTGTGTTGTGTGTTATTAATATCACGTTTTCATCGAAGGAGTCACAGAATCACCGGGCTGGAATAATTATATACATATAGATAAACTACGATAACATGGCGCGCCCCTTCATTTTACTATTTCAATGTGTGTAGTCATATTCTTACGAAAGAGTTTGTATATGTGATTGTAAGTAATCGTCTTCAGTAGCGTCTCAATATGCACACTGCACACATGCGAGTCTTGGTGACACTTTGAAAATGCTTTCAATATTTTCAAATGTTTTGAATTTTGGAGGGGCGGGCGTGCCATGTTATCGTTTTTTATCTCTACCTAGGTTCTGTATTGTGCTTATAACAGCAATGGTACAGTGTGAAGTATTCTTATTGGGATGTCAGAGGTCTTGTGCTTATTCTGTTACACGACTTAGGTATATGGAGGTATCGATTGTACTTCTCAGTAACGTCTTAAATAGTTTTAACGCAACTCCTGCATGTTGGAAGTTGTACTTAGGAAGACGAACTTTAGTTGTACAGATACCTGATCCACTTCTATATCGCATATATTGACAATGTTTAACGAAATCGCGGAAACCAGTTCAGGATTGGAATTGTTGATGTTGTTCGAATGTTTGCGGTGTAGTCAGAACACCCGGTGATGGGATTTTCTTTAATATGTGCCAATGGCCTTTTCTCTCCTCCAATCATATCCACTTCAAGCTATCTTAGGGCCTCCGATCTAATAAGACATACCTACTATGATGTTTCATAAATGTTTTTCTGTATCGTTGCTAATCGATATTCGATTTTGAGGTTGCTTGTGTTTTACTGTGGTAGATATTTATGTGATGGCTGACGCTGTGTGTATTTACTATTAATATAACGACATCATGCATAGCGTGAATTTGGAGGAAGTGGGACACGAGTCATACTCCATCCACGACAGGGTTTTTTTTTTTTTTTTTGGGTGGGAAATCATCAAATAACTTCTCCCGCTCTGGGTGGAGCAGGAGGGCGTGTCAGACTTCTACTGACTAAAACCCACCCGTGTTCCTTCAGTAGCCCTTAAGCCAGGGGCTGTGGTGTCTCTTTCGAACAAACCCGCACCCCTGGCAGGCATCGACCCTTGCGGGTCCCATCATTTTTTGTGCTGACATCTCTTTGAGGCGCGCGTGGAACACAACGCGCCGTCGACTTGGGCTTGGTCCTTACCGGACAGCGAGCTACCCATTACTCGCCGTCCGCAAGCCCATGCCTACGGTGGCCGGAAATCGGCCTGGGATTCCCGACGCCCAGGGCGTCTCCGTATCCTGCGGCGGCTGGGGTCGCGAGGGCGCATATGCTGCCTCTCCCTCACGTGCGCCGCCTCCCTCTTCGCGAGCATTACTGCTTCGCTGAAGGAGGTGACGGCTCCCCATGCCCTCTCGCTCCGTACCATGGCCTGCTGATCTATTCTGTTAAAATCTCACCGTGAGAAATTAGGTGAAGTGAGCTGTCATTCCATCGGACATTAGGGATTGATTTTAATGGCAGCTCACTTCACCCAAATTATCACGGTGAGATTTTTACAGAATATCACTGCTGGACCAGGGCCGGACGCGAGAGATCGCCGCCGCCGATCGCCTCCACGAGGACACGGCGGTGCTCCGCCCAAGCAGGGCAGACCGCCACCGTGTGCTCCACCGTGTCCTCAGGGCGATCTTCGCAGTGGAAACACCCGGGCGTTTCCTCCCGCCCTATCCGAAACAGGAACCTCCCGAAACAACCGTGTCCGGTGAGGACCTGCGTCAGGCGGAAGGTGAGGACGCCATGCCGCCTCTCAAACCACTCCTCAAAGAGGGGACTTACCGCCGCAATCGTGGCGTGCCCATCCACGACAGGGTCAGAACAATATTATTGATAAACAAGGTTTTGCCAGTAGCTTCGCCCGCGTGGAGCTCGAAAATTATGCCACGGGAACGTATTACCGAGATAAAAACGACTATGTGTTAATCCAAGTTTTAAACTATCTGTGTGTCAATGCCATCTAAATCCATTCAGCCGTTTTAGCGTGATTGAGTAACAAACATTCAAACATACAAACTTTTATATTTATAATACCTATTAGTAGGATTGTGATATTGATTTGGCAGACTAATAAGCTGTACTTACCAATATGGAGCACTTAAAAACAATAATTATTGATGTAAATTAACACTAACTAGACCTTGAGTTCCACCCAGTAATGCACGTACCCATAAGGTTATAAATCGTGTGCTTGTTTGTATTTACTTAATATAATACTTCCGACTTGGTCATGGAAAACAGGAGCTCTTGTTATTGGCTCAGAGTAGTGATAAAATTGAGAGATAGGTACAGGCTATAGAGCAGGCGAAGGGTATGAAATAATAAGCCAATTATCTATGCTGTAAAATACACAGAGAAAATTTGTTCCATGGAAATCGTTCTAGAAGCGTGGCATTACGCGTCTGAATTTGAAAAGAAGTAGATCCCGTCGTGTTCTTGTCTTTAGCACTCCATTCCCTACTACTCTGGGGTCGAAGGTCACACGCATGTGAACGTAATGATTACTGAACTGGTGCTAATTCGGCAATGTTAGTACTTTGTAATTTTGTGAAATTATACAAACACAAGGTCATCGGTGGAGGAGTCTGGGGGAGGCATAGGCCTAGAGGCCTAGAGGTATAGGCCGAAAGAGGTCCTGGACATAGGTCCAGGACCTCTTTCGGCTGAAATGATGATGATGATGATACAAACACTAGGTTTGGCTAGCGGCTTCACCCGCGTGGTGGTCAGAAATTATCCCATGGGAACGTTCTACCAGAATAAAGAACCATATACGAGTATGTGTTAATAGTGTTACAAACATCCACACTTGAACAAAAAAAGGAATAGAATTGTTACTGCTGAGTTCTAAAAGTTCTTATGGCATTATCACAAACTTGAAAATAGAACATTGTAGTTTCTTTTGTTTTTTTCATTGAAATAGTTTTAGACTTCTTTTTTTTGTATTTTTTTCTTTTTATTGGTTGGCACAAAGTCGAACAAAAATCTTATTGGATCAATCGAAATTATTAAGTGTATTTGTATGTCGGATTTATGTAAAACTGAACTCTATTCATGTAACAATCTATCGAAATAAGTTAAATCTGTTTTGTAACTGCATTTCCTACTCGTATATTTAATACATGCCGTGGCACCCTTAATTAAGGCTACACTATAAATTGTTAGATTGTAAGTGCTTTAACATGTATTTTTTGGTGTAAGCTTTGTTGGTTGTCCTTAAATAAACAACTAACTGGATTTTGGAGGACATATAGGCAGTCGCATGTAAAATATTGGTATTCAGCTGCTATCAGAATTCAGCAGATGATGATGATGACTGAGTTCTAATAGAGAGAAGGATCTGAATTGGATGTGTATATCAGTTTTATGACTTTGTTTTATAGTTTTTGTGATAGGGTAAACGGCTAGGCTTTACAAAACACTTGCTTTTAATACTCTTCATCTTGATAAGCAAGTTCCTTTGCAATCATACCACGATACTGAGAAAACCAATAAGTTCGAATTGTTTGCAATGCGTGCCGCCCATGGCCATTCTCTGGGGATATCCAAATGCCAGTTGACTGTTGACATACGAATGACCACACATTAATAAAAGTTAAATAAGATGACAAAAAATTACTGCTACGTAGAAATGTGATGACTATAAAAGAAGATGTCAACCACGATGATGAAATACGAAGAACAGTTAATGAATCAATTGGGAAAATTTAAGATTCAATTCAACATGAAACTACAAACGGATACGAAACAGCTGACAAGCCTGTTTGTCTAAACGCGGAAATTCTGACAAATCCGTACATCCTACTTTGGCGATTTGACTAATTCAACCAATGATTTTGCAAGCAACACAGTAACGATGATCAACAATCTGATGCGAATCAAAGAGGAAATAGCTAAATACCGACAGAAACGTCATTCTTGGTAATGATTATCATTATATTATGGGGTTATGGTAATTTCGCACGACAAGGCGGTTGGCGCAGTGGTTAAGCGATTGACTGCTGCGCTGCGTGTTGCGGGTTCGATTCACGCACGGATCAAATATTTGTATGACCTACAAGTAGTTGTTCCGGGTCTGGCTGTTTGTTGTGTATGTGAGTTTAAATGTTTGTAAACGCAGCCACAATACAGGAGAAATCCCTAGTGTGGGGCAGCGTTTAAAAAAAAGGGACACCTGGATGGAACGAAGTTCCTTTTTAACCGACTTCAAAAAGAAGGAGGTTATCAATTCGAATTTCGACAAATTTATATTTATATTTTTTTGTCAAAAAATGTTGATCGCCAGTGTCGCCTGAGTCTGATGATTGTATATTGGGGGAATCCTACTATCCTATCCTACTATAAAATTATAAATGTGAAAGTTTGGATGTCAGTTACTCAATCACGCTACAACTGCTGAACAGATTTGGACGACATTTGGTACACATATGGATTATAATAATCTTACTTTTTAGCCCGGTGGTACGTTCCCGTGGGATAGTATTCGACCTCCATTCGGGTGAAGCCGCTGGCAAAAGCTAGTAATACATAATTTATTAATGATTGCAATTTCTCAGTATCCAACCAGAGGCTCGGTTGATGACAATAGGTTAGCCCTCTATTATATGGGACTTAAACATAACATGGGTGTACTATACGTACACTTCTGTCTAACCTATCAGGAATTATAGTCGTAATGTTATGTTATTTTGATAATTATTAATTTATAAACGATGGTATTACGGGAAAAATGTATTTGTGATTGAGATGATCTTTTAATATGTCGACGATATAGTCTTACTGATGAACTCAAACTCAAAGCAAAAAGTCGATCAGTTGCAAAGTTGAAGCTAGTTGCCCATTCCCAAACGCAGATCTCAATGGAGAAGAATGGGCAAAAAACTCCACGGACACTCTTTTAAATCAAGTTGAGTATTACAAAATTAAAAAAATAACTATAAACAATTCTCAATATAAGATTAAAAATAAGCCCTGGATGTTAGGAGATAACCAGTCCACATGTAAATCGAAATGGAATCTTCTTCTACCTCTTTCATAAACATCACAAAAACCATCAAATATAGATATTTAATGGTGTTGAGAAAAGAAGAAGAATATGGAATAATTTAGTTTTAGTAAACTCCCTGTTAATTGAAAATTTACAGGGAGTTAACTCTACTAGATTCAAAATCCATATTATTTAGGGGACATTTTCCTTTTATGCCATATCCGCGTATAGATAAGACAGAAATAACTGGACACCACAATCATTCATAAAAGCTCCGAAGGTCCGTTCTCCCCAATTTTACAGCACATTAAGCAGTAATAACGGCTGAAGATAAATGGAACAGATGTGGACATAGCAAGTAGGATCACTGACCAAATTACTGTCCCGAAAAACCTTTCTGCTACACATAAAACCTTTTAGTCGCATCTGAAGGGAGTCCGTAAATACACGAAGATTTTTAAGGAAAATGTTTAGAGGCTGCTAATGTAAGGATTATGAAGCTAGAATGAATAGTTAAACTAGATTTTTAGAACATGAGAAAATCTTAGTCTTAATGCCAAGCCTTTTCCCAACAATGTTAGGGTCGGCTTCCAGTCTAACCGGATGCAGCTGAATACCTGTATTTTATATGAAACGACTGCTTATCTAACCTTCGCAACCCAGTAACTGGGTAATACTGGTTGTCAGACTTTCAAGCTTCTGACGACGGGACTAACATCTTAACGTGCTTTCCGAGGCACGGGCGGGTCTTGGCATGTAAAGATGGTCACCCATCCACGGACCAATCGCGGCCAGCGTAGCTTAACTTAAACAATCGGCCTATGCGGTTAACATTACTTAACTACAAGCCCCTCCCTATCACAAACGAAAATAGTTAATAAAAACACATGCTTCCAATTGACCTTATTTTCTCTCAAATAAATATCAACTGTATCGTAATGTGAATTTTGTTATTTGTAGTGACACAAAAGTTGAAGTTATGTGTAGGAAACAATATTTTCCAAATTCACTTTTGAAAACAAATGCAAAATACGAGTAGGTGGTTTCGTTTTTTATCTGGAAAATTGAAAGCTTACATAAGAAAAACCGTTCGTATATGCATGTTTGGTAAAAAAAAAACATTTCCATTCACTAGATTAGCAGATAGGGAGGTACATTACACATCGGCTAAGTGCTTATAATGTAATTTATTTCCAAACTTCAGTACACGTTACATCAATGACTATGCTAGAAAGTGCCTCGCACGAGAAAAGAATGTGGTCTCTCATTCTTTTTCCGTGTCGGACCACGCACAATGAAGGATTCGGTAGTTGGTCCATTTTCATTATTATTCTTAAATAGCTTTAGAACTTTGTAATAGGTACTAAATTATTAAAAAAAACGAGACTAAGCCTTTTCAATTGATATGTCACACGATACAATTTGCAAACTTTTTTTTATAATTACCTTTGCCTCCCGAAAATGACCCTCGTGTTCTAAATTCATTATTTACGTCACAATCACGAGACTCAAACCAGGACGTGTGCGTCCTGGTTTGGGTCTCAGAAATTAATATTCGTACCAAATCTCAACTCAATCGGTCTATTAGATTCGAAAGAAATTGGCTGTGAGCCTGTGACAGACGGACAGACAGATGGAGCCTATAAGGGTTCCGTAGTTGAACCTAACCTGATACCTATTATTTAATTTAAACTTAACACTAAAAATTACTTTGCCAGGGTCTGTGTTACCGTCTCATTTAACCCGTTTGCCTTTGGGCACGCTATGCTTGCAGCGGGAAGTCCCCTCTTTTAGGAGTGGATTGAGAGGCGCCACGGCGTCCTCACCTTCCACCTGAAGCAGGTCCTCACCGGACACGGTTGTTTCGTGAGGTTCCTGTTTCGGATAAGGCGGGAGGAAACGCCCGGTTGGTTCCACTCCGTAGATCGCTCTAAGGACAAGGTGGAGCATACGGTGGAGGTCAGCCCGGCTTGGGCGGAGCACCGCCGTATCCTTGTGGAAGCGATCGGCGGCAGGGATCTCTCGCGTCCGGTCTTGGTCCAGGCCATGGTTCGAAGCGAGAGTGCATGGGTAGCCGTCACCTCCTTCTGCGAAGCAGCAATGCTCGCGAAGAAGGAGTCAGCGTACGTGAGAGAGAGGCAGTACATGCACCCTCACGGTCCTAGTCGCCGCAGGAGACGCTCTGGGCGTCGGAAATCCTAAGCTTATTCCCAGCCACCGTAGGTGTGGGCTTGCGGATGACGAGTAATGGGTAGCTCGCTATCCGGTAAGGACCAGCCGGGGTCGATGGCGCATTGTGCTCTACGCGCGCCTCAAAGACATGTCAGCATCAAATGGTGGGGTCCGCAAGGGCCGACGCCTGCCAGGGGTGCGGGTTGCTCGAAAGAGATACCGTGGCCCCTGGCACACAGGCAACTGAAGGAACACTGGTAGGAAAATAAAACCGTCTGCCTTGAAAGCAAGAGAGAACAGGCATCTTCTGGGCACGTTCGTTCTATCATAGACCTCATCCATCGCTTTCCATCAGGAATGATCGAAAATAAGAGCCCATTAGCAAAAAAAAAAAAAAATTTACCTTTTAAGGACCGAAACACGTTTCTGCGAATATGTCCGTAACTTCTCTCCGAGCTTGTATTAATTAGAGGAGAAGACACTAAAACTTTAATATAACTTTATGTAAGTACTTAAGACAATTAATTCATACAGCCAGTGAGAGCGCCCGGCCCGTTTTATTATGCATTGCGGGACATCAGACGTTCTCAGAGGCCTAGTACGAATGCGCAGACTAAACGTAACGTAAATTAGAATTATTTTAAAATTGAAAACACTCGTTTTTCGCACATAATTTCGACTTAACTTTATGAACTTATTTACACGTATAGCGGTGATATTATTATTGTGCTTGTCGTTGAAATTCAATCAATATTCTACAGGATATTGTTGAAAGTAAAGTTTAAGTTGTTGTATTTTCGATGCGAAAATCGTTCGAAATTTCGCCCATGTTCTGTTGTATCCACTTTTTCTAACCACGCTTTTTAAATATTTTAAGTAGAGAGGTACATAGGTGTATACTGTAAAGGAGGAAAATGAGTGAACGACCCCACAAAATATAAATAAATAATAGAAAATACCATTTCTCAAATGAAGTCGTCATTCCTGAGAAACGCTATTTAATCCTGACTGTGAGATGAATCTGGGCAAAACAACGGCAACACAACAATCTTTGCATTTCAATGATGCATGGCTTAAAAAGGCTGTCAATGGACACGATCTAAACTGACTGTAAAAAGTACAACAAATGCGCCCTATTCGGGCAGCTCTGACATGCGCTTTGCATATATAATTAATATGCAAATATCTCGCTTCTAACCTCAAATAATATTCAAAGATGATCAGTCAAACATTAAACAGATAAATTCTTACCTATAAACAAGGTTAACTGAATATTTAGAGTAAATATTATTTAACTCTGTTTACTTTGACCGTTGCTTAAGTAAATGCGAATTTAGCGGTCGTTTGACAGAAACCAGTCTTGGGATATTTAGGACTAACAAATACATAATCATATTAGTAAATTAACGTAAACATTTCCGTTGTTGCAAGTTTGGAAGCTGTGGCCAAATATATACTATAATATAATATCAAGGGCATCGACACCGGTTTTCCCGGTTCCAAAAGAACCGGTTGATCCCGGTTCTGGGGGTTGCAAAAAAACTGGACTTGAAATATAAAACCCGACTCTTTTGATTCTTTTCAAAATCGATGCGCAAAATGTCAAAAGCAAACAGTTCATGGTTGTGTCATATTATTGTGTGTGGCAGCTAATATCATAAATGGGTAAAAGGACATGGCCAAAAATTTTATGGGCTTGTACCCCAGAATGTACAGATATAAAATCTATATCATTAAATACTACTGATCAATAAACAAAATTATAAAGGTGCATATTGCTCAGCAGTATGTACAGTCACGAGCAATAATATATATACATTGTCACATTTTCTAAAATATCACTTCTACCATTCAAAAAATATGTGTACGGCATTTTTTTCTAAATTACCTAACCATCAAACTGTGTCAAAACTGAGTACACAATGGTTTCAAAGTAATGTAAACGAAACAAAATTAGTAAAAGTTTACACTTCCAATGTCATTTTTAAGCCTCCATGACAATTTCTATAACATGTATACAAAATGTAATGTATACGTGTTATTGGAATTGTAATGGATACATCAAAATGAAATTGAAACTGTATACCTATTTTTTCTTGTTTTATTAAGTTTCTTCATTCACCATTGTATCATACAGTAGTTTCTAAATCGGACGAATTCAGTGATGATGATTAATACAATCATCATCAGCCTGTATCAGTCCACTGCTAACAGTTCGAGCTATGTCGGATGTCGGATGTCGGATGTCGTTTTGTTTTTTGCTGCATGATTATGATCTAGCTGCACTTCACGACAGCAAAATTTAAAAAAACCCCCGACCCAAACAAAAACCTCCAAAAAGTTAAAAAAAGTTGTATGTAATATTTTGATAACAGCGTTTTACGTCGGGGGACGGTCAATTAGGTTGGTTTTTTTTTTAGTTTAACTTTTATTTCCTGCTTTTTAAACTTAATTTAGTAATAAAAATACGACACGCGTCATCATCGAATCATGTGTCACTTAAATCTGCGCAGCTTTACGTATGTTTCCCACAGTGAACCTTGTTACAAAATTATCCTCATTGTTCGTTGCTTCTCCATCATAAAACCCTGATCACCATTTATATATTCATTGAGACCTTTTCAATGAGCCCAAACACGATACTTCTGCTATATTTTGGTGAGGTAATTGGGTATCCTGGAAATACCAGGTGAAGCAGCAGCATCAGTTTAAGGTTACTTTGTTCGTCTAATATAATTAATGAATACCAAATTTCGACTCGATCAGACCCGTGGATAGTGCACAAATCCCTTCATCAACGAGAAAATAGCTGTTAATCTTCAAACGGCTGAACCGATTATGATAAAATATGTCTAAAAACTACTGCTATTTCTAGAGGTCCTACTACCTACTTTTAAATTAAGAAAACCGTACCCAAATCGATTCACCTGTTTAAGAGCTACGGTGCCACAGACAGACACACATAGCTGTCAAACTTATAACACCCCTATTTTTGCGTCGGGGGTTAAAAAAAACAGCCGTAATGCGCGCTTATCCCACTGTATGATTTCCAATGTTGTCGTACGAATCTAATAACACAAGTTTTAAGACGGCATACGGAAATAAAAACAGTCGACGGGTGTGTCGATGCCGCTCGCTGATGGCTACTACCTATCAGTTACCTTACATACATACATAATCAACCTATAATGTTCCCACTGTTGGGACACATGTCTCCTCTCTGTGAGAGGGAACGGGCTTTAATCCACCACGCGGGCCCAGTGCGGGTTGGTAGATGTCAATGTCTTCGAATTCTTGGTTCTAGGACATCAGGTTCCTCACGATGTTTTTCCTTCACCGTTTTGAAAGCATTGGTGATTTAATAATATACACAAAGTAAAGCGCCTGTCTGGGTTTGAACCCACTACCTTCATCTCGTAAGTCGCGACGTTACCACTGGGCCACCACTGCTCACAATATGTAATAACGCAAATTAGTAATAATTCCAATAATATTATAACATCGTAAATTTATGTATACCGAAATTGTCAATTAGGTAAAATCACAATTGCTACTTATTTCCGAGCTCAAGCTGCTTGAAACTGTTGCTTTGTTATTGTATACATCATTTTGAAACTGTACTGTAAACATGTTTTTGAAATTTCCCTGGGTACATAACTATGTAACTAAAAGTTAGTATATTTTTTTGGTAATCTATTGTCAACGAAATTTTGATAAAAGTGTGTAGTTCTTTATGACACAATTTAACGTTTACATAATTATTGGACACAGTTAGCATACTGATTTTTGCAATTTAATGTCGTGTTACATTAATTTGAACATTAAGGGCGTTTCTATGTTATTGCTCGTGACTGTACATAAAATAGAAGGTTTAATGAAGTTAATTTTTACTTTATTGCTAAGGCATTTTATGTAGATTAATGTGTATATATGTATGCCACACGTGACCACGCGTGATGTCAGCTTTGTGTAAACGGCACTGGTAAAAATACTTTGTGTGGCGCAGTTTTAGAAGTATTTGTGCACAGAGGCATCGCACACCAGTAATACCATTTTCTATTCATTATACATCTTGTTAATTGTATATATTATAATCTGCTTACTAATTTTATAAAGAGTAAAGATTTGACTGTTTGTTTGCATTGAATAGGCTCCGAGATTATTGAACCGATTTGAAAAATTCTTTCACTGTTGGGAAGCTGCACTATCCTCGGGTGACAGGCTATATTTTATCCCCGTCTTCCCACGGGAACGAGAACTACACGGGTGAAACCGCGGCGCGCTTTGATAACAACTACTTTAGTTTACACAAAGTTGACGTCATGAGTGGTCACGTGATAAAAAGTCATCGTATGGGGTGTTTAACCGGTAAATTCTAAACAACGAAAGGTTAATTTGGTTTAAAACGTTTTTAATTGAGCAAATGGATATAAATCAATTCATTTTTCTTTTTCTGTTACATATTTCGTCCCAATCTTCAAATTAAAATAGTTTTTAATAAATTGGAAAATACCCTATAGGACCCGGTAGGTAGCACTGTTCGGGGAGATAATGGTCTGTGAGGTCCGCTAGTGAAATTTATTTTCTACACGTTACGAGAATCATCTAAAAACACCAAAAACAGCACCCTAATGGCGTAACTCACTATTAATCGAAATCTGTTTCGTTTTGAAACACATTGTTAGACGATTGCTTCATATGTTCGAAAAATGTGTCTGCTCAACAACGTAAATAACGCAATGAATATTGTTGAATTGTCAAATTGAAACGGAATATGATTAATCGTGAGTAACGCAATTAGGGTGCTGGAATTTTAATTTTGGAAAAACAGGCCACGCCCTCAAAAGGTTCCGTTGAAGATTGCATAAATTGAGGTCTTACGCTAATAGCTATAAGCTTTTCTGAGCATGTAAGGCTAAGTGTTATTCAAATAACAAACTACAATTTTGCAGAATAAAGTTGGAAACATGTCTAAGGCAGTCTAATCTTCAATAAGTTTGCGCAATATTTATATTGCGCAATAAGATTGAATCAGCCTTGCACACTAACGATCCGTTATTTTCACGCAATATCAAAGACTTCCCGTAAGAAGACGTGCGTACTTAGTCATTATCCCGCACGGTTTAATTAATATATGGTGCAATAAAAATAAACTCGCTTTAACTTTTGTTCAAACATAATATTGCGAAATTTATGATATTATATAATTGATAGTTTAGGGTTTTAGCCGAAGTTCGTGCTAAATTACGTTTATCGAACTCGGCCTAAAAGACACGTTACATGTATGAATTTGTAAATTTTGAGGAGCTATCACACAAAACATCTGTTTATCATACATCGGTTCTGCTATGGAGACGAACACACCATAACCTAGTCAAATTGTATTTAAAATGCTAATTACCTACTTACATGTTTTGAGCGTTTCCTTGTTACTGGCACCGGTGCCACAATAGAACAACATTTTGGAAATAACACGCTCATTTACGAAGATAATGAGTACATTATGATAATGTTACACGAGTTTTACAAATTTCATACTATTCTTTCCAAATCTATTTATTCCAAAAATGGATATGACTAAAACAGTGACTTTGTTTTCAGAGTAGTTCTGTGAAAAATAAATGAAAATAAATTGCTTTGGTTTTCATTTGCGAGGATAAAAGTTGGACGATATTCTTAAACGGTTTTACTCGTGTTTCTTGAATAGTTCTATTTATAAAAGAAACCAATATACATGAAAATTATAAACGCTAGTTAAATCATGGTTCTGTTCAAAAACTATTTAATGCACATATTTATCATTCAGACTGATTTATTAATCTAAATATAAATTAAAATAATTATGATTAATAGTCAAGAAAATTTTCTGTATTAAGGAGAAAGCGCCAGGGTTAGCCCGCAAAATAAAATTTTCTTACGATAATTTGCAATTTGCAGGTCAGTGTGGGTTAGGGGTAATACGGTCCACTATGGAATGCACATATTTATCATTCAGACTGATTTATTAATCTAAATATAAATTAAAATAATTATGATTAATAGTCAAGAAAATTTTCTGTATTAAGGAGAAAGCGCCAGGGTTAGCCCGCAAAACGAAATTTTCTTACGATAATTTGCAATTTGCAGGTCAGTGTGGGTTAGGGGTCATTCGGTCCACTATGGAACTGGGACCGCGGACTAGTTACCCCTTTTAAAAATTATTTGTTGACTGTATGTTGAATAAAATACTTATACCTAATTCGCGACCGTAACTCACGTATGATTACGAACTTTATCAAGAAATAGTAATTCAATGGGATTATATAAACTAAGAGGATTGTATTGAAGATTTTAATGATTATTGTTGTGTAAATGCATACTTTTATTGTTATGAATCATATTTTAATCAACATACAACCTGAAAATGGCCTGTAAATTGCAAAAAAAAAATTTTTTTTTAGAAATCTCGGACTACCTTAGCGCTTCCCTTCTGAACATTGAATCTGAAAATTATGGGCCAGCGCCCACTGGCGGCACGGCACGGCAAGGGATTTTTAAGCCATGAATAGAAATATAACTTAAATGTAAGACAGTAAAATTTAAATTTAAATTGATGATGCCTTAGTAAGTCGCGGCATGCATAAGGATACCGCGACATCGTTGCCGTTGATATTTCAATTTTACTGTCTATAGAGAGTAAAATTTAAATTTCAAAATTTAAATTTTACTATCTTACATTTAAGTTATATTCCTATTCGTCGTATAAAAATCCCTTGCTGTGCCGTGCTGTTATTGGGCGCAGGCCTTAATTAAAAACTGCTGTAAAACTGCTTACACACATGATGGTCTACCTACGCCACAAACTCAGTTTGCTTTAGTTCCTTCAGATATTAATTGATGAACGAATAGTTGGGTACTGAAACCCAGTGCGTAATCCACAACTACGCTGGTTTAAATATTATACTATACATGCTGATTTTTTGCAACTGATTAGTTTATATTAAGAACGTGAAATTAATTTAAGCGTGAAGGTTATCATTTAGTCATCGATGAGAAATAAGTCATAGAAACGTCAAGTTACATAACATGCATCACGCCATGTTTCCCCGAAGGGTTAGGCAGAGGAGTACTTATAGTACACCCACATTTCGCCAGTTATGTTTAAGTCCTATGTAATAGGGGGCCTATTGCCATCAGCCATGCACAAATCCAAACTCCGGGCCACTACTGAGAAATTCCATATAGTGAAACTCAATAACACATTGCACGACCCGGGAATCGAACCCAGGACCTCATGCTCAGCAGTAGGTCTTACTATTACTCATCATCATCATCAGCATTTCACCCGAAAGTCGTCTACTGCTGGACATAGGCCTCCTCCAAAAGAGGGGTTTGCCATAATCGCCGCGCTTGGCAGGTTGGTTGGCGATCGCAGTATGTTGGTAAAAAGTATAGAAAACACTGCTGCCCATTCTCTAGTAAGTCCCTTAGTCGCCTTCTACGACAGCCACAGGAAGAAATGGAATGGTGCTATTCTTTTACGTCCGGCACCACACGGAACTACTTCTTTCAAATAGGCCACCCCTTCCCTCGGTTGTGAGTACTAAGCCATTACATCAAGGAAATGAGAAGCAGCATCCTCCGAGGCGATAATCCTATAGTGGAAATTGTAGCAGCATTATTAAGTATGCAGGTACCTTAGTACAAACAGGAATACAATACTATAAAATAGTACAGCCGAATTCTATGGGAAACACCAACTCAAATTTCTACAACAAAATACAGAGAGTACAGAAGGCAATCTACATACAAAGTGCGCTCGAGCAACGCACACATAGGCACTGCTCACGGACACGATATCTCGGACCGGTGGGGACCATGGTCTAAGAAAACATATATTATTATACCATGGTAGGGACCAGTGCGAGCGCGAGTGCCAGTGAGACACACGTCTGTGAAATGCAAAAACGGAGCAACAAAAAAAGTTACTATAACTGTTCAGTGGACGGTTGTTTAAATACTGTGAATTGTCTTTTTTTAAGCTACCAGTTGTTGAGTTGACCAGAGAGGTGAGTACCTAGGTATTTGCTCGTGTTTCGATAGTTCGTTTTAACGTAACACAGAATACCTAGTTAGTTGTGGGTAAGCGAAAATGACTTTGTGGCCTTGTAGTATATTTACAATTTATATTAGGTATTTACTGTAGTACTTATAAGCTAAAAAATACGCTCATCTTCCTCATTATAAATAGTTAAGATAGAACTGCTCGGCGAGCCGGCCGGGCCATTCACGTAGCCACTCGCCGCCGATCATAACTATTAGAGTTGAGATTAATTGTGATCATGGCAAAGACCTAATACGAGTGCCACTACCACGATAGTTTTTTGTGCATAAGCCAAAGTTGACAACCCTAGCGCGACCGCCGAGCGTAGGTATGAAAATCGAAGTACATACATGTGATTGCCTTCTGTACTCTCTTTATTTTGTGTTTCTACTGTCACAGAAACGCTTTATAATTGATAGTTGTTATTGTTAAAAACACAAAAGAGTTAAATACTTTTACATATTTTAGTCTTTTGTCTCGCCGCGGGACATCAAGCTACCCCAATCTTTTTTGACAGTTTTTCAACTTTATCACAAAGGAATAAGGTTCATGTTCAATTGGGAAAATTTGACAGTTTGGGATAGGTTGACGTGCTGGCGTCTGTACAAAAACTATTACCATATCAGGCTTGTATTCCCCTAGGGTAAGAAAGAAGTGTACCTATGTATCCTACCCACAAGTAGAACTAAATAGTTACTGAAAATCTTTGACACCCTGTCAACAGATTTAAGATCTCGTCCGCCAGAGACAAAAACAGTTCCTAAACTCTAACCATCATTCACAAATATGTTAAGATTGAAAATCAGGAACCAAATGGTGAACGTTCATAGACAACTTTTAATAATAAAATGAGACACAAAGTAGTAAAAGTAGCAAGTAAGTACAAGGGAACACTCTAGAGGCGGCGCGCGGCGGTGTGCGGTCTGCGGTCGCGACATTGTTCCCGGAAACAAAGGGTTCCGTTAAATGTTGATTTAAATCCTACTTTTAATCTGTTCTAGGCAAATCGATAAGACGGCAATGGTACTTATTGATTCTGCAAAGCCATTTAACTTAGTTAGAAAGTGAAACAAATAGCGTGCTTATGATTAATAAAAATAATAGTTTCAAGAACTAAAAAACACACTTTAATAGAAAATCAAACTAAAAAGTAGCAAATAATCTTCAATAGGTATGATCGAAGTAAGAACAGAGTTATTAACAAACAAATGTTTCACTGTAAAATCATGTGCTGAATTCAAATGTACCGTATCCGTCTTACTGAGCTACTTACAAAATAATCGTTCTTGCTTTATTTGACGAGGATAATTAACTTCCTGACAAATTCATGCCGCCAATATGATATCCCCTAATCAGCTGAATATACATAATCCCATTGTACCGTAATATTACGGCTGTGTAAACTATTAGACTATGTCATCTTGTGACATCATGTGTGTGTCTTGGTAATTTCAAGATAATTTATTGGTACCTTCTTCCGTATTTCTTTTGTTTTGTTAAGCTGTCGTCTCACTGGTCTCCCCTCTGTGCTCCTGTGACTAATTCCGTCCGTCCAATGATTTATCTGACTGGGCCGAATCCCGAACGTCATCACCAAAATTGTTATTTCAATTTATATTTTAATTTTTTTTTAAATATATTTCTTAGAACGAAAATAGTAAAAAAAACATGCAAATTCTCGAAATGGAAAGCGTAGGCGGTTTCCTCACGATGTTTTCGTTCACCATTTTGAGCAATGGCAATTCAAATTAAATACGCAAAGTAAAGTGCTTGTCTGGGTTCGAACTCACAGCCTACAACTCGTAAGTCAGAGCCGATTGGCCACTGAGCCACCACTGACTCGTTCCAATAATATCGATGAATAAATATCTTAGTATTAAGCCTTCAACCTTAAATAGGCTGAAGCCTCGGGTATTGATTTATACACAATTTAATTGCTTAGGCCATTCCGCCTCCTGTTTCCAATTTAGGTTTGTGTTGGAGTAATGACCGCGAAAATGGCGTAACCTCGAGTCAGTAACAACTTACAATCAGATACATTGTGTACATTGCTCCGGACAACTCTTCTGTATGTAAATAAGTTCAAAGAGCAATGATGTCATGATCATCCATGTGTGTATTACCTACTTCATAATTATAACGAAATTTTATTGTTCTTCCAAGCGACGTCAATCAGATTCGAACTCATTGATTATGTAAAGACACGATGCAGGTGGTGCCAACCATTTGCAAGTCAAAGCTGACGTTTTATCTCGAAAGGAACATGCCAATCATTTGTGGAATTTTAAAAGAAACTAATCAATCTCGTGGAGCGATGACTCATTTTATTAAACATGTTCCTCATCTTGCATAACAATGGTTTTTTTTTTGGCAACGGTATTTGTAATGACGATTGCTGTGAGAATGACATATAGTGAGGGAACCCTACTTATGTACTATAGAAAGTTGGAAATACCTAAGAACTAACCTTAAGTTCTGGTGATGCAAAACGGGTTGGGGTTCGCTTAAACAAATAAGTACCTATGGTTTAACTAGCTGATCCAGGTTGAAAGTAGCCTATGCCCTACCCAGCACCCTAATTTCGTGACACACGATCAATGATAATCTGTTTAATTTTAGGACAGTTCTACAATATTCATTGAGTTATTTACGTTGTAAAACTGACACATTTTTCGAACATATGAAGCAATGAATATTGTACCCGCTGTGACCTCTGAGTTTGTTTCGGCCTTTCTTCTCAGAGTAGTCAGATAGGAAACGCCGACCTCATCTAGTTTAAAAAAATATGATTGTCATGTAAAAGTGATTGTACAAACCTACTTACAGAAATAAAATCATTTATCAATGGATTAGGGATCTGTTTCAAAATGATTCTGCTTATGATTAAACGTGCGTTACGCAATTAGGGTGCAGGTCATGGTCTATTTGTGTGCCAAATTTCATTCAAATTCGTTCAGTCGGTTTGCGTGAAAGCGTAACAAACTTACTTTTGCATTTATTACCTATATTAGTTAGGGTAAATAGACTTTTTTTAACACGTTTTTATTACCGTCATCATTTCAGCCGAAACACGTCCACTACTGGACATAAGCCTCCCCCAAAAGAGGGGTTTTGCCATAATCGCTACTCTTGGCAGGCGGGTTGGCGATCGCAGTATGGTGATAAAATGCATAGAGAACGCTGCTGTCCATTCTCTAGTAAGTCCCTTAGTCGCCTTCTACGACACCCACGGGAAGAAATGGGATGGTGCTATTCTTTAACGTCCAGCACTACACGGAACACCGAATTCAAAAAGTTCAAAAAGTCAGATCAAATTGACATTTAACACACTTATCGAGGGCCGATGATAATACAATGATTTACCAACTAATTTGTCCTATTATCCTGAACAGGATCTTCAGGATTGACGATCAAAAAAGAATCTTCCGGAGAGAGATCTCGAGATAAGGCTACCATATCCAAAAAAGCGTGAGGTGCTTGCTGTCCATTGTTATAAATATTGAATTGACAGATATTGATAAAAGTAGCAAGTACATATAATATCGAAATAAGCACCCCCACTATTTACGTATTTTTTTTGTTAATCACATTATTCGTAATTTAAAAATTATTAAAAATTATTTTCTGCTTTTAAGTTTGAGTGTTTTTCTATTAATGCGTGTTTTTGAGGTTTTTTCAAACAAATTATTTTTATTTGTTTAATAACAAATATAAATCTAACGACAGATGTGTTGCGATTCCTGAAAGATAACCTTCTTATATAGCTACTGAATTATACCTACTTAAATCTGGCAAATATAGATACAGTGAAGGAGCTTTTTTATTTGTACCAAAAATAAAAAAATTCGACCGAAATGACGTCATCGGTTAATCTTGAATGCAGTGTGGTTAAACTTTAGTCAAGATTGCACGCATAATATCATGACTCATTTTAAAAATTTACGTTACATACGTACTGGTGAATCACGGACGGGTGATTTATTCCTAGAACATTATTTACGTATTTCCTGAAAGAAAACCCTAGAAAGACTGGAGAAGGACTGGAGTAAATCGTGTTGTACAAAAAAGTTGAATATTGCACGACCATGTGCAAGTCCATTAAAATCCTTAAAAAAATAAAAAATAAACAAAATGATAAATCTCGTTAACAGGCAGACCACCAGTCCATAGTAGTCAGTCAGAGGGCGTTTGTCCACCGCCGCTGACACCGAGATGTTACCGAGAACGAGATGACAGTGCCGAAATAACACACATATACTTTGGCCGCGTGTACACCGCACGTCCGTCACCCGAGCGCCGTCATCCCGGCCGCCAAAGTTGTTCGGCGCGGCCGCTAGAACTCGGTCCGAGATTGTGACGGGCCGATGACCCAGCAATGCCGGTGACGGTGGCGGACGACAAACGTCCTTACTACCCACGAATACACACCCACTGTAAATTTTTGGGCTAATTATACCCAAGGAAACATCTTATTTAGATATTTCCTCTTTCGCCTATGTTTAGCAGACTGAGCTTTTATGACCGATCAACATGAACTGTTTGCAGGCCTATATTATGAATTAGAAATACATCAAGATTTCGTAACTGGGTAGGGAAAAATATGTACTCGGCTTGTGATATTTTTAGTGTTAGTGCGAGAGCCAAAAGCACATGAAAATAATAGCATGTATTTATTTTAATTTAATTGTTCTGTGTGCTCACTTACCTACCTCCCTTGCGGGAATATGATTGACTAAATCCTACTATAAGATTGTAAAATGTGAAGTTTGGATATTTAGATGTTTGGGTGTTTGTTACTCAATCACGCAGAAACAGCATAACGGATTTGGATGAAATTGGCACACATATAGTTAATAACCCAGTTTAACATAGGATACTTTTCATCCCGGTAGTACGATCTCGTGAGATAATTTAACACATTCACGCGGTCGGAGAGGCGGGAAAAAGCTAGTGTTATATACATATAAATGATCTGATACGGGTATACGGGCAACCTGTAACGGCTGTACCGGTAACCTTATTGCTAGATATGTTCCCGTGCAAAAATCAGTAAAACCTTTCAAAGCCATTTTACACAGCAGCAACGCAACAGCAACCTTATTGTGATGAGGTTAAAGATCACGGTAGTTTGGACCGAAATGTCACTGGCAACAACATCAATGGTACCTTATTCTGATGACAATAAAGAACAATTTGACATGGAAGGTGCAGTTAAATCAGAGGTAAAATAACTCCGAAAGGTGCCGCATATGCATGAATCTTCTATGTGCCGATCAGCTGTGAGCTGCGTTTGCGCAAGGGCTATATTTACTCCACAGAAACGAATGTTGACCTGGCACTAGTACCGGATGTACAACTGTATAGCTAATGTTAAAATGGGTAGGATTCACACTAACAAGGTCTCGTTTAGCATAACGCGCCATAACCGTTTGTAGGTATATAATAATCATAATATGGGTGGCCACCCACCCATTACATATCCGGTCTCTCCGTGCCTCGGAAAGCACGTTTGCCCGTTCGTCCCGGCTGTTATTCATAGATCTTTGACCAGGCGTTACGGGTAGCAGGAAGGCCAGAAGTCTGACAACCAGTGTTACCCAGGGGTATATTGTTACCCAGTAACTGGGTGGTGGAGGTCAGATAGGTAGTCGCTCCATGTAAAATACTGGTAAGTTGCATCCGGTCAGGCTGGAAGCCGATCCCAACATAGTTTTGAAAAGGCTTGGCAATTTATATTAGTACCAGCGCTACGATAGGCCGCTCGACATTTGTACAATTCATCGGTTTGAACCTATGTACCAAACGCTACTTGATTAAATGTGTTTCTATCATCTAGTATGGAAGCGATCCTATGTACTCGTACAGTCAACAGAACATCCACCATAACTTTTGCAGCATCTTTAGTTGTAAAGGCGGTTGGCATTACGACGGCCCGCGCATACATTTCCAAAAATAAATAGGTAGGTGCTAGGAAGAAGATTGATGTACCTACTATAAAATTGTAAGTTCAATGACACTGATGTTCATTAAATTGTGCAGGAAATCGATCATTCAAGTAGTTCAATAGGAAATGGCCTGAGAAATCTACACGTCAATGGACATCTGCCAAGGAATTGGATTTGTAACTATTTTTACTACGAAGGGAGTAGAGTAGTCTAATTTGATATAATAAATTGTTACTGGCATAACCATAATGATAATTATAATAATGTGAGAGGGAGTGGGCAGTAATCCACCACGCGGGCCCAGTGCGGGTTGGTAGATGACACATGTCTTCGACTTTTTTTGGTTCTAAGACATGCTAGTTTTCTCACGATGTTTTCCTTCACCGTTTTGAGAGCAGTGGTGATGAAATAATTAACACAGAGTAAAGCGTCTACCTGGGTTCAAACCTAGGACCTACAACTCGTAAGTCCCGGCCATTACCACTGGTCCACCACTACTCTAAATTTTTATAATTTTTTCACAATCGTGTGTAAGTATTTATAATTTCACAGTAATAAATAATTGTGAGATAAAATTACTTAGCTGGTAAAATGTGGGTATAGGCAATATGTAGGTAGATACTGTCGAGGAAACTTACATCTGACCAATTTGAAAATAAAATCCCGTGCACACGGGCATGTTGTTAGCAAGCGTTACCATGGTCCAGGGGTTCCAAAACTTATTTTGTTTACTGCCCAGTTTGAGAATATACGTATATTATTTTTTAGCGCCCCCATTGTTTCACCTACTGTAAAACCACTATAACTTCAAAATGAAGTTAATTATTGTGAGCTATATTAGCGGAGATTGAGTGGAATTAGCGGGTCTCTTATCGCCCCCCTTTAGGCCTGCAGCGCCCACAAGTGGGCGTTATCGTCCACTTTGGGAAAGGCTGCTATAGTGGCTGAGCGCTGCAAGCAATGATAGTCCTTACGGTGTATAGATATTAGTTTCCTCAATAGAACCTATAGGTACTTCTGCATAACCCTTCGGGGAAAAACTGGCTTGATGTTATGTTGTTAGGTTTATGTAAAATTACGTATGTAGGTGAGGCTGATTTTCAGTGACAGTTTTCAGCAAGAATTAACGCATCTTACAGACTACCCTGAATTCAAAGACGGATGAGAGAAGAGACGAGAGAGAGTAGTAATCGTCTAATTTCGAGTTCAAAGAAAAAAGTTGGGTTTTGTTTATGGTTTTTTTAATAATGTTTTGTGAACTCAATAATGCTCGCATTAACATCGTTGCGATAATCAGTGTACATTTAAAAAAAAACAAGATTAATGCATTTGTAATATAGATACACCTCTGCTAACCTTGCGGGGAAACAAGGTGTGATGTAATGTAGTGAAGTAATCATTAAGTGGAACCTTGTCGAGGGCTCGAACTCACTGGTGGGTCTGGCTGAAAAGCACGCTGTCTCACCAGGCTTCATGTCCGACAGAGGTAGTACCCGTGGTGAGCAGTTAGACGCTAGTCTACAGTACAACATTATTGAGTGAGCTGCAAGATCAGTTATAGCAAAACAGGCGCGTAAAAAGTTAAGAAAAGTCCTTCGGAAGATCGGGTGTTATGAAAAAACCACTGCATAAATCAATTAAAGTTTATTGAAATTTTCGTTAATTGAGATTTGTCGGTACCAACTTGGTTTTGGAGATTTTACACTTCTTGTATTACTTAAACACGCCCAAAGTTAGGTTAAATTAGCAAGAAAAACGAATCTTTGTTGGCTCCTAACTTTTTAATAGTTTAAAATTTTGGCATTCTGTTTCCGTTCAGACAATATTGTTATTTGAATATTGTATTGAACTGACATTCTATTCCATTTTTACTGTCAATTATATTTCATTGTAAAACACACGGTTCTATATAATTTAACATGGTAGCAGAGCGTAAAAACGATATTTTAACGTGCTGAAACTGGATTTTGTGACCTATAAGTGCGCATCTATCAAGAAGTTATAGAAAGATGAATTCTGTGAAATTTGAGATTGGGCGCTTAGAAGGAAGTACAAACTGGCAGACGTGGAAATACAAAGTTTCCCTGCTCTTACGGAGCACCCCAGGTACGCTAGACATAATCCAGGGTAAAGTAACTAAGCCAGAGCCACCAGCGGCACCGGCGTTACCAGCAAAGTTGTTGGAATATAAGACGGTATTGGATAACTACCAAAGCCTTGACAGTCATGCCTTGCTTATTCTTACCACAAACATGACAGAAGAAACCCTGCACAAGGTCATGCGGTGCAATACGTCAAGTGAAATGTGGACAGAGTTGCATCGTCTTTATGATGGAGCCAAGGAGGATCGAAGTTATGAACTTTGCATGAGATTCTTCCGCTTTCAGAAGACTGAAGATCACGATATGGCTACTCACATTTCAACGCTCAAAAACATCTGGTACGAATTGAATAAAGAAATTGGAAGTAATAATCTCCCCGAAATGCTTTTAATTTGCAAAATCTTGGACACACTTCCTGATCAATATTTTCATTTCAAATCGAGCTGGCTGTTAATGAATAAGAGCGATCGGAACATCGAAAACTTGACGACACAGTTGTGTGCTCATGAAAGGGCTTTAACAAGTGGAAACAGAGAGACCATTATTGAAGAAGCTTTAGTACTGAGATCGAAAGACAAAAGCAAGCAGAAAGACAAGAAAAGGAAATGCAACTATTGCGGACAGCTAGGGCACAGAGTCAAGACTTGCCCGAAATGGTTAGCCGATGGGAGACCACCCAAACCCACGTCAAATAATCAAAGTACATCAAACGTCAACATGAACCTAATGGCAATTGTAAATCATGTGGAAGACATCGATCAAGACAGCTGGTATGTCGACAATGGGTCTACTAGTCATGTTTCAAATCGAGGAGACTTATTTAAAACCTTTGAGTACTTCTCTACGTCGCACACAGTTACAACTGCAAATGGTACAGCCATTCAGGCCGTTGGAAAGGGAGCGCTGGATATCGAAGCTGACGTACATGGTACTAAAGAGATTATTACTCTTAACGACGTGTGGTATGTACCATCTATTAAGAAGAACCTGTTTTCGGTACTGTCAGCTCAGGACAAATTAACAAACACTATATTTGAATCCCGAACCCAAGAATGTATTATGAAGTATGAAGGCGGACGACATCTACTGATTGGAGTGCGAGCTAAAAATGGAGGTCTTTACAAGCTAAATGTCAAAAACATTAAGGGCTCTCATCAAATTAATCACATAGACATGTCTGACCAGATGCAATTATATCATGAGAGGCTGGGACATCAAAATAAGTTTCATGTTAAGAAGGTTGTCGAGACGGAGCTTGGCATAACGCTGAAAGTAGACAGTAAACTCTGCGAAGGATGTGTATTTGGCAAAACCCATCGACGTAAGTTTAGCACCAGAGAACGTGCGTCACAGCCTGGAGAGCTGTTACACACAGACGTATGTGGCCCGTTCAAGAATTCATTTTCCAAATTCAAATATTATGTTCTTTTTAAAGACGACTTTACAAAATATTGGCAAATCTATTTTCTGAAAGAAAAGGGAGAAGTTCATGAAAAACTTAAGCAAATGTTGGCAGAGACTAAAACTACTGGACATATTGTAAAAGAAATTCTTAGCGACAACGGCGGTGAATTCGACAATGCGAGAGTTCGGGAAATTTTACACAAGAACGGAGTACGTCAAAGATTGACAATGCCTTATATTCCTGAACAGAACGGATGTTGTGAGCGTGACCATAGAACAATTGTAGAGTCAGCAAGAGCCATGATGCATGCGCATGAAGAGATGCCTCAGGGTCTATGGGCTGAACTTGTCAATACTGCCGCTTACATTCTGAACCGCACTGGACCGACACAAGAAGGAAAGTCACCTTATGAACTCTGGTTCGGCAAGAAACCCAATATCAAACATTTGAGAATTATCGGAACCACGCTCTGCTACCATGTTAAATTATATAGAACCGTGTGTTTTACAATGAAATATAATTGACAGTAAAAATGGAATAGAATGTCAGTTCAATACAATATTCAAAAAAAATTATTAGAACCTCTTCTTAACAAATATTAATAATGAGACAAAACAATACCATGTTTAATTTTTATGTACATTGTCTGGGATGTACAAGTTTGTATGGGAAAATATGGACTATATTCACCTTAAAAGAGTAGTAGACCAATTTATTCTCGTAATTAAAAACGGTCGCAGTGTCATCTCAGCGACCATCAAATGTCAAAAACTTGTAGAAAATGTATAGAAACTCGAGATATTTTTGACAGATTGAGACTGAGAAGAGACTGTGAACGTTCTTAAAATTACGAGAACTGATGACCAATTCTCGTAATTAAAAACGTTCTAATTCTAGTCGCAGTGTCATCTCGGCGACAATCAAATGTCAAAAACTTGTAGAAAATGTATAGAAACTCGAGATATTTTTGACAGATTGAGACTGAGAAGAGACTGTGAACGTTCTTAAAATTACGAGAACTGATGACCAATTCTCGTAATTAAAAACGTTCTAATTCTAGTCGCAGTGTCATCTCGGCGACAATCAAATGTCAAAAACTTGTAGAAAATGTATAGAAACTCGAGATATTTTTGACAGATTGAGACTGAGAAGAGACTGTGAACGTTCTTAAAATTACGAGAAATGTCCCTCAGGTCTCCCCAGCATTTGGAAAATCCCAAATTTCACAACAAGAAAAAACAATTGAGGAATTGGAAAAGCTTTTCCCTAATACGTCTGCATCTAGTCTAACCAGATGTAGATAAATACCACTATTTCACTTGGAGCTGCCTATCTGACCTCCACAACCCACTTACTGGGTATTACCACTTGGTACGAATGGTTGTCACACTATCGGGCTGCTGACGACCCGTAACGACTGTCAAAAATATCCACGAATTTTTGAACGCCTTGAAGAAGCTGAATAATAAGATCAAAATAAAAATAGGAAACATGTCCACTGAATGTCATTAGATACTCATTTGTTCTATGAACGAAAATGTAGCTTTTTCTCAGAAAGTCAGAATATTCTGAAATACATTTTTGCTGAGGTGTGTTTCCCAGTGGTATAGACCTATTACCTAATCTGTTTTATAATTATTTTTAATTTTATTTGTTTCAGCACTATTTTTTTAACTTGACTGTATTTGTTTCGAAAGTCGATGAAACCACATTTCTGAATTTGCAGAAGTGTGGCTGCAAACAGATTAGTGTCGCCTTTGCCCAGCAGTCGGACAGTGGGCAGCGGCTAATTAATTTTTTTTTAGTTCGAAACCTTTCTACATATTGACAAAAACGTAAGTATTGACATGTTTCTTGAAAGCCCATTCCCTTATACATAAAAAAAAAACAACTTACAGACCCTATACCTATAATAGGCAGGAACCTATTCGTATGACGTTCCAGCTACTACTGAGCGATTTCCGCTGGATCGACGATGAAACACACCCTTAATCAATCTCTTTCATTGAAAATTCACAATATATTTAAACGCGCACCATGTACTCCTGCGCAGTGTCTGCCAATGTCGCGTACGCGTTTACACCGTCAGTCTTGAATATAACCCCGCGCAGTCCACACGCGTTTAAAAAAAACAGTAAATTAACAGGGATATGATATTGATTTTCGAACGACATAACATACGAGTAGTGTTGTGCTTTGTGACGTAACTACAGACTTGTTTATTTTCGTCTGCGATTTAAATAGAGCGACAAGGTGTGTATAATGTTTCTTTGAGGGTGTCTGACTAGAATATTGTGTTAATGATAATTATAGGCATAGGATTTTCAGGCAATAATTGTGTTTTTGTTAATAATTGACAAAAAATAAATGTAAAGACGTTACCAACAAATTTAAAAGAAATAATTTATCGATGCATTTAAACCACAAGCAGTGTTGCTGTACTCGGATAACTGTTTTAAAATTAGCACCTGGTTTTTACTGTTCATTTGTTTACACTGTTAATCTCGGTATTCAAGAATTTATCGTACGGTATCACCATGGAAAAACGTGTTAAATTCAATTGCTATCAAAAATCATTAGTAAGTTACTAATGAGATAAACGGCTCATAATGGCTTTTATATGGCAAGAAATGAATTGGTCACAAACACGTTGATTCTGTAATTGGTGTTGTAATTAATTGTAGGTAGCTTTTGAAAATATTTTAAATCTCTTTTAACTAAAATAACACAGATGCTACATAAAAAAAAAAAAACGAAGTAATATTTCTCAGATTATCGGATCCATAATGTTGTCAATATCATCGTGTCGGTCAACATTAAAACCGGCTTCTGTGTAAGAATTTACAATTCGATGGCGGACGACTCAAACGAAATGTCAACAGTGTGCTAAATTAAGAATAAAATTACAATTCAATTAAGGTTTGAGGTCGCATAAGACACTAGAAATACTCATGAGACAGTACATCAGAGTCTCGTCATTTAAGTCTGTATTACAAAACATGTGAACTGATTAACAAAACAGTCTGGATGTAAACATAATATTTTTTGTTGACAAACAAAACAAAGCTACTTGCAGTGCGACGTCCACATTTCGTCACACCTAGCAAAGTACTGTTTTCCTGTTCGCAAGTACTCAAAAACAGCATCAATAATTAGATCCATCGACGTATCCGCGTTGGAGTTGAAGGCTAATTAATAAGTTTCCTGACATTTTTTGTATTCTTTTACAGATGCGTACGCTTATTATACTACTCATTGGGTTCATTTGTATGGGAGAAGTATTCCCTAGACACGTCTTAGAAGGAATAAACGAACCCGATTTGCTATCGCCTGACCAGAACGACGGAATCAGAAAGCACACATCGGATCAAAACCGACATCGGAGAAGAAGGTGGCAAGCGAGCTATGGTTACGATTACGCTCCTCCACCCCCATATTATTATTCGGAGAGAAGAGACTATGATCGTAATCAGCAAGACCTCTTACCACAGATAGTGAAATTACTTGAAGAGATTTCGACCTACGTCAAAAGGCCGCAGCCGCCGGCGGCACTACCACAGCCCATCTACATACCCTATCCGGTACCTTATCCTGTTCCACAGTTTACGTCTTGCTCAGAAAACACAACGAAGAAACCATCTATTCACACCAGATTCCCTGTGATGGAGGATACAAACCAAAATTGGGGATTTGTCATTGATAAAGACGATGATACAGATGATTTAAGCGATTCAAGACCCATATCCTTCGATCCGATTAAACCGTTACGACCCATGAAGCGACCAGCCCCTAAAGTTGAGCATGGCAGTTCTATGGGAGATGTAAGTAGCCTCTTGTTTACGTAAACAATTATAGATAATTACGTTCTCTCATCATCTTTACTAATCAAAAATAATTTTACTGGCGAACACTCGGAATTTATTAACATTTCCTTGTCTAGACCTTCAATAAAGCTAAACAAATTCTTGTGATTGGTTATTCTTCACATTTTTATGGTCTACTAGCTTTTGCCCGCGGCTCCGCCCGCGTGGATGTCGGTTATCGCGTAAAAAAGTAGCCTATGTCCTTACCCATATCCCAGGCTATATCTCGGCCAAATTTCATGACGATCGGTTCAGCGGTTAAGGCGTGAAAGCGTAACAGACAGACAGACAGACAGACAGAGTTACTTTCGCATTTATAATATTAGTAGGGATGTGTATATAAATCCACGAACCACGTTACGTAATCCATGTTTACATAATTTCAAACATCTTTGATCATTGAGTTTTTAAGAGTATTAAATGAAAATCAGCGTTATTATCAGCAGTGAAGCAATAAACGAAGTGTGCTATCCAGTTATTTACGCGTGGTTCCACTTTCTGACTTCGTGCGCACAAGCCGGCAATTTCTGCAGATGAAAACTTATCAGTGTCGTGTTTAATATTGTTATCTTCTTTTCCAGCCTCCGTCTACTGCGGCTCCACTTTTCAATGACCAGACTGGTCCTGGAGTGTTAAGGACACCAATCAATTGTAACGCTGCTATTGTATTGTGTTGTGCTGAGAGCAAGTCACAGCAATTGTGCTTCAATGGTACCTCATACGACAATGGAAACGCCTGCAGTCAGTCGTCAGTACAAAATGCTGTGGAGTCCATCAAGTCTACATTCTCGCCCGTGCAGTGAGTTGTAACTAAATTGTAAGAAAAGTCATTGTCAGTATTGTCGCAACCGCGCCCTTGGTTTTTATGTTAATGTTTTGTTGTACTTGTAATTTTACAATAATTGTTTATTAACATCCAAAGCCTATTGATGTATGTGAAAAGTGTTAAAAATATACGTTTTTGTAATGTCAATGATTGATTAAGGTTGCCGCAGACCGGCGCCAAGTGACTACTAGATCAATTTCCATGAAGTTTTCATAGAAGTTCTATTAGGGTCACGTCGCGCCTGTCGCAGGAGCCTTTATACATGTTTTTGTGTTGGTTACCCTTGATTTCTGGAAATCGTTTATGTTTAAGAAAAATGTCAAGTCGGTCGATTGGCTGTATTTATGTATTTGGGATAATCAATCACAATATCTTACTTTCTATGAAATCATATTAGTCACTCAACCGATAATAAGTGTCATATAGCCAGGTTTTCTGAAACCGGAAGGGTAATCGCGTGATACATTAACAGTAGGAATGACTTTCAATTTGTTCAACAATATTCATTGCGTTATTTACGTGGTCGAAAAGACAATTTTCATAAACATATGAAGCCATGGATTAGCAACATCCTTCAAAATGATTCAAAGACATTCTGATTGATAGTGTGTTACGCAATTATTGTTATTTTTGGTTGGGAAATCATCACATAACTTCTCCCGCTCTGGGGAGCGGGAGGGCGTGTCAGACTCACTGACTAAAACCCACCCGAGTTCCTTCAGTTGCCTGTGTGACAGGGGCCACGGTATCTCTTTCGAACAACACGCACCCCTGGCTGGACGCGATTAGGGTGCAGGTAAGATTGTCGTGGATTATATAATGTCAGTTTCCGTATAAATGTAATTTAGGAACATCAATGTTGTAACTCCTTTTGTAAAGTTTTCGTATCACATTTGTAACCTCGTCAGGCTTGGAGGAATGACAATTTAGTTTTCCATTGAAACGCAACTGAGCCAATATTGAACGGATTCCGTATTCACTATGAACATTGAAATTAGTGAAACTCACAATGAAATTCCTCTGAATTGGGATTGCGAGAGGATTTTTGACATAAATAACATTTTGTTTGACACAAATTAGTAGAAAATGTGTTTTTATTCTCTATTACAAACGAACTACAAGTAAAACCACCTATAAACATTATTTTAAGTAACGTTTATCTAATCTCCTAACAGAACACAGTAATAGTATTAAAAACTAAAATACTTTTTTCGATGCCATATTTAAATATCGTTCCTTATGCCTACGTAAATAATGTTATTTTAAATTATATTGTAGACTGTTGAGCACTATTCTGGCTAACTGGTAAAATTTTGTAGTATATGTTATGAAATATGCTTGAAACTTCATCATCATCATTTCAGCCGAAAGACGTTCACTGCTGGACATTGGCCTCCCCAAGTGCCGCCACTTTGACCAGTTCTGTGCTTTTCGTATCCAACGGATTTCTGCGGCCTTTACCAGGTCATCTGTCCGAATTGTGAGAGGCCTTCCAACGCTTCTTGACGAGTTGAAACAATACCACAGATAATTTCTTGTCGGTAATGTATGACAATTGTAGATATCGATACCTATCTTGCTTAAAATTTTAGTTGAACTAAAATGTTAAGCAGGATGTGTATCGATACTGTAGAGTATATATAAGTATATCAATATTCTGTAAACGCTGACGCACGCGTTATTGTTTCCGACAAAATAAATTAAGATCAAACGAAATTTTACTGTCAGTCAGTTCAGTGTGTAACAGTCAAACAGCATTTATGTACGTCGCTTAGAAGTGTATTTTTTGTTAGTATATTTTTATTGGCGGCTTAGCACTAGCAATCGAATAAGTGTTTCCTAGTCTGTATTTTAGTATTAGTGTGTCTAAGTAACAAAATAAAAAAAAAGTAACATAACTCTGTGGTTTGATTATTATAGTGTAACCAAGAACCCAAGAAAAAACTGCAAACAAAATTGTGTTGTCATCATAAATAATTCATTTAATGATTCAAGCACCAAGGTGGCAATGTCCTCTCAATAGTTTCTTAATTTGGAAAATCTCCACTTTTTAATAACATAACATTACGGCTGTATTCCCCTAGGGTTTTTTTTTTGTGTAGTGTGGGAAATCATCAAATGACTTCTCCCCCTCCTGCTCTCTACCGGAGAGCAGGAGGGGGAGAAGTCATGTTATTGCTGGTCAGCGCAGGCAGTTTTATGCTTTTTGCTTTATTACAGCGGGAATCGTCGCCAAAAAGCGTCGACAGGTTCCTATCTGATTAGTCGGCGCTGGTTCGCGCTGATTTGGCTAAAAGTATTCAAACTGCCTGCGCTGACCAGCGTTGACAACCAGCGCTTATCGCCGCCAGTTACCACCGTTCTACATGAATACACCTTCCATTGGGAAAACTGTTTTTGAATGCGAATATTTAAACTACACTTCTTGTCGAGTGCCAGCCTGTAGAAAGTTTAATTGAAATATCCGTTTTTTTTAGGGGTAATGTAGATACACATCATTATGACCAATTTTTTGCAATAAAACTATCCCTAAAATAGTAAAAAAAAATCTGCTGCTCCATAAACATTTTTGTTCGAATAACCCGACAAAATGTAAGGAAAAACTGTTTTTTTTTTCTATTACCTATTGTATTTCGATACCGCCTGACACAATGCCAAGAAACAAATTTTTGGGCTGGTCAATTACAAATTAGTCATACTATGAGACACAAAGAAAAAGACTGAAAAAGATGACTCACGATCTTGAATGAACCAACACTTGTATTCAATTTGCAGTACAACACTCGCCTCTTATATCGCCTTAGATAATAGGTACAAACAGTTACGTTGGTGTGCATAGCGTCATTGTAACGGTGTCCTACAAAGATAACGGTTAACTTTAACTGCACTGTTATCAGCAAGGTAACGTAGCCCACATGGTTTTTACAGGATGATTCGATAGTAATTCATCATAATAGTAATGTAAGTCATTTAAGTTGATGGGTATTTTCTTAGTTTTTGACTCCTCAAAACATCAAGGACATTTTTTTTTCTAGAGTAGATAGGGTCCGACTATCTGTGCCCTGAGTGGAATACCTCTGACTTACGACCTGTCAAACGACATCGCGGCAGGCCTAGATGGCTATGGCGGGATGAGCTGGACTCCTATGATGTAAATTGGTCCCTGGCAGCTCTGGACAGAGAAGTGGAAAGAGAGTAAGGAAGCCTTTGTCCAGCAGTGGCACTTAAAGGGTTTTTTTTTGAGGCCGGAAAATCATCAAATAACATCTCCCGCTCTGGGTGGCGCAGGAGGGCGTGTCAGATTTTACTGACTAGAACCCACCAGTGTCACTTCAGTTGCCTGTTTGCCAGGGGCCACGGTATCTCTTTCGAACAACCCGCACCGCTGGCAGGTATCGCCCCTTGCGGACCCCAACAGTTATGCTGACATCTCTTTGAGGCTCGCGTGGAACACAACGCGCCGTCGACCCGGCCTTGGTCCTTACACAGCGAGGACAGCGAGCTACCCATTACTCGCCATCCGCAAGCCCGTGCCTGCGGTGGCCGGGAATCAGCCTGGGATACCCGACGCACAGGGCGTCTCCTGCGGCTACTAGGACCTTGAGTGCGCATATACTGCCTGCACTTAACTGGCTAATATAATCATAAATAATAGAATTTGCTTGGCTATGGGTATGGGGTTTAAAAAAAAAAAAAAAAAACATCGTGGGTGAACTCAAACTCAAACTGAAACTCAAAGCATTTATTTCAATTAAACCTTTCACAGGCACTTTTGAATTGTCAAACAAAAATCGAAGTTGAAGCTAGGTGCCCATTCCAAAAACGTAGATCTCTATGGAGAAGAACGGGCAAGAAACTCCAAGGACACTCTTTTAAATCGTGGGTATTACAAAATTTTGGGAACATTATTCTTGGTGCTTCTATATGTGAGAACAAAAAATATATAAAAAATTAAGATTCAAAATAAGCCATGGCAGATAAGAGATGACCAGTCTCAACCGACGGCGCCCGTTCACGAACTTGACGCATGGATCAGCACCATCCAGCTCAACCATTTTCTAGGGAACCGAATGATCCAACACACACACGCCACCATCAGTGAGACATTTAAGTGAGCATGACATACTCTCAACTACCACGTTTTTTCAAGTCGACCATCAAAACAACATATTATAAGGATGCATGGTACTCACATTTACAAAAATTTGACAAAATGCTTCTAAATTATACAAAACTATAGTTTCAATCCTATTTGAGAAATTCATAAAATTTGACTTCCAAAAAGAAAGAAAAATATATAATAAGTATCCATTGAACCTGGAGTAAATACATCGTCTGCAATCGACAACCCCAGAGAACGATCGCTCATTCCTTTTATGTACGACAAGAGGCCTTTTCCCAGCGGTGGGATGGTTTCTGCGAAAATGTGAATTCATAAAATCATTCGTTATCGCTAGACGTTATCAGCACCTAACAAAATTTTTGCAGAATATTTTATTTACAGTGGCGAAAATTCAGAGAATGACTGAAAACTGATATCTAGGTGTGGGCACGTTCTAGTACATTAAGTATCAACAGTTGAGTCATAGCTTAGTAAGTAGAAGAGCTAATGATGTATGACTGATTGCTTTAAGAGTTGCCGCCGCGCTTGGCCAGGCCGACAAGCTGTGGGGACTGTCGCATCCCATGGGGCCTGTGGCGGCCGAAATTCAGACTCCGGGGTGCTGCTGAGAATTTTACTATTACTGAATGTGTCTGTGTCTTCGCAGCATGTCTTCTGTATCTAAAACTCTGCATCTCTTTCATATCGGTTTGTGATTATTTCTTTGATTGTATTTTGTAAATATTTTAATAATCAATCAATCTTGCTAGCCTTTTCCTAACTATCTTGGGGTCAGCTTCCAGTCTAACCGGATGCAGCTGAATATCAGTATTCTACATGGAGCGACTGCCTATCTGACATACACATCCTAGTTACTGGGCAGTATGATACCTTGGTGAGACTGACTGTCAGACATTTCGGCTTTTAAATATCCGTAACGACTGTCAAATATCTATGAATGACAGCCGGGATCAACGGATTAACGAGCTTTTCGGGGCACGGAGGCGTCTTGGTATGTAACGGATGGTCACCCATCCACGGATCGACCTCGGCAAGAGTTGCTTAACCCTGAAGATGGACCCGTGCGTCTACTATTACTTAGCCACGAGCCCCTCTTTTATTGTTATTATAAAATAGTCTTTACTACAATAAAAAAAATAACATCCAATTACAGCACGGACTAAAGGAGATTTGAAATTTATTGCACCGTTGTCTGTTCCCATTATTCTTGAAAGGCTGATCGGCGTGGTTACTGCATTTTTTGCAATTCCTTTTATGGTATTCCGAAGCAGGTTTCGGACCGGTTCATCGACCTAAAATGCCATGGGCAGTCATGGCTATGGGACGCTTGTATGGAATTTAAACAGGACTTGAGACCGGGTGCGTATAAAGATTCTTCTACTTTAATTTTATCTTTCTTTCATAATTTCTATACGACCATCGCCACATAAAATGCATTGTTTTAGTTTTGCAAGCAATTGCAAAATCGCCGATTAAGTACTTGTTTATATTCGCTGAATAGGCTGTCGCAATCAACACAAGTGGGTAACCTAGTTTTTGTATATTTATTTCATTGTTTTTACTAATAAATTGCCCAATGATTTATTTCCTGAAAAATTCCTTGTGATGCGTCTCCATCAAAAATAAACACTACAACTTTTCTGTGGACGTATCTACCAACTGCGGTACTTTCAGTACCGTTAGCTACTTCTATAAATAACACAGATCTAAGTAAATGGCTATGCAATATAGACTATATTATTATAGAATCCATGTTTGTGCTAATTAAAGAACGCCTATTGTTTCGTAATTGCGGTTGATTTATACAAAAACTCTCATTTGTTGTCCATACCACGTCCAAGAGGCTGAATTAATGTGTTTCAACAGAACTAATTAGATTATTGCACAAACTGTTGCATGTCATTTCAATGTTGTTAATTACAGTAAGATAACATCATGTCTGTATTCGCCGAAGAACCATTGCAGACGCAGACGCAGCGAGCAGACATGTACCTCCACCCACATTTCGCCTGTTATGTTTAAAAGGGGAGAGTTTGCGCAGGAGCTGAACGACCTGATCCCGCCATCGTTTTTTTATTACCGGATTACCAGACGCACTGCAGGGTACCATCCGCACTTGGTCAAACTGTGGAACTCTCCGCCTGCGCCTGTGTTCCCTTCCACATTTAACCCATCTACCTTCAAAACAAGAGTGAATAGGCATTTTCAGGGTATGCTCGTTCCATCATAGACCTCATTAATGGCTTTCCATCAGGCGTGATCGAGGTCAATAGCAGGCCATGCCGTAGGTAATCTACATAAATAAAAAACTTTTTAACAAAAAATTAAACCGCCGAAGAAACTGAAAAGCAAAAAACAACAAACCTTTTCAGTTTTTTCGGCGGTTTAATTTGTTTCGTTAAAAAGTTTTTATTTTATAATTTTTTGGTACAGTCGCCAGCAGGTCAAGCTATCCCAAACTGTAAAATTTTCCCAATTGAACATAAACCTTATTCCTTTGGAATAAAGTTGAAAAACTGTCAAAGAAATTTGACAGATTGGGGTAGCTTGATGTGCTGGCCTCTGTACTATAATTTACTAATTACTACATGCTTAATTTTTGTTTACCTACTTTTTGTAATACACAACTCAGTATTAAAATCTGTGAGTAAACAATCATTCATCCCCTGTTTTCCTACCCCTTAGGGCTGTATATTTTTTCGAAATTTATATGTACCAACCTCGGGGACCCTTTAAAAAAAAAAAAACAAAATCGGACTAGGTACTCTGAAAAAAGTTATGCGTGGTAATACATAAAAAAAAAATACGCGTCGTCTTGAGAACCTCCTCCGTTTTTTCGTCGGTTTAAAAAAAAAGTTCTGACTGTCTGACTGACTGACTCATCAACGCCTAGCCCAAACCCTTGGACCTAGAAAGCTGAAATTTTGCACAGAGGTTCTCTTTATAATTTAGACAAGGAATGGGGTAGGTTTTTTTTTTAAATTCAACCCCTAGAGTTAATAAGGGGATGAAAGTTCCGCGCGGGCGAAGCCGCTGGCAAATGCTAGTTTAAAAAAATCTTTATTTATTTAACAAAAGTACCATGTAACAGGGGGCGACCCAATTGCCATCAATCGGGTACTCATCCATATTCAGAGCTGCTTCTGAGAAATTCCAGATGGAGAAACCCAATGACAGTTTTCGCGACTACGAAATTGAACCGGAGAATCGAACGCGTTTGCGACCACTAGACCAACGAGTTCAGCATTCTACGAGTATTTACCTGCTTTAAAAAATATTATGATCTAGGAAGAACAAGGGGAAAACTCATGACACCTGCGTTCCAAACCATCCAAAAATTACCCAAAAAGAATTTTCAAACAATCCAAGCACAAAATTTCGCGTATTCCAAACTCCACTCAGTCCGTAGGGAGACTAAAATAAAAAGTTTTAAGTGCTTTTATTTCATCACGTAAAAATTAAACTTTTCCTATGGGAAAATCCCAGGTCGGCCGACATCGTAAAACATAACGTTTGTTTCAATTGCTATGATGTTGCTATGGGGTTCCCATCGTCTATCACTGTCAAAAGGGAATACCGATTAAAACTTGCATCCTAATTGCGTAATTCACGATGAATCATAATCCGTTTCGTTTTGATACAGTTTGCTAAACCATTTCTTCATATGTTCGAAAATGTGTCTGCTCAACAACGTAAATAACGCAATGAATAATGTTGATTTGTAATAGTATATTATGATGCAAGTGAGCTAAGTTGCTCATTATACACGAGGCTGTGGGTTGCAGCCCAAGCCGTATAGGCGAGGGCGTAAATCAGCCGAGTGTCTAGTGAGCAAGTTACTCACGAGTTTCTTACGCACTTTTCAGGAGAGACAAAAAACTTAATAACTTTTCTTGTGATAAAGCCAGCTTGTTGTGATTTTGCATGTAGCTATATATTTACACCACAGTAAATATGGTGTGCTTGATTTTAAGGTATTCCCCCTATAACATTAGTTTTTGGTTGATACATCTATTTCGCATGACGATTATACGGTAAAGCTCCGTTAAAATTCCCCCAAAAATGAATAGAATTTATGGACGTAAAACCTTTCTCCTTTAATAATTAATATTTATACCAATATTAATTTTTACCTATTTGGTGACTTAAAATACTGCAATTTAGGAATGAGAACCGATCAAAACTAACGTTATTTACGTGATTTCAAAAAATCATACATCTGTCTGGCTTGTCATTAATATTCAGAGGTGTTTGAATTCGAAATAGAAGTATAAACTAGTTTTGTTCTTTAATCGAGAAAAAAAAGCAAATGGTACTAATTATACAATATTTTCTGTCGACCTCATACCCCAACGATGAGGTGGAGATCATGTATGAGGATATCCATCCAAATAAAATAAAAATATCGATCCAAAGCCATGCATGGCTCTAAAACGAATTTCACCGTTGTCATGGGGGACTCCAACGCGAAACTGGGCATACGGGACGATGCGGCTTTAGCACCGTAGACCACATACATACGCTGCGGCAGGTTATACAGAAGACCGAAGAGTATAACCTGCCTCTCTGCTTAGCGTTTGTGGACTACGAAAAAGCCGTCGATTTGATCGAGACATGGGCTGTAATGCAGTCTCTTCAACGGTGCCAGATCGACTATCGGCACATCGAGGTGCTGAAGTGTCTGTATGAAAACGCCACATGTCTGTCCGACTCCAGGACCGGACTTCAAAACCTATCCTTCCGCAGCGAGGTGTGAGACAGGGAGATGTTATCTCTCCGAAACTGTTCACCGCTGCACTGAAGGATGTCTTTAAGGTTCTGGACTGAAAAGGGGCTGGCATCAACATCAATGGCGAGTACATAACTCACCTTCGGTTTGCCGATGATGTAGTTGTCATGGCTGAGACCATGGAGAACCTCAGTGCAATGCTCGATGACCTTAGTAGAGCTTCCGAAAGAGTGGGTCTTAAAATGAACATGGAAAAGAAAAGGTCATGACGAATGTCCATTTAATACCCACTCTCAGGACGATCGGAGGCGCAACACTTGAAGTTGTGGACGAGTACGTTTACCTAGGACAAACTGTCCAGTTAGGTAAGTCCAACTCCGAGAATGAGTACAATCGTCGTGTCCAACTCGGCTGGGCAGTGTTTGGGAGGCTTCGCAATATCTTCTCGACCCAAATACCACAGTGTCTCAAGACGAAAGTCTTTGATCAGTGTGTGTTGCCAGTGATGACCTATGGTACCTACAGAAACATGGTCGCTCACAAAGGGCAATGGAGAGGGTTATGCTCGGAGTTTCCCTACGCGATCGAATCAGAAATGAAGAGATCCGCAGGAGAACCAAGGCAACCGACGTAGCCCGAAGAATTGCCAAACTGAAGTGGCAGTGGGCAGGACACACTGCTCGCAGAACAGATGGCCGATGGGGCCGAAAAGTTCTGGAGTGGCGACCGCGTACTGGAAGACGTAGAGTGGGAAGGCCTCCCACATGGTGAACCGATGACCCTGTGAAGGCCGCGGGAGTCCGCTGGATGTGGGAAGCACAAGACCGGTCGAAGTGGAGGAGCCTGGGGGAGGTCTATGTCCAGCAGTGGATGTCTTTTGGCTGAAATTATGATGATGATGATGATTAACCAACACTACTACACACCAACGTTACCCCACGCATTAAAATTACAGACTCGCTACGGCAGCTCACTGGCTCACTGCTTGATTCGAATGCCATACGCCCGATGGCTAATTCGCAGAAGTCATCAGATGACATTGATTGTGTGTGTTGGGTGTGGTTAACATGATGATACGTCTGCGTATTGACGAAATCTTGAGACAGCAATACTAAAAAATGTAGAAGTATGTGCACACGTGTGCAGTGATGACTAATATCCCCAGGATCATGTTGATATAAGACGGTCGTATACGCATACATTTCTATGGCCTGATACGATTTCCTTGGATTATTAAAAAATTGAATGTCGTACGTGCATACGTCTATATGGCACGTCAAAACTGCCTCAATAAGTAATAATATTGCTCTTACGTCTATTATACGGCTATGTGGCCCAAAAATAAGTGTAGACTGTCTAGCTTACGGCAAATAATATTTTGCAATTCATACAAAAAGTTATTAATACTAAATTATAAGAAAAATTGAGGTTATGTATTGCTTATAGTAGAATCCAATGGCATTAAAAACGAAAAATCGCATTTTTGCATGTACGCCCCTATGGTTTGAGACCCGCGATATAGCCATACGGCCTACTTCAGAAATATCATTTTAGTGATAAAATGCAAATATTTTATAACAAATTATTGTGAATTAAAAATAATTTGATGATGATGATGAATTTTTTTTCGTCTTCATTATGGACACATTTATTTATTCCAAAAATTTTAATGAATTTTCAGTGGCATGAAACCTCTTTGTTGTTACAAAAAAAAAACTATACTACACGGTTAAATTGAAAATGCTCTGTTTACTCGCATATAATTTGCAGTTAGGTACTAACTTAACTTTGTAGGGATAATTCTATTATGCACTAGTGCGTAATATTATTATGCACGTGTGTGTTATAGTTCGGTTTATGGCCTTAAGAACGATGTAATAAGGCTCACTTTACGAGCAAGTGTGTTGAAAAAATGAAACCGATTATGATTAATCATGTATTAAGCAATAGGGTGCTGATTTACACGGTGCGATTAAATAGGGTATTTTCCAATTTGATAAAAACTATTTTAATTTGAAGATTGGGACGATATATTTAACAGAAAAATAAAAAATTATATCAATTTACACAAAGTTGGCGTCACGTGATAAAAAGTCATCGTAAGGAGCGTTTTGGCGGTAAATTCAAAACAACGAAAAATGAATATGATTTAAATCGTTTTTAATTGAGAAAATGCATAAAAATCAATTTACTTTTATTTTTCTGTTAATTTCGTCCCAATCTTCAAATTAGAATAGTTTTTAATAAATTGGAAAATACCCTATTGCTAAATTGCCAGTGGCATTCAATAAGTAGAAGCAACAAAAAGTTGCACCTTCAAAACAGAGTTTAGACTACTTTAGACGGTGCAACTCAGTTGTTGCTTGTTGGTTCAATTCTATTCTATGCCATATTGACAATGTAACGAAGCCGAGGAGCAGACTGAAGAGCCGTCTTTCTCGAGCTTTCTCTAGTCGACTATCCCACTATATGACGGTAGGTATCCCAGTCTAGTGCGGCACGATTGAAACTCTCAATCGTCTCAATCAATCAATCTCTCGTGGCTTTTCAAACATCCCCCTCCAGCTGACTATGATGAGTCAGCAGAAATGCTTCCAGCGGGCCACCAACTGCCATGACACAGATGGAAATCTCTTAATCCACTATAGATTTATATAATTTACGGCTAAAATTAAGACTCTCGTATCTTTATAAATAATAAAGCAAGGTCCTCATAGCTTTGCACAGTAGACCTTTCCTTATGGAAGTAGCTTACACAGGTAAAATTCGCTTACCATTCTATTTATATGTCTAGTTTGGCAATAAAAAATGCTACCATTAGTAAGCCAGACGATTCGTTTCTGTTTATAGATACCATGTATAAGAAGCCAGAGAGCAGTGGTGGCCAATTGGTAACGGCTGCGACTTACGAGTTGTAGGTCATAGGTTCGAACCCAGACAGACGCTTTACTTTTTGTAAATTATTTCATCACCACTGCTCTCGAAACGGTGAAGGAAAACATCGTGAGGAAACCGATATGTCCTAGAACAAAAAAATCGAAGACATGTGACATCTACCAACCCGCACTGGGCCCGCGTGGTGGATTACGGCCCCATCCCTCTCACCGAGAGGAGGCTTGTGTCCCAGCAGTGGGAACATTATAGGTTGATGATGATGATAAGAAGCCAGGTGGGCCGGTGCCGGCAATACTTAGTCAGGTACCTACCGATAAACTGCAGTACGACTGTGGAGCCACATCGCAAACTATGCCCCACCTCTTGTCATACTCTCTGTACACTAACACTTGCAATATGGAAGACCTTACGCTGTCAAAATGGCCGAATTCTGGTAGTATGACGAAGAAGAAAATTGCAATGAGTAAGAGGAAGAAAGTTGCACCATGTAAATGGGGCTTAGGTTTTTGACCGGGTTTGCTATCTCGCTTGCGATGTGCTGTCCCTTTCTGGGCCACGGCCAGCAGTTTATTGTTTTGATGGCACGCGTCATGTTAAGGTCAGTTCGGCGTGTTAATGACACCGATTTTTGTGAACTGGAACAGGTAATGTTAGTAATTTATCTCCTGATATAGCTGAGGCCACGAGTGATTTAGTAACTTTACGCAAAATGAGCTGTCATCTGTTGAATTTTGTTCGAAACTTAAAAAGAATTTCATCAGATGACAGCTTATTTTCTGCGTAATTTACGTAAATTACGCAGTTCATTTCGTGCGACAGATATAACGCTCAGTAAATGTTTGTAGGTAGGTACTAGGATTTAAGCGGTAGTCTACTATTAATAGACTTGACCTAAGGAATTAACAAGATCAGCGGTCAAGGTTAAAATACTGTATCATAATTCGTTTCCTTGTTGTTAACATGCATAGCTCGACGGGCTTCCGAGTGTAAAAATACATATTTTCGGTTAACTGATTTTCCTATACCCCGACTGCTAATAGCCGTCACAATTTTCGGGTTACGGGTTTGTGAACAGAATGCGGACCATTGACAACATTGATTGATGTTCGATTCGGCACTGAATATGGAATGATTGTGAATACATAGCCATGCAGTAGTCAAATGCTCATTACCTTTCTGAAGTGCAACTGCCATATTAGTCTATTCAGTTATTGTCAATTCGAATACTCATGGGAAGTTTTCCTAGAATTGGGTTGTGAATTAGAATCAGTTATTTCTTTTTTATACTTGTAATGTCCGCCTGCTGGGCAAAGGTCTGCCCCATAATTTACCACTGTTCCTTGTATGTTGCCGTTTCCGGACAAATTCCTGTAACACATCTAAGTCATCACTCAACTATTCTCGGCGATGCGCGACGCCCGTCTTCTGGCACCCACTGCGTGCTGACTCTGGCCCATTTCTTTTTTTAACATATCATTATGTTATAGAACCCGAACTTTTTGGAAAACTCCTGTCAAATAGAGATGGGTCACAAGTAAAAATAAATCGATTGGCAAAATCATGCAATGACAGCGACAAAATCATCAATGCCTAAACACCTGCCATACCTGAGAAAAAATCAATTTCGCAAGCTAATTTAAAGGAATCCCTTATAGTATTTTTTAATTAGTAATGACAATTTAATTAAGCCGTTCGGCGATCATTTTAGCACTCGTAATTGAAATGAGTGACCTCAACTAAACATCACTGATGTTTTTGTGATTGTTCTCGTCATCGATATGTTATTGTCATTGATACAGAAAAATCATCATTCAGCCCATCTTTGCTATCAAATAATCATTATTATCAACCATAGATACCTAAGCACGGTTAACTAAACGAAACAAAAGGCTTTTCAAAATAAATACACTGAAAAAATATTGTTTTCTTTTTCGTTTCAACTTTATTGCCAGCCTTTTTCATTCTGACGACTTTTTAAGCATGTCCTATTAACAATTCTGGAATATTGCAAATTGCTTCGTAATTTATTCCCGAATTTGCTTATAATTTATTAAAGCTAAATTCGTAGGGAATCTTTACGAGAATAAATCGAGTTTTTGTTCCAAATTGATTGCTTTTTAACGACCACAATAACTGTATTTCTGAAAATTTGGAACGTGTGACGTGTGTTAATGAGTGAGAAGTACTTATGTAGGTTGCATTTTGTATGAAGGTACGAGGAAATACGGCCTATCTTCTTCTGTTTTTTTTTTCTGCTGGCTTTTGCCCATTGCTTTACCCGCGTGGATTGAGATTATCCCAAGGGAACGTATTACCGGGATAAAAAATATCCTATGTATTTTTTTTTTCCTATGTATTAAATCAAGTTATAAAGTATCTGTGTGCCAGACTTTTTTGCGTGATTGAGTAACAAACATCCAAACATACATTTTCGCATTTATAATATTTTTAGCGGCCTTTTTGTTTTTGAGGGTGGGAAATCATTAAATAACTTGAGGGCGTGTCAGAAATTTACTGATTATACCCATCCGGGTTCTTTTAGTTGCCTGTGTGCCAGGGACTACGGTATCTCTTTCGAACAACCCGCACCCCTGGCTAGTCCAGTCATTATAGTAAATTCACCTCGGAATTCGAGATACCCAGCTGTAAGTCTGTAAATACTTGTATATTGACACCCTAAAAGTTGTCTCAAAACCCACATATGGTAGGGTGTAAGCAACTATTAAATTTCAAGGTCAAAGGTCACAAAAATCGGTTTATTGCGCTTTTTTTGGAAATATCTCATTTCCTATGGGTTTTTGCTATTTGCATTTGTCATCAATATTGTAGAATATAAAATTCTCTACAAATTTTATCTACATTTTTTTTTATACGGTGAACCGTTTTCGAGATAGAGGGCGGAGAGCGCGCGGTCACAGCATCACATCAGGTCAACCGGTGCCTCCGGTGGAAAACGCGCCATATATAGTTGATGAACTATCGATAAATCAATGATTATAAATATTTGTCAATTGTTATTAACTGTTATATTATATTTTATAATTTTTTCCTAACCTATCCACTTTTTATTCAATATTAATTTATTTAACAACACTTACCTGCCCATGTAATTGCAGAATTGTTAATGAAAATAAAGGAATTATATTTGAATTTTAACCTAACTGGCCACAAGCTAAAGAACAATGCAAGTCCGCTTTCCTGCATCCGCGTTGCGAACCACAACCACTCTTGCAGTTGCAGAAAATTGTATTTAGCAAATCTTCTGGAGCAGGTGGTAAAATTGTCATGATAGGCTCCAGAAAATCGTTTCGCATTGCCCAACCCCATACTTGGGGTTCCAAATCATGTCCTAACCAAGTTTGAACTAGATAATATACACGGTTGAAATGTTGATGAGCAGCTACACTTGTTGGTGGAATATTTGAAAGCTGCAAAGGTTTATTAAGTTTTGTAGACTTGACGTAATGCATATAACGAAGATGATCGATACTTTTCACAGATTTCAGAGCATTATAGACTGCCAATAAGGTTTGAGTTCCACTCTCTAATAATCTCTGGGCCGAACAATTTTCTTCCTTAAATGCTGCAGCTAGTTCATCCAAATTTGTCAGAAATTTGTCCAAATCAGAAATAAAATATGTGTTTTGGAATGAGGATAATTATCAAAACTTTTAGTCGAGTATATCTCCACTTAATTTTAGTAAACGGTTATCAGTATTATTGAATAAATATAGATTTAATGCATGAAGAAAATGATAAAATAAAATATAATAGTTAATAAAAATTGACAAATATTTTTAATCATTGATTTATCGATAGTTCATCAACTATATATGGCGCGTTTTCCACCGGAGGCACCGGTTGACCTGATGTGATGCTGTGACCGCGCGCTCTCCGCCCTCTATCTCGAAAACGGTTCACCGTATAAAAAAAAAATTTAGACAACATTTGTAGAGAATGTTGTATTCTACAATATTGATGACAAATGCAAATAGCAAAAACCCATAGGAAATGAGATATTTTCAAAAAAGCGCAAAAAACCGATTTTTGTGACCTTTGACCTTGAAATTTAATAGTTGCTTACACCCTACCATATGTCCCCCCCGAGTGGGTTCCCGCATTGTCGTTGCGGGGGGGCTCAGTAACTGTGGATTCCGACCACGGTGAAGCCAAGAGGAACCCAAAGGTGGGGCCGCTCGTCAGGGCTTTTGCCTCAAAGCCGACGACGTAGCGGCCAAAAAGTAGGTTGCGGTGAGGTGCACCGCAACTGAGGTGGGCCGCGATGTCGAATGGGAGGCATCGCGGCTGAGGGTACGGGCTGCGGTAGAGGAGGAGTGCCGGTGCTTCTGAGCAGCGCTCTTCCCTTCCGTGGCCTGGACGGGGCCGCCACCGTTTGATGGCGGAAGCGGTGGGGCCGCAGGGGAAGAGGAGTGTCGGTATAGCGTCAGCCGCTCTCCCTATCCTCTGCGGCCGAAAAGTGGTAGACGGGACGGCGCGTTGTGTTCCACAAGCGCGCCGTCAAAGATGTCAGCAACCACCGGTGGGGTCCGCAAGGGCCGATGCCTGCCAGGGGTGCGGGTTTGTTCGAAAGAGATACCACAGCCCCTGGCATACGGGCTACTGAGGGAACACGGGTGGGTTTTAGTCAGTAAAAGTCTGACACGCCCTCCTGCTCTACTCAGCAGGAGAAGTCATTTGATGATTTCCCACACAAAAAAAAAAAAAAAAAAAAACCCTACCATATGTAGGTTTTGAGACAACTTTTAGGGTGTCAATATACAAGTACTTACAGACTTACAGCTGGGTATCTCGAATTCCGAGATTCTTACCTAATTTAAGCTTAAATGACTGGCCTATGGCAGGCATCGGCCCTTGCGGACCCCACCAGTTGGTGCTGACATCTCTATGCGTCGCGTCTCGTGATGGTCGAAAATTATCCCACAGGAATTTACTATTGGGTTGAAAAGGATCCTATGTGCAAGTTAGAATCTATCTGTGTGCCATGTTTTATAGCTTTTTCGTGATTGAGTAACAAGCATCCGTCCAAACATCTTAATATCGAAACAGTCAAACTTTCACATTTGTAATATTAGTAGGAAGTACGATTAACAATAATATAATAATAATATTTTTTAAATAGGAGATAGTTCTGTCGATGGATTTCAGTTTGTCATACAGGATACCTACGTGTTATATATTTCTGTATTGCCTGTATTGTCAAGAAAGAGCGTGATTCAATTTATTTTGCCCGATTTACAACACTATTCAATCTGACTTGGTTAAAAATAATCATATTGGCGCCATGCATAGCTAAATTTTGTGTCTGAAGATCTATTCAACGTTAGGTGTCCGTGAAATTATTATCAAAGAATGCTTCTGGGCCTGACGAAGTGCCCATATCGATTTGGATCAGTTCAAAATTATTATTGTAAAAAAAAAAAAAACTCATCACAAATGTTGTCGTGGACAGGAAATGCTAGGCTTAGCATTTATAAGAGACTGGTGTCCGAAAAAGGCATAAAGTACCTTTGTTATGGGACTTATGGGTCACCAAGCCCCTCCAAGACTTACATTATGTATGTTTAAGTTAATGGAAAAAAAAGAAAAAGCGTATGCTGAAAATTACTTAAATTCAAGGTCTGCCTAGTTTTTACCCGGTTAGTCTGGAAGCAGACCCCAACGTACTTGGCTACGTTGGGATCTGCTTCCAGACTAACCGGGTGCAACTGAATATCAGCATTTTACATGAGGCGACTGCCTATCTGACCTCCACAACTCATTTACTGTGTAATACGATACCCCTTGGTAAGACTGGTTGTCAGACTAACGGACTTCTGACGACCCATAAGTACTTTAATTCTAGGTACCTACAGTAAAATAAAAATTAATCTAGACTGGACAATGGACATACATATCTATTATACATATGTGATTTAAGTGTGTGTGTGTGTAAGTATTTGTGAGTGAGTGAGAGTGTGTGTGTGTGTGTGAACTATTATCCTTATCACCACGCGTAAGCGGAACGCTAGTCACCAAATGTTATAGCAAAACCAGTCTCTGACCTTTATGACGATATTCATAAAGTAGGTAGATGTCAAGTTAATGATAAAATACATTTTAAAACATTTGAAATGAGGATAAAATACAGTTCATTGTTAACATTCACACGTAACTGGTTGAACAAGATACGAACCACATATTATGTCAAATCACTATCTTATCATTGGCACTATGTATCGTCTCCAACCAAAATTATTTATTTTTATGTTTCACCAGGCCATACCGTTCACTACTTTGTATATTTTGGTCAACACTGATTTGCAACTCAAAAATAACCGGCCCAGTGCATGTCGGACCACGCACAATGAAAGGTTCCTTAGTTGTCATGAATTTTACCCAAGAACAAACTTAACATTGTAGTTGAAACATATTTATGTCCTGCCATACATCGATGTGCGTCACAGACAATTCTCTAACTTTTTAATGTGATAAAACTACTTATGAACAATTTTGGAGTGTTTCTTTTACTTGTGGTGTGGCTGTGAGACCTTGCTTCTTGTTAGGTATATTTCATGATTCTAGGTTAACGAAAAGTACCCTCAATGTCGTACATCGCATAAGTCACCGTATACAGGGTTATTGGAATAACACCTAGACCATCAACCTCTTAAGAGGTCCTTGTACTCATCATTATGAACAACTTTTGCTATGGGACCAAACCTGAAATCGCGAAAAAAAATCTGCTGTTGTGCATTTATGTTCGTATAACTAATCAAAATGTAGGAAACAGCTGATTATTTTTACGTGATTTCAGGTTTAGTCCCACAGTAAAAGTTGTTCATAATGATGAGTACAATGACCTCATAAGAGGTTGTTGGTGTTTTTTCTAAAACCCTGTATATTGCACAGCCTTCAAAGCTTAATATTTTTAGGGAGATTCCGTTTTTTTCTTTTGAGGTACAGAACCTTAAGAGGTACTTATTTATGTGGATTTGTCAATTATTATCACTCGTACCAGTCGTACCTTTCATGGGATTGGGCTGGTCATATCAGCCGCATGCAGGATGACCGCTGGGCAAAAGTCTCTATACAATGGGTGCCTGAGGATGGACGACGTCGCCGCGGTAGGTCTAGGAAGCGGTAGCGAGACGACCTGCAGGCCTAGACAAAACACATTTCTGTTAGCGTTCACGCCAAACGCTACGCCAAAATGTATGGAAATGACACTACCTGCGGAAAGGACACGACGTAACCTTTCTGCAGTATGCGTACCGCGGGGGCTGTTTCCAGGTGGCGCGGGAAAAGAGTTCCTGGAAGGACTTGGGGGAGGACTTTGCCCAGCAGTGGGTCATTATGGCAAAAAAAACCTTTTATGCTTAAAAGTGAGGGCGTATAGCATATCAAGTGATTTAGCGCAGGTGGTCGTGGAATGACTAAAGAATCGACAATATAAAGAAGACACTGAATTCTGAGCGGATGCACGAGGTGGAAAACTGGGTGTTATGGCGAGATAAGAAAGGTAAGTAAGGCATGTATTTAATCGTACCTCTTATAATTCCCATTTTGCGTTCCTAAAAATAGTATTAAAACTCTTTTTGTGAACCCCTAATAATTCCTATTTAGGGGTCCGAAAACGAATAAAGAGCCATGTAACTGGGATCAAATGTGAGAAAGGACAAACAGGTTTAATTATTTAACAAGTTTGTATCGTTAGAAGCGCAAAAAGTTTTTAGAAGATCAATAAAGTGTTTCAGCAAGCTTAGTTATAATTCTCTTGCGGGCGTTGACACCATCATATTTCTAGATACCTAGTATTAATAGTAAAATTCTAAATCGACATTGTGACTTCCACCAATTGAAGCGATTGCCTTTGGCGTCATCAGCCAAAATAAACAGAAGTTACAATGAATACAATTAAATCCTGTCACAGCCAATAAATCCTTGTTCCCTAAAGCATTTGATTGTATCAACGACAATTTCAATTGTTGCAATCATTTTATGGACCGTATTGCGAGTGGCGAGCGGCGAGTTGCTAGTGGCGAGTGGCGAGTTGCGAGTGGCGAGCCGCGAGTTGCGAGTGGCGAGTTGAGTGGTGGGTGGCGATTGCCGAGTGGCGAGTGGCGAGTTACGAGTGGCGAGTGGCGAGTTGCGAGTTGCAAGTGGCGAGTTGCGAGTGGCGAGTTGCAGAGATGTGGCAGAATTCTGTGCTTATCTGAGCCCAATTGGAATCATTGATACGACGAATAAGTCGAGTGGTTATTGGGGAGTGTCGAGTGCTGAGTGGCGAGTTACGAGTGGCGAGTGGCGAGTTGCGAGTTGCAAGTGGCGAGTTGCGAGTGGCGAGTTGCAGAGATGTGGCAGAATTCTGTGCTTATCTGAGCCCAATTGGAATCATTGATACGACGAATAAGTCGAGTGGTTATTGGGGAGTGTCGAGTGCTGAGTGGCGAGTTACGAGTGGCGCGTGGCGATTTGCGAGTGGCGAGTTGTGAGTGGCGAGTTGTGAGTGGCAAGTTGCGAGTGGCGAGTTGCGAATGGCGAGTTGCGAGTTACGAGTGGTGGGTAGCGAGTGGCGAGTGGCGAGTTGCGAGTGGCGAGTTGCGAGTGGCGAGTTGCGAGAGGTGCGTTACGAGTGGCGAGTTGCTAGTGGCTTGTTACGAGTGGCGAGCGGCGAGTTGCTAGTGGCGAGTGGCGAGTTGCGAGTGGCGAGCCGCGAGTTGCGAGTGGCGAGTTGAGTGGTGGGTGGCGATTTCCGAGTGGCGAGTGGTGACTTGCGAGTTGCGATTGCCAAGTTGCGAGTTGCAAGTGGTGGGTGGCGAGTGGCGAGTTGCGATTGGCGAGTGGCGAGTTGCGATTGCCAAGTTGCGAGTTGCAAGTGGTGGGTGGCGAGTGGCGAGTTGCGATTGGCGAGTGGCGAGTTGCGATTGCCAAGTTGCGAGTTGCAAGTGGTGGGTGGCGAGTGGCGAGTTGCGTGTGGCGACTTGCGAGTGGCGAGTTGCGAGTGGCGAGTTGCGAGTGGCGACTTGCGAGTGGCGAGTTGCGAGTGGCGAGTTGCGAGTGGCGAGTTGCTAGTGGCGAGCGGCGAGTGGCGAGTTGCTAGTGGCGAGTTGCGAGTGGTGGGTGGCGATTGCCGAGTGGCGAGTGGTGACTTGCGAGTTGCGATTGCCAAGTTGCGAGTTGCAAGTGGTGGGTGGCGAGTGGCGAGTTGCGAGTGGCGACTTGTGAGTGGCGAGTTACGAGTGGTGGGTAGCGAGTGGCAAGTGGCGAGTTGCGAGTGCCGAGTTGAGTGAGGTGCGTTACGAGTGGCGAGTTGCGAGTGGCGTGTTACGAGTGGCGACTTGCGAGTGGCGAGTTGCTAGTGGCGAGCGGCGAGTGGCGAATTGCGAGTGGCGAGTTGCGAGTGGCGAGTTACGAGTGGCGAGTGGCGAGTTGCGAGTTGCAAGTGGCGAGTTGCGAGAGGCGAGTTGCGAGTGGCGAGTTACGAGTGGTGGGTAGCGAGTGGCGAGTGGCGAGTTGCGAGCGGCGAGTGGCGAGTTGCGATTATCGAGTTGCGACTTGTGGTGGGTGGCGAGTGGCGAGTTGCGAGTGGCGACTTTTGAGTGGCGAGTTGCGAGTGGTGGGTGGCGAGTGGCGAGTTGCGAGTGGCGAGTTGCGAGTGGCGAGTTACGAGTGGCGAGTTGCGAGTGGCGAGTGGCGAGTTGCGAGTGGCGAGTTACGAGTGGCGAGTTGCGAGTGGCGAGTTACGAGTAGCGTGTTGCGAGTGGCGAGTTACGAGTGGCGCGTGGCGAGTTGCGAGAGGCGAGTTGCGAGTGGTGGGTGGCGAGTGGCGAGTTGCGAGTGGCGAGCGGCGAGTGGCAAGTTGCGAGTGGCGAGCGGCGAGTGGCAAGTTGCGAGTGGCGAGCGGCGAGTGGCGAGTTTCGAGGGGCGAGATGCGAGTGGCGAGTTGCGAGTGGCGAGTTACGAGTGGCGAGTTGCGAGTGGCGAGTCACGAGTGGCGACTTGCGAGTGGCGAGTTGCGAGTGGCGAGCGGTGAGTGGCAAGTTGCGAGTGGCGACCGGCGAGTGGCGAGTTGCGAGTGGCGAGTTGCGATGGGCGAGTGGCAAGTGGCGAGTTTCGAGTGGCGACTTGTGAGTGGCGAGTTGCGAGTGGCGAGTTGCGAGTGCCGAGTTGAGTGAGGTGCGTTACGAGTGGCGACTTGCAAGTGGCGAGTTGCTAGTGGCGAGCGGCGAGTGGCGAGTTGCTAGTGGCGAGTTGCGAGTGGTGGGTGGCGATTGCCGAGTGGCGAGTGGTGACTTGCGAGTTGCGATTGCCAAGTTGCGAGTTGCAAGTGGTGGGTGGCGAGTGGCGAGTTGCGAGTGGCGACTTGTGAGTGGCGAGTTACGAGTGGTGGGTAGCGAATGGCAAGTGGCGAGTTGCGAGTGCCGAGTTGAGTGAGGTGCGTTACGAGTGGCGAGTTGCGAGTGGCGAGTTGCGAGTGGCGTGTTACGAGTGGCGACTTGCGAGTGGCGAGTTGCTAGTGGCGAGCGGCGAGTGGCGAATTGCTAGTGGCGAGTTGCGAGTGGCGAGTTACGAGTGGCGAGTGGCGAGTTGCGAGTTGCAAGTGGCGAGTTGCGAGAGGCGAGTTGCGAGTGGCGAGTTACGAGTGGTGGGTAGCGAGTGGCGAGTGGCGAGTTGCGAATGGCGAGTGGCAAGTTGCGAGTGGCGAGTTGCGAGGGGCGAGTTGCGAGTGGCGAGTTGCGAGTGGCGAGTTACGAGTGGCGAGTTGCGAGTGGCGAGTTATGAGTGGCGACTTGCGAGTGGCGAGTTGCGAGTGGCGAGCGGCGAGTGGCGAGTTACGAGTGGCGAGTTGCGAGTGGCGAGTTGCGAGTGGCGAGTTGCGAGTGGCGAGTTGCGAGTGGCGAGTTGCGAGTGGCGAGTTACGAGTGGCGAGTGGCGAGTTGCGAGTTGCAAGTGGCGAGTTGCGAGTGGCGAGTTGCAGAGATGTGGCAGAATTCTGGTACTTATCTGAGCCCAATTGGAATCATTGATACGACGAATAAGTCGAGTGGTTATTGGGGAGTGTCGAGTGCTGAGTGGCGAGTTGCGAGAGGTGCGTTACGAGTGGCGAGCGGCGAGTTGCTAGTGGCGAGTTGCGAGTGGCGAGCCGCGAGTTGCGAGTGGCGAGTTGAGTGGTGGGTGGCGATTGCCGAGTGGCGAGTGGTGACTTGCGAGTTGCGATTGCCAAGTTGCGAGTTGCAAGTGGTGGGTGGCGAGTGGCGAGTTGCGATTGGCGAGTGGCGAGTTGCGATTGCCAAGTTGCGAGTTGCAAGTGGTGGGTGGCGAGTGGCGAGTTGCGATTGGCGAGTGGCGAGTTGCGATTGCCAAGTTGCGAGTTGCAAGTGGTGGGTGGCGAGTGGCGAGTTGCGTGTGGCGACTTGCGAGTGGCGAGTTGCGAGTGGCGAGTTGCGAGTGGCGACTTGCGAGTGGCGAGTTGCGAGTGGAGAGTTGCGAGTGGCGAGTTGCTAGTGGCGAGCGGCGTGTGGTGGGTGGCGATTGCCGAGTGGCGAGTGGTGACTTGCGAGTTGCGATTGCCAAGTTGCGAGTTGCAAGTGGTGGGTGGCGAGTGGCGAGTTGCGAGTGGCGACTTGTGAGTGGCGAGTTACGAGTGGTGGGTAGCGAGTGGCAAGTGGCGAGTTGCGAGTGCCGAGTTGAGTGAGGTGCGTTACGAGTGGCGAGTTGCGAGTGGCGTGTTACGAGTGGCGACTTGCGAGTGGCGAGTTGCTAGTGGCGAGCGGCGAGTGGCGAATTGCGAGTGGCGAGTTGCGAGTGGCGAGTTACGAGTGGCGAGTGGCGAGTTGCGAGTTGCAAGTGGCGAGTTGCGAGAGGCGAGTTGCGAGTGGCGAGTTACGAGTGGTGGGTAGCGAGTGGCGAGTGGCGAGTTGCGAGCGGCGAGTGGCGAGTTGCGATTATCGAGTTGCGACTTGTGGTGGGTGGCGAGTGGCGAGTTGCGAGTGGCGACTTTTGAGTGGCGAGTTGCGAGTGGTGGGTGGCGAGTGGCGAGTGGCGAGTTGCGAGTGGCGAGTTACGAGTGGCGAGTTGCGAGTGGCGAGTGGCGAGTTGCGAGTGGCGAGTTACGAGTGGCGAGTTGCGAGTGGCGAGTTACGAGTAGCGTGTTGCGAGTGGCGAGTTACGAGTGGCGCGTGGCGAGTTGCGAGTGGCGAGTTGCGAGTGGTGGGTGGCGAGTGGCGAGTTGCGAGTGGCGAGCGGCGAGTGGCAAGTTGCGAGTGGCGAGCGGCGAGTGGCAAGTTGCGAGTGGCGAGCGGCGAGTGGCGAGTTGCGAGGGGCGAGATGCGAGTGGCGAGTTGCGAGTGGCGAGTTACGAGTGGCGAGTTGCGAGTGGCGAGTCACGAGTGGCGACTTGCGAGTGGCGAGTTGCGAGTGGCGAGCGGTGAGTGGCAAGTTGCGAGTGGCGACCGGCGAGTGGCGAGTTGCGAGTGGCGAGTTGCGATGGGCGAGTGGCGAGTTGCGATTGACGAGTTGCGACTTGCAAGTGGTGGGTGGCAAGTGGCGAGTTGCGAGTGGCGACTTGTGAGTGGCGAGTTGCGAGTGGCGAGTTGCGAGTGCCGAGTTGAGTGAGGTGCGTTACGAGTGGCGAGTTGCGAGTGGCGAATTGCGAGTGGCGTGTTACGAGTGGCGACTTGCAAGTGGCGAGTTGCTAGTGGCGAGCGGCGAGTGGCGAGTTGCTAGTGGCGAGTTGCGAGTGGTGGGTGGCGATTGCCGAGTGGCGAGTGGTGACTTGCGAGTTGCGATTGCCAAGTTGCGAGTTGCAAGTGGTGGGTGGCGAGTGGCGAGTTGCGAGTGGCGACTTGTGAGTGGCGAGTTACGAGTGGTGGGTAGCGAAAGGCAAGTGGCGAGTTGCGAGTGCCGAGTTGAGTGAGGTGCGTTACGAGTGGCGAGTTGCGAGTGGCGAGTTGCGAGTGGCGTGTTACGAGTGGCGACTTGCGAGTGGCGAGTTGCTAGTGGCGAGCGGCGAGTGGCGAATTGCGAGTGGCGAGTTGCGAGTGGCGAGTTACGAGTGGCGAGTGGCGAGTTGCGAGTTGCAAGTGGCGAGTTGCGAGAGGCGAGTTGCGAGTGGCGAGTTACGAGTGGTGGGTAGCGAGTGGCGAGTGGCGAGTTGCGAATGGCGAGTGGCAAGTTGCGAGTGGCGAGTTGCGAGGGGCGAGTTGCGAGTGGCGAGTTGCGAGTGGCGAGTTACGAGTGGCGAGTTGCGAGTGGCGAGTTACGAGTGGCGACTTGCGAGTGGCGAGTTGCGAGTGGCGAGCGGCGAGTGGCGAGTTGCGAGTGGCGAGTTGCGAGTGGCGAGTTGCGAGGGGCGAGTTGCGAGTGGCGAGTTGCGAGTGGCGAGTTGCGAGTGGCGAGTTGCGAGTGGCGAGTTGCGAGTGGCGAGTTGCGAGTGGCGAGTTGCGAGTGGCGAGTTACGAGTGGCGAGTGGCGAGTTGCGAGTTGTAAGTGGCGAGTTGCGAGTGGCGAGTTGCAGAGATGTGGCAGAATTCTGGTGCTTATCTGAGCCCAATTGGAATCATTGATACGACGAATAAGTCGAGTGGTTATTGGCGAGTGGCGAGTGCTGAGTGGCGAGTTACGAGTGGCATTTGCGAGTGGCGAGTTGCGAGTGGCGAGTTACGAGTGGCGACTTGCGAGTGGCGAGCGGTGAGTGGCAAGTTGCGAATGGCGAGCGTTATGGGAGGAGGGATATTATTCCAGCATTTAGTGGCTGCGTAGCGTAAACTGCCTCTAAAAGCCGCCGACTTGTGCTGAGGGATGGAAAGCTGTTGAGAGCATTTTCTTCCTTCGCCGATTTTGTGTCTTCTTGTCCACGATAGTCTGTCATATAAGTAAGAAGGGGAGTGAGACTTAATGACACCAAAGAGTAGGCTCACCAAGTGCAGTTTACGCCTAGCATTCATTTTTAAAATGTTGTGCTCATTGAGAAAAGGTGTAACATGTCCCCTAAAGGGAACCTTAAAACAAAACCGTGCACAAGCGTTCTGAAGTCTTTGGATCAGTTTTTCGGTTTTTGACAGTAGTCGCTGGCCATACACCGTGTCCGCGTAATTTAACTTAGATAAAACCAAGGACTCGACAAGCAAGACTCGCAATTCTTCACTAAGATAGGGACGGGCTTTGTATAAAATCTGTCTATAATAACAATTACGGATAGACTCAGACACGTGTTTGTGAAAATGAAGGTCCGTGTCCATGATAAGACTCAGGTTACATGCTTCGTAGACCCGGTCGATAGGCTCTCCCATAACAGTAACACAACCGGCACAGGGTTTAATTTTACTTAACTGGCTTTCGGTCCCAAAAAGCAAATATTTGATTTTATTAGGGTTCAAGGTCAGCGTATTGGCATTGGACCATTGCACGATGTTTTCAAGATGAGTATTTAGATCGTTTAGTGCCTGTTCATAGTCTTCCGGCTTAAATGATATATAGACTTGTGTGTCATCGGCTTATATATGGTATTTGCATTTTTTATATTTTTTATAATATCGGCACAATACAATATAAACAATACTGGTCCAAGAATCGAGCCCTGCGGAACCCCTCTTCTTACTGAGCGCTGGCTAGAGACAACTGTTGAGCCGTCTGCCCGACGTATTTCAACGAATTGCGTTCGATCGTCAAGATAATGGATCTAGTATATCTAGAACTAATTTCAATTTTGATATTCCATAACCTACCATTGTATAAAATCAAGTTCTTCTAACATAACAGACAGCTGTGCTGCTGGGGAGTTTGTTGCGCCACTTCTTCTTCCCAGCTAAAGCACTAGGAAGTGTCGAAGGGTGGGCGTTTTTGGGGGACTGTCTTTTGTAATTTTTGACGTTCAAAAAGTGCTGACACCAGCCTAGTTTGAATAAATGACTTTTGATTTGATTTGATTTTGATAGCTCTCAAACCATTTTATTGTTTCTACGTCAAATCCATAAAACGCCATCTTTGACAATAATAGAGGAACGTTTATACAGTCAAATGCGCGTGAAAAATCAAGCAAAACCAAAAGAGTGCACATGCCATGATCTTGAGCTGACAAGATATTGTCTGTCACGTCCAACAAAGCCGTGATTGTACTACGGCCCTTCCTAAACCCCGTTTGAACTTCCGGAAGGATTTTATTTGTCTCCAAAAATTCAACCAATTGCGTACAAACTACTTTCTCTAAAACTTTAGAAAGTACCGGCAGTATACTAATAGGTCTAAGGTGCATCGAGAGTCTTCGGCAATGGGTGCACTTTGGCAATTTTCCACTCATGGAAATATGAGGATGTAACAGATGTATTTACTATAGCAGTCTATAGTATACTGTAGCAGTAGACTTATAGTTATTTATCCATTATTTACTCTGACATTTATTTAATCACCTATTGACTACTAAATACTCCTTGACATTGAAAATACGATTAAAATTATTTTCCAATTGAATAATTTTGTCATAATAATTTTTAAGTGTTTTGAAAGTAATTTTGTGTGTAAATTTTGCATGCCCATGTTAAGGCAGAGCATGGAGAACATTATAAAAACATTGTAACATTTATACCCCTACCCATGTTGGCAAAAAAAAATGATTTGATTTGATTTGAACCAATTCCAATTGTTAACCAACCAGCTTTCTCAAGTCGACCATCCCACTATCTGACAGTAGCTCTAGTGCGGCGCGAATGAAACTGTGGAGCTTGCAGAAAAGCTTCCAGCGTGCCACCAACTACCATGGCCCTCCTGGAAATCTCTTAATTGACTAAGAAGTTAAGTGGGCCGCTGTCGGTACAACTTGGTCAGGTGGGGGTTCTCCAATGAGATGCAGTGCGACTGTGGAGCACCATCGCAAACTATGCCCCACCTCTTGTCGTGCTCTCTTTGCAATAACTCCTGCACTATGAAAGACCTTTGCGAGGCCAACGATAACGCTGTCGATGTGGCAGAATTCTGGTCAAAACTTATCTGAGCCCAATTGGAATCATCGATACGACGAAGAAGTCGAGTGGTTATTGGCGAGTGGCGAGTTGCGAGTGGCAAGTTACGAGTGGCGAGTTGCGAGTGGCGAGTTGCGATGCGAGTGGCGAGTTGCGAGTGGCGAGTTACGAGTGGTGGGTGGCGAGTGGCGAGTGGCGAGTTGCGAGTGGCGGCCACTGCAAGACCTGTACACTTATTCTAACTAAACAGTGCAATTAGAATATGGCGCAGTAAATTTATTTTGTTCAATCATACCTTTACGAGACAAGCTCGCCATAGTGTGGAGTCCACAAAATAAAAAAATATTAAAATTGTGTATCCCTTATAAAAATAATTTTAGAAGTAGTTTATTCGTACTTTAGGTTTATGGAAATGTAACAACACTATTTTTTAGTATATAAAAAATTCAAACATTGCTCAATTCGTGATGTTGTGCAATATATTTCGTCGTTCCCGCCTAACATACACATACTCGTAATATTGTTTTGTAACTGTTAATAATGTGATACGTAAGAACATACATAATATTATATAAAATCGTGATTCTCTTGTACTCATATAGATATATCAAAATCGTCCAATGTAACCTTCGCAATTAATAAACTTGTTGATTTTTTTGTGAATCTAGTTAATAATGTGGTTTTCAAATGTCCGTCAAGGTCGACTGGTCCGTGTTTGAATAGGACCTATTAGGATTGAGTGTTATGTTATCCGACAAAATGTTATTGACACCATGTCATTAGGTAGAAGACCACACAGAATCGCCACGCCAACGCGCCGCACACTGATCCCAAATTAAAAAAAAGTGGACATTGATAGTAGACCGCTGATATTTTTTTTTTATTGTTAATACAATGATAACAGATAAGGCAAAAAAATATTATTGTCCTACTTCAAATACTTTTCTGTAAAAAAATTTTTTTTTTTTTTGTATGGGAGCGATTACATTTTACTCAATTTCTCAAAAACTTTAAGCGATGTTGAGATGGCAATCACATATGTTAGAAAACTAATAATTCTGAGTATTTGGGTCGAAGAAACTTATTGCTTATCTCTGCGTACTTTCGAGATAATAGTGACAGAAAATAACAATTTTTTTTAATGTCAATTGTTTGCTTTTTTTTAATCATAGCCTTACTTTAGCACATAATTATAATGTATGCGTAATGTCAAATAAATAAAAAGAGACTTCTCTGTAAAAGAGGTTATGGGGGCTCACTAATGACTGAAAAGCTATGACCTTTCTGAAGGAGTATTTTCATCAGTTTTAAAAAACAATCAAAATGAAGACAAATAAAGCTGCAAACATAAAGTTGAATATGTTCACAAACGATTCTGAAAAAATATTATGGTGAAAGATTAATATTTGGGTCTATATTCTCTTGAGAAATCTCTATTTCCTCGTTTTCCAACGAAAGCAATTCATTGTTCAAGATCAAAGCACTAGCCTCTGGAAACAACTGTTTATGTAAACGAGCAAACTTTGGTTTGATATGGCTGATGTAAGGATCTGAGCTAATTAGAAAGCTGTGGATAATGTCTAAATTAGTCTGAACTCTACCGATTTTTCTTGTATGTGCCATTCTAACATTCCGGAAATCTTTATTCCTCGCTTCGGAAGCTTCTTCGGAAAGCATGCCTATCGGAATAAAGAAGAAATTTTCACAAATATCAGCACCGTGTATCAACAATTTATGGACACTTGAAGGCATGTAATACCATGGATATAAGTTTACATACAGCATTGCTGTTTCTTTACAATATTCCCTAAACAAGTTGGTATTAATAAGTTGACCAGATGAAATTGTTTGTAAAATGACTGCAAATCTCTTGATTAAAACAGGGTGGATACCCGTTATTTCAGCAGATACTTCATAATTTTCAAAAAACCTTCTTGCCGTGTTACCGTCATTGGTTGTACCAAATCCCTGTTTTACTATGTCAATTAACAAACCAGTTCTTTCCCGGAATTCTTCTTGTGTCAAATTCTTTTTAATTTCTTTTAACAATTTATCTTCTTTTCGTGCAGCCCACTTTTTGAAGTCTAAGTTGTACGAAATGTGTAAAATACATTCCATACATCTTATCCACATATGAAGCGAAGACAGACCATATTCATACATATCTTCTCTGATGAGTCTTTTGGATACAAAGTCCAAGTCATTCATTTTGCTAGGTAGGGTATTGCAAATATTACAAACAGCTGCAGAAGAAGTATTGGAAATCACAGTAGAAATTTTCCCATCAATCATAGTCATGTACAAAACATGTTTAATATCAAAATTATCTACAATTGTGGGAACAAGATTACGAATTTCTTCCTCTAAGGATGCACTTTCCTTCTTTATCAATTCATTTGTTTCTTTTGCAAATATAAAGCCAATTGGACGACAATAGTTTGTTGAAGTGGGAACAGGATTTTGCCACAAGATAGTACCACTCTCTTCTTCCAAAGGAAGCGGAACCAAACTAATCATGAAAACTGAAGAATCGTCAATTTTAGTGTCGGAGTGTGACTTTTGTTTATAATTACTTTCAGAAGATGACCCGTCAAAACCCCATTTGCTTATTAGTTTTAGCGATTTTTTGTCGGCAGAGTTGTGCTGAATTGTTTTTAATATCCTATTGGTTGTCAAATCTAGAAGCGATTGAAGTCTTATCTTAGCATCAGATTCAGTTACAGTTATGTCTGACTCTGGAGGATAACAAGTTTTTTTAGCTTCCAGGAGCTTTTGATAGGATGGAAGACCATACATTTTCTCTGAAGCAAGAATAGTTCTTAAATTTCGATATTGCCATTTTGACAAATTTGTTGAGGTGTAAAGCGCTAACGTTTTATCATCTGGTAAACACGGTTTGTCAGTATTTTTAGCGAATAGTACATCATGTACCATCTCACATTTTTCCTTGTTTTGGCTGAGTTCGTTTAATATAGCTGCTAATTTTGTTTTTTTAGACTCTTTTAATTTGGCACATAAAGCATAAACTAATTCCTCCTCTGTGTGATCTAGAAGTGTTAGAGAACGCCTTTTCTTCTGTTTATCAGATATATCAACAAATGGTTTTTTACTTGTACCACAACTTAATTGATGAGTATCCACTTGCGTTTCGAAATTTGGAATTACTTCCTCGGCAACTTTAAAAATGCTGCTTAAATCGATATTTTGACATTTTGGCCAAACTATTTGGGATTGTAACCAGTCTGAATTTTTGTTAAGAAAGGTCTTTTGAGCTCTACTGGAAGCAGACCATCTTTTTGAGATATTACTTGAAAAATTACGACAAAATAATTTAATATTACTCAAATCTTCGGAAGACAATTCAACACCAATACGTTCAATAAGGGCATTAAATAAAAATTCGACATTTTTAAAACCACCTCCTGATTTAAGAACAACGTATAAGTCTAAGTTGGTGACAAATGCGGACATATTATAATTTTAAGGAAAATTGAAAACAAATTAGAATCAAAGATATCAAAGACAAAGTGACTTTGATTTTAACAAAAAAAAAAAAAAATACGAAAACAAATTCGACGAAAGAAAGACAAACAAAAATTATTTGATTTTAAAATCCAAAGATACAACAATACAACAATAACAAAACAAACAAACAACAAGCATTTCTTCAAGCGCACAGAAAAAATAAGGACACGTATTATCGCAACCACATTTAGTTGTACAATGAGGTGTACGCGCGCGATTCGTGACCGTATTACGTTACGTCATGAGAGGCGGCCATCTTGTTATCCCGGCAAACTCGCGTCGAAGCTCCATTTTGCTGGCCAGCGGACCTATTGCGATATGAGTAAGGCTATGAATAATAAAAAGCGAACAATTAACATTAAAAAAAATTTTTATTTTCTGTCACTATTATCTCGAAAGTACGCAGAGATAAGCAATAAGTTTCTTCGAGCCAAATACTCAGAATTATTAGTTTTCTAACATATGTGAATGCCATCTCGACATCGCTTAAGGTTTTTGAGAAATTGAGTAAAATGTAATCACTCCCATACAAAAAAAAAGAAATATTTTTTTTAGAGAAAAGTATTTGAAGTAGGACAATAATATTTTTTTGCCTTATCTGTTATCATTATATCAACAATAAAAAAATATATCAGCGGTCTACTATCAATGTCCACTTTTTTTTAATTTGGGACCAGTGTGGCGCCGCCGCCGTCGTGCTGGCAGTTTTTAGAGGGGGTAGAACTAATAAAATCCGTGGCGCTGCGCACAAATTCTGTCATATTCACCATTCAAAGCCGTTAGTTACTATGTGTCTTTTGTGTTGTGGTGAGAGTAAATGGTGACACGCTTGGTTTGTATGGAAAGTATTGACTGTGCTGCCTCTCGCAGCGGGCACATCGGAAATCTGAATTTTGCTACGATGTTTTTTTCTTAATCATTACTATACGTGCTGACCATCCGATCAGTATCGGTGGCCTAATCTTATACTTAAATTCGTCAGCTGCCGAATAATAATTGTGAATAGGTAGTATACGTCCTGATCTAATACTTAAGGAGAATCTAGTCGCGGGCTCAAACTCACTGGTGGGCTTGGCTAAAAAGCACGCTGTCTCACTAGGCATCGTGTCCGACAGAGGGAGTGTCAGTGATGAGCTGTTAGACGCTATTCTACACGCACAACGTTATTGAGTGAGATGCAGGATCATTTATCCGTAACACAGGCGGGTTTAAAATTAAGAAAAGTTCTTCGAAAGATCGGGTTTTATAAAAAATAACCACTGCGTAAATCAATGACTAATAAAGTTTATTGAACTTTTCGACATTTGAGCTTTGTCGGTACCGACTTTGTTTTGGAGATTTAATACTTCTTTTTAAACATACTCAAAGTTCGGTTAAATTAGCAAGAAAAACTATTTTTTGTTGGCTCCTAGCCTTTTAATAGCTTTTCATTTTAGTATTATGTTTCACACTGTGTGACAATATTAATAATGAGACGAAATCATACCATGTTTAATTTTTGATATACATTGTCGAACAGTGGAGTAATACACTCCCGAAGTTTGTATGGAAAAAAGTGTCGACTAGATTCACCTTAAGGATCAAATTCGTCAGTTGCCCACCAATAATTGTGAATAAATGAAGAAATTGTTTTTAAATGTCGTCTGTGGCAATCCTTATCTTGCCAATAAGGTTGTTTGTGCATTAAGATTTATTTTTATAAAGTTGTAATAATATTTTGTGACCTTTGATAACAGGTATACTAAAAACCTCATGTTTGGCATCAACATACTTACTTATTGTATTTTTATTGACGGCACGGTTGGCGCAGTGGTTAAAGCGATTGACTGCTGCGCTGCGTGTCGCGATTTCGATTCCCGCACGGAACAAATCTTTGTATGAACTACAAGTAGTTGTTCCGCATCTGGCTGTTTGTGTATGTGAGTTTAAATGTTTGTAAACGAACCCACAATACGGGAGAAATTCCTAGTGTGCAGTAAAGTAAAAAAAAAAGTTTTTTTAACGAAACACCACATTTATCGAAACCAAACCGCACCACTGGCATTTTACCAAATTCAAAAACGTTTTTGAATATTTATAATAATAAATTTTATTTACTAATATAAAAACTTGGATAAATATATGATATATTTATCCAAATTAATTGTAGTAAATTAAAGTAAGGTTAAGTAAAAACAGCCTCACGGGTCGATCGATCAGGTTAAGCTACACTTGGCTTAGTTGGTCCGTGGATGGGTGACCATCTTAACATACGAGGACCCCTTCGTGCCTCGGAAAGCATGTTAAGCCTTTGGTCATGGCTGTCATTCGTTGATCTTTCACAGTCGTTACAACCCGTAACTGCTGTGAAAGGTGACAGAAGCCCGAAAGTCGGACATTCAGTCTTAACAAGCTGTATCGTGTTACCCAGCAATTGGGTTGTGGAGGTCAGATAGGCAGTCGCTCTATGTAAAATACTGGTATCTAGCTGCATCTGGTTAGACTGGAAGCTGACCCCAACATGATGATATTTGTCCTGTTTTCTGATGTCCATACATATATGAAGAAAAATTACATGAATTTTCTTAATTTTTTATTCTGAAACTCGGCTAGGATGTTGGTCCACTGACTGATGCTCTATATAGCTTTAACCTTTTATTTAGTTGTGTTTAATCCCCATATTTCTGCTGAAAATATTGTAAAATATTTAATGATTAAATAAATTAAAGCACTTGAAGTCGTAAATATGTTTTTCCTGTCCAAAAAGCGATTCTCATTAATATTCATTATATTATCACAAAGATATAATTTAATGTGCATCTGTGAGTCATCGTTTGATAATATATTGCATCATTTAATATTTAATGTCAAAATAAGAATTCCGTACCTATGTGACATCGTTTGAGTTTGTACTTTGCATATGCACAGTCACATGTGGGTAAATGTTATCTTTTGAGTAATTATAATCAAAACAGTGATTCAACTTGAATCGTCTAAAGGTTGTAATTAGCGATTTAAATTATAGTTATAAGTAGTATTGTGTTGGGGGTGAAAGACCAACCATTATCTCAATGGATTCAATGCTAAAGTTCAGTAAATGGTCACTATTTAGTCATAGTATGACTGAATATTAATTAGATTCATAATTATTATCTTTAACATGGCCATGACTCAACTTTTTAATAGATCGGTACTTTTTGAAGTGAAAACTTCTATAAGCGCGTTGGACATTTTTTGAGATTGGAAAAAAAATTGAACTCGCGCGCGACTCTGATACCGTTACCGACATCTCTGTATATAAGTATGTACATACATTTTGTATATACGTACATAAATACACATACATGTACAATAGCGGATTAAATATACTTTTTACGTTTAATAAGTTTAATTACAATATTAATTCGTATAAGTTTTTTACTTCTGTCACTATTTAATTTTTAAAACTGAGTCTCAATTAGGTGTCGTATACCTTTCATTCATCAGCACCCTAACTGTATATCACACTGTCAAACACAATGTAAATAATTTTGAACGATATTGCTAAACCATTTGCTTCATCATCATCACCATTTCAGCCGAAAGACGTCCACTGCTGGACATAGACCTCTCCCAAAAGGGGGGTTTTGCCATAATCGGTACGCTTGGCAGGCGGGTTGGCGATCGCAGTATGGTGGTAAAATGCATATAGAACGCTGCTGCCCATTCTAGTAAGTCCCACGGGAAGAAATGGGATGGTGCTATTCTTTTACGTCCGGCACCACACGGCTGCTTTTGCTTATATGAAGAAAACTTTGTGTGCTCAACAAATAAATATTGCAATGAATGCATTTGAACTGTCTGCTGATTAGCGTGTTAAGTAATTACCCTGCAAGTGCAAATGAAAATTATAAAACACTGACCGAAATTCGTGTCCAGGGGGGCTACTCTCTAAGTTCGTCGTCGAAGAAACGGGCCCGTCCGAAAATAGTTCGATACTTAGGAATGAACCCGAGTCTCGATTTATAAACCTTTTCGGGCGGCAAAAACATACCTAATTATCGAGAGTAAGGACAACTGTCAAATTGTGTTGCCATACATTTTAACTTCGGGCCCCAAACTAATCTTATGTCCGTAGGTGATACGGACTAGGAAACGCCCGTAACATGGGCCGAAACTTCGGATTTTGTGCTTAGGGATTAGGCAAATTTCGTTTTCGACCGAAAAATATACAAACAAAATGCAGAAAAAAAGTGGTTACGAAGAAACAAAGTAGGTACAAAGTATCGTGTGATTTAACTTGAAACGGTTAAATATACTTAACTATAAAAAAGATCCTTTATTTTACTAATAGCCTTTATTTTACTTTTACGAAAAAGTATGCAACTATGTACCTACCTACCTACTTAGAAAAGAAAATAAAAATTGTTTTTAATTTTCGGCTGAATCAAAATCTAAATATAAATCGGAATCTAATGAAAATACAATTACGTAAGTAACAATTGGGGAAATTATTAAGTTCAAACGCTCCTACTACAGACTTAAATGATTAATAAAGCGAGTTTGTGCTTATTACAGGAAATTACATTTTAATCTGTTCGCCCTAAAGCTGTAAATTGCCTAATTTTGTTTATATGAAACCCTTTATTAACAAGGGAAAGCCAGTGCACCGGACATTTTTACATTTATTATTCAGGGCAATTAATTTCTAAAATTATTAACTGAATAAATTCTGCTAAAATTATGCTGCCGACGTTTTAAGGTTTCTTTGTCGGAGAAATGTAAATATTGGTAGTTAAAACAGTGCGGTTTTTGCGTAACACTAACTGTAGGGAAGGCTTTCACTGTGACTGTTCAGCAACATTCATTGCGTTATTTACATTGTCGAGCAGACAAATTTTTCGAACATATAAAGTAATGGATTACAAACAATTCTTCAGATTCTGGTGCTTCTTCTTAGCATGTCGATAGAAATCTAAATACAGTTAGCCCAGAATTTAGCTATGAGCTTGGCACTTTCAGCAGCGTCCATCAACTCCTGCAGCGTGCAGGACATGCTGGACAAGGTATTAAATGCCCCATTGTTTGTGGATAGCACCTCATTTATACTCCAAGGCGGTGTCATCTGTGAATCTCCACCTTAGCAGGTTCTCTTTGCTTCGGCCTACCTGAGCCCTGAGTCTATTTAAAGACTTCCAGTGAAGCCAAGGCAACACATGTCCAGATGCGAGATTTTCAGCAGGTGGAACGAATGGGTTTGGTTGGGAAGCACCATCTCGCCACAGTGTTTGCTGCACCCAGCGTAAGCATACTATCCACCAAGTGCTCAAATGAGAATAGCATAGATTCCGGGGTGCAGTTTATAGTGCATAAAAAGCTTTGAAATATAAAAAAATCGTATTTCAAGAATGTAATATGCATCTGAGTGTGTTTACTGAACTATGTGTAATATTGATCCGATTTTAAATCTACATACGAGCATGTAATTTTTCTCAATAAACCGACTGTTGGTAACTTCAGTTACGTATTTCTTCCAAAAATGTCTATGTGATGATAAAATTATTAAATAAAGCTTCCTCTCGGAATAATCAATGTTTTTTTATATATTTCTCTCAAAAGGTACAAGTTTGGTAGATGGTATCAAGGTTACAGGCAGATTCAAATCTTTGTGAGAGCTGGAGTCTAAACTGGGTTCGGACCTGTGTTACAGATCTCCAACAAGCTCACACCCTTTAAATTACAATGTTAAATTGCACTAAGATTATTTAAAAATGTTGTTACGTTTTAAACGTAATTAAGCGCTGACCATTTAGTGGTTTTATTACACCTACACTTGACGTCTTGTGGTCATCTTACCCTACGGTTGTCCAAACAATTATAAGAATTGTCAAGTGTCTTATCACCTTAACATTAATAATTTGTGTCACTATTTGACTCATTTATTCGGTAATCCGTAGTCACAGAGGGCCTAGTACGAACATGCGGAGAAAACGCAACGTAAAATCGAACAATTTTTTAATCTAAAATCCAACTATCGTACTGTATTTTAAGCCAAATGCGGAGGCATCTTTTTACAATTATTGCTACCGACTGCATGAGATTACTTCTAGTAGGTAGGTACTTAAAAGTTGAATGGTCACCTCTTTAAATATTTTTTTTTAAAGTTCGCTTTTTGGGCAGTTTGATTTTTTATTTTATTTTTCATTGTTTACGTGACAAGCACTTGGTATCATCTATTGATACGGTACATTAAACAGTCTTAAATCAATATTATTTGCAAAACGAGAAGGTCTACTAGTCCAATTTTGAAAAGGTTCTGACGACTTTACGTCACAGAATACTGTAGAGCAGTGGCCCCGACTTACGAGTCGTAGGTCCAGGTGAGTTCGAACCCAGGCAGGCACTTAACTTTGTGTATTTAATGTAAACACCACTGCTCTCAAAACGGTGAAGGAAGACATCGTGCGTAAACCGAAAATTTGAACACATGTGACATCTACCAATCCGCCAATTTTTTTTTTTTTTTTTTTTGGGTGGGAAATCATCAAATAACTTCTCCCGCTCTGGGTGGAGCAGGAGGGCGTGTCAGACTTTTACTGACTAAAACCCACCCGTGTTCCTTCAGTAGCCCTTAAGCCAGGGGCTGTGGTGTCTCTTTCGAACAAACCCGCACCCCTGGCAGGCATCGGCCCTTGCGGGCCCCATCATTTTTTGTGCTGACATCTCCTTGAGGCGCGCGTGGAACACAACGCGCCGTCGACTTGGGCTTGGTCCTTACCGGACAGCGAGCTACCCATTACTCGCCGTCCGCAAGCCCATGCCTACGGTGGCCGGAAATCGGCCTGGGATTCCCGACGCCCAGGGCGTCTCCGTATCCTGCGGCGGCTGGGGTCGCGAGGGCGCATATGCTGCCTCTCCCTCACGTGCGCCGCCTCCCTCTTCGCGAGCATCACTGCTTCGCTGAAGGAGGTGACGGCTCCCCATGCCCTCTCGCTCCGTACCATGGCCTGGACCAGGGCCGGACGCGAGAGATCGCCGCCGCAGATCGCCTCCACGAGGACACGGCGGTGCTCCGCCCAAGCAGGACAGACCGCCACCGTGTGCTCCACCGTGTCCTCAGGGCGATCTTCGCAATGGAAACACCCGGGCGTTTCCTCCCGAAACAACCGTGTCCGGTGAGGACCTGCGTCAGGCGGAAGGTGAGGACGCCATGCCGCCTCTCAAGCCACTCCTCAAAGAGGTGGCCTACTCCCTCTCACAGAGAGGAAGCCTGTCTCCCAGCAGTGGGAACATCACAGGCTGGTTATGTTGATGACAGAATACTGGTTACGGTTTACTTACTTCGCGCGTTCGTGCGAGGCCTACAGGAGGAATAGGTATTGTTGACACCCAAATCGGACAAACAGTTAAACCATTTCGGATGCACAATGACGCAATTTTTTCTGTGGTTAAAATTATAAACACACAGAAACTTTTCGCGGAAATTTGGTTTTTGTGAGACATTACTTATTAGTGGATTGAGAAGTTTAGGAAAATATATTTTGTTTTTTAATAAGTAAGGTAGATCCGTAATTAGTTTGTTTTCCGTAAAAATATTTAAATAAATAATCGAAATTATCAACGATTATGTAGGATCATCAATATGTTCCTACTCGACCTTAATTTACTATGGTTAGTATTTATATTCTAAATAAATGGTTCCTACTTTGTACGATCAATCTGACTCAGCGACATAAACACATAAGACGATATTAAATAGAATTTTATTATCAAATGTAATACCTACTTGAACATTACTGTTTTTAATTCAAAAACTACTAGTACAAATGAGGTCTTTAATGACTTCATTTACAAAATATTATAAGTATTAATGATTAAATGGTGAACAACCGTCATTTGAAAATAGACTACGAATAAAAGGTGCGATTAAAATCGCTAAAACTTAGATGTTCGTAAAGTCGGGGAAATTAATAAATGTACCTATCTAATTTATCAAATGAATCATGAACTTAAATTGTAATAAAAAAATACATTTTAAATTGCCATCTAGAATTCTTTGACAGTTGTATGAATCGGCTATAAGGCGGCAAATTGACCTTCCCAGACTGTACCTTACTATGTATAGGTATAGAGAAAAGGCTCTTATCAATGAAACTAGGACTAGTGAAAAATTAAAAATAGGATAACCCAAAGATTTTAGCCCCTTAGAAACATTTGCAGTGTTTCTATGGATTTAAGGGTGTGAGTGCCAGTCGGTGCACATAAGAGCGCACCGAGTGATTTGCAAAATCATTCGTAGTAACACCTTCTTTCTACTTATAATACAAATTTAATGATATGGGTAGAAAGAGGATGACTACTGAAACCAAAGAAGCGATGGATGGACTGTGTGAAATATCTTCCACACAGTCCATCCATCACTTCTTTGGTGTTCTCCAACAGCCATCCACATTCATTCTTCACATCCAAACTTTTCTAACGACATTGTCCTCCGCATCATAATATGCCCATTCCATGACAGTATACACATTTCAGTTGAATGTATATCGAAGTATTGAGTATATTAAACTCGTTGATATAAATTCCTTATACTCTAGTCCCTTGTTCCTTATCTCTAATTATCATAACGTGACACGTGCGTCACTTTGTAAGTAAGTTACGCAGTATCCCAAAGCGTGTTTTGCTAAATAAAGGCAGACAGGCGCGTCTCGACAACGCAACCTTACTGTAGTAGAACGATTTCTATGAAAACTTTATGGAAACTGTTTTACCAGAATCATCTCTCTACCTCGTGCCTCAATTTTCTAGAACACACAATCCTTAGTAGATTCGTTCTATTGCTTTTGAACACCTGCACCTCTTAGATACTTTATTAGGTAGGTACTAGCTTCTGCCCGAGGCTCCGTCTGCGTCATTAAAAAAAAATAGCAAAAAATATGCCACACGGCAATACTGTAGCTGTCCATTTAGGTATGGATGAATTTTCGGTATCGGATCAGTTAGTTTTGAAGATAACTCCCTACCTATGTTACATACAAACTCAAAATATTTTCCTTTATAACATCAGTATAAACAAGTCATCTTGCGGTCCAGTAATTTTGCTTCATCATTTCAGCCGAAAGACGTCCACTGCTGGACATAGGCCTCCCCCTAATTTTGCTCACAAAGATTCAATTGTGCAAGGATACCAATTTATTGAGACAAAAAACTTTTATTTATTACAAAAACATCTAAAGCACTAAAAAGAAAATCCCACAGGCAACTTATACCAAGCAGTGGGTAAAGAAATGGGTTTCAGAAGAAGGTACTTTTCAATCGTGAGCTAACTTAATTGTAAGTACGAAACTTCAAGTAAAAAATACGCAAGATTTGTCTAATTACAAACCGTCAATTGCCATCAATTAACAAATTCCGAAGCATTGTGTTTATTTTGTAACTAATTAGATAATTACAATGTTCATTGTGTGTTAATGTCGCTACAATGTTATTAATATGTCAAATTATACCATTATTAGAACATGAAGTAACATTTTTTTGTAGTTTCGTAAGGTTCTGTTTAAAACAAGTATACGAGATTATGAGAGTGTATAATGTGTTTAATAAATGTGTAAACGGAGAATATTTTTTTAAAATTTATTTTCAGCAGTTAAACAGCCTTCAAAAGGTCGCCCACAATGGGCCTCATAGGCTTAAAGTCACCCAAATGGCAATGGAGAGGGCTATGCAGGGAGTTTCCCTGCGTGATCGAATCAGGAATGAAGAGATCCCTCAGGAGAACCAAGGTAACCGACATAGCCCGAAGAATTACCAAACTTAAGTGGCAGTGGGCAGGGCACATTGCTTGGGCACGCCACGATAGCGGCGGTAAGTCCCCTCTTTGAGGAGTGGTTTGAGGGCGGCATGGCGTCCTCATCTTCCGCCTGACGCAGGTCCTCACCGGACACGGCTGTTTCGGGAGGTTCCTGTTTCGGATAGGGCGGGAGGAAACGCCCGGGTGTTTCCATTGCGAAGATCGCCCTGAGGACACGGTGGAACATACGGTGGCGGTCTGCCCTGCTTGGGCGGAGCACCGCCGTGTCCTCGTGGAGGCGATCGGCGGCGGCGACCTCTCGCGTCCGGCCCTGGTCCAGGCCATGGTACGGAGCGAGAGGGCATGGGGAGCCGTCACCTCCTTCAGCGAAGCAGTGATGCTTGCGAAGAGGGAGGCGGCGCACGTGAGGGAGAGGCAGCATATGCGCCCTCGCGACCCTAGCCGCCGCAGGATACGGAGACGCCCTGGGCGTCGGGAATCCCAGGCCGATTTCCGGCCACCGTAGGCATGGGCTTGCGGACGGCGAGTAATGAGTAGTTCGCTGTCCGGTAAGGACCAAGCCCAAGTCGACGGCGCGTTGTGTTCCAGGCGCGCCTCAAAGAGATGTCAGCACAAAAAGTGATGGGACCCGCAAGGGTCGATGCCTGCCAGGGGTGCGGGTTTGTTCGAAAGAGACACCACAGCCCCTGGCATACGGGCTACTGAAGGAACACGGGTGGGTTTTAGTCAGTAAAAGTCTGACACGCCCTCCTGCTCCACCCAGAGCGGGAGAAGTAATTTGATGATTTCCCGCCCAAAAAAAAAAAGAAAAAAAGGGCACATTGCTCGCAGAACAGATGGCCGATGGGGCCAAAAGTTCTGGAGTGGCGACCGCGTACCGGAAGACATAAAGTTGGAAGGCCACCCGAAAGGTGGATCGATGACCTTGTGAGGGCCGCGGGAGTCCGTTGGATGTGGGAAGCACAGAATCGGTCGAAGTGGCGGAGCTTGGGGGAGGCCTATGGCCAGCTGTGGACGTCTTTCGGCTGAAATGATGATGATGATGAAGCAGCCTACGTGAAAATTTTATAGGATTTGAGGAAACCCATTGTTTACGATTTAAGTAGGTATGTACTGAATACACTTATTTATTTGCCCCAACAACAACCTATTTTATGTCCAGGTATATCACAGTCCATGCCAAGGCCACCCGTTGTATATTTTGTTGTGTCTGACTTAATTTTTTAATTTTTTTAAGATATCCCATCAAATATTCATTAAAAAATAATAAGGGCCCCATTTTGAGGGTTTAATAATTAGATATACATATGACTCATCAGGTATCCTAATCTTGTCATTAATGCTTTCTTTTCATTCATAATAGAGAAAGCTCTCAAAATGAGCCTTTCTCAAAATTAAAATGATGAAGTTGTCCGAGCGTATTCATTTTCTTAACAGTCTGGGTTATTCCGACACTTTATTTTCAAAAGAGTTATTATAACTTTTATGGATCAGGAGGAAAGGACCAAAATGACTGTTTATATTATACAGTAGTTAGTCATCTGGTAAAGGACCAGCACCCTAATTGCGTAACTCACGATTCATCATAATCTGTATCGTTTTGAAACGGATTGTTAAACCATTGCTTCATATGTTCGAAAAATGTGTCCGTTCGACAACATAAATAACGCAATGAATATTGTTTAACTGTGAAGACGAAACCAATTATGATCAATCGTGAGTTACGCAATTAGGGTGCTGATTACTACTGTCGACTACTGTTGACGTCCGATACACACCTACATACACAAACATAGGTAAACCCGTACCAAAGATTGACAGTGACGTCACAAATGCAATAAATTCATTTAACGCGCAATATATTGGTAATTTCCCCACAGGATTTACCGTGGGAATTAATAATTTATTATTCCCCATTTATTCGTGTTTTATATTTTATAATAATATTTAATTGTCATTATTTCACCTAAGTACCTATCGCTAATTATAAATGTCGTTGACATGTTATACGGATGTTATGTAGCAATTAAGAATGCAATTATATTTTTAAATAAATTATGTAACCGATTAAAATTACAACAGTAGAGAATTCAATCGTTTTATTACTTACAGGAAGTAGGTATATATTCATTGTATGAATGATCATACAATAAAACTTGCTTCATAATGTAGTGTCTTATTATTTATATTTACTTTACACACGCAGCTAAAAATCTTTAATGAGGTGTATTTAATTAAATAAATATTTACGAGCATGCAAATAGTTATTGCAGTAAAAAGTGAGGAATCGCTTATGAGCTTTCTTTTGTAAAGAACAAGAAACGAATACTGCTTGATACCTTTTTTTAATCCATAGTTTTTGACATAAGTATAACATTTTACCAACATTCCCATTGAAAATGTTAAATATTTTGAACATAAAGAAAATCTTTTCACTTGAGTTTTTCAGCTGCATGAAAAGTCAATACTTCGAAATTCTCAATTAATCGTATCCAAATTGCATTAGATCTGGTAAAACATAATAATTAATATTGAATATTAATTATTATGTATTAATAAGTTAAGTCAATTAATATTGAATATTAATTGACTTAACTTTAATTTCTGTTTTGTTTTGCTGACATAATTTAATTTGAATTAATAGTTTAATTTATGTACCTAATAATTTGCACGCCGTAAGGTAGACTGTAGCCGATGTCATTAATTTATGTACAACATCTTATGCCTGTACCTACATTCATAGCAAATAAAGTTCTGATTCTGATTCTTATTAATAAATATATCTACAAAGTCTCACGCGATATCTTATAAAGGCGTGAAGAAAAGCTGAAAGCACAACAAGTAGTAAGTTTAGCTTGTCTATGGTATAGCTAGTCCAGTATTAAACGATACGTGTCGTCGGGGGCACATCCGTCGAAAATGAATTTCCTTACGCTTTTTCTTCAACTCCGAATGTTACGTCGATTACTCTATCAAAAATATTTAAACTTTATTTTGACCTCACTATCGGCTTCAGCACTCTCGAAAACCAATAAAATGACCCTTATGACAAAAAATTGCAAATGTTCGCAGTCACTATAATTAATTATCAATTTGACCTCACCATTGGATTCAGCACCCTGAAAAACAATAAAAACTCCCTCACTCTTCTCTCTATCGGTTTCTGATAAATAAAAAGTCGCATGGAGGAGGCCTAACGCATTTTCGTTACGTGACGATTTCTATAATTTTACTCCCACAGCGCAGCGTTCTTATAACGCAGCTTGCGATATAAGAACTTCGTTCCAAATTTAGGTAGGTACTGAACATCAACAAAAATAGCTACCTAAATAAGATGCTGAGTATTTTCTTATTCAACCTTCTGAGCCAAAAACATGAATGAGAAAAGAACGAAGGAAAATAAACACAATACACACGTTCAGGTTTTGAAACTGTTTGCAATAAACTCTTATTTTTGGCAAAGCATCACAATAATACACACAAAGTACGTGCGATTCCTAAGAACTGTCAGACAGATTTATACTTTGTAGGGTTTCGTATCCAAAGGGTGTCAACGGGACCCTGTTACTATGGCTCTGATGTCGTTCCTTCATCTGTCACAAGGTTGTATCATAGGTAATACATGGGAGTGGCGCGAGGAGGCAATACGCCGGGGCATAACTCGTAATGGGTAGCTCACTATCTGGTAGAGACCAGCACCCTAATTGCGTAACTCACGATTCATCATAATCTGTATCGTTTTGAAACGGATTGTTAAACCATTGCTTCATATGTTCGAAAAACGTGTCTGTTCGACAACATAAATAACGCAATGAATATTGTTTAACTGTGAAGACGAAACCAATTATGATCAATCGTGAGTTACGCAATTAGGGTGCTGGCCTGGGTCGACGGCGCGTTGTGTTCCACGCACGCCTCAAAGAGATGTCAGCACCAGTTGGTGGGTTCCGTAAGGGCCGATACCTGCCAGGGGTGCTGGTTGTTCGAAAGAGGTACCTGGCATACAGGATACTGATGGAACACGGGTGGGTTTTAGTCAGAAAAAGTGTGACACTCCTCCCGCTCCGCCCAGAGCGCGAGAAGTTATTTGATGATTTCCCATCCTAAAAAAAAACCGTAATATGTAGACACTTAAAAATTTCACGGAGTGTGTAAGCTACTGTGTGTACTACTACGGCCAGTATAACAAGAAGTAATCAAAGAAACTACTAGCTTCATCTTTCTCACCTCACCTTGACAATTCAAAAGTGCCTGTAATTGGTTTATTTGAAATAAATGCTTTGAGTTTGGTTTGAGTTTGAAACTTGACTTGATTGGACTGCCTCGTTGGTCTAGCGGTCGCAAGTGCGACTGCTGAGGAAGTAGTTGTAGTGTGTGGTTTGATTCTCAAGTTAGGCAAAGTGTTATTGGGTTTTTCCATCGGCGCAGCAGCTCGGAGTCTTGATTAGTGACCGGTTAGTGGCAATACGTAAGTAAGTAATATAGTAGGGGGGGTAGGGGGTGACCCTTGGACTTAAACACAACTGGCGAAATGTGGTTCCATTATAGCTACACCTCTGCCTAACTCTTCAGGGATTACAGGCGTAATGTTAAAAATAAACTTAAAAATTATCGGGGGTTCCATGAAACAAACGTGTTTTTTAACTAAAGTATTTAAACAAAAAATATAATGTTAAATATTGTACGGTGGTATAGAAACCATCGTGTGCGAGTTCAACTCACACTTGGCCGCTTTTTTATAGTAGCAGATTTTATTAATGTTCGGGAACGCACGTATACGAATGTACGGGGGAAACCAAACATTTAACGTAAACGTAGGTATTTTAGGCGGTGATTCTACAGTCTATTTGCGAAAAGTCCGGGAAGAAATGGGTTCACCTGTTTCCTGTTTTTCTTTGTCTAAAAAGAAATAACCAATGTTCCAGTTTTCTTGTTTTGGTAAAATAAAATACAGTACTAGTGTGTAGATGGTACTAAACTGCAAATTTGGAACCCATTTATATAAATTAAGTAGCAGTATTTTTGAAAAAATATTGAGTTCTTTTAAATGATTTTATTTCTGTAAGTAGGTTTGTACAAACACTTTTACACGTCAATCATATTTTTTAAACTAGATGAGGTCGGCGTTTCCTATCTGACTACTCTGAGAAGAAAGGCCGAAACAAACTCAGAGGTCACAGTCTCTTTTAAAGTCCAGACATAATCTTGGTCAGATCATGTGAAGACCATGTGGATTGGTGTCTGAAATGGTCTTTTGAGGAAAGAACCACACAGGTTGAGTGGACCTGTCCATTCAGTGCACGCATGTATCAGTAATCATACGGCTCAACTCAGAACTTGAGGAGCTCAACGATTTGACGAACAATACCAAAGAAAGGACATTTGGGTAGGCCGCATAAAGTACTCAAACTGCCAGATTAACATTAAAAACGAACTGAGAAAGAGACGAAACACGAAAACAAAAATACCACATAGTCCTCACATTCACAATAATTAAAGCAAAAATAATACTATACTTCTCAAAGTAAATATTCATGTCAAAGTGTATATAATAATAATCAAATGTCAAAGTGTATATAATAATAATAATCAAATGTCAAAGAGCAAAACAAAGAACTTGAGGAGCTCAACGATTTGACGAACAATACCAAAGAAAGGACATTTGGGTAGGCCGCATAAAGTACTCAAACTGCCAGATTAACATTAAAAACGAACTGAGAAAGAGACGAAACACGAAAACAAAAATACCACATAGTCCTCACATTCACAATAATTAAAGCAAAAATAATATTATACTTCTCAAAGTAAATATTCATGTCAAAGTGTATATAATAATAATCAAATGTCATAGTGTATATAATAATAATAATCAAATGTCAAAGAGCCAACATTCAGTATACAAAATTGGAGCAGGTCAATCCCAAGCTTTTTTGTCCTCAATATAATCTTTAACGGTATAAAAGGCTTTCAGGCACAACTTACGTTTGATGAATGATTTAAATTTATTGAGACTTAGATCTTGAACATGGCTTGGAAGTTTATTATAAAAGCGTATACATTGACATCTGAATGACCCACCTATTTTCTTGAGCCTTGTTGATGGTACAACAAATTTGTGTTTGTTCCTAGTATTTATACTATGGATATCACTGTATTTTTTAAACAATTTAATATTTTATGAGCATATAAAAGATTTTCATAAATATACTGTGAAGGCACAGTCATTACATTTATCTCCTTAAATTTATCTCTGAGAGAGTGTTTTAAGATTAATGTCATGTAAAGTCCATTTTTAAGTTATTCCGGACTAAAAGCTTGACTTATTTTTATTAAATATAAGCTTATTTATCTTTTCATGATGTTACCATTACCAACAGGATCCAAAAATAAAAATAACCTATCAATAGTGAACAGTCTCAGCTACATAAAAATATATTGTAAGTAATGCAAACCACAGTGTATCTACAACCAACAGTAGTTCAACGCAACTTACGTTTGACAGGTAAAACCTTATGAGTACTGGCAAAACTGAAATGTCAAAATGATGTCACAGAGGGTTTACGATACTAATTGGCAATCAAGCAGCTAGCCCACCTCATGGTATAGTGATTATCACCGTGTATAGAATTCGACCTCTTTCACCTCAAAACTCCTTTAAGTAGCTCTGCTGCTGTTAAGGCTGAAGCTCCAGGGTAGCCTGCTTTTGCAATTCATAAATGACTAGCCATTGCCAGCGACTTCACCCGCGTGAACGGCGAAAATTATCCCACGGAAGCACACCATCGGGATTAAAAGTATCCTATGTGTTATTCCAGGTTACTATTTTCCGTGTGCCACATTTCATCCAAATCCGTTCAGACGTTTTGCGTGACTGATTAACAAACATCTAAACATACCAACTTTAACATTTGTGATAGTAGTAGGATTGATTGAATGACTATTTCATGAAAAAGTTAATCTATCGAATTAAATGAAGATAGGGGCTGTATTGCTGATTTGAATGATTATAATTATGTAAAGCTACATTTGTTATCATATTTTAATCAACATACAACGTTGCACTGACCTGCCAATTGCAAAAACACGTAAGAAAATTTGAATTTTGCGTTCAATTCTGGAGTTGTCACCTTAGCCCACTGTAAGAAGTTATTTAGGTACACTGTGATATACGGTAAATATATTTTGTAATGGAGAGCCACTCACGTCACGACTCGACTCTAAACCTTGATATTTGAGACCGGCAGATCACGATGGAGACATTTATTAAAGTGCCAACAAGTGGCAAATCAATCTTTATCACAACAAAAATGTAGGTTTTATTCATTGATGTAGCTACAATTAGACAATTATCTTCAGACTTCATTTTATATTATTGTGTTCAGACATAAGCTATGCTTACCGCGGTCAGTTCTTGGATGGGTGGCCATCTGTTACCCCCCCCCCCCCCCCCCGTGTCTTGGAAAGCATTTTAAACCGTTGCTTGGTACCGGCTGTCATTCGTAGATTTTTGATAGTCAGTACGGGTAGTCAGAAGCTCTAAAGGCTAACAACCACTCTGTTACCTAGTAATGAGTCGGTTGTGAAGGTCAGATTCAGTGCATCCGGTTAGACCGGCCCAATAAAGCTGGAAAGGCAGATTGATTGACGTTCATATATGTATTCTTTTAACCCATGCTTTAGGTATACACACTCGTATGTGTCTACTTTTATGCATTTCGTGGGTTTCTATACTACCACTTTTAAAGTTGATTGCCCGGGTATTTGTAAAAAAGCCTTTATTGATCTTATCCTGCCATCAATATCGTCAATGGTCGGTTATTTGCAGTCATTCTAAAATTACAATAATATTGTTAGGTTGTCATAAGGTAATTAAATGCTGCCTCCATTCAAACACGTGGAAACTATACGATAATTTGCAAAACATACAACAGCAGCCATACTTACTTGATATTAGCTAATCTTTCGACGCAACTTGTAAAGATTGTAACAGTTAAATGACCGAATCGCATTACATATACTGCACCTAATCATGTTAGACTATACGAATTAATTAGTGAGTCCTCTGTTAAAATCATGGCGTATAGTTAAAAAAAAAAAAAACGCTTTTCGGTGAAACTGTAAGCAAGTCATGTCAGGCCAGCATTATAGAATAGAGCTATAGAGCAGTGGTGGTCAAGTGGTAACGCCCGCGACTTCCGAGTTGTAGATTGTAGGTTCGAACCCAGACAGTACCTTTACTTTGCTTAAATTATTTCATCACCAATGCTCTCAAAATTGTGAAGGAAAAAATCGAGACGGAAGAGTCAAAAATTGCAATAAAAAAAAAGTTATTAAAGAGCCACAAAAATTTAAAATATCATAGAGATTATGAAATAAGTCACAGTTATTATTGGTTTCATAATAAAATTGGGTGAAATCGGGGTTTAAACGCAAGGTGGCTGAAAAGGGGCGTGGCCTAATCTACGCCATTTGCAAACTCGCCATTTTTTTTATTTGATAGCTCGCCAGGTGAAGGAAAAATAAATAATATTTGCGTATGGAATTGAAGAGCCGCAGCATCACATCCAAAGAACTACACGTGGCTCGCGAGCCGCAGGTTGCCAACCTCTGTCCTAGAACAACAAAGCCCAAGACATGTGCCATTTATTATTCCGCACTGGGTCCGCGTCGTAGATCCACTCCCTCTCTTAGAAAGGAGGCCTGTGTCCCAGCAGTGGGACCATTATAGGCTGATTATAATGCCAAGCAAATACAGGTACCTGTATTGTCTCCGAGTTTTCGGATAACTTCTTTATGATCTTGAAAGGAACCCAAAAGGTATTGATTTTAATGTGTTGTAGGTATACCACGACCTGAAAGCGTTTATTATGTAAACCGAAATAATATGAGAAAGGCCTTTGTTGGAGAAAGGTGGGCCTTTCATGTTGATATCTAATATAATGTGTTATATTGGATATCAACATTATACAGAGAGGTAGCGAAATGGAAGCGCAAACTGTAACCATGAATTCAGCACATGCTACTACAATTAATCGCCCAAGATCGGCTAATGAGACACAATTGATTTTCTATTGTAATGGAGCCCCAAGGCCCCGCGCTGATGTCAGCCGATTAATGACGACTCTTGAATAAAATTATTTTTTTTATTCGGTAAAAAAAAAAAAAAACTGGTGTTCCATACATTTAGACCGCGTAAATAGTGCACTTTAATGGGTAGCTCGCTGTCCGGTAAGAACCAAGCCCGGGTAGACGGCGCGTTGTGTTCCACGTGCGCCTCAAAGAGATGTCAGCACCATCTGGTGCGGTCCGCAAGGGCCGATGCCTGCCAGCGGTGCGGGTTGTTCGAAAGAGATACTGTGGCCCCTGGCACATAGGCAACTGAGGGAACGGGAGCGGGATGTCAGACTTTTACTGACTAAAACCTACCCGGGTTTTAGTCAGTAAAAGTCTGACATCCCGCTCCACTCAGAGCGGGTACTAATTTGATGATTTCCCATGCACCATCAAAAATAAAGTGTACTTTCAACTATAATATTTTACATAACCGACGAAATATTCAACCCAGGAGGGTTCAGAATCATGCACATACTGAATCTCATGTAACAGCTTGTCGATTCTGTAACCATCTCACCGCGTGAAGTGGGCGTGAATGAGCTGTCAGTGTCATCCCACCGATGCTAGGGATTGACCAAGCATTAGGTGGAATGACACTGACAGCTCACTTCACTCCACGCTCACTTCACGCGGTGAGTTGGTCACAAAATAGAAATGCAGGTTCGCTTCGATATCATGCATCCCTGTAGGCTATATTATCTATGGAGCAAAATATTGTTGATGAGATTGTGAGTTCTTCAATCTAGAATTTCTCACCAGCAAACTGGAGTCTAGATTTGCGCCCGATTGATGGCAATAGGCTCGCCCCATATGACATGGGACTTGAACATAACTGGCGAAATGATAGTGTTTCATAGATAGACAATCATCTGCCCAACCCTTGGAATGAATAAACGAATATAAGAATAAATAAATTTTACATAGTATAAAACAAAGTCTCTTTTCGTGTCTGTACGCTTAGATCTTTTAAACTACGCAACGGATTTGAATGTGATTTCTATCAATAGACAGAGTGATTCAAGAGGAAGGTTTATATATACAAGGTGTTAAAAAATTAACTGCAAGAAAAGTAGTATGCGCACTGTACACCGCACGCGCGCCGGCGGCGGCGCCGCGCCGGCGGCCTAGAACACCGCTGCCGATGCCGCCCCGGCGCACGCGTGAGTCGTTCACCCCTGCCGCCCCTGCGACACGACACGCGACGGCGCAAATTCGTAAACACACATCGGTACAATGGCGGCCCAAGACGCAAGCGCAGCCCTGCGTAGAGTGCACAAAAAATATTTTAATAAATTGTTTTATTTATGTGAAAATATAAAAATGGTCAATTTTTTTTTTATGTTTTCGTTTCTCGTTGTCGAGTAAGTGGACGAAATTCTTGCAGTTAATTTTTTAACACCTTATATAAAACATCGACCTACACGCGGGCGAAACCGCTGGCAAAGCTAGTAAAATTTTAAGTAGTTTGTTACGGGTACGGTGTACGAGTTGGTTACGTTAATTGATTTTAGTAGAAACCAGACCGTCTATATTAATTCGCTCCGAAGTAAAGACTGAAGGAGATACAAATTAATTTTCAGATAGGATCTTTAGTAGCTTAGCTAAAACTAATTTATCTAAAGCGGCCAACACTTGAAATTAATGTAGGCGAGTAGTTTTCAAATTAACTTCGACAAGCATTTACAATATTCTATTGGTTTATTATTTTCGATAGGTTTCAATAACCCTTCCTTCGTATTTACAGCGAGTGTTTGACCTTTTGATCGGGACCCATCCGAGTCTTAGAAAGCACGTTGGTCTCGGCTGGTATTTGAAGATCTTTGACAGTCGTTACCGGTAAAGCCCGAAGGTCTGATTCAGGCCAGTAACTCGGTTATGAAAGGTCAAATAGACAATCGGTCCTTATAAAATACTGCTGTTCAGTTGCATCCGGTTAAACTAGAAGCCGGCTTAGAAGCTGAGCAGATTGATTAGATATATTATAAAAATAGCCGATACTTAGAATATGTAATGAGTAGGTAACGTAGATGCGTGTGTATCCTTTGAAATTGTACCTACCGAGAATACAATCTGTGCGAGAACAAGCACGTGTTGTTCAAAGCATTAACTGAAAGCTTTCAGAAACTTATGACGTGATTCATGAACTCAAGTTTCTATCGAGAGATCCCTATCGATACAAATTGCAAAAATGTATATAAAGAACTACTCACGTAATTTTTAAGATAAACATGGTGCAGTGTTGTGTCGTCGTACTTACCTGAAAGAAATAACAATATTTTAGAAAAGGTTTAATAATAATATAAGTATGGTTTAAGAGTAATGAATGAGAAAAGTCACAGTATAAAATTAAAATAAATATCCTAAGTCATCGACTTCCAAACTTAGTTATTAAGGTTAAACAAAAAAAGTTTATAATTTTTTGCTTTTCAGTTTTTTCGGCGGTTTATATTTTTTGTTAAAAAGTTTTTATTTCATAATTTTCTGTGGCTGTAATCTACTAATTAGGTACTACATGCTTAATTTTTTATCACTTTTTGTAATACACCATTCAGCATTAAAATCTGTGAGTGAACAATCAATCATCCCCTGTTTTCCTACCCTTAGGTTTGGATTTTCCAAAAAAATAAAAATTTATCAAAATCGGACTACTCTGCAAAAAGTTATGCATAGTTATAAAAAAAAAAAAAATACGTGTCGACTTCGTCGGTTAAAAAATGAAGACGAATTATGTTTCACCGTGAACATAGTCTCTCAGACACAGCTGAGAATATTATTAACAGAGAGGCTTTGACACTTTCATCGCTTCGTGCTCGTAATCTTAACTAATACCATAAAGTATAATAAAAATAAAAATAAAATAAAAATAAATAATTTAATTTAAACTATTTCCAATCCATCAATAACTTCATTTCTTGATTCAACAAGTGCAATTAGGCGAGGGGATTGCGGCTTTGCGGCTAAGTACTTAACATACAGCCGAACTGTCAGATCGATATGCTTTAGCTGCGCTTGCTGCGGTTGATCCGTGGATGGGGGGGGGGGGGTACGGAAGTTTTGCAACCCGAAATCAGACTCGAGTCTTAATTAGGCTCTTGACATATCATCTGACATTTAGGCTTTTGAACTGGCATGACTGACGCTAACTGACACTGCTGTGATCTTCGATTAATGCCAACTAACCACATTGAAGGTCAACGCTCACTTACAAGTTTACAACCTAGCTAGTCAATGTTTAAAAACTAAGTAAAGGTTAGGTTGAAAACTTTGTCGATATATTTGACGCCTATGTCCTTTCATTTTAGCACAAAAAAGTAAACCACCACAAAAAAGAATCCTACCGGTACGAAATAGCGGAAAAAATTCTCGGGAAAATTCAACCAATCTAGGAAAACTTGTCACGTCCAATCACGCTGAAATCAATATTCCTTTGAATCAATATAAGTTCCTAAGTTATGAACAATATTTTGTTTTATTTTAAACCGACGATAATCAGCAGACTAGTAGTTAGTACTGAAATAACTACTAGGCGTGTTGCACAATTTTGAACGATCGAGAATACGAGATATCAATACTGTTATTTTACTATTGATTGCGCCTTTAAGCTTTTATCTATTAAACAGTAGTTAAGAAGTAAACATAATTATTGGTGAAATTGGTAGTTGTTTCATGGTGTGAAATGTGATAGGTGTGTGTGTGCCTACAGTGTATAGTATACAATAGTTTTGTTGGCACGATACTTTGCTAACGCTTTTACTGTAGGCGTTAGCGACCGAGTCGCACTTGTTTTTTTCGAGCTCATTGCATGCTGTTTATTGACGATCTACTGATCCGAGTCCGAAATACGTTACACAAATACTGCTTTATTTATTTTATACTATTATTGACGTTAAACTAACACCAGTTCCCAGGCTCTATAAAAAGTTTTTGAATTGTAGGCATCGATAATAGGCTGGTATATTTTGTATGTGCTATTTTTAACATTAAACTACATATATATAATTGCTTAATTGACTTGCATCGTTTTAATTCTTAATGCACAAAGCCGAGACGGACTTCTCAGTGTAATAAAAATGCTTAATGATCGTAATGAACTAATAATGACTGCTAACGACTCCGGATGTTATCTAGACGACTTTTACAGTTAGCTTCACGACGATAGATAATAATTAGTCATTATCGTTTTAACCCTTTAATACTGGTATATAGCTGCATCCGGTTAGACTAGAAGCCGAAACCAACACAGTTGGGAAAAGGCTAGGCAAATGATGTGAAGTAAAGGGTTAAACCTTTACTTATTCCTCTTTTATGCAGTGGTACACATTCGTTACACTGACAAAAACACCTTAGGACAAACATAGACTTGCTTTTTCGTATACCGGGATGACAACTAAATAGAGAAAGCTAAATAGTCAAGGACAGAAGAATGATAACGATGATAATACGAAAAATCAAAAGTATTTTATCTATTTTCAAAGACACTAGAATATTCAAGTCTAATTAATAATAAAAGGCATTCAATTTATTGTTTTTAACCGACTTCAAAAAGGAAGCGATTATTAATTCGACATGTATAAAAAAAATCGGGCATAACTCCGTCGTAAACAGGATAAGTTTTTATCCAGTGCGCAAACTGTAGCCATGAATTCAGTATATCAATCTAGACTCCCCAGCGCAGAAATTTTTCGTTGGTTATACACGAAAAAGAATCAGCTGTTCCATGCATTTTGATGGCGTAGGTATTGCACTTTTCTGTGAAACAGCTGATTTTAAATTGTATAACCGACGAAAAATTTCTGCGCTGCGGCGTTTAGAATGATATGCAGAATTCATGGTTGCAGTTTGCGCACTGGATAAAAACTTATCCTGTAAGTATAGACAGATTTGCAGAATTCTTTTTTGTGTTCGAAAGGGGTTTATCCTGAAATGGTCCCATTTAAATTTCATATAAATCTGATGATGACTTTTGGAGACAGACAACGGAACTTTTCAAAAAACGACAGCAAATCAACCGCGATTGCTGCTATCGCATAAATATGTTTTGTTTTGACCCCAAGGATGATGAAATTTCGAATTGTTGTACTATAACTAAATAGTGAAAAACAGAAACTTTTTGCAAAAAAAAAAAAAAAAAAAAAACTGACTTTGTAGTGATTTTCCGAAAGTAATTTTTTTTTTTTGGAAAAAGTTTTGTTCTCTATTAATTTGAAGCGGTCAGTGATTGTGTAAACCTATACGATAGTTGTAGATATCTCAGGTGGGTATTGCAAGGTTTTTGGCTATATCTTCCACTTCTATCTATCAGTTATCCTATTGATGAAGGCTAGACTGGCCCCTTCAAGTCGAGACTTACTAACATCCAGCCACTCTCAGTGTCTATTGAACCCGTCGTGGATTTTCTATCTGGAAAGTCCGTTTCTGGATGAAACTACTAGCCAAACTACACAAAGATTGGTACTCTTTATGATTGCTCAAGCATAGGGACTGGAATCTCTTTTGGAGAAACAAACATTTAACCCCTTTATTTATAAGCGTTGCTTAAAGTTAAGTTATAATTGGCGACTGTTTAGCCATACATTTTTGACACTTAAGCATCTCTTAACTTTAATCAACGTTTATAAACCCCTAATTTCTAATCTGGAAATGTAAGCTCCCCAAAACCCACGGTATTTTTACAAGTTTTATTTTTTAATGCGAAAAACATATGAGTCACAAAATAAGAAAGTAGGTGGGTATCTACGTGTAGACTGGTTGTTCATAATATTTGGTGAAAGCATAAAATGGAACAGTAGGTTCTACCTACATACTGTGTGGTACAAATTCTTTGTAAACCGCAACAGTAACCCGGTCACCACAATAGTTAACTTAAAATTCTGTAGACAAAACTGTGAATAGCTAATTCCATAATTGTATCCTTTTCACCAAAGAAAAACGTTTCTAATTTTCTAAAATAATTATTAAACATTTGTTTAATTTACCAATTTTTTTTTCAATTAACTTTTAGATTTTGTAATTGAGTGTTATTTAAATATTAACGGTTTAAATGTTCTATTAAATTTATTAAGACACGTGTTCAGTAATCTTCTTTAACAGGAAAATCGTAGAAAACCTACAAAATGCGGCACGTGGCGGCTTTATTTTTATGTCTCAGACTTTCCTTGTTTATCTCACCTCTAAACATAACTCACATGTGTTACATATTTGTTTTTTTATCGTATGTTTTCCCTAAGCAACTTTTATTTTTACAAAACTCTTATATTGGACAGATCTAACGATAAATATAACAACTTTCAAGCAAGAATACATTATTCTAGTATAAACATATCTCTCTAATAGGTCAACCAATAAAATAATTGTCGCTCAACCCAGACTGCAGTTAAAGAGTTAAGTACAACGCGATGCAAGCAAAAACGGAAAGAATAAGATAATCTCCCACGGATGTGAGTAACGGTGTTAGAAGAAGCCGCTATGTAGGTATTTGCGTGGAGGTGGCTCTTGGCCAGCAGACGGCTTCGTATAAACCACTTTGGTTATATCCACCGCGGCATTCGCAGTCGCCGCAGACAACCCTACTCCGCCGCGGAGCCTACTCGTCTAAACATTCGTATTGTGATCGATACGTGAATATGACATAATAACAAAAAAATACTCGGATTTTATTCTTATTTTGTGAAAGTGTTTACGTGCCGTTCAGATAATTGGAATTGGGATTTTTTCGAGTTAAGGTGAGGATTTTTCAATTTGATCGAATGTTGATTTAATTTGTGTATTTATATTACGAGTCGTCAAACCACATGGTAAATAGAGTTGTTTACTTACGAATGATACGTTACAGCAACAGATCAATGTTCAGTGACTACCAATGAGAAATGTCGATTGTATCTATGTAAAAGTGTTGACTTATCAAACACAAGTGAATGACGCTCTGCGATAAAACAAAAGTGTCCTTTTTTTAGATGCCGCCAAAACTGTTATACATTTTATTGTATGTACTTGCAGTGACCCTTTTCATAATGTTCTGCATAGAATTCAACTTGGCACAGTGTCTTATACGTCTTTCTGGGGTTGTCAATACGTCCACAAATAAAGTAACTTTGTGCGAGTCGCTTATAGAAAATAAAATATTAAGTTTCGGGCGAGTAAATTCGTGCATACGACTTCGACTAATAAGCCCCAAAAACATTCTGTGAAAAATATTTTCCTTTTTCATACACACATCAAAAATGTCATTTTATTAGACTAACATAAATTACATCCTAAGTACTTATGTCACTCAGCGAGCTCATGAGTGGAAGAATTTTCGGGATCGGATATCTCCGAAGATTATCCCCTACGTCCGTACCTTTATTATAAAGTAGTCATTAACTTGGATATCACAAAAGTGTATCCACGAGAACACTGCCGACAAACTGTACCGCAGTTTGGCAGAAGATGTATGTATTTTTCCATGTCTCTTTTCTAGAATAAAAAAAATAAAAAAAAAACATACAAACTGACTTATATATATATAACTAGTATAGATTAGTTAACTGTCTAACAAACGAAGTTTTTATAAACTTTGACGTGTGTTTGGGTGTAGCTTCGAATTTGGTTATGTTTTGTTTTAACAACTTACTTTCACTTAATCGTATTCATTCTAATAGATGTCTTAGATCTATGCAACTTATCTATTCAAGGTGTAGAACTGTAGACTAAGTAAGCAATCATTAAAAATAGAAGAATGAGTAAGATATGTAAATAATGTCGTTTTACTTCTTTTGCGATTTATTTTACCGACTTATTTAATGGAAAACTAGATCTAACACATAAATACGTAGAAGTACGAACTTATTTTAACACTGGCTTTTGCCAGCGGCTTCGCCCGCGTGTCGGATGGAAATTATCCCACGGGAACGTATTACCGGGATGTAAAGTATGCAATATGTTAATCCAGGTTATAAAGTACATGTGTGCCAAATTTCAGCCAAATACGTTCGGCCGTTTATGCGGGACTGGGTAACAAACATCCAAACATCTAAATATCCAAACACCTGAACATACAAATTTTCAAATTTATAATATTGGACGGATATAATATTCGTAGGAAGTAGCCCCTCTGCTTAACCCTTCCGGGAAACGAATCGTGATGTTATGTCAGTAATTAAATATACGAATAAAAACAGGGTAAATCCCAAAACAAAAACATTCCTATTGTTTTTGTTTTGGGATTTACCCTGTTTTAATCAATCAAAAACAGGTACTGAATTTGGCGCTAATTTAGAATTAGAAATCTAATTAAAATGAATATCAGATTAGTACTAAACTCGTTTCACATTCGACATTATTCAATTAAATTGTTGTTGAAAGGTCGTTGCCTTAATTTAAATCAAGGTTTTCAAGATCAACCAGATTCTAAACCATTTTGTTTTCGAAAACTTGGAAGTGAAGACCAAACTTTTCGTTAAATTGTATGTTTTTATTTGGAACATAGATATGTACATACTTAAAATTAAAATTACGGTCATTATATACTCTTTCCTTATTCTAAAACGTGAATGGGTAAAGTAATCTAAGTCTCAACAGAAGCTTTTGTTTACACATTAGCATTGATAAATTTTGTAAATTCAATAACATTAATATTTCCTTTTTAAAGTGATATAATGTTTTAGTTATTGTGTTTTTGAAGACTATGTGGGTTATTTTTTTCTTCTTTATCAATTAGTTGTAATCATGATTTGGCTGGCAGTTTGAGTAATTTATGCGGCCTACCAAATGTCTTTTTTTTGGTATTGTTCGTCGAATCGTTGAGCTACTAAACTTCTAAGTTGAGCTGCACGATTGCACAGACTGGACAGGTCCACTCAATCTGTGTGGTTCTTTCCTAAAAAGACCATTTCAGACATCAATCCACATGGTCTTCACATGATCTGACCAAGATTATGTCTGGACTTTAAAAGAGACTGTGACCTCTGAGTTTGTTTCGGCCTTTCTTCTCAGAGTAGTCACATAGGAAACGCCGACCTCATCTAGTTGAAAAATATGATTGAAGTGCAAAAGTATTTGTACAAAGCTACTTACAGAAATAAAATCGTTTGTCATAACTTTTTTTCATTTTAGCAACCAGTATTTTTTCTTTTTTTATCTACTAAGCATATTTAAGAGGACTTATAATATAAAAAAAAAACAAGAAAATACGTTTATCTGCGGTAAACTTGACGTAGAAAAGACAAAACGAACCAGTTTGGGAAAAATGCGTCATATCCACGCAAAGGGCCATCGCTCTACACAACGCTACGATCCTACACACAGAGCCCCAGAAATAGAGCGCTGGTTTTCACAGACAGCCAGCGACGTAATGACGTCAACCGGTTCAGCATACGATACAATGAAAATAACAAACAAATTAAGAAATAAATTAAACTCACAATTAGTTCCGTTAAAACCAGCTTATTATATCCCACTGCAACGCAAAGGCCCCTTTTCATTAAGAGAAGGCATCAGCATTGATCGCCACGCTTACTCAAGATGGGTTGGTTATTTCAGATTTATATTAACTAAAAAAACTCATCATCATCATCATTTCAGCCGGAAGACGTCCACTGCTGGACATAGGCCTCCCCCAATTCGGGGGGTTTTGCCATAATCGCCACGCTTGGCAGGTGGGTTGGCGATCGCAGTATGGTGGTAAAATGCATAGAGAACGCTGATGCCCATTCTCTAGTAAGTCCCTTAGTTGCCTTCTCCGACACCCACGGGAAGAGATTGGATACATTCTTTACGTCCGGCACCACACGGAACGAAAAAAAACTAAATAACTTTAATTTCGGAAGGCTGTGACAAAAAAAATAAATTCAGACGGGGTGTCGGTTGTTTTTTTTTTTTTTACTTTTTATTGGATAAAGTACCTACCCCACACCAATTCGAAATTATATCATCCTTGAGGTCAAAACCTCACCTTCGGTTTGTCGATGACATAGTCGTCATGGCTGAGACCATGGAGGACCTCAGTGCAATGCTCGATGACCTCAGTAGAGCTTCCGAAAGAGTGGGTCTTAAAATGAACATGGAGAAGACAAAGGTCATGTCGAATGCCCATGTAACACCCACTCCCATGACGATCGGAGGCGCTACACTCGAAGTTGTGACCGAGTACGTTTACCTAGGACAGACTGTCCAGTTAGGTAAGTCCAACTTCGAGAAAGAGGTCAATCGTCGAATCCGACTCGGCTGGGCAGCGTTCGGGAGGCTTCGCAATATCTTCTCGTCCCAAATACCACAGTGTCTCAAGACGAAAGTCTTTGACCAGTGTGTGTTGCCAGTGATGACCTATGGTACAGAGACGTGGTCGCTCACAATGGGCCTTATCAGAAGGCTTAAAGGCACCCAAAGGGCAATGGAGAGGGCTATGCTCGGAGTTTCGTATATTCCTAGACCTCAGTTCCGCCTTCGACACGGTAGACCATGGTATTCTACTAGCCAAGTTAGAACATTATGGCATACGGGAAAATGTGTTGAAGTTATTTGGCTCTTATCTGCATAACAGACGGCAGTATGTAGAGATAAAATCGGTGATAGATGGAGAAGAAAAAACTTACAGATCTAATCTAGTTACGGTATGCCGTGGTGTTCCTCAGGGATCCGTTCTTGGTCCAATCTTTTTTATCATATTTTTAAATGATTTGATAGCGTATATCAAAAAACGTGTAAAGGACACAAAACTAATAGTATTTGCGGACGACACAAATGCGATAGTTACTGCAGATGATATACCGGAATTAGAATCTAAGATCAATAGTCTCTTGAAAGCTTTTGAACACTGGTTCAGTACTAATAATTTGCAACTTAATGTAAATAAAACAAAGTGTGTCCTATTTAAGCCCACGATACGAAATAACGTCAAGTTGGACATTGTATCTTGTGGGAACAAGGTCGAAATAGTTGACAGTGTCAAGTTCTTAGGTGTGCATATTGATGCATTGTTGAATTGGAAGGTCGAGACATTGTCTATAACGAAGTCTATTAGCTCGGCATGCTATGCGATTAGAACACTGAGGGAACAATTGCGTTTACCTCAACTTAGAAATGTGTACTTTGCCTTGGTGGAGTCCAAGCTAAGATACAGCATTGAGTTCTGGGGCAATAGCTATAAGTACAACATACAAATGGCATTCGTTATTCAGAAAAGAGCTCTAAGGACTATGCTCCGCATGAAACAGGCGGAATCATGTAAAGACCATTTTATTAGACAAAAAATCTTGACAGTGCCATGCCTTTACATTTTAGTGTTGCTAACCAGCTTAGTTAAAAATTTGCATAAAATGGAGACTGATGAGCAAAGACAAACTAGAGCTAGCACACGTAGGAAAGATTTGCCCAACACTATTCAACCGAAATTAAAAGTTGTCAAACATAGCCCGAGGTACCAGTCTGTATTTTTGTACAACAGGTTACCTATAGAATTCAAAACCATTTACAGTGTTAACTTATTTAAAAACAAATTGAGGACCTATTTATTGGGGAAAGGCTATTACAGCATCAATGAATTCCTAGATGACCTATGAATCCTATGACATTGTAACTTATGATTGATTTTATTACTCTGACATTTATTATTTATGATATATTGTACTTTAATTCTTAATTGACCTTTATTGTTTTTATTGACTTTTCTAAATGTATTTTAACAATTTAATTTTAGTTGCAATTTTATAATGTTATTTTTTAAATTTTCAACACAATGTACCTATATTGTTATGAAATAAATTACTTATGACTTATGACTTATGACTTTCCCTACGCGATCGAATCAGAAATGAAGAGATCCGCAGGAGAACCAAGGTAACCGACATAGCCCGAAGAATTGCCAAACTTAAGTGGCAGTGGGCAGGGCACATTGCTCGCAGAACAGATGGCCGATGGGGCCAAAAGGTTCTGGAGTGGCGACCGCGTGCCGGAAGACGTAGAGTAGGAAGGCCTCCCACAAGGTGGACCGATGACCTTGCGAAGACCGCGGGTATCCGCTGGATGTGGGAAGCACAAGACCGGTCGAAGTGGAGGAGCCTGGGGGAGGCCTATGTCCAGCAGTGGACGTCTTTCGGCTGATATGATGATGATGATGATGATGATGAGGTCAAAACAATGCATATCTATGCGATTGCAGCAATCGCGGTTGATTTGCTGTAATTTTTTTAAGAGTTCCGCTGTCTGACTCCAAAACTCATCATCAGATCTATATGAAATTGAAATGGGAACATTTTGGAATAAACCCCTTTTGAACGAAAAGAGAGAATTTTGCAAATCCGTCTATGACGGAGTTATGCTCGAACATACATATTTAAAAAAAAACATGTCGTATTGAAAACCTCCTCCTTTTTGAAGCCGGGTAAAAAGTCCAGGGTTCTTCACGATGTTTCCCATTCCATCCCTCGAAGAAATAAGGCGTGATGCTGTGTAATGTTATTACTAACATCGGGGATGTTAGTAATAACATTACACAGCATCACGCCTTATTTCTTCGAGGGATTGGGCAGAGGTGGTACATGATCACCGACACCCACATTTGGCCTGACAAAAGTCTTAGTCCCCTGTTAGAGGGGTCAAGACTATTGCCATCAACCAGAATCCGGTGGCCGGATTAGCAGAAATCCAGACACTGGGTTACTACTTGGAAAATTCAGATAGAAAAACCCAACAACACTTTACCTTGAGAATCGAACCCAGGATCTCGCTTGCGCACGTAAACCACCTTAGCCGAGGCAGTAATGTCCAAGATAAACCCACAATATACGTATGAATGGAAAACGTCACATAGGTACTTGCTCGAATGTGCAGAAATGACCTCCATGCGTGAGGGTTTTTTCACTGGGCCATGGTGACCTCAAGGGGACCTGTCATTCCATTACTCAGACGAATTCATCTCAACTTTATTGTGATAGCCTTTTCCAGTCAATTAAGCACTTGATATGGTAAATAAGCAACGAAGGGATTAAAGAAACATACTGTCAGACATTGTCTTTTTATACAACTTCAATCTGATAAACTGTATTAATTTTTTGCTAAAAATAAACTTCTGCCTATAAATAATACTTACTTGTTTAATGATGTAGATAGGATCTCCGACAAGACTGAATATATTATTACTTGTTTTCCATTTATTAATTAAATCTTGCATGCAAAATATCAGTGAAGGAATAAATATAGTATCATATTAAAAGTACTTAACATTATTGTGGAATAATTAAAATTTCACTAACTTTTGCCAACGGCTTCGCCCGCGGGTTAATTTGAATTTTATACGCCTTAGAAAATAGCTGCTGACCTCATGGGTTTCACTTTTCTATGAAACAGCTGATTTTGTCGTAATAATGCCGTTATGGGCGTGATCACCTACTGGGCCCAATTCCTTTAACATAGGTAATGAAATAAAATAAAATTAACAGAAAACTCAGTTCATTTATTAAATTAAATTTTATTCGAAAAGATCGGTAGTGGGTTTCTTCTTAAACTTCAACTATTTGATCTGTTTGCTATTCTATAACCATCTCACCGCGTGAAGTGAGCTTTCACTGTTATTTCACCTAATGCTTGGTCAATCCCTAGCATCAGTGGGATGACACTGACAAGTCACTCTACGCTCACTTCATGCAGTGAGATGGTTACAGAATCGACATGCTGTTACTTATCTCTTTCGGTGACTGTACGTTAATTTAGCATTACTTACTTCCATTTTTTGTAAACCTAATCGTTAAAGGGCAGTGCAATCGGTAAAAATCATTATTATTTGCTACCAATTAAAGACCTTTCAAGTATGATAATCAGATTTCAAAATAGAAAATGATGGCATACGAAACGTTTTTATTGTTAAAACTAAGGCTTATCGTATAAAAATGCAATAAAAAGCTCATGGATATTTATCATTGTGGCGCCAATAGAATCAGGTTTGGTCAAATATATAGATAAACTAGTTGAACAGATTACAAAAGCCAAAAAGTGTTTCGTGATCAGATCGTTAGGGAGTTGGGAAACCCAGAATATTTATTTTGCAAATTATCATTTATCTATGGTGGGTCAAAGGGCCTCTATTATTTCAACATTTAAAACTATATGATTACTTAATAATGAAGCACGATTCTAATATCCTGCCATCGTTGGAAAATAAATTGAAATTATGACTTTGAAATGGGCTTAAGATTCTATCATTGCGCATCGTGCCGTTCTACACGAGACGTGACACGTAGAGATGTCAGCACCAACTGGTGGGGTCCCCAAGGGCCGATGCCTGCCAGGGGTGAGGGTTGTTCGAAAGAGATATCGTGGCCCCTGGCATACAGGCAACTGAAGGAACATGGATGGGTTTTAGTCAGTAAAAGTCAGACACGCCCCTCCCACTCCACGCCGAGCGCAAAAAATTTAACAAAAAACGTGGTAATGAGACGATCGAAAAGTGTACGCATATGCCTTGTGTTACTAGACTTCTTATAAGATTTTTTGTACCTTCTTTAAGTATTAGAAAGGACATTCTTTGAGGCACAAAATAACCAATATTGACTCTTCATCTGAGGTTTTTATATGTCCCTATATGCGTTTGTCTACCTTATAGGAAACATCTCATTTATCGCGAAAGATATTTTTGTCCTTTGTCGTTTCGCCTCCCCTAATATTATATTTTTTTTTCACACTAGCATACTCAAAAGAATTTCCTTATAGTTCCTAAAGACTCAAAATAATTTCTATATAGTTACGTATATACTCGAAAGCGTTTCCTTATAGTCTGTATAGGCTCAAAAAACCAAGTTAATGTTTCTATTACCATCTGAAGCAGCATAATATTACTAATTCATTCAAAATGCCGCACTACTGTTTACTACTTATACGGAATACATTCATAATTGTTACTTAGCTCCACTGTTATTGCAAGTGGTTTCGCCTAATTGCTATTCAAATATACTATTACCTTCAGGCATTATAGTGTTTCTAGTAACGGCATCACGACCTTCATTGCGAATGCTTTGTGAAATGGAATCCTCAAAGTAGGCTTTAGATAAACAATATTTTATGTAAATACGAATAAATATTTGGCAATTTTTTCCACGTTAGCTGCGCGGTTCATTTAGCTAATTTTGTTTTCCAGCCAGGCATTCGTGCATGGCGTGACTGTGGGTCGTAGTGGACGATCCCGGCAACTTTTTCATTTAAAACGAAGCTGTACACGTGTGTAGCTTAGCTGTTGGGCTGCTGTAGAGCGATGCCTAAATGCTTTGCGCGAATATAATCGTCCTTTTGCTCGCTATTGACATAAACGAGGTCTTCCTAAAATATATAGGTACAAAATGGGACAGAAAGGTCTAATGAACCTTTTCCGTTTGTCATTATAGGCTAGGGCTATATTCATTTAAATCCCTACTATAATATTATAAATGCGAAAGTAACTCTGTCTGTATGTTACGCTTTCACGCCTATACACTGACCGTCATCCAATTTGGCAGAGATATAGCCGGGGATATGGAGAAGGAAATGGGTTACTTTTTACGCGATAACCGACATCCACGCGGCCGGTGTCGCGGGCAAAAGCTAGTTGATTGTAAATTAGCACTATGACATCACATATAATTTTTTCTTGTTTTTTTCTTAGGAGAATGTAAATTGTGTTAACATTTTCATCTCCTTTACCTTCACTGGTACAACTGGCAAGACTGTTACAGCCGGAAGTGTACCATCAGTTCACAGTTATTTTACCTCTGACAGCAGTGACAACAGTAACCTAAGATCAACCTTATCGGAATGAAGAAAATAATGTCCTAAGGGGGAAGCTCCAGGAATCTAGGATAGCCCGCAAAATTCAAATTTTCTTTTGTTTTATGCAATTTGCTGTTCAGTAGCAGGCTGCTAATTACATACAACTTGACACTGGTCGAAGTGGAGGAGCCTGGGGGAGGCCTTTGTCCAGCAGTGGACGTCTTTCGGCTGAAATGATGATGATGATGACACTGGCATGCCAATTGCAAAACACCTTAGAAAATATGATTTTCGCGGTGTACCTTAGCGCATCCTAATTAAAATGACAAACAAATTTTGGATGTGACTGTACCTACCAATAACCACGACATGAGGCCATTCTTTGTACTGAAGGTTACAAATGTGGTAAAGTTGTGGCTACGTGTGCAGGAACCCTGATTGGCAGTCAAGTACACAAAAGTCATGAACGCACGATAAATTGGTGGGTACCTATCTTCACTGTGGGAACGGTATCACGATGCTAGAAAGATGTAGTCAATGATCGAACGATCATTTATAATTATTGCTAAATCGTGATTAGTAAAAAAATATAAATTATAGGTGCTTAGATAAATATTTTAACTTTATTAATAACATGTTTTATTTTTAAAGTTGGTATTAAGTAGGTATATTTTGCTGTTAAACTTGCGTCGTTTATTTAATGTAGAGGATTATTTATAGGTCTTCTATCTATCTAGCCAGTTAAACCGTTGTAGAGCAGTAAAAATAGACAGTTTTTTAGAATTGTTTTTGGCTAACTAAGTTAGTCTCAATTTAAAACTGTGTATACGTTTTTTTTTTGGTATACAGGCTGATATTTTTGTGAACCGACTCTTTTCATTGAATTTTATTTTACTCAAGCAGCTGTATGAATTTATGGTTTATTTTTTGATAAATTATCCTCGTTTGTCTGGTTAGAACCAAACCTAACAGAATTGAAACAAAAAAATGTTCTACTTAATTATCGTATTAGTCATGGAAATAACATTTATCTCTTCCTAAAAAAACGAGTTACTAAAACCGGTTCCGTTTTATATTGTTCGTTTTGTATGTTTTCCTCGACAAATGCGTATAATTAAATGGCTCGAATGGTATAAAACGGTTAGTGTGCGTTTATTATGAGGGACACTTGCGCGTAGGCAAGCAAGGACAGCTATACGCGCAAAACAGTATTGTCAGACATTTTAATGTTTAATAATGTTAAGTTATGACTCTGTTCAATGTGTGCCGCAATGATTTTGATTGTACGGACTTAGTTGGGAGTCTGTGTTACCTGGTTCCTCGAACAGTTCATGTGCGTGAGGTACGCACTCGACGTCTATTTGCTACTAGCCTCTGTAAATCCAACGCTCGCGGTCACCACTTCATCGTTTGGTGGAGACATACAACAATGAGTTTAATTCAATCGACATTCTTTTTCTTAGTAAAAATGTATTTAAGAAGCAAATCCAAGCAACCCTAAAGGATCTGCAAATTCATTTAAAATAGCGCAATATTTAATAATGTACGCACATAAATTTAATTTACTTTTTCTTTTAATTTACTTTTATTTTCTTTCATAAAATTAAAATCCAGATATGAGTTCTATGACAATGACTGTTGTAAAGGTATTGTATCTGTGTTACTAGCTAGTTTTTAAATACTTTAATTGTAATCTGTGCAGAACGTAGTGGGTAGCATAATTGTTTAAAACTTAATATTTAAGATAATTTTATGTCTATCTCTTATTGTGCTACTGTTTGTTTTTCCTTAAATAAATAAATAAATCCTATTTGCGTGTACCTAGATAGATTCTCAAAAAAATTAAATTTAAAATTTAAAAAACCCCCGACCCAAACAAAACTCAAAAAAGTAAAAAATAATATTTATAGGCCTTTTAATTTAACGTAATATTTTGATCAGGGCATTGTCAAGTCGGGGGACGGCTAGGCCTCTGTTTGGCGTTTTCATTGACCGTCCCCCGACTTGACAATGCAATGATCAAAATATTACGTTAAATTAAAAGGCCTATAAATATTATTTTTTACTTTTTTTGAGTTTTGTTTGGTTCGGGGGTTTTTTAAATTTTAAATTTAATTTTTATTTCTTGCTTTTTAAACTTAATGTCTCCCTTAAATCACCATTTATCTATAATCTATTCATTGAGACCTTTTCAATGAGCCCAAACACGATACTTCTGCTGTTTGTTGGTGAATAACTTGGGTTTCCTGGAAATTCCAGGTGTTGCTCCAGCATCAGTTCAAGGTTATTTTTTCGTCTAATATCATTGAAGTAATAGAATCCCAAATTTTAAGTTGATCAGAGGCTAAAATCAATTTTTCAACCAGAAAAGAGCTGATAATCTTCAAACGGCAGAACCGATTTTGATGATACATATCTAAGAACACTCCCGACTAATACATCTTTCAAACAAAAAAAACTAAATCAAAATCGGTTCATCCGTTCGGGAGCTACGTTGCCTCAGACAGACACACACACACACACACACGTGTGTGTGTGTGTGTGTACGACGGGGTGTTATAAGTTTGACGTGTCTGTGTGTGTACACAGACACGTCAAACTTATAACACCCCGTCGTTTTTGCGTCGGGGGTTAAAAAATAAAGGACGGTGAGCTCTAGCGTCCCCAAAATTGAAACTTACTCAACAGACTCGAGACGTTCCACATTTAAAAGGTCTTAGCTTACTTATCAATGTTTACTATGGCGACGACCGTGAAAAGTATGGGGTTTTCAGGAAAAATAAGAAAATGTTATGGTACAACCGTATTAAAAAAAGGGAAAATTTAAATTGTTTTTACTTAAGGTGCTTCATATCGTTTTTTATTTTCAATGAAATAACATAATCACCCCGTAGGTGTTGGTAGAGATTGTGCAACTACAAACCGTACATCGTTAGACAAATGAAAGTGAAGGACGACTTTCTTCAGGATACCTCATATATATGACTTGAAACCAACAGTTTGTTAGTATGATAGCCCGTTACAGAAAATTTGAGACAAAAACGAAGTCAGCTGGATAAAAGAATGGGTACGGAGGCCATATTCGCTTGCCTATCTTCCTTTCTGACAGTTAATAGTCAATAAACCTGTTCACTTCCTTTCCAAGTTTGAAGAAATCTGCTACGATAAAAACGCGTTCAATCATTTCGATTCCTCGAATCAATTTTAAGGGTCTCTTTTATAATTTTGGACTCATTAGGTATTCAGCTCATTGGTTGGTCTCAATTCAGTTAAAATATTAGGCTGCTACCGTTTTCACTTAAATATTTTACTCTTAAATCGTATTTAATAAGTAAACGACCTTGGAAAATACGTTACATTACAATTGTTGTATGAAAATAAGTCATGATAACCATCGACCTACAGCAGTCTACTGCTTCACACAAGCCTCACCTCACTCAGTTCGATTCTCGGCAACTCTTATCCAGCTGTTACCTTGCGAAGATCGTCTTTCCACCTAGCGGGGGTGTCCTACCTTACGTTTGCTGGTTGGCTAAATTGGCCGATCCAGCCGGAAAATAGGTACCTATTATTAAATTTTTGGGTAGATTCTGAAAAAGTTGTCTGCAAAAGTCGACTTTAGATTGTACAGGCTGGCGATAAAATAACTTTAGTTGCATTCTAACGTTCGAACGTATTTAGAATAACTTTTGAAATTAATTAGAATGCGTTTTTTTTTCTGACTGTCATACTCTTCACAGTCATAAAATTCTTTATTTAAATAAAGAATAGGTTATTTGTTTCCCTCTAAATTCTTACCTTGTGATATACGTCTTTGACATTGACTTTTTATGAATCATGATTATTCATGATTCTTATCCGAGGTAACGATTAGAGTGCACCGCGTTGCATGCTGAAATTATTATTACGCGAGTTAATAAACTAAAAACAACCGTTGAATTTAAAATAAACAAACCACTACGATTGCTTCCTGTATTATTAAATTAAATTTTAGATTTGAACATTAGAAACTGAAGATCATAATACTTTTTATTTTGCAGTTATAAAGTAGCTCTTTATTGATGTTAAAAATGTGAGCAAAACCCTTGAGAACTTGTTTAAAGGTTGCAGTCATGCATTTTAAATAAAGGATTTACAAGACTTGGGACGTGAACGTATTACTGATATTTTTTGTTCTAAAACCCAAAACAATAAAAGAATTGCTATTCAGAAGGATATGAACGTGCATTTTAACGATAGTTGGTAGGTAGATCGGACAAGAATAAAATAATATTATAAGCATGCGTATTTTTGCACTTGAATATTTTATATTCATCTCGATTTGTCGAAGGCGTGAGATATCTCACAGGTGAATACCCTTGTGTGCATTTACCGAAACGTTTGCAGCCTTTGGCATTACACCCGAAAATATACGATCAACCTGATTAAGACTTCCTTAATAATTTAAAGATTCACAACCGGATTTACAAACAAGATAAGCATCTAGATAATTTAGATTTTTAAACACACATCCTGTACAATCAACATTTGTGGAGGCGTCGATCCAATTAACATCTTTACGTTATTTGCTCAAGCTCAACCGGAAAATCTACAAAGATGACGTAACTAACAAAACCTATCGATTATTATCTTCAAAACTACTTTGTAACAATTACGTTTAGATAATTTGCACGTAAAAACAATGATAAATACTCTTGCTCGTTGTTTATGGTCACGTCATCTCAATTAGCATACGCGTCATACACCGTGCATTGATCCCTAAGCATTATCACAGCACTTCGAAACCATTCTAGTACTTATAAACACAGTAATTACCTGTTGGAAAACGATTCACCGTGTCGAACAATATGTTTCGAATTGTATTGTGTTGCGTCTTCCTTTTCACACGCAATTTAGAACAGTGATTTGGTGTGCGAAATCGAAATAACTACTAGGTGGGTCGTTGTTATTTTTTACTATTCGTGTATGATGTCCTAACTTACAGTACTTCGTTGGATTTACATAACAAAACATTACGCCTGCTATTCCCGAATGGTTAGGCAGAGTCGTATCTATGGTACCTAACTAGTTTACTTACACCCACATTTCGCCAATCATGTTTAAGTAAAAAAAAATCTGCTGTTTCATAGAATAGCGCAATACCTCATTATCATCATTTCAGCTGAAAGACGTACACTGTTGAACATAGACCTCCCCCAATTCGGGCAGGACGCGCTACGCGGTCAAAATGTATGGTACAGCTGATTATTTTTTTTGTATAACTGACGAATAATTTGGTCTAGAATGATAGGCTGAATTCTTGGTTACACTTTGCGCACTGTTTAAAAACTTATCCTGTATAATATTCCCAGTAATAATAATAAGTAGAAGTAGTACCTAATATAAGTAACTAGCTTTTCTTTCGAACTTTCATCCCCTAGTTAACTCCCTTAGGGGTAAAATTTCAAAAAATCCTTCCTTGTTCCTTGTCTACATTATAAAGGGAACCTCTGTGCAAAATTTCAGCTTTCTAGGTCCAAGGGTTTAGGCTGGGCGTTGATGAGTCAGTCAGTCAGTCAGTTAGGACTTTTATTTTTATTATTATAGAAGAGCCTATTGTCATCAACAGGGCACAAATCAAGACTCCTAAGAAGCTACTAAGAAATTCCTGATAGAAATCCACTTTAGTTGAATTTGATGGTAATAAATATACCAGGTTAGTACTGTACAGGTTGTTCGCTTCACGAGGAACCTCACGTACATGCTGGCATCCAATAGTTAGGCTGTGTCTATGTTCGAATAATCGAGAAGTTTTTGTCTTTGGAATATCAAATAATTTCACATAGGTTTTTGCGGAAGCTTGATTCAATTGACAGGCGCGACACTATATTGAGCAAATTCCTTATTAAAGGTGGAGTCCCACCGGTTAAAGATCACCAAGTATTTTATTTATACACACCATAATCCCCGGTAACTCGAGAGCTCGGCAGAGCTCTCACAGTACCTAACGGATAAGCTTCGACTATAAAATGCGGGTTTTCTTGGAAAAGGTTTGTCTCTTCGAATTTTTTTTACCGAGAAACTAAGAATCGTAGCCACAAATAAAGGTATTTTTCAATTAAATCAATAAAATTTATGCCGACAGCACCGCTTGGGATTTCCAAGCATAAAATCACTAGATTTCAATCAACTTACTTAATTGCTTTCGAACAATTTGTAGCAATTACAGTGTTTCATTTAAAGTTATCAATGTGCGTCCCACATGCCGCTTAATATCAAACGAAAAGTAACGGGTTGATAATGTCTCATAATTCTAGGATGTGGTTATAAGACATAGGTTAGGCAATTGACTTCATCATCATCATTTCAGTATAAAGACATAGGTCATCTGCTTGACATAGGCCTCCCCCAAGCTCCACTACTTTGGCCGGTTCTGTGCTTCCCGTATCCAACGGATTCCTGCGGCCTTCACAAGATCATCGTTCACCTTGTGGTAGGCCTTCCAACTCTACGTCTTCGCCACTCCAGAACCTTTCGGCAGTATCGGCCATCTATTTTATGAACAATGTGCCCCGCCCTGATAAATCATTTATTAAAACACAATAAAAAAATAACTAAATCCATAAATATGAAGACAATACCAGGTACCACAAAAAAACCATCGGTCCACCTTGTGGGAGGCCTTCCAACTCAACGTGTTCAGTGCGTAGTCACCACTACAGAACTATTCGGCCTCAATGTGATGAGGCCGAAAGGAACCGCAATTGACTTAATTTAAAGCTACGGCAATAAAAGATAAAGTAACCACGTCAGGTCCCGCCAGGGGTGCGGGTTGTTCGAAAGAGATACCGTGACCCTTGGCACACATGCAACTGAAGAAACACGAGTGGGTTTTAGTCAGTAAGACCCTGATACGCCCTCCTGCTCCACCCAGACCGGGAGAAGTTATTTGATGAATTCACACCCAAAAAAAAAACGACATCCGACTCTTGGGATGTCGTATAAATAACATGTATGTAGAGGAGTCCGCTGGATGCGGGAAGCACAGAACCGGTAAAAGTGGCGGAGCTTGGGGGAGGCCTATGTCCAACAGTGGACGTCTTTCGGCTGTAATAATGATGTATGTAGGAGGAAGTAAATACACCTTCCTGCTGCTGAGAAAAAGACTCCTAATAAAATATATCAAAGTTACGATTAAGTTATAATATTCAAAATCGTTCGCAAACTTTTTTAAGTAACAGATAAGTGTTTTTAAATCCTCATATTGTAATATGTATTATAAATATGACAGTTTGGATGGTGGTCACTCAATCACGCAAAGACGGCTGAACAGATTTAAACGGAAGTTGGCACACAGATATAGTAACCTGAATTAACAGATAGGATACTTTTTATCCCGGTACTACGTGTCCTTGGATAATTTTCGACCTCCACGTGGGTAAACTCTGTCAAAAGCTAGTTACGAGTATTTATAAAAAAAAAATAGATACAAGACGGAAATATCCCGAAGTTGCAAGTGCCAGGGGAGAGAAGAGCCTTACAATTCTTTTCTTAAAAAAAGTCTGAAGAGTTTATAAGTGAGTAGCAGAGTTCGAGGGAAACTAATCCTCCAGGGTACAAGAAATGGCTTCCATGTTTCGTGAACTTACAGACAGCAAAACAAATTGCGTTTAAAGTTTGTGGGAGTTTTACATTTAGTAGTAGGAGGATTTGGTTGGTCGTCTTTGTCGAAATATAATGATATTGAACCCGGATTAAGTGGTTATGTTCACTGTAAAGGCACGAGTATTAATACCTTACATTTAAGGCTAATGCAGACAGGTGCAACGCGACACTTGTAGTACAATTTCCGTGAAGTTTTTATAGAAAATGTTCTATGAGAGTCGCGTCGCGCTGTCGTCGTGTCACGCCTCTTTGCCTGCAAGATTCAAATACGATTTTCTCCTAAAGTATCATCATCTGCCTAGCCTTTTCCAAACTATGTTGGGGTCGGCTTCCAGTCAAACCGGATGCAGCTAAATTACATGGCTATTTTACATGAAGTGACGGTGATTTGACAGTGAAGACTGCCTATCTGACCTCCACAACCCAGTTACTGGGTAACACGATACCCCTTGATTGTTAGACTTTCGGGCTTCTGACGACCCATAACGACTGACAAAGATCCAAAAATGATAGTCAGGACCAACGGCTTAACGTTCTTTCCTAGGCACGGAGGGGTCTTGGTATGTTAGGATGGTCACCCATCCACGGACCAACCGCGGCAAGCATAGCTTAAGCTGATCGATCGGCCCGTGCGGCTGTTTTACTTAGCCACAAGCCCTTCCTAAAGTATCAATATATAGATGTTTTGTAGTTTTACGAACATGGTATCGAAACCACACTAACATGAAATAGGTCTTATATTTTGATTTGCAATTTTAATTTCATTAAAAAAGCATTTTTGAATATTGCGTTGCGTACGTAACTAACTGTAAGGTATTTATGCTCGTGACCGTGAGTGTACATACGAGAGATGTGAATTTGTTTTGTACACGTTCATTTACTCTAGAACTCAAGCATTGTAATATCTTTATGAATGTTGCTTATTGGTATCAATGTTCTAGTTCGGGCCACGGATGAAATTATGACCCTTTTGTTACGCAGTGCCAACACGTTCCAGCTTCACAGTATTTCAGCTTTATATATTTCCATAGTAATAGCGTATAATAAGTCGTAAGTATAGGAAACACCGACCAGATCTAGTCTATAAAGTATATTTTATTTTCGTCTCTGTGTTTTTTAAGTTTTATAACCTTTTTACAGACGGTAATCATATATTAAGTATTTTTAAAATTGATTAGAAGAATTGAATAGAAAACATTTATTCGACACAGACACAACACAACAGCAACAAACACATAAAAGAGAACATTAAACATAACAAAATTGCAATATATAAGGGTTACCATCTCAGTATTTTCTAGGCGTGAGACACCCAGCGCTGGTTTTCAGTTGGCACCCCGCAGCGATACACGGACGTAGGTAAATAAAAACTTAAAAAAAAAAAATAAACCGCCGAAAAACCGAAAAGTAAAAAATACTTACTACTAATACTTACTAGTACTTTTCGGTTTTTCGGCGGTTTAATTTTTTTATTAAAAGTTTTTATTTTATAATTTTTTGTGGCTATAATCTACTAATTACTACATGCCTAATTTTTGTTTACTTTTTGTAATACACAACTCAGTGTTCAAATCTGTGAGTAAGCAATCAATCATCCCCTGTTTTCTTACCCTTAGGGTTGGAATTTTTCTTCGAAATTTATATGGGACCAATAATAAAAGAATTATCAAAATCGGAATACTCTGGAAAAAGTTATGCGTGGTCATACATAAAAAAAGAATATACGCGTCGAATTGAGTAACCTCCTCCGTTGTTTCGTCGGTTAAAAAGTAAACTATTGCAACGGAAAATAGATACATACTTCAATATTAGTAATAATATATGTGTTGTGTTTTGTGTCTTACGAATACTGGCAAAACGTTCAAGTTTATCTTAAACAAACTTAAACTTATATGTCTGACACCTACCTGCCTTTAACTTCCAAGTTCCTACCGACTGAAGGCAAACAAGTAAGTACATAGTAGTAACTCATTCGAGGTGCGAAGCGAATCTTGAGATGGGTATAATTACTGCTTGTAACATACCTTATTATACGGTTGTGTTATTTGCAATGTTTATTTTACTTTTAAATGTATTTCTAAGGCGTCCAACAATGAAAAATAGTTATTATATAGATTTTAGCACACAAAAATACATTTCTGGTTCTGTGCTTCCAGCACCAAGAGGATAAAAAAAAGATTGAATTGAGAACCTCCTCCGAAGTTAAAAAATGCGTACTTTATAATGTCGAGAGTTCAACCAACTATCAATAAAATGTACACAAATATTGGATGAATCAAAAGTCTTTATTCAAACTAGGCTGGGCCCTAATTCACTTTCTTTTTGTTTTTCGATGCGGTATGTGCATTTAGCCAGTGGCAAGTAATTTTTCTTTTCGATCAAGTAAATGGCCCGTTATCAGGCACGAAGTTACAAAAAAGTCATAGTCGTCTTTAGTCAGTCAAGTCAAAGTAAAGCGGTAGTAACTTTACAACAACCTTTTAGGAGTTTTTGGGGGGATCACGAAAAGTCCACGTTAGTCACTTATTTTCACTTTCACTACACTTGTGCACTCACGCGTAACTAAATTGAATAATTCACTACCAAAATTATACAATTTAATTCGTTATATCACAAAATTTCATAACAATGAAAATTCGTGCGACATGTTCCAACGCGATCCCGCCAAAAACTCCCCTAATTCACTTGACCATTTAACGATTCCTTGCTTTGAAACCACGTCAATTTCTTAGATCACACACGAAATCTGCTAAGAAATATCGACAAACTATCTTGGAACCTTAAGAATATGATATTTCGATTCCTTACCGTTACATTGGTTTCTACAAAACACGATACTGATGTAGTTTTAACGCTTTTTAATTTAAATTTAATTTCTAATTCCACGCGCGGGAATTCCTACAAAATTGGGGCTCTCGTAAGCACTCTTTTTGACTGTTAAAATTACGTATGACAGTCCCTCAAAACGCCCGCTCTTCACCACTTCCTAGTGCTTCAGCTGGGAAGAAGAAGTGGCGCAACAAACTCCCCAGCAGCACAGCTGTCTGAAGGTAGAACTTGATGTAATTTAATTAAATATCGCTGAATAAGATCTACGCATGAATTTGAACAGTCACGCATTTGCGTTTAGCTAATCGTTAAATACGGATGCATTAAGGGGAAACTAGTTGCGGGCTCGAACTCACTGATGGGCCTGGCTGAAAAGCACGCTGTCTCACCAGGCTTCGTGTCCGACAGAGATAGTACCCGTGATGAGCAGTTAGACGCTAGTCTGCACGCACAACATTATTGTGTGAGCTGCAGGATTGGTTATAGTAAAACAGGCACGTAAAAAAATCTGAGAAGTCCTTCGGAGATCGGGTTTTATGAAAAAACTACCGCATAAATCAATGACCAATAAAGTTTATTGAACTTTACGATATTTGAGCTTTGTCGGTACCGACTTAGTTTTGGAGATTTTACCCTTCTTTGATTACTTAAACTCGCCCAAATTTAGGTAAAATTAGCAAGAAAAAACGAATATTTGTTGGCTCCTAACTTTTTAATGGTTTTGAATTTTAGTATTCTGTTTCCGTACAGACAATATGAATAATGAGACAAAACCGTACCATGTTTAATTTTTGCTGTACATTATCGAACAGTGGAGTAATAAAATCCCGTAGTTTGTAAAAATGTGAACTAGATTCACCTTAATTAAATACTCCCAACCCGCACTGGGCTCGCGTGGTGGATTACGGCCCAATCCCTCTCACCGAGAGGAGGCTTGTGTCCCAGCAGTGGGAACATTATAGGCTGATGATGATGATGATGAAATACTCCCAGCTATATTCTATGGCTAGTTAGTAGTTATAAGTAGCATCTTACCTAATGAGTGCCTGCTGTATAAATAATGCTAATATTTACCCAAGGTCAGTATTACTGTGATCATTGATTCATCAATTAGGGTATACGCGCAGTACGAATAAGGCAGGAGTCCATTATGTTTACGTACTTATGATTCTATGGCTATATTTGTGGACGTTAGTAGATCATATTTACATTCAGGTTTAGGTACCAGTACCTGTCTAGAATACTGGTACTAAAAGATTTTCGGATGCAGACATAAGGATTACCATCCATATCTATACTTTTCGTATCTGTCTGTCGGTCTGTGTTAGCATTGTTCTTCTAAACTACGCAACGGATTTTTATTCGGTGTTCATCGTCATTTTGAGAATTCAGGTACAACGCGACACTTGTAGAACAATTTCGAAGAAGCTTTCATTGAAATACTTCTATACGCGCGCGACGATAAAGCCTTTTTAGTAAACTTACGTATGTGTACCACACACACACACACACACTACATTTTTATCTGTGCTCAAACTGTAACCATGAATTCAGCATAATTATCATTCTTGACGTAGCGTAGAAATTGTTCGTCGATTATACAAAAAAAAGTCAGCTATTCCATACATTTTGACTGCGTAGGTATTGCACTTTTCTATGAAACAGCTAATTGTTTATGTATAATGTATTACTGACGAAAAATTTCTACGCTAAGGAGTCTAGAATGATATGTTGTATTCATGGTTACAGTTTGCGCACTGGTTAAAAAATTACCCTGTGTGTCTATACACGCATGTATATTTCTATCTACTTGTATAATTGTCGTCTTAAAAACCGTGCGAAGCAGGGCCGGTCACTTATTTTCGATAATGTGCTTAATTCTTGGTTATTATTTAGTTAAGACCTGATTTATAGTTTCCGGTCTTCGTGTCAGTTAACCCCTTCACTTGATGCTCTCTGCACTTATGTTATAAGGGACACTCGATTAAGTGCGTCCGGCACACTTGGTAGTCAGCTCTTGGTGCAACCTTGAGACGAACCCCGCACTTCAATTGATCTTAACATGAATTTAAGTAGATACCTATTTCTAGTTCTACCTATATCACAGTGTCAGTTTCTTGCTTTGAATTTATTTTTTTGTGTTTTGGCACCTGGTACTTTCTTCATATTTATGGATTTAGTTATTATTTGATATTATCTTATTATAAATTATTAATCGATTTACGGATTTCGTTATTATTTGATAAAAACTCTTTGATTTCATTAAAACACTAGTTTTAATTAATGATTTATGTATTTACAATCTCACAACTAACTGATCTGCCTTAAGTTTTTGTAAAGAAAAGCATTTTTTATGCTTCCGTAAACCGAGTACAAGTATTTCTAAAGCTTGTCTCATTAATACTCCAACACACTGTTACCACAGTTTGCCCTTTTACCTCTAAAATATGAGGAGAATCTTAAGCAAATACCAAGGCTGTCGATTAAACCGCACGTGGTTGTAATGTGCTGAATTTAACGAAGCCATTGTGAGAAAATGATGACATATTAATACCCACAGCTATTGGATTCCGCAATTGCGTTTATACACGGTGTTTATCATATAGCCCTTAAAATAGAACCTATGTATTACAGGGTGACAGGGACATCGATTCGCAAAACTATACCCATGAATTCAGCACATGATTCTAGAACACAAAAGAATTTTATCAAAAAACAAATCTGCTGTGTTATAGACACGTAAACCTTCACAGTCTAAATGTATGGAACAGCATTTTTTTATTTTAATGACCGACTAAACATTTCTACGCTGGGGGATTCAGAATCATATAATTTACACATCATTAGCATCGTAAATTAAAGGGGCTTTTATTTAATACCTAAACTTATATAAACTGTTACCCCGTTGAAAAAGAAAAGCATCTTTAAACTGTAGAAACAGTCTGGGATATGAATGCTTTATCAAACTGACACACCACGTCAATCAACCACCATTTCATACAGCTGCCATTTATCGACAGCCCTTTGTGGTTACAATATACATATAGGAATAAGTTGGTATTCAATTTGGTAAACAATTGTTAATTTTCCTGACTTTGGACAAGCCAATTGGAAATGTATGGTTTTTAGTTTTCTCAGCAATAATTGCAAATCGCGATATTTAATTCTACAGGTTCCATTAATTATGAAAATCATGCATTGATACAGTCGTCCTAGTTTAAATTCCAGTTTTTATATTCAAAGTAAATAATTTTTTTTAGCTGCATTTTGTTCGTAAAAAAAGTTATTCTAACACGAGATCTCGATAATTTACGACACAAAATAATATCCGTCTCGCTCAGTTTACTCTGACGGCCCGGAAATTCATTCCCCCAGCGGAAAACGATGCAACAGAAACATTCCAATTAGTTTAATCTGTGCTACCAATGATCAAATTGCGGAAACATTAATTTTAATTAAATGATTGAGTAAAATTAGTGTGCAGATTATTGTTCGTGATTATTATCTAAACATATAAATCTGTTAAGGTGTTACAAATGAAATTTAAACAAATAAATATTTTTATTGAATGTTTAAAAGTGTGTACACAGAGTGTCAGTGACATCGATGCCTAACATGTTACTATAGATATTAAATACATAAGTATATGATGCTCAACCTACCTGCGTTGAAATTCAACGACGTTTAAAAAAAAAAAACAATTTTAATGAACTTTTTCTTTTGATAACCTACTAACATTTTCTACGCTAGGGTCTAGAATTATGTGCTGTATTCATGGTTTTAGTTTGTTCGTCGATGTCCCTGCCAACCTGTATATGGCAGTCGGAAAAAATGGAACCAAAAAGCACCAATGAAAGCCGATAGTTGCCAAAATTTTCAATTGTTCTATTTCATCTTCTTCATCCACAGCAACTACCTTTAATAATGAAATTAATGCAAAAGTAACTTTGTCTGTCGGTTACCTTTTTACGCCTTAACGCTTGAACGGATTTTAGCCATTTTAGTCACAGGTAGGCCTTGACCTTGGTTAGGACATAGGTAGTACGTTCCCGTGGGATAATTTGCGACATCACGCGACGAAAAGGTAGCTCATGTATTATAAAGGGTCACATTAAATTAGCTGGCAATACTTAACCCACATGTTCGGTATCGACATAGAAAACTAATGGAACGAAGAAAAACAAAACTGAGTAAAAAAACATCATTATTGGCCGATATACCTAGCTATTTTTTACGTGTTTCCAAAAACCATACAAGTAGTCGTCTGGTTGTTAGTTTAGAACAAATTCGGAATGTGATTGGAATGAATTCTTAAAAAAAAAATGTCTTTTATTTTCGGTATATCGATACTGTACCCTGTTGGGTATCGACCCAAAGCGAGGGTAAAGTATTACTGACTATTTTAAATTTACCCTGTTTAAAGAACTAAGCTATGAGGTATTCGAAAGCTGATTTCATTGTAATTAAAGAAAGACACTAGCTCCTGTAATACAGTGTACACTGGCGCAAGAACTAGGTAATTCCTACTAATATTATAAATGTGAAAATTTGAATGTTTAGATATTTGGATATTTAGAGGGTGTATTCATAAACGTTGATTAAAGTTCATCATCATCATCATTTCAGCCGAAAGATGTCCACTGCTGGACATAGGCCTCCCCAGGTTCCTTCACTTTGACCGGTCTTGTGCTTCCCACATCCAGCGGATTCCCGCGGCCTTCACAAAGTCATCGGTCCACCTTGTGGGAGGCCTTCCTACTCTACGTCTTTCGGTACGCGGTCGCCACTCCAGAAACTTTCGGCCCCATCGGCCATTTGCTCTGCGAGCATTGTACCCTGCCCACTGCCACTTAAGTTTGCCAATTCTTCTTGACGAAGACTTCGAAAAGGTTTAGAGATATTTTATCCCTATGCATGGTTAAAACAGTCACTAATCATTACTTTAAGCAACGTTTATAAATAAAGAGGTCATTGTTTAGATGTTTGAATGTTTGTTACCCAATCATGCAAAAACGGCTGAACGCATTTGGATGAAATTTGGCACACAGATAGTTTATTACCTGGTAATCCAGGATGGATACCGGGATGAAAAGTATTATTTATGTATATAAATAATACTTTTCACGTTTTTGTTTTTTTTACGTTCCCGTGGGATAATTTCCGACCTCCACGCGAGCGAAGCCGCGGGCATAAGCTAGTGTTTGTATAATTTATGTCATTAAAGATTATTATCATTTATCATTCAATGAACCTATATAGCTAGGTCCAAATTTACCTTTTAACAATAACATTTCGACTCACGATTTCCAAGACTTTTGCGATACTCTGCCATAAGTATTACGCCATAAATACATGGGTTGCAATGACTCACGAATACGCCCATGATTGTCGTGCCAAAGCGATTTAGTCTGAACGTATACAATTCAATGACCGATTTTTTGTACTAAATTCTTATAAGGGACAATAAATGGTTTGATGTGAATACACAATGGACCCAGGCGGTTTTGGGACGAACTAAGTGCCAATCTTACTGAAATAACACAACATCACGCCTTGTTTCCCCGAAGAGTTTGGGTAAAGATGCACCTATAGTACACCCACATTTCGCCAGTTGTGTTTAAGTCAGTGGAATAGGGGCAAGCCTATTGCCATTAACCAGGCATAGATCCAGACTCCAAGCTGCTACTGAGAAATTTCAGAAAGAAAAAGCACTACAAAATGAAAAATAACTTTAATTTCGGAAGTCGTTGACTTTGGATATGTATTTTAAGTTTTTGTCACCGCCTTCCGAAATTAAAGTTATTTTTCATTTTGTAGTGTTTTTTCCGGAAGTCAGTTGTTTTTTTTTTTTTTGGAAAAGTTTTTATTTTTTACTTTTTAGTTATAGTACCTACCCAATTTCCCTTCAAAATTTCATCATCCTTTGGGTCAAAACAATGCATATTTATGCGATAGCAACAATCGCGGTTGATTTGCTGTCATTTTTTGAAGAGTTCGTTGTCTGTCTCCAGAACGCATGATCAGATCTATATGAAATTTTAATGACACCAGTTCGGAATAAACCCCTTTCGAACAATAAAAGAATTTAGCAAATCCGTCTTCTAAATACGACGGAGTTATAAAACACACATACATAAAATAAAATAAAATATATAAACATGTCGAATTGATAACCTCCTTCTTTTTGAAGTCGGTTAAAAAACGCAATAACACTTTACCCGACCTGGGAACTGAATCTAGGATCTCATGCTCAACAGTAGCGCTTGTGACTAGACCAACGAGTAAGATACGAGTAATTTGATTTTCTAATTTGCGATTAGAAGATGATCATAATGAAAAGGAGCAGACTATAATTACATATTAAAAAAAAAAAACATCAGCAATCCTCGCTTGTCACACATTTTTATATTTTATCCTGTGTGCAATAGGGATCAAAATGCGGTACGTAATACACGATTTATCACAATTTCAATAGCAATAAGGACCGTGTTACGTAGGGAACGTATTTGTATTGCCGGATATTGACAACTCAATAATTATTACGCTTCGGATGAGCGTTTCTGAAATTGAATTTTGAACACCTACCTAAAATAAATTAGGGCAGCACAGCTATCAGGATAATCAATACGATTTTCACTTGTTCATGATTTTACATCAATTTTCTCGATAGATTATTGGAACCTATATGGTTGGTGGTACCACCCATGAGCTTATTCATTTTATAAATAGCGATAGGACAGTCCTAAGAGCTTTGAGATTCAAGAGAGCTTACGTTTCACTAGGTACCAGTAATTTTACAGGTGCCCTCTGCTATAGTTTTACATTAACACTATTATTATTTTAAAAAAAAAACTTTTATTTTGAACACTATGTAGCTAGCCATAGCCAATATTTTTTTAAAGATACAGACGTCAGCACATCAAGCCATACCAATCTGTCAAATTTCTTTGACAGATTTTCATCTTTAAAACATAAGCATAAGGTTCATGTTCAACTGGGAAAATTTTACGTTTTGGGGTAACTTGACGTGCTGGCGTCTGTACATTAAGTCTCATACCACATATTACCTAACTTCAAACCAAAGTATAAAACCATACACCTGAAGTCGTTATAAGTAATTCGTGTTTAATTTGTTTCTGATGGCAAAAACTTGGTAACACACCGCGAAATATTCGCGTAACCTTAACAAACGACATTTAAGTTTTAATTAAGTCCTTTCAACACGAAGCCCGTACAGTTAGCAGCATAAATTTGTGAATATTTCGGAATATTGAATTAATTTACATAAATTATTAAATAATAATGAATGATGACTACAATATGACGCTAATTTGTCAAGAACTTTTAAATCTGCTTTATCACATGACTGTGACAAAATTACGAAACTTTTCCTTTTCATGGAATTATTCATTTAGAACTCTTTGCAAGAATATTTATTATTGGTATTGTGTTAGTCAGTGGGGGTCAGATAGGCGGTCGCTCCATGTAAGTATCCGGTCAGACTGGAGGCCAACCTGAGTGGGAAAAGGCTAGACAGATTAATTTTACTAAAATCATTATTATGTAGTTACTTAGGTAGATTTATTCTAGCACAAAATATTGATTCATATTAGCGATTCCCATACTAGATACGAGTATATTTAGGATATTAAATTGTGGGTGACCAGTGGTGGCCAAGTTGTAATGGCCCCGACTTATGAGTTGTAGGTCGTGAGTTCGAACCCAGACAGGCGCTTTACTTTGTGTGAATTATTTCATTACCACTGCTCTCAAAACGGTGAAGGAAAACATCATGAGGAAACCGATGTTCTAGAACAAAAAATTCGAAGACATGTGACATCTACCAACCCGCACTGGGCCCGCGTGGTGGAAAACTTAGGTGAATTGAGATTGAAGTGACATTTCACCGGATACTAGGGATTGACCGATTGTCACTATTGACAGCTCAACTCAAGCTTCCACGGTGAGAGCATTAGATTATAACAGAACAGATCGGCAGATACGTATTACCCGAGTACAGCCAAGTAAAAAGGAGGGTTATGATTTTGACCGATATGTATGTATGTGGGTATGTATGTGCATATGTATAGGTGTGGATGTTCATCTCTTCCCTCATAATTTCTTAGAGGTGCGCTTACACAAGCAACTAAAATGGCTCCATCCTGGGCAATTATTCTCGTCAACTATGACGTCGCGACTACATCCAGCATATGGAGCAACTTTAAAAACTAGGCAATACACACCCCCAACCCCCGCCCCCGTCGCCGGCTGGTTCTTCTCGCAAAAACGAGACGTAGTTATACGTACAAATGAGATAGAAAGAAAATTTACTAAAAAAATCCAAACCGATTGGATATTCGGCAACTCATGAAATCTTTGGAGCAATCAGAAGCAGAATTTCCGAAAAATATCCGCAATTTATTGTTGTTGCTCCAGATTGCTCCTCTTAATTGATCCAAATTGATCCATTAGTATTGCCGAGCAATAGTTGCTCAAAAAATTGCCCGTGTAAGAACACCTTAATTACTTATCATAAGTCACAAATGAATGATCGTTGAAAGCGTCCTGATCGCCCGCTGGTTATTAGCTGACCACGGTCATGGTGATTCCCTGCCACCGTAGGCGCGGGCTTGCGGATGGCGAGTAATGGGTAGCTCGCTGCCCGGTAAGGATCAAGCCCGGGTCGACGGCGCGTTGTGTTCCACGCGCGCCTAAAAGAGATGTCAGCAACAACTGGTGGAGTCCGCAAGGGCCGATGCCTGCCAGGGGTGCGGGTTGTTTGAAAGAGATACCGTGGTCTCTGGCACACAGGCAGCTGAGGGAACATGGGTGGGTTTTTGGCAATAAAAGCCTGATACGCCCGCCCTCCTGCTCCACCCGGAGCGGGAGAACTTATTCGATGATTTCCCACACTCAAAAAAAAAAAAAACCAGGGGCTTGTTCTTGTTTCACACTTTTCAGAACGTGATTATAGTCATATCGCTTAGCAAAAAGTACACAAAACTTATACATACGGTTTCATTTAGGTAGCTAGGTTAGTACTACGTCACAAGTAGATACTTTAGCCAACGATCCTGCATGAAAATTCGCTTCAAGAAACTCGTTATGTTTGATACGACAAGCACAAATATTGCGTTTCCTACTAAGTTTAATGGCTTTTATGTCATTATTCTTTTACGTGTTGAGAACTTTGTTTCATTGAGATCAACAGCTATATCATTATCTCGAATCTTTATATACCTATTCATATACTCGTATCTCTGCATAGTATAAAACAAAGTCACTTTTCGTGTTTGTATCTTTTAAACTACTCAACGAATTTTAATGCAACTTGCATCAATAGACAGAGTGATTCGAGAAGAAGATTTCAAACTCCACGAGAATGAAGCCGCTGGCAAAAGTAATATACTAGCTTCCGCCAGGGGCTCCGCCCGCATAAAAAGTTTGATTGTACTAATCTCGCCAGGGGTGCTGGTTGTTCGAAAGAGATACCGTGGCTCCTGGCACACAGGCAACTGAAGGTACATGGGTGGGTTTTAGTCAGTAAAAGTCTGACACGCCCTCCCGCTCCACCCAGAGCGGAAGAAGTTATTTGATGATTTAACACTAAAAAAAAAAATGCAGAAATCTCTAGAACAACCGATCAGATTTGATTTTTTTTTTCCAGTTGATAGCTTAATTCTTAAGAAACGTTTATAGGGATTTAATATTACGCTGTAACCCTTATGACCCGGGCAAAAAAAGTCAGAAGGAATGCGAAGCGAAAACAATGTATTAGTGTGGCCGGGCAATGCGATGCGACGCAGACGGGTAATTTCACGTAGAAAAAGCCGCGGGTGGAAGTTAGTTCATGAATAAAGACAAGCATTCATGGGGCGGGCTTGCGGATGGCGAGTAATGGGTAGCTCGCTGTCTGGTATGGTCCGGACGGCGCGTTGTGTTCAACGCGGGCCTCATAGATATGTCAGCACCAACTGATGGGGTCCGCAAGGGCAGTCATCGGCCTGCCAGGGGTGCGGGTTGATCGAAAGAGATACCGCCACCCCTGGCACACAGGTTACTGAGGGAACACGGGTGGGTTTTAGTCAGTAAAAGTCTGACACGCCCTTCCGCTCCAACCACAACGGGAGAGGTTATTTGATGATTTCCCACACATAAACAAAAGCATTCATAAAGAATTTAGAATGCCTGGTCGTTGAATTAAGAATGAACGTAAACGTTATCGTGATTTTTTATGATAAGAATGTATTCGAAGTTATGTTGTACGGACTGATATAAAACAAGCTTTTGCCAGCAGCTTCGCCCGCGTGGAGGACGGGAGATAACCTGCGAGATCGTGCCACCGAGTTAAAATGCCTAATGCCTATCCTATGTGTTAATCTAGGTACCTAAAAATAAACTGTAAGTTTGCTAAATTTCATCCAAATCCGTTCAGCCGTTGTTGAGGGATTGAGTAACGAACATCCAAACTTCTAAATATCCAAACATTTAAACTTTCACATATATAATATTAGTAGGATTTACCATACGAGCACCGTAGCTTTTATGGTTATGTAATTCGTTGTCTATTTACGGAAAGTGGTTATCATTATTTTTTATGATAATGATAACCACTTCGCGATAAAGGATGATGGATTACAACAAAAAAATACAATACATGCAATTATTATTTGTTACTAGAGAATGGGCAACAGCGTTCTCTATGCATTTTCCCACCATACTACGATCGCCAACCCGCCTGCCAAGCTTTTGGGGGAGGATTATGTCCAGCTGTGGACATCTTTAAGCTGAAATGATGATGATGATGATTAATTAGGGACCGTTGTGAAAAACTCGCTGGTAGTTTTTGTTGATCTGAAGTGCAGTTTCAACTCGTCACAATAACTTCGTTTAAATTCAAAGATTTAATTTTTATTGATTTATTTAAAAGAACCAGATTCTTCATAATTAATTAAATACTATCTAGTCTATAAGCACTTTCAATCTAATTTTAGTATATACGTGATAATTATTTTAAGCTGAATATGAAGTTGATTGTACTTTACACAAGTCTGTTCCACTTTCTAGTATAAATAACTTTGAGTTACTGTAGTGTAAAAAGTGTAGTATTATTAGTGATATAGACTCGTAGGTACCTATATCAGATTCTATATCAACGCCTTAGAGTGAAATGCTCGTAAGTGTAAATTACAGAACGTTTCAGGAGGAAGAAAAATATGTGCCAAACTGACCGATGCGAGTGTTTACGAGGTTCGTTATGAGTACCTATCGAATGAACATATTAGTGAGATCAGGATGTGCGTTGCCAGGTATTCTTCCTAGAAACGCAATAAAACAAATTTGGACAAAAATGCATTCCCGAGGTTTGCACTCACAAACACGACAAAGATGCGTAATTATGCCAAATAAATTCTGCCATCCTATAAGTATGCCATTGTAAATTCGGACATAATTATAAACATTCGGTCAAAAAGTAATTATATTAAATATTTTTTTATGCCTTAAAATATTTATTTTAAGAAGATTATGCCAAGTGTGTAATGCCAAATAACTTTCGGAGCATTAAGATTCAGCCAGATGGAGGGCCCCTTCACATGATCTGCCCAAGATTAAGACTGGACTTTAAAAGAGACTGTGACCTCTGAGTTTGTTTCGGCCTTTCTTCTCAGACTAGTCGTATAGGAAACGCCGATCTTATCTATTTTTTTAAATATGATAAACATTAAAAGTGTTTATGCAAACCTACTGACAGGAATAAAATCATTAATCATTTAATACCGTTACAATTTGTAACAAAACCGAAAGGGATGACGCTGATAAACTCTAATCATAATCCATAAACATTAAATGAGTCGAAAATTTCCGATTGAATCCACATAGATAATGATGGGAAAGCATTGGACCATCTCAGATTTTCTTTCTTCAATTACACGAACAATAACCTGCTTAGTATACCAGTTTTCAGCGATAATCATAGCTATGTACCTAATCCTATATAATTCTTATTATCACCGATTAGTGTTTGAACGTTAGAAATGCCCTCATTTCCGTTCAAAGGCTTTCTAATGGAGACACATTCGAATAATTAGAAACACGTCTGGCACAGCTAAATACTTACTTACATACTCCGTCATGTGTATAAGAATGTACTCTATTCATTTTACGATGATAAAAATGACAAACGAACATCTTTAACGGTTTTTACAAATGGCGTCAACGTTCAAGCGAGATTGACAACAATTAACTATTTGAAAATCAAATATAGAACAACGAACTTTCCTTTTATTATATGATGCAGCTCTAAAGTCATAATTTACTAAGTTTTATCATTATACTTGCGTCCCGCCCCTGAAAACATCAAGATTTTATTATATTTAACTTTTCTATTAAAGCATTATTCTCTAAATTGTTGTGAAAACCGCATCAAAATATTTTTCTTATTTTGGAAGAAATAAAATGTTAATTTATCTAAGTAGATCTTTAAATGTCAATATTTTAAAACAAGATGGCGAAGATCATCGTGGTCTCACGAACAGAAACAAAAGTGACTTAAATTTATAATACTTAAGGAGTATCAAAGACAGTAGAATTACTGGTAGCTTGGAAGGCATTCAACCATGCTCATTCCGATAGAGTGGTGGTAATGGGAATAAGAACGGTGCCAGGCGGATTGTGAGAAAGACAATAGCCGCGGTGGTCTGAAAAACTTTGACTCTTCGGCTCTAAGGCATTGCTGTGTAAGCTTACCTAGATGTAAGACTTGATACTTTCGTGGGAAATGGAGTGGATATTGTGCTAGGATAGGAAGGAAGCTTAGAGAATGATATGTGGATAAGTTTCAATAAGGAGAATAAACACTCGATGGATCTTGGTTACTTATTATATTGTGTAGTTATTTAATCGGATATAAATTGAGAGAAGAACATTAAAAATATTGAATGAATAGGTGTTGTAATTTATTTTAATTAAAGTTTAGATTTTGTTATTGTGAAATCTTGAAGGTTACACACGCGAGTGTTTCAAAAACTCAAGTATAACTTTAACACAAGCTTATTAAGATATTATATAAGATATTTAAGTACAAATTACAACAACGTATAGGTATCCAGATACAAGTTTTAGTAATCATAAGATACTGTTAAGTACCAACGCATCCAATTAGAATGATTCCGAAGCTTTATTTCCCCAGCTAACAATGGAATTAGCGCAACAAGACCTATCAGATATAACCCGATTCTCATAAAAACTGCAATGTCTTAGAATATTGAATTGCTATCTTACAACGAATCGGATGTAAGCTTTACAAACATTAATTAGAATGTTCCACAATGTATAAATAAGCATCACAACACGTTTATAAGAACGGTACCCAACAGCAAATGAAAATCGTATTTGATGGCTTTAAGCGGTTCAAATCTGAGTCCCATATATATTATACAAGATTGTAGAATATTTCGAAAACGTTGAAACTAGTTTGACAAGCGACACAAAAAAAAAGTTTACCATAATTTCGTGTCCAGCGTGTCCTGCTACCGGAGACGATGGACGCTACTGAAGGGGCCAAGCTCGTAATCGAATTCTGGGCTGTTTATATATAGATTGTTGTCGACATGCTAAGAAGAAGAAAGCTAATCATGACCTTAAAATCAGAACGAATAGATTGCTAGGCATTCTTTCCAAAGCAGTGACGTTAATAGAATTTTATTTCTTTTCCAGATGGCCAGCCTAAAGTATGTTGTTCTCGGCATTCTCATCTTGCAAGTATACGTCCACGCAGCACCAAGTGACGTCAGCAAGCTAGAAGATATTGCAAAAGTAGAACAAGCTGACCCCAAAGTAGATCAAGCTGACCCCAAAGTAGAACAAGCTGACCCCAAAGTAGAACAAACTGACCCCAAGCTTGACTCAGAATCCAAGGAAGTTGAAAGGGATCACAACTCTACCGAATCACAACGACACAAGAGATGGTATAATCCTTATTCATATGGATTTACTCCCTATAACCCATTTATTAACCCAGGCTATAATAAAAGAGATGAAGGTACGAATACTGGTTACTACGGAGAAGATCCCTTAGCACAAATACATAGACGGGTACAAGAAATAGCATATTTCGTAAGGCAGCCTCAGCAACAGCCGCAGCCGCCGCCTCACTTTCCTGTATTCTACCCAGTGCTTTTTATACCTCCTGGCGATTGTAATTGTAACAACGAATATCAAAACCCAAACACTCAAGAACCTGATAGCCCCGTAACACCTGATAGCCCCGTAACACCTGGTAGTCCCGTAACACCTGACAGCCCCGTAACAACTGGTAACAGTGACAGTGATAACAATGATACCACAACACCAGGTGTAGTGAGTCGTTGGCCTGATATGGAAGACAATAGACAAAACTGGGGTTTTGTCGTGAATGAATCCGACTCAGAAGAGGGCATAGACTTTAGTAGGCCGATTTCGTTTGATCCTATCAGACTGAATAGACCCATGAGACCAGCACCGCCTGTGGAGCACGGAACCGTTCAGAGTGACTCTAATGACCAGAATCAACCCCAGGCTGAGGCATCAGGTTTTCAAACCTCGCCTTCAAGGCCTCAGCCTCCAACTACAAGGCGACCATCTCAGAGTAGGCCTCAAAACACACAACCTACTCAAATCAGGCCTCAATCTGCCTTAGCACCTCCTAGTCGGTGTGATGGTGCAATCCTTACCTGCTGTCATCAACCCCAGGTTGTGTACGACTGCTTCGCAATCCAGGGGTGCCCTGACTTGACAGGGTATGGAAGCCCTTGTGAACCCAGCCAGATATTGCGGGTGATTGAAAGGTTCCAGACGTACTATGGCCAGCGAAATAATTGAGGCTCGAAGACCTGTTATGTGTAAATGTGACATCCCGTTTATAAATTACTCAATTTCAGTTCCGAGCTTAATTTAAAATAGTAATTTATGTTATACTAAGTACCGTCCGTTCTTGTTACATGAACGAGTAAATACGCTTGAATCGAACTTATTTTCTGTGTTGAAATAAGGTTTTTCTTTATATTCCGAATGTTATTGCGAACAGTGTTGATTCCAATAATCTGAGACATTTTATCATAAAAAATCTTCAAAGTATGTGACATTATTTTTGTAACAGAAAGGTTAAGTTTTTTTTATGTTTTGATACTCCTAGATATTAAACAGCGGGTTAATAGGGTATTATCCAATTTATTAAAAACTATTTTAACTTGAAGACGTCACGTGTGGTCACGTGATAAAAAGTCATCGTAAGGAGCGTTTTGGCGGTAAATTCAAAACAACGTAAATAAATTTGATTTAAATCGTTTTTAATTGAGAAAATGGATATAATTCAATTTACTTTTATTTTTCTGTTATATATTTCGTCCCAATCTTCAAATTACAATAGTTACTAATAAATTGGAAAATACCCTATTGCGCAACACACTAACAGTAGAAATGGCTTTCTTTTTGACGGATGAATAAATTCCTTCAAAAGTATTCAGATTGTGATCAAAGTGTGTTACGCAAGTCTCTTTAATTTATTGCTTGTAATTACTGTAGCCATAGTATTTTTGTACAATCGAACATATATAGCTTCTGAGATGTAAATACTCTATTTAAAAAATTTATACTCATACAAGTACAATGTAAGGATAGTAACAATGTTCCTATCACCTATGTTTTAAAATACAATAAAATTGATTCGTCATAGACTATAAGAGTAACTAGTGTTTTTGTTTTTTTTTGCCTTGATCTACAAGACTTGTTCCTTATTTGAAACTTGATTTGCAGCTTTTATAATCTAATCTTCTACTTCTAAATAATCTGTGATAAAAGACGTTAATGCAAAGTAATGTCAAGCTGTAGGTATTTATATCACTTGTCACTTGTATTAAAGTTCATCCATTATGTACCTACGTTTCTCAATTATTTTCTTGGAACATCCTACGTTTGGGCAGGGCGTAAAGGATTTTAGCCTACATACCGCAAAGAAGCAATGATCATGACAATGGCAGGAAAATTGGATTTACCAATTATAACTGATTTGTGGTCTATGGCTTCACCGCATTGTGTGTTATTGATACTAATGACATCAATATTACGTATTATGGAGTTAGGTAATAATCGGTTATAGCCGGGCAATGTAATCAGAAGGCAATGCCAAGTTCATACGTGGCTTTACTTATAAAGTAAGTAAATTTATGTCGGTTACAGAGAAAATGTTATTTTTACCGTAGAATCGACAGCTAAAACCATATCTACCTATTTCATAGTAAAATCTTTGGCATTGAGGTGAACTAGCATGACGAATAAGGCAAATCTAATTTATAAAACAATCCTTCGCCTATTAAATAAAAAAAAGACGTTCTTTACATGAAACATGTAAATCGATTTAATTCCAAATGTTGGATGACATAAAACATTGTCAGCCAACAGTTTTTATCAAAGCATAATCAGTCTATTTTGTTCCCATAGCTGGGACACAGGCCTCCTATCGGTGAGACCCCGTGGGCCGTAATCCACCATACGGACCCAATACGAGCTGATTGATGTCACATGTATTCGAATTTTTGGTTTTAGAACAGCGCCGGTTTCCTCACGGTGTTTTCCTTCACCATTTTAAAAGCAGTGGTGATGATATAATTTACACAAAGTGAAGCGCTTATCTGGGTTAGAAGGTCTACGACCTACAACTCGTAAGCCGTTACCACGTGGCCACCACTTCTCGGACATATCGAAACATAAGAAGGAGACGTCAGAGACAGAATGAATGCGGAAGGCGGGGAACAAGTAGCAGTCGATTATGCTTATGATTCTGCCTTCCTTTACCTGAGAAAATGACAAAAAAAGCGCGAATCGTTATTTCTTAAAAACTGTGATGACTGTAGAACACATCCATTGATATTTCTTTCTGTTTATCCTAAATAATCGTTCCAGTTAACGGCCTACAAACTCTCATATCTTGGGAACTATTTGAATTGTAAAAATCTTTGTTAGGCAGAAAGATAGAGAATTGTGAACTCTCTTAGATTCTATTAAAAATAAAAAGTGAGGGTAACTCCTTTCTAGTTAAAGTATGGCAGTATTGCTTGCAGAACAGTTAGATTAATAAAATTGAGTTATCGGCTTTATGTGCATAATACCATCATAGAAGAATTCATATTTATTATTATTTATTCGCAGTCTTACCTACATCAGAAATTAAGATTATAAAGAAGTGTGAGTTTGTATGTAGAGGGTAATCTTTGGAATTACTGATCAGCGCCTTAATTGCGTAACATACGTGTGTTACACAATTACCCACCTGATACCGGAAATTCTTTCACAAATGAGAAGCTACTATCCCTAAGTGTAAAAGGATATGTTTTTATGTTAAACGAGACACTTTACGTGAACGAAGTCGCGGGCTGAAGCATGAGTTCACAAAAATTGCCACGATCGTTTTCTGTAAGCTAATCCCGGTGTTTTTGTCAGTCAGCCAGGTTCAAATACAGGGTAAAGGTTTAACCAGTGTGCGAACTGTAACCATGAATTCAGCATATCATTATAGACCAAAATCAAAAACTATCATCAAAGAAAAAATCAGCTAGTTCATACATTTTGACCGCGTAGGTATTGCACTTTTCTATGAAGCAGCTGATATTTGTTTTGTATAACCGAAGAAAAATTTCTACGCTAGTGGGTCTAGAATGATATGCTGAATTCATGGTTACAGTTTACGCACTGTTATTTTTTTATCTTGTATAAGCAATTACCTAAGTTCCACCACACGTGGAGTCTCGTACCATAATTATCTATACTTATACAGCACCAAACAAAATTGATGCAGTATTATTCTTTTTTCGAAAACTAATTTACATCACATTCCGGTTCATAAGCCAAGCCAGTATCAAATCAAAGTTCATACTCGTACATTTTAATAAATATGGAATTCCCAGTCTGTTGATTATTCGAAAATGATATGCTTATCAAAATTTACAAACAACAATTTAAAGAAACGTTTTTTTTTCCTGTTGATGTTTGCTAATTTAATAAGTACACCAAGATAATTATTTGTAAAAGGAATGTTTTAAGATATCGATTCAAGTATTTTAAACAGTGTTTTAACCGTCCTAAAGTTTATTTTAGTATCAACTTAAGGGTCCGTTTTGTCAAACGCCTTAACGAGTGGAAATTTTCTGGTTGTATGCAAAATAGTTGGCCTTTCCAGCTCTTAAGGGTGGAAAACAGCAGATAAAAATTTCTGGGCTTGTGAGCTATGACAAGAACTGCTACAACAAAATATGCAAATTAAACACAGGCTGGTATATATTTTATTCAAATTCAGTGAGACGTAACGACCAGTTCACAGGTGTACATAAATCAAATGTTTATGTATTTAATTGGGTTTTTACCACCATAGCAAATAGTATTAAAAAAAGGTTCTTCACGAATCGAAGCAATTACCGAGTTATCAACGTCAACGCTGAATTTCTAGATTACCTGCTATAATGCCTAAACGAAATCCCGCATCCCCAGTTATCGGAAATAAATATGAGTATGCAAACGCACGAAGTTTATATGCCTTAATAAATTTAAATGTCCTCAGACGATAGTAGAGTCGACTGAGAGGAGGACGTATCGTGCAGAACAAGTGAAAATTATTCAAAATTCGTGTTAAAAACAAGGACAGTTACATCCAAACACAGGAAGGAATTTAGTAAGTTATATCAATTAATATTTGTGTTAATAACATATTTTTTTATTAAAATTGTGCGTTTAATTACAAATTATCCACGGTGTGTAGAATTTCGACACGTTACTGTGCGCGTTTACGCTATTATATTTTATTACACAATTTTTTTGAGGTTATACAACAAAAACCTGTTTTGCACAATTTAGGTACCTACATAATATCCGTATATTTAACCTTAACTGGCCTACGTTTGCAGACACTAGTAAAGTGATTATGAATAATCTTAACGTTGATTCGGAAGCTTACCATATTATTACATAAAATTCCGACCACAATTTCAAATTCTTAAGTGTCACAAATATTTAGCAAACAAATTGCAGCCGTACCTATAAAATACTACGTGTCATTAGGTACACTGTTGTTATATTTTTTTTCTAAGAAAATACACATGAGTAATATTTACACCGGCACGTGAATGGCTCACTAACGGTCACACCTTCGCGACCTTGACATTGCCTAAGTACGTCACACATCCTTAAAAGGTTTCAAGAAGTCCAACATTTGATCCAACTTCGTGATAAAAAAAAGACACGAATGAATAAATGTTTGTGTATTGGAGTTGGCTCTATCGACACACAGCATCGTCCGTTGTCCTCGCGGCTCTGGGAAAACCAAGCGCGCCGGTTTGCGACATTAATGCATTTATTATACAGAAACACGTTTATCGTCACGTGAACCCACATTTTAGTTACATAATGTTACATGTTTTACATTGACATCAGTGCTACTGATCGTCTATGGGTAAAAAATCTAGATCTCCTTCACACATGTTTAACCAAGTTATGGCATTGTTTGTGCTCAGTAGGAAGCTACATTTGCAACATACCGTTCATTACATTATTGACACTTAAGTTGACATTTACCTTCTCGTTTGCAATGTCGGGAGATGGATTGTAAGATAACGCGGACCATTTCAAGAGCATACAAATAGTCTATAACATCGTAACCGGTCCTATAACGATCATAAAATTTGCTAAGGTATTAATTTTACATGAAGTTACTAGCTTTTGCGAGCGGCTCTGCCGGTATGAAGGCAGATATTATGGCATACGCATGGGAACGTACTAACGAAAAAAAAACTATCATGTGTGTTAATCCAGGCTATAATCTGTCTGTGAGCAGTATGAGACTTGATCTAAATCTGTTCAGCCGTTTTTGCGTGATTGAGTAGCAAACATCCATCCATCCTCACAAACTTTCACATTTGTAATGTTACTCGTAAGTAGGTTAGGATAGTAGGATTCATTACTTAACATTTAAGGTACCCATTTACATTCTACAAATAAATCAGAACGATGTAGTCCAATTTTTGCTTATAATCAAAACGTAAACCTAAATGATTTTTATTCTGTTACAGAGATGGCGACCTACACGATAATGATCATCGCCACATTGATGTTAACACAAGCAATTTGCAGACCCAATGTTCCCAGAAACACTATCAGTGTCAGCAGCACGATCAAACCATCAGCCAGCCTCTCTTACAATGATCTTAGATATATCCTCCAAGCAAGAAACGGTGTAGATGTCTCGACACCCAAGATTCTATCTCCATGCGCTAGAGCAATCCTAGGTTGCTGCAAAGACAACCATATGAACGAGGGTTGTTCCGAATCTCTCAATTGCGGGGCATTCTTCTTTGATGATAACCCTTGCGATGAAAAGTTTATAATGGACGCTTTGAAAGCAGCAAAGAGTTTCTACCAGCAATTGAAAGATACAACATAGAAGAAAGAAATTGGTTTTAGTGGAAAAAATGCAAGACTGTGCTAGTTCTGTAGCGTCTCTTGCTACAAGATTCGAAGTCTTCATCAATAGTGTGTTGAATTCTTTGGTTCATAAAGAAAGACTATTTCCGCGACTTAAGATTTAAAAAAGTAAAATAAGTATAACTTATGCCTTTTTCGGAGTTTAAAGGCTGTCATTGTGAATTTTTTTCCAGTTTCTATATGCATTTGTTGTTGAAATGTTATTTATTAGAGTAAGTTAGTATTGAAATAATTATCGTAATCTGAATGTCGAATCTTAATCTTAATCTTATAAATGATGTAATTTTCATATTTTTACATGTTTGTCCTCTTAATGCTGTATACACAATGTTTGGCTACGTTCATAATTATAACGTCCCCAGACAATCAAGCGAAAATGTATGAAAGTGGTCGAGCCTAATTACTTACCAGTTACAACTACATAAGTACATAAAACTATGTTTATATATGTGCGTGTATGCCTAGGCTTAGAGCGATTGTTTAGGCCTAATGAAGCGTCCACTCAACTAACACGCGAGATAAGGTATCTCGCTTCAGAATGGACCAAGAAGTGCCTATTGTGTATGTTATCTTAATATAATTAACTATATACACGACGTGTAACAGAACACGCGAAAATACTGAAGTTATTTTGTTCAGAGTTGACTTTGCCTACCTAATATAATATGAATCGAGTTTAATCAATGGTTGGTTGGTAACAATTGTGTTAGCTAAATTATTAATTAAAATATTCTTATTAGGGTGATTGTGAATTTGTGATGCTATACGTTTATACATTTCCTATACATTTCCAGTGTAAGCTGATCTCGAATTGTGTAGGATTTCCGTATTGTGCGAGATCAGCTTTTACTGGAAATGTAAAGCTTGATGTGTAGCCGTGTGTACCATGTTTTTTAAGCAAATAACTATTGGTATTCCTTTCTACGATTCTTACATACTTCTATTGTCTCTGTGAATTTGTGATGCCTTATTTATTTTGTAAAATGTTGTAATATTTTAAACTATTTTAGATGAAAAATTCGCTAATTTATCAATGTAAGCCACAATATAAGTGTCAAGGTTCAAGTCTTCTAATGTGCTCTTACTTTAATATATATTATTGAAATAGTATTTTAGTTATGTTAATTCATTATTTAAGGCGTGATTGTCACGCCAAGATTCCCAAGGGATACGAAGTCCCTCAGTATGAGGATATTGACTATCGTACTATGACATCACAAATAGTTAGTAGTCCCTACTGCCATAATTTATTGTGTAAAGAAGATGCATTAGAGACGATTGCACGCTACCTTTACAAGATTATTATTTTAAGATATAGAATGTTTGTAACTTTAAGGCTAGGTAGTTTTTTTTTTTAATCTAAATGTGTAATTGCCCTCTTAGTATTTATAAAGAATAAATAATCATAATTGTGTGACCATTCGTATTCATGGAAGCGTCGTTTGTGAAGGCTATGTCAAAAGGCAGAGTAGGTACCTTATTTTATTTTACAAATAAGATCTCTTTTTTGTAAATTCTATAAGTGCTGAGCACTCTAAAAAGGGTCCCGCAAACAGGCAAGACACGACGCGATTTTGGTAGAACTATTTCGATTAAGTTTTTATGGAAATGATTCTATAAGAGTCGTGCTTTCGCGTCGCGCCAGTCTGCGTGTGACTTTATGCCCCAAAGTGATAAAAGTATTTAAGTTAGTACAACAACATGTGTGGGTATATTAGTAGAGAAATTTGACCAGGGCCTAGAGACAAAACACATTTTTGTTAGCGTTCACGCCAAACGCTACGCCAAAATGTATGGGAATGACATTAGAATAGAATAGAAAACATTAATTCGACACCGACACTACACAACAGCAACAAACACATAAAAATAAGAGAACGTTATACATAACAAAAAACATTCAGTATCAGTTGTGCTGAGCGTGTCCATACCGAAAGGGTTACCATCTCAGCATTTGCTGAGCGAGAGACACCCAGCGCTGGTTTTCAGTTGGCACCCGCAGCGACACACGGACGTAGGTAAAAAATAAAAATAAAAGTAAACTATTGGCAACGGAAAATAGATACATACTTGAATATTAGTAATAATAAATGCTTAAGAATACGTAAATAAATAATGCATAAGATTTTTATGTGCTAGGTACTCAGTTCACAGATTTTTTTTTAATACCCACGAAGCTACAATATAAAATAGCGCCTGTCACTTGACACTGACACTTGAAAAGCCAGCGAAGAAAATGTGCTTTCCATAAAATATTTATATGTGCAAGTAAATTATTTTTTCTAAGGAATTTTTCATTACCTGCGGATAGGACACAACGTAAACTTTCTGCAGGTAATGTCATTCCCATACATTTGGCGCAGCGTTTGGCGTGAACGCTAACAGAAATGTGTTTTGTCTAGGCCTGCAGAGCGGTATTTATTTGCGATTACTAATAAAAAATCCTTAATAATGAAATAAGAAAGCTTCGACTGTTTATCTACGTTAAGATTATTTGTAAGTGTATTACTCGTAAATAATAAATAGAGTTCAAACAACAAAGTGCGTACTATCTTTTTAAGTTAAGAGCAAAACAAAACGTTTGGTTAGGACAGATAAAACACAATTTAAATCGAGTAAAGCTTGTTTGGCAAGGAGCCAGGCTGCCTCGAGGCAACAAGTGCTCGTTAAAATAATATAATGTATTATATTTTTTATAGTCCCGTATGTGTCGCCGAGCGTAAATGAATAGCACCATCCCATTTCTTCCCGTGGGTGTCGTAGAAGGCGACTAAACTAGAGAATGGGCAGCAGCGTTCTCTATGCATTTTACCACCATACTTCGATCGCCAACCCGCCTGCCAAGCGTGGCGATTATGGCAAAACCCCCCATCCTGGGGGAGGCCTATGTCCAGCAGTGGACGCCTTTCGGCTGAAATGATGATGATGATGATATTTTTTATCGCTTTTATATCCTCATATTGTCCCACTAGGACACAATGGATTTGAATACAATATCTTGGCTAGAATAATAAATATAAAGTAGGTTTTGAGAAATGGTTTTTAGACTCTATTGCTTGCTAGCATAATCAGCGTATACCTCTTAAGAGATCGATGAGAGTGGGTCGTAATCCACCATACAGGCCACCATACAGTTTGGTAGATGTCACATGTCTTCAAACTTTTGGTTCTAGGACATGCCGGTTTCCTCACGATGTTTTCCTTCAACTTTTTGAGAGCAGTAGTGATGACATAATTTAAACAAAGTAAAGCTGCTATCTGGGTCCGAACCTGCCACCACTGCTCTCAATTGTTTGCTAACTAAGCAACCAATTTGTTTGTACACGGTCCAGAAAATTGAGCATGAATAAGGCCATGTGCTTTCCGTGTGGTGCCATCGTAAAGAAAAGCACCATCCAGTCTCTTCCCGTGGGTGTCGTAGGCTGCTGCCCATTCTCTGGTAAGTCCACCAGAGTCTTACCAGAGAATGGGCAGCAGCGTTCTCTATGCATTTTAGCACCATACTGCGATCGCCAACCCACCTGCCAAACGTGGCGATTTTGGCAAGCCTATGACCAGCAGTGGACGTCTTCTGTCTGCAATGATGTGCGCCCACGCAGGCGAGTTGATCCAACTTCCCACGGACGTAATAAAATCCTGGCGGGATTTTTTCTTGTGCTGGATCTTCAAAGCAATGCTTAGCGCCTAGAGTTGTAAATCGAACAGTGTGTTTTTTCGACGCGCTGAGACTATGTTGGATTCTCAACGAGTGTTCAAAATCTTGCTTATATTGAAAATCCAGCACCCGAAAAAAATCCCGTCACGATTTTATTACGTCGCTGTGAATTTCGACTCAAACATGCGTCGCGTAGTAACTGGACTGGACGATCGCACTTTTTACACGGTAGTTTACAAGTTTTGGCGTGATGACGAAACATTAATTGGATATTTGCCAAAAAAACACAACACAGACCATAACAGACTCGATAATTTTTTCCCAACTGTGCGAAAAAAAAAAAGGTTGAAACAAAGGTTTCTACGACTCACGTAACCCGTGCAAGTCTCTGAATTTGGGTGGGTTACATGCGTCATGTAAAAGCTCAAAAAGTAAAGTACAGGCGGCAACACATCAACCCACCACAATCTGTCAAATTTCTTTAATAGATTTTCAACTTTATTGCTAAAGCTTAAGGTTCAAAGTTGATTGAGAAAATTTTCGGGTAAGTTGATGTGCTAACGTCTGTACATACATACATACATATATACATTGATAAACTTTTAAGTCTTTTCCTCATGGTAGTAGGCAGAAACTATAGAATACTACCTGCTAATCTGATATTTTCATTATTTTACTTTATGTACCTACATAGGTTACTGAATTATTTTTAAGGTTTCACCAATTTTATAACATGACAGATATGACAGATATGATTCGTGTTAGTTAGTAATATGTAAGATCGGAGAGCAGTGGTGGCCAAGTGGTAACGGCCGCGACTTACGAGTTGTAGGTCGTGAGTTCGAACCCAGCCAGGCGCTTTACTTTGTGTAAATTATTGCATTACCACTTCTCTCAAACGGTGAAGGAAAACATCGTGAGGAAACCGGCATGTCCTAGAACAAAAATTCGAAGACATGTGACATCTACCAAACCGCACTGGGCCCGCGTGGTGGATTACGGCCCAATCCCTCTCACAGAGAGGAGGCCTGTGTCCCAGCAGTGGGAACATTATAGGCTGATGATGATGATGTAAGATCATATAATTTTATTAATAAGACCATATTGTACAGACGCCTGCACATCAAGCAACCCCAAACTGTCAAATTTTCCCAATTGAACATGAACCTTATTCTTATGTGATAAAGTTGAAAATCTATCAAAGAAATTTGACAGATGAAATTTGAAACGCCTGGCGTCTGTACAATGTTTTTTAAGCAAATAACTATAGGTATTCGGTATTCTATTCTACGATCCTTACATACTTCTATTGTCTCGTTTATGTTCATACATCTGGTAAAGTAAGAATGATGTTAGGTACTTAATAATTTTAAAACATTTCTTTTACCTTTATACAGCCACAAGTTATAATAAAACTGTCTTTTGGATCGTAAATAAATTCTTTAAACGACCGCTTTATAGCCGCTGTTGAAACACTATAAGGTTTACAGGCTATCCCCCTTTACGAGTTAATTCCCTTGGTATTAACGTTGCCCTCTTCAGAGCAAAGCTCTTCCCACCGTTTTCATCCCGAACTGTTTAAAATATTACTTTACTGAATAAATGTTTTTGCAATGGATAGCATTTTGTTACAAATAAATGGAGACTCTTCTGCAGGAAAATTATAAGAAATAGGTAAATTCGAACATAAAAACACAGAACTTAAACATAGCTATAGTTTACTAAAATCGACCAACCGACGCGGCGACGGGTGGACTGAGTCTAGAAATCCAAATTGGACAAATGAGTGAAAAATTACACAAATTTCTTCATCGTCATCATCATTTCAGCCGAAAGACGTCCACTGCTGGACATGCCTCCCCCTAAAGGTGGGTTTTGCCATAATCGCCACGCTTGGCAGGTGGGTTGGCGATCGCAGTATGGTGGAAAAATGCATAGAGAACGCTGCTGCCCATTCTCCAGTAAGTCCCATACCTACTCGCTTTCTACGATACCCACGGGAAGAAATGGGATGATGCTATACTTTTACGTCCGGCACCACACGGAACACAATTTTCTTACAACAAAAGTATTCATAAAATGTTACGAGTATCTACAAAAGATAGCTTATTATTATAACAATAGTTTTGTTAGAAATTGTTTATTTCTTATTTTTATACCTTTGCTATATTCTTAACTACAGGTGGGTATTGTGGTACCTAAAGGTAGGTTAGGTTTTATCTAATATTGTGACTGACTCAATAATAACTCGAGGAACTGAAGAATGATGAAACAAAACAAATAACTCAAAATTAATTTTATCACGCTAGGAATAAAGTTTGGGTACATAAGTACCCGAACGTTACCCTTATCCTAACCAATTCACAGAAATTACTAGCAGCGTCGTCTGGCCTGCGGTTTACCTTGTTTAACCAACTTACAGCTACGTACGGTCCACTAGGCCGTAGCCTGTAATTGATATCTCTCCTCATTTTGGTCGCCAAATGCCTACGGCTTATGAAACTAGCCAATAAGTGGCCGGCTCTCGGAGGTACAACAAATCTGTGGTTTCTAGAAACCTGACCAGTCAATCTACTGCTAAATTCCAACTTCAAATCTTAATTTGTGGCTATTGTGGCGGATCTTCACCAATTTGACGCCGCAAATGTTGTGATTTGTTTACCGAAAAAACGACAATGGCCTTTGCTTCTTTATCACAAATACATCAAGATATCAGAAAAATCCTTAATAGGTCCTGTTAGTTTGACGATAGAAAAACAATAGGTTAACTGAAATACTTCGAGGAAATTCAGAAAATAAGTGCGAGCAATGAACTACAAAATATACAATACAATGTGTACCATACAATTCCCGATATGCTTTTATGACGTAAACTTTGACAATGACGTCATAACCGTAGCTTGTTATCAGTATCTTTACTGAAGGCAGTAAACTGAACAATGTTGCCCACCTGAAGCCGTTTTATTGCCGTTTAAAATATGTTTCGTTCATGAACATTTTGGTTCGGTACAATAAAAACTAAATGGGTCTCTTTGAAGAATACAAGTTCCTGAAACGCTAGTACGTACTTCGAAGTAACATAAAAGTAAAGTGTGCGTATGAATTGTTCCTATGCCATCAGAAAGGAGTGTACCTATGTATTTGTTACGTTTACAACAGACTGTATCGACCTCTTTCCAAGTTCGATGATAATTCGATTTCAGTGGCTCTAATATTCAAGTCGACTATCCCACTATCCTTATGACAGTAAATCTAGTGCGGCACGTTTGAAACAGTGGCTTCTCAAACATCGCCCTCCAGCTGACTATGTTTAGCCTGCAGAAAGGCTTATAGCGGGCCACCAACTGCCATGAGACAACTGGAAATCTCTTAATCGACTAAGAAGCCAGGTGAGCCACTGCTGACACAACTTAGTCAGGGGGAGGGTACTCCGATGAGCCGCAATGCAACTGTGGAGTATAACGAACAAAACGATTTATCGCTACGACGAAGAGAAAGAAGAAGAGTGGTCCAATCAATTCATTATGGTAGTTTGAAGAGCAAATATAGTATTTAAAGAAAACAACCGACTTCCGAAAAGCACTACAAAGTGATAAATAAACTTAATTTCGGAAGTCGGTGACTTTGGATGTGTATTTTTTTTAATAATTTCTTGTCACTTCCATCCGAAATTAAAGTTATTTATCACTTTGTAGTATTTTTTCAGAAATAGTTTTTTTTTTTTTAATTATTGTTACTTTTTAGTTGTTCACTTCACAGCGTACCGGCGGCGTGATGTCATGTTATGAACTGGTGTAAACAATAGACAGACATGAGATTTCAGCAATCCCAGTCCATTTGCTATCATTTATTGAGGAGTTCCGTTGCCTATCTCCGAAGTTCTTCATCAGATCTTCACAAAATTGAAATGCAACCACTTCCAAAAACTCCCCAAATCGCTTCAAGTGTGTCTATAAAATTTGAAGAATTCTCTCTATTTCTCCAGGATCCCATCAACAGATCCTGACTTGATGATCATGGGACCACCTGGAAAGTGTACCCTTTCAAACAAAAAAAAAAAAATCAAATCGGTCCAGCCATCTTCGAGTAATCCGGGAGCATATATATAAAAATGGTTCCGACGAATTGAGAACCGCCTTCTTTTTGAAGTTGGTTAAAAATACACTACCCAATAAAAATAAAATTAGGAGCATTTGGGTACTTACCGCTACATGAAAACTTAAAAGTAACAATAGACAACATTCCTGACTTCCTATGTGCACTACATCTACCTCTGAGATGATATCTCTACTCTACCGCTTGCCAAACACTGCTGAAAACATATCCATGTTGTATAATGGTTGGTGCCTTAATGTGCAAACACATGAGCGACACACGTCAACGGCAGCGGCAACTGCAGCCTTCAACGGCAGCCGGCAGAGCCGACGCATCGACAGCTGCCACCGACACGCGTTGACGGATTTCTGCAGGTGCCTCTGCCAATGACACGTTTCACTCGTGTGTATGAGGACTTATACAGCCTCAGTTGATATGCGACAAAAACAAAAGTTGTCTCACAAACAAATGTGGTTTGGGTATTGATCTAGCAAAAACCTCAACGGATTTCTTGTTTGAGCCATTCTTTTAACATTTATTTTGGGTTTTCCCGTAAAAATTACAATTAAGCGAGCGATTTTCCTCCTTTGTCCACGAATCGTTCGTTCTGTCATGTTGTCACTTCCTAAGTGGATGCTGTCACGATTTTACCTGACATAATCCCTGTAACGCCTCTTGAGTCACGCTCGAATGAAGATGAGGTTTCTTATTTTAAGCTAAAGCTTAGAACAAAAAAACCTATTGTTATTGTAGTTACAGTATACACGATCATGGTCAGTAAACAGTCATAAACAGGGTTTGATCAATCTGGTCGATCTAATCATCTGACCCGTGGCGGAGCTTGGGGGAGGCCTATGTCCAGCAGTGGACGTCTTTCGGTTGAAATGATGATGATGACGTGCAGCTGGTATTACTCAGCCACAAGCCCTTCAACTTTTCGCGATATACATACATACATACATACTCAGCCTATAAACGTTCCCACTGCTGGGCCACAGGCCTCCTCTCCAAGAGAGGGAGTGGGCCGTAATCTACCACGCGGGCCCAGTGCGGGTTGGTAGATGCCACATGTCTTCGAATTATTCTTTTCTTTCACCGTTTCGCGATATGGTCCAAAGGAAATCTACACAAATTGCAAACTCCAAAATTACTATAGTAGGTAGGTATATACGAGTAGTAGATATGTATAAAGCTGTTAAAACTAATTAAAAAACCATTACCCACCTCATCTAAAAATTCATTGAGCTGCGAAATTGAGAGGTCTAAAGTTCAATAGGATTTAACATGTAAAGGTCAGTTTTAAATGAATAAATCTGAACACATTTCAGATACACATAGTTTAGTCGGATATGTACGTTTGTTGCCATAGATATAAATTGATGTATAATAAATAACAAGTAAATAGTAACTGAACCCTTTTGAATACCTTTTTTAACCCGGTTACGGCGGAGTAAGAAGGAAGGTTATGATTTTGATCGATTTGTAGGTATGCATGTATGCATCTATATAAGGAGATATGAATGTAATGTATGTTTATCTTTTCCGTCATAACTTCTAAACTACTTTTCATAATTAAAACAATCATCGCTTTCAAATGATAAAAATTTCTAGTTTTACACTTTTTATTACTAAGTACCTGGTACCTACTTATTGACAGGCCTGCACTGTCTTCCCATACCTGTTGCATCACTACAGTGACTTGGAAACATTGTTATAGCCAATTATTTTTAAAAGAGTAACCGTGGAGCGTGTAGTTTCTTGCCGGCTCTTCTCCATAGGAAGCGACAATTTGGAACCGTGCACCTAGCTTCTGACGTTTCATAAGTGCCCATGCAGGTTTATATGAAATAAAATATTTTGATTTTGATGGTTGCCTGTAAGACACACCACTGATACAGTGTCCTAAAATATGTCCACGTCATTGATTTTGAAGTGTGCTTTCTCATTAGATAGTACTAAATTAAAATACAGTAACCTACAGGTCAAATATAAATTGTGGTCGACTAAATGCTGTCAATCTTACTCAATACGTAGTTAAACTTACAGGGAAGCGTTCTTTGGCGGTTAGCCAGTTGTTTCCTGCTACTGATTGTAATACAATTACATTTTTATTTCTTTCTTCATTCTACACTTTTGTACTTTTATTAGAAGGAATTTATTTGTGGAAAACCGAGTGTTTATTTAAACTATAAAAAATAGGTATTCATAATAGTACTACGCTTGTATCAGCTTCTAGACTTAAAATAAGCCAAGAGAACGCTCAATATAGAAAGCGATTTACCTACTAAACTCAAAATGAAAGCATTTTTTTCAAATACACCAATTACAGGTACTTTTGAGTTGTCTATTCCAAACCATAGTAGGTACCTATGACGCAGAAAGGTTGAGCTTTGAAGCTCAATCGATCAGAATTAAAACATTTCTACTGGGGAGTTTGTTGCGCCACTTCTTCCCAGCTAAAACACTAATAGGTGATGAAGGGCGGGCGTTTTCGGGGATAGTCTTATGTGATTTTTACGTTCAAAAAGTGCTGACTTTCAACCTAGTTTGAATGAAGAGGTTTTGATTTTGATCAACCATTTTATTCTGCTTTACTGACGGCGAAGGATTTTTTCCGTGGCCATTGGGTACCTATAGCCCATAAGCTTTTAAGTCATTTGAGATAGAGAGAGACCTTAAGTTCGGTTAAGGGAAACGTTATTCTTTACGGCTCAACGCCCCGATTTTCGGCCACCGTAGGCATGAGCTTGCGGACGGCGAGTAATGGGTAGCTCGCTGTCCGGTAAGGACCAAGCCCAAGTCGACGGCGCGTTGTGTTCCACGCGCGCCTCAAAGATATGTCAGCACAAACCGATGGGGCCCGCAAGGGCCGATGCATGCCTGCCAGGCGTGCGGGTTCGTTCGAAAGAGATACCGCAGCCCCTGGCATACAGGCTACTGAGGGAACACGGGTGGGTTTTAGTCAGTAAAAGTCTGATACGCCCTCCTGGTCCACCCAGAGCGGGAGAAATCATTTGATGAAATCCCACCCAAAAAAAAAATCGCCCCAATAACAATACTACGATACCAATGAGTTGAGCAAGCTTGGTGGCATGGCAATATTTGTTTAGGACTGTTTTTGTATGAAACACAATTACGGTCTATATAACCTCTGTGGACATTTACGGGATTGGAGAGTAGAACAATAGCAATGCTATAATGCATTAGGTACCCATCTTAAGGATGATTTAGCATATGATGCTGACCTGGAACGACAGGCGCGCAGAATCGAATGTCGAAACAACATGTTGGCTAGACGCTTTTCTCACTGCTTGGTCGGAACCAAGTTGAAATAACTTTGTTCAAGGCTTACTGTCAGTCGTTCTACACCAGTCAACTCTGGTATAGGTACACGAAGACTAAACACTCTTCATGTGCAATATAATGATGCCTTTAGAGCTATATTAAAGCTGTCCTGGTGGTGTAGTGCGACTGACATCAAACTCAAACTCAAACCATTCATTTCAAATAAACCATATACAGGCACTTTTGAATTGTCAAGGTCGATGAGTTAGAAAGATGAAGCTAGTTGCCCATTCCATAGCGTAGGTACCTACTGAGAAGAACGGGCAAGAAGCTCGATGGACACTCTTTTAAAATCATGATATTGTTAATAAAAGTTGGTTACATCAGGCTGAAATTATTAATGTAAGAACGATGTAAAAAGATGTGCACATTAAACGCGTCTGTTATTAAAACAAAAATAAAATAAAAAATCAGAAATTAAAATAAGCTGTGAGAGCTAAGAGATGGCCAGTCCCTATTGGCGGCGCCCGTTCACGAACATGACGTATGGATCAGCACCATTTAGCTCAACAATCATATGTTCGTTGAGGACAAAGCCACTGATTTTTATAGACTCTTGAGGAGACTCGAGCCATCTTTCCTGACTCGATTATGTGCATGTACACACGGCTACACATCAACCTAGACTGTTTGGACTTTGAACTATTAGAAGTTGAACGCTGCGAATAGTGCGAGAGGGTACGATATGTTTTTCTTATTTCGTCCCGCTTACGCACGTCGCCTGCGGGAGCGCGCCGCTACCACCACCAAACGGCGTTATATTCAATACCTAGGTGTGTATATTATTTTGTAAACAAGCTAAGCTCTCGTTACGTTCATTTACGATAATATGTGTTATTTATTTTTCGATTTGCGCTGCGCCTGTGAGTTTGCACCAATACATCCATTAGGCATTTATTAACAACTAGCTGACCCGACAGACGTTGTCCTGTCTTAACTATGAATATTGAATTCGCATTGGTATAATATTAGAAAATTATATGGTTATGTTACGCGCAACTTTCTTATTTTTTCTTTCATCAGAACCATAAAGTGTTTGTAATTCTCCTGTCAATAACAAACACAACAAAAAAAGAATAAACAAAATATTAGTCCAGCCGTTCACGTGTGATGCCGTGACCAAGGGAAATAGGGATTCATTTTTATATACCTATATTATTATGAATTTCTAGCTGTTACACGCGGTTAGCACGCGTGCAATTTGGAAATCTAGTTCATGTTGGGTTTTCAAACAAACTTACTACTTATCCCTTTTTTGCCACCATTGATTTTATAAAATCAACTAGCTGACCTGACAGACGTTGTCCTGTCTTAGCTATGAATATTAAATTGGAATTAGCTATACAAACCTTGTCCTGACAATAAGGAACACATAAAAAAAAAAAAACAATTCGGTGTAGTCGTTCGGAAGTTATGCGCGTACATAGGTACATTTCGGCGATTCATTTTTAGATAGATAGATAGATAGATTTGTAATCAAAATTCTTCACGACAGTCAAAAATTCAATACATAGGTATACGTGATTTTGCACAAACGATATTAGAAGCCTGCACAATAATTGCTTGACGCACGATCAACCATAATCTGAACCACTTTAAAACAGATTGCTAAACTATTGATTCATATATTCGAAAAAATGTGTCTGCTCAACAACGTAAATAACGCAATGAATATTGTTTAACTGTTAAATTGTAACAAATTATGATTGACCGTGAGTTTACGCAATTAGGGTGCTGGAAATTCTCATTGCCAAGGGAAAATACCTTACTGATATCTATTTAAATGCAAAATTTTATGCAAGCAAGTATATCTGCTTCATTAACTTTTACAGTAAAACGACTGAATACTGAGAGCAGTGGTGGCCAAGTGGTAACGGCCGCGACTTACGAGTTGTAGGTCGTGAGTTCGAACCCAGCTAGGCGCTTTACTTTGTGTGAATTATTTCATTACCACTGCTCTCAAAAACGGTGAAGGAAAACATCGTGAGGAAACCGGCATGTCCTAGAACCTAAAATTCGAACACATGTGACATCTACCAACCCACACTGGGCCCGCGTGGTGGATTACGGCCCACTCCCTCTCACCGAAAGGAGGTCTGTGTCCCAACAGTGAGAACATTATAGGCTGATGATGATGATGATGATGATGAGGACTGAATAAATTAGGGGTAGCTTGGATTGGTTAATCCCTTGGATGATAGGCAGACTCATTGAGTCTGATAATAATAGAAAGGTAATTGTGTTAAATTACTTGATACTTAAAGGTAGAAAATTGTTTTCAAATAGGTCAACATGGATACACTATATCTACTAAGAATACGAGCTTTATTTTTCGTAGTTAGGTTCAATATTAAAAACGAACTATTTAGTGTTTCAACTAAATCACAACGTTACCTTTTAGGTGGCACATTAAACTTATTAACTAAAAACATTAGCTAGAGGCCTATTCTATTCAGATACCTACTTTTAAGCGATATTCGCTAGATACCTTTTTGTGGGTAGCGAAATTCGAGCAGTATTCCGCCGGGTGTGTAGGTTTTCGTATACTGGTTTCGCGCAAGCGGCGGGAGATAATAACCTAGGCCATACCATAGCCCCATTTAGTCACTTAATGCATGGATCATTATAAATGTGTCTCCGAAATGAATTGACAGGGAACGAAATCAGTCGAGGAAAGCTTAAAAAGAATTAGAAATTTAAAACATAAATTCACAAAGCTACGCACAGTCCTCGTCGACAGCAACAGATAATGATTAATTATAAACGTTTGTAAGGATAATATTAAATAACTAGGTATCACAATCTGAAAATATTATAAAAATACTAAAAGCTTCCTCAGGAGCCAACAACAATTAAAAATCTAACCAACAATGAACATACGGCGCGTTGTGTTCCACGAGCGCCTCAAAGAGATGTCACTGATGTCAGCACAAAATGATGGGGCCCGCAAGGGCCGATGCCTGCCAGGGGTGCGGGTTTGTTCGAAAGAGATACCACAGCCCCTGGCATACGGGCTACTGAAGAAACACGGGTGGGTTTTAGTCAGTAAAAGTCTGACACGCCCTCCTGCTCTACCCAGAGCGGGAGAAGTTATTTGATGATTTCCCACCCAAAAAAAAAAGAAAAGCAACAATGAACATAAAAACATCACAGTTGAAATTTATGTGAGCATTCTAATCAACACAATAGGTAGGTAGGTATATAAGAGATATATTCCACAGTGATAACCCCCATAATCATCGTGACAAATAAAACTTGACATGGTTTATTATTCTTTGCCAATAATAGTTAAGTATGAGAAATCCCTCACGCTAGGCAAGAGTAACTTTATGTAAATACATAGTTTTAGATCAATTATATTTATGGCTTTAAGCTGAATAAAAACAAACATTCAGCTGAAATTACTTTAAAAAAATGTAGAATATTAAAAAACATTCAACAATCAAAAAATGTTATCAAGAAATACAACAAACTACTATCAAAAAAATAACCGACGCCTTTGCCGCGTAATTACGTGAAGCCCGAACGATACTTGGGAAATGGGAACTGACTGGCATGGCATGCAACAAAACACTGAACACGAGCAAAAAGAATTTGAAATATTTGAAGCTAAAGTTTTTGGCAAAAAATGTGCATCTGTGTGTGGTTGCGTAGGCCAACGCAGCAAATGCTATGATTGGCCGATGCCACGATGCGCAGTCCCTTTCGTACAATTCTCTGTATTGCTGGTAGCGTAGTTATAGATATATAGGGTGTCTAACTTGATGTGTAGCCGTGTGTACAAATCAAATAGTGTCTATACTAATTCGCTCAGTGTACCTGGTTTTTTTTTTTTTTTTTGACGTTTTTTTGTATACCTGCTTAGACGTTAATAGGTGTGCGTTGACTTATTTGTACTTTATATTTTAATTTAATGTAATTAAATTTTTATTATATTTATTGTGATGTAATAATTTAACGACAATACATTGTAATATTGCTATGGGTTATGGTTTAATAATTACGCAATCACTCCTTAGATGTACGAACGTAAACGAAGCAAATGAGTAGGTACTGTAATGAACGGAGCGGTGGCGTTCTGTAGCCAACCCTCCACCAGACGGAGGCTAGAGTTTACGTATATATGTAATGTGTGTGCATAATTATATTCTTCTACATTGTATTGGCCAATTATGCCAAGGTATCTACGAATTTTAAAAACAATAGGCAACTAAAAAGATAAGGTAACATAACAATTAGCTATGCTTCAAAACACACAGTAAAGTTCACAGACGTTTTATTCGCTACAGAACACCAGGGGCCTAAGTCTACTAATTTATAAACGTCACAATGGTCTCTCAATGGTAAGTTTTTGACAGATTTGCCATACAAAAACTGTCAAAAACACACCATTGAGAGACCATTGTAACGTTTATAAATTAGTAGACTTAGGCCCCAGATATAATGTAAAACACAGACTATAAAAACAAAGCACCGTCAGCAACCAGCTTCCATTAACACTTTTTTCGTCATAATCACTAAGCAGAATAGGTACAGATATTAAATATAGATATTAAAAACATTTAGATTACATATAATGCTGAAAGTAGAGCATATTAATAATAACGCACGTTGAAGTAAAACAAAAATATAATTACTTCTTTTGCTGACCGTTCCTTAAAACTCTTGTAATTCATTTTAAGTTCAGGTAGATTTATTTCTTTTCCATAGTGGGACGGTTATTCGATGAAAAATATAAAACAAAAGCAAAGCGCTCTACATTTCCTGCGTGTTCTATTCTTTACCGTGGAAAATTTAGATCGAGGAAAATCAATTATACAAATATATAGGTCTTACTCTATGGGATATTGGCAAGAGGCTGGTCTGAATCTTAGTTTTATATGAGCAAAGGATACGTTTTTCAGCCAGTGTTATGCTCAAAAATTGCTTATCAGCCGATACATTCTGTAAAATTCGTAATCAGCCAATAATTTCTAAAAACTCAAGAATATACTTCAAATATGGCTGGCCCATTGTCACTTCAGCTTGTTTATTCTGTGAGCTATGTAGACAAATTTGGATCTCTGCCGGATCACCTCGTTGCGGATTATATCATGTAATATTAGGGACTAAAAAAGTACACTTTAACTACATGACATATTCAGCTCACATTCAAGATCCAGCATCAAATGTTACTCATTGGAACAGTATTTCTATCACGTCTTCAAAGTTCGCTCTCTTCGCAAAACGACTACTTACAAATCAGTATTTTATTTCCACATGTTTGATAGTTACTTAGTAGTTAGATCAAACGATAATTGGGAAGACAGTAAGATAGTTGGGTGGAATAGAGATGTTAGAGAAGTCAGGCATTCTTATGCCTGACTTCTCTAGAGAGGCATCTAATAGGTAATCAAATGCATTTAGGTACTACTAAGTATAGTATCCAGAAAAAATCGGAGATGGTTGTAACTATTTTCAGTAGATTATTTATAAGATTAAAAAATCGGGGACCCATTAAAATTCGGTTACTGACAACAACAAAAAACTAAGTACAGACACAATTATTTTATCATATTCGATATGCTCTGGCCCTTCGTTTCTGCTTTTCCTATATATATAATTTGTCAAACGTTATGCCAAGTGATTTCATCGACTGATTGGCTGTGATTTCCACAATGCCAGGTGATTTGATTGCCCTTTGTTATTCCCGCCAACCAATCACGACCAACAAAATTATTTGACAGCAGATTTCAGTAGACTTTAAAAAATCGAATGTGAGTTGTCAGCTAAAACACACACTCGACGGAAAGTTCTCCATTTAATTGCTTCCTGGAGCGGAAAATTCAGTAGAACTTCACTTGTTAGGGAAATAAGGACAGTTGACGCATTGTTTTGTTTCCCGCCACTTTAATTGGCATCGACAAAGTTTCCTCAGTTAATGTTTAGTTCAAACCATATATTTTGACATTTCATTTACCATTTTGGGGAGTATGTCTTTTGAAATAACTTCTTAAATGGCAGAACAAAGAGGAAAATAGAACGAAGGTGATATATCACGCATATAGTTCGTTAAATTGCTGAGTTGGTACAGTCAGCGTGCAAAAGATATAAACATCGACAATAATTAATTTTGCTATCTACAATATGTGTTCCATGATACTGTGTTAATGTGTGACTACAATTTAATACCTAATGTGTGACATTTTTTGTGGCAATACATCGATACATTATAATAGAAGATAATTTTACAGTTGACAGACAAATGAATTCCTGTCTGCTGGCTGGCTGACTGTACCTTCTTTTTTTGGTTTTCGAACGGATTTTGCAGAACTTGATGTCTGTTTAAAAAAGATGCATGTACTTGTGTGTTGTTCCTGGCTAAGGTTCCTGGTAGGTAATTAAGGCATCAAACGTCACTATTGTCCTATATTTCAATTTAGCCCGTTTAATCTGCAAGTAGAACACAAAGGCGGATAGCCGGGACTCTCTTTTGAAGGCAGCAAAAATGAATTAATAAAAAGTCATCAATCAACATTCCTTTATTCTATCCCTAAAAATAAAAAAATGAGGGTGATATTGTCAATGAAATAATCAAAAGAATGCCCTTTTGATGGAGAATACAAATATTATTTTGTAACCAAAAGAAAAGATGCCCAAATTAATCTTTCGAATAATTGTTACTAGGCGAATGCCCGCTGAGTAGCTGATTAATGTTTCCGAATCACATTTAGTGAAACCTAGTGTTAGTGAAAATGGGAAAAAGAAAAGCAAACCTATGAACATATTTAATTAGCGACACTTTTATGTACTGAAACACAAAATAAAATAATGTAGCTACTACAGATTTGTTCGACTTATCAGTTGATTTAACACGTTTATTAGGCACGAAGTAACTTGCCAGAAGCGGGTGCATGGGCACTTCTAAATAATAAATTATTTTCCGTAGCCGGTTTACACAAAGTTAATCTAATTGTGAGCGAATCAACTAATAAGTATGAGGCAAATGTTACGTTTTGAATTTTATGCATTATAGTAATAAAATTTGTTCGAAATTCTCGTTTTTTTTTGGGTGGAAATCATCGAATAACTTCTCCCGCTCTAGGTGGAGCAGGAGGGCGTGTCAGACTTTTACTGACTAAAACCCACCCGTGTTCCCTCAGTAGTCTGTATGCCAGGGGCTGCGGTATCTCTTTCGAACAAACCCGCACACCTGTATTCTCGTATTATCTAGTAAGAAAAATGAATTAAATTCGTTCGAATCGCGTACAGAAAATAATACAATAAATAGAAGTAGGTATCGATTCGAACGTTTCGGGCAACTACATTTGTGCGAATCAACTAATAAACACTTTTTTTCGGTGCTTATTAGAAACATATAAAGAAATCCTAAGGCCTTACCTATTCAGGCAACACATCTATTATTAAACATACCTACAGAACTACTAAAATTCTACAGAAAAGATAAAGGTAAGGTAATTAAACAACGCAAATTAACGAATATTAATTCTGTACACCTACTTCGGACCCTCGTTAAATTAACCCCAACTGTACACAACGGTCAGTTTAGTAAATTGAATTTGAACTAACAATTAGTTTACATTGTGTACACTTATAATAGTTTTACCGTGAGAAATTCGCGTCTCCTATTGAAATAACTACAAAAGGCAATAAAACTACTAAATAATGGAGACAAGACCACAACTCGCAAATAAAAAAAATACTACGCGTTTTCCCAACTACGTAGGGGTCAGCATCCAGTCTAAACAGATGCAGCTGAATACCAGTACTTTACAGGGCAACTGCCTATCTGACTTCCACAACCCTGTTATTGAGTTACACGCTTCACATTGGTAAGAAGAAGAATGGATGGTTACCCATCCACGAACCGGCCGCGGCAAGCATATCTTAACCTACGATCCTCCCGTGTGGCTGTTAAAATTTACCCATGAACCCCTCATTTCCTAAAGAAATTACTACAAATAAAAATAAACTTCAATACACTACAGACCAAAGCGCATTTGCATAAAAACCCATGTGTTGAACAAACATGGATCCCCTTTGAATATCGTTGCGGCCCGAAATAGACCTTGGGAATATTATCTCGTTATCATTATGGTAAATTCAGTTTTAATAGGTACCTACGTAGATATACCTACAGAGTTACTAATATACTCGTACTTGGTGAGGAATTGACTCGTATTCGGCCGAAAATTTCCCCAAAAAGGATTTTTTTTTTGAAAACAGAAATTCCTACTAATATTATAAATGCGAATGTAACTCTGTCTGTATGTTACGCTTTGACGCCTAAACTGCTGAACCGATTGTCATGAAATTTGACATGGGCTACTTTTTTACGCGATAACCGATATCCACGCGGGCGCAGCCGCGGCCATAAGCTAGTTAAATATAAATATATAAATGACTAGCGGCGCTCCGTGATTTCACCCGCGTAGTTCCCGTTCCCGTGGGAAGACGGGGATAAAATAAAGAAATAATTTTTCAAATCGGTTCAGTAGTTTCGGAGCCTATTCAATGCAAACAAACAATCAAATCTTTCGTCTTTATAATATTATTAGATTAGTATAAATAATAGGCCAAGTTTTTAGAAGAACAGTTTTTTTTTTTTTTAGTTGACCTACTTTTTCATAATATTCTCACCCATGTACGTTTACTACGAGTATGCTCAAGTTTTTGACATAACAGAGTGTGCAACATCATCAAAATTTCGTCAAACACAAACACAATTTTCCGCGGTTCTCAACAAATGCTTTAATTTCTCACAAAGAAATAAAACGCTTTGCTTATTTGTCAAACACATCAAAAACATCGTGAACCTGCAAATAACTCTTAGAACGTTAACAAACATTTACGTCTACAAGACGTTAAAACATCCACCGAAGCTGAGTAAGTTAAACACCAAAATTCGACCGCTGCTTCCCGATCGGAAGTTTGAATAATATCGCAAATTCGGTACCCGTCGGCTAGTTTCCGACTCAATAAATGTTCCCTGGTACAATTCTATCGGAATAGTTCAGCAAATGACCTGCTGGGAGCACATACAGACCGAATTTCGTGTCCCACGGGGTAATGATGGCGAATAGTTGGGTAAGTTCGTGAGATATTAGCACGGTCAGAATATCAGGGTCTTCATGCGGGGTTTATGGATGAAAATGGGTGGCTTGTTTGTATTGGCCGTGACTGTTATTAGACACTAGCAGCACTCCGTGGTTTCATCTGCGTAGTTCCCGTTCCCGTGGGAATACGGGGTAAAATATAGCCTATGTCACCCGGGGATAGTGTAGCTTCACAACAGTGAAAGAGCTTTTCAAATTGGTTCAGTAGTTCCGGAGCCTATTCAATGCAAACCAACAAACAATCAAAGCTTTTCTCTATAAAGTATGAATATAGATTACAATGCTTGACAAGCATATTGGCAACCTGCGGGGTAATTTTGTAACATGCTACTAGTAGGAATTGCTTTCATTTGGTTCAATAATATTAATTGTGATAATTGCGTTGTTGAGCAGACAAATTTTTCGCACATTATGAAGCGATGAATGAACAATATTTAAATATCCTTCAAAATGCTACAGATTGTGATTGATAGCCATCGTCTGCCTAGCCTTTACCCAACTATGTTAGGGTCGGCTTCCAGTCTTACCGGGTGCAGCTGAATATCAGTGTTTTACATAGAGCAACCGTCTCTCTGACCTCCACATCCCACTTACTGGGCAATACCATACCATTTGGTAATACTGGTTATCAGAAATTCGAGCTTCTAGCGAAACGTAACGACTGTCAAAAGCCCACCAATGACAGCGATTGATAGTGTGTTTTATGCAATTAGGATGCAGTTTGTAAATAGCTCATAAATCCATGCTTTATGCCAAGGTCTTCATAAATGGCGGTTTACGACCCAAAACAATAAGAAAGCTCGTTTCCCCTATGTATAACATAGGTGATTTTTCGCCACAAAATAAAAGATAACATAACGAATGAACTGAGTACCTATATCGTCTGTAACACATTTTCAACCAATGTATTGTCGAGTAAAGGAATATATTCCAATGATGTTCGCCTTGAGAGCAATTTGTCCAAATTTACGTTTTCCTCTTCTCTCCGCATCCGTCCGATGGCGTAACACGTACAATTCAAGGTACGGAAATTATTCCGAACAGATTAATCTGTATATTTTGTCCGAATTGCCGAAGTTTTATCGTTGAAAGTTGTTCAATCATAATAAAAAGTGAAGTGGATACAAGCCGATGAAGAATTAATCTTATATTCAGAAACTGTTCAGTTTAGCCTTTCTATTAATTGACATCCATTACTGAATGGATATTAATGAATATTCAATTCCGCCAATCACAGTCTATAAGATTGCTGAAAATATAGGCTTGTCGCAAGTTGCACCAATACACCCAGTTTTCTGTCTAATTGAAAGTTGCTAAAATGAACAGACAGCATTTTGTCAGAAAATGCGTCACGAAAGGAGAATTTCATAAAAATCCAAAGCCAGATGAGAACTTATTAGAAGCTCCTTAACAAGAAAAAAGTTAAATTCAAAATTTAAAAAATCTAAGAAAAAAAAAACCTTTGAAAAGTAAAAAAAATACATTTATTTATTGCCTTTTAAGTTGTAGGTAATATTTTGATCAAACCATTGTTACGTCGGGGACGGCTAATGAAAACGTCATCTTTTCTACAATAGCATGGTTACATTCTTTATGGGCCTCGTCTGTTTGGCGTTTTCATTGACCGTCCCCGCTGCGATTATCAAGTCGATGATTTTTGAACTATCGGCTCATTCATGTGCCAGATGATGGCAATTCTAACGAAATACATGCTCATGCTCAGTGAAGACATATCTTTGTTAGTATAGAAGGATAGACATTAGCCTCAATCACGACGTAACATCTGCGCGGATTCGATTAGATTTGCAGTACAGTTAAGTATAGTCAAAACTTTAATATCTTCATCAGTTTTCATTTTTTTTTCCTTTATCAGGACAGAACACATGGCATTTTGACGCTACTTACGGCACAGAGCAAACAACTACATAGAAAACTACATTTAATATCCAAAGATCACCTTTGACCAATGTCTAGTTGATATATGTACGTAAAACTTTTTAAAGGATTTTATTTTAATTTAGATAAATCTGTGTTTTTAAATGTCAGAGACTCAGTGTCACATTTTTAATTTGGTCTGTTAAGTAAAACATATGCTGAATATCATTCTGCGGTATAGACATTACGATATAATAATTATGTAATGCTGAGTCGGTGCCCCATAAGGTCGATGCGTACCGTGTGTTGCCAGACGTAAAGAATAGCATCATCCCATTTCTTCCCGTGGATGTCGTAGAAGGCGACTAAGGGACTTACTGGAGAATGGACAGCAGCGTTCTCTATGCATTTTACCACCATTCTGCGATCGCCAACCCGCCTGCCAAGCGTGGCGATTATGGCGAACCACCTCTTTTTGGGGGAGGTCTTTCGGCTGAAATGATGAAGGTCGATGTGAGCCGGTACTCCGCGAAATTCCAGCTCTCTACCGTTTTTTGCAATTTGCTAGCCAATGTCAGGTTGTATGTAACAGTACAACCCTCTAAGTTAATTTAATCCCATTGAATGTCTATTTTACGAGAAAATCTTTCAAACGACGTATTTTGGATGTGACTGTACTTTAAGTCAGTCCGAATAATAGGAACATCTACCACAGACGTCACCACGCTACATCTAGTCTACATACTTAAGTTTAACAATACTTTAATGTCTATACTAGTTGGTACATAACTACATGAAACTTACAATAATCTAGGCTCAATTTTAGAATTTCAACGCGTGTTGAACAGTAGTTCGAATGTTGTTCCGCAAAGCCGTTAAGTATTAGGTCTAAGTTATTCACCAAGTGTGATATTATTACACTTAAGTTCCTTTGAAACACATGTTTCTGAAAACTTGGTGAAAGCCATGTCCTCGATATTCACGATCAGTAAGTTTTTAGATGTCTAAGCGTTTTATTGGTCATCATCATTATCATCATTTCAGCCGAAAGACGTCCACTGCTGGACATAGGCCTCCCCCAGGCTCCACCAATTCAACCGGTCTTGTGCTTCCCACATCCAGCGGATTCCCGCAGCCTTCACAAGGTCATCGGTCCACCTTGTGGAAGGCCTTCCCACTCTACGTTTTCCGGTACGCGATATCAGAAGGCTTAAAGTCACCTAAAGGGCAATGGAGAGGGCTATGCTTGGAGTTTCCCTACGTGATCGAATTAGAAATAATATACTATGGTATTAAAATGGAAATTGTGGTACTTTTGGACAAAGCAATGTTACACGGCGGGATACTTGCGTAACACACTAACAGTAGGAATGGCTGTGCTGACATTTTGGCGGTTCAACAACATCCATTGCGTTATTTACGTTGTTCAGCAGACACTTTTTTAGAACATATGAAGCAACGGATGAGCAATATCTTTCAAAATTATTCAGATTCTAATAGATAAGGTGTTTCGCAATTAGGGTGCAGGTCAGACTTATTGCTTTTGTTGAAAAGCTCATGCTTTTAAAAAGCCCCAGTGGAACCTTATATTTGCTTTATTCTCTAAGCAATAGAATAGTCCGTCGGTTGCCTCTGGGGTTATAAAATATTTATGATAAAAGAATTCGTTGTCAGGATGAAGAAGTCACAACAAAAGACACAAAGACCATTAGACGGGTTTTTTGGAAAATTAGTAGTAAACGTTAACATAGAAAAATAATTCATGGTGCCTAGTTACATTTTCTATATTTTAATTGGATAGAAAATATTTACGATAGAATAAAAAACTTACTAAAATTTTCAAAAATTAAATTCTGTTCCAGTCAATGCACGTACAAAATTCAATTAAAAATGTGTTGAACCAACAAAACCGCCTTGTTGGTACACCGCAGACTCTCATTAATGCGCCGACACCCACAGTTCCGCCGTAATGATATTTCTGATCTACCCTTGAATTTTAAACCATGTGCTCTAACTTCTATAAAATTGTGATCATTTTTTGCTGACTTCTTGTTCAGGTGATAGAGAAATTATTGAAAACCGTTTACGAGGTTTTATATTTTTGAATGGCAGTTCACATTTTTAGTTCCACTAAAATTACATTTTAATTAGCTTCCATATGAAAAACTTTTATTCCTTTGCAGTTTTTTTTTTATTTCTTTGCTGCTCACATTTGCACTTCTACTAAATTTACATTTTTAACTGGCTTCTACATGATAAACTTTTAGTTCTTTTATTTATTTATAAATGCAAGCACTTGGTTTTCGTGCATTTTCTCTTTCAAAGGGTGTGTCTTAAGTTGGCAACCAAACGGTTCCAATAAACAGCACTTGCCATGTTATCATCATTCATTTCAAACGCAAACATGCATTAGTTTGAATTTCGAATTCAAAGCAAACGTCAAACATGAATATGAAGCCGTCGAGCATACCTTGTCAAAAGGACTGACTTTGATAACTCTAACGTCACTCTTACGTCACATTATACACATACATTCGAATAGGTACAGAACATATGATGGAAATATAGAATTTAGTCAGGAATACTTTGTTTTTATCAAAAGTTTTTGACGGCACTACGGTATTGTACACTTAGTTTCAAAGATGCGATAAGTACAATACTTTATAACATTCGAAGAAGTTTTCATTAAAGTGGTCTTTAAAAACTACACTAACATTCAGTTGTAGTCCAACATAAAAAATACCTATTGTCAAAACTAAACCAACACAAAGAAGAACAAATTAAATAAATACTTACCTATGGTTCGACTAGAGACAATAATGACAATAATATATTATAATAATAATAATGACAATTATGACCAATTATATTAACGTAAATTTCCAGATTAGTATCTAAAGCCATCCACAGCGACAGTCAAATTCAAAGGACAAAGTAACATTTTGCAGAATGTGTGCCCCAAATACCTCAACAATGTTATGTGGAAAGTATTGTCAACCGCTTTTGCAACGTAACATGCAAAGGCACACGTGGTTACAGTCCTTTGACATCTGTGAAAATGCGAGAACCCAACTCACTCGAGCCGCGTGACATTTTTCGAGTGCATTTTTGCAAGTGTTCCCTCTTTTTGCAGCATTCTCTTTGTAGTAACGTAGGATTAGCATGAAATTAAATACAATGAAACAGTGGATCAGGTAATTGTGATTTTAAAAAACAACCGACTTCCGAAAAAAAGCTACAAAGTGAAAAATATCTTTAATTTCGGAAGGCGGTGACAAAAAATTCAAATACATGTCCAAAGTCACCGACTTCTGAAAATAAAGTTATTTTTCACTTTGTAGTTTTTTTTGAGACACGAAGCAACAAAATAGAGGAATGTGGCCGTTTTTCTTTAGATCGATTATGTTGCTTCGTGCCTCAATATGAAACTTAAAAGTAAAAGGTAAAACTTAAAACTTAAACATAAAACTTAAAGGTATTAGAAAATTCTAGAAACACTTACCGAGACAGCTGATTGAGCCGTTTTTTATAATTCCTTTTCAGTCACGAAATAATATTTTTTTAAAGGAGTGGCGCCAGTGGACCTGTGACAGCGCTCTTAAAAACTTTTCGCTTCAGTAAAAAAAAATCACCATTTATCTTTTTTAATCCACTAAACTTCTCAGCCTTAAGAATCAATTCCCGTGCCCCAGTTTCTTTAACTTCTTTTATAAGAAGCGGACAAACTCCATCCCGCCGTCTTTTTATTGACACTTGTAAATATTTACATCTAGCTGTACACGCGATTTTAAATAGAAGGAGGTTATCAATTCGACATGTTTATAAATTTTTTCAAATTTATTTTCGGCCATAACTCCGTCATATAGACGGATTTGCAAAATTCTTTTTTTGTTCAAAAAGGGTTTATTTTGAAATGGTCCCATTTAAATTTAATATGGATCTGATGTTGATGATCTCACGTTTCGGAGAAAGACAACGGAACTCTTCAAAAAATGACTGCAAATAAACCGCGATTGCTGCTATCGCATAAGTATGCGTTGACCCCAAGGATGATGAAATTTCGAATTGGTGTGGGGTAGGTACTATAACTAAGAAGTGAAAAATGAAACTTTCTCCATAAAAAAAACAATCCATTTCCGGAAAAAACACTACAAAGTGATAGAAGTATTCTTCCAAAACTACCCAAATCGCTTCAAGTGTGCCTACAAAATTTGAAGAATTACTTACCTATTACTGTATAGAATCAAGTTCTTCCAACTTATCAGACAGCTGTGCTGCTGGGGAGTTTGTTGCGCCACTTCTTCTTCCCAGCTAAAGCACTAGGAAGTGTCGAAGGGTGGGCGTTTTTGGGGGACTATCTTATGTAATTTTGACGTTCGAAAAGTGCTGACTCTCAGCCTAGTTTGAATAAATGACTTTTGATTTGATTTTGATTTTGATTTTGAATATATAATTGCATATTCAAAGACAATCGTTAAGCCACTGATCTCGGCTGTCATTCGTAGATCTGTGACAGTGGTTATGGGTAGGCACAACCCCAAAAGTCTGACAACCAGTCTTACCAATGGGTTTTGGGTTGTGGAATTCAGATAAGCAGTCGTTCCTTGTAATATACTCAAATCGACACCAACGTAGTTAAGAAAAGGCTAGCCAGAATGTTTTGAATTTTTCGGAAAGGAAAACTTCGATGGATAATATGGAAAAAAATGAGTACTGTATCGAGACGGAATATCCTCAGATGCACTGCAAAAAGTCTCTGTACTTAACCGTCCTTGGGTTTTCACACTGATTTCGCCCTTAGCAAATGAGTCACCCTAATCTCGACCAAAAACCACTCAGTTTATGCACACAAAATTAATCAATTCAAATCATTCGGTACCCGTTAAAAGGGCTGTCAATCGTGAGCACGATTATTTGATAACCTTTAAAAATAAATGATGCTGTTAAATTCGTGCACTGATCCACTGTGATTGATTGTGGACCTGCATAATTAAAGCCTTTAATGTGCAAATTGTAGATCGTGTCTGTTCATATCTTTAATTGCATGACGATGGTCGGTATCATGTCCAGACAAAAAAAAGATTTAATGTTACAAACAAAGTCATCGCACGACGATGAAGAATTAACATTACATTAAACAAAGCAAATTAAACTTCTTAATGGTCTCAAGGCACTTTTAAAGTTCGGTAAAAATATGTTCAAAAATATGTATTACGAACAGGGTTCAGACACCCAGAACAAAGGATGAGCAAACATTTTGCACAGTTAGAACCAAACTACGTATTTAAATGGAATGGACAATTTGTCATTGTTTCGCTTACTTTTCAGACTTAGGCGTAAATAGCTGGAAACAGACTTAATATTAAGATATTGGTGCCGATTCTGTTGTACACCGAACTAAACTAACTAAACTATAACTAAAATTCCTTACTTTTGACTATGAGAATCTTAACGCTATTCTGCAAAAAATATCTCTAAATTTAAAAACAATTTTGACACAACTGAAATCGAATTTGACAATCGCGACTCGCACGTGGTATGTGTTTTGACTCCGCAACGTGGTACTTGTTTGCCCTACCCCGTGATTTTTTTTTAGAGTTAGAGGCGCGCAGGGGCGGCAACCTCGACGTGATTTATATGGAATTTTCACTTTTTTATGGAAAATATGAAAAATTATTACCCACATGTTGAGTTTTAGATATGTAATGAGTGTTATAAAGGGGGTTGAAATTTTCATTATTTTTGCGATAGGACACATCATTTTCGAGATTGACAACAACAGAATAGCAAAATTGCTTTTTTCACTAAACTAATAACTCAGTGCAATCTTAGTGCTGTCAAACTAAAATATAGTTAAGTTGTGTCACTTTAGTCAATTTCAGAATACGAAATCGTCGTTTGACAGGAATAAACTAAATTTTGGTGATTTTTAGTCTAGTTTAGAGAATTTAGTGACAACAGAATCGGCACCATTGTATTCTTTTTATAGCTTAGTAGAGCATAACCTATCATAAAGCTTGTAATCCCCGAAGGGTTAGGCAAAGGGGTACCTCTATAGTACACCCACATTTCGCCCATTAAGTTTAAGGTGACACTTTTCCACATTTTTTCCATACAAACTTCGGGAGGGTTTTACTCCACTGTTTGACTATGCACATCAAAAATTAAACATGGTATGGTTTTGACTCATTATTAACATTGTCTGTACGGAAACAGAATACTAAAATAAAAAGCCATTAAAAAGTTATGAGCCAACAAAGATTCGTTTTTCTTGCTAATTTAACCTAACTTTGGGCGTGTTTAGTTAATAAAAGAAGTGTAAAATCTCCAAAACCAAGTCGGTACCGACAAAGTTCAATTATCGATAAGTTCAAGAAACTTTATTAGTCATTGATTTATGGCGTGGTTTTTTCATAAAACCCGATCTTCCGAACGACTTTTCTTAATTTTTTCGCGAATGTTTTGCTATAAATGCTCCTGCATCTCACTCAATAACGTTTTGGCTGTAGACTAGCCTCTAACTGCTCATCACGGGTACTACCTCTGTCGGACACGATGCCTGGTGAGACAGCGTGCTTTATAGCCAGGCTCACCAGTGAGTTCGAGCCCGCAAAAAGTGTAACCTTAAGTCCCATATGATAGGGGGCGAAAAATCCAAACTCCGGAATGCTACTGATAATTTTTTGATGAAAAATCACACGAAAATAACGTACAATGATTTTCGAACGATTTTTTTTAATATTTATTTTTATAAATTTAACATCATCAGAACAGGTTTGAATTCTATTAATTAGATTAAATTCTATTTAAAAACATCAATCGGTTCCTTTCTAATCTTCAACTATATCCGATGACCTGGTTACTTATCTTTACCTAAAACATCATAGTTAAGTATTGTAACCTTGAAATATTTTCTTATAACATTACCTAAGTCACCGTCCGTCCCTAAAGCACCAACTGATAAAGAGGTGCTTGAAACCGTAGACACGGCAGTATTTCTGGGCATAACAGTAGATGCCAAACTTCAGTGGGGATCACACATATCAACACTAGCAGGGAGGCTCAGTTCAGCCGCCTACGCCGTCAGAAAAGTAAGACAATATACTGACGTCGATACAGCTCGATTAGTATACTTTAGTTATTTTCACAGCGTTATGTCCTACGGTATTCTGCTGTGGGGCAAAGCCGCTGATATTCAAAATATTTTTGTCCTTCAAAAACGTGCTGTTCGTGCAATTTACCAGTTAGGTGGCAGATTTTCCTTGCGGGACTTTTTTAAAGATATTGGTATTCTCACAGTGGCATCACAATTCATATTAGCTAACATCTTATTTATTAGGCAACATATACACTTGTACACTAAAAACAGTGATATTCATACCGTTAACACTAGAAACAAGGACAAACTACGTGCTCCCTTTCACCGGCTTCATAAGGTTCATAACTCATTTGTTGGGCTTGGTATAACTTTTTATAACAAGCTTCCCACTTCTTTGCTAGATTTGCCTTTTGATGCGTTTAAAGTTCAAGTAAAATCCATCCTTTGTTTAAAGGCTTACTATTCCATTAACGACTATTTAAATGACAAGAATAGTTGGTCGCTGTGATTAACACAAGACAATGTTTATGTTCTTTCTCCAGAATTAGCGTACCTAGTGACAGGTTATATGGGTTCATATATTTATTTAGTTAAATACTTTTTTTTTTTTTAATGTTATTGACCAAGTGTTTTTTATCATCTATCTAATAAGTCATTAGTTATTGACATATAGAGCCCTTTATACCAGGAAACTTTTATTTTTGGTAATATGCGTTATTGTTTATTACTTTGCCTATGTATGTATAGAATCAAGTCCATCCGACTAAACAGACAGCTGTGCTGCTGGGGAGTTTGTTGCGCCACTTCTTCTTCCCAGCTAAAGCACTAGGAAGTGTCGAAGGGTGGGCGTTTTTGGGGGACTGTCTTATGTATTTTGACGTTCGAAAAGTGCTGATTCTCAGCCTAATTTGAATAAATGACTTTTGATTTTGATTTTGATTTTGATCACTATTTTCCCAATTTCTATGCAAAAAGAAATCCGTATCGATTGCCATTTCGACACGTAATAACGACGTACCGAGGGATCAGTAAATCTGTAAGGCTTGACGGAGTACTTGCTCTTACTGAGTTACTCCCTGATATATCTGAGCCGTCGACGCTTGATCCCGTGTTGAGTATAAAAAATGTTAACAAAGAAGTTTATTTTGTATTCTTTTGAGTTATTTTGTTTCCCAGAAGGGTTATGCAAAGGTGTACACTCATATTTCACCAGTTATTTATGTTTTTAAGTCCCTTGAATAGGGACGACCCTATTGCCATCAACCGGGCACAAATCCGGACTACGGGCTGGGACTGAGAAATTCCAATGAAAAAACCCTGTAACATTAACCTGAATCGAACTTAGTACCTCATGCTCACCAGTAACGCTTACGTCCACTAGACCAACGAGGCAGTCATTTATCGACTTAACTTACTTATCGTTTAAATTATCTTTAGGAATTTAAGTTATCTAGGAAACGAGCTAGGTCTACGGAAGTTATAGACGGCAGAAAAAGGTGTTGAAAGACAAGAGAAAATTGAAGTAGAAATGAACGCCACCTTTACTGTGCAACATTGTTAAATATCCCATTACCTCGTGTTTGACCCAATTTGGCGACTGAAATACTAATCACCTAGTTTGATTTCCAACTTAACAGCTGATCTACTCGCCTTGGCTCGTCTTTAGTCCAGCATGCCCTAACAAATAGGTCACATTCCATCTTGAAACTAAATTTCCTCGTAGTTACTTTACCTACAGAGGAACCGACCAGTCGTTGCCCCCGACACCCCGGTCCTTCGTCTTCTAATTTCCTTACCTCCATGCCTCGGCACGCTTAGCCAGCTAATATAATGGACAGGCCTATAACGGTTTCTAAAGCATTTCCTTTACTATAGATTTGGCCTGAAACACGCCACGGTATTTGCAGCGAAGAGACGTGATCGGGGTTCGTGTATCAATTAGGTTAAGCTGAAAGTTAAAACGTATTTGTAATTTTCCAATTGCACGGTTATAATTTTATCCATTTCAATGTTGGAAAACAGTTAAGTTTTTTACCCAAACACGGAAAATGAATGAAAAGTAAATGCCAACATACATAATTTTTCGAGTAAGCATTGGAATGCATGGAAAACTGTCATTTTCCATGTATTCCAATATTTTATTGTTTCGATGTATCTTAGTACTTATATCCAGCAATAAATATACGTCGAGGCTCTAAACATTTTTTCACAATATTTGAGTTTTGATATCCGAAATATTTAATTACACAATATGAATTTTCCCTTGTCACCTCGTGCCAGATATTTCATAAACATTATGAAAAAATCTGAAACCAAACAAAAGCTTAGCGCTTCTATAGGGCTCTTATTTTTAACGCTATTGTGTATTATTAAAATAAATTTTCATAAAAGTTCGTCAAATGTAATTGGGAAAAGGCTAGGTAGATGATGAATCTGATATTTTGGTTGATGGATAAATGTAGCTTCATTTATCCATCAACCAAAATATCAGGTTCATCATCTACCTAGCCTTTTCCCAATTACCTATGTTGAGGTCAGCTTCCAGTCTAACCAGATACAGCTGATTTTTCGATGTATCTGATCTCCACAACCCAGTTACAGGGTAACAATACCCCATGTTACTTAAGACCGGTTGTCAGACTTCCGGGTTTCTGACCAAGCGTAACGACTGTCAAAGATTTACAAATGACAGCCGGCACCACCGGCATAACGGGCTTTTCGATGGTTACCCATCCACTCCCCACGGACTGACCCCAGCCAGCGTAGCTTTGCCGATAGGCCCATGTAGCTGCTATAACTTAGCCACAAGCCCCTCCAAACCAAATCTCAGTATCTGACACATAAACTAGGTTGAATTAAGACCCCGAACTAGTTTGTTGTTGCTCGTTGTGATTACACTGTAATCTTTTAATAGGATTTTGGTTACACAGGCGAAAGTGGCTGAACTTTGTTCAGAGTTGCTGGCCGAAGAGATTTGAAGTTATATTAAAATTTGATCTACAGTTTTAGATTTAATTGCTCCCTTAATTGGTTGAAATAAGGTTTATAAGTGTAGTGGTGGCCCAGTGGTAACTGACGCGACTTACGAGACGTAGGTCGTAGGTTCCAACCCAGACAGGCGCTTTACTTTGTGTAAATTATTTCATCACTACTGCTCTGAAAACGGTGAAGGAAAACATCGTGAGGAAACCGGCATGTCCTAAAACCAAAAAATCGAAGATATGTGACATCTACCAATCCGCTCTGGGCCCGCGTGGTGGATTACGGCCCACTCCCTCTCACAGAGAAGAGGCCTGTGTCCCAGCAGTGGGAACGTTATAGGCTGATTAAGATCACTATGATAAGGTTTATAATCGTTGCTTGCATTTAGAGATAGGTTCAGTAGCAGTTAAGTAAGCTCGATTTGGATGACATTAAGATTGATATTGATGTCTTGCCGTGAAACAAAAGCAGTAAGAATTCTGAGGATCTACATGATAATATGACAAAGAGATGACGTGTCATAAATCCTTTACAATATACTATTCATCATACATTAGGTTGTTGACATATCACAGTTGAGCTAAAACAAACTAAAAATATTGCGAAGATAACAAAAGGTAGTCTTAAAACCCATGTTTAGATAGGATTACTTAACTTACTAGTGAATCCCTCAAATAAAACGATGTTCCCGGTCAAAAATTAATCCTAGGTTATAAACTATTCGTGCTAAATTTCATCAAAATACGTTCAGGTGTTTTCGGCGTGCTTCAGTAACAAACATCCAAACTACCACATTTATCCGATTAGTCGGATAGTGGGATTCAATTTACCACATTTAAATATATAGTTCTGAATCCAGACGCAGAAAGAAAACATTTCATCCTCAATTTTTTTAGTAGCCTTAAAAGCTTACCGTATGTTATATAGGTAGATACAAAAAAAAAAGGAAAAATCCGTATTCATAAATCTGTATTCAGTTACGTTTTTCCCTTAATAAATCATTCTAAATTGTTCCGCCGAAGCTAATTAATGTTGTTTTTCTTCAGCATTTTTTTTTTGCATTTTAGTTTCGGAGTTCAATTAGTCCCGATATGAAAGAGTAACATCTTACTTTCTTTTATTTCAGTTACATGGAATGAAACGTTATATTTTTTCCCGATATTTGGCTATGCTATCTGAAAGTGGGACCGTCCTTTTATTTGGGTGTAAAAGTATGTGTTTCGAATTCTGTCACTGAATTCAATACGTCCTTCGTACTGAAAATCCATGGAAATCGCAACGAAAAATGGAATTCAATTGTTTCCCGATAGCGATGAAACCATTAATTTCTCTCTCTGAGACTCGACTCAGGAAATAAAAACGAGAATTCAAATGCAAACTTCTTGCCTCCTTAAATAAGTTGCAATCTTTTTCTAAACGAGAAAAAAGGCTGGCGATACTAAATGAGAAAACGTAGGGATCACAATATCTACTTTCATCTTGATCCATTCACATTTTCGTCAAAGGAACTCGTCCAAGGGCCAATGAACCAGCAAGGTTCATTGCCAAATATCTTCTTTGATATCGTAACTCTAAAACTCCTTTTATAAGGAATTTATGCACTACGTTTTACGTGAGTATTCTGACACAAAAGAACTCGAACGAATAACCCATAAAGTGTTTCATCGGCCTCAATAAACACGAAACTTATTTTGTCACAAACGTAACAAATCTAAGATGGAAGTGCCTTAGTTAGTGTGCTTATTACGAAGTTGGCAGTCATAAAAAAAACCTTCGCCAAATGACAAGAAGATTCATTAGTGATCTTATGAGACGGAAAACGATTTGACGTAGAGCCGATGAAGAGAAATGAGAGAGAATTGGACACTTGACTGTCTCTTCAAGTGGCAATATTGTTCGGAGGTCCAACTTCATTGATTTTCTGTCATTAGGATGACTCGGAATGCGCAGTAAGCTATGTGAAGTGTTGAATGTATTTTTGTTTTTCTGGTTTGGTATTTAACGACTCAATTGGATTCATTAATTAAAATTATTTGTTCATGTTCCTTCTTGCAAGAAATTGGAAGTGAAGCTGCCAAAAGTGGCGTTTAGGTTTGATATTCTATATCTACATAAATGTATATGCCTATGGATAACAACTTGTTATTTCAAGCCTGATACAGGTAAGATGATCAATACCGAAATAAAAAAAATACATTTGCCAATAAAGATAATATCATACGAAAGTAATTATTAACCTATACACAAAACACGAATAAGAACTGAGGAAGACATCGGAGACCCGTTTTAGCAATCGTTACAGTCACGATAAATACATTTATGAGCGGATAGAACCGAGAATATGTTCGCGAATATGGATTTGGAATGAGTCATATTTATATTTTCTTAATACCTAAGGCTGAAACAAATATCTAAAATTTTCCACGTATTTTTTATTTTATTTTACGGATGTTTGAAGCTGTACAACCTTTTCGTAAACCACGAGCGCTGTGCGGTACAGAAACGGAATTTAAAAATTTCATTCGTTCGCGTGAATTTATCAGAACATATTACTGCTGGGGTGGAAAGCTCGTAAAAGTGTAATAAAGACCTCGATTTAAGTGAGTAGAGGAGTAACAGGTAGCTGTTTTATGGCTTAAACACACAAAAGTCCTATTTCTAGAACGAATTAAAGTTATATTACGATTTTTATCATGCATATCTACTTTATACAACACCTGTTTGCTCTCAATCGCGGATTTTTGACAGTCATTACGGGTCGTCAGAAACCCGATAGTCTGACAACCAAGGGCGTTATCGTATTACCCAGTAAATGGGTTCTGAAGGCAGTCGTTTCACGGAAAAATACTAGTATTTGGATGCATCCGGTTTGACTCGAAGCCGACCCAAACATAGTTGTGAAAAAAAGGCTAAGCTGATGATGACTTCATATAACACCTCGACTCCAAACTATTATCTGTTTTCCTATAAAATGGGGTACAACTTGTCATTCGTCGCTATAGGGAGGTACAAAGTGACGCATCAAGCAAGCCATCAGGCGTCTTCCTTCCCGCCCCGAACCTTAGAGATATCGGGCCCAACAAAATATTTCCTACACACATTTCTGCAACACAGTTCCTGTTTAGTCTCGGGGCCCTTGTTAACATGGAGAAATGTTTTTCTTCCTTATCAAACCGCTCTTAGAGACCGCCATTGTGTTTCTTATTTAGATATCGCAATTTGGCCGAGATGGTGTTTGTTTATTTTTTCACGACTTCCCAAAAAAGAGAAGTGTTATGTTTACAGGGTTCATGGGTTCTATGTGTTCTATGGCATGTACTACCCAATTACTTTTAATGTATTTAATTTAATTTAGGTGCGTCAGGTGAGTGATCAATTGAGATCTGCCAGGCGTCAACACTCGTTTTAATAATTTAAAATAAAATAGCATCAACGTAGCAATGCTGCCAGCCTTTTTGACACGTTTTTGAGAACTTTTCGGACTAATTTTGATGCCCTATGATTATTTTCTTTTTTATATACGTGTACATAGTACATTTAGGTAACTACCTTAAATAATCTTTTTTGATAAAAACCTCGTATAACTTATTTTCATACAGCTACTCGACGAGACGTATCAAATGAAATTATCAAACACACAGTCCCCAAAAATTGCATTTGGCCACATTTGGCTAACCTCGAAACAAAACACGGTCGACAACGGTTCTACAATTGCAAAATACGGGCTGCCCTGTAATCTCTTTGTGAGCATGATAACGCAGTTTGTAAAATAACAATATATTCAAGTTACACGTATAAAACGAATGCGATACCATTATGTTGGATGCTCCACATTATAATAAAGGTTGTGGCCGTAAACAGGCTCGTGAGCACGTAAACCTTTTAGAACATATAGAAGTAGATATATGTATACTCATATACAGACAGTATTTTTCCTGAGATGTGATGTCACCCTTATACTTTAAGCGGCAGCCATATACAAATTGCTACAACCGGATGTGCTTGCGTCTTGAAAAGAACATTTCATTTCAATGAAAAATATCAGGTTTATGACAAACTGATTCGATTAATTCTTTTTTGTTTTTCGTAATCGATTGGGCAATACCGAGTTAATAAATTAAAGAATAAAATAAATTAGCATTTGTAGGATTAATGGATCGTGTTTCATGTCAAAATGTCGATGTTCGTGACCTTATAGCGTATTTTGTATCAATTACAATGTATTATAATGCTCCCACTGCTGGGGCACAGGCATCCTCTAGGCGAGAGGGAGTGGGCCGTAATATACCACGCGGGCTCAGTACGGGTTAATAGATGTCACATGTCTCCGATTTTTTTATTCCAGGACATGCCGATTTCACCGTGATGTTTTCCTTCACCGTTTTGAGAGCTGTGGTGATGAAAATAATTTACTCAAGTAAAGCGCCTGTTGGGGTTCGAACCGACGACCTACAACACGTTAGTCGCGGCCGTCACCACTGCTCTCAGTAAATAAAACACTTCTTAAATATCAAGTAGTAGATGGGCAGGAAATACAGTATGTTGATGAGTACATCTACTTGGGCCAGTTAGTTTCTTTCGGCAACAGACAAGAAAATGAAATCGACCGCCGCATCGAAAATGCCTGGAGAAGCTACTGATCCATGAAGACGCTAATGAAGGGCGATCTACCGATTTCCCTGAAGCGAAAACTCATCGATATGTGTATCTTGCCCAACCTAACCTACTAAAAAAACTAGGCAATGCGCGCCCCGCTTTTTTTTTTTTTTTTGGGTGGGAAATCATCAAATAACTTCTCCCGCTCTGGGTGGAGCAGGAGGGCGTGTCAGACTTTTACTGACTAAAACCCACCCGTGTTCCTTCAGTAGCCCTTAAGCCAGGGGCTGTGGTGTCTCTTTCGAACAAACCCGCACCCCTGGCAGGCATCGACCCTTGCGGGTCCCATCACTTTTTGTGCTGACATCTCTTTGAGGCGCGCGTGGAACACAACGCGCCGTCGACTTGGGCTTGGTCCTTACCGGACAGCGAGCTACCCATTACTCGCCGTCCGCAAGCCCATGCCTACGGTGGCCGGAAATCGGCCTGGGATTCCCGATGCCCAGGGCGTCTCCGTATCCTGCGGCGGCTGGGGTCGCGAGGGCGCATATGCCGCTCCCTCACGTGCGCCGCCTCCCTCTTCGCGAGCATCACTGCCATCGCCGCCTACGCCGCCGGCCGGTTCCTCTCGCAAAATCGAGACGTAATTATACGTTCAAATGAGATGGAAAGAAAATTTACCAAAAATTTCCACACCGATTGGATAACTCATGTTGGCAACATTGAGAAATGTGAAATACATGGAGCAATATTCCCGAAACAATTTCCGCATTTTATTGTTGTTGCTTCTGATTGCTCCACTTAATTCAAAACATTGAGGTAATATGTACTAACGTTAGTACATATTACCTCAATGATTCAAAATGAAAATATTTTTATTTCATATATTATAAACCTGCATGGGCACTTATGAAACGTCAGAAGCTAGAGGTGCACGGTTCCAAATTGTTGTTTCCTATGGAGAAGAGCCGGCAAGAAACTCCACGGTTACTCTTTTAAAAATGATTGACTTTAACAATGTTTTCAAATTACAGAGATAAAATGTATTGCAGGACAGTGCAATGCAATTAATCCATTAGTGTTGTAGAGCAATAATTGCTCAAAAAATTGCCCATGTAAGAGCACCTTTAGGTAAATACTAAAAATATACAGGGTGGCAATGACATCGATGCGCAACCGGTTAGCATGGATTCAGTACATCCAGACCTCTTAGTGTTGAAATTTTACGTAGGTATATAAAAAAAACAGTGGCACTCCGAGAGTGCCGACAGAAGTGAAAACTTGAACAACGTTGTATTTTTTTAATGGTCAGGAAATATTTTTTGATTCGTCAGATTAAACAGCGTTCAACGTACATACGTTAAACGTTGTTCGTTCGTACGTTCGTGTGTTCAGTGGTGTCGGTAACAGTGTCGCGAGTTCAATTATTTTTTCCCATCTCAAAAAAAGCCCAACGCGCATAACGAAGTTTTCACTTTAAAAAATGTGCTGTTTCATTGAAAAGTGCAATAACTACATGGTTAAAATTTATACAACAGCATTTTTTTATAATATAACTGACGACAAATTCCAAGTCATGTAGGTACCTACTGAATTCTTAACAGTTTACGCATCGATGTCCTGTACTGATTCATTCCAAAAATAAAACCATTTACAAGCGGAAGTAACGAATTACGAAGATTACTTAGATGCCTCATACTCAAAAATCAAAATGAAACGTTCAAAAAGGAATTTCCAAAAAAGTTGTTGAGTCATACCTTCCAGGTTCTTAAATTGGTGAACTTGATTCCTAAAATAAGAAATGTGGCGTTTAGTATCTCAAACACGAATCTATATACTATATCTGCCTTGTTTAGAAGATAATAATCTTTTACCTAAAGAGTCATCATCGTTACCATAGAACACGTCTTTGAAGCGTTCCAATTTTGGCACTTCGTTTCGTTTCGTTTTGGTACTGTTTTCAATTTAGTAACATTAATGGACCAAAGACCAAAAAAGACCGAATAAAAACTTTCAAACATCAGTGGCGAAAGCACCACATATCACGATTCCTACCAAAAATCAAAATCAAAATATTTTTTATTCGACTTCAATAAGAACGAGGTTATCATAAACCTGTATGGGCACTTATGAAACGTCAGAAGCTAGGTGCACAAGCTTCCCTTCGCTCACTACCGCTTTTGAAAAATGGCACGTCAATAGTATTTATCATTTCCAAAAAAATATGGTTACAGTATGGGTATTTAATTCACCATAACATTGAAACAACAAAACCTCATATTTAAAGGAACAAAAAAAAGTCTACAAGATATAAAAATTCAGTCAATAGTGACTCTGTCATTATGTCACTTTAGGGCACGTGACACCGCTCGATATGGACAAGAGCAAGCCACTGCATAGCGGGTTATGATAGAGATAGATATACATAGAAAACTGCGTCAGCGTGAACGAGATGGAGGAATCTTGCACATTTCAGGTAGTTTTAAGCTGTTCAATTTTATTGTATTTAAATCTTATATTCCCATATTAATGTTAGTATGGTAGTAAGTATTTTTTATTGATAAGTCAATATGTTAGAGCCGGCTTCGCTTCGGCTTCTCTCTTAGAAAAATGGAGACCTCGCCGCTGAAACATAACATCATTTTCTTTCGGGCTCCAGTCTGTCAAATATCTTAAAATGACAGCCGGTTTTACGAGTTTTCCTTTTAAAACTTACTTTGACAACTCTGTCTGAATAATTCATTTGTCAAGTCAAAAAAATTGTCACAAGTTAAAGAACAAAGCAAACCCTCAGCTATTATAAATAAACAATGAAGTAGATTTATAAATAACAATTTCCTTGAATATTATTTGAAGCCATTTCCAACTGAAATAGCCCGCAGCAGTTAAATAGCCCACAATAGTCAAAGGGCTGGTAAGCTTACTTTACGATTCCGTTTCTAAATCGTTGTGTTATTTAAGTCTTGCCAAGGGAGCGCTTTTCATGTGAAAAATTTTGTTGGCCTTTCTCAGCTTTGACGTTTGCGTCATAGTGACGCGTCAACCTAGAAACCCAGAAAGGTAAGGAAGTAATTAAAGACACCTGAGGGCAGATGCTGTCACACTACATATTCACCACTATTTATACAGGGTAAGTTTTTATCCAGTGCGCAAATTGTAACCATGAATTCAGCATATTATTCTAGAACCCTTAGCGTAGAAATTTCTCGCCGGTTGTACAAAAAAAATCAGCTGTTTCATAGAAAAGTGCAATATCTACGCGGTCAAAATGTATGGAACAGCTGATTTTTTGTTGTGTATCTGGCGAACAATTTCTGCGCTAGGGGGTCTAGAATGATATGGTGAATTCATGGTTACAATTTGCGCACTGGATAAAAACTTTTCCTGTATGTGCGGAGCTTAGTAGCTTTTGTAGTCACAAGTTTTCGGTCGTTTGCGACCATTTTAAAAGTGTGAGCCTAAATCAAAGCCCAATATTAAAGTGAAGTAATAAATATGTAATGCATAATGCACTTATAGGATAATTTCTACGTTCACCTTATAATTTTTTCAACTGCATCATAGCCAACATGTCGAATGAAAATTACAGTTTGAAAAGGCAACATACGCTCGCTATGTTGGGCACGCCACGATTGCGGCGGTAAGTCCCCTCTTTGAGGAGTGGTTTGAGAGGCGGCATGGCGTCCTCACCTTCCGCCTGACGCAGGTCCTCACCGGACACGGTTGTTTCGGGAGGTTCCTGTTTCGGATAGGGCGGGAGGAAACGCCCGGGTGTTTCCACTGCGAAGATCGCCCTGAGGACACGGTGGAGCACACGGTGGCGATCTGCCCTGCTTGGGCGGAGCACCGCCGTGTCCTCGTGGAGGCGATCGGCGGCGGCGATCTCTCGCGTCCGGCCCTGGTCCAGGCCATGGTACGGAGCGAGAGGGCATGGGGAGCCGTCACCTCCTTCAGCGAAGCAGTGATGCTCGCGAAGAGGGAGGCGGCGCACGTGAGGGAGAGGCAGCATATGCGCCCTCGAGACCCCAGCCGCCGCAGGATACGGAGACGCCCTGGGCGTCGGGAATCCCAGGCCGATTTCCGGCCACCGTAGGCATGGGCTTGCGGACGGCGAGTAATGGGTAGCTCGCTGTCCGGTAAGGACCAAGCCCAAGTCGACGGCGCGTTGTGTTCCACGCGCGCCTCAAAGAGATGTCAGCACAAAAAGTGATGGGACCCGCAAGGGTCGATGCCTGCCAGGGGTGCGGGTTTGTTCGAAAGAGACACCACAGCCCCTGGCTTAAGGGCTACTGAAGGAACACGGGTGGGTTTTAGTCAGTAAAAGTCTGACACGCCCTCCTGCTCCACCCAGAGCGGGAGAAGTTATTTGATGATTTCCCACCCAAAAAAAAAAAAAAAACGCTCGCTATGTGGCCAGGATTATTTCTGGGAATAATAATAATGTATTAGTATTATTTACAAAAATAATCCTTTGCCACGTAGCGAGCGTATAGATACTAATATTATAAAGAGGAAATATTTGATTGTTTGTTTGCTTTTATTGAATAGGCTCCGAAACTACTGAGCCGATTTGAAAAATTATTTCACTGTTGGGAAGCTACAATATCCCCGGGTGACATTTCATCCCCGTATTCCCTCGGGAACGGGACCTACGCAGGTGAAACCGTGGAGAGCTGCTAGTTGTAAACACAGGGCTTTAATTAAGGTCATTTTTATGTGGTATTTTAACCTTACCTAGTTCGGAAGTGTATCATAACTTGTAGCTTATTTAATTATATTCCCAGCGCCTATTGGCTATAAAATTTTATGGACAATGCGCCCTATTCTCTCCATTGTTTCCTCCGTATAATATTTATTTGTTTTTTATTAATATTGCCCAATAAACCGAGCTCCAAGAATATAATTTGCTTACTTTATTAAATACAGGTGTCATAATTTTTGCTTATGTCATGGGTCGTACCCAAGAGGGAAATGAATGCGCAGTTTTAATTACGTAAATAAAATTGAACCTTTTCAAATATGCTGCTTATAATTTTAATTATAGTGAATTAATTAAGGCGTTTATTATTGTTTGGGCAGTTAATCGAATGTTCTATATATATTTTAAATACAAGCCTTAATATACAACGTGTCGTATTGCATCCTAGTCAAACTCAAGGAGGTAACTATGCTAATGATTCTCGACACGAATCAAGTAAGTAGGTTTTTTTTTTCATATTTTCGGAAATCGGCATTTGTGTGGGACACGCATGTTAAAACGCGGCCCCTGTGGTATGGCACTGTAACACACAGCGACATAGTCGTGCGACACTGCCCACCGCATAGGGAACGGGGCGATTCTGTTCTTTGAAAGAGGTGTATTCTGAAATACTGTTAAACTTAAATAACTAAAATAAGAAGTATGTATTCATTAGTGAGCAGGTATCGTAATTTTATTTGATTATTTATGTCTTTCATTACAGCCTCCTGAAATTTGACGAGGATGCAAAACGACATTTTGTATACTTACGCATGTATTACATAGACAGTGGGGTTTTTTTGTTTTTAAGGTACCTAACTAGTTAGGATTATGATTTTGAATCCAGAACTACCTTACTACGAATTACCTTAGAATTTCGTGAAAGGAAAATTTGCTGCCTCGAATTTCTGAGGTAGGTACCTACGTTTTAAAATGTCTACTTACAAAACAGCAACAAAGATTTAGTACGAAGATAAAACTCCTAGATAGCTCTGGTATAAGCTGCGGCGAAAATATTTAGGTTCTGACGTAGAAAATAATTTCAAAGAGCAATTTATTTTTAAACTTTATAATATTGCTCACCGTAGGGGCTTTTGTGGGTAAGTAATAACCGCGGCACGGCTTGATCGATCAAGTTAAGCCATGTTGGTCCGTGGAAGGGTGACGAGGATGCGGTTAGACTGGAAGCCGACCCCAACATAGTTGGGAAAAGGGTATGACCGACTTTTTGACAATTCAAAAGTGCCTGTAAATGGTTTAATTCCAACACATGCTTTGAGTTTGAGTTTTTATTTTCGTTTGCTGGCTGTATCTATACATCAAGCCAATGAAGAAAGAGACTATTATGATCATCATGATTCAGAAGTGTACCGTGAACCTCGTGTGGTGGTTATTTTAGGTACGTGTTCTTCTTTTACAATAAAGGATATTATTTACCCACTGCGGTCGGAAATTACTCAACCAAACAATAAATAGACATACCTATTACGTTCCTATAATCCCAGTAGGTACAGACGAACCAAATTATCACTAGTATCCCGTAAGGGAAAATATCGCGAGGAAAACCGCAAGTTTAATTAATTAATACCAAGTGTTGCTCAGAAAACATCGGGCAACTCTGAATATTCACTGAAGAGAAAACTTATTATTTGCATTATATTAACCTATGTAGATGAGAAATCATGAGGCAGTTAGAAGGTTCCTATGTTTCTGTGGGCACTACTTCTTTGGAGGATTTAAATAAATATGATTGTTGGTATTTCGATTATTAGAACACATAACATCACGTCTTGTTTCATTAAAGGGTTGGGTAGAGGCAGTATATGCGCCCTCACGGCCCTAGTCGCCGCAGGAGACGCCCTGGGCTTCAGAAATCCCAGGTTGATCCCCAGCCACCGTAGGTGCGGGATGGCAGGCAGCGAGTAATGGGCCCGGTGAAGACCAAGACCGGGTCGACGGCGCGTTGTGTTCCACGCGCGACTCAAAAAGATGTCATCACCAACTGGTGGGGTCCGCAAAGGCCGATGCCTGCCAGGGGTGTGGGTTGTTCGAAAGAGATACCGTGGCCCCTGGCACACAGGCAACTGAGGGAACACGGGTGGGTTTTAGTCAGTAAAAGTCTGACAGTTATTTGATGATTTCCCACCAAAAAAAATGGTTGGGCAGCGATGTAACTATAGTACTACCACATTTCGCCAAATATGTTTAAGTCCCATGTAATACGGGGCGAGCTTATTACCAACAATCGGGCACAAATCCAGGCTCCAGGCTGCTACTCAGAAATTCCAGATAATAAAACCCAAAAACACTTTGCAGGGCCTGGGAATGGAACCTAGGATCTCGTGCTCTAAGACACTGACGCAGTCATTCGAACCTCAAGATATAATTATAAAGCTAAGCTTAGTTTTCGGCTCAGGAATATTTGTCATGGGTTACTCTTATTCACTTAGGGCCTGTGCACACCACGTTTTTGAAACGCGCCGTTGACGCGCGTTTGTTGCGATACACATGCGATACGCACGCGAGTCAAACCTTTCTGTAGGATTAAAGCGCGCCGTCGACGCACGTTTCTAAAACGCGCGTCAACGGCGCGTTTAAAAAACGTGGTGAGCGCAGGCCCTTAACTTTACTTCTTTTTCAAATCTCTTTAAATGCAAGAACATTACATATAGCTAGATAAAGTAATATTAGTATAGATAGGTATAGTACATGACGCCAGAAATATTCGTATCATATAAGTGAAAAGAAAGCTCAGAAATTGTAAAGATTTTTATTGTTACCGACACCGATTCGAAAGTAACATTATTTCTATGGCATTCTTGACTAAACCTGGACTTGAAGAAGTCCAGTTTTCCAATTTAAAATGTCCGCCATTCTAGGTTTTTTTTGTGCGTTTCCCGGTTCCCATTACATCTCAAGAGTGTCCTCGGGGGCTAGCCAGTGGCCGCCTGCGTTTGACATGTCGGTTCCCAGTTACCACGTCCTTTACGAAACCGGACTTAAGGGTCCGGCTATTTACACCATGCTCGAGAATGGATTGTGTACCTAGCTGTTGAAAGCACATCCTGTAGTGATGGTATCGGCATCACATCGTTTAGCAAAAATTTATTATCACATTTTTAAAAACTTAGCTGAAAAAAATTTGTCACATAATATAACTGTTGAGTAAGACATATGATAGCGTTCTCTATGCATTTTATCACTTCTTTCGGCTATAATGATGATGATGATGATGATGAAGACACGCGGAAGTGCTCAAAAGTTTCTAAAAATAAAAATAAAGTAATGAAGCATGCAAATAAAGTTAAGTTAATGAGTAAGTCTCAGATTATAAAACAAAGGCAGATAGACCGCGCGGAACACCAAGAGTGAAGTCAAAAAACCAAATACTGAAGCGTCGCATTGTACATAATGCGAGGCTTTAGTATTTGTTTTTTTGACTCTTGGGTGTTTCGCGCGATCTATCTGCCTTTGTTTTATAATCGAAACCAAAAAAAAAACAAATACTAAAGCGTCGCATTGTTTTTTACATAAAATGCGACGCTTTAGGGAAGGTTGCGATCATTGGACCAGTTCTTTCATTGGACTACCAAGGTATTTCCAAAACTGTGCAAGCTAGCAACACCCAAACTAGTGGACGCGAGTCCGTGGCGACTCAGTTGCACTCTCCTCTTACCTCAGTGACACTGCATCACGTGGCGAAAAATGACGCGTGTGGTTGTGTTTGCGGCGGTCAAAATCTAATAATTTCACTCAGGACAATTTGACGTAAGTATCATTGTATTCATTTGTCTGCGGTCACTGTTATGAAATATTGGACAGTTTATTTGAGATTCCATGAGTGTTATTCAATTTTGTGTAATCTTGACCATTTATATTTTAGTTTAGTTTTTCAGAACCATTACCTTGTTGCCATCAATGGACCTCAATAGTGTTCCATCGTTGGACCAGTCCAATCATAGCAACTTTTAATTGTAGTTTTTCGGTTAATAATTATGGGAATAAGTTCCGAGTATTTCACTAATTATGGAAAAAACCATAGAAAATCATTATAAAATTAAAATTCCAGAATGTCGCCGATAAAAATAATTACCGAAAAGGAGTCGGAAAACACAAACCAGCATAAAATTAACTTCGTTGCCGTACAAAACTACGCTTGATGAGAACGCAAAGGTTCCAAAGCAAAAATCCAAAACTGTCAACAAAAGAACCTCAACCGTCAACTAGTAGTAACCAAGCGAATGAGAATATAGAAAAATGATTTTGCAAAATCTGTCTAAAATATGAGATCGAAGGCCTGGGACCATGGTGATTGTGCTTGTGTTAAAAAACATGTCAGAAAGTACCTATGCCCTTGGCCTCACTCTTGGTGTTCCGTGCGGTCTATCTGCTTTTGTTTTAATCTGAGGAGTAAGTAAGTTTGACTGATAGAAAATGCCTCAGGCATAGGCCGTCTTTGTACAGTATTTTTTATTTGTGCATAAAGTTTTAACAAATAAATAAAACCTAGGCAGCGCTTCCTGGCGCAAATGATCATGTTCTAAGAACTAGGTGATTTTCCGTCCTATCAGGATTACTATCCTACGCATAAAATGACGTCACACATATTAAAGCTAGAACGTAGGTACTCACATTTTTGTGAGTCTTGCTTGTGCGGAGGTTTCTTGTCGCGCACCATGGCTGCGGGGCGGTTGTGCGGGGGGTGCGGCCGGCGCGGGCGCGATCCTTGATACTATCGGCCCCGTCCGGCGCCGCTCGCGCTCAACGCGACTGTATTGTCGTGGTTGTGCCAAATACCTGAAAAAAATTAAGTTAGGCATCTAAGTGAGGGGATCTAGGCTAGATCTACGTGTGATGATTGCCGACAGTGGTAAGTTGTAATGTGTTCCATGTATCTGATGAAAAAGTAAACAAATAGACGGACGCCAGCAGGTCAACCTATCTAAATCCTATCCAAACTGTCAAATTTTCCCAATTGAACATGAACCTTATTCTTTTGTTATAAAGTTGAAAAACTATCAAAGAAATTTGACAGATTGGGGTAGCTTGATGTGCTGGCCTCTGTACAATAACGATACCAATTTTTGTGCCTCTTAAAAATTGAATCCTTTGATTTGATTAAATGAATGCAAAACCCAGATTTCTAATTTTAGATCGTCTTACTTACTTCAATTGTCAAATGATAAACATTAATAAATGTTTATCATTTGACAATTGAAGTAAATTTTATAACCCCATTTTTTTGTTGATGATTTTTAAAAACAATTTATTAATGTTTTATCCTAGCACGGTGGGCTATGCTGGGGCGGCTGCTGTAGGTTCAAAAAATCTCAAACGGTGCAAGTATTCCAATCTTATTGGAACTTAAATGTCTGAGTCGTTTGGGGTTTTTAAACGATACGGCTATGGGGGCCCAAGTGCTCGCTTAGTTTTCCGAGATATTGTTAAGCGCTTGGTCGTCTCTTCACGTACCTAGAATCAGAATTGCTCTTTGAGCAGTTTTCCCGTTGACAACGATCAGGCCGAATTTTTTGATGTCCTATGATTCTTTTCCCTCTCTTTTTAATATACTTGTACAATGTACATTTTTTTTTTAATATTGTTAGCTTTTAAATTAGGTACTTGTTATACTTAAACAATAAACTCGACCAATAAAAATAAATAAGGTAGAACTAGTTGAATTAGGATAAAATAACGTTAAACGATAAATGTAGCTTAGCTGAAACCTTCTGAGTACAGATTTATGTTTTACTAGTGAGTGACTGCGCGACAATTTATCCTAGACACCTTGTTTACATAGTCATCGGATAATTTTGAAACAAACTGTACAAATAACATGCGTAATTTGGTATGCGAAACATGCTAACTGGCTGTCAATTTTATTCAAACGTCTGCAGTCAAGTTTTGCGCTTTGTGAATGCTCTTCATATTGAACTTTTGTAACGTACCTATAGTCATAAAATATAACGCAACAGATAGGTACCCACATGAATACTTCAGACCCAATATCCGGTTGGTACTGCATGAAAATATATCTTTATTTGGATAGAAACGAGAACGTAATACAGTTATCGACTGGCGAAAATGCGAACTGGGATAGTTTCTATGTTATTTTAGGTTAGCGAAGGATTTTGTTGTTGTTGTGCCACTTCTTCTTCCCAGCTAAAGCTCTAGGAAGTGGTGAAGGGCGGGCGTTTTTGGGGGACTGTCTTATGTAATTTTGACGTTCAAAAAGTGCTGACTCTCAGCCTAGTTTGAATAAATGACTTATTGATTTTGATTTTTTTTATCACGCAACGCTCTGTTCGTAGAGTAACATAGGCACATACTTATGTATTCTCAATAGTATATAGATACTTGTATAGAAGATCGAAGTTTTTCATACGCACACTTCCAGTTACGAATGCCCGTAAATGGAAAACAAGGACGACTTTTGGCATAATCTAATTTGCAGACATCAAAGGAGCGTCCCTACCAAAGAGCAGGAAAAATTACAGAGTTCCAAGTTGCTCAACTCCACATACATACATACATGTGCCAACTAAAGTGTAATATTATATTACGAAGAGGAACTTATTTACTACTTTGTTCAAGGTAAGCTCCGAAACTATTCGTAAACCGATGGTTTAGCAGCGTATTCTTTAGAGTATTTTTTTTTTTTTTGTTGGATTTTGCCTGCACGTAACTTAGGTACACTATGGGAACAACCCTGAAATCGTGAAAAGAAATCAGCTGTCCCATTTAATTCAAACAAATGTGTGCACAGCTGGGCCCTAATTCACTATGACCACTTAACGATTCCTTACTTAGAAACCACGTCAATTTTTTAGACCACACACGACATCTGCTAATAAATATCGACAAATTGTCTTGGAACATACAGAATTATGACATTTCGATTACAACGACACTGGTTTCTACAAACTTCCAAACACGATATTGACGTAGTTTGAACGTGGTAAGATTCCGCGGGGAATCATTGTAAACATACAGAATTGGGGCCCTGATGTTATTCAAAATCACGAGCGAAATACACTAAAGTAGCACGCGAAATTAAAATTTTCTAACATTTTTTTGCAATTTGCAAGCTGTAATGTTAAACATAATATAATTCGCGTACTCGTATGTATTTACAGTATTATTATATTCATTTATTTTCTTTCATATATTTAGTGCATTTTTTAAAATATAAAAAAATGTGGCACATCGTCATCAGGAGCAGGGTTCAAGATGTCGGTGGTCAGGGCTCTAGAGAAAGGAACCTCCTGACTATGCGTGCCGTGTCTAGGAGTACTGCTTTCTGAATCATGCCCTCGATCCAGCCGCGCAATGAGAGCCTCCCGAGATGTTGGTCGAGGCTCTTCGCTATTAGGCCATTTACTGTAACGATTATCGGTACAATGATTGCTGAGTCCACGTCCCATATGTCGACAACCTCGTGAGCTAAGTCAAGATACTTGATTTTCTTATCTTGCTCAGCTTTCACGAGATTCTCGTCATGAGGGACAGCAATATCAACAATCATTGCACGACCCACAATGTCAGGCTTTTGACTGACTACAATAGTCCTGTCAGTGATGATAGATCGATCCCAGTACAATGTGGCGTGACCATTCTCGAGAACTGGGTCGGGCACATACCTGTAGTATGGTACTTCAGACTCCACAAGGTCGTACTGCAAAGCAAGTTGCTGGTGGATAATCCTAGCTACTAGATTGTGTCTTTGCAAATAGTCACCGTTAGAAAGACGAGAGCAACCGGAAACGATATGTCGGATTGATTCACCGGGACGGTGGCATGCCCGACAGATGTCAACCGTACCATCCTTGACAATGTTAAACGATTTATGTTCAATTACAGTATTATTATCTACTATTATATTATTATTATTATAGGGGCTTGTGGCTAAGTAGCATAAGCCGCACGGGTCGATCGATTAGGTTAAGCTTCGCTTACCGCGGTTGGTCCATGGATGGGTGATCATCTTTACATACCAAGACCCTTCCGTGCCTCGGACAGCACGTTAAGCCGTTGGTCCCGGCTGTCATTTGTGGATCTTTGACAGTCGTTACGGGTCGTCAGAAGCCCGAAAGTCTGACAACCAGTCTTACCAAGGGGTATCGTATTACCCAGTAACTGGGTTGTGGAGGTCAGATAGGCAATCGCTCCATGTAAAATACTGGTATTCAGCTGCATCCGGTTAGACTGGAAGCCGACCCCAACGTGATTGGGAAAAGGCTAGGCAGATGATGGCAGATGATGACAGTATTATTCGTTTATTTTCTTTTGTACATATTAGGTATATTTTTAAATATTTTTACAAAAATAAAATAAAAACATTTAAAAATATAAAAAATAGTGGCCCATCGGCATCAGGAGCAGGGTCCAAGATGCCGGTGGTCAGGGCTCTAGAGAAAGGAACCTCCTGACTATGCGTGCCGTGTCTAGGAGTACTGCTTTCTGAATCAAGCCCTTGATCCAGCCGCGCAATGAGAGCCTCCTGAGATGTTGGTCGAGGCTCTTCGCTATTAGGCCATTTACTGTAATGATTATCGGTACAATGATTGCTGAGTCCACGTCCCACATGTCGACAACCTCGTGAGCTAAGTCAAGATACTTGATTTTCTTATCTTGCTCAGCTTTCATGAGATTCTCGTCATGAGGGACAGCGATATCAACAATCATTGCACAACGCTCTCGGCGATCTATCACCGATCTATGTCAGGCTTATTGGCTACAATAGTCCTGTCAGTGATGATAGATCGATCCCAATACAATGTGGCGTGACCATTCTCGAGAACTGGGTCGGGCACATATCTGTAGTATGGTACTTCAGACTCCACAAGGTTGTACTGCAAAGCAAGTTGCTGGTGGATAATCCTAGCTACTAGATTGTGTCTGTGCAAATACTCGCCGTTAGCAAGACGAGAACAACCGGAAACGATATGTCGGATTGATTCACCGGGACGGTGGCATGCCCGACAGATGTCAACCGTACCATCCTTGACAATGTATTTCCGATAGTTATTCGTCATGATAACTTCATCCATAATCGCACAAACAAAACCTTCGGTTTCCCCGAAGAGGTCGCCGAAACGTAGCCAGGACACAGACGCCAAAAAGTCTACATCAGGCCCATGAGGAGCCCGGAAAAAGCGTCCGTGTAGCTCTTTGCCTTGCCATACTTCCTTACGATCGTTAGTATCCAGTACTGCAGGTTTGCGCCAGTTCTCTTTCGCCAAGGAGAGCGGGGTGAGGCTCTTGTCCACTGCGACCACATCTTGATGCATCCCCACGTCAGTGTTAAGGAAATATTCCCTGAGACTGCAAATCTCGCGGTTGTGAAGGGTTTTAGCATTCAAAAAGCCTCGGCCCCCACACTTCCGCGGGATGTACAGTCTCATCACTGATGACCGTGGGTGATGCATCCGTTGTGCCGTCAGCAAGCTACGGACCTTCCTATCCAGGGTTTCCGTTTCGATTCCGTTTGAGTCCATTTGAGTATGCCGAAAGAGTACATCAAGACCGGCATGACCCAACCGTTGAAGGCGCGCACTTTGTTTCCGCCTGATAAAAGACTATTTGACACTTTATTAAGGCGGCCAAAGAAGCGCTCCTTCAACGATTGTTTCATGTCGGCAGTATTGATGCCTAATGCTTCCGACATACCCAAGTACTTGTAGGTTTCGGTTGAGGAGAGTGATCTAAGGTGTATAGAATCCGTAGTTTGGGTTCCCACGGATTCTATAATCCTTCCTCGCTTTACATGCATGACTGCACATTTGTCCACACCAAATTCCATCCTGATGGCGCTACTGAAGGTTTCTGTTACCTTCAGTAGCTCCATTAGTTGCAAGTTGTTGGGGGCAAAGAGTTTCAAGTCATCCATGTAAAGGAGGTGTGATATCACCTGACCACCTTTTCTCAACCGATAGCCTAGACCTGAATCCTCCAGCAGTGTGCTTAGAGGATTCAAGGCTAAGCAAAACCAAAGCGGACTCAAACTATCGCCCTGAAATATTCCACGCTCAATCCTAATCGGTTCATCGGTCCCCTGGATCTGTCGACATCCTGGATACAGAAGGACCGTCCTCCATTGCCTCATACACGACATCAGGAAGGTGCGTAGAGTTGCGTCTATTTTGTACAACTCCAGCACCCTCATGAGCCATGTATGTGGCACCGAGTCATAGGCCTTCTTATAATCTATCCAACATGTCGACAGATCCTTCCGGGATCTACGAACCTGTTGGCTTATGGCCATGTCTATAAGGAGCAGCTCCTTAGTACCACGGGACCCATTCTTACATCCATTCTGAGACACCGACATAATAGCGTTGCTTTCAATATGACTTGTAATTTTTGCTCTAAGAATGGATGTAAGAACTTTGTAGACCGTCGGTAAACATGTAATAGGTCTATAATTTTTAGGTTCCGCAGTACTTCCCGATTTATGGAGCAGGTGGGTAATACCTGTCGTAAAGAACTGTGGTAGCGACCCATTCTCTAAAGATGACTGGAATTGTGAAGCTAAGCAAGAGTGTGACCTTTGTAGCCATTTAATCCAGAAATTGTGCAGTCCGTCCGGCCCCGGAGATTTCCAGTTAGGCAGCGGACGGACTGCACGGGCCACATCCAGAGGAATGATGGTGATAGCCTCCATGTCTGGTATTGAATCACACGCCCGTTCAACAACACGCATCCAATCATCTTCAATGTGACTGACGGGCATCGACCAAATGCTCCGCCAAAACGCACACATGTCATCATTATCCGGTAGACGCGCGTCAGTCACACCTTGTGTGGGAAAGGGTCGCTCCCAAGCTCTGTATACCCACCTTTGATCATTCTGGAACATACGATTCTGAGTGTACCGATCCACTCTTCGCCTATACCGACGGATACGGTTTGCCCATGCATAAACTTTCTGCTTCAGGAAGTCGATGCGCTCTGTGACACGGGATGCGTATTATCGAGGACTAATACTAGTTCCCGTGAACGCCCGCCTCACAAAGCGCATCACCCTTGGTCGTGTATTGCCCTCCCTGAAGCAGATAAGCTTCCCGATGAGTACCCTGGTCTCATTAATACGACGCTCAATCCTGCATTGCCAGGCTGGTGCGGCGGGTTTCGGTCGTGTAGCTCGATCAGTGTTTGGGAATTTGCTAATTTGTTAACACGAGCTATACGACATGCCGCAACAGCCGTGCAATACAAGATTGAGTGTGTATCGCAAAGGTCTGCGCTGCTTTCAATAAAATTTGGTAACAGCGGATCCAGGGCACACACCAGTGCTCTGTTTTTTTTATTCATGGGCAAACGTGGTAGCCGTGGTCTAAGGTCAGGTGATGTGAACCGGTACTCACGGATGGCATCTTCCAGAATGCTCCCTATATCCACATTGCATAGGTTCTCTGCAGATATAGCCCTGGCTTCTTCCTCCTCATTGTGCTGGTTTGCCTGTAATGGAACGTCGGCAGGCGCATGCACGATATTCTGGGGTGGAGGAGGGTTACTAGCAGAACTATTCTGCATTTCCGAGCGCAGCCGATCAAGTGTAGCGTCATCCAATCTATGATTGTGCTGAATGACGCGCACCTGATCCGATAATCGTTGGGCCGAGACCTTGACGGCTGGTTCAAGCACCTGAAACAGAGAGAGCATCCGAACTCGGTACGCTGTAAGGTTAATTCCTCCCTCTGTAGCCCCATAATATGCGCGCATCACACTTTCGTTCATGGACTGCGTCCATCGTATGCGCGACACATTTCCACCGGCAGCGGGGACCCTGCTCGAGGCCTGTTGGCTTCGAGGTCCCAAGCCCGCTGGTGGCCGTCCTCTTCCTCGCCGTCGTTGTGGTGTTGGTGACGACGGTGGGGAGAAAAACTCGTCGCTCGAGCTCGACGCAACTGCAGCGACCGGTGACACGGCGCTCACGGTTGATGCGCGTACCGGCGGCTGCGAGGCGGAGCTGAGCGACGAGTCCGGAGATGGTGGGTGTGCCTGGAGTCGTGTCTTGGCTCTTGTCTGCATAATTAAATCACTCGCTCACAAATCACATAGGATATTGTTTGGTCCATTTTTTTTCAAATATTTGTGGTCCGTTTTTAAAAGGTTTTTCATTTTTACTTTCATATTAGTACTATTCTAGTTGTTTTTATTTAATATTGAGGTAGAATCTGGACTCAGATACTATTTATTTTATGTAAAAAATTATGCTTGAGAATTTTTCATTGTGACGTTGACAGACGCCATAGACAGTATTATTATCATTAAAATGATTAATACAACCCTCCAAGTTATTTAAATCCCATTTATTTACTTATTTATGAAATAGTCATTCAATGGGATAAAAACTAGGGTTGTAAACGAAAATTTTGTTTACATTCAGTCTCATTCTTAAAAATGATCCCCAAAGGCATAAATAAGTATTACCGAGGCGAGACGCTTTATCTGCAAGGCAGAGGTCAGGCAACGGTCACTAAGATTCTAGACAAAAGATCTTTCATGAAAAGGTGCATTCAAAACATTGAATGGAGTTGAATATTACCGTCCTACAAATGCAAAAAATATACCATGTGTCGAGATTTTATTGATTTAGTTTGGAAAAAGTGTATTGTCTTAATACCGAATTATAATATCCACTGTGGCAGCACTGTTAAGTTATTATCATGAATTTTAAAGGTGTTTTTAGATATCTTACTCTCTCTTTAGATACTTACTATACTTATAAATTTACAAATCATGCAATTTCATGGGTAATTGTACGATGGCAACACTTATAACAACGTCACCTAGCCCTTATTTCTGGGTGGGGACAAAAATGTGTCTTAATTTATTTTAAATGCTAAAATGGAGTGCGGACCATTGGTTATTCCACAGTCGAAGAGAACAGTTGTGAAATTAAAAGTATAAGCAAGTTATAAGTATCGTTTTGCTTCATACTTGCTTATACTTTATTGACAGATAACATTGATGTCATTGCGGGAAGAAGCTAGATTTGACTGGTACAGGCATGTGCGGGTTTGTTTTTTTTTTTTGGTAGGCATGTCATCAAATAACTTCTCCCGCTCTGGGTGGAGCAGGAGGGCGTGTCAGACTTTTACTGACTAAAACCCACCGTATTCCCTCAGTAGCATGTATGCCAGGGCCTGCGGTATCTCTTTCGAACAAACCCGCACCCTTGGCAGAGGCATGTGCGGGTTGATACAATCTGAGAGAGGCAGAAACCCTGATAAAGATACTTCATTAGGATGCTAGAGTTATTGGGAGTTTTTTTACTTATAAGTATCTACGAGTACTTTATTGTACACCACAAGGATAAAAAAAAATCGAACACAAAATATAAAATGGGTGGCGGGGTTTATGATGCATTCATTTGTTAATTAGACTGTTTTGTTAACATCTTGTGCAAAATATTACTTACTATCATACAAACCCCACCTGCAATACAATGTCCCATCTACAATTTTTTACATATTCTGTGTGCAATACAAGCTACAAACACAATATCGTATACGGGTGAAAATCATTTAAAATGACCATTGTGACAAAAATGAAACAAAAATGGAAATGTAACAAAAATGAAACGCGTAACAAAAAATAACAAAAATGAAATATTAGGGCTCGGTTACAATACACATTATTATCTGACTGTTATTTATTTTATTGATTTATCATATGGTGTTTCGCAATTTCACTGTTTATTTCTTTTTTATCATTTGTTTTATTAATTAATTATGAGGAATCTATAAGGAAATTAGAATCTCTTAAAAACATTTTTTTTTCTTTGGCGACAATAAAAAGAGATCAACGTTATATGAGTTGCCTATCTTATCAGTTTAAGAATAGTCATATTGAGAATATTATTCTCAGATATAAAGTTATCAATCTAAAATAAATCAACAATGCAAAAATAAATGGACATTCTTGTCAACAATATTCATTAATAACATAAACATGACACTTGAAAAAAGGGCAAAATAAAAAAAACTTCTATATTTTCTAACACAATCGTACGCTGCATCATTATTTTTTATAAAGTCCGTTCTGAGCCAGGTTATCATTAAGTATTTATTTTGATGTAGGTCATCAAAATAAATACTTAATGATAACTTTAAAAAAATCAGTCACCGAAGCCACTTTTAGTTGCACTAGGCTACGGATGTAGTTCCAGAGTCGACGGATTAGCCATCTCAACGCACCTCTCTTATACGGAAGTCAACACTAGTCCAAGAAAGCGGAAGTCATACTACAACCCGCAGCTGTCGACGTTAGTGTGCACCTGTGAACACCTGTTTGTGGGTACGAATTTGACAGACCCCTCCGCCCACTTCAGGGCAGAGAACATGACGGACAAGGCGGAAGACATCCACGAGGATTACCACCACGAACAAAAAGACTATGGGCGCTTGTAACACGGAAATATAAATATTCGTGTGCAATATAAAATAAATAAGGGCTAACAAATGACATTGTACATAACAAACAGAAAGACATACGGACCCATATTATATACACCGAAAATTCACTCACATATTTTATACAACATTAAAATCACGCGCTATTAATAACATTTTATCAGCAATGTGATTGCGTCTTTATTTCACTTTTGTTATTTCATTTTTGTAACGTAATTAAATCATAACAAAAATGAAAAACTGCTGTACTTTGAAAGTAATTTCAAATACGTTAAGCCAAACAGAAATCGCAATGAGTTACAACCACCTAGCATTTCAATAAATGTCAACAATAAAGTACCTAATTGCTTAATTTAATAATATAAGTGTTCACTTACCTGCGTTGTTAGAAACAAAACAAAACAGATAATTTATAATTGGAATTTTTCTCGCCGACAAAAAAACACACGTCATTCACTATTTTCACTCGAGGACAAAATGGCCGACTCATATTAGATTCTGGCATGTGATTGGCTCGTTATAGTTTGAGTGTTGCCATTTTACAAATTCTATATATTACCAAATTGGGCGTTACAAAAATGAATAACAAAAATGATCAAAATAATGGACATTATTTTGAACCCAAAATTTAAACATTTTAAGTAATTAATAAAAAATATTTTTAACCGTAATCAAGGGCCATCAACAACGATTTGGCAAAAAGTTCATGAATAAGTAAATACTGTAGCTAATAAATTTATTCAGATGATATTTGTAACGTAGCCCGTGAAGAGGACAAATTATTTTGTATGGAGATTATCCGACTTTGATGAGAACAAAGCAATATAAATAATTTATTATGCTCAACAGATATAGATGTGTGTGTTATATAGTTAGATAATATACATCAGAGTACTAATAGGTAGTTTTTACATAGTAAAAATAACTGTATCATAAAATATCGGGTGTGGACAAATTTTGCAATCAAAATGGTCATTTTAAATGATTTTAACCCATACAACATTTAATAAGTGTTTCTAAGTAAGTTTTCCTCTCAGCTCTAGCATCTTCCCTCAACAGATTTTGCGTTTCAAATTTTTCCGTTTGATTAACTCGCTATACGTGAAGTGGCGAACTTGATCCAAGATTTCTATTGCCTAAAGATTAACTGCGATCCCAGCAAGTTTCGAAGCCCGAGTCAGTCAATAGTAAGTTTAAAGTTTCCCAAGTATGTGCCAAGTTTCTCGATTGAATTTTGGTAGCAAACGCTTTACCTATCTAGTCTGATGTATGTTATTAATGTTTGCTGGTGAAGCGTGAAGTATTTTTTATGTTGTTAGTTCCTACTTTAATTTGAGTCATTCATTAAAATCAGCTTATAATGTTCCCACAGCTGGGATACAGGCCTCCTCTCTTCGAGTGGAAGTGGGATGTAATCTCCCACGCGGGCCTGCAATGTGGGTTGGTAGATGTCAAACGACTTCGAATTTTTGTTTCTAGGACATGCCGATTCCTACATATTCGTATTCCTTCACCGTTTTGAGAGCAGTGGTGATGAAATTATTTACACAAAGTAAAGCGCCTGCCCGGGTTTGAACCTAGGTACAATTTGTTAGTTGGATTCGATACCACGGGGCTTAGTGCTGGCTTGCCTTAGGATAAATATGAAATGTTCGACGCAGCTCATCCTATGCCTTATCTCTCCAGGTCGTGTCTAATTGCCGTCTCATCAGAATATAAGAACGAACAGAGAGTATGCACCTGTTTTTGCGCATACGCTTGTGGTCTAAATATCTCCTGCGTACTTGGTTAGTTTTCGTGGAGATTGGCAGCCGGAACCGAAATTCGGTCGGGAGGATACTATTGTTAATAATGCATTAGTCGTAGCTAAAGCTTGTTCGTAGCTGAGCTAACAGAACTAAGACAGGGCCCGATCTAAGGGGGGGCAAGCCGGGCAAATGCCCAGAGCGGCAAAAATGAGGGGCGGCAAAATGTATACTTACAAACATACTCTCATGAATTTTTGTGTACTTGTTCAGAAGCAGTAGTAGACTAACTTGCGTGAATATTATATAATTAAAAGAATGTCACATATATATCATACCATCTTTGGTAGAAGTTCATGACTTTTATGGTGTTAGTGTAAAGGGTGGCAAATATTATTTTTGCCCGCAGCGGCTAAATAGCTAGATCGGGCCCTGAACTTAGATTGTCATCGTCACGCAGAAGTTACAAAATTCAGAAGAGGATTCGCAGAGAGAAAATAATTTCAACGACGATAATGCTGCATTCCTACAATTAATCACTGGAAATAACCATCTATAAGTATTATGTTATGACAGTTAGCAATGCTAATACTCGGAGTTCCAGTTTATGAGCACAAAATTGATGCTTATAGATTCACACGGCAACGGACACTTGACCACATAATGCGAAAGTATTACAAACTACATTTATATTAATTTCATTTCATTTCCTTTCGACTCTTCGCGTGACCAGAGGGCTGGCCTATTTTCCGGCCAAAGGATCAGCATTGCCATACAACGTGGCAATGTTGCCAGCCTTTTCGGCACTTTTCCCGTTGACAACGATACGGACGAAAATTTTGATGCTGATTTTATGACCCGTGGTTTTGAAATTTTCCTTAAAAACATTAATGTATTTAGATTTTCCCTCATTTATCAGGAACCAATTCGTATCCACAAAAATAACAGCAACTTTCGATAATTATATTTGTTTGGTTCCAAAATGGCACCAGCGACCCTGTAGCAATGAAGTCAAGCTATATTCTAGTATTGCCTTCAAAATAAACGGCACAATCTATTTCTCTAGCGCTTGTCTACCGCTCACTCAAGCGGTGAGCGGCTTTTCCTAGCGAGAGCACTTTTCGCTGCGGATTGTCCGCTTGATGTGCTGGATGTGCATATACACTTAAGAGAGCAAACTTTTCGGTAGGAATTGGTTGAATAAATAATGCACCGCCTGTGTATTTATAAACTAGACTGGGCTACTGGAGCATCGAAAGCGCATAACTCACCAAATTTATTTTTGAAATGAAAACTTCTTTAGTAGGGCATTTTTTGAGATGAAAAAAAAAAAAAACAATTGAACTCACGACACTGTTACCGTTACCATTACCAACACCTCTATATATAAGTATGTACATATATTGTGATGTACGTACCCCTTGCACGTTGATGCGCCAGCCCGCGCCGCAGCTGAGCCAGTAGCTTTAAATTCCCCGTATAATAATCATGAAAATAATATCTTGATCCAGCCTGTCCCCAGTAGTACTAGCATAGGTCACGGTTCCTATGTAGGTTTATGTGCAATAAAATATTTTGATTTTGTATTTGAAGCGATTGCCTATTTGACCTCCAAAAGTCAGTTCTGGTTTTCAGACTTTCGGGCTTCTGACGACCCGTAACGACTGCCAAAATCCACGAATGACAGTCGAGACCAACGGTCTAACGTGCTTACCGTGGCACAAAGGGGTCTTAATATGTAAAGATGTTCACCCATCGACGGATCAACCTAGGCAAGCGCAGCCTGATTACTAAGCCACAAGCCCCAGGCCCCAAGCCTATGATACATAATTTAAACAGTTAACCATGCTCCAGTAGCTTGTACTGTACGACGAGATGTAATCCCGGCTGAACATTGACGGATTGCCAAGCCTCTGCGTATCTGCATTATTGAGTTACCCATACCTCCAGCTTGACACTTACAAGCGTTGGGCGATAATAAATAATAGATAGCTGCACTCTGTTCCATTTAAATCCTTTCAAGATAAGGAAGTGAACGAGCAAGTAACTGAAGTAAAGAACTTAGAAGAACTTGATTCTTAAATAACTGTAGGTGATAAGTAGGACTAGAGAAAAGAAAAATATTTGATCCAGTTTAAGTCACATAATCATAGAAAGAATAAAAAAAAAAATAAGACCAAAAAAAAAAAACAGGTGGGGGATAATACGGAACAGATTTTGAAAATAGAAAGATGTTAAACAATCCGCAAGACGATTTTCCAAATCCTTTAATATTTAAATTAGCGTAAATATTTCCCCGATTCCATTTAAAGTTGCGTAAATATTTCAACGAAATTAAAATTAGACAAGAACCAACGTTCCTTGAAAAGCAACGAGATATTCGTAAAGTCGCAATAGAAAGGTGACATTAATTCATTTCATTTTGTAATCTTATGATGAAAGTTTTTTGAAAGAATATTATTTGCTTTCTACCATTAAAATACGAGATTTTGTCAAGTAAACAAGGAACGGCTTTGTAGCTGTCCCGTGATTGCTCACTCAAAGCCAAAAAGAGCGAACAAAAAGCTTTGCTACGTGCGAAAATAACAATGGCGGGAGCCACGAACTGTCGTCCAAATGACCGAATTTGGAGTTGCTCCAAACAATCTCTTATAAACACAGCCATTTTAATTGACGACTTAATATTAGTTACAGAGGCGTTCCGCGTCGCTGCTGGGTGAGCCATGTAAATTATTGGAGCGGGAAAATTCATTAGCCTTCCGGAAAAACGATCAAAGCAATTTAGAACCATTTACGTTGAGCGATGGTGACGTGTAGCCCAGACAGGTGATGCATCCAGTACAACAGAGTTGTCCCGTGATCAGCCGAGCTACAAACATTTATTATTTGAAACTGGCACGGAGATGTGGTTTTTGTGCTGTGAATGCACCGCTTGGGGCGGTTATCGATTTACGATTATCAGGATTAAAAACGACTGTAGTGTTCGTTGAACAAATTCGAAATTCGGTAATAAATGTTACATGAGCTTTTGATATATACATTGTTATTTTGTTGAGTGTGTTTTATAATATTGTCCAAAATTAGAAAACAATAATTGATTGTGAAAGGTTGTGTTGATGTAGCTTTGTCCCCCTGTCATCCACATGTGTTGCTAAGCCCAATTAAATACATCCTTATTAAATGTGGTAGGTATTATTTGCACATTTACCCTTACAAAGCAAAATATCCTTTACTAAAGAAAAGAGGTATTTTTGGACTTGTAAATGGTGTCGTGCTTAGTCATAACATGTGCTTGAAATCGGGAAATCACTGATCGAAAGAGCACGTGCGGTTGCACTTCACTAAAGTATCTGGAACAAGCATGTAATCAATCATTCCAATCGTAATTACATCCTACCAAATTAATTGATATTAGTGATGCCAGGCATGCTACTGACAATTAAGTTAGTTACAATTGCATTGATCGGCCGGCTGTACAAGTGTTTCATAGTGGCTAAAACTTAATACGAGTATAATGGGTTGTCACCATCGTCATTTTAGCCGAAAGACGTCCACTGCTGGACATAAACCTCCCCGTGGTGGGGATTTGCACTATCCGCCACGCTTGGCAGGAGGGTTGGCGATCGCAGTATGGTGGTCAAATGCATATAGAACGCTGCTGCCCATTCTCTAGTAAGTCCCTTAGTCACCTCCTACGATACCAACGGGAAGAAATGGGATGGTGCTATTCTTTTACGTCCGGCACCACACGGAACGGGTTTAATGGGTTGTAATAGTGGGTTTTGACGTATTAGGTCAAATTTATTATTTTTTTACCTTTTTTTAAGGTTTTAACAGCTTTTGCTGGCAACTTTGGCACCAACTTTACCGACTAACTAATGATTTTCCACAGCACAATCCGAGCAATAGCAAATGCTGACACGAGAAAATACCTGAAATTAAATATACCGAAAAACTAGCTTCTTTACTTTACTTATACGAGAACTTAACACACATAAAAATAAGCTTTTTAATAGTCAAAAACAAACTACGAAATATGACCTTGTGGTTTAAAATTAATGTCAAAAACACGTTTTGCTATCTTAACAAGCCTACAGACATAAAATCTGATGAACAAGAAATATAATTTGGATTTTGCAACTTTTACAAGTACCTGTCATTGACTATAATTGCGTGCCTTTTCCGGACGATTTCCTATGCAAAGGATGGAAATCGTTTTGAATGCATTCTACGAATGTGGCACGTCCAATCCTATTTAAGCTTGGTATCCTTATTGGCCGTCGACGATACCCGTCTTGAGGCGCCTCGTGAAAGGCAAATCCAATCGCCGAGCTTTAGATTCAATACGGTATGCTCCATGTACTCCACAGACTACGAGAGTGTCAGCTGTATAGTTAGAAAATGCATCTGACTGTGTTTCTTCTATTTGTTTTCTACAAGCCATCCAATCCATTGAAATTTAAGATGACTGTTGAAAGTGTGAACGTTTATTTTTGAATGCCTAGCATCTAGCATAATGCAGCACTTTTATGTGGGGTCAAGTAAAAGAGCCACAACGAATGGCGGTGGGTACAACTAGTTTTTAACGAATATAGCTAGACACAGAACATTTTTTTTGCTTTCTGTGTCTCGTTATATCAATTACTTTGCTTACCTACTCAGTTTATCGAACTGAACAGACAGCTGCGCTGCTTGGGATTTTGTTGCGCCACTTCTTGTTCCCAGCTAAAGCACTGGGAAGTGGTGAAGGGTGGGCGTTTTTTTGTAATTTGGACGTAAATCGAAATATACTAATTCTCTGCCTAATTCGAAGAAATGACTTGATTTTGAACTTACAACCGTTCATCTAGCGCAGTCAGCCGTGCTACCGACTTGTTGACTAGCTATTCTTTTGCCCAACACATGAGCTAATCAGTGATGGCGCAGTGAAAACGCGACTAACGAGTTGTAGGTGGTAGGTGCGAGCCCTAACAAGCGCTTTACTTTGTCTAAACTTTAATCACGACTCTCAAAACAGTGAAGGAAAACATCGTGAGGAAACTGGCATGTCCTAGAACCAAAAAATCGAAGACATGTGACATCTACCAACCCGCACTGGGCCCGCGTGGATTACGACCCATTCCTTTTCACAGAGAGGAGGCCTGTGTCCCAGCAGTGGGACCATTATAGGCTGATTATGCTAAACTGCTGTCAAAAATGACAGTTTTGATTAGATTAAACGAATAATTTCAGTTATTACTAGCAGTGTGAACATTTTATGCTGTTTATGAGCTAAAGTTTTCTCAAGTTCAAATCTCGGTGGATAAAAAAGAATATTTCAACCCCAAAAGTCAGTCTCAGGAACTTCTGCCAACGTTGCCAGACGAAAGTCGACTAAGAATCCTACATCTGTAAATCCGTAATCCTATTCGCATTCACTTGCGTGAATATTTTAAATCGATATTCGTCACATCCTCGGAGGCAGCGCTTGTCCTGGTTTGAGCAAAACCGTCCCGAAAGCATTCGGGAACATTGTTCCGCCATTTAAGCCGTGCCAGTGACGCTGTCGTATGCTCCTGTGAGTACCAACGACGTCAATATATACCTAGCATATATCTCAACGATGGAGATAGACAATTTTAGACGCATTGTGTTCCCAAATCTGATCAGAAATTAGACGAACCATGACGAATTACCTTTAGTTATGTTATTTTCAAGCTGAAAATAATAATCTCATGACCAACAGTCTAAAATTGTTTTTTACGTCACTTACCAGCGGTATCTATGCACGCAGCTGCATGGATGTGCATGGCTTCTATCTCGTAACCTTAGCACAATCAAAGAACGTTAATTCTATCACACAGATTTATTTAAACTAACAATATATTACCATTTTTGTTTTAATTAGGTACCCACTTCATGTTGTTGTCAAAAGATATTGAGCTTTTTGAGTTTCTGATATTCTATAAGGACTCTTGTAGAATATCGGAAACTCAAAAGGCTGGTGGACAAGTAGAGCTCAGTGAACCCAGTAGCTTTGTAATACAAAGTGTCCGTTACCTTGACAATGGTGGAAAAGGCAAGACTGGTTCAACGTATCCATTTCAGTATCCACCTACGTTTTCAACTACAACTTAGATGTTCTAACGTTCACAACCATTCGACAGGTAGTTTATTGGTTATGAAGATTTTAATTACTAATTTACCTTGACCTCTAGAATGGCGATCGTCTTTTTATGAGAACTGACAAAAAAAAAATCTTGAAATAAAATTGAAAACAAAAAAAATCGTCTATTTTATTAACACTGATAAAAAAACGGGTTTTGCTTTGTGTACCTACATCCTTTGGAGGGCTCTATTCATAACATTAATTGATGGTCGATTCGGCACGAAGGCTTATCGAACGGTTGTGAATAACAATGCTAGAACAATAGGTGTAACTTGCTACAATTTGGTCACATGCTGCATTGTTTTGATTTTAGATTAATGGATTCGTTGAACTCACGTGAGTGATGATGACATAATGTGTTAGGCACTCATAAGTGTGAAATATATTATGTACCTACTCAGCTTCCTGCATTAAAAATACATTAGTACGATTATTTGTTGGGTTCGGTTGACGTGGCTATTCGTTATTACTTTCAGTGTCAGGTGGTATTATTACATTGAACATTAATTTAGATACCTATAGTGGTTCTGCCCTTACATAAACAGCTAGTACCATAGAACTAGGGTTGCCAACCGTACTTTATATGAGTATTATACTATTTTCCTTATGGATTTACTCGATAACCAACTATGCCTCCGCTCGGTGAGAGGTAGTGGGCCGTAATCCACCACACGGGCTCAGGTTGGTAGATGTCGCATTACATCGATTTTTATGTTCTAGGACATTCTAGTGTCCTCACGATGTTTTCCTTCACCGTCTTGAGAGCAGTGGTTAATAAATAATATACACCAAGTAGAGCCCCGGTCTGGGTTCGAACCTATGATCTAGGATTCGTAATTTGCTCCATTGCTCTTGATAAATAAATTATAGCTTACAATACACATAAGAACAGAATGCGTTGTTCTGCCATTGACTGTACCCGTGCGGAATGAGAGAGAAAATACGATCGTCATGAGATCTACTCGGCCAATTTGAGGACGTTTCTAATCTTTGGACGCCATTCGGCCAAATCTGACTTGGTTTTTATCTCCCTTCCCTTCACAAAATACGAAGTCTATAGTAAATCTCGCGATATTATGAAAGAAATTTAATTACAAGTACAAAACAAGTTTGTTCAGCCACCGCAGCGTAAATAAAGATTAATTTTATCAGTATTCGCACCACGTTCCGGGTTCCGCGATATTTCGACTTTGCCTAATGGTCGGACATTACCGCTGTTTCGCGATGACTACTATCTGCTCATATATTTACACTTACATGTAGCAGATCCTCTTAGTCTAGAATCTGGCTGTCTTTTCGTTTGAATATTATGTTGCAGTTAGCGTAGGGTAGCATAATCAGCTTGTAATGTTCTCAGTGTTGGGACACAAACCTCCTCTGAGAGTGGGCCATAATCCACCACGCGGGATCAGTCTAGTATGGCATATGTCACATGTCTTCGAATGATTGGTTCTAGGACATGTAGGTGAAGGGTTGGGCAGAGGAAAATTCTCTGAAAAAAAAATTGAGATCAGAAAACTTATTTTCTTATTAAATACTAGCTTCCGCCCGCGGCTTTGCCCTCGTGGAAGCCGGAAATTAATCCCGTGGGAACGTACTGCCAGATTAAAAGTATCCTATATGTTAATCCTTCCATACAGACTCATAATCTCACATTAAATTACGCAGTGAAAATATTGTTTAGTTTTAATTTTAAGTTCTAATTTTTAATTTTATTTTTTTAACTTAGATTTTCGTTTTGCTTCTGTCTCGATTTTGTGGAGGTGGGCGTTATTGACTGCGACACAGTATTATACTAATGTAGTTGTTATCGAACACAGAGTTTCTGTAAACTGAGTTTTTGTTTGAATAAATTATATTATATTATTTAATAAAAGTAGGTTATAATCTGTTTGCCAAATTTCATCCAAATCCATTCAGTAGTTTTTGCGTGAAAAAGTAACAAACATCCATACATATAAACTTTCGCGTTTATGATATTACCTAGTAAGGAAGCAAGCATTTAAAGCCTTAACCAGAAGAGGTCATCAGGATTCTGCCAGAATATAGCAGTTCGTCGTGGACGTGGTACGACAGCGGCTCCACCTACTCGTAATATCCTCTCTGTCATCAGAAGACGGTCGCCACGCAATCGTCAGTGACTATCACCAGCCAGTGTCACTCTTATCCGACCTTTTCAGCCGATTCGAGTAACTTTCTCATGTTTCGCCCACTATCAAAATCAAAGTGATCATTGTCCTTGTTCCGATGCTAATAATATAATTTAACCAAAAAGCATTTGTAATGCAATGTACTTGGGCACGCCACGATTGCGGCAGTAAGTCCCCTCTTTGAGGAGTGGTTTGAGAGGCGGCATGGCGTCCTCACCTTCCGCCTGACGCAGGTCCTCACCGGACACGGTTGTTTCGGGAGGTTCCTGTTTCGGATAGGGCGGGAGGAAACGCCCGGGTGTTTCCACTGCGAAGATCGCCCTGAGGACACGGTGGAGCACACGGTGGCGGTCTGCCCTGCTTGGGCGGAGCACCGCCGTGTCCTCGTGGAGGCGATCGGCGGCGGCGATCTCTCGCGTCCGGCCCTGGCCCAGGCCATGGTACGGAGCGAGAGGGCATGGGGAGCCGTCACCTCCTTCAGCGAAGCAGTGATGCTCGCGAAGAGGGAGGCGGCGCACGTGAGGGAGAGGCAGCATATGCGCCCTCGCGACCCCAGCCGCCGCAGGATACGGAGACGCCCTGGGCGTCGGGAATCCCAGGCCGATTTCCGGCCACCGTAGGCATGGGCTTGCGGACGGCGAGTAATGGGTAGCTCGCTGTCCGGTAAGGACCAAGCCCAAGTCGACGGCGCGTTGTGTTCCACGCGCGCCTCAAAGAGATGTCAGCACAAAAAATGATGGGGCCCGCAAGGGCCGATGCCTGCCAGGGGTGCGGGTTTGTTCGAAAGAGACACCACAGCCCCTGACTTAAGGGCTACTGAAGGAACACGGGTGGGTTTTAGTCAGTAAAAGTCTGACACGCCCTCCTGCTCCACCCAGAGCGGGAGAAGTTATTTGATGATTTCCCACCCAAAAAAAATAAAAAAAAATAATGCAATGTACTAATCTTTTAACACGCTTGGGAAAGTAAGAATAATGTAAAACGGAAACCGGAAGGAACTTAAAAAAACAGTGTTGCAAACGTACAAACTAGCGAAATGAATGTTATCAAATGTAATTACATTGCCAGTTTACAATACAATAAGGTTGCTTTTGGCTTGCTGCCATTATTAAGCCGCTCGATAACACAGTGATCTTTACGACCGTTGCAATAGGGTTGCTTTTGAGTTACTGCTGTCATTGCTGTTAGAGGTAAAATAAGTGGGAACAGAGTGTAAAAATATATATATTTAGCATGGGTAGCCGTAAAAACCTGTAGAGTGTAGGTATAATTTCTAGTGTTACACACATAAGCAATTTATTATTTCGAATATTCCTTATTTTCGTATATTTTACTTCAAATTCATTATGGCAGACGAGGGTCTAAATTCCCCTGTGATAAAAAGCGGCATACCTAATTATACGAAGAAACTTGAGAAGCAATATTAAAATAGCTTTTCATTGATTTATTACACTTCGCTTCGTCGTATAAAGTTCCCGACCGTATATTAGCATGGATAACTGTGCCGGTCTTGGCTCCATATTTGTATCTCGAGTGTATATCTAGATTGTATACCTACCTAATATGTTTTGCGGCTGAGTATATTTAAGGCTTGTATCCACGCTAAGGACCTTCAGCATTCGGGCGCACTACATTTGTGGGCGAATGCGGGGTGATGTAGCCGTGCAGTCTTTAATCGGTCGCATTTTTAATTTATTATAACAAAACAATGCATATTTGTAAAAAGTAAAAAAATCAAATCATTTTCCTTTGTATTGCAAAGCAGAAGACATTTTTAAACTCTTTTGTTAAAAAATGAAGGAGTTAAATTGTTTCATCTCATCGATGTTCAGGTGATTTCGTGTTTTTTTTTTTCTTATTATTTCATACCCATAGAAAAGTTATGCCTAAACCAAATGACGTATCATATTATGTATAATTACTAACTATTTTTTCAAATGTAATTTCTTTGTAAATGCCGACGAAAAGTGGTTTCATCTGTATGCTGTTTTCAACCATTTTTTGAGAGGGCAGCCTTAAACACTAGCAATGCTCCGCAGTTTCACCCATATAAATCACGATCCCGAGGGTATATCAGGATAAAAAATATCATCATTATCATCATTTCATTAAAAAAACGTCCACTGCTGGTCATAGGTCTCCCCCAAGCACCGCCACGTTGACTGGTTCTGTGCTTCTCTCATCCTGTGGATTCCTGCGGCCTTCACCAGGTCATCGATCCACCTTGGGGGAAGTCTTCCCAAGCTGCGTCTTTCAGTACACATAAATCGTATAAAAGTATCCTATCTCAGATTATAAAACAATCTACCTGCCTGATAGACCGCGCGGAACACCAAGAGTGAAGCCAAAAAACCAAATACTAAAGCGTCGCATTGTATATAATGCGAGGTTTTAGTATTTGGTTTTTTGGCCTCACTCTTGGTGTTCCGCGCGGTCTATCTGCCTTTGTTTTATAATCTGAGTATCCTATATTCTAATTTGGGTCATGGTCAAATCCATTTAGCCGTTTTAGCGTAATAGCGTAACATACAAACATACAAAAAAGGAAAAATCCCTTTGGAATATTATTTCCGATAACGCAAAGAAGTTTGAAAATAACTTCCGCTGAAACTAGGGGTAGGTACTGGTGTTATACAAGTCCTCATAAAATTACGGGCACACAACTAATTGTGTCAAAATATTTTTTTTCATCTTCTTCTTCGTCTTATCGATAATTTTAATATAGAACCTATATTATTTTAAAAAAGCTTCAACCAGAATTCGACTGCTTCGACAGCACTAGCGTTGGTCTCGCATATACTGGGGTTATCGGAAGTCCGAAGACGGAGAGGATACGATAACCCAGGAGTCAGGCCACCTATTCTACTTCCGTGAAGGCGATCAGCTCTCGCAAGATGGTGCCGGTTGTCTGGTCAACAAGGAACTCACTAGCAGCGTTGTGGAAATCAGTAGTATTCCAAAGTGCAGTATGTATTCAAAACACCCATAAGGGGGAACGGCCTGGATTGCCTGCGACATTCTAATTTTCTTCCTCCTCACCCAGAGCTGGAGAAGTTATTTGATGAATTCCCACCCTCAAAAAAAATAAAAAATATAAAGGCTCCTACAAACAGGCGTGACGCGACAGCAAAATTTATGAAAACTTCATGGAAATTGTTCTACAAGTTTCGCATCGCGTTTGTTTGAAGAAGCCTAGCAGGAACCACAAAACATGTCAGATCTTCCCTAACACATCAAACCGGGATGTTAAAACATAATATAGGTACAGCCTTCAACACAAGTGGTTTTCCCCCTACCCTACAGATAAGATAAACAATGATCGATGTACCACGTTACAAGACACCAAGTAATGGCTATAAGGGCGATAACCCTGCAAAATTAACGTATTTATGTATGTTTATTGACTATTAGACCTTCATAAGTGGTCGTTTGCAATAACCGTCTCTAAGGGTTTGATAACTTTGCTAAAAATTATATGAGAATTTGTGCTCGTTATGCGGGATATTGGGTGGTTATGGGTTGCTATTCAAGTTTGGGTTGATTTTACCATCGTAAGTGGGTAATTTTATGTAGGTATTACAGCAAACGAATGGCATTACCTGATAAGAGCTGTCAACAATGGACAGGGCGAAAATAACTTAAATACAGTAGCTAAGTATCTTTAAGTCAGTCTCAGATTATAAAACAAAGGCAGATAGACCGCGCGGAATACCAAGAGTGAGGCCAAAAAAACAAATACTAAAGCGTCGCATTTTATGCAACATACAATGCGACGCTTTAGTATTTGTTTTATTTTTTTGATTTAGATTATAAAACAAATGCAGATAGATCGCGCGGAACACCCAAGAGTCAACAAAACAAATACTAAAGCCTCGCATTATATACAATGCGACGCTTTAGTGTCTGTTTTTTTGACTTCACTCTTGGTGTTCCGCGCGGTCTATCTGCCTTTGTTTTATAATCTGAGAAGTCAGTATTAAAAAATGGACCAAACAAAAATGGTCAATAAGATTTTATAAACTTTTGTGAAGGAAGTCAGTGCCATCTAATATTTACAATATTTGGATGACCGAGATTTGCTCGTAATGTTTTTTTTAATGTTTTCTAAAAATGGAGCTAAGCTAGATCGATTTAGCGCCTCTAAAACCTCCTGCATACTAAATTTCATGAAAATCGTTGGAACCTTTTCTGAAGATTCAGCTTATATATACATACATGTTCACCGTTGTAGGAGAGCAGTGGTATTGAAATAAAATACATAAAGTTGAGTTCGACGGGTTCGACCCACAACCTACAACTCGTAAGTCGGGGCGGTTCCCATTGAGCCACCAAAGATCTTCACAAAAAAAAAAAAAATTGAGTCAAAACAGCGAATTTGTAAACAATAAAACTGACGAGGTCAAAAACTTAATGATACTTAGTGAGAATCACTTGGTCCATTGAGTCGCGACTTACTCAACAAAGGAGTATGAATGCCGTTAGCAAAAAGTTACTACTTCACAAAGCTTTCTGCTCTCCCGGTTCCTATTCCAATCAAATTAAGTAGGTAAGAGACAAGTTAAAACCATTCTAATAAGACGAAGTTTGTTACAGTTTAAAGCTCTTGTTGACATCGCCCCGAAACTTCTCGTTCTTACGTTCAATTCATTCATTGAATGCTAAGAAATATAAGAAGGCGAACCTTTAATATTTGTACCGCTAAACCGCTTTTTTACTAAGTTTAGTTCTGCTTGCTAGAAGCTAGTTTTTCGAACGAAAATGATGTCAAAATGAGTGTGACAAAATAATTGACATGGAGGCGTAAACTGCTGTGGTTGTTTGAATGATTTATCAACCGCTAATCGCGAGCGCAAAATCACCATCGAAAAAAGGAGACGTTACGGTATGTGGTGCTGGAGAAAAATGCCTAAGTTATCGTGGATCAAGTTTCAAGTACCAATATCTCTATACGCCAAGAACTCGAAATCAAAAACCGTCTATCTATTCTGGACCAAACGCGCATCCTCAAATACTTCGGACACGTCTCGAGGCATGAGACTCTACAGGGTGTAACAGAAACACTATTGCTATCCTTAAGCACTAAAGATAACAGCTGGTATAGAATCACAATACATAGTTTCAGCTCAAAATAAAATACTCTAAGCATTGATACCAAATTTTCGGTTTCATATGTTACTTAAATTCAAATCATAACAAACGTGTCACCGCACTACGTAGGTCAATAACTTTCCACGTTACTTGCCAATATCACGATAAATCTCTTACGAGTGATTTGTTTATTTCAATTTGAAAAGTTGTGTTTCTGGTATCAATGTATTTAAAAAAATCATAACTTCCGAACATGTAGAGAGAGGAATAAAAAACCCTTCCAATATTGTTTGATATCTTCCAAAGAAGCCGTGCCCTTGGTATGTATGTATATACCCTTTCCGTTGCACTTTGTATAGAGCGCCTTTTCGTACAGGGTAGAGTGGAGGGCATTAGACAACGCGGGTGCCCACCCATGAGATGGATGGACCAAATTAAATCCGTAGTGGCCGATCCCTTGTCATCATCATCATAATTTCAGCCGAAAGACGTCCACTGCTGGACATAGGCCTCCCCCAAGCTCCGCCACTTTGACCGGTTCTGTGCTTCTCGCATCCAGCGGACTCCTAGATCCCTTGTAGTGCACAATAAATTCCAAAATGAGTAATTAAATAGCGAAAAATCGTGCGGCGAATCACATGAGCCCCTAGGCAAGAAACTATCTGAGGGCCACGACCGCTTTGACGAGAGATTAATGGAGAAGATATAGAAGAAGAAGAATCAAGAAACTGGCCCTAGGGGGGTGGTTTAAACCGTTAACAGTAATATAAAAAAGAACATTATACATTCTAAACTCAGCCAGCAATGTGTGTTCATAAGTTAAATATTCTTTAATTTAACTAACGAATTTCAAGTTGCTGTAGTCAGTTTGATGCATGAAATTCACAGCTCTTGGTCGATAAGGGTAGTAAAGCGTTTGGCATCGTATCTTGAATGCTTTAGACAACTCAAACATGACATTGAGATGGCACTGAGACTAGTTGTTGATAGCAAATTGTGTGTGTATACTTCGTTGTAACTGTGCAGATAAATCTATAGTTATATTCTCTATCTAAATACGATTTTATTGCCAATATTATTATTTGAGTTCAAATAATACCTACTGCTAAGCTTTTACCAAGGACGTACTTCTATCGGTATAAAACGTGTCCTAAGTGTTATTCTTATCTATAATTTCATCATCATCATCATCATCATTTCAGCCGAAAGACGTCCTCTGCTGGACATAGGACTCCCCCAAGCTCCGCCACTTCGATCGGTTATGTGCTTCCCGAATCCAGCGGACTCCTGCGGCTCTCACAAGGTCATCGATTCACCTTGTGGGAGGCCTTTTAACCTTACGTCTTCCGGTACGCGGTCGCCACTCCAGATCTTTTGGCCACCATCGGCCATCTATAATGTGGACAGGGCTGGGCAAAATACATGCTTTGCTTTATTTGTAATACAAATGAAAAAATACTGTATCGTAAACGTAATACATAAAAATTAAATTAAAATTTAAAAAACCCCCGACCCAAACAAAAACTCAAAAAAGTAAAAAATAATATTTATAGGCCTTTTAATTTTAACGTAATATTTTGATCCGGGCATTGTCAAGTCGGGGGACGGCTAGGCCTCTGTTTGGCGTTTTCATTGACCATCCCCCGACTTGACAATTCCCTGATCAAAATATTACGTTAAAATTAAAAGGCCTATAAATATTATTTTTTACTTTTTTGAGTTTTTGTTTGGGTCGGGGGTTTTTTAAATTTTAATTTAATTTTTATTTCTTGCTTTTTAAACTTAATGTCTCCCTTAAATCACCATTTATCTATAATCTATTCATTGAGACCTTTTCAATGAGCCCAAACACGATACTTCTGCTGTTTGTTGGTGAATAACTTTGGTTTCCTGGAAATTCCAGGTGTTGCTCCAGCATCAGTTCAAGGTTATTTTATTCGTCTAATATCATTGAAGTAATAGAATCCCAAATTTTGAGTTGATCATAGGCTAAAATCCGTTTTTCAACCAGAAAAGAGCTGATAATCTTCAAACGGCTGAACCGATTTTGATGAAACATGTCTAAGAACACTCCCGACTAATACACCTTTCAAACAAAAAAAACTAAATCAAAATCGGTTCATCCGTTCGGGAGCTACGTTGCCTCAGACAGACACACACACACACACACACACACATACACACACAGACACGTCAAACTTATAACACCCCGTCGTTTTTGCGTCGGGGGTTAAAAATAACTTTAAGTAAGGTATTTGAAATATGAAATACAAAACACAGTATTCTAGCTATTTTAAATTGAAATACAAAAAAATATCTAGACCAGCATGGGCTTCTTGGCTACTTTTCAGTAGAGGAAAACAAAATTAACTAATCAGTAAAACCAGAGTTTCATGAACACTAGATTTTTAAATGTACTGCAGAGGGATTTTGATCATCCATCGCGACAAACTTTAGTAATACAATTTGTATTCTACACAGAACAGAAGCTTTATTTATTCCGTGAAAAAACTAAAAACAAACCGTTATGACTTGACATCTTAGCTTGACATTGATAACGTTCATTTTTTGCGTTTTGCTGGCCAATTTTGACGTACAGTCATAGCGTACAGTATACCTAACAGGTGCAGTGTTGCCAACTCTAATAGCTGCTCTACCAACAATACACTCTCGCCTCGCACTCACACTCACGATCAATAAATGAAGGTTAAATGTATTTTGAAGCCTCAAGTATTTGAAATACTAATTACAAAATAACTCGGCGTCAGGTTTTGAAATACGAATTACAAATTACATTTTAAGGAAGTAATTGAAATACTAATACTAATTATACGTACCTATTTGTATTTCAATTACGTATTTTAATTACAAGTAATTCAAATACTGCCCAACCCTGAATGTGGTTATAAACTATGTGTGCCAAATTTGATAGGCCATTCAAATCCGTGAAAATCTGAGCATCTAAACATTCAAACTTTCAGATTTATAATATACGTAGGATAGAAGGATTGTTCCGATCGATGATGCTAGTAGAATAGAGCTATCGCTAGAGTTGAGATGGATCGGTAATATTCAGTCCCGTCATGCTACGCCACAACACGCTAATGTGTCTGGGAACCTGCAATTAGGTAGTATAAGCGATTGAGCATTACACCAGATTACACACCAAGCGGCCAACACTCCATGCATGGTATGTGCATGTGTTAGCAAAGGCGAATGTACTGCTTATTTGGTGGATTTCCGTAGGAAATGTATATTAAGCTTGTTCTGTAGACTGTTCGTCAGTACAAAGATCTGCTCTGTACGAGGCTAGCACTTGTGCCAAGTATTCATGTACACACCGTATTCGTTTCAAAATAGCCATAGATAACTATGTGATGTTTATGAATTGACACAGCCATGCATGAGTGCATTGAGTAAGTCGACGATCACACAGACGCACTGTCAGCGCTGTAGCGGCAGTACAGAAAAATAATACTTTGCAACCAATATCTTGAAACACAAAAAGTGATGTGGCACCATCTACAATGCCACATGCGAACTACGCAAGTCTGGACGTAACAGAAATCCTACATTGCGCATTCATAGTTTGCCACGAGACTCACATGTATACAACATCCTGACATCAACTGTCGGGCAGTTACCCACCAGACACAACAACCGTCTGGTTGGAGGATCCTCCTTTACCAATAGAGTATTAGTGAACTTTACACCCTGTTGTCGGCTTCCAGTCTAACCGCATGAAGCTGAATACCAGTGTTTTACATGGAGCGACTGTCCTTCTGACCTCCACAACCCAGCATTTGAGTGATGATAACTTTGGTAAGACTGGTTTTCAGACTTTTGAGCTTCTAACTAGCAATATGGCCCCCTTCTAACGGCCTAACGTGCTTTCCAACAAGGTACGGAAGGGTATTGGTATGTAAAGATGGTCACTCATCCACGGACCAACCGCAGCAAGCGTAGCTTAACCTGATTGAGGGACTCGTGCACACATTTAAAGAAAGTAAGTAAAAAATATCTTTATGTGCTTTCCGAGGCACGGAGTGTACTCGAAATAACCCATCCATGAACAGACCACCTTTGCTCAACCCCTTGGTAAGGCTGGTGAGTATAACATATACATAAGCTACTTAAAACCCGTTATGTCGACATTAACAGATAAAAATTAAATTCGTTCTATACGATGGAGTCCATAAGGTCTCAAAAATGCAGCCTTATTGATGTCTCTTCAGTATATCTTTCCAACAATCAAATAAGAAAGTTGATCCCGTTCATGTCTCAAAATCAATATCAAAAGAACTTGCCGAAGATACTCGTCGAAATCTAAGTTAACAATCTGTCGACACTGTTGATTTACTCCATGTTACTGCCACCCAGCCTTATTTACCCAGTAAAGTTAATACGTATATATATGGGCTTTTTATGTATAGTTGTATGGGTTGTAGTTTCATTAAGGAGGTTTTTATGTGGCAGCCCAGATTGTTTGGCTTACGAGTACTCCTTTAATTACACGTAGTAACTTACATCTCACGTTATCTCTTGTCTTCGTCTTATTAATATGGGATATTAAATTTAAGACGTATTAGTCAAAATCATTATCCTATTTTTCCTACTATTGTACTATGTAAATGTGAAAGATTGTATGTTTAGAATTAGATGTTTGTTACTCAATCACGCTAAAACGGCCAAATGGATTTTGATGAAATTTGGCACACAGATAGTTTATAACGTGCATTAACATATAAGATACTCTGTATATTTTTACAATGCTGACATATTCTCGTCACTTTTTGACAGTATACATCAATTTTAATATCGACTATTTTTTAGTGATTGTCATGGAAATCATGTAACTTTGTTTAAATAGGTTCATTGTATTTATGTTGATTATTTTACATATTGTGAATGAGAGAACGTTGTAGGCCTTACAGACTGTAGATTTGTAGACGATTTTCTATCATGTATTTTCATTCCTCTAAGTACCTGGTACTTATTGACAGGCCTGCACTGTCCTCCCATACCTATTATCACTGTAATTTGAAAACATTGTAAAAACCAATGATTTTTAAAAGAGTAACCGTGGAGTTTCTTGCCGGCTCTTCTCCATAGGAAGCGACAATTTGGAACCGTGCACCTAGCTTCTGACGTTTCATAAGTGCCCATGCAGGTTTATATGAAATTAAAATATTTTGATTTGATACTTTTCATCAAGGTAGTACGTTCTCGTGGGCTAACATCCGGCCCCCACCCGGGCGAAGCCGCTGGTGAAAGCTAGTAGGTACTAAATTCAAACCAAATTTAGCGCTATCATAGAAACAAAGATCAAATCCTTATTTTTTTCTCAAATACATTCATGATTGTAACATTTGTAACCAGTGTCATTGTCCCAGAAAGTTACATAGATGTCCCTAAACCATATTGGTTCCCTACCTCCACGTATCCCATTAGACCTTCTAAATGAGTTTTACCAAAACCAAGCTTAGCTCGCCTGCCTATTTGACCTCTCAAATAGGGTCCCTCAGGATCTAAAGCCAGATAAACCGTTTTATCGGACCCGAGAAATTGATTTATTTCGTCAAAATCCTGAAATTCTATTCAAACGATCGCCAAGAATATAAAGCGAATTGATTCGTTTGATTGTCTGTATTTTATATCAAATTGTTGTGAATCAATTTTGTTTTTGTTGAATGCAGCAAAGGTTTGCTTAATTCTAGTTACTGTGTCTTTATTCTAATTAAGAACCTTTATCTTACATGCAGAGTTTGAAAATCAATATAAATAAGTGGCACTTTAAACAGCATGGTAAAAAAAAAAAAATACTTGGCCCAATCTGCAGTTTGCATAAATGCACCGCTACGTGCTTTTAAATCGACTAATAAAAATACATTTGTTGTCTAAGCATAATCTGCTACGTAAGCGCCCCCCCACCAGGGTAAAAGCACCTTTAGTATAAAATTCGCAATAAAGGGAGACAAAGTTCTGGCGGGTGGGGGCCGGTTTATCTAAGTTTTAACTGGGACATTTGTTATTGTTGCGAGGCGACTGTCGCGTTAACTAACAGATATAGAGCCAACGTTGTCGCAACAAAATGGACGAAATCTGATATTGCTGAAACGGTTGTACTAGGCGATAACAGGCGAGACAACTGAGTTGGGGTCGGTGAACCAAGTTTGTAGTTCGGTGTACAAAGGATGGATAAGGATGAAATTGGACCAGTAAGTTTTCAAGTAATATTTAGCTAAGAATAAGAATCAAGCCAAAATTTGATTAATGTTTGTTTTAGTTTACCAAATTCCTAGATACCTTAAAAAAAGTAAGTACGTAACAACAAGATCCATCGCCACTCCTATGTGCCTTAAAAAAAATAAGCACGTAACAAAAACATAAATTGTTACCTACTCCTAGATGCCTTAAAAAGTAAGCACGTAACCGAAAAATAAATTGCCACTCCTAGTTGCTTTAAAAAATGTAAGCACGTAACCAAAACATAAATCACCACTACACTACAAAGATAGCAAACAATGTAACTAACACATCCAGAATTTCACGATGAAAAAACCCTCACCACTTTTACAACCAGCACCCAAACTTTATTCGTTCTGCAAACGAAACAGGTATATCCCGTAAACTGGCTATTTGAATGATCACCCCAGTGATTGCCGTAACCACGGTCAGTGGTTGCCAGAATAATAAATAACGTGGCTGGGTTGAGAAGCAGCCCCATTAGTTGGCTGAATTTACTCGCACCCCGACGGCCACTGATGGTACGATTAAACTTTGAATTTTTGCCAACAGACTTAAGGCCGTATTAGCGTGGGCAGCGAAGGGGAACGGCATGATTAATTTTTAATTTTAGAGTACCGAGATTACGTTTTAAAACTGTTTGATGGTACCGAGGAATGGTAGGTACATAACTACTGGTTTTTAGGGCTCCGTACGACCGAGTGAAAAATGGAAGCCTTATAGATCACTCATCTTTTTGTCTGTCCGTCAGACACAGCATTTTTTTTCTAAATGTACAGGGCCGTTTAAGTAGAAATTTCGTAAACATTTGAGTTTCTGTGACCCAAATACAGACGGCCGTAATTAAATGAATTTTGAATATAACGGTCGTTTTTGGACGACAAATTAGGTACTTACTGTCGTTTTCCCTGGCACACAGGCAACACGGGTGGGTTTTAGTCAGTAAAAGTTTGTCACGCCCTCCTGCTCCACCCAGAGTGGGAGAAGTTACAACGATGATTTCCCACCCTCAATAAATAAACCGTTTGAAACAACAAAAGAACGGTTTGTTGTGCGGGTCTCAAATATATAGGGTGACTGGTAATTAGTGACCGACATTTAAACACATGATTGGATTTACTATGGGACCAAATCTGAAATCGCGAAAAACAAATCAGCTGTTCCCTACATTTATGTTCGCATAACTCGTCAAAATGTAGGGAACAACAGATTTTTTTTTTCGCGATTTCGGGTTTGGTCCCATAGGAAAAGTTGTTCATAATGATGAGTACAATCATGTATTTAAATGTCGGTCACTAATTACCAGTCACCCTATATATTGTTAGAATTTTACATAAAGATTGATATTAAAAAAAAAAAAAAAAACTTTAGGAAGTACCTATTTGGTCTTTAAATAACATGACAAATCTCACAGTATTGAACGTACAAACTTACATTTGCTGTTGGAATGTTTGGAAGAACGTGTTTTCAACTACAATTTTCTCACACGGAGAGGAGGCCTGTGTCCCAGCAGTGGGAACGTAATAGGCTGAGCATGTAGCTAGGGTGGCATACAATTCTAGAAACCTTTGTCACCAGTGAAATGCTATTTAAAAGGCTGATGGTGCTGGTGAACCCAGAAAAATATCATAATTAACTATTTTTATGCGCTACATATTTTTTCATGTAAATGCTTCGGTGAGTGAACAGAATCGTATAATTTGTCTATTTTTTTTTTTTTCATTATGTTTCGGCTATGGATTTGTTTCCGTTACATACTCAGATTAGGTTAAAAACGGTAAAAACTGTATTTTTTAGATCATTAGTACCTACTAGTACTAATGATCTAAAAAATACAGTTTTTATTACTTCTGTTGTCTTCATTAATCGTGGTAACGTAGGTAAATGGGAGTTTTATGTACTCGTTACATGTACTCGTTAGTCCATCAGCCCGGAATCGGAATTTTATAGGCTGTAAGAAATGTATAGCCTGAGTAAAGCTGCGGGTAGCCAGGCTCAGTTTCGGGGCGGAACCCTCAGGGCGCGAGTACTATTATACAGGATAAGTTTTTATCCAGTGCGCAAATTTTAACCATGAATACGCATATCATTCTAGAGCGCAAAAATTTTTCGTCGGTTATGCAAAAAAAAAAATAACAACTGCTTCATAGAAAAGTGCAATACCTACGCGGTCAAAATGTATGGAACAATTTCTGCGTTAGGGGCTCTAGAATGATATGCTGAATTCATGGTTAAAATTTGCGCACTGAATAAAAACTTATCCTGTATTGGCACATGTCCCATTTTTTCTTTTGAATCTTGTTATGAGTTACATAATGGTACAAAAAACTTACAAATTGTGCTGATATACGTCATACTAAGTTTATGTAAATCACGAACGTAAAGACACTTTAGGAAACCCAATAGCTCCGTCCTTATGCAAATCTAATTTAGATACGAAAAATTTACGTCATCGTCGATTTTCCGACATACATTACCACATGTTATCGCTTATGAAGATCGGGCCGTTCGCACTTCCTTAATAAATATTGCCCCCGAATATGCGATGGCAAAAAGCAGGTATTTGTCAAAGTAAAGTATACATGTGTACGAGCCAAGTACAAGGTGGGTCTGTTTTTACACAGTCATGCTTCCGGCAACCGGAAACAATACGCATAAACACAAAGAAAAGTGTTAAAATAATGTGTCATCGGAGACAAAATAAATAAGATTTAGGCTCAATTGCCCTCGATTGCCTAAGGCCCTTTGTACACAGCACGGTTTTTTTACGGTACGGCGCAAAAACAGCACCGTGGAAAAAACGTGTCCGTCAACAAGCTTATATAACGAGCCATTCAACACTGGCAACCGAGTCTACACATGGCGAATAAGCCGTCGTTTTTCACGGCAAGAAAAACGTGTGTGTAGGTTTCAAGGATTTTTTTTTTCTGAGGTTGGGAAATCATCAAATAACTTCTCCCGCTCTGGGTGGAGCAGGAGGGCGTGTCAGACTTTGATTGACTAAAACCTACCCGTGTTCCCCCAGTTGCCTGTGTGCCAGGGGCCACGATATCTCTTTCGAACAACCCGCACCCCTGGCAGAGGTTTCAAAGGGTTTACGATACGTATAAAATTAGGTATACAGGCTAAGACAGGACAGTAAACTAATAACTTGAAGACACTACGAACATTAAAGCTAGTCCAATACCTTAAACTTGTATGTGAAACAGGAGCCTGTGTAGTCAAGGTTGCCTTAATAATAATAATTTATCATTTATTCTCTCTTCACAAAGCTGACTTAAATTTAAAGTGTACAAAAAATGTCCCAGCTGTGTAGTCAAGGTTGGCTTAGTAAGAACAGTGGTCGCCATGGCCGCGACTTACGTGTCCTAGGTCGCAAGTTCGAACCCTGACAGGCGCTTTCATCATCATCATTTCAGCCAAAAGACGTCCACTGCTGAACATTGGCCTCCCCCAAAGGGAGGTTTTGCCAAAATCGCCACGCTTAACAGGCGGGTTGGCGATCGCAGTATGGTGGTAAAATGCATAGAGAACGCTGCTGCCCATTATCTAGTAAGTCCCTTAGTCGCCTTCTACGACACTCACGGGAAGGGATGGGATGGTGCTATTCTTTTACGTCCGGAACCACACGGAACAGGCGCTTTACTTTGTGAAAATTTTGTCATCACCACTGCTCTCAAAACGGCGAAGAAAAACATCTTGAGGAAACCGGCATGTCATAGTACCAAAAACTCGAAGACATGTGACATAATCTCCACTGGGCCCGCGTGTGAACATTGTAGGCTGATTATGCATAAGCATAATAACATAAGCATAACCTATGAAGATATCCTACTAAAGCTTGAATGTTCTTACTCAATCACGCCAAAATGGCCGAACGGATTTGGACGAAATGTGGCACACAGATAGATTATAACTGTGATTAACACATAGAATACCTTTTATCCTGGTGGTACATTCCCGTAGGATAATTTTCGTCCTCTACGCGGGTGAATCCACAGACAAATGCAAGTAAGAAATAGAAGTAGATTCAGGCACACATATTATATGCTCGATTACCTAACGATACCTATAAAATTAGGTATGCAAGCTAACTAAAGACAGAGCAAACTAACAACTTGACGACCCTAGGAACATTAAGCCTAGTCTGGTCCAACTTGTATGTAAAACAGTAGTCAGTGTAGACAAGGTTGGCGTCAATTCAATTTTAAGCTCAATATCAAGACGCTACCAGATTTAAGTACCGCCCTGTATTCTGAGATAAGGAATACTAAACTCTCAACAGTAGTGCCTTTGTCTTATAACCCTTTGGTAGTTCAGCATCTATATACATAAAAGGAGAAACTGACTGACTGACAAATCAACGCACAGCCGAAACCACTAGGACTAGGAACGTGAACGTTTAACTCGAAACTCATTATTTATGCCTACTTATGTTTCAGGGTTTTTCGAAAAGGTTAGTTAATTTTACAAGGGATGATTTTACTGCGTGTCTTGACTAACTCGAAAATTGGTATAAATAAACTTATAAGTCAAATATGTAAAAGAAACAAAAGACTTTAAAAAAATTAACCCCTTTGAGGGTAAAAAGGGGGATATAGTTTGTATGAAAAATCTTATTCGTTTGGCTTAGAAAAGTAAATATTAAAGATGGTATCATACATTTTTCAAAACTGACTTGAAAGTGTAGAAAGGGCGCATTTTTTTTTAATAATTATAACCTACATTAACACAGGATACTTTTTATCCCGGTAGTACGTTCCCGCGGGATAATTTCCGACTTCCACGCGGGCGAAGCTGCGAGCGGAAGCTAGTTTTCTTATAATGAACGTCTGTTTGGAATTGTTCTTCTTTAATCCTAAGGTATAGTATTACATATTACTTGATACGTTATCAAGTGGTACAAGTGAGGCGCTAAGTAGAAATAGCCGGACGAGTCGATCGATCAGGTTAAGCTACGCTTGATGCGGTCGGAATAGGTGACCATCTTTACATACCAAAACCCCTTCGTGTCTTGGAAAGCACGTTAAGTCTTTGAGCGCGGCTGTCTTTGACAGTCGTAACGGGTCGTCAGAGCGCGAAAGTGTGACAACCAGTCTTACCAAAGGGTATCATCGTTTTACGCAATAGCTAGGTTGTGGAGGTCAGATAGGCAGTCGCTCCATGTAAAATACTAGTATTCAGCTGCATCCGGTTAAACAGTATGGCGACCCCAACATAGTTGGGAAAAGGCTAGGTAGATGATGATTTTGTGATACAAGTAGATATAAGAGGGTGTAGGAAATCACTGTAGAGAATTTGGCATGTCATATTTGAAAGACATTGCGACGAATTGAAAGGCTGATTCCCAACAGTGGGAATATTAGAGAATGATTATGTTATGTTAAGTTAGTCGAAATTATGTTTAATTTACTTTCCTGGAACGGAGATCCAAGCAATTAAATTAATTCTGAAACCGATTTACGTAAAAGGTTATTTTATCCTGAATTATCAGTGCCTTGGGATTACGGACCGCTTTTATTATTTAATGTTTCATATGAATCCGATTACCAAACTTCAGCGGATCTATAATGGAATAAAATTATTCATTTATTACTGAGAGGATATTCCGCGATCAAAGCTGAAAACCTTTCCTTTATGTAGTACCTAGTATTGTTTACACTTCACTTTGGCTTTTTACCCGATTGCGGCGAAGCAAAAAGAAGGGTTATGATCTTGACCGGTATGTGTGTGTACTTATCATAATTTGATAAATGAGATATAGTTGGAAACGATCTTGATCATCCGCTGGTTTTAAGTTATGTGACGTCACATTAAATTGAAGATGGCCTTCTAGCTAACATAGTGATGCTCTTAGATGGGCAATTTTTTGAGCAATTATTGCTCGGCAACACTAATGGATCAATCTGGATCAATTAAGTGGAGCAATCTGGAGCAACTACAATAAATTGCCGATGTGTTTCGGCAATATTGCTTCTGATATCCAACCGGTTTGGAAATTTTTAGTCAATTTTCTTTCTATCTCGTTTGTATGTATAACTACGTCTCGTCTTTGCGAGAGGAACCGGCCGGCGGGGGAGGCGCATTGCCTAGTTTTTTTAAGTAGCTCCATATTGCTCCTTACTGTGTGACCGTATCTCTGGCAACAGGTTGCTAGATGTTGCCATTACTCTTAATTGCTGGATGTAGTCGTGACGTCATATTTGACGAGAATTGCCCAAGATGGAGCAATTTTAGTTGCTCGTGTAAGCGCACCTTACAGTCATGTACTAAAAATAATATATGTTCTAACAGAAGTAAGCGATCACGCCAACTATAGATTAGTTCGCAACGATAGAGCACATTGCCATAGGGGTGGAACTCTCATTTACTACAAAAAGTCCCTGCACTGCATTCCTATGGATGCCCCCCCCCCCTCTCCCGATTAGAATTGTCAGTCTGCCGACTAGGCATGACGGGTCATCAACCTATCACACTAGTCTCAGCCTACCTCCCTCCGAACCCCGACCCGGAGGACTTCCAACCGATCGCCAATGACCTCTCCGCCCTGTTAAGCATGAGTGACTCCGTTATTATAGCGGGCGATCTCAATGCGAAACACCCCACGTGGAATAGTTCCGGGGCTTCGCCCAGAGGGAGACACCTGTTCGACCTCTGCTCAACCCTGACCTTTGACGTCATCGCCCCGATGTCGCCGACTCATTTCCCCCACAATGTGGCTCACAGACCTGACGTACTCGATATTGCAATTCTGAAAAGGATCAACCTACGGTTGAATTCCATAGAGGCAATGAACGAGCTCACTTCTGACCACCGTCCGGTCGTCGTGCATCTGGCCCCTCGCACGGGTCTCCCAGATACCGACCAACCCCCGCTCACCAAAGTGGTAACAGACTGGAGGAAAGTAAGCGATTCGCTGAAATCCAACACATCCGCCCACTTGGACGCCATCCCCGATCAATTCAACTCTCTCGCGGACACAACGGCCGCGATCGGCTCATTCACGGGTCACGTACAATCTGTCCTGAACGACTGTTCGAGGCGGGTTCCGGTAGGGGAAGACCCCCGCTAGAAGCTGCCGGACGATGTACGCGAACTGCTGAATGAGAAGAACGCGGCTGTTCGTGCCTACAGCAACTTTCCCTGCGACGCGAACAAAGCTCACATGCGCTATTTACAGCGATCTGTAAAGACACGCATGTCGGAGCTACGTGACGCGGGCTGGGACAAGATGCTGAGCGAGTTGGAACCCACGCACTTAGCTTTCTGGGAACTACAGAGGAAACTCAAGGAAACTCAAGTCCCGAGAAGTAGTCACCATGCCCCCCCTGACCCGGCCCGATGGCACCGTTGCTTTCGACGACATCGAAAAGGCCGAATGCCTCGCCGATAGTCTAGAGGCCCAATGCGCGCCCAGTTCTCAACCAGTAGACCAAGCACACCTCGCCGAGGTGGACGCTGAAGTCGAACGTAGAACCTCTCTCCCGCCCGTCGAAGACCCAGATGATCCATTACCTCTCGTCACCCCGGACGAAGTTCACGAGATCATCAAAAGTCTGAAACCCCGAAAGGCCCCCGGCGCTGACGGCATCACCAATAGGGTGATCCAGATGCTTCCCGCCCACCTGATCATGCTCTTGACCACCATCTTCAATAGAGCCTTGAGCAATAACATCTTCCCCCAAGCTTGGAAGCAAGCCACGGTCATTGGCTTTCCAAAACCCGGCAAACCCAAAACGGAGCCCACGAGCTACCGGCCCATCAGTTTACTGGACAGCCTCGGAAAAATCTATGAGCGACTTATTTACAAGCGCCTCAGAGACTTCGCCGAGACTAAAGGCCTGATACCCAACGAGCAGTTCGGTTTCCGAACCCAGCACAGTTGCGTACAACAGGTACACCGGATCGTAGAGCACATAAGCGTTGGCTTCCAACGCGGCAATGCGACCGGTGCAGTATTTTTCGACATAGCGAAAGCCTTCGACAAGGTCTGGCACAACGGCTTGATTTACAAGCTGTATAAACTCGGTGTGCCGTCTCGTACTCATCTTGCGAGACTTTCTGTCGAACCGCACCTTTCGCTATCGCGTCGAAGGGACTCTCTCTTCCCCCACCCGATTCGCGCCGGCGTCCCCAGGGCGCCGTGCTGTCCCCTCTCATATTCACGCTGTTCACGAGCGATATCCCCAAGAGTAGAAGGGCACAGTTGGCATTGTTCGCAGACGACACAGCCATCTACCACTCTGGGCGTAGCGATAAAGCGATAGCCTCCTCCCTCCAAACCGCAGTCAACGTGCTTGGCGCGTGGTTTAGGAAGTGGCGAATCGAATTAAATCCGGACAAAAGTCAGGCGGTTCTCTTTTCGAAACCGCGTATCAACCCCCCTCCCCCCCCGGCCCATCTCCATATTCGGCAAGCCGATCCCTTGGGAAAAGCGAGCCAAATATCTCGGAGTGATTCTAGATCAGCACCTCTCCTTCTCTGAGCATATCAAGAAGGCGCGCTCGCGCGCCGCCTTCGCTCTCGGAAGGCTGCACTCTGTTCTGAACGCACGTAGCAAATTGTCACTCAAGTGCAAATTGCGGATTTACACGGCGTGCATAAGGCCCATCATGACGTATGCATGTGCAGTCTTTGCACACACCCACCCCCGACACATCCATAGGATGCAGACCCTCCAAAACCGTTTCCTTCGCCAAGCCACAAGCTCCCCTTGGTTCGTTCGGAACGAGATCCTCCATCTCGATCTGAAAATGCCTACTATTGCTCAATTTCTGAAACGCAACTCGAAGCGTTTCTTCGATAAAGCCGAGTTACATCGCAATCCCTTGATTGTGAAGGCCGCTAGCTATGTCCCCAGTAGAATCAGTAGAATCCGCCGGCCGAGACATGTCCTTTCCGACCCAGACGACCCCATCACTGTTCTGCGAGAAAAGAATAGGGCCACCAGCACAGCACACAAATACAAACGACCGTCCTTCCGACCTCGCCGCCGAGGTCCTCGCGCCCCGCGAAGACCCCCTCCGAGTAACGATCAGACCCCCGACCGTCCCTTGCTCGTTGATGCGCCAGCCCGCGCCGCAGCTGAGCCAGTAGCTTTAAACTCCCCGTCTAATAATCATGAAAATATCTTGATCCAGCCTGTCCCCAGTAGTACTCAGTGCGCAGTCGTTTTAGGTTTAAGTAGGTTTACGCCCTGGCTGGAGGCTTTTAGAATCCTAAAAACCTTCACAGGAAAGTCCGGTTGAGCAGTCACGGCCTCTCAAGGTCAACTGCGAGATGCCATACACAAAAAAAAAAAAGTAAGCGATCACAAGCTTAAGGGCAAAGTGGCATACGCCCACGGCTTCGGTCTATTTAAAGGGTATCTGTGACGTTGTACTGTTTGCTGATGATACCTCTCTTACCTTTAAAGTAGACAGGAATAGACAAGATTTTGACGACGTAAACAGTGCACTCTCAATGGTTACGGATTGGTTTACCACGAATAATTTAGTTCTCAATGCTAAGAAAACTAAATGTATAAAGTTCGCTTTGCCGAATGTAAAAAATCTGGGACCCAACATCGTCTTAGAAAATGAGGTGCTTGAAACTGTAGACTCGGCAGTTTTTCTGGGCATCACAGTAGATGCCAAACTTCAGTGGGGATCACACATATCAAGCCTAGCGGGAAGGCTCAGTTCGGCTGCCTACGCCGTCAGGAAAGTAAGACAATATACTGACGTTGATACAGCTCGGTTAGTTTATTTTAGTTATTTTCATAGCGTTATGTTCTATGGCATTCTGCTGTGGGGCAAAGCCGCTGACATTCAAAATATTTTTGTTCTGCAAAAACGAGCTGTACGTGCAATTTACCAATTAGGTGCTAGAGTTTCTCTGAGAGATTTTTTTAAAGATATTGGTATTCTCACGGTGGCATCACAATTCATCTTCGCTAACATCTTATATATTAGGCAAAATATACACTTATACACTAAAAACAGTGATATTCATAATATTAATACCAGAAATAAGGACAAACTACGTGGTCCCTTTCACCGGCTTCATAAAGTTCATAACTCATTCGTTGGGCTCGGTATCACCTTTTATAACAAGCTTCCCTCTTCTTTGCTAGATTTACATTTTAATGCGTTTAAAGCTAAAGTAAAATCAAATCTTTGTTCGAAGGCATACTATTCAATCAACGACTACTTAAACGATAAGAATTGTTGGTCGCTGTGATTAACTCAAGACAACGTTTGTGTTCTTTCACCAGAATTAGCTTACCTACTGACAGGTTATATGAGTTACTCCATAGCATTGTTTATTTTATTTGACTGTATAAACCATTTTTTTATTTTTTTTTATTTTTTAATATTGAAATTTCCATTTTTTTTGATGAAATTTAATTACTTACCTATTACTGTATAGAATCAAGTTCTTCCAACTTATCAGACAGCTGTGCTGCTGGGGAGTTTGTTGCGCCACTTCTTCTTCCCAGCTAAAGCACTAGGAAGTGTCGAAGGGTGGGCGTTTTTGGGGGACTGTCTTATGTAATTTTGACGTTCGAAAAGTGCTGACTCTCAGCCTAGTTTGAATAAATGACTTTTGATTTTGATTTGCTTGCTGATGAGAATATTAATTAGTTTCATACTTTTTAGAGCGTTTTTTCCAGTAGTTGGGATTAAACTTTTAACATATTTTTTGGCCAATAAACTCTTGGAAATATATGCTTTATGTCTCTGTGTACAATCACCCGCAGTCATAACTTCGCCACTCTAAAATTCTGGGACTAAAGTGTACCCCAAACAATTAGAGTGAGGCACCGAATGGCACTAAAGTACCTCAAGTCCAAATAAGTGTTAGCGACTCACTACTCTGCGGTAATGGAGATCTCCCATTCAAGTACCCATATGGAAAAGATTAGGTTCCAGTGATGGCGATAGGAGATTTAACAGTTGGCGTAAAAAGAGTACAAAGGGACCATTCATGTACTTGATGCCCTCTTTGTATTTGGTCCTTAGAAATATCTCTTATTTGTATGTTATGCTCAATTATGGACAATTATGGATATTATTATTACCTACTACAGAATACGTCTAGTATAAAAAATAATTAGCCATAGAGACCTCAGTATCTCATACAACTATAAAATAAACTTAGAAAAACACACCAGACACACTACACACACAGACACTGTACACACAGACACACACACACGCACACTTTTAATTTAAATTATAAGTTCTCTGTCAACTGCGACTACGATCTCTTTTTTGTATAAGTACAGTAAAGCTCTTTATAATTAATAGTTCCAGCACTAACCTGATAATTCAACGTTATCTCTATAACAAAATATAAATCCTGAAGACAAAGATGGGAATCAAACAACTTTTCGACTGTGTGGGAATGTCCCGAATGTAGCTACAATAATAGTAAAAAATAAACGTTCAGATACACAAGCAATAAAACATTGGCCAAGGTTTTAAAACAATAGCATCTATTAGGTAATTGGCCGAAAGCACTCGACCGGAATATAGGCGAGCAGATGAATCGAGGTCGGACAATCGCTTATAGTGAAGACACAGCTTTAGCACTGATAGGTACCTACCAAGTTTGGGGCAAATGAAACTCGTAAGTACGTTTTAGTAGGTAAAGTACGATTACTCTAGTAGAACACATAAATAGAATCGTCTAAGGTCACGATAGTATTAAAACATACCTACTCAGCCTATAACGTTCCCACTGCTGGGACACAGGCCTCCTCTCCATGAGAGGGAGTGGGCCGTAAACCACCACGCGGGCCCAGTGCCGGTTGGTAGATGTCACATGTCTTCAATATTTTTGGTTCTAGGACATGCCGGTTTCCTCACGATGTTTTCCTTCACCGTTTTGAAACATATAATTACATATTAAAACATACAACTTTTTAATACCGACTTACCTAGTACCGTACGTTTCGTAATTGAGTTTTGAAAACATCTGACATCATCATTATCAAGCCATTTTGAGGTCGGCTTCCAGTCTAACCGGATGGAGCTGAGTAGCAGTATTTTACATGGAGCGATTGCCTATCTGACGTCCATAATCCAGTAACTGGGTATATGATACCTACCCCTTTACTGATTGTCAGACTTTCGGGCTTCTGACGACTCCTAACGACTGTCAAGGATCCACGAATGATAACCGGGACCAAAGGCCGAACGTACTTTCCGAGACACGGAAAAGTCTTGGTATGGTCACCCATCTACGGATCAAACGCGACAAGCGTAGCTTAACTTAGCTGGTATTACTTAGCCTCACGCCCCTCACTAATTTTGAAAACACGTACATGATAAAGGTGCAAATTCCTACTTATGCAAATAGATGTGAATTAATCTCTTCACCTTTTTCCGTGTAAAAAAAGGGTTTTCTGTAACGTGGGTAGGTTTTTCATCACATTCATTGTTAAGTGTATCCTGTGAGACCACAGAATAATCGTGTTTCAGTCTTTTATACTGAGACATGGTTTTATTTTGTGTGTTTCCTGTGGAGGAGCTCACGGGACTTAACAGGAATGATCTTTATCGTTATTTTGTATTCGTTGGTATTGTTTGTGTGTCCATCTTTATATTTAAAATTCTGCAATGTGTCACTGAACTCCTAAACCGCTGAATCCGATTATGATGAATTTTATGCGTGTGTTTGAGTGGTCCTGGATGGTTTTGATTCACAATTAGTTCCGGTAACTGGCGCGGTTCGGGCAAGACAGTATCTGCCAGGTCCACTAGGTCCAAAACCACAAACACAACTGGTCTTTCCTGGAGAGAACATCGATTGCAAAGTTTGAAAAGTCAAAGAAAGAACGGCGAACCTAAACCTAAGATACAAAAGACTATTAACAAAGTGCCAATGTCGAGCAGTCAGACACAAGGACAGCTCCAAGCTATTGAAACAAGTAATGAAACAGCTCGAAATATATCGCAGCTCACAAGAAATGGAGCAAGACTTCTGTGACAGCTGTCTTATCCACTTATAAGTATTACGGAAGATTTTGCTAGAAGAATGCTATTCTAGACTCTTATTGTATATGCCAAAATGTCTTCTAAAAATGTTCAATCTAAAATCAAAGATGTATGTGGTAAAAATATATTGTATCTATTCTTAATCATGCGCTTCTGCATTTTGCATAGTCTGCTAAAGTTAGTGCGATGTCGTGAAAGTTCAAGTTCAGTAGTTTTTTTGATTATGTAGATAGAGGCACTTATCAAAGGTCAACTGGATATTTTAAATATATTTAGTTGCATTATTTATTTATAAAAAAAATCGAAGGACGTTCAATGTCAAGAAAATAAATTTTAATTAGCCACATGTTCCCACTGCTGGGAACAAGCCTCCTCTTTATGAGAGTAAGCCATGATTTACCACGCGGGTCCAGTGCGGATTGGTAGATGCGACATGTCTTCGATTTTTTAGTTTAAGGACGTGTCGATTTCCTCACGATATGTCTTCGCCATTTTGAAGTGCTGTGGTGATAAAATAATTTACACAAAGTAAAGCGCCGGTCAAGGTTCGAACCTATGATCTACAACTCGTAAGTCACAGCTGTTATCACTGGGCCACCACTGCTACATTCTAAATAAAGCTGCGAAGCTTTAGCGAGAGAAGAACAAATCGTAGATAATGGAACAAACGACAGTTAATAACTAGAGTGAACCTGCACACCATACAGGGTAAATTTAAAAAACTGTAACCCCAAAGGCGTTGTTACTCTGCCAGCTTTACAGATGTTCCAAACGCAAGATAAGTTTTTCACCAGTGCGCAAACTGTAACCCCAAATTCAGCATATCAATATTATGGTATTGCACTTTTCTATGGAACAGCAGTTTTTTTTTTGTATAATCGACGAAAAATGTCTACGCTAGGGGGTCTATATTGATAGGTATGCTGAATTTGGGGTTACAGTTTGCGCACTGGTTAAAAACTTATCCTGTGTATGGAACATCTGTAAAGCTGGCATAGTAACAACGCCGTTCTGGTTAGTTGTGCTGTCAGCTCCAAGCATTAATTGCCCACAGAACCCAAACACTAAACATAGATCGCTTGACCGCTCCACTGCGAATAGCGCTGTAACTTGTCCCGTCACACACAAATTGTATTCCTCGACGAACGACAAACTGTTGTGGCAGTTACCCAATACGTAATTACCGACACGTAACGTGTTAGTAGCGCAAACTTTGACAAACTCATACATTCCCAGGCAAAGTGTAACATACAAAGTTTAATTAGCAAGTGTACGGATCTGGTATTAAACAGAGGGGTATTTGGGAAGTTACACTAACTTGTGCTGGATACATAATGCATGAAGACATTTTGCTAACAATCTTAAGGTAGTGTATGAAGTTGGAGTAAATTGTTTTAGAGGGAAGCGTATTTTGAGTACTCCCTTGGGAAAAGCGTAACGCTACCTGTCCATTGCAACGTAGAAGAGCGGAAAGTAGATGCATAAAATTCTATTGGCACAGTTTCGCTCCTCTTTGCTCTTCTTCGCTCCAATGGATAGGCAGCCTTAAGACAGCTGCAGCTGTTAAGCTTAGACTCTGCTATCCAAAGTTTCGCAAGCTGCATGTTGCTAATGACTTGCGTGACAAAAATATTTGTCCTGATTCTATTGTGCAGCAACGAATCATAAACATTAATTGTCATCATCATTATCTTTTCAGCCGAAAGATGTCCACTGCTGGACATAAGCCTCCCACAAGCGCTATCACTTCGACCAGTTCTGTATTTATCGTATTCAGTGGATTCCTGCAGGATTCACCAGGTCATCCAGGCAGTGGGCAAAACAGATGGCCGATGGGGCCGAAAAGGCGATCGCGTACTAAAAGACGTAGCATTGGAAGGCCTCCCACAATATGGAATTTTATTTCACTCGCAGTTAAAACAATATTTGACAGCACGGTTGGCGCAGTGGTCAAGCGATTGACTGCTGCGCTGCATGTCGCGGGTTCGATTCCCGCAAGGAACAGATATGTATTGGTATGACCTACAAGTAGTTGTTCCGGGTCTGGCTGTTTGCGTATGTGAGTTTAAATGTTTGTAAACGGACCCACAATACAGAAGGAATTACTAGTGTGGGGTAACGTTAAAAAATAATAATACCTGAACACGTCGCTGCTTTAAACCGTTCATTGCATGCAAAACAGACATGCATGCTTACACAGTGGAAAAGCGCCTTCATGTTGGCTGGCATATCCATCCCTTTTATTCCAGTGGTCGCAAGCGCTTGTTCCGAGTTTAAGGTCCTGCATTCACTTCCCGGGTTGGGCAAAGTATTTCATAAACGGAATTTTTCAGTTGCAGCCCGGAGTCTGGAAACATGCCCAGTTGACGGCAATAGGTTGGCCCCCTATTACATGGGACTTAAAACATAACTTACAAAATGTGGATGCTACATAAGAGTAGGTACCTCTGCCCAAGGTGCACCTCTACCTACACCTTCGGGTATACAGGTGTCATGTTATGTTAACCATAAGTAAGGCATTCCCGCTGTAAGAAGAAAATCCAAGGAAACGATGTAATGATTAACACGTTTGGCTGATGAATCGGTGATCTCGTTAGTTAAACAAAAAATTTTTTTTTAAGGGGGCTGTTCTAAGGAATAACTATTCTGCCAGGGGTGCGGATTGTTCGAAAGGGATACCGTGGCCCCTGGCACACAGGCAACTGAAGGAACACGGGTGGGTTTTAGTCAGTAAAAGTCTAACACGCCCTCCCGCTACACTCACATAGGGAGATGTTATTTGATGATTTCTCACCCTCAACAAAAAAAAAGGAATACCTAATGGTTCTATGTATTTAGCAGGATACCCAGTCAGAATAGTATATGAAAATCATGCTTCTTACTGGCAGATACTAGAAGGTAGATTTGTTTTGTTTTAGTTACTAAGCGCAGTCATTGAAAACCAAAAAATAAAGAACTGCATAAAATGTCGCCCCGGTTGGGATACAGGCCCTTTCTCTGTGAGACTGAATGGACCGTAAACCACCACGCAGGCTCAGTGCGGCTTGATAGATGCCGAATTTTTGTTTTTAGTACATGCACATGTACATGTTTGCTAACGAGGTAAATTATCCCTTTGATTAATAATTTATTAATAATCGTATAATTGACTTTGTATTGTATCTTCATTCAAACTTACTACTAAAAAAATACGTATATATTATATTTGTACACCAATTTCATTGGTAGGACATAGAGCCCGACTAAAATGTAAACATAAGAACTATAATACCTGTGTTCACAAATAAGGATTGATTGATTGATTGTTTGATGTTTCTATTGCAATACGCTGATCTTGCTTTCTTTTTTTCTTTCAAAGTTAATCTACAGTAGATTGTTACTACCGAAAGACTCATGCAAATACTATTTGAAGCGTTGTGGTACCTACAGCCAGATACTTATGTTACAAAACTCAAGAGAAACCTTCCGGCTTAGCACACATACTGTATATTTCTTGCGGCGATCAAAGTCAAACCCGGAGCGAATGGCTTAGCTACTACGCCAATCGGATAGACTTTCAGCTTCTTGGTAAACAAAATAGTAATTATAGCGACTCGCTTCTTATTCACACGGTTATGAAGACTTGAAAAAATCATCGAGATTTCTTTATTATAAACAAAATCAACCTAAAATACACCCACTGCAGGTACACAAGCCTGTTCTCCATGAAAGGGAGGGGGTCTAATCCATCATGCGGGCCCAGTGCGGGTTGAGAGAATACACATGTCTTCGAATGTTTGGTTCTAGGACATGTCGGTTTCCTCACGATGTTTTTCTTCACCGTTTTTGAGAGCAGTGGTGATGAAATAGCTAACACAAAGTAAAACGCTTGTCAGGGTCCGAACCCACAACCTACAACTCATAAATCGCGGCTGTTACTGGGCCAGCACTGCTCTATATTATATATAAGTTTAATATTAATATATTAGCACTGGAACCAGAATAAATGCTCCAACTGATGGTGAAAATTGCATCAAAACCCGTTGTGTAGATTTGAAAAACAATGCCTTCACAAGAACAATCATGAAAAGCGAATTTAGCTTTTGCTCGCGTCTGCACCCGCGTGGATGTCAGGTATCGCGTAAAAAAGTAGTCTATGTCCTTCTCCGTATCCCAGGCTATATTTCTGACAAATTGTATGACGATCGGTTAAGCGGTTTAGGCGTGAAAGCGTAACAGACAGACACACAGAGTTACTTCCGCATTTATAATATTAGTAGGAACTATGTTTAGTTATTGTTACAAAAGTATAGATTTAGGGAAACCCATCCGATAAAATGGTCTTTCTACCACGCAACACGAATGGTTAATGTTGTTACTTGCCGACTGTCCTAATTTATAGACCGGTGGCGAAAGGAATTGCAAATTACCCGAGAAACAAAGGAAACTAAGCCATAAAAACTAGGGGACGTGCCGCCGTGCGCAGCAATTACTAACTTTTATTAGACTTTAATAGGAACACACCAACAATTAGAATACTTTGTACTGTCTAGACAACGAGAATCTAAGAATTTTATTTAGAAACTGTTCAAGAAAAGAGAAAACACGACAAAGCTAAACCTATTCCCCCTTATTACAGAACAAGGTTTTTCTTTAGGTATGGTTTAAACCTTCGAGCCTGTTTTAAAAAAAAGAACCTAACTGAAATCGAAATAGAGCTCCTTTTACAAAACTGACAAGTTAGCCATAACGTATAATAATTCTATTTCAGTTCTAAGTTCTTATTTCAAAAACAGGCTCGGTGGTTTAAACCATACCTAGAGAAAAACCTTGTTTTGTAATAAGGTGGTAAATGTATTACTAGTCAAAAACTTACTGTTTTTCTAATGCATTATCATAATAAAAATATTAGCTTTCTGCGCATTGTGACAAATTTCATACTCCTCCGTTCACGTCATCTTCGTAACAAGGGCTACCTACATATTTTTTGCTTCACTTGTTAATAATTAGCTTTTGCCAGTGGCTTCGCCCGCGTGATCTTCGAAAATTATCCCACGGTAACGTACTATCTAAATAAAAAGAACATACTACTGGGATGAAAAGTATCCTACGTGATAATTCAGGTTTCAAACTATCTGTTTGCCATATTTCATCCAAATCCGTTCAGCCATTTTTGCGTGATTGAGTATAAAACATCTAAACATACTAACTTTCACATTTATAATATTTGCAGGATATAGTAGGATATAGATACCATTTAACTACACTATCCAAGAATGGTTTTTCGACAAAAAGATGGAGAAAAGGCCTGTTGCTTTTTGATTAAAAATGCATGATAAAATATTATTCAAAATCTATAACATAGGCAACAACATACCTAATCTTTAAATTACAATTTAAACATTATTAAAAAAAAAAAACATACCTAAGTAACTACCCGCCCCACAACACAATTGTTCATTGGACTTTAAGCTACGTTTTAACAGGATCGGTCAATTGTGGACTTACAGGGTCCATATAATATTTTGCAACAAATCTAAAATTCTGAAAATTGAATAGAATGTTCAAACTCACAGCTCACAAATATTAATATTCGTCACAACCGAAGCGGGATTTATAAATATGAAGCCAGCGAATTTCGTAACGAGATTTTCATTTCCACGAAAACGTTCATTGGGTTTGTATGGCAGATACTGAAAATACTGTAACGATACTTTTATTTGTTAAAATCAAATTAATTGGGCGTGTTTTATTTGCAATCAGATTTGTTCTATTGATACTTATTTCCTAATGACAACCAAAATTGACAATAGGAAAGGAATTGTAGAAAACACCTCATTTGTTCACCGCACCTCAGCGTTTTGCCGACGTTTCATAATTCATCGTCATTTCAGCCGAAAGACGTCCACTGCTGGACATAGGCCTCCCCTAAAAAAGGGGTTTTGCCATAATCGCCACATTTGGCAGGCGTATCGGGCCGATGTTTCAGTACCGTGGATCGGGGTTACTTTAATCAATATTGAACTTTGAAGGTTCATATCTCTTAAATTTGAAAAATTTATGAAAAATGGTATGGTTATGAAAAATACAAAAAATGTCAAATAATCGGTTTTTTATAACTCTCGATTCTTGTTATAATACGTGAATAAATATTACTTTACAATGAGAAAAAAATTAAACTGACTGATCAAAGTTATACGTACGATGTAGGGTTACTTTGATACCCCCCTATTTTATTGCGTAGTTACAAAGTAAACCCAATATAATGCCAATCCAATTTCAAAAATCAAAATCTGCCAACACGAAAAATAATTAACTTTTTCATTTAAAATTGTTAGTGAATTCCTCAGGAAACGCTTTAACAGTTCTTAAGTGTTGCTTAACTAGAAAAAAAACCTCCCATGTTGCGTTTCATTTTACGCAATTAGCACTTTTCTATGAAATGGAAGTTTTGATCAAATTCATCCCGCGAGTCAATGTAACCCCGATCCACCGGTACAAGATTTTCATAGATTTATACCCAAAACATATATTATGTATTTTCAAAGGTCGCAAAAACCTTGAACGCATATTAGGGAAAATAAAAGACGAAAGCTTTTATTATTCCGACCCAACTAAAATATTCTCCAGAGTCTACTATTTCTCAACGCATTTCGAGAAATTTATCCATGGAGTATTTAGTTAGTTTCGTTGCAGAGATTGTTATCTTCGCGACACATTTCAATACACCAAAGGTAAAATGAAACTTAGCAAAGCAAGTTCTCCAATTTTAACTTAAAGGGTTACAAACTGTCGACGGATATTAAACAATGGCGGACTGTAATTGTAGATAAGTTCGGTAGAACGTTCTACGTGACCAAAAGTTTCAGCTAATCAATTCAAACTGACGGAATTAATTTATACTGTCGACAATGATTTGTGATTCGGCGTGCTAATCTGTTCTTAATTTTGTAATTGCTGTGGTTTGAGATCACGATGTTTTTTTTTCTTCAAAATCCTACCAACGTTATAAATGTGGATGTTTGTTACTCTTTCACGCAATTAAATTTAGCACACAGATCGTGGCGACCTAGGATACTTTTTATCCCGGTACCTAGTAGGTACGTTACCGTTAGATAATTTTGGCTTCCACGCGGGCAAAATCGTGACAAAAGCTAGTTGAACATAATTTGATAGCCTAGAGAACCACTAATTATGATCACGGATCAGATTTAAAAATGTCAAGATAAGACGTTGGCCTCGTTTATTGGCAGATCGAAGCCGACGTTATAAAAATCTTGGAGTAAGTACAGAGGCCAGCACATCAAGCTACCCCAATCTGTCAAATTTCTTTGATAGTTTTTCAACTTTATTGCAAAGGAATAAGGTTTATGTTCAATTGGGAAAATTTGATAGTTTGGGATAGCTTGACCTGCTGGCGACTGTAGGTACATGGATTATTGATCTATAATCACAATTAAAGTATTTTTCATAATTATTTTTAAGTAGGTACCGATTTTAAACAAACAACAAAGACGTCAACAGTTATAGAAACGTCTTTCGAAATAAATCTGCTACCTTTTTGCAGTCCCTTAGGTAGTTACTGAAAACCCTTTTATCACGCAAGTTTCGATAAAAATTTAGAAATGGTAAACTCATCGAAATCGAAAAACTTTAAAAAGAATTTCCGTAATAAAAACCCATTGCAAGGCATCTTGGGAACAACAGGTGTGCGATATCAAAGGTATTTGGCAAAAGGATAGAGGGACGGTCGACATTAGGTCGGGGACATATCGCACGGCCCAAATCCCATTCTTTAAAAGAAATAATCCAATGGGCCCGTCCCGAATAGTTTTATGCTCCAGTGATTGCCATGAGAGGGATTTGAATAAAATGAATGTAAAATCTTGTCGACAGAATAGCGTCTTCAACTGATATTTTACATGATAAAGTAACTTTGCGTTTACTGAATTATTAATACTTTTACGTGGAAAACTGGATGCTTCGTGATGTCTGTTATAAATTCTACATATGTTGTTGCAGTGATTTCTGTTTTCAAGGAAAGGTTCTTGAGAAATATTGTAGGTATCTTTTGCATAGTTCGCTATCTATAAAATGAATGAAATGAATTACCTGTTTTTAGGAATAGGTACAGTCACCATAAGAGATACGTTTATGGTTACTTAAGGGGACACTTTGCGCGGGCTCGAACTCACTGGTGGGCCTGGCTAAAAATCACGCTGTCTCACCAGGCTTCGTATCCGACCGAGATAGTATCAGTGGTGAGCAGTTAGACGCTAGTCTACACGCACAACGTTATTGAGTGAGATGCAGGAGCATTTTTGACAAAAAAATCGCGAAAAAATTAAGAAAAGTCCTTCAGAAGATCGGGTTTTATGAAAAAACCACTGCATAAATCAATGAGCAATAAAGTTTATTGAACTTTTCGATAGTTGAACTTTGTCGGTACCGACTTGGTTTTCGAGATTTTACACTCCTTTTATTACTTAAACACGCTCAAAGTTAGGTTAAATTAGCAAGAAAAACTAATCTTTGTTGGCTCATAACTTTTTAATGGCTTTTTATTTTAGTATTATGTTTCCGTACAGACAATAAAAATAACAAGACAAAACCATAGCATGTTTAATTTTTGATGTACATAGTCAAACAGTGGAGTAAAACCCTCCCGAAGTTTGTATGGAAAAAATGTGGACAAGTGTCACCTTAACTCGGGTTGTCGAATAAGTATAGTCGAAGTTTAGTGAGACACCGATGGACGTTTTCGAAAGTTTATTTGGATAAATTAGCTTTTGTTTTCTATTAATATAAATAAAATGTTCCGTGTAGTGCCGTACGTAAAAGAATAGCACCATCCCATTTCTTCCCGTGGGTGTCGTAGAAGGCGACTAAGGGACTTACTAGAGAACGGGCAGCAGCGTTCTCTATGCATTTTACCACAATACTGCGATCACCAACCCGCCTGCCAAGCGTGGTGATAATGGCAAAACCCCCTTTTGGGGGAGGCCTATGTCCAGCAGTGGACGTCTTTCGGCTGAAATGATGATGATGATGAAATAAAAAAAAATCGAAAACATTCATCTTTTTCATAATACACTTTGACTATTTCTGACGACCCATGGTTAGTTACTTTTGGTGACCGTGTAAGCCATTTATTTTCTTGGAAATATTATAATCGTCAAAGAAAAACTCTCCAACCTGCCACAGCGAACAAGTCAAAGTAAAAACACGAACTGACAATAAGTATCTCCTTGTTTTCGTGCAAACAGAATGTTCTCAGTTTACCGAGTGTCTACCGACTATTTGTTAAGAAAGGCAAACAACCACAAAAACAGGGTTCCCCAGGCACCGTTTATACTTCGTTGTAATCGCAATTACGTCACGAATTCGACTCTATCTCGAATGGTCCTCTGTTGCCACCCCAATGGTGCCCATACATTGCCCGATTTTAAGTTCGACATTCGATTTTACTGTCGAACGATAAACACAGCAATAAAACGGACCTTTGACGATCGGCAAAATTATTACTCCATTTTATTTGATCGGGCGTATGGCACAATAAATTCGAGAAAATCTCTCTTACCAATTTGGTCCACCTCGAAATGTTATTAAATACAATATCGTATTGGGGAAACGATTAATATTATGTTGCATGCCAGTAATTCAATACATTTCACCATTGTCATTTCAGCCCAGAATTATCCACTGATGTGTAGAAGCCTCCTGTTTTTCCAGCCCTAATTCCCGGTTCCAATTCATTTACATGACATGTACAATATTAAAGATTTAACAAAGGTTTAATTGATGCACTTACCTAATTCACAAAAGTATGGCTAACGCGGTCACATTAGATAAACTTGAGTCCTTTATTTATGTATATTTTACTTCTATACAACTTACCTACATAAATTCCTTTCCTTTATAACTACACTAACTTTTGCCAGCGGCTTGACCCGCGTGGAGGTCGGAATTTATCCCACGGGAACATACCTACTACTGGGATGAAAAGTAATCTTTGTGTTAATCCGGGTTATAAACTATCTGTGTGCCAAATTTCATCTAAATCCGTTCAGCCGTGTTTGCGTGATGGAGTAACAAACATCCAAATATCTAAACATCACATTTATAATATTAGTAGGATAAAGGCGTGCCTGACCGTCAAATTACATTTTAGCACTTCACGTCTAGCATCTACCTCCGGAATATTTGCAAAGAAAATTTGTCTCGTGTGAAAATTGAAAAGTCACCGACACGTCGTTTAAGATCCTCATTTTCCTTTGAGTGAAGAAGAAAATTCTGTTTGCCTAGGAAACCCCTTAAACACCACCAACTTTATGAAAGAATAGACGTAAAGCGTCAGGGACTTGAAGACCCCGAAGGTTTTTCTATTTTCATTCGTTTCTCAGAATTTTGTAGTCTTTACATTTTGATGTTTAGTTAAATGTGCTAAGCTTTTAGTATCTAACTTTGTAGGTACAAGTTCTGGCTTACATGATAATATTCAGATCATCGTCACTATCGGGTAAAAAATACCTAATGAATTCAAATATAATATCAACATTAGATCATTGCAAAATTCGTACTAGAAGATTTATAAATTTCGAACGATCTATGTAGTACCGACGACGACGCTTCAATTTAAAACTACCCTATTACCTATATCAAACCGAGCTACCCGTAAACTGTGCATCAGTTAATTTCCACCGAGTACAAAATTAATGCCTTGAAAAGTTCTACACGAAACACATCCTTTATAATCTGTACCCACACGAAACTAAGCTCCAGAACGGACAAAAGTTATTTTAAAAACGCATAAAATATTCATACCGGATTTTGGTACCTAATATTTAATTTAAATTCGACGGAATTAACATGAAGTATTATATTGCGAGGCTTTTTAGAAATGGAAACAAATTTTTAGAAATAACAAAAGATTATTCTTTATTTACAATAATCACAATTATATTTTTGCTAGCTAAATAAATACTTACCTACTTAGCTTCTTTAACAGTAGTTAATAAACTTTAAATTTAATTTACTCATACATCTGACTAACAAATCGCATTAAACTCTTATCAAACTATTTTCTTAAAACATCTAGCCTCTCATAAAGCTTTGAGAAAAAGTCAACAACGTTTAAAGAAAATGGTTTAAGCGTGGCATACTTAACGGTATTTGATTATCAAATATGTGAAAGTGTTAGTAGGTACAGAAGTAAAAATTACTTACCGATCATTATTATCCGGCAGCGACTTCGTTTATCCTTAATCCTTGTTAAAATACTTTTAAAAGTTTTTGTCACGGCGTTAGCCAGGAAAATAATTGCCCGAGAGAAGCCAGATAAATTTAATTTTTGATACGATGCCCTTATATGGTGTTAAAGGTAAAGGCGCAACCACTAAACTCAGCCCTTTGTATTCAGCCAACAGGGAATGGGTTAGGGAAGTTCGCGCGCTGAGTGCCCCGAACCGACTGAATCGTATCCGGGATGGCTTTTCCCGATTTTCCATGAAAGTACAACTTTGGGAAGGATGCCTCACTCGGATCTCTCGGGAGCTAAGTTAAATCCGGACAGCGCCATCTATGTTTTATATGCGTAAGTGCGCAGTGACATCTGCAGTATATTGCGGAACTACATACCGTAGGAGAGGAAAATGATACGCTATTCGAGTGCGCAAATGCTGTCGCAGATAGATAAAGCTATCGACAGATGGCACTGTCTGTCAGTTTCAAACTTTATCATTTTTGTAATGTATTGGGACAAATCATAGCAAAGTTGGTATCGCTTCTAAAGGAAGTCGGGTAAAATGAATTGGATAACGCAGCTCACATAAACGAAGTTTTTTCATAATGTTTCCTGCCAATCACACAACAGCTTCAAGGTGCCTTAATTTATGAACATTAAAACTGCATCAACCAGGATGTCAACGAGTGCCAAATATTTACTCCGTTAATAATTAGGTACATAGGTATTACCGATGGCGTTTACCGTTTAGTCCAAACATATTTTTTTTATAAGTCAAGCTATTTTGCTAAAATACTACGGGTTTTTTAAATTATATCCGCGAATACGTTGTCGTCGTGTCCCCAGTTTTGTCCCTAAGTAATTTTATGTTCGGTGTACCATAACGCGTGGTACGCTTTTCGGTTTTCTGAACAAAAAGTTGCAAAGATTCTCGCGACGATCGTTTTTAAATAAGAGACGGGGTAAGGCATGTTACACATTTGGTCAAGACGGCACAGCCGGGCAGCGAAATCGAAAATATAGATATTTTGCCACCCAACTGTGCTGAATCGTGTCGAATTATGACCCAAAGTGCCCAAAAAGTGAGTAGCGCCACTTACAGGGTCTAAGTTTTCAAATAGGTACGGTCTATTTGAAAACTTAGACCCTGTAAGTGTGAGGGTGCTACTCACTTTACGGGGAACGGAAAAATATGAGATTATGGAACGAATTATCCATTCATTTTATCATTTCTGATAATCTTCTTCTTAATTATGGCTTTAGACTTTTGTAATGTTCAAGATTTTTTTTACAATAATATGATTTAGAATGTACAAGCATCCCTTGGCATCTGTATGTACTCGTTAAGGAGTTCCACAGGGTTCAGTTCTTGATCCTTTAATATTCCTCGTCAAAATGATAAATCTGATGGAGATGTCTGAGAACCGAGTAGAAAAGGTTGATACGCATACCTAAGCGTACCTAAGTGAGCCATGAAGTTGGGCACGCCACGATTACGGCGGTAAGTCCCCTCTTTGAGGAGTGGCTTGAGAGGCGGCATGGCGTCCTCACCTACCGCCTGACGCAGGTCCTCACCGGACACGGCTGTTTCGGGAGGTTCCTGTTTCGGATAGGGCGGGAGGAAACGCCCGGGTGTTTCCACTGCGAAGATCGCACTGAGGACACGGTGGAGCACACGGTGGCGGTCTGCCCGGCTTGGGCGGAGCACCGCCGTGTCCTCGTGGAGGCGATCGGCGGCGGCGATCTCTCGCGTCTGGCCCTGGTCCAGGCCACGGTACGGAGCGAGAGTGCATGGGTAGCCGTCACCTCCTTCAGTGAAGCAGTGATGCTCGCGAAGAGGGAGGCGGCGCACGTCAGGGAGAGGCAGTCTATGCGCCCTTGCGACCCTAGCCGCCGCAGGATACGGAGACGCCCTGGGCGTCGGGAATCCCAGGCCGATTTTCGGCCACCGTACGCATAAGCTTGCGGACGGCGAGTAATGGGTAGCTCGCTGTCCGGTAAGGACCAAGCCCAAGTCGACGGCGCGTTGTGTTCCACGCACGCGCGCCACAAAGAGATGTCAGCACAAAATGATGGGGCCCGTAAGGGCCGATGCTTGCCAGGGGTGCGGGTTTGTTCGAAAGAGATACCACAGCCCCTGGCATACGGGCTACTGAGGGATCACGGGTTTTTTTTTTTTTTTTTTTTTTTTGGGTGGGAAATCCTCAAATAACTTCTCCCGCTCTGGGTGGAGCAGGAGGGCGTGTCAGACTTTTACTGACTAAAACCCACCCGTGTTCCTTCAGTAGCCCTTAAGCCAGGGGCTGTGGTGTCTCTTTCGAACAAACCCGCACCCCTGGCAGGCATCGGCCCTTGCGGGCCCCATCATTTTTTGTGCTGACATCTCTTTGAGGCGCGCGTGGAACACAACGCGCCGTCGACTTGGGCTTGGTCCTTACCGGACAGCGAGCTACCCATTACTCGCCGTCCGCAAGCCCATGCCTACGGTGGCCGGAAATCGGTCTGGGATAGGGATCACGGGTGGGTTTTAGTCAGTAAAACTCTGACACGCCCTCCTGCTCCACCCAGAGCGGGAGAAGTTATTTGATGATTTCCCAAGCAAAAAAAAAAAAAAAAATGCGAGCCTTGAAGCTATTATAGTTAAAAACCTCTTACATGCACTTCGACACAAAAAAAAACTTTTTATTTTATTATATTTGATCATACTACACTTTGCCACGGCGGGTACCTACCTATATCTTGCAGTTCTAAGAAACTAAATAACTTTTAAATACATATCTGTACTGTATGTGGCTCTTAACCTTACTACAAGAACCGATTATAAGATAGCAATTTTCAAGGACTCTTGAGTTCCTGAAACTAATCTATAAAGAAAATCTTTCGTTAACACTAAGAGGCGAAACAAATGGGTTTTAACCTTAATGCATCATCATCATCTTCATCATTTCAGCCGAAGGACGTCCACTGCTGGACATAAGCCTCCCCAAAAGGGGGGTTTTGGCATAATCGCCACGCTTGGCAGGCGGGTTGGCAAATGCATACTAATCAAATACCTATTATTTAAATTATTATAAAATATCCTGTGTGCGTCACAACCACGTGACGGGCGCATGGAACGTTTACCTATCTATCAATTTATTTAATCTTTATTTTTATTTGTAGGGTTCCGTAGAGTTCCGTAAGTAACGGAACCCATAAACGAGTGAATCACTTCAGTTTCCGTCTGTCGTTCTGTCAGTTGGAGAATTGACTGTGACTTTTGTCGATGTATGTGAGAAAATGTTTTTCAACGAGAATATTTCGTTTGTTTTTGAGATAAATTTATCCCAAATACCCCTCATTGTGCGTGGTCTGATACGCACTTGGCCTTTTTTTTTAAATGCCTACAAGCATTAGGCCTAGTTTTAATTGGTTTTGTCCCATACTTCATTCTCCTTCTAAGTTCAAATCCGCTTTGGGATAGGCTAAGCATATTTTATTTTTTCTCAAACATTTTCACTCATTGACAAACAGACTATGGGTATCTATTATAAAAACATAATATTCTCATAGGTCAAAGAAGATCAGATAATCTTTTATAATATAAACTACTGGTATTAAATACCTACTTAGTTTTTTTTTTATGACGTCATTCGACTAGTGCCGTGTTAATCAAATGCCATTTAAATGAATTGATTTCCGTCTGATTATTGTAGCTTAAGTTGTTCAAGGCGTCACTATTAACATTAATGTGCTTGAATATCTACTAAAAACGTAAGGATTTCTGGTATCAATCTCAGCTTGAAAATAGCATTTTTTTTTCTTTATTTAAGCAACCGACAGCGGCACATAATTATAGTATACTAGCAGCGCTCCGCGGTATCACCCGCGTAGTTCCCGTTCCCGTGGGAATACGGAGATTAAATATATACATATATATCACCCGGGAATAGTGTAGCTTCCCAGCAGTGAAATAATTTTTCAAATAGGTTCAGTAGTTTCGGAGCCTTATCATTGCAAACAAACAAACAAACAATCAAATCTTTCCTCTTTAAGTATTACATTTTTGTGGTTTGTCTGTATAACTAGGATAAGTACAAAACATGCGAACGGACTAGGTACGTATTAAGAAACATAAAAAAACAATAAAATACTATTAAAAAAGCTTTAGGTATCTACCTACTAACATAATATGGACTTGTTAACTACTCTGTGCTTGGTCTGAAATAAATAATGTAAATATATTCTGATTATTACTTTTAATTAGCTCTCGGCTTTCTTCGCGAGAGAACCTCTGTATTTTCTGCCTACCCCCCTCGGATGAAGGCGTAAGTTTATGTATTCTATGTTTATAAGAGCATATGTGGTTGGTTTTGACATTATTTCATACTTAAATCATAAAAGACAATACTATATTTCTCAAAAAAAAAAAACGTTTTTCAAAAAAATAAAACAACCGACTTCCAAGAAAGACTAGAAAGTGAAAAATAACTTTAATTTCGGAAGTCGGTGACTTTGGATATGTATTTTATTAATTTCTTGTCACCGCCTTTTGAAATTAAAGTTATTTTTCACTTTCTAATGTTTTTTGGAAGTCGGTTGTTTTTCTTTTTTTAAGTTTTTTATGCGATAACCGACATCCACGCTGGCGGAGCCGAGGGAAAATGCTGTTAGTAATAATTTGAAGACATGTGACATCTACTAACCCGTAATGGGCCCGTGGCGGATTACGGTCTAATCGCTCTCAGCGAGAGGAGGCCGGTGTCCCAGCAGTGGGAACATTATAGGGTGATTAGATTACATAGTTGTGCCAACATCTAGATTAGAAAAAGTTACCAATAGAAACGTTCGTTTCAAAGTTTTTGCATATATACTTCCTCAGATTGGAAGTCGGTTTTTTTTTTTTTTTTTTTTGATAAAAGGTTTTATTTTTCATTTTTTAGCTATAGTACCTACCCGACGCCAATTCGAAATTTCATCATCCTTGGGGTCAAAACAATGCATACCTATTTATGCTATAGCAGCAATCTCGGTTAATTTGCTGTCAAGAGTTTCGTTATCTGTCTCCGAAAAGCATCATCCGATCTATATGAAATTTGAATGGGAACATATCGAAATAAACCCCTTTCGAACAAAAATTTTTTTTTTGTAAATCGGTCCTTAATCCGCCCCGCACGGCAGTTTCAGGGGGCGCCAAAATCATAATATATGATTAAATATAAAAAAAAAACTTGCTCCACAAAGCGCCTAACATACGGAAGCCTGGTTGGCTCATTGTCTGAATTTGTAAGAAAAAGGCGCCACACGTGTCCAGTGTTTGAGATAAATTAATTCGATGTAGTCATTAATTTATCTCAAACGCTGGAGAGAGGGGCGCCACTATCAAGTTTCTGTCTGTTAGAAAAAATCGTAAATCCGGAGCTAACTGTTTGCCAGACTTTTGGTCTTCTGACGACCAGTAATGATGTCAAAGATCCACATGACAGCCGAGACCAGCGTGCTTTCCGAGGCACTGAGGGGTCTTGGTGTGTAAAGATGGGCACCCATCCATGGACCAACCGCGGCAAGCTTAGCTTAACCTGATCGATCGAACCGTGCGGATGTACTTAGGCACAAGTCCCTCAATATGACACAAACCCGAATGTGTTTACAAGTGTTTCTTCTTATTATTAGCAGAAAAAACCTATCAAATTTAAATGAGAACTTGCACTGCAAGTTGCCATTGCACTCATAGAACAACAACACGCATCAAATATTTGTCTCGAGTATTTATTTTAATTTTAGCCTCTTCTATCTTATGTCTGTCTACGCATGGGTTTCCCTTCATATTATTGTCCATTTCATGATCACACGCACGATCGTTTCCAGTTTCCAATAAATGCATCTATTTCATCCCATTAATTCTTTCTTCTTGGCGACCACCAAGAAGTTCGGAGAAATCTTGGTGGTATGTTTAGCATAAATCAAAGTAATATAAAGAAAGCGGACAACATCACATCTACGAGTATCTATATATTCTATCTATAAAAATAAAAAGATAAGTCCTGACTGAATGACTGACTCATCAACGCCCCGCCCAAACCCTTGGACTTAGAAAGCTGAAATTTTGCGCAGAGGTTTCTTTTATAATGTAGACAAGGAATAAGGAAGGATTTTTCGAAATTCTACCCCTAAGGGAGTTAAATAGGGGCTGAAAGTTCCACGCGGGCGAAGCCGCTGGCAAAGGCTAGTCAACTGATAAACGTCTACTGCAAATGATCATAGGTCTGCGTTATATGGCAGTAGTGGTGGCTCAGTGGTCGACTACGAGTATCGAGTTTTAGGTGGTAGGTTTGATCCGAAGCCGGCACTTGGCTTTGTGTAAATTATTTCATCACCCCGCTCTCAAAACGGTGAAGGAAAACATCTTGAGGAAATCGGCATGTCCCAGGACTAAATATGCGAAGTCATGTGGCATCCACGAACATGCACTGGGCCCACGTCGTGGATTACGGCCCGCTCATGAACAGAGAGGAGCGCTGTGCACCAGCTGTGGGAACATAGATATTATGCTATGCTGTGCTTTATGCTGTTTCAGCAGAACATCATCGATCAATCTGTTCAGCCGACATGCTGCAGCAGCCATTGCTGGCTACTGTCAATAAAGTCAACTTCTAGGTCTATAGGTAGCTGGCATGACAGTGTGCAAGCTTCGATTACTAAACCAGATACATATATAGCTCCAGATAATTTTAGTTCAGTTGCATTGCACGTCATAAAAAGGTTGTTTTTATTTTTCATTTATCCATTAGACGTATTACCTCAATCTTTAACACAAGAACAACTGGAAAATCCCTATTTTTATTTATAAGCCGGAGCAAAACACCAAACTAACTTAACAAAACAATTTTGCTAAAAAAAGGGGCTATATCCAAATGACCACCAATAAATCTGGACAGTTTGCCCGAAGAAATATTAATCATAGCGTACGAGCGATATAAATGATGAAGTGTAGGAAATATCATGTGATTTCCTTCTTCCTTCTGAGTAGGGGAATGAGATCATGGGACAGTGGAAGGGAAGTGGACATCATAAACGACGTTGATTGGTAAGGGTTGGTTGCACAAGCTTCTTTGAAAATTATGAAACTACACCACACAGGGTGCCCTATAGCATCCGCTGTCTATCCGTCCATTGGTCTGTCAACGAGCTGTATCTCATGAACCGTAATAGGCAGACAGTTGAAAATTCCCAGAGTGTGTATTTCTATTATCGCTATAACAACCACTACTAAAAATAAAATGTTAAAAATGAAAGGGTGTCTCCATATATGAAACGTGTTTTTGCCTTGTGGTTAGGAACCATCCGTATGCGAGTTCGACTTGCAGTTTGCTGTTTTTTTTTTAAACTTCATTATATAACGCAGAAATGTTCTGTGTGATGTCGGACGTAAAAGAATAGCACCATACCATTTATTCCCGTGTGTGTCGTAGAAGGCGACTATGGGACTTACTAGAGAATTGGCAGCAGCGTTCTCTATGCATTTGACCGCCATACTGCGATCACCAACACGCCTGGCAAGTGTGGTGATTATAGCAAATCCTCCCCTTTTGGGGGAGGTTTATGTCCAGCAGTGGACGTCTTTCGGCTGATATGATGAAGGAAGACATTTCTAAAATTTCCACCCCTAGCAGTCAAGCTGATAGCTGCTTGATGATAAAGTAGACACACAGCAACATAATTGAAACAAAGAAAAACTATTTCTATTGCACAGGCTAAAAGACACAAAAAAAAAATATACAGCACAAAAAGTTAAAGTTTAAATTTCAAAAATTAAATAAAATGTGTTTATTGCAATGTCAAAAACTAGTTTTAAGGTGACACTTGTCCACATTTTTTCCATACAAACTTCGGGAGGGTTTTACTCCACTGTCTGACTATGTACATCAAAAATTAAACATGGTATGGTTTTGTCTCGTTATCATTATTGTCTGTACGGAAACAGAATACTAAAATAAAAAGCTATTAAAAAGTTATGAGCCAACAAAGATTCGTTTTTCTTGTTAATTTAACCTAACTTTGAGCGTGTTTAAGTAATAAAAGGAGTGTAAAATCTCGAAAACCAAGACGGTACCGACAAAGTTCAATTAACAATAAGTTCAATAAACTTTATTGGTCATTGATTTATGCAGTGGTTTTTTCATAAAACCCGATCTTCTGAAGGACTTTTCTTAAATTTTTCGCGATTTTTTTGCCAAAAATGCTCCTGCATCTCACTCGATAACGTTGTGCGTGTAGACTAGAGTCTAACTGCTCACCACTGATACTATCTCTGTCGGGTACGAAGCCTGGTGAGACAGCGTGATTTTTAGCCAGGCCCACCAGTGAGTTCGAGCCCGCGCAAAGTGTGCCCTTAAAGTGTCCTTACGGCTTCAGCAAAAATGCCACATAACTAGTGCCTCACGCTGGTTTTCAACTGGACCTGAATTGCGATCAAGTGCATGTTGTTCCATTCAGAAACCGAACCTGCAAGTCGCAACCCCTACAACGAATTTAACCGTTCAACCTCTTCGTGAATCGAGTGATCGAATCGCCTTTGAGTTATAAAACTTTTACCGAAAATCCTTCACGACCTAAGAATACCTATAGAAAAAAGTTTCCTCGAAGGTTTTCCTTCGTGAACCTCACATGTGTACCCAGTTAATCTTCTGTAATGACCATTTCAACCGTTTAATTGTAGTCAGCAACGCTTCTTCCCCAAATAAATTAACTACCCCACATTTGCAGGGTTACATTTGATCGGGAAATGTAGACCTAGATACAAAATAGTTATGTTGGATATACCAATCAAGAATTTTTTCAGATGTGCTTAACCTTATTGTTTTTTTTTTTGTTGCCAACTTTGTAACTCTAGGGAAAAAAAAAAGTTTAAAAGTGATTAGTAGGTAAAGTAAATCTACATATTAATGTAGCTAGGAATTTCGATTCAATTCAATAAATTGGTTGAGTAATCTTACTCGAATTGAGAGTAAGTTATATATTTAATCATTTTTATTTATTTATTTCAAAAAGTATGCAAATATAACTTTACAAAATCGAATATAAAGAAAGTAACATAATTGAATCTGGCGTCCTAGCTAGGTTACATGGTAACCTGTATTAAGGTTCGCCAGCCCAGTTTCCCACAGGGGTACAAAAAATTGAATAGACTGCTTAGGATTATAAGGTGCAAACGTACTTAACTTAAATTAAGTGTTATTACGTGTGTGTGTTTTGTGATGTCGGTGTGCCTGCGTACAAGTTGGGAAGTGAGAAGATATTCAGTGTCGTCTTTATTATAATTATCATACTATAGAAAACAGATTTGTTTATTTAAAGAAACCAAAACGATTGAACAGATTTGGATTGAAAAAAACATTGGCACAAGGGTAGACACTTATGCCAGCGAAACCACAGGGCTTAGCTATTAGAATATAAACTTAGTAACGTACCTATATATTAATTTACTTACGTAAATCATTGACAAGAGGTTAGAGTAGATTCATCAAGAAACAACATTTAAATGAGACATTAATTAAACATAATCAGCACGTCCAACAACGACAAACCAACGACATCTGTAAGTCAATGTTTTGGTGAGAATTCTTAATTTTCTCGTCTAGACTTTAAAAGAGACTGTGACTTCTGAGTTTGTTTTGGCCTTTCTTCGCAGAGTAGCCAGATAGGAACCGCCAACCTCATCTAGTTTTAAAAATATGATTGACGTGTAAAAGCGTTTGTACAAACGTAGTTAACCGACTTCAAAAAAAAAAGGAGGATGTTATTATGTTTGACTGTCTTTATTTTTTTTTAATGTATGTTCACCGATTTCACTCCCATTTGTGGACCGATTCTCAAGATTCTTTTTTTATTTGAAAGAGTATACTCCTGAGGTGGTCCCATTTGCACCAAATCAGGAACTGATGATGGAAACCCAGGGAAATCGAGGGCAACCCTCAAATGTTATAGGTAATAACAATGTTTTTCATATATTTTGTAAAGCTATTAAAATATTTGCGTATGATCATCATCATCTCATAACGCTGAGCTGATGAAGGAAGGTACAACTCCGTTCTTTAACGGTTAGGAGTTAGGTGGAGGTTCGGGCATAACTCCGTCATATATAGACCGATTTGCAATATATATTTTTTTGCAAGAGGGTCCTATTTACATTTCATATAGATCTGATGAGGCGTTTCGGAGGCAGACAACGGAACTCTTCAAAAAATGACAGAACATCAACCGCGATTGGCTATCGCATAAATATGTATTGTTTTGACCCCAAGGATGATGAAATTTCGCATTGGTGTGGGGTAGGTACTAGAATTAAAAAGTGTAAAATAAAACTTTACCCAAAAAAAACAATCGACCTCCGGAAGAACACTATAAAGTGAAAAATAACTTTAATTTGGGAAGGCGGTGACCATAAATTAATAAAATACATATCCAAAGTCACCGACGACTTCCGAAATTAAAGTTATTTTGTACTTTATAGTGTTTTTCCGGAAGTCGGTTGTTTTTTTTTTTTTTCAAAAAGTTTTTTCACTGAAATAAAATCAAAATCAATGTGTCTAGCCTTTTCCCAACTATGTTGGGGTCGGCTTCCAGTCTAACCGGATGCAGCTGAATGCCAGTATTTTAGATGGGGCAGCTGCTTATCTGAATCCACAACCCAGTTACTGGGTAACCCGACAACCCTCGGTAAGACTGGTTGTCAGACTTTCGGGCTTTTAATGACCCGTAACTACTGTCAAAGATCCACGTATGACAACCGGGATTAACGGCTTAACGTGCCGAGGCATGGAGGGGTCTGTAAAGATGGTCACCCATCCACGTATCGACCGCAGCAAACGTAGCTTAACCTGATCGATCGACTCGTGCATGCAGCTTTTTATTTACCCACAAGCTCCTCTAATATTAATGAAGTTTTACATTAACATTGCATACGCATTATTATTGTGTCTTACATAACGACAAATTGCCTTGAAATTAAACATTAATTTATTACGAGGTTAATTTGGACCTCAGACACTCGTGCACGTTTGAGGTAGGTAATGTTTTATTTATAACTTAAATAAAGTCGTTCCTTGATAATTCTATTAAAAAGTAGTAAAATATCTCAAGTTTAACCAGATAAAGTTGATTTTCTAGTTTTCGTTATAGTGCAATCAGGACCTTGAAACCAATCCTGGTAAATCCCACCAGAAACACATTCATGTAAAATGTTACCAAGACGAGACCATATGACTCACACTGTCAAAAAGTTATCAAATCTCATGTAGAGCCAAGATTCTAATTCTACACGCCCTAACTACAAGGCCTAAGAGCACAATTTCTACGTGCTGAAACTTGGCATACCAAAACTATACGCGGTTTTTTTTTTTGGTGGGATATCATCAAATAACTTCTCCCGCTCTGGCTGGAGCAGGAGGGCGTGTCAGACTTTTACTGAGTAAAACCCATCCGTGTTCCCTCAGTAGCCTGTGTGCCAGGGGCGGCGATATCGCTTTCGAACAACCCGCACCCCTAGCAGGCATCGGCACTTTCCCTTGCGCGGTTACACAAACAACATTTCTTGGAGTAATAATAGACCTAGGACATCAATTGGAAAGCACAAGTAGATGATGTATCTAAAAGAATAAATAAATTCGGATACGCACTGAGGAAGGTAAAAATATAACAGACATTAAAACTGCTATTACTACCTACCATGCTTATGTCGAATCTTTCATACGGTATGGGTTAGTCATGTGGGGTAATAGTACCGATAGAAATAGGGTATTTGTTGCGCAAAAAAAGTCTATTCGTGCAATATATGGGCTTCAACCTGATGAATCTTGCAGGCCAATATTTAAAGACCTTGGTTGATTACCGCTACCCTCTTTCGGTATTTATGAAGTATGCATGTTTGTTAAGAAGCATAAAGACGTATTTAAAAAGGCAGAGGATGTATATTCTCGAAACCGGTGTGATCCTTACAGGTTTCTAATAAGTGACTTACCGAGACGGGCAAAATTTGATAAAAACTGTTTAGCTCTATGTGTGGTCGGATGAACAATAAAATTCCAAGGGACTTAAAAACTTTAGATCTTAGACTGTTTAAAAAAAAACTATTTGAATGTCAAAAAACTAATAACTTTCACAGTATTAAAGAATTTACTGACGGGAAACATTTTAAATGTAACAAACAATATTTGCATGCTATGATATAAGTAAGCTAAACATGTATGCTCTATATGGACCTTAAAACAACTTTATATACCATGTTTTATGCAAATAAATATTATTTCTATTTCTACATCTTAGTCAAAATATGTGGCTTGGCCATTTCGCTACAATCACATGGCCGTAAGGTGAAAAATTTATCCACTGTTCATTACTTTTCTGTTACACAATAGTTCTTGTAGAAACTTATAAAAAATATAACCCACATTATTTATTTTTTAATTATTTATAATCAAAACAAGTCCCTATACCAATTTTCAGATCGCTAGCATCAAAATTGGGGAAGTCGCATACAAATTTCCATCCCCTAGTTTTAAGGTGATAAAAATTCCAAGTTTTCGATTTTTTTTGTTGTTTGTGCACTAAAACTAGCTTACATACCAAAAGTTCAGTTTTCTAGGACATTAGGAGTTTTGATGATCATCAGTGAGTCAGTGACGAAATCAGAAGGCCAATTCTCGTAATTAAAAACGTTCAAAATCTAGTCGGAGTCTCATCTCAGCGACAGTCAAATGTTAAAAATTTATGAAAAATCGAGGTATTTTTGACAAATTGACACTGAGATCAGACTGTGAACGTTCCTAAAATTACGAAAATTGACCCTCAGAGTTTTTTAGATATCAATCCATATAAATAAAAAGAAAAGTCCTGACTGACTGACTCATCAACGCCCAGCCCAAACCCTTGGATCTAGAAAGCTGAAATTTTGCAAAGAAGTTCCCTTTATAAATTAGACAAGGAATAAGGAAGGATTTTTCGAAAAAATCTTAAGGGAGTTAAATAGGGGATGAAAGTTCCGCGCGGATGAAGCCGCTGGCAAAAAAACGACGTAGCGCTTCTAGAAAAGGTAGGTAGTACCCTTTTTTTTTTTTTTTTTTTTTTTTTTTTTGGGTGGGAAATCATCAAATGACTTCTCCTGCTGAGTAGAGCAGGAGGGCGTGTCAGACTTTTACTGACTAAAACCCACCCGTGTTCCCTCAGTTGCCCGTATGCCAGGGGCCGTGGTATCTCTTTCGAACAAACCCGCACCCCTGGCAGGCATCGGCCCTTGCGGACCCCACCTGTGGTTGCTGACATCTTTGACGGCGCGCGTGTGGAACACAACGCGCCGTCCCGTCTACCACTTTTCGGCCGCAGAGGATAGGGAGAGCGGCCAACGCTATACCGACACTCCTCTTCCCCTGCGGCCCCACCGCGTCCGCCATCAAACGGTGGCGGCCCCGTCCAGGCCACGGAAGGGAAGAGCGCTGCTCAGAAGCACCGGCACTCCTCCTCTACCGCAGCCCGTAACCCTCAGCCGCGATGCCTCCCATTCGACATCGCGGCCCACCTCAGTTGCGGTGCACCTCACCGCAACCTACTTTTTGGCCGCTACGTCAATGGCTTGAAGGCAAAAGCCCTGACGAGCGGCCCCACCGTTGGGTTCCTCTTGGCTTCACCGTGGATGGGAGACCACGGTTACTAAGCCCCCCCGCAACGACAATGCGGGAACCCACTCGGGGGGGAGGTAGTACCCTTGCGCTCCGCTTGGCTCACACTGCCGTGCCCCCAGATAAATGTAATTAAACACTTTAAAAAATCTTAAAAATTCATAAAATAATAATAATTTTCGGGAATTCATCTTAAAGGCTACGAAGTTTAAGGGGGAGGTGTTATGAGCTACACCGCGTAGCAGCAAGGACTTATATATTTAGGTTTCATATTAAATGGCACTTCAAAGCTAATCCAAATCGATATACCTACGGTTAGTAGTTACCGGTATAGTGATTTATCAATCTTGAAAAAATATTTTGGGTACTAGGGACGTGTGTACTGCGGCCTAGTATTGGTTATATAAACACATTACGTAATGATATTATATGACACTCTTTTTGTTGTAAATTACTAAACCGTAAAAAATATTTTTAACGTTTTAAATATTTATGACATTGATTAACTCACACACTGATTTATTACTTGTTAATATTCTAGAAAAATCGTATATTTACTCTTACAATGTTTGTAAATATGTGAGCACTATGTATCCATCATAAAATTAATTTATCTGTATTGCTTCAATAGCATTTTTTTTTAGTTTTGCCTATTTTGGTATAGTAATAATTTTATTCTGGGTGCATCGTTTTTCACACATAATTTTATAATGAGTGTACTTTGTTCAATTGTATTTAAAACATTTTAAAAGAGTAACGGTGGAGTTTCTTGCCCGTTCTTCTCCATACGAAACTACATTTTGGAATGGGCTACTAGAATCAATTCTATTTAAATGTAAATATTGACGTTCAAAAGTGCCTTTTAAGTGCCTAATTGAAATAAATGCTTTGACTTTGACTTTATAATTTAAAAAATTGCCACTTGCCGAAAAACTAACTTGTACTGCTCAGATCGCGTAGTAGGTCATGTAGAAGATAACTTTGTAACTCAATAGAAAATACATAAAAAAAAAAAAAAAACTACTAAAATTAATATGATTTGTATAATAACTCTAAATATTAATGTATAAAGGTATTTTAAACTAATTGATACAGAAATCGTAATCACTTGCCTGATCTGTCTTAATTATCCAGTAATACAGAATTTAATAAAATAAATCAAGAGATTACATTTCATTTTAACTAAGAAATAACTCGTTTTCTAAGAAACGACAAATTGTGTAGTAAAGTATAAGAAAAACCGGCGAAGTGCGTGTTGGACCTCGCACAATGAAGGTTTCCTTAGTCAAGATGAATTTATCCCTTTGTAGTTGAAAAATGTTTGTTATAACGTATATCGATCATTTGTCAACGACAAGGTCAATTTTCCAACTGCATTACTGCAAAATGTAAGTTTTTAATTGTAAAAATATGTATATTCTTTTATGTGATAAAACTACAAATAAACAATTTTCGAACATTTTGCTTTGCTTGTGCTGTGAAACTTTGTTTCTTTCCCAGTTTCATGATTCTAAGTCAACAAGTAGTACTATGAAGGTTTTGATTTATTTATGAACAAAAATTGGAGATTTTGACATCATCAAGATTCAGATTAGATTGCGAACATTCTTATAAATACGTTAATTACCTCTCTGAAAGACACTGTCAGTAATCCTCATTGGCCATTAGAAAATAATTATAGGGAAGTTACCCCTACGCAGCTACGAAGTCCCCTACGCGGCTACGACGTAGCAGCGTACCTACGCGCGTAGCCCTTTGAAAGTTGACATTTCTTTTTACAAATGTTGGACGTTGCTACGTTTTTTGTTTTATTTTTGGTACCGTCTATAAACTTTTGAGTTTGTATGGATAAGTTTGTATGTTCGAAATTTCTGATCCGATTCCGAAAATTCGTTCACTTATGGGAAGCTACAGTATTGCTGAGTGTCATACGACATATTTAATTTACGGGCAGAAGCTAATATTACTATAAAAACCTTATCCATGAAAAAATACATAAGCAGGTAAATATGATTTTTATGGTGGTTGGTGATACCGTGCTGGAGGTTCGTCAATCTCATATAATTAAGCCTTATGGTATTAGAGAGCGCAGTAGTGACCCACGGGACGTGACTTACGTGTTGGTGGTCGTTGGATGGAACCCAGACAAGCGCTTTTCTTTATGTAAGTTATTTCATCACCACTGCTCGCAACACGGTGAATGAAAACATTGTTATCAAATCGGCATAATCCAGAGGGAGGCGGCGCACGTGAGGGAGAGGCAGTCTATGCGCTTTCACGGCCCTAGCCGCCGCACGAGACGCCCTGGGCGTCGGGAATCCCAGGCCAATTTCCAGCCACCGTTGGCAAGAGCTTGCGGATGGCGAGTAATGGCTAGCTCGCTGTCCGGTAAGGACCAAGCCCAAGTCGACGGCGCGTTGTATTCCACGCGCGCCTCAAACAGATGTCAGCTTAATTTGATGGGGCCCGCAAGGACCGATGCCTGCCAGGGATGCGGGTTTGTTCGAAAGAGATACCACAGCCCCTGGCATACGGGCTTCTGAGGGAACACGGGTGGGAACACAGTAAAAGTCTGACACGACCTCCTACTCCACCCAGAGCGGGAGAAGTTATTTAATGAGCTTGCAGGAGCAGGTTCGCGCCCAGCTATCGGATGCGCAGCACGGGTTCAGGCCGGGGCGCAGCACTGCCACCAATCTCCTGAATTTCATGTCACAGGTGGTACCAGCTGTGGATGCCGGTGTTCAGGTTGACGCTGCTTATTTCGACTTCTAAAAAGCGTTCGACACCGTCGATAATGACATATTATTACGTAAGTTAGCAGAAATCGGTGGCACTCCGCATCTATTGCAGTTCTTAGCCAGCTATATGCAAGACAGACAGCAGTATGTAGACTACAACGGGTGCGAATCCGATCCGTATTACACCCGGTCCGGGGTGAGTCAAGGCAGCAACGTGGGGCCTCTGGAATTTATAATAATGATAAATAATTTACCAGAAGTCGTCAAAAATGGATCTTGTTTGTTATTCGCAGATGACCTCAAGTTGTTGTTTGAGGTTAGGACGGAGTCTGATTGCAGACGTTTGCAGGAAGACATTGATAGGATAGTGGAATGGAGTCATGAGAACAAGCTCTACTTCAACTTATCCAAGTGCTCGGTGATAAGTTTCACCCGCGCACGTGCACCTCTACTCTACAAATACGTAGTGGATGCTGTACCGATGCAACGAGTCACGCAGGTAAGGGATTTAGGGGTTGTTCTCACTCCTGACCTGTCGTTTCGCGATCATATAACGAAGATCTGCAAAAAGGCATTTAGAAACCTAGGGTTTGTTCTGAGGCAGACGCGAGACTTTACCAGCATCACAACCATCAGGGTCCTGTATGACGCATTAGTCAGGAGTCATCTGGAACATAGTGCTGTCATATGGGCCCCACATGAGGCTAAGTACTCATTGATGTTGGAGCGAGTCCAGAACAAATTCACGCGCCATCTGTACAAAAAACTTTATGGGATATACCCATTTTACCCTTTGATGTACCCCACTCTATTTGTACTGGGTATGGTGGGGTACAATCAACTCGGGGTGCGGCGCGAGTTTACGTTAGTATCGTACCTGGTGAAACTGCTCCGAGGCATAGAGTACAACCCGGGAGTACTGCAACGGTTGCACTTGTACGTACCCGACCGTTATGTGTGGAGGCGACGGCCCCCGCCACTGCTGGTCGTACCATCAGCCAGGACCAACTTGCTGGCTAAAACCCCTCTGACTCGAGCAATTCGCACGATCAATGAAATTCACGTAGAATTGGATATATTTACATGTTACTGGAGTGAATTCGCAAAAGTACTATTGTTTATGTTGTGCTACAAACAATGATCTTGTTGTGATTTAATTTTAAGTTTGTGTGTGACTTTTCTATCGCATTAGGTTAAGTACCTGTAAGGATAGTTTTAAGGGTTTCAAATAAATAAATAAATAAATAAATAAATTTCCCACGCAAAAAAAATGTGTAAATGCGAAAGTAACTGTCTGTCTGTCTGTTACGCTTTCACGCCCAATCCGCAGAACCGATCGTCACGAAATTTTGCAGAGATAAAGCCTGGGATATGGAGAAGGACATAAGCTACTTTTTAAACGACTTCCAAAAAAGGAGGAGGTTATATGTTCCACTATATGTTTTTTAAACGACTTCCAAAAAAGGAGGAGGTTATATGTTCCACTATATGTTTTTTGTTGGTTGTTTTTCTTTTTTTAAGTTTTTTAAGCCATAACCGACGAGCCGAGGGAAAATGCTGTTAGTAATAATTTGAAGACATGTGACATCTACTAACCCGTAATGGGCCCGTGGCGGATTACGGTCTAATCGCTCTCAGCGAGAGGAGGCCGGTGTCCCAGCAGTGGGAACATTATAGGGTGATTAGATTACATAGTTGTGCCAACATCTAGATTAGAAAAAGTTACCAATAGAAACGTTCGTTTCAAAGTTTTTGCATATATACTTCCTCAGATTATAAAACAAAGGTAGATAGACCGCGCGGAACACCAAGAGTGAAGCCAAAAAAAACAAGTACAGATTCAAAAATCGAGTTAGTACGCTTTAGTATTTGGTTTTTTGGCCTCACTCTTGGTACTCCGCGCGGTCTATCTGCCTTTGTTTTATAATTTGAGGGTACTTCAAATAAATTGCTACAGGTTGGGTAGGCCTTGTACGATCTGGCTTGAAGTAATTATAGATAGATTATTGATTGAATTTATTTATAAGCTGTCAGATCTTTCGAAGGAAAGATCTCCGGGACCTACTTTGAAGGGTTTTCAGGGACATAAGTCTTGCGGCACTAATATGGCACTAGCAGTGGACACTCGACGGCGACACTGTAGGTGTGAGCTGTGAATGTGAAGTCGTCTTTATATTTCCATAGATTTTTTTAAAATGAAATTCCGTTTATTTATTTATCTTTATTTCAGGCACATTACCCACAATTTGGTTATCCCACCGGGTCCCGAAGGCTTGATTAGGCTATGGTTTTTGGTGATATTTTTGTTCTTATTTTTCATAGTGCCTCGTTACGTAAACTCCACTTCCAACCTATAATTTTGATAGTAGTAACTTTGTTTCTGTGTCAATTAATTATACTAAGACAAGTATAATTAATTAATACAGAAACATAAACAAATTAGGGACTATAATTAAACTGTAAAAAGTTTATCTATGAACCTGTATAATATTCCCCAAGTTTTCAAAACAACTTAAGGAATACTATATCGAATTATTGCTATAATTTAAGGGATAGTTCCTAAAATTATTTTGGAAAAGAAAGGTACTTTAAAGCATATATTTTAAAGACTACCTATGTATAAAAGCGGATATTGCAACCAGTTGCACCCGTGAGCAGTAATGAGTGATACACATTTAAAGATAGGCAAGTATTAAGTGAGATTTATAGTATTATTTAGCGTAGTGAACTTATTAACACTAAGCGTAATAGTTATTTTAAAGCCTCTGACTCTGATCGAGTCATTGTGAGTCTCAGAAATAATTATAATTAGAAATAACAACTTAAACTTGAATTAAGTTTACGAGTCATCATAAAAGTTATCATAGTTCATGCGACAGGTTAAATTCTCCAAGTCCAATTATCTAGGTAATTACTTACGTAATACCTACTTTTGTTAATGTAACGTGATACACCTAGATGCTTACTCGAATTAAAGCGCTAACCGCTAACTACATCGGTATTAATTATTTCCCAACGAGGCGGCTGTACGCGTGTAAATAATTGTATGTAAACAATGAAGCATGCAGCGACTGCCTGATAGTATACAAGTGCTGCCCGGCACTATCACATACTGAAGCAAGTGTGTGCCAAGGACAGGCCTATAGTGTGCTGCTGGCTGAAAAGAAGCTGAAAAAAGTTTTTTTTAAGTTTGAAGTTGTGTGAAGATGCGTGGACAGCGGAGTGGCGACTGGCGAGTGCGTCCGAGATGGCGGGCGCGCGCGGTCATACGACGCCACTTCTCTCTATCAGCGCCCTCCGCCGCCCTCCTCTCCGCACGCGGCGCCCGCTGAGCGGAATTTGCACAAGCGGCGCGCCTGGCGACGCGGTTCAGTGTACGTGCGACCGCTCGCGGCCGAGGACGAATTGCCGCGTCACGCGCATTGCTCTGCTTATTACGCAGTTAAAACTATCGCTGACCGCGTGGACTCGCGTCAAACAACTTTTAGTGACTCCCCACTTGTTATATGCCCCAATTAAGTACACAACACGTGAATTAACTCCCCATAGACCCAGTGATAACTCTTATCAGTGTGGAAAAGTTACAAAGTGTATACCAAACTCGGAAGGACGTCCGATTTTGCGAATTCTTGGGGACTTTCGACGCCGCTGACTACTAAGAAGATAGTTTACCCGTTGCTGGCCGATTTGAGCCACGTTACAAGGTTATCGCGTCTCTAGCCCGCCAGTGATGAATTGGAAAATCGGCGCGTAGTCGCTCACGTGGTGTGCGCCCCGCCCCCGCCTCGCCCGCGCGTATATTTAGCGAAAATCGCCTCTCGGGAGCGGCCCGACGGCCGACGCTCGCTGTTTATGAACGTTAGTGAGACGCCACATGTTATTGGCTTCGAATAACAGAACCGATAAGCAGAAGATAGATAACCTCTTCGGATCGTGATCTGGGTCCGAAACTTCTGGAACTAAAAAGAAATCGGTAAAAAAATCAGAAAAGAGAGCGCGCTGAGATGCTAACGGCCGGTATCGGCACGCGCCGGTGAGCGCTTGAATTCCGACACACCTACCAAAAAATTCCACTGTTCGAGATAAAGTGGGCAACATGTCTATACAAGGGAGCGGTGGTTACCAAAGCCCGTGGTCGTCGCAGGGAGGGCACTCGGAGTTGGACGGCACGATTGAATTAGAACCTTTGGGCGAGCTGGCAGAGGTCGGTTTCGAGCCACAGACGCGCGCGCGATCCAACACGTGGCCGCTGCCAAGGCCAGACAACTACGTCGAAGCGGCTGACGACACAGGCTCCAAGAAGAACTCCAATCAGAATCTGAGTGGTAAATACCATTTGTCCAACGAAGCGATAGTAGTAAGGTCGCAGTCGCGATACGCGCTGCTATTTAGGTCGGCCCACGTAGGTAGTCCGAGCACACTCCTCGTGTAAAATTCCAATAAAAAACAAAACCGTATCATGTATGCTGATACGAATAAAAAATAACAAACTTTGTTTACCTGCAGAATCACTAACTTAGGTAGGTACTTATGACCGTAGTGTTATTAATCGGTGCACCTACCTTTATTTGCCACGCGTTTGTGATTCCTATTACGTATCAACCTATGTATGTATACAAATAAGTCGCAAAAACAATGATATCGAAATTGTTTGCGCCGCAAAAATTCTACCAATGATAGCATCATGTATGAAACTCAATCGACCTACGGCGTAGGCATTAAGCACGTAGGGTGACAGTGTAAAATGAATAATTTTCAAATCCTAGTTAATAAATATATATTAGGTGGTTCGGCTACATTTTAATTCAAATAAGTAAATAATTAACATAATGCGTTTAACATTTCGGAACATAAAAAAATTGGTTTGTTCCAAACTATCTATTTCAATGACTTTTGAGCTATTTTAAGTAATCATAATATAACTAACGAAACAAAATAACGCTAGCCTTATCTAATAGTTATAGGGTAATGATTTACGCGTTTAAAAAAAAAAACAACAAAACTAATCTTATTATTATAAAATTATTGCACAGAAAACTCACACAAACATACAAGTATTTACAAGAACACATGGATTTGTTCTAATTACAATAATAAATATTACAAACGCGTAAGGAAAACAATGCAATATTATAAAAACCATAATCAGTAGGTACCTAGGTACCCACCTCGCACTGTTTGTATACTTTAAGTATATGAAAAACTAGTAGCTCCCCGCGATTTCACCCGCGTAGTTCCTGTTCCCGTGGGAATTCAGGGATAAAATATAGCCTATGTCACCCGGGGATAGTGTAGCTTCCCAACAGTGAAAGATTTTTTCAAATCAGTTCAGTAGTTTCGGAGCCTATTCAATGCAAACAAACATACAAAAAATCAAATCTATCCTCTTTATTATTAGTATATAGATTTATATATTAAAAGCCAGGTTTTGTTTAAGAATGCTAAAGGTACTTATATATAAATAATAATGAAAAAAAAAAACAAACAAGACGAACAATTTAATTAGGTACGAACAATTTTTACGTTAATTGTAAGCAGGTAAATACACAAATTATTACCAACACATCCGACGTTCCCTCCCAGTACACTGAATAAAAACTTGTAAATTAATATATTTTCTTAGACTAGCTTCTGCCTGCGGCTTAATCTGCATCTTGTCATTTACCGGGATCAAAACGTATGCTATGTGTTAATCCAGATTATCAACAATCTGTGTGCCAAATTTCATCCAGATCGTATCGGCCGTTTATGTGTGAACAAGTGACATCCAAACATACCGAAACTTTCTCATTTAAAATGTAGGATATAGTAGGATTAATCTAGTTGTCAATGAACTGTCATTTACAGGGTATCAAGTTGTAGTTTAGTTAGGTTGCTTTTTTTTTCAATTTGTTTTCATATAGTAAAGTACAGGGAAAAGTTTATAAAAATACCTTGTTGCTACGAAAAGTACCTTTAGCCAAAAGAAACATTATAGAGGAAAAGCAATAAAATAGTGCGTAAAATAATTGTAATTAAAATACCACATAATTATGATAAATAAATCAAATAAGTTTCAGCATTTCCACACACACACTTCCCGGCTGAAACTTATTCTATATATATATAATAATAATTGCTATTTTACTACAAATCTACATCTACATTAATATTATTTATTGGAAAGATTTGTATGTTTGTAACGAATAAACTAAAAAACTACTGGACGGATTTCAAAAATAATTTCACCATTAGAATGCTAAATCATCCCAGAGTAACATAGGCTATATTTATTACTAGAAAAAATTAGGGATCCCAAACGTGCGAAGCCGGGTCGGGCCGCTAGCAACTTGCACAGTTAAAACTTAGTAGTACACTTTTCACAACAACATGTTTAATGCATTTCGCAATAAAAAATTCATAATTATCTGCCTAGCCTTTTCCCAACTTTGTTGGGGTTGGCTTCCAGTCTAACCGGTTACAGCTGAATACCAGTATTTAACTTGGAATTAGTACCTATCGGACCTCCACAGGTAACAAGATACAAAATGAATAAGTAGGTAGATATATTATATTATGTTAAAATTTGCACAAAAGTAGCTTGATGTACAGAAGCCAGCACATCAAGTTACCCCAATCTGCCAAATTTCTTTGATAGTTTTTCAACTTTATAACAAAGAAATAAGGTTTATGTTCAATTGGGAAAATTTTACAGTTTGGGATAGCTTGACCTGCTGGCGACTGTACTTATCAAAATGCAATAAAAAACAGTGGCACTACGGGAGTGCCGACAGAAGTGAAAATTTTAACAATTACGTGTGTATTTTTTGAATCGTCAATACATTATTCATAATCATAATTTTAGTATTATCTTCTAAACGGGTTATCTGATTTTCATAATTTCAACTGGAATATTAGTTCTGGATCTATAACTATCTTTTGAGACTTAATTTATTGAAATACCTCCACTAAAAACAGAGGTGTCGGTAACGGTGTCGCGAGTTCAATTGTTTTTTCCTATCTCAAAAAATACCCAACGCGCCTAAAGAAGTTTTCATTTCAAAAATATAAAAATACCCACAAACAGACATGTTGCGCCGACCCCAAATAAATTGGGGTAAAGGCAAGAGAATGTTGATAAAGACCTTAGAATGAACTCTTGAATAAAACTCCTGGAAATTATCTCATTATTAATTAATGGTGTTTAAAAACCATAATTACTACCTACTGTGCTCAAATATTTAATGAATGCACACGATGTGCATACCTACCTACATTCATGAGACATCATAATTAAATTTAACTTATTTGCACACGACAATACACTCACTCTTTACCTACACGTGGTAAATAAAATAATGCATAATTACTCTTACCTAGCGTACATTCATTATTTTGCCTTAAACCATAGTGTTCACGTGTTAAAAATGTCAATTGAAAGAATGCCAACAATAGTTCGATTTATAAATTATCAGTTTTTTTTTTTGTAAACTCACTAAACATAATTAAACAGGCGAAAGTGAATAGTTTTGTCATCAATTCAAAAAGTCTAATTTTAGTGTAGATAACAATAAACTAAAATATTCAAATAATTTATACAATTAATCCAAAAAAAAAACTTCAAATAATGATTAAGTACTTAGATTTAATTTCGTGAATAATTACACGGTTATTTTGACGTCGCCACTTGAATTGTATCACTACAACTGTTTATTTACCCTACATATCGTATCAACCTGCTAGCTTTGATCACGCACCTACCGCACCTATTACGTACTTTGACATTAATAGGTTGTTGCACCCGAATTTTCTTGACATTGTATTGATATACAGTACCTAAACGTCATATGAACGTCACTCAGCGCGCTATGGAGCGAACTGTGCTCGGAGTTTCTTTGAGAGATGAAATCAGAAAATGATGAAATTATCCGGAAAAGAACTGAAGTTACCGACAAAGCTTGCTGAGTAAGCAAGCTGAAGTGGCAGTTTGCTGGCCATGTTTGTCCAAGGACCTATGGGAGAAGGAGCAAACGAGTCGGGGTACTTGCGTAACACATTAACAGTAGAAATAGCTTTTTTGACAGTTCTACAACATTCATTGCGTTATTCACGTTCTTGAGCAGACATAGTTTTCGAGCATGAAAAGCAATGGATTAGCAATATCTTTAAAAAATCTGATTGTGATTGACAGTGTGTTACAAAATTAGCTTAGTGGAGACCGTGTATCGGCAAGCGTTCTATGGTGCACCCTCCAGTTAGATGGGCCGACGACCTTAAAAAGGTAGCTGGGACAGATGTGACAAGCCTGGGAGAGGCCTATGTCCAGCAATGGACTGCGATAGGCTTTTTTTTTTGAGGGTGGGAAATCATTAAATAACTTCAGACTCAGACTTTTCATGACTAAAACCCACCCGTGTTCCTTCAGTTGCCTGTGTGCCAGGGACCACGGTATCTCTTTCGAACAACCCGCACCCCTGGGGCCCTGGCAGGACTGCGATAGGCTGAGTTGATGAATACGTTACACTGTCCATAAGCAGTTTATTGTAATAACCTATGTATTTCAAAACTATGGGAAATTATTATTGGTGTGGTTTACCTTTCTAACTAAAACCAACGCAACTGTATTTTGTTCCGGCGATAACGTATTTTGACGTAAGCCAGGGTTGTCACTAATGGTCAGTGAATAAACAAAAATAATTCAAGTGTTGGATATTGTTTTAATATACGTCATTATCACGCACTTGTGGGAATTAGTCACGTCATTTTGATTGACGATTCATGCGTCTACTGGATTCAGTAACGGGGTTTGTTACTATAAATAAACGAAGGTAACCTAACTTGAACGTATTTTTCACAAAAAGGAGGAGGTTCTTTATTCGGTTGTAGTTTTTTTTAACATTTTTGGTCGTGATTAAAGGGAATCAGTCGTGGATTTCGTTTCGAAATAACTTTCAAACTTTTTTCAATAATAACTAATCGATTGCGAGTCCAGAATTTTCCAGTTCTTACTTAGACTTCTGGTACATATATAATCCGATAGTATAAATAAATAAAACGTCATCCTGAAAGACATTTTCTCAGATAAGATACTAAAATATTACAATGCTCATTTTGGACGACAACGCACAATTTTATAATCTTACACTGACATTGTTATTGATAGTAAAATTAAGGTAAATAAATAAATAGTAACCCTAATAACCTAAAATACATACGTCAATATTAGCAAGAAACTTATTAATTTACTATCCAAGGAAAATAACAAAACAAAACTATCGATAAAAATGTAAAACACGTCACAACTGGTCCCAATAATTGAACAAAATAATGTTTAATTAAATAATGGGAAAATTTAAACTAAATTACCTTTAGAAACCTTACAGGCATTCTTCACACTACGTGTTGTATAAAATACTTCGATTAGGTACAGGACGTTACAAGTGTCTTTTGAAATTTCCCACACTATAGGGACAACTAATAAAAAGAGCTTGTGTTACGAAAAATAGACCAAGGTATATTTCGCTAAGGCCCTAACCTTTAGCCAAGTTAAACATTACAGAGGAAATGCAATAAAACGGTGCGTAGAATAGTTGTATTTAAAATACCACTACACTAAATACACATAATTTGAACATAAATAGAATAAGTTTCAACACACACACCTCTGCTGAAACTTATTCTATTGATATAATAGTTTACATTCTACTACTACAATACAAAACAACAACTACTTAATAGAATTTAAGGCAGGATATTAAAGGAATTAGACAACCAGAGAGCGTATCTAAAATTTTATACGAAGCTTTATATTTAGGTAGCTAGATGAAAAACTAAATATTAGTATTTTAAAATATACATGAGCAAAAATTAAAAAAAAAGTTTTTTTAAATATATATTTTTAATACATTTTTTTAATTGGTCTCCTACTCAATACCTCTAGTAGGTAAGCTTAATAGAGAATCCTTATATTCATATCCCAGCGGGTGGTGGTAGCTACAACACAGTTATTATCTTTTGCAGCTATCATCGTTTCCCTTGTAATCATGCCAATATGTTTTTCAAAAATAAAACAACTGTTTTACCGTATCATTTATTAATTTATTTAAATTAAACAGCGACTGGCCTAACACAAACTTCTGTTTCCAGGTGCGCCACCCCTACCTTCAGTAGGTACTAAGAAGAATTCCTCCCGTCGGAATGCCTGGGGAAACCTATCCTACGCTGATCTCATCACCCAAGCCATCACCTCCGCACAGGACAACAGACTCACGTTGTCCCAAATCTACGAGTGGATGGTCCAGAATGTGCCATATTTTAAGGATAAGGGGGATAGCAACTCTTCGGCTGGATGGAAGGTAAGACTTTCAATATTTCGACCTAGCTTTAGATCTGTTTTTTTCCATCTCTAGTTATCTCTTGGGCAGATTTTAGATCCGGACGCTGCAATTCTTTCTATATGCTGTAATTAATTTGTCGCACTTATTTGTTAATTGTGTAAGTCAGTCGTCACAAATAACTATGTCGGAGATAATATAATTATTAATTAAAATATTGTGTACGTACTAGATAGAAATGTTAATAGCCAATTAGATGAAACTTTTCAGTTTGTATGTCACGATTGTTGGTTGTTATATTGTGGTTATCTCGTTATTTGACGAACATAATTATTTGGTTTGATTAACATTAATTAATTTAATACAATCACTATGGAAAATTGTAGTTTTCCAAAGGTAAGAAGACTACCTACGTAAAAAATTTAAGAAGACTAAAGTAGTCTTCGTACTTTTTTTGCATAACAAATAAATAAGTTAAAACCAAAACGTAAGTTTAAAAATTTAAACGTTTTTCGTTGTTCCTGATCGATCAGCTACAAAATTAAAACTTGGTTGTCAATTAAAATTTCGCACCAGGACATGAGTTGTCTTGGCTTACCTGAAAGTCATTAAATAGACTTCGGACTCAGGAAGGCCGAAGCAAAGAAAACATGTTCAGGTGGTGATCCACAGATGACTCCGCCTTGGAGTGTAAATGCTATCCCACAAACAATGGGGAATTAATATGTCCTATTGTTTGCACGCTTTAGGAGTTGACGGTCACTACTAAAGGTGCAACGCTCGGAGCCAAATTATGTGCTGGCTGTATATATTTTGCTATCGACACGCTCAGAAGAAAGTAATACTAGGATATTAGAGAATCATTTTGACGACTTCAAATTTTGAAAACGATTTGAATCCAGCAGGCTTAGAACAAGAACCGTGGACAAGCGTTTTTTCGTCGGAAGAGTAGACAAAAATGACGTTTCCGTATAGACAGTTGACAGTTTTTCACCGGGAAATGTTGATTTCTATTGTAAAGTAGAGTAATCAAAACTTGAAATCGTGCTTCAATAAATTGTTTACAGCATGTTCAGCAATATTTCGTGAATCGCACAGAAAGTGTTTTAGAAAATATTTATAAGGGCATTCCTTAATATGAGTCATTCTGGCGCTTTTCCATCCGGTTCACTGTTTGATACGAGAAGGTGGCATCATGCCATTTTGTCTGTTATATCGTGGTGGCTTATCTCAGGGCCTATATTTTCTCGAGGTACAAATGAGCCTTTATTAATTTGTCACAATAATTAGCTACGTTTTATAAGAATTTTGCCAAGTATTTCGACGTAGAAAGATATAGTTATCGTCTTAAGTCTTATCAACACTTAAATCTTAACAAGTTCTAGCTAAACGGGATACAATTAATTTAGTTTTAGTTGGGAAACTGAAAATGTATAGTTTCTTTTATTATTAAATTGAACCAGTGCATTCAATTTTGAGTACATTCCACGTAGATCGATCTTTTTTGGGCTTCTATCTGGCTGACATTGAAACCAGTGGGTGTCAACGCACACACGCGCGTTTATGTTAACATTAGTTCGTAGTTTAGAGGCGTTTGCGTTGGCGACTTAGCGCTAAACTGTTTGAACTCACGCTATGATTCGAGTTTTCCGCGTTCTCCACTGCCAATTTTATTGAAACTACTACCTATTACTTTGAGATTGGCGTTTTCAATTACTCGGGAGGTAGCATTAATCCCCTTCACTGTCTATAAATTAACATTACTTTGGTAACGCTACTAACCAAATCGTCACCATCGCATAATAACTTTGCCTTCTAAATTATTGGGAATTTATACATATTTTATATTTGTTGAAATACATATGTATCAATAATTAAAACCTAACAGGTCCTGGTTTATATTTATTTGTAAAACAATAGACAAGTAGAATACAACTAAAAAAAAACAAACAAAAAGGTATTTTAATTTTCTGTCTAAAGCCATAATCTGATATAGGTAGACGTGAATTAAGATTTTAAATACCGGATAGGGAAATACAAATACAATACTTAGGTAAATTATAAAGCAGCCTTCGTGACTCCATAAATATTTCTAAAGCGCTACGCATTTTTTGGTGGAACTGCGCAGTGGCACACGTTATCCCAATCGGCTGTGACACGACCGATAAATGATAATAAAAACATTATTACACGCTCAATCGACAATCTTGTAACGATGCCACCTCAAACCTCCGATACATTGCTGTTGCGCAATGATCGCTTCAGAGAATAACCGAAGTAACACTTCGATGGATATCATTCACCTCGTATAATTTTAGGTTTTGTTTATCTCGTGGTCACATGACGTTGACACGCCCTCGCTACGATGTTGAATAAAAAATACCGAACTATTCCGTCTCGATCTTAGATTGTGTTATATCTGTAGGTAACTCGCATTTTAATATTCAATTGAACCTATTCGCCTATCGAAGATTAGCGTAGAATACCACGAACTCGATGACCTTCACAAGCGTACCCATGGCATTGATTAATGTTTACGCATACAATGCTCATTCAAGCTGCACGCGTCTTGAGCAATTATATTAATTAGAGCCAGCGTAATAAGGTTGAAAATCAAACGTGCAAGGCTCGTGTCATTGTGAGCTTAGTTAATTAGCAAACTGTTGAAGTCGTGCGTCACATTCTTACATGACACGTTTGAAGTAAAATAAAAAGAGATGGATGATATGGTGCCTTGTAAGGTGAATGAATCGGCAATTGCGGGCACGTGCTCACTAATTTATATCAATTATCTCGTTAATTACTTTCAGATATTGGCCGATATACAAAAAAACTTTTCGTACTAAAGAAGAATATTCCTGAAAGAAAATGGCTTGTCGAGTAGTCAGTCATGTAGCGTTCGGTACTTTAATTTGAAAGCGGTTTTCGAGTTGCGCATTCCAGTATACTTTTACACTTCGACAAAAATAACTTTACTGTTGCAATGCTGAGTGGCGAGCTCACTATATCACGAGATAGAACGCAAAGACCGGATACACAGCAGCAATTATTAATTTGTCATAGGTATACGTAAACGTGCTTGTTACTAGACGGGTTTAAAAATTGCCATGCTCTTTAAATTAATAAAAACTAGCTGTCCCGACAGACGTTGTCCTGTCCATCCAAAAGTCATTCATACAAAATCCATACACTACCTACCCTACCTACTCTACCCTACCTACCCTACACTACCCTACCCTACACTGCCCTACCCTACACTATCCTACCCTACACTACCCTACCTACCTACGCTACCCTACCTACCCTACACTACCCTACCTACCCTACACTACCCTACCCTACACTACCCTACCTACCCTACACTATCCTACCCTACCCCACACTGCCCTACCCTACACTATCCTACCCTACACTACCCTACCTACCTACGCTACCCTACCTACCCTACACTACCCTACCTACCCTACACTACCCTACCCTACACTACCCTACCTACCCTACACTATCCTACCCTACCTACCTACCTACCCTACCTACGCTACCCTACCTACCCTACACTACACTATCCTACCTACCCTACCTACGCTACCCTACCTAATACCGGGATAAAAAGTATCCTATGTCCTTCTCCTGGCTCTAAACTACCTCCCTGCCAATTTTCAGCTAAATCGGTTCAGCCGTTCTTGAGTTATAAGTGAAGTAACTAACACGACTTTCTTTTATATATATAGATATAGATGGCAACGAAGGTATTTTAGGAAAGTTTTTTTTGGGAATTACATTTCGCAGTTCAACCTCATAGGTTATGAGGTTGTCGTCTGCTTAACCGTTCTTGCCTGGATAATCATTTTTTATTAAGAAAGGTCACTGTGGGATTATTTTATAGCGTTCTGCTTGTAAAATAAATTAATTAAACCCGGAAAATATATATTTACTCTTTATATTACATGTGATGCCGGACGTAAAAGAATAGCACCATCCCTTTTCTTTCCGTGGGTGTCGTAGAAGGCGACTAAGGGACTTACTAGAGACGGCAGCAGCGTTCTATAAGCATTTTACCAACATACTGCGATCGCCAACCCGCTTGCCAAGCGTGGCAATTATGGCAAAACCCCCCTTTTGGAGGAGGAAAATAAAACTGTTTTCTACTCTGCCGTAGTAACCATAAAAAAAGAAAGACCTGTCTTCCTTCTATTATGTTTTTTTTTACTATTTGTTAGTTTTAACCTTAGGTAAAAACTATTAAATACCTAGTAAAAACAATAAAGTGACGACCTAGTAAAAGCCGCAGGAATCAGCTGGATGCGAGAAGCACAGAACCGGTCGAAATGGCGGAGTATGGGGCATGTACCGCCACTTCTGGGTCTATGTCCAGCAGTGGACGTCTTTCGGCTGAAATGATGATGATGATGATGATGATATCACATGCAAACACACAAAGATTTTTATTTTTGTGGTCTGACCTACGAATGCATGACACCACGATTTGACACCTGTCACAATTCCCGATGTATTTTTGCCTGTCTGAAAAAGTTTATTAATCGGGTAAAGGGTTTTATGGTGTTATGGATGAGTAATTTCATACGTCATTCATTCATTGGAAAAATATCAAAATAAATAATAAGGAAACTACTGTGACGTATCATTTTAAAACGATTGTTTCATTGCACGTATTTTTTATTATTAGGTACCTACTTATAGAACTTTTATTTGACAATGAGTAAATAATGATAACCTTTAAGGCAAACTATGGTTAAATAACCAATGATTCAGCTGTTTGCCCGTGCGGTTGTATTAGAATTTTAAATTCATGTAGGTTAATCCGAATGACGTAAATATTTCAATCAATTTAATTTCGTCGTCAACTTTTTATTTGACGGGCAAAGGTGATTGAGTCGTTGCCTGATTTTTTTATTTTTAAAATCAACACCCTAATTGCGTAACTCACGATTAATTATAATCTGCTTCATTTTGACAGTTCAACAATATTCATTGCGTTATTTACGTTGCTGAGCAGACACATTTTTCGAACATATGAAGCAATGGTTTAACAATCTGTTTCAATACGAAACAGATTATGATTAATCGTGAGTTACGCAATTAGGGGGCAGGCTTTAATTATATCCCAGTGCGATTTCTTAAGAATAGAACACTTTTAAATTTCTTTTTGTGAAGGCGTACTTAGTTCTTTATTCAAATACCTGGGCCAGATATTTGCAAAAAAAAAAAAAACTGAGGCTGTTGACGACCATGTCACTTTCTTTTTAATTAGTAGGAACTACTGATGTTGATTATTAAAAAAGACACTATTAGTGAAAACCATACAGGGTAAGTTTTTATCCAGTGCGCAAATTGTAACCATGATTTCAGCATATCATTCTGGAACCCCTAGCGCAGAAATTTTTCGCCGGTTATACAAAAAAAAATCAGCTGTTTCATAGAAAAGTGCAATATCTACGCGGTCAAAATGTATGGAATACCTGATTTTTTTTTGTATATTCGGCGAAAAATTTCTGCGCTAGGGGTTCTAGAATGATATGCTGAATTCATGGTTACAATTTGCGCACTGGATAAAAACTTTTCCTGTATAAGTAGTAGCCTTAACAAACCCAGCATAAATCCAACTACTACCGGATGTGAGAATAGAAGCGGTTTTTAGAACAAAAATTCGTATTCGCCGTATCGATGTCGCCGTGGGTCCAGTTGAATAGCAAATGAAAACTACCGTTATCTGTGACCGTTAGCACACCTTCGCAAGATCTCATATATCCTTGCTAGGTAACCCATATAGGAACATTCATGATATGGAAATCTTGTGGTGGAAAGAATACAAAAAGGAAAACAAAATCTTGAAAAAATAATAATATTAAAAACTAGTTCATTAGCATCACCATCATAATTTCAGCCGAAAGACGTCCACTGCTGGACATAGACCCAGAAGTGGCGGTGCATCCCCCATGTTCCGCTACTTCGACCGGCACCCTAATTGCGTAACTCACGATTCATCATAATCTGTATCGTTTTGAAACGGATTGTTAAACCATTGCTTCATATGTTCGAAAAATGTGTCTGTTCGACAACATAAATAACGCAATGAATATAGTTTAACTGTGAAGACGAAACCAATTATGATCGATCGTAAGTTACGCAATTAGGGTGCGGTTCTGTGTTTCTCGAATCCAGCGGATTCCTGCAGCTTTCACTAGGTCATCACTTAATTGTTTTTACTAGACATTTTTTAGTTTTTATTTAAGGTTAAAACTAATAAATAGTAAAAATAAAAAGGAAAACGGTTCTTCCTTTTTTTATGGTTACTATGGTAGAGTAGAAAACAATTTTATTTTATAGTGTTTAGATATCGATATCAATCGACTGCAGCGTTACGCTAGCTAATTTAGTTTAATTTGACCCTGCATTTGTGACATAAACGTCTTAGCTCTACAACTAATTTCTATGTAAGTAACTATAAACCATTTAACATAACCTCATCGTAGGAAAATTCCAACCGAGACCTTTCTTAATAAGTAATTGAGGTTACATTGATTTACACGGTCGCCATCTTGCTGAGTAGATAACACTGAATGATATATTTTCACAGCGGTATATGACGCCGATAACAAAACCATATGACACTCATTCATATATTAAATTATGCTGTGGTCTGCGATACAGGCGAAATTAATTTTATTGGTACTAAACACATATTTTGCCTACCATATTTAAGTAACCACAAGATAATGTATTTCTCGATTTCGATTTATCTAACCACAAAATGGAGTAGGGAACCTTCTTGATTTTTCGTTAAAAAACTCGTATATGTATAAATTGAACTGAATTGAATCCAACTAATAAGTATTGTAAATGTAAAAGTTTGTATGTTCGTTACTCATTCACGCTAAAACTACTGAATAGATTTATGTGAAATTTGGCACACAGATAGTTTTTATTCCAGTATTAAGTTCCCGTGGGATTTGTCATAGCTCCGAGGGCGAAGACGAGAGTGAAGCCGCTGGCAAAAACTAATATTAAATAATAAATCATTAATCGGGTAACCGTATTGTGACTTATGATAGATTAAATTACTACAAAATGTTTAATAGACTACTAATTAAATATCATGAAAACAACATCACGTTACATAAAACATGGCGGTTTGCATTGGAATCTTTGCTGACGGAAGTCAACAATATACTTGCGATATTTTGTTTACAATACAATTATAATATAGATACGTCATAGTGTTATAACTACACATAACATCGTAAAAGAGATTACATAGAAAATGTAATGAATCGAATACCCACAGTGAATCATTTATTTTTACTTTAATAATTAATTGTACGGAGAAATTATAATGACCTGAATAAATACTTACCAATGTGATTTTAAGGCAGAGTTTGTACAAGAGAAAATAAATTATGGATTTAAAAAATAAAAATAAAACACGCTTTAAAAACCAAACTAAAAAACAGAAAATAATTTCAAAAAAGCGCGGGATATTAATTGATTATAAAAAAAAAAGCATCCCACGCTTTTTGAAATTATTTTCTGCTTTCGTCTGCGTCTTTCTTAGTTTTTTTATATATTATATTTTCTACTTTTTAGTTCTGCAAACAACAAAAGTGTGATTCTTCAGTTTTTTTTTTTTTAATATTTCATTATGGTAAAAAAATATGAAATGACTGAATTGTCATCGGTCCTCGATAAGTCTACAAAGTTTAAATGAAATCTGACTGTTTGAAGTGGGTCAAAATCAAGCAAAGGAGTCGGTTACAAACATTTTTACAAACATACAGTCGAAGCTAATAAAAGCGTGTAAAAAATACGGTTCACGTATTGTGGAGCTTATTCGTCGATTCGTATGACTAGTAAAAAAAAAACATTATCGCATAAAAAATAAAGTGCCAATTGACTAGTATCTACGTATTTCTGGAGGTGTCGATGCCAAAATTGACTATGTACGAGACGCCTACAGAAAATAACATAATTGTAATTAAAAGTGACGATTCGCCTGTTTCGGGCGAATAAATTCGTGTGAATCGACTAATGAGCCGTATTGTGATAGTGACAGATAATGATAACCTATCACCATTTATCAGACTAGACCAACTGCACTAAACACATTAGAGAAAATGTGATTGCACTTATTTTGTTTCGACTGACCATTTATGCAACAGCACCAAATTACAAAGTGCAAGTTACGACACATGATATAATCAATACATCATGATAATCTGTATATAGGTACCTTTGAAACGACTATGATATAACATGTGATAACAATACAGCAATTAAGATTTTCGTAAAGATAACAATTAATTATTATTTTTGGTAAAATAACCTTGTATTATATTCTAACAAACTTTCTGCACTTTTAGGCATAACATAATCAATTAATTTATCTGTTTTAGCACTACCTGCGCATGCGCAAGTGAATCGACTTCATGATGTTGTAATTTTTTTAATAGCAAAATGCAAAGCCATTCACGTATCATACGCTCTTGGAATAACAATTAGATTACAGTACATATTTGGAAGTACAGTACAAGTAAAACAATTTACGAATACTTAGTATTAAAATGAGGTGCATCGACCACCTGCCAGACGAGGCAGCAACATTTATACTTGTTCAGTTTTTGATGTTGACACTTTTCGGTGATCCCCCGGTATAAAGTTGGGTTTTTTTTAATTCCATTCGTAAATAAGCCAGTAGGCCTACGACTGACTAATATTTACTCGATAAGTCTTATAGTGTCAATGCGGTTACCTAAAAGGTAATACCCATTATAATATTTATGGGGTATTCACCCATATATGCAAATATTAATGAGTATAAAAGTCCCATGGTTAAGCGATGGGTCCCAGCTCTTTTCAGGTTCTTTTTCCTGCTCCCATTCTACAGATTAATTTCCATTGAACCTACCCAGGTTCAGTTTATCATGACGGGTTTTTGTCCCACATTGACAATTTACGTCACTGAGCGTTGTGTTGTTTCCTTATTATTTATTTCTGCATACCGTATTTTATATGACACTCAATATGCATACTGACCATACAGATTTTGATACTAAATTTTATAGTTAGCGATTATATTATTGATTATAAGTAGATATATAAACAAGAGTATGTTTTATTAAAAACGATGAAATCTTTTTCTAGTAACCACAGATGCCAAATGAAAGACATTATTTTATACCGGACCGTCTATTTTCTTCTTCTAGTTTATCTAGAATCTCGATTCTTGGGCGTAGACTAAGTCTTTTTATATTGTGTTATCTTTCCCTTCTATCAGGATCTCAGTGCAATAAAAAAAAATATTTAGGGTTGGTCTGTAGGTATTGCGAGACGTAAACGTAAACTTCGTTTCGACAATATCCTTCTAATATGAAAGTTTATAGTATACTAGTCTGAAAGCTTGTGTTTGGATGTTTTGATGTTTGGCTGTTTGTTACTCAATCACGCAACACTGGCTGAACGGATTCGGATGAAATTTGGCAGACAGATAGATTAAAACCTGGATTTATGCCGGTAATACGTTCCCGTGTGAAGTGGATGGCAAAAGCCAGTATTAAAATATGTTTTAAGTTTATTCTAGACTACAGAAAACGTGTTTTATTGTGGCGTAAAAGATTAAGATTGGAAAAATCGTGTTACATTCGATTATGTAAGTACTTACTTGTAAATTATCAGTATCTTCCTTATTTTTAGAAACCACCAGTGGCAAAGCTGCAAATGACATTATCATTGACACTATTGATAAGATACAATATTATGACATTGACACATTTTTGCAAAGTATCTCGGCTTACATAGGTACCTAAATACAATACTGTGCTAAATATAATATATTACATTATATTATCACTATTAAATTAAAATATACGGTGGTACTCTGCCTGACCTACATAATGCTGGACAGAAATAAAACTGAGAAAAATTCTACACAGGTCCATAAATATATAATCTTTACGGCATTCCCTTCATGAAAGATGAGAAAATCTGCTCTTGCGTTTAAATATATATTTTTAAATTCACATTTTCAGTAGTTTTAACAATTATTTATGTAAATGTCTCTTTTTTATTTAGTAAAGTCGTGAGAATAACATAAATACAGCCATGACAGATGTCAGATTCAGGATGCATAAGCACGATTTATGTAGGAAAAACAGTAGTGCACTGCGTAGCTATCACAGTTGTCAATAAGTACGAATGGCTAATATAATGAATAAAACAGCACGTGTACGAATTGATAGTAGTTTAGATAATATGTATAGCGAGTTCCGCGAACTACTTACGATTTAAATCAGAACATGAGAGTATCGTTACAATCATATCCGTGACTTCATATAAAGAAGAAAGTTTCTATCCTCTACTATGGGTTAATTTAAATTAATTAGCGAAACTTAGCTAAAAAAACATAATGTATTTACCTATTTCAAATAAACTTATTACAGGCACTTTTGAATTGTTAAGGTCGGTGAGTCAGAAAGATGAAGCTAGTTGCACATTCCAAAGCGTAGTAGGTACCTATGGAGAAGAATGGGCAAGAAACTCCATGGAACCTCTTTTAAAGCATAATATTGTTACAAAAAGTTGGTTGCATCCATTATGTTGAAATTATCATTGTGAGAACGATTAGAAAGACGTGTACACACGGCTACACATCAAGCTATACATTTCCAGTTTACGCTGATCTCGCTTTGTACGGAAATCTTATACAATGCGAGATCAGCTTATATTGGAAATGTATAGCTTGATGTGTAGCCGTGCGTACATTAAAAGCGTCCATAATTAAAATAAAAATAAAATATTAATTCAGGCACCACTAAATCAAAATCAAAATCAAAAGTCATTTATTCAAATTAGGCTGAGAATCAGCACTTTTCGAACGTCAAAATACATAAGACAGTCCCCCAAAAACGCCCGCCCTTCGACTGGCAGCAGACGTGATTGGTATCGGTATCAAAACAAATAAAAAAATGTGATCGAAACACGATGCTCGTAGTTTCGCTAACTAATTTAATTTACCTTTTATTTCAGTAATGCTAAGAAGAAGTTCTGTACATTGAAAATATAAAATAACTTAGGAACGGTACAACAGTTATATAAATTAATGCGGTAATAAAATAATAAAACAATTATATTGTTAAGTAAGTGTCTTTAAAATGGCGATAAAACATTATATCTTTGACTTTATTAATCCCACAAATATTTAAGACTTGTTCGGTAAATCCGAACAGGCCTGAAATATTTGTATAGTGTCATTCCTGAAGTACATAATTAGTACTTTTAATTATAATAGCTAATATATATTTATAATAAATCTGTAGACGAGGCGTTTCTGTACTTTAAAGGTATATGAAAAAAATATTTTAGTTACCTAATACCACAATTATGTTAATTAATGCGGTAGTAAAATAATAAAACAATTACCTTGTTATGTGTCTTTGGAATCACGACAAAACATATAGATCTATGAATGAGGAGCTCGTGTCAAGTAACTGCGGTAAGTACCTACCTTCAAAATGTTTTAATTTTTAAGCTATTTACTGATTCATTAGTACAATTTCAAAAGATGTCGTTTTAGGCCCATTTTCACCACATATCATTCAATGCATTTAACGATAAATTTATTTGATATAAAACATTATTCTGTCTCTGTCTTCTTCAAACGTTTGACAGAAATAGAACGATGTTTTTTTTAAAATTATTTTAGCGCTAAATGAATTAAGTGATTTATGGTTGCAAATGTGCCCTAGATACTTCACTTATCTTAAAATTGCAAGTTTCAAACAACACAATTAAGTTTCCGTGTTTAGGGTTCTGTGCCCAAAGGGTGTTAACGGAACCGTATTACTAAGCCTCGATTGCTCGTCCATCCGTCTTTAAGTCAGCGGCCTGTAGCTCATAAACCCATTGCCGCTATAACAAAAAATTATCTCCTTTAATTTTGACTATGGACATGAAACGTCTTTTGTTGGCGTTTTTCTTCTGTAGTACGAAACCCTTTTTAATGACCGTACCGGTTTTTAATGCATCTTTCAGTCGTATTCTTTTGTAACTTGGAACATATTAGTCTAGTTAAGAGTACTATAGTAACAGTTTTTATTTTGTTTTTTCTTTACTGTTTACTTTCATTATCGTTTACAGCCGAATGTCCACCCACGGTTTGGTGGTAGAGCGTCTCCATCCTACGCATTTTCATCAATTCCCCTGCCATTTCCCTAAATTTATCCACCCACATTGACCAAAAAACTTTCAGTGAACATAGTGCTATGTTCAATGGCGTAATAACAGTCGCACGGGTGTCTTTTCAAGGTTAAGCAACGCTTGCCGAGGTCAGTCCTTGGATGGGTAGCATTCCATTATACATATACCGAGACTCTTTCCTGCTCCAAAAACCACGCTATCTTTTGAAAATCTTAGTCCGTCGTTACAGGTAGCCAGAAACCCGAAAGTCTGACGTCAGTCTTACCAAGTGGTACCTATCGTGTTACCCAGTAACTGGGTTGTAGAGGTCAGATAGGCAGTCGGTCCATGTAAAATACTGGTACTCAACTACATCCGGTTAGACTGGAAGCCGACCCTAACATAGGTAGTTGGGAAAAGGCTACTAGCTAGGTAGATGATGAGTGCTATATTCAGCGCATAGTACCTAGAAGTACTTAATCAAACTACGATTTCCATGTGAATCCAGGAATTTTCCTTATCCATGTGAAACGCTTCAAGACTACTATATAAGTACGTACTTGTAATTTACTTAAGTACGTAAGAGCTACCTATAAATTATTGCGATAGTCAATTGCTCGAGAATCTGTCACTAATTACCAATATAAATTAATTGATTTACCACCCTCTATTAAAATTCTTAGCGTTTTTCTAGTTGCAGTCGACCAAATAACTTACCTGAGTAAGAATATCGTATTTCTGAGCTAAGACACTAAATATTGTTTGTATAGCACGTCTAACACGCGAGTTTTTTACTTGTATTGGTCCCGCAAAATCTATACCAATCTTTTGGAAAGGACGACAAGCTGTCACTCTTTGAGATGGCAGGGAACCCATTAGTTGCTTAGCTCATTTGGCTTTGATTCTGAAAAAAAGTAAACATTTATGAATAACCTTTTTCACATCTCTGTAACCATTTACAATCCAATATTTTACCTATTGCGAACTACTATTATAAATGTGAAAGTTTGTATGTTTAGATGTTTGGACTTTGTTACTCCATCACGCAAAAACGGCTTGATGGATTTAGATGTAATTTAGCACATAGATCGTTTATTACCTGGATTAACACATAGGATATTATTTATTCCGGTAGTATGTTTCCATGGGATAATTTCCAACATCTACACGGGCTAAGTCGCTGGCAAAAGCTGAGTCTAAATATTTTTTACTGTTAATTCCTTATGAGGGAGGAGCAACGCACCGGAAGACCTATATATGGTGTTATTCATGATAATCGATTTGCAAATGAAAAACACCTTGTATCGATACATCAAGAAATTCATTTTCTATTTTTATTCGAGACTTAAAACTACATAGGGAAGTTTTATTACATTTGTATGAATAACTTTTAAAGTTTTTTTTTTAAATACCACATTATGCAAACGCATTTCATTAACTGTATTAGATACTTTGTCTGTTTTAATTGATAATTTTATTAGAATGCCTATCATTTTAATCGAACCAGAAAGACCATTAAATTTGGTGCTACAGTCCAACCTTTCAACTAAGTAGAAATAAATACTTCTTCGTATCTTATCAACGGGTCTTAGCAACGGGTGACGTGGGCCGATAGTAGCTTCACTGTGATTTGTGTTATCATTCCACACTGTATTCCGCACGTTATCTACATTGCTCGTTTGGTGGCGATGGTTCATAGTTTTAATCGTATTTAACGAGCGATGTATCGCGTAATACGGAATCAGTCGTTCGGTCCAATAAATAGTAGTGATTATAGTAAGAGGTGTGACCACTCTCAGTGGATGGCAACTGGCCTTGGTATCGCTTATTTAAACGATATACTTAGGCCTAAATTGACTTGAGAACTTGAGGAAGATTCGGACATTTCGTTTAATTTTAGTTGGTAGGCACAGAGACATATGAACATGAATCTTATTCTTTTGGAATAAAGCTGAAAAACTTTTTACAAATTTGACAGATTTCGTTAACTTGATGTGCTGGCCTCTGTACAATATTTACAAAGGCTGCCGATACCGTCCGCATTAATTTCGCTACTTTATTTGATTTCAAGTTGATGCCTACGAAATTGTAATTAATGATGATTAAAATGATTAATTTACTTGCCTAACGTAGTCACTATAAAGTAGTGATGTACCGACTAATCGGGAAAGCCGAATAGTCGGCACTATTTATAGTCGGCGACTAGTTGGCTAAAACCGCCGACTAGTCGGCCCTTTTTTACTAAAATGCTTAAAAAATTAAAAGACGGTGATTGAAATGCAGTTGAAATATTTACTGTTATTATTTTGGCCGACTAGTCGGCTAGTCGGCCAATGTCATAGTCGGCCCATCTCTACTATAAATCCTCATATGTATATGATAGAGATACTGCAAAGTGATAAAGTGTAGTATTTTAAATGAATATGCAGACTATTTAGATTATATACCATAGTCAAATAATATTTTCAAAATTATGTAAGTATAGCATAATTAGCCTGTTTCTACTGCTAGATAACAGGCCTCCCACCAGTAAGAGAGTTTGGGCTGTAATCCATCACGCGGACCCAGTGCGGGTTGGTAGATGTCAGATGTCTTTAGATTCTTGGTTCTAGGACATTAAGGTTTGCTCACGATATTTTCCTTCACCGGTTTGAGAGCAGTGGTGATGTAATAATTTACACAAAGCAAAGCGCCTGTCTGGGTTTGAACCTACAACATATAACTCGTAAGTCGCGGCCATTACAACTAGACCACCACTGCTCCACAATTATGTAAGTACTCACAAGTATTTCTTATCGACAGATACGTCGATATAACGTTCGAATTACTCGCTTAGACAGGTTAAAAAATTATTATTCAAGCTTAGCGATAAGAGAAAAATATAAATCAAAAAGAAAACCTGTAAATAAAATTCGCTCCACCTGAAACTCATAACGAGTTTAGTTTAACCTTGGCAATAAATTTGCCGATACAAATTAGTTCAACTTTTGATATACCTACGAGCGGGCGGGGGCGCGGGCGCGGGGATAAGGGGTGATTGCAATAGAGGCTGCACGCCACCTTGCTGTGATTGATTTATACGTCTTGTTTGTCACAGAGCCGATTTATTTGAATTCCTGCCAGAGACCCAGGCAGCCAACGGATTAATATCGAACAGACCCCCGCGATATATCCCCGACTTTGGGCAATAATTCAATATTTCATCCTTCGGGCCGGGACCTACGCTGTGAATTAACATACAAACGTCAATCGTTTCATGAATAAAAAATGTATTGGATTTAGTGAAATGACTGGCGCGATCGCCGAGCGTTTACTGTGTTGCCGCCCCAAATGCCTATTGCGGAAATATAAAATGTTTCGGATTACTGGTTTAGTTTGATAGCACACTATTCGTATTTGCTGGGAACACGCGATTTGGCAGCTAAGGTTCTAAACGACGATACTGAGGAGCCGAAAAATCTCGGAGTCGTAAACCGTGGTGGCTATTAACTGAGGAGCTCGGGAATTGGGTACCGCATAACATTTACTGCCTTTTAATGCAACCAACCAAGTACTGTCATTCTTTTATTGGGGGAAACGGTTCACGTGTTGCTGTTATTAAACTGGAGGGATGCACAGCATACTCCAAGTTTACTGCTGGAGTATCCGTTTATAAAACATTAAGTACCGCAATGTTGAAAAAATCCTATAAAACTTATGAACACTCTGCATCATGAAGACGTAATTTCAATGAAACTCTCTTCAATAGTAAAATATTGAAGAGTGAGCAGTGGCGACTTATGTGAAATACTGGTATTCAGCTGCATCCGGTTTGACTGGAATCCGACCCAAACATAGTTGGAAGAGGCAGATGATGACGAGGCAGACAGGCGCTATAATACCTAATTTGTGTAAATTATTTCATCACCACTGCTCTCAAAACAGTGAAGGAAAACATCGTTAGGAAATGGAAAAGGCAGGTCCTAATAGAACAAAACATTTGAAGACATGTGACATCGACCAACACGCATTAGATGGATTGCGGCCTACTCCGTCTCACAAAGAGGACCCCTATATCCCAAAAGTGGGAATATTATAGACAGATTCTTATGCTTGAGAACGGTTTGCGGTACTTAAACATGGTGTAGTCAACCGTAGATACAACGGTAAAGGGTTGAGCAACGAGCAGGCGTTTGGACGAAAAAATTCCACTACGAGCCATCGTATCTAGTGGAACCGGTTTTCAGTTCTAAACTACATAAACTACTGGTTCGCCGGCGCTTCGCCAATGCGTTCGCACTTCTCTTGGCACTTATGCGAGTATGTCGACGTACATACATACATACATACATACTCAGCCTATAACGTTCCCACTGCTGGGACACAGGCCTTCTCTCAGTGAGAGGGAGTGGGCCGTAATCCACCACGCGGGCGCAGTGTGGGTTGGTAGATGTCACATGTCATTGAATTTCTGGTTCTAGGACATGCCGGTTTCCTCACGATGTTTTCCTTCACCGTTTGAGAGCAGTGGTGATGAAATTATTTACACAAAGTAATGCGCCTGGCTGGGTTCGAACGCACGACCTACAACTCGTAAGTCGCAGCCTTTACCACTGGGCCACCACTGCTCGACGTACACACGGACAGTAAAAATATCGCGGCGTTATTTTATTGCGAATTGTAATTCAACTGTCGGTGTTGAACTGAGCGGTGTTCCGTCCGTGTGGCGCCGTACGTAAAGAATAGCACTATCCTATTTCTTCCCGTGGGACTCGTAAAAGGCGAGTAAAGGACTAGAAAATGGGCAGCAGCGTCCTCTATGCATTTTACCACTATACTGCCTGCCAAACGTGGCGATTATGGCAAACCTTGGGAATGCCTATGTCCAGCAGTGGACGTCTTTCGGCTGAAAAGATGATGGACAATTTTCAAACTCTCAACGCTGCAAAATCTCGCCGCAATATTATCACATCCGTGTGCATATCGAGTAATAAAGACGTATTAATTACCCGGCGCGGGCGCACTACCGGTTAAGATAAGGGATCATTTGTGATTAGAAAGAGCATTCTGTTCAAACTGTCTTGAAATGATAATAGCTGAATGCCAGTGATAAAAAAATCATGAATAAACTCATTAAATTCAATGATTTGAAGTTAGCTCATCATTTGAGATTACTAATGTCTATATTCGTTCTACTATAGGAAAGAAAGGAAGATAAATCATTGCGACATAATTACTAGACAATGTGTCGTAGCATTAACCAGGATTTACGTACATCCGTAGCAAATTATCTACTGTAATAACACATCAAATACAAGATAAATGTGTACATACATTCAACATCTTTGTTTGATATCACAATCGCTACAGTAGAACTTATTGCTCTTATTACAATACATAGAGAGGTTTAATCTAATGTACATAATTGTAGGGCCACGACCTCAATTAGAGCAGAGAGTCTAATAATCGCGTTAATCATAAAATTACGAATACTTGCGAAGATTGTCGATTTCCGAGCTGTAACGCGTCCGTCTACTCGGCGACCTCTACGGGTTACGTACACTTCAGAACAAAAGCTCTTTAAAACCTATAAATACTCCTTTTATTTATTGATTATTGAGTAGATTCGAAACCAGACAGGCGCTTTACTTTGTGCAAATTATTTTATCACCACTGCTCTCAAAACAGTAAAGGAAAACATCGTGAGGAAATCAGCAAGTCCTAGGACACAAAATTCGAAGTCATGTGACATCTACCTGCATGCACGTGGATTACTCTCCATTCAATCTCACACACAGGAGGCCTGTGTCCCAGCAGTGGGACCATTTAAGTTAAACAGGGACGCTAAGTCATTGGTTCAAATTATTATTTACAGATAAGTCAACTTAACCATAGAGATTGAATATAATATTTAAATTAAACGGTTCAATGTGTAACTTGATAAAAACGAACATAAATTTTATTTCTAATTTGAATTTCTTTCAACTTAAACCGTCATTAATTACTCTGTACGGAATATCTTTATTACTTGTGCACTTGATTGTATAGTACAATGCGATTATCATAACCGGTCGTGGCAAGAAGCGATTATGTTAAATATGTTAATTACGTCTGTGAGTAAAAAGAACATTATTGTGAGTTAAATATATATTTTATTGGACCGGGTACGGCTGATTATGACACCTCTGAAGGATGCCCGGACCTAAGGCGACTTAGAAGGACGAATTTAAAATTATAAATCACTCTTGTAGTTACGGTCATGGAATTTTTTGTGTACAATTAAGTTATTTATAGAATACATGATATTTAGGTAATTACTGTTTAACCATAATTCAATTTTGATACAACAGCGGTTTTTAAAGTCATCTTACTATCCTACTAATATTATAAATGTGAAAGTTTGGGTATTTGTTACTCAATCAAGCAAAAACGGCTGAACGGATTTGGATGAAATTTGGCACACAGATAGTTTGTAACCTGGAATAACACAAATAAAATTTTCGACCTCCTATACTTTATAAAATTTATAAAATATACTTACCGAGACAGCCGATTAAGCCGTTTTTCATAATTTCTTTTCAGTCACGAGATATTTTTTAAAGGAGTGGCGCTAGTGGACCTGTGACAGCGCTTTTAAGAAATTCGTATTAGACAACTGGAACGTTTTGCATTATTAGGTAATAAAGTTAGTGTACTTTATCCTCAACTTTTCATTGTTTCCTTAACGTTATACTTATTCAAAACGTGCCAGTTGGCTTATACAAATTTCTGGAATTGTCGATTAGCCCACAAATGAATCAACTTCTGTCGAGACGCCTATAGAAAATATTATATTAATTGCATGTGACGATTCGAACGATTCGGGCAAGAATTTTCGTGACATCTAGCAATCCGCACTGGGCCAGCGTAATGGACTAGGACCAAAGGCCTGTGTCCCAGCAGTGGGAACATTGAAGGCTGACTATATTGTGAGTCTAATTTATCGATACCCGACTTAGGTTTTTTCTTGTCTAAAATAATCAATTCAAAGACTTTAATAACGTTAATAGGTAGAATAAAAAACATTTCTAGAGAAGATCACGATTTCTCAATATTATTATTCACGTCGGTTTCCTAAAAGTTTTTATGTTTTTTTACGTAAACTTATACAGGTTGGTGAGTGGTGACTAACGTTTATACTATCTCATTATGAAAATGCGTAGTAAAAACTATGGCAAGCGTAAAATGGCTGGTCATAGTGTAAGTTTGTTGAAGCTAAAGTGCCCATAGAGTGCCCCATATCACGCGAATAGTACCTAAGCTAATGTGGATGACGTCACGATTACAGGATATTCCCTAAATGGGTTAGCAGGGCTCTAATTGCCATGTGACGCAATTACGAAGATGTACCTGCTCGTACATATTACATTAAAGTATGACAATGGAGAACACAATTATCAGTAGGAACCCACTCCGTGTGGTGCCGGACGTAAAGAATAGCACCATCCAATCTCTTCACGAAGTGTCGTAACAGGCGACAAAGGGACTTACTAGAGAATGGGCATCAGCGTTCTCTATGCATTTTACCACCAAACTGCGATCGCCAACCCACCTGCCAAGCGTGGCAATTATGGAAACCCCCCCCCCCCCCCAAATTGGGGGAGGCCTATGTCCAACAGTGGACGTCTTTCAGCTGAAATGATGATGTTAATAGGTACTCAAATGATTTCAGGAACACTTATTAGAAAAGTTTCCTGTAATTTATCTCAAAGCATATTTTGTATAATCTCTCTTTCTTTCCATCTGAATTCAGAGAAGATAAAAAACAGTCCCATAAATTTCCACATAATAAAGCAATGGAATGTGGCAAAGTATTGTTTCCAAAACGAAATCAAAGCGAAACAGTCGACGTCTACACAACCGTAATAATATCGCGGTGGGATATATTCGCGCACTAGAATCTCAACGCACTGATTAGCGCCGAGAGCTGAAAATCGAACACTATGGTTTTTCGACGCGCTGAGACTCACTCGCGATGCAGTCTGTTGGATTTTCAACACTCGATTCATCACCAAGAGTTGAAAATCCAGTGAGAGATACAATCTCGCTGCGGTTTTATTACGTCGACTTAATTTAGAAACACTCAGTGCTACTGTGAGTTTCATTTAACCATCTCGAACAAACGCATCGAGCGCGTTCGGCGCTCCGATTGATTCGTCATCAATCCAGCAGGCTTAGCATAACGCTTTCTATTTCTACTCTACTGTAGAATAGAAATTGCTTGTCTACATTTTTGGGTGAAAAACTGTCAACTATCTATACGTAAACGTCATTTTTGTCTACTCTTGCGACGACAAAACGATTGTCTACGGTTCTCGTGCTAAGCCTACTAGGCCAATCGGAAAGCCAAACGCGGTCGAAGCGTTTGATCGAGATGGTTTTTTTTTTTTTGTTTGGAAATCATCAAATAACTTCTCCCGCTCTGGGTGGAGCAGGAGGGCGTGTCAGACTTCTACTGACTAAAACCCACCCGTGTTCCTTCAGTAGCCCGTATGCCAGGGGCTGTGGTATCTCTTTCGAACAAACCCGCACCCCTGGCAGGCATCGGCCCTTGCGGGCCCCATCATTTTTGTGCTGACATCTCTTTGAGGCGCGCGTGGAACACAACGCGCCATCGACGGCTGATCGAGATGGTTAAGGCGGATATTTTTTGAAAACGCTCAAAAAGGTGGTTTTTTAAACCTGTATATTTGTGTATTTCTTTAAGCGTAAATAATTTTGAAAGCAAAAAAATATATGATATTTTCAAGTCTTTTTTTTTTTTTGCATACAGTGATGGAACTCAAAAATAATTAAACATACTTTAATGCATCAAAATCACCTCTTAATTATCTTTAAAACCAGTTCATCCCTTCAATAACATTATTTTTTATAATTAAAAATATATCTTAAAATTCCAAATGCCAAACTGCATCCAGTGATGGATTAATTATTTAGTATCAAATAGTTAATATCTAATTTATACGATTTTGTTTACATTTTTACGGCAATGCTTGCTCATTTATTATTCGAATTTATTACAAAAGATTTTAGCCCGTATCGGATTGCAGTAAGAACTATTATCGCTCATAACGACTAAGTAAAAATAGCTGCACGGGACGATCGATCAGGTTAAGCTACGCTTGCTGCGGTTGGTCCGTGGATGGGTGACCATCTTTAGATACCAAGACCCCTCCGTGCCTCGGAAAGCACGTTAGTCCCGGCTGTCATTTGTGGATCTTTGACAGTCGTTACGGGTCGTCAGAAGCCCGAAAGTCTGACAACCAGTCTTTACCAAGGGGTATCGTATTACCCAGTAACTGGGTTGTGGAGGTCAGATAGGCAGTCGCTTCATGTAAAATACTGGTATTCAGCTGAATCCGGATAGACTGGAAGCCGACCCCAACATAGTTGGGAAAAGGCTAGGCAGATGATGATGATGAACGACAACACGACGAGTACATTCAAAATTACCAGGGCCTTAAATGAAACTGGCACTAAAGCCTCTGATCAATTGAAATAATCACGAACGAACATTCTTATCAAAGGTATACAACGTGTTTCATTTACACCAGAAGATTCGAGTACAAATTAACAAAATTACAAGTTCCGATATCAATTTGAATGATGGATGATGCCGAGTTAAATTTCTTCCATTAGTTTTATTATATTCTGTTTTGTAGGTCGCTACATTCCGGTAGCCATTTGGCATCTTATTCTCGTCAAGTGAAAGTTGATCGATGGAGCACGTCAATTTAAATCTTAAACTATGCTCTTTCAAATGTATACCTAGAGCTTTGAAAAAATCATTAAGACTTCCATCTGTAGGATGTAATCATTTGGAATTTACGTTATTCCGTAAATTACCGATAAGAATCTTCAATTTTACATAGTAAACCTGTATATTTTCAATACTTCCAACTAGTTTTGCACTTTAATAGCCATTTATTTATACATAGTTCACTAGCTTTGCCCTCGGCTTCGCCCGCGTGTTATAAGGAAAATATCACACGGGGACGTACTACCGGGATAAAAAGAATCCAGAGTGCCAAATTTCATCCAGATCCGTTCAGCCGCTTTTGCTTGATTGAGTAACGAATATCCTAACTTTCACATTATTAGTAGGATAGTAGTATTCCCATTGATGTAGATAGACGATAGTAGATACTTATCTATTATTATAAGGAGGAAAAATTTGATTGTTTGTTTGTTTGCATTGAATAGGCTCCGAAACTACTGCACCGATTTGAAAAATTCTTTCACTGTTGGGAAGTTACACTATCCCCGGGTGACATAGGTTATATTTTATCCCCGTATTCCCACAGGAACGGAAACTACGCGGGTGAAACCGCGGAGCGTTGCTTGTCTTATATTTAACTTAATATTTATGCAGTCGCTCCATGTAAAATACTGGTATTCAGCTGCATCCGGTTAGACTGGAAGCCGACCCCAACATAGTTGGGAAAATGCTAGGCAGATGATGATGATGATGATTTATGCAGGATGTATTCTGAACCTCACCGTCGCTGTATATTGAAAGCACTGGAATGTCGTGGGACGACATTATGACAGGTTTAAAAATAGAGTTATTATTAGTGCGAAACTATCTTGAGGATTTTACGAGATTACTGTATTTCTGTGGATGCTAAAATTATACCAGTCGAGCGGACTCTGCCCTCGAAGCTTTCCGTTAGTTTTAAAACCGTCTTATTCAATCTGTGAATCAAACCTTTACACCAATAATGCTACCAAGTTTTGAAGTATTTTATCTTAGTATATAGAGTTTATAGGGCAAATTAAATTTGTACTTCAAGACACTTCAAGCAACTACGGACAATAATGATAAAATACTAGTTTTTGTCCGCTGCTTCGCCCGCGTAGATGTCGAAGATAACTCACGAGAACGTACTAGGTGCTGAGATTAAAAAGTATCCTATGTGTTAATCTAGGTTAAATACACTATCTGTGTGCCAAATTTCACCCAAATCCCTGCCGCGGTTCCGCCGTTTTTGCACTAATCCGGATCATACCTACATCTAGACGAACATTCTAAAAACACGTTGATCACTCGTTTTTCTCAAAAACATTCAATGAACAGTACGTTTGTACATAGTAATATGTATTATGTATAACTACTTGATTTTAATGCTGGCAACTGTCACGTATGAGTGAAGGTGAATGACCAAGTTAAAAACGATTAATAATCGACTTTAGAAAAAGATCTTTGTATATCATTATGACACGTTCCATACGGAATGTTAACGGCGAATAAGGACGGAAATACCAACTTATCAGCACACGAAAACATACTCGTGAAAAAAGTTGAATTCGTAGTAAATTATCGTAATTGCGCAATTTGAAAATCTTGTTTTTACCGATTATAATCTTGCGTACCAAAACATTCTACGTATATGTAAGAATACATATTGTTTGTAGTAAAATTTTATACGAGGTACTATCCTGATTTAAACATGGTTTATTTTAATAGGATTTCTGAGTAAACGTGACTCTTGCGACGGCAAATGTGATGGCGATTGTTAATCGCAAAACGAACAGAATTTCCGAGAATCGTTTGCCATTGACATTTCTAAGCAACGTGGTCATGTTTACGTTCGGTGGCGGGTTGCGGCGGGTGTTTACAAACAGTAAATTGTTTACTCGACTGACATAACGCGTTGCAGGCGTCACGGCACGTCACAGGCCGCGTCACACGCCGCCACACGCCGCTCGCCGCGCCCTGCCGCCGCCCAATCCTGTTCTATTGCGTCTTGCGAATTGCTAGCGCCTTTTTTTTTACTCTACACTCGTTATGGAAACTGCGTATCAACTATTTCGTAATCATTCGAAGAAGGAAAAGTGTAGCGTGGAATTAGTATAGAATCTCCCACTTCATAATTAGTTGAACTTGGAAAAAACTTTTTGAAAGGTTATTTTTACGTAGCTTTAAGTTAATGTGGTTTATTTCACATTGAATTCTTTGCCTGTGATAAGTTTTTCTGTTGCGGTCCGTGGCTATAATTAGAAATAAAAAATTAACACCGTTAGCATGCGATTACGTGAATATCTAATGAATAGTAATAACATCTTAGACGATCTTTAAGTTTGAAGGTTTCGTGGAAAATTTTATCATTTTGCATTCGGTGAGAACTTTGGGAGGCAGACATTCTAGACGAGGTGTTAAGAGACCTACCCCTAGGGGTGTAAGGTTTCTGTATTGCACAGCAAATAGTTATTTTGCATATGTAGTGCCTTATTAAAATTATCTATGCATTTCATCCGATTAGTTTTTTTTTTACTTAGTTTTTTTTTTACTGTACTAATGGTACCTACTAGGTGTGTAAAGAGTAACGCATTTTATTAATAATAATAATGTAACTATATATCTTAATATTTTACCTGAATAGTTTTCCTGTTAAATTATTAACCCATGTTAATAATTTTACAGGAAAACTTACAGATTACTCCTTACCTGCCCCTGCAGGTAACGAAAATCTGTGGTCCTATGAGTACATTATTTGTCAAAAATATTTGCTAGTATCGGGAACGGATTGCTCTAACAATATTTGCTGATCGCTTGTGGTCGGCCTTATAGCTCTTCATCGTTGAAACGAACGCGTCATTTATTGAAAAAAAAATGTCGTCATTCATTTTCAACGTCTTTTTATCTTTGACATTGTTTTAAGAAATTGCAAAGATTTAACAAATCCTTCAAATAATCTTGTCTAAGTAGCTTATCGAGTTATCTATTATCTAGCCATTGTGTCTAATTTCATACAATTTAATCTGTATAGTACTACATTTCTTGGATGGCCTTCATTCGATCAATATGATTGTCGGATTCTTCTAGAAGTTTCTTGATATATTGTATGTGTATTACGAGATTTGATGGCAATCAATTATCACCTCCTCAAGTTCTGAGTTGAGCCGTATGATTACTGATACACGCGTGCACTGAATGGACAGGTCCACTCAATCTGTGTGGTTCTTTCCTCAAAAGACCAATTCAGACACCAATCCACATGGTCTTCACATGATCTGACCAAGATTATGTCTGGACTTTAAAAGAGACTGTGACCTCTGAGTTTGTTTCGGCCTTTCTTCTCAGAGTAGCCAGATAGGAAACGTCGACCTCGTCTAGTTTAAAAAAATATGATTGACGTGTAAAAGTGTTTGTAAAAACCTACTTACAGAAATAAAATCATTTATCATTTATCACATAAAGGTGTTAGGAACAGAATGAGAGTAGGTATTTATTACTCAGATTTTTTTGATCGAACGATTTTGTTTCGTACGGTTCTTATTTTATTAAAACTAGTTTTTGCCAGCGGCTTCGCCCGCGCGGAACATTTATTCCCTATTTAACTCCCTTAGGGGATGAATTTCGAAAAATCTTTCCTTACTCCTTGTCTACATTATAAAGGGAATCGCTGTGCAAAATTTCAGCTTTCTTGGTCTAAGGGTTTGGGCTGGGTGCTGATGAGTTAGTCAGTCAGTCAGGACTTCTCTTTTTATACATATATATAGATAATGTCGAGCCGTCAGAAACTCGAAAATCTGACAACTAGCCTTACCAAGCAGTATCGAAGTACCCAGTACCTAGGGTGTGGAAGTCAGATGCAGTCCCTCCATGTTTAATACTGGTAGGCACTCGTCCGGTTAGACTGGAAGCTGACCTCAACATTGTTGGGAAAAGGCTAATGCAGATGATGGTGATGATTATTTTATTAAAAAACACACTAATTCGTAAACTGTAAGATAACATCTTTTCACGTTTCTCATTCATCAGTTTTAATTAATCGCTAGTTAGCTAGCTTAGCTCTGATGAGACGGTGCAGCTTAAGATTCAATTTTCAATTTTTTACCCGTTTTATTTTTTGTCCCACATAAAATCGCCTAACATGTTCAAGAAACAACTTAAAAACTTTTTGAGAAATAAAGCATATTACATCGTATCTGAATATTTGCAGGATAAAGTATAATATATTATTTCTTTTAAACAACTGCTATTGATCTCATTCTTATTATTTTGTATAGTTTTTTTTTGTGTTTTCATTATATATACCTACCTAGTTTGCATGCCGAAAGGTAAAATATGGTGTTACTAATAAATGTGTTTTACAATTATTACATAAATGTAAAACATCTGCATATTGTTTACCCAAATTTGCAAATAAATGATTTTGAATTTGAAAAACCAATGGTTTTTCAAATTCGAATTGAATCAACTTCAAGGCGATAATTTAATTACCTTCAGTATCGTTATAGCAAACGAACCATAAGTTTATACGATCAGTAAACGATACATAATTACCTACCTCCTTAACATTCATTGAATTTCAAATAAGCTGTAAATAATACTTGACATGTTAGTCTAGTATTACGTGCAATACAAAGTTACAGCTCTATAAAACTAATAGATTTGCAAAGAGTTATAATTTTATACGTAATGAATATTATATCAAAGTTGATTATGGGAAGTACAGTGATTACCCAGACTTGTTTACTTTGAAGCGTCTATATTATGAAGAATTAATTATCGTGACAGTTCCTTATAGTTATAATTTTCATATTAAGCTTCTATTATACAGTTACTTTAATGATGTAGAAATAAGCGCAGATAGGTTCTTTAAGATGAAGATGGTTTTAAGTTTTTAAAACCATCGTGACCATCGTTCGTGAATGGGTGCCGTCGGTTGAGACTGGTCATCTCCTAACTGCCATGGATTTTTTTAAATCTTATTTATTTTTTTACATTGTTCTCACATACAGAAGCACCAAGAATAATGTTCCTAAGATTTTGTAATACCCATGATTTAAGTGTCCTTGGAGTTTCTTGCCCGTTCTTCTCCATAGAGATCTACGTTTTGGAATGGGCACCTAGCTTCAACTTCGATTTTTTTTGACAATTCAAAAGTGCTTGTAAAAGGTTTAATTGAAATAAATGCTTTGAGTTTGAGTTTGGGTTTTACCTTTTTTCATGTTTTTTCATATCCGACCGATAAATAAATAATAATAAAAGTTTATTTCGGAACAAGTAACACAGGACTAAGTACAACAAGTAAAACGACGGTAGCTGCAAAAGTATAAACTGCAGCGCAACTAACAACGCCCTTCTCCAGATACAGAATGGAATGATGAAGAGAAGTGCTTAGTAGGTAATCAAGTTAATTTAGATTTATAATAAAAAACAAAAAATACGGTAAAAAATAAGCAGTACAGGACAATGATTTGGGACGTATTATGACGTTTAGTTAATGTGGTGAGTGTGAGGTGAATGGGTGAGTGTTACTGATGTGTATAAGGGTGTTTGTGGCATGTGTGTTTGTGTGTGGTTTTGTTAGGGTGTGTGAGGGAGTAATGAGTATTTTACACTTCCACGAGTTTCTCTGTATCCTCATAATTTTGTGATTTTAACCAGGAATCAAGTTTTATTTTGCATTTGCTCTTTGTTAATGGGTAGATGTGTAGGCTTTTGTTTAATTTGTTACAGATTTTTGAACTTAAGTGCTTGTAATGACGACTTCCAGATAAGGTTCTACGGGACTCAGTGTTACAAACCCTATTTAAGCGGCGTGCAGAACAGCATTTAGGGTCAAAGGTAAGCTGGGTATGTTTGCGAAGAATAGTTTGGAGGATAAAAAGCTGTCTGACGGTGAGAACCTGGCAGAGGGTATACAGAGAGGATGTCGAATATCGGATCGGTTTCCTTGGCAGCACCTTCAGGACAGCCCTCTGCGCTCGTTCGACTCGTAGCATCACTGTTTTACCGGCACCACCCCAGACCGTTAGGCAATACCCCAGAACTGACTGAGCGAGCGCAAGGTAGACGGTTTATAAACAGCTAAAATCAGCCGCGCCTCTGAGCTTTTAAAAAATATAAATGAGTTTCCTCACACGAGCTACAATTGAGGCAATATGTTGCTTCCACTTCAGGTTGCTATCAAGAGTGACACCAAGATATTTAATAATTTTGATATTTTCTAATTGTTGACACCGACAGTTTGCGTATAAGTTTGGGCAGGTGTGAGCACGAATTTCAATCGGTGTTGGGGCTGACTTGACTTCATTGTAGAGAATGTGATAAATTTGGTCTTATTGAGATTTAGAGTGAGAAGATTGTGGTCAGCCACCTCATGACGGTGCTCAAGGCAAACTCCCGAGTTGAGGCGAGTTTCGGTCCAGTCCCTCCCCTGCACAATTAGAGCTGTGTCTTCGGCATAGGCTATAATTTTGCAGTTGGGTAAAGATAACTGACACAGCTCATTCACGTATATGAGAATAAGTGGGGGTCCCAATACACTGCCCTGGGGAACACCAAAAGTAATCGTCTCCTGGTTGCTGAGGTAGTTTTCAATTTTTATTATTTGTTTACGACCTGTAAGATAACTTCTGAAGAGATCGTGGGATCCCGCGAATGTCAAGATGCTCTAGCTTCAAAAGAAGTAAGGGAATTGAGACGAGAGTCAAAGGCCTTGGATAGGTCTAAAAAGATGGCAAGAGTTTTATGTTTATTTTCCCAATGGCCAATAATTGTATCTATAAGTGCCAGTACAGCATCTTCGGTAGATTTTCCACTCTTAAAGCCAAACTGATTGTTAGAAAGAAGGTTTACTTTACTTCTAGAGATAACTCCTAAAACAAATTTAATCCCCTTTCTATTATCATCTATCTTCTATCCCTACTAATATTGCCATATAATGTATGCCGTTTTAGTCTGTACTAAATAAAAATATTTTCTTTCTTTCTTTCTCTTTATTATAAATGCGAAAGTAACTCGGTCTGTCTGTCTGTCTGTTACGCTTTCACACAAAAACCTCTGACCCGATCCTCATGAAATTTGGCAGAGATTTAGCCTGGTATATAGAGGACACTTTTTATGCGATAACCGACATCCATGCGGGCGGAGCCGCGGCTAAAAGCTTAGTATAAAATGTGCGTGAAATTTTGGCTCGTTTTTACTATATATCTCACTTCGTGGACAATAGTGTGGGTTATACGTTTTTACGACTGTCATGTAACAATTTTTTCTGTAAATGCTGTAATGGATAACTGTTTTTTGTCCCAATAAATAAAAATAAAAAATATGTAGGGAGCACTAAGATTATAAATTTTTGGAAAATCGACCTTTGAGAGGGTGAAACTCGTTTTAGTAATTTAGTTTTAATGAAAAATCATATTCCTTGAGTTAATAAACTTGAAGCTCGGCAAGAAGGCTTATCTAAGTAAACCATAAAGTTAATATTTTTTATCACCCCGTATAGGGGGATTAGATAGTTTAAAAAAAGTTCCTATGGGAATAGAAGAAATCTACGCGAACGAAGTCACGGGCGAAGTGCTACTTTAACATATTGTTAATCACGTTATCACGATACATTTTTACAATATAATAGGCACGTCACATTCAATTGAGATAACAGAGTGGAAGAAAATTTCCTTCATTCTCTAGAGATAGTTATTGTAATATGCGTAATGTGATAGTAATAAATTACGCAATGCAGTTTAAACACCATCATATAATAGTCGTAAATTATAAGTGCGTTATAAGTTATGACTTATGAGTAAAGTTTCTAAGTTCATGGTAGAATGATACTAGTTGGAATTTATTATTAGAACTCGTTATGGAGTTATTTGAAGTTTGGTGCGAGAAATAGTGATTACGTAGTTTCAGAAAAAATAAAATGTTTTTTCTATCAATTTTGCTCACGCATATTAAAAAAAAATCTTATTAGAACGTAAGAATAAGGTACAAACGATACTTAGTTATTTATGCCTTATTTACTATTTTTGTTTCTCTTTATCTTCTCTCCTATCGTAGGTATGCTGGAAGAGATTTCTTTAGAAATAAGCATCACCTTTGTACCTATTTTTCTGTTATTTTCTGTTTATATATGTGTGTAGGTACATAAATGGTTAAATAATTAAAAAGTCAGACAGGTAAAACGTACATTTATTCTGAATACGATGACTAGTTTGCAATGCGCATGATTCCAGAATACAATAATTTCTATATGCAAACATTTTCAAAAATAGAAATGACCATCTCACCTTTGACGTCTTGTTAGCTAGAATGACGTTACTGGCAAGTAGTAAACTCTTTACTATCACTTTTGAAGTCACGCAAAAGTAAACGAGTATAGTTTTGGACTGAGAACAGCTCGGCTCACGTCCATATTGATACGTGACTCACTATGATAAATATGACATTCGTTTATCCAGTCATTTGGTATATCTTAGTGCTAATTATATCTCCCAATTTAACTGTGATGTGACCATCTGTCACAGCGAGCAACTCAAACCTAACCAAGGTCAACCAACTTTAAGTGGAGCCCGACCTTCGAGGTATTTAAATAAAACGGTAATAAATTTATAATTTTAATTATTTTCGGAAACTGTGAACGATTATTGCCTAACGGGTATCAGTAAATTTTCCGAACGTCTTTATTCATCTCGTGATGAATATTAATTATTGGAACATACAATTTCTGGAGTGCGTCAGCGTAGGTTGGTATGATTTATTTTAAGCGAGTTTCATGTCCTTGAACCTTACAACTTTAATCAGGGTTTTAATCATAAATTAATGTTTATTATTAACCTACACATGCTTAACATTGTTACGGATTCAATCTAAGCACTACAACAACCCTAATCCTTGCTGTGCAAATACATACTCAGACGTAAGATAACTGTAATTGCGCGTTAGAAACTTCAGTGCGCATTTAAAACTAACTAGACCCAGTTATAGCTTGATTTTATGAAGAAAAACGTCACTTGGCATTCCGACCTCATAGTCATTCAATATATAACTATTTATAATTTGTTATATTATGTTAATTCAGGCGCGAGTCGAAAGGCGGCCGGCCTTGTGAGGCGCCGCGCCGTACCAAGAGCTACACTACCGTCCGGCTACAGCCGATTACAGGCGACAAAGCTGTTCATTGTGTACAAACTTGTCAATTATATATGTATGCTGACGTTTATCACACTGCTTGTTATATTTATTTTTAGCAGGGTCAAGCTTTTCTTTCACTCGTTTTGAATCGGCTTTTTGTATGTTACAAATCTATTAAAACTTTCCCGATGTTCTTGAACACAGGAGTTGATAAAAAATAAAAATCTACTCCGATGTTTCGTTTGAAAGAATCGAGTTTAGTTAGCTACTCTACTTCACATTAAAATGTATTTCATTCTCTCACTTACATAAAAAATATACGCTAAAATAGGCAAATCATGTATGAAATAGTATCTCTAAGCATTACACTGTATCAAATTCGGTTACACGTAATGTAATTTACAATCTTGTACCAAGCGAATCTACTGCTATATCATTAATGGTTGGTATCGTATGGCGTGGAATCATTACACTTTGTGCCGGCTCGGCGCGGGCGCCACACCATCACATCCGCCTCTACGATGTAATTGGTAGTATCGCAGACCGTGGTATGAACGTACTACGTAGTAAAACGTAATAAAATTCGCTTCTTGACGCTCGCGAACTCATTAATTTATTGGAATATGTACTGCGTATTTAGTTGTAAAGTAGTCTCGTCAAGAATACGCGTTGGAGATGAAAGAGTGTGTGGTATGCTATTTGTAACATCATTGGAATTTATTTAACACTTTGATGAACAGTACTATGTCACTGGTTGCGGCCACTGTGACACTACTTATTTTCATACATCGCCGACGGGCGTAGTGTCACAACGCATGGTTAAAATGGTTCTTTTTTTGAATGATTGCCTGGAGGTACTTTTTTGACATTTTTTTTTTAAATTGTGTAGTTACAGTACGAAAATCTTAATTATACCTGTGGTGACAGTACAACAGTTCTTTATGATAGTATGGAAAATCGGTCGTCGTGTGGCGTACTGATTGTATGCAAGTAAAAGCTCAGAAGGCCAATTCTACTAATTAAAAACGTTCGCAGTGTCATCTCGGCGACAATCGAATTTCAAAAATTTGACAAGAATGTATGGGAATTTTTGACAGATTGACACTGAGATCAGACTGTGAACGTTCTTAAAATTACCAGAATTGCCCCTCAGAAGGCCAATTCTACTAATTAAAAACGTTCGCAGTGTCATCTCGGCGACAATCGAAATTCAAAAATTGGACAAAAATGTATAGGAATTTTTGACAGATTGACACTGAGATCAGACTGTGAACGTTCTTAAAATTAGTAGAATTGCCCCTCAGATGTTGACAAGTGTACTTAATCACTTTTAGCTACCAGCTACCGCCTGTGGTCGTTACTGTCTGCCAACGTGTTAAGGAGCTTTTCAACGAATTGAAAATACGGACTGCGGGAGTGATTGACGGTTTTCCTCTTCTAACACATAACATATCATCACGCAATGTTTCCCCGAAGGGTTCTGCAGAGGTATACTTATAGTACACCCATATTTCGCAGTTAAGTTTAAGTCCCATGTAATAGGGGGCGAGCCTTTTGCCATCAACCGGGCACACATTCAGACTCCGGGCTGCTACTGAAAAATTCCAAATAGAAAAAGCCAATAACGCTTTACCCGACCTGAGAATCGAAACCAGGACCTCGTGCTCAGCGGTAACACTTGCGACCACTAGACCAACAAGGCAGACAGCAGTCCTCTTCTAAATTAATTTTAAACCACCCGATGGCGGATGATTTCAATGAATGAGATTTCATTAAAGACCACAAGTAGTCAGATAAGTGGATTCAAAAATATCTTTTGGCAATCAGTGCAGCTGCAAAATATTCCAACACTTTTACTGCCTGCAACATTGTTGTATTCTAAAACAAATAGGTATGTGCAAATCGTAAGTGATAATTTTAACTGCGTACTGTTTATTCAGCCAGTTTTGAGGTGAGGCACTAGATCAAGAAATATAATTATTACGGATCATACCTACGGTATAGTATATTTTTAATGGTTTCTCGCAGGTCGACCTTAGAGGTTTTCGGTTGATTAGTTATCTAGGCTATTCTGCTGATATCCTGGATCCTTAATAAAATCCCTTAATAAACTAAAACCTCCAACCAAGGCCTACCTACACATTAAAAACGACTATATACCTAACCTATTTTACGCACTGGCTAGAATCTATTCGTGCCTGCGTATATAAGTAGCGTCGGTTGACGTCGCGTAGGTGCTGCGGTAGCTTCGCGTAGAGCCTGCGTAGGCGCTACGGTAGCGACGCGAAGAACCCACGTAGGCGCTACGCTTGCGACGCGTAGACCCACCGAAAGTGCTACAGCGCTGGTATCGCGTAGGCCCAGCGTAGCCGCTTTGTTATGTTCGCGTATACCCAGACTAGGCACTAAGCAACTGTCACGTTTACGCAGCGTTGTTGTGCGTTCGATAAACGTCTACATTCGATTCGAAAGGTGCCTCTAGTACAGTAGAGCAATATGAATGGAAATAATATCACGTTTTTCAAGTGCTGTACTCGTCTACGTACAAGAGGTACACCGCTGATTTGTCTAAACAACACACTATACGGAAACTATTGGGAGGTAGTATAGGTAAGTACAACCTAAGCGCGTCAAGTACATTCTACATTATCTATGTAAATGGCATAGATTAGTTACGTATAAGTTTATATTTTCTTGTTATTGAAAACAAAGTTACGTGATAGTTCAATTACTTGTGTCAATAGTATGAATAATTGTATTTTCCCAATTATGTTTTATAAGTTTCATACTACATTTATGTAGTACATTGATAAGGTTTGATTCAGCCATCCAACCATAGTAGGTAAACATTTATTGAATAGAGGTCTTCCCCACAGTGGATTACCTGTCAGATCTATCGTATCATCATAATATTTATTTTAAAATAATATTCCTTATTATAATCGCCCACATAAATCGTTTACTTGTAGACGTACTTAGGAAGGCGCTCCATGTAAAATACTGGTATTCAGCTGCGTCCGGTTAGACTGGAAACTGACCCCAAAACAGTTGAGAAAAGGCCAGGCAGATGATGATGATGATGATGACTTGTAGACGTACTTACAGCTTTATTTGAGCTTAACTGTACCCAATTAAGCCTGGAACAATGACGGTTTTTAGCTTTTTCTAGCTTTCATCGTATTTGTAGGAATTTGTGATTAAAAGAAACAACAACAGTGGAACTCCGGGAGTGCCGACAGAAATGAAAACTTGAACAATTACGTGTGTATTTTTTGAAACGTCAGGTAATATTTTCTGAATCGTCAGATTAAACAACGTTCAACGTTGTCCGTTCGTACGTTCGTGTTGTCAGTGGTGTCGGTAACAGTGTTGCGAGGATTTCACATTATTGTTATTCATAATTTTGGTCATATTTTCTAAATGGGTTATCCGATTATCATAATTCCAATTGGAATATTAGTTCTGAACCTAAACCTATCTTTTGAGACTTAAATTATTGAAATACCTCTACTAAAAAACAGTGTACAACAGTGTACAGTGTACTTGTGAATATTTTTAAAAAATCGCTAGCGTGGGAGCTGTATCTCTACCGCTAAGTATTTCGATGCCGTTCTATACAGCGTTTGTTCTCAACTATTTTAAGTCATATAATATTTTACTACATGACTTAAAATAAAAAGCGCCTACCTTAATTAAATATCAGTAACACATCTACCTAATTTAATGAACACCAGGTAAGTTTTCAAGGTCAAGGTCAACAGTTTCAAAGTTGTCTATTGAATTACAATTGCGTAATCTGTGAGACGATAATGTTTGATCACATCTTGTCTGTTCTTCGAACGAACTGATTGAACTCGGTTATTTTAAACTTCCTTAATATCAAAGAAATCTTTAAAAAAGTTTTTACTCTACAGTATTTTTATGTTCTTGACTTTTTGATTCTGAAAGTATGAGTAGGTAAATATCTAGTATTTTATGAAGATTTTTCGATATTTTCAATACTTAGTACATGAATATAACTGTAACTTAATGTCTAAGTTATTTTTTTATACAATAATTAAAAGATTTAACGTTTGGGGTTGAAACCCTCGGGCCGTGGGGTCCGAGTGCTCACGGCCTCTTTAAGGAAATCTCGAAAAGGCTGGTTGACACTTCCCGTGACCCAAGGGCTGGTTTCTACCTTGGCCAGCGGCTAAGCATTGCCTTACAACGTGGTAATGCTGCCAGTCTCTTGGGAACATTACCAGTCGACGGCGATGAGGACGAATTTTTTGACGCTATTTTTTAATTTGTGATAAGGATTAGTTAAGTTAGTATTTCATTGTTTTTTATTTATTAGTTGTGTTAGTAAATATTAGTTAGATTTATTTTCTTTGATACAACATGTCTAAGTTGGCTTTTTTTTCTTGAATTTCCCATTTTTTCTGCACAGGCCACCTACCTTTTTATTTGTTAGCCTATATTGTGTTTGTGTTCCCAATCCTAAGCAAAGGATTCACGTTCCAAAAATGCCTGTCTTGTGCGATCTAATCTTCTCTACCAGTATCTTACATTAACTGACTGTCTATCTGAGGTCCACAACCCAGTCACTAGGTAATACGATATTCCTTAGTAAGACTGGTTGTCAAACTTTCAGGCTTTTTAACCGACTTCAAAAAGAAGGAGGTTATCAATTCGACATGTTTTTTTTTTTTTTTTTATGTATGTTCGGGCATAACTCCGCCGTATATAGACAGATTTGCAAAATTCTTTTTTTGTTCGAAAGATGTTTATTCCGAAATGGTCCCATATAAATTTCATATAGATCTGATGATGCGTTTCGAAGACAGACAACGGAACTCTTCAAAAAATCACAGCAAATCAACCGCGAATGCTGCTATCGCATAAATATGCATTGTTTTGACCCCAAGGATGATGAAATTTCGAACTGATATGGGGTAGGTAACTAAAAAGTTAAAAATAAAAACTTTTTTCAAAAAAATAACAACCGACTTCCAAAAAAACACTACAAAGTGCAAAATAACTTTAATTTCGGAAGGCGGTGACAAAGAATTAAAATACCTACACATCCAAAGTCACCGCCTTCCGAAATTAAAGTTATTTTGCACTTTGTAGTGTTTTTTTGGAAGTCGGTTGTTATTTTTTTGAAAAAAGTTTTTATCTCTTCCGAGTGGTGTGTTTATTTCAAATTGAAAAGTTCGGTGGTATCAATGTATTAAAAAATTCTCAAAACTTCCAAATATGTAGAGATATAATTAAAAAACACTTCCAATATCGTTTGATATCATCCAAAGAAACCGTGCCCTTGGTATGTATTTATATACCCTTTCTGTTACTATAACACAATATAATAATAGTAACACCAAACATATATTAACTTATCACATATTATGTACATGTGTATTTAAGATGACAGGAAAACCACAAATGTTTCTATCTCCTGACGGTATGCCTTCAGCAAAGGAAAATCATTACAATACGAGTATGTAATGTACAGTATACCCGTGTACAAGTACAACATTATAACTAATAATAATCAAACAATATTGCTACATGTGCAGACTATAAGCGGTTTCGGTTTTCCTCAAATGATGTAAACCTATTTCAAAATCTAATTATTAATTGTAATTGCGAACTTTGAGGTTAGTTTCGTAACGTATTTATATTTTATTTTTTTGGTTCTGTATTTCTATTGAGATCGAGAACAAAGTCTTCAGAACAATTAATTGTTGTTACCGTAATCGTTTACGGTTTTCCTTCATAGAATAGGTGAAACCCCAAACGTGAATTCTTATTGTCTAAAGGGTCGTTATTGCTTATTAAGTTACAAATAAAAATTACTAGGCACCATCAAAAAGGTAACGACCAAGCAATTGGGTTTATGGTTAAATACACCAAAGTCTTAAACTTCGTCTGCCTAGACTTTTCCCAACTATGTACGGGTTAGCTTCCAGTCTAAGCAAATGCAGCTGAATACCATTATTTTACATGGAGCCAGTGTCTATCTGACCTCCACAAACCAGTTACTGTGTAATAAGATATCGCTTGGTAAGACTGGTTGCCAGACTTTCGGGCTTCTGACGACCAGTAACGACTGTCAAAGATCCACGAAAGACAGCCGGGACCAACGGCTTAGCGTGCTTTGCGAAGAACGGAGGTATCTTAGTATGTAAAGATGGTCACCCATCCACGGACTGACTGCGGCAAGCGTAGCTTGACCTAATCAATTGATCCGTGCGGTTGTTATTATATAGACAAGCCCCTCACACCAAAGTCATTATTTTAAGACAACAAAGTTTTAAACTAATTTAAACAAAATGATCTTTCGTTTAAGTTGTTCTTCTAACCATCGGTAGTAGCTAATGCGTAAAATAGCTTGGCAGTATGTCAACATATTAGTTCTTTGCGGCTCAAGAGTAGGTATAAATAGCGAGGATATCGACTACTCACGAAATGATCTCGTTCATCTTTCATAATAGTGCTGCCCAAACGTAGGACACCCTAAAACGCTTAGTTTTTGTAGCACAGTTAGGCGTATTGGTACATAGTACAAGCCCGAAAATAATAATTATGTATGGTCAAATGATTAAAAAAACTTAAAAAAAATATTTTTCATAAAAATAAAAATAAACTATCATGATAAAATGATCGTAAAACATAGCTTAGAAAAATATTATTAGGCGCATAATTCTCAAGATTTTGAGCGTAAATTATCTGTAACTATCTTATGATTTTTATATAATGATAATAAAAGGACCTAGAAGTTATTCCGCTGAGCCGTGCAGTTATTTTTTAATTCAATTAAAATAGCAAAATTTCATTTATTTTTGTGGTCATTCTCAACTTATAACAAACGCATCACTTTTTTTACCTCGTTGTTGCCGCGGTTTACTATTGTCAAATACCAAAAGAAAATGCTTCTTTCTTACTGCACCTTAACGGAACTTTAAGCAGCTACTTAATTTCTCAAGCCGAAAAACTTGAAAAAGAAATGCAAATTGAATGAAGTGAAAGCAGCTTCTTCAGATAAAGGTCCTGATTTTATAACAATGCTTGCTTAAGCAGCATCGTGCCCTTTTCACATGAAATCGAGATTCAGGATTATGAATCTCGATTTCGGTAGAGATTAACATGATTCTTATCAGTTTTTTTATCGAGATTGAAAATTGTTTCAGATTCAGAATACGTGTCTAAAATAAATCTCAATTCGATTTGCCTTTTTTAAACTTGAAACTTATTTGAAACCCTTGCAGTTTGTATGACCGTAATAACACTTCATTCAAGGTCGTATGACGTAACAAACTACCCGCGTTACATAAGAAACCGGTTGACAGCATAACTAAGGTGTTCGAAATTCGAATGATTGATTTTTTATTTTATTAACTGGCTTGATTTCGCCAGTATTTTTATTTTCTTTCTACTTTCAAGGAATATTTCATTCGAAGTTGTTCTTGCTAAACGCTCTCTTTACGACCTGTTTTTTTTTTTTGTATGAAAATGGGTAAGTATATTAGGTCTTTCGAATTGGTTTTTACTTTAAATAGAACGGGTTTTTGTGCCTTTAATGTTCCAATCCTTCTACTTATGAAATGAAATTATACAACAAAATCCTCAGGTAAGATTTCTTCTATATACCTACCGACATAGTAAAACCCCTCGCTAAGTATCTAAAAGATCTAATGCCTGAACCGGTCCCTAAAAGTATCACTTTTTCGTTAAGCTTATAGGTTGAAACGTCTAAACCCTGAAGAACATGACAGGAGTATAAATTTATCTCTTCTGCTTTATCAATAAAAATATTAAAAATCATAATCACCTCATGTCGTCACAGGTTATCTGTAGGTAACTTATGTTCATTATCATTTTGGATATTCCGTTTCATTCGCTGTAGCAGTAAGTGACGACACATTATTCGAGAGCAGTGATGGGCCAGTGGTAACAGCCGCGACTTGCGAGTTAGAAGTCGTAATTTCGAACCCAGACAGATACTTTACTTTGTGTAAATTATTTAATCACCACTGCTATCAAAACGGTGAAGGAAAACATCGTGAGGAAACCAGCATGTCCTAGAACCAAAAGTTCGAAGACAAGTGACATCTACCAACCCGCACTGGGCCCGCGTGGTGGATTACAGCCCACCCTCTCTTACCAGTGGGAGGCCTGTTATCTAGCAGTAGAAACAGGCTAATTATGCTGTGCTTACATAATTTGGAAAATATAATTTGACCATAGTGAATAATCTAAATAGTCTGCATATTCATTTAAAATACTACACTTCATCACTTTGCAGTATATAGTAGAGATGGGCCGACTATGACTTTGGCCGACTACCCGACTAGTCGGCCAAAATAATAAACCAACACGCAGGTCCACCCTGCGTGTTGGATGACGGCCCGCTCTCAAGGTGGCCTGTGTCCTAGCTATGGAAACATTATAGGTTGATTATGCTATGCTCCTATATACAGGGTAAGTTTTTATCCAGTGCGCAAACTGTTACCGTGAATTCAGCATATAATTTCAGCGAAAAATTTCTGCGGTAGGGGGTCTAGAATGTTATTCTAAATTCATGGTTACAGTTTGCCCACTGGATAAAAACTTTTCCTTTATGGTTAAGCATTATTCGAACTTGGAACCTCGATATTCGTCCAAACTTCCAATAAAAACAGAGAACAGCTATGTCCATAATAAATAGTAAAATTAACGTCGTTATAAAACTAATTTATCTAATTAAGCTTAAGTAAGTTCCCCGCTGATTTTTTATTAAGAGCTCATTGCTCCAATTGTGGTGTCATTACCAGAATTGGTTTCCGCATTGTCTGTGAAACGAAGATGATCGCTAACTATACTTGATGATGGCGTTTTAACTTAAACGTAAACGTTTACGTTACGTTATTGGACAGTTGTTATTTTTTATTATGTTTTATTGGCACATCACGCGTCCTGTATCGTGTGTTATCAATGAATAATGTGACGGTATGCCGTATGCCGAGCCCATCATTTGTAATACAAGCAATTGTGTTTGATAGACGCTGTATTGTGTTGGAAGATTTTACTACTATACTACGCACCTATATACTATGTATTTTAGCTAGGGCACTATTCCATTGCTCTAGCTAGACTCTGTAGTATGGGTTCGTAAAAAAGATACACTTATTTATAGATTACAATTTATAACGAATAGAAGTTGGCCTTGTTAGTTCTTTCTTACTTTTTATTTAAATTATTAACAATAGGTTTTTACATTCTATTTCACTTGATTCCCAAAACGACATTAATAATAAATATATATAGATCAGTTCACGACTTTATGACCTCTCGAGGACGCCATACACAATTCAATGTGAAATCACATAACCTATAACCAGCGGACAATCAAAACTTTTTGTCATAACTTGACAAATGAGGTATCGTTGGACTATACCTCATTTGTCAAGTTATGACAAAAAGTTTAGAAGTTATGACGGAACAGATGAACTTATATACATATCCACATACTCACCATACCGGTCAAAATCATGTATTTTTTGCTTCGCCGTAGTCTATATCTATCATCATCTTCATCATCATATCAGCCGAAAGACGTCCACTGCTGGGCATAAGCCTCCCCCAAGACGGGGGGATTTGCCATAATCGCCACGCTTGGCAGGCGGGTTGGCGATCGCAGTATGGTGGTAAAATGCATAGAGAACGCTGCTGCCCATTCTCTAGTAAGTCCCTTAGTCGCCTTCTAGGACACCCACTGGAAGAAATGGGATGGTGCTATTCTTTTACGCCCGGCACCACACGGGACTATATATATACTAATATCTTTAAACTAAGAATAAAGAGGAAAGATTTGATTATTACTTAGTCTGCATCGAATAGGCTCCGGCTAACTACTGAATCTACACTATCTCCGGGTGACATAGGCTATATTTTATCCCCGTATTCCTACGGGAACGGGAACTACGCGGGTGAAACCGCGGAGCGCTGCTAGTTGGGTATAAATTTTATTAGCAATAAATGTTAACCCAGCTTTATTATTTAACTGTTAAAATCTATTATCCTTATCATCATGCTTCTGCCACTAACCCAATTTAGCTGGCAAACTCTACGTATACTGCTTACAATATTTTGTAGGAGTAACCCTAATACGCTAATATCTTGGTCTGACGCCCGTAAAGCCGACAAGCCGTCTGTAGCCGCTTTCAGAGTCCAGACCATTCCTGGACGTTTTACTATTATTTATAGCCCACACATAATAACAAACAAGTACATTTTAATAACTCGTTCTCCTTTCCAATACAGTTTCACATAATTCATCGGTAATTGTATAGCCTTGGTTACTGAATTATATCAAGTCCATGCAATTGTTCCAGATTTAATTAGTTTAAACTTGTATCGTAATGAACCTTGTATAAAGTTGCAATTCCATATTTCGTACTGAAAGAAATTTAAAATAATTAGGCTACTGTCCTTTAAGATCTGATATGGACGTGGTTATATATATATATTCATTGGTGATTGGTGTCAGTTATGTAAAGCACTAAACTAGAAATTGCTGTGTCTTAATAACGGGTAAAGTGAAAAAAGGATGGAAGATGTTCACAGCTGTCAAAGGACTAATTTGACAGATCTTTCTTTATTTTTAACCGACGAATAAACGGAGGAGGTTCTCAAGACGACGCGTTTAAATGTATTTTTTTTTTTTAATAATTAGTTTCGATCAGTTTATTTTCCAATACTTTGTAAAGTTTAAAAAATACCTTGCTCTCATAAGAAAATTCCACTAAATACCAATTCCAATAATTTATAGTGACATTTTTATGATCGAAGTAATAAAAAATAAATTTTCTAGATTTAGAGAACATGAACTTGAGACAGTTAGCTCGTGTAAGTATTCGTAAAAATATTCAACTTCAGTTTATTGCAAAGGTTGCGTATCCGATTACCTCAGCAAACATTTTGTGTACAGGCAACTCTTCGCGTTATTAAGGGATCGTCAACTTTATGTTGTTTGGAAACAAGCCTTGCAAAAGTTATACTTAGTCGGCAACATTTACCGTTAAACGGCGTGCAATTTTCTCCGTCGTCTATGTTAATATGTGGCATATTAGTACGAACGTGGTCGGGGAATATCATTTTAAAACTAGCTCTTCCAGCGCGGCCCACTCATCTGGTCGTGTCCGCCTCCGGCTGCGTCCGTGAACTCGGCGCAAGAGCATTCAATCGTAAACTGTGACATTTTACTGACATTGCGCTTCTATCGCTCGTTTGACATTTGTAACCTGCTCCAACCTTGTATAGAACTTGCCTTGTGTGCTGCACTAGCATATAAATGCTTATAAATTAATCGTTTTATCACCACTACCTAATACGCAGTTTAGATCTCTTCTGCGATGGCCTACGTCTACACCGTTCGAGTTTTGATGCGCAAACCTATGGAGCTGGTTTCCTCGTACTTTGGGCTTTATTACCTAGTTCTGCCAACCTTAAATTAGCCTAGGTGTCACGGTGCCCTTGCGACGTAATACTTATATGACCGGTTTACGACCTATTTGACGTGGTTCGTTCACCGAGTACTTACATTGTGAGAAATATAGTACAGATGCGGTTATCGCGAGTTTATTTTCTCGCTTTGCTCTTTATAAAGAGCTAGCTGACGCACTCGCATGGAGAGGTCGTTGAACTGCACAGTTACAGCGAGATCGCTGCGCCGACGCCGACTTTGTGACAATTGCAACCTTGAATGACGACGGTAGGCTTTTTTGCTTTTGAGCCCTTCGCTCCAAAAAACTAGTTACTAGTACTAATTTATATTATAAACCATTGGTAGGTAAGCCTGAGACTCGGTTGATTACCATATTTAAAATCCGCTAGACATGTTCAATTGTACCCGTAGACCTCCCCGAGTCGACGTCGCGTTGTGTTCCACGCGCGCCTCAAAGAGATGTCAGCACCAACTGGTGGGGTCTGCAAGGGCCGATGCCTGCCAGGGGTGCAGGTTGTTCGAGAGAGGTACCGTAGCCCCTGGCACAAAGGCAACTGAAGGAACACGGGTGGGTTTTAGTCAGTAAAAGTCTGCCCTCCCGCTCCGTTCAGAGCTGGAGGGCAGAGGGATGGGAAATCTTCAAATAACTTAGGACCTAAGGGTCCTTATGGATCGTAACCTTAGGGTCTTGCATAGGTAAACATAATATAGTAAACTTAGCTGTTTACACTTTTTTTGTTTGTTTAACTTTTAAAGATAATATTCTTGAAGTTATTGACATTCTGATCTCTGCGTAGGATATAATTAATTCCTATTATGTATACAACGCGTTTTCTAATTCTGATCCGTAAGCCTTTTTTCTCAAAGGTAGTAAGTAGTATAATTTCCCAAGTCGTTATGAAATACAATAAATAAGTATTAAAAAAGTTTATTTTTCCTTCCAAATTCGCTACACTGAAGGCTTCAAAATTTAGGTTGAATGAAGTTTTGTTCCATTTTTCTTTTGATTCTTAACATTGTTTGTCCCCACGTAAATCATTTACAGGAAAATGTGTTTAAAGTCGCAAAAAAATATAAGCGAGGGGCAGGATTTTACTGCCTCTATATTTTGAGCTACAAAATTTAAACCATACAATAAGGATCAATGCAAAGACGAATCAGGCTTTTGAATTGAGCCCCGTACATAATTGTAGCATTTTTGGTAAGTACACTAGATACTCGTACACACATTTTTTTAATAATCGCTCAAAATTTTACTATCTTATCTTATTGAGAAATATAAATGTGAAAGTTTGTATGTTTAGATGTTTGTTACTCAATCACGCAAAAACGTCTGAACGGAAGTAGATGAAATTTGGCAGGGCTTCTTATCCCGGTAGAACGTTCCCGTGGGGTATTTTCTACGTGGACTAAGCCGTAGACAAAAGCTAGTAACACTATTGATGACGAGGGCTGTAATTCAGCTACAAAGTACCGGGAAGACGAGTCGATCAGTCTTACGTTTTTCAGAGAAACAGAATCCTTTTTATTGTTTCATTTAATTGATGTTTCATAAAGAAATTGTTTTTAAGTGGGTAGCTGTTGTTTGTAGTGCGAATTCTGGGAAGAAAAAAAAGGTTAACGTAAACGTTTGTTAACGTTAATCTTTTTCTTCACTCACCCCCTCAATCCATCCATTTATAATGTTCCCGGAATTTCCAGTTAAGCAATTTCCATTTTTAGGATTCCGTGCTCAAAGGGTCCCAACGGAACCCTATTACTAAGCCTCTGCTGTCCGTTGGTCGGTCTGTTATCAGGCTGTATCTTATGAACCGGAATACAGTTGACAATTTCACAGAGTAGGTGTGTATTTCTATTGCCGCTATAACAACAAAAAATACAGTTAAAGATTAAAAGAGAGAGTGATTAAATCCCTATACAAGAAACGTGTTTAAAAAAGATGTCATCATCATCATTTCAGACGGAAGAAGTCCACTGCTGGACATAGTCCTCCCACAATTTGGGGGAGCTTGCCATAATGGCCACGCTTGGCAGGCGGGTTGGCGATCGCGGTATGGTGGTAAAATGCATAGAGAACGCTGCTGCCCATTCTCTAGTAAGTCTTTTAGTCGCCTCCTATAACACCTGAAGAAATGGGATGGTGCTATTCTTTACGTCCGACACCACACAGAAAAAAAAAAACAATATTTTGCGGTGAAAAGGAACCCTTCGTGTGCAACTCACACTTGGCCTCGCACTCGCACTTGGCACATAATTATATACATAGGCACATGCAGATTTACCTCAAAACGTCCTACACCATACAGTGAAACTTGTACCTACTGGTTTCGCATTGATCACATAATTATTGCAAATTTATAAACTTATTACATAGACCAGTCAATAAATTGCGTTGTGAATGCAATGACGTATCGATTGTACAAAAAACATGATTTAAAGCAGTAATCATTATTTTAATATTCATAAAAATGACGTGTTACGATGTTCGGATACGGTAATCACCGAAATCACTCAAACGATTTTGTGGGACCAGCTTGAAAGCTAGGATAGTTTTGGCACTTTGTGCTTGTGCTTGTATAGATTAGAACACTTGATAACTTTACGAAACCTCAAATATTGTACTTAAGTTACACACACATAATTTAGAACACTTGATAACTTTACGAAACCTCAAATATCGTACTTAAGTTACACACACATAATTTAGAACACTTGATAACTTTACGATACCTCAAATATCGTACCTAAGTTACACACACATAATTTAGAATACTTGATAACTTTACGAAGCCTCAAATATCGTCCCAGGCTGATTTTCGGCCACCGTAGGCATGAGCTTGCGGACGGCGAGTAATGGGTAGCTCGCTGTCCGGTAAGGACCAAGCCCAAGTCGACGGCGCATTGTGTTCCACGCGCGCCTCAAAGAGATGTCAGCACAAAGTGATGGGGCCCGCAAGGGCCGATGCCTGCCAGGGGTGCGGGTTTGTTCGACAGAGATACCGCAGCCCCTGACATATAGGCTACCGAGGGAACATGGGTGGGTTTTAGTCAGTTAAAGTCTGACACGCCCTCCTACTCCACCCAGAGCGGGAGAACTTATTTGATGATATCCCACCAAAAAAAAAAAAACTCAAATATCGTACTGTTACACACACATAATTTTTTACTTTCACATCATAATCAGCATTAAGTAGGCTTAGCACGAGAACCGTAGAGAAGCGTTTTTTCAACAGAAGAGTATACAAAAATTACGTTTCCGTGTAGACAATTGACAGTTTTGTACCGAGAAATGTAGACAAGCGATATCTTTTCTACGGTAGAGTAGAAATAGAAAGCGTCATGTTAAGCCTGCTGGGACATAAGCCCTCTCTTCGGGAGGGCCACGCGGGCTCGATGCGGGTTCGTTGATGTCACATGAGAATTTATCAAATTTTCCGTCACCGTTTTGAGAGCAGTGGTGATGAAATTATTTACACACAAACTAAAGCGCCTGGCTGGGTTCGAACTCACGACATATTCGTAAATCAGGACCGTTACCACTGGGCCACCATAGCTCAGCTTTCACTATGTGAAGAAAAATGCAATTTACTTACTTTTCATACTACAGAATTTCTACAGAAGTTTCAAGGGAACCTAAAAATAATAGTAAAGTTTTTATCGAACCCTCACTCAAGCGTAACAATTAACGCTATTATCTTTTTACAAGCACATCTTCAAGGCTGTTTGATGTAGGTACCTATCGCATTAAAAACTGGAGGTTCTATTAATAGCATATTAACACTAAGTAAAACTATTCGTCGATTTTGCCAGCGGTTTGCGTGGTACTCGAAAATTATCCCACAAGAACGCACCACAGGGATAAAAAGTATCCTATGTGTGTGTTTACAAGATATAATTTATCTGTGGGTCAAATTTCCTCCAAATCCGTTAAGTTGCGTGATTTTGAAACAAACATCATAACATTTAAACTTTTTTTTTTTTTTTTTTTTTTTGGAATTGGCATCTCGCAGTTGACCTTGAGAGGCTGTGACTGCTCAACCGGACTTTCCTGTGAAGGTTTTTAGGAATCTAAAAGCCTCCAGCCAGGGCGTAAACCTACTTAAACCTAAAACGACTGCGCACTGAGGGCACCCCCTGTGGGGTACGAACCTCGGCTCAGGGAGTCGCTGGCGGGGGGGGGGGGGGGGGGCAGCTAGTACTATCAGGGACAGGCTGGATCAAGTTGTTTTCATGATTATTAGACGGGGAATTTAAAGCTACTGGCTCAGCTGCGGCGCGGGCTGGCGCATCAACGAGCAAGGGACGGTCGGGGGTCTGATCGCTACTCGGGAGTCTTCGCGTGTGTGCAAAGACTGCACATGCATACGTCATGATGGGCCTTATGCACGCCGTGTAAATACGCAATTTGCACTTGAGTGACAATTTGCTACGTGCGTTCAGAACAGAGTGCAACCTTCCGAGAGCGAAGGCGGCGCGTGAGCGCGCCTTCCTGATATGCTCAGAGAAGGAGAGGTGCTGATCTAGAATTACTCCAAGGTATTTGGCTTGCTTTTCCCAAGGGATCGGCTTGCCGAATATGGAGATGGGCGGGAGGGGGTCTTGGCGGCGCTGCGGTCTCTTAAAGAGAACCGCCTGGCTCTTGTCCGGATTTAGTTCGATTCGCCATTTCCTAAACCATGCACCGAGTACTTTGACTGCGGTCTGGAGGGATTTGGCTATCGCTTTGGAACTACGCCCAGAGTGGTAGATGGCCGTGTCGTCTGCGAACAGAGCCAACTGTGCCTTACCACTCTTGGGGATATCGCTGGTGAACAGCGTAAAGATGAGAGGGGATAGCACGGCGCCCTGAGGGACGCCGGCGCGAATCGGGTGGGAACATTTAAACATCAAAACTTTCATATTTATTATATTAGAGGAGGCAATTAGTTCCTCTGTCTACCGATTGATTTTAGATACTATTGATATTTAGGTTGGGGAAAGAAACGTTCTACCTAAAAACTGAAATAGTTTCTTTTATGTGTTAAAATACGTGGGTTTCATAGTCCTAACGTTCCTGAAATCCCTTCGTCACATTGTTTACGCGTTTATTTAGAATATTCTAAGAAAATAAAACACCAAACGAGCCCAATTGTTGATGTTGTAGGTTTAACATACACACACATACCTAGCATCACGCCTGGTTTCCTTGAAGCGTTAGGCAGAGGTGTAACAACATAGTACACCCACACTTCGCCAGTTGTGTTGTTGTTGTGTAGATTTAACTTTGCAAATAAATTGTTTTGGATACGCAATAGGAAACACACCAATGTTTACCGGTATTGTCATAGGTTTGATAAACAGACACAAGACGTTAAGCACGTAAGGCTTAGTTCAACCGTCAGGTGACAATCACCCGCTGGTTCCCACAGGGCCCGGTGGGTGAGCCCCCCTAGCCATGTGGACGCAACAAGTGGACGAAACACGCATGCGCGAAACCCCCGTCTGGCTAAAGGAAACCAAAAATCACATCAGTATTTTTCCACTGTGAAACTCGACATTTAGACTGAACCAGAAATGTTCCATACATTCAACATAAATGATAGAGAAATTACCTGCTTCAGTTACTTGGAAATCAAAGAGTCTTTTATAGGTAGATGTGTAAATAGTACTAAAATAAGTGGAAGAAAACTTACACGTGTTGAAACATTGGCAGGCCTGCGAGGTGAACTCTTGCTAAAGGTCGCAGTGGCGCGAATATATTTTTCCAATAAAATTTCTTGGAAGCTTCTATTAAGACGTATAAAGTTATACCTACCTCTATAGGTAGGTATTACTTTTCTTTTCTTGACTATTCAAGAAAAGAAAAGAAAAGAAAAGTTAGAAAAAATGCGCAGTGGTTAGTGAAGTTATTAGTGGGAAAACCATTTTTTTTCCAGTTTTACACAATGTTTTTATTTATAACTTTTTATAGCTTCACACGGAGCAGACAGACATATTTTTTTTTAATGATTAGTTACCGTCTATACTTTCTTATGCATTTAGTAAATAGCTGCTATTTTAACATGCCAAACACACACTTCACTTTTATTAATTTTTACAAACTTCGATAAAAATCCGGTCGTTTTAATAAAAGGCGACAATCTATACTAATAATATAAAGAGGTAAAATTTGTTTGTAAGTTTGTATGTAGGGGGTAATCTCCGGAACAAATGGTCTAATTCAATATTTTTTTACTGGTTGAAAGCTGCATTATTTGTTATCTTGCATATTAGCCGAGCTATCACAATTTTTGTCTAACCAGGCGGATTCAAACAGAGTTATTTGCATGCGCTGCCTACACAGTTGTATTTAATTAAAAATTAAGTAAGGCAACTAGTTCCACCTTAAATATTTCTACAAAAAATCCTGGATACCATTTTTCTATCCTTTATATTTTAACAGATATAGTAGCTTTTGTGTATTAAAAAAGTATTTTTCGATTTACTTACGTTTGGATGATTAAAAAAAAAAAACAAATATAAATCTTTAACAAAAAAAAACAATTATGATCACAAGGAAATCATAAATATAAGATTTGCCCTGTACAGTATGTATAGTTTCGAAGATAACACGCGCTAGGGGATCTAGCTTCGAGCGTTCGCAGTGACTCGCTAGCCAAGTATGAGAAAATCTCAGGGCTGTGCTCGGGAGTCTAGCGCTGAACGTGCGCAGCATCTCCTTGATTTAGGGCAGCATGTATCTGCAACAAGGGATAGAGAGACTAGCTCCGAGCGTTCGCAACGACTTGCTAGCCAAAGTGTGAGAACATCTCAGAGTTGTGCTCAGAAGTCTAGTCTCTCTAGTGCTGAACGTGCGCAGCGTCTCTCTGAATTAAGGCAGTATGTCTCTGCAAATGTTAGTAAATCCGTACAACATCAGTGAATTGGCTACTTTTGTAAAACAAATTTGCTGAAGTTAATCACAGATAAAAAATAGGCTTTTGATGCATTATTGACAGCGTAACGAACAATACGCTAATTTAATTTAAGCACATGTTAGGCAATCCGGAAAAACAGCTCTGGCACTGGTTTCTTTGGAGATTGCAGCTACTTTATTGAGCGACGATAAATCTACACACTGTACCATCAAACTCCCACTGACAGTTTCATTGGAACAACAGTCGATATGTTCGATATCCAAAAATGGGCCCTTTAGTCAGTTGTTACAAGATACGTCGCGGATAATAAGGGACGAATGTACCATGGCTCATAGAGCTCATGTTGAAGCACTGGATCGAATACATAAGGACTTGAGAAACTCATTCGCTGCAACTTATAGATGTAGTACATCTATAAATTGCTGCAGACTGAACTATACGACCCAGACGATTTCTACAGCGTTAGCGCCCAAGGTTGGAGAAGAAAAAGACTCTTCTCCAACTATAAGCAGATGTTGTGGAAGATCGTTATCCGTATTAAAGGTGGGCTTTCATGTTAGTGTATAAATTTAGGGTTTGAATTATACTCCATAGGGGCGATGATTTAAGACACGCCTTGAAAATGTCCGCACGTGTCTCTTTTGTGACGAAGTGCTTGCCGTCATCAGCAAACACAAAAGTGACACCACCCATGACAGCGACTGAGTTTCTCAAATCCTTAAGTGTTCGATCCACTTCTTCAACATGAGCTCTATGAGTCATGGTATATTCGTCCCACATTATCATTATAATTATGAAGTACCTGGGCATTGTGAGATACAGGGTGTACTTAAATAAAGGTGGTTTCAGTACCTGCGAGTTTCTGCCAAAGTAGACCACCAGACAGAATCAGGTGTGCTCCTATTTATGATGTCTGCTAAGAAAAGTTCAATAATTTATGTATTTGTTACAACGCCGCAAAGACAACGCTGTTATAGGCAAAGCTTCTCCCAGATTAGAACAAACTAGTGTGATTTATCTTTTCATTTATTGAGGTTGTCAGAAGCGCGAAAGTCTGACAACCAATTGTAAGGGGTGTTTTCTATGAAAGATCAGATTTTTTTTTTGCATAGCCGGCGAAACTTTCTGCGCTAGGGGTTCTAGAATGATATGCTGAATTCATGGTTACAATTTGCGCACTGGATAAAAACTTTTCCTGTATACTGGTTTATCACGAGTTGGATCAACCGAAAACCAGTTTTTTTTTTTGCCCGGAAAATAAAAACAACCTCAAACATTGTATATAGGGAATCTTTAAATTAAATACCTTTTTAAATTAGTGAGATACTTACCTAAATTAAATTTTATATAATTCAGACATGTATAGGTAGAAACCTACAATATCAGCGAGTAATACTTATTGGCTGTATCTTCGAAATCCACGCAAACCAAGTCGCGGGTGAATTGCTAGTTTATGTTAAACATTTTTTTTTTAGTTTGGAATGTCCGCAACGCACACTTGACTCGTTGACCTATTTTCATTTGATACGCGCTAAAAATACAATTTATACTTTAGACTCGATAACAGCAATTCATTTTTGTTCAAATGCACCCATTTATAAGTACCTACTATTAACTATGTCTAGATCATATGTTTTTGTGCCGGATGTGTTTTGTGCGTTGTCATAGTAAGTACAATACTATCAACATGAGATAAAGACGATAATATTACTATTTATACAGAACTTGTTAAAAGATTTTCTTTGCTTGTAATCTTCACGTGTATGCATGATTTATATGGTTTTTCCGAGCGCTGATAAAATGTCACCGTTCATTGAATTAAAACAGTAAAATCTGCCTATGTTGGCGTCGACTTTAAGTCTGCAGCTGAATACCAAAATTTTACACGGATTGACTGCATAGTGCCATTGAATGACCTTCAGAATCCAGTTACTGGGTGGTACAATATACTTTAGTAAGACTGGTTTGTCCGATTTTCGGGCTTATGACGACCCTTTACGATTGTGAAAGGTCCACGTATGACAGCCGGGATCAACGGCGTATCGAGATTTCTGGGGCACGGTTTTGGTATATACATGGTCACCCACCCACAAGCCAACCGCGGCAACTCAAGCCCTTCATGAATTACAACAGATACTTCTGTTTGAAATCTGTTACTGCAACTGAAACGAATTGGCGTCTTCAGGAATGTACGAACTGAACGAAACACTTTAAGAATCGAACACGATTAGCGATTCCATTGTGATCGGAATCATTGAAACTAGAAACTCGACAAATGTCACAGATCGGCAATTACGCGACGATTACTCGGCGATTACGCAAGCGCGCGTAAACGCTGTAATTAAGATGCTAAATTTACCGCCAACACTGAATTGAGAGAATTACGCGCGTAATATGGCTTTACCGAACGCTTGAATTGGTAGGTCAAATATCACCTAAATTCGAGGGAAAATATTCGAAGAGCTAAGACGATTGATTTCAATTAGCATCACTGCATAAGTACCTCCTCGTTTTTGATAGCAGCTCGGGGAAAAGGCACCTTGATAACGATACAGTTTTATAGCGAAAACAAATATGAAACAACTTTTTCGATTCCTCGGAAATTCAACAAGAGAAAAGAGAAAATGCTTCGAAAAGAAATAATGCCCTCGAAGAGAAAGTATTTAGACAAAGAAAATATTGGTAGGAAGGTACCTACTGAAGTTAATAATAATAACACGATCGATTATTAGTATAACTTAGTTGGTTTTATTCGAAAAAGGGTGTCGTCACCATTTGAAGAAACGATTTAATAATTTCAAGTTCGGGTTTACTTTGTGGCTCTGTCGGCGACTGGAGGCGCCTTTCGGTTGCCTAGCAACGGTACTGCGTCGCTTCACATACGACCTTTCAGTAGAGTGCGACTGCGAAGTTTTGATTGTTTGTAGGCTATATTGATAGGCATTGCCAAATACGATCATTGATCTTATATCGTAGTCTACTGTTAATGTTTACACTAATTACGAAAGCTCGTATTGGATATTTTATGAAAGAAGCGTTTTTTTATTTCAAAAAAACAGTTTTTGCCAGCGGCTTTGCCCGAGCGAAACTTTCGTCCCCTATCTAACTCCCTTAGGGGTTGAATTTTGACAAATCCTTCCTTATTCCTTGTCAAAATTATAAATGGAACCTCTGTGCAAAATTTCAGCTCTCTAAGGGTTTGTGCGGGGCGTTGATGAGTCAGTCAGTCAGGACTTTTCTTTTTATTTATATGGATATCTATCCATAGCATTGTGAAATATGTTATTTTTTTAAATTTAGATTCTCTTTGGAAATGGGTACACATTAGCCAAAGAAAATTAGGGCTTGTGGCTAAGTAATAAAACCGCACGGCATAGATAGATTAGGTTAGGTAAGCCTCACTTGCGGTTGGTCTGTGGATGGGTGACCATCTTTACATTAAGACCCCACCGTGCCTCGGAAAGCATTGGTCCCGGTGCCATTCATGGATTTAAGACAGTTTTAACGGGTCGTCAGAAGCCCGAAAGTCTGATAAACCAGTCTTAACAAGGGGTATCGTATTACCCCAAAACTGGGTTGTGGAGGTCAGATAGGCAGTTGTTCCTTGTAAAATACTGGTATTCAGCTGCATCCGGTTAGACTGGAAGCCGACCCCAACAGATGCTGATGAGCTAAAGAAAATGGGCAATTATTACGTTGTCTCTACCAACCAAATAATCAATGCGTGATTCGTCTGCCTACGCGATTTAAAAATACATTGGCAATGCCGATTATTGCTAATCTAGCCAGACAACTGAAAGACTAGGGCTATTCTTGAACAAATAATTAATGTAGGTATTTAAAAATTGCTCATCTTTTATTATTTTCATAAATATAATATAAAACAGCGCCTACTAGGTACTGAGCATCAAAATAATTGCAGAGCAATATGTTACTCAAATTAAAATTGTTCACAAAAAAAAATTGGCGCCGCTATCAAATTAACACAACAAATTCCTGGATTTAATTGTACCTAGTGCACTTTATCTACGTTCTGTTTAAGTAATTATAATACATACGTCGTACAACGTGTGTAGAGTATGTCTAAGTACATATACGTACAAATATAATAAGTGAGATCGCGTGTAGCATTGGTAGTACAGATAAGCACACAAGTGCACTTTGTGTTATCACTAACATCATTAATTTTCCTAACCTCTAATCATGACTAGTTTTATCACAAGCGAGCGTCACTAGTGATGTAGGTATCGCGTGATAGCCAACGATCATGACAAAATTATCGATAGGTATCGAACTTAAAACGGTCCCATTCAGTTGCTCTGATTGGCTGCTAATGTCGACAAGATAGTAACTTTGATGTATCGAAGGAACATTCTAGTGGATTATAATAAATCATGAACTTTGATTTGGGTATTGAAGTATTGACATCACTGAATTTTGAGGTTATGTTTTATTATCATGTCGCGTTATTAGTTGTACTATGACAAGGGCTAACACGCAACTTTAACTACATCAGCACGTGTAACACAATGTGAATGCCTTTTGAATATATTCATGAATAATAGAAGAAACACATTCGCAGAATCGCGTAAATGCACAATTGCACATGTCGTATGTATTTCTAAAGTACCAAAGCAAAACGACAAAGACAAGGTAGCTATTTCGCCAATACCAGTGGTACAAATTTTCGAAATAGCCTTCATCTATAAGATTTTACTTGAGAATGAGTTTATTTAGTGTGATTTTTTATAAAAGGTTATCAAAATACAGCCCATTCAGAAGTTGTGTAACTCGTATCGTTTTATTTCCGCTAAATATTTATCTTAGCCACACGGCTGCTGTGTCGAATGACCATGATCGGGATGAGTGATAAAAGTCGAATGGTATGCTTGATAATATTTCCAGCGATTTAATAATACGTTATAATTTAGTTTACGTTTCTGTATATAACGAATGTCCTTTAATTGTTTTGTCTAGAGGTAGAAACTTCTACTGGTAATATTCATTACCAGATACGGATTCCCGCAGTGTGTTTGAGACGAGACTCTATAAATAAACCATTTATGGTCTATTTGCGTACTAGTGTAGAAATTCTAGCCGTCTATTCTTTTAGATCTTTGTATTTTTTCTTTTCATTTAGGTACGTTGGATCCACGCAGATCGGCCGGTCATCGGCAGAGACCGTTGACACTTGTCAGAACGCATTAACCGATACAACGGGTACTCTAACTAACTAAAAACAGAACGCCTTCATAACATTTTTGTGCTTCACAATTTGGAATAAATAAAAATGCAATCAAGGATAAATCGTCCATGAGAATTTACAAAAATAATTTCTTGGGTAGTTACGGAAGCGATTTTCGATACGAAATATTTATTGGCAGAGTTTTAAAAAAATGTAAAATGATTTTGTTATTTTCGCGATATGATTTTGACGGCTTTATGCTAAATACTAATATCTTCATGATTACATCTTTATTGCAACAGCTTAGTAAACTCCCACTGTCATTCATGCATGAGCCTTCCCGATTTTATTTGAATAAAAGTAGGTAAGGTAATCCCAGGTCATATGATGAGAGCTAAGGTGGAAAAATGGACTAAAAAGGTCACAAAATTGTACCTAAGGAATGGAAAGAGACGTAGAGGAAGACAGATGAAAAGGTAGAAGGACGATCCCCCAAAAGGGAGGCGAAGTACAGCTCTAGACAGAAATAAGTGGAGGGAAATAGAGAAGACCTATGTCGCAAGACCTGACCTGGTGGCTAATATGGCAAATTAGCTATTATAATAGCTAATTTGCCAATATTAAGGTTAAAAAGCAAAAATAATAATAGATTTCTAGTTATTCGTTTATAAGAATTTGTACATGTTACAAAGAGGCAGAGGAGGGAAATGTTATTTTTATATAAGGTAATCCCTTTCGCATTTGATTATAAAATGCTCAATAACCAACTCAATCTACCGTAAGACAGAGTCATGTATCCCTCAAAGTTGCTCTTTACTTCTTAATACCTGGAACTCGGCCATTTCTCCTCATTCCTAAACCCCATTCTACGCATTAAAACGTTTTCCCCAGCCTACCTTGTGGCATTCCAAAGAAATCACAATTCAATTGATAATATCGAGTTCGTGCCTCTCTGATTGGGCACGATTGCTTTTTGTTTCACACTTTTTGTTGTCAGATTTTTGACGTACACGTGTCGCAAGAAAGGTTTAAATAATGTGTCCAGCTAGTTTTTCCTCGTAGGTACGTTGCTCTCGTAATAGCTCAACTATTCGCCGACTTTTATAACATGTTCGATAACCTTGGTCTGTAGGGATTTTATGGCGAAACAGGCTTATTAACGTAACTGCGAATTACACGCCCTATCCACTGGTCACACCTTCAATTACTGGTAATGTTTTCTCAGAAAATCCTAAGAAATTTTTCAGAGGAAAATGACTTGTACCGTGCAGTGTGTCGGGTTAGTTATAAATTTGATCGTTATCGTTCTTTGAGGATGGAAAATTATCAAATAACTTCTCCCGCTCTGGGCGGAGCGGAAAGGCGTGTCCGACTTTGACTGACTAAAACCCACCCGTGTTACGTCACTTGCCTGTTTGCCAGAGGCCACGTATCTCTTTCGAATAACCCGCACCCCTTGCAGGCATCGGCCCTTGCGGACCCCACCAGTTGGTGCTGGCATCTCTCTGAGGCGCGCGTGGAACACAACGCGGCGTCGACCTGGGACGTCATCAATGTTTACAAACATTGTGGGGACGATAACGGGCGATCTATTTTTAGAGAAATAAATTGATATGTTGTTTGATTGTTAGGTCTACGCTTGGAAACCTCGTTTGTTAGTGAACAAAGGCAAATATTTGGTTTCAACTATCTGAGTCTCTAAGACGCAATAAATATACAGAAGAAAGTTCGAGACTTTTTGTGAAGACTACCTAAAGGCTGTTCTTATCGGGGGAAAACATGTTTTAATGACGTGCTAGACAGTGCGACTCCATAAAAAGTAGCTTGACATTGGAAACCAACCCTGATCGGACAGCTGATAACTTCTTTATCAAAAGGTTGATTGTCGGTTAATCAGTCTATGCACAGCATTTCAGTGGTAATTTGTGCAGTCATGGCAGCCTGAAATTGCTTTATGATTGCACTTGACTACGACAACCATCTTACCATTTGCGTGTCTAACAAATGAAGCAATTTAGGTTCACATAATATGTTTACAGAGGATGAGGGATGATGAAGAGATGGAGGCCTTCACCTTCGAATAAGAGGGATTCTTGCTAGTAAGACTTCGATGTAGTCGTTTAAATATTTGTAAAAATTTAGCGAATTAATTAATTAAATAACTTGAATCTTTAATAATAGCAAAAAAATCATTTAGTAAATGTTTATTGTGAAAATTATAAGATAAGCCTTATAAAGAAAAATGAAAACAATTTTATATTATGAATTGAAATGTTTAATGTTGATTGCATGCAGTATTTTTAATTCAAACAGCAAGAAATAAAAGGCGATTTTCTTTTATTTTTATTTATTTTATTATATGTCTATAGAATCTCTATCGAATAGAATTTGATACAAAATTACGAATCGGTAAACGTCTCTTCAGATTATAAAACAAAGGTTTATAATCTGAGGCCTACATGAACAGATTTTCTAAAACGTAAAATTTGTAAGAATGAATTACGTTACAACTTACAACCTTACAACTCATACCTACATAATAAGTAGGTACTTACCGAGTTAAATGCTGTGTATCATGGATTTAATCGTGAAGGTCGAATTCTTTATAACCTCCTCACAATTGTTCCAGTTGTAATGCAATATTTTCAGTCCACATGTTTAAACACACTTTTATTTTAATTTTTATTAGTAGTAAAGTAACCTACCAAGTACTTAGGGCTTTATGTCAAGCAATGTCGTAGCTATACAGGCTGTACTCACAATATTTTCCAAGACTTTTCACAATTTGACCTAGACCTTAAAATTTGTTCCAAAACCAAAATACGTGCATTCCAAATTAATACGCATACGTATCGTTATGACAGGGCCGTTGACTTGACATTACAGCCAAATTCTCATGCTATTCCGGAGAGCGTAGAAGTCAGAACGGCAACGTCGCAATAGCCGCAATGGGCCGGCGGGGTCGCGGGGGGGAGGGCGACTAGCAACAGGCGCCTCGGCCACGTGCTCCACGGCCTTGCCACTGCCTATGCCACGATGGAAGCTTCGCGCCTTTTTAAGATACCTATATGAAATAATCTAAGCGTCTAATCACACCAGTGCTCGATTTATGTAACATGAAACACGTGACTGTAGGTTTTATTTACATTGTCATTATCGGTACATTACCTTTTCTGACGTTTCAGAAAGGTTGTTGGACAGACAGTCATGTTTGACATCAAAATTGTTCAGTTCATCGAGTTTGGCGCGAATCCACCACGAATTTTTGTCTCGGTTTGTTTATCTTTTCCACGCTATCGGTTTGGCAAACGACAACATACATTACATAATATTGTAAAGGTAAACACAAAAGAGTTTATAGTCGATTCGTGACCTTGGACGACATTCGAATAACTAGGCTTAAAGGAAAAATGTGTATGAGTTTTTCTGAACATCGACACACATTTTGAGGTTATTGATTTACCAAAACCCACGCTCAACTCTCATGGCAATCAAGGGAATAAAACGATTAAAATTCTTCTTTATCTAATTCCACCATTTGTAGGTAATAAGGTCAGCGCAGAATGTTGTCGTGAACTAATCTAGTGTACTGGTTCGCATACGTGATTATTAGGTTTGCTCTATTACATCATCAGGGAAATAGGGCGCAGTAATAATTCCTACTCGGTCCCGCGGCGAGCGAAGGTCACAAAACGCTAATGACTTCCGTGTGGAATCCTATCTACATATATATAATTTATATGCGACGACCGTTCGACGGCGACGCGCCGGCAGCCGACACAGTGGACTCGGGCCTCTGTACATTTAATTGAGTTTACTAATCGCGATCAGATTTTTTAGTGATGATATGGGACAGTTTTTTAAATCGTTTAAGTTTACCGTCGATTTGGATACAATTTTTTGTGGGACATGTATTTTAGATCATAAGAGAGAAAGGAGATAGAGAGGTTTTTCATCACCATAAACATGTAGATAATGTGGCATCAGATTCTATAAACCGTAATAATTTTAACATTTGTAATGAAAAAGTTGGAAATTGAATAATTCGGATACAACATTACCAGTGAACGAAAGCGTGAAGTAGGTACCTTTGAAAGATAAGATATGAATAATCTGGAAACATCGTACGATTACTTTTACGAATGTCACCCGTCCCCAAAAGATTGTCCAATGACCGATAAAACGACAACTGTCTACAGAAAAGAAAGTGAATCCAATAAAAATAAAAAAGTTATAAAAACCACATTTTTCTGCTTTCGAAACATGGTTACTAACTTGGCAGACGATGGAGATACTGTAAATACACATTGCACCAATAAATTTTGGATGAAAATAAAAAAGTGCACTCCTGTGACAACGTTTTATTCATCAAATGCCTTTGGAAGTGAGTTTTATGCAAAACTTGGGAAAACGTCTGCACTCTCCGTTTGGCTATTGTCCAAGTGGATGGACTTGATTGAATGTTGCATTTTTTATAGTTATCACTTTGAATCCTTGAAGCATTTAGGATTTTTAAATAATTAACTTTAGTAAAACCCAATTTCTTATTAATGTCTCCGTTTCATTTTGAAGCAAACGGGCAAACCTCATCGTCCAAAAAGTTTTCTACCTGAAACGTTGTCGTTCGTGTTTTCTTGGTTTTCGTTTTAATCGTCTTCATGTAATATGCGTTCGAAACTAATCTGTACATTATTTGTTTCAGGTAATTCAACATAAACTGTATGCTTGTCAGCAATCATCTGGTAAGAAATGTTAACTAAAAAATCAAATGGATCACAAAATTTTACTCCGTAACACAGATTTTGTTTACACTATGCCAATACAATACAATAAGTTTTATTATAGAGAACTATACACCTCGAAATTTTAAGTTCCTCACGGCACTGTCCCAGTAAAAAGAAGATACCCACCATATGCACATGCGAAAGGTGGACTTATCAACGAGGAACTTACAGGACTGCAAATTGAGTAGGCTTAGTCTCGTGTGACTAAACAGGTGGTCCCTGTTGCACCCACTGTAGTGCCGATAGCGTAGATAGCGCTATTATTACTCTACCCACTCGGGTTTATTAATGCCTTTCTATTAATATTCACAGGTGCGATAGGATACATAATAGAGAGCACCTACGAGAGTTCGAACGGTTTTGGTACAATTTTTTAAGCTTGTTTATCATAATGTTTTGGTACTTATATTTATTTAATTGTATTTATGTTTTTTTCTGAAATTTAGTAAGGGTTAAAAAGAGGTCGATAAAGATAAAGATAATTTATTTGTCAAACATGCGTTTACATAATCTGACTGATCAGACATGCAGAGTATTTAATTAATATGTTGTGAGCGTCCATGTTTTGCCAATAACGGCGTACAAATTTTGTAGGTATAGAAATTACATTTCATTGCATTTACTTAAAGTCATTTTAAATTTCATTACAAAAAACACAGCAAATAAATAATAATTGATGCCAAGATATTATAGGATCCTCAATATTATTGATTACCGTCGGTCCATCATTATGATAAGGGGAATTTGTTTACCATGCGTTTGTGTTGGGCGAATTTCTGCAGTTTTCAATACGTTCATTGAGTTGTGTGACCTCCTTTTGGATACAGACTGTTAGTATCTATCGACGGTTTTCGCTTCATTCGAAGCCTGAAATAATTTGTTACATTAGATTCAGTTATCATCTTCAAAAGAGTTATGATGTTAAATGAATACGGAAAAATCGTATGCCAGACCGCATCTTCCTACATTCCGCGAATGTGCAGCCATTATGATCGAATGCCTACTGTGTGATAACTATACGTAGGTACCTACATTATATATTCAAAGTTTGCACAGTCTATTCTGGTTTTAGACACTAAGCGGAAACTTACATTTGATCCCTATTACGGTACTCGTCCAAGGTTCGGAAATTTTGTGGGTTATAATTGTCAATTTCGTAGTATTAGGAAGTACGTCCTTTTATAAATAATAATTGATAAAATTAAATTGGTACCCGTTCTAGGTAAAACCGAACATGACTATAGTATATTTTTAACAGCCATTATTTATTCTAAATTATGAAGCTACAATGGCAGTATATAAATTCATGCGAACAGGAATATTGTATGTTCATTTTATAACGGTAACTTCTGGAAACAAATGGTTTATAAATAAAATAATTAATTGCAGACAAAGTGAATTTGGTTAACAACATAACTTAGGAACTAGTTAGTGTTAGGTAAGTTATACTAACTAACGTAGTCTTTTCTGGTACCTACATCTGAGTAGATCTACCAGAAAAAAAAACACCAAAAATCTGTTTATAAATTACTAAGTACGACACATCCGCTGGATGTGGGAAGCACAAGACCGGTCGAAGTGGAGCAGCCTAGGGGAGGCCTATGTCCAGCAGTGGACGCCTTTTGGCTGAAATGCTGATGATGATGAAGTACGACACAGTGTCCTGTAGGCAGGTATTCAATGTCCACAGTAATAACCTCAAAACTTTGCTTTTAAATACATAATCAATCGCAGAATTAATTACCGAAAGTTCAAATGTACAAAATTGGATGTTAGAGAAAATTTAGTTAGGAGTATTGCAAATTAATTTCTGGTAAAATCGTCGTAGGTACTTCGTTCGCTACTAACGCGGAGCATGCATCGTACTAAATGCATTAGTCGAATTAGTCCACTGAGGCATGGCAAAAAATTCAATTTGCCTTCACGTTGTGCAACCGAGAAAAAAATGGGGCTAGCCGGTAAAAATTATATCCATTTTTCCGGAGAGCCGGTCCGAGAATAATAGGGGTACGGACGTTTCACAAATCGGATTAATATTCGCCTTATGGGGAATCGTTAATAAGCCTCCAAGATAAGAGGAATTAAACATTTCTGCGGATTACCGTTACTGGAGAAGATATTTTGCTCGATCGATAAATTGGAAATAGAAACGTATTTTATAAACGTTGCGATTTTCCAAGATTTTCTTTTTCGAAAATGTCTTGTGTATCGTACCGTAATTCAAACCTGGATCAGTTCTTTGTCTTGGTGCAGTGGGTTTGACCGGCCTTGTAAGTAGTGCGTGTAAGTGTAGATGTTAAATCGATAATTAATTCAAGTATATAAAAGTCATACGTCATATCGACTTTTAGTGATTGTCATGGAAATAATGTCACTTGGTTCAAATAGGTTTATTTTATTTATATAGATTTTTTTACATATTTTGAATGTTGTAGGCCTTATAGACTAGATTTGTAGACGATTTTCTATTCTGTATTTTCATTCCTCTAAGTACCTGGTATATACTTATTGACAGGCCTACACTATCCTCCCAGACCTATTATCACTGTATTTTGAAAATATTGTAAAAGCAAATTATTTTTAAAAGAGTAACCGTGGAGTTTCTTGCCGGCTCTTCTCCATAGGAAGCGACAAATTGGAACCGTGCACCTAAATTCTGACGTTTCATAAGTGACAATGCAGGTTTACGTAAAAACATTTTTTTATTATTTATTATTATTTAGAGAGTCACAAAGCATAACATAGCTTAACCTGCATATGATGTTCTCACTGCTGGGACACAGGCCTCCTCTCAGTGAGACGGAGTAGTCCGCAATCCACTACAATGGCTTAGTGCGGGTTGGTAGATGTCATATCTCTTCGAATTTCTAGAGTCAAGCGCTTGATGAGTTTGAACCTACGACTGCAGGTCGTAAGTCACAAAGTCGCAGTCAAAATTTGTCTTACCTACCCGATATTGATATACCTATATTTATTTTTAACCCTGTGAATCATCTCATCATAGCCTCTTAACATTAAAATTTTAGTATAGCAGAGTCCGTTTTTTCGTGTGGTGCCGTATGTAAAATAATAGCACCATCCCATTTCTTCCCATGGGTGGCGACTAAGGGCCTTACTAGAGAATGGGCAGCAGCATTCTCTATGCATTTGACCACCATACTGCGATCGCCAACCCGCCTGCCAAGCGTGACGATTGTGGCACCCCCATAATCGTCACGCTTGGCAGGCGGGCTTTTGGGGGAGGCTTATGTCCAGCAGTGGACGTCGTTCGGCTGATATGATGATTAGCAGAGTGTTTTTATTTAGTTCGTTCCTTAGTTTCGTAATTTCTTTCCCGATATTGATTTTTGAAAGCTTTTAGTAAGCTTAAAAGGAGGCGTGTATTGGAGTAAAAATCTCCCATTTTCCACGTGTAAAAAATAGGGACGAATTTTTTTCTATGATAAATGGACTTACGAGTACATTCGACCAAGCGTTATCTATCTTTCATACCTAAATACTTTGAACTACATAAACTATGGCCAAAGAGTTTTAGATATGTGTTTTATAGTAAAGTTGACTATAACGAAGCCGCGACCAAAAGCTAATATATTAAATTCCGTTTTTCATGGTAGCAAATTAATTCAAAATTATGTAAGCTCACAACTACATGCTCATGTTTTATTTGAGACAATGGTCACATGGCATACGGAAGTGTTTTTAAGGTAAAACAAAAAAAAGACCTTCAAGGATTTTAGTGAACAGGCAAAGGGCTAAAGAACCGGTATATGAATAGGTACAGTAAATTAAAATTCAACAGAAAAAATACTCGTAGTTTATCATGGTTAAATTTTTAAACAAAGGTATGGGGAATCTACCTATTCCCCATACCATTATATATATGTGTTTTTTCTCATTCAACTAATCGTGATCGCATCGTACGAAAAACTATGGACTATGGCTTTTTTTAATTTATAATACTAACAGCCTTGTATTTTTTGTATCATCACTATCAACTCTGAAAAATTTGACAGCAGATTTTATTTTTAACTACCTAACTTTTGCCCGCGGCTCCGACCGTGTGGATGTCGGTTATCGCGTAAAAAAGTATCTCTGCCAAATTTCATGACGATCTGTTCAGCAATTTGGGCGTGAAAGCGTAACAGACAGATAGACACAGTTACTTTCGAATTTATAATATTAGTAGGGATTTCAGCTACCTTTCGGCCGTGTTTTAGTTATATGGGGCCATTCATAAATTACGTTATTATTACACGTTATTATTGTGTAAAAAGGGACAGGGGGTCAAAAGCTTTGTGACGTCAAATATTAAAATCGAAAATACTAAAACTTGAAATTTATATGTAAATCAAAAACCTAAATATATTACTTCATAATTTCAGCCGTCCACTGCTGGACACAGGCCTCCCCCAAAAGGGGGAAATATTACTTACTCGATCTATATTTATAAGTCTTCTTCTATCTGTCGGGTTATTTTTTTTATGTAAAAACTGCTGTTTTTGTTTAATTACTTCTAATTATAAAATTGAAAAATATGTGATGTCACAGGGGGGAGGGGGTTTCACAAGTGTGACCACCTGTGACAAGAACGGGGGGGGGGGGGTAAAAAAAATCGTAACATTTATATGGCGTAATTTATGGATGGCCCCTAAGTTCAGTTGAATCACACAATGCAGATAGAATAGTCAGCCTAAAATGTTCCCCAGCTGGGAAGCAAGCGTACTCTTTGCGAGAGGAAGATGCGTAATTAGATCACATTTAACCGTGGTTTACATTTAAAATAATAAACCGATGTCCTTATTAATAGTTAGTCTACGTATGTTTGTATGAGTTCACTAGATTACAAAGGTCAATGGTTAAATCATCGTTTATAATTCCTCGCGATAACAATATTATCACCGCTAGGGAATATGGACACCAATTATATTATTGTTCATAAACATATTCGTATTATTAATATTTTACTGTGCATGTGTGTTTGTTCACGTATTTTTTATATTGATAGTGTTTAAAAATAGATGATTTTTATTTCTACTTAGGTACTATTAATAGGGTGATGGATTTTTACAATAAGTATGCCAGAAGCATACTTATTGTAAAAATGTGTGGAGTAGTGCAGGTAGTCGAAGGTCATGAGTCTGACCTTCGACTACCTGCACTACTCCACCCAGAGCGGGAGAAGTTATTTGATGATGTCCCACACAAAAAAAAAGAAAAAAAAGTCATGAGTTTGAAACCAGGCAGCCACTTTACTTTGTGTATTTAATGTCAGTGAAGGAAAACATCATGAGGAAACATCTACCAACCAACACTGGGGGCCCACGCAGTGGATTATAGCCCACTTCCTCTCACAGAGAACAGACCTTTATTCTAGCCATGGGGATATTATATATATTATAGGCTTACTATGCATGCTTCTTTCGTCTAACTTCACATACATAAGTAACAATGCACCTAAGTATAGGTAAATAAAACACATGTTCGCTTTTGTAATCAGCTGAACTAATAAATGTAATAATTTATACAGGGGTAAAACATTACAGTACATATTTTGTAAATATTACGTGGATATTAAAATAAAGCTGAGTTAAAAGTTCAATGACACATAGTTACCTAGGTCCTAGGTGCCCGTGTACCCACGAATGCCAACCGCATACATTACCGACACATTATGCGGTTGAAGCTATAAAACGGATCCCTTGACGTTCTAAGGATTTTTACAAACGCGACTAAATCTGAAACGGGCTTCCGACCGTGATTCTTTATCACTCCAAAGCGTTTATATCACATTACGTTACCCCAAGATTTATGATGATTTTCCCACTATTTCGCTTTTTACATGTTTATATCCATAAGGCGTTATTTTAACGCGTATATCTCGTAAATTTAACGCAATAAAGTTTACATTTACATGATAATTTGGTATAAAAACTTGTATTTACATTACGTTACGCATGTTTTCCATTGAGTGGTCGTAGGCATCGTATCGTATTATTTTATGGGAATCATCCCTGTTTAAGTTTTATGTCTTCGAAAAAATTACATAAATGTCAAAGATTACGTGCAAACATAAAACTGTTATATGGATGATATTGTTTTTCCTCAAAAAGTATGAATAGATACTAATGTTATCAATTTAGTTTTTAATTGCTGCGCAATTCTAGTGTTTTCGCGAAAATAATGTTAACTTAATTTGACCTTAGGTTTTGAGACATAGATACCGATTATTGATTGATCACGGGTCTTTTATTCTTTTTTGAGGGCGTTGACAGCCCTACTGAATAAATTCCGCTCGAAGTGATTTCAGTATCTTTACAAGTTGACGTGAGTTAGATAATGGGGGCCTGTTTTCTATCAAGGATACGTCGTTCTAAATGTCAGCAGTTCAGCACATAGGTAGATGCTATTAATTTTTCATGTTCACACAGGCGCATCTACGCAATGTGATTACTTTTGCGCATGTGTGGTTATTGGCGGATCGTCGACGCCCGCGCATTACTGGCTCCAATGTCACCTCCCTAACCTTGCCGTAGCGGGTTAATCTCCAGGTTGGTGACCGGTTCTATAGATTAAGTACCTACATTGTACAGGTTACGAATTACAACACGCAAACGAATACATCCGTAACACGGTGCGTGACACGTGCCAGACTCGAAGAGTAGGACAAAACATTGAGGATGCATAAGTCAGAAGACACGAGCAAATAAGCTAAAATTACGAAAAAAATCATCGACATGGGTTTAAATTAATTTTGTTTTTTTTGGGAAGAAACCAAATTAAAGGGACAAACTCGATTTAGGTAATTAATTGTCACCTTCAGAATACAGGTCTGATGATCTTTCGAACAATAATTAGTACTGACGTCTGCCGTCATGATGCAGCGAAATATATCAAGGTGATCCTTCAAGAGTCCAGTCATCTCAGAACAATAGTCCTAAAAGACTTTATCACAGATTGTTAGAAGTTTTTGTAATGGACGATAAGACTTCGACATTATAATCTTAATCAGTTCATTAACCTAGCGTTGGTTTTGATTCGGAATCGCACTGGGAATTCTTTGTTATCTGTTGATACTGCAGGTGGAGTCACCGTCTAGTCTTGCAGACGATAGGTTTGGTACTACTGGTTATCAACGACGTAGATCTTCACATTCATAAGGTTCTTTTTAGCACTATCCCAGATACACAAAGGCGGATTTTTTTTTATTTCAAGTGAAGTTTTCAGGGCAGACCTCGAAATTTTACACAAAGTAAAGCGTGAGTCTGGGTTCAAACCTACGATCTATAATTTTTAAATCACACCCGTTACCACCACGGCCACACTGCACTGTTCTCGTACATTATTAATCACATCTATAAATAATTTTCTTAACTTTATTTCCATTGCGATCTAGGAATGCAAGAAAAACGTTATCAATCAATCATTTATTTGCAATTAATGTAATTGAAATACAGGTGGAGTAGCTACGAGAGTGCCATGTACATTCTGCCTAGAAATAGGCACGCAAAAATTATAAATATAAAATAAAAAAATGTTAAGAAGCTAGTTACAAATTACAATGTCACAATTAGAATTATTACAATTATACATACATAATATGTACATTCATTAATATAAAAAAAATTGAAATTAAAATGTTGAAATAGGATAAAATTAAAAATGTATGTATATTAGTTCCATATTTTCAAGGTAACACTAATTACATTTATTATACACGTGTATATATTTGTTATTCATTAGTCATTTACCTCTCCGAGCTATGAATCAACAGACTGAAGAAATTGGGTTACTATAGCAATCGTACCTATCTCGTGTACCATTTTTCTTGTTCATTTTTCATAGCTTACTGTCAAGGTCTTTGTGTGCCCTGATATGAAAAAAAATACTTATCTATTTTTTTTATACAAACCGGGAAAAGAGTACCTAGAAGGAATTGGGGGAGGCCTGTGCCCAGTTGTGGAACAGTTTAGGCAAAACAAAACAAAAATACAAACCGTGGGCCATGTATAGGATTTCCCACCGGTAAAAATGAGGATTTCGATCCAAATTTTCAAACTCAATTTTTTAAATCCCTTCTTATTGCTCAGGAAATTCTCTTGCTCTCATGCTTCTAGACCCAGTGGTTTATACCTAGACAGAGCATCATTTATCAGTTATTGAACGAATTTAAGATTTTTACTATGAAGATTTAGTAGATCATTTCAAATACATAATTCGCAACAAAAACTTCTCATTGTGCCTAAGTAACGACAGCCGCGTTAAGCTTCGCTTGCCGCGGTTGATCCCTGGATTGGTAACCATCTTTAAATACCAAGACCCCTCCGTGCCCCGGTAATCATGTTGCCGTTAGCCCCGGCTGTCATTCGTGGATCTTTGACAGTCGTTATACGTACGGGTCGTCAGAAGCCCGAAAGCTAGTCTTACCCAGTAACTGGGTTGTGGAGGTCCGATAGGCAGTCGCTCTAAGTATATAAAATACTGATACTCAGTTGCATCCGGTTAGACTGGAAGCTGACCCTAATATGCTTAGGAATAGGCTAGGCAGATGAAAATACTTCTAATTGATGAGAAGGGTTTACGACGCTACGCTTCGTAGTTTGTCAGCAAATGAGACATTTCCCTATAGTTACGTATAGTTTATACAAATCTGTCGGCATGATTTAGGTAGAAACCTGCTTCAAAAATTCCTCGCTCGCAACGAACTGCTAGTTACTTCTTTTGTGTTACAATTTGCGAGCTCCTAGTTTTAAGCGGAGCGTGTGCCCAAAGGTCAGACAGGTCAGTCACCTCTGATATCTTTACGAAACCGGGTTTTTGGAGTATGACGCTATCAGATTAGTATCAAACATATACCTAACTGCAAGCCCAGCCCATCCATTATGTATAATCCCTTAGTATTCATTCCAAAAAAAATGTTTCTTTACCTACTAAGCTTAGTGAGGCATTGAAATACTGTAATTATATTTAGAATGTTGCACTCTTTGCCGATTTTTTGCGAGCATCTTCTTTCGTCCGACAGAAGTCAAGGCCGTTCGTTCTCAAGCTTAATTCGGCGTTCGGCTTCAATCGGTTGCTATCGGCTACCGTATTTTAATTCGACACTATTAATGTATAATTCAACCGTGGTTTTATTTTATTACGCTTGGCAGATATTAAATCAAGAATGCCTATTAACCAAAACGGCAGTTAATGATAGGCTAGTGCGTAGCGTAATACATATCTTTATTGAAGACGTCTGGTTCGATGATAACTCTTAATAATAAAATTGTGGTATTGATAACGAAAATATCTTTTAAAGTAAGAATATATAACTAGACAGGTAAAAAGATGATGACATGAATCAATCTGAAAGATGTGCAATGTTTTTTTAAAATCGATTTTAATATGTACCTATCAAGTCAAGACTCAAATATTTTGAATAGCACAACAATAATTTCCACAAATAAGATTGATACAATCGTCATAAAAATAAAACTGTAGGAAAATACTGAAAATTATAGGGTAGGTTACTCCTGACAATGATGCCGATTCTGTTGTACACTGAACTAAACTAACTAAACTATAACTAAAATTCCTTACTTTTCACTATGAGAATCTTAACGCTATTCTGCAAAAAAATATCTCTAAATTAAAAAAACTATTTTGACACAACTAAAATCGAATTTGACAATCGCGACTCGCATGTGGTATGTTTTGGCTTCGCAACGTGGTACTTGTTTGCCCTACCCCGTGTTTTTTTTTAGAGCCAGAGGCGCGCAGGGGGGCGGCAGCCTCGACGTGATTTATATGGAATTTTCACTTTTTTCATGGAAAATATGAAAAATTATTACCCACATGTTGAGTTTTAGAGGTGCATGGGGTTTTATAAAGGGGTTCGAAATTTTCATTATTTTTGCGACAGACACACCATTTTCGAGATATAAGCAAAAGAAAAGAAAGAAAAAACAGTACTATTTTTGCACCAGAAGTCGAGGTGTCTGCGTGAATTTTAGTTCTTGACAACTAATTTTATTCCACACCTATTTAATCGCGATTAAAAATAGTCAGATTTAGTCAGACAACCAAAATTTTAGGTTGGATAGAATAATGAAATTGACAACAACATAATAGCAAAATTACCATTTTCACTAAACTAATAATTCAGTACAATCTTAGTGCTGTCAAACTAAAATATAGTTAAGTTGTGTCACTTTGGTCAATTTCAGAATAGGAAATCGTCGTTTGACAGGAATAAACTAAATTTTGGTGATTTTTAGTCTAGTTTAGAGAATTTTGTGACAACAGAATCGGCACCATTATCTATTATAATACGGAATCAACTAATACGTTGATAAAATATGCCTCTTTTAAAACTGCACCGAATCCTTTTTTCAACTTGACACTCATGCCTTCAAAGTGCCGTCACTAAATAATTCACCATATAATTTTCCAAACATCAAGCCAAGGGAGGGTTTCATTGAAAATTCTAGTGAACCGGATAATTTCCACAATTAACGTGAAGACGTGGTTACCAATGCATGCTCATGTTACATGCAGCACGTGCTAGACTGTCCCCCATTTGCATTAGACGTCAATGTCATAAAGAAACCTAATGGATAAGATCCGATTTATTTTACAACTAGCATTCCACCCTTACTTCGCACGGTTGTTACGACTTAACGAAACAGCGAGATTTCTTTAACATATTTAAGTTTAATATAACTGTTTTACCTTCCGGAATAAATTCTCTGAATTATGGTATAAACCATATTAAAATCCGTTGTGTAGTTTAGAAGAACAACGCGGGAACATTGACAATACACGAAAAGCGACTTTAATGTATAGACTATTGATAAAGAATCTAGATAAAGATGTCACCGTGTTCCGTAAATTTTTGCAATGAAAAAATGTTACACTGATAAGTGATATTGCAATTAACAAAACTAGGATTCTGATTTGGATCACTGAAATAAAATACCATCCCTTTAAAGAAGATGTCTCTATGCGTATATTCACAAACATACAGGATTTAACATTATCAAGGTTCGTCGTCATAGTTTTAATTCAACATTTTCCGCGAGCACTACCACATCCGCGAGTGCTCAGTGCTATTTTTAACTGCGTGGTCGTCGAACGGTGGATAGCCGATCGCAATGTATGCAAATGGTCTGGTGGCACAGGTACCGCGGAAATCTTTAAGTACTGCCGACTATTAACGAATAGGACATACGCCCGGATCTTGCAAAAAAGTGCAGTTTTACTACCGCTGCAGTTTTATAGCCGCCAGCTTAAGATCCTTATCGGGAACTTACAATAAGAGGACACATTAAATAAAAATAGCCCCACTCTTAAGGACCGGCCAATCGAGCAATTTTCTCTCTCCATTAAATGACTTATATTAATTCAAATAAAACCTCTAGAAGTAATTGTTTTTCTCGCAAAATTTACAATCACCAATAAATTCGTCCAATTTAAGTTTGCTCATATCAACAGTTTTAACTTTTATATGAGAAAATGACAGTCGAATAAAATTGGGAGTTAACATAAAAATTTACACGGAACAAGTATAAAACCGGGCACGCATATACCCCCGGGTTGAGCACAATAAAAAGAGTTGCCATATTTCGCAAAGTTCCAACTTGTTATGATCAGAAGGTAGAATGCGATCTGCGATGTGAAACGCGCGTTGTGATTGTGTAAACTTTTAAATCTCGCTTCTGTAACGTCGCAGCAAATTCCCGTCAATAGAGCTTAGACAAATATAATAAGTCGAAAGTTTCGTCCGATGAATTATAAAAAGCGTTTCACACGAGTGCAATTTATACGAGTTGTCAAAAACTTGCGATTCTATTACGAGTATGTTTAGCATGGTAGTACGTCAGGAGTGAATTCCGCTTATTGATGTTTGCGATCCCGGACAGCTTGTGTGGCCGAGGCTTTACTTCGCTAAGTACGGATCGCATTTAGCGTTCTCTTTTTAAACTTTACTCAGTTTCTTTTTGCAGTTTGTCGAAAGTTTTCCTTCCTGTAACATTTTACCGTGGAGCAGTTTCCACGGGGGCGATCACATCGAGTTAATAAGTTCCCGTTTCGATGGCTCCTACGTTTTAAACTTTTAGGATATGAGATAACAAGCTAAGAAAGGGAGACGCCGATTTGGCTAAGTCCACTTTAAGATCTCAGTGGATTACGTTGTTGCCTTCGGTGAATTGGAAAATCTTTTCTTTTCGGTAAAAGCTTGTTAAAACATTGTTCGCAACTTTTACATTATAATACAAGCACATTCATACTTCAAAATTGATGCTGTTGAGGCTTAAAACTTAAATATTACATTACAAATTAAATAAAACAGTAGGTATTTTCCACACGATGTGAATGAAGAATAATTTTAGTTTTCAGTATTGTTGAAATGAATAATGAAAGGAAAAACATAAAAGCATTTTATAAGGTAAAAAACCATGTAAAAAAAAACTATGAGTAGATCCATTCACATTAAAAAGCACCTACATTTTATTACGTACAATGAATTAATACCTATCTTTTATGCAATAGTATCACCTAATAAAACGAAATCATCGTTGAACCAACTCCTAGAGTCATCTATCTAAACTGTCGCCATTTTGTTATATTGGAAAGTAAGTTGTCGAAATTTCGCGAAGTTTTCACGGAAAATTCCAATGTACTTCGGCCGAGACGACGGGCGCCGTCGGCTGACGACAGCCGAATGAATGAGCTAAGGATCCGAAGATCTACGATAGGAACTCGATCCTCTCCACATTTTCCAACATTTGTTGTCCTTTTCTAAAGACACGGAATAGATAAAGTGGGAAATAGTCATCTACGCGAGATCCCTAACGAGTTTGAAGTTCATGGTAGTGTTTAACTTTTCGTGCAGGGTTTGCAGTCGGTATCCATTACAATTAGACCTATTTCAACCTTTATTTGACAAGGTAATTAAATTATATTAGGCCGTGCTGCTTCGGCATTTATATAAATGAAATATAAAAGCTTTATGGGCTCCCAAAATTTCAATTTACATTATAAGGTCTAGTTTCGTAATAGTATTTAAATGGTTTTATCGTTTATTAAGCTTTTCTAAAACAGACAGCTTATCTATGCATTCAAATATATGTTTTATTTCATTGAATACAAATGCTTGAAGGAAACGGGAATACATTATTTTGAGGAAAAATCTTCCTACAATAGTTTTGTTCTCACATCCCCTTCGCTTTACGTTGGCTTGACAACTTAATTTTCATGATTTCTCCATATTTCCATCCAAGCGATTGAATTTGCTTAGCGGTTTTTGCTATACGATATTTTGTTTCGAATAAAGAAAGTGAATTATTGCCGTTCCTGTCATTTATGGGTTGAGGGGTTGTATTTAAAGTTATCTAAGTAAAATATGGGCAGTGATGGCCTAGTGGTAACTGTTCCGGCTTGTAGGTTGTAGGTTCGAACCCTAACAGGCGCTTTACTTTGTATAAATTATTTCATCACCACTGCTATCAAATCGGTGAAGGAAAGCATCGTGAAGAAACCGGCATGTCCTAGAACCATAAATTAGAAGATATGACATCTATCAACCCGCACTAGGCCCGCGTGGTGGATTGTGGCCCGTTCCCTCTCTGTGAGAGGAGACCTGTGTCCCAGCAGTGAGAATGTTATTGGCCGATCATGATGTAAAGTTGTAATCATCATCATCATCATTTCAGCCGAAAGACGTCCACTGCTGGACATAGGCCTCCCCCAGGCTCCTCCACTCCGACCGGTCTTGTGCTTCCCACATCCAGCGTATACCCGCGGCCTTCACAAGGTCATCCACGGCCTTCCCACTCTACGTCATCCGGTAAGCGGTCGCCACTCCAGAACCTTTCGGCCCCATCGGCCACCTGTTCTGCGAGCAATGTGCCCTGCCCACTGCCACTTAAGTTTGGCAATTCTTCGGGCTATGTCGGTTGCCTTGGCTCTCCTGCGGATCTCTTCATTTCTGATTGGATCGCGTAGGGAATCTCCGAGCATAGCCCTCTCCATTGACCTTTGGGTGACTTTAAGCCTTTTGATAAGGCCCATTGTGAGCAACCACGTCTCTGTACCATAAGTCATCACTGGCAACACACACACAAAGTATATACCACGTTCAAAATACAAAAGACGTACCTATAGACCAACTTACATCAATGTAATAGAACAGTAGATAGTTCCCATTATATTCATAACTTATTCATGTACAAAGGTTCCCCAAACATTGTACTAGTTGAACAGTTTACCTGGCGAGTAAAAGCTGGCGCCTGAACGGCTTTCAATTTTTTTTCTGCTTCACACCTAAATAATCCTGGGACCTAATAGTTTTCACCTATTACCGCGGCCGGGCCAAATTTATCGCTTTCGACTGTTGATTTATCTCAGAACGGACCGGATTAACTACCGCTAACTTGGCGATAGTTAAGACTGCTATCTCTGGTGTTTCAGGGCGAAAGCTCTTTCCTTTTATCTAAATTGGTCCGCTACCAATAAAGATTCTCCGACGACTGTCGTAAACCATTCTCCCCATACGCTTCATTATGGGGCAAACTTTCAGATATGATGGAACAATTTTATTGTCCACCGATGTCGCGAGATCTCTATCGGTAATGGGATTTGGTGTCGTGAGTTCTACTGGCGGTATCGGACACTGGTTCCAGCAAGATTTAAAATGTCAAGTTGCGAACTGCGAGTCTGCAACATTGTACTTGCGTGCTATAATAGTTTTGTTCGCCAGAGTAAGTCGCGATTTTGCATAAAGTTTGTTACGTTACAAGATCCTACCTTTTGTGGAGTATTTTTAAGTTTAATGTTACAAAATATTTCAGCGGTTTTACTGTTCTTTGGTCGCGTTCAGCGATTTTACACAATGTGTTAGTACTAATGCTAACAAGAAGAATAAATATTGAAACTAAACACGGTATCAGTGTGACTATTGGTATCTGCATACTGAATTCAAAATCATAAAATGAAATTTTGAATTTGAACTTAGCAAGAAATTGACTTTAAAGCTAAGTATACGATTGCGTCTGTCTTACTGCATAATAAAGATAAATTGATCAATTCATTAAGCTACAGTGGTCCAAACATAAATCTTAATTTGGTTACTTATATTTATAACTCAAATGATCAAAGTAAAAACTTCAACATCATTTTAATAAAACAAATGCATCAACAAAATTACAACTTTAACTAAAACTTAGCTATCAAAAGGGTTGGTTTGGGCATTGTCGTTCCACCCTAATGGAAAATAGATTCGTGAGCGAGATGTGTATAAATCGTGTCCTAATTGAATTTGTCATAAAAATTGAAAGTTTTCCCCGACTCCCAGGGCCACATTTCACCAACTAGTTTTAATCCATTCTTCTTTGAAGGGAACTTGTAATTCATTGTGAGTGCTAAGTTTGCTACGACTATTCCAGATACAAAACTTTGCCCCCGCTTCACCTATGCTTATGTAACGTTTAAAAGGAGATTCACGGTTTTGTCTTTGATAATACAACTTTATATTAACGTATGCAGATGTGAACCTTCTTTATAAGTCCGGCTTATAGATAACTTCCTTTTTTTCCAAAAAATTACGCCTATCGTCGATCTGCCGATACGATACTTTGCGGTACCATTGTCAGGTGCATTGATTGATGGCTTACAGATGACGATTTAATAAACTTAATACTTGTGCATATACGTCGCGTCGTCTACTTAATAAAAAGCGGCTAAGTGCGAGTCGGACTCGCCCATGAAGAGTTCCGTAGCAGCAAGTAACATAATACGATTTATGACGTATTTAAAAAAAAAAACTACTAACTAGATCTCGTTCAAACCAATTTTCGGTGGAAGTTTACATAGTACAGTAGTTACAGTACATCATATTTTTTTTTAGTTTTATCATTCTTTTATTTTAGGAGTTACAGGAGGGGGGGGGGCGTGGGACACATTTTACCACCTTGGAAGTGTCTCTCGTGCAAACTATTCAGTTTAGAAAAAAATATACTAGTAACTTCAATATCATTTTTGAAGACCTATCCATAGATACCCCACACGTATTGGTTTGATGATTTTTTTTATGAGATACAGTTCTAAGTATGGGGACCCCCAAAATCAATTGTTTTTGTTTTCTATTTTTGTGTGAAAATCTTAATGCGGTTCACAGAGTACATCTACTTACAAAGTTTCAACAGCATAGTTCTTATAGTTTTACACAATGAAAAAAGTGGCTGTAACATACGGACGGACAGACAGACATGATGAATCCATAAGGGTTCCGTTTTTTACCATTTGGCTACGGAACCCTGAAAATCTAGATATTTATTTTTGAAAGTCACTATACAAGTCATCTATCAGGTTCGCTATCAGGTTCTACAGCTATATCTTTCTGATATAAATGTGCAACGTTTATCGACAGATACGTCTTATTCTCATTCGTAACTGAATATTCTAGACCGTCTGGGACCGTTTACCGATTCATTCTAATGCACCTTCATACCTTCACCGCCCGAGGATTCCCTCGTAGTACCGAGAATATTATCGATATCGATGTTACGTGCTCGATAGTTTTTTTATCTATTTTTTTCTCGACAAAGTTCCAAATTCAATATGCAGTGCGGTTTTGTTAAGGTGGAAACTCCATGGAACAGGCCGCGAAATTGAAGTATACTTAATGTGTTTTGTTTTTTTTTTTGCTGTCAGTGTCTTGTTGTACGAGTATGTTGATTAAAATATGATTCGCGAGCGTAACACGTATGTATTTACAAAATTACAATAATTAAATTATACCCTCTCTCAATTTTTTTTTTAAATAATGTTATTATTCCTTTGAATGACAATTTTAATGAAAAAGTCACTACATGCGCAACATAAAGCTTAATACTGACCTGCAAATTGTAGTATAAGTAAAAAAAAAATCGCCTGCTACCATGGAGGTTTCACCTTATCGATAAATATAATATAATATTTTCCTTTTGATCTATAAATTACTGCTCGCTAGAGAATTACGGCCACTTCAACCAAATAATTAAATAAAATAGTGCTGCACCTCAAACAATATGAAAAGAGGATATTACCTTTTTTCTTGCTGTCACCAACCACGTGTTTATGGCAGCTTGTCAATGACAATATGTCTCCTTTGTGTTACAAGGATAACCGTTGCCGTGGTGTGTCTAAGGATTTACTCACGTGTATACTAATAAATAGTTTGTATAAACGTTATACGTTTATTATGTACTTTGCCTATTATCACAAATAATATACACATCTATTTCTGTGGAGGAATAATGCAAAGTAATAATTCAATTATTGTTGTCTGTCAATGCTGTGGATATTTGCATTTTAATAGACAAACGTTTTATGGTCACCTTTGTTATGTGTTCAATAAGAATTAAATAATTAAATTCTTTTGATCAACTATGTAATCGTCATTGCCATTACATAAACATAGGTACAAAGTATTCCCTGCTAAAATGCTGAAAACAAAAGCTATTAATGAAGGCTTATAAACTGAACGCCCTTTATATATTCCCAGAACCAATAAATTATGCTACTAACAAAAATAAAAACGCAGACCATTAGTAACTCTAGGTCTATCAAACAATTCCAGTTGACAAGAAATAAAATACTTACTTTATTGTGGCACTTAGTACGTGAAACACAAAACTGTAAATTAAACTTTACTACTGAAAAGACATACGAACAAAATCAAGAATTTCTTAAGCAAATTTTAAGGCACATCACAGGATCCATCGTAAAAAGTTTAGCTATTCCACGGGTTTACGTATTTCGTCCCAATTACCAGTTGAAAGAGTGCCAGGCCCAATAAATCAGGGTACGTACCTTCGTATTCCTGTGACATTGTAACTTGTAACTTTGCTACAGTTTTATACGACAGAACTATGTCAATCTAACTTTTAAGATTATCACTTCCGCATTCGCCTACACGCTACCTTACCTGCTTGTTTATAGGGTTGGAACTACTGATATTAATCTGCTCGATAAATATTTATTTTATTATTTTCTTTAATCCGTACCGAACGACCATTCTCATCAAGAGCGTCATTATCGTGCAGAAAGTTTTGATTTAGTGTCTATCTTTCTTGGAACTGTTTAATTAATAATAATATATCAACGCTATTTTACGTAACTAAATTTGAAATGTAGGAAGCGATGCGAGGCCCAAAGTCTGCACATAAATCATAAGTCCAGACGTATTCTCGGTAAGTGTGATATCAATTGCATCAAATGTGTAAATTGTCGACAGGGCAGCCCTACCCTTAGGCTTCTGTCCAGTGCTGCAAAGCTACGGTACGTAATCGCGAGGTTTTTTTATTATTAGATAGACATTTTGAGTTCAATTCAAAGTTACGTCGTACAGTTACGTGTTAGGGAGCTTTTAGGACATAAGAACATTTAATAGGTCCATCTGACGACGTATTCAGAAAATCGGGAAATACTCTTTAGTCTTTGGTATAGAACGAATTATTAAGTGTTATTCTTTTTAACTTTAAAATGGGAGAAGAGCAGTGGATCTATTTTTGTTTATTTAAAGTAGAGCTTTGATATATTTTTTTTTGTTCCAAAGATTTTTATGGCTTAATAAGTTTCGTGAATTGAAATATTGAAATGAAACTTCTCAGTAATTTTATTATTATGTGCTAGGTACATGTGTAAGCAAATCCTTCTTTGTCTGAGTTTCCTTGGATTGATGTCATTTCGAATTTCCGTAGCGTAGCGTAGCGTAGCTTTGCCACTGGAAGGTGATCGCAAGGCAGCGGCGTCAGTGTGGCGCGCGTTCCCCCCGCTACCGAAAAAAGTTGCAAGTCGATGGGCGGCGCCGGCGAACATTCAAATTTATCGATTGTCCCGCGCGCCTCATTACAACATTCCTCAAAACTTACCCACTCACCAACTTAGCCCTTTAGCCCCACCACTATAGCCACATTACTTTTTATACCCCCACCGATGAAGGCCGTTTTTTCATAGTCAGTTATTATTGTCTGTTAAACTTTAAGTGCTTGGCGGCTAACTTTCGATGTCTTCGTGATTTACGACGAGCCGTTTCGAAGTGTTTTATCGAGCATAAATGTAAGTTCGCTACTTGTTGAGACTGAAGGTCGAAGCGGGTTATGATCATAGTATTAGTGGGTCAGTGTTTTATAGGCAACTTCAATGCGTTGGATGGTCTATTTTCGTTAGCATCGTATGGTGCAAATAGCGTCCAATCCAGCTTCGCTCAGCCACTCTATTAAGAAGTCGTCGTATGGAATTCATACGGTGAAAAGCGTTCGTAATTTGAAATAGTGTTAAGTGGAGGACCGAAGGCCATGTATCTAGTGAAGGAAGGAGCGATGTCGTCGAACAGTAGTTTCGCATCTGCGGGTGTGGGGGGATAGTGAGGTGGGGGGGCAATGATCCATTAATCTGGCAGAAGCCCATGTGGCGCCGCCGACGTACCTGGCGACGCGACGCACGGACGCCTACCTAACGACACAGATCGTACATTTTCAACATGTGCAAATATGTATAAAATAAAAATTTATTGAGTGCCACACTCTTCAGCGTCCACCTCATCGAGGTGTGCTTGGTCTACCTGTAGACCAAGCACACCTCGATGAGGTGGACGCTGAAGTCGAACGTAGAACCTCTCTCCCGCCCGTCGAAGACCCTGATGATCCATTACCTCTCGTCACCCCGGACGAAGTTCACGAGATCATCAAGGGTCTGAAACCCCGAAAGGCCCCCGGAGCTGACGGCATCACCAATAAGGTGATCCAGATGCTACCCGCCCACCTGATCATGCTCTTGACCACCATCTTCAATGGAGCCTTGAGCAATAACATCTTCCCCCAAGCCTGGAAGCAAGCCACGGTCATTGGCTTTGAAAAACCAGGCAAACCCAAAACGGAGCCCGCGAGCTACCGGCCCATCAGTTTACTGGACAGCCTCGGAAAAATCTATGAGCGACTTATTTACAAGCGACTCAGGGACTTCGCCGAGACTAAAGGCCTGATACCCAACGAGCAGTTCGGCTTCCGAACCCAGCACAGTTGCGTACAACAGGTACACCGGATCGTAGAGCATATAGGCGTTGGTCTCCAACGCAACTATGCGACCGGTGCAGTATTTTTCGACATAGCGAAAGCCTTCGACAAGGTCTGGCACAACGGCTTGATTTACAAGCTGTACAAACTCGGCGTGCCGGACCGACTCGTACTCATCTTACGAGATTTTCTGTCGAACCGCACCTTTCGCTATCGCATCGAAGGGGCTCTCTCATCCCCCCACCCGATTCGCGCCGGCGTCCCTCAGGGCGCCGTGCTATCCCCTCTCATATTTACGCTGTTCACCAGCGATATCCCCAAGAGTGGTAAGGCTCAGTTGGCTCTGTTCGCAGACGACACGGCCATCTACCACTCTGGGCGTAGTTCCAAAGCGATAGCCAAATCCCTCCAGACCGCAGTCAACGTACTCGGTGCATGGTTTAGGAAATGGCGAATCGAACTAAATCCGGACAAGAGCCAGGCGGTTCTCTTTAAGAGACCGCAGCGCCGCCAAGACCCCCTCCCGGCCATCTCCATATTCGGCAAGCCGATCCCTTGGGAAAAGCAAGCCAAATACCTTGGAGTGATTCTAGATCAGCACCTCTCCTTCTCTGAGCATATCAGGAAGGCGCGCTCACGCGCCGCCTTCGCTCTCGGAAGGTTGCATTCTGTTCTGAACGCACGTAGCAAATTGTCACTCAAGTGCAAATTGCGTATTTACACGGCGTGCATAAGGCCCATCATGACGTATGCATGTGCAGTCTTTGCACACACGCACCCCCGACACATCCATAGGATGCAGACCCTCCAAAACCGTTTCCTCCGCCAAGCCACAGGCTCCCCATGGTACGTTCGGAACGAGATCCTCCATCTCGATCTGAAAATGCCCACTATTGCTCAATTCATGAAACGCAACTCGAAGCGTTTCTTCGATAAAGCCGAGATACATCGCAATCCCTTGATTGTGAAGGCCGCCAGTTATGTCCCCAGTAGAATCAGTAGTATTCGCAGGCCGAAACATGTCCTCTCAGACCCAGACGACCCCATCACTGTTCTCCAAGAAAAGAATAGGGCCACCAGTACAGTACACAAAAACAAACGACGACCGTCCTACCGACCTCGCCGCCGAGGTCCTCGCGCCCCGCGAAGACTCCCGAGTAGCGATCAGACCCCCGACCGTCCCTTGCTCGTTGATGCGCCAGCCCGCGCCGCAGCTGAGCCAGTAGCTTTAAATTCCCCGTCTAATAATCATGAAAATAATACCTTGATCCAGCCTGTCCCTGATAGTACTAGCTGCCCCCCCCCCGCCAGCGACTCCCTGAGCCGAGGTTCGTACCCCACAGGGGGTGCCCTCAGTGCGCAGTCGTTTTAGGTTTAAGTAGGTTTACGCCCTGGCTGGAGGCTTTTAGATTCCTAAAAACCTTCACAGGAAAGTCCGGTTGAGCAGTCACGGCCTCTCAAGGTCAACTGCGAGATGCCATTCACAAAAAAAAAAAAAAAAAAAAAAAAGTGCCACACTCTATGGGGAAATTGACGTTCATGCGATCGGTGTGATAGATTATTCGTGCAGGTTTCAAATGTAACGTTTTATGTATGGAAGGCTGTTTAGGTAGAGTTAGAGCAGTGGAAAAATAGCGTATTGTAAGCTCTAGGAAAATTTAAAACACTAATATTATTTATATTTTTAAATTCGAACTAGCTAATAAAAAATACAGATACAGAGAAATCAAAAGTATTACTTTTTTACTAACTAAAATAAATAAAAAAAAATATACATACAGAAAAATAAAAAAAAAGTACTGCTTTACTAACTAAAATAGTTATATGTCACATAAAGACGATATTTAATTTACATAATGTTCAATGAAACACAATTTCTCTGACAACCCATCAATCCGTCCCTTCCCATAAATATGGAGTCAGTAAAATCGTCAGACATGACGCATCTACGTTATTACCCCGCTAGGCGTAGTAGCGAGCTCCTAACTACCGCCGCGCTACTTCCACTTTCTCGTGATTCCGGATATCATTCCGGGTAAGGCTTTCCGTCTATTTATTGCTCATACGTAGTACTACTGACTCACATGAATACGAACCATGGCTTCCCTACTAGGTTAATGAGACATCATTCCGCTACTACGAAACCTCGTAGACCAACGCTTCAATAAAATCCTATCACCGACTACACAATTTTTTGATGTCATACTGATTTTCTTTGAGAAATAAAAGCACAGCTCCCTTAATACAACTGTAGCTCCGGTAAAACGGTATGATAATTGTGGCAATTCACGGAACGCAATTCACTAAGTGGAATATTTTACTTATCCTCCAGGCGTCCCGCAAGGCACGACTACCTACGAGCTTATACATTGAGATGTATTGCTAGCATTCATTACTGTACACGCGTTCCTATTAATGTATATAGGTAGGGATTCGATGCGTTCACTGAGCGATACTATTGTGCCCATCGACTGTTTTGACGCGATACGTGTAGACAGCGTTATCTGTCAAGGTGCCCGATTTTCGTATAGATAAAATCGACACGCTAACTTATCGTCCATTCCCCGTGTGAAATACGAGCTCTTTTCTAGTTTGTACGAATTTGTATGCGACCATGTAGCATGCAGGTTGCACCGAGTTATAGCACACGGAAACAGTGGCGTTGCCGCCATCCATGCACGGCAACTCCGACGCCATATTTCAATCGCGAAATTGACACATTGCTCTGTCGTAACGCAAAGTTTCGTGCGAAAACTTCAACCTGGCATATTTACTTAAGGTATTCTTCTCGAAACATACCGATAGCTCCTTGACGAGTGAAAAGTTTTATTCATATAGATAGGTCATGCTCTAACCGGTAGAAGTTTTCACATAAATTGGCGGTCATTCGACGCGAATATGCTGACTGAGGGGGTAACAAATATGCCAACTTGGGTTGTTATAACAGCGATATGTAAGTTCTGTGATACTTCGCCATTAAGTTTATGGAAACGACGGTCGAGATTACATCACACTTTCTGAAAGCTTTATGTAATTCTTCTTTCTTCGTTATCACCCACGATAGGTACTGGAATAAAATTTTCCACTTATCCGAGTATTCACATCCGTCTATTAATCAAGAAGACAGATTTTATGGCAGTTGTAGAAATTCATCTTTTGGTTCGAAATGCGAGTGAAAAATTCGAACGCAATCTGTCAAACTGCTCCCTAATTCTAATTTAATTAGCGGAGAAGTTTCACGCGTGGGAGGAGACCAAACGACAATGACGCGTTAAAATGATTAATTTTTGTAGAAGCGCCTCTGATCGTAGTACGTTCCCGAGTGCGCCTTCCGAACGAACGATTAATCTTTCTCTTTGCACCATTGTACTGCGATCCCGGTATTTTTTCTGTCTTACAATACCATTAAGAAACTGCCACGGCTAGTTGGTACTTCACAGCTCTTCCCACCGTCTCATCGTTAGGCCCATTGAAGGATTGAAAAGGTGTTTGCGTTCGTCTGCGGCAAAATAGGTTTCCCCTTCGGTTTTTAAAACATTGTCCCGGAATCACTTAGGCTTCGATAGTTATTATACGCAGAGAATGAAATGTTTTAAACTTCCATCGTCATTCGCTAACAATAGGTCTGAGGGAAATTTATACAGTCATTCCTTGTTCATTCAATTGAAAGATTCTATTTAAAAGATTTTTCTTTAACGTCTGCAAGTTTTCGCGAGGTTTCTTTTCAGGAATTGTGTTATATTGCAGTTTGAATAAATTGGTACATTATTCGTTATTTTTATCATGCAATCGCACTGCAAGGCATCTTGGGTGGGGTCAAGAGCATGATGTGCAGATGTCGAATTTAGATCTGGGAACTCGCCAACTGTTCCGGAGTTGCTCGGTCGTCTTGCATAAATTAAATTCGCTTTTTATTTTTCATAAAATGCAATTACACATCATCGGCTTTAAAGTGTACTTAGCGTTAAAATAAACTTCGAATTAGAATAGTTCGCTCGCCATTTTAGAAGTGGTGTTTATTTTTATTCCGTTTGTCATGTCGCTATTTTGGCTATGTTCATTAATGTTCGTTCAAATCAAAGGTATTTCTGCTTTAATCGTGTGCGTCAATGAATAATAATTTAAGCATTGTTGAGGTAGACATACTGTCACCAATTGTATAACTTACTGTAGGCTTATTACATTTCTTAACGTTGGGATTTTATTTACTTAGGCTTAATGACTTACTACTGAAATATTTTCATAGTGCCTAGGAAATTACAGCCACACGCGTCAATAGATCAGGTTAAGCTACGCTGCCTACGGCTGGTCCGTGGATGGTTGACCATCTTAACATACCTAGACCCCTCCTCGGAAACGTTAAGCCGTTGCGTTGTTCACGGTTGTAATTCGTGGTTATTTGACAGTCGCTAGAAGCCCGAAATTCTTACCTAGGGATATCATATCACCCAGTATCTGGGTTGTAGTAGTCAGATAGGCAGTCGTTCCATGTAAAATACTGGTATTCAGCTGCATCCAGTTAGACTGGTAGGCCGACCCAACATAGTTGGGAAAAGGCTAGGCAGATGATATGAGAATATTTGAGTTATTGACTAATTTTATACTAAAATTAGGTTGTTACATAACTTCTTATTAATACTGTAATAAGAAGTTTTATTTTCTAAAGTGCATTCCATGATTCGCTCGTTAAAATGCACCGGTCAATTCGTGATTATGTCGAGTGCAGTCATTGGACCTAATTATAATTCGATATCGGTGCGGCACGGCCGAGGTCACTCGAGTGATAAGCGTTATTTCTACCCTCGCTACTAAACAGTTAAGAGCTGTTGGAAAAAATAAAGTACTTATAGTACTTATGGAACTATTTTAGACGCAGGCTAGTAAGAATAAAAACTTTTTCCAAAAAAAAAAACAACCTACAAAAAAGACAACGGAACTCTTCAAAAAATGACAGAAATCAACCGCGATTGCTGCTATCGCATAGATATGCATTGTTTTGACCTCAAGGATGATGAAATTTCGAATGGGGTAGGTACTTTATCTAAAAAGTCAAAAATAAAAACTGTTTCCAAGATTTTCCGAGATTAAAGATATTTTTCACTTTGTAGTGTTTTTGAAAGTCGGTTTTTTTTTTTGAGATAGGCCCGAACATACATAAAAATATATATAAACATATCGAATTGATAACCTCCTTCTTTTTGAAGCCGTTTAAAAAAGAAAAAGGCCAATCTAATATGCAACGGCTTGTGATAATAAGCTGAAAGATGATTCTGACTTATAAAAAAATTAACTCGAAATCTTCACTTGATTACATTACAAAAATCCTAATTACAACAATACTGGTTGTATTGTTGTAATTAGGATTTTTGTAATGTGCAGGGTGGCAGAGACACAAAAGTGAAACTATGAATTCTGTAGGTACATGATTCTAGACGGAGCTTTGAAATTTTTTCTCAGTTATTATTTTTAGTAGCTCTGTCATACTCGTAGGTACATTTTGACCCTACAAAACAGCAGATTTTTTTTAAGGCGATTCACACACGGCACCGCGCACCGCCGCGGCGGCATACAATTCGACCGCGCGGTCGGGCGGTGTACGTGTGTTAGGCATCAACGGATTTCTTAGAGACCAATGCGCCATGAGATCCGCTTCACCGCCTACCGCGGCGGTTTGCGGTGCCGTGTGTTAATCGCCTAACATAACCAATGGAAACTGTCCACGCAAGGGGTTTCAGAATCATGTACAGAAACCACGGTAACAGAATGTGTGTCGACGTCCCTGTCGCCATGTATAGATATACTTATAAGAAAAAGACATGACCCTCTCTGATTTACGAGTAAATAGATAAAGAATGGAAACATGATCTTTGTATCACAGACCGTGATCTACGGGAGTCGGACGACAGGTTATCGGAGTACGTGTTTGATAAATTATTATTTAATTAATAATTCGCTCCGATCACATGTTTTCCAAAGGCTAATAAATAATGGATAAACGCTACAATTGAGACATTATCATGTGCCTAGCCTTTTCTCATCTAGATTTGTTGGGGTCGGCTTCCAGTCAAATCGAGTACCAGTATTTTACGAGCGAGTATTTTGGAGCGACTGCCTATCTCACCACTAATACGATACACCTTGGTAAGGCTGGTTCACTGACTTTCGAGCTTCTGACGACCCATAACGACTGTCAAAAATCCACGTATGACAGCCGGATGCCACGGATTAACGTGCTTTCCGAGGTACGGAGGGGTCTTTTTTGTTTTTTTTTTTTGGGTGGGAAATCATCAAATAACTTCTCCCGCTCTGGGTGGAGCAGGAGGGCGTGTCAGACTTTTACTGACTAAAACCCACCCGTGTTCCTTCATGAGCCCGTATGCCAGGGGCTGTGGTATCTCTTTCAAACGAACCCGCACCCCTGACAGGCATCGGCCCTTGCGGGCCCCATCATTTTTGTGCTGACATCTCTTTGAGGCGCGCGTGGAACACAATGCGCCATCGACTTGGGCTTGGTCCTTACCGGACAGCGAGCTAGCCATTACTCGCCGTCCGCAAGCTCATGCCTACGGTGGCCGGAAATCGGCCTGGGATTCCCGACGCTCAGGGCGTCTCCGTATCCTGCGGCGGCTAGGGTCGCGAGGGCGCATATGCTGCCTCTCCCTCACGTGCGCCGCCTTCCTCTTCGCGAGCATCACTGCTTCGCTGAAGGAGGTGACGGCTCCCCATGCCCTCTAGCTCCGTACCATGGCCTGGACCACGGCCGGACGCGAGAGATCGCCGCCGCCGATCGCCTCCACGAGGACACGGCGGTGCTCCGCCCAAGCTGGGCAGACCACCACCGTGTGCTCCACCGTGTCCTCAGGGCGATCTTCGCAGTGGAAACACCCGGGCGTTTCCTCCCGCCCTATCCGAAACAGGATCCTCCCGAAACAACCGTGTCCGGTGAGGACCTGCGTCAGGCGGAAGGTGAGGACGCCATGCCGCCTCTCAAACCAATCCTCAAAGAGGGGACTTACCGCCGCAATCGTGGCGTGCCTAACGGAGGGGTCTTGATATGTAAAGAAGTAAAGCTGCTCGCAAGAATTAAGCCATGTGCCTTTTAAATGGATGGTGGATAAAACCGTCTAGCTTTGAACAACTTTTAATATCGACAAATTAGAATAAAAACAGTTCAAGTTGACGTTAATCCAAAGATTTTCCGGTTTGTTTTTTTTCTTAGAAATATTTATTTTGAATTTCAATCGGTCTAAGAAGAGGTGGTGAGACGATGTAGACGTATATTGCAAGGGTTGTATCGCGGTGGTCCTGGGAAGGAATTTTGGGGACGCTCGCAGAGGGACAGCGTGGCCAGATGAAAAAACACGCTTACAATTAAACAATACTTTCGTGAATACCGACTGAATTAGTAAATTTGTTTCTTTTTAATTTCACCCACCACGTTTCGCCCACTTACTTGGTAAGTATCGTACGTATATTCCTACATACATAGTTTTTATTTTATACACTGTCCTCGTGGTCTTTTGTTGGCAACATTTCTGTTGCATACGTCTATTCTGCGTACATCTTACACCTCAGCTCGGCCCAGACATTAATCGGACCATTAAAGTGATTTATACGGAACCCAGATATAAATCCAAGAATCCGCGGTCTCGAGCACGCCTGTCGAATTTTTCTTATTCTTAGCGTAATGAATGAATATTGTTACTTATTTGGGATATCTTATTTGTTTTATTAGTTGTAATAGTGGGAAAAATATTGAAGAATAATCAAAGAAAAATTTCTTATTAATTTTCTTACTATTCCCAATATTTTCAGAGAATCTTTTTAAAAATGGGTTTATTTTGCTATTAGGATTTTATAAATTCGCGGGCTCGAGCACGCCTGTCGAATTGTTCTTAATCTTAGCGTAATTAATGAATATTCTTACTTATTTGTGCAATCTTATTTATGTATTTATATAATTTACTAGCTTTTGCCAACGGCTTCGCCTGCGCGGAACTTTCATCCCCTATTTAACTGCCTTAGGGATTGAATTTCGAAAAATTCTTCGTTATTCCTTGTTTACATTATAAAGGCAACCTCTGTGCAAAATTTCAACTTTCTAGTTCTAAGGGTTTGGGCTGGGCGTTGATGAGACAATCAGTCAGATTCTTCTGTATGGTGCCGGACGTAAAGAATAGCACCATCCCATTTCTTCCCGTGGGTGTCGTAGAAGGCGACTAAGCGACTTACCAGAGCAAGGGCAGCAGCGTTCTCTATATATTTTACCACCATACTGCAATCGCCAGCCCGCCTGTCAACTGTGGCGATTATGGCGAACCCCCTTTTGGGGGAGGCCTATGTCCAGCAGTGGACGTCTTTCGGTTGAAATGAATGATTATGATGATGATCCTTTATTGTACAGACGCCAGCAGGTCAACCTATCCTAAACTGTCAAATTTTCCCAATTGAACATGAACCTTATTCCTTTGTGATAAAGTTGAAAAACTATCAAAGAAATTTGACAGAGTGGGGTAGCTTGATGCGCTGGCCTCTGTTCACAGAAAAAATAGGTACACAAAAAAAAGGGACACTACAAAATATACTATGGGTGGCCTTATCGCTTTTTTTGTCAGTTGTAATAAGGGAAAAAATGTTGTAGAATTATCAAAGAAAATTTTGTTATGAAAATTCTTACATTTTCCGATTCGATTCCAAAAAATCACATTTAGTTTTTGGTTTTGTGCGTTTTTTTTTTTTCAAGATATAATAATGAAGTCTTTTATATTTATTACGTAACCCATATGCTTACATAGTATGACAAATAAATCGATGAACATGCGCAGCACAGAATACCTAAAGGATATTTTTACAACCTACTGTTTAGTATTCTTCACTTGTATTGAAGGTAGAATTATAATTTATGATATAAATAAATTCAAAGCAGATACAAGAACAATTACATTCATTTCATGTAATCAAAATTCATAACAAATTATCAAAATTTAAACAAATTAATTTTGTAAAGGTCTCCGGTTGATAAAGTACGAATCATCTTTGTTTTCTCAAATCATAACATAATTTGTAAAACATTGCGCCTGTTTTCCCAAGGGGTTGGCCAGGTGAGCACCTATAGTACACCCGCATTTCGCCACTCATGTTTAACTATAGCTTCCGCCCGCGGCTTCGCCCGCGTGGAAGTCAGAAAAAATCCCGCGGGAACTTACTACCGGGATAAAAAGTATCCTATGTGTTAATCTAGGTTACAATCTATCTGTGTGTCAAATTTCATCCAAATCTGTTCAGTCGTTTTTGCGTGATTGAGTAACAAACATCCAAACATATTCACAAACCTTCACATTTATAATATTAGTAGGATAGCCCATTCTCAGTAGCCTACTAAGAAATTCCAGATGGAGAAACCCAATAACCCCGACCGGGAATCGAACTCAGGACCTGAAGTTTTTTTTAAAAAAAAATTCTGACTAAAACCCACCCGTGTTCCTTTAGTTGCCTGTGTACCAGGTGCCACGGTATCTCTTTCGAAAAACCCGCACCCTTAGCAGGAGGACCTCATGCTTAGCTACAGCGCTTGCGACCACTGGACAAATGAGGCTGTCAGGAAAATCAGTATAAGTTTTGAAGTGAAAACTTCCTTAGGCGCGTTGAGCACTTTTTGGGTGAACAAAAATCATGGAACTCGCGTCATCGTCACCGCACACTTTCCATGAGCTATATGTATCCTGTGTATATAGTGTACTTTTTGGGTGAACAAAAATCATGGAACTCGCGTCATCGTCACCGCACACTTACTTAGTTATATGTATACTGTGTATGTATGTACAAGTTTTCACTTCTATCGGCAGTCCCCAAAGACTGCCCCGCATGTTTTTTTTTTAAATCAGGGCCTGTTTGCGTAGCACTCCGAAAAACTGAAAAGTGTGAAAACGTTTAATTTAGAAGAGTGAGAGGACATTTTCACCACGAAAACTTAATAAGGAGTTTATTTTGTTGTCAAACCCGGACCCAAGTTTTCGTTCATTAGAGTTCGTATTATTCCGTTTTAACTGTTGATCCAATGAACCTGAAATAGAACAATCAGACCGTTCGAGGGGAGAAATTTTGTACAATAAGCCTCAAAAAAGTAGTATACATTGACAAAAATTCATTTAGGTATATGTCTACAATATGTTTACCATAGTACTGTTTGAATGTGTGTCGCTACACAACTACAATGTGTTGTGTAACTACACATTGATACTATATTATAGAGCAATGATTGTAATCACGAACAGCCTATAATGTTCCCACTGCTGGGACACGGGCCTCTTCGCTGTGAGAGGAAGTGGGCCATACCCATTATCCACCACGTGGGCATGGCACCGTTTTGAGAGCAGTGCAGTAGTGATGAAATAATTTACACAAAGTAAAGTGCCTGCTTGGGTTTGCACACACGTAAGTCGCAGCCGATACCACTGACCAAACAAACTGAATACCAATGATTGTAGTCAATTAAATGAATTCTTGATTAAATGAATTCTTGTCGTTGTGTACATCTTTTTGAGGCTGACAGTACATATTTCGGTAACTCAAATTTCTCAGGTGAGCACGACAAATGATTCGTAATGACGTATTCAAATCAGGACGATAGCGGGATCCGACCTCAGTACAATCGAATTACGAAAATTCCAATGTTTTATTAAGTTAAACTTTGCTTCGGCAGCTCTAAGTGAATTTATTCCTACTTAGTTATCGGCTCGGGAAAAGTCATCTTGCTAACGTTTCGGTAAGTTGAATAATTAAATTTGTCAGTGGCGGTTGACACGTCACCGGGTTTCTTCCAAATTTCTTGGGGCCGTCACGTTTGCGGCCTCCCCAGGGCCCGACGCCCCCTATTGTGTAATTCCGATTCTCTAATTTGAATTATTTATTATTTGATTTCACACTTCGGGAATATTTCGAACGCTTTATAATTTTTTCTTTTGCCATTTCATCAAGGCTTTTGATTTCTTTGTATCGAATATCGATTTGGACTGTTGTAATTAGGTGTCGGTTTTGTTTAACTGTTTTATGGCTAGATGGAAAAACAAACTGTACTAGGAAAAAAGAAAGAAAATTTTCTTTATTACCTATACTGATTACAATGATTGGTGGGGCTTGTGGCTCCGTAATAACAGCCACACGGATCGATCGGGTTAAGCTACGCTTGCGGTGGTTCGTCTGTGGATGGGTGACCATCTTTACATATCAGGACAACTCTGTGCCTCGGAAACCATGTTAAGCTGTTGGTCCCGGCTGTCATTCGTGGATCATTGACAGGCGTTACGGGTCGTTGGAAGCCCGAAAGTGACCAATAGTCTTACCAACGGGGTATCGTATTACCCAGTAACTGGGTTGTGGTGGTCAGATAGGCCGTCGCTCCATGTAAAATACTGGTATTATCTGCATCCGGTTAGATTGAAAGCCGATCCCACCATACTTGTGACAAGGCTGAGACTATTTCGTCACTAAACTCTTCGAATTGTGGACGGAACGTGTGCTCCTAGAATACTCGCAACCTCTTCCCTACAGCACCCAAGAGGCGTAAGAGATTTTAATTAAATAGATGGGCAAGATACAACCTTCTTAGATTATTTTAACAGTGAATGTGGCTACAATCTCTTCAAGTATCAGCCAGTACAGATACTTGTGTTTAAAAATTGCATTGAGTTATAATTTATGTCCGTATGTTTCAGTGTAAAGACCAATTTTTATCTTACTTAGACAGCTATATTTCTGTCTTATAAAAGCAAAATTGTTTCTTAAGATACATACATAATCTGCCTATAATGTTCCCCACTGCTGGGACACAGGCCTCCTTTGATCAAAGGGAGTGGTCCGTAATCCACCACGCGGGCCCTTGCGGGTTGGAAAATTTCACATGTCTTCGATTTTTTTAGTTCTAGGACATGCCGCTAGCTAACTTATAGCTGACTTAGCTAACTTATATACAATTTGAGGTGTACTACCCACGTGCAAGTTAGAGCAATGCTCACCTACTTATCAGCAAAGTAAACACAAAGGGTTAGTAAAACTACGTAGAATATGTATCGTACGTTCGGTAGCTTCCATAATTTCATTCATCTAATAACAGTACTAAATTTTTATATGCGCATACATTCGGTTGTGACGCATTGTCTGAGGACCGAGCGAAGGACATAGGGGAGTAACTATTTTACACTTACATAACTCACATGGAATATACATAATATACCTTTCTGAAAAGATAAGTAGATCCAAAGCAGCCTTTAGAAGATTTGGATTTAGTAAATTTCTTAGAAATGAGAATCCATTTTTTTTTAACAAGTAGGCACCCGGAGGAGATAGATCAGAATACTCACTCAACATAGTTGCGCAGAAATTGCTAGATAATCTATCTATAAATTATCTATATCTTATATATAAAAAGCAGTGGAGAGCAGTGGTGGCCCAGTGGCAACTGCCGCGACTTACGAGTTGTAGGTCGTGAGTTCGAACCCAGACATGCGCTTTACTTTGTGTAAATTATTTCATCACCACTGCTCTCAAAACGGTGAAGGAAAACATCGTGAGGAAACCGGCATGTCCTAGAACCAAAAATTCGAAGACATGTGACATCTACCAACCCGTACTGGGCCCGCGTGGTGGATTACGGCCCAATCCCTCTCACCGAGAGGAGGCCTGTGTCCCAGCAGTGGGAACATTATAGGCTGATGATGATGATGATGATGATGATGATGATGTTGATATATAAAAATGAATCCCTATTTACCTTGGTCACGACATCACACGTGAACGGCTCGACGATTTTGCTAATTCTTCTTTTGTTGTGTTTGTTATTGTCACGAGAAGGTTCTTATGATAGAAAAAATTAAGAAAGTTGCGAATTCAATATTCATAGTTAAAACAGGAAAACATCTGTTGAGTCAGCTAGTTTACAAATAAAATTCCTTCAATTATTCTTTTGCGCACTATATTGAGTACCACCCTAATAATAATCATCATCCGTATAAAATATCGAAAACAGAGTAGTTTTTTAATACATTAAAATACATTTTGAAGGTCTATTGCGTGTGCACCGAGTATGTCAACCTAAGAGAATAATCTCGCTGAATTATTCAACAATCGGTTATACCGTTGCTTCGCTTTTCCACGTTTATTCGTACCAACATTTAGTTTTCCTGTGAAGGAGAAAAACTATATATTCAGCTTAATTTACCCATTAAAAGATCTACAGAAAATTGGTAGTTTGTTTTACTTTTTACCGAAAGAAATTATAAGTGAAAAATAAGTAAGGTATAATCTTCAAACAATCACCAACACCGCTGTACTATTCAAAAAGTTATCAGACCAAATCGAATTTATTTTACAACGTTCGGAAACTCCCGTTGACAACACCAAAACGGGACCGAAGTTAACTATCACATCGTAACTAATCAGCAGGCTCGTCAATTTACAACGATTGCTCTTAGAAAACAAGCGAAGGCTGTAAAGAGCGGAAATCATAAGCCATCGCTCGAAGATTGCGTAACGCTATATAATAGCGGTGGAAATTCGACAAAATTTAAGTCGGTGGAGCATTAAAGGGGACTGTAGACAGCGTAGACGGTTAATTCACCCCATAAGGGTCGCAGTGGCGCCAAAGATCCTGCCGTAGACAAAATTCTAAGTACGATGCCTTGCCCCGGTTTGTACGACGCTTGTCGCGATGTTCATTTCACAAAGTGCTGGAATTGGCACAGTGCGATATATTCCTAATTTGAATCGTATCCACCATGCATAATTAAAATTATACGTAGGCAGCTTGTATAATTACAATTTTATTTATACCGGTTTTTAATGCAGGTACTTTGTTCTTATTAATGATTGAGGTAAACATGAAAGTAAGGGTAAGGTAATAAAAGTGAGAACGTGGGTTGTGTGTATTATCGTTTAAATACCGACAATTTACTGTGGTTGCGTGTAATTAAATGCACATGAATGTGACCTATATTATTAACCCGTTACGTATAGCAATATTAGCAATTCTGAATCACTTGAGGATGGACAATAAGTGCAATAACTAGAAATAATTATAACGTGTGCTTTTCATTTGTATTTATTTCATAATTTTCTCTTCTTTTTGTCATCATCTCCCCTACATTTATGGCGACGAAAGATTTTTTTCATAAATATTATAAATGTACCGACACAACCTCCACAGATTTATAGTAGTGTATGACAAGATACGACGCTTCACGTTAGATTATATTCCTCGCATTCTCTGTACAAAGTACCGCGTTCGGTACCCGTTCAATCTTCACTGGAGCGTGGAGAAATACGGCCGTATAAACCATAATATATACCGCCCAAAAAAAAAAACAGGTAAATTACATGAAAAGCTACGCACGTGATAACACAGTAGCAGAAAATTCGATTAACTTAGTTGCCTGTCAGCAAACTATATATCTTTACTGCCCATAAATTATATTCATGAAATTATTATATCGGATACATTAATATTGAGGCCTCTATAAAATAAATATAGTATAGGGGTTTTGCCTATATCTATATATAGCTTTGCCATATAAGTGATACGAAATTTGCGATGAATTTGTTCCCATTAAATAATTATCCTTGTTTGATATAAAATATTACAAGTATTACAGGAAGGCTTACAATTTAGCACCAGTTAGGGATAAATATAGATCATTAGGTATGGTTTGTACCTTTATCAGTCGTTTAGATTTATGTTTCAACTTCAAATTGTCTTTTTATCAAAGATTTTGGACCAAACTGTAAATCGGTAAAACCATAACTTATCACGAATTTTCACGTTCCACTCGCTTTTGTAACTCGAAACTTCGCGTTGCGAGCGGGTCGAGATTTTATACATCGGTGACAGGGGCGCTCGAAGATCAACGCGGGGTTGTCACTTTTATAGCTCACGTAATTCATGGTAAGGGCTCTTGGCGACAAATCCATCAAAGCGTCGACAGGCCATTTGTTGCGTGTGTTTTCACGCTTGATAAATCGCGGGAGTTGTCCACATTTACTGGATTTATGTACACGTCCAATTGTTGTACATCACATAAACTTAATTGGGCCTACGTAATAGGAACACGTGTGTAAATCATTAAAAAAATATAATGAATCTGCAGCTCCATTCCTACACTTCTAACATGATTTAAATTCTTTGAAAACAAAACATTGAGGGCACCATGAAATTCATACGACGTAGTTTGAAAGTCGGATCGGCATCCATCAAAGTTTTCCATAATAAAACGGGACATAAGTAGTAGTACGGTATGGCAAGGGTACCAAACATGCTACCTACGTTGCGCAAATAGAAGAAACGGTTTCTTCCATCGACGCATACATACAATTTGAGTGATTTACATAGTAGATAGAGGTATCCGAAATTTATGCATTCAAGCTGAAATGTTAAAAACGACAGACATTCTTGTTAAACTACCTGTAAATTCCTTTGCAATTTTTTATACTAATAAAATGCCATTATACTTTTTTGTTTTAAAAAATGCACATGTTTATGTGGAGTAGATTGTAGTTACCATAAGTGGCAGTTCTCACAGGGCACGCAGATATTATTTATGGACTGTTTTATAGCTTAACTTCATTCGTTGCTGTGGTCGCTTTTATTCCTTTGACGGGAAAAAGTTGCGGGATTTTATCACCGGTGTGAGATAGGACGCGTTATTGCACTAACTTTCAACGATAGCGGGAATTAAAATAGTTTTTTTTTTTTTTGTGGTCAACTGTGACCACGCCCGGATATTGCGGGACATTCGAGTTTATTACTTTTATTTTAGTGTCACTTTACCACAAACCTTTGGTAAATGTTCAGGGATGTGCGTGGAGACTGGAAAGAATATTAAAAAGAGAGATTAAAAACTATGCAATTTCTAATAAAAATCTTTGTTGTTCATGACGAATTTTCTTAAAAAAAATATGTTTTTTTACACTATTCAACCACATGAAATCATTACCTACTATACAAGTTATTAAGTAACACATAAATTATATTAATCATGCGGAAAATTTAATCAAAACGTGAGAAGCGAAATTATTTCTGAAGTTTCGTTAGTACGAGTAGATCTAGCTAGTCTAGAAAATCTTCGGAATTAAACATGTTCAAAGAGGGCTACTCTTTGAACATGTTTAATTCCAAAGATTTTCAATTGAAATAAATAAAATAAAAACCCTGAGTAATAATTTTTAAGATCTTGTTCCACCGGCTTAAACTTAGAGTCGTTTTATTCTGTAACATACGCAATCGCAAACTAGTGATCTTACGCTCTGAAAAATATCTCCACTACAAGGAAGGTTTGCAGCACCTGTACAAGCAAGATTTTGCTTAAAAAGTCACTGTAATAACTAACGACCTGTTTCTTCTTTTCAGAATTCAATAAGACACAACCTGTCACTACACAACCGGTTCATGCGGGTACAAAATGAAGGCACGGGCAAGTCATCGTGGTGGATGATCAACCCTGACGCGAAGCCGGGCAAGTCGGTCAGACGGCGGGCAGCTTCCATGGAGACGTCGAAGTTCGAAAAGCGGAGAGGCAGGGTAAAGAAGAAGGTATGATTACCTTCGTTTGAAGATTGGGATTCCTAAGATAGCGTTGGCCGCCCTAAAGACCGTCATCGTGAAAATGATTGCACCAGTCTTATGATGGCACCGGTCTTTATGTACACGGTATTTAAAATTTCGCTAAACAGACGGTACCACTGTCATAGGAAACCCAACCTTTAAAGTAGTGACATGCCAAAGTAAATTCATTGTAGATTTTTATAAATCTTTTTAGTAGGTGCTTAAAGTAGAGTATGAGTAGCATCCTATCTATCCACTCTTCGTTTAAGTAATAGCATTAATTTATCATAGTGCAACTTTTTCAATTATAGGCTGAAATATTAAGAAACGGTGCAACAGCAGACGCTACGCCAAGTCCCAGTAGCTCTGTGTCAGAAAGTCTCGATATGTTCCCAGACTCACCGATGCACAGGTAACTATATAACCTTTTATCTAACACTTTTATCTTAGCGAAATGTTCGCAGCTTACAATAGAATTTTAGACGATTATTTAGAAATGTAGTACTATCTTCAAGTGATACAGGTAGATTAAAGTAGAGGAAAGTCCAAAAGAGTAGTGGCACGAAGCCAATAATAGTAACGGTCTCGGACGCTGTTTCACGATACTAATTTGACTTTAAAGGCACTATCATTTTACGTATACGGGTAATGCAGAAGCGAGTTCTGCCAGAACCACAAATATCTAACAGTACATTATAACTAAATAACGTTACCTCCTTGGAAATATTGAAATTTTATGACTACTAGAAACAAAGTGAGCCACGCATGATACGCTTACTCTATAATAAAAGCATCGACATAAAGCTGCGTTGACCAGACTAATAAAATTGAGTTATTGCAACTCTGCTACTTTATGATAAAAGGTTTTAAATCATTCAGAACCATTAGATGATGAGTTATGTGGATGCTGAATCTCGTCATTTCGCCGATATTTAACATTTTTATAGGCGATTTATTTTATCTGGATTACGAGCGTCATCGACATATATTTTCAATGGCTCGGTGACTGCCGAAGGGCCGGCCTATAACCCGTATCTTATCCCACATTTTGTCACTATTTGTAGTAATATAGATATTTCCGAGATGACCGCTGAACCCGTTATAGTGATCGCTTCATTTAGCATACAATTTTATATGTTAGTGACGACATAGGCATTAGATTTGCATGCTCCCGTTACACTTGTTTGAGATTGTATAGAGTCCGAACTAGCTTTAAGATTTCTTTCTGCTAACCATTATGATTTCTTGCGTCTCAATTGTCGATGAGGGATATATGTGACTGGATACTTACTTCCTCATAAATTTTTCCATCAGATTGGTTTTATAAATTACCCAGTTCACATAATTCACATCGCCAGTCGAGATAGGTTTCGTTATTTTGATTGCTTCTTCGCTTGCGCGTAGCAGTTTCCAGTTGTCGCCGGACTTCCGTCCGAGGGTGTCGTCCAACGCGTCTTCGTGCGGCCGCCTGTCCCCGATCCCATCAATGATCACAACAGAACCTGACTGGGGCCCAGAGTACACTGACTACACGTCCGCAGCAGATTACGCTCAATCGGACTTCGGACAAGACGAACTCGCTGGCTCTCTTGCCGATTCCATGAAACTGGCCGGAACCGATCCATTCCTCAACACGTAAGCATTTTGTAGTAAGCTTAGCGTCGATGTTGAGATTCTGGTTAGAATCCAAGTCCGACCTCGACCACTTTAACAGTTGTTGTCGTAAACGCCTTGCCCTATAGTACGCTTTGCTTTATTTAGAACTCCCTAGATTCAGTTAATTTGACGACAAAGCGAGCTAGATAGTTGTACCTTTATTTTCAGAAGCCTTTGTAATTTGAATGAAAGATTTGAAGAGTTTCTTTGAATGAGGCTAAACGTCAAGCTTTCAGGCCATTGTTCTACATGATTGTTTCCACCAGGTACGTTCCAACGACATCATCGTCTTCGTCGGGCGGCAGCTACCGGTACAGTCCTTACGCGGGGTGCCCTCATCACCCGCACGGCGGCTGCACGTGCTCCTCCCTGTACTCTCATCCTGCGCACCCGGCCCATCCGACGCATCCGCACCAGCACGCACTCGACCACTTCGTCAGACCACCCCCACCTGCAGATCCTGCTGATATTATGCAAACAGGTATGTGTTACATTCCCTCATTTGTCTTGCCTTAGCCAAGACTTACCCATTGCTTCATATTTTGGTCTTCTGACTGGTTAGAGAAGAAATATCCATATTAGAGATGGAAAATATTAAACATGGCTTACCTAAACGAAAAATCTCAAACCAGGTATTCTCCTACCAGTAAATTCAGTGTAATATGTATAATTTAAACAATCTAGTTGTGGAATTAGAACAACTGCAAGTTCTTAGAAAAACTTAATGTCTATTAATTAAAACTTTGGCTGTATAATGCTTCCCTGTATATTTAGAGAAGTCAGAGGATTATTCGTCTTATTTCTCAGTGATGTTTTGTCATACTATATTCATCAACCAAAGCTGTTCCTTTGTTGTACAGAAAACAATCAGACGCAAATGGTGACGACATCAGACGCGGCCTTGATGAACGGTGGGATGATGGTGCAAACGGGTGCGATGGGCCCCACCACGGTTATGGGCCAGATTATGGGGGCCCTGAACACAGGGCTTGCGGAGGACCTTAACATTGGGCCGCTCGATCACGGCTTCGATTGTAATGTTGATGAGGTAAGCGAAGACTTCAAAAGATAAATACATTTCTCGTTAAGGAACACAATATTGTAATACTTGAACAAGACTACGACTTCAAGTGAGAGAAGGAGGTGTTACGAAGGCTTATTCCACAAATCCCCCCTGAAAATCCCCCTTAGGGGGAAAAGTGGAATCTATAAAATGAAAGTGTCGAATTCCCCCCTGATAATCCCCCTTAGGGGGGAAAACTGGAATCGAAAAAAATACTTTTTCCACAAATCCCCCCTGAAAGTGCCGTTGAGGGGAAAACTGGAATCTAAAAAAAAAAGTCTCGAATTCCCGCCTGATAATCCCCCTTAGGGTGGAAACTGGACTCTGCAAAAATCAACGTCCAGAAATCCCCCTGACGTCCTTACACTTTAAGGACGCTTAAAGAGTGCTTCTGCTACTACCAGCGCTGGGCACCGACTTGTTCGCCGGTGCTGGTTGCTCAAATATTTACAGCGGGCGCCAGCAGATATTTAACTTAGAATGCAGGAGCGAGCGAAGCGAGCTTGAACATAACTTTTAACCACTCAAACACTAATAGGAGCACCGCCAAGCGGGCCTTCGTCGACATAGTCAATAAAGCTAATATTAAAATGTACACCTACTGAATTATTTTATGTTATTTGAGTTTAAATACTTTAATAGGCAGTAGGTGTTGTTCTTTATTTATTAATTATTATTATTTTTACAAAAATCAACCGATTTCCTTCATCCCTGTTTGTTTGCGATTGTTTTTACTTTTCATCATATTTTATTTAAAAAAGACTGATTAATGCAAATATATTACATAGTAGTTTGTTTGCTTATCACATTGTATCAGATCACAATTTTTTATTTATTTTAAGAGCGTAGAAATCAAAACAAAATTCTGTGAAAAAAAAGACTAATTAATGATTACATAATATTATAATGTCGTTTTTTGTTTAATTACATTGTATCTGATCACAATTTTTTTATTTAGTTTACGAGCTTAGAAATAAAAACAAAATTTTGTGAAAAAAAGAAGACTGATTAATGATTAATGATATAATGTCGGTTTTATGTTAGTTACATTTTATCAAAATCACTAAAAAAAAATTATTTTCTAAGAGGAAAAAATGAGGGGGAAAAGTGGAATAATCCAAAATGAAAAGGGGGATTTCTGGACTTTTTATATTCGGGTTCAGTTTTCCCCCTTGAGAGGGATTCTCTCAGGGGGGAAAAAGTGGAATAACTTAAAATGATAAGGGGGCTTTCTGGATTGATTTTTTATTAGAGTGCAGTTTTCCCCCTAAGGGGGATTCTCTCAGGGGGGAATAGTGGAATAAGCCGTTACGAACGAACCTGTTTAATACCGGAATATAGGTGTTTGGTGTAATGGAGTAACATACATGCATACATACATACTCTACTCTCTGCACACCCTGTATAATTATTTTAATCAATGTTGCTCTAACCTTCGAATATCTTATTCCCTGTAACACGTGGTTGAAACAACATCCCGAATAGTCAGCTTGTCATAATACAGACTATATTTCTTCCACCAGGTGATAAAACACGAGCTAAGTATGGAAGGCACGCTAGACTTCAACTTCCCGCAGCAGCACAGCGTAATGGCAGCGGAGGCCGAGAGTCAGTTCGCTGCGCCCGCGCCGCCCGTCCCGACCACGCTCTCGGGCGGCAACGGGCCCCGAACACCCTACTCCGTTGCCCCCTCCTGGGTCCACTGAAACACCCGAACTTTCAGACCCTTGGACCAGTTACCTACTTACAAGTTCACATTGTCCACTATAAATACGATGTGACGCAACTTTTTCCTCTTTGTTACTTTCGCATTGTAGTCGAGATTTTTTTGTTCTTTTATCATGTTAACTAATGTTAGAGTTTTATTTAGTGTTAAGTGGACGGTTACCGGATCGTTGTTGCAGTCAATTGTGTTAGTGTAGGCTTTAGTGCTAAGCTAGGTGGAAGCTTGTGATATAGATAGGGTATCGAAATCCGGATTGTGGATCCTGGAGGGGCGGGCGTTGTGGACCGCTATTGAATAGACGTCAAAGGTAATCTATTTATACGTACCTACTATTATTAGCTCTATGATTGGAGATTTGTGGAAGATATGTTCACAAATTCCCATTGATTGAGTGTTTCAATATCTGTTATTCAATGTTTCTTTGAGATATCTATTTCAGGTTTTTATACGGTTAGCAATAAAATGTGCCGTTAAAATTATAGCAACATAAATTTTACAGGAAAATTGTGATAGCATATGATATAACAGTCAGAAATAAACGAATACAATTTTTCTCCCAACTATAACCTCTACGTATGTCTACTATTGAAAAATAATTATAAGCTCGCAGATAAGAAAATTATAAAACGCTCCACAGTAAGACGGTAATCAATCTCAAATATCAACGATAATAATCTACTGAAAGTTGTGCAATGAGTGCCTGTTAAGTGCCTTGCCTCGGTTGGCGAATGCGACATCTGAATGAGCTTATTATATACTGCTTTTTGTTCGTTATAGGCGTCTATTGGACTTGAGACCAATTTTCGGAAATAATGTCCTAATTTACTCATCTCATTGTCATTGACACAGTATTATTTGAGGAGACATAGTTCTTCTTGAAACTTCAGTGTTAGTTCGATAGTAGCAAGAATAAGTGCACACATATTGTAGTGAACATTTTTCTTTTATTCGACATTGTTCATATAAATTTTTTATAACAAGTCGTGGGCCTCCCTTATGCCGGAGACATAAAGAGAGAGTACCACTAGCATGCCAACTTTGTCTCTATTCATAAGACAAATACAATGAAGAAAAAACAGAGCGTAAATGAATTTGCCCTTTTTACGACTGTACCTAAAAACAGAACCACAAAATATGTAGTTTTCTACGCGCGACCCCCAAAATCTGCAGTAAAGAACGAATTTCTTGTCACATTCATATTTACGACATTAGGTATTACAAAAGATAAGTACGTCACTCATGTTTACGTTTCTTTGTACGTGGATTATGAGACGTGATGCCTTCTTTATTTATGTAAGAACCAAAAGAAAATGTCTTAGGTGTACGGGCATATCATTTGTTTGCAAATTATATTGGCCTATGAATAATTTGTTGCCACTGTAAACGGCAGAACGTGTTGAGGTTGATTTTTTTCAAACATTTGACAAGCTCGCTATTATATTATTATTATTATCTTATTAAAATGTTTTATAGCGTCGCTAATGTCGCTTGGCCACATAAACACAAAAATATAAGCATAATGAGCTCGATAAATGTGATTGAGAGAACTTTGAGGTACATTCGACTCTCAACATTAATAATATTCTAGTTGTATGTGTTATGAAAAGTATTATTCTACTCTATAATTAAACAGCAATCAAAACAAAACACCGAACTAGCGGCGTTTATTTAATATGAACAATAATTATAATTAGAGTCCTATTGAGTGTGGTTTGCCAGCGTTCAAGATTCAATTTCACCATTGAGCGATCCTATTTGTGCGCTAATGAGGGAGAGACCGGAGCTACGGCACTCGTAATTAATCATATCATTTTAGCGTAAACGGTGCCCGTCGCGCCGCGTCGAGCGATCGCCTTCGAATAATGGAATATCACGAAAAAATCTCCAGAACACGACGCTGGATTAAACCCGCTTCGGTAATGACTTGTTTTTTAGGGTTACAAAAGAATGAATACGTCCTCCGCAGACGGTGAGCTTGCGGTGGAAAATATCTTGTTAATTTTTTAATACTTGGACACGACGGAAAGTTAATGGGGGATAAACTCCGGATCGAGAAACTCGATTTAAAAATGTACCGAAACGTGATTTAACTTTTCATTTGGCACACAATTACGTAATGGGAGTAATATTTCACAGATTGCTCTATAAATCGGCGCGTGAGATATTTTCGTTATTTTATAATACAATTTTTAGAACGAATGCACACTTCGTTAATTTTGTATTCCGTCCTCCTGACGGGTGGAGTCAGGTGGAGTCCGTGTGCCAAGACATCGGTCAACACTCGACGATTTTATTAACGAGCTGATTTTCATAAAGTGTCCCGGAGTCGGGAGGAGACATCGTTTAAATTTCTGAACTCATCCGGTATTCCATTCGGCTAGCTGCGTAATTAGGTACGGGGCCCACCTTTACACACGATTTCCCGGCACTTGTTAAAAGTTTTCAATTGCGTTAGGAGGGGTCCTTACACGGAATTTATTCATTATATTCTCCCCCCGCCCTTTTACTTAATAAAATCTCCTTTGCTCTTTTTATACCCACCTTGGTGTTGCCTTATAGGTAAGTACTTTAAATATTTGCCGCATGGCCTCTCTGATGAGTGATGAATTATACATTTATTTCAGAATTTTTATTACAGTATTAAGATTTTCATTTCCATAACTGACTTGACAGTTGTGACAGTGGTTCATTATTACAACGGTTAACTATTAACTGCAGACGCAGTGCTCATGTTTGCGATAAATTTTATTCCTGTTGTTTTTATTTTTATAAAAAGTTAATGTAGTGGTATATATCTATATATTTGAAACGTGAATCAAAAGCTTTGTACCCCTTTTTACGAAAATAATGCGGATTCAGGAGTTGACAATTTGGCACAGTTGAAGTTTATATGGAGAAGTAGTGCAGATTTTTTTTTTTTTGGATGGCTGGTGATTAAAAATTTAAATGAATTATGGTCGAACTTCAACCACTGACGTGACAGTGACGACTAGTTAGTATTAAGTGGCAAGTTTGTAAATATGCGTCGCTAAGGATTAAAAAAAAAATATGATGCAGACAGGCAATCAAGTTTATTTAAATGCAGTTAATGGTAGTTTTGTAGTTTCAACACGAAAGTACCAAAACGAACGAAATTTCAACATTATTTTACACAGACACAAAAAATTACGATCCTTCAAGCTTTTTGCTTAGTTTAAAAAGCTATATTTCAAACACGCTAGGCTCGCTACGTCGAATCTCAATTATTACGTGAAAGCAAAAAAAAATGCTATCAATTCAAAAAGTTGCGGCCAATTTTGGCGTTCAATATAAGTCTAGAGGATGAACGTCGCATATCCAATAAGTTGGTAGCTCTTTATTGTTTGACAGCTTGCTGGAGTTTGATCAGTTATTTAAATGAGTGCCAACATAGTTAGGGATGTCAATTTTCCTGAGATTTACGTGACTTTCACCCACCCTCTACTTTGCAGCGTAAATATTCTGCGACGCTTATTAAAGGAGCGCCGCGATTTGACATTAACTTTCCTGAACATTGTTTTACAAGTGAATGATTTAAAAGTTTTTGAAGTAGAGCACTCAATTTATAAAATTGGGACAAGTACAAAATTAAGATCTTCTCTTTCTTTCTTTCTTCAAGCTCAAAATGAATATCTTTAAGCTATGAAGGGAGATTTCAGGTATAATCTTATATAAATCTGGTACTTGTTTGTTCCACACTTATGTTTTCCTCTGAGACTTTAGATAGAAGTCCATAAGTTCTGACACAAAGTGGTTTTAAATTTTTATTGATTTAGTCAAAAATACACGTTAAAAACTTTAATAGGAACCATCTGCCCTTTAAAATCAAACTAAAATTATCACGGTTTAAAAGACTTCTATAACTAGACTGATAATATTCCCAGAAACTTAAAAAATCTTCAAGAATACATAAAAAAACTGTTCAAGGGTGTGTTCAGTAATTTTGCCGAGCTCCTTTAGCATTCATCGTTGATGTCGACCGTCTAAATTGGATTACGTGTTAACTGTCTACAGAAGCACGCCCCTGGCTAACGATTTTATGATTTTATTGCGGAACCCCAAATGCGTTGAGATTATGACGATACAAATTAGGACGAGGAAAGTTTTGACGGTTTTATTCAGTAAAAGTTTAGGGCGGGCAGTTTGGGATTTAGTTTTGGTTATTTTATTTTGGTATCTCATTGGAGTGACAGTGTAAGAAATGGTTTGGAGTTCATGGCGTTTCTGTGAGTGCCACCTGGGAAAACATTTAATATGTGCTATAAAACGGATAATAATATGAAGATTTATGATAGGTTTGGGTTACGGGTAATTACTTAATTAAAACAGCGGAGTGAAAACTTGTAACGACTATAATTTACGCGGCAAAGCAGAGAGAAAACATTTGACACATGAGTCATGTGACACTGACATATTACCATAATGTTGCCATTACAAACAATTATGGACAATGTTGCATTTATTATATAACATGTTGCATTTACTAAATAACATGTTGCATTTATTATATAACACAGTTCTTTTTTAAATGAGTTCATTGCTAAACCATATTTATGATGAAATTAACTGGACTGTCGAATAGGTAAGATGAACGCCCATTTCTAATCATACGGTTGGATTTTCAGTATTCTCGTAGGAATGCGGTAATTACAAAATATTTCCATATAATAGTAGGATTGGAAAGCAAACAGTGGCGGCGTGATTGGCGATTTTAATCAACTTCCATCAAAGTTTAAACGTTTTACGTGCGAGATTTATGTCATTAAGTATCAAATAAATGTTCTCATGAAACTCCCATCATTTTAAATAGTTAACGAAATTTTTAGTACCAAAAGTTTTTGGCAAGACAACCCACGAGCCTTAACACATTCTAGCAATAACTTTCTATCGTACCCTAATATGGCCCACTGCGCTAGTTCCAATAACTTCAGCTATCAAGATTACATGTTCAGGCTTTTCAGAAGTTTCATAGCACGTGGTGCGAGGGGCGTTGGGCGTCTCCGCCCCGCCTTCATGCAACAAGTGACTCAGCCCCCGCACCCCGCACCCTTCCTCAGAAGCCAACGGGGCCGTCGCAAAGACAATCCCATTTTTTCATTCCCATCCCATTGAGTACAATACTTTCGCAGTAAAAGTAATTGCTAACAATCCGGCCGTACTTTCGCCATGAAAATTGACTTTTCATTTCGGTTTTCCATTTTTGAATATCTTATCGTCTTCGACATTACTGGTCTTTCGTATTTTTATGGTAGCGATAAAGTTCTGCAGTCCATTGTTTTAGAGGACCTAGGTCAACGTGTCATTGCTTTGTAAGGATTAGAAAAATCTCAGACAATACGGTGTTTCCAGATTCGCGTTTAGTTTTGATTGATTTCTGACCACAATTCTACAAATATCTTTACGGTATCATTAAAATTTGTAAAGAATAAAATATTTGTCCCACAGACAATGGGGCACTTAATATCGTGTCCAGCGTGTCGTTATCTGCACGCTACAGGAATTGATGGACGCTACTGAACGAGCCAAGCTCGTAGTCAAATTCTGAGCTAGCAGTTTATCAATTGCTGTGGACACGCTAAGAAGCAGATTTTAAAGAAAATTCTATTTTTTATTGAGCAAGCTAGTTTACTACAAAAGTATTTGAAATTCCGCCTTTTCTAATTGAGAACCCTATCAACATTTATGACAGAAGTTCATCATATAAATCACTCTAATATTTATTTGTAACACTATGAATTTATCAACACCCACTTACTCATGACCCCAGTGTCTTCTTCAGCTGTTACATAACTACGGCGCTAAAGCAGCTATTTAAAAAATACTCAGCATCTAACAAATGGGCTCTAGGAATCGCAAAGGAAGTGTGCCCTAAATAACACAAGAGTTAAGAGGTCGCCGGTCCCCTAGTATGAATAAATTTGCGCCAAACACCGCCCCGCCTCACCGGATTCTCTCGATAACCGACGACGCCTATGCTTTATAACCCGTGACATCCGAAACTCGATTTATTATCACACTGTCATCGTAGCTGAAAAAAATCGGAAAAGTTTCGCAGAGGATAGTGCGTCGAACATACCGCTCGGTTCTCGTAAATTGCTCCCGTATGCGAATTAGCCGGTAGTTGCAAAATAACTTGGTACAATGCTTTAATAAAAAATGGTAACGTATAGAATAACCAGCGACTGTTTAATAATATCATAGTTACCATGTATGACAAAATCGTAGCAGTTCGTAGACCCTGCTACGTCACTTGGTAGGCGCATTCAATTTCGCAAATCGATCGAGTGTGCCGATTAGCTACGCGCTACGGCGTAGCACTATTGTAGTAGTTGAAACTATTCTGCACTATCTAACTCACACTCGGAACAAATAGGTACTAAAGTTTTCAAAGTCTAGAAATCTTTATCTACATATGTCATTCTATTATCATTCTTGATGACACTAATTAGCGGTCGAGGATTAATTACGTTGCATAATGTCAGGGAACTTCCCTGCAAAGTTCACGTGAAGCGAGCTTTGACAGTCAACTACTGTGACAAAGCATTTCATATAATACAGTCGTGTAATCTACGTCATCTAGCCATTTAACATGTACTTATTATCTTGTAGTCTGATATCATAATTTTTCTTCATCATTTCAGCCGAAAGACGTCCACTGTTGGACCTAGGCCTCCCCAAGCTCCACTACTTCGACTGGTTCTGTGCTTCCCGCATCCAGCGGACTCCTGGGGCCCTCACAAGGTCATCTGTCCATCTTCTGGGAGGCCTTCCCACTCTAAGTCTTCCGGTACGCGGTCGCCACTCCAGAACCTTTCGGCCCCATCGGCCATCTCTTCTGCGAGCAATGTGCCCTGCTCACTGCCACTTAAGTTTGGCAATTCTTCGGGCTATGTCGGTTGCCTTGGTCCTCCTGCGGATCTCTTCATTTCTGATTCGATCGCGTAGGGAAACTCCGAGCATAGCCCTCTCCATCGCCCTTTGGGTGACTTTAAGCCTTCTTATGAGACCAATTGTGGGCACAATTTTTCTTACTTATTTTGTATTTTAACCCTTCCAAAGATTATAGCTAATTGATCTGAAAAGTGCATTTATCTTAATTGATTTAATTGATATTAAGTAATTCATTGACATATTGGAAAGATTTTCAAACGAAACATCTATCAGAAAAATAAAGGCACATCTTAAAAAAAAATGTCGGAGAAAGAAAACAAATTGTTAACATACTTTTAACACAACAAGCATTTTTCCAATGCAAAAATTATATTAGGTTTTTATGTCCAACTAGCAGTGCTCCGCGGTTTCACCCTCGTAGTTCTCGTTCCCGTGGGAATACGGGGATAAAATATAGCCTATGTCACCCGGGGATAGTGTAGCTTCCCAGCAGTGAAATAATTTTTCAAATCGGTTCAGTAGTTTCGGAGCCTATTCAATGCAAACAAACAAACTATCAAATCTTTCCTCTTTATTATTAGTATAGACTTAGAAAATTTTGTTCGATGTGCCTAACTTCTGCTAGGTACTTAAATATCTGAAGTGTCACGTTTCGTAAACATAATTAAGTCTAGGCTCCATTCATACGCGATCTATTTCTTCTCGTCTATTCCCTCTTAATTCTTTGAATTATACAGGTTGACTTTGAAAATAATCGACATAATTTAAGGGGGTGGGGTGTTCTACCGATCAACATGTTCTTTTTGAACCGACGAAAAAACGGAGGAGGTTACTCAATTCGACGCGTATATTTTTTTTTTTTTTTTATGTATGACCACGCATAACTTTTTCCAGAGTAGTCCGATTTTGATAATTCTTTTTTTATTGGAAAGGATATACCTCGAAGTTGGTCCCATATAAATTTCGAAAAAAAATTCCAACCCTAAGGGTAAGAAAACAGGGATGATTGATTGTTTACTCACAGATTTTAATACTGAGTTGTGTATTAAATCAAGGTTTAATTTTTTTATAAAAAGTTTTTTTTTACTATGGGACCAATTTGGAATTAGCAAAAAAATCCACATTCACATATAATATTAAGTACATACCCAACTGGACCATTTTGTATGAGATATCAATCTGCAATCTGCCTAGCCTTTTCCCAACTATGTTGGGATCGGCTTCCAGTCTAACCGGATGCAGCCGATTACCAGTATTTTACATGAACCGACTGCCTATCTGACCTCCACAATCCAGTTACTGGGTAACACGATATCTCTTGGTAAGACTAATTATAAGTTCTCGGGCTTCTAACGATCCGTAACGACTGTGGTAGATTCAGGAATGACAGGCGAGACCAACGGCTTAACGTGGTTTCCGAGGCACGGAGGAGTCTTGGTATGTTTAGATGGCCACCCATCCACAGCCCAACTCTGGCAAGCGTAGCTTAACCTGATGGATCGACCCGTCCGGCTATTGTTACTTAGCCACGAGCCCCTCTTTTATGAGATATAGTCACCCGGTATAAATAAACAAATACCTACACCTTCCTAATTGTGCAATAATCTTAGTTCATGCTAGAACGCATGAAAGTCAAAGAAAGGCGTGACAACTTACCTTCAAAACGCCTTATACTCGTAAGTGCCAAGGTTACCTTGTAGATCAATTATTACGCGTGATTAGCGAATTGATCGTCAGGTACTACAGTCTACTGGACGTCTTATTAGCGCGTTCTGCGTATTATTACCAGTTAAACCCCGCTAACACGATGCAAGCTTCTTGCTTGTGGCATACCTTAAGAATGAAGCAACAAACGACTAGCATCCTATAAATACTGTTTAGATGGTGCAACTTTTATTGTTGGTGCAAATTATGGTATGCCACAGGTAATTAAATTGCACCGTGTAAATCAGGCATGAGGGCCGCAGGAGTCTGTTGGATGTGGGACGCACAGAACCGGTCGAAGTGGAAGATGAAGACACAGCTTGGGGGAGGCCTATATCCAGCAGTGGACGTTTTTCGGCTGAAATAATGATGCTAAAGATGAAATCAGGCTTTAGGAGTATGCGTTAAGGTAGCCCCGGAAATTAAAATTTTACGGTTTTAAAGAATTATAATATTTAAAATCTACAGTGCTCCAAGTTCATTTAATCCAATCGATTGACTATTTCATGAAAAAGTCATTAACGGTCAGTCAAAAGTGGCTAACCTGGCGCTTTCCCCTTAATGAAAAAGTTTTATAGAAGGAAGAGTGGGCTGGGGACAGTAGGTACGATACATTTTCTTGAATAATTTTTTTCCTTAACGTTTCTTTATAAACGCAAGCGATGGTTATCGCTGCCTTCAATATCTACGAATACTTCTTTAAAGTACATAAAGTTTTTTCGTTTTTTTTTTTCATATAATTACAAATCTCTATGCAAGGGAAGGAGCAGAAAAAAGTCCAGGGCATAAACATTGGCTACAAACAAACGACCAATTAAAGAATAGTTTAAAAAAAATTGAGCACACACTTTTTTTCTTTTTTCCTTTTTGGGTGGGAAATCATCAAATAACCAGGAGGGCGTGTCAGACTTTTACTGACTAAAACTCACCCGTGTTCCTTCAGTAGCCCGTATGCCAGGGGCTGTGGTATCTCTTTCGAACAAACCCGCACTCCTGGCAGGCATCGGCCCTTGCGGGTCCCATCATTTTTTGTGCTGACATCTCTTTGAAGCGCGCGTGGAACACAACGCGCCGACTAGGGCTTGGTCCTTACCGGACAGCGAGCTACCCATTACTCGCCGTCCGCAAGCTCATGCCTACGGTGGCCGGAAATCGGCCTGGGATTCCCGACGCCCAGGGCGTCTCCGTATCCTGCGGCGGCTAGGGTCGCGAGGGCGCATATGCTGCCTCTCCCTCACGTGCGCCGCCTCCCTCTTCGCGAGCATCATTGGCTGAAGGAGGTGACGGCTCCCCATGCCCTCTCGCTCCGTACCATGGCCTGGCCCAGGGTCGGACGCGAGAGATCGCCGCCGCCGATCGCCTCCACGAGGACACGGCGGTACTCCACCCAAGCTGGGCAGACCGCCACCGTGTGCTCCACCGTGTCCTCAGGGCGATCTTCGCAGTGGAAACACCCGGGCGTTTCCTCCCGCCCTATCCGAAACAGGAACCTCCCGAAACAAACGTGTCCGGTGAGGAACTGCGTCAGGCGGAAGGTGAGGACGCCATGCCGCCTCTGAAAACCACTCCTCAAAGAGGGGACTTACCGCCGCAATCGTGGCGTGCCCAGCACTGGGTTGCGACAATCGCTCTCTCCATGTCACCATGAGATCCCGCCGGAGCTCTGTCCGCTGTGACGCGATTTCCCGCGGCAGCGGAGTTACGCCCCGGCGTTTGGCCTCCTCGCGCCACTACTACATTTGCGCGAGGACCTTTGCCTCCAGATCCCATGGCGGTAATCCGGCAAGGAGGCCCGCCGCCTCGCCGGAGATCGTGCGATATCCTCGAATCATCCGTATGGCCATGACCCTATGGGACGCCCTCAACCTGCGAGCTGGTTGGCGCCTCAATGTAGGCGCCCACACCGGCGGCGCCCCGTATAGGGCCATGGACCGCACGATCCCTGCGTAGAGCCTCCGGCAGGAGGCGTTTGGCCCCCCTAGATTGGGCAAGAGCCGCTTCAACGCAGCCCCGGCCCGCTCCAGTCCGGGAGCCAAACGGCGGAAATGCTCCGCGAAGTTCCACCAGCTGTCGAGGACGAGTCCCAAGTACTTCATCGTCGACTCGATGCCCTCCCACCGTTATCTGGGAACCCGTCGGTGAGCACACACTTGTAATCAACAATTGAAACGGTTTTATTTTTACGATATTTAGGTACAGAGATCTCTTTGTTATAAATGGATGGACATTAGGTAGAAATTAGAAGTTAGTATGTAGTTTTAGTTTAAGTAGGATGCGGTAAAGTACCGCGTAAAATTCAACTCTTTCGTGAAAGTCACTCGAGGGATTAAAGTAACTTATAGGGTTGTGCCGCTAGCTAGATTAATGGTTTTTTTTTAATTATAATTCTTTAAATATAGAAGGGTTACGATTGCGAATCAATCTATTTGTGCAACATAGACAGCCTAATACTAACCCGCAAATTGCAAAGAACGTAAGAAAATTTGTTTTTCGTTGGGTACCCTGATGCTTCCCCCTTAAATTTAAAGTTCAAGATTATGTAAGGTATAAATGGCATAACCTTCCAAAGAGTATTAATAGTTTTACATTGCAAACTAACTCCATCTAACATTTTTAATATGTACAGTAAACTGCACATCAGTGGTCACAAAATAAAAAAGGAGATGTTTTTTTTTGGGTGGGAAATCATTAAATAACTTCTCCCGCTCTGTGTGGAGCAGGAGGGCGTGTCAGACTTTTACTGACTAAAACCCGTGTTCCCTAGTAGCCCTAGCCTAGTAGCCTGTGTGCGGCGGTATCTCTTTCGAACAACCCGCACCCCTGGCAAAACATAGGCGCCGTCAATTTCAATTTTTTTAAATTGATGTGTTGACTACACGTACCTACTCGCTGTCCGGTTAGGACCAAACCCGAGTCGACGGCGCGCTTCAAAGAGATGTCAGCACCAACTGGTGGGGTCCGCAAGGACCGATGCCTCCCAGGGGTGCGGGTTGTTTGAAAGAGATACCTCCTGGCACACAGGCAACTGAAGGAACACGGATGGGTTTTAGTCAGTAAAAGTCTGACACGCCCTCCTGCTCCACCCAGAGCAGGAGAAATAATTTGATAAGTCCCCATACTAAAAAAGAAACCTGCACGTACCTATTTCTTATTGAATTCTAGCATCCTCTACTCTCTATGTCTCTCTCGACTCCGCGCGTCCTCTTTTCAGTTTGGAACTTTGGACGTAGGTACATTTAGTCTTACAATTTAATAAATCTGCAAAGCATTTTTTTTTGTGAAACAATATATTTCTGTCACGTCAATATTCATACACAGTAAGTCAAATACGCTACACAACCTTATTATTATTTTTAAGAGTAGATAGATTCTCCATCAAAATAAACCTAAGAATTTTCTTGAAAACCCAAGCGATCTCAGTTTCCAATCTTTTCCCGCTGCAGAAAATTATTCGTCAATTAACAGTGAAATAGTTCTTCAATTCCTAAAATATTATTCGTTAAGTACCGTTCATTTCATTCTATGCAGTTCTTATTTTAAGATAAGTATGCCAATTATCCACATCACATATTAAGAACGCACTTATTCTGAGCAATGAGTCACGCGAAGAGAAAGTCCGTTACATCGCTGAATATGCGACAGATTTATCGTGGTTTCGTAGTGATGTCTCTTCTATTCGTACAAGACTATCGATAAAAAACATAAAGTTTTGTAATAATTATTTTCGATAATAGAAACATATTTAATTTGCAATTGATTGAGAATTGAGATCGTGCTTCCCTACCAAGCCCATTCGTTCCACCTGCTGAAAATCTCGCAACTGGGCATGTGCTTTGGCATACCTAAAAGTCTTTAAATAGTCTTCGAACTTAGGTAGGCCGAAAAAAAGAAAACCGGCTCAGAAATGTCACAAATGACTACGCTCTGGAGTGTAAATGTCTTGCAGTCCCATAAACAATGGGGCACTTAATATCGTGTCCAGCGTGTCCTGTTGTCTGCAAGCTACAGGAGTTAATGGACGTTACTGTAAGTGCCAAGGACGTGGCTAAATTCTGGGCTGATTGCATACAGATTGCTATCGACACACCAAGAAAAAGAATTTGGAATTTGTGGTACTTGCATATTCCTGGTTAATAAAACCAGCGGTAGTTACCGTTCATTATCTTAATACATTAACGCAACTAAGCTTGCAATTTCCATTGTAAATTTATATGTACTTTAAGCTTGGTGCAGGCGTCATAATGATAGAATGCAAATCGTGCGTCAATACCGGTTATGGTACTAAAGAATAAAACTTAACAAAACAAGTAACATAAGTATTAAACTAGTTCTATTAATAGGAATAAATGTAACTCAATTTAACCGCAAATTCTTTTAAAAAGCGTGATTTATATGTACGTACTTATTACAATTTATTACAAACACTTTCCGTGTCCCAAGGGCTGGTTCCTACATTGGAAAGAGGCATTGTCATACAATGTGGTAATGTCACCAGTGTTTTGTAAACATGACAGTCGACAGCGATGCGAATGAGTTTTTGACGCTATATTTTAACTTGTTAATAGTAAAGTTACTATATAATATTGTAATTTTTTGTGCATATTTTTGAACACACACAATTTATTTCCTTGAAAATACATTACATCGAAAACCTTTTCGTGTAAAATAATATCGTAGGTAATATATTCGATAAACTTAGTGCAGCCCTAGAGGTCGTCACCTGCGAGGCGCGGGGCGCGGGGTGCCACAGACTTGGCGTCGCTATGGCGGGCAGGTTACGATTTACACTCCACCAACTCAGCAGAAACTCTGCCCGGACGAGAAATGCTGATAATCCACATCCACAGACGTTGCGCGAGAATTAGATCGAGATTACTATGATACCGCCGCGCCGTGAGACGGTTTTATTACTCCTACACATTTAATTAGGATGTAAATTGTTGGTTCTCGCATATACTCGTGGTTTATGTCTTCTTAGATTGATCGGATATTCTTTATCTTTATTATTTTAAGGGTTCAGTTACTTATTCTGTTACGACGTAGAGCTTCAGTGTTCTAGTTTCTCAAATACAAGTAGTTCCGCTGCTAATTGAGAGTCCCAGTGATCGTGATCTTTGATTGACTTTAATCAATTGGTTCATTGATACGAGGAAATCAATTAATTGGAGTTATGAATGACGATCTCTAAGGGCACGCCAATTCTCATTCATAACATACAGAAGTGATGTAAAAGAGCACATGTATTTTTGTTATGGGAGAAGCATTAGGGACTAGCTGTGCCGTCAGCTTCGCCCGCGTACCTATATGTCGGAGATTATCTCACGGGAACGTGCTACCCGGACAAACGCCTATATTACTCCTTATAATATCAGCTATCTGCAAGTCTCGTCAAAATCAGTTCAGCCGTTTCGGATCAATTTTATTTATTTGTAGTGCGCAAACTATAACCATGAATTCAGCATATCATTCTAGACCCCCAACGCAGAAATTTTTCGTCGATAATACAAAAAAATAATAGCTGTTTCATAGAAACGTGCATAGGTATTGCACGTTTCTATGAAACAGCTATTATTTTTCTCGGTCAAAATGTATGGAACAGCTGACTTTTTTTTGTTTTAGAATGATATGCTGAATTAAAAAAAAAAACTTATCCTATATTGAGTAGATAGATGTATAAATTATCTAAACCTCTTTTACTGTTTAGTTTGTAGGTACAAAGCACTTAGCGAGTCTAAAAGTGACTGAAAACCTTAAAACCGAACTCAGACCATTAGTAGGTTGCCGAACCACCATAGAATGTTAGAAATTCTTAAACTGCACTCGGCAATAAATCTCAAAGAAACTATTGATACAGTGGTGACACTGCGCAAACCCATAAACTTTATTTAAAACTTTATATCTTTTGTTACAGATTTGAAAATCCATCGGCAATCAGAGACAGAACATTTCGCTGATCCCGACATGATCTTATCACCACAGTGAAAGTTAACGTGGAACAAGGCACCTCGCCTCTTGAGGCAATACAAAAGAATACAACGATTCATCACAATTAAGAACCAAATTAGAGAAGACCAGTTCAATCATGGAGACTGAAAAGTGTTCTAAAACTATTATTGGCAAACAAAATTGACGATCAAAAGTGAAATATTTCGTGATATATTAGACATTGAATGTTATTTTTAAGGTAAATGTGACCTCGCGTAAATGATCAATGTGTAGTTTCAAGAGTGAAACGCTATTAACGACGTTTTTGTGGTAGAAATGGACTATGGAGTCGGGTGGAGCAGTGCGTACGATGCCTACCCCCTCTTGCATCTACCAACCTAGTGTTTAGTAAGTTAAGTTCACACCACATCTCAATGTGAGGAGGCACATCTGACTGAATATGAATTATTTCTGAATGTATTGTACCGAGAGTTTATTCTGTTTGAAATGAATCTATGCTATTGAGTTTTTTGTAATTGGATTTGCTACGGAGAAAGTAGAAAAAAGATTTGACCAAATAATCATTTTTGACGTTTACTCGAACATATATACTTGTAATAAAAGCTATACGAATTGTTTTGCGGTTTATTGTAATAACTTTTTATGTTCCTGCATAAGTGTCGTGCTATTTATAGCACCCAAAAACCGCCAAATAATCCGTATAACAACCGCTTATTTGGCAAAATTGTAAATTCATGTGCGGGCCAATGTTATGTACAAATATATACCTAGTAAATATCAAACTAAATAATTACGTCTCATAATAAACCATTTATTGTTATGACAGGAGGTTGATTAAGCCAAATATGATGCGTTGATATGATATCCAAATTGCCTTCTGTTATAATGAAATAATTAAAACAAAATTGTGAACTTTCTTCAATAACGTGCGATTAATTGTTATCATTAATGCCATAATGTAAATACATTTATTTTTTAGTTACATTTATCTATACATGCGCCATTTTTAACCAAATACCGTTATTGTAATTGCTCAACGATACATCTTTAGAGACGCCAAATTCGGAACGGACTTCATAACTGCTTTTGAGTCGGGAACCAAATTATACAGAGGGCCATGAGTACGGCTAGTTAACGGTACCTATAGCTGTGTTACGTCTTTGTATAGATTGTGTATGTACAGACGCCAGCACATCAAGCTACCCCAATCTGTCAAATTTCTTTGCAAGATTTTCAACTTTATAACATAAGCTTAAGGTTCATGTTCAATTGGGAATATTTGACAGTTTGGGGTAGCTTGATGTGCTGGCGTCTGTACAACACAGAAGTATCGTTAATTATCATCAAAATTTGGTTCTTATAACCGAATTCAAAATCAAGAGCTTCCCAATATTGTTCTAACTTACGTGTCTGCTAGTATGTCTCAAGATAATGTGTATAATAATATTATGCTCATTCTTCAATATTTATAAAAAAACCAGGAGACGTTGGAATTTGTGTCTTATAAATGACGCACAAACAAAATCCGTTATAGTCAAATATCTAGTCCCAGATATTATTTTTTCAGTAAGCTACTTTTCAGATATGTAAGCAGAATTTTACTCATAGATAAGCATTATTGCGGGCTAGCCCAAGTAAACTATAAACGTAGCAAAAATGAGTTCATTTTGTGAATTACCTCAGTGGACTTTTTGTGATAGATTTAGCCAATAAGTGTTCAATTTAGTACGTGTATCGTATAAGTCAATTCTTGTACTTTTGGCGTCCATTTATATATGTTTTAAAGACAATATTTGGTTTTGCATTATTTTTCGAAACGTTTATTTACGCATGCCATTTATAAAACTTCACTGCTTTTTATACTTTATTGCGTATATTTGCAGCTGACATTGGTGCTATAGATAATATTATACTAGCGCATTTTTTAACGGATTTCGTTTCGTAAATACATGTGTAAATTTCGTACAAAAGAAAATTTACTACGCTACAATTTTATTATTTTGCGCGTATACATATAATTGGTACATAGTAGACAAAATTCAGGATAGTGACGCGAGTTGTGATCACACGTTATAATTTCTATAAATATATAGATAGGTAATTAATTAACTTTAATTTGTGTGACTTAAAGTCAGACGTGCGGTCAGTGGATGTTCGACATCGGCCCTAACTAGGTGATGGGTTTCTGATAGTAACCATTTGCCAAATATAAATACGTAAAATCCAATAACAAATCGATTATATGAATGTATGTGTAATCGGAATTAAATCGTTAGTTTGTATTATGAGTGTTTTAGATGAGTAATCGATTAGTCTCTTCGGAGGTATCTCATGAATTAGTTAAGGTTGTTAGTTTAATAATTATCTCCTGGTTGTTGAAATGTAATGTTACGATATACAATGTGACGAGACGTATTTATGTCAATCCATGTGGTCAATTAAATATGGACCGAATTAAAAGTCTGTTCCATTAAAGCCTAGCGTTAATGTGAATGAGTGAATACAATGTAGATTGGTGTTGTGCTTTTAGCCCTGGATTGCTGAAGAATTAGCTTCGTGATGTAGTAGGTAGACAATGTGAAAACTGCATCAAACTTATTTGAAATCTTAGCAAAACTCGATATAATATTCCCATAGAAAACTGTTCAAACAATCCCAATAAATCTACTTCTGAAAACTTTACACGAGAACGAATGATCATTTCTTTTTACCTTTTTTATGTAAAAAACTAAAGAAAAAGTTAAATGGAAATCTTCAACGTTGTCGATAGCAATTTACATCGAAAATTAATTGAAAACTATGACTAGAGGCACAAAATACGGGTCAGCTTCTACAATGCACAACATAAGTACAGTATCGCTTGGTACAAAACTTACGAACTCGTTTATCTATAAATGTATGGGATAATATTTGTTGGATGGTGTCGTTACTTGTGTGCTAAGGTGTACGTCGCGATAGCATGTAAACAATTTGATCTAAGTAGATTAAATTGTAAATGGAAATGCGTAAACGCATATAGGCGCATACAATTGCCCTTTTGTTTATGCCTATGGGAATTGTCACTAGTTCGTAATAGATAATATATTTTAATATTAGACCATGGTTATTGCATTAGTAATCATGTATTTATAGGAGATGGGTGTGCGACCCATAGAAGAGATACTTCTGTGTAAATTATTTTGTACAATGTTTAAAATTTTCTATGTTTGCATCATTATTTTTATGGCGTAACTTTAGTAGGTATAATAATTTTGTTGATTTTTTTTTTCAGTTGCTTACTATTATAATAATTACTGTACGACAAAAATGTGAAAATCTAGGTGAATTAGAATGAAATTATGTGTTTCAGTGTAAATATATAGACAAAACATGTATGTAGAAGTACATAAATCTTATGTATTAAATTTGATATTGTTTTCAAAATTTAATTGGTTGTTTTAATTAACCCATTACTTCTTACTTTTTGCGAAAATTAAGTAATCAGTCCAGTTCTAGGTAAACAGCATTCTTAGGGTGAATATCACCAATGAAACTAAACGCGATCACCACACAAACTACGTATAAGAGGAGCTGTCAGTGTCATAATTTTATGTGGAATATTGACACTAGCTAGCACATCTTGAACGCGGTTTAAACGTACTGATTGCGTTCAGTTTCAATGGTGAAATTGGCACTAATTAATTCTTATCAATTCCATACGTTCCTCCTGCTAAAAATCACCTATCTGGATACGAGGAGCTTTGGTAAAATATTAACTGTAGCTCTTAAAAGATACTCCAGATAACGTTGATCGAAGCAACGTAAATCTGCTTCGGATTCATAGACGACTCCGACCTGCAGTGGAATTGTGGAGCTGATCTACAAACAACGGGACGTCTTATATCGTGTCCAGCGTGCCCTGATGTATCTATAGCATAAGCAACGTATAAAGTTCCCGCTGCTGGTACACAGACCCCTTGGTGAGAGGGAATGGGCCGTATAAACTACGCAGGCCCAGTGCGGGTTGAAAAATGTCACATATCTTCGAATTTTTTAGTTCAAGGTCATGCCGCTAGCCGGTTTCCTCAAGATATTTTACATCACCGTTTTAAGAGCAATGGTAATGAAATAATTTACACAACGTTAAGCGCCTGGCTGGGTTCGAACTCACAACCTACAACTCGTAAATCGCGGCCATTACCACTGCTCTCTCTGCTCTCCGGGCCCTGATCCATTTACTGTACAAACTGAGGAACGCTATTGATGGCGTCAAACTCGTAGCTAAGTTAGAGTAAGCACGTTATGAAGAAAACCTACCAAAATAGTTACATAGGTACATAATTATACATATTATTATGACTCTAAGTAGGTGGAGAAGCATAATTAATTTAAAACTTAATTTATTTCTAATGCATTATTATACCTATACAGAGTGTAACAGAAACCCTATTGCTATCCTTAAGCACTAAAAATAAACAGCTGGTATAGATTCACCATACATAGTGTCAGCTCAAATTAAAATACTCTAAGAATTGATAACAAATTTTCGGTTTCATATCTTTCTTAAATTCAAGTCATAACAAACGTGTCACTGCACTACGTAGGTCAATAACTTTCCACAATACTTGCCATATCACGATAAATCTTTTCCGAGTGATGCGTTTATTTCAATTTGAAAAGTTCGGTTTCTGGTATCAATGTATTAAAAATTCTCATAACCTCCGAACATGTAGAGATAGGTGAAAAACCCTTCCAATATCGTTTGATATCATCCAAAGTAGCCGTGCCCGTGGTATGTATATACCCTTCCCGTAACACGTTGTATATAAATATTAGTTTTCAACACTCCATCCCCATATAAACTTTAACTGTGCCAAATTTCATACTCCTCCTTCCAAGTAATTTTCGTAAAAAGAGGGTACTTACCTATAAAGTTTTTGCTTCACGTATTAATATATAGATAGATTATAGGCCAAACTTAGAATCAACATTTGCCTTAACAAACGCGATAAAAAAGCTTAGGTAAGTCCAAACATTACCCTAAATATTTGACCCAAATTACTTCATGTTGGAGTCCACATAAAACAATCAGAACTAGGTACCCATAAGAAGAACACATTGCAATAAAAAAGATCTTTGATGGTGGCATATCGCAGTATAGCGCTCCAGCATCACCGCCGACCGCCTACCCGCAACATAACACATTAGTTTCTCAAGGGACACTTTTATTGTAAAACTTTTTGAATATTTAACGCTTTGAAACGGAGATTTTTTTTATTACGCCTTGGTGAAGTTTTTATTACACCAAGAGCTATTTCTAAAGATTTTTATGTCAGTTACAGCAGTACCAAAGTCATCAGTTTATAATAAAGTTACAATATAAAATGAAAGTTATGATGTCACGATTGTAATCCCATGAAATGGAGCAAGTTGGAGTTGGGTGTCAATGTTGTATCGATTACCATAAAATAATGAAGTGGTGATACATTTTTAGTTTTCATCCCACGTTGAACAGCGTTCATAATTTCAGCCCAAAGACGCCCACTGTTGGACATAGGCCTCCCCCAAGCTCCTCCTTTTCGACCTGCTTGTCAGTTTTGGGGGGTTTGGCCATAATCGCTAAAGAAAAATATTAACACTTTGCCCGACATGAGAATCTAACCCACGACCTCTTTTAAAAATAATTGGTTTTAACAATGTTTTCAAATTACAGTGATAATAGGTATGGGAGGACAGTGCAGGCCTGTCAATAAGTACCAGGTACTTAGAGGAATGAAAATACAGAATATAAAATCGTCTACAAATCTACAGTCTGTAAGGCCTACGACGTTCTCTCATTCACAATATGTAAAATAATCTACATAAATAAAATTAACATATTTGAACCAAGTGACATGATTTCCAAGACAATCACTATTATATAGTTGATATTATAATTTATGTATAATGTCAAATAGAGACGAGAATATGTCAGACATTGTAAAAAATCAAAAGAATAAAAATGTAGGTACATTGTAATTTGGGAGCAGTTAATAGACTTTCACATAGTTATACTGTTAATGAGGTAGGTAGGTACCAGGGAAGCCACATATGCAGAAGAAATTAATGCCAAACTTCCCTGTCTATAGCGTAGTCTTTTATCTTATAATGTGCTTTTTTGATAAGGACACGTTTGATGTGAGTCTTTCAATCGCTAAGGTGTGTAACCGACTTTGGCTACTTGTTAAAGAAGAGGATACCTACTGTTAATTAGAAATGACTTGTTAGTTTTAGTTAGTCAAAATTTTGGAATTTCAATTTCATCTTTACTACGTGGAATCTTTACTATGGAAATCGCATCTTTTTTTGAAAAGACCTAAGTATTGTAGGTAAATAAAATACTGAGGTGTATCCGGTTAGACTGAAAGCCGACCCAAGTACAGAGGCCAGCACATCAAGCTACCCCAATCTGTCAAATTTCTTTGATAGTTTTTCAACTTTATAACAAAGGAATAAGGTTTATGTTCAATTGGGAAAATTTAACAGTTTGGGATAGGTTGACCTGCTGGCGACTGTACTTAACTTTGACACCAGTTATCTCAAAACTAACTAAGGCAAAAAGCGTAAAAACCTCCCATCGTCATTACCAAGTCACGCCAGGTCAGGTCAGAAAAGTAAGTAACGAATTAGGAAATTTTCTAAAACACAAAAAAGAATTTTCAAGAATCGCATAAATCGCCTAGGCATCCTGAAAGGACCTCAAATTACAAGTCAGCCTGTATACCCACCTAGTTTAATAAAACCTCTTTTAATTTGGAACTTCCTGGCCGGCAAACATATTGAATGTTTGTCATCAGCCGCCAATCGCAAATCGAACGGCATTGACGTTTGTAAGTATATCGAGGTACGTTGTGTACATACGGATTCAATCATGTTATCAAAAATATTAAGCTTGCGAAGAGTTTTCGCGTATACTGTCAACAGAAGATATCCACCGGGGAAGCTATGTGAGTATAAATATGTAGGTTACAAATGTTACAATGTTAGATAGGCTACGTAAGTAGGATATCCTTTACCCCACTTACGTAGCCACAAAACAAAGCAAAAAGATACATAGCATATGGACATACTAGTACATACCTACTTACCTACACTAGAAGTGCGTAAGTACCAATACCTCTTAAACGGCTGTACTTATTTATGTACAGACGCCAGCAGGTCAAGCTACCCCAAACTGTCAAATTTTCCCAATTGAACATGAACCCTATACTTACGTTTTAAAGTTGAAAATCTATCAAATAAATTTGACACATTGGAGTAGCTTGATGTGCTGGCGTCTGTACTTTCAGGAGCTGAAGTAGGCCTCCAAACTTTATGGGCAATAAAAAGCCAAATCTGTTCAATAAGACCCACCTGGTTCTGTAAAAGTACGGAGTCCAAATTGTAGATCATTTCAGCAGATCATCGTCAGCCTAGGCTTTCCCAACGATGCTGGGGTCGGCTTCCAGTCTAACCGGATGCAGCTGAATACCTGTAATTTACATGGAGCGACTGCCTATTTGGCCTCCACACCCCAATTACTGGGTAATACCATACCCCTTGATAAGACTGGTTGTCAGACTTTCGGACTTCTGATGACCCGTAACAACTGTCAAAGTTACACGAATGACACCCGGGACCCGTGATTTCCGAGACACGAAGGTCATTTCAGCAGATAGCAGCCCCTTGTGGTCAAAAGTGCGGATGCCGAGCGTGGAGCACTGGGTTCCATACCAAGGTCAAGCAACTTTTTTTTCCAATAAGACCTACCTAAATTCCATAAGCCAGCGAAATGTTAATAATTATTGCATAATCAGACTATAATGTGCCCACTGCTGGGAAACAGGCCTCGTCACTGTGAGAGGTAGTGGGCCGGAATCAAACCACGCGGGCTCAGTGCGGTTTGGTAGATAGTTATCACATGTTTTCGGAGATGCCGGTTTCCTTACGATAATTTCCTTCACCGTTTTGAATGAAGTGGTGATGAAATAATTCACACAACTTGTCAGGGTTCGAACCTACGACATAAAAGTCGATAAGTCGCGGCCGTTCCCACCGAGCCACCACTGTTCCTGTTAAAATATGCTCGACAATAATGACGTGGGACTTCCTACACCTCTGTGTAGGTTGGGAGAATACGTGCGCGAGCGTGATTTTATGTAGGTACGTCATGTATTTCAGCCGCTGTCTTAAGTTTTTCAAGAGTGTAGGTATGGCAATAGATCCATCACCTGAAATGACAATACCTCAACCAATCTGCATAGGTAGCTATTTCCTAACGATGGGGTTGGAGTCGGCTTCCAGTCTAACCGGATGCAGCTATATTTCAGACTAGCTTTTGCCAGCGGCTTCACCCGAGTGGTGATCGAAAATTGTATTATCCTATGAGAACGTATTACCGTGATAAAACTTTCACATCCTCACCAATATCTTTTATAAACGCGAAAGTTTGTATGTATGGATGTATGTTACTCTTTCACGCAAAAACGGCTGAACGGGTTTGGATTAAATTTGGCACACAGATAGATTATAACCTGGATTAACACATAGGAAATTTTTTATCCGGGAAATACGTTTCCACGGGATAATTTCCGACTTCCACGCGTGCGAAGCCACGAGCGGAAGCTAGTTTATAATGCTTGTAATTATACAACATATATTGTGTCCCATCAGTGGGAACATTAGTTCCCAGGGGACACAGGCCTCCTCTCGGCAAGAGGCCGTATTCCACCACGCGGGCCCGGTGCGAGCTGGTAGATGTCACATGTTTTCGAATTTCAGCCATCGATCACTAATAAAGAATTCTTTATTAGTGATCGATGATTTCAGCACCCTAATAGGGTATTTTCCGATTTCATAAAAACTATTTTAATTTGAAGATTGGGACGATATATCTAACCAAAAAATAAAAATAAATTTATTAATGCACATTTTCTCAATTAAAAACGATTAAAATCTAATTTATTTTTCGTTGTTTTGAATTTACCGCCAAAACGCTCCTTACGATTACTTTTTATCACGTGACATGTGACGTCAACTTTGTTTATACGGCACCGGTACAAATACTTAGATTGGCGCCGTTTTAGAAGTATTTGTGCGCAGAGGCATCGCATACCAGTAATATCACTTTATATCCATTAAAAATCTTGTTACTATTAAACTCGCCATTGATAAATGATAAATGATTTATTTCTTTAAGTAGGTTTGTACAAACACTTTTACACGTCAATCATATTTTTTTTAAACTAGATGAGGTCGGCGTTTCCTATCTGACTACTCTGAGAAGAAAGGCCGAAACAAACTCAGAGGTCGCAGTCTCTTTTAAAGTCCAGATATAATCTTGGTCAGATCATGTGAAGACCATGTGGATTGGTGTCTGAAATGGTCTTTTGAGGAAAGAACCACACAGGTTGAGTGGACCTGTCCATTCAGTGCACGCATGTATCAGTAATCATACGGCTCAACTCAGAACTTGTGGAGCTCAACGATTTGACGAACAATACCAAAGAAAAGACATTTGGGTAGGCCGCATTAAGTAGGTACTCAAACTGCCAGATTAACTTTAAAAATGAACTGAGAAAGAGATGAAACACAAAAACAAAAATACTACATAGTCCTCACATTCACAATAATTAAAGCAAAAATAATATTATACTTCTCAAAGTAAATATTCATGTCAAAGTGTATATTATAATAATCAAATGTCAAAGTGTATATAACAATAATCGAATGTCAAAGAGCAAAACAAAAATAAAAACAAGATTCAGTATACAAAATTGGAGCAGGTCAATCCCAAGCTTTTTTGTCCTCAATATAATCTTTAACAGTATAAAAGGCTTTCAGGCACAACTTACGTTTAATGAATGATTTAAATTTATTGAGACTTAGATCTTGAACATTGAAGTTTATTATAAAAGCGTATACATTGACATCTGAATGACCCACCTATTTTCTTGAGCCCTGTTGATGGTATAACAAATTTGTGTTTGTTCCTAGTATTTATACTATGGATTCACTGTATTTTTTAAACAATTTAATATTTTTATGGGCATATAAAAGATTTTCATAAATATACTGTGAAGGCACAGTCATTACATTAATCTCCTTATATTTCTCTCTGAGAGAGTGTCTCGGACTTAATTTATAAATTGATCGAACAGCTCTTTTCTGCAAGACAAAAATAGTCTGAATGTCGGCGGCATTTCCCCACAATAGAATACCATACGACATTACACTATGAAAATAGCTAAAGTAGGTACACTAAGCGGGCTGTCTCTATATCAGTTAAATTACGAATTTTTCTAACAGCGTATGCTGCAGAGCTTAGCTTTTTCGATAATTTGGCTATATGTGGGCCCCACTGAAGCTTGGCATCCAAAGTTAAGCCCAAGAATACAGTGCTATCTTCAGGATTCAATTCTTCGCCCTTTATCAACACATTAGTTTTCACCTGCTTAACGTGAGGTAGCGTAAACTTAATGCATTTGGTCTTTTTTTCATTAAGAAGTAAATTATTAACATTGAACCAGTGAACTACTTTTGAGATTGCGCTATTTACATCGTCATTAACAAGTTGCTGACGTTTAAGTTTAAACAAAAGTGAAGTGTCGTCCGCTTTGTCATTCACTTATTTACTTACTAACTACTTTAGTTTACACAAAGTTGACGTCACGTGATAAAAACTCATCGTAAGAAGCGTTTTAGCGGTAAATTCAAAACAACGAAAAATAAATTTGGTTTAAATCGTTTTTAATTGAGAAAATGGATAGAAATCAATTTATTTTTATTTTTCTGTTAAATATCTTGTTCCAATCTTCAAATTAGAATAGTTTTTGAAAATTTGGAAAATACCCTATTGCGTAACTCCCGATTCATAATAATCTGTATCGTTTTGAAACGGATTGTTAAACCATTGCTTCATATGTTCGAAAAAAGTGTCTGCTCGATAACGTAAATAACGCAATGAATATTGTTGAACTGTAAAAACGAAACCGATTATGATTAATCGTAAGTTACGCAATTAGGGTGCCGGTTCTTCTAATACCTGCTTACCTACATATATTCACGACATTTACGGCTTCACGTCTTGATATCTCACAGTAAAGTTAACCCCTCTTGTTTCAAGTGAATTCAATCTATCAAGCGAGCGGCGGCAGTCATGTGACCGGCGGCGGTCCAGTTCTAGTCACACCAGTCAGATCCTATTCCTGTGAGTACCTATATCAATGAAACTAAAAGACCCCCATACATATGTATGGGGGTCTTTTAATTTTGTTTATTTACTGTCGGTATGTATCTTTTTTTTTAGGTATTTATTCTAAATGTTTATCTTTCTTAAAATACACTAAATACACCATATTTAGGGCCCGATATTTAATTCATATGTTTCTCTAATAGCCCCCCCCCCTTCCTCCCTTTATTACTACACCGTCCAGATTTAGAAAAGGGGCCCTGAATATTGCGTAGCGTAGTTACCTATGTAGGTACCTACGCTTAACGATATTAAATTAATGAATGTGCTAGATACAGATACCAAGTCGTGATAGCCCGAACTGCACTTCGCGCGCTGTCTTTACACACCGCTCAACGTCTCGTTGTACACAGGACGACATTTCCAAAAGGTGACCTCGTATTGTATAGGCTTCCCGTACAATGGGAAGTCAGCGTATACTAGAATGTTTAGGTTGATTTATGTCGTCGTGCGCGCCAAAAACAGACAGCGCGCAAAGTTTAGGTAGGTACCTAGTTCGCGTTTTCACGAAAATGTTGCCGTAGTATAAAAAGGGAAGAAACGAAGATGGATGAATGGATGGATCTTCTGACCAAACAGTCAGCTTCCTCAATATTCAATCTTTTACACGAGGACACTTTTTACCGTTGGGGTTAGAGGAGGGTAGAAATGCAAAAGTGAAGTGGAACCTACCGACTTATTCGGGGTACTTGTCAATTTCTTACAAATCTTGTCCCACCACTACCTGCACTTGTAGTTACGTACCTACGTTACGTTACGTAAAAAAACCATTAAAGAAATTCGACAGATTGGGGTAGCTTGATGTGCTGGCGTCTGTACAAGGGCCAGCACATCAAGCTACTCTAATCTGTCAAATTACTTTGATAGATTTTCAAGTTTATTCCAAATGCGTAAGGTTCATGTTCCATTAGGAAAATTTGACAGTTTGGGGTAGCTTGATGTGCTAGCGTCTGTACATTACTCTGTTTCCGAGTTATGAAGTCTGCGCAGTCTTAGACCACCCTACCTACTATCCGTGCGAAGCCGGGACGGGTCGCTAGTATTTAAAAAAAACAAGTCGCTTTTCTCATGTGTCTGTTTGTCTGCTGTCGTTATATCAGTAGCTGAATGGTACATTCGCATCGCACCTTCAAAAAACAGGGGCGGGTCGCTAGTTAAGTCTTAACGAGGTTGGCGTTTAACGACACCCAAAGCGACAGTTGGGTCTCCACTTTGTTTTCAAGTAGGTAGAAGAATAGACTTGAGCTGCAAACAATCATCTAGGTACCTACCTATTCTGTAAAGTCATTTTTCCAAACAGACCGCTGTGATGCCCATATGAATGAGCTGCCGGTGCCGTGCGCACCTTGGGAGCCCTGGTACAGCGACAAACAGAGTTTGTACAACAAGATCTTGGTGGGCGGTATACTTTGGTGAGGATTTATATGTTCAACATCAACGCCATCATCATTATTAAAGCAGAACTCGACCCTCGGCAACTCTCATCCAGCTTCATAGTAGAAGCGACGATTTCAGTGTCCTGGCTGGGCCCACACTGTGATGATCGTCGCTCCACCTAGCCTGAGGCCGTCTCACCATTTCAGCCGAAAGACGTCCTTTGCTGGACATAGGTCTCCCCCAAGGTCCGGCACTTCGACCGGTTCTGTACCTACTCTTCTGGTATACGGTCGCCACACTAGAACCTTTCGGCCCCAGCAGCCTTCTGTTCTGCGAGCAACGTGCCATGCACCTTCATAAAAAATCGGCCAATCATGTTTACACAACTATAACGAAGGCCTCTTTGTTAAAGAGTGCGCCGTAAGAGATGCTACACACATTTTCGGGTTGACGTGATTCGACACAGTAAAAATCAAATAAAAAGAAGTAAAATATATACCTACGTATAGCTATTAGGTACTGCCCGGCTGTGCACTCGTGCCGAATCATGCTGACCCGAATAAGTATGTAGATAGCGATCCACCACTCGGGCTCAGTGCGGTTAGGAGAAAGTTACGTCTTCGAATGTTTGGTGGAAATCCGGATAGATACTGGTTTTCTGACGATGATTTATTTTATCGTTTATAAGTTAGCCCGCGAAATTCAAATTTGCTTACGTCTCTTGCAATTTGTTGACCTAAAAATTGCAAAAGACGTAAGTTTTATCAGGTTGCATGTTGCTGATAAAAAATAAGGCCTGCAGTGGACGTCTTTCGGCTGATATGATAAAAAATAAAAGTCTGCTGTTGACCTCTTCGAGTTGTAACTGATTTATGATTTTGTTGCAGGTTCCTATTTTCGCTCGGCATGATGATCTACACAGACAGCATATTTTTGAACTGGGCCCCACCGAAAAACCCAGGCCCACCGAGCGAAATGGTCGAAGAATGCGAAGACGATTAAATATCGTATTGTAGCTGTTAGCAATAATCTTAATAATACGTAGTTTCATATAGCATAGCGGCTAGTACTTATACTTATTACTTAATAATTGTGATATTGAAACTAAAATGTTCTGCCTTCAAAAACAAGTAAATTTTTCAAAAGAGGATAGTAGCACTTTTCAGTTCTGTTGATTCTGTCTCTCCTTAAAAAAGGGAGCATATGTGTATGTTTGTAATGATGAAATATGATTGTTTCTGTGTAATTTTTTCTTTCAGAGTTAAATGTATTTTAATTTTTTGTTGGAATTTGAATAAAAGATTAGAGTGTTATTGTGGATTATCATTGAAGGTTTAGGGCCCCATCTCACTAGGACACCATGGTGGCGCAACCATGGTCGCGTTGCCAGAAAATGTATGATTGGTTGCGCAACCAATCGGATGCTTGGTGATATATCCACCATAAGTTACCATGGTGTCGTAGTGAGATAGGGCCCTTAGTATATTGACAACAAGCTTCGAAAATAGAAAACTCTGAAGAACAATTCTCGTAATTAAAAACGTTCAAAATCTAGTCGCAGTCTCACCTCGGCGACAATCAAATATCAAAAACGAATCGAAACTCGAGCTTAGTTTTGACACATTGAGACAGATCAGACTGTGGGCATTCTTAAAATTACGATAATTGCCCACTGGTTTAAATAAGAGGCAAGTTTAACTTTCTCTCTTTATTTCTATCGAGAAGAATTCTTAATTACTGCTAATAAATATTGCAATAACTTCGACCCAGTCGCAGGCGTATCTTGAGTAAACTCGTCAGAATTGCATGTCATTGCTCTGCTTGCAGCGCTGACATCGCTAGATTGCGTCATTATGGCGCAACTGTAGCGCGACTGCGTCATTATGGCGCACCTGTAGCGCGGCTAGCGCATCAGTTATACGAATTCCCACCAAGACTGTAATCGGACAGATCACGCGCTATTTTTTGTATAAAAATATTTTTATTGAATTCTGCATAACTCTATTCGTAGGGATACAATTTTCTATCTTGGACGTATTTCAGGAGCAAATCTAATTGAAGGTTTTAAACATTGAAAACATGCTAGCGATATACTAAAATCATACGCGTATTTTAATGAACTTTTTACTGACATTATGGGAATAAACTAGAATTCAATTTGGAAGTCTAGAAGACCGTCAAATTTATCAATGATCGTAATTTACAACAATTCTTTGTCAATAGCTAGCATCTACGTTTCTTAGCTTTCATTAGAGCTGCTGACAAATATGGGGTTATTACTGAATTCCCCCACCTCGAATTCATCTCATAAAACGGGATTCTAAAGTATTTAGGGTGACTGGTGACCGACATTTAAACACATGATTGTACTCATCATTATGAACAACTTTTACTATGGGACCAAACCCGAAATCGCTGTTTCTTACATTTTTTTTCCTAAAAAAAATCAGCTGTTTCCTACATTTTGACGTTATGCGAACATAAATGTAGGAACAGCCGATTTTTTTTTTCGCGATTTCAGATTTGGTCCCATAGTAAAAGTTGTTCATAATGATGAGTACAATCATGTGTTTAAATGTCAGTCACCAATTACCAGTCACCCTTATATTACTTTTCGGGTGGAAACATGAACAGGAGAAACCAGTATTAACTCCAAATATGGAAGTATTTTTCGACACAAATATTAATATAACACTAGGAAAGTATACTATTTCATTGTTTCATATTTGTCACAGCCAAGTTCCCAATAATATTCAAATTTTAACTAGATGACGCACTGACAAGTCTAAGGCTTCTAGCGTACTGATTAGTAGAACTGTCCGAAATGCTTGAGAAAATTGATATTGTAAATTGTTCTTTAAAGTCTAACTATCATAGTCGTAGATTCGAAATAAAGCGCTAAATAGAACTATAATAACGTGTAATGCTAATGAGTTATCTGCTCTCGGGTTTAGGTTTAGGTGGCTTGAATCCTTGGATTTTCTTCTTCTTTTTCTCCTTGCCGCCACCGGATTGGAACGTTTTCCAGCTGTCGACTCTGTTTTGTCGAGATTCCTGTAATGTTAAAACATTTTGCAATTATAAAGTGTATCTTTAAGGAGATGCCATAATAAAGATCTATTGTAAACATAGTAACTAATAACTACCTAGTTTAATTTTGCGGATTTTTTTGTTGAAACTGATATGTAATTTAGATAGACCTATAAAAGTAATGTTATGAAGAACAATATAATCTTCAGCAGTTGACGATACAATGAAGGCCGAATTGTACGGTGGCATTCGTTTCAACAAATTATTTTGTACCACAAATTACTTGTTCCAAATATTATAACAATAATTAGGGTGCATTTCCGCTGAGGCGGAGACGATCGTAAAGCAGATGTACAGTTGGTGTTAGAATCGCCCATTTACAGTATAGGTCAACAAATCGACATCGCTACTCTCGTCTCGTCTGTGATTGGTTGATGATTATAACACGTCTCTGCTGCGCTCCGCTCCGTCTCAGTAGAAATAAATGTCATCGATCGATCTTCGTGGATGAATTTTATTGTGAACAAAAAACTGTGACTAGTCTGGCTACAAGCTATAAAATACACCCACTACGGCAGTAAATCTGGCCCAAGCCCTGAACACGACCTTGTGACCTAAATGAAGTGAGATGAGATGACAAAATACTTCAATTGGCTTGCGTAAAAATTATGGCAAAGCATGTGCAATGTTCTATTTTTTTCTGAGATCAGATAACCAACACATCAAATAAAAGTCATACAAACAACATTTTGTAGCTTGAAAGTAAAAAAAAAAAAACATTTAATAAGGACTATAAGTTTTTACTTACGTAAATTTTAAACTACAATGAGGTGTAGTAAGTATGTGTACATACTTAGCAGGTAGTAAAATGAATGTTATAAAATATATATTGCTTTTGTATAAGATGAGTACTACTAAACGGTAATCAACTTAAACAACTAGAGAAGCTGCTTGGTATCTATTCTTACTAAATAATCCCAAAGAATAAGCTTACTTCGTTTAAAAAACTCATGTTTAGGGTATGTATGACCTTTCCCGCCACTGAGTCTATTTACCTCAAAATTCTTCGCCCATTCTTTTTCAAGAGACTTCTGTTCCTCCTGTTCAATCTCAGCTTCTCGTTTTCGTTTCCTCTCCTCCATGTCACGGACTTCAAGGTGCTGGCGCTTTCGCTCCATGTCGGCAAATAACTGAAATCATTTATAACCGTGGATTAATATTTTTTGTCATATGTTCAAATTTTATATTTCAAGCTACAATAATTATTGTTGTTGCAGAGGAGAGACACACAAATATTTTTTGTAACGAACCAAATGGAAGGAAAGAACAGTGCTATTGCAGCCCCAAGCACCCAAAATAAACTGAAATATGTACAGTAGATTGTTTTGAACGGTAAGACCGCTCATTGTACTGTAATTTTTATGGTGTACATAATAAAGAGTATTCTATTGTATTTAATATAGTAGGCAAATGTGTTTTTTTTTTAAATAACTGCAATCATGATATGTATCAACAAAGTCAGGATGATTGTTGTAGGTGCACATACTTTTTATGTACATAATAAAGAGTATTCTATGGTAAGTATTCAATATAGTAAACAAATGTCTTTTGTATTTTTTTTCTTAATAACTGTAATCATAATGTATATCAACAATGGCAGGATTATCATAGGTGCACATACTTTTTATGGTGTACTCAATAAAGAGTATTCTATGGTATTCAATACAGGGAAAGCTTTTATCCAATGCGCAAACTGTAACCATGAATTCAGCATATCATTGTAGACCCTTTCAGCGCAGAAATGTTTCGTCGATTATACAAAAAATCTGCTGTTTCACAGAAAATTGCAATACCTATGCGGTCAAAATGTATGGAACAGCTGATTTTATTTTATAACCGGCGAAAAAAAATACGCCCAGGGTTTTTCGCCCAGGGTTTTTCGTCCAGGGTTTTCCCCCCAGGGTTTTTTTTTTTCAAAATAACTGCTATCATAGTGTGTATAAACAATGTCAGGAGGATTGTCATAGGTGCACATACATTTTATCTTTCGGATTTTGGTGGATCTATTATTAAGGTGGTTGCATTATGGTAGCTTGCAAAGATTAAAATTTTCTTGATTTTTTGGAATTTGCAGGTCTGAAGTATGTTGATTAAAATATGATTCGCAACCATAACACATGTATTTACAGAATTACAATCATAAAAGTCATCAAAATAACCTCTAAGTTTATTTAATCCCTCCTTTGAATGACTTTTTAACACAAAAAATCAGTGGCGCTTCCCCCTTAAGAATTCTTTTGCAACATCCATAGATAATGTAAGTTAAACTAAACTTTTTCTACATGAATATGGGGCTTTTAGCTAATTTGTATGTGTCCATTTTAAGTATCTGTTTTTATTCAATTTATTGTATTGTGCGTTTTGTTTGTGCAGAATAAACATTTTTTTTCTTTATTTTCTTCTTTCTTTCATTCATTCTAACTACCAAGAATTAAATTAACATACCTTCATGGTCATAACATAAATTGCATGTTTATATTTCACAGGATCATCCTCTGGAATGCCATCAGTCCCCTTATTATCCTTTTTCTGCTTTTTCTTTTTTTGCTCAATCTAAAATAATCAACATTCAATTAATAGCGTGGGATATGATTGTTGAAATAGCAATTGTAATAAAAGCATTGATTTTGTTGATAACAGCAAAATCAATTTACCATGTGGTCAGTCCGTTCTTTAGCCTCCTCACAAATGTCTAAGCATTTTTTTCTAGTGTCATCGTTCTCAAGCGTCTTCCAGGCTCTGTTTACAATTTCAAAAGCTTGTTGTGCTCGTTCAGAGTCTTCCTGTAAATCAAAATTATACAGAATTTGATTAATTTGGAATACTATGAAAGAATGTCTTTGTCTGGCTAATAACTTTATTGTCAAGAAATAAATTTGATATTTTTAAAATATTGTGTGTTGTTTCGTTTTTATTTCTCGTTCTCGCCTATGTTCCTTTTTTGTTCCTTACCTATTACTGGCCATGTCAGGATGTCCCTCGGTATGATCCAATCTGTGGATAGAAACGAAATGTTGACGGACATAACCGTCTAAACGAATACGAAATCTCCTTACTTGAGAACTGAGTAGGTAGGTACTTTAAAACTAAAATGAAAATGGGAGTCAACTTGGTCACATTTTGGCAGAATTTACACTTTTAGATTAGATGCTAAGTGGAATTAGGTAAGTTTTCAAAAGTTTACATTGCTAGCATATTATTTAGAAAATGTTAAAGGGGATGGCTAATATATTAGTCACTGAAAACAATCTTTAAACTGTTCTCTTACCATATTTTTGTCCGGATGTACCAGTATGGATAGTCTGCGGTATTTCTTCTTGATCTCATCGAGGGATGCATCTGGCTCAACTTGCAGGACCTCAAATGGGTTTAGATTAAAATAAGTGGACCCTGGACGTAGTAATCGTTCTAGTTGCTGTATTGGGGTCAACACAGAATCACGTTTTTCTATTTCTTTCACCTGCAAAACGGAGTGTGTTAACGTGTTGCAGCATTCATGTAATAATAAATGTATGATTGACGCATGGCAAAACTTCAAACTAGTACACAAAGCGTTCATTATTTACACGGTCAGTATTGTGTAATGGCAAGAAATTTAATCAAGCTTGAAGAAACGTAGTAACGGCAAAAGAAGTACTTGTTTGGTAGAAAACTTGAAAATATTACAGGATATTTACAAAATATAGGCCTCACCTCAGTGTAAAATTCGTCGAACGAATCTGCTTTCGCGATGGACGATGCAGACATGTTTAGAGATTATAGTATCGCTTTCACATGTAATATAAAACTAAAATAATGTTACAATAATTATGTTTTCTAAAAGAACACTACAATAGCGTACGCTTCACAATAAAATTCTCTCATTTCACAATAAATAATCACTTCACTCACTTCGCATTTCGCAAAGCAGTTTGACTAGGGATTCCAATAGCTTTATTTTCAAGTCGATTTTTTGGAGAAAATATAAGAATCGATTCAGTGAATTGATTCTTACTAATTTCTCCTAAAAATCGACAATAAAAAGTCACCTCGTTAGAGCTTATGCTTACAAGCTTAAGGCCCTGGTAATTTTAAATGTACTCGTCGTATTGTCGTTATGAGCGATAATAGTTCTTACTGCAATCCGAAATTGGGCTAAAATCTGTTGTAATAAATTCGAATTATGAATGAGCATGTATTGTCGTAAAAGTGCAAATAAAATCGTATAAAATTAGTTAACTATTTAATAAATAATCTATCCCTGGATGCAGTTTGGCATTTGGAATTTTATGGTATATTATTTTTAATTCATCATCATCATTTCAACCGAAAGACCTCCACTGCTGGACATATGTCTCCCCCAGGCTCCTCTATTTCGACCGGTCTTGTACTTCCCATTTTTGGGGGTTTTCCCATAATCGGCACGCTTGGCAGGCGGGTTGGCGATCGCAGTATGGTTGTAAAATACATAGAGAACGCTGCTGCCCATTCTCTAGTAAGTCCCTTAGTCGCCTTCTACGACATCCACTGGAAGAAATGGGATGGTGCTATTCTTTTACGCCCGGCGACACATACGGGACAGATAAAAATATTTTTAATTATAATATTAATTAGCATTGAAGGGATAAACTGGTTTTAAAGATTATTAAGAGGTGACTTTGATGATTTTTTTTGATGCAGTATTATAGTATAATTAAATAAGTTTTGATTTCCATCACTGTCCCTATGCAAAAAAGACTTGAAAATATCACGTATTTTTCTGCTTTCAAATTAGTTACGGTTTTTTAGAAAACCACCTTTTTGAGCGTTTTCATGTTTCAAATCTCCGCCTTAAGGAAAATGCTGTAAGGTAGCCCGCGCTGTTAAAAATTTCCTATGAAATTCATGAAAAACTCATTTGATTAATTACATATTATAGGGTTGTATTGATGATTATAATCATGTACAGACGCCAGCAGGTCAACCTACCCCAAACTGTCAAATTTTCCCAGTTGAAAATCTATCAAATAAATTTGACAGATTGGAGTGGCTTGATGTGCTGGCGTCTGTACCTATGAACATAAGTGTTACGGTAGCGAATCATCATCATCATCATCATCATTTCAGCCAAAAGACGTCCACTGCTGGACATAGGCCTCCCCCAGGCTCCTCCACTTCGACCGGTCTTGTTCTTCCCACATCCAGCGAATATTTATCTCAAATTACAGATTAAAAAAAAACGCGTGATTTTCGCGGGCTACCATGGCACTACCCCCATTTGCTACTTGAGGCCAGTTTATACTGGTTTTGTTATCATTGCCATGCGGCCAACAGTACCCAAAGCGTCCTTTGATTTATTTGTTGATTGCACGACTATTTAATATACCACTAATATTATAACAACATTATGAAAGTTTGTATGTTTGGAGGTTTGTTATTCAATCACGCAAAAACGGATTTGGATGAAACTTGCACAAAGATTGTTTATGACGCAGATTATCAAATAGGATACGTTTTAACATAATAGTACAGAGCCCAGCACATCAAGCTACCCCAATCTGTCAAATTTCTTTGATAGTTTTTCAACTTTATCACAAAGGAGCTAGAGGATAGCTTGACGGGCTGACGTCTGTACCTTCCCGGCAGATCATTTCCAAACTCCACTCTGGCGAAGCCACGGGTAAAAAATCATTAATTTATAAAATAAATTCACTGAAACATTACTTACCGTTACGTAATTTTAGTCGATTTACTTTTGGATCATTCATCAATCATTTGCGAGTGTAAATTCTTCTTTAGCGTCTATGGTTACTAAAAACAGATCCGGCGCCCGACAAGTGGGAATGGATTTTAATAGTTCTTTTTGTACTCTGTGGTAAAAAGTAGTGACGTTTGAGTTGACGACGTCGTTCGTTTGTCTGTTCTGTGATTCTGTCATGATAACTATCAAAAAGTACTCTGTGATTATAACCATCTAAATCGATTTGAAAGCGTTGTTTTTTTAAATCGTTCTTGTCTGCTGACGCTATTTGAGTCTTGACTTCATTGCATCGTAGTCAGCTTATTGTAGCGTAATTAATTGTTTTTGTAAGTACTATAAACATTATTTTTTATGTAGTCTTGGTTATTTTCCGGGCCGACTTTTTTAAGGTCTCCAGGCCTGTACTTCTGAATGTTCTAATAATAAGTTACCTACTACTAACAGTACTAATACTAACCTAGTATCTTGTTAGTTTTAAGGTTAGTTATACATACCTACCTTTAATAGGTACACACGGCTATACATCGAGCTATGTTAAATTTCCAGTATAAGCTGATCTCTCATTGTATACGATTTCCGTAGAGTGCGAGATCAGTGTTAACTGGTAATGTATAGCTTGATGTATGTACCGGCTGATACGTAAAGCCTTAATTTCAGAAGTTTGTTTCCATGTTGAATATTTCGTGACATCGCAATAATGGAAAATCGGTAGATCGTGACATATTCAGTGATCAAGTAGGTAGGTAAACTAGGTAGGTAGTAGCCGGCGACATCCTATAGGTACATGATAAAGATATCTCCAAGTATTGGATTGGTACTGTAGTCAGTAGGTTAGGTAAGTACCTAGTAGTTTTTCCAATTGAGTCAATTTGATCATGAGGGTCAAATTAGTGGTGGCGTTTAATTTGTATGAATAATAAAAATAAAAATAACTGCTTGTGTTAAAATCAACAACTTTTTCATGTGTGTACAGGTAGGTAGGTAGAACTCCGCTCCTAAGACGTCACTCTGACTCCGTATCGTAATTTATGCGCACATCGCGTGAATACTCAATCGTCGCGTTCATTTTACTCGGCGAACCCGAATGCGTCGTCGCTATCGCACAAAGGGCGCCTTCCCGTTTTCCGAACAAATGAGTGAAAAATGAACGCGACGATAGCGTAGGTACCTACTTCACCAGACTAAATATAAATATTTTGTCAATCAGGTATCAACCATGTTTGCAAATAAAGTGGTACTCATTACTGGTGCAAGCTCGGGAATTGGTGCAGAAACTGCCCTAGACTTCTCAAAACTTGATGCCAAGCTGGTAATTACAGGAAGAAATAAAGGAAATCTAGAAAAAGTCGCAAAGCAATGCCAAGAAAACTCCCCAAATAATTTGAAGCCCTTAATAGTATTCGCTGACATGAACATCGAAAGTGACGTAGAAAATATTATTAAACGGACAATAGATGAATTTAAACAACTTGATGTCCTAGTAAACAACGCTGGTGTTCTTGAATCTGGATCTATAGAAAACACAACTCTGGCTCAGTACGATCGTGTTATGAACACAAACGTCCGCGGACCGTATCACCTGACGATGTTGGCCACTCCTCACCTCATCAAAACACAAGGAAACATCGTAAACGTGTCCAGCGTCACCGGATTAAGATCTTTCCCGAATGTTCTTGCTTACTGCATGTCTAAATCTGCTTTAGATCAATTTACGCGGTGCGTTGCTCTTGAACTAGCACCTAAGAATATTCGCGTTAACGCTGTAAATCCTGGTGTCATAACAACGGGTCTTCATATGAAGTCAAGCATGAATGAGCAAGAATATGAAGTGTTCATTAAAAAGTGCGCTGACAGTCATGCGCTGGGTAGAGCTGGTGATGCAAAGGAAGTCTCGTCTGTGATTCTATTTTTAGCAAGTGATGCAGCTAGTAACATCACTGGTGTAACTATGCCGGTTGACGGTGGCCGCCATGCCATGTGTCCGCGATAGTGCTTATCATTCTGTTAAATAGAAGGTGATAAATGCCTCAGGTATATTATTTTAATTATAAATAAAGGCATTGATGAATTATATTAATGGTAATATTATTTTTCGTTAATTTGTATGATCCTTTCCAGGTCCTACGGACTGGGATATTTCGCTGTAAATGTCCCAGTCCGTAGGAACTGAAGTCGATCCCATAAAATACTCATTCATATTTAAAGTATGCCTTCTGAAAGAGATTTCGATAGGCATACTTTTATTTACCACTATTAATGGATGATGAGAAACTGTTATCACTGAGTATTGATTACCTATTGTTAAAGCTTTTGATACACAAGTAAATACCTACCTACAAACGTCAAAATAAACGAGTGAGATGGTGAATTGTCTACATTTTATCGCGAAGGTCAATAATTTCGGAAAATAGTCTTGAATAGTGTTAAGACAATACACACCGTCCACTCAGTGTACACACCGAGTGTCTATGTGGGCGCACGGGTGTCGCATTGTGACATGATAATTAGTGTGTGAACACGTTATGTTCACTTGGACACAGCGTGTTTACACAGCCGCTGTTTTTAAACAGGCTCGAAATTTTTCTATACACTCCTTTCAAATTTAAAGTAAATTTGCACGTCACGAGACCTTTACACAAAACCTATGCACGTCACGAGACTACTAATAGCCTTGTAGTGTATGTAGAAGTACTACCAGAGCTTTCGAGCTTCATCTAAAGTAATCCACAACCTTATTCGCGTATCTTCATTTTAATAAAGTTTATGAGTACCCTTTTCTAATTCATTTTCGTAGTGTTTCATATTTCATTCCGTAGAAGTTTGCATAAGATTTAAGTATTTTTTTCGCGCAATTAATTAAGGACGATTAGCGCGTCCATCCCAGGCAGCACACTAAAATCAAATTTTCTAGAAAAAAAATTAGAATTTAAAAAAATATATGATTATATAGCAAAAAAAAAACCTATTTTAATACTTGTATTGTGTTGATTAAAATATGATTCGCGACCATATGGAAATTTGAATTTCACGGGCTATCCCGATATTTCTCTTTTAGGTAATTTATGGTAAACTTCAAGTTCTTGCCATGTCTTTATTGAATCCACTGGCGAACCCAATTGTATTTTTTTACGTTAGCGTAATTTTTTCATTACAATAATACCAACAGCGGCCGCGCGACGCTTAGGTATTCATGCTGATCGCAAAAATTCTGTTGAAGTGGGAACAGTAAAGTAATTTTTGTCTGACATTTGTGATGCAATAGGTTACGGAGCAGTGTCTGTACCAGAAATAAAAACCTGTGTTAGTAATAAAGTTTTTTGATAATTAACAAACTAACAGTAGTTAAAAACAGTTATTATTACTTTTAAGCTGCCGTGATGTAATCATGCTTTGTTTTTTAATCAGGTATCAAGAATGTTCACCAATAAAGTAGTTCTTGTCACGGGAGCTAGCTCAGGAATCGGTGCGGAAACTGCAAAAGAATTTGCGAAACAAGATGCGAGACTAGTCCTAACAGGAAGAAACAAGGAAAACTTGGAGAAGACTGCAAAGGAATGCGAAGCTGCGTCACCTAGTAAACTAAAACCATTAACTGTTATCGCCGATATTGACAAGGAAGCTGATGTTGAAAGGTTAGTAAAGGAAACCATCACCAATTTCAAGCAACTTGATGTGCTGGTCAACAATGCTGGCATTATGAAAATCGGTTCAATAGAGGATACTTCTCTGGCTCAATACGACAGTATAATGAATACAAACGTGCGTGGACCATATCATTTAACCATGTTGGCCACACCGCATCTTGTGAAGTCAAAAGGGAACATCGTTAATGTGTCCAGTGTAGCTGGATTGAGGTCTTTTCCCGGAATTCTTGCGTATTGCATGTCTAAGGCTACCTTGGACCAGTTTACGAGATGTGTGTCCTTAGAGCTTGCTAGCAAGGGAGTTCGTGTCAATGCTGTTAATCCGGGAGTGATTGAAACTAACATTCACTTGAGAAGTGGCGTCAGTGAAGAAGATTATGCTGCCTATTTAGAGAAATGTAAGGAGACTCATGCTTTGGGAAGGACGGGAACTACCAAAGAGGTTGCGAATACCATTATATTTTTGGCGAGTGAAGGTGCTAGTAATATTACCGGTGCAACAATCGCGGTGGATGGCGGTCGTCATGCTATGTGTCCGCGATAAAATAAAAACCAACAAATTAGTGTCAACGAGTTAAAGATGCATTCTAACAGGAACAGAATTTTTTAGAGAGAAGAGTTACATGTGCCAGAAATAATAATTAAGATTCACTGCAAAAGTATTTATCGTTACACTCATGTTACACCACCTTTTAGTTTAAAATAAAGTAATGATTGAAAGATAATGTTGTACTTCTTTCTTTCCAATGTTTTCACTTTCGAGTTTTCCTAAAGGTACTGCTACAGAGGAGTTGGTTCCTTTTACCAGCTAACTTATGACTGCTAAACATAAGATTGCATAGAAAATGCAACCTGATCTTTAATCTTTTATGGAAGTTCCAGTTTTGTTCAAGCTTCTGTACACTTATTACTTATTATTACTAGGAAATGACTTGGAATGTAGTGGAAGTTTTTTTATTATTTCGTTCGTCACATGATTTCTTAAAATCGTCATAAAACATTTTATTTTTCAACATGAGTAGGTGTGCCAATGATTGTGTTAAAGATCCCGGTTGCTGAACAACTGCCTACTTCAACGATGATCTTTCCAGTCTGGATTCCAGTTTGGATTAGGCGCAAACCGGCACAAACTTGAAATGTCGCTGGTAGCGAAGCAATGCCTAGATTAATGCGACCGATCTGTAACAATAATAATAAAAAAAAACTTTGTTTACCAAAGACAAGTAGGTATTTTTCACTCAGTAGCTTTTCAGTTAGGATATACGGATATACTCACATGAGATAATACCATTTAATCGCTTATTTAGTAACGTTGCAATGAGTACAAACAATCTAATTCAGTAATTCTAACGGCTTGACAAGAAATTATTGAAGTAGACAAGTCTATATGCTGTTACTGCTGTTAGCCACGTTTAAATAAGCAAGGCGTACTAACCTCTTGTTCCACTTATGACGAAACGAATGAAAGGTAAATAAGAATTCAAAATGCTGCGTGGAATGGATAGGAACCTATGTAGTAGTACTTTTCAACCGCGGACGAGCTCTGAAGCGAGGAAATATAGCTCTACTTAGTAATAGAGCTATTTGCTCGCTTCGGTTCAGTAGTCTGAACTAGGTACTTCTCAATAGATTTTAGGACAGTTCGTAATACATTTTTTAAGCTAAATGCCGCTTACCGTCAAAGTAGACTGTCCAAGAAAACCAACTGATTTGATCTCTGTTTTAACAGCAACGGTTCCAAGGCAGGACCCGGTAGCCCACAAGTTCGTATTGTCACCGGTACACTTCTTCATGTCTTCCATAGCCACGGAACCAGCTGCGATCGCCTCATTGGCTATTGTCACCAAGTGTTGGATCTCTTTAGAGACATCAGCGATGCGCTCGTCGACGCAGGTCATTGTGCTGGATAGTGTTTCGTTGAAAACAGCGGCTGCAGCGCTTCTGTGGGACTGCGATTTCATTATGTTAATGGAGTAGAAAGTGTAGCGGCACTACAAAATAAATACTTCGCAAAAATCAAGAAAACGCGAAAAGAAAAGTGGCGCCATCTACAGTGCCACAGGCGAACAAAATTAAGAATTCCTACATCGCGCAGTCAGAGTTTTCCGCGAAACTCGACTATAAACAAGGTGTAACGTAAATAACGCACAACCTCTTAAGGGGTCATTGTACTCATCATTATGAACAACTTGTACTATGGGACAAAACCTGAAATCGCGAAAAAAAAAATCTGCTGTTCCCTACGTTTATGTTCGCATAACTCGTCAAAGTGTAAGGAACAAGTGATTTCTTTTTTGCGATTCCAGGTATGGTCCCATAGTAAAAGTTGTTCATAATGATGACTACAATGACCCCTTAAGAGGTTGTGCGTTATTTACGTTACAACTTGTACCTATACAAAATCCCGACATCCACCAGACACAATACCCGTCTGGTCGGAGGATCCTCCATTACCGACATAGGTATGAGCGAACTTTACACCCTGTTCCTCATAACCATATAAAAGCATTAAAATACATATATTGAACCCAATATTAACACAAAATAGATCATTCCAACATCCATTCTCCACATACCTACTTAAAGCATAAAAGGAATATAACAAAAAGGACTTGTAGAGAGTAGTTTGAAGTTTTGTGAAAAAGAATTGTTTGAAAGCAAAGGTGCGTCCCAAAGTTGCTGAAAATCGGCATCCAGTAAATCGCTCTCTTCATCAAAATTCGTTGCGTGGTTTAGAAAATCAATGTGGTCATACAGACAGCCACGAAAAGCGACTAATTTATTATATTAAGCGTAGATTCGTTATGGTACAGGTACTCACATCGACACAATCCTTGACAGCCGCGCTGGTGTTAGAGATTCTATTCATAACATTCTCAACAGCTTCTGTCACACGTTGCCTGAACTTCTGCACGTCGGTGATGAGTTTATCTCTTATCTCCTTGGCTTCGTTCACGATGCCAGCATTGAAAGCGTTGACAGAATTCAAAGTTTCCTGTGCAGATTTACGAAGATTCTCAACTACTTAGTTGTGTTATGAGTTGCCTGCAATTTTTAAACGAAAAAAATATGTTATAGGCATGAAGTAAATAGGCAGCAACGATTTTCTGCGGTCAGATTCTAAAGACCTGTGAAAAATAGGAAAAGCCCACGCAGATAGAAAAGTCTCTTATCAAAATTATGACCTAGTTACAAAATTGGAAAAGCAGTGGTTGCCCAATAGTATCGTGAGTTCGAACCCAGGAAGACACTTTACTTTGTGTAGGTATTTAATTTCATCATCACTGCTGCCAAAACGGTGAAGGAAAACATCGTAAGTAAACGCTCTATCAAAAATTCGAAGACATGTGACATCTACCAACCCGCACTGGGCCCGCGTGATGGTATAAGGTCACTTCCTCACACAGAGAGGAGGCCTGGGTCCCAGCAGTGGGAACATTTCACGCTGATTGTGATAAACATTTCCCTTAGGAATCGCAGACCATTTCAATGATCTGTGATCGAAGTTTAACGCATTAGATCTTTACCTACACTTTGTAAATGAGTTCTATTTCATGCTGTATTTTTTTCTCACCCTTTTACAACACCAAGAGTAAGAATATCGGTGGTCCATATTTAGATGGGAAGTATACGGAATCACACCGATCAAACGGTACAATTAATTCGACTATGTGATAATGGATAAAGGAGACGAGGCCTATGTCAAGCAGTGGATGTCTTTCGGCTGAAATGATGATGATATGATAATGCAAATACCTTGTTTGCGACATAAGTTCCACATCACGATTAAGTCCTTCGATCAAGTCATAGTTCGGCACATCTGGAGCACCAAACGCAGAGCATGCCTGAAGTTATCACAATTAATTAAATGAAAAAGTAGTTAAGTATCAATAAAGCAGATGTGAAGAAAGCGCTAGAAGATAACTGTTATTGTCTGCATAATACTGGAGTAGGTAAAATGGCTGCAGTAGACACGACACCAAACTTTGCCAACCCCTCGGCGAAATACAAGCGACATTGTGATGCCACCTATACTTTAGTATCAACAGTTCAACTAAGAATTGAGTTCAAGTGATGGCACTACACGCTCAAAAGTAACAGTGACCTACGAACAGGGGCCTTAGTCTGCAAATTTTATAAATTCGTCATTCCAACACGATCCCATCGTCATTTTGTAAAAGTTCATAATCTGCTAAATTCATAATGGTCGATCAGTGGTCGGTCAATGGTCTTGTAATAGAATTGTGTTATAATGGCATTGTCGTATTGCCAATATTATAAAACCCGTTCTAGTAATGATTTTCGAAAAAATATTGCTTTTGAACACTAATTCGTGCCAGATTTCATTTATAATTGTATTTATTTTTACACATTTTTAAACATAATCGGTCTTATTCATAAACGCCTTGTAACTTTTAATCAATTGCTAACTAACTGATTAGCAAAATTCTTATTTATAAACGCTATTTAACGCTATAAGGTCGCTAAGCAAATGATTTGTAGCTGTCATATTTAAACACCACCGGTGCCCTGTTTAACTTGCTAAGAGGCAACATGGCGGATTTTATTTTAATCAGCTGATCGATTCAAAATGATTTTTAGTGTACTTCAAGGTTATTTTGTTCTTAAATATGGAATTATCATTAGTAAATGTGGATTTCGACAATATTTTACGGGATTTCAGAACGACACCGAAGAATTAAATAGTTTTGAAACGCCGCGGGCGCCTATTGTTAGTAAACGTAGGAAGACCTACAAGACTCGTTCAAATCCGCTACGAAAAAAACATATTCCTCATTCTAAGTACACGTGATGATAGGATTTATAGGGTAGTTCAATCAGTAGGAGGTTCAGTCAGTTCGTGAGGAAGCTCATCGGAGATAGTGATTATCCATTGTTATCCCATGTACCCCTCGTTTTATGACGCAGAGAGTACTTTATATGATACTGATGACGCCTTCTAGGGCCCAGAACTAAAGAAATGCCACGTTATGGCAGTCATGCACAATAAAACAAGATACTTTTTATAAAAACCAATTTATTTCGATACGAAATAAAGCCATATTTGTGTTATAATTTCATTATTTTTGATTTCCAATTCTTCTTTGTCCAAAGACGGGTGCACGTATTTTCTCATGCCACTCTCATTCCTCATCTTTTTCACTTAGCATGGTGACCCCCGTTGCCATCTTTGCAAGGTTGAATAGTAATGGTGCTAACTGCTAAGTAGTGGCTTTCATAGCAGCAGTCAAAATTGTAACTGTAAACAAGAATAATAATTGTTATTTATAGACACTGAAACCCCAATGCAAAAGCACTAGGAAGTTATATAGAATAGGCTCAAGTACCTACATATGTTTCTCAAAGAGAATATCCATGTTAACAAGTTTAAAGAACATATAAATACATAGCTGTATCGGCTACTGTGTTATCATTCATTTGGTCACTTTACAATAGAAAGTAAATAGGTACAAATTCAGAGATACATTACCTTTTCCTGTTAACTCCATTCTTGGGAGCATATTATTATCATTGCTCATCTTTTTCACGTAGCATCATCTCCATCGTTGCCATCTCAAGATTGAATAGTATTGGTGCTACGTGCTAGTAGCTTTCATAGCAGCAGTCAAAATTGTAACTGTAAACAAGTATAATTTTATTGTTATTAAAATACACTGAAACCCTGCAAAAGCACTAGGAATTTTCATAGAATATACATACATATATACGCATATGTTTTTAAAAGATAATATTCATGTAAATAAACGTAAAGAACTTGTAAATACATAGTTAATAACAGCTAATACGATAGCATTAAATTGGGTCACTTTGCAATAGAAACTAGATAAAAATTCAGACGATACATTACCTTTTCCTGTTTACTCCAATCATGGGAGCGTATTATTTTCATTGCTGATTTGCTTCCATCGTAAACACAATAAAATAAACACAATAAATTATTTTATTCAAATACAAATAAATCAATGAAATTTTTGACATAAGTCTGTCGAAGTCACGACAGATACAAAAATCATGCATTTGACAACTTGATTCTTAAAATCCTGTGTTTTAGGCGACTATTTTGATTATAATCTGTGCTGAACGCATAATTTCACCTCTATTTCGTTTCGCTACTAATCACCTGCAAACTAGTGTTTATAAATAAAGAAAAGTTAATCAATGATTAGGAGGTAACCAATTGATAAGCTAAACAGTGGCTAGTGAGTGATTAGCGAGTTTTTTATAACTAAGGCTGATTATTTTTAGAAACTGTCAACATTTTAGCAGATAACCGCGTAAGTCAGTCATTCTTTTATCATTATGTACGAGATTACTAATAAATGCCATTTCTTTCAATGGAGTGTCAGTGGCTGACCATTGGAAAGTCATAATGACGCCATTATGACTTTCCAATGGTCAGCCACTGACATTAGTAGACTACCAAACTTGTATAAGAAATCAATGATAGACCATTCTGACACTATTGTAATAGCAGACTTGAGTTGAGACTTGACTTGATACATTTGACTTCTGTGAAAATTGTAAAAACTTTGATATGAACTTTGTGATGATGAGGTAGGTACTCAGATAAAATAATAGTGATGTCTTAGGGGCCCTTCCCTCTAGAACTATCAAATAAAAATACCCAAAATTCTTACCACGGCCAAAACACAGAATGCACTGAACAATTTCATGATGGGTTTTCAAAAGGTGTCGACGAGTCCAAATTTAGTTCTGATGCTAACACAGCATCCCTAAGGTTTTTATAGTGTTCTGTGTGAAGCATTGCCCGTTCTTTTGCCATAGAACAAATACAATAATAATTATCTTATCTTAAATATGTGCACCAACGATGTAATTGCGTTAGAATTTATATATTTCATTATGGTATAATTTAATTTGTTGTTTCTTATCAATTGCAACATTTGGTCATAGAGACGTACCTAATTACTTTACTATGCTCTTCAAATTCAACTGTTTAGTTATTATTATTAAGTTTTAGTCTATGTTGTCCCATGGCAGGGTCAAGGCTTCTCTTTCTCCTTTCCACTCCTTTCGGTCTTGAGCTGTCCTGGACCAATCCATTGTAGACAGGACTAGCTCAATACTAAGCTCGTCCTACCATCCTTTTCTGGGTCTGGCTCAATGTCGCAGGACAGTTCCTGGTGGCACATGGTGGTGGATTTAACTCCAAGAATGCTGCAGTCCATTGCTCGCTGGCAAACCTCAAGCTTGAGCTTCAGCTCTACTATCAAATATCAGGTTTGAGCGCCTTATGTGAAGATAGGGATACACATGTCCATTAATTTGCGTTTGGCAAATTAGTAGGTCTACTTTCATGAGGTTATTCATCGACCAATAGCTCTTCTAGATATATTGTGGAACATTGGAACCTCCACATCCTCTATATACAGTTTACGTTGGACGCTGTTGGTCACGAGTTTGGTCTTTGACATCTTTTTCATTTGAAGTGTGATTTCGTGCAATATTCGGTGTCGTAATAGTCCAAACTAGTTAGATCAATTTTGTACACATTTCGTTAGAGGATTGATGTAAGTATTAGTAGTTATTTTTAACCGACGAAAAAACGGAGGAGGTTCTCTAGTCGACGCGTATTTTTTTCAAATGTATTACCACGCATAACTTTTTTCAGAATAGTCCGATTGTGATAATTCTTTTTTTATTGGAAAAGGTATACCCCGAAGTTGGTCGCATAACAATTTCTAAAGCAAAAATCCAACCCTAAGGGTAGGAAAACAGGGGATGATTGATTGTTTTCTAACGGATTTTAATACTGAGTTGTGTATTACAAAAAGTAATCAAAAATTAAGCATGTAGTAATTAGTAAATTATAGCCACAAAAAAATTAAACCGCCAATAAAACTGAAAAGTAAAAAATAATAAACCTGCTTTGATTAACCTTAATAACTAAGTTCGGAAGTCGGTGACTTTGGATATGTATTTTAATTTTATGTCACCGCCTTCCGAACTTAGTTATTATGGTTAATCAAAGCAAGTTTACTATTTTTTACTTTTCAGTTTTCTTAGCGGTTTAATTTTTTGTTAAAAAGTTTTGTTACATAAAATGGCCCAAGCTAGTAAAATATAAGTTTAGTAAAAGCAAAGCGTGTGAAGGGTTCTGTTCTTTCGCCTAAGTGTGGATTGAGTCAGTGTAAGTGTGTGTGTGTTGTTGTAATAAAATGTTGAGAGTGAATGTTTGCCGGACTATAAGGAATTTGCATTTTTAAATGGATCAAAGATTGGTCGGAAAAAAGCAACCTTATGAATGGCGCTCTGAACCACTTTCAGAGGTTTGCCGATAGTGGAAGCTCCACCACAACGGTTAATACCTATGACTGACGAACACATTACAAGGTGAGATTCACGGTGCGTATTACATAAGTACCTATTGGCAATGTGTGAGTGTTTTAAGCCGTACCTATGAGCAGTTTAGTTATTCTATTCAAATGCAATGTCTGTATACAGTTCACATACAGTAGTATTTTTTTTTTTTTTTGGGTGGCAAATCATCAAATAACTTCTCCCGCTCTGGGTGGAGCAGGAGGGCGTGTCAGACTTTTACTGACTAAAACCCACCCGTGTCCCTTCAGTAGCCCTTAAGCCAGGGGCTGTGGTGTCTCTTTCGAACAAACCCGCACCCCTGGCAGGCATCGACCCTTGCGGGTCCCATCACTTTTTGTGCTGACATCTCTTTGAGGCGCGCGTGGAACACAACGCGCCGTCGACTTGGGCTTGGTCCTTACCGGACAGCGAGCTACCCATTACTCGCCGTCCGCAAGCCCATGCCTACGGTGGCCGGAAATCGGCCTGGGATTCCCGACGCCCAGGGCGTCTCCGTATCCTGCGGCGGCTGGGGTCGCGAGGGCGCATATGCTGCCTCTCCCTCACGTGCGCCGCCTCCCTCTTCGCGAGCATCACTGCTTCGCTGAAGGAGGTTACGGCTCCCCATGCCCTCTCGCTCCGTACCATGGCCTGGACCAGGGCCAAACGCGAGAGATCGCCGCCGCCGATCGCCTCCACGAGGACACGGCGGTGCTCCGCCCAAGCAGGGCAGACCGCCACCGTGTGCTCCACCGTGTCCTCAGGGCGATCTTCGCAGTGGAAACACCCGGGCGTTTCCTCCCGCCCTATCCGAAACAGGAACCTCCCGAAACAACCGTGTCCGGTGAGGACCTGCGTCAGGCGGAAGGTGAGGACGCCATGCCGCCTCTCAAACCACTCCTCAAAGAGGGGACTTACCGCCGCAATCGTGGCGTGCCCACACATACCTACAGTAGTTTAGTCTAAAGTTGCGCAGATACGTGTTGTGATAGGTAGATACTCGTAGCTGATAACAGTGGTTAATTCACTCTAGTCTGCTGACTATCGACACCAATGTTCTATATTTATTATGATTGATTTTCTACATGATGTCTTGCCAATCAAGATTTCTATTTGCTATTTCTATTTTACAGAAATGAAATGTGAAAGCCATTCGTTTTTATAGCTACTTACATTACCATTTTCATCATCTGTCCATACCCACCCATAATTAGATACTCCAAAACGTGTCTGGTCTCCTAGGAACATTTTCCCGTAGCTACAACGGTTCGGGTAGCAGGCCTTATTACCCTTCATGCCCATTCTCAAATTACCTACCATCCTGGATAAAAATATACTAAGCACTGGTTTTAAAAGAGCAGAGTGACACGCAAAACATTGCAGAAAAGATAAATGATAATCCACATTCGGCAATATTGTCGGAAGGTTTAATTCAGTAAAGTCATGGCTAATAATTAATACTCTCATTTCGGTTACCGATAAAATAATTAGGCAATCGAAAGATTATGAAAGTCAACATTTTTATTACCCTTCATGTAACGTTACTTCATGGATCAATTTACTAAGATGTTATTTACTTATTTATTTATTTGTATTTTATGGAAGGCAAACGTGTATGTTACCGGTTCAGTGACCTACTTCATAAAACATGAAAAGTCTGGACTCAGGAATCTGCATAATTAAACTCCTCTGACTAGACTATATTAGGAAACAATCGATGAAGGAGTATCGACTATCCTCATGCCTTTTCTGTCACCGGATTTCTGTTGAGGTTTTTCTGAGGTACCTCGCTCATGTTCGGATCGGCATGATTCATGATGATCTGTATGTATTCCGAATTAACTTATAGGTGGTGTGCCGCCTGGCTGTTTCAAATCGTGCCATATCATGCCGACGGGGCCCGCGTGGTAGATTACAGCCCACTACCTCTCGAAGAGAAGAGGCCTGTTCCCAGCAGTGCGAACATTATAGGCTGATTATGTAACTGTTAAACAAAACCTGTAATATTTTGTAAAATTGCAGGAAACTTATAACAGTGATAAAATCATCAGCGACGTGAAGTTCAGGCAACGTGTAGCAGAAGCTGTTGAGAATTTCATGAACAGGATTGTAGCGGCACTACAAATAAAAATGTTTCGCTGCAAATATCGAGAAACACAAAAAGAAAAGTGGCGCCATCTACAATGCCACAGGCGAACTAAATGAGTAATTCCGCATCGCGCAATCAGAGTTTTCCCCAACACTCGAACATACACAAAATCCCGACATCAACTGTCGGGCAGTTGCCCGGACCAGACACAATACCCGTCTGGTCGGAGGATCCTCCGTTTCAATAGAGGACGAGCGAATATACACCCTGTTCCTCCTACCTCTAAAGGATCTCTAACACCAGCGTGGCTGTCGAGGATTGTGTCGATGAGCTTTTGAAAAGGACTTTGAACTTACCTACCTATCTGGCGTACGGAGCTGACGACTCTTACCGGACTTCCGTGTTGTTACAATTTATCTCGATTTAACTCTAGTAAATAGGTATCTTATAGTTTTTTTTCCTACATTAATGTTCAAAATGAAACATTTTATTGATTCACGGTTTAATTTGGGTTTACTGCTCTATTTCGAATGTCATATGCCCGATGGCTAATCCACCGAAGTCATCAGACCGGACGTCCGAATTGCCGAAATTCCATAGCATCGATGTACCACAATTTCGAATAGCCATTACATCGAGCGTCCGTTTGACCGAAACCCATTGCAACGATATTCCTATCCATCTTTACTACTCGTTACTCTTTGTAATTAAAAAATATTTTCTACTTTTTAGTTCGGTCAGCAATAAAAGCGTGTTTTTTTAGTTTTTTTAAAACTATTATTTATTTATATTATAATACTAGCTGACCTGACAGACGTTGTCCTGTCCGTCCAATAGTCATTCATACAGAATCCCTACCCTACCTACCCTACCTACGCTATAAACCTCACGGAGCCCGAGACCTTTCCAACGAATGCAAAACCGTGGAAATCGGTTCGTGCGTTCTGGAGTTATAGCGTCAGGAAGGAAAACCCGACTTATTTTTATATAGTAGATTACCTGCAAACTACAGACAGTTTTTGGTTTAGGTAATGCTAGAAAATCAACAGAATGTGTTTAAATTTTTTGTGTCCCACTGCTGAACAAAGGCCTCCGAGAAATCCTTCTAGGCATCCTTTTTAAGACCAACAGATTTATCTAATGTTTAGCAGTGATAAGTCAAGTAATACCTATTGATAATAGGAGCAATAGAGATGTTGCTTTACTGCAGTACGTTTACCTTGAGGAAAAGTCAAAAGTGAAGTAGGTACATTGGAAAGATAAAAGCACATTAATATTTTGCAATAATTGTTTTATTAAAAACTAAATAGTAGTGTAGCGTCAAATGATTGTGAACGAAAAAGTTTTATTACTAATGAGTAGCACATGTAACTCAAATAAATGCGTAGGTACTGGCAGAATGCATGTTAACTTTTGGAAATTCCTTTGTGGATTTTAATATTTATCGCGGGCACATAGCATGTCGACCGCCATCCACCGCGATTGTTACACCGGTAATATTACTAGCACCTTCACTCGCCAAAAATAGAATAGTATTCGCAACCTCTTTGGTAGTTCCCGTCCTTCCCAAAGCGTGAGTCTCCTTACATTTCTTTAAATAGGCAGCATAGTCTTCGTCACTGACATTACCTCTCGTATGTAAGTTCGTTTCAATCACTCCCGGATTAACTGCATTGACACGAACTCCCTTGCTGCCGAGCTCTAAGGACACACATCTCGTAAACTGGTCCACAGTTGCTTTAGACATGCAATACGCAAGAATGTCCGGAAAAGACCTCAATCCAGCTACACTGGATACATTCACGATGTTCCCTTTAGACTTCACAAGATACGGTGTTGCCAACATGGTCAAATGATATGGTCCACGGACATTTGTATTCATTATACTATCGTATTGAGCTAGAGAAGTATTTTCTATTGAACCCATTTGCATAATGCCAGCATTGTTGACCAGCACATCAAGTTGCTTGAAATTTTTGATGATTTCCTTAACCAACCTTTCAACATCAGCTTCCTTGCCAATATCGGCGATAACAGATAATGGTATTAGCCTACTAGGTGATGCAGCTTCGCAATCTTTTGCAGTATTCTCTAGGTTTTCCTTGTTCCTGCCTGTTAGTACGAGTCTCGCATCTTGTTTCGCAAATTCGATTGCAGTTTCCACGCCGATTCCTGAGCTAGCTCCCGTTACAAGAACTACCTTATTGGAGAACATTCTTGATACCTGATTAAGAAACAAAGCATGATTACAACAGAGTAGTTACAGTTGACTTTTTAGTTTCTCTTTTTTCAAACGACTTACATGCTGTTTTAAAACGACTTCAAAAAGGAGGTTATCGATTCGACACATGTATATATTTATGTAGGTTCGGGCATAACTCCGTCATATATAGACAGATTTGAAAAAAAAAATTGAGCAAAATGGGTTTATTCCTAAATGGTCCCGGACGGACTACTCTGTAAGCAGTTATGCGTAGTTTTACATTACAACCAGTGAGTGAACAATCAATCATCCCTGTTTTCCTACCCTTAGGGTTAGTTTTTTTTTCCAAATTTATATGGGACTAACTTTGGGGTATATCCTTTCCAATAAAAAAGAATTATCAAAATCGAACTACTCTGTAAAAAGAAATGCGTGGTCATACATTAAAAAAAAAAATACGCGTCGAATTGAGTAACCTCCTCCGTTTTTTCGTCGGTTCAAAAAGTGAAAAATAACTTTAATTTCGGAGGGCGGTGACAAAAAATTAAATTACGTGTCCATAGACCGACTTCCGAAATAAAGATAATTTACATTTTACTGTGTTTTTCCGGAAGTCGGTTGTTTTTTTTTTTGGAAGTTGGTTTTATGTTATGTATGTTTATATGACAACAAATCTGATTTTATTTCTCGAACTGCTGAATATTAGATACGTTTCAGCGACAAAAATCGCAGAAAGAAAATGTTAGATAGGTATAATTTCTGTCAAATGAAACGGTGAAGACTATTAACTAGAAAAATTTCTACTATAATAAAAAATAAATAAATATGGGAATGAGATTATGGATCCCTCCAGACGAAGCACCAAAGCTCCGGTATAGTCAGTCCTTCTTTACACACTATTATAAGGCTGCATAACTGTAGTCTTTAAATGCCTTTTAATGGCCTTGAAATAAATGATTTGACCTTGACTTTAACTTTCCTTGTCCCTCGCGAAACGTGGGCTTATTAATCGACTCGCATGGATTAACTCACCTGAATCGGTTGAATGGTCGTTTTAAATAATTAAATACATACTCGAGTGACGATTCGTCCGGGCGAGTTAATTCATGTCATGTGAGTCGACAAATAAGCGGAAACTTTTTGTTTTAGGGCTATAATCTTCTAGGAGTGTATGAGGGAAAATGTCAAACCTGTTTGAAAACTCGCCAACAATAAAAACCACTTGTACACTATTGACACTAACTACCGTGTCACAATATAATACACCCGTGCGCACGCACTGGACACTCGTTGTATTCACAGACTGGACAATGTTTATTGTCGTAGTCTAAACTTCATACTAAAGCTTTATCGTTATCGTCCGTTCTATCTCAGTAGTCATTTAGTTTGGTTTAAATGACTTGTAGATTCTGTAACGATGATGATACAGTTCAATACTGTGACGATGGTTACTATATTTCCTTTCCTTGATAAGAATATCGTACAATCATTGTGGCAGTAGAATTAATTTTATTGGGATTTAAACCGAGAATTACATTTTGAAACTGCTTATTAATGACACCAGACTACGATAAACAATCCTGCTTAACTAAAAATTTTTAAGAGCTTTATTTGAAGTTAAGCACCAAATTAAAGATTCATTATGAAGTGTGTAGTACCTACTTGACTTTATCAAGTTATTTAGTTAGTAAGATTGTACGTACCTAGTCATTTAATCTGTATAAGCTAAAGGTAGGTATTTATTTGTGGATCAGAAGCTTACCATTTTTTTGAGGGTGGGAAACACAGAACAAAGAAGGTACATAGAAACGCCACTACACTGGCTAAGCACGTGAACCAGCACAGGTGGGAAATCATCAAATAATTTTTCCCGCTTTGAGTGGAGCAGGAAAAAAAGCACGTTAATGTGCGTATATGGTACGTAAAAAATTGCCGTTTAGCTCACTGTCTTCCCCTCGACCCCCAATAAATAATGTGTCCACTGGACCCCTGACTATAGTTTATTCTCGACCCTTGGGGGTCGAGAGTGGATTTTATTTTCCAACGAAGTTTTAGTTTCCTTTCGACCCCAAAAGTAACAAAATATTAATTTTAAGTACAAACGCCAGCACATCAACCTACTACAATTTGTCAAATTTCTTTAATACATTTTCAACTTTATAATCCCTACTAATATTATAAATGCGAAAGTAACTCTGTCTGTCTGTCTGTCTGTCTGTTACGCTTTCACGCCTTAACCGCTGAACCGATCGTCATGAAATTTGGCCGAGATATAGCCTGGGATATGGGTAAGGACATAGGCTACTTTTTTACGCGATAACCGACATCCACGCGGGCGGAGCCGCGGGCAAAAGCTAGTGAAGTATAAGGTTTAAAGTTGATTGGGAAGTTTTGACAGTTTCGGGTAGGTTGATGTGCTGGCGTATGTACTTACCGAACTAGGGGTCGAAAGTGGACGAGGTGTGCCTGTTCTTTGTATGAATATTTAACCTCACTCCCTAGGGCTCAAGTGTGAACTATGTTTCAGGATTGAGGGGAAACAAATAAACACATCTTTTTTTAGGGGTCGAGGGGCCGAGAGTGGACCAAATTATAATTTTTACCTACCAGTTAGGTACGCACATTAACCATTTATGATAAGTGCAAAATATTCATACAAATATATACACTTGAAGCATTTTTCAGGTAGCCACAGGCAAGTCCGGTTTAGCAGCCGACAACCTTCTAGAATGACCTGCGAGATGTCATTGCAAAAAAAAAAAACAAAGTCAGTAAGGTTTGGAATGCGAAACAGTGAGAGACAAGACGGTTCTGATTACTGTATTTGTGACTATTTGAATAAACTGTCAGTGCTTTTAGTGTAAATTGGTATAAATTTATTTATCACGAAGCCCAGTTCGTAGCAATATTTAATGGACGTTCCTTTTTAACCGCCTTCAAAAAAAGGAGGAGGTTATATGTTCGACTGTATGTATTTTTTTTTAATGTGTGTTCACCGATTTCTCTCCCATTTGTGGACTGATTTTCAAATTCTTTTTTTATTTGAAGGAGTATTCTCCTGTGATATATAGACCGATTTGCAAGATAGAAGAACTTTAATGTAATATTACTATACTAATAACTTTAATTTCGGAAGGCGGTGACAAGAAATTAATCAAATATATCCAAAGTAACCGCCTTCCAAAATTTAAGTTCTTTTCACTTTGTGTGGAAGTCGGCTGTTTTTTTTTTATTGAAAAAGTTTTTTTGCTAGCTAAGCTTCTGTTTTCAAAGACACAGATATAGGATACTGGGTACTAAGTAATTGAAATAACTTGGAAGTTAGTAGAAGTTTCTTTATTTCGTTCTTCACAATCATGATTTTATTATTCAACATGAGTAGGTTTCCCAATGATTGTGTTGAAGATCCCGGTTGCCGAACAACCACCAACTTCAACGATGATCTTTCCAGTCTGGAATCCAGTTTGAATTAGGCGCGTGCCAGCACAGACATTAAGTGACGCTGGTAGGGAAGCAATACCCAAATTAATGCGGCCGATCTGTAAAAAAAATTAAAACAATTTATTTATTTACCAAACGTCCACCAGAAAAAAAAATGGTAGGTGGTCAGCGACGGCTTTGTTGGACATTAGCTATAAACTGTCAAGTGTCAAGTAATTAACACAATTACTTTCCTATTGTTACCAGACTCAATCCCCCTTATTACAAAACAAGGTTTTTCTTTAGGTATGGTTTAAACCGTCGAGCCTGTTTTTTAAATAAGAACCTAACTGTAAACGAAATACAGCTCCTTTTACAAAACTGACAAGTTAGTCCAGTGCTAAATTGTCAGTTTTGTAAAAGGAGCCGTAATTCTATTTCAGTTCTAAGTTCTTGTTTCAAAAACAGGCTCGATGGTTTAAACCATACCTAAAGAAAAACCTTGTTTTGTAATAAGGGGGAATGAGTCTACTTAACAGACGAGGGATAACAGAAGCATGGCAGTCATGACAGATGCGTTGCCACACTTGCCACAGCTCGAGCTGATATTCTCACGTGCCAGTACTTACTTACTTAACACAGTTACACTGCTTGGTGGCATTAATAGAAAATTATTTTCTTATCAGTTAAACTGTTAGTTCCGTAAAGAATAGCACCATCCCATTTCATCCCGTGGGTATCGTAAAAAACTAAGGGACTTACCAGAGAATAGGCAGCAGCGTTCTCTATGTATTTTACCACCATACTGCGATCGCCAACCCGCCTGCCAAGAGTGGCGATTATAGCAAACCCCCTGTTGAGGCAGGACATACCAGCAGTGGACATCTTTCAGTTGAAATTATGAAACTTTTAATCTAAGTAGGTACCACTTACCGTCATAGTAGACTGTCCAAGAAAACCTGCAGATTTCATCTCGGTCTTCACGGCAACGGTTCCAAGGCAGGATCCGGCAGCCCACAAGTCCGTGATGTCTCCGGTACACTGTTTCATGTCTTCTATAGCCTCGGTGCCAGCTGCGATCGCCTCATTGGATATTGTCACCAAGTGTTGGATCTCTTTAGAGACATCAGCGATGCGCTCGTCGACGCAAGTCATTGTGCTGGATAGTGTTTCGTTGAATACAGCGGCTGCAGCGCTTCTGTGGGACTGCAATTTTCTTGTGTTTATTGGATAGAAAGAAACAAATATATCACTTTCTGAGGATGGACTGCGATCCTGCGGCCTGCCCAGGAAACGGTGGCGAGAGAATCTAGATGCATACCGCAAGCTTTGGATCGAGATGCCTCTGGAAAAGGAGGCCAGGAACGATTTGGGGGTGGCTTATTGCTCAGCAATGAGACATGTAGGCTAACTAAAAAAAATTAAAACACTTTCTGTTGTTTTTCTAACATAAAAACATGATCTGTCTGTAGTTTGTAGGTAATGGTAATAAGGAGATAAGTTCTACTGAATTCAATTTTTAAATAACCGTCGGAAAAAGAGGAGAGGTGACATTATCTAGAGTATTCTTACCTATGTTTGAAAAACGGGGTAGTTTGAAGATTATATTTTTTCATTAGTTTAGTTTAGATGCTGTAGCATCACCTGTAATTTTCAGGATTCTCATTAACTCACAGCAGAGGTATCATGAATTAATTCCGAAGTCGACGATTCCGCAAATGTCATAGTTCCTTGGCTACCTATGTGAGTTTTATTTAAAGTTTTGAACAATAGCATGGTACTCACATCGACACAATCCTTGACCGCCACGCTGGTGTTAGAGATCCTGTTCATGACATTCTCAACAGCTTCTGTGACACGTTGTCTGAACTTCTGCACGTCGCTGATGATTTTATCCCTGATCTCCTTAGCTTCATTTACGATTCCAGCGTTGAAGGTGTTAACAGAATTCAAAGCTTCTTGTGCAGATTTACGAAGATTCTCAACTAGTTGTGAGATAAGTTGCCTGCAATTTTTAAAACATTAAAGGTATTTGATGAGCAAGGAAGAAGTATTGTAGGACGTAGCGTTGGAAGGCCTCCCACAAGATGGACTGATGACCTGGTGAAGGCCGCTTTTCTTCCGTACTTCTCTATTAGTCGTCATCTCGATAGTCATCCTATCTAACCATATCATCATTCACACAGTCCATCCATCGTTTCTTTGGTCTTCCCCTTCTCTTATAGTCATCGACGACGGGCAACGGTGTCTCTTTCGAACAACCCGTACCCCTGGCTGGCATCGGCCCTTGCGGACCCCACCAGTTGTTGCTGACATCTCTGACGGCGCGCGTGGAACACAACGCACCGTCCCGCCTACCATTTTTCGGCCGCAGGGGATAGGGAGAGTGGCCAACTCTATACCGACACTTCTCTTCCCTTGCGGCCCCACCGCGTCCGCCATCAAACGGTGGCGGCCCCGTCCATGCCATGGACGGAAAGAGCGCTGCTCAAAAGCACCGGAACTCCTCCTCTGCCGCAGCCTGTAACCCTCAGCTGCGATGCCTCCCATTCGACATCGCGGCCCACCTCAGTTGCGGTGCACCTCACCGCAACCTACTTTTTGGCCGCTACATCATCGGCTTGAAGGCAAAAGCCCTGACGAGCGGCCCCACCTTTGGATTGCTCTTTGCTTCACCGTGGCTGGGAAACAACGGCTACTGAGCCCCCCCGCAACGACAATGCGGGGGAGTGCCGAAGTGAGCTTATGTCTAATCGTAGAACGAAAAATAAATATTTTATTAGCCATTCTCAATTGAGGCAACTAATACAACATCTCATGCTCGCCTGATTTACTGACTCTCATCTCTTTTACGGTGCCCAGGGAAAAGGTTTGTTCCACATCGAGATACCTACTACTTAGGTGCCTACATAATAATTTAAAAAGGTAATACGATTAATCGATAAAGCATACCTTGTATGTGACATAAGGTCGATATCCCGATTAGGCCCCTCCAGCAGATCATAGTTCGGCACATCTGGTGCCCCAAACGCAGAGCACGCCTGAAATTATGACAATTAATTAAATGAAAGATTCGTAAGGTAATCAATAAAGCAGACGCGAAGAAGGATATCAAAGCTCTAGAAAACGTCTAATTTAAACTAACTGTTGTTGTTTTTTCAATGCAAGAGTAAAATGACTGCAGTAGATAAGACACCATACTCTGCCAACGATATATGATGTTATATTTGACTGTCGACAGTTCAACTTAGTTATTAAGTTTTTGTGAAAATTTAAAAATTCTTTGATAAGTTCTCAGATGAAATAAATGTCTTAGGAGTGTCTTCCTTTAAAACTGCCTACTCTAAACACTCAAAAAAATCTTACCACGGCCAAAACACAGAATGCACTGAACAATTTCATGGTGAGTTTTCAAAAGGTCTCGACGAGACCAAATTTAAGTCTGATGCTAATACAGCATCCCCAAGGTTTTTATAGTTTTCTATGTAAAGCATTGCTAGTTATTTTGCCATAGAACAAATACAATAATCTTATCTTAATATGTGCACCAACGATGAAATTGCGTTAGAATTTAAATATTTAACTATGGTATAATTTGTTAATTTGTTGTATCAATTGCAAAATTTGGTTACATACTTAACTAAATATGACTCTTCACATAAAGTAATTGTAGTTGGTCAGATATGTAGGTTCTTACGTATTGTGATAACTGATAACAGCGGTTATGCAATATAGTTTGCTGATTATATCGATATCAATATTGTTACCTACTACCGTTACTGACATTGATTGACTGCGTTTGTCTTACCCATCATGATTTCTGTGTTTATTTTTACTTATGTGTTTTGAGAAACAATAAATGTGACAATTGTTGTTTTGCTACCTCAATCTATTATTTTTCCGAAATCTGTAAATTCAGTTACCGAATTACCTAAGTTTTCTCCAAAACTTTAGAAAAAATTTCTGTGGCAAGAACAGGTTACTGCCTTTAGTTCAGGTTCAGGTTCAGGTTACTGCCTACTTAGTGCCTTTCATGCCCATTTTAGGATAAGCATCATGCCTGTCAAACTGCCCTTAATAAGTACTTCTAATTACTAAGAGCTAATTACTTAACAGTAATTAGCTAGCGAAACTGCTCAGACTCAGATATAGATATCTTTTTTGTGTAAACTTCAGTTAGCTTACGTGATGGGTATCGATACCTGAACACGATAAAACATACTTAAACTCATACTTCAAGTAACAACACTATAAGGGGTTGTAGATAGCAGGAAAAAAAAAACAAATGTACTACCTATTTTACTTTTATTTTATCGTGTTTAGATATCGATATGTATCACGACTGAAGTTTCACTAGCTCATTTCATTTGACCCTGCATTCATACAGGGTCAAATTAAATGAACTAGTGAAACTTCAGACGTGATACGTGAATACATGGTTATAGTTTACGCACTGGTCAAAGTTTTATCCTGTAGGATAAAATTTCATAGTATACAGGGTAAATTTTACACCAGATTTTTTTTGTATAACCGTCAAAATATTTCTAACCTAGAGGGTCTAGAATAATATGCTGAATTCATGGTTAATAAAGTTTGCGCACTGGTTAAAAATTTACCCTGTGTACTAATCACTTTTTTAGATGAATAGAGTGACATGCAAAATAATTCTGAAAAGATAAATGAGAATCCACATTTGACAATATCGTTGTTAAGTCATTGTGCTCTCATTTCGGTTATGATTGTGATGCAATGTGTGATACTGATAAAACTAATATAAGTAGGTAGGTACTCGAAAGATTCTCAAGGTTTAGCAAATAATACAACATTTTTATCACCCTTTCCATATAACGTTACTTCATGGAGCAATTAGTTACGATATTGTTTACTTATTTATTTGTGGTTTGAGTAACGTAAACGTGTACGTTACCTACAGTTCAGTGACCTACTTCATGAAACCTGAAAATTATAGACCGAAAGATAAGGAATGTGCATAATTAAACTATCAACGACTTAGTAGGCTAGATTAAGAAGCAGTTGATGAGTATCGAGTGTTTTCGTGGCTTTTGTCACCGGATTTCTGGTGAGGTTCTTCCGCCGACCCGAACATACATATCTACATGTTCGGGTCGGCATAATTCGGCACAAGCTGGGCGGCAATATCGAATGTACAAAACCACGCTCTTTATGCATTCCGCCCGCCTGTCTCGAATCGTGCCGAATCATGCCGACCCGAACATAAACAAGCGTGTAGCACGCCTATCGAACGTGATAATTATGTTTGAATATCGAGTTCGCAATTCTAGAACTCGTAGTTACTTTGCTTCGGTTCCTGCGCTTGTACCAATTCATCGGGCGCGTAAGTTAAAAGGTTCGAAACCCGTGATGTAGAGGTAATAAATAGCTTTACGCGAAATAAAGAAGCAGAGGCTTACCTTTTACCGAGAAAGTGCCTGAAGTAGCAGCGCAGTGTAGGAGGGGTGTTGACCAAACACCGTCTCAGATAAGTGGCCTGTCACAAGATATGTACAGAGGCCAGCACATCAAGCTACCCCAATCTGTCAAATTTCTTTGATAGTTTTTCAACTGTATCAAATAGGAATAAGATTCATGTTCAATTGGGAAAATTTGACAGTTTAGGATAGGTTGACCTGCTGGCGTCTGTACTACATAGCTATTCACAACCATTCGATATGGTTCCGTACCGAATCGAACATCAACCAATGAGGTCAAGAAAAGTGTGATTGTGTTCTAAATCATGGGTTTAACTGAATTCCCTGTTTCTTCTGAAATGCCATTAGGTACGCATTACTTACATACACTTGCCCTACATTCTGGCAAGGCCGAAAATACTGCGTAGGATGCTCATGAATATAAGTTGGTTTTATTATAGTTAAATAAATATAAGTAACAGAAAAGTTTCAAGGGAAAGAAAAATGAAAGAGAAAGACCATTTTAAAGATGGGACGACGACTTAAAAATTACTGCAAGAGGGACAAGAGGAGAAGACCTGTATGATTAAAGTTAATGCCTTAAACACCAAAATGTACAAATGTAGCACGGCAGTCAGCGACTGTGTGTGAACGTGGATGTAGCACGGCAGACTAACCAACAGTGGACGACGGTTCGCGATCGCGACCCGCTCTGGGCCTAGAGACAAAATACATTTCTGTTAGCGTTCACGCCAAACGCTACGCCAAAATGTATGGGAATGACATTATCTGTGGAAATGACACGACGTAACCTTTTCGCAGGTAATGTAATTCCCAGTATTGGCCTGCTGATTAGTTTTGATTGTTATTTCCATTTTTACCTGTTTGTGCTCTTGAGTTTTGATCTAATTAATATACACTTTTACACTATTAAACGCGTGCCAATAATTTAACACCCAACACACCCCGGAGAAATCTCCTACACAGAGGCTATTAAATTTATATCTCCTTATAGCATCTACAACATAGGTATCATTATTGATATTGACAATCATTGCCCATTAAATTCTTACTTTAATAGGCAACTCTCATTATAAATTAATCTACATACATAGTTGAAATAACTCATGTCAGTTAGATAAAGTAGGTTAATTTAAACATGGTATAGCTGCGTTTATTTCAAGGTCCCAACTCATATGAGCTCAAAGTACCTACCTACTGACGTTTATATTATAATTATGTTACCGTAAGATTGTGAACACCGTTAGTTTATAACCTATTAGCGAGATTAAAAACTGTCGACAAATTGTGAACTGCACCATACTGCTTACCGACCGAATAGGTTAGGTTAGAACTCCGACCAAGCGCGCGCGAGCCGAGCGAGCGAAACGAGCGATGCCGTGACAGCAGCCGTCGAGCGCTACTTCCAAGTTAATGGCAGTTACTTGACTATTTAGTAAGGTACTACCCGTCTTGATACGAGTTCACAATTTGACGGACAGATAATAAACTACCTATCGAAAAATAGTGCGTTAAATGATTCTAAATGGTTTTTTGCGGTTCATAATTTATCGACAGTTTATAATCTCGCAAGATAGGTTATAAATTATAGGTGTTCCCAATCTTACGGTGACATATTATCTGCTCGAGCGGCCAAGCGAATTAAATTAAATACCGTAAAGCGGCCACGATGACGTCATCGCACCCATTTGCGGACGGTTTAACTATTCTTACTTTCGTTTGAATGAATGGTCGTAAAAAATTAGATAATTCGTTGAAAATGAGCGTGGGAATTTTTATCTTAGAATGTTTACGCTATCGAAAAAAATAACAATTAAATCATCTGTTCCCTACATTTTGACGAGTTATGCGAACATAAATGTAGGGAACAGCAGATTTTTTTTTCACGATTTCAGGTTTGGTCCCATTGTAAAAGTTGTTCATAATGATGAGTACAATCATGTGTTTAAATGTCAGTCACTAATTACCAGTCACCCTATCTAAGGCTGCCCAGGGTATCGGTTCTATACTTATGTCAATATTCGGAGCAGCACAGACTTAGGAAATATTTGGAAATAAAAACAGCCGCACAGGTCGATCTTGCTTCGGTTGATCCGTAGATGGGTGACCCCAAACAAAACAAACCTCCGTGCGTCAGAAAATAGGTATCGACTGTCTTTTGTGGATCATTGACAAGGTATCGTATTACCCGGTTATTGGGTTGTGGAGGTCAATAAGACAGTAGCTTCATGTAAAATACTGGTATTCAGCTGCATCTGCTTTGAGTGGAAGATGACCCCTGTCCAGTTGAGAAAAGGCTAGGCAGATGATGCCATATTTAGGAAATATGCCAAGCATGAACGCTCTTGCTGAGAACTAGGTACTATGCCTGAAGCGCTTAACATCACAGATTCACAGCAGGGGACTTAGTGTACAATGAGGATGAAATTTAGTCAAAACCTCAACTGCTTTACACTATCTTCTTTTGCGATGAGTGGTCGGGTAAAAAGATCGAAATCTTTTCTACTCATTCCGTACATTGGCAGTAATTAAATTATAATACTGGCTGATTTTTTTTGTATAACCGGCGAATTTTTTTCTTAATTTGAATAAATGACTTTTGATTTTGATTTTGGACGTCGCGGCAAACAAATGCCAACTGCAACGATGCCGCGGTATCCTTATACTGCTGCATCGTTGCCGTTGAAATTTCAATTTTACTGTCATAATATTTAGTCATATTTCTATTCGCGGCAAATCCCTTGCCATACCGTGCCGCCATTGGGTGCTGGTCCTTACCTTAGAAGTAGAACAGCATACATATAAATCATCAGCTCATGTCATGTTGTGGCTGACCGACATATGTTCGAATTCTAGGGCTCCGATATTATGTAAGTAATTGTTTACTTTGCTCCAATTATGCACACCCAGTTTCCATTCAAGGTAGCCTACACATCGGATCTTGACATGTGGTTAGGGTTTTGTGTATCTACATTTTTATCAAGCTAGAAACAGAGAATAGGTAGGTATGTACCTAAATCAACACATACTCGTACCATCGCAGTTCACCGTTGGACAGACATCTAACAGACCCTCACAAATTACGCCTCATCACCCGATTATTCGCTTTCCTCATCGAAATTAAATTAAATTGTTTAATCTGTGAATTAGACATTGGAATCACTGTTACACCTCAAATAAGTCGGCATACACCACTCAGGATGAGTCATCCAATCAATTCTCAGCCTTTTATTAATTAAGGGCATCTCTAAGTTAGCCGATGGTGGTCTCCACCCAATGACTCGTTTTGCCATCGAACGAAGGATTATAGAAATAGAAAATATTTACTGTCAAGTTAATACAGTAAACTTACATAGGTTACCATCAAGTTGAGACGACACATTACGTACAGGTAGATATTTTATTTGCCAATGAACCCCAAACTAGACAGGCTGTGTCTTGGGTGAACCCCAAGACACAGCCTGTCTAGTTTGGGGTTACGAATTCTAGAGTGGAGACTAGAGAGGTGCTTTCAAGCATGGTATTTTATGTGTATGTTTTTTTTTTTGTTTTGGTTGGGAAATCATCAAATGACTTCTCTCGCTCTGAGTGGAGCAGGAGGGCGTGTCAGACTTTTACTGACTAAAACCCACCCGTGTTCCCTCAGTTGCCCGTGTGCCAGGGGCGACGGTATCTCTTTCGAACAACCCGCACCCCTGGCAGGCATCGGCCCTTGCGGACCCCTCGGTCGCCCTGCGACGGGTCAGCACAGTGGCCCCGCCGCCTACCACTTTTCGGCCGCAGCGGATAGGGAGAGCGGCCAACGCTATACCCCTGCGGCATCACCGCGTCCGCCATCAAACGGTGGCGGCCCCGTCCAGGCTACGGAAAGGAAGAGCGCTACTCAAAAGTACCAGCACGACTCCTCCGCCGCAGCCTGTAACCCTCAGCCGCGATGCTTCCCATTCGATATCACAGCCTCAGTGCTGTGCACCTCACCGCAACCTACCCATTTTGGCCGCTATGTCGTGGGCTTTGAGGCAAAAGCCCTGACGAGCGGCCCCACGGTTCACCGTGGCTGGGAGACCACGGCTACTGAGCCCCCCCGCAACGACAATGCGGGAACCCACTTGGGGGGGATGTGTATGTGTAATGTTTGTGTTGTGTTGGCGTGTGTGTGTGTGTGTGTGTGTGTGTGTGTGATCTGTGTGGTGTGTGTGTGTGTGTGTGGTATGATTATAATGTCTAAAGCAAATCTAGATACAGGTTTTTAAATAATTGACAAAAGTCATTTATTAAACTTGCGTAGAGGAAGCTTGTGTCCCAGCTGTGGGAACACTACTTATAGGCTGGTTAGATAGATGGTGAAACTTATAATCCTTAATCACTAGGTTTTTACTTAGCGCCTACAAGCACCGTTTAGCAATCTCTCATGCTTCTTCCCACCTGGAACTACAATTTTGTTCTAGGCGCCGAAACTATTAGAAGTCACTTTTTTAGATATTATTCAAATTCAAGCACGCATTTATAATAATTATAAATGCGTGCTTGAATTTGAATAATCACCAACCAGCCTATAAGTAGTGTTCCCACAGCTGGGACACAAGCTTCCTCTACGCAAGTTTAATAAATGACTTTTGTCAATTATTTAAAAAATTATCACTTTATTCTGACGAAGCAACGTAAATTAATCACTTTATTCTGACGAAGCAACGTAAATTATTTACGTTGCTTCGTCAGAATAAAGTGATAATTTTCCTCTGATTAATGCCTATTTAAAAAAAATGTTGTAAATGTCAAAGTAATTGGAGTAATTTGCAGTTGTAGAAGATTGCTGGGTGTTGCAATCAGGTGATAAATTGCAGTGTGATTTCGAGGTTAACATCCATATTAAACTTCAGGATCTGCTTATTATAAACTTGTAATACGTGATAGTTAAGCATTGAATGTAATAACAGGCTATGGTGTGTAGATCTAGGACAAATGGGAGATTAATCAATTGAGTAAAAAACATAGAGATAATACCTAGGTAGGTACTTACACGATAGACCGTAGCTTCCGTCTGCAATGGCAATTATTGAAAAGCTGCCAGTAATACATACATAAGCATATACATAAGCTTACACCTGCTACGATTCTAACATACTGCAAGTAATAACTGTCAAAAATCGACTTCAGAACCTCCTCTGCTATCATCGGTAAGTAAAAAATAGTTCTCGTACTTATCTCTTTCAAGAATCTCTTAAAACCGCAGTAGAAGTTGTTCTCTAGTTAGAGCGTCATTAACGACAAGCTTATAAGCCCGAATGCAGATTTTTAAGATATGTAGATTTACACAAAAAACGTATGAAATCACCATCGTACCTATCATAATCAGACTTTAACATTCCCACTGCTGGGACACAGGCCTCTCTGTGAGAGGGAGTGGGCAAGTAATCTACCACGGGGGCCCAGTGCGGATTGGTAGACGTCACGTATCTTCGACTTTTAGGTTCTAGGACGTGCCGGTTTCACCGTTTTGTGACCTATAGGTACTATGTCCAGGTTCTATGTGTATATGTTTTATAGGTTCTATTAAAGGGTTTGGTTTCCGCACTAAGACCTACAGGTGGACCATTGAACGTGGGCTATGGTGGCCGTCCATGGATATTTCAACCAGCCCACCTCGCTCCAAAAGTTGATAAGATCTGGTCTGTTGAGAACATCTGTGTAAGATCTAGGTGCCCACAGGGTTACTGATCTAATCTGGGTAACGCCTGTGCAATCAAAAAGTGCGCAACGGTTTGCTTAGCCTCCATGCAAGGTCTGCACAGAGGACTATCCATTATGCATATTGAGTGAAAGTATTTGTTTAGCGCGCAGTGTCCCGTGATGTTCCACGTCACCAGGGGCAAGCCATTCATGTCCAGGTGTAATAAACGTCTGGTTAACCTGCTATCAAAAGATGGCATAGTTACTGTTTACTGTGCATTACGCACTCTCATATTAATAAATAGAAGCAATATGGATGTGAAATAGACATTTATGCATGTAAATCAATGACATAATTATGACGATAATTCAGAAATCACTAGGCCATGGACTTCTACTAGTACGGTACCTAGAATTGCCATTTACACAATATTATTGTATTTTCATTTTCAATATCGTTTATTGCAGCTACTACCTTCTTTGTAACTTTGACACCATTTTTCGAATATAATAAATAAATACATACTTACAGAGGCACCCCGGGAGTGCCGACAGAAGTGAAAACTCATACGAACTATTTGTAATTAAACTTTTTAAACTTAAAATTTTCATTTAATGCGTTATTGTACACACATGTGTTTCTATGTACGTACATACACAATACATGTACATACTTATATACAGAAGTGTCAGTAATGGTAACGGTAACAGTGTTACGAGTTCAATTGTTTTTCCGCTTTCAAAAAATGCCCAACGCATCTAAAGAAGTTTTCACTTCAAAAACTATTTTGCCATAAGGGACCAATATTCAACAAGATTGTTGTATGAATATTTACTCTTATTAAGCGACGAAAAAACGGAAGAGGTTCTCAAGTCAACGCGGATATTTTTTTAAAGCTACTGCATAGCTTCTATCGCGGGCCTTGAGCGTGGAGACCGAATCCAGAACGAAAATAACCTTACATGAAATGACATGTTAAAATTGCAATTGAAAATGTATTGTATTTTTCTTTATGGCAATTTGTCCGAAGGCCTATATTATCTTTGGTTTGACGGAATTCATCGCAAAATATTCCAGGTTTATACGTTTGATAACCCAACAAAGATGAAATCAATTTTATTGAGAGTAATTTGCCAGGTTTGAAATAAAAAATAATTTATAATATTTTTTTTTTTTTTTTTAATTCTGTTTAAAAACTACAAGTAACACTTTAAATTATAATATGTACAGGTATATAAAAAGAAAATATCATAAGGCATCAAAAAAAAATATCCGCATCGTTGTCAATGGGAAAAGTGCCCAAAAGGCTGGCAGCATTGCCACGTTGTATGGCAATGCTGATTCTTTGGCCGAAAAATAGGCCAGCCCTTTGGTCACGTGAAGAGTCGACCAACCGCTTGGAAATGTCTCGGAACACTAAGTGGGCACTCGGACCCCATGGCCCTAGAGTTTCAACCCCAAACGGCTCGAACATATATGTTCCAATAAGATTGGAATATTTGCGCCGTTTGAGGTTTTCCGCACCTGCAGCAGCCGCCCCAGCACAACCCGCCGTGCAAGAAAGATGGGATGGCGCAAGGGTGTCGACACATGTTGCATCCCACACCAAAAGCCGACCTAACTTCCAAGGCATTATGGTCATTCCATCTGGTCTCTTCCCATCGTCGCGTGCCAAGCCATTGGGTTCTAGAACAGCTGGCACCCCGGCAGTGACAAGAGCACGACGGATAATGTCATTGATGCTGGCGTGCCGTGCTATCCGGCCTGCGCTCCTGCTGCAGGATAAGCCATGGTGTCCGAGGCAGTCGACACCTTCACCGCATTGACAGCGATGCAGAGCCACGCAAGGAGCGCCAAGACGCAGGCATGTAGCGAGCCGGAAGGTCGAGTCACCCAGCATGGTGCCTATGTTGGGTGACGGTAGTGCCTGCAGCCAGAGGCCCGACTCCCATTCACCCACGGCCAGAAGGCGAGCACGCTCAGCAGCATTGGTGGACGTATTAATAAGTTTATTCCGTACCAACCTGCAGTGCGGCTCATCCCACTGTCTCTGGGAAGATGGGTTCACGGGCCGATCTGTATCCGGGCAAGCCATTTTCCAGGCATTCACCGCATCGGTCAAGCACGGCACTTCAGAGTCAACCAGGCAACGGGCTAAAATTTTCCCAGCCAACTTTTCAGTGCTGATAATATTTTGGAAAAATATGCAACCTTTGATCAACATTGTCTTTGGTTTGACGTTTGACGGGATTGGTCGCAAAATGTTCCATGTGTGTACGACCTTATCTTTATAGCAATAAAGATAATATTCAATTGAAAGTAATTTGGCTGATTTATTTGTTGACATTCCCGAAATTCTGACAACCAGTCTTACTAAGGGGTATCGTATTACCCAGTAACTGGGTTTTGGAGGTCAGATAGGCAGTCGCTTCATGTAAAATACTGGTATTCAGCTGCATCCGGTTAGACTGGAAGCCGACCCCAACATAGTTGGGAAAAGGCTAGGCTGATGATGATGATTTGTTGACATTTTATAAATTTCGTATTTTTATAATTTTTATTTATGTTCGAAATAACTTTTCGTAAGAAATTACGAAAGGTGAACTGGTGAATAGTAATTGCATTTTTTTCGAAAGTGTGTGATAGTGTTTATGGCGTATTAGTGTTTATATTCAGTTTATGTATTAGTACAGTTTTTTCGTTTGGGTTATTCGTTTTATAGTTAGCTAGTTAGTTCGCATAATAGTTAGCTCGTTGTAGGTTGTAGCAGTAATATATTTTTTAGATTTGGTATCTAGTTAGTTCGTGAATAGTAAAACGTTTGAAAAACAATTACCATTTCGTGGATATAGGTGGTCACTACGTGACCTCCAATTAACATGTAAAGCGAAATTGTCAATTAAAACCAATCAATCTGCCTAGCCTTGTACAACTAAAACTATAACTGCATAAGTTGATAAAAAATGCTATGCAATAGCTTTACCGCGGCAGTCCCCGAGTGCCACACGTATTTTTTTTAATGTATGATTTCGCATAACTTTTTCCAGAGTAGCCCGATTTTGATAATTCTTTTTTATTGGAAAGGGTATACCCCGAAATCCGAAACCCTTTTTTTTTTTTTTTTTTTGGGTGGAAACTCATCAAATAACTTCTCCCGCTCTGGGTGGAGCAGGAGGGCGTGTCAGACTTTTACTGACTAAAACCCACCCGTGTTCCTTCAGTAGCCCTTATGCCAGGGGCTGTGGTGAAAATTCCAACCCTAAGGGTAAGAAAACAAGGGATGATTGATTGTTTACTCACAGATTTTAATACTGAGTTGTGTATTACAAAAAGTAATCAAAAATTAAGCATGTAGTAATTAGTAGATTACAGCCGCAGACTTTGGATCTGTATTTAAATGTCACCGCCTTCCGAACTTAGTTATTGGGGTTGGACAAAGCAGGTTTACTATTTTTTACTTTTAGGTTTTTCGGCGGTTATATTTTTTTTTAAATTTAATTTTATTTTATCATTTTTTTGTGGCTATAATCTACTAATTACTACATGCTTAATTTTTGATTACTTTTTGTAATACACAACTCAGTATTAAAATCTGTGAGTAAACAATCAATCATCCCTTGTTTTCTTACCCTTAGGGTTGGAATTTTCACCACAGCCCCTGGCATAAGGGCTACTGAAGGAACACGGGTGGGTTTTAGTCAGTAAAAGTCTGACACGCCCTCCTGCTCCACCCAGAGCGGGAGAAGTTATTTGATGAGTTTCCACCCAAAAAAAAAAAAAAAAAAAAGGGTTTCGGATTTCGGGGTATACCCTTTCCAATAAAAAAGAATTATCAAAATCGGGCTACTCTGGAAAAAGTTATGCGAAATCATACATTAAAAAAAATACGTGTGGCACTCGGGGACTGCCGCGGTAAAGCTATTGCATAGCATTTTTTATCAACTTATGCAGTTATAGTTTTAGTTGTACAAGGCTAGGCAGATTGATTGGTTTTAATTGACAATTTCGCTTTACATGTTAATTGGAGGTCACGTAGTGACCACCTATATCCACGAAATGGTAATTGTTTTTCAAACGTTTTACTATTCACGAACTAACTAGATACCAAATCTAAAAAATATATTACTGCTACAACCTACAACGAGCTAACTATTATGCGAACTAACTAGCTAACTATAAAACGAATAACCCAAACGAAAAAACTGTACTAATACATAAACTGAATATAAACACTAATACGCCATAAACACTATCACACACTTTCGAAAAAAATGCAATTACTATTCACCAGTTCACCTTTCGTAATTTCTTACGAAAAGTTATTTCGAACATAAATAAAAATTATAAAAATACGAAATTTATAAAATGTCAACAAATCATCATCATCAGCCTAGCCTTTTCCCAACTATGTTGGGGTCGGCTTCCAGTCTAACCGGATGCAGCTGAATACCAGTATTTTACATGAAGCGACTGCCTATCTGACCTCCAAAACCCAGTTACTGGGTAATACGATACCCCTTAGTAAGACTGGTTGTCAGAATTTCGGGAATGTCAACAAATAAATCAGCCAAATTACTTTCAATTGAATATTATCTTTATTGCTATAAAGATAAGGTCGTACACACATGGAACATTTTGCGACCAATCCCGTCAAACGTCAAACCAAAGACATTGTTGATCAAAGGTTGCATATTTTTCCAAAATATTATCAGCACTGAAAAGTTGGCTGGGAAAATTTTAGCCCGTTGCCTGGTTGACTCTGAAGTGCCGTGCTTGACCGATGCGGTGAATGCCTGGAAAATGGCTTGCCCGGATACAGATCGGCCCGTGAACCCATCTTCCCAGAGACAGTGGGATGAGCCGCACTGCAGGTTGGTACGGAATAAACTTATTAATACGTCCACCAATGCTGCTGAGCGTGCTCGCCTTCTGGCCGTGGGTGAATGGGAGTCGGGCCTCTGGCTGCAGGCACTACCGTCACCCAACATAGGCACCATGCTGGGTGACTCGACCTTCCGGCTCGCTACATGCCTGCGTCTTGGCGCTCCTTGCGTGGCTCTGCATCGCTGTCAATGCGGTGAAGGTGTCGAATGCCTCGGACACCATGGCTTATCCTGCAGCAGGAGCGCAGGCCGGATAGCACGGCACGCCAGCATCAATGACATTACCCGTCGTGCTCTACCCCAATAACCGCCGAAAAACCTAAAAGTAAAAAATAATAAACCTGCTTTGTCCAACCCCAATAACTAAGTTCGGAAGTCGGTGACTTTGGATCTGTATTTAAATGTCACCGCCTTCCGAACTTAGTTATTGGGGTTGGACAAAGCAGGTTTACTATTTTTTACTTTTAGGTTTTTCGGCGGTTAATTTTTTATTAAAAAGTTTTTTCTAAACTACGTTCTTAGCGTGACATCCTTTTTGGTGGGTCTCGGTAGTCTGCCGCTATGGTTGCTAGAGGTTCTATTTCTCCCGTAGGTCATCATCTATCAACCTAGTCATTTTCCTAAATATATTGGGGTCGGCTTTTAGTCTTACCGGATGCAGTTAAGTACACGGAGCTCCTGATTATCTAACCTCCACGACCCAATTGCTGGGTAATATACTATACTCCTTGGTACGACTGGTTGTCAGACTTTCGGACTTTTGACGACCCAGAACGACTGTCGGAGATCCACAAATAAGAGCCGGAAACTAAGGATTAATGTGTTTTCCGAAGCACGGAAGGGTCTTGTATGTAAATATGGTTCCATACACGTAGGTACCAACCGCAGCAAGGCCAGCGTCATCGATCGACCCATGCGGTTGGTAAGATTCAGCCTCAAGCAGGGGCTTGAGGCTGAATCTGAGGTGATGCTAATACCTTCGGGAGAGGCAGAGAGGGCTCTGCCTCTCCCGTAGATATTAGCATTAATTACAAGGGAGCAGGGAATATTAGCTTAGTTAACTGCCCACAGGAGTACGTATGGCTACTCATTAAGGCAATGTTAATTTTCACAAGATCAAACAATAAGTATTCTTAAGAAGTACCTATCTATTTTTCTCAATCCTTCGACTAGTCCTTTAAATAGTCAAGTAATACAAATAAACAACGAAACGAGTTGAGTGACATCTCAGCTAATTTGAAATGCAAATTGTACGCTGTTAGAATTAGAAGAATTAATAGTTTTACAGTTTACTTACTTCACGGAAGTTAGGTAATTACGAATAGGCCAACAATTAGCCAAATGGGACTGGATCATTTAGCTAATTTGACAATACAGTATATGAATAGATATCGTCATTACCTGTGATAGTGACGATAACTATTCACGGGTATTGTTTTAGTTTAGGTTCAAAAGGACAAAAGAAAATGGGCCGAAATTAAATAACTTTATTGTTGTTGCATTAATAATATTATGGTAGGGATTGGAACAAACCTGAAGTCGCGGAAAATCAGCTTCATACATTTTATCGAGTTATCATGATTGTCTTGAACTTATCCCAATTTATTTGGGGTCGTCGCAACATGTCTTTTCCATACATTTTGTCGAGTTATTTAACAATTTTTTTTTTGGATTATTATTTCAGCCCTACAGTAAATGACTCCTTTTCCTTGTCTCATGTATGTGTAAAATGTCACTGAAAGCCAGGGGTGCGAGTTGTTTGAAAGAGATACCGTGGCCTCTGGCACACAGCCAACTGACGGAACACGGATGAGTTTTAGTCAGTAAAAGTCTGACACGCCCACCTGCTCCACCCAGAGCGGAAGAAGTTATTTGATGATTTCCCACCAAAAAAAAACCCGGTCGTATTACACAGTAACTGGCTTGTGAAAGCTGTCGCACCAAGTAAAATACAGGTATTCAGCCGTATCCGATTAGATTGGAAGCTGACCCCAACAATAGTCGGGAAAAGGCAACGCAGATTGAAGATGTTAAAATTGGAATCGGAATTTTTAAACGACCGCAATTAGTTGTGGATTCCTATAATTACGAAATTTTTTCACAATTTGACCAAAAAAATCTGTAAAAACAATACCCTTTGTTTGTTCCCTTTATAATTAGCATTAGGATTTAAGTTATTAATTTCATAGTTTGTTATGTAGACTCAAATATTGTATGGTATAATATCCCAAAAGTATGTTATTTTGTACGCCATAAATGGCAAAACATGTAGATCTACTTGATATTTTAAGGTACCTTGCACATTTATTTGATGTATACTTATGTTTTACAATAAATTTATTCTATTCTAAAATAATCGACTAAGAAATCTAATATATTCAAATCAAATCAAAATATTTTGTTTCACATAAACCTGCATGTTTTTAATTAGTGATGTAACAGAGTTTTATCAAGTAAGTTATGAATTAAACATTTTTGATGCATCGTAGAACAAGTTACCATGCAATAAACGTTACTCGTATGCTAACTTATCACCATAAGTAAGTCAAATCTAAGAACTTATGTAAGTGTTACGGTGACATAACGTTACATAAGTGCTGATAATCAAATGCACCTTGACCTGCCACCCACCCACCAACAAGAATACAATATATGACAGATAAATACATAAGGAGTGAAAGCTACAATTTTAATAGACAGCTTTAAGTGATTTTGGATGTTGAATTTGGTGACAGGTTTTGTAAAAATCTTATCAAGTACGCATTCGACATGTTAAGCCGTCGGCTTCCAGTCAAACCAGATGCAGCTGACTCCAGCGACTGTTTGTCTGATCTCCGCAACCCACTGGCTGGGTTTTTTTTTTTTTTTTTGGTTGGGAAATCGTCAAGTGACTTCTCCTGCTGAGTAGAGCAGGAGGGCGTGTCAGACTTTTACTGACTAAAACCCACCCGTGTTCCCTCAGTAGCCCGTATGCCAGGGGCTGTGGTATCTCATTCGAACAAACCCGCACCCCTGGCAGGCATCGGCGCTTGCGGACCGCATCAGTGGTTGCTGACATCTTTGACGGCGCGCGTGTGGAACACAACGCGCCGTCCCGTCTACCACTTTTCGGCCGCAGGGGATAGGTAGAGCGGCTGACGCTATACCGACACTCCTCTTCCCCTGCGGCCCCACCGCGTCCGCCATCAAACGGTGGTGGCCCCTTCCAGGCCACGGAAGGGAAGAGCGCTGCTCAGAAGCACCGGCACTCCTCCTCTACCGCAGCCCGTAACCCTCAGCCGCGATGCCTCCCATTCGACATCGCGGCCCACCTCAGTTGCGGTGCACCTCACCGCAACCTACTTTTTGGCCGCTACGTCAATGGCTTCAAGGCAAAAGCCCTGACGAGCGGCCCCACCTTTGGGTTCCTCTTGGCTTCACCGTGGCTGGAATCCACGGTTACTGAGCTCCCCATCAACGACAATGCGGGAACCCACTCGGGGGGGAACCCACTGGCTGGGTAAGACGAATACGCGATACCGCTTGATAAGACTGTAGTCAGACTATTGGAGTTCTGACGACCCGTAACGATTGTAAAATATCTACGAGGTATGGAGGGGCTCTGTAATGGATGGTCACCCATGCAAGAACCGACCGCGGCAAACGTAGCTCGATCCGTGCGACTGTTGATCTGTGTTATCAAGATCGGTGTTAACGTTGAGTTTTGAAGTTAAGACATGTGCACGTTTGCACATGTGGCTTCCCTGGTTAACAGCATACTCGTAACTATGTGAAAGTCTATTAACTGCTCCCAAATTACATTGTTCATTTTATTTTTTACAATGTCTGACATATTCTCGTCATTATTTGTCATTATACATCAACTAGCTTCCGCCCTCGGCTACGCCCACGTCGAAGTTGGAAATTATTTTAAAGTCCCAATTTTCGAGTTAAAATCAAGACACGCAGTAAAATCATCCCTCGTAAAATTAACTTCCTTTTTTTACTCCTTTAGGGGTAGATTTTCGAAAAATCCTGATACACGCTATTCTTTATTTTTGGTTTAGGTATAAATACTGAGTTTCGAGTTAGTCAGACCGCTCGTTAAAATTCTTCCAAACAAACTTTGACACCCATCAATTCCCCTTTAGGAGGTAGTTTAGAAAAACAATGAATTACCAACTTTATAATTTACTTAGATAAGTTTTTGTACCAAGTTTCAAGTTTATTAACTCAAGGAATAAGATTTTTCATACCAACAACATCCCCCCTTTTCACCCCCTTAAAGGTCGAATTTCCAAAAACCCCTTCTTAGTGCTCCCCTACATTACAAAAGGAGGCTGTGTACAAAATTTCACGTTCGTAGCCCTCGTAGTTTCGGCTGTGCGTTGATTGATCAGTCAGTCAGTTTTTTCCTTTTATATATATAGATATATAGAAGATTATGTATAATAGCAAATATTTATTAGTGATTTTCATGGAAATCATGTCACTTGGTTTAAATAGAATCATTTTATTTAGGAAGATTCTTTTACATATTGTGAAATTAATGTGAGAATGTTGTTGGCTTTACAGACTGTACATGGATTTGTGGACGATTTTCTACTCTTTATTTTCATTCCTTTAAATACCTGGTTTTTATTGACAACCCTGCACTGTCCTCCCATACCTATTATCACTGTAATTTGAAAACATTGTAAAAGCTAATTATTTTTTAAAGAGTAACCAGGGAGTTTCTTGTCGGCTCTTCTCCATAGGAAGCGACAGATTGGAACCGTGCACCTAGCTTCTGACGTTTCATAAGTGCCCATGCAGGATGTGAAATAAAATATTTTGATTTGATTTGATTTGATTTGAAGAAAACTGCAGTGACAATAATTAATATCAAGTCAAAAATGTATTTTGATCTAAATCGATTTTGATGAAAATCATCAGTTGATCTTATGATTGTGTATTTTAAATTGTATGTTTAGCATTACTTCCGTATCTTGAGATCTTTGACTGTTGTTTCTCGTGAGATATAAATACAAATGAATGCTACTCATAAATATTGAACTGTCTGTTTTCATAACTAGTCTATAATATTCCCACTGGTGAAATACAGGCTTTCCAAAAGGCTACAAGAAGCTGTAATCTACCACGCAGGCTCAGGTCGGGTTGGTAAATGTCACATGTGTTCGAATTTTTGGTTCTCATACGGGTTTCCTCACGATGATTCCATTTCTCGTTTTGAGAGCAGTCTGTTTGACCCGGTCTATAAAAAATGACTGGTCAAGTTACACCGAAGTTTTTGCTGTTGTAGTCTTGTGGTACTTAACTTAGGAAAAGGCAATATCAAGCACTGGATTGCAATAGACTTATTGATTGTCTGAATGTTGCCAGTAAAGCTTGGGTTTTTCGATGAAAGCGTTTCTGCCACATTTATAACAGCCTGTAATTTTCACTAGTTTTGACATTGGTTGGTTTGGTTGGTTGGTTTGGTATTTTTTTTTGTTTGATTTCATGGTTTTTTATTTTGATTTATTTTATTTATTGAAGTGGATGCGCTAAAGTAACTCACGAAATTCGAATTCAGATATTTTCATGAAATAGTTATTCAGTGGGAAAACGTGAACCTGGGGCCTGTATTGATGATTTTATTGATTATAATTCTATGAAGCCATATTATTAACGGCCGCGAATCATATTTAAATCATCGTACAACCTGAAACTGACCTAAAAATTGCAAAAAGTAAGTAAATTTCAATTTCGCGGTCTACCGTGGCATTTCCTCCGTGAAGTGTCAAAAAACGCTTTGCATTTACGGTTTTCTTTGCAAACCATACCTTTACGAAATGCCATCGGCTTTCGAAATATCTCACGTTTCAATATCTCAAAAAGGAAGCTCAAACAACCTACCTTTTTTACTTAAAACTGTGATTACTTATTACAATAACCAATAAAGCCAATATTACGTCATTTACTGTACAAAGGAGATCCCGTAATACCTTGTAGGTCAGCCACTGGTTGTCTTGCTTGTCTTCATTCGGAAATACGTGCATTCGAGTTCATACGACTTGTGCAATATTCAAGAGAATCGATAAAGAAACAGTTATGTCGCGCATTTCTTGACACAAATACTTCACCACAATTTGCGTAATATGGCTTTAGGTAATTGTTAGAATGTTTAGCTGATATCCCAGTAAGTATCTTTAAGTAAACATAATCAGCCTATAATGTTCCCACTGCTGGGACACAGGCGTCTATCCATCGAAGAGTGCAGTGGGACTACCACGTGGGCCCATTATGGGTTGGTAGCTGTCACATGTCTTCGAATTGTTGGATTTATGACATTCCAATTTTATCACAACGTTTTCCTTCAGCGTTTTGAGAGCAGCATCTTGAAGTATTAGAAGTGAATATTGGTATCTATAGCCCAGTATGTCGTGATGGCCCAGTGGTTAAGGCCTCGCCTATCTTGCACCAGGTTCTGAGTTCAAATATTGTCTTATTATCTAGATTCCAAAACAAGATTTTCTGGGATAATTATGTCACTTTTCCACTCATGAAAACAAACTGTCCCGAAAAATATGCCAAATACCAGAGCTTTTAAAAAGCTGATTTCCCTTTCCAGATATTTTCTCAAAGTTTCTGTTGTCGACCTCATTCATCATGAATGTATTTGTTTTATTTCTTGTTGGAATGCTGATGTCCTCAAGTAATTATTCTGAACTTGGAATTGTAATGCAGTAAGTAGGTATATTTAAAAGTTTGATACAATAATGAATATGGTTTTCAAACAGGAATTCATTGCTCGTGAATATATGACATGTCACTGGTTGTGCGTTCCCGATAAATTATTTATTAATGGCGGTATCAATTTCAATGCACATTACCTATATCATTACAAAACCAAGTTTTAAAAATAACTAAAACATCGTTACTGGATGCATGATGCTGACCATCTGTTTTTAAACGGTTTTTAGCTTGATCCGCTTGTTGCTGTTCTTAGGTCAAATTTAGTGCAACAATTTAGTTAGGTTAGTGTAGTAGTTCTAATTTATTTTATGAATAAATAAATAAATTAAATTCAGATTCACGACGAGACAACAGTCAGATTGATCTGAAAGGTAGACACCTTTCATATCGACGACAATACCAATCACATTCATATAATCAGTAATTGTATAAAGTAAAAGTCACTTCAGGCTAGGTTGAGCGACCATATTCGGAGGGATGGCTTATATTGGCCGGATTGAAGATTGCCACCCATGACATTCATGTATTCAGTAGTGTATCACTGTTTAAAGTAAAACTCGACGAGTCGTCGAGCGACGATCTCCGCAGGAATTGGCTCGTACTAGCCGGATCTGAGCTGTTGAAGATTGTCACCGATAAAATTCATGTATTTAGTAGGTATAATTGTTTAAAGTAAAACTCATTTCAGGCTAGGTTGAGCGACCATATTCGGAGGGATGGCTTATATTGGCCGGATTGAAGATTGCCACCCATGACATTCATGTATTCAGTAGTGTATCACTGTTTAAAGTAAAACTCGACGAGTCGTCGAGCGACGATCTCCGCAGGAATTGGCTCGTACTAGCCGGATCTGAGCTGTTGAAGATTGTCACCGATAAAATTCATGTATTTAGTAGGTATAATTGTTTAAAGTAAAACTCATTTCAGGCTAGGTTGAGCGACGATCTTCGCAGGTATTGGCTCGTACTAACCGGATCTGAGCTGTTGAAGATTGCCAGCGATGACATTCATGTATTCAGTAGGTATCATTGTTTAAAGTAAAGCTCACTTCAGGCTAGGTTGAGCGACGATCTTCGCAGGAATTGGCTCGTATTAGCCAGATCTGAGCTGTAGAAGATTGTCAGCGATGACATTCATGTATTCAGTAGGTATCATTGTTTAAAGTAAAACTCACTTCAGGCTAGGTTGAGCGACGATCTTCGCAGGAATTGGCTCGTATTAGCCAGATCTGAGCTGTAGAAGATTGTCAGCGATGACATTCATGTATTCAGTAGGTATCATTGTTTAAAGTAAAACTCGCTTCAGGCTAGGTTGAGCGACGATCTTCGCAGGAATTGGCTCGTATTAGCCGCATCTGAGCTGTAGAAGATTGTCAGCGATGACATTCATGTATTCAGTAGGTATCATTGTTTAAAGTAAAACTCGCTTCAGGCTAGGTTGAGCGACGATTTTCGCAGGAATTGGCTCGTATTAGCCGGATCTAAGCTGTTGAAGATTGTTAGCGATGACATTCATGTATTCAGTAGGTATCATTGTTTAAAGTGAAACTCGCTTCAGGCTAGGTTGAGCGACGATCTTCGCAGGAATTGGCTCGTATTAGCCGGATCTGAGCTGTTGAAGATTGTTAGCGATGACATTCGTGTATTCAGTAGGTATCATTGTTTAAAGTAAAACTCATTTCAGGCTAGGATGAGCGACGATCTTCACATGAATTGGCTGGTATCAACTGGATGTGAGCTATTGAAGGTCGCGTATTGGAGAGACCTACGTCCACTAGTGGACTGCTATAGGCTCATGATGAAAACCCACCTGCTTTTATATCTTATATACTCAATAGCTAAATATGCCCAATACACTGTAGATCTTTGACAATCGTCACGTGTTGTCAGAAACTCGAAAGTCTGATATCAAGTCTTGCCAAGGGGTATTGTAATAACTTTGTTGTGGAGGTTGTTTTTAATCTTATATTTAGAATTCTTAATATTTTTACAGAAGCAAAAAGAATAATGTTCCCAAGTTTTTGTAATATCCAACTTGCTTTTTGAAGAGTGTCCGTGGAGTTTCTTGCCCGTTCTTCTCCATTGAGATCTACGTTTTGGAATGGGCGACTAGCTTCAACTTTTTGACAGTTCAAAAGTGCCTGTAAATGGTTTAATTGAAATAAATGCTTTGAGATTGAGAGTTTGAAAAAAAAAAAGATAGGCGGTCGTTCCATGTAAGATACTAGTCTCTAGTCTAACTGGAAGCTGACTCTAACATAGTTGGCAGGCAGAAGACGATGACCTTGTAGACTTTAGCCTTTTTTTGAGGTTCCGAAATCATCAAATTACTTCTCCCGCTCTGGGTGGAGCAGGAGGGCGTGTCAGACTTTTACTGACTAAAACCTACCCGTGTTCCTTCAGTTGCCTGTGTGCCAGGGGCCGCGGTATCTCTTTCGAACAACCCGCACTCCTGGCACAGACTTTAGCCTTACAACAAACTCTGTTGTTCTAATACAACAACAATGTCTTACCCTTCAAAGATTTAAGGTGTCACGATTAAGTAAGTAGGTTATGTAAAACTTAACACTTATAGCTCAATGTCAAATCATGTTTTACTTGTAAAGTAAATATGTACACATCTTAATGTCCTTACAATAACAATTGTGATCAGTTACGGTATTGACTTTGATACTCCGAGAAGGTAAATAGTAAAACCAATGTAGCTTGAACTATAAATGTTTTTAGGGCTTGTTCACTAGTAATTGTTGTGTCGTGTCTTTTTATGACGGTCGTTTTGAACACTTGTCTATATAGAACCAATTTGTTATTGATTTAGGTTTACAGTTAATTTTATTGAGTAATTATTTGACTCACAGACTGTTAAATTTATTCTGACGTCGTCTATCTCCATGTGACTTATCAGTTTTGTTTTTGCTATGACCATTGCTTTAATTATGTTATATTATCTTGTTTATGTGCTTGGTCAAAATATTTATAGAATCGATTTAAAAATAATAATTTAACTCAGCTACATTATCTTTACGTCTTTGACTCGATGTGTTCATGTATAAAAAAGAAGTACTTGTATCTATTATGGAAAATGACAAAGTTAAGTAATTTTATTAACATTCTGGTCACGTTATAATTTACAAAAAACTGCAAAGGCTTAGGAAAGATCAGATTACTTAAAAATCGGGGGCATAGCATCTTATATTATGACCATTTTGATGTTGCATTGGTGAAAGGTACATTTAGGCTACAACGGCACACTTTTTGAAATAACGCTTAAAAAAGCGACTGTTTAAAGGGATCCATTATTGAGTGTGCTAGTAGCTATTATCCATATATTACATAAAATTGGGACATAGTCCTCCCATAGTTGTAGGTTACCAAACCACGATAAAAACCCAAACCCATAACCCAAAATATTTTGTTTCCATTTTCAGCAATAGTCCTGCGCCAACCGAAGGTTCTCCTTAGGTGCACTTGCTTAGTGTATACAGGGATAGTCGCCGGTTAGTGCCTCCTCATCCTTTAAAATTGTGCAAGGGCCCCTCTGTGAGTTGGCTTTGGCTCCTCATACTGTCATACACCTTCCAAAGGTCCGGGACTCCAGTGTTACGAGATATGCCAAAGATCCAAATAAGCTACCTATCTTTTACCCTGAAGTTACAATTTTATTTTCTCATCATACGTACACACGTACGTATGATGAGAAAATAAAATTGTAACTAGAGATAGAGGTCCTTACGCGTTCATGTATTTTCTAAAACGTTAAAAACTGCAGTCTGTGTTTAGTCGTCTGTTGTCAGACGGTAAGCACGAGGACTTGCGTGTCATGCATTTTAAACATGTTACCCAATTTTACAAGGAATCCGTGTTTTACCTACTGATTTTAGGTCTGAGCTTGTAACGTGTTAAGTCTTGAAGATACACGGATGTTTAATATAGAGGGAAGTGGCAGATGAGAAGGTTGTATTTGTATGTTCATTTCGCTAATAGATGGTGGGGTTTGCGGCTAAGTTATAACTGCACACGGGTCGATCGATCAGGTTAAGTTATGCTTGCCTCGGTTGGTACGTAGATGGGTGACATTTAACATACCAAGACCCCTCCGTGCCTCGGAAAGAAAGTTAAGCCGTTGGTCCCGACTGTCATTCGTGGTTATTTGACAGTTGTTACGGTTCATCAGAAGCCCGAAAGTCTGACAACCAGTCTGTGCTAGGGGTATGGTATTACCCAGTATTAACCAGTAACTAGGTTGTGGAGGTCAGATAGGCAGTCGCTCCATGTAAAATATTGGCATTCAGCTATATCCGGTTGGCAGATTATGACTTCGCTAATAGAACCGAGTTCTATTATAGCCCTAATACAGAACTGCTTTTTCCCAGTGCTGTAGAAATATGGTGGTACCCTGACGTAATCTCCGCATATATTAATTTCATGACAGTGTTGTTAACTCTTCACTTCTGTGTATGATGTATGAAAACAAATGATTTATTACTGTGTCATAGATGGACAGCAAATATAAATACTAGCCTTAAAGGTACCCTCATAATTTTTACAACATGACAAGCATATGCTTGAGGATGCCACAAGATTGGTTTATGATGCCATTAACACGTTTGGTTAAAATAATAAATTCATTATTCATCAGTTTCTTTGGTACTTATTCATGCTGGTACTGCCATATTTAATTTCAGTGCAGTGAAACTGACACATTATATGGAAGGTAAGGTTTTAAGGCAAGACGCCTTTTCAATATTTCTTATGGCAGGCAGTAATTTTGCAACACTGAAACTGTCACTGGTTCGTTTACGTGAAAAGATATCAAAATCAAACATGCCATCAAGCCTGTATTCACCAAAAGGGGTAACCAGAGGTATATAGTACATATCTGCTAATACGTAATCTTAACTCGTGCAAAGGATGGGTCTCTCACGGTCACCAGGGTGACCCCCTAGTTACGGTGAGAACGTCGCATTTGCGTTTTCATTAGGGGACATGTTGCAGAGATATACCGTCAGACATTTACATGGTATGTCTCTGCGACATTTGCTTAGTTCACACTACCCAAGCTTGTCGAACGACTGTTGTGGGACACGAAGGTCGCGCATGTCAACGCTCGCAGAGCATCGACTTGCGACAAGCCCCGTGGCCCGTAGATGTCCCAAGCGACATCGGATCGCACGGATCACCTAAATTTCGTCCCCTAGTGAAAACGCGGCATTAGATCAACAACACAAAAAAAACATCGTTGGCGGATAATCACGTAAGATGTTGTTAGAGATACTTATCTTCTGACGTGAAGCCTGTACCTGTAAGCGGATCGAATGCTTAAGATTACATTTAATTACAAGTTTAACTTGTTCCATAAAAGAGGTTTTACGAGATTTTATTCATAATCTGTTTTAGCAAACATCTAAAGTGCCTGATAGACTGCTTGTTTGTTAAAAGTTAATTGAAACAAGTTAACTGTTACGATTAGAAATGTTATTAATTATAGATGTAAGTCTATGTCAATTGAATAGGCATTAATTTATAATCTTACACAAGATTCAAGAAAACGGGTAATTTTAAATAGTGTATTTCTTCTTCTTCCAGGCTGTTGCGCCAAAGTGATCTGGCTGTCAAGGATGATGACTATATCACCCCAGAAAAGATTCAATAAATACTGCCAAAATCATCCCAACTGGTGCGCTTATCCTAATTTTCTTTTGTCTCAACGTTTCTTCTTCTTGAATACATTTCTGACAGTCGTCGCTACGGCAGTCCCATCTTTCCTTTCGACATCATCATCAGATAAAAAAAACCATACAGGCAAACTATATCACTCAGTTTCACACGGTTATTGGAAAAACACCAAAATTCACCATTGTACTCATCATTATGAACAACTTTTAACAAGGGACCAAACCTGAAATCGCGAAAAGAAATCAGCTGTGCGGCCGGGAATCGGCCTGGGATTCCCGACGCCCAGGGCGACTCCTGTGGCGACTAAGGCCGTGAGGGCGCATATACTGCCTCTCACTCACGTGCGTCGCCTCCCTCTCAGCGAGCATTACTGCTTCGCGGAAGGAAGTGACGGCTACCCATGCACTCTCGCTCCGTACCATGGCCTGGACCAGGGCCGGACGCGACGAGAGATCGCCTCCACAAGGACACGGCGGTGCCCAAGCCGGGCAGACCTCCACCGTATTGCTCCACCATGTCCTCAGGACGATCTTCGCAGTGGAAACACCCAGGCGTTTCCTCCCGCCTTATGCGAAATAGGAACCTCCCGAAACACCCGTGTCCGGTGAGGACCTACGTCAGGCGGAAGGTGAGGACGCCATGCTGCCTCTCAAGTCACTCCTCAAAGAGTGGACTTACCGCTGCAATCGTGGCGTGCCCAGCACTGGGTTGCGACAATCGCAATCTACATGTCTTCATGAGATCCCGCCGGAACTCTGTCTGCTGTGCCGTAATTGCTCGCGGCAGCGGAGTTGCACCCTGGCGTTTGGCGCACATCTGGGAGTGGCGCGAAGACCTTTGCCTCCAGATCCCATGGCGGTCATGCAGCATCCTTACGTTTATGTTCGTAAAACTCATCAAAATGTAGGGAACAGCTGATTTTTTTTGCGATTTCTGGTTTGGTCCCATAGTAAAAGTTGTTCATAATGAGTACAAGTACCTCTTAAGAGGTTGTTGGTGTTTTTCCAATAACTCTGTATAATGTGTACTTGCCAAAAACAGTTCTATCTATCTCGTCTATCAATATGCTTCAGAATAATTCAGATTGTGATTGATTATGTGTTACGCAATTTGGGTGCAGTTTCAGTAGAAGGCAACAACTATCAATGTAAATAAAAACTCAATTTTATTAACACAACCACCTAGAATGTACTCAGCATAGTTTTATTTGGTCCTGTGACCTTAGCTCTGATCTCCTTTCAATCCTTTCGAATTAAGATGTTGATAAATTAGTTGCGTGACAACGAACCTACGACCTTCACTAGCGCGTTGCTACCGGACTCCTTAAAGTAGTAGATTGCATCAGATTTAAGTTTATATTCTGGGCACGCGTTCTTTTAAGGCATGGGCAAAATCTTCCTAAAGAAAACTCTTTAGAATTCATCATCATCAGCATCATTTCAACCGAAAGACGTCCACTGCTGCGTCCCCTAAGCTCCGCCACTTCGACCGGTTCTGTGCTTCCCGCATCCAGCGGACTCCTACGGCCCTCAAAGGGTCATTGGTCCACCTTGTGGGAGGCCTTCCTACTCTACGTAATCCGGTATGCGGCCGCCACTCCAGAACTTTTCGGCCCCATCAGTCATCTGTTCTGCGAGCAATATAGCCTGCCCACTACCACTTAAGTTTGACAATTCTTCGGGCTATGTCGGTTACCTTGGTTCTCCTGCGGATCTCTTCATTCCTGATTCGATCACGCAGGTAAACTCCAAGCATAGCCCTCTCCATTTTGCCTTTGGGTGACTTGAAAACTTCTTATGAGGCCCATTGTGAGCGACCACGTTTCGGTTCCATATGTCATCACTGGCAACACGCACTGGTCAGACTTTAGAATTAATCGATTTGCTTTCTTGATTATCTATCAGGATAGTTTTTATGTTGTAGTAGCCAGCGACTTAAACCGCTTGAAATGTTGGCCCCGACGCGCTGTGTCGCATCCTATCGCCCGTCGCGCTGTTACTTCGTTTTTACTCAGTGTTCTTTGCAATTTTGTTTGCTTGGGTCCTAACGGTTAAACTATTGAATCACTCTGTTTATTGATGAAAACTGCATTAAAATCCGTTGCGTAGTTTAAAAGATTTAAGCATACAGACACGAAAAGCGACTGTGTTTATTATATGTACGGAAGTATGTATTTATCCCCAGCCTTTATACCAATTTGTTTGGGATAGTTTCCAAAGTCACCTCATTTTTCGACATATTATCTTGCACATTATTGTCCCAGCATTGCGTGCAGTGTTGCATTCCACCACGTCCGGTCAAGCTTCGCATCAATCGACTTTCTTCCGCATTAATCTTCCCTTGACATTTCAAAAACCTAAAATGACAGACCTTCTTTGAGCACTTACGAGATTTTACAACTTTGCCGCCTACGCATACTCCTTGGTACTACTACACGATAATAACAAACCTTGGAGTTTTTCCCCGACGTCATAAATGCGATGACTTCTCAGAAGAAATTCTGATAGCAATCTGCCATACAAAGCGAGGTAAGAACCTGCCCTTCCTTACCTTCTGTATAAAGATCACAGATCGAAACAAAAGTCTGTCCAAAGGTCACTCAAATCATCATTTGCCTATCTTTTTCCCAACTATGATGGGGTTCCAGTCTAACCGGGTGCATCAGAGTACCAGTATTTAACATGGACCGACTGCCAATCGGACCTCCACAACCAAGTTACTGGATAACACCATTATGATACCTTTTGGTAAGACTGGTTGTCAGACTTTCGGGCTTTTGACGACTTATAACGACTGTCGAAGATCCATGACAGCCGGGGTCAACGGCGGAGCACGTTAAGTGCTTTCCGACGAACGGTGGGGTCTTGGTACACAAACCGCGGCAAGCGTAGCTAAACCTGATCGATCGACCTATTACGTAGCCACAAGCCAAAGACAAGAGGTCACTAAAACATTGAAAGCACAATTTTCCAAATATGTTGCAGATGATTCTAACATTGCCTTCTTGTGGGAACATCGGCTTTCTGGTCTGTACCAAATGGCTTATATCAATAAAGCTAGCCAGTTTAGAAAATGTGGGTAATTACGAGGAAAGCAGGAAGAAGCTGTGCACGATGCCGACACTACGTGCCTCGGATTGGGGCCATGTGGAGCAACTACGTTGATACTTATCCATAATTCCACGACGCTCTCTTTTTCTATATTGTATTGAATGAGATATAAAAATGGTTTCCGTGAATGAAGTAATCGACAGACAGCTTATTAGCGATATCATCGTTATTATACAATTAGTTATGCAGCAATTTCTTCGTAGTGTATTATGAGAAAAAGGTTAATTAAAGTCGGTTTTCTAGATTCAAAAATAAAAATACCTGATGATTATGGATATGGTGAATAACGATGATGATGAAATTGCAAATGGATAGAAAGACTACTGGACTGAAGTAGATTCCCAGATGGAGAGAAGCAAGTCTATGTATGGGCGAGCAGGGAAGGGATAAACAGCTCTAGCGCGATGGTTATCAATTGTTGCAAATAACAGTTGACCCAAATCGATGATCACGTGAAAATTTTACTTCTCACTGAATTACCTTTCTCAATTGTGTGACATGTGACCCGACAAATTGCCGAGTCATGTGACGCACATCACGAGTATTCTCGAGTCCTATTGGCTCCTTTTGTGAAGGATGTGCGGAGTGTAATCGTTATTGCTAAATTACGCTCGAGAATAGACGGCGTCTCTGTGGGTTTGGAATTTTTGAGATGCTGCGGCTGAATTTGGTTACTATACGGTACTGCCATTGTAGCAATCCTCGGTCCAGCGGGATAGTTGCGTAACACACTATCAGTAGCAATGGCTTACATGTTGACGGTTCAACAACATTCATTGCGTTATTTACGTTGTAGAGTAGACAATTTTTTCGAACATATGAAGAAATGTTAAGTTATTTTATTTCTGTAAGTAGGTTTATACAAACAGTTTTACTCGTCGATCATATTTTTTTTAACTAGATGAGGTCGGCGTTTCTTAATTGACTACGCTGGGAAGCGTAGTCAAATAGGAAACGCCGACCGTTTGTTTCGGCCTTTCTTCCCAGAAAGGCCGAAACAAACTCAGGGGTCACAGTCTCTTTTAAAATCCAGACATAATCAATGGACACATACAATGGATTTTATCTTTCAAAGTAATTCAGATTGAGATTGATAGTTAGAAAGAACCCAATAAAGTTCTACAAACACAGAAATGAAGTCTTTTCTGAAAGAACTCAATAAAGTTCTATTAAGGTGACACTTGTCCACATTTTTTCCATACAAACTTCGGGAGAGTTTTACTCCACTGTTTGACTATGTACAACAAAAATTAAACATGGTGTGGTTTTGTCTCATTATTATTATTGTCTTTACGGAAACAGAATTCTAAAATGAAAGCCTTTTAAAAGTTAAGAGCCAACAAAGATTCGTTTTTTCTTGCTAATTTAACCTAACTTTGGGCTTTGACGAAAAGTTCAATATACTTCATTGGTCATTGATGTAATATAGTGGTTTTCTCAGAAAACCCGATCTTCCGAAGGACTTTTCTTAATTTTTTACGCACGTGTTTTTTTATAACTGATCCTGCAGCTCACTCAATAATGATGTGCGTGTAGACTAGCGTGTAACTGCTCATCACTGATACTACCTCTGTCGGACACGAAGCCTGGTGAGACAGCGTGCTTTTTAGCCAGGCCCACCAGTGAGTTCGAGCCTGCGACTAGTGTACCCTTAAACAAAAGGAAGTCGCTTTTGAAAGAACCCAATAAAGTTCGAAAAAACAGAAAGGAAGTCACTCTAAAAAAACATACGTCTACAGACGCAGACTGCTAAAAACATAATCCATACTGCTTTTTCGTAGTCGGGTAAGAAGTGAAGCAAAATATAATTCTCTTCCTTATTGCAACGTAAGTAGAGCCTCATCGTTCTGTGTGATGCCGGACGTAAAAGAATAGCACCATCCCATTTCTTCCCGTCGGTGTCGTAGAAGGCAACTAAGGGACTTACTAGAGAATGGGCCACAGCGTTCTCTATGAATTTGACCACCATACTGCGATCGCCAACCCGCCTGCCAAGCGTGGCGATTATGGCAAATCCCCCCTTTTGGGGGAGGCTTATGTCCAGCAGTGGACGTCTTTAAGCTGACATGACGATGAGAGCCTCGTTGATCATTAAAAGTTATGCATTTACTCAATAATGAATCTGTTTATTTATTATTAAAGTAAATAATAAAAAATAAAAGGTTAATTTCAGAAACTTACACAACTTTTACATTTAATCATACAATGGAATCTCCTTTTAAGTAAAATATATATCTACCTGTGCTAGGAGATCCCGCTCTCCTATAACAAAATTATGAAATATTAAAAGTGGTGTACATAGCGATAGTGTGTTAGGGTGCAAACATAAAGATACAGGTTTTTCGGTCCCGATATGTCAGTACGGGTCGGTCTTCGATTTCGTCGGGCAATGAGTTTTTCCCCTCAATAATGATCATTATAAATGTAAAAAAAAGGACAGTCTGTTCTAATATGAACCATAAAAGAAAGAAATATGGATCTTATTATCCATTATTCAAACTAATCTCCTTCCAACGTTTATTAATCACATTTCTGTTGCTGTGTAATTTATGTCTTTTGTCCCTTTTTTTTGTTTTTCGTGACCTTTTTTGGAGGCTATCCAAACATCGCAATCCATAACCATTTTCACGACGACAGAAGAGGACACACTATACAGGCAAATGCTTAAACCCGTATGACTCGGTCCAGGTTGTCGGAACCGACAAGCATAAACCTGTTTCTTTTTAAAATGGGCGCATAAGATTACACGGGAATATTATACCTGCACCGATCGGTACCGACCCGTACAGACTCGCCTGCACCGGTAACCTGTTTGATGTTTCTATATGTAAGCACCCTTACGTTAGGATTCAGAAACGTAGAACAGTGATTTTGGCTCGATGAAGTTAGGATGAGTTATAAATGAAATTATGTTTTATTTTGTAATTGTACATTTATTATGCAATAATGCTGGGATGCAAGTTATTTTGTAACAATAGACAGTAATTATGTTAATAATTCCCATTCAAGGTTTCATCTGAAGATGTCGGTTATAGGATATCACATTTTTGCATTTATAATCATTTGTTAGTTGTTCTTAAAAACAACTCAAATTATTGTTCCTTGTGGGTCGTCCTTTATTGATTCGTCGTCGTTCTTTTTTGGGATATAAACAAAAGCTCAATTACTTTACTCAATGAATACTAATATTACAAAGAGGTATTTGTTTGTAAGTTTGTATGTAGGGGGTAATCTCTGAAACTACCAGTCGTATTTGGAAAAACCTTTTTGCATTTCATAGGTAATTCATATATTTATTTTTCATTTCATTTAATATCACGCTTTCACCCTTAGGGGGCGAGCCAAAATAAAAAAAAAGTTAGTGCGTGCGGGCGATGGGTTGCGACGTGGCAGGTCGGGGCCAAAATTTCACGCGGGTGAAATGCTAGTGGTTATGTAATTTAATTATCAGTTGTTCATAAAAGGTAATGTGACAATATCGTGACATTGCTGATGTGTCTAACTGTAGAATCATGGCTAAGGTCTCCGAAACTGTAAAGTCGGTAAGTAAATAAATAAAAAAGAAGGTTACATACTAACGTTATTTCAGTTAGCGGTAGGTAAGCGTAAACGCAAATAGACTGATTTGGATCATACAGTTCATAGGGTTGACATTTCCTTTATTGGGCTATTGCATGAAGTTTTCGACCATACTTGACGACACGGTTGGCGCAGCGGTTAAGCGATTTACTACTGCGCTGCGGGTCGCAGGTTCGATTTCCGCATGGAATAAAAATTTGCATGACCTGCAAATAGTTATTCCGGGTCTGGCTGATTGTATATGTGAGTTTTAAATGTTTGTAAATGCACCCACAATACAGGAGAAATTCCAAGTGCGGGGCAACGTTAAAAAAAAAAACGACGATTATCGAACTCAACTGCATGTGCATATATCCTTGATAAACACCGTCTTCCGTATTCAGTTTCTGCCACCCCACACTATCCAAAATGTATTTTGTCTTCTGCCAAAACTTTTAAAAGATGTAGTAGATGCTTACATTAACTAGCTCGTAGTGTCCCACAGCTGGGCAAAGGCCTCTTTCCATTCTGACCAATTGACCATCAACCACAATTGTGGTGCTTCCTTCCATTGACTTTTTTCTGCTAACAATGTCACACTGTCTCGTCGTCAATAATTTAGTCACTAACCCTGGTTTACTTTCCTTCAACATAAAAAAAAAAAAACTAAAAATTCTGAACATCATTACCAAAGTTTCTGTAATTCTGCCAGCCCTCACTTCACTACAACGGCGTATGTTACATGATGGTGTTAATTGGACCGTATCAGAGGCTTCTAAGAACTATATTCGAGGTGATCTGCTGGTGACCTCGCCCAGGTCGCCAATAAGGAGCATTTGTATTGAGTAGCGCTCGCGCCGATAAAAGTTCCGCCCGGCTATGCGTCAATTATGTCTTTGATCGGAGTGTTATGCGTCATATGAAGTACCTACAGAACTTGCTCTAGATTAGATGAATTCTTTGTATGTTCATAATCAGCATCTGTGCTATGATATCTTATCAAAAGAAACGAGACTCCACACGAACATTTTCCCCGCGTCGTGTCGCACCTTCACAATTAACAATTACACAATTTATTGCAGAACCAGACATTGTCTGAATAGATGTGACAATGCCTGGGACGGGTCTATGTCCAGCTGGAAACGTTTATCGGCTGAACGATGACGATGATAACACCGTAGTAGTAGCCTTAGAATCTGAATCAATTTCTGTTTGTCAAAAACAGTTTGTGAGAAAATAGTACCCATAATAATCGTAGTACCGCACAGCCGTCATGACCATAATATTCTTGTCATTCTCCCCATTAGAGATTGAAAGCCTTAGGTCAACGAATACAAGACTTTAAATCTCTAATAGCTAATCCTCTGTCCAATTATCACGTCAACACACATCTTTTCCTACAATGTAGCTGCAATTTCTCAGCATTCCTAGATTTCCATTGCCACATAATCCGCCATGATATTTTTTGTGCATAGCCGTAGCAATAGTGAAATTGCGACAGGATACTGATGCCGCGGGGCTAGAGAGCTGTGTAAAGGAAAATTCCGGCCTGAACCAGTAGCGCGCCATTTTACAATGTGTTTTTTAATACAATATCTTGTTTGGCAATGTATTTCGATTTTTAAACAAAGATCTTACAGGTGAAGGTAGAAGAGAGGAAAAAAGTATTAAATGTGTCTGTTAAAACCAAAACTTTTCTATTCTGGCAACTCTGTTTTTTTTTGTTTATGCTTTTGAAAGAACCCATTAAAGTTCTACAAAAACAAAAAGGAAGTCGCTATTGAAAGAACGCAATAAAGTTCTATAATAACAGAAAGGAAGTCGCTTTTGAAAGAACCCAATAAAGTTCTACAAAAACAAAAAGGAAGTCGCTATTGAAAGAACGCAATAAAGTTCTATAATAGCAGAAAGAAAGTCGCTTTTGAAAGAAACCAATAAAGTTCTATATAACAGAAGGAAGTCACTTTTGAAAGAACCTAATAAAGTTCTAAAAAACAGAAAAGAAGTCACTTTAAAAAAAAACGTACACACAACTGTACAGAAATCCTATACAATCTGCGATCAGCTTATACTGGAAATTTATAGCTTGATGTGTAGCCGTGTGTACATACGCAGACTGCTAAAAACATAACCTATACTGCTTTTTCGTAGTCGGGTAAAATGTAATGCAAAAATGCAAACTATAACTTTCTTCCTGATTTCAACATAAAAAGAACCTCGTAGATCATTAAAAGTTATGCATATACTCAATAATGAAGCTATTTATTTATTCTTAAAGTGGCGTGTAATAAAAATTACCTAATGAATTTATGTTCTTCAGAAGGCTAATACGAGGCCGCTTGCGAGATTGTAGGAAAACGTTTTATATCCTAGTTTTCCTTCAATTTTGATAGTACACTGTTCATTTTAGACGATCGCTAGTCGTCCGTTCTTTGTTAAGATACGTGAATGTAACCAGTCTACTCAAGCTTGTATTGTCATAATTTAGATCTAATGTTAAATCTAGTTCTAAAATATAGGCGTTACTTTAAGGAAGTCTGTGTCCTGTTTATCATGCGTCCAATCATTTTAGCATTGAGTTTTTGTCTGTTAGACTTTTAATAATGGTTTCTCTTATTACGTTAATCTATCTGTCAGTGGTTAACTATTGATTCAGTAGGAAGTAGTTATAAGTAGTTGCGTAAGCGGTGACAGCTGGTTGGTTCATCACTTACGTATGCAGCAGAGTTACAGTGGCTAACGAACCGAACATAATCACTGAACGGTTACAGGCGACGCCTGGTAGCAAGATCTGTTCCACAGTATAAATATGGACAGTATGGAAATGAGGGCTATTTTGACGGTCTTTACGTACAATCCCCTAAGTGATAGATACGTGATTTGCATGTAAGTCTAAGATGGCAAATTGCACTTTAAATCCATCATGACATTACATGAACTACAACATGATGTTACACGTGTTTGAAACTTTGAAGCGCTCTCCTGTAAAATTTGTCATTTGCAGTTGGGGATTATACGTAGGGACCGTCGATTTTTTGATATAATTAGATACCTCATCATTTCAGCCGAAATAAGTTCACTGCTGGACACAGGCCTCCCTCAATTTGGGGGGTTTTGCCATAATCGCCACGCTTGGCAGGCGGGTTGGCGATCGCAGTATGGTGGTAAAATGCATAGAGAACGCTGCTGCCCATTCTCTAGTAAGTCCCTTAGTCGCCTTCTACGACACCCACTGGAAGAAATGGGATGGTGCTATTCTTTTACGCCCGGCGACACATACGGACGTGATTAGATACCTAATTGTAATGAATGGTATGTGATGAATATGCGATCATATTTGAGGGTATGGAATAGATCATCAAAATGAGCGACTTTTTGACTACGGGACCGACATCGTAATCGCGAAAAAAAAATCTGTTGTCCCACACAAAACTTCAATACCTACTCAGACCAAATGCATGGGACAACGGGTATTTTTTCATACTGTTTATCTTGAAACCTCTTCTCTGTATGAGGAGAGGCTAACGTTCTCGACTGTAAGGCACAGATTTATGATTGTTTCTATTAGTACATTTCTTTTCCAAAATTTTCTTCAGGGAAGTTTATGCTCCGGTTTTTAATCCCATTTAAAGATCAGCACCCTAAATGCGTAACACACGGTCAATCTTAATCTGTTCCATTTTGACAGTATTCTGACCAATATTCGTTGCGTTGTTTAAGTTGTTGAGCAGACACATTTTTCGAACATATGTAGCGATGGATTAGAAATCTGTTCCAAAATGATTCAGATTATGACTGAACGTGTGTTACGCAATTAGGGTGTTAAGGCTTGTGTCCACGCCAAGGATCTTCAGCATTTGGACGCACTAAATTTGTGGGCGAGTGCGGGGTGATGTAGCCGTGCAGTCTTTAATCGGTCGCATTTTTAATTTATTATAACACTAGCTTCCGCCCGCGGCTTCGCCTGCGTAGAAGTCAGAAATTATCCCGCAGGAACGTACTACCGATATAAAAAGTATCAAATGTGTTAATCTAGGTTGTAATCTATCTGTGTGCCAAATTTCATCTAAATCCATTCTGCTGTTTTTGCGTGATTGAGTAACAAATATCCAAATCATCTTCACAAACTTTCACATTTATAATATTACGGAAAACCCTTTTTTACCCCTTTAGGGGTAGATTTTCTAAAAACCCTGATACACGTTATTCTTTATTTTTGATTTTAGTTATAAATACTGAGTTTCGAGTTAATCAGACCGCGCATTAAAATTCTTCCATACAAACTTTGAGACCCCCCAATCCCCATTTAGGGGGTAGTTTAGAAAAACAATAAATTACCAACTTTATAATTAACTCAGAAAAGTATTTGTGCCAAGTTTCAAGTTTATTAACTCAATGAATAAGATTTTTCATAATAACAAAATCCCCCCTTTTCACCCGCTTAAAGGTCATATTTCCAAAAACTATTTCTTAGTGCTCCCCTACATTATAAAAGGAAGCCGTGTGCAAAATTTCACGTTCCTAGTCCTAGTAGTTTCGGCTGTGCGTTGATTGATCAGTCAGTCAGTTTCTCCTTTTATATGTATATAGAAAAATAATGCATATTTGTAAAAAGTAACAAAATCAAATCATTTTCATTTGTATTGCAAAGCAGTAGACATTTTTTTTACTCTTTTGTTAAAAAATGAAGGAGTAAAATGGTTTCATCTCAACGATTGGAGGTGATTTGGTTTTTTTTTTTATTATTATTTGATACCCATAGAAAAGTTATGCCTAAACCAAATGACGTATCATATTATGTAGATTACTATTTTTTTCAAATGTAGTTTCTCTGTAAATGCCGACGATGATACGTAATTTAATTTAGCAGACTTTAAAGACACTTGCGCAAAAACGCATTTCGAACACATATTATACTGTTTTAAATAAGTTGTCAGAAAATAATTTAACTATTCATTATTACTTAAATACGTTTCTGCCGTATGTGCTATTAATAATATTAAATATTAATTTGGCAAAGTAATTACTAGCAGTGTAATCCGTGAGCATACTATTAAAACGTCAACTCATTCAGATTATAATTAAAGAGCACGATTTATTACGAGCAGATTATGATTTTAGCTAGACTACAATATTGGTCCAAAGTATCCGCACCAATGTTTGACCCAACAATATCCGTTTGTAGAGATGTAGGTTTATATAATTTAAAGTGTATTTTGTAACTAATAATGTTCTTATCTGAGTAGTGTAATTAGGTAATCGTTACTGGGATATAGGTAATAATTAGGGAGGATATAATTAAAACACTTAAGACTCGATTAATTTATTGACCTAGAAATACTAATATTAACTCAGATTATCGCTTCGCATATTAATTTATAGTTTAAAATACGACTCCTTACAATCTAAAAGTCAGGTTTTTTGGGTCTTTTAAACCTTGACTGGTTCAAATGTTGGCTCCAACGTGTGAGTCAGCATCATGCTCTACTACGCTCGTGAGAAACTGTCTAGCTGCTCTGTGCTGCCAGCAAATCGTGATAATTATAACTTGATGTTGTTCATTGTAATCTTAATTCTCGTTTTGCTAATTATAACTCTAATTGAAGTGGTAATGGAAATAAATAAAGAGATGAAGTTACAAAATGCCCGAAATATTTCTTTCTGTCTTTACTTTCGTTTAAAATAGAAAGTAGTAGGTAAAACATTTCATACACTTAATAAATTGCATTCGGTGAAATGGCGTTATGAATATTTTTTTGACGTTTCATTATTTTTGTTGTGTGAGGTGAAATGCTTTAGTGTCGTTTTTATTCAATATCATCTACCTAGCCTTTTCCCAACTATGTTGGGGTCGGCTTCCAGTCTAACCGGATGCAGCTGAATACCAGTATTTTACATGGAGCGACTGCCTATCTGACCTCCACAACCCAGTTACTGGGTAATACGATACCCCTTGGTAAGACTGGTTGTCAGACTTTCGGGCTTCTGACGACCCGTAACAACTGTCAAAGGTCCACAAATTACAGCCGGGACCAACGGCTTAACGTGCTTTCCGAGGCACGGAGGGGTCTTGGTATGTAAAGATGGTCACCCATCCACGGACCAACCGCGGCAAGCGTAGCTTAACCTGATCGATCGACCCGCGCAGCTATTGTTACTTAGCCACAAGCCCCTGTTTTTATTCAATAAACCTGTCAATTTATGCAATTTATTAATAACATACTTAATTTTGGGTGTCCATAACCATTATTAACTGTCCAACGATCAGTGGTCCAGACGAGATTTATTGTTTTTGGTATTTATTTAAACGTACTCCTGTTCCCTTCTAGAAAATGATTCCTGTCCTGTACAATTTTGATGCTCGGAGGACCAATATTCGATTGAAAAAGAATTCATCATCATCATCAGCCTACAGCAGTCCACTGCTGGACATAGGCCTCTCCAATTGCTCGCCATTCAGCTCGATTCTCGGCAACTCTCATCCAGTTGCTACCAGTAACCCTGCGAAGATCGTCACTCCACCTAGCCTGAGGGCGTCCTACCTTACGTTTGCCGATTCGCGGTCTCCACTCAAGAACACGTCTATCCCAACGGTCATCGGTTCTACGGCTAATGTGGCCGGCCCATTGCCACTTCAGCTTGCTAATTCTGTGAGCTATGTCGACAACTTTGGTTCTCTACCGGATCACCTCATTCCGGATTCTATCTTTCAGAGAAACTCCGAGCATAACTCGTTCCATAGCTCGCTGAGCGACTTTGAATTGATGGACCAGCCGTACCGTGAGTGTCCACGTTTCAGCTCCGTAGGTCATAACATAAAAAGAATTCAATGTCTATTAATTTAAGTTCAAATGCGTAGTAAAACTTCTAAACATTTTAATTAGTAGTTTGAAGGTCACTTAAATTGACTTCTCTATTCAGAGTCAGCCCGAACAACCCATATAAAAACCTTGCTGACTGACTACTGAAGGGTTCGTGGCTATGTAATAAAAGCCGCATGGGTAGATTGATCAAGGTAAGTTTCGTTTACCGCGGTCGGTCTGCAGATGGGTAACGATCTATAGATACCGAAACCCGTCCGTGCCCCAAGCACGTTTACCCGCCTGTCCCAGGCAGTCAGAAGCCATAAAGTCTGACAATCAGTCTTACCAAGGGGTATCGTATTAACCAGTAACTGGGCTGTGGACGTCAAATTGGCAGTCGCTCCATGTAAAATACTGGTATTCAGCTCCATCTGGTTACACTGGAAACCAACCCAAATATATTTGGGAAAAGGCTAGCTTAATTACTGAATAGCAAATAATTTTACTACAGCGTGACCTATTTCCATATAACAAAAAAAAATAACAAAAAATGCAAAACAACCCTGAAGAAGTTTGGGCACGCCACGATTGCGGCGGTAAGTCCCCTCTTTGAGGAGTGGCTTGAGAGGCGGCATGGCGTCCTCACCTTCTGCCTGACGCAGGTCCTCACCGGACACGGTAGTTTCGGGAGGTTCGTTTCGGATAAGGCGGGAGGAAACGCTCGGGTGTTTCCACTGCGACGATCGCCCTAAGGACACGGTGGAGCACACGGTGGCGGTCTGCCCGGCTTGGGCGGAGCACCGCCGTGTTCTCGTGGAGGCGATCGGCGGCGGCGATCTCTCGCGTCCGGCCCTGTTCCAGGCCATGGTACGGAGCGAGAGTGCATGGGTAGCCGTCACCTCCTTCAGCGAAGCAGTAATGCTCGCGAAGAGGGAGGCGGCACACGTGAGGGAGAGGCAGTCTATGCGCCCTCACGGCCCTAGCTGCCGCAAGAGACGCCCTGGGCGTCGGGAATCCCAGGCCTATTTCCGGCCACCGTAGGCATGAGCTTGCGGACGGCGAGTAATGGGTAGCTCGCTGTCCGGTAAGGACCAAGCCCAAGTTGACAGCGCGTTGTGTTCCACGCGCGCCTCAAAGAGATGTCGGCACAAAGTGATGGGGCCCGCAAGGGCCGATGCCTGCCAGGGGTGCGGGTTTGTTCGAAAGAGATACCGCAGCCCCTGGCATATAGGCTACTGAGGGAACACCGGTGGGTTTTAGTCAGCAAAAATCTGACACGCCCTCCTGCTCTCTACCCAGAGCGGGAGAAGTCATTTGAGGATTTCCCAGCCTCCAAAAAAAAAACCCTGATGAAATTGTAGTAATAACGTACGTAGACTGCAAGCAAGATCATTTACAATGTCTTTTTATCTTTCTCTGCACAATAATGCTGTAATGTAGAATGAAACATGTCCGAAAGTTTTATTGAAATATTTCACGGAATGAAAACGAAAGTGTTTCGAGTGAAAGTGACATAAAGACCATTTTTTTTTGTAATAAGCAATGCTAATTATTATGTAAGAATAATTGTATTTAATTCTTTAGGGCCGTTAATTCTTCAGTAGAATTTAAGAAGTACTTATATTAATGTTAAAACGCCGTATACATAAACTCAAAAAGTTATTACCGAACGGATTTTCAAGCGGTTTTCACTAATAGACGGAGAAAGAAGAGAGGGAGAAAGATTTAGATGTATAATTTGTGAAGGTTTTGTTTAAAGTAACAAAAGCTGGCAAATGCTAGTTTAAAATAATAACGTAATGTTTTAAAAACTTACCTGAGATACTTTTTTGTCTTGTATTAAGTAATACGTTCCACGCGGTTATCGAACTAAGTTACCATTATTACATTTAAAATTGTTTTTAATTCATATATTATTAAACAATAGCAGGATATGTCAAGGCTGCATGCTTACATTTTATCATAATATTGATATTACGGGAATACAAAAACACGTCATGTATTCTTCCATAGTTGCACATGTGCTACAATATTATGAGATAGGTATAATTATAATAACCAATACCTATACGTAGATATAAAGGTTCATCGAGGCGCAAACTGTAACCATAAAGTTCGCACATCATTCTAAACACTCTAGCGTAGTAATTATGCGTCGGTTTTCAAAAAACATTTTTAAAAGGAATGTTTTTTCACAGAAAAGTCCAATACCTCAAAATGAACCTCGAACCTCGAACTACGTTCAGAATCATGTTCAGAATCTACGGTAGCAAGTTGTGCGTCCCTCCCACCCTATATAGAAGCCTTCGTTATTTAATAATTTTACTGACTCGCCATACTTTCAATTTTCCCGCGGATTTCTTAGGGATTCTCTAGGCCACCGGTCCACCAAAATGAAATCTTACTAACACTGTACTTCCAGTATGCGGTCTATTTCGCTCGCTCAAAATCTAAAAATCATTTTCTAGTTCTTCACTTTTACATTTTCAAGTTCTTACACTTTTACATTTTCAAGTTCTGACACTTTTTAATTTCTCAAGTTCTTATTACTTTTCTGTGAAACTTGTCATTGAAGCTAACTATTGGAGAGGCCTAAGTCCAGCATTGACTCTTTCGGCTGGGATTATGATTTTCTTTACCCTTGAAGACTGAACTGTCTATCCCAAGTCATCGAGTCGTAAAAGCATGATCAAGACTGATCAAATGAAACCTTCCAATCTAAACATAATATAAAAAATAAATTTATGTAATGTACTATATACTCAGAAATAAATATACTATTACTATTAAATCGACATTATTCTAACGGAATGTATTCATTGAACGATTCTGTAACTTTGACTAATGATAGATTCATTGGGTAATTAATTATATAAAATTGAATATAACCGATTAATTTTGGCGTCCAATTAGCGATCTGACAATAATTAGATTTAGGTACCGTTACTATATGCACTATTTATCATAACGGTAATACCTAGTTAGCTAACGGTAAACTTAAACTGAATGCAATCGAATCGATTATGCTTCATAACAACATTATAACGATGTGGTGGCTGTTCTGAAATAATCACTAAGTATATTTTTAAATTCAAATGCTTCTTAATTTATACCTTTATCTTCTAAATACCTAAGGGTACTTGACTGATGGGACCCGCAAGGGTCGATGCCTGCCAGGGGTGCGGGTTTGTTCGAAAGAGACACCACAGCCCCTGGCTTAAGGGCTACTGAAGGAACACGGGTGGGTTTTAGTCAGTAAAAGTCTGACACGCCCTCCTGCTCCACCCAGAGCGGGAGAAGTTATTTGATGATTTCCCACCCAAAAAAAAAAAAAAAAAAAAAAAAAGGGTACTTGACTGAGTAATAATAGCCACACGATTCGATTGATCAAGTTAAGCTACGCTTAACGCGGTCAGTCTTTGGATGGGTGACCTTCCTAACATACCGAGACTTAGGGCCGTGGGTTTTAAAGCACGTTAAATCGTTAGTACCAGCTGTTTTTCGTGGATCTTGGCAGTTGTTACAGGCTGGTCTTACCTATGGGTACTGTATTCCCCAGTAGGTAACTGGATTTTGGAGGCCAGAATGGCAGGTGCTTCATGTAAAATAATTGTATCCAGCTACATCCGGTTCGACTGAGAAATCGACCAACATAGTTGGGAAAAATTTAGGCAGCTGCGAGAGGGGATTGTTCCACAACACAGGAAAAATTATTTTTATTTTATTTAAGAAAGACAAGAAAACAGAATTGTGTGAAAAAGGGAGAGGGAGTGGGACAATACAAACTAGTTAGTTTTTTTTTTTTATCGCCGCCGCCGATCGTCTCCACGAGGACACGGCGGTGCTGCACCCAAGCCGGGCAGACCGCCTCTGTGTGCTCCACTGTGTCCTCAGGGCGATCTTCGCAGTGGAAACACCCGGGCATTTCCTCCCGCCCAATCCGAAACAGGAACCTCCCGAAACAACTGTGTCCGGTGAGGACCTGCCTCAGGCGGAAGGTGAGGACGCCATGCTGCCTCTCAAGCCACTCCTCAAAGAGGGGACTTACCGCCGCAATCGTGGCGTGCCCAAAACTACTTAGATTCGATTCGATTTAAGAAAATACCTACGTACAATTAGAAAATTTCCAGTTGGACAGAAGCCACCTTCGGGAGCTTCGATTCCGACCTTGCAAGTTTTAAAAAGAAGATGCCGCAAAGAAATTCAAGTATCTGAATAGACCGGTTATTGTTCGTATCAATCGTAACGGTTGCAAAAGTTGTTATTTCGTAACCAAAAAGGTCATTCAAATATTTTTATGTCTGTATTGACGGTGATCTCAACCCTAAAAAAAACAGTTTGATAAAGACCTGTTTAATGGGCGCTAGCTGCTGTGCCTTGGCTCCATACGTGTGCCTTTGTTTTAAGGTACAGTCGCCAGCAGGTCAAGCTATCCAAAACTGTCAAATTTTCCCAATTGAACATAAACCTTATTCCTTTGTAATAAAGTTGAAAAACTATCAAAGACATTTGACAGATTGGGGTAGCTTGGTGTGCTGGCCTCTGTACTAAGCAACTGTTTCGAGGATTTCCCGGGGAGACCCCGCGTCCAAAATAGTGGTCTTGATTTTTCTCCTTAGAGACTTCTCAGTAAAGAAAATAGGAGATTGAATAAGGTGTCCAGATTATGGCAATATTCTATGTAGCTATTGCATGTATGTCAGACTTTTATCATACATTACTGGCAGAGTGTGAGACTGTTGCGCTTGTGATATTTTTATGCTTTGTTGATTATGTATTATCTGAGCCCTGAGACTGTGTCAGTAAGTTATCTTTTTTGGTGTTGTGGAAATTTCACACATAAATACAATAGCTCGCCATTCAGCTCGATTCTCGGCAACTCTCATCCAGTTGCTACCAGTAACCCTGCGAAGATCGTCACTCCACCTAGCCTGAGGGCGTCCTACCTTACGTTTGCCGATTCGCGGTCTCCACTCAAGAACACGTCTATCCCAACGGTCATCGGTTCTACGGCTAATGTGGCCGGCCCATTGCCACTTCAGCTTGCTAATTCTGTGAGCTATGTCGACAACTTTGGTTCTCTACCGGATCACCTCATTCCGGATTCTATCTTTCAGAGAAACTCCGAGCATAGCTCGTTCCATAGCTCGCTGAGCGACTTTGAATTGATGGACCAGCCGTACCGTGAGTGTTCACGTTTCAGCTCCGTAGGTCATAACATAAAAAGAATTCAATGTCTATTAATTTAAGTTCAAGTGCGTAGTAAAACTTCTAAACATTTTAATTAGTAGTTTGAAGGTCACTTAAATTGACTTCTCTATTCAGAGTCAGCCCGAACAACCCATATAAAAACCTTGCTGACTGACTACTGAAGGGTTCGTGGCTATGTAATAAAAGCCGCATGGGTAGATTGATCAAGGTAAGTTTCGTTTACCGCGGTCGGTCTGCAGATGGGTGACGATCTATAGATACCGAAACCCGTCCGTGCCCCAAGCACGTTTACCCGCCGGTCCCAGGCAGTCAGAAGCCATAAAGTCTGACAACCAGTCTTACCAAGGGGTATCGTATTAACCAGTAACTGGGCTGTGGACGTCAAATTGGCAGTCGCTCCATGTAAAATACTGGTATTCAGCTCCATCTGGTTACACTGGAAACCAACCCAAATATATTTGGGAAAAGGCTAGCTTAATTACTGAATAGCAATTAATTTTACTACAGAGTGACCTATTTCCATATAACAAAAAAAAAAAAAAAAAATGCAAAACAACCCTGAAGAAGTTTGGGCACGCCACGATTGCGGCGGTAAGTCCCCTCTTTGAGGAGTGGCTTGAGAGGCGGCATGGCGTCCTCACCTTCCGCCTGACGCAGGTCCTCACCGGACGCGGTTGTTTCGGGAGGTTCGTTTCGGATAAGGCGGGAGGAAACGCTCGGGTGTTTCCACTGCGACGATCGCCCTAAGGACACGGCGGAGCACCGCCGTGTTCTCGTGGAGGCGATCGGCGGCGGCGATCTCTCGCGCCCGGCCCTGTTCCAGGCCATGGTACGGAGCGAGAGTGCATGGGTAGCCGTCACCTCCTTCAGCGAAGCAGTAATGCTCGCGAAGAGGGAGGCGGCACACGTGACGGAGAGGCAGTCTATGCGCCCTCACGGCCCTAGCCGCCGCAAGAGACGCCCTGGGCGTCGGGAATCCCAGGCCGATTTCCGGCCACCGTAGGCATGAGCTTGCGGACGGCGAGTAATGGGTAGCTCGCTGTCTGGTAAGGACCAAGCCCAAGTTGACAGCGCGTTGTGTTCCACGCGCGCCTCAAAGAGATGTCGGCACAAAGTGATGGGGCCCGCAAGGGCCGATGCCTGCCAGGGGTGCGGATTTGTTCGAAAGAGATACCGCAGCCCCTGGCATACAGGCTACTGAGGGAACACCGGTGGGTTTTAGTCAGTAAAAATCTGACACGCCCTCCTGCTCTCTACCCAGAGCGGGAGAAGTCATTTGAGGATTTCCCAGCCTCCAAAAAAAAACCCTGATGAAGTTGTAGTAATAACGTACGTAGACTGCAAGCAAGATCATTTACAATGTCTTTTTATCTTTCTCTGCACAATAATGCTGTAATGTAGAATGAAACATGTCCGAAAGTTTTATTGAAATATTTCACGGAATGAAAACGAAAGTGTTTCGAGTGAAAGTGACATAAAGACCAAATTTTTTTGTAATAAGCAATGCTAATTATTATGTAAGAATAATTGTATTTAATTCTTTAGGGCCGTTAATTCTTCAGTAGAATTTAAGAAGTACTTATATTAATGTTAAAACGCCGTATACATAAACTCAAAAAGTTATTACCGAACGGATTTTCAAGCGGTTTTCACTAATAGACAGAGGGAGAAAGATTTAGATGTATAATTTGTGAAGGTTTTGTTTAAAGTAACAAAAGCTGGCAAATGCTAGTTTAAAATAATAACGTAATGTTTTAAAAACTTACCTGAGATACTTTTTTGTCTTGTATTAAGTAATACGTTCCACGCGGTTATCGAACTAAGTTACCATTATTACATTTAAAATTGTTTTTAATTCATATATTATTAAACAATAGCAGGATATGTCAAGGCTGCATGCTTACATTTTATCATAATATTGATATTACGGGAATACAAAAACACGTCATGTATTCTTCCATAGTTGCACATGTGCTACAATATTATGAGATAGGTATAATTATAATAACCAATACCTATACGTAGATATAAAGGTTCATCGAGGCGCAAACTGTAACCATAAAGTTCGCACATCATTCTAAACACTCTAGCGTAGTAATTATGCGTCGGTTTTCAAAAAACATTTTTAAAAGGAATGTTTTTTCACAGAAAAGTCCAATACCTCAAAATGAACCTCGAACCTCGAACTACGTTCAGAATCATGTTCAGAATCTACGGTAGCAAGTTGTGCGTCCCTCCCACCCTATATAGAAGCCTTCGTTATTTAATAATTTTACTGACTCGCCATACTTTCAATTTTCCCGCGGATTTCTTAGGGATTCTCTAGGCCACCGGTCCACCAAAATGAAATCTTACTAACACTGTACTTCCAGTATGCGGTCTATTTCGCTCGCTCAAAATCTAAAAATCATTTTCTAGTTCTTCACTTTTACATTTTCAAGTTCTTACACTTTTACATTTTCAAGTTCTGACACTTTTTAATTTCTCAAGTTCTTATTACTTTTCTGTGAAACTTGTCATTGAAGCTAACTATTGGAGAGGCCTAAGTCCAGCATTGACTCTTTCGGCTGGGATTATGATTTTCTTTACCCTTGAAGACTGAACTGTCTATCCCAAGTCATCGAGTCGTAAAAGCATGATCAAGACTGATCAAATGAAACCTTCCAATCTAAACATAATATAAAAAATAAATTTATGTAATGTACTATATACTCAGAAATAAATATACTATTACTATTAAATCGACATTATTCTAACGGAATGTATTCATTGAACGATTCTGTAACTTTGACTAATGATAGATTCATTGGGTAATTAATTATATAAAATTGAATATAACCGATTAATTTTGGCGTCCAATTAGCGATCTGACAATAATTAGATTTAGGTACCGTTACTATATGCACTATTTATCATAACGGTAATACCTAGTTAGCTAACGGTAAACTTAAACTGAATGCAATCGAATCGATTATGCTTCATAACAACATTATAACGATGTGGTGGCTGTTCTGAAATAATCACTAAGTATATTTTTAAATTCAAATGCTTCTTAATTTATACCTTTATCTTCTAAATACCTAAGGGTACTTGACTGAGTAATAATAGCCACACGATTCGATTGATCAAGTTAAGCTACGCTTAACGCGGTCAGTCTTTGGATGGGTGACCTTCCTAACATACCGAGACTTAGGGCCGTGGGTTTTAAAGCACGTTAAATCGTTAGTACCAGCTGTTTTTCGTGGATCTTGGCAGTTGTTACAGGCTGGTCTTACCTATGGGTACTGTATTCCCCAGTAGGTAACTGGATTTTGGAGGCCAGAATGGCAGGTGCTTCATGTAAAATAATTGTATCCAGCTACATCCGGTTCGACTGAGAAATCGACCAACATAGTTGGGAAAAATTTAGGCAGCTGCGAGAGGGGATTGTTCCACAACACAGGAAAAATTATTTTTATTTTATTTAAGAAAGACAAGAAAACAGAATTGTGTGAAAAAGGGAGAGGGAGTGGGACAATACAAACTAGTTAGTTTTTTTTTTTTATCGCCGCCGCCGATCGTCTCCACGAGGACACGGCGGTGCTGCACCCAAGCCGGGCAGACCGCCTCTGTGTGCTCCACTGTGTCCTCAGGGCGATCTTCGCAGTGGAAACACCCGGGCATTTCCTCCCGCCCAATCCGAAACAGGAACCTCCCGAAACAACTGTGTCCGGTGAGGACCTGCCTCAGGCGGAAGGTGAGGACGCCATGCTGCCTCTCAAGCCACTCCTCAAAGAGGGGACTTACCGCCGCAATCGTGGCGTGCCCAAAACTACTTAGATTCGATTCGATTTAAGAAAATACCTACGTACAATTAGAAAATTTCCAGTTGGACAGAAGCCACCTTCGGGAGCTTCGATTCCGACCTTGCAAGTTTTAAAAAGAAGATGCCGCAAAGAAATTCAAGTATCTGAATAGACCGGTTATTGTTCGTATCAATCGTAACGGTTGCAAAAGTTGTTATTTCGTAACCAAAAAGGTCATTCAAATATTTTTATGTCTGTATTGACGGTGATCTCAACCCTAAAAAAAACAGTTTGATAAAGACCTGTTTAATGGGCGCTAGCTGCTGTGCCTTGGCTCCATACGTGTGCCTTTGTTTTAAGGTACAGTCGCCAGCAGGTCAAGCTATCCAAAACTGTCAAATTTTCCCAATTGAACATAAACCTTATTCCTTTGTAATAAAGTTGAAAAACTATCAAAGACATTTGACAGATTGGGGTAGCTTGGTGTGCTGGCCTCTGTACTAAGCAACTGTTTCGAGGATTTCCCGGGGAGACCCCGCGTCCAAAATAGTGGTCTTGATTTTTCTCCTTAGAGACTTCTCAGTAAAGAAAATAGGAGATTGAATAAGGTGTCCAGATTATGGCAATATTCTATGTAGCTATTGCATGTATGTCAGACTTTTATCATACATTACTGGCAGAGTGTGAGACTGTTGCGCTTGTGATATTTTTATGCTTTGTTGATTATGTATTATCTGAGCCCTGAGACTGTGTCAGTAAGTTATCTTTTTTGGTGTTGTGGAAATTTCACACATAAATACAATAGCTCGCCATTCAGCTCGATTCTCGGCAACTCTCATCCAGTTGCTACCAGTAACCCTGCGAAGATCGTCACTCCACCTAGCCTGAGGGCGTCCTACCTTACGTTTGCCGATTCGCGGTCTCCACTCAAGAACACGTCTATCCCAACGGTCATCGGTTCTACGGCTAATGTGGCCGGCCCATTGCCACTTCAGCTTGCTAATTCTGTGAGCTATGTCGACAACTTTGGTTCTCTACCGGATCACCTCATTCCGGATTCTATCTTTCAGAGAAACTCCGAGCATAGCTCGTTCCATAGCTCGCTGAGCGACTTTGAATTGATGGACCAGCCGTACCGTGAGTGTTCACGTTTCAGCTCCGTAGGTCATAACATAAAAAGAATTCAATGTCTATTAATTTAAGTTCAAGTGCGTAGTAAAACTTCTAAACATTTTAATTAGTAGTTTGAAGGTCACTTAAATTGACTTCTCTATTCAGAGTCAGCCCGAACAACCCATATAAAAACCTTGCTGACTGACTACTGAAGGGTTCGTGGCTATGTAATAAAAGCCGCATGGGTAGATTGATCAAGGTAAGTTTCGTTTACCGCGGTCGGTCTGCAGATGGGTGACGATCTATAGATACCGAAACCCGTCCGTGCCCCAAGCACGTTTACCCGCCGGTCCCAGGCAGTCAGAAGCCATAAAGTCTGACAACCAGTCTTACCAAGGGGTATCGTATTAACCAGTAACTGGGCTGTGGACGTCAAATTGGCAGTCGCTCCATGTAAAATACTGGTATTCAGCTCCATCTGGTTACACTGGAAACCAACCCAAATATATTTGGGAAAAGGCTAGCTTAATTACTGAATAGCAATTAATTTTACTACAGAGTGACCTATTTCCATATAACAAAAAAAAAAAAAAAAAATGCAAAACAACCCTGAAGAAGTTTGGGCACGCCACGATTGCGGCGGTAAGTCCCCTCTTTGAGGAGTGGCTTGAGAGGCGGCATGGCGTCCTCACCTTCCGCCTGACGCAGGTCCTCACCGGACGCGGTTGTTTCGGGAGGTTCGTTTCGGATAAGGCGGGAGGAAACGCTCGGGTGTTTCCACTGCGACGATCGCCCTAAGGACACGGCGGAGCACCGCCGTGTTCTCGTGGAGGCGATCGGCGGCGGCGATCTCTCGCGCCCGGCCCTGTTCCAGGCCATGGTACGGAGCGAGAGTGCATGGGTAGCCGTCACCTCCTTCAGCGAAGCAGTAATGCTCGCGAAGAGGGAGGCGGCACACGTGACGGAGAGGCAGTCTATGCGCCCTCACGGCCCTAGCCGCCGCAAGAGACGCCCTGGGCGTCGGGAATCCCAGGCCGATTTCCGGCCACCGTAGGCATGAGCTTGCGGACGGCGAGTAATGGGTAGCTCGCTGTCTGGTAAGGACCAAGCCCAAGTTGACAGCGCGTTGTGTTCCACGCGCGCCTCAAAGAGATGTCGGCACAAAGTGATGGGGCCCGCAAGGGCCGATGCCTGCCAGGGGTGCGGATTTGTTCGAAAGAGATACCGCAGCCCCTGGCATACAGGCTACTGAGGGAACACCGGTGGGTTTTAGTCAGTAAAAATCTGACACGCCCTCCTGCTCTCTACCCAGAGCGGGAGAAGTCATTTGAGGATTTCCCAGCCTCCAAAAAAAAACCCTGATGAAGTTGTAGTAATAACGTACGTAGACTGCAAGCAAGATCATTTACAATGTCTTTTTATCTTTCTCTGCACAATAATGCTGTAATGTAGAATGAAACATGTCCGAAAGTTTTATTGAAATATTTCACGGAATGAAAACGAAAGTGTTTCGAGTGAAAGTGACATAAAGACCAAATTTTTTTGTAATAAGCAATGCTAATTATTATGTAAGAATAATTGTATTTAATTCTTTAGGGCCGTTAATTCTTCAGTAGAATTTAAGAAGTACTTATATTAATGTTAAAACGCCGTATACATAAACTCAAAAAGTTATTACCGAACGGATTTTCAAGCGGTTTTCACTAATAGACAGAGGGAGAAAGATTTAGATGTATAATTTGTGAAGGTTTTGTTTAAAGTAACAAAAGCTGGCAAATGCTAGTTTAAAATAATAACGTAATGTTTTAAAAACTTACCTGAGATACTTTTTTGTCTTGTATTAAGTAATACGTTCCACGCGGTTATCGAACTAAGTTACCATTATTACATTTAAAATTGTTTTTAATTCATATATTATTAAACAATAGCAGGATATGTCAAGGCTGCATGCTTACATTTTATCATAATATTGATATTACGGGAATACAAAAACACGTCATGTATTCTTCCATAGTTGCACATGTGCTACAATATTATGAGATAGGTATAATTATAATAACCAATACCTATACGTAGATATAAAGGTTCATCGAGGCGCAAACTGTAACCATAAAGTTCGCACATCATTCTAAACACTCTAGCGTAGTAATTATGCGTCGGTTTTCAAAAAACATTTTTAAAAGGAATGTTTTTTCACAGAAAAGTCCAATACCTCAAAATGAACCTCGAACCTCGAACTACGTTCAGAATCATGTTCAGAATCTACGGTAGCAAGTTGTGCGTCCCTCCCACCCTATATAGAAGCCTTCGTTATTTAATAATTTTACTGACTCGCCATACTTTCAATTTTCCCGCGGATTTCTTAGGGATTCTCTAGGCCACCGGTCCACCAAAATGAAATCTTACTAACACTGTACTTCCAGTATGCGGTCTATTTCGCTCGCTCAAAATCTAAAAATCATTTTCTAGTTCTTCACTTTTACATTTTCAAGTTCTTACACTTTTACATTTTCAAGTTCTGACACTTTTTAATTTCTCAAGTTCTTATTACTTTTCTGTGAAACTTGTCATTGAAGCTAACTATTGGAGAGGCCTAAGTCCAGCATTGACTCTTTCGGCTGGGATTATGATTTTCTTTACCCTTGAAGACTGAACTGTCTATCCCAAGTCATCGAGTCGTAAAAGCATGATCAAGACTGATCAAATGAAACCTTCCAATCTAAACATAATATAAAAAATAAATTTATGTAATGTACTATATACTCAGAAATAAATATACTATTACTATTAAATCGACATTATTCTAACGGAATGTATTCATTGAACGATTCTGTAACTTTGACTAATGATAGATTCATTGGGTAATTAATTATATAAAATTGAATATAACCGATTAATTTTGGCGTCCAATTAGCGATCTGACAATAATTAGATTTAGGTACCGTTACTATATGCACTATTTATCATAACGGTAATACCTAGTTAGCTAACGGTAAACTTAAACTGAATGCAATCGAATCGATTATGCTTCATAACAACATTATAACGATGTGGTGGCTGTTCTGAAATAATCACTAAGTATATTTTTAAATTCAAATGCTTCTTAATTTATACCTTTATCTTCTAAATACCTAAGGGTACTTGACTGAGTAATAATAGCCACACGATTCGATTGATCAAGTTAAGCTACGCTTAACGCGGTCAGTCTTTGGATGGGTGACCTTCCTAACATACCGAGACTTAGGGCCGTGGGTTTTAAAGCACGTTAAATCGTTAGTACCAGCTGTTTTTCGTGGATCTTGGCAGTTGTTACAGGCTGGTCTTACCTATGGGTACTGTATTCCCCAGTAGGTAACTGGATTTTGGAGGCCAGAATGGCAGGTGCTTCATGTAAAATAATTGTATCCAGCTACATCCGGTTCGACTGAGAAATCGACCAACATAGTTGGGAAAAATTTAGGCAGCTGCGAGAGGGGATTGTTCCACAACACAGGAAAAATTATTTTTATTTTATTTAAGAAAGACAAGAAAACAGAATTGTGTGAAAAAGGGAGAGGGAGTGGGACAATACAAACTAGTTAGTTTTTTTTTTTTATCGCCGCCGCCGATCGTCTCCACGAGGACACGGCGGTGCTGCACCCAAGCCGGGCAGACCGCCTCTGTGTGCTCCACTGTGTCCTCAGGGCGATCTTCGCAGTGGAAACACCCGGGCATTTCCTCCCGCCCAATCCGAAACAGGAACCTCCCGAAACAACTGTGTCCGGTGAGGACCTGCCTCAGGCGGAAGGTGAGGACGCCATGCTGCCTCTCAAGCCACTCCTCAAAGAGGGGACTTACCGCCGCAATCGTGGCGTGCCCAAAACTACTTAGATTCGATTCGATTTAAGAAAATACCTACGTACAATTAGAAAATTTCCAGTTGGACAGAAGCCACCTTCGGGAGCTTCGATTCCGACCTTGCAAGTTTTAAAAAGAAGATGCCGCAAAGAAATTCAAGTATCTGAATAGACCGGTTATTGTTCGTATCAATCGTAACGGTTGCAAAAGTTGTTATTTCGTAACCAAAAAGGTCATTCAAATATTTTTATGTCTGTATTGACGGTGATCTCAACCCTAAAAAAACAGTTTGATAAAGACCTGTTTAATGGGCGCTAGCTGCTGTGCCTTGGCTCCACACGTGTGCCTTTGTTTTAAGGTACAGTCGTCAGCAGGTCAAGCTATCCAAAACTGTCAAATTTTCCCAATTGAACATAAACCTTATTCCTTTGTTATAAAGTTGAAAAACTATCAAAGAAATTTGACAGATTGGGGTAGCTTGATGTGCTGGCCTCTATACTAAGCAACTGTTTCGAGGATTTCCCGGGGAGACCCCACGTCCAAAATAGTGGTCTTGATTTTGCTCCTTAGAGACTTCTCAGTAAAGAAAATAGGAGATTGAATAAGGTGTCCAGATTATGGCAATATTCTATGTAGCTATTGCATGTATGTCAGACTTCTAACATACATTACTGGCAGAGTGTGAGACTGTTGCGCTTGTGATATTTTTATGCTTTGTTGATTATGTATTATCTGAGCCCTGAGACTGGTCAATAAGTTATCTTTTTTGGTGTTGTGGAAATTTCACACAAAAATACAATAGGCATGATAGTTACAGTATATGATAAACCTACCTGCCTACATTGGCGTCTCCAGTTAGGTATTTGTGTCGTATCGTGTAATAAAAAACTTATTATAAAAAATATTCGTGATGCGAAAAAACACGATTTTGCGTTTTACAATCAAATGTTGATAAGCTAATCAACTTCACAGATTCAAATACAAAACCTTTGATTGCTGACGAAAAAAACGACGTACCTAGATGAAAACGCAAATAATTTTTCAGTAAAAAATATAGCATTAGCAACCGCTTAAGTGTTAAATAATATTCTATTAAATTATTTGTATGTTACTATGCTAGGATATAATAATATTATACAAACAATATTTGAAAATCGTCAATGAAAACCAGCTCTTTTGCATTTAATTCACCTAAAGTGCCTGCGAGTGGACTTAAACACGTGCGTTACAAGAATTTTACATAAAACAAACTAAATATACTCTTATTGCTGAAAGCTTAAGGTCGTATATTACTTTCTTTGTTTCACTTAATGACAGCTGATACGTTTTCTATGTTAGTTTAGTAGCCTTGTTCCACATAGACACGTTCATATACTTAGGCTGTAATTTAGTGAAATATGTTTTAAGCTCATATAACTTGAGCTTGATTACAATCCTTGACACAATACCTCTTTAGATCTTTGTATCACGTGCTATTGATTAAATAGATGACGGGTGATGAAGATGACATTTATAAATAAGTATGTTATGAATGCTCCAATGACAAAGAATCATTATTATATTTCTTATCTTAATATTAGATCCTTACATATGAAATTAGCGTTTTGTTGAACAGGCTTAGCATCACGCTATTCACGCTATTTATTTCTACTCTACTGTAGAATATAAATCGCTTGTCTTTATTTCTCGGTGAAAAACTGTCAACTGTCTATACGTAAACGTCATTCTTGTCTACTCTTTCGACGACAAAAAGCTTGTTTACGGTTCTCGTGCTAAGTCGGTTGTTAGAAATTCCAAATATAATTTTATTTCAAACTAGCTTTTGCCAGCGGTTTCGCCCGTGTGAAGGTCAGAAATTGTCCCATGGGAACGTATTACCGGGATGAAAGTATGCTTTATGTTAATCCAAATTATAAACTATCTAGTGTGCCAAATTTCATCCAAATCCGTGTGGCCGTTTTTGCGTGATTGAGTAACAAACATCCAAACATCTAAACATCTCAATATCTAAACATCTTTTTCACTTTTATAATATTATAGTATAGTTTTAGTATGAAGAATCATTGACTTTTGTATTTGTCGAATGTAAAAAAATAGTTTTGCTATTTCCATATAAAACGCCAATTTCATATGTAAGGACCTAATACTCGTACAAGCACTTTTAACTCATTAGTCGAACAAGAGGACATTGTTCAATTATTATTAAGGCTCTGTAAGGATCTTTGTTGTAGACAAATGATACAATATTCTGTATATTGTTACGTTGGCACTTAATATAATGTAACATTCGTTTATATTCTGTTGATTAATCAGAATCTAATTCATTTTGAGGATATTGCTATAAACCATTGTAAATAACGCAATGAATTTTATTGAACTGTCAAACTAAAAACCATTCGTACTGTTAGTGTGTATATTAGTGTCTTACCTAGGTTCTATGAGTCGTCACATATAATCCAGTTATATCACTTTGTGGCAATTTCATTCAGAAGTCAAATTGTAATCCTCTTATCTTCTTCTTCTTATATATAAAATTCTCGTGTCACAATGTTAGTTACATTATTCCTCCGAAACGGCTTTACTGATTTTTACCAAATTTTATATGCGTATTCAGTAGGTCTGAGAATCGGCTACTATCTATTTTTCATACCCCTAAGTGATAAGGGTTGTTCACTAGAAATTACCTGCAAAACAACGTTTGCCGGGTCAGCTAGTAGTGTTATAAATGTGAAAGTTTGGATGTTTGTTACTCAATCACGCAAAAATGGCTGAACAGATTTGAATGAAATTTGACACAGAGATAGATTATAACCTGGATTAATACATAGGATACTTTTTATTCCGGTAGTACGTTCCCGTAGAATGATTTTCGACCTCCGCGGGGGCAAAGCCGCTGTCAAAAGCTGGTACAAAATAATTCGTCGATGCATAATCAATAAAGTGTCGAAAATTCGACTTAGATTACGAGGAATGTGTCAAATTGATTATTAATGTTTCGTTTTCAATTCACGCTAATTCTCAGTATCAATCGAATTAATTATTCGGAGATATCATGACATTTTCATTTCTAGTAAACAATTCTAAATGCTGAACACTAAACACGACTACCTATAATGGATATGAGGTCCAATAAAAAGGTGATAAGAACCTTTTATCTGATATCACTATGTGCAATCGCAGTAAAAAATACATACAAACCAGAGGGGTAATTGCTCTGCCAGGGGTGCGGGTTTGTTCGAAAGAGACACCACAGGTCCACAGCCCCTGGCATACGGGCTACTGAAGGAACACGGGTGGGTTTTAGTCAGTAAAAGTCTGACACGCCCTCCTGCTCCACCCAGAGCGGGAGAAGTTATTTGATGATTTCCCAACCAAAAAAAAAGGGGTAATTGCTCTATCAGTAGGAATCGCTTTCGTTTTGTCAATTTCATAACATTCATCATGGCGTTGTTTACGTTGCTAGGCAGTATTTTTTTCGAACATAAGGTGCTGGCAATATGGAGTTAAAAGATAAGAAAGTCACTTATCTAATTTAATACTGTGTAGAAGACCCATAAAAACTTTTTTGACCGCCAAGTGTTTTTGCGCATCTCTCACAATATCCCCAAATTCTTGTTTTGCAAAAGTAACGCTTTCTGTGTGGTTAGGGTTTAAATTGCAAGTATTATTTAATGATTTAGTGATTCCCCAGGTGTGACGTTACTATATTTGAATTGTCATATTAATACGTGAGTAAATTACTTAGTAGTTATTTTAAAAATAATCAATAGAACATAATTAATAGTTCTAGGAAATAACCCGTGAAGTGGTCAACTCGTTGCAATTGTTTTTTCTTATGGTATTGATTGGTGTTGACAGTTATGCTGTCACAATAAAAACTTTGATTAATTGATTACTGGGACAATTCCCAGTAAGCAATTAATCAAAGTTTTTAAGAATTCACATTCCTAGGAATGTGAATTTTTTCATTTGGCGTCCTTAAATTATGTAGGTGAGCACTATAGAAGAGTTTTTGGAAATTAAAACTTAATCGGAGTAAAAGGGGAGGATTTAGTTGGTTTGAATATTCATATTCCCTAAGTTGTGCATATAATGTGATTTTTTTCATTTAGCTTCCTTATATTATGTAGGTGAGCACTATGGAAGAGTTTTTGGAAATTAAAACTTATTGGGGGTAAAAGGGGAGGATTTAGTTGGTTTGAATAATCATATTTCCTGAGTTAATAAACTTGAAACTTGACAGGAATACTTATAGGTGTGTATAAATATACGTAAATCATAAAGTAAGTATTTTTTTTTAAATTACCCCTTAAAGTGCTAGTAACACTTAAGAAATGCTTGACTTTTAAACTTAATACAAGATAAGTTTTTAATAACCAGCCAAATATTCAGAGGTGTTTAATTATCGATATGAGAAATAAGCCAGATATTTTTTGCCCATCGTGAGACTAAGGACCATTTTACTTTCCTTTTTTTGAAAGTTCAGCAATAACAATCAAAGACTTGACAGCTTAAGCAGTATTGCAAACTACAACAACTAGATACTACCAATATAAGGAAAAATCTAAACGTTAGTTCTGTTCGTCCTCGACGCCGAGGCCCACCGCGATGCCCCAATCTATGTCCACTCCGTGACGCTGAGCCTGTAGCTTTAAATTCTTTAAATAATAATTATTCCAATCCATACAGTCCCTTGCTACCGTGCCCCAGAGTCGCCCTAAGTTGAGATCCAACTCTACATGGGGTGCCCTTAGCGTGTAGTCACTTATAGTAACTGCCAGGGCTTAAAAATACTTAAGTATTTTTAAGCCCTGGCAGGAAGCCTTCATTTATTGAGGCACCCACAAGAAGCCCGGTTAAGCAGCCAACAACCTCCTAGGTTGACCTACGAGATGCCATTCAAAACAAAAAAATGTAGTTGTGTTATTGGTTGAGTTGGTGTTGTTGAGTTGTAAAATGCATAGGTAAGCATCATGCCCACCTACTCAGTAGACGCAAAAATAAATAAAAAGTTCCAATATGGTTTTTCCACATAAAATCTAGGTGCTTGTTTTCGTAAAAAATACCCGACATAGAAAATATTTACCTAAGTATCTAAATCTCATGCTTTCTATTTGCTTCCGATATTAATATTTGCACATCCAGCCGTTTAGCGAGATTTTTAGAGAAATTATCGCCCGGGTTTGGCTAGCTGACGTCTTGAAGTCTCTCAGTTGTGAAACCCATGTATCTTAAAATATTATAAAAACATTCCGACGACCTTAACTCAACGGTGTAACTTTCAAATTCGCGTAACTCGTTATTTTTCTTGAGTTCAAGATGTAGTGGTTCTCGCTCTAGACGAAACGGCTTGATTTATTGTATAGGTGATAAAACCTTTCTCTTCACGAGAGATGTCCATTTTAGAACGGCATGTAGTGTAAATTGCATTGTAGATAACAATGTTCTGTGCACGATCAAATGGCGGAATGTCTGGGAGTAGATTTTCCACAGATGTTTGCCGACTCTCTACTTTCAGTGGCCTTATATCGTTTAGTGCCATATTTGAGATCTTAGTGGGCCGTAATTAAGGAAATAAGCAGTGCAGCTTTGGTTAAATCGATTACATTCATCAGTTAGGTTGTGGTCGACTTTTTGGGGATGGTAACGGTTTTTAAACCGCTCTGCGCTTCGAATATTAGTTTCGGATTGCCCATAATGCCCTTAGTCTTTAGAGTAGTTCTCCCTTGGTATGATTATAGGGTTTTTCAGAAAGCCTTACATCCTACTAATATTTCAAAAATAGATCGACCTGCCAGTTTATTCTATAATCATAATAATAAAAAAAAGCATTTGGTAAACTTAGGTCAAATGAACTCTTAAGAGAACTATGATCCCGCCTGATGCTAGAGGATTTTGACTGAGAGATGTATAAGTAATGATATATCGGTTGTTTGTTTGGCACGCAAGACAAGTTTTCGGCATCGTGTGTTTAAAATACTGACATTTACAGGTTTCTGTTTAAACTGATAAATAAACCTGCATTCTGCATAGTTGGTAAAGGTTAAGATAAGAAGTATGTAGCTACTTATGTGAAGTCTATACAGTAATTATGCGATTATATAAAAACAAAACCTTTTTCTCGCCATCAGCTTTTGTTTTTCGACTTGCTTTTTATTCCATGAGTTGAGAATCTGAGTTAAAGTAAATTTTATTGGTAGCTGCACCTTTAGGACTATAATTGCAGATGTTCATCGTTAACTCGGGAGTAATTTCGAGACCCTAAGAACTTGAGGCGGTCAGCGTAAAAGGTTTCAGAGAAAAAACGCTCTGTTAGACTGCAGCCTAAGGCCGCTCGTGAACAAAGAGTTTAAAATAAATCGAACAAAGAGTTTAAAATAAATCGTCGCAGAAACGATAATCAAGATACTCAGTTTATATAAGCACCTACACAGTTATTTGAAAGATAAAAAGTAATTCATCTTTTTTTGCAATTTAAATTGACGAGTTTAGTGTTTTCATCATAAATGAAGCTGATGATGAACAAATTGTTAATGATCGTAACTTGCACATAGGTACCCGCTTTAGACAAAAGGTATTACCTAATTTGTTCAGCAGCAACGAATGTGTGCAAACGCGATGTTTCTCTACAAGCAATGTCAAATCCCATGTAAGTCCTAAATCCGCTAAGTTACCTAATGGAAAATTGTAGCTAAAGGCAAAAGCCACAATTTAACTTAGAAATCTGTCGATCCTGTATATTTCAAAGTTTATCATGAAACACAGAACTAAAATGGTAGCCGCTTCGTTTTCCTGAATACTTGTTTTTTGTAACCCATTCTGCAACCCGCCAAAGACTAAAACAAAAAGGTGATGTTCAAACAAACCCGCCTTCATTATAATGCTGTCTTTACACCGACTCCCAGAATTGGGCAGACGTCGATCAAGTTATACGATTATGATGGAACACGCTTCTGACCAGACGCAATTGATATAGAGAATTTATATGTGCTAGAAATGAACAGGCTGTCTGATTAGAAATTATTTATTGTACAAAAAAACGCTACATCTATTTGAAATAGTGAAAAATTCTAGTCTTCTGGGCACGTTTCCTGATGACAGCGATGCGGACGAATACTTCGACACCTAAGTGACCTTCTGTTTTTGTATTTATTTGTTTAGTTAGTTAGTTTAAATTTTTGTGACAAATTAATTGTTTTTAAATTTTTTGCTTAACGGACTAATGTCTATTCATACAGTACAATTCTAAGCAAAGATAGGAAAACAAATAGAGGAGGAAAACAGTCCAGCTGAGTGCAACGCGTTTGGTAAATAGATAGGCAATGCCACGGAAAAGGAAGTAAGTCACATAACACATTGATCGGATTCGAATACACTAGTTGCTTTTGATGTCTTTCTTACTGATAGGACATGTACGATTACAATTTTGTAATCATAGATCTTGTTCCTCTTTGAAACTAGGTATCAAAACATGATTTGCGTGTAAATGAGACAGTACCTACTATGTTACATGTACGACGAAAGACTTGTCTTAGCCTAGTTGCGCCAGGTCGCTGATGACGTGGCTTTGATCCATCTGGAGGTTCTCCTCACAATAGATCACAGCCACGTCAGAATACAATGTTAAGCTAGCAACATTAATGGTAAAGCAAATGTAGTACCAACTTAAGTTGTCCTTATATTCAAATCACAACTATCATTCCTTGCTATTATACATAAAAGACGGCAAATTGACGTAGGATGCAAATATGCTTAGTTATTGAGTTCTCAGATTATATTCCGATAACCCTAGGCCACTGAACGAGTACAGTTTTTCGATCACTGAACTTCTTGACCAGGCGGCAGTCAATGCTTCATTAATAGGACAAGACTTTACCACCAGTGCATTGAAACAAGCTGTTGATAAACATAAATAAGAAAAACCTGGCACGCCTTTTAAAGAAACAAAATATATAAAAAAACAAATCTGTGTCTTATCTACTGCGTCGTAGAGGTCAGGAGTGACAAATAGGTTACTAATTTGCTGGGGACAATAACATAAAAAGTTGTGTTATCTATTAGGAGTACCTACGAATACTGTGGATCAGTAGCGTATCTCCAAATTTCTGTGAAAACTTCATTGTAACATGAAGTACCTATTATGAATTGATGAAATATAAACCCTTTTCCTTTAGCAATGCAACTTTGAGTTTCTAAAATTAAGCTATTGACATAATGAACTATTTCATTTTATGTGCACGCAAAAATGTATGTCAATAAAAATTTACCTCCATTGCGAATTTATTATAACCAAATAAAAAGTTGAATTTGTTAGAGACGGATTCGTTGTGGCAATTTTACTAAATCTCTACCATTTTATTATATCTTAACATACCTACATTATACATAGATGCAATATGTTGAAAACAGTTTTGAATAATAAGCAAAATTATATCAAAATAAATGACCTAATCGTTGATATTATCATGCCTTGAACTACATTAAGTTTAAAATGTCAAGATTAAACATAGTTCAATTATCGTGCGATGGTTAAACTCTTATGGATATAATAACACACGTACTATTGAGAGGTTGTTGAAATAAAACAGTAGGTAAGCAAAACAATAACTTTATTATAACAATAGTAGTCAAGATTTTCTCTGTGGCCAATTTTTTTTTCCACAATCTCCTCAAAAGTTTCTTGAGACAAAGCAATATTATTAAACTGAATGGGTGACACTTGGTGTAGCCTCTATGGAAGAATATTTTGAATATGCTAAAGAGCCTGGTAGCCATAGAAAACTGGAAAAAAGCAATGATAGTTATTGATGCCACCGCTGTTAATATACAAGTCTACATTCCATATAAAGGAAACGAGCGTAGAGATGTAGCAGCACCACGCACCTCCTGCATTAAAAATTAATAAAAGAAAGCTAACTCATCTAGTTCACCTTATACTCGCGTCGAGGGTTGACGACCGGCTACATCGGTCAAAAGCGATTTAATTGAAACGCCATAAGCGGAGGCCGCACCTGCATGGATGCTACAGCAAGAAGATAATATAGTGACGTAGGCACGTAGCCATTAATCTCGCAATCGAGTCTCGAGAAATTGCAAATGTCCGACTTCACGAGTCGCCTAGTGTGAGCCGATAACGAATTAAATCCACTTTTATGTGGTCGGGTGTTAAAGTTGTTCAATGCTGGACAAATTGCGGTTTAGTAAGTGCGAATGGTGCACTTGATTTTTTGATGTCTTTTATTGGAATGTTATTCGAAAGGTAATTGGATTCAAATAAAGGGCAACACAGAATATAGGCATATAAGCGATTTTTGGAGTACTGCTTTATTTAAAGGTAATGAGATGTAAAGGAACATTTTTATCTGGCTAAATTATGCCTCATCATTCAATTTCATATTAGTCTGCTCTCTGCACTTTAACGAATGAGCAATATCAGAAAATTACCAGGACGAGAGTGAGCCAAATCAGTAATATGGTAATTATTACGGTGCTTGGACGGAGGCAGCTGTCAAACAATCAGGCTTCGTAAAAAATATTGAGTAATTACCTTTAAATTATTGGGTTTTTTTTAAGATATATTGGGCATGGCTAATTTGTTGATACTCCCTTTTTTACAGCAAATTTTTTATCTTTGCTTGCCAGTCTTTATGTCTGGGTTAGTGACCTGCGTTTTCAATTTTTCAAAATCATTGACTTTTATCTTTTTAAGGTCCGTGTGGTGCCGGACTAAAAGAATAGTACTATCCAATTTCATCACGTAGGTATCGTAAAAGGCGAGAGAGGCGAGACTGGGCAGCGTTCTTTATATATTTTTTTAAATTTGTTGGAGGCCTATGTCTGGCAGTGGACGTCTTTCGGGCGTGGCTGGTGATGAATCGTTTGAAATTAATATATTTGTAATGGCGATAATCCGAATATTATGTAGGTATTTTCATATGTTGTCATATCATATACGACATATTCAACCAAAATTGAAACGGTTTTGGTGGATTGAAAAATTACGACAGCAACACTTCCAAAATTGTTACCCCATAAACGTATATTCTAGTACATATTTAATACTTCAAGAAGTATATATTTGTGTAAAAGCAGAATAACCCGAGTGAGAGCCCATACATTACCAACAGAATAATACCACTTGTCCATATTCGAGTAATGGCATCATTTCAATTCATTTTTTCCGTATTCGAGTAATGCCATCATTTCAATACGCGACAGAAAGTTATCAACAAATGCACGTGCATCATTTATTTACTACTATCGTTTCCTGGGTCTTCTACTATCATCGGAAACAAACATTACCACTATAAAATTAATGCTCATATTGTACGATTGTTTACAACACATCACAATCGGCATGTGGCGAATTCTGTAACAGGTTTGTGCAGTTCTGAGTCACATGTTTTTGTGTCTTTGGCCCAATGAGCTGCATTTTCATTGGTATTGGGCGAATCACTATATGACTTGATAATTTTGCGGATGCTGCTCGCTCGAACATCTCTTTTAAGCCAGACAAAGTACCTTTAAGGTGAATTTAGTCCACATTTTTCCCATTCAAACTTCGGGAGTGTATTAATCCACTGTTCGACAATGTACATCAACAATTAAACATGGTATAGTTTCATCTTATTATTAATAATAGGTCTTTACCTATGAAATTGCCGTTTTGTATGAAAAAATTTAAACGAATTTTTTTCATGAATTTTTTATTTGTATTAATCGAAGTAATCACCCATGCAATCAATGCATCTTTGCCATCGCAGTGGCAGTTTATTGATGCCCTTCTTAAAGAAATCAGCTGGACGGGAGGCAACAAATTCTTCAAAGGCATTTTGTACTGCCTCTCGGGTATTAAATTTTTTTCCCGCCAAGAAGTTATCCAAATTCTGGAAAAAGTAGTAGTCTGTAGGCGCAAGGTCTGGTGAGTAGGGCGGATGACGGAGAGCTTCCAACCCCAGTTCTTGCAACTTGGAGACCGTCTGCTGTGCAGTATGAGGTCGCGCGTTGTCGTGCAGGAGCAGCGGAGACGAGCGATTGACCAATGCTGGTTGGAGATGCGCCAGCTTCTCCATCATTGTGTTCAGTTCTTCACAGTACACATCTGCAGTAATGCTCACCCCGTTTGGTAAGAAGCTGTGATGAATCACACCGGCGCTAGACCACCAAACAGTGACCATCACTTTTCTAGGGGTAAGTTTTCGTTTAGGGCATTGTTTAGGTGCTGAACCAGGATCCAACCAACTTGCTGAGCGCTTACGGTTATCAAACAGAATCCATTTTTCATCGCAGGTAACAATGCGGTTCAAAATTCCTTCATTTGTGTGTCTGTTGAGCAGTGTAAGGCACGTCTCGACGCGTACTTCGCGCTGGCGATCATTGAGTTCGTGGGGCACCCATTTGTCAAGCTTTTTTACCTTGCCAATTTGACGCAAATGGACCAATATTGTTTTGACGCTAACGTCGAAAGCTGCTGCTAATTCAGCCGTAGATTGTGTATCATCAGCTTCCACAATCGCCTTTAATTCGTCATTGTCGACCAAAGTCTTCGGACGACCGCGAGGTTCATTTTTCAGGTCGAAATTTCCAGAACGGAAGCGAGCAAACCAATAACAGGTGGTGCGTTGGTTTGTAGTGTTAGCTCCGTAAACGTCGTTGATGTTGCGTGCCGCTTGTGCCGCGTTGCTGCCACGACGGTACTCATATTCCATAATTACTCGAATTTTTAACGTATCCATGATGACGAAAAAGATTGAAATGCGATGAAAATGTAACACTAATCAATAAAGAAATGACTACTTTTAGAAAAAAAAATCCATGTTTTTAAAATAAAATTAATTTGAAATTAGAATTCTTAGCCAAACAAAAATTATTTTGATTTGAAATGGCCAGTACTGCAGAACGGCAATGTCATAGGTAAAGACCTAATATTATCTGTACGGAAACAGAATACTAAAATTCAAAACCATTAAAAAATTAGGAGCCAACAAAGATTAGTTTTTCTTGCTAAATTAACCTAACTTTGGGCCTGTTTAAGTAATCAAAGAAGGGTAAAATCTCGAAAACTAAGTCGGTACCGACAAAGCTCAATTATCAAAAAGTTCAGTAAACTTTATTGGTCATTGATTTACTTTATGCAGTGGTTTTTTCATAAAACCCGATCTTCCGAAGGACATGTCTTAATTTTTTACGCCCCTGTTTTACTATAACTGATCATGCAGCTCATACAATAATACTGTGCGTATCACTACCACTGTTGGACACGAAGCCTGGTGAGACAGCGTGTTTTTGGGGGACTATCTTTTGTAATTTTTGACGTTCAAAAAGTGCTGACACCAGCCTAGTTTGAATAAATGACTTTTGATTTTGATTTTTTCAGCCAGGCCCACCAGTGAGTTCGAGCCGGCGACTAGGTTCCCCTTAAGGATGAAAAGAAAAAGAAAGAATTAAGATGACATAACATAACATGACGTCCGTAATCCAAAAAGAGTTAGATTGAGGTGTACCATGTATTTCACAAGAAAATACATTTATTTAGCAGATACTATTATACATCTAAAATATCGCTGGTTTTCAACTGGACCTGGAGTTTTGAGGTATTGGGTGTATTTGCGTAACACACATAAACTGACAATTGATCGTACTTCCATTCATGTTGACAGTTCAACCACGTTAATTGCGTTATTCAATTTGTGGAACAGAAGAATTTTTCAATCTAATGACGCTGATAAATGATGGTTTAGGAATTACCTTAAAAACCGTCAAAATGTGATTGAAAGTGTGTTCCGCAATAAGGCTGTTTTATACTAAGTGGGTGAGTTGTCATTCAGCGTACAGCAGACACTAAAAAATGTTCAAATTAATTTAAAAATTCGTATTAATTTACAAAACTTTCATACATACAATTCTATAGTCAGCATTTTCTCAATAGAGGAACGGCTTTAGATCATGATAAAGCGATAGCCTTTTCTTACACTATCTTAAATCACAGATTTCCCCGCACATATTATTTTACCTATGGTCTTAATAGTTGGTTATATCTTATTATAACATAGGTACCTTGTCACAGTTTTCACGTAGTTGTGATCTTTAACCCAGCACTTCAAAGATGGACATACTTATTTGTGACTTTTCACATATTTCTTGTTATTGTTTAGAACTGACCCTCGCTACGTTGTCTGGGTAGGTAGAAGCACTGTAATTAAAATGTCTAGGAAAAAATGAAAACCAAATTTTAATTAATATACTTCTGTACTTTTGTTGTTTGCGGTACCTAGAGTGGACTTCATGCTGTGAAGTGGAAGTTGAGTTTTGCCATATAAATAAATGAATACAAGTAATAATTATATTTTTCGTATAGCTTTATAGTTGTTACGGGTAGTCAGAATCTTAACAGTCTGACAGGCAGTCTTACCGAAGAGCATCGCGTTACCCAGTAACTGGGTTGAGGAGGCCAGATAGGCAGTCGCGCCATGTAAAATACTGGTATTCATCTGCATTCAGTTAGACTAGAACCCGACCCCCACATAAGTAGATGAGAAAATGGCTAGAAAGATTGAATAATTTTCGTATAGCTTTCCTATAAAAAACCTACGGACTTTTAATCAAATTCAAAATCAGAATCAAAATATTTTATTTCATATAAACCTGCATGGGCACTTATGAAACGTTAGAAGCTAGGTGCACGGTTTTAAATTGTTGTTTCCTATGGAGAAGAGCCGGCAAGAAATTCCACGGTTACTCTTTTAAAAATACTTGGCTTTAACAATGTTTTCAAATTACAGAGATAAAATGTACGGGAGGACAGTGCAGGCCTGTCAATAAGTACCAGGTACTTAGACGAATACAGAATACAAAATCGTCTACAAATCTACAGTCTGTAACTTGACAGTTGAAGGGAAGAATGTAACTAGCAAGTGATTTCATTTGGAGTCCGAGTATCATACCATATGGACCAGACCCAGAAACATCTGGTCGAGTCGAGACGCAAGAATGATCTCCCATGTATGAGAAAATACTGCCACAACAGAATAGGGACATTTCGGTCGAGTTTGTATTCAGTGCTCGTAGTTGTGGGTTTGATTTCCGCACCGCAACCTGTATTCATTCGTAAACGTGAAAACCGTAGTTTTCTCGTACACATTGCATTGAACCCCGGATGTTGGTTCAATGAGATTGAATAAGTGTGCGACAATGTATGGTCTACATGCATACATGTATGTAAACGACAAAAAGAGTTATTGTGGCATTTGTAAATAGCATGCGAGAACTAAAAATCAAACGTTTATTTGATTTTCAGGCATAGCATACAGGGTAAGTTTTTATCCAGTGCGCAAATTGTAACCATGAAATCAGCATATTATTCTAGAACCCCTAGCGCAGAAATTTTTCGCCGGTTATGCAAAAAGAAATCAGCTGTTTCATAGAAAAGTGCAATACCTACGCGATCAAAATGTATGGAACAGCTGATTCTTTTTTTTATATCTGGCGAAAAAATTCTGCGCTACGGGGGTCTAGATTGATATGCTGAATTCATGGTTACAAGTTGCGCACTGGATAAAAACTTTTCCTGTATAATCATAAGCAAAATCAGTCTGTAATGTTTTCACAGCTGGGACATAGAGACATACCCTTTGTGAGACGCGGGCGCAGTTAGGGTTGGTAGATGTCACATAGATATCTCCGAACTTTTTGTTCTAGGACATGTTGGTTTCCTCACGACGTTTTCTTTCACCGTTTTGAGAGCAGTGGTGATGAAATACTTTACACAAAGTAAAGCGGCCGTCAGGGTTCGAACCTACCTGCAATTCGTAAGTCGCAGCTGTTATCACTGGGCCAACACAGCCATGATAAGAGGGACATCCACATAAAAATCAAGGTATAAAAACGTAACGACAATATTTTATAAGCACGTGCCGTATTTTGTAACTCAATATTGTGGTTAAATATACGCCACTGGCCTACCGTTGAAGCCCTTTCACCGGCATTGATAACACTTCGCGAAAAGTCACCAGCACATTGTATATAATAGGTATACATATATACTTGTAGGTCAACGTTGAAAGTGTACGTTTATCCTCTCATGCCTTGAACCGTTATGACTAATTTTGGTTACAAACGATGTATGAGACAAGGCGGTAATTTCGTTTTTTCTACAGGTGATAAGTTGATGACTTTTGTTGAAGTCTATTGTCATAATTACCTGCTAGTTAAAACTTTTTGGCTTGCGTCATTAGACCACGTTGCAAGGTTTTTTTAACCACAGATCCTCATCATGTTTATTTTTTTTAAGTATAAATCAGCATCATTAAGCAATCATTTGTCAAATGAAGCGAATAGGTATTATTTCTAAAAAATGCTTCGTGATCAGTCAAAATTCTTGCGTAATAAGGTGACTAGGTTATTAATACTTGTGGATCCCGTAAGATGGAATATTCCTCTACTGGCAAGGACACTTATGTTCAAAATTTAATTTAAAGTTCACATATTTTTAAACCACAAATAACCAAATCTAGAACTTCAGTCACGACGATTTGTTCAACTGATTTGTTCCAAGGTTTTTTTAATAACGATGAATAGAAAACGTATGCCCATACCTTCATCCATGTTATGAACATAGACGAGCAGTATTGTGAATGAATAAAGGTACTTTCAATAATAAATTATTGTTTGATATATTTTTACTTTATTCAAACAACGTGTATTTGTTAAACTATGAGAAAACGATCTACACGTGAGAGGAAACAGGGTGGTGGGACCTTAGGTCATCGTTCGCATGTAGTTTGTTTTTTCATATAAACGTATTCTGCGACTTAAGATTAAAGCTAGTTTTGGCGTCAGTAGCGCGCCCTTAGCTTGGTTCCCTTAAAATTCGTCAGATTTTTGTTAGGCTACATAAAATCTGTCTTTTTTGAAACTTACCGTGCCTAGTCCCTCTATCACTTTTAAAACACCTTTAAGCTTCTCTGTAAGTGGAAGCGAATTATCATAAGGTCGAGCTTGGTTAGCGATGATCGCCATCCTACGAATATTTTAGTCATGTTCTTGATGTTTCGGCCCCTGTAGGCTTAGATTTAATCTTACAAGATTTCTAATTCCTTAAACGAGACGAAATCATTTAATCTCATTTTCGGGAAATTGAATCAACATGGCAGTTCTTTCTCCTTGCTATGGAGTAAATTCTCTTTCTTTACCATCAAACTAGAGCTAGCTAGTTTAAAGCATTATCTCAGTTCCACATGTCAATACCACTAACAACTTTCCATGGTCCATTAAAGTGAAAAGCATAATCGATAAATGATGACAAACAATAGTTAATTAAGTAGTTAGCTGACTGAGCTTGCTCCACGCCTTTGCTGTTGCGGGGCGTGTAAAACTATCTACCGACGGCACCAATTAGCTATGTTTGTCTTTTATTACATTTCTACAAAATTGCTACTACATGAAAGAAAGGAAGGTACCTATTATCATTACATTTTGGCAAATATTTTCAAGTAGAACAATATAGTAGGTTAAGATAGAATTGATAGAAACATATATTATACTTAAGTTTTGCAACTCCAAAATTCTGAAAGAGGGGCCAAAATTTCTCTAGTTGCATATTAATCTTTGGGGACTTATTTTGAACGTAGGAATCAAAGACATAATATTCTTAAATGGCCAGTGGTCATATTACTTCTCATAAATACACGAAAAAGATAAAGATAACGGTGTTTTCGTAGTAAACAGTATGACCTTAAAGTTACATGGAAGTTGTCCGTTTCAATATTCATAATATTGTTAACTGCGTTTAATACGTACTTGAGACAAACAATTGTAGACACTACTGTTAAGTTTACTCAAAAGATATTTTGTTATATTCACGTGCTTTAGCCTAATAAGGTGACTGTGGACCGGAGTGTCATAAAAATTAAAGGTATCTTAGACAGTTTCGATTACAACAAAAAAAAAGTATTGACTTATGACAAGATTAAATATCACTTGGTAATGTTTCCACTAAATGAGGTAGCTGAGAAGATTCTAGGATAATGATAAAAATTACGACTAAAATGATGAAGTTGCAGAAGTCAGAGGTACTAAGCTGGGAACGCTAATCGACCATGTTTTCAAAACAGGCACCAAAATCTTCAAAGAACTTTGTCCTTGAATCCCTTAGAGCCAATTCAAATCTGAAGTTCTGAATCGATTTAGAACAAAATTATGCGGAGTGACATTACTACATAGATCAGACAAATTGTCTTTACACGTGGAAGATAGGAACATTTAGGTATACTTATATATTATACATATAGGTATAATTGTATTATTATGTTATTTTGTTCCTACCTTTCATTCAGAAATTCTTAATAACTAGCAGTGTGATAATACAAAACCCATACGAGTAATATCAATTGATATTATAGAAAAACTCATTTCTCACAGTAAAACAGTATAAAGATGAAAAAAAAAAAACAACCTAACATCTTCGTCAGTATTTCCCGATGGGAAAATAAATGATATTTGTATTTTACACAAACATGAAACATTTCGCCAGTTACCTAAATATACATAACCTATATCATCATCCTATAACGTTCCCACTGCTGGGACACAGGCTTCCTCTCTGTGAAAGAGAGTGGGCCGTTATCCACCACGCGGGCCCAGTGCGGGTTGGTAGATGTCACATATCTTCGAAATGTTGGTTCTAGGACATGCTGGTTTCCTCATGATGATTTCCTTTACCGTTCTGGGAACAGTGCTGATGAAACAATTAACACAAAGCAAATCGAGGTTCGAATCTTCGACCTTATAACTCCTCGGTCGCGGCCACTTGGCCACCACTGCTCCTGCGCCAGTTCCGTACACGTAACTACTAATTATACTGGCCTACAAAATCTAGACTTTAGACGGCTTCTGACAACTACTTAAGGAAACCCAATAATACTTCCCAACCTGAAGATTCAGTTTAGCCGGTCTATTCTGTACCAATCTTGCCGTGTAAACATAGGTGAAGTGAACGTGAAGTGAACCTTTAATTCACCTGATCCTAAGTACAGGGCTGTCTTTTCCATTAGTCACTCTGGGCACTTGTCCATGGCGCGCCCCTAGTTCTTGCCATCTTTTGAGACTGTCAAAAGATAACTTTACCTTAATCCTAAAAACGAGCTCGCTCAAGTTAAGTCATGGGTTTTTAGCTATATATTTTTATTTATAACTAATAAGTAATCCAACTCTGCTAGTGCTGGGCACTTCTGTAAGTGACTAATTCACCAATCCTAAAACTGTTTGTGACTTTTGTTTGTGTTTGTCTTAGTGAATAATTCGTTGAAGTGCCATAACAATCAATAAATGAGTAAGTCGAATAAGTCGACAAAGTAACTCCTATTTCTGTATGAATGGGCAGGGTGTAAAAAAAAATGATCTCTGTTTGATTGCTCGTGCTTCCAACGTTTTCAATTGCGCCCTCATTTTCATTAAGTGCCCAGGACCTCCACTAAGTTAAAGACGGGATGTCTTTACCTTAGCTGGTTATTCAAACTATTGACCGCATCATATCAAGCTCACTTTGCCTTAGTTTTTACAGTGTATTTTTTACAGAATACACCGGAAGCACCGTCGTTCAACGGTGACACTAGCGACCACAATTCTAACCCAATTGCCATTCATTCACGAAAATATTTTTCCCTACAGCCATAGATAGCTGCATCGTTAATTTCACATCCACTTGACATCAACAGATCAGCACGCTAAGTAATACCATTGTTTTCGATCAAAATGGAGGATAATATCAATTGGAATATTATCGAGCTTTCAAGTAACATTTTAAATAGTAAATTCGTGAAGTGTCTCATTTCTTCTGCATTTGAATAATTTTTTGTTTTTCTTTTAATCTCTGCCTGTTAAAGTCGGAATTGTTACTTCACCTTTTTACACTTTAAAAAAAATCGTCTCGATTCATCAAATCATTTTTTGCATTAGTAATAACGTGTTAAAAAATATAACTACTGGTATCACAAAACAGCTGTGAGAGAGATACTAAGGCGCGTATTCTAGAACGATGGTTAGTGAATCTCTATTGACAACTAGAAGCACAACTCTGCGTAGTACTTATTACCTGTATTTTATTATGATCATAATTTGTTTACGGAATATTTTTCAGCGTTTTTGTCTAGATCGACTTAGAGCCTGAAGTTATCTATCCAGAACCTTACAATTACATTGTTTTTCTAAGAACACGTCTGCATACACTAATCAATGCGCAGATTAAAACTTGGATGCATTGTAAAACAATGAGAATTACTGTAATTATCGTCTGATCGGCCCTTACTTTGAAGTCAAGGCCCACCTGATCGTTCAATCTGCACCTCGACATTTTCAATACTAACGAGGACTCATAACTAGTTTCTAAGAAAAAAAAAAATACTGAATAAACAAACCATTTCTATATCTTGCCAATTCGTAGAGCAAGAATTGAAGTAAAGATTTATGAACTAGCCAAAAAGATTAGGATTTATCAACGTGGTTTTTATTGCCACTTTGTTGTAATGAAACACAAGAAAACTAATGTTCTTGTGACGGATACTGTTATAATCGAGGTCAGTGACAAATCCTTCTTCATGAAAAAAAAATATCACAGCCGATGAAATATGTCAGAGCTCTGTGATTGTCAGCGTCATAGTTATTAATGGCATGGTGTGGGAAGACAATGCGTTCACTTACATATCTACGGAGTACAATAACTTGTATATTTGCACATGCATCGTCACTTGAAAGTCTGTATGTACCTGCGTCGTACTCACGGCGAGCAAGTCCTTCAACCTTGGGACCTGTACTGCGGATATTTCGCTTGTTGATTTTTTCTCCTTTTCCGCAAATCTCCGCTTCACTATTTACTCGCGAATCTTGGCGGCATCGACTCAATAATAACGTTCTTTAACGAACACGGTCACGTCTTTGGCATTTGTTGTTGTACCTACCGTAATTGCTAATACGAATCGCATCAACTGCTTCAGTGCAATGTTTACGCGTTATAAACATTTGCCTGGCAACTATTTTTTTTCATGAATTATTGTTTACGCTGTTCGTAAAAAGTTTGCGCACATTGTTTGTTGATAAAGTTACCTACGACCTACGATGTTTTAGTTAGAGTAAGAGGATATTGGGTGTTTGGTTTAAGACAATCGCTTTAATGCATTTTCATGTCGAGATGATGATGAGAAACGGACGTTGAACGCTGCATTATTCTCCAGAGGGCAATAGGTGGCACGATATGATAGCCCAGGGCTCGACAAGTGCGGTCGAGGCCGGGAGCCCGGGAGAGGTGGCAGCCGCTCGCATACCGCACTCAGTATACAATCGCGCGCCGCAAGTGTTGCGCGCACGCCGCTCACTGCAACAACCTCGCGTACTTATCGAATCGACCGCCTTATCGATTACGCCTTCCGCTCCTTTGAACGTCGTGCGATTTCGAACAGTGATGGGTGACTCTCGCGATAACCTGTGATTAATTGGAGGATTAGGAAAATAAACAAGTGCACGTGATGCTGAGGTAGATCGCGCCGACAGTGTAGACCTATCGGTGCCGTTCCTGGTGGACCAGACCCATGAGTGTCAGTCCCCTACCGGTGTCCAAGGAGATAACGTGATGTGACAGCGATACGTGTCGTAGTGCCAGTGGAATTGTTTTGTGAAAGTGTGCACCGAGCGTGAGTGAGCAGACGGCTGCCGGCGCGGCCGGTGCTCCGTGACAATGTTGAATTGCACCGATCTGGAATGCATCCTACACCACCATCATTACTATGCACACCTGCACCACATTCATCATTTACAAAATGCACAGGACACAGGTACGTCGATGATATTAATAATTGTCACAGCGATGGTGATGATGAGGTTTTTAAATCAACCACAGGAGAACAATGACGAACCAAAGGTAGTAACAATGAAATTGTTTGTTGAAGAGCTAACGATGAGTGCTAATGATAACAAATGAGACGAGCGAAACGTGTAAGCCTCGGTAGAAATCCTTGATTTAGATACAGCATCAGATGCAAACATTCAAACTGAAGTTCATGATGGAATTACATTAGGTAAATAAATGATTATTTATTGCGATGTGCTTATTAGTACGGCAGACGTACTTGACCTTTCTGAACAATAAGAAAAAACTGAAAATTGGGCACAACACTCAAGAGCGATAATAGACTGAAACACAAGGTTCGGTGCAATAACTAGCAGGTGTTTGGTGTAGATATCACGCAACGTACCTACCTGCTTATTGCGAGCTGTTTTCACTCTGTTAACTCACTTGGACGAGCGACTTAAAACCTGCCCGACGACGCGAAATGGACGAAATATTTGTACAAACAAATGTTACACGTTTTCTCTTTCAACTCGTCGCAGACATATTGAATAACTAAACTGATTATATTAACCTTACCAGTTGACCAGTTCAGGTTCACCAAAATTTAAATTTATTCCAAAAATTTAAATTCCTCCAATCACTTCAATTAACACAGAGGGCAAATTTACTAATGTCCAATTAGTATAGCAGATAGAATGCGTTCAAAAATCATAAAGCTAATGTTTTTGGTTGAATGCGTCGTACAGTTGTGTAAATAATTATAATCATCCACATTAATAAAAGATGTTGTCACTATTTTAGACATTCCATAATTTTCATCGGAATTGGATTCGAACACATACTTGTTTATCAAAAGTTATCTCCCCGTTATCAGTACAAACTACATGTTATTATTTTTTAAGACCGGTGACACTCAAACTCTTCTTCAGATGGAGAGTATATTCACATTTGTTTATCTGTCTATTGATTCATTGGTTTATTATCGTTGGATGAACAATGATCAATGAGTTTCAAGTTCGTTAGTATAATAACTACACGCGAACTATTTGAAAACAAAAACAAAAAGAAGTAAACAATTCTCTTATGCAAGACGTACGTTAGACATGTCTCGAAACCTGTATACCTGGGGTTCTGTATGATATTAATGGTGTGAATTCACGCCAAAGTCCTGGTCAGGTAGGCAGGGAGAAAGATCTTTTCTAATACAATCTATTAAATGATTTTAGTTATTACTGGCTGGATATATGCCAAGATACATGCAGATTTATTACATTGGTGTTGAAACTGAATTTACAAATTTCTGGTCTCTTAGATATTCTTTGCTCAGAAATTTTGAACTCGTGAATGTAAGTAATTATCTATAGATTAATCTATTGTTAAGAATTGTATCGTATCAGACGATATGCTCAGCTTACATTGGCAATTCAATTGATAAGTTCTTTGTTACCTTTATTCGTACATTGACTTACAAACATGGCATTTTACATTCGTTTTAGCATTCTCTGTTACATATTTTTTTTTCCATAATTTAAGTTTTCAAATTCCCTGCATTTCTTTTCGCGTGCAACGTCATGTTAAAAATAGTCATGGTCAAACAGCAGAATTCGTTCATTAGTATTTTGTTTCTTATCATTGTAAATGAAAGTCCTTTACTCTCTTAGAATATTACTCTAATCAGGATCATGTTTGTAAAATACTTACGTAAAGCGATACATTTGATTATCTCGGTAATAATTTGAAAATGTTCAACGTCGTTAACCCTAAAACTAGTCATTTTAAGTTAGTTTATTACCATGCTAAGCGAGTGTTTCGAGTGCAGTATTTCATTAAGGTTAATCTAATAATGCTAACGAAGGAGCAATACGTTTGCCATCTGTTCTAAACATTCTAAGACCGAGGTCTAGATTTTTGTTCTTGACCCTAAACGGGTGAATCAACCAATTATTTCAAATTGTTCTTAATACTAGTTCCACAAGTACCATTCATTTGAAGTCTTTTAATATGTGGATAGATAGATAGATAAATCGTTTATTTGGTGCATAGAAAAGACACAACAAACAAAGCACGATGAGATTAAACTAATTACATGAAGAGAACAAGGTGCCAATACACTAAGAAAAAAAAAAGAAGAAAATAGGTTGACAAAAGTATAGTAATGACGGTTTAGGTTATGACACAATAATTTCTAGTATCTCTCCTCCTATCTATCTTTCCTTCTTTCTCTATCTCTTTCTATTTTTACTTCTATCCTCAACTTTCGTGGAAAACGTTTTGTTTCCTTGAACGTCTTAATATTACTTCATCTTTATCTTTAATGCTATTTAATAACCAGATCTTTAAGATCTATTAAATAAAGTATGACAGTTTTCCTCATTATTATATCCATGAAGTGATTAATAAATATAGTTGTGTTTTTTTTATTATAATTGTCTTACAACATTAAGACAGCGGATAAACCCGACTGCAGCCGTGACCAATTAGATTGAGTAAGTCCTTTAACTGTATCTTTATCTTATTAAAAACTCAGATGTCTGTCCATTTATTTATGCTTAGCCCGAAGCTATGTTTGTGGTTGATGTAGGTTCTACAGCCAACGTCATGTTCTGATAAAAGGAAGAGTAAACAATTGTTGTTCTAAACTGACTGATGACTGATAATGTTTGAGAAATAATATTAAGCCTCTCTGTATAATTTATCATTGATTACAACGGAAGTTTTGCATAAAAGTAATTATTTATAGTCTAAGCTATATCCACTTCTAATGACTCAAACAAATTCGTGACTGTTTAAATACATTTTAAATAAACTGATTGGCCTTTGTTACGATTAAAAGTTACTTTGTATTGAATTACAACATAATAATTGAATAATATTTTTATTTCTTCATTTGAAACAATAATTACAGCGATGAATTGTTTTCACTCATGAAAAAATGTTGCGTCTACTAGCATACATACGGTTCGACTTAAAAACAGACGGTTCAATTGAAACTAAACGCATTCATTTGTTTTTCGTCATCTTTAGGACCTCAAGGTTCAAACCATACGCTTTCATCACCTAGCTACCTACCTATACGTGCTTTTCCTAGACTCATTGAACGCAGGTTAATAGGTAAGCTCATGAGTATAACACAATCAATATTATATACATATAAACAACGTCTTTTTTAATGAAACTAAAAACAAAACTATAGGTTGTTTACATTTTGTACAACATGGTTTTGCTAATTAGATCAATGAATATTGTTGTGTATGGCTTTACACTTAGTACCGCATATTCATGTTGGGTCATCAAATTGATCACGTGCTTAGCATGTTCCCTGATTGTTACATGACCAATTGGTTGGAGATCTCCCCTATACCGGGGGATCGCTATATTCATCTCGTTTAGCGACAAGGCCAATGTTAATATATGTTGCGAATGTGCCTGTATAGGTATATAACAGGTAGTACCCAATTTAATAATTTGCGACGTGTCTCTTCCTAAGGCGGTTTGTTATATCTTACATAGGCGTTAACTTAATGGCTTGTCAAATTAATTGAGGGTCTTGGTCTCTATTTCAAATATGCATTTTCTCTGCAACGATTTGACTTCGTTTCAAGTCGTATATAGATTTTAACTTTCCAATCTAGTCTTCAAGTGTTCGCCAATATTCAATAAATTTCTTTACGTGTGAATATAATGTTGTTTTGGCAAGTAATGAGGGGCAAGATTAACTGTTTTTGAGATCTATAGATGACAACTGGAACTAAACATAGAAATCAATATATCGGTTCGCTACGGAGAAACTTAAGGCCCTGGTAATTTTGAATGTACTCGTCGTATTGTCGTTGTGAGTGATAATTGTTCTTAGTGCAAACCGGTACGGGTTAAAATCTGTTGTAATAAATTCGAATAATAAATGAGCAACCACTGTGGTAAAAATGCAAATAAAATCGTATAAAATAAGATATTAACTATTTCATAAAAAAATATCCATCACTGGATGCAGCATTTGAAATTTTATGGTATATTTTTAATTACAATAATAATTGTTATTGAAGGGATAAACTGGTTTTAAAGATAATTAAGAGGTGAATTTGATGATTTTTTTGATGCATTAAAGTATGTTTTATTGTGTTTTGAGTTCCATCATTGTATGCAAAAAAGATTTGAAAAGATCATTTATTTTTTGAACCGACGAAAAAACGGAGGAGGTTACTCAATTCGACGCGTATATTTTTTTATTTTTTTATGTATGACCACGCATAACTGTTTCCAGAGTAGTCCGATTTTGATAATTCTTTTTTTATTGGAAAGGGTATACCTCGAAGTTGGTCCCATATATATTTCGAAGAAAAATTCCAACCCTAAGGGTAAGAAAACAGGGGATGATTGATTGTTTACTCACAGATTTTAAAACTGAGTTGTGTATTAATCAAAAATTAAGCATGTAGTAATTAGTAGATTATAGCCACAAAAAATTATAAAATAAAAACTTTTTAATAAAAAAATTAAACCGCCGAAAAACCGAAAAGTAAAAAATAATAAACTTGCTTTGTCCAACCCCAATAGCTAAGTTCGGAAGTCGGTGACTTTGGATATGTATTTAATTATATGTCACCGCCTTCCGAACTTAGTTATTGGGGTTGGACAAAGCAAGTTTACTATTTTTTACTTTTCGGTTTTTCGGCGGTTTAATTTTTTTATTAAAAAGTTTTTATTTGCTTTCAAAATTATTTACGGTTAAAGAGATACACTGGTTTAAAAAAAACACCTTTTTGAGCGTTTTTATGAAATCTCCGCCTTAAAACACTATATTTCTGAAATAGAAACACCAAGCTGACATATAAATTCGTCAAGAACACAGAGCGTGAGAAATAAAGAAAATAATGCTAGTCAAGGCAATAATATAAGATTTCATCGCCTTCACCTTTCATTCTTATCGTTACCCAAAATTATGTTCCAACAAACTCGTATATTTCGCACGTTTCCTTCCACTCTCTTCGAGTCCAGTAAATGGTGTCTTAGATAATATCCTGGGCCTGCATCCGGGTAGGAAACGCATGTCACGATATTGAAACAGATAATTATTTCACTGATAATGTGTTGCTAAGAGCAGGATCTAAAGTGGTAACTCCGAGGTAGTTTCTTTTGAATGAAATTCATGGAGCGATAAATGTTAATGTTTACTTAAGGTACACCTAGAAATATATAGGAGTATTTGGGAACTTGAATTTAATTGTATTTGCAAATTGTCTGTCGGTCATTGAAATCTAGAAAGAAAACAGGTTTTGTGACTAAATGTTTATGATTGTTTATGTTTACGGTTTTATTCATGTCAGTAGGTGTTTACCAGTGGAAAATTGTAAACGGCCTTCTATTTAATATTGTTTAAAAACAGTGTTTAAGTTAACTGTAAGTTTCTCGAATATCCCTACTATAATATCACAAACGTGAAAGTAACTCTGTCTGTAACGTTTTCACGCCTAAACCGCTAAACCGGTCATGAAATTTGGCAGAGAAATAGGGAAAGACATGGGCTACTTTTACATCCACGCGGGCGGAGCCTCGAACAAACGCTAGTAATAAAATATATTTTTTTCGATTTATTGGTTTTCATTGTTCTCTACTGAAATGAAATAATAGATTGATGTTATAAAAGAGTTATAAGTGTCCAGTTATAATGAAAAAGGAGTACTTACCACTGGATCTAGACAAGGTTATGTCAGCTTAATATAAAGGTCCATATTACATTCACCTACCTGAAGTTAATGATGAAGTCATTTGTAGATTAAAACTACACGAGGTTATTACTTTAATACAAACAACCAATTGCCACATACAAACTGTGACATATACAAATGGTGACTTATACGTAGGAGAACGGAGCTTCAGTGCTAAGATACCCAATTTTTCTAAGAGAGCTTGAAAATTACAGCGTAACGTTCCTGTGTGCAATAATTATAACTGAATTTTGTTTAAATAGTATGTGTATAGTAAAAGTATTTGATATCTGGATGACCGAGCTTGGCTCGGTTTTTTTTTTTGTTGACGTTTTCTCAAAATAAACCCTAGCTAGATAGATTTATCGCCCTCGAAACCCCCTGCATTCTAAATTTCATGAAAATCGTGTGAGCCGTTTCCGAGATTCAGCTTATTAAATACAAGAATTGCTCGTTTAAAGGTTTATGATATTGTACATTTCATAGATTCCCATTAATCCGGCCTATATCCGGCGATTGATTATATGTTTAATTTATCACGCTGATGTTTGATATTACCCACAGTAATTGCTTAATGTCATTGTGTAGGTATCAGATGGAAACCATGACAAATACAATATACAGGATACGTTTTGAACCAGTGCAACTGTAACTGTGTATTCAGCATACCATTCTGGACCCCCATGCATAGAAATTATTCGCCGGTTATACACAAAAAAATCAGCTGTTTCATAGAAAACCTACGCGGTCGCGGTCAAAATATATGGAACAACTGATTTTTTTTGTCTGGAATGTTATGCTGAATTCTTGGTTACAGTTTGCGAACTGGTTAATAAATTATCCTGTATTATAAGTCCACCTCCCACGTCAGTACCACACGATCTTTAGTCCTACTATTCCTACTAATATTATAAATGTGAAAGTGTGTATGTTTAGATGTTTGTTACTCAATCACGCCAAAACGGCCGAACGGATTTGGATGTAATTTGGCGCACGGATAGTTTATGACCTGAATTACCATATAGGATAGTTTTTATCCCGTTAGTACGTTTCCGTGGGATGATTTCAGGCATCCACATGGGCGAAGCCGGAGGAGCTTGTGGCTAAATAACAATAGCTGCACGGGTCGATCGGCCAGGTTAAGCTACGCTTGCCACGGTTGGTCCGTGGATCGGTGACCATCTTTACATACTAAGACCCCTCCGTGCCTCGGAAAGGACGTTAAGCCGTTAGTCCCGGCTGTCATTTGTGGATCTTTGACAGTCGTTACGGGTCGTCAGAAGCCCGAAAGTCTGACAACCTGTCTTACCAAGGGGTATCGTATTACCCAGTAACTGGGTTGTGGAGATCAGATAGGCAGTCGCTCCATGTAAAATACTGGTATTCAGCTGCATCCGGTTAGACTGGAAGCCGACCCCAACATACTTGGGAAAAGGCTAGGCAGATGATGACATGGACGAAGCCGCTGGCAAGAGCTACTATAAACAATATAAACATGAATGTCTTAATCCGATCAGTCATAGTAATTGACAAATATAAATTATAATTTCACATTCTTCGCGTATATAATTGTTAATACCTGTTACAAAAATATCACTGTTGGTAGTATCGTGTTTGGAAATCTAGAATTAAGTAACGTGACCTTGGCTTGGCAGGCAAAATATTCAAAACATAGGTATCGTTTAGATCTTAGTTTTTGATAAAACGGTTTGCTAAGCTTGGTGTAGACAATGACACAGTTGTAACAGAGGGTTACATGATAAATTATGAACATAATCTAAATTGACCAATTAGAGTAATTTCCTGTACTTTTTATTCTATTTACTGTCCTTCTACTGAACAAAACTTTCCCTCTGAAAATTTCATATTTCTGCACCCTAATTGCGTAACTCACGATCAATTATCAGTTTCATTTTGACAGTTCAACAATATTCATTGCGTTATTTGCGTTGTTGAGCAGATACATTTTTCGAACATATGAAGCAATGGATTAGCAATATGTTTCAGTTTATGATTGATCGTGTGTTACGCAATTAGGGTGCTGCTTAGGTTCCTTTTTGCACCCAATCCAACATACGCGCACTCCCAAGTCATCCGTCATCACACCAGCGTTTCCTAGGAATCATCGAATAACGAACGATGAATTAATTAATTAGAAATGCTTTTTATTGAGATTCAATTAGTTTCAGCAAACATTATGTAAAATCTTCGACAAATTTTATTTCTGTTCTTAATTACGAGATTGCAGAAACATAGTACTTAAGTAGGTGTTGATAGGTATACAAATTTTTTCCAAAAAAAAAATAAACAACTGACTTTCAAAAACACTAGAAAGTGAAAAATTACTTTAATTTCGGAAGTCGGTGACTTTGAACATGTATTTTATTAATTTCTTGTCACCGCCTTCTGAAATTAAAGTTATTTTTCACTTTCTAGTGTTTTTTGGAAGTCGGTTGTTTTTGCTTTTGGAAAATGTTTTTATTTTTCAATTTTTAGTTATAGTACCCACTCCACACCAATTCACCTAAAAAAAAGAATTTTGCGAATCGGTCTATATTTGACGGAGTTATGCCCGAATCTAAGTTAAAGAGTTGTACCTTCCATCATCAGCTCAACGTTATGAGATGATGATGACCATACGCAAATGTCTCAATAGCATTAGAAAACATAGGAAAAACATTGTTAATACCTGTACGATTTGAGGGTTGCCCTCGCTTTTCCTGGGATTCCATGATCACATCCTGACTTGGTGCCAATGGGACCACCTCAGGAGTATACTCTTTCAAATAAAAAAATAATTTTGAGAATCGGTCCACAAATGAGGGAGAAATCGAGGAACATAAAAAAAAAAATACGTTCGGTGGAACATATAACCTCCTCCTTTTTTGGAAGTCGATTAAAAAGTAAGTTAGAACACCCTGAGGCTAAGTGAAGCGGGGATCTTCGCAGGGTGGCTGGTATCAGCTGGCTGAGTGGCATGCGATTGGAAAGGCCTATGTACTTACCACAGCAATCAACTGCTTCTTCTAAGCAAGCTCTATACCTACTGTCAGCCCACAATTTGTCTACGAGCTTGGCACTTACAGCAACGTCTATCAACTCCTGTGGCGTGCAGAGAGCAGGACACGCTGTACACGATATTAAGTGTGTTCCATCTCTCATTCATTCTCATCTCTCAATTTTTTGTGGGACATCACCACATTTACACTCCAGGTCGGAGTCATCTGTGAATCTCCACCTGAGCTTCGGCCTACCTTAATTCGAAGTCTTTTAAAGATTTCCAGGTAAGCCAAGGCAACTCATGTCGAGATTTTCAGTCGGTGGAAATAAATGAACGAATCGACTGCTGATGGTGATATTGTAGTGCAAAAAATAACTCGATTTAGTAACTAGTCTAATGTGTCAAAATCAAAATATTTTATTACACATAAACCGATATGGGCACTTGTGAAACGTCAGAAGCTAGGTGCACGATTCCAACTGGTTGTTCCCTATGGAAAAGCCAATCTATTTAAATAAAATTGGCTATTAAAATGTTTTCAATTAACAGTGTCAATAGGTATGGAAGGACAGTGTAGGTCTGTCAACAAGTACCAGGTCCTCAATAAAATAGAAAAATGTCTACAAATCTACAGTCTACAAGACTGTCTGTGTTGTAATGTAAACCTAGCTTTACCATGTTTTCGTGTCCAGACTCCACATAATAGTTCTTCGGATTCTTTTTTGTATGCCTACGTTACAAAATGCTGATGACCTTACTAAGTGACTATGCACTATGACTATGAACCTTTTTAATTATTCATTCAGCGCTCAGTGGGGAACGGTTCTAAAACACAAAATATGTATTTTTAATAACGATTGTACAAAAATATGCATCAAAACGTTTATAAGCGTGTTTCAGCACGTGATTGTTGTAAAATGTTGGTATGTAAATGTGTAGGGTGTTTATCGTTACGATTGATAAGAATATACACTACGTTTACCTACTGTTATCCATACATACACTAGGCAGTTGTTTTAAGAAAATTCAGTCCGATGCAGTCTGTCCCTTGCTGCTCTCTACCAGCCCTATGCCGAGATCCGTACCCCACAGGGGGTGTCTTTGGCGAGCAGTTGCTGCGGTTTTAAGTTTTTAAGCCCTAGCTAGTAGCTTTAATTTATTAAGGTGATCACAGGCAAGTGCGGTTAAGCAACCGACCACCTCATAGGTTGACCTGCGAAATGTCGTTCACAAAAAAAAATAAGCTAATTTTACGAAATTTACCAAATAACAGATTTCAAAGGTACACTACTTTTTTTTTGGGTTGGAAATCATCAAATCACTTCTCCCGCTCTGGGTGGAGCAAGAGGGCGTGTCAGACTTTTACTGACTAAAACCCACCCGTGTTCCCTCAGTAGCCCGTATGCCAGGGGCTGTGTGGTATCTCTTTCGAACAAATCCGCACCCCTGGCAGGCTACACTACTTAATGGCTATGTCAGATATTGATCCACGCGTCAGTATTGATTGCCCATTTAAAATTCAAACTTAAACTAAAAACTTTAAATTTTTACTTAGTTTCAGATTTTGCGTAAACTACCATTTTTATCATGATAAGAGCCTCAGCCATGATTAACCTCTGGTCGTAACTATAAAAAAAAAAAATCGGATGGAATTGTTAGTTACAATCACCTCAAACGTTAACGTTCAAAAAGTTCTGCCAGGGGTGCGTGTTGTTCGAAAGAGATACCGCGGCTCCTGGCACAGAGGCAACTGAAGGAACACGGATGGGTTTTAATCAGTGAAAGTCTGACACGCCCTCCTGCTTCACCCAGAGCGGGAGAACTTATTTGATGATTTTCCACACTCAAAAAAAAAAACGTTTATAAATAAGGAGGAAGGTTTGAGGCTTGACAAATAAAGGAAAACTCAAGACTGATGATTGGAACCCAAGAAAACTCAAGTCATGAAGAATCGCTCGCGTTCTAGCTTCTAAAAAAAACGCTTCTAGTAAATTACGTCTATATCATTTCATAAATTTTAAATATGTATTAATCTGACATGTGGTTTCTCTACGTAATACTATATTTATGTATGAATAACAGGCAACATTAAATCATAAACGATTATAGCACTTGAATACACTGAACCGTAACAACGCTAATAGACGCCCGTATGGCTTGTTAGTCAGTTCGCACGTTTTTACTCGCCCGAAACGGGCAAATTGACACTTTTAAAAATGAATATTTTTTGTAGGCGTTTCGTACAAAATTAATTTATTTGTGGGCAAATCGAAAACTCCAGTAATACGTTAAGGCGATTGGCACGTTTTAAATGTTATGCAATAAAATGCATTAAATTCGATGACGGTGGGCTTATTATATTAGTCCATTCACATTATTGACTCGTGCGAATCAACTAATAAGCCCGCCGTATGACTATGAAATTGAAAAAATTAAATAAACAATATAACTCCAATAGAATCTTTGTTATTACGATTTTCGCATAAACGGCAATAAGGAAATTGTTGCAATCACTTCTTGGATACTTTAACTCCGTGCCAATTACGGAAACTGTTAATGAACGCAGCAGATGTAGAGCGACTTTCATGGAACTACGTGAATATTGATATTGCCGTAATAGGCTCGTATAGCCGGTTGTACGGATACCGGGTCGGTTACCCAGATGTGGCATATAGCGTTTGCTTAACGCTTACGCTGATCAAAAATGTTTGGGGACCAAAATCTATTAACGTTAGTCATAATTGCCCTGGTCCTCGCACTTTCTCCGTGCTCAACGATGGAAGACGATCATATCACTATGTCTCGAGTCCTGTAAGATTAGTGAATTTTTTTTGTCAAAGTTTCTTTAATCAATGTAACTAGCGGTTGGCCAATTATGGTAAAGTAAAATACAGGGTGGTATCGGACATCGACGCACAATCTGTATAATACATGGATTCACAAGATGATTGTGAACACCCCTGCATTGAAATTGTTTGTCGGTAATTAAAAATGACATTGCTGCTCCATACATTTTGACCGCGTAAAGTGCACTTTTCTACGCCAAGGGCGAGACCCCTGAATCATGTGCTGAGTTATCACCTTGATACTTGGCCTGATACTGAACTCTCGTGATATGATCATTGGTATTTTGAAAGGTCACAAGCAGGTTGATAGCTAAAAAGATAAGTTATAAATATACGCCAGAATCAATAAACGAGTACTTACCCACCTAACGGAAAATGTAATTTAAAATGAATTGTGAACGCTAATCGAAAATTAATCACAGAATTTCAATTGAAGAAATCATTATGACTTATAAAGGATGCGGTCAATGTTCTTTACATAATTTATGAATTATTAATTTGTCACTGTAAAATTACAGTATTTTATTGATATCATTTGATTTTTTTAAATAAATGATATTAATAAACTTTATAAAACCATTCTTTTGAATAATACTATCAGTCTCTTCGTTAGTGTCTGAATGGATTTGGCAATTTCATAATTACAGTGTTTAAGTTTCACCTTGCCTTTTGAGGACACAAATTGTATAAAACCGAGATCTTTAATAAAGGTAGTACGACCCAAAACAAGGAAAATAATTTATTTTATAAACAGTTGTCAAGCTTGAAACTAATTTTAATACCGAGACCGGTTACGTTGGATCCGTGTTTGTATTATCTATTCAAATAATGAAGTATAATTTTAATATTAAAAAATATTGTACGTCTGTCTGTCTGTTTACTCTGTTTGTTGTCTGAAATGGCTGGACCGATTTGTCGGGACTTTCGTAGTAACGTGGCTACTTTTATCGGTAGCACGTTACCGTAGGATAATTTCCGATATCCAGACAGGCGCAGCAGCTACTGTTTATACATCTACTGACGCCAGCACATCAAGCTACCCGAAACTGTCAAATTTTCCAAGTTGAACATGAACCTTAAGCGTATGCAATAAAGATGAAAATCTATCAATGAAATTTGACAGATTGGGGTAGGTCGTTGATGTGCTGGCGTCTGTACATATGTTTGGGAAAATAATAGTGCAGGATATGCAAGATAATTTCGTAACAAACATAAAAAGGCAAAATGCCAAAAAAAATACTTCACCCTCGTTCATTGCGTTGTTTAAGTTGTTGTGCAGCTGAATTATTCAAACTTATAAACCAATGGATTAGCAATATGTTTTAGAAGTCTCGGATTGTGATTGAAAGTGGTGGTGGTCTAATAAAAGCTAAGTGGTCAACCGTCAGTCTTTTCAATATAGGTTTAGCCAATAAAGTGGGCAGACATTTTAGAAGGACTTCACCAAACCAATAAAAAACCAGACACAATATTAACGCCTATAGCAAATAAAAAAATCGTTCGACAGGATTCCCACAAGGATCTACACTGGGTCCAGCAATACCAACAAACATTAGTGGATAATGGGTCGTAAAGACGTGTATGTAGGTTCTGTTCTGTTATGAGCTGGAAAATCCACCAACACAATGTACTGTAGGTACCTATTTCTTTATCATCCTATGCAAGTGTAAGGCTCAGCACAGTAGAACACAGCACCAAACCTGTATACATCTTGACTGAGAATGCCAAAAAGATCAAGACCAAACTTTGGAACATCGAATCAACAAACATAAATTGGGCCTTCGCTCGTCACAATGCGCCAATAAGACTCGACTGCCGACTGCTCGAGTAATCGACATGGCCGATTATGCATTTTACAAAATGCTCGATATCCGAGGGTCGATCGGTCAATAATACGAAGTGCGGCGATGTTTTTCATCAGTAGTTACATAAACGTCGTAAGCTGCGCACGAGTGTTGCGCCGAAATAATTGGCTATAAAGCTTTTTTTTGCTACCAGTATTGTTGATGCCGACAACACGTAGCCGCGAATACGGATTCTTTTGCATCCATCTTAATGCTGGTTTATTTAGCTTACTAATGGCACTAATTAACCTGATTGTTTTTGGCTACCGTTAATTCTTTTTTGATTTCAGCGTGAACATTATTGGTGTAATTTGTGATATATCAACTTTTTTAAGCCTACTGCAGACTGATGTGACTTTCTTAGAACAATTTCCATTAAGTTTTAATAGAAATTGTTTTACTGGAGGTGCGTCGCGCCTGTTTGCGGGGAGCTTTTATGCTTTAAATCGTATACATTGGTAGGTTTTGATTCGCATTCGATTACGTGATATTGATGATATATACTTATTTATTGATTTATTAGGCAAATGTATATGTAAAAGATGTGTTATAGAGAGAGATGTTATAATAAAATAAAAAAATATGGCGAGATCTTCTCGTTTTCCATAATAGATGGTGTTTTGTAATTATATGATTAGATTTTTAAGCAGTTTGTCAATCGCCACCTGCTATGCGTATTGGTAAGACCGGATTTATTTAGTGAGCCGTCCATCGCATTGACATTTCGGAGTTAGTTAATACATCTTGTTTCTTGCCCATAAATTAACGGAGATATATTAGGATTGTGTAAGTTTATGAAGTTTAAAAATAGATTACAGACATAGATGAATGTTTTGTCGAGACAGTATTGATTACTGAAGGTCTGTAATTTTTCTAGAAGTTTCGGCCTCGACCCTATTAATTTCGGTGCCTATGAATGACCTTCGCATTTAAATACTAAAGTTGGTATTATAGGTACCTTTAGATTTTGGTTGAGGTTAAGGCCTCAGTTCATTAAGACAAATAATTGTTGGGCCAAGGAACTAAAAATTTTTTAGGATCATGGAGTTTGTGACTCATCTTATTTATCTGGCCAAAACCTACTATCCTCTACGACTAGAATGACCAGCTTCTGCATGCGACTTCATCCGTGTTAAATTTCTAGTTTCCGTCCCACCCCGTCGCATTGCATCACCCGCCCGTGCTCTGATTTCACTGTGCGTTCTTTTTGACTTTTATATTTTTGTTCGGCTCTAAAGGATGTTAAAAGCCTATTATAACCTTTCCTACGAATTGGGTTATCAAAAGCAAAAAGTTTTTTTCAAATATAACTGGTAATTTCTGAGATTGGCGTGTTCAGACAAACAAACTCTTTAGCATTATTATCAATCAACGGACATCCCAGTGGACGTCTTTCGGCTGAAATGATGATATAGACTATAAAGCATTTAGATAGCAGAAGTAGAAAGAAAAGCTAAAAAGTACAAGAGACGAAAATGTTGCGCAGTGTCCTAGATGGAGGTTTGGAAGCATTAGAGGTCGTAGAGGATCTATTAATGCACCCCAAACCATGAAATGTTGAAATAGTTAAACAGATACACATTTTTTGAATATGTACCTACAAGTAATGCTAGAAAGCATAATACTTATACCATTACACCTAGAAATAATAACACTGCTTAGTATTCAAGCAAAACAGATCTGAATCTTTTCAATGTTCTTGGATGATATCAAAGCAATATACTTTGCATTTTATTAGTATGGCATAGAGATGCGGGGACCACGTTTTGTGCCCTTCTAGGGAGAATAAGAATATCTTTAATACATTATAAGGCACATGCATAACGTGACAGGTGGTGAATTAGCATTCCTAGTGCATGTGTATTGTTTCAGTTTGTTTTAAATTTTAGATGTGGGAATTTGTTTGGGCTTTTCCCGCCGCTTTGTTGTGATGATAATGATTCAGATCAGGAATATATTCAGCTATACTGTTAGTTAGGATTTTAGGAGTAGGTAATAGCATAATTATCTTCTTGCCGTTGTCCTATGTCATTAAGAGTTTATACAACACCTTTTTTCTTTCATTCTCCTCTATCATCCGTCACTTTATCATTCACTTTTTTTTTTCTTTTTAAAAGAGAATAAAAAAGAAAAAGAACGTGAATGATTTGGTAAGTATTTACAGCCGCACGAATGGATTGGCCCTGGTTGTCATTTGTGGATCTTTGATAGTCGTTATGGATCGTTAGAACCACGAAAGTCTGACAACCAGTCTTACCGAGGGCTATCGTATAACCCAGTAACTGGGTTATGGAGGTCGGATCGGCAGTCGCTCCATGTACTATATACTTAGGTACTATAATGATAATCGCTGATCGGCCATTCGAAGAGATGAAGCTATCTCTTTCTATCATCATAAACATCACTCAAACCTGTCTCACGGAAGCTTATTAGATTGCAATCATCCCCACAGTAAGTACACCAATTTGCATTTCATTCATAAGGAAGTGGAAATTTGCAAACGTTTAGTATGTCGGTCGGTAGATTAGATCTGATCGGCGATGCGCCCGCGTCGGTGGGAGCTGACGAATTATTGTGAGTTCATCGTACTTGACCTTTGCACTTCGTATGAATTTATAAAGCAATTGGCTAACGCTAACTGGTCGTGTAGGCGGGCCCGTGTTGTTGATTAAAATTGGACGTAATTAGATAAAGATGGCCGCTGACTTTGAGGAATTACAGATTGGTGTAATAGGTAGGATTTGAGGTTTCGGAGGGTATTACTTATCGGTACATTTTGCCTTCTATACCTTGCAGTTTTCAATGGATGAAAACAGCAAGTTATAGAGGTTACTCCAAAATCAAAAAAGATGTCCAACACTAAAAGCATTATTTTTTACTTTAAAGTATAGCTGAGGAAACTTAAAGCCCAGGCCTCCTTACAAAACATACCTACAGTCAACCGAACGTTTCAAACATTCTCCACGTACATTTATTGCAAAAAGAAATCAGTTCCGCCTCGCAAATAAATTGAGTAAACAAACTTAAGCGTCCATGAAACCGGTAATCTGAGCCGTAGATGGTCTTACCCACTTACCAGATCGTCCACAAATTGTAATAATTGGTTGCTCACACTCGTCACCGCTACGTTGCGGTGCCGCGAACTCAATTGTAGCGTTATACATAGATGCGTATTGGTGAAAATTATAGGTTGGTGACTTCAGAAAATTTGAACTGGATAAATATGGCCTGTACTGTCAATAAAATTTAGTGTTGGGAAATTATGGGAAAAAAATAGTCTTCATAGCATCTAGGCGGGGACTGGAATAGGTACCTACGAGTATATTGAACAGAGCTTTAGACTAACGACATGTTTAGTATATACAGATAAAAGTACTGTGTAATGAACTACCTGATGATGTAACCAAAAGAACACGTTAGAAAACAAAACTAAACAATACCGATTGTCTCCTTGAACTCCTAATTTTCTTTTTGTGAACACAGAGAATCGCACTTACTTTAATTACTATCTTACTTTTCTCAAGATATTAAGTGAACTGTAACGTCTTTTTTTTTTGAGAAATAATTGTCTTTAAACCTTTAAAACTGGTGGCTGATCTTGAGGTAAGGCAAAACACGTCATACTTAAAGAAGAAAACTGTGCCGTAAGTATGCAATTTCGTAACAAAAGTAAAACCAAGTACCAAAAAAAAATGGACTTTGATTTGACACATCTTCTCCAAAACTTGTGTAGGTACATATTTATGGATCCATTCACGCCTTAATTCTTTTAGTTTCCGGTTTCAGGTGACACTAATAGAACTAGAAAACCTACTTTTAAATAAAAAAAAACCGCATTCAAATCGATTCACCCGTTTAAGAGCTACGGTGCCACAGACAGACACACAGACACCCCTCTTTTTGGGTCGGGGGTTAAAAAGAAGTTTCAGATAAAAACATAGTCACCGATAAGTTTCTGCTATTTCTTCCCTTTAAACAAACCTGTTTCGGTCTGTCCATTTCCTTCGATGCAAGTTTGGTCAGTCTTTTGCACGTTTATTGCTGATAGTAACTAACTTGCTTGGATCGTCTACGGTAAAGGTGCATTTCCTCCGAAGCGATTCCTACGGTGGGTCGATTCCCGTGCGTAGCGAGCACGTACGGGAATCGACCCACCGCCACCGCTTCCCGTACGTGCCCGCTCCACTCCACAGTTGGTCTCCAGTGGAAACGCATCCTAAGTAAGATAAACGGATTTTTTTAAACAGGTACAATCTCCGATCTCCGATGGAGTACCTAAAGCTTTAACAGTGGCGAAGGAAAGGCCTAAAAATATTAGAGCCATCTTGGAACATGTTCTGTTGACGATATCGTGAAAGCCGCGGAAAATACCTGAATGAGGGTCGCACGGAATCGAGTAGTACGGCAGAAAACAGACATTGATGTTGATGACAATCAGTAATAAGTTCCTTCACTTAATACTTTAACAGAAGTTAAGTAAACACTTGTCTAGGAAAATACGATCAACAAAGTGCTTTGCTGACGTAACGTAAAAATGCAACCGCATTAAGTGACTGTCCTAGTTCTAGTCAAAGGTCTCTTTTGTTAAAATTATCAGCACAATATGCGGTGATTAGCGTAATCACCGCGCCTTGACACAAACGTGCGAATTTTGTGTTCGAACGTATCGTACTGTGACGGGTAAAATGAAAAATCGATTTTAATTTAGGGCGGTTTTCTATATAAGTAAAAACCAATGTTTGTATGTTTGTTTATTTAAGACCTGTATTATGTAGGTACCTACCTATAATCCACAATAAAGATATTGAATTGAATTGTCCTCTATGCGTTCCGAAACCATTGATCAGATTGTGATGATTATTTAGTAGGCTGTTCTGGGAATGCTCGGGAGGGTTCCTGGCCCTAAAAAAAAATGTATTCTTTACACTTTACCTGGTATTGCAACGCATGATACGGCTAATTATTAATAAAATTGATATACTTAAATTTAAATTAATTTATGTGCATTTATAAAAATAAGCCTCCCACAAGGTGTACTCATGACCTTGTGGAAGTCGCAGGAATACGCTGGATGCGGGAAGCATGAAACCCGTTGAAGTGGCAGAACTTGGGTGAAACCTATATAGCACTTCTTTCGGCTGAAATGATGATGAATTAAATTAATATCCCTAAAACTATTTGTTTTATAAAGCTCATATATTCAATGCAAAACCATTTTACAGAATGTTGACTTGGCTGTCAACTTGTAACTACATTCTAAAATCAATCAACATAATGTCATTTAAAAATACATTAAATTACAATAAAAATACATTACTTAAAAATACATTCAACAAACCCTCTGGTTATGTCAATTAAAATATATAATAAGCTACCAGAATCAATTAGAAAACAAAAAAAAAGCTCCATCTATTCACTAACAAATGAAAAAATCTGTTATTAAGTAAATGTTATTACAGTGTACAAGAATATTTATATGATAAATCCCTAAAACTAATTTAGAATACCCAAAAATGTCTTTCTATTTTTATTGTTTATTGTATAATAAGTTAGATTATAAGATAAACTATAGGTCCTCATCTCTACCTTCTAATATCTTTTGTTGTGCCCGACAGGGTCTACGATTGTGTGATAAAGCTAATGTTTACCACCTAAGCATTTACATTGTGGAATGCAATAAAGTATTGAGTGTTTCAAATATCTATAATTAAATAACTACGTTCTTAGTTTATTCTGCTAAATGAATAAAAAAAAATCGATTTTCAGTTTTAAATTGATTTCATTGTACAATTGAAAGCATGTGGTTTAAAATTGAAGGGCTTGCGTTTATGGTGGGTTTATTGAACCGAGAGTTTTAAGGCCAATGTTAGAATGCTATACAAACGTTATGTGGGTCATGGGACTGGCTCACGTGGTATTGTAGCCGTTAATGAGTTTGCTACAGTTAATTACCTGATAAAGGACGTTGACTTAATTCGATCGGAAGACCATAAGATAGTGTATTGGCGGTTAGCGTGCTTAATGATTCCGAAAATTAATCAAAACTCCGTTAAATGTCATTATGTACCGATAGTTGTATTTTTCCTTGAGTAAATTGTTTCTTTGAGCATGTGTTATAAGGTTGGAATTTTACTGACAATAATCCTTTTGCATTTTATGTTAAACAGTAATGTACCAGTTCAAGATTCCTTGCATCTGAGGACGGAGTTTTCTTAATTGTAGCCTTTATAATTGTATTTTATTGTAAGTAACCTACCGACAGTTCTAGAAAGAAAATTATTGTTCTTGTGTAAATATTTACTCCCACAATTTAAGTAAACATTAGCATATTATTTTGTAGAAGAATGAGTAGGTATGCTTAATGAGGTCAGTGATCTTCTACTTTAAGCGATAGAGCATAACTGTTGTGATTTCTGGCATAACCAAATAAGTGTTTTAAACACGCAATAACTACAACCAATTGTATTATTCTAGGCATCGAGTCCGCCGAAAATATAGTTGTTAGTATTTTTGTCTGTTTGTCTTGATGTAGTATGTTTCGGATGGGCGCAAACACGGCTGAAGGGTTTTGGATAAAATTTAGCACACAGATAGTTTATTACTTAGATGATACATTATTTTATTTCTGTATTTAGGTTTGTACAAACACTTTTACACGTCAGTCGTGCACCTGGATTGACACATTGGGTACTTTTGATCCCGTTGTAGGTACGTTCCCGTGGAATATTTTCTGTCATTCACGTGGTGTGAAATAATAAATGGAAAATTATTACAACAAGCAGCTTAGAATCATCGAAGTATGATCTCTGGATCCATACAAAAAATAGTTAAAATATTCCTCGCCCCAAGTGTTAGATTACTGGTTAAAATAAGTCCACGTATAACGTATTAATGGTTTATTTCAGTGCAAATACAGTATGAATAGTCACACTTCCACTTAACTCAAAAATAACACAATGGATAGTTCAACCTTTGAACGGCCTCCCTCCAAGCGGGAAAAACTTCCATCACAGATTATAAAATAATTCCTTTTTTTAAACAAGAAATGCGAGTTACATAAAAAATTGCTTACAGAAAGGACTTTTTGGCTTCGATATTTATAATAATATTTTTTAAACGAAAATGTTATCAGCTGAATTACATAATTATGGATTAATCTTTTCGGTAATTAATTACGATATTTTTATTATTTAGCGAAATCTGAATACAAATCCTCAAATGTTACCAGCAGAAATAAACTTAAGGCGACGATAGATGTCAGCTACCTACAGCGATGCACTGCCGCCCGTCGCTCGCAAGAGACCCCGCCTCAACGCGCATCAAATTTTTCGAAAAACAACCCACGTTTATTTATCAAACACAATTCAAAGAAAAACCGTATACTAAATTTTGGGTGATTAAATTGTCTTTTAGATGGTGAAAGTTTCATGGAAATACACCCGATATTTTTTGCGTGATAATCGTTTTTATGTCCGCTGTAGACATTACTTTACCAATTAATTACATTATGTTTTAAAAATATTATTTAAAACATTAACATATCAAATGACGAAGAAAATTTCCTAGTTTCACATATATTTTTTTCAAATACATAAGACAACCCGTTTAGACGTGATCTTCAATAAAAAGTCCTTAAAAGTCGGCTGTCTGCGCCTTAATTGTAACAGTGTATAAAATACCTAATGTTATCTGTAACAAATCAACGTATATATTTATTATTTTTCGCAAGCGTTTTAACACAAGAAAACACCAAGCAAAACTGTGACAATCCACAACTAACTGAAGCGGCTTATAATGACAAATCTACATTATTATTACGATCCGAAGCCAGATTCCAAGCAATGTTTGGAAAACATTAAATAGTTGTATAACGAACACTTGCGCATAGGCTTGTTACTAAACTTATTCATGACTGTTATAAACATTGTTAATCATTTATGTAAGAATTATTATGTGGAGGAAATAATGACTATACAAAGATAGAAATACTTTCTTTGTCCCAAAGTTCGCTTTTGTTTGATTTGCGCATCTCTATCATATCGGCTTTGAAGAACCAATTAATCTGCCTAGCCTTTTCAACTAGGCTGGGATTGGCCTCCAGTCTAACCGGATGCTGGTGAGTATCAGTATTTAGACTTAGCTACGCTATTATTTGCATCAATGTTTCCTTGCAAAATTTGATTTTTAGGAGCAGACAATCGTATTGATAACAATTTTAGATTAATTCGAATTGCAATGGAGTTACCTACTGGACTAGAGAGTAATGAGCGTTTTACAATATCTCTCTCTCCTACCTTTAACCTGATTTATTTCGGGTGGCTGCAGGATGTCTCCAAATGAAATGAAATCGTATAAGTTACAAAACCCATGCTACCAGCACCCTAATTGCGTAACTCACGATTCATCATAATCTGTATCGCTTTGAAACGGATTGTTAAACCATTGCTTCATATGTTCGAAAACTGTGTCTGTTCGACAACATAAATGACGCAATGAATATTGTATAACTGTGAAGACGAAACCAATTATGATCAATCGTGAGTTACGCAATCAGGGTGCTGCTAAATTATCGACTTTTCACGCACGCGTGCAGAAAACGTAACGTAAATTTGAACGATTTAAAATAATAGAAACACTTTTTTTAATGAGGAAGACTTTATCTATGGGTGAAACTAATTGTGTTGTCTTGTCTATTGTCCCAAAAAATGTCATACACAGATCGATGATCCTCTATGATTGATCCCGCCTGGGCACGCTCTGCCGTGGCGTGCGTGTGCGGCACCTCCCCATAGACAATTGCCTGCCTTCCATCCTGAGTTCCATGCCCTGTCACCTGTGCATTTATTGATCATATGACTGGGTCAGTGAGTGGAGTTCGCGTAGCTGAATTTTCGGCCAAAGATGTTTGAACTTTTTGCCATCAATGCTCTAAGAAGAAGAAAGAAGACTCGATCATAAGTCAAAAGGGTACCAACAGAAAATTAGAATGATCATGTATGCGCCTCGCATTTGCGCTAGGTCCTCTAAAACGGATTACCTTTATGGCATGGATACTCTGATCATGTTTTGCAACCGAGAAGTTGCTCCTGTATGAGGGAAGATGTTATTGCAATATTTAAAATTACCAACACTGCTTGGATTGCGGTCGGATAGCAATCCGATCACAGCTCTATGTACATTTTCTGAGATGAGTTGTACTCGTAAATATTTAAATAATGAACCAATGATACTTCAATTTAAGAAAATTTAAGTCAATAGATCAGCACCCTAATTGCGTAACTCACGATTGATCATAATTGGTTTCGTCTTCACAGTTAAACAATATTCATTGCGTTATTTATGTTGTCGAACAGACACATTTTTCGATCATATGAAGCAATGGTTTAACAATCCGTTTCAAAACGATACAGATTATGATGAATCGTGAGTTACGCAATTAGGGTGCTGGTATTAGTTGTATGCACGTCATACAAATTAAAATATAATAATCTGCTTTGTTTCAAATTCTTCAAAGCTTTCAAGCTGGTGGGTGGCGTAATAAAATATAATTCGCGTGTCACCAAGTGTCTCACTATTTCCGGTTTTTTATAATCTTTAATAGTTCCGATGTTGAATACAATTTTGAGTCTTAATGAAAAAGAAAGGCGGTGAATTGGTATGTCACTGAACTCGTCCTAAACGACTGGATCGAATTTTGTTTTTTGTGTTAGTTTCAGTAATCCCTGGTGGTTTAAAATTACAATTTTACCCTGCGACCGATAAAAATCTCTAGGAAACAGGTCAACGTCTGTCCAGTCACCTAGTTTAAATTAACATGCACACTATAAAGTACCTACACCAGAAAAAATACAAAAAGAAATATGCTAAAAACATACGAGAGGTGTCGTTGGACACACGGTTGGGAGTTCCTGTCGCACCTGAGTACAACGTGCGATAGGAATTTCATTTCAAAAATACTATTAAACATACAATTGGTTATGCCAATTCACGTATCTTCACAAGAGTGGGTCAACAGCACCGTGGCTTTCCTTTTTCGTTGCTTAGCCTATAATGCTCCCGATGCTGAAACACAAGTCCTCCCGGTGAGAGGGAGTCGGCTGTAATGTACCACGCGGATCCAGTATGGGTTGATAGATGTCACATGTCTTCGAATTTTTCATTTTACGGCATGCCGGTTTCGTCACGATGTTTTCCTTCGCCGTTTTGAGAGCAGTGGTGATGAAATAATTTACACAAAGTAAAGCGCCTGTCTGGTTTCGACCTACAACTCATAGCGGATGTTACCACTGGGCCACCGCTGCTCTTATTTTTAACCGACTTCAAAAAGGAGGAGGTTATCAATTCGACATGTTTATCTATATTTTTTTCTGTATGTTCATCATAATTCCGTAATATATAGTCGGATTTGCAAAATTATTTTTGTTGAAAGAGGTTTATTCCATAATGGTTCCATTTAAATTTAATATAGATCTGATGATGAGTTTCGGAGACAGACCACGGAACTCTTCAAAAAATTACAGCAAATCAACCGCGATTGCTGCTATCGCCCCGAGAATGATGAAATTTCGATTTGATGTGGGGTAGGTACTATACTAAAAAGGGAAAAATAAGAACCTAAAAAAATCAACCGACTTCCGGAAAAACACTACCAAGTGTTTTTTTTTTTTATGAAAATAGTTTTTTTACTCAAAAAGTTTTACGTTTAGCAGACAATGTTTTCCTTTATCATAGGTAACTTAGCCTGTAATAAGTTTTAATAAAAGATGCAAAGACAATGGTGGTGTATATAATAGGTACTAAAGAGGCTTCCTAAAACAAGTTTATACATGTACTTCTTTAACATCAACACCTAACGTCTAAAATTGTACCTACGTTAATAAACTATTAGTGAAACTAATACTAAAAAAAAACAGTACCTATTCATTAATGAATTCGTTATGCATTGATAACACAATTATATCTGCATGGAATTAAATTGCGTAAACGACCTGACCCGAGTAGAAAGGCATTCTGAATAATTTTGCCAAAGTAAAGTAGGAAGTAAATATTACATCAGATGGCATTGATTTTTATCCGTCAGATTAATATGTAACTATGCAGAATTTCATTGACATTTAGAGGAAAACATAATATTTAATAACCGTTGTATGTATAGAAAGATTTGAAAGTGTTTAAAGACGTAATATTACTAATAAAACGACCTAAACTGCTTTAAAACTTATGTAACATCGCAAAAGTTTCACCTCCTGCGGTCTGCACCCATCTTCTATAGGTATATAGAAAAGGTAGGTACAGACGCCAGCACCGCAAGCTACCCCAACCTGTCAATTTTCCCAATTGAACATGAACCTTATGCTTAAGGAATAAAGTTGAAAATCTATCAAAGAAAGTTGACAGATTGGGGTAGCTTGATGTGCTGGCGTCTGTACATGTTCGAAGAAAATAACACTCAGTCGATGTAGGGATTCGGTAAACTCCGCTTGCGCGATGCAGGATTTGTCGTGACGTCAGTGTGATGCGTAGTTTGCATGAGAAAATGTAGATGCCGCCACAGAACTTTTTTAAGATCTTTTTATTGTCCATCCATTACCTACAGAGCTTTTTTTCATAAATACAATATTACAGTAGACACATTAATTTAAAGTATACATCTAATTAATCTGATTTGGTGGCTACTATTTTCGATATTAAGTTGAAGACACAATTGAATAAACATATTCAAGTGCACTTGCACTGAAGTCTATATTTGACTTGTACATAATGTAGCTAATTGTGTCAACTGTCAACCAACTTACCAACAGCTCAATATGACACACATTTGATTGTTTATATTTAGTACAACTTATAGTTCACTACTACTGCAGTTACCAAAGTCAATTAGCGTGAACCGATTGAATGCAAAAAAAAAAAAACTGACACTTGATACATTCAATGCTATAAGAAAGAAAACAAATAAATTCAACAATCGATTCGCCTCTGCGTTCAATGTCTAACGATGCTTACACTACCTGCGCCTGTGTTCGTAACTCGTGTGTAGCAATTGTAACTATTGCATTGCCTCACGCCGCCGTCATTTGTGTTAATGACCCGCATTTAAGCTGATATAGTTGGATAAATAGCAAGGCCTGTATGCTAGCCAATGTCATAGTGTTAGAGAAGGAAGAAAGTTAACTCAAACTTTGTTTTTTTTTACAATTTAACTATATACAAGCACTTTGATTGGCAAGGAGTCGTTCTGTTAGTCAGAAATTTGAAGCTTGTTGCGTGGGCATCAAGCTTCAACTTTGTGACTCTCCAAAACGTAGATGTTTATGGAGAAGAACTGTCAAGAAACCTTTCACTTTCAATGAGTTCTTCAAGTGGCAGGTTTCAACAAAGCAAAATAAATGAATGCTGCAAAACAGGATAAAAAAACTAGCTGCAGCTGCAGAAAAGTGAAAAGCGGTCAAAATGCACTTTGCACTTTTCTATGAAACGGCTGATTTTTTTTTCATAACCGATGAAAAATATAGGTATGTGCTGGGGGGGTCTAGAATGATATGCTGAATTCATGGTTACAGTTTGCGAACTGGTTAAAAATTTATCCTGTAGATTTCCTACTGGACATAACCATGCTATTTATTTTGCAGTCTTGGGTGAATAAGCTACTTTCAAAACAAAATTTAGTTACGGTTAACCGATCGCAGAAAGTAGCTGTTAGCTTTTTGCTTGGCATTATTTATGCTATTTATACATTCCATCTTCCTCTAGTGATGAACTGTTTTGTCATATCTAGTAGCCATCCTTTATTCTAGATACTTATTAAACTGTGATATTCTCGCTTTCTCAAAGTAGATGGCTCACGGCAGCTGCTTCGTGAAGCAGACAGGTGTTAGTTTTACATATATCTGAGCATAATAGCGTGAATTCGCACCAATCGAGCGAATCGTATAATAATTCAAAATGTTGTGTAGGCGACCCCCACGAAATTTGTTTATTTTTGGGCGAATCGACAGTTCAATTCAACTTGATAGGCAATTGGAAAATTTTAAATAAATTGTACAGTAACTTTATTACATAAAATACTTAATTAATAGTGACAATTCGTCCAAGTCGGGCGAGTTAATTCGTGCGAATCAACCACCACAGCCAGTTCGAATGACTATTGGAATTGGCTGATTAGTCGATAACGCGACAAGAATCGGTTTCCAGTGCCGTGTTTTTACATCATCTTAATTGAAGAAGTGTAAAGGAAAATTATAATGTGTTAAACAGCATAGTGTAACAAGTAAATCTGGTTTATCGGGCTAATTTCAACTTTTTATGTGTTCAATAAAGTTAGTAGGCCGCCTAGCTTTGCGGGCAGGCCATACAACTCAGTCATGTTAACAGATAGAAATCTAGGCAAGCGAGTTTCGTCTTCAATCGCCTGTAATTGCGTAAAAACGGTGTACCGACGGTAACTTGTTTTCTCTTACCGATTTGGGTAAAATTCCGAACCTACGTGTGTATGAGATAAATTGTCATTAAAGTCATTATAATTGCTTGTTTTTCTCGTACCTCAGAAATAAATCAGTATAGAATTAGTTAATGTCATTTATTATAAAATTTATTAATTATAAATTTTATAATAAATGACCTGAAAACTTGAACAGCCTGAGCTGGGAATATGAGGCAGAGGGTGGACAGCCCCTGGCATACGGGCTACTGAAGGAACACGGGTGGGTTTTAGTCAGTAAAAGTCTGACACGCCCTCCTGCTCCACCCAGAGCGGGAGAAGTTATTTGATGATTTCCCAACCAAAAAAAAAGGTGGAGATTAAAATGTAAGGCAACAAAATTATCAAAAATTGCTAATACTGGCTTTCAAGTCAGTAGGTGTCACTTTCAAAGTTGCTTGCACATTTTAAGTTTCATTTATCATTGTTTTTACTAGTAATAGACGCCTAGCATACGAGATTTATAAAATGAGAAAAGTCATACTCAAGGATTATATCTCAACATTGAGAGAGGCACTGACCGGTTTGCTAGCCGAATGGTAATAACAAAAATAACCAGTTCTGCATCCAATTACAAAATGCGAGTTTTTAATATTAATTTGCAAACACTTGTGCGGTGGATACAATGCCGAGGAATTGCATCAATACAGGAGCGTTTACATTGGTAGAGTTATGCCTTAATCGCTATTGGTTTGCTATATTTTATTATACTTAAATGGCAGCTTGGCTCAGCATCTGTTATCTACTTCACTGATGTGTATCTCCTGAAGGTCAGTCAGGGAAATTAACTGCTAAGCAAAATTACGCCCTTCCTCAATTTGCTATTTCATAAAATTCTCAAATAATGACATAGTAATTTGAACTTATGGGAAAATTAAGTTGGTAGTCACTGTGCTTAACAATTCATATCCCTGATTTTACCTTATTATGATAAAGCTATACATACGTAATTATATAATCAGAAGAAGACGGACAGAACTGCTACGATCCTTACGTAGGTACTTCTTTTGCTTGGCTTACGTTAGTATAAATTTTATCATACAAACACGCCGGTTGTGAGTTCTACGTATCCAACCTTTTTGGTGAACATCATATATCTAAAGCTATAGGTGCTCCAAAATTACACTCTAATACACTAAAACGCTCTTCATCATCGTAATCACCCAGAAAACTTTCCTTGTCATGTGGATTTTCTTGATCAATGGCGAAATGAAAAAAGGATTTGGGTGTCTGTGGGTGTACTATAGGTACCTACACCTCTGCCTAGCCCTTCGGAGAATACAAGCGTAATTTTATGTTGTGTAAAACAATTAACGTATTTATATATTATGCCTGAAAGTATGATTTCCAGGATTATCAATGTAAACACCTCCTAAGCAACTTACTTAATCAGACAGACATTCTTCTGTTTTTGTAACAAGTACTTCACTACACTACGTGGTAAATTAGTATTGTTTGCGATATGTACCCTTTTATTACTCGATCGTAAATTATTTAGTCACACATTGCGACTTTTGAAAGACATATCTAGTTAATCAGGGTTTTTCTTAAAGGTATTTTCATATAATATTACGTATTTTTGCGTTCGACAGATCAGGTTAAGCTACACTCGGTTGGCCCGTGGATGGGTGACCATCTTTATATACCAAGACCCCTGCGTGCCTCGCAAAGCAGTAAGCACGTTATGCCGTTGGTTTGGGCCCGGCTTTGACAGTCGTTACGGATCGTCAGAAGCTCGAAAATCTGAGAACCAGTCTTACCTTCGGGTATTACCGAATAACTGGGTTGTGGAAGTCGGTTAAGTGGTTGCTCCATGTAAAATACTGGTATTCATCGGCATGCAAAACGCAAGGTAAATGATGATAGTGATAATTTTGTTTAATTCAAGATTATCCGAAAAAAAATCACATAGTACCTACACAATTACCATGCTATATAATATGTACAATTAGATAAATAAAAAAGGGAAAAAACTCATCAGATATCGAAATTTTATTTTCATCGCTGTCATTAGGAAAGTGTGTTCGGACAAATAATTTTGTAAATGTGTAGAATTTTCTAGTAAGGTATTTATTTATTTTATTATTTGCGTACACACAGTAAATTAAAGAGACGACAATTTGTGAACTTTGTTTTGTTTGTATTAGATCTTGGCAATAAAAAAACTGCGCTTTAAATGCCTATTTTCCACATTTGTTTTTTTAAACACGTGTTTCTATAATTCCAACAGTAATTAATTATTCAGCCGCTGCTAGTTAACTCTCAAAATAATAATGAGTAAGTCCTACAAAAATGTGACTACACTGTATGGGTCGTTAATAATTTTATGTTGAAGATAACAGTTATGCGACTGATGACTGTATTTGTGTCCACTAGTTTATAAATTCGTGAATAAATTAGCTTTAAAATGAATATTTGCATGTAAACCTGAAATAAAGCCTTGGTATACGTATATTGGGAAATTCCAAAGTAAGTTCTGCCCAGGATAAGGTAAGCTATGCGATGTTTTCCTTCACCGTTTTGAGAGCAGTGGTGATGAAATAATTTACACAAAGTAAAGCGCCTGTCTGGAACTCGTAAGTCGCGACCGTTACCACTTGGCCACCAGTGCTTTCAGTAGGACTATATAAACCGTTAAAACGTAACGTAACCTAAACATACGAATCTATGGACATTTATAATGAAGATGACTTATATGGGAATATATTTGGTAACATTATAAATATTATGTAAAAATATGTCTATTTCGACATCTATTCCCGCCTACATACTTGACTTATTGTCTTAAGAATCGACACATATGCATATAATTATCGAGCTATTGTTTGATTTTGTACATTCTGTATTTAGACAAGACAGGTCTACCTTCAGGTGTCTTGACACACAGACCTACTATTTCTTTTTCCAAAGATTAACAGGTATTTTGTAACTTTTTTTTGTTGAAATTCGTTGGCCATGGCTTAGAAAGAAGAATAACCAATTTAGGTGTCTTAGGATTTAATGGCTACTCAGTCTCCCTCTTACGGAGAAAAGGCCAGAGCCCCAGCAGTGGGCACATTAAAGATGGATTATATCGTGAAGTGTTTGCACGTAAAATTAATGTAACAGCTTTTTTAAAAAAAAAAACGTCAGACTCTCTATCTCTCTGTTTGTTCCGGCTAATATGCTATTTGATCAGGCATCATGCCGGACACACGCAGGTAAACGTGCACCCTTTCAGCGTCTCAAATGTACAATGAAAATTTCTTAGGCGCGAATTACACAGAAACGGCGTAAGGTAAGGCGCGGCGCAGGCGCAGCGTACGCAGTACATTTTGTATGAAAATGTTTAAAAGCGGCATCATGCTTAGCTTACATACAAAATGTACTGCGTACGCTACCCCTGCGCCGCGCTTACGCCGTTTTTGTGTAATTCGCGCCTACGATGTTGAAATATTTATGCTAAATAAAATGCTTTTCGTAGTAAAGTTATCTATGAACAACTTGGATATATCTTGTGGTAACTGGCTAGTCAGTTTGTAACGATATTTATAAAATGTTTCCTTGAAAGAGAAAATAACTACGAGTAGCTTACCGATGACCCCTCCTCATAGCATACCTATGTGTTAATAAGTGGAAAATGTTGTGGTTATTGCTTTGATTTTGTTTTATATACTTTACTGATAAGTGTTATATTTAATGTAGTATAGTTTTTTTTTTCCAAATAAAATAAAATAATATCCGAAACGGCTTTTGATGGGACTTCCACTAGTCAATGGCTGATGTTATAAGGAATAAAATAGGCTCTACTTTTCTCCCGGTAGCACGTTTCCGTGGAATAATTTCAGAAGCCCACGCAGGCGAAGTCACGGGCACAGCTAGTAAGTAAAACAAATCTAGAATTTTATGAATAAGTAGACATTCTTAACCGAGTTTACTGTTTCTCAAAGAGAATTTGCAACATAAACCTATCGATACCAAGTAATGTTGGGATCATCTGGACATTAAATACTTGGTAGTAGCTTTCATAGTTTTCTAATATACCGTTATAAAACGTTATGACCAATAAACATGTACTAAATACTGGTGGTTCTGCGCGTAAATTCTGGTGCATAACTGCTAAGCAACTGATATTAATTAGGTTGCTTATTGTTAACGCATGACTTATTATTTGAAAGGAGAAATCAGAAACTTAGTCGTTATTTTAAGGCTTGTTTTCAAGTATCAGCATACTTATTTATATGGTATGGACCCAGTAATAAATAGCGACATTTTTCATAATACCCGCGAATTATGAATAATGACAAGCCACTTAGGGCGAAATAATTAATTATAATTAGAACTTCCTTATTTATCAGTTATCACATTGCGTCGTCATTATAAATATTTCCGTGTGGTCTTTGGACAATCTGATAGTAGGTACACAAGTATTTTGCACGGAGCACTTTGTCGTTTCATCGCTTCAAGCATGTAGCATGCAAGCAGGCATGCAGCGTGCAAGCAATCATGCAGCGTGCAAGCAGGCATGCAGCATGAAAGCAGGCATGCAGCATGCAACCAGGCATGCAGCAAGCTTTGTTTCTGTCTCGGCTTCGGAGCTGCAGGGTATGAGTGGCCCAACGCGAACTTATTGTCGCAGATGGTTTTAACGCTCACCACCGCAGCTTCGGCTTGCTAGCCGGCGTCGCGGCAGCGGGCTTTCAAACCACCTGCTCCTCAGCCCGCGGGCCGCTCCGCCCGTCCGCGCCTGCGCCGGCTTAAATTACACTCTAGGGATAGGGCAAACAAGACTGCATGAAGTCGGTTTTGCAGCGATTCGTTTCTCACAAAATTTTGTAGCAGAATTTTTATGACACTGCTAGCTTGATTCTGAAATAAAACGAATAGTAATAAAACCTGGTTTTCATTGTGCTGCCCATAGGTGTCTAGCATTACAAAAAATGCCCCATCGATTTGATTATTTCAATAGTTGTTAGGTTTAAAGATATTTATTCTCAAAAATTGTTATCACACTGCCCTCTCATATTGGGCATATTTCAAACTGCCCGGGCATTTATACATCTATACATAACATCACCCCCGGTTTTTCCCGTAGGGTTAGGCAGAGGTACGTACATATTATGGTCCGGGGGTACTATTACAAAACGATAAGTTTCTCCGGTTATGTTTAAGACGTATGTAGTAGGGGGTGAGCTTATTGCCATCAACATGCTGATTAGATTTTTCTGATGAAAAAACCCAATGAACTTTGACCTAGGAAACGAGCCTGAGAGCATAAACTCAGCAGTAGCGCATGCGGCTATTAGACCCCAGGGCCGTTATTTACAGTCTATGTACATACCCTACCTACATAGCTAAGATTTGATAACTACGTACTGACGAAATGAGGATTTTCTTTCTAAACGTATCCGTCCACCCGTTCGCGCAAAAAAGGCGTTCTGTGATGTATTATTCGCAAGTCTAAATTATAGCCGAGAAAGGGCTTCCGGAAAAAGGAAAACTTTTCAGGTGGCCTCAAGCTGCGAGTACCGTTTGTTGGAAATATTACGTGAATAGTTAACGTTATTGAATAATTTTATGACATTGTGTTCATTTTAGTCATTTGAATAGTTTACAGTTGAATAATAAAGATTTCTTAGTAACTGATTCGACGGAACACTAAAGCTTAGTATTTTATGTTCTCTTCGCGAAGTCACGAAAGGAAATTGCCGTTATTCTTAACTAAAATCGATCATTATTTCTACGAACTATGAAGATATTATGAACATTCACAAAATTATGACTTATAATGTTTTTTCTTTTATTTAGAGAGTTCTAAGACAAAAGAAAAATATATTGAATTAATTACAAAAAAAGCAATTTCACGAAATTAGTAAATCTAAGAAACAGTGTCTTTTAATAACTGGTTTTCTTAGGGTTTAAAAAATTTGTGAACAGTACCGCTGTGTTAATTCATTAAGTGCCTACAGACACATAAAAAAAAAACTGTCAAATACTTTAAAGAAAACGTATATTTCTTCAAATCACAGACTCAAGCCAACCTCTAAACAATTTTAAAGTGAAGGGACACATCTGCCAGGGATGCAGGTTGTTCGAAAGAGATACCGTTGCCCCTGGCACACAGGTAACTTGGGAAACACGGGTGGGTTTTAGTCAGTAAAAGTCTGACACGCCCTTCTGCTCCACCCAGAGCGGTAGAAGTTATATGATGATTTCACATAAAAAAAAGATACATAGGTAATTGCTTAATAAAACTACGCGAAAATATCCCAAGTACCTTACCCATCATAATAATTAGATAATGTGAGCTTACGATACGCAGTAACCTCAACTTGCAAGACGAGATGCCTGTGCGCAACGGGGAAGATAGCGGACTTCTAAAGGGAAATGCACATTAGTCATTAGCTGTAGGCCGACATTTCCAATTTTCTGAGCAAAGTAAATGAACCACCGTCAGTACGAATAGTTCAGTTGCTGAAAATATGTCTATTATGTACCTAATAGCAAGAAATTGCCACAATTGGATGTAAAGGTGAAATTGTAGAATCAATAATAGAAAATTGTGCATAGTTGCCATGCAAAATCCAAAAAAAAAAGACATTAATCAAGTTGTACAACAAATGATAGATTTCTGTGACTCCTGCGCTTGTTAAAAGTGTTTTGAAGGAACTAGTGTCCTCCCGTACCTAATACCAAGACATAAATTGGCAACCAGTTTTCGTCACGTGAGTATATTCGTAAGAAGTTGGCAGAATCATCCCAGCGCTGAATAGCTGGATTCGTTTTCTTCTCTATCTATCGTTATTTCTCAAGACAAAGTTAATTTTTTATTTATATATATGTATGTATCTATGTATTAGTATGTATTATCTCTCGAGTAACCTATCCCTTATGTTGCACCTGCCATGTTTTCTCTCTGCATCACCCTAAGGTTGACTGCTAGAAAATGCCTCAGGCATTAAGTCCGCCTTTGTACAGTATTTTTTTACTTGTGCATTAAGTTTTAATAAAATAATAAATAAATTGTATCATGCAATAGGTTTAACTAACAAAACACATGAAAGTTATCAAGAAGAGCAGTGGTGACCCAGTGGTAACGGCCGCGACTTACGAGTTGTAGGTCGTGCGTTCGAGCCCAGCCGGGCGCATTACTTTGTGTAAATAATTTCATCACCACTGCTCTGAAATGGTGAAGGAAAACATAGTGAGGAAACCGGCATGTCCTAGAACCAAAAAATCGAAGACATGTGACATCTACCAACCCGCACTGGGCCCGCGTGGTGGATTACGACCCGCTCCCTCTCACGGAGAGGAGGCCTGTGTCCCAGTAGTGGGAACGTAATAGGCTGAGCATGTATGTATGTATGTATGAAAGTTATCTGTGTTAGTGCTCTCTTATGTGCCGTCGACACGCGTTGACGGCAGCCATCGGCATCCGTATGCATGCACACTAAAATACCTAAGCTCATTATATTTTACAAACAAATATTTGTGTAGGAACAAAATATAATATTTTTTTTTAAATTGGGAACAAACAGGTCTGATAATATTTTGTTTAAGCTTAGCTGAAACAGTAATGAACAAAATCGGAGCTTGTTCTGTGAGTCTGTAAGGACCTTTTGGACGTTTGCGGTTTCATGTGCAATGGCTTCGGTGTGCGCTACGCCTAATACGGACCCACCGGACATGACCAGGGATTGCATTACCTAAGCCTAGCATATCTGTATGCCAGAGGACTCACTAACAGAGTGTACAGTTATTTCTGTGAGAGTTAATTAAATCTTGTAGAATTTCGTTCGAGGGCGAGTCATTTATTTGTATACATAGATTTCCATTTAAATAATTTGAAAGCTACTTGGTCTTAAAATAATAATAATACGTACAAGTAATAGAAAGAAGAAAAAATATATTTAAATAATGACTAGTTTTCACCCCTAAAAAGACCTTACGACTTTTGGTTTTATATTTAAATGTGTAGGCCTCCTTTTGGATCTTTGACAGTCGTTACGGGTCGTCAGAAGCCCGACAACCAGTCTTACCAATGGGTATCGTATTGTCCAATATCTGAGCGTGGAGCTGCATCCGCTTAGACTAAAAGGAAACCCCAAGATATTCGGGATAAGGCTTTTAAATCTACTAAAAGCAATAAAATACCAATTATTAAACCCAATCCTATGAAATAGAACAACCGCAATGCTATCATACATTACCCGCATTTTGCAAAACCACAAAAAGCTAACTTCTTCTTCTTAGGTACCTACCTTAAAAGCATCTTTAAATGATACCTAACATTGAAAACTTTAGTTTTATCCAACACCTAACTCGAACGTTGCGGATAAGGCATTAGTAGGTACTTCCCTCTGTTTATAAATTAATCGTGAGAAACTGTGCTCAAGCGGCCGACTTCCATCCATGTACAATTATAACACGCAACAACACAGTGTGAACATAGGTAAGGCGTCATAACATCGAAGCTGCGAAGGTTAAAAGATTCAAGAGTAGACATCCTACAGAGAAGCTTCACATTCACACAAGCGCCCAACTACATCGTGTTTGCGACGTTCACGTGATTGTCCATACGCGACGCGGCGTGGCGTGGCGTTGCATCATCCGTACATTGTCTACATTTGTCACGCACACATTGCAGATATAAGTTTTATAAATACGATAGTAAATATTTTAAACCTGTTATTTGTGTTAATAGTAGTATAAACTATTAATGCTATGCGTTCTCTATACTGTTTGGTCTTGCGTTGGAAAACTCTCACCTAACGTTAGGTCGTCCTGCCAGGGGTGCGGGTTTTTTCGAAAGAGATACCGCAGCCCCTGGCATACAGGCTACTGAGGGAACACGGGTGGGTTTTAGTCAGTAAAAGTCTGACACGCCCCCTGCTCTACCCAGAGCGGGAGAAGTTATTTGATGATTACCCAACCAGAAAAAAAAAAAAAAGGGTTGGGTCGCCGGCGCGACGTATGCGGACAATGATTACAATGTTCACTGATTCTTATAAATTAACACTTTGCAGAACATTAAACGTCCTTAGACGTGACAACAATCAAACTTCTATTGCGGCACGTGTCCTTCAATGGATTAATTACCAATTAGTGCACCTACGGCATCGCATTGTATAAAGTTTGGGCTCTGTGGGATATTTACTCGGTGGTAAATGGTGTGTAGTAGGAAAAATTGTGCTGCCTATTGACTTACAAAATTATATAAGAATGAAAAACTTTATGATAGGTAGGTGTTACGGTGGGAAATGTACTATGTAAGTTTTATTTAGGTTCCCATATAATTATTTTCTCATGGTGCAATGAACATGTTTGTTTAGCGTAGAAATGTATTACTTACTTGTTGGTAGTTTGTTGCACAATAAATTAAAATATATAAACATCCTTCTGGTAAAATAGGCATAGGAGTTTTATTTTTTGTAGGTAGTAATCAATTTATTATGTTGCCACTGCAAGAACATGGGCTTCCTCACGGTGAGAGGAAGTGGGCCGTAATCTACCACGCGGGCCCAGTCAGAGTTGGACGATGTCACATGTCTTCGAATTTTTGTTTCTAGGATATGTTGGTGTTAAGCAGTGGTGATGAAGTAATTTACACGCAGTAAGTAAAGCGCTGGGCGTTTTACTGTGTGCTTTGCAGTGCGAACTTCGCGAGGTTGCTGGTAGCAACTGGATGAGAGTTGCCGTGAATCGATCTGACTGGCATGCAATTTGAGGCCTATGTCCAGCAGTGGACTGCTGTAGACTGAGAATGATAAAAGCGCCTGTCCGGGTTTGAACCTATTACTTTCAACTTGCCATTCGCGGCCGTGGCCACTGGGCCATTACTGCTCCGTTAACTGTTTATTATACTTAGTTGGCAAACTTCAAATAAGTTTAAAATATATTTAAAAAAAAATATAAAATATTTTTTTGTAAATCATTTATTTAATGAAGTAAGCCCTGAAACCGCTTACTGCTGCATATAATCTTAACAAACGTTGTCATTGATTCCAAGCCTTCCAAATTCCGCAACGTCATTCATCCGTAGAGAAACCAGCTTCTAACATTTATGTAATAAACATTTTGCACCAAAACTGTGTTAATGGTTATACCAGATACTATGTTCCACGTTAACTTTTGCAGCATATTGTTAAAACTTGTACTTGTACAAGGTAAATATATCATCGGATGTCGCCATACGAATACATTATATTCACTCGTGACTTAAGAGTCTCAGCATATTAAAATTTTCGGAGTAAAGATTCCAATAAAATATTTTGATTCCTATCATAACGTGTGAAACAATCTGAACCCCCCATAGAGATCCATACGATTTGACAAGTAATATAGGCTACAAGTAGAATATGGTCCATATTGAACTGCAAGGGTTCTTGCAAGGGCGTGTACTCAGCCCGAGTTTGCATAGACTCGCATTAAATTTCAGTTCGTCTATCTACACTCTAAGTATGACGTAGGCCTGACGTAGCACCCATTCGGCAGTTGCGTCAGTCGGCGCGATCACAATAGCTGTGAAAGTATACGAGAAAGTGCAAGTCCACTGTCTCACGTACATATTATATCAGACGGGGATTTACATAACAATTACACTTTTGTGAGTATCTGGAGCGATATTATGGCTTTGCTAAGCGCTTCTAGTGATTTAAGGTCACCGAGTTTTACCGTTTCACGTTTTGATCGCAGTCGATCATAATCTTACCAAAATTGATAAATTATTAATGAATTTCACAACTTTATTTATGACACCACGTAGCTTACTGGACAACCTTGCTTCTCTTTGGTAGCGGATATTTTAATTTATAATTATGTAAGATTTTTTGTTGATTAATAAATTAGAAACATCTAAACGATAACGCTCTGCTACAATTTCTATGCGATAACATAAACGCTTTGGCCTATAAAAAATGACATTGAAGCAGATGAGACTAGATACTAACATATAGTTAATATTCAGTATGTTAAATTAAAATAATCTAAAATCGGATAAAGCGGTGTCTACTAGATTTCACTTGGCATTTATTTAGATATCACTTCCGTATCACGCGTGAAGAGACAATATATTGAGCGACGAGTTAGAATCTTTTGTATACGATGTATACGATCCATGGTCTAGACAAAATGACGAATAAAAACTCGTATTCCGAATAACTATTTCGATTACGTCGTAAGAATCGATTGTGAGAAGCGGTTCGGAATACAATCAAGTGAAGAGTAACTGTTGTGGTGATGACCTATCAACCTGCCACAGTAGGTACCACATCCGTTATAAAGTATTACATCATTGAGGTACTGTATGTATATGTATTCATCATACATACATAGCTCTCATAATATGGCTTAGAATATACGTTTTACTACACGATTTAACATTTAAAGACATGTTGAAACACACCTACGAAACCATGTGAGTTTGATTGTTTTTGTTAGTGATATGAACGTAAAACGAAATAAAATGAGGAAGTAAGGATCGTAGTACGTGGCCTTCTGAAGTCTCTGCCCACCCCTAAGGGAAGAATTCTTGAGTTTATCTGTTTTCCCAACTGTGTTGGTGCCGGCTCCCGTTTAACCGCTTGCGGCTGAATACCAGTATTTTACATGGAGAGACTGCCTATCTGACCTCCACAATGCAGTTACTGGGTAATACGATACCCTTCGGTAAGACTAGTTTTTTGACTATCGGGCTTCTGATGATTCGTAACGATTGTCAAAGATCTAAGAATGACAGCTTGGACCAAACAGTGAGTTTATGTGAATGAAATAAAAATAAAAACAGCCACCTCAGTTTTTTTCCTTTAATTTAGCGGAAAAAAATGTTTAAGATCCGTTTAGTAGTCTTTCAGGTATAGGTATAGGTATCGTATAGGTTAAAGTGTACACATAAAAAACACTAATTAAATGTTAAGACTTCCGCAACAAGACTGCAATATTCACACAATTAAATCGCCCAATTGAAGCCTTAACCTTTACAAAGTATTGGGAACTACACTATCACAATTCCACACGTCGCCGCGTCGTGTGTACAAGTTTTTGTTCATTAAAAACATAATAAGTTCATTAAAAATACTTTGCAAAAAAGTTATTATGTTGCGTACAATGATATTCCCACAACATTGGGTGTAAGTGAGACGGAGAATTATTATGTTTGTCATGCTTTGTTGATTCGAGGTTTGGACATAGAGGTGGGCAAGTAAATGAACATTATTTTTGAAAATACTGTACGACAGCTTTGGGCGAATTTCACCAATGAAGCATTGAGCACATCTAAATCTAAACCACGCTAGAGTTGTCAGTGTCATCATTGTTGTACAATATTGACACTGACATCTCTAGAGCGTGGTTTAGACGTTTTGATGTCGTTTAGTTTCTTTGGTGAAATTCGCTTTTAATAATTACAGTTTGTGTCGTTTAATTCTCACTTTTCTTTTGGACATGCAAGACGTAAAATTTTAAAGAAAATTTGAGCTTTGAGAATTTCATGTGAGCGCTCACACTGCAGTGAATGCTGAATCCCTGATTTCTTTAACAAACTTTTGTCAGAAACTAGAAAGTAGTTGATTCTTTTATGGCTGTATGAAGACTGCATTTTTTACAAAGCGATCTAGGTTGTCGCACTAACATTTATTGCTTATTTCTTGTATAGATATTAATATTGCAAATTCTATGTACATTTGCGACTTTGAAAATAGAAAGTAGTTTATTCCAAATATTAATCTAGGTTAGCACAGTTATTGTGCAAACATGATCTGCTTAATTAATGCCTAAAACTTTTAAGTTTTAATTTTGCGTAGCTGAGCTATGTCACTGAATTTTAATGGGTGTTGCAAATATTTACAATAATATAGTAATAATTTGCCAGGATTTAATTCATTGATGGTAAATGTGCGTTTTTTTTAAATATATGGTTATTATTTCTAAAAATAATCACCAGTTTTATTGGATAACTTATAAAGCAGTATGTCACAAAGGTCTATTAAGCTTGAATAAAAAATCAACAAAAGCTGGTTACGCAATGCTCGATACGAACTCGATATTTAAATAAGTCGATTGTCACGACTCGTAATGTAGAATGTAGACCGTCTTTTTGTTGATATTATCAATAGCATTTTGAAGTTGAGGAGGTCCTGACTGCCTACTTAGGTTACTTAACAATAGTAGTAGGCCACGACCGATATGAACGCCCATTTACAAGTGCATTCGGCTTGAGTGACTAGACTAGTAAAAGTATTCCATTGTATTGCAATGAACTAAGTGCATTATGTGTCAATGTTTGTAAAAGCAGGTACCTTGTCTACTTACATCCTATAAATATTTCAGCTTAAAATTTTCATTAGACATCGCATTAAGTAATCAGATACTTAAAAAATATATTTTAGGATGGACTGAATATTAAAAATAGCAAAAAATGTTCATATTTTTATTTTCCATAATTTTTTTAACGTAACAAATATCCTCTTCCCCCATCTTCATAAAATTGACAACTCTAGCCATAAAATTATTGGTAAGCACATCACTTGAGAGGAACTAGACCGCTTTGGCAAATATTATTTCAAAATGTTCGTAGTATTCCGAATCAGGTCTTCCCGGAAAAATAAATCCCACCAAAAAGATTTTCATAAAAAAAAAATCGCAATACGCGACTATATGGCTCGCACTGTCAAAAAGTTATCAGATCTCATGCAGAGCCAAGCTTCTAACCCTACACGCCCTAATTATACAAGCCCTAACTTCACAAAGTCTACACCTTAATAAAAATTTCGTTATTACAAGAACTATTGTATAACAGAAAAGTATTGAACAGTGAATATTTGTTTCACCTCACGCCCATGTGACGATAGCGAAACGGCCAAGCCACATATTTTCACTAAGGTGAAGAGTTTGTGAAGTAAGGGCTTTTAGAGTTTCGAGATCGCTTCGAGAAAAGGTAGGGAGTAGTGCCCTTGCGCTTCTCTTGGCTCGTCTTAGCGAGGTCACTATCGTATCAGGTTTGAAAACTGAAAGTGCATTTTCTGTGGGATTTTTGTGACAGGAGTATGTTTGTTTGATCATATGGTTAAAATAAAACAATACTGTTTTTTTTTTTTTTTTTTTTTTTCCTTTTTGGCAATTGAGCCGGTTTCGACTATTCTGCCAGCGTCGCGTTAAGACGGCAGCGTAGCGGCTGGCCGTCGACTTCGCACTTTGTGGTAGGTCTACAGATTTCGATATTAGTTGCTGTAAAGACAAGGACAAGGGTTAGTAAAACATAAATATTCTAAATTACTATCTTACATAAAGTAGGGTACAGCACGGAGACATATAGTACATATTATTTACGCATCAATTACAATTTTATCTCATTTTCGTTTATAAAAGTTGTTAAAATTTTAATAATTTTGGGAGAGAAGTGGCACAAGAGGGTATGGAAGTTAGTCGGAAGAGGAATGTTACATTTGGAAATTTTGCTATAGAGGTCGAAAGATTTGGAGTTCAAGGAGCAGGAGAAAAATATATGTTCTAAAGTACCGTCCGCAAGACCGCATTCACAAAGGGAACTGTCCCTAACATGGATCTTGTTCAGAAACACTGGGCTACAACAATGTCCGAGTCTTAGTCTGCAAAGTGAAGAAACAGTTCTTTTGGTTAGTTTTGGATATTTAAAAAACCAAGGTTTCCGCTGGATGTCAGGCTGTATAGCTGCATAGTAGGCACCTTTGGTTTTTGAGGTCTCATTCCAATTTTTGGTCCATGAGTCGAACAGTTTTGGCTTGGCACCATTTCGCAAATCGTAGTTATGAGCTACATAGTGCTTTCGATCAGCTGGATTCGATGTGGCATACTTTGCTAACGAATCAGCGCACTCATTGCCAACAATACCCGAGTGACCAGGAATCCAGGCTATCTCGACATCCAAGCCGTTTTGGGAACAGTCAAATAACAAGCTCTTAATTTCTGCAACGATTTTACTATGGATTTTACTGTGAAGTTGATTTTGTTTTAAGGCCTCAATACTACTACGGGAATCTGAAAAAATTACTGCTTTTGTTATTTGATGTGATTTAATATAATGTATGGCTTCTAAAATGCCAATACACTCTCCTGTAAAAACTGATGCTTCTGGGGGGCATTGAAAAAGTAGGGCAATTTTTGAATTTTGAAAATATACTGCTACTCCTGTACATTCTGTTTGTGATATTTTTGATGCATCAGTAAAGAAAAAGTTCCAACCTTCCCAGTAACGCTTGACGGCTAACTCAAAGTCGCGTCTTGCGTTTTGGGAATTCTTTGAAATACCTAGTCCCAAAACGGCTTTTGGTTCGAAGTGAATCGTTTCATATGCAGCAGAAAAGACGGGGAGAGTTGGATATTGACACACAGGTGGAGAGAGGTGTTTAAGCTCTCTGTACCTATTTATCAATAGAGGAACTGTTTTATTATTCCAATAAGGAGAGTTATTGAAGAGAAGATCAATTTGCTCTAAAATTGGGAGTAAAGGATGGGATGAAAGAGAGAATACTTTAGATAGGAAACGATCTGCCAAATACTGTCTTCTGAGGTATAGGGGCGGTTCTGCACATTCAATTTGAAGCGCATTTATGGGAGAGGATCTCATGGCTCCAATAATAATTCTCAGGCATTTGGCCTGGATGCTGTCTAGTTTTTTGAGAGCTTCTTTGTTGCAAGGCTCAATAAGGAAGGAACAGTAGTCCAAAGCACTCCTGGTCAACGCATTATAGACCAGTTTGAGGGTGTAGGGGTGGGCTCCCCACCACACTCCGGCCAAAGCCTTAAGGACCGATACGGAGCGTTCACATTTTTTGACCGTGTTGTTAATATGATCAATCCCAGACAATCTCGAGTCCAACGTTACTCCCAGAAACCTAGCCTTATCACTAACTGGAATGACTTGTCCATCAATACTTATTTCTACTCTGGGAATAGAACGCTTGCGGGTAAAAATGACAGCTGTACTTTTTGGAGCACTTAAAGATAACCCGTGATCAAGGAGCCATTGGTTTAGTGAAGACAAAGAGACATTCATTGATAGTGCGGCATCCTGGATAGAATTGCCAGTGACCAGTAATGCAATATCGTCAGCATACTGAAGGATTTTGCAGTCATAATTTAAAGATGAGGATAAATTTGCTGTGTATATATTATATAATGGGGGACTCAGAACAGATCCCTGAGGTAACCCTCTCCATAATGTTCTTTGTTCAGAGTCGGCCCCAGGGATTCTTAATTGAATGACGCGATTGGTAAAGATGCTACCAATGATAGTAGAAATCCTAGCCGGGATTCTCAGCTCGTGCAGTTTTTGCCTGAGAACAGGGAGGAGGACCGAATCATAAGCAGCTGATATGTCAAGGAAAACGGCCACCACAGAGTCATTCCTGCTGAGGGCCAGCCGGACCGCTGACGTGAGGGTACCTACACTGTCAGCTGTGCCCAGACCTTTCCTGAAGCCGAACTGAGTCGTTGGGAGCAGTCTCCTATTCTCCACCAACCACACTAGACGATTCTTAATTAGGTGTTCTAAGAGTTTGATTAGTATGGACGATAGAGCTATGGGTCTATATGAGCAATGATCATTAGGATCTTTGCCAGGTTTTAATATTGGAATGACAACTTGAACCTTCCATTCTGAGGGAATATATCCGGAAGTGAAGCAAAGATTAGCCAAGTCCAAGTAGTATTGGTGGGTTTTTGGACCAGCTTTTACGATAAAAGAGTAAGGGAATCCATCCACCCCTGGGGCGGAGTCCTTAACATGGGATAGTACAGTTTTTAATTCTTCCATGCTGAATGGCATGTTCATTGGATCACTAGTGTTGTCTACATCCTCGATGCCAACACAACTGTCCTCTACGCTCGGAACATACGCTGGAGCGATTTTTGAGAAAAACTGGTACCCCAGTTCTTCTGAGATGTTGTTCGAAGAAGCAGGTGCTAGACTACTCCTGAAACGCTTGATTTTCCGCCATACCACCGAAACTGGAGTGGATGGGTTCAGCGAACAGCAATATTTTGACCAACCTTCACGTTTTTTCTTTTTAAGTACTTTCCTGGACTTAGCTAAGATTCGCTTGAAGGCGATGAGGTTATCCAGGTTCATATCACAGTTAACAGTCTCTTCAGCCTCATTCCTGGCCCTGACCATATCAGTGCATTCCCTATCCCACCATGGCGGAGAGGGGATTCTGTTAGACTGGGGTTTTTTGGACGGAAAACAGTCATCTGCTGTAGCAGAAACGGTGGATGAAAAGGACAAAAAACATTCCTGGGCATTATCCCCACTAACTTTTGGAAGGGAAGATACTCTTAAGTCTAAAATTTTGGAATATAAATCCCAATCTCCTGAGTCAAGTCGGTATTTCAAAAGGGGAGGCGAGACTTTTGTGGGAACATTTTTAGAAGGGAATTCGATCATGATGGGGTAGTGGTCACTTCCATAAGTCATATTCAAGCGACGCCAGATAAGGAGGCTAGATATATTGGACGAACAGAATGTCAAGTCAACACAGCTATTACTCTGCCCTGGTGCAGACCTGCGTGTAGCACTGCCGTCGTTGATGACACAGAGATCAAGATCATCCAATACATCCAGCAAGCCAATGCCAAAGTTATCGCAGGTATCTGATCCCCAACGGTAATGGTGACAATTAAAATCACCCATAACAAGTATTGGACCACTAACATTGCATAACAAATTTCTAATTACCGAAAGATATTCGAGTTCTGGATGCGCAATGTAAAAAGAAAAAATATTGATACCCTCAGCCTTAACAGCAACAACATTTATGTTATCGCCAACAAAGGGAAGAGGAATCGGGGCAAATGATACTTTGCTATTGATGAGCAAAGCACATCCCCCATATCCATCAGGTCTGTCATTACGAACACTGCCAAAACACGGCATCCTGAAATTACTTTCAGGTAAAAGCCATGTCTCAGCAATGCCGCAGACTGATGGTTTATACTTATTTATTAAAAAAGAAAGATCAGGCTTCCTGGGAGTAATACTCCTCACGTTCCATTGAAGAAATGTTAGTGGATGGAAGATGGTGTATATAATTTAAGATTGAGGTCAATTTTAAGGCAACGTGGTCAGGTAATGATTGTGTAGGATTTGTCAGTACAGTCATTAACATGTTTGTGATTAATCCTAATATATTCTTTGGGCTGTCCTCTCGTCTGTAATTCATTGGGTCAGCGGCTTCTGCTGGGAACGCGCAGCCATTATTGGAGGGGTAAAAAGAATAATTTTGGGTAAGTTCTTGGTGAGCTTGCTTATTATAGCCTGGAGAAAGGGGGGCACGGGGCTTAGGGCTAAGAAATACCGTTTTACGGTATGACCTTTGGGTAGCAGGGATTGGGCTTGAGGAGTGAGATTGGGATTTATTTATTGTAACCTTGTTACGAGGGTGGTATTTGGAAACATCAGCATATGATCTGGAAACTGGGGGGAAAACCTGACTAGCTTCTACATATGAAATAGATTTTTCCGCCATCAGAGCTTTGATGCTCTTCTGCCGGCCTAATTCAGGACAAGCACTATCATTTGCAAAATGGTTCCCAGAACATGAAATGCAAAATCCAAAGTCAGGGGTGGTTTCACATCCTTCACCTGGATGATCTTCACCACATTTGAAGCAGCGTGGTTTAGATCTGCAAAGTGTACGTGTGTGGCCAAACCTACAGCAATGGTAACATTGGATTGTTGGGTATGTGTACCTCTCAACTGGAAGAGCCGAGTAGAAACAAAACACCCGTTTAGGTAAAACTTGTCCGTCAAAAGTAACAACAACTGTCTGCGTAGGCTTCCACTCAGCTATACCAGAGGATGTAACTTTACGGCTCATCCTCCTGGCCTTCACAACAGCACCACATCCTTCAGGAACCTTAATATTTTCAATAATTTCGTCTTCCGACCATTCAATGGGGATATCCCTAACAAGACCTAATCGCGTAATATTGAATTGAGGGATGGAGGCAATATAATTGTGTTGGATTAACAAGTTATTCATTAAAAAACTGTTTGCATCTTGATGCGACTTGAACTCAACTGACACTTTATTTCTGCCTATGCGTTTGACCCCATCGAGGTGTACGTTACTGATGTTATTTTTAGTCAAAAACATACCAAACTTGACCGGTTGTAGCACAGTGCCTGAAGTCTGACCATCCTTAAGGGAAACATGAACAATATACGGCGGGTTATCTCTAGCCGAATATGTAAGTCTGCCGATTACGTTTTTCGGTACCTTGGGTGGAATAATTGGAGTAGTAGGGGGTGACACAGCGACCCTCTTCCGATTTGTAGTCTCAGTTTCCATTTTGGGATCTTGCGTGAGAATTTGGGTGTCATGGGGGAGGGTGATAGTCAAGCCAGGGGGAAGATCAAAAGGTTCATCAGGGGGGTCGGGATCAGGAGGCTTTTTGGAGTTCATAATGATGGTAAATGATGATTAAAAGCGAGACAATAACAAATAAAACTAACCTTACACAAAGAACACAAACACAAGGAATAGTCTCGATCAAGTTTCACACAGAGATTCACTAAAAATCGAAAGAATTCGTAATACTGACAAAAGCACGTGTTTAGCCTTCACCACTACCAACGAAAGTCAAAACAATACTGTTATTTGTACACCAATTTCATTAAGTGACAATGCGACAAAGTTATTCGTTTATACACGTGGGAATCAGGAAGGAAGGTTGCACAACAGCGGCACGCTGCCTATTTATAATCTGATAGTGTTCTCTTCCGCAGCTAGTATACTCGTACCTATCATAATTTTATCAAATTGCAATCTATGTTCTCTTACACGTTATTCGCTTTATGGCGTGTAAATACTACGTGAGAATTTATGTTCTATGAAAAGCGGTTGATTTATCTGTTAAGGGGCACGCTTGCCTGTTTTCCGGAGTTAGAAGCTATCTGCGAAGTAATTAAAAGCTTCAACCACATGATTAAATCAACGAAATCTCTGTGCTTTCAAGGGCCTTGCATTAAAGTATGTAGTCGATTTCGAGAAACGATTTTTCGTATATGGGCTCGCCTTTTCGTAAGGCTTTCGATCAGCTGACTAATTTAAACGAAGGCAGCTGATGACGTGTCATTTTAATTAAACAAACTAATAATGCAAAAAAGGCAATACGGAAATAATGACCGTTTATATTTAAATTCTGTACACCGCAAATCGGACATGATTTCACGAGGTCACTTCTTATCCGATCGATCATGGCAAACATTGGGCATCTCAGCTTTCTAATTGCACAAGTGGCAAAGATCAGGACAAGCCGCCAATTTGCTTGAAGGAAGTCACCATCATTTACATCTACGTATATGTAATCTGTGGTCAGGGTCTTTAATTTAAGGTTCCGCAAGAAATGTAAGCGATATCTCGGATGTTTCGAGCCGGTTTGTTTGTTTATAATGTTGATAGCGGTAATGGTTGTTAACTACCAAGTCGCAGCTTCCTATGACGTTCAAATACGTCAGTTACGAAATACATAACAAATTGCCTGGAAAACCCTTCATAACGGAATTGGAATTAAAACCCCCTATGCTTTTAAATTAAACAGCTGTTAAACACGTATTTAATTCTCAATGCATTTGATAGAACAATGTCAAACTCAAACTCAAAGCATTTAATTCGATTAAACCGTTTACAGGCATTTTTGTCCAAGGAGTCGGTCTTACAGAACGATGAAGATGTGAAAGTAAAGACTTTGTGCGCTGATCTTAAAGTTCCAAATCATATTGAAACCCCTCATCATCTCTCATTTTTGGTCAGGGGTTACAAACCTACACAATGACTTGCCATTTCATTTCAAGCGTATAATCTCGTGCAAGGTTATGCTACATATAAATCTTTGTGCCATATTACATATTATACTCAAAATAGCAAAGTATTTCATAATTGGTATTTCTACGGAACCTACCTGGGTTAAGTGGGTGGATATAACCGGATATTTTTAACACTTTTATATGTGTTAATATTGAATGAATATTGCAACTGAGACAGCTAAATCCGTGAGTTCTGTTACGAAACTTGGTTAGAATAATTATTAGATTGATATCGTACATCAGATATGGTTATATTTTTATTGGGCCGTTGCTTTTGTTTTATCATACTTTTATGTATTGTTGTAAAGACTCGCTTGTATTTATATTTACTAGTGATCGACTACTGGCCAATGTCCGACCATAACTCATTAGTTAAAAAAAACTAAATAGGTATACTCCTTCTACATATTAACTACTAGCTGTTGCCCGCGGCTTCGCCCGCGTCGGGGTTGAAAATTATCCCACGGGAAATTACTACCGAGATGAAAACTATCCTATATGTAAATCCAGGTTATAAACTATCTGTGTGCAAAATTTCATCCAAATCCGTTCATCCGTTTTTGCGTGATTGAGTAGCAAACATCCAAACATCTACACAAACTTTCACATTTTTATAATATTAGTAGGATAACTGTGCCCTTTCCAAGTAATTTTCGTAAAAAGGGGCACAATTTTGTTTTGCCTCAAGTATTAATATATTGATAATATAACAACATCGTTGTTATAAGGGTGTTATTTTAAAATATTACAAAGTACTGGTACTGGTAAATAGAACGAGGTTTACCAAAAACATTACCTAAATACGTAAAAGTTAGGTGTAATTTTTTCCCTGTGTAGCATAAAAATATGTATGAATAGCCTAAAGTGGCCATAACATGAAACACAAGAAATAACCTCAAAATATTGATATCTTCTACTTATAAGAACTGCTCTCACAATACATACTTGTTTGTGTTCAGGTTTTTCCAAAATACAGCAGATTGCAAAATTGGCCATGTGTGGTAAAATATTTACGAAACTTATGTGTTTGACATTATAATGAACACGTTTAAATGCGTTACAGTACCAACTAAGTATTTCTAATTGCATAATATCACATCACGCCTGTTATACCCGAAAGTATAGGCAGAGGTGTAGGTAATGTACACCCACATTATGCCTGTATTATGAGGTCAACCTATGGCCATGAACTGGGCAGACATCCAGACTTCAAGCTGCTACCAAGAAATTCCTGATACAGAAATGGGAGAAATAGTGCTGATTCATACGTTATTTATATTTTATTTTTGTTTTAATTACGGACGCTTTTAATGTGCACATCTTTTTACAACGTCGTCATAATGATGTAACCAACTTTTGTAACAATTTCATGATTTAAAAAAAGTGTCCATGGAGTTTCTTGTCCGTTCTTCTCCATAGGTACCTTCGATTTGGAATGGGCAACTAGCTTCATCTTTCTAACTCACCGACCTTGAAAATTCAAAAGTGCCTGTAATTTGGTTTATTAAAAAAAATAGTCAAGTAACAAGGTAATTAGTAAGTATCAATTAGATAAAAATTATATCATCATCATCATTTCAGCCGAAAGACATCCGATCCTGGACATAGGCCTCCCCCAGCTCTATTTCGACCGGTCTTGTGCTTCCCACATCCAGCGGATTCCCGCGGCCTTCACAAGGTCATCGGTCCAAAAATGATATGAGACTACCTAAATGTAGAAATAATCAAGGTACAAATTATGCAAAAAATAGATAATCCTTAAAAACCACTTAATTTGCAAACTGGGTAACTTGGGTCACCTTCACAATAGTCTGTAGATGTTCGTCAATACACAAAAAACGTGATGGATATTCATAATCCCTCACTAATTGAAATTACGGTTGAATTACTTCTGACAAGATGTGACTGATAGTGGGTTTATGGTTTGACTAATTATGAATATGTGACCCTCTTCTTGAAGACCCTTTATTAATAAAAAAAATATTTATCCGCTTTAAAATTTCTAACATGATGCTGTTATCGAAGACATCCGTATAAGAGACGTCCATAAAATGTATAGAAATACGTGCACGATAAAACGCTGTCATGGACGGAAATTTAAAAGCACCATCATTTATTTCCTCACAATTTCTTTCCCTGTGATATCGTGAAGGCTGAAAATCACCCTACGCGATCGAATCAATAATGAAGAGATCCGCAGGAGAACCAAGGTAACCGATATAACTCGAAGAATTGCCAAAGCTAAGTGGCAGTAGGAAGGGCACATTGCTCGTAGAACATATGGTCGATGGAACCGAAAAGTTCTGGAGTGGCGACCGCGTAGATGTAGCATTGGCAGGCCTGCCTCCTACCAGGTGGACCGATAACCTAGGGAAAGTCGCAGGAATCCGCTATGACCGAGAATAAGTGTACATGGCGTATCACTGGGCTGATGAGTAAAGGATTATTATTACCTATTAAATGTAGCACACAACTCAATTGTGTCGCCTCAAGAGAGTCCCGCTCTATCCCTGTGGCGACTAGACGTTCCATTTGAGTTGTTGTGTATCTACTAGAAATTTGCTGATTTTACTGTAAATCCAAAGCCCCAATTTAAAAAATTAGTGATTCTAGTGAACACCACATTGAGCCTGCATAAACTAGGAGAAAAAGAAGGTTGAATGCTTGCAGCTGGTTAAAAAGTCCAAAAATGTTACTTATTATCAGTATTTTTGATCAGCATTGGCAGTGCTCAACGGCAAAAAGCAAAGCGGCTTGGCTTTTGAAGCGAATTTTTATCACCGTCATGCGTGTTAAAAGTGCTATGTTACGCTACGAACTTGAAATAATTAATTTCGTAACCAAGGTTCTTCTAAAGAAAACTGTACCTACGATTTACTACACACACATCCAACCATGTAGGTATATTCGTATTCGTACCTACGTCACTGTACTTCTTGTTAGACATTTGTTAGTATTAGGTCAAGGCTTGCACTCAGTTCTCGAAAGCACTTCTTTCTCGCTTATAAACAGGTTTCAGACAATGAGCAGTAGCTATCATAAAATATTGTAATGAGACAATTGTTTGAGTTGTCTTTGAACGGAGATCTTAATAGATGGAGAGTTTAATTTGATAACTTTGTATTTATTTATATAATTAATCATAAGAATAAATTTGAAATGAAATTATCTGGAAAAGAACTGGAGTTACCGACATAGATTTCAAAGTAAGTCAGTTAAAGTGGCAATGGGTTTTTGATTGATTTTTTGAAACATAAAAATTGTAATGTGCATTGTTGACTTTGATGGACAGAAAGCAAGTTGCTATGATTAGTATACGGATATGAATGGCATACCTATCATCATTCATCCGTATACATACATATACATGATTACGAGGATGCTACTGTTCTGATCTTTTTCTGTTATCCGTTTTTCAAGGCCAGACCGTCCCATACAAAAAGCTACCCAAATCAATGTCAATGTTAACAATTGAATACTTTAAACGACTGCTGATGGATTCGCATGTCGCAGTTAACTACCGAACAAAAGCTAAATAATGTATGGCAAATTATATTAGTAGATATAAATAAATTACCTGTAGAAATTACTCTCTATAATACAATAGCGCTCTATGACTATGATAAGTATATATTTTTATTGGCTTTCATTTAGTTTCACTGCAATATGCTTTTACTGTGTAACATAAAAATATAAATGATAGTGATTTTCACTTTTCTCTTTCAATCGTGTAAGAATTACCATGTTATTTTACTAGGTTCGGAACGGTTGTAAACGGGGTACCGGACATAAAAAGAATAGCACCATCCCACTTCTTTCCATGGGTATCGTAGAAAGCGACTAAGCGTCAAACTTTCGGGCTTCTGACGACCCGTGACGACTGTCAAAGATCAACGAATGACAACCGGGACCAACGGCTTAACGTGTTTTCCGAGGCACGGAGCGGTTTTCGCGACGCAATTTTCGGCAGATACTATGTGGAAACCGAAAACCTACTTAAATCAAATTCTACCTTTCTACGCCGAATTACGCGACGTCTTTTGGGCAGTTGTGGCTTTGCTACACTTGTTTTTTACCGAACCATAATAAATCAGTCATAAGTATTTTTCGTCTTAATTAATACTGCATTTACCTATTTAATATTGTGTCCTCAACAAGTTTCTAATGCAGCACGTTGATAGAATTAGTGTTCATGATTAAAATCGTGGTCCCGTTTGGTGCCGGGCGTAAAAGAATAGCACCATCCCATCTCTTCCCGTGGGTGTCGTAGAAGGCGACTAAGGGACTTCCTAGAGAATGGGCAGTAGCGTTCTCTATGCATTTTACCACCATACTGCGATCGCCAACCCGCTTGCCAAGCGTGGCGATTATGGCAAAACCCCCCAATTATGGGGGAGGCCTATGTCCAGCAGTAGACGTCTTTCGGCTGAAATGATGATTAAAATCGTGTGTTTCCAAGGCTTAGAAGTCCGAACTACGTGAATGTCAAATGAACAATTACCACAAGATTGCTAAGCAAAGCGGATGTTTTATTTTACATACTTAATTGGGTTTTTACTGATTTTAACAGCATTAGCTTATGAATTCTAGGTACCTATTAGTACTTAATTCACATAAGAATATTTAGTGGTTTTAGTTTGCGCAGTATTTACCCAGTCAATCATCATTAAAATATAAGACTATCTACGAATGTACTTACTTTGGTTTACTTCGTAGTTAGAAGAACAATATTTGGTTTTTATTTGATTTCTGAAATATTGTTATTATTTTAAGTATGTCGATTTCGGGAAAACATATCTAAGTGGTCATTTCAATTTGATAAAACATAGCTGAACCGTTCATCTTAAATCCCAAAATATTTAGTTAAATCTTCTATCCATCACACGTTGTGTATTGTTAGGTACGTGACTAAATTAGGTTTCAGTTATACTAAGGTACACATTAAATCGTCTCTTCAAACGTCATCAGGTAAAAGAATACTCGAGGGACGAAAAGATTAAGCAATTTTCCAAAACAGGGCCTTCACCACATACTGGGTACAATGTTACCTTTTCTGGCCGTGATTTTCATTTTCCGAATGCAACTGCGAAATTTCCTTTCAAACAACCTTTTTAATCCTCATCTGTACCTAGGTGAAACCTTCTTCTAATATTTGATTCAAATAAATTCGCGTATCTCCTGGGTGGTACCACCTACATCAGTATGCTACCAAGTCCCTGGAATGTTCTTTGTATGATGATTAGCTGAATGAAGGAATCTAAACCGGTCAAGATAACGACGATTGACAATTAACTAATTTATGGCTTCAATTACCTGTTCAGCTGCCATTGTTTGTCAAATTCTTTGGAAATTAGCAACAAGTGGTTTTTCAGAGTTATATTATAAGGCTCTTTATGATTCCTTTTTATGTTTTTTTCCATCTAATGAGGGGCTTGTGGTTATGTAATATTAGCCGCACGGGTCGATCGATCAGGTTAAGCTACGAGTGCCGCGGTTGGTCCGAGGATGGGGGTCCATGCCTGGGTAAGCACGTGAAGCCGTTGATCCCGGTTGTCATTTTTGGATCTTTGACAGTTGTTACGGGTCGTCTGAAGCCCAAAAGTGACTACCAGTCTTACCGAGGGGTATCGTATTAACCAGTAACTGGGTTGTGGAGGTAAGATAGGCGTCGCTCCATGTTAAATACTTGTATTCAGGTCCATCCGGTTAGAATGGAAGCCGACCTCAACATAGTTGGAAAAAGGCTAGGCCGAAGACGATTTTTTGCATCTAATACTTAAATATTACACATTTTTATATGGGTATGTAATGAAACATAATACTTGATAAGAAAAATAATTCAAATAATTATACTTAATAGTTAGGAATGAATCACTGATAGTTGCAAGTTAAAACTCGGTTGTTATGATAACATGCGTATACGCATCGAAGCGATCGTTGTTGCGAAACAAAATAATCTATGACACATAGGTAGGTAGGTACCTACAGTAAAAGTAAAAGGAATGTATTTTTTTTAACATTATTATTCACTATGTAACTATGTTTCACATTCTGTTAAACTGATTAATTTTGATGGTTGGTACACATGGCCACACATTAAGCGTATTACATTTCCAGTATAAGCTGATCTCACATTGGGTAGGATTTCTGTACATTGCGAGATCAGCGTTAACGATATGTAGCCGCATATACAATATATTTATCAAAACGTAGTCAGTCCGATTTGTTTAAAGCGTAATTAACCTGGTTAGATATTACTTATACCTATTACCCGATTGAAAATAATTTCTACCGCTACAGTAGAATGGTTCTAACTTCAATTACTATTTATTATAGAATATAAATCTCCCACGAATTGAGGGTCCCAGTCTCGCACGATCCAATTCCTCCTTTAGACCAAGAAAATGATTCGTTTTGTACGGAAATCAAGTCCTCGATAGGAAATTTTAAGCCAGCAGATATGCTAAAACCTTGTTCAATCTTTGTAACTTAAAATACAACTAGATGAGCCCTATAGTTTCATCCAAATCAGTCTCGATCCCGTGAGAAAATCGGGATAAAAAATCTTATATCGTAACCCATGGTCGCAGGTCATGGTCTACCCATGTCGCCATCCAAATTCTTTCAATCGTTTAAGCGTGAGAACGTTACAAACAAAAACACAGAAAATCGAATATTTTCCCTATTAGTTAAGTTAGATAACAAAGCTTGATTAAAAGGAAAATGTTTAGAAAATGTAGAATTGCCTAGCTCTGTAGGATTGGAAAGGTCACGATTTCACAATGGTCTAACCCTTTGAGAGAGCTGCCACAATCACTGGAAGATAATTGCTTTCTTTTTATGGCATTAGTTGATGTTGACAGCAGTGGATTGTGACAGCTGCAACCTCGATAACCTTAGGGGAAACTCAAAAGGGTATTTAATAATTAAAATAAAGTATTATTGATACTTACGAGCAGTGGTGGCCAAGTGGTAACGGCCACGACTTACGAGTTGTAGGTCGTGAGTTCGAACCCAGCCAGGCGCTTTACTTTGTGTAAATTATTTCATTACCACTGCTCTCAAAACGGTGAAGGAAAACATCATGAGGAAACCGGCTTGTCCTAGAACAAAAAATTCGAAGACATGTGACATCTACCAACCCGCACTGGGCCCGCGTGGTGGATTACGGCCCAATCCCTCTCACAGAGAGGAGGCCTGTGTCCCAGCAGTGGGAACATAATAAGCTGATGATGATGATACTTACGAGTATTTCATAGATGCGTATATAATTCGTTCAGCGCTGAGATGTTAGACATAATCACACTTTTAGCCCCTTTATACACAGCTTCTATAGTTGATCCACCCAACACTGACCGCCGTGCCTATAGACGGCGTATAAGTAGCGTCGTAAAAAAAACGTGTCAGTCAACAGGCTTTTTTTTGAGGTTTGGAAATCATTAAATAACTTCTCCCGCTCTGGGTGGAGTGGGAGGGCGTGTCAGACTTTAACTTACTAAAGCCCACCCAGGTGCAAGGGGCCAAGGTATACCATAGTGATCCATACAACACTGACGACCGTGCCTATAAGTACAGGGCGAATATATTGTAGTTTTTCACGACAGCAAAAACACGTGTAAAATGGGCCTTACTCGCTTGTATAATAGCCCATAGTGCCTATACTCGTAGCATAGCTCTGTCTATTGTTATAAGACAGTTTAATTATTTCTCTGGGCACTTTCAGAGATTCATTATCACGAGGCTTGGTAGGTTTTAGCTGTTAGGAGTAGTGTGACAGGATTGACCCACAAAATGTCTAGTCAATAAAAATCCATCATCAATTACTTTCGTGACGTTTCATAAATAGCTATTGCGATTCATCGAACACGATTTAGTGATTTGATTTCTGGAGATAACAGCTGGTTTTATGCTAGCCCGCACATCAATTACATAGATGACACCAACGACAGTCATTTGTCAAAGTTTCTACGGCTACCACATGCAGTTCAGAGAAAGATACTTTCGCTATTTCGAATGCGATTGACTGAATGCATGGAAACACCGAGAATTAGCAATGTAAAAATCGAATACTGCACGGATGCCATTATTACAGTAATGACCGTGCGTTGGCATTTTCCAAACTTAAGGGAATAAATGAACAATAATACGAGGGAACAATGAACTACAATACGTATTGCCTTTGGATCAAACATGAATGGGTCTGTAAAGAGCGTGTGTGATCTTTGTTGACCAGTAAATGATTACAAATGTGCTGATAACTTATGATAAGGATTTTCCAGTATGAAGATATTTTATTTGACAAAAATAAAACTTAATTTTCAAAATTATTTCATGACTTTACTAGACGTAAAAAAAGACTAAACAATATGAACTTAATTAAATAGAATTTTGTGGTGGGTCATCAGACTTAGGATCATGCGCACTAGTTACCAGCATAATTATTAAATTGACAAGGTATTTATATATGTAGCTTTACTGTGCGATCAAAGAAGATAATAATGCGTAATAAAAACTGGAAAGTCCGAAGAAAATTATTTATGAATTATTTTTGATTTTTGAGAGTAATGAAACCTACATTTACGAATGAATTTGATTTGATTTTTCAAGTATTCGTAAATAATTTTCATGACAAAAAACGGGTTTCTGTCACCACATAATGTACGAAATTTCACGTCAACAGATTATTTTTAGGGTAAAAGTAACGGTGCGAGCTTCGTTACCGTGTGTATTTTATTTTTATTTCGAGATTCGTGGCTTTAAAATATTATTTTTTGGTTTTATTGCCAACGTGAGTTTAATCTCAAAGTCGTGTGCGAATTTCCCCCGATCAATTTTCTGGAAGAAAATTAGTTTCAGTTACGAAATCTAAGTAGTCTTACTTGACTAAAGAATACGAAGGAAATTCATTCTGATTTTATAATACGTAATTATTCAAGCTGTGAGTAGGTGAGTATCACTTTTGCACTGCTAGGTTAATGCACTTATGGATTTGGCCTTCTAAAATAAACACATTTATTACGAAATAACTAACTGATTCTGTAACGGTTTCCAACTTCCAAACTAGGTAAGGATAACCAAAATAATGCATACGGGACTATTTTTTAGAGAATCATTATCGTTTTTAGTAAATAAGTAGGCGTACTGTTGTTGCAATCTTGCCATATTTATTTAACAAAAAATAACTTATTTTTTAAGTTATTTTAAAATATTTGGTTTAAAAGGCGTCATGACATCAATACCAGTTCCTATTTGCTTGTTATTAAAATGATGTTTATTGACTTCGTCTTATGAACTCGTATTAGGCCTTGTTTACTGTAGCTTTGTAGACCATTTTCAATTTTATTAAGTGCGTAGTACTTCTTTATAGGCCTACACATTCCTCCCAAACCTATTAACACCGTAATTTGAAAACATTGTAAAAGCCAATTATTTTAAAAGAGTTAACGTGGAGTTTCTTGCCGGCTCTTCTCCATTAGAAACGACCTATAACAACCGTTCACTTACCTTCTGATATTTCATAAATACCCATGTAGGTTAATGTGATTTTTTTTTAAATTTGATTTGAACTGAATGAAGATTATTTTAATTCAGTACACATCAAACGTGTATCTTATTTTGCGAAGTTACATATAAGCCTTTGTTGTCCTCAGGCCTACCTTCTCTCTTTTCATTTCTTTAAGAGTCCAGCTCATTCTGTCGTCTGAGTGATTAAAAGATAAATTAGATTATAAGCTATAAATAAAACAAGGCAATGCTAAATTTTTTGAAGTCATAAAACATAAAGCATTGCCAAGATGGAACAGTTTCAGTGCTGTATGCAGGAAAAGTTTTTATCCAGTGCGCAAATTTTAACCACGAATTCAGATTGAGGCGTCTTTTTCATTTCCTTTTCACTTTATTTCTACTGATTTGCAACGTCCGTACATATTGGAGGAATCTACTTCCTGCCGGGCCCTCATCAAGCTTCGCCGTCCCGATCCTGGAGATTTAAATTGATAAACTTATTCATTTTCTTTTAAATCTAAATTTCATATAGATGCAGTAATAATAATGATATTAATAGCAATAGTAATAATACTAATGATGAAAATACTTAGTAAGATTAATATTAATTAAAATTAAAAAAACTTTTTAATAAAAAAATTGAACCGCCGAAAAACCGAAAAATAAAAAATAAAAAAGGCGGTGACATATAATCAAATACATATCCAAAGTCACCGACTTCCGAACTTATTTATTGGGGTTGGACAAAGCTAGTTTATTATTTTTTATTTTTCGGTTTTTCGGCGGTTCAATTTTTTTATTAAAAAGTTTTTATTTTAATTTTTTTTTAGCTATAATCTACTAATTACTACATGCTTAATTTTTGATTTAATACACGAACAAGTATTAAATCTGTGAGTAAACAATCAATCATCCCCTGTTTTCTTACCCTTAGGGTTGGAATTTTTCTTCGAAATTTATATGGGACCAACTTCGAGGTATACCCTTTCCAATAAAAAAATAATTATCAAAATCGGACTACTCTGGAAAAAGTTATGCGTGGTCATACATACAAAAAAAAAAAAAAAAATACGCGTCGAATTGAGTAACCTCCTCCGTTTTTTCGTCGGTTCGAAAAATAGTCAATCTTATTATTAAACCGTTACATTTGGCACGGTATCTTATAAAATATAAGATATAATTCTGGAACCCCTCGCGCAGAAATGTTTCGCCGGATATACAAAAAAAATCAGCTGTTCCATACATTTTGACCGCGTAGGTATTGCACTTTCCTATGAAACAGCAATTTTTTTTTTGTATAACCGCCGAGAAATTTCTGCGCTGGGGGTTCCAGAATGATATGCTGAATTCATGGTTACAATTTGCACACTGGATAAAAACTTACCCTGTATTGGTATTCGAAACATTTCCTTCTAAGTATACATTAGGGTATCTGGCAAAGAAAAATGCCATTTTTTCAGCTGCCTATGTATGGAAATGAAATAAATCTTAAAATTCAGCTTATTGAATTGTATACCAATTACGCTTATGATATAAGAAATCTAGGTTTTTTTTTGTATTATTTAAATACGCTTATTCTACGTCAAGAGTATAATTAGCAGGTTTTGAACGCATCTCAACTATTCTTTTTTACGACGTTCCATTTTACACACTCCTACTTGGTGTTAAGCAGCCAACAACCTTCTGGGTTGACCTGCGAGAACACATTTACAAAAAGAAAATCATGTGACAGCCCTTCGAAATTTCCAAGAATCGAAAATTATATGGTGGCCTCATAATAAAATAGTGCAGAATACAGTGCAGTATTTTGTCTTTTATTTCAAGAGCAAGTTTCCATTTGATCTTGAATAATGCCAATATAGGGAAAATAAAATTAAACATAAGTACAGGAAATTGCATTGACCAGCTATCGTGTCATCCAGTCACACAAATCGTTCAAGTTCAATACGATAATATCATAAATTGTGTCCACTTTGATTACATTTTTTCTTTTTTCCAAACGTGTACCGTCAAACGTGGCATCTTTTCCTTCCGTGAGTATCTTTACCTAAGCATACACTGTATTAGTTCCCATCAAATATTGTTTTGTCTGTGGTAGTTGACGCAATTGTAGACATTTTGGTAGATTTTATAATAAACTGTGGTATCCCAAAAAGTTTTTTAAGCTAGCAACTTCGTTAATTGTCAAACTAGTGTGCTTTTTCATTCTGTGTGGTCAATTACATTCGCAGCGTCATCGCATAAAGATTGGTTTTTCTTACAGAAAATCAAAGTGCAGGTAAGTGGCTTATATTAAATAGTATATGATACATTGTTATTAAGGTGAATCGCAATGTTTAAATCCTAATAATCTTCTATTTCTGAAGTTATTGGAAAAGGTAATGTTGTTTGAGGTTAGGTAAAGTTACCTCACTTAGCACGAAAGCAACTTTACCTATGACTAGGGTTGTCAATTTTAGTACGCATAGGTAATCTGGTTTTGTGTGGGAATCGTTCTAAGATTTCGTTCAATTATGCAGAACAGTAACTTTTAATGTAGGTAACTAATACCTTCAATTTTTCTTCTATTCGTTTAGGACATGTTTTGGTATGATAAAAATACATAAATATGTAACAAATTTGCCTGATTAGGTACCTACCTATCTATTTCAGATATAGGTACCTGTATGAGATCATTGCTCGGAAAGGTCCAAGGGTTTCGTGACTTCAGTGTTATTTCTGTTGAGGAGGAAGTTCCAATTTAAGCTGATACTAATGACTCTTAAGCATATGACCTATGTCTATTTTAAATGTGAGGGAATATACACGAGTTATGCGTTAAAATGATTTAAGATTTTGATCTTAAATCATTTTAACGCATAACTCGTGTTATGCGTTAAAATGCTAGTGCTAGTGCTGATTTATGTTCAATCAGCACATGCGCGCGCGTGCTTTATTTGTCTATACAGGATAAGTATTTAACCAGTGCGCAAACTGTAAACATGAATTCAACATATCATTCTAGACCCCCCAGTGCAGAACTTTTTCGTCGGTTATACAAAATTAAATCAGCTGATCCATACATTTTGATCGCGTAGGTATTGCACTTTTCTATGAAACAGCTGATTTTTAGGGTACCGTACCTCAAAAGGAAAAAACGGAACCCTTATAGGATCACTTTGTTGTAGGTCTGTGTGTCTGGCAAGACCCTTTTCTCAGGAATGCGTGGAGGTATCAAGCTGAAATTCATATCGAATCACTCAGGTCTACTGTCCCTTGGAGCTTTGAAAAAATCAATTTTCTAAGCCAACACAATCAAGAGATACAGCCGTTTATGCCGCAAATTTTCGGCACTCGCAAGAGAATCAAAACCTACAGGGTACTTCCCGTGAACTCAGAATCTTGAAATTTGGTACGAAGCAACGTCTTATAGCACAGATAAAGGAAACATTGCGAAAAGCATAAATTTTTAGTTATATCATATAGTAAAAATGTTTTTGATAATTTTTAACTTATTACCCCTTTCTTCATGAACGCGTGGAGATATTAAATTGAAATTCATATGAAATACCTTTAAGGGTCTATAATACCTTTAAGCTGTAACAAAATCAAACTTCTACGTCAACGCAAACAAAAAAAACAACAATTTAAGCCGCATATTTTGAAACTCGCAACAACTCGCAAGGGAATTAAAACCTAAAGGATACTTCCAGTCGACCTAGAATCTTGAAATTTGGCATGAAGCAACCTTTTACAGCACACATAAAAGAACAATTCCGAAAACCTTAAAGTTTTCGTATTTTTTTAATAAACAAAAACTTATTACCCTTTTCTTCATGAACGAGTAGGGGTATCAAGTTGAAATTCATATCAAATACTTAGGTCTAATTGTCTTTAAGCTGTGGGAAAAAAATCTAAGTCAACGCAAAACGCAAAGGTTTGTACGGAACCTTCGGTGCGCTAGTCCGACTCCCACTTGGCCGGTTTTTTTGCATAACTGCCGAAAAATTTCTGCTCTAGGAGGTCTAGAATGATATGCTGAATTCATGGTTACAGTTTGTGCAGTGGTTAAAAACTTATTCTGTGTAATACACTTGTGCACTATAATGCCTCCCGCGCCATAGGTTCGTCTCCGTTGAGATTAGTCGCCGAGGCCGAAATTCGGTCTGGATGACCACACTTTTAAATAGAATCTCTTTCTCTACATATCAAATGGTTATCCATGGCTTTATTTATCTATCTGCAAGGAAAATGAAGTAGCAAAGTTTCGTATCCTTTAATTTAGTTTAATTTACTATACTTCCAACATAAATGAGTTTCTTAAAACGAAGTGATTTACGAGTACATCATCTCGTGAGAATTTAATCTCGTTATTAATGTTATAGGAAACCCTATATTATCGTAAATCTTACTCCTTTACAAGAAACTACGTCACCACACCAGTAACTCAAAACAACTGAGACAAGTACAAAGTGCTCACAAAATAATTACTTCCTCAAAACTACATTCGTCGTCGGCTTGAAATAATTATTTATTCCTTCGTGTTTTTTCCATTATTTACTTTATATTCAACGGAAACGAAGCTCATCGTTCAGCTTCATATCTGAGATATGGCTTCTGAGTCGACAATTTACTACCCACTGGTAAAGCATGAGGCGTAGTTTTAATTACTTTATAAATTATAGATCCGCGTGACAAGATGGTATCCGGCTGCATTGCTAACTCAGCATGCAATATATGATTGAAAAGACTATCTATCGTGTTTTGAAATACATTTAAAAATTCTCCATCTAAATTAAAAATCAACCTTTTAAGAAAATGTTTCTAAATAGTTTTTGTATTGTCCCCAGGTAATAAAACCTCCTTTCTTCGGAGGCAGTATACACATGATTACTAGAAGAAATACCTCATCAACAATACTACGGGTATGCTACCCATGCTAAGTGTTGAACATAAGTATGTTGGCTTATACATTACAGGCATCTATGGATGAAATAAAGCTAACATCTTCTCACGGAGAACAGTCATGTGGCACATTACAGGCTAAATAATTATGTTAATTATAACTGAGCGAAAGCAGCCATAGATTGAGTTCCGAATAATATGACCGGCGGCGTAGAAGGCCCAGAAAGAAATGGCGTGACGAGTTAGACTCTTACCTAAAGCCCTGCCGTGGGTACAATGGGTTCATAATAAGGATAACCGTTGGTTGGTGCCTCATTTCAGCCTAATAGGCCTCTGTGTGTTGACTTTGGGCCCTCGTATGCCTTCTATTTCTAGAACCCCCTGGGTGCCGAGAAATGTCAAACTTTTTGTTCTGTAACTGGCAGGTTGTCATTTATTTATTTATTAAATACTTCATGCGCAGAAATGGACAGAGGCGGACTTAATGCCATGGGCATTTTCTATCAGTCGACCTTTGGGTAATGCAGAGACAAACAGTGGTAGGTGCAATAACGTAAGTCGTGTTCATTAGAAGCTATAGTTGGTCATCATCATCATTATTTCAGCCGGGAGACGTCCACTGCTGAGCATAGGCCTCCCCCAATTTGGGGGGGGGCTTACCATAATCGCCACGCTTGGCAGACGTGTTGGCGATCGGAGTATGGTGGTAAAATGCATAGAGAACGTTGCTGCCCATTCTCTAATAAGTCCCTTAGTCGTCTCCTAAGACACCCACGGGAAGAGATGGGATGATGCTATTCTTTACGTCCGGCACCACACGGTACAGCTAGTTGGTAGTAAACACAAAATATGACAGAAATTAAAACTTTTTTTCCTTAACAAAATTTGAGACGGATCTGTTTATTAAGAAATGGTGACAATGTTTTGCGGAATATCTTTCAAAATCACCATTAGTCATAAGGTTATTGGGTCAGTTTTACTGCATTGAGTACTTAGCAAGACGTTATGACTGGACTGCAATAAACCGATGACTGATTACAGTTTAACTTTACAGTTTGACATTTGAATCTGAAAACGCAACTTCCTAGTGATATGTGAAAGGAATGCATGTGTAATGAATATGTGAGGTCGTGTTATTGCGTATTGTAAATCGATGCTTGATTAACTTTTTGCTATTATTTGTGTTAGTAATAAAATTGAATTGGCTGGTCTTTCGAACTAATCGAAAATATATTCTTTTTATTGAGTGTTAAGTTTAGCTTTGACATTCACACTCGTTCACCTTTGATTAAGCCCAGGTAGCATATGCCATTTTTTACGCGGTTTTATTTTATCGCGCATCGGATTTTCAACACTCAGTGATTAGCTGAGCATTCAGAATCCAAGATAGTGCATCCCAGCATTTCAAAAAATACACTGTTGAATTTTTCTCTAACGCTTTCCACTAAGCAGCGCGTTGACAAATCTGTGCGCGATAAAAGATATGTTTGAACATGCTATATAAACCTTTAAAAAATAAAACATTCGACTTCCAAAAAAACACTACAAAGTGAAAAATAACTTTAATTTCGGAAGTCGGTGACTTTGGATATTTATGTCTTTTAATTTTTTGTCAAAACAATGCATATTTATGCGATAGCAGCATTCGCGGTTGATTTGCTATCATTTTTTGAAGAGTTCTGTTGTCTGTCTCCGAAACGCATCATCAGATCTATATGAAATTTAAATGGGACCATTTCGGATTAAACCCCTTTCGATATATGACGGAGTTATGCTGCAACATACATAAAACAAAACACGTCGAATTGATAACCTCCTTCTTTTTGTAGTCGATTAAAAACTTTTTAATCAAAAAATTTAACCGGCGAAAAACCGAAAAGTAAAAAATAATAAACTTGCTTTGTCCAACCCCAATAAATAAGTTCGGAAGTCGGTGACTTTGGATATGTATTTTAATTATATGTCACCGCCTTCCGAACTTAGTTATTAGGGTTGGACAAAGCAAGTTTATTATGTTTTGCTTTTCGGTTTTTCGGCGGTTTAATTTTTTGATTTAAAAAGTTTTTATTTTATATTTTTTTGTGGTTATAATCTACTAATTACTACATGCTTAATTTTTGATTACTTTTTGTAATACACAACTCAGTATTAAAATCTGTGAGTAAGCAATCAATCATCCCCTGTTTTCTTACCTTTAGGGTTGGAATTTTTCTTCGAAATTTATATTTGACCAACTTCGGGGTATACCCTGTCCAATAAAAAAAAAAAATGATCAAAACCGGACTACTCTGAAAAAAGTTATGCGTGGTCATACATTAAAAAAAAATATTTACGCGTCGAATTGAGTAACCTCCTCCGTTTTTTCGTCGGTTAAAAATGGGTAGATACGAGTGCTAATGGCTCCGACGCGAAGCGCGTAGTGAGTCTGGTAGAACATTTTCCATGAAGCTTATAGAAACTGTTCTACAAGAGTCACGCGCTGTCGTGTCCCACCTGACTGCGGGAAACTTAACTCTTAAATAACTTGATTGATTAAAAATCATTTTATAAATTCTACGAGATTATCCTATTAGTAAAAGTAATTAAAATTTACTGCGCCATTCATGGACACGGTTTCTCAAACATGTCTTGTTCTTGAGTAAGCCTGACACGAGGTATCAAACCTTCACTAATTTAGCAACTACAAGTCACGTTCTGGACTTCGCCATAAACTCTAAGACTAGAACTGCAACATTAGTTACTTTGACATTGCCTTTGTATCTCGAGGTTTGCATTCGGATTAGATATCTTTACGAAACCCGTTCTTAGTGTTGTCTGAAGAAAGTAATGTCAAAACTTTTGGTCTTGGGGCAGGGTTGGTGTAACAAATGTTAGGCTTATGTGTTTGCTTCATGGAGTTCTATTCATAATTGTGTCATGGGACAGGCTTTAGATGACATTATTTACACCTTCGATTGTAAGATGTTAAAGGCTTTCTTATACATATATCTTGCTACAAAAGTCCAAGTTTCTTAGGTTCTTTGGATAAAAGGTATTATGCTCTTACTGGCTTCTGCTCGCGGTTAATTATCCCACGGGAACGTAATACCAGGACAAAAAGCCTTTGTTACTTCTTAGAACTTCAACTATCTGCCAGTTAAAGTCCCCTCTAAATCGGTCCAGCCGTTACGGATATTAGCCAATATATAAAGGCAGACAGACAAAAACTAAAACAAAGTTTTTTTTTTGTATTTACGGTAATAATGTATAGTAAAAAAGCTGTTGTTTTGATATTACAAACAGGCACTTCAATTTTATTTATCTGGATGGATTTATAGTTATCTATTTTGTTTAGATGGCAGAAGCGATGTTCACGATTGGGAACATATTCGAGCTGCTTTTTCTATGAAGTTCTATGAAGAATACAGATCTATAAAACCTAACTGACAATAATTAATATTAAAAAGTGGGTCGTAAGTACAACTTGCGTGTTTTCACTGTTGATATATAATCGAGACATTACTTTCACTACGAACTATACGATGGTTCCGAGAATTTTTGCGAATGCATACCACGAATATCAAGAGTTGGTATGTACATCGACAATCTTACTCGTTTAAAACATCACTAAATGTCGGTCAATACACCACAAAAAAACTGATCAGGATAGACGAGTTCAGCATGTTTTTTAACAAGTTAAAACAACTTGTTAAAAAACATGCTGAATATTTATGTATATATAAACACATGTTACATAAATAATTGTTTCTTAGTTGTTGCTTTTGAAACTGGTTAAGCCATTTTTAGGGTTCCGTACCTCTAAAGGAAAAAACGGAACCCTTATAAGATCACTTTGTTGTCCGTCCGTCCGTCCGTCCGTCCGTCCGTCCGTCCGTCCGTCCGTCCGTCCGTCTGTCAAGACCGTTTTTCTCAGGAACGCGTGGAGGTATCAAACTGAAATTTCTATATGATACTTAGTTCTACTGTCCCTGGAAGCTGTAGAAAAATCAACCTTCTAAGTCAACGCAATCAAAAGATACAGCCATTTAGGCCGCAAAATTCCGCAAATTTTCGAAACTCGCACGGGAATCAAAACCTACAGGGTACTTCCCGTGAACTTAGAATCTTGAAATTTTGTACGAAGTCACGTCTTATAGTACAGATATAGGAAAAATTACGAAAACCGTAAATTTTTAGTTTCGTCATATAAAAAAAAAAAAATTTGACAATTTTGAACTTTTACTTATATACCCACAGGTTTGTACGGAACCCTCGGTGCGCGAGTCCAACTCGCACTTGACCGGTTTTTTTATATTTTGACATTTAGAGAAGATGTTTCGCTGCGCATAATTGCATTAAGAAGTCCTCAATATAACTACCACATTTATTACTATTTATAAACCATAAATATTATTTTGAACCATCAATCTTAATTTTAAACGTATGACTGTGGCATATTTTACATAGTGTAACACAATGGTTTTTATTTTTTAACAGGCAATTTGGGGGTTGTCCCAAATTGCCTGTTTCAGAATCAAGATTAAATGATAAAATTCGTGTAGGCCCTGAAAAAGACATATGTCATAGATAGATCCTTGTTTGAGGGAAATTAAAGGTTCAAAACACGATTAATTACAATTTGCTCGATGAAAAAAAAAAAAAACGAAACAGGGTCGATTCCAAAACCATTTTCCGACTCATTTCCTAATAAGAGCACAAAATTATGTGAAAATTCCATGAGGGAATCGTATTTAGGAGGGAATTTAAAGGTTCAATTTTTTAGTTTTTTTAATAAACTCAAAAAGATCTAAATCCGGCTAAATCGGCTAACGCTCAGAGTCTGTCAGAGTCCTGCGGGACGTCATCGAGGGTGGACCTGTGTCAAAATTTTCAAAAACTCGCTCATTCTGCGCCTGTACAAAAAATTCTAATAAAATAATAACAAATTAATTTATGAAATTACGATAGCTCAGAACAAATATCTTGTAATTATAAAATTGTTTTCGAAAATGTGATTATTTCTAGGCAATATTATGACGTTTAATTGTCATCTTAAAATAGTGTTGACACATCACAAATTATTGTCGATGAAATAATAATCAAGTGAGAGTCGTATTCGTCGTTTATGAAGAAGTTTGTACAAATCACAGTTTTCTAAGAATCTTTTAATCAGTTTCATCCATATCAACTACGATATTTCCTCTGCACCGAACTGTGTTCGCTACTATCATATCCTACATTAATATTACATATTATACAATATGTCTGGTTGTCGGTTGTATACTAATAATATAAAGAACTTTCAGTCTGACACCAACAGAGAAAATAGGAAAAAAATTGCTCAGACAAAAGTGCTATAGGGTACACGACCAATTGGAAGGAACACGATAGCAACTTTATTGATACTTCTCGAATAGCGGAGCTAGCAATACGAGATTTTTTCTCGAATCCGTGACTTTAAATATTAATGTTGATGTCCTAAAATAATATTTTCGATAAATTATAGCTGGAGCAGTAGGTACGTCACTTGACAATAAAGTACAGCAATTGTTCCTTCATAAGTAGCTCACAATATTTATGGTTCTTTCTGAGCGATGGCAAGCACCAAAAACAAAAGAATATGGTTACAGTGTAACCGAAACAGTACGACAGTCTACATAATAAAAATCTGAAAATCAGGATCTTTGAAAATTCTGCCACTACAGATGTAAATAAAATAGTGGATGATTTGTGTGGAAAACTACCATTTTGACGAAGAGAAATACCGTCGGACACAGCTTGTCTACTTGATATATTCTTGAATTCACTGACAACTTACGCTTAGCCTTAACCGCTGGGTCTGGAAGCATGATTTCGATTTAAAGATATTTATTTTCTCAAAGAACAAATTGCACAAGGGTTTTTTTTTTGTTTTGGATGGGATATCATCAAATGACTTCTCCCGCTCTGGGCGGAGCGGGTATCAGACTTTTACTTACTAAAACCCACCCGTGTTCCTTCAGTTCGAATTCATTGACAACTAACACTTGTCTGGAAATTCTCTGGTTGAAAGGCCTGGAAGCATGATTTCCAAATGAAACCAAATGTTTAGTACCTAATAAACGCTTTTACATAAGAGTTGTTATTGTCACCTATGTCGTCGTAGACAGTGACTGACTCCGATATCAGCACAATAGAGGTGGAGAGAACTGGCCATTTTTTTCAATTGAACACACTTATTCGCACTGCCGACTTCGAGACGTCAATTCTTAGGTACTGTACCTACTGTGGTCGTTTGGTGAGTCGCGATGGTCATCGATAATCACCAATATCATCAGGCCGATAATAAAAATATCGGTTTCGAATCGGTATGTGTATAGCTGCCGACATATCGGTATCGGGTTGGTGTCAATATCTGATAATATGAAAACGCTCAATAGGTAACTTACAGGACACTTACCTTACGCAGGGAACTTTAAGTAATATTTTTAGTTTTACCATACCGTACCTAAAAGTAAGGTAAAAATATCGAACCTAAGCAAAAATAATTCAGTTGATCAACTGCAATATGTTATACTATGGCATGGATTTTCTGCTAAATGTTTGACAGTTCATCGTAAATAAATACGTCGTGCTGCATTTAGGGGAGGCGGAGGTAGCGTTTCAAAGGCCCACAGGCCGGAACAACCTAGCCTTAAGTCACTTTGTTGAACACCCTACTAAATAAAACAGCATGAAATTATGTAGCAGTTGTTTTTAAGTAACCTTTCGAGCAATTTATCTACAACCTTATCAACATTTTATATATGCATCAAAAACAATGTTGCCCTAAACTCTACTGTTGTATAATACATGAGATCGCTACAAACGAACAAGTTCCGTGTAGCAAACAATTAGGACAACGGGCAAAATTACAAAGCATTTATGTAAAATATTCAATTACATAATTGAAAAGAATTCTTGCAAAAAATCCAAATACATTATGAATAAACGGGTTTAAAGCAAAATGGTGTTTCGTAATATTTGTCTAGTTTATCATGGCGTAAAGTTGCGTAATGTAAATAAAAATTCTTGCAAATTATGCGTGTGCGCACGCAATGAGCATTGAGCGGGTTTTGTGAAGTACGAAAGTATTTACTTAAATGTGTTTTTTATTGCGAATTTTACTTCGTTGTCGAGGTTCAACGGTGAGCCTCTTTTGTAACCAAAATTGGATATTCGCATGAGTTTGTACAGACCGAAGAAAAGATGGAAGTATTGTGTGTGCGTGTGTCAGATAATTAAGGTGAGATGATACATAATCAGCCTATAATGTTCCCACTACTGGGACACAAGTCTCCTCTCTGTGAGAGAGAGAGCTGAAGGTTCTGCATGTTAGGATCTCTGAGACGATGGCCGATAAATATGTATGTCGATGTTTAAGGGAAGGGAAATACAGGCCAGAAATGAGGATGATGATGACGCGGTGTTAGCAAAGAAAAATCTGTTCGAATTACTAATAATTTGTTGGAAAACACAGAATTCTACATGTAACTCACTGTTCAAAATAATAGGTATAAGAAAGTCATTTAAGTTGAGAAATCGTGCAAAACGTGATCGATGTGATGAGAGTAAAATACAAAGATCGATTGTAAAACATTGTAACGTTGGTAACAATATTTTACTCTGTAGATATCTTCACTGGTTATCATCGTGGTTCTCAACAATAGGAATGATTCTTTTTAGAGTTAAATCATCTAGAAATATTTTAAAAAGACCGTAAAATGTGTCAAATTTATGAATATATACATAGAATATACAATATACATTAGTAATCTACTATATAAAAATAAGTCGGGTTTTCCTTCCTGACGCTATAACTCCAGAACGCACGAACCGATTTCCACGGTTTTGCATTCGTTGGAAAGGTCTCGGGCTCCGTGAGGTTTATAGCGTAGGTAGGATAGGTAGGATAGGTAGGGTAGGTAGGGTAGGTAGGGTAGGTAGGGTAGGTAGGGTAGGTAGGGTAGGTAGGGTAGGTAGGGTAGGTAGGGTAGGTAGGGTCGGTAGGGTAGGTAGGGTCGGTAGGGGAGGTAGGGTAGGTAGGGTAGGTAGGGTAGGTAGGGTAGCTAGAGTAGGTAGGGTAGGTAGGGTAGCTAGGGTAGATAAGGTAGGGATTCTGTATGAATGACTATTGGACGGACAGGACAACGTCTGTCAGGTCAGCTAGTATTTTAGTATAATTTGCTATTGTTTTGTCCTTCATCTTCTTAGACTCATCATCTTCTGCCTAGCTTTTTCCCAACTATGTTGGGGTCGGCTTCCAGGCTAACCGGATGCAGAATACCAGTATTTTACATATTGATCATCTTCTTAGAGTATCCATGGTAAAAAGAACGAACATCTTTGCCCCGATATTCAGCTGCTTTCTAGAAAATGGTTTTGTCCTGGTTTGGAGCCTATTGGCCATATTAAGGCAATTTAATTAGATGGCACCTAGTGTTAGTGAGAACGGGTATGTGTATCTAATAGTATGTTTCTGATTTTTAAACACTGACCTAACACAATCAATTACCTTGAACCTTAATCCTTAAATATTTTTAACTAATCGTTCAATAACATTAATGATCATAACTAAAAAAGTCCTAAGAAAAAACATAAAACAAAACTCAAATAAATGATGGTGATTTTTTTTATAACCCCCAAATTGCTAGACACGCTAATCCAATGTCAGATTTAATAGCTTCTACAAAATATTTACACCTCCAATTAACGTTTGATCACCATCAACCGTTTATTTATGACGTGCAAACATTTATGCATGCAAACGTTTGGTGCCTAACGGTGCCTTGACAGATTTATTCGCAAACTCGCATTTATACGTCGTTAGGAATCGCAGTCTGGCAGGAGATTAGATTTGCTAGTTTTTTTTTTCTAATATAGCATTAAATACACTTCAACGGGACCTCATCAATCATAGATGATGCGCAGATAGCAGAAAGTAGTACTAACTGTATTGTTTGATGCACTTTTTTATTTAAGAAATTGGCCTGTAATTATAGATATCTTCTGTGTTGCTGTCTCCGTCTCCTATTTTTGCCATAGTATAATATTTTAGTTTATATTCTACTTTTCGTTTATCCCTCATTACTTGATCTTGCAGTGACGAAAGATGAAAACAAGATAATACACATTATTTAAAAAAAAACAACAGGACAAAGTGACTAAAATGCTGCAATTTTTCACCAGCTAAACAATGTTGTCAAAGTACTTAGGTTAAGGAATCACAATGTTTAGCAGTGCATGCATGCATGCATAAAGCTGCATGCTTAGAGCTACAAGGCCTGTAAATGGCGATAAAGCTCTCATGTTTATCATTTGCATCCTCAGTGACTGAATACCTATCTAGTAGAAATTGACGCACACTTTCCTTACCATGCACGATCATACTCTTATGACATAAGTATGGACGCACGAATAAGATATCTCGACTGCTCTGACATAATGTTGCCATACGCTGGTAATATTAATGTTCTATTACGGCACACTACTTTATTATGTATAAAATACAGTGTAGGTTTATTTTAATTACATAATATGTAATCTAACCTATATCAGTGGCTCGGCGATTTTATCTATGCATGTATCTTTAGTTAAAAACACCACTTAATTAGTGGTGTTTTTAGTGGGTACCCAATTTATGTAGAATAACCGAGAGTAATCGTTGCCAAACAGCCTTCTTATAGCTGTTGACCGGAAATATTATGGTAATCCATTGGCGAAATAAGCGATAATATTTCCGCTCAGCGATAACTCATTGATTGTAGTCAGACAGGAAGGAAGTAAAAGAGGAATTTAGTGTTTTGGAGGATGTCATGTGTGGACATGGAACTTTTATATTATGTATTAGATTGTGCCTTACCTTAGTTCCAAATTTCATCGAAATCCGTTAAAACGTGAAAGGATAACAGACAGGCAGAGTTACTTTCACATCTTTATTATCATTATTTCGTTGATTGAATATTTTCGTCTTCTGGATTGTAAAACAACTAAACACATGATATTGAGATCTTCATACCTGCATGTCTGATTAAAATTATAAACCCGCTAAACACGCTTTATCCCACAATTTTAATGAATCTATGGATTTCATTACAATGTTGGTCATGTAAGGTGTTCAATCAAATTAAATCTACTCGCATGTCTGACCTACCCCATTGCTCAATGTAAACTAAGCACGATCTCTGATTTCAATTGCTAATACCCTACTTAGTGATGGCATTGTGGCCCTACCACTTGTTGAGATAAATATGGGTTTTTCTTGACTTGTTAATTTAACACCCACGTTTTTATTATCTTTTTTGTGTATTTTATTAATAATAACAGAGGAATTCGCAGCCATTCTAATTTTATAATGTGTGTTTTTTTAGTTTTTCCCAACATGATTTTAATAGCTTAGAAACCGTACATTTCTGATTTATTAAGTTGAAATATTTATTATGTGCCTGCTTTTGACCTTGGTTAAGCCTGATGGAAAGCTATTGATGACGTCAATGATGGAACGAAGGAGCCCAGAAGATGCCTGTATGGTCTTCTTACTTGAAGATTTTCGATAAAGCGAAAAAATGTGCGATTTTAAAGTTAAAAAAAATGATGTAGATAAGTTCCTACCTAATGTTATGGAATGAAAAAGTTAATCTGATAATAATACCCCCTGTGTCACCATTAAATAGATGCTCTTGAATTTTCATAAAATCGGCCAAATTATACCAAAGTGGTATCGTATCGACAACCGTTAGTAATCTGAGCTTTTAAGTTTTGATGTCAACATAGTATACAATGTTATGCGCAGGAGTGCAACTAAACGAGAATGGTAATTGGGCTAGCGGGGCTTTAGTGTTTTTATTGAATCCGTAATAATTTTGTATTATTGTTGAATATAGGTACGAATAAATTAAATAAAAAATCATAATAGAAATTCTGATTCTCTGAAAATTGCTCTACATTCATAATTAATGTCAATCTTGGTAATTTTCTTTTCAGCAGTTTTTAGATGTCAATGTTGTTGTTAATGTTATCATCAGTAATTAGGCCCAGACAATATCGTTAGATGGAGCCAGCTTCTCGTCATAATTGGTCGCATTTTCTCCAGTTCCACATATCCAAGTTCTGATAGGTTTCTGGCAAAACGTAGTATCTGCCTGTTTAAGTTTTTCGAGCTACAATGAACTGCCAAGTTTTCACGTTATTTTAGTGTTATCTAAGTGTATGCAGCACACGACATCAAGCCGTTATAACCAAACGTGCAACATTTAACTACCGTTGGTACTACTCGTATTAAATAAAATGGAAATGCAGCATTTTAGTGTCCTGGGACCGAAATTACGTAGGTATCCACTATTTATGAAGTTTTTAAACATATGTTTAGTAATAATAAATAAAGAGTAGGTATCTAGCTCATATATGAATGTAGAAAACAACAAATCGAACCAAAAATACTCAATAAAACGTATTTGAGATTCTCTTCAAATAAATAATATTGACTGTTCCATGTCCTTTGTCGCGTCACTAAACATGGTGTATGTATTTACTATGATTTTCTGCCTAGAATTCACCTTGTTTATGGTTTTGAGAAGTGCTGTATTTAGTACGTACTGGCGAGTATGCTTCGTACTTATACCCGGGGTAAACTTCCGCATTATCTATCATAATAAAGATAAAAATAACTGATTGTTCTTTGCTTTTCAACTAGGGAAAACCATCGAATCTTAACACTGACATCAGATTATCTAATACATGCACAGAGTCTACAAAAAGCCCCGAAGTAAGTCCCTAAATAATACTTATACAATTTGTGATTTGGTTGCTATGCTATACCTCGCGATGATTAGAGAGCAGAGCATAGTACACATATAAACTTGCGCTTCCTTCCCTTGAGAGTAGGTTTTTTTTTTTTTTTTTTTTTGGGTGGGAAATCATCAAATAACTTCTCCCGCTCTGGGTGGAGCAGGAGGGTGTGTCAGACTTTTACTGACTAAAACCCACCCGTGTTCCTTCAGTAGCCCTTAAGCCAGGGGCTGTGGTGTCTCTTTCGAACAAACCCGCACCCCTGGCAGGCATCGACCCTTGCGGGTCCCATCACTATTTGTGCTGACATCTCTTTGAGGCGCGCGTGGAACACAACGCGCCGTCGACTTGGGCTTGGTCCTTACCGGACAGCGAGCTACCCATTACTCGCCGTCCGCAAGCCCATGCCTACGGTGGCCGGAAATCGGCCTGGGATTCCCGACACCCAGGGCGTCTCCGTATCCTGCGGCGGCTGGGGTCGCGAGGGTGCATATGCTGCCTCTCCCTCACGTGCGCCGCCTCCCTCTTCGCGAGCATCACTGCTTCGCTGAAGGAGGTGACGGCTCCCCATGCCCTCTCGCTCCGTACCATGGCCTGGACCAGGGCCGGACGTGAGAGATCGCCGCCGCCGATCGCCTCCACGAGGACACGGCGGTGCTCCGCCCAAGCAGGGCAGACCGCCACCGTGTGCTCCACCGTGTCCTCAGGGCGATCTTCGCAGTGGAAACACCCGGGCGTTTCCTCCCGCCCTATCCGAAACAGGAACCTCCCGAAACAACCGTGTCCGGTGAGGACCTGCGTCAGGCGGAAGGTGAGGACGCCATGCCGCCTCTCAAACCACTCCTCAAAGAGGGGACTTACCGCCGCAATCGTGGCGTGCCCAGCACTGGGTTGCGACAATCGCTCTCTCCATGTCACCATGAGATCCCGCCGGAGCTCTGTCCGCTGTGCCGCGATTTATTGCGGCAGCGGACTAACGCCCCGGCGTTTGGCCTCCTCGCGCCACTCCCATATATGCGCGAGGACCTTTGCCTCCAGATCCCATGGCGGTAATCCGGCAAGGAGGCCCGCCGCCTCGCCGGAGATCGTGCGATATCCCCGGATCATTCTGATCGCCATGACCCTATGGGACGCCCTCAACCGGCGAGCTGGTTGGCGCCTCAATGTAGGCGCCCACACCGGCGCCCCGTATAGGGCCATGGACCGCACGATCCCCGCGTAGAGCCTCCGGCAAGAGGCGTTTGGCCCCCCTAGATTGGGCAGGAGCCGCTTCAGCGCAGCCCCGGCCCGCTCCAGTCCCTTGAGAGTAGGTGTGTTTCGATCCCTAATAGTGGTGTTTCGTTTTAATGGTGTTGACGGTTTTATAGGCAAATTTTATTTCCGATAAAATTATCTACATAAACAAAAGGAAAAGTCCTGACTGACTGACTGACTCATCAACGCCCAGCCCAAACCTTTGGACCTAGAAAGCTGAAAATTTGCGCAGAGATTCCCTGTATAATGCAGATAAGGAATAAGGAAGGATTTTTAGAAACTCCACCCCTAAAGGAGTTAAATAGGGTATAAAAGTTAAAAGCTGCTGGCAACAGCTAGTACAAAGTATACATGGACTATGTCCTGTAAAAACTAGAAAGTACAAAGGTATTCTGTACAATATTTTTGGGCTAGGCCTAACGTAGTTATGACAGTATGAGACATATAGTTAAGGAGCACTGCCTAAATGATTTATACCGTAAAATTAACGGTCACCGAAAGATGGTCCAACGAGGGTCGTTATATATAGTTGAAGTTAAAAAAAAAAAACATTTCATTCATCAAATTAAGTTTCATTCGAAAATATCCATCGGTTTATTAGTAAACTTCATTCTTTTGGTGACATTGTTGCTTGTTTTGTCACCTAAGCTTTGTTCTCTAAAATACTAGTTCTGAGTTAGACTAGTCTAGTTTGACCCACTAAACTTTGTTAAGAAACATTTTACTTACAAGAAAAAATACTTATTTCCAGCAAAGTTGCTCAAAAGTGACTAAACGGCGTTTCCGGCAACATTTATTTTACATAATTGTGCGGTAGTTACAATAAATGGGCACAAACGCATTATGAATGTAAATAAAACATTTGTAAGTCCAGTGTCTGCTCGCTCTATTGTTAGGGCCACTTTAGACGACGATTAGCGAAAAGCTAGTCGAGCTAACAACTAAAACGAGTTGACGAGGAGCGAGTTGTTAGTTCGGATAGTTTTGTCGCTGGGTTATGAGCGAGTGTGCGAGAGAGCAGTGGTGGCTTGGTGGTAACGGCGCCGACTTACGAGTTGTGGGTCGCGGGTTTGAACCTAGGCAGGCGCTTTATTCCGTGTATTTTCTTGACCTCTGCTCTCAAGACGATGAAGGAAAAAATCGTGAGGAAACCGGCATGTCCAAATACTAAATATGTCCTAAAACTAAATATTCGAAGACATGTTGCATCTACCAACCCGCACTGGACCCCTGTGGTAGATTCTGGCCCACTCCCTCTCACAGAGAGGAGGGCTGTGCCCCAGCAATGGGGACATTATAGGGCGATTATGCTGTGCGAGTGCGACGAGAAAAATTATGCCCAGTCACTTACTGGTATAGGTTCTTAGTTACGTATGTAAGTGAGTGTCTCAGTGAGTGTTCCTTTGATAGCTCTTGTCGCTGCGACAAACTAGTGGAGAGTTCTCACCAGTAGTGCGAACAGTGAGAAATGAACTATTAATATTTGTATCTTTTTACTGAAATGATACTCACATCTATTGTGTACGTTTCTTGAGAGAGAAAATAGTCGATAGTTCGGCCGTCGAGAAAGCGACATTTTGTTAAATCTTACCCTAGTTAAGTTAAGCTTAGTTAACTTAATTTAAATCAATGATTATTCAATGATAATTCCGTCACTCTCAATCCGTGATTTGAATCATAACAAAATATGCTTCATTTATTGCGCTTTTCCTAATGGAAAATGCATCCATTGACTACCTAGTAGGTCTTGTGGTCCCAAGTGCAATATTGCTGAGCAAAGTTTTCACACATAATTACATTATTAACTAGCTTTTGCCAGCGGCTTCGCCCGCGCGGAACTTTCATCCCCTTTTTAAGTCTCTTAGGGATTGAATTTCGAAAAATCCTTCCTTATTCCTAGTCTACATTATAAAGGAAACCTCTGTGCAAAATCTCAGCTTTCTAGGTGCAAGGGTTTGGGCTGGGCGTTGATGAGTCAGTCAGTCAGGACTTCTCTCTTTATTTATATAGATAGATGTATGTTAAATATTGTACTTAAAACATTTTAAAAGAGTAGGTAACGGTCGAGCTTCTTGCCCATTCTTCTCCATACGACGCTACATTTTGGAAGGGGCGACAAGAATTAATTCTATTTTAATTTAAATGTTGACGTGCAAGAATACCTTTTAAGTGCCTATTTGAAATAAATGTTTTGACTTTGACATGAAGTTTCGGGAGCGATTCCCGGGTCATCCAAAGTATTAGTAGGTTATTCCATGTGAAAATTCTCAGTAGGAGCCTAAACACTAGGCTCCTATTGAGAATTTTCGTTCCGGGTTTATGCCCGGTTGATGATAATTGGATGGCAATAGGCTCGCTCCCCGTTTTATGAGACTTCAACATAACTGGAAAAATATTGATGCACTATACTTACCTCTGTCTAACCCTTCGAGAAATGCAGGCGAAATGTTATGTCATGTTACAATAGCAATGAGGAATAGACAGAAGAGGAATGTAATTATTGTAAACATATTGTGCAAGCGGAATTCAAAGCATCGCTTACTTAGATGCTTGTCATGTCATGCATATTTTCAACTTCCTATAGTTTAAAGTCTTCACAGCGCGTTTTCCTAGGAAATGGAAAAGATGTTGAGTTTTAATGAACTAGCTTCTGGTCGTGACTTCGTCCACGGGAAATTTCGGCTTCGGACTCACCGCGTTGTATCCCAGCCTGACCGGGCTGTTACCTACTTCGTTTTCGTTAAACTTTCTTTCTGACTATGTTACTATTTGACCGGCTCCTCGTTCGTAGAAAGATATTAAGTAGCGTTTTTGCTCAGCTCGTAAGGATTGTAGCTTAACGTTAAATAGCCTAAAACCTTCCTTAAAAATTGGGCTATAAAAGGCAAACATATTTTTTCAAATACTACTAGAAAATCCAGAGTTTAGTGCGTTCAAACAAACGAACTCGTCAGATTAATTATTAGTATAGTTATAGATTAAATACGGTGCTTTTTTAGAAAATTTAAGACCATCTAATCTATAACACCATAATCTATCACCAAGCGTCATCTAAGGCTTTACATTCGCGGGTGGGCTTAGCCTAGTCGAGTATATTTGTCCAACGTTCGTTCTGAATTTTCCTCTCCAATTTCTAACACCAGCAGTGGTTAAATCATTTTCTACACCATAATCACCAAGATCAGCTTTAAAAATGTAAAAATATATTTTCGCTCAACTGTGACAAAAGACAACTATGCAAAGACAAACCCATTGGCCGAAAAGAAAGCCCACAAATGTCAGTTTTCACAAACAGCACTTTCCAAATTAGTATATTGGACACTCCCTAGCCATGTTAGCTAGTATCTACTAGATTACCTGCTACATACTAGCAATAATACTATACAATTTCATTAATACCATGGAGAAAGTATTTTACACCCTAAATTCAACTTAAACGTTACTTAAGCTGATTCTTTCAACGTTAAATTCAAAACATGTTACGTTTTCGCAAATATTTTTCGAATTTCGTAGGCTTTCACCTTAAATTTATACTAAATTAAGCACAGTTTGATAACTTTTCAAATTATTATTCTCAGTTCAGAAAATCATTTTGAAGTATATTGCTAATCCGTTGCTTCATATCAATAAAAAATTGACTGTTCAGCAACGTAAATGATGCAATGAATGGTGTTGAATTGTCAAAAAGAAATCCATTCCTACTGCAGGCTTAGCATGACGCTTCCTATTTCTACGAAGAATAGGCAGTGCTTTTTCATACAAAGTGACATTTCGTTCCTCCATTTTTGACATCGCACCGTAGATATCCTACTACAATCTGTAATATTGTCTTTCGTTACTAACGATCTGTATCTAGGTCCTTATAAATGTAGACTATTTCCGAAGAATATTTCTTCCCAAACTGTCAAAACCACGTTGACAGCAAACTTTCTACTCAACGGCCACGAAGTATATCATATATATACAAAGTCATGATTCGTTTAGAACGCGTAACTGTGATAATTCATAGAAAAACATAGCTGTCTTCTCCTATTGTACATCATTTAGTTAATAGTCATGTCTATTCTTCCGTCGACAAATCGGTGCTCGTGCTAAGCCTGCTGGTAGTGTGATACTCAATCAACCGCGTGTGATACTTTTCTACTTTTTGGTACTATTAAGACATCTAAATCATGTTGTGGTAAATCTTGGAAACGAAAATGCAACACGGCAGATTGGCAGCCCTACCCACAAGCTCGCCAATGTATCAAACTTGTATGCACTAAGTCGGTGCAAATTACTAGCCTGATTTCTCCTTCGTGACAGATAACTTGGGACATTTTTTTATTAGATCGTCATAAACTGGTTTGTTGGCAGCGTAATTAGCCAATCTTGAGTGGAATGCGGAGGATAGAGCTGCTAAGCTATATTAAGATGAATGTTTTTATAATACTGAAGTTAAAAAGAAATTACAATGTGTTAGGGTGGATTTTACCAACGAAACTGAACGTGATCAACACTTTTAAACCATGTTCAAGATCTGTCAGTATCAATATTCGTCAACAATTTTGACACTGACAGCTCATGAACGCGTTCCGTTTCGTCGGTGAAATTCACCCTTAGAGTAGCTTTATTTATTTTCTTCAAGAACAAGCGGAAACTTAAATGAAAACATAATAGTGTTAAGTCTACACAGGTTATTTTTGGCATAAAAATACCTACCTGGCTTATACCTTCCATTGTTATATTTAACTAGTTATAGTGTAAAATAAACGATACCAGGAAATCTGCAGGCAGCAGCCACAGTTTATTTATAATAATCCGTTCTCCAATTTGTCTGTCCGACGTGATAATTGCGATAGTCCCCCCGAGCGACCGTCGGTTCTTCAACAAGTTCAGTGTAACTCACTACACTCGTATGAACCAGGATCAAGTAAAATAAATTACTTATTTTTAACATATCATCACACCTGTAATTCCTTTAAGGGTTACACGTAACGTAATAGGGGCGAACCTATTGTCATCAACTGGGCACAAATCCAGAATCGGGATTCATCATCATCAGCCTATAATGTTCCCACTGCTGGGACACAGGCCTCATCTCGGTGAGAGGGATTGCTACTGAGAAATTCCTGATACAAAAACCCAATAACACTTTTCCTGTCCTGGGAATCGAACCTAGGACCTCATGATCAGTACTAGCACCTGCGACCACTAGAATATGAAGGCAGTCAAATTTTATTTTATCATGTATTAAATAGGAGCAGTAACTAATAAACTATCATTAAGGCTCCGTGCACTAAATTAACTGATTTTGGTCAATTTTGATCACTTGTTGTGAGTTAGGGAAACGAAATTTAGACATTTTATTTTATTATTATAATAGTGGAATTCTAATTCTTGCATGTGGTGGAAAGGGATTTTTCAAATAACTTATAGAATAGTGGAAAATCACCAATATTCACAGCCCCTTTTCCGAAAAAGTGACGAGCGAGTGATGTTTGGCTTCGTGTTACAAACAACTACAAAGAATTCTGGACATAAAAAATATAAATAACATCATTGAATGGTCTACTTGCAGATAGTGGAACCACTTTTTTGACTTTTATACGACATATAGCAGAAAATAAATATTCAAATAACGTAATTTTTAGGAAACTGCTAGACGAATAAGTATTTTTTTCTATTACTTAAAATCACTTTATTGAAATTTTAAAAATTACATATTAATCTTAAGTTAACCATTGAATATAATCTAAATTTTATTTTTATAATAAACAACAACTTCATTTCGTAAATAAAAGTCAAAGTGAACTATATAATCGACCGCGCAAAATCGATCCCGTCAGAAACGCTTTGCATCGCAGGAGTCACGTGGGCTCCTGCGATTCTACGTAAAAATATTCCAGAAATTGTACGCCGACTACCACATTTTGATCCGGTAAGTATATAATATTTATTTTAAGTACTTGCAAAATGTTAATGTTATACCGGTGTGCGTGTGTTCGTAATTCTTCTCATCCTAAACGGCTAGTCCAATTCTAATGTATTTTTTTTTTTTGGGTCGCCTCTATCTAGCTTTTGTTGGACCTGGATGAAGTGTCGCAAGAAACAACTTCGTACCGGGTCCGCTAGTTATACATATTTTGATTGTATGTTTAAAGATTTTTGAAAGGAAGTTCTTTAACGGAGCTTGGTACGAGCAAAATTTTAGAAATCGTCACGTAATAAAAATGATAGAAATGAAAATTTCTATCATTTTTATGCTGAGCTCAAAAAAAAGTTCAAAAAGGTTTTGTGATGTAATAGAAAAAAAAAAGAAAGACAGAGAGATAGTTTTTATGGTTTCCAAGAGTGAGTAAAGCCCCTAATGAGGTCAATATGAAAATCCCAGATGATAGTTGTGAAAAGTTAAAATTTCATCATAGGTGTCGTTTTTGAGATTTTTGAGGGTGCTGAAGCCGATGGTGTAGTCAAAATAAAAATTCAAGATGGCGACTGCGAAAATTTTCATATTATTTAACATGGGTGTGGTTTTCATGGTTTTCGAAGGAGCTGAAGCCGATAGTGACGTCAAAATAAAGTTTCGAGTATTTCAAAGATAGAGTAAATTACGTTACATTCGGAGTTGAAGAAAAAGCGTAAGGAACTTCGTTCCTGACGACGTTGGCCCCCGACCCCGTTACCAAATTTGTAGTTTGGACAAATCAATCGATTGAAAATTTCAGTGATTGAGCCCAACAGTGCCTATAAGTTACTGATGTTAATATTTTTTTATAGATAATGTCGAAAATGTACGTCGATATGGTCGAAAGAAAGTAACACATTACCAGTGCATCACCAAAAAAAAAAAGGACGAAACGTGGGATTGGCATGTATCAGACAAATTCTTGCAGAACGTAATTCCAACCAAAACTTACACATTCTTCAACGAAGCCATAGGGCTTCGTTTCAAGAACGTGTAAGTTTTTACTTTCAATCAGTGTTAGAAGTACCTACATAAATAAGTATTTACGAGTGCATTCGTATCTTCATTTTTGTTAATTTTAGGAAATCAATGAAATTTCGCAGTTGTCTTATATAAATAAACTAGCTTTTGCCAACGGCTTCGCCCGCGCGGAACTTTCATCCCCTATTTAACTCCCTTTGGGGTTGAATTTCGAAAAATCCTTCCTTATTCCTTGTCTACATTATAAAGGGAACCTCTGTGCTAAATTTCAGCTTTCGGGCTGGGCGTTGATGAGTCAGTCAATCAGTCAGTCAGTCAGGACTTGTCTTTTTATTTATATAGATTATGAATTTGTAATATTCCTACTGCACGTAGATAATTTTAAACTGATCTTTCAGAGTGAGGAAGATAATGATTCAAAGTTAGACAACACCTCGAAAAAATTCGTAGTTCCAAATGTTGAAGAAGGACAATCAGACATGATAAGAAACATATTATGCTGTCTTAACGGTTCCTTGGCCAAATTGTGAAAATGAAACCCTTAAATTCAAATTCAAATTTCAATGTTTTGTATTTTAGAAAACTTTATTTTTTATGCTAATTTAATTCCAATTCTCCTATTGTATTTGTATTATTTATTTTATTTTAAAAACAGTTTTCAAATGTGGGGCCCAGGCTCAATAGTTTTTTTTTTTTTGTTTTTGAACTTTGTCCCCCTTATTACAAAACAATGTTTTTCTTTAGGTATGGTTTAAACCACCGAGCCTGTTTTTGAAATAAGAACTTAGAACTGAAATAGAATTACAGCTCCTTTCACAAAACTGACAATTTAGCACAGGACTAACTTGTCAGTTTTGTAAAAGGAGCTGTATTTCGATTTCAGATAGGTTCTCATTTAAAAACAGGCTCGATGGTTTAAACCATACCTAAAGAAAAACCTTGTTCTGTAATAAGGGGGTCTAAGTTTATCTTGGCCATTATTGACATCGATGATGTCACAATTAAATTTCTAAATATGCAAACTACTCGTATTTATGTAAAATGCTTTCCTCAATGTTATTGAATGTCTAAAAGTACCTACATGCTTATGACACGAAATTGTACCATTTTTGTTTATTGTGATATATATACTAAACGAATATACACAAACATTCTAGACTTTTATTTCTCAACCATACCTAAATAACATAAAAAATATAAATCTATAGGATACTACAACTCTACTACTACTACTGTGTACTATCAAAACTGTTTAAGCGATCACTACGCTCGACTTTTAGGCGTGTGTGCGTGAACGGTGCACACAAACATAGTATCGCAATGAATTTGCCTAAACTCTAGCGAGTGAATTTTATGCACGGGGCCTTAATAGATTTCAAATCCATTTTCAAAATACTTAATGATACAGTGTCATTGCATAAAATTGTTCCAATTGCCTAATTGGTCTTGTGGCCAAACCTGAGGAACTGATACTCAAAACAATAACTAAGCCAAATTATAATAATGATGGACTCTGCCTTCACATTTTGAAACCGGTAGTAACCAGTTTGAATTTCAATCACTATCAGTTTAATCTGATCGAATATGTGATAGTTTAATGTCTGTTGATTACAATGAATACGCTGGGAACAATGATACTCAGAATCTAACAATAGCGGTCAAGTGCGAGCGCTGATATTACGTTTAATCACCTTACCATTTACAAATGCTCTTAAGATAACATCAAGACTCCAGTATACAAAGAATTAGACAAGCAAGTTGTTAATCCCATGTTAAGTCAGGCATAAAAATGCGAATTTCACCAATGAATCCGAACGTAATCAACACAAGTGAAACGAGTTCAAGAGATATCATTGTCATTATTGATAAGCAAAATTGACACTGACAGCTGTCGAACGCGGTTTAGATGTTTAGTTGTGCTGATCGCGTTCAGTTTCCTTGGTGAAATTGACCCTAATGAAAATTGACTAGCACCTTACATTGCCCGTTTATTCAAAGAACAACTTTCATTCTTTCACAGTTTAATTGAAGACAAATTGATAAACAATTAATTATTATATTTTTCTGACAGTACTAATAGAGCACGTCCCGTACTGTCAGGAAAATGTATTAATTGTACGTATTTCTATTATCTGTGCACAAATTCAAAGTCCGAAGTCCGGAGCTACTGAGAACATCCTACCACTCTGTTGTGTGGAAATTAGTGAAAGGCGATTAGTAAAACGGATTTAACACTAATGTGAGTCAATGTATTGAGCGGGGACATCCTAGAAGGAAGTACAATGACCTTATCAGTGACATCCTTCGCAAAGGTCAGGTGCGTCGCATTCATTCGGCCCATTGGAAGGGCCTTGACTGAGCATTGTAGGTGTGCGAAGCATAGCACGTAGCGTGTAGTGGTTTTGGTCTCATGGAAAAGTTATTTTGGAATGTCACAGGTACAATTTTTTTGGAGCTAACTTCAGAAAACCTTTGAAATGTTCGGTTAATTTTAAATTATAATTACCTAGTTGACAGTTATTTTCCTGTTTCATCGTTGAATGATTTTTTTGAGTTTATACGTGATGGGTACCTATCATTATTGTCCTGCCCATAACCTAATTTATTTGGATCGGCGCAACACGTAATTTTCTTCCATACTACATCAGTAGTTACTGCCTTTCTAACCATATCATCATTCGCACATCATCATCATCATCTGCCTAGCCTTCCCAACTATGTTGGGGTCGGCTTCCAGTCTAACCGGATGCAGCTGAATACCAGTATTTTACATGGAGCGACTGCCTATCTGACCTCCACAACCCAGTTACTGGGTAATACGATACTCCTTGGTATGACTGATTGTCAGACTTTCGGGCTTCTGACGACCCGTAACGTCTGTCAAAGATCCACAAATGACAGCCGGGACCAACGGCTTAACGTGCTTTTCGAGGCACGGAGGAGTCTTGGCATGTAAAGATGGTCACCCATCCACGGACCAACCGCGGCAAGCGTAGCTTAACCTGGTCGATCGACCCGTGGAGCATTCGCACAGTCCATTCATATTTTTTTGGCCTCCTCCTACTCTTATAGCCATCAACTTTTCTAACGAAATTTTCTTCAGATAAAATTATAACGAAATGATCATGTTTAGATGGCGCATGACATCTGTGGAGTTTTGCTAGTTATTTTAATGTGCCCCGTGTAATGGTATTAAATTAGAGTATTAAAACACTTTTATTCTCTAATTATGAGACGATAGGAATTTAATAAGCAGTGGTGGCCCAGTGGTAACGGCTGCGACTTATGAATTGTAGGTCGTGAGTTCGAATCCAGACAGGCACTTTACTTTGTGTAAGTTATGTCACCACCACTGCTCTCAAAACGGTGAAGGAAAACATCGTGAGGAAACCGGCATGTCCTAGAACCAAAAATTCGAAGACATGTGACATCTACCAACCCGCACTAGGCCCGCGTTGTGGATAACGGCCCACTCCCTCTCACAGAGAGGAGGCCTGTGTCCCAGTAGTGGGAACAATATAGGCTGATTGAGATTATGCATCATTCACACTGTCCATCCATCGCTTCTTTGGCCTCCCTCTACTCTTACAGCCATCAACATTCATACTCAAAACTTTCCTCACGACATTTTCTTCAGATAAAATAAAAATGAAGTTATCATGTTTAGATGTATACCCATCATTTACTAACACTAACTTCTTATTCGAATTTCCGAAAGATCACTCATTATTTGAAATTGATTTTCACTTCACAAGAGCAGCAGGAAATGTTGTGCCAATCTCTTAGTATTATTCTTTTCTAACATTTTATTTATTTTATTTTGTTCGGAAAACTTACAGCTAACATAAACAATGTTATTAAACAATATGAGACTGAAGGCCATTTACAAGTTTCCACTAGTAAACACTTAACTTAAACAATAAAAAAAAGATCGGTAGGTACAAAATAACTACTTATGACTTAGGAAATAAATAATACCCGCTTAAATTAAACAACAAACAAACAAACAATTACTTTTCCTTATAAAAGCCTTAATTCAACGTATTAAAGCTTGTAGAAATAATGTACAAGTTTGCCTTTTTTTTAAGGCTGCCAACGAAAATGGTGGCAGAATGTTTACTGTTAAGGCAGCTAGTTATCTGTAACTATTAGGTTTATGATCTTTTACTAGATCTATTAATATAAATACTGCAATACCTACCTAACGCTAATATATACCCACATAGATCGCGTTTTCCGAAGTTTCTGTAACATAGGCGTTAAGATTTTTCTTGTTTTTATTCGCCGTTTGAAATTGCTTGATTTGAAAAAAAAATTGCCCGATGTCAATGTTTGCAACGAAAAATGCAATGAAAAAAGCGATAAGTGGTGCCATCTATATTTTTCGTGCGGAACTATTAGCATTCAGGCACTTCACGCCGCATGAGTATCGTGTCCTATTCACACTCATCACTATTCTATTGATTTTTTTTTATGTTTCCAACTTCTGAACTAAGCTTAGTTAGCTATACCACGGATGATAATTATTATAGATCATACACGATAGGTAGAGTTTGATTTGTTCAATGCAGATAATCAAGAATGCAGCTTTAAGGTGTCCTGAATTTTAATTCGGGGAACACTCAACGGGAATTCCATATTTTCCCCCAACTTAATCTTTTTTCTGTTTGTGTTCTTTCTATGCGTCATGTTTACAACAAATAGGTACCTATACGTTTTTTCTTTCTTTATTTACTTGAGTGATTTGTTAAAAACCGGGGCTGTGTGCAACAGTGGATATGTTTCGGCTGAAATGATTACATTTAGTTTTATATACCAAAAGCTAACCACACAGATTAAAATTCAAAGAATTCTTTATAAATGAACTTAACTTTATAAATAAGTAACCAACTCGGTGATAATATACTACTCCAAGAATAATCTACAACAGTATTCGATATTTATAACTGTCATCGGAAATGTTGTGTAAAACAACAAGTAAACAATGCATTACATAGCTGACAATATAATAAAACGATAACCTCTTAATTACCGATGATCAATAATGTCATGACCATGTGCTACACGAATGACAAGTCATAAACAATATAGAGGAAGTAACACTGAATGTGATCATGTGTTCACTAATAAAAACACCTTGAGAGGTGTCAAGATTAGATGATGAGTCTTGAACTATGGTTAATTACTTGGAGTATGAAGGAGACAAGCTTTAGAAAGCAGGTTGAACTCTATAACATGATATTATAGATTCAGGCCTTCATTCAGGACGCGGTACTTCTGGACACGGTTTGTATTGTTAGGAGGTTTTATTTTCTGTAGCCCTTACCGTTGCTAGCTTGGGCCCTGTTCTCGATACCGGTGGACTACATTTTTATAATAAGTAATAGTAATTTGCATAGCTTTCAGCCTATAATTATTCCATTGAGTACTGGGACACAGGTCTTCTCTCTCTCTTCTCTTTGAAAGAGAGTGGGCTGTAATCTACCACGCGGGCCCTGTGCGGTTTGGTCGATGACACATGTCTTCGAATTGTATAATCTAGGTCATGCCGGTTTCCTCACGATATTTTCCTTTGTATGTGTTTGAAAAAAAAAATGATAAGAATAATATAGTATGGTAGTCAGTCGAGGCACCCTCTATCTTATGATAAGAAAGTTTAAATGCAGAAAAAAATATTTTACGACTGTAACGTGGCTAAATTAAAGCGTGAGGGTAGCCCGTGAAATTGAATTTTTCCTACGTTTTTTTGCAATTTACAGATGAGTGTCTGCAGGCTTAGCATGAAGCTTTCTATTTCTACTCTACCGTAGAATAGAAGTCGCTTATCTACATTACTTGTTTCAAAACTGTCAACTGTATACACGGAAACGTCATTTTTGTCTAGTCTTCCATCGACAAAACGCTTCTATTATTATGGTTCTCGTGCTAAGCCTGCTGGTTGTATTTTGATTAAAATGTCATTCGCAACCGTAACAAAAATATGGCTTCACAGAATTATAATAGTTTACATCAGGGGTTCCCAAACTTATATTGTCTAGTGCCCACTTTGAGAATAAATTATTTTTTAGCGCCCCCATTTTTTCACCTACTTAAAAACCACTATAATTTCCAATTAAATTAATTATTGTGAGCTGTATTAGTGGAGATTGAGTGGAATTAGCGGGTCTCTTACCGCCCCCCGTTAGGCCTACAGCGCCCACAAGGGGGCGTTATCGCCCACTTTGGGAAAGGCTGGTTTACATCATCAATGTGATCAACACAACCCTCTAAGTTCACTTAATCCAATTCAATGACTATTCAATCATCTCATCATTGAATGACTATTCCATGAAATCATCATTCAATGGGATAAGTAATGTTGACTTATGTAAGTACATTTCTATACAACTTAATATTCGTGAGTTGTTTCCCTCTCGCCTTCGGCGCGGTCGACGCTTGAAGACTCGAACATTCGAAAATTACAATGATGTATGGGACATGGAACTGTCATACAATCTTTAAAAAAATCACTTGGCTATTTTTCCTGGTGATTCGTTTAAGACCGACAAGGTTATTGTAGTATGGAACACAAAATCAACTGCGGCCAAGTGCGAATCGGACTCGCACACAAAGATCCTTCGCGCACCACGGTACCATATTTACTACTATGTTTTTTTAAACGTTTCTTGTGTGGTGTCCCCTTTATTTTTATTCTTGGTTATTATAAATAGTGGCAATAGAAATACCCACTTTGACAAAATTTCAACTGTCTATTGTTGTTGAGACGAATTTTTCAAACCTATGTACCGAGTACCTATTAGAAATATCTTTCAAAACCCTTGAATTGTGTTGTGTGAACAAAAATAAAATGTTGACAACTTTGTTTTGTTTTTGAAGCGTGTCACATACAGTATGACTATTAGCACGTTATCCTATCAGTCAAGAGGAAAATGACAGACAAACGGCCACTTCCTAACATTTATCCTAGGTCAATCTTGTTAAGACGACATTTGCGGGTTTCCGACTAACTGGCTGTCAGGAAAAGTGCTAGCCTGTGGCTTACTCAAGCTGGCAGATCATGTAACAAGGTACAGACGCCAGCAGGTCAACCTACCCCAAACTGTCTAATTTTTCCAATTGAACATGAACCTTATGCTTATGGTATAAAATTGAAAATCTATCAAATAAATTTGACAGATTGGAGTAGCTTGATGTGCTGCCGTCTGTACAAGGCTTAGGCATTGTTGCCTATGTCTTGTACCTGGTTACATTATCTGCCAGATAAAACTAAATATATGCAGGAGTAAGGAAACTGTTTTTTCTAGTGAATAATGTGTTAAGTCAACTTACTCAAGTGTATTTAGTGATGAGAAGGAATTTTGTAATGTTTTCATGGTAATACTAGTTTATAAAAATATCATATGTGATGAAATTATATACACAAAGTAAAGTACTTTTTGTATGTAATTTCATCTCCATTGCTCTCAAAACGGTGAAGGAAAACGTCGTAAGAAAACCGTCATGCCCTAGAACCAAAAACTCGAAGACCTGTGACATTCACCAACCCACACTGAACCCGCGTGGGGGATTAAAGCCCACTCCTCTCACATAGAGGAGGCCTGTGCCCCAGCATTGGGAACATTATGGGTTAATTAAGATGATGATGATGAAGAAGGAAAGCGTAATACGTTTTACACATCTACTGTATCTGCGAGCGTAGTATTGAGCATCTACCTAAAATTATCCTTTTCAAAGTCCTTTCACCTTTTAACTTGAATTCTTTAGAAATATTGTACGATGACTTCAAAGCAAACATAACGGGACTTCTCTCGGAAAGCAATAAACTTTTGTAGAGAGCTCTTACATAAATGGTCATCAAATACAGCAGTGCTACATAACGTTCCTAGAAACCGGTTAGTAATTGGCAGTTATCATAACATCTTCACGCCTGTACTTCTTGAAGGGCTAAGCAGAGTCGTGAGTGCTTATAGTACACCCACATTTCGATAGTTTTGTTTAAGTCCCTTGTAATAGGGGCGAGCCTATTGCCATCAGCCGGGCACAAATCCAGTCTGCAGACTGTTACTGAGAAATGCCAGATGGAAAACTCAACAACACTTTGCCCGACCAAATCGAATCCAAGACCTCGTTCTCAGCAATAGCACTTGCGGCCACTAGACCAGCAAGGCGAGGTCTTCCGAACTAGGCGGATAAAAGAAAAGTGAAAATGCCTATCATATACAACCTTATTTTTAACCCCCGACGCAAAAACGACGGGGTGTTATAAGTTTGACGTGTCTGTGTGTGTGTGTGTGTGTGTGTGTGTGTGTGTGTGTCTGAGGCAACGTAGCTCCCGAACGGATGAACCGATTTTGATTTAGTTTTTTTTGTTTAAAAGGTGTATTAGTCGGGAGTGTTCTTAGACATGTTTTATCAAAATCGGTTCAGCCGTTTGAAGATTATCAGCTCTTTTCTGGTTGAAAAAGGGATTTTAGCCTCTGATCAACTCAAAATTTGGAATTCTATTACTTTAATGATATTAGACGAATAAAATTACCTTGAACTGATGCTGGAGCAACACCTGGAATTTCCAGGAAACCCAAGTTATTCACCAACAAACAGCAGAAGTATCGTGTTTGGGCTCATTGAAAAGGTCTCAATGAATAGAGTATAGATAAATGGTGATTTAAGGGAGACATTAAGTTTAAAAAGCAAGAAATAAAAATTAAATTTAAAATTTAAAAAACCCCCGACCCAAACAAAAACTCAAAAAAGTAAAAAATAATATGTATAGGCCTTTTAATTTGAACGTAATATTTTGATCAGGGCATTGCCAAGTCGGGGGACGGTCAGTGAAAACGCCAAACAGAGGCCCAGCCGTTTAAATTTTAAATTTAATTTTATTAGTCTAGGCGAAACCAGAAACATGTGTCTAGTATTCTTATGTAAAGAATCTATGGACAAAATTTCAAAGCTGTATCATCAAAAATCACAAAGTTATAACCTTGTTATGTTACCTAGTTGTCTACAGAAACATGATCACCATAGGCCCCACGCTCCGCCCGCGCGTCCAGCGTGGTTTGTGCTCATTGATAATAATTAGGCAGTAGGTACCTAAACGTTTATCAATTGTTTTGTAATTAAATGGTGATAGCTGAAAATGGGGAAAAATATAACATGGTGTAAAAACTATTGGAATCGATTCAGTTCCTTATTTTCAACAAACTATATTCAGGTTTCGCATATACTAAAAATAATGTTGTATAATAATATATTTATGTTACACAGTAAAAGCATATTGCAATGAAACTAAATGAAAGCGTATAACACTATATATCGTAGTCATAGAGCGATATTATGCCCGACCTAATCGAACCTAAGACCTCATTCTCGGCAGTAGTTCTAGCAAGCAATAGCCCAACGAGGCAGTCATACTTATCAATAATACTCGTAAATAAATGAAAAAGTTTAATCGTTTCCGGATGTAATTTAGATATGTACCGACTGTTAAATATCAAACGGCTTAGTGCCGGAAATAGCTACTTCATTTTAATTATTATGATTTGAATATAACACCATTTACATGTCTTAATTGTTTAATACGCCTTGTAAAGTCTGACTGTTTGACTTTTCGAGGTGAAAAAGTGATTTGACGTTTACGTCACTCCATCATAGCGCAGAAAACATGTGTCTAGGAGTTAAATTGATATAACCGTGACTGATTAATATTTATTACAGAGTAAGAATAATAGAAATAAGTGCTGCTGAAATTGCTGTTTCACGTGTTTTGAGACAGACGTTAAATGTAGTTTCTATTTCAATCACTAGCTCCACCACTAGAGACAACTAGGGTAATGATTCGAGAATTCATGAAAGTAAGATAATTTTTAAGCCTAACGTGGCAATGCTGCCAGCCTTTTGTGCAAATTTTTCCATCGACAGCAATAGTAGGAATACGGACGAATGTTTGATGCCCAATGAGCTTTTCTCCTTCTGTTTACATATGTAGTCGTAAATAATATTTATAATTATTCTTAACTTTTATTTTGTATTTGAGATGACCAGCTATGGCATAATATAGCAGCTATATTTTTATCTTTCTGATCTATAAGAAGGCTTAAAGTCACCCAAAGGGAAATTAAGAGGGCTATATGTTTGAACTTTCCCTGCGTGATCGAATCAGGAATGAAGAGATCCGCAGGAAAACCAAGGTAACCGACATAGCCCGAAGAATGGCCAAACTTAAGTGGCAGTGGGCAGGACACATTGCTCGCAGAACAGATGGCCGATCTTAAGCAGGTCGACGGCGAGTTGTGTTCCACGCGCACCTCAAAGAGATGTCAGCACCGTATTGAGTGTACGATATTTGAATGTTCGATTTATTAACCATTCGTTATTATAAACGTTCGAGTATTTAGACGTTCGATTTATAGTGGTCGATCAATTGAAATTAGATTATTTGGCATTGGAGATGGCATAGTACACCCCCAACTAGTGGGATCCGCAAGGGCCGATGCCTGCCAGGGGTGCGGGTTGTTCGAAAGAGATACCGTGGCCCCTGGCACACAGGCAACTGAAGGAACACGGGTGAGTTTTAGTCAGTAAAAGTTGACCCCTGCTCCACCCAGAGCGGAATACCTAAGTTATTAGATGATTTCCCACCCTACAAAAAAAGTTTTATTCTTGATGCAACTACCTTCGCGTTATGTATGAAACATATTGTATAGACCACTAACGATAAAGGGCATGAGTCATTAGATAGGTATCAGAATGCACCCATCACGTGTCAGGAGTACCTATCACGCAGTATAAAGTACGAGTACATCCGTAATGTTTCGATAGCTGTTTTTGTGATGGTATATGAATCATTAGCGAATACTAAGTGTCAAGTTTTCAAGTTTAGTATGGTAGTTATGGCTTTGAATCTCTTTAACATTCGGTTATGGATTGGCGAGCTCCTTCTAAACTTCAGAGGCCAGCTTGGAACATGATTAAAGTTCCAGTCAATTCTTCAGTCCTTCTAACTACATAGTCTTTTCCCAACTGCGTATCATGACATTTCTTGGCAAGACTGGTTGTCAGACTCTTAGGCTTCTGACTACCCGTAACGACTGTTAAATCAAATCAAATCAAATTATTTTATATCATTTAAACCTGCATGGGCACTTATGAAACGTCAGAAGCTAGGTGCACGGTTCCAAATTCCAAAATATCTACGAATTACTGTTAGAACCAACAATTTAACGAGCTTTTCGAGGCATGGAGGGGCCCCAATAAGAAATGGATGGTCATCCACGAACCGTCTGCTTGACATCTGCTTAGCTTAACCTTCGATCGACCCAAGTGGCTATTATATTTTGGCATGATGCCCCTCTAGTTCCAGCCACTCGTTTCTATAATTAGCAGAGGTCGGAGTAGGTAGATTGATTTTATATACTTGCGTCAAGATATTATAATATGGACATGCCATTTTATCCATAATGTGCGGGAAGTACCAGAAAAGTTCCAGAATTGGAATTATGGAATGAAATAAAATAAAAAACATACAGGTAGGCTAACAAAATTGTTTAATATACGAATGTCTAAGTTTTGTCAAATACTGTCAAGCGTCATTTCTAATTCATAAGTAAGGGACAAAATACGGTGTAACTATTCCAAGGTATTTTTGTATAAAATAAAATACTGATTTCTTTCGCCATTAGCTAACACTGGTAACGTAGATTTATATTATTAATACGTTTTTCACCGTAAACACAAATTCGGTGCTAATTTCAAAATTCCGGAACAAATATCACAATATGAAGTTCCGGTATTTTGGAGGCATATCCATATTATCCTCTACGTTTGACGTCAACGACCTTAAATCAATCTACCTACTCCGACCTCTGATAATTAAATAAGGAAAAATTCCCAAACAGAATAAAACATTATCATACCTCTGATAAACAATCCCTCGTGAGCTAATAATATCCTGAGAACGCCAATTCTAAATAAGTTTTGTGTCAAATAAGATTTCACGAGTTTCGAGTCAAAGTCGTTGCCTGTTTACCATCGTGGTGACACAACATTATTAATTTACTTGTGTTATGTATGTTGGTTTTTTATCTCTATACACAGGGTAAGTTTTTATCCCGTGCGCAAACTGTAACCATGAATTCAGCATATCATTCTAGACGTGCCGCAGAAATTTTTCGCCGGCTATAAGATTAAAAATCAGCCGTTCCATATATTCTGACCGCGGAGGAATTGCACTTTTCTATGAAACAGCTGATTTTTATTTGTATAACGAGCGAAAAATTTCTGCTGCAGGGGCTCTAGAATGATATGCTGAATTCATGGTTACAGTTTGCGCACTGGATAAAAACTTTTCCTGTATAATGTCAATATGCATTTCGCAGAGATTATTCTTACGCGGGGAACAGCAATTACTGATCACTGGGTCTTCCAGACACATAAGATGTCACAGTACGTCACGTGTAGACAATACACATATATTTTAATAGTTTCCGCCCACGGCTGTATCCGAGTGGTATGTCGAAAAAACCTGTCTAACTTTAGGGTTCAAAGTTTGAAATGGGGGATCCCAGATGCCAAATTTCATCAAAATCGGTCCATGCAAACAAATTTGACCTCTTTATAATATTAGTAGGTACCTATAGATGTGTTATTTTTCCCATCGAAACACTAAGAAGAAGAATGTAAAAGTCTGTTATTCCTTAAAATTCTAGAAGTGATATAAGCAAATAATAAGAGTTTTAATTCATTATCATCATCATCATTTCAGCCGAAAGACGTCCACTGCTGGACATAGGCCTGCCCCAAATTGGGGGGTTTGCCACAATCGCCACGCTTGACAGGCGGGTTGGCGATCGCAGTATGGTGGTAAAATGCATAGAGAACGCTGCTGCCCATTTTCTAGTAAGACCCTTAGTCGACGTCCGGCAACATACAGAAGTTTTATTTCCCGAAACCTATTCAAACAAACCTTCCGATTCACAGTAGAAACGATGAAGCTCCGATAAAATATGCATCACTTAGTAGTTATTATTTAACATTTACGCAATCACACATAATGTGCCTATTACATATCGATTATGCTACAGTTACCACGAAGAATAATAATGCAATAATAATTATACTAAAGCTTTGGCGAGAATTTCTACCGGAAGTGTTATGGGTGCGCGTGCGCAAGGCGACGCGATTTTGTGTGCGGCCATGAAATGAGCTTTATAATGCGGATGTGACAGTGAAATGGTTGGGTACATGTGATATGTTTTCACATCTGGTTACTGTTTCAAATACAAATAATTTATGTATGGTTATGGAGTAAAGTAAGGAGTAGTATTATTAATAAATAAGGATAAGCCTGAACTATAGAATTTCCACTGTATTTGCTACGAACGTAATACCGGAATTAAAAATATCCTTTATATTTATCCAGGCTATATAACTACCTATGTGCCAAAAATTTTTGCGTGACCGAGTAACAAACATCTCAACATACAAACTTTCTGATTCATAATAATTATTATAGTAGGATGGATACCCACCATCAACTGTGAATTTTCCAATTATTGTCAATGTAATAACAAATTACAGGGGCTTTAAAAAAAAAATTACAACTTACACCACAGTGTATAAAAGAGCCTTGACATTTCAGATGATAAAACACATCTCTCAGATACATAATCAATGATCGCAGGGACAATTAAGAATGACCAATGATCACATGATTAAATAGCATGATTAATTAATTCAATGTTAATTGATAGCTCCCGGCATTATCAATGCTTGAATATGAATTCGAACCTTCAGTTAAAATAACTAAATACTTGAATGTGAATGCCAAATATAATTTTTTATTTTGTAATATTTCACAAGAATAATAAATTCATCTCTGTTGGTGATAAAATGTGTTTTGCTACCTAAAAATATTGAAGTCGTAACCGACCTTGAATTACTCTAATTACTAATAATGATAAGATATTACTTATAATCTTTAATTTGCTAGAGTTTGGCCAGCTTTAATCACCGTACTTAGGCATTCATTATTATGAAAATAAAATGAGCAATTTAAATTAAAATCAAGTATAACAATTACTTGCCAGTTTTCAACAAATATCAAATCGCGAATTTCGTAGCTCTACTGGTAATGTGAAATTAATAAACACCCTTGCTAAAGGCATTGCTCTTTCCAGTTTCAAAATGACGTTACTTTATAATTATAAGCCTTTCATTTTACATTTAAGACACTATCAATTTTAATTACCCTTATTTGTAATGCAAGCTTCATTATCTGGTGTCTCTGCCACTATAAATGAAATGTATTGATGGTTCTCTACCTATCAATTATTCTTATCCTTAAGGGACGTCAGGTTAAGCTATACTTGCCGCGGTTGGTTCGTGGATGGGTGACCAAATTTAAATGCCAAGACTCCTCCGTAAAACGGAAAGCACGTTTAGCCGTTGGTCCCGGTTATCATTCGTGGATCTTTAACAGTCGTTACGGGTCGTCAGAAGCCCGAAAGACTTAGACTGAAGAAGAGAGAATTAGACTTACCAAGGGGTATCGTTTTACCCAGTAAATAACTGGGTTGTGGAGGTCAGATGGCAGTCGCTCCATATAAAATACTGGTATTCAGCTGCATACGGTTTGATTGGAAGCCAACCCCAACATGGGAAAAGGCTAAGCAGATGGTAGAGCTTTGGTCAAACAGCGCGAGGTGCGGTTCGAAAATCACTCGCGCCTGTTGTGTCAACTACGTTGCATGGAGGTGTTCAAATTCGTGCTGAGGTGCACGAATTTGAACACCTCCATGCAACGTATGGCCGAATTTAACTCATTCTATGCGCAACCGAAAATATCCTGAAAGCGGTTTTACAGAAAAGATTAATATTAAAGTGTAAAATGGGAAAACACGACTTTCTAAAATAAGATTTATTTACTGTTAATCGTTTGGTTAATATAAGTGTGTCATTTATATTTGCACTAGCAAATATTTAACAAAGTTATTTGAACAGACTGATGACGTAGCCTTTTCTACGATATAGCTCAGAAAACTGTATAATGGATGTGTCGATTGAAATGTTATACAAATTCATGTTTTTTCCGAGATGGGGAATTATGTTTGAAAATGTGGGTTTTATTTTAAGTATGGCCTAATTATTGATTATCATAATGACATATTAGACGACACCTAAATTAATGCTTAGTTTTAAGCACTGTTTTATTTATGCATTCCCAGACCTAGGGTTTTTCTATTTAACTAGAGATGAGAAAACGGGCATTACGTTTCTCTTTTTATTTTAAATGTCCAGAAATGTTTTTTTGTTTTTTGGGAATGACGTATCCTTGGTCAACCTAGGAGGTTGCTGGCTGCTTAACCGGACTTGCCTGTGGCTACGTATATAAAATATGACCTCCAGCCAGAGTTTAAAAACCTCGTCTTAGGGCGTCTCTGGAAGTGGGCAGCAAGGGACGGGCTAGATCGAAACAAATCCCTGTAATGTACAGAGGCCACCACATCAAGCAACTCCAATATGTCAAATATCTTTGATCGATTTTGAACTTTATTCCAAATAGATAAGGTTCATGTTCAATTGGGAAATTTGACATAGATTGATGTGCTGGCGTCTGTACCACATCAGATTTGTCCTTTAAAACACTAAAATCCTTTAAACCAAAACAGAGCAATCAAAAATCAAAAATCAAAATATTTTTATATCATATAAACCTGCATGGGCACTTATGAAACGTCAGAAGCTAGGTGCACGGTTCCAAAATGTTGTTTCCTATGGAGAAGAGCCGGCAAGAAACTCCACGGTTACTCTTTTAAAAATGATTGGCTTTAACAATGTTTTCAGATATGAAATGTATGGGAGGACAGTGCAGGCCTGTAAATAAGTACCAGGTACTTAGACGAATCCAGAATAGAAAATCGTCTACAAATCTACAGTCTGTAAGGCCTACAACGTTCTCCCATTCACAATATGTAAAATAATCTACATAAATAAAATGAACCTAATTCAATCACTAAAAAATAGTTCATATTAAAATTGATGTATAATGTCAAATAATGACGAGAATATGTCAGCATTGTAAAAATAAAAAGAATAAAAAGAACATTGAGAGCAGTTAATAGACTTTCACATAGATATGCTGTTAATGAGGTACCAGGGAAGCCACATGTGCAGAAGGAATTAATGCCAAACTTCCCAATGGTGGCTCATTGCTCTGTTTTGGTTTTAAGGATTTGCCCTGTACCAAGATGAAACTACTTACATTATCTAAGATGTATTTACCTGCAACGCTGCATTTACTCCTTTCATGTTTAAGTTCTAAATTTATATTTTGAACGTTATTGTGACGTCAATAAGAGGGGTCTGAGTCTACCAAATAAAGACCAAAAGAGAATCGTGATGCACGATTTGACAGGTAAAATTTTATTATAATGGTAATAATTTACAAAACAAATATTTTGCCAGCAGTCAAACTGAAGTCCTGATCGCTTCATTTGATCTTGCACACGATGTTTTATTAAAATTTACTTTAAGATGATAACTTAATTTGAACATTTATTGTTTCAGGTACTAAATTCTATTTGTTTACTACGAAGATGTCTGTAAGTAAAGTTTAATGAAGTTGACAAACATAACACTCTTGTTTCTGAGCAGTCGTGTAAAAAGTTCCATTGTATTCCTCATTACAGGCAGATTTATGAGATGTTTCTTTGAAACTCTCATTCTTCAAGTGAAATCTGATTTAGCCGTGTTATGCCATTTTTGGTAGAAGCAAAACTTATGGATTCGCGTCAACGCTATGTCGATGTGACCGCGTCACTGACTTGCTAATGTGACGTGTTGTTTTTTTGCCAAAGTTCCAAGTTTTCATTTCTTTCGGCCTTTTTCTTTTCAGTTTATTTGTAAATTATACCAAATGATAAAAAGAAAAAAAAAATACAGAAACACCCGGGCCACTTGCACCAGAAATCACTGAAAGCGTTTACAGCCAAAATAATTTAAAAAATCGTTCTGTTTCTATGAATCGTCAGAGGATGGAAGAGACAGAATGATGATTTTAATGTGTTTGGGGTTAAACGTTTTCAGCGGTTAGTACAAGGTAGGCCGTAGTTTCGTTCTTGTTTAATTATTTTGATACTATATTGTTCTGTTTTTTTTTATGGTAATAGGTACTTACACTGATTCTGTTACCATCCAGGTTTTTTTTTGTTGTCTCTAAATAAAATATTTCTCTTCCACAAAGGTGCCTTGAACATACGAAGATTTAATAATCCAGATGATACTAAATTATCATCTAAATAAATCTTTTGTGGGAGACGGGTTTTTGCACGAAGTAAACATGTCCACATAGCCAACACATGCTGTATTCTATGCTCAGTGAGTTGGCTTACCAAACTATATAATAAGATAAACGATGAATACTAATTGTTAGCTTCTAAGCTACGGTTCGTAACAATTGTAACAGACAGCGCCATCTAGCGGTAAAAGCTGAAACAATGAACCAAGTTGACGTTCAGTTTTTGCTCGCGCCTTATTGTGATTTTAACGACATTCATTATTTTTTATTCATAGAAATTAAACGTTTATAACTCATACATGATTAAGCATTTCAGCTTGAGTGATCTCATTTCTTTGAACTTAATAAAAGCTGCACTAATCTGGGTTTAAGCACCTTCTATGTAGGTATATTAAGTTGAAGCACAGCGACTACTAGCTCCACTTATGCCTTTGAACCTTTGAACCGTATTTATTTTAAGCATAGAATAACACTGTATCTAACTTCCTAATTATATTTTAACTAAAAATAATAAATCAAAATAAATCCGTTACGATAGCCCACTAGTACTTACGCACATATAATATTATGACGAATATACGAAATACTCTACTCGATACTCTAGTTTTTTTATTTCAGCTGTCTATGAAATTTCCAGCAGCAGTAAGTACCTATTACCTAAACAAAACATGTAGATTATATTCCACGTTTTAAGAGCCGTAAAGTGATTACACACGCTACAATGAATCTATGTGAACAACTAATTATGTTCGGTTGGTCTATTTTTAAACTAGAAGATGTGAGAAAATGCGTCACAATTATAATTTTACAATGAGGTAAAGATGTGAGCCTGTAATTTCGCATTACGTTTGCTACTGCCGTTGAGATCGGTCGTACTATTTCGTCAAAAAAAAACAGTGGGATTAAATTAACTAAGAGAATATTGTTTTCATGATTTTAATTATTAGATAATATCTAGATGAGCTTAGTTCGGTCTTTTTTTTTGTTGATCTTTTCTAAAAATGAAACCTAGCTAAGTAGATCGATTTATCGCCCCCGAATACCTAACCCTGCATACTAAATTTCATGAAAATCGTTGGAGCGAGCCGTTTCCGAGATTCAGATTATATTTATACATATATACCAAGAATTGCTCGTTTATAGATATTAGATAATTATGTAATGCCATATTTTGTACGTGTAATCATAACTTAATCAACATACAACCTGACAAATGACCTGCAAACTGCAATTTTTTTAAAGAAAATTTGAATTTTATCTTAGCGCATCCTCCTTAATAAGGGTTAAGTAAAATGTGATGACGATTATATGGACTTTGACAGGCGCGAAAAAAAATAGCACGATCTGCAAACTCGATGCTGCTAATCAGTGATTTTCGTTGTGTTTACTTTGAGTCAACGTCACCGCGGTTTCTGTGGTGATTTATTAGCAAAAGATTCCTTGAACACTAAGAATTTTAGTATTCAGATGTGGAAGTATGTTGAACTGTGGTGGCAGTTGTGGGCTGTGAGTACTATGTGTATTTAGTTTCATTACCACTGCTCTCAAACCGGTGAAGGAAAACATCGTGAGGAAACCGGCATGCCTTGAAAATTCGAAGACATGTGACATCTACAAACACGCACTGGGCCCACGTGGTGGATTACGGCCAACTCCCTCTCACAGAGAAGAGGCTTGTGTCCCAGCAGTGGGAACAATATAGACTTTAGGTATGGAAGCCGAAAGCACTTTTTCGCTCATGAAAGTTATGTGCAGAATGCAGAAATCCGTGAAGTTTAAATAATCAAGCTTACTTAGCAACTTACCCTTTAAATTGTGTTGGGTAATAGGTATTCCCCCTGAAAAATTAATCTATTAAGTACAGAAAGATAATAGCTTTAGTTAACTCGTAGTTTTCATTAAGACTGACGACAGAAAACCGATCTAATAAAATCAATAAGTGGTTTTACACATATGTACACAACGCGATTTACAAGCTTGTATGTAAATCGCGTTGTCTATCTTCTATAAAAAAAAAAAAAAACATACAACTCAAAACTTTTACCAATGGGGGTAGGCAAAAACAATAGTACGCCACTTGCTACAATCCTGACATACTACTTATGCTTCGTTCTCAGTTACATGTTTTGTGGTAAATTGTTCTGTAGTAGTAATCAAATATTATAGTTTGCCAGCTCAATAACCCTCCTATTACCATTTACATAATTATCATATAGACTCGTCATCACAGTCCACTATTTTGAACGTCAACGTCGTTTTTTCGTAGACCTTTGATCTTGGGACAAAAAACTGGTATTAGATAAAACATAGTCCATGTTTACAAAAATAGCTAAGCTAATCAAGTTTAGTGGAAAATCCATGATTTTTTTGTTTGTTCGACTATAAAGTTTGGTTTACGACCTAAGGTAAATACTTCGAACTTTGATATTGACGTTGAAAGATCATTTTTAAAATGAGTACGAAGTCCAAGTTCGCAAACACCTTGCCGAGTAAACTTTGCTTGTGAGGAAAACCCGTTATTAAAATCTAAAGTGTTTTTAGTTTTCCTAAAACGTACTTAGTTCATAAAAAAAAGTATTTGATTGGTCCGACACTAGATTTGGTGAGTGGATTGATTGATCAATTTGATATAAGAAGGGTTTTTAAATCAACACCACTATGTGTACAGGTCGCGTCATGTAAAAAGAACTTTGGGGAGTAAGCTGCGCACTTGACGATTTATCGGTCTATTTGGTGGTACGAGGTGGGGTTTTCAATGTAACCTACCCAACCAAATAACCTACCAACAAGCGAAGCGGCGAGCGAAAGGCTAGTTCAGAAATAAAATAATAGGCCTAGTACTTTCGTGCGCGAGTGTACGCAAACGGACCCATTTTCTTCCAGCGTTCTTTTTACATGACGCGTACTGTACCACCTACCACTATCTAGACCTATTCAATGCCAGAAACTTTCAAATAAAAAATAGAAGAAAATTTAAGCAATGTCGATAAGTGGTTACCTTTTTACACATCTCATTAATCGATTTAAAAATGTTGGTAAGATAGGCGCCCTATTTTTTTGTATCTGAAATCATAACTTACCGATCTAGGTCCCTCGTTCTGTTTGAAATTCATCATTTGCCTAGCCTTTTTCCGACTATATTGGGGTCAGCTTCCAGTCTTACCGGATGCAGCTGAATAGGTACCAATATTTTACATGGAGCGACTGCCTATCTGATCCTCACAACCCAGTTATTGGGTAACACCTTGGTAAGATTGGTTGCCAAATTTTCGGGCTTCTGACGACATGTAACGACTGTCAAAGATGCACGTTTTTGGTATGCAAAGATGGTCACCTATCCTCGGATCAACCGCGGCAAGTGGAGCATAATCTGATCGATCGACCTGTATGGCTAGAGTATGAATACAAAATGTTATATGTCTAATACAGGATGTTTTGCTATGCATTCTTCTTCAATACAATGTTCCACTCATTTGTGATCACAAAGATCTAAAAACAGGTCGGTGATGCATGCCATTTCCTAGATGCTCACATTATAAGTGTAGTAAGGAAAATCTATAGTTAATTATCACGGCTTTACACATAACTTTATGTATATTAATAATACAGTTCGTGATTCTATCTGAATTATCATGAAGCAGATCTAATCCACATCACGATAACATGGAGTTATGTAATTATTATCGTTATTTACCTATATCCTGTAAATATGTGACACTTTGCATATGGATCTGACGATTTTAAGATTGTATTATGACTGTTCTTGATAATTGCTTCAAGTATGTTTGATATTCTTAAAGCTAATCTGTTCATGATTAAGATTGTTGAAAACAACATGCAATAACATCACGGATTCTTTTTCCGAAGGACTGGGCAGAGGTGAACACTTCGCCAGTATGGTTTATCATCATCATCTGCCTAGCCTTTTCCCAACTATGTTGGGGTCAGCTTACAGTCTAACCGGATGCAGCTGAATACCAGCATTTTACATGAAGCGACTGCCTATCTGACCTCCACAACACAGTTACTGGGTAATACGATACCACTTGGTAAGACTGGTAGTCAGACTTTCGGACTTGTGACGACCTGTAACGACTGTCAAAGATCCACAAATGACAGCCAGGAACAACACCTTAACGTGCTTTCTTGGGCACGGAAGGGGTCTTGGTATGTAAAGATGGATGGTTTTTTTTTGAGGATGGAAAATCATCAAATGACGTCTCCCGCTTTGGGGTGGAGCAGAAGAGCGTGTCAGATTTTTGCTGACTAGAATCACTGTGTGCCAGAGGCCACGGTATCTCTTTCGAACAACCTGCACCCCTAGCAGGTATAGGCCCTTGCGGACCTCAGCAGTTGGTGCTGACATTTCTTTGAGATGCACGTCGGATGATGCCTGGGATTCCCCGGCGTCTCCTGCAGCGACTATGGCCGTGAGGGCGCATTGACAGTTCTAGATAACTTAAGTAAGGACACTTAAATGTGTTAAAATATACTATTAAATTATGAACTTATAATTCAGACTGACTATAACTAAATTGTCAATCACATTTTACCAAAATAATAACAGAATACTCAGGAAGTCTTGTGTATGCATGTGGATGGCTATAAGCGTAGGGGAAGACTGAAGAAACGATGGAAGGACTGTGTGAATGATGATATAATTATGGTAGGAAATGGAGCTGACTACTGAGATTACGACTAATATAGAAGTGTTAGTGAAACAGACATGATCCGCTGACCCCTAATAAATTTGGATATAAGGACAATGACGATGAATGATCTAATGGCGATAGTGACTCGTAACTAAATCAAACCACAAAACGAATCATTATTAAAATAGGTTTCAATCACAACACGAATTTTACTAATATTATAAATGCGAAAGTAACTCTTTCTGTCTGTTACGTTTTTACGCCTAAACCGCTGAACCAATAATCCAGAAATTTGGCAGCGAAATAGCCTGGGATATGAAGAAGCACATAGGTTACTTTTTTACGCGATAACCGACATCCACGCGAGCAGAGCCGCTGGTAAAAGCTAGTTAGTATTAAACCTATCTAACTCATAAGTGTTGATAAGTAAATTAAAGAAAACATATTTGACTATAACTATATTTTTATTCAGCGGTTAGATTTCGTAGCAACTTGATTACATTCGTAGCAATGTAATAAGATTTCGTAGCAAGCATAAGTCCACGTTAGCACGGAAGTAAAAATATCGCGGCGTGTTGGTGTTTTTACGACGCGTTGGGGTGCTCTCTGGTAGATTCCTAGTCGCTGGCTCGAACTCACTGGTGAGCCTGGCTAAAAAGTACACTGTCTCACCAGGCTTCGTGTCCGACAGAGGTGACGACCCTTGATGAGCAGTTAGACGATAGTCTACACGTACAACGTTATTGAGTGAGATACAGGATCATTTATAGTAAAACAAGAGCGTAAAAAATTAAGAAAAGTGCTTCGGAAGATCGGGTTTTATAAAACAACCACTGGATAAATCAATGACCAGTAAAATTTATTGAAGTTTGTCGGTACCGACTTGGTTTTGGCTCAAAATTAGGTTAAATTAGCAAGAAAATCTTCGTTGACTCATAACTTTTTAATAGCTTTTTATTTTAGTATTCTGTTTCCGTACATACAATATTAATAATAAGACAAAACCATACCAAGTTTAATTTTTAATGTACATTGTCAAACAGTGGAATGATACACTCCCGAAGTTTGTATGGGAAAAATGTGGAATAGGTTCACCTTAACACCGAAAGCTGAAAATCCCACCGCGATATTTTTACATCTGGCGAACGTGGGCTAACAGTCATTTCGTTGCTATTTAAAAAAATTGTTGACATTCTTTCATAAATGATTTTTCGTTTTCAACATATTAAGGAAAACGTTTAAAAAATCGTAGCGCAAATGTATTGGTGATACAGACGGGAAGAGAGTTGTTAAATGAGGCAGCGATGCAGTAAGATGTAGTTACACGTATGATGTCAAAACGTGACCGAAGCAGAAAATTCTCTGCTAGAAAAACAGTACTTAATAGGAAAATATAGTGTTTCATTTCTTTAACGAGACACGAGCATCTGTAGGGTAATAGCTTCACGCAGTGCATAGTTTTGTATCGATGTATAGCACACTTAAAATGACCATTGATCGCAATCGTCTTTAATTTTGACAGTTCAGCGACATTATTTAGGTACGTTGCTGAGTTTTGATCACACACTGGTGCTGATTCTGTTGTATGTACACCGAACTAAACTTACTAAACTATAACTAAAATTCCTTACTTTTGACTATGAGAATCTTAACGCTATTCTGCAAAAAAATATCTCTAACTTTAAAAACAATTTTGACACAGCTAAAATCGAATTTCACAATCGCGACTCGCACGTGGTATGTTTTGGCTTCGCAACGTGGTACTTGTTTGCTCTACCCCGTGATTTTTTTAGAGCCAGAGGCGCGCAGGGGCGGCAGCCTCGACGTGATTTATGGATATGGAATTTTCACTTTTTGTATGGAAAATATGAAAAGGTGTATTGGGGTTTTATAAAGGGGTCTTGTAAAAGGTGTGTTGGGGTTTTTTAAAGGGGGTCACTATTTTCATTATTTTTGCGATAGAACACACCAATTTCGAGATATAAGAAAAAGAAAAGAAAAAAATCCAGTATTATTTTTGCACCAGAAGTCGAGGTGTCGGTGTGAATTTTAGTTCTTGACAACTAGTTTTATTCCACACCTATTTAATCGCGATTAAAAATAGTCAGATTTAGTTAGACAACCAAAATTTTAGGTTGAATAGAATAATGAAATAGACAACAACATAATAGCAAAATTGCCATTTTCTCTAAACTAATAACTCAGTGCAATCTTAGTGCTGTCAAACTAAAATACAGTTAAGTTGTGTCACTTTAGTCAATTTCAGAATGGGAAATCGTCGTTTGACAGGAATAAACTACATTTTGGTGATTTTCAGTCTAGTTTAGAGAATTTTGTGACAACAGAATCGGCACCACTGACTAATTACTTCTTAATATTCTAGGAAAATCGTATACTTACTTTTACAATATTTACACGTAAATATGTGAGCGCCATGCATATTTGAAAGTTTCCAAGTTCTTTTTTTACATCTAAAACGAAATATTCGATGATAAAAAAAAAAAAATGCACTTCATAAGTATAATTTCCATACACTAATATTGCTAAATTAAACAAAACAGTGAAATATTTGACAGCTTTTTGCGACGTTACCCATTTTCATAGTAATCGATACTTGCTAAATCAATTAGATAGACACCTGCCTATTCATTAACAAATTAAAAAAAAAATTGAAATATTACAACCCAAAGCAATTAATTAAAAATAATATTAACTAACTAAAATATCGCGTCGACAAATTCCTCCACATTAGGTAGGTACGGTAAGACCCAGTTCAATGAAATAAAAGAAACAAAAATTAGAAAATAATACTTACTGTCGTCTTATTTATTTTACACCAAATAAATTTAACTGGCATAAGGATAAGTATTATTTTCTAATTTTTGTTTCTTTTATTTCATTGAACTGGGTCTTACCGTACCTACCTAATGTGGAGGAATTTGTCGACGCGATATTTTAGTTAGTTAATATTATTTTTAGATATAATTAATTGCTTTGGGTTATAATATTTCTATTTTTTTTTTAATTTGTTAATTAATTGGATGTAGGTATAACAAAAGTATTAAATCCTTAGCTCAACTATCTATAAATAACTCAGTCGGCAAGTTAGTCGCGTAAATTATGCTTTCTTGGTATGTTAGAGGATGATGTATAAATTAGCAATTAATAACTTTTACCAGTAATTCTCAAGCAGGTTCCTAACACCTTGATATCCAGTTTCACAAGTACTACAGTCGTGAATATTATTTTTCTGCATGAATTAGCAAGGATATTAAAATAGCCACATTTTTATTATCATGCTCCGTTTTTTACATCTCTGTGATAGCATCGAAATAGCCGAATTAACCAGGAGTCCTCATTATGTTTCATTTTAGTGTCAACATTTCAAACAAATTGTGACATTTTCATACAATTTTAAGCTTCGGAAGTACTTTTATTTGCTAACAGATAACATCTAATAAAATGAGACTGCGAAATTAAATGAGTTTGACTCATACAAACTACACAACGTAACTCATTAGTGGGCCTTTTTTTTTTTTTTTTTTTTTTTTTTTTTTTTTTTTTTTTTTTTGGGTGGGAAATCATCAAATAACTTCTCCCGCTCTGGGTGGAGCAGGAGGGCGTGTCAGACTTTTACTGACTAAAACCCACCCGTGTTCCTTCAGTAGCCCTTAAGCCAGGGGCTGTGGTGTCTCTTTCGAACAAACCCGCACCCCTGGCAGGCATCGACCCTTGCGGGTCCCATCACTATTTGTGCTGACATCTCTTTGAGGCGCGCGTGGAACACAACGCGCCGTCGACTTGGGCTTGGTCCTTACCGGACAGCGAGCTACCCATTACTCGCCGTCCGCAAGCCCATGCCTACGGTGGCCGGAAATCGGCCTGGGATTCCCGACGCCCAGGGCGTCTCCGTATCCTGCGGCGGCTGGGGTCGCGAGGGCGCATATGCTGCCTCTCCCTCACGTGCGCCGCCTCCCTCTTCGCGAGCATCACTGCTTCGCTGAAGGAGGTGACGGCTCCCCATGCCCTCTCGCTCCGTACCATGGCCTGGACCAGGGCCGGACGCGAGAGATCGCCGCCGCCGATCGCCTCCACGAGGACACGGCGGTGCTCCGCCCAAGCAGGGCAGACCGCCACCGTGTGCTCCACCGTGTCCTCAGGGCGATCTTCGCAGTGGAAACACCCGGGCGTTTCCTCCCGCCCTATCCGAAACAGGAACCTCCCGAAACAACCGTGTCCGGTGAGGACCTGCGTCAGGCGGAAGGTGAGGACGCCATGCCGCCTCTCAAACCACTCCTCAAAGAGGGGACTTACCGCCGCAATCGTGGCGTGCCCAAACTCATTAGTGGGCCTAAGGTGCAAAAATGGGAATCATAAAAATCATAAAAAATCTTTTTTTAACTATAGGTACATAGGATGTGACACATTGCAAAGAAAATGGTGGCTTTGAACTTACTGTATGCATGTTTCAAACTTATATGAGACAAAACAAGAAAGACTTCTAAAATGAGTTTGTCCGACAGTAATAGTAACTTAATATTTTCATTTTGTTGCTGTATATGAACATTGAAAATGTTTACCTTTTACAAAAAAATGACATGAATACAGAACAAAATCAGTCAAGGACTGACATAAACAAAATTCAATTATTGTAGGCACATAAATATAATTATCGTATACTCTGCGAAAAACTGTTCCAAAGAACTCTAAAAAAACTGGTTTCACTTTTAAAATAATAATTATTGAAAAAGTGGTTTAAATTAATTCCAGTTGAAAAGCACCTGTTTAAGTTTGGAGTAAAATTAAGCATAATAATAAAATTACAGGTTAGCAATGCCGTCTGCGATTCGTTCGTCACGACTTTGCATGATCCAACTCTGTTTTTGGACGAACACTTTTAAATGATAATTTCATGGTAGTAATTTTTGTTAATGTCTTTATAATTTCTTTCTTTTTGACGTATCGTGTGAGTTTAGAATGCTTGAGAGGGGTTTTTAAGTCGGTTTCAATATCTAAGCTGGGCCCTGATTTCACTATTGTTTTTTTTTTGTACTGCAATAGTGCAATGCTTCTAAGATCTAAGCCTAGCTATATTGCAAACAAATGGCACTTACCTACCCAGTGAAACAGATCGTAATTGTTTTGTGGATTCTCCAAAAAACTTGGATTTGACTTGACTTGACTTAGACTTGGAACCCTGTTATCATCACATGCAAGTCACACGTGACGTATTTCATAGGTGATATTTTTTTTTAATTACCAACTGTGAGGTATCGTGCACTTACCTACGAAACTGAGTTTTTGGCTTTGGTACCTTTGAATAAAATTCGCTTTCCACCTATTTTTACGAAAACTTACATTGCAATTGCACATAAATGTAACATAGTGTGCAATTCTGTAACCATACATTTTATTTTGTTTCAAGATCTAGATCTCCTTCATGTTTAGAAATAGCTATTTATAAACACAAATAAAGCATATCCTTAGGTTCAGGATCAATCACAAATTTAGCAGCAGGTAACATATCCTCCAAATATTTTAACCCTGAAACGTAATGGTCTTTAAATCATCATCGATCCTAATAAAATAATTTTAGAATTAATTAATCATGTTCAGTATACATAAGTTAATGTTATTTGATCATTAATTGGACCAGTATCTGTCGAGTTTTTCTCGTTTAATCGTGCAAAGTAATATCTTAGATATTAACACTGCAATTCAATCATATTTTTTTGTACAAAACCTTTTTATCATAAATGTACATAGTGACGAAGTCAATTAAAATCCTTCCCCTACTTTTTAGACAGATTTTGAAAAACAAAAGTCTGAAAGCTATGGCACATACTTGTCGGAGTAAAACACCTATAAAACTTAGCTAAATATTATACGCAGTTCCCGTGTCAGAGCGTACAGTAAAAATGAACGCCTAAACGCATTGGCAGAGATTGCGTTTACATACTTTCCTCCGATTAACCTGTCGTCAACAAACGCAGGTAATGACGTATCGCTCCGAGATTTTCCGCCTTAGAGCCTTCGACCCGTAAACTCGATCGAAATGAAAATGTAATTATCGAAGTAAACAATGGTCAAGTCGTTTGGCGGCATTCGTGCGTCGAACATCGCGGGAGTCGCACGCGCGCGGTGCAAAACAGGTACAAGCGACGAACGATCGTACGTTTTACCTTATCGCGTGTTCCTTAAATCGCATTGTTCGAACGAGATGCATTTATCTCCATGCCATTCAAAAGAAAGTGATAAATGATTTAGTGCCGCGGATGCACTTGACATTGACGCGTCAAAATCTCGATGTAAGTTAAGTGATCAAAGTATAGTTTCAGTGGCAGTGCTCCCAACAATTAGTGAAGGCACTAATGTATTCACACTTTTGTATTATTTATCCGGAAAACTCCGTTTGTTATCTGCATTTTATTGTTGTAGTATCATTGTTATGGTGATTCTAGACGTTAGGCGTGTTACGCGTTAACATCGCAAAATGAGTGGAGATTAGTGGAAATAAGTATTCAATTACCTTGTCATGTTGAAAATGCCTATTTTTCTTTCAGTAAATATGAGGTACTTATCGGTGTGACTAATTTATGTTCGCTATTTTATGACGTTATTATAGCAATTAGTATTATTTAAAAGTGTATAAAACTGTGGACTAATTCTTATTTGTCAAGTTGTTTTTTCACGAACGTTTCAAGGGTAGGACAGGCAGCGCGCGGTTTTCTGCCGGTCACGTGCGTGTGATGCGTTTACGCAGTGTGAAGCGAGCTGATTAGAAGTGAACGATTAATTACCGTTTTTGAAAAGAATATTAATGAGATTCTCTCGGTTAAACTAATTTACATAATTAGGTACAGAAAATTGAACTTGTCCTACTCAAGGACCAAATGTTCGGAAGGTTTATATCAGCGTGCTAACTTTAGCATGACGTAGTGTTTTTATTAAACAAGTGCAACATCAAGAGAAGTAAGGTGATACCTCATTTGTTAATTCTCCATAGAATGGTGACCATCAAACTATTCAAATTCAGCTCACTAGCATTAGCTGTGACACTTCTATGAATACTTAAAAGAACAAGAAACAGGTTTTGTGTTCATAAAGAATCAATTAACAATAAAGATACCGTAATGAGGTCTATATTTCAAAGGCTATATTAATTACTGTATGAGGTGTGAATGCTCATATAATTTAACTTCAACGAAATAATGACAGTAGATAAGTAAGTACCTGTCAGAAAAAGTTAATTAAATTATTCGTTACTAAGCATTTGAATCGCCACAAAAAATATCGTTATTATAAATGCAACATTTTCGTTCAAATATGCAAAATTCAATTGTTTTTAAAACTTTGCATTCATTTCAAATTTCTTTTGTTTCTTTGAAGGCAGTACTTAAACCCTGTACATTCATACCTGACGACTAAGATATAATGATGTAAATAGCATGTGACTAAAACCACGAGCGAACTGACGTATAATAAGATAAGTGAAGTTGTTCGGTTGTGTACATTTGAACGTTGATTTTGTTAGCACTTCTTGCTATGTCAACTTGACATTGTTTACATAGTAAGTGTTGAAATTGATATGTTTTTCAAATTTTATAAAAGGCCTCGGAATGAAAGTAAAAGTTTCTGAACCACAAGAAAATCAAAAAATAGTGGCAAATTTCAAATAATTTTAAAATATTTTCTTTGAAAGAAAATCTGATATTTTTATCTTATTGAACCGGATTGTGCTTAGACTTTTCAAATACTATGCAGTTATTAAATTCAAATTCAAAATATATTTTCTCTTTAAACCTGCATGGGCACTTATGAAACGTCGGACGCTAGGTGCTCGGTTTCAATTGGTCGTTTCCTATGCAGAAGATCCGGAAAGATAAGTCACGATCTCAACTTATAAAAAATACAGGTGTTTTTATGTCTCATCATCATCATCATTTCAGCCGAAAGACGTCCACTGCTGGACATAGGCCTCCCCCAGGCTTTTTATGTCAATTGCATAGTATTTCAGAATAATTGATTTCGAAGCAAAAAATAATGCATTACATAACAACAACATGTTCTAACTGTACTGGTTTTATCGTATAGTGCTGAAACATTCATATGATGGCACCTATCAGATGCTAGGAATTTCAAGCATAACGCGATGATATGAAGATAAAAATTGTATGTAAACATCTTAAAAGTTTTACCTTAAATGGTAGAACAAAATGTTGTACAAGACAAGTTACAAATTGCAAAAACATTATTATAAGAATTATAATTCATTTTGAAATTTCCTAATACGTAGAGAACGTTTTATGTAAAAATATAATCAAAATTTTACATAAAATGTTTTCTACGTACTAGGATATTTAAATAAATAATGATGTTACCGGCGTCTTATTTCTACCATTTAAGGTAAAACTTTTATTACAAATTGCAAATATATTATTATAAGAATTATAATTCATAAATAAATGTATTAGCAATTCAAAATTAGTCAAGATGAGTCTCATTAAATAGTCGATTCAATACACGTGTAGGTATTTATGTAATGTACAATTATTTAAATAACATATTGCTCTTCAGTATGTAGTTGGATATTTAATCACTTAAACGATTAAAAAACTGTACTAACAATATTGCAATTAAGTAACGTGACTAAAAGTTCAATTGGTTTTAAAACTTTTGCCATTTAAATTCAGAGCTGCAATATAGAGGCCAAAATTATCTAAAACTATCATGATTACAACAATCAATACAAATTGGAACCTATTTTCACATAATAGCCTCCACATAAAATACGATTGCTAATAAAAGGCTACGTAACTACGATAATATCAATAACTGTGGTGGATTGACCTTGGTCAAGCTTTTAGTTAATAAATCAAATTAAAAACTGTCGTGTTACCTTTTTTGTTAAATATTTTATCGAAAATGCTTAACTATTTGAACGGAGCACATGTTGACACTGAAACAATTAATATTTCTACAATAATTAGGATACAATTTTGTAATATTTCTTGTTTTCCTTTTAGATAATCGATAAAAAGTCGATACTTATCTGAACGACAACGAACGTAGCTAAACAATAGATCGGGCAGCGGAAGAGGAAATCATCAACGTTACAGTGACGGATCACAAAAAAAAATCATCAGTGACTTCTGAACAGATCACTCGATCAAATAAATTCAGTTCTGTGTTTAAAGTGAGCCTTAAGTGAACGTAACCTGTGTGTGAGGACAAGCGATGACACGTCTGCGATTTTGACGTGTGCTATTTAGTCGCAAATCGCAGAAAAACTGGAGGCCGACACGTATGAGGTGTCAGTTGTCGTCCAGCTGACAACAGATGTCATCCCCATTGAAGTCGGTGAGTCAGAAATTTATCAAAGAACTCTTGTAAATTAGCGAGATAAGTACAGTCGTGCCGGTAGCTAACTTGCAATTACTTTGAATCAAATAAATCAAATTCAATGTTGTGAGTGGGCTGCGTAGTCAATTCTTGTACATCACTCTCTTATGGTGTCGCTAAAACCAACGTCGTTTTACACAAAAGTTGTTCATTGCAATGTCTTCCCAGCTTTAGGCTTACCCGGCGGTGTGTATACCTTAAAGTTCCCATTTCTCCAATAAGCTTAAAAAAAATATTACTGACACAAAAATATACTGGCTGTGTGGTGTAGACAGTCTAACGATGAACAATTTTGCCTGTACGTGCGCATACCAAATAGTGTGTTCAAGTGTACCTATTACTCGTACTTAGTCGTTTTTCGACACCTGAATGACGATCTTTTGTGGTCAAGACTTTGTCATCTCTGTTGTGGCTTACGTGATCTTTCAGAACAGTTTTACACGTTTTGTTTACCATTATGTTTATCAGAATTGCCATCGACTCGCTAAGAAGAAGCATGTGATAGTGGTCAATTGATAAGTGCATTTAGTCTTTGTGTTTGCTAGAGCAATCTACTTTCCCTGCCAGGAAAACACGTGAGGTACGATAAATCCGTTTAGTTCTATATAAAGCTTGTTTTTTTCTAACTTTAGAGGTGGTGATTTGATTAATGAAGATAAATTATATGTTTGGAATAACTCATTAGGCTACGCTCTCATGGGCCTTGTTTAGACAATGAGTGGTCGTAGTTATGTGTCTTTGCGATTAGTGCCTTCATACAATACACTAATTGCTGTATTCTGTTTTGATAACTATAATAATAATCTAGAAATATAATCTCTGTTTTAGTCATATTAAACGATCTAGAGTCTCTGGATCGAAAATGATGAATGATGGCAAAATTAGTTAATGCCACAAAAGTGATAATTTTCGTTATAGAAGCTCACCCTTAATGTGCCACCAGTCATCAATTTCATCCGAAAGACGTCCGCTGCTGGACATAAGCCTCCCCCTTTGCCACCAGTAATGACACTTATCTAAAAATATCCCGTTTGAAAGCTTAGATAGGTGCAGTATTATGTTATACTTAATGCAGGCCTTTCTTTTGACGCCATTTTAAAATAAAAAACTGGCACTATTTGCCAACAGCCAATTATCAACAGTACTCGCAATCGATTCTAATTAGAAAACACATTCGGCATTAAACGTGCCATACCGAATTTACTTAAACCGTTCTTTAGTCGAAAATCGAGAATTCGAATACCGTATATTCGATTCGTTTAATTAATGCAAAAAATGTCCTCTTTGCAAATTCGTCTTCGAATTACTTATCGAAGATGGTAAAACAGGTTTCCTGCCAGTGTTTTTATGCGGTTAAACACGAATTAGCGGCTGCCGAGTTTTTAATCAGTATCTAAGGAATGATGAGGCGTTTGTTTCAACTAGGATCTTCTAATAATGTTAAAACTGAACTTTAAGCATTTATTTTGTCTTTTTAAAAATAGATTTTGCTCGTTTTCCTTATGCTATTAAATCAAAATCGTTTGGAACCTTATTATACATAAGTTTTATGATGTTTCCATTTAAAATATCTTGTTATTCGTCTCTACTTATAGAATAGACGTACTATTTATACATATACTTCTACATATGAGCTTTTGCGTTTTTTATTCTATTTTTGCCAACAAAACTGTTGGCTTGAGTAATAAGTAGTTGAATTGCATGGAGGTAGTTGCTTTCTTGCACGAAAACTCACTTAGTATATGAGTGCCAAACATTGCATTTAAGACAATCATTAGTTAATCAAGTTTACAGACATAGATAGAATGTTTAAATTTATTTTAGATTTTCAGTGTGTCGTAATGACCTTATTAATTATCGCTTGTTAGCACTTTTTGAGGGTTTTCCATTCGCTTAGGATGTTGGTTTTAAAAAGAGAATCAGTCAAATCTGTGAATATGAATAATACAATTTTGATAATTTTCCTTCCTATACATGAACTGAACGATGAATTTATTTATGTAATTATTTATTGAATAATTATTGTTTATTTTTACTTATTTTACTCAAGTCACAAACATCTGTGTAGCTGCAGGCTCTTCTACTAGGAGTTCATATATCACAAGAGCCAATGAACGTGTAGGATCATGTTAGCACTTTAAAAGAGCGGTTTACTAATACGGGAACTTAGCATAAAGACACTATGATTATAATCTATTATCTGCCATCAATGAATCACCATGAAGTAGGTAGTGTAGGTACCAGTTCTCATTGGCGCAGGTGTCGTGAAAAATCTGGTCACGCTTGGTTATGTTTGACCTCGTGAAGAACAAAATGGATTATTGAGTGAACTTACTGCTATTTATATATAAGTGCACGCTTTATAGTTATGCAGCGGAATGTCCTGAATTGAAATTATGACACTCTTTAATTTATTGATCTTTTTTTAAAATTAATTCAAATTCAAATATTTTATTTCGGATAAACATCCATATATTGTTAGTAACTTAGCTTAATGTTAGTATTAAATAAAGCAAATAATAATAAACAACCAATGAAACCATTGAACTGTTCGTCCAATGGTATAGAAGATTATTTTGGATACGTGTGTGTGGTGAACATTTACCCATCTTCGTAAGCTAATAAATTTTGAGAATGTTAAAATTTTAAGATGTTTTATTTTTTATTTTAAATAGTAGCTTAACTTGGAGATTGTTACATTTTTCCGCATACAAGAAGTAAATGTATTTTTTTTTTAAATAAGTTTTTTTTTTATCAATGTTATCGTTTATTTTTTTCATATTTATGAGTAACATTCGCATATAAGTTACGATATAAATAATTTGTTTTTCATTATTTTTTCTTAAAAGATAATATTAATAAATGGGTCTCTCAAACTAAAGTTGCATAACATGTTTTTAGAAGGAGGCAATCATAACAATTTTTTAATATTTTTCTCAATGATCTATTCGAAGTTCGAATATAGGTAGAAAGAAAGTGCACACAATGCAACCAACCGGTCTATTCTGTAAAAATCTCACCATGAAAACTGAGGTGAAGTGAGCTGTCATTCCACCTGATGGGAATAACACTTTGTTGATTTTCCCTCCTATACATGAACTGAACGATTAATTTAGTAACTTATTTAATTATTACCCATTTAATTAATTATTTATTTATTTTTTTTCACTTCACACACGTTTTCACGGTGCAGTTTTTTCAGAATAGATTGGCTGCTGTTCGCAATTTAAAATGGGTTAAAAAGTTTATTTTTCTCATTCAACCTTGCCAGTGTTATTTGTTATAAGAACAGGACCGCCGTGACCTTGTCACTGCGTCTGAGTGATGAAGATAAAAGAGGACGAAACAATACACCGTGCGAGGATACATCGCTTATCACCGCCACTTAAGGCTACGTGTTCATTATATTTACACATCATTGCAATTTTTATTGTACCTGTCTTCCTGTTGGGACTAGCAATATTTATTATTTCATACGTCATAAAAAAATGCTATATTGATTATGGATTTCGAATACCTTCATAGTAAAAGTAAATCTCAAGACTCAAATGGTTTAACTGGTTATTACAACTTTTTCCTGTTCAAATAGCCTGATATTATGAAGCCAATTATGTCATTATCAAGGTGGTGATCTTCAATTGTTTATTACCTAACGGAAAATGGAGCTGTATCCTCTGTATTGATATTGTTTATAGCAACAACATGATAAGCTACTTGGGTAGAAGACTTAGAAGGTACCTATAGGTAGGTAGCTGGCTAAGTTCTAGTTCCTATTATAATTGCTAAAGTAGAATTACCTTACAACATCGAAAACAAACTACAAAGAGATACTCGTACGCGTAGCCGTAGTCAAATCTGCTACAATAAGCAACCAATTTTTTTGTGACAATCTTTCTACAAGCGTTGTGAGAATTTAATCACGCACAATGTAACTTTATAGGATTTATAGAACATGACAAACAATAATGCTATCACATGCTATCAATAACTTCAAGACATCCTAAGCCTATCTCGACATATGCAAAGAAAAATGTAGAATGTATTTGCAATTAAATGCCTTGTGCAACTCTTGAGTGAAATGAGGCAATGTTATGATCTTAGGCAAGGGCTAGGCTTTCGTAAGGGATTCTATGTAACGCTGGCTTTATACCTATATTTGTACATGTACCTGTCCATACAGCGTGTATAAATTTGTGGGCGTATTTAAGGGTGTGGACCATCAAACCGTATAACTCTCCAAGTGATGGCGTATGGATGGTAAAAATAACACGAAAAAATGGACACGTTTAGTTTTTTGTCACCCAAAGGGTAATAAAGAGAGCTATGCTTGGAGTTTCCCTACGGGATTGAATCAAAAATTAAGAGATCCATAGTAGATGGAAGGTAAAAGACATAGCCCGAAGACTTGCCAAATTTAAGTGGCAGGGGACAGAGCACGTGGTCGCAGGACAGATGGCTGATGGGGCCGAAAGGTTCTGGAGTGGGAACGCGTTCTGAAAGACGTAGCGTTGGAAGGCCTCCCACAAGTTTGGCCGATGATCTGGTGGAAGTCGTTGGAATCTGCTGGATACGAGAAGCACAGAACCGGTCGCGGTGGCGGTGCTTGGGGGAGGCCTATGTTCATTCGTGTACCTCTTTCTGCTGAAATGATGACGGTGAAAATGTTCTAAATTTGTTTGGCCCAAAATTCAGCAACGCGAATACCGTTCGCTGACACAGCCTCTCATGACAGGGCATGCGACGCAAGATGGGAGGTGAGCCATTGTCTGTGGAGAGACGCCGCATAGACACTGGAGGTGTGAGCCGTCCATGAACCTAACTAGATAAGTTTGTTCGTGTCCTGACACATTTATGAAACATGCTGTATACATTAGCTAAGTAATATCGCAAGTTCGCCACACCTTACGTTCCCATGCTAACTTATTTTCGATACTCAATAACTCATCTTTAAGTTATTGCTTAACAGCCACGAATTACGAGTTGTTTTAGGTCGTAGGTTTGAACCCTGATAGGTACTTTACTTTGTCTAAATTATTTCATCGCCACTACTCTCAAAACGGTGAAGGAAAACATCGTGATGGAACCGGCTTGCCTTTGAACCAAAAATTCGATGACATGTGACGTCTGCTAACCCGCACTGGGCCTGGGTGGTGAATTATGGCCCACTTCCTCTCACAGAGAGCAGGTCTGAGTCCCAGCAGTGGGAACGTTTTAAGCGGATTATGCTAAGTTATTGCTTTAAGCGTCAAGTCAATATTTTGTAAGGGTTAATGTCGGATAGACTGGTATAATAAATAAAGGAGTAAATTGAGCATGGGTTACGTTTGGCAGAAGTACGGAATACGAGTTTTAATTAAATTGAACATGTCTAAGAGGCGTACTTATGCACAGCTAATTATGTGTGCTCTTCGTTAAACTTAGGCGGATTTTCCCACATTTTCAAATGATTTACGGTTAAAAACATTTTCCCACGCATATACCCGCCCATTAAAGTAACTAAGTAATCTATGTATAGTGCTACAATTTATACGAACTAAAGATAAGGTGATGTCATCGTTAGCCGGGCAAGTGCTCCTGCTGAGCATGAGATCCTGAGTTTAATTCCCAGGTCGGGCAAAGTGTCATTGGAATTTTCCCGGTAAACATAATTGTTGAAATCTGGATGTAGGGTGATAAGTACTCCTCCGCTTAACCCTTCGTGGAATACAGTTGTGGTATAATTGATGCAGGTTGTTCGAAAGAGATATCGTGGCTCCAGGCACACAGGCAACTGAAGGAACGCGGGTGGGTTTTAGTCAGTAAAAGTCTGACACGCCCTCCCGCTCCGACTAGAGCAGAAGAAGTTATTTGAATGTGTTGATAATAATGTTCTGACGTCACCACAACATGAAATATCAAACAATAACATTGATTTCTAAGATATATATAATACCTAAGAATAAATTAAAAGCGCTTTACTGTGATTTATAGATACGTATACTTTTAAACGCTCTTGTTTAGTAAGTCATATTGTATTGTGGTCGTTTCTACGGCATTAGCTTAAATTTTTGCAGTTTCCATAATATAGAGCTTAAAGGAAAATGATAAAGTCAACATCATCTGCCTAGCCTTTTCCCAACTACATATGTTGGGGTCGGCTTCCAGTCTAACCGGATGCAGCGGAATACCAGTATTTTACATAGAACAACTGCCTATCTGACCTCCACAACCCAGTTATTGGGTAACACGATACCTCTTGGTACGTCTAGTTATCACACTTTCAGGCTTCTGACGACCCGTACCGATTAAATTATGATAAAGGTAACCTAACGCTTTTTTATGCTTTAATTCAATGAGAACAGAGCAGTCGATGGATAGCTTCTTTTTTCTTTTGGACTTTTCAATCGGTTATTTTGATGAATTACCTAACATTCCTCTAAAATTTACATCTGTTTAAAATTCTATCTATCCTATAGGTATGTAAAGGCATTTCTGAAAATCTTGATTTAAGGATAAGATAGACACTTAGCTACATCTGTACCTATAATAATGTCTATATTCGGAACGAATTCATCGAAGTCTGTATAATGTGGAAATTCATAGAAGTCTGTATAGTGTGGAAATTCATCGGTGGACTTCATGCATTTCTCTTTCCTTATCAAAGTTGCCATACTTACTTCCTAGTAGCATTATTTAGGAATTTTACAAAAATTATATGACTGCGGCTATTAATCTATTGCCGATGCTAGCTTAGCAATTCAACCATCGTAAGTCATTGTGAGAGAGTGGTGTGGTGGCATCTACAATGCCACATGCAAACTACGCATCAAAAACTGGACGTCACACAAATTCTACATCGCGCAATCAGAGTTTACCGCGCGACTCGTATATATAGAACATCCCGACATCAACGATCGGGCAGTTGCCCACCAGACACAAAAACCGTTTGGTCGGAAGATCCTCCCTTTTCTATAGAGGATGAGCGAACTTTATACCCTATTCCTCATACCTCTATAGTGGCATCCGAGTACTGGAAGCCGAGTTTTCAGTCGTCCAGCGGCGAAATAGGTGGACGACATTGTTGCCATAGCGGGCAGAACCTGGATAAGGCTGGCATAGGACCGTGGAGATTAGCTAAAGAAAAGAGAGGCCTAAGCACAGCATAGGTTAAAGTCGGGTTGTGGATGTTGATGCTCAAAACTTCTGACCATCGATCCTACCAAAGGGCATCGTACTCTCCAGTAATTGGGATATTGTGGAGGTCAAATAGCCAGTCACTCCGGTTTGACTGAAAGCCAACCCTAAAATAGTTGGAAAAAGGCTAGTCAGATTTATTGAAATCATTGTCCGATATCGGTTCATCAGATAAAATTGATAGATTAAAGTTTCTTCTTTTGGTTTGAAAATGACCAACATTTATTCAATTTGGATTTAATAATAGAAAAGATCTTACTCATGCCAATGTACCATGATTCAACTCTCTTCAAAACCGTAAACGGTGAAAATATTTCAATCTTATTGGAAATTAAATTATACAGCAGTGGTTGGGGCTATGGGGTCCGAGTGCCCACTTGGTTTTTCGAGACATCGCCAAGCGGTTGGTTTACTCGTCACGTGACCAGTGTGTTAGTCAATTTTTTGGCCAAAGAATCAGCATCGCAATACAACCTGGCAACGCCAGCCTTTTGGGCACTTCTCCGATTGACAGCGAAGCGAACGAATTTTTTGTTGCCCTGTGATTCTTTTCTCTCTTTTTTTAGATTCATGTCCTTATTATTAATACTATTTTATGTCTGTAAGCAAAGTTAATAAAATTCTATTCTATGTATAAACTATGGTACTTAGCTAAGATTAAACTTAGGGTAAATATTATTATACGCTTCAGTACTAACTTCAAAAGTACCATTGATTTGCAGTCACTATGGTATGCAGAAATTGCAGAAAACATTACAAATACCTGATTCTCATTCCCTTCAAAGGTTGTTACTATACATAATTTAAATATTTTTGCTATATCACCTACAAACATTAAATGGTTGCGGGTTGGTGCCAGCAATATCGATTAGATGATACTAAATGCCAAGCCCAAAGGTCAGAGGAAATGAATTATTAGCTGTAGTATGCTTTCAATCTAAGTTATTTATTTACAAGTTAATTAAAAGAAACTAAAAAATACAAGTGTTCATTAAAGTTGTAAAAACCGGTGCAGTAAAATATAAATTGCTGAATTTTATTAAGACTATCGTAAATATTATCTTGGGTGTACTTTTTTATTTATAAGAATAAATTTGGACAAAAGGACGCACACAAGTGCAACTTTGAACTTTTTTGACTTGTTGAACTTAAAACAAAAAATACCTACGACTCATAATTTTCCTACCCTAATCCCAATTTATTTAGCGCTATGTACATTTTTTTCTTTGATACTTCTCTATTAGTCGTCATCTTGGTAATCACCACCTTTCTAATCATATCATCATTCACACAGTCCATCCATCGTTTTTTTGATCTCCCCCATCTCCCCCTACTCTTATAGCCATCGACATTAATGCTCAAAACTTTTCATCAAGACAATAAAAGCTACGACTAGAATGTTTAAAGAAAATCGTGAAAGAAAAGACGAGTCGGCAAAGAACAAAAACACTCCCTTATTTACTAAAGCAGGTTTTAATCTAGGTCACATAAACTACAGTCAAGCATCAGACTTAAATGCGGCACACCCTCCGTTAAACGTCGGCCTAGAGACTATTTCGGACTATTCCCAAATCCACTCCTATTAAACAAATTGATACACCCATAAATTCTATTCGCACCCTTACAAAGACAATAGTTGAGCGATGGGACCGCCTACTATAATGGTACACAATTGACCTTGATTCTTTGCGTCATCGACTCTCCCATGGGCCATTTCGCCGACCCCATCAAGGTTAGGCACCGAACACACTGCTCAAATGTTTGGCCGTCACGCGATCCATCACTCTATTTTAAACCAAGTTTTATAATTGAGTTATATAATACTTAATAATGCTGTACACGCGAAACGCCAAGTTCAGATATATTTTTGATTAATTAAATGACCGTGTGAGATTTTAGAATTATATTGGTTTACGATATTTCAGTGTCAAGTTACATGACATTGAATTTTAATACAGACTTCTTATTTTTTTGCATGTATTTGGATGATTAGGTTGTTCAAGTTCAGAAATGTTGTTGCTGTTTCATGTATATTTCTGACACATAAAGATAAAAAAATAGAACAAATAAACGGGTCTTTTGTTTATCTTGTACCTTGTTAAGTTATTCACGTTTTATTTTCATCATTTGATACTCGGTACTCATTTTATGTTAGCCTTGTTCCCATTTTCCTTGTTCCGCAGACATATGTACGATGTCTGTAAGAGACACTTTGTTCTCAGGTTTACAAACTAGATGGACGGTAGGCGCCACACGGTGAAATATACCGCCAGTTTTTTTAACAATTTTTCTTTTCAACAGTATCAATTAAAACAGAGTAAATTGATATGATGCCCATATTGTAATAATTTATTGTTTATTATTACTTGGTACTTACGTATTATTTTTCAAGCTGTAGTTTCTTATAGTCTGGTAGACTAGTTTTGCGCAAACTGTTGCCATATAAAGTTATAGAAACCAGTCTTTAGTTTATAATCATATCAAAATGGATTGGTATCTTAAAGTAAAATATAAAACATAGAAAAGGGTATTTATATTTTGTGTCGGTTACCTAGTTATTTTCACTTCAATTGGAAGTAAGAAACTTGCTTTGATATGGCTTAACTAGTAAATTACTATAATTATTTATTCATGTAAAAAGCATTCTCAGGTAAAGTTGACGACAGCTCAGAGTTTACGTAATCGTATGTTAATTGTAGCGTAATAACTTCTAGAGACAGTCCCTGTTCATTTACAGACTTTAAAAACAACCGTTTTATCGAAACATTATTTTGACTTTTCAAAATATTTTTCGTATACATACTTAATATTTCACGAAATTGACAACTTCAAAACTGAATTTATCCGTAACAGTTCCGAAAAAAAAAAAAAAAAACTTATGTTCCAAAACCCTGACTTTTTAATTTAAGAAATGGCGCGCCGAAAGGATAGGCGGTGTGTCCCATACAGGTAAGGTCGTTCTGTCTGCTAATTCCAGTAACATTTAGAGTAGACCAGTTGTAAACGAAACAAGCCGTGCATTTGGTACAAGGCCAGACTGACAGTAGACAATAATACCTGTTACTTTAAAATGAGCCTTCGATGTTTATGCTGCTGGTATCAACTGTGGATAGAATATCTTGAACTTGTAATAACCAATTCATATTGAGCAATAATGGTTCTGAAAGATAAAATTGCTTTGTTAAGATAACTATTGACTGAGCTTAAGGTATACAGATTAAATCTGTGTGAGGAGACAATGCCGAAGGCAATTATGATTTTACACTTGCAAGACATGTACTTAATCAAATAATTTAATAGAGTCAATAGTTTAAAATGATCGATTAGGATATTTAAAATAACTTTTGCATTCTTGATAGCTAACTAGTTGGTAATACGACAATAATATTGTAAAATGTGTGATGTGCATGAGAGCAAATAAATAAATAATATGACAGGGGACATCGACGCGCAAACTTAACCATAAATTCAGCATATGTTTTTAGATATATCATACAAATTCATCGGCGGCTATATAAAATAAAAAATCTGCTGTTTCATAGAAACAGTTAATTTCAACGTAGAGGGTTCAGATTCATGTCCTGAATCCATGTTACCAGGTAGTGCATCTATGTCACTACCACCCTTTTTTGCTCTGTAAGTATATGTCATTAACAGCTAAAACTATGTTTTTTGTTTGACAGATTCAATATAAGATTACCTAGAAAGCATTTAGTTAGGCCAAAATTACCTATATTTCAAATCTCATCTAAAAACTGCTTCATAAGAACCCTCATCATATGCACAAAAATATTTACAAATATTTTCACTACCCGCAGTGACTGGCAATAAGTCATAAAGTGTATCATTTGCGAATTTGTTTCGAGTCAGCCGCGCGTGATGGATGATAGCACATGACGTTATATTCTGTCATGAGACACGACGTGGAAAATTTTACAATAATCCTCTTGTGAATAGGCACAAAATATGACCGCTGAGGTCGTCGGATGGCGGTCGTTGTAAAATGGGCATTGGTTGTCCCTAATATGTTGGTATGTAGGAATCTGGGATACACCAACCTATTAGGTATATTAATTAGTAAGGTAAGGTAAGGAAAGTAAACTTAGACAGAAACTCAATCGTTGTTAAAATGTGACCCTAACTTTGAGTCTAAGATTTCGTTACTAGATGGTAGTAAGTGAGAGATACATGAAGAACATAAACGACCTTTCATACTTTACTATGAAAAAATAAAAATCGAATTACAAAAGCTGGTGTCAAACCCGAGTCTAAGATGTCAATTTTGAAATAAGAACTTTTCTGTGCCCGGAATAGAATTCAAAATATAATAACTATATCCATGGTTAAGCTTGGACTAAACTTGGAACTCGTTCTGTAATAAGACGGAACGTCCAAAGTCTTTACTTCTTATCACAATAGTTGACTCTTCATAATCCATTATTTTTCAGGGTTTCCACGAACTGTTTAGTAATGCACTATCGATAGTATCGGTAAATTAAAAACTAGGGATAGTGTTAGTCACTCACATTTTATCATTTATGTACGCGGTTCACGTCCAACCTGTCAAGCTGTCAGGCCGAACCCATTAATATGTCACATAAACAGTTCTGCTTTAACCGAAGCATTAATTGAATATTTAAGTGAAACATGGAATAAAAGAGGGAATAAACAACGCGAGGAAGAAAAGGAATAAAGTAATATTGATGTGTTACAAAACTTACAACGTTACATAAAGGATGATGGACATTTGGTAACACTTGATGAACTGCGATCTAGAAATACAGACAAACAGGCATCAGTAAATAGATTAATGACTGTAAACGAAGAAAAAAGGGACAAGGACGCAATAAAATTGCGTTCCACTTTAGTATACCTGGAACATAAGCAACTGGTCTAGCCAACTTTTATTACTCAATCGCAATCCTGAAATACATAAAACGAGAACAAAAAGAGAGCAAAACCAACCAACCCTGGTTCAACAACCATTGTACATTAATATAAACAAGATTCTAATCACATGAAAGAAAAATAATGTGCTAAAACTGGTTATGAAAATGCAAAGGAAACAAACGTTGATGGCTTTAACAATAAACCTGTGACAATATAAATATCAGCTGATGTGCTGTGTACAGATAGTTTCATTGCTATGTCCTTACAGAACATATAAACGATTATGCGAACATCGCTGGACACTTGTTTACCAAAGACATCTAACAAAACATTTAATACGAAAAATTATCACAATAATACGTTCTCAAGGGAAGGAAAGATACGGTTTAAACAAATCATAGAATGAGTAAACATTGAAGGTGAACAAGAAATTGCTTTCAATTTAGATATTGCGTTGGGTTATTTTGTTTCCGACTATTGTGGCGTTGAAGGTAAAATCAATGTCATATCAGTTTTATTCTTTTTAAACTATCATGTGTATTGTGAAATAATTCACAAAAACGGAATATATATTATGAACAATTACAATGTCACATAGAAGTGAATAATTCGTAGTGATTGCTATAATTCGATACGTGACTCGCATCAGAGGTTCATGGCAAGGTCCTCCGATGATTTAACTTGCTGCTCTTTAAAACAATATCATTCTTTATGATGGCGGACATTAGATCGAATTTTGTTTGTACACCTGTTTTACGTCAGCAAATCTAACTTTGTCAAAGTTTTCATCAGGCCACGTAAGGACAAACAGGAAGATTCCTATTTAAAGAGTCCTTGATCCGCTGAACCTCGTTATCAAGTTCAATATGATTCATCGTTTAAGGATGCAAAGGTCTTGTGATTGCACTGTCCTGCGTGAATGTTATACAAACAATTTGAGGAACGCCGTCTGTATCGGTACACATATCAATCAAAATATCAGATACTAGCTGCGCTCTGCGATCCCGTGGGAATAGCAAGATAAAAAGTATCCTAGTAGTCCTAATCAAGGTCATGGTCTATATATGTGCCATTTTTCATCCTAGTCCGTTAAACCGTTTTAGCGTTAGCAAAATTTCTAATGTTTTCTCTTTATAAGATTAGTTAAGACCAGTGCAGCTTGCATTTGTAAAATGTCTAGGAGTAGATAAATGCGATTTGAAACGCAATAAGTTGAGGACAATTCGACGATCAATCATCACAGCTTTTAATTACAGTCAATTACAAAATTATGGAATTACATAATAGGAACATAAACCTACTTACTGTTGATTACGTCTTATTTTATTATAAAATCTATAAATAACTTTATTAGTGCTTTAAAGACACTTTAAAATTAGAATGGCAACGGATTCTTGTAGCATTTGAGAGAGGACAAGGCATTTGCGCACCGTAAATACATTCATACATATATTATAGCAGGTTCAAGTTTTAAAGCTACATTGATAAATTGTTAAAATGTAAATAATAGTCTTGGGTCTGTGAAAAAACTTAATTTATTAGCGTCGCAGGTGACTCGTCGCATACTAATATTGTGATGGGAGTTTATTATAAGAGTCTTGATCGAATGTATTGTAAATCACTGAATTTGCAACACTATTGAGCAATACTTACCATTTTTTTTTTTTCTATAAAACATTTTGGTGCAGCATCAGTAGATTCTACAATTTTATAGCTCACTTTAGTGTGAAGGAAAATGTCGCTACAAAACATGGAAACCTATAATTTTATAATAAAAATTCTAAGCATGTCTCACTGAGAGTTGAGATGGTGTTACCTGTCCTATAGAAAATTTATAAGCTATTGGAGCAATTTGATATACTACATGCCAAGTAGTTAAATATATTCATTACGTCGTTTACTCTCAAATAAGGTTCTAAGTAGTACTCATTAGATACTCTATTAATATTTATAACTGGCCAGTTATTTATATACACGGTCTCGGTTGGAATAGAAAAGTATCCAGCCCAAAGTTAACTTGGGTACGTGAATACATAATTTGGTAAACCAACTGTAGGTGAGTGAGTACATAAATTATAGTATTTAGTAAGCTAACCTAGTCGGCCGATTGATCAGACTTGAAGTAAGTTATCATTTTATCAATTCCTAGGTACATAAAAGGAAGGAAATAAAAATAAAGTTTTTCATATTTATTTTTTGGGTTTTGGCTTCGCATGGTTTGTGCATTTAGCCAGTGTCAAGTAATTTTTCTTTTCAATCAACTAAATGGCCCGATATCAGGCACAAAGTTACAAAAAAGTCATAGTCGTCTTTAGTCAGTCAAGTCAAAGTTATTGTAAAGCGGTAGTAACTTTACAACAACCGATTAGGAGTTTTTGGGGGGAACACGAAAAGTCCACGTTAGTCAATTATTTCCACCTTCACTACACTTGTAACTAAATTGAATAATTCACTACCAATATTATAAAATTTAATTCGCTATTTCACAAACTTTCATGAAAATGAAAATTCGTGCGAGACGTTCCAACGCGATCCCGACAAAATTAAAAAAAAAGTTGATGACATAGTTATGCCAATGTCTATCAACAAAATTCATGCAGAAAGTGACGTTCATTTGACACGTGGAAACAAGAAATTGAGAAAAAACGTGAGATAAATCGCTACAATTTATTTTACTTGACACTGTTTTTGTATATTACCGACTTGACAGACAAAATAATAAATTAGGTAAACACAATACAACTATAATAATAATACTGATTGCGTGTGAAAATACGCACCAAAATGGCCTGAACTAAAAAAGAAAACAGACAGACAGTTCGTTTGTTCGTCCGACGAAATTAATGATGCGATAGATCTCATTACATTTTGTATTAAGAAATTGTAGGTCAAGGAAGGACGTAGATTCGTACAACACTTTTTGTCACAGTGTATTCTAAGCAGTCTTTTTTCTTCTCTACGAGTGAAGCTGCGGTATCGTCTAAACATTCCGCAACCTTGACTGCTCCGATGATCACAGGCAAGTCGACGATGATTGTGTGTACGTACTCGAGCACTCTTGATAACGACTTCGTTTATACTGTTGTCTTGCTCTTTTCTGTTTTTTCTACTTCCATTTTATTTTTCTTTGTCATTTCTTGCATTTATTGGGGCGATTGTTCGTTCGGTATTTTGTGGATATTAATTACTGTTTGAATTAGTGTAGATGAGGAAGCAAATTCAAGTAAGTTCATATTAGGCTATTTTATTGCCCAAGATGGAACTTACATGAATTAGCAACAATGAGTTTGGATGGAAGAAAATGTTTTAGAACATTTTGTCTAAGAAGTGCAATAAGATATTTCCGTGCGATATTTTACAAAAGATAAATTATCTTAGTAAAACAAAACTCTCCACTTTAATTTTATTCTTTGTCACAACGTGCTCACACCAATGTCCCATTCAACCCAACGCGACGTAATCATAAGTAAATATTTACTTGTGAGCCTCCATTTCCCTCATTTTTATCCTCACCACTACAGGGCACAACCGTACAACATTTTTTGAAAATTTCAAATAGCAATAGGTAAAGTACAATAACAGTTTACCTTTAAACCTGAATGAATGGTGTACGTGACGTATGTTGTTTGTAGTAAATTACTCGGCTTTGCGTAGGTACAATGAATACAACAAAACTTGACTATTTTTTTTTTCGAATAGTTTGCTAATGTTAATAATGTTTTTAACGTGACGATATTGTCGTGACCTTTCACGTCCACATCACTATAACACAGATGTAAAATGTATGGAAATATAATGAAGACTTTTTTAAAATTTCCGTGCACGTTATCGAACGTCTACGTCCATAAGGACGTGTAGGTGGACGTCTACGAGATAATTATGGTCGCATTCGAAATTATAAAACCGCACATTACATTCCGTAGAGCCTTCAATTTGTGTATGAGGATTTTCTGAAAATAAGTATGCACCGCATAACCTTTTTTGCTGACGTGTAACGAAATTATTGTAACGTTACTTCATAGGCAAAATTCTACCTTTGTATAATTTTCTAATTCTAAAACTTCAATTCCAAAATTGTATGATGTTATATTTATCTTATTCCAAATTATTTTTGCAGACTCTACCGTATTTATTTATTCTTTTATGTAACATGGTAACATTATAATCGCGTGTCAACGACAAAAAATGTACCTATTGTTAATAGTTTTTGTCTTGGACATGACATCTTGAAGTCCTAAATGATGCTCGTTGAATGAGCAATAGATTCCTTTGTATTCTGCTCGTTGTTTCGCGATTATTGACCACTTAAAGGATACCTAAATGTATAAAGCAGTGCATGAGATCCTAAATTATTGCGGTTTTTTAAAGACTTTAATAGGCATTGATTTTTAAAAGCGTAGAGATTGGTGCGAAAACTGGTCGAAAGTTAGAATGTAGGTAGGTAAGTTCCATATTTTAGGAATTTTTAACTTCAATTTATAAGACGTTATATCAGTTCAATGTATGTATTATTATTAAAAAGATGGATGCAGGAAAACTGTAGGTTCCTACGTATGTAAATGCGGAAACTCACTTGATTAGCGGCGCAAAAAATGAGAGGAGACATTAATAGATGTACCTACCTAGTATTTGTTTTAAAAACTGACGTACTTGGCGATGTCAAACCGGCTCTTTAAGCACGTATCAATATACGTTATGCATACTACTTGACTTGAGGAAAAGTCATACAAATATCGGAGTATAGATGTTGGAAGGCTCTATTGACTGAGTGATACCCATTCGAATTAAGGGGGAAGCACAAGGGTAGACCGCAACATTTTTTTTTCTGCGTTTTTTACAATTTTCAGATCAGTTTGCAGTCAGGAATTACTAGTTCATGAATTAGTCGTTCAATAAATGAACTCATCATCATCATCATTCTCCTGCCCTTATCCCAATTTATTTGGGGTCGGCGCAACATGTCTTTTTCTTCCACACTTCTCTACTAATCGTCATCTCCGTAGTCACACCCTTTCTAACCATATCATCATTCACACAGTCCATCCATTGTTTCTTTTGCCTCCCCTACTCTTATAGTAAATGTTGTTCAATCAATGAACTAAGAGGGCTTTTTTTGAGGGTGGGAAATCATTAAATATCTTCTCTCGCTCTCAGACTTTTACTGACTAAAACCCACCCGTGCTACTTCAGTTGCCTGTCACAGGCAACTGAAGCAAAACGGCTGGGTTACGTGGGTGGGTACCGTGGCCCCTGGCACCCAGGCTGTGCGCCAGGGGCCACGGTACCTCTTTCGAGTAACTCGCACACGGGCTGTATTGATGATTTTAGTAATTACAAATCTGTAAACACATACATACTTGTTTCAATCGCGAATCATATTTTAAACATACAACAAGACACTGACCTCCAAATTACAGAAAACTTAAGAAAAATTTAATTCCGCGTGCTGACTTACCGCATCGTTACTTACCCTCATGGGCTACGCAGTAAAGGTGATTCAAGAAAGATGGTGCTAGAACAGTTGCAATTAGTTTGGTATGCACGGCTACACATCAAGCTATACATTTCCAGTTTACGCTGACCGCGCTCTGTTCGGAAATCCTATACAATGCGAGATTAGCTTAAACTGGAAATGTATAGCTTGATGTGTAGCCGTGTGCATATATTTATCAATGTAGCATGAATCTATTTTTTCAAACAAAGGTCTTTAAAAAAAGCTATGTACTTATGTGTCTATTTTTAGGGAAATGGATGTTCATATATATACTTATAACTCTTGTCTGTCTTAACTAGTCTAAAAATCAAAGTGACTTGCAAACTAGGCATGAACAATACTTCTACTTGGCACTTTTCCTTGGGAAATTCTAGGTGAATGTCTTCGAGGACATGGGTTATTCCGGTGTGACTTATGCCACACTCAGAGACGCCTAACGGTTACTTAAGGGGCTCCTTAGTAAAAATATAAAAGTTCACTCTCAATTAAGTGTACTCATAAGAACTAATTGAATGTACCTTTCTGAGTGTGGCTGTTAGTTAAACGAACTTAAGTGGGCACTTGGCTCTAGGAACCATGATTCAAGGTACGTCTTTCACCTGACTTTGGTACAGTTTGGAGCCTTGCCCAAATTCAATGAATACAAGTTCTGGGTCATAATAAGATATGTAAAGTTCTCAAATTACTTTATTTACTTCTACAAGGTGCAGCCTTTTGTGGGTTTCAAGGCACTTCCCTATTTGCTCCATAGATATTTAGGACTGACACATATCGGGCCACGACCTCGAAGGGCGGTAAGTAATGTGACTGCAGATGGATAAATTGATAAGGATAATCTTGTCTTTATTTGAAACTTACTAGTTGAAGCTTTCAATATGTTTTTAAGTTCTTAATACCACTCTTTACGAAAATTACGCGGACGGCGCAATATGAAATTTGGCACAATAAAATTTTATGTGGAGAAGAAGTGCAGAATTAAAAAAAAAAGAAATCAGTAATTATGCATCAGATATAGTTTTAAATGAATTATGGTCGAATTTCGACCACTCGGCTATTATTAGTATCAATAAAATTCTGCTTCGATTTCTTTCGGATCTTGAACTTTTCTCTTATTTATTTTATTTATTTATTGTATTATTTATTTATACATATATACTTTATTGTACATCACAACTACACAACTTTTGAACCTAACATATAAGTATATAACCTATCTGCTTAAATGTGAGGTTCTAAACGAGTCGTATCGTATGTTTAAAGACGGGAACTAATGGAAAAATATAGACTGGTGTTATATATTGCCAATAAAAACAACCAAAACAGGTGACACTACATAAACACGACAAGAATAACTTATCAGATTAATAAAAAAAAATGCAAAATTGAACGTGTTTAGCCGTTGTTAAAATAACATCAAACTAAATAAGCCATCCATCATTTGTCAAATATTATGTCCGCCTCCCAGCTTTGATAAATATTTACATTTAAACAATACAACTTGTTGTCGAAGAAATGCACAAAAAAATTTCAACGTGACATGAATATACCAGCTCACCACTTCTGCTTAAATTAACAAGAACAATTACTTTGGTCCTTACGTAAGCACGAATGCGGAATGAAAATCAGAATACAATACATAAGCCCAGGATCGCATCACCCGCGATTTTTTTACCGCACCGGATTTTCGACGTATTGATTACTTGCGTTTACTCGCTGTAATCAATAATCTTACAGCGAGTTCTTTCGACGTGCTGGGAAGCGTTCTATTGGATTTTCAATATTCAGCTCTACGGAGAGTTGAAAATCCATTGCGCCATAAAAAATCGCCGCGGTACAAAATCGCCCGTTTGAACCTGCCCTAATTGCGTAACACACGATCAATCATAATCTGTTTCATTTTGACAGTTCAATAATATTCATTGCGTTATTTACGTGTTTGAGCAGACACATTTTTCGAACATATGAAGCAGTGGATTAGCAAAATGATTCAGATTATGATTGATCGTGTGGGACTTACCTAATCAATCTATTCACTTCGCATACTGCACTTCATTCTGTATTCGTACTTACGTAATGACTAAAGTAATTGTTAATTAAAGCTGAAGTGTTGAGCTACTGGGCTAAGAGACAAGATTCAATTAAAATCACCATTGACGTCACTAAAAACAATGAAGTGAATGTAAGTGGAAACGTGAATGACATATTAAGTGACGGAATAGGAATAATTTGGCAGAATGCCTGCGATACAACTGAGCTTGTCCTGAAGAGAGGAAGAAACGCGGTGTGCAAACCTAAGTAAGGGTAACAGGTAGTTCAATTGTGATGAAGGTTTGCTATGGTGAGTCACTGGCCAGTAGAGCCTGTTTAGAATTTAGAACAGGAAAAGGCGGCTCTTTTCTTCAAAGCGATTGGTACACATTGTTTTATATTAGTATGAATGGACGAGAGATTATCTTTACTGACAAAAAAGAAAAAAAAAAATGGTATCAACTTTTAGTTCTTTTTTTGGGGAAGATACAAAATAAATAAAAGTTATGTTTTTAGTTGCGCTAATTTTACGCACAGTAAATATTTATTGTTTATAGCTTCCGCTCGCGACTTTTCGCGTTTCTGGTATTGACATAAAATATATTGTATGGAACCGCGTCGCCCGCGATATTTTCATCGTTTTCTCTTAGCGTTCTTTCTGAGTTTTCTTTCTTCTTTCTCTGCTCCTTAGGGTCGTAGCGTGATATTCAATAGCTTATATAATTATACGCTATTATATTCCGCAAAAGTTGGGCTATCAAACGCAAAAAGATTTTTTCAAATCTGGCTGGTAGTTCCGGAGATTACCCACCCACACATACAAATTTACAAGCAAACAAACAAATTATACCTTGTAATATTATTATCATAGTATAGATTTTTCTTCCACACATTGTTTACCTACGCGCACTTAGTACACATAAAAACAAAAAAAAAGTGGTTGCTTTTAACAGCAACCACAATTTTTACTCCAATTAAAACTGATTTTCAAGTCCTGTGTTAGTGCCGCTTTGGTGACCCCAGACAGTACAAACCCCTTGTTTTTTCTCCCTTTTCCGACCCCTGTTTTCACCATAGCAGCTTCATGCTTCAGAACGGACGGACGGAGTTATGGGCGTAAAAATAAAAAAAAGAATACGAAGTCGCAGTATTTTTTATAGTCCAAAATTAGTTTATTGATTTATCGGTTCTTGTAATTATTTAACACAAAAATCAACGTCATTTATTTCAGTCTGGGAATCAGCTCTTTTTGATCCATCAAACTACACTAGAAAATCCTCCAAAACGCTCGCTCTGCTCCAATTTCTAGTGCTTTAGCTGGACGATAATGGTACAAATACACAAAAAAAGTCTTTACTCCCTGCTCTTTAAGCTCACAAACCCATTTAAATGAATAGCTTGATAAAAGGAACTTATAATAATTGAATACGTGTTCTAAGAAGTTTTCCTTCCTTGCATGTGAGATCAAGAGTACATAAACAAGTAGGCACTTAAATAGATGAAAAAATATTACGTCCTTATTGACCTCATATTCAATACAGGTCAATGAATAATTATGTTGCATCAGTGGGTAATTCTATCATTTATTTGCCTATCGGTAAATAAAGTAGGCCTTTTCCAACATATTTTCCTGTAAACATTTTACATTTTTACCTAGTTTTTGTAATGAATGCGTGGGAACGCAGTTATTTGCAATAATTACGTAGATATCCTAATCTGTTGAAGATAATATTATTAAAGCCGTAATGTATCCTAATGATGCATTTAATATAACTAGTTAAAATTAAAAATCAAAAGTCATTTTTACAAATTAGGCTGAGAATCAGCACTTTTCGAACGTCAAAATTACATAAGATAGTCCCCCAAAACGCCCGCTCTTCAGTAGCCTTCAGTGGTCGCCCAGTGTTCGAAATTTGACTATTATTCATTTAAAACTTAATTTATTAGAAATATCTAATACAATAATAATATAAAATTATTAGCTTTCTGCATTTCTTCTCTAAATAAACTAACTATTCGTCCACATTTTTTTTGAAGGGCTACAACGTTTTTGCTCTTTATTAATCTTTTACCATTTACCTTCTTCTTCTTAGCGTGTCGATGGCAAAGATAACTAATGTGTACAGTTTTTAATTTTTTTTGGCCCAAAATACAAATTAAAATTTACCTAATCTTAATAAATGCTGTAACCCTGAAATATTGCATGTGTTCATAATCGATATTATGTAGTCATTATTTCATGTAGTCATGTGCTAGGGCATTCAGACAGACCATGTAATAAAAAACAAAATTGAGGGAGTTCATCAATTATGTATTCGTCTGATCGGTTAACCCACTGTAATTTGTATCATTTCAGGCTGTTCGAGTATTGCCCTAAGATATTTTTTAACGTGGTTTTTTTACATCGATCTCTCTCAGTAGATTGTAAAACGCCAATCCTTATAATTATGATGCTTATAATAGAATTACCTAATAGAATTAAATGATAAATGATTTTATTTTTGTAAGTAGGTTTGTACAAACACTTTTACACGTCAATCATATTTTTAAACTAGATGAGGTCGGCGTTTCCTATCTGACTACTCTGAGAAGAAAGGCCGAAACAAACTCAGACGTCACAGTCTCTTTTAAAGTCCAGACATAATCTTGGTCGGATCATGTGAAGACCATGTGGATTCTTGTCTGAAATGGTCTTTTGAGGAAAGAAACCACACAGATTGAGTGGACCTGTCCATTCAGTGCACGCATGTATCAGTAATCATACGGCACAACTCAGAATTTGAGGAGCTCAACGATTTGACGAACAATACCAAACAAAGGACATTAGGGTAGGCGGTAAGGCCGAATAAAGTACTCAAACTGTCAATTAATTACATTTTAAGCTTTTTCCGAAATGTTTATTCTCCATCGCAACAACCAAGAAGTGAAATTAACGCTAGAGTCCTTCCACTTCTTTTATATTTTACATAAAAATGTGTTGGGGACTCCCCTGTAGCAGCAATACATAATTAAAATGTTGATACGTTCAGTACACAAATCGATTTTATTGTAATTCACGACCTACTGTTGTAGTATGTAGGTAATTAATACTATAATTACTCAACCATTCAATCAATTGATTTATTATTGGTTTAATTTTGTATTGTATTTGTGCATGAACCTTGATTATTTTGTTAATTAAATTACCTTTACGTTAAGAATGTCCAACAACTTATCCAGTCATAAACTTTATGTCTCGGTCGTGGGTATAGTGGTCGCAAACACTACAGCATTTGGTCTTAGGTTCGATTCCTGGTTCAGGCAAAGTGTTATTGGGTTTTCAATTAGGAATTTTTCAGTAGCAGCCCAGAGTCTGGATTTGTGTCTTGTTGATGGCAATAAGCTCACCCCCTATAACATGGGACTTAAACAAAACTGGCGAAAGGTAGGTGTATACTGCCTGATTATTGGCGTGATGTTATGTAACTGTACGTATTAATAATTTTGTTTATAAATGAGATATCATGTCAAGTTTCTTCCAGTGGGTACTATTTTAATCGTGCATTTTTAATAAGTAAGAGAAATGTTAAGGGGTGAATGTACACTTTAAAACAAACCGCTTTTGTTCTGCGACTTTTGAAAATTTGTGCCTAAACGTAACGTCAGGTAGAATTTTTATTTAATTTTTCTTTGTTTCACTGCAGGGACCATTGTTTTAAATTATTATTTTAAACCAGCCATATATAATGAGCACCTTTATAAGACAAAAATGTTCACAAAGGACATGAACTTACTTTAAATTAATCAAAATTCTAATTAATTTTTCTGTTTGTAATTCGTGGAGTTTCTGATAATTTAAGTTTTATTGTTTGAAGGAAATATTATTACAGCTTTTGTAAATATTGCCCAGCTCAGCTTATCAAGAGGCTCTTGGTATATTGAGCAAAATCTTTAGGTTTTTTTTGGTTTAACCAAAATAACCGTAAACTTATGACTTGTAGGTCGTGAGTTCGAACCCAGCCAGGCGCATTACTTTGTGTAAATAATTTCATCACCACTGCTCTCAAACGTAGAAGGAAAACATCGTGAGGAAACTGGCATGTCCTAGAACCAAAAAATTCGAAGACATGTGACATCTACCAACCCGCACTGAGCCCGCGTGGTACATTACGGCCCACTCCCTCTCATGGAGAGGAGGCCTGTGTCCTAGCAGTGGGAACGTTTATAGGCTGAGTATGTATGAGTATGTAACCAAAATGATGAAGTTATAAACATCGCCTTTCTTTTTAATTACTTACCAAAAACCCATCAGAAACCGGACTTGTTTTCAACCGCATTTCTGCGAACAAAAAACGTAGGTAAGTACCTTCGCCTATTCAAATGTTCTGGGGTTGGCAAAAAAATGCTAATATTGACGCGGTAGCTATCAACACATACTTTCTTGAACTTGACCATGGACGACACGGATATTTCATTACATTCATTATTAATAGAAATTTTGCCTAGTGCCTATATTGATTGAATGGAATATTACTGACTTCTATAACTTCAGGAGTTCGTGGGTAAATAATAACAGACACATAATCATCACATCAGCCGATAGACGTCCACTGCTGCACATAAGCCTCCCCCAAAAAGGGAGCCGTAATCGCTACGCTTGACAGGCCGGTTGGCGATCGCAGTATGGTGGTCAAATGCGTAGAGAACGCTGCTGCCCATTCTTCCTTAGTCGCCTTCTACGACACCCATGGGATGAAATGGGATGGTGCCATTTATTTTACGTCCGGCACCACACGGAACAGTCAAATGGTTCAATCGAAGGCTGAGTTACGCTTGCCGTGGTAGGTCCGTGAATCGGTGATCATCTTTATATAGGAGACCTCTCCGTGCCTCGGAAAGCACGGTAAGCTGTTAGACCCGTCTGTCATTCGTATCTATCTTTGAAAGTCGTTACGGGTAGTCAGACGCCTTGAAAGTCTGATAACCAGTCTTACCCATGTGAATCGTTTTACTCAGAAACTGGGTATTGGAAGTCAGATAGGCAGTTGCCCCATATAAAATCCTGGTATTCAGCTTTATTCGGTTAGACTGGAAACCGACCTAAACATAGTTGGGAAGAGGCTAGGCAGATTGATTGATTCTAATAACAATTAATTAAAGAGTGTTGAATATTTCGAAAAGCAGTACCTATAAATAATATTACGGGACTTTAATAACAATTAATTAAAGAGTATTGAATATTTTGAACAGCAGTACCTATAAATAATAATACGGGACTTTAGTAATAATTAATTAAAGAGTATTTTATATTTTGAACAGCAGTAAAAGAATAAATAGTAATAAGGTAACTTGATGCACCCAGAAAATCTGTTTCTCCATCGTTAAAATGTTCATGAAATATTTTTTCTTTGTATCACAAGTTTTATTTTTTAATTAACTTATTCATAGTGTTACCTATTAAAGAGGAAGCCGAAACATTACTCTTTTGTGAAGCTAACAGTAATTAATGATGTTAAATAGGCACTGTCATTTTTACAGTAATTAAAACACAACGCTCTGAATAACAGAGCAAATGAATGATTCAGTGAAAATGTGACAGATAAAATGGTTTACCGAAATGTTTGGACGAGGGTAATAAACAATAACATCACAGTGTGCCAGTGTGACACATTTGATGTTAAAAACTGCGCATGATTTTATTTACACACATTGTTGTTTGATTGCAGGCTTCATGCTTCATGATTTCATGGTTTGCAATTGTGGATTCTGACTAATTAAAAAGACTGTTCAAGAATGCATTAAAATATTAAAGAAAGAAAGCAAAATGTTTTATTTGGGACACGCACAAGAAACACAAAAAAAAAACATGAAAACGAAAAAAAGGAAGACCCGTGCGAGGCTAAAAAGGCTCATAACTCAGCATGATGCTTCGATATTTGAAAAAATAAAACAAATACCGCAGCACTGGTATTCTGATATTAGACCTTATAATCCAAATCATAAATCTATACTTTCCATGAAAATAAATTATGACTTATAGATACATATCAGTTAATATAAATAATAATGTGTTATTTATAAGGATTAACGTGTTTGGGTACTATAAACCAGCTGTAGTCACGTTCGTAGTTCGGTTATTGAACCAGTTTCGTTAACCTGTAGCCCTCAGCCATGAACTCTTAAACTCGGTATTGTAGGTACAATATGTTTTGTGGTAGGATGTAGGTACCTACATTATGTTCTACACTTAGATAATTAAGCGCTCCACATAATGAATACAGCCTCCTAAAAATCTTATGGGAGAATACACAACTTAATGACTATATGACTCAACGTCGTAGATAAACAATAACATTAGTAGGAAATTACAGTTTTTTACAAGTCAGTATACATAGAGACTAGAGAGCTATGTTTAGAATGCCCACATAAATGTACAGGCTATTTGGATCACCGTATTTTAGGATGAACAAGTAATGAGGTCCGTTTTGAATGCTAGCCTCCTTGTATGACGATTAATGAGGTATGTCCAAATGCGTAAAATGTTCATTTAGTCTTCGATTTTCAAACGTGACGGACGTACAAAGTGGTTTTCAATTGTTAGTTCCTTAGGCATCCATTTCTTCTTGGATACATTTTTTGTTTAGTTTTGCTTAGGTCTATAGCCCACTTTTTCGACGGATTCTGTTCATTTTTTGCGTAACTATTTTTTTATGCGGGTTTTGAACAAACAATGCTTCATGATTCAGGGCCAACCAGTTATGTTTTTAATGGGATCAGCGAAGATTCTATAGAAGTTGGTACCTACTTAAAAAATATATCGTCAAGCATAAAAACTGGTGGACGTCCTATCCCAATTAATGAAATAAATGTCAATGTCAATTTATTGTAGGCTGTAGGGACCTAGCTATGATCACGCCATCTACAATTAGCTTAGCCAGAACTTCCGCATGACTTTGTGAAATGTCGCTTGAAAGGTATTCAAAAACAAGATGGCGGCGTTCGTTTGGATTTCATACCGTAGCATGATTTATGACATGTCATTGTACTGTCATCTAAGATGTCAATTTAAAACTTTATTATTGTCATTTCAGCAGCGATTGCTCGAAACACTAAAGTGCTATGATGACTACAATCTGACTGTACATTAAAAGTTATGGCGGAAGCCAAAAGTTTATAAATAAAATTACCGCAAAAAATCAGCATCTAAATATACCTACACGTTTTTTTCGGAGAGGTAGAGATGTACCTACCTGTGATTTTTGATCGATGTCATTATTCAGTCACGTGCTTCTCACATGCAATGTAGAGGTTGTTCTAATTTAGTGATGTCACTATAAAAAACCATTTAATATAGTTTTTGGATCTGACCTGACAATAACACAAATAACTCATTGCCGACAGTACTTACTTGCAGATATACCAAAGGCAATTCAAAGCAAGTACCAAGATTCTATAGCGTAGTCAACATTCTAGGACATAAATTTTGTACTGGTAAATGTTGATGGCAACATAGTAAGTGCTTTTATATTATGATTAAGTCATTTACTTCTGGTTACATCTAGACATCTTGGCTATAAAGACTGGTATGGTAATTGAAGTGTAATCATCCGGTATTTAAATCAAAGTTTTACCGATGTATTCACCTCTATTGACACCGACTGTATTCAAATCGTAGATGGATTTGTTAGTTTGTTACGTACTTTATTACTGCCCTCTACATAAATAATAATTATAGTCCTCCAGACCGTATTTCGGACATGGCGGCTAATCTCCACGGAGACTAGCCTACGTTGCGGGAGATATTAGTGCATAAGTGTGTGCGCAGACACAGGTGCACTCTCTCTTCACACACAGGGTCACTCTCATCTCATAGTTCGATGGAGCGACAATTCGACACGATCAGACAGAGATCAAGCGCAGGACCAACGTCTAGCACTGGAGTATCACACCACCGACGTCCAAACTCCGGGGTTTTACTAAGAAAATCCTAATGGAGAAACCCAATAACTCTTTTCCTGACCTGGGAATCGAACCCAGGACACCACGCTCAGCTGTACCACTTGCAATCACGAGACCAGTGGGGCAGCTAGATAAATATGAACTTCCTTTAGAGAAGTAAATCTTCAAGGAGTTTAAGGTAACCGACAAACAAAGTTCATAGTGAGAAATAGTGCACACAATAAAAATTGAAGATAATATATTTTAATGAAATACGAAATACACGTAACGATAATATAATTATGAGAACTCACATTAAGTTCCCAACATGATTATTTAACTGTTCTGTACAGTTCATTGAACTATGGACTTGGCAACATTGCCCAAGTGCTACCATCACTGAATAATGATATTTATCTGTGGACATTAGTCTTTTCTACCCTATTCTATTCTATTAAGTAGGAAAATTCTTTGCATGTTGAAAGGGATTTTTTAAGGACGTGGGAACTATGGAAAACGATGCAAATTTATAGAAGCATGGCTTAAATTTATGTTATAACATAATCATAAATCCTATGAAACTCTGCAATACCTGCTTGCCGAAAATGGCCCCTACATAAGCTCTCATATTTTATGTCTTCCCCTTGGTAAGACTGGTTGTCAGACTTTCGGGTTTCTGGAGACCCTTAGCGACTGTCAAAGATCAACGAAAGGCAGCCGGGACTATAACTTTCTGGAGTGATACTGACTGTTTGACGACTTATGGTAAACAAAGCACACCTAACCACGTCAAACCTTCTAAATTCTTCCAGCGTTTCGTCCGATTCAGCGTAAATTAATGTTCGAGGTTTCATAGGATTTCATGCAAGTATTTCAAAAATTCGATTCTTTCGGCACCATAATTTCTTCAGCTCTGATGACTGTGCGTTTACTTTTTTTTTTTAATTTATCTACAATCAGCCTTTTGGCTATAAGCAAATTTGGTGTTTGATTCATGACGTGCTTATGCAGTGCTCCAGTGAGCACCACACAAATGATAATTATTTACTCAGCTCTAAGATGTGGTGCCTTTTGAGGCGCTTGGTGAGATGTGGTTGCAGCAGGTCTATGGCTAACTGATTTAGATGGTTTTTAAGGCTTTCCTTGTACGCATTTTCTATCACAATTATATTTTCCTTTACTGTGTTTACTCTTTAATTGCTCATGGATTTCGGCATTGGTGATGAACAATGGCGCATTAGAAATTGACTTCAAAATTGAGTTTTGTAATCGCTGTAAATGTTGATATTTGAGTCAGAGGCAGTACCCCACAGCTGCATCCCGTAGGTCCATAATTCCATATTACCTTTAAAATGAAGAAGAAAAACATATATTTTATTTACTCTAGTTTACTGGACCTACCTTGTGCTGGCGAAGCGTAGTAGAAGTTTCAAAAGAATATGAGGCTAGCTTATATTGCTTGTGTTACTGACTGTACAGGGCCTGTCTTCCACTCTTAAGTATCCCATTCTGCTGCCTTCAATCTTTTTGGAAATAGTTTGTCCTGCTCTCATTCTCTTGAGTTAAAGTTCACGAATCAAGGTCTTTCAGTAGAAATTGTACCTACCTACTATGGATACAGTGTTCATTTTTCTTGCTTAGCTTTTAAATAAATTAAACCAGTAGGTGTTATTAGTCTGCTTCTATGTATGTAAGTACCCAACTACGTTGTACCAAGTAGGTAGGTACTGGACAGTGGTCAACATGGTCTTAGCCAAATATTGTTTACAATAATGAATCACTGATTAATGAGGAAAATTTTAGTATTTGTTTTAACTACACATTTGTATAGGCACTTGAGATTGACGTGGTTAACGTGCGTACAATTGTTCTTAGAAAATATGATTCAAATTCAAAATAACAATAGATGTTAGATTTTTAACGTGTAAAAATATTAATCACCAGTTTTTGCCAGAGTGAATATTCAAAAATTATGCCACAGGGACGTACTACTAGGATAAAAGTGTATTTCCTGATAATCCAGGCTATATGTTATATGTGCGACAAATTTTATCCAAATCCTTTCAGCCGCTTTGCGTGATTGAGTAACAAACATACAAACAAGCAGACTTTCACATTTATATCTAACTAGCTTTTGCTAGCGGCGTCGTCTGCGCGGAACTTTCATCCCCTTATTTAACTCCCTTAGGGGTTAATTTCGAAAAATCCTACCTTATTCCTTGTCTACATTGTAAAGGAAACCTCTGCGCAAAATTTCAGCTTTCTAGGTCCAAGGGTTTGGGCTGGGCGTTGATGAGTCAGTCAGTCAGTCAGTCAGGACTTTTCTTTTTATTAATATGGATATTAGTACGATAGTAGGATCATCAATTCATCATCGTACCATAGTGTGGATGAATATCTAGACTTTAGATCTTAAAGCTGTATATCTTAACCTAAAATGTAGAGCACGCGTTAAGTCTACAAAGAAAACACAAAAGTATGTAAGAGAAGGTATGCGAACACCGACCAACCCGCATTAGTCCCGCGTGGTGGATTACAGCCCATTCCGTCTCACAGAGAGAAGGCCTGTGTCCAGGCAGTGGGAAAGTTATAGGCTGATAAATACTATGTGAACACATAAGAAGTTTGCAGAAACATCCCAGCGCTGATTTGCTGGATTCGTTTTCTTCTTCAACTGAACGTTATTCTCTTGACAAAGTTTATTTTGTTCTTGAGTATGTATTAGTGTTTATTCTTACGTTTTATGTTATACTTATTTTCGAGCTAACTATCTTTTATGTTGCACCTGCCATGTTTTGTCTCTGCATCACCTTAAGGTTTCCCTGGTATGAAATGCCTCTGCCAGTACAGTATATTTTATTCGTGCATAAAGTTTTAATAAATTTATAAAAGTATTTCCTTATTAATTACTGTTCTATTCATCAGCACCATAGCAATAAGATTTATTTATTCACAAAAAACTATCCAGGTACTACTTTTGACTAATAAAAACAATTTTTTAGAATAGAGCTTGCCAAAGACTGGTTCTGTACTCATTCATATATTAGAATTAATTAACTCAAAATCAAAATCAAAAGTCATTTATTCAAACTAGGCTGAGAGTCAGCACTTTTCGAACGTCAAAAAAAAATAAAACATAAGACAGTCCCCCCAAAACGCCCACCCTTCGACACTTCCTAGTGCTTTAGCTGGGAAGAAGAAGTGGCGCAACAAACTCCCCAGCAGCACAGCTGTCTGTTCAGTTAGAAGAACTTGATACTGTACAATACAATAGTAAAAAATAAAATGATTTAAAGAGTCTAATAAAATAAACAATTAAGTATATGAATGTAATTCATACAACCTGTCAGTAGGTAAGCTAATTCTGGTGAAAGAACACAAACATTGTCTTGAGTTAATCACAGCGACCAACTATTCTTATCGTTTAAGTAGTCGTTAATAGAATAGTATGCCTTAGAACAAAGGTTGGATCTTACTTTGGCTTTAAACGCACTAAAATGTAAATCTAACAAAGAAGAGGGAAGCTTGTTATAAAAGGTTATACCAAGCCCAACAAATGAGTTATGAACCTTATGAAGCCGGTGAAAGGGAGCACGTAGTTTATCCTCATTTCTAGTATTTATATTATGAATATCACTGTTTTTAGTGTATAAGTGTATATTTTGCCTAATATATAAGATGTTAGCGAATATGAATTGCGATGCCACCGTGAGAATACCGATATCTTTAAAAAAATCTCTTAGGGACACTCTAGCACCCAGTTGGTAAATTGCTCGAACAGCTCGCTTTTGAAGAACAAAAATATTTTGAATATCAGCGGCTTTGCCCCACAACAGAATGCCGTAGGACATAACGCTATGAAAATAACTGAAATAAACTAACTGAATTAAGTATATTTGTTAAACTAATATAAAGAACACCAAGTCATCAGAAAATTCATTTAAAATGATACAAAGATAATTATTTCCATTGATATGCAACGTAAACTAGCAATAGCTTAGTTAGATGTCCACGTTAACCGACCTCTTACACCATCCATAATTCTAAGAAACACGTGAAGGCGTACCATAATATAAATGTTCAGTAAATAACTAAATAATATACCTATTGTTGTGAGCGACCACGTCTCTGTACCATAGGTCATCACTGGCAACACACACTGGTCAAAGACTTTCGTCTTGAGACACTGTGGTATTTACATTCAATTTACATATTTAATAAAACAAGTGCTCCTCAACGCGAATGTTTTGCACGTGATTGGAAGCTGTAGCTGTAGGTATAAAAATAAGGTTCAGGTTCATATACCTAATGTTTTTGTACCGGACCACGTGAATGGACCGGAATAAATAAAAGCCGTTTCGCTTTTTTTTTAAATAAAGATACAAAGTTTTTAATAGAACATCTATTAAAAACTTGAAACCCTGATGCCTTAAATTTATTAAACAGGCTCCTAATTCAAAATTATTTCTTTAGTTTATTAATTTTATTTTATCTTGATCTTTGAGTTTTCGTTCTTTGTGTGAGATTGTAAAGGAAGGTCTTCGCTCTGAAAAAGGACGGTACCAGGTTGGTATCATTGTTTTACTATTGACCAGCAAGGTTTTTTTTTTGATGATGGGAAATCATCAAATATCTTCTCCCGCTCTGGATAGAACGGGAGGGCGTGTCAGATCTTCACTGACTAAAACTCGCCCATGTTCCTTCAGTTGCCTGTGTGCAGGGTAATGGCAGTACACACTAACAGTAGCAATGGATTAAATTTTCACAGTTCAACAAGATTTATTGCGTTATTTACGTTGTAGAGCAGACAAAATATGTTTCAAAATAATTCAGATTGTGATTTACCGTGTGTTACGCAAGTTTCAGAGTCTGCTTTGCTCAGTAAATAAATATCAGAACTATTTTTGTGTAAAATAATAATATTATTGATGCACCATGTAGCCATACAGTCGAAATTATGTTGAGTGCTAAATTGGTACGGAAAGATTGTTATAACAATCTTTAAATTACATACCTAAATAACAGGTAAAACCTCATTAAAGTTTTCCATTCCACTTTAAAAGCTCCGTGTCTAACTAATACCTCAAAGAAAATGTTGGAATTTTACCCTATTTCCATTAGTCGTTCGCTCAATGAAATGGGATGAAGTTCGTTACACTCTACTTGTTTTATGGTCTGATGGTGCACGTGCAAACACACGTTGTTGTGCACTGTGCACTTCTGTGCGAGTCAATAGCCATCATTACGCTCTTCATAGAAAACGTCATTTAAATGGACTTAGAAGAAAAACGGAATGTTGATTCGTGTCCATCGCTGGTTCTCGGTGATCTCTGATCGTCTTTGATTGTGTAGCGATAGCAACAGTATTTTTTACTTTGCTTGGTTAAAGATATCTCTTTATATAGGGTAAATTTTAAACCAGTGTGTATAACCGACGATACATTTTCAATCTAGGGGGTCTAAAATGATATACTGAATTCATGGTTACAGTTTGCGCACTGTTTGTAAATTTATCTTGTACTAGTTTCTGCCCGCAACTTCGTCTGTGTCAAATTTCTTACTCACCCGACCCACGACTCCGGTAAGGACCAAGCCCAAGTCGACGACGCGTTGTGTTCCACGCGCGCCTCAAAGAGATGTCAGCACAAAAAGTGATGGGACCCGCAAGGGTCGATGCCTGCCAGGGGTGCGGGTTTGTTCGAAAGAGACACCACAGCCCCTGGCTTAAGGGCTACTGAAGGAACACGGGTGGGTTTTAGTCAGTAAAAGTCTGACACGCCCTCCTGCTCCACCCAGAGCGGGAGAAGTTATTTGATGATTTCTCACCCAAAAAAAAAAAAAAAAAAAAACCCGACCCACCCCGTTGCATCGAATCGCCTGGCCGTGCGAGGATTTCCTATTCGTGACTTTGTTTTCTTTTTGCTCGGCTCCTGAGGGCCCTAGCTTGATGTTATATATATAGCCTATAGCCTTCCTCGATAAATGGGCTATCTAAAACTGAAAGAATTTTTCAATTTGGACCAGTAGTTCCTGAGATTAGCGCGTTCAAGCAAACAAACAAACAAAATCTTCAGCTTTACTATTAGTATAGAAGTATAGATGTGGTTAAAATTATTTTCACAAATTAAATAAACTGAACTCACTTCGACTTACCGAGAGGAGGCCTGTGTTCCAGCATTGAGAACATTATAGGCTGAACATGTTATGCAGTGTTTAGCTATTGACATTAATTTATCTGAGGACTTCAGAAACCGGACGTAAGTTAATTTTATTTCCTGTCTATACATTCTGAAAAAAAAAAAAAAAAACTTCTACTACCATTTAATTATAACTTCGCACGGTTACCAGAAAGATATATGTTACCCAGAGTCATCGGATATAGCTGAAGTTTAGTAAGAAAACGATAGATGTTTTCAAATAAAAATAATTTAAATTAATAGTAAACAAACAGTTCATTTAATAAATTAAATTTCATTCAAATGTTTCATCTGTTTTTCATATCTGACGAGCTTGGTAACTCTTTTGGTAACTGTACCTAGATAAAAAAATTAAAAAAATCACTAAGTATCGCATTCTTCGTCAGTAAAAAAAACAGTAGCACCTTTATTTTATACCTCGCATGGTTAGTATTAAAGTTGCTTGAACTCTAGCCTTGTAACTTGTTACCATATTATCGCCATGAAACTCAAAAATACGATCAAGTAAAAGATCTACGACTATTAATCGCAGGTTTCTGTCGCGACTGCTGTAAAGGTCAATGTTAATGGCCGTCCTATGGTGAACTTGTTACGCTCTTAAGGCTATGTTCACATGCTACGATTTTAAAACAGCATAATGTGTGTGATACCTGGTTCGAATTGGCGCGGGAAAAGAGTTCCTGGAAGCAATTGGAATAGGCAATTGGCCGTTGCCCAGCACTGGGACAGTACCTTCCAAAAAAAATGGTCTGTTTTCATGATTGCATGGTTAATTGTGCGAAGCGTCTGAATGCGAGAAGATATGAAATCATTGTAAGAGCGTGCATCCCACGCGGCCTGGCAACAATGCATTTATAGTAGTTTTTCGTGATTATTTCATTAAATACAAACAAGAGTACCTACTATTTTTTTCAGCCAAGCACTAGATCGTTGGTATTTATAATTATTACTAACATTTACTCTTCAATCAAACATTTATTCGTACTAAGTAATGCAAATACAAAATAATAGACAGTATGTCGATTTTTTTATGTAAATACCAAAATAAATCTAAATAAATACCAATGATCTAGTGCTTGGCTGAAAAGTGTTTACTTTTATTTGTATTTAATTAAATAAATAAAACGCAAACCGCTTTAAATGCGCCGTTGCGTTGCCAGCCCGCGAGGGATAAACGCTCTTAAGACCAACTAAAGGAAAGTAAAATTTTAGGTACCCTGATAGCTAGGTATCTGTTTTTGTTAGTTTGACAGTTTAAAAAAATACTATTTTAGACGATTAGAGATCCTGTTCACATTTTGGAAAAATCTTGTAAAAATTCCATTTAACAAATTTTTTACTCTTTTCCTGTTTCCTTAATCATAATATCTATTATTAAAGTCAACAAGCGTAACAAAGCCTTATTTTTAAGCAAGGGCTTTAATAGTCTTAAGATGTTATCGGAAGCACTGGTTTTTATGGTGTCCTTCACCTTAGGTCAAGAGTTTTCCTAAAAAAACCTTGTTTGCTCTTTAAATCATGTTTAATTTTATGTTACTAATGGAACTAATATTTAAGATACTGGCTCCAAAAACAAATAATATATATTTAAAACTACGCCTTTCATTTTATATTAATTTGCATAATGTGACAGAAAATTCTAAATATAGAAAAAAGTTCGTTTGAAATTCTAATGACTTTAGGTATTTGGTTTTTTAAACTGGATTCACGTAATAAATGGCCGTCAAATGCCTTTATCACGTGTAGTTGCATGCGACAGTATACAATTTAATGTCTATGGTTTCCAAGACAAATGCTAATATTACTGCGTATGGCGAAAATAACGTGACTACCGAAGTTTTTTGAGTAGTGTTCTTCTAACTAAACAGACAGCTGCTCGCTCGGGAGTTTGTAGCGCCACTTCTTCTTACTAAGAAGTGGCGACGGGTGGGCCTTTTGGGGCACTGCTTTATGTAATTATGACGTTCAAAAAGTGTTGACTCTCAGTGTAGTTTGAATAAATTACTTTTGATTTTGATTTCTTGTAAATAGTACTACGTTTATCGAATCGATGCTCCTGACCAAACCATTATACTATTATGTTGGAATATCCGAATTGTTCATACACCTGCACATATATGAGAACCTATAATACGTCACTGATGCCATGATTGGCGTGGCCACCTACTGGGCCCAACTCATCTAGAAAATATATATATTTTACCATCGACTGGAAAAGAAGAACGACGTACGTTTATCAAAAAAATTGCAAGAACATAGTGCATACCTACTTAGAAACGAATTAAAAAATATTTCATAAGCGTTCTACATGTCGATATATCTGAAACAAACTGAAAATTAGAGAGTATTAACGCAAATTTTGAATGGATGAGAAATCTTTGGTAGGTACCCAGGACATTGACCTTTGTAAGTAGGTGTACCTACCAGTCACAATATTCATAAAACATAAAGTAAAGTCACAAATGAAGCTGAATTTAAGTTCTAGTAGTATATTATTACAAGCATTTTAGAGGTTATTGACTTTTCGCATGAAAGGAGTTTATTTCTGCATATTAAATATTAGGTGTATTTTTAAACACAATGTCTACGAGATGACCGTCTCTTATTTATATTGTCTTTTATCGAAATCTTATTACGGCTTTTGTAGTTGTATAAATACTAAAATTAATATTTTTCCCCTTTGTCAGTTAGAAGAAGCTGAACAACTTTGAAACTCTACACCTTACCTTGTAAAGAATAATATATATACAGACCCGTATTAAATGCACATTATTCAACCAACAATGTCGAAAAAGTTAACAAAATCAATCAAAATCAAAAGTCATTTATTCAAACTAGGCTGAGAGTCAGCACTTTTCGAACGTCAAAATTACGTAAGACAGTCCCCCAAAAACGCCCACCCTTCGACACTTCCTAGTGCTTTAGCTGGGAAGAAGAAGTGGCGCAACAAACTCCCCAGCAGCACAGCTGTCTGATAAGTTGGAACACTAATTCGGTTAAATCTTGACAAAAACTTTGACGCTTAAACAAACCACTTTTTGCACCATCTAAAACCAGAAGCAGGTATGCATTTGGTAGTCAAAACGACTGATTATTCGGCCATTATATCAGCATAAACATACATTACGTATACAGCACTTTATGTAAACATATGTTTTGTTGTAATGTTCCAACGGGTTGTAGGAAATGCTCAATTATTACAAAATATCTTTGTTGTTAGCAAGCGGTTCATGAAAATTGTGCACTCCGGACATTAACCCGATCTAGACAGTTTTCACACGGCGTTTGATGAGTAACTAAGCTATTGTTTGCTATGCTTACCGCGGTCGGTTCGTCGTTGGATGACCTTCCGTAACATATCAAGACTCCCTCGTGCCTCGGAAATCACGTCAACTTTTCGTTATGCGAATGCCACAAAGTATAGCCCAGTAGCTTTTCGATTGTTATACCGCCACCGGCCAGCCGAGCCATCCAAACGCAATGCACAAATCCAACGTAAATAAGCACAGATTAACGTTTTTACGCAAAAAATATGCTTTTTGAAATATCTCACTTGAGATTATGAGAAGGAGGGAGGGTCAGGCCAAATCTCACGACATCTCACCAGAGCATGGGTGGCGGTCGAAAAATTGGCAAAATAGCCTCATGTTTTAATGGACGCCTCCGGACGTCTATATCTAATGAATATAGTCTTACAATTTTTAGCGATATCTGAGATTTCTATTCTTTATCATTGGTAGCCTTGTTACACACACTGCTGAGGATAGGCCTTCTCCCTTTTGTGCCATGCTGTCTTGGTTCTTTTTTTGGAGGGTGGGAAATCATCAAATGACCTCTCCCGCTCCGGGTGGAGCAGTGTCAGACTTTTACCGACTAAAACCTACCCGTGTTCCCTCAGTTGCCCGTGTGCCAGGGACGACGGTATCTCTTTCGAACAATCCGCACCCCTGGTTGGCATCGGCCCTTGCGGACCCCACCAGTTGTTGCTGGCATCTCTGACGGCACGCGTGGAACACAACGCGCCGTCCCGCCTACCACTTTTCGGCCGCAGGGGATAGGGAGAGCGGCCAACGCTATACCGACACTCCTCTTCCCCTGCGGCCCCACCGCGTCCGCCATCAAACGGTGGCGGCCCCGTCCAGGCCACGGAAGGGAAGAGCGCTGATCAGAAGCAACGGCACTCCTCCTCTGCCGCAGCCTGTAACCCTCATCCGCGATGCCTCCCATTCGACATCGCGGCCCACCCCAGTTGCGGTGCACCTCACCGCAACCTACTTTTTGGCCGCTACTTCATCGGCTTGAAGGTAAAAGCCCTAACGAGCGGCCTCACCTTTGGATTCCTCTTTGCTTCACCGTGGCTGGGAGACCACGGCTACTGAGCCCCCTCGCAACGACAATGCGGGAACCCACACGGGGGAAATGCTTTCTTGGTATGTGAACGAGTAAGTCTGTGGTAACTCTTGGAAAAAAGTGGAAGTAAAGTAGATAGTGTACAGAAATTCCACTACGAAAATTATTCCGTTGTAGGTATATGGAAAATTTCAACTTAATTAATTAGTATCGGAATATTTACCATTGTAAAAAATAACCATAACAGATCTTGCTTGTTAAAATAGTTTTCGCTTACAATAACATGTGTAAAAATATAGGTATGGGTAATATCTTACGTACTTTACACGACATTACTTTTTTTTTGCGTCTACTCGTATGAGGAGAAGCTTGCAAACATTAACAGCGGAAAGCTAAAATACGGCTTTTTACCACCCTTGCAGCATTTGCAGTAAAGATTAGACAATAGCGTGAACTCTTCAACATATCTATTAATTTTTCTCAGACGCAAAAGGCGAGTTTTATCAAGTAACTTAAATAACTTGTACCTCAATTTGTATAATATCATTCGTATATACTATGTACTTGTGACAAGACCCGGTATGTAAATAGCCTCTAGTCCCTCATTATGATCTTTGATTTTTTACTGTATGATAAAATAGTACAATCATTACGCTAATAAGTTATGATGTAATAGCAGCTAACGGTTGTCAGTTTTTTTGCGGCAATACCAAAACAAATGACACAGGTAGTGATGGAAAAAAATAATCTGCAATGGATAATTCTGTAGGTGGGCTAAGTGTTATGTAGGTAATTGTTTCCTGAAGCAAATTGTAAGGCAGATGGTAGTCTTCATAGTATTTCCTAGTTATAAAACTATCAAATCTGTACTTAATTTATAAAGAGGTAAAATTTGTAAGTTTGTATGTACGGGGTAATCTCCAAAACTTCTAGTTGGATTTGAATAAATATTATTGTAATCGATAGCCCAATTATTGAGGAAGGATTAAAGCTATTTAACACCACGCCACGGCCCTTAGAAGCCGAGCAAAAAGAAAAAAATCAGAAAGAACGCTAAGTGAAATCGAAGTAGTTAATAGCGCGGGCGGGGCAATGCGTCACGGTGGGCCTGGCGTTAAATATTCACGTGGTCGAAGACACGGGCAAAGTTCTATTAATTTTATACTTCAATAATTCTCTTATTATAATTTTGGAAAGATTACATATCGAGCCTTGAAAAGCTCGAAAAGCCGTTGGTCCCGAATGACATTAATAGATCTTTGACAGTCGTTATGAGTTGTCATACGCCCAAAAGTCTGACAACCGAGGGATACCCAGTAACTGGTTTCTGCAAGTCTGATAAGCAGGCGCTGCATGTAAAATACTGGCATGCAGCTGCATCTGATTAGAATTGAAGCCGTCTGCAACATAGTTGAGTAAAAGCAGGCAGATTAATTGGTTCATGGATAAGGTCAAATGTTTTCATAAAATCAATTAGAAATCTTCTGTTCTTCCAATCAGCCCTTTTCAAGTTTCTAAATAGTATTTCAGGATGCATAGAACAAAAAAGACAAGTTACACTGTGCGATAACCACTAATTAAAATTCACTTCCAGCCGGACATAGTTATTAGATACCTTATTAATTAATCATGTAATCCTGATTGTTTTTTTTTCCAGGTAAGCATCGAGTTCGGTATTGTTATGAACAGGAATTTGTCTTCGCAACAATTGTATGTATGAAAATATAAATTGTTTATTTATTTAGTGTTTAACGATGCCCCGCAGCAATTAGTCGGTAATGTATTATTATAGTTTTTATTGTTATGTCGAATTCGGCACCTATGGGCTGGTATATATCTTACTTCATTATTTCACATTTTTTCATAAAAATAACCAATGACAATATTTTTATTATTGCTGCGCTATTATATATTGCGCTGGACGCCATTATTGCCACTCAAATACCTTCTTTAAAATAAATACTAACTTGACAAGTGAATGGAGTAGGTAGGTTAATACGTAATACTCGTAATAGGTACCTATAAGTATGTCAAAAATAGACTGGACATGTTCATTGAGATAAATAACTGTCAAATAAGCCTTTTTCATGAGCCTACTCTGTCTCACTGCTGAGCAAAATCCTCCCCCAAATACATCCAGGCATAGTTTTCGGAGAGGGCTGTGCTCGAAGTTTCCCTACGCAATCGAATCAGAAGAGATCCGCACGAGAACCAAGGCAACCGACAAAGCCCAAAGAATTTCCAAACTCAAGTGGCAGTGGGAAGGGCACACTGCTCGCAGAGCAGATGGTCGATGAGGTTGAAAGGTTCAGGAGTGGCGATCGCGTACCGGAAGACGTAGAGTGGAAAGGCCTCCCACAAGGTGGACCGATGACCTTGCGAAGGCTGCGGGAATCCACTGGATGTGGGAAGCACAATACCGGTCGCAGTGGAGGAGCCTGGGGGAGGCCTATGTCCAGCAGTGGACGTCTTTCGGCTGAAATGATGATGATGATGATAGTTTTCTAGAGCCACTTCGACCACCCTTGCGGCCGGTCTCAGTGGCGCAGTCCATCCTCAGGCACCTACCTTTAGGTAACTGTTACCCAGCGGTCACTGTTCATGCGGCTGACGTGACCCACCCATTTCAGCCTGTAGCGTTTTTGCTTAAATCTAGGATTCCGTTTCGGATGAAATACGTCCTTAAGGCAAGTTGCTTGAGTGACGTTAAGTGGAGACGATACATGCTTAATATGGTGTGTGTAACAGTAGCGTAAGTGGTCAGTGTCATTGACACTTGTTTGAAGAATACCTAAATACGGTACAGCTAGGGTCAAGCATGTTATTAAAACGGATATAGCTATCGATTCATCGTAACATCATTTATAGTGTGAAATACCGCACTTGGATGGCCAATGTGCAGACTTACAATTTGGAGAGATAGTGTTACAAAGTAGGAACGTAGAACGACGGTACGTAGAACGAAGGTAGGCAGGTCGCTGAAGCTAATTTTAAAATAATATTTAAAAATTTGCAGCAGCGACCTACCTATAGTTTATAATTGGGTACTTAAAAGGCTAGTCACTGTTTTATTTAACATAATCTGCTTAAAGCGTTCCCTATGCTGGGACACAACACTCCTTTCTGTGAAAGTGAGTAGCCGATGATTCGATAACGGCTCACCACGCGGGCCCAGTGCAGCGGCGTAATTGCATAAAACACCAATATGGGAGTAGATTTAATTTTGACAGTTCAACAACATTCATTGCTTCATTTATGTTGCTGAGCAGACAAGTTTTTCGAACATATGAAGCAATGGATAAGCAATAAAATTTAAAATTATTCAGATTCCGAATGATAGTGTCTTACGCAGTTAGGGTTGGTGGATGTCACCTCTCTTTGAAGCCATTATGCTCCTAACACTATAGCCCTGCCAGGGTTGCGAGTTGTTCGAAAGAGATACCGTCGCCCCTGGCACACAGGCAACTGAAGGAACACGGATGGGTTTAATTAAAAGTCTGCCACGCCCTCCCGATCCACTCAGAGCGGGAGAAGTTATCACTAAACAGACAGCTTTGCTGCTGGTGAGTTTGTTGCGACACTTCTTCTTCCCAGCTAAAGCACTAGGAAGTGTCGAAGGGTGGGCGTTTTTGGGAGACTGTCTTATATATTTTGACGTTCGAAAAGTGCTGATTCTCAGCCTAATTTGAATAAGTGACTTTTGATTTTGATTTGATTTGATTGATTGATGACATCCCACCCAAAAAAAAAACACTATAGCTACTATTTTAATACATGGGTACTATTATATAAACATGGACATGACATTGTGTGCTGAATAAATATATTTCTATAAACAATATGGAATACAATGCGGAAGTTTATAATCCATTTAGTAAGCCCAACGGTTGAACGACTCAGGCATATCGCAGTCGACTGACCTTTTTCGCTTAAAGCGCTTGAGCAGCTTTTGATAACCATTTATTCCAGTATATTATTGTAGCGTAAATAGCGTATAAGTCTAGGGCCTAGGGAGGATAAAGTAATGAAGTTACATGAAGGAAAATCATAATAAAAACAAACACATTCATTTGTTTTCTTTAGGTCATCGTCTTGACCACAATAGGTACCTACAATGAGCAAGAAGATGTTTTATGTTACGCATAATATTATGCTTGAGAATTCTTGACTGGAAAATTCACGCTAATGGACTAGAAAGTTATACCTACATCATGCCATCATACGATAGAGAGAACAGTGGTGGCCCAGTGGTAACGGCCCCGACTTTCGAGTTATAGGTCGTGGGTTCGAACCCACCTGGCGCTTTATTTTGTGTAATTCATTTCATTAACATTGCTCTTAAAACGGTGAAGGAAAACATCGAGAGGAAACCGGCATATCCTAGAACAAAAAATTCGAAGACATGTGCCATGCGCCAACCCGCCCGATCGAAGTTATTTTTGGACCAATCACATGAAACATTCTATAATTCTTACTTTCGCATTAGTCATTATAACATTAATTTATTTCGGTTGACTAGCCAGAACGGCCATAAAACTGTCCAGCCAACACGTCACCTCACAGTCTATTTTCTAGCTAAATCCAGTTCAGGACCATTATGGGCGTTGTCCACGTCGGCTATCATTTAGCAGGCAAATGACCAATTTGCCAAAAAGCACGCCAAGGTTAGAAGGTCGTGTCATTGGGGCCGGTGTGGTCCAATCTAAAGAAATTACTTTTATTATAGTGATTACTTTTTGAGCTGATGCTATGCTTGTCAAATTAATTAGGAAAGCATAGTGATTAGTGGGTGTTCAATCAACGTCAGCTAACCTTTTGTTGTGTCGGAAATGTAGATGACATATTATACTCTAGTGGTTCTGGTGATTTACTAGAGAATGGGCAGCGGCGTTCTCTATGCATTTTACCACCATACTGCGATGGCCAACCCGCCTGCCAAGCGTGGCGATTATGGCAAAACCCCCCTTTTGGGGGAGGCTTTTGTCCAGCAGTGGACGTCTTTCAACTGAAATGATGATGATGAGTTCTGGTGAGCCTTTTCCCAACTAAGTTGGGGTCGGCTTCAAGTCTAACCCGATGCAGCTGAATACGAGTATTTTACAACTGCATATCTGATGTCCACAACCAAGTAACTGGGTGTGACATATCTCTGCCTATCTGCTGTAAAAATGTCACCCTGTATACTTAGGTGAAGTGACCTGCCAATAGTAACCGTAGCGTCAGTAGAATGGAGATTCGTAGATGATTCCGTCCTGTAGTGTAAATTGGTGCTGTCCTACAAGCCATTGGGCACGTGTCCAACGTGTTCTGTTTTCTGCACGCTACTGGAGTTGATAAACGCTGCTGAAAGTGCCAAACTGCTAGCCAAATTCTAGGCTGATTGTATTGTAGTGAAGTCTAACGACAGCTTCCTTCAAGCATTGACTGACAGATCCTTTTTGACGGTACCTTCTTTATCATTCGCATATCGCGTTGCGTTTTTTTATTATGTGTCAAAGGTGGGCGGATAACCAAACCAATTATTACTAATAAAAGCACCATAAACTCGCCACAAAGGTCATAAATTAAATAACGACCCTATAAAACAATAATGAGGCCTTAACGCTGACGCTTATGTTTTAAGTGACACTATAATTTCAAGGCGGAGTGCATGTTAAAGTGCTTTCGTGCTTTCCGCCAATATTTTCTAACTGACGATACCTAGTTTAGAATCGGTTTCCATTTCTGTTAATGAATTTGATAGCCTGCTTTTTACGTAATGGCGCTAATTGATACACTTAATTTCGTGGAAGCTTTCATTTTACACGTAAGTACTAAAATATTCCTAGCATTTTAGGAGGCCAATTACCTCAATCATAAAAATTGTGTTCGAAAATTAACATATTTTCAACAAGTTTTTGACAGCAGCTTTGCCAGCGTTTACCATATTACCAACCACGAAACCTTAGAAAATTACCTATAGGTACACCTAAACCTTCATCATGAATCACTCTGTCTATTGGTCGTCAAAACCGTAAGAAAATCCGTTCAGTCGTTTTTGAGTTTATCGCGAACAGACAGACAGAGTAATTTGTTTCATAATAAATTAGTGATAGAGTCAGTAAAAGCGGACTAGATGCCTCGGAATTCAGATTCAACTTAATCTTTCTCCTGCGCCACACTTGAAGCAGATAAAGATGCTTATTATGATCTTCTGGCATACCTAACAAGTATACCCATAATAGGTATCTACTACTAAGTCAGGGTAAATGAGATCCAAATTAAATCGATATATTTGTCAATCAATCACAAAAGATCATGTCGGTCAACTTTAAAATGCATTTAGATGTACAATAATTTGTTTTATTTTTACTGAAATTTAATCATCGTAGAAAACCGTCCGGACATATTGGAATCTATTTATAATTATTTTGTGAAGGGATAAGGAAGCTTTTTTTCCATTTCAAGGTTCATTTCGAATGGTTACCAAGGCATCAACACGTATGAAAGGGTGGTTCCGTAAAATACATTCGCAGGCAGAAGGACAAGTAGGTATTGGAACAAGTATTTTTAAAAGATTTCTGTTGTTATTACTTCGCGGTATTGAGTAATGATAGTCGTGATTTTGCATTTAATTTAAGTGTAGTGTCATGTGAGATTTAATTTCATAAATAATTGCAATGACTGTGAGCCGTGGTAGTAATTTTAGCCGTACGAAAACAAAAGTTTTGGCTTATGAGACCGCGAGTGTTTAGACTTCGTAGATGTGCGTTTAGACATCTATGAAAGCTGTTTACCTACTCACTGGATAAAAGGAATCGAACGTAGTTTCAAGTAAGTAGATTATTAAGTGGTTTAAATTTAGCGATTTCCAAAGGTATTTTTCGACCTGCCTTGCCAATGTTAATAAGTTGGTCTTGATCGTAAATACATACTAAAAAAAGAGTCTTACTTTTGGTAAAGATATAAGAATAATTGTGTGAACCAAATACTTAATAGGTGCGAACCAAGATAAGTGATATATTTTCTAACCTAAAATAATGTATGTCATGTATTTAAAATCACTATGTAGTTAACCCATAAAAGGTTCGCGGTACAACCAGTTTAGTTAGCCGTTGTAGAACTCTTGCCAAACGTATCAAACAACTTACTAGTTTTGCTTTTAACTTTAGTCAGTTAAAAGTTTTGAGGGCATGTGTTCAAATGTACATTATTGCCCCTACTAATAAAACTTATTGGCTTTATTTCTTATTGACACACACTGGACACTTGAGAATTATTTGTTCATTCAATGAATAGCTCTATACTTTCCTGAAGATGAAGCGGTCTTACAAAGGAGTATCGTATTATCCAATAACTGGATTGTGGACGTCTGGTTGGTCGCTCCATGTCAAATACTAGTACTCAGGCGCATCCATTTAGACTGGAGCAGAACCCAACGTAGTTGGGCAAAAGCTACGCATATTCTGACAGACTCTTCTGTAGATGAAGTTCAACAATCTTTGTCATCAATCATAAGATATTATATTAATAAACAAAAGACCAAGACAAAATATCAGTTTATTCCTACCGCAGAAACTTTGTTCTTTGAAGTTGTCTCACTATAATATCGTTACATTATGTGCCCCGTGTGTGTTGCCGGGCGTAAAAGAATAGCACCATCCCATTTCTTCCCGTGGGTGTCGTAGAAGGCGACGAAGGGACTTACTAGAAAATGGGCAGCAGTGTTCTCTATGCATTTTACCACCATACTGCGATCGCCAACCCGCCTGCCAAGCGTGGCGATTAAGGCAAAACCCCGCAAGAGGTAGGACTATGTCCAGCAGTGAACGTCTTTCGGCTGAAATGATGATGATGAATATCGTTATACGGCAAACATCGATAAAATAGTCTACTACTATATTGTGATGAAGTTTTGGAATAACCACGATACCTAAATATTAACGTCTTACTGTACATTGACAACTAGTGACAGTACTGTGAAAAACTTTCTTAACCACTTAAAATCAGTGACTAAATTCAATTTGCAAAATAAAAGAGACACTTCCCCAAATGAACTTGACGGATTAGCAGTCGGTTTTCAGTCACATCAATATGGGGTTGTATTTCGACCCCTTGGTGCATGGAGGGGTTGTAAATAATTGAAGGGTAAAGTCACCCTTCCAGACGGGAGGGAATGTCGATAGGCACTCGCCTAGGTTTCTTGCACTTTTAATGTCAACTGCGAAATGAAAACCTGAAATATTATGGATTTAGTTCAAGTGAAGCAACTACATATTTTTACAGGTAAGTAGATATTTTAAACCCGTTTGATTATCATTTTTGTAAAGCTTGTGGCTGTAGTAATAACCACATGGGTCGATCGATCAAGATAAGCTACGCTTGCCGCGGTTGGTCCTTGGTTGGGTGAGCAACTTTTCTTACCAAGACCCCTCCATACCTCGGCTTGGTCGTAAACAAATGGGTGTCGTGTTACCCAGTAACTGGGTTGTGGAGGTCAGATAAGCAGTCGCTCTATGTAATAAACGGTATTCAGTATTAACGTTATTCATAGTTTGGAAAAGGCTTGGCAGATGATGATATTTTTAGTAAAGTATTTGACTTTTTTTGCTAAATCAACAAAAAACAAATAACTATGTGAACTGGCGTAGAAAAATCTCATTCAATCAAAATTGTAAGCTTATATAGTTTTGACTTCAGCTATGTGCACCTCATTATCGTAATACCTTTAAAGGCAGTACCTACATATAAATTATAGTCTAGTAGTATGTTTCAAATCATTAAAATCAATTTATTGCAAGTTTAAAATCATAACAAAAGTGTGAGTCATCGAATTATAGGAAGACGTAGATATTAATTAGACCCATCAGTCATTTGCCAAGCATCATAACTTTGTGGGAGGTGTTGTCCTGTCATGTGCGAGAATTATGAGAAAAACATGTTATGGTACGACCTACACTTATGTATCATCATAATCTGCCTAGCCTTTATCCAACTATGCTGCTGGGGACTTTGTTGCGCCACTTCTTGTTCCCAGCTAGAATCCTGCACCTTAATTGCGTAACTCACGATTAATGTTAATCGGTTTCGTTTTGACAGTTCAGCAATATTCATTGCGTTATTTACGTTGTTGAGCATACACATTTTTCTAACATTTGAAACAATGGTTTAACAATCCGTTTCAAAACGAAACAGATTATGATGAATCGTGAGTTACGCAATTAGGGTGCTGGTAATGGCACCACATGTGACTGGCTTATGTCCAGCTGTGGACGTCTTTCGACGAAACGACCTACACTAATATGTACTATTAAAACTTTTTATTATATCTAGTCACATCAAATCAACTCAATCAGCTGAGCGTATCACAAAACATTTGCATTTCCGCATACATTTTGTTAAGCTGCTATCTTCAGGTCGTTGTTTTATCTGGCTGGGACTGGAGTCAATTATGAATACAATACAGCTTCGTGAATATTCATGAATTCGTGTACCAATTTTCGTGTCGGCACGAGTTCTGTGAAGATTGTATATTCGGTGGTAGCATTTGCCTTCTTTAGCGTTGACTGCCCAGGGTGCGATGTCATTGGTACACCATGTGGTGGTCCTTGATAATAGCTCAATAAATCAACTCATTCAATTAAGCATATCATAAAGACACCGATGACCTTGTGAAGGCCGTGGTTATCCGCTGGATATGGGAAGCACAAGACCGGTCGAAGTGGAAGAGCCTGGGGGAGGCCTATATATGTCCAGCAGTGGACGTCTTTCGGCTGAAATGATGATTATGATAAAGAGTCCATTTGTATTTCCGCATACATTTTTCTGGATTATTAGTCAGTTCGCACAAATTTACTTGCCCAAAACGACACTTTTAGATAATATTCATAATTTCTGTAAGCGATTCGCAAGAATTGGCACGTTTTGAATTTTATTCGTGCTCCATCTGCTGTATTCAGGTCGTTGGTCTTTTGGCTCGGTACTGTCAGATGTATGGACGAATGATGGTCTCCTTATTTGGGTTTCAAGCTTCGTCAAATTAGTACGAAAGCACTCAAAATGATAACAATCAAACACTTTTGTTTTTGAGCAAGTCTGTGTTTACTTACTGATGATGTCAAATTCCCCTTAATCTTTTATAGTCTTTGGTCGGCGTGGCTTGTCCATCTTTTAGTACATGAATTATTCAACACGGCTCACTACTAAATAAATGTATCTATTTGATCATTCTGTTATAGAATATTAAGATAATCTCTGCATAGAGTAAGTGGCTCACGTTGTGTTGCACGACCAATTCTTTGAAGCATTTTGACGTCAGTTCTGTTTTGCATTTTATTGCGAGCCACATCAGACGTAATTTTGAATGTTTGAATAATGTATTTTAAAATAAGAAACTTTTGTTGTAGTACAATTTTTTTTTTTAACATAGTGCAAGTTGTAAAACAAATCAATCCATAAATAACAAAACAAATGACTTACTTGGTCATGGTTTGTTTCTTTCTGAAATGGTTCTGATAAAACATTTTATCCCTACATTGTTGTTACTGCAAATACATAAACTATTGCCTGTTTCAGTTTATTAGTGTTACAGAATTAATTAAGTACACGTAAATAGGTGATAAGTATAGTTGATTGATCCTTTTATCATTGCGAGGCTATAAGCCTGCAAATATCTTACATCGAGAGGCTTGCAATAGCCACTTCCGAAATAGAGAACAAAGTTGTATTGATTACTACAGCGGCTTATTGCCTGTAGACGAATTCGTCTAATAAGTCTGACGTCTTCAAACTAAGTTCTCCTTTAACCAAGACTGTATATAATACCCATGAGATTATTATTTATCTATTTAAATTTCATGATGGTACACAGTAGTGGTGTTTTTTTTTTTTTTTTTTTTTTTTTTGTTTTTTGAAAAAAAAAAAAAAAAACAGTAGTGGTGTTTAGACGGATTTAATGCTACAGGACAGGCCAGGACAGAACATTCTCTACCACTCAACCTTTGGGTTATAAAAGACAACAATGTGATAGGAGTACAAAAAAGAAACCATTAGTAGGTTCTAGATAACAGTTTCTGAATCCTCACACCCTAATTGCATAACACACTTTCAATCACTATCTGAAATATTTTGAAGAATATTGTTAATTCATTGCTTCATAGTTTAATTACGCCAATATTTAGTAGAAATTTCTAGTAAATATTCGTGTTATTAATATAGCTTTATTACCTATTACAATTTCGGTGTTAACATAAATAATTAGACATTATGCACAAATATATAAAGTAAAAAACGGGAAGAGATCACTGGGCATCAAAGAATTCGTCCGCATCGCTATCAGTGGGAATTTTTGCTGTATATTATGTTCGAAAAAATTGTCTGCTCAAAAACGTAAATAACACAATGAATCTTGTTAAAATATCAAAATGAAAACCATTTCTATAAACAGTGTATTTTGCAACTACCTCGCCTGGTTTATCATTCTGCTTAGAATCACCTAAACCAATTACATAATACAAAGACAAAAGATACAGCATAAAAACCTGCAAATATGCAAATCAAAACAGATAATAAAAAATAGATGCAATTACCGATGTATACAACAATACTACGTGGAACCCAACGATGCTTCGCAATCACGTTCCATGCACTTGTTAATGGCAAATAGTTGAATTTATCACTTCACTGGAATCTCTATTGTTTTGTTATCAAACATTATTATCTCCTGTTATCACACACGTACTGACAAGTAACGCGTCAACTTGAAGGTAATAAGAATCTTCTGGTTCAATAGTAGTGGAAAAATGTCGAGTGCTGGATTAGATTGAGTGTGTTCTTTTTCCTTATTAGACATTGGTTAATCAACATTTGTTTTGTAGTTTATGAGACGAGGATTTTTGGTTGAATTTCATGTTTTATGTCATCGTAATCTCTAGACAAATATTGGTTACATATGTAATGTTATGATATTGTTCATCTTTAAATTAAAAAATCAAATAATACTTTTTATCTATTTTATTTCACCAAATACATACAAATTATATTTTTGCATATTAGAAAATTAAAAGTATAAAAATAGTACACCCCCTGGCACACAAGCCACTGAAGAAACACGGATGGGCTTCAGTCAGTAAAAGTCTAACACGCCCTCCTACTCCACTTAGAGCGGGAGAAGTTATTTGATGATTTCACATTGAAAAAAAAAAAACGGATATCCAAGTCGGTCCAAGGTACCGACTACGACGCGGACGGTCCGGAGCTCCAGAGAAAGGAACCTCCTAACAATGCCATAATTATTAATAATATTATCAATTAATTTTTTTAAATATCTGAGATAATAAACTATTTCATAAAAACTTTTTTTAAACAAAAGCTTGAGTTTATGCAACGGCTTTCATTTTGTTTTTGTTTTTTTTTATGACAAAGAATTGCTCTTAAAAAACCACCTGTTTGGAGTACCATCATTAATAAAATAAAAAATCTTATCATTTACTTTAAGCAGTTGTAAAAACAGCTGTATTGCGTAAATGACCTTGGTTCTATCTAATATTATTTTGTGTTACTGTAATAAACAAAAATTGTATTACTGCCATAGTTAATAAGATTCTGATTTAAAAATTAGACATGTACATAATATCTACAATAAAACACGTTTCACATAACTTTAGTCTCAATATCGCTGTTTTCGTCTGTCTGTTAATCACTTAGGTACTTCGAAACCACGCAACGGATTTTGATACGATTTTCACTTTCATTGAGAGAATTTCTCCCAAAAGGTTTATAAGTAATAATACATGTCTATTATAGTAGAGATTAAAGCCGAGAATTTCAAAGATTTGTAATGAAGTCGTAGTCGAGATGTTCGATGTTTTTGAAAGTTGTTATATTTATATCTGAAGTAGCGTATGTCTGCTAATCTTGTAACTTTTCATTGTACCTCAAAAATACTGCAAAATGTAAACATGACGTGATATAATTATTTATTTGCTAAGCAAGGCACACCAACGTAACGTTTACGAAGATAAATGTTTACGAAGATAGCAACAATAGCAGTCACAACTTGCCATTTAAATAGCGTTTTCGCTTTTCTCATTACATATTCATGAAAGATTATTATAACTTAGAATTTTCTTTGTAAATGAAGTGACTCGTTTAGAATAAAGATGGCCTTCAGTAAAAATCATGCAACAATGTCTTATTGTCCTTATTGAAGCATGTCAATAAAAGTAGCGTTTATTTTATTGGATTGGATACATTGCATTCAAATTAGCTCGTAAACCATTTGTAAATAACTACGTGCCCAATCGAATGCGTGTATTGTAAGCAGGGATTTCCCTGTCAGGTGCTATCCTTGTTTTATCAATAGGATCGTGACTGCGTTTTGGAATCTTATTTCCAGGAGCTCTTTGTGGTCCTTCGTGGCGGCTTTTGTTATACAGAAAGGATTAAATTATAGCGCTTCTGAATTCCGAAAATAAACTCCTTTAGACACCAACTGGACAATCACTGGCATGCAACTTCAAATAGTCGACATAGGTACACCTATGCATGTTTCTATGCAACATAAATGCGTAAAATATATAGAAAAATAAATAGGTTCTAAAAATTGGCAACTTATTTGCTATTATTTGGTAACCCAGTTATGACAGCTGCTAACAAGCAAGGACATTAAAAAAACGACAAACAGCAGATAGTTGCTTTGGTTTTAGAAACCGGGAAACACAGTAGTGGTTAATATTTTGGCGAGAAACTAGCGTCAGCAAAGGAAATACCAAACAGTGGATATCCACTTCGGGTTTTAAATTTTATAAAAGTTTGCTTGACCGAGTATTTTTTGTAGCTTAAACTCTTCTTAACTTTAAGCGACGTTTTAAATAGATAAGTAAACTTTTCATCTGCAAATGATATTTATTATTATTATTTAATTACTAGCCATTAAAGTCCCACTGCTGGGCGAAGGCTTCCCTACTCTCTTTCCAATTCTCTCTGACCAGAGCTACAAATGAAATGTTCAATTTGTGAGATAGTATAGAACTGCCTTAAGTTAGGACCTTGTACGGAAGAACTATCCAGTTTGAGGGAGCGCAGCTATAGAATAAAGTACAAAAGAGATCAGGGATTCTATGTGAGCTATCACGCACTTTATAATTTGGTATTATGCTTAATTTGCATATTTTTTAAATTATTTCTGCTTGAGTTAAGTTTTCATTTTATTTGTTGGTATATTGCCATGGCTAGCTGACATATAACTAATTATTGAATTTATGTTCTGTGTCTCGTAATGTTTATTACTTTGCCTATGTATGTATAGAATCAAGTCCATCCGACTAAACAGACAGCTGTGCTGCTGGCGAGTTTGTTGCGCCACTTCTTCTTCTCAGCTAAAGCACTAGGAAGTGGTGAAGGGTGGGCGTTTTGAGGGACTGTCTTATGTATTTTGACGTTCGAAAAATGATGATTGTCAGCCTACTTTGATCATTTTGAAAAGAGGTTGAGTTGTTGGCAAACCAACAATAAATATAAGTATGAACTCGATAGACCAACCATTATTTTTACTTAAGTTATTTTGGTATGTTTCTCATACTTATGTGAAGACTTTTGAGAAATAAGTTTCTTTAAACCGAATTTTATAACCAAGATGAAAACAAGCATGCCAATAACTACTGTAAGCTTCATGAGTGCAACTTTCTGGAAGGATCAAGGTACAATTGATAAATTACTATACTTAGGTGCCTGTGCATTAACGTGTGTTATCCTGTTCTACACGTGCAACTCATTATCTGTATAATACAGTTACTGTAGAGCTATGTTTTATTTTAACAGTGCGTGAAGACTTGGATAGTAATTGTGGTCATCATCATTATCATCATTGGTCTACAGCTAAGCCTAGTAGATTTCATCAAAACAGTGTGAAGAATTGCCGACAGGCATCAAAACTGTGAAGGAAAAACATCGTGAGGAAACCGGCTGAAAATGTCTTAGAGCAAAAAATTTAAAGACATATAACATCTTCCAACCCACGCTGGGCCCTGGTGGTGGATTAAGGCCCACTCCTTATCACCAACAGGAGGCCTCTGTCCCAGTAGTGGGAACGATATAGGTTGATTATGAATGAAATTATGTATGGATCGGGCACAGGGTTCAACTAGACGTTGCCTGGTCAGGGTATCACGGAGAGAAACATTGGTATCTTTCCTTTCGTTTTGTAACAAGGGCAAAAGTTTTACAACCAGTCTTACCCAAAGGGTATCGTAATGCGCCGCTCGCGAGCCGCTTGCGAACTGCGCGCGTGCTGCACGCGTGCTACTACTGCAACTGTTTGTTGCGCCTCTCGCGCACGCAGATTGCACGCGCGATGTACGCAAGCGACTCGCGAGCGATTCGCGAGCGGCCCGCGAGCGGCGCATTCGTGGCGCGTTTGCCAGGTCTGGACACGCCCTTACCAAGTAACAGGGTTGTAAAAGTCAGATAAGCAGTCACTTCATGTAAAATACTGGTATTCAGCTACATCCGGTTAGATTGGGAGATGACCCCAACGTACATAGTTGGGATGAGGCTAAACAGATTGTTGTTATGAAGTTTGGTACTTACCTACTCTCTTTGCGAATTACTCTTATTGTTTAATATTGAATTAGTCTTTTTTTTCGGGAACGTCCAATTTCTACCAACTTATTCGAAATGAAATGTAGTAAAGGCCGTTGACCACCAAACAGACAGTCTTGAATTTCACGTGACGTCTTGATATTGTGATAACGATAAGTAAACTTTCCAGATAATAGGAATCACTTGCAACACATTTGATATGAAGAAAGTATGTCAATAGTTTGTTATTTGGCTCTTTGCGTGCCTGAGGGTTACCTTGTTGAATTTATCAACAAATGAAATGTCTTAATAGGAAAAAGAAACTAGAGGGAAAAATAATGTATCTCAATTTTAAGTCTCCAGCATATTTATAATGTATCCCATGCCGATTTCGGCCTCGGTGACTGTTTCTGTACTTTTTTTACGATTGATGGAACAACCGTAAAACAGAGGTCAAAAAAATATTTTTCACTGCATAATTCCCAACATTTTGAGCTCGGCGCTTTGAGCGTAAACTATCAAATTTAATGTGGAATATTAAAGGGAATTCAATAAACTAAAAACTATTCCACTGAGTCCTGCATTTTTTTTTAAATTTAATTAAAACTGCGTAAATCCTTATAATTTGGCGGTCATTCGATTCAACTAACATCATGTTTCATTCAATGTTGCTGGGGTGCGCTATTATCAAATATATTTAACTCAATACATGACTTTCAGCCTTGTTTCAGTCATTCATATAATTTAATATGAGTAGAGTTAATTTAATAAAATGGCCAGTACTTAGAATGTTGATTCAAATTGCGTTCAATAGGTAAACCCACGATTTGCGGTAACATTTGCGGTTTGCGGGTTAGCAATAGGTCACCATCCTAGATTAGGTTCCTTCATATTTATTCATGAAAATAAGTCTACAGTTTGATTAATCAAATAAAATTTGTCCCTTGATACCCATGATAGCAACAATTTATTCCATAAATAAAGATTAATTGGCTGTTGTTAATACATTAGTTTGATTTATTGTCATTAAAATATGCGGTAAGATGTCTTCCGTAAATAAACTATTATTTGCAGTATAAACTTTACTAGATTGTGTGCCCCTACTTCTCCCGAAATAATTAATTTGCTTTTGATTTCTTAATTTTTGAAGTATCGTTTCATCCATATGATATTAACTAACTCATTTTAGGCAATGGGTATTTTTACATCAATTCGCCTACTTAATTGAAGCTTTCTCTCATTTTAATTATTTTTATATTCTACTAGCTGTTCGTGACCGGCGTTCCCCGGGTAAATATTATACAATAATGACATCAAAACTACCGGAGGATTTTCCAAAAAAATATGTTTTTTCCTAACTCCTGTCAAGGTGGACCTGGAAAAAGAAGCCTGGAAGAAATTGGGGAGGTCTTTGCTCACCAGTGAAATAGCGTAAGCTAATTATAGAAAAAAACCTAGTCCTGCGAAAAAATACGATCACAACAAAAAAAAAAAAACAGGCAAATCCGTCGAGCCGTTCTAAAGATTCTTTCGTATATTGCGGCGGATTGATATTCATTTATAAGTATACTCGTCGAGTTTTCTGCTCAGTTGCATATTGACTTTGCACCCAATCAAAACTGATTGAAAATAATAATTGCAAAATATCGCAAATGCGTAATAATCCCAGCAAGTCTTGTAGCAAATTACGGATATAACGTCACCCATAAATTAATAATTAATTGCCGTACCTTTTAGCGGTAGGATATCGTAAAAACAACTTTTTGGGGTTTTTCCTCAATTGCATCTAGTACTTTTATGCTAAAATTCCAGTTCCTAGGTACAAAATAAGCAAGTTTTTGTCCAGTTTAACCGCAAACGGCTCTCTATACCTATCTTTATTGGTATGATTATAAAGATTATGAAGTTAAAGTTCTGTGGTTACCTACTTAGTTATAAGCACTTGTTGCATGTGCGAAGTATGTAAATCAAAATAATGCTGATAAGATAGTGACTTATCTAACGCACTTTGATTGATTTATATCCATGTCTTGTTTACTTTTCCGCCTGTTTCTATATCTGTAAAACGGTAGAAAGTTGCTCTTTGTTGATTTAACGTTACATAAAGAAAACACTCTTTTCTTGGTAATACTTTTAAATCGCACATTTGAATTGTTTGGCAATTCAACAACGACAGATTCTCCAGTACATTTTACCATTTTAAAATGCCCCACCCAGAAATAACATTAACATCATAAACGTTATTTCTAAAATGGTAAAGTATAAAACATGATACATTCATCTCTTTCATTCATAGTTGCTCTATTGAACATTCATTAAAAAGTTTATTACAACATTAATAATTTGCATTAACCTTAATAATTTATATCTATATCTATACTATTAATAAAGAAGAAATATTTTATTGTTTGTTTGTTTGCATTGAATAGGCTCCGAAAGTACTGACGCGATTTGAAAAATTCTTTCACTGTTGGGAAGCTACACTATTCCCGGGTGATATAGGCTATATTTTATCCCTGTATTCCCGTATTTGTAACCACGAAGCGCTGCTAGTCGTTTATACTTTGACATGTTGCCATAGTAGATATTTCGGATAGAAATAACATAAAAAAAAAACCAAAGATATCACGACAGTTACTTTTAACAATGTGCACTCTTAGCACCGTTGAAGGTAACTAAATAACATCTTGATTAGTCCTTAAATCTACATTGCTGCCAATTGGCGACATTATGCATTTAAGGTGAATCTAGTCCAGATTTTTCTCATACAAACTTCGGGAGTATATTACTCCACTGTTTGACAATGTACATAAAAAATTAAACATGGGGTGATTTTGTATTATTATTAATATTGTCTGTACGGAAACAGAATACTAAAATTAAAAATCATTAAAAAGTTAGGAGTCAACAAAGATTAGTTTTTCTTGCCAATTTAACCTAATTTTGGTCGTGTTTCAGTAATAAAAGAAGTATAAAATCTCCAAAACTGAGCTTTGTCGGAACCGACTTAGGTTCCGACAAAGCTCAATAAACTTTTTTGGTAATCGATTTATGCTGTGGGTTTGTCAGAAAACCTGATCTTCCGAAGGACTTCTTAATTTTTTACGCGCCTGTTTTACCATAACCGATCCTACAGCTCACTCAATAATGTTGTGCGTGTAGACTAGCGTCTAACTGCTCATCACGGGTACTTCCTCCTTCAGACACGAAGCCTGGTGAGACAGTGTGCTTTTCAGCCAGGCCCACTAGTTAGTTCGAGTATCCTCACGATAAGCCTTTTCGGCTTAGCATAGGAGTTGTTCCGTTGCTCTCCACTTCCTCTACGCATTTGCTTAAGACAGCCACCGTATCAGGTTTTATCCTGCAAAAGTCCGTTCTAACCCTTAACCCTTCGCTGGCTATTATATACTTAACCTGTAAGGTTTTCCCAGGAACGGGAAAAGTTAGGTCGATGCAAGATTGGCATGAGTCAATCTTTGAGATTTAATTAGCTGCACACGATACGGTTGCTAGTTGCAGCCGTAAGCCCGCACATGATCCAAACTAGTTTTTGTTGCGTAACGTTAGACTTATTGAACCTAACTCTATATCCTAGCCGCGTGTTATAGCAAATGCTACAATTCCGAAGCGATATTTTGCGTTTACAAAATGGCAGTATTTCTCACGAATACTTAATACTCGCCTGGTATTGTATTCCGTAAAGGGGATGGCAAAAGTGGATCATTATCATCATTTCAGCCGAAAGACGTCCACTGCTGGACATAGCTCTCTCCCAAGCACCGCCATTTCGACCGGTTCTGCGCCTCTTGCATCCAGCGGATTCTTGCGGCCTTCAAAAGGTCATCGGTCCATCTTGTGGGAGGCTTTCCAATGCTACGTCTTCAAGTTCGCGATCGCCACTCCAAAAACTTCCGGCCCCATCGGCCATCTGTTCTATGAGCAATGTGTCCTGCCCACTGCTGCTTAAGTTTGGCAATTCTTCAAAGTGGATAGGACATCCAAATTTCTCCCGTTATGTCAAAAGTCTAATAAAATAGCGAGCAACCCTACTGGTACTAGCTGAGGGTTTCGTAACCAGGGATGGAGCTATGGACCACATCATGCTCAGGAGTCACGTACTTTCAGTTGTGGCGAACTTCTGTTGTTATTATCGCATCGCGCGCAGCTTCTTCTAGTCAGCTAGGACAGCCTCAAGTCAATATTGGTAGAAACCTATTAAGATCATTAGCTAGATACTGTTGGTACTTGTTTCAATAATTTTCCGGGTCTTTCACGTTGCAATAGCTGCCTCATATAATTGAATGAGTTTCATGGTATCAAGTTTCCGGATCGATAGTTGATTAGTCTATTTCCCGATTGCAACTTTTCACTCGTCATAGTGGAACGTAATAAATTGGAATGCACCTGCTTTGGTAAGCCCTGTGTTCTAAATCTTTTCTTCTCGTAGACAATATTGAGTTCAATTTTCCGTAATAAATCTTAATTGGATCTCTCTGTATGCATAGGGAAAAAGCTTGCTTTTCATCAGCTCATAATAATGTTATCCTTATAATTTACTATTATGTTTAATTCTTAAGGGGAATCTAGTCACGGCGCGGGCTCGAACTTACTGGTGGGCCTGGCTAAAAAGCACGCTGTCTCACCAGGCATCGTGTCCAACAGAGGTAGTACCAGTGATGAGTAGTTAGACGCTAGTCTACACGCACAACGTTATTGGGTGAGATGCAGAATCATTTGTATTAAAAGAAGCGCGTAAAAAATTAAGAAACGTCCTTCGGAAGATCGGGGTTTATGAAAAAAACACTGCATAAATCAATGACCAATAAAATTTATTGGACTTTTTGATATTTGGAGCTTTGTCGGTACAGACTTAGTTTTTATGGTAGTATTCTGTTTCCGTACGGACAATATTAATAATTTAATGATACAAAACTAGATATACCAAGTTTCAGTGGAGTAATACACTCTCAAAGTTTGTATGGAAAAAATGTCCACTAGATTCACCTTAAATAACCTTTATAGTGATAATCTCCTTGAAGTAGACCTCGTGTTGAATCCGAAGTGTGCGATAAAATCAATGATTAAAAACTTTAGAAAATAATAAATATGATTTATTGTGAGAAGGGGATTTTCCCTGTACTAGTCTAGTCGAGTGCTACGATATTCAATTGTTTTTATGCATTTGGGGGCCATTATCGAGTGTTTGTTCTAAATGATTTACGTATATATTTGCTGTCCCACATTTTATCAATAACCTAGTACGTACCTCTCTCATTTAACAAAGTTAACTACATCTTTAACTCAATCGACTCAGCCTATCGCAGGCCACTGCTGGACATAGGTCACTCCCAAACTGCGCCACAACACTCTTTCCTCCGCGTTTTGCATCCAGTCTGTCCCGGACAAACATGGCCAACCCACCGCTACTTCTCTGCTAGCTTGCTTCCTCTGAAAATTATGTCACTTCTTTACGAACTGGAACCTCATCATCATCAGCCTGTAAATGTTCCCACTGCTGGGACACAGGCCTCCTCTCAGTGAGAGGGATTGGGCCGTAATCCACCACGCGGGCCCAGTGCGGGTTGGTAGATGTCACATGTCTTCGAATTTTTGGTTCTAAGACATGTCGATTTCCTCACGATGTTTTCCTTCACCGTTTTGAGAGCAGTGGTGATGAAATAATTTACACAAAGTAAAGCGCCTGGCTGGGTTCGAACTCACGACCTACAACTCGTAAGTCGCGGCCGTTACCACTTGGCCACCACTGCTCTCACTGGAACCTCATCATGCAACAATTCTTATCGTCACTAATTAATTTCGTAATTTTCCTCTGCATTCCATCAATTTATGATGCATTTCACAATTTTTTATCATGTTTATGTACTTATAGCTAGCATGTACCTATGTAAAGTTATATATTATAGTAGCGTCTTTGAGAATGTGTAGAAGTAATAAACCTTGTTATTATTTTTCTTCTATTGGGTCAATAGCACGTACTTATTACTATAAGATATCATCTAGTATGTCGTCATAAGGACATGGACAGGTCTTTCGTCAACATTCACCAGTCTATCCTAAGTGCAGGTGGCAGTAAGACATGATAGGACACCGACTGCTTCTGGGTAAGATGGGGCATGGTTTGTGGCGCAATGAAATTATTTTAGACCAGCTGCGTCCCGCGAGTTTCACCCGCATAACTCTCGATCCCGTAAGAATATCGGGATGAAAAGGATCCTATATTCTAACATGTCTCTATTTAAGCGTGAAAGTGTAATAAACAAACATACATGTAGATTAAATGATGAACGAAAATGGGAATATAGAAACTACTTGTATATTCAGTGACAAAATTAGATTAAAACCTACTTGCGTTTTTAATCTTAATATTTATTTGAATATTTAACTAAAATTGGAAGCGGATTAAAATTAAAAGTAACTCTACAAGTATTTACCTTATTTTTTAACTCTTAGCTAATCTACAAAATTGATACAGTGTACCGAATAATTTTATGTTTAGTTATTGTGTGAAAGTACATAACATACAGAAAACCTTCGTTTTAAAATGGCGACCAAATATTAACATTTCCAAGTATCTGTTATTTCCAGGAACAGTTGAACAATAACAGATTGGTACCCAATAGGTACTAATTGACTTTGTGTGGTACTCTTAATTTATATGACGATTTATTGCATATTAGAGAAACAAACCAACGTGATATCTCACGTGGCCTTAAACGATTGGAATGGAAATATTGTAATTTTAAATAGTTCTAGGTATTTGGCTCTGTTCTCGTGTTGAGATTTTATTTTCTCAGGTTTATTTACTTGCTGAAGACCTATTCATCATACTTAAGTCGGCGGTAACAATTCATGAGCACCCTAATCGTGTAACCCACTCAATCAAATCAAATCAAAATATTTTTATTTCATATAAACCTGCATGGGCACTTATGAAACGTCAGAAGCTAGGTGCATGGTTCCAAATTGTTGTTTCCTATGGAGAAGAGCCGGCAAGAAACTCCACGGTTACTCTTTTAAAAATAATTGGCTTTAACAATATTTTCAAATTACAGAGATTAAATGTATGGGAGGACAGCGCAGGCCTGTCAATAAGTACCAGGTACTTAGACGAATACAGAATAGAAAATCGTCTACAAATCTACAGTCAGTAAGGCCTACAACGTTCTCTCATTCACAATATGTAAAATAATCTACATAAATAAAATGAACCTAAATAAAATTGATGTATAATGTCAATTAATGACGAGAATATGTCAGCATTGTAAAAATAAAAAGAATAAAAAAGAACTTTGTATTTGAGAGCAGTTAATAGACTTTCACATAGTTATGCTGTTAATGAGGTACCAGGGAAGCCACATGTGTAGAAGGAATTAATGCCAAACTTCCCTGTCTTCAACGTAGTCTTTTATCTTATAATATGCTTTTTTGATAAGGACACGTTTGATGTGCGTTTTATACTTTCCATCGCTAAGTTCTGTAACCGACTTTGGCAACTTGTTACAGATGCGGATACTGTTTATTAGAAATGACTTGCTAGTTTTAGTCAGTCTAAATTTTGGAATCACAATTTCATCTTTACTACGTGTATTCAGATTATGGAAATCGCATCGTTTTTTGAAAAGGCCTAAGTTTTTGCGAACATATAAGATATTTTCTAGGATGTAAAGAGAAGGCAGAGTTAATATATCAATTTCGCTGAATTTGTTTCTAAGAGACTCGCGAGGCCCCATTCTATAGATTGCGCGGATTGCCCTCTTTTGTAAAATGAAAATTGAATCTACGTCAGCTGCCGATCCCCACAGCAGAACGCCATAAGACATAATACTGTGAAAATAATCAAAGTAAACTAACCTAGCTGTGGCTACATCAGTCACCTGCCTTATTTTTCTTACTGCGTAAGCAGATGAGGTTAATCTACTTGAAAGAGCTCTAATGTGAGCACCCCATTGCAATTTTGAATCTAAAGTAATTCCCAAAAATACAGTTTCCGAAATAGCATCCAGTTTCTTGCCATCAAGTTTTAAGTTTAGACCTACTTGGGGTACATTTGGTAACGAGAACTTAAGACATTTAGTTTTGTTCGCATTGAGTAAAAGATTATTAGCAGCAAACCATTTCGAAAGAACAGCTAGACTATCATTGACATGTAAGACATCCGTATCTTTCCTATCTATTCCAAAAATAAGAGAAGTGTCATCAGCGAATAAAATTATATCCGAGAATTTAGCCATCAGGTAAGGAAGGTCATTAATATAAACTAGAAATAAACAAGGGCCAAGAATTGAACCTTGAGGCACGCCCATCTTAACTAGAGACCCCGAGGACGTCGCCCCATTAACGTTTACTTTTTGCTGCCTGTTTGATAAATAGGAAAGTACAAGATCAGCAGCTTGTCCACGAATTCCGTAGTGGTGTAATTTACAGATCAGTGGTCAACGCAGTCAAACGCTTTTGAGAGGTCACAGAAAATGCCAATGGCGTCCTGGGAATTCTCCCAGGATTCCAAAATGTGACTGATGAGTTTTACTCCTGCGTCAGTCGTCGACCTACCTTTCGTGAAACCAAACTGTCGACTATGTAAAATCCCATTCGAGTTAAAGTGTGACAACATCTGGTCCAGCATGATTTTTTCATAAATTTTGCTCAATGCTGGAAGCACAGATATAGGTCTATAATTAGAGGGATCACTCTTACTACCCGATTTGAAAATTGGTACTACTTTACTATGTTTCATTAAGTCAGGAAACGTACCGCTGTCTAAATATTGATTAAATATGCCTGTTAGGACAGGGGCAATTGTGTCAATGATATTTTCGAGAACCTTAACGGAAATCCCCCATAAGTCTTCAGTGTTTTTTAACCGACTTCAAAAAGAAGGAGGTTATCAATTCGACATGTTTATATTTTTTTTTTTTATGTTTGTTCGGGCATAACTCCGTCGCATATAGACGGATTTGCAAAATTCTTTTTTTGTTCGAAAGGGGTTTACTCCGAAATGGTCCCATTGAAATTTCATATAGATCTGATGATGCGTTTCGGAGACATACAACGGAACTCTTCAAAAAATTACAGCAAATTATTAATTATTTGCATAAATAAAACATTCAGATGGTGACTTTAATCGCTAATCGTTTGTCTTTCTGCTAGTTTTCACTTTATATTACTTCAGATATATATTAATTCTATGTTTTGACGGATAAAGTAATGAGTGTGTCCGTTATAATGGTCTCAGCCACTTTATCTGTCTTGTTATACATAATTTGCATGAATAATTGAATGATCTGTTATTCGTATGGTGTACAAAATAAAGAGTTGCATGTGTGTGACGCATGTTTCCCCCAACTTGTTCTTTTTTGCGTCATGTTTACCGCAATTAAACTTATTTTTTTTTCGTTCTATTTTGTACATTATATAGCTTACCACATTATGCAGTTGAAAAATTCATCTCTTGTAGGTATTTATTAGCTTTGGAAGAGGCTTTGATGATGGCTAGATCTAAGTTTAGTCTTCTTTGCTGTTACCTTAACCCAACTGATCTGAGGTAACTAGACAAGAAAATGCTAAAAGGGTAAAATTATCTATAGGTACTGTAGGAGCCTTATGGTTTCCCTATCCCGGGATCGAATAATAAAACACCTTGTTTGTGTTCGTTTTGTATGTATTTTCTATAAGAGCATTCTACAACTCTTATTTTTAGATTTTTCCCTCGGCTCGTTAGCCCAATCTCATCTTACTACTTTTTCTGCTATTCTATCTCTAAATTAGTTTGACTGTGCGAATGTCTTTAGATTTACTCAATACCAGTATGTACAACGTAAACTCGTCTTTTAAAATCAACCTTCGCAATACCTAAGTATCTCCCAATCTTACAAACTCATCATCGAGAGATTTATCCGTCACACAAAAAACAAAAGAAAAATATTTTCAGAAAAAGATTAGTAAACCAGCATCGATTTCCCAAATAAGCGGTTAGAAATCATATAAAAATTGCGATGTTATTTGACAGCAGAATCAACTAAAACTTTACAGAAACTTAAATGTAAATATTTACATCGTCAATGCATTTACCACTCGCTTTACTCTTTTCTGAGCTTAAAACTTTCCAGACAAGTAAATATTTTTAAAGTAACTCTGTACCAAGAAAAAACCCAAACGTTTTCTTGTTTATTTATTTAATGCTTCACGCTCAGAAATAAACAGAGGCGGACTTAATGCCGTATTCATTTTTTACCAGTCAAACACCGTTTCTTAGTTTCTTACTAAGCATGACATAGGCTATGGTCATATAGATAAACTCACCAACTATCAGAATGTGACAAACAGATAACACTCTTTGTATAACTTCATAATTAAATTCAGTGTTAATTTTTATGGCCCGAGACCGAATGATTACCTCATTCAATGCAACTGTGTTTGTTTGTTTTTGTCTGTCTGTGTGACCGCGTTGTAATTCTAAAATTCGCAACGGATTTTCATGCGGTTTTCACCATCATGTAGATTATATAATCCGAAAGGTGTATGCGTATAATACATCAATATTAAACTTACTTGTAACCAGCTAACTAGCGCCCGCGCTAATGACGACTATGATAAAAGTAATAAATGTGTAAACAGGGTAAATTTTTAACCAGTATGTAAATTGTAACCATGAATTCAGCATATCACTCTAGACGTAGAAATTTTTCGTCGATCAGCTGTTCCATACATTTTGACCGCGTAGGTAATAATTACACATTTCCATGAAACAGCTGATTTTTTTTGTATAACCAACGAAAAATTTCTATACTAGGGGGTCTAGATGATATACTGAATTTATGGTTAGAGTTTGCGCACTGGTTAAAAATGTACCCTGTATGTGAGCCAAATTTCATCCAAATCCGTTTGGTCGTTTTTGCGTGATTGAGTAACAAGCATTAACATACGAACTTCCACATGTATAATATTAGTTGATGAAGAAATCTCGATGGTATAACTAGTCATAAAAACCATGCGAAGCAGGAGCAGGTCGCTAGTGCTCTTATTATGTACGTTACATCTATATATTGCACTGTAGAAGGACGTTCTGTGGTTTTAATTTCCATCAAGCACGTTAATATTGAAGAGTTATTAAAATCTCAGATTGTACAAGATTGTTAATCAGATTGAAATAATCTTGAGGCTGATGTATACGCATGATTATAACGGCCGGTCGGTTCTGTTGGCAGCTCTTAGTTGGAATGGCAAACGAGTTGATAATCGTGCTACTAGGGAAAGATGGCTGCCAATTTTGGTAACTTTTTAAATGAGGAGGTTTTCAATTCGTCTGTATTTTTTTTTGCATGTAGTACGCGGTTGTTACTCTAGAACCTTTCGCCCTCATTGGCTGTCTATTCTGCGAGCATTGTGCCATTGGGTTCTCCTAAGGATCTCTTGATTTCTATAAACTTCAAGCATAGGCCTCTCCATCGCCCTTTGGGTGACTTTCAGCTTGCTGATAAGCCTTCTGGTAGTTTATTATTGTTGTAAAACCTTAGCCTTGACTGTGAAAGCTTAGACAAGTGATGGACAAAGCAGTACATACAATAGGAATCTAACCACAAAAACCACACGTGAACTAATCACATGACAGCGAAACATACACAAACAATGGTGTGACCTCATGTTATGTATCATTGTCACTGACACTGCCTACATGTGTGGACCATATGGGCACGGGTCGTAGACATCGTGCTTCGTGCATACAAATTGATATGATTGACCTTACAGTGTTTATGTTCCTATTGTACTTCCGATTGTTATTGAACTATTGATCGATATCGGTTTGATATTTTGGTGTGAGAGAGTGGTGTTAAGAATCTTGGCAGTTTCTTTAGCTTTAGAGCTTAAAGGCCCTAAGTTCATCATTATTAGTGGCCTTTACCTACCAACTTCTGAGTACAGACGTCCTTGCTTTTGAGTCATGTTTCCCTGGACATTAATGCGGAGACTGACTTGCAATGGCTCAAGCTCGCTCCATTTCTTTTTACAAAACGGCGATACACTAAACGTGGCGAACGCTCGCTTCGAGTACTTGACTCAAGCGTGCTTCATTTTAATTCAGAATGGCGGACGTAGTGCTTGTGTGTGCATTTTACTTTGGAAAAGTATGTTTTTATTCTGGAAATAAAGTAAAACGACAAAAGTATGTTGTGCTTGCGACGCCGACGACGCGTCAACTTGCTCTGACTTTTTTGTAAACATGCGCGCGCAATGCTCGCATCGAGCATCTCGGCTCGTTGCATTGGCTACTATGAAACGCGTTACAAAACTCGATACGTTACGAACAAACGTTACAAGTCAGTCTCCTCCCAGGACCATATAAGTCTAGTCCTAAGGTCCAGTTAGTTATCTTTTATCAACCTTTGTTCGTGTTAACGTTAACTCGCTTACCTTGTTAAACCAATATTATTGTGTTCGAACAATTATATTTACTTTCAAGTTCAGACCAGGTCCTTATTAAATGATTGCCTTTTATGAAGAACGTTAACTTTTTAATTGATTGATTTTTATAATCTTTCAACGTTAAGCTTTACAAATACATTTAAAAACTGTCATCTGACACAAAAATTTTAAAGTGATATATTTTGATTTCACTTTCTAAGCAATAGAATCCATATCTTATCAGAATCACAGCACGATTTTTAAACATGGTTTTCATTATAGTTTTTTACTTGAATTTTCCGCCTGGCTACTGTATAACTATGTCCATGTGTAATCATCATCATCATCATTTCAGCCCTGAATCATCCACTGCTGAATTTAAGCCTCCCATTTTTTCCGCCATACTTCCCGGCTTCGTCCGTGCGGCCCTCATCCAGGTGCTTCTTGCGACTTTGTCGATATCATCAACCCAATGCGTTTTTGGATGGCCCTGGTTTTCGTTGGCCTAAAATTGACTACCATTTATCCATAGGAATTCCATTCAGCAGCTCAACTTACATAACTTCTACATCCGTTGGATAATCCTATCAAATAACATTCACACACATATTTAACCTATTTTTGAAACTCATTACTACACAAATAATCATGTAGGTTTTTTATTATAGACTCATTTGATTTTTTATTTGTTTGCTAACAATATAGCTGGCTTCATAAATAGGTGTTGAAGCTTTTATATTATGTTCGTTCAAGGTTCTTGTATACTATGGTAAATACTTATTTTAATTGCTTATTAAAATCTGTAAGACTTTGCATGCTTGCTAATTAGTTGTTGATTGAATTGGATATGATTTAGCTGAGGTATGTTTGGAGCACATTTTTAGTAAATAATTAAGCGCTTTTTTATGACAGAGTAACATAGTCGTGTGCGTGAAAAAATAGTGGCTTCAGTGGAAATTATTTTGTTTGTAGTAAACTTAGGTACGAACAGTAGGTACTAGGCAGCTAATCATAAATAATATTTATCATGACAAAATTTAACTTACTTTTAACATTGAGACAGTTATAAATATCCATTTACTTATTAATCGAAGGTAGGTACTAAAGGAACTGAAAGTAGGAAAGACCTCAGTCTTACCTACTTTCCTGTAACAGATCTAACCTAGTTTCTGCAGACTTTGCTTTAAAAACAGAATGTCAATATTGTTACGGAGCCCGACTGGAAATAAAGCGTGTTCTGTATTTGTAAAATAGGCCAAACACGTCCAAATACTATCAATTCAATTCCATTACAATACAATTCTGACGAACTAAAATAAAATTCGAATAATGATAATTGCTTGCAACACCACAAAATCATGATAGAATCTATATTTAGACCAAAACCACAAATGGGATCTGAATAGCAAGTGTAGGTAGGTAGATATTAGACAAATAAATAAACCAAACAGGTGTAGTTCATACTACTGACCAATTTGTGGTTACGACGTAAAAGCATAGTAATATTAGTAATTTTACAGGCGCTATTATTTTTTATAATTCCTGGGCCTAGAAACAAAACACATTTCTGTTAGCGTTCACGCCAAACGCTACGCCAAAATGTATGGGAATGACATTACCTGCGGAAAAGACACGACGTAATATTTCCGCAAGTAATGTTATTCCCATACATTTTGGCGTAGCGCTTGGCGTGAACGCTAACAGAAATGTGCTTTGTCTAGGCCTGCTGAGAACCACAATATCGCTAAACGTTACAGACAGTCTTTCGCTCTGTCTCTATACCTATACAAAACTGATTTTTATATTCCACCAACCACATAATCCTTAAAAATGGTACCTATAAAGGTCTTGTAAAAAGATTCTGGAAGAAAAACTTTTCTAATTCACCACTCGGGCCCAACCATGTATTACTTATGGACGTAAGGTTATTTTAGGGCCCGAACTAATAATGAATGACAACACGATTTCACAACTAGGTATGCCTACTCCCGATGTGTAATAGCCCATCTAAAAAATTTAGTTAATCGGGTGAAGGATTCACTTCGAAGTTTCTAACTACTTTCGGACGGGCCCGTAGCTTTGTTGACGGAATTAGAGACCTACTCTCTAACTCCGGTCTGGTCCCCCAGATATTGATGTAGGTACACCAGCTGTAGAATAGAATCATCTCAAGAATATCATCATTGGCAGCCTTGTTTTATTTTTTGGGAAGCACATCTCGTAGTTCAAACTTTGAGGTTGTCATCTGCTTAACTGGACTTGCCTGTGATAATCTTAATTAAGTTATATGACTAGCAAGGGCTTAAAAAAACTTAAAACTAAAGCGACTGCTCGCTGAGAGCACCCCCTGTGGGGTATGGATCTCGGCTTAGGATATCGCTGGAACAGGCAGCAAGGGACAAATTTAATCGGGCTTAAAGGCAGCCTTGTTGCACCCACTGCTAAATATAGGCCTCCTCCAATGTGTGCTATGCGTCCCTGGTATGTGCGAGTCTCATCAAGATTTAATAAAAAATAATGCCCTAGAGTTTAGTTTAATAGGATAGCCCTCCAGAGTAACTGCTAAAACAAGGGCTGACATTAACTGAGGCTTTGGAAAGCAATCAATATGGCTAGCCTCTTCCCAACTGTGTTGGGATCGACTTCCAGTCTTACCGGATGCAGCTGACCAGTATTTTACACGGAACGACTGCCTATCTGACCTCTACAACCCAGTTACCAGGTGATACAATATCCATTAGTAAGGTAAGACTGGTTGTCATAATTCCTTGTTCATCGCGTCAGAAATAAAGTATGGGAAATCCAACACCCTTTAATCTAAAATAACCTTTACAGCAAGCCAACCTTAATTTAGGGCTTAAAAACAAGTTGGTTCATAGCACGGGTCAGTTTTTGTGTTTAACCATTAGCGAGACCCTCGTCAAAGTGCGTATTGTGGTTAGTTTTGACAGTGGTGATGAAAGATTTTTTAATTAAAATGAATCTTCGGATATCACATTAGTTTCACTGTGATCTGTGCCAACTTGAAATAAATTTATTCGTAACTACCAGCGCACCGCGGTGACTTCCGCATAAGTCTCTATCTCGTTGGAATATCTAAGCTGTGTCCTGTGTTCTAATCCAGGTCATGGTCTATCTATGTGCTAAATTTTATCTAAATCTGTTCAGCCTTTTAGCGTGAAAGCATACAAAAATCGAATCTTTTTTCTTTGTAATTTAGTTTAGACAAAAGTAAACACTTTTCTAAATAAGATGATAATCCTGTCTTTGACTAGGTACAGCAAATGTTACCTCCAAAACTAAATATCTACCTATGTACAGAGGCCAGCACATCAAGCTACCCCAATCTGTCAAATTTCTTTGATAGTTTTTCAACTTTATTACAAACGAATAAGGTTTATGTTCAATTGGGAAAATTTTACAGTTTGGGATAGCTTGACCTGCTGGCGATTGTACTTAAGGATTTTCTGTAGAAAACATCACAATTTGAATTTTTGAATAATCAAACATGGAGGCTGCTGACAGAAGTAAAAACTAAAAACTATGAAATATCAGTGGTCACTCTTATGGTGAATCCATAAGCATTTCCGCTACTAAACATCGCACAACGCGCCTCAAAAAAAGACTGTTTAAAAATCATTAGAATCAATGAAAGCAGTTCGAAATATACATCGTTAATATGTATAGCTGTACACTTCATATCAAATAACTAGGTAATTATGCATGTTGAAATTTGATATCGGTCGTTCAATACTTACATCATTATGTAACTATATCTTACTAGGTAAAGGGAATACCCGTGTATTGTTATTTACCACCTAGATACTGGTAAGATAAATGTGTCGTTCGTAATAATAAACTACTGGTGCAAGTGGCTGCGTTTGCGCAGATATTTTATTAGAATCAGTCGTGGAATAATATTTTACATAACGTAAGTAAATCATGTACCTACTTTTGCTTCAACTAGAAAATCATTGTCGTCATAATAACTACCTAAGCCTGGTTAAGACCCCCCCGAGTGGGTTCCCGCATTGTCGTTGCGGGGGGGCTCAGTAACCGTGGATTCCGGCCACGGTGAAGCCAAGAGGAACCCAAAGGTGGGGCCGCTCGTCAGGGCTTTTGCCTCAAAGCCGACGACGTAGCGGCCAAAAAGTAGGTTGCGGTGAGGTGCACCGCAACTGAGGTGGGCCGCGATGTCGAATGGGAGGCATCGCGGCTGAGGGTTACGGGTTGCGGTAGAGGAGGAGTGCCGGTGCTTCTGAGCAGCGCTCTTCCCTTCCGTGGCCTGGACGGGGCCGCCACCGTTTGATGGCGGACGCGGTGGGGCCGCAGGGGAAGAGGAGTGTCGGTATAGCGTCAGCCGCTCTCCCTATCCCCTGCGGCCGAAAAGTGGTAGACGGGACGGCGCGTTGTGTTCCACACGCGCGCCGTCAAAGATGTCAGCAATCACAGGTGGGGTCCGCAAGGGCCGATGCCTGCCAGGGGTGCGGGTTTGTTCGAAAGAGATACCACGGCCCCTGGCATACGGGCTACTGAGGGAACACGGGTGGGTTTTAGTCAGTAAAAGTCTGACACGCCCTCCTGCTCTACTCAGCAGGAGAAGTCATTTGATGATTTCCCACCCAAAAAAAAAAAAAAAGCCTGGTTAAGACCGCTAAAGTCTTCTTAAGTCAACTTATTATCATCACCATCATTACAGCCGAAAGACCCCCTAAGCTTCGCCACTTCGACTGGTTCTATGCTTCCCGCATTCAGCGGCCTCCTGCGACCCTCACAAGGTCATCGGTCCACGGGTCTTAAGCCAACTGTGACACGATTATCTCCCAATGATCGAAAACGAAAATGATTTTCCCAAAAAAAAAATTGCTTTTTTTAGTAGCTATACATAAGTATTTTTTGTTTTGCTGCTGTGAATCTACAGAAAAAAAAAAAAAACGAAAAATGTGAAGGTAAATCGAACACTAAAAATCCTTGATTTTTCTAAGGCTGCGCTCTACCTTTGAATTACCGATTTACAAATACTTGATTTATATTGTTTGAGCATGCTCTCCAGGCTTCAGTAAATTATAATTTATGCTGAATGCTCAAGTGGCCATTAATTTTATAGATTTTTTACAAAGGTCCAGCAACTATAAATTCCAACATGGTAGGAATTTCACAAGTATTTGTACAGTAGAACATTATTCTCTATCAGTCGAAGTACCCCTTTGGTCGGTGTTTGACCACGTCAAACAATTGTTATTGGTTTTGTTAAATTCCATCGTTACTACCTACTTATCAGCGAATCAATGCAGCCAAAACAAAGTGGTTATACACTTATGTTTGTGTACTTTGTTTTTGATTAGATTAATGTAGGTAGGTGCTTACGTAAGTACTACCTCAACAAAATTAATTACTCTTTAAATTAAGTTTACAAAAAAAAAAACCCGACTTAAAAGTAAAATCACGACCAATAAGTGCTTTTTGTATTTTTTCTCAAGTTAAAAACAATACCTAAAAGTTGCTCTTGTAACAAAACCGGTGAGCTAAATATACTATCGTATATAAATAATATAATATTTATAACAAAGATACACAAAACTCCTCTAGACCGTCCCCCTCCATCCTTCTCCTCCCTAACTCCTCTCTCCACTCGCGGAAAGTTTCAAATATAGGTAGATTCCATTATTTTCCAATAGCACGGGCACATATCACCTTATCAAATTCCTAATGACGCAATATCTAATCAGTAACATAAGAAGTACACGTACTGAGTTTATTAAAAACAAAGGAATATAGGCTTGTGAGGTTGGGAAATCATAAAATAACTTCTACCGCTCTGGGTGGAGCAGGAGGACGTGTCAGACTTTTACCACCTTTTACTGACTGAAACCTACCCGTGATCTCTCAGTTGCCTGTGTACGGTATCTCTTTCGAACATCTCGCACCCGGCAGTGCAGGTGTACCTTGTGTGAGTTCAGAGAGGCAATATCTAGGTACTAGAATTCAGGTGCTTACGGTAAGTCGATCCCACCATAATTATTTTGGAAAAGGCTAGGTAGCTGATGATGATGAGTCTCGATATTAAATTGAATGTAGGTTTGTCTAATGCTTTTTACAACTAAATTAATGAATCTTTTCTGATGACCCTGGCAAGGATGTTTAGAGAAGGATTTAGTAGGTACTTATTTTTCATGCAGGAAATAGGATTGTTTGAGGTTTTTTAGTTAAATGTTAAGTTGTTGGCATGCTGCTTGGTGTTATAATTTAAGTGCAGCAAGCAATTGTGTCGCTTTCTGAACTAGTGCCATGCTTCTCAGTTCCGTGCTCCCATATCTAGGTGTTCCCCGCGATTTTGACGCCACATACGGCCAGCTAAACAAATATGTCATAAACCGAAACAAATCAATCAATCAATCAAAATATTTTTATTTCATATAAACCTACATGGGCACTTATGAAACGTCAGAAGCTAGGTGCACGGTTCCAAATTGTTGTTTCCTATGGAGAAGAGCCGGCAAGAAACTCCACGGTTACTCTTTTAAAAATAATTGGCTTTAACAATATTTTCAAATTACAGAGATTAAATGTATGGGAGCAAAAGCAGTGAATGATCATGTAAATAACAAACCACTGGCAATGATATGAAATGATCAAATGTCCGTCGACCGTGTCGCGACACGCTTCACTCGCGGCCTTCTCTCGTTGGGGTTACGAGTTACAATCGACGTTGCAAATTATGTAATTCAGATTGTAAACAAACCAAATACTATGCAATTTGACTGGTGTTATAAAATAGGACTGACTGCCTCGTTGGTCTTGTTACCGATTCGATTAAGTATATTCGTTTCCCAGGTTGGGAAAAGTGTTACTCGGTTTTTCTATCTAGAATTTCTCAATAACAGCGCGGGAATGGATTTGTGCCCGGTTGATGGTTGTCGCCGTGCCGGTGATTGGCTCTCGCCCCCAATTAACATAACCAGCCCATAATGTTCCCACAGCTGGGACACAGGCAGCTCCTCTCTGTGAGAGGGAGTGGGCCATAATCCACCACGCGGGCCCAGTGCGGGTTGGTGAATGTCACATGTCTTCGATTTTTTAGTTCTAGGACATGCCGGTTTCCTCACGATGTTTTCTTTCACCGTTTTGAGAGCAGTGGTAATGAAATTATACCGGCCCCAATTTACATGGGAAATAATCATAACTAGCGAAATATGGGTGTACAATAGGTACCTACACCCCGCCTAACCCTTCGGAGAAACGAGGCGTGATATTAGGTTATGTTATAAAACAGGTAGCTAGGTACTAAAGCAGAAATGTCTTAATGGCAAGCGACATCCCGGCTGTCACAAACGGAGTTGGTGGTATGAGCTGGATACCTTTGATAAGAACTAGTCCTTAGAAGCGTTGAATCGAGAGAAGCGGAAAGAGAGAAGGGAGATTTCTGCCCTGCAGAGGTAGTGCAGTATATGATGATAGAAAGGCGCACGGAAGGTGTGTCCGTTGTCGCTTCCCATGTACTCCGCTTTGAGTCCTTTGTTATAAATAACACCAAAGGATTTTCAGACCTGCTAATAAAAAGACAATAGGCACATAAGTCATCTGATCTGTGTCTAAAAAAAAATCTTATTTCCAGCATGTAAAGTAAGTTTTCTGTAAGTACCTATACTTACCTTCTCTGAACATCTCTGCCAGGGTCAATAGAAATATTAAATAATTTCGTTGTAAAGACCAACCTACATTCAAATTAATAGTAAGAATCGAGACTCATCATCATATACCTAGCCTTTTCCAAAATTATGTTGGGATTGGCTTACAGTCTAACTGGATGCATCTGAATTCTAGGACTCCCTCTCGGACCTCACAAACAGTACACGTTCTTTTTTTTTTGTGGTTTCCCAAATCATCAAATAATTTCTCCCGCTCTGGGTGGAGCAGGAGGGCCGATAGCATGTCAGACTTTTACTGACTATCCCGTGTTCCCTCAGTCGCCTGTGTGCCAGGGGCGACGGTATCTCTTTCGAACAACCCGCACCCCTGGCAGAACGGTACCCCTTAAGACTGGAAAATAAACACACCCCAAATGGTAATTTTCTAGGTAACAACACCACATAGTATTAAAAGTTATGTTTAACCGACTCAAAAAGGATGCTGTAATTTTACAGACAAAGGAACAAAAGTAGACAGCACAATTTTTTTCAGACAGACCCAAATACAATTTTTAAATGCAATAATATGAATCATACATCGGCAAAACAGATATTATATTATAGACGCAGAACACGGGCCTCTGAATGACTACTGCGCTGTAATGATTGCAGGGGAAATTGCCATCATTACGCTTGGCAGACGCTGATAGTTCTAGCTATTAGTTTAAATAACTATAAGCTAGTACCTACCTACAACAGCAGACGAGATGATCCTAGTCGAATTGCCTAGGTATCTACCTATTAACGATACTTACTCTCCTTCACGTTTTCAATAATACGACCAATACCTTCATAAATTAGTGCCTATATGTATAAAAGCGCTCTGTTGGAATTTCTACGCTTACCTGAGCACCCAAAGTTGAAAATCCAACAAGTCGTTTTTATTTCGGCATTTATTTAGGCGTATTCTAGTGTTCGAGCAAACAGGTATCAACGTCTTAAAATAATCTAGCATGTGGCTTATTATCAAGTGGCTCGTACAAATCCTACTGTTTTAAAACGCTAACAATTTTTTTGGAGTTTTTTCTGCAAGTAAAATTATCGAATTAGGTACAATAAACTAAACTAAATACATTAGTGAACAGATGTCTCGAGAATCACAAATCTCATAAAATTGAGTGCCTTGATGTGCTTTTAAAGCCTACGAACTAAATTCCAGTACTTTTGCCTTTTGCACTGTTGAACTCGTGGTTGAAATAACCGACTCATCTACCTAATCAAACCGTAACAGCAGCACGTGCACCTATTGTTTTTCGAATTTGGGGGCCTTCAATTACAACCAAACTACTCAGGTGTAACCTGAAAATTTTAGATATTTTTATTTGGCTATACATTGCCAATAAGCCATAAAACAAATTACCTACTATTCTGAAAGATAATTTGTAGGTACCTCATTGAAATTCCAACAGCAGACACAACAATAGATTGCGTAAAATAAGAGAATTAATTATCTTTTTTGTTTGTTTCAGCAATGTCGGCCGATGGGTCGACCACGGACATCAATGCCCTGCTCAATGATACAGGTAATATTTCATACAAAAATATTGAAAGATGCTTTTACTGCCATCTATTGTCTTACTTTAAAACAAGCACTACACGTACGAAGTCTGTGCATTCAATAGTTCTTCAATTACATCATAGATGGCATTCGAAGTAGTCAGTGATTCGTCTGACGAAATAGTTATAGACTGTGCTAATAGATGGCGCTGATACAAAAGTTATCATGCCGGTGCTAGCGACATCTTACATGGATTGTGAATGATTTTGTTGTAGGTTAGTTCTTAATAATACCACTAGATGGTGCTAGCTTAGAGAACTTATTTTAATACTGCATCTGTCTACTAGATGTCGCACTAACACTTCTAAATAACAAAAACAGTTTCAAATTGAGGAAATGTTCAAGTTCTTAAATTCTCACTCTAATGGAAAAGAGTAACGAAAGCACTCCATGATTCGGAAGGTAATTACATTAAATTAAGGTGTCTGCGGATTCATTTACCTATTTATTAATTTTATAATCCAATTTCATTGAATGCGGAAATCATTTAACGACATCACGTTTGATGCAAGGTTTTATTAAAATTATGAAAAAGAAAATTGAGTTGGTAAGTCAGTACGTGTACTTCAATTTGTGATTGTAAATGATGTTTGTAGTGGTAGTATCTATTTGTGTTAGTACTCACGTTCCTAATTTTGATTTTCATTCAGCTGCCCCATCTGATTTATTGTAATGAATGGTGCGTCATTCCTTTATGGTGGAAATTAGGCATTGTTAAGACTTGTGAAATCCATGAATGTTATCGACGTAGGTCGACTTAATGGGTCAGTCTACGTCACAAAATGTCGTCAGTTCCCATAACAGCTGGCTACACATGTATGTCTCATAACCAGTTTTTTAAGTGTTAATCTGTATTACAATTATAATAAATCTCTGCTTCAATGTAATACGCACCTACGTACGTCAATGGAGATGACAACAATGAGTTTTCCGAATCGCCAATTTTTTGCTAATTGCGCCAGGTTTTGCGGAAGCGTTTTGTAATTTATCCAGCTAAGGAAAAATACTCTTTATGTAGTCCAACCTAACTCTACTTTCGCACAGAAGTAAAAATATCACGGCGGGATTGTTCCACGCATTAGATCTTCAACGCACTGCTAAGGGCCAAGAGTTGAAACTCGAAAATCGATCTCTTTCGACGCGCACACCGAGAGTTGAAAATGCAGTACACGATGAAATCCTGTCGCGATATTTTCACGTCTCGAAATTTAATGACTATATAAAATTCTATAAAAATGTAAAAATCTTATCGTTAATTTTAGTCTTCATGAACTTTTGGGAAGCATGTCAAGCAGTTTACGGGCTTGAATGTTAATTACACACACATATGAGATAACTTTTTCATAGGCCTCAGTAGTGTCCACATTTTTCACTTTTTCATCAGCTAGTAACTAAAACGCATATAAGTACATATTTACTAAACAAAACGGTTCTCTCGCTCGTTTATCTGTGTGACGTAGGCTACTGTGCATTTCGGGTATCATTTTCAACAATAATGAGCACCTACTGTTCACTGAAAGGTCAGGATTGACGTATGAAGTAATTATTATCTTCCACTGATTAAGGAATAACGGGCTGAGCTAAAAATAAAAGTTCGCGTGACATGATTCGATTCATGCGTAGCTTCTTTATCCATTTAAGGTTAAATAAATATAACTAGCACTGTAGGCTTGTAAGTAGCCAGGGTACGGTTAGCTACAAAAGGCGGTTTACACGACAATTTTTAAGCATTATTTTAAATTTTCGCAAAATGACTCGATACCTTGTAAGTAGGTACCTATTGAACAAATGTCTATATACCATTGAAGATTTGTAGATTACTATCTGATTATTGTATTATTTAGAACTATTACATGTCATAAGTACCTAATTAGAATTTATTTTGTAATAACAAAGTTGTTTGCTTCTGTATTGTGTACTTTAATTTTTATTTAATTTAAATGTAGTGTTGAAATGTAAATTCAGATACAAATTATTGTTAGTGAACAAATGACACAAGACCGGTCGAAGTGGAGGAGCCTGGGGGAGGCCTATGTCCAGCAGTGGACGTCTTTCGGCTGATGATGATGATGATGATGAACAAATGACTAATGACTAAAGTAGGGAGGTACCTAATATTCTTCAAGTTTTTCTTCGCATCGGATTTTTACTAAATAAAATGTATTTAATAATTAGGTAAGATAAAAAAAAAAACTGGTTTAGATTGTATTGATTTGTATATTGATTGTATATTTTTGTAGCTGACTGTACCCACCTTTATTTTATTATTTATGTAACCGTTTAAACAAATAAATAAACGGCAATTTCTTTCGTTTTTAGGTGTCATTGTTAGGAAACGCAGTGCGTAATACAATGGGTTTCAGTTTTTTTAGTCAAGGATTATAATTAGGGTAGATGATAATGTAAAACTTAGGTGTGAGAAGGTTAAGCTTCCAAAATTAAATTCAATGTTAAGATTATTTTATAAACTGTGAGGAAAGGAAGCGTTTTATGCAAATATTGATATTTAAATAAAGTGTTGTTAAAATAATATATCAAACTTATTTTGAAGTTCAAGGAGTATCAAAATCCGTGACTCATTTTGAATACTACATTATTAAATAGATATACTTATGCATAAAAAAAAGTCATAAATAATTTACATTTTATTTTACAGTTAATGCCGAATTAAAAAAAAAATGTTCAGCGAATAAGAAACTAAAACAAAGCTAATTTACTTTAACATAACGTCGCTAGGTACTTACCTAGGTAGTCTAGATAGGTAGATTCTACCAATAGAGGTAAATACTTACATTCAAGAACTGATTACATCTTTTGGCCCATGGAAAATCCAGGTAGCATTGAGATCTTTAATCTAGAAATGTCCTGTTCAACAAATATGTACAGCGGGCAGTACATCTCGATACCCATGTCTGTCAAATTTCTTTGATCGTTTTCCAACTTTATCACAAAAGAATAAGGTTCATGTTCAATTGGGAAAATTTGACAGTTTGGGATAGCTTGATGTGCTGGCGTCTGTACCTACAAAGGTTTAATAACTGATATATTATTTGAGTAAAACCAACTACAATAAGACAAAGTAAATTCGCTGTAAATTAAAATCAACTGAGGCGCTAAAGACAATCAACTCGCACAATTAGAGACAAAAAATAAACCAATCAACGAAGACTATTCCGTAATGAAGAATGACAAATACTTTGACACAGTTCAGACCTCAGAGTTTCTAGAATCGAGTTTTGAGAAGAGTTGGTACAAATACAATCATAATTAGGATAGAACAGTAACTTAATAGGGTATTTTACTGTATAGGAGAAAATCTAGAAATATCTTATTGAGATAGCTTAGGCAAAAAGCAGTCGAAAAATGTTGAAAAAAAAAATGTAGTTTTAGCTCATGAAATAACACAATAATTTTAAAATTCAATTCAAAGATTTCTGTTTTTTTAATCTATTTTTGAATACCATGAAATAGTGTCTGCCATATTGTTACGTCATACCGCTGTTTAAACTAATCAACTGAACAACTTTGTAGGTACTTTTCATATTTTCGTAACGAAAGTAATTTTTATTGAATTAATGCATTTTTATGGCACCAGTCGATTCAATAAAAGTGTTGTTTTTTTTCAGTGGTTTAGTGCATTTTAGAAACTAATTAAGACACTTTAAAAAAATGGGTGGTGTAACACAATTTTAATCACAATCTGAATCATTTTGAAGGATATTGACAATATAATCCATTGATTCATATGTTCGGAAAATTTGTCTGCTCAGCCACGTAAATAATGCAATGAACGTTGTTGAACTGCTGAAATGAAAGCTATTTTTACTGTTAGTGCTTAAAGGTGCTCTTACACGGACAATTTTTTGAGCAATTATTGCTCGGCAACACTAATGAATCAATTAAGTGGAGCAACAACAATAAATTGCCGATGTGTTTCAGCAATATTCCTTCTGATTGCTCCATATAGGTACTATTTCATGAGTTGCCGACTATCCAATCTGTTAGGAATTTTTTAGGCAATTTTCTTCTTATCTCGTTTGTAGTACTTCTCGTTTTTGCGAGTGGAACCGGCCGGCGGCGGAGGCGGCGGGGGAGGCGCGCTGCCTAGTTTTTTAAGTTCCTCCATATTGCTCCATATTGTGTGGCCGTATCTCTGGGAACAGGTTGCTACATGTTACCATTGCCCTAAATTGCTGGATGTAGTCGTGACGTCATATTTGTCGAGAATTGTCCAAGATGGAGCAATGTAAGTTGCTCGTGTAAGCGCACCTTTACGCAATTACTCGGCTGGCCTTCTCATCCCATCAAAATATGGCAATTTCATGAAAAACTCATTCATTGGGATTAAAAAGAAACTAAGAGGGATGTGTTGATTGCCGAAGCGCATCTGCCATCATTGATTTTATAATTAGGTCAAGCAGACCCTATACTTACATATAATTTTTTCACTATCCTTACGTGGATCAACTACAGTTAGGTAGTTTGATAGGTAGACGACTAATTTGAGCTGTGCCGTCATAATAAATGACGACAAGGTCCTCTTCTAACATAATATTATGACCATTCAAAATCTGCGCAAAAACTTGCTCGTAAATCGTAATATATAATATTCTAATTATAAAGGGAATCATCCGATTCGATATGACGCGTATTTAGGAACAACAACAAAAAGTACGTGGCGTAGAGACTGATAGCAATTTAATATTATCAATCTGCGGGGGGCACGATAACAAACTAATAATAGTGCTTGACACACCTTAACCTCTTGACGTATTTATCAGACAGTTATCGACCGTGGAATCCTCCATGCCCTCGGATCAAGGCGTGCATGATCAGGCCAGATAAATTGAGTAGTTCGAAAATACGCCACCCATTTCATCATGCATTGTTTATGGTTGATTTCTCTAAATATTTTCATTTGGAACAGACGCAATTCAAAATATATGTAAACATTTTTTTTGACGTTGAGGGCAATTTATTTTGGCGGTTCTTATCAGAAAAAAATACCCAAAATAGCTTGTAGTGAAGTGAGGAGTTGTTCAACCCGATTTGTATTAGCTGTAATTCTACGATTTTGTACTATACATTCTAGTACAAATTAGAAACTGACTTATCTAACACATTAATAAATATGTGAAAATCGCGAACTCAAGACTAAATCTTCGTAATATGCAAACCAAAGAAAAGAAACGCCATGAGGATGTCAATAAACTTTTGGTAGTAAAAACCCTCTTGTTTCCCATTTCGAGAATCTGCTTTCAAATCATTAATGACGTCACAAATATCACCTCGTCTTTTCAACCCTGGATCAAATCAAAATCAAATAAAAATATTTTTATTTCATATAAACCTGCATGGACACTTATGAAACGTCAGAAGCTAGGTGCACAGTTCCAAATTGTTGTTTTCTATGGAGAAGAGCCAGCAAGAAACTCCACGGTTACTCTTTTAAAAATAATTGGCTTTAACAATGTTTCCAAATTACAGAGATAAAATGTATGGGAGGACAGTGCAGGCCTGTCAATAAGTACCAGGTACTTAGACGAATACGAATAGAAAATCGTCTACAAATCTATAGTCCGTAAGGCCTACAACGTTCGGACCGGATCTTTTACATACTAACTATTAACTAGAACTGATAGGTTTGTGTTCAGCCTACCTAGCACTATGACGGAACGGCGCCAATCTAATGTTACATCGGCGACCACAAACATCTACGTCAAAGGATACAATACATAATACGTATATCCTACATAAGATAAGATTACATCGAATGCTATTCTCTGTTGCCGATGTAGCAAAATGTGGGTGTGGGCCACACACCCACAAACAATTCAATTCGATGCCATTACATCCGGCAATTAATTGAATTGGCGGAAATAGTTCCTATAAAGGAAGGTTGGTATAGGTTTTTCCTGGATTTAATTTTCCAAGTGCATTGTCAAGAGAGGCCAGCGGAATAGATTTAAATTCTATCATCCGGTTCCTGATAGCTTTTACATTATCCTTAATGTTACTGTCTATGCTTATATTCTAGTTGTAACAGGTTGTATATAGTCGATCATGTTTGGAACTCATGATCCTTCAGTCCGATTTAGTTTGTTCCTTGCTGTCTTGTACCAGCGATGCCCTAAACCGAGGTCCATACCCCACAGGGGCCGCCCTTAGCAGTCGCTCCAGTTTTAAGCTTTTTTAAACCCAGGCTGATAATCTTAATTTATTAGAATTATCACAGGCAAGTCCGGTTAAGCTGACGACAACCTCATAGGTTGAACTGAGAGATGCCATTCCAAAAAAAAAAAAAAACGATTGATTCCCCAAAAATTCTTTCACTAATGGGAAGCTATAGCATTGCCGAGTATGATATTTTATGTTACTCGTAGAACAAGAAATTTCAGTCAAACAATAATCACACATATTTTTCAAACTCACATCATAACATAATATTCTTATGACATATCTTTACACCTAATGTGTTAGTTATATCTACGTCATATAAAACCAGTCCGATTCACAATAATACGCTGTCTAACACAAATATTATTCGGATTAAGATTATAGAATTCTTATGAACGTATTATATAACTATGCAATAATATTGTCATAACAGATTAGTTTGAATCATAATAAATACTTAAGAACCTAAGGATGATATAACTTATAATGTCGTCATCTAAAGATCTAGCAGTTCCCGAGCTGAGATGATACAACAAAACAACTTGCTAGGTCCACCCGTTCCTGAGAAAATCGGTGGTGACACACGGACAGACAGACGGATAAGAGAGTGATCGTGAAGGGTTCCTTTTTACCTTTTGAGGTACGGAACCCTAAAAAATGGGATAAAGGTGTGCCAAGGATTTTTAGTATCCCAACCCGCACTAGGCCACCGTGGTGGATTATAGACCACTCCTCACAGTGAGACAGTAGAAGCAGTGGAATTATTATAGGCGATTGTGCTAAAAAAAATTAGAGTAATTTAGAGTCATGGCTTTAGGTTGAAAGAAAAAAAAAACAGGCATTATAGTATGTTCGACTACTTCGTGGAATCATTCGTCGGGTTTCACTTTAAACAAACAATAGAATAAGTAAATAATGACAGCGCATCTCCAGACGCAATTATGTGCAGATAACTACATAATACGGAAGTATTTGAGTGCTTGTGTAGATTGCATCTTTTTAAGATAGATCATATCATACAATGTTTCATTGTGAACATTCAACCAACTGTCCTGTGGGTCATCCCGTTTGCTTTTTGTAATTTTATTAAAATCTGTACTTAGATTCAATTGTTTTGAAGGTTTAATCAAGGTATTCCACATATATTCTACGTTTACACCTAATACAAGTTGTAAAGACTGGTTGTGTACAAAACTTGTTGAAAACAATTAGTATCGCGACTTGTAGCTATATCTATGTGAACGCGGGATTATGATTATAATTCATAATTATGTATATTGAAAACGTCGCGGGTACACACACACACACTCTGTAGCTCAACTTTTGTGTTTTATTGAAATGTATTGTGTAAGTAACTTTTTATTTTCATAATAATTTAAAAAAAAAAAAAAAAACTATTAAGTCAATATGCACCACTCAACTGTGTTCGTTAAGCTACATAGTCCTGAGGTTACCACAACTGAATATAGGCGCAATAGAATGACGTAACCTATTGGGTGATTCCCCGAACTTTGTTTTTTCGTCAGCATACACCGAAAACATGTAATAACAAAAACATTGTAGCTGTAATGTTTTGAAGTTATTACATAAAGTATGTTTTTACTCGTTGTTGCGTAAAATAATATTTTCAATGTCGAGATCACGTACGTCACTGTAATTTAATACATTGGGAACTATACGAACCTCTACATGTATCTGATCCGATATTGTAATCACTATCGTGATAGGTACTCGTACGTAGGTATTTTATTACTCATTTATTGGAAAATCTGGTATTAAATTGTCCTTACCTGTCATCGGTGTACTTACCTGACTTCTAGGGTTCACGAATAACTACTATTCTTGCAAGGCAGAATTTCTAAACGAACCACTTACATGGCTATATGCTGCTATATGTAAGTAAGCCGTATAAAAAACGTGGCGGAATTTCTATACGGACAACTTACATAGCCATGTGTGGTCCGTGTAGAAATTCTGCCACAGTTTTTTTTCCTGTGGAAAAAAACTTTAAAATTAGCATAAGTAACCAATTTCCTATTAAAGAATAATGTGGAAAACAATGTCTTCCATAACGAAATATTTGAAATGTTCTTTATTGTTATGTCAGTATTCATAAAACCAACTTCTTGATAACCTCTAAAATAAATTAAGGATTTATAAATTAATTTGCAATAAATACTTTTATACAAATAAATTTAAGTAAGTTGCTTTTAATATGTAAATTAAAATAAGCACTCAAATGAATATTTTCTCAGTGCCTACGTGATTTAAAAAAAAATGTTACTAGTAAGTAATAAACTTAAGGGGACACTTTGCGCGGGCTCGAACTCACTGGTGGGCCTGGCTAAAAATCACGCTGTCTCACCAGGCTTCGTATCCGACAGAGATAGTATCAGTGGTGAGCACATAAACGCTAATCTATACGCACAACGTTATTGAGTGAGATGCAGGAGCATTTTTGGCAAAAAAATCGCGAAAAAATTAAGAAAAGTCTTTCAGAAGATCGGGTTTTATGAAAAAACCACCACATAAATCAATGACCAATAAAGTTTATTGAACTTATTGTTAATTGAACTTTGTCGGTACCGTCTTGGTTTTCGAGATTTTACACTCCTTTTATTACTTAATCACGCTCAAAGTTAGGTTAAATTAGCAAGAAAAACGAATCTTTGTTGGCTCATAACTTTTTAATAGCTTTTTATTTTAGTATTCTGTTTCCGTACAGACAATAATAATAACGAGACAAAACCATACCATGTTTAATTTTTGATGTACATAGTCAAACAGTGGAGTAAAACCCTCCCGAAGTTTGTATGGAAAAAATGTGGACAAGTGTCACCTTAATGCTAGTTGCTATGGAATTTAAAATTAATAATAATTTTATTCCACACCTTCGACGTGTGACGGTGACTGGTATTTTAAGGTGAACAACATTTTTTATTAATTGATTAATATTAATAAAATAATACTAATACCATACTAGAATGGAGTAAATTCCTTCAAAACAACATTCTCCTAAATTCGCCAGAGACCTCTCAATTCATGTATCTTATGTATTAATACCAGTTTTATTTTTATTTTTATAAAAACGTTATTGATTGAGCTTTCTGCATCTTATAATAAAACTAGCTGTTGCCTGCGGCTCCACCCGCGTGGATCTCGGTTATCGCATCAAAAAGTAGCCTATGTTCTTCTCCATATACCAGGCTATATTTCAGCCAATTTTCATGACGATCGGTTTAGTGGTTTAGGCGTGAAAGCTTAACATACAGACAGAGTTACTTTCGAATTTATAGTATTAAAGTAGGGATTATAATCGCTTATCAAGCTCCCACGGAGGTGCAAAGGCCTCTTCTCAAACAAACGAAGCACGAACATTGATGAACAAGTTTGCTCAAGACGGGTTGGCAATTTCAGATTTATATAAAATAGATACTTAGTAGCTTTTTGCACCTATTTAACATATATTTTGCTACGAATTTTTTTTAACAACACCATCTAGACGTAAAGAGGAGCTTTACGAATTCAGAAAACTTTACAAAATAATTTCAGGTGTTCATAATATACCTATAAACCATTCAAATCTGCCAGAATTTGTGAAAAGTAAGACAGTCCATTTTTTTTTTGGGTGGGAAATCATCAAATAACTTCTCCCGCTCTGGGTGGAGCAGGAGGGCGTGTCAGACTTTTACTGACTAAAACCCACCCATGTTCCCTCAGTAGCCCGCATGCCAGGGGCTGTGGTATCTCTTCCGAACAAACCCGCACCCCTGGCAGAAGATAACTTTATGCTCCACTCTAAAAACCTTTTTATTTGTTTACAAACAACGTATTCAGCTGTTTCATTATCGTAGTCTAGTTTGGGAATGACATTAAACGTAAACTGTGGTATCAGTTATCTGAGTCTACAGTCGTAAAACTTGTGCCAGAATTGCAGGTCAAATAGAAACGCAAAAAACTAAAAGTGCCTAGTTGTTTTCCCAGGTTATGTGCGTATACAAATTATAGGTCAATACCCTGATCTTACACCTTTTGTTTCCGTGGGGAAATCCTCATGGGTGACCTCCGTCTGGGAAGAACGGAGGATTAGGTCAAAATTCTACCGACTAAAACCTCTCGGTTCCTTATTACTCGTAAATCGGAACATTTTCGTAAAAGAGGTGTGTTATAAGTTTTTAATCTGTATCTGTGTGTCTCTCAGTGGCATTATAGCTCCTGAACGAACAGTCAATGAAAACGTCAAACAAACGAGGCCAAGCAATAAATGTATGCTATTGTAGAAAGTATAACATTTTCACAAGACGTCCCCCAACGCGTCGATGATTTGATCAAAATATTGCCTACAACTTTATTTTTTATTTTTAGAGCTTTTTGTTTGAGTCGGGGGTTTTTTATGCCGATAATTCGAGATAACTAGCGCAAAACTCGAAGGAAAAACCATACTACCTACATTATAAACAGGAACATAATATGATTAATTAGGACTTTACATAGAAAATATTAACCAATTCAATTAAAACGAACACAAAAAACCGGAATTACAAACTGCACATACCTGATAGCTTTAATTTTGTTGTTTTCCTCACCCGGAACTTCCTGGGACATGGAAAAATGTGTGAACGACTGATGCATACAGGATGCGGTATCGATATTTTCCTGCTGCGTATTCCGTTTAGTGCGAATGGAAAAAAAAAGCGTATACAGTTTCGGTGCATATAATTATAGTGACACGCGCGCTATCTGTATTAAATGTATTTATTCATTATTTTTTGTTAGATCAATGACGATTCATATTTACCTACCTATTTATATAAAACAAAATACATTTCTATCAAGGTAGGTACTGTAATAAATAACAAAGTATACCGAATAGATACTTTGAGTAATAATGAAATAGTAAAAAAATTGTGTGTGTGCAATTTTAATCAACGACCAATTGGAACCGTGCACCTCGTTTCTGGCGTTTCATAAGTGCCCATGTAGGTATAAGTAAAATATATTTTAAATTTTGGCATGATGACGTTTTACCGGCTATAGGTACCGAAACCTTGCAATACTTTGTCAACGAATTTCCAAGTTAGTTTACAATTTAACTTACTTGTTAACTTTTCATTGTATTTTCCTAGATTACTGTGAATCACAAGGTATACTAATACCTGAATTGGTCACCAAGAATTACCTACTATGCGTACTTACTACTAAAATTACAATGAATTCATTTCATTCTCCAGCATTGTCCTGAAATATTACTTTTTTAACCGCAAATGGCGTCATGAGCGAGAGAAGGGACAATGTCGAGGAATTCCGAAGAGCAGAATAAATAATGACCAATTGAAAACTACAATAGGTTTATAATAAAACACAATTGACTGCTGCACTTATTAAAAAAAATAGAAGTATTTAATCATTGATAGTTCATCATCCGCCTAGCCTTTTCCCAATCACGTTGGGGTCGGCTTCCAGTCTAACCGGATGCAGCTGAATACCAGTATTTTACATGGAGCGACTGCCTATCTGACCTCCACAACCCAGTTACTGGGTAATACGATACCCCTTGGTAAGACTGGTTGTCAGACTTTCGGGGTTCTGACGACCCGTAACGACTGTCAAAGATCCACAAATGACAGTTGATGGTTATCATGTTATTTTATTTATAACTAGTTTATGTACCTACTTTAACAATTTGCACATTTTTTGTCATAGTGAACCCAGTCCAAGCCTCAAGCAAGCCCAAAGAAATGTGCTATTTTAGTTTCTACTTTTTCATGATTAATGTCTTGTTGAAATAATTGTGTCTTTTTCATTTGTTTTAAATGTTAAATTCACAGTGACTGTTTTTCATGATTCCATAGTAATTAATTAACAATATTATTAATGTTTACCATTTTTTAAGTGTTGCACGCATTATTCATTTTACATTTTTTTCACACATTTTATTTTTTTCTATTTCAGAATCAGATCTCACGAGTCTATCGCATGTTGGTGAGTACGCATCATTTTTTATCGTTTTTCATTATCATTTAATGTTTTTGTTTGTAATTTGTGATGTCTGAAATACAGGTGATTGGTAATTAAATCAACAATCTTCATTATTCAAAGTACTTGTTACGTAGGTAGGTACTAGTTTTTACCATAACCCGTTTTTTTTTTTAATCTGTGCAATAAAAACAAAGTTCGTAGGTACAATACTGCAAAAACCTTAGGTAGGATATATAAATTTGCATCCAGACAGTTTTTATAATTTGAAGTATCGTTTATATCAATCAGTCTTCTCGCCCAGTTTGCGATTTACTGACTTCTATATCAGTAACTGAACTGATTGACAGCACGACATCATAATATAACCGTTCAAATAGGATGTTTTGCATTAACCATTGCCACGAGGCGCGAAATTCAAAATAAACATCTATTCTTACGTGGCCACATACTCTCATGTATTGAGAACCGGAATAGTTCGGAATTTACACGTTCATTGCTTGAAATGTGAAGAAACATCTATACTTGAAGATCACTATGCGAGTAATGGATAGACCATTGAATCTAATGGTCATAAAAATGCAGTTCTTGATGCTGTAGGGATAGAAGAAGGTTACACAATGGCTGATGTTAGGTAACATTTTCACTCAATATCGGATTGGAGTGAAGAATTTATGAGTTCCTCATGCGAGGTTAACGATGATTTGGGGGCCATTCTCGTTATATTCATTCAAATGGGCTAAGTAAAAGGCGAACTAGATAAAGCTGATGTTTGTAATCGGTTTAATATTTCCTCGGAAAATATACAGGTTACTTGTACTGCAAAACAATGCAGGACTAGGCATCAATAATTCATTTGATGATAAAATAGTCTTGGTTGCTGACGCCTTCCGTCATTCCAAGTCAAAATGTCACTCATTTTTGCAATGTTTGACCTAGACTTCCTACAAATAAATACACATTTCATAAATGCCATGTTCAACGTTTCCGTAGATCCAAGATGCCTTAGTTATAACAATGAACTTTAACAATTAGTCTTATACAATGGGGATAGGGTTCAAATTGTTGAAACGAATTGAAAGTTTACGTTACCACGCAGCTAAGTTATTTAGTTATCTTAGTGGTTTTATTAACATAACATCTTATATCAATACTGGATCCATTACATAATTCAAATACAAATTTAATATGAAACAGTACAGTTTTTACTGTCATAGGTACAGTTGAAATAGAAGTAGAATTCGAAGAAGTATTTGATGAAACACCAGAGGTAACAGAGGCCTTATTGTGAGTTTCATTTAATCATCTCGATCAAACGCATCGAGCGCGTTTGGCGCTCCGATTGGCCCTGGATTGGTGACGGACCAATCGGAGCGCCGAACGCGCTCGATGCGTTTCATCGAGATGGTTAAATGAAACTCACACTAGGGCCACTGATGGAAATATTGATGTAATTCAAACGTATGACTCTATAGTCGATTTTTAACTTAAAGACGTTCTAGAATAATTTGAATCCCGTGTAGCAACAGTTTTAATACGCATTCGCCTCAATACAAATCGATCATCAAGAGACGAAGGGCAGCTGCACACGTTACACAGTACAACAATATTATTGATTAACAGACAAATAGAAATTGTTCGATATATGATAAACTGGCGCTCACAGTGGCCTTATTGTACCAGCATGCGTTTCAATTAAGGCTCATAACAGTAATTGGTGTCAGCATTCGGTACTAACAGTTCCTCCAATGTTCGTATAGTTTATTCTATTAAATGTTCATTTACACAATTTAGTTGTAGCGGAATTTGAAATTGTCGGCAATTTGTACCTCCTGCTATATGTACATATATTGCTATACATCAATTGGGTTACTGTGAAAAACTAGCAATAGTCTTTAACAGAAGTAAATTTTGAACCTGTTCATTAGATTTTGCTACACCAATGTCAAATTAATGTTCTGTTTCTGTCGCAATAGTAGTTTTATTTCATTTAAATATACTATTGTGTCATTAAACTCAACACCCACGTGGGTCCAAGGATTAATCAGTCACGACAATTGCAAATGATCAAAATTTTATTTTCCCACTATAATGTCAAGTGAGTGCAGTAACTTGTACGTGAAAACTCGTTAAAATTCTCAGACATTTTGGCATTTTACCAATAATTGCCATAAATACGGTTATAAATGCTGTACACGACCCTATTACTTTTCAAGCAGTAACGTTATTTGCAGCTTCCTCATCCTGCTTGATTTGGCTCTCTATTAGTAATCTATGACTGTAATTTCCGTAAACAGTTGTCAGAGTACAGTAGCTAAGATTTCCAAAGCTTCTAGTTAGGTTGGGGAAGTTAATATTGATGCTGGCAATGTTCCAGATACCATGACAGTTGAGACAAAGGTTGTAACTAATTATTGTCCATCAAGTACTCGTACAAAGAACGTTATTACTGGGTTCTTAAAATGACGGGTTTCTGGAGTACGTAATCTTGTTTTAGTATGTAAAACTCCTTACATACGTTCGTATACCTATGCGTTCAAGTTTTGTATATATTTTTTTACTCTGGAATATCACATACCTTATTTTTTATTGTTACGTTTTTTCAGTACGAATCTTTGTTCATTTTTGACACCGTGATGAACGTAGGATTGTAGGTAAAATACAAAGCCTGGAGATTTATTTGTGAGCTGTTGTGAGTCATAAATTATGTTAGTAAAATTATTAATTCTAAATTACCTACTATTAATATTAGCTATTTTAAATTACCTCATTAAAGTCTTTAGCATGTGGCCAACTCGTGACGGCCGTAGTACTCTAACAAAAGGAATTTGCTTGGAAATCATGAATATGTATTTTGTTTGAATATTTCTCACATTTATTTCACGTCTCAGGTCATAACGTGAGTTCGTTTCTCTTGTTATTTTAATAACTTGCACTAATTTATGTGTAACGCAAGAATAATCTCTCAGTCACATTGCAAGTCACATTGTCAGTCACATGCGCTATTCATTTAAGACAGACTTCAGTTCTCAGACTGTTTTAATTGGCCACTTATTGGTATGATGGAGTTACAAATAAAGACAAACTGTAGAAATAATATGAGTTGTGCTTGTAAATCATTTTTATCAGTTCTTCTGTAATTACTATATGCATAAAGACACTATTAAAATTGTTCTGCTTAACTTTTGCGCAACTTATTTGGGTTCGGCTCTCAGTCTAACCGCATTCATCTGAATACCATTATTTGTGTGACCTCCTCAACCCAATAACTGGGTAATACGATACCTGTCTATATGTACTTAAAACAGCCTGAACCAACGGCTTAACGTGCTTTCCGAGGCATGGAGGAGTCTCGATATGTTATGGATGATCCCATAGCCTATACACGAACACCCATCCACAAACCGGCTGAGGCAAGCGTTTCGTACAAAGTAGTAATGAGATAATTAAAGGTTTCTCTTTTGATCAGTGAAAAAAGTAAACAGCCTGGGCCAATGAACTGATGTAAGTGTGTACCCGAGTTACTAGAGTCAACGCAACAATTGCTATCAAATGATGATGATAAAAGGTCATTGACAAATCAAAAATTGTTGAATATTCAATCTTTTAAGTGCACTTACAACAATTATGTAAATTTTGCCAGACTATTTCGTCAGTACTTAAATGTAGCATAACACGGTAGTAGGTATCTACCTATATATCTACCTATAAAAGGATAAATACTAAAATCATCAGAGCGGTAAATGACACAGACAAGCAGGAAAATTAACTTAAACAACACGAAATGCATTTGTTATTGTTTGTTATCTATCAGCGCACTAAATTAAAACCAAAAAAATGTAAACAAAAAACAGGAAAATTGTCTGAAAAACTGCGTAAACAAATGGCGTCTTCCTGTGGTTTCCAAACATAATTCCCTAGAAAGAACCACATAAATGTGTTTTCAATAACACTATTTATAATTTTAGACACGCAGTATATTGTGGCGTTGAAACTGTCCAGAGCGTATCAAGCGAACAATTAAACATGCTTTGATTATTTTTGCAAGACGAAAAAAGATCTGACGAAGTTGTACGCAGCGATATTCCGGAGAAGAATTTCGCTAGTAGGTAGGTTTTCTGGTGAAAACGTTATCTTAGGATTTACAACCGCAGCCGATAATAACAATAACACAACAGCTTTTTTACGATTCACCTGTATTTGGAAGCCAGAACAAACAGTTCCTGCTGGTGATATCATAACAGTTACTGATAAACGGATTCGGGTTTCCCAAACGAAGTTTGTTTATTTCTTTACAAATAGTTTTTAATACTGATGAAATATGCCACGCATTAAACTATTAATTAATTGTTAGTTAGTCACAAATAAATAGATACGGAACATGATACTGCGCTCTAAGATACAAATCATAGACATCTTCCAAAAAACAGCCAAGCTCAAATGGGACAGGACCGAACAGGTTTGGCGCTTTTCAGATACATTGTGGGCTCAGACCACCACAGCATGGGTAACTGAAAACATTCAACGGCCAGGCGTAGATGATAGGACGAACTAGAGGCTTATAAGAGGGATTAGTCCATGTTGGTTCAGGATTGAGTTGAGTGGAAAAAGGACAGGGAGGCTTTCGCCCTGTAGTGAAAGAATACAAGCTGATTATTTATATTAGTAGCACAAAAAAATACATACACACGGCGACATGAAGTTATACGTTTCCAGTTTTAGCTGACCTCACGTTGTATCTACTTTTCATACAATGAGAAGTCAGCTTATACTGGAAATGTACAGCTTGACAATTTTGTCGCCGTGCGTACCGACTAGGCTTTAGTTGGCATTTGATAAGGCTCTAATGTATCTTATCTAAAAGGCCAAAGCAGTTTACATAATTTAAAATAACACTCACCAGGGGCATTGAATTATGTACAGTACAAATTTATTGTCGGTGTGGAATGTTGCCGTTAGATTAGTGCAATTATTATTTTGACATTCACATTAAGAACAAGTTTATTTAATTTACAAACGGATTTCTGTATTTCTCAGTATTCCCGTAAAGACTATCGAAGTACCTACTTATAATTATCACTACTACTGTGATGTAGAGATCATATAGAACAAATAAACATGCGTTTCATTAATATACGCCATAATTTGCGATGGGCCTAATCGTCGAACAAAAAAAACTATCTCCTTCGGATAGAACACAATGCAGCTCCGATAGTATTGTTCAAATAATTCATTGAAATCAAAAATAGATAGCGATGGCCAAGTTTTGATACATTTTAACTGCATATAATTAAAAAAATACAATATAGGTTTGACAGTATTGTTTAGTTTTTAGTAATGGTTTTGATCCATTTCACTCCGTATTACTCCGTAAAACCAATTCGGGTCGACATAAATTTGTTGCGTCATTTTGATTGTTTGACCTGAGGAAATGAATGTCTCACTTATAATGTTAAATTAATGTAAATATGGATTCAGACTCATCTCTCATAGTTTGTGTATGAAGACAAACCACGATGTCATTATTTGACACCTATTTTAGAGAAACAACGTACTTAGTTGAAACAGGATGTTTAATTCTGTGTCAACATTCGATTGAATTCGTAATACAAACACTTTGTATTAATACGTCGTTTACAGGTGTTCAATTCAATAAAAACGTACCATTTGAAATGTTTTCTAGGGCATGTGTCAATCATTGTTGTAGTATTTGACATTCGATTCGTGACGTGCAGTGTGACGAAGGTTGAATTTTATTTGTCTAGGCGATATCCCGATATACCTCCAAACAAATTTTATTTTCGTTTTCAAAACAGCTCTTATTTTCACTTTTCACAAGTCTTGTTGAACTTTACAGCTTTAGATATAAGGTTTAATTTGCGTTAATTGATTGAAAAATCGTTGATGAGTTAAAGTTGTTTTATTTGTATGGTGTATAGCCTGTCCTTGCTATGACACAACCGACCCACTGACCTGAATGTATGAAATTAAACAATTTTGATGCTTTTGTTAAGATATAGGACAAAGCTAATTTATAAACGTCACGAAATAAGATAGTTCAGTTGTATGTACCTAGTCAGAAAGTGTTTGCTCCGTTGACGCCATCACTCTTCCTAGAATCCGTGATTTTAGTTGTTATAGATAAAATTCAGATTCGGGTTACTGCTCAGAAAAATAATGTGATAGCTGTAAACTAAAAATACTGTTCAAGTCACGTGCATCCCTGAAAAACAGTTGCATCTCGTTACTGTTTTTAACCAAGGTCTAAAAAGGAGGGTTCTCAATACTGTTGTGTTTTTTTTTTATTGTTTGTTGCCTCACATCTTCGTCATTTATATAACGATTAAGTTTGAGGTTGAAAGGGTATACTTATAGAGTGGTTCCATATAAATTTCATCAACTTCTGATTAGTAGTTTTTGCGTTATATTCAATCAATAATACGGAGTTTTTCCACTTGGTGTATTTTGATGATGTTGTAATAACTGTGTAACTGTTATTCACTTAGCAAGTGAAGGTATACGAATTTATGTGGGATAGGTACCACAACTAAGAAGCGAAAAATAAAAAAAAATTGTTTCAAAAAAGAAAACAACCGACTTCCAAACAAAAACTACAAAATTAAAAATAACTCTCAATTTCGGAAGTCGGTGTCTTTGGTTTTCTATTTCCGTTGTTTTTGCCATCGAAAACCAAAATTCAAGTTATTTTGCATTTTTTTTTCCAGTAATCACTGGTTTTCAGTAATTAGTGGAAAAAGTGTTCCTGAAAAAAAGTAGTGCGGTAGCTTATTTCTTTATCAATCACCGCATTAATCCCAGTACACCAGTAGGTACTCTTCACTCAAGGTTCCAATCTCCTTGATTACGAACTCGGCACGCGTTTAGATCGAGTGCCGGCTAGATGCATAAGAGCTCACGTGCACATTAAAATGTTAAGATGACAGAAAACTATAACATGTGGTAATTTTCTCGCTATTACAGTAGAAAATTAGCAGAAGCCAGCCGATTAGTCAGCGCTGTTTACATTGTTCGAGAGCAACGCCTGCATGCAGTTGTGGATAAAAATATAATATTGGTAATCTAGGAGCTCTTGTCTTATTATTATTTATATTTATACAATATCGACAGGAGGGTGAATTTAAATTATCCTGTTGACGTAGTGTTTAGGTACGTAGTATTCAAATGCAGGTAATGTAAAGCATCAACGTCATCATTTCAGCCGAAAGACGTCCATTGCTGGACAAAAGACTCCCTCAATTTAGGGGGGACGGGGGGTTGCCATAATCGCCACGTTTAGCAGGTGGGTTAGCGATCGCAGTATGGTGGTACAATGCATAGAGAATGCTGTTGCCCATTCTCTAGTAAGTCCCTTAGTCCCTCCTACGACACCCACAGGAAGAGATGGGATGTTATGGGAGGATGGGAGGTAATGCATAAATTTAATACCTATACTTGGGTTTGGTTCCCAGGTCGGGCAGTGTTATTGGGGTTTTCTACCTGGAATTTCTCAATAGAAACCTGGCCGGTTGGTAGCAATAGGCTCGCCCCCTATTAGATGCGACTTAAACATAACTGGCGAATTGTGGGTGTACTATATACGTAGGTACACCTCTGTCTAACTTTTCGGGGAAACAAGGCGTGATGTTATTTAGTTGCATAAATGTTCTTTTACGAGACAAAACATTTCCAGAAAAAGTATTTTTTGTGTCCCGTTACAACTTTGCAAGAGTGATACCTACATGCTGCGCGCTGAGAATGTATTCTTCCACTAAATATCTTTTCGAAAAGTTCAGTAATAACATTAAAATTAGGTAGAAGAGATTAGGTATAGCTGTAACAATACACTCGTGATTTATGTAATTGGTACTTGAAGTATGTGATGCCATAATCACATGTAACTTTGCGACCGAGACAGTGGCTTAGAATGCACTTAATTAATAAGCATCTGGTACCAAATAATGTTAAACAATGATTACACACGACTGTACCGCTATTACGATTGATGTAGGTAGGTACCAAGTAAATCCATTTCCGCAACGTGATTCTGGTAGAGCAATTTCAAGACCAAGAGTCTCGTCGTGATGCCGTATCGCGCCTGTCTGTGGGAGCCTGCAAGCTTTTATAGTCCTCAAACGTTGTTTGTTGATCAGGAATAACAATGTTATTGTGCCCTCTTGGCTGCCTACGCAAACCGCATTGTTGGACTAATTCAATTATGTTGATAGCAATAGTAAAATGCAGTACGGAGTACGTTTGTTTACTACTCAAAATATCTTCCCAACGTCACTTCGCAGACGTTGACGATTGACGCTAAATAAAACTGGGTTTCATCATTAAGATGTTTGATTACAATTTGATTTTGCTTGTAAACACCACTTTTGTGTTGTAAATCCAAAGACGCAGTTAAGTTTTTAACAAGTTTAGCCTGACATTGATACATTTAAGTCCTTTTACGTTATCACTGATTTAAATTGGAGGTTATGATAAGATAATTAATAGTCGTAGTACAATGATACGAGTCAATATAGCCTGAAAATTCTAGCTTGAAACTAGAACGACAGAACATAACAAGGTTACAAACATCAGAAGCGATGATGGATCTGAGTATAAAATGATAGTGTGATTGAAAACGTAAACATATAATATATGTTGTTCCATTTCTAAACAATTTTCGTATCGTGTGCCAATATTAACATGTTACAGTTACAGACTTCAGTGCGCAGACGCATTAAGATTATCAACAAACGGCTATTATGTTCTAGAATAACACTGCACGAACTGAATCCCAGAGTTGCGAAATATAATTGTAATAATCTACCTGAAATTACACAATTACGCAGTTGTAACATCGCTTGCCACCAAGGCTGCCATATTAGCTGACTAGGAAGAGAAAAAGCGTTGAATAGCGTTGTATTTAAGGCCGTCGATATCTCAGGGGGCGTGACTCTTGTGTCGTTTTAATACAGGTGCAACGTTTACGCAATCGGGCTTGTGATGCGTCGTCTATCAGAAGTTCAGGACCCTACTTAATGAGTCAGTCAATAATGTTGTAATAATACTGTTTTTATTTCTAGTACTATTAATAATTAATTTTAATTGAGGATGGAGAAAAACAAGGTTTTATCATATTCTCTTGTTTATGTTGTGTACTTCAAGCTTCAATGCCAAACAGTACCTACACATGTTTATATTATTATGTTCTGATGCGGTGAATTAGCAACTCGATATTATTTACCACCTGCACTATGTGTAAACTTTACGATGCTGATTTGAAGGGTTATTTCTGTATATATTACAGGAAAAAAATACAAGAAAACAAATGAAAATGAAAGAACAACAACGTTTCGAGATCAACAAGTAGACTCATTGTTTTGTAGTAGGTTATTGTCTCAAATGTCAAATATTCTTCAGTAATTCCACACCCAGACGATTCGAGATCTCTAAGATCCACTGAGACTAATTGGTCAATTGACTTTTGTTCTAAAAGCATGTTCGTTCTTAATGTTCTACTAAAGTTTTATGGGCACCGTGGCTAAATAGTTCAAAAGATTGCCGTCATTAGCATAAGTATGTCCATTTGTATTGGTACCGGTATCAATACAGCATGTGATTGCAGCTTCATTCTTTGTATTGGTGGAACTAATGTGCCGATTATCTTTGAATTTTCACGAGTCAAGTTTTTAAAGTTATTACGTTCTAACTTTCAAGTGGCTTTTAGTATTTTGGTACATATGTTTGCTAATTGCTGTATTCTTGCTCCCAAATTCATCCCTTAAGACACTAATAACAATGTTACTACTTTATGAATACCTACTTGGCCTCCATTTTCTATTTCTACTATACGGTTTGATAAAATTCTTCCACTCGCTCCTTCTCCTGGCTTGACCATCGATTTCTGCCTAGTATTTTGCTACTATTTTCACTCTTGATATTATTGGTGTTTCTACAAGTTTCTTGACCTCCATTTTCTATGATCTACGGTTTGATAAAGTCTTTCCAGTCGCTACGCCTTCAGGCTTGACCATCGACTTCTGCCTTTTCTCAACCCCTTAGACTTCTATTCTGCTACTATCTGCACTCTTGATATTATCGGTGTTTCTACAAGTTTCTATATTAAATATTTATGATGTAGTGTCGTGTCACATTGAATATAAAAAAAAACAGTCTGTTAAACTATTCAGTTTGCAACGTCCGGATGATTTGTTAAATGTCTGTTATACGCAGTGTCTAATGTAATCTGACCTGAATGTCCAAAGTCCAATGGTTTTGTAGGAATATCAATGTTCTTTTTATTTATGTATGTCGGTATATCTGTAAAAAGGTACATAAAGGTAATGTTGTAAATATCATGTCAAGGAAAAGGCCGCACAAATTGATAAAGCAATGAACTCACTATTTGTTTATCAACAATGCTAACAATACCGATTAGATAATAAAACAAAATCAGTTTCCTCTGTGATATGATAATGTTTGTTTTTTTTTATGATTTTTACATTCTTCTACGATTGTCAGTGATAAGATTAATATATACTATGTTGTAATATTTATTTATATATTCGTGGAAATTGTGGAAAATTCTTAACGTTTTCTAGTAAATGGAAATGTTTTGTAAATATTATTGTTTTAGTGGAGGTAGGACGTCAGTTCTTTCAACTACTTTCTTGACTTTATTTAGTTACTGCATATTTTGTTTACTGTACTCTGCAGTTCGTTTGTAACCATGTGTGCAAAGGATATGTTATTTCAATAATGTATTTATCTGTTATTTTTTGCGGCAGTCAATCGGCCATTCGCATGGGGGTAACAAAACAATCGAATTGAGTCTTAGAGGTGCTAAGTTGAGGTAATAAGATGTTTATTCTTTAGAATAAACCTCAATGTTCAACATTTACCTACTGATGTTGTGCCGATGCGTAATAAAATGACATTTCAGTTTGCAAAGTAGATAATTATTTTAATGTACGTACGCGTCAAACCAGTATCATTTACGTACCAAAAATATCACAGGCGTAACGTTTATCACGCATATCGTATTGCACAATGTTATTCATAATATTCTGCTGTGATATTACTGATAGTAAAATTTCAGGAAAAGCCACATCAGATGATATCTGTTTGTAAACATCCTCTGTTGAAAAGATCCTTCTTTAAGCACAATTTACATGGTACGATTTAATTTCCTATCGCGAACTATAAATTGAAACGACAGTTGATGCAAGTTATTATTATGTTGCTTCAATTGTATTGTAAGCCATAGGCAAGTAACTTGCATCGTGTTTATGGGACTTCATCCAATTTTAACATTCTGGGTGTTAGAGCAGAACAGCGGTGGGCCAGTGTTACCAGTCCCGACTTACGAGTTGTAGGTCGTGTCTTCGAATCCTGCCCGGCACTTTGTGTACAGATACCAGCACATCAAGCTACCCCAAACTTTCAAATTATCCCAATTGAAACTAAACCATATGCTTATGGAATAAAGTTAAAAAACTATCAAAGAAATTTGACAGATTGGGGTAGCTTGATGTGCTGGCGTCTGTACCTACTTATTTTCGTCACCACTGCTCTCGAAATGGTGAAGGAAAAACATCGATAGGACTAAGACACGTGACATCCCCCAACCCGCACAGGGTCCGTGTAGTTGATTATGGCCCCTCTCATAGAAAGGAGATTTGTGTCCCAGCAGTGGGAACATTATAGGCTGATTATGGGTGCTAAGGAAGCACCAGGGTCGCTCGCGAAACTCAAATTTTCTAACGGATTTTACAATTCGCAGTATCAAAGATATTTCTATTTCTAAACAGAGACTTATCTGAGATTTACACATGGGAATTAACCTTATATTGAATACTAGCAGCACCCCGCGGTTTCACCCGCGTAGTTCCCGTTCCCGTGGGAATACCGGGCCAAAATATAGCCTATGTCACCCGGGGATAGTGTAGCTTCCCAACAGTGAAAGAATTTTTCAAATCAGTTCAGTAGTTTTGGAGCCTATTCAATGCAAACAAAAAATCAAATCTTTCCTCTTTATTTTTAGTATAGACGATGGGTTATCACAATAAGAACTTTAATTAGATAAAAGACTTGGGTTTTCTTAATCGTATGCCTAATCACCTTGATTAGGTTAGTATTTAAAGTAGTGATAATAATTGCCGGTGTACCTACCCTTTATAAGGGGATCACAAAGACAAATGTCTGAATACTTACTTTATCTCAATATACGTATAAACAGGATCAGTTTTAAACCAGTGCGCAAATTGTAACCATGAATTCAGCATATCATTCTAGAGGCCCAGCGCAGAAAAAAAAAACTGCTGTTCCATACATTTCGACCGCGTAGGTATTGCACTTTTCTATGAATTGCAGATAATTTTTTTTGTATTACCGACGAAAAATTACTGCGCTGGGGAGTCTAGAATACTATGCTGAATTCATTGTTACAGTTTGCGCACTGGTTAAAAACTTAGCCTGCATATACTCGTAGCAGTTTTAGTTTAATTGATTATGAATGCAAACTTATATTGCCGACTGGTTTTGGTCAGATTAACCTGTCTTTCTGGACATAATTTACGTGGTTTTTAGTAGTCAATTTTTTATCTTTAATAGGTTTTTTTTTTTTGTGGGCATCATTTTATGTCTGGGTTGTAAATTCGAGAGCAATAAAATGTTCATTGACGTATTATAAATATTCTATTAAAACTTTATACATTACCAGACAAGGTTTTAAGTAGGCAAGCTTGGTAGGTACAAAGGATTCTCCTTAGAACAACCAACAACAATGCTTCGTACAATTTATGAATTTAAATGAACACCGTCGTATCTTCCTATTACATTATGTGCTTTGTTTTAATTAATTGATTACGTCTATTGCATAATCAATAAACAGAAGTAAGGTAACAAAAGAATTGAGATAGGTACCTACAACATAACATCACGCCAGGATTCCCCGAAGGGTCGGGCAGACGAGTACACCTACTACGTAGTTAACAAATAGCATCGTTGAATAGATTGATGTTTTGTATTCCGAAAGTAAAAATAGCGTTATTAATAGTCGACATTTCATTACCTATTTTTGTTTTCTTTTCGAAGAAAATGTAATTTCGAACGGAAAAGTAATTTAAAACTCATGTTAAAAAAGAACAGACGGTGACGTATGGTCCCACCGGCGTCGGCGCGGCGTGGGCGCAGCCCGACCGACACTGTCACAGCCGGCGGTCACGTGACAAGACGCAATTAGACAAGACGCACCTTCGTCATGTCATTGAACATATTTAAAAAACAAAACCACGCAATTGTAACTCTTAAGACTACGATTATAAGGCTAAAAATTATACCTTTTATACCATTGACGCGACAGCTTTGTCGTAGTTATTCAACTGCGCAATTCTCGTCGTAACATTGGAATTTTGTGTCCCCAAGATTTGTGTAAGACTGAACAATGGTCAGTGACGTCTTCACATGATCTTGGGGAACTTCAACGAATTTCGTAAACAGGGGGTCTTTGTGCTCATTTAATTAATAGCCAACACATTTAAAAAAAGATGGTGCGTCTGAAGAAAAACATTTCAGTGTCGCTGCTACAATTTTTAACACACAAGTTTTCCGAAATCACACGAAAAATCTCCTTTATTATTTGATATATCGTTGCCCTAAATAGAAAGATGCCAACATAAGCTGCATTTCAGAGAAACTACTATATAATGAATTAGGGTAGTCAAGATCAAACATTGCTAATAAGAGACTGTTTATTTCTCCATCAAAGAAATCTGCAAATTATAGAAAAGCACAGTAATTTCGACGTTCATTGCTTCACTTTCTACATCAAAAGTAAAATTTATTATGAGCTAATCTTATAACGGGTTATTGACATAACTCTTACAGAAAAAATCTTCGTTCAAAATAAATTTGAATAGTCAGCAACTCAGCAATGTATGGAAGATTGATTGGAAAGAAATGGGTATGGATTGAATCATGATAAAAATAATCGTTGCTAGGATTATAGTCTATAAATATTTTAAAGCGTTTTTTATAAACACCATTTATGAATCATACTGAGAGTTAATTCGTTTATATTACAGTATTGCGTAGTTATCAAACTCTGTGCTACAAATCATCAATATAATTATACAGTACTTATGTATATATATATGCATCGAGTCACGCGTATGGCATATAAAACATTCATATGAAGGACCAGACGTTACACAGACGGATCAATTTCGTGACGTAAACTTCATAGTCACTTGGAGCCAAGACCTTGGTGGCCAACCTTGACCTAAGTGACTTCCAAGGTGCACGGCTAATGTTTTGAAAGCAATTGTACCTGAACGATCACCATTAAAGGCAATCACAATTTAGTTGTTGACGATCCCTTCGACGTAAACATATTTTTTTCTAGAATCAGGAACTGCTTTTTGCCCAGTGGTTATTTTCTTATTTGTCAAATGTTTGTTTACGTGTGGAAACTTTTGAACGTCTGTTATGTCATAGCTGAATTCCGTATGTCCTCTCTAACGCATCAGTGGAGTGTTCCACAGTCAGAAGGTGATCTTGACCTCACACGTCCAAATTGAGAGTTTATCACAAACTTTACGATTTCGTTCTGGGCGAGGTTACATAAATGGTTTTCGTTCAGCCAATTTTTATGTGACAATGTCAAAATTTACTGTTTAGGGTAAAATTTTCTAGGTCTGCCCTGCAGTTGTTTTATACCGCAATAATGCTCTTGAAAATATAAACAAGGATTTTTATAAGCCAAGTAAGCAAATACAACTTTGATTTCATTCTTCCATGCAAACACGAATTCACAAGAGTTACGTCTGAATCACAAAACATTTGGTAGCCATATTTGTTTCAAATTAACTACGTCACTTAATGACGTCAAAACTTATTACGACGTAATAAAATTAATTATAAATGACGACACTTAAAAACAGGAAGAGCATTCACAAAATGATAGACAGATAGATACATGTTTTCGTAACGTGATGTACCACCCACTGGTCTTTTTGATTGACAGGGAGACAAATCAAAGGGTTATTTTTAACACGCGTCGGGCGAGGGTTGACCCACTGTTGGCGGCCACTGATGACGCAAGTACAGACCTTCATTTTAATATTTTAGTATTTAGCTCCAGACCAAAGTGACCTGATATTGATCGGCTTAATGTTTTTAATCAATATTTTTGTAAGACGAAGGTAGTATAAATTTTGAACGTTATATGTATTTTCAGCAGCTTTTTGTTAAAGAATTTGAAGTATTTACACCAGTAAGAAAAATAGTTAGAGATATGAGGAAACGAAGTCTAATTTTGACGTGAAGTTGGAAATTGAAGCCATATTTAAAGATGAGGACGTTTGGTGGAGAAACGACGGTATTCATCAGTTTCGTTTTTTTTTTTTTTGTTAATGGCATCTCGTAGGTCAACCTAGGAGGTTGTCGACTGCTTAACCGGACTTTCCTGTGGTTACCGCAATTAATTAAGGCCTCCAACCAGGGCTTAAAAACTAGTTTTTGTTATTGGCACCCCATCTTGTTTTATTTGTTTGATGTTTGCAAAACAAAAACATCGGAACTACCTACCTAAAATTTACGTTCTTAGTATTTTTTCCAAAAAAAAAACCCGTTTTGTTGTTGAAGATTTCCACGAATGACGGCTTAGCATTCAAACCAATGTAATATTTTTTTTAATGGTTGCGTCATAAATAACATATTATGAAAATTAATACGATTAAACCAGAGTGATTAAAATATTACCGTTATCAACGGCATTGGAATATTTTCCATAGTGAGTGGGTAAGCATCAAATATTAATATGATACGCTTTGTCAATAAACAAAAGTGTTTACTACGCAGATACGATAAGGTTAATACCCAATTTCATAAGGTATTAATCAGAACACAAAAAAATACCCAAACATTACTTTTTCCTGCAGATTTTTTTAAAAAAGAATGCAATTTATTCATGATTCAAAAATCTAAGATTGCTCCACACGGATCCATCTCAAGGAATCATCCTATATACCGTATATAGGATACCGTATTTAGGATGTTGGAACAAATCGGAAGTAATAAAACGCACTTAAAACTGATAATCTTCAAGGTCTTTAGAAAATAAATTATGGCTTAATGTCATTACTTTTTTTTTGTTTTCCGCATTCGTTAACAAATACGGAAAAAAGTGTGTTTTCGTCAATTCCATCCCAATGTCATTTACTAATCCATATGGGATTACCGGTGGCATTGGGATCAGTATGGTTTTAGGTACATTTCATTATCGATTCACGCAACAACTAATCTAAATAGAACATTCTCCCTGCATAGTTTGTTTTAATAAAAACCAGTATCTTATCTTGAAAAGTAGTAGGTTGATCACCTAGTTTCTGACTATCCAGGTACTTTATAGTTCTGCAAAATATTCCGTTCAGACGAAATTGGTTCAGATCTGACTCACCTGGGTCGTTCAAGGCGTAGTGTTGAGGCCCACTTTCGGATGACGCTACGGTGCCGCGACGTCATAGGGAAATTTGGCATGTATAAAATTTATTAGCGTACCTAGTGACTCATGCTTGGTAATATTGATAAAGGTTATCTAGACGAAAGTGCAATTTACAAAGCTCCACATGGATTTATAACTGTAGGTGCAATAAGCTCCCATGTATGAATCAGCCAACTCATGTCTACAATAATAGAATATCTCTGCACTAACCAAACAAAAGGATTATAGCTAAGTCCCTTAATGATAGGTTTAAAAATGTATTATTAGTGTATGATTCAGAAATCGCTGATAGAATGAATTCAAAGTGTGTAGGTATATCTAAATATGTATTGACATTAGTAGATTACAACACACACTGTGACATTCCGCGGGCCCAGATGGTGGATTATGGCCTACTCCCTCTCACAAAGAAAAGGCCTATATCAGCCCAGCTGTGGGAACATTAAAAGCTGGTTATGCTGTTCTATTGTCAAAGAATGACAGTTCTGATTAGAATAGACAGACAATTTGACTTATACATTTCCCAGACCGTCCATCAGCACCCTGACGTATGTCTGCTTCTACAGTCGCCATCGTGTCGGCCTTTAAAAAAATCTCTACGATCTTGGTGGCAGACATTATCCAGATATCAAATCGCACCATGAAACTCTACACTTGCCTTATTATGATGGCTATGACCGCTACTCTGAGAAACATAAGGATCGTCTACAGTATTCTAAACGGTTCATTTGCAGAGAATTTGAGATGACTTTTATGGAGACACTTTTTTATGAACGATACCCGATATTGCACCATTGAAACCGCTCCTCTATTGCCTGGTCGATAAGATCTTTTAATTATAAGGTTTGAAAATATTGAGACTGAAATTCAATGAAAAGAGAAAAGCCAATACTAAGCAGTGTCAGTTAGTTTTCTTTGCCAACTTTATGGTATAATTCTTTAATGAAAAAACTGTGTGGTAGTAGTATCCATGACAAATCGTTCTTGAACACACGGTTACGAAAAACGTGCATAAGTTTTTCACGTGAATTAAAAAAAAAAAAAAAACAACTAACGCAAACAATCATCATCAAAACTTTTTCGAAATAAAACTTAATTTCATTTTCGACTTTAAGACAAGGAAATAAAATTCAAAGTAACTTAGAGTAAAGTTTATTTTGCAACTTATCGCGAATAAGATACAACGCACGAAGTTTTCAAGGCGTTTACGCTGGACGTACGTAAACGTCGAAAATGTACGTAAACCGCACATTTATAAAGCTTGTCTGTCTTATTGTTTTCCTCGAAGCCAAATTAAACGAGCGGTGTTCCGGCAGACTGAGGAAAAGCGGGACGCAGACAGTTTTATTATTTGCATATGCTGCGAAACATGTAAGACGAATTTACATTTGGTTAACGCAATCTTTTCGGGTGCAAAACCAGTAACACGCTTTTGATGACAAGAAAATTTATCTTACATCCTAATTGTCGTTTTGTTAGAATGACCTTTCGAAATACGATACAGCGAAACTTGTAAGACGAATTTACATTTGGTTAACGCAATATTTTCGGGTGCAAAACCAGTAATACGCTTTGGATGACAAGAAAATATATCTTACATTCTAATTGTCGTTTTGTTAGAATTACCTTTCGAAATACGATACTAAAACAGCATAACAGTAGGTAGACTGTCATCCTAGATGCTGCTAGAGTTCGCTTCATCTAAGTTTTCAGGGCGAAATTTTTACTAAATAGCACTTCAAATTGTGCTACCTAGGTGGAATTGAAGTGAAATGTTTGGACAGACATATTGTTACAAAAAATTTGTAAAACTACTATTCTCAACAATATAACTGCAAATCGTATCATGTATCGTTTACCCACATAAAAACGTAAATTTGATCATAAAAAACTAAACACGTTCATGTTTTTCCTCCTTTCAACTTGATGAAACATCGTTAGTGGTTATTTATTTCAAAATAAATAAACCAATGATAAGCCATTATTTTATTTAACTGGACAACGATACAAATATAGTTGACTCTAAAGCAGAAGGTATTGTAGAAGAAGTAAACAATAATACTAAGAAAAGGGTTAAGATGGCTGCTTATGATATAAGAAAGAGGTCTGATGATTTAATTTTTAATAATTACAAAGCAAGTAACATCTTAGCTGGCAAGAAACCAGGAAGACATAGATATGAACAAGGCCAAATGAATGATAACGATAATGCATTGTCTCACGCTAATTTTAGCCAAGCATGTTTGGCAGAGAAAGCGACAAATCTATAAGCCATCATGAATATTTTTTGGTGTATTACCTACGTCAATAGTACATTGTAGACTTCAAGGCACATATGACATATTCAAACGCTATGCTATAAACAGTTTTATTGCCTTTTAATAATGCTCTTGCTGTATTCTGTCTGTGGCTTCGCTTACGTCTGTTTCTAAATCTGTAAAGGGTCTCAAAATAAATCGGTTTATAGACTGTTGGAAATAAATCTTCGATCGAACAGTTTTGTTGAACTTACGTCTGAATTCTCTGTTGAAATTAGCATTAAGATAATAAACGTTACTAAGAAAATCTTTAACCTGTTCAGTTACCAACAGATTTATTGACTTAGCGATAGGGGTTACGCAAAACTCGTCGGTTGTACGCACCAACAATTAACAGATATTTTCGTAAAGCTCATGTTTGGTGCGAACCGTTTCAACATTTATTTTCTCTAGAGTCTAGTACATTCACGTTACGAGAGTAATCATTTCTTCATACTGCCTAAAGTAATCTGTAAACTGTTTGAGATACAACACTTACATATGCCTATTAATATGATTCGCATTATTTGTGTGAGTCAGGCAAGTATTTTGATGGTTTCTGTGTTGTAATAGATCAGAAATAGAGATCCACTTAGCCATTTCTCTTTACGATTTTCGGAACACTGATGGTTAAAACTGTCGATAAACAAGCGGAATTCACATAGATAAAATTTTCAATCGATACTATTATTGGAGATCACATCAAAGTATAAAATCGATAGGAATCATTTACTGCTGCAACACACTACCACTAAAGCTTTTAAGATTCCGAATGCAACTTGAGGCGCAGATGAGTAGGAACGAGAGTTATGAAATTTTAATCAAAGTAATCAACCCAAATACATAGGCGCTTAGTTTATTGACGTGTAACGTCGTCATAAAAAAGGTCTGATGAAATTAACAAGCACTAAAATCAAGCATCAAGCCTCAAACAAACCCAAGCCCAAGCCTCGCATGGTCATTATTTTATTTTGCATGCAACCATATTTGTACGCCTCTTGGCATAACATAGCGACCTATGACATTAATTTAAGACCTCACTAGCTATGTTACTCAAATAAAAATGATTTGATTTGATGATTACTCTCATCGACAGGTTGATTACGAAACAATTAATAAAATTTAATTAGGCCACACGTGTATGCACGTCGGAAGGGACGATGCATTTCGAGACTGGGTTACCAATGACGTCAGAAACGCCCTACATCTACTGCCAGACTATTTTGGTTAAGTTTTTATAGAACGCATCTCTGGACTCTGAATGCATTTGGTCTACGCGTGATGAAATAAAATATTTAAGAGTTATTTTGAAGCTAAGAGCAGTGGCGGCTCAGTGGTAACAGCCGCGACTTACAAGTTGCAGGTCATGGGTTCGAACCCAGACAGAGGCGCTTTACTTTGTGTAAATTATTTGATCACCAATACTCTCAATACAGTGCAGGAAAACATCGTGAGAGAACCGGCATGTCTTAGAACCAAAAAAAAAAACAGTAAAAATTTGAACAATTATGTGTTTATTTTTTTTTCGTCAATACAGGTTTTCACATTGGGTCCTTGGGTCCTGATTGCTCTCGGTAAAAAATGATAAACGAGCGATCGACTTCAGCCATTAAAGGTAACAGCAAAGATTTTTACGATAAAAATACTAAGGGAAAGAAAGGGATAAAAGAATTAGAATTTCCTAATGAAAGAAAGGGACTTTTCCAAAAGACATCAACGCGCGACTCATCCGTGTGCTCATTCACCCATAGACATACAGGATAACCCCCCTACCGCAGAAACTTTTCGCCGGTTATACAAACAAAAAACAGCTGTTCCATACATTTTGACCGCGTAGGTATTGCACTTTTCTATGAAACAGCTGTTTTTTTTGTGTAATCGGCAAAAAATTCTGCGCAAGGGGCTCTAGAATGATATGCTGAATTCATGGTTAAAATTTGCGCACTGGATATAAACTTTTCCTGTATACACAGTTTACATAAAGCTCATGGAAAGCGTTCGGTGACGATGACGCGAGTTCCATGATTTTTGTTCACCCAAAAACTGCTCAACACGCCTAAAGAGTTTTCACTTCAAAAATCGAAGACATGTGACATCTACCAACACGAACTTGTCCCGCGTGGTGTACTGACGGCCCATTGCCTCTTACAGCGAGGAGGCCTGTGTCCCAGCTATGGGAACATTAAAGGCTGATTAAGTTGAAACTAAGCTGTTCATAATCATTAATCACTTTTAATTTGTTTATCAATACAAAGGTTACCCGATTATTGCACCCTGAAAACCCAAACAACCTTTTTCGGTGTATTAAGTAAATTAGCAAAATACTAAAGGCGTTCAGTTTTTACGTTATATCTAATGTACCTATTCATGTTTGATTAATCATGTGATTTTAATAAAAACCCCGTTTTTAAGTTGTTCGAAAATATTAAGATTTATTATTGATGTAATTAAGATTTGACAGTAAAAACGTTAACAAAAACCCCCGCTAAGGCACGTTTTTACTCCAATTTTGTTGTTTTTGATGAAGTTATTATTTTCAGCTGCACTTTAATGACAGTGTAAAATAAAATTCCAAAAATTACTTAACAATACCTTCGAAAAAAGGGCCTTCAAACGTCCTCCTACTACTCACCAACCTATTAGTTTAGAGTATTCAGAAAACCAATATTCAACTACCTGTCATTCCGCGTAAAATGACAGGTAAGGTCCTATGAAAAGGTCGCAGTGAAATGACATTTCACGGCACTGTTACCTCATACGCTTCACGCTTCCATCTTTATTAACGGGCTTGTATATTTAGTTCGGTAGCTCTAGCTACTCCCCCTATGACGTCAATGCTGACATTTGGGTCTGTGTGTGGCAAGCGTTTCTAGTCTAATAGCCATCACCCAAGAGTTATTGCTAATAAATAAATTGTCTCGACTCATAACTAGTGGTTTTGTGAACTTTCTACTAAAACGATTTAGAATATGTAGTGTAGGAATACATTTTATGTGCTAAGGTGTTAAAAAACTGGATGTTACAAAAAAAAACAGGATTCATAATAATTGATGCCTCGTAATATTATACCGATCCGTCGGGCTGCACGTCGGGCTGTCGATGTCTCAAGTGAAAAGTAGGCAATTCTTCCATTATACAGCCAATCCTGCAAGTACCTCCACAAATCTTGCAAAACATTAACGATACTAGACGTCTGAAAAACGTTTTCATGGAATAGGAAAGTAAATATTTACTTCACACTGAGGTGAGGGGCATGGGATTGACAATCTGACGTCTGCAACACAGTTGTAATCACACATTGTAACATAATATTATTATGTTTATTGAACAGTACAACTGTTTGAATTATTGTCTATTTCTGGTGTGTTCAAGAAAACGTGCTGGCTGGACATCAACCATAGCTAGGTTTATTGGACATCACAAATGAAAAAAAAATACGTTTACATCAGAAATGTTTTCAATTTAATCGTTTTCAGCAACGTTAATAAATGTTTTTATATCTTGAATGTGTTTTGAATTATGGCTCTTTCTAGCAGTCACTCATACAACATAAAATATTTGTATCTATTTGACGCTTATGTGGTGATAGAGGAAAATGAGCCACAACGGTACAGCCTGGCAAGGGGTTTACAACTCTCTGCCGTTTCGGGTTACACAAAGGTGCATTATTATTGTTTGACACAGAAATGGCAGACAGCTATAAAATAAGAAAGAGATAGGACACTTTAATACTACCGACACGATGAACGTTCCAAATGTGTCTGTGTACAAAATTAACGGGAGGACCGTTTTATTGTGAGTCACTGAACTCCAACGAGACACACAAACAAACAGGTGAACAAACTCGCAAACACACAACATTCGATTTGATGAATCGGTATCGGAAGTAGGTCTGTTGCATTTGATTTGTAATCGATTATTGTAATCGAATCGAGAGATTTACGAATCATTCGTAACGTGCTCGAATTAGCCGCATCTTTGATCGTAACGATTGAACGTTTGATGTGTTCCACATGCACAAATAGCGCGATCTATTGATGCTAGTTTTTTCTTCGATTTTGATTTATGCTTCTCATGTGCCAACATCGCAGTTGGCTTTTACTGGGAAAACATCAGATGTAAATCATTACGAAATAAGATACTAACAATATAATAAGAAAACAAAATTTGACCAAGAGATTGCCCTAGAACTAAGATGTTACGTAAACTTTACTGTCTTGAGTCCTACATTAAGGTTTTCCTGTGACTCTCAGAAAGCCTATAAATAAAATCTCTAGGAAATTACATGACCATCGAGGAAAACGACTTCACGTTTTCTTATTGTTCTTTAAATGGCAAACATGCAGGGACTCTCAAACCATAAGTTAACATGACTCAGGACTTTGTCAGATTTTTTTTTCCGGGATAAACTTTCTTTTACATTGATTTTCTGCGAACTACAGCAATTTAATGGGAAATTTCTTCAAAACTAAACAATCTGTTCTCCAAAAGAAATCATAGGTACTGAACCAGACCATTATGCAGTTAAAAACCAATAAATCATAAACAAAAATGTATAAACGTAAACGGGAACAACCGACTTGAAGCCGACGAGCAGTCTGAAGTACGAACAAATGTATCTTATTAATATCTTTCGAATGTAAACATATAAAGGAAGAGGTTTCCCGACTCCTTTAATTTAGTACAGTCATCGTAAATTTAATTGTATTTATACATGTTTACATTTGAAGTGGATTAAATTTATATGCTCTTCTTACTAAAATAGTTTTGTTTTTCAACTGGAGTGTTGGTATACATAGTTGTCTTTCAAATTCACAATTGTGCAACACTTATTAAATTGTGCAAATAATAAAGCAACTTAAACACAAACAAAATACTAGAAATATTTCTATCTTTGGAAAAAAAGACAAAGTGATGATAGAATCCATAGTTTCCTTTGGAAAAAAAGACAAAGTGATGATAGAATCCATTGTTTCCTTTGGAAAAAAAGACAAAGTAATGATAGAATCCATCGTTAAAGAACCTATGGATTCTATCATCACTTTGTCTTTTTTTCCAAAGATAGAAATAGTTGTGGTGTTTTGTTCGTGTTTAAGTTGCTTTAATAATTTATTGCAAACTTAGGGCTTTAAGTTTTTAGTATTGAAATAACTGAAATGCAACTATAACATTGTGCGAGGTCGTTGACTGTAAAACGTTATATTATAATCAATGCATGTACTGTTAGGCGAAATGCCGTTTTCTGGTAATATTAATATTACCAGAAAACGGCATTTTTTAACACGTTACTTTTCCTACTTATAAAATAATTGGTATGCTAAATTACCAATTTGTTTTTTGATAATTACAAAGAAGGACTAATTACGTGTTATCGTACATTAATTAATGACGTTTAAGTTAAACCGAACCATGTCGGATAGGTTAAAAACCTTTTCAGTTTTAATTATCAGGGAATTAATTGCGTCTTTGTATGTTTTAATACTAGTTCGTTAATTGGGTTTCTACGACGCAGACATGACTAAGTATAGTTTATTTGTAATTAATTCTAGTTTCCAGACTAGTAAATTGTTTATTTTTAGAGCAGAATATTGTTAGTTAGATGTGCTGCAGAAAAATAAAAAATATATTCTCTAACACAAGGGTATCCCTGTGTTAGAGATTATGATTTTTTTTCGTCAAATTGCTGTAAAATAATTGCCATAATTACTAACTCTAACACATTCTTTCATCATTTTCTTAATATAATGGTCTTTGATAAAATCTGTAGATAATAATGATAATGTTAGTTATTATAGGATTTACTACCTGAGCTCAGAGGCGCGAGTTTCACTTCCTTTGCTACAACTTCCGTAAACAACACTTTCTTTGACTATCATTAACTGTGCGCTAAAGTATTATTAATAATATTTATGTCTACAAGTGTTGAAGATAATAATGTACACACGGCTACACATCAAGCTATACATTTCCAGTATAAGCTGATCTCGCATTATAAAGAATTTCCATACAGTGCGAGATCAGCGTAAACTGCAAATGCATAGCTTGATGTGTAGCCGTGTGTACATTCATTTCTAAGAGGATTTTATCGTCAGATTATAAAACAAAGGCAGATAGCCCGCGCGGAACACCAAGAGTGAAGCCCAAATAACCAAATACTGTTTCAAAACTCGAGTTAGTACGTCACGAAGCGTCTTTAGTATTTGGTTTTTTGGCCTCACTCTTGGTGTCCCGCGCGGTTTATCTGCCTTTGTTGAATAATCTGAGATGTTATCTATCTTTCTACTGCATGGTCTTCTTGGATGACCGAATAAAGGATGGATGGACTATGTGAAAGATGATATGGCTAGAAAAATAACTATCGAGTTAACGACTAATAGAAAAGTATGGAAGAAAAATACATGCATAACATGTATTTTCCGCCCCTAAATAAATTGGGATAAAGGCGAATGCTCCATTAAAAACGTAGTAATTTACTATACACGTTATCATTTTAGTGTTTAAAACCATCCCATAAACACGGATTTCTATATTTTATTTCTTTAGCATCATTAACGTCAAATAACCCATATTCAGTTGGAAGAAATTGAAAAGAGAAATGGGTCCATTGAAGTGGTTCCAAAAAATGTGGGAGTAGAACTTGTAAATTGGATATATCATGCGTGGCCAAGATTTTGTCTGGCTGGACCCAGCTGCCAGACAGTCTGATATCTCTTCGTGTATTTTTAAAATAAATAAGACGTCATACCAATAATTCATTTCGAACAGATTAAATAAACGTATATCGATGATCACGCCACTTTAGCCTAAATAAAATAAGATAAGTGACAGAAGAGTTTCATCGGTTTCTATATTATACTTTTGATGTTCACCGAAGACTGCCACTACTGCCAGACTTTTCCATGAATCTGTGGTAAGATCGCGATTCGTTGATAGTTTTATCAAACAATTCTTATCAAAAATAATGCTATTAGCTTGATTCTGACGATTGGACTCTTTGGAAAGCAATTTGAATCATTGTGTTCGGAACTGAGTGTGAGATGACTTCTCTGTTTGGCAGTGTTGATGATAACATGATAAGTCAAAAACTTTACTGCATCACCATCTTTGGCCTGTCTCCTGGGCAAAGACCTTTCCGACTTACCAAAATCTTCTGCCATTTCTAGAGAGCGCTGAACACTGCACATAAATTATGCGAATATTATAATGTAATTATTTAATCAAATCCGCTGCATTGTAAGCTTATCTATTTGCTTTGGAATGTTTACACGACGACAATAATTTAAACCAATGTTTGTTCCTACTGTACTAATAATAACTGTTACTATTAGCATTTGTAATCTTTACATCGAGTTTAGTTCAAGTTCAAGGCGTGATTTAAATTTAATGTTGGATCGCTACGAAATGAGGACATAGTGCGGACATCTGACCTCTATTAGTCTCGAACGCGTTGACGCTGACCAAAGTATAATACAAACTTTAGTTATTTATGAGACAGAATTAAATAGTTTTGTGGAAATACTATCTATCCAGTACCGGTGCTTCTAATGAAATGTTTAAAATAAAACGTAGTAAAAGAAAATGGCTGTCTGTCGTGCTGGTTTAAAATAATAATTTAGAGGAAACGGTACATTGTACCGTTGTTAAAATAAAGATAAAACACAATGTGTTATTGTTATTACATGCCTCCTATAGAAAGACATCGTGTTGTGAATACATTTATGTATTACTGCTTTAATGTATTGAGGATTGTGGAAGGAACAAAATCCTTGTTTTTATATTTGAACCTATAGGTATTGTGCCATCTTATACCGGTACCTATGGAAAAAACTGGATGTCAAGTAGGTATGCTTTAATGAAATATTCAGATCGAAATAAAATCAGCACGCATCTCGTCTCACGTCATCACATCTTGATCACTAGACAATTCAGTGTCTTAATATAGGTACCTTTCTCGCCCACATTTGTCTAACACATTCGTAGTTTCGTAGCACCATTTCAATCTATTAATATTCAATCGAATATTCGATGATAGTCTTCGGTTCACAGTCACAGAAGTTGACACCCCTCCAAATGAATGCTATAAATTATTCACCACATAATATCTAATGGAAATCTTCAATTCAAAGTGCACGTGAACTGAAAACATGATTTTGGATTTATTTAGATTGAATCTTGGTTACAGTCAAAACAGTGCTAGTGCCAATTTGTTTAATATCCCACTTTAATATAGAAATTAATGAATAATAACGAAACATATTCTGGATATTACGATAATAAATCTTTTGATCACATAAGGTAGTCAGAATAAACACACGTTTTGAAAGTTATTGCAAAGAATCAACAATTTTAAATGCTAGAGAACAAACGTTATTTCGAACGGAAGTCGTTCCTGTGGAAAATAAAAACAAATCAGTTGACAATCTGACGAATGCCATTTTAAAAGAAGATGTACAACTATGTGTAAAAAATTACATTTTCAACTTGGATGAGCAGCAAAACAAACGGTTTGTGATGCAAATGCCAATAACTAACCTATTAATGAATCAGTCACAATCGATTATCCTATTATGGGAGACGAAGAACGACTGTATTAGGGTATAATCCCTTACGTAGTCTGTTTTCTGTTTGTCGGGATACCTATCCAGTTTTTCTAGTTATTCATACTTTTCTCAAACATCCATAAACAGTGCACCCAACCAATGCTTGCGTGCAGCTACAAGGATACAAAGTTCTTAACAACTACTTTTATCATAATTGCCTCGACACGTGTATTTATTATTACAAATATCATTGAACCTTCATCAATCTTTATGTCTATGTGCATAGAAGTCATAGTTGCTTGTCACGGAGCTGCAAATCCACTGTTCCAATTACATCTATTTATTATTATCAACTCAGCAGTTTATATTTTACGTTAAAATGTATATAATTTTAATGAAAATTGCTGGTTTGTGTCATTTCAATACCTCTTTTTTTTTTTTTTTTTTGGGTCGGAAATCATCAAATAACTTCTCCCGCTCTGGGTGGAGCAGGAGGGCGTGTCAGACTTTTACTGACTAAAACCCACCCGTGTTCCTTCAGTAGCCCTTAAGCCAGGGGCTGTGGTGTCTCTTTCGAACAAACCCGCACCCCTGGCAGGCATCGGCCCTTGCGGGCCCCATCATTTTTTGTGCTGACATCTCTTTGAGGCGCGCGTGGAACACAACGCGCCGTCGACTTGGGCTTGGTCCTTACCGGACAGCGAGCTACCCATTACTCGCCGTCCGCAAGCCCATGCCTACGGTGGCCGGAAATCGGCCTGGGATTCCCGACGCCCAGGGCGTCTCCGTATCCTGCGGCGGCTGGGGTCGCGAGGGCGCATATGCTGCCTCTCCCTCACGTGCGCCGCCTCCCTCTTCGCGAGCATCACTGCTTCGCTGAAGGAGGTGACGGCTCCCCATGCCCTTTTCAATACCTCTCTGATCACAATAAATTTGAAGCAGAAGTATTTAGCAATGATTTTTGTTTTGGGAATTCTAAAACAAACAGAGCTTCATTTAAACACCGCAAAACCATAAAAAGACTACATCTACTACCATAGTGGCATTGACACTGTAACACGGCTCCAACACAAGTTCATTGGACTATATAAAAAACACAACTCATTGTCTTCCTGTTTTCAAAACATATACCCAAGGTTTAAGAAACAAATAAAACGACAGGCAATTGTTTACCTCAAAAGAAGAAAAATCGACCAAGCCATACGTGCTCCAGAAATTAGTGATAACAGTTCTACATTGGACGCGGAAGCTGGTTACATTTTTGTTTTAAACAAACATACAAAATTATAAACAAAGCCCCGTACGCGAGTTTTTAAAACCTAGATTTAAAATGTGGTTGTTGTAACACTTTTTATAGTTCAGACATTCACTTGTAATTTATTGCGTACTTCCAAACGTTTGTTGAGAAGAATTATCGAGGTAATACAGAATCTTTATTAGTAATTAATGTGACTGCTTTAATTGTGTTACACAAATGGAAAATAAAGAATTGCATTGGTTTACTCATCAGATCAACCAACTATACCTATGTATAAATGCAGACAATAGCGATAGATCAGTTTTTACCCTCATGCCTTAAGCAATAAGGTAGCAAATTTGTCGACTGCCAGTGTCCGCGATAGTAACTATGTAGGCATCATCAATATAATTACTAGCCGGTGATGATGGTCTTTCAAAATTACTTGAAGAATGTGGATTAGGTTTTTTGATTCCTCCCATAATAAAGTAATCCATTATTATAACAACAATAATAATATGCACCCATTTTGGCAAGAAGACCAACTATAATATAGTTGGTCTTCTTGCCAAAATGGTAAGAACATATTATGTTCTTCATATTAGGAACCACGATGAATGTTGTTTGAAGACAAGTTGTGATGTGATGTATCTTCGTTGTTTACAGTAAAGTGCATATTAGTTATTTATCCGTTTCAGTAACCATTGTGTTTACAGAGTTCCTTAGCTTTTGTGCGTTGTTTTTGTTTACGAAAATAGTTTATTAACATACTATAAATTATACCGCTTTATTTCACGTCTGAAAAGCATTACTTGAGTGCACGAATTACGAGTATTTAATATTTTCCGATTTCAACCTTCGGAGCTTTTAACATCTGTTCAAACAGAAGTCATTTTGGATGACGTGAGAGACAGTAAACATGATTTTATGAGAATGGAGAGAGCTCGACAGTGGAACGTTTAGTTTTCTGTTGTTTTTCATAATCCATTGTCTTATGGGATATAAGGACGCGGACACGGTTTATATACAAAGTTTATACGGCTTAATGTAACGGCATTGGCCGTAAGATGAACCTCATACGGACCCATCAAATACCACCTTTGTAAGACGACTACCGTATTAATCGGTTAGCAATAGCGAATGTAGGTACAGACGGAGCACAAATGCCGGGGGTATAGTTCGATACGCCAATTAGCTGTGAAATAATATGCACGTAAATTAAATTTATATCTACCATCAAACAGGTGTCGGAAGTTAAGAAAACCCGGTCGCTTTGTAATAAATAAATTGCTGAAGTGCCCATAAAACAACAATAGGGTATACATTTTGTGAACCACGTGGAAACTGTAAGTGCGGATAATAGGATATACAGGACATTGACAGACCTTGGGGCTACTGTCGTATTGGTTCGTTCTGTGACGTACCACGTACACACGTGGGAGCTGTTTGCCTCGTTTTGTTGTACAAATGCTTATTAATTATACATTTGCATTTAAAAGTAGATTAGGTTCTGTTTTTATACTAACCGAATCTTACCTGAAAACTCAGCTTTAGAGTGGAAAGCAAAAATCTGCTAATGAATTAGAATATCTAAGTTTTATGGATTAGTTGCCAAAATGGCTGGGAAGAATTGAAGTATAAAAACGATGACTGTATGTATTTTTTTACAAATAATAACGACAATGTCAAATGTTACTACGACTGTATTACTTTCATTTATTTCATAATACAATAGTGACTGAAAAAAAGGCAGGGGGAGTTCAGTAGACATATCTTGCGCTAGTATAATGAAATGACTTGGCATATCACCAGTTTTATATCGCCCTTGGTAACCGACAGTTTGCTATGTATACCTACTATTATCTAACTATATCTTGACTACCATTGTGACGTAATCCGTTACCAACTGTGTTAAATATTAATTAATACGATGTTGGGTGTGGTTTTAAAAATCCCATTTTCAGTTAGAAATATTACGAATTATTCTTGTTAGTCGGAATCTGAAAACTAAAACATTTAAATCTTCAGAAGTAATTTGCGTAATTATCTTGAACATATTTTCATTTGAAAATGTCATAACTCCTAATTATTATTATCTGCTTAGATAAAATCTTCAAAGTTGATGAAAGTGTTCAGTGTTTGCCAAACCGGATAACTAGTTATTTAAATGTCTTCATTTCCCAGTACAACACGAACTTCAACTATTCATAATTTTAGTTTAATTTTCGCGGATGTTCACTATGTCAGGTCTATATTTAGTTCATGGTGACAATTTATCAATTTTACTATGTGGGCCACATCTTTATCGCGAATCTTAGATACGTCTTGTCATTGCTTCTGATATCACATTTTAAATTAAGGTAGACTTGTATGTATCCTAGAAGATATTTTAATATTAATCCAAACCAAACTTACAGCTTATTAAATACATAAAAAGCGCAACGGTTGGAACATTATTTGCATTACCATTTACTAAATGATAGATGATAGAATTATAATTTTTATCATCTCGAAACAAGTGTAAAGTATGGGTACTTTACGCTCCAATATATTGTCGTTTCATCCGTTTAAACCAGTTCATAGACTTCTGAATAATATCTTCATTAGCCAAACGTGCCCAACCGTGACAACAGAACCAGCTTTGCTGGAATAAATTTTGTCCAATACTCTTTAATGTTCCAGCAATCTTGGCTACTTTGACTCTTGGCCATAAGTTTGTGTTTTGACGTCCACTAGTTTATAAGTCGTAAACTATTTAGAATTTCACAAACCAAACATCCAGTTTTCTTGTTCTCAAAACTTTCTGAGAATACTCGCATGAATTAGGGCAGGTACTGACGTGTGGAATATCCAATTACCTTTAATGTAAACTGCAAAATCGAGGTGACCTATAAACCAATATTTGCATCCAAGAACTACGTTTAAACGTTTGAAGATCCTCTTTAATTAGTTTGTCATGCACAATATAATTTAATCGCCCCATTTTCGATGCAATTAAAGTCATAATCCATTAGATCATTACTTGGTAACAGCAAACAAAGTTTGCCAATATCTATCACAAATTGATGTTTGACGTAGAATGCGAAAACAGAATACTGACCCATTTCTTTTGAGGGGAACGTTCTAATATGACGTCAATGTGATGTAACTGGATTATATGAACGTTAACCTGTTCTAAAAGAAAGATAACGTTGCGTAATAAAAATAATATATGAGGGTCAGAGTGATCAATGGTTATGGAATGACTATTAAAAGAAAATGGTACTGAATGATTTATTATCAAAACATCAATGACCATGTAACATTTTGTAAGCTAATCCAAGATACTATTTTCATTATATTCTTTCTCTAATCAAAATAGTGGTTATAATTGCAACATTGGACGTAAGTAGGTACTGAACAACCGTAGAAAATAAATAATGGAACATTATTTGTTAAATGTTTCGTGACTAATTTCTTCTTTGGCTTGTCTTTCACCAGCATGCAAAATCGGGGCGACCAACTTATAATTGCTGTTACGAAAATATATTGCTATGCTAATTTGTGTTAAGTGTTATGGAGATAAGCTGTATTATTCTTTAATTCTAAAATGTTTTACCTGAAAATATTAAGTCTGTTGAGAGAGAATTTAGCCCCAGACTTCATACAACATATCTGTGTAAATGGGGTAGAAGTATATAGTACCGTCTGGGTTGTTATTTCATTTGGCAAAATGTGCATTTGGCGTCTATTCAAACGTTAGTATTCTTGAATATTGAAGCCAAATAAACAACGTGTTTGTCCAAACCACTACTTATGACTATGTAAACAAAAAAATGACTAGGACTCCATTTTGTTTACTTAAGACGAGTGATTTTTATTGTTGTTTCGTAGTTTTTCGGGAAAACTAATACAATTTCGAAAAGTTGTAGAAAAAAGAAAAAAAAAAGCATTATTTTAATGTTTTCTTTGATAAACTAGAGAGCTTTGTGAAAAATTCTAACTATTCAAACAAACATTCGGGAACATTAACTATTTTAATTTTACTGCCGGCTTTAACAAGATTTATTCGCATTTTTCAGGACATGGCCCGGCAAAAACGAATAACTCTTTTCTAAACCCAAGATTGTCTTTGATGAAAGTTAGCTTATTATTTCCCTTTTGTTGTGAAACTACTTTAAAATGATCTGCGAGCTATCTAATCAGTATAATGAGAAACTGGTATTAATAGATCAAAGACAATAAGTAGGTATTGATAGTAAGAGAAGTGCATCATGTTTATCTATTGTATCTATTCTTATCTCGACAATGGATTTAAGTATAGCTATAAAACTTTTTACTGCTATATCGTTAACTTCTTCCATATCCGTTGACCGCTACACGTGGTGGTTGCTGTTTTAGCATGCTGTTGTACTTTCAAGGCAGTCTAAAATGCTATAATGAGCATATAGCTACAATAAGAATAAATTAAAATTGGTTATATCTTTTAGTTTAACCTTTATGTAATATCAGATTTAACTGATGTAGGTAAATGATTTTTGGATAGGTCATAGTAATTGTAAATATTATTTTACATTTTGAATATTGCTAATTGCTTTGTATATCTATGCGGCACATCAGTCTATCTATATTTTAATCTAGGAACTAGATAACCCCAAAAATAATATTCGAATAATATCCGCCAAAAAATTAAAACTAGTCCAATCGAATTATCGTGTTTAACCTCTTTCGCAAATTAAGGCGATATACCACACCCATGCAAAGTGGCCTTAAATTCACCAATTTGGCACTGGTCTTTTGGGAACACGTAGGGTAAACGCTCTAGTAATGTAGTAGAAATATTTTGCGATCACGCGAGCAGTCACGCACGATTTTGAGGTCAAGAATCTACGGGTCCTCGACTCATGCCCTTGAGTTTTTTTCAAACCAACGGTCGTCTCGCCCGGTCTGCGGTGTTGCCAATCGTAAATATGTTAATTCGCTACAGCAAAAATGCGTGGCTTTGCGCCGTTCTCTATGTTTGGGCATCCAAAGAAAGTATTGATGTCAAAAATTTAATTTGAGGTTATTTTTCGTAGAGGAGAAATTTCATTTCTCAATGTTTGTTGAGGTAAAAATCTATTACCGTGCGGTAATACATTTTGTGGTCTGAAATTGGCGGGTTTTTAATTTTCATGGTCATAAAATATTTTTATTATACACATGGCTTCCCGGTGCCACGTTTAAGATGAGCCACAATGTTCACTAACAACACGCTATACGCTGCGGTAACAGTTAAATAAACTGGTAAGTATAGGTAGATAAATGAATAACGGAAATGATATAGTTTTTTTATCATTAGGTTATTAGCACAGTTAATGTAGAACATAGGTGGCTTTCAAAGAGGTGTGTACTCGGAATAGGCAAATGGCTATTAATTTAAAATCATCATTCCTAATTTGCATTATGAGAGTATTACGTTGTAAGTGACTGGAACAGTCTATGGAATATTATTTAAGTGGCTAGATGCGTGATTAAATTAGTAGCCAATGTCTAGTCGAGAATTGGCAATGTTCTTCGTAAAGATTCCATTACTTTGATGTCAGTTGAGTTCTTTGCTCTTTATAGATAATTTTATTACATTTAATTAAAATATCCAATACGTAGGTTGTACCTTACAAGGGGTGGCAGAAACATCGACGCACAAACTGAAATCATGCATTCAGCACATGACTTTAGACCGCAAAAAAAAATCTTCTGTTTTCGTCCATCGTTGGGTAACGTAGATGTCCCTTCCATCCTGTAGTTATAATATAGGTTATATAGGTACCTACTGAAGTTTCCTTTGACATCGTTTATTCTTTTTTCGAAAAGTATTAAATGACGTCACTATGTCTTGTAAAAGTTAACATTTACATAGCAGCCTTTACCTTTATCAAGCAAAAAGTTGCCTCTGGGTCAGGAATCATTTCAATTATACCATTTACGACAAAAACTTTAAGTTTAAACAATACTTTTAAAATTATTATTTTTATAACCTGTAGTGTAATAATATCCCATAAATAAATCGAAACCCTCAATGAAAATTATTAACAACAATACATGAAACAATTGATTTACAAAGTTAAAGATTTATAATACTTACAAAGGGTAATGGCAACATAGACTTACGGTCTTTTATTTACTCATGTGCAGTTTACCCTTCGAGTTCGACGACCGGTTACGCACCTGTGTTCGTCATGATCTTTTTATTTTATAACTATCTTTTTAGTTATAATGTGAACTTCATCGTTCAAAAGAATGTCATCAGTTCCTGTACAGCCAGTGACTCACCATTTTGTAAAAAACTAGGTTTTTCAATTGTATCTGGAGTTCCTTTAAAATTATTTTTCCTGTTGCTCCCACAGAAATCATCATCATCGAGCTAAGAACAAAATACCTGCATTTTTCCAATTTGTTTGTTGAAATAATAATTACATATATCATATTAACGAAACATATTTAAATCCTAGATATAATATTGCTACCGCAAAAAAACCAATGCCATCTTGCTTTTTACACTTTGAACTTTTAATCGTGCTTCGAATGGAATAGTTTTCAAACAAGTTTGAATATTTAACTGTATGTCACATTTACCCATCGTAGATTGCTTACAAAGCATTTAGACTGTCAACTGAAACGTAATTGACACGTTAACTAAAAATAAAATAAAGTCAAGGAATTCATTTAAAAAATTCTAGGTAAGTAAACCTAGTCTAGATCTGGCGCCAAAAACTATCGTGAAGGTTGAGTGAAGTGTTTCATAACTACAAATTTACTGTTTAATATTAGTATCCTGAAACACATTACTGAAAAACGTAACTACTTTGGCCAATTTCGAGCTGCCAAAAAAGTTTTCACCTTCATTTTCTTTTTTTAAATGAATTAGTGCGGATTTCACCAATATAACTGAACGCTTTCTAAACCACGTTCAATAGCTGTCAGTGTCAAATATATTTCACAATTGTGAAACTGACAGCTCTTGAACGAGTTAGATAATTATGCTTAATGCGTTATGTTATAAGTACCTATTAGTGAAATTCGTGCTCAAAAAAGTGTATACTCAGGCCAACAGATGCCTTCTGAGTCAATTAATTTTATAGACCGTTTTCGCTCCAAGAAGGATCTCGGAACGTTTTCAGCGCGTTGTAGTATTATATTTCAATAATATTACTACTAAGTATTGCAATTTATCACGGCTTATGCAATATTTCTCATAGTTTCAAAGTTTGTAATGTAACAGTTTAAGATAAGTGCTTGAACAAAACTGATTCTTTGAATTAAATAATCGAAAACATACGACACGTGTTTCAGAATCAAACAAAAATATAAAATCGTCACAAGAAAGCACAAAAATAAACTTTTTATTCAAATAAACGGGCTAATTAGAAAATGACAGACTTATTTAAAACGCGTTGAAAGAAGGAATTAATTGAAATAAAGAAAAATTTACTGTCAACGATCTTACTCTTGCACAGTTCGTATATTAAAATAACACAAAAAAGTCTTTACTCTAAAAAGGCGTTACGCGCGTATATTCCCATTTAGTTCTAAGAAACAAGTTCAACAACCCGCTAAGATCCTTGATCTCTGAATGAAAGAGTTTTTTATTTATTTTTAATGTTTAAGTCTTGTAGTACTTTAGGTGTAATTACGACAAAAATATCGTTGTTTTTGCACCTGTGGGAGATCATGAACGTGGTAAAACCAAACTTTATGATAAATTGTTGCAAAATTAAAACTTCCTGTCTCTTCCTTTCTTGCCTGTCTCTTCTTGACAGGAAAGATAGAGAAGGCTTATTTTATTTTTCTACTTTTGCGTCGAATAGAAGAGAAGAAATCGAATAAAGTAATGGTCATTCTCCTTATTTATACTAAGTAAGTACCTACAGCAACACTTAATTAATGACAATATCACTGTCATTAAAGTTGCCATTTCAATAAAAAAGACACACTAACATAATTACAACGCGTCGTTGCTATACATATACTAGTTTACCTTTATATAATTATAGTATAATAATGAAACGTTAGAGAAAAAAATATCAGCCCTTTATAACTCAGCTACTGGCGGATCTAAGTTAAGTAACTAGTTATAAAATAACTTTGCCTACATATGTGACCAATACAACACGGTTGGCGCAGTGGTTAAGGGATTGACTGCTCCGCTGCGTATCTCGGGTTCGATTCTCACACGGAACAAATATTTGTATGACCTAAAAGTAGTTGTTCCGTGTCTGGCCGTTTGTGTATGTGAGTTTAAATGTTTGTAAACGTACCCACAATACAGGAGAAATTCCTAGTGTGGGCAAAGGCTTTTAATAAAAAATCGCGAAATATTTATCAACGGTCCGATACCAAATTTTGATACCTACTCGACCGTATGTTTGGATGGATGTTTTTTGCGATGTAGTTCTTGGTCCCATGGCGATTTTTTTTCAGTCTGATAGTCTGTGCGTGATCTGTACCATACAATTCAATTTGGTAGATCTTTGAAAATTAACCATATAGATACTGTGGACATACCCGACTCAGGCTATCAACACGTTTCGTGCACCACCGCCATTTTATCATTTTACGTGTCCTACAGGGGTCAAATCTACCCACAGATTAACGAACTATGATCATGATATAGACCTTCTTATCTTTGAAGGGAAAATGGTGTGAGAAAATATACGTAAAGTGACGCGATGTTATGTAAATATTTGTTATATTAATTTGATCTCATTACTTGCTTGATTGAAATGGTCTGTCTGCGTGTGTGACCCATGTTACCCCGTAATCAACCGCCCCCAGAGGCGTGGGTACGCATTGCAGAAGATAACCATCACGTTTTAGTTGCATGTTGCTTTAATTGATTGCACTAAATGTCGTTTTTATAATGTATTGAGAATGAAATTCCTTTTTTTAAACAATTGAGCTCACAATTTTAGCATCATCACCATCATCATCATCAGCCTATAATGTTCCCACTGCTGGGACACAGGCCTCCTCTCGGTGAGAGGGATTGGGCCGTAATCCACCACGCGGGCCCAGTGCGGGTTTGGTAGATGTCACACATGTCTTCGAATTTTTGGTTCTGGGACATGCCGGTTTCCTCACGATGTTTCCCTCGCCGTTTTGAGAGCAGTGGTGATGAAATAATTTACACAAAGTAAAGCGCCTATCTGGGTTCGAACTCACGACCTACAACTCGTAAGTCGCGGCCGTTACCACTGGGCCACCACTGCTCTACCTTTACTCTAATTATAGCATATGAGATGTCAACTAGGATGCTGTGGGAATCTTATCCTAGTTAATATGTTAGTGGGATGGAAATTGAATTTTCCGTCCAATTAACAGCTTACCAATTACTCTTGTTAATTCATTTGACACACAATCTACCTCCGACGGAAGAAACGGTATCTAAGTTAACATAAAATTGCTGTATTTTTTATTATTCTGGCAATCTTAGCTACAATGCTATTCTCGTAATTTGATTTGCAGTATATGCAGATATAAATCACATACTTTTTCGACACTTTTACATCGTTTAATAGTGTCCAGTGGACATGTTTGTAAACAACTTAACACCTTTATGCGTTGTCGGTTAACCACTTGACGATTTGTCTAGTAGCTATTTGTTTGGTGTGAAGATTTTTATCGCCTTTTGTCTATTTTGTTAGAATTTCTAAGACTGATTTAATGTCTACAGTAAGTCCTTTACTGTAGGTACTCAAATCGGAGATATCCGGCTCACCATTGCATTTTTTTAGCTGCTTAGGGAAAACAAATGATAATGCATCATTTTTAACAGCCGAATTTTCGCCGAATTAATATAAAACAATGTTTGCATATCTTCTTAATATTTTATGACTTTTGTTAATCAACGGAGTGGTATGATTCCAAATAATAAATGTATTAGCTTATCTAAAGGATTTGTAAGCTTTTAAAACAACCGTATTTTTCCGACCACATGGCGGATTCGTGATTCTCATTCATTTTTATCGTAATCTCGTCTCTTTAGGTCCTATTTTATCTATAGTTTATCTTTTGAAAGGAAAGATACCAAAATGATGGATTTTTCCTGGTTTTGTAATGATGGATTCTTCCTAAGGTTTCGTATATTTAATCAATTGGTTTTATCAGAATCTTGAAAGCGTTTTTGTTGACTTGGATCGTGGAGTGTAGCTTAGTGAAAAATCAGATGTCATTCGTTTTGCCTTAATGCCTGATTAAATTCTTTAATACACAAATTTAAACAACGTATATAAGGCGACAGTACTTTGGTTTGCTTGATTAAAATATATTGTTTGAGCCCAGTAAGTGGCCACGTTTTGTGATAATTTATCTCACGAAATAGTAAAATAATTGAAGAATATTTCATCAGACAGCATAGCGACCGGTAGCAAATAAATTAACTTTGTTTGACATTCAACGTGCTTAAGTAATTAACAAAAGAACACAGGGAAACAATACAGCAGCACCTGTTTCATTAAGAACGTTGATGACGTTTTTCTTGAATACAAAAAAATATTGTTCAAAACTATAAACGCTTTCAAAGATTCGAAACAGCTGAATGGACCTTTAACAAAAGATGTCTTACGTGCAAACCAGATTGAGTTATAATTCGTGATGGTAGGTAATTGTTCTGTTTCCAATTTTTTTTTTTTTTTTTTTGAATTTTCAACGCAAGTAAACAAATGTTTAAGAATCAAATTTTTTCTTCCTGTTCGTGTGTACCTAGTACCTAGTAATTCTTTTTTGGTAATTTTAAGTTTTTAAATTACGTTGACTGACTTTGTCCTGTCTAATTGATAACAAGCAAAAGGGTTGATCGAAAATTAAACTACACTTGCCGAGGTTGACTCGTGGACCTTCCATTACAAGTCGAGATCTAGAAACTGGACCAACAGGTCCTTGCTGTCATTTGTAGATCTTTCAAAATCGAAGCCAGAAGCCCGAAAAACAATCAGTCTTATCAAGGATTATCGTATTACCCAGTAAATGGGTTGTGGAGGTTAGATAGGCAGTCGCTTTATTTAAAATACTGATATTCAGCTGCATCCGGTCAGACTGGAAACCGACCGATAATTGGGAAAGTAAGGCAGGTGATAATTTTCAGTAACTGATACATTTTTGTATAATTCCGGTTGTAAAGTAAAAAGGTAAACGTATGAATTTAACAATACCATACTGATTTTCAGATCAATAAGACACGATAAGTATAGAGATAATACCGACATGGTTAGTTCATCACGAGGTAAAACATGCAATGGCATCGTGACCGACTAAAATAATATGCTTCTCATTATACTGTCACATACCTAACTAAGATAAATTGTCTCACTTATCTTACCTACTTGGACAATAGCATCTTAATTACGTTTATGGAAAATTACATAATGATGCCTTAGAAAAAAAAATCCGTAAACATTTATTCGGATGATTTATTTAAATTGATTGGTAATAATTTATTAGTAGAATAAGATTTTTTTCGAGGTGTTTTATGAACCTTTGAAATATTGATTAGATAATGTAGAATCTGCAAGGATCTGTCTGTAACAAAATAAGATGTAACATGTCAAGAAGTTTCTGTTTGGGTGACTGTTTTTATGACTTCCATTTTTGAAAACTAGCGTTCTATTTGACTTTGATCAGAAGAATAAAATAAATTGAAGCAATAATTTATTGGTAGAATAAGATTCTTTCGAGGTGTATTAAGAACCTTGGAAATATTGATAAGATAATGTAGAATCTGCAACGATTTGTGTCTGTAACAGAAAATGATGTAATGTAACATAATTTCACGCCTTGTGTCCGAGAAGGGGAGGGCACAGGTGTACCTATAGTACACCGACATTTTTCCAGTTATGTTTAAGTCCCATTTAATAGGTGGCGAGCCGATTATCATCAAACGGGCACAAACCCAGACTCTAGGCTGTTACTGAGACATCCCAAGATAGAAAAACCCAATAATACTTTGCCCGACCTGGGAATCGAACCCGGGACCTCATGCTCAGCAGTTGAGCTTGCGACTACTTGACCAACGCGACAGTCAGGCATCATGTATTCAGCATATAATTCTAGACCCCTCAGCGTAATTGTTTTTTTGTAAAAAATATCTGAATACATTTTGACCACGTAGGTATTGCACTTTTAATGAAACAGCAGATTTTTTTTGTATAACCTACAAAAAAGATCTACGCTGGGGCTTTAGAACGATATGCTGAATTCATGGTTACAGTTTGTGCACTGGTAAAAAAAAATCCTGTATATTTGAGACACGCTTTTCAATTGTTTTCTCACCTTCTATTTTTGAAAGCTTACGCTCTATCTGACATTGATCAATTAAATACTGTCCAATTAAATTTGGAATTAAAAAAACAAACTACATTGACATTACGCCATCTTGTGTATACTAGTAATTGCTACCAAACCAGTATCTGTTATCAATGTCACCGTTCGGTTTCTAATCCGGCCTACTTTTTAACTGTGACAGACAGACAACGAATGTATTGTTTACTATGGAGATGCATATATGAAAGTGTGTGAGAACCGTTACATGTTAATTTGAAACATATTCGGAACAATGGACGGTTTTTCCTTATGATTATTTGATAACATCTTATCCTTATATTCTTTTCCCGTTACATAATGGTGTAGGAATTTGATATGACATGTTTCTTTACCGGTTTCCTGTAAAGTGGAATTCGATGTTCTGGAAAGTTTGGATTTATTCACGGGTTTATGTTCCGTGCGGTGTCGGACTTAACGCATAGCACCATCCCATTTCTTCCCGTGGGAGTCGTAGGAGGCGACTAAGGAACTTACTAGAGAATGGGCAGCAGCATACTCTATGCATTTTACTACCAAATGCGATCGCCAACCCGCCTGCCAAGCGGTGCTATAATGGCAAAACTCCTCAAAAAATGGCAAGCACCAAAGTTTTGGAGAAGGCCTATAGGACGGGTTCATAACCCAAAAACACAACATTCAAAAATCGTACGTACAGCGCCCTTTCCTTCACATTCAATATAACAATGCGTTCCGGGTGCTACGAAACGATTCGAAAATGATGCGCTTCCCTGATGTGCCGGGTGAGGGCCAGCCCCAACATTATACTGCGGTGTATCGCGTGCAGACTGGACTGCTTGTGTGTGAAACGCTGCTGCAAACTCTCCACTTCGGTGTTCACCTTGTAGCAGGGATTTGCATTTTAACTATATGGCAGTGTAGGTTAAGTTCACTAACATAGGGTTATTAAATATTGTTATTATAACAATTGATTAGGTATTTTGTTACTTGTATCTTTAGATTTAAAAAAAAAACTGGCTTTTGGAGATTTTTATTTTGAAATCCCACTTTAAAAGTCCCACATTAGGTATGGCTCACACTTTGCATACACTCCTAACGTGAAACTTTATATGACTGCAATACAAGAGTCAAAACTCAAATGCATACAAAGCATACAGCATCATTAAAACTCATTCGGTCTTCTTACAAAACAACGTTTTTCTTTAAGTATGGTTTAAAAGTTTAAACCATCGATCCTGTGTTTGAAATAAGAACAGAAATCTAAATATGGTTCTTTTTGCAAAACTGACATCTACGTTGAATTTTTGTATTAAGAACTTTATCTTAATCGAAATAAAGTTAGAAATGATAAAACTGGTTCTTAGCTTTTAGGCTAAAACAAAAGTAAGATTTATTTTTGTAATAAAACAGTATAGCATTACAAAATCTTCTCAGCAGTTGGATCAATTTCTCCAGCCATCAAAATCCACGACTTTCACTTTTCTCCACACTTGTCATGTGACATTAGGTCGGCAAATGTTAATTAATTACTCTCGAGATATGAAGCAAACGGTAATGTCAATGTCTTGATACAACAAATGACTGCGTGTGATTAAGCTTATCTCAGATGCTTGAACTGTCTCGGTATTTGATTTATCTTAAATCCGTGTTTATAAGACATTTTACTGCAAATTTGCTAAGATAAGACCGGTAGGTAAATGAATACTTTATTGTATCAGGTAGTACCCATCTAACTCTTTTTATTAATAAATAAAGCAGTTATTTTAATTGATTCAATTTTGCAACCGTCAATTAATTCTTAAAAAAAGCAATAATAACCAGTATCAATTCTGTTGATAATAATTTAATAAAATAAACCATCAAAATTTATAGCTTTATTGGCAAATTATTTAATATAAATGTTGTTATGTATTCATAAAATATTCCAGTAATTTCAACTTTTTTTTTGACAAGTCTTATATGTAGAATTCACATACCTTTTGACTCATCTAACCTGAACAAGGTATAGATTATTGAATCTATAGATTTTTGCGTCATTCCCATAATGTGACGATATTATAATTAACGTCTAGCTATCGGTACAAAATTATTTTTCGACACAAAAACGTTTTTCTCTAGAAACATAACGATAAATGACATAAGCGATCTGTGCAATAAAAACAAACAATGACTTCTAACGATAAATTAATTATGAATTTCGTTACCTATTACTTTGTTGAAATGATGTAATAATATTGCAACAGTTATGATTTCTTACAATACTGTAATTACAATTAATCACTTGTTTTGGTGATTGTAAACTTGTGAACAGTACAAAAACCGTTAGTATTTGCAATACTGTAATTACAATTAATCACTTGTTTTGGTGATTGTAAACTTGTGAACAGTACAAAAACCGTTTTCCATTACTATGTTTTTACGGAAATTAAATGAAAATTATCCCACGGCAACGTCCAACCGGGACTAAAAGTTCCGATTATGTTAGTACCTATAACATCACCTATATGCCAGTGAAAGTCCTGTCAAAACCAGCTGTTTCGTAGATTAGCCAGAACAAACACACAGAAAGACCAAAAAAAGTTAAGTATACTTACCTAACTTGTAGACTTTCAAATGCATTTAGTAAAAAGCTGTTATTTTGACATTACAGAGTAACTAAGTTTAAGAAATGTATTTATTTTTATGTTTAAGTATCGTATATGTATTACGAACAGACATTTAATTTTTATTTTTGAATGTATGTATGTATAGTGTATAGACAATGTTACAGAAAAATGAGCTGCTGTAAAATGGTCGTCTAAGTCATCCTACGTGCGCGGAAGAATGCAAGATTATTTTTCTTACAGAATTTTCCATTCACTATATGATCTATCATATAAACTGTGTTGTTTCCTTCATTCTATTTGCTGATGTTACTGAAAAACGTTAGTATCTGCTTAAATAATCTTATCTTGTTATCATCCGGAAAGGCAAAGTTCGACAGTCTAAATTCTGGCTTAGCAACAGTCGATGGATGCTATCGTAGAAGTTTGAAAAAAAAAACTCTTTTATACACTGCTAATAATTAACTTATCAAATTACTAATTCATTGTAACTTTTAAAATTTTATTTCACCGATGTTGTCAGTGTCTTAATTTTATGTTTTGTTTTTTATGTATTCGTTTATCACCAATTTTATTTTCATTTCCATTTACATAGTACAAATGGTGACACCATTTTGTACTATTACAAATATTAATTTATTTAATTGAATATTTGCGCTTATCACTGAGTAAGTTAGCTTATTTAATTTTAAGAATATGTTATGTCACTGTATTCAGTCTGAACAATTGTTGGTGGCGGTGACATATAATTAAATACATATCCAAAGTCACCGACTTCCGAACTTAGTTATTGGGCTTGGACAAAGCAAGTTTATTATTTTTTACTTTTCGGTTTTTCGGCGGTTTAATTTTTTATTAAAAAGTTTTTATTTTATCATTTTTGTGGCTTTAATCTACTAATTACTATATACTTAATTAATAAAAAGAATTATCAAAATCGGACTACTCTGGAAAAAGTTATGCGTGGTCAAACATTTAAAAAAAAAAATACGCGTCGAATTGAGTAACCTCCTCCGTTTTTTCGTCGGTTAAAAAAGAAAAGAAAGCTTGTTTTGGTTTACCTACATTAAGGTTACATGTAATTAATGACTCGTAAAGTGTTCATTCTGTCGAGTGAATAAATAATATGCGCATGTGATTTCTGTACTCATAAACGGTGTGAATTGCTTTTTATAAAATAACATTATTACCTTGTACACATGCATAAATAATTATACCTGTGAGAAATAATAATTTAATAGCACATAAAGCTGACTGTATTTTTTTTATTTTCTGAGCTTGTAATAAGAATCATTTTTCTATGTTTATGAAGACGTACTGTCTATTAAAAATAAAATAAAAAACTAACTATTGAAAAATCTCGGTCTAAAAAGTATGAAACGAGAAAATATTCTCATTTGAAAGCTGTTGCCGTATGCCACTTTACCCTAAAGCTTAGGATCGCTTGGGTTGGATGGTTGAATGTAATGTTTAGGTGGCAATGGCATACGACCACGACAAAATCGCTCAAGACGCTTTCAAAGATACCTACCTCATTTGTCAAATTATGATACGAAAATCAGAAGTTATAAGGGATAAGGATGAACATACATACAGACATACCCACATACTTACAAACAAACATACCAGTCAAAATCATAACCCTCCTTTTTGCTTCCACATATTCGACTAAACTAATTACGGGCTTGTAATTTACCAAATTTTCCTGCCTACAAATGATTTTTAGTTTGTTATTAGTCTGTTAAAACGGAATGAGTACGAGTACCTATTAGACTTTCCCATCGGAAGTTGATCGTATTGTGTTTGAAACGAAGATCGTATCGAGGCAACACGATTTATTCTCAAGCATTCGATCTTCCAAACTAGTGTGGAGTCCCACGCCTTACATCGTTTTAATTTCCGCTGTTTTAATAACAACTATAAACACTAAGGTAATAGTAAAAGTTTACGTTTAGTTTCAGATGAAATATACACGCGTCAGGCTCACACTTCGTCAGTTAATATAAAATCTGTGTATGTGTGTGTAGCTTCGACCACCTACGTATTGGTACGTCAGAGAACAATAAAAATATTGCATTGATTGACCAGTATTCTTTACGCACTATTAATGCCTACTCGGATAGCTCAAAATCGCCGGGTATTATTAGTGTAAGCAAAATGGGGAACTCAAATGATTCACAAACATAATCGATAATAGTCATTTGGATATCTCAGCTTAGTATTTATATTTACACTGGGTTTCGAAATACATAATGGAATTCCCCGCTATTTCAAGATAAGAATCTAATTTCTCATGATTTACCTTTATTGTTTCATATTTCAGTACCGATAAGGCCTTATCGAGTTAACAAATGCGCTTTACTATTAAACTATATTCAACATAGCAATAATTATCAAGTATCTACCCCTAATATCCGCTTCGTCGGGGTCAGAATGACCTAGTTCGAAAACAATGCATTGCGAATTGGTTTAACGCAATTCTGAACACTTGAATACCTTTGTGTCTGTTGCAAAATTCGATCACTTAGATTGACAATAAGTACCAATTACGTAACTGGTCCGACCAAACTAATCGTTATGTCATTTACTTGTTATTGTGTTTATGACCAGCTAAAAGTAAATAGGAATGAAGTAATCATGTTTATTTGAACTATTGAGATTAGCAAATTTGTTTGCATTCATTTGTATTGAAGCCAATTACCTAATTAATTGCCACAAACACCTCTCCAGCTAAATATTAAACAGGCAATTAAAACAATTTTATGTAACTACATAATTTACGAGACAAATTAATTTGTTGATTTGACGTGTATGATGCGAACCGTCTGCACAATTTGTTCTATGGTCACATATAGGCATCACGTGTCGTTTCATATCACACTCGAGACGCGTGCGGCTACGTAAGGTCAACCAGACACACTTGTGCCACAAAAACCTGCTATTGACCATCAAATAAAGTCGCTGCCACATCAAATTTGTTACCATGTACGTGTGGCTCACTGTACCAATGTGTGTCGGCTGATTGCTTCACTGTGTGCCGTGTGAGTTGGGTTTCAGTAATTAACTGATATCTTAACGGTGTAGGCAAATGTATTATGTGACTCCAGCGTCTGGTATTACTGAGTAGGTAATTGTTTAAGTTTTTATTGCAATTCAACGTTACTGTAGGTCGAACTTTCGTCTCCTGGGTTGCCGTCATATCTATCTAACGATATCACTTGTCAGTTCTTAAGTACCTATATATAGTAGGGAATAAGAGTTATTTTTCCCACACGGATATCTTCAAAAGTTTTCCCGTCACACACGCTTATTTACTTCAGCGTCATAGTCCTCATAAAAACAAATGGTTTGCGTACTATAATAGTACCTACACTTCTTCTTACACCTTATTGATTCAATGGCGTGACAGTTATAATAGCAAATAACTACGCTACACGTTCAGCGGCACGTGTTTAAAAAAAAAGTACCTACCAACAAACCTTCGATTATCGGTTTATGTAAGCTGCAAGGAAATGAGAAATTAATATAGGTACTGTAAAGATTGCTCGAAAAAACGACCTTATGTTGTAGAGGCTGGCGATAAAATAACTTTAGTTACATTCGAACTGATTATTTGTAGATTCGCACGAAATTACATGCCCGAATTGGGCGACTTGACGCTTTTACATAATAAATGCATTGATGTATTAAAAATAGGTAATATGATAACTGTTAAGGGGGACTGCAACTAAGTTAGTTTATTCGTGGGCGAATCGACAATTTCAGACATACGTATTAGTACTAACTTAGTTGCAGTCCCCCTTAACAGTTATCATATTATCTATTTTTACCAATTTTCCCACAAATTAATTCTTAATTTCTTTTGAATCTTCGTGCGAGTCGGTTATAGAAAATGTTAACTATATCATTTGTATCCACCAGCGAGTAAATTAGTGCGAATCGACTAATGATTAGACATTCGAAAATTTGAGCGTTTTTAGAATGAGCTTTCAAATAAATTAGATTATGTACGATTTTTTTTTTTTTCAAAAAAGACAGTGTGTTATGACTTTATGACAAGCGCATGGCTGTAAACACGAAAGCGTGGAATAAACGTATTAATTTTAATGGGACTAGTATATTCATTCCGCTACGTCCCCACAGACACATCACACACGAATTAATACGTTACAGAACCAATACATATGGTCTGGTACTTATATGGTCTTTTACAACGTGTACTTACTATGCCCATATAAAACTACTGAAATAATATTGAATTTTCAAAGGCATTTTAAAATGGTCATTCATACCTACTGGCAGTCATAAAGATTTTACGTTTTCTCCAGTTCACAGCATTCAACCAATTTGTGGTTTAAAAAGAAAAAATAAATGAGGTTTAGCAAGACGCTTTCTATTTCTACTCTACCGTAGAATATAAATCGCTTATCTACATTTCTCGGTTCAAAACTGTCTACTCGGAAACGTCCTTTTTATCTACTCTTCCGTCGACAAAACGCTTATCTACGATTCTCGTAGAACCTGCTGAGTTTAATGTATACGAAGTTTAATTACTCTGCTGTACCTATATGTTAACCAAGTAATTAATAATAATACTTACACACAATTGCCTACTCGATCTCAATAAGGTGAGTCTATCTTCTAGAAATACATACATATAAGTAGGTACCTACGTGCAAATAAATATAATTTACGTGTCTATTTGTTATGTCAAAATAACAGCTTTTTACAAAATGTAGGTATATGAAACTATATAAGGTAGGTCCGTATGTTCCGACTTATCTCCGTAACGGTTGGACCGATTGACGGGACTTTCACTGGCAGATAGCTGAAGACCAATTCTAGTTATTAAAAAACGTTCAAATCTAGTCGCAGTCTCATCTCGGCGACAGTCAAATCAAATGTCAAAAGTTGTCAAAAATGTATGGAAACTAAACGTATTTTTGACAGGTTGAGAGTTGAGATAGAGATCAGACTGCGAACGTTCTTAAAATTACGTGAAATTTTTATGACACCCCTATGATATTATACGGAGTAACATTGGCTATTTTCCACGCTCCTGTAGTACAATTTCCATGTACATACAAATCAAGAAAGTATTCATACATACATTGACCTACTCGATTTCACTAAGGTGCGTCTTATTTCATCAATAAAATACAATACGCACTAACATTATCTCTCTGGTAATATCCCTAACACCAAAAGGAAAAAAAAAAACCAACCAGTACCAGTGCCACATTAAGACATTTTTTTTTTTTTTTGGAATTGGCATCTCGCAGTTGACCTTGAGAGGCCGTGACTGCTCAACCGGACTTTCCTGTGAAGGTTTTTAGGATTCTAAAAGCCTCCAGCCAGGGCGTAAACCTACTTAAACCTAAAACGACTGCGCACTGAGGGCACCCCCTGTGGGGTACGAACCTCGGCTCAGGGAGTCGCTGGCGGGGGGGGGGGGGGGGGCAGCTAGTACTATCAGGGACAGGCTGGATCAAGATATTATTTTCATGATTATTAGTCGGGGAATTTAAAGCTACTGGCTCAGCTGCGGCGCGGGCTGGCGCATCAACGAGCAAGGGACGGTCGGGGGTCTGATCGCTACTCGGGAGTCTTCGCGGGGCGCGAGGACCTCGGCGGCGAGGTCGGTAGGACGGTCGTCGTTTGTGTTTGTGTACTGTACTGGTGGCCCTATTCTTTTCTTGGAGAACAGTGTTTCGGCCTGCGAATACTACTGATTCTACTGGGGACATAACTAGCGGCCTTCACAATCAAGGGATTGCGATGTATCTCGGCTTTATCGAAGAAACGCTTCGAGTTGCGTTTCATAAATTGAGCAATAGTGGGCATTTTCAGATCGAGATGGAGGATCTCGTTCCGAACGTACCATGGGGAGCCTGTGGCTTGGCGGAGGAAACGGTTTTGGAGGGTCTGCATCCTATGGATGTGTCGGGGGTGCGTGTGTGCAAAGACTGCACATGCATACGTCATGATGGGCCTTATGCACGCCGTGTAAATACGCAATTTGCACTTGAGTGACAATTTGCTACGTGCGTTCAGAACAGAATGCAACCTTCCGAGAGCGAAGGCGGCGCGTGAGCGCGCCTTCCTGATATGCTCAGAGAAGGAGAGGTGCTGATCTAGAATTACTCCAAGGTATTTGGCTTGCTTTTCCCAAGGGATCGGCTTGCCGAATATGGAGATGGCCGGGAGGGGGTCTTGGCGGCGCTGCGGTCTCTTAAAGAGAACCGCCTGGCTCTTGTCCGGATTTAGTTCGATTCGCCATTTCCTAAACCATGCACCGAGTACGTTGACTGCGGTCTGGAGGGATTTGGCTATCGCTTTGGAACTACGCCCAGAGTGGTAGATGGCCGTGTCGTCTGCGAACAGAGCCAACTGAGCCTTACCACTCTTGGGGATATCGCTGGTGAACAGCGTAAAGATGAGAGGGGATAGCACGGCGCCCTGAGGGACGCCGGCGCGAATCGGGTGGGGGGATGAGAGAGCCCCTTCGATGCGATAGCGAAAGGTGCGGTTCGACAGAAAATCTCGTAAGATGAGTACGAGTCGGTCCGGCACGCCGAGTTTGTACAGCTTGTAAATCAAGCCGTTGTGCCAGACCTTGTCGAAGGCTTTCGCTATGTCGAAAAATACTGCACCGGTCGCATAGTTGCGTTGGAGACCAACGCCTATATGCTCTACGATCCGGTGTACCTGTTGTACGCAACTGTGCTGGGTTCGGAAGCCGAACTGCTCGTTGGGTATCAGGCCTTTAGTCTCGGCGAAGTCCCTGAGGCGCTTGTAAATAAGTCGCTCATAGATTTTTCCGAGGCTGTCCAGTAAACTGATGGGCCGGTAGCTCGCGGGCTCCGTTTTGGGTTTGCCTGGTTTTTCAAAGCCAATGACCGTGGCTTGCTTCCAAGCTTGGGGGAAGATGTTATTGCTCAAGGCTCCATTGAAGATGGTGGTCAAGAGCATGATCAGGTGGGCGGGTAGCATCTGGATCACCTTATTGGTGATGCCGTCAGCTCCGGGGGCCTTTCGGGGTTTCAGACCCTTGATGATCTCGTGAACTTCGTCCGGGGTGACGAGAGGTAATGGATCATCAGGGTCTTCGACGGGCGGGAGAGAGGTTCTACGTTCGACTTCAGCGTCCACCTCATCGAGGTGTGCTTGGTCTGCAGGTAGAGAGCTGGGTGTGCATTGGGCCTCAAGACTATCGGCAAGGCATTCGGCCTTTTCGATGTCGTCGAAAGCAACGGTGCCATCGGGCCGGGTCAGGGGGGGCATGGTGGCTATTTCTCGGGACTTGAGTTTCCTCTGGAGTTCCCAGAAAGCTAAGTGCGTGGGTTCCAACTCGCTCAGCATCTTGTCCCAGCCCGCGTCACGTAGCTCCGACATGCGTGTCTTTACAGCTCGCTGTAAATAGCGCATGTGAGCTTTGTTCGCGTCGCAGGGAAAGTTGCTGTAGGCACGAACGGCCGCGTTCTTCTCATTCAGCAGTTCGCGTACATCGTCCGGCAGCTTCCAGCGGGGGTCTTCCCCTACCGGAACCCGCCTCGAACAGTCGTTCTGGACAGATTGTACGTGACCCGTGAATGAGTCGATCGCGGCCGTTGTGTCCGCGAGAGAGTCGAAATGGTCGGGGATGGCGTCCAAGTGGGCGGATGTGTTGGATTTCAGCGAATCGCTTACTCTCCTCCAGTCTGTTACCACTTTGGTGAGCGGAGGTTGGTCGGTATCTGGGAGACCCGTGCGGGGCGCCAGATGCACGACTACCGGACGGTGGTCAGAGGTGAGCTCGTTTATTGCCTCTATGGAATTCAACCGTAGGTTGATCCTTTTCAGAATTGCAATGTCGAGTACGTCAGGTCTGTGATCCACTGTGTGGGGGAAATGAGTCGGCGACATCGGGGCGATGACGTCGAAGGACAGGGTCGAGCAGAGGTTGAACAGGTGTCTCCCTCTGGTCGATTCCCTGGAACTATTCCACGCGGGGTGTTTCGCATTGAGGTCGCCCGCTATGATAACGGAGTCGCTCATGCTCAACAGGGCGGTGAGGTCATTGGAGAACAGTTGAAAGTCCTCTGATTCGGTCTGGGGAGGAAGGTAGGCTGAGACTAGTGTGATGGGTTGATGACCCGTCATGCCCAGTCGGCAGACTGACACTTCTAATCGGGAGAGGGGGGGGGCATCCATAGGAATGCAGTGTAGGGACTTTTTATAATAAATGAGAGTTCCACCCTTATGGCAATGTGCTCTGTCGTTGCGAACTATTTTATAGTTGGCAATTCTCGGGTCACGATAGCAGGGTTTTAAGAACGTCTCTTGAACTAACAGGATATCCAAGTGATGGTCGCGGAGGAACGTGGCGATCTCATCCCTTTGGGTACGGATACCGTTGGCGTTAAAAGTTCCTAGTTTTAGGGATCGGGGTTTAGTACGCGTAGGGGCCGTATTATCCATTGTGGTTCACGGAAAGTCTAGCGTTTAAAAGGGCTTGCGTAATGTCAGGGTACGCATCATAGATGGCGTATATCCTAAGGATATCGCCTGCCTTTGTGGCGGCATCTACCTCCATGGCCATCTGATGGGCACGGGGGGTGCAGAATGTAAAGAACGCGTTATCGAGCTTTTGATGCACGACGGCGGGGGACATGGTCATGGGACCGGCGTAAGTGGGTGCGGGGCGCGCCTCGGGGCGTGCTCCAACGCGGGGGTCGCGGGACGCGGGGGTCGCGGCGGCGGGGGGCGCGGCGGCGGTGGTCGCGGTAAGAGGTGCGGTAGGGGGCGCGGGAGCGCCTGAACCCGGGTTCTTGGACTGAGGGATGGGCGCGGGGACGGGCCTGGCTGAAGCCATCGCAGGGAACGCTTGCTGGTGGTTCAGGAAGTTCCAGGGGCTCGGTCTCTGGGGACTGAGCCTATCTGGGAGGTACCCTGAGAGGGCTTCCCTTTGCTGGCGGGCGTCGGCACGCTTCACCAGCTGCCACATTAAGATAGCAGATTAAGGTCGATATACACTTACATAAGTATTCACAGATTGTGGGTAGTAGATACCGTTACGTTTTTCTCGGTAAAATATACGTAGGATAAAAAACAGTTAGTATAACTCTGGTTTTCCTAACGTGTACCCACTTTTTAACCAAGGAGTTTTTATGTAGCAGATGGTTTTGCCCATCTTATAGAATCATCTCGTTAAAACCTCCCAAGTAGTGCTGAATCTAAGAATAGTTGACCTTATTTCTACTTCTAAGTAGGCGAGGGCTCAACTAATAATAAACTATGAAAAAAACTATTTTCTTAACATACAGGAAAATCAAACGGCAGAAGTTCCGTGTTTTGATACACCTGGCATTGATTCGTGTCAATGACCTTTGATAATATCTTTCCGAAACATTATTTAGCTCTTTCAATGGCAAAATACTTCCTTGAAAAGACGTTTATTGCCGTCATGGAAACTCCCTTTAGAAAATTGCTATGGAAAATGTTGAAATTATATACATCGTCATATCAAGGTAGGTACATAATGTGACTTATGTCTGTATGTAAATCGGTGACGGGAACGCTGCACGTCGTGACTCATACGTGTATTTTCCAGGTAAGTACAGATGATTTCACAATACAAAAATAAAATAATACAGTAGATAAAGGCATATTATGTACAGCTAAGTACGTAGTCCTTTTCTTACGTAGGTATAGACGTAGCTCATGAACATAGATAATATTATATTCGAAATGGTTGAAGGATTTTTCTTCGCACGTGCGTCATAATAACTCCATATAAATAGGTATATTATTATACACCACAATGCCAATTTTAGTGACTCACGGAAGGCAGTGTTCACGAGAATTAAAATTAAAGTACAACTTATTGCGTAATTAATAGTACAAGTCATTGTGGGACCAAGAAAACTCAAGCAAATAGAGGAAAATTTTCGGGATTTTAGCGGTGTTTTACCACCGAAGCATGCGCATACATAATTCTTGAAATAAAGGGATGAAATAATTTACACAAAGTACGAACGAACGAATGAAAGCATGAACGAGAACATACTGGGTGTATTGATTTTGTTTCTCTGTGTTTTTAATTTTGTAATAGTAGGTAAATGCCTATTGTAGTCCAAGTATCTTTCTTATTATTTTAACAAAATCCTTCTAGAAAGAAACAATAAGTTTGTTTTCAAAACAAGTTCTGAAAAATGTATCGTCAAAATGGTCACAATTTCCTTTTGAATAGTCTTTCTAGCCTCTATGGGACCATGTTCTATTCACATCAATCACCAAACTAAAATAATTAATAACGATGTACAGAGGCCAGCACATCAAGCTACCCCAAATCTATCAAATATCTTTGATAGTTTTTCAACGTTATAACAAAAGAATAAGGTTCATGATCAATTGGGAAATTTTGACAGTATGGGATAGCTTGATGTGCTGGCGTCTGTATTGCATAATCCAAATCAAAACCGTGACAGTTTTAAGGTTGCAAGCAAATATTAAAAGCAAGCATAAAAGTAAACATAAATATAGGAAACCCGTTCTCCACCTTGATTTAAACGCAAGTAATTCATCCATCGACAAGCCACCTAGAATCCTTCAATTTATGCCTGTTTACATTGCACGTGAACATCGATTCGCGATTTTGAAATCAAAATAAATATTACATTAACTGGAACATTTTCGTAGTAAAACGTGCGGGAATTCACGCGTATGATTCAAAGAAAATCAAAGAAAGTTCAATAAGTGCGGTAAGTCAAAGATAAAAAGAGGTGATCCCGATTTATCTTACCTACTTGTGAATGACAAAGCCTTGTCCTAAATTTTGGCTTATAGGAGAGTTTGCTAGAATAACATAACATAACATACCATAATCCGCCTTCATTGGAAGCAGGAAACGTGTTGCGAAGACCCCAAGTAACATGGGGCAGGAAGATGAGGATTGTTCCCACTGCTGGAACATAGGCCAGGCTGTTTAAAACATTGTGTCCAACGAATCACATGTCTCCCAACACATCAGCTCAAATAATGCTGTTGTAAAGTTGTTAAGTATGGTAGCTACCACTCTCCAGCTAGGTAGTATAGCAGCAAGAAGGTGCCACAACACATAAACTAAAGGTTCGTTAAGCCCTAATGTGACTATACCTTTGTTTACCAACATCCCTACATTGGCTTGTCTGGCTCTCTATCTATAAAGATAGTGCTTACAAATAATTATGAGGAATAATGTATAAATAGACGAGATAATAGATCGAGTGGATATTACTGGAAATTGTGTTTCAAAAGGTTTTGAGGACCCTCAAGTATGACATTTCATCAAAGAACAGGAAAAGTGTTTTAACGATAATTTATTCGGATAAGATTGGGTAATTCTATTAAATCATAAATAGAGTCATTAATTGTCACACGGCTTTAAAAGTATTACTGCATTTCGAGTAATCTTATTGTACTTGTGTCATACTTATGGCTGCTGATAAACTGCTTATTGTATAATTTCTGATTCACGGCATAATCTGGAGAGATTCTCGATGATTCAGGTAGTCTTATATCATTGGGTTTGTTGATAAATGCGACCTTCATTGCTACATAAAGACCACTTTCCAGTTGACTTGTCGTGTAAGCGTCGTCATAAACAAAAGGCTTTGCAATATTAGATAAATGGTGAATCAAATCTGCATTATTGAAGTCTGCTGTTGAATTTTGAACGACCTAAAGTTACTTTTCTGAGTCATAACAACCAATTTTTTTATTCAAAAGTTTCGGCAAATTGACTATTACGACAAATTTTTTCCTTGTTTGCAAAATACCCAGTTCTTTGAAACAATTCAAAACAAACCGTGTTTTTTATCGAATCGCGATAAAGTTGCGTAGATATTATCGTCGAAACTAATGACAATAACAGTACAATCAGTTCTACAACAGTGGCTTGGGAGCTCATGTGATGCGATGATCACCCGTCCTCAAATATAACACAACATCACACCGAATCCTTGAAGGTTTGGGCAGGGGTGTACCTATACTTCATCCACATTTCGCCAGTTTTGTTTAAGTCCCATGTAATAGGGGGCGAGTCTATTGTCATCAACCGCATAAATCCAGACTTTGAGCTGCTACTGAGATGTTCCTGATAGAAAAACCCCAATAACACTTTACCCGACCTGAGAATCGAACCCAAGACCTCCTGTTCAGCAGTAGCGCTTGCGACTACTAGGACAAAGAGGCCCATCCCGCAAAATGTTTTTAATATAATGGATTCACATTATATTAAAAACATTTTGCGTCGTACTTTGTAAGTACATAATGATATACAAGAATAACGGCATTATTTATTAAGTACCTATAATTAATTAAATACAGCTCGAAATTCAGTGGAGTGGATCATTATTTGGTACATCATTGTTATCAATTATTTAATTCATATTTCACTACTAGAGTGACACGCGCAGAAATAATTGAATTTATTAAAATAAAGGTCAGATTCATTGCGGTGTTTTGGTAATTTTACTAACCTATTTTTAACTGTATTGTTGTGACGTATTTCTACTGGATATTGTCAATATTAGTCCCATGTATCAAAGGTTACTACTACAAACCATTTTCCGCTTGCCCACATTTAATTAAACTTTTTGTTGCATAGTGAAGTTATATCTAAAATGTTGATTGGGGCTTGTAAATAAATAATAACAGGTGCAGGGGGTATCTATCATGTTACCCGGTAACTGGGTGGTGTAGGTCAGATCGGCAGTCGCTCCATGTAAAATACTGGTATTCTGCTGCATCCGGTAAGACTAGAAGCCGACGCCAACGCAGCTGGCAAAGTATAGGCAGAAGGGAGTAAAGTAAAATGTTCGATCAGAATTCTCTATTCGTCATGCCATCTTCAGACAAAAGCCAATCTATCACAGTAATTTAAACACTTACAATTCCGCAAACTATCCGTTTTTAAATAAAATTGTCGAGCCTAATTACATGCATATAAGTTAGTAGGTACTGTCGAGTAGGCGACAGTGAGTTCTCGCCTTGGCACAGTTAGGCTAGCTATTTCACAGCTGTGCCTTCCCTCTCCATGTAGCACTCATAATGATGGGTTTAGAATTGCTAATAAGCAAGAACTGATGGTTCTACAGAGGTTTTAAATATGCCTCGAACATGGTGATTAAGATCGAGGCAGGGTTAGGTTTTCCAAGATATTCCCAAGTTACATTCTACAAGTTGAATATAGACAAATTGCAATAGTCTCAGTACAATTTGCTAAGTAAACGCCTACGAAGAAGAAACGAGTTTAGCTATTGCAAATTGCGTGAGATGACAATCTGCTATATTCAAATAAATGATTTATCGATCGATAAGGAAGTAGGTATAATTCGCAGACAATGCTAGACATATTTTTGGCAATCAGGAAGTCCAGTAAAATAATGGTTCTGTTACAGAATAGTGTTACTAGTTCTAATATTAGCCAACAGTTCAAGAACGCTCTTAAATATTTTCTAAATGTCACCGACATTCATTATGTTGTGTTTAGAGGTTAAACAGGCTGTATATTCAAGTTTTTATCAGACAAAGGTTGGCTGTTAAGCCATGTGATTTGTTCGTGATCAATTCGACGTGCTTGGCCATTGTATTATATTAATCTGTTACTTACAATGGTTGTTAACTGATTTATTTATAAAAACATAATATATTTAATATAGAGTTTTTTTAAAGATTTTTATTAAAAAAAAAAAATAAGTTTATAAAACAGGTTAGCGTAAACGTCAGCGTTTTGCAATTTTTTTATTAAAATTTAGAACAAAACAATTATTAGAATCTTAAATGATTTCCGCAAACAAAAACAGTTTGTGGCTACAGAAATTACTTGCCAAAACGGTTTGTGTGGGAGCTACTCAACTCGGCCTTTCATAACAGCCGGCATGACTAACTCGCGTGATTGCAGAACCGTCTGGCCCCAATACGTTGCTGAACTTGACATCCATCCAGTAGGTTTAATTTGGCCCTTAAATGCTGTATCGAAAGAACAGAGTAATTAATAGATAATAGGTCTTTACCTATGAAATTGCCGTTTTGTATGAAAAAATTTAAACGATTTTTTTTCATGAATTTTTTATTTGTATTAATCGAAGTAATCACCCATGCAATCAATGCATCTTTGCCATCGCAGTGGCAGTTTATTGATGCCCTTCTTAAAGAAATCAGCTGGACGGGAGGCAACAAATTCTTCAAAGGCATTTTGTACTGCCTCTCGGGTATTAAATTTTTTTCCCGCCAAGAAGTTATCCAAATTCTGGAAAAAGTAGTAGTCTGTAGGCGCAAGGTCTGGTGAGTAGGGCGGATGACGGAGAGCTTCCAACCCCAGTTCTTGTAACTTGGAGACCGTCTGCTGTGCAGTATGAGGTCGCGCGTTGTCGTGCAGGAGCAGCGGAGACGAGCGATTGACCAATGCTGGTTGGAGATGCGCCAGCTTCTCCATCATTGTGTTCAGTTCTTCACAGTACACATCTGCAGTAATGCTCACCCCGTTTGGTAAGAAGCTGTGATGAATCACACCGGCGCTAGACCACCAAACAGTGACCATCACTTTTCTAGGGGTAAGTTTTCGTTTAGGGCATTGTTTAGGTGCTGAACCAGGATCCAACCAACTTGCTGAGCGCTTACGGTTATCAAACAGAATCCATTTTTCATCGCAGGTAACAATGCGGTTCAAAATTCCATCATTTGTGTGTCTGTTGAGCAGTGCAAGGCACGTCTCGACGCGTACTTCGCGCTGGCGATCATTGAGTTCGTGGGGCACCCATTTGTCAAGCTTTTTTACCTTGCCAATTTGACGCAAATGGACCAATATTGTTTTGACGCTAACGTCGAAAGCTGCTGCTAATTCAGCCGTAGATTGTGTATCATCAGCTTCCACAATCGCCTTTAATTCGTCATTGTCGACCAAAGTCTTCGGACGACCGCGAGGTTCATTTTTCAGGTCGAAATTTCCAGAACGGAAGCGAGCAAACCAATAACAGGTGGTGCGTTGGTTTGTAGTGTTAGCTCCGTAAACGTCGTTGATGTTGCGTGCCGCTTGTGCCGCGTTGCTGCCACGACGGTACTCATATTCCATAATTACTCGAATTTTTAACGTATCCATGATGACGAAAAAGATTGAAATGCGATGAAAATGTAACACTAATCAATAAAGAAATGACTACTTTTAGAAAAAAATTGAATTTATTAAAATAAAGGTCAGATTCATTGCGGTGTTTTGGTAATTTTACTAACCTATTTTTAACTGTATTGTTGTGACGTATTTCTACTGGATATTGTCAATATTAGTCCCATGTATCAAAGGTTACTACTACAAACCATTTTCCGCTTGCCCACATTTAATTAAACTTTTTGTTGCATAGTGAAGTTATATCTAAAATGTTGATTGGGGCTTGTAAATAAATAATAACAGGTGCAGGGGGTATCTATCATGTTACCCGGTAACTGGGTGGTGTAGGTCAGATCGGCAGTCGCTCCATGTAAAATACTGGTATTCTGCTGCATCCGGTAAGACTAGAAGCCGACGCCAACGCAGCTGGCAAAGTATAGGCAGAAGGGAGTAAAGTAAAATGTTCGATCAGAATTCTCTATTCGTCATGCCATCTTCAGACAAAAGCCAATCTATCACAGTAATTTAAACACTTACAATTCCGCAAACTATCCGTTTTTAAATAAAATTGTCGAGCCTAATTACATGCATATAAGTTAGTAGGTACTGTCGAGTAGGCGACAGTGAGTTCTCGCCTTGGCACAGTTAGGCTAGCTATTTCACAGCTGTGCCTTCCCTCTCCATGTAGCACTCATAATGATGGGTTTAGAATTGCTAATAAGCAAGAACTGATGGTTCTACAGAGGTTTTAAATATGCCTCGAACATGGTGATTAAGATCGAGGCAGGGTTAGGTTTTCCAAGATATTCCCAAGTTACATTCTACAAGTTGAATATAGACAAATTGCAATAGTCTCAGTACAATTTGCTAAGTAAACGCCTACGAAGAAGAAACGAGTTTAGCTATTGCAAATTGCGTGAGATGACAATCTGCTATATTCAAATAAATGATTTATCGATCGATAAGGAAGTAGGTATAATTCGCAGACAATGCTAGACATATTTTTGGCAATCAGGAAGTCCAGTAAAATAATGGTTCTGTTACAGAATAGTGTTACTAGTTCTAATATTAGCCAACAGTTCAAGAACGCTCTTAAATATTTTCTAAATGTCAGACAAAGGTTGGCTGTTAAGCCATGTGATTTGTTCGTGATCAATTCGACGTGCTTGGCCATTGTATTATATTAATCTGTTACTTACAATGGTTGTTAACTGATTTATTTATAAAAACATAATATATTTAATATAGAGTTTTTTTAAAGATTTTTATTAAAAAAAAAAAATAAGTTTATAAAACAGGTTAGCGTAAACGTCAGCGTTTTGCAATTTTTTTATTAAAATTTAGAACAAAACAATTATTAGAATCTTAAATGATTTCCGCAAACAAAAACAGTTTGTGGCTACAGAAATTACTTGCCAAAACGGTTTGTGTGGGAGCTACTCAACTCGGCCTTTCATAACAGCCGGCATGACTAACTCGCGTGATTGCAGAACCGTCTGGCCCCAATACGTTGCTGAACTTGACATCCATCCAGTAGGTTTAATTTGGCCCTTAAATGCTGTATCGAAAGAACAGAGTAATTAATAGATAATAGGTCTTTACCTATGAAATTGCCGTTTTGTATGAAAAAATTTAAACGATTTTTTTTCATGAATTTTTTATTTGTATTAATCGAAGTAATCACCCATGCAATCAATGCATCTTTGCCATCGCAGTGGCAGTTTATTGATGCCCTTCTTAAAGAAATCAGCTGGACGGGAGGCAACAAATTCTTCAAAGGCATTTTGTACTGCCTCTCGGGTATTAAATTTTTTTCCCGCCAAGAAGTTATCCAAATTCTGGAAAAAGTAGTAGTCTGTAGGCGCAAGGTCTGGTGAGTAGGGCGGATGACGGAGAGCTTCCAACCCCAGTTCTTGTAACTTGGAGACCGTCTGCTGTGCAGTATGAGGTCGCGCGTTGTCGTGCAGGAGCAGCGGAGACGAGCGATTGACCAATGCTGGTTGGAGATGCGCCAGCTTCTCCATCATTGTGTTCAGTTCTTCACAGTACACATCTGCAGTAATGCTCACCCCGTTTGGTAAGAAGCTGTGATGAATCACACCGGCGCTAGACCACCAAACAGTGACCATCACTTTTCTAGGGGTAAGTTTTCGTTTAGGGCATTGTTTAGGTGCTGAACCAGGATCCAACCAACTTGCTGAGCGCTTACGGTTATCAAACAGAATCCATTTTTCATCGCAGGTAACAATGCGGTTCAAAATTCCATCATTTGTGTGTCTGTTGAGCAGTGCAAGGCACGTCTCGACGCGTACTTCGCGCTGGCGATCATTGAGTTCGTGGGGCACCCATTTGTCAAGCTTTTTTACCTTGCCAATTTGACGCAAATGGACCAATATTGTTTTGACGCTAACGTCGAAAGCTGCTGCTAATTCAGCCGTAGATTGTGTATCATCAGCTTCCACAATCGCCTTTAATTCGTCATTGTCGACCAAAGTCTTCGGACGACCGCGAGGTTCATTTTTCAGGTCGAAATTTCCAGAACGGAAGCGAGCAAACCAATAACAGGTGGTGCGTTGGTTTGTAGTGTTAGCTCCGTAAACGTCGTTGATGTTGCGTGCCGCTTGTGCCGCGTTGCTGCCACGACGGTACTCATATTCCATAATTACTCGAATTTTTAACGTATCCATGATGACGAAAAAGATTGAAATGCGATGAAAATGTAACACTAATCAATAAAGAAATGACTACTTTTAGAAAAAAAAATCCATGTTTTTAAAATAAAATTAATTTGAAATTAGAATTCTTAGCCAAACAAAAATTATTTTGATTTGAAATGGCCAGTACTGCAGAACGGCAATTTCATAGGTAAAGACCTAATATTAAGTTACCAACTTCCAGTGTTTCGACAAAAGTTCCAATGGCCCAATATTTGTAACCAACTGCAACAAGTGTAGGTTATGTTTTCTTTTTCTGGGTCTATTTTTAACCGACTTCAAAAAGAAGGAGGTTATCAATTCGACATGTTTATATTTTTATTTTTTATGTATGTTCGGGCACGACTCCGTCGTATATAGACGGATTTGCAAAATTCTTTTTTTGTTCGAAAGGGCTTTACTGCGAAATGGTCCCATTAAAATTTCATATAGATCTGAAGATGCGTTTCGGAGACAGACAACAGAACTCTTCAAAAAATTACAGCAAATCAACCGCGAATGTTGCTATCGCATAAATATGCATTGTTTTGACCCCAAGGATGATGAAATTTCGAATTAGTGTGGGGTAGGTAACTAAAAAGCGAAAAATAAAAACTTTTTTCAAAAAAATAACAACCGACTTCCAAAAACAACACTACAAAGCTCAAAATAACTTTAATTTCGGAAGGCGGTGACAAATAATTAAAATACATATCCAAAGTCACCGACTTCCGAAATTAAAGTTATTTTGAGCTTTGTAGTGTTGTTTTTGGAAGTCGGTTGTTATTTTTTTGAAAAAAGTTTTTTATTGTATTGCTCTCCATCTGTTGAACAACTGCTCGCTTGACCCTTTGATCTACATTTCCAGACAAAAAGCTAGGATAATACTACCAGATGTTATGTGGGCGTTTATACTGAAATAGCTCCTGAATTGGGTTTGTTAGTGACGTGAGACCTACATTTTGAAGTATGCTTTGGCTAAAGTAAGTTATCACGATTGTGATAAAGAGCATTTATAGGTTTTTAATGCCAAAACATATGATCTGGCCTTAATGATAGCCTTGTTTCTTGGTACATACAGAAAAAATATTAAAATGTGGTTCGGAGTTCGCTTACAATCTTAAAAATCAGTAAAATTCGCTTAAAGATTCGTTAAGCTCATTGTTAGTATAGAACCTTCAGTTCCGAGGTCTTACAAATGTAATAAAAACGAGTACGTGTGGGAATTTATCGTCATAACTGTATATCAAACAAAGTTCATTATGACGTCGTCAATGCAGGTCTATACAATAACATTCAAATTAAATTACTCTTGATTTACTCCTTGTATAATCTATCTAGTTTTATAGTTGTCAACTTCGAAGGTAAATGAAAGGATAAAGGAACCGACCGATGAAGTCACAAGATTGATAGGATGCCCTATCACTGTAATAAATTTAGGTCACTATCTTATGGTGACATCAAACCGACAACCTTCAGATCATGGATCATGAAACTGATACTTGCTCTGAGAGGTAATGATGTCAAAACTTTTGAGTATGATACAGATGATCATACCATGTATCAATCACATAATTAATTATTTTTACCCATTGTGGTACAGTAACTTTATTCTAGGTGAATTCATCTTTACATAAATAATGATAAAATTACTTAATGCTTACAAAATATTGCAAATCATTTTGAAAGAGTCATGTTGGAGTTTCTGGCACATTCTTCTCCTAAGTTTTGGAAGAGGCAACTAGCATCATTTCATTTTTTTTTAATTATCACGTTTGCCTATTTGAAATAAATGATTTGACTCTGACGTATTCTTTGCTCTTGCGTTTTAGTAGCACCAAGCGTGAAGCGTCTGTTATGCACCCCAGAACCATTTGAGTAGATAATATTAATTATTTAGTCAAGCCAACCCTACTGTTCGCTTCGCATTGTGTAGTATTGCTCGGTCTGCACGAAGTACGTAGTTACGTACCTAAAGTTTATGATTAACTTAGGTAGGTAAGTATCGGAATCTTAAAGATCGGAATAATAAAGTTTCCTGAAAACTAGATCTTCGGAAGTCTTCGGTTAGTCTCGTAACACATAAACCATTAGCATGTTTATTGAATGACTTAATATTTCGCAATTTGTGCCAAACACTTATCTTGATAGGCAAACGTAATCTAGTTTATCGTCTGATGAAGAGTAATGGGTTGAAATCATTTTGTCTATAAAAAGATGCTCCTATAAGATGCTGTAAGTACATACTACGCATTTGTATTACGTGGAACTCATATAGATTATGGGAAGAGTGCCCCAATTTATGTCCCCCTCAAATTCGAAAAATCAATACATAGAGAGAGAGAGAAAGATAGAGAAAAAGAGGGAGAAGAGAACTTTACAAGTACTTGAAACATTAATTGCCAGAGTAGGTACATGGACATTGGACATGGTATACAATTACCAATAAACAGGCCCTCAGCACATTTACATTCAAAGAAATAACACTCAAAGATTAATTTACTCTTTGTACCAAGAATATAATATTTCAAAGAATAAACACTTTTATAGCGACATCCATGAAAGGAAAAGGCACAAGTCAAGAATAGATAGAATTGTCAGGATAAGTCACGCGCTGATTACAAAGAACAAAAAACATTAATTGCAACGTGACATCGTTAAGAACAATTGTAATCTGACTCCGACTGCACATGCATTAAAATAATATAAAAATAATGCAAGAAATTATTGCAAAATTCAGCTCAAATTTGTGACCTGACTATAAAGTTGGTTTTGAGTTCAATTGAAAGTTGAAACGTTCAATTTTCAATAACGATACGGGCGTAAAAATACAAATAAATGAACCCCAATTATCATTAAATATGTAATAAACACTCAATTTAAAGAACTCTTCAAAAGTAATAAAAGCTGAGTCACGAAAATGAGAAACTTTTCTGCAGAACTCATATTTTTTTATCTATACAACATTTTTAAAGAGGTAAAATTTGTTTGTATGTAGGGAGTATTTGAAACTACCAGTAAAAATCTTTTTCATTTGATAGCGCAGTTTAACATCACGCTACGGCCCTTAAGGCTGCCCTTTCAAAAAATGGTTGAAAACAGCATGCAGATGAAACCACTTTTCGTCGGCATTTACAAAGAAATTACATTTGAAAAAAATAGTAATCTACCTATGATGATACGTCATTTGGTTTAGGCATAACTTTTCTATGGGTATCAAATAATAAGAAAAAAAAAACACCAGATCACCTCCAAATCGTTGAGATGAAACCATTTTACTCCTTAATTTTTTAACAAAAGTAAAAAAAAAACATGTCTGCTGCTTTGCAATACAAAGGAAAATGATTTGATTTTATAACTTTTTACAAATATGCATTATTTTTGTTATAATAAATTAAAAATGCGACCGATTAAATACTGCAAGGCTACATCACCCCGCACTCGAACACAAATTTAGTGCGCCCAAATGCTGAAGGTCCTTGGCGTGGATACAAGCCATAAGAGCTGTGTAATGGAATGCAACGCCGTGGGTCGGAGGACGAAATTCCACGCGGACGAAGTCGCGAGCAGAAGCTAGTACTATGTAATTTCCTAATTAGTGTCTCAGTGTGAATTCAAGCGTATCCACGAAACAGGGTTTTTCTTAAAACCAAACGAATTGTGTCAAGTTTTCCCAAAACTATATAAAAGGTGTAACAGAACAAACACTAGTTCTGAAAGCAGTTTGTTCATAATTGACTACTCAATCGATTTCAGTAACTCTTAAAAATTTTATTTTTTTCAAAAATTATCGATCTGTGTCGAAGAACATTTTTCCTTATTTCAAAGCGATAAGACTCAAAGTAATGCGACACGATTTTATTCATTGTAACAGTTGGCTATAAAAAAATAGTTTTGGTCGTTGTATTACTCTAATTGGGGTGTTCATTATTACATGTAGCTTAATATTATGGTGAAAAGCGTCTGAATCAACCATAACCGTACAATGCGTCACCGAAATGACTAAAAACTGAAACTTTACGCCAACATCATTAATTTGATACTCTTTACTGAAAAATCAGCGTATATTTTTAGTAGACCAACTCATTATCCCATGTGGTTAACTGGGTCGTCTGAGGTGAATCACTATGTATGGCTAATGGCTAACCAGTCTTGTTTACATTGCAGGATTACTTCAAAATAATTTGCGGTACCTAGCTAGATACATGGTGTGATGTACTCGATCTCTAATTTTTTGAAGAGTTGAATTGGTCTACGGATTAAAGAGATTTTGATTTCATTTCTTTTTTATTCTCTTTTTAAACGACATGAAAAGGGAGGATCTCAATGCGATTTTTTTTCATGTGTTACTCGGTGAGTATCTCAAATAAAGAAACATTTTTAATGGATAGGGTATGTCCAAGGTTTGGTCCCATATACATTTTATATTATGTTGGGGATACCACTAAAAAGTGAAAAATAGTTTTTATTACTTAAAAAAACCAAAAATTCGGATGGTACTGGTAAACGAAAATACAAAATCAAAGACCAACTTCCGCAAATCGGTTGCTTCTTTTTTGCAAATTATGTTAGCATGTCCAAAATAAAAAATAAAAGATTTTTCGGCCAGATCTTATCTAAATCGGTGTGAAACTACTGCTTTGAGGCCTACATAAGCCAGCTCTCTCTAAAGTCTTTAAATATTCTTTTAACAGATGTTACTTGAACAAATTCAGTGACCTCATTCCTTGAGAACATCTTCACAGTTGCAGGCGGAAGCTTCGTACAATGAGACGCAGAAGATAATGAAATTTGCACTTTGCAGCTCACATGTTACAGCCGGTAATTGCTTAACAATTTAAACAAAGTACAGGAAAAGTTGAAGTCAACTTTGGCCACGAGTCACGACATCAGAGCCTGTTAGCCGTTTTAAGTTAAAATAATTTTACATAGTCAGACGTATTTCACGGTTATTCTTGTTAATCATTTAATAAAATATAACCACAAAGAAAATTAAAGTTACGCAACAACTTCGTGACTTTACTATGTAGTTTCCTTTATGTTCTTACGTAACCTCAATTGCTCGAGAGTGCCGCAACAGTTGCGCAACTTAAATTGCACTTACACAAAACAGTTTTAAAAAACGATAGAAAGTAAAACACTCCATATAAGCAAAGTGGAGGAGTTGATACAAAAACTAGTTTTCTAATTGGCCCGTTTTCACTAACCGACACATGAATGTAACGTAAAAATTCAACCGTGCGCTTTTACTTAGACATTTAGGTGTCACCTAGTGTTTTGTCAATCGTCTTTTCTTTTTACCATCGTCAATTTCGATCTGTTAATCAATCATTTTACTGACCGGTTTGGTCTTAAGTTATACGCCGACATTGAACTAATATTAATTGATTGAGATTGAAAGTACCATTCAACTTTCTTTAGTTGATTCTTGGGTCAATATTCCATTATGATTGATGTTGCTATGGAAATAGTTTATGGTGTCTACGTGCATAGTAACATGTTAGAGATAGGGAAAACGTTTCAGGATAAACATAGGCTATTCAAGGTAGGGTCACTTTCTTGGGCAAGTTTTAACAGTTTATGGCACACTTTTGCCCGTGGCTTGGTCCGTGTGGATATCGGAAAATATTCCACGGGAACGTACTGTCGAGAAAAAAAAAGTATACTTTGTCTGAACCCAAGTCATGGTTTACCTGTGTGCCATTTTATATATTTTTTTTAATTTGCTAGCCTTTTTGCCCGCGTAGAGGTAATAAGCTATCCCACGAAAACGTACTACATGAATAAAAAGTATCCTTTGTGTTAATCCTGGTTATAAACCATCTGTGTGCGAAATTTTGTTCAAATCCGTTCTGCCGTTTTTGCGTGATTGAGTAACAAACATCCATACATACAAACGTTCATATTTATAATATTAGTAGGATAGGAAGTAAGGATAATTATGGATTAGTAAGGATTGTGACTTTTTTGTCTTTAATCTAGTCAGTGACGTGCTCCACTTAATGAATTACCACAATGAACAAAATAGTCGCATAAAGTGGTCAAATCACCATTGCAAACGGATCGCATAAGTATCTAGGTACATTCTTAGCGTACAGGCCACACAACATAAAATTTTCAGATGATTTACATGGAAAGAATTTTAATAGGACTTATAACCCTGAAGGTGAACGATAAAAATCTCGGATTATCTGGATATTTCTAGTTCGTTCTTATTACATGTGAAGATATGAGCAACATTTATTTTATATCTATTTTAATTGCTAGGAAGTCACGTTTGGAGTATACAGATATTGACAAGTATTATAGGTATTGTTGTGAGACACGTCCAAGATCTAAGGACCTGCCGGAACGCAAGTGACAGCGTCTAGTTCTGCTTACTCTAGAATACACCGAAGAGGTCGAAAAAAAGTAACACTGGCTGATGAAAAGAAAAATGCGTTAATTGGCATTTCAGCATACGGTGTAAGAGTTGGGGAGGAAAGCGAGTGTACCTAAAAACTATAAAAATAAAAAAGTGGGTTGCTTGATATTAATTGATTATAAAAATACATCAAAAAACGTCCCACTCTTTTTTTAAATTATTTTCTGCTTTTTAGTTTGGTTTTTATGCGTGTTCTTTAGATTTTTTAATCTATTATTTATTTTCTACTTTTTCGTTCTGCGAACTACATAAGCATGATTTTTCAGTTTTTTGTATTCTTTTTTTTTGTAATTATTGAATTGTCATCGGTCCTCGATAAGCCTACAAAATTTAAATGAAATCTGACCGTTTGAAGTGGGTCAAAATCAAGTCCAAAGGAGTCGGTCACAAACAAACAAAAAAAGTTTACAGGTGAAGCTAATAAAAGCGTGTTAATAATTAAACAGAAAGAGCCGTGGTGGCCAAGTGGTAACGGCCGCGACTTACGAGTTGTAGGTCGTAGGTTCGAACCCAGACAGGCGCTTTACTTTGTGTAAATTATTTCATTCCCACTGCTCTTAAAACGGTGAAGGAAAACATTGTGAGGAAGCCGGCATGTCCTAGAACAAATTCAAAGACACGTGACATCTACCAACCCGCACTGGGCCCACGTGGTGGATTACGGCCCAATCCCTCTCACAGAGAGGAGGCCTGTGTCCCAGCAGTGGGAACATTATAGGCTGATGATGATGAATTAAACAGAAAACAATTATAATAATGCAAAAAAGCCGTCAGCTCTGCATAATGTCAGATGATAACACACGGTGTACCGCCTGACGCTGATTTTCAGCTGCAACCCGCATACTGATTATGGTCACTCGAAGGTCGCTCAAGGATGGTTGAGCTTTTTTCATGGTGGTAAATCATCAAATAACTTCTCCCGCTCTGGGTGGAGCAAGAGGGCGTGTCAGACTATTACTGACTAAAACCCACCTGTGTGCCAGGGGCCACGGTATCTCTTTCAAACAACCCGCACCCCTGGCAGGCATCGGCCCTTGCGGGCTCCATCAGGTTGGGCTGACATCTCTTTGAGGCGCGCGTGGAACTCAACGCGCCGTCGACCTGGGCTTGGTCCTTACCGGACAGCGAGCTACCTATTACTCGCCGTCCGCAAGCCCTGGTGACAGATGATGCAAAATCAGCTGCTGTCGTATCTAGCACGTCCACGATTATCTGCTATATACCGCCACAATTCTGATGATATTATTACGCTGGCGGACCACTAATACGATGACCACTTTTAGTAAAGTTTATCTGGCGCCCTTATAGGTACCTATCTTAATTTAAAAGGACCTATTTTGATACAATACTTTAATTAACTACACGCGATTATTTAATATTTACCTAAAATAACTAATATAGATACTCACTGTATCCTTTATTAAATTACAGAAATAATTACCTACTCATTAAAATTGTATACAGCAACATAAATTCTAATTTTAGCTCCTAGGTATGTTTTTGATTTTGGTATAAGTAGTTTTTGGGTCTTTTTCCCTTATTATTACTATAAATGGGACTGTTTTATGTTTTTCCGCCATACAACAAGCGTATTGTGTTAATTTTCCCCCAAATAATTCAATTTAATTCTGGAGTATAAATATTTATAATTTAGTATATAGAAAAATTATAGCATAATTCTAATGGACAACAAAAAATTAAACTAGGTGTCGTTATATTTAAAATATGAGAGCTAAAGAATCATTTTGATTATAAAGGATAAATATCTAAATTACAATACAACTACACACACTCCTGAAAAATCACTATACGTGATCAATGTGAACGTGCATAAATCTATACCGTGTAAATATCAAATCAGGCACCTATCGAAATATCTCCTTGAACTTTTAGATCTGCATTATGACTTTCAACTCACATATGTCATTGTAAAAAAATACCGTATACAGTTTATGCACCAACTAACTACCCGTTCAACAAACCACGTAATATAAAGCACCCAATATGTAAAGCCGTTTCAAAGGTCTGAATCCAATCTTGAATTATATAAAGAGTAAAAATAAAATATCTAAAATATCTTGCAGTAAAGTCTGATTAAAGACATAGGTATTTTGGCGACTGTACCACACGATGGGCGAATCATTTCGAATAATTCTAATTATACTTAACTCCTTAGTAAATATTGACGGTCAACAGTATTTACTCAAACCTTTAGTAAAAGGTAAAAAGGGGATGATGAATCGACTAGTATGAGTCAATGTTTTGAGTTCAGAGTAGAATTTATGCAATCAACACATTCTGGTTTATGTGGGTTCTGTATAGTCTGCACACCCTGAATAAGTAAGTGCCTTAACCTACTTTAAACAACTCACTTTCGCTTCATTTGACACCCAGTACTTTCATTATTTAAAACTCTTTGACAACCAATACGTTTACCTTCGAATCTGACAACTTAAAAACAACCTTATCTACAATTGTTAAGGTCGGTTTTCAGCTGGCTTGATGATTGTCCCAAGTTTATAATTCGCTTTCTCGTGAGTGTCAGTGGAGACGTCAACAATATGGTGACTAGAAAATTGCTGATTGAATATTACAGTGACATTCAACTTCTGACCTCGACCTTTAGAGGAATATATCATATTACATTTATGACATTTAAATGACTTCAAATGACAACATTGATGTTGTCACGCAAAACGGACATTAGTTCTCGTAAAAATATTTATGTGACATAACGAACATAACGAATGTTTTGGTATTTTTAGTCTTATTATAAATTACAAAGCAAGGTGAAAGCTTACATGTAACAGTGTGAAATTTGACTTTGGTTATGAAAATTAACGGTGGTTTTCTTTTACGGTCACCTTTGATAGGCGTGTTGTTAATGTCATACTGCGACTAATTAACCGTAAAATGATTTATTGTAATGATTTTTTCTTCACACATCGTAATGGTTACTTTGCTTTGTTAGTAACAAAAAAACAATGAAATAATATACTCTCTTTTGATAAACTGCTTAATCGTCACCTGCCTAGCTTTTTCCCAACAATGATGGGGTCAACACTGAACTTGAAACTGCTTTATATGAACATTAATATTTAAAGAAAGAAAAGGTATTTATTAGACTGGCACAGGAATATCACAAACTTACCTACAACACAATACAATTAAACACGCTAAAAAAACTAAAACACTACTACGCTACGCTAGGTACTAAATAAGATTAAAATTAGATTAATACAAAAAAAAGGAAAATAAAAAACAAGGTCCTGTACGAAGCTAAATGGCCACTATCTCAGCATGATGCTACGACATTTAAAAAGTGTCGCAGTGCTGGTATTCTGATAGGGCCCGCTGTGATGTCACGGACAGATACAGAAAGAGTGTAAATTATTAAACTAAACAAAACATTCGAAGGATTCACAAGAAATTGTATTTACACGAACCGTGATTATTCACCGAAGTTCTTAGACCATAGTTACCATTATGCAATGATACTATGTAATACTAAGATCAATCGGAATCGTTAGTAAACAGAACCACCGGTAGTATTGGTGAATCAGAGCCAAACGTTTACGTGTGTATAATTTATTAGTCATAGAAACTTGCATATGATTATTGTATTATCCCATTTAACGACTCGGAATTGGTAGCTCGTTTCCTGCGGGATTTCAAGAGTGTGCTAGTTTTTTCCAATTTAAATTAGTTAGATTCACCCATGTCTCCTCCTTTTAAACGTATCTCTATCAGACATCTTATTAGTATACAATTCCTTTTACACAATCCATCGCTTGCTCCTTTGCTCTTCCCCTCACAAAATTCCTTCCATTTTTAAACTCAAAACTTTCCTTACGATTACACCTGTATCTCTCATTCCTTCTGATCGCATGTCCGCCTGGTACAATGACCACCGACTTACACACATTAAAAGGAGTAGTAAGGTGATGTAATTGTACTAGGAAAACATAACTGGATCGGAGATAAGCTTCTGCACCGCTACTCGGCTACAGCAGTCACGCGTTAGTCGCGTGAGTCTGTACGGTCATTTCACGTGACTGAATAAAGTATACAATAGTAGTTCTATTGAAAATACTTGACTAGTCATAGGTTTGATTAAAAACTTATGAGTTTATGACTAAACAATTTAAAGGTATTTCTTACATATCAGAAATATTCTAACCCCTATGAAGCAACTTTTCAACGTTGTGCTAATGTATGACTATGATAATACCTATATGTATACCTATTATATCGTGTCACGACACCTAGTTTGTTTATTTTCCTCGTTAGCGCCATATTGAATGGTATTATTGAGGATTAATAAAAATATTATGTAGTCACTAAACAGTTGTACTCGTGTCTAATTAGCATTAGCAATCATGCCTCTTCAATCAATCAATCGGATGAGCCTTTTCCCAACTATGTTGGGGGTTTCTTTTGAAATCATCAAATAACTTCTCGCGCTCTGGGTGGAGCAGGTGGTCGTGTCAGTCTTTTACTGACTAAACCCACCCGTGTTCTTTCAGTTGCCTGTGTGCCAGGGGCCATGGTATCTCTTTCGATCAACACGCACTCCTGGCAGAACTATGTTGGGGTTGGCTACCAATCTAGATTTATAAAATCTAGCCTATGTAATAGAGTGACTGCTTATGTGACCTCCATAACACAGTTATGATATCATCCTTCTTATATGTAATTAATTCGCGGAGCGGGAATCAGAGTCGCAGTGGCGGCCCAGTGGTAACTGCCGTGACTTACGAGTTGTAGGTCGATGGATCGAATCCAGGCAGGCGCTTTACTTTGTGTAAATTATTTCATCACCACTGCTCTCCAAACGGTGAAGGAAAACGTCGTGTAGAAACCGGTATGTCCTAGAACCAAAAAAACGAAGTCATGAGACATCAGGCAACCCGCATTGGGCCCGCGTGGTGGATTACGACCCACTCCCGCTCACAGAGGACGCCTGTGAATATGTACCTATATTTGTCGTGTATGCTTAATTGTTTCAGTTCTAAGCATAGGCATTACTTGTGCTTTATTATCCAAGCTAGTTCTAAATACTCTCTCACTCTCTGCTGATAATTAAAATCCATTGGTTTATTTCACATTCCTTGTAAATTCCTGTTGTAAATAGATCACGATAGGTTGACTGCTGCATGAAGTGCACATATTGCAAATGGTACTTGACATAGCGTGTATATCAGCTGGTAGGATTTACTAGTAATGGAAGGTTTACTTATAGGTATCACCGCATTATGCCACAAAGGAACGTTACCCGCTACAGTGCAATGCGGTAACAACGAAAATACGGAGTACCTAGTACCTATGTAGGTAATTACCTATGTCTGAATGATCAGAGGCGTATTCTGTGCCAATTCCCGTATTTTTAAGAGCGTTCGCATTCTAATCTTAGTTTCAATCTGTCAAAAATATCTCTTCTGAAGGCATTCTTCTCCTGTTACTAAAAACCTGGTTTATGGCTGGAATTATTAATTTATTGAGGTAACCCCAGGCAACTCCTGTTAAGCAGCTGACAACCTCCTAGGTTATCCTGCGAGAATCCATTACCAAAAAAAAACATCTCCAGATAAAATTGAAAATTAAATTTAAAAAATGAATTCGTTTTGACAAATTGAGCCTGAGATTGGAGTGCGAACGTTCGTCTTGTTATGGAAATTGATGCTCTGATTTTCATTCATTTTTGGCATTGATTGTTGCTGAGTTGGAATTGCGACTAGATTTTAAAGGTATGGGACGCCTACTTAGAAGAAAATACTTTAAAGTAAGTTATCATTTGGCAGAGGAAGTCCTTCTCGCAAGTATGTTAAAATTTAGGTTTGACTGCGAAAGTAAATTGATATACGTTATTTTATTAGCCTGAACATTGTAACCTTGTATGCTATCTTTTGTAGGTAGGTGGCTGATGTCTCTTTAAAACAATGGACCATAGTGAATCACACCAGTAAACGGGGAAAGGAAAATATGGCTTAAATCATTCTTAATGACATACTTGTTTACATTTCTAATATCAGTTACCTACAATGCGTAAGTCGCCTTGCTCGCGTTTAGGTGCATTTGACCTTACATACTGTTTTCCCTGTTCGGAGCATTGTCTCATTTGGAAACTTTGGAGCATTATGTTATACTAACTTAACATGAAGGACAAAACCAATGGCTTGGTTCGCAATTACTTTCGATGACTGTATTCTGAGTGCAACATTTTTTTTTTTAAACTTTATTAAGTCCGTTCGTCCACGACACTACTCGAAAGTATTTATATATAACATGTTACAAACTTAAAGGTATTTAATTCCATTGAATGACTTTTTAATATCATAAAATTTAATTAAATGAACCTGGAGGATTGTTTTGATGATTTTAATGATCATAAATTTTTAAGTAATATTTGTTACGATCGCGAAGCTTATGTTGTTTAACATACCTACAGCTTGACACTGACTTGCAAATGCCAAAAACATACATCTTAAATTACCAATGAGTATATAGTACCTATCTACAGGATATTTTTTTAACCAGTGCGCAAACTGTAACCATGAATTCAGCAAATCATTATAAACCCCTAGCGTAAATAAATTCTTCGGTTATACAATAAAAAAAAAAAATCTGTTGTTCCATACATTGTGACCGCGTAGGTATTGCACTTTTCTATGAAACAGCAGATTTTTTTTTGTATAACCGACGAAAAATTTCTGCGCTAGGAGGTCTAGAATGATATGCTGAATTCATGGTTACAATTTGCGCACTGGTTAAGAATGTATCCTGTATTTCAATGGTGGTCTATACCTACACGACGCAATCTAACACACAAGTCGTCGATGACGGGCCTTACCCTATTTTCAAAGAGAAATGAGTAAGAGTAGCTTTCAGAAATGAATCAATATGTGTTAAGCTGATACATTATAAACATATCTTATTAATAGAAAGACTTAGTCAAGTCTGACTACTGGGTGATTCAACTTCGTCTCCGTCACAGTCTACAGTCTTGATTTATTTCTATTAGAACATACCGGTCATTGCATCGCCATAATGTAGATTGTATTCAAGATCATGAGATTTTTGTTAATGACCAACTAATATCGTTTTTCTGTTGTTTTGATGAGATTGGGATGTAACTAAGTTTGGAATGACCTGAAAAACGTAGGTTCCAAAGTATGTGTATGTGTTTAAGTGAGAGAAAACTGAATGATTTATTGACATCTCATCTGCCTAGCCTTTTCCCGACTAAGTCGGGATCGGCTTCCAGTTATAGAGGTATGAGGAACAGGGTGTAAAGTTCGCTCGTCCTCTATTGAAAAGGAGGATCCTCCGACCAGACGGGTATTGTGTATGGTCCGGGCAAATGCCCGACAGTTGATGTCGGGATATTTTATCTATTCGAGTGTTGTGGTAAACTCTGATTGCGCGATGTAGAATTTCTAAGAATAGTTCTCCTGTGGCATTATAGATGGCGCCACTTTTCTTTTTGCGTTTTTCGATATTTGTTGTGAAGTATTTATTTTTGTAGTGCCGCTACACAGTCGTACCAGATCCAGCTGAATACCAGTATTTTAGATAAAGCGACTGCATATCTGACGTCTCAAATACGATACCCCGCGGTAACCATTGTCGTCTACTTTAAGAAAGAAAGATTTATAAAAATGCCATAGACATATACAGGGCCAATATTTGCACATTTCTTGTAGGAACTAAATTATATATTTTTACCACTTTATTTTATAAAATAATTTCTTTTTCTTTCGCTAATAATCATATACATTCCAAAATACATACGCAAATCAATTACAAACAATAACTAATATTCCAAGTCGATGACAAAGATCCATGTGTAAGAAACGATTCTATTTAAAGCGAAAAGGGCTCACATTCCCCGCCGTGGATCCAGGCTCACTTGTTCTTATTGTGTTCCTCCTTTAGAGATAAACTTAAATAGAAGAACTGGAATCTCGAAATGGATATTGCATCCTCGATGTTCTCACAAAGTTTTTTACATCCACAGTTTACGCTTGGTTGGTCATGGAGGCGGGTTTGCCGTAATCCGTATCGGAATTCTATGGTCTACCAACAAAAAAATATATTGGGAACTAGTCCTTTGTGAGGCTGAACCAATTTTTAAATTTCATTGCATTGTGTGTATGTATATGGAGGATCAATTTGACCTTAAATAAGTTTTGAAATAAGCTCTGCAATATGGTAATATTCAAATATTAAAAGAAAACTAATATGAATAGATCGAATGCAGAATGTAACGTCAAGAACTAAACTCAGTCAAGTTATATACGTATATCTGCGGTAACGACCGACCACGACTTATAAGTTGTAGGTTCGAACCCAGACAGGTACTTTACTTTGTGTAAATGTTTTCATCACCACTGCTCTCAAAACGGTAAAGGAAAAAATCTTGAGGAAAACGGGCAAATCCTAGAATCAAAAAAGTCTAATACATGTGACATCTACCAACCCGCACAGGGCTCGCGTTGTGAATTACGGACCACTCCCTCTTACAGAGAGGAGGTCTGTGTCCCAGCAGTGGGAACGTTATAGGCTGATTGTGATGATGAATTTGACCTAAAACAAATTTTAAAAGAAGCCCAGAAAGTTGGTACCTAGCGTTCATAGAAAACTATTACGAGAAGATCAAAGACAGAATGTAATATCAAGAACTAAACTCAGCCAAGTTATACGTAACTCTTGGTATTGGATCACGATAAATACTCTTTGCTACATTACCTAAGATTGGGGACAATTCCAAGTTATTTTTAACCGATCAACAGACGCATTACACTGGTTCCTGGGGCTGGCTTTCTCTATAACTGGATCGTACTTCCGCAGAACACAACCATAATAACTTTGGTTTTTACCAGTGAAAGTTGGTCTCGAACGTATTGCTCAACTATAGTTACCGAACCGGACGGAGTTGTCACAACTTACTGTTATTGATTTGGTCGTACAAGTTTATCATAACTATGAAGATTAGTGTGATCAACAGAATCTGATGTCAAGGAAGTTCTTGGAGTACCACAAAACGGCTTTCTCGAATTCGTCATGACATTAAGTCTGTATTTCTTAAAAGGAAGACAAGCAAAGCTTAATCTGCACGCTTAGCATGACGTTTTCTATTTCTACTCTACCATAGAATAGAAATCGCTTGTCTACATTTCTCGGTTCAAAACTGTCAATTGTCTACACGGAAACGTCATTTTTGTCTACTCTACCGTCGATAAAACGCTTCTCTACGGTTCTCGTGCTAAGCCCGCTGCATTTACGCAGATGTTATAAAATTGCGGCAGAATTTTGCGCACACTGGATTTTGAACTCTCGGCTCAACAGAGTGCATCTCAGCGCGTCGAAAACCGAACATTGTGTGAAGATGCGCTTAAGTAACCTGGTATATTCAAATCTTCTTACGTTTTTTTGCAATTTGCAGGTAAATGTCAGGTTGTATGTTGATTTAATTATGATTCGCAACCTTAACAAAAATGGCTTTATAGAATCACTAGTTTTTGGCAGCAGCTTCGCCCGCGTGGAGGTCGGAAATTATCCCGCGGGAACGTAACACCGGGATAAAAGTACCCGTAATAAACATCCATACATCCACATTTTCGCGTTTATATTATTAAGTTAGGAAGTAAGGATTAAAATCATCAATACAATTATACAACACTGTAAGTTCAGTTAATCCCATTGAATGACTTTTTCATGAAATAGTGTTTGTACTTTCCCTTAACGTGCCCAATTATTACTGACATTATTGGATTCAAACAGGTTTTCTTTTTGATAAAGTCTCGTAGTTGCATATCGCGTTGCTTTTTTAAAGTCGACTCACATTCAACTGTCGTGCTTATGATCACTAGATCAAAATAAGCAGTTAGTTTCGCATGATTGAAGATTAGTCTAGTATATTCTCTCCTTTCTAAGCACGACTGTTTTCACTGTTTAGTAAAAGTATGACCCATTACATGGTTAGTGTTCTTCACGGCTTTTTAGAAATCTGGGCTTTCACATCATTCTGTTGTTCTTTTTGCCTCATTTAATTAATCCACATGGACGTAAAAATATCGCCGTGGGATTTTATCGCTCACTGAATTTTCAACTGTTGGTGCCGGGGGTCTACTCTCTAACTCTGTCAACGAAAATACGTGTCCGACCAAAAAATAGTTCGAAACTTCGAAGTAACGTATACACGTTACTTCGAAGTTTCGAACTATTTTTTTTTAAGTTATACAATCAGCTATAGAGCTGATTGTATAACTTTTTTGGAAGGGTAAAACTATAAAGGGAGTAGGGCCAACTGTCATTCGTGTAGTAATTCATTCTAAGTTTGGGCCTCAAATTAATCATAGGTCCGTAAGTGACACGGAGTATTAAACGCCCGTAACTTCGACCGAGATTACGGATTTCGTGCTTAGAGAGTAGGCCCCTGAATCGAGCGTTGAGAATCTAAGAGAGTGAATGACAGCGTTTTGAAAAAATATCTTGTTCAATTTACAACTTGACACAAAGTTGTGCGTTGAAAATCTATGACGCAAATAATCCCGCCGCAACTGCTACGTCCGTATGAACATCAACTTACTGAGGCCACATTTTGTCCGTGTAAATACAAAGTTAATTTTTCACGAACAACTTGTTGTTGTAAGTACTGTTGTATGTAAGTATTACATACATTTTCAAACAAATAAAGATCGATCGTCCTACTGATACTTGTAGGTAGATATTGTAGAAGGTACCTACGTGCTAAATGGCAAAATAGCCGGCTGTTGCAATACGAATATTTCTTTGTCTATAATGAGACTGCCATGACAAAACAGCGTGAAAAAATAACAGTGACTTACTCAAGCCAAAACATTACAACTGACAATATTTCGTAATACGTCACAGATTAGTATGTTTGTGTTGTATAACACTGATGGTCTATCATAAAAATGTCACATTCTCGGTTATGAGTGATCGCAATATGTTCTATCTCTTCACGATAGGTCATATATTACAAAGTTCGTCAGCATTGACGCAATATTTAGAAAATATTTCTGTGCAACGTTATACTGTACGTGGTTTGACGGTGTTTTTTGATTAATGTTATACAAACTTGCCGTAAAAAATCACGTGTGGTGCCTACAACAGTTTCTTTCAGTCACATTCGATCGTCATGATCTTCAAATCATTGTATATTAAACTTTATGGAGCAAAAAGTCACGTGTCTTAAATCGTTGATTCTTTTAACAATTGCCATTGTTTGGTAACATTGCTCTGGATTGTTTCTCAATACATACTTTGATGTTGTATTCATGCAATATATATGTAATAATCGTAACGCTGTATTAAGCTATCTGTTTTGAAGTTATTAAAAGAAAGAAAGAAGTAAAAAAAAGACAATGTTTTTAATAGAGCTTGGTAATAATGAGCGCGTACGTCGCATAGTCTCTAAGCACTTGGAACTTGAATGGTGGAGCCAGATGTGCAGAAACATCGATTGTTGATTAAACCTAATAAATCCAACCATCAAAAACTCTTCAAGCAAAAGTGGTATAAACGTGAAAAAATAGAATAGAAAATATTTATAAAACCTAGCAATAATATCATTCACAGTTCCACACCCGTATGGAAATACATAAATCGATCGCTATCAAAGTCCTTACGGACTTCCCTTCCCCTTGCACTGACAAGGTCTTCCGACGTTGACTTTTAAAGGACATCAATATTTTATTCATTTATTGGCTTACTGACATCGCTTGTCGACCTTTAGATTACTTCAAGAACAGAAGGTACAGGTCAACGTAAATTGGGTAAAGATATCCTGTAGCCATTTCATTTTTAAGTACTTTGAACTCTGCTTCCGTCATACCTTCTAGTTATACCATCTTAACGACACTTTTATCTCCTGTCTGCCGTTCGCGTTGGACAAGATTTAGATTATATCAAGAGAATACAAATTCTTTACCACATCTGTAAGTACAACTCCTTGGTACTCAATTTTGAACTTCGACCGAACAACTGTACCTTACACGTGCAGCAGTGGACATTATCGAATCTGACATAGTAAACTCTGTTACCAACCCATTAATAAAAACAAAACTGCTGAGCCGAATCGAGAGACCCAACAAGTTGCCGTGCGAAATATAAGTACAAAGTGCAATAAAAGAGCAATAAGTGCATAAGTGCAGTTACGTTGTATAAGCGTTCTTGGTACAATATCGATCAAGCCGTACGAGGAACAAGGTCACACGTGTCACGGCGAAAATGATGGGTTTGCATGTTTCGAGGCTACAGAGCTGATTGCGAGGACAGTGGCGTATTTAGGGAGTAATTGGTATAGCTTAGAATTTTATTACCTACCTACTTGAATATTGACTTTGAGTAGGTACAGCCATTTTAATTGCTAATGAACGTCGATACAATTTTGACTCTGGGAGATAATATGTCATGATTCGAACAAATTAACTTCCCCAAAAAAGCTCTTTGTTAAGTGTTTTCGGTCTTCTGCCTGAGGGGAATCCACCCAGCTGTTTCAGCCTTGTGTGAAGTTTTTGTCCAGCAATAGAATGTGAATGGCTCAGAATGCACGATAATAATAATGACATGTCTTATCATAACTGCACATAGCAGGAAACGTTTTAAAATTAATTATTATTTTTATTTTTAGATCTAAGTGTCAAGACTATGATTTCCTGGCAATGTGAAGCAACAAAAAAAAAAATTTTCAACCTTTGATGTTAGTTTTTGAAATTATTAATTGTAAAATATCAACCTACAAGCTAGAATTTAGGTGAGGTGCGTAGAGAAGTCTTACCTGTGGTAATCTATTTATCATCCGGGAACTGATTGCGTCAAAGGCGCCAGATACATTACGTCAGTTTTAGGGTTTCGTCACTAAGGCTTACTAAACAGAATCCTTATAAAACCCTGGTTCACCTACGTCACTACTGTTCTTATGAATACTTAATTAAAGCCGACTCCTAATTGGAGCAAGATTAAATAAATCTTTGACTAAAATAAAATTTTCCTTCATGGAACTTTTTTATTCTCTCTTTCACTTTTGTCTAGACTAACAGGTGGTATTTAGCTTTTGCGCAAATACATTGTGGAGCTGCCAAAATAAATTGTCTTTTTTGATACTGAAGCAAACTATAGCTAAACTAGATCAGCATCAGCAATGATCCTAACTTTCATCCTTACACATATAGAATCACATACTTGTTACAATAAACATCAAAAACATAACCAAGATAATGGCTACAAATGCCCCTCATCAGAGGACACCCGAAACGCTATAGCAAAATACCAGTCCCGAGTGCATTAACCCGACGGGTGCGATGCACTTGTAACACCTGATTCCATCGTTAGGTCTACTTGTGCAACATAAAACCTTCGTATACTATGTACAGTAACGTCAGCTGTGTGGCATAAATAGGGTTAACGACTCCGTGGCTTGATTGCTTTCGTTTGTTTTTTGTGAGAACATTTTGTGTTTATAGAGAAAGGAAGGAATTTCAAAATTTTATTCGAAGAAGATAACTGACACTACTTGACAGGGTTTCTTTTTGTTTTTGGATTTTCAAATATAAATCGCTTCATTAAATTAACATAATATAAAACGGAGACAACTCCTTTTGTTCGGGGAAGTCTCTCATTATGAGAACCTTAGCCCTTACCCTCCAAACCGGGGAAAAACAGTTTGATGTTGCGTTAAATGTCATTTCGACAAACAATCTACAAGACACACTATTCGTATGCAATATGATTGTGACATCATATTGCAGCTCTTTGACAAACCTGCAACAAATGAAATGATCAGTTATAAATAATTAGAAAATAATAATCAGTGAATTAATGCAATTAAACCATTCCATTACACATGTCGAGATAAATGCAGCTGAGGGGCTTAAGAAGGGATGATTATATAAATAGATATCTGCAGTCATGCAACATTTAATTGTTCTCTTTATTGTTATGGTTTCATGGTTAGTTGATACCATTGATCCGATGTAGCAACAAACAGACAGGCAGATGAATTCAATCGAAGAAATTACGCAACGTATAACGTCGCTGGGTTTCCATTTCGCAGAATCAATTATCCGCAAAACATCTTTTGGATTTCCAACTACAGGACGGCGTAAGGTACAATTGACACGCGTTTCTTCAGTTCCGACACGGTGTATTTCTGTGTCTTTGATTAAAACATCAATCTTGACACCGTATTTCGAGTTTCACAAGTGTAAACCGTTACCAGAGACGTTGATTCCTGATACAACCTTGGTTGTTATTGGTGTCGCAAAATTGTTAGTTATGTTTTATAATAAATAATACAAGGAAAATATTTTACGTGAAGGATAATTGCGTCATGTTGACCCGACATTCGGTTTAATTGACCGCAATGGGAATTTCTGCGTAATCAAAGCGTAAAATGCATTCTTGGGATGTAAGTATCTTTTTTTATGTTCACCTGAGAATATATTTATAAGTAAAACAGAATAAGCTCCTTCACTTTAAAAACCATAGTACCTACTTTGGGCTTTTTTGTATGTTTGTTTGTAGGTACTACCGCCTTGTTCCGCCGGTTCCGTGTGGTGCCGGACGTAAACAATAGCACCATTCCGTCTCTTCCCGTGAGTGTCATAGGAGGCGACTAAGGGACTTACTAGAGAATGGGCAGCAGCATTCTCTATGCATTTTACCACCATACTGCGATCGCCAACCCGCCTGCCAAGCGTGGCGGTTAAGGCAAGCCCCCCCAAATTGGGGGAGGCCTATGTCTGGACATAGGCCTCCCCCAATTTGCTGGCAATGGACGTCTTCCGGCTGAAATTATGATGATGATGACTAACGCAGAAAACTGCTTGACAGATTTTCATTCAGTATTTTCCATAAATTTACGGATATTTTGCGACATCTTAGACATTAATTTGTCATCGTTATATGTCACTAGACAGGCAATTAATTTACCCTAAGTATTAATCAAATGACTCTGCCAGCAAACTAATGTCTATAGAGTTAGCAGCCTCTGCTCAAGGCAAGGCTAGCCCAGTTAGTTACTATTCAAGGTAGGGTGTTGACATTCAAACTTAATGGCTCCTGTAGGTATACAGTGGTCCAGCATGGCCACACATTACTTCCATAACTGTCTGTGCAGAATGGGCAGCAGCGTTCTCCATGCATTTTACCACCATGCTGCGATCGCCAACCCGTCTGCCAAGCGTGGCGATTATGGCAACCCCCCGCCCCCCCTCTGGGGAAGGCCTATGTCCAGCAGTGGACGTCTTTCGGCTGAAAAATGATGCTGATGATGATAGTAATAAATTTGGAAGCTCGTGCTTACCACTGAAGTTTCGCTAGTTCTATGGGCCTTACAGTATGTTCACCCTTAACGGTTTTTAATGGAAGCATTAGTGACGTTTTAAACCTTGCATATGGAGTACTGGATATGTAAAATACACAGCCATTAGTAACTTAATAGTTTGCCTAGCCCTGCAGTTTATCTACGTAAGAGGAAACTATATTTATAGTGTATTTGGTACCTATTCGAGCAATATTTACCTGGAGCTTTGGCTTTGTGCCTATAACATTATTTACTTGAATCGCCATTTGAGTCAAAGGACATTAAAGGAATCCGTCATAGTCACCATGCTTGGTGAACGGATTGGTGGATTCATGGATTTCAGAGCTATTTTGATAAAACATGAACTTTTAGTTCTTGACATGTTTGCCTTCATTGGCTAGTGAAAAACACTGTACTTACCTACCTTCCATGTATTTCTAGTTGTATGGTTGAATAACAAACTGCCAGTTTATGTATTGTATAGATAGCGAAGTAGTTTCCTCGGTATAACGGAACATGGCAAAGAGATACTCCGTTTTCCTTTAACGGGTTTGCGTCAAAAAAACCCAGAACGATCGTATCGCCCGTCCCACATTTATTTTAAAATTCCTTAAGTTTTTGTATTATAGGTTTCCATTAGAGGTTTGTAACTGGATACTTACAACGTTTTCCTCTGTTGCTTGGACAATACATTAATGAGGTAAAATTTCGTTACGACTGGACCTACATACATACCACATAAAATAAATTACGAGACACTGTCCCGCTTGGGTACCTACCTAAATAGGTACATTAAGATTTCGAGACACTGCAGTGTGTATAAAAACATTAATATACGTTGATTGTTGTCTGTGAACCCAAGGTAACAATGACAACGACCAATTTGAAGTACGTATTCGATTTATTCAATTTCTAACTTTGTTTCGGGTTAAACATCTTGCACATATAGGGTTCCCGAAAAGATAAATTGCAATTGATCAGTTGCAATCAATTGCTATTGTAGTTACTAGTAATATTGTCAATCGCTTCAATTGCATTCTGTAAACGAACAATTTGCGCATCAATGTGTATCAATCACGTAAATATTGACAATGGCAATTGATCGTTTCACGGACCCTAAAGGTTGAAGTCATTGCAATTTACTTTATGTAGTAATTACCACCGAAAGGTTAACAAACGCATCCCACAAAAGGGCTGGTTAAAATAATGCTCATCGTAAAGGACAAGACAATGAAATTCATTTAAATGAAAAAAGCAAATCGACACCGGGTCGTCTCGATTCGATAATTGCCATCGATACGCACGATATCGATTTGTGTACGGTTAAAGTGTTAAGGATGCGGCACCGTTCAATTGGCGAAGTGGTACGCGCACCCGTTATCCAGTACGATTTAAGTTACAACGCTTTAACTGCGTTTAGACAACTGGAACGTTCATACTCAAGCTACTCGCCAGACAGTGGTCGAGTAATCATCTGAATTGAAATACAAATGAATTGTACTGATATTTGTCTCTAACATAAATTATTAGACAAAGAAATGCCATAATATTTATGAAATGGTGTTCTGTTTATCGCATACTTTAGAGACAGATGGCATGGGCAGCAAGGAAGGTTTACATAATAACTCGTGTCTTTCACTAACAATTGATCACTGATTTTCAAACAAATCTCATGTTTCTTTAGCACCCTTGAAGACTATGCAAACGCCTTCCCGAATTTTTCAATGAGCATTTTTCCATGTTAGTTTTTAATGTTCCTTTTTTATTTTGTTATTTTTGTGCGTGTTTCAAATCCTACTTCCTATTAATATTATAAATGTGAAAGTTTGTATGTTTAGATGATTGGATGTTTGTTACTCAATCACGCAAAAACGGCTGAACGAATTTTGCAACACGGATAGTTTATAATCTGTATTACTTGAACACTTAGGATACTTTTTATCTCGGTAATACGTTCCCGTGGGATGATTTCCTACCTACCGGGCGAAGCTAAATAACTCTTAAATTTTTCCCACACTATCAGATTCTCAGGATACAGAAATTTCCTAGTGGTCCGTTGTTACAAGTCGTCTGAACAAACCATACAAGCTGATTCGACCACCTCGAAACTGGTTCCATTTACTGGTGACATAACGCTATTCGATCTGCATTTTAGAGCCAGTTTAATTTTTAAGAACATGTTATTAATGCCATTAGGATTTCGCGTGTGGTTTTGAGTCACGTTCGCGAAGCGTGCACTTTGTTTTTTTTGTAGTTGTTGCTAGGTAACCATTTCTGCTAAGTAGTTTTTTTTTGGTGTTAGGTATACTATTATTATTAACCACGGCTAATACTGTGAAGGCTACGCGTTCTTAATGATGTGTACTTGGGTAGTACATCGTTGGGCTCTTCTATGAAAATAATAGATGGGTCTAATGTAGAATTAAGTGTGATGATTAATTTCTATGGTTTTTGTTCTTGTAGTCAACTAGCCATATCGGTTATTATATTCCCATAATCACACTTTGTGAAACTAATATCTACCGAAAAAAAATTTGGACTCTTTATCACAACAGGCATCTAGAGTGATTAACTATTTGTAATAAAATTGTATGAAATGTTGCAAAACCATACTTTAATAGAATCCCTGAAAATACATTGCTCCAAATGGAAAATTTTCTCTTGCTTTTTAAAATTGATTACTTCTATAAGGTTGTAACCTGTTTCCTTGAATTTAGAACATTCGATTTTCGTACGTTTGAATATTTTGTCGTTTCTAAACAAAAATACTGTTTCATACATTTAGATCTGTTGCACTGTCCTTTGAAACTGCTGAAATTAGTTTTTGATAACCCATGAAAAATGTCTACGCTAAAGGGTCTAGAATCATGTGCTGAGTTCATGGTGGTCCCTGTATAAGAATTTATTTTTCTTACAGGTAATTGAGTACAGGTCACGTTTAAAGTTTTTCTTCTTAATTATCAATATAATGACGTCAGAGTTCCAAGAGAGAGGTCTCTGTTAGATCACCATTGAGCAATAACCCGCAAAAAAGGCCTTTTTGCATACTATTAACACGTAATCATTACGATCATTACTTACAAATATTGTTAATTGAATATAGAGCTTGTGTGCTTAGTAGTAATGTTTTGTTTCCTTTGTTTCAGATGCCCCGAATGATGCGAATTACATGATATGTGGCGTCGTGATCGCGATGGCCCTCGTTGGGCTTATTATAGTGCTGCTGGCACTCACAATAAAGTAAGTAGAAATACAGTATTTGTATGAAAATGTTAGGGTTTTGTAGTGAAGTTAATGGAATATTAACAGGATGAGGAAGTATTAACTTACAGAAATCCTTTTAGTAAAGACTACAAAGAGTTTAAAGGTCTGCTGTAAATATACGATCAAAGTTCACAATATAGGCATAAGTAATTGTTTAAACTAGGTAAAATAACCACATTGAAAAGATAGTTAAACTTTCCTTGTTTGATTAAAAATAGAAGAGGTTAATAATAGGGAAGTTTGCTCCATTGTATTATATATAACATTAGATAAAAGATGCTCGTAGAAGCAGGAGTGGAAAATTAATGATACTCGTATTTTCCCCCTCAACGTCATACAACGCAATGTCAATTTTTTTTTGTTGGAAATACAATGAAATACCTATAAGCAAAAGAGTGCTCAAATACATTGAGCTCCATATTAACGAATATCAAAAAGTCATAAACAGGAGCATTTTCAAAGCACTCACGTTTACGATAACTTCGCAGTCGTTAAATTAAAGATATATCGTACGAAAAAATAATTTATTTTCTTTGGTAACGGTTCCTCTGTTGATTGATTTAGGTGATAAATCAAAGCGTATTGACCATAAAATCAATATGGTAGCCAAATTGTGCATTATTTATTATTGAATAATATTACTCCGATGAGATCTCTATATCTCTATTTTAAATAGATGAAAAACCAAAGGATTATTGAACTTGGCCGATATTTTTACCGTTTTATAAATTCAGGAAAGATCGTTCTAGAATACGCTCGTTTTGTCGCTTCATTTTATTTAAAAATATGGCAGACAAATGCGTGGGTAAATGAAGTTTCAATAACGTCTGTTTGTGTTAAAATATGTGTATCAGTTGTTTATGGGAGTGTCTTCAGTCAAGACTGACGTCAGTCCAATAATCTTGTGATTTTATTGAACTACTCTGTTTCTATACATCTTTGAGGAAATGTAGATGACTTAGAACTTTCTATCAAAAAATTCAGTCACTCTTATCCTTGCCAGTAGCATATTGAATTCCCTATAGCATCACCACTTTAATTCCCATTGAATTGATAATTCAGCCATTATTGTCCTACATTCACATAGGTACACAATTATTAAGTACTTCGAACTTTATAGCTTATGAAAGTTCAATAACACAACCGCAATCCCCTCGAACAAACTTACTTTAGTAAGGACTGTGTTCACGACAATGGTTAACGGGGTTCAGTTCGCAGCCATGACCCCTCGATTGGAAGTCAATGCCTTAGCCGGGTATTATTAAAGCATCTATAATAAAGAATTCATGTCAGATACAAAAGAATGTAAACTAAATTTTCACTAAACTGCTCACAAAACTGAGGTTAGTGTCTCCTTGTAATTTATTAATACGGAAGCAAAGATAATGATAGGTGTAAAACACAAAAGGACGGATTTTATTATTAACACCTTCCTACAATTTAATATTGACCCCGTTTTCGACTGGATATTTATCTCTTCTATATTGTCAAATGAGGACAGAAACGTGGGTGATAATAACGTGAAAAGATTTTTTTAAATTGATAAATGTCTCCAAGTTGAGACGACATTTTGTAAATATGTCATTTTGCAAAACGAACAGACCACACATGAACATATTAATGCAAACAAACATGTTAACGACAGTAAAAGAGGGCGTGACCAGTACTATGCAAATAATTTATAATATGGCCATATAGCCGCTATTTTTGCCACAAGGGAAGTGTCCCAGATGTAACATCCTGTATGAATAATCAAACTTTTTCTTGTTGAGATGGTTGTGCTAAAAGTAAGTAAGGTCAGTCTTGTCATGAATGCTGTTTTAACAGTTTTTAATGAGAACCGCTCAAATCTTCTTTGCCATTGAAGTAACACAGATTCAATGATTAAACAATTAATAAATGTAGGTAAAGTACATACATGTGAAGTATTAGAATTGATTGATTTTAAAATACACATTTAGCAAAGGTTATGCGTATACCTTGAATGATACTTGCAAACTCGATCAAGTGATGTAACACGTATAATATCTTCTGCATACAAAACAAATGGATTGACTAACTTAAATAGGTAGACACGTGTGATTGTTTATAGGAAGTACGCAATATTTTATATAAGCAGTTGTACCTATAGGTACCTATGCAATTTATACGTCCCACTGCATCTTTGGCAAATTGACAAAGTCTTGTGATTCTTAGGATTCTCAGTCCGTAGTGTCATTTTGTACTGACGCTTAACGATTAGACTGTAATTCTAGAATTGTTTATTTCGATAAAGATTATATTCGTACTCATATTTTCTTGAGTGTTTTGTGAATTTAAGAAAATGATTGCATCCGGCACATAACATCGATTGGCACTTTTGATAATTTTGTTACTGGGGGTCAGATTTTCGATAAAATTATAATTATCATCAATGCCTTGTATTTATAGACACATCAAACACGAAATCGGCCGATATTCAGCAATGAACTGTCATATACTAATGACGATGCTGGCAAAAAAACTATTAGAAAATACGTATATTTAGGTTAGTGTTCTTTATCAGCACTGATGTCACGATTCCCACTATTCGCTTCAAATACCATGCAATGTTATCATGAACTGTTATGCCCATATTGAAATGTTTCTGTAGAACATTACACAATGCTGCGATGACGTGATTGACGTATGAATTATAATACAAACGGCTTGCAGCGTTCACAATTCAGGACTAATCATATCGTCAAGGCAATAGAATGGCAGAACATCTGTACCGGGTTACTTCAAGGATTTTGCGAAATGAACCTTGTTTATTCGACTACTTGCATCTACTTTTATCATGGTTTCTTTGTATGAATCATCCTGTACTGCGTTTAGACTGTCTATAAATCTTTCGCTTTGTATACAAAATCTACTTTTAACTGGTTTTAGTAAAAAAGTAATTAATGGTTGGTCCAAATGGGTTGGTTTACTTCAGTATTAAGATTCAAGTAATTTAGTAGTTGTACAATACAAGTTTAATCGAAAACACCTATAATATTACGTAATTAATTCTTTTTTCTGTTAACCAATTAATATCAATCAAAATTACGTAAGTCTACTAGCTCACTAGATTTTTTGTTTAAATGTATAATTATGACCAACACACGGTTTAATCCCCTCATAATTTCATGTTTTAAGTAGTAGGTAAATAAACTTTTATCCTCAAAGGAAAACCAGAATTTTGAAAAGCTAACGTATTAAGTAGGTACGCAAAAATTTCTTAACTGTTACAATTATTTTCCTTGAAGGAAAACCGTAGGTTTCACCAGCAAACTTTATGATCAATTACCTAGATAATTTATGTAAGACTAGTTTGGCAGGGTTGCCATATAGAGCATAGAATTTATATCATTATACTGCCCATAAATAACATAGTCCAGTGAGTAATACAATAGATATAATGTTTGTGGGTATCGAAATCCGGGTCTAATTCTCTTAATGTTCAACTTCCGATCTTAACTTCCACTGTGGGACAACATAGGTTAATAAGGGACTAATCCCACTTATTCAGCTCTTTTCAGCTTTTGTCCACACACACACAACGATTTTGTATGAGATGCGTACGCATGCGTTCAGCCGCGGAAAGCCGAACGGACCTATACAAAATCGTTGTTTTCTATAGACAAAAGCTGAACAGGAGCTGAATAAGTGTGTCCCTGTGTGTCCCTTAACCACCTCCTAATCTGTTCTTTGTGTTTCATAACATACAGTCAAAGTGACCTCTGCGCTGCCACCGGCGATGCCATCGAAGTACCGATGTTTTGGGCCAACCAGATTTGAAATACTGTCGTGCCAACGTTTTGAAGAAAAAAACTGCCGATCTTTTGTTGTGATGATTTGGCACCATTTTGTCACATTATGGCACATCTTTTACAGTTAAATCCGTGTTTTCACTCTCTTAATACATTAGGTCAATAAAAGTGATACAAAAAATAATACATTTTAAAGTTCTTGATTGTACCTATAAAGGGTGAGAGACAAACTTGCGAACTAAGGACGAATGCAATAGGTCAATAATAGGTAATCGTGCGTACCGAATGCAATATAATAAATAGTACCTACTGACATCATGATTAATTATCTTTTTTTTAATTCTTTAACCTGCCTATTCTGCTGTAAATAAGTAGATACCTACATTAAATACTTGTAGTTTACACTACTTAATTTGTTAATAGTTTTTCACATATTTTGATATTCTGGTTACTGCGAAACAAGATTTTTTAAGTCATTTTTATTTCCGAACGCATCTTAAACCGTTTTTTTTTTAATTCTGGAGGTATTCATACATAACATTTTTTGTTACTACCCTCTTCACTCGATGACATTCCAAGACGTTTCATTTTATGTTCTTGTGAATTAGCAGTTCGAACTCGCAGGTTGTGAACGATCAAATTCCGTACAATTTTGACTTATAATTTTATTCGACTGGCATTTAACTTGCCTAACTTTTTTCTCTAAATATAAGTGTTCTTTATACTTCTTCTAACCCTTCTTCTAATATGAAACTAAACATGATTGTATTAAATGTCATAAAACGTGCGTTCAAAAAATTGCTGAGAAACATGTGAGTAATTACAACATTTTATGTACCCTTTCTTACCTTTTAGTATCGGTACCTTGTCTTTCAGTAATGATGGGATTGCTTTTTTCAATAGACTATAATGTTCCCACTACTGTGACACAAGCCTCCTCTCTTCGAGACGGAGTGGGCCGTATCTACCATGCCGGCCCAGTACGGGTTGGTCTAATTTACAGGATGCGGTTTAATTGGCTATGACATACCATACGCTACAGCAACATTATAATTTGCACCGTCTATATAGTTTTAAGTCGAAGCATGCTTGTCCATTCTTGCTTCAATGGTTTTATGCCATAGGAAAGAAACGTATATCTTGTAAATGGAGGTTAATACTTGTAGGCTAACGCAAAATGTTCGTGGCTAGATTTTACCGCGCACTGCATTTTCAACTCTCGCTATTGAACCCAGCATTCAGAATCCAAAATCACAGCGCGTCGAAAAAACACTGTTGGATTTGCAACTCTGGGCGCTAAGCAGTCCGTTGAAAATCCAGTATGCGAAAATATCCCGCGACTATATTTTTAACCCCCGACGCAAAAACGACGGGGTGTTATAAGTTTGACGTGTCTGTGTGTGTATGTGGGTGTGTGTGTGTGTGTCTGTCTGAGGCAACGTAGCTCCCGAACGGATGAACCGATTTTGATTTAGTTTTTTTTGTTTGAAAGGTGTATTAGTCGGGAGTGTTCTTAGATATATTTCATTAAAATCGGTTCAGCCGTTTGAAGATTATCAGCTCTTTTCTGGTTGAAAAAGGGATTTTACCCTCTTCCATGGGTCTGATCAACTCAAAATTTGGGATTCTATTACTTCAATGATATTAGACGAAAAAAAAACCTTGAACTGATGCTGGAGCAACACCTGGAATTTCCAGGAAACCCAAGTTATTCACCAACAAACAGCAGAAGTATCGTGTTTGGGCTCATTGAAAAGGTCTCAATGAATAGATTATAGATAAATGGTGATTTAAGGGAGAAATTAAGTTTAAAAAGCAAGAAATAAAAATTAAATTAAAAATTTAAAAAACCCCCGACCCAAACAAAAACTCTAAAAAGTAAAAAATAATATTTATAGGCCTTTTAATTTGAACGTAATATTTTAATCAGGGCATTGTCCAGTCGGGGGACGGTCAATGAAAACGCCAAACAGAGGCCTAGCCGTCCCCCGACTTGACAATGCCCCGATTAAAATATTACGTTCAAATTAAAAGGCCTATAAATATTATTTTTTACTTTTTAGAGTTTTTGTTTGGGTCGGGGGTTTTTTAAATTTTTAATTTAATTTTTTACGTAAACTAAACAGGGTTCATAGTCATATTCACCTTTAATTTTCTAGATTTTTATTTATGTCACCGTAAGATTGTAAACACTGTTAGTTTAAAATCTATCTAGCGAGATTATAGACTGTCGATAAATTTTGAACTGTACCGTACTGCTTACCGACCGAATAGGTTAGGTTAGATTAGAACTACGACCAACCGCGCGCGAGGCAAGCGAGCGCAGCGAGCGGTGCAACGGCAGCGGTCGGCGAGTGCTACTTCCAACTTAGTGGCAGTTACTTGAGTAATAGCGCAAGGCATCTTGATACCAGTTCACAATTTGACAGACAGGTTATAAACTATGAAAATAGTGCGTTAAATTGTAAATGGTTTTAACAGTTCACAATTTATCGACGGTGTATAATCTCGCGAGATCGATTATAAACTAACGGTGCTCACAATCTTACGGTGATATATAGATAATAAGGAGGTATGCAATAAAACCGGAAGAGCGCAGTGTCATTAATGAAGGTACTATTAATGCCCTTGCTTAAAAGTACATGGTCAGTTGCTTGAGCTACATAAAGGCCCTTGGAAAGAAGATGTGAAACTATTTTTTAATTTAAATAGAATTCAGTCAAAGTGCTGTTGTACGAAGAACAGTGTTTGTTCTCTTTCTCGCTTTAGCGCAAACCTGTCTTATAACGTTATTTCTCTCTGTAACCCCTAATTGCTTTCAATCGCCATCGACAAATAATTGCTTTGGAACTACAAAGTATCTGCTAAGTATTTCAAGTAGGTAACACATATATGGTAAGCTATCGAATAAGTAAGTGATATCTAACTTTTTACCTAAAAAATTAGCGCTCTTTTTTCCATGAAAGGATATCCGATGTCGTGATGGGTCCCTTAGCTGTCTCACACCTCAAGGAATTTTTGCAAAATTTTCCTAGATTAGGATACTATCGAGTTGTTAACTTGTCAAATTAATTCTGAACAAGGATATACTTATCATTTATTAGACTGCAAAGTCAATGTCACGTTTTGCGAGTATGTGTATCATCGTGTACTGCGTGTACAAATCGGAATAAAACCAGAATATTGCAAAACTAGTTTTATCCAGTTATGGATCTTCACACTTTAACCACTTCAACACTCAACACTCGACTAGTGAACCAGGATCAATAGTGGACGTGAGTGAACATATCGACCAGTGTCGGCCTTTTGAAAGCCTTGACAAGATATAATCGCAGTTAAATAAGTCTACTTCATTCTTTTAACCTCCAAAATGGTAATAGGGACGGGGATTATTATCCTTTCATGGTAATTATGTTTTAGTATAAAAGACGCAATAAAAAAAAAACAACATAGTTCATTTGGTTTTCGTTTAAAATAAACATGGCTTTTGTTTTAAAAGTTTACAAGTATTTATTGATGTTTACAAAGCAAAAGTGCGTACTATTAAGCCAATGCCTTTAAAGTCTAAACCCTTTTCATTATGGATTCAGCGGGTTAGTTCACACCAGATATTCCTAGTGAACGTTAGTTTTTAATAAGCCACGTCCTTTGCTAATTGTTCTTTCCGCATTGGGATCTCTATACCACTAATTAATCCCACAGCTGGATAATTGCGGACTTTATTAATTGTTTTGCACATGTTTTTGATTATACCACTTTAGCTCACGTTGTTTTAGTTGAAAACCGGGACTTTTATTAATCCGGCATGTCAAAAATGACGTCCGCTGCTAAAATATCCTGATCAGCAATATTTGCTTGACTTTAAAAACACGCAAGAAGAAAGGCCAAGTTATGTGTGTAGGCTTTGTCTTTTCCTATTGCATTTTCCTATCATAAAATTATGTCAGTTGTATACACACATGCAAAAGTTCAAAAAATATGAGGCATCGGCGTCGTAATGTCTGCGAGATTATAAAAATAATGTGGCTAACTTTTCAAGTGTATACTAATAATATTCATATTAGACAAAAATATTATGAAGGCAAAATAAACATTGAAAGAATTCCCACAGAAATTAAACTAGTCATTTCATTGGATAGTTCAAATAATATAAAAAGCGTAACAGAAATATTTCAAGGCGTTACTCAACTGAATTATGATAATATTTGTATAATACGCGTTCATAATGGCGTTTATTATTAGAAAATTTGCAATTTAACGCATAAAGAACCCCAAGGTTTGGTATCAACGTTAGACTGGACGCTTGCCAAATTTCACCAACCCGTCTGGACATTACAATAATCTGTGTTTATTTTTGCTAACTGTTCTGTTTTAAAATCGCAAATCACGGCGATCAAATCGCAATTACAGTTAAAAGAAACTTCTTATGCCTTCACTCCAAACTTCGCTTTTATTAGAGATACGAGATTCACTTTTATGTCAGTCATACATCCTCTAAATTTATTTCTCCAAATAGTTTTGAGTCCATGTTTTTTAGCAAATCGCTAACAATCTTCAAAAGTTTCGCTTACGATGTTAAAATAGAATGAAGATCATAGCTCTGGTAGGTTTTGGAAGAAGTTTGTTACGATAATAAATTCGCGATAATTGTTTTGGTGTAGAGTGCATATAACCTTTTCAACCTTCCATTAGCCAGAATTGGATGCGTTTGCTAAACTTTTGCAGTTTTTCCGTAATCATTTCAAATTCTCCAAATTACAGTGGTTTTATCTAGCAGAGTAGGTAAACTACTATTTGGAAACGTGTACATAGTGAGAATTAATTTCATATGAAATCTACAATAAGTTAGTTACCAAAGATTGTCTGTCAAATTTAAATTTTAGCTCTCAATGTACACAAGTTAATACCATACTTTTTTAAATTTTGATCTCCAGTTCAATTGCATCCTACATAAATTCAATTGGCATCTTTTGTAACCTCAACAGCCCCATTGAATACAACCATTCTGATGTTAACCACGCCAGTCAGAACGAGGTCAGCTATTGTGACTAGCTACCATGGCTAACTTGTCAGGGCATGGCGTTCCCACGACGAGGACATGAATGCACGGATTGATGATTAGCATTTGAAACATACCTACTGCCCTACCGACTAATATGATTTTTATTGTGACCATTACCTTAACTACCATTATTTAGTATCTGTCGTTGTTATCGAAAATAAATTATTCCGTTTCCATTTTTTCACGTCGGGTTGCAAATATTTTACGAACCAAGTTGCTCCTTTTAATGCCTGTCTTTTTTGGCTTTCGAAATATGTATAACAATCATGTATACTGTAGTTTTTGTTTGAATATTTTGTTTATTTTGGTCCCATGACAATTATAGGCAGATATTAATGTTTTAGTTGATTACATTAAAAGTGTTAACTTATCTAATCGGTACATAACAATACTATTAGTGTAGCAATATCATTATCTACTTGCTTTGCATAACAGAAAGCTGTGTAAGCTCTGACGTCAATGTTTGATCGAACGCTCTCTAATGCTTCAACAGGTTTGTTCGTATCTTCATTTCTTCTTGATCCTTTTGTTTCCAACGGATCTAACTAAATAAAGGCCTGTTGTTGGTTTAGCGTCTAATTTGATTTAAATTGGTTACTGCAAATAGTTCAATGAAACCACACGAATAATACCAAATGGTTACAATGCAAAACCAGTCTAAAATATTCTGCCATGTTACATATACAATTCTTGTTCGATTGTCTTGTCTCCTATAGGCCACGATATTTGTTATGTATGAATGCGGCACGCGGGGGCCGACATCCGTTGACGTCCAACTGTTTTCAGTTAAGCCACGACGAGCATATAACAAAGCCGTCTTCAAAGAGATCATTTGAATTTGAAAGAGGTGTTCGACTGAAGAAAACAATGTGTTAATTTCATTTCTTACACTTATCAAGTTCTTACATGTCAATGTTGTGTTCAAGTGTGTGTCCAATGTTATTGGTGTCTGAAAATGACAGGATAATGGATCGCCCACGTCTGGGACTCAGCCGTCGTTCGCATTGTAAATGTGGAGTTTCCTGAATATGGAAATAGGTGGAAATGGATGCAAATTACAGTAACGCGACGGACTATTACGAAGGGCTTTCGCAGTGCGGGTTCGGTCCCCATAACATAGCAATAAGGTAACGGGAGAGGTGCGTGTTCAGTCGCCACCCACCGCTGCGCGAGGCGTGGTGGCCGGCGCCACGACCGCCGCTCAGCCAGTCAAATAGTCACCGTCGGCTCGGCCGTGTGTATTGAAAACTCGCACTGGCGCTGGCAGCCAGTGTGCGCCAAAACGCTCATTCGCGCGGCTCACGTTGGCGATTTGCCTCAGCTGTCCTTACTCACAAGTCTCTCTCTCGTCTTTTAATCTGTGTCTTTAAAGTGTCTGTGCACGCGTTTCAATGCTCTTCTCTCCTATCGCCGTAGAGGCGATGAAGTGCAAAGAGGAAAACTGCGAAGTCGGCGTGGTGCTAGAACACAACTCCCTGATCGTGTTGTCTGTTGACAAGACCATCGTCTGCCTATGCGGAAGGGATAGGAACAATCCCTTCGAGCGCGGGTAATTCTCATACTTCTGCATTCTGGTATGACGCTAACTGGCTACCTCGACTTATCTCCAGTATACTAACAACTGGTAACTTTGTACACGATGGTTGCCTAACTGCAGTGACAACACCTGATGGTTACATGCATGGGTGTCACAGAGCCGGCGAAACTTCTTGTCATACCAGTAGAATACAGATGTTTTCAAACAAGAGGTTATAATTTTACATTCTGCAACAAAAATCGCTGTTTTCTCAAATGAAAAACCTGTTTGCTATCATTTCAATATGCTTGAAGGTTGTCTTCGACATGGTCAAATAAAATTCCTTGCAATTGACCATACTGCAGTCTATATCTGAATGTACCTACATGTTATAAAAGAACGGGCACTAAAATAACTGGACTTTTTAATTTTGTGCCGTTCCGAGGTTTCCGTGTTCAGTGATTGGCTACTTTATTCAACGTACACCGTTCTATTTAGACACCAACAATTCTATTGAATGAGTCACAATATTGTTACCGGTGACTGACAAAAACCTGATACTGGGCTATATCTACCTACTGGCTATGCAGTGATGTTTGGTAAGAATGGTATGATGACCGAAAGAATCGTACAAGGTCGTGGCCAGCCGTACAATGGCTTCTGTCGAATACTACTCGAAAGGACCAAATAACTTATTTCTCATAAATATTCATGACGAATAATTAAATTGTTTAGCAGAGGCGTTAAAAATATACGTATATGAATATTATGGAGTGCATGTATTATAAAATCGTTCTAAATATTGGATCACTATAGACGGTAAAATGCTTAACGACTGTCGGCATGAGGGGAAGTAGTTGTCGGAGCATACGGAAGTGAATGACAAATATATGAAACGGAACACATAAATAGTGTACGTAGAAAACTAATTAGTATACATACTAAGTACGTCGTAACAAAAAAGGTTATACAGAGCGGAGGTTGAGCACGATAGCCTTCTATCTATATCGGTAACATGTTAACCTACACTGACTGGGCAGGTGTGAGTGAGCAGGTGTTACGACTTTCTTCAAACATCAGAATAACTTACCTGATGTGGACTGATCCGTAAACACGGACATGCAAGCCGTAAACAAAACCCTGTCAAGATAGGAAGGAATTCATAGATCAGAGAAACATTTCCAGTACCAAGGTTGAATAAAAATGTAAAAATTACGAAATTATTTTAATTTTTGCAAAAGTTAACAGAATAAAGAAAGTTTTGAAAGTTAAAAACGATCGATTAGTGACAGCCGAGATGATGCGGACTTTGTTGTTTGTGACCCCAATAAAGTTTGAATACAATAACATTGGACGGCAGCTTTCGATTTTATTTTTCTTTAACCTGATGAAGATGATGCAATTAGTCCTTCATTTATTTCGTAGTATGTTCAAGTCTTATTAAAAATATACCCCTGTTGACTCCCATCATTTTGTTTGACGTCAATGCTAACAATCGTACGCTGCTAACCATTTTATTAATATGGTACATATTGAATGGCTTTATTGTTTGGCAATCAAGTAACTTCGATGGGAATTATTATTAAGATGGGTGGAAAACAACATCAATATCTAGATTCTAACTAATTTGCAACCAACAGACAAAAAATCACGAGGAAAATACAGACTACACAATATCACCAGGTGCAGAAGTTATGACGCTTGTTTACCCTCAAATTAAATAATGGCATGAAGATAAAATAGATAGCCTCTGTTTGACGCAATAAAAGGTCAGAAAAAATATTTGGTTACTAAGTAATTGTCACTATGACTCCATAGTTAAACACTTATAAACATCGTGGTCGATATGATTTTGATAATACGTCTGCGTAAGCGAAGCAATCACCGAAGTAGGTAACTGTCGTCAACTGGAATATTCCAGTCAAACCGAAAACATGATGGTATTGATTGATAAATGTAAATGTCTCCTCATGTCCAAGTAGTTGCTGTCATTGCACCAATGTTTTGAATCATGTATCGGTCATGTGAATACGAAAACATTTCTTAAATGTAAGATGAAGGTCTGCTTATATTCTCACTGCGATGTTAACATCGGTCGGTTATTTCTCAAGCAGGAACATTAAAAAAAACCACTTGAATAACAACCACAGACAAGTTCTGTTAGTACTAAATGATAATGAAACAAATGATATGGCATATTGAGTAGACGAAACAGAGGTTGCTACATACCGTGTTATTATTTACGCTCCAATGTCAAACAATCATGCACCGTACGAACGAGCATATAAATCTCTAAGTTATACACAACGTTAGTCTTTGTCAATGCGATAAACAGAAAACTGGCCCATTCATGCCAGTGATTATATTCGGACTGATTATAATTGATATTCATAATATTTATTTCACTTGATAAAAGAGAAATAAACTCAGCATGCATTAGTGGATGGATGGATGCCAGAACTGCAATAACAGTATAGCGATGTCTTTTCATCCTTTGTAAAGCTCAAATGTAGATACCTATTCTTACAATGCACAGCCCAAATCGTACTTTTGCACGACATTCTAATCGATATTTTGTGTCGTATTAGATACCCCGTATGTCCCAAACAATATTTCATATGGGTGGCTAGCAACAGATGTATTTGAATTTGTAATACAATCTGACTCGTCTATCGACATGACTCGATTGTGGCACAAAATGATCGCCTTCTTTTGTTCTTTGAAGAAACTTCAAGAGTTTTTTCTGTTTTATAACAATATCCTCTAGACGTATCTCAAGGGTAACGACTCATAATGGCTCACTACCTGTGTTTTTTATCCCGCCAGGCACTATTCGAGTCAAAGGCCCGGAGCTTTACTTAAGTTAGTCGTTGCTAAGGGCATTGCACCTTTGCGCTCTCCCTTGCCCTGCAGCCCTACTTTAACTTTTGGAGTCGAAAGCTCTCAATGTGAGCCTCCCTTACCGTCGTGTGAATGCATGTATTGGTCGGAAAGAGATGCAACGTCAGCGTTAAGTGCGTCTACTTTATCCATAAACCCAGCTGTGCGTAAAGTATTAGCTATACTTTACTATGCATATTTATATTGTGGACTTTGAACCCGTTTAATGGTGAAATGCAGAACTCCCTCTGATTTATTATTATCACTGGGATCGATACGAGCACGTTTGATTACTTTTATATCTAAAGCAGTTTTAATGAGGGCGTGTTCAGTGTTTACTCACGTCTTGTATTATCAGTAACTAACTAGAAGCTAACAGTACTAGTACTGTATTGTAGACTGTTAAGTGCTTGCTTACCTACTCTTGTTTTATGTCGTACTATTAATTAACTTTAAAAACGATGGCTGTCTCATCCATATGAAACAACTTCATTATGTAAAATGATGCTTTATGTATTTTGAAACAGGTCCAGAAAGACGCAAGAATAACTAATTGCCACGGAATATATTAAATCAACCAGTTTTTCACTCACAGCAGTCGTCAATTTTAATACGGTTTTACCATCGATTTTGAAGTAGACAATGTAATAATTTATATGTGCCGGTTAATCTGGACAAACCAACGGTCGGGCCTTCTGGTGCGTCATAACCACTACGATACGATAGCGTCGGGCGCCGCCACCACGCCAACATTTGTAGTTTTTCGCGGAAAACGGTCATATCGTCAACCGTCCCCCCACAGCCTCCCTCAGCCCGCGCTGGCGCCGCGTCATATGCGCGTCTATAAAAGCCATGCGCGCCCCTCCACTTCAACTCAGACGCATGGAGTACTCCGTAGAGGTCGTTTGGCACGAGCGAGCGCTTTGCTAGGCACCTGCCGGCCACTCTTTACGAAATAATTCTAGTCACCAACCGCGCAGCTGAAGCTCGCATAACGCGGTCTGCCGCGCGTTCCTACGAACAGTGATATAGTGCAATAGCCTAACTACAACAAAATAATTGTGATAATTTATTTAAATTAGTTTTTAGTTACACGCGTCGATTAGACCGCGATACGGCTGTGAGTTGAGTGAAAACTGTGAAATTGAAATGTTGTGACTGCCCGACTGGAACTTGTTACCTGTGATCCAGCCCAGTGTGATCAGTTATTCTTGCGTCGAAGGACCGTTTGCAACAATGGTTGGAAACAACGGTACTATGATGGCGATTCGCATCGTCCACAGCAAGCTGCGCAAGCGGGAGGAGCATTCGGCTTCGGTGCACCCAGCTGAAGTACTTCAGGCTGCACCTACATCGCAGCCGGAGCCGCTCGCTTTCCGCCAGCAGCCGCTGTGGCAGTTCCCGCCGCCGCTGCCCCCGCCTTACGTCTATCCTCACGATCAGGTGTGTACACAACTTCATCACAAACAATAACAATCACAAACATTAATGCGAACTAACTATTTCAAGAATCGAAACCAGTTCCAGCCGTTATACTTGACCCAAATACTGTTTTAACGAGCTTCAATGTCCAGCTGCAAGGCATTCCAATTTATTCGCAAATCTCCGCTCGCCTCGATAACAAACAAACAATATTGAAAGTTGCACGTTGAGAAAGAAACGTTACATTATAATACGAAAGAAATCGTGACTGGTTCGACCCTCCCCGCCACTGAGAGAGAGAGAGTTGGTGGAACACGTAGACACGATATCTAAGTGCGAAATAAATTTAAATGTCGGGACACGCTCGTTGACTAGAAAGCTGCACAAGGCGAGCATGTCGTAACGCTCCGACCTTCTTTCTTGCTGTCTGGCCAACAAAAGAGGTTAATGCAAACGTCTGTTTAAAATTTTAACTTGTTAAAACACTGACCCCAATATCACGCTCTGATAACCACTTCCCGAGGCGAGGCTTACCTGCGAAACGGCCCATTGATTTTTTATATCGAATTGTACTATGTTTGTACAACGGCTGCATGAGCACATATCAAGACGGCTCACCAGGAAGTAGATAATGCTAATGTGTCTTTGAATAGCGTATTCAAGGCTTGCCTCATTCTTGTTTGGCCTCAACATTACTTCTACTTTGCAATATTAGTTTCCTAGTAATGTAGCAAAGCTTATTTCCAACTTTAACAAACTTGAACTTAGGTAGTTTTTACTTACAAACAAAGCAAGAAAAGGTCTTTATATTAGTCTCGACAAAAAACGTTTCCTTTAAAACATAATAGCACAAGCTTCTTGTATTTCCTCGCCTGGCAACAGTTTAAAAATAGCGGCAGAGAAGTATTGTGTAACGTCTGAAGTTGTTTGACGCGGGGCGAAATAAATGTGGTGAATGCATTGGGGTCGATAACGGTACCGAAAACTGGCTAGCATTTTTTGGGTCATAAACCTTTAAGAACTCCCGAACATGTGTTTTGGCTTTGGCGTAACAAGACTGATTGTTATTTTTCTTTTGTTTATAGGACAACCTAATGCAGCCGCACGGCAACGAGCGTGCGAGTTTCCGCAGTCTTCGCAAGAACATCGGTGGTCGTTGGAAGCGACTAGTGAAAAAGAAGCCTGAACAGGAAGTTTACACGATCCCGCCTGAGCTCAAGCCACAGCTCAAACAAATTTACGTGTACTAAATACACGGACTAGTAATTATAACAGAAGCAGGATACTTCGCTGCGTTGATCTAAAGGCGATGACATCAACCTCAACTCGACGGTTGTAAAACATCAACTTATATCATTACTCGAATATCAAAATTGTAAACCTGCACGGCTCGACAGCCACTATTTCTGAACATATCCCTTTCGACCAATTAATTCTAATGACCAATGTTACTAAAATATTTTTCTTTTCATTCACCACTTCATTGTGATTTTAAAGCCTAGAAATTGTATTATTAAGTATTAGAATTTGATGTTTGTGACTTGTGAGTGTTGTTCCGTAGCAGATCGTATGAGAGTGATAGTCAAATGAATTTAGTTTAATTAATTTAAAGCTATGAATGTGAATTAGGAAGATGCGGTCGCGCATACTAGTGACGAAAATCCAATAATTATGAATAAACAATTATGATGCCTTGTTAAATGTAATTTTTGACTAATTAGGGCATTTCGTAGTTCATTAACTTATTGTAGACATGATCGTATTCGTAAGTGAACTCCGATCAAAATAGTTTATGAACTTATACATACTGTATGTATATTGTGTGAGAGCTGAGGTTTGAACATCTTATTGTTTGATGCAGTATTTTTAGATCATTCATTTTGTGTTGCGAGTGAGACTGAATAATGGTACAATTTTAAGTGTAACGTGACATTGAAAATTTGGAATAAATACAAATATTTTCTGATATTATTGACTATAAGTATCAAATATCAAACAATATCACGATGGAATTTCAAATGACCTAGTTGTTGAATGTTGAGTTGCTCGAATTGCTTTTGTAGTATAATTATTCAGATTTTCGCCCGGTCCTTACTGTGATATAATTAAAATAAAATGAAGGAATAAAGAAATATTTGACAGAATGATGTAGTTTTAACTTGATTGCCTTAATACCTTGTCAATTAAAGTCTAGCAAGGGCCGACGGTCGAGAATTTTGATGGCTCATATTGAGCCTGATATTTTGATGAAGTAAGCTGATAGATAATAGGTAGAATTGAGCCATGAATATATTTTCTTTCATTAAATTAACTGTTGCTGTAGAAAAAACATGTTATGACTATAATTTTAACATCGTGAGAAGTTTTTTGTTTTGAAAAAATGTAATCTTTCGTTGAGATATTGGAAAATAAATTCCATCATTATACTGAAGTTTTGTTTCCTTATTACCTTAAACCTTGTTCATTAACAATGACGGGAATACACACCGGATTGTTTTTGTTCGCTTTCGTTACATGCCTCAAAAGTAATTTGAGGTTATGTTAGGTACTTCGAAATATTGAGGTTTTTCTTGGTCTACTAAATGAAAACAAACATGATTAAGTAATCAAACGAATAATTTAGACTTAATTATTCACCTTTCATTATTCTGAAGAATGTGGTGCGACTTGAACTTGAAATTAAAGTTTATTTTGATACAACAGAAACGTACATTTTGAGGTTAGATTTGCAGCGCCATCTATGAATCACATAAAGAAAGTGATAAATCCAAACAAGAGCGCCATCTATCCTCTACGTGTTCTCCTAACGAATTAAACAGCGCCATCTATTTTAATAGCGTGAAACTAGATAGCTAGGTACATGACGATGGAGATTTGCCTTGGTTTATGTTTTTCTACTACCGCTTTCCGAATCTGAGTAGTACGTGCCTGCGGCGGCAGATGTCACTTATAAAAAAAAAGAAACATCTTCATACGGATTTATAGAGGCTTCTTTCATTATCTTCTTATTCTTCACGATTTTTTTTGTACAATCTGTGTTTCCCGAATTTTGTATCATAAATGACAAAAAAAAAAAACTGTTTACATTGTAATTATTTTCATACACTGTACGTTTACTTATATACCTACACCTAATTACAATTTCAAAATAGCCAAATGTGGCCTACTTAAACATAAATGAGTGAGGAGGAGCACTTTCCCTTTTCGACACTAAAAGGCTTTGTAAATAATTAACCCGTTTGGTTAAAATGGAGCCGAGACCAACGCCCGCATGATGTCGGTCTCGACCCTAAACCACTAACCTTTGAGAGATTAGTTTGTATTAGGAAATTATCTTCTTTGTGTCATTAAGGGAAGATGAAGGCATTCGCTGCGAATGTTTTAACTATTAGCACTAACTGTTGATAGCATGGCCATGTGTATTGTGATTGTTCCGTTGTTGTTATTTTATCAAATGTTCCCCTTTGTGGCTGTTGTTTTTAGTCCAGGAAAATGGTTCTTAATTAAAGCTGGAAAGAAGGTGAGGATATTGTACCTAACTAAATGAACCTTAGAACATTGAGACCTATATTTAGAAAGAGTTTTTTTTTCTAGTCTAAGCTGTCCTATTGCTCAGCTAAGGCCTCCTCCAAGTCCTCCCAGGAACTCGTTTAAAACGTGAAAAATACAACATTTTAACAATGTGTAAAAAAAAAGTCGCAAGTACTTTCAACGCAATTTGTTGTCTATATTAGCAGGCGCAGCTAGAGTGAAGTCCACACAAAACTAGTTCCTTAAAAGTTTTGACCCTTTAGCTGGCAGCGGCCCTCTGGGCTTAAAATGCTTTGAGCATCAATATCGGATTTGAACTCCATGAACTCCTCACGTCAAGTTCACGTTACTAAAGTTCGAATGTGACATGAAGTATGTATCTTAATAAAACAAAAGGTACGGACCAGTGTCGGTCATGTAGATAGTCAAGAGTTAAAAAGATGAAACATACAAACTTCGTAATAACTTGTTGCTCGTTAAACAAGAGAAATCACGAAGAAAATAAGAATTAGGTACCTATATGTGATACCAAGCTACCCTATATCAAACACATGTAATGCAACCGAGAGTGCAATGACAAATACACACGAGTGTCAAATGAGTTTGATTTTATATGATTTGTATTTGTCTTTCAAGACATTCACGACACAATATACAGGAAAAGTTTTTATCCAGTGCGCAAATTTTAACCATGAATTCAGCATATCATTCTAGACCCCCTAGCGTAGAAATTTTTCGCCGGTTGTACAAAAAAAAAAACAGCTGTTCCATACATTTTGGCCGCGTAGGTATTGTACTTTTCTATGAAACAGCTGATTTTTATAACCGGCGAAAAATTTCTGCGGTAGGGGGTCTAGAATGATATGCTGAATTCGAGGTTACAGTTTGCGCACTGGATAAAAACTTACCCTGTATAGGTATAACACAAACTTGTTTTTTTAATAAATCATCTAGTTGCATTAAACTGAATGTGACGCTGGTGAGCGGCGGAACAAGAGATCATCAAAAGATCTAACAAAGCAAACGCCAATATACGCAGTTGCGTACGTAATAGACCGGAATAAAACGCTAAGATAAAAAGAATTTCTACCTATAAAACTGACCCTCTTCATCCGAAATTAAATTCCGCATCCTCGAAACACGAAATCTTAAAACTCCATTACTAACGATCTATCGGCGGTAGATGCGATTACGGACGTCTAGCGGAGCTCTCGACGACGGCGGCGGTTGGTGGCCGGAGGGCGTCACGTGACGGCGTCCTTTGTTGTTACATAAATAAGCCTCATTGTGTATAAGGGCCGCACGCCCTCATTATAACGAGAGTGAGACGTGCCAATCTATCGGACTAGATTTCGAAAGCTTGAGCGTGATTTGACGGTATCTGCGGTCGAACGGAAGTTGGTACTTAAGGGAGCGCTTTTTTGTTCGTGGTTGTAATTTTGGTTGTTCTTTTAGCTTCATTATGATGATATATTAATATAGTTATATGTCTATTGGTTTGTGTATCTGGGTTGTTTTGTTTTGACATTGGCAACATATGCAATTTTTGAAAGGTAAGTAGGAATTTTTGTTATACCACCACATTACCACTCAGAACTTTGCTTCGTACCATATCCGTCGGTTTCCGAATATTTTGCATACAACAATGTCATTTCACGTTTACAATACTTTGTGTCAATAATATCCAAGAACTCATAAAAGTATTGCTGAATGATAGTCGGTTTCATAGCAGTTTTACAGCCACAATCTGAACCGGTCTTCTGTGAAATATGCCAGTCGATACTATCGCTGAAAATGATGCGTGAAATCGCATTGGATTCACACTATCCCCATTCTATTACAATGTTTCTTACTCGGAAGATACTTATGCTTCACTGTATCTAAAGAAGACGACGAAAATCGTTTATCGTAGCGACATTACTGCTTTTTGAGAAGTTCGATAATTCATGTGTTTATCGTGATATATGTCTATGCATGACAGCGTCTTTCAAAACTTACAAATGTATTATCTAGGTATGTATAGCTCGAATACCCTAGGCAAATTCAGAGCTTATCCTACAAATAGTCATCGTACACTTTGGAATTAACTTTCATGTAGCAGTAAGTAATAAAACGAGGAACTAAATATTTATGCATAATTCCCACCACACCATAACAGGAAAACCCTTGTTTTTCCCTTAACAAAAAGTCAAATCAATAAAACCATTGACTTGAAGTCCAGCATTTAATTTGGATTTGATTAGTTCCCGCCCGAGCAAAAACCGTGGATTCATGAATAAATATGACCGACCGTTATCACAAGTAAACAACGGTTCGGGCGGAAGCCTTAACAAAAACGAATTTCTTTGAGACCCGCTACTAAAACGAGGCGACCTAATTTCTCTTAACAAGTTTGTTTTAATCCATTTACTGAAGTACTAAATTGTGGGGACAATCGTAGGTAAAAGTTGACTAATGTATGGTTTGGCGAAGGCAAATTGATTTGGGGTAAGTGATTAATGTTTATTGATTTTGTCGATAGTCAAGAAAATACCTTTGTTTGCCTTTAGAATTTAAGTCCAGCGGCAGGCGTGTATGACCAGACACAGGATAAAATTCTAACCAGTGCGCAAACTGTTACCAAGAATTCAGCATATCAATAATGATATGCTGAATTCTTCATTTTCGTCGGTCATACAAAAAAAAATCAGCTGTTTTATAGAAAAGTGCGATATCTACGCGGTCAAAATGTATGGAACAGTTTTTTTTTTGTATAACCGACGAAAAATTTGTACGCTAGTGTAGAAAGTGTGAGTTTATGTATGTTAAGTATGTAAGTTTCTAGTATTCCGACTATTTTAAGTGATGTCATGGAACTCATGTTAGTCGGTTTAAATAGGTTCATTTTATTTATGTAGATTATTTTGCGAATTGTGAATGAGAAAACATTGTAGGCCTTACAGAATAGATTTGTAGACGATTTTCTATTCTGTATTTTCATTCCTCTAAGTACCTGGTACATATTGACAGGCCTGCACTGTCCTCTCATACCTATTATCACTGTAATTTGAAAACATTGTTAAAACCAATTATTTTTAAAAGAGTAACCGTGGAGTTTCTAGTCGGCTCTTCTCCATAGGAATCGACAGTTTTGAACCGTGGACTCTTCTAGCTTCTGACGTTTCATAAGTGTCCATGGAGGTTTATGTGAAATCAAAATATTTTGATTTGATTTGATTTTAGTAAATACCATTAACCAAAGGAAATGAGTAAAATTTGAAGGCCTGGATCGAGATACATGATTATTAAGGATTATTAGAACTTCTGCATAGATACCTACTACGCCTAAGAATTAGACAACTAGCTTCATCTTTCTATTTAAGCCACCCCTTGACAGTTCCAGTACGAGTCGTGGTTCAAAGAACATGTACAAAAGTGAAGAAGTAGAATTTTTGTAATGCGTTGTGGAACGACCGAATTAGCGCTAGCCTTTATGGAGCATCTTGTTAAACATATGGCTGTGAGAATCCAGTTTGTTGCCGTCCTTCTCATAACATTGTCTACCTACGTACAACACAATTGTGACGACTCAGCAAATGTTCAAACTACCCACAACCGACTCCTATCCGCATAATCTAAAACCAACGTCGGATGCTAAGGTGTTAAAATTAAAAGCATAAATCTACGCGAAACGTTGAAGTACAGTATAATTACAGTAGCTATTTGTAATTCATGGGCAGACTGGCCTCCTGAGCCATTACGTGAGTCCTCTCCACCGCACAATGAGTACAAGTATGCGGTAACATGCTATGTTGATGTAAGCCTTGCTGGATGTGTCAAGGACCCTAAAAATTAATAAAAAAGTGATGCTGAGCGAACGATTGTGCCTCGGAAAGCACGTTAAGCCGTTGGTCCCGGCTGTCATTCGTGGATCTTTTACAGTCGTAACGGGTCATAAAAAGCCCGAAAGTCTGACCACCAGTCTTACCAAGGGGCAATGTTACCTAGTAACTGGGTTGTGAAGGTCAGACAGGCAGACTAGAGGCCGATCCCAACATAGTTGGGTTGTGACTGATTTGGCGAAATTAGTGGTAGGAGAGAAGGCAGAAATTCGTGTCTTGGGTACGGACTACCTACTTTAAGTTAGGCATAAATACCATGGTGATGATTTTATTGTACACCAACTAAACTTAATTTAGGCTATGGCTATCTTTGCCTTTTATTGAAACAAGAAAGATACGGAAATAAATAAGAGCTGTCAAAAGTTGAACGAAAATTTTCTGCGACGCCTAAAAATGAAGAACCAAATTCAAGGCAATCGGGACGTTTTTTTTTAGTTTGACAGTTCGAAATTGTCACTTGTCTTTTTCTTTCGCGGTCTGTTAGTAAGAGATAGCATTACTCTTATTTTATTTTAGGTGGTGAAAAAAAGAATCGGCACTATTGTGAGACAGGTTCTGAATAAAGTGGAACTGCGAAAATAAATGTGGATGCGACTAAGGTCTTGGTTGCCAGGGAAAAAAAGGAAGAAGAGAAAGAGGCAAGTCAAGATTTTTTTTTAAATTTAATATATTTTTTAATTCAATTCTAAAATAACAATAAGCAACATGTCATATTCAGTAAACTTCCTTAAACATCATCTATGTCTAAAAGTGCACATGGCTAACAATTGTCGTCGTATAAATGAACAAGGGAATTTCAGAAGCCTCTTTAGTACGAATTAAGTAGGTTTAAGTGTAGGGGATAGTGCAAATTGAACGTGACTACAGGACGACGGAAGGTATTTTCACTTATATTTTATATCTAGTTAGTGTTACTTTGTTTATGTAGTTTGCAGGTAAAGCTTTGTTAGTTTAAGCTCGGTTTTATGTTTATTGTGTGGGAGATTTGAAGTAGGTTAAGGTGTGTCATAAAGTAGGGGACTGGTACAAAGATTATTATGCTGCTGGGATTATAGTATCATCATCGTAATTTTAACCAAAAGACGTCCACTGCTGAATATAGGCCTCCCAAAGCACCGCAACTTCGATCGGTTCTGTGCTCCTCGCATCCAGTAGATTCCTGCGGCAATGTTTGTAACTGTGATAGAATTATAATTGTATTGCTACTGTGAATAAAAATGTAATATTATGGTTTTCAACTTCATGATCAGCCGACAATAGTTTGTTCATAGAAATGAAGTTCTTACTAGGTCGTTATTAGTTGAAAACCAGATAAATACTTATTTTCTTAACTTTGTGCAAATGATTTCACCACTACTGCTCCCAAAACGGCGAAAGAAAACAACGTGTGGAAACCGGCATGTTCTAGAACTAAGAATTCGAAGACATGGGACATCCATCAACCCGCATTGGGGCCGCGTGGTGGATTACGGTCCACCCCTCTCAAAAAGCGGAGGCCTGTGTCCCAGCAGTGGGAATATTATAGGTTAATTATGCTTAGGTATGCTAATATTGCAGGTTCTGGAGTGGCGACCGCGTACCGGAAGACGTAGAGTGGGAAGGCCTCCCACAAGGTGGACCGATGACCTTGTGAAGGCCGTGGGTATCCGCTGGATGTGGGAAGCACAAGCCCGGTCGAAGTGGAGGAGCCTGGGGGAGGCCTATGTCAGCAGTGGACGTCTTTCGGCTGAAATGATGATGATGATGATGATGATGCTAATATTACTTTGTTGGTAGTCTCTACTTTCCTGCCAAATCTGGGTCTCAAGAGGTGACGTAGACTATTTATTTCCGGAAGCCACACAATGAAATCGTGCTGCTACTGATATTTGAAAATACAACTTGAAAAGTCGGACTTTTAAGCTCATTTGTAGTCGATACAGCCTCGTTTATATACAACCCAGGTCTCCGTGTAGTTCACAAACTTCGCCTGTAATAACATTATAAACTGTTTTCATTTCCACTTTTACAAAGTAGATCAATTTCCCTCACAAGATAGATGTAAGTTCACCTTGTCTTGTTATTATACTCACGAAAGTAAGACTTGGTTTTTATACTTTTATACTAGAAAAAAATATGTTGACAAAATTTCTGATACCAGTATTACCACAAACTTGCTTAGCTGTTCACAACTATTCGATACGTTTACGTATCGAATCGAACATAAATAATTAAAGTTTTCAGGAGCTATAAACGCTGTTCACTAATCCAAGACAGAAAAATTTCGTCGTTTTAAATCAAATAGACAACCGCTGTCTTCTGACACCTATTTGCAGTCGGGGGCAAGGCAAATCAGGATATCGACATGCGTTATTTTCAATACGATACCTTTTCGAATCGTTGTGAATCTCTATGCTGAACTGGGTTGGAGTATTGAAATGTTGACTATCTGCAAACATTTTTCAGGAGTAAGTACACATTCTCAATACGCGTTTTATGGGATCTTATCGGCTTTCGTACTGTATTGAAGTTGTAAAAAGTTTAGCCCCTTTTCATGTAACATTTGCTTGTATAACCAAATTATCAATGCATGTTAAAACTTTTTATCCAACCTTAAGTTTGGTGTGACAAGATTTGAATTCCTTTGGCAGGTTTTTATGGAGGGTAAAACGTAGAAGTAAGTGGAAGTTCGTCTCATATCTCGTCATAACATTTTACTGTCACAATACGTATACATATAGGACGTCTCTAAGTATGGCAATGTACTACGGAAATTGGCTGCCTTGTAATCTGTACTAAACTTTGTATCTTTTTACGTCGAGATAAGGTACTATTGGTAGACGTTTTGTTAGTTAACTTTGTTATTAATTTCTATTTTACTAACGTTTTGATGTCATAAGACTTCTGTGACGGGATTTATACCTTTAGTTATAGAATTGTTTCCGTAGTCACCAACAAGTAAGAAGGTACTATCTATAATAATACAATCATCGGTCTGCCAAAAGTTTAATTTGCCCATTAGAATACATTTAGAGCTCTAGTCTACGTTATGTTTCAGAGCTCTACCTGTGTGTACTGGCATTATTCTCAATATACCAAGGCTGTGTGCAACGGAGAAAATTTGCTAATTAATCTAGTCCATTTTCAAATATATTCAATTTCCCTAAGCTTTGGTTACACAACGTTAATTTGAAACATTTAACATAACAAAAATAACATCTAGGTTTATTTCGTCAAAGAGTTGCTCAGTGGTTCTAGTGTGAGTTGCATTTAACCATCCCGATCAAACGCATCGAGCGCGTTGGCTCTCCGATTGGTCCGTCACTATTCTAGGGCCAATCGGAGCGCCAAACGCGCTTTTATTTTATTTTAATAGGGGCGAGTCTATTGCTATTAACCAGGCATAAAACTAGACTCCAGGCTTCTACTGAAAAGTTCCAAACAGAAAAGTCAATGACACTTTGCCACTGAACTTTGTTTTTATACATTAAAATCCAAATAACCTTACAAAAAACACGGGTAACCTATGTAGGTAAACGGGTCTAAGGCGCGTTGTGTTCCACGCGCGCTTCAAAGCCATATCAGCACCAACGGAAGGGGCCCGCAATGGCCGATGCCTGCCAGGGGTGCGGGTTGTTGAAAGAGATATCGTGGCCCCTGGCACACAGGCAACTGAAAGAACACGGATGGGTTTTAGTCAGTAAAAGTCTGACACGCCTCTCCTGCTCCACCAAGAGCGGGAGAAGTTAATTGATGATTTCCCACCCTCAAAAAAAAAAACCTATGTAGGTATTTAAGGCCAGCAGGTAATGAACTGGATAATTTTATGTCTGCAGATAGTACAGGCATTTAGTATGCAAATTAATTACATATTAATTAAGCGGTGTGGTCCCTTACTAAATAGGTCACAGCATCTCATCCCGTGGGAGCTGTTGGAACCTATTAAGTGATTGTGATAGCAGCTGAGGCATCACAGACATTAGGATCTTCTAAGAGCACGGAACACCAAAGAGTGAAGCCGAAAAACCAAATACTGACTCAAAACTCGAGTTAGTACGCCACGAAGCGTCGCATTGTATATTACATACAATGCGACGCTTTAGTTTTTGGTTTTTTGGCCTCACTCTTGGTGTTCCGCGCGGTCTATTTGCCTTTGTTTTTCATCTGAGTGTGTAGTATAATCAGCTTATTGCTCCCACAGCTTGACAAATAAAAAGTGCCTGTAATTGCTTCATTTGAAATAAATACTTTGAGTTTTAAGTTTGAGTGTGACAAAGGGTTTCTATCTGTGGGAGGGATAGGCCGTAATCCACCTCGCGGTTCTACCCTTAAAAAGGCAGACATAAAGATTGTCACCCTTGAAGACGTTTCAGGGCTCACAGTTTCTTCCACTCTAGTAAAATAGGACATGAAAGTAAAACTATATTTATAAACTAGCTGTGCCCGCGACTTCGTTCGCGTGCATGTCGGAAAACAATAATGTGTCGCTTTGACGGTGTAGGTACCACTCCTCCAATCTTCCGATCTATCCTGGTAGGAATCTACCACAGCTTTCGAATGCAGTCCAGAGCCTAGAGACAAAACACATTACTCTTGGCGTTCACGCTAAACGGTACGCCAAAATGTATGGGAATGACATTACCTGCGGAAAGGACACGGTAATGTCATTCCCATATATTCTGGCGTAGAGTTTAGCGTGAACGTTAACAGAAAGGTGTTTTGTCTAGGCCTGCAGGCGTCTTTAGGGGTTATAATGATATTGCGACGAAGACTCACTCAGATTTTTAAGAATAAATATAGATCAAAGCGCCTGGTCGAGGTTCATTTTATAATAAATGTGCACCTGCCGTAGGTACAGTAAAAGCTCTTTATTCGCGAGGTATACGTTCCGTAAAATACCTACCGCGAATACAGAAACCGTGACTATGGAATGGTAATTTATATGGGATTATAGGGGATACGTTCCTAAGTGACAAAAAAAAACAATTTAATTGAAGTTTTTGACCATATTGATTAATTGTATGAGCGTGATATGGATGCAAGCGACTCTCCAAGGCGTAAACGATCAAGCATTTCTATGCGTTAAACAGATTTTTTCGCGTCGAAAATCGTTATTAAGTAAAAAAAAAATTTCAACATTTTGCAATAAATGGAAAGATGAAACAATAGGTAAAACACGCAAAGCGGCTCGTACCAAAGGATGGAATGTCTATTAAGTCGCAGCATTTATAAATGTGGGGGAGGCCTATGTCCAGCAGTGGACGTCTTTCAGCTGAAATGATGATGATGATGATATTATATAAATATACTTTATGGTGATGAGGTTGGTTTCATTATGTTTGTTTACATTCTCAAAAAACTTAAAAAAAAAAAATACCAATCGACTTCCAAAAAACACTACAAAGTGCAAAATAACTTTAATTTCGGAAGTCGGTGACGTTGGATGTGTATTTTAATTGTTTGTCACCGCCTTCCGAAATTAAAGTTATTTTGCACTTTTTTGTTACCTACCATACACCAATTCGAAATTTCATCATCCTTTGGGTCAAAACAATGCATACTTATTTATGTGATAGCAACATTCGCGGTTGATTTGCTGTAATTTTTTGAAGAGTTCCGTTGTCTGTTTCCGAAACGCATCATCAGATCTATATGCAGGGCCCAATCTAAGGGGGGGCAAGCCGGGCAAATGCTCAGAGCGGCAAAAATGAGCGGCGGCAAAATGTATACTTACAAACATACCTACTCTCATGAATTTTTGTATACTTGTTCAGAAGCCGTAGTAGACTAACGTATGTGAATATTATATAGTTAAAAGAATATCACATAATTATGGTCATACCATCTTTGATGGTGTTAGTGCAAAGGGCGGCGAATGTTATTTTTGCCCGGAGCGGCTAAATAGCTAGATCGGGCCCTGTCTATATGAAATTTCAATGGGACCATTTCGGAGTAAACCCCTTTTGAAAAAAAAAAAATTTTGCAAATCCGTCTATATACGACGGAGTTATGCCTGAACATACATTAAAAATATAAACATGTCGAATTGATAACCTCCTTCTTTTTGAAGTCGGTTAAAAACACCGACCGCGGCGAAGGCGGCTATTGTAGATGTCAAAGGCCGAACCAATACAGCGGCGATATCATTTGACAATGTACTTTAGGCGTAGTTGTAATAAGGTCTATTTCACTTTTTTATAGTCCATTTGACGACGCGTTTTCAAAGGATATTGGGTTGGATACCTATTGGAATCCTTTTTGTTATTTGTTAATCAACCACCAACGGAAAGCGATTTTAGTAATCAGTATCATTACTTTTTGAAATAACACAGACACAGTAAGTAACTTAAATGAGAATGACGTGTTAATATTAAGTATTCGTTAGTACCGTTTCACGCCAATAGATGTCGCTAAGTGTTTCAACATTACGTAAATTAATTGTTCTTGAACACTTTAAATTAGTTAGATAGGTTGACCGAAGCGATTGCGATGAAACAAAGACTAATATAAACTCTGAGTTATAAACAATATTTGAGTATGAAAGATAACCATATTAGTTTCGTTCTTTTGACGTGATACTTGATCTATTCAACATAGAAACTGAAAAACCGAGCTACAGACAAAAATTTTGATAAGGGTTAAAATGTCATCTGTTGATTATCCCTTACCACCCCAAGCAATTATTTTCGAAATATTTTAAATGTACAGAAAAAGTTCCTTTACAGATTTATTATATGTATAGATATTATTTTTGAAACTCACATATTAAGCTTATTAATAGGCCCGCCCCTCTTACATGGGACTGGCAAAATGCGGGTGTACACTGTACAGTGTATAGGTACACCTCTGCCTAACTCTCCGGAAATTACTGGCGCGACGTCATGTTTTTAAATCATTTATTATCATTTCAATTTCAGTATGTACCCCGAACGTCATAAATGTCGCATATCATTTATATCTCGATCCCGAAACCCCTCACTCGACAAGAGATACGCTAACTTTCTTTCATTAGAATAACAATTTCCGTCCCCAATCCAACATCATACGAAGAATCCAATTAATAATATACCATCTCTAAAACATTGTACTAGCAAAGCAGATGCCTCTCAATTTTCTTAACAAACCAAGCGAAAAATAATATTCCGCACATGGAGTTATCTGAGTATTACAAAAGGATAACTTTCCGATTGACTAGACAATATCAAAGGGCGAAGCATTAACACAACGAGGGCTTGCTGTATTTATACGTAGGGGTTCAAGTGCAGGCAGAATAAAGTACACAGAAGTATTTTTATACGAAATTGATGTCGTGGTTACATGTAAATCGAGAATCAGTGTGCGGAATTCGTATTTTCCTGATGTCGAAGATTTTCTTTCCGTAATTTTTTTGTGAAGAATGTTTAGTAATACAGTCCGGTCAAGTTAGTAGCAATTAACCGATTAAATATAAAAGTAAATGCAATTACGTCCTGTAAAAATAAACCCCGTGATAATTTAAATTGGTATCAAGTGTAATTAATGGTTTACACAGAAATCATTCAGTGTAATTTGTTTTCGCCTGCATTGATGTTTTTATTGATAAAATACCATATTAAAAGATCTTGATATTTTACAGTATTTTTGGGTGATTTACAGAAATTATACTATAACAGTTGGTTTAACTTTTATATTATATATTTTAAATGGAAATTTATAAGGATTTACAGTGGATTCCGTGTTCATAAGTCAATTACACTCTGGTATGCAAAACGATATAATTGAAACAGTAAAAAGCGAATCGAAGCAACCAATCAATTAATTTATAAGATTGTAAGTAAACCCCAGACGGCATAAATTGTAACCCTGAATAAAATTCCAATTTCTCCCTTTGTTCATTCATCGTTCATTGAAAATCTTGAAAACACTCTTAATTTCTTCCATTACTTAAAACATTCCCTATTGGAGACTTTTCATTTGTGATGTTTAACCAACGGATTGACTTTTCGATTGACTTGAGCAGTTCAAAAGGGCGGAGGGCTCGAAATTAACGCAATGTAGGGTGTGCAATGAAGTAGCGATCGGTTCAAAGGGAAACTGATTTCCTTATTTTCTTTGTAAAATATATGTATTTTTGGCAGTAAATTGGCGTTTGAATGATAGAATAATTACGGGTGTGTGTGTGTATTTTGTACATTTCTCTATTTTGTAGATTATTCTCAAAAAAAAAATTGCTTTTTATATATGTTTTTATTTTTATAGATATTTTATATATTTTGAGTCCAGATGGTCACGTTGATTGCAACATCAGTGGCATTCTTTAGGTCAACTAAAGTGCAGGTAAACGAGCACTTACGACATTCCAAAATATGAAAAACTCAAATTAATATAAATTCGCTTTTGGCCAATTTTTGTCTCTGGTTACCTCAAGTAACAGATGCACACCCAACGATATTTCGTTGGATGTGCGTCTAAAATAAACACATCATATTTTACACTAGACTACACTCAATGATTCCTAGCAATTAGTCAAGTCGGAGTCCTTAACATTTAGCAGCTGCTAATTGAGCGCATCACAATGCAGCCGATGAAATAGCACGGTTCCACTTGGACGCGCATCGTTCACGATCCAATGAATAAATAAATAGCTTTTGGTTCCAGACGACTGTTAAGTGTTTGAGTGATTTTTGTTAATGCTGTTTTTTTTAAATCCTACGAGGTTAAAAAAGCATCTGCGATTGGTTATAAGGTGATTGAGCTCGTAAAGCGCCATGGTGTCGCCGCGTCGACGTAATCCACGCTTGTATTATTTTTGTGTTAGATTTATCTACGCATCGAGTTTTAATATTTGAAACTTTTTCAGATAACACTAACTTACCCAGGTGTTAATATGCGAGTATCATTCGATGGTAAAACTTTAGAATAGGAAAAGGTACAAGATTAAGAGTTTTTGGCTACGTAATTAAAGCCGTGTGGGTCTATCGGTCAAGATAAACAACGTTGGCCGCGGTTGGTCCATGGAAGAGTGACCATCTTTACATATCAAGTCGTGACCCATCCGTACCTCGCCGTTAGTCTCTGCTGTCAGTCGTGATGGTCTTTACCATATCCAGTTATACTAAGGGGTATCGTATTACCCAGTAACTGGGTTATGAAGGTCAGATAGACAGTCGCTCAAAGTAAAATACTGGTATTCAGCTGCATCCGGTTAGAATAGAAACCGACCCCAACATAGTTGGGAAACGGCTAGGCAAATGATTACAAGATTAGGTAATTCAAAACATTATAATGACAGAAAGCTACTGCTTTGGACAAACTGATATTTTTAATTACTTCGATGGTTAAAATATGCGCAAAATTTGGTATTTCGGGCAAAGCGATTTATTTGACGAAAATTGGCATGGAAATAGCACTAAACAAAACCTCACAAGATTACTAAGTAGAAAACAGATATCTAGCGGTAGACACATTAAGCCGGAACGTCTCGGAAAAAAAGCGTTGAAGCCGCAATCCAACGCTAAGTCAGAGTACTTAGCAACTTGCCAAATGGAATCCATTACAACAGTTTGGGTTATCGACGTGAGGAGAGAGCGTAAAGGAGTTAGCTTTTTGGTGTTTTCTTCTAGCTTTGTAGATATTTTTTCGCTAAAGAAGAAATAGTAGGTGGCTTCTTAATTAATTACCTTATAAATTTTTAAGGGTTGTCTGAATTTGGCAAATAAAGGCAAGATACGTAATGTACGCCTATTTAACTACAATGTGTTCCACCCCTTACAAAATTGTGAATTGGTTAACTACGCACATGAAAATAAAATAACAATTTTTAAGCCCATAACCCGCCTCGCTACACAATTTTAAGTCGTAACCCATTGCAATAAGTGCCAAAAACATATCAATAATTGTATTATATAATAAGATACTAAAACGAAGATTTACACGAATGTCAGTGCACTAAAACCCGTTTTATAGGTTGTTTCGTACTATAAAAATGTTATGGCAGCGTTTCGTTACAAAAAACAAGGTAGAAATAATATAAAATTGACAGGCCAAGTTTTATGTTGTCGTCAATAGTAAGCCGCTTCGAAACGATTCATTAGGTATTTATGTAAATTTTGAGTTTATTACACAAAGTATAGATTTTGCTCTAGTACCGAGTACGGGGTGGGTTATAAATCGACTGGGCGTTTTGAATTTACTGGTAACAAGAAGCAATAAGAATGGAGCATTCCTCAGTAAAAAAAAGCATGAATATTACATACACCCTTGTTACATAGAACATTTTTTTTTCGTTAAACTTACAGCTAACAAAAACAGTGTTATTAAACAATTTGAAACTGAAAGCTATTCACAAGTTTCCACTGACAAACACAAGACATGAATACAAAGAAAAGGTCGGTACAAAAAACCTATTACATAACTTAGGAAATAAAAATAACACCAACTAATTAATACAAATAAAAAAATCACATAGAGCAAACAATTATTTTTCCTAATAGAAGTTTTTCAATAACAAATGCTTAAGCCGAGAAACACTGGTATTGAATAAGTATGTATATCTAAATCACGTTAAAAGACAGTTTGTCAAAACTTCTGGTCGCACGGATTAGTAATGGATTTTGCTTGTACACGGACTTGGTACGGACTACTACTAGTTGGCACGGACTGTAGTAACACCTCTGCATACCCCTTTGGGCAAAAAAGGCGTCATGCTATGTTATGTTGTAACATGCAAAATGATACGAATCTACCTATGTATAAATGAAATGAATGAATTAACGAATGTATGAATGTCTTTATTAAAACAAAACTAAACTTAAAGCAAACGTAACTGCCACTTTAGTAAAAGTGGCAGTAACTGTCGACACCAGATTTAATTATGGCTATCACTATGTAGCTAACTGTACATCATCATCATCATTTCAGCCAAAAGACGTCCACTGCTGGACATAGGCCTCCCCCAGGTTCCTCCACTTCGACTGGTCTTGTGCGTCCCACATCCAGCGGATACCCGCTGCCTTCACAAGGTCGTCGGTCCACCTTGTGGGAGGCCTTACCACTCTACGTCTTCCTATACACGGTCGCCATTCCAGAAGCTTTCGGCCCCATCGGCCATCTGTTCTGCGAGCAATGTGCCCTGCCCACTGCCACTTAGGTTTGGCAATTCTGCGGCCTATATCGGTTGCCTTGGTTCTCCTGCGGATCTCTTCATTTCTGATTCGACCGCGTAGGGAAACTCCGAGCATAGCCCTCTCCATTGCCCTTTGCGTGACTTTAAGCCTTCTGATAAAGCCCATTGTCAGCGACCACGTCTCTGTACGATAGGTCATCACTGGCAACACACACTGGTCAAAGACTTTCGTCTTGAGACACTGTGGTATTTGGGACGAGAAGATTTTGCGAAGCCTGCCGAACTGTACATACGAGTATGGTTTCTAAATGATAAAGTTAATGCGATCTCCATTTATTCTTACTCCATGTCGACAAACGAAATAACATATTGGTAGTTTATATTTAAACTTCCAGGTTTCGTTTTAGCCTGGATTCGGAAAGGTTAAACGAGGTCAAATTTCTCATAGCTGACAGTACAATATTTAGTTTTCCTACTTCATTGTGGCTGAAAATAATTATCGGGGCTATACAATACCTGGGCTGCTTTCTACGGCAAAGATACTGTTTCTTGCTCAGAATAGTACGTTTAAAAGTCTATGAGAGACGTTACAGGTTACAAATAGGTAGTGAGAAAACTGAAACTCAAATGTCTTTTATGCTGTTGTTTTGGTTTTTTGTTTCGTAAAACAAATATTACTTTTCTGTTTCAGTACGCTTGGAATCAATACTTACAGATCGAGAAAGATTGGGTATTGTATTTTTACCGTTCTATTTCCAGTAAATATTTAGACTCGCGCGGTATGCTTATGTACCTGGATTTAATCACGGTTCCACCTCAATAGGTCTAAAATTAGTGTGTATTCTTGAAATCAACCCCCAAAAGTCCACTTTTCCAAGAAATCATCTTTGAACAATATTTATTCAGCTAACTAGCTACATTAATTTATTAATAAATTCTTAAGAAAACTTATTATGGAATCTAAATATATACTAAGTAAGCTCGTCACCGTTTTCTGTGGGCGTCTGAAAACTCGGAATCGGGCTTCCTATTATAATATTATTGAATTAGAACCGATACTTAATAAAAGTCGGCAAAAACCGCAGACTAATAAAAACATAAAGTAGTTAAGAAAAAATGCTCATGTTTCTGTTTGTTAGCGAGATACTGGAATGTCGGTCATTATGATAAACTTCGTAGTATTCATTTATCACACTTTATTGCTCAAAAACTACACACGAGTTTTGATAAAAATCTATTAACATATCAAAAAAACACCTACGAAAATAGATACATTCAAGATTTCATTGTATTTTAAAGATGCACATAGATTTTCATAAAAACCAAAATATGCTATTAAATAAAATGTTAGCTAGTGGATTTTCGATACTTACTACAAAATAGTTCTCTCAGGTCGCATAGTCGTAGAACCAATGTCGTAGAAGACGCTACGAGCGTAGCGCCGTAGCACCGTAGCTGTTGCTACGTACGATCTCGGTATAAATATTTCAGTACAGGAAATTATGCTTTTACTGATACTGTAGCCGTGCAAGGTTTTGAATGGAAAAGCGAGTCTTCGACTGCTAAACTGGAATGGAACTTGAATTATGTATTTCGGATCTGTTTTATTGATAATTCAGAGGAAGATTTTCCTTTAAACGTTAACGTGCGAAGAAAATGGTTTCTTCGCAATCTTATCGCGTGATAATATCTAGAGTAAAAACGGCTATTAAAGTATATATTTTTGTGCATAATTAATTAACATAATTTAGTAAAAGCTCAAAACACATTGCCATTGTCAGACACAAATACATTATTTTCTATAGTTTCATTACCGGTTCAATTTATTATTTATCTAAACGCATAGCAATTTGCAAGTACGCACTAATACTATCCGCGTATATATGGACGGCATGGACCGATGTATTATTTATTTACGCCTCGTTGATACGGAAATTGCAGTTTTGTAATATTCACGAGAAACGGCGCTGGATTAAATTCTAAGTTATAATTTAGAAGCGTACAGCGTAATGCCGTAATGGGTACGCTGTTAGTCTTATAAATTAAATACTTAGTATTTTTGTATGTAATGTAATTACTGAGTGGTTTTCAGAAACGAATAAGCCAGGGCTTAATGCACAAAGTACACATTTTGGTATTTTTTTTAAGGAATCGAAATCTCTCGGCCAATATTGTGTTGGTAAAAGAAAATGATTGTAGAAGCTGATACCCTATTTTACAACACTGTATTCATGGAACTCATCAATTTAACCTACTTCAAAAAAGGAACAGGTCATCAATTCTTCTGTTTTTCTTTTTGTATGCATGTTCCGTGATATCTCCAAGAATATTTTTATATGGACAGTGAATGTTTAATGGCTCGTTCCAAATAAATTGTGTTAACTTTGTTTGCATAGCTTTTGCATTACCTTCTATGTATAATACGTATTTAATCCTCTTTGTGTGTCTCGATGATGATTTAATATTTCATGTCACTGTTGCCTACATAGTCAGTAGTGGTATATGAATTGGTGGGGGGTATACTGTTCGGGCGCCTCCGACCACTCGGCAATCTTCGGCTGCTGTCGTGAAACAGCGGAAGAGAGCGGGCGGCGGCGAGAGGAGCGGCGTGCGGGACACGGACCGTCGAGCGACTTCGCTACCGATCTCCAACGACGCGGCATGCGCGCGCACTCCATACGGTTACCAAAATCGAGTATCCTATCTGGATTATATCTATTTTAAATTACAGTCCAATGCTTTTGAGTTTTAGTCCTTAGTTAGGTCCATAACAGGTACCATAAATAAAAAGAACTAACTTTAATTTCAGAAGTCGCTGTTAAGAATAAACTTAAAACACTTTGAAGTGTTAATAAAGTGTTTTGTGAAGTCGGTTATTTTTTTTGTAAAGCCGATTATGTGAGACAAGTGACCTCAATCCGTAAACTTTCAATTGATGACATGGTAGTTGTTGAGTAATGCCGCTCAAATTAATAATTTAACACCTAGATAAAATTACAGTAGCTTAGTAATTAAACAAAAGAAAATTAAAGATTTTATCGCTTGGCATACAAATCGTCACCTCGGGCATGGACTCAAATTAAACATTCATCACGCTAGCTAAACTTAATTAAAACTTAGGAGCCTTATATTAAAGGTCATAGTTTTATAGCACGTTACCACATGGCTAAAACATACATATTATATCTACCTCGTTTAATTGTGTGGAAACAACCAATAATTTTTATTATTTGGAAATACCCATGATTATTACTTCTCTTAAAATCTTTATTTATTTTTGTTTAAAATGACAAAACGAAAACGTTATGTAGGTACCCAATTTTGACTTTTAACCACCTTGAAATTTCGAAGCTATTGGTTAGTTATTGAGTTCTTTTACCGTAGGTATTACTCGTAAGTATTGGCTGTAATTGAAACATGCCACTTTTATAACCTTATGGCCTTTTAGTGTAAACTATGTTTTTTAGTCGAAGGTGCTAGTAAACTATTTTTATTTATTAACCTTCCGCTCGCGTCGTATCGCATCGCATCCCATCGCCAGCTTGCGCTATTACTTCTTTTTTGCTTAGAGTTGCTTATGACTTTTTCTTTTTAGTCGGCCCCTAAGAGTCGCAGCGTGATGTTAAGTAATCTAGGTATACACTTTCTCAATAATTGAGCCATCAAATCTGAGTAGTCGTTCCAGAGATGAGCGCGTTCAAACAAATTAAAACACAAACTCGTCAGCTTTATCATTAGTAGGTACAGATTCTTCATTATTAGATAATGACGAGACGATTCTCTATATTTATAAACCGACTTCAAAAAGAAGGAGGTTATCAATTCGACATATTTAAATATTATTTATTTTTTATGCATGTTCGGGCAAACTCCGTCGTATATAGACAGAAGGGGTTTACTCCGAAATGGTCCCATTAAAATTTGATATAGATCTGATGATGCGTTTCGGACACAGACAACGACAAGATAATGAATTGGTGTGGAGTGAGTACTATAACTAAAAAGTGAAAAATGAAAACTTTTTCAAAAAAAAAAAACAACAGACTTCCAAACACTAGAAAGTAAAAAATAACTTTAATTTCAGAAGGCGGTGACAAGAAATTAATAAAATACATGTCCAAAGTCACCGACTTCCGAAATTAAAGTTATTTTGCACTTTGTAGTGTTTTTTTGGAAGACAGTTGTTATTTTATTGAAAAAGTTTTTTGTAGGCTAGTTTTATTTGATTAGCCGACGACTCGAGTACTTCTTCATTATGTTTGAGAACTACCGTACATGATGTCTTGTAACGTTTGAATTTTTTCACTGCTAAACAGAGGAAACAAATGCAATATTTTAGTCTGTAACAGGCGCCATGCCACTGGCCTAATTGTTAAATTCTGAAATTTCTCCCTTTTCTTGTTTTCAATAGTCACAAACATTCTACACGCTAAAGTGTATAATTTGCACCACACATCAGCGGGGTGCAGGAAACCCAGGGGAGAGTGTTAGCGAGTTCGTTTGAATGATTCGACACCTCCCTAGAGTATCAACCCTTTCAACAACTCAGGGGTGCAATTTTACATAATTTAAGCTGTTTTTTGAATGAATGGGTACAAGAGAAAAATGTTTTTGGAAAGCATTCTTTGTTGGCTTTGCTGGCAATTGGCTTTGAAACTATAAATTTAAAGTGAAACTGCAGGGTAACCCGTGAAATTTAAATGTTCTAATGTTTTTGCAATTTGCAGATTAGTGCAAGGTTTTATATAACTTAAAATATTCTAATAGATTCGCGAATAGATTCGCGACCGTAAGAAATACGGGTTTACATAATTTTAATAATTTAAGTCATAAAAACAAGCCTTTTTTTTTTTTTTTGGCGTGGGAAATCATCAAATGACTTCTCCTGCTGAGGAGAGCAGGAGGGCGTGTCAGACTTCTACTGACTAAAACCCACCCGTGTTCCCTCAGTACCCCGTATGCCAGGGGCTGTGGTATCTCTTTCGAACAAACCCGCACCCCTGGCAGGCTTCGGCCCTTGCAGACCCCACCGGTGGTTGCTGACATCTTTGACGGCGTTCGTGTGGAACACAACGCGCCGTCCCGTCTACCACTTTTCGGCCGCAGGGGATAGGGAGAGCGGCTGACGCTATACCGACACTCCTCTTCCCCTGCGGCCCCACCGCGTCATCAAACGGTGGCGGCCCCGTCCAGGCCACGGAAGGGAAGAGCGCTGCTCAGAAGCACCGGCACTCCTCCTCTACCGCAGCCCGTAACCCTCAGCCGCGATGCCTCCCATTCGACTTCGCGGCCCACCTCAGTTGCGGTGCACCTCACCGCAACCTACTTTTTGGCCGCTACGTCGTCGGCTTTGAGGCAAAAGCCCTGACGAGCGGCCCCACCTTTGGGTTCCTCTTGGCTTCACCGTGGCCGGAATCCACGGTTACTGAGCCCCCCCGCAACGACAATGCGGGAACCCACTCGGGAATACAAGCCTATGATTGCAATTAATTCTATTGAATGTCATTTTCATTAAATAGTCACGTGGCCTTGAATAAATATTATACTTACGGTAGATCTAACTTTCACTGATTGTTCATAAATATTTAGTTCATTATTCTGACACAATTTTCAAGGGTTACTTTTTCATATTGAATAGCCCTAAAAACATAAAAACTTATGTCATCATCATCGGTATCCATAGCTCAAATTCATCCAACATTGTATTGTGTCTATACCCGTCTGCCAACACACCGGCCTGTATAGGCGTCTATTTTCATATGCCAATCTCCACGCTCTCTTATGCCAGCCACATCCACATCCACTTTGCCCGCGATGGCAACAATGTCATCCACCCGTCTCGCCACCGGACGACTGACGTCTCGTCTTCCAGTTCTTAGACGCCACTCTGTCAAAGTTACGTAGGTAAGTAATAATTAATTCCTCTTTATGTCCTCCGTGTCATTTAGCCGTATGGAACTTCAATAACTGCACCAAAAATCCAACATCAAAGTTTGAGAAAGTGTCAAAAACTCAAGTGATACTTTTCATACGTTGAAAAGGTAAGTTCGTGTCGTGGATTCAAAGCCACGGCCCTCAAGCAACGTCTGACACTTTCAAGCCATTCCAATCAAAGCCGGCCCTTAAATATTAAAAGCTCGTTACACTAATGAATCGTATCTGATTTTGCCGTCGTCTGCAACGCCTTCAATGTCTTTTGGTGTTCTTTACAGCAGTTTCTTAAGAAATCTTTTGTTGGTTCCCGGGTTTTCTTGCTTGTGTTTTAGTTGTTATTATTTTTTTATGTAGGGCCAGATAAAATGGATGGTTTTTCATGTATAGCTACTAAATAATAAGTATCAACTGTTATACATATCAAAAGATCTTATAAGCAATTAAAAAACTGCTTAAAAAACTGTGTCGCTACTGAGGAGAGTGAGGGGTAGTCAAAACAGCATCCTGAAAACTGTAGCCGAGAGCTTCGGCTCTCCGATTGTACAGCAGTTTGTGCGGAGGCTGATTTTTACTAACACTAGGCAATAAGTTTTTATGTTACTAACACTATATGGATATTTTATGTCCGAAATAAAAGTATTCTATTCTATTCTATTCTAATTCAAATAGTATATGTAATTGTCATTTCTTAAAATAACTTCATGGAAGAAATCTCCTAAAAAAGAAAAATCTGTAGCTATTCCAGCAAAAACTAAGAAATGTCCGTCATTTTGTCACAAATTAATGTCACATTCCAAAGAAAAACAAGAAACAACACGCCAGCAACAAAGGAACAAAGAAATTCAACTAACGATCGTCATTTATCACAACAGAATCACATTTAAAGTCCGTCCTAAAGAATCAATGTTTTGTACGAAACATTTCTATCCGTATTCTGTTTTAAGGAAAATCCATTGGAATTGTAACTGTTACAATACATTTTACTTATAGTGCAGAGCTGCACACCTCGGTGTTTCACGTCGATTGATCAAGAATAGGGATGCTGATCGAGGAGGCGACACGGAGCGTAAAATGAGTTGTTCGCATCGCCGCTTCGGCCGTCTGCCAACACCGTTCGCCAGTAAACATCTATTGTCTTGCTCGTAAAACGTACAAAGATTTTGTTCGGAAATTGCAAACGTCTTAGATACCCTCCCCCCGAACCAAGGCAGTAAAGTCGCTTTCATTACATCAACTTATTGGATGGATTCCAATATTTTTCGTGCGACTGCATTCGATTGCATATTGCGTACGGTATGATTATCGATAATTTATTTCGTGCGTTCGATTCTGCATATTTTAGTATTCGTTTCGATTTTTATGATTGCGGGGTCTGATAAGATTTTTCACGTAGGTAAGTACCTATGATTTTGGACGGAAATGTCAGCGTCTCCTAAAATACGTTCGGAGGGTAGTTAACATTTTATTTAGTTCGATGTCGACTAAAAACCATGGAAAATAAAATGTGAATTCAAATCAACAAATAATTTTTATTGATTGGCTTAATGGAAATAATGGATTTTCAGAAATAGAAATAGAATAGAAATATAATTTTATATATATATATATATATTTTTAGGGGCTTGTGGCTAAGTAACATAAGCCGCACGGGTCGATCGATCAGGTTAAGCTACGCTTGCCGCGGTTGGTCCGTGGATGGGTGACCATCTTTACATACCAAGACCCCTCCGTGCCTCGGAAAGCACGTTAAGCCGTTGGTCCCGGCTGTCATTTGTGGATCTTTGACAGTCGTTACGGGTCGTCAGAAGCCCGAAAGTCTGACAACCAGTCTTACCAAGGGGTATCATATTACCCAGTAACTGGGTTGTGGAGGTCAGATAGGCAGTCGCTCCATGTAAAATACTGGTATTCAGCTGCATCCGGTTAGACTGGAAGCCGACCCCAACGTGATTGGGAAAAGGCTAGGCAGATGATCTCAGAAATAAAGAAATGAGTTAATTTTGTTAGGCATTGCAGCCACAGCATTTTTCTGAACAATATAGTATTGTTACTTTCGATACTAAAGCCACTTTTACAACACCTAGTAATATTTAGGATGATCAGTTCTTCGCCAGGAGGTATCTGTAGCCAGAGGCACTTCCAACATATTCTATGTAAGTAAGATCAACAATCAACACTAAAATGTATGGGCCAGTTAATATCCCATGTAGATCGTAAAACTTAGTGAGGGACTCATGTAGTAAATCCACTAGAAACCTACCTAGCAACAGTGGAAGTTTATTATTAACAATGATACTTATCTTGTTAGCTATTTTATTACTGTACGTAATTTCCGATGTAGATACAACGATTTTTCTTTTGTAGAAAAACAAACAAGAACAATGAATGATTCCTAGGGCATCTAACGTAGACGGTATTGTGAACTTCAATTTTTTAAGCGCTTTATAAAAACTTTGTGACATAATATAGCATCACGCCTGTATTTCCCCAAGGATTTAGGCAGAAGTGTACAAAAGTACACACACATTTCGCCAGCTATGTTTAATTTCTATGGAGGTGAGCCCATTGCCATCAACGGGGCACAAATGGATGCGGGCTGCTACTGAGTATTTTCAGATAGAAAAACTTATTAAGACTTTGTCCGGCCCGGGGATTGAACCTCATGTTCAGCAGTAGCACTTATAACCACTAAAACAACGAAGCCATTTTATAAACGCTCATTAAAAATCTTGTCTTTATAAAATCAAAATAATTGAATCAAAGTATTAGGGAGGCAACTACTACACCAATTTAATATTATGAGAGAGCAGTGGTGGCCCAGTGGTAACGACCGCGACTTACGAGTTGTAGGTTCGAACCTAGACCGCGCGCTTTACTTTGTGTAAATTATTTAATTACCACTGCTCTCAAAACGGTGAAGGAAAACATCGCGAGGAAACCGGCATGTCCTAGACCAAAAAAATCGAAGATATGTGACGCGTACCAATCCGCACTGGGCCCGCGTGGTTGGATTACTGTGTCCCAGCAGTGGGAATTATAGGCTGATCATTAATATTATGAACGTTTACGAATAGGTACCGTTTTTATTAGGTTGCAAGTACCCAACTTTCCTACATAACTATTTATTACTGACAAAAAAAATTCATTACCTCTTATATCCAGTCTCAATATTTTTCAATAAATACTGTCTGGTTAAGAAACATCACAGACTGTTTATTACTTCGAAGTTAACACTTCATTGGCTAATAGAGTTGTTTACAGAACTCCATTGATTTGCGTTATGTAATTGCCAATCAGACGTCGAGATTGTTTTTTCACAATTGTTTTTTTTTTCGTAAATATTTTAGCATAAAATTGATATTCGTGTTGTATCTAGTTTTAAAAGAATTGCTCTTAAATAATATTTTCTTTGCATTCAAGGAGAGTTAATGTACCAATAACTAGTGGTTACTTCTTGTAAATAAGTGAAGTGTTACTGGTTTCTATCTGAAATTTCTTAAGCGGCTTGGAGCCTGGGTTCTTGCCCAGTTGATGCATGGGACATTAACCATAACTGGCGAAATGTGGGTGTAGTATACCCACATTAATAGCACCATCCCATTTCTTCCCGTGGGTGTCGTAGAAGGCGACTAAGAGACTTACCAAATAATGGGCAGCACCGTTCTCTATGCATTTGACCACCATACTGCGAACCAAACACGCCTGCCAAGCGTGGCGATTATGGCAAATTCCCCCCTTTTGGGGGAGGATTATGTCCAGCAGTGGACGTCTTTCGGCTGATATGATGATGAACCTACATATACCAAATTTTTGCACTAAATTTTTTTCACTCATTAGTAACCAAGATTACGGTTTCGGGAGAGGATCATCATATGTGTTTATGACTATTATAATTATTACGATTTATACCATTTATAACAAAAAAATCTAGTGTCCTATTTCCATATTCACATACAAAAACCCGGCAAGCACGTTAAGCTGTTGGCCCTGACAGTAGTAACGGGTAATCAGAAGCCCGAAAGTCTGACAACCAGTCGCACCAAGAGGTATCTATCGTATTAACCAGTAACTGGGATGTAGAAGTCAGTGAGGCAGTCGCTCCATGTAAAATCATGGTACTGCATCCGGTTACATTGGAAGTTAACCATAACATGGTTAAGAAAAGGCTAGGTAGAAAGAACTTAAACAATTACAACACATGCAATCCAAAACTATAGAGTTGCAAGCGAAGACATTCCTTCTAATTTCAACTGAAATTCTCCCATTACAAACATCCCATTCTTGTTGAAACAATATTCTCGTACTCGTACGCTCAAAAATTAAACTTTCGCTCGAACAGTGTTCGGGCCGTGCGTGCGTAACTTAGTTGCTTTAGTTTGCACTAACTTGTATGCGAGGCATTATCTTAGTAACACAGGCAAAGCAGTGTAAGAACGAGGGGCACACGGCACATCTTCACTTGAAGTCGTAACCGTTTGTCAACACCTTCCGCCTGACGCAGGTCCTCACCGGACACGGTTGTTTCGGGAGGTTCCTGTTTCGGATAGGGCGGGAGGAAACGCCCGGGTGTTTCCACTGCGAAGATCGCCCTGAGGACACGGTGGAGCACACGGTGGCGGTCTGCCCGGCTTGGGCGGAGCATCGCCGTGTCCTCGTGGAGGCGATCGGCGGCGGCGATCTCTCGCGTCCGGCCCTGGTCCAGGCCATGGTACGGAGCGAGAGGGCATGGGGAGCCGTCACCTCCTTCAGCGAAGCAGTGATGCTCGCGAAGAGGGAGGCGGCGCACATGAGGGAGAGGCAGCATATGCGCCCTCGCGACCCCAGCCGCCGCAGGATACGGAGACGCCCTGGGCGTCGGGAATCCCAGGCCGATTTCCGGCCACCGTAGGCATGGGCTTGCGGACGGCGAGTAATGGGTAGCTCGCTGTCCGGTAAGGACCAAGCCCAAGTCGACGGCGCGTTGTGTTCCACGCGCGCCTCAAAGAGATGTCAGCACAGAAATGATGGGGCCTGCAAGGGCCGATGCCTGTCAGGGGTGCGGGTTCGTTTGAAAGAGATACCACAGCCCCTGGCATACGGGCTACTGAAGGAACACGGGTGGGTTTTAGTCAGTAAAAGTCTGACACGCCCTCCTGCTCCACCCAGAGCGGGAGAAGTTATTTGATGATTTCCCACCCAAAAAAAAAAAAAAAAAAAAAACCGTTTGTCAACAATACTTTGTTTTGTTTTTTTGTTCAATTCGGTACCTAAGGGTGAGAGACAAGACGCACAAGGCATGCTTCCGAGTGAAACCACGCTGTGGTAATCCTGATCATCTTACCATAAAGATTTTTGGAAGACACACTTGTCACACATCTCGCGAGTGTCCAAAAATCCAAAAAATCCTTTGTGGGAAAAAAAATACACTTTCGTCATCTGCCTAGCCTTTTCTCAACTATGTTGGGGTCGGCTTCCAGTCTAACCGGATGCAGCTGAATACCAGTATTTAACACGGAGCGACTGCCTATCTGACCTCCACAACCCAGTTACTGGGTAATATGATACCCCTTAGTAAGACTGGTTGTCAGACTTTCGGGCTTCTGACGACCCGTAACGACTGTCAAATATCCACAAATGACAGCCGGGACCAACGGCTTAACGTGCTTTCCGAGGCACGGAAGGGTCTTGGAATGTAAATATGGTCATCCATCCTCGGACCAACCGCGGCAAGCGTAGCTTAACCTGATCGATCGACCCGCGCAGCTATTGTTACTTAGCCACAAGCCCTTAATACACCTTGTTTGAAGTTATAATTGATTAAGGCATCTATAGGGTCCGGTTAAGTAACCGACAACCTCTAAGGTTGGCCTGTAAGATGCCATTCACAAATAAAAGCAAGAAAACTGTAACGGCTTTCCACAAATTGTCGCTCATCCAAGAGAAATCCGCTGGAAGCAAGCCTTAGCCTTAAGATTTTACTTAGCATTGAACCTTTACCCAGATCGAATAAAATCAGTCAATCTGATTTATTTATAAACACCTCTAGTCAAAAGGAAAAATCGCACAAAATGTAGCCTCAAGGGACCCAGTTTCATTTCATCCATGTCACTACGAAATGAATTATAAGTAGCAACTTGATACACTCCCTCTGGCCGTATCGGGTCATCGTCTAGAGGATTACATCCATTACTCCTCTAGTAAGGAGGAGTTCTATCGTAGTATTTACTAATCCAGCAATGGACGAAATTCGTTCATGTTAGCCAGCTAAGTTGTAGATGTAGGGATATATTTCATAACTGCAACGGACGCTATCTATGCATGCAAATTGCGTTTTACCTTGTGCAAGAATGAAAATATTTCCTAAAGAATTTTTAAAATATTTTTCTACTTAAAACAGTTATATAAGAAGCGATAACACTAGTAATAGTGTTATCGCTTCTTATAAATTGTTTTAAGTTTCCAAGTTATGGTATTGTATAGCAATATGATATATGGGCGCCAAATCATTAATTGATTTCAATTTTAAGCTTGTTTGATTGTTTTATGCCTAATTTGACTTTCATGTTATTTAATAACTTATATTTCCGGTTAAGTCTGTAAAAAGGTTTTATTTTGATTTATTTAAAATTATGGTTTCCGGTTTAATTTATATTAAACTAGCTTCTACCCGCAGCTTCGCCAGCGTGGAAGTCGGAAATTATCCCCTGGGAACATACTACCGGGATAAAAGTATCCTATGTTAATCTAGGTTATAATCTATTTGTATGCCAAATTTCATACAAATCCGCTCGGCCATTTTTGCGTGACAGACTAACAAACATCCATACATACAAACTTTCACGTCCAAATATTGGTAAGGATTTCTATTTAGTTACTTAGTTCCTTTTGACTTGTTTAAAATGTTGAAGTTTCCGGATGAATTTAAAAGTTTTTATTCTAATACTTACTTTTGATTTATTTATAACTAGCTTTGGCCCACGGCTTTGCCCGCGCGAAACTTTCATCCCCTATTTAACTCACTTAGGGGTTGAATTTCGAAAAATCCTTCCTTATTCCTGGTCTACATTATAAAGGGAACCTCTGTGCAAAATTTCAGCTTTCTAGGTCCAAGGGTTTGGGCTGGGCGTTGATGAGTCAGTCAGTCAGTCAGTCAGGACTTCTCTTTTTATTTATATAGATAAATAGATAGATATTGTGCGTTTCCGGATGACTTTATTTTAGGATTCTATGCATTATTTATTTTGACACATCCGCTGGAGTGATTTAAAATTTAACTTCCTTTGAGTTTATAATAATTTATGGATTTATCTTCCGAAATAATGGGTTTTAAAATGAACATGGACAAGACAAAGGTGATGTCAAATGCTCATGTAACATCCACTCTCATGACGATCGGAGGCGCTACACTCGAAGTTGTGGATGATTACGTTTACCTAGAACAAACTGTTAGGAAGGTACAACTTCGAGAAAGATGTCAGTCGTCGAATCCGTCTCGGCTGGGCAGCGTTCGGGAGGCTTCGCAATATCTTCTCGTCCCAAATAACACAGTGTCTCAATACGAAAGTCTTTGACCAGTGTGTGTTGCCAGTGATGACTTATGACACAGAAACGTGGTCGCTCACAATGGACCTTATCAGAAGGCTTAGTCGCCCAAAGGGCAATACAGAGGGCTATGCTTGGAGTTTCCCTACGTGATCGAATTAGGAATGAAGTGATCCGAAGCAGAACCAAAGCAACCGACATAGCCCGAAGAATTGCCAAATTTAAGTGGCAGTGGGCAGGGTACGTCGCTCGCAGAACAGGTGGCCGATGGGGCCGAAAGGTTTTGGAGTGGCGACCGCATACTGGAAAACGTAGTGTGGGAAGGCCTCCCACAAGGTGGACCGATAACCTTGTGAAAGCCGCGGGAATCCGCTTGATGTGGGAAGCATAAGACCGGTCGAAGTGGAGAAGCCTGGTGGAGGCCTATGTCCAGCAATGGACGTCTTTTGGCTGAAATGATGATCTTGACACATCCGCTTAAATCATTGAATATGTTAGGGAATGATTTTTGACATATACGCTTGATTTATATAAAATTCTACTTGGCGGCAAAGTTTCGCGTAATGTTTGGCGGTAACTTATGTATAAAATGATTGTAATGCTAATGATTTATTATTTTTTATTTGTTGTCCTTGGGTTGGAGTAAGGTATTTTCTTTGTACTCTTTTTACTGCCATGCACTGTGTGTGTGTGTGTGCCAGGTTTCCATGAATTCCTTACTACTATGTACTTCAATTAGGCCGTAAGCATATGTAGGCAAATTTCCAAATGTTGATATTGAATCAATCATAAAAGGCTACAGTTCTACCAGAAAGAATACGAAAGCAAAGAAATGTGCACTCAAAAATAAAGGAATTGTTAATTATTACGAGCACCTCAAAAGTATTTTCACTAACAGACTCCAGTCCCCACATTCCTTTTGACACGCTATTTAATTATAAAAAATACACTACAGAACACAATTGTCCCTTTCAGGGGAAGTTAATTTTTCCCTCAACGGGGTCTGAATAAGCAGATTAATTAGTGGGAACAAGGCGACTTTATATGCTTCCAGTCCCCATTGTGATGTTGTGAAAGCTGAGGACACCTTATTGTTATACGATCATTGTGGAGCTCGGCTTATGAATAGACGCACACGTGAAGGATTTTCTTGCAGAAAACGGTAATAGTTTTCTGTGATGAATAATGAAATAACCGCTAATCTGGTTGGTAATAGGTTTAGTGCTTTATTGATCTTCATTATGCATGCCATGCTGTACCAGAAAGCCTGGATGAACTTATCTTCTTTGTCGTATCAATGATTCCAATTGTCGATTTTAAATAAGCTTCAACCAGAATTCGGCTTATTTGACTACGTTATCATTGGCCTAGCAAAGGTCTTGCACAGTGCAGGTGTTAGCGCACAGAGAGGACTACAAGAGGTGGGTAGTTGCGATGTGGCTCCATAGTCGCACTGCCGCTCATTCAACCAAGACAAACGGACCACCTGGCTTCTTAGTCGATGAAGAGATTTCCAGGTGTGGCATGGCAGTTGTTGGCCAACTGGACTTACTTCAGGCTCAACAGTCAGCTGGAAGGGAATGGTTATTTTGTCATCTAAAAAAAAACATTTTTCCCGGTCTCAGAACCAACTGTATGTCACTTATTGGTTAAGAAAACAGCTTTCATTGTATCAATACTAACTGGGATACAGGCAATCGAGATAACGATACGCTTTTGTTTCCGATCCGATATTGTGGCGCGAATTTATCGATGTTAAGAAAAGCAGCATCGCTACCTGCATTGCGTACACATATAAAATGAAAAGGAAAGACAACATCGTGCCACGTAATTAATAGCTTCGAAACTACTTAGCATAAAGTAGATTGAACATCTCATAAAAATGTAGTGTTTTTCTGTGTTAACATAATTCTTAAAGAAGGACCCTACAACTGGTTGAAGCATTGCCAGCTAGTGAGTATGGTTTGAAAACATCTTATGTAGTGTTTTACGGCTTAAGAAATTTATTCCTAAAAAATAATACAAATCACTTAACATGAGAAATAAAGTTAACGAACTTATAAAGAACGGTAGGTACTCGTAAAAATACTAGTAGTACCTACCTACATTCACAATTTTTTTTTCTCACAGTGCTGTGAGAAGCAACTATACCATTTTGTATCGTTTCTTGGTGGCAATTCAATAGGAATTGCACATAGTTAACTACGCAAGCACTTTACATCATCCACTTACCCTTTTCTTAAGACCCAAGTAGTACAAGTACAGCCGGCTGAATACCATCTGAGATGAGTCTTTTAGGCTGATTACAATAATAACAAGAAAAAACTCAACCCAACGTCCCCCAAGTTAAAAACAATCATAAAGAAATAACAATGTAGCAACTAGTAGACCGATATCAGCGACCGGCGTCTCGGAACAAACTTGCTAAGAAAATGTATTTTTAAATCGTCGCCGTCGCGTCTTCTCACAGAATCCACTCAATTAGTAACAGGCTAGGAGTCATTAATTATAGCGTTCTAGACACCGTTGTATACTTCTTTTATGGTGTGAATGAGTAGTTTTCTTATACAAGTGCAGGGTGCATAGTAATGGGTGGTAGTGAAAAGGGAAAAAAAAGAAATATTGCATGTTTTGAAACCATGCCATAAATTACCATAGAATTGAAATACCTTCTATTTGGTTTCCAGTAAGTACCAATCTCCACTGTTTTATCCAAAAATATTGACCATAAACTTTAATTTATTAATTTTACGCCTAAATCGCTGAACCGATCGTCATGAAATTTGGCAAAGATATAGCCTGGGACATGTAAAAGGACATAGGCTACTTTTTACGCGATAACCAACATCCACGCGGGCGGAGGCGCTGGCAAAAGCTAGTTGTTAATATAAGTATTAAGTCCCGGTTTCCTCACGATGTTTTTCTTTACCGATGGTGGGCTCGTGCCTTCTCAGAATGAGAAGAGGCCTTTGCAACAGCCTTTGCAAAGAGGCTTTTCAAAACTCTTTGCCCAGCAGTGGGGCAATAATACTGCCGTCCTTTAACTAGACAGGCGTTAAGCCCTAAAAGTTGTTTCCATGAATCGTTATTTCTTAAAAACTGTGATATTTACGTTACTGATTGTAGAAAACATCAATTCAAATTTATCCTAAAGAATCCTTTCCAATTAACGGCCCACAAACTCTCATAATTATTTTGGGAACTTTTTGAATTGTAAAAATGTTTGTTAGACAGAAAGATAGAGAACTGTGAACTCTCTTAGACTTTATTAAAAAATAAAAATTGACCAAGTGAGGGTTAACTCCTTTCTAGATAAAAGACTGCAGAATAGGCAGGTATTACAATATTATAAAGATCTTAGTACCAGCCACCTTTATGTTAAGGGATAATCCCTATTATGATCTCAGTTTAAAGTGGTATCTTCAATCCATCGATCGTGCATATTCCATTTCAAAACTAATATGAAATATTTAGAAAATAAAATATTCTTGTGACTGAATGTACCTATAATAGTTTGTCAAAAACAGTCTTTTGAGAGTTTTAAATCAAACTCAAAAGAAAAAAGAAAAAAAAACTGAAATACAGCAGGTGGCAGTTATTCCCCTAATAGGAACAACAACTAGGTACCCACCTAACACTAAGGTCAGCATGCCTAACATACTATAGAGTTTTGTTATAGATAAAGATGCTAGTATCATAAATAAAAAACCATTTTGTCTGGGAATTAACAATATTCCTTTCTTTCTTTTTTGGAACGAAGTTTTTGAACACCGTTTGAGGCTGAAGTAACTTTAAAAAAATCGTTTTCATTGTTTTCGAGGGTGCTGGAGCCTGGAGCCTGAGTAAGGACAAAATTAAAATCTAAGATTGCGATTTTTTTTTTGTCATGAGTGCAGTTTTCGAAGTTCCTGAAACCAATAGCGTGGTCAAAATAAAGTTTGAGTTTTTTGAAGATAAAGTAAACGGGGTTACATAAGAAGTTGGAGAAAAATCGTACGATACCTCGTTCCTGAAGAAGGTCCGGCCGACCTCATGGTTTATAAGTTATTGGTTTTGTGCACAAAAGTGTGGCCGTGACCGTACACATTTCTAATATGAAAGAAAATGCTTCTTATAATGTTATCATACGAGTATGTTAAGACTCCATTAAAACTTAATATTTTAAGTAGAATTTATATATTAGTCTAGCAAAGAAAACACTGAACTTCTATCACCTTTGAGTTAGGCTTACGTTTAGTTAGTAAGAACTTTGAGAATCTACTCGTAAATTATTAATGGTAGATAAATATTTTTGGATCGTGTTAACCTCGATTACTTTTAAACTTCGATCAATATTGGCTCGGGTTTTAACAACTTTCGGTATACTACGTTCTAAAATCTAATTTAAGTAAAAATAGAGCTTGAAAAGCAGTATTTTCTACTAAAAATATAATTATTGTGGTCCTCACTTCATTTGCCAACCATAGTGAGATAGCAAAATTCTTTCAAGATTGTTTAGTGTAGATGTATGTACAGTCGTTTCACAGAGTGGGTTTGGAATCGATATTTTGAGAGGTAACCTTCCATGTGCAGATGGTGAACACTGTGTGGTTTTAGTGAGGTAAAAATTTCACACTAACTAATCTTATCTCCAATGCCAGGGCGTCTTCTGATGCTGGGCACGCCACGATTGCGGCGGTAAGTCTCCTCTTTGAGGAGTGGCTTGAGAGGCGGCATGGCGTCCTCACCTTCTGCCTGACGCAGGTCCTCACTGGACACGGCTGGTTCGGGAGGTTCCTGTTTCGGATAGGGAGGGAGGAAACGCCCGGGTGTTTCCACTGCGAAGATCGCCCTGAGGACACGGTGGAGCACACGGTGGCGGTCTGCCCGGCTTGGGCGGAGCACCGCCGTGTCCTCGTGGAGGCGATCGGCGGCGGCGATCTCTCGCGTCCGGCCCTGGTCCAGGCCATGGTACGGAGCGAGAGGGCATGGGGAGCCGTCACCTCCTTCAGCGAAGCAGTGATGCTCGCGAAGAGGGAGGCGGCGCACGTGAGGGAGAGGCAGCATTTGCGCCCTCACGAACCTAGCCGCCGCAGGACACGGTGACGCCCTGGGCGTCGGGAATCCCAGGCCGATTTCCGGCCACCGTAGGCATGGGCTTGTGGACGGCGAGTAATGGGTAGCTCGCTGTCCGGTAAGGACCAAGCCCAAGTCGACGGCGCGTTGTGTTGCACGCGCGCCGCAAAGAGATGTCAGCATAAAAAATGATGGGGCCCGCAAGGGCCGATGCCTGCCAGGGGTGCGGGTTTGTTCGAAAGAGATACTACAGCCCCTGGCATACGGGCTACTGAAGGAACACGGGTGGGTTTTAGTCAGTAAAAGTCTGACACGCCCTCCTGCTCCACCCAGAGCGGGAGAAGTTATTTGATGATTTCCCACGCAAAAAAAAGGGCGTCTTCTGAAGGTTTCACCCGGGAAAAAAGGATAAGGTGTAGGCCAATGTTCAACAGTGAACGTTTGCCATAGGTATTTATGTATAAAACACTAATAATACCACTCCTTTTAATTTTCGTGTTTGTTCAAGAGACAATTTTATAGATTTACAAACAGCATGGTATGTTTACCTGATAGTAACTTGTAGTATTAAAAAAAATTATCATCAAGCAAGAATGTGTAAAAAATGCAACATAAAATCGACGGTCCCTACGTACAAATCCCCTAAGTGGTAGTAGATACGTCATTTGTATGTTTTGTTTTCGTGACCAGCCTATAAGTATGTACTATCGTTTTGTTTAACATAAATAAGTCTAAGATGGCAAAATGCACTTTAAATCTATCATGACATTACATTAACTACAACATGCTATACAAGATTGATGGCGCCAAAGTACAGCGGACAGCGCCATCTAACAATTTGATTCGTAAACGAATAATCTTGTAACCGGAAACGCAAGCGAGCCATAACGTTTGGACACGATCGTTGGTGGAGGGAATGCAGCGAAGACTGGCGGAGAGACCGAGTGCGGCGACAGGCTATGAGACTACAGTACAGTACAGTGGACAGTCGAGCTCGGACAGTCTAGGCAAACGCTCAATACCAACGCACGTGTTTGTTACCGACGCACATGTTTGTTACCGACGCACATGTTTATTTAATTTGTTACTGGCCAGTTTATGAAAGTTATTTTAAATTCAAATTATTTTTTCGTTCGAGTACCCATTACAGTGCCCACACCCACGGAGTTAATACAAAGTGCCCACACCTACCTGTGACCTACCTAAACTATGTCGGATAGCGAAGAATACCCGATGTTTCGCATCTCGGCCACCCATGATGCGACATACACGTGTTTGAAACTTTGAAGCGCTCTCCTGTTGCCATTTGTAGTTAGGATATTATACGTAGGGACCGTCGATTTACTAGTCTATAATTATACACTTGAAGGGCAAATGCCTCTTCTCATACAGGGAAGGCACAAGCATTGATCACCACGCTTGCTCAAGATGGGTTGGCAATTTAAGACTAAAATATCCAGGTTTACTCGCGACTATTTTCCTTCACCATTCTCAGTAATTTCCAAGATAAACTCGGAAAATACATATGAATCGAAAATGTCACATTGTTACTTGCCCGGATACAACAATTACTTTTATTTTAATGCATTACCAATAATTGCTTCTAAACACATTACCCGATGCGCTTCAGTCGCTGTAACTCGCTTTCTTCATTTATTTTATTACTTTCCTTCAGCAAACTGGGTTAAAACAAAGTTAAAGCGCTTGAATTGCTAGAAGTAGCTTTATACGTTTGCAAGAAAAGTATCTGTAACGACGCTGGTAAACGCATAACTCACTTGGAAAACTTAAACCTTCGATGTCGGAGTAATCTTTACTTATTTTAATGATCTTGCTTATTGGTTTTTGATATTTTCTCGTCTCTAGTCTATCAGAGAGTTCACATATTTTAATACTTTGCAACTCGAACTGTGCTCTATACAATATCTACAAAATACCTGTTCACTGGGTTGGCTTTTCGTCTTTTCCTATTTTAATATTACTCAGTCAAGTATGTGTGGATGGGTAACCATGACGTGATAGTGGGTGGATCCATTACGTATCGAGACCTATCCGTGCCTGAGATAGCACGTTAAATCGTTAGACCTGGCTGTAATTTTTAGATCTTTGACAGTCGTAACGGGAAGTCAGAACCCCAAACGTCTGACAACCAATCTTACCAAGTGGTAACGTGTTACCCAGATACTGTTGTCGAGGTTAGATAGGCAGTCACTCCATGTAACCAGTATTCTACATATTCAGCTGTACCCGGCTAGACTGGACAACAACCCCAACATAGTTGTCAATAGGCTAGGAAAATTGAGTGAGAAGTCAAACTTAATCCTCATTTCTCTTTGCTTCTTTACTCTGCAGACGGTTCTGGTTCTCCTTATACCCATTTTGTAAGACAACCAAAACCATCTACTTAATCTGAGGTATCGCAGAGGTTCTGATTTGTATGTAAAGGTCGCCTTACATTCGCCTTGACTCCGGCAACTACAGCTTTTAACCGTGCTTATGAAACGCTTATTTACTCATGAGCATCATATAACAGATAATGACTATTAGTGAGTATCCATACGCCTTAAATTTGCTCAGTTGTCCACATTTCCTAAAAAATCACATAAAAATATTAAATAAGGTATAATATCACGAAGCATCTCAGTCAAGACAAACGGCTCAGAACTAAACACCGACATGTGATGTAAAGTACGAGAATGTTAATTAAGTCTGAAGCAAATAGAGTCAATCAAACGGCAAACAGATTTAATTAATAGCACGACTGTCTGGAGTTAACGGGATCTTGTTGTTAGCAAATAATGAAATGCGGTCCGGGTACCCGGGTATTAGGTATGAGTACCTAAATGCGGTACAATACCCGCCTGTTGATGTGCCACACAATGTTTTCAAAAAGTTTAGCTTCGTACATAGTCCTTTCACGGTAATGTTAAATCTCTGATTTTGCATGAAAGTGATCTTTATTCTCGTTGTTGTAAAGTTGCAGTCAGAGGCAACATAATAGAGGGTTTTTTTTTTTGAGGGTGTGAAGTTATCAAATAACTTCTCCCGTTCTGGGTGGAGCAAGACTCAGACTGACAGGTGTCAGACTTTTACTGACTACAACCCACTGTTTCCTCAGTTGCCTGTGTACCGGGGACGACGGTATCTCTTTCGAACAACCCGCACCCCTGGCTGGCATCGGCCCTTTCGGAGCCCACCAGTTGATGCTGACATCTCTTTGAGGCGCGCATGGAACACAACGCGCCGTCGCGTCGACTCAGGCTTGGTTCTTACCAGACAGCGAGCTACCCCATTACTCGCCATTCACAAGCCCGCACCTACGGTGGCCGGGAATCAGCCTGGGATTCCTGACGCATAACAGAGGGGTAAATTATTCGTTTTAGAGCAGTAGTGGCCCAGTATCAGCGGCCCCGACTTACGAGTTGTAGTCGGAGGGTCGAAACCTGACAGCCACTTTTCAATATGTAATTTATTTCATCATCACTGCTCTCAAACTGTGAAGAAAACGACATGTCGTGGAACCAAAAGTTCGAAGACATCTACCAACCCGCACTGGGCCCGCGTGGTGGATACAGCCCACTCCCTCTCACAGAGAGGAGGCCTGTGTCCCAGCAGTGGGAACATTATAGGCTGTTTATGCTTTTGCTAATATGCATTCTAATCTTGGTCTCAATCTGTCAAAAATACCTCTCTGTAAAAACTTATCAACTGTATAAATACACTTGATAAGTTTTTGACATTGATTACCGCTGATATGAGATTACGACAAAATTTTGAATGTTTGTAATTACGGGAATTAAAGGACTTTAAATCGTACTCTCTAAAGGACATGTGTGACAGTCTGTATCAAAAATCTCATACCTTATCCGGCGTGTACAGTACACGTACCTACAACATAAATCACCACCATCAATCATCATAACTTTCTTCTACTCTGTGCTTCTCATACTTCTGACTTTGTTCATTCTTCCTTTCATATTCAGTCCATTCTTCTTTGGAATGCGCTTCCTCTCGAAATCAGGACGGCCACCAGTCGGTATGTATTTAAGCGGAAATTGCAGAGGTATTTTCTTAACAAATAGCGTAGAGTCATCTCAACATCTCTCTTCCTTGAATTTGTATATATATATATATATATTAGAAGTATATATTGTAGTAGATATGTATGCGTGTATATGTATTATATGATTATATGTTTATAACCAATTTATGTACCAATCTTTTTTGTAATCCATAATGATATATTTTATAGTTATTTTTTTTATCACTGTTCCTTTCCTCCAAAGCACCTGCCATCTAATCTCTTCACCACCCATGGTTGACTGGTAGAGAATGCCTAAGGCATTAAGTCCGCCTTTGTACCTTTTTGTGTGCGAGAAGTTTAAATAAATAAATAAATACAGTCGGGGAACTTAATTATTAAGCACAATAATTGACGCCCTTCATCAATTAATCGTGTTAGAACTAGTTCGAAAAATTTACAATGAATGAGAGTTGCGATTTTAATATACATACAAACAATTTAATTTGCTGTTAAAATAATTTCCCTGGCTTTAAATGTAAGTCCTCCTTTAGAGGAAAAATATCCAGTTCTGTGTAAAACCAACAAGTCAGATTTATTTGTCTTTTTCCAAGTACTTGCGTAAACCAGAGTATGTTTACTCTGCAACTTAGCCATCAGTCTTCAACTTGTATCAATCAGGAAAAGTGACTTTCAAATAGTTATTTTAAAGTTTCCCTTTCAAACATTTGAGGTACCCTCCTTTCAGCAACCGTTCAAGTGTGAAATAACAAAAACTAATATCAAAGTTTTACTGCTGGTAGTTTTCTCAAAGAAAATCCGTTCATTACCTCACACGTAGTAAATTCCCCGAATTTCTTGATGCCTTTTCTCCCCCATTTTGTTTTATCTCACTGCTCAGTGTGCTCACATACTGATGAGTCAAGCTAGAAAATCAATGAGTTTCTTGAGAGCAAATAAATCTTCATTATCACAAGACAAAAGGGGTTAAGTTGAAAACTTGTTTCAAGATGAATAGGATTAAAATAAAGAGTTGATCTTGGGTTTCCTCGCAACATTTTCGTGTATTTAGTTGATTCTATCTAAGATTAATCTTTATTATGTACACCTGGAAATGAACTGCCTTGGCTTTCCTGGAAGTTTTTAAATATACTTCGGACTCAGGTAGGCCACAGCAAAAACCTGCTCAGGTGGAGACTCACGGATGATTCAGCCCTGGAGTGTAAATTTGGTGCTGTCCCACAAACAATAGGGCACTTAATATCTTGTCCAGCATGTCCTGTTGTCTGCACGCTAAAGGATCTGATGCACGCTGCTGAAACTGCCAAACTTGTACCCAAATTCTAGGCTGACTGTATTTAGATTGCTATGGACATGCTAAGAAGAAGACACGTAAGAAGAAGATTTATGTACTCGCAATATTTAACAGACAGCGTTTGGATACCTTTGTAGTATGTACCTAACTGTTTTTCTCTTTGACATCATTTGTAAATTTCTTACATCAGATATATTTATAAACTTCATTATTACCTAGGTATATCAGTAGATTGTAATTACTTAACCTTATTGGAATTTACTTTATTGCGGGCATTACATGTCTATAGTAAACATTAAAATAATAAGCATCTCCAACAAAAGGAACTCTCTATAAAACATTAAGTAATACAGGTATGTACAAAAATAAATCCTAAACTTCCATATTATAAACAGCTATCTATGCATCCCAAAACCATAGCAGAAAGTTTCGTTGCCAAGTATTGGGCAGACAGGTGGCAGACGCTTTCTGCCAAGCCAATAAATCACTGAGCTACTTGGTATTGCCCAGGATGCTCCGATACGCCGGGCAACTCCTGATTAATGTGCCTGATTTGACCGCTGCCCGGATTTATAGAAAAAATATATATTGTTTTTATGTATTTTTGGGTGGATTTGCGGAAAGCCGGTTAGATAGTTTAGCTGGTCAGATAAACAAAAGAAATATTAAGATAGCTAATTGTCTGCCTTTATGATGCATTTAGGGCTGATTTTGCCAAAGTCAGAAAACTTCTATCCGTGGTAATAAATTGATGTCTGACAGTTGTAGTATAAAAAACGTTCAAAATTCAAATTTTAATCTCAGTATTAGACTTATTCTAGGTATACAAATTTGGTAAAATTCGCCCTAAGTTTAATAAATATATAGGGTGACTGGTAATTAGTGACCGACATTAAAACACATGATTGTGCTCATCACTATGAACAACTTTTACTATGGGACCAAACCCGAAATCGCGAAAAAAAAATCAGCTGTTCCCTACATCCATTCCTATCTAAAGTTATTGAGCACATAGTTCATAGACAACTATCATGTTTCTTAGCGTCAAACTCATTGATTTCCCCTTTCCAATCCGGTTTTCGCTCGGGTCACAGTACTGTAACCGCGCTTCTTAAAGTAACTGACGACATCCGCTGGGCAATGGAGAATAAGTCCCTTACCGTCCTTGTATTGCTTGACTTTAGTAGCGCCTTCAACTCAGTGGATTTCGACATTTTACTAGGTATCCTCCAATCTATCAATTTCTCTTCTTCCACTTTAGCCTGGTTCAGTTCATATCTCCGAGGACGCTCTCAGTGTGTTCGCCTGGAGGAGTCCTTCTCTGACTGGTGTAGCCTCACTGAGGGTGTTCCTCAGGGTAGCGTTCTCTCTCCTCTATTGTTTTCAATTTTCATAAACCTTGTTACCACAATAATTTCCTCTAATTTTCATCTCTACGCAGATGACTTGCAGCTTTACCGGCATTTTACTGTAGATAGCGCGGGCTCTGCACTTGCTGCAATGAATAATGACCTGGCTTGCATCAGCGTCTGGGCTAAGTCTTTTGGTTTGCAAATTAACCCAACTAAATCGCAGGCCATGATCATTGGCAGCAGATTCGTTCGCAATGCGTCTGTTGTTGCATCTCTGATGCCTTTATATCTCGATGGTGTTCGCATTGACTATACTGAAACCGCTAAAGATCTGGGTGTAGTTATCGACTCCAATCTTTCGTGGCGTGCTCAGGTCAATGAGGTCAGTCGAAAGGTACATTTCTCATCTCATTCGTTGAAATGCCTTCAAAGTCTCCTGCCTCTGAAGACTAAAATTTCTTTGGCACAAACACTTATTCAGCCGATTATAGATTATGCCGACGCTTGCTACTTGGATGCTACTGAGGAGCTATTAAACAAGCTTGAGCGCCTGCAAAACCTGTGCATTCGCTTTGTTTTCGGTCTTCGAAAGTATGACCACGTTTCTCACCTTCGCAAGGAACTCAAGTGGCTCCCAATCCGCCTTCGCAGGAACACTCGGATTTTATGTCTCCTCTTCAACATCCTAAACAACCCTTCTTATCCTTCCTACCTGCGTGAGCGTTTTTCTTACGCTCGTCCTAGCGACGCACCGTGTAGATCACACCTTAGATCCCTCCTTAAGTCCCATCCCCATAAAACTAGTTATTATTCTTATTCCTTCTCTGTCCATGCTGTAAGATTGTGGAACTCACTTCCGCCTAGCATTCGTGACTTAAAAACTATTTCCACATTCAAATGTCGAGTAAAAGAGCATTACCTTTCCTCTTAATTGTGTATGTATATAAATATGCACATATATATAATAGTTATATATTTTATCATTATGTATTTATTTAAGTATAAGTATGTAAATTTTCTGCATTATATGTGTAAGTATATTTTAGTTTAAGACGTCACATATTCATATTTTCTCTCCTTGTTCTCACACACTATTGTCTACATTTCTTTTTCATTTCTCCTTTCGCAGGTCTGCTGGAAGAAATTTCTAATGAAATAAGCAGTACCTTTGTACTCATTGGTTTTTTATGCTGTCTCTTCTATGTATTTTACTGTGTGTACATAAATAATAAAATAAATAAAATAAAAAATAAATAAATACATTTTGACGAGTTATGCGAACATAAATGTAGGGAACAACTGATTTTTTTTTCGCGATTTCAGGTTTGGTCCCATAGTAAAAGTTTTTCATAATGATGAGTACAATCTGTTTAAATGTCGGTCACTAATTACCAGTCACCCTATATAGCTAATAACGGTACAGTGCAGCAGTGAGCTGTAATAAAAACTTTTCAAAGCAACTTGCTGTCTTTATATGAGCATAATATTGATTTGTATATTTACAAGGTCATATTATGAGTCTTAGACATAACACATTCTTCCTAGATTTATGTCAAAACATGTAGAGCCGGCTTGGTCATAAATATTTTATGACCCCTATGAAAATATTTACGCACGAGAATGCAAAAAGCAAGGCGACTTAACAATATCTACATAATAAAAGTAGGTACAAATACGAGCATACCCCTCTTCGACAAAGGAAAAGTTTTCAGTTCAAGCGCCTGAAAAATATTACCCAACTTAAGTTTAATCTCTTGAAAACGCTCTAGGAAACAATTGTAAATAGGAACTCTTCGTTTAAACTACGAGGATGTTTGTCGAGACAGTATGGAGTTGTACCGACACGAATGAAAATATTGTCAAATACATTGTTCTATATGGTATGCTGTGCTGAACATGTTTGGGTGTATTTACGTTATTACTAAAATTATTAGTCCAGTTCAATTAGTTTTTTTTGTTTGAAAGGTGTATTAGTCAGGAGTGTTCTTAGACATGTTTCATCAAAATCGGTTCAGCCGTTTGAAGATTATCAGCTCTTTTCTGGTTGAAAAAGGGATTTTAGCCTCTTCCATGGGTCTGATCAACTCAAAATTTGGAATTATATTACTTCAATGATATTAGACGAAAAATATAACTTTGAACTGATGCTGGACCAACACCTGGAATTTCCAGGAAACCCAAGTTATTCACCAACAAACAGCAGAAGTATCGTGTTTGGGCTCATTGAAAAGGTCTCAATGAATAGATCATAGATAAATGGTGATTTAAGGGAGACATTAAGTTTAAAAAGCAAGAAATAAAAATTAAATTAAAAATTTAAGAAACTCCCGACCCAAACAAAAACTCTAAAAAGTAAAAAATAATATTTATAGGCCTTTTAATTTGAACGTAATATTTTTATCAGGGCATTGTCAAGTCGGGGGACGGTCAATGAAAACGCCAAACAGAGGCCTAGCCGTCCCCCGACTTGACAATGCCCTGATCAAAATATTACGTTCAAATTAAAAGGCCTATAAATATTATTTTTTACTTTTTAGAGTTTTTGTTTGGGTCGGGGGTTTTTTAAATTTTAAATTTAATTTTAGCTATGTGCTGATCAATCCTGTGTGTTTTCAAAGAGTGTTAAGCAAATAGGTATTAAAGCATGTTCACTATTTTATAAACAAGACACCCAACTCAGACACAAGAGCTACCGCAAAAATAATATGACAATAAACCACGGGAAACTTTTTATTGTTATAACCGTAGTTACGAATAAATTTCTCCAACAGTCAGATAGCCCCATTTATTGGACGTAGTAGACGTTATAATTTTCCAGGCAAGTTGGGGAAAAACAAATAATTCATAAACACAGTGGCGTAGGTGTACACAAAGTGGGTACATTTACACAGATGTGTAAGGGGTAAAATAAGAAATATTTGCGCAAAATAAATAGTAGCAGCTAATTTTGGTAAATTAAAAAAAAATGTATCTTAGTAAGCTATTGGCTCAGGTTACAGCTGTAAATACAGAAAAATGCTATCTTTGCAATATAGCCATTGCTCAGATCAGACTGTCAGGCTCAGGCGACCTAAATAAGCGTAATAATAACAAATCGAGTGAATTTCACAGTTGTCACAATCAGTCCATAAATACTTTAGACACATCACTAACATATCCATAACCATATCCACTGCAAAAATACCAGACCGTAAAACCAAGTCATCCTTTTGTTCAAATCTTTTTTTGCTACCAAAGTACACAGCCGTCAATTTCACAAATTGTTGCCAGTTTGTCCCCTTAAACTTTTTAAGGAGGTTTTTACACCGAGTACTAGACACAAGCATATCTACTAGTTATTAGTTGTGGGTGTGACGGCCCAATAAGCCGGACGAGTAAAGTTGAAACTGTTCCAAAAGTGACCTAGTTTGTCGTATATCGCCATAAATCTATATAGGTATACAGTTTGGTGATCTAAGTGAAGATTGACTTCGTGGTTTTGCTACCAGTTTTAAACGTTAGGATTGCCGTTTGCTTACCTCTCTAGACGAATTAGTAGTAGATACTACATCGATAGAGTAACTTACCTTTTTTTTAATTTAGACGTCCATCGACTGACGCAGGAGTAAAACTCATCAGTCATATTTTGGAATCCTGGGAGAATTCCCAGGACGCGATTGGCATTTTCTGTGACCTCTCAAAAGCGTTTGACTGCGTTGACCACAATACACTTATCTGTAAATTACACCACTATGGAATTCGTGGACAGGCTGCTGATCTTGTACTTTCCTACTTATCAAACAGGCAGCAAAAAGTAAACGTTAATGGGGCGACGTCCTCGGGGTCTCTAGTTAAGATGGGCGTGCCTCAAGGTTCAATTCTTGGCCCTTTTTTATTTCTAGTTTATATTAATGACCTTCCTTACCTGATGGATAACTTCTCGGATATAATTTTATTCGCTGATGACACTTCTCTTATTTTTAGAATAAATAGAAAAGATACAGATGTCTTACATGTGAATGATAGTCTAGCTGTTCTTTCGAAATGGTTTGCCGCTAATAATCTTTTACTCAATGCGAACAAAACTAAATGTCTTAAGTTCTCGTTACCAAATGTACCCCAAGTAGGTCTAAACTTAAAACTTGATGGGAAGAAACTAGATGCTATCTCGGAAACTGTATTTTTGGGAATTACTTTAGATTCAAAATTGCAATGGGGTGCTCACATTAGAGCTCTTTCAAGTAGATTAAGCTCAGCTGCTTACGCAGTAAGAAAGATAAGGCAGTTGACGGATGTAGCCACAGCTAGGTTAGTTTACTTTGCTTATTTTCACAGTATTATGTCTTATGGCGTTCTGTTGTGGGGATCGGCAGCTGACGTAGATTCAATTTTCATTTTACAAAAGAGGGCAATCCGCGCAATCTATAAAATGGGGCCTCGCGAGTCTCTTAGAAACAAATTTAGCGAAATTGATATTCTAACTCTGCCGTCTCTTTATATCCTAGAAAATATCTTGTACGTTCGCAAAAACTTAGGCCTTTTCAAAAAACGTTGCGATTTCCATAATCTGAATACACGTAGTAAAGATGAAATTGTGATTCCAAAATTTAGATTGACTAAAACTAGCAAGTCATTTCTAATAAACAGTATCTGCTTCTATAACAAGTTGCCAAAGTCAGTTACAGAACTTAGCGATGGAAAGTTTAAAACGCACATCAAACGTATCCTTATCAAAAAAGCATATTATAAGATAAAAGACTACGTTGAAGACAGGGAAGTTTGGCATTAATTCCTTCTGCACATGTGGCTTCCCTGGTACCTCATTAACAGCATATCTATGTGAAAGTCTATTAACTGCTCTCAATGTTCTTTTTATTCTTTTTATTTTTACAATGCTGACATATTCTCGTCATTATTTGACATTATACATCAATTTTAATATCAACTATTTTTTAGTGATTGTCATGTTAATCATGTCACTATGTTTAATTAGGTTCATTTTATTTATGTAGATTATTTTACATATTGTGAATGGGAGAACGTTGTAGGCCTTACAGACTGTAGATTTGTTGTAGACGATTTTCTATTCTGGATTCGTCTAAGTACCTGGTACTTATTTACAGGCCTGCACTGTCCTCCCATACATTTTATATCTGAAAACATTGTTAAAGCCAATCATTTTTAAAAGAGTAACCGTGGAGTTTCTTGCCGGCTCTTCTCCATAGGAAACAACATTTTGGAACCGTGCACCTAGCTTCTGACGTTTCATAAGTGCCCATGCAGGTTTATATGAAATAAAAATATTTTGATTTTGATTTTTGATTGACTAGAACTATGTAAGAATCACATAAAAATCAATTTTTCTGAGGCCCTAGCACGAATGAGTGACGTAAATAAAATGTAAATTCGATCAATTTTTGTTTTGCGAAAATACGACTATTACATCACTTTGGTTTTAATGTTTGCGATAAGCACAATCAGTATCACGCGTATAAAGAAAACGATTGATGGAAAAAAAGTTCAAATTCACGGTATGTTTACACAATGCTTTCGCTGTAGGGCCTCTAGGCTAATTTACATTCAGCGGTACGAATAGGTGGTATATGCATTCTGATTGACCTATACCACCCACAACTCTAGCATTACATTCTACAATTTTGATGTTACACTACGGTGTGAGCGCCAGCATTTTTAATAAGTTTATTACCGGACGGCCACTAACGAACGGTCGCAGGCCGGGACACAAATTGACAATAAATAACAAATGGCTAGGTGAAGCTACCCTTTGTCTGTAAATTTACTCTCTATATCTTTGTGGGTGTTCATATTTTACAGAACCGGGTACCAATTAGGATGGCCAGTATCAATCAATGTGAAAATGAAAGAGAATATCAACTTAATTTGGTCCGATATTCTTGGGGTTACAAGAATAATTTCGAGTAGTTCTTTTTTGTAACTGATGTCTGATGCTGGTTTTGAAGCAGCAATACTTTAACTAGGAGGTGCATGCAAATTCTCATGAATTTTAATCCTCACTCCCACCTGTTGTATCGTTCGCGTAGACCTAGCTTAGATGACGAAGTTTATAATTAGTTAAGGCTGGATTTCACAAACGAAACTGAACGCAATCTACACAACTAAACCGCGCTTCGAGATCATTGTAGTGGAATATTGACCCTCACTCCCTCAACTCAACAGCACTTAAACACAGTTTAGATTCATTGGTGAAATCTGCCTTAAACAAAAACTAATTTAGATTGCCCTTTATCGGAAGCATAGGGTAGGTTTTTATATCAAAGCACGACTAATCGCAAACTTCGTATGAATGATAACTAATCGAAAAGTTTAACTGATTAATGTTCGGTTATCACAATAATAAATGCACAGAAATAACTACTATCATTGATAGTTTAGACCACAGGCTAACGTGGCACTAACGTGAATGAACCTCGCAACATACAATCACAACCACATTTCGTTTTGATTTAATATGTCAAATAATTACAGTCCACAGTTTCATTTGGGGGTTAGAGGTCAGTATTAACCAAAGTTTAATGCAAATAAATCCAAAACAAATATTTATCATTGCTTCCTCTATGACAAAATGAACTAAGTCAACATTTTGAAGTTTTGTAATTCCGCAGTCTTGACTTATAGTAGTAGGAGGAATATCATTACGTTTAAAGTTAGAGGTCTGCTTGACCTTTCATTCTCCTAAGGTTTAAAATATCCGAGAAAATTTCCCTCAGTTTATAGTAGTAAATATTTTAGTAGAAACTCACACAGAATATCATAGAGCCTAAGTCTCTTTACAACAATTCAATATTCGTATAACAATGCAAAATGTTTTGTTCGTGCGTCAAGCGACATTTTGCGTCTTAAACTACAATATTGATATTTTAAAAACCCACAAGACAGACCTTTTCGACAATTCCCAAATGTCCCATTTTGTAAGTTGCCTCACTTTACGATAGGAACGGAATAACAGTGGCCACAAATTCTAATTTAGCATTCATGCAATATAAAACAACCGCAAAGCCACTGATATCAATTAAAATATAGCTGTAAATGTTATGATGTCGACAAGTTGCTCTATTGGTATCGACATTTAGAACACAATTTGTAATATCATTAATATTGCATGTTCTTGTTTCTGAGCTACTGAAGTACTTAATATTTTATGTTTTGCTGATATTAGGTACCTGCATTGGTCTAAAGTATATATAAAGACGAATTGTTTCATTGATTTATGTGTCACCGTAAGATTGTGAACACCCTTAGTTTATAATCGATTTCGAGAGATTCTGTACTGTCGATAAATTGTGAACTGCACCATACTGCTTACCGACTTACGAATAGGTAAGATTTGAACTGCGACCAGCCGCGCGCTCGCGCGCGGCTGGTCGCCAAGCGAGCGAAGCGAGTGGTGCCGCGGCAGCGGCCTCGACCGCTATTTCTAAGTTAGTGGCAGTTATTCGACTATTTAGTTATAGCGATACTAGTTCACAATTTGACGGACAGATTACAAACTGTCGAAAAATAGTGCGTTATATTGTAAATGGTTTTTGCATTTCACAATTTATTGACAGTTTATAATCTCGCGAGATAGATTATGAACTAATGGTGTTTACAATCTTACGGTGACATATAATATAATGTTGTTATGAATCTGCCTAGCTTTTTCCCGATTTTGTTGGGGTCGGCTTCCAGTCTAACTACCACCATTCAGGTACTAGATATCACATTACTTCGTAAGACTGGCAGTCAGACTTTTGGGCTTCTGACTATCCAAATCGACGATAAAAAATCTACGAATGACGTAACGTGCTTTCGGGGACACAGGTCTATTTTGTACTGGATGGTCACTCATCCAGTCGCTCCATGTAAAATACAGGTATTCAGCAGCATCCGGGTAGACTGTAAACCAGCCACAATATGGTTGGTAAAGTCTAGGTAAAAGATTATGTTCACTCATCCACGAACTGACCGCGTCAAGCGTGGCTTAACTTTCGGTCGACACGTAAAATACGTCGTCAAACTGTGACAGTTATCACAACACCCAATCCTTTAATTACAGCTACAAGTAGACCAAGTCAACAAATAGACAATACAATTCACTCCCCATCTAAAACCAGTAACTGAACACGGGTCCCACACGAATTAATTAAAAACCGCCATGATAACCGTACCGTGTGTCAACTGCCAATTAAGATCTATTAAACATTATATCGCCTCTTCCTCACTCGCTGGACCGTGGCAGTACACATAAAGCATTTGTTAAGGACTTTCTCGACGCCTCGAGTTAATCAAGGAACACGAATGTATTGAATGTCTGGATATGACTCATATTTTATTACACGTAGGTTGCAAAATCACTTTGGTTTTACGAACACTCACAAACTCAAACACAGAAGGTGTCTTCTTCCCATGGCGGCAGACAAAAACTACAGAAGGCCGCCACCTTCTACGATCCTTAAATACTCCTATTGCGGTTACGAAGAGGAGCAATTCTAGTAATTTTAAGAACGTTCACAGTCTGTTCTCAGTCTCCATCTGTCAAAAATACCTGGAGTTTCCATCCATTTTTGACAAGTTTTTGACATCTTGTCGCCGAGATGACACTGCGACTAGATTTTGAACGTTTTTAATTACGAGAATTGGCCACCTGGTCATACACGCGCGCCGGTAGTGTGCACTACGCACCTGACCTTCCTAAAGAACATCACCAATAAGGTAAAGTATGTCCTCATAGGGCGTCCCCTCAAAGCTTTTCCACTCTGCCTTGTCTGCCTTATTTTACGAGATATGTTGCATTAGTAACACCTTACACGGGCTGATTCAACATCATCGTCATTTTACCCGAAAGACGTCAACTGCTGGACATATTTTACCTCCAAGCATCGCCACTAATTGACATTAAGATTTTTAAACCCTTTATCCAATTACCTTTGAGTTACAGATTACCTTAAACCTAGGCTAGAATGTGCGAAGTAACTCAAATATTTCGCCTCTGCATGGCCAACTTTGTCTATATTTAGATTTTTTTTATGGTCATCTGAAAAGATGACAGTCGAAATATCACCAGCAATGAGACACGTTAAAGTCATCATCGTCTGATCTGTCTAGCCTTGTGGTGCCGGACGTTAAAGAATAGCACCATCCCATTTTTTCCCGTGGGTGTCGTAGAAGGCGACTAAGGGACTTATTAGAGAATGGGTACCAGCGTTCTCTATGAATTTAACCACCATATTGCGATCGCCAACCCGCCTGCCAAGCATGGCGATTATGACAAAACACCCCTTTTGGGGGAGGCTTATGTCCAACAGTGGAGGTCTTTCGGCTGAAATTATGACGATGCCATGGAGCAACTGGAAAGTGCGCAGGTTTATTGGTTTTCGTCATGTATATAAATAACATAGGTAGGTACCATAAACATCAGTTTAGTATCGCACAAACTCCAAAGCCTAATGCTATCTAGATTACATTTTACGGCGTTCCCATTACACCATTTTCTAAAACCTTACAGCCTGAACAATCAAAGTAACGTTAATGGCACTTCTAGTACGCAATAAAAGGACAGTAACTGTATCTTTCGGTTGTACTTATTTAGACTTATATCCTCAAGAAAGGGTACTCGTCTTTCGATTACCGGATTATTATTTCATTAGAACAACTGCCGTTAAATTGGCTTGCGTTTGTTTTCTAAGTCTAATTTACAAACATTGGCTGTGAAGCGTTATTAAGGAAGGTAAAGATGTTTTTAGCAGAATATTCCGTTGTGCTGTTAATGTAGAATTAAGTGCTAACGGTTAATGAAATTATCGTTAATACCTGGTGAATTAATTTTCCTGTTTGCCTTATTATTGAACGAGAATATTTTGTAAACGTTTATTTATAAAAATGAGCACATTCACAAAGTATTTTAATTATTAAAATAGTACACAGTTAAAAACTTATTAACCAAGCATAAATATACAAAATAATTAGACAGTATGTACAAGTATATATAAAGTAAAAAAGGGAAGAGCTCACTGTGCATCAAAGAATTCGTCCGCATCGCTGTCAGTGGGAAAAGTGCCCAAAAGGCTGGCAGCGTTGCCACGTTGGATGGCAACGCTGATTCTTTGACCTAAGAATAGGCCAGCCCTTTGGTCACGTGAAGAGTCGACCAACCGCTTGGCGATGTCCCGAAATACTCGATGAGCGCTTGGACCCCACGGCCCTAGAGTTTCAACCCCAAACGGCTCAAATATATAGCTCCCAATAAGGTTGTTGTATTTGCGCCGTTTGAGGTTTTCTGCACCTGCAGCAGCCGCACCAGCGCAGCCCGCCGTGCTCAGAAGATGGGATGGCGCGAGGGTGTCGACACAGGTAGCATCCCACACCAAAGGCCTACCCACCTTCCAAGGCATTATTGTCATTCCGTCTGGCCTCTTTCCATCGTCGCGTGCCAAGCCATTCGGTTCTAAGACAGCTGGCACCCCGGCGGTGACAAGAGCCCGACGGATGATGTCATTAATGCTGGCGTGCCGTGCCAGCCGACCAGCGCTCTTGCTGCAAGCAAGGCCATGGTGTCCGAGGCGATCAACTGCTTCACCACACTGACAGCGATGCGGAGCCACGCAAGGTGCACCCAGACGCAGACTTGTAGCGAGCCGGAAAGTAGAGTCACCCAGCATAGTACCTATGTTAGGTGACGGTAGCGCCTGAAGCCAAAGTCCCGACTCCCATTCTCCCACAGCCAGCAGGCGGGCACGCTCAGCAGTATTGGTGGACGTATTAATGAGATTATTCCGTACCAACCTGCAGAGCGGCTCATCCCACTGTCTTTGGGAAGATGGGTTCAAGGGCTGAACCGTATTCGGACAAGCCATCTTCCAGGCGTTCATAGCATCGGTCAAACACGGCACTTCAGACTCAACTTGAGAAGGGGCTAAGATTTTTTTGGTTAACTGTTTGGTGCTGTGGACCGAGGACAGGAACGCCGGTAAGCTTACACTAGAAATTTTGCGGACGCCGAGCCCACCAAAACGGATGGGTAGTGTGGCTTGCAGCCACGAGCGGTCGTCTAATGCCACATTTAAAATGGATGTTAAAGTGCTTTTAATAATTTGATCGGCTTTGTCTAAAAGGTGTGGTTGCTTCCATAGGGGGGAAGAGCGGAGGAAATACATGAAATTTGGACCGAAACAGCAGTATCTGATAAGGGTGAATGCCGAATGTAAATTAATTTTAGAAAGTCTATCCGAAATATCGTTAAAATGTTTAATTTTGTCGTCAATGAAACGTGAAAAACTGTCTTCTAGAATTGGGGAACCTAGGAGGTGCAGTGAACAATGAAGCAAGAGGCCTTAACGGCAACACGCACAGAACGCAAGAGCAAGCAAAGCTATGAGAAAGAGCTCATCTGTAACTACTGTTCCGGTAAAGGACACAAAGTTCGGAAGTGCAAAAAGTGGATAAAGGATGGGAGGCCACCCAAACCCACACCAGGCACATCAGCAGCTGCTTCGACGTCAAAGCAAGTGCAACACATTTCTCTGTTAGTGAATGCCTGTTCCTCTGGACAAACTCAAGACAGAGAAAGCTGGTTCGTTGACAATGGAGCTACAACTCACATTGCGGTAAGAAGAGCTTATTTCCAGGAGTTTCACGAATTTGATTCAGACCATACTGTATCAACTGCGGACGGGAGTGTCATACCCGCGATAGGGAAAGGCACCGTTGAGGTGGAATCAAATGTCAGTGGCAAGAGGGAGCGAATAACACTCAACGATGTATGGTTAGTACCATCACTAACGAAGAACCTCTTCTCACCGCTTGCAGCACAAGACAGGATGCAGAACAGCATCTTCAGTTCCACGACTAGAGAGTGCAAACTAGATATTGGAGGCACAACTATAGTTGTTGGAAAGAGAGTCCATCATGGAGGACTTTACAGGTTGGACATGAAGACGCTCATGCCAATTAAACCATGGACCATAGAGGTCAACGCTGTGACTGGCTCTAATATGCTACAGCTATATCATGAGCGATTTGCACATCAGGACAAGAAACATGTGATCCGCCTCGTGAAGAGAGAGCTTGGAGTACAGTTGAGTCCTGACAACGTCAAATGTGAAGGCTGCATTTATGGGAAGTCACACAGAAAACCATTTGGAAAAAGGGAAAGAGCAACAGCTGTAGGAGAGCTGATTCACACCGATGTTTGCGGTCCCTTCGTAGATAGCATCTCAAAATACAAATATTACGTACTCTTTAAGGATGACTACTCTGGCTACCGCATGGTCTACTTCATCAGAAACAAATTTGAAGTTAAGAATAAACTTCTTCAAATGTTGCAAGAAGCTAAGACCGCTGGATATAAAATAAAGACGATTCTTAGCGATAACGGAGGTGAGTTCGACAACAGAGAAGTACGAGATATTTTACAGAAATATGGCATTCAACAACGGCTGACAATGTCTTACACTCCCGAGCAGAATGGATGTAGTGAGCGCGAAAACCGTACATTAGTTGAAGCTGCGAGATCTATGATGCATGCAAGAGTAGAGCTACCGCAAGTACTCTGGGCAGAACTTGTCAACACTGCCGCGTATGTACTTAACAGGACAGGTCCATCGAGAGTTGAGGGTAAGGTACCTTACGAGCTCTGGCATGGAAAAAAACCCAAGATAAGTCACTTGAGAGTTATCGGAAGTTAATGCTTTGCTCACGTTCCAAAACAAAAACGAAAGAAGCTCAACAAAAAGGCAATAAAAGGCAAGCTTATAGGCTATGAAAACGACGATGGTTATCGTATTTGGGACGGAAACAATACGCAAAGGTCGAGGGACATAACCTTCCAAACTGACGTCGAGTTCCGGATTTGTACAGGAGTTCCTACAACTTCAAGTTCAGAGGAGGATAACCAAACGTTTACGCAAGATGCTATGCCTGAAAGTACTATAGAGGAGCAGAAAAATAATCATGAACATGCTCTAGAGGGAGATGAAGAGAATGATGATCATGTACATGTTGAAGTTTTGGGAGATAGAGACGAAACCAGAGAGGATGACAGTACTAACGAAGAGTTCGTTGACGCTAACGAGGAGTTAGAGATAGTCATCCTCTCTGGTTTCGTCTCTATCTCCCAAAACTTCAACATGTACATGATCATCATTCTCTTCATCTCCCTCTAGAGCATGTTCATCATTATTTTTCTGCTCCTCTATAGTACTTGTAAATGATTTTCCACTGAAGATCAAGGTCAAATTTCTCATTCTTTCCTTTTTACTATCCTACTTATATTATAAACGTGAAAGTTTGTATGTTGAGATGTTTGTGGCTCAATCACGCAAAAGCGTTTGAACGGATTGCCATTGACATTTAGCACACAGATAGTTTGTATCCTGGAAAATAACATATATGATACTTTTATCCCGATAATACATTCCCTTTTCGACACCCCCGCGGGCGAAGCCACTGGCAAAACCTAGTTAGTATTAAAACTAGATGACTTAATTAGGTACAAAACTCGTATTTTATATAATTTCAACGTTTATGTATTACTCAAAACGAATCACAATCACATAAAGTAATCACAGTTGAAATTAAAAGAGCATCCTGCGAGACGTCGCGACGTCTTAAGATTAAAGTTTACACAACAGAAATATTTCTGAAACGTCGACTTGGAAAAGTTTCGTCTTTGTCATGTAAGAAAATACGGAGGAGTAGGATCGTTTGTCTTCGGCGAGTGAAGCACTAAACTCGAGGGTTTTGCATCCACAGCAATAAATATTCGTGAGAATGTAAAAGCAGATACGGAGAGGAATTAAAACGATGGATCTAGATTTGTAAAGGCTTTTTCATTTGATAGATGTTTTAGTAAAGGTTTTGTGACAGTACCTATGACTCCTGAGAAATGGCTTTCGGCATCTTGTCTGGATTGTGAAAAAAATCAGTATACATTTTAATGTGCCTACATAGTCCTAGGTATATTCAAAATCGATGACCTAACACTAATGGCAAATGTTTTAGATTCCAAGAAGATCAAACCTAGCTTTTGAGGGTCTGATCAATAAATCTGCTATCATATATTGTTGAAAGCTTAGAATTGTTTAATAATTGGTTTTTCCAAAATAACAACATTTTACGACAAATAACAGTTATTTCAGATATTCTTTGGTAAGATGTTTCAATGTTGGTTAAGATCCGTTTATATCCATCAGCTTTGCCATTTTGACCTTCCATGAACTTTTACCCATGAGTACAATATCAATATGAAAGAAATATCTCTTAATGACTAAAAATCTTGTACGAATAGTTGAGTTTTCGACTTTTGTATCGCTTTTGTATTTAGTACTTTATTGATATTATACGTGCAGTCATAAGTAAAGTTGCATATAGAAAGTAAAGATGCCATGGTTGATAATACAAACTGTAACCATGAATTCAGAATATCTTTCTAGACCCCCAGCGCCGAAATTTTTCCTCGGTTATACAATTAAAAATCCGCTGTTTCATAGAAAAGTGCAATACCTACGCAGTCAAAATGTATGGAACAGCAATGTTTTTTTTTTTGGCGTCTAAAATGATAATATGCTGAAGTAATTAATGGTTACAGTTTCGCATTGCTAAAAAACTTATCCTGTATAACCATACCTTAGTTGATTATATAGTAAACATGCCATAGTTGATATCTAAATAAAAATTTGAAAAAAGCGATAAACAACAGTTTATTCAACTAAAGTCTGTCTGGACTAGCCAGACAGCATTCCTATAAATAAAAACTGCGCAATAATTCGCAGCAATTAGTCAAATTGATTCAATCGCTAATTGAACGCTTCACAATGCAGTTGATGACATACGTTTCCACTTGAACGCGTTCGTTCACGATTCAATGAATAAATAAATAGCTTTCGGCTCCAGACGACTGTAACTGTGAAGTATTATGACTTATTTTTTTGTTCTTCCAAATTTTTTTAGCCCTAAAATATAAAGAAATGGTTGCAATTACTTTGCAGGAGGCAGATGGAGACACGTTATGTCACTTCTTCTTGTGCCTGGCGTTGTAAATCTTTTCTGGAGTATTTTGCTTGTGTTTGCAACATGCATTAAACGATACGGGAATATAATGATATAGGTACTTATATGTGTATATTTACATCGATATTGATTTAAAATATCTCCGAAAAAACGACTTTCTTCAGTAGTCATATTTTTTCGGCAAATATCAACAACGGAATCGTACTATCCTACTTCTATATAATATTATAAAGAGGAAAGATTTGATTGTTTGTTTGTTTGCATTGAATAGGCTCCGAAACTACTGAAACGAATTAAGACATTATTTCACTGTTTGGAAACTACACTATCCCCGGGTGACATAGGCTATATTTTATCCCCGTATTCCCACGGGAACGGGAACTATGCGGGTGATGCCGCGGAGCGCTGCTAGTATTTAATAAATGTGTAAAGTTGTATGCTCGGATGTTAAGATGTTTGGATGTTTGTTAATCAATCACGCAAAACGGATTTGGACGAAATTTGGTACACAGAGTATTTTTAACTTGAAGTAACACATAAGATATTTTTTTACACCTAGGTCAAAATTTGAAACACAGATAGCTTATAACCTCAGTTTACTCATAGAACACTTCTTAGGTTTTACGTTCCCGTGGGTCAATTTTACCTACACGCAGGCGAAGCAACTGGCAAAACCTAGTACCTAACATAAAATATGCTAGCTTTGCGGTGTTTTTTCATCATTTCAGCCGAAAGACGTCCACTGCTGGACATAGGCTTCCCCCAAAGTCCTCCACTTCGACCGGTCTTATGGTTCCCACAACTAGTGGATTCCCGCGGCCTTCACAAGGTCATCGGTCCAATCTACGTCTTTCGGTACACGGTCGCCACTCCAGAACCTTTCGGCCCCATCGGCCATCTGTTCTGCGAGCAATGTCCTCTACGGTGGTATTTGTTCCTAAATAATTGAACTCAGTAAGTGCAAGAAAAAATGGAATTGCTCTTTATCTTTAGTTTTGTGTCGCCAGCTAAGAACAACAAAGCACACATTTCCTTATGGTACATTCATAGCTAGGTTTAAATTTAAAACTAGAATAAGACGCAAAGGAACCATTTTGCTTTTCAACGTCACACTAGGTTGAGCCACATTTAGTCCATAAAAGAAAATATAAGCATAAATTAAATAAAAGGCATCATTCTCAATTGTTTTAGTAGTTCCAAATTGTAGTTACCCAATCATTGTCTCGTTTATCATATTTGAATGGAAAGAAACTCGTAGAACAAATAGTATGCAAACAATAGTTTTTCACGATTTCACGGGCCGTGTAGTCGCTTTCAGTCTGAATAGCGTTAAGGAAATTATGCGGAGCGCAACAGGCTTATATTGTGAAAAATACTATCTATTCAGAGATGGCTAACGAAATGAAATATTTCTTTCAAAACAGTTTATGCTTCCAACTTTGTTTGTTCAATAATTATTGTAACTGACACTAATTTTAGATAGAAAAAAATAAAACATTCCAGCTTAATCGACAAACACTTTTTGTAAGATTGATACTGAAAAGCCGTTATAAGGGTTTTTAAGGGAGCTATAACTAAATAAGACATCATGAGGAAACAAGTGGCCTAGAACCAAAACCTGCACTACCAACCCGCACTGGGCCCGCTTTGTGGATTACGGCCAACTCCGTGTTTCCCAGCAGTGGGAACGTTATAATAGGCTGATTATGCAAGAAATACCTTTATTTTTCAAGGTTTTTTTTTTTTTCAGTATGAACCTGATAGTTAAAGAGAGAGAGGGGCTTGTGGCTAAATAACAATAGCTGCACGGGTCGATCGGCCAGGTTAAGCTACGCTTGCCGCGGTTGGTCCGTGGATGGGTGACCATCTTTAGGTACATACCAAGACTCCTCCGTGCCTCGGAAAGCACGTTAAGCCGTTGGTCCCGGCTGTCATTTGTAGATCTTTGACAGTCGTTACGGGTCGTCAGAAGCCCGAAAGTCTGACAACCAGTCTTACCAAGGGGTATCGTATTACCCAGTAACAGGGTTGTGGAGGTCAGATAGGCAGTCGATCCATGTAAAATATTGGTATTCAGCTGCATCCGGTTAGACTGGAAGCCGACCCCAAAATAGTTGTGAAAAGGCTAGGCAGATGATGAACCTGATAGTTAAAGAAATAAAAAAAACTATTTTTGAGTTGATTAAAATTGCCATTATAAATAGTAACGCGCATTTATCTATTTGTTTCAAAGAATAGTTATGTGTACCTGTCGTGGTAGTTGTAATTATTTACTACAAACAAAGTTTAAAGAATTATAATTTAAAAAAAATTGTAACTTTTTTTGTAAACCAAAGTCGTAAGATTGTAAACGGGACGTGAGCCGGACTTAAAAAGACGTAAATATTATATCTAATTTTGAAAACAGTCCTTTATGAACCAGCAGCCCTAGACAAAATACATCCGTAAATGTTTCCCCACACGCTACGGACTGAACGATAGCGTGAGTAAAACGGTAGACAAAGAACCAAGCTCACGCCAACCGCTTATTCCGCAGCGTTGGAAGGAAACACGATAGTTTCTCTATAATCTCTATGGAAGTTAGCGTGAGAACGAAAAAAAAAAACAAATGTCAGTGTCAAACAAACAGTCAAACGCGATGGTGGTAATTTGAAAGTTTTGAAACCAATACAGCAATATTTCAATAAGTTGTGCAGTGCAGTGTATTTCGAGTGTAAACTTTAAAGGTAATTATATTATATATTTATGATTAATTATTTGTGTATATTGCTACTAGCAAAGTGTTTTAAAATCGATCAGTCTTTTAAAGATATTCCTAGTTAGAGGTTTTGAAGAATTGATACTATAGAATTTATTTATTGTACATTTTAGATGGAATTCAGACTACGTGCGAGTCCAGAACAATTTGCAATAATGTTAGATTTTATGGAAAAGTATGTAGAAATACACGATAATCACGAAACATTTCGTATATTCCTAGTTGGAGTTAATTTGTTTACACAATGACCCAATTACGTTTTTGTTCAAGAGTAGCTCTCAACGCTACCAGTTTATACCTAAGTGGCTTGTGTTCTGCAACAGCATTTTAAACTATCGTGTTTTCGTCTTGAATTCCTAAACAATAAAAAAAACAATTCAAACTGAAAGCATTTAGTTCAATGAAACCATTTCCAGGCACTTTTGAACTGTATAATTGACTCTAAACAATTAAAACTGTCAGAAAGTATAACATTTTATTATTTCAAATGTACAAGCTAATCAATGCTATTATTTTTAGGACTGGTGATCTTTCAAGGCCTCTGCCAGCTCAAGGGCGACTAAGAGCTGAACATCTGTGGAATGAGCTCACTGAACTTTTAAATTCTGTAGGTGGGAGTGGAGTTCCAAAACAAGCTGATAAATGGAAAAGAGTATGTAATGTAGCCTATTAGTTAAAATAGCAAATCCACCCATACATCTGCCTAGCCTTTTCCAAATTATATTGGGGTTGGTTTCCAGTCTGATCGGATGTAGCTGAATACCTGTATTTTACATGGAGTGATTGGCTATTATTTTTTCCCTTGTATATGTTTTAGGTATGGTCTGATTGGAAGACTAAAATAAAAAAGAAGGCTTCCACAATTACTAGAGATTCACAGGGCACTGGTGGAGGACCAAGTAGAGTAAGGCCACTTAATCCCTTAGCGGAAAGACTGCTAAGGATTATTGGCATTCGATCCATTACGGGGCACCCAGAAGTGCTTTTATTTTAAATTGAATTATGAAGATGTGACTTTTGAATGAATACTAAAGGTGTAATTATGCTTTTCAGGTACCACTTTCCTCTGAGCCTATTATGAGGACACCATCTCCTCAGCCCAATCAGGCATCATCTCTACCAGCAGTCCAAGAAGCAAGTATGAGGCAACAAGTGGAACTACCTCATACTTCTGATTCACAGCCCTTGAGTAATACGGGCACGTTGAATGTGGCTTCTAATTCAAGAAGGCAAGAAGGTAAAAAACATAATTTAAAAAACCATTTAATGAACTGTAGTCTATCTATATCACTATAATTTTTTAAACATATATAATGTTTTAGAGGTCATAAGATCCCCTTCAGCTGGCCCGTCTACACCACGTGGACACCGTGTAGCCGTACAACGCAGACGGTGTCATCAGACGCCGTTTGAACAAGCTACATCTGAGTTCGTCTGTGTAGAAAACGGCAGGCTACGGTTGGAAGAAATGCGCATTATGAAACAGCATGAGCAAGAGATGGAGCAGTTGAGAGTGGAATCTCGAAGGATTGTGATGGATGAAAACCGTAATAACATTTTTCAAAGAATAGCTGACATAGCTACTAATGTGATGGAGTTATTGTCACAGTCACGGCTTGTCAGGGACTAACTCCATTAGATTAAAGTTTACAGCAATTTTTAGTACTTAAGTGTTTTTTTGTGTTGTTTTTCTATAAGAACTTATAGTTATAAGAGGTGTACTAAAATTTGACTGATAGTAGTAAACTTGAGTTAGGATTTCCACAATTATTAAATTTCTCAGTAATTCTGTATTACAGTTTGTCAAATAGGTACATATTTTTTTTATTGTTATCTACATTAATTGTTACTAAGTATAGGTAATTCTTTTAAATGTTAATTAGATCAGTAATTAAACTAAATAATACTTGAAATAAACGTGTTTTAATTCTTTAACAGACACTAAATGGATGAATACAACTAGCTTCTTATTGCAACCTTAATACTATGTTGTTTCGTGTAGCTCTGCCCCGGATTAGCTCATTTTGGCTTCCTACACTGGAGATGTCCTCTGAGACTTCTACATTTGTAGAAAAATAAATAAATTTTCACTTTTCACAAATAAAAATAATCCACAACACCATTAGCAGCAGGGTCCAAGCATCCGCTAGCTAACGTGAGCGTTTAACGCCAAATTTGACGTTTGCGTTTGTTAAAAATACCACTTGTCTATCACTTTACAGGAGAGACGCCATGCTAACGTCACGTTAGCAATAGCGTTTTGTTACAATTTTCTATTTGTCTACGAAATTAGCGTGACATCACGTGATCTTCCCGCAGCTAATGTCATTCCCATACATTTTGGCGTTAGCGTCTTGCGTTACCGCTAACAGAAATGTATTTTGTCTAGGCCTGCAGGTATTTAATTTATTTTTTTACTGATCTGTAAAAAGGAAATTTAATTATAGGTCCGGCCTATATTGAAATTTCCTTTTTACAGATCAGTGAAGGTCGTTTCTTTAGACATTAAGCAAAGAGGTAACTTGTCTCAAAAGTTAATAAACAACAGCCACTGAAAAGCAGGAAGGTATATATTTTCCTTTGAAATATAAGACTGTCAACTCATGTTTTTTTTGGACAAAACTTGATGTAATTTTGATTATGTCTTCACATATGAATTTAATCGCAAACATTCCTCAGCTTAAGCTAATATTAGTTTTGATTCAAAATATTCTGAAATTATATCAATTATTAATTATTTCCATTTTCAAATAAATAATAAACAACAATTACAAAAAAAAGGGACGAGCTTCAAACCGTAACAAAAAACCTTAAGGAGAAACTAGTCGCGGGCTCGAACTCACTGGTGGGCCTGGCTGAAAAGCACGCCATCTCACCAGGTTTTGTGTCCGACAGAGGTAGTACCCGTGATGAGCAGTTAGACGCTACTCTATACGCAACACATTATTGAGTGAGCTGCAGGATCAGTTTTAGTAAAACAGGCGCGTAAAACTAAGAAAAGTCCTTCGGAAGATCGGGTTTTATGAAAAAACTACTGCATAAATCAATGACCAATAAAGTTTATTGAATTTCTCGATAGTTGAACTTTGTCGCTACCGACTTAGTTTTGCAGATTTTACATCTCTTTTATTACTTAATCATGCCCAAAGTTAGGTAAAATTAGCAAGAAAAACTAATCTTTGTTGGCTAATAACTTTTCAATGGTTTTTAAGTTTAGTATTCTGTTTCCGTACAGATAATACTTATAATGAGGCAAGACCATACCATGTTTAATTTTTGGTGTACATCGTTGAACAGTGGAGTAAAACTCTCCCGAAATTTGTATGGGAAAAATGTGGACTAGATTCACCTTAACATAGGAATTTGATGTAAAATTCTATTTAACACAGAGATCATATAGTGACAGATACAAAATATGAAGATAATAATATTTTGTCACTCACGAATAAATAAAAACGCAAATGTACAATAAACAATATTTTTATAAGATTTTGGTCCATGTCACAAATGATTTGGGTTTGATTGGGTCGAGAGCCCATATCACATTTCAATCCTTCGAAATGTATTACTTGCCTTTGCCCGCAAGTATTTCACATGCCTACCTTCTGTCTTGTTTCTTTGCTGTATGATGGATAAAGTCATTGTGTCATTTGTAAAATATAGGTATTTTAACGGAATTTAAAATAAAAAACAAAACATTTATCTCAGGCTTCATGGGCCAAATAAAACTTGTGTAAGTAAATATAACTTATACTACGTTAGAAGCACTTCACTTCACTGGCTTGTGTGTATGCTGTCCTATAGTACCTACTTGCCCCCGGAAGCGACGGAACATCACGTGCTGTGGCCAAAAGTCTTCGTCCATGACGACGGGCATTTCAAATTTCGTACGCGCACCACGGACATCTTGAAGTTGACGTTGCGACTCCTGTAACTGCACCTTCAACGTGTGTCTCGTCGTCCGCTGTATTAAGTTGTTTCGTATCATGTGTGGTGTGACTATAAATGATAGGCTGAGAAATTCTGTGACAAGACTACGGTAGGGTTTAAAAGAAAATGTAGTGACAAAAATTGCAAAGCTTAGATGGTATGGTGATTTTGAGAGGATGAATGAAAGGCGAATAACATAGGGTATTTACAAGGCAGATGCGAGGGGAAGCACCGGGAGGGGACGCTTCAGGAGGACATATTATAGTGACCTTATTGGTTATGTTCTTCAGAAAAGTCTGGTGCTGGCACCAGATGTATAAAAGTAATTGAGGCAAAAGAACTACCTTTCCCCCAACCGATTCGCGCCGGCGTCCCCCAGGGCGCCGTGCTGTCCCCTCTCATATTCATGCTGTTCACTAGCGATATCCCCAAAAGTAGAAAGGCACAGTTGGTACTGTTCGCAGACGACACAGCCATCTACCACTCTGGGCGTAGTCATAAAGCGATAGCCTCCCTCCAAACCGCAGTCAACGTACTTGGCGCGTGGTTTAGGAAATGGCGAATCGAACTAAATCCGGACAAAAGTCAGGCGGTTCTCTTTTCGAAACCGCGAAACAACCCCGACCCCCCCCGGCCCATCTCCATATTCGGCAAGCCGATCCCTTGTGAAAAGCGAGCCAAATATTTGGAGTGATTCTAGATCAGCACCTCTCCTTCTCTGAGCATATCAAGAAGGCGCGCTCACACGCCGCCTTCGCTCTCGGAAGGCTGCACTCTGTTCTGAACGCACGTAGCAAATTGTCACTCAAGTGCAAATTGCGGATTTACACGGCGTGCATAAGGCCCATCATGACGTATGCATGTGCAGTCTTTGCACACACGCACCCCCGACACATCCATAGGATGCAGACCCTCCAAAACCGTTTCCTTCGCCAAGCCACAGGCTCCCCATGGTTCGTTCGGAACGAGATCCTCCATCTCGATCTGAAAATGCCCACTATTGCTCAATTTCTGAAACGCAACTCGAAGCGTTTCTTCGATAAAGCCGAGTTACATCGCAATCCCTTGATTGTGAAGGCCGCTAGCTATGTCCCCAGTAGAATCAGTAGAATCCGCCGGCCGAGACATGTCCTTTCCGACCCAGACGACCCCATCACTGTTCTGCAAGAAAAGAATAGGGCCACCAATACAGCACACAAATACAAACGACCGTCCTTCCGACCTCGCCGCCGAGGTCCTCGCGCCCCGCGAAGACCCCCCCCCGAGTAACGACCAGACCCCCGACCGTCCCTTGCTCGTTGATGCGCCAGCCCGCGCCGCAGCTGAGCCAGTAGCTTTAAATACCCCGTCTAATAATCATGAAAATATCTTGATCCAGCCTGTCCCTGATAGTACTAGCTGCCCCCCCCCCCCCCCGCCAGCGACTCCCTGAGCCGAGATTCGTACCCCACAGGGGGTGCCCTCAGTGCGCAGTCGTTTTAAGTTTAAGTAGGTTTACGCCCTGGCTGGAGGCTTTTAAAATCCTAAAAACCTTCACAGGAAAGTCCGGTTGAGCAGTCACGGCCTCTCAAGGTCAACTGCGAGATGCCATACACAAAAAAAAAAAAACTACCTTTGTAATCGCAGCAAGTGGCGATCTGGAGTTTCTGCGTACCCCATGGGAAGAAACAGTTTGTTTATGTACGTTTATAGTTGTGTTGTCAGAAAAGCTTTTAGTAGTCATTTAAAAATCAACACTTGGCTTAAATTTTTATCTAGAATTGCGATCATGAACAAATAGGGAAAAACCTAACTGTAATTACATTCGGAAAATTCTGGATGATACTTGTAAAAATCGAAACGTGAATTTTAAAGAGCGTCCAGCAAATCCGCCCATGTAAAAATGTCAATTTTAGAAATACATTTTCATTGGTCGTTGAGTTCGTTTCATTGGGTATGAGGAAAATGATTCAGTCATTTTCTCAAGTATTTTTGGAAGGACCATCGGAAAATGAAATAGCCAAGTGGTTGACTCTTGCGCATTGTGACAGTATCTGAACATGATCCGAAAAATAAAGCATACTCGATGCGATAACTATAAATAAAAATAGAAACGTAAATTACGCCTGTTTTTTTTTTAATCTACCAATCAACAGCCGACATAAAAAAAACGATTTGTTTCTGGCCGTTACAAGTTTTTTTTTATTTTAAAATGTTTTCCAGAAACAAAATATTTAAATAATTACGTCCTAAAAGGAACAAAACATACGTTAAATGAGTGATTCAAGAAAACAAAAGCCGGTCAAGAAGTTATTCCAATGTGGGACATCTACGTGAACAAGTTACTACGCATTAGTTTGACATAGCCTTTTACCTGTATGATATATAATCATGTCTATTATGTGCAAGTGAACGCTACATTGCTCAGAATAATTAGAATCTACTAGCGTCGTGGAACTGTAATGTATGCAGGTAAATTAGTGCTTAACGACATGGTTATAGTCAAGAGAGTGTCATGTTAGTTTAGGGAAAATTGTGAATTATGAATAATTGAAACATTATCATTAATACTAGTTTTCTACGGTTTTCACCGGATCATCGGTCCGCCTTCTGGGAGGCCTTGCAACGGTTCGTCTACCGTTATGCAGATGCGAATGGCGCAGAACTGGTCGCAGTAGCGTTGCTTGGCGGAGGCTTATATCCAGTAGTGGACGTAGGTCCACAGTAGGTCACTTTAAAATCAAAATATACGCAAAATGCATGTTTTTTGCTTCGTCACGTGCATACCTACATACATGCGTGCGTACATAGAGAAATAGTGTCCCAGTGGTAACGGCCGCGACTTAAAAGTTGCAGGTCGTAGGTTCGAATCTAGACAGACGCTTTTCTTTTTGTAAATTATTTCACCACCACTGCTCTCAAAACGGTTAAGCAGGAGCCGCGAGATCGAGAAACCGGCATGTCTTGTAACCAACAAAATGGAAATTATGTGACATCTCCCAACCCGCACTGGGCCCGCGTGATGGATTATGGCCCACTCCCAGAGCAGAGGCCTGTCCAAGCAGTGGGAACATCGAAGCCCAATTATTTTAAATGTTACACTCTACATAGGATTTTATAAAGAACCAACATAAACAATGTAAGAAGCAACATCATTTTCACAAAGAATCTGTAGTCCTACAACAATATTATTTTCATGCTGAATTGTATTTTACCGAAATTAATTAATTTTAACAGGGCTGACAAAACTTTGATTACCATACTTCAAAAGTATGTGACGACTGCACACATAGGTTTGTCAAAAGCTTTATGAAAGCGAATTTCATGCATATTTGCTACCCTTAAAAGTATTGTGTTAATTTCGCCCCCAAACTGGGGCGGTTGGTATGCTTTGAGGATGACGAACCCTCCATAAGTTGCAGATGTGGGTACTTTGCTTTATTTTATTCCATCGAACGATCGTTATTTTTGTTATTGTGTTGTACGATTTCTATTTAGGAAATATAATGTACACATTATATTTAGGAAATATAATGTGTACATTATATTTCCTAAATCGAAATCGTACAACAGCTTAAAGTTTTCTAGGACAATGGTTTAGTTTTCAACTGTCGGTAGGTATATATTTCACTCCTTCCATCTGATTGAAAGAACTGTAGGAAATAAGTTTTGTTAAATTGTGAAAAATCGCCACAATGTAGGCACCCAATAGATGTTCTATTTATTTTATTTCTCAAGAAAACTTACAGCTTGGATACAGATAGTTGACCGTTAGTGAAATAAGGCCAATTAAAAGTTTTCACTGACAATATTAGGGTAACACAAGAAACAGCAGACAGGCAAGCAACAGGTTTTAGTGTAGTCCACCGCTGGACATAAGCCTCTCCATTTGCCTGCCAGCTGCGACTAGCCACCCTGCGAAGATCGTCGCTCCACCTAGCGTGAGGGCGCCCTACCTTACGTTTGCCGATTCACGGTGTCTATTCCAGAACACGTCTACCCAACGATCATCGGTTCCACGGCTATTATGACCGACCCATTAAGTTTTAAATCATTGTTTGCGAGACAAACACATACTGGGTAGCTGCCTCCATGGTAGGTACTTAACGTGGGTAAAATACATTGGTGATAAAAATAATTAATTGCCAGAATCAGCCATTAATCGGAAGGAAAACATCACAGAAACAAAACAATAAGTCAATAATATTTAAATACGTTACAAATATGTAAAAATAGCTAGGTATTTAGTATTATCATAAACATATTCAAAGAAGTATGAGGTCACTTAAGTCCGTGGTCAAATGACCCCACTAGTCGGTTTATTTCTGAATACAGGATGCGTCAATGTGATACTTATTATTTCAAGATAATAAATGAATAATAATCATTGTTTTTTTCTTTGAAAGCAATAACTTAGATATTGATAACCAAACACTGCCAATTTAAACGTAGACTGTGATAGATTCGAAGTTAAACGTAACCTTGCTATGTTTTCAAATAAATAAAAAAACCTTAAATGGCCCAAATATTTTGCGAAGTTCGTATAATACCACAAACCTACATAACAAATAATGACTATTTTTATGTAATATTGAGTAATCTATTGTGTATCTTGACACACCTGTAGCTGTCTATAGGGTCACTGTCCGGGTCAGTGGGTTAGGTAAAACAGCTGGTTATTCGATTGTTCATAACATTAAAATTATACTCTACTTTATACCAAGGGTTTGCTTTGGAAATTATAATATACCCTATTAATAATTTAACTACCCCATATATTTCGGGATATTTTATGTCCATAATACATAGCAAACACGCGATATTCTATATGAAGTTTAGCATCATTAATACTAATGGATTATGATTATGGTACTTACCTACTATTTTTGGAGTAAATGTCAATATTTTGATTAAATCGAATAGTGTTTCCTATTAAATCTAATCATGCCTGTGGTTTTTACTTTGACCAAAAGCTTTGACGCACAGATAATATATATGTCATTAATGGTCATAGGCATCGATTATTAAATTATACTTTACATACATTGTGACTAATTGTAGAAATACTGACCCAATTAAATATAAAAAAATGCATTTTCAAACACTTAGAACAAAGGTATTTGTGTAAGTGTATCTATATGACTCAGTGAGGCTTTCATTTAAAAGGCAACTCGCAGCGTGCCCGAAATCATTTCTTGCGTATACAGACATTTTTGAACATCCTGTATATAAACTCATGATAATTATTTTGAACGTATAATTTAATTAACTGTTTTAATTACATTGGTATTTAAGTCACAGTATTACGTGTTTTGAGTTATTTGCACAAAATAACTAAATATGGGGGGCAAAATATTATTTTTAGTTTGTGTGTTAACAAGTTTATGGGAAGCTCATTCTGTGGCTTTAAAAGGCCCTGCCTTAACGAGATATGATCCTTGTGGGATTGGCTTAATACATTTCGATAGGTTGAGTGAAAATTACTGGAGGGGAATTGTGCATTTTGGACTTTATACGAACATGGTTGAAGCTGAAATGGTGATTGTGTTTAAGAACGAAGTTACTGTAGCTGCTGTGAGTATTCTTTTTTTTTTGTTTTTCTTTGTAATGATAAGAGCAGTGGTGGACCAGTAGTTTCGGCCTCGACTTACGAGTTGTAAGGTCCTGAGTTCGAACCCAGGCAAGTGCTTTACTTTGTATAAATTATTTCGTCACCACTGCGCTCAAAAACGTTGAAAGAAAATATCGTGAGGAAACCGGCATGTCCTAGAATCAAAAAAAACGAAGACCTGTGAAATCTAGCGACTCTCACTGGGCCCGTGTGGTGGATTACACAGCCCTCCTCTCACCGAGGGGAGGCCTGTGTCCCAGCAGTGGGAACCTTATAGGTTGAATTATGTTATAGTTTAGTAATTTTTTTTTTAGTATGATTTATTTTCATTACTAATAGGATATATATAGAGTGCATTGTTATAAACTGTTTTTATACAATACCCTGATTGGCGTCAATTAACATAAAATATTTTTAAACGATCATGTTGTGAATTTCCTAACTTTTTAAAGAAAGGCCTTGAAGTAGTCTATCCGTTTATTAACATGTGAGTTACATTATTTGTATAGAATGATTTTATTTCCAGCAACCGAATATCTACAACTTCACAGTACGAAGAACAAACAAACAGAACCTAGTGGTGCGCGGAGTGAAGCCAATACCTGTGCGCTACATATTTTACGTGTCGACGGACAATTTAAAAACAAATGAAAGTGATGTGCCGATTGTGAACATTCTGACATTGAACAATGTTACACTTTGCAATGATAGGATTAAGGTACCTACGTATTTTTTATACGGGTGCCTCCAACTTATTTTGTTATCTGACTTCGAAAAAAAGGAGGTTCTTATTTCATCTGTAGGTTTGCTTTGCGATTTTTTGCACTAGTTTCAGTAATGCGTTTTTAATCCACTTTGTGTATCTTGATGACATTTTACTGCTTCCTGTCGCTCTTGTTTACATAGCCCTGTGTGGTATACGAATTAGTGTGGGGTAGGAACCATGACTAAAAAGTGAAAAAAGAAAATACAACTGACTTTCGAAAAATATACAACCGAAGTCACCGCCTTCCGAAATAAAAGTTATTTTTCACATTGTAGTGTTTTTGAGGAAGAGTGGGTTGTTTTTTTTTACTGTGTTTATTATTTTCTGTAGAACATATTGTGTGTTTCGGGCGACCGAGTACCAACTAGTCATGACAAATGCCCTGAGTAAGAAAAATCGACAGGCGTACAGAATTTGGTGACCCTGACCGTAACCCTAAGCATTGAAAGTGCTATTATAGTTAATGGTCGATATTACTCACGTCCGTGAAGCTAAAAGGTGATGCGCCTGCCCTGATAGAGGCGGCAAAAACTCCTCAGAATGAAAATTATATCAACATTACGACAGCAGCTGCACAGCAGTATCCAGTTACAATTTAATCATTTTTATCTATTATTGTACGAAAACATTGTTAACATTTAATTATTATTTTTACACTAAATTATTTACCTACAACTTATTTCATATTTTAAAAATGGTAGCCCACTAGCATCGGGGTCAGTTTCCCAATTACCGTTGATCTGGGCTCAAGAGAGACTTGTTATATTATTATCAATAGTTATAAATCTATACAAACGTATACAGGGTTATTGGAAAAACACCAATAACCTCGTACTCATCACTATGAACAACTTTTACTATGAGACCAAACCGGAAATCGCGAAAAAAAAAATTTGATGTTCCATACATTTTGATGAGTTATCTATTTATATATTAAAAGGAGAAACTGACTGACTGATCAATCAACGCACAGCCGAAACTACTAGGACTAGGAACGTGAAATTTTGCACACGGCTTCCTTTTATAATCTAGGGGAGCACTAAGAAGGAGTTTTAGAAAATTCGAATTCGATTAAGAAACTTGAAATTTGGTACAAATACTTATCTAAGTAAATTATAAATTTGGTAATTTATTGTTTTTCTAAAATACACCCTAAAGGGAGATTGAGGGGTGTCAAAGTTTGTATGGAAGAATTATAACGCGCGGTTTGATTAACCCGAAACTCAGTATTTATACCTAAAACCAAAAATTAAGAATAACGTGTTTCAGGATTTTTCGAAAATCTACCCCTAAAGGGGTAAAAAAGGGTAGTCCGTAATATTATCAATGTGAAAGTTTGTGAAGATGATTGGGTCTTTGTTACTCAATCACGCAAAAACGGCTGAACGAATTTGGATGAAATTTGGCACACAGACAGATTATAACCTAGATTAACATATAGAATACTTTTTATCCCGGTAGTACGTTCCCGCGGGATAATTTTCGATTTCCACGCGGGCGAAGCTGCGGGCGGAAGCTAGTACGAATATAAATTTAAGGAACAGCTGATATTTTTTTTGCAATTTCAAGTTTGGTCCCACAGTAAAAGTTGTTCATAATGATGAGTACAATGACCTCTTAAGAGGTTATTGGTGTTTTTCCAATAACCCTGTATATAGAATAATAATAATTAAACTAAACAAAATACTGTCGTTTCGGCTACCCCCGGCGCTTCCCCTTTAACATGTAAAATATTCCGAATTACATAAGTGCTTACTTAGCAAACTACTAAGCAAGTACTTGCTTGCTCTTTATAGGTCTTGTAAAGTCATTAATTTTAATGTATTTTTAAATAACCTTACCCGGTTATTTAAAAAGATATTAAAATTAAAATTACTATGATGATTAAAATGTCGGTATAGGACTGCAGACTCGTAAAACGTAATATCTAATTACCACATGAGACCAATAAAAAAATAAGATTGAGTTTGATTATCGCATTATTTAATTGCAGGCTTCACAAACAATAACCAGGCTGAACGTAACCCAGAGATACCCAAGCAACCAATATGCCCATGTCTGTGGTAGGAGATCTATCAACCATACAGAGTTAGTGTCAGTCAGGACTGAAGCTAGAGCTGGTGACTGGCCCTGGCATGTTGCTATCATGGTCATGGATAGGCATAATGTACTGAAGTATCACTGTGGCGGTAACATTGTGTCGAGGACCGCGATTTTAACAGGTGAGGAAACTTGTCTTTTTTCGCTTGAATTTAATGAAATGATGCACCCTGGCCACTTACATAAAACAGCAACCTTTCCGATAGAAATCGCTGCAGGTTGATCTACGGAGAAAAACGGTTTCTTTGTGTGGCCGTAAGTTTATACAGAGCTATATTATCCACATTGAATGGTAACGACTTGTCTTTACCGGGAACCCGCGTCTAGATTCAAGCATCTTAGCCCTGCGTATGGGCTTTTTATATCTTTAAGGTTTTCTTCCTATTTGATTGATAATTGAAATAAGAGATTAAGCTCTAATAGGTAAATACTCCGTGCCTCGGAAACTCTGACAACCAGTCGTACCAAGTGGTATTACTCAGTTACTGGGTTGTGAAAGTTAGTTGTGAAAATAACTAAGTGAAATTTATGTTGACAGAAGTGTATTTTTTTTGTCGATCCATCTAGCCAGGCCATTTATCCTACTAATATTATAATTTAAAAGTTTATGTGTTTAGATGTTTGGATGTTTGTTACTCAATCACGCAAAAACGGTTGAACGGATTTGGATCAAATTTTGCACACAGATAGTTGATAACCTGGATTAACGTAAAGAATACTTTTCATCCCGGTGGTACGTTTCCGTGGGATAATTTCCGACCTCCACGCGAGTGAAGCCGCTGGCAAAAGCTAGTAAAAGATATTTAGCTCTAATATTCTTCATCCACAACGAGGTTGAATAAAGCTATAATTCCAATAAGACAAATAGTACATTTTCATTTTTTTTTCAGCCGGCCACTGTGTTTCCAAGAACGGCATAACTACAGAAGCAAATAGAATCGTCATTGTAGCTGGTGTTAATAACTATATAGATGTCAATCAGCCTGGTAGACAAACACTCACGGTAAGTAATAAAAAGAAAATTGTTCACGTAAAACCATATTTTTATACAACAGAGAAGTAGTTAGTTGATTATTTTTGTGGGTATGTTAACCTATTTATTTCTTCCGACGAACTCTCTGGCAACAGCCATTACCGCGGATAATTGCTGTTGCAATAAAATATTTTGATTTTGACTTCGAAGTCACGGAGTTCGAAGTCAAAATCTAAATGTTTTATAAGCGGCCGAAGTTAGGTGAATGGTTCCAATTGGTCGTTCCCTGTGGAAAGGAGTCAGCAAGAAACTCCACGGTTTCTATTTTTCTTTACTTGGTGTTTATAATGTTTTTAAATTACAGTGTTATAGGTATTAGGAATGTCAGTGTAGGATTTTCAATAAGTACCAGACTTTATCTGCGAGTCTATGTCATATGTCTTCTGTTTAACTGTCTGTTAAACAGAATCAGAATCAGAATCAGAATCAGAACTTATTTTTTTTTTTTTTAACTTTATTTATTTATTCAGTGTTTGAGGCGTGCAAACATGACAGATGACCAGACAGAGTTACTTTCGCATTTACCTAATACCTTTGAACGAGCAATTCTTGTATATTATTATATGTAGGTATATAATCTGAATCTCAGAAACGACTCCAACGATTTTCATGAAATTTTGTAAGCTGGGGGTTTCGGGGGCGATAAATCGATATAATCTTGGTTTCATTTTTAGAAAATGTCAAACAATAAAAAAGAACAGATATTTATATTATTTGAATGCACAAATGCGACACATTGCACATGGTGAACTTATTATTATTACTTTTTTCTTCTGCCTGTTTCAAAGGTTCATATTTCCGGAAAGCCTCTTATTTTCTAAGTCAAGAATCTTTAGTATTGAATTGAACTGGTTTTTTTTTTCAATATGTGCCACAAATGCACTCACACAAAATTGAAATGCAGCGGTAGGCCAGACATCGGCGTCGAGTCGACAATGAAGTACTTGGGACTCGTCCTCGATAGCCGGTGGAACTTCACGGAGCATTTCCGCCGTTTGGCTCCCAGACTGGAGCGGGCCGGAGCTGCGTTGAAGCGGCTCTTGCCCAATCTAGGGGGGCCAAACGCCTCCTGCCGGAGGCTCTACGCGGGGATCGCGCGGTCCATGGCCCTATACGGGGCGCCGGTGTGGGCGCCTACATTGAGGCGCCAACCAGCTCGCCGGTTGAGGGCGTCCCATAGGGTCATGGCGATCAGGATGATCCGGGGATATCGCACGATCTCCGGCGAGGCGGCGGGCCTCCTTGCTGGATTACCGCCATGGGATCTGGAGGCAAAGGTCCTCGCGCAAATATGGGAGTAGCGCGAGGAGGCCAAACGCCGGGGCGTAACTCCGCTGCCGCAGGAAATCGCGGCACAGCGGACAGAGCTCCGGCGGGATCTCATGGTGACATGGAGAGAGCGATTGTCGCAACCCAGTGCTGGGCACGCCACGATTGCGGCGGTAAGTCCCCTCTTTGAGGAGTGGTTCGAGAGGCGGCATGGCGTCCTCACCTTCCGCCTGACGCAGGTCCTCACCGGACACGGTTGTTTCGGGAAGTTCCTGTTTCGGATAGGGCGGGAGGAAACGCCCGGGTGTTTCCACTGCGAAGATCGCCCTGAGGACACGGTGGAGCACACGGTGGCGGTCTGCCCAGCTTGGGTGGAGCACCGCCGTGACCTCGTGGAGGCGATCGGCGGCGGCAATCTCTCGCGTCGGGCCCTGGTCCAGGCCATGGTACGGTGCGAGAGGGCATGGGGAGCCATCACCTCCTTCAGCAAAGCAGTGATGCTCGCGAAGAGGGAGGCGGCGCACGTGAGGGAGAGGCAGCATATGCGCCCTCGCGACCCTAGCCGCCGCAGGATACGGAGACGCCCTGGGCGTCGGGAATCCCAGGCCGATTTCCGGCCACCGTAGGCATGGGCTTGCGGACGGCGAGTAATGGGTAGCTCGCTGTCCGGTAAGGACCAAGCCCAAGTCGACGGCGCGTTGTGTTCCATGCGCGCCTCAAAGAGATGTCAGCACAAAAATGATGGGGCCCGCAAGGGCCGATGCCTGTCAGGGGTGCGGGTTCGTTTGCAAGAGATACCACAGCCCCTGGCATACGGGCTACTGAAGGAACATGGGTGGGTTTTAGTCAGTAAAAGTCTGACACGCCCTCCTGCTCCACCCAGAGCGGGAGAAGTTATTTGATGATTTCCCACCCAAAAAAAAAGCGGTAGACCAGAACTTCTATGTAACGTATTTGAAATAATTTGGTTGACTAAACTGAATACATTAAAATAATTATTCGCAATTATGGTTAAACTGTCGCATGTATGACCTGCATTCACTGTAGCAGTAGCCACCATAAATCCTACAGTTCAGACAAACTTCTAGCTATTCAAATTGCAGCTATAGTTGTCGCGTTTTAGCATGGTAATAGCGGTCATTGGTCCTTACTTAATAATTCTCTCCATGGTTCCATGCTGTCATCAGGAAAAAGGTGGCATCGCTTGTGAGGAGGATTCGGGGGGGTAGCAATAGGACCCGAGAGCTCCTGTACTGAGACATCTCATGCGGAATCATTGTCCGCATGAAATGCCTCGCAAGTACATGACTCACTAAGTGTTCTGTTCGAGTTAATAATAATATAATATGTTACTAATCCCAGTATATAAGATGTAGTATCTAAGGTGTGTACTTACTAACAAAATTGGTTCCTATGTTGTCCCGAACAAAACAATTTGAATTTGAATAGGAACCTAAACAATAAACTATTTTTGCTTTTTCGTCATTGGAACGTGGATTTTATTGCAGTTTTTTTTAATAGAAAATGTAGGTAGGTTAATGATCACCATTGCAATGCTAAAACGGTACAACTATGGTAAGTTGCAATATTATTTAGAGTTTGTCGTAGTAGAAGGACTATGTTCTTCAATTTATCCCTTAAACACTATAATCTCTTCTAGAAAGCAATGTAATACCTGAAAATTGGTGTTAGATTACATAGTTTGAGTTTAGTAAGCCTAATCGATGTTTGAAAGTTTCATTGTTAGTTTAACTTAATCCGTTTGTAATTACTTTAAGTTCATTTACCGTTTAACATAACTTAATCTTCTTACATTTGTTTGGTTTTAATTTCTGAATTACGCTATGATAATTCTGGTTGGAAATATCTGATAAATATATAGCGCCTCGTAATAGTTGCTCGTAAAATTCTACTGCTAAATAAAGTTTAAACTGCTTATGTTGCTTATATTCAAAGGGAGAAATGCCACTATAGAATTACCGTCCAAAAATGGGATAATCGTGTTTTTCAAGAACACGTTACTGCTTCTGTTATCACCCTGAAGAGGTATAACTCATGGCTCTTCAGGGCTTCTTACCGTATTAGGAAAAGGGTGTGTAGTCCACTCATCCTCTACTTGAAAGGGAGAATCCTCCGAATAGACGGGTATCGTGTCTGGTGTCGTGTCTGGTGGGCCACTGCCTCGACTCAAGGCGTTGCATATAATGTGCTAGTTGAGCTGTAAACTCTACTTGCGGGATTTTGCGTGACGTCAGTTCGAAGCGTAATTCGCATTTAGCATTTTGAATACCACTACAACCCATTTTATGTGGCTAGCTACTAGCTGCGCCCCGCGGTTTCACCCGCGTAGGTTTCAATTCCGTGGGAATATCGGGATACACAGTAACTGCTATAGGGAACAGCTATGTACCTATCAAGTTTTATCGCACTCGGTCAATTAGTTTTTGTGTGAAGAAGTAATGAACATACAAACTTTCATTTTATGTGGTATAATGTGTCAAAACAATCCTTGAATTTTCAGGCTCAAGAAATAATACTCCATCCATCATACAATGATGATCTATCTACTTCGGACCTGGCTATCATCAGGGTCAATAGCCTTGAATTTACAGAATACGTACAGCCTATCTGTATTTGGGGTCCCGTGTACGACAAGGCTAATCTTGTTGGAAAGGAAGCTACGGTAAGCTAAATAATTAAGTATCACAACAAATTACAATGGTGTTTGTGATATAGTCAGGAATTACCAAAAGCAGCTGAATTTAATTTAGAACAGGACACAAAAACCCTTCTTTTGGAATACACTTCTTTGGTTCTGTGAAAATCCGTTTATTCTAACCTATGTAAAAAAGACAGAATACTTTTAATTACCTCAAATGTTTCAAGGATTTTCATAAATTACTCTGCCTAGCTTTTTCCCAATTATGTTAGGGTCAGCTTCAAGTCTAACCAGATGCAACTGAATACGAGTATTTTACAGGAGCGACTGATTATCTGACCTCCACAACCCACTTGATAACACGATACACCTTGGTAAACATGGTTATTTCATTCAGGCGTCTGACTGTCAAAGATCTTTGAAGGACACCCTGATAAGCAAGGATATTCATGACTATATTAATTTATTATTATTTCCAGGTCGTAGGCTTCGGAAAAACAGAACACAACAAGCCGTCCGATGTTTTAAGGTCAACATACACTATGATACAGAACGATACGACGTGCATTAACTTCTCTCGCAAGCTCTACTCAAGCTTACTGAATGAGTTCACTTTCTGCGTTGGATATGGACCTTCTTCAAGTAAGAATTTAATTATAATTTTTAGAAATTTAAGCGTTTGCTTTTCATTTAATTTATATACCTACATGTTAAGAATTCTGAAATACAATATAGTATCTAACAATAATATATTAATGTTCACGAAAAAAACACGCACACTGCTATGCGATGACCTGAAATGTTCGATGGGCACTCAGAATAATAATTATAATATGCCCAAATGGCTTGAAACACTAAGGTGTTCAGGTTCAAATTATTAATAGCTACTAACAAGGTTGTTATATTTGCGAGGGTTTAAGGTTGATATATGAGAGCAGTGGTGGCTCAGTGGTAACTGCCGCGGCTTGTAGGTCGTGGGTTCGAACCCAAGTAGGCAATTTGTGTAAATTATTTCATCACAACTGCTCTCAAAACGGTGAAGGAAAACATCGTGAGGAAACCGGCATTTCCTATAACCAAAAATTCGAATATGTGTGACATCTACCAACCAGCACTGGGCCCGCGTGGTGTATTACGGCCCATTCCCTCTCACAGAGAGGAGGCCTGTGTCCCAGCAGTGACAACGTTATAGGCTGATTGTGTTACACATTTATTTGGGCCGTTTGATGTTTTCTGCACCTCCAGCACCTAAATTTGCAATATTTTAAGTTTAACAGATAACACATAATATCAGGCCTGTAATTTCCGAAGATGTAGGTACCTGTAGTAGGTACCTACACTTAGATTTCGCCAGTTATGTTTAAATCCCATGTAATAGGATTATTGCCGTCAGAGATGTCAGCACCAACTGGTGGGGTCCGCAAAGGCCGATGCCTGCCAGGGGTGCTAGTTGCTCGAAAGAGATACCGTGGCCCCTGGCACACAGGCAAGTGTAGGAAAACGGGTGGGTTTTAGTCAGTAAAAGTGTGACACGCCCTCCTGCTCCACGCAGAGCGGGAGAAGTTATTTGATGATTTCCCAACGCAAAAATAAACTGGGAATATCCCAATTGGAAAGTCTTTGCGGATTCTGTTATCCGGTTCGGAAGACATATTTACAGAATAACAGGACTGGATTCATTATCTTCACTTACTAAATTCAATACCAATGATGCTGTGATATTTTTCTTTTTTTTGTATAAACTTGTACATATTATTATTAGTATTATTTTAAATCTGTTAGACTATCTTAAATTAGCGTAAACTATTGGTCGCCCGTGTTCGAAATTCGACCATAATTCATAAAAAAAATTGTCAAAATGACATTAAATTTTTTATCTGTTTAAACTTGAACTGTGCCAAATTCCGTACTTCTCCGTCCGTGTAATTATAGTAAAAAGGGGAACAAAGGATTTGTTTCACGTACCTATTAATATTATAGAAGACTAGCTTTTGTCAGCGGCTTCGCCCGTGCGGAACTTTCATACCTTATTTAACTCCCTTAGGCGTTGAATTTCGAAATATCCTTCCTTGTTCCTTGTCTAGATTATAAAGGGAACCTCTGTGCAAAATTTCAGCTTTCTAGGTCCAAGGGTTTGAGCTGGACGTTGATGAGTCAGTCAATCAGTCAGTCAGGACTTTTCTTCTTATTTATATAGATAGAAGATATAAATACTAAATTCTATATCTAAATATCCCTAGAATAATACAGAGACGATGCGAGTACATGAATTGCCTATACTGTCTTACTGTACAATACTAACGAAGATTAAATTGATCACTGGCCCGTAACCGATGGTGTGGCTACCTGTTTGGTTACGCCCTCACTATACTGAATAGATTATTACTGTGTGTCTGTGGTATGGGTCAATTCAATACTGTGTTGACTATGTCGATAGTGTTGCTTAGTGGGAAAAAGTACTTTCTTTTACTTTTATAGGGAATCTTACAGCTTAGGTATACAGTGTTCTTAAACTTTATGAAATTGTTGGCCATTTACAAGTTTCCACTGATAAACAATAAAAATAAAAACAAATAAATGTCGGTACAAAATACTTCTACATAATTTAGTGTATACTATTTCTCTCAATAGCGCATTGGAACTATTTGCAGTTACACCTATTTTAGGTATTGATTTAAAAAAAAAACGCCGAGACCGATAAAAAAAAACACAAAATTAGTCTGCACTTTTCAATTCAATATCTTATTTTTTTGATAAAATATCTTCTGACTGATACTATATTTTTTATCAATCCGTATCGTTCCGTAAATATATTGATAACATAACATGATAGGGTACCTAATCTTTATCTTTTTTGTAAACGTATTACTTACTATAACGTACGTATAATGTGCCCAAGATGTTGTATTATCCAACTTGATTTAAAAGTGTGTCCGTGGAGTTTCTTGCGCGTTCTTCTCCATTGAGATCTACGTTTTGGAATGGGCACCTAGCTTCAACTTTCCAACTGATCGACTTTCTGTCAATTCAAAAGTTACACTATTTTCTATCTTTTCAGGCATCAACCCACGCAACGGCGATAGCGGAGGAGGTCTAGTAATGAGTACCATCCAACCTGATCACATGATCAGCTGGTTTGTTCGAGGAGTTCTCTCAAAATGTGGAGTTTCACCGGGGCAGAAGGAATGTGATCCGAAGTACTATGTGGTGTACACTGATGTAGCACCTCACTATGGTTGGATTTATCACCATTCTGGGCTGGAGTTTAGAAATAATGTCATGTTTTCCTAAAAATGATGTTCATTTGTTAACAACAAATGACATGACTGATGTAAATTGTGCTCAAGTCAGGTTTTATATCTAAGGGACATGTATAGACTGTCACAAGTAATTTCTAATGTAATCTTTAGTGGGAATACGAATGGTTCTGCATTAGATTGTTAGTTTGATCTCTTATGTAAAGTTTTTTTTAGTTTTAGATTAATAAATAATAAACAATATTTTTAACACTACTTATTTAGTTTGATCATATGAATATCACTTTACACTAACATTCGTTTAGATGTTTGGAGGTTCGTTACTCAATTACGCAAAAACGGCCGATCGGATTAGGATGAAATTTAGCACAGAGATAGTTTATAACCTGGATTAACACATGAAATACTTTATAACGTGGTTGTACCTACATTATCTTGGAATAATTTCCAAACTCCGCGCGGGCGAAGCCGCTGGAAAAAGGTAGTTAAATGTTGTTAAAAGTTTTGATTCAAAATATGGGTATTCGCATAAAATGACAAGTTCTATCATTCGTAACCATAAACGCCTAAGAGATAATAAATCATCCTTTACTAAGCTAGCAAGTCATAACATGCCCGTCAAAATCAAAAATGCAAATTCCAACTGAGCTTCTTCATCCACTAAAATGCAACCTTTCATCTTAAAAATCGGAAATATATTAATATTTTCTTGAAGCAACGTCACCGAGCGGCGCTCTTGCATAATTTATTAGAATCTTATTAAAAAGTGTCAGCAAAAGAAAAAGGAGGTCTTCATATTATAAAAAGTCTCTATTATGTCGTTGAACTAAGTTGTTGTACGAAAAAATTAATTATGCTTCTTTTGTTTTCGTACTACCATTGTTCAATTTTATCTTTAAGTAAATAAGTTTCTTAATGATCTTTCAGCGGTTGACTTGAATAGGTCACCCCTTTTTTGGTTCAATCAGGTGGGCAGAAGCAAAAGCCACAAGCATAAGTGTGATTGCTATAAGTATCTCCAAATCAAACGTCCCATTGGTGGAGAAATACCGAAGAAATTATACACTTCATCTTAGCGTATTTAAAGCAATCTTAAGGCTTGTAACCACGCCAAGCACCTTCAGCATTTGGGCACACTAAATTTGTGGGCGAGTGCGGGGTGATGTAGCCTTGCAGTCTTTAATCAGTCGCATTTTTAATTTATTATAACAAAAATAATGCATATATGTAAAAAGTTACAAAATCAAATCATTTTCCTTTGCAAAGCAGCAGACTTATTGCAAAGCAGCAGACATATTTTTTTTTACTCTTTTGTTAAAAAATGAAGGAGTAAAATGGTTTCATCTCAATGATTCGGAGGTGATTTGGTGTTTTTTTCTTCTTATTATTTGATACCCATAGACAAGTTATGCCAGAACCAAATGACGTATCATATATGTAGATTACTAACAATTTTTTTCAAATGTAATTTCTTTGTAAATGCCGACGAAAAGTGGTTTCATCTGCATGCTGTTTTCAACCATTTTTTGACAGGGCAGCCTTAAAATAGTCCGCACGGAATTTGGCTACTAGCTTGGCACTTTCAGCAACGTCCTGCAGCGTACAACAGGACACGCTGGACAAGACATTAAGTGCCCCATTTTTTGTGTAACTACACCTCGCTTACACTCCAGGGCGTCATCAGAAAATCTTCACCTGAGCAAGTACTCTTTGCTTTGGCCTACCTGACTCCGAAGTCTATTTAAAGACTTCCAGGAAAGCCAAGGCAACTAATTTCCAGGTGCACGTTTTTAGCAGGTGGACCGAATGGTTTGGTAGGGAAGCACCATCTTGCCACCGGCTTAGCCTTTCCTTAGACCGTTCGCCAGTGAGTGGGAGGACACACTTTAAAAAGCTTTACAATTAAGTTACACTTAATTCTCGACAAAGTAACAAAAAAAGACTACAAGAATGAATTTGTAAGTTTACCTCACAAAATCACCAGTCGTAAAAATTTGCAGTCAGGACAAAAATAACAAACGTAACAATGAGCAAAGAATAAAGGACACATACAAATATACGTCGTGGCAGGCTGTGAACTAACGAAGCTTTGCGACTAGACCAGCGGTGCATGACTGTGCATTAAATTAGTCGACAAACACACGCTAACCAGGGCTTATGTTACTATGATATATACTCTTACTCACCGGATGATACGGTCCGGTACTCGCAGAAATGTGATATTGGATCGTCGGTGACAAAGTGGAACTTAATTCATAAATCTTCGTTTTGGAAATTGTGGAGGTAAGATAGCTGTTTATCATGCTATGTCGTTTAGTTTCAATGATAAACATTGGTGGTAACATATTCGCAAGCAAGAGAACTTTGCTTTGATGAGTTTCCTTATAGTATTCTGATTTCATTTATCATCATAATCATTTCAATCGTCTACTGCTGGACTCAAGTCTCCAAGCATTGCCACATCGACTGGTTCTGTGTTTCTCGCATCGAGCGGATTCCTACGTCCTTCATAAGGTTATTAGTCCACCTTGTGGGTAGCCTTCTATAATGATTTGCTGTGGCTACAGGCCTATGACTCCATAATGACCTTGACACATATGTTATCTACAGATCAGGGTCAATTAGGGTCAGAAAATTGTGGGGTCACAAATTGTTACAGGTCACCTTGATCAAAGAGTTTTACACCATTAGAAGTCTGAAAATCTTGATTACTGCTTTCAATCAAAAACCTTCCAAAGAATACTTGTAATCGTTTTTAGTTGCCAAAGTATCGACGTACAAGTTACCCACAAAGCAATCATTGAACAATCTGTAAAGTATCACACCAACAAAGTTATCAATTTCGTAACCGAAAGTAGACTCAAGTAATTAGTTCGAACATAAAAAGACACCTGCTACCAAAATCTGCATGCCTTGGACTCACTTACCCAACGGCGAGTAAGTAAGGGTAAGTTAGGAAGTAATTTAATTAAGTAATTAAGCCCTGAAACGTAGTAATCGCATGTAACACCGCCGTTTCACTGACTGCGTTTATAAAATAGAGGTAGCGTTGTTACCACTAAAAATCACCAGAACTCTTTCATAAATCCTCCAACACCCTTATTGAAATACACATAAGTCCTAAAGTTCCATGTGCTGCTTCCAAAAACGCGCAAAACGGTTATGGCCGTTTAGTAATGTTTCCTTTTTTGTAGGTATTAAAGTTAGCGTCAAGTAATCCTCTGCTTTCCATGTAAAAGCATTCCACACCTGGGATCCTTACGTGACACTACGCAATAAAGGTTTTTGTGTTGCAAAGCTACCATTGCAGCTGAACCCAACTTTGCCTCTACAGCGATAAGGTTGAATTTTCCCAGAATTCATGCAATTGCAGGAACAGAAATGAGGTCAATGGAGCAAGAAGCTGAATGCGTTTGATAACTTAGAACAGGTAAAAGACTAGAATGCTAGTAAAGTCCCAAATGTACTAGAATACGGATGTAGTTGGAGATATAAAACTGCACGTGTATTAGAATGAAATTCGAATAATTTATAAGTAATACAGAGAACTTTAAAAAATGGAAAGGTAATCCATGTGATGAAATTCAGTATACAGGTCAGTGAAAAGCGTTTGCTTTGCTTTTATTGTTACTTCGAGACGAGGCGGTTGAATTATTTACTCTAGCTAGTACATAAAATTGCTAACACTATTTTGACTACACAGTTACTTAAAATTAGCTAGAGAAATTTGATAGACGTAATCGGTAAAGGGTTTCGATATCGGAACTTAATAAAACAATAAAATATAATTGATGACATTTGGTAATGTAGTTTCTTGTAGTATGAAATTGAGAAAAATTTTTTTTTTTTGTTTTATCGTGTTAATTTATCGAAGCTTATCACGTCTATGATGTTCACACAAAACATCTTTTTTATTATTGATAGTTTTTTTTTTTTTTTTTTTTTTTTGGGTGGGAAATCATCAAATAACTTCTCCCGCTCTGGGTGGAGCAGGAGGGCGTGTCAGACTTTTACTGACTAAAACCCACCCGTGTTCCTTCAGTAGCCCTTAAGCCAGGGGCTGTGGTGTCTCTTTCGAACAAACCCGCACCCCTGGCAGGCATCGACCCTTGCGGGTCCCATCACTTTTTGTGCTGACATCTCTTTGAGGCGCGCGTGGAACACAACGCGCCGTCGACTTGGGCTTGGTCCTTACCGGACAGCGAGCTACCGATTACTCGCCGTCCGCAAGCCCATGCCTACGGTGGCCGGAAATCGGCCTGGGATTCCCGACGCCCAGGGCGTCTCCGTATCCTGCGGCGGCTGGGGTCGCGAGGGCGCATATGCTGCCTCTCCCTCACGTGCGCCGCCTCCCTCTTCGCGAGCATCACTGCTTCGCTGAAGGAGGTGACGGCTCCCCATGCCCTCTCGCTCCGTACCATGGCCTGGACCAGGGCCGGACGCGAGAGATCGCCGCCGCCGATCGCCTCCACGAGGACACGGCGGTGCTCCGCCCAAGAAGGGCAGACCGCCACCGTGTGCTCCACCGTGTCCTCAGGGCGATCTTCGCAGTGGAAACACCCGGGCGTTTCCTCCCGCCCTATCCGAAACAGGAACCTCCCGAAACAACCGTGTCCGGTGAGGACCTGCGTCAGGCGGAAGGTGAGGACGCCATGCCGCCTCTCAAGCCACTCCTCAAAGAGGGGACTTACCGCCGCAATCAGGGCGTGCCTAGCACTGGGTTGCGACAATCGCACTCTCCATGTCACCATGAGATCCCGCCGGAGCTCTGTCCGCTGTGCCGCGATTTCCCGCGGCAGCGGAGTTACGCCCCGGCGTTTGGCCTCCTCGCGCCACTCCCACATTTGCGCGAGGACCTTTGCCTCCAGATCCCATGGCGGTAATCCGGCAAGGAGGCCCGCCGCCTCGCCGGAGATCGTGCGATATCCCCGGATCATTCTGATCGCCATGACCCTATGGGACGCCCTCAGCTTGCGAGCTGGTTGGCGCCTCAATGTAGGCGCCCACACCGGCGCCCACACCGGCGCCCCGTATAGGGCCATGGACCGCACGATCCCCGCGTAGAGCCTCCGGCAGGAGGCGTTTGGCCCCCCTAGATTGGGCAAGAGCCGCTTCAACGCAGCCCCGGCCCGCTCCAGTCTGGGAGCCAAACGGCGGAAATGCTCCGCGAAGTTCCACCGGCTGTCGAGGACGAGTCCCAAGTACTTCATCGTCGACTCGACGCCGATGTGAACCCCTCCCACCGTTATCTGGGAACCCGTCGGTGGCGCATTCCGAGGACCATGAAACCATATGGCCTCGGACTTGTGCAATGCCACCTCGAGTCCCAGTTGCCGGATCCTATCGACGATTGTCGCAACCCCTTGTGTCCCTAAGTCGGCCGCCGCCTGGTACGACCTCCCTTGCGCCAGGACAAGCGTGTCGTCAGCGTAACAAACTACACTGACGCCGTCAGGGAGGTCGGCGCGCAGCACCCAGTCGTATCCGATGTCCCACAGATGCGGCCCCAGGACCGATCCCTGTGGGACACCGCACGACATCTCTCGCCGGTTCCACTCTCCGAGGTGACCGGGGTAGATGACGGCCCTGTCCGTCAAATAGGCCTCGACCACACGACAGAGGTAGGTCGGCATCCGGTGATACCGGAGTGCCTCCCTTATGCAACTCCAGGGCAGGGTGTTGAAGGCATTGGCGATGTCTAATGACACCGCCAAGACGACCCCACCCCGGGCCACAGCATCCTCCGTCGTGAGGGCACGCACGCGCATGATGGCATCCACCGTGGAGCGCCCCCTGCGGAAACCAAACTGGCTCTCCGCCAAATCCGGCCCCACCCGCACCAGCCACCCGACGAGGCGGTCTGCAATTACTCTCTCAAAGAGCTTGCCTACCTCGTCGAGCAGCACAATGGGCCGGTAAGCGGACGGAGAGTCCGCTGGGCGCCCCGGCTTCTTAATGAGGACCAGTTTCCCCGTCTTCCAGCGAAGTGGGAACTGGCCCTCCTCCAAGCATGCGCTTAGGAGCCCTCTTAGTCGAGGCCCGAGAGCCTGTAAGGCCAGGACCCAGGCTTTGCCGGGCAAGCCGTCGGGTCCTGGGGCGGTATTCTTGGCATTCAGCCTACGTACCGCCACTCTCAGGTCTACCTCGGTCACCTCTGGAGAGTCGTCGTCGTCGTCGGTGTGGTCCGCATCGGGCACCGCAGGAGGCGGAGCCATAGGCGGGGGAGCGTGCTCCCCTCGCGAGGGGAACAGAGCGCTCACCACGTCCTGCACGAGCTGAGGCCGGAGACTCTGCGTCAGCGGGGGAGCCCACGGGCGGATCTTATCCCGCACCGTTTTGTAGGGGCGTCCCCACGGGTCTCTGTTCAGAGTCTCCAGCGACTCCTCGCGGGCCACTACTCTGGCCCGCAGGATCTCGTCTCGCAGGGCGGTCTTCGCCACTCTGTACCCCTCGTACAGCTCCGCCTCAATGGCTACCGTATCCGGAGGGCGGATACGGAGCCTGCGGTGCCTGGAGTAAAGGTGTCGCGCAGCAACACACGCCTCGCGCAGTGCTGTCAACTGCGGCGACCACCAGTACACCTGGCGTGAAGCACGACCTGGCTGGACCCGGGGCATTGCCACGTCACATACCTCGGACATGGTCTCCCGGAACCACTCGGCCTCGTCGTTGATGTCGGCAGGCCTGTCCGGTGATGACACCCAGGCCTGCACGATCGAGGCTTCCAGGAGAAGCTCCCGGTCCAGCTGCTTCAACGCCCACCGCGGACCACACGGGGCCTGTCGGACCGGCGCGCTCGAGGTCTGGGCGGAGACGTCAAACCGGATATACCGGTGGTCGGAATACGTCTCCACCCCCTCCATGACGCGCCAGTCGATGACACACGGCGACAGAGCGGGGCTGGCGAACGAGATGTCCACCACCGACTCACCCCGCATCCGCACACACGTGGCGACAGAACCCCGGTTTAGGACGACCAGGTCTGCTTCCAGAGCCCAGTCCTCCACCATCCTGCCCCGCACGTTCGTCAACCGGGAACCCCAAGCCAAGTTCTTGGCATTGAAGTCCCCGAGGACGAGCACGGGGAGGGAACGAAACCCGACGACGACGTCTCTCAACTCCGCAAGGGAGTTGTGGAACTCGGCGAGAGTTCGGCTCGGGGAGAAGTACACCCCTACCACGACTATCTCCCCGAACCGTGCTGCAACGCAACCCCGTCCCCTCTTGACACTCTCGAGGGTCGGGGTACCGGCGGCGGCCGACGAAATGAAGGTCACTGAGCCGCTCAGGTCCTCCACCCAGTCATCCCTGGGCGGGACAAAGTACGGCTCAGCGACCACGGCGATGTTAATCGACCACTGCGCCATGCTCTGGATCAACAGATCCTGAGCGGCGGCGCAGTGGTTGATGTTCGCCTGGAGGAGGCGTAATGGGGCCGTTAAAGGCATTCCATTTCAGCCCCCTCCGGGGCCTCCTGGGTAGGCCTTGGCGGAATGGCGGCAACTACGACGACGGTGGAGGCGGCAGCGGCGGCGGCAGTGGCGGCGGTTGCGGCGGTGACGGCGGTGGCGGAGGGTTTGGGTCTGCCTCGGCCCCTGGCTTCAGCGGGTGGAGCGCAGGCTTTACTCCCAGCCCGGTGTTCGGCCGGCTTGCCAGCTGCCGCACATAAATAACAGTGCGGCGTGGCAACGCACGAGCCGGCCTTGTGACCGGGCTGACCGCAGCGGAAGCAGTGACTGCTGCGGTCTACCTCCGAGGTGCATTGCACTCCCACGTGGTGGCCCACCTGGCAGCGGAAGCACCTCAGAGGTCTGGGTTCCAGCAGCTTCACCTGCGCAGAAACCCAGCCCACCAGGAGCCTTCGACCCTCCTCGGTTATTTTTCGGGCCGCCGTATTATTGATAGTTCAATTACCTAACTGCAATGCACCTACCTAGCGACTATCTGCGGTCATTGACCCCAAAAAACGTAACATTTTTATTTACTTATCTTTTTTAAAAATCGATATCCGTCTGCGATATAAGCTATAAATAAAATTTTAATTTGTAATAAAAAAAAAATGGTTTATTATTTTCACAAGTAAAACTTAACAACTATTGATTGGAGTCTCCTTTTAAGCAGATATGCCTGTGTTAGGAAACTCCGCTCTTTCATAACTTAAATTAGTATATTTTACTTGTTTTATACAAATGTAGGGTGAAGGGAATAATCATAATTTGACTCTGTAGATGCGTGAAAATATCATGTCAGTAGTATTAAGTGATGATCAAACGATCAACAAAATACCGTTGCACTAATATGCCCCTGCAATCATGATAAAACAGGAATAAAATTGATTTTTTTAAATTGAGTAATATTATAAATTCATAATTACATATCCATTCATTTTGTTTCCTGCCTATTCCATACATTGAGTTAGTCTACGGTATGTTGCCGTTAAAAACTTAGCAACACGCATTGCGTGTTCAGAAGGTGTAGACTCCTGCTGTGGTGCAAACCGAGTGTTACATTTGTTATTTTTTATAACGTTTCAAAAATTAGACCAACGATAGGACATCGTTATAAATACCCCTTACGAATCCCGTGGATTAGTTTGTAATATGATGCATTAATCTTCTTCTTAGCGTGTGTATGGCAAAAACAACACAAAAAATGTACCCTATTGTTTTTTTAAATAAAGAAAACAACAGATTTAAGCAGTTCTTGCCAAAGATCACATCTTCCTGTGGAGGGGTGGCCAGCTTCGCCCTTTCGATGCGGCAGGCTATTGTCCTGCTAATTTCTGGAGGCGCGATGGTAATCGGAGGATACAGCATTCCTAACGGGTGCTGGGGTCGGTTTCAGCAACCAGTATAATCTAGTCTTAGCTGTATCCACTAATTTCGAGTGGGTCGATTGGCTCCATACTGGCCAGGCATATTCATTAATTAATCGTTAATCACTTATGACTGTATAAACATGCCTTTACCAAATTGTCATCAGAACTTGTAGCAGTTGACAGCAATGTTTACAAACTTTGCACCATTGGATCGAGGAAGACGCAAATTCAATGGAATACCCACGCCATTGATGCGGTCTTTTATTCCAACTTCCAAGTATTGAACTGTTAGTAAACCTCAGTTATGTTAGTATCATCATCATTTTCGTTTGAAATTACGTATACATTATTAACTGTCATCTTATTTACTGTACCTGCAATCTATGCAAATATTTTTTTTACTTACTTTACTTACTTACTATGGATTAACATCGCATGTACTTTTTTCTTGTCACATCAGCAGGTCTTTTTGGTGCAGTATTCGAAGCTGATATATTCAACAAAATGGACTCCTAAAATTCGATAACCCCTTTTGAAACAATTGTGTGACAATGCGTATCCTCTTGGTTGAAGACCGGTACTTATCGACGGCAATTTAACGAAGATTTCTCAAATCAAAACATATTCGACAGACTATATATTGTGGGTTATCGGGTTTTCTATCTAATATAATCTATTTCAAACACCGTCTCAAGTAATTGGGAGGAAAAACAAGAGAGGAAGAACTACGTAGAGAAAGTGAAGCTCTAAATTCTCTGATAACTTAATGATGTAAAATTTATCTAACGTTCCCGCCTATCTCTTAAGAAAGTGGCATAATGATACTGACAAAGGGGGAATTTATTCTGTAGCGATAACAAGAACACTTTTTTATATCAAAATCAAAGCGTTGTTCGAGTTTCTTTGATGTACCACAATTCCTTCTCGACTGGGAATCGAATTCGGAGCACGTAAAGTTATAATCATGTTGGAGTCCTCCAATGTTTGATAAAGTCTCGTGTGGACGAGAAATGGCGTGCAATTTGTGAGCTTAAAATATAGCAAACTTTGATATTTTAAACATTTTTCAATGTGCCACGTAAAAGTTTTTTGAATTTTTTGAATTCTTCATATTATCATGTAAGTATTAAAAAGTAAGAACGTAAGATCATTAATGCAATGTATCTGAATTTATTTCAATATTAATTCTGGAGACTATGGTTTGTCAACGAGAAGAAAAAAAAACGTAAATCACAATGGGCTGTTTTCACATAAAAAAGTGTAACATGATGCGCATAGTAAAACAATTGTCCATTACGAAGAACAAATTAAATATGTACACCAAACTTAAAGCACCGGGTAAAAATAAACAACACCATATCTTTGTTTCTGCTTTTAGGTTCCACATTGACATTTCCGTAATTAAAACCTTAGTTTCAAGTATTTCAAAGGCCTGTATTTATTCTGGCAACTGTTCCAGTTGGGTTGAGTGAGCCTTGTGTCCGATTGGCCGGGATTTCGTCGAAAATTGCCCAAATGAAAGCTCAATGAACGTGTCACGGCGAGTCGCCGGGCACATTTGTCCACGTCCCGAATTGTCCGCATTGCCGTACACTAGAGGTGGCGGGCGTCGATAAACGCTACGATAGCTAAAATAAGATATTAAAAAGTTAGATAAAACATTTATAATATTTTTGTTGATCATCATTCTGAAGTAGGGGAGTAAAATCAGTTTAAACTAAACATTAATTTTATAAACAGGACTATTCGCTTAGAGATTTGAATTAGATTTTACTATTTAAGTTGTTATATACGTAAACAGTCATATAACTTCTTCTGTTTCGGTCTTCACAAAATTCTGTGCAAAAAAACAGGGAAAAACGTTTACTGTATCTACTGTCGTCGTAATTTTTTATTTAACAATTTATGTACACACATACCTATATAAACAGACAAGAATAAAAGAGACAAAAACAGGTAGAAAGGTGATGATTATTTCTAAAGAAATCTCTACCAAAATTTCTGCAATAAGAAAGTAGATGAGAAGGTGTAGATAGCGTGTGCATAATGGATTGTTCTCAATTATAGTAAATCTAATCGGTATATCTTATTTTTTATAGGTAAATGATAATCAAATCAAAAGTATTGCGAAGTAAAAAGTAAAAAACTATCGTCTTGGAGAGAAAAGATCCTGCTGAGTAAAATACACCGGCAGTTTTTTTAAAGTTATCGATACCTTCTTTAGCGAATGCCACATCCCTAGTTGACACAAGCTGCCCTAGGGGTCGGACGTCGGGTCATCACAGGGAGCGATCCGCCTCCCGTGTCTATGACACAACGCGCTGTCATTTATCCGCATGCAAAAATAGCTTGCATAGTAATGAATGACAAAATACTGTGATCGCTTCATTAGTCTATGTCTGTGAGTGAAAGGTTTGGGGTTTGATTCCTGGGGAGGGTAAAATAAGCAATTTTATGGTTCAGTAGATTTTTATTGTGAGTGTGAGTAAATAAGTGGTCATTATACTAATTTGAATTCAAAGAAATCTGCGTAATTTTTATTGTGAGTATGTGTAAATAAGTGGCCTTTATACTGATTCGAATTCAAAGAAACCTACGTAATTTTTGACACTCGAATATTTATATCAAAGTCTTCCATGTTATTGGACCTCCTTAGGCGGAATTATACAAATTGTGGCTTGAAAGCCTATTATACAGTTTCAAACAATTAAAGAGTTATTTCAGATCTACAAAGTAGCAATAATTTGAGTTGGCCAAAGTTAACTGACGCGGAGCATTCTAATTTTGTACTGTAACAGTAATTTTGTAACGAATAACTTTTCAAAGAAACTCCAAATGGCGCTAAAAACTCAGTCGACTACGATTTCCGCTAAAGAGAGTAAGAGAGTCAATGTTACCTTTAATAATGTTATTTTTATGAATAATTTGACCGAATTAAATTAGATATTTTTGTGAAATATGAACATGATTATTAATGCAGGACATGCACAAATCCGAGCACCAATAAACTTTACGAGTTTTCCGGTAGATTGTCAAAAAAAAAATCATTCATACCAACCTTGACAATTACGAACATATTTTTTTTTTAAATCAGCGAAATTGAACGAGCCGTTCTCAAGTAATGATCTATCCATGCATGCGATATTTATCTCTCTTGTTGACTGTACTTATATTTTAAAACTTCAAGTATAGCGTTAAATGAACTACTTCCGCGTTATCAATATCTAGTAAATACAGCTACTACAATATAATAGCATTTATAATTAGAGAGAGCGCTTGGCAATTAATGGATCATTGATCATTGATCCACTAATTGCCAAGCGCCTCTGATTATGGTACAATCCCACTGAGAATTCTAACTGTATTGCCAGTCAAAGCTGATGAAGGTTTCAAGTAAATTATGACAAGGAACAGGCTGCATTCAAAAATGACATTACCAGACGATCTCGCCTATATTCTTTAGAAGGGTTAGGGTAGCAGAGGCATACCTGCCTGAACTCACATTAACTTAAGTCTCAAAACCCCTACTGCCATCAGTCGGGCGTCACTCGTGTGGCTACTGAGAAATTTCTAAAAACTATAACACCGCTCCAAACCAGGACCTTAGCAGTCACTCACGCGACTAAAAGCAATGAGATACCTTTACTTTACCATTTTTTACCTTTATTGGCCCTCAGCTGGGCAAGTAAAAAATATAGCTATAAAAAAAAACTATTCCACAAAAGAGAAGCAACTAAAAAGCATCTATCCGTCTACCTCCATACCCTCAGTTTCAAGATTCTTCATAATATCCGGTGTAAAACTAAACCCCTCGGACTACGCTGCCTGGCCCATTAAATTAAATGTGCAGGCTTTAAGGTAACGGCTACTTATGCTCCCACGTAGCTTGGATATTATTTTGATCCAACCTCTTTTACTTGAAGATTTCAGTCCCGGAAGACATTGAGGTTTTTTGTCGGGTTTTGTGTTGATATCGCAGTGTTTTTTGAAGGTGTGAAGATTTGATGACTGCATCTCTCATTTATTTCATGTGAGTGACTTTCACATTGTTTCGTATTTGGTTGGCAGAGTAACTGGGGCCTTGCACAGGAAGTGGACCAAATTTTGGGGAACATGTAACTAATTAGTATTGGTAAAGACTTCAATCAATTTCCTACACCAGGGGTATCGCCTCTCGAGAATTTCGTGCAAGCTCTCAGTTTTACTCTCAATACCACCATACTTTTTTTTTTTTTTTTTGGGTGGGAAATCATCAAATAACTTCTCCCGCTCTGGGTGGAGCAGGAGGGCGTGTCAGACTTTTACTGACTAAAACCCACCCGTGTTCCTTCAGTAGCCCTTAAGCCAGGGGCTGTGGTGTCTCTTTCGAACAAACCCGCACCCCTGGCAGGCATCGACCCTTGCGGGTCCCATCACTTTTTGTGCTGACATCTCTTTGAGGCGCGCGTGGAACACAACGCGCCGTCGACTTGGGCTTGGTCCTTACCGGACAGCGAGCTACCCATTACTCGCCGTCCGCAAGCCCATGCCTACGGTGGCCGGAAATCGGCCTGGGATTCCCGACGCCCAGGGCGTCTCCGTATCCTGCGGCGGCTAGGGTCGCGAGGGCGCATATGCTGCCTCTCCCTCACTTGCGCCGCCTCCCTCTTCGCGAGCATCACTGCTTCGCTGAAGGAGGTGACGGCTCCCCATGCCCTCTCGCTCCGTACCATGGCCTGGACCAGGGCCGGACGCGAGAGATCGCCGCCGCCGATCGCCTCCACGAGGACACGGCGGTGCTCCGCCCAAGCAGGGCAGACCGCCACCGTGTGCTCCACCGTGTCCTCAGGGCGATCTTCGCAGTGGAAACACCCGGGCGTTTCCTCCCGCCCTATCCGAAACAGGAACCTCCCGAAACAACCGTGTCCGGTGAGGACCTGCGTCAGGCGGAAGGTGAGGACGCCATGCCGCCTCTCAAACCGCTCCTCAAAGAGGGGACTTACCGCCGCAATCGTGGCGTGCCCAAATACCACCATACTTAGTTCGGGTTTTAGGTACCTGAGACATGTTGCTCTTCTAGTTTGGAACCAGCAACCTGATATTTAAAGAAGGCCTTGCGTTTATGTCTGCGTCATTTGCCAGTAAGGCTACGGTTTTCTTGAAGACCGGTTCTTCTTCTTTTCGAATCGTAGGTAACTACATGTATTTTGTTAAAGGTAGGCGGCCATGTAAATCGCAGCATCAGTGGAGTGTTTTGGGTCCTCAAAAGTGAAAGGTTTGGGCATTATTATTCTTTTTATTTTTACAATGCTGACATATTCTCGTCATTATTTGACATTATACATCAATTTTAATATCAACTATTTTTTAGTGATTGTCATGTTAATCATGTCACTATGTTTAATTAGGTTCATTTTATTTATGTAGATTATTTTACATATTGTGAATGGGAGAACGTTGTAGGCCTTACAGACTGTAGATTTGTTGTAGACGATTTTCTATTCTGGATTCGTCTAAGTACCTGGTACTTATTTACAGGCCTGCACTGTCCTCCCATACATTTTATATCTGAAAACATTGTTAAAGCCAATCATTTTTAAAAGAGTAACCGTGGAGTTTCTTGCCGGCTCTTCTCCATAGGAAACAACATTTTGGAACCGTGCACCTAGCTTCTGACGTTTCATAAGTGCCCATGCAGGTTTATATGAAATAAAAATATTTTGATTTTGATTTTTGATTGACTAGAACTATGTAAGAATCACATAAAAATCAATTTTTCTGAGGCCCTAGCACGAATGAGTGACGTAAATAAAATGTAAATTCGATCAATTTTTGTTTTGCGAAAATACGACTATTACATCACTTTGGTTTTAATGTTTGCGATAAGCACAATCAGTATCACGCGTATAAAGAAAACGATTGATGGAAAAAAAGTTCAAATTCACGGTATGTTTACACAATGCTTTCGCTGTAGGGCCTCTAGGCTAATTTACATTCAGCGGTACGAATAGGTGGTATATGCATTCTGATTGACCTATACCACCCACAACTCTAGCATTACATTCTACAATTTTGATGTTACACTACGGTGTGAGCGCCAGCATTTTTAATAAGTTTATTACCGGACGGCCACTAACGAACGGTCGCAGGCCGGGACACAAATTGACAATAAATAACAAATGGCTAGGTGAAGCTACCCTTTGTCTGTAAATTTACTCTCTATATCTTTGTGGGTGTTCATATTTTACAGAACCGGGTACCAATTAGGATGGCCAGTATCAATCAATGTGAAAATGAAAGAGAATATCAACTTAATTTGGTCCGATATTCTTGGGGTTACAAGAATAATTTCGAGTAGTTCTTTTTTGTAACTGATGTCTGATGCTGGTTTTGAAGCAGCAATACTTTAACTAGGAGGTGCATGCAAATTCTCATGAATTTTAATCCTCACTCCCACCTGTTGTATCGTTCGCGTAGACCTAGCTTACATGACGAAGTTTATAATTAGTTAAGGCTGGATTTCACAAACGAAACTGAACGCAATCTACACAACTAAACCGCGCTTCGAGATCATTGTAGTGGAATATTGACCCTCACTCCCTCAACTCAACAGCACTTAAACACAGTTTAGATTCATTGGTGAAATCTGCCTTAAACAAAAACTAATTTAGATTGCCCTTTATCGGAAGCATAGGGTAGGTTTTTATATCAAAGCACGACTAATCGCAAACTTCGTATGAATGATAACTAATCGAAAAGTTTAACTGATTAATGTTCGGTTATCACAATAATAAATGCACAGAAATAACTACTATCATTGATAGTTTAGACCACAGGCTAACGTGGCACTAACGTGAATGAACCTCGCAACATACAATCACAACCACATTTCGTTTTGATTTAATATGTCAAATAATTACAGTCCACAGTTTCATTTGGGGGTTAGAGGTCAGTATTAACCAAAGTTTAATGCAAATAAATCCAAAACAAATATTTATCATTGCTTCCTCTATGACAAAATGAACTAAGTCAACATTTTGAAGTTTTGTAATTCCGCAGTCTTGACTTATAGTAGTAGGAGGAATATCATTACGTTTAAAGTTAGAGGTCTGCTTGACCTTTCATTCTCCTAAGGTTTAAAATATCCGAGAAAATTTCCCTCAGTTTATAGTAGTAAATATTTTAGTAGAAACTCACACAGAATATCATAGAGCCTAAGTCTCTTTACAACAATTCAATATTCGTATAACAATGCAAAATGTTTTGTTCGTGCGTCAAGCGACATTTTGCGTCTTAAACTACAATATTGATATTTTAAAAACCCACAAGACAGACCTTTTCGACAATTCCCAAATGTCCCATTTTGTAAGTTGCCTCACTTTACGATAGGAACGGAATAACAGTGGCCACAAATTCTAATTTAGCATTCATGCAATATAAAACAACCGCAAAGCCACTGATATCAATTAAAATATAGCTGTAAATGTTATGATGTCGACAAGTTGCTCTATTGGTATCGACATTTAGAACACAATTTGTAATATCATTAATATTGCATGTTCTTGTTTCTGAGCTACTGAAGTACTTAATATTTTATGTTTTGCTGATATTAGGTACCTGCATTGGTCTAAAGTATATATAAAGACGAATTGTTTCATTGATTTATGTGTCACCGTAAGATTGTGAACACCCTTAGTTAATAATCGATTTCGAGAGATTCTGTACTGTCGATAAATTGTGAACTGCACCATACTGCTTACCGACTTACGAATAGGTAAGATTTGAACTGCGACCAGCCGCGCGCTCGCGCGCGGCTGGTCGCCAAGCGAGCGAAGCGAGTGGTGCCGCGGCAGCGGCCTCGACCGCTATTTCTAAGTTAGTGGCAGTTATTCGACTATTTAGTTATAGCGATACTAGTTCACAATTTGACGGACAGATTACAAACTGTCGAAAAATAGTGCGTTATATTGTAAATGGTTTTTGCATTTCACAATTTATTGACAGTTTATAATCTCGCGAGATAGATTATGAACTAATGGTGTTTACAATCTTACGGTGACATATAATATAATGTTGTTATGAATCTGCCTAGCTTTTTCCCGATTTTGTTGGGGTCGGCTTCCAGTCTAACTACCACCATTCAGGTACTAGATATCACATTACTTCGTAAGACTGGCAGTCAGACTTTTGGGCTTCTGACTATCCAAATCGACGATAAAAAATCTACGAATGACGTAACGTGCTTTCGGGGACACAGGTCTATTTTGTACTGGATGGTCACTCATCCAGTCGCTCCATGTAAAATACAGGTATTCAGCAGCATCCGGGTAGACTGTAAACCAGCCACAATATGGTTGGTAAAGTCTAGGTAAAAGATTATGTTCACTCATCCACGAACTGACCGCGTCAAGCGTGGCTTAACTTTCGGTCGACACGTAAAATACGTCGTCAAACTGTGACAGTTATCACAACACCCAATCCTTTAATTACAGCTACAAGTAGACCAAGTCAACAAATAGACAATACAATTCACTCCCCATCTAAAACCAGTAACTGAACACGGGTCCCACACGAATTAATTAAAAACCGCCATGATAACCGTACCGTGTGTCAACTGCCAATTAAGATCTATTAAACATTATATCGCCTCTTCCTCACTCGCTGGACCGTGGCAGTACACATAAAGCATTTGTTAAGGACTTTCTCGACGCCTCGAGTTAATCAAGGAACACGAATGTATTGAATGTCTGGATATGACTCATATTTTATTACACGTAGGTTGCAAAATCACTTTGGTTTTACGAACACTCACAAACTCAAACACAGAAGGTGTCTTCTTCCCATGGCGGCAGACAAAAACTACAGAAGGCCGCCACCTTCTACGATCCTTAAATACTCCTATTGCGGTTACGAAGAGGAGCAATTCTAGTAATTTTAAGAACGTTCACAGTCTGTTCTCAGTCTCCATCTGTCAAAAATACCTGGAGTTTCCATCCATTTTTGACAAGTTTTTGACATCTTGTCGCCGAGATGACACTGCGACTAGATTTTGAACGTTTTTAATTACGAGAATTGGCCACCTGGTCATACACGCGCGCCGGTAGTGTGCACTACGCACCTGACCTTCCTAAAGAACATCACCAATAAGGTAAAGTATGTCCTCATAGGGCGTCCCCTCAAAGCTTTTCCACTCTGCCTTGTCTGCCTTATTTTACGAGATATGTTGCATTAGTAACACCTTACACGGGCTGATTCAACATCATCGTCATTTTACCCGAAAGACGTCAACTGCTGGACATATTTTACCTCCAAGCATCGCCACTAATTGACATTAAGATTTTTAAACCCTTTATCCAATTACCTTTGAGTTACAGATTACCTTAAACCTAGGCTAGAATGTGCGAAGTAACTCAAATATTTCGCCTCTGCATGGCCAACTTTGTCTATATTTAGATTTTTTTTATGGTCATCTGAAAAGATGACAGTCGAAATATCACCAGCAATGAGACACGTTAAAGTCATCATCGTCTGATCTGTCTAGCCTTGTGGTGCCGGACGTTAAAGAATAGCACCATCCCATTTTTTCCCGTGGGTGTCGTAGAAGGCGACTAAGGGACTTATTAGAGAATGGGTACCAGCGTTCTCTATGAATTTAACCACCATATTGCGATCGCCAACCCGCCTGCCAAGCATGGCGATTATGACAAAACACCCCTTTTGGGGGAGGCTTATGTCCAACAGTGGAGGTCTTTCGGCTGAAATTATGACGATGCCATGGAGCAACTGGAAAGTGCGCAGGTTTATTGGTTTTCGTCATGTATATAAATAACATAGGTAGGTACCATAAACATCAGTTTAGTATCGCACAAACTCCAAAGCCTAATGCTATCTAGATTACATTTTACGGCGTTCCCATTACACCATTTTCTAAAACCTTACAGCCTGAACAATCAAAGTAACGTTAATGGCACTTCTAGTACGCAATAAAAGGACAGTAACTGTATCTTTCGGTTGTACTTATTTAGACTTATATCCTCAAGAAAGGGTACTCGTCTTTCGATTACCGGATTATTATTTCATTAGAACAACTGCCGTTAAATTGGCTTGCGTTTGTTTTCTAAGTCTAATTTACAAACATTGGCTGTGAAGCGTTATTAAGGAAGGTAAAGATGTTTTTAGCAGAATATTCCGTTGTGCTGTTAATGTAGAATTAAGTGCTAACGGTTAATGAAATTATCGTTAATACCTGGTGAATTAATTTTCCTGTTTGCCTTATTATTGAACGAGAATATTTTGTAAACGTTTATTTATAAAAATGAGCACATTCACAAAGTATTTTAATTATTAAAATAGTACACAGTTAAAAACTTATTAACCAAGCATAAATATACAAAATAATTAGACAGTATGTACAAGTATATATAAAGTAAAAAAGGGAAGAGCTCACTGTGCATCAAAGAATTCGTCCGCATCGCTGTCAGTGGGAAAAGTGCCCAAAAGGCTGGCAGCGTTGCCACGTTGGATGGCAACGCTGATTCTTTGACCTAAGAATAGGCCAGCCCTTTGGTCACGTGAAGAGTCGACCAACCGCTTGGCGATGTCCCGAAATACTCGATGAGCGCTTGGACCCCACGGCCCTAGAGTTTCAACCCCAAACGGCTCAAATATATAGCTCCCAATAAGGTTGTTGTATTTGCGCCGTTTGAGGTTTTCTGCACCTGCAGCAGCCGCACCAGCGCAGCCCGCCGTGCTCAGAAGATGGGATGGCGCGAGGGTGTCGACACAGGTAGCATCCCACACCAAAGGCCTACCCACCTTCCAAGGCATTATTGTCATTCCGTCTGGCCTCTTTCCATCGTCGCGTGCCAAGCCATTCGGTTCTAAGACAGCTGGCACCCCGGCGGTGACAAGAGCCCGACGGATGATGTCATTAATGCTGGCGTGCCGTGCCAGCCGACCAGCGCTCTTGCTGCAAGCAAGGCCATGGTGTCCGAGGCGATCAACTGCTTCACCACACTGACAGCGATGCGGAGCCACGCAAGGTGCACCCAGACGCAGACTTGTAGCGAGCCGGAAAGTAGAGTCACCCAGCATAGTACCTATGTTAGGTGACGGTAGCGCCTGAAGCCAAAGTCCCGACTCCCATTCTCCCACAGCCAGCAGGCGGGCACGCTCAGCAGTATTGGTGGACGTATTAATGAGATTATTCCGTACCAACCTGCAGAGCGGCTCATCCCACTGTCTTTGGGAAGATGGGTTCAAGGGCTGAACCGTATTCGGACAAGCCATCTTCCAGGCGTTCATAGCATCGGTCAAACACGGCACTTCAGACTCAACTTGAGAAGGGGCTAAGATTTTTTTGGTTAACTGTTTGGTGCTGTGGACCGAGGACAGGAACGCCGGTAAGCTTACACTAGAAATTTTGCGGACGCCGAGCCCACCAAAACGGATGGGTAGTGTGGCTTGCAGCCACGAGCGGTCGTCTAATGCCACATTTAAAATGGATGTTAAAGTGCTTTTAATAATTTGATCGGCTTTGTCTAAAAGGTGTGGTTGCTTCCATAGGGGGGAAGAGCGGAGGAAATACATGAAATTTGGACCGAAACAGCAGTATCTGATAAGGGTGAATGCCGAATGTAAATTAATTTTAGAAAGTCTATCCGAAATATCGTTAAAATGTTTAATTTTGTCGTCAATGAAACGTGAAAAACTGTCTTCTAGAATTGGGGAACCTAGGAGGTGCAGTGAACAATGAAGCAAGAGGCCTTAACGGCAACACGCACAGAACGCAAGAGCAAGCAAAGCTATGAGAAAGAGCTCATCTGTAACTACTGTTCCGGTAAAGGACACAAAGTTCGGAAGTGCAAAAAGTGGATAAAGGATGGGAGGCCACCCAAACCCACACCAGGCACATCAGCAGCTGCTTCGACGTCAAAGCAAGTGCAACACATTTCTCTGTTAGTGAATGCCTGTTCCTCTGGACAAACTCAAGACAGAGAAAGCTGGTTCGTTGACAATGGAGCTACAACTCACATTGCGGTAAGAAGAGCTTATTTCCAGGAGTTTCACGAATTTGATTCAGACCATACTGTATCAACTGCGGACGGGAGTGTCATACCCGCGATAGGGAAAGGCACCGTTGAGGTGGAATCAAATGTCAGTGGCAAGAGGGAGCGAATAACACTCAACGATGTATGGTTAGTACCATCACTAACGAAGAACCTCTTCTCACCGCTTGCAGCACAAGACAGGATGCAGAACAGCATCTTCAGTTCCACGACTAGAGAGTGCAAACTAGATATTGGAGGCACAACTATAGTTGTTGGAAAGAGAGTCCATCATGGAGGACTTTACAGGTTGGACATGAAGACGCTCATGCCAATTAAACCATGGACCATAGAGGTCAACGCTGTGACTGGCTCTAATATGCTACAGCTATATCATGAGCGATTTGCACATCAGGACAAGAAACATGTGATCCGCCTCGTGAAGAGAGAGCTTGGAGTACAGTTGAGTCCTGACAACGTCAAATGTGAAGGCTGCATTTATGGGAAGTCACACAGAAAACCATTTGGAAAAAGGGAAAGAGCAACAGCTGTAGGAGAGCTGATTCACACCGATGTTTGCGGTCCCTTCGTAGATAGCATCTCAAAATACAAATATTACGTACTCTTTAAGGATGACTACTCTGGCTACCGCATGGTCTACTTCATCAGAAACAAATTTGAAGTTAAGAATAAACTTCTTCAAATGTTGCAAGAAGCTAAGACCGCTGGATATAAAATAAAGACGATTCTTAGCGATAACGGAGGTGAGTTCGACAACAGAGAAGTACGAGATATTTTACAGAAATATGGCATTCAACAACGGCTGACAATGTCTTACACTCCCGAGCAGAATGGATGTAGTGAGCGCGAAAACCGTACATTAGTTGAAGCTGCGAGATCTATGATGCATGCAAGAGTAGAGCTACCGCAAGTACTCTGGGCAGAACTTGTCAACACTGCCGCGTATGTACTTAACAGGACAGGTCCATCGAGAGTTGAGGGTAAGGTACCTTACGAGCTCTGGCATGGAAAAAAACCCAAGATAAGTCACTTGAGAGTTATCGGAAGTGAATGCTTTGCTCACGTTCCAAAACAAAAACGAAAGAAGCTCAACAAAAAGGCAATAAAAGGCAAGCTTATAGGCTATGAAAACGACGATGGTTATCGTATTTGGGACGGAAACAATACGCAAAGGTCGAGGGACATAACCTTCCAAACTGACGTCGAGTTCCGGATTTGTACAGGAGTTCCTACAACTTCAAGTTCAGAGGAGGATAACCAAACGTTTACGCAAGATGCTATGCCTGAAAGTACTATAGAGGAGCAGAAAAATAATCATGAACATGCTCTAGAGGGAGATGAAGAGAATGATGATCATGTACATGTTGAAGTTTTGGGAGATAGAGACGAAACCAGAGAGGATGACAGTACTAACGAAGAGTTCGTTGACGCTAACGAGGAGTTAGAGATAGTCATCCTCTCTGGTTTCGTCTCTATCTCCCAAAACTTCAACATGTACATGATCATCATTCTCTTCATCTCCCTCTAGAGCATGTTCATCATTATTTTTCTGCTCCTCTATAGTACTTGTAAATGATTTTCCACTGAAGATCAAGGTCAAATTTCTCATTCTTTCCTTTTTACTATCCTACTTATATTATAAACGTGAAAGTTTGTATGTTGAGATGTTTGTGGCTCAATCACGCAAAAGCGTTTGAACGGATTGCCATTGACATTTAGCACACAGATAGTTTGTATCCTGGAAAATAACATATATGATACTTTTATCCCGATAATACATTCCCTTTTCGACACCCCCGCGGGCGAAGCCACTGGCAAAACCTAGTTAGTATTAAAACTAGATGACTTAATTAGGTACAAAACTCGTATTTTATATAATTTCAACGTTTATGCATTACTCAAAACGAATCACAATCACATAAAGTAATCACAGTTGAAATTAAAAGAGCATCCTGCGAGACGTCGCGACGTCTTAAGATTAAAGTTTACACAACAGAAATATTTCTGAAACGTCGACTTGGAAAAGTTTCGTCTTTGTCATGTAAGAAAATACGGAGGAGTAGGATCGTTTGTCTTCGGCGAGTGAAGCACTAAACTCGAGGGTTTTGCATCCACAGCAATAAATATTCGTGAGAATGTAAAAGCAGATACGGAGAGGAATTAAAACGATGGATCTAGATTTGTAAAGGCTTTTTCATTTGATAGATGTTTTAGTAAAGGTTTTGTGACAGTACCTATGACTCCTGAGAAATGGCTTTCGGCATCTTGTCTGGATTGTGAAAAAAATCAGTATACATTTTAATGTGCCTACATAGTCCTAGGTATATTCAAAATCGATGACCTAACACTAATGGCAAATGTTTTAGATTCCAAGAAGATCAAACCTAGCTTTTGAGGGTCTGATCAATAAATCTGCTATCATATATTGTTGAAAGCTTAGAATTGTTTAATAATTGGTTTTTCCAAAATAACAACATTTTACGACAAATAACAGTTATTTCAGATATTCTTTGGTAAGATGTTTCAATGTTGGTTAAGATCCGTTTATATCCATCAGCTTTGCCATTTTGACCTTCCATGAACTTTTACCCATGAGTACAATATCAATATGAAAGAAATATCTCTTAATGACTAAAAATCTTGTACGAATAGTTGAGTTTTCGACTTTTGTATCGCTTTTGTATTTAGTACTTTATTGATATTATACGTGCAGTCATAAGTAAAGTTGCATATAGAAAGTAAAGATGCCATGGTTGATAATACAAACTGTAACCATGAATTCAGAATATCTTTCTAGACCCCCAGCGCCGAAATTTTTCCTCGGTTATACAATTAAAAATCCGCTGTTTCATAGAAAAGTGCAATACCTACGCAGTCAAAATGTATGGAACAGCAATGTTTTTTTTTTTGGCGTCTAAAATGATAATATGCTGAAGTAATTAATGGTTACAGTTTCGCATTGCTAAAAAACTTATCCTGTATAACCATACCTTAGTTGATTATATAGTAAACATGCCATAGTTGATATCTAAATAAAAATTTGAAAAAAGCGATAAACAACAGTTTATTCAACTAAAGTCTGTCTGGACTAGCCAGACAGCATTCCTATAAATAAAAACTGCGCAATAATTCGCAGCAATTAGTCAAATTGATTCAATCGCTAATTGAACGCTTCACAATGCAGTTGATGACATACGTTTCCACTTGAACGCGTTCGTTCACGATTCAATGAATAAATAAATAGCTTTCGGCTCCAGACGACTGTAACTGTGAAGTATTATGACTTATTTTTTTGTTCTTCCAAATTTTTTTAGCCCTAAAATATAAAGAAATGGTTGCAATTACTTTGCAGGAGGCAGATGGAGACACGTTATGTCACTTCTTCTTGTGCCTGGCGTTGTAAATCTTTTCTGGAGTATTTTGCTTGTGTTTGCAACATGCATTAAACGATACGGGAATATAATGATATAGGTACTTATATGTGTATATTTACATCGATATTGATTTAAAATATCTCCGAAAAAACGACTTTCTTCAGTAGTCATATTTTTTCGGCAAATATCAACAACGGAATCGTACTATCCTACTTCTATATAATATTATAAAGAGGAAAGATTTGATTGTTTGTTTGTTTGCATTGAATAGGCTCCGAAACTACTGAAACGAATTAAGACATTATTTCACTGTTTGGAAACTACACTATCCCCGGGTGACATAGGCTATATTTTATCCCCGTATTCCCACGGGAACGGGAACTATGCGGGTGATGCCGCGGAGCGCTGCTAGTATTTAATAAATGTGTAAAGTTGTATGCTCGGATGTTAAGATGTTTGGATGTTTGTTAATCAATCACGCAAAACGGATTTGGACGAAATTTGGTACACAGAGTATTTTTAACTTGAAGTAACACATAAGATATTTTTTTACACCTAGGTCAAAATTTGAAACACAGATAGCTTATAACCTCAGTTTACACATAGAACACTTCTTAGGTTTTACGTTCCCGTGGGTCAATTTTACCTACACGCAGGCGAAGCAACTGGCAAAACCTAGTACCTAACATAAAATATGCTAGCTTTGCGGTGTTTTTTCATCATTTCAGCCGAAAGACGTCCACTGCTGGACATAGGCTTCCCCCAAAGTCCTCCACTTCGACCGGTCTTATGGTTCCCACAACTAGTGGATTCCCGCGGCCTTCACAAGGTCATCGGTCCAATCTACGTCTTTCGGTACACGGTCGCCACTCCAGAACCTTTCGGCCCCATCGGCCATCTGTTCTGCGAGCAATGTCCTCTACGGTGGTATTTGTTCCTAAATAATTGAACTCAGTAAGTGCAAGAAAAAATGGAATTGCTCTTTATCTTTAGTTTTGTGTCGCCAGCTAAGAACAACAAAGCACACATTTCCTTATGGTACATTCATAGCTAGGTTTAAATTTAAAACTAGAATAAGACGCAAAGGAACCATTTTGCTTTTCAACGTCACACTAGGTTGAGCCACATTTAGTCCATAAAAGAAAATATAAGCATAAATTAAATAAAAGGCATCATTCTCAATTGTTTTAGTAGTTCCAAATTGTAGTTACCCAATCATTGTCTCGTTTATCATATTTGAATGGAAAGAAACTCGTAGAACAAATAGTATGCAAACAATAGTTTTTCACGATTTCACGGGCCGTGTAGTCGCTTTCAGTCTGAATAGCGTTAAGGAAATTATGCGGAGCGCAACAGGCTTATATTGTGAAAAATACTATCTATTCAGAGATGGCTAACGAAATGAAATATTTCTTTCAAAACAGTTTATGCTTCCAACTTTGTTTGTTCAATAATTATTGTAACTGACACTAATTTTAGATAGAAAAAAATAAAACATTCCAGCTTAATCGACAAACACTTTTTGTAAGATTGATACTGAAAAGCCGTTATAAGGGTTTTTAAGGGAGCTATAACTAAATAAGACATCATGAGGAAACAAGTGGCCTAGAACCAAAACCTGCACTACCAACCCGCACTGGGCCCGCTTTGTGGATTACGGCCAACTCCGTGTTTCCCAGCAGTGGGAACGTTATAATAGGCTGATTATGCAAGAAATACCTTTATTTTTCAAGGTTTTTTTTTTTTTTCAGTATGAACCTGATAGTTAAAGAGAGAGAGGGGCTTGTGGCTAAATAACAATAGCTGCACGGGTCGATCGGCCAGGTTAAGCTACGCTTGCCGCGGTTGGTCCGTGGATGGGTGACCATCTTTAGGTACATACCAAGACTCCTCCGTGCCTCGGAAAGCACGTTAAGCCGTTGGTCCCGGCTGTCATTTGTAGATCTTTGACAGTCGTTACGGGTCGTCAGAAGCCCGAAAGTCTGACAACCAGTCTTACCAAGGGGTATCGTATTACCCAGTAACAGGGTTGTGGAGGTCAGATAGGCAGTCGATCCATGTAAAATATTGGTATTCAGCTGCATCCGGTTAGACTGGAAGCCGACCCCAAAATAGTTGTGAAAAGGCTAGGCAGATGATGAACCTGATAGTTAAAGAAATAAAAAAAACTATTTTTGAGTTGATTAAAATTGCCATTATAAATAGTAACGCGCATTTATCTATTTGTTTCAAAGAATAGTTATGTGTACCTGTCGTGGTAGTTGTAATTATTTACTACAAACAAAGTTTAAAGAATTATAATTTAAAAAAAATTGTAACTTTTTTTGTAAACCAAAGTCGTAAGATTGTAAACGGGACGTGAGCCGGACTTAAAAAGACGTAAATATTATATCTAATTTTGAAAACAGTCCTTTATGAACCAGCAGCCCTAGACAAAATACATCCGTAAATGTTTCCCCACACGCTACGGACTGAACGATAGCGTGAGTAAAACGGTAGACAAAGAACCAAGCTCACGCCAACCGCTTATTCCGCAGCGTTGGAAGGAAACACGATAGTTTCTCTATAATCTCTATGGAAGTTAGCGTGAGAACGAAAAAAAAAAACAAATGTCAGTGTCAAACAAACAGTCAAACGCGATGGTGGTAATTTGAAAGTTTTGAAACCAATACAGCAATATTTCAATAAGTTGTGCAGTGCAGTGTATTTCGAGTGTAAACTTTAAAGGTAATTATATTATATATTTATGATTAATTATTTGTGTATGACGGCGCTTCGACGTTTTGAGAGTGTCAAGAAACGTCAAGAATAACAACGGACATTTTGACAAGCGCTGGTTGACGTTTCTTCACTCTGACGCAACCCCGGGCTCTTTTGCATCGCGCTGAAGCAAGACGTGTTCGGTGGAGCGTCGCTGTATTTCTATTAATTAGAGAGTGCTGATTTGGTGCTGATTGTGATTCTGTTAAAATAATAATCGTACATTGTTATTCATTCTCTGCACGAGGTTTTATTTCTCCTCGCCCGCCTACCCACGATAGCTCGGCAGCTACAATGAACCCCGAACTGACTGATGATGGCCAGGTGCCGTTATCAGAAGTGGGATTTGAAGGGCTTGCTTCAGAGGAGAATAGTAGCACGAGATCTTCAGCGCCGGCATCAGAACCATGCCTGTCTCAACAGATGGAGCTGTTTTTATCCCGATTGATGGCTATATCACAGCCGCAACCTTCGAGCAGCACGTCTACCCAGTTGATTGAGTTTGATCCGGATGTCAACGAAGCGGACATCGAAGGTTGGTGCAATGTGACAGAAATCGTAGTCAACAACCGCAAGTCAGAAGGTACAGAATTGCTTTTGTTACTTACACGTGCACTCAAAGGCCGAGCTGCTACCTGTTTAACACGGCTACAGGCATCGCAGCTGACTTGGCCTCAAGTGAAAGAAGTATTACTTTCGAAATTTGCTAAACCTATGTTGCCACAAGATTACTTCGATGAAATTCTACGTTTTCAAGTTGCTGTTAAAGAAACCGCGAGCGAGGCGGCCATACGCCTTTGGAACATCATCGAACGCATCCCGCGGACGAAAATGTCCGAAGATGTAACAACGGGATTCGTATCTTCAGTTTTATGCCAAAAGGAAGCCGTAATTCGCCGCGAGCTCCACTCTCATAACCTGACTACTAGATCTCAACTTCTGCGCGTTCTTAACGGCATTTCACTGAAACGAAGGCATGAGGGTAGCGATAACCATGATGCAGATGTGAAAAGGACTCGATTCAACGAATCACGCTTTATGGGAACATGTCACCGTTGCGGTACTTCGGGTCACAAAGCGATAGACTGCCGCAAGCGAAGAGAAGAGCCTGCTACTTCAGAGAAGACGCACAATCGAACATCCAGAGCCACTGATAAGCCAAGACCAATCACCTGCTTCGTGTGTGGACGACCAGGACACCTGGCGTCGGCGTGTCCAGATCGAGTGGGAGGCGGCGGAGCAGCGGGGGTCAAAGAGGTCCACGTGTGTGAAGGCAAGGCATCGAGGAGCACCTTAACTACATTATCCGGTGAGCCAGTTTCCTTCCTTTTTGATAGCGGATCGACGTTCATTAGTAACTAACAGCTACGCCGAGAAATTCCCAGGTACTGCGCAGAATGATTTCGTTCATCTGCCGGGCATTGGTGGAGGGGATGTAGAATGTTCTTCCCAGGTAATTAGCCCCATCAATGTTCAAGGCCTCTCGCTCTCGGTGTTGTTTCACATAGTACCTGATGGCACCATTGTTGAACCTTATCCTTGCATGCTGAACCAGAGCCCCATTTAGATTTAGACACCATTAGGCATAATGCTTCCGAGAACATACAAAAAGCTGCTTCGTCAGAAGTAGAACGCTTTAACCGGGGTAGAGCGATAGTGAGACTATTTAGCGTAGGCGACTTTGTCTTTATCAAGGGTAGCGAGCGTAACCAAACCAAACTACAGCGAAAGTTCAAAGGTCCCTTTACGATAGTCAAGGTACTAGATCACGATAGATACGAGCTGAGAGACATTGATGGGTCTAACCGAACCTATAAGTACGCCCATGAAAACTTGCGCGCAGTACCCAGGGGCTACGGTGGATTGATTGAAGTAGCTACTTCGTTAGTCAACGAGGCAGAGGAGGCCGAGACGGCGGTTGTCCATAGTAAAAAGAATGGAACGGAAACAGTAACGAAAACACAGTATTGGTATCTGGTTCACACACTTTGACCGCAAACTCTGACACCCTCTCCGCTTCCGAACTTGATGAATAGTAAATGGTGAGTTTAGAACAATTGTGTAAATCCTGTTCTTTTATCGAGAATCGATCTGGAGCGTAGGGCACTGGATAGGCAGTTGGGGGCAGCGTGGTTGATCAATGGGGCTGGCCTAAACCGGGTCGATGCCTCTGATCAGACCACGTCTTCCTACGTGGTAGGTAATGTAGTTGATCGACTGGGCTGGCCTAAACCGGGTCGACGCCCACGATCAAACTACGACCTCTCCACTGCGAGCGGGGTGGCAGGAGATTGAGCAGGGACTGGCCTATGCGGGTCGACGTTCCGGACTAGTTGATTGCAGCAGCTGCGTGTGGCTTTCGTAACTGGTGGAAGGGGCGCTGACGGGTTGTCCGGTCCACCGCACCATGCGAGTGGGTGGGTGGTCGAAGGGGCGCCTGAAGTCAGTTGTCCGCCCAGTGTGTTTAATTCAGATGTGAGGGGTGAAGATCGAGATCTTTTCAAACAGGCAGCATAAATGGGTAGCTCGTCAGGGATGGGCGAGCATGCACATACGTGTACTACAGATTTTCATTTGGTCTTTGCAGATAAATCGAGGCGTGAGCAGTCGCACGAGGACGTGCGAATGTCAGTCCGGCCGTGACGGCGCTTCGACGTTTTGAGAGTGTCAAGAAACGTCAAGAATAACAACGGACATTTTGACAAGCGCTGGTTGACGTTTCTTCACTCTGACGCAACCCCGGGCTCTTTTGCATCGCGCTGAAGCAAGACGTGTTCGGTGGAGCGTCGCTGTATTTCTATTAATTAGAGAGTGCTGATTTGGTGCTGATTGTGATTCTGTTAAAATAATAATCGTACATTGTTATTCATTCTCTGCACGAGGTTTTATTTCTCCTCGCCCGCCTACCCACGATAGCTCGGCAGCTACAATGAACCCCGAACTGACTGATGATGGCCAGGTGCCGTTATGTATATTGCTACTAGCAAAGTGTTTTAAAATCGATCAGTCTTTTAAAGATATTCCTAGTTAGAGGTTTTGAAGAATTGATACTATAGAATTTATTTATTGTACATTTTAGATGGAATTCAGACTACGTGCGAGTCCAGAACAATTTGCAATAATGTTAGATTTTATGGAAAAGTATGTAGAAATACACGATAATCACGAAACATTTCGTATATTCCTAGTTGGAGTTAATTTGTTTACACAATGACCCAATTACGTTTTTGTTCAAGAGTAGCTCTCAACGCTACCAGTTTATACCTAAGTGGCTTGTGTTCTGCAACAGCATTTTAAACTATCGTGTTTTCGTCTTGAATTCCTAAACAATAAAAAAAACAATTCAAACTGAAAGCATTTAGTTCAATGAAACCATTTCCAGGCACTTTTGAACTGTATAATTGACTCTAAACAATTAAAACTGTCAGAAAGTATAACATTTTATTATTTCAAATGTACAAGCTAATCAATGCTATTATTTTTAGGACTGGTGATCTTTCAAGGCCTCTGCCAGCTCAAGGGCGACTAAGAGCTGAACATCTGTGGAATGAGCTCACTGAACTTTTAAATTCTGTAGGTGGGAGTGGAGTTCCAAAACAAGCTGATAAATGGAAAAGAGTATGTAATGTAGCCTATTAGTTAAAATAGCAAATCCACCCATACATCTGCCTAGCCTTTTCCAAATTATATTGGGGTTGGTTTCCAGTCTGATCGGATGTAGCTGAATACCTGTATTTTACATGGAGTGATTGGCTATTATTTTTTCCCTTGTATATGTTTTAGGTATGGTCTGATTGGAAGACTAAAATAAAAAAGAAGGCTTCCACAATTACTAGAGATTCACAGGGCACTGGTGGAGGACCAAGTAGAGTAAGACCACTTAATCCCTTAGCGGAAAGACTGCTAAGGATTATTGGCATTCGATCCATTACGGGGCACCCAGAAGTGCTTTTATTTTAAATTGAATTATGAAGATGTGACTTTTGAATGAATACTAAAGGTGTAATTATGCTTTTCAGGTACCACTTTCCTCTGAGCCTATTATGAGGACACCATCTCCTCAGCCCAATCAGGCATCATCTCTACCAGCAGTCCAAGAAGCAAGTATGAGGCAACAAGTGGAACTACCTCATACTTCTGATTCACAGCCCTTGAGTAATACGGGCACGTTGAATGTGGCTTCTAATTCAAGAAGGCAAGAAGGTAAAAAACATAATTTAAAAAACCATTTAATGAACTGTAGTCTATCTATATCACTATAATTTTTTAAACATATATAATGTTTTAGAGGTCATAAGATCCCCTTCAGCTGGCCCGTCTACACCACGTGGACACCGTGTAGCCGTACAACGCAGACGGTGTCATCAGACGCCGTTTGAACAAGCTACATCTGAGTTCGTCTGTGTAGAAAACGGCAGGCTACGGTTGGAAGAAATGCGCATTATGAAACAGCATGAGCAAGAGATGGAGCAGTTGAGAGTGGAATCTCGAAGGATTGTGATGGATGAAAACCGTAATAACATTTTTCAAAGAATAGCTGACATAGCTACTAATGTGATGGAGTTATTGTCACAGTCACGGCTTGTCAGGGACTAACTCCATTAGATTAAAGTTTACAGCAATTTTTAGTACTTAAGTGTTTTTTTGTGTTGTTTTTCTATAAGAACTTATAGTTATAAGAGGTGTACTAAAATTTGACTGATAGTAGTAAACTTGAGTTAGGATTTCCACAATTATTAAATTTCTCAGTAATTCTGTATTACAGTTTGTCAAATAGGTACATATTTTTTTTATTGTTATCTACATTAATTGTTACTAAGTATAGGTAATTCTTTTAAATGTTAATTAGATCAGTAATTAAACTAAATAATACTTGAAATAAACGTGTTTTAATTCTTTAACAGACACTAAATGGATGAATACAACTAGCTTCTTATTGCAACCTTAATACTATGTTGTTTCGTGTAGCTCTGCCCCGGATTAGCTCATTTTGGCTTCCTACACTGGAGATGTCCTCTGAGACTTCTACATTTGTAGAAAAATAAATAAATTTTCACTTTTCACAAATAAAAATAATCCACAACACCATTAGCAGCAGGGTCCAAGCATCCGCTAGCTAACGTGAGCGTTTAACGCCAAATTTGACGTTTGCGTTTGTTAAAAATACCACTTGTCTATCACTTTACAGGAGAGACGCCATGCTAACGTCACGTTAGCAATAGCGTTTTGTTACAATTTTCTATTTGTCTACGAAATTAGCGTGACATCACGTGATCTTCCCGCAGCTAATGTCATTCCCATACATTTTGGCGTTAGCGTCTTGCGTTACCGCTAACAGAAATGTATTTTGTCTAGGCCTGCAGGTATTTAATTTATTTTTTTACTGATCTGTAAAAAGGAAATTTAATTATAGGTCCGGCCTATATTGAAATTTCCTTTTTACAGATCAGTGAAGGTCGTTTCTTTAGACATTAAGCAAAGAGGTAACTTGTCTCAAAAGTTAATAAACAACAGCCACTGAAAAGCAGGAAGGTATATATTTTCCTTTGAAATATAAGACTGTCAACTCATGTTTTTTTTGGACAAAACTTGATGTAATTTTGATTATGTCTTCACATATGAATTTAATCGCAAACATTCCTCAGCTTAAGCTAATATTAGTTTTGATTCAAAATATTCTGAAATTATATCAATTATTAATTATTTCCATTTTCAAATAAATAATAAACAACAATTACAAAAAAAAGGGACGAGCTTCAAACCGTAACAAAAAACCTTAAGGAGAAACTAGTCGCGGGCTCGAACTCACTGGTGGGCCTGGCTGAAAAGCACGCCATCTCACCAGGTTTTGTGTCCGACAGAGGTAGTACCCGTGATGAGCAGTTAGACGCTACTCTATACGCAACACATTATTGAGTGAGCTGCAGGATCAGTTTTAGTAAAACAGGCGCGTAAAACTAAGAAAAGTCCTTCGGAAGATCGGGTTTTATGAAAAAACTACTGCATAAATCAATGACCAATAAAGTTTATTGAATTTCTCGATAGTTGAACTTTGTCGCTACCGACTTAGTTTTGCAGATTTTACATCTCTTTTATTACTTAATCATGCCCAAAGTTAGGTAAAATTAGCAAGAAAAACTAATCTTTGTTGGCTAATAACTTTTCAATGGTTTTTAAGTTTAGTATTCTGTTTCCGTACAGATAATACTTATAATGAGGCAAGACCATACCATGTTTAATTTTTGGTGTACATCGTTGAACAGTGGAGTAAAACTCTCCCGAAATTTGTATGGGAAAAATGTGGACTAGATTCACCTTAACATAGGAATTTGATGTAAAATTCTATTTAACACAGAGATCATATAGTGACAGATACAAAATATGAAGATAATAATATTTTGTCACTCACGAATAAATAAAAACGCAAATGTACAATAAACAATATTTTTATAAGATTTTGGTCCATGTCACAAATGATTTGGGTTTGATTGGGTCGAGAGCCCATATCACATTTCAATCCTTCGAAATGTATTACTTGCCTTTGCCCGCAAGTATTTCACATGCCTACCTTCTGTCTTGTTTCTTTGCTGTATGATGGATAAAGTCATTGTGTCATTTGTAAAATATAGGTATTTTAACGGAATTTAAAATAAAAAACAAAACATTTATCTCAGGCTTCATGGGCCAAATAAAACTTGTGTAAGTAAATATAACTTATACTACGTTAGAAGCACTTCACTTCACTGGCTTGTGTGTATGCTGTCCTATAGTACCTACTTGCCCCCGGAAGCGACGGAACATCACGTGCTGTGGCCAAAAGTCTTCGTCCATGACGACGGGCATTTCAAATTTCGTACGCGCACCACGGACATCTTGAAGTTGACGTTGCGACTCCTGTAACTGCACCTTCAACGTGTGTCTCGTCGTCCGCTGTATTAAGTTGTTTCGTATCATGTGTGGTGTGACTATAAATGATAGGCTGAGAATTCTGTGACAAGACTACGGTAGGGTTTAAAAGAAAATGTAGTGACAAAAATTGCAAAGCTTAGATGGTATGGTGATTTTGAGAGGATGAATGAAAGGCGAATAACATAGGGTATTTACAAGGCAGATGCGAGGGGAAGCACCGGGAGGGGACGCTTCAGGAGGACATATTATAGTGACCTTATTGGTTATGTTCTTCAGAAAAGTCTGGTGCTGGCACCAGATGTATAAAAGTAATTGAGGCAAAAGAACTACCTTTCCCCCAACCGATTCGCGCCGGCGTCCCCCAGGGCGCCGTGCTGTCCCCTCTCATATTCATGCTGTTCACTAGCGATATCCCCAAAAGTAGAAAGGCACAGTTGGTACTGTTCGCAGACGACACAGCCATCTACCACTCTGGGCGTAGTCATAAAGCGATAGCCTCCCTCCAAACCGCAGTCAACGTACTTGGCGCGTGGTTTAGGAAATGGCGAATCGAACTAAATCCGGACAAAAGTCAGGCGGTTCTCTTTTCGAAACCGCGAAACAACCCCGACCCCCCCCGGCCCATCTCCATATTCGGCAAGCCGATCCCTTGTGAAAAGCGAGCCAAATATTTGGAGTGATTCTAGATCAGCACCTCTCCTTCTCTGAGCATATCAAGAAGGCGCGCTCACACGCCGCCTTCGCTCTCGGAAGGCTGCACTCTGTTCTGAACGCACGTAGCAAATTGTCACTCAAGTGCAAATTGCGGATTTACACGGCGTGCATAAGGCCCATCATGACGTATGCATGTGCAGTCTTTGCACACACGCACCCCCGACACATCCATAGGATGCAGACCCTCCAAAACCGTTTCCTTCGCCAAGCCACAGGCTCCCCATGGTTCGTTCGGAACGAGATCCTCCATCTCGATCTGAAAATGCCCACTATTGCTCAATTTCTGAAACGCAACTCGAAGCGTTTCTTCGATAAAGCCGAGTTACATCGCAATCCCTTGATTGTGAAGGCCGCTAGCTATGTCCCCAGTAGAATCAGTAGAATCCGCCGGCCGAGACATGTCCTTTCCGACCCAGACGACCCCATCACTGTTCTGCAAGAAAAGAATAGGGCCACCAATACAGCACACAAATACAAACGACCGTCCTTCCGACCTCGCCGCCGAGGTCCTCGCGCCCCGCGAAGACCCCCCCCCGAGTAACGACCAGACCCCCGACCGTCCCTTGCTCGTTGATGCGCCAGCCCGCGCCGCAGCTGAGCCAGTAGCTTTAAATACCCCGTCTAATAATCATGAAAATATCTTGATCCAGCCTGTCCCTGATAGTACTAGCTGCCCCCCCCCCCCGCCAGCGACTCCCTGAGCCGAGATTCGTACCCCACAGGGGGTGCCCTCAGTGCGCAGTCGTTTTAAGTTTAAGTAGGTTTACGCCCTGGCTGGAGGCTTTTAAAATCCTAAAAACCTTCACAGGAAAGTCCGGTTGAGCAGTCACGGCCTCTCAAGGTCAACTGCGAGATGCCATACACAAAAAAAAAAAAACTACCTTTGTAATCGCAGCAAGTGGCGATCTGGAGTTTCTGCGTACCCCATGGGAAGAAACAGTTTGTTTATGTACGTTTATAGTTGTGTTGTCAGAAAAGCTTTTAGTAGTCATTTAAAAATCAACACTTGGCTTAAATTTTTATCTAGAATTGCGATCATGAACAAATAGGGAAAAACCTAACTGTAATTACATTCGGAAAATTCTGGATGATACTTGTAAAAATCGAAACGTGAATTTTAAAGAGCGTCCAGCAAATCCGCCCATGTAAAAATGTCAATTTTAGAAATACATTTTCATTGGTCGTTGAGTTCGTTTCATTGGGTATGAGGAAAATGATTCAGTCATTTTCTCAAGTATTTTTGGAAGGACCATCGGAAAATGAAATAGCCAAGTGGTTGACTCTTGCGCATTGTGACAGTATCTGAACATGATCCGAAAAATAAAGCATACTCGATGCGATAACTATAAATAAAAATAGAAACGTAAATTACGCCTGTTTTTTTTTTAATCTACCAATCAACAGCCGACATAAAAAAAACGATTTGTTTCTGGCCGTTACAAGTTTTTTTTTATTTTAAAATGTTTTCCAGAAACAAAATATTTAAATAATTACGTCCTAAAAGGAACAAAACATACGTTAAATGAGTGATTCAAGAAAACAAAAGCCGGTCAAGAAGTTATTCCAATGTGGGACATCTACGTGAACAAGTTACTACGCATTAGTTTGACATAGCCTTTTACCTGTATGATATATAATCATGTCTATTATGTGCAAGTGAACGCTACATTGCTCAGAATAATTAGAATCTACTAGCGTCGTGGAACTGTAATGTATGCAGGTAAATTAGTGCTTAACGACATGGTTATAGTCAAGAGAGTGTCATGTTAGTTTAGGGAAAATTGTGAATTATGAATAATTGAAACATTATCATTAATACTAGTTTTCTACGGTTTTCACCGGATCATCGGTCCGCCTTCTGGGAGGCCTTGCAACGGTTCGTCTACCGTTATGCAGATGCGAATGGCGCAGAACTGGTCGCAGTAGCGTTGCTTGGCGGAGGCTTATATCCAGTAGTGGACGTAGGTCCACAGTAGGTCACTTTAAAATCAAAATATACGCAAAATGCATGTTTTTTGCTTCGTCACGTGCATACCTACATACATGCGTGCGTACATAGAGAAATAGTGTCCCAGTGGTAACGGCCGCGACTTAAAAGTTGCAGGTCGTAGGTTCGAATCTAGACAGACGCTTTTCTTTTTGTAAATTATTTCACCACCACTGCTCTCAAAACGGTTAAGCAGGAGCCGCGAGATCGAGAAACCGGCATGTCTTGTAACCAACAAAATGGAAATTATGTGACATCTCCCAACCCGCACTGGGCCCGCGTGATGGATTATGGCCCACTCCCAGAGCAGAGGCCTGTCCAAGCAGTGGGAACATCGAAGCCCAATTATTTTAAATGTTACACTCTACATAGGATTTTATAAAGAACCAACATAAACAATGTAAGAAGCAACATCATTTTCACAAAGAATCTGTAGTCCTACAACAATATTATTTTCATGCTGAATTGTATTTTACCGAAATTAATTAATTTTAACAGGGCTGACAAAACTTTGATTACCATACTTCAAAAGTATGTGACGACTGCACACATAGGTTTGTCAAAAGCTTTATGAAAGCGAATTTCATGCATATTTGCTACCCTTAAAAGTATTGTGTTAATTTCGCCCCCAAACTGGGGCGGTTGGTATGCTTTGAGGATGACGAACCCTCCATAAGTTGCAGATGTGGGTACTTTGCTTTATTTTATTCCATCGAACGATCGTTATTTTTGTTATTGTGTTGTACGATTTCTATTTAGGAAATATAATGTACACATTATATTTAGGAAATATAATGTGTACATTATATTTCCTAAATCGAAATCGTACAACAGCTTAAAGTTTTCTAGGACAATGGTTTAGTTTTCAACTGTCGGTAGGTATATATTTCACTCCTTCCATCTGATTGAAAGAACTGTAGGAAATAAGTTTTGTTAAATTGTGAAAAATCGCCACAATGTAGGCACCCAATAGATGTTCTATTTATTTTATTTCTCAAGAAAACTTACAGCTAGGATACAGATAGTTGACCGTTAGTGAAATAAGGCCAATTAAAAGTTTTCACTGACAATATTAGGGTAACACAAGAAACAGCAGACAGGCAAGCAACAGGTTTTAGTGTAGTCCACCGCTGGACATAAGCCTCTCCATTTGCCTGCCAGCTGCGACTAGCCACCCTGCGAAGATCGTCGCTCCACCTAGCGTGAGGGCGCCCTACCTTACGTTTGCCGATTCACGGTGTCTATTCCAGAACACGTCTACCCAACGATCATCGGTTCCACGGCTATTATGACCGACCCATTAAGTTTTAAATCATTGTTTGCGAGACAAACACATACTGGGTAGCTGCCTCCATGGTAGGTACTTAACGTGGGTAAAATACATTGGTGATAAAAATAATTAATTGCCAGAATCAGCCATTAATCGGAAGGAAAACATCACAGAAACAAAACAATAAGTCAATAATATTTAAATACGTTACAAATATGTAAAAATAGCTAGGTATTTAGTATTATCATAAACATATTCAAAGAAGTATGAGGTCACTTAAGTCCGTGGTCAAATGACCCCACTAGTCGGTTTATTTCTGAATACAGGATGCGTCAATGTGATACTTATTATTTCAAGATAATAAATGAATAATAATCATTGTTTTTTTCTTTGAAAGCAATAACTTAGATATTGATAACCAAACACTGCCAATTTAAACGTAGACTGTGATAGATTCGAAGTTAAACGTAACCTTGCTATGTTTTCAAATAAATAAAAAAACCTTAAATGGCCCAAATATTTTGCGAAGTTCGTATAATACCACAAACCTACATAACAAATAATGACTATTTTTATGTAATATTGAGTAATCTATTGTGTATCTTGACACACCTGTAGCTGTCTATAGGGTCACTGTCCGGGTCAGTGGGTTAGGTAAAACAGCTGGTTATTCGATTGTTCATAACATTAAAATTATACTCTACTTTATACCAAGGGTTTGCTTTGGAAATTATAATATACCCTATTAATAATTTAACTACCCCATATATTTCGGGATATTTTATGTCCATAATACATAGCAAACACGCGATATTCTATATGAAGTTTAGCATCATTAATACTAATGGATTATGATTATGGTACTTACCTACTATTTTTGGAGTAAATGTCAATATTTTGATTAAATCGAATAGTGTTTCCTATTAAATCTAATCATGCCTGTGGTTTTTACTTTGACCAAAAGCTTTGACGCACAGATAATATATATGTCATTAATGGTCATAGGCATCGATTATTAAATTATACTTTACATACATTGTGACTAATTGTAGAAATACTGACCCAATTAAATATAAAAAAATGCATTTTCAAACACTTAGAACAAAGGTATTTGTGTAAGTGTATCTATATGACTCAGTGAGGCTTTCATTTAAAAGGCAACTCGCAGCGTGCCCGAAATCATTTCTTGCGTATACAGACATTTTTGAACATCCTGTATATAAACTCATGATAATTATTTTGAACGTATAATTTAATTAACTGTTTTAATTACATTGGTATTTAAGTCACAGTATTACGTGTTTTGAGTTATTTGCACAAAATAACTAAATATGGGGGGCAAAATATTATTTTTAGTTTGTGTGTTAACAAGTTTATGGGAAGCTCATTCTGTGGCTTTAAAAGGCCCTGCCTTAACGAGATATGATCCTTGTGGGATTGGCTTAATACATTTCGATAGGTTGAGTGAAAATTACTGGAGGGGAATTGTGCATTTTGGACTTTATACGAACATGGTTGAAGCTGAAATGGTGATTGTGTTTAAGAACGAAGTTACTGTAGCTGCTGTGAGTATTCTTTTTTTTTTGTTTTTCTTTGTAATGATAAGAGCAGTGGTGGACCAGTAGTTTCGGCCTCGACTTACGAGTTGTAAGGTCCTGAGTTCGAACCCAGGCAAGTGCTTTACTTTGTATAAATTATTTCGTCACCACTGCGCTCAAAAACGTTGAAAGAAAATATCGTGAGGAAACCGGCATGTCCTAGAATCAAAAAAAACGAAGACCTGTGAAATCTAGCGACTCTCACTGGGCCCGTGTGGTGGATTACACAGCCCTCCTCTCACCGAGGGGAGGCCTGTGTCCCAGCAGTGGGAACCTTATAGGTTGAATTATGTTATAGTTTAGTAATTTTTTTTTTAGTATGATTTATTTTCATTACTAATAGGATATATATAGAGTGCATTGTTATAAACTGTTTTTATACAATACCCTGATTGGCGTCAATTAACATAAAATATTTTTAAACGATCATGTTGTGAATTTCCTAACTTTTTAAAGAAAGGCCTTGAAGTAGTCTATCCGTTTATTAACATGTGAGTTACATTATTTGTATAGAATGATTTTATTTCCAGCAACCGAATATCTACAACTTCACAGTACGAAGAACAAACAAACAGAACCTAGTGGTGCGCGGAGTGAAGCCAATACCTGTGCGCTACATATTTTACGTGTCGACGGACAATTTAAAAACAAATGAAAGTGATGTGCCGATTGTGAACATTCTGACATTGAACAATGTTACACTTTGCAATGATAGGATTAAGGTACCTACGTATTTTTTATACGGGTGCCTCCAACTTATTTTGTTATCTGACTTCGAAAAAAAGGAGGTTCTTATTTCATCTGTAGGTTTGCTTTGCGATTTTTTGCACTAGTTTCAGTAATGCGTTTTTAATCCACTTTGTGTATCTTGATGACATTTTACTGCTTCCTGTCGCTCTTGTTTACATAGCCCTGTGTGGTATACGAATTAGTGTGGGGTAGGAACCATGACTAAAAAGTGAAAAAAGAAAATACAACTGACTTTCGAAAAATATACAACCGAAGTCACCGCCTTCCGAAATAAAAGTTATTTTTCACATTGTAGTGTTTTTGAGGAAGAGTGGGTTGTTTTTTTTTACTGTGTTTATTATTTTCTGTAGAACATATTGTGTGTTTCGGGCGACCGAGTACCAACTAGTCATGACAAATGCCCTGAGTAAGAAAAATCGACAGGCGTACAGAATTTGGTGACCCTGACCGTAACCCTAAGCATTGAAAGTGCTATTATAGTTAATGGTCGATATTACTCACGTCCGTGAAGCTAAAAGGTGATGCGCCTGCCCTGATAGAGGCGGCAAAAACTCCTCAGAATGAAAATTATATCAACATTACGACAGCAGCTGCACAGCAGTATCCAGTTACAATTTAATCATTTTTATCTATTATTGTACGAAAACATTGTTAACATTTAATTATTATTTTTACACTAAATTATTTACCTACAACTTATTTCATATTTTAAAAATGGTAGCCCACTAGCATCGGGGTCAGTTTCCCAATTACCGTTGATCTGGGCTCAAGAGAGACTTGTTATATTATTATCAATAGTTATAAATCTATACAAACGTATACAGGGTTATTGGAAAAACACCAATAACCTCGTACTCATCACTATGAACAACTTTTACTATGAGACCAAACCGGAAATCGCGAAAAAAAAAATTTGATGTTCCATACATTTTGATGAGTTATCTATTTATATATTAAAAGGAGAAACTGACTGACTGATCAATCAACGCACAGCCGAAACTACTAGGACTAGGAACGTGAAATTTTGCACACGGCTTCCTTTTATAATCTAGGGGAGCACTAAGAAGGAGTTTTAGAAAATTCGAATTCGATTAAGAAACTTGAAATTTGGTACAAATACTTATCTAAGTAAATTATAAATTTGGTAATTTATTGTTTTTCTAAAATACACCCTAAAGGGAGATTGAGGGGTGTCAAAGTTTGTATGGAAGAATTATAACGCGCGGTTTGATTAACCCGAAACTCAGTATTTATACCTAAAACCAAAAATTAAGAATAACGTGTTTCAGGATTTTTCGAAAATCTACCCCTAAAGGGGTAAAAAAGGGTAGTCCGTAATATTATCAATGTGAAAGTTTGTGAAGATGATTGGGTCTTTGTTACTCAATCACGCAAAAACGGCTGAACGAATTTGGATGAAATTTGGCACACAGACAGATTATAACCTAGATTAACATATAGAATACTTTTTATCCCGGTAGTACGTTCCCGCGGGATAATTTTCGATTTCCACGCGGGCGAAGCTGCGGGCGGAAGCTAGTACGAATATAAATTTAAGGAACAGCTGATATTTTTTTTGCAATTTCAAGTTTGGTCCCACAGTAAAAGTTGTTCATAATGATGAGTACAATGACCTCTTAAGAGGTTATTGGTGTTTTTCCAATAACCCTGTATATAGAATAATAATAATTAAACTAAACAAAATACTGTCGTTTCGGCTACCCCCGGCGCTTCCCCTTTAACATGTAAAATATTCCGAATTACATAAGTGCTTACTTAGCAAACTACTAAGCAAGTACTTGCTTGCTCTTTATAGGTCTTGTAAAGTCATTAATTTTAATGTATTTTTAAATAACCTTACCCGGTTATTTAAAAAGATATTAAAATTAAAATTACTATGATGATTAAAATGTCGGTATAGGACTGCAGACTCGTAAAACGTAATATCTAATTACCACATGAGACCAATAAAAAAATAAGATTGAGTTTGATTATCGCATTATTTAATTGCAGGCTTCACAAACAATAACCAGGCTGAACGTAACCCAGAGATACCCAAGCAACCAATATGCCCATGTCTGTGGTAGGAGATCTATCAACCATACAGAGTTAGTGTCAGTCAGGACTGAAGCTAGAGCTGGTGACTGGCCCTGGCATGTTGCTATCATGGTCATGGATAGGCATAATGTACTGAAGTATCACTGTGGCGGTAACATTGTGTCGAGGACCGCGATTTTAACAGGTGAGGAAACTTGTCTTTTTTCGCTTGAATTTAATGAAATGATGCACCCTGGCCACTTACATAAAACAGCAACCTTTCCGATAGAAATCGCTGCAGGTTGATCTACGGAGAAAAACGGTTTCTTTGTGTGGCCGTAAGTTTATACAGAGCTATATTATCCACATTGAATGGTAACGACTTGTCTTTACCGGGAACCCGCGTCTAGATTCAAGCATCTTAGCCCTGCGTATGGGCTTTTTATATCTTTAAGGTTTTCTTCCTATTTGATTGATAATTGAAATAAGAGATTAAGCTCTAATAGGTAAATACTCCGTGCCTCGGAAACTCTGACAACCAGTCGTACCAAGTGGTATTACTCAGTTACTGGGTTGTGAAAGTTAGTTGTGAAAATAACTAAGTGAAATTTATGTTGACAGAAGTGTATTTTTTTTGTCGATCCATCTAGCCAGGCCATTTATCCTACTAATATTATAATTTAAAAGTTTATGTGTTTAGATGTTTGGATGTTTGTTACTCAATCACGCAAAAACGGTTGAACGGATTTGGATCAAATTTTGCACACAGATAGTTGATAACCTGGATTAACGTAAAGAATACTTTTCATCCCGGTGGTACGTTTCCGTGGGATAATTTCCGACCTCCACGCGAGTGAAGCCGCTGGCAAAAGCTAGTAAAAGATATTTAGCTCTAATATTCTTCATCCACAACGAGGTTGAATAAAGCTATAATTCCAATAAGACAAATAGTACATTTTCATTTTTTTTTCAGCCGGCCACTGTGTTTCCAAGAACGGCATAACTACAGAAGCAAATAGAATCGTCATTGTAGCTGGTGTTAATAACTATATAGATGTCAATCAGCCTGGTAGACAAACACTCACGGTAAGTAATAAAAAGAAAATTGTTCACGTAAAACCATATTTTTATACAACAGAGAAGTAGTTAGTTGATTATTTTTGTGGGTATGTTAACCTATTTATTTCTTCCGACGAACTCTCTGGCAACAGCCATTACCGCGGATAATTGCTGTTGCAATAAAATATTTTGATTTTGACTTCGAAGTCACGGAGTTCGAAGTCAAAATCTAAATGTTTTATAAGCGGCCGAAGTTAGGTGAATGGTTCCAATTGGTCGTTCCCTGTGGAAAGGAGTCAGCAAGAAACTCCACGGTTTCTATTTTTCTTTACTTGGTGTTTATAATGTTTTTAAATTACAGTGTTATAGGTATTAGGAATGTCAGTGTAGGATTTTCAATAAGTACCAGACTTTATCTGCGAGTCTATGTCATATGTCTTCTGTTTAACTGTCTGTTAAACAGAATCAGAATCAGAATCAGAATCAGAACTTATTTTTTTTTTTTTTAACTTTATTTATTTATTCAGTGTTTGAGGCGTGCAAACATGACAGATGACCAGACAGAGTTACTTTCGCATTTACCTAATACCTTTGAACGAGCAATTCTTGTATATTATTATATGTAGGTATATAATCTGAATCTCAGAAACGACTCCAACGATTTTCATGAAATTTTGTAAGCTGGGGGTTTCGGGGGCGATAAATCGATATAATCTTGGTTTCATTTTTAGAAAATGTCAAACAATAAAAAAGAACAGATATTTATATTATTTGAATGCACAAATGCGACACATTGCACATGGTGAACTTATTATTATTACTTTTTTCTTCTGCCTGTTTCAAAGGTTCATATTTCCGGAAAGCCTCTTATTTTCTAAGTCAAGAATCTTTAGTATTGAATTGAACTGGTTTTTTTTTTCAATATGTGCCACAAATGCACTCACACAAAATTGAAATGCAGCGGTAGGCCAGACATCGGCGTCGAGTCGACAATGAAGTACTTGGGACTCGTCCTCGATAGCCGGTGGAACTTCACGGAGCATTTCCGCCGTTTGGCTCCCAGACTGGAGCGGGCCGGAGCTGCGTTGAAGCGGCTCTTGCCCAATCTAGGGGGGCCAAACGCCTCCTGCCGGAGGCTCTACGCGGGGATCGCGCGGTCCATGGCCCTATACGGGGCGCCGGTGTGGGCGCCTACATTGAGGCGCCAACCAGCTCGCCGGTTGAGGGCGTCCCATAGGGTCATGGCGATCAGGATGATCCGGGGATATCGCACGATCTCCGGCGAGGCGGCGGGCCTCCTTGCTGGATTACCGCCATGGGATCTGGAGGCAAAGGTCCTCGCGCAAATATGGGAGTAGCGCGAGGAGGCCAAACGCCGGGGCGTAACTCCGCTGCCGCAGGAAATCGCGGCACAGCGGACAGAGCTCCGGCGGGATCTCATGGTGACATGGAGAGAGCGATTGTCGCAACCCAGTGCTGGGCACGCCACGATTGCGGCGGTAAGTCCCCTCTTTGAGGAGTGGTTTGAGAGGCGGCATGGCGTCCTCACCTTCCGCCTGACGCAGGTCCTCACCGGACACGGTTGTTTCGGGAAGTTCCTGTTTCGGATAGGGCGGGAGGAAACGCCCGGGTGTTTCCACTGCGAAGATCGCCCTGAGGACACGGTGGAGCACACGGTGGCGGTCTGCCCAGCTTGGGTGGAGCACCGCCGTGACCTCGTGGAGGCGATCGGCGGCGGCAATCTCTCGCGTCGGGCCCTGGTCCAGGCCATGGTACGGTGCGAGAGGGCATGGGGAGCCATCACCTCCTTCAGCAAAGCAGTGATGCTCGCGAAGAGGGAGGCGGCGCACGTGAGGGAGAGGCAGCATATGCGCCCTCGCGACCCTAGCCGCCGCAGGATACGGAGACGCCCTGGGCGTCGGGAATCCCAGGCCGATTTCCGGCCACCGTAGGCATGGGCTTGCGGACGGCGAGTAATGGGTAGCTCGCTGTCCGGTAAGGACCAAGCCCAAGTCGACGGCGCGTTGTGTTCCATGCGCGCCTCAAAGAGATGTCAGCACAAAAATGATGGGGCCCGCAAGGGCCGATGCCTGTCAGGGGTGCGGGTTCGTTTGCAAGAGATACCACAGCCCCTGGCATACGGGCTACTGAAGGAACATGGGTGGGTTTTAGTCAGTAAAAGTCTGACACGCCCTCCTGCTCCACCCAGAGCGGGAGAAGTTATTTGATGATTTCCCACCCAAAAAAAAAGCGGTAGACCAGAACTTCTATGTAACGTATTTGAAATAATTTGGTTGACTAAACTGAATACATTAAAATAATTATTCGCAATTATGGTTAAACTGTCGCATGTATGACCTGCATTCACTGTAGCAGTAGCCACCATAAATCCTACAGTTCAGACAAACTTCTAGCTATTCAAATTGCAGCTATAGTTGTCGCGTTTTAGCATGGTAATAGCGGTCATTGGTCCTTACTTAATAATTCTCTCCATGGTTCCATGCTGTCATCAGGAAAAAGGTGGCATCGCTTGTGAGGAGGATTCGGGGGGGTAGCAATAGGACCCGAGAGCTCCTGTACTGAGACATCTCATGCGGAATCATTGTCCGCATGAAATGCCTCGCAAGTACATGACTCACTAAGTGTTCTGTTCGAGTTAATAATAATATAATATGTTACTAATCCCAGTATATAAGATGTAGTATCTAAGGTGTGTACTTACTAACAAAATTGGTTCCTATGTTGTCCCGAACAAAACAATTTGAATTTGAATAGGAACCTAAACAATAAACTATTTTTGCTTTTTCGTCATTGGAACGTGGATTTTATTGCAGTTTTTTTTAATAGAAAATGTAGGTAGGTTAATGATCACCATTGCAATGCTAAAACGGTACAACTATGGTAAGTTGCAATATTATTTAGAGTTTGTCGTAGTAGAAGGACTATGTTCTTCAATTTATCCCTTAAACACTATAATCTCTTCTAGAAAGCAATGTAATACCTGAAAATTGGTGTTAGATTACATAGTTTGAGTTTAGTAAGCCTAATCGATGTTTGAAAGTTTCATTGTTAGTTTAACTTAATCCGTTTGTAATTACTTTAAGTTCATTTACCGTTTAACATAACTTAATCTTCTTACATTTGTTTGGTTTTAATTTCTGAATTACGCTATGATAATTCTGGTTGGAAATATCTGATAAATATATAGCGCCTCGTAATAGTTGCTCGTAAAATTCTACTGCTAAATAAAGTTTAAACTGCTTATGTTGCTTATATTCAAAGGGAGAAATGCCACTATAGAATTACCGTCCAAAAATGGGATAATCGTGTTTTTCAAGAACACGTTACTGCTTCTGTTATCACCCTGAAGAGGTATAACTCATGGCTCTTCAGGGCTTCTTACCGTATTAGGAAAAGGGTGTGTAGTCCACTCATCCTCTACTTGAAAGGGAGAATCCTCCGAATAGACGGGTATCGTGTCTGGTGTCGTGTCTGGTGGGCCACTGCCTCGACTCAAGGCGTTGCATATAATGTGCTAGTTGAGCTGTAAACTCTACTTGCGGGATTTTGCGTGACGTCAGTTCGAAGCGTAATTCGCATTTAGCATTTTGAATACCACTACAACCCATTTTATGTGGCTAGCTACTAGCTGCGCCCCGCGGTTTCACCCGCGTAGGTTTCAATTCCGTGGGAATATCGGGATACACAGTAACTGCTATAGGGAACAGCTATGTACCTATCAAGTTTTATCGCACTCGGTCAATTAGTTTTTGTGTGAAGAAGTAATGAACATACAAACTTTCATTTTATGTGGTATAATGTGTCAAAACAATCCTTGAATTTTCAGGCTCAAGAAATAATACTCCATCCATCATACAATGATGATCTATCTACTTCGGACCTGGCTATCATCAGGGTCAATAGCCTTGAATTTACAGAATACGTACAGCCTATCTGTATTTGGGGTCCCGTGTACGACAAGGCTAATCTTGTTGGAAAGGAAGCTACGGTAAGCTAAATAATTAAGTATCACAACAAATTACAATGGTGTTTGTGATATAGTCAGGAATTACCAAAAGCAGCTGAATTTAATTTAGAACAGGACACAAAAACCCTTCTTTTGGAATACACTTCTTTGGTTCTGTGAAAATCCATTTATTCTAACCTATGTAAAAAAGACAGAATACTTTTAATTACCTCAAATGTTTCAAGGATTTTCATAAATTACTCTGCCTAGCTTTTTCCCAATTATGTTAGGGTCAGCTTCAAGTCTAACCAGATGCAACTGAATACGAGTATTTTACAGGAGCGACTGATTATCTGACCTCCACAACCCACTTGATAACACGATACACCTTGGTAAACATGGTTATTTCATTCAGGCGTCTGACTGTCAAAGATCTTTGAAGGACACCCTGATAAGCAAGGATATTCATGACTATATTAATTTATTATTATTTCCAGGTCGTAGGCTTCGGAAAAACAGAACACAACAAGCCGTCCGATGTTTTAAGGTCAACATACACTATGATACAGAACGATACGACGTGCATTAACTTCTCTCGCAAGCTCTACTCAAGCTTACTGAATGAGTTCACTTTCTGCGTTGGATATGGACCTTCTTCAAGTAAGAATTTAATTATAATTTTTAGAAATTTAAGCGTTTGCTTTTCATTTAATTTATATACCTACATGTTAAGAATTCTGAAATACAATATAGTATCTAACAATAATATATTAATGTTCACGAAAAAAACACGCACACTGCTATGCGATGACCTGAAATGTTCGATGGGCACTCAGAATAATAATTATAATATGCCCAAATGGCTTGAAACACTAAGGTGTTCAGGTTCAAATTATTAATAGCTACTAACAAGGTTGTTATATTTGCGAGGGTTTAAGGTTGATATATGAGAGCAGTGGTGGCTCAGTGGTAACTGCCGCGGCTTGTAGGTCGTGGGTTCGAACCCAAGTAGGCAATTTGTGTAAATTATTTCATCACAACTGCTCTCAAAACGGTGAAGGAAAACATCGTGAGGAAACCGGCATTTCCTATAACCAAAAATTCGAATATGTGTGACATCTACCAACCAGCACTGGGCCCGCGTGGTGTATTACGGCCCATTCCCTCTCACAGAGAGGAGGCCTGTGTCCCAGCAGTGACAACGTTATAGGCTGATTGTGTTACACATTTATTTGGGCCGTTTGATGTTTTCTGCACCTCCAGCACCTAAATTTGCAATATTTTAAGTTTAACAGATAACACATAATATCAGGCCTGTAATTTCCGAAGATGTAGGTACCTGTAGTAGGTACCTACACTTAGATTTCGCCAGTTATGTTTAAATCCCATGTAATAGGATTATTGCCGTCAGAGATGTCAGCACCAACTGGTGGGGTCCGCAAAGGCCGATGCCTGCCAGGGGTGCTAGTTGCTCGAAAGAGATACCGTGGCCCCTGGCACACAGGCAAGTGTAGGAAAACGGGTGGGTTTTAGTCAGTAAAAGTGTGACACGCCCTCCTGCTCCACGCAGAGCGGGAGAAGTTATTTGATGATTTCCCAACGCAAAAATAAACTGGGAATATCCCAATTGGAAAGTCTTTGCGGATTCTGTTATCCGGTTCGGAAGACATATTTACAGAATAACAGGACTGGATTCATTATCTTCACTTACTAAATTCAATACCAATGATGCTGTGATATTTTTCTTTTTTTTGTATAAACTTGTACATATTATTATTAGTATTATTTTAAATCTGTTAGACTATCTTAAATTAGCGTAAACTATTGGTCGCCCGTGTTCGAAATTCGACCATAATTCATAAAAAAAATTGTCAAAATGACATTAAATTTTTTATCTGTTTAAACTTGAACTGTGCCAAATTCCGTACTTCTCCGTCCGTGTAATTATAGTAAAAAGGGGAACAAAGGATTTGTTTCACGTACCTATTAATATTATAGAAGACTAGCTTTTGTCAGCGGCTTCGCCCGTGCGGAACTTTCATACCTTATTTAACTCCCTTAGGCGTTGAATTTCGAAATATCCTTCCTTGTTCCTTGTCTAGATTATAAAGGGAACCTCTGTGCAAAATTTCAGCTTTCTAGGTCCAAGGGTTTGAGCTGGACGTTGATGAGTCAGTCAATCAGTCAGTCAGGACTTTTCTTCTTATTTATATAGATAGAAGATATAAATACTAAATTCTATATCTAAATATCCCTAGAATAATACAGAGACGATGCGAGTACATGAATTGCCTATACTGTCTTACTGTACAATACTAACGAAGATTAAATTGATCACTGGCCCGTAACCGATGGTGTGGCTACCTGTTTGGTTACGCCCTCACTATACTGAATAGATTATTACTGTGTGTCTGTGGTATGGGTCAATTCAATACTGTGTTGACTATGTCGATAGTGTTGCTTAGTGGGAAAAAGTACTTTCTTTTACTTTTATAGGGAATCTTACAGCTTAGGTATACAGTGTTCTTAAACTTTATGAAATTGTTGGCCATTTACAAGTTTCCACTGATAAACAATAAAAATAAAAACAAATAAATGTCGGTACAAAATACTTCTACATAATTTAGTGTATACTATTTCTCTCAATAGCGCATTGGAACTATTTGCAGTTACACCTATTTTAGGTATTGATTTAAAAAAAAAACGCCGAGACCGATAAAAAAAAACACAAAATTAGTCTGCACTTTTCAATTCAATATCTTATTTTTTTGATAAAATATCTTCTGACTGATACTATATTTTTTATCAATCCGTATCGTTCCGTAAATATATTGATAACATAACATGATAGGGTACCTAATCTTTATCTTTTTTGTAAACGTATTACTTACTATAACGTACGTATAATGTGCCCAAGATGTTGTATTATCCAACTTGATTTAAAAGTGTGTCCGTGGAGTTTCTTGCGCGTTCTTCTCCATTGAGATCTACGTTTTGGAATGGGCACCTAGCTTCAACTTTCCAACTGATCGACTTTCTGTCAATTCAAAAGTTACACTATTTTCTATCTTTTCAGGCATCAACCCACGCAACGGCGATAGCGGAGGAGGTCTAGTAATGAGTACCATCCAACCTGATCACATGATCAGCTGGTTTGTTCGAGGAGTTCTCTCAAAATGTGGAGTTTCACCGGGGCAGAAGGAATGTGATCCGAAGTACTATGTGGTGTACACTGATGTAGCACCTCACTATGGTTGGATTTATCACCATTCTGGGCTGGAGTTTAGAAATAATGTCATGTTTTCCTAAAAATGATGTTCATTTGTTAACAACAAATGACATGACTGATGTAAATTGTGCTCAAGTCAGGTTTTATATCTAAGGGACATGTATAGACTGTCACAAGTAATTTCTAATGTAATCTTTAGTGGGAATACGAATGGTTCTGCATTAGATTGTTAGTTTGATCTCTTATGTAAAGTTTTTTTTAGTTTTAGATTAATAAATAATAAACAATATTTTTAACACTACTTATTTAGTTTGATCATATGAATATCACTTTACACTAACATTCGTTTAGATGTTTGGAGGTTCGTTACTCAATTACGCAAAAACGGCCGATCGGATTAGGATGAAATTTAGCACAGAGATAGTTTATAACCTGGATTAACACATGAAATACTTTATAACGTGGTTGTACCTACATTATCTTGGAATAATTTCCAAACTCCGCGCGGGCGAAGCCGCTGGAAAAAGGTAGTTAAATGTTGTTAAAAGTTTTGATTCAAAATATGGGTATTCGCATAAAATGACAAGTTCTATCATTCGTAACCATAAACGCCTAAGAGATAATAAATCATCCTTTACTAAGCTAGCAAGTCATAACATGCCCGTCAAAATCAAAAATGCAAATTCCAACTGAGCTTCTTCATCCACTAAAATGCAACCTTTCATCTTAAAAATCGGAAATATATTAATATTTTCTTGAAGCAACGTCACCGAGCGGCGCTCTTGCATAATTTATTAGAATCTTATTAAAAAGTGTCAGCAAAAGAAAAAGGAGGTCTTCATATTATAAAAAGTCTCTATTATGTCGTTGAACTAAGTTGTTGTACGAAAAAATTAATTATGCTTCTTTTGTTTTCGTACTACCATTGTTCAATTTTATCTTTAAGTAAATAAGTTTCTTAATGATCTTTCAGCGGTTGACTTGAATAGGTCACCCCTTTTTTGGTTCAATCAGGTGGGCAGAAGCAAAAGCCACAAGCATAAGTGTGATTGCTATAAGTATCTCCAAATCAAACGTCCCATTGGTGGAGAAATACCGAAGAAATTATACACTTCATCTTAGCGTATTTAAAGCAATCTTAAGGCTTGTAACCACGCCAAGCACCTTCAGCATTTGGGCACACTAAATTTGTGGGCGAGTGCGGGGTGATGTAGCCTTGCAGTCTTTAATCAGTCGCATTTTTAATTTATTATAACAAAAATAATGCATATATGTAAAAAGTTACAAAATCAAATCATTTTCCTTTGCAAAGCAGCAGACTTATTGCAAAGCAGCAGACATATTTTTTTTTACTCTTTTGTTAAAAAATGAAGGAGTAAAATGGTTTCATCTCAATGATTCGGAGGTGATTTGGTGTTTTTTTCTTCTTATTATTTGATACCCATAGACAAGTTATGCCAGAACCAAATGACGTATCATATATGTAGATTACTAACAATTTTTTTCAAATGTAATTTCTTTGTAAATGCCGACGAAAAGTGGTTTCATCTGCATGCTGTTTTCAACCATTTTTTGACAGGGCAGCCTTAAAATAGTCCGCACGGAATTTGGCTACTAGCTTGGCACTTTCAGCAACGTCCTGCAGCGTACAACAGGACACGCTGGACAAGACATTAAGTGCCCCATTTTTTGTGTAACTACACCTCGCTTACACTCCAGGGCGTCATCAGAAAATCTTCACCTGAGCAGGTACTCTTTGCTTTGGCCTACCTGACTCCGAAGTCTATTTAAAGACTTCCAGGAAAGCCAAGGCAACTAATTTCCAGGTGCACGTTTTTAGCAGGTGGACCGAATGGTTTGGTAGGGAAGCACCATCTTGCCACCGGCTTAGCCTTTCCTTAGACCGTTCGCCAGTGAGTGGGAGGACACACTTTAAAAAGCTTTACAATTAAGTTACACTTAATTCTCGACAAAGTAACAAAAAAAGACTACAAGAATGAATTTGTAAGTTTACCTCACAAAATCACCAGTCGTAAAAATTTGCAGTCAGGACAAAAATAACAAACGTAACAATGAGCAAAGAATAAAGGACACATACAAATATACGTCGTGGCAGGCTGTGAACTAACGAAGCTTTGCGACTAGACCAGCGGTGCATGACTGTGCATTAAATTAGTCGACAAACACACGCTAACCAGGGCTTATGTTACTATGATATATACTCTTACTCACCGGATGATACGGTCCGGTACTCGCAGAAATGTGATATTGGATCGTCGGTGACAAAGTGGAACTTAATTCATAAATCTTCGTTTTGGAAATTGTGGAGGTAAGATAGCTGTTTATCATGCTATGTCGTTTAGTTTCAATGATAAACATTGGTGGTAACATATTCGCAAGCAAGAGAACTTTGCTTTGATGAGTTTCCTTATAGTATTCTGATTTCATTTATCATCATAATCATTTCAATCGTCTACTGCTGGACTCAAGTCTCCAAGCATTGCCACATCGACTGGTTCTGTGTTTCTCGCATCGAGCGGATTCCTACGTCCTTCATAAGGTTATTAGTCCACCTTGTGGGTAGCCTTCTATAATGATTTGCTGTGGCTACAGGCCTATGACTCCATAATGACCTTGACACATATGTTATCTACAGATCAGGGTCAATTAGGGTCAGAAAATTGTGGGGTCACAAATTGTTACAGGTCACCTTGATCAAAGAGTTTTACACCATTAGAAGTCTGAAAATCTTGATTACTGCTTTCAATCAAAAACCTTCCAAAGAATACTTGTAATCGTTTTTAGTTGCCAAAGTATCGACGTACAAGTTACCCACAAAGCAATCATTGAACAATCTGTAAAGTATCACACCAACAAAGTTATCAATTTCGTAACCGAAAGTAGACTCAAGTAATTAGTTCGAACATAAAAAGACACCTGCTACCAAAATCTGCATGCCTTGGACTCACTTACCCAACGGCGAGTAAGTAAGGGTAAGTTAGGAAGTAATTTAATTAAGTAATTAAGCCCTGAAACGTAGTAATCGCATGTAACACCGCCGTTTCACTGACTGCGTTTATAAAATAGAGGTAGCGTTGTTACCACTAAAAATCACCAGAACTCTTTCATAAATCCTCCAACACCCTTATTGAAATACACATAAGTCCTAAAGTTCCATGTGCTGCTTCCAAAAACGCGCAAAACGGTTATGGCCGTTTAGTAATGTTTCCTTTTTTGTAGGTATTAAAGTTAGCGTCAAGTAATCCTCTGCTTTCCATGTAAAAGCATTCCACACCTGGGATCCTTACGTGACACTACGCAATAAAGGTTTTTGTGTTGCAAAGCTACCATTGCAGCTGAACCCAACTTTGCCTCTACAGCGATAAGGTTGAATTTTCCCAGAATTCATGCAATTGCAGGAACAGAAATGAGGTCAATGGAGCAAGAAGCTGAATGCGTTTGATAACTTAGAACAGGTAAAAGACTAGAATGCTAGTAAAGTCCCAAATGTACTAGAATACGGATGTAGTTGGAGATATAAAACTGCACGTGTATTAGAATGAAATTCGAATAATTTATAAGTAATACAGAGAACTTTAAAAAATGGAAAGGTAATCCATGTGATGAAATTCAGTATACAGGTCAGTGAAAAGCGTTTGCTTTGCTTTTATTGTTACTTCGAGACGAGGCGGTTGAATTATTTACTCTAGCTAGTACATAAAATTGCTAACACTATTTTGACTACACAGTTACTTAAAATTAGCTAGAGAAATTTGATAGACGTAATCGGTAAAGGGTTTCGATATCGGAACTTAATAAAACAATAAAATATAATTGATGACATTTGGTAATGTAGTTTCTTGTAGTATGAAATTGAGAAAATTTTTTTTTTTTTGTTTTATCGTGTTAATTTATCGAAGCTTATCACGTCTATGATGTTCACACAAAACATCTTTTTTATTATTGATAGTTTTTTTTTTTTTTTTTTTTTTTTGGGTGGGAAATCATCAAATAACTTCTCCCGCTCTGGGTGGAGCAGGAGGGCGTGTCAGACTTTTACTGACTAAAACCCACCCGTGTTCCTTCAGTAGCCCTTAAGCCAGGGGCTGTGGTGTCTCTTTCGAACAAACCCGCACCCCTGGCAGGCATCGACCCTTGCGGGTCCCATCACTTTTTGTGCTGACATCTCTTTGAGGCGCGCGTGGAACACAACGCGCCGTCGACTTGGGCTTGGTCCTTACCGGACAGCGAGCTACCGATTACTCGCCGTCCGCAAGCCCATGCCTACGGTGGCCGGAAATCGGCCTGGGATTCCCGACGCCCAGGGCGTCTCCGTATCCTGCGGCGGCTGGGGTCGCGAGGGCGCATATGCTGCCTCTCCCTCACGTGCGCCGCCTCCCTCTTCGCGAGCATCACTGCTTCGCTGAAGGAGGTGACGGCTCCCCATGCCCTCTCGCTCCGTACCATGGCCTGGACCAGGGCCGGACGCGAGAGATCGCCGCCGCCGATCGCCTCCACGAGGACACGGCGGTGCTCCGCCCAAGAAGGGCAGACCGCCACCGTGTGCTCCACCGTGTCCTCAGGGCGATCTTCGCAGTGGAAACACCCGGGCGTTTCCTCCCGCCCTATCCGAAACAGGAACCTCCCGAAACAACCGTGTCCGGTGAGGACCTGCGTCAGGCGGAAGGTGAGGACGCCATGCCGCCTCTCAAGCCACTCCTCAAAGAGGGGACTTACCGCCGCAATCAGGGCGTGCCTAGCACTGGGTTGCGACAATCGCACTCTCCATGTCACCATGAGATCCCGCCGGAGCTCTGTCCGCTGTGCCGCGATTTCCCGCGGCAGCGGAGTTACGCCCCGGCGTTTGGCCTCCTCGCGCCACTCCCACATTTGCGCGAGGACCTTTGCCTCCAGATCCCATGGCGGTAATCCGGCAAGGAGGCCCGCCGCCTCGCCGGAGATCGTGCGATATCCCCGGATCATTCTGATCGCCATGACCCTATGGGACGCCCTCAGCTTGCGAGCTGGTTGGCGCCTCAATGTAGGCGCCCACACCGGCGCCCACACCGGCGCCCCGTATAGGGCCATGGACCGCACGATCCCCGCGTAGAGCCTCCGGCAGGAGGCGTTTGGCCCCCCTAGATTGGGCAAGAGCCGCTTCAACGCAGCCCCGGCCCGCTCCAGTCTGGGAGCCAAACGGCGGAAATGCTCCGCGAAGTTCCACCGGCTGTCGAGGACGAGTCCCAAGTACTTCATCGTCGACTCGACGCCGATGTGAACCCCTCCCACCGTTATCTGGGAACCCGTCGGTGGCGCATTCCGAGGACCATGAAACCATATGGCCTCGGACTTGTGCAATGCCACCTCGAGTCCCAGTTGCCGGATCCTATCGACGATTGTCGCAACCCCTTGTGTCCCTAAGTCGGCCGCCGCCTGGTACGACCTCCCTTGCGCCAGGACAAGCGTGTCGTCAGCGTAACAAACTACACTGACGCCGTCAGGGAGGTCGGCGCGCAGCACCCAGTCGTATCCGATGTCCCACAGATGCGGCCCCAGGACCGATCCCTGTGGGACACCGCACGACATCTCTCGCCGGTTCCACTCTCCGAGGTGACCGGGGTAGATGACGGCCCTGTCCGTCAAATAGGCCTCGACCACACGACAGAGGTAGGTCGGCATCCGGTGATACCGGAGTGCCTCCCTTATGCAACTCCAGGGCAGGGTGTTGAAGGCATTGGCGATGTCTAATGACACCGCCAAGACGACCCCACCCCGGGCCACAGCATCCTCCGTCGTGAGGGCACGCACGCGCATGATGGCATCCACCGTGGAGCGCCCCCTGCGGAAACCAAACTGGCTCTCCGCCAAATCCGGCCCCACCCGCACCAGCCACCCGACGAGGCGGTCTGCAATTACTCTCTCAAAGAGCTTGCCTACCTCGTCGAGCAGCACAATGGGCCGGTAAGCGGACGGAGAGTCCGCTGGGCGCCCCGGCTTCTTAATGAGGACCAGTTTCCCCGTCTTCCAGCGAAGTGGGAACTGGCCCTCCTCCAAGCATGCGCTTAGGAGCCCTCTTAGTCGAGGCCCGAGAGCCTGTAAGGCCAGGACCCAGGCTTTGCCGGGCAAGCCGTCGGGTCCTGGGGCGGTATTCTTGGCATTCAGCCTACGTACCGCCACTCTCAGGTCTACCTCGGTCACCTCTGGAGAGTCGTCGTCGTCGTCGGTGTGGTCCGCATCGGGCACCGCAGGAGGCGGAGCCATAGGCGGGGGAGCGTGCTCCCCTCGCGAGGGGAACAGAGCGCTCACCACGTCCTGCACGAGCTGAGGCCGGAGACTCTGCGTCAGCGGGGGAGCCCACGGGCGGATCTTATCCCGCACCGTTTTGTAGGGGCGTCCCCACGGGTCTCTGTTCAGAGTCTCCAGCGACTCCTCGCGGGCCACTACTCTGGCCCGCAGGATCTCGTCTCGCAGGGCGGTCTTCGCCACTCTGTACCCCTCGTACAGCTCCGCCTCAATGGCTACCGTATCCGGAGGGCGGATACGGAGCCTGCGGTGCCTGGAGTAAAGGTGTCGCGCAGCAACACACGCCTCGCGCAGTGCTGTCAACTGCGGCGACCACCAGTACACCTGGCGTGAAGCACGACCTGGCTGGACCCGGGGCATTGCCACGTCACATACCTCGGACATGGTCTCCCGGAACCACTCGGCCTCGTCGTTGATGTCGGCAGGCCTGTCCGGTGATGACACCCAGGCCTGCACGATCGAGGCTTCCAGGAGAAGCTCCCGGTCCAGCTGCTTCAACGCCCACCGCGGACCACACGGGGCCTGTCGGACCGGCGCGCTCGAGGTCTGGGCGGAGACGTCAAACCGGATATACCGGTGGTCGGAATACGTCTCCACCCCCTCCATGACGCGCCAGTCGATGACACACGGCGACAGAGCGGGGCTGGCGAACGAGATGTCCACCACCGACTCACCCCGCATCCGCACACACGTGGCGACAGAACCCCGGTTTAGGACGACCAGGTCTGCTTCCAGAGCCCAGTCCTCCACCATCCTGCCCCGCACGTTCGTCAACCGGGAACCCCAAGCCAAGTTCTTGGCATTGAAGTCCCCGAGGACGAGCACGGGGAGGGAACGAAACCCGACGACGACGTCTCTCAACTCCGCAAGGGAGTTGTGGAACTCGGCGAGAGTTCGGCTCGGGGAGAAGTACACCCCTACCACGACTATCTCCCCGAACCGTGCTGCAACGCAACCCCGTCCCCTCTTGACACTCTCGAGGGTCGGGGTACCGGCGGCGGCCGACGAAATGAAGGTCACTGAGCCGCTCAGGTCCTCCACCCAGTCATCCCTGGGCGGGACAAAGTACGGCTCAGCGACCACGGCGATGTTAATCGACCACTGCGCCATGCTCTGGATCAACAGATCCTGAGCGGCGGCGCAGTGGTTGATGTTCGCCTGGAGGAGGCGTAATGGGGCCGTTAAAGGCATTCCATTTCAGCCCCCTCCGGGGCCTCCTGGGTAGGCCTTGGCGGAATGGCGGCAACTACGACGACGGTGGAGGCGGCAGCGGCGGCGGCAGTGGCGGCGGTTGCGGCGGTGACGGCGGTGGCGGAGGGTTTGGGTCTGCCTCGGCCCCTGGCTTCAGCGGGTGGAGCGCAGGCTTTACTCCCAGCCCGGTGTTCGGCCGGCTTGCCAGCTGCCGCACATAAATAACAGTGCGGCGTGGCAACGCACGAGCCGGCCTTGTGACCGGGCTGACCGCAGCGGAAGCAGTGACTGCTGCGGTCTACCTCCGAGGTGCATTGCACTCCCACGTGGTGGCCCACCTGGCAGCGGAAGCACCTCAGAGGTCTGGGTTCCAGCAGCTTCACCTGCGCAGAAACCCAGCCCACCAGGAGCCTTCGACCCTCCTCGGTTATTTTTCGGGCCGCCGTATTATTGATAGTTCAATTACCTAACTGCAATGCACCTACCTAGCGACTATCTGCGGTCATTGACCCCAAAAAACGTAACATTTTTATTTACTTATCTTTTTTAAAAATCGATATCCGTCTGCGATATAAGCTATAAATAAAATTTTAATTTGTAATAAAAAAAAAATGGTTTATTATTTTCACAAGTAAAACTTAACAACTATTGATTGGAGTCTCCTTTTAAGCAGATATGCCTGTGTTAGGAAACTCCGCTCTTTCATAACTTAAATTAGTATATTTTACTTGTTTTATACAAATGTAGGGTGAAGGGAATAATCATAATTTGACTCTGTAGATGCGTGAAAATATCATGTCAGTAGTATTAAGTGATGATCAAACGATCAACAAAATACCGTTGCACTAATATGCCCCTGCAATCATGATAAAACAGGAATAAAATTGATTTTTTTAAATTGAGTAATATTATAAATTCATAATTACATATCCATTCATTTTGTTTCCTGCCTATTCCATACATTGAGTTAGTCTACGGTATGTTGCCGTTAAAAACTTAGCAACACGCATTGCGTGTTCAGAAGGTGTAGACTCCTGCTGTGGTGCAAACCGAGTGTTACATTTGTTATTTTTTATAACGTTTCAAAAATTAGACCAACGATAGGACATCGTTATAAATACCCCTTACGAATCCCGTGGATTAGTTTGTAATATGATGCATTAATCTTCTTCTTAGCGTGTGTATGGCAAAAACAACACAAAAAATGTACCCTATTGTTTTTTTAAATAAAGAAAACAACAGATTTAAGCAGTTCTTGCCAAAGATCACATCTTCCTGTGGAGGGGTGGCCAGCTTCGCCCTTTCGATGCGGCAGGCTATTGTCCTGCTAATTTCTGGAGGCGCGATGGTAATCGGAGGATACAGCATTCCTAACGGGTGCTGGGGTCGGTTTCAGCAACCAGTATAATCTAGTCTTAGCTGTATCCACTAATTTCGAGTGGGTCGATTGGCTCCATACTGGCCAGGCATATTCATTAATTAATCGTTAATCACTTATGACTGTATAAACATGCCTTTACCAAATTGTCATCAGAACTTGTAGCAGTTGACAGCAATGTTTACAAACTTTGCACCATTGGATCGAGGAAGACGCAAATTCAATGGAATACCCACGCCATTGATGCGGTCTTTTATTCCAACTTCCAAGTATTGAACTGTTAGTAAACCTCAGTTATGTTAGTATCATCATCATTTTCGTTTGAAATTACGTATACATTATTAACTGTCATCTTATTTACTGTACCTGCAATCTATGCAAATATTTTTTTTACTTACTTTACTTACTTACTATGTGTCAAACCATATTCAATCATTTTTAGTTATCGATTGTGTAATTTAGTACCCGTTTTGTAACTAGATGGCGTTGGCGTCGAATTACATCGCGCTATGGTTTCGTTACCGGCGAAACTATAAATAGACCAGGAATTTTATGTTTTTTTTGGTTGGATTCTCTGTATTGACGATTTGTTGTGTAACTATAATATACTGTGCTATAGTGTTATAACAGAGTTTTATTGAAGATCTTGGGCTAAGAATTAACATGGTCCTTCGAAACCGGGTCAGTGTGTAATATTACGCATCGAGTTTTTGTGTATCAGCACAGAAAGCAGTGGTGGATCGCCACTGAAGTGCTTTAGCGTCGCCTGCAGAGGGCGCGACCACGGAGACCGAGTGTTTCTGAGGACGTCGCCTGCAGAGGGCGCCACCGCAGCAAGTTCTGTGGGCTTCCGGACATCCCGAATGCGGACAACCGGATCTAGAAGAAGTGGAAGTGGCATCCCGAGAAGCTGAGCACCAAACCTGAGAGCGTACTGCGCGCCTCCTGGCGGGCGGTAGCAACAAACAAACCGGAGAAGTAATAGTGAGTGACGTGTTGTGGATTTAAACCGTGAGTACAATTTTATTAGTGAAGCTATCAAGATTTGGAACTTTGAATTTAACGTTAATAATAATCAAGACTTAGAATAATTTTAAGTAGTTTAGACTTAGATTATTCAAGAAAAAAGTGAACCGACGGGGAACCTATGCCCGATTTTCTAAAAAGTTTGAAGTTAAAAACACTTGTAAAATTTTCTGTTGTCGTCATTGACTTAGAATAATTACATCAGTTTTACACTTGTAAAGGTTCTGTGTTCTTGTGCAACTCGTGTTTTGTTTCTGAATTAATTCAATAGTTGATAGTCATGGATTCGTTAGTTAACTTGCAGCTAGATAACAAGAGAAATATTGAAAAAGGTAGAACAAATTATAAAAAATCTCCTAAGGAACGGATAACATTGTCCTATTTAGAAACCAGATTGGAAGCATTAGAACAACTGTGGTCTAATTTCATAAAAACGCACAGGAACATACTCGTAGTAGAAAACCTAGATTTCAAACATAATTATTTTACTTCAGAGACATATGACGTTACTGAGGATATTTACATAACTTATAAATCCGAGTTGAAAGAGTCTATTATACAACTAACACCTACAAAAGCAAGTACAGATAAAGCTTCATCGTCAAATACGTATACGAATGTAAAATTACCTAAAGTTCTTATTCCTACTTTTTCTGGCAAGTATACGGAGTGGACTTCATTCCGTGATTTGTTTTTATCACTTATCCACAAAAATGATTCAATTGACGATGTACAAAAACTGCATTACTTGAAAGGTCATTTATCAGGTGAACCAGAACAGTTGTTGCGTCACACTCCTGTGACAGCCGCAAATTATGAGGAATGTTGGCAAATGTTAAATAAACGCTATAATAATAAACGATATTTGTCTAATTCTATGTTGAAGAGATTGATTAATCAATCAAATGTAACAGAGTCATCAACTGCGGTTAAAGAATTATTGGATACCACTGTGGACTGTTTGCATGGCTTAAGTACTCTCGGAATTGATGTTAAATCGTGGGACGCTATAGTCATCTATATAATAAGCGCTAAGCTAGATTGTGAATCGCGAAAGTTGTGGGAATTAAAAATTAGTACAGATGAACAACTACCAACTTTTGAAGAATTTAAAACATTTTTAGAGTCACGGTTTCGGTCTTTAGAGTACTTAGACACATCCAAGTCAAAGCAGAAGTCTACAGATAGTAAGCCAAAAGTTTTTCATGCAGTCAAATCAAATAGTAACAACATAATATGTCCATTCTGTAAACAGGATCATTATATAAGTAATTGTAAACAGTTTAGTAAAGAAGGTTACCAATCTCGAAGTGAGTTTGTCCGAACTCACAATTTGTGTTACAATTGTCTAGGCGCGAATCATTCAATTAAGTATTGTCGCGCTAAAACATCATGTCACGTCTGCAAGCGTAGACACCACTCATTATTACACCCCAAAGCATCTTCAAGATCATCGTCACCTAATAGCCATCCGGTAGAGGCAGTAGCTGTCAAATCAGCAGTGTCCTCACTGCAAACTGCTTCCGGTACGGCAAAAGAATCAGAGTCTTCAACCATAGCAACACACTTTTCTACAAAGGTTGAGCCCAATCGAGTTTTATTAGCGACCGCTCTCGTCGAAGCACAGACTCAGAATGGTCGTAAACAATTGCTGAGGGCGTTATTGGATCAAGGATCCCAGGCCTCTTTCATAACCGAGTCAGCAGTCCAATTGCTCGGTCTAAAGAAAATACCAAATAACAGTATGGTCTCAGGCATTGGAGGTGACGAAGGCGCTTTTGCCTCTAGATTCATGGTTTGTGTAACCATTCATTCACGTCACGATCCAAATGCAATTATTCAAGTTCGAGCATATGTGTTAAGTAAAATTACAACGTTGATTCCCTCAACTAAACTATGTATATCAACTTGGCCTCAACTAGAAGATATTACTCTGGCAGATCCAGAGTACCACACTCCAAACAAAATCGACGTTTTGTTTGGAGCAGAAGTTTACAGCCAAGTTCTTAAAGAGGGTTTAGTCAAACACTCTCCAGGGCCCATAATTGCTCAAAACACAACCCTGGGATGGATTTTGTCTGGACTAACACCCACAGATTGCGATCTCAATTCAGCAAATTGTCACAAGGTTATAGTTAGTATGCATTCACACCTTAGTGACAACGATATGCTTAAACAGTTTTGGGAGATCGAATCTGATGTTACTAATAAGAAAAAAATACTTACCCAAGAAGAACAGCTGTGCGAAGAATTGTTCACTCGTACTACTCAACGAGACGCTACCGGGCGATACATAGTCAAGCTTCCATTTCGCGAATCAAATCCACGAAGTAAAATCGGATACACCAAAGAAATCGCACTGAAACGATTTCATCATCTTGAACAGCGTTTCAAGAAAAATCATGAGATCAAAAGAAAATACACCGAAGTAATCCAAGAATACCTTGACCTTGGACACATGCAGCTGGTGTCTCGTGAAACTGATACCAAGCAGTCAGAAGCAGTCTATTTGCCTCACCACGCAGTGATTCGCGAGGATAAGACCTCTACCAAGGTCAGAGTTGTGTTCGACGCTTCTGCTAAAGGTTCTTATGGTGCATCCCTTAATGACACGTTGATGGTTGGTCCTACCATACAACCGGAATTACGTCACATCATCATGAGATGGCGTACGTATCCAATTGTATTATGTGCAGATATAGTTAAAATGTACCGACAGATCAAAGTCGCTCCTGAAGACACACACTTCCAGAGACTACTTTGGCGGAGTGAACCTGCATCTGAAATAAAAGAGTATGAGTTGCTGAGAGTCACCTTTGGCACTGCATCCGCACCTTACCTGGCCGTAAAGTCGTTGCAGCAGCTGGCACACGATGAAGAAGCTGAGTTTCCGCTGATATCTGAAAAATTAAAAAGCGAATTTTATGTAGATGATTATATGTCAGGATGTCAGACAGTAGAGGAGGGAAAAAGGATTCACAGGGAAATGGAAAAACTACTGAAAAAAGGTGGATTTCCATTACAGAAGTGGATGACAAACAATAAGGAATTAGCAGAGGAAATATTGGGAGAAGGTACAAATCAGGAAGGAGTAGTAGAAATAAAACTAAACGAGGTGGTGAAAATACTAGGAATCTTTTGGGATAGAGAATCTGACAGTTTCAGGTATTCAATAACATTTCCACAACCTGCATCTGTAACAAAACGAAGAGTAATATCAGATATATCACGACTGTTCGACCCCTTAGGGTGGGTAGCGCCGTGTGTTATACCGGCGAAAATAATGATTCAAAAGATATGGCTAGCCGGAATCGATTGGGATGATCGATTACCTGAAGATTTATTAAAAGAATGGCAAACATATCAAAAGGAACTACTAAACTTACCTGAGTTTCATGTACCAAGATGGGTTGAATCCAGAGAAGGCGATGTAGTTGTAGAACTACATGGTTTTTGCGACGCGTCTAATGTAGCGTATGCAGCTGTTACGTATTTAAGGATAATTGGCGCTGACGGGAATATAAAAATTAATTTGATATCTGCGAAAACCAAGGTTGCTCCGATAAAGCAACTGTCCATTCCTCGTCTCGAGTTGATGGGTGCTGTTCTGTTGGCCAAATTGATAGTGGAAGTAGCAGAGATACTAGCAATACCTAAAGACAATATACACTGTTGGACAGACTCGACGGTTGTTCTGGCTTGGCTCAGTAGTCATCCCAGTCGCTGGACAACATTTGTTGGTAATAGGGTGTCTGAAATTCTGTGTTGTTTGGAGAATTCTCAATGGGGACATGTGAAATCTACTCACAACCCTGCAGATATCGCGTCAAGAGGTATGACACCTTCAGCACTTTCACAGTCATCTCTTTGGAAGCACGGTCCATTGTGGTTAAAGAAGGAACCAATTGACTACGTCAAACCGAACTCGATGTCAACTAAACTTGAAGAAAGATCATTGAAAGATGTTAAAGCACATGTGTCAATAAATGTAGAGGATGGGCTGTGGACAAAATATTCATCACTTCAAAAATTAATCAGAGTAGTGGCATATTGTAGGCGATTCTTAAGATATAAGCAACATAAAGAAACTTACCTGACAAGTGAGGAATTGAGAGCCGCGCTGGAAACCTGTGTAAAAAAATGTCAAGAACAAGAATTTAAGGAAGACATAGAACACATTAAGAAGATAGGAAGTGTAAGTAAGAAGAGCAAATTACGACCTTTATGTCCCATATTAGATGAGCAAGGAATTCTAAGAGTAGGAGGAAGAATTGAAAAGTCTCAACTGTCAGTAAGCATGAGACATCCTATCATAATTCCACAGCGCCATCACTTCGCAACTCTGCTCGTCAGTGAAGCTCACAAAACCACTCTCCATGGAGGTCCAACATTGATGCTAAACTATTTGCGCACACAATATTGGATTCTATCTGCAAAAAATGTAGTCAAGGCTTACGTACGTAAGTGTGTGGTATGTGTTCGACATTCAGCGACCTTTCAAAATCAACTCATGGGTCAATTACCGACCTGTAGAGTGTCACCAGCCAGGCCGTTTTTGCATACCGGTGTTGATTTCGCCGGTCCGATTAACATTAGGATATCTAAGGGTCGTGGCAATAAGGCTTACAAGGGGTACATCTGCCTATTTGTGTGCATGGTCACTCGAGCAGTGCATATCGAGGCCATTAGTGACCTTACCTCTGAAAGTTTTATAGCCGGTTTCAAAAGATTTGTCGCTAGAAGAGGCCATTGCAGTGATATTTGGAGCGACAATGGGAAAAATTTTGTAGGCGCAGCCAAGGAACTGCAAATATTAGTCGCTGCTGAACAGTCAGCGATCGCTAACGAAATTAGGAGTTGGCTCAGTAGTAAAGGTGTCAAATGGCATTTTATCCCTCCCCATGCCCCAAATTTTGGTGGACTTTGGGAAGCCGGCATCAAGTCAACAAAATTCCACTTGAAGCGCGTGATTGGTGATTCAACTCTTACCTATGAGGAAATGGCCACGTTACTTGTGCAGATTGAGGCTTGCCTCAATTCAAGACCGATTTCCCATATTTCACAAACCCCTGATGATCCAATGCCGCTTACACCCGGTCATTTTTTAATTGGGGAACCTCTGGTTCTTGTGCCGGAACGTAATTACGAGCATAGCTCTGTGGGCTCGTTGAGGCGATGGCAACTCTTACAAAAAATGACCCAAGATTTCTGGCGACGATGGTCTAGAGAATTTTTAACTTCGATGCTACAGCGTTACAAATGGTCGCAAAAAGAAATAGAACCAAAGATTGGCGACATTGTTCTTGTAAAAGAGGACAATCTACCTCCAGGCAAATGGTTACTGGGTAGGATTTTAGAAAAGCATCCTGGTTCGGACGGACTCACACGAGTTGTGACCATAAAGTGTAATGGTTCAGTAGTTAAAAGACCAATTTGTAAACTTTGCGTATTGCCAACCAGTGATTGATATGGTATTTTTTCATAAGAATTATTTTAGTTTTGTTTTTGTTTATTTATCTTATAGCCCTTGACCTCATGGTGGGCGGCTTTAATTTAAAGGACAACTCATTCGAGCATGTCCTTGGTGGGCGGAATGTCAAACCATATTCAATCATTTTTAGTTATCGATTGTGTAATTTAGTACCCGTTTTGTAACTAGATGGCGTTGGCGTCGAATTAGATCGCGCTATGGTTTCGTTACCGGCGAAACTATAAATAGACCAGGAATTTTATGTTTTTTTTGGTTGGATTCTCTGTATTGACGATTTGTTGTGTAACTATAATATACTGTGCTATAGTGTTATAACAGAGTTTTATTGAAGATCTTGGGCTAAGATTTAACACTATGGATTAACATCGCATGTACTTTTTTCTTGTCACATCAGCAGGTCTTTTTGGTGCAGTATTCGAAGCTGATATATTCAACAAAATGGACTCCTAAAATTCGATAACCCCTTTTGAAACAATTGTGTGACAATGCGTATCCTCTTGGTTGAAGACCGGTACTTATCGACGGCAATTTAACGAAGATTTCTCAAATCAAAACATATTCGACAGACTATATATTGTGGGTTATCGGGTTTTCTATCTAATATAATCTATTTCAAACACCGTCTCAAGTAATTGGGAGGAAAAACAAGAGAGGAAGAACTACGTAGAGAAAGTGAAGCTCTAAATTCTCTGATAACTTAATGATGTAAAATTTATCTAACGTTCCCGCCTATCTCTTAAGAAAGTGGCATAATGATACTGACAAAGGGGGAATTTATTCTGTAGCGATAACAAGAACACTTTTTTATATCAAAATCAAAGCGTTGTTCGAGTTTCTTTGATGTACCACAATTCCTTCTCGACTGGGAATCGAATTCGGAGCACGTAAAGTTATAATCATGTTGGAGTCCTCCAATGTTTGATAAAGTCTCGTGTGGACGAGAAATGGCGTGCAATTTGTGAGCTTAAAATATAGCAAACTTTGATATTTTAAACATTTTTCAATGTGCCACGTAAAAGTTTTTTGAATTTTTTGAATTCTTCATATTATCATGTAAGTATTAAAAAGTAAGAACGTAAGATCATTAATGCAATGTATCTGAATTTATTTCAATATTAATTCTGGAGACTATGGTTTGTCAACGAGAAGAAAAAAAAACGTAAATCACAATGGGCTGTTTTCACATAAAAAAGTGTAACATGATGCGCATAGTAAAACAATTGTCCATTACGAAGAACAAATTAAATATGTACACCAAACTTAAAGCACCGGGTAAAAATAAACAACACCATATCTTTGTTTCTGCTTTTAGGTTCCACATTGACATTTCCGTAATTAAAACCTTAGTTTCAAGTATTTCAAAGGCCTGTATTTATTCTGGCAACTGTTCCAGTTGGGTTGAGTGAGCCTTGTGTCCGATTGGCCGGGATTTCGTCGAAAATTGCCCAAATGAAAGCTCAATGAACGTGTCACGGCGAGTCGCCGGGCACATTTGTCCACGTCCCGAATTGTCCGCATTGCCGTACACTAGAGGTGGCGGGCGTCGATAAACGCTACGATAGCTAAAATAAGATATTAAAAAGTTAGATAAAACATTTATAATATTTTTGTTGATCATCATTCTGAAGTAGGGGAGTAAAATCAGTTTAAACTAAACATTAATTTTATAAACAGGACTATTCGCTTAGAGATTTGAATTAGATTTTACTATTTAAGTTGTTATATACGTAAACAGTCATATAACTTCTTCTGTTTCGGTCTTCACAAAATTCTGTGCAAAAAAACAGGGAAAAACGTTTACTGTATCTACTGTCGTCGTAATTTTTTATTTAACAATTTATGTACACACATACCTATATAAACAGACAAGAATAAAAGAGACAAAAACAGGTAGAAAGGTGATGATTATTTCTAAAGAAATCTCTACCAAAATTTCTGCAATAAGAAAGTAGATGAGAAGGTGTAGATAGCGTGTGCATAATGGATTGTTCTCAATTATAGTAAATCTAATCGGTATATCTTATTTTTTATAGGTAAATGATAATCAAATCAAAAGTATTGCGAAGTAAAAAGTAAAAAACTATCGTCTTGGAGAGAAAAGATCCTGCTGAGTAAAATACACCGGCAGTTTTTCGATACCTTCTTTAGCGAATGCCACATCCCTAGTTGACACAAGCTGCCCTAGGGGTCGGACGTCGGGTCATCACAGGGAGCGATCCGCCTCCCGTGTCTATGACACAACGCGCTGTCATTTATCCGCATGCAAAAATAGCTTGCATAGTAATGAATGACAAAATACTGTGATCGCTTCATTAGTCTATGTCTGTGAGTGAAAGGTTTGGGGTTTGATTCCTGGGGAGGGTAAAATAAGCAATTTTATGGTTCAGTAGATTTTTATTGTGAGTGTGAGTAAATAAGTGGTCATTATACTAATTTGAATTCAAAGAAATCTGCGTAATTTTTATTGTGAGTATGTGTAAATAAGTGGCCTTTATACTGATTCGAATTCAAAGAAACCTACGTAATTTTTGACACTCGAATATTTATATCAAAGTCTTCCATGTTATTGGACCTCCTTAGGCGGAATTATACAAATTGTGGCTTGAAAGCCTATTATACAGTTTCAAACAATTAAAGAGTTATTTCAGATCTACAAAGTAGCAATAATTTGAGTTGGCCAAAGTTAACTGACGCGGAGCATTCTAATTTTGTACTGTAACAGTAATTTTGTAACGAATAACTTTTCAAAGAAACTCCAAATGGCGCTAAAAACTCAGTCGACTACGATTTCCGCTAAAGAGAGTAAGAGAGTCAATGTTACCTTTAATAATGTTATTTTTATGAATAATTTGACCGAATTAAATTAGATATTTTTGTGAAATATGAACATGATTATTAATGCAGGACATGCACAAATCCGAGCACCAATAAACTTTACGAGTTTTCCGGTAGATTGTCAAAAAAAAAATCATTCATACCAACCTTGACAATTACGAACATATTTTTTTTTTAAATCAGCGAAATTGAACGAGCCGTTCTCAAGTAATGATCTATCCATGCATGCGATATTTATCTCTCTTGTTGACTGTACTTATATTTTAAAACTTCAAGTATAGCGTTAAATGAACTACTTCCGCGTTATCAATATCTAGTAAATACAGCTACTACAATATAATAGCATTTATAATTAGAGAGAGCGCTTGGCAATTAATGGATCATTGATCATTGATCCACTAATTGCCAAGCGCCTCTGATTATGGTACAATCCCACTGAGAATTCTAACTGTATTGCCAGTCAAAGCTGATGAAGGTTTCAAGTAAATTATGACAAGGAACAGGCTGCATTCAAAAATGACATTACCAGACGATCTCGCCTATATTCTTTAGAAGGGTTAGGGTAGCAGAGGCATACCTGCCTGAACTCACATTAACTTAAGTCTCAAAACCCCTACTGCCATCAGTCGGGCGTCACTCGTGTGGCTACTGAGAAATTTCTAAAAACTATAACACCGCTCCAAACCAGGACCTTAGCAGTCACTCACGCGACTAAAAGCAATGAGATACCTTTACTTTACCATTTTTTACCTTTATTGGCCCTCAGCTGGGCAAGTAAAAAATATAGCTATAAAAAAAAACTATTCCACAAAAGAGAAGCAACTAAAAAGCATCTATCCGTCTACCTCCATACCCTCAGTTTCAAGATTCTTCATAATATCCGGTGTAAAACTAAACCCCTCGGACTACGCTGCCTGGCCCATTAAATTAAATGTGCAGGCTTTAAGGTAACGGCTACTTATGCTCCCACGTAGCTTGGATATTATTTTGATCCAACCTCTTTTACTTGAAGATTTCAGTCCCGGAAGACATTGAGGTTTTTTGTCGGGTTTTGTGTTGATATCGCAGTGTTTTTTGAAGGTGTGAAGATTTGATGACTGCATCTCTCATTTATTTCATGTGAGTGACTTTCACATTGTTTCGTATTTGGTTGGCAGAGTAACTGGGGCCTTGCACAGGAAGTGGACCAAATTTTGGGGAACATGTAACTAATTAGTATTGGTAAAGACTTCAATCAATTTCCTACACCAGGGGTATCGCCTCTCGAGAATTTCGTGCAAGCTCTCAGTTTTACTCTCAATACCACCATACTTTTTTTTTTTTTTTTTGGGTGGGAAATCATCAAATAACTTCTCCCGCTCTGGGTGGAGCAGGAGGGCGTGTCAGACTTTTACTGACTAAAACCCACCCGTGTTCCTTCAGTAGCCCTTAAGCCAGGGGCTGTGGTGTCTCTTTCGAACAAACCCGCACCCCTGGCAGGCATCGACCCTTGCGGGTCCCATCACTTTTTGTGCTGACATCTCTTTGAGGCGCGCGTGGAACACAACGCGCCGTCGACTTGGGCTTGGTCCTTACCGGACAGCGAGCTACCCATTACTCGCCGTCCGCAAGCCCATGCCTACGGTGGCCGGAAATCGGCCTGGGATTCCCGACGCCCAGGGCGTCTCCGTATCCTGCGGCGGCTAGGGTCGCGAGGGCGCATATGCTGCCTCTCCCTCACTTGCGCCGCCTCCCTCTTCGCGAGCATCACTGCTTCGCTGAAGGAGGTGACGGCTCCCCATGCCCTCTCGCTCCGTACCATGGCCTGGACCAGGGCCGGACGCGAGAGATCGCCGCCGCCGATCGCCTCCACGAGGACACGGCGGTGCTCCGCCCAAGCAGGGCAGACCGCCACCGTGTGCTCCACCGTGTCCTCAGGGCGATCTTCGCAGTGGAAACACCCGGGCGTTTCCTCCCGCCCTATCCGAAACAGGAACCTCCCGAAACAACCGTGTCCGGTGAGGACCTGCGTCAGGCGGAAGGTGAGGACGCCATGCCGCCTCTCAAACCGCTCCTCAAAGAGGGGACTTACCGCCGCAATCGTGGCGTGCCCAAATACCACCATACTTAGTTCGGGTTTTAGGTACCTGAGACATGTTGCTCTTCTAGTTTGGAACCAGCAACCTGATATTTAAAGAAGGCCTTGCGTTTATGTCTGCGTCATTTGCCAGTAAGGCTACGGTTTTCTTGAAGACCGGTTCTTCTTCTTTTCGAATCGTAGGTAACTACATGTATTTTGTTAAAGGTAGGCGGCCATGTAAATCGCAGCATCAGTGGAGTGTTTTGGGTCCTCAAAAGTGAAAGGTTTGGGCACTACATAATGTGTCATAGTTTTGTCAGAAGCACCGCATTCGTACTGGGTATCGGTTGGATCTAGGCAATCTTGCAAGCACAATCGCTTGGGTGCGCAGTTGATAATTGCTTTCCATATAGGCTACTGCATGTCACGGCCGGGTGGCAAATGCTTCTGGGGTTGAATGAAGTTGAGTGGTAGCGGGGGATGTTTTACACATAGATCTTTCACGAAAGAGCGTTTCCGCCACATTACAGGGTAAGTTTTTATCCAGTGCGCAAACTGTAACCATGAATGCATCATAATAATATCATTCTAGAATATTTTTTTTTGTATAATAGGCGAAAAATTTCTGCGTTAGGGGGGAGGGTCTAGAATTATATGCTGAATTCATGGTTACAATTTTCGCACGGGATAAAAACTTTTCCTATATAACGGCAGTCATGGAAATCTGTAATTTTCGGCAGTGTCAGAAAATGCTCTGTATTTGGAAAACCATTATTAAGTGACCATTTACCGCTTTCTTTGGAAATCAAACTTTTTGTAGAAAAATGTTTTTATTTTTTTCGGAGAAAAATCGAAGAGTTTTGAGAACACAACTATGCCAATCAACACCAAACAATGGTGAAAATTGTAACTGTGTTGGTTAAGTTTATATTAGTAACGAATAATCGATTATTAGCTTCACTGTGGTCTGATTGGTCAACATTGCTCCATTGATGTTTGATCAATAACATCAATCAGTTCTGTTTACTTGATACCACAAGTTCCGTTTGTAATTTTAACAATGTTAAATTAGTTTACTTGTATGGTTGAAAAATAATGTGTAAAAAAATCTCAATCGTTGGCTCGCTTGAAAGATCCTTCCCATCCGTAATGGGAACATCTGAAGGCCAATTCTCATAATTAAAACCGTTCAAAATGTAGTCACAGTGTCATGTCAGCGACAAGCAAATGTCAAAAATGTATGAAACATCGAGGTATTTTTGACAGATTGACACTGAGATCAGACTGTGAACGTTCTTAAAATTAGTAGAATTGCCCCTCAGATTGTTCTCTTCGTTTTCTATGAAATAATGTTTCACCTGAATTTAATTTTGAATATTAAATCATCTACTCATAAATGCATCAATGATGTATGATCTTACGACCTACTGTCCTACTTATCCTACTCATATTACAAATGTGCAAGTTTGTATGTTTGGATGATTACATATTTCGATGTTTGGATGTTTGTTACGCAATCACGTTAAAACGGCTGAACGGATTTTCATGAATTTTGGTATAATATTATGTTTTATAACCTGGATTAACACACACTGGATACTTTTGTCCCGGTAGTACATTCACGTGAGATAATTTCCGACCACCACGTGGGCGAATTTACTGGCAAAAGGTGGTTCAATATTAAATTCAAATCATTAACTCACAGAAATTTCTCCTTATGAGTCCGTTAAATAGGCCAGTCATACACTAGAAACCTCAATAAAAATGACGTAATACGTCCTGACGCAAAGCAGAAAAGCTTTCAAGCGTGTGCTGGAGCCGAGAAATATGCACAAAGCCGTCGAAGCCCAATTGACCTAAATGGACACACAAATAGTAAAGGGAAAGGCCCGCACGAGGTCATTATTCGCTCCGAAGTCCAGCAAAAGTGTCAGGTCGAAGGAAGACGGACATTTATCTACATCCTAAGGGCACCAGTGATTTTGGGAAGGATGTATTAGTGCGTAATAGGGTTTTTCGTGAAATCAACGCGGCTTTGAATTATTTAGCTGTTATATTGGTCGAGGTTCTGAAAAGGAATGGAGTTTCTTTGGTGAATGACTTTATTACGTGTTGTGGGTATGGTGTTTCCCGGTATTTGCTAACGAATTAAGTTATCTGATAGATTAACTCACGATCGCGAGTCTGTTTAGGAACACTGCTGTTCCTCCACATTGAGGTCTATACTGTTTCGGAAAGAAAGATAAAACGTCGATATTTGACGTTTACATCTGTGACTGACTGCCCAACGTACAGATGTCTGAATATCTGAAAGCGGGTTCAACATTGAGATTGCCTATTTGTAGATTGTGTGGGTCATATGGTTACTGGAAGAAGCTGACCCCAAACGATATGGAACAAGGCTAGATAAATTGTAAGACTGAATATTTGGATTACTAAGATTTGCACTTTCTTCATTATATGTACAGTTAGTCTCAAAAAGATCGACAAGAATTCATTTGCCTGGTAAATAGGTAGATAAATAGAGAGAGTAATCAGTGTACTTAACGCAATTCAATGTGTTCGTTGCTTGATGTGAAGTTATTTTCATAATGTACAATTATTCCACAATATTGGTTCCATACTAATGTATCAATGTGTAGCCGCAAAAAGTATTAAAGGTACAATTTGTGTTTTATAAAATTGATCAGTGTGTGTGCACTGATAAATTTTGATACAATAGTATGGAACCAATATTGTGGAAAAATTGTACATTATGAAAAGACCTTCACATCAAGCAACGAACACAATGAATTGCGTTAAGTACACTGATCACTCTCTCTATTTATCTACCTCTTTGCTACTTCCACTACCAGTAAATCACAATAACTGGCAGGCCCAAAATACTACCAGTTAACAACAAAATAATTACAGTCATTCAGTCCCATCCATTCACAGAAAAATATTCTATTAAAGCCAGGGAAGCGATGCTCCAACAGAAACTAGTTATACTTTAAAAAACCTTTTCGTAGGCCGGGCAGGAGCAATCTTTTGGTCCATTAAATTGTTCACGCTCACCGACTATGGAAATTGGACGTAAAACGAAATAATGTATAGTAAGGAAATAGTTCACAGAGATTTGTAGCGTCGTTAGACAACTAGTTGGGACATCTGCGTTTAGCTTATGTTGTTTGTGTTGTGTTTTATTGTAATAGGTATAGTGTTTGTTTTAGTGATAAATAAGAAAAATAGGGAAGGGCGATTTTTACTTTCTAAATTCCATCAAAAATTAAATACCTTTATTTATAATATTCGTAAAGTTATTAATTGAATTCGTATTTCATTTGTGAGCAATATATAATCGCTTAGTTCTTCTATACTATAAAATAGTTTTTATGTAGTTTCCACCTCTATTTAGAGAATATATTCCACAAGGTTTTTATTTATCATACATTAATACAAGGTGGGACATTCACGCATAAACTGTATCTAACCAAGAATTCAGCACATGGTTTGAGCTACGCTAGTGTCAACGGTTTTTCCTCTGCTGATTGATATTTGCTGTTTCATAGAAAAGTGCAGTACCTAAGCGGTGAAAATGTATGAAACAGCATTATTTTTTTTCATGTCTGACGTAACATTTTCGTATTGAATCCATGATAAATAGGTTGCGCGTCGATCATCATCTACACTAATACTATAAAGAGAAAAGATTTTATTGTTTGTTTGTTTGCATTGAATAGACTCCGAAACTACTGAACCGATCTGAAAAATTATTTCTATTATATCCCCGCACTCCCACGGGAACGGGAACTACGCGGGTGAAACTGCGGAGCGCTGCTAGTATTTTATAAATAGAATAGAAATCTGTGTGTTTTGACATTTTAGGAGATTGCACCCGATAATATAATAATATATAAACTATATTATTATCTATAATTTTATTTAAATAATATATAAACTTTATATTAATAAAATTGAAATATAATTCTAGCCAACTACCATGTTTGATAAACTAGCAATTCAAAACAATTAATTGAACGAAATACATATACCAATCATATTTGATCCAGTTTTTCCATTCACTTTCCAATATTGTATTTCATTTTCCTATACAGTTACACTCGAAATTACGTATTCAGATGAATTTGCCCGATACTTAACCCAATTATTGATAGCAATTCGTGAACACAAAATAGAATTGCTGGTGTCATTTAGCAATTATAAATGAATGGACCTACAATGCAATATCGAAGTGCAGATTCTAACATAATTTCATGGGCCACTTCATTCCTGTTAAATAGTAAGTTGTATAAAACTGCTGGAAGCGTCTGCTTAATTTACTGTAAATTTCTTATAAGAATAATAAGAATTTTTCGGCAAAATAAAGAAACATTTCTTCATTAGGAATCCAAAAAAGGTGCTAAATCAGTTATTTGATCTCGTTCAAAAATTCTCTATTATCACAAAGCATTAAAATGTTCTATTATAAAAGTTGAACACCTTACTTTTAATTTTCAGTATTCTGATACGTCCTACCCTAAAAGTTACTTACGAAAACTTTCTGATGACCTCCCGAGAATGTACTCGGACTTTTTGATTAATCCTATTCTTCTGTAAACATTTACCAATAAACATTCCTCAGTGTAACGATACTGCTGACGCATTTATTTAATCAACTCAGACCCACGATCATTCTTTAACGCTGTCCACAAGTTTAAGTAAGGGCTTATTGATAACAGGTAAACTTCGTTTTTTAAACCCAGCTAGTAATTCGACAGATAGAAGCATTGTCAAACTCATTTACTAAAAACCAAACACACGAAGATTTGAGATTTGAAATGTCAGATTGCTATTTGGGATTAAAAAACTAGCCTTGAGGTAACAATAATCTGTTACTTAAACTTGGGGATGTCGATGTACAGTCGCCAGCAGGTCAAGCTATCCCAAACTGTAAAATTTTCGTAATTGAACATAAACCTTATTCCTTTGCAATAAAGTTGAAAAACTATCAAAGAAATTTGACAGATTGGGGTAGCTTGATGTGCTGGCCTCTGTACTTACACGTACGTATGAATTAAAAAAAAAAACCTTTCCATTAACATGTTGAATTTTTTATAGTGTATGTACAAGTATTTCCAACAGTTTGAACAATAAGCTTCGAGCTTTTGGGCGCTAAATTTGACTGCAAGCGCTAGATGGCGTTAGTAGCAGGTTTCAATTATTTGATCACACTCGGGGAAGCTATTATGGAACTGTATCTTTAAAGCATACCTAACCTATACGAAATTTCGTAGTAATGTTACGTGGGACTTAAATATAAATGTGGGTGTACTGTACAGCCTATCTATACAATCGTAAGGTTGTGTCGAACACACAACCTCTACAGCACTGTAGGTGGTGATGTTATTAAGTCATGGTATGTGGCATTTAAATAAGGCAGCTGTTAATTATTTGGAAGGAATCACAGGTAATGGCTCATCTATAATTTCAATATCTGTTAGCTTGCGCGCTCGGAAAACTAGGTTGGAATAATCTAGTTTATCTGCTGAGTTAGCGAATATCACGATAAGCCAGCTAAGTTTTTAATTTTAATTTTATCTGAATATGTATTATCTTTTCATTCTGATATTGTCTTGATTTCTTGGGGTATTATGTAGGCTTTAAGAAAATACTTGATGTAGATTTGATGGGCTTATTTAATTTATAACGAGGTATGGATGACCATGATAACGATGAACATTTGAAGGCTGCAAGAATCCGTTTGATGAGGGAAGCCCAGAACCGGTCGAAGTGGCGCGGAGCTTGGGCTATGCCCAGCAGTGAACGTCTCTCGGCTGAAATGTTGATGATGATGAGGTATGGAATGGGTAAGTACCTACCATAAAGCACAGGGTGGACTTATTATCTCTTACAAGCTAATTATATCGAATGGGCTGTGGCCTCTGGAGCTACTCTTGTGAACACTTCACCAACAAGGGAATTTGTATTTTGGCAGTTAATTGTGAAAACTAGCACGGTCAGAGTTGCAAGGATCATATTTCGCCATATTATTCGTAGGAACTTTACTAAGTTTCCTCCGAATACTATATTTGATACTCCAACTTACTCCGGCGGCCATGTCGCGTCTGTCGTGGTACTCGTGGTAAATCTCGACGTTCTGCGAAACCGCACTGTTGAGTTAGTTGAGACTATGAAACTGTGACAAGTATTATTGTTTTCAACAAACTAGAAGTGAACCTTTAATTTATTATTAGATCCAAGTTATGACGAAGATTGTTTGGGATAGTTTTGATTAAACGTCTAGGCTCATTATTGATTGAGAAAATGTATAGTGAAACTAATATTGGTTTTCATTTCCGTCGGTCATGTTAACTTTAATGAAGTCATAGTTAGGGTAATTTAGGCACAACAAGAGCAGTGGTGGCCGCATGATATCGGCCCAGATTTATGAGGTCGAACCCAGGCAAGCGCTTTACTTTGAGTGAATTATTTCATCACCACTGCTCTCAAAACGATGAAGAAAAACTGTGAGGAAACCATGTCCTAGAACCAAAATATCCAAGAAATGTGACATCTGAAAACCCGCACTGAGTCCGCGTGTTAAAATACAGCACACGCCCTATCGAAGCCTTAAAGAGATGTTAGCACAAACTGATGGGCCCGCATGCCTGCCAGGGGTGCGGGTTGTTCGAAAGAGATACCGTGGCCCCTGGCACATAGGCTACTGAGGGAACACGGGTGGGTTTTTAGTCAGTAAAAGTCTGACACGCCCTCTTACTCCACCCAGAGCGGGAGAAGTTATATGATGATTTACCACCCTCAACAGGCCTTCTTTGTCCCAGCAGTGGGAAATTTATAGACTGATTATGATGCAATCCGTTTTTGCATAATAATCAGCCTATAAATTTGTCGAAGACTGAAAAAAATCCAGGTAAAAACATTTTAATACAACATAACTACTTTCCAGACAATCCCAATTCCCTAGTGTTTAATATACTCTAGTATTTTCATCCACCGAACACAACAGTAGAACTATTGAGGATAGAGGATCAAAAGAATGTTACCTATGCCTGTTTACAAATAATCTTTAAAAACTTGCTACTAGCCAATCACTAGCATATTTGCATCACTAGGTGACGTCTCCGCCCAGACCTCGAGCGCGCCGGTCCGACAGGCCCCGTGTGGTCCGCGGTGGGCGTTGAAGCAGCTGGACCGGGAGCTTCTCCTGGAAGCCTCGATCGTGCAGGCCTGGGTGTCATCACCGGACAGGCCTGCCAACATCAACGACGAGGCCGAGTGGTTCCGGGAGACCATGTCCGAGGTATGTGACGTGGCAATGCCCCGGGTCCAGCCAGGTCGTGCTTCACGCCAGGTGTACTGGTGGTCGCCGCAGTTGACAACACTGCGCGAGGCGTGTGTTGCTGCGCGACACCTTTACTCCAGGCACCGCAGGCTCCGTATCCGCCCTCCGGATACGGAAGCCATTGAGGCGGAGCTGTACGAGGGGTACAGAGTGGCGAAGACCGCCCTCCGGGATGAGATCCTGCGGGCCAGAGTTGTGGCCCGCGAGGAGTCGCTGGAGACTCTGAACAGAGACCCGTGGGGACGCCCATACAAAACGGTGCGTGATAAAATCCGCCCGTGGGCTCCCCCGCTGACGCAGAGTCTCCGGCCTCATCTCGTGCAGGACGTGGTGAACGCTCTGTTCCCCTCACGAGGGGAGCACGCTCTCCCGCCTATGGCTCCGCCTCCTGCGGTGCCCGATGCGGACCACACCGACGACGACGACGACTCTCCAGAGGTGACCGAGGTAGACCTGAGAGTGGCGGTGCGTAGGCTGAATGCCAAGAATACCGCCCCAGGACCCGACGGCTTGCCCGGCAAAGCCTGGGTCCTGGCCTTACAGGCTCTCGGGCCTCGACTAAGAGGGCTCCTAAGCGCATGCTTGGAAGAGGGCCAGTTCCCACTTCGCTGGAAGACGGGGAAACTGGTCCTCATTAAGAAGCCGGGGCGCCCAGCGGACTCTCCGTCCGCTTACCGGCCCATTGTGCTGCTCGACGAGGTGGGCAAGCTCTTTGAGAGAGTAATTGCAGACCGCCTCGTCGGGCGGCTGGTGCGGGTGGGGCCGGATTTGGCGGAGAGCCAGTTTGGTTTCCGCAGGGGGCGCTCCACGGTGGATGCCATCATGCGCGTGCGAGCCCTCACGACGGGGGATGCTGTGGCCCGGGGTGGGGTCGTCTTGGCGGTGTCATTAGACATCGCCAATGCCTTCAACACCCTGCCCTGGAGTTGCATAAGGGAGGCACTCCGGTATCACCGGATGCCGACCTACCTCTGTCGTGTGGTCGAGGCCTATTTGACGGACAGGGCCGTCATCTACCCCGGTCACCTCGGAGAGTGGAACCGGCGAGAGATGTCGTGCGGTGTCCCGCAGGGATCGGTCCTGGGGCCGTATCTGTGGGACATCGGGTACGACTGGGTGCTGCGCGCCGACCTCCCTAGCGGCGTCAGTGTAGTCTGCTACGCTGACGACACGCTAGTCCTGGCGCAAGGGAGGTCGTACCAGGCGGCGGCCGACTTAGCGACACAAGGGGTTGCGACAATCGCGGATAGGATCCGGCAACTGGGACTCGAGGTGGCCTTGCACAAGTCCGAGGCCATGTGGTTTCATGGTCCTCGGAATGCGCCACCGACGGGTTCCCAGATAACGGTGGGAGGGGTTCACATCGGCGTCGAGTCGACGATGAAGTACCTGGGACTCGTCCTCGACAGCCGGTGGAACTTCGCGGAGCATTTCCGCCGTTTGGCTCCCAGACTGGAGCGGGCCGGGGCTGCGCTGAAGCGGCTCTTGCCCAATCTAGGGGGGCCAAACGCCTCCTGCCGGAGGATCTACGCGGGGATCGTGCGGTCCATGGCCCTATACGGGGCGCCGGTGTGGGCGCCTACATTGAGGCGCCAACCAGCTCGCAAGCTGAGGGCGTCCCATAGGGTCATGGCGATCAGGATGATCCGAGGATATCGCACGATCTCCGGCGAGGCGGCGGGCCTCCTTGCCGGATTACCGCCATGGGATCTGGAGGCAAAGGTCCTCGCGCAGATATGGGAGTGGCGCGAGGAGGCCAAACGCCGGGGCGTAACTCCGCTGCCGCGGGAAATCGCGGCACAGCGGACAGAGCTCCGGCGGGATCTCATGGTGACATGGAGAGAGCGATTGTCGCAACCCAGTGCTGGGCACGCCACGATTGCGGCGGTAAGTCCCCTCTTTGAGGAGTGGTTCGAGAGGCGGCATGGCGTCCTCACCTTCCGCCTGACGCAGGTCCTCACCGGACACGGTTGTTTCGGGAGGTTCCTGTTTCGGATAGGGCGGGAGGAAACGCCCGGGTGTTTCCACTGCGAAGATCGCCCTGAGGACACGGTGGAGCACACGGTGGCGGTCTGCCCTGCTTGGGCGGAGCACCGCCGTGTCCTCGTGGAGGCGATCGGCGGCGGCGATCTCTCGCGTCCGGCCCTGGTCCAGGCCATGGTACGGAGCGAGAGGGCATGGGGAGCCGTCACCTCCTTCAGCGAAGCAGTGATGCTCGCGAAGAGGGAGGCGGCGCACGTGAGGGAGAGGCAGCATATGCGCCCTCGCGACCCCAGCCGCCGCAGGATACGGAGACGCCCTGGGCGTCGGGAATCCCAGGCCGATTTCCGGCCACCGTAGGCATGGGCTTGCGGACGGCGAGTAATGGGTAGCTCGCTGTCCGGTAAGGACCAAGCCCAAGTCGACGGCGCGTTGTGTTCCACGCGCGCCTCAAAGAGATGTCAGCACAAATAGTGATGGGACCCGCAAGGGTCGATGCCTGCCAGGGGTGCGGGTTTGTTCGAAAGAGACACCACAGCCCCTGGCTTAAGGGCTACTGAAGGGATACGGGTGGGTTTTAGTCAGTAAAAGTCTGACACGCCCTCCTGCTCCACCCAGAGCGGGAGAAGTTATTTGATGATTTCCCACCCAAAAAAAAAAAAAAAAAAAAAAAAAAGGTGACTAAGAATCTGAATGCTAGCAGCATCCTACGCGTTAACAACTTCAAAGTGCGTAAATATCGCATTCTTAATTACTGCGGATATCAGGCTGCTGATCCACTTCCTTTATCTATACTGGCTGGCAGGGTTTTCGATGCGCAAACTGAAACCACGAATTCAGCATACATTCTAGACCCCAGCCAAAGACATTTTTCGTCGGATGTAAAAAAAAAATCTGCTGTCTCATAGAAAAAGGTACACATTGAAATAGGAGCATTCTTGCGAGCTAATGCTCATTTACTAGCACTAGGTGCACACAAAAGTGCACTGTTGCATTTCCAACGTTAAGCTTAGCGCAAAGAATTGAAAATCCATCGTATAATTTAGGCATTAGGTGTCGTCAAGTGTCGGCCGCAACGGGCCTCAAGTCGCCAGTGATTTTCAGTGTCAAGGTTTCTCCGAAATATGGTATTTTCCAATAGGAATGTTATACCTATAATTCGGAATCTTTAATTAAATATTTGTGTGGGATTCACATCTATCCAACTACCTGTGACCTGACCTTTCCAGGTTCATTGATTTTCTCTTTCTAAGCTTCAGTAATTTTCACCTTGTTTAAGTGTATTATTGTTTAATTAAAAGCTTCGGTTTTTTTATCTTACATCCAAGCCATCGGTAATCTGTTGAGATAGGTCAGTATGGACAAATTTTGGATAAAATTATGTAACTTTTTTGAAATTCTGAAATCGACACTGTTTCGAGGAATACTTTTACCTTTACCTATTCGTTTTTGATCTTTCCAAACTGACCAATTACAATTCACGCAGATCATCTGCCTACCCCATTCCCAACTACGGTGGCTTCCAGCCTAACTGGATGCAGCTGAATACCAGTTTTTTACATGTAGACCACGATGAGGACTCCCTATCTGACCTCCACAACCCACTAACTGGGTAATACGATACCCCGTGGTAAGACTGATTATTAGATTTTTGGGATTTTAACGACCCGTAACGACTGTCAAATATCCAGAAATGAAAGCCGGGGCCAACGGCTTATCGTGCTGTTCGAGCCACAAGTCTTGGTATGTAAAGAAGCAAGTGTAGCTAATTGCGACTGTTTTTACTTAGCCACAAGCCCCCCTATTACCATTCACACTGTATAATACTAAACATAAACTTTCACGAAATATCACAGTGTAGACAATAAACAAAATAGGGAACAATCTTCAACCCGCATCGCTGGCTTTGTGCAAAGTTATATAAAGCAAGTTCGTTCATTTAGTTGCAGCTTCCGAAATGAGATAAAACAGGTCAAGTAGTTTAATGAATAACAGCTTTGGCAAAAGTAAACTTTGTCCTTCTTCGCCGTTCGTGGTTAATTAGCTTTATTAAGTAAACAGATACGTAGGGCACGTTCTTAGTAGATTAATGTGTGAGGTAGATATGATATATGTTTAATCTTTGGTTTGATATGGGAAGCTGTTCCAAAAACGTTGCTGTTGTTGGCTCGTCTTTAGTCAAAATATGCTCATCAAACAAAACAAATTGTGTTAATTTTGGTTTAGGCGTTGTTTGCTTAGCCTGTATACTAATTATTTTGTAGGTAGGCTACCTAAATTTACAGATATTTAATAAGGTTACACGAGTGAAGAAAAATACGGTACTGTAAAGGTTGTTCGCTTACCGAAGGCAACCTTACGTGCATACTGGCAGCCAATGATTGGGCTTTGTTTTTGTTCGAACAGTCAGGAAGTTCTAGAAGTTATACGTCAAGTAATTTTACATAGGTTTTGTTTCGGGAGAATTCAATCTATTGACAGTCGCGGAACTGTAAACTGCTAATCCTTGAAAATAAATGTGAAGTTCACATTACGTACATGTGTTTCATTTTATAAGTAACTAGAATCATCTTTGGTACCAAGGACCCTTCGCAGTCCTCATAGTATCTAGTTGTTTTGTATTTTTACTAACCGACTTCAAAAAGAAGGAGGTTAGCAATTCGACATTTTGTTTTTTTTTTTTCTTTAATGTATGTTCGGGCATAACTCCGTCGTTTAAAGACTGATTTGCAAAATTCTTTGTTGTTCGAAAGGGGTTTGCTCCGAAATGGTCCCATTGAAATTTCATATAGATCTGATGATGCGTTTCGGAGACAGACAACGGAACTCTTCAAAAAATTACAGCAATCAACCGCGAATGTTGCTATCGCATAAATATGCATTGTTTTGACGCCAAGGATGGTGAAATTTCGAGTTGGTGTGGGGTAGGTAGGTAACGAAAAAGTGAAAAATAAAAACTTTTTTCTAAAAAATAACAACCGACTGCTATTTAAGACGTTTACGATATTGAGTTTACTTACCTGATAATTTAATATTTTGCGTAGGCAAAGGATTGTTATTGAAAAAAACTTTTTTAAATATATAACAGCCGACTTCCAAAAAAACACTACAAAGTGCAAAATAACTTTAATTTCGGAAGTCGGTGACTTTGGATGTGTATTTTAATTATTTGTCACCGCCTTCCAAAATTAAAGTTATTTTGCACTTTGTAGTGTTTTTTTGGAAGTCGGCTGTTATATATTTAAAAAAGTTTTTTTCAATAACAATCCTTTGCCTACGCAAAATATTAAATTATCAGGTAAGTAAACTCAATATCGTAAACGTCTTAAATAGCAGTCGTTCAATTTGCATACAAAATGAGAGCAGAATCAAATTAAATGCAGTCCAATTCACAAAATAGAGGCGTCTCAGAGATTAATGAATAAAACTACGCATATATCATTCGACACAGCGACCACCCGCTGCTCCATATTATATTGACTTTGTGACCCTATTTTTTCCCATTAATCCGACGTTTAGTAACGTAAACAAATATTAGATATCTTTAAAAAATGTTACGAGTTTATAAGACAGCAACTAACGACAAATGTCATATCGGATTTCAATGGCATTTCAAAAATTAATTCGGAATATCACGTGGAGCGACGCGCACCTCTCTATGAAACGAAACGATTAAGCTACAAAATGTCAAAAAGCAAAAGCACCAAGTACTAGGGGCGGCGACCGCGGCTTATAGAGGGGCGAGGGGGGCAAAGGGGAGCGTGGTCGCCAGTTTCTCGCCGACCACCGCGCCGCGAGCACGCCTTGTAATGCTCACAGTATTTTGACGCGACATGGCCTCGTCTGCGAGCGGCAACATCGTCGTCGAGTGGTTGCGATCGCTCCACTTGGGCCAATACGCGGAAAGTTTTATTGATAACGGATATGATGACTTAGAAATATGCAAACAAGTAGGAGAACCAGACTTGGATGCTATAGGTGTCCTGAACCCTGCTCATCGTCAACGATTACTTCATTCAGTCAGATCTTTGAGAGAGGAAGGAGCGGCGGCTGTTTATTTTACTTTGGAAGAGGCAGCCGCCGCTCGGGACTCTTGTAGATGTGAGGAAGAAGTAAGGAAAGAGCAGGCGACAGCAGCAGTGGAACCGGCAAAATATGTTGACGAGTATGAGGAAGGCAAAGCAGAGTTAGTGAAGATACCTCGGATGCAACTGAAGCGTTTACTCCGAGAACGCCTCGCTCAGGACGGGATCCGCCTGAGCCTGCAGCCATATTCCACCACGGTCAGTGATCATTAGCCCTTAACGTGGGCAGTGCTTCTCGCGGTTATGACCCGTGATTTGTGAAAGTGAGAGGATATATCTCTGAATGTATGTTATATGTGTCTGGAGTGAGACGTGAATATATAGCTGGCATTTCGTATACTACGAGCCGACCGCGTAGAGACACTGCCTGCGTCTTGTTATTTCTTTTGAATTAGTCTGTGTGTGGTGCGGCCCGTCTTCGACCGCCCCGAGCGAATCGCTCCTCGGGACGTGTTGCCATAAAGTTTGTTGCGTGCGTGATTTCCCTCGAGATGAGGAGTTTGCGCGCCTTCCTGTCGTGAGAAGATTGTAATCGCGTGCCTGCCGGCTCTAAATTGGGTTTTACGATAAATCGCGAAACCTGTTTTAGCTCCCTAAGGCGTTAATTAGTAATACGGCTTGTTCTGACATGAAACAAACATCTCATTCCCATATAACTATCTGACCGAAGTTTAAGGTGTGGTATTACAATTCGTGACTTTTTGAAGTTATTCATAAATTGCTGGGTTGCTTAAGATCGTACGGATTATGCAGAATAAATTTCGGTGGATTCAGGCAATAAGTTTCACAGAGGGATTAATCATGAGTACATACAAACCTTGTCTTTAAGTTAAGGCCATTTTCATAATGAAGCAATAAAATATCATAAAATAAACATAAAAGACATTTAGAAACTAACAAACATGAGAACTCCAGGGCCTATAATAAAACAACGACAAACAAGAGGGAATCATAAAAAGTAAACGATTAAAATAAAGTAACGTTTAATGGGTCATTATAAGAAGCTAATAACATGTTATTGTAAAGAAGTTTATAAATTTCACGAGTGAACGTTATCTTTATCACATGGGCGGAAACGCTAGTTGATATTTTAATTGAGGTGTTATTAATTATTCTAGTGGATTGTGATTAAGAGGGTGGAATATTGCTTGAAGGTTACGCCTTTCTCAGCAGTGTAGGTAAATTACACCCAACATTTGTAAGTAACTTGACATGCCCGTCGCATTCTTATCGTTCATTGATTTTTCTGTATCAACGTAATTATGCTCCAATTTGATAACACTGATTACTTTAGGCTTATTTTCATAATTCAGCTAATGCAGGAGAAAATATTTAAGGCCACGTTTTGTTAGAAATGTGAACATTGGTCGTCATATTTAACTGTCCACAAAATGTGCACATTCGTTTCTTGCATATAATTTACTCCACCACGAAAACAATTTTCAATATTACTTCCCTGGTATAAAACCCAACACAAAATCCATAAAGCTTTCCGCGTATTCCTTACTTTTTACTACTTGCAGAATTTCTTTGTTTCCAACCTGGCTTACAATGCATTGTTTCTAATAATTTCGCTAACAAGTGGTCGGAAAATAGCACGCTACAATGGACAGTGCCCACAATAGCAAAACCATTTTAAACAAAATAAATTCCTTTCTTGCAAGAGGAATGTTAAATTATTTTGAAAATGTTTTAAGCACCAATTCTTTCAACTTGCGGCGAAATTCCAGATAGAATTTTACAGACTTCGATATTTATATATTTGGAATATTGTTCGTTATTTTCTATATCGAATTGTGAAGCGTCGAGCCTACCGTAATTACCTGTGATGATTTTTTTACCGGTTTTCGGTCTCCATGTTGAAACCTGTTCGGTCTCAAGTGCGCCAAGAACCCACGTCGAACAGGCGCGCATTGGATCGCCGGCAAAAAAATAATCTAAGAATGCCACTGGCATTACAATCTTGGAGGTAAAGCTATGTATAACTCTCGGGTAGCAACAGTGCATTCAATACTCACTTTAAGAGAAGTTATTCTGCGGTGACAATTTTTATGAAGTTTGCATCTCTATATGCAAGAATTTATTCAGTATCGGGAATTTCAAAAGCGGTGAAGCTAATGTCATTAATGTCGTTATTTGTATCAATGTCGCTATTAACTAAATGTGCTGTCAAAGTAACACGCTTTGGATTAATTATCACCATGCTGCATTGTGATCGATCCACCCCCATGTCTACCTGGGAGCATTTCTTTTCAACTTTACCCGGTAACAATAGAAATGGCTAGGATTTTTTTGTCTACAGCCGCTCTGTAAAGCGATTACCGCCGGAACTGTGCACAAAAGCTCTGACGAAATTTGGTGGGTATCAATATCGTAGTTCCGATTTAATGGCTAATATTTGTGTGCTGTTGTCGTGCATTGTGTCTGCTACATCCGCTGTGAGATCACCGTTATTGTCAAAGTTAGGGTTGTTCCATGTAACAGCTTGCAGTAGATTGTGTTCTGTAATATTGATAGGCTTACCCACAACTTTGTGTGAATTAATATTAACACCAATTGTAAATAATGTGAAGAAAATGAACATTGATAGATACTATTATTTCTATAAACTTCAAACGGGCAAACTTACAAATCTCTTACCAGTTGAAATCGATTTTCTTTTACCTCATCTAGGTAATGTTAAGGAAGAATCTAAATAAACCGGCAATTTGTTTCCACTAATCGTTAACGATCATGTGCCAAAGTTAATCCTCTCTTAACCGTATCTATTACAAATACCGATCTTTTGTAGTATTTCTGTGAGCCCATTATGATCCACATCTTCCTTTAGGTTGCTAATTTTAATCGAGGGGAGCCGAGGTGCGGATGTAACGGATTATATCGACATTAACGCCTCTTAATGGATTCGATTCCATTCTCAAATGATACATGGCGGTATTTTCTTAGTCTGAAATTCAAATGAATCGCGGTAATTACCATTAAAATATTTTATTAGCAAGTTTACCGCAAAAGTGCTCATATTTCCTAATTTATGATCACATAAAACTGATGATTATATTCAAATAGTTTAACATGATAATTTCATTTAAAAATTCTTGAAGCTACAATCGATATGTTACCTAAAAAAGTAATTAAAGGTGTAATATATTATTCAACAATTGAAATGTCTAAATTGACAGCTTTATTTCCGATAGCGTCAACATTAAAATCGGTCCCTTTAATGTTTGTCCACTTCTGAGTCACAGATACAAAACGGTTTAAAATACCACACGGATTTTAATGGTCGTAAAAAATAATGTCTCACGATTAGAGTTCACTTTAATACGAAGAGAAAAAGCTACTATCTATTCAATACGCTAAAATGGTTCAGTAAACAGGTAGAGTAGACAGAAAAAAGTAAATTAATGAACGCTTGGATGGTTCTCATAAGAATTAGTTTATGTATGTTAATGGTAAGAGGACCATAAAGGTCAATAGATGTTTATGAACGAATTGAATCGGACACGACGTTACTCACATTTGTATCTGCCCATTTAAAGTGTGTGGGCAAGTCCATAATGTTTACTACACAAGGCAGTAAATGAAAGCATTCGTTTCCATTCTCCAAACTTTTATTTGTAAAGCTTTTGTTGATCATACGAGATTTGTTAGTCGTTGTTGGTACAAATAATTAGATGTCTTTCGGTTTCTACATTATGATTTCCGTTATTTATCGTGTTGAGTAATTTGTATTCATTTGTACGCACTTTGTGTTTTTTGTGTAACTAATATTTGTTATAATTAAAATTGTGTTTCTGTACAAGGAGTTGTTTGCTTTTGAGACGAGATTTAAAATTAGCTGGAGCGGGTTTTCTACCTGTGTCGCCGCTTTGTTACAATGAATGTGTGCGGAGTCACGCGGTGTCCCGGCTCCTTGATATTCCTCCGCCGCATTGGGCTTATGTATGCCTTGGTAATTTTAATCACATGCAGAGGAATAACTTTGTAGATCTATTTAATAAAAAGACCTCGTGTAATTTGTTGCAGCTCTTTGGTTCTAACGTAACTTTACTGCTTTTTATTAAGTTAGCATCTTTTCGTTTCTTTATGTTTTTTTTTTTTGCGTTACGGAACAGTACAAGAAGTTCTAGTGGACTTTTTCTGCACAAGTTTTTAATACCACGACATAAAATAAAGTCCTTCCTTCCTTGGCTACAAACGTAACATTTTTCCTCGAAAACTTCTAACATTTTATCAATAAACCCCTAATACAAATTCCCAGGGCCGAGAAACATCAACAAACGAAGTTCGGCAGGTGTAAGACGATCTGAGTGAGTTTGCTTGACACTTCCAGATGTTTGCTATGCCCACAGACTGCAAGCCCAAAGTCGGTAAACTTAGAGATTTACTCTTCAGCTCACCAGGGAGATTAGCATCGGTAATTGCAAGGCCATGGAAGTTTGCTGAATCTATAGTTGTCGGAATTAGATTTGTACTTTGTCAAGTCTGGCTTTGTTAGCTGTTCATTATGTTCAGTTTGATAACTAAGGAGCTAAGGAGTTGTTCTATCTTGATTAAGTCCTGTATTGTCTGCCATTGTGTGTGCCTATGTTCGTAGAATTTATTTTGGGTTTACAATGTTACTAGGCCCTCGCCTTTCATGTTCTCGTTATCAAAATACATACATCGTACATGTAATATATTTACGAGGTTTGCGTACTACGTACGGAGCTCAAAGCGGCTTGAATAAAGTTTATGGGAAGGATGTTGCTCTTGGTAAATCAAAAAATAATGCATGAACTGTTTTCGTAAACAGTTATGATTACTCGGTGACACTTCAAACTTTCGTTTCTGAATATTTTAAAGTTGTATTTTTATGAACCTGGATTTATTCAACACTAGCTTTTCACGGGAACTTACTACCAGGAAAAAGTATTCTATGTGTGAATTCAGGTTATTAACAACTATTTGTGTGCCAAATTTCATCCAAATCCGTGCAGTAGTTTTTGCGGGAAAGAGTAACAAACATCCGTCCATCCTCACAAAATTTCACATTTATATTATTAAATAGAAAGTAGGGTTGGTTTATGAGCATTAATGAACTAATTAAAGAAGGTGCAGGTACATGTTCGATCATTCATTCTTTTTATTTGCCTTTGAAATGAAGCTAGATACTCGTATCTTTGCTTTCGACTTTCTTACTCATAACTCTTACATACAAAATGGTTTGTATTTCTCTTCAAAGGTACACGGTCAAGTATCCCGGATTTATTATTGTTAAACGATAGCGTAGGCAGTAGCTGTTACTCTGTCAACTTGACATCAAAATGTTTAGTAGCATTATTTACATTAAATTTACAAGTGCTTGTGGTCTGATGTAGATTCTATGAATTCCAAAGAAAGGTCTTCACTAAAAGGATCGATGCCTTGTACTTGAATATTCTTTGAAAGATACCTGACGCAGTGCTTTGCACATGACAATATTCTGGTAACCAGTCAGAGACTTAACTTTTGTAAAGTAAGTCTGCATCATATATCTAGGCTTTTCCCAACTGGTCCAACCGGTCAGCTTCCAGTCCAGCCGGATGCTGCTATATACCAGTTTACATGGAGTAACTACATAAAGGACCTTTACAACCCACTGGTTGTCAGACGGGTTTCTGACGGATCTACGAAAGATAGCCAGAATCGACAGTTTAACATATTTTTCGAGGGACGGAGGAGTCTTGGTATGTAAAAATGGTCACCCATCCACGGACCCGCCGCGGCAAGCGTAGCTTAACCTGATAGATCGACTCTTGGGTAAGTGTTAACATCATAAAATCGTAAGTCAAACATGTAGAATTCGAACTCTAGCATTTCCTATTTATTTTTCTCTTATCGTTGAGCTGTCATCCAGAAAAGTAATGCAAATTATTCATCGATTTTAGGTTATATAAATAATAATAATAATATCTTGACCTGGCACGCGAGGTTGTCGACATGTGGGATGTGGATACAGCAGTCATTGTACCGATAGTCGTGACGGCCAATGGTATTATAGCCAAGAGCCTCGACCAACACCTCAGGAGGCTCTCGTTAGGCAGCTGGATCAAGGGCTTGATCCAGAAAGCAGTTATACTGGACACGGCGCGTATAGTGAGGAGGTTCCTCTCTCAGCAGCCCTGACCACCGGTAGCTTGGACCCGGTGGGCTACTATTTTTTATATTTTTAAATGTTTTTTTTTTATCATTTTTATAAAAATATTTAAAAATATACAGAATATGTATAAAAGAAAATAAACGAAATAATAATAAACACTAGCTTCTGCCCGCAACTTCGTCTACGTCAAATTTCTTGCTCCCCAACCCACCCCGTCGCATCGAATCGCCTGGCCGTGCGAGTACTTCGCATTCGTGACTTTTTTCTTTTTGCTCGGCTCCTAAGGGCCCTAGCGTGATGATATATCCTATAGCCTTCCTCGATAAATGGGCTATCTAACCCTTAAACAATTTTTCAAATCGGACTAGTAGTTCCTTAGATTAGCGCGTTCAAGTAAACAAACAAACTATTCAGCTTTATAATATTAGTATAGATTATGTAGGTTGTAATTCTTGTGGGTCACTCCAATATTTTCTTATTGTAGTTTCTGATTACATATTTATAAGATTTTGTGCTGGGTGAAAACTTGTACCAATTTGTTAAGTCTATTCTAACTGTGATCGAGTAGGTATAACGTTTTCGATACAACTGCCGTGAGTATCTTCAATTCATCACATGTAATAAAAGACAGTCGATATCCGAAGGTCGTCGCCATACAGGGAAAGGTAAGTATTCGACATAATCTTACACGTAATCCGGTTATAGAAATATGTTGTACACATATACGGTTGTGTTGACTTTTTACGTGGTTTTGTCGTATTAGTCACTGTTCTACTTGCGAAGTTATCAGTAGGTACGTTGAAAGTGACATGATAATTTATATCAGTGATGAAAAATGTCTACCAAAACATGTCATGTGGAATATATCTACAATGTAGACTACGTAATGATAATAGTTGGTAATAACCAGTAAGACTACGACTAATTTGAAAAAAGTTTGGTGTTCGTGAACTTTAGACAATACAAACAAAATACAGAATTTTGCTATCTCGAAAGATATTTTATTTGGGACGCACATAGGGAATACACACAATAAAAAATAAAAATAAAGCATTAAAAAAATAGCAAAAAGGAAAGACCTAGCTGTGCAAGTCCAAAAAGGCTCTTTCTCAAACACCCCAGCGCTCGTATTCAGATGGGGCCCAGGACTTTTCTAACTAGATTGCTCAATCCAGTTGGCTTTTCCAATTGAAATCTAGGGTTTGATATTTCATATCACACATTGACCAGTCTTACATGAACAGGAACCGACGAGTTCTCTAGTAATTTATACGAGTTGTAATTTTATTGAAAACTAGTAAAAAGTATTTCAGACTTTTCAAAGAAATGTTCATAAAATCAGGATCAAAAACATTCGAAGTCGAATGTGATAGATCTTTAGCTATAACCTGTCCACCGGTAGATTTATTTATAAGAGTTCTTAATCAAACACACAAGGGCCTTCCGAGAAGGTGGGCCTTAAAATAAACTGTTTGAGTCTTTGTTTTGGCTTCTTAGGTGGCTTTCTCGTATTGAGTTTGTTAGTTTGTACAATATAAATAGGTAGACGTCGAGTTCATTGGGTGTGGTTTATAATTTTTTTTAATTTGTAAGCAATAGATTTGTTGAGTTGACGATCGATGTTTATGAAGTTGACGGGAATGATCATTCAAATTATGGTCCAAAATTACTAAAATATTATTTAGTGGCACCGAACTTTTTTTTTTTTTGCCTATTTGCCAAAGCTTTTTCTTTTTTCTTCCAAAGATCCCGGTCTTGTACGATCTCTGGCCATGTTGACCCTGCAAAACTTATCAGATCGTAACCATCCCTTCGCCGTGGTTTATCACAACGGCCATGTCCTTCCTAAGGCGTCTAGTGACTGACGATCTTTCAAACTTTTTTGTATTCTAAAAACACACGCAAGGCTACCCCGCTCCAATGTAATGTGAAATCACATGGCTTGATGAGCTGTTGTGATAAATCGCAACTAAAAAAGAATCGTGCAACCACAGAATTTCGATTTTAAAAAAAAAACGAAATGACGGGCTTCGGGAAGCATCACAAATTGGTTACAATAGCGAAATAAACGTTGCGGAATTTTTCATTTGCACACCGTTTCACACTTTGGTGTTAGCTTTAAATTTTAACGGTTCGTGCGGGCATCGATCAAACATTGGCTTGTCGCAAAAAAAGAATATTCATAGTTATATCCTTTGATATTTGTTGATTGTTCGAAGTTCCGAACATTCCGTACCATTTTTCGAATTAAACTTTAACTAGCTATTTCCTGCAACTTTATTCAGTCCCGAACACATTTATTATTTAAAGGCTCGCGCAGATAGGCCCGCCGCGACTGCACGATGCAACTCTTGTAGAACAATTTGTATGAAAAGTTCATGGAACATTTTCGACCAGTATCGCGTCGCACCTTAGCGTCGCGTATGTCTATGGGAGCCTTAAACCGTCTATAGTTTCTAAAAATCCTTGTTTAGGGATTCAGCCTGTATGGAACTTTATTTCCTATGATGTTTGTAGTTAAGTCAATCTGTCAGTCTATCAGCCTTCAGATCAAATAAACAGTGATATCCGATATAGGTCACTCCTCAAATCCCACTAATGGGTTCCTTAACACTTGATGAGTACTAGAATATCTTAAGACGTAGATTATCTATACGTGTTCCGTTGAGCTGTAAATAGGAGTGTAATAGCTCTCTTTAAATCAGTTTATCCAATAGATTGAATTGAATACATTAAACATTTCCACGGTCATTCAAGTATAGGAGAAACGCTAAACTGAGAATGTACGTTTTGTTCAATCAAATAATACTTTTCGGTAAAACTGTTTTATTTCAATATAAGAAAGTTATTTTTATTCCAAGCCAGAGAAAAAATATCTATATCAGCAGCTGGTTTAATTGGTAAATCGCCAATCAAAAACAAATGAAATGCAACATAACATACCTACTTTTACTATGTTTTACATTTAAAATCAGAATCTGCTTCTTATTGTTTGGGAAAACATACAAACATTCCACCTTGTATATAACAAAACACACAGTTAGGTAATAATAACTGTAATCTACAAAATTATATTGTCATAAAAATATTCATGGTTATCTTTTTCTACGACTTTCGTGTAAACATGGTTTTGGTTAACTTTTGCCTCAGATTATAAAACAGCGGCAGATAGACCGCGCGGAACACCAAGAGTGAGGCCAAAAACCAAATACTAAAGCGTGGTATTGTATGTAACGTATACTCGAGTTTTGAATCAGTATTTGGTTTTTTGGCTTCACTCTTGGTCAATGACTAAATAGCCATTCATTCTCTTTTCTCTTGGTGTTCCGCGCGGTCTATCTGCCTTTGTTTTATAATCTGAGACTTTTACCCTAACAAAAATAGAGTAGTTTATAGACAGTATAAATAACTTGTAATTTTAGACCCCTGCAGACTGACAGACTGACAGACAGACAAAAATTCGATCTGCTGTAATAAAGAAAAATTGCATCAGGCATACAAACATTTACTATTTTCGACCAAAAATAATGAACATATTACATCACCAACAATAATTTTAAAATTGCTCAACGATAAACGAAACAATGTGTTTAAAATTGCTGATAGTAGGTAATCTTACTGCTGATAGTTTTACTGAGAAAGAAACAATATTATCAGTACAGTGTTATTGTTAACTTCGCGTTAAACAGTAAACTAATATAGGTTTGCTTTCTAAGAACTTTGGTTTTATTACAAATCCAAGGATTTTGTCGTAAGTAGGTATTTAGTTACGTAATAAAACTAAGGTATTCATGGGTATTCTCTACATACTTTCTTTTATAACTTTGAAATACCTTAGTATTTGTTGTACCTACATTTAGGGCTAGAAAAAAAACGAGTTTATTTCAATTGACTGTAACGAAAAAAATGATATCGAGGTTTTCGTTAACTTTTTGGATGTTGGCAGTGTTTTTTTTTTGTCTACTTGATTTTTAGATAATTAATGTTTATACGAAATAGTAATAAATGGTTGAATATAGTAAAATATCACAGCCTACTAAGTTACATGATTCGGTCATTATAACATAAATCCAATTAAGTGGTAGTGTGTCACTTACAATTTTTGACTATGTTTCATTAATATTCCTTAGAATAAGTAGTTTTAGAACCATGTTATGATATGACAATTATTTCATTTAGGTAAATAAAAGTAAAATAGCTCGTTAAAAAAAGATTTATCGCATAATCTCCAATGGTTTTTTTTTGGTTGGGAAATCATCAAATAACTTCTCGCGCTCTGGGTGCGGGAGGAGGGCGTGTCAGACTTTTACTGACACGCCCTCCTCCCGCACCCAGAGCGCGAGAAGTTATTTGATGATTTCCCAACCAAAAAAAACCATTGGAGATTATGCGATAAATCTTTTTTTAACGAGCTATTTTACTTTTATTTACCTAAATGAAATAATTGTCATATCATAAAACCCACCCGTGTTCCCTCAGTAGCCTGTGTGCTAGGAGCGGCGGTATCTCTTTCGAACAACCCACACCCCTGGCAGGCATCGGCCCTCGCGGGCCCCATTAAAATCTCCAATGGTCGAATCGAAATCTTTGATCAGACCACATAAGCTTATGCTACAAAGCTTGAGTAGTCTGGTCAAAGATTTCGATAAAGCTTTTATCCAAAATTGATCTAATATGGACCATTCGGGGTAATTACGTAACACACTAACAATAGGAATCGTTTTAATTTTGACAGACAGCATTCATTGCGTTATTTACGTTGCTGAACAGAGACATTCTTGGAACATATGAAGCAATGGATACTCAATAACCTACAAAATCATTCAGAATCTGATTAATAGCGTTGTTACGCAATTAGGGTGCTGCAGGCTTAGCATGACGTTTTCTATTTCCACTCTACCGTAGAATAGAAACCGCTTGTCTACATTTATTGGTACAAAACTGTCAATTGTCTACACAGAAACGTCATTATTGTCTACTCTTCCGTCGACAAAACGCTTGTCTACGGTTCTCGTGTTAAGCCTGCTTGGGATGCATTGGAAAACTATTCAAAAATTCCCTGAATCGCTATCAATATATATTTACAATATTTAAACAAACTCACCTCATATTGCATTTATACATTGAACATCCTACACCGTGTACCGAACCACAGTCTGTCCTTAATACCACCAGCTTTAGTGGCCGCTCTGCCAAACATTGCTTTACAAACTGTACGATGTATTCTGCTAGGCTAGTAGAGTGTAAAGTGTGAGTATAACAACAAACAAACAAACAATGGAAAAAACAAAAAAACCTTTAGTTCTGTTCCGGTGGTTTTTACTTCTTTTTCCATAGTAGGTAAGTAATCTTCTGTTTCGGTTTCTAGTGGAATCTCTATTTGGAAATTTATTTTTGTTTTTGTAAGGATTTGGAACTTGTCCTTTATTAGATCCTTCTGCGTTGAGGAGCAGTATATGAGACTTCTGATGACGACTGAGTACGATTTGTGTTTGCATCGAATTCAACCATAAATCAGGAAAATTCTAGTGTTGAAGTTTTGGGCTACATTCAAGGGTTTCCCATTTCACACCAGCCTTTTTTCTAGTGCTTTATTCAGCGTAGATTCATTTTACGAGTGACTGGGCTTACAATTAGAAGCACATTATCTTGATTTTTTTTATCGAGAGTAAAGAAATCTCCTACCTGCCCCAATTTCGTTAAATATAAAATAAGGATACCAATTACGTTTCCGTCTATAATGAGCGACATTGGAATGCTATTATTTTCGTATTAACTCGTGATCGGTTCAGACCACTGAACGCAAATTTGGTTTCCGAACGAAATTGGTCAATAATGATAGACTGTCCAAAACAATGCAGCTTCCCTGTTTTATAATTTAATTTTGGGGTTTTAAAGCCTTAAAAATGTAACGTTTAACCTAATTAGGTTATCTAAGTCTTTAGAACAGGATGTAATTTTTCCATAAACACAATTGTAGGTATCATTCAGACACAAAGCATATTTGATAACATCCTAGATAGAAATAGTAAAATTTCAAGTACGAATAAAATTCTTGACATCAAAAACTTTACGACGGTCCTCCAATCTGAGGCTATATCTAATTACACAGAACCTTCATCCAGGCAATATGCGAGCATCAAATCTAATTTCGCTCACGTAACTTAATATACCTAATAGTACACCATGAACTATTCGATTTACTTCAAAAGGTTAAAGTGATCAGGTTTCATGTTCGGCCCGTGAATGGGACGATAAACCGTCTTATTTAATAGCTTGGCGTGGGTTGACGATGCATGTGCGTATACGCATGTTTTTTTTTCTTACTTTTACGTCCATCAAGCACGGCGCCTGAGTACGACTGGCACAGCGGGACATACCATAGGTGTTTGTGATTCAGTTTATTTATTACACTACTGTGAAACACTCTTTTTTGCTGGACACCTCTTTTGTTGGGTGTATTTTATTAACAGGAGATAATGATCTTTATTAATGATGGAGGGTTAAGCAGGTCATGCACGATAAAGAATTAAATGAAGACATAGAGAAGGCATATTGATATATTCTGATACATACTAAATCAAATAAATAACTAACATATTTTGATACTAAGACACTCAGGAATAATGAATGAAGTCTTCGATACGATTATGCTACTATTACTCGTGATACTTTCATATTTTGGAAATCCTTAATATTTCGTCCTACTTAGTTACCTTTTAGTAGAAAACTATAGGTAGAAAGAAGGTCTTAGTTATCGCAAAAGAAATAAAATAATTTATATTATTCTAATAAAAAAGCCTTATGGCTGATCCGTACGTGCTCTCGAGCGAGACTCTTGCTTCGTTTTTTACGACCCTTGAGCGATAATCCCGTGGTAATGCCTACTAGGCTCTTAAAAATCAGTCGACCGAAGGTCTAGACGATCGTCAAAAGCCCTTACATCCTCTAATAATGAGTTAGGAGAACATAGGTACCTACTCATCGACTCTGACAACACACTTCTACACATTGAGGTACTTCAAATTGTGAAACGTTAGTGCTTAGTTCTTCTACATTATGGTTAAGTTGCAAGGGTGTCGTAAGAGATTTCTGAGTTATGGAAGCCCTAACCATATGTCTACAAAAATGTAATTTTAATGCGTGCAGACTTTTGCAACACAGTTGCAACGAAATCGCTAATTTTCACGGTTTGGCAATCGTCTGCTGTTTTAAGCAATGTAATCCCATTTTCTGAATGTACAGTCGCCAGCAGGTCAAGCTATCCCAAACTGTCAAATTTTCCCATTTGAACATAAACCTTATCCTTTGTAATGAAGTTGAAAAACTATCAAAGAAATTTGAATGTTCTAAAAACCTTCACAGGAAAGTCCTGTTGAGCAGTCACGGCCTCTCAAGGTCAACTGTGAGATGCTAATATCAAAAAAAAAAAAAAAAAATTGACAGATTGAGGTAGCTTGATGTGGCTGATAAAATTTTCGTTTTTCCTAATTATGTTATTATTAGTTCTTAGGTCGGTTCCCCCTATGTTTCACGAATCACGAGTCAGTTTCAGATGACCGCGCCGGCCAGTCGTTTCGCGTCAAACCAAAATTAGCGTATATTATTCAGGAACTAGTCTTACTGTTGTTTATGATTTATGACTAACGAGTCCGTTTTCAAAGCAATAAGGATGTATGAACATAAGAAGAAAGGATGCATGGTTCCTTTTACTAAAAGGTACTCATCTTTCAACCAGGTGGGCGGTGTGCCTTAGTTGAGTACAATTCTACGCACGCCAGTTTTCATAGTGATAGGTAGTACAATAGTTAAGGCTGCGTGCCACAAACTCTATGTATTCAATTAGCATAAGTTTCTACTAAGGACGGCTACGTAACACTTACATAGCAACGTGGGTGCCCCTTGAATTTACAATAATGAGTTAAAATATAGCCATTTGCCCGTGCATTTAACTTGACACTTGTAAACCCACAAGCATTATTATCTTCAATTGACTTTTAATGGGTAATAGACGCATTTGTCGTCTTAAAATAAAATTGTCGTCTGCTAAACGCATAGCTATTTATATTAATTTAAAACAAACCTAAGAGTGAAACCAATCCGTAGGTGGTTTGAAAATTATGAGTAAACGACAAATACATCCGAATTAGTTACGTGACAGCTTTTATAACATCGTATGATTGTGCATTTGCTCATATCTAATACAAATTGCGATATACGAGATCTGACAAAAACTTACAACGTCTTATTACTAGACGCGATCGAAACAACAGCGTTATGCTCACTTCAGTTCTAGCATATAGCACTGAGCCAATTTTTGTATTTTCAACTTTATTTCGAATTGGGTAAAATTCTTAACACAAAAAAGACAACTTAGCGCCGGACTAAGTGGTCAGTTAGGGATATAAAAGAAACAATACATATTAGACTTATTAATTAAAAACTGCTTGGTGGTTTAAGCCTGATCTAAATAAAAGCCTTTTCTAAATAAAGAAAAAGAAAAGTCCTGACTGATTGACTGACTCATTAACGCCCAGCCCAAACCCTTGGACCTAAAAAGCTGAAATGTTGTCTACATTGTAGACAAGGAATAAGGAAGGATTTTTCGAAATTCAACCCCTAAGAGAGTTAAATAGGGGGTGAAAGTTCCGCGCAGGCGAAGCCGCTGGCAAAAGCTAGTTTTGTAATAAAATCGACATACTCGTAGTTCTCGTGAATTCAATAAACATAGAAATTATTGAAAACATGTTTATCTCAATTTGTCAATGAGTCTCGTGCATATACTCGTAGATGCACCTATTTTCTATATTTTTTTTAATATAATTAAATAGTTTTCTAAATAAAGGCAGATTTTTCAATAGTAAGATATTTTTTTTATTATTATTTTGACATTTATTTTATATTCTCGGCTAGCCGGAAAAAGCTGATAACACGGTCCTAAGCCAAGTGATTACCAGCAGGCTTAGCAAGAGAATCGAAGACAAGCGTTTTGTCAGCGGAAGAGTAAATGACGACAAAAATGACGTTTCCGTATAGATAGTTGACAGTTTTGTACCGAGAAATGTAGACAAGCGATTTTATTCTACAGTAGAGTAGAAATATAAATCGTCATGCTAAGCCTGCTGTTGGATTAAGTGCGGTCACGTGCAGAAGATTGCACAGAAGGTGGTAGAGTATTTGTGTTTTGATGTGGTGTGGGTTTTCTAAGTCACATTGCAGAAACTTACTCACTAGTCTGCATGTGTTTAGTATCGCTGCCTTCTGCAGCAGATGGTAAGTATTTGGAGGTAAGTTAAGGGAATTAAGGGATTGGTGAAGTTGAATCGGTATTACTCCTGATGTAGACAATACTATCGGTAATATTTGTAACTTTTTGCAAATGCCAAAGTCGGGCTACTTCATCTTTTAACTCAGTGTTTTTGCTCAGTTTTTCTGACATGACATGTGTATTTAGTGTAGCAATATCTATTAAATATGCAGTTTTATTTGACTTGTTAATCAGTGTAATATCTGGGGCCTAAGTCTACTAATTTATAAACGTTACAATGGTCTCTCAATGGTGTGTTTTTGACAGTTTTTGTATGGCAAATCTGTCAAAAACTTACCATTGAGAGACCATTGTGACGTTTATAAATTAGTAGACTTAGGCCCCTGGTCCATTGAAATGAATAGTTCGATCGGTAAGAATGGCGCGGTCAAAGCATAGTTTTGCCGAGGCATTATTTAATACAGTTTCTGTATTGTATTTATAGTATAGTGTCACAGAATCTATAAGTTTAAACTGGTGTGCAAATGTTTGTTGTATAATGTTGGCTACTTGATAGTGCTGTGTTTGTATTCCTTGTGGGCTACCGACTTGAACGCCCCTGCGATATGCTGGATCGTTACTGAAGAACTGTTGCATTTCCTACATGTGTCATTATTTAAATTCTTTATGATAAACTTTCTGTAATTTTTGGTTATCATTATTTAACTTTTACCTGAGGAATAAATATTGCGGTTTGACAACTTTTGTATATAAAATATGTCACCTGTCCGATTTATTCTTCAGTAAAAAATTTACTGCCCTAAATAAAATATACCTACCTATCTAAAATAAAACGACCATTTTATAAGCTATCAACAACCAATTGTAAGGGAAGGGCTCGTAATGACATCCGAATTGAAACTTTCACTTAATTTGCTTGAAATTGATTAAGGCCAAAATGGAATAGGAAATGTTGTTATTTAACCCAAACTTTTATTATGAAATTCGGAGATTACTTTTAAACAGTTTTATAAAATTATTCAGTAAGAAGTTTTGTTATAAATGATATAAAATGGTATATAGTATAACAAAGAAAAAGTAATAACCATAGTGAAGTGGATTTATCCGAAGATTTTTCTTATTGTTTTGTACTAAAATCTCTTTTAACAGTTTGTAACTGTAATTTGAAAACATTGTTAAAGCTATTTTTAAAAGGGTAACCGTGAAGTTACTAGCCAGCTCTTCTCCATATGAAGCGACAAATTGGAATCTCGCACGTAGCTTCTGACGTTTCATAAGTGCCCATGTGGGTTTATGTGAAATAAAATATTTTGGTTTTGAGTTATGAGTATGACAAGTACATTGGTAATAGGTCTTTACCTATGAAATTGCCGTTTTGTATGAAAAAATTTAAACGAATTTTTTTCATGAATTTTTTATTTGTATTAATCGAAGTAATCACCCATGCAATCAATGCATCTTTGCCATCGCAGTGGCAGTTTATTGATGCCCTTCTTAAAGAAATCAGCTGGACGGGAGGCAACAAATTCTTCAAAGGCATTTTGTACTGCCTCTCGGGTATTAAATTTTTTTCCCGCCAAGAAGTTATCCAAATTCTGGAAAAAGTAGTAGTCTGTAGGCGCAAGGTCTGGTGAGTAGGGCGGATGACGGAGAGCTTCCAACCCCAGTTCTTGCAACTTGGAGACCGTCTGCTGTGCAGTATGAGGTCGCGCGTTGTCGTGCAGGAGCAGCGGAGACGAGCGATTGACCAATGCTGGTTGGAGATGCGCCAGCTTCTCCATCATTGTGTTCAGTTCTTCACAGTACACATCTGCAGTAATGCTCACCCCGTTTGGTAAGAAGCTGTGATGAATCACACCGGCGCTAGACCACCAAACAGTGACCATCACTTTTCTAGGGGTAAGTTTTCGTTTAGGGCATTGTTTAGGTGCTGAACCAGGATCCAACCAACTTGCTGAGCGCTTACGGTTATCAAACAGAATCCATTTTTCATCGCAGGTAACAATGCGGTTCAAAATTCCTTCATTTGTGTGTCTGTTGAGCAGTGCAAGGCACGTCTCGACGCGTACTTCGCGCTGGCGATCATTGAGTTCGTGGGACACCCATTTGTCAAGCTTTTTTACCTTGCCAATTTGACGCAAATGGACCAATATTGTTTTGACGCTAACGTCGAAAGCTGCTGCTAATTCAGCCGTAGATTGTGTATCATCAGCTTCCACAATCGCCTTTAATTCGTCATTGTCGACCAAAGTCTTCGGACGACCGCGAGGTTCATTTTTCAGGTCGAAATTTCCAGAACGGAAGCGAGCAAACCAATAACAGGTGGTGCGTTGGTTTGTAGTGTTAGCTCCGTAAACGTCGTTGATGTTGCGTGCCGCTTGTGCCGCGTTGCTGCCACGACGGTACTCATATTCCATAATTACTCGAATTTTTAACGTATCCATGATGACGAAAAAGATTGAAATGCGATGAAAATGTAACACTAATCAATAAAGAAATGACTACTTTTAGAAAAAAAAAAACATGTTTTTAAAATAAAATTAATTTGAAATTAGAATTCTTAGCCAAACAAAAATTATTTTGATTTGAAATGGCCAGTACTGCAGAACGGCAATTTCATAGGTAAAGACCTAATATTAGAAATACCACTTCTTTTTTTTGGGTGACAAATAATCAAATGACTTCTCCCGCTCTGGGTGGAGCAAGAGGGCGTGTCAGACTTTTACTGACTAAAACCCACCCGTGTTCCCTCAGTTGCCCGTGTGCCAGGGGCGACGGTATCTCTTTCGAACAACCCGCACCCCTGCCAGGCATCGGCCCTTGCGGACCCCTCGGTCACCCTGCGACGGGTCAACACACTGGCCCCGCCGCCTACCACGTTTCGGCCGCAGGGGATAGGGAGAGCGGCCAACGCTATACCGGCACTCCTCTTCCCCTGCGGCCCCACCGTGTCCGCCATCAAATGGTGGCGGCTCCGTCCAGGCCACGGAAAGGAATAGCGCTACTCAAAAGTACTGGCACTCCTCCTCCGCCGCAGCCTGTAACCCTCAGCCGTGATGCCTCCCATTCGACATCGCAGCCCACCTCAGTTGCGGTGCACCTCACCGCAACCTACCCTTTTTGGCCGCTACGTCGTCGGCTTTGAGGCAAAAGCCCTGGCGAGAGGCCCCACCTTAGGGTTCCTCTTCGCTTCACCGTGGGTGGGAGACCACGGATACTGCATGAACCCCCCGGAACGACAATGCGGGAACCCACTCGGGGGGAGGGGGAGGGGAGAAATTACACTTTGAGGACGAGCAAATTAAAATTGTAGATCACCTACCCAATGTCTGAACAAAAAGATCGGGTAAGTGCGTGACGGACCACGCACAATGACGGGTACCGTATGGATAAATTTATCCCTAGAACAAACTAAACAATGTATAGGGGAAACATGTTCTACAACAACAAAGTTGAAGAACATGTTCCCCTATAGATCGATATACGTCACTGTTAATTCCGTAACTGCAAATTTAAGTTAGTAATCACATTTCTAACTGTGATTTATCACAATAAAAAATAAATTACTAATTAACGATCTTCGGACCTTCCTTTAGTTGTGGTATGAGACCTTGCTCCTTGCCAAATTTCATGATGATTCTAGGGCAACGGGAAGGTAAATATACCTTTAGGTTTATTTAGCCTATAGGTATAAACCCTTAACCTCTTTCTAATAAACACGGAATCATATATTATATACCAGGGAATAACAAATGTACACAAATAAAAAACCAAACATATTCATATTCATAGATTTAAACTTGGCCGTATTTAATTTTTAATGTCTTTTTAGAGCTCTTAGAGACATTTGACCTCTGTTTATGATATTAATTTGAACCTCCACGAGTTCCTGAGAAAACAAGATATTTACAGACAGACGGACAACGAAGTGATGCTATAAGGGTTTCGTTTTTTTATATACGAACTATAAGCACACGCTACGTCTAAGAAATACCGAAACATGGAAAGTCCCTCAAATATTAAAAGCCGAAGATGAATCACTGTCCCAAATTCTTTCACTCCTTCCCCAAAGTGACGCATCCACCAATAAACTGAGTCGGGGTAGAATATATCTTTTTTTACAACTAGCTCGCCCGACAGTGTAACGGGAACAATGCATTCCTGTTGTTACGTTCGGTCAACAAAAAGCCAACAAGAGCAAATGTTTTTTGTCGCCAACCCCGCTAAATTAAACAGGGAAGCTGATTTTGTTTTTATTTTTTTTCCGAGCAATTTTGCTTTACGTTGAACGTGAAAGCCGAAACAGTAATGACCTTTATTATTCGTGTAATGGCAAAAAATCTTTGGCGTGGTGTTTTTGTTTTGTTTAGATTTAGATTTGTTGATTTTTGGGCTTTGTTACATGATGAAGTATTTGTTTCAGTACCGTTCTTTCTAGTTTTTTTTTTTAAACCATGCAATGGTAATTGTTTGCAATTTTTGGAATGTAGTTCTTTAACGCAGCTTGCGATAGCGTTATTCCTAAGCATCTTTTTATTATATATGATAGAAAGAGATACAGTGATATGGTTTAGATAAGTTTAAATGATAGATCATGAAAATACAAGATAGCAGCTACGAAAATTTGCAAAGTTTTAATCTTGGATGTCGTTTTCATGGTTTTTGAGGGTGCTGAAGCCGATAGTAAGGTCAAATAAAGTCTGAGTATTTTAAAGATGGAGTAAATTAGGAGTTGCCAAAATACACAGTAAGGTACGCAGGCAAACAGGAACACCTGACGGGGGTCTCCCCGAGACCAGGTTTTTTTTTTCCTTAGACGGTTTGCCTCCCTATGGAGCTCTTAATACAATGCGCCAGAATGCGGATTCCCGTAAACTCGAACCACCTACACAAGTAAAGTCACTACCGCAGTTAAATCTAAAAATATTCGTGAGCCTGACCGAATACGGAAAGAAAAAAATATGCAGTTTCGATTTAACGATTACACCCGTTAAGATTTTATTCATTAAGTATATGCTATATACACGATAAATAACTAAGAAATGCGACTTAACGTTGTTTTGCATGACCACAATCGGCTGTAACTTGACTAAATATTATGTCGCGTGCAGTATAAATTTGGTAGACAGACGCAATTAAACATTTACGATTAATTTTACGACTACAGCCCTGAAAGAGTATACAGTGCTGTATTCAAATCAGTGCATTATTTAAAGGATGGATTTCAATGACGTGATCTTTGTCAATGATAAATAGTTATTTTTGGTAGAACTTCACTTGTTAATTCGAATGTTTACCTATATTATGTCCAACCTTTTAAAAATAATAGTAAATGTCACGAACAAATTAAAGTGTTATTTTGAACTGCAACCTGTATACCTACCTACGTATCTGCATGATTTGGGTCGGTGAATAAGCGTCCTTTGTATGGATTTCACGATCTAAACCGTTAATGACAGACGAAACTAGAATTAATCAGATATTCCTTCACACGCCACAATGATCCTTAACAAAATTAAAGCCATGTCTTTTTCTTAGAGAATACGTTCATGTTAATTCAATTTGTTGTAGTCTTTATGTTTTATGCATTAAGAAACTCTCTTCGTGTATTACATTGCCTAAACGTGTTGTGTTTCCAGTGTTGACCCGACCAAGGGTTCGATTAACATTCCTCTCTCCGTATGATCGCTTCGGGATCCAATCAGGCCGGTGTTCACATAATTGTTTGCGGACATGATTTTATCGGAAAACTACAACGGTTCGAGGCTTCGGGACAACGGTTGTTCGTTTCATGCCATCCATCTAGAACTTATTGGTGTCTTCAAGTGTTTCGAAGACGTTCTTGCAAGCCATGATACAGGGAGATCCGATATTGATATCTGAATCAACGGATTAACGGGAACGAAAGGCTCTATTATTAAAAGACAATAATGATACTTTAAATTTAGATATGTATTTGATATTTGTATGTTTAGATGTTTGTTACTCAATCACGGCTGAATGGATTTGGTTTAAAGGCACACAAGATAGATTATATCTCGGATTAATTTATAGGGTACTTTATAAAGAATAGAATAGAATAGAATAATATAATATAAAGAAAAACAAGCTGTCATTTAACACCCCACTTCCGCACAAAAACTAGCATCATTATCGGTTCTGCGGTAACCGCGACCGTTCTTAACCCGTTAAGGACCTCCACGGTAATCTCATATGTATGTATGCTCAACATCCTCGAACGCCATCATTTACCATCAGTGCTGCTACTTTGCGAGGTCGTATATCGTTACCAGTGTCCCTTAATCTAGCGGTAACTGTGGAACAACAAAACTCATTACTCGGCGCTATTCGTGGCCGTACCTGCGAGTACTGGCAAGCTCGTGTTGGGTGTGTGGTGTATGATGGAAGCGACAGCGGTTTTTGTAAGGATTATGGCTGAGTACTACTCGCGGTGTATAGCGGGCCTGTGAGCGAATGGTACTTGACTTTTGAGCTGTTATGTCCCAAGTGCAGCAGTGGTGGCCCAGTGGAAACCCTAACAGGAGCTCTTTGTGTAAATTATTTTCACCACCATTTTGCTTTCAAAACGATAAAAGAAAACATCGTTAGGAAATCGGCATCTTAGAACCAAAAATTCGTAGACATGCGACAGCCACCAACCAGGTTGGGCCCGCGTGCTGAATAGCGGTCCTCTCCCTCTCACAGAAAGGAAGTCTCTGTCTCAAGTTCAGAAAAGTGCTTATGCAATATTATTTTCGGGAATCAAAGGGACGTAAATATTTATGAGTGAGAGATATGAATTCGTACCTACAGGTAGTAATTGTTTAAAAGTCAATAGACAAAATGTTACAGTTTGATTTTATTTACTAGGCCATAATCTCAGGCCAAACAACAGCGTTATACTTACAACACACTAACCCAGTCCGTTTATAACAAAAGTTCTGAAACACCGTAACTTACTGGAACATAAATGAATATTATGCCTGTAACTTACACAACCCGCATTAAATCTCCCACAACCGGGTATAGACAAAGGTGACATCTAAAATACGACCGCACCCGTCGCGGCTTACTTTTGCTATGAAAGTTTATCACTTGCGCCGCGTCATTATTTGGCTTAGGAGATTAGCAAATGGGGGCAACTTGTTCGGTTTACGAAGCCTAAGCCAGACCACTAAACCCGGAGAACTTACCGCTACCTTGGCATGGGGATTTTTAATTATATCATTAACTGGACCAACGCACGCGCGTGCCGATTAACAGTTTTATAGCTATGAAGCCGCGCTTGGCTTGGCCCTTATTTATGGGTTACAGTGTGGAAAGTTGGCTTACATGAAGTAATTTTGTTCCGTTAATATGTTTTGTTGGGTATACCTAGTTGTCACGCTTTTTAAAGTGAATATAATTTTTAAGTTTCAACATGGTGTGATATGGTCTGGTAACACGACTTACCACAATAACGGGTATCGTTTTTGTTTTTGAGTTTGGGAAATCATCAAATAACTTCTCCCGCTCTGGATGCAGCAGGAGGGCGTGCCAGACTTTTAATGGTTCAAACCCACCCGTGTTCCCTCAGTTGCCTGTGTGCCAGGGGCCAGAGTATCTCTTTCGAACAACCCGCACCCCTAGCAGGCATCGGCCCTTGCGGACCCCACCAGTTGGTGCTGACCGCTGATCTCTTTGAGGCATGCGTGGAACACAACGCGCCGTCAACCCGGGCTTGGTCTTACCCAGACAGCGAGCTACCCATTACTCGCCGTCCGCAAGCCCGCGCCTATGGTGGCCGGAAATGTGCTTAAGATTCCCGACGGACGCGGACGCCCGAGGTGTCTCCTGCCGAGGCTAGTAGCGGGTGACGTTAAGTCATAATAAGCATAAAATGTTCCCTCTGCTGGGGGGCATAGGCCTCCCCTCTTCGAGAGGGAGTGGGCTCTACTGTTGCTAAATGTCACATGTCTTCTAATTTTTGGTCCTAGGATATGCTGGTTTCCTCACGATGTTTTCTTTCACCATTTTGAGAAAAGTGGTGATGAAAATGATGTACCTAAAGAAAAGCTCCTGCCTTAGTTCGAACCCACGACCTACAACTCGTAAGTCACTTATTATATACTATTTGGCCACCACTGCTCTCCTTTATAATTTTAAGGTTAAGTAATTGTGCCTAATCTGTGGTCTAAAGTGAAGGTATAACTGAAGAGCGATCGTTAACCCTTTGCATTCTTTACCCAGTAATTAAACCCGACCCTCAGATAGTAGTCCCCTAACGCAAGAAGACGCAAGCAATTAGAAAATAGAAAGTCGGGAAATATTTCCTGTTTGAGCATTTCAAAACCAATAAGAAATTTTCATTACCAAGTTTTATCTCATCCTATTCATTTGAAATCTATGAATGGCGGATACCTGTTAGAAAACGGTTTACAAATATTAAGTACCGTCTTACTTATCCGTCGATCAGATTATGAATCTCAGTTCGCTATAATCGCCTTAAGTACTAACCTCCCCTTTTCTATTACGAAACTCCTTCAACTTGAATAATTAATTTCGAATTTTGTACCAAAACAAATAAATGATTGAATTTTCACTTTTTTCATTAGGTTTCTTGAAATTACTCCTTGTATGTCAGCATAGAGGTTTATACTGTTTAATTAAAAGGTAGAAACGTATCAGTATGGGAACAAAACAACAGCAGCGTTCTCAGGAGAGTTTCATAGAGAATATGGGGGACTTCTTTAGAGACCGCTGTAAGAGGCAGTCGTTTCATGTGTTAAATATTTCTCTTGTCATTCTGTATCTTTATTATATAGTTCGAAGTTATTATATTGTAAAAAGTACAAAGTGGTTTCAATTAATAGTTGGTGCTCTAAATACCTATAGAGCTAACATCAGAAGTGACACGCGATACCCGCCCACAGCTATGGGTAAATAAAGTAAACAAAACGCATACGTTCAAACTCAAGTTCTAGCAGCAGCAGTAGTAGTGCCAGGACCCGGCACCTCCGCCAAAACACAGGAAACAGGTATCACTAAGTAAGGCTGATACCTCAACTGTGAGTACAAATCATACTTTGAATATCACTATACCCGAGTTCGATCCGGTGAGAGACGACGTGAACGCTTGGCTTAGTATTATCAGGTCCTAGGCCTAAAATTTAAAAGGGCTGATGAAATGACTCGTTATCAAACTCTTAACAAACTAAAGGGATCGCAAATGTGTGGTAATATCATTGGTGGTATGACTCAATGTTACGATCGGATAGTTATTGGCCTACGTGGTTGTGGATGGACTGGACACTTAAGTTGGCTTCCAGTTTTTAAATCCGTCGGAATATGTACGATCTTTTAAATGATATTAAGTATTAAAAAAGGCTGTTAGAAAATCAGTCGCTTTACGAGTTCTATTTTGAAGAACACTGTATAATAGATCGTTTAAGGTGAATCTAGTCGACCTTTTTTCGTACAAGCATTGGGAGTGTATTGCTCAACTGTTCGACAATGTACATCAAAAATTAAACATGATATAGTTTTGTCTCATTAATATTGTAGGTACGGAAACAGAAAAAATAGTTTTTCTTGCTAATTTAACCAAACTTTGGGCGTGTTTATGTAATAAAAGAAGTATAGTATCTTCAAAACCAAGGCGGTAACAACAAAGCTCAAATATCTAAAGTTCAGGAAAATTTATTGGTCATTGATTTATGCAGTGGTTTTCTCATAAAACCCGATCTTCCGATGGACTTTTCTTAATTTTTACGCGACTAGGTTTCGGAACAAGATATTTTTTCTATTATTGTCGGCAATATAGGAGACAGTGGTATAGGCGCATCAATTGAAGAAAACAATTTTGTGACATACCCACGACGGTTTGGCTAGTTTACTACCTGATCGAACGTTTACATCAAAAATTGCGAAACAGATAGGCGCAAACACACGCGCTGGCCAGACAAAACTGATCTGACTGACTGCTAATAATAATTAAGACGTGGACCAGGCACATGGTCGGAAACAGATCAAGTGTTAGGTTTCTATGCGACGGTAACCATAAACGAAGTCAGTGTGATACAAATAAATGTGATTACTGTGGCAAGGGCGGTCATTTAGATTCGACATATAGAATAGAATAGAATAACGTTTATTGTCTCCAGTATTACAGCTAGTAGTAGCAGTTACACTTATACAAAAAACTATAATACCGGAAGCAAAAGGTTTAAGCGTCAGCATTAGGTATGCTTCGGTCCCCCTAGCGGGTTTTCAGCTTAAACCCTTGACTCCTGTTTACAAAAAAAAAATGAGTTAAATTGAGCAACAACACAACATGTAGATTCATACCAGATTAACAAAAAACAAAAAGATTTTCAACCCCTGACCTGCGAAACAAATTTGTGAAAATATTATGTAAGACTTTCAATAGAAAACATAGTGCTGGCTGCGCCAGTTCCGTTTCAAGGTTTCTCAAAAGAAAGTTCTAAGTTTGTAACCTACAAGATTAACAGCTGATCTGAAAGTTGATTCTGTGTCTGTGTCTAACTCAGGTTGATTGACTGATATACTCACGAGTGGGTGACAGATTTTAATTTGACTATGCGAATACATATTCAGAGTTTTGTAACACAATTATTAGTTTCGAGTTCGGTAACAATTCCCATCAGAATAAATTTTGAACACTTTTTCAAAAACATGATGACGGTGTGGCGTCGACTATCGAAGAACTAGGAAAGTTAAACAGCCACGAAATGATAGTTAACGTAAATAGTTCTCCAAATCTTTAGGGAAGTCGGGCTTACGTAGAATTTAAAGAAACATTTGTTCAAAATTGAAATCGAATTTATAGGCTTCAAAATCAAACTGGATTGTGTGATGCCAAATCAGCGCAAACTGGACGCTGTTCAAAATTACCCCACTCCCTAAACAATAAACCAACTTCAACAGTTTCTTGGCCGTGTGAGCTACCTAATAAAATTGATTAGAGCTGCACCATGATTACTGGGTAAGGTTCATAAAAACGTATTTCAATAATTTAAGAATAAATTAACGTCTGAAAGTGTGTGCTAGTAGAGATGTTGTTGTTAGTATACTCGTACTTATTTAAATCACCGATGAAGGTGAGAAACCAGTCCATTATAATAATAGACAAATTACGGAAGATGAGAAAAAGTACCTACCGCTCGTTTGAAATGGAGTTATTGGCGATTGTTAATTCGCTTAGGAAGTTCCGATTATCCCTATTCGTATCATCCTTTAAAATAGTGACCGATTGCAACGCCGTACGTTACACATTAACAAAAAAGAAGAGATTATTCCTCGGATCGCGCGTTGGGTTTCTTTCGAGAATTCTCGTTTGATATCGTAGATACACATAGACGCTTTGAGTCGACTCGTAACCCAATGCACTCTGAAAAAACAATAAAACAGACATCGAGATTATAATGTCAATAACGGAAGCGGATTGGTTGCTTTCGGTACAACTACAAGATTCCGAGTCACAACGTAATAGAACAATTATACATAGAATCAGGAGAGGCCGAAGCTAATCACATCTTTTTTTACAATGTGGAATGCAATAAATAAATGAAGATGTTTAAAAATATACATGGGTAGTCGTCGATGGCAAAGTTTACAAAAGAACAACCCGAGGTCGCCAGTGGGTGGTTCCAAAGAAACGTATTTAGCAAATAATTAAATGTAACCATGACGACCTCGGGCGGGTGATAAAACTGTAAAACGAGTAAGCCATCTGTATTGTTTTCCTAGAACGCGACATATCATTAAAAAACACCTTATGTAACGACACTGAAGGGACTGCGCATTTTACGGCGTTATTGAGAGTTGTCGTTAAATGGAGAGAAGAAAAATGTATATTAGAAAAATAGAAAGTTTATTTCAGACTAGTATTAGTAATTACAATCAAAAGTTTGTGAGTAAGTGTGTGATGATAACGTAGGTATAGATATACAATCCATGACTCCTACCAACAAAAGTTTACACGTGCAAGCAATCCCAATTTGTAAACAAAAGAACGGATTTCTTAGAAAGTTCGGTGTGTATAATACCGACAGTCGAGTTTATTACGGGCTAGGATAAAAAGTGACAAATAACGTACACAGCCATTTAATTGTTGTCGTTATTAAGAGTGGGTGTAATGCTATATAGAGTGTATCATTGTATGTAAACTAAACCAACTAAAGCCGAGTGATTTCGACGCTTTAGGGAGTTTGTCATTAAATCGACTGACGTTATAATTATGAAGTTTGAACATTGTATATTTAAAATTGCATCTGTTTTAGTAGCCAGGCTGAGCGTTTAAAAAAAAAAAGACTACTCTAGAAGCACTAAAATAGTAGGTGCTAATATACAGGAGATAGTGGTAGTTTGATGTAACTGAATTACGTGAGAGGACAGAGATAAATAATAAGTCCAATGCGAAATCACCCAAAACAGCGATTTGATAGAAACCGTACAAAAGCACGAGTTACATCGAAGGAGATCTGGTACTCACTAAAATACTAAGCCAGAACAATGACGGCCATTGCCCCTTTCATATGAATAAGGTATTGCGGAATAATAGATATGAGGTGACGAATGTAAAAGGCAGAGGAAAGAGCACTACAAAGTGCACAGGCTTAACCACTGCCGAGAACATGAAACCATTGATACACATTGATTGAGTGACGATTGGGAGATGTATAAACATACGTTCTAACTTAAAGCATTTCTGCCCGTGTTGGCGATGGTAATTTGAAATGTATCGTAGGCGTATGTGCGAGTCAAGATAAAATGTTTTAAGGAATAGTAAATGTTCTATATCGTAAATTACACATTAAAGAACGAAGCCGAGTGGTAGGTTCAAATGGAAAACGAACGGTCAAGTTGGGAATTCCCTTTGAGTGCAGGTGGTTCTGGGACGAACTTGGTACGCTTAAGTGAGGATATAGGCCCTTTGAGTGCAAGTGGTTCTGGGACGAACTTGGTACGCTTAAGTGAGGATATTATGCCCTTTGACTGAAAGTGGTTCTGGGACGAACTTGGTACACTTAAGTGAGGATATAGGCCCTTTGAGTGCAAGTGGTCCTGGGACGAACTTGGTAGGCTTAAGTGAGGCTATATGCCCTTTAAGCGCAAGTGACAGTAAGACGAACTTGGTACTCTTAAGTGAGGCTAAAAGCCCTTTAAGTGCAAGTGGTCTTATCGATTTTTGAGTTCATTCGAAGCTTACCCTCGGATACGCTGATGAAATAATGTGTAATGAAATATGGCAGTTATAATCCTGAACATTCGATAGACAACCAATTCATGCGTAACAGACAAACTGGTAAATTATTAATAATTTGTGTTTCAGCATTTTATCTGAACTCGTGGGGTACCTGGTGGGACAGGCACCTGGCAGGACAGCCGTGTTGGCGATTGCCGCGCTCTCTTTACAATGTAAAGAGTGACATCAGCAGAGCGGCATGGTGGCCTCCAACAGACGAGGTGCTAGTGCTGCAGTATCCCGAGCCAGACGTAAACATCCTCAAGATAGGGTCAAAATTCAGTATGGGAACAAAACAACAGCAGCGTTCTCAGGAGAGTTTCATAGAGAATATGGGGGACTTCTTTAGAGACCGCTGTAAGAGGCAGTCGTTTCATGTGTTAAATATTTCTCTTGTCATTCTGTATCTTTATTATATAGTTCGAAGTTATTATATTGTAAAAAGTACAAAGTGGTTTCAATTAATAGTTGGTGCTCTAAATACCTATAGAGCTAACACATCTAACACTTACGTGTTAGTAAGCGGGTATTCGCAGTCTTATTAAAACTTTAATCAAGTTTGTAGGTACTTTTTTAATCTGGCCACATCAGTGTTATTTAGCAGCGGAGCGCGCTTTACCCCGCTAATTTAAATTTCAGCAATTTATAAATACACTTAATTAACTTAACGTGTTCAAAACACATGCTGGCCAGGTGAATTAAGAACACCTGCTGTATTATTCCTACGCGAAACTTAATATGGAGAGCAATTTTTTCTTTTTATATTCCTTTTAATTTGCAACCCGATAACTCATGTGACCAAGGAGGACAGATGAGCCACTTAACTCACGGTCTATTGAATTTCTGCCGGATCAGACTCTCAATGTAATCAAAGGAATAAAGAACAAGGACCTCTTTTGTTTTTATAAGCAAGTTTCGTGTGTACATTAATCAATCACATAGGTACTGAAAGAAAATTCGGGCGCAAAAATGTATTTTGGGACCTACAAAGATTTCTTTAACGGACCGAAAATGGGAAAATGTGAATGTAATGTTAGAATCAAAGCTGATGGATGTTTTTTTTACTGAAACCTTGACAAAGTTGGCTTACATTTTATGCCAATTTTTTTTTTTTTTTTTTTTTTGGGTGGGAAATCATCAAATAACTTCTCCCGCTCTGGGTGGAGCAGGAGGGCGTGTCTGACTTTTACTGACTAAAACCCACCCGTGTTCCTTCACTAGCCCTTAAGCCAGGGGCTGTGGTGTCTCTTTCGAACAAACCCGCACCCCTGGCAGGCATCGACCCTTGCGGGTCCCATCACTTTTTGTGCTGACATCTCTTTGAGGCGCGCGTGGAACACAACGCGCCGTCGACTTGGGCTTGGTCCTTACCGGATAGCGAGCTACCCATTACTCGCCGTCCGCAAGCCCATGCCTACGGTGGCCGGAAATCGGCCTGGGATTCCCGACGCCCAGGGCGTCTCCGTATCCTGCGGCGGCTGGGGTCGCGAGGGCGCATATGCTGCCTCTCCCTCACGTACGCCGCCTCCCTCTTCGCGAGCATCACTGCTTCGCTGAAGGAGGTGACGGCTCCCCATGCCCTCTCGCTCCGTACCATGGCCTGGACCAGGGCCGGACGCGAGAGATCGCCGCCGCCGATCACCTCCACGAGGACACGGCGGTGCTCCGCCCAAGCAGGGCAGACCGCCACCGTATGCTCCACCGTGTCCTCAGGGCGATCTTCGCAGTGGAAACACCCGGGCGTTTCCTCCCGCCCTATATTTTTTTTTTATACCTATTGATTTTGATTTTATAAATAAACTTTTAGTAATATTTATTTTTGGTTTTCTCTCATTTATTGTCAAAGTTATTGAAATATTGAGGTACCTACGAAAAATGTCAAGCTTTGAATACAGCTAAGTACAGACGCCAGCAGGTCAACCTACCCCAAACTGTCAAATTTTCCAAATTGAACATGAACCTTATGCTTACGGTATAAAGTTGAAAATCTATCAAATAAATTTGACAGATTGGAGTAGCTTGATGTGCTGGCGTCTGTACATTAGTCGATTAGGAATAAAAAAGACAAAAAATACCTTTGGAAAACTGACAACAAAGAGCTATTAAAACAATACCCAAAGCTTCAGCTCGTTAAAAGAAGGATATTTCACAAAATTTCTAACGACATCAACTTTGAGTTACTTGTCACTTCGCTCAAATGGCAGTCATTTATTTTGAACAAGTTCAAAACTAACTAAAGAAAAACTGCTACAGTAGTTACATCACGATCCGGCCAGGAGTTGAGCGAGGGACACACGGGGTCCCAGATTAAAGTGCTAATGTGGTCTGTAGCTGTGAATGGCTATGTTAACACCAACTTTCTGTTTCATAGAAATGTCGAATATGGAATGCATGGATTATGTTTAGTTTAATTTTTAAGTCAGAACCATTACGGTTAGCTTTTAACCGACTTCAAAAAGGAAGTTCTCAATTCGTCTGTACTTTATTTTTGTGATTATGTTCCACAATATATCCTATAATAAATATATAAGTAAATTTGCATTGATTTAGAAAATCCTTGTCATAGAATATGGGGTGGTCTCATACAAATTGCATTAACTTAGCTTGGGTAGTTATTGCGTTAGCTACGTTAATACGTATTTAATCCAATTTTTTGTATTTTCATGATGTTCCAAAACTCCCTGTCGCTGATGTTTACATAGCAAGTAGTGGCGTATGAATAGGGTATTACACCCTTTTAGTGATGGGTAACTCATCAATTTTATGTGAGGATGAGGGAGCCCCTCAATTTGCTTCGCGAGGTCCTCACGAGGGACCCCTCATTTGAGGTGAGGAATCGTACGACGGCGTATTCGCCTCACGACTCGCGAGCCCGAGCCGAACTCAAACGAAGCTCCGAGTGAGCGAGGCGGGCGGGTGCAACGACGACTCACGAGTAGGTACTCACGACTCACCGATAATCCAATTATTCACGTCCTCACTCTCTCACACACATCATTTTCTTTCGCTTATATTATACATTTTAGACCGCCAAAATAAACGAATCAATGACCCTTTATTACCACCCTAATGCTAATGCTTTTACAATTCATAATAATTAATCGTAGCTGAAATAAAAATATGTAAGGTTCACTGTGCCACGGTGTTGTCAAAACTTCAAGATCACACCTCACCTCAACCTCACTCATTCTCAATTCTCCATACAATTTTTGAGTCGGTTAATTCGCTCACTGAGCTCACTCAATCCTCACTTGCGAGTCACGAACTCGCTTGCCTCGATTTCCTATTCTCAATAATGTCAATGTCAATTTTTAAGTGAGGGGTGATGAGGAATGAGGTGGTTCAATATTGAAATTCGAGTAACTCTTTCAATTTGCGATCACGATTACCTCAAATGAGGGGCCTCATGAGTGAGGGACACATCACTACACCCATTTTATAAAAGTGACTTAATCGATTCTAGAGTGCTAAAAAACCACGAAAAAACAAATGAAATATTTATTCGATTTGTGCCATAAAAATGCATTAAAATTTTACATTTTCAAATTTCGCGCGTAATTTGACGAAAACAATGGACGCAGTGGTCGCCATATTTCTCTGTAGGTATGACGTCAGTTTGCTGCATAAAAAAATGCGCTGATGTTTTATAAGATAATTGTTTACAATTTTAAAAATGAGTTATTTCTCTACTAATCGTTGGTTTGCTGTTCCTGAATTCAAAATATTATTGAAATAATAATTACGTTGGTTACGAAATAATAAAAGTACTAAGTTGCTCAGTTGTCACTCCGTATGACGTAATAGTATGGCGGCTACTATATCATGGTGCTCAAAAACAGATAAAAAATTAGAAATCTTTAAATCTAGGTATTTTGTTATTTCATGAACTAAAACCAACATTTTCCGACTGCATTTTGCTTAAGCTATTCCAATAATACATTTTTAGATTTTTTCTCATATAGAGTAAAATACCCTATTGCTGTGGGGTAGGTTTGGTACCATATCTAAAAAGTGAACCCTGTGTTTTGGTACAGCGATACCTTGCACGTTAATTTCATCGTCCGTGTAACACACATGTTTGGAAAAGAAAAGAGGAAAACTTTCATTTTTACGCCGTCTAACGGATTCAATATCGACGCGGCTTGAATGAGTTTTGGGGGTGGAAAAATCGTTAATCATCCCTTTGTTGGAATTTTGTTACGGCCTAACTCGTTGCTCGCCTGTTTGGCCTTCCATTTTTCCTTTTGAATGCTGAAAGTGGGGCCCGTTCTTGACGAATTGTTTTCATGGGAAAACAAAAACGGATTCGTTGAGATTCGGGTTTGTAATATGTAGGGAAAGACTGTTGGTATTTCATTTTGGACACACGAATAATGTAGATATTTGTATGATATTGTTTTGTTACGAAAACTTATATTCCTGAGGACTCAGTTACAGAAACAAAAGAAGACTCGACCTTAGACTAAAATAAAATAGTAAAATATATCTTTTAGTTTGAGAGAACGATTAAGCTGTCGACTTTTTCACATAAATTCACACGTATAGAATGTTATCCGGTTTCGTATCATCCTATGTAACGCGAAACCTGACTATTGCGTTGAAAAACAAGCGAAGTGATAAACCTCAGATCACACTCTCAATTACAATTGCGGTTATCTCATACCTCCGGTTTAAAAAGTAATAAAAACTTAATTTGAAAGGAAAAAAACGGTTTATACCGCACTAGTTAAGTCATATAACTTTTTTATAGAAACGTTTGATTTGACCTTTAGATTTGTAGAACGAAGGTTAACACAAGTTTAACGAATGAAGTGTCATTAATAACTATCAATTAGGTGTTTACCGTTCCCCTCCTAAAAACCATTAATCAGAATTTGCCAAAACAAGCATGGCAATGGCGTCAGACATTTTAGTAAAAATTATAATACACTATTTTCCTTCTTTTTCTCGTCGATTTTAGTTGGTGGCTGTTTTGTAGTTTTGTAGGGTACCGTCTCAGATTATAAAACAAAGGCAGATAGACCGCGCGGAACACCAAGAGTGAAGCCAAAAAACCAAATACTAAAGCGTCGCATTGTATATTATGTGAGGCTTTAGTATTTGTTTTTTTGACTCTTGAGTCTTCCGCGTGATCTATCTGCCTTTGTTTTATAATCTAAATAAAAAAAAAAAAGTACCAAAGCGTCGCATTGTAATGTTACGTAAAATGCGACGCTTTAGTATTTGGTTTTTTGGCCTCACTCTTGGTGTTCCGCGCGGTCTATCTACCTTTGTTTTATTATCTGAGGGTACCGTACTCAAAGAGTGCCAACGAAACCCTGTTAATAAGCCTCTGCTGTCTGTCAGCGGGCTGAATCTCATGAACTCTGCAAGGACTGAAGCTCTCCTGACTCACTTACTTTAAATTCTCCAGGCGTATCATATCCCTTTAACACACATAATTACACATACGTACACATCACTACAAATACATAAAAACTACACTGCATTACACTCTACACAAACCTTATAATTGTAATTTCGCGTGTCTTCTATAGATATGTAAGTTTAAATGTTGTTTAGAGTAAGCAACCAAATTATTACTGAACTACCCACTAGTGCACTTGTAATAGGTCTATTAACTTCGAAATAACTAGATCCCACGACACAGGGTATTCTAGTGTGGGATCTAGGGTTACTTTACTGCACCTTTTCTTTATTAATTTTATTTTGTTATATTTTACTTGTTGTGCTAAAGTGTCAAAAAAACGTGTCTTAATAAATTTACTTTACTTTACCTTACTGTAATAGATAGACAATAGACATAGTGTGTATGCAGTAGACTGCTGCAGCTATAGGCTGATGATGTTGATAATGATAGAACAGTGCCTATCTGCCTACTCGTGATGTAAATCCTACTACAACTTTGTATGTTTGAATGTATGTTACTCAAACACCCAAAAACGGTGAAACTTATTTTGATATAATTTAGCACACACATAGTTTGTAACCTAGGTTATCACATAGAGAGCAATGGTGGCCACCAGCGAGCGGTAACAGCCGCGAATTACAAGTTGTAAGGTCCCACGTTCGAACCCTGACAGGCGCTTTACTATGTGTGAATAATTTCATGACCACTGCTCTCAAACGGTGAAGGAAAACATGAGGTAACCGGCATGTCCTAGAACCAAAAATTCGAAGACATGTGGGCCCGCGTGGTGGATTACGGCCCATTCCCTCTCACAGAGAGGAGGCCTGTGTCCCAGCAGTGGGAACGTTATAGGCTGAGTATGTATGTATCACATAGGATACTTTTTACCCCGGTAGTACGTTCCCATGGGATAATGTTTGACTCCATGCGGGCGAAGCCCCGAACAAATGCTAGTGTTGTACTACTATCAATCCCAAGGCGATCTGCAAATTCACAACACAATTTCAAACACCACTATTATACTCTGTAATGGTATAGACGAAGTTTTAATTAGTGCTGAAACTGTCGCCAAAACAACATTTAGAATACGTGAATAATAGGGCCATTTAGTTTGTTAGAAGTGTTAAAAGTTGATTAAATTGCACAACACACACATTGCCAGTCCATCGTTTATCTTCGAGAGCAGTAACCCTTCCCCTTGAAGGATTTTTACGACTTGTGCGAGATGATAAGCAGTCAGCAGTCGCTTCTGTTTCTGTTATTTTGAGAACAAACAACTTTATACTGTGTTGCATGGTGATTGGTTCTTGCAATCGTTTTCTTATTTTTTTAACCTACCAATCTATATATATAAAAGAAAGTCGTGTTAGTTACTTCACTTATAACTCAAGAACGGCTGAACCGATTTAGCTGAAAATTGGCAGGGAGGTAGTTTAGAGCCAGGAGAAGGACATAGGGTATTAGGTAGGGTAGCGTAGGTAGGGTAGGTAGGATAGTGTAGAGTAGGGTAGTGTAGTGTAGGAGGTAGGGTAGCGTAGGTAGGGTAGGTAGGTAGGGTAGTATAGTGTAGGGTAGGGTAGGTAGGATAGTGTAGGGTAGGTAGGGTAGGGCAGCGTAGGTGGAGTAGGTAGGTAGGGTAGGATAGTGTAGGGTAGTGTAGGGTAGGTAGGGTAGCGTAGGTAGGGTAGGTAGGATAGTGTAGAGTAGGGTAGTGTAGTGTAGGAGGTAGGGTAGCGTAGGTAGGGTAGGTAGGTAGGGTAGTATAGTGTAGGGTAGGGTAGGTAGGATAGTGTAGGGTAGGTAGGGTAGGGCAGCGTAGGTGGAGTAGGTAGGTAGGGTAGGATAGTGTAGGGTAGGGTAGGATAGTGTAGGGTAGTGTAGGGTAGGTAGGGTAGCGTAGGTAGGGTAGGTAGGGTATAGATTTTGTATGAATGACTTTTGGATGGATAGGACAACGTCTGTCGGGACAGCTAGTATTATATAAAAAAAATATGCTAACAACAATATGGGTATAAACAACATTTTTGTGATTTGATCCTCCTTTTAGGCAAACAGGGCCTGTATTAGGAGAGTTCGCTCTTCCACAGCAAGACGTGTTAGGTATAATAAAAGCAATACGTATAATTCTTAAGCTAAAACTGCATAAATTAACATTAACTTAAATCAAGTATGTGCATGAGTGGGTGTAAATATGTGTGTGAGTACCTACATGTGAGTGAAAGTAGGTGTGACTGAGGGTACATGTGTGTGAGGGTGCGTATGTGTCAAGGTTTCAGAAGTATTCGGTAAGCTTTTGTATCCATTCCATTATATTTTTTTACTATCATAGTACTTTTTGGCTTTAAAAATGGGTTATAAATGCGAAAGTTTGGATGTTTGTTACTCAATCACGCATAAACGGCTAAATGAATTTGGATGAAATTTGGCACACACATAGTTTAAAACCTGGATTAACACTTAAACGATACTTTTCGTCCCGGTAGTATATTTCCGTGGGATAATTTTCCGCCTCCACGTCGGCGAAGCTGCTGGCAGAAGCTAGTAAATAAATATGATAATCTTTTGTTAATTCGTTATTTTCTTTGATAAAGGAGATGTTCCAAAATGTATGGACCCTGGTCCAGGTCCTTGTACACTATACTTAAAAATAGGTACATTTATTTAAAACAGTTCTCAACTGTCCGATTACTTTAAAATGGCTTGGTTTGCTGGTAAACACAAGAAATTACACTTGAAATTGCAACACACAACAAAAACCCGTCACGGCGGTGAAGTGTGTGGGTTGCGGGAAGACAAGCAAAACACGTGTGTACGCCACGAATGGTTTATTACGACTCTCTACTTAATACTAATACATGAATAATTGTACTTTAGCTACACATACATACTTATACACCACACCACAGGGGTTGGTGAAAAAAAATAAAAATATAAAAGAGTTAAAAATGTTTTTTTTTTTTTCTTAAACTATGAATTACTAAGTATAGTGATTAAGAATATAAAATTAGTAATACATTTAGTAATACATTATTTTTTAAACAATTTAGTGCGGTTTTTGTGTACAATTTCTTCTTTATTGTTTTTCATAATTTTTACATTTGGTTCTTTATCTTCAATAACAATAAATGGACCATTATACAAAGTATCCAATTTATTTGCAGTTTCATTTTTTAACAATATTAAATCACCTTTGTCATATCGCACTTGGTTTACGTTTTTGTCATACATAGTTTTTCTCATCTCTTTACTTTTTAACAGATTATTTCGCGCATCTCTGTGTGCTACTTGTAAACGATATCTTAATTCTAAACTATAATTATCTGGATTATATAAAGGTTCTATACCACTACTTATTCTACTCGGAATTTCACTGGGTTTTCCAAAAACTAATTCATACGGGGCATATTTTGTAGAAGAATGTATAGTGTTATTAAAAGTAAAACACCAAAATGGTAGCCAATGGCTCCATGTTTCAGGAAAATTATCGCATTGTATTCTTAAGAATGAGCCTAAATGTTTATGCGTATTTTCGAGTGAACCAATTGATTCGTGGTGATATGAAGTTGAGTTTAATTTTTCAATTCCTAAAAGTGTACAGACTTCTGTCATAGTAGATGACATAAACTCTGTGCCTTTATCTGTGGCTATTATTTTTGGAATTCCGAACCTTAAAATAAATTGATTAACAAATGCCTTTGCAACGGTGACCGTTTCCTTATTTTGTAGAGGATAAGCCTCAACAAATTTACTTAATTCGCACTGCAACGTAAGTATATAATTATTACCATCTATATCTTTATCTAAGGGTCCAACTAGATCTAAAAACACTTTCTCGAAAGCATATGAAGCTGTGGTGGTTATTACCATCGGCTCCTTGGTTTTTCGCGAATATTTGGATTTTTGACATTTTTCGCATTTATTTACAAAGTCTTTGACGTCTGCTTCCATGCCTGGCCAGAAATATTTCCTCTTAATATTGTTCATCATTCTCCGCACGCCTGCGTGACCGCTGGTGGGTAGTAAGTGATAGTCATTAATAATAAATCTCTTATCTCTTTCATTATTTACTTTTTCTACTCCTCGTAAAATACATATCCGTGGACCGGTCCACTTTTCCTTATTTTGAATCTCTTCGATAAGTTCTTTTATGAATAACGCGTTACTTTTTCCTTTTATTATACTTATTTCGTCGACATTTATATTTTTACTCAATTGACTTAATTTCTCAACAAAAACGGCTCGCGTGTATTGTTCCTTGAAATCAAGATTTATGTATAATACTTTTTTATTTTGGGAATATGCAAAACACTCGGTTTCTACATCTATATCCACTTGTTTTCTTATCCTATTTAACTCTTTTCCCTCTATTAAAATTATTTCTACTGCACTACTCGGCATTCGCAATAATTCTACGATTCTCGGTTGATCAGGCCGATCGTCTGTGTCATTATTGGTGATTGGAGTAGCATTTCTGTCTTTTGTCTCGTCTAATTTCCTTTTCTGTGCTCTAGTCATTACATTGATTATGTTCTCATTAATACGTTTTAATTCTTCGGAGTTTATTGGAATTCTAGACAACGCGTCTGCTACGGCGTTATCTTTTCCTTTTATGTATATAATGTCATAATCGTATTCTTCTAATGTTAATCGAAACTTTAATAATCTGCTTGATGGATCTTTCATTCCAAATAAATATAACAGTGGTTTGTGGTCTGTCATGATTGTAAATTTCTTACCTAGAAGATATGGCCTAAAATATTTTATTCCCCATACTATCGCAAGTAACTCCTTCTGTATAGTTGGGTAATTTTTCTCTGCTTTATTTAGTGGTCGACTCGCATAAGCGACTGGTAGCATGTCTTTATTACAAAGTACTGCTCCTACAGCAATACCTGAAGCATCAGTTTGTAAAATGAACTCGTTTTCATTTGAAAAGTCTGGGTATTGTAAAACGGGTGGTGATATTAACGCTTTTTTCATTAAATTAAATGAATTTTCGCACTGGTCAGACCATATAAATGGAACATCTTTACGACATAAGAAATTTAAAGGAATAGTTATTTCTGCAAAGTTTTTTATAAACTTTCTGTAATAATTACAAAATGCGACGAAGCGTTTTACTTCTTCTGTACTTTTTGGTGTTGGGTAATTTTCAACAACTTTTATTTTGGCTTTATCCGGACTTATTCCTTCTGCTGACACTGTGTGTCCTAAATACAAAAGTTCCTTTTTTAAAAAATTGCATTTATTGGGGTTCAATTTTAGATTAACTTTTCTAAGTCTCTCGAAAACATCTATTAAGTTTTTATTGTGACTTTCAAAATTACGTCCAAATATTACAAGGTCATCAAGGTATATGAAACACTTCTCATACGTTAAACCTGACATGGCAATAGTCATTACCCTTGAAAAAGAACTCGGACTGGTTTTAAGTCCCATTGGCATCCGTTTCATCTGGAATTGTCCAGTATTAGTTGTAAATGCAGTAAGTTTTCGTGACTCTGGGTTCAAGGTCACTTGGTAATATGATTGACTAAGGTCTAAATGGGTAAAATAAATGGCACCTGAAAGTGACTCTAGAATATCAGTAATATTCGGTAAGGGGAATTTGTCATCCTGTATAACTTCATTTAATTTACGGTAATCTATTACTAATCTCCATTTTTTGCTGTCGTCATTAGATTTTTTGGGCACGAGTAAAATTGGGCTAGACCACTCACTTTGAGCTTCCTCTATAATATCATCGACTAACATTTGTTTAATTTGCTTATTTATTTCTGGTTTTTGACTGTTTGGCAACCTATACGGTTTTGTATAAACGGGACTAGTATTCGGTTTTAAATAAATATTATGTTCATAAGATTTAGTAGTTGTAAGCTTATCACCCGGTAGGTAAAAGATGTCATTGTACTTTGTACAAACTGCTTCTATCGTCCCACGCTCAGTTGGATGTAAGTGATCTAATTTTAGTAATCCTAACAAGGTATTAGCTCTCTCTGCGTTTGACTGACATTTTTTAAACTGACAGATTTGGTAATCGTCTAGGGAATGTATCTCTGGTTGAAAAGTTGGTATAGTAATTGATTCTTCTTTAGTATTTAATATTTTGATGGGGATTACGTTATTTACCGGCTTTACTATTAAAGCTGCTAAAAATAAATCTTCTTGTAATTGTTTTGGCAATACAACACAATCATTATTTAATTTATTATTCATTAGTTGTATATAATGAATGGACTCACTTCTTGCAGGAATAGTCAAGTAATTACGTGATATATTTGGTGACGCATAAAGTGGTATAATATTTTTACATTCGTTATGTAGTGTTATTGTATCATTTTCTAAGTTAATATGTGAATTAAATTTCGATAAAAAGTCTAATCCGAGAATTCCATCCGACTTGAACGGTAAATTATTGAACAAATAAAATTTGTGATTAAAAGTACTATTTTGAGTACGCAATGTAAGATTAACATAACCTTGCGAATAAGTTTTGCCACCGAAACCATTTATTACAATTCTATCTTCATACACAGGAATGTGTTCCGATAACACCTTCTTAGAAACAACGGAAATGGACGCGCCGGTGTCAAGTAACCATGAACACCTAGTATTGTTAATGTTAAAGTGTACGTACCTAACATTTTTATTACACGTTAAAATGTTATATGATTTAGGAACGAAAAAACTGATTTTCGTCCTCTGTTTTTACGTTTTCTGTTTGGGGGTCCTCGCTCGCTTGGGCTGAAAACATTCTTCGTGGATTATATCCACCTCGAGTACCTCTACCACAATAATATTTAGTTGGATTTTGGTTATTTCCAAAGTTTGAATGATTAGTACCTCTTCCGCGTGTATATGTATATCTACCTCTGGGGTTACCATTATACCTAGTCTGATAATTATTATTATTACTGTAACTTTGACTCGTATTATAATTTCCACGGTACCGCGAACCTTGATTATAATAATTATTTCGTCCTCCTCTGTTGAAATTAATATTTTTATTATTATACCTGTTATTCGGCTTTTCCCTTGCGCTGAAAATACCGTTGGAAGTTGTGGGTTGTCCCAGCTCCTCGTCTTCAGCTGCACGCACTGCATCCTTCAACTCTGAGTAGTTCCGTGCTGAAATGATAGTGCTTAAACGTTTATACCTTAATCCATCTGTAAATCTTTTAATCGCGTATTTCTCGTTTATAGGTCTCAGTATTTCTCTTGCCTTTTCGTTACCATCAGCTTGAGCAATGGTGAGGTCTATAAACAATTCTGTTATTTTATTTCCATATTCACTAATGGACATATTATTTTGACTGAAATTATTTAATTGACTAAGTATAGAGTTGGCTGACTTTTTCGTCAATAAATAAGTTTTGATATCCTGTATAAGGCTTGTAATATTTTCATATTCGCCTTTTAATTTTAACTTTGCTGTTTTAGACAGTCGTGTTTTCAAAACAAACGAAATTAATATTTTTGTTTGTTCGGGGTCCTTGAGACAGCTGTTGTATAATTCTACAGCGTCTATAATTTTTTCAATTGTAAGTTCTGATCCATCCATTTCTGGTATTAAAGATGTTGCTGTTTTTAGATCGAACTTCTCCATGTTTAATATATTTGTTTCTGCTTCACTTTCAAAATGATATGTCAGAATCTTATTGTAAACGGAATCTATTCTCTCCTTCAAGACTTCGTAAATATATTCCGCTAATTCTAACGAGCTTTTTTGCTCGGTAAATATACTTATAATAGTTTTATAAAACGAATATAGCTCTTTAGCTTTTATTATTTTTTCTTCAACCTTTTCTTTATATTGAAACCGTCTACTTGGACCTAACTTCCTTAAATTAATTTGAATATCAGTTAATTCACTTAAAATGCTTTCTAAATCTTTTTCCATAGAATAGAATGAAATTAAAACATACTTACATTTGATTAATAAAATTAATAATGTACCTAGTAGGTTGGTCCATATGATTTAAATTTATATTTCCTATATATTTTGTTTTTCCCATGTGACATTCCGATATTATTAGGCTGTAAGTTGCTGTAAGACACAAAGTTACACTGTAATATAACAAAAGTATTAATTATAGGGGCTTATTACTAAACTTAATTGTTCATTTAAGGTTCTTCTTAAAGGGACTGCGAATGTTTTTTTTTTTTTTTCCATAATGGGTGTTGTGAGACAGTTAGTTCATTTTTTATTATATTTTTTTTTTTCACTCTCTAAATACACTTTCACACTTTTCACTGCGCACTGATTTGATTTTACACATTATTATCATTTCCTTCTTCACGTTCTCGCCTCCCCGACAACCGCAAACGCATTTTTCTTATTAATTCGGATTCAACTCGCTTTCCGATCCATTTCTTGTGTTTGTCCTTGACCTTTTTCCAAATAATTATGATTGCTGCAACGGCAATAATTGTCAAGGCCGACGCCAACAAAATGCTATTCATCTGAATGTATGATTCAACTGTAGTATTACTTCCTCCCGATGCATTTTGCGCGATTATCACCTCCTTATCTCCTGTTTTGGAGTATGATTTTCCCATTTTCGTGGTTTTGTACGTGACTAATCGTGTCGAATGTTCCCGTCGTAGTCTCTGTTTTTATCGAGCTCATTTTAAACGCTCTAAATCAGTGCACCGAGGCACACTGGAATCCGCTGAGTTGCACTATTCGCTCGCTACGCGATACCCGACGACGGTAGGTAGCAACCCGACGCCGCGGCGCTCGCGCATGGCAGGGTCGCCATGAAGTGTGTGGGTTGCGGGAAGACAAGCAAAACACGTGTGTACGCCACGAATGGTTTATTACGACTCTCTACTTAATACTAATACATGAATAATTGTACTTTAGCTACACATACATACTTATACACCACAGCGGTAAGCTGTTATTTTGATTGATTAATGACGTTTGACATGTTTATTTCTGTGGAGGTTGAAGGTTGACTCCCGACTACTCCCGAAAGTCTTATGCCGCTTTGTTGGCTTTGTGGATGAAATGTGGAATATCAAACAAAAGACGGTACCTTATGAGCAGCTGTGAAAATATATTACGGGCCAAGCGACGATGGCGATTGAGTGTCACTAGGGCCGAAATATCTTGCCGAGCCTGAACTATGCTACGAACTTTCGCGCATGTTCTCTTACTTCTTCTCATGTAACCATTTGGTCCCTAAAAAATGTTACTGCGCAGCCTTCTTCGCGAAGTACGGACTCGCCAAGATAAATCGGCCGTACTACACTCTTACTCTCTCTCTCTCTGAAAATCTTAAATGAGTATACAGATGGAAAGAAAACGATATTAAATCCAAAAAACGAAAGCGAGGTTGTCAAAAAGAACTCCAGAAACTCAAAACAAAACTAACACAATGACGACCAACGACGAGACGAAAGTGACTGACACTATTGTGACAGCAGACAGTTCTCTTTCTATGATCAATGGTCGATCTATGGTTTTCTGTCATTATTTTAAGCACAGAGTAACTAAATTGGTGAAACGCCCTGTTGAAAGTCGATAAAAATAATTGATAAATATCAATTCACTACCACAACTGTATACATTTAATTGAATTATCTGTATTTTTGCCGAATTCTACGTATCTTTCTCTTTTTTTTAGTTACTGTACATAGACCTGGCCCATTTTGAAAAATCTCCTTTACGTTACTTATAATTTTAGGTTATGTCAGTTTACTCATACTACCAGCATATAAAATAAACTTTTGGTATTTCTTATGAATATTGTCTTAGGTGTACCAAATTAAAGGATTTCTTTAATATTTGGTACTTCTTGGATCTTAAATTTTACAAATGAAATCCCAAAACGCATGGGACGTGAACGTGAAACAGAGTGTGGTCATGAATGCTTCTCGCGATCGCGTGCCTCTTAATATAAACAGCTTATAGCAGTTAAACCGTGTTACGTATGAAATGTTTTCAGGTGTTGCATGCTTCAGGGACTCATTATTTAGATTTATATACAAGATTGAGCATTTGGACCCCTAATGCGATTAATAGTGGCACTACAGTTTATTATGCATATTTTATTTAAACCTACCTCCCATTGCCAAACGTAGTAAATTAAATCTTTAATAATTTATGTGATTGAATATTTTCGACTCGGTTTTTTATCGTTATTAATTAAAATGAGGGGCGTATTTCTTGATTCCCATTTATTGCGTAAACGGAAACAAAGAAGCAAGTTGAAATATAAATCATCTTATTTGGAACAGGAAAATTGTACAGTCATAACGTTATGATTGTTTCATCTGATTTCTTTATAATTAGAAGTGACGAAAAAAAATATACCTACCCTAAAAACTGGAGACAGGAAATTCAAAAAAAAAAATTACAACAGTACAACAGTATTACAAAAAATATCGGTAACAAAAACACAGCATAATCACACGAATAATTAAAAAAAAATTATCTAAACAAATACAAAAGTCAGTTAAAAAAAAAAAAAGTATTACAAACAACACAAATGTCAGACAATAATTAGTTAACAAATAGGTGGCGATACGGTCGTAGGTTATCGGTCCCTCAGTTTACACAGCATTGTCGGGTCCAAATCAGCGCTATATAAATACTACAGCAGCTCAGATATGCTGGCTTACTGGTTCCATTTGATTGTTGCGTTCAAGCGACAAGCTGACAGCGATTTGAGCAAATTAGGGTGTATTTTTTTAAAAAAACGTTTTATAATTGCGTATTTTAGAACCATTTTCTCTGGTAATGAAAGTATTACAAAAATACTGGCTGAGGAGAAAGGTTTTAAGCCCCGTCAGAAAAAAAGAGCATTGAGGGCGTTTGGCATCGTAGCTCCCAAACGGCCTGAATCGATTATGTTTTGACATCAGTACCTAGTTTTTAATGTTTATGTATGACCTATGTTTTTTATGGTTTTAAATGCATGGTGTGTATATTCCTAGCATAACAAATGAATAAAACCACCTACCTTTAGTACAAAATGAATCATCCACAAGCGTCACAAAACAAAACAATAACAATTGCCTGACGTAAGTTTTACGACAGACCTCGCAAAACAAATAGATTAAAAATATTTTTGTTCGAGCGTTCCAGGTTTTTCTTAGCTTGAAACGTAGTATATTGAGCATGGAATCAGAATGTACAGTTACCATAGAGAAATATTTAGTCGATTTTTGTCACGAGTTAAAATAAATGAGTCACTCCGCAAAACTCCAAAAAATAGCGCGCGTGGGATAGATTTGATCCCGTGGTCGCTCAAGGGTATTTTGCGCGTGGGATTAAATATATCCCCCGGGCGCTCAACGGGTTATGGAATGAACAAGTCTCTGCGAAAACATTATACTTAATGTCTTACAAGTTTCTATCATGATAAGTAATGAAAACTTGCACACATACCTTACTAATCGGCGCGCGGCATTCACCATCAACCCGCTTCAGCCTTACTGTTACCACTTGCTCCCTCCCGTCACTTCCGCCACCCATCCGAAACACAACTGTGTCAACACAGTGGAGATAATTCGAATACTCGATGAGGAATGTGTTTTCTTATCTCAAGGTTTGCGAGCAACCGCGCCGGGTTCTTTGATGAACTTGTAACGAGCAACCAGCCCGACTAAGATAATAGCCATTTCAAGTTTTGTTACTTTTACTAATGAAGTTAGGATTTTATGAAAATAAATGCTTTGATATTCCGGAAGCGTTGCCGGAGTTGGATTTTAGAAGGTTTTGAATTGTCATTGCAAATTGAATTGTATGACGCGTTAGTTCACTAAAGCAGATTTTAGATATCTTGGAGAATATTTGCTTTTGCATTACTAAACTTGATCTGTGATGTTTTAAAGAAGGAATTATGAATTGATTTATTGCCGTAAGTGTTTCAAAAGATCTTTTTACTCCCCATAACTAATAAATGTGTACTAAGGAGAGCAGTGGTGGCCCAGTGGTAACGGCCGCGACTTTCGAGTTGTAGGTCGTGCGTTCGAACCCAGCCAGGCGCATTACTTTGTGTAAATAATTTCATCGCCACTGCTCTCAAACGGTGAAGGAAAACATCGTGAGGAAACCGGCATGTCCTAGAACCAAAAATCGAAGACATGTGACATCTACCAACCCGCACTGGGCCCGCGTGGTAGATTACGGCCCACTCCCTCTCATGGAGAGGAGGCCTGTGTCCCAGCAGTGGGAACGTTATAGGCTGAGTATGTAAGGAATAATGATAATTTAAAAATGATGATCACGATATTTTTTCTCTCTATTTTGGTTTCCAACATCAACAAAAAACTATTTTGAAAATAAAAAAAAATACGAAAACAACACTGCTTGGTAAAAATAGCTATTTTTAATAGCTATTGCATCTTACTTAATTTTCTCAGTTATACGATAATACTCCCAGCTCCATCCCAATAGCAATCAGTCGAAAAGATAAAGTTCCAAATACAATTTCATTAATAACATCTCTCAGTGAATACAGTCCAGTCTAGTCAGAAACATCCCTCACCTCACAAAGGCATGCCAGTCAATCTGATTTCAATTTTAAGCCTACATGTGCTGTACTGACCCACTCGGGCGAAATGAAATTAGATTCCTGTATTCAAAACATCGAAATTCCTATTTGCTTTTAGATAGGAACCCAGTAGAATCTGTATAGGAAAATTGACTAATCACAAAATAGTAATTACTTTCGTTTAAACTATTTTTTTTATTGAGTACTGTTTTAAAACGGGCTACTCATCATCTACCCAGCTTTTTCCCACTACGCTGGGGTTGGCTTCCAGTCTCACCGGATGCAGCTGAATACCAGTATTTTGCATTCAGAAACTGTCTACCTGACTTCAACGAACCAGGGCGCCTCCCTAACTCCGTGCACGAAGATACGGGCCCATCCGAAAGTAGTTCGATCCTTCTTAGTGAATCTTACATCAACAAATCGTGTTGCCATTCATTTTTAGTTCGGGCTCCAAAGTAATCTTCTGTCCGTAAGTGATACGGAGTTGGAAACGTCCGTTATTTCGACCAAAACGACAGACTTCGTGCTTAGGAAGTAGGCCCCCAGTTATTGGGCAATACGAAACCCGTTGGTAAGACTGGTTGTCAGACTTTCGGACTTCTGACGACACACAATGATTGTCATAGATCGGCGTATGACGGCTTGGACAAACGGCTTAACGAGCTTCCCGCGAACATGGCGGGGTATTATGTAAAGATGGTCTCCCATCCAACCGTAGCTTTACCTGATCGATCGACATTTACAGCTTAAAATAGGTACTTAGCCACTAGCCCCCCCTTTTAAAATGGCTACTAAATACTTCAAAAGCAGTACTCTAAAACACAGCTCGAGATCAATGAACTTGAAAACATGAAATCGTGTGTAAGAGTTTATACAGTCAAAGGCGTTTGATTAGCTTACTTTTATGAAGTAATCACGAATTCACGACTGTGAACTCGGTAGTCAATAAACTACGTACTAAATTGACTACTGTTATGCATAAATTCGTAACGTTACAAAAAAAAAAAAACTAAAAACGAAGTTCTAGAAGTTCCAACATTGTATAAATCGATCTTGTAATTACTTTATCGCCGTAAGATTTAAATGAAATAAAATAAAATTGTTTATTCTGTAAGTTGGATATCGAAATCACTTTTAGACATAAATATAGATAGACTTTTGTAAAAATGTTAACTAGATGCAGTTGACATTTATCTGACTACCCCTGTGAAAAAATTGCGAAAGAAACTAAAGGTGTAAAGTCGAGACATAATCTTGGTTAGATCATGAGACCATGTCGATTAGCGCCTCAATTACTCAGGTCGGACTCGGTCCACTTATAATCTGTGAGGTTCTTTCCTCAAAATACCACATTTGAGGAAAGAACCACAAAGATTTGAGTAGACCAGTCCAGTCAGTGCAAGTATTTGTCAGCAATTTTGTAGCTCAAGTTAGAACTTGGGTGAATGTCACCTGCACGTCATTAAGCGACAATGTGTATTGGTCTATGTGAAAGATAGTTTCAGGCTTAGTGAAATTTCAATTTACCCCCTTATTTATAAACACTGCTTAAAGTTAAGTAATGATTAGCGACTGATTAACCATACATTTTTGACGTTTAAACATTTCGTAACTTTAATCATCGTTTATGAATTCACCCCATAGTAAGAATTATTGTCAAGCATGCTCGTAATATCACCAAAAAATTTATTTAGAACTATATTCCATAATACATACGTAGTATATTTTGAAGTAAAGATATCCATTTCATGTCAAAAGTAGCCAGCCCACGAACTTTCAAAACATACTTATCTAAGTAGTAAGTTCACGGAACCGTATTTCCGTTAAGGTGACTAACTACTTCCGCGTGAAGATAAGACTACCAATAATATTGTGTGTTCAAGCTTCATTATACATTATTAAAAGTATTGGTGCGGCAAGCTATGATGTTGATAAGATATCGTTAACTTTACAAGACACCGCTTGCCCGCTGCTTATAAATAAATAGCTTGAGTCAGTCAATAAATACACACACCTCTTTATGATGATTAAGCTGGCTTGTGTTTAAATTGTATGAATCGTATGTAATTTCAATTATTTATGTTGGTTTAGGGGTTGTAAGCGTTACTGGTGAGCATGAAATCTTTTTTTTTTTGGGTGAGATATCACCAAATAACGGAGGGCGTGTCAGACTTTTACTGACTAAAACCCACCCGGTGTTCCTTCAGTTGCCTGTGCGCCAGGGGTCACGGTATCTCTTTCGAACAACCCGCACCCCTGGCAAACAGCGTCAGGTCCTCAGCGTGAGGTCCTCAACGTGAGAGTTCAATTTCTGGGTCAGAGAAAGTAGTTTTTCTATCTGGAATTTCTCATTAGCAGCCTGGAGGCTGGATTTGTGCCCAATTGATGGCAAAGGCAATAGGCCTACCCTCTATTACATGGGACTTACACATAACTGCCGAAATGTGGGTCTGCCTAACCCTTCGGAGAAATGCGTGATGTTATGTTACTTAAATTAAATTAAGCGGGCTATGCTCGGAGTTTCTTTGAAGGATAAAATCAGGAACGAAATTATCCGGAAAAGGACCGGAGTTACCGACATAGCTTATAGAGTGAGCAAGCTGAAGTGGCAGTGGGCTGGCCATGTTTGTCGAAGGACCGATGGACAGTGGAGCAGACGAGTCCTGGAGTGGAGACCGCGTCTTGGCAAACGTAGTGTGGGACGCCCCCCAGCTAGATGGACCGACGACCTGAAAAAGGTGGCTGGGACAGACTGGATGCGGAAGGCGGAGGATAGAGTATTGTGGCGCAGCTTGGGAGAGGCCTATGTCCAGCAGTGGACTGCGATAGGCTGAGTTGATTGATGTTACTTAATGTTAAAAAATTCGTAACATTTTCCAGCAGAGTTATTTTTATAACAAAACGCGGAAATTATCACGCGGGAACGTACTACCGGGATAAAAGATATATATATCAAAAATCCTATGTGTTAATCTAGGTTATAATCTATCTGTGTGCCAAATTTCATCTAAATCCGTTCAGCCGTTTTTGCTTGAAAGAGTAACAAACATCCATACATACAACCTTTCGCGTTTATAATATTAATATTAGTAAAGATCAAGGCAGGAACGTATTGCTATCGTGTCTTCAGACTTAATCAAATGTATATATGTATATACAGCATAATTTCCAAGTTGAAGTTATCGAAACTTTAGATTTAGATGTTTGATTCAAATCAAGCCGTAATTGCGACCCGGATTCGGATTAATTTGATTTTGATAATTGATTTGGTTGAGAAGGAAATTGAAATTTGGTTTTGTAAACAGGGTAGTTTTCATTCACAAATCTTAACCGCTTTCAGGCGGTCGAAGGCCCGGGCAAGGGACGCCACCTAGGTTAGTCTAATGAAGTTAGAAATAACAACAATGTTCACCAAATAATTAATATTTTAACTAGTGATGTACCGACTAATCGCCGAATGCCAAATTTGCCAAGTCGGCCCATTTTGACACCATGCTTAAAAATTTAAAAGATGGTGATTGAAAAGGAATTGAAATCTTTACGGTTATTATTTTTGTAATAGAATCAGTTTTAATAGTTTACTTTCAGTGAAATCTAGAATAGAATAGGAAATTGGGATAGGAATAAACGCCAGCTCGCACGTAAACAATGATAGAATAAATGCAAAGTAAATAAAAACATGTCAATACAATTCCGCCTGGTCGCCGGGCGCTGCGCATGGGCACCTACGAGCCGATAGCGTATTCACGAACATTCTGGATGTCACCAGAACTCAACCGAAATCAATGATCGGCTTGGCCGATAGTCGGCTAGTCGGCCAAAGTCATAGTCGGCCCATCTCTAATTCAACCTAAGAGGTCACAATCCATAGCTTAGCCATACATAATAAATCAGCCTATAATGTTCCCATTACTGGGATACAGGCCTCCTGTTTGTGAGAGAAGGTGGACCAAAACGCGGGCCTAGCGGGGGATTGCTTGGTTCTAGGACATGCCAATCTCCTCACGATGTGAAGCGCCTCTCAGGGTTCGAACCTACGACATACAACTACGAAAGAAAGTAACACGTTTACGTTTATTTGGTAACAGTTCGTGAAACACAAAATATAATGACAAAAATATTGAATAAGAATAACTACTCGTAGGTACAATAGTGTTTGACTCACGGCAGAGCCAAAAAGGTACATTACAGCATTCATTCTAGGCAGATGTTGTCTGACGCTGGTTTAGGGACTACTCACCCTTATTCAGCTCTGTTCAAACAACGATTTTGTATAGAGTCCGTTCAGCTTTCCGCGGCTGAACGCATGCGTACGCATCTCTACAAAATCGTTGTTTTCTATGGACAAAAGCTGAACAGAGCTGAATAAGTGTGAGTAGTCCGTTATTCGTAAGTCGCAGCAACCAACTTAGCCATGAATCTACTTAATCAATACCGTATAGATATCAAAATGATCATCCATTCACAGACCCATATACTAACTATCAATCAACATGGAACTATTATATTCAGTAACCAGAGTTACATCATTTGACGGCGTGCTTTGAACTTGAGTGTAACGACCTCATATCACTTAGTACACAGGTGTAATGAGGATCGCCAGTATAAATATATATATACATATGTAGATGCAACATATATTGAGTCTATAAATGGATTTCCCACTACTTCGAGACAAATTATTTTTAAACGCGGAAATGGTGATGTGTTCAATTTGAGGTTATGTTTGCTGAGGTTTATAAATGTATCAATCTAACTGGTTGTAAATGATTTTATGGGGATTACTGGCTTATGTTTGTAACGTATACATTTCTTTACTTTTATTTTGGTTTCACGATCGCATGCTGAAAAAAAAATTCTTTTATTGTCTTTTCTGCGGAAGTTACAGCGTTCAGCACCCTAATTGCGTAACAGAATACAATTTGAATCATTTTGAAATATTTTGCGTATCCATTGCTTCATATGTTCGAAAAAACTGTTTGCCGAACAAAGTAAATAACGCAATGGATTTTGTTATACTGTCAAAATGAAAGATATTCCTTCTGTTAGTGTGTTACGAAATTACCCCGCTGATCCCTTCTGCAGTCAACGTTTACCTTTTTTTACTTTATGCCAGTAAAATCTGCAACGTAAATTACATTGTTTCAACAACGTTTTACTCACTAAAACAACTACGAGTATTACGACTTGTTGCAATATGATTTGTGTGTGGTATGTACCAATTTCCATCATCATCATTACGACATAGGCCTCCCCCAAAAGGGTGGGTTTTGCCATGGCGATCGCAGTATGGTGGTAAAATGTATAGAGAACGCTGCTGCCCATTTTCTAGTAAGTCCCTTTTTTTCCTTTTTTTGGGTGGGAAATCCTCAAATGACTTCTCCTGCTGAGTAGAGCAGGAGGGCGTGTCAGACTTTTACTGACTAAAACCCACCCGTGTTCCCTCAGTAGCCCGTATGCCAGGGGCTGTGGTATCTCTTTCGAACAAACCCGCAGCCCTGGCAGGCATCGGCCCTTGCGGACCCCACCAGTGGTTGCTGACATCTTTGACGGCGCGCGTGTGGAACACAACGCGCCGTCCCGTCTACCACTTTTCGGCCGCAGGGGATAGGGAGCGCTCTCCCTATCCCCTGCGGTCGAAAAGTGCTGACGCTATACCGACACTCCTCTTCCCCTGCGGCCCCACCGCGTCCGCCATCAAACGGTGGCGGCCCCGTCCAGGCCACGGAAGGGAAGAGCGCTTGCTCAGAAGCACCGGCACTCCTCCTCTACCGCAGCCTGTAACCCTCAGCCGCGATGCCTCCCATTCGATATCGCGGCCCACCTCAGTTGCGGTGCACCTCACCGCAACCTACTTTTTGGCCGCTACGTCAATGGCTTGAACGCAAAAGCCCTGACGAGCGGCCCCACCTTTGGGTTCCTCTTGGCTTCACCGTGGCTGGAATCCACGGTTACTGAGCCCCCCGCAACGACAATGCGGGAACCCACTCGGGGGGGTAGTAAGTCCCTTAGTCGCCTTTTTACGACACCCACGGTTAGAAATGAGATGGTGCTATTCTTTTCCACCAATTGCTACCTATTTCCATGATAAGTTTCAATTCAGTGACGCTTCTAATCACAAATATGCTGATTGGTTGAATAAACTATCCTAGAGATTAGTGTACACAAATAGGCAATTAAGTTAGACAAATCATTCAATCAGTTATGCTAGGTAGGTACTTTTGACAATGGGTTTGCGAAGTCATGCCCCGAGTTGATCGATTAAATAATTGTTTGCCATAGTAGTGGAAAATGCTGGCAAAAAATAATCAATCAGAGTTAATATACATGCATAAAAGAAATATATAAATTCATATACCAGTCACGTAGATTGTTTTGGATCAAGAATAATTGGGCTTTAATATAGCAAAGAAACCATTTAGATCTCGTTGATAGTTATAAATAATTATAATAATAGAAAATATGCGTTGGGCATTTTAGAACACTTATCGGGTGAGAGGAAAATTACTTATTAATTTATGATTTTATTGTTACATTGTAAGGTCCTGCAGCCTTCACCAGGTCATTGGTCTATCTCGTGGGAGACCTTCCAATACTACGTCTTCCAGTACGCATTCGCCATTTCAGAACCTTTCGATCCCATCGGCCATAGGTTATCCGGGCAATATTCCTTGCCCACTTAAGTTTGGCAATTCTTCGGGCTATGTCGGTTACCTTAGATCTCCTACGGATCTCTTAATTTATCATTCGATCGCGTAGGGAAACTCCAAGCATGTGAGGAGCACAGAACCGGTTGCAGTGGCGGTGCTCGGGGAAGGCTATGTCCAGCAGTGGACGTCTTTCGGCTGAAATTATGATGATGATGATTATTGTAAGGTCAATAGTATTTTATTGACAAAACATATAAAAGCACTCTCATAACTGTATCGCGAATCGTTTTATTTAAATTCATTTGAATAATCTGAACGCAAGCAGTACAATAGGAAAAATATGAACGAAACTACCCCGACCACGCTGTCCACATTTTTCTATTTTTTTCATCTGACCGCAACCTATAATTCCGCGATGGTTAAATCGGCTTGTGTATTCTAACATCCGACAAAACCTCGGTTACGTTTGATTGATAGTTCCATAAAGTTTTCATTTAAAAATTGATTTGATTTTTATTGATTCCTGGTGATAGATTGATTTTTATGGAATAGGTTAGAATTTTTGTTGACTGACTGGTACTTTAGTATAGTATATTCAGTGGAGGAAAAACTGACTTTTGATTTGACCCTAAGTTTGTAACTCATTGGGTGGTACTTATCCATTAAAAGTTGAATACATTATAGTCAGTTCCATGTAAGCTTTTGAATTTCCGTTTACATATCTCTCTAATGAGGCACTTATACAGTTACATTTCCAGGCCCATATGAAATGTATCGATTACGTGTGTAAGCTAACTAATGCTCACTTGATTACCCATTTAAATACATACACAAAAAAAGTATAAAAAAAGCAATACCAGTATTTCAAATCTATGACAGGTAAGTATAACGGTGTACCGGAACTTCGCAGCTCTGTCTAATGATCAACGTTGAAAACTGACATCTGTTTACATTTCATTAGGGTTTGCTTTTGTTTGTAGTCTTATTGTTGTATTAGGGCCTGAGCACATCATACTCACGCGATACGAATATAAACATGCCACTGAAGGTCTCGCAGCTCGTGGTATATTTTCTAATAGATGAACGCATATTTTCTTGTAATGGTCCAACTTTGGCGATGGGCGTCAGCAAAGTTTTGGACCATTTGTTGTGTTTTAAGCCCGTGGTAAAATGTTGGCGGTATTGTAACATCATTATGTCAGGCTTTATGACTTCAGGTGTTCAGAGTTTCTTGTTACTTTTAAATATTAAAGCTTCTTTCTTAACTCTCTTGGAAGAACTGACATTTTTCATATTTGTTGTATTTGCTTTGTCGTGCGAAAAGTCGTTTCTAACACTGAAATTATAAATCACATATTACAAACTTGATATTAAATAATTTTATACTCATTGTGAAAAAACATAATACAGGCGTAGGAACACATCATCAAAACAACACGCATGTGTGACCCCTTTTTATATACACAAAAACAAAGAAATAAAACAATACTGGCGTTTTTATATCTTTATCAACCGTCGTCATATGTAATGTGCTTCTAAATTATTCACTTTTCGTGTCCCATATTTGACTGCTAAATATTCCTTTGAGACGGCATCGAAATTCGAACAAAAACTATGCATTAAACAAGGCGACCACTCATCCGTATTCCGACAAACTGTAGCGAAGCCTATTCGAAGTCGCCCAGGGGCCTTTGAATTGCAAAACGCTACGGCTATTACAAGAAATTGTATAAAATCGAACCTCTACTCTATATGTTGAATGGAAACGACTTCTTTTATGTAATGGCTAGATTTAATAACATAGCTTTTCGTTTTTCCTTCATAGACGGCGACTGTATGCTGATGTTGATGAAAAGCACTGGTTACGTTATTATTATCATAAGAATTCTTTAGTAAACCAGTATCAGTTCATATACCTTAGGAAAATACTCGTAGTCTATCATCTGTCCAGCCGGAGTTAATTCATTTACAAAGGCACAATTTATTTAAAACAATACAACTCGTTTACAAGAAGAACTACAAAATGAAGTCGTAAATATAATTAAATTTTACCCTTCGGTACTTGTATCACTGAATTACATCCTGAGACAGTTCTGTTATTCAATGGTCAGCTTGCCTGTTTATTTACGGGCAACGTGTCGTAGATGCCTCCATAATTTAAAGGTAAATTAACCCCGGCCCGGTTGATAGTGGTTATGCCACCCTTTTCCATGGCACCGGTTAATTGCATCCTACATTTTGTAGCCGAAATTCTGGTCATAAGCCGAAATATGGTGACTTAAAGTTCCTTACGAGGACATAATCACTACATGGTTAAAATATTCTGCAAAAACTGTTTTGTAGCACTAAAATGAGACTTTGCTTTTGAAACAGAAAACATATATATAAATGCTGTCTCAGTATAATTTCCTTCAGAAGATGACAAAAGAGAAGCAGAAAGAAAAACAGGAATTGCAGAACTGACTTCAATGATAGATAGTTAAGTAGATAGTACACTATAAAAATTACTGATAATGAGGAAATTTTACAAGGGCTTCGGCGATCTTGCCTTCAATATTATGTCCAATTCCGCATCTAGCAAGACATGCGCATTTAGTTCCTTGTTCTTTTTGGTCCGATAATGCACGGCCGACCTTATTCCCCGATCGTTTGGTAAGATGAAGTTAATACTGCCATTAGGATATCTCACACATTTGAATAGTTTAGATCTTGTCGCCTTCTTGCAAACTGGTTGACTCTTCTTTTCGTTTTATTTTAGGGCGGATTTTTTGTATTTTGCCCTGTTAATTTTTCGTAAATATCTTCTTGTCATCTTGTCGATATCAAAATTGGTCTCTTGTATTTTATTGATCCTCTATGCTTACTGATAAAATGATTTTGTTTATTACAGGTAAGTAACCAGTAACACCATGCAGCATTTGTAAGTTCACCACACCAATGCATTAAACAAATTGCATAATCAGCCTATAATGTTCCCACTGCTGGGACACAGGCTTCCTCTCGGTGAGGTCTGCCAATTTTGATCCTACGACATGCCGGTTTCCGCAACATGATTTGTTTCACCGTTTTGAGACCAGTGGTGATCAAATTATTTACTAAAATTAAAGCATCTATCTGGACCACCACTGGTTACCACTAGGCTACCAACAAATTAGCAGGCAATATGTCGAATAGCAATCGTTACTACCTGACAGAATTTTCGGGCACCCAAATTAGGTCTAGTCACTCACACAGTGTAAAGTAACGAATAATACTTACTAGCTTTACGCGAGTGCAGAGGGATTCGTTAAAAGGGTGAAGCAGCCTCGTCACATTGTTTATTTAGTCCGTTCGTCGGTCGGGCAAGCCTAATCCGGATCGATCGTCCGCCGGAATGTTGGAGCCGGGCCTTTGAGCAGCGTTGCCCGTCACGTCTGCAGTATTTACAAGTTTTTAGGGTGCTTGCAAGGTTTCCGTGTATGTTCTTGTACAAGAATGTAATGTCAATATTTTGTTAGTGTTATTTTGTTTTTGGAACGCTCTTCGTTTGTTTGGTTTGTAAGTATTTGAATTGGGATGGTTGTGATTACCGACAAGTATTCATATGGACTACTGAATAGGCCACAATTTTGCAAAGTTACTAAAACTAGAAAATAACTTAAAAATAAACAATGCAAAGCATTTATGATTTGCATTTTTTTTAAGCATGGTAAATCATTAAATAACTTCTCCCGCTCAGACTTCTACTGACAAAAACGCACCCGTGTTTCTTGAGTTGCCTGTGTGCCAGGGGCCACGGTATCTCTTTCGAACAACCCCTGGCATTTATGATTAGAAAAATTAGAACAAGCGTGTGGTAGTTATGAACAATGATTTTATTATAGTGTGAAAGCCTTAAGCTAATTAAATTGGACTAACACACAATTAATTTATTTGTTCGTTTAATAATTCGCATTAAAAGGATACCGATACGGGCAATATTGTTTTATGTGTGGAAACAAACCTAAATATTGTGTTAATTTCGCTTTGTGTTTAAATAAATCATAAGTTATTACGCCAATAAAAAATACTAGTTACATTGTTAGTTCAGGTGAATTAACACAATTATTTTTGGAATCATTCCTGGCACTAAAACATGAGTAGCAAGAGTTTGAAGACCTCTTTATCTACCATTTTCTTAATTTAAAAAATTGGATGGAAAGAACTATAGACAGTTCTTTGTGTATTCGTCGCTTTTACCTTGTCAAGTTGTCAGTTATCAGTAGGCTATTATTGCCATCCTTTTTTGTTTCTTTAATTCTATTATCATCTGTCTCTGTCCCTCATATGATGTAAATCCCCAATCTCATGTTTATAATCACTATGCAAATTGGAACATTTCAATATTGCGCTTGAACGGGACCAATACGGCTTATTGTAATTGAGTTCTTTATGTTTTTGTTTACGAGAATGGTCTGACGCTTTGATTTTTGAATTATTATTTGAATATGTTTTGATTTAATACGTTTAATCAAGTGGGTTATTGAGAGATAGCTGACACTGGGGAGTGGTGGTAGTACTTAAGAGTTCAGATAAAGTAGGGGCGATTTGAGAGCTTGTATCAGCTGCGAATCTTCTCGCAATCGTTTCAGTGACGATTGAGTGAAACAGTTGGCAACAATGGAGTAGTAAGTGATAAAAATTTACTCCTTTTTCTCACTGAGTAGAAACATTTCGAAACTTAGCTAGCTACTTAAACAAAATAATAAAACCAAGCCAGAAAGTAAGCTTGCATTTTTCAAACTAAAAATACATTTTATTTTTAAACTCTATAAATAAATAAAATAAAGTTTATTTGGAACAACTTAAGTTACAATAATTTACAAAGGAAAACGAAGATTTTTTTAGTATTTATCGACATTTCAGGTCATGATACACTCCAAGGTATATAAAAGTCTTTACTAAAAGCACAGTTACTTAAACAGTATTGAGTTCTGAAAAAAGTTAATACTACTGTTATAAAAAAAAAGTCTTGTTTACAAATTAGATAGAATATTCAATCTTTTAAGGTATTGTACCCTCTTAATAAAGTAGACTTACCTGGCTTATGCTAAACCTCAGCTTTTTTTATATCTTCACTATATTCTATGAATAACTCTGGCTTACTCTTTGAATTTTAATACAACGCGTGTCAGAATGAAATATATGAAACTTTTAAAATGTTAGAAACACATAATTTTATTATTACCCCAGAAGAGATTTTCACGACAAAATGTAAGTATTCGGAACGCTATGAAAATATTCCATCAAACATGTTAGATAAACGTAGATGATAAATTGTATATACCAGTTGATATTAAATCCACCCACATTGTGGAGTGTAGTACAACAATGCATTCATGTTTCAACAATAATAACTTACAAGTACTATTAAATTATTCTAATTGCTAATGTTCCAACGAAACAGGCTTACCAATTAATTATTCCAAGTAACTAAGTAGCATATTTCGAAGAATTTATAACGTTACCAACAATAATTGCAATGCAGTCTGGCATCTGGTTAGTAGAGGTACTAAACGAAACCTGGTTGATTTCCGTCAAGTAATAGTTGAAATACGTCAACATTGTTCAGTACGACATGACGTGCTATCTACTGGTGAACTAAATACTATTTTCAAGCTGTTGATTCATGACTTGTTTATTGGACTTATAAGTAGACTTAGCTTTGCAGCAATATGTAATTAGTCAGTGGCGGCTGTATCAGGAAATGATTGAAATTAAAATGGGACCATCAAGCGAATACTGATATGTAAGCTCTGCAGTGTAAGCAACCAAAGTGCATCATATCATTTAAATAAACATTTAGTAATCTTCTACTTCTCACTCAAGACTTTACTTGCGAAACTGCATGATTTGGTTGTAAAACCAAGTACCCTGAACAATGATAGATAACGACCAACGAGGCTAACCAATCGGTGCAAAGCTATGGTGTAAAGCCACAAGCATATTTGTATAGCAATTATCTCAACACAACAAGACAAATATCAATATTTGTGCCTTTACCACACCAACAGGCTAGCCGGTAAAACTACAGACAGAACCAAATACACTTAATTTATATTCAGGAAACGTGTCAGGAAATAAACGATCCCAATTTTATGAGCTGATAAATACTAATAACATTACTCTAACAATTCAAGAAGATAACGGAACCCTGCGTAATTTAAAAGAACGATTACATTAGCATCTTGTTACCGCATACTGAGATCACCCCCTTATAAAGTTGCCAAAACATCCTTTGATCTTTACATTGTTTTGTCCGGCTCACAGAAATTTATTTTGAACACACCCTAGGGTAACGTATTTTATTCAAAGTTGGTATAACATCTACAGGATATAAACCCTTACGTGTAAATGTTATTTTGAGAATTGTGTTAAGAATAGTTTTGTCTGTACGTAATGTATAAAGTTTAGTACAAGAATGTTAGGTATTAGACGTTGCGGACAAATTAAATTTATAAGAAAATTGCTATAGAAGTGAACAAGAGTTATTCTTCGTTGTGAAGATAGAGAACAATAGTAAATTTTACTTTAAAGAAAGGCAGACAGAAAACAAATTGCTTTTTAGAAGTGTCGTAGATAAAAGCGTTTGCAATCTGTCATTGCTTATCATATGTTTGCTATCACAGGGCTCAGTTTACAGCGTATGCAAAAAAGAGGCAACTTGTGAGGCGTACTTCAAAACGTTTGATGCTTCAACTTGACGAAAACGGGACAAAAATGTCAAGGATAGCTGAAAATACTTTTACCCTAAATACCGGGAATAGTCGAAAAAACTTCGCCAGTGGCTATCTTGAACTCCTTTAAAGATTAAGACTTCTAATCGTATCCATCCCTCGCGATGGAAGCGCGCCTGTGGGAAGATAAAGGACTTACCTCTTCAAAACTCAAACCCCTTACTATTGTGGAGTGCATATTAAAGGGAGCGCGGCTTTCTTGTGAATTGGCTCCTTGATTTGAAGTTTACAGTCGTCGAAAGCCAATTCACGGGTTAAATAATTTCAACTAATTCTTGGCTTTGTTATTCCGAAAGGGTTTATTTACTTGGAATTAGCGTCGGGTGGTATAAAAGCTTTTCGATTTGTGGCGAAGAGATTGGCATCTCAAATTTTTTGTTTGTTTACTTTGCTAATAAAATTCTCATTCGTGTTATGTGTTCCATTGAGGCCATTGAGAGCTTTAGTTCTACTGTTGTTTCTAATATCAAAAGTAGTATGACTACTGGATAATTTATGTTTATGTCTTCAACGGCGACTTTTATTTCTGTTTAGTTACATCTCTATTTAAAAAATTATCTTTTTATCAACGCGTTTTACGATTATTGATGGAAATAAAAATATTTTTAGAATCGCAAAATATAGTGTGTAACAAGCGATATAAAAACTAGACTAGCCTTATGCGATAAATCAACTCGGCTGCTGAATGGGCAATCGAATATTCATGCGTATAACATGGAGCCGTTAATATAACGAACATCCAAAGCCACTTCTACACAGACCTTAATTATGTAAATGTCTATGATATAAAGCTCCATTTTATTACAAGCGTAATTGTTATAGCAGAATATATTATTGCTAAAACGTTAACAATGCCGCTCATTATAGTAATTAGAATAGAAATAACATTAAATTTGTCATGTGTGTTTAGAACGTGTGCCTAAGATTGACTATTACGAGCAATTTTAATATGATTCTTTAGATACAACCGATTATATGCACCACTAAAATTTTATAGCTTCAAAACAGGTAGGAATGTTAAGTTAAACACAACTAGTGATTATATTTAATGTGCTGATAAATATAGACAGAGCGAAACTTTTAGTGTAAAATTAAATATTTGCAACGCTTAAAATTTTCCTGGAATTTTCACATTGGCCATAAGCTTTATATGAGTGATATGAGTTTATCGAAATTTTATGATAAATGAAAAAAAAAAAACTTAACCAATCAAGATGAATGAAGACAATATGAGGTACTGATTTCAATTATTATTATTTTTCCTTCTAAAACTTGCCACAACTATAACAAAAAACAACTTTAAAACAAAACAACAACAACATTACACAACATGCACTGCAGAGATTTCTCTCACAGGCCTATGAACACAGATTAACTGCTAAATAAAATAATATGAAGTATTCCGTACTCCGTTGAGTAGACACGAAGAATAAACGTTTTGTACGTCTCTTGAGATTTCACCGCGAGACAGAAATTGTTCGTCCCCGCTACTTATGTTCGACTGACGGCGAAATAAGATTTTTGTAATTTCAAAGCTAAGCTTTGAGTATTGTGCGGGCGTCAATCCTATTGTCGTGAAACAAATGTATTTTAACTTTACACTGTTTAGCAATAAGGATTGTTTTGGAGGAAAACCTAAAGTAAATAATTTTGTCAGTTTTGTGGCTTTAAACGTAAGAGCTTTTCTATTAAGGGATACTAATATCGGAACAGAAGAGAAAATTCGACTAGGATTGTCGAATTTTATCCCAATAAATAATTTAAGCCTGGCATCCATGGGTTACTATAGCACAGTCTCGCTAGATAAACGGATTTCGCCTAACTTGTTTCCGGAATAGTCAATTTTCATCATCAACACAAAAGTTCAGAAACTGTATCAAAGCCATAAACCGTAGTAGAGTTTTTGACTCCCCATATAGCGGACATAAAAGAATCATTTTTCAATTTGCCAATACCGATTCTTGTGAATGTTTCACGCAAAAACGTACACGACACACGATAGCCACCTACGTTGCGGAGTCGAGCAGATTGTTGCTGCTTTTTCATTCGCCCGAGTTCCGACAAAAAAGCAATCTATGAATCGGCCGCTTGCCCACAACAGCTTTGCATGCGCAAAACTTCATAACATGACTTACTACTTCGGAATTCGGTCGATAATCGCGCAATTTTAAAATTGGAAATTATTAAACAGCTCGGCCGTGTAATACGAGATTTGCGGCCATGAAAGCCAGTGTCGCTGAGCTTCGTGTATTAGATTACCTACTTTGCGGTTTGTGTAGACGCCATGAGCATTGTGGTTACAAAGCTTCTCACGGTGCGCACTGCTCCTGGCTCGTACGTGTCTAATCCGAATTCCTACTATTGTTTCAAGCGGAAGGTGTTATTAACACGTTTTTTTCACACCTCTAACAGCACTCGTTGGTCTAAAGTTACTTCAGTTACGTTCGCGTACCAGATACGTCTTTTAATTCAAATAAAAAACATTTTATATTCACAGTAGCTCCGAGACATTTGTCCGCTCGTAAGAATATTATTCTACGCGGTATTCTAAAGATACTGTGAAACTGTATGCGGTGTAAGTCTTGTGAACGGTCCGGGTAATTTATTCGTTCCCTAAAGCAGTGCATCACCGAAGACTGCGCTGCTGCTGCCCGTAGCGTGGGCGGCACCCACCATTGTGACAAAATAATGTCTCCTCACTATAACCTTCTTCCACCCACCGATGCACCCGAAAAAACGCCTTATTCTTAGAAGTACACAACTGCTATTCGCGCGCATCGTCGCACCAGATGGTACGCCGCGATAGCGCTGAATAATCAACGCTTAAAACGTCTGGAAAAGGAAGATACGGTAATGTAATATGAATAACAAAACGACAGAGATATATTCCTATTTAATTCTTATTACTTACGACCAACAATGGTCAAATAAATTATTTGAGTTAAGTAAGTAATTCTATTGCTGTGAATCATGGGTGGCACTACTGAATCAATAAACGTTAAATATAAGGACGTATTCTGTAGTATCGAAGAGTCGCTTTGATCTATTTTTGATTCGGACACGATAGGGTAGAACGATTGTGTTTCTCACTCGAGTCGGCGTCGTAGCTCCAATTTTCCGACAGAGCGAGTTTCCAGCAATTGATGCGTTGTGACGCGGCGACAGCTCGCGAGCTTGCGATTAATTACTTTCGCCAAGTCGACTTCACCGTAGCCGGGTAGGGCTTCGCTTCAACTGTCGTGTAAGTTTTTGTTACACCGTTTTTGCATGCAAAACTCACAGTCGGAATAAATTGATAAATTGATACGTGGCAAAACTCGACGACACCAGACGTATCGTCTGTGTACGCCTTTACTTCATACGTTTTGTATTATTTATTTTGACATCTCTTGAAATAAACTCAAAGGCAAATGCTATCGTGTTAGCCTGTCATTTTTATCACTGTGTTTAATCGTTAATTGCTTGCAGATCAATTCGATTTTATCCGTTTGTATCCATTGACATAAATCTGCAACTGCAATCACAATCGTAATAAAGGTGAATAAAATAAACAAACTCGTTTAATTTCAAAACGTATACCAATACTTTGGTCTGCCTGCATTTGCGGCATATTTAAAATCCAGACGACTCAAGGACTATTCATATACATATTATATTTATTGCTGAACATAATAAACTAATACTTTTAAACTATTCATACGATACGACCTGAAGTAAACCAACAACTATGCAATTATATCTAATAAGAATTAAAAAAGCTGTTGTTTGTTTCTTGCGTTTGCGTTATTTCACTTGTTTCGACTATCACGCCATTTCGATATTAGCATACAAATAACACAGACAACCCAAGTAGCAATAATTTGGTTGTCGTACACGAGAAACCGTTTTACCTACCTGCCTCCAGGCGTTTAACCTCGCGGAAAATGTGAATAGTAACTTATTCCCATCAGAGGCAGTCGCAGGCTTCGGCCGGCGATGTGTGAATCGTCCTAAACATAGGCATAGGTTACCAAACGGTAGTACGGCGCACACAACTTGGGGACGAAAAGTGACGTATGCGGGGGCGCGGCAGTTCAAAGAATTAACTGCATATTTATTCAATTAACAAAAGAGTAACAAAAGATTAAAGCTAGATTTGAAAACCGATTCATAATACTTAGATGCTGTACAAAAAAAATCTTATCTATCCGAGAGGGTGCAAACATTTTCGACTAATGTGGGGGGCTTCATTATCATTTTCATTTTAGCCGAAAGACGTCCAATACTGGACATGGACATAGGTCAAGCTCCGTCACTTTGACCGGTTTTGTGCTTCCCGCATCCGGCGAATTCCAGCGGCCTTGTCTTGAATAATCTACTCGTGTTAGTGATTTTAAAATAAAGTTATGAGGGCGTACATTAAAAAGTTGGGAACCTCTCACCTAGTGTGAGCGTGGCTTCGTGCCAAGCCGAGGCTTGGTCGGCGAAGGTGCCTCTGAATCCGACTGCATGCATGTTTGTACGTGTACAGTGATTTATGAGACCAAGTTTACCAGTGCTAAGCAGGTTTATGATTATAATAAGGACAGAAGGGACGAAACGGGGTTTGATAATAGTTTGGAATGGTTTTGGAAATTGTTTGGAGTGCTTTTACGTTTTGTGGACGGATGATATTTATATAGTTTTCCGTCATCTAAAATAGTTACAATCATGGTAACAGACATGACTGTTACTAATTCGGCAGTTCCACTATAGATCTTTTTTGTCTACATAGATTTTGATGTCATAACAAAAGTAAACATCATGCCTTATTTACGCGAAGGGTTGGGCCGTCTGCTCAACCCTTCGCGGAAATCCTATAGTACAACCACATTTCGCCAATTATGTCTCAGTCCCATGTAACGGGAGCGAGCCTATTTCCTTCCATCAAACGGGCAAAAATTTAGGCTCCTACTGAGAAATTCCAGATAGGAAAATCCAATAACACTTGGGCCTACCTGGGTACCAAACCCAGGATATCTTGCTCAGCAATAGCGCGTAAGACGACTAGACCAACGAGGCAGTCAAATGATTATGATTCACCGTTGATTTTAATGACTTCATTTATATCAGCACCACTCTGTTTGCGACTTAATCTATCTCTTCAGTTTTAATAACTGCAGGTTGTTGCATTCTGAGAAAAAAAAAAACTTCAACCAAAATTACCACTAACTATGCAAGTTATTAAGTACCAAAACTAACAAGCTTTATCCAGCAACACTACTTAATAGAGTAACTAAGCTAACTACAGTACCCAGTCTGTAATTGAGACTTAGTCTAAACTTTGACATGCTAATATGGTGGCCAAGCAACATGTGGCCGGCGACACACGCCATGCTACTTCACCCGAGAAATTGACTTGGTCGGTCACTTGAAAAGTGGTGACGTTTTTATGTAATAGGAGTGTGGAGAGTACTATATGTATTTTTCTAGAATAACTTAGTTACTTTTGCCAACAGCTTCGCCCGCGTGGAGCTTGGAAAATATCTCGCGGGAACGTACTACCGGGATAAAAAGTACCCTATGTGTTAATCTGGGTTATTAAACATCTGTGTGCCAAATTTCATCGAAATCTGTTCACCCGTTTTAGCGAGATTCAGTAACAATCACACCAACTATCACATTTATAATACTAAGTAGGAAATCTAAAATAACCCTTACACTTTCAATTGGAAAAAAGGTGTGGTTGCAGATTGTTCTAGACAATTTGCTTGCCCGATAGCTATGTATATTAAGTGATCGCTTTTTGATAAGACATGAAGTTCTCATGACTTAGTAAGAGAAAAGAGAAACTCTTCCATACTTGACAAACATCCATATGCATTTAGTAAAAAGCGGTTATTTTAATATTTCAAACAGACGCTTCAATTTTATTTATCTGTACAAAAGATGTAAAGATAAACCATTTATTTCAGGCGATGCAGGGCCATAGATAAATACCTTAATCTAAACAAAATATTTTTATAACATAGAAATACAACTATTGTACACGAAGTGATGACTGTGTTGGCGTCATGTTGCGCTGCGTGGTGTCCCGTAACCTTGCGCGAAAACGTCGGTACACCTTTCGGCCAAATTTCTTCCTTCACAAAGGTTTCTAGATACTGAGTTGGAACTCGCACCACAAACGACTTGAAGTTTATGTTATGGCGAGACTCCAACTTCTCCACTCTCAAGGTCCACTTGGTCTTGATCCTGATGTATTCTACGATGTCTTCAGTGACGGGATACGTACCTACAGCTGCGTCGACGGAGTTGCAGGACGCAGCAACATATTTGGTCCCGCCAGAGAAGTACCACATAGATTACGGAAAGTGGGCTTCTTTCGCTTCGACTCCACCATCACGAAGCCTTCCTTGTCTGGCCTATAATTTACGGACAGTTCTAGGACCTACAGAGGTATGAGGAACAGGGTCTAATGTTCTCTCATCCTCTATTGGCAAAGGAGGATCCTTCGACCAGACGGGTGTTGTGTCTGGTGCGCAACTGCCCTACGGTTGATGTCAGGATGTTGTATATATGTGAGTCTCGTGGTAAACTCTGACTGCGCGATGTAGGATGTCTGTGACGTCCAGACTTGCGTAGTTCGCATGTGGCATTGTAGTTGGCGCCACATCACTTTTTGTGTTTCAAGATATTTGTTGCGAAGTATTTTTCTGTAGAGCCGCTACAGACCTATCAAGTCCGACTAATGAGACACAATTGATTTTCTATTGTAACGTGCCTTACAGGGCCCGCGTCGGGCTTAGCTTAACCGGTTAAATTAAGAGCCATGTATCTTTACTAAAAATGAAGCAAATGCCTCATAAGCTTAGCAGTGTAGACCGTCCTATTTGAAAGTAGATATCACAGGTAAAATAAGGTAACGAAACTATTTATTTGCCCAGTTGAAAAGGAAATAAAAAAAATCTACCATTTGTAAGTAAAATAATTAGTTTTTCTTTATAAGAACCGAGCATTCGGTTTCAAATCATGAATTTACTAGGTGTTGTGAATGAACATAAAGTAAATAATTGTCACCGTACTTATAGTTCATACATAACACATAAACATACATGAACTCATTCCTTTTCCCCAGTGTTAATAAAATGTGTGAAATAATAAATTACGTTGAATCATACTTAATCATTTATTTCCAAAATGTATTTACTTTTATATTCGTCCATAGTCTAAAATATTTCAACACGCAATTGTCACATTATAGACGTAATCAATCAAATAAAATCTCTACACCTATTTTAAAGGGGATAATAAATATTAATCAAAGAAATTACAACCCTAACATCCATGGCTTAAAGTGTAAACTTTCAAAATAGGGAATCAACCCTTGAAACGGTTGTCACTCGAAATTGACATCTGGCATTTGCTTTGATATTATTGACGGGCTAATTCATTAGTCGTCTCTCTGGGGGCAAACGGTAGTGCGAGCATGCATAAGTTATTGTTATTCTGCTTAGAACCGTAAAGACTTTGGTATAGAGTTGAATTTAGCCCCTTATTTTTACAACTTTCTTTCAATGTTGATGAAAATTTCGTGACTCAAATAGTCGAGAAATTTTATTATTTATTACTACTTAAAATTATAAGAATAATAAATGCTGTCTCCAAAATCATTACAAACGTAAGCCACACAAAAGGTCATAAGTAACAATATGTTACACAAGAATAACGTCCCATGTAATTTTGCCTAACAACATAATTTATGTTCCCATTTACCTTGAACAGTGTCAAGACTAAAAATATCCACATTACTCCAAACCCATTTTCTTTACCGCAAACTGAAGAACTTGAACAGCCTTCACCTTGTTCGTTTTCATGAAAAATCTGAACACTTACTCAGTATCGCGTGACATTGAATTATAAGACAAATTGAATCCATTCTAGTATTCAGAACTAGTATTTTTCCTTGACTGTTAAAGTAAGAGGTCTGCCAACTATTTTTCTTTTCCTACCAGTCTTAGAATGAAGAATAATGTAGCCTGCCAGTCAATTATTTACCCGTCCGCGATTTAAGGGTTAGTTCGAAAGTAGCTGAAGAGAAAATTGGTTACTACAATGCTCATAAGCGTGGAAGTTTCGTGAGGTTACTTACAGCTCTTAGCTTGTTGCTTTAGAAACGATTGAATAATCAACGATGACTGACATGAATTTTTTAAACTTGTTCGATTGTCTTTGTGCGAATATCAGAAGTTTTAATAAACGGGCACAAAGTGTATAGTAGGCTTCGCTAGATAACTATTCAAAATAGCTCTATTAAAATAATGTGGCTTTCTTTGCATAGAATATACCTACATACATACATAAACTCACGCCTTTTTCCTATGGGGGTATGCAGAAACTACGAAATGCCACCAGTTACAAACCTTGTAAGCAACGGGCTTAAAGTTACCCAAAGGGCAATGGATAGGGCTATGCTTGGAGTTTCCCTGCGTGATCGAATCAGGAATGAAGAGATCCGTAGGAGAACTAAGGTAACCGACACAGTTCCAAGAATAGCCAAACTTAAGTGGCAGTGGGCAGGGCACATTGCTCGCAGAACAGATGGCCAATGGGGCCGAAAAGTGGCGACCGCGTACCGGAAGACGTAAAGTTGGAGTTGAAGGCCTCGCACAAGGTGGACAGATGACCTTGTGAGGACTGCAGGAATCCGCTGGATGCGGGAAGCACGAGATGCCTATGTCCAGCAGTGGACGTCTTTCGGCTGAAATTATGATGATGATGATTTGAAATAAAAGGTTTCGCATCTATGAATGACGTGTTTTTGTTCGTTTACCTTTATTTAACTACTTAAACCTATATAGTGTAGAGTAAAGGTAAAGTTAATATGTGACACAAGCAGAATACGAAAATGACGTTCTCTGTTACAGTATTCGTCAAAAGCATCACAAAAATATCTCAAAGCTAGCATGGCTGATGGCTGTACACCTAAAGCAAAGGGGAACAAAGCTCTACTGTGTCCTAATCGTATGAATAAAGAGACAACACAGGCGCTTCCTTTGCCTTTATTGGTTTCGCAATTGCCCACCGTCGAAGCCTGTAATTGGTCCATTGCTTTTCGCTTCTCTACCCGGTCCTACAAACTTTCCACTCTAGCTATATTAACTTGCTAACGGTATACGTAAATTTGATTTTGCCATTAACACATGAGAGTTATATGACGGATAGTGTTGTCATGATGTAGTTTCCCGTTGAGGAAAATTCACCCTTAACTGCATTGTGACTAACGGATAAGGAGCTTAGTCAACAGGGCTGGCTGAAACTTTTTTTCATCACGGAATCGTGGTTTTCCCAAGGCTTTGCGTGCTGAGAGTTCTTGTTAATTTAGGCTCTAACTCACTTATTTCGTTTATTTTATTAGGGTTTAGTCGATAACTTGTAAATAAACTTCCCCCTAATACCTAATTCTGGAAACATTCACCATCGATGTCTAGCTAGGTGCTTTACATTCCTGATTCGTGTCTCCGGCCCGCGCCCTTAGCCTTGCAGTTCCGAAGGGTACGTATTTCCGATTAAAGCACCTTAGTTCCCCCTCACCTTCCTTACTTATTGTGTCACCCTCGTCACGATTTTTCATAGACGTGATTCTCCCATCCTCTTCAACACACTTGATTTGCGAAGCACGTATACTCCACCATCATTAAGCAACATTCAATCCTTTATTTTGAACTTTCAGTCTTCGTAATAAGGATTGTCTTCACAGCAAAGTAATCTTAGTAATGCGCCCAGACTTTCTCATCGTATTGTCTGACTTGTAGGGGCGGTGTTTCGTTCTGCGGCGACATCGTTCAGTGCACCTTATTGGAAAAATAAATCGAATAGTCAAAGCTTTCGTGCCTGGTCGTCGTTATCAATAATCTAAGTACGTTCTCGACTTCTTACCATCCAATTGATTTAAACACCCACTTAGTATAGCGTGAAATTATCTTGAATTCAACTGGCAAATTGCGTTAGTAGAATAGATTTTGCTAATAAATTGAGTAAGGTAATTATCTAGTCCATAAATAGTCTGCCTCATAAACAAGTGATTTGTTATTCAATGGAAAATTTTCATATTTTATGTATAGATTGTTATATCAAACATGACAGCATTTTATTATAAAATCTTGGTGGAATTAAATCAAGTTTTGCAAATTAATAAATTATTTGCATTGATAAAATAATGACAGCTAAATGAAAACATTATTTTCTTTACAGACAATGCTTCAAAGAATTTTATAAGAAGTATAATTTAAAGTATCAGCAAAAAGTTCAATTAGTGGCCCAGTTTAAATATCTCAAGCAATTACCACATTAATTTTCCAGCCAACTCCGCGACCCAATTAAAATAATGCATTTGTAAAAGAATAAAACCGATATATTATCATTTATTACGGTTCAATTACTGTATGACGGACAATTTCTTGTTAATAATGCTTGTGGTCAGCCATTTTTATTTATGCGTCGTCATGGTAACGGCATATAGTTTTTGCGGGCGGAACCCCTTTGTTGGAAAAACTTCGAGTCAGTTAATTACGGTATGTGAAGTTTTGGCAGGATTGTGAGTTTTTACTTTTTCTGGATGGTAACCACCATCCAGAAAAAGTTAAGCGTGAGGCTTACGTAAAAGGAAAACTAGATCCCATTTTGTTTTACTTAGTTGTTTAATTATTTGTGAGTGAAGAACTTGACATTGTTATTTTTAACAACATTTGGGACATTAGGGAGCATAAAACCAAAAATGGGACATGTGTCTCGATGTTCAGCATGGAGACAACGAGTAAGGAGGTGGAGGATTCCCTCACAGCGCCTCTGAAGTATCTCTGACATTATCTCGTAAAGGTATCTCATCGAATCAGAATTGTTGTTGTCGTAAATAAGACAGCTTTTTATCAAAACATTTCGAAAGTTTTACTTTCATTTACTCGTATTATTTATTGTACCTTACATAATCAATCTATAATGTTCCCACTCCTGGGACAATAGCCTCCTCTTGAAGACAAGGAGTAGGCATTAATACACCACGCGGGCCCAGTGCGGGTTGGTAGATGTTACATGTCTTCGAATTGTTGATTCTAGGACATACCGGCCAGTTTTCTCACGATGTTTTCCTTCACCGTTCTGAGCGCAGTGGTGATGAAATAATTTACCCAAAGTGAAGCGCCTGTCTGGGTAACTTGCGATCTACAACTCGTAAGTCGCAGCCGTTACCACTGGCCTACCACGCTATTATATCTTAACAGGAATCAAAATATATCCTAACATCACTTTACCTAATCAAACTCTAATTAAACGCCTTCAAGCGTGTAATAATGAAACTTTCTCATTAACACAACAGACGAATAACAAAACTCCGGCAACTCTAAAAATCATTAGCAAACTAGTTTAATAACAAAAGCAACAGTCCGGAGCCGAGACCTTTAACTTGGCAAAGTAAATAAATCAGAACTTGGCTCACACCACTACCGAGTACCTACTGTCCGAACTTGCACGATATAAACCAAGGTGGTCATTATTGTGGATTAATATCTTTTACTACTGAGAAATTACCGGTAGTGGGGGACTAGGGAAAAAATTGCACTGGTTCATTGATGCATAATTTTGAATTCAGAACACTAGGAAGTCATTCCTTGTTTCTTAGTGTTATGAATTACAAAAATTAAATAAAGCTGTCTTTATTTTCCTTTTTTTTGAAAAGCCTATTTAAAAGTTAATGTGCCTACTGCTACATTGGCACATTGGCGTGGTATTGTAAAAACACGATATTAAAGATTTATTTACTTATGTGTGTTTCTCATGCAAGTGATGGAGTTTTAGCCGGTTGAAAAACGTATACAGCACTGGCTTCCGACTTTACCAACAACGCAGGTGTCAATAACTAAAGCTGTGAAAACAATACCTACCAAGTCAAAATTAACGCATATAAATTCGACAAAATTCTCCCACCATTCCTCACAAACAGTCACCAATAAAAGGCTCGAACCGAAAATTAATCAACAAAAATCGATACACAGTCCGATATTGATAATATTACGGACGATCATATTTCATGATCACTTGATTGATTTACAACGGTCGAGATGCTTGCTTTCCAATTCGATTTATTGTTTGCGGTCGCTGGTAAATAATGTTCAGATGTAAAGTGGCAAGAAGTGACACTTGAAAGTTGAAATGCAAATAATGTTTAGGTATTTGATTTGTTTGCTATTCAATTACTCAGAAGTTTTCTTTACCAATGTACGAAATATCTTCGTTTATTGTCGTGGGCGTAGGTGTTTTATAATAGTAACTGTTTACGCGGATTTTGTAGTTGGTGTTGCAAAACAATGGATAGCGTACAGTTAATTCTTTTTACTTTTACAATGCTGACATATTCTCGTCATTAATTGACATTATACATCAATTTTATTTAGGTTCATTTTATTTATGTAGATTATTTTACATATTGTGAATGAGAGAACGTTGTAGGCCTTACTGACTGTAGATTTGTAGACGATTTTCTATTCTGTATTCGTCTAAGTACCTGGTACTTATTGATAGGCCTGCGCTGTCCTCCCATACATTTAATCTCTGTAATTTGAAAATATTGTTAAAGCCAATTATTTTTAAAAGAGTAACCGTGGAGTTTCTTGCCGGCTCTTCTCCATAGGAAACAACAATTTGGAACCGTGCACCTAGCTTCTGACGTTTCATAAGTGCCCATGCAGGTTTATATGAAATAAAAATATTTTGATTTTGATTTTGATTTTGGTTACTCTTTAGAGAGAAATTAGGCGATAAAACGATAGTTTCTTAAACGACAAAATTTAAGTGCTATCATATCTAATAAGTATTAGTATAGTGAACTATTTCAATGTTAAATAAAAACATAAAACAAAAGATAGGTATTAGATTTAGTTCAAAAGATTGATGAGCTTAGTTTTGAAAAGCTTCCTATGTCCTACTATCCCTACCAATATTATAAATGCGAAAGTAAATCTCTGTCTGTTTATCTGTTACGCTTTCGCGCTTAAGCCGCTGAACCGATCGTCATGAAATTTGGCACATATATAGCCTGGGATATGAAGAAGGACATAGGCTACTTCTTTAATTAAATAACCGACATCCATGCGGGCGGAGCCACGGGCATAAGCTATTTTTTTTAAATATAATTTCAAGTAATCACCATAGTAGGAACTAGGAACACATTGTGGAATACAAATAAAGTTTTAATTGATATGTTAAAATTACGAAACTATTTACAAAATTACGCTTTAGGCAAAGTCGAAAGAATTTAGCACTGGAAGTTTTATAAATTACGACGTAAGATCAAGCAGTTGATTAACTTGATATAAAATAAATATAAAAAATGGACACTCTTCATCTTTTCATTGCGTGTGACGGCTACCGATATATCCAAGTCGAGACAGGTACAAAAAACATTCGGTTTGGCACTTCAAGCAGGTTTCTTTTTTGTCTACACAATTAATCAGTTTTATACGTGGCTGCGTATTTGTACATCCAAACGTTCAAATGAATCTTTCGAAAGAATCCACAATATTTGATTGATTTGTTTGAATACATTTAATTGAGTTGGTAGCCAGATTATAAGATAAATAAGAGAATAAATAAATCTAATATTTTTGTAAAAAACGCCAAATATTATTAATGATATTAGTTTATTTTGTAAATCTTACATTTCATATATAAGGAATTTATAAATAGTCAAAGTAAAAGATTTATTCGTTTCGATCTTTGCCAATTATTTTGAAAATGCATTAGCTGTTCTACACATATCATTGGATATCAGTAGAGTTTTGCAAAGAACGTCCTTCGCCTTTCAACTTTTGTTTTTTATCATTAATAAATATAATTCATAATTCATTTAATCATTTGTTAACATAAGTACAATAAATAGTTTTTATAAGAAATGTTAATGTCACAGAAGCGTAGGTAGGCAAGTCTATCTGTTCCAGTAACGCATGCATTTACATCTAGGTATACTATGAAATGATTCCAATCGCTCGGGGCATACGAGTGGAGCTATCAGTGCTGGCTACCTGAGGTCATCGGGTCAAGCTTGAATAAAAGTTAGCCTGGTATGTGGCTATTTTTATTTCTTATGTACGTAAAGCTCACATTATAAAATACCTATTATTTCGCGCATGCATCTTGTGTGTACTAAGGTCAGATTTTAAGGCCATATTTTTTAGTAAGAAATCGATGAGTGTTTTCGAAAGAAATTTAAATTGATAAATGAACTGTTCGTTTTCTAATAATTAAATTAAGTTTTATTCGAAACTATCCATCGATTTCTTACTATATCCAACGACCATTTTTACTTATCCCTTTTGATGACCGTGCTTACTTTCACATAAACTAAATGAAATTGTTAGCCCTTGATGAAAAATTATGTACCATTACACCGAGTTATGAAATATAGTCATCATCTGGTAGTCCCTGACCTTTCCCCTGTTCATAATCAGCCCATAAAGTTCCCACTGCTGGGACACAGGCCTCTTCTCGGTGAAACAGAGTGGGCCGTAATCCACCAGGCGGGCCCAGTGCCGGTTGGTAGATGTCGCACGTCTTCGAATTTTTGGTTCTAGTACCGGCCGGTTTGTCGATGTCCTTCACCGTTTTGAGAGCAGTGGTGATGAAATAATTTACACAAATGAAAGCACCTATCTGGGTTCGTGGCAGATATCGCTGGGTCACCCACTGCTCTGCTCTTCCCCCGTTCAGTATTACATTAAAATCCTACTATCCTAGTAATATTATAAATGTGAAAGTTTGTCTGTTTAGATGTTTGGTTTTTTTTTTTTTTTGGGGTGGTAAATCATCAAATGACTTCTCCTGCTGAGTAGAGCAGGAGGGCGTGTCAGACTTTTACTGACTAAAACCCACCCGTGCTCCCTCAGTTGCCCTTGTGCCAGGGGCGGCAGTAACTCTTTCGAACAACCCGCTCCCCTGGCAGGCATCATCCCTTGCGGACCCCACCAGTGGTTGCTGACATTTCTGACGGCGCGCATGTGGAACACAACGCGCCGTCCCGTCTATCACTTTTCGGCCGCAGGTGATAGGGAGAGCGGCCAACGCTATACCGACATTCCTCTTCCCCTGCGGCCCTACCGCGTCCAGGTCACGGAAGGGAAGAGCACTGCTCAGAAGCACCGGCACTCCTCCTCTGCCGCAGCCCGTAACCCTCAGCCGCGATGCCTCCCATACGACATCGCGGCCCACCTCAGTTGCGGTGCACCTCACCGCAACCTTCTTTTTGGCCGCTACGTCATTGGCTTGAAAGCAAAAGCCCTGACGAGCGGCCCCACCTTTGGGTTCCTCTTGGCTTCACCGTGGGTGGGAGACCACGGTTACTAAGCCCCCCCGCAACGACAATGCGGGAACCCACTCGGGGGGGTTATGCAAAGGGTTAGACAACAAAGCATTGTATTGAACTTTGTCACTAATGATCATTCAGAGATCTTATCGCTACGGAGATATCGAATATTACTTATCCAATTAACGCTACATAAGCAGGATAAGCTACACTTTCTGAGAAAGTCACAAGAGGTGACTCAATGCAGAAACCTAGCTGTGAGTCACTTTCTCAACAATGCAACAAAAGGTAAAAATACTGTAATTTTTTTTTAAAAAAAACGTGAATTTTGTTTTGGATTCGATAATTTGGATGCCAGGGGCCGTGGTATCACTTTCGAACAAACCCGCACCCCAGGCAGGCATCGGCCCTTGCGGACCCCACCTGTGGTTGCTGACATCTTTGACGGCGCGCGTGTGGAACACAACGCGCCGTCCCGTCTACCACTTTTCGGCCTCAGAGGATAGGGAGAGCGGCTGACGCTATACCGACACTCCTCTTCCCCTGCGGCCCCACCGCGTCCGCCATCAAACGGTGGCGGCCCCGTCCAGGCCACGGAAGGGAAGAGCGCTGCTCAGAAGCACCGGCACTCCTCCTCTACCGCAGCCCGTAACCCTCAGCCGCGATGCCTCCCATTCGACATCGCGGCCCACCTCAGTTGCGGTGCACCTCACCGCAACCTACTTTTTGGCCGCTACGTCAATGGCTTGAAGGCAAAAGCCCTGACGAGCGGCCCCACCGTTGGGTTCCTCTTGGCTTCACCGTGGGTGGCAGTCCACGGTTACCGAGCACCCCCGCAACCACAATGCGGGAACCCACTCGGGGGAGTTGGATGTTTGTTACTCAATCATGCAAAAACGAAGGAATGGATTTGGATGGTAGGCACACAGATAGTTTATAACCTGTATCAAGACAAAAGATGCATTTTGTCCCTGCAGTACGTTCCCGTGGGACAATTTCAGACCTCCACGCAGGCAAAGCCGGTGGCAAAAGCTAGGTATTTAAAAGCTGATCAGTTTCCCTGAAATTAAACTGTCGCAGCACTTCAGTGTGGGTCCTGTGTGTTCTAGGTTTTGTTAATTTAACAGACACTCAAGTTCATTAATTTGTACTCAAATACACACAAAAGCAAGTAATAATGTTACTCGGACATGAAATTAAATGACTTTTCCTGTCATTTAATACGGAGTAATAAAGCCGTCGTCAAATATTCATCCATCACAGCAAATCATCTGTGCAACGTTGACGATCGTCCATTATTTATTTGGCAACGATCATCATCATTATGTACGGAAACCTTGGAAGATGTGAAAGGTAAAGGCGACAAGCGAGTTTGTAAAGGTGCTCTTATACGGGCAATTTTTGAGCAATTATTGCTCCGCAAAACTAATGGATGAGTTAAGTGGAGCAATCTGGAGCAACACCAATAAAATGCGGCAATTGTTTCGGGAATGTTGCTTCGAATTGCTTCATATAAATATTTCACATTTCTCATTGTCGCCAATATAAGTTGCCGAATATCCAATCGGTTTGGATTTTTTTTGTCGATTTTCTTTCTATCTCGTTTGTACGTATAACTAGGTCTCGTTTTTGCGACAGGAATCGGCCGACGGCGAGGGGAGGAGGCATTTTGCCTAGATTTTTAAGTTGCTCCATATTGCATGGTATTGTGAGGCCGTATCTCTGCCAACAGGTTGTTAATGTTGCCATTGTTCTAAATTGCTGGATGTAGTCGTGACGTCATAGTTTACGAGAATTGACCAGGATGGAGCAAGTTTAAATGCTCGTGTAAGCGCACCTTTAGAAGTAACTTCATGACATAATATCACGTCTGTGATCCTCAAAGGGTTAGGCAGAGGTGTATATAACAACCACATTTCACCATTCATGTCTAAGTGTGTGAAGTAATTGTATGGAACATTATCTAAACAATGTACTATTATGTCTTTTATCAGCCCATGCTGCAAGGGCTATCGCATTACCCAGTAAAAGCGTGGGGTGCTTGATATTTTAATTATTACAACTATTCTATTGGCAACCATCTATGAGAGGAGAGTCATGAAAATATAGGAAAATGCACCCCACGCTTTTTACTCTGAATTGAATTATTGAGTTCCTACTACTGTAACATAAACTCTTTGTAATTAAAAATTATTTTCTACTTTTTAGTTCGGTCAGCAATAAAAGCGTTTTTTTTTTTTTTTTTTTAACTATTATTTATTCTTAATATTATTAATTCTACAAATAAATATAAATGTTAACATTACTTGGGAAGAAACTGGACCTCACAACACAGGGAATCCTAGTGTGGGGTTCAGGGCATTAACAACCACAAATACCAAAATACTTTTAAAAATCTATCGGCGTCAATAACAGTTTTTTTAATAAAATAACATGCCTAAATATCGGTAGGTAACCCATATGGCGTTAAAGAAAAACATCCCCAAAGACACCAATATAGCCGTAAACGGTAATAACAACACACGAACATTACCAATTCTAATGTGTCCATATCCATTACTCTCGGTTACCTCTCCCTTGCACCGTAACAGAAGTATGGACTGCACCCAATTACATTGAAACGCGTTTTTCCTTTACATACTTACATAAATTATTAGGTAAATAAACTGTGATCTTGTCTCTTATTTCACTGGCTGATTATACGATATCTGCGTAACCAAATCGCGATCCAAAATTCATCAAAAATATATCAGTGACAGAATAAGCACAGTTTTTGTAGTATATTGCGTCTTTTTTCCCAAACTCATATAACGTTAAATAAAGAACGTCCTAAAATACACCAACAATATAGTAGCACACGGTAAAACAACACCCAAATATTACCAATTCTAATGTCTCCACATCCGGTACCCGCGGTTGCTCCTCCCTTGCACCGCAACAGAAGTGCGGACTGCGCCCAATTACATCGAAACGCGTTGTTCCCTACCATAATTTGTCCGAAGATCACAGTAATTTAGCATTTTGTAATATTCCATTATAAGTAGCATCCGAATGACGAATAAATTGTAGACAGTCAAATTGATGGCGAACAAAAACTGCAGTTTGGAAGGTATTCGGTTAATTTAGATGCATGGGAATTAAGTCGTGTGAATTGCATGCATACCAATTAATGTTTGGGCTAAGTAAGTATTAAGTAGGAGATTGTTTAGTCAGATTCCTAACAAAAAATGCAAAAATAATAAAATTGAGCTCTTTTCTGATTGTGGATTATTTCGGGCATCTTTTATAAACAGATATTATAATTTTTGAGTTAAGTTAGATGAATGACAAATCTCATCAAACAAACTATTATTTTTTGGGCAACCCTTCAACATTAAAAAAGTAGGCGCCAACCATTATAAACTTCAAAATAGTTTTACTTTTCCAACTATTCCGGAGCACCCTACAAAGGACATGAATGATTAAAGTGCGCACATGTACCAACACATACATACAATATACAAACACGCATCAGTGTATGTCAGAGGGCACGTCATAATCCACCCAAGCACAAAGATTAACATTTAAACAAGTTTTATGTAAATCATACTGGATAAAACCAGTTTCATTTTTGTGATCGCTCGCTTGGAAATGCTTGCTTTCTTTGAAATTGCATCATTCTTTAGATTAGTTTCTACTGAAGGTTTCTTAATTTCGTGTAATATTTGAGTGAAGTTGTACTTTGCTATGTAAATTTAAAGTAGAAAATGGAATTGCTCGTCTTTGTTAAGTATATGGAAATGATGAAATATGTTTTACCTTTTTGGTAAATTGAGAAACTTTTCTTTAAAGATGTGCTCTATGCAAAACAAAACAATAACAACGATTCATAAAAAGAGGTGTCAATTGACTTCACGGAAAACGTGATTCAAATTGATTTAAAAAGCAACCAATCGCAGCGCATTCAAATGGCAGTTACAATATCAACCAATGAGGTGAAGACGCAAAAAGCAATACCTACATTTACTTTTGGATACCATTAGGCGACCTTGAAACGCCCGTAAAGTGCCTTGTCGGCTAATAAATTAGTGGTTAGCCTCGGTCCGGGTGACGTATACATTTTCATTGAAGGGTTAAGCATTAGTTGAGTAGTAAAATACGATAGTTTGTGTGGATAAACATCACGTGATGTGATTAGATGTATCAATTTTTGGGAAAAATTTAGCATGTGAAGAGTGAAATAAAAAAGTGCTGTTTCAATGTTAGTTCACGAATATTTTTGAAATTGATAAAATTTTATCTTAATTTAAGATTAGTAAGTAAATAATCATTCATGCACGTAAAGGTGGATACATACATACAATACGAAATTCAAATTATGGTAAATTTTTTGCAATTTGCAAGTCAGTATCAGGACCGTAACATATATTGATTTACATAATAAGAATCATTAAAATCATCAATTGAACCCAGTTCAGTTTATTTAATTCCATTGAATGATTTTGATTTCTTTCGCGGGCTACCTAGGGGCCATCCATAAATTACATCACACGTTGGAGGGGGTGGAAGGGGGTCAACGAAATGTGACATTGTGTAACAAGGACCAGGAGGTATCAAAAGATTTGTGACGTCACATGTTAAAATTACCATTACGTGTCTGCATTATTTGACTTTATGTTAATTTGGACTAGCAGCGCTCCGCGGTTTCACCCACGTAGTTCCCGTTCCCGTGGGAATACGGGATAAAGCCTATGTCACCCGGGAATAGTGTAGCTTCTCAACAGTGAAATAATTTTTCAAATTGGTTCAGTAGTTTCGGAGCCTCTTCAATGTAAACAAACAAAAAAAAAAAAGTGTATAGATTATTTTTAAGATAAATTTAAAAAAAAAAACAGAAAATCTGCTGTTTTCATTTAAGTATGTACTTCTAAACACAAAATTGAAAAATATGTGACGTCACACAAGGGGGAGGGGCTTTCACAAGTGTGACCACATGTGACAAGGAAGGGGGTGATCAAAAAACCATAAAATTTGTGTGACGTTATTTATGGATAGCCACCTAGACGATTTGATTACTTTGGTTAAAACTAGAATAATATTCTAGTTTATTGAGTTTGGCGTTGGCGAGGAATATAACGTTATTATTACGTCCTAATTAACTAATCCAATAAACATCTCACATAGCCCGAAAGCCGATCAAAGCTGCGGTCATCGCTAGTTATAAACAAATTACTTTCCTCGGAATGTTCTAATGAAATAGCCTAGTCTTATAGCGCCCCATAAGTTTTACAGCACCAATATTAAAGGTATTTGAACCAATTAGCGGGCTATGCAGTCACCACCCCCTCGATATAACCCCGCCTTATTCTTTGTTCAGTTCGAGACCTAAATAATGGAGTACAATTACTATTGTTTTTACCCTTTAGTAATATAACCCTTGATCAAAAAATCATGGCTGCATAAAACCATTGTGGCGGCTGACACAAATACATATACAGTGCACCTACCTACTGCTACTGTATTTTATGTATTTGTACATTATGTGGGCAGTTATAGAACTACCTACATAATGTACAAATACATACAGAAACATACAAATTTAGGTTCATACTAATAAAATAAAGAGGTGAAATTTTCTTGTTTATGTGTGGGGGCGTAATCTCTGAAACTCCTAGTCGAATTTGAAAAACTCATTTTGTGGTTGATGGCCCAAAATTTGAGAAAGGTTAAAGGCTATTTAGCATCACTCTGCGACCCTTAGGTGTCGAGCAAAAAGTGAAAACGAAGTACCTAATAGCACGGGCGGGCGATGAGTTGCGATGCGGTGGGTCAGGAGCAGGGTCCAAAACTTCACGCGAAGTCACGGGCGAAGTGCTAGTTGATAAATATCTGTCCATTTCAGATCTCCTCAAATAAAAAGTACAATTAACGCATCGATTTGTTAGTTTTTTTAATTGCAATGTCTTGTTTTGCTTTCAAAACAAACAAAGCTGTCGAAGCTAAAGCATCATAAGCAGCTAGACAGCAGCTCAGCAGCAAGAAAATCATAATAAACCCCAACATAAAAGAGTTTTACTTCCATTTCCATCAATCTACAAACATACGCGTGAAAACATCATCCTTTTACCGCCATGTAAAAACCTCACGGTACATGGAATAGAAAACGCCATTTGCAGCGCATCCGTAATCTACTATCGAGTTGCTATCGTATCCGTCGACTGACTGATTCGATTCCGCCGCGCGCTCTTCTCCGTGTGAAAATAACACGTCACTTAAATACAAACGATAATAAATTCAATTTTCTCTCACCCTAGCCAGAGAATGACGGCCGGACAGGATTAAACCGCGTCCCATTCGCCTTTTGTTCGCCACATTTTCTACGTACGCTTATATATTTTTTTCGGACCGTTTGTCTCTTTTTCGTACGTTTCCGAGGCGGACGGAAGATCGGCTGTTCGCGGATAAAAAACTTATTGCTAATGAAGAATAATGAAATCTCTTTGTATTGTATGTAGAATCAAAGTGGCCTGTGATTGTTTTGCTTTATATGAGCTTCTTGGAAGCTCATTATTACTGTCTTTATTACATTTTTAATCTGACACGAATGCTTTCTTTCATAAATTAATTTCTAATATTTTCTAATAAGAATTTGATAGACCGTTTATTTACTGAGCGCCTTATCAATTTCTTCGGTAAGTCTTTGTTGCAGAACTAAAGTATTCACAATAAAAGGCAAAGGCGACGTTTCTCAGAATTCATGATCGTGTTACCTCGCACTGCTGCCAATTAAACCGAGTTCTACCCTCGTTTTGTTTTTATTGCACACACGATACGCGGATTGAGTCGGCACTAACTTACGCAGTCTGATAGGTATTTTAAAAGAATTCCTTTAATGTAAGATTAACATTTAAAGCTATTTTAGAGCTGTGGGATGATATCAGTATTAACAATACTCAGATCCCCATTGGACCTGAGTTTTGGTATTCGAAAGGCTTAATTATAAAAGACCGTTTTGGCGTGTTTATTTTACATACTTACTGTAAATGAAGAGAGAAGAGGTCAACGAACTACTAAAATAATGAGCACGCATGAACAAATTCCGTACTTTCATTTAATTTGTAGCCTACTTACTAAAGGAATGATTAAGGAAAATGTAGAAAATGTTTGAAGGTAAAGAAAAGAGTTTACAATTTCAGTTAGAAGTACCTTTTTGATTCAAACCGTAGACCTCCGGAGATAACAAAGCACGTTTTAAATCTTTTACGAAACATTCAATTCCCGAACCCACGTCTATGAAAATTTAATTTCAAAAATCGAATAATCCGAACCGACTTCGTGTACGTTCGGTACCCACACGAATATCGGGTTCCATAATAGCGTTCCGCAGAGAAAATGTTTTATTGGCCTTGTCGCCTCTCCAGCCAGCAATAAAGGGCAAGACTATCGCGGTGTATAAAACGCACCTTTATTATTTCTTTGTTTTGCATTGAATTGTTCGACTTCACGTTTGCCGTATCGACAATCGGATTATGAACGCAACCACAGTTGCAACGTTGAGCTACCATTTTCATATTGCCTGCAAAACTGTCGATTTGAGGTTTGACTGTACATTGCGAGGATAGTTCGCTATCATTAGGCACCTATATTAATATTTCCGTCTAGTTTTTGTGGAAAAATGTAGTTGGTTTCTTGTGCATTTAAATCTGATCAGTACCATAAATTTCATAGTGATAATTGATTCAATTACGTGTGCAAACTTCAGTGTCCCATAATCTAAAATTACATCCAATAAATCGATAAACCGCTTTTTACAAAAGGTAACGGTACCCGATATGCGTCCAATAACAAAATTTTAAGGTTGCAAAAAATGCGTGCTCCATTCACTGAATCGGCAATTTGCATGCGTAACATCAAGCCGAAACTACCTGGCTCCGGCCCGAATTATCCAGAATAAGGTGCAATAATATTTTTGTTTCTTGTTGTTTAGGTAAAGTTCAGTCACGAAATTCACTAACCAGATTATGAATTTAAAGTAAACTGTCGCTTCTTAATATTTCAATGTTTTATTATTAAGTACTAAGTACCCATGTGCTAGTAATTTTATATTTCCATGATCTTTCTTGCCTAGTTAGTTTATAGGAAAGTCATCTAGTGCTTCGGTGAGTTTCTTATTTTTATATATTTTATTATCGACTACAGTATCCTGATCTCGAATCGTAGAGAAACCGGATTTCTTATGCGTTTAAAAAAAAATCATGTAGCTTCAAAAACGAATGATGAAATAATATACCTAATTTTGCATAAACAAACTTTTCATCAGAGTAGCCCAAGCATTTCTAAAAACAATCGGATCAAAATACGAGTTCTACAATTTTAAGTGGCCACACTACACGGTAATAGAATTTTAATAACTCCGACTTTTAGTCGCAAGCGGCATCGTTTCAAGTCTAATCGCGAGTAGCGGTCACCACTAGCCACTTGACCCTGGGAGTGCTCGACCGTTCGTAGCCAACCTGATACGTTGACAATTCAATACCTTGCATTAAAGATAAGGCTTATTACAAACTATCACATGACATTTTAAACGACAGTGTACATAAAAATCTTTGTGAGGGTCTCAATGGAAAGATGGTTTATCAAAGTGAATTCGAGCTTTAGAAGGTCACACAGTATAACATCGTTCTATATTTCGTAATGAAACATGCAATGTAACTCAGCTGCCTTGTGTACGTTAGCAACAATGTTTGCCAAGCAAACATACCCAGCAAACAGATTTAATTGAATGAAATTGAAAAGCTTAGTCTGTATTTTGAGCAGTCTATGTTACCTACTCAAATTCTAGGTAATGTAGTTTGTGCATGTATATAGAGAGAGAAAATGAAATATCATGGGTGAAATTAAGAAACATTGTTTGGTTTCTATTTAGGTTATTCACAATAATTGACTTTTTATTAGAACGTTAAAAATTGTGAATAATTGACACTAGAATATCATCTACATCAGCTACTATTAAATACTGATTAGGTACCTGCTGCAGTTCGTGTCGTAACATTGTTAGCCAGAATGTCTATCGTCCAAGATAATGGAAATGCACATAATTTAAGGAATATGTTTTAGGCGCGTTATGCGCCCGGTTTATACAAATGAAACAATGTTCACTAGTAGATTAGGTGTGTATTTGTTCCATTACACAGTACACATAATATAACAAAGGCAATACGGAGAACACACAGTTGGTAAATATGGAATAGAGCTTAGAACGTTATTCGTGTGTAACTTAAATACTTTTTCTGAGCTTTACGTTCTGATTCAAATGCTCGTTCTACTAGTCCAAACTTTTTAACCATAGACCTCTCGTCTATTAACATAAATAGTGTTGTCACCAAAATAACTAAGAGTGGGAACCATAGGTATTAGTTTGGTTCGCCACACCACCCCCCTACGGAGAAATACAAGGTATACACACAAAAAAAATATAAAACAATTTAAGATAAAACTATAAATCTAGAACATCCCTAAATTTAACCCGTCTGCCAGCTCTGGTGGTGACAGTGCCTGAAGGGAATGGAGTAGTTGGCGTGGAAGGAATTGGGTGTGTGGAAGGAGAATCTGGAACCGGAAATACAACAGGTGGTGAGGAAACCACTTCAGAGTCCAGGTATGCTGGCTTAACACGATCTAAGCTGACCGTAGCCTCTCTTCCATTCATCTCCAAGGTAAGGGTTTTGTCCCTTCTCCTCAGGATGCGGTATGGGCCAGTGTACGGAGGTTGTAGAGGCCGTCGAACAGTGTCGTCGCGGAGTAAGACATGGGTCGACGTCGCCAAATCTTTGAAAACGAAGGTTGACGGCCGAGCGTGTCGTGAGGCTGGTATTGGACGTAAGATTTCCATCCTGCTCCTCAACTCCGTGACGAAATCTGTGATGTCGTTTGGGCTCCTGGGTTCTTCAGCTGGAATGATAAGTTCTCCAGGAAGCCGAAGAGGTTCTCCATATACTAGCTCAGCGGATGAGGTGTTTAGGTCCTCTTTGAGGGCAGTTCTCATGCCAAGGAGTACCAATGGAAGCGCCTTGCTCCACGTTTCGGGATGGCACATTAGGGAAGCTTTCAGTTGGCGGTGCATGCGTTCTACCATGCCATTTGCGCACGGGTGGTAACTGGTTGTGCGAATCCGCTTAGTTGCGCACACGTTCATAAGGCGCCGGAACAAGGCGGATTCAAACTGACGGCCCTGGTCGGTCGTCAAGGTACTTGGCACCCCGAAACGGGATATCCAACCAGTCACCAACGTGTCTGCCACTTCTTCTGCCGTGATAGATGTCATAGGCCACGCTTCGGGCCAACGCGTAAATCTGTCAACCGCAGTCAGACAATATGTGAAATTGTTTGAAGGCGGCAGTGGTCCTATGATATCAATGTGGATATGACAGAATCTTTTTGATGCGATCGGAAAAGACATCAGCGGTGCGGATGTGTGCCTGGTAACCTTACTGCGTTGGCACTGTAAGCATGATTTCGCCCATTGGCGGCAGTCAGTGTTAATATTCGGCCAAACGTATCGCTCAGCCACCATTCGTAAAGTTGCTCTCACGCCAGGGTGACTGAGATTATGAAGTCGATCGAAAGCTGCTCGACGGAAAGGTAAGGTGAGGTATGGGCGAGGTTTACCTGTCGATGTGTCGCAGAGTAAGGAGGTGTTGCTTCCTGGAACAACGACTTTTTTCAATTTCAAAGAAGTGGATGAACACGCCTCTTTGAGTTCCTCGTCTCTCTCTTGCGACTCTGAAAGGGCCTGGTAGTCCTCCTCCAAGGAAAGGGATTCAACCCGCGACATGGCATCTGCGACAACGTTGTCGGTGCCCTTAATATATCGTATGTCGGTGGTAAATTGGCTAATAAAAGTTAATTGGTTGAGTTGTGTTGGTGGAAGCTTGTCTCGACGCTGTGTGAAGGCATAAACCAGGGGCTTGTGGTCAGTAAAAACTGCTGCGTTTTGCACTTCTAGTATGTGCCGAAAGTGTTGAACGCTCTCGTACACGGCTAGAAGTTCCCTATAATAGGCAGGCCACTGAGATTGTTTTTCGGTTAGCTTTTTGCTAAAATATGCTAGTGGTTGCCAGTTATCATCGACTTGCTGCTGTAAACATGCGCCTATATGCATGCTGGACGCATCGGTGAAAAGACCTAAAGGAGCGTCCCAATTTGGGTGCGATAGAGTAGTAACATTAGCTAGGCTCTTTTGCAGTCAATAAAACATTGTCCGAGCTCCGGCGTCCATGGAAATGGTTTCGCGCCTTTGCTATTAGTTGCAGCGACTGCGTCGATTAAGGGAGCCTGATACTTGGCGGCGTCGGGCAAAAACCTGCGGTAATAATTAACCATGCCCAAAAACCTACGCACGCCTTGCACGGTCTTCGGGGGTGGGAAATCCACTAACGCACGGATACGATCTTCCGGAGGAAAAGTGCCTGCAGCATTGATACGGTAACCCAAAAACGTTACCTCAGCTGCCCCGAGTACACACTTCGCCGGGTTGATGACCACTCCATACTGGTGCAGTCGGTGAAACAAGAGTCTGAGGTGTTCAGCATGCTGCTGGGAGTCTTTCGAGTACACGAGGATGTCGTCGACGTATGCGAAACAGAAGTTAAATCCCCGCACGACTTCGTCTATAAACCTTTGAAATGTCTGTCCAGCATTTCTAAGACCAAAGGTCATGTAGGGGAATTCAAAGAGCCCAAAAGGTGTGATTATAGCTGTTTTACAAATATCATCGGAATTTACTGGAATTTGTTGATATGCTTTAACCAAATCCAGGGTACTAAAAACTGAGCATCCAGACAAGTTGTGGCCAAAATCCCCTATATGGCGGACGGGGTAGCAGTCCGGAATTGTGCGGGCGTTTAGTGCGCGGTAGTCACCGCACGGCCGGTAAGTCTCGTCTTTTTTAAGCGCGAGATGTAGCGGAGAGGACCATGAGCTGCTAGAAGGTCGAGCGGTGCCTACGCGAATCATCTCTTCGAATTCTTTCTGTGCAGCTTGAAGCTTTAGAGGGGCTAGACGACGTGGTCGCGCTGTTACGGGTGGGCCATCGGTAGTTTTGATAAAATGCACCGTAGAGTGCTTCACCTCTTTAGGCGCGCCAGGAGGTCGTGATATGCTCGGGAATTCGGTTAATATGTGCGAGTATGGAGAATCAGGCGATTGAATAAGTTTAACACTGGGTTGGTTGATTGAGGAAAAATCAGTTTCAGCTGACAACCCTGTTTTACCATCTCGCAGCCTTCCGTGGGCGCAGTCTGGTAAAAGGTGGTAATGAGCAAGGAAGTCGGAACCAATTATTGGAGTTCCTACTTCTGCGACTATGAATTTCCATGTGAAATCGCGTCTTAAACCTAAGTTCAATTTGAGTTCGATCAGCCCAAAAGTATTTATTTTAGTGCCATTGGCTGCTAAAAGTTCGTACGGAAGTGGCTTATTTTTACCCTGGGAGTAACGTCTAGGTAGGCACGAAAGATCGGATCCAGTCTCGATTAAAAATCGTCGGCCCGAGAACCGATCAGTGACAAATAGACGGCGACTTGTTAGAGAGCAGTCAGTGGTCGCCACTACTGACTGCTGCTTGAGTTTCCCTGTGGTACAGGACTGGACCAAGTGCATGGTTGTATGCACCTGGAAGCTTTCGCAGCGAATCGCCTGTGGTACCAGCATTGGCCGTTAGGGATGCGTGACCGTGAGCCTGAACGACTGCGGTTATTTCGGTCATTATTCATGGTGAGGCCGGTCACAAGCCGTGTTAGGTCCGCCACTTGCTGTTGTAGCAAATTTATTTGTGCCTTGGTGTCATCACTAGATGATGATGATCTACCTGCTGCATGGACATTAATTTGCTGCGGACTGATTTCATGCAGCTTATCAGCAAGGTCGCCCAAGTCCTCAAGGGATGACTGTTTTTGGGCAACTAAAATAGGTATCATGTAATGGGGCAACCTATTTGTCCAGATACTTTGGAGTAGCTGCTCTGGGAAAGATGTACCCGCAAGGGTCCTGAGGTGACGAAAGAATGATGAGGGCTTCCTATCCCCTATCTCCTCTTTCTCAAGAAGCCTCCTCATTTTCTCCTCATATGACTCAGAGAAACGGGAGATGAGGGCTTTCTTAAGGAATGTGTAAGGTTGCTCCTTAGGTGGCTTAATAATTATATCCTCAACCTCAGTAGCAGATTTTGTGTCGAGCTGACTTATGGCATAGTAGTACTTAGTCAATTCTTGTGTGATGCCGTTAATGTGGAACTGTGCTTCTAAGCTTGCAAACCAGAGTCCGGGTCGGTCAGGCCAGAAGGGAGGAACGCGGATGGATACTCTACTGACCAATATAGGTTGAGATCCAGATGTGGAGGGGTCTATGGACTGTTCACCACCAGTTCCAGGTTCAGGATCCAGAAAAATCTCTTTTCCCTCAGTGGCCATTGCGTTAATATACAAGTTATCTCACAAACAAAAACACAATTCAAAGAAGGGAAATGCAGCAAATATTATATAACAGTAGCACAACAATAAAATCAAAGTGTTAAATAATCAGTATGAAAAAAAAAAAAACATAATAAAAGAACACGATAGAAAAATATAAAAAACATATACATGCAACCGCAGCCAAATAAAAGTTAAGTGTGAACAGTAAAAAAAAATAGATTCTGCCAAACACCTATAGTGCGTCCGTGCCCCCAATGGAATTAAAAATCAAAACATGCAGAATGCACCAAACGTAAGCAGAGATAAATTAAAATGTTGTTTCTGTTGAGGCATTCAGTTCAAAATTTAGCACTTGTTCTTGAAGAAACACCGTAGTATTTACATATGTTGTAGGTATCCCTGGAGAGTTTGAGAAAAAGAAAACAAATAACTTACAGCTTTCTGCTGTCGCACTATTCACTATGCAACACAACACAAGCTTCACGTTTAAAGATTCTCTGGAACGCAGCCGGATTACGTTTGACGTTTGCAGACAGCAATGACAGGCGACATATGGCAGGCTCTGTCACGTTTCGCGCACTAACGGAGAAGTTTCCATAAAAATCCGCACAAGAAAAAATGGCGCTGCAATCGCGGAATTCGAATGGTCTTTCTTGTTTCAGGTCGATAAAGTTCAAATACCTTGTAATTTGAACAGAAACTATGCACGGCCGGACACTATACCGTTGGTCGATGAAGTATTAGCTCGAAATTGCGTACATATTCTTCGATTGTCGTAGATAATCTCGGGTAATGGCGGCAAGTAGGTATCGACATCAGACTTGTACACGAAGAAAACTGCAGCCTGGGATGAGTGTAAGCTCGTTGCGCTTCACGATACTAGATCCCAATTCTTCTCTTTACGTTGGAATGTTCTTCTATCGTCGGGGTCACCAATTTAGGCGCGTTATGCGCCCGGTTTATACAAATGAAACAATGTTCACTAGTAGATTAGGTGTGTATTTGTTCCATTACACAGTACACATAATATAACAAAGGCAATACGGAGAACACACAGTTGGTAAATATGGAATAGAGCTTAGAACGTTATTCGTGTGTAACTTAAATACTTTTTCTGAGCTTTACGTTCTGATTCAAATGCTCGTTCTACTAGTCCAAACTTTTTAACCATAGACCTCTCGTCTATTAACATAAATAGTGTTGTCACCAAAATAACTAAGAGTGGGAACCATAGGTATTAGTTTGGTTCGCCACAATGTCTTCAGCAGTTTTAATTAAAGAACTATCCATAGGAATTTTATTAACTAGTTTTAATGCGTTTAAATTGTAAAGTAGGTCTATAAACTCAGCTAACAAAGTGTATAAGTTCTTATACAAGAGCATAAGAATACCTAACTTGATAATGCTTCGCTTATCAGATAATGAAACGGGCGGTCGTAGGTATTCTAGAACGTTCACTTCAAAAGTTCAAAAGAGCACTAGTAGATATCTACATATTCCGTACTAGACTCGAGAATTCGAAATTCAAACTTTTAAAGTGAACAGCACACTGTCAGTTTGATACAAATAGACAGTTATATTCGAGTATCGTTAAAGAATACGGTCTTAGTAAGTTAAGAACTCGTCAGAATGCAGCCGGGGAGAGTTTCCTTCGAGTATTCTACCAGATAAGATAATGCGTGGCAGCGTAGCCTATGATTCTCAATTACTTACTGCACCGACTACATGCCATTGCAGCTCACTAAAGGCGCTAGAGCTGTAAGATAACACATAGAGGTGCGACTCGATGGCATGCGGCATAGCTTTAGCGAAACCTTCGACTTTGGTATACAGGATGCGAGGGAAATTGACGTGCTAACTGTTACAATGAATTTAAAACATGATTCTAGACCCAAAAGGGCTGAAATTTACCGTTGGTTATGAAAAAAATAGTGTGATACAAAACTGGCAAAACCACATGGTCAAAATGTACAGGTACAATTTCTGTTTTTTTTTTTTTTATAACTTACGAGAAATTCCAATTCCCGGTCTAGAATCAAATACTGAATTCATAGTAACAGTTTGCGCGTCGATATCCCCTAACACCCTGTAGTAAAGGTTAAAACCTGTTACGTATCCGCAATGGATCACGTTCGTACGTTGTGTGCGTGTCTTTATTTTGTAAAGTACGATTTTACTGAGAAATAAGCCTTATCGGAGGTCTGCACTGGATTTGAGTGTTAGGTACAAGTGTTTAGGTACTTTTATTGTAGTCATGGGATTTGAGTAAGGTACTTCAGTGTTATTGAAAATATGTAGACGAAATACCTACATTGAAAAAAAATGTTTATTTCCAATGTAAGTGGTTTTAGGATAGGACCTCCTGGAATTTATTTTTACTGTCAATACAAATCAAATCTGACGTTTGATTATTTCTGTAAAAAGTCTTAGAAAGGATAGTGCATTAGAGCCGTTGAGTCTGTTGTCTATTATTTTTGTAACATTTTTGTTTCAACGATTGTCATTTTCTGACGTAGATATTATTAAACTCCCTGTTTTATGTAGATATTATTGATATAATAAATAGTGAAGAAATGTGTAGTATGTTTTTTTTTTTTTGTATAAAACAAACTGAACATTCATATTATCTTGTTTCAGGTAAGCATTCCACAAAAGCCAAAAGTCTCGAACTCTCAATGAAGGGTAAGGCATACGAGTTCAAGCTCAACTCGTACTCCCTTTGATGCGTCATTCTAATACGCGTGTAAGTATACAATGATGCGTGCTGCCTAGATGTGCTGCGAGAAATAATTACCGCGTGCATTTAGAAAAGTAAAATGGTAACGAAGTGTGCTTGAAGGAAGCAGCGGAATTGAAGTGCATTTTCTACAAATCGCCATCTATGCATGCATGGCCACAAATTATTCTGACATCCTAATGTATTTTCTAGAGAAAAAACCCGGTAAGAATCGAAATTACTCTTAAGGTAGATTGTCCAATAGTCAGATAACTTATACCTGAGGAATAACTATTGCGGTTTGACAGCTTTTCTATCGAAAATATGTCAAATTGACATAATTATTCTTCAGATAAAAGTTATTTGACCATTGAAAAATCAGCCCCTTAGTATATTACTGAGAAATGGTGAAACCTTAGCAATAACATTGTGCACTAAGATATTTTTTACGATTCTGACATTGCTTGAAATTTCGATGGGATCGAATTCAAGGCAAAATTCTAACTAAATAATAGGTCTTTACCTATGAAATTGCCGTTTTGTATGAAAAAAATTAAACGAATTTTTTTCATGAATTTTTTATTTGTATTAATCGAAGTAATCACCCATGCAATCAATGCATCTTTGCCATCGCAGTGGCAGTTTATTGATGCCCTTCTTAAAGAAATCAGCTGGACGGGAGGCAACAAATTCTTCAAAGGCATTTTGTACTGCCTCTCGGGTATTAAATTTTTTTCCCGCCAAGAAGTTATCCAAATTCTGGAAAAAGTAGTAGTCTGTAGGCGCAAGGTCTGGTGAGTAGGGCGGATGACGGAGAGCTTCCAACCCCAGTTCTTGCAACTTGGAGACCGTCTGCTGTGCAGTATGAGGTCGCGCGTTGTCGTGCAGGAGCAGCGGAGACGAGCGATTGACCAATGCTGGTTGGAGATGCGCCAGCTTCTCCATCATTGTGTTCAGTTCTTCACAGTACACATCTGCAGTAATGCTCACCCCGTTTGGTAAGAAGCTGTGATGAATCACACCGGCGCTAGACCACCAAACAGTGACCATCACTTTTCTAGGGGTAAGTTTTCGTTTAGGGCATTGTTTAGGTGCTGAACCAGGATCCAACCAACTTGCTGAGCGCTTACGGTTATCAAACAGAATCCATTTTTCATCGCAGGTAACAATGCGGTTCAAAATTCCTTCATTTGTGTGTCTGTTGAGCAGTGCAAGGCACGTCTCGACGCGTACTTCGCGCTGGCGATCATTGAGTTCGTGGGGCACCCATTTGTCAAGCTTTTTTACCTTGCCAATTTGACGCAAATGGACCAATATTGTTTTGACGCTAACGTCGAAAGCTGCTGCTAATTCAGCCGTAGATTGTGTATCATCAGCTTCCACAATCGCCTTTAATTCGTCATTGTCGACCAAAGTCTTCGGACGACCGCGAGGTTCATTTTTCAGGTCGAAATTTCCAGAACGGAAGCGAGCAAACCAATAACAGGTGGTGCTTTGGTTTGTAGTGTTAGCTCCGTAAACGTCGTTGATGTTGCGTGCCGCTTGTGCCGCGTTGCTGCCACGACGGTACTCATATTCCATAATTACTCGAATTTTTAATGTATCCATGATGACGAAAAAGATTGAAATGCGATGAAAATGTAACACTAATCAATAAAGAAATGACTACTTTTAGAAAAAAAAATCCATGTTTTTAAAATAAAATTAATTTGAAATTAGAATTCTTAGCCAAACAAAAATTATTTTGATTTGAAATGGCCAGTACTGCAGAACGGCAATTTCATAGGTAAAGACCTAATAATAATATGTATCATGAAAACTTGAATATAAATTAGTTTTATTCCCAAACAAACGACAACCATACGCTCAAAGTTTAACATTTTTAAATGTGTTAACGTTTTATTTCATCAAATATCAATTCACTAAAACCGAAAACGTCATCCGAAAACCGTAAAACGTTTCCAGTGTTTGTAAATCCACGGCCTTTGATTATACACCGGAGGGAATGTCCTTTGAAGTCCACCGCTAGGTCGGTGGTCCATATTTACAGTTTCTTTTTGTTCTCACATCTCAGCTTCCGTCCATTCGCATTGTCCATTAAAGGATCATAGGCCATTATGCTAAGCAGTTTGTCGAACTCCATATTACTTTATTACACCCATTATTTTGTTTGTGACCGTATTTTTATTAGACGGTATAAAAATGGATAAAGTTGATTCTGGGGAGTGATGTTTGGTGTCAACATAGATAGATTATGTTTGATTACGGTTGATGTTAGCATACCAAATATTATGATACAAATAGAGGCAAGGCTCTACTTTTAGTTACGTAAACAACATTCATAGAATTCTGTGATTTATATCGAATATAAACTTAGAGGAAAAAACGTAAACATAACAGTAATACAATTATAGAAAGCTTTTCAATCGTTTGTTTTGATTTGAAAATGGAAAAATAATGTTTATCCCGTGACTAGACTCCACATGACGTGTGCCAGTACCACATCAATTACAATTGCTAATCCAAACGCGGACTAAAACACGCAACAATGAAAAAACGTATACATTTTTAAATTTCAAATCCAATCCTTTCTGTATTCTCTTTGCATTGCTACCCACGTACGGGTTTGCTCCTGTAAAATATTAATAATACAATTCCGGTTCTATTTTCGTAGTCACTCACTGGTTTAAGAGGATTTCGCGGCAGTGAGACGTTTACAAGAGCCGTAACAATGTTATTCTTCGCCTTGACAAGCTCAGCCGGGAAGCCGACCGATCAATCATCGAACAGTGCGGTACGTTCGGGCGACGTGCCAACTGTCGATTCGTCGATCCGGATGCCGATATCGATAGGAATCGGAACTGATGCTCGTGTTGTTCGGTTTTTGTTGGTAATTATAACAAGAGGGAAATGTTGTGGATATTTAACTGTTAAAAGTGTTTGTATGTATTTTTAATTTCATATGTATATCTAAATAACAGACGGGATATCAAACAAAAGTAAAAGAAGCATAAAAAGAACGGAAGTATTTTAAGCCTTGTAAAGGAAATCATTCCGATGTTAATAAGAATGGTTGACGTGCCGCCACCGTTCGGAAAGGGATGTCACCTACAGACATCACTACTTCTAAGCCCCTTTCCAGGGGGATTTAATCGGGATAATACATGTGTCGCATCTTATTACCAAACTGAGATTGTGGCAGGAGCAAACAAGCTGTAGGCCCTCTCTATTGCGAGTCAACATGATATCACTTACGGAACCTCTCCTCACAAAGTGTATTTGTATTGATGAGTTCTTTTTCATCTTTTAGTGTATCCACTTACGAACAGCGGATTACATTATTCACGAAATATCGATACTTAATTTTATATCGACTAACATTATTCGATTTTCCAGAACGCCACTAAACTATGTTATAAATATTGTTATTCTTAATTCGAAAGAGACACTTTGCCTATGACACTTAATTCAAATTATAGTGTCAAGCTGTCAACGATTGTCGAATGAGTTCCCAATAAATTATCTTCAAAGTAATCGTAAACGCGTACAATTCCTATCATCGTTGAATAAAATAAAAACATGCTTGATTTAACTGCTCTCTAGTGACAAATGTAATAAATTCCGTACTGGGAACTCGTAAAAAGTGTATCGTATGTAGACGTCAGCGCCAGTCGACGTAATGTGACGTTGAATTAGTTCCTCTTAACTTTCTAATAAACAAACTGAAATGACATAATAGTGATGAGACGATAGTGCGCGTGATTAGTATTATAGTGGCACTGTGAGACTGAACTATATATTTTTTTATGCATTTCATACAATAAAATGTTTATATCTCTTAAAACTTTAACTATCTAGATCTACATGTGGCTATTAATGGATTAATTTGGTCAACTGGTTGATGTGAAGGGAAAAGAGTTTTAATGCAATTATTGTGACGAACACCATTTTCACCATTGGCATTTCAAATAGCGTTTTGCTTAGGAACAACACTATTTAAAATACCAATGGTGACAATGTCACTTTAGTGGATATTCCTAGATTTGAAGTTTATCTTTGGCCATAGGCAGTTTTAAACGTAGCGCAAAGCAAACAAGAATGACCAACGCTTCTGCAACAAATACCTATAACTCAAACTAAAAGCGTTAATTTCAATTAAACCTTTTACAGGCACTTTTAAATCGTCAAAAAAAAAATCAAATTTGAAGCTAGGTGCCCATTCCAAAACGTAGATCTCTATGGAGAAGAACGGGCAAAATCAAAATCAAAATCAAAAGTCATTTATTCAAACTAGGCTGAGAGTCAGCACTTTTCGAACGTCAAAAAAAAAAACACAAGACAGTCCCCCCAAAACGCCTACCTTTCGATACTTCCTAGTGCTTTAGCTGGCAAGAAACTCCAAGGACACTCTTTTAAATCATGGGTATTACAAAATCTTGGGAACATTATTCTTCGTGCTTCTATATGTGAGAACACTGTAAAAAAAATAAGATTCAAAATAAGCCATGCAGTTAGGAGATGACCAGTCTCAAACGACGGCGCCCGTTCACGAACTTGACGCGTGGATCAGCACCATCCAGCTCAACCATTATCTAGGGAACCGAATACCGACATATAGAGGCAGGTACTTCTAACTGTAATAGATTCTGTAGTCCAAACTTATTTATTGCTGTCCTTTTCATGCCAAATCTGTTCTAGTTATAATTTCTTCGAATAATCTCTTTCTGTGTCCGTTAATAATTAAATGTTGTTTAACTATTTTCGTTCATTTTCGCCATTAAAATAGATATGACGAAATAATAACGTAGTGATCCAAGAATCTCTTTGATGATATCATTTGTTTTCTCAAATTAATTTCAGTAAGTGCATTAACGAAAGGAATTATAAATAATAGCCATTATTATGCCTACGTAACGGCCGGTTCAGTAGAAATCTGTCAAAATTTATAAATTTTATCATATTACTCAATTAATATTGAGTTATTTATGACCCCGTTGTGTTAATATTATTAAATTGCTAACGAAGGTAATGGATGGTAGAAAAGGACACTTTATCTGAGAAGTGATTGGTGTAATCACCAACTTGATGGCTTGATATTTGATACTAATTAAAGTTTATTGGACCTTAAAATATTATAGACCCCATTCTATTTTCATAGAACAAAACTAAATACGCAATAATCCGTAAAGTCGTTTATTAAGTAGGTTTTATTTGTTTTATAACAGTTTAGAGTCATATTTTCTTCAGTTTTAGAGGAGATAAAACTCGTTTTAGTGTTAATAAAATGTCTACCTTGCGGGATCCCTCTAGTCGTGGGTGTCACGTGAGGCAATCAAGAGATTATTACATATGTCATGGCTGTAATGTATTAAATAACTGTGTAACTTTAAGTGTTGGAAGATATTACTAGTCTGTTAGGCACCGTCATCTTTAAATTGAACACTCCAAATTGCAGTGGCAAATCTCCACAGTGTTGGTGATTAAACCATTATCCCTGTAAGATCATTTTACAACCTAATGCGTTTTAAATTACGGATATACAGGACTCAAACCAAGCGTTCAGAGAATTATTCGTTCGTATAATTGTAATAGCGCGTGTGAAGAATTTCTTAATTGATGTAATAAATTAAATGGCTCAGTCGAGTCTTTCGGCTCTTTTGTGATAACGTGTTAAGATTATGAGATTTATTAGAACACGGAAACTGTGTACTAATTGGCGTTTTATGAGGGCATGGACGTGTTTGTCTATTGTTTACATTTCGATATAGTTATTAAAAGGTCTAATCCATTTTATTGGAACATGGATGGTTACGGATGTTTTTGGTATGTAGCTTGGTTGCACTGTTTTGAAATGTTATTATGGATGTGGTTGAATTGGTTTAATTTATTAGTAAATCAATGTTATCCTATTTATTTGCCCTGAAACCTAGAGTACAAACTATACATGAATTTCTAACTCTTCTCCAAGACGATATTTTCTTTATTTATATATTTCATCTGTACCTGTGTATATCACTGAACTCCTGGACGCTGGAACGATTTTGATGATTTTTTTGTGTATGTTTGCGTAGGTCCCTGAAAGGTTTTGATTCAACATTAATCCGGGTAGGTTAGGCCCTGCAAAGCCAACATTCAGCAAGAACAGAGTCTGTTGGGTCCACTAGTAAGCTATTAATTCTCTCTCTTTGCCTTTTTTTAGTGTCAGATAAGCAATCATTTCATTCAAATTAGCATTCTCCTTTATCAATATCCCTTACTTTTATCATACAAAATCCTTTCACCCACTTAGACACGTATATTAGTCACCAACATTCCCGTGAGAGTTTACCTATACTATCCAAAGTACTCGACGACTAGAGTGTCTTTTGTTTTAAATTTAGTTATTTTATGAAACTGTCGGTAAGTGCTAGCTTTAAATTAAGTCGAGTATGACAAGTTTCCCTCGCGATTAGATAAACAAAGAGGTCCTCGACTCCTTTGTGGAATTGTAATATGTAAACCAAATATTTGTGTGGTTGGTACAAGAGTTGTTGGGAAATGATACTTCATTTCTTAAAACTATTTCATAACATTTACAAAAGTATACATTTTATAACTAAAGAACATGGCCACTCTTGGCTTCGTTATTTCAACGAAGTGACATCGTCTTGAAATAATGTTCATAATATCTGGCATCTTCGTTACTAATTAATTATATCGAATCCTACAGCTGTTGTATGATTGTAACAATTCAGTTTGAATTAATGCTACAGTGTACGCAGCAACGACGCAAATATAATAGCCATTATTGCCATTCTAAAGACAAGCACAACTGCCACCCTGCCACTACAAATAAGTCGGAAACCAAATTAGAATAGTCTACTGAGCATTCCAGCAAGCGAAATACTAAGCTGTATTACAATTTTCATCGCTCGAACAATCACACACGGCTTTGATTTACGTAGGTACCGTCTTATCTCAGATGAAAAGCCGACTTCTCTAAGATAAAAGGAATAAATCACATGTCAGCCGACCGACTTACGCTGCACGAATCCTGAATCTTGCCGGGAAATACCTTCTCCCTTGAAGATTATCTACAACTTTATTTTGTTCTCTATATTACTATCAATTCATTGTTCCATATTGGACCACTGTTTTGGTTGGTTGTTTTGATGTGAGATTTTATATTTTCGTTACTTTTCTGATGTGGGTAATAAATTGATGTTACAGCCGATTTATGTGTTGACTAGCTTGTGCCAGCAGCTTCGCCCGCGTGGACGTCGAATTATCCCACGGGAACGTATTACCGGACTAAAAAGGTTCCTATTTGTGTGCCAAATTTCATCCAAATCCATTCAACCGTTTTGGCGTGATTGAGTAATAAACATACAAACATGTAAACATTCAAGCATACAAATTGCACATTTATAATATTTGTAGGAAATAGGATTTACATGATGTTACAATTTTCTTTTCAATTTTCCGTACCTACTTAAGTATGCTCCTTTAATTCACTTATCGTTAAGCAAGGAAATGGTATCAAATCTAAATAACCAGTTTTCACCTTTAGTAATGAAGTTGTCATTGCGTTCGGAAGTATATAAGTAAAGGGCGGCAGGGCAGCCGGTCATTAGCGACCCAACACTCAGGACCGATAAGATAAGCCAAGTTCGGCCCCTTTAGTCCTTATCGTCACGTCAAAATATTTTATGTGCCGCGATTAGTGGCCGGACAAAAAACTTAGAGCAATTATTATGGTTGTTTAGTAGTGTGGGAAGCCCGTACTAGGGATTGTGACTCCCTGGTTTATAAGGAGATGTACTTCCATTTAAAGTTAAGAGCAGTAATTGTCCTTCAGTGTGATCCCTTACTTAGCGTGGTTTTTTGTTTGATAATATGATGCTGTTAGTTATGATGGCCGCTTCACAGTATATGAAGCTTCGTCCTCGCAATGGGATCAAAGACAATTTTTGTGGTGGCAGATATATTTGAGCAAAACATTCTAAAGTGGCTAAGTAAATAAGAACTGCATGATTCGACCGATCAGGTTAAGCTACACTTGCCGCAGTTGGTCCATGAATGGGTGACCATTTTTATATACCAAGACCCCTCCGTGCCTCGGAAAGCACGTAAAGCCAATGTTCTCGGCTGTCGTTCGTAGTTCTTTGACAGTCGTTACGGGTCGTCCGAACTTCAGAAGCCTAAAAGTCTGACAACCAGTCTTACCGAGGGGTATCGTACCTGCTACCTACTGTACCCTGTAACTGGGTCTTGGACGTCAGATGTGAATGGAAAGGCTAGGTAGTTGATGATAATCAAATCAAAATAAAAATATTTTATTTCACATAAACTTGCATGGGCACTTATGAAACGTCAGAAGATTCTCAATTGTAAAGTTATAACTGCACTGTAAATTTTAGCATTATATTTAAACTATGACTCATCGATTTCAGAACTTAACCCATTAATAAATTAACTACTCGTCGAGAAGCTTAGAAAGCTGCTTTTCAGTGCTTACCAAAATAGGTAATTTATCAGTGAAACTGCGTACAACTTGTTGTAAATAAAAAACCTAAGATAGCGATGACATAAAAAGATTAGCCTAAGAACTTATGAATAAAGCATTGGAATTTCAGTCACCCATAACCGTTGCTTTCCTTCGCAAAGTAACCTCGCCTATTCACTTGGACGTAAAAATGTTGAGCAGCGTTTTTAAGCCTCTCAACACGCGAAGAAAGTAATGCTCATAACCTTGGTATAATGCTTTTTCTATTTTCAAGATAAGGCTGTTAGAAATTCATTCCAGAATATAAGTACTCTTTTTTCCTTGTACTTTACATATTTCGTGACGAAGTGCTTAAAGATATGATAGGCTTCTATTTTTTACTTGAACATCAAATATTACTACTTACTTCGGGATGGGTATTAATGGTGCGTTGCTGTATTTAAGATACTGCTGAATAGAGTTGGTATCATTAATTTTGAGCTGCTTATGTTGAATATTGAACAGAGCAAGCATCTGTTATTAATGGATATGTTAATTCTTTTCTTAAGTGTATTCGTTCTTGTTGTAACCATTCGTCGTTGAAGTTCTAACACCACGTAAGTCATTTTTTGGCTGTTTTGACATTTTGATGCCATTCGCTAGAGAATCGGAAAATTAAGCAGTTTTTTCTCTCTCCTGAAAAGTTGCTATTTTTGACTTACGTGGTGTTAGAACTTCAACGACGCATTGCTATCATTAGAAAAGTGTTCAAAATTGACGCAGTCAAGTTTGACAGCCTGTGGGTAAAAAACATTTGACGACCAACACAAGGGTGGCAGCTGCCATTGTTTCATCCGAAATTTACCCAATTTGGACGTCATGTTGTTGCTTTTACGTAATGAGGTTTTAATTCTGAAACACCTCTTGTAAAGGTGACTGGGGACGACAAAATGACCTTTTATTTTTACTTTAATTGTGTTTCCAACGAAATATGAAAATTGCTTTTTAATTTAAAGTTGACTACAAAGTTTTATAATAAACTTGGGGAGATTTAAATAGTTGAGAAGTTACTCAGTTGAAGTTTATATGGCCAGTATTTGTAAATACTTTATAAGTATAGTTACTTTAAATTGCTTCTTTGACGATATCTTCGAGATTTACTTGAATTTCTTGTGTTGTTTCTAATGGTTATTATATTAATGCTGATTAAGACTTTTGACTTTGCAAACTTCAAATACATATATTCTCATCTCGATTATTGTTTATGTATAAAGTTCAGAATTAACTTTGTCCAATTTATAGCGTTGCTAATTGCTAATATCATTACAAGACTGTAATAATCCAACGCTGTAATCTCACAACTCTAATAATATTAGGTCTTTACCTATGAAATTGCCGTTCTGCAGTACTGGCCATTTCAAATCAAAATAATTTTTGTTTGGCTAAGAATTCTAATTTCAAATTAATTTTATTTTAAAAACATGGATTTTTTTTTCTAAAAGTAGTCATTTCTTTATTGATTAGTGTTACATTTTCATCGCATTTCAATCTTTTTCGTCATCATGGATACGTTAAAAATTCGAGTAATTATGGAATATGAGTACCGTCGTGGCAGCAACGCGGCACAAGCGGCACGCAACATCAACGACGTTTACGGAGCTAACACTACAAACCAACGCACCACCTGTTATTGGTTTGCTCGCTTCCGTTCTGGAAATTTCGACCTGAAAAATGAACCCCGCGGTCGTCCGAAGACTTTGGTCGACAATGACGAATTAAAGGCGATTGTGGAAGCTGATGATACACAATCTACGGCTGAATTAGCAGCAGCTTTCGACGTTAGCGTCAAAACAATATTGGTCCATTTGCGTCAAATTGGCAAGGTAAAAAAGCTTGACAAATGGGTGCCCCACGAACTCAATGATCGCCAGCGCGAAGTACGCGTCGAGACGTGCCTTGCACTGCTCAACAGACACACAAATGAAGGAATTTTGAACCGCATTGTTACCTGCGATGAAAAATGGATTCTGTTTGATAACCGTAAGCGCTCAGCAAGTTGGTTGGATCCTGGTTCAGCACCTAAACAATGCCCTAAACGAAAACTTACCCCTAGAAAAGTGATGGTCACTGTTTGGTGGTCTAGCGCCGGTGTGATTCATCACAGCTTCTTACCAAACGGGGTGAGCATTACTGCAGATGTGTACTGTGAAGAACTGAACACAATGATGGAGAAGCTGGCGCATCTCCAACCAGCATTGGTCAATCGCTCGTCTCCGCTGCTCCTGCACGACAACGCGCGACCTCATACTGCACAGCAGACGGTCTCCAAGTTGCAAGAACTGGGGTTGGAAGCTCTCCGTCATCCGCCCTACTCACCAGACCTTGCGCCTACAGACTACTACTTTTTCCAGAATTTGGATAACTTCTTGGCGGGAAAAAAATTTAATACCCGAGAGGCAGTACAAAATGCCTTTGAAGAATTTGTTGCCTCCCGTCCAGCTGATTTCTTTAAGAAGGGCATCAATAAACTGCCACTGCGATGGCAAAGATGCATTGATTGCATGGGTGATTACTTCGATTAATACAAATAAAAAATTCATGAAAAAAATTCGTTTAAATTTTTTCATACAAAACGGCAATTTCATAGGTAAAGACCTATTATTATCATAACCAATCTACATTATAATTTCAAAAGTTAATATCAAAAGCACTACCACGCAGATGTCGAATAACAAGTTTACGTATTCGTAGTACGACACGTACCACTAAGTACGCCATTACGTAGCATTTCCGACAGTAAATTGCGTATCGATGTTACCGCACTATGTGATTTCACGGTGGAGCGTGTTAATTTTGCCAATATTACCGTCGTTATATGCGAACATCGAGGGAACATACGGGTTGTTTCCTGCGTAGCGTATGCTCTGATTGAACCCTATTCTGAATTAATTTTAGAGAGTGCGTGAACAAGCTAATTTCTGGATTATAATCTGTAACATCGCCGACCTTTTTAAACCTGACCAGCAGAATTTGGAAAGGGTGAAAGGTGACAATTATCAATGTTTTCGAGTTACAAATCTAAAACTAACACGGTAGAAAACATCGTCAAGATTTTTACACTTAAACACATTATAAAATTTAAATAGCTTTGGTGTCTACTCATCATTATCTGCTTAGCCTTTTCCAAACTATGTTGTAGTCGGCTTCTAGACTAACCGGATGCAACTGAATACCAGTATTTTACATGAAGCGACTGCCTATCTGACCTTTGGTGTAGGCACCAAAGGAGGCAGTAGGCTGAATAATGAAAAAAATAAAGCTCTAAAAAACCTCCAATGACATACACCTACATGACCTACAGCAAATACTGTTATTACAGCCATCCATCGTCAACTGTCCAACAGAAATGCAAACCCATAATTTCCTAAAGTGCGCATTTAGGAGCACATGAGCAACATAAATTTCATCAAACAAATAGCTCGTTAGGTACTGTGACGTCACGGCGTGCCACCAGCTGCCCATTCATTGTCATTTACTTTGATGCTCTATTGATCCTGGTAGGCATGCTGGCTTATTAATATACTACAAGCCATAAACTTGTGGCGCGAATATTCAGCGCATTTCCTTGGGAAAATGCAAAGAGTGATAATATGGCCGTAACCCCCGTTTACAGTCGGCTGACTTTAGCTGTGGTTAAACCAAATTGTACATGATGTAAACTCCTCTAAATATGGTCGATGTGACAGTTAACTGGGAACTAATGTTTGGTCCACATTTCTATAAATCAGTCTCTGCTCTAGATACATGTTGGTGACACGCGACGGAGATTTGATAGCTGAAATTGTACAAATATGGACTTGACTTAGCGAATATGTTTCCGATAGGTAACAGCTTCTGAAATAACTAACTTTGTCAAAAAATTCGTATTTCTTCCTCGTAAAGTCGTATTTAACCTTAAATATTTAGGGGACTTTCACAAAGAAGAATCGCACTTTACTGAAGCCTTGTCTTTTGATTTGCCAACAAAAGTCAGGCTGGGCTACACCAAAAACCACCAATGTACTTATGAAACATTAGAAGCTAGGTGCACGGTTTCAATTGGTCTTTTCCTATGGAGAAGAGCGGGCAAGAAATATCCCTCATATAAAATATGGTACCTATCTTAATATTATTTTTCAGTCTTAAAATAATTTTGTAATTTTTTGTATTATTTGTATAAACCTGAACTCATGGCATCAAATTATAGGGAAAACCATCACGCTTACAAGTCACTGCTTACCGATCGTCTCATTTGTAATTATAATGCATTTTGACAGTAGACCCACCCTCGTACCCAAATTGACATGTAATCGCCTTGGTCCCCAATCTTGGACCATAACACGCATAGGCTCCCGAACACAGAACTATCCCTTTTGTTATAAGATCAAAGACACACTTGGTACGCAGGGAAGCGACGTAATTGATGATGTCTTTTGTGCATTATTAAGCAAGCGTACCTTATTTAATAGTAGTATTACGTGTGATAACTCATTAGTCAATGTATTCTGCTAGTCTATTTTCGTGTGTTATGAATAAAGGATGATGTTGTATTTGTTGTCTTTGACTTTGCAGTCATTTGTTTCGAATCACGGAAGAAGTCGTCTGTAACGACTGTAGGTTCATCTTCATTTCTTTGTTGATCTTTAACTAAGTTCATTCATTGTATTGAGAGCAGTGGTGGCCAAGTGGTAACGGTTGCGACTTACGAGTTCTAGGTCGTGAGTTCGTACCCAGACAGGCGCTTTACTTTGTGTAAATTATTTCATCACCAATGCTCTCAAAACGGTGAAGGAAAACATCGTGAGGAAACCGGATGTTCTAGAACCAAAAATTCGAAGACATGTGGAATCTACCAACCCGCACTGGGCCCGCGTGGTGGATTACGGCCCAATCCCTCTCACCGAGAGGAGGCCTGTGTCCCAGCAGTGGGAACATTATAGGCTGATAATGATGATGAATATGATTCATTGTATTTGTGTTTGCTTATTCCTATATTCTTTACTAGCTGCGGTCCGTGGCTTCGGCCACGTTGATGTCGGAAATTATCCTAAGGGAACTGGCTACCTAGACAAAAAGTAGCCTATGTAACTCTTTACAATATCTATCTGCCAGTGAAAGTCTTGTCAAAATCAGTCCATACGTCTCGGAGGTTTTTTTTTGGGTGGGAAATCATCAACTTCTCCCGCTCTGGGTGGAGCAGGAAGGCGTGTCAGACTTTTACTGACTAAAACCCACCCGTGTTTCCTTAGTAGCCTGTGTGCCAGGGGCGGTGGTATCTCTTTCGAACAAACGTCTCGGAGGTTAGCCGGAACAAACATACAGATGGACAAAAATGTAAAAAAATATTGTTCTTCGTGTCATTTAGTAGCTAGCTGTTATTTGCCATTATCAACAGACACTTAAATTTTATTTATTTGCTATGTAGTAGGTATTAATATGTAGAGACTACTTAGTTACTTATTTTATTTATTTACTCTTGGAAACAAAATAAGTACGACTCAGTTCCGTGCTCGGTGAACTATGGCCATAAAATAATTCATCACACTATCTAACCCTTCGCCATCCCCAGGCGTGACAGCTAATAGTCAAATTAACGTTTTTACGCTCACCACGCTAAGTAGCGTAAAAGCCACCTGCTGACTTGATTACCTAATTGTCCAGCAAACACGCACAAAAAATGTAACATGAGAGGTCACGAGAATGATATAATTACAGTCGAGACTAATAACACAGAGGGTCCTCTAGCGTGCTATGAAACTGGAATTAAACTATTAATCAGATCCTTCATTAGCAATAGAGTAATTACTATGCTTAATGGATAATCTGATAACGTTTTACAATATAATGAAGAACGGTAGCAAAATGCTGTTGGACAAATGCTTCAAGAAAAATGTTCAAATTGATATACACTCACACCTGCAGGCTTAGCACGAGCACCGGTTTGTCGACGGAAGAATAGACATGACTATTTTCTAAATGATGTACAATAGAAGAAGATAACTATGTTTTTTCTATTCATTATCACAGTTATGCGTTCTAAACGAATCATGATTTTGTAGATAATTGTATTTAGATACTTTGTGGCCGTCGAGTAAAAAGTTTGTTGTCAGTGTGATTTTGACAGTTTGGGAAGAAATATTCTTCTGAAATAGTCTACATTTATAAGGACCTAGACAAAGATCGTTAGAAACGAAAGACAAAATGACAGATTGTGGAAGAATATTATACGGTGCGATGTCAAAAATGGAGCAACGAAATATCATTTTGTATTTTTGTATTGAAAAAGCACTGTCTATTCTTCGTAGAAATAGAAAGCGTCATGCTAAGCCTCCTGTGCAATGTTTTCGGGAAGAGTAAACTTCAAACTTCAACAACAAAAAAAAAAAAAAAAATCATTAATAATAATTTTTTTTTTTTTTTTTTTTAAAGCATTTATTTCAATTAGACCTTTCACAGGCACTTTTGAATTGTCAAACAAAAATCGAAGTTGAAGCTAGGTGCCCATTCCAAAAACGTAGATCTCTCTGGAGAAGAACGGGCAAGAAACTCCAAGGACACTCGATATAGAGTAACTCATATGACCTGTCAGTAGGTAAGCTAATTCTGGTGAAAGAACAGATCAATCAGGAAGAGTTGACTTCCATCTTTAAGTTGAAGTAAAAACTAGTCACTATTACCACATTTACATAGTTAATACAAATTATCAGTAGGTATGTCATTTTTCCAGATTTTTCAGTTGCAGATGTAGGTGTCATTGCTTGCCAAGGCAGGCACTTTACTTTGTGTAAATTATTTCATCACCACTGCTCTCAAAACGGTGAAAGAAAACATCGTGAAGAAACCCGCCAGGCCTGAACCACAACCAAATGTGATATCTACCAACCCGCACTGGTCCCGCTTTGTATATTATTGCCAGTGGGCTATGGGTTTCTCGAAGAGAGGAGGCCTGTGCTCCAGCCGTGGGAACATTATAGCCTGTTTTTTTTTTAATCTCTTAGTAGTATTTACACGGTAACTAACCCAAAACACCGTATAAAGGTTGCTAACCACGAAAGCACACGTCTATGACACAATTACGTATCTCCTCTAACAAGACACCTATAGACAGTGTAGCGCACGCACATGCTACACACGGTGTACGTACAACGCCACCGGCATGCGTTCCTCGACTCGAATGCATTTCGCATGCAAAGCGTACCTTCACCCACGCCCACGTCACTTGTTCAGAATCTCTAACTTTAATGAAGGCTTTCGTGGTTGTTCCCGTGGGTTTCAGTAAATGATTGAGCTTATGCGTTCTACAGTTAACTTGTGGGGCAGAGCCGTGTAGGGGCTGTCTATCGACAGATAGAGAAACGTGAACAATTTTGAAACGAATGATTTAATCGATTAAAATTATAATTGGTAAAAATATTGACAAATGTTCTCACCTGTTGTCTGGGGTAAAGACAATGCTGTAGATGGCATCTAGTCACCGTATGAAGAGAACATTGAAAAACTTTTCAGTTCAGTCGACATGAATAGTAGATGTTGATATTTTTCTAATAATTGACTTGCGATCCATCCGCCACCACTTTGCATAGTTCGCACGGTTATTAGGTGATTAAACTTCAAGTATTTTTATTTTCGTTTTCGAATACCTTTCGGGACAAATGGTTTAACTGATGATGAACTCGTACCAAAATCCGTTATGCATTTTAGAAGAACAAAACAGTCACACAGAAAAACACCAAAAGCTACTTTAATTTATAATATGTCATTATCACTCAGTTTTTTTATTTTTTTATTGTGCTAATGTTAGAATTGTTCTGTCATTAACTCAGAAGTAGGTGCCAACATCGATGTTATGTATAGTCTAGATTCACATTTCTGTTATAAATTCGTCATAATACATGCTCGCAATATTTTTTCAAGCCACACAACTTGGTACTCACGGACCCTCCGGTCTCTCTGGTCTCTGGTCGCTGTCAATTCAGCAATCGTTAGTTTATCACAACAACTTCCTTTGTATCTTTTGTTCATGCAATTTGCGTCACACAAGAGCTAATGAAGCTGTCTGGGGCGATGTGGGGGACCAGGGTTTGGACAGTGGGTGAAATAACATGTGAATTGGGTGAATTAATATTAACTACAGCAAGATAATGGTGTGTTAGTGAAAAGAAATCGTTTGTTTACGTTATAAGTGGTCTGGAAAATGTTTCGCGTATTCCCGTTCGTCCCACTGCCGTCGTCCCACTGGTGAGACGAACGGAAATGTAATAAATACCTAATATTATATTTATTCCCGTTCTTCCCACTTTAAACATAATTACAATACACGACTAATTTCAAATTCACTTAAAAAATCTACTCAATATTAATAACAACTGCTCAACAAAGTCAGTGTCATATAAAATACCAGGCTACTTTACCAAACACGTACATTAATCCTTCATAAGCCGACAAAAAGAGGAAAAAGTAAAGTAAAAAACGTCAAACAAAGAAAAACTGAACAAAAATTATGCATGAAAAACACACAGTGGCGACAAAGACGTATTAATTTGCCACACTATGCAATTTTACGCAAAAAAAAGAAAACTCAAAGCCATTATACAAAAACACGGTTCTCGCATACAGGGCTATGAATAGGTAACTACAGTTCACAGTTGATACGCCAAACGGATGAAACAAGACCTTTAATTAAACGTCGGACATTAGGGAATTTAACATTCGATGTCCGTATTCAATCGATTCACTTCACATTGAATCGTTTCAAGGCATAAAAATTTAATTAGCCATCTACCTGACAAGAGTGACAAGTAATCCTTCTCTTTTTGACACTTGAGTAATGAGAGAGAGGTGAGAGGTCCGATAAATTCTTAGTAGCGGTAGGAAGCGGCGTCGAGGCGCATATCCGGCCCATTGTTGGGAGTACGGTCCTTGAACGTCTTTACTAATTAGTCAAAAGCGTAAGCGGTTGTGTGACGGTAATTACGTCATATTGTGGAGCTGTGAATGCTTTGTCACCCCACATTGTTGTTAAACGTAATAATTATGCCAAAGCTCTGGTATTCGTGGGATAATGTTATGAGCCGTAACTTAATGGCGTAAATACGAGTCTGGATTTCCTGTAGACATATTAACCGATTAGAAGCCTTCAGCACAAAATCCGTTCCCATGTTCCGAATAGTCTACGGAAATATAAATGTACCTATTCTGAAAAGTGACAATCACGACTTCTTACGAGCAATGTAACGCTTCTAAACGCTTAATCTTTTCGCTTAGTCTCCTTCAGGCGGGTACAAGCGGCGGCTAAATGACGCGTGTAAGGCAACGCGAAGCAATTTGGCAGCAATTCCCGGGCCGGCTTAGTGCAATGCGACTTCACTATTTTCACGGAATATAATATTTGAACAGGAACATTGATCCTCACATAGATCTCTTGTTATGGTCTAGATAATTTTGTTCGTTTGCCAATATTTTGATCAAAGAGATGGGTTATCATCATATCATACTTATCATGCTTAGGACTCCTATATGCAAACGCAAACCTAAAACGTCTTAGCTTAATATTAATTAATCAGGCAAATTGATTGTTAAGAAAATTGACTAACAACCACAAGCAACAACCAATTCAATTAACAACTGTAATTCTTTGACTGTTGTTTGAAATAGCTATAACAAGGCAAATTTATGTAGTGTCAATTTACTTAAAAACAATTCCCCTTACTACACAAAGATTTCTTAAATAATTAGCTTAACTCCGCACACGTAATTCTATAGGTTTTTTTTGTTCGTATGTTTTAAAACAAAAACTGCCGTTTCCTACAAAAGTGCAATTTATCCAATTCTTACGCAGTTAAATGTATGGAAAGGCACTTTTTTTAACCGACGAAAAATTACAACGTAGTGGAATCCAGAATCATCTAGGTATTGACTATATGGTAACAGACCGCGCATTGTACAGAGTGATTGGAAGATGGGTGCACAGGTTTAAGGCGAAGATTCTTCTGAGACAATCATTGCTTAAATGGTTCTAAATTGTCTGTACTATCTTCGTCTTAAAGCGTTGCACCCATCTTCCAATCACCCTGTATGACCAGCCTATTTAATTTAACATTAAAAATTGTAATAGTAAGAAAGAAAGAAAAAACGTTTATTTGCGGTAAAAATAACGCAAAAAGAAACAGGTAAGTGTACAAAAATAAGAAAAAGTTGAGGGGAACATGCGTCACATCCACGCAAAACGGCTATCGCTCAGCATTTTGCTGCGACCCTATGCAAGACAGAGCCCCAGCGCTGGTTTTCAGCGACAGCCGGCTTTGACGTAACGACGTCGCCCGGTGCTTCAAACAATAATTAGGACACTGTACTGGTACAGCGAACTTATAGAAAAAATTATATAATTTAATGCACCTTGCAAGATGTATAAATTAAGGTGATACAGAAACTTTGTAATAAAGCTACTAAATAACGGATATTTATCACTGTATTCCTGTACTGTCCTGTAAGTGACAGATCACTAGACCGTAACACGAAGCACTGTTAAGTAACCACTTCCCTTGGTCGAGTCCGTAGAATCCCTTGGGATAATCAGTTACACAATGCCTGTACAGTGTACATTCTATTTTTATTGTAGTCCCCGAACCATTAGCATAGGGAAATTAGCTAATGTGATTTTAGAATTAGGTTGGCTACTGTACGCAATTGTACGTTAATATTGAGTACACACACAGGCAGCTATTTTAAACTGCTGATAAGTGGTGGCTGATTCATTCACATTCAAAACTACGTCTTACAAGAAATAAAGATGATTCTAACAGAAGTTTTTTTGAAAGAGACAATTTTGTAACAGACTAGCATAATAGCTTTTTTTGTGTTTAGCCTGTACTGACCCACTGCTGGGCAAGTCCTTCCAGGAACTCTTTTCTCGCGCCACCTCGAACCAACCGTTGTAGTACGAGTCCAGGCAATTTTGCCATAGCTTTCTGGGCAGACCGCGGCAGCGCTGTCCATCTCCCCCCCCGAGTGGGTTCCCGCACTGTCGTTGCGGTGGGGCTCAGTAGCCGTAGGCTCCTAGCCACGGTGAAGCAAAGAGGAACCCAAAGCTGGGGCCGCTCGTCAGGGCTTTTGCCTTCAAGCCGATGACGTAGCGGTCAAAAAGTAGTTGGGCCGCGATGTCGAATGGGAGGCATCGCGGCTGAGGGTTACGGGCTGCGGCAGAGGAGGAGTGCCGGTGCTTCTTAGCAGCGCTCTTTCCTTCCGTGCCCTGGACGGGGCCGCCACCGTTTGATGGCGGACGCGGTGGGGCCGCAGGGGAAGAGGAGTGTCGATATAGCGTTGGCCGCTCTCCCTATCCCCTGCGGCCGAAAGTGGTAGGCGGGACGGCGCGTTGTGTTCCACGCGCGCTGTCGGAGATGTCAGCAACAACTGGTGGGGTCCGCAAGGGCCGATGCCTGCCAGTTGTGCGGGTTGTTCGAAAGAGACACCGTCGCCCCTGGCACACAGGCAACTGAGGGAACACGGGTGGATTTTAGGTAGTAAAAATCTGACCCGCCCTCCTACTCCACCCGGAGCGGGAGAAGTCATTTGATGTTTTCCGACACGCCAAAAAAAAAAGCGCTGTCCATCTTCAGGTACAGTAAAATGATGTTGAAAAAATTGAAATGACAGTTTGTTTTTCATTTTCGGCTGACAACTATTAACGATAACAGTCACGAAAACAACAAAATATATCTTCTCGTTTATCGCAAAACACAAGTAAACAAAATGTAATCTTCAGCCAAACTTCTAATCCAAGTCCCTTCTTCATCAATTTTATTTTCAATTGCCAAACTTTAGCGCGTAAACTTCTTACACAAATCTTACTATTGTTTTCATAATATAATATTGTAGCTTCACTGACTATTATTACGTAGTTACTCTTACAAAACAACTTAAAGATATTTGGCAAAGGTTTCGCCGAGTTTGGTTAACTCTAGCTCCTGTGAAGTAGCAATATTGAACCGTGCCAACAATTGTGTAATCAGTATAAGTATATAGGGAATGGGGGAATGAACTGTCAATGTATTGAAATGGGAATGAAGTTATGAAGAAAATATAAATGGTATCGGTCTCGAATGGGGTACCATTTGGTCCCACGCAGGAGATAGACTAAAGCATTTCTAAGTAGCCAATGTTTCTTTGAATCGATCGACATTCAGAACTGAAGTGGTATTGAAATATACTGGTATAATGTATTTTTGCCATACTTTGGCAAAATAAACTTGGCAAGTACTTGTGTTACGAAAATAGTTTGTCTGAAGAGTTATTTAAGTTACAGAATTCCATAAAAATGTGACTGAATTTATACTTGTCCTTTGAAGGGATTTAATGTAGTTACTTTCTGTTGACTTGTGATATCGTTGGGGATCCAATTTATCCTTTGAGGGAAACGGAGCGCGAAAGTAAGATTACACAGTATGCTACACACTTTCTAGATTTAACTTTGTGGTTTTTTTTTGCGTTTCGGTCTTTTTAGTTTTTGAGTTAACAGCAGCTTACAATGTATTCGTTGTAACGTAATTTATGAGTTTCTATTTAATTCGTTTTCTTTTCTTGCTTAAGATTATTCCATCATCATCATCATTTCAGCCAAAAGACGTCCACTGCTGGACATAGGCCTCCCCCAGGCTCCTCCACTTCGACCGGTCTTGTGCTTCCCACATTTAATTATTCCAAATTTTATTCAATTTAAAAGCCTACTGATTAATGATATTATATCTGTAAGTTTGCACGAACACATCAACCATATTAAAAAAAAAAAAAAAAACTAGCTAAGAAGAAAGGCCGAAACCAACTCAGAGGTACTTACAGTCTATTTTAAAGTCCAGACATAGTTTTGGTCAGATCATGTGAAGACCACGTGGATTAGTGTCAGAAATGCTCTTTACTTTGAAGACAGTCACAATTATCTAGACTCATAATTCAGTAGAAATTCAATGTACTTCCATTCCTAACCCCAGACATACCTCGTCGTAACCACGAAACTATTTCAGCGGAACCTCAGCTTAAATAAAGTACAGAACAAACTAAGGTGTCTGCCAAGACTTGCCAAGGCCCTGAATATTGCAAGCAGGTGTTGCTATCTCTTTCGCACGACCGATGGATATATTTCCATATTTTATGTGTCTAGCCGCCTCGTGGTTTCACTTCCGTTAGAAGCATTTTGCTGTTTCTAGAAGTTGTTGTAGAGGCTTTTATGGCCTACCTTAGATATTAAAGATGTACGTTTATTATTCTGTTGGATGATCTTAATATCTATCTGCTTTGCATAAGTATTAATTTAGAACTACTTAAAGTAAAACTTACTGCAGAAAGTACCTTGTTGCAATACATGCAGAAACAAAATGGAATGTGCGCAGTATAATTTGTACCGCCCCAATGATCATTGTTACTTACTTATTTGTCAAATTGGATCATCTTAAATAATTGATTTGGTTCGATATTTTAAAGTAAAGAACTTCGTTGAATCCAATATTTTCAATCTCAATGATCACTTCATTTCGAATAAAAATATTTTATTAAAATAGATTACATAATAATCGACGTTATAATCGTAAAAACATTGGGATTTTGAATATGTAGATGTGATAAAAATAAGATTACTATCGCATTATGGACCGTTGTTGCATGTTAGGTGAATTATTTAAATTAAAACACATACATTAACGAATTTATTGATGTTACATTAATGTTGTAGTAAGATATATGAATCGATTGATCTCTCTTACAGATTGGAATCGATAATCGATACAATTATTGAGAGTAGATACGAGGACATTTGAAACTTTCACAGATTTATGTGGACTAGGAAATTATTCAAGACTATACAGCTTTAGAAGTAGCGGCTTCGCGTGCGTGGGTGTCAGAAAATATGTCATGAAAACGTACTACCGTAAGTAAAAGTACCCTTTGTGTTAATCCAGGTAATAAACCATATGTGTGTCAAATTTCATCCAAATCCATTCAACTGTTTTTGCGCAATCCGGAACACACATCGAAACAAACAGACAAAAATTCTACAAATCATATTTTCGGCATCAGACTAATTCCCACACCTCGAAGTAATTACTTTATTTCAATTGTGTATATTCAATTTAAATTTCTGACTTCGTTACTATTTAATTTTTATGTATACCTACAGATGTAGAACCAGCAATTAAAATACTAAAAATTTCTGACGCTTTCTACTTAAATCATTCTTTGAGATGTTCAACCTGGTTGAAACTAAATTAAAGGAAGTTATTATATTTTGATTAGGTATCATTAAATCAATCTTCTCCTCAGGTGTTTACGGAAAAACTTTCTTTGTTTACTCACGTATTTTTCAACTTATCAACTAATAAGTCCAATAACTTTTGAATCGACATTTAATGACTCCTTCACTTCATTTTCTGCCACACAACATCTATCAACACGAAGTATAAAGGCATCCATCATAGAAAGTGGTACGTAAAACAATTTTAACCCGTCGCTGTCTAGATTATTACAGTTGATAGTGAACTGTAATTATTAGTCGCACAATACAAACTGTAATTTACAGAGCTGTATTTACTGTAATAGGTTTAATATGTGTCGGAGTTTCTGTCGGTTTATTTGTTATTTTGGTCCGTTGTAAATAAATTGGTTATTTTATATTCTATGTTCCATTTACTTTTTCAATAAAGTAAAGACGATAAAATGTCTAGGTGTGTAGTAACTAAATTAGGTTGTTTTTTTTATGTGTTAATAGTTACAAGTTTTGAATTAGACATTCAAAAGTAGTTTGTAAGTTTAAGTTTCCGCCCGCGGCTTAGCCCGCGTGGAAGTCGGAAATTATCCCGCGAGAACGTACTACCGGGATAAAAAATATCCTATGTGTTAATAAAGGTTATAATCTATCTGTATGCCAAATTTCATCCAAATCCCTTCAGTTGTTTTTCGGTGAAAGAGTAACAAACATCCATACATCCTAACTTTCGCGTTTCTAATATTAGTAAGGAAGTGTAAACAGTCTATTTGATGTCGTGTAAGAGACTTTGATTAAATTATGAGTGTAAAATCTATGCCTACCTACCTACATACTCGTATAGTTGAACAGTTGAGTCTCACTCAAGTGTTCAAGGAAAAAGTCATTAATTTGATTCGGTATAAATGCATTTCATCGATAAATTGAATAAATATGAGAAAGTTTTATCCACAATCTGCATTGTGTTCACAGAAATAATTCCACAATCACATTATATACGACGCAGCCCCCATAATTATTATTTGTACTAAAATAAACACTCGTAGTACTCGTACCTCACCATTCAGTAAACTGCACTCATCTTTCTAATCTTAATGGCTTTTTATTTTTACATAATGCATTTCTAGATAACCACCCACTACATATAGCGGCAATAACTCATCATTTTCAAGTACTCTATCTAAGCAAGCCGCATAATACATCAAAGACAAAAGTCATACATATTTTAATTGCAAAACACTTGAGCTATTCTGGTGACATCTGTAATTCAGATTTGTTCTGGCACGTGAATCATAACAGCACTGCAAAATTTACTTAGAATACAAAGTAGTAACAGTACATGAAAACTTGTACTAAACAACTGTAATACTAAATAAAGAAGACTAATGGATTGACTCATTTACAATTTTTGGTTGTCCTAAGCCTAAATTACAAGGTCGTAAAGCTAGAATAACAAAGCTTCCGAGAAATATAGGCAACCTGGTTGCGGTTTTGTACTATCGTATTTTGAGGTTCCATCGCGGGGTCACGGACAGGGTTTCGTAATATGCGTGAGCGTAATCGTAAACATGAAAAGCGGTGCGCGTAAATAGCGCAAGCGGTAAGCGTAAATCTTTTGAGCGATCGTTAAGCACAACCGCGCTGTGGACGTCAATTTATCGATTGCATTACATCGCCCTATACTACGACCGCAATGCTGTGGCCCCCAATTTTAATTATTCAGTTGCCACCTACATTTTTAATCACACACCATGTTCGGTAATTTTACGTGTAGAGAACGTGGCGGAGCTGTTATGAAATAAAAACCAAAGATAGAATATCAGCGCACATTTTACCCACAAAAATAAGTTACGTTTGACGTTTCTGTCCCAGCAGTTAAAACAGTAATTACGAAAGAACCCGTCTAACGTTTCCCCGGGGTATTCTACTAAAACGTAATTTACGCCTGCCGAAATTCGAGGGGTATCTACAAAAAAGCGAGCCGTATCTACATGTCGGTTGCATTCGACGACGCGACTCATTTCTGAGAAGACAAATTACGGAATCCGTGGCAGTCGGCCGCGTAAAAAATGCAGCAATTAACTACCAGACGACGGTACCGGAATAACTATCACTATTTTGGGTGAACGATCATTTCGCTCGTTATTTTAGACTGTTTACTTTTTTTTGTCAACAAATAGTTTTAGGGTGGGAAAATATACAAATTACAACCAACGTCTTCTATAAAACTTCAAAGACAGATACTTTGTAGACAATGTTAGATCGTTACTTCATTCGAAGCAACTTCATTCAAAGCATGTTTAATTCTAGCTTCTTATTAATGTCTGAGTGTGTGAACGTCTGTAAGAAATAACAAATGATCTTGGCCTGTATTAATGCGGTAGCTTCTCTAGCCCGAGGCGTATGCTCGTTTAAACCACACAGATTTATGGTCCATAAGCCAGTCGAAAAGTAAATCGTAAAAACGAGAGGCAGTTTGCACTTGCAATGCCAATAAAATAATAAAGCAATAAAAATATATATTCAACTCAACGGGGCGCATGTTTCAACCGTGGAGAGGTTAAATTGCTTCCATTCTGGGCGATAATTGTCAGTTATTTTGTAATGGAAGGGTAAATTATGAAATGTGGTTGTAAGCGGTCCGATTAATATAATCAAAGCCGTTTGAGACGCTAATGCCGCTTAGATACCTGTTGTCAATTAATTATGAAGGCAAAATGCAGTGTAACATAATCAGTTATTTATCACCGGTGTGTCAGAGCAAGTCGTTTGTCAATGGTTTCACCCACGGCGCTACATCTTGGGCATTCGTCAACACAGTTACTTTTTAAATACATTATGAACCTTAGTCAACTCTGCATAAAGGTTTTTATTGGAAAATCTTGGCTTATTAGTAGTTGTGATGACAACCTGAGATTACCAGCTTATCTGATTTCATCGTCTTGAAATACTTATTTTTAACTTAAACAAACGTTGGTTATTTTAAAGATGCCGCTGACAGAAAGCTTTATAATCAAGCCATAAATGTACCATAAACGTTCCGCAATTGCAGCGCAGTCTAATTTATATAAAACATAAGAATGTAATGAGCGCATTACATTTACAACGCAAATACATGGCTCCCAGCGCGTGTACAGTTGGCTAAATCAAAAAGCCGCCGTCAATGCGCCTGTCTTCTTGTGCGACGAACAGAATGCATTCCATGCAGCGTCGGCTCCCACAATCAAGCCGGCAACCGCCCGACTAAAGAGAAGAATTCAAACAACGGCTTTTTGAGCGGCCCTTCACCATTCAAATTAGCTTAATGCGTTGAGCACAAAGCTTTGCGATAAGCGTGGAAACCGGGAAGCTGCTCGTTCCGACAGATCGCTTAGATATTTTTATCAAAACATTTGGGGATCGTATCGAAGTTTTCTGAATTGACGGGCTATCGAATCGAAGTTTGGGAAGTGTCAATTGCGTGATTTCCTTTCATCATTAGGGGTTTTTGTGTGAAGAAAGAGTTGTGTCTTGAGTTCCGGTGCAGACAGTCGTCTCAGTTGTGACGTATCTGAAAATAGACAACAGATGTAGGTATCGTTTGCAACCATTCGTCGTCGCACAACACGCGCGCTCGACCGTTGACAGATTGGACGTTTTATATTTAGAACAACCATCCTTTATTTTGAACCGTTAATGAAATATAGTCTGCCGATTTTAATGTTTATTTTTGTTGGTTCAGCTGCTGTACAATTATTTGTTTCTCCAGATTTGTTACATCCCTACTTCCCTACTAATATTATAAATGCGAAAGTAACTCTGTCTGTCTGTCAGGCTTTCACGCCTAAACCGCTGAACCGATCGTCATGAAATTTAGCAGAGATATAGCCTGGGATATGGAGAAGGCCATAGGCTACTTTTTTACGCGATAACCGACATCCACGCGGGCGGTGCCGCTGGCAACAGCTAGTTTATTATGCAAATTACACGATTGAAAAAAAACCAGATGCAAATAATGGTGAGATGACGATTTTATCAGCCTCATAAAAGGTGACGGCGAGAACGGGTTCCAACTTCCGATGTCAATACTATCAATTTCAATATGTGTTTTCTATTGACAGTGTTTCGATGTTTGCGGTAAAATATACACGAATGGGGAATATTTACGATCAAACGATTGAGTTTCTGTTGAATGTGTAGCATGCTTCCATTCGGCTGTCACTTTCTACCCACGTGTTATTCAAATGCTTTTGTTTATGCATTATGTGGTTTATGGACAACGGAATACGCCCGCGATTCTACAAAATCTTTTGTAAAATATTTCATAATGTCTATTGGATCCGTTGCCTTCGCCCATATAATATTTTATGACTCGGCATTGTAGTAGTGCAACTCGTAATATTGGAACACTAGTGTTATTGGATGCCACAAAATATCAAAATATTAGAGGAATCCCGGAATTTATGATTTCGATACCAGTGGAACGTGAAACAAAAATATAAAAACTGAATTTGGTGGCATGAATGTAATGTTATTGTTTGTTGTCATTGAAAAATGTGTCCTCTTAACGATTGAATAAATAGAATTATCTGTTAACAGTTGTTGTCAATGTGCGTTGGATTAAACAGTATTTATAAGCGAATATAATGACATTACATCTCATAAATTATGATTACGTGACTAACATAATTTATCTACAGCAAAATATGGCTTCAGTTTAAACCAATGTTTCAATATATTGAATTGAGTTGTATCGGCGCTAAAATTCGATATACATTTGATTTGTGTCTGACAAAAATAGTTTTCAATGCAAGTCATTTAAGATGTTTATTCCTTTTGGTACTTATCTTTAAATGTTGTGATTTGAATAGAACGTCCGAAACCCATTCCTAAAGAATAATTATGGGATATGTGTATTTATCTACCAATTAAATTGTAATATTAAAGTCTTATGCTTCCGATTTATCTACGAAATTCTTTTATACATCTCTATCTGATGTAACCAGCCGTATATATCACGCCGTAAGTCCCATGACTCATGGCACGTAATCCCTTGTTATTTCACAACTGTGTTATTATCCGATATTATCACCATGGGCCAGCGTGGGCCATGTTTACCCATGTTCTATGCAAGTTCAACTGTTGAGGAAACAATACGTCATTGTCAATCTTCACTCGACCAATTAAATAAATAACCTCCGGTTTGTCAGTAATTTCTTTGGCTGTCACATCGAATTAATGATTTCCAACTTCAAAATCACGTTCTTTTGCTTCAATAAATATTCTGGTTTCTTCATCTGTGTTTATTTTGAAATTAATTTGATGTTCATCAGATTTGTTGGCACTAAAACGGCCAGAACTTACCTCTAAATATAAATTAGGTAAGATAATGTTTTGAAATCGTTCTTAAGAAAGGCAGAATTCGTGTAACTAATGTAGATTAATCAAAATACTTACCTCGTAAGGTGGTTCATAGGTACTCAAAATAAAGTATAATTTTAAGTGTTGCTTACATTTCAAATTCTCCTATACACTATTCCAAAGCTTACCAATATCCAATTTAAACTAGAACAAACTTTCTCTCAAATTTCAACTTTATAAGAGTCGCGTTGTTGTTTCTGATATCTTTTTACAATATCAATAACTTGCAGAATATCTTGCTCAACGTAATATCATACGAGATGGGACTGGCGCAGTATTTTATTATCTCGAGAATACTCCAGACACGCATCATCTATGACATCAAAACTCAATATCCGTTCGGTACATTTGTTATAGATTTCACATTTCCGTCTTGGCTAAAGTGCTTCGCTAGGCTATTTGCCACGATAAATATTTTGAAATACAACTCTTAAGTCCACTTTCCAATACTAGTTGGCGTTAAATTTTACGAGTGTAGATAGTCTTATTTCACGGGTTATTGTTTGGGTAATCTTCTGGTAATAGCATTTCGTGTTTTGCGCATACACTGCGCACTGTATAAAGGATTGGGGAATTTCTAGTATGCAGTTTCACTATTGATAAACTCATTGCAAAAGCAATTATTTTCCTAATGGCTGTTTAACAGACACCCAATATTTGCAACAACATAAAATGAAATGGTTTACTAAATGGTTCTGCTTGAATTCTGAATACATTTTGCAAACCCATATTTCTGATTTAGGAATCCTAAAATTGTGTGTGTCGTCGTAAGATTGTGAACACCGTTAGTTTATAATTTCTAGCGAGATTATAAACTGTCGATAAATTGTGGACTGCACCATATTGCTTACTGACCGAATAGGTTAGGTTATAACTGCGACCAAACGCGCACGAGCCGAGCGAGCGAAGCGAGCGGTGCCGTGGCAGCTGCCGGCGAGTGCTACTTCCAAGTTAGTGGCAGTAACTTGACTATTTAGTAATAGCGCAAGGTGTCCGTCTTGATACCAGTTTACAATTTGACGGACAGATTATAAACTATCAAAAAATTGTGCGTTAAATTGTAAATGGTTTTTGGAGTTCACAATTTATCGACAGTTTATAACCTCGCGAGATAGATTATAAACTAACGGAGTTCATAATCTCACGGTGACATGTATGGGCCTGCTGTCGGTCCTATGCATATCGAGCGATCAAAAGCCAACATTGACTTATCCGTCTAAAAGTTAAACTAATTGACAAAGCTAAATTGTTTGACGAATTGAAGCAGTTGGTCGATACCATTTTAGCACCTACGTACAATTTTACGCTAGGGTTAGAATATTATTTAATTTGCATCACAAGTAAACTGATCGGAGCTTCGTCGATCGTATACCATATTTTTCATAAAAGATGATAAAATTAACTTAACACTTTCCTGGAACTTTGTAACATTATTAAATTCTCAGAAATTGCCAGCAGGCAAATGTTTTTCTTTATAGTTTTGATCACTTCAGTAAGTAATAAGCTGTCCATCACTTAATTTTTTACTTTCCCATAAAATAATGTTTATTTCTCATTTTCCATGGATAATTTTTCAATTTTATATGTGCATTTTACATAAAATACCTAGAACTTCGTTAGCCTGGATTTCAAATTCCTCGTTTTCCAGGTCCGAGTCTATCTTTTAGTCAAATATCATAACGATAAGGTAGCCAATAGACATCCTTTTATCAGCCTGTGAATTATTCCACGTACATCTAGAAGCTTCTACAAGAAAAGCATGAATGAATTCAGCCTATCCTGGCCACAAAGTGAGGATGGCAGGTGAATCTGTATATAAATCGTGTCAGCGTCGCATCGGCTCTGTGGCACGCGGAACCTCGTCTTATTGTGCTACCATTTGTTTTGTTTAGCGGCAGACGGGACGCGTTATTTTAGATTCGCCATCTTCGATGTTCGAGCTTTGCCTGTTTGTGAATTGCAGATTTGGTTTGTGTTGCAATTAGAATAAGGTAACATGGGTATACCTACTACCTCTATCTTTAACTTCTGGGTTGGTATTAGTATACGAGTATGTTCTTACTTGATTCAGTTCCGTATTTCCTCTTTCAAAAAATTTACGTACTTCCTTTTTTTGTCCCACTGCTTTGCTATGACCTCTAGTAGCATCTTCAGGTTGTCTAAGTGTGATCAATAAGATTTTCTCACTCAGTCACATAACTCACAGGATAATAAATGTCTCCTCTGTGATTATTCAAGGCAACGAAGACACACCGTTATTCGTAAAAGTCGTCACTCGCAAACTCTTGCTTGAACGAAACGAGAAGTTTGAATCCCGAGAGTTTTGAGACGAGAGCTCTCGCCCACATGTACCCATGTATTTGCAAGTAATTGAAAACTCACATGACAGCTATCAACTCAGATACTTTCTGTTGTTGGGAAAAAATAATGTTAAGGTAGTTTCTTGGAAGGCTTATATTTTATTCTGTAGAATAACAAATTACAGTCAGGAATATTTTCTCAGTATTTTTCCTAGACAGTATTTTTTTTGCGGATAGTTTCTCAGTATCTAAATAGACGACAATAAAAAACAAAAAATTGAACAGAATTTGATTTCCGCAGTCAAAAGAAAATTTTCATTCCATTCGCCTTATTTCGCTCACTCTATTCTAGAAATTCTCATTCCTAATGCAAGTTAAGTAGCGCCACATAGTCCATTGTCTCGTATTTTGTGTTTTGTTCTCATCTTGCATGGCGTGTAATGCTATTTTAGATTCGTGATCTCTTAATAGTATTTGCTATTCCAATACTTGCTACTGAATAAAGGAGCTTAGAAAATCTTTGTTGGGAATAAATTGCTGTAAGCAGGTTCTTTTGCTGATGCTGTTAGAGATAAATTTATTATTATTGCTCTACAGTGTGCAAATGATATTTTGCTACTTCTTAATATTGGATGATGAAATTTTCTTTAACAGTACAAAAAACATCACGCCTATATTCCCCGAAATGTTTAGGCAGAGGTAAACCTATAGTACACCCAAATAATACCAGTTATGTTTAAGTCCCATTCAATAGGGGGCGACTACATAACACCAACAAAGAGTATAACAACGAAACAACATCAATAAATATAATAACATATTGGTATTTGGAGAGAGGTTAGTAGAGGAGTCCGCTGGATGCGGAAAGCACAGAACGGTTCGAAGTGGCGGAGCTTGGGGGAGACCTATGTCCAGCAGTGGACGTCTTTCGGCTGAAATGATGATGATACTGATGATTGGTATTTGATATTCAGCAACTTTATTTTACCTTTGTTCTTTGAGAATTTCTATTCGACGATTTTTATTTAACGACGATTATTAATGTGGGGAATTTCTTAAAGATACAGAAAATAAGCAGTATCTAGGAAACTATAAAATGAAATAATTTTTACATGCTTTTTATTAGCTTCACCTGTATGTATGTTTGTATGTTTGTTACCGACTTCTTTGGGCGCGATTTTGACCCACTTTAAACGGCCAGATTTCGTTCAAATCTTGTAAATTTATCGAGGACCGATGACAATACTCTAATTTGATAAAATTATTCCATTTTTCAATTTGCAAAATATGATTTTTGTTAATTTAAGTCGATAAGGTAAGAAACTTAATTTTAATTTTTCATAATTTTTCTCTACAGTCGATAAGACAGGACTTGATGTTAATTTTAATTTCCAATAATTATCTTAACCGATTTCTCTAATATTGACAAATTTTCGAATACTAAGGAGAATTTTAATTCTACAAAACAAATAATAGTTTAAAAAAAAACCAAAATATCACGCTTTTATAAATAAACCAAACTAAAAAGTAGAAAATAAATAATAGTTTAAAAAAACTAAAAAACACGCTTTTTATAGCAAACCGAACTAAAAAATAGAAAATAAATTTAAATTAAGCATAGTGTTAAAAATTTCAATAAATATAAATTAATAATAGTGTGAATAAAATAAAATTTAAAAAAAAAGCGTGGGGTGCATGGTGTCAAAAGTTATAAATATTTTATTGACAGATATAAGTAGAGTGATTATCATTTTGATAATATCTTAAAAAGCACCCCACGCTTTTTTTAAATATTTTTATGAAAAGCGTGTTTTTTAGTTTTTTAAAAGAGAAATGCAGAACCACGATGGTAGTCTTGTTAGATATTTTTATTCTGACTGAACACCTTTTTGGAACTACATAATATATAAAGAGTTATTGTATTATTAAATACAGCACCTATTAGATTCGTTTTAGGTTATAATTTTTTACCTTGCATATCTTTTTTCTCCCATCCTCTACGACTTACTGCCCATTAGCTTTTTTGCTAGTTTTCTATAGTTCTACAACTAGTTATAAGTTTCCATACTGTACGATGCTCCTAACAGTGGGTCCCATTGTACATACAACCTCGCCATCCTCCTTTCGACTGTATTCTAATCCGGTATCAGGAAAATGCTAGATGAAATCATAATCAAACACAGAAAAGCGGCAAAAATTTAATTTCTACGATGTAATTTACCATTTAATATTTCTTTCTATTTATTAATTTATTGTACAAAATAACGAACCTTAAAAGAACAAAACAAAATAATACTCCTCTCTCAAGGAAATGAATGTACCTACTAAAGCTCCAGCTTCGTTCAGATGGAACGTAAAGGTACTATACAAATCGATAGTTCGTCGCATAAAGTTTTCACGATCACTACAACAAAGATCTCTTCCCTCTACTACATACCTGGTATATCGTATGTGAAACCTTCCTTAGCTATCGTGTTTCTAGGATAAATTAATCTTGTTACACAGCTAATACCTATTGTAGCGAGACGGAAAGACCACCCCTTCTCTTCCCACGGCTAGTGTATCAAACGACTTAGGGATTATATGGGGTGGCACCTTCTTCCTGTAGCTGTATTGCACACACCGATTGTTTATTGGCAATTATTTAATTGACAAGGTATCCTTACATTTTATAACGGAGAAATTCAAGTCTTGTCTATTCTGTTGTCTGTTCACATGAAATTATTTACGAACTCTTCTGAAAAGTAAATAACAAATGGAAAATTCATGTACAAGTAATTTGACTCAAAGCCTATGCGACAAAAAACATAACTCTCTTGCTTCTTGGTCGGATAATTAATACTGCATCGAATACCTTGGGGTCCGTTGAACCCAGCATACAATGGATGTAATGGCACAACATGAGCCGACAGGCGTCTGCCTCACAAAGGCTTGGACTGTCACAGACCGCCGCGGCTAACTAGGGAAGCTGGGTAGTAAGTAGATGGCACTGTTGGGGGACTATGATTATGTTATATGTTACTTAAAATTGCCTATTTTACAATTTTTAATTTACGTAAAATATTATGAAAAAATTCTTCCAACAAATTGATACCTAAGCGAAAGAAGTCTGTCTGGGTTTTATAAAAAAGAGGTAAAATAAAGAGAGACATTTGATTCCAAATAAACATTTACTGTTGGAGAGTTGTAAATGTCTTAGACATTTAATGAATGGGTAATAAAGTCTTACATGACTTGTACGGTTTTCAGTTTTATTATTTTTGCAATAAATGTTTCAGTTTGAATTTTTATTACGATTAAAGTAATGCAAGAAATTACAGAAAATTAGTACTATTAGACAGTAGTACATTAGCAGTGACTTTGATAGATAAACTAGGGATTACCTGTGTAAAATAATAACTGTGATTTTACTCCTAAGTCTAATTTGTAATAATCCAGATCGAATTGCAATAATCCAATTTAGTTCTGATGGCTCGTCACCGAAGCTTAGTCAGAAGCGCTTAGCAGGATGTGATAAGGTTTCCAGAAAGATTTATTTCGTCGCATATTTAGGGGTATTATTGAAAATTCTTCTTCTAATAATTGAATGTGTTAAGTAGTGTTGATAGATAAAATATAAACATCATTATTATTATTGCCCAGGTCGGGCAAAGTCTTACTGAGTTTTTCTATCTGTAATTTCACAGTAGCAACCCGGAATCTGGATTTGAGTATGATTGATGGAAAAAGGCTCGCTCCTTGAGATATGGGACTCAAACATAACTGACGAAATGTGGGTTTACTATAGGTATACATATCTGTACAACCCTTCGGGGAAACAAGGCGTGATGTTATGTGATATAATTATAATCATATTATTGATTACTACTCTAATTTCTGCCAGTATGCCAATGTAAAGAAAAAAAATCTTGTAATAACATTGGTGATGGTCGTGCGTGCAATCTAGCCATATACTTACACCACAGCGTCCGGGACCAGTTTTATGACAGAGCCTTAGTGGTGACTCCTAGCTTGTCCGCATCTGTTCCTTGATGAGCATAAATTACCGATTAAACCAGTATTTTACTGCCTATTATATTCATTTTGTACTTTTATACTCTGTGAGTGCATCATTTATAGATTTTTTGTATACTTATTAAGCGCTAAAATTGGACTCATGCGATGTTGAGTGATTACTGCGCTCTGTGTTTAACTTAAATTGAAAATAATAATGTTGTAGTAAAATATGTACTAACAAGTATGCAGGTAGTATGTTAACTTATTAAAATAAAACATAAAACCGAAGTGTCTATAAAAACAGAGCATATTTAATGTGAAAATATCGAAGCACATACTACCTTTAAAGGTAAGCTGCCAGTTTATTTTTTAATAAAGTAGAAAATTCAAACGCCCATTGCTGTGAAAAGTTAAAAGTTTTTGGAAATAATATTTGCATAGTGCAGTGTTTCTCATGCGGCGGAGCCGACACGTGTAAACTGTCCTAGGAACAAGTATGTCCGCGCACCGGGCACCTATGAAACACAAGTTGCTAAAAGGCAACAACCAAGCTCGACCGCAAACGCTCCTACCTACACTACACCTATTTTATTAACGAGCCGACAATTTAAAGCGAACTAGAAACTCATTTAGTGGCCATTACCTCCAACTAACTACCGGTAAGCAGATTAAAATGCATGCCAAAAGTTTAAATTTATGTACCGGACGCTCTCTTCAATTAAACTTGTTATAATGAAACTCTGGAAAAACTGAGTAAATTTCTGCGCAGAGACGACGCAAATAATTCCCAAGTTTTGCAATTTATACTCATTTTAAAGTTGAGTTCGATGGCGCAGACGTTCCTCCCGTAACCCACGACCTGAATTGATTATTTTAACGCTTTTCGGATCTTTTCAACTTGATAATTTCGTCTTCCTTGTTGTGTTCAAGTTTAATTTAAGCCAAGGAGTTGGGTAATCTGATATTTTAAGGTGACATTTTGTTATTTTGCTTCGTAAAATAATATCCCATTTATAATTTATATGTTTTCTTCTTTAAACTGGGAATTGCTCAAAGATTTTAAAGCCACTATACCAACTTTTAATAAGACAGTGTCTTTATTGCGTTATTTGTAGTACCTAGTCTTTTTTTTAATTTTTGTACTTTTTGTTATGTCTACTGATGTATTTTATGAACATATATATAATATAAAGTATTAACATTAATACTTTCGTAAACCTATTATAATAATTTATTATTCATTATGTTAACAAAGGTACACAGCGTTAATCTAACGAAAACACGGAAAAGAACCACTCATACTAATAAATTTTAAAATTAACACACGGTAATTAACATTAACATGCAGCCCATTCATTTATTTAGTAACAACAGCTCGGAGATACTTGTGGTCGTATAGACAACTAATGCTATTCCACGAATAATCTCAAAGAAAACGATAAAAGAATTCCCCGAATGCCATGTTCTGTTTCTATTACCTAACTTTTCGTTTGGTTGTTTTTCGTAAACATTCCAGCTGCCGTTGGCAAACCATTCAATGAACCCGTTTCTATGCTCTAAACGACTGGTCGTGGTCTAAATATACCATTTAAATTCAAGAGCAGTTACTATGCCTTCTACTGAAGCATCATGAGCTATTTATTATTGTCTTTTATGGCGGTTCTTTGACTTAGTTCGCCCACTTGGCTGTATTTTTAAGTCTTTCAGTCAACAAAAGCTTTGCCATTGACTATTCCATTTCGACTGAAGCAGAGCGGGCGTGAGAAGCATCGATAATCAGCAGCACTTCAGTCGGATAGTGTTAATGAATTTCTTTAGTTGAGTATTCACAAAGCAGTTGCAGTCCGCAAAGTGTTTATTTGAACAGCTTTCAGGCTACAGAGGGAAAATAAAAAAAATCGGCCACATCAAATTGTGCGGAGTGACTACGAGGCAAGGTCCCGCGAGCACTTTCTCATGCAAAAGTCGAACGGTTACTTTAATTCTTAGCTCGAGTACTTGTCGGTTTTACGAGCGTGGAGCGATTTAATCCACTTAAAACGCAGAGCACAAACTCCGAGCCGACAAAGCTCTCAGCCGCTCTCATTTAAAAATGGAAATAAACCTTCGGCCATCTTTGACTCAATGCGACCGCTAGTGGAATTCTAAGTGCGGTCTTCAATGATACAGCTACGATTTTTTACCCATTTGACGGATTGCTCTTGATTGATTGCGCGGTTCTGAATTAATGAAATAGTAATACAGGACATCTAGACATTGAACCACGCGCAGGAAACTGTAGATTATAATTATATGTGTATCACATGCAAGACGTTGAAACTTTCAACATGTTACCGTTATGAAAGCTAGACCACCGAAGTGGTTGAGTATGGGAAAGTGTTAACAGATTTGGTGTTTGTCTTGGCAAATTCGTATGAATCGCAAAGATAAATATTCAATCTGAAATGTTTGTTTACCCCCCCGAGTGGGTTCCCGCATTGTCGTTGCGGGGGGGCTTAGTAACCGTGGTCTCCCATCCACGGTGAAGCCAAGAGGAACCCAACGGTGGGGCCGCTCGTCAGGGCTTTTGCCTTCAAGCCATTGACGTAGCGGCCAAAAAGTAGGTTGCGGTGAGGTGCACCGCAACTGAGGTGGGCCGCGATGTCGAATGGGAAGCATCGCGGCTGAGGGTTACAGGCTGCGGTAGAGGAGGAGTGCCGGTGCTTCTGAGCAGCGCTCTTCCCTTCCGTGGCCTGGACGGGGCCGCCACCGTTTGATGGCGGACGCGGTGGGGCCGCAGGGGAAGAGGAGTGTCGGTATAGCGTCAGCCGCTCTCCCTATCCTCTGCGGCCGAAAAGTGGTAGACGGGACGGCGCGTTGTGTTCCTCACGCGCGCCGTCAAAGATGTCAGCAACCACTGATGGGGTCCGCAAGGGCCGATGCCTGCCAGGGGTGCGGGTTTGTTCGAAAGAGATACCACGGCCCTTGGCATACGGGCTACTGAGGGAACACGGGTGGGTTTTAGTCAGTAAAAGTCTGACACGCCCTCCTGCTCTACTCAGCAGGAGAAGTCATTTGATGATTTCCCACCCAAAAAAAAAAAAAAAAAATGTTTGTTTAAGAAAGCAATGGTAAAAGATTATTAAATGATGTAAGGTGTCTCATTCCAATCTCGTACGAAACAGTTATGTTCTGTAACAACTTTTCTTTCAGTGTTATTTTGTGAGGTATTTCACCTCAAACACATGTTAAAATAAATACATTTTTCTTTCTTTCTTTCTATGTTTGAAATAAGTGGCAAATTCGCAAAGATTTTATGTCCCAAAAATGACACCACTATTTTCTTTTATCACTTCACTAACAGTGGACCTTTATCGTTTAATATTTCAACATTAGAATATTCTGCAAGTTAAAGATATCAAGACTTACTTTAGCGAAAAGAACCTGTAAAACCAGATTACCGGATAATTTATTTCCTATCTCCGAAGGAATTTCAGAAATTATCCGCCCTTAGTCCTCGTCTTTAGCTTTCCCATCTTAATGAAAGAGTTTTGCAGCGAGATTATTTTGACTTGTTTATTTTGCTTCCGCACAATCCTCCGTCCGTGGGCGTAACTTTTGTATTTAATTATATCGCGCCTTATTGCATGAATTGTCAATACTCTCTTTGCGAAGACAGTAAATTTAGGTTCAATTAACTATAGCTGAGGACATCCTCAGCTTTGTACATAAAAAGTGTTTAAAAAAGACTTGGCGATGTGGCTGAAAGTTTGGAGTTTTGCAAATACGCAAGCTATAAATTCAGTTTTGTGAATTTTCTGTTCAGAACTGTTTTCGACAGTCTATTCTTGCTCTGGCGCATTCGCTAATTGAGACAAAGCAATTTCATATTGCCTGAAAGCCACACTGCACAAGTGTCAAAACAAACCCACAAAGTACGGGATAATCTGTGACTTTTTTATGACCCTGCCATCCGCATCGTAACGAATTGTTGGAAAAATACAGTTCATCCGTCTGACACATTTCAAGCCTTACACCAAACCAATTATGCATCAACAAACACCTTAAATTTTAAGAACCGACCTCTAATTCTCTCTGCTTCTTAATTACCTTACTTTACGTCGATTCTCCCCTTTTTTGTGACTCAACGGAAATTGCTCGGAAAAGTCACTTAAAGCAAATAGGTCTAGGTAGGATAATTACGAGTTTTTTTTTCTCAATTTCGTTAATTTTGCCGTGTCAGTTGTAATTACTGTGTAATTGAATGCTGAGTTTATCGTGACTTAACGTCGATATTGCTTCTTCGATACTTGTTCCTGTTAAAAGTTCAGGATTCATAGTAATATATTATTTTAAAGAGGGACCTAGGTAAGTTTATAAGTGGTGGGTTATCATCGGAACTCCTTATCCGATTTCGAAAATTCTGTCACTAATTGTAACTTACTATTATGTACTTACTTACTATTGTGCCGAGTGTCAGAGAAAATATTTTATGTTAAATAAAACAAGACCTTTTACGCGGCCAAAGTCGCGGGCAGAAGCTAATTTTAATAAAAACGTGGGAAACACTTCGTGCTTTTGATGATACTGGATTGACATAGACATTATAATTATTGAGTTGCTTAAACCGTTAGCACCTAATTTATTCAATTAATGTTTCGTTCTTTATTGTCTTAGCTGTTTTATTGCCACACATAAAAAGTGAGTGTCAGGAATATAAAAAGATGTGTCGTTTTATGTGATCTGATATAGCTATCATACGACAATCTTGAATGACAAGTGTTTCGCAGTTTTTGTGAGTGTTACTTTAAAACGTAGTAGCATATCATTAGCTACTCATGAGAAATAAACCACAAAACATTATGCATAAATAGTTGATCGTCTTTGTCTTCAGCTGGATAGCGTTGCAAATTCTATGTCACGTACTTTTAAACACAATGGTTATAGAAAGTACCTATTCTGTGGTAGATGGTTGCCACTTTTTCACTGATAAAATAATTTCCCTCTTTAAGATATTTTAATTGTAAACTAACCTACGTTATTTCTTCCACAGGACGGAGACCGGGGCTATCTAGAAGGTCTGGCTTCCCGATACGCAGACCTCTTCTCAACGCACTATGGCGACGTTCTAGACCACCTCGAAGAGTTGCGAAGACACGAATGGGACGAGATGTCTCCTCGAATGAGGGTGCTTGGAGGCCCTGGAACACCTCAAACTCCACCTTCGGCAAGTCCTGGTTCCCTAGCTTTGAATAACTTGACCACGTCGCATTCGCAGCCCATTTATGTGCCTGGAAAGTATTCGGTGAGTTGACTGAAATTCTCATATTTTTTTGGGAATAGTCATCAATTTCACAAAATATTCAGTTCTAGATGTAAAGTGATTTTCTTTATTTTTAATACTTTGCTGGCTTCTGTAGTTTGTTGTTGCATGAATGAGTGTGAATTTGAACTACTTATGTGGCTATAAATTTGAATGTTTTCCGTTAAAAACACTTTGGAGTGTAGCATGCATTTGGCACCATATCAGCATACTTTTTTGGCTCCATGCGAGATTTGTTATCTGTACCAATTCTATTTGACATAGTTTCAAACGTTCTACTATCGATATTATTGTCGTTTTCTCGGAATATTTTCACGATTTCATTTTGTTTTGACCATAGCAATCAGTTATTTCCACCTGCATTAACAACTGCATTATCTGCCCAAGTAAATAGCACATAGCACACACGTGAACTTCAGAGCACCTCAGAAATTATTACAAAATCTTATTTGACGTTCATTTCATCGTTCATTGAAATTTTAGAAGTAGATAGCTGCACCTAACAAATGCAAAAATAACAAATAAAACCTTCTCACCTAAGCCAAAAAACGACCTTGCAAGAACAATCTAGCAAGCACGTCATGAACTTGAACGTAAATCCTCAGTCGACCATCAGACAAAAGTCCAAGGTCGTAATGATGAGGCCCGCGGAGGCCCACAGATAAAACGGCCTGAATAAATAATAGGATCATGTCATGTAATCAGACTAAGCGGGCCAAATCGTCGCTTTGTGTAAAATTAGCCTGGAATATTAGGCTTTCAACATTGCCAGTGATATTTGAACCGTTTTTGTGAATATGATTTCATTTTTTTTTTTGTGAATACACCCGTAAGTACGTAAAGCGGATTACCTACCTTCAGAAGGTTTCTTTCGCATTTATATCAAGTCTGATATTAATACAGATTTTTTTGTGAAGACACCTATTATGGGTTTTGTCAAAAGGTATTTTCTTTTCTCAGTCTCACATAAATCTAATTTGCTGAAAGTTATTGAAGAGATATAAAGGTTACTTTTATTACAGTCAATACTTATATTTTATTGACTTTGATTTGATTTAGTTTTAGTGTTATGTTTTGATTGTAGATCAAGCTCATATTTTAGATAGCTTTGGCTAAGATGTCTACAAAGGTACTTTAATAGACATTTTAAGATATATTTTTAACCATTCGTTTCTTTTAACAGCCCTCAAGCTGCCTCACAGAGAAAGAAGAGGACGAAATTTACGGGTTCGGGTACGGCGTGTTCGGCAAACAGATGTTGCAACGACAACAGCAACAAAAACAACTGTTATTGGCGCAACCGACGCAACCGCTCATGCACAACACGCAACATAACTATCAAAGGTGAGTGTTTAATATTATTATAATATATATATTAGACTATGGTCAGAATAGAGAATTTTCTTACTTGTCAATAGTCTGTCACAACTATGACTGACAGCCAAATCATCAAAATTACTTATTTTATAAGTAAGTACACTAGAATTTTCCCACGAAAACGTCCTATCGGTGTAAAAAGTATCCGGGTTATAAACTATCTGTGTGCCAAATTTTATCCAGATTCGTGCAGCCGTTTTTGCGTGTTTGAGTAACAAACATCCATATGTATAAACTTTAGCGTTTATAATATTAGTAAGGATAGTAGAATAAATTAACACGAGTACCTAAGTAGGTGATAAACTATTTATTTATACATAAGTAGAGTCAGAAAAAATAAAAGTTAAAATTCAAGTTGATTAATTTTTTTAAAGTTTTGCTAATAAATATCGAACCACATAAAAGGTGGCCCCTGCGCTTACAATAAGTTCACTCAAATACTTGTTACTTGAAAATTACAATTTAAAATCATAACGATTACAATTTTATATTTCAATTATCAAAGTATCACTCTAATTATAAGTTAGTCATTATTTTAATGTTAAATTAATAAACATTTGATTTGGTTTATAAAAAATCACGCATCAGAACTTATGTTTAGATATAAGTACCTACTTTTCATCTAGAATCGTTGTTTGTGATAAATATTTTTTTAAGTCACAATAAAACAGTTGATATAGCAACTTAGTGTATCGAAATAGCGTATAAAATCTGAGAAATATTTTGTGTAATTCGAAAACCTACAATTTTTAATTCTTTCATCATAAAATTTTCGGTGAAAGTGAGACAAGTTGTTGTATTTATTTAGACTGATTCACAGATCACTTGGTTTCGTTCGGAATTGTTTGTTTGTCTAGAAATAGGTACTGCGATAATTTATAAAAATAATGAAATTGAAGATTAATTTCATATAGGCAATAACGAATAATATTTTCGCGCGAGTAAGAGTGAGGACCTATACATAACTTAATATTCCACACGGTGCAATTAGAATATGGTGCAATTAAAATTAAATTTGCGTTCAATCATTCTTCAATAGTGATAGGTATTGTACAATACAATTAATTATTTAGACCCTCTGACATTGATTTAGGTATTAAATTCTATTTTTTTAACGTACCATGCTTATTATGGCATCGATAAGTACCTGGTACCTCCAAGTACCGGGTACTTATTGACAGGCCTGCACTGTCCTCCCATACCTATTATCACTGTAATTTAACCGTGGAGTTTCTTGCCGGCTCTTCTCCATAGGAAGCGACAATTTGGAACCGTGCACCTAGCTTCTGACGTTTCATTAGTGCCCATGCATGTTTATGTGAAGTAAAATATTTTGATTTTGATAACTTTTATGAACATGTAAACTTAATTATCTTTTATGAAAACTTAATCACTTGGGATTGGCAGGTATTGGCAGTTTAATGCAGTTGGCATTAAGCTGCCAGTACCTACCTACACGTCAGGGTATATCAAGCTTAATGCATTTGCCGTAGCTTATTGCATAGCACATCAAAACGCTGCGAATACCATATTCGCACTTTCAATATATACTGTTATCCTACTTAATATTATAAATGTGAAAGTTCGTATGTTTGGTTGTTTAGAACTCAAAAACAACTAATCGGATTTGGATGAAATTTAGCACACAGATAGTTTATAGCCTGAATTAACACGTATAATACTTTTTAACCCTATAGTACGTTCTCGAGGGATAATTTCTAAGTCCACGCGGGCAAAACGGCAGGCAAAAGCTAGTAATCAATAAATTATAAGGTTTACATAAATATCAGTTTGGCAGGTTTTTATAAAAGTTGTAAAAGTTTTGGTCCAAAATAAATGTATTTTTTCATTTTTTTTATTTAAATAATTCTATAGGTATATTCTTTACAATGAGTGGTTTTCAAGAACTTGAACGCGTTAAGTTAAGACAGTAAAATAAGTCACAGCATTTTAAAACATCTACAGCTATAGTTAGCTTGTTAAAAATCCAATTAACTCTAACTACCCAATCCCTACTAATATTTAAATGCGAAAGTAACTCTGTCCGTCTGTCTGTCCTGCTTTCACGCCTAAACCGCTGAACCGATCGTCATGAAATTTGGCAGAGATATAGCCTGGAATATGGAGAAGGACATAGGCTACTTTTTTACACGATAACCAACATCCACGCGGGCGGAGCCGCTGGCAAAAGCTAGTAATAAAATAAAATAAAACGGTAGTATTGCGAACTCTCGATGGTGATCATTACAACAATAACTTGCAATCAACCCTGCAAATGCCGACGCAAGCCGAATCAGCTTTATCCTCATTCGACTAAGGAAATTCGCGGTCGGCTTACACGAAATGTTAACGATAACGAGAATAGCACGGGACATAGTCATAAATTATTTGGACTTTAACAGGTGTACTCGTTAGATAAGCTTTTGCGCTGCATGTTTAAATGTTTATCTAAATTGAAATCAGACATTCGATTGGCGACAGAAGCGGCCTCCGTGTTGAGAATACCTACCTAGTCAAAGTGATGCACGGTTAGTGGGAGAGGCAAACTGCATTCTTCTTGATAGAATAGAAAATGGGATCAAGTTAAACCTGTTTCCAAATCTGTTAACTAGTCAACTTAGTGCTAAAGTGATTTCAGCTAACTTCAAGGGCCCTAGATAAAGTGACATTCTAGCGACAACGCTGATTGAAAAGTCATGAAAATGTTTAGGAACAACTGAAGCTACCAAAAAGTAATCTTAAACGTTTTGAAAGCCGTTGTAGAAATACTAAATGCTATAAAAGTGATTGCCACTTGTCGTGTGTTGTGTATAATTAATAATCTCACAATTTCATGGTCCCAATTTTACTTTACCAAAAAATTAAATAATGCTACAGGTTCTAAATATTTTACGAAAAACACCGTACGTGTAGGTAGTATCGGTTACAATAACAAAGAAAATATTTTCGCTACCATAATTCTAACCCTAAGCAAACAAAAACCCGCACACACATAAATATTCGTCAATCGACCCAACACTGAGTCCCGTTGAAGTAAGTTCTCATTACACCGGTGCTTGCTGTAAAATAAATTCAAATGAACTACTGATGGATATGTCCGGGGCGGGCGCTCGCACGAAGAAGTTTGTGTTAAGACCGTATTTAAATGAAGGACAATCTTTATTGGGTACTAAACTAGAACTAATAAGGTAAATGTAGTTGACGATTAATGTATAAACAATGTTTTATTTTCTTCTGCCTCAATAAATGTTAAAGAGTCATTTCAATCTTCCTGCGATTTTGATAGGGTTAGCAAAGATCACGTGACTGATGAAAAATCAAAATATGCTTAATGTTTTTTTGTCTATTAACACTTGTAGTTATTTCAGTTGGAGCCCTATCCTTTACTTTTATTTTTAACTAGTGAAACTTCTTGCTTTAACATAAAATATATCCTATAGCATCGCATCGCCCGTCTGCGATAATATTTCGTTTTCTCTTACCGTTCTTTCAGACTTTTTTTTCTTTTTATTCAGCTCTTTAGAATCGCATCGTGATAGCCTAAAACTAGGCTATCAAATGCGTATTTTTCAAACCCGACTAGAACTCCTGTGATTACTAACTGTCCCTACGTACAAACTTACAAACAAGCACATTTGACCTCTTTACAATGTTAGTGCCTATACAGGGTAATAAAATTACCAGTGTGCAAACTGTAACCATGAATTCATGTCAGTCATACAAAAAAATCTGTTCCATACACTTTGATCGCGTAGGTATTGCACTTTTCTATGAAACAGCTATTAGTATCCTGTAGATAAAACAGTTATTTATACATACATACATCACAGTAGTCGGAGGGTTAAACAGAAACATGAATAATGTGCAGCACACATTGCTGTAATACTTTTGAGAAAAATAAAACTCCGATGACGGATTAAAAATGGTTCGAGTATGACACGAGGAATACAAATGCTACATCATAATAGTCATGATGTAAGTCTGTGATGAATACATTATGCTTCAAAAGCGTATTGTTATACTTCAAGCTCTTCAAGCAATAGTTATTTATTAACTGTTAGCCTGTCGCACCAGACTAACAAAACAATAATGTGTGAGGTTTTGTAAATTATCTCGGAAGGAAATGCGAAAATATTTTAATGTATTCATTTTTAAAGTACTGTCAAATTGACACAAGAGGTCAATTTGTCATGTTCATCTATTTCGTACAACTGTCATTCTTTGGATTTCAATTAAAGAGCAATGGTGGCCCAGTGGTAATAGCCGCGACTTACGAGATGTATGTGGGTCGTAGTTTCAAACCCAGACTGGCGCTTTACTTTGCGTAAATAATTTCATCACCACTGCTAACAAAACGGTGAAGAATAACATCGTGAGGAAACCGGCATGCCCTAGAACCAAAAATTCGAAGACATTTGACATCTACCAACTCGCACTGGGCCTGCGTGGTGGATTACGGTCCGCTCCCGGAAGCCTGTGTCCCAGCAGTGGACAGGCTGATTATGTTTGTGGCCAATTCGCTAAGCAATTGTTTTTCCCGACTTTAACTTATTGGTCTAAGTTTATAAATAACTAGATGCCGCTGCGGCTGCGGAAAACCTTAAGCGGCGAAAGTATAACAACCTAATTGGTAATTATATTTTCGAGCCGTCTGGGGTTGAAACCCTCGGGCCGTGGGGTCCGAGTGCTCACGGCCTCTTTAAGGAAATCTCAAAAAGGCTGGTTGACACTTCCCGTGACCCAAGGGCTGGTTTCTTCCTTGGCCAGCGGCTAAGGCAACGTGGTAATGCTGCCAGTCTCTTGGGCAGCAATGAGGATGAATTTTTTGACGCCATTTTTTAATTTGTGAATAGGATTAGTTAGTATTATATTTGTTTTTTATTTATTAGATGTTTATTTAAATCTTACTTACTATTAACACTAGATGTTGGTTTTGCTTTCCTCGTTGGTCTAGTGGTCATAAGCGCTACTGCTGAGCTTGAGGTCCTGGGTACGATTCCCAGGTCGGGCAAAGTATTATTGGGTTTTTCTATCTGGAGTTTCTTAGTAGCAAGCTGGAGTCTGAATACGTGCCCGGATGACGACATTAGGCTCGCCCCTATTACTAGGGACTTAAACAAAACCAGCGGAATATGGGTGCACTAAAGGTAGGTAAACCTCTGCCCAACCCTCTAGGGAAACAACGCGTGATGTTATGTGTTAGTTTTGCCATATTATGTACCTACTTCTTACTACTAAAACGCAAACAGAAAATATCAAAACTCAAAATAGCCACCACTAGGCTGTATTTAGGTCCTAAAGTGGTCCTATAATGAGACAAATAGCCTTCAGCGAAAATAGGCCACCCACGGTGTTACCTGTGGATGTCAACTATTAAGAGATTATAACAGGTGAATGCCTGATGCATGGTGGGTATCTTCATTCGTGCATGTACATAATGACCAGGTTAAGCACGGATCACAGCACACCTGTCAAGCGTATTAATTGTGGTTTCACACCTGAAGGCGTGGTCTTTGATCTTTACAATACTCTTATTAGCAATAAATAAAATGGCTCTGTAAATTTTCTTCGCATAACCGCCGATTATGATGATGGCCCTTTACAACATTGCTGTCAAAATATTACGAAGGAATACATGAACCCTCCCTGCCTGCGAAGGTCTTGCTCAGAATACGAATACAGCAACAACCAGGATACAATTTTTTTATCTCACAAGCGACGCGAGCTTAAATTGTGGTAACCAAGATTACAAACACTCTGAATGTATGAGTACGAGTACCGTCAGCACATTACACACACACACTTCTGACGTTGCTATTGTCTCGGATGGTGTTTGTACACTTGTCTTGGTAACCACAAGCAAAGCGCGTGTCACTTCGAGAGATAAATTGTGCCTCATAAACCGGAGATGCCCTTATAATTACACAAATCTGACACCCACAAAAGATTCTCAACAAAAATGTCTTAGAGTTCACCTACGCAGAGGTTTCGGTTATTCATTGCGTCAAACTTCCTTGTTTAGTAGTCTGAGTAGGTGTCAGAAGTCTACAAACAAAACTTTTATCCCTAATTACATCTGATAACATAAAACTAAATACCCTTCTGAACGCAACCAGGAACATTAAAATCTGCTGCCTTTCTCGACCAAGCGGGGGTGTTCTCATAAATTTGTACCAAGGAAACCGCGTCATTGCGCCCACGCATCCAATCTAGCATGTCTTACAATGCTAATTAGATCTTTGCACCACTAGTTTGCCTAATGAATTACTCGTAAAAGTGTTATTCGATTGCAAATAGAGATTATTTATGGTAATATAGACTTGGTGGGCGTCCTTTAATCGGTAGTCCGAGGGTTGTAGATTTGATTATACAGGGTAAGTTTTCATTCGATGCGCAAATTGTAACCATGAATTCAGCATATCATCCTAGAACCCGTAGCGCAGAAATCTTTCGCCAGTTGTACAAAAAAAATCAGATATTTCATAGAAAAGTGCAATACCTACGCGGTCAAAATGTATGGAACAGCTGATTTTTTTTTTGTGTGAAAAAATTCTTGGGGGTCTAGAATGATATGCTGAATTCATGGTTACAATTTGCGCACTGGATAAAGCCTTTTTCTGTATTAGACTGAGAAAGGTTAAAAGTACTGCATTTTTCTAAATTTTTAAACTGAAATAATGATTGCATGTATACAAATTATTACAGCCTTTGTAATCAATCTAGTTAGTTAGGTGATATTATATTTTAATAAATAAGGTTATTTAGTTAATTTCGATGTACAGTTCCAGGACGAAAACAATAATACTGAAAGACACAAAACACAAGATAATTTTCGTTACGGAAGTAATGTGTTTTGTGATATATTTATTTCTGAATAGTATTTCTACATTGTTTTACACAAAAATAGGTTAGGTGATGGTTTATTTTTGTGTAAAACAATGTAGAAAAACTGTCAATGAAAGCGTTAACTGAGAAAAAGGTTTATGCTTCAAGATTTATTTTATTTTATTAATCGTTAAGGTCCCACTGCTGGGCAAAGGCCGGGCTCTGTTTCCAGCTCTCTTTGTCCAGAGCTGCCAAGGAGATAAAGATATGGTGGGATTAGCTAGACCCCTTTTATGAAGATTATTTTTATTTATATAGATTAGTCATTGGCAGCTACAACAATAAATCAAAAATATATGCTCGCTATGTTTTTCTCCTATGCAGTAGGAAGAAGGCGAGGTATGGTAACTACCAAACCGTTTGCCAAGTCAGTGATTACAAGCAATATGGTCTCCCATCCAGTCTATGAGGAAATGACGAGGCTTGGTCTTTATTCTGCAGTGGGTGTTAACAGGGTGATAATTTGACAATTATTGTACAGCAGATAAATATTAGCATAGTAAAGTTATCGTAGTATTTCCACAAATAGCTTCTGTTCTAGTAATTAAAGTGGAATGTTTCAGCATTAAGCCAGATCTTTTATTGCTTATGCAATTAAAATTATAATACTTATGCAGTAGTTTGCTATTAAATGAACCTGGTTTATGTAAATAATTATTATAATCGTTATTCTAGTTACTTATAATAATATAGTTAGGTAGTTGTATTTGTTAGTTATAGTTGTTGTTGGTTTGTATGTTAAAATGTTTGGATGTTTGTTACTCAATCACGCAAAAACGGCCGGACTGATGCGATTTGGCACAAAGATAATTTTTAAGCTGGATTAAACACATAGGATAGGTACTTTTATCGCAGCGGTACTTTCTAGGGTATAATTTCCGAGCTCCACGCGGGCGAAGCCACTGGCAAAAGCTAGTAGTTGATAAATTCAACGTTTTCGAGCACCGCGGCTTGCTAATTCCTAGGGAAATTGATGCTGAGTACCAATTTGTCTCTTGAGCCGATGGAGAGGATTCGAAGGTAAAGTGGGTCACGTATCCAGGCAGTTGTTTTGAAGTCAATGTTTAAAGAGAGTTTTTTAAGACTTGGTAATGCCCACAGTTCAGGGCCTAGAGACAAAATACATTTCTGTTAGCGTTCACGCCAAACGCTACGCCAAAATGTATGGGAATGACATTATCTGCGGAAAGGACACGACGCAATCTTTCCGCAGGTGATGTCATTCCCATACATTTTGGCGTAGCGTTTGGCGTGAACGCTAACAGAAATGTATTTTGTCTCTAGGCCCTGAACTATTTGCGAAAAAGGAGATAGAGGGATATTCTAATACTTAATCATAATATCATCACGCTGCAGATAAATGTCCTCTTTTCATTTAAGGAAGGCAGGATAGAGATAAGCCACAACAAACATGCGACTTCTAAGTCCGCAGTAGAAATATAAACCTATACTTCTGCTTCTGCAGTTATGTAGATTTTTGTTTTGTTTTTGTGCTTAAATTTTTTATAGATCAACACCAAAAAAAGGGGAAATAGCAATCATAAATCAAATAAACCAGCCCCCACCATAAAAATCTCTCGCTACCCGCTGATTAATGTACAAAAAGTTTTAGGGGTAACTGCAAATTTTCTCCCATTTCCTGAAATATAAATGAACGAATTCTTAAACAACGACATCCCTTTAGAAGAACCTTGAACTCTTTGCATCCGACCAAGCATCAAAGCTTGGGACTTCTTAAAGTATTAAAATATAAGGATACGCCTCTGTACTTGAGTGAACTAAGTTAAGGTGGAAAATTCTCAACTCGATATAAAATTACCTCGTAACGTTGAATAATGTTACCCTTTTGTTTTGACATAAATGTTGCAAATTTATAATAATTATTATTCATTAGGCCGGCCCAAGAAGAGGTCTAGAGGCGACCTAGACGAGTATTGCAAGGGTTGGAGGTGGCCCTGGAAAAGCATTCCAGGAAGAATTTAGGGGACGCCTTTGCTCAGTAGGGGGACAGCGTAGGCTAATAAAAAAAAACCAAAAAACTAACAACAATGTATAGAAAAACATTCATTAGTTATGAATGATTTGTTATACACTTTTCGGATAAAAACGGAAAATATCTAACGATTACATTCAGTCAGGGAAATTAATTGCTAAGGAAATCGTTTCTGCTTAAATTTTCCGTGCTTTAGCCATTTCATACAACTCTCAAAATGACAATAAAGAATAGTTCGACTAGAATAATACATGAGTAACAAATGACTTTTAGTCGAAGACCAATTTATTTAATACATACGTACATTACTATTCATAAAGCTGTTGCAAGTAATAAATAAGATATAAAATAAATATTAATACTATCATTTCTACACTTAAATAATCTAAAATATCTTCTCGAAGTATAAATCAAACATCACCTTTTGTGCCCTTCAATAAAATACACCACTTTATCAGCCCAATATATTTTGACGACTAACAATTTCAATGTTTCAATACAATAAACGTACGCCTACATATGACAAGTAAAACAGACGAACTAACGAACCTTTACGATACATTATGTAAATTCAATACATACCATTCATAATTTTGTGTAAATTGATGGGAATAAGCGCTGAGACTAACAATCTTAACACTATATTATTAACATAATTAAAGATATAACTGATGTTTGAATATATAAGCCGTTGGTCCCGACTGTCATTTGTGGATCTTTGACAGTCGTTACGGGTCGTCTGAAGCCAAAAAGTCTGACAACCAGTCTTACCAAGGGGTATCGTATTACCCAGTAACTAGGTTGTGGAGGTCAGATAGGCAGTCACACATACATATACTCAGCCTATAACGTTCCCACCGCTGGGACACAGGTCTCCTCTCCGTGAGAGGGAGTGGGCCATAATCCACCACGCGGGCCCAGTGCGGGTTGGCAGATGTCACATTTCTTCGAATTTTTAGTTCTAGGACATGCCGGTTTCCTCACGATGTTTTTCTTCACCATTTGTGAGCAGTGGTGATGAAATTATTTACACAAAGCAAAGCGCCTGTCTGGGTTCGAACGCACGACTTGCAACTCGTAAGTCGCGGCCGTTACCACTGGGTCACCACTGCCAGTGCCACTGCCACAGGCAGTCGCTCCATGTAAAATACTGGTATTAAGCTGCATCCGGTTAGACTGGTAGCTAACCCCAATATAGTTGGGAAAAGGCTAGGCAGATCATGACTTGTTATTGTATCTGAGGGGCTTGTGGCCTAATTAATAACACCCGCACGGGATGAAGCTACGCTTGCCGCTGTTGGTCCGTGGATGGATGACCATCTTCACATACTAAGATCCCTCTGTGCCTCTACACGGTGCAGTTAGTGGCACCGTCTAGTTTTGTTACGAAATTACTGAAATCATCGAATAAATCGGATAAGAATGACACTGGCTGGTAATAGTCACTCTAGCACAGCGCCACATCGATGGTTGCGTGGCGCCTATCTTCTGATTACAAAGATGATGTCAAGTGAGCCGCTGTCGTACCACGTTCACGATGAACTGCTATATTCCGGTACAATTCTGATGACATTGAAGCTGGTGAACCATTATTACGATCTTCTGCGCTGTTTTATCTATCAATATAAAATTACTGATATATGATCTCTAGCAACCTTATTCCAAGTTGAATTTCTATCTTCAGTAAGGAATTCTTGTGAAACACTGATAAACTTGATATAAGAAAATACTTTATTTTTTATTAAAAGGTATTCCTAACTTTGCGTGCCCTAGTTCCGTGGGGCTTCATAAATATGGAATCAACAAATACAGCAAGTTTCAATATTACTATACATAAACTCTCTATGCTTAGCTTTCATCAAAGAAATTCCCAAGAATTGCAGTAATGCACGCAAGACAACCTGTCCTCTTACGCTACGAGCACACGCCTTTGTGCAGCATACTTATAATATTTACTTGACTGAACAAACATACCAGCAAGTAATCAAAAGCTGTGTTTAACAACTTAAATCAATAAAATACCAAGATACAACCTGTATAGTGTGTACTGGCATTTAGGGCGATATACGTACTCGTTACTCAATTAACGCTACGCACAGATGGGAATCCTACTAACAAGGTACGCGATTGCGGGTGCCGAGATACGAGAAACGCGAGAAACGCTGTGATACGCGGCCTAACTAGACGAAATTTATCTAAGTGCTATAGAATGCGCGGTGCGTCGTTATTTCTGATTCGCTATCTGCTTTGTTGGTTGGTTTCGATTACGTTTCGACATAGGTCCGGTTCGTATAGCTTTTATGAGTCGCCTGACAATTATTGGCTTTGTCATGACCGAGTTAGAGTTATAACTTGCGTCTTTAAATTTAACTTTATGGGTTTCAAATGAAGACCGTTTTGGAAATCGTGGTGTTGAACGTCAATTAAATAGTTACAGCTCGTGGAATGTGTCCTTGTAGAAAGGTAATTCTTTGTTTTAGAAATAATTATGCAATGTACCTACTTGTGTACCTACACAGATAAATAGTTTTCCCGATATATAATAGCATACATTTCTTTTTCATTTTCGTTCAGTGGTAGTTCAGGAGAAGTAAGTTTGAAAGCTTTTACTTATATGTTTGATAAGCAGATCCTAAGCTACACGAAAACTAATGAAAGAGTAAATGTTTCTTATGATTGGAAAATAAATCTTGTTGAATACGAACAGCAAGTTTTTGATAAAGCGTGTGAACATACCAACAAAATCGGAATTAAAATAAATTTATTACCTACGTTGAACAAAATTTTTGAGGAAATCAATATTCATTGCATCGGTGGCATTGCATGGTGCCGATATGATACTCATTCTGATTTATTGCCCGATCCCAACTTTATATTGGGTTTGCAAACTGAAACATGTGCGATATTGAACCATTGTTTGGAAATACGCGTCTTGAAATTTGATAATTATTACCTATACAGTTTTGGTGTGTTTTGTTATTAGCGTAAGTTCGTAGAGATTTTTTAACGATTTCATATTATCTGCCCATAAAATTCAGTAAGGATAAAATCTATATAAATAAAAAGAAACGTCCTGACTGACTGACTGACTCATCAACGCCCAGCCCATTGCCCTAGGACCTAGAAAGCTGAAATTTTGCACAGGGGTTCCCTTTATAATATAAACAAAGAACAAGGAAGGATTTTTCGAAATTCCGCCCCTAAGGGATGAAAGTTCCGCGCGGGCGAAGCCGCTGGCAAAAGCTAGTAAAAAATAAAGAGGATCTATCGAAATAAATTATCATCAATCTGCCTAGCCTTTTCCCAAATATGCTGTGATCGGCTTCCAGACTTCGGACACAGCTGAGTACCAGTATTTTACATGGAGCATATCTATCTATCTAACCTCAGTTTCTGGGTAATACGATACCTATCCCTTGGCTGCCAGACTTTCGGGTTTTTGACAACCCGTAACGACTGTCGAAGATCAACGAATAACAACCGGGACAAACGGCGCTCGGAGGGGTCTTGGTAGGTCAAGATGGCCACCCATCCACAGAGCAACCGCAACCAGCGTAGCTAAACCTGATTGATCGACCCGTGCGGCTATTGTTACTTAGCCAGAAGCTTCTCTTTATCAGTCTGTTAATACTTAGCCACAATACCATCTTTATTAGTAGGTAATGGAAATGTTTTACCCACAAGACCATCTTTGTTAATAGGTAATGGAAATATTTTCACAGATAATAATATTGGCCCAGGCAATACACAACAATAAACCCGTGAAAATAAAGACTTCCATTTCCGTCAAAACCAATCAATATTCAATTATCTGCTGACAGTCACATTTTCAGATTCAATAATACGAAATTGAAATAACATTCAAAATACCAGACGTATTAATTTTATACTCGTAAAATTAACGTCGGTTTAAACGTTCAATTATCGGAGCTGATTAAGGCCGCGGACACATCAAAACGAACTCTTTACAAAATTTACGATTTCATTAACCGCCACTCATTTTACGGACAATCATCATTAGCAGAGCATTGTTAATGCCGAAGTTGATTAATTTCCCATTTTCCGAATTCCGAATGTTTTGCTTAGTCCGATATTTTTCCGTTTTCCGCAATATCCGAGTTGTGTGTTTCTGTTTACGGGGTATGTTGGATTTTGTTTTTTAATTGTTCTTTTTGATGTATGGACTTAGTGAGAATTGTCCGGGGCTTTGGGATTATAAAGAGTATTGTGTAAAGATTATGCAAATAAAATGCAGTGCGTGACATATAGCTATTGTTTTAGAATAAAAACATCGAAGTTCCAAATACCTTATTTTATTTGCGAATGCGATGAGTGTAAATTATTTTTGCTCAACATATTTTATAGACTAATGTTAAATATGTTTTGTTTCAGTTGCCTAAGTCCACGATCAGCGTATTTCTACGAATTCCCACCGAGCGGTGAGTATCTGTCATTTACTTTAGAATGAAGTCTGCTGATCTGACTACCTTTACCTCCTCTAATAATTTAAAAAAAAAAAGAATTAATCTATTGATAACGTAGGAAAAACTCCTTTTGATATTTTTTGTGAATAATCTGACTTTCATTTTTTAGATAAGGATTTGTTATGTAAGATTCATATATGTATGTAGACTTGTATGATTTCAAAGTAAGTAGGTAAATTCACATGCAACAAAAAATGCAGTTATGATGTTGTTGTTGATATTTTCTTCTATTACTTACCACGTCACTCAATGTTAATACCTAAGCAATTAAACGATAAATTAAAAGACCCTTGAAAACACGCCACAAATGTGGAGAAAAAACCTAAAATATGCCTAGCACTTGAGAGCTTGATTTATTACCTTCTAATGTTGGCTAGACGTGCCAAGTCGTGACTTGCTTTTTTAGACCTAATTCCTGAAAAGCAATTTTGTTAGTCAAATTAATAGGAGTTTTATAGTCTGTCGGTTTTTTCTAAGAAGAGTCTATTAGCAGACAAGTAGGTACAAATTTTCTTTTGGAATTGAAGTAACAAATGTAAATTATCTTTTGACAGTTTGATCTAATACATAATTTATTTAAATAACCTGATTCAATGTAACAAAAACGGGAGATTTATTGCGTTGATCAGAAACGAGTATTTATTTTAAGTTGGTATATTCCTTTATTTTCTGTCTGTCTTGTAGTTAGTTACAATTTAATTTTAAGCAGGCATTGTTTTCGTAGACAACTGCCTGGGTACTGCCAAGAAGAAAGTCACAACGTTCTCGAGACTGCTGCGAGGTTTGAAGTCTCATAGGAAAGAGAAGCACGGATCCTGTTCGCCGAAGCACATGCATAGTCCTCGACAAGTACTGCCACCCCAACGGGTAAGTATTTCAATCGTATTTCAAGCTTTTTGGATATGGTGATCTGAAGTTTTTCCAAATTACAAGATATCAACTGAGTAATTTAATTGCTACAAAACACTGAGGGCTAAATGTACTTTCTTTGACACTGTGTGTAATTCTAGAGCTCTTAAAGTTCTGAGTAGAGCTGCATTATTAATTTATTACTGACAAGGAACAGTCAGCTAGGAACTGCCGGCGCCATCTAGTTTTAAAATATTGACCAACAAAATATTGACGTGTAAAAGTGTCTTATAAGATCTACTTACATAAATAAACATTTGATTTCATTTCAATGTGGTTCTTTCCTCAAAACACTATTTCAGACACTGATCTACATGGTCTTCACATGATCTGACCAAGATTATGTCTGGACTTTAAAAGAGACTGCGACCTCTGAGTTTGTTTCGCCCTTTCTTCTAAGTGTAGTTAGATGGGAAACTCCGACCTCATCTAGTTTTTTAAACACGATTGACGTGTAAAAGTGTTTGTACACACGGCTACACATCAAGCTACACCTTTCCAGTATAAGCTGATCTCGCATTGTATAGAATTTGCGTACAGTGAGAGTTCAGCGTAAACTGGAAATGTATAGCTTGATGTGTAGTCGTGCGTACAAACCTAGTTACAGAAATATAATCGGTTTTTAATTTAAGAGACAGATAAGAAAAGATAGCAACTTTATGCAAATGATGCAAATGGGTTTGTATTTATAACTTGTAAAAATATCAGATCGCCATTTTCCCATGGAATGCTTTTGCTAAAATGTCGTTGTGTGTTTTATTAACAGGATTGCTGTATGTGAAGAATAAGTCAATAAAATAAAAGCAGACAGATCATGTATTTTATAATGGTGAACTGTGTAACGATTTTTTTGTGGTTTGACGTAGGTACTGTATGAAAATGCCATCAATAAATGTTTGATCTGTAATTAACTAGGGTAATTAATTGTAATGCCACGTGTGTTAAATCAATTAACGTTTTAACAATTAAGTTTGAGCCTGTCAGAATTCTAGATTTTTGTAGGCATGAATTACTTTGTTTATTGCCTATTTTTCAATAGAAGAATAAAACTGACAGTTTGGCATATTTTCTATACAAAACCTGTCAAACTGATATAATTATTCCTCAGATAAAAGTTATCTGACTAAATTATAGAAAAATTAGCCCTTAATTATGTAACTAGACTATTGTAGTGACTAAAATAAGAAGTTAGAGGTAATGATTATAACGTTTATTAATATTAAAATCATAGATTTAATATGTTATTTTTGCCAGACAATAATTATTATAATAATTGTTAAGTTTACAACTGTTGCGTGGGTGGTCGATTATGCCGTGAAACGTATTGGCCATAACTTCACACTTCATACTTAACAACGAGCTTTTGTACACAGTTTAATTAGAAGAACTGCTGCATTCAATTTTATTTATTATATTATAAAATCATCAAATCAAATATTTAATTTTATAAGAACCTGCATGGGTACTTATGAAACGTCAGAAGGTAGGTGCACGGTTCCAAATTGTTGCTTCCTATGGAGAAGAGCCGGCAAGAAACTACACGGTTACTCTTTAAAAAATAATTGGCTTTAACAACATTTTCAAATTACAGTGATAATAGGTATGGGAGGACAGTGCAGGCCTGTCAATAAGTACCACGTACTTAGAGGAATGAAAATAGAGAATAGAAAATCGTCTACAAATCTACAGTCTGTAAGGCCTACAACATGCTCTCATTCACAATATTTAAATTAATCTACATAAATAAAATGAACCTATTTAAACAAAAATTGAATTGTACTATAAGTAACTTGCTTAGACCTGTATTTTGAAGAGAAGTATATTCTTTGAGGCGAGATTGGAGTACTTATTATAAAGTGTTATTCTTCTACTTAAAGTTAGGTAAAGAAAAAATAAAATGTGCAATAGTCGTAGTAGACAATATAGCCAGTGCAATCCATATTTACACACATACCTCATTTAGTTTTCATTGATAAACGACTACGATGGATCGATTTTAATAATACATAGCATAAACTATTTTAAAAGGAACCGAATAACAATTAATCGATGAAATCAATAAAGCTTTTATTATGACAGAGTCCTAATACCACGTATATAGATAAGTATATCGTCAAATTCTACTGGAACTTCTCTCAGCTCTAAGACCACTCCAGATTTTAGGTCAAACACAATTAGATCGAAAACAATTGAATGTCCAATAAAGTTCGCCATACACGAGTCTACCGCTATTGTCGTCGCGAATTCTCGTTAGCAACAACAACTGTTTGTAACCGAATCTTAGTTTGAGTACACGCTTAGGGCGTCTGTCTCTCGCGTTTTTTCATACATTCCTTTTTGCAACCCCCCATGCACCATTATGTGAATCCGGCGCGACGCCGGTACGCCTTTGACATGCACTCCGAGCAATTAGTATGACGCGTCGTGTGTACGTACCAACGTACGTACAATACGTACTTGCGACGCTTAATTTTTTTGGAATGTTTGCGCTTAAGTCTGGATTTTTTTCGAGTTTTCGGTAGGAAGATAGTGCTGAAAGGGTTTCGTCAGAAGTTTAAGAATTAAAATAGGGAACCTTTGGTTGTAGCGATCTTCATATAGGTATCTGAGAAAGAGATGTCTACGGATATTTAATAAAAATCGTTTATTTGATTCTTAGGCTGGCCATTTTTTATTGCGTTAACCGTGTAAAATTACCAATAAGAACAAGACACATACAATACGAGTGTTCAGTTTCTACATCTTACAATGAAATGACAAGAAAAATATGAATTCCTCAACATACCAATAACCCTCACACAAGAAATACACGCTTCGAATACGCAACTCATCTCAGCCAAATTAAGTGCTACATTTTTCCACGTCCACCTATATATTTATTAATCTCCAGACGAGAGGGGTGAAGAACAGAACACCCCCCTGGGTAGTGCGTCACCGCATGCCTTTTGAGAAATGACGCCTGCCAAAGTTAAGTCGGTTGAGCCAAGCCAAGACGGTGAGTTATGAACGTTTGTTGGGCCAAGGGATAAAGGCCATTAGAGCTCCGGTATAATCCTTATCGGCCAAGTTGCACTTAGGATTAGTCTTGTCAAAAGTCGCCTTTTTCGGTTTATTGACCAAGCCGTGTCCAGCTGTGATTAGGGGATCAGAAGTGGATGGCGTTATTTGTAATGCTTGTAAGTAGGCCATTACTTTTAAAAGTTGGGTTCGTTATGAACATTTGTTGAGAATTTTAGATTAAGGATTGAATTTTGAATGGGGGCAAAATATTGACGATAACGATTTTTTTTAATTCAGAGTATCTTAATTCCAAAAAAGAGCTGGAGTTAATCCTTATTAACCCCACCTTTATTTTAAGAAGTACATATTAATAAAAAAAAATCGTCAACTCGAAATCGATTAAGGGGCAAAATTCGTGGAATATTATTAAGAAAATAAATAGGTAAATACTCAACTTTGTAATTTAAGTACACCAAAGAAGAAGTAATTAGCTGTTTAATAAATACGTAACACACAAATTAGCGTGTCTTGCTAACATAAATCACTTTTGCAGTGTCAAGCAGCATTTCCCTTTTTTTAAATAAGTTCAGCAAATTTTCACTGGAGTAAATTAAATTTTGCTTAGTCCCATGCCCCGTCGCTTGATATTACGCTGGCAAATCCGCGAATAAACTTCTTTAGCCTTTGCTGTTATTTTGCGGAATTAGCAGTTTAGAAGAAAATAAAAATTGTGATGGGACACAAATTTCTTTGATCTTTGACCTACTTGTTTTATAGACGTAAGACGTAAGTTAGTGCCGATAAAATATTTATTTTTCGGATAAGTCTCGTTTCTGAGCAGCCAGCTACTTCTGCACGAATATATATCCTTGAAGGAGATAATAAAGTAACCGAACGAACAAGAACTAGAGCTGGGTTTACTATATTTATCGGTTGGTAGAGCTGTTTGCTGGCTCGATAAAATTACCAACCAAAAAATATTACCAACATTAAAAACAAAATTTCTTCAGGTCAAACAATTTAAACTTAACCATGGCCCATTTATATACATGGAAGTAAATACCCACAATAAAAGTGTCTGTTTGTAATGTAAAATTAACAGATTTTCACTAAATGTATTTATGAATGAATGCTCATACCGTATGAATAACAAAAAATATTTTTGTGAATTTATATCTGTTTTTTTATTTGATTCTTCTCCGAAACGGTTCGATCGATTTTGATGGGACTTTCACTGGCAGATAGAAGAAGTAACATAGGCTACTTTTGGTCCCGGTAGCACATTCCCGTGGGATGTCTCACCATCCACGGGGGCAAAGACGCGGGCAGCAGCTAGTTTTAAATAAGAACAAAGTAATCATACAATTCACCTCACACGGTATTGGCACGTAGCCTCCGATATTTCTTGTGGGGGGTATTATTGGTCCATGTTTATGTGTATGGTTTGTGCTCTACAGAGGGCAATAAAACGTTATAGTTGCTTCACGGGCGCTTTTAGCATTTCGAAGACGATAAATACGAGCGTCTTGCACCGATAAACGAGCATTGCTCGGCGCATTGTTGGACAATTTAGTGGTAGAGTATATTGCGTGTTTAGGCACCCATTTCACCTCCGCCGGTAATAAAGAAGGAGATAAAACAGGATTTTCTGATGATGGGTACTTGGGAACAGCGTAGCAGCTAACATTACTTTATCTTCAATGTTGAACTTTTTGTTTGACATCGATTTAAAATGTCTAGAGAGGTAGGCCTCTGTAGGTAGAAATTGACAGCAAAATAAAGTACTAGGCATGTTTCTACTGCTAATGCTTGGAAAAAAGTTATTATAGTGGTACTTATTCGTTTCTTTAAAAAAATAAAAACATCATTATTCGTTTTTACGCTCTCATGTGTGCCTCATCTAGTAATACATCTTCTTTTACTTTAGATCTGTGTTTACTCGGTTAATGACTAGTTGATTTTTACTTTTTTTTTCACTACCTTCCTATTTTACTTTTGACGTTTTTATTGTATGCACATAACATCTATATCTATCTTATATATAAAAATCTCGTGTCACAATGTTAGTTACCTTACTCCTCCGAAACGGCTTTACTGATTTTTACCAAATTTTATATGCTTATTTAGTAGGTCTGAGAATCGGCTACTATCTATTTTTCATACCCATAAGTGATAAGGGTTGTTCACTAGAAATTACCTGCAAAACAACGTTTGCCGGGTCAGCCAGTACTAATAATAAAGAGGAAAGATTTGATTGTTTGTTTGTTTGCATTGAATAGGCTCCGAAACTACTGAACCGATTTGAAAAATTCTTTAACTGTAGGGAAGCTACACAATCTCCGGGTGACATAGGCTATATTTTATCCCCGTATTCTCACGGAAACGGGAACTAGGAGGGTGAAACCGCAGGGAGCTGCTAGTTTTTTATAAATTTAGTTTCTCGGTAAGTGAATTATTGTTAATTCTTTAATTAGGAATAATCGTTCTCAAAGCATTTTTAAATTAGTATTGGTATTCGTATACCTAAATTACTCGTAGAAGACGTAGATATTTTGGACAAAATCAGAAATTCATAATACGACAATTCCGCATACTTACTATCTAAAATCCAAATTTTATTAGAGCAGCTACAAACAACTGTATCCAAAGATTTCAACAAATTCCCGGAGTTAGCCGCAAATTGTGTACCACTAAATAAAATTTAATTCCAACTACGAAACGCGAAGTATGCAAATGACTCGTAAAAAGATTTTCGTGTAGAATAGATTAAAACGTAGCCGATATTAAAGTTTCACAAGTAAGCGAAGTTATGCGTTGTTAGGGTTAGCAAACAATATTCATCATTTTCTACAAGTTGTATAGTAAAGTAAATTTTTTGACGTGACAACGTCTTATAAATTGGTTTGCCGGGTGACACTTCAAGAAACTGCGTTACGCTCCGCTCACGTTATGCGCTCACAATGAGAGCGAGTGAGAGGCACGCGTCCCTTCCACTCGGGCATGGTTAGCCCGCCTAAGAGCGAGAGAGACAGACATAAAAAGTGAAAGGCACGCGTCTATTATTTCATCCTTCTTCCTACTATACGAATGAATATTCACATTAAAATTATTTTACCACTCAAAGTCGTTGTCACGTAAAACTTTCGCCCGTATACCGACTTTACAGGCAACCAATTTTTTTTTGCATAGAATTCAGGTACATTCAATATGATGTGACACTTAAAATATGTGAGATCCTTGTACAATTTACCTCTATTACTCTATATTTAAATTAAGTACACGTCTTAATGATAGCAGGTCAGATAGGCAGTCGCTCCATGTGAAATATTGGTATTTAGATGCATCCTGTTAGACTGCAAGCTGACCCCAACTTAGTTGGGAAAGGGATAGGCTAGATGATGATGATGACATATCTTGTGATATTTAAAATCAGCTGAAAAAGTAAAAATAATGGAGGCAACGATACACGTTCATTTATTTTTCGCGGACAGTACCTATTGATAGTATGTAACAGATTTATATTAACAGATAAGTCTGAAAAATCTTGTTAGACCACGACAAATTCCCATTAAACTTAGTTTTTTTAATGATCTATGGATGGTCTATTTAGGATCATGAATTCAGCATACCATTCTAGACCTAGCGTAGAAATTTTTCGTCGGTTATACAAAAAAAAAAAACCATACATTTTGACCGCCTAGGTATTGCACTTTTCTATGAAACAGCAGATTTTTTTGTATAACTGACGAAACATTTCTACGCTAGGGGGTCTAGAATGATATGCTGAATTTATGGTTACAGTTTGCGCACTGGATAAAAAATTACCCTGTTTATTTTATATTATAATATAATATATTTTAATTTTTTGAGAGTTCTGTGTGTTAATAATTATTCATAATCTCAGTCCTGACATACAATCAGTCACAGCTCAGTCAGCTATATTGCCCAACAAAATATTGACGTGTAAAAGTGTCATATAAGATCTAGGTAAACATTTCATTATCATTTTCATTTTAATAAAATGCGAATTTAGTAACCACAATCAGTTTCTGTCGTATGTTTTTATTTTCACCCTGACAGAACAATAAACCAGATTAGTCCATAGCGGTACGCGGGGCAACCCTAGCGCACCACATTTATCAAGTTTACCGCTGTTCTGTATTCAGAACCATTGTTTTTGACGCAGATTACTTTCCTAGCACGTTTAGCTATGAAACTTGTATGCAACTTTGTTTTGAATATTTTTGCATTACTAAATGACTTGAATGTTGCGCCTAGTTTGCGGTTTTGTACAAAGAAAGTTTTGTATTGTTCAATTTGTGGAATATTCTTTTATAGTTAAAGTTTGGTCTTAGGTTCGTTGTTAGTGTATATTTTATTATTTTTGGTTTTATAGCGTCACGGGCAGATTAAGCTACAGAATGAATTAGAAGAAGGTACCCAAGTTATTTTAAGTATTTTTACCTTTTTTGTATTCAAGCGAAAACATGTATACATTGATGACTACCTGCGCCCCGGTGTAACCTGCATACATCTCGATTCCTTTGTAATATTGGAGCAGAAATTACCCTATGTATTAATCCAGGTCATGGTCTACCCGTATGCCAAGTTTCATCCAAATCCATTGATTCGTTTTAGCGTAAAATTGTAACAAACAAACATGGGTACATAAAATAAAATCTTTTGTTTTTAAAATGTTATACAGGGTGTTTGGCAGAACGTTGAACATACGAAAATGGTGAATAGGTGGGGTCATCTGCTACTTACTCAGCTCTAATTTATTTGGCCCTGGCCCCCTGGATATTTTTTTAATGCATGTTGAAATTAAGATTTAAGTATTTTTTACATCTTTCTGTACGTTCGAGGATTCATAACTTTTTTTCTAGAATAAGAATATTAAAAAAATTGCCTGTCTTACCCATTTTAAATAAAAATTACGCCTTAAAGTTAAGAAAGTGTCGAAACTAGAAGAAAGCAAAAAAAAATTAAAAAAAAATCCAGGGGCCAGGACCAAATAAATTAGGGCTGAGTAAGTAGCATAAAACCCCACCTATCCACCATTTTCGTATGGTCAACGTTCAGCCAAACACCCTGTATTAATGTATGTAGACAGATGCATCAATCATCAATTTAGACACACAGCCTGGTATATGTGAACTGGATACCGTTAAATATTCGCACTTGTTTTTGTTCAATCAATAGCTGTCAATCACTTTCAGCCATCAAACATAGACAATGGATAAAATGAATTAATAATCCAATATCTCTCAATGCTTGTCGCCAATTATCGTGTCAATTGCAGCCCTGAATTACTCTGTAGCCTGCCAATCAAAATTAAATTTTATTGCGATGCAAATAGGTTATTTATTCATCGTTGCTCATAGATAGATCAATCTCTAAGCGAAAACCATGTTAGTGTCTAGTTAAATGTTAATTGCGAAATTGATTTGTTTCCCTAGTTTATTTATTATTATGATTGTAAATTATGTAGTGCTACACTGCAAGTGTTATCTTTGACGGTATAAACGGTGTCAATTTAACTGAGTGTGAAACTCTTAATAATGTTTAAACATCGTGTGTCATAGATGGAGTTGGGAACTGATTTAAAGACACGTCTTCTTCTCATGTTACTTGGGGTCGGTGTCACTTATTCTACTTCCATTCTTCCCTGTCAACCGTTACGGTGTCATTCACTTCCTTCTCTCATATCATTCTTCACACAATTCATCCATCAATGATTTTTGAATAAATTAAAACTAAACAATAGTATTGAAAAGGTTTTGTTTTCAAAATCCGTACGATAACATAACTCTTCCTTTAAAACTGACTGTAATTCCAATAACACGATGGTGCCCAAAAGTATCCTTAAACCCGAACCCATTAAGGCCGTCAATAGCTCAAACACAATTTAAAACGATATTTCCGCATAAAGAAAACGTGTGTGACTTTGATAAGGGGCCAATAAATCGTTCGAGGTTCGAGTTTGGGGCATCCGCGTCGCATTATAGAAGCGTCTATTGTAGGCTATTCGCATTATTCCCTTATCAAGTGGGAGTTAATGGGCGAGCATTGTTGGTCCTATGATTAATTGATTCGTACGTACATGCTTTCATTGTGATGCAGATATCCTTAGCTTTTTCCTTGCTTAAGTGAAAATGATAAATGAAAAGCCATTGTTGTACTAGTAGTAGTGACGTTATGAGCGTATGCTAATTAGAACGGTGTGATTTTGATTGTTTGTGTACTTCGTTTGTTTTGTCGTTGTTGGCGCAGACAATAGTGAATTATGAATGAAGTTGAAGTTTTGGTAAATATTGAATGTTAGTTCCGTAGTTCGTTTGCGGGATGTTGTTTTTGGTACTACAGCAGGCTTAGCATGACGCTTATCTACATTTCTACAAAACGATCAACTGCCTACTCGAAAACATCATTTTTATCTACTCTTCCGTCGATAAAACGCTTTTCTTCGGTTCTCGTGCTAAGCCTGCTGCAGTAATATTTTGTAAGAGCAATGAATATAGAATTTTCATATTAATATGGAGTAAGAAGGCACCTGTCTGTTAAGCTACCTATAAAATGATTTCGCCTTCGGATTTAAAAAGGTCGCCTTATATATTTCACCGGTGTCTTTTTGATGTTCAATCAAACGACATTTCTAATAAAAACGCTAATATCCCCATTCCGTTGGAGATAGAAAAGAACATATTATGTACCTGTTCATTGTAAATATTTATTGAAGGTAGAAAAATATTCTCTACATATTGACGTTACAGGAATTCATGATCAAGACACATTTTAGCCATTTTACGCTTCATCAATCAAAATGGTTACGTATTTATTATAGTTAATGAAGATCTAGTAGCTATACTGATTTCATATACCTACAAACTTTTCGCTTACAAAACTTTATTTGCACTAAAATTATGATGGTTGAAAACTTCCAACTTCAAGCGATAATTTATCATATCCTTCGAGGCTACGGTGATTCGGGAAAAAGTTAGACTTTCCGAAGTAGCTTGCTAGTGTATTTGCGAGAATTCTTTATGAGAAAAATGACTGGCCGATCATAAGATAAATGATGTAAATTTTACTCTGAATAGGTACTTAATTTGCATTATATTTAAGTTGTGTAGAACTTAGATTTAGTATCCGTTCAAACGCAGATATAACGTTCGACGGTACGCACTGAATTTGTATCGTAATTAGTGACACGAATATCAAAACTTTACTAATATATTTATATAATCTGTATATTTTTATAACTTTTAATAATATGTATGTGTTTACGAATCTTATTAATATTTGTGACAACATTTTACACGAAAAACGCCGAAACTCTTTTCAGAACAAATTTTCAACCTTCAATAAAAGGAACAAAAACTTGTAACCTTGATAGAAAAGCCAGCTATTGGCCTGAAAATTACAAGGGATACTTTCCAACAGGTGGACACACCGGACAGCGTGCTACAAAGTGGCCTTGGCCTAGGGCCTGGACCCGACACGGCTCTTAGGTCCATGGTTGACCCGAGAGACTATGACCGCCTCCGCTTCTTTCAAATGAGTGCCGCCCAACCAAACACCTTCGAAGAAACTATACATAGGGTGAGCATTCAGCACATTTTCCTTTCACATCTATGGGTTATGGAGCTGTTTTAATTTGCCATAGAAAAATCACCTTTGTTTAATTTTACCATCGTTGTTTTCATCGATAATATCGTCTGAGTGTTTTTTTTATTATCCTATAGAACCTACAATAAGATTCCAAGCAAAATACGTTCGAGAAAGTTCAGTCCCTTTTTGTTCATAATGAAATTCAGGTGTAAAAAAATGAAAGCATTTCCAACATGGCATTTTAAAAAGAAATTATGTAAAATATATTGTATCGTTAACGTCTCTGGTTAACTGTGCAATAAAATGCTCTAACTCAAAGGTGCTAAAGGAAAATGCGACAATCTGTTATGCTCTGGATGGCAAACTATTTAGCCCATTTATATGTGTAGGTATAGACGTATTTTTTTTTTAAATTTGATTAAGAATTTCAATTATAGAGAAGTTTGGCTTTTTTTATGATGTTAAAATATAACTATGTTTTATTTGTATAATTACTGTTTATTAATTTATTAATCAAGTTTTACGTATCATCTCATTATTCTTATGCTATTTTTAATATACGTTACGTTACGATACTGCTATGTCCATGTATTTGCAACATTCGAATTGTCAGGAATATGAATCATCTTTTTCGACAGTGTAATTATGTACCTATTCATCTATTTTATATTTATTTGCCAAACAGAGTATTAATAGGTTTCAAAATTCAAAATTTCATCAAACACTTTTGGCTTCTTTTAATCGGCATGCTCAAAGAATTGGAGGTGGCTCTACAAATCGTACCTATATTGTCGCATAAAATTATATTTTACTACTCTCACGTTTTCTCAATTTTTATTTATTATTTTCTTTTCATATTATGAATCACATTATTATTTTTGCACAGCTCCGTAGTTTGGCATTATTTTGCACGAAAAGAAAATGTTATGCATGGTAAATTAATTTCACAGAAACGCATGTTGTGCACGATGGACTTCATGTTTTTATTTAAGGATAACATAAAACAACCAATCTCGTTAAACACCCCTTATTTGTCAAACATTTTTTTTAAGATTTATAATTATTTTTCAGAAAACTTATGCAAAAAATTATGTTAGTTGTAAGGTTTTGATTTTAATGAACCAAAGAAAAAGGATTCTTCATAAATACCGAATTACAACTGAAAAATAAACTCATTTATTTGTTGTTGCAGTTAAAAGTTCAAGAAGCAATGAAGAAAAAAGACAAACTAGCAAGAGAACAGGAAGAGGTAATATATTATTATTTGAAAGTTTATCAGAGACCATGATACCTGTGTCTAATATATACCTTTAAAGTGCGTATGCAGATTCAAAATAGAAATAAAATTCAACTCACAATTGCCTAACCATAAAAAGAAAAAACAATGCACAGAATTTTAAACTGAAACTGTTAGAATAGTTCGCTTTTTTTTGTCAAAATTTAAATATTCCAAAACGATACAGTAACTTTAAAACAAAACGATTTCCCAAAAATGCTTACATAAGATATTATTTATTCACAACTACGCTCGAAAACAATGCATTAATGCAATCGAAAAGTTCCCTCCGTTCACAAATCCTACATCCGAAAATAATCTGATGCCAGCCTCGCACCAACGTGTAATCTCCTGACTGGCTCAACCATTCGACGCACCTACCGAGGCAAGCTAATCGTGCCCTAATCTCGGACTAAGCCTATTAGAGGCAGTTGTATCGCTTCCCTACGAAACTTCGGAAGCCCCTTGCTCAGCACATTTCGCTCGTAAAACTATGGGTCGAACTTCGGAATATTGAACATTGAAATTTTACTGTTCCAATAAACTGTTTGCCGCAATTTCGGTAATACTGAAATCGGTGATACAGAATTTTGGGTGTTCATTGAAAATATTGGACACTAGTAACTTTTTCGGCTGTAGCTACATGCATTTAGTTAAACGATTTTACTATGTAAATCAACGCCAAACATCAAAATTACAACTCCATTACAAAAGAATTTCATGTTACTACATATTCATACGGTATTTTCCAGTAAAATTTAGCTAAAATCTCATTTTATAGAACAGTGCGACAAGTAAATCCCTTTCGTGTATAAACTGCGCCGTCTTGGTAACTAAGTGTGCATAAATTAAGTTAATGTTCAATACTTTTCTACTTACAAGAAAGTGGTCTTTTTATTGCCCCCTTTGAATATTTATTATCGTGTTCACGCATTCAGGAAAATATTTCGTGAGGAAGCATTTTTAAAGATTTCTCGACCCGCTTGTCGTACGATTTATGTTTAAAAATAAGTGCGTAGAAAGTCTAAATAAACGTAGGTACTGCTCAAGGAAATATCTTCAGTTAGTTTCCTGAAGAATGAGCCTTATCAGTAATGTTTACCTTTTCTACTTTTGTTTTGGCTTTTATACGTTATTCTTTAAAACATTTATGTCTACCTCTATGTGTACTTATTGTACGTGCACACAACACAGGAAATAAAAGCATCTCATTTCCTTATAAACACCATAAAAATTTTACGTCTCACTTTAAGACATTGCTATTTTACATGAAGAAACTGGGATGAAGTCGGCGAGTGGAAAAAATTGCAAAATCCAAAAATGTTTAGGCACAATGTAACGGACTCGTGAAAATTGCTCATTATTTTTAAAATTAAAATTTTCCTATCTTGTTTCTCCACTCCCCTACAAAATAGCTAGCTCAGTTTCCTTGCAAAATTAAAATAATGTTATCTACTTTGGGGGAAAAGTTCCCTAAAATATTCTTGTCTGATGTGTTAATTTTTTTTGCAAGTATTCGTTTTTGTTACAGATCCTTAGAGATATAAGACATGGTCTTATGAACATGGGAAGAGACGGCGTGCGAGGACCCTTCGGAGGTATGTCGTAATTAATTCGGGGCATAACCTTGTCCAACAACATGTTTTATTAATGTTTGGACAAGGTTGAAAAACAATTTAAACTGTGCTTTTGACCTGAGTTTTACATTTGTAATCTGATTGTTTTTGGTATTTTGGGAAAGATTGAGAAATGATGAGCAAAATGAAGTCGTTGAAGCAATTGGCTTTTTAACATCTCTAAAGTATTAAAACAAACAGATTTGGCTATTTGTTGTTGAGCTCCTGTGATTACGCATGATGCTTGCACGATTTTTGAATACTTATTTGATCAACATTATGCGGAATGCTTATTTTGACGATGTAATTACACGTTCGACATGATGATCATTCGGTATGCTTTCGATGTGCATCAGTCATTCATTATTTTATTATTTGTTGTTACTTAAACATGAACGCACTCGCGTGTTCAATTGAAACGATTTTTTTTTTATTGTTGTTCGATTTTATCGTATGCAACAGCTTGAAATCATCAGCGCGGTAGACAGTCTTTGAGAAGAGTTAAGGAATAAAATCAAAGTCACTATTATCATTCATCAAAAATCAATGTTTTCTTTGCGAGAAATGCTGAATGCATGTTTTGGATAAACAATATTTTGCAACCACGCACGGCTTAACGATGTTCGTACACAGCTTTTCTGCAGTGTTGTCAGTGAATCGCCATTATAAGGAAGGCATTTTACGGTAAACTTTTTTTGGCAATTTTGTTAGCACGTTGTATTTTTTTATTTGCATTACTGGGATCTGAACTGCACTGGTCTAATAGAAGGCTCGTTTACAGACGACACGTATATGTACGACGACGAAGCGAGAGGGCTCTCAGGGAGAGGGCACTGGTACGACGAACCACCATACGAGAGTGACCCTGAAGACTTTTTGATGGGAGGAGGAGCGCCAGCGGCTTCATTTCAGAATGGACGTGTTTGTTTTACTCTCAACCTAAGGAATGAGTCCAGAGGCGAAGGCGTAATATCACTTAGAAGCGCCGGCGATATAAGTTTAGCGAGAACCCCTCGGCGGGGATTAATTATTCCGCAGAGTGGCCCCTACCCAACCACCGTGATCCCCCTGCGAACGGCAAGAGATCGGGAGAGTGGGGATTACGCCGCGTCTGATATCCAATCTATAGGATCAAGACTATCTGGCATCTCTTTAGAGTCAAACCGGTCGGAGCGTGATTCCAGGAGGGGCTACAGGCAAATGTCTGGCTACCGGATAGGTGCTGATCCCTTATCACCTGCTTCGTCTGATTATGAAGATCAAGAAAGTGAAACAGATTCACAGCACATAGCCACCGTACACAAGGTAATTCAACAAAATATTCTGCCATTCATTGTATTTTCCTTAAATCGAAAATTGTTTACAATATCAAGTTAGCGTAAATTAATAAATTAGCTGATACACATGTTGCTTTTGATTTTGATTTCCTTGGCCCAATTAACCATTTTACCACTAATTCCAGTCAGCTGAAGAATGCGAAGGTGTGTCAAATTTGGCAGGAAAAGTGAGAGGTCTCAGACAAGACGTACAAAGAAAGATATCCAGGCTAAGACAAGAAAGAGGCCCCGAAGGCAGTGACAGACGGACGAGTGGTGACCAAGCGTTTCCCTGTTCTAATAGTTCTTTCGAAAGTCTTCCCAGCGGATCAGGCAGTAGTGAGTGGATTTATTGAGTTATTTTGTTTGTGTTAATATAAATGGTTTTGTAAATAAGTTGGTCTTTCCTTTCTTTGTACCATAACACCCCATGTGTTACTTACAGATACCCTCTTATAATTTATGTAATTCTCAATTTTATTTGCATCGTAACCTAACCCTACTAATTGCATCGCATTGATATACTAAAACTACTACCTATTCACAGTCCAACAAGATGTACACAGGTATTCTACTTTCAATGTGTTGGTCGTAGACATTGAAATTTATTTTATCTGAGCCTAGAATATTTATGTACAGGCACACAAGCGTTGGTTCGCGCCGGTAGTAATCACTCATCTCTCTCGGCAGAAGAAAACATAGAATTAAGTCCAGCCGGGCGGAGTTTACTCGTGCCGCAAATGCTGTGTCGAGCTCGGGCCCTCGTCGATTACATACCCAATATTTATGAGAAAGATGCCCTTAGATACAAGGTAAGACGACTTAATACCAAAGCGTACCCGCTGCTTGCATCTAGGAAGGAATTTCTAATAACGTGTTATTTGTCAACAGAAAGGAGACATCATAGAAGTGATAAACATGAACGCGTCTGGCATATGGCGAGGCGTATTGAACAATCAAGTTGGAAACTTCAAGTTCGCCCACGTCGAAGTTTTATCTGAAAGGGACACAGTCCGTTCAAGATCGTCCAAATGGTGCAAAAGTCGCGAAAGGCTTTGGGAAACTCGACCACGTACAGTAGAAGAGTTATTGAGACGGATAGATTTGTTAGAGTATGCTGTGGCCTTTGCAAGGAATGGATATGAAGACATAGAACTATTCAAGGAGATCGAACCATCAGATTTGGACTACTTGGGCATAATGACTCCTGAACACCGTACGCGTATTCTCGCTGCTGTTCAACTTTTGCACCAGCTTGAATGTGAGTTGGAACAATAATTTTGACCACTTATCTCAAATAAAGTAATCTATGTTATGAAGCTTCTAAGAAAATTATCAACTCTCGTAGGTGGCGAAGGCGAAGCAGAAGCTGATGGCGGCGGTTCAAGCTCCGAAGGTGGTGACTCTCCCTTCGGCAGACGACAATTTCCTCGAGACTCGGGGTGTTATGAAGCCGGTGTCGGAGTTGGAGGCGTCCGAGTTCGGACGTCACCACTAGTCCACAGAGCTGATGAGCCGACACACAGGCCCCCAGAACCAGCACCGCAAGCTAAGCGGTCCATTCGTCGACGACAGCCAGATGACGCTGAATGTGACAGAATCGAACGCTATCCTGGCACAGGCACGGAACGAGCGACCGTGCGCAGTGGTGGTCTTCCCGGCGGTGCTAGAGATGATACTTGTGAATCCGATCACCGACTCAATGTAGTCAAGTTTGTAGCCGGCGGGGAGCCATGTGCATCGGAGAAAAGTAGCGACTCGGGGGTGAGTAGTTCGTCACTAAGTTCCGCTCACCCCCACCGTCCCTGAGCGAGGCCTGCCGCGCCCGCGCTTGCCTAGGCGCTGGCGCGGGCGCGTGCGCAAGCCGCGCAGCCGCCCGCTCCCCCTGCCGACACTGAGCCATCCGCGCCGCCCGAACCTGAAAACGAATGAGCTAGGCAAATTCTAAATCTCATGTTTCACTTTTTTTACTAATCAGAAAAGTGTCTTGTATTGCCAATATTTTCAACCTTTGCACCAGGTATTCCTATCACATGGGTTCATTATGTCACATTTTGTCAGTACATTTTAGTATTTAAATCAACTCAAAATAAGACTGAAACTTACTTTCTGCATAAGAATGAGAAAAATGCGGTAAACGTTTTGGGCGGTGCGATCGTAGATTAGTGTGGGTAAACTTCTATATGACTTCTACTGAAGCAATTAAGTGTCTGATTAGACGATTGTCTTTAAAATATCATGATTTTATGTCAAACCCACAAACATTCTTTGTGTAAGAACTTGTTACTTAAAGACTGACTTGAGTTTCATAGCACATGCGCGTGCTGTAATTTTTATGAAACGATTAACAGTTAAAATGCAATAATATAAAGATTATGATAACTCTTCCTCTTTGATATATTCAGGTAATACAATGTGGACAAAGATAAATTAATCGATGTTAATAGATTCAATCGTAAAATACATAGATTTCAGTACGGAATATTATAATGAATTGTAGATATTTATATAGGTTGCTTGTTACGATTTCACATGCGGATTTTGAAATCGCTTTTTATCATTCCGTTATAAATTGAAAAGCATATCATGGATGGCAGCAATTTATTGTAATTTAAGTTGGCTTTTGATTCGTTACTCTGTTCAAAATACAAACCGTAACATTTCAGCTATAGCAACTACCTGTTTTGTACGCTGCAATAATTCCGTTTGGCTAAAAAATCGCATTAAGTATAATATGTACATTTCCTTTAGATTTCATTTTAATATTGTCCATTCGTACACAGTACATAAAATGTCCGGGTAATGACCGCATTTCCCAGTACGAGGATGGTATTTTGAAGTGAAAATACAAAAACATTCCTCGTTTATTTTGAACAGAGTATTTAAAAAAGCATTATGACTGTATTTAGGTATTAGTAGAGGAGGCAATATGCCAGTTTGTGTAAGTACTTGGGCGTTGGAAGCGCAACATTCAATAGCAATAATTGTAAATACATAATAGATAGGTTAATTATTATATGTTGATAAAAAAAAGTTTTTTGTAATTTTTTAAGAGAGCTTTATTGCGGTATGCCGTGTGTACAGATAATGTAGTGAAACAGTGAAATTTTGAATTTCACCCCGCGATCCTCCGTGTCATGGTAAAGCAATTTGACATACTTTACGATCTTCACACTTGTGACTGGGCTCTCGTAAAATTGTAACTACTGTCAAACTACAGACGGGAACAAAACAATATTAGGTTTCGCAGGCTGGGAAATGTGACGCGTTTCCCTGTTGAAATAATATTACGTTTTCCATATTGTACTACATAATATGATTTTCTTTTTAATATTGTTGGATAAGGTGGAACTGTCTTCAATGTGTGCCGTTATACATATCGATGTACTCCTATCTCTGTAGTAGAATATTTTGTATTCCGATCTTGTGGTTGCAAAAGTCTCCGTGTTCTATTTCAATAAAATGTTTAATATATCTCCTTCTTATGTCAGTTCACTATCCAATATTCAATTTTGTTTTTCTTGTAGAGTACTTAATGTGAAATGCCTGAATGTTTGTTTAATGTTTTTGAGAATTTTGCCCTTTTTTGTATAAGCTCAGCCATTCGTGTCAAAATTGGGCACTCCCTACTGTCCGTGGTGTTCCTCTTGTAAATTTTGTAAAAAGGAAATCTTACACACTTTTCGAATACAATCGTGAACTAGTCCGAACTATTGAATGTACATAGTTAAATGTTTGTTACTTGTATATTGTAGATAGAATATATTTCTTTTGAAAATTGTATATTCAATAAAATTAATTCTTTATTAAAATTCTATGTTAAAAAGATAATTTATTTATAATCAAAATTATGTTAACGATGCTCAGGTAGATTTGAACTTATCCATAGGTTTTGTGGTTATAGCGTTGTTTTAAGACTTGTGATTATAATAATTAAGCTGTATAATTCATTTAATTTTTTTCTTTCTGTTAGCCATACATCATTAACTGTGCGTACTTTTAGTAGCATTTTTATTAAACAGACCTTATGTGTAAGTTAACAAATCTGTTTACAAACATGGATTCTAAATAAATAAATCCAAAAATTTAATCTGGTTTTTTATTTACAAAGTATACAAAATCAATACTACACATAATAATGGTCATATTTCATCTTAAGCCTGATGAATTAATTATTCAAATCAATCATTACTAGGAACATAATTTTAATGAAAAAGTATTTTAAAATGCAAACGAGAATGGAAAAAAGTTACACGATTACAAATGTTCTATTAACATAATATGTAAAAATCCATTGCCGTGAAAATGGCTTGACCGATTCTGATGAAAGTTCGATAAGTTGATTAGTACGCGCCGGAAAAGCTTCCTTAAGGCTTGTATACACGCCAAGGACCTTGAGCATTCGGGCGCACTAAATTTGTGGGCGAGTGCGGAGTGATGTAGCCGTGCAGTCTTTAATCGGTCGCATTTTTATTTATTATAACGAAAAAATGCATATTTGTAAAAAGTAACAAAATCAAATCATTTTCCTTTGTATTGCAAAGCAGTACCCATTTTTTTTTTTTGCTCTTTTGTTAAAAAATGCAGGAGTAAAATGGTTTCATCTCAATGATTTGGAGGTGATCTAGTGTTTTTTTTTTTTTCGTATTATTTGATACCCATAGAAAAGTTATGCCTAAACCAAATGACGTATCATATTATGTAGATTACTAACTATTTTTTTCAAATGTAAATTCTTTGTAAATACCGACGAAAAGTGGTTTCATCTGCATGCTGTTTTCAACCATTTTTTGAGAGTGCAGCCTTAATATAATAAAATAATATAAAGGCGTTTCAAGGCATAGGCATTATCTAGTTTATAACCAATATATAAATTCTCGGGTAGGGGGTTATGACATAAATTAAAATAAAGCTACAATTTACACCATTACCTACATAGCAATCATTCAGGATTTTAGAACAATCAGTTTATTACGTGGAATAGTTTGAGTTATTATGGGCAAATTATACAGTCAAAATGAAACCGATTTGAACCGACAATGGAAATTGAACAATTTGTCGGCTTAAGTATTGATGAAGTATTTGTAGTCTTGAAATATGTTTTATGATGCGGATGAGTACTTCAACGCCTAAGTGTCCTTTTGTTTTTGTATCCAGTTGTACCTATAGTTATTCATTTAATTTAGTGACTAGTGAAAATTATAAATATGTTTTCTACTTACCTAGAAGCGTCTCGATTGACAGTGGATCATCATTTCCAAATTGATGATAGATATTTTTCCAGCAAAATGGTTAGATAAGCTGTGGACCGAGGGTGCTATACTTAGTATACTGGATTCAGATTCAGATTTATTTTTGCAAAAACATGTGTAGATAATATACATGGTATGATGCTTATTATAGGTGTTACAAGGTTTTTTGGCTCAACATGTTTGACCATAGCTGGTGTACAAATTAGGTCGAAAGACAATAGGAATTTAAAATACTAATAACATAAATAAATCAAGAATTATCAATACTATTAAATTTAAAAATTAGGTCAATAGTCATGTGATTCAAAATAAATAGAATAGACTCAGTCAGTATCTTCCGAGCGATTTATCATTTAAAAATTCTTTATCATTATAATAGGCTTTTTCTGTCAGTATTTTTTTCAATGTTTACAACAATAACACCACCGAGATCTCTGTCAAAGTTACATACATAACGTCACGCCTTGTTTCCCTGATGTTTTAGGCAGAGGTGTATCTATAGTATACCTGCAGTTCCGCATTTCGCCAGTTACATTTAAGTCCCATGTAAAAGGGAGCGAGCCTATTGCCATCAACCGGGAACAAATACAGACTCCGGGCTGTTACCGAGAAATTCCAGATAGAAAACCCAATAACTTTTTGCCCGACCCGGGAATTGATCCCAGGACCTCAGATGCTCAGCAGTAGTAGCGCTTGTAACCACTAGACCAACGAGGCAGTCTTTATCAAATTTTCATTAAAATTATCAAAGTAAACAGGAGTTCGTTGTTGTCTTAAACAAGCTATGGTCCGGTGACGAAAAGCCGTCGCGGGTTCGCGGATGGTTTGTGTGTTTCCGTGTTCCCGCCTCAAGCGACACTGGAGGACACCGTGGAGTTTTAGTGGGTTACAGTCCCACATAACTGAGCTATCTCCCCGTGGTAGCGCAGCAGGCATTTCTCTAAGTTAAAGAAAAAAAAATGTCCAGGTCGACGGCGCGTTGTGTTCCACGCGCGCCGTCAGAGATGTCAGCAAACACTGGTGGGGTCCGCAAGGGCCGATGCCTGCCAGGGGTGCGCATTGTTCGAAAGAGATACCGTAGCCCCTGGCACACAGGCAACTGAGGGTGGGTTTTAGTCAGCAAAAGTCTGACACGCCCTCCTGCTTCACCCAAAGCGGGAGAAGTTATTTGATGATTTCCCACCGTCAAAAAAAAAAAAAAAACAAGCTATCACGTAATAATTATTTAATAAACAACTATTTGCTCAACAAATCACCCTCAGTCTAAAAGCCCCGAGCTACCGTAAAACTATTCATTCATAGATCATATCTAAGTATTTACAAATATCATAGAGAAACAAAACTTGTTTATTACACCAAGCATTCATATCTTATCCAAGTTATTGATGAGGAGTAATTAATCTGAGTCAAAGTATTACTTCAATTGATTGCAAATCGCTATTTCTGTTGCGCCGATGCATTATCGATTTGTTGTGTCGGTGAAATTGATTTTGCTTCCAGTCTTTTTAGTGCAGAACATTGTAGACTTTATGACACAGAAGATAAAGGTTAAATACTGTTATCAGGTACATAGGCGTATTTATTTAGAGATAACAAGCAGATTCACGGTGCAGTGAATAAATATCGACAGTACATCAATGTTGGGGAGAGTGCTCACTTGTTCTGAGAAATGACTTCATTATTTTCAATGTCAATGTTGAAATTGCAATCAGAAGAATATATCTGTATGTTTATTTTGAAGCTTGGGTAGTAGAATATTATGAAATAGCTGTTGCCCGCGGCTTCATCCGCGTAGAAGCCGCAAATTATGTCACGGAAAGGTACCAATGGGATAAAAAGTATCCAATGTTAATCCAGACTATAAACTACCTGTGTGCCAGATTTCATTTAAATCCGTTCAGCCGTTTTAACGTGATTGAGTAACAAACATCCAAACATCTAAATATCCAAACAAACAAACTTTCACATTTATAATATTATATAGTAGGAAGGAAGTAGGATAGTAGGATCTTTCAAATATAAATAGTACGAAATGGAAACTTAGAGCTGGGCCCACCTGATCATGCTCTTGACCACTATCTTCAATGGAGCCTTCAGCAACAACATCTTCCCCCAAGCTTGGAAACAAGCCACGCTCATTGGCTTTCCAAAACCCGGCAAACCAAAGACCGAGCCCGTGACCTACCGACCCATAAGTTTACTGGACAGCCTCGGAAAAATCTATGAGCGACTTATCTATAAGCGTCTCAGGGACTTCGCCGAGACTAAAGACCTGATACCCGACGAGCAGTGCGGTTTCCGAACCCAACACAGTTGCGTACAACAGGAACACCGGATCGTAGAACATATAAACGTTGGTTTCCAACGCGGTTATATGACCAGTGCAGTATTTTTCGACATAGCGAAAGCCTTCGACAAGGTCTGGCACAATGGCTTAATATACAAGCTGTACAAACTCGGCGTGCCAGACCGTCTCGTACTCATCTTACGAGACTTTCTGTCGAACTGCACCTTTCGCTATCGCATCGAAGGGACGCTCTCGTCCCCCCACCCCATTCGCGCAAGCGTCCCTCAGGGCGCCGTACTGTCCCCTCTCATCTTTACGCTATTCACTAGCGATATACACAAAAGTAGAAAGGCACAGTTGGCACTGTTCGCAGACGACACAGCCATCTACCACACTGGGCGTAGTCAGGACGCGATAGCCTCCACTCTCCAGACCGCAGTCAACGTGCTTGGCGCGTGGTTTAGAAAGTGGAGGATCGAACTAAATCCGGATAAAAGTCAAGCGGTTCTCTTTTCGGAACCGCGACTTAGCCCTGATCCCCCCCCCCCGGCCCATCTCCATATTCGGCAAGCGGATCCCTTGGGAGAAGCGAGCCAAATATACAGATGTGATCTTGGATCAGCACCTCACCTTCTCTGAGCATATAAAGAAGGCGCGCTGACGCGCCGCCTTCGTTCTCAGAAGGCTGCACTCTGTTCTGAACGCACTGCGCGATGCCATTAAAAAAAAAAACTTAGAGCTGGCATTTAGGCAAATGAAATTAATGTATGCTTAAGTTAAGTCATTAATAAATATTTATCAAAAGAATATTTACATGTAGAAAACGTAATAATTTTCTTAATTATTCAACTACTCACGCATTACTCCGACTGACAGATACAAGTAGTCATTTTTGCAATCACATACGTAGACTAATCGCAGCGATTCGCAGCCAGTCTGCTATCTCAATGCGCCTATAATTATACAAGCCATGACTTATGACGGCTCATCGAGGACCTTATATCATGTTACTTTGCACATTTTTTAGTTCGTTCGCGAATAAATCTTGCGACAAAACCCAAGGGATATGGCGTCATGTTGTACTGTGGAAGTGTATTGCAATGTTATGAGGATTCGTGCTTTCTTTTAAAAGGCTAATGATGACTTGGAAGCAATGAAAATGCTTGACGGTAAGTACCTATAATATAAAATCGAATAAAACCCAAACCATCAGAAAAGTCGAATCTTGAACCTTATTAGGTTTGTCATTTGTTGTGTGAGAAAATCATGATATTTATTAAACAACGGCGACTATTTAAGACATCTTCCGATCTCATCCATCATCATCATCATCTGCCTAGCCTTTTCTCAACTATGTTCGAGTCAGCTTGTGGTCTAATCGGATGCAACAGTACCAGTTTATTACATAGACTGACTATCTATCTTACCTCAACAAACTAGTAACTGGATAATACGATATCTTCCGATCACATCCATAGAAAATATAATTTCAAACTTTAAAATACACAGTTGAGTATTTTACAAAAATATTTGTTGGATTTCCACCTAGTCGCACAAACGACCTTCTAACCTTTACTCAAGAGACGATATCGCACACACATTAACTCAGCCAACTGTACGAGACACAGCACATACATTTATAATTCTGAAGGCACAGGAACCAAGTTACGACTGGCGGAAAATTTACGGTGTCCATAAACGTCCGAATGCAAACTGTATGACGGGGACTCCGAACGCGAATAGTAAAATTTAAAATTAAAGGCGTTCACTTTGTCGTAAATTTTGGATGGCGCTATTTTATTTATTTGCTTTTTATTCCTAGAATAGGTATCGATAAATATTTTAACAGGGATTAAGAATTGAGTAGTGTTTTATGCAGTCGTTTTATCGAGAGAGTGGCATAATGATGGGATCGTATAATATCTACACGGCAGAGGTAAAAAATCTAAGAATCTATGGATATCTATATCGATCCATTGATGTATGTATTCATGAATTTTGCATTGGTTTGATGTTGCGAATTTCAACAACGAAATTGAACGCGTTCAGAACATTTAAACCTCGTTCAAGAGCTGTCAATCTCAAAATTGATATAGAATACTAGCTGACCCGACAAACGTAGTTTTGCAGGTAATTAGGGGTATGAAAAATAGATAGTAGCCGATTCTCAGACCTACTGAATACGCATATAAAATTTGGTAAAAATCGGTAAAGCCGTTTCGGAGGAGTACGGTAACTAACATTGTGAAATGGAAATTTTATATATTAGATTGTCACTGACAGATATAGCTATAGCTTGAATACGATTTAGTAGTGCTGATCGTGTTCAGTTTCATTGGTGAAATCTGCACCAAATAAGTTACTTAAGCATTAACAATCTTCTAGTTTTCAAAAGTAGAAAAAGAAAACAAGATTGTATTGAATATTTCTAACGAGTTATCCCATGTGAACTTTTTGAATCATGACAAAAAATGAATATTCTATCAGCACTTCAGCAAAAAGTATATTTTTTAAACGTTTGATCCTGGTGATTTGAATTATTGAGTTACCTACATTGAGTACTCAAAAAATGGTACGATATATTTGCGTCGTTCAATTTTAGTTGAAAGAGGATGCCCTCGAATTGGTCTCGTTAAAATTCATGAAAATTCGTTGTGAACAAAAAAAATGTAAAACTAAACTGGTACATACCTGCGTCCTCCATAGGTTTTAATGTTCTTTCAATGGTTATATTCTAAACAATTTCAACCAATTTTTTCAGTATAGCTGAGCTTACCAGTTTTTATAGTGTCTTCAAAGCCGATAGGGCAAGTTTATTTCGTTTAGTCGGCCCCTCGGCCCCTGAAAAAGATTAGTTTATTTGTTTCCTCTCAACCCTTCATACAAAAGACAGGTATACCTCGTCCACTTTCGACCCCTAGTTCGCTAAGTGTCGCGAATCATATTTTAACTCACATACAACTTGATACTGCCTGAAGATTGCGTAAGAAAATTTGAATCGCGCGGGCTATGTTAGCGCCTTTAAGCCAATGTCATAATATGTCTTCATTGCGGTTTTATACTACAGAAACCCTTTAATTTAACGTCTTAAAAAAGATACTCGTTGGCCTCATCATTATCAGCCTATAATGTTCCCACTGCTGGGACACAGGCCTCCTCTCTTCGAGAGGGCTGTAATCTACCACGCGGGCCGCAGTGCGGGAATTTTTGATCCTAGGAAATGCCAATTTTCTCACGATGTTTTCCTTCACCGTTTTGAGAGCAGTGGTGATGAAATTAGTGTGGGCTACGCTGGGGTTGCCCTTAAGCCACTGTAGCTGGTTTTTAACCCATGAAGGACACAAATCGAGACACCTTAGAAGTTTAATGGCTATTAAGTCGAGATAGAAAAGGGATCAATAGGCGAATTCAATCATTTCGATAATTATTATTATTTTCAAACACAAACATTTCCATGCGTGGATTCACTAAGAAATATCCAAATTTTATACTAATATTATAAATGTGAAAGTTTCTATGCTTATAGATGTTTGAATGTTTGTTCCTACATCACGCAAAAACGGCTGAACGGTTTTGTATGAAATTTGACACACGTTCCCGCGGGATAATTTCCATCTTCCGCGCGGGCGAAGCCGCTGGCAAAACCTAGTTCTACATAAAATTCATACACCGATTGTGTGAAATACATATTATCATAACGAACAATTTTTGTAATACATCGATTCATAATTCATAAGCTGCCCTCACCTATTCCACGAACGTCGATTAATCTAGACATTAATAACACACGATGAATTCGTTAATGGACGTACCAATATCTAGCTATCAATAAATTAACATGTATTTTGTAATCGGATGTATTTGTATATTGCAATAGGTAATGATGTACTCAAACGGAAAAAACAACACCATTTCTAAGTAATTTGTTAAAATACTAGCTTTTGCCAGCGGCTTCGCCCGTGTGGAGGTTATAAACTAAATGTGTGTCAAATCTATATAAATAAAAGAAAAGTCCTGACTGACTGACTCATCAACGCCCAGCCCAAACCCTTGGACCTAGAAAGCTGAAATTTTGCACAGAGGTTCCCTTTATAATGTAGGCAAGGATTAAGAAAGGATTTTTCGAAATTCAACCCCTAAGGCAGTTAAATAGGGGATGAAAGTTCCGCGCGGGTGAAGCCGCTGGCATAAGCTAGTTTAATATAAATCTGTTCAGCTGTTTTTGCTTGATTGACTAACAAACATCTAAACATTCAAACCTTCATAAATGTATTATTAGTATGATTCGGTTATAGTCAACGTCATCATTACTCCAACTGTTCAGTATGTTTACTTACCAATTAATTAATTCCTCGACTCGACACATTTCTTGTAAAATAGGTGAAGAAATAACTGATCACATTATGGTTACGTCAAATCGTACCTTGGGGCCTTAGTCAAGTTAAGTTTCCAGAAATCTCATGGAATATAGACATAAATCAAGTTAATTAAGGAAATCGTCACTGCTTATCAAACGGACGAAAAGTTCATACATTCACGACAATGTAGTTAAGACAACAGAATTTCTCATAGGCTGTAATGAATACGTCTGTTTTGCTGTTTCATACTACAGAAACGCGTTTATCTACGTCACAAAGAAATGACTGGTTGGTCTCATTATAATCAGCCTATTTCCACTGCTAGGACACTGGCCTCCTCGCGGGCCCAGTGCGGTTGGGTAGATACCACGTCTCCAAATTTTTGGTTCAAGGATATTCCGGTTTCTTCACGATATTTTCATTCACAGTTTTGTGGGTAGACCAGCTACAATCCTACCTGGTTTTAAACCCATTGAATGGAGTTGATCGAGACACGTTAGAAGTTTAATTGTTATTAAGTCGAGGTAGAAAAGAGTGATGAAATTATTGTACAGATGCCAGCATATGAAGCTACCTCAATCTGTCAAATTTATTTCATAGATTTTCAACTATAATACAAAAGGTTAAGGTTCGTGTTTAACTGGGAAAATTTGACAGTTTGGGATAGTCTGATGTGCTGGCGTCTTTACAAGGAAAAGCGCCAGCCTGGGTTCGATCCCACGACCTACACTTGTCAGGTGGGGGCCGATACCACTGGATCACCACTGCAGTTTTCATACATCACCGTAAAGAAGAAACTAGTAGACCTTATTGAGAAAACTATACTTAACTGTTTACGAACATCAATAAGTGCATTGCAGACCCACCGTACCTCGATTTGGATGTACGAAAAATAAACCAGGATGAAGAATAGTTGCCTTGGCGAGTGCTTTGCCACTTCATCATGACTGCGAGATTCAACATGGCTTTGAGTACCTATGTGAAATCTGAATCTGATGGCGTGGTACAAATGGAAAAATGTATTAAATACTTAGAAACTTATTGGTTTAAGATGCATTCATCTATTGTAATAAGTGTATTTGGTGAACGCCACTGAACCGCCAACATTTTAGAGACGTTTCACTCCAAAATAAATAAACGCGTCAACAAGAATACTGTGAAATTTATGCGATTACTCAAAGTATTGGAGCATATTCATGCATTGGAGATTATTCCAAAAAAAAGCAGAAAAGATAATATCATCAACGATGACTTCATTACTGCCGTACAGTTACAAATTGTAAATAAAGAAATTTCAATTGGTCACGCATTAGAAAAATTGCGCACATAACCTAATTACTAAATTAAATTGTAGTTCTCAAAAGTGGTTTTAACTAGCGATACAACACTATTACCGGTGTAGTTTAACTTTAAAATACCCACCGTACCACCAGGGGGGTACGGCCAGGGGTACGGTGAGTCTGCAGTGAATAAGTGGTAAACAGGTCTTCTAAACTCTTACACTTAGCACCGCATTTGGCCATTCAAACATCACTGAACGATCCAACACACAGAGTAAAAAAACAGCATCAACACCCATACACGTTGTATTAGCTAACTGCATATCAGTTTACAGTATCGTGGCATTCTGCGGCGCAACATGGGTGTTCAGACATGTTTACCTGGGTGAGGTATGTGCACTGTAATTAACTTTTTATTTTCACACCGACAGACCACCGGCACGGGTTCGTTTGAATAGCCGGACGGGAATTGCGAATAGGCAATTTGTACCCGCTATTCATATTAAGGGAATAGAGGTATTATTTTGATAGATTGGTTAAATGCTGTTGATATGCATCGTTTTATGGGTTCAAAAGAGACGTTTCTTTGTTGATTCAGTATATGAAAACTCGAGTGAAATTGTACTGTTGATTGTTGAATATATACTAAACAACTATTTAATTTGTATTCATTTGTAAAAAGTATCAGCTAATCAGATGATAGTATAGTCCCAAATATTGCATACTTGGTTATGAGTATCTCTGTTTTTGTCTTCCAAATCACATAGTAGATACCTACTCAAAGGGCTTGCGGCTAAGTAATAACAGGCGCTCGAGTCGATCGATCAGGTTAAGCTACGCATGCCGCTATTGGCCCGTGGATTTTGACCATCTTTACATACCAAAAACCTCCGTGCCTCGGAGAGCACGCTAAGTCTTATTCGTTAGCTGTTATTCGTGGATCTTTGATAGCAGTTAAGGTCCTTCAGAAGCCCGAAAGTCTGACAACCAGTCTTACCAAAGGGTATCGTATTACCCAACATAGTTGGAAAATGGCTAGGCAGAATGACCCACTCAAATAATTATAATTCTTTTTATTTAACAAACTCAACTAAACATTTTATTCTTCTTAAACTTTATCCAAGCACATAAAACGAGTATATCCAGCAAATGTGTGCACATCCTTAAGTTTATGCTAAGAACACATTCAACTGATCGGAGATTGCCACTTAACATCGCCCTTAAGTTAGTTTACGATGCCAATGACTGTAATACTGAAGAAACAGTGTAATGTAGGTTTCCAGCTACGTGCAAAATGTATTGTGCCCCGTCACAGTGTCGGCACAAGATTTACAAAACTAAGCGCAATGGTCGTTGTTTTAAATACCTACAGAACTCGGACTTTGGGTTGGTTGCACAATGAGTATCGAAAAAATATATTCAAAAATACATTCTTCTCCTGATACACCGATCTTAATGAGTAATTAATGCTGTAATAAACTATTTTCTGGAATTCAATCGCATAACATTAAACACTTACTACTCACTATTAATTGAAAACATTTCTTGCTAAAGCCTCGTAAAGATAGAAACCGGTCAAGCATTGTTCACTTTGTTAAGTATTTGTGCATATTTTCTAGAAACATTGCATCGAGTAACATAGCTACATTCGTATAGTTTCCTAGGAAAAGGTCTTTACGAGTAGGTACTGTAAAGGTTGTCTGCAAAAGTCGACCTAATGTAGTGCAGGCTTGCTATAAAATAGCTCTGATTCACGGAGTAATGAACATTATTCCTTGCTCTGTTTGCATTCGAACAGTCAAGGTTTAGAATGAGGTTTCAGATTATTTGATTAGGTTTTTGTTTGGCATAACGAGTGAAAACATAGGCGCCGCATTGGTTTGAACACTAACGCTTGGAATATACGTAAATTTTTAATCTATGCTAATGTTATAAAGAGGAAAGATTTGATTGTTTGTTTGCATTGAATAGGCTCCGAAACTACTGAATCGATTTGAAAAAATATTTCACTGTTAGGAAGCTACACTATCCCCGGATGACATAGGCTACATTTTATCCCCGTATTCCCACGGAAACGGAAACTACGCGGGTGAAACCGCGGAGCGCTGCTAGTGTTAAATAATTCCATAACCCCCATGATTCCTTACAGTACCTAGTTTGTAAGGCTAAGGAAAAGCTAGGTCACAGTAGAGGCATTGCAATGCTCGATGCGAAGTGCACTTTTTATAAGTGGCGCTTTTTGGTTTTTAACCGACTTCAAAAAGAGGAGGTTATGAATTCGACATGTTTATATTATAATATTTTTCTTTTATGTGTGTTCGGGCCTAACTCCGTCATTAAACGGATTCGCAATTATTTTTTTTCGACGGCGGTTTATTCCGAAATAGTCTCATTAAATTTTCATATAGATTTGATGATGCTTTTCGGAGACAAACGGAACTCTTCAAAAAATGACAGCAAATCAACTGCGATTGCTGCTGTAGTATCAATATGTACTTAGATAGACTGATCATGTTGAAATCGTTCTAGCTTTACACTACCTTCAAAATTTATACACTGGTCTCGGAATACCCAGTGTATACATAACCTAACCTTCTAGTGTTGTACTATCGACGTAGTGGGACCATTAACAGTGTTTTACGACATCTAGTTCGACTAATAAGTACCTAGTTATAGATTAGAATTAGCTTTCGTGGTTTAAATTAATACGAAGCCCTGGGTTGGTCGGCGTTGGCTGTTGGGCTTTGTAAGTAAATGTTTGTGTCTAAATTAAATGTTAAAAAGATGGTATCTTTCATCATCATTGGCCTACGGCTGTCTACTGCCGGATATAGGCCTCTCCTATTTCAAACCAGTGAACTCGATTTTCGGCAATACTCATCCAGCTGCTACCATCCACCCTAGAAGATTGTCGCTCCATCTAACCTGAGGGCGTCCTACCTTACGTGAACCGAGTCGCGGACTCCACTCAAGAGCACGTCGTACATGATTTTTCGATGAATAATGTAACTCCCTAGTCATTTTTAAACAAGAGTAAAAAACAAACAGATTCCAGCATGATGAAGCAGCGTTGTTGAATTTTCAAGTCAGGCGAAAATGTATTTGGGATTTCCTTTTAACAACGACGAACCCGCTTCTATCACTCTGAAATCTCAAAACTTCGTTAGTCATAGTAATCGCAAGGGAAATCGGATTTCGAAGTATGAAGCTTTTGTAGTACTTAGTTTCAGAGAGAGAACTGCACTATGCACCACATCATTGAACGAAAAAATGGCTTCTTTTTATCTTCTCGAATAAGAATTGGTCATGTCTTAGCAAAACATTATCAAGGATATAAGATTTTTCAACGTAGGTACGCCAGAATGTCACTTGTCTACTCCTCCTCTGACAAGTGACATCCTGGGGTACCAACGTTGAAAAATGAAAAAAAAAATCACAGCAGGTTAGACACGGGAAAACATCATAACTAAGAAATAACATAATAACTCAATACACCTCAGCACAAAATTACTTCCCACAGTTATTACGACCCATTTACTTATAATTTAAATGAGGATCCCGTCCTGCTGGAAATGCACGACTCTCTACTTTTAAAAGCGTGTCCAAGTCTAACTTAGGATTGCATTAGTTGGTAAAAAGAAACATGAAGAAACCTGTCCGTCTTGAACATCAAGAGTTCAAGACGGACAGGACACACGGATGGCAAGGGTGGTAAGTAATTTACACAAATTATCAGCCGAAATATTATGTTAAAATCTCAACCGTGAAAACTTAGGTAATGTGATCTCGAACTGGGCTATAATTCCATCTGATGCTAGGGATTGACAATAATGACAGCTCACTTTAAGCTCACTTCATCTAAGTTTTCACGGTAAGATTTATACAGAAGATACTATACTATATACATAATTATCTAGCTAGTCTGTGGACGGGCTTGTAGGGATGTTTAATTATTGGGATAATTAAACATCCCTACAATACTTGGCACGGTGGTTTGTCTTCTATATCTGTACGATTATTTCCTCAAAAATACCATTTCAGATACCAATCTACATGGTCTTCACATGATCTAACGAAGATTATGTCTGACTTTGTTTTGGCCTTTCTTCACAGAGTAATCAGGTAGGAAGCGCCGACCTCATCTAGTCTTTAAATATGACAGATGTGTAAAAATATTTGTACACACGGTTACACATCAAGCTATAGATTTCCAGTTTACGCTGATCTCGCACTGTACCGAAATCCTATACAATGCGAGATCAGCTTATACTGGAAATTATTGCTTGATGTGTAGCCGTGCGTACATACCTACTTACAAAAATAAAATCATTTATTATTGAACGTATATTAATTTCGGGCGAGTTTAGCGCGCGTTATATTTAATTTATTGCCATCGTCACATTAATATGTTGGATGGTTTTACTTGGAACTCAACCAAAGCCTCGAACATCGAGTTTTACTGATCAGGTTATACGATTTCTGCCTGTAGTAATGTCTTCGAACTAATTATGGCCGTGAGTAAGTATGCCTCATTCAGAAAAAAAACTTGTGAAAAAGTTTATTTTTTAAGTTATCAGATACCTAGTCCACACCAATTCATATAGCACTACTTGCTATGTTAACAACACTGTACAGAAAGAATTACAACATCATCAAGACACACGAAGTGGATTAAAAACGTAGTAGTACGAGTAAAAGCTAACAAAAAAACTACCCAACTAAAGTTAATAAAATTTATATAGGCATACCTTAGCGTACATAAAAAAAAAAATCAAACCGCAATAAAATTGCCGCAGTCATTGCGGAACATATAGCTACATACAAAAAAAAAAAAAAAAAAATTAAATCGTTTCAAAGGGAAACCAAAGAAAAACCCAAAAACAAAAGCATTTTGCTAGCGTATGTGAATAAAACACACTTCCATCCACAATTCCTCCATACGCTTTAACCTGAACAGAACGCCAAACAGCATCATTACATACACAAATCAAATTCAGCGACATCCAGACTAGGAACAAATGTTTGTCTGAATGCGGAGCGATGGGGACTAAACGTGACTCGATAGCACCGCGTAGCACCGAAGTTGAACTAACAACGCAGGGAAATTCAGACTGAGAAAATTTCAGAAAATCTGGAGATGGAATTTGTACCAAGCAATCAGAATACGATATCAGGTCCGGTCGTTGTGAAGATGCTTAAATGCTTAGGCTTATTAGACATAAATTGTAGAAGCATTGAACATTTTTTGTCCAAAGACGATGATAAACGTGATACGAGTAGCTTTAAAGTTAATTATTAAAATTCTGACCAAAATAATCTATAGTAATCCAGATAATTTTTGGCAGTCGTAATTTTTGTACAATAATCGAGACAAGTTATCACGTATGATGAGAACTGACACGTTTCGGATGATGAGGCTTTAATTAAAACACAGTAGTGTAGATGGTTCCGTGTGGTGCCAGACGTAAAAGAATAGCACCACCCCATTTCTTCCCGTGGGTGTCGTAAAGGGCGACTAAGGGACTTACTAGACAATGGGCAGCAGCGTTCTCTATGCATTTTACCACCATACTGCGATCGCTAACCCACCTACTAAGCGTGGCGATTATGGCGAAACCCCCGTTTTGAGGGAGGCCTATGTCAAGTAGTGGACGTCTTTCGGCTGAAAAGATGAGTTTAGAAATCGCTTACAAACGAGGATGACTTATATATACATCTTATAGTAAGTGGTGGCCCAGTGGTAACCGCCGCGACTTATAAGTTGTAGGTCGTGGGTTCGAACACAAGTAGGCACTTTACTTTGTGTAATCTATTTCGTCACTGCTGTCAAAACGGCGAAAGAAAACATCGTGAGGAAACCACCATATCCTAGAACCAAAAATTCGAAGACATGTGACATCTACCAACCCACACTGGACCCACTTCCTCTCACCGAGAGGAGTCCTGTGTCCCAGCTGAGGGAAAATTATATGCTGAGTAAACATCCTAAAGTAAGTAAGAAAGTTCGAGACACAAGTAAACAGTATGTCCGAAGCTACTCGTAAGTCATCGACAAGGTCTCGGTAATTGCAGATCTCAGACTGCACTCACAGATGGTCTAAACGGAATGTTAATGCGTTCAAAGTGCCATAATTTCTGCGTAAACTTACGCTTTCAATAATGAATATTTAAACAATGAAGTTTTTCTTAAACTCATTCCAAGCGAAATGAGCTTGAAAATTAAGTTTGTGGTCGGTAATTGGTAGTAAGATTTATTTGCTAGTAATTAATAGATAAGTTTATGAGACAAGTTTGGCTGAACTTGACATAAATGAATCTTTACAAAGGCCTTCAGAAGGTAGGTAAGTAACTACTTTTCAGATAATTTAAAACAGTAATCAGAAAACGGTATTTACGTGTCGACTCCCGTTTAAGGAGTGTATGCCCTAAGGTAGCCCGCAATTTTTTATTTACGTTGTTCTTGTTACCCGATAACGTTACTTATTAGATCACACGACGAGCGTCTTTATGTCACTTCAAAAGGTAGTTCTGAAAAACAGCGCTTTTGAAGATAGGTTCGTCCGAAGTCACAGCATTTTTCTGAGCAAAGACCTGGTGACCAATTCTCGTAATTAAATGTAGTCGCAGTGTCATCTCGGCGACAAGGAAATGTCAAAAACCTGTCAAAAATGTATGAACACTCGAGGTATTTTTGACAGATTGACACTGAGATGAGACTGTGAACGTTCTTAAAATTACGAGAATTGCCCCTCTGTTCTTGCACAGATGCGACGCACGGCTTAGTTGTTATTATTAAATTTTTGGTTTGTTTGTAACAGAAGTAGTCAATAATACACTCTGCTATCGGCATTTTGTTTTTGTTTTCTTTGTTTTTATATAATTGCCGCTGTCGTAACGCAGATCTATTAGTATTGTCTATGGTCCCAAGCCTTGACTGAGATTATCAGTCAATGGACAATATTGAGTAACTTTTTCGAGTTAATTACGTGGCTTTTGTCCACATTCCATGTGTGCATTTTATGTATCTTATTTTTTTTTTTTTGTAATGTGCATTTTGTTTTTGCAGAATAAATTTTGTTTTTTCTCTCTTTCTTTGTTTTGCACATCTGAGCCAGGTTTATTTTAAATTAAAATATAATTCGCGACCGTAACAAACATGGTTTTACAAAATTACACATAACAGGACGCGTTGTTTCCCCGTAGGATTGTGCACAGGTGTAACTATAGTACACACGGCTACACATCAAGCTATACATTTCCAGTATAAGCTGATCTCGCATTGTATAGGATGTCCACGCAGTGCGAGTTCAGTGTAAACTGGAAATGTATAGCTTGATGTGTAGCCGTGCGTACAGTCACGAGCACTAATAATATATCCACGCTTACCGACTTTTAAAAGTGATTTTCTGCTCTTGTTCTGGATTTAATTTTATGTTATTATGAAAACAATATTTGGGAACCCACACTATCGTGAAATACCTAGATTATCGCAAGGTTGCAATCGTTATTTAACAGAAAATCGTTTTTGAATTTGGCAATGTGTATACATATTAATGCTCGGGACTGTACACTCGCCAGTTATGTTTAATTACCATTTATTATGGAGCGAGACTATTGATGTCAACCGGGCATAAATTCAGACTTATAATAGTTAAATTCAATAATACTCTAAGTTCATTTCGACCTGCAAATTAAAAAAAAAAAACGTAAAGAACTTCGCAGGTTGCCCTGGCGCTTCCCCCTTAAATTAATTTTCTTTAGTTCATAGCAAAGCCTTGAAAGTCGTTCAGTTCATTGATTTATTTCCAACTTAATACCTATATCAATTATTTTCTTCTTGTTTGTTGTGAACACCTGCTTTGAAGAGTTTTCCTAGTAATTGGTTTTAGAATTCTATGTTCTTATTACTAAAGTAGATTGGTAAATATCTCACAGACTTCATCAGATAATAGTTTTATGAATAATTATGTTATCAAAATCTCAAGTTAAAATCAACAGTACTCTAAGTTCATTTTGACCTGCAAATTTAAAAAAAAACATAAAGAACTTCGCAGATTGTCCTGGCGCTTCCCCTTAAATTAATTTTCTTTAGTCCAGTAGCAAAGCCTTGAAAGTCGTTCAATTCATTGATTTATTTCCAACTTAATACTTAGATACATTTATTTTCGTCTTGTTTGTTGTGAACACCTGCTTTGAAGAGTTTTCCTACTAATTGGTTTTTAGAATTCCATGTACTGATTACTAAAGTAGGTTGGTAAATATCTCACAGACTTCATCAGATAATAGTTTTACGGATAATTATGTTATCAAAATCTCAAGTCGCTATCATATTAGCAAGTAATACAGTTAATTACGTATGGAAATTTAATCTGATGCTTTAGTAGTTTACAGACGCTTTTATCGATATGAAACACTGAAAACATAGAACGTTATTTTGTTTGTTATTGTATGTTTGATCGAAAATAAATTAACGGAGTTCGACTTGTTAGTCGACTCTACGAATTAACTCGCATGGATCGGGCGAATCATCCCTTTCAAATAAAAATATCTGGATGTCCGAGCTTGGCTCGGTATTTTTTTTTCTTTGACATTTTCTAAAAATGAAACCTAGCTAGATCGATTTATCGCCCCCGAAACGACTTGCAAACAAAATTCCATCAAAATGGTTGGAGCCGTTTCCGAGATTCAGATTATAGGTATATTCAAGAATTGCTCGTTTAAAGGTATTAGATAGATAAAATTTTCTATAAGCGACTCGCATGAAGTTTATTTATTTGTGGGCGATTCGGCAATACCTGAAATATGCTTTAGGCAAAAATAAAAGATAAGGAAAAAGTACAGTAACTTTATTAGATAAAATACAAAATTCGTGTGAGACGACTCACAAGCTACTTCCAATAGTTTTTACTGGTGACCTTCACGGTCACAGATTTTCATGGACATAAAGACTTAGAGGCATATAGACATTCCTGGTTAGAACATCTGGTTGTTGGCTGCCGGCTCTTTCATACCCTGATTTTGTTAAGAAAACATAAAAGAGGGCAACATCACAATAAAGGGGAGATCCGAAGCGCACGCACCGAATGTTTGCCAAGGGAATGGGGCCCAGACATATGATTACATGCGTTTATTGCCGACATCCTTGCAGGTGGTCCCACAACGTGTAATTTACTTAGCCGGCCTGCTATCTCGCTAATCGATGTTTACTTCGATAAGTCACGGAACAACCGATAATTTTGGCCACCCGTCTGTCTACTTTCGAAAGCAAAATGGGTTTCAAATTAGTTGGGATTGGTAATAAGTAGGTTTATACAAACACTTTTACACGTCAATCATATTTTTTAAACTAGATCAGGTCGGCTTTTCCTACCTGACTAGGTACTCTGAGATTAAAGGCCAAAAAAAACTCAGAGGTCACAGTCTCTTTTAAAGTCCAGACATAATCTTGGTTAGATCATGTGAAGACCATGTGGCAATCCACATGGTCTTTTAAAAGATCATTTCAAACACCGATGTGTCTGAAATGATCTTTTGAGGAAAGAACCACACAGATCGAGTGGACCGGTCCAATCAGTGCACGCATTTATCAGTAATCATACGGCTCAACTCAGAACTTGAGGAGCTCAACGATTTGACGAACAATACCAAAGAAAGGACATTTGGGTAGGCCGCATAAAATACTCAAACTGACAGATAACATTAAATCCGGATGGTATTTGGCTAATATTTAGGAATATTTTATTTTAATTTCATAAATATTTTTATTTATCAGTAGGGAATCGCTTTAATTTTGACAGTTCCACTACATTCATCGCGTTGTTTACGTTGCTAAGGAGACAATTTTTTCGAACACACGGAAGAATGGATTTGCAATAACCTTTAAATTATTCAGATTCTGATTAACCGTGTTACGCAATTATTTATTATTTTTACTCATTTTTATTTATAATATTGTATATTATTTTTATTTTTGTTTTCTGTTAAGTATGTAGCCTTGTACGATGGTCAACCGACTTTGTAGCAGCGCCAACATATTATTGGAGCTCTAACGACATTCCAAATATCATAAAATCAAATCCTGATTTCACATTCTGTGAATTCACGCTGCATGAAAATTTGGGTGGGTAAGTCTCCAACAGGATCGAAGCCTACAACGACCCGCTCGTTCGCATAATAAGTTTACCAACGCTCTTCTGTTTTTCAATGAAAGAAAAACGCAAAGCATCACGAGTTTGTTCACACATACTTACGTAACGGAGAATCGTGCCAAACCACAACAAGCGACGACGTCACTTAAGTCCTTACTCGGCTAGACCTCTGAAACGCGAGCCAACCCTCGGAGGAGTTTTACCCCGACGCGTTTTTCCGAACTCACGACCGAAGTCGCGTTCGCTAACCGTTCCACAAAAAGCCCTCTACCCATTTAATTTTATGGCAAGGGCGGCGAAAACTCGTCTCTCGTATCCTCCGCTGGTCTTTTATTGTTTGTATTTTTTCGCAACTCGACGGCATTCACCGGGCGTGCAGAAAAAGAGGAGTATTCATTGTTCACGTAACGCTTCGTACATGCCAGCGTATGTTTAACTGGTAAGTTTTAACTTTTTGGGTTTTAACGCTGCGTTTGGTAATGAGGTTTAGCGTTCCTTTTAGTTTGGCTTAGTTTGAGTGAAAGTTAGTTAATAAATGATCTATTTAAAAGCAGCTTACTGCATAGACACATCGTAAGTCCTTTAAATAGCCATCGGGAAGAATATAACGCTCGGAATGTTTAACATTGATTTCACATGTCACTATGTTATAGTAAATTCCACCAATGAATTGAAATCTATGCATTTTATGATAATTGTTTCTACCACAGTCGAATTCAATATTATAATTACTCAGCAATTTTATTCATAAACTAAATCAGGTTCTAATGTAAGGAATTTTCATTACATTGTTTAATCATGAGCCATGATATTGCAGTAATTTTAAGTATTTTTAAATGCGAATACTTGCCACGTATTCGTGCCGAGTTTTATCCCGAAAGACTGAAACCGTTTAAATAAAAGTAATTAAACGTTGAAGCAAAAAATTTACTTACAGATGTATAAAAACGTAACATACCAAAAGCGGGTAAAAGGGAACGTTCGTTGAAAGGCTGAAAAAATAGAACGTCAGCAAACCAATAAAATAAAGAGGTTCAACATAAAAGAGTAGGTTCCCTAAAAAGGGTTTTTTTTTACAAATGTCTGTTACGTGATATTCTCTACTAGGTCACTGTAGACCAGTGACCAGTTATGAAAAATTGCTCAAGTTAAAACTTTTAGATAAGTCCTTATTACTTTTTTGTTAACGTTGAAGAAGTCTTTATTCGTGCAGAAATAATGTTTTAAGATTCTCAGTGGGGGGAAGTTTTAAATTTTGACCTGGATTATGAAATGGTCTGTTGTTTTAGCTTAAATAGATAAGGAAAGGCTGAGTAATAAAAGTCTGAACTGTAAATTATGTTACAAAAGTCAGTTCTTTAAACTGCTGTGATTTAGTTTATTTATTGGCGAATTGACAACTCCGGAAATTGCACTTTTTTGCATATATTAACCTTCTCTCTTAACTACATTGCATAAGATTCAAAACGTGCAAATTGCCTAATACCTACGTATTTCTGGAGTTGTCGATTCGCTCTTTCCGGCAAGTAAATTCGTAACTAATCTAAGCTATTTTTATTTATTTATTGTTAATACATATACGTTTTAGTGACTGATGCTGAGAACCGAAAAGGTGGCCACATAAAAGGAAAAACTTTGAGAGAAACCACATAAAACCAACGGAAAAAATATACGCACTTTACCTATCTAAAAGTCCAGTGACAGTCCAAAATCTCTTGTCACTTGCATCTCGAGCGGGGAATCGATTAACACTCGACATTGTTGAGAGTCCATTGCCAAGGGACCCAATCGTGTAGTGACAGCGCCACGGATATTAACCACTCGTTGGCTAATTGTCCCCAGTTCAATTATCGAACAACTGTCAACGGAGTATTCAACGGACAAGCCCAGAAACAAGTTTAGCGAACGATTCGATTTACAATTTGTTAACTTGGTGATCGGTGTCACCGGACCGGGGGGTTATTAAAAATGTCTGTATGATGAACGGTGTAATCAATTATTCATTAAATGTACCTCAATTTCAGTCTCTGATATGATTATATTAATTGTGTTTAACTGGATACTTCCACTATGGAAGAAAGAGCGACAGGTGCAGGCAAACAATGTTGTAAATACGAAGTCTATAAAATGTTGTAACACAAACTTAAACGCAAACGAAATAAATAATAACTAAACTGAAACCAAACACTAGTACATAAATAACTTCGATATCCAATAAGATCCTAGGTATTAGGGATACGAATCTAAACCATATCCGAATTTAGGTACCATCAAAAGAGATCGAGAATATTATTGAGGAATTCTATAGCAAAACGTAGGCTTTGTGTATGACAATTATTGAATGCCATTCAACTTCTAATTACGTGGTAGTAATTGCAGAATATCTTATGATTCAATGGATACGAGCGAGGCAAACTCAAAAGGAGCATCTCGAAATGAATCGTCGTTGAATAATTGATGTCTTCGTACTTTACGACACGATTGTCTACTAAATGCAATGAATAGAGGCGCAGACTAGTGATTAGGCATAATATTTGCTACAATAATAATTACTTATTTTTTTCTATACTGTGATAAGTTCTATATCAAACCGTATCATAAATTAATGTCGCTTTTCATGTCTGTGTGTGACCGCGTTATTCATATAAACTACGCAAAAAAAAATCAAGCGGTTTTCAACATCTTTTCAAGAATTTATTATTCTATTAATATTTTTTTGTTAAACTTACATAAAGTAAAAATGTCTCAATGTTTTGTCAAGTCGTAAAAACCGTGTGATGCCTACGGAGCCCTGGTTATTGATATAATTAGGTATGGGTTAAGCATTATTATCGTATTTTTTATTTTTTTTATGAAGTATGAATTGTTTGAAATATGATAATTATGGCTAGTGGTAGCTAAGGGGATCACTATGGAAGAAGAAGACATGACATGTTTCGTGAACAAAAAACAACTTAGGTACTATAAGGGTAGGACATTTTCTGACCCCCAATTGCTATGTTTCAGTTCATTTAAACAAAACTAAATGATAGACCTGTCTTAATGCTAATAATTTATTTGACAGAGGCTCTTGTATAGATGTCAGCACATCAAGCTACCCCAATCTATCAAATTTATTTGATAGATTTTCAACATTATTACATTATGTTGAAGGTTCATGTTCAATTGGGAAAATTTGACAGCTAGCTTGATGTGCTGGCGTCTGTACATAAGACCGTGTTGCTACTCATTTCCCGTTAAACTATGTGTGGTTCCAGAAAACATCTGAGGAACGTGGTCTACCAATGTGCAAGTGGGTTTTGACCCCTTCTTACCGTGTCAATAGTACCGGTAGCGACAGTACTGGAATTTGCCTAAGTAGGTGTTGTTAGATTGAGGCTAGTGTTAACTATTTAAACCTGCTACTTAAAGCAGACTTAAGGTTGAAGCTCCATGCAGGTAGGTTTTGCAATTTGCAGGTCACTGCCTTGAGACCTTAAGACGCTTCACTCGAGTTTATTTTTGTTTGATTCCACGTTCACACGACACGACATCACCCGGGTGCCGAAATGCAAAATCGTCGGATCTATTATTAAATTTCATTCTGTGTTGAGCAATTTCATTTCGAGTAAAATATGCCGAATGAAAGAAAAAATGAAGCGTCTGAAATTGGCTTAAGGGTACACTAGTCGCGGGCTCGAACTCACTGGTGGGCCTGGCTAAAAAAAATTACGCTTTGTCACCAGGCTTCATGTCCGAAAGAGGTAGTATCAGTGATGAGCAGTTAGACGCCAGTCTAGATGCACATCATTATTGAGTGAGCTGCAGGATCAATTATAGTAAAACAGGCGCGTAAAAAATTAAGAAAAGTCCTTCGGCAGATCGGGTTTTCTGAAAAAGCACTTCATAAATCAATGACCAGTTAAGTTTATTGAACTTTTCGATAATTGAGCTTTGTCGGTACCGACTTGTTTTTCGAGATTTTACACACCTTTTATTACTTAAACACGCCCAAAGTTAGGTTCAAGTAGCAAGAAAAACTAATCTTTGTTGACTCATAACTTTTTAATGGCTCTTTGTTTTGGTATTCTGTTTCCGTACAGACAATATTAATAATGAAACAAAACTATACCATGTTTAATTTTTGATATACATAGTCAAACAGTGGAGTAAAACCCTCCCGAAGTTTGTATGGAAAAAATGTGGACAAGTGTCACCTTAAGATACGTGTATACGTTTGAAAAGGTGCAAGTAGGTAATAATAATAAATCGATGAATAGACAGCTCTAACTAATCTTTGGCCCCAGCTGCTGCTTTGTGTTTTGTCTCCAAGTTCTAATTGAATCAAGATCTGTCTCTTCTTTAAGAAAAACCTACTGTTATTTGCTCCGTAAAGTTTACATATACGAGTAGCTTCTCATTAATTAAATTGCGTTAATTCAAATGTCTCCAAAATACGGTGCCTGTCAATACAATCTTTGTTTTATTATAGACATGGTTGTGTTATTTACTAATTGTTTTAATTACGTTTTATTTTGCTACTTTGTGTCTTAAAGTTTGGGTCTTAATGAACGTTGAAAAACATAACATAAACATAAACATCGCTTTGTTTCCCGAAGGGTCGGGCAGAAGTGTTCACCAAAAAATAATGAAAATATTCGTGTTAATTCTGAGATTTACATTATCATCGTAATTTTATTGTGGAAATATCGGTGATTGGGGATATTAAAACAAAATGGAATAAAATCTATACAGATAAATAAAATTGGAGTGTCTGTTTGTAATATTAAAATTACTGCTTTTTACTAAATGTATATGGATACATACCTATACCAAAATAACGCGTTTACAATTTTTGTCTGTCTGTTTATTCAGGCTAATCTCTGAAACGGCTGGACCGATTTTAACTAAACTTTCACTGGTAGATAGCTGATGTAATAAGGAGTAACTTAAGCTACTTTCATGTTAGAAATTTTTATTTATTTTTATAAAAAAAAAACTACTTTTTCCGCACGGACGAAGTCATGCGCACAACTAATAAAAAATAAAAATCATTTATTTCAGGCAAAAAAGTCTATAGGCAAGGCAAAGTTGTTAGTAACAATAATTTTGCTTATATCTAATATTAGTAATAAAAAAAGAAAAACTAAACACCCCTGCGCAGCAAACGCACCGGTCTCGCAGATCATGGAACTCAGTGAACCTACTGAGCAGAACTGTATCGGTTCTCTCGCCAATCATCTATAGGACGCTATTTGGGCTCCACGTACTCGTCGCACCACCAACGCAACCCACCAAGAACAATATTACGAGAACCACCAAGCTTGATTGTCATTGCTGTCAGATTGATCATCAGATTTTTATTTTATTATTATTTTTACAGATGTATTAATTGTTTCCTGCTGCATCTCTTTCTTGCTCGATTTACTTACTCATGTATTTCATTTAAGTAATTAGATGCCGGCTAATGAGACACAATTGATTTTCTATAGTAGTGGATCCAATTCGATCCGCGCCGGAGTTAACCGGTAAAAAAAACACACAATGAAATCGAATAATTAATTTAAAGCTGGTTTCCAATACTAAACCTCAATTGCAACACCTCTTTTTGATGTGAAAGAATTTTTAATTGCAACTGAATATAGAAACTGATAGTATTCCATTAAGTCTACCCACTTAATGCCTTCGGAAATGGACTGAAAAATTGGAATTGAAATTTCATTTAGCTTGAACGATTAACCGTTCCAATGTGATTGCCATGCATCTATGCTAATTCGTTTCTTTATTGTGGAATCTAGCTTTGATGGTCGGTAATGTTCGTTTGTGATCTAACTTGGTGGGATTTTTCACCAACTTGACCATATTTATATGTTGAAATCAGCTGAAATCAAAATAAAGAAAACTAAAAGTGTGTTTGAAATATTTATAACTAATTTGATAATTCTGACTTTTACTAATTACTATTAAGGTAACTAAATCATAATAATTATATTATTCTAACAGATGCCGTTTATTTATTTATATGATGCTTATTCTATTTACCTATTATTATTTTGTTTTTGGTTTGTTTTATGAAAATCATCGTCTTATATTGTTGCTACTTTTCCCAATAAGGCTATCCGTCCTTATTATTGAGAATCTTGTAGGTACTTACGCAATTCCTATTGATTTCTATTATGACAAGTGGGGTACGGTGAACTATATATAATTCCTTTGTTTTCAACGAAGAGATCATTATGTCGTTATGCACAAGTCGTTATACGTACTTACCTATAAATTGTGGTAGAAATGAAATCTAAGAATAAACTACACATAATACCTATACATTTCGTTCCATTTCTTCCCGTGGGTGTCGTAGAAGGCGACTAAGGGACTTACTAGAGAATGGACAGCAGCGTTCTCGATTCATTTTACCACCACACTGCGATCGCCAACACGCCTGCCAAGCGTGGCGATTATGGCAAGCCCCCCAATTTGGGAGAGGCCTATGTCCAGCAGTGGACGTCTTCCGGCTGTAATGATGATGATGATGATTACTACCAGCTCCTTTCGACCCCATCAGCTATCCGTTCTGCGAGCAATTTGCCTTGCCCACTGCCACTTAAAATTGGCGATTTTTACGATTGGAGTTTGTAGCTAATCGTTATAAACCTTAAACAAGCATTGTGAACCATATTAGGTCACTTTATCGTAACGGGATTTACTGACATTTTGGCATGATATACAACATTTATTTAAAACCACGTGACGCTAATCTGCAATACAGTATGAAACAGAGTCATGTGCAGTACAATAATAATAATGTACACAAAAAATAATATCTTACGTTATAAAAACTTTATACGGAATGTGTCCATCAACTACAAAAAAAAAAAACAGTTTACGATACGATTGCTGTCACAATACAAAAGGTATTTTTGTTAAGCTCACGATCTTCAAGAAACAAGCCCGTTCTCAGATGTAATTTGAAAGCGAATGACATAAATTCTTTACGGACAAACGGACAGGACGACTTGTACAAATATCCGATTACATACAAACAAAAAATAAAACATGTGTGGGCGAAATTTCTTCTGGCGACCCCATTCTTGAATTGGTCAAGCCTCCTTGATGAACATAATTTTTATGCAAATGCGTAAGAGCATGTCGAGATTCCACAATGAAACCTTTACAACAATGAACCTTGATTCTTGGATTTTAAAGTCGAAAATGATGTGTTAGTATTTTTGATAAATGTTTGTAGTTAAAAATATATTTAAGAAGCGTTTTATCCACGCCTAATTATTTCAGTCAAAATTGTTACGATTTATTTCCATTCCAAAGAGATTGTGTGCCCATCAAAATATCTAATCGAGTACAAAAATAATGAGGCTTTTAGACGGTTTATTTTGTTTTCTAAACTGGATCGTTTTCTTTTGTTGTACCAGTTTTCATTGACCCATTTTCTTTCATCCATTGAACTATTATATTTCTGAGAAAAATAAAATTGCTCGTAGCTACTCGACTCGATCAATCTATAGTTAAGGGGAAACACTACGTTAAGCTGTTAATAAATGTGTGCCACATTGAGATTACTTTGTTCACATTAAGGTGGAAGTATCTAGGTAGTCAGCAAAATTCAAATTTTCTTACGGTTTTTGCCATTTGCAGGACAGCATCAGGTTATATATTGATTGTTTGATTCACGACCGCAACACGCATATGTACAGAGTTATGATAGTTAAAATAATCAATAAAACTATCTAAGTTCATTTAATCTTATTGAATGATTTTTAATGAAATAGTAATTTAATGGGATTATATGAACTTGACTGATTATGATTTCAGCCGAAAGACGTCCACTGCTGGACATAGGCCACTTTGACCGGTCTTGTGCTTCCCACATCCAGCGAATTCTCGCGGCCTTCACAAGGTCATCGGTCCACCTTGAGGGAGGGATATTGATAATTTTAATGGTATTAATAGTTCTGTAAAGCCATATTTGTTACAGTCGCGAATCATATTTTAATAAACCTACAACCTGAGAATGACCTGCAAACTGCAAAAACAACGGAATTAAATTTGAATTTCGCGGTTAACCTTAGTGTATGCACCTTAAATCGCACCTGGCGCAACTGGAAGCAAATACAAACATACAAAAGAACAGCCTAGACTTAGTTATGGATTGAAATACATAAAATAACATCACGCCTATTTTTCCCGAAGGCTTAGGCAGAACAGAGATGTCAGCACCAACTGGTGGAGTCCGCAAGGGCCGATGCCTACCAGGAGTGCGGGTTGTTCGAAAGAGATTCCGTGGCACTTGGCACACAGGCAACTGGAGTCGCACGTGGAACACAACGCGCCGTCGACCCGAGCTTGGTCCTTACCGGACAGCGAGCTACTCATTACTCGCTATCCGCAAGCCCGCACCTACGGTGGCCGGGCATCAGCTGGGATCCCGAAACCCAGGGCGTCTCTTGCGGCGAATACAGCCGTGAGGGCACATATACTGCCTCTCCCTCACGTGCGCCGTCTCCCTCTGCGCGAGCATTACTGCTTCGCAGAAGTAGGTGGCGGCTACCCATGCACTCTCGCCCCGAACCATGGCCTGGACCAGGGCCGAATGCGAGAGATCGCCGCCGCCGATCGCCTCTACAAGGATACGGCGATGCTCCACCCAAGCCGGGTAGACCTTCACCGTATGATCCACCGTCTCCTCAGCGCAATCTACGCATTAGAAACACCCGAGCGTTTCCTTCTGCCTTTTCCGAAACAGGAACCTCCTGAAACAACCGTGTCCGGTGAGTACCTGCGTCTGACGGCAGGTGAGGACGCTGTTGCGCCCGTCAATCCAGTCCTGAAAGAGGGGACTTACCGACGCATTCGTGGTGTGCACAAAGGAACCCGGGTGGGTTTTAGTCAGTAAAAGTCTGACACGAGTCCAAGTTATTTGATGATTTTCTACCCTAACAAGAAAAAAATGGTGTGTCTCATAGTATACCCACATTTCGTCGGTAATGTTTGAGTCCCATGTTATAGGGGGCGAGCGCATTGCCATTAACCTGGCACAATAACATTTAAAAGTTATTTATCAATTCCAATAACACTACATACCCTCTGAAAATTACTGTATTAATTAAGGTTTTTCCTAAAACACCTTCATAGGTTATTTTAGATACAAATCCAGGCTAACAACTCCATAATTCAATCTAATGCGATATTAGCATAACTGGAACATATTTATTAGCAAATACAGCTGGTCTAACTGAAAATAAAATAAGTCAACAGTTTAAAATACAAGTGTACCATACGTTTGGATTTAAGCGCCTCTAACTCTTAAGCAATATTTTATAGAGTTATTAATTTACCGGCTATTTATTTTAAGCGTGGGAAATCATCAAATAACTTCTCCCGCTCTGGGTGGAACGGAAGGGCGTGTCAGACTTTTACGGACTAAATGACCCATCCGTGTTCCTTCAGTTGCCTGTGTGCCAGGCGCCACGCTATCTCTTTCGAACAATCTGCACCAAGTTATTAGCTGTTGTCCGCGTGTTTGTCTGCATTCCAGGATGAAGCCTATGTATATGCCCTTCTCCAAGTCATCGTCTATCCATACGCCTAAAGTTCATCCAAATCCGTTTAGCCATTTTAGCTTAACAAACAAACATACTAAATCAAATATTTTCTCCGTATAACATTAGTTTAGATAACTACCATTTTGACCGAGCCGTTTACGTATATAATTCTATGGGGGTTGTGTATGGTAAAACTGTTCAAACTTTAGCTATAATTGGTTAAGTTTCTAAGGGTTACATTTGGAATGGCAACGTTTACGAAGAACCTTCCCCTACGGGTGTAAGAGGGAAGTAAGAAGGGGCAAAGAATCTTTAGTTAGAAATATTCAAAGCTTAAACAGACTAGCGTAGTAGTGGGAAGTGGATACAAACAAAATAGCTTCTGAAACAAGTTTAAAGTCAGGCGTAGCGCAATATGGTTGGTATAATCCATAACTCGAAGTGGCGGAGCTTGGAGGCGGCCTACTTCCAACAGTAGACGTATTTCGGCTGAAATGATGATGATGATGAATCCATAATGCACATCCAAAGGTGAGATAAACTTTCATACATTCATCAAGGGGAAGAATATTCAAGACATGAACCCATTCTACCTCGCCCTGGGCGTCGGGAATCCCAGGCTGATTCCCGGCCACCGTAGGCGCAAGCTTGTCGACGGCCAGTAATGTGTAGCTCGCTGTCCGGTAAGGACCAACCCGGGTCGACGGCGCGTTGTGTTCACCGCACCTCAAAGAGATGTCAGCACCAAATAAAGTGGCAAGGGCCTAAGCCTGCCAGGGGTGCGGGTTGTTCGAAAAAGATACCGCGGCCCCTGGCATACAGGCAACCGAGGGAACACGGGTGAGTTTTAGTCAGTAAAAGTCAGACACGGCCTCCTGCTCCACCCAGTGCGGGAGAAGTTATTTGATCCCTCAAAAAAATAAACTCATTCTACCTACAAACGCTAACTAATAAGCTTCCATATTACATACAGATGTGGCACGCAATATTTTGTATCCTCTTTCAATATTGAAAACACACATTTGTTGAATGAATTTATGATGAGAGTAAAGGTGTGTGACCTTTACTCTCATCATAAATTCATTCAACAAATAAGGTAAAAAATCAATAAACAAGGCAGGAAAATACAACACAAATATGGTAAAATTTCACTTTTCGATTCAAGTCATTATTTTACCATAAAGTGATATTTTGCAGCAACAGCTTCCACTTTCGAAAGTGTCTCGTGAGAAAAAGACAGAAGAATGGTCACGCGAGCCATGTTTACGGCGGTTTCGATATGTGGAACAGGAATATTCTATTCGAATAGTTATTTTTGCTTTTGTGTGATATTCAAAACATTTTCAACTGGGTCCAACTCACCTAAATTAGTCAAATATTTTTTTATTTGCCTTCAACCCGAAAAGAAGAAATATAATTACTTATAGATTGTGTTTTATGCAATCTTACACTTCAGTCGAATATGTTTGAACTTAATAACGTGATTTACTTAGGCACTTGCACATTATACATATATGTACATTTTACTAATATTTTTGATTTTATTTTCTATTACGCTGTAACTGAAGTTTTCCAAGAACAATTACTATTGTTAACAGAATTTAAATCGCAATAAAGAGCGAATTTTGAATTACAAGCAAGAGTGGAGACGGTTTAAATTAAACATTTTATCGCAAACGATAGCGTCCGTCGAAACAGCTTTTGTTTAAAAATCGTCGATAGTTTCATTAAAACGGCCCTTTTTATAACACAACCAAAAATTCTTACGCACACAGTTGCAAAGTTCTGCAGAATACTTTAATTTAAAAGTTTAATTAAACCGCGAAACGAAACGTAATAACAATTTTAGCGGAACAATCATCCGCTTTTAATGCATCCACAAGTCTTTAATACGTTTGTGTATCATGGAATTTAAAATATCGTTCCGTGTCACGCACTACACGACCGATGAACACGAGTATGGAATAATAAATAATTATTCTGGCACTCATTATGGAATAATTACCATTAAATGCGCGGGATGCATTATTTATGTTGAGTATAATACTGGTTTGGAAAATTAAAAGTTAGTGTTTTTGCTGGAAACCTTATTTGGCTAAGGATTCATAATCTAGAGGATCGTAAGATCCTCTTATCTGCTTTAATTTGTAAAGATAAAGAAATAAGTGGCCAATTAATTATTAGTTGCCTAATTAAGTGCAACGTAAGTATGTCACAGAACTCTCCTTAAAATGGGTAGTTTAACGACCATCATGCTAGGCAAACAGTATCTACAAATCTTATTTTATTAAGAACTTCGTTATGATGACTAAGTTCTAAAATCCTACTGAATTATTTTTTCAGTTATATCCAAAGTATTTCGTTGGTATACCACTTTTTATGATTACCATGGTCATACAAGACAGTTTATGATATATTTGCGAAGTTCATGAAAACAATTCATATTGCGTATGAATTGAATGAATAAGTTGCACACACAAGAAAAATAAAACAAATGCACACTACAAAACTTTCTTATTATAATATTTATATAATATTTTCTTCACCCCACAAAGTTGGGGGAAACTTAATAATATGTAGCGATATGCTTTCAAACCGTAATGAGTTCGAGAGTGCTCTTCCCTGTACCTACGTTTATTTTGTGGACCATAACATATGACAGGACGATGAACTTTCTCAATATTTTTATCTAAGCTCTGTGAGAGAAACAAACATTGAGAAAACTTTTCTTGTAAATCAAGATTAATGTTCAAGGAATACAAACTGCATATTTTTTTTAGGAAACTAGAATAAAGTTTCACTTTTGAGTTTTTATTTCGAACAATATATTATTTACCGAGTTTTTATTTCAGGACCTAATTTTGTCACAGACGTTTTTAATTCAGGACCTATTTTTGTTACAGACGTTTTTAATTCAGGACCTAATTTTGTCACAGACGTTTTCCGATCATTTCCAAATTGAAACCTGGGACATATTATCGAATCCAAAACAAAATTCACGTTTTTTAAAAAAAAATTTACAGTATTATTACCTTTTGTTGCATTGTTGAGAAAGTGACTCACAGCTAGGTTTCTGCATTGAGTCACCTCTTGTGACTTTCTCAGAAAGTGTAGCTTATCCTGCTTATGTAGCGTTAATTGGATAAGTAATATTCGATATCTCCGTAGCGATAAGATCTCTGAATGATCATTAGTGACAAAGTTCAATACAATGCTTTGTTATCTAACCCTTTGCATAACCCCCCCGAGTGGGTTCCCGCATTGTCGTTGCGGGGGGGCTTAGTAACCGTGGTCTCCCACCCACGGTGAAGCCAAGAGGAACCCAACGGTGGGGCCGCTCGTCAGGGCTTTTGCCTTCAAGCCATTGACGTAGCGGCCAAAAAGTAGGTTGCGGTGAGGTGCACCGCAACTGAGGTGCGCGGTGTCGAATGGGAGGCATCGCGGCTGAGGGTTACGGGCTGCGGTAGAGGAGGAGTGCCGGTGCTTCTGAGCAGCGCTCTTCCCTTTCGTGGCCTGGACGGGGCCGCCACCGTTTGATGGCGGACGCGGTGGGGCCGCAGGGGAAGAGGAGTGTCGGTATAGCGTCAGCCGCTCTCCCTATCCTCTGAGGCCGAAAAGTGGTAGACGGGACGGCGCGTTGTGTTCCACACGCGCGCCGTCAAAGATGTCAGCAACCACAGGTGGGGTCCGCAAGGGCCGATGCATGCCAGGGGTGCGTGTTTGTTCGAAAGAGATACCACGGCCCCTGGCATACGGGCTACTGAGGGAACACGGGTGGGTTTTAGTCAGTAAAAGTCTGACACGCCCTCCTGCTCTACTCAGCAGGAGAAGTCATTTGATGATTTCCCACCAAAAAAAAAAAAACCCTTTGCATAAGGTGGTACAGACAGTACCATGAAGGTAATGTAGCAGACCCAGCTGTAGGGAGAGGCAGACAAACTATACGGTCAAAAAAGCCTACCTTCATAGTCAAGTTACGTAACACATCTAAAACGTAACCCGACCCTAACAATCTAAAACAAAAACCCATAACTCACAACCCGCAAAATCACCTTTCGAACATTTTTATTCCCACATCTCGTCAGATCACGTTTGATATAGTTATTTTTACAAAGGTAGTGCAGTGGGGGACAGCGGTCTGTGAGCGTAACGTATTGGCGGGCTTACACACGATCCCTTGACTGATTTATTGCGTGCGTAAATCTCCAATTTACACGACAATGTGTCTATGTATAGGTAGGCAAGCGATCTAATCGACGATAAGAATCAGGTTTATCCTCGTTTTCGGATTTGGCCGTAATTTGCTTTGCCTGGTTTGAGCGGTCCGAAGGATGGATTGTTGAATTTTAAGTTTCATTTCACTTGCGCTTTGTTGGCTTACTTGCTTAATTGGGCTGAAGTCAAGTTTGTCATAGTGAACTTGTGTAACGAACTATCTGCATCGGAATTGTTCATGTATTGCACTGTTTAGAAGAATTAACTCATGATCGTCATTAGCTCGATACAGTCCAATAAGATGGACTTGGTTGGCGCTTACAATTATGTATTATGCTCTTCATCTTATAGTCAAGTGCAAGTGTTTAGTCTGTCTACGTTTAGTTAATCACCGAAACTTATTCTTCAAAAGAAGAGGCTTTTCGGACTCGACTGTGCCTTGACCAGAACGTGGAGGTTCTTTTAATGCACCCTGCCTGTAGGTTACCTAATATTTTTATGCCATCTTTAAAAATAGTAAACGTTGTTTGCGATGAGTTATGACATAAGTATAATTTTTCTCTACATTCAAAGACTAAACAAAGACCTTCATCGAACATAATATCAAAGAAAACAAACCGAAAAACTCCATTTCCGTGCATGCAATACATCAAAAATCCAATAATTCCTAAAGTAGGTACTTAGTAACGTACCTATAAAGGACGCCTACAAGACTTCGTGGTTATAATTGTTTATTCGCTTCAGTCGTTTTGGTCACATATTGTTTATTCACTTCAGACCTTTTGACTTTATCGATCAGTCTGTGTAGTAGTTTAGGCTTAGCTCGGGCTTACCACGTTCTTACATTACAGTTAAAATATACATCTTTGTGAAACCACAAAAGGTTCGAGGTCGTAGAGGAATGACCCATGTAAAGAAATGACCATGAATGAAATAGGTCAAGCCTTAATAAACCAAAGGTAAACCCGTCGCACTGGCGAGCAAGACATGGTATTATCAAACCACCTATTGCAATATGACATTACACGACTTACAAGCACGATCTTAGGGCGCAGAGAGCTTCTGGCGCTAATTGAAGCGTGACGGCTTTGGCTAGAATGGGCGGTTCGTGCGCTAATTTAGGTATTTCCTTCGTATTATTAAAACAGTTACACATTTCTTAAAATTAAAAATGTATATGTTATGGAAAATATGTAGCTTTGTTATTATAAAAAAAAAATGATGATCTTTTGTGAAGTATTTTTTTTTTTTCAATAAAAAAAATTACAAGTAATCATATTTCTAAAGTGCATGATTTGTAGAGTGAATCCTTAAATATCTAACACAATAATTACATAACCAAAGGTTAATTTATAACGATGCAGTGGGGTCAAAGGATCGCAGTTATATCACTAATCCTTCGGTGCGCCCTTGAGCCAATCAGTCGGTCTATTCTGTAAAAAAGCTAATCGTGGAACCTTTGGTGAAGAGAACTTGAAGTGAACTGTCAATCTATCTGATGCTAGAGATTGACAACTCAGTTCAAGTTCTCCTTTCACAGCAAGGTTTTTACAGAATAGATCGGCGAAGTAACACTTGAACTTCGAAAACAGCCCAAACTGTTACCAATTACCAATTAAAGGCGCTGCCAAAATCCTGTTGTATACACGTGGTTGACCCTGCTTGGATATTTTGGATTATTGATGGCAACTCGAGGCTTGAACTTGATGATAAGAAAGATGAAAATGCGCCCAAGCTAATGAAGATCAAATTTCCAACATACACCATTGCAGTACACACCAAGACCTCAATAGACATTTCCGAAGGCTAGTACTGTACCCCAGGATATTCCAAGCGGATTGTTCATTTATTTTATTAATTAAAACTTGATGCACAAGTAAAAAAGACTATACAAAGGCAGACTTAATGCCCGTGGCATACTCCGCCAGTCAAACTTAGGGTGACGCAGAGACCTAACTTGGCAGGTATGACATACGGGATAGGTTACTCGGAAACAACTATGAATACAATAATAAATACAAATACATAGATACAGTATAGAAACAAAAAAAAATACTTTGTCAGGAGAAATAACAATCGGTAAGTACATAAAAAAATTATGTAGCTAATCCGCGCTGTAGGGATGCCCAATTTTTTGCTTTGAATCGATCTTCTGGATCGTAATGGATCGTAACCTCATCTATCGATTCACGATCTTAATCGTATTGTATTGAATCGTTCTTCCGAGATCGAGTAAGATGGTATCGTAGTTTTATAAAAATAATAAAAAGCACAGTGTGTATCAAAAATATTTATTTTAACTTAATCTACATAATAAATATATTACAAAGGTGAATTTGTGGTGACGTCTGAGATGATTTTTTAAATTGATTGTTTGTATTTTGTTTTAACAATCTGTTTACACAATTTATATTGACCACCCGTGTCACATTTACTAATTTAAAATGTCCAAACGTTTGATTTTGTTGGCAGGGCCATATTAAAAAGTATTTTGAAATAATAGGTCACGCTCACAGAACAGATATAACTCTTCCTATTGTAGTACCTAATATAAAGCATGAAAGTAGCCAAAATTACAACAGGCTTACATACCCGACAATCAAATAAACAAAACAATATCACATACCTGCATATTTGATACAATACCGCTTTTGATTGATGTTGCTCGAAAACGTAAACTAATCTCATTCAATGTTTATGTAGGTAATCTTACTTTGTTGTAGTTCGTACGGAATTTTTTTTTTCTGGTGGGAAATCATCAAATAACTTCTCCTGCTCTGGCATCGCATCCTGTTGAATCGATTTAAAAAATCGGTAGATCGTATCGGGCATCTCTAGCGCTAGGTTGTTTTGGCCAACTTCTGTAGGATATGTTCACGTGACTGGTTGCCGTCGAAGGCTCTAATTCACTATGACCACTTAACGATTCCTTACTTCGAAACCACGTCAATTCCTTATATCACACACGACATCTGCTAATAAATGTCAACAATTTGTCTTAGAACAGACAGAATATGACATTTCGATTCGTTACCGTTACATTGGTTTTTACAAAATACGATATTGACGTAGTTTGAACGTAGTAGGTAATAACCGCCTAGACAAAAAAAGAAAAATGAATGATGCCAAAACGGTGAGAAGGACATCGTAGAAAACGATTGTTGGAAGAATGAACATTTTTATCATGGGCAGAGTATAAATATTGAATTTACGAAGTCAGGTAAAAAGGAGCAGTGGGTTGGCCAAAAATAGAGAACAACGTAGACAGAGCCCTCAACTCTCTGCGCTGGTGAATGGGTAACCATTTTCAAAGCAATCAGGGCGCAGATATATGGATTATGTAGGTACTTTACTAATATTATTTTCTATCACACCGTCTTAAGTAATCACTTATAAAACTTTGGTGTGTCGACGTCTGTAAACTGCAAAACCAATACAAAAAAGTCGTATTGCTTGAGTTACCTTTTTACTGTACGTATTTTTATTTACAAATAGTGAACGAATTCGTTCAGATCGAACGATTTGATTTGATTTCATCAAAATGAATATGTAGGTATGTTTATTTTATTCGTGTTTTTTGTAAGCCTTGCTCGATCTGATAAGTTACCTAAATAATATTTTGTTCATTTGAAAATATTATATAACAAATTAAATCCAAGGACTGTGTTTCAGAAGATTATAATGAATATTTTGCGTTACGTAACTTTGTTATTAACAAAGAACTAATTTAACCATTTTACTACATCGATAATTAGGGCTTAAGGAATTAATTTTAGTTAGCCTAGTTGACAGCTGAATTTATACAACGAAACGCGTGAATTGGGTAACTAACAAAGAATTTCTATTAATAATAACTAGGTATATGGATATGTATTTGATTAATTAAATTCCCATTACAAATCAAACTGAGTTACTTAGATAAAGTAATCCATGTAGTTCAGCTTAGTTTATCCATATTCAGTATTAGTGATGCATTTGATAATGAAATACAAAGACTGACACACCCCCCGATTACTCTGTATGCCTTTGCTGTAAGCCGCAACCAGACTATGAGACCCCTAGCACCCCTCTCACCTCTTTGGAATACAAAGGGTTAAGGGGTGATTGAAAGCTTCATCGCGGCTCTAAGTAAATTGGTCGTGTTTACCTGAAGTACTGGTAAGCACCCTTTATGTTTAGAATATAGTGGCGATGGATGTGTCACGACTGGAACATTATTTTTTAAGTAATATTTTTAAGCATCAGTATCTCGCTGGATTAATTAACTGTTAAGCATTTAGATAAAGTTTTAACTGCATAAAATGAGACTATGAAATTAAATTTTCCGTGTGGTGCCAGACGTAAAACATTAGCACCATCGAATTTCTTCCCGTGGACGTCGTAGAAGGCGACTAAGGGACTTACTAGAGAATGGGCAGCAGCGTTCTCTATGCATTTTACCACCATACTGGGATCGCCAACCCGCCTGCCATGTGTGGCGATTATGGCAAGACCCCCTCTCGGGGGAGGCCTATGTTCAACAGTGGACGTCTTTCGGCTGAAATGATGATGATGAAATGAAAAATTGTCGATAAAACTCATAAATAATCTCAAAGAAATATTACGCAATCACAATTATTCGTTTTTAACCTTTACAATTTTCAACTCACCTAAGTTGTGTCACCTACTAGATATTAGACAGAGGTATACAATAGAGTACTACACTTTTTGCAACTCCTATAAAATTATGCGCGTAATGCCATTAACATAATGGCATGTTGTTGTGTGAAATCCATATCAAATAATTATTCTTAGTGTTAAAATAATTATAATAAATTTAAATAAAAAGTCTTGACTGACTGACTGACTCATCAACGCCCAGCCCAAGAATAAGGAAGGATTTTTTGAGGGTTAAAAGTTCCGCACGGGTGAAGCCGGTGGCAAAAGCTAGTTTAGAAAATACCTCGGCTGATTATAACATCTGTATTTAAGGTTACGGCTCCCGTGAAGTCCCATGATGTTTCGGGTCTGGGCATTAATTCACTGTAACCAATTAACGATTCCTTACTTCGAAACCACGTCAATTTCTTATATCACACACGACATCTGCTAATAAATATTGACAAATTGTCTGAGAACATACAGAATATGACATTTCGTTTCCTTACCGTTACATTCGTTTCTACAAAACACGATATTGACGTAGTTTGAACGTAGTTAGATTGCACGGGGAATCATTTTAACCATACAGAATTGGGGCCCTGAGTAACTAAGCAAAACCACAAAAAATAACCATCGTGGTCCTGTTAACATTATCAAATAAAATATATTTATACTTATTACACATGTTATTATATCATATTGCCTTTCTAACGCCGCCGTCGAAAGTGTCACTTTGCCCTAAAGCTTATGATCGCTTATTATTGTTAGTAGGTACAGGACTTTTTGGGGTAGATGGCATACGACCTTAGGCTAGGCTTTCAGATGATTTTTTTTTCTTGTTTTTTTTTTTAAACTTTTCATTTAACAGTAATCAGGTTTTAGTTTTTGAACTCACTTTTGTTTAAAATAAGGGGTGAGCTTTCGACACATATTTTTGAAATTTGCAAATTATGCTCTTTCATTACATTTGATACCAAAGGCAGCATGTTTTTAGGTGATATTTTCATGTCCTATAAAGGGCAACATATTCAATTTAATGTCACGTCACATGGCCTATAACCAGTGGACAAGACGATCAAGACGCTTCCAACGATTGCTCATTAGATACCGCAGCCCCTGGCATACGGGCTACTGAGAGAATACGGGTGGGTTTTGATTTCCCAAACAAAAAAAAAAAACGATTACTCATTCATTGTCAAATTATTTTAAGCAGTTTATAAGCTATGAGGGAACAGATGAACATACACACAGATACATACCGATCAAAATTATAACCCTCCTTTTTACTTCGCCGTGATCGGGTTTTTCTTTTTTGGATGGGAAATCATCAAACGACTTCTCCTGCTGAGTAGAGCAGGAGGGCGTGTCAGACTTTTACTGACTAAAACCCACCCGTGTTCCCTCAGTTGCCCGTGTGCCAGGGGCGGCGGTAACTCTTTCGAACAACCCGCTCCCCTGGCAGGCAACGGCCCTTGCGGACCCCACCAGTGGTTGCTGACATCTCTGACGGCGCGCGTGTGGAACACAACGCGCCATCCCGTCTACCACTTTTCGGCCGCAGGGGATAGGGAGAGCGGCCAACGCTATACCGACACTCCTCTTCCCCTGCGGCCCCACCGCGTCCGCCATCAAACGGTGGCGGCCCCGTCCAGGCCACGGAAGGGAACAACGCTGCTCAGAAGCACCGGCACTCCTCCTTTGCCGCAGCCCGTAAACCTCAGCCGCGATGCCTCCCATTCGACATCGCGGCCCACCTAAGTTGCGGTGCATCTCACCGCAACCTACTTTTTGGCCGCTACGTCATTGGCTTGAAGGCAAAAGCCTTGACGAGCGGCCCCACCTTTGGGTTCCTCTTGGCTTCACCATGGGTGGCAGTCCACGGTTACTGAGCCCCCCCGCAACGACAATGCGGGAAACCCACTCGGGGGGCCGTGGTAAGGTAAAAATATAATTTAAATACATGTTATATTTTACCTTATTACCTCACTAACGCTGTTAAACGTGTCCTACCGTCACCTGAACCAATCCAATTGTCATATCCATCAACCCTAATTCGTGAACATTATTTGCATTCGAGAGGCGGTAGCTGTCATCGAGCACAGTTTATGCAGGACTGACCCATGTTTATAATAACTATGCAAATTATTCCGATATCGTCCCCAATCGGCCTCCGACGGGCTAAATTGAATTTGTAACTCTGATTAAACCCCCCTTTGAAATGCCGATATGTACGGACAAAGATTTTTAATGAATATTTTTTTAATTAACATTTTTGGTGTGGAGTAAAAGCTTACGTTGTGTTACGTATTGTTAGAAATTGTTTTTTAATGAAATTTTGTGTTGTCTGGCAAAAAATGTAATCGAAACGCGTTTGTGTGTTGCATCGTTGGAGACGTCTACAGTTGTTGTGGAATTTAAATTGAATAACTAAATAATTTATATCTAACTTTAACGTTGGTCCCGGCTGTCAATCGCGTTTCTTTGAGAGTCATTACGGGTCGTCAAAAGCCCGAAAGTCTGAGAACCAATTTTACCAGGGGGTATCGTATTACTGAATGTCTAGGTTGTGGAGGTCGGTATCCGGTTGGAAGCCGATTCTAACATAGTTGGGAAAAGGCTACGCCGATGATGATTATATCCTAAAGTTTTTAGGTGAATCTTGTCGACTTTTTTTTCCATAAAAACTTCGGGAGTGTATTACTCCACTGTTCGACATCGTATATCAAAAATTAAAACAAGTTGTGGTTTTTTCTCAATATTAATAGTGTCTGTACGTAAACCAGAATACTAAAATAAACACCCATTAAGAAGTTAGGAGCCAACAAAGATTCGTTTTTCTTAACTTTGGGCGTTTTTAAGTAATAAAAAAAGTATAAAATCTCCAAAACCAAGTCGATACTGACAAAGTTCAATTATCGAAAGGTTCAATAAACTTTATTGATCATTGATTGATGTAGTGGTTTTTTCGTAAAACCCGATCTTCCAAAGGACTTGGCGAATCATCCCTACTAATATTATAAATGCGAAAGTAACTCTGTCTGTCTGTCTGTCACGTTTTCACGCCTAAATCGCTAAACCGATCGTCATGAAGTTTGGCAGAGATATAGCCTGGGATATGGAAAAGGACATAGGCTACTTTTTTACGCGATAACCGACATCCACGCAGGCGGAGCCGCTGACAAAAGCTAGTTTACTATAATGATCCTGCATCTCACTCAATAACGTTGTGCGTGTAGACTAGCGTATATCTGCTCATCACGGGTACTACCTCTGTCGGACACGAAGCCTGGTGAGACAGCGTCATTTTTAGCCAGGCCCACCAGTGAGTTCGAGCCCGAGACTAGTTTCTCCTAACTTTAAATACGCACCTACAAACCATGGATCAGAAAGGTGTGGTTCTCATTTAAGACTGGTTAAGACCATAAAACTGAACAACTTTTCCCATGAGACCAACGTCGTAATCGCAAAAAAATATCAACTGCCCCATACAAAATTGACGCCTAGCGTTTTAGTTTGATGGTCTGCACCACACCCTTAAATTAATATGACCACACATTTCTAATACATGCTGTATACTAACAGAAAATACAGATCAATACGAAAAATCTAATAATTTCTGTAACTCTGTGTGATTGCTTTTAAAACGTAAAACGATTCGACATGAAAGCAAACAGCAAAACTGACCAGGCAATTTTTCCAATTCCAATAAATTAAGCACTAGAAGTTCTTAATTAATATGACCACACCCTTAAATTAATATGACCACATATTTGTAATACATGCTGTATATTTACAGAAAATACAGATCAATTCGAAAAATCTAATAATTTCTGTAACTCGATTACTTTTAAAACGTAAAACGATTAGACATGAAAGCAAACAGCAAAACTGACCAAGCAATTTTTCCAATTCCAATAAATTAAGCACTTCTAAGTGTCTAGACTCTCTACGGACTCTGTTCAATATTCTGCAAAATCAGTACAAACACGATTATAATAATATTCAATTCTGTAAGTTAAAATCCAGGGATTTCACGTCCCTTTCGTAATAGTATGGGCACGATCAGCCACGTGGCACCCTTTAGTAATGTTTGATACACACGACCGGGCCTGACGACGAGCTTGTTACACCAACATGCTCAGATAAAATCAGAGAGAAAGAGAGAAGAAAGAATGAATATTTACTAATAAAATTCTTAGAAGTAATGATAAAATAACTCTACTGATTAAATTAGTTTATTTTATTTTAAATATTAGCCTACACTGTCCCTCTGCTGAGCAAAGGCCTCCCCCAAATCCTCCCAGGCATCCTTTTCCAGGGCTACCTCGATCCAGCCGTAAATTAGTTAAAATAAATGGAAGTCGGTTATTCCTGGAAGTCGGTTATTCCTATTTAACTACTCTGAGAAGAACGACCGAAACAAACTCAGGCGTACAGTCTCTTTTAAAGTCCAGACAAAATCTGTGTTAGAAAATAATAGTTATTCAGCCTTCTTTTTTCATATTCAAATTAGCTGCTTTATCAGTTACTTGCATCCTAAAATAATTTGAATTTACATCATGTGGAACACAATTTGACCGCAGTGATTAATGAAGACACATTACTGATTCACCTGATACGTCGAAAGTTCGAGGTTTTTCACAAGGTTATGCACAAAAACTCGGGACTTTACGTACAGCAAGTTCTGAAATCGAACCATCTGTGTGTCCATTCAATCGTTACGCACATTCCTATAAGATTATACTAATACCATTTTGATTAAAATGCAGTGCCTTTTTCAATATTGAATTTTACGCTTTGCGTGTTTTAAAGTCCTGTGATGTGGGGGGAAACAAATGGATTTCCCCATACAAAAGATCCAATAGTAATAACGATTCAATAAAGTTAATGGTAACAGTAAAACGATTAGCTTTGGATATTAAATGAACGAATGTTGTTATAGTGAAGTTATTAACATCAATATGAAGTGAATTCATGAAGCTAGAGTAGGCTGGTTTCGAGTATTTAAAAAGACATGCCGTTAAAAAGACAAAGAGTTGCTTTCTTGGTAAGAATTTTGAAACACTTCACACTGCCTTTAAACAATTGTTTATCCTCTACGTAAAGCAGTCTACGTAAACTCCAATACAAACTAAATAAATTCCTATCAAACGAAAGTCGATTCTGCTCGAGCACACTTCGTAGATAGGCTGCACAAACAATCCCTAAACATTACGTTATCGCTCCGTCAATCAGGGCATTTCAAACAGTTTCTTATCATTGATTTTTCCTAACATTGATTGTTTACTGACAGGCCCGGTGTGCGATAGTGTCACCGTCAACCGGAACGATATAATGAGAGATACAATACGGCACGCCTTAGCACACACCTGCTTGCATAACCAGACCTCCCATTATGGTGTATATTGGAAGGCCTTGCCTTTACATCAGGGGTCAACATAAATTGGACTTGATTAAAATTTAGATCCGTGAGTTACTGAAGCGGTAGATTGTTTAACGATGTAATTGTTTCTATTATTAGGTAAGTGATATGTCGTATAGATTTATGTCATGTTGCGTACATACTAGCGGTTCGTATTAAACTGGTTTGAGTTAAGGACAGATTTGAGGGTACGGCAATTAAGTCGAGATTTAGATACGTTGTTTGATAGCTTAGTTGGCTTATAAATATATATAATTATAGTAATTTCGGAACATAGTTTGGCTTTATATGCATTTTTTTCAGTAGCTCCATGTAAAATCTTCATACTTTACCACATGTGTTCAATTTCTTTAAAAAAGATAAAACTGCTTCATTTATATTTCCACGATATACCTACACAGAATCGTAATATTGTGAGGAGGTATTGGTAAGATTCGACCTAATTCTCGCTTCTGGGTGGCTACCATTGTGACCAAACCGTCGTCTTCCAAAAACTCGCTAATTTGTTTGCAGGTAACCGAATTTGTACCTTCACACAGATACATAGAAGGTCCTGAATTGTATAAACTGGTAAGAGATGATACAAAAAGATAGCGCCGCGTAATCAACTCTCGACTTTGGTGAAGGAAACGGGTAAAGATATGAAATTTTAATGGATATACCACAAAATGTTAATAAAATAAACAGTAATCGTATGAAACGTCTACTCCAGGTATACATTGTTGGGTTACTTTCTTTAATGGGTTCAGCAGAATTCAAGGTAATTCAATAAACTTTGGCAATGCGTGTGAAGCCGTCAATCTGTAATATAATTTGCATTTCAATATTGGGGTTTGCGAGAGATTGATACTAGTCTAGGTTTTAGAAGCATTAGAATAATCTATTTCCATTTCTGATATATGCATATTCAATATTGGAATCTACTGTTCCATTTGTTCTTTCTTCCGCTTTATAACATTGATTTACAGCGCTAAGGACTTCGTGTACTCATATAATGTAGCATCTTTATTTACGACTGACCGAGTTGCAGCTACGTGTTGCTTCAGGACTCTCCAGGTGTCGCTACTGTGCAGGCCAGTACCTCTGCGGTATTTTTACGAGCTACTAACTTTGACCAGTAGTCGATGTTAATTCAATGTGATGTTTATTTTTTTATATCTGCACTTATGCATTTATACAGGGTGGCAGCAATATCGACGCGCAAATTGGAACTATGACTTCAGCTCATGATTCTAGACCGCATACATTTTTGTCGCTCATCGAAAACAAATCTGCCATTTCCTAGAAACTTGAAATTTCTACGCGGTCAAAATGTATGGAACGGCAATTTTTATTGAAGTGAAAACTTCTTTAGATGCGTTGAGCACTTTTTAGGTGGACAAAAATCATGGAACTCGCGTCATCGACACCGAACGCTTTCCATGAGCGATGTATACTGTGTATAGTAAATTCTAATTATTTGATCCCTTTATTTCTCTTTGTTTTTTTATCGTAAAAATCTGTGCTGTTAACTTTAATGGCTGAAGTCGATCGCTCCTTTGTAATTCTTTTTATTTTACCGAAAGCAACCAGGACCCAAGAACCCAACGTGAAATCCTGTTTTGACAATTAAAAAATACACACGTAATTTTTATAACGGTCGCGCGTCGTAGGGGGCGTTCGGTATCATGTACCTACTGAATCCATGACAACAGGTGGCCAATTCTCGTAATTAAAATCGATCAAAATCTAGTCGCAGCCTCATCTTAGCGACAAATGACAAATGTCTAAATGTATGGAAACTCGAGGTATTTTTGACAGATTGAGACTGAAAACCATTGAGATATGAAAAACATGGAGATGCCGCGTTATTCAATACATACATTTGCTCATACAAATATGAGTGAAATACGATACAGAATGTGAAATATCATTTTGGCTCTTTCTTTCTAATACAATAATCGTATTTGACAAAAGAGACAACAATATTTAAGTTGTTGCTTACTATTGCAACATTTTCTCGTGACGTATGGACAGTTGTAGGTAAGTGCCGTTTCGGCCATCTTTAGCGACAAGTTTCGTGGTAGTTTTTCTGTCAAATGGTCGTTGATGTTTTGTGTTAATGAGATTTGCCAGAAAATTATGAGAAGTTTACCTTTAAAAAGTGCATGTAAATGTTGGAAAACAACAATTCAACATGCCTGTGTATTGTATTGTGAAGTGTGGTGCAAGAAAGAATGAAAATCAACCTTAATTTGTCTTTGCACAGGTTAGTAGCCGGTTTTCATGCAATTGTACAATATTAAATACACATTCGTTGGTAAAATTGTTACGCAATCATGAATTTGTATGTAAAATATTGATATTTGGGTTCATTTCCGTAAAACAGATTGAACTGAAAACAGACTGAACGTTCTTAAAATTATGAGAATTGCCCCTCAGGTTGCGTGTTTATGTCACTGTGTATATTTTGATGTTCTATATTTAAGTAGTTACTTTTACGTGTAGGTATATTACTAATTGACATTTGAAATTGAGTTTTAATCTTATCTTTTACATCAAATTACGAGTATTTTCGAATTTAAATTTTTCTGTTTTACTTATGATTCTTACCATCATTTTACCCAGACACATGTTTCATTGCTTTGTTTTCTTCTACATTAAAACAACATGTAGACACATATTCTTATTTTCACACATTAAATTATTAATTCAAAACAACTTCATTGCGTACGCTCAATATCCTAAAGATACTACGCTCAACACCCCTTTTTACATCCATAATGTAATGTGCAAGCGAAATATGAATAAGGAAACGCGTAAAGACATCTGTTCGTATATGAAAACGGGAAAGGAGCAAAATTTAATATTGAATTAAGGCGTTACGTAGAAATCGAGAAAGGAGCAAAGGTGAAAATAAATCCTTGTGATATATGGGGGACAACCTTACAGGGCGTTGACAATTTTTGAGGTAGCATTTTTATGTTTTTCCATTCTTGTGTGCACTCTGTTGTAATGTTCTTTATTATTCGGAATACAACGTTACAGTTCTATCTTGTGAAATGTGGTGTTGCAATTTTTATTACGGTGCTAATGTGTTTTATTATGTCTTAATTAGTTTTACTCTAAGGTACACAGTACTTTCAGTTTTAGGAGACATTAACTTTGACTTTTGGGATTCCTATTAGGTAAATGTGAAGTCTTTCAGTAATGTATGTGTAACATAGCTGATTTCTTCCTAACGAAATAATTAAAAGTGATACCATTTATACCATAACAGCACGCCTTGTTTCCCCGAAGGGTTGCGCAGAGGTGTGCCTCTAGATACCCACAATTCGCCAGTTATGTTTAGGTCCTATGTAATAGGGGGCGAACCTTATGCCACCAACCGGGCTCAAATCCAGATTCTGGGCTATTACTGAGAAATTCCAGATTGAAAACCTGAATAATACTGCCCGACCAGCAGGCTTAGCACGAGCACCGATTTGTCGGACGATTATACATGACCATTAATTAAATGATGAACCTACAATAGGAGAAGATAGCTATGTTTTTCTTTTAATTATCACAGTTATGCGTTCTAAACGAATCACTATTTTGTAAATAATCGTTTATACTTTGTGGTCGTCGAGTAGAAACTTTGTTGTCAGTGTGATTTTGACAGTTTGGGAAGAAAATATTTTTCTGACATAGTGTACTTAAATAAAGACGTAGACAAAGATCCTTAGAAACAAAAGAAAAATTACAGATTCTTGAAGGATATCTACGATGCTATGTCAAAAATGGAAAAACGAAATGTCACTTTGTATTGAAAAAGCACTGTCTATTCTTCGTAGAAATAGAAAGCATCATGCTAAGCCTGCTGGGAATAAAATCCAAGAGCTCAGCAGTAGTGCTTTCGACCAGTAGACCAATGAGGCACCATATAAATTTTGATTTTTATTTATATTAATTTAAAATATATAAAATTAACGAAATTAAGACAAATCACATTACATTCGTGTTTGGAGCCTCCTTTTAAGCAAACAATGCCTGTGTTAAGAGACCCCGCTCTTCCAAAGTACAGCATAATAATCTTATATATTTATGACTTAAATTAATGTAATGTGATTTGACTTAATTTCGTTTATTTTTATTTAATTTAAATTAATTTTATTTTAATTGACATTACTTATTTCATTTTTATTTGGTTTAGTTTACTGAATTTGATGTATTTATTTGGTTTTTATCTGCAAAATTTGTATTAATTGATTTATGTTTGGCAGTGGGTATTGAATGAAATTATTATTATCATAAATCCGTAGTTTCTTAAAATATCAAATAAAAACAAGTATGTTAGTGAGAATTTGATTTGAGTGTGAATTTCTGTGTGTGTTAGTGTATGTGAGAGTTTATGTTAGAGTGTATGTGTGAGCGTATGTCTGAGTGTATCTGGTTCCTTAAGGTGACACTTGTCCACATTTTTTCCATACAAACTTCGGGAGGGATTTACTCCACTGTCTGACTATGTACATCAAAAGTTAAACATGGTATGGTTTTGTCTCGTTATTATTATTGTCTGTACGGAAACAGAATACTAAAATAAAAAGCTATTAAAAAGTTATGAGCCAACAAAGATTCGTTTTTCTTGCTAATTTAACCTAACTTTGAGCGTGTTTAAGTAATAAAAGGAGTGTAAAATCTCGAAAACCAAGACGGTACCGACAAAGTTCAATTAACAATAAGTTCAATAAACTTTATTGGTCATTGATTTATGCAGTAGTTTTTTCATAAAACCCGATCTTCTGAAGGACTTTTCTTAATTTTTTCGCGATTTTTTTGCCAAAAATGCTCCTGCATCTCACTCAATAACGTTGTGCGTGTAGACTAGAGTCTAACTGCTCACCACTGATACTATCTCTGTCAGGTACGAAGCCAGGTGAGACAGCGTGATTTTTAGCCAGGCCCACCAGTGAGTTCGAGCCCGCGCAAAGTGTGCCCTTAAGTTACTACATAAGCATAGGCGTATTATGGTACTATAGTTGATTTCAATTTTGATGAAAATAACGTCGAAATAAAGATAACGTAGGTAATGATAGTAATTGAAGTAACACTTTAGGCCCAGTTTACTTACAAAACAGTAATTTATGGCCATAGTTCTCACTTCTACTTAAGGAATTAGGAAATGTAATACAACTAAATGATAAATGATTGATGATGACTCAAACGTTATTCGATAACAGTTTTGAAACATTAATTTAATGTATAAGTTTATGTTTCTTGTTAGCAAGAATGTCTGTTTGTTGATAAACTAGGTGTCTTGTGTTCTTTAAGGCTCAAAATAAACCTCAGTGGTAAAATAACACACAAGGTGGCCTCTTATTCTATCAGAAAATCCGTTCTGCTGAACCAGGTCAAGTTCTATGTATTGCTTACCTGTGAATTACAGTTGACTGTACCTACCTATTTAAGTTTGTTAAATATGTGAGCTATTTGGAATAGCACTGTTGCTTCTCTTAGTAAATGATCACATATACAGGGTGACATGAATATCAATGCGCAAATTGAAATTAAGTATAAATTCAACACACGATGGGGCCCTAGTATAAAAATTAGTCTTCGGCTATCAATAAAAAGCAGTCGTTTCATAGCAAAATGTTACCGTCACCTACGCGGTCATGGGCACGCCACGATTGCGGCGGTAAGTCCCCTCTTTGAGGAGTGGTTTGAGAGGCGGCATGGCGTCCTCACCTTCCGCCTGACGCAGGTCCTCACCGGACACGGTTGTTTCGGGAGGTTCCTGTTTCGGATAGGGCGGGAGGAAACGCCCGGGTGTTTCCACTGCAAAGATCGCCCTGAGGACACGGTGGAGCACACGGTGGTGGTCTGCCCTGCTTGGGCGGAGCACCGCCATGTCCTCGTGGAGGCGATCGGCGGCGGCGATCTCTCGTGTCCGGCCCTGGTCCAGGCCATGGTACGGAGCGAGAGGGCATGGGGAGCCGTCACCTCTTTCAGCGAAGCAGTGATGCTCGCGAAGAGGGAGGCGGCGCACGTGAGGGAGAGGCAGCATATGCGCCCTCGCGACCCTAGCCGCCGTAGGATACGGAGACGCCCTGGGCATCGGGAATCCCAGGCCGATTTCCGGCCACCGTAGGCATGGGCTTGCGGACGGCGAGTAATGGGTAGCTCGCTGTCCGGTAAGGACCAAGCCCAAGTCGACGGCGCGTTGTGTTCCACGCGCGCCTCAAAGAGATGTCAGCACAAAAAGTGATGGGGCCCGCAAGGGTCGATGCCTGCCAGGGGTGCGGGTTTGTTCGAAAGAGACACCACAGCCCCTGGCTTAAGGGCTACTGAAGGAACACGGGTGGGTTTTAGTCAGTAAAAGTCTGACACGCCCTCCTGCTCCACCCAGAGCGGGAGAAGTAATTTGATGATTTCCGACCCAAAAAAAAAAAAAAAAAAACCTACGCGGTCAAAATGCATTTACCAGTATTTTTTTTTTAAATAACCAATGATAAATTTCAGTTCAGGATCATAAAAAGAATCAATATTATCAGTTTGTGCGTCGACGTCCCTTTCACCCTGTATTACTGCTCGATCTGACATATTGACAATACACATTTCTAAACTAACCATCATCATCATCATCTGCCTAGCCTTTTCCCAACTATGTTGGGGTCGGCTTCCAGTCTAACCGGATGTAGCTGAATACCAGTATTTTACATGGAGCGACTGCCTATCTGACCTCCACAACCCAGTTACTGGGTAATACGATACTATTTCTAAACTAACCAACAATCAATAACTATCAACTTTCACCAAACACTACTAATATCTCATTATCATTACTATTCAGGCTGGTGTTTCAATATCCAACTGTCAAGTAAATTCCACATCAAAATTCCAATTTGTATCGCAAAATGTACCGTAAATACAATTGCAAAACGCAACGGTTACATGGCTATGTCATGAATAAAGCATATCGCACGAGGTCCAATTTTCCGACGGTTTACACTGCCCGACTAATATCTTCCGACTGCACATTCGATGCTGAGAATGGTTCTGGATGTGTTATTAAAGTAACTTCGATGACACATGCAAATGAGCTTCTGGATTTGTTGGTCGGAGTTTATTCTACCATTAAAATCATCATCATCAGCCTTATAATGTTCCCACTGCTGGGACACAGGCCTCCTCTCGGTGAGAGGGATTGGGCCGTAATCCACCACGCGGGCCCAGTGCGGGTTGGTAGATGTCACATGTCTTCGAATTTTTGGTTCTGGGACATGCCGGTTTCCTCACGATGTTTTCCTTCACCGTTTTGAGACCATTAAAATACTCAAACTTTATTTTAACCTCATTTGCGACTTTAGCACCCTCGAAAACCATGAAAACTTTGAAAAGTTTTACAGTCGTAATTTCGATTTTTTATTTCGACCTCAAATGGCTTCAGCTCTCTTGAAAACCACGATAACTATCTCACGCTCTCTCCGTCTCTTTCTAGTATTCATAATAAAAAATCAGGTCAGTCAAGCCAGGGGTCATACGCTTCATCATTACGTAACGCTTTTTTCGTAACGTGACAATATTTAAGAACAATGGTAATCATAATCAATTATCATGAAACCAAAACTTACCTCTTAACAATAGAAATAGAATTGTAACAATACCACTCCTTGCCTTGTAGTGGAATGGTTACAGTCCGATAGAAATCCAGCAGTTGTAATCAAATCTCGGAGGTCAGGTGTGTATTGGAAGCAAAACCCAACATAGTTGGACGTTGGAAGAAGACTAGATAGGCAAGCTGAGGTAAATAAACAATACGCTACAATGCTAATCCCACAAGATGTAGCAGGTGCGTTTCACCTCGGTCAAGTCGTAAAAATAGGGGTTCTTGTTGTAATAGGCCCGGGTGGTTGCAATCTTCCTAAGTACTATTACCAAATAATGAATTTATGTCTGTGGGTATAACATATAGTCACGTTTGAAATTGACGTAAATTGCATAGTAAAAATTTAAAAAAATCGGGTCTTATGATACTGAAAAATTACATAAAATTCACTACAATTCACAAACAACCAAAGAAGTATAAACACATTATTCAACAGAATAGTTTTATTTATAACTAGCTTTTGCCAGTGGCATCGCCCGCGTGGAAGTCGAAAGTTATCCCGGTGTTCCCGGTATAAAAGGTATCAAAGTGTTGTTTTCACTATTGTCAGCGAAATTTTTTTTTTTACTTTCCATGTGCCTTAAGCCGCGTCCCCACTAGGGCCGCGCGGCCGAGCCTCGTGAGTGTGGACGCGAGCGAGGCTTAGGCCGCGCGGCCTAACAGAGCCGCACGGCCGGCCTCGCGCAACCCGACGGATGTCGGTCTACTTCAAAGAAAGCCACACGGCTCTGGGTAGTGGGGACGGGCCGCGCGGCCTGTCTGTGCGCTTTTTTGGCAATAATGGGTCCAACTGCATTAAGTAAAATCTCAAATTCAGAAGTTGATATGCGAAAAAGTTTCGAAATCTTCCATTGCATCTATGTATATTCAAGACTTAGTTGCTCTACATCATCTATTATTAAATCTTGTGTTAAATTACTAGCAGTGTAAGTTTTTCTGCTGGTTAAACTTGGTCGCACCCAAAAACGTCGTCGCCGCGGTTTATTTCTTATTGGCGCAGCGGTGCTTATTACTATGAATGCTACTGAAGCTAAAAACATGTCCTTTTATACATATGTTGCATACATCTCAAAATAAAACTGCCGGTAATATCTCTATAAAGTCTGTGGCATCTGCGCTAGGTGGGCCACGCGGCGCTTTAATGTGGACGCGTGGCTAAAAAACACAAAAGCCTCGCGAGGCCGAGCCGCGCGGCCCGAAACGCCGCGCGGCTCGTAGTGGGGACGCTGCTTTAACGAACATACGAAAAAAAATAGCCGAATTGGTCGAGCTGTTCTCGAGTTTTGCGCTTAACATCATTCATTTTTATTTAGATAGATACAATATATTCACCTCTGTCCCTTAGGGGAACAGGCGTGGTGGTATATTATGTGCACTGATATATATAGTTTAGACAAAGTTATCTTCAGCACCTTTTCCTTTTTACCAAAAATTAAGAGGATGTCACACTATACTTTGCAGAGAACTGAGAAAAACAAACTTTTCAAATTGTTTTCACAAGCGTATCATCATACTCGTATTTATTTTCCATTTGAGCTAGAGTAAACACAGCTATTTTTATTCCAGATCAAAAATACACGTGACTTCGTGTGTGGCTTTAGACGAGCAGGAAAAACGTATAAAACCAGTGGATGAATGTACCTTAACGGTGTATATAAATTAACTAATTATGATGTTCAGGATAAAGTGTCTTATCTATATAGTCCAAATATAGACGAAACCTGATAAAAAGTGGTTGTTTGTTTCAGAAAGTAATAGTACCTATAGCCTTCAGTGCAATCATTTAGATCTTTGAACCTGTCGGTTATTCATTTAGTCAACAACTGTGGTCTTCAAATATGGAAATCAAATCAAAACCAAGTGCAAAAAAAACTTATGATATGCTTTGTTTTTGCACGTGGTTTTAATCCTGGCGTTTGTTTTCACCAACATATTTTATTTGACTAACTTACATGGACACATAAGAAAGGTCAGAAACTAGGTGCATGGTTCCAATTGATCGTTTCCTATGGAGAAAAGCCGGCAAGAAACTCCACGGTAACTCTTTTGAAAATAATTGGTTATTACGATGTTTTCAAATAGCAGTGTTAATAGACATTTATACAGTTATACCGCTAATGAGGTTCTAGTGAAACCACTTGTGTAGCAGGAATTTTTGCCAAATTTCCTTGTCTTCTTTTTTGATAAGGACACGTTTGACGTGGGTTTTGAACAGAACTTAGCGTTGGCTAATTTCTGTAATCGACTTTGGCAACTTGTTATAAAAGCGGATACTGTTTATGAGAAATGTCTTGCTAGTTTTGGTTAATCTAAATTTGGGTAAATTAATCATGTAATATTAATTAATACTTTCGTATATACGCTAATTTAAGAACTGTTTTACTGATTAACCTCGTCAGCTGGGATCAGCTGACGGGGCTGCCACGCTTGGCAGGCGGCATAATCATGTTTTGCCATAATCACCCATAATCAGCTCTAAATGTTTCTACTACTAGGACACAGATCTCCTCACTGTGAGAGAGAGTGGGTCATACTCGTAATCCACCACGCAGTCCTATCGTGTAAATGTATGGTTTAGTTTCCTCACAAATGTTTCATTCACCGTTTTATGTCCACTGTTGAACATAGGCGTCCCCCGATTTGGGGTGTTTACCATAATCGCCACGCTTGGCAGGCGGGTTGGCGATCGCATTATGGTGGTAAAATGCATAAAGAACGCTGCTGCCCACTCTCTAGTAAGTCCCTCAGTCGCCTTCTACGACACCCACGGGAAGAGATGGGATGGTGCTATTCTTTACGTCCGGCACCACACGGCTTAAATTAAATACACAAAGTAAAATGTTCGAACTCATGAGTCATGACCTATGTAACTCGTAAGTTTCAGTCGATACCACTTCTATGCTCGCCACAGATTCTCTATTTAATTCATCTCATTCACAGCTCCTCTTTCTTAAATCAAAACACAACCTTCTTAATGTGCTTTCTATTGAAAACAAAGTTATATTTGACTCGTTCACCCATTCCCTAAGGCGGTAAGTTGTCATCAGTGTTCCTCGCCAGATGTTGCATGCCGATTCCCCTTAACAATACTAATTGAGTTTTGATCCCCTAAATGTGACTTAAAATATTCGTTGGATTATGGTCTTAAGATGAAATATACTCTATGTGGCGGATATTAGGTGGTGATTTAGTGCAATGTTATTAGTTGATAATCAAGCATGTCTAAAATATCTCTAGAATAAACTTTTGCTTTATTTAGCCAGTCGTTGAAAGTATAAAGGAGATTGTTCTGCATCCATACATCGTTCGCCCCAGAACCAACAGCAGAGGAAAATTACTTTGCGTGTTCTAAATTACAAGTATATGCCCATGAAGACAAAGTTTAGTGACGGACAACTTGCAGAAAGGATTTATTTCAAAAGAAAATAAAGATTTTGAGGTTATATTTAGTAAGAAACAATGGTTTCAATACTTCGAAATACATGCTAATAAATGCCTGTAACACGTTAGTGAAAGCAATTGGAGTAAGGTCGTCGAATATATTCCGAAAATAAAAGCAAATTGAAATCACTAGGTACACAAAGCAATCACGAAGAAATTCGCGCGAGTGTGACTTGACTGTATTACCACTTTGACACTTGTGACAGTGGAGTTGATTGACAGATATGACAATGATTAGGGATGCCAATACAGTAGATCGATTATTTTAAATAAAATCGATACCATTTAGTGCCCAGCGTGTTATTTCTTTTTGGAATATTACAATGCATCTCACTTATGTGTAGTAATTGTTTAAAAAGATTATTATTTATGGATTAAGATATGAAAATTGGTTTTGTTGTCGAATTCTTTTCGTACCTAGAGTTTAAAGTACCTACGGTACCAATAAAAGCGGGGCAAAAGTGCCTACAGAAGCGTTATACGCTTCTGAGTCACCCAACCTAGAGGGAAAAAGGTTAAAAAGAAAGTACGTATGAATGCGTAGAAAATCCGTGAGCAGGTGGCCAACACAAGTAATCTCGCTCTCGATGTGTGTGAAATGAAAGAGTGGACATCACTAATTGTCATGTCTAATCTAATTGTCAAAGGCCACGTTCCGAGTCACTATAATATCGATTTGAGCGCGCTCACGCCCGTTCCGAAGAAAGTGAGCGCGATAACGACGTCTCGCGAATCGTCATAGATGACGTCATGACATGCGCCATCTTGAGATAACGATGACCATGCGTTATACTAATACCACCGTGAGCGCTGTCAAAAATTACAGTTGTGCTGTTTTGTTTTGAGTCGCATCGAATCTTTAGCTAACTTAGATAATCACGAACGTTTTGTTTTGCTGACAAAAATGACGGTTCCTAGCTTTCAGAATCGTGACATCTAACTCGGAACGCAAAATATCGATGTGAGCACTCGCAGCGCCATTTGTCTAATTCGGAATGCGGCCAAAGATGGCGGCATATTTTATATGATGTCAATAGTCGTTCTTTTAATTATACATTATGGAACGCAGAGTGTCCGTTTCATACAGACATTCGCAATTACTCTAATAAAATATATTTCTAATTATTATGTAGGTCAGATGGTTGTTGGTCCTGGGGCCATTTCCGACGATGTCCTTTTGATAGTCTAGAAGTGTTATTTTAAAACGATGAGAACAAGATTAGATGTTATGAAGGAACAGATAAATGATAAATTATTTTATTTCTGTAAGTAGTACAAACACTTTTACACGTCAATCATATCTTTTGAAACTAGACGAGGTCGGCGTTTCCTATCTGACTACTCTGAGAAGAAAGGCCGAAACAAACTCAGAGGTCACAGTCTCTTTTAAAGGATTGGTGTCTCAAATGGTCTTTTGAGAAAAGAACCACACAGATTGAGTGAACCTGTCCATTCAGTGCACGTATGTATCAGTAATCATACGGCTCAACTCAGAGATGAACAAGAACACACATTCATACGAGTACATACCGGTCAAAATTATAACGCTCCTTTTTGCTTCGTAGTCGGGTAAAAAAATTATATGCCAAACCTTGGAAAGCACAATAATATTCATGAATCCAAGATTAAAGACATTGGCACTATCTTCTTAATCAGCATAAGACTGTAAACCCACAGAGTAACACCGAGGTGGAAAAAAAAAGAGAAAATTGGGACAAACACCAAGTTTGGTATAAGAAATTGTAGATCATAAAAAAATATTCATTCTTTATTTCACCAAATTGCGGAGCATAAAATTACTATTGTGCATACTACTTGGAGGTAACTTCACTCCAAAATAATAAGATCCCGAGACCAGCGAAGTCTCCAATATCTATGCAAACTGGTGAATTATGGCCATAATTTTCTCGGCGAAAATCATCTTCATCGCGCAAGACACTTTTTTATATTTAATCACATCGATTAGACGAAGATGAATATTTTCAGCTTTGCTGCATAATTTACGATGGGAATAAAGTGTCCCTATTTTATTTCGTCATTTACGTGAGTATCTCGTACTCCGTTTCTACACAATTAAATTTAATTAATACGAATAGTTCGCGAGTCGTACGCGCTAATGGCTTGAAAACGTCTGTTTTCACAAACGGATATAAATAAACTGCCGGTGTTCATGTCTAACGCAATCCTCTTGTGTTCCAGCTGCTAAAGCGCTGTCCTACATTGCAATACGATACTCAATTTTCGTATTCATTTCCTTTAAATAAGTCGCTTTACTTTAAATACAGCGGCTGCAAGCCAATATTGTCTTAAGAAGTTTTGCTTAAAGTTACCAGGATTCGAATACGAAATAAAAGTTCGTAGAGTGCATTACTATGTACAAGTTTGATATTGTAAAATATAAATTTGTAATGTATCTCGCTAAGTAATAACAGCTGCACGAGTCGATCGATCACGTTAAGCTATGCTTGCCGCGGTTGGTCCGTAGATGGGTGACCATCTTTACATACCATCACCCCTCCGAGCCTGGGAAAGTACGTTAAGCCGATGGTCTCGGCTGTCATTCGTGGATATTTGACAGTCGTTACGGGTCGTCAGAAGCCCGAAAGTCTCACAACCAGTCATACCAAGGGGTATCGTGTAACCCAGCAACTGGGTTGTGGAGGTCAGATAGGCAGTTGCGCTATATAAAATACTGTAATACCGATATTATTGTATTCAGCTGCATCCGGTTAGACTGGAAGCCGACCCCAACATAGTTGCGCAAAAGCTAGGCAGATGATGATCTCGTTGACACCTAATACATACAATTTTTTTTTTTAAGTAGTTTTAAAATCAAAGTTTGGAGCTTGTTTGTGCGGCTATTACACTAGCTAGGCGTAAAGTAGAGACGCCAGCACATCAAGCTATCCCAATCTGTCAAATTTCTTTGATCGTTTTTCATCTTTATTCCATAAGCATAAGGTTCATGTTCCATTGGGAAAAGACAGTTTGGGGTAGCTTGCTGTGCTGGCGTTTGTACATTTAAAACTCCATTTTGGTAAGTGAAGTATAAATGGTTATTAAATAATAACACTTACTTCAGTATAACCTACGTTCTTCTAAAACTCTAGACTCGCGGTCCTTTTTAACCAACTGAAAAAGCAAGGTTCTCATTTTCAAGTGTAAGCAGTCTTATATATTATGTACACCGTAAACCGGTGACATTTGATGGGGGTAGTCCTTTGAGGCTTTGAGGGTACCTACGTAACCATCGCACCTAATTTTGAATGCGCATGTATGTATTTACATCATGTTGGTCCGGTAACTCGGTAAACCGCAGACAAATCTCAATGGGATATTTAATTCCGTGTCTGAGAAGGTTTTAATAAAAGGACGGGGACATTGAACTTTACAATTAATTTTCAGTAGACTGCTCTTGAAGGTAACAAGATTTTTATTTAGTTAGTAACGTTACAAGTTACGAATAAAGTAAGAACCTATACAAAAAGATCGTGGGGAAGACCTAGATGAGACTCCCACATACCAGCGAAGCATGGCACAAAACACAGGAGGACTATACTCAGCAGTGAGTGGAACATGGCAACCAATGACGATGATCATTTGATCATTTTCCCTCACTAACTTATAATCTTTACGATGTAATAGTCTCCAGATAGTTGTTTAGAGGTAAAAGGAACAGAGTTCACTTAACCTCCATAGAAAAGGAAGGATCCTTCGACAAGACGGGTGTTGTATCTGGTGTTATCAGTTGTCGAATGACAACTGATTTCGAGACGTTTTATACATCTAATTATACAGGATAAGTTTTTAACCAGTACGCAAACTCTAACCATGAACTCAGCATATCATTCATTCAAATTTTTCGTCGGTCATACAAAAAAAAAACAGCTGTTCCATACATTTTGACCGCGTAGGTAATATTGCACTTTTCTGTGAAACAGCTGATTCTTTTTTGTAAAACCGACGAAAAATGATATGCTGAGTTCATGGTTACAGTTTGCGCACTGGTTAAAAACTTATCCTGAATATGCTAGTTGCGCGGAACTCTGGTTGCGCGATGTAGGATTTTGTGTGACGTTAATGTGATTTGTAGTTCGCATGTGCCGATGCAGATGCCGCTATTTTCTGATTTTCGGACTGTTGGAAAACCTAGTAATTTTCAGAATAATGATTAGGTAAGTAACAGCTGTTACCTTTATTCCAGCGCTGAGAAAAGTTACTATATTCATATTTTAAGGCATTGGTAGAATATTAAAATACTTTAAGCCAAGTGAAAACCTCCCTTAACCGCGCTGTCTCCCATGTGGAGTGAATAGTAAAGTTTAGTTAATATTTCCAAGCAATAATGAACGCCGACTTCGCAGTATAGTTCGGAAATTTTCCGCCAAGAACAAAGAAACTTACAATTTATAGAACATCTGGCCTTCCGTTCTGCAACAGTGCTGAGTTTTTTTTTTTCTACAAAATCGTACGTTTCGCACCGTATTCATATTTTAGATTTTTCTAGTATTATTTTTAAGGCTGGCAGCATCGCGATAATCACGGAAGTTAAGTGTCCGAGGAAAACTGCTGCTGTAGAGGAGTTTTGCTAGTAGGTCATATTATGTATTATAATGAGACGTACTGATATTTTGTGATACAAATGTTAAGAGAACTTTCAATGTATTTTTCTGTCAAAGTTTTTTTTTGTATTCCGGACTGAAAAACAAAAACACAAATCATATTGTTTTTGTTATGTATCTATATATTTTATTATTTCGAAATAAATAGTACGCAATATTAATATAGGTCTCGAGGCCCATGGGCTAATGGGCTATGGGGCCACTATCAAATTCACCATTCGCTTGGACATACCTGACATTGGTGAAGGAAAAACCGTGAGGAAACCTTGACTTAACGTAAGTCTGAAATCGCCAACCCGTCTTGAGCAAGCTTGGTGATAAATGCTCCAGCCTTCTTTTTATGAAAAATTTCTTTTTATATATTAACATATGCGAACGTGGTATATTTCATTATTACGTACCCGTTTCCAAACGCGTCTCATACGCAATATTTTTTCTGTCATGTTGCCAGCCGCAGTTTTGAACTACCCATCTCCTTCCTTCCTATTATGCTCCCATGCGACAGAAAGAGAAGGAGTGTCGCCGCCTACGCCCAATCAGGGCGCGTTTTCGCAGTGACAGGAAGAAGAATCACGCCGTGATTGAAGACTCGCAAAAGAAAAGTCAACCGCTGCTCACACAATACTGCTGAGCAAACACACCAAACTGCAAACCGCAAACCGCATTAAACTCTAAACTAAGACAATCTGTGAATGTCGGCTGACACGGTTAAACAAACTTAAGTGCAGGAAGAATCCACCAGAACACGCGCTGGGCTTCAGCACCTCCAGCGGCATCAACCATCTTCCCAGGCGATCAGCTTCCAAGTAAGTCCTTGTTCCCCTACATAAAAACTGCGTGCCGGCAACATACTATTCCGCTTAAATTAATTTCCCGCCAAAAGTTACAACCCCGCGAGGTCTTTCGAACCGCTATTCCAACTTATCACCAAGAGGCCTTGGTCAGTGGGTCGTCTTAGGGCTTGTCATGCAGTGGCATAATAACAGGCTCGTACAACACTGGCATTAGAGCTTAGCTTCCTATGTATATCCAAATATCCTACTAATATTATAAACTAGCTTTTGCCAGCGGCTTCGCCCGCGCGGAACTTTCATCCCCTATTTAACTCCCTTAGGGCCGTAAGATCAAAAGCAGTTTAAACTATGGATAACGGAATCTACGATAAAATATAATCGATGGTTTAATCTACCGTCCTAAGATCCAATGAAAAATATGAACAGATTAGTTAAACTTCGATTAGTCCTTTACACATGGCAACATTCTTTAGTTTATTCGAAGTTCGTTCATCCATTCAATAAAATGATGAGGTAAGTAGGAGTTGGTCTATTGCAGACAGTGCTTTGTTCCTGAAATTAGTAGGTGGGTAGTAATATTTTTGGCAAGCTACTATGTTTAATGGTTTATTAACAAAAAAATAACAAAAGTATTATAATAATAGGCATCAGTAGGACGTATCTCCAGAAAAAAAAACTTTAGGACAGAGATAAAGGATTTATTTACTGTCATTTGTAGGTATTGATAAGTAGGTAATTTAAATAACATTTACCTTGCGGTTGGATGACTTATTTCGCTTCCGATTTCGCTTGAAATAGCTCTTGCTGAAGCTTTGGAGACACGAAAACGACGTATGAATTCTATATCATCCCATTGATTCCAATGATTATATCTTGATCTAACGACATACGGTCTACTATAATACCTAACTATTTATATCGTTCAACTCGTGTATTATTTCGATGTCTGAATCCGAATCACTGTTATAATTTTCAATTTAAATAAACATTAAACAAAGCTTCAATGAATAGATATGTTTGAAACAGGCTGGTAAATTTTTGCAGCTATTTTGAAAGATCGTCACGTCAATTTTTGCCATCTGGCCAGTTCACGTTTAGTTTAACCCAGACAAAGGAGTTTAACCGTCCCTTCGTGCTAGTTTAAACTAATCGATGGTTTAAACTACCAATAATCGATCATCGACCATTGATCTTATGAATTAATCGATGGCCAGAGTTTAAACTCCCTTCCGTGGTTTAAACTACGATTGATCTTACGGCCCTTAGGGGTTGAATTTCGAAATATCCTTCCTTATTCCTTGTCTACATTATAAAGGAAACCTTTGTGCAAAATTTCAGCTTTCTAGGTCCTAGGGTTTGTGCTGGGCGTTGATGAGTCAGTCAATCAGTCAGTCAGGACTTTTCTTTTTCTTTATATAGATGAATTTTTGGATATTTGTTATTAAATCACGCAAGAACGGCTGAACGGATTTGAATGGAATTCGTCGTACAGTTAGTTTATAGCCGGGATTAATACACAGGATACTTTTCATGGTGGTGGTACGTGTTCATGTGGGATCAATTTCGACATCCACGCTGGCGAAGCAGCTGGAAAAAGCTAGTCTTTCAATAGTCAATAATAACAAGCAATACTTCTTACAAAGCAGATACCTACACACGTACACTTACTTATCCGTTTACTTAAAGATTTATTTCCCGCTCGAACTATTTCACACAAAATTGCCGTAACATCGCAAGTCTGGTTTATTTTTGACAGAATCTCTCAACATTTGGCGAAGGGCTTCAGTGATAAGCACACTAAATCCTCTCCGCCCGATGTATTTAATTCAGAGGTAATCCTATCTGTCGATACGTTTGATAGAAGATTTTGAGGTAGACTTTTGAATAGGAGGTTATTTTACCGAATGGATTGTGCCGTTGGGAATGTTGGTCGGATTTTTGTTCGGCATTTCGTTGATCGGGCACGAGGATGAGTCGCTGGTACAATTGTTCTTCTGCTTCTTTTCAAGTTGATGGTAACTTGTTAAGTGACTGGTGAAATTATTGTTCAGATTTTGGAGAAAGAAATACGTAATGGGCAGTCAATCTCGCTTGCTGAGTGACTAAATACAGGGTGGGAGACAACGACGCGCAAACTGAAACAATGAACTTAGTACATAATTCTAGACACCCTATCGTAAACATATTTAGTTGGTAATCAAAAAAGAAAGCAAGGGCTTCAAAATCATGATACTGAAACACGGTAACAAGTTGCATGTTTTTACCAAAACCTCAATCAGCTTGAAATAGAATCTGCATATCAACCTGCATTCTGCAAAGAAAAATCAATTAACTACCACTACCAGATACATAACTGCCAAAAAGCAAAATACAAACAAATTCCATTGCCAAAAATGTTACGACATTCAATTATGAAGTCGCATGATGAATGGGTGTATTAATATTCGTGGTCGCAAGTCGAGGGCGTCTCAACATCGCACGGACCGTTGCCCTCAACTACGATGCACCGCACAATCCTCCCCCCCGAGTGGGTTCCCGCATTGTCGTTGCGGGGGGGCTTAGTAACCGTGGTCTCCCATCCACGGTGAAGCCAAGAGGAACCCAACGGTGGGGCCGCTCGTCAGGGCTTTTGCCTCAAAGCCGACGACGTAGCGGCCAAAAAGTAGGTTGCGGTGAGGTGCACCGCAACTGAGGTGGGCCGCGATGTCGAATGGGAGGCATCGCGGCTGAGGGTTACAGGCTGCTGTAGAGGGGGAGTGCCGGTGCTTCTGAGCAGCGCTCTTCCCTTCCGTGGCCTGGACGGGGCCGCCACCGTTTGATGGCGGACGCGGTGGGGCCGCAGGGGAAGAGGAGTGTCGGTATAGCGTCAGCCGCTCTCCCTATCCTCTGCGGCCGAAAAGTGGTAGACGGGACGGCGCGTTGTGTTCCTCACGCGCGCCGTCAAAGATGTCAGCAACCACAGGTGGGGTCCGCAAGGGCCGATGCCTGCCAGGGGTGCGGGTTTGTTCGAAAGAGATACCACGGCCCCTGGCATACGGGCTACTGAGGGAACACGGGTGGGTTTTAGTCAGTAAAAGTCTGACACGCCCTCCTGCTCTACTCAGCAGGAGAAGTCATTTGATGATTTCCCACCCAAAAAAAAAAAAAAAAAAAAAAACCGCACAATCCTGGTTAATGGCAGACAATGGTGTAAGGTTGAACCCGATGGGGATTTAAATTTCGTTACGTGGAATAGAAATATGGATCTGGAATTTTCTTTGTGGCCAGTTATTGGCTATAGTAATCAGTAAATAGGCAGAGCGAAAAAGGGAATTCCATGTGCATGAAAGTTATGTCGACGGTCCCTACGTACAATTCCCTAAGTGGTAAATACGTGATTTGCATGTTTTGTTTTCGTGACCTTCAAGCCGGCGTATACTATCGTTTAGTTTAACAAAAATAAGTCTAAGATGGCAAAATGCACTTTAAATCCATCATAACATTACATTAACAGCAGTGGTGGTCCAGTGGTAACGGCCGCGACTTACGAGTTGTAGGTCGTGCGTTCGAACCCAGCTAGGCGCATTACTTTGTGTAAATAATTTTATGACCACTGCTCTCAAACGTTGAAGGAAAACATCGTGAGGAAACCGACATGTCCTAGAGCTAAAAATTCGAAGACATGTGACATCTACCAACCCGCACTGGGCCCGCGTGGTGGATTACGGCCCACTCCCTCTCACGGAGAGGAGGCCTGTGTCCCAGTAGTGGGAACGTAAAAAGCTGAGTATGATTACATTAACTAGAACATGATGTACCTACACGTGTTTGAAACTTTGAAGCGCTCTCCTGTCTTATTTGTCATTTATAGTTAGGGATTATACGTAGGGACCGTCGATATTTAAATACATTTGGCATGGACTTTCATAAAACGAATTGGATTGAACGATCTTTCTGTATAATGACTGAAATATTTTTAAGAAGCAACTATAAAAAAGTCAGTCCCGTAATTTTTCCGTTCCCTGATTTCACAGTCATTTATAAGCAACGGGACCAGCCCCTTAAAAGTCTTGCTATATCCGTATACATATACATGGAAAAAACGGAGGGAGAATAAGCTGATTCGCACCACAATCGGCTTGTGTTTTTACTTTTTATCTCTAAGTTGTTGCGTTAATCTTTTGCTTTTCTAAACTGAGTGGTTTTTATACCTGTACCTGTGTAGAACTTTTAATTCCAAAATGCAGAAGGGGTCGTTAAAATTGTGGTTTGCTGACATAAATCTGACATGGACAAGTATACCTGACCGGAATGTATTTGTTTAGACTCGAGAATAACTGCGTAAGGAAAAAAGGATTTGTTTCGACTAGATATTAAATAGGGATTTTCATTGAATACCGTTGGGGTAGACGTTTTCATGAGTGGAGACCGTGAATTGGCAAACGTTAGGTAGGACGCCCTAAGGCTAGGTGGTGTGACGATCTTCGCAGGGTGGCTGATAGCAGGTAGATAAGAGTTACCGTTAATTGAGCAATTGCAATGTCCAGCTGTGGATAAGGTAATGATGATGATGGTTTTTCAACATGATAGTATCAAAGTTATTGTTTAGCAACTTCGTGAACTGAGTTTATTCAAATTTTATTAAAACAGTTACTCTGTCTGTCTGTTACTTTTAACGGGAGGACGGATTTGGATGTTAGGCACACAAACCACGTTTCTGGTTACATAGGTTATGTTTTGTCCCTGTAGTATGTTACCCTTGGATAATTTCCGACCACCACGAGGGCGGTGAATCTATTTAAGAAATAAGGGCAAAATCGTGAGGACTAACACCTTCCAAAAATAGGAGCATATCAGAAAAAAAACTCCCAAACGCCAAGAAATCTCAACGGTGGCTGTCAATAACAATAGCTACACTTTGTCTTGCTACGTGCGCAATCTGAAATCGCCTCCGTTCCTATAACACGCCAATTCTGTTGGCCAAACGAGCTGTGAAAGCATGCTATTCACGTACACACGTCCAATCCGCCCTGCGGTCTAGACAGAACTGCACTGTAATTTTAATTTTTGTAATTTGGAAGGGTGGTCCTGATGTGATATCAATAATTTTGAAACATGGCGGTTGGCATCAACTGGCGATGGAATACAAAAGTTGGAGCGGTACCGGAATTTTTATTTATGTTCCTATGGATAATTATGTATGTTATGTATTTTGAGCAGTACGCATCAAATAAAACAATGTAAGGTTAGGGATCACGCATCATCATACCGTATTACAAACTCATCAATCTGATGACTCATGCTATTCGGACTAACGTGAGACCCCACATTTACGTTTTGAAATGTGGAAATTATTCATCGCAAAAAAATCGAACCAATTAATATTCCAAACAAATCCAATGCATATTTCTTTTTGCGATTTATAAAATCTGCATTAATATTCTGTACTGGAGTTTCAAAATTAATGTCTACCATAATCAATACTGAATAATTATTCTATTTCCGGCCCCACAGTGAAAGGGCGCGTGCTATGTCATCGTGGACTTATCGCGTTGGTCGCGCGCCTGTCACTGGCCGTCACAGCCCCGCCGCCGACCGTTTAAACGCAATGAATTTAAAAACGGGACTCGAATTGTATTTTTAAATTGAGAATGTTTGTGATGCAAGACTAGAATTTTGTTGGCAGATAACTTGACAGCTAAAATTTTGCTAGAATGGTAAAAACAAAAAGTCTAGACATTTAGAATTGTTGAAATTAATTAATTGCAATCACTGAACTCATCGTCGTCATCTATCTTCTATTAAGTTAACTATTCAATGACTCACACTGGCCATACCTACACATATATTTAATCTGTTACCTTTTGACTGACTGTAAAATATAAAAGAATTCTTGCTCACTTGGCGTATTTTATTAAATAATTAGTTCTGGAATTACATTAAATACTTTCATAAATTATCAGTAATAACAAATCTATTAATCAACAAATGAATATATTAATCGATGTAAACACTAACCAATTTCACCCTTAAATGTTTAACTTTAACTCTATAAATGCTGATTTCCAAGAAATTCCTCTGAAATAGTAATTGCAGAACTATAAGCGATTTCCTCGGCATTGCCCAGCTTACGTGTAAGAGTGGTGTAACAAGAGGTGTTTTGTCAAGTAATTATACTGCTTTGCTAACAACTTTGATTGACCCTTTGACGAACAAGGTATGTAATTACGCAGACATCGATCCGCGTCTGGACTAACGTGTAAATGTTATTCTAACTCCCACTTATGTGCAAGCCTTTATTATAATCATATTTTATGACGCATAAAAAGCAGAAGTTTAAATTCAGTAGTAGATATATAAAAGAAAGAAAGAAAATAAGTTTATTAGACCCAGTGTTCACGCAAAACAGAAAAAAATTCTTAAAATAGTACTGTGTGCGGCTGTTTAAAGGTTTCCCAAAAATTCTGCACTTACAAATTGATTTCGTTGTAATACAAGATTTTTTTTTATTTTTTTTGTAATGTCTTGTTAAGCTTCTCAAGACATAGTATGTTTCTCTGTAATTGTTTCAAACTCAAATCTCCAAGGAACAAAGTTAGGTATATCTATAATAAACAAAGCGGTTATATTTTAACTCCAAGATTCCTACGTAAGTTCGCAAGAAACTTCTAACTTGTATGCCAGTCGGAAGCTTATTTTCTTTGTAATTTAAAATTTTCCAACTGCATGTGCTAGGTGTTCTAACTTGTTCTTGTTTCGCTGGCGCATTTAATAAGTTATGTTTCGTACGAATATAAAGAAATATTTGTAACGTGCAACTTTGTTGTGTTGATTGTGGAATAAAAGTAAACTGAGTTGTTTATGCTTCTGCAGAAGTACGCGAGTGTTGTGATACGAATTTGAAATGTACCTACGAGTCGGAGTTTGTGTGCGTATAACCAATGTTCGAAAAGAATTTATCATTTAATATACCTACACACGGTAATGCAATTTTATGTTTAAACTACCATCTGTATGGCCACGATTGCGGGCTATAAGTCCCCTCTTTGATGAGTGGCTTGAGAGGCGGCACGGCGTCATCACCTTCCGCCTGACGTAGGTCCGCACCGGACACGGCTGTTTCGGGAGGTTCCTGTTTCGCATAAGGCGGCGGAAAGAAGGCATTGCGAAGATCTCCCTGAGAACCATACGGTGGAGGTCTGCACGGCTTGGGCGGAGCACCGCCGTGTCCTCGCGGAGGCGATCGGCGGCGGCGATCTCTCCAATCCGGCCCTGGTCTGGGCCATGGTACGGAGCGATAGTGCATGGATAGCCGTTACCTCCTTCTGCGAGGCAGTAATGCTCGCGAAGAGGGAGGCGGCACAGGTGAGGGAGAGGCAGTATATGCGCCCTCACGGCCTTAGTCGCCGCAGGAGACGCCCTGGGCGACGGGAATCCCAGGCTGATTCCCGGCCACCGTAGGCGCGGGCTGGCGGACGGCGCGTTGTGTTCCACGCGCACCTCAAAGAGATATCAGCACCAACTGGCGGGGTCAGCAAGGGCCGATGCCTGCCAGGAGTGCGGGTTGTTCGAAAGAGATACCGCTACCCCTGGCACGCAGGCAACTAAGGGAACACGGGTGGGTTTTTGTCAGTAAAAGTCCGACACGCCCTCCTGCTCCACCCAGAGCGGGAGAAGTTATTTGATGATTTCCTACTGTCAAAAAAAAAAAAACTATCATCTGAACTCATCTGTACCTTTTTTCAGTAATTGTTTTCATAAGTTTTCGCCACGGTTGCAAGTCGAGGTATTTACAGAATTTGTGCTGATTTGTCATACTATCGTTTTTGTGACTAGCTTTTGCCCCCGGCTTCACCTGCGTGGATATCGAAAAGTATCCCATGGGAACGAACTGTCGGGATTAAAAGTACTACGGTATGTGTGTTAATCCAGATTAAAAAATATCTAAGTGCCAAAGTGCATTCAAATCCGACTAGCGGTTTTTACGTCAATCCAGAACATACAGACAAACAAACAGACTAACGAACAAAAAAAAACGTTAGTACTAAATTATATGTAGATAAAAATTATATTAGGATTCAAATCAGCTGTCAAAAATAAAGTATGTTTTTGTAAGATCCACAAGCATTCACAAACGTATACCAAGCTCAATCGAATCAAAAAAGATGAGTTTAAAAGTGGCTTCAAAAATTTGAGAGTTCGGATTTTAAACGGGGATCAGAGTAAATCCTCTCCATAAATAACCGTTAGTGAAGTCATCAAAAGGGTAGCTCTGCTCAGGGCGAACCATGTCATGTGAACCTACCATCAATCTTAGGCCGGTCGCTGGCTGCACGCACAGCGTAACAAAGGCTCGGATTGTAGTGGTTATAAAACAGCGAATAAAATACTGCCACTAAAATGTGCCCAAAATAACAATTGTTCACACACGACGCGTATAAAAGTTAACGAGCATTTCACGTTGATATTCGACACGGAAACAGGTATTTTAAAGTCTTTGGGTGGCTTTTGTTTAGGGTTAATTTTTAGTTTTACGATATAAGTGCTAAGCTGTTCGCTGGGTAATTCTGTTATGGGCTTTAATTTTGAAGTTGTGTTCTAGTTTCTATGATAGTTACTTTTAGTAGCAATTTTGGTAGGTAACTTATAATAGCATGGACATTTCTGCGACTAACATTCTAGAACCTGTAGAGGTAGGAGGGTGCTTAGTTAACTCATCCTCTTTAGCAAAGGGAGGATACTCCGATCAGACGAGTGTTGGGTCTGGTGCTACTGGCTGACGATTGAAGTCAGGACGTTGTTTATATGTATGCTAGTTGCGGTTAATTCTGCTTGCGCAGATGCAGAATTTTGCGTGACGTCAAAATGCTGCTTAGTGCGCATGTGGCGATATACCTAGATGCCGCCACAGACCCATAGGTGTTGATATTAGTATTTCACAGTTTTACTGTTCCAAAATTGTTCAGTTTTTAAATCATTAGAGAAGTAATACAGCTTTTACTTGTTTAATGTTTATCGTCTTCATTTTTGTGTAGCCATTTCCAACTATGTTTTGGGGTCGGGTTCCAGTCTCACCAGATTCAGGTAGCATACATGGTGGAACAAAATGTACTCATGTATATTTTGTACAAAGAAGGGCTGTACAAAATATACCCATTTTCTACCCTCCACAGCCAAGTAACAGGGTAATTTGCCATCCCTTAGTAAGATAGGTAGAAATATTTTAAATTTAAAAAAACCTGACTCCCTAGCTCGCTCCCGCTCCTCTAGTCGCTCCTCTTATCACCATACGCCCTGCCACCTCTAAGGGCTCGAAACGGCTTTGTCTCGCGTCTAGACTCGTAATCCATTATTACAGACGCCTTCTAGCCAGGAAGTAGGGACGGAGCGATACTTCTATACGCGACACTTAGCATATTTACAGTACTGATAAATGTTGCATATTTATCCTTCGTTATCGTCCTTTGGACGTGAATGGAACTGTTGCATTTTTCTTTCAGTGAAAAAAGGAATTGAAAGCGTCACGGTTTCGGGTGTCGTGTTAGAAAAGGCTTAGGGTTCTTTTGTTCAGCAATTTTTATTTTCGTTTCTAAGGAAAACTCCGCTTGAATTTAAAAGACGAGATTGAGCATTTTTTTATTAATATCGTAAAAAATCGACATACCTATAACAAAAGTTCAACGTGCTGTACCAAATTCTGATTGATCGCGGAATTGCAGTTTCTCGAAAGCAATTCCGCGTCTTCGTACTTCTTGTTAAAATACTTAATTTTACCTGTTTTTAACGTGTTTTACATACTTTTTCGTGTATCTTAGTCACGATCTCACGGCACGGTTTACTACATATTAGTTATAGTACATACATATAGTAGTTATAAAGGCCTCCTCTCTGTGAGAGGGAGTGCGCCATTATCCACCACGCGGACCAAGTGCGCTCTGGTAGATGTCACATGTCTTCGAATTCTTCGTTCTAGTGCATTTCGGTTTCCTCCCAATGTTTTTGTTCACCGTTTTGAGAGCAGTAGTGATGGATATAATTAACTAGAGTGCAAAGTAAAGCGCCTGACTGGCGAACCTACGAACTAATAAGTCGCGGCCAATTACCAATAGGCCATCACTGCTCGCTAGCACAAATTAATTAAAAAGGGATTTATAATCACCTCGTTGAATATGCATGGTAGGTACAGGATATCGAAGATCAACAATAATTGTTCAGGGAATCATTAAAAAAAAAAAAAAAAACAAGCAAATAGTCACGGCATTAATTTTAAATTTTCATACGGGAATGTGACTCCACATTGTTCTTTTGTGCATTCAAATGTGCCCAACAATGGTAAATTTAAAATAATCGAAGGGGTGCGTACCCATTTCAATAGAACTTTTTTACGCTGCAATATCGGGAGTTATTTTGCTTAAGCCGCCATTAGTTCGCCTAATAACTGTGAGGGCGTTAGGAGGGCCCCTTGACTACCACCTGATCAAATTATCATACATAACTCGAGTTATTGTCGGCTGAATTGGTCATTATAAAGTAATGTAGTTTGTTTAAATACAACTTTCCGGTGGCGTTTCGTTTCTGTTTTTTATAAGAGGGGTTCCACATAATTTATTGCTCTCAAAGATAAAATTTCCCTAATGGATATTGTTCACGAGACAGAGTGGTCTATTTTATGCGCATTATGTGTACATGTAACTAGCACCGACTTTTTTGGGGGAAGAAAGATTCTTTTTTTCAATTTCACTATATAAATGGGATGGAATTGCGTTTTGTGATCAAAGGAGAGATAAAAAAGTTGATGAGAAAATGGATGAAACTGGAATTGAAGCTATCTTAGTTTAGTTGAAATGTTTTTAATTGGACTTTTTCGTCTGCGAGATCCTTTTCTATTGCTGACTGAGAAGAGATCCCAGTGCCATGAATTCTATTGTCAATTGTTTTTAGAGCAAAAATAGTTTATCTTTGAAAACTATAGGCGTTCGTAGAGATACTCTAAAGTTCCTACAAGCAGATACCCGACACTTTGTTGACTTATCGTGTCAGTGCCGACAACACGATATTTGGTTGTATCGACAGTTTCACCGATAGAGTTCACATTTATGAACATCACAAACATGACACACAAATCCTGCCTGTTATATCGAGAAGGACCTACCTCACTAAATACAAACATCAAAAGTGTCTAGGGATCAAGCACGTTTTGGCTAGTTACTAAAAAGCAGTTTATTATTATATTTTTAACACGCTTTTATTAGCTTCACCTGTATGTTTGTAAGCACGTTTGTTTGTAACCGACTCCTTTGGACTTGATTTGGACCCACTTCAAATGGTCCGATTTCATTTAAACTTTCTAGACTTATCGAGGACTATTTGATAGTTAAAACTGCGAAGTCACGCTTTTGTAGTTAGCAGAACTAAAGAAAAAGAAAATAAATAATAGATAAAAAAATGTAAAAAACACGCTTTAAAAACCAAATTAAAAAGGAGAAAATATTTTTTTTAAAGCATGGGGTGCTTTTTGAGGTATTTTTGTAGTCAATTAATAATCAAGCACCCCACGCTTTTTTTGAAATTATTGTTTACAGCTCCAATGGATACTTTTTGTAAATTTCGTCATTTGAAAAGGGAATAGTTTCTAATTTCGGTCAAAAGATGAAAATTTTTTATCAAGTCGTATTCCTGTGGAATCTTGCAACGGGTTTGCGATCAATCAATCAAATTTGTGCCATGATTCCAAGTAGAATCAATACAAAATAACGTTATTATGCAGAAAAGACGTATTTTGAGTCAAGGAGAAGTAATAAGGAAGTTCAGAACTATAAAAATGTTGGAAATTGGTCCTCACTGAGCCCAGAGGCCAGTTACTAGACGTAGGTGCTATTGGAAGACCCCTGGAAGACAAGATTTTTTTAAATCTTTGTATCCGCACTAAATCATGCCAGGAACTCTATCTTCCTGGCATGATTTACCATAATGTTTATTAGAGAGATTTTGTCCTGAACGATAATCCCATCGATTGGTAGAATAAACTAGCGTAGATTATTTTTTGAACTTTTAGCTGGTTCGATTCCCGGTTTAGGAAAGCTTATCGAGAAATCTGTGTATGTGCAGATATGTTTCCTTGAAGTAAAATAATCTATTTTATGGATTTAACGTGGTTTCCCTTCAGGGCCCATTGATTTTTTTCACCATATTTAATACCTTGGTCCTAGGGACCAAGGTATTAAATACTCATAATAATAATATTTAAGACTCTTTTGATGTGTGTACCTAGTAGTTTCAATTTAATGGCAAACTATGTGCCTTGTGACAAACGAGGCAAAGAATTTACAAATATTCGAACACACATTCAGTACTTAAAAAGTATAATACCTCAACAAACACATACCTGATTTGGGTTTAATAACTATCCGCATAAAATTATGTACCTACTTAACAATACCAAAGTTTTTTACAACTATGAGAAGCTTGTTTTCCGAACGTATAGCAATTTATGAAATTGCGAACAAGTGGACTAAAAGAAAGTAATAAAATACTTTTTCATCTACAAGGCTATTGTTTGAACCTAAATTGTGTTGTTGCCTCAACTTTTATACGTGTATGTTTTTACTCCCCCTTCCCTCTCACAGAGAGGAGCCCTGTGTCCCAGTTATCATTTCAGCCGCATGTCGTCCACTGCTGGACAGGCCTCCCCCACAAGGGGGGTTTTGCCGTAATCGCCACGCTTGGCCGGCGGTATGGTGGTAAAATGCGTAGAGAACGCTGCTGCCCATTCTCACCCTTAATCGCCTTCTACGACACCCACGCGAAGAAATTGGATGGTGCTATTCTTTTTATGCCCGGCACCACACTGAACCAGTAGTGGGAACGTTATAGGCTGATTATGCTATTAAATGCTTTGTGTTTTTACTAGAAATTATTAATATGATTTCAAAAGAAATATTGCCTTGTTATTTATTGTCGAGTCTTTACAACTCACGCAGACATTGATGGAACGGAAAATATTAAAAAAAAAACACTATCTCAAAAAAAAAACCGGCAAGGTCGTGTTGACCCAGTATTGTACATGATCCGTACCATGTACAATAATGGGTTTCGGAGTTGGGATGAACCAATCCCAAGAACTTTAGTTCTGAAGAAAAATTTTTGAAACACAAAGATAATTTATTGACTTTGCGTTTCAAAAATTGTTCTTCTACACAATGTCACGGTCCATTCTTAAACTGCAAATGTAAGTTTGTAATATTCAAAACATTTTGATTTCTGCAATAAAAACTAAAAATAAACGATTTTAGGACTGTTTCCTTTACTTTTTCTTTGAGACCTTGCTTCTTGCCAAATTTTATGATTCTAGGTTAACGGAAAGTAATTGATTGAATGGCGAGTATCTAAATATTTCACGAAGCTAATTTCAACTTGATACTTCCACGCTTTCTTTTCTTGGCAGACTGACAGATGGACTATGAAATGGTCCTATAAAGGTTTCGATTTTTCCCTTTGAGGTCGGAACCCTGACAATACGAAAAATAAGTGGGCCTAAAATAACGAAGTGTAATTTTATGAAGAATGGCATAATAAACTATTTATTTTCATTTCTTATTACGAGTGCGTCTCACGTCCTGACTCTAATGTAAGCTGTATAGATGAGCCTCACGTAGACAACTAATTTAACACATTGTCAAGACTCCCCTATCTCCTCCATAGTGCAACTCTTCTAAGAAATTGAAACGTATTGTATGAACTTAGGGCCGAGTTACCAACATTTCTTGGAGCCCAAAGTTGTGGGAAAACGTTTGCAGTGAATAATTAATCGTTTATAAGTAGTGTGTGTTGTTAAAACTAATGATTCTGGTACGTGATGTGAGGTATTGATGTGTTGTTACATCATGTTTGGTTTTAGTACTGGCTCGTTATACAAGAACATTACTTCAATATAACAGAAAGCAGAACTAAAAAAATGACACTGTATGCAAGAATGTCATCGTACTCTTGGTTTTTTCCTAATTTATTTGGATTATTTTTATTACGGCGAAGACAAAAAGGAGGTTTATAATTTTGACCGATATGTATGTGTGACACATACGTATCGGTAATAAGTACCTGGTACTTACTAAAAGAGTAACCGTGGAGTTTCTTGCCGGCTCTTCTCCATAGGAAACAACAATTTGGAACCGTGCACCTAGCTTCTGACGTTTCATAAGTGCCCATGCAGGTTTATATGAAATTAAATATTTTGACTGATTGATTGATACTGTAAGAATGTATTGTTTTGATAGAGTAGGTGCCATACGATTACGGCTTTCAGATGAGAATTTATTTTTTTCATTCTTTTTAATTTTTCAATAGTCGCGATTTCTTTACTTAGCTTACTTTTATTTTCATCTATAGTTACATCTCTCTTAGCCGTCTTCTCAGAGTTCATTTCTTTCCTATTCATATTATCCTTTACGTAGCTTTATCTAATTCTCATGGCAGTCTAAAGTTGAAACAATTATTGTAATGGACGTATTAGTTTCATGCTACATATTAAACCAATACCAATATCGATATGATGATGTATTACGCAAGGCGTTGTGTTGGGACCTGTTCTAAATTTCTGTTATTGACATTTCTATTGACTGCTAGCCGTTGGTAGGACACACCCCCATATAATTGGTTCTACTGTCGGCACTGCATATAGCACCTGTATTGAAATTAGACTTGTGATCAAAACGGTTTTCGGGTCGAGACTGAAAATCCAAACCGACCAACAACGGTTAGAAAAATGAGATCACCAATCTAAGAAGCATTATAATTAAAACAAATTGTATCCATCGCTTTAGGAGCCATTTTATAATGCTCAATAGTGGACGTTATTAGGATTGATAGAATGAAAATTGATGACATGAGAGCAATTAATTGGCCATGAGGAATAAAATGAAACACCAGGCAGATGGAATGTAAATTTGTATCTCCAAAGCAAACAAAGAGAGTTGAAACTAATAACGACACAGAACAACCTCATTCCCAAAATAAACCACATTATCTGTAACAACATGCATTGTCAACACAACCCTACACACATGAATACTATTATTATTTTCATGGCGCCTCTATTGCGACACTTGTAGACGATAACACAATTGATAAACATCAAATTCTTTGGTTCGTTCGCAGTATTTGTAATGAACTGTGCGCATCTCACCTCGGAGAGTCGTTCCCTAGTCCGAACACGTCTTCAAGGGAAGCACAGTCACCCTTCAGTGGATGAGCGCTAAAATTGTGCTGGAGTAAGTATTGTGTCTGTTTTATTAATTTTTATTGTGATTTTTCTTTTTGTTTTTGCTAGTGCCTACGCTTTTTTTCATAAAGTTTTACAAAAATATCATCCCGACAGTGATGAGTTAGAGTTTTGTCGCCATAAGGCTTTCTGTTACCGTCTAAAATGTTCATCGTGAGCTTATTTTTTTTCTATAATGCGTTTTAAGTATTGAAGGCAAATAATGTCATTTAGTTCGAAAAGTGATGTAAGTTCTATAAGATTAATATTGCTTGAATAACACTTGTTTTTCACAATTTGACTAAAACTGTGTCAAAAACGTTAACGAGACCTATTTATTTTGATACACGATTCAATAGGTTTTGAGAAAAAAAACGTTGTTTACATTATGGCTCCAAAAATCAGCCATTTCAAAAAAAGAAATATACCCACTGTGACTCTCACAGTTAAGACGAATCTAACGGCACCTCTCAAGCTGAAATCGATCAAGCCGTTTAGGCTACAAAGCGTGCCAAAGAAATATACATACACACATACATACACTCGAAATACATAACCCTCCTTCTGGCGCCGTCTGATTAAAAGCTCACCAAGTTAAATCATCACCATCATTCTCTTGACCATATCCCAATTTATTTGGAGCACCACAACATGCCTTTATTCCCTATACTTTTTTGTTCACCATCATCACTATCCACAGACCGCCGTCAGCCACGGCAGGGCATAGCCATAGGCCTCTCTTTTCTTGTGCCAATTCTCACGCTCACGTGCCAGTATCATCAAGGCTTTGCCTGCGGTGGCAACAGTGTCGTCCGCTTATCTCGTCGCCAAGTGACCGCTACTCATCTTCCAGTCCTTGGATGCCACTCTGTTAAAGCCTTACTCCACATATCATCGCTGCACCTTACCAGGTGTCCTGCTCAACTTCATTTTCAGCATTATAATACACTTTCCGATAGCGAACAGTTCTCTGTTAGTAACCTACAATCACTTCTATTATTCACATAACTCCGAACAGCATCATCTTACACCCGCGTAACCCCGGCACAATTAACCATAAGTATTAATACTGTTTCCCCTACCGTTTCCGCGCTATTTCTCCTTTGCTTATTGCGTGGGGTCTCGCTGTTTTATTGGCACCGATTGTATGTACTACGACACTATCCCTTTTATGAATGTTATGGTTTATTTCGCCCATCCCTAGGATGTTGGTGTTCCTGAGAGTAATTGGCACCGCGGCTACTTGCACCCCTTAATGGCGGTAGGCATATATGACGGAACAGATCAGGAATTTTTCTATGAATAAGAAAATGTTGGAGGAAATGTACCGTGAAAGTGTTGATGTAATTGAATTGCTAGGGGTTGGGTACAGAACGTCTTTCTGCAATGATTTTGAAAACGGCACTAGGAACTTACCTAATATTTTTCTAGGCCAAACTTTACTAGATTTTTGCCGGATTATTCCCGGACATCCGACTTTTCAGTCTGTTGACTACTCGATGAAAAAAAGCATTAAAGTTATGACGTCAAGACGTTTGGGAGCAACATTTTCCTGTCTATCAGCAACAGTTCCGTAGAATTCAACTTCAGCTTTCACCCTCTTTCCGTCACAAAAACATGACGGTTGACACAGTGCAATTGGGAAGAGGTCGATGTTCACAAGGGTCAACTGAATGAAAGATGCACGCCATCTGTCGTACATAACCGGTCGAAGATTTTTGTGGGACTGCACTGCAGTTGAACTTGTTTTTATAGCAAATTATTATTTCGCTATCTTTTTTACGGAGACAAAATCATATACCATAAGCTACAACAACTATTCTACTTTAAACAACACAATAAGACAACCTATTTACTTAAAACGAAAACTGTAGTTAAACTACGACTACCGAGACAATTAAAGTTCCGTTCCAAGTACCAGCCAGGAATTTGGGGTTCTTGTGGTCGCACCCACAACGCATAGGTACACATAGGTATAGCAAAGTGGGGTACTCAATCGGCTATCAACTTAATTGATCACAATGTTGGTGTACCTTTTGCAGCAATTTGGACTGGTTAAACGCTTACTTGGGCGTTTCCTGATTAATCTTTAGGGTTGTAATTGCGACTTGTTGGTTTTCGACGAATGTTACCGTCTTTTGGTGCTTTGTAAGGGTATTTTATTGGGTTTCCGTATGTATTGTTGTTGTGTTTTATTGGGTAAAGGAGAATGCAACATAAAATTATGGTTTGAAAATTTTACTTTTGATCAATATGGGTAGTTGATATAATTTTGGTTAGAATATGTCTTAATGCTTTGTCTTTAAAACATTGGTGCCATTTTTTTTTTTAAATCTATATAAATAAAAAGAAAGGTCCTGACTGACTGACTCATCAACGCCCAGCCCAAACCCTTGGACCTAGAAAGCTGAAATTTTGCACAGAGGTTTCCTTAATAATGTAGACAACGAATAAGGAAGGATTTTTCGAAATTCAACCCCTAAGGGTGAAATAGGGGATGAAAGTTCTGCGCGGTCGAAGCCGCTGGCAAAAGCTAGACCAACTATAAAAATAAACTTGCATTTCCACAGGCGTGTGCATACAAAAAAAAAAAAAAAAACTTTCCGTAAAAGAATCCGAATAAAATTTGGTTTCAATATTATTCACTTACTTAAAATAACATGTAGGAATAAACATCCGACATTTTTGAGTAGGTTAAATTTGAACCTTGCGTCTGAGTGGCAATTTCTTGAGCACTGTATAGCGTAGATATCTTAATGAATGGATTGGATCAATATCTGTTTATTGTTTTTCCTTGACGAGATGCATTATAAGTAAATCCGCCCCTCGTATTTTTTTTTTTTTTTTTGAGAAAAAGAATGAATTTTATCATTACACATTAATTTAATTATGTCCACATTACCTAATATTTACATAAAATTTCGTTTTTGTAATTAAATTTTGCCGATAAGAACAACGTAATCATAAACTTAATTAGCTAAAAGGTTCAAGTGTAGCCCAATATTTATGACCGTAGGAACTTGTACGTACTAATCAAACATACAAACGATAAAATAATTCCCAAATATAATAAACCAATACATTCAATAGAAACGATTAACAGTATCGAACAAAACAGATTCCATACGTTATTATCACAAATAATATATGCGACCCAAATCTAAATAGACTAACGACCGTTCTATGAGTTGTGATCAATTACCGACTGTGTATAATTATCGGAGCACCCATCTCGACTATGAACGATATCTGTGTATTGTATCTCAGAATCTACTTATATGTGGGAATTAGGAACGTAGTTATGTTAGGCGTTATTTGTATTAGGGATATTTTGGTTAGTAATATTATAGATTTGGTGTACGCGAGTGTAGGAGGTGTAAGTTTAAGATTAAAACCAAGACAAGCGCTTCACTTTGTGTAAATTATTTCATCGCCACTGCTCGCAATACGGTGAAGGTAAATAGCGCGAGATAAAAAAATCTAAAACATATGACATCTATTCAGCACCCACCGGGCCGTGGTGGATTACGGCCCACTCCATCTCTCCGAGAGGAGGCCTGTGTCCCAGAAGTGGGAACACTGGTAATAAGAAAATTCACAGCCGAAGCCAAAACCACAGAAGATACAAACCTCAATTCCGGATAAAATAAACACCTTAACTAGTCTCCATCTTAGCGAATCGTTGGGAGCTTATTTGGGCTCTAGTAATAACTAGATTACATAAATAAAGGAAAGCATATTTTCAAACTTTTTCTATATATCAAGCGTTTTATATTGATTTTTATTTCAAAAGTGACTATTAGATACCCCGCATTTCACCAGAGTCATACGAAAGATCGCGTGCACACAATCGAAAATGACACATCGTCCATTATGAAACCGTCCCAATTCCAGCATTGGACTCTAGTAGTCCGGCACGCCTCAACAGAATTGCCGATACCGTATCTTGGTATAGTGGATTACTTTAGATGAGAGATTAATGCACTGGGCACGTGATAATGGCTATTAGCAACTATTGGTGTTGTGTGCTCTATGGAGTGTATTAGTTTGCTGATAACAACTTCGGGATGATAAATCTTATGTTTTATGTATGGGTGATTGGTTTATTGTAATGGGTGCTGGCAGATTTAGTAGTTCGCTGTAGTAAATTCTGTTCTATAGTTGAATATGTGTCTGTTTTCTTAGCTGCGAGCTTCTTTCTAATACTGATATCATAAATCACTTCAGCAATTATTTTGTAAGCTTTAGATTTTCTATGGAGCAACATTAGATATAACGGTACATTATCTTTGAGCTATCAATGCTTATGACAAAAGTGTCTCCCGCGAAAATCAAGTTTCCTTACGTGTTTTGCAATTTGTAGGCCAGTATCGTTGTACATAATTTTAATTTTTAAGTACTTTTTATGTTTTTGTTTTTATTATTTATTTCTGCTTAAGTCAATTTTATAATTTTTTTGGTATAGTAGCGTGTGATGACTTATGGCAAATATTTAAATTTTATGTGTTGTGTTTCATACCGTTAATTACGTACCTACCATTGTATAGAATCAAGTTCTTCTAACTTAACAGACAGCTGTGCTACTGGGGAGTTTGTTGCGTCACTTCTTCTTCCCAGCTAAAGCACTAGGAAGTTTTTGGGGAATGTTTTATGTAATTTTGCGTTCAAAAAGTACAGACACCAGCCTAGTTTGAATAAAGGACTTTGATTGGCGGCGCCAACAAAAATTAATCTAGAGAATCATTTATTCATAAAATCTTCAATCTCTAGACAAGCGCTAGATCTAGATCTCTTAGTTCAAATTACCCTATTGAATTACTATATTAGTATTATAAGTTTATAACCTATTTGTGTACCTACCTTATTTATAATATAATTTGTATTGTTTTTCAATTCATATTTCCTCTCAACCTAAGCACTTGCCATCTAATCTCTTCACCACCATTGGTTGACTGGTAGAGAATGCCTAAGGCATTTAAGTCCGCGTTTGTACCTTTTTTGTGTGCGAGAAGTTTCAATAAATAAATAAATTACCATTTCATGAAATCTTCAATAGTTGAGACCAATTGTAATTTGAGCAATTGTATTGCTGATTTTAATGATTATAATAATTGTGTAAAGCCATTTTGTTAAGGTCGTGCACGCAAATCATATTTTAATCAACGTACAACTTCAAATTTGAAATTCGCAGGCGATAAGGTAGCCTAAGAATTTCAAATTTAAAGCATTTTCAGCGCACCAATAAATTTAAGATAGAGAGCAGTGGTGGCCAAGTGGTAACGGCCGCGACTTACGAGTTGTAGGTCGTAGGTTCGAACCCAGACAGGCGCTTTACTTTTTGTAAATTATTTCATTACCACTGCTCTCAAAACATGTGACATCTACCAACCCGCACTGGACCCGCGTGGTGGATTATGGCCCAATCCCTCTCACCGAGAGGATCCTTGTGTCCCAGCAGTGGGAACATTATAGGCTGATGATGATGATGAAGTCATCAATAGTTGAGGCCAATTGTAATTTGAGCAGTTGTATTGCTGATTTAAATGATTATAATAATTGTGTAAAGCCATTTTGTTAAGGTCGTGCACGCAAATCATATTTTATTCAACATACAACTTCAAATTAAAAATTCGCGGGCTATAAGGTAGCCTAAGAATTTCAAATTTAAAGCATTTTCAGCGCACTTAAGATAGAGAGCAGTGGTGGCCAAGTGGTTAGCGGCCGCGACTTACGAGTTGTAGGTCGTAGGTTTGAAACCAGACAGGCTCTTTACTTTCTGTAAATTATTTCATTACCACTGCTCTCAAAACGTTGAAGGAAAACATCGTGAAGAAACCGGCATGTCCTAGAACCAAAAATTCGAAGACATGTGACATCTACCAACCCGCACTGGGCCCGCGTGGTGGATTACGGCCCAATCCCTCTCACCGAGAGGAGGCTTGTATCCCAGCAGTGGGAAAATTATAATCTGCTGATGATGATGATGATGAATTTAAGATATGTATGTTTAAGTAACCAATGTTTAAGTTACGTAACGACGCGTTACAAATGCATTAATATCCAAATCTGCAAGCATAAAGAACTAAATCAATCAGACTACTAAACACACTTGCACTAAACGTCACAAACTATCTAGTACAAAATGTACGGAACATATTCCCTATACATAGCTGCCTATCGATTCCCAACGTATCTACCCTATAAATAGCAATGGCTGACAAATGGCGGGCCCGATCTGATATATTGACGTGTTGATATGCGATGCCGAGGGGACGATTTTCAACTTCATTGACATAAATCCCGTTTTCAAGGAATGTATTGGGTTTTATAGGGAAACAGACTGCTAGTGTTTGTATGAATTTTATTGTTTTTCTAGAGGGATAAATGGGAGTTGCTGACAGAGTAACAAAATATATTAAATGGTATATTGTGTATGATAAGCTCTTCAGCCCTTGCAAGGGGGTTTGGCTTTAAGAACGTAATAATGTGTTTTTTGTTACCTATCTATATAAATAAAAAGAGAAGTCCTGACTGACTGACTCATCAACGCCCAGCCCAAACCCTTGGACCTAGACAGCAGAAATTTTGCACAGAGGTTCCCTTTATAGTGTAGACAAGGAATAAGGAAGAATTTTTCGGAATTCAACCCATAGGCGAGTTAAATAGGCATGAAAGTTCCGCGCGGGCGCAGCCGCTGGCAAAAGCTAGTTATTGATATGTCAAAGCCATTATTAATGCAGTGAATGTGGCATAAAAAACAATGTTCGTGCTTTTACCACTTGACTTTTTAAAAGTTAGCTCGACCGTAGTCATTAACCGTTTGATCCTAGGATCTTGCTATTTGTAGTTTTAATTTAACCATTATATTTACTTATTGTGCAATTACAACAATACACATCATAACCAACGATAAATAGTATAACATTTTTGATAAAATTTACACGATTTTTTTTTTCGATCAACAATGTATACCTAGACAGTTGATTTGACTTCCTAAAAAAATTATGATTACCCCAGTACAGGTCAGAACCATGTCATCGAATAAAATTCTATTAATTTCATCAACGGAAAATAGATGACGTATTCTACATTCTGTTTGTCACAGCTATCGGAAAACGCCAAATAAAACTGTCCTGTCGAACTGAAAGTTTAAAATGTTATTAACATAATATTTGCATACAATATTTACACGCGGATATCGTGTCAGCATTCCAATTACCATTTTAAGTTAACCGTTATTTGCGTTACTGGCGACGTTTTTATTTTTCGTTTAGGCGAAAAATGTTGAAACGAAACGAAATTTTTGCTTTATTCAGTCGATTTGGCAAATTATTATTTATGATGCAAACAATCGTTGTATGGCAGTTTTCGAGTTTGTTTATGAACAGACGATAATGGTCGAGGTAGCGTGTGAGTGAACACTGAACACCGACAGTTATAGGTATTGTTAGCTATAACATATTTTTATGTGGGCTAGTTGAATAAGTTCAACGTAGGTTTATTTCTAAACATTAATGACCAGTGTCTTTACGTTATATACATACGTATCTAGGTTTACCATCTATACCTAGGAGATGCGTTACGTGTTTAGATAACATATGACTCAAAAACATTATCATCATCATTTCAGCCGAAAGACGTCCACTGCTGGGCATAGGCCTCCCCCAGACTCCTCCACTTCGACCGGTCTTGTGCTTCCCAAATCCAGCGGATGCCCGCGGCCTTCATAAGGTAATCGGTCCACCTTGTGGGAGGCCTTCCCACTCTACGTCTTCCGGTACGCGGTAGCCACTCCTTACGGCCCCATCGGCCATCTGTTCTGCGAGCAATGAGCTGCCCACTGCCACTTAAGTTTGGCAATTTTTCGGGCTATGTCGGTTGCCTTGGTTCTCCTGCAGATCTCATCATTTCTGATTCGATCGCGTAGGGAAACTCGGAGCATAGCTCCATTGCCCTTTGGGTGCAAGCCTTCTGATAAGGCCTATTGTGAGCGACCACGTCTCTGTACCATAGGTCATCACTGGCAAATACTGGTCAAAGACTTTCGTCGATTATTACATTGTAGGCGATACCCATGCCGAACGCAGTAATATTGGAAACACCCTAGTGTTTTATTACACATACCTAACCTTACTTAAACCAAGACACCACACCTATTTAATGGCCTAGAATATTAATTTAGCGTAATGCAGTCAAAAGATGAATAAAAGTAAATTGGATTAAAATGGAGTCGCGAGCCTTTGGCCGTCAACATAAAAAAAAAAAACAAAAACTATATGAATTTCGCGACATCAGCGACCTTTAAAAATATTGGTGGCCGTAACGCTCATAAAAGTTTATTTCAACCCATAAAATGACCTTACAACGATATAACGATTTGGCATCGAAGTGTCAATAAAATATTATCATCAGGTCACCGTTCCCATAAAGTGTTGACACGTGACCTAGAATTATTAATAAAAAATACCGATATTAGAATACAATTTGATAGCAACGTGTTTAATCAATCATTTAGTTTATTTTGTTAGCATTTCAGTTTTGAGCTTTAATGAGTGGCTTAGGTTGGTCAATCATTTATTCATACATTGGCAGCCTTATTCCACTCACTGCTCAGTATAGGCCTCGTCCCTTTTTAACCATGCTTCCCTGATCTGTGTCTGTGTGAGTCTGATGAAGAGGCTTGGATGAGGTCTTCCCAGCAATCTTCCGTACGTCGCCCTGACCTTTGTCTCCGCAACAATTCAGTAAGGATAGGTAGGTACATTGCTATTAATTGCTAGAACTTATCTTTTATTTAAAACCTGTATTTCCTGAAGCGTATGGCCGAAGTGCACCTATTAGTAGGTACCTACGTCGACATTTCCCCAATTGTGTTTAAGTCCCACGTGGGGTGAGCCTATTGCCATCATCATCATCATTTCAGCCGTAAACGTCCACTGCTGGACATAGGCCTCTCCCAAAAGGGAGGTTTTGCTATAATCGCGACGCTTGGTAGGCGGGATGGCGATCATTGCCATCAACCGGACATAAATCCAGTTTCTTCTTTTACTAGGTATTAAAACTTTTGTCAACTTGACCTTTCTGTAAAAAAATTAAAAATAAAATTAGGAGCCACGGAACCCAAGCTAAACCCATCACGGACAAATTAACCACAAGCAGCTGAATTACATAAAAGTTTTAAGCGTAGTAAACATGTTTCGTAATTACTTTCGGTTCCACATATTATACAACGTTATGTAAGTATAAGTTTTAAATAGGTACACCAAAACCTACTAGTAGGTACCTACTCGTAAAATCTTTTTGACTTGTACAACTTTTATGTAACCTGCTTCAGAAACCCTGTATTCATAGAAATATACATAAATACTAATAAATTGTAAGTATTCGTATGTCGCTTCCTTTGTACCTACCATATCCGACGAATGAGAGCGCTCACAGCGTTATTTTTCTAATTCGGAATGCGGCCTTAGTATAAGGCCGATCGCCATTGTTAGATGCGCGCGCATTGGAAAACTGATTACTTTTTCCCGCCATTGGCTAAAAAAAAAATCTCAACTCGTTTTCACTGTTGAAATTATAGTTATTTAATCATTAAAATGACTACAAGTACTAGTTATGAAGAAAATTATGTATGTTGTAACACCGCCCGATATAAGATGTGAAGCCCTTAACGTTATGGAAAGTTTACTACCTAAAAACTCCAAGGACAAAATGATTTTTTAGTATTATTTTCTTCACAAGTGTGTTGAAAAACGTTGTATGATACACGTGTCTATTGATGATTACCGTCCTCGGCTCTCTTAAGACCCTCGCCTAGCGGCTCGGGTCTCAATGGCGCCTCAGCGGTAATCACCAACGTTATACACTAGTACCATACTGTACTATTATCTTTATCAAAACATGTAATAACAGCCGCATAGGTCGATCGATCAGGTTAATTTAAGCTTGCCGCGGTTGGTCTGTGGATGTGTGACCATCTTAACATACCAAGACCCCTTAATGTCTCGGAAAGCACGTTAAACCGTTGGTCCCAGCTGTGATTCGAGCCCGAAAGTGTAACAACCAGTCTTACCAAGGGATATGGTGTTCCCACTGGTTTTGGAGGTCAAATACGCCGTCGCTCCATGTAAGATACTAGTATTCAGCTGCATCCGGTTAGACTGGAAGCCCCCCCCGAGTGGGTTCCCGCATTGTCGTTGCGGGGGGCTCCGTAACCGTGGATTCCACGGTGAAGCCAAGAGGAACCCAAAGGTGGGGCCACTCGTCAGGGCTTTTGCCTTCAAGCCATTGACGTAGCGGCCAAAAAGTAGGTTGCGGTGAGGTGCACCGCAACTGAGGTGGGCCGCGATTTCGAATGGGAGGCATCGCGGCTGAGGGTTACGGGCTGCGGTAGAGGAGGAGTGCCGGTTCTTCTGAGCAGCGCTCTTCCCTTCCGTGGCCTGGACGGGGCCGCCACCGTTTGATGGCGGACGCGGTGGGGCCGGAGGGGAAGAGGAGTGTCGGTATAGCGTCAGCCGCTCTCCCTATCCCCTGCGGCCGAAAAGTGATAGACGGGACGGCGCGTTGTGTTCCACGCGCGCGCCGTCAAAGATGTCAGCAACCACTGGTGGGGTCGAGCAAGGGCCGATGCCTGCCAGGGGTGCGGGTTTTTTCGAAAGAGATACCACAGCCCCTGGCATACGGGCTACTGAGGGAACACGGGTGGGTTTTAGTCAGTAAAAGTCTGACACGCCCTCCTGCTCTACTCAGCAGGAGAAGTCATTTGATGATTTCCCACCAAAAAAAAAAACCGGTCAAGTGCGAGTTGGACTCGCGCACCGAGGGTTCCGTACAAACCTGTGGGTATATAAGTAAAAGTTCAAAATTGTCAAAAATATTTTTTTTTATATGACGAAACTAAAAATTTACGGTTTTCGTAATTTTTCCTATATCTGTACTATAAGACGTAACTTCGTACAAAATTTCAAGATTCTAAGTTCACGGGAAGTACCCTGTAGGTTTTGATTCCCGTGCGAGTTTCGAAAATTTGCGGAATTTTGCGGCTTAAATGGCTGTATCTTTTGATTGCCTTGACTTAGAAGGTTGATTTTTCTACAGCTTCCAGAGACAGTAGAACTAAGTATCATATAGAAATTTCAGTTTGATACCTCCACGCGTTCCTGAGAAAAACGGTCTTGACAGACGGACGGACGGACGGACGGACAACAAAGTGATCTTATAAGGGTTCCGTTTTTTCCTTTAGAGGTACGGAACCCTAAAAAGGCTAGGCAGATGATGACGTACAGGGTAAATTTTAAACCAATGCGTAAACTGTAACTGTTTTCAGCATAGTACTATCATTCTAGACCTAGCATAGAAATTTTTCGTTGATAATACAAAAAGAAACAGCCGTTTCATAGAAAAGTGCAATAACTACGCGGTCAAAATATATGGAACAGCTGATTTTTTTTGTTTAACTGACGCAAAATTTCTACGCTAAGGAGTCTAGAATGATAAGCGGAATTCATGGTTACAGTTTGCGCACTAGTTAAAAAAAAATCCAGTATAGAACTATACAGGTTGGCATAAAAGCCGGCTACCCAGGAGATGTTCCCAGGTGAAACAAGCAAGTTTGGATTTGAGTTTTGAATATACTTTTAAAACCAAAGAATGTTTCTTTAGAGTACCTACATCTTGCAATTGTCAATATTGAAGGTGGCTTAGACGCGTAAAGGCGCCCTCTTATGTTTACTTAAATGAAACTCGGCAGTTTTAATAAATATGTATTAGTATGACAGTAAAGTATCCGAACGACAGCGGAAGAATATCCGTTTACAAAAATGCAGGATACCATTTTAATTATATACTCAGCCTATAACTTCTCACTGCTTGGGCACAGGCCTCCTCTCAGTGAGAGGGAGTGGGCCGTAATCTACCACGCGGGCCCAGTGCGGGTTGGACGATGTCACATGTCTTCAAATTTTTTGGTTCTAGGACATGCCGGTTTCCTCACGATGTTTCCCTTCACCGTTTGAGAGCAGTGGTGATGAAATAATTTACACAAAATTATGCGCCTGGCTGGGTTCGAACGCACGACCTACAGCTCGGAAGTCACGGCCGTTACCACTGGGCCACCACTGCTCTACCTAATAATAAAGTTAAAATTGAACAAGATTCAAAATCATTGGTCCAACTCTGTCAAAGTAGTGTTGTGTTTGACACTAGGTCAGTAAAGGAAATTAATTCGGTTCGTCACACCCGGTACTTACCTTAACCAACCGTCTTTACTCCCTGTATTTGTAACACAAATTTTATTACAATTCATTCACGTGCACTCATACATCAAACCCTAATACAATATGCGGGTGACGATATCAAACACATTTGGTGGACACGCACGCCCACTTATAGGACCCTATGCGCAGCGCGTGCGCAGCAACGTGTTCTGTTTGCATTCGTGATTTGACTGACAAATTACCATAACACTGTAATAATTGGGTTGCCGTTATTTATTTGTAGTATCATTTTTTATCTGAACTTTATGGTGATTTGATTGTGGATGTAGATGACCCATACTGTGTTATTATGTTAACACTTTTAATGTTATAACTTTTATAAAAGAGCATTATGTGAAAAATGTAATAGTTGTTTATTGATATCGGCTACCGCCTTTTGGTTGGCAACTAATAATAGTCCTACAGACCGTATTTTGGCCGGTCTATCTAAGCGGAGACTAACCTTCGCCGTGGGAGGTATTATAGTGTCCACAGTGGCAGACACAGGTGCACTCTCACATCCGTTACTCTCATAGTCCAATGAGACAAACCGGCAATGGTACAAGACCTAAAAGATTAGGCGCAATAACACCGCCAACTTCCAAACTCTGAACTGGTACTAAGAAATGTCTAATGGAAAAAACCCAATGACACTTTGCCCGACCTGGGAAACGATCTGTGTAGACAGTAACTACCTAAACTATGCGTTTATTGATTAATCTAAGTGTTCTGTGGTTTATTTAGATCACGTAAATATTTTTATTGGGTCTATAGACCAACTCTATAGAGGTATGAGGAACAGTATGTAAAGTTCACTCATACTCTATGGAAAAGGGAGGATCCTCCGACCTGTTGTGTCTGGTGGGCAACTGCCCGACGGTTGATGTCGGGATGTTGTATAATATATACGAGTCGCGCGGTAAAATCTGTCTTAGATGCGTAGTTCGCATGTGGCGTTGTAGACAGGTTCAAAAAGTTTAAGCAAATCTGATTGTCTACTGCCAGTAATGAGCCAGCAAAAGAACCCAAGTTCTTCTTCAGTTGAGATATAAATTTACACCTTAATCAGCGTGGAAACATAATTAAATTTAATTAACAACGCCGCAAGGGGTAAGCCTAAAAACTTCACTGTGCAGCTCACGTTTTTATTTTTTACGACACATCAAAAGAAAGTGATATCGCGTAATTTTATGGTAATGGAGGGGTGCCCCACAAACCCACGTATAAAGCCTTTTAAATTTACGGTGTAAGCCTTGTGATGAGCCGAGTGTTTTATGGTTTGCAACATTTAAACTCATATGTGGCCTAAGATTACGCCATAAGGGTGCGAAGATAAGTCACCTTGGAAAGTTTCAAGTCATTGGGTTCACATTATACAGTGGATTCTAGACTGTAACTTTGAGCATTTCTCTGTTATGTTTTGTCCTCGAGCGACTTCCAGCTTCCTCTATGTTGAAGAAAATTTGTGCTCGCTCCAAACTTATCTAAAGCGATAAAGATGTACTTCGAAAGTAACTGTGTCGAGATTATCAAATTCTCAAAGATAAAACCGGTAAAGCTTTGTATGAAATTCGAATATTGTTCAGCCTGCACGAAGTTTCATATATTTTGTGACGTTAATTTTAAGTGGAAGCCAATATAATTTTAGTACTATGTTTATTGAAAATTAATGAAAAAAAATTTTCTACTACAAATAGCTTCATCACATCCCTTCCCGTGAGTGTCGTAGGAGGCGACTAAGGGACTTACTAGAGAATGGGCAGAAGCGTTCTTTATGAATTTTACCACCATACTGCGATCGCCAAGCCGCCTGCCAAGCGTGGCGATTATGGCAAACCCCCCCAAACTGGGAGAGGCCTATGTCCAGCAGTGGAAGTCTTTCGGCTGAAATGATGATGACTTATCGTGACCAGAGGGCTAGATCACTATTTGGCCAAAGAATTAGCACTGCCATTCTACGTGCCAATGCTGCCTTCTGGTCTTCTGGGCACGTTTCCTGATGATAGCGATGCGGACAAATACTTCGACGCCTAAGTTTCCGTTTGTTTTTATTTGCACAGTTATTTAGTAATTTAATTTTAATTTAATTCAGTAGTACTTACTTAGTGTACATAATAATAGATGCTAAAAAACAATAAAGACTTTAAGTGTTAAACAACACAAACAAATCTATAAATAAATTAAAATTAATGAAACAGAAGCTTAATAAATCTTTAATCGACACAGAATAATTTATTCTCCATATTGAGGTCGAGAGATCTTATAAATTTATTTTTAATAAGTTTCATGCAAATCAGGCACTAGAGACTTAATATAGGTCTGATCAGGGTCCCGGATCAAATTGAAAAGATTTTGTGCAACGTCAAGAGTAGCCCCACTTGACGAAGGTACTGCTTTCAGAGTCTCTCACGATATTTAATATGGGAAGCCGACAAACCACATTCTATATTGAATAAGGGATGGTTCGTAAATGTGATGTGAAAAAATCAAGTTGATTTCGATTATATTTTGTTTCTCATATCTAAGAGAAGCAAGATAAGAAATTATAAGTGATTAAAAATCAATCATCACGATTTAGGTTGCCTGTGTCTATGGAACAGACATCAAAATGTTTCATGTGCGTAATGATGAGATAATCTGCAAGAGTAATTTGCACTATTCATATTTCAATCCTACTCATCATCATCTGCCTAGCCTTTTCCCAACTATGTTGGGGTCGGCTTCCAGTCTAACCGAATGCAGCTGGATACCAGCATTTTACATGGAGCGACTGCCTGTCTGACCTCCACAACCCAGTTACTGGGTAATACGATACTCCTTAAGGTAAGGTAAGACTGGTTGTCAGACTTCCAGGCTTCTGACGACCCGTTACGACTGTCAAAGATCCACAAATGACAGCCGGGACCAACGGCTTAACGTGCTTTCCGAGGCACGGAGGGGTCTTGATATGTAAATATGGTCACCCATCCACGGACCAAACATGTCAAGCGTAGCTTAACCTTTTCGATCGACCCGTGCGGCTGTTTATTACAAGCCCCCTTCAAGCCCCATTTCAATCCTACTATAAAACATTTTATAAATGTGAATGTTTAGATGTTTGAATGTTTGGTACCTACTCAATCACACAAAAACGGCATAACGAATTTGGATGAAATCTGGCACACAGATAATTTATAACCTGTATTAACACATAGGATAACTTTTATCTCAGTAGTACGTTCCCGTGGGATAATTTTCTACGTCCACACGGGCAAACCCGCTGGCAAAAGCTAGCGTAAAATAAGCCCACAAAAGCAGGTAGGTACAGGTTAAGAGGGAACGGAGCCTGCGAGGAATTTGAAAAATAGGTTTTTGAAGAAACTATTGCCGTCGCGCTGTCAGTAAGTCTGCCCCCGTAGTGTGTGTTAGAGACAGCTGCAGCTCTGACCGAAATTGTCACAAATCTTGTGACAAGATCGCCTTCTCGTATTCCCCTTTTTTGTCATCGAAAACTGAGCCGATTAAATTATTTTTTACATTAACATTTTAAGAAAGATTATGTTTAGGTTCCTATATTTTTTTTATGTTACAAACTTTTCTTATTGGTCTGGTAGTCCTCTAATCACAGCGGTAAAAATAGGGCTTTTTCGTAATTTTTATAAGGTCATATTTTCTTTACTAATTAGTCGCTGAAAAAAGAAAATGACAAGAACGTGTTTACAGCAGACTTTGATGTGATGAAAAAAAAATATTGCTCCAGAGGCATTATTCAGGAAGAAAAAAGGAGAATACATTTGTATGGAGAATTGCACGCTCTGTTCCGTCTTAAATACTAAAGCCAATTAAAACCAAGCCTGCCAAGGCATAACGAAATTAACGCAATGAATTTTGTTGAACTGTCAGACTGAAAGCCATTGCCACAGATACTGTGTTACAGCAGGCCTGTGTCCAAGCACTGCGAAAATAATAGGCATCAGCCTATTATGTTCGCATAAAAATTCATAACATGAGTATCAACTCATGTTATGAATTTTAATCGAATTGTTCATAATTATATTCAAATCACAACTGCCTTTCTTTGACAGTTGATGCCAATGGCTATAATAAAGCAAATTGACGGCAGGTGTCAATTTGCTTAGCAACAAAAAAATTTTTAATGTACTTTACTGACAGACTAATTCATACTTTTACCACGGCACGAACTGTCTTTTATTTAAAGTTCGTGCCGATACGAGAGAATTGATTTTAGATCTTAGGATTTTCTAAATTCTAAACAGAATTTTGTATTACAAGCGATATTACCTCATAACACGAAACGACAGCAAAGATTACACATAACTTCATATTATAACTGTTATGTTATGTATCCCTGACGTTGCTACTCTTTGCGGATTAAGCGATTTAAACGCAATGTAACGTCGATTCTGCTTGAAGCGCAAAAGCATTATCTTTAATACTATTTGTTCTGGAAATCTTGAAGTAAATGTTGGAAGGTCAAATCCATTTACTATGGTGTTATATAATAAACGGTATTAGGTTAGACCGTAAGGCTTAAGGAAAATGTTATGTTATTAGTGTTCACAAACTACAAAAAAATCTAGCCAGAGTAGCTCTAACGATTTACTCTTCAAACTGTGGTTGAGTTTATGCAGTTTGATATTTCTGTGCATCAACACCTATTTGAAATGTCACTCATTTCTCCCTGATGATAATGCTAACTCGTTTCTAACAGTGCCTTTGACGTTTACGTCGCGTTAATAACACCTCTAAAGAAAAAGAAAACTCTTTAAAAACGGGCAAGAAACGCCCTTATTCTGATTGCTATCGTTAGAGTCAGTAACGAGGCAGACGATTGATCTCGTCGTGACAGCGATACTTGTGATAAGCTTTATCCATTCTACGATAGTATCGTCAATTCAATTAACCTAATGATGTCTGGCCCCCTCGTTGAATAGGACTGCGATCTAGCTCCAATACTTCCTTAATAGGTATTGGTTGATACATATCCGATGGAAAGATCAATCACAAGCGTTGATATAAGGAAATTTGTTTTGTTATTGATATCCGATTGGTTAGTTTGGGAGACGGCTGATTATTATTCTAGGGTGATGCTCATGATTTTTTTGTTGAAAAACTTGTTGTTGAACTAAATGATCACGTTCCATCTAAGGCCCATGCCAGATTATTACCTTTATTATAATATTTTTCAGTAAATGTTTACATAATCAGTCTATAACCTTTCCAATGCTGGGACACAGGTACCAGAGAGGACGTGGGCTGTAATCTACCACGCGGTCCCAGGGCGGGTTGGTAGATGTCACATGTCTTCAAATTTTTGGTTCTAGGACATGCCGGTTTCTTCACTATGTTTTCTTTCACCGTTTTCAGAGCCATGGTGGTGAAATTATTTACAAAAAGTAAAGCGCCTGCCTGGGTTTGAACCCGCAATCTACAACTTGTAACCTACCTCGGGGCCGTACCTCTGGGCGACCACTGCTGCTTATCTAACATAACTGTGTGTGTGTAATATTTTTTAGTAAATATTTAACAAATTGATTGATTTCCTGATTCCACTCGTTGTAATGAAATTAAGATTTTTAAACCAATGGCTAACATGGTAAATTTTCTAAACCAAAAGATGCCAGCTTTTACATTCCACTAATATTTTGACAGAAGATCTTTACTTCTTTACCTAACCTTATTACAAATGGAAATCATATTTTCATATTCTAAGCGATGTTTTTATAGAAACTGTCATTGAAAATCAATACTGTCCTACTGTTTGAAGATATGTAGGTACCTATATAAAGAGAGGAAGATGACGGAAGTATACCCTTTGAATAATTCAAGTGGTTTGATGGGTAGGTACTCATATTTTATGGTTGACAGCGTGTTATTTAAGCGTTGAAGGCGGCGCGGCGTTCGCTTCGACAACAAACCGTGAGATTTTCAACAACGTATTATCTACGGACAAACATTGACTTAGATAGAATCACTTCAATGGAAGCACAGTTATGATCTTATGATACTTACCGGTGTGGAGAATAGAAAGCCGGAAATTCGTTAGTTAGGAATTAATATTGCAGAATACCGTAATCAAGTGTGAAAATAACAAATATGGAGGAAATTATACAAATCATCAATATTCTTATTAGGTAAACGATGGCAAAAAGTTATAACATGTTTACTCCAAAACTGAGCTACGCAAACTGCACTCACTGACGCTGTCATAAGGTCATCAAAGTGCACAGGTAACAGGGTGAAGCTGCATACGCTCTTGAGATCTGGTGATGAGATCGGGTGTATGAAAGGAGCCTCCTCGAGTGACATACCCTCCGACCTTCTGTTACGTCCGGTACACCCTGGGCTATCGATTTCTATCGATTGGCTCATCCTTTCACCACAATGGAAAGTAAGTTCTAATCGGCTCTTCCAAGAGCTAAACAGTTCACTGAAAAAAAAAAACAGCCTTGTGTGTAATCTCGATCGACATCGAAGGGTCTCTAAACTATCTCGCAAGATGCATCCTGACATCTTATGTGTTCGCGATACCATCAAAAGCTGGCCTCACGTTCCTGGAATGTCACTTGTTGCCGAGATGTCATATTCATTACTAAAGCCAAACAACTAATAGACAAGAATCAAATTGAAGAAGAAAATAATAGAACACGTTGAAATGAGGATTTTTGTTTATAACAAAGCTAGGTACAGTACAGATAATACCTATTGAAACAATAATATTAAAAATATAATAACTAATGTGTTGTGGAGCAGTGCGGCTTGCTATGCTTACGCATAGCAAGCCGTTTCCGTTAATCTTACGATTAACATGCAAACTTTGTTTTGTGAGAGAGGACTAGGTAAACGACACTTAACTAGAATTTAACTTCTGTTTCATCATCATCATTTCAGCTCAGTATCACCCGTTTCTGGGTATTGTCCTCTCCTCTGTTCTGTTTCGGTCATACTTCCCAGTTCCGTGCGTCCATCATCCAGGTGTTTCCCGCGACTTTGGCGATATCATCAACCCAATGCGTTTTCCGCCGGTTTCTTTGCCCTAACCTTGGCCATTTCTAATTACTTCTTCTACACAGCATAATATTTTGTACATAAAACAGAAGTTTGTTTTATGTACAAAATATTATGCTGTGTGTTGGTTAATTGTGAGTAGTGTAACTACTAAGAAATTGTTAATGTAGACGGGTTTGAGTATACCTCCCAAATTAATACGATGCATTTAAACTCAGTCACTCTTTTCACCAGTATGTCAGCGCCCGGTAGTTGAGCCCCGAGGCTTTCGTGCAAACCTTGCAATTTTCGCAAAATTTTATAATTTCACTTTGTTTTATAGACCATAATGAACAGTAGGTCGCGCCTAAGGCCCCTTAACTGTCCAGTAACCTTAAAATTTTATGTCAAACTTAATGCTTTAGTATTTTATTTTCTTGATAGCTGTAACATCTTAATTGCATTCACTTTATATTCGGCTTTATCGCTGCCTTTTAATTAACCAGTTTATTAGTTATTCCGGATTTAAAATAATTGAATTTTCACTCTGATTTTAAATGTGTTTTGCCAGTTTGTAGTGACTGCGACACTAACATTTATCAAATCATTTGTAATTCATTCTACTGCATAGGTACTGTTTCAGCTCCAAAGTTACGACTGTAACAGCCGATTTTATACGAAGACGTGAGAGTTTCTATAAAGTAAATGTACTTAACCTATTACAGCAATTCCATCTCTGTATTTTTTATTCCATAATGACGTAACTGCTGTATTTATTTACTTAGTCTTCTCAACAATAACGGATTCTGCGCGCACCAAAAGCAGCAATCCAGTTTCCAAATGTTTTCCAGTAGGTACATTAATTGTTGCACCATATACTTCTTGGCTGGTTTGTCACAATGTTGTTGGATAAGAGAACATCTTAATTGAAACTGTATCAAAATAAATCACTACAAAGAATGGCTTTTTATTTTACCCATACTATACCAACATTGCCAACATAAAGAAAACATAACAAAAAAATGTGTGCAAGCTAGCATCATTAGTTGAACCTGTCTACCCTCACAACCGGCCCTCCTGCCCGCTGGGACACGGGACGTGATAACGTCCCTCTGCGTGAATACGACGTTTGTTCCCAAGTTTGGTCACGAAACTAGCGATTCCTGTGATATTACAACTTTCGCGCACTGTAGTATTCATAATACCATTTGTTACCACCGTTTTTAACCATCTTTCTTTATTAGTTGCTACGAGAGAAGCTCAAGTAACAAATTTTGTGAATATTTCAAGTACTACCTATTCCAGATTAAAATACCCTGTGATAGACAGACTAAGAGACGGCGACGAATTTTTTAAATAAGCAAGACACACCAAAGACATGTTTACATAGAAAGTCACATTAGGTGATGACGCATTGTGTAATGTACTGACTTTATTGAAGTTGTGTGTAAGTCTAGGAATCCTAATTTACGCTATCTAGATGTAAGTTTCATCTTGAAACTTGCCTGCTAGATAGTTTCAGTTTAACTTAGAGAACATAGATCAACTCTCTGAATATTTTCACAGTGCAAGTCGGTTGAAGACTTCTACTAAAGCGCAACAAAACTTACTAGACGGCGGCGTCATGCAAAAGCATAAACTTTGAAATGTAGAAGTTATGGCTTAGGTTATGTTTGAAGCCACCTTAAACATTTTGCATTGGTTTAAATAAATATCAAACACCAATTTACGTTGGACCGATGACCTTTTGAAGGAAGCAGAAATCCGCTAGATACGGGAAACCCAAAACCGGTCGAAGTGGCGGAACTTAGGGAGGCCTATGTGCAGCAGTGGATGTCTTTCAGTTGAAATAATAAGCATGAATTTACTTTGTAACTTTGTCTTTTGATTTTACCGCTAATCTTATTAAAATATTTGTGCATGATTTTTTAATGATTAAAATAATTATTTAAACTTAGTAAAATTTTGAAACCGCTCATCCAATACCCATCGTTTTTAAGGCCCAACACAACACAATCGATTAACTATCGGTCCCGATGTTGGATAGTGCAATTGGACGTTATATTATTGAGCCGGCAGCTCAGATAAAATGGGCCCGATGACAGGTAAGTAACTAATTGATTTAGGCCATTGTTCGGTAAATATATCGAGAAAACGATCGTAGTTCAGTCTGCACTGACCTTAGTTCAAGTTTTCCGTTTATATTCAGGGCATTTCAAATGGGGGGAAAAGGTGACAGTTGCGTAGCAGTAGTTTGCAGAAGTAGAGAGAACCAATAACCTAACAAAGTAAAAATATTAATTATAGGTAAAATTTGGAAACAGTTAATACATTTTGAAAGGACGTATACAAAAATATAGAAAGCAAAACATTTAGAGATACTTAAATTAAATTAAATCTACTAAACATTTCTTATATTTAGACAGAGACTCACAGATGTCTACATTGTTAGTTTTGGCTAACATGTTATATTTGCCTACAGTCTCGGTGCAGCGGCGTAATGACTGAGGTTACTTTTTGAGTCAGAGATATAAAATAAATTATTTAATGTTTATTATAATTATAAGTAGGCAACGAAGTTCTGATGAATGCATATTAAAAGAGGGTAAATTTATTAGATTACACATAGTGCTTTGACAGATAGGTAATCACATCGCATATAAAACTACTAGGGGTGTCACGCGTGATATCTATAATAATGATATGCGTGATCGGTATCGGTATCGGTACCAAAGTACTTGTTAGCACCGTAGGAGGTTGTAGCGATCCTTTTGAAAGGGTGGCGAAACTTTTATTTAATTTAATGAGTACTACATAAATAATAAAACATGTAGATATGTACTATGGATTGATTTCCATATTATTTCCATTGCTACGTCAGAGGATCCGGCAACTGGGACTCGAGGTGGCATTGCACAAGTCCGAGGCCATGTGGTTTCATGGTCCTCGGAATGCGCCACCGACGGGTTCCCAGATAACGGTGGGAGGGGTTCACATCGGCGTCGAGTCGACGATGAAGTACTTGGGACTCGTCCTCGACAGCCGGTGGAACTTCGCGGAGCATTTCCGCCGTTTGGCTCCCAGACTGTAGCGGGCTGGGGCTACGTTGAAGCGGCTCTTGCCCAATCTAGGGGGGCCAAACGCCTCCTGCCGGAGGCTCTACGCGGGGATCGTGCGGTCCATGGCCCTATACGGGGCGCCGGTGTGGGCGCCTACATTGAGGCGCCAACCAGCTCGCCGGTTGAGGGCGTCCCATAGGGTCATGGCGATCAGAATGATCCGGGGATATCGCACGATCTCCGGCGAGGCGGCGGGCCTCCTTGCCGGATTACTGCCATGGGATCTGGAGGCAAAGGTCCTCGCGCAAATGTGGGAGTGGCGCGAGGAGGCCAAACGCCGGGGCGTAACTCCGCTGCCGCGGGAAATCGCGGCACAGCGGACAGAGCTCCGGCGGGATCTCATGGTGACATGGAGAGAGCGATTGTCGCAACCCAGTGCTGGGCACGCCACGATTGCGGCGGTAAGTCCCCTCTTTGAGGAGTGGTTTGAGAGGCGGCATGGCGTCCTCACCTTCCGCCTGACGCAGGTCCTCACCGGACACGGTTGTTTCGGGAGGTTCCTGTTTCGGATAGGGCGGGAGGAAACGCCCGGGTGTTTCCACTGCGAAGATCGCCCTGAGGACACGGTGGAGCACACGGTGGCGGTCTGCCCTGCTTGGGCGGAGCACCGCCGTGTTCTCGTGGAGGCGATCGGCGGCGGCGATCTCTCGCGTCCGGCCCTGGTCCAGGCCATGGTACGGAGCGAGAGGGCATGGGGAGCCGTCACCTCCTTCAGCGAAGCAGTGATGCTCGCGAAGAGGGAGGCGGCGCACGTGAGGGAGAGGCAGCATATGCGCCCTCGCGACCCTAGCCGCCGCAGGATACGCAGACGTCCTTGGCGTCGGGAATCCCAGGCCGATTTCCGGCCACCGTAGGCATGGGCTTGCGGACGGCGAGTAATGGGTAGCTCGCTGTCCGGTAAGGACCAAGCCCAAGTCGACGGCGCGTTGTGTTCCACGCGCGCCTCAAAGAGATGTCAGCACAAAAAGTGATGGGGCCCGCAAGGGTCGATGCCTGCCAGGGGTGCGGGTTTGTTCAAAAGAGACACCACAGCCCCTGGCATACGGGCTACTGAAGGAACACGGGTGGGTTTTAGTCAGTAAAAGTCAGACACGCCCTCTTGCTCCACCCAGAGCGGGAGAAGTTATTTGATGATTTCCCACCCAGAAAAAAAAAAAAGTTGGTGCTTAAAAAAAAGGAAAAAATAGTAAAAAACAGTGGCACTCCGGCAGTGCAGACAGTGCTGACCTAAACTTAAATCGTCAGATTAAAAAACGTTCAACGTACGTTCAACGTTGTTCGTTCGTACGTTCGTGTTGTCAGTGGTGTTGGTAACAGTGTCGCCAGTTCGTTTGTTTTTTCCCATCTCAAAAAATAACCAACGCGCCTAAAGAAGTTTTCACTTCAAAAAACACTAGCACTGCAAGGCTTTGTGACCCAAAATATGTCTTGGCCTCTCTATAGGAGAACGCTACTCTCATTAAAAAAACGTCTCGTGATTACAGACCGTTTACCATTACCAAAATCTGAATAAATGCCCGTGTTATTTAAAAATCACAATTGCATTTTTATCGACAAAAGACAATAATCAACATACATGAAAAATTCATAAGCGATCCATTCAGAATCGATACATGTTATTAAAGAACGCCAATGCATCGATTCATAACGGCCTTAAAATAAATCAGAGCATTGGGGGCGTAAAAAATTCACTCGATCTTTTAATATTTACTGATTGTTTTTATCTCCAAGTGAAATACTGATATCCCATCGAACATGGCCAGTTTAAAATGAGCCCCCGAACTTCATCACCATTCCTCTCGGTAGAACAACTTTCTAAGAATGACAAAGGACATCGCAGGTCTTCGTAAATTGGTTGTTTACCATATTAGTAGCTGTTAACATTCCTCAGTGATGCTTCATTAGAAAACGCTCGGAGGTTTTTAAGTGTAATGAATATACGGTTAGGCGATCAGTAAAACCTGCCGCTCAATTTCAGACTTTACCGTCTATGAGTAAAGTTAAAATTTAGTTTCTTACATTCAAATTGGACGCTGAATAAATTGTATGCATTGAAATTTTATCAAAGATTTATGAATTGTTAATTGTTTTACTTTTAGAGGTGAAATAAAAGAAGTCATTATTAAAACTTTATGGTTATAGTTTCTTTGAAAAGTAATTCAGTAAAAGGTGAATTATCCACCGCTAAATACAACGTAACCGAAAGGGTATTTACATACCAAGGGCACGGCGTCTTTGGATGATATCAAACGATATTTGAGGGTTTTTGTAATCTTATCTCGGGAGTTATGAGATTCTTTTTAATATATTGATACCAGAAACCGAACTTTTCAAATTCAAATAAACAGATCACTCGGAAGAGATTTATCATGATATTGGCAAGTAACTTGGAAAGTTATTGACCTACTTAGTACAGTGACACGTTTGTTATGATTTGAATTTAAGAAACATGAAACCGAAAATTTTATATCAATTCTTAGAGTCTTTTATTTTGAGCTGAAACTACGTAGGTATAGTGATTTTAAACCAGCTGTTATCTTTAGTGCTTAAGGATGGCAATAAGGTTTCTGTTACACCCTGTATATTCACTTCTTTAAGCATTAAGCATGTTGTGACGTTGTGACAGTCTATAACCCATTTTTTAAATCATCACCATCATCATAATTTCAGCCGAAAGACGTCCACAGCTGGACATAGGCCTCCCCCAGAAGGAGGGTTTTGCTATAATAGCCGCGCTTGGCAGGCGGGTTTTATCGTTTCGACTCTAAAATACTCAAAACTCTTAACTAAAGTAGGTAAAAACATCATGAAACGTTAATGTCTCAGTTTAGAAAATCCAATGTTTTATTTCTATTTCAATATTTAGGCAGAGTATATCATTATAATAAAGCAGTGTTGGCCCAGTGGTAACGGCCACGGGTTAGTCACCAACTCGACAAAAAGACTGGACATGCGACACCTGACACGTTCTAGAAAAAAAAACTTCGAATATGTAACATCTATCAAACCGCACTGGGCCCGCGAAGTGGATTATGGTCCACTCACTCTCACAGAGAGGAGGCTCTTGTCCCAGCAGTGGGAAAATAACAAGCTGATTATGCTATATCATTATACAGGGTCTCAGGGAAATGATGCCGAAAACGAAGACAGGCGATAGGGCTATTGACTCTCGATAAAGTACTATCAAAAAAGCATTCATCATTTTTTGTACACTATGCTGTTAGAACAGTTAAATGAACCATTATTTGAGATTAAACACATTTTAAAACATCTTTTACGATTTTAGCAAGCAATGTATTCAAAAATAAAAATCAGCTGATAGGCTCGCGCAAGACGAGCCAAAGTCCAGGCGGCGACTTTAGGTTTAGGTTTAGGCATCCTTTGTCTATCTATAAAATGGGGTCTCACGAGTCTCTCAGAAACAAATTCAGCGAAATTGATACGCCAACTCTGCCTTCTCTTTATATCCTAGAAAATATCTTGTATGTTCGCAAATACTTAGGACTTTTCAAAAAAAAAAGATGCGATTTCCATAATCTGAATACACATAGTAAAGATGAAATTGTGATCCCAAAATGTAGATTGACTAAAACTAGCAAGTCATTTTTAATAAACAGTATCCGCTTCTATAATAAGTTGCCAAAGTCAGTTACAGAACTCAGCGATGAAAAGTTTAAAACGCACATCAAACGTGTCCTTATCAAAAAAGCATAATTATAAGATAAAAGACTACGTTGAAGACAGGGAAGTTTGGCATTAATTCCTTCTGCACACGTGGCTTCCCTGGTACCTCATTGACAGCAACAGAACTATGTGAAAGTCTATTAACTTCTCCCAAATTACAATGTCCTTTTTTATTCTTTTTATTTTCTACAATGTCTGCCATATTCTAGTCAATAATTGACATTACACATCAATTTTAATATCGACAATTTTTGAGTGATTGTCATGGAAATCATGTCACTTTGTTTAAATAGGTTCATTTTAATTATGTAGATATTTTTTTATATTGCGAATGAGAGAACATTGTAGGCCTTACAGATTGTACATTTGTAGACGATTTTCTATTCTGTATTTTCATTCCTCTAAGTACCTGGTAATTATTGACAGGCCTGCACTGTCCGCCCATACCTATTATCACTGTAATTTGAAAACATTGTTAAAGCCAATTATTTTTAAAAGAGTAACCGTGGAGTTTCTTACCGGCTCTTCTCCATATGAAGCGACAATTTGGAACCATGAACCTAGCTTCTGACGTTTCATAAGTGCCCATGCAGGTGTATTAAAATATTTTGATTTGATTTGATTTGTAAAGCACCGCCAAAATAAAATAATAATTTAAAACGTTTGACGTTTCTGTAAGGCTTATTCCCAAAGTGCTCCATAAAGAGTTCCCAAAGTGCTCCATGAAAAAATATTATTTTTAATGAGGTTTCATTCTGCTCCATGATAGTATTAAAATGTTCCCAAAGTACTCCACCGCATTTTAATCAAAAAAATCATTTAAATATGTATGTACCGTATTACTATAAAAGGTAGCTGACGTATAGTCAGGCTCAAAAGCTTCGCAACTATATAATATTTAAGGATATTTTTTTTAAATAAAACACTTTATAATATAATTCAACAATCATTCTGAGTCTCATATATTTTTTTAAATTCAACTATTGAAAATATTCAAAAATCAACTGACAAAAATAACAAAGTAGGACTTTGAATTCAGAAGTCTAAAAACATGAAAAACAAATAATAAAATTTTAATGGTATCTGGCAATTAAGCCTAACACGTGCTTTACTCTAAACAAAAAAAAAATCTACAAGTATATTATTGAGTTTGCTCAGGCAAAAAGCAGTCGGAAAATGTTAGTTTTAGTTAGTGAATCACACAATAAATTTTAAAATTCAAATCAAAGATTTCATTTAATTTGTTGTATTTTTGAACATCGTGAAATAGTAGCCGCCAGGTTATGCGTCATACCACTGTATAAACTAATCAACTGACCCACTTTGTAATTTTATTTTTTGTAACCGATGTTATTGTTTATTGAAAAAATATACTACATTCAGGAACAGCAAACCAACGATAAGAAGAATAATAATTATTCTTTAAAATTATAAATAATTATCATACAAAGTATCAGCACATTTATTCACACAGCAATCTGACGTCATACCCACAGGCCAATATGGCGTCCACTGCGTCCAGCGTTTTCATCAAATTACGCGCGAAATATGAAAATGTAAAATTTAAATGTATTTTATGACACTAATCGATTAAATAAAAATGTTACGTTTTGAAGTGGGTTATTAGCATTGTAGAATCTAATTAAGACACTTCAAAAATGGGTGTAATACCCTATTGTCCCGTATGTGTCGCCGGGCGTAAAAGAATAGCACCATCCCATTTCTTCCAGTGGGTGTCGTAGAAGGCGACTATTGACCAATGACCCTATTGTTAGCTCTAGGCGTGCAAACGAAGTTGAATTTTAAAAGTGTCGAGTTTATCCGATAGATGACGCACAAAAAATACTGTGATTCGAAAATAGACTTTGATCTCACAATCTACATATTGTTTGCGAGGGATTATCTTAAAAAGCCTATAATTTTAAATATGGATTGACGTTATAACAAAATGCTAAATTTTTGTGACTGACTGTAATTAAATATATAGGTATATATTTTATAGGTAATTATGTAGATGGAGCAGTTTGGGAACTGATAACGAATAATCGGTGGGGCACTTTGAGAATGATTCCAGATACCTATGGAGCAGAATGGGAACAAAATAATAAGTATTTTAAATAATAATATTTCCGTGGAGTAATTTGGGAATGAATGTATGAGATTCTTATCTTTTGCATTTGTTTTGTATTTAGGTTTGCATTTAGGTTGTATTTAACCTAAGTCCTGGCTTCGGAAGCGTTCCCCTTACACCCTGTATTTAGATCAGCTTTTCTGAACAGATTTACCTAATATAGTGTATATCCAAACTTCCAAGTCTATTAGTAATTGTATAGTAATTACCAAGTGTCTTAACACTTGGTAATTTCCCAGTCGACCTGAATTCACCTCATGCAATTCTTCTTAAGATGGGCGGAGCTAAACTTGCATTATATTTTTATTAAGCTCAGTTACAACGAGAACCTCAAGTTAGATTTACACTTTGAACTAAGTTCTATGAACTTATAGAAGTTCCACGTTTAAAGTGCAAATTAATTGAAGTACCCGCATAAGTTGTTGGACCAAACTGTGGGGAATGTTCTATTTGACCCTTTAACTTGTATGAACGAGACAATAGCTGGCTAATTACTCTCTTGTTAAACAATTACCCTTTTATGAGTAGGTACCAAACCTATCAGTAGATACTTTCTTGTCACTGAGCTATCAAAGATACACTCCAAAGATCGGTGCTCGTATTTCATTCTAACACGTAGCATGTTGAAAATTTTAACATGTTATGTGTATTATTATTAGCATAAGAACATTTAATGTTCTTATGCTTAACTGGGTATTGCATTTTTGAAAAGCTATTAATATATATCACTTGAGGTAACTGGTTACTGAAATCAATGAGGGTTTTCTTGAATATTCAAGCCACCAGTTGGCGTCATTTTGACAAGAGTTCTCCCAGTTCAATAATGAAGTTAAAATATTTGATATCATTCGTTTCATTCATTCGTTCACCATTCAGTCCGTAGGTGCTTTGACACTCGACAGGTGCCCGGACCTGATGGCTCAGTGCTGCCAGAAAACCCTAATTGTTTTAGTTGCTGCCCTTTCTATCATTCTCTAATTCTACTAGACAAGCTAGTTGTTTTCACCCTGAAGTCAATTGTCAAGTGATATCAAACACTGCTGTCTCTGTGGTGCACTTAACCCTACTTCTTCCCCCCCGAGTGGGTTCCCGTTGTCGTTGCGGGGGGGCTCAGTAACCGTGGTCTGCCACCCACGGTGAAGCCAAGAGGAACCCAAAAGGTGGGGTTCAGGCTTTTACCTTCAAGCCAATGACTTAGCGGCCAAAAAGCAGGTTGCGGTGAGGTGCACCGCAACTGAGGTGGGCCGCGATGTCGAATGGGAGGCATCGCGGCTGAGGGTTACAGGCTGCGGCAGAGGAGGAGTGCCGGTGCTTCTGAGCCACGCTATTCCCTTCCGTGGCCTGGACATGGCCGCCACCGTTTGATGGCGGACGAGGTGGGGCCGCAGGGGAAGAGGAGTGTCGGTATAGCGTTGGCCGCTCTCCCTATCCCCTGTGGCCGGAAAGTGGTAGGCGAGACGGCGCGTTGTGTTCCACGCGCGCTGTCAGAGATGTCAGCAACCACTGGTGGGGTCCGCAAGGGCCGATGCCTGCCAGGGGAGCGCGTTGTTCGAAAGAGTTACCGCCGCCCCTGGCACACGGGCAACTGAGGGAACACGAGTGGGTTTTAGTCAGCAAAAGTCTGACACGCCCTCCTGCTCTACTCAGCGGCAGAAGTCATTTGATAATTTCCCACCCAAAAAAAAAACCCTACTTCTTACTAATATTAGAAACGTGAAAGTTTGTACGAGTATGTTTAGATGTTTGTATATTTCGATGTTTGGATGATTGTTACCCAATCACGCAAAAACGGCCGAACAGATTTGGATGGCACACATATAGTTTAAAACCTGGATTAAGATAAAGGATATTTTTATCCTGGTGAAAGCTAGTTTCTCAAAAAATAATCAATAAAAATCTTCCTAAATCTCTCTCTCTGTCTCTACACTTAATCTCTCTATTATACGGGAAGCAAAAGCTATCGTAGACTGACATTGTAGCAGTGACAGTCTTTTCTCTCTAAAGTCCTTGTCAAGTGATTACAAACACTGCTGTCGCTGCGATGCACTTAATTTCTTATTTAATTTCACTCTACACTAAATCTCTCTATTATCTATACGGGTGGCAAAAGTCATCGTAGACTGAAATTGTAGCTGTGAAACCTTGTGTCCACCTCTAATTTTACTAACTTCTATCAAGATTAACTTTAATAATATACAGATAAGAGCTGGAACGAACCATAATATTCCTGGAGACGAACCTAGCCTGAAAATTTAATTCAAACCTAGAAAGCATTTTTGTAGCTTTTCTCTTAACAAAAGTCCCAGTGACCTCACACATAAAATGGCGGCGATAAAATGGCGGGCCAGTAACCATTACCCAATGAAACCCCAACAATACTGCGGAGTTGCCTTCTCTGGTCGAGCATAGTTCTGTGTACAAAGTACACGGCTCGCGGTTCTCTTTATACTTTTAAACCGCTAAAATATTGTTTCTGGCGGGCGCGATACTGTCGACTCAGCATTGCCCGCGTCATAGGAGCATACATGTACAAAGATTTTTGAGTAATTGGAAACGACAAGGAAAGGGAAAAGGTGGCTGTTGTTTGCAGTGAATGTTAACTCGATTGTAGGAAATTGTAGGTTGGACGCTTGCTAGATGAATGCCATGCATTTTTATGTTTTTTTTTTTTTGTATTAGGATCTTAGGTTTAATCACAATGTGGTATGACTTTCGAGCCATCTGATTTAATTTATTTTTAATTTGGCCTAATGGAATGCCTCCAATTTTTATCTACGAGTGTGCAGCTGAGCTAGTTAGACCACTGTCACTAATTTTCAATGTTTCTTTGGCTTCTGGAGTGTTTCCTGCTAAGTGGAAGTTAGCTAAAGTTGTACCACAAGTCAAACAATGATGACATAGTTTCTAAATATAGACCTATATCTATTTTATCAACCATGGCTAAAAAAATTGAGTCTATTATCTGTCCCCTCGTTCAAAACCATCTAAAGCAGTATTTGATTGAAGAGCAACATGGTTTTGTAGAATCTAGATCCACAAGTACTAACCTGATGCTGTTCATGTTTCAGGTCACCAAGCCAATGTGATATACACAGATTTTAGCAAGGCTTTTGATACGGTCTCACATAGAATACTTATCAGTAAATTGGAAGCATATGGCATTACTGGAACGTTGCTTTCATGGCTGTATTATTATCTAAAGGATAGATCTTTCTCTGTTGTCATCAACGGCTTTCAATCAACCTTACGACATACTATCAAGATTCACTAATGCAGTCGCATACTAAGGGCTATATTGCTATGAAGTGGCGGTCCAGGCCGTACCTACAGCTGTGTGTATAAGTGATGTATTAACACAAAACTCACCGCTCTACTCACACACTGGCGTTACTCTTTGTATTTTATACATACCGTCGGCGACGACAGACATGACCTTGGTCGGTTCATACCATTGCTAAAATTTACTTTTATAATTTGAGTTCCGGTAGCGTGCAGCGTATCGTCTTGGATTAAGAAACTCATAGGTCTGGGTTCAAATCTCGCGATGAAGCTTTAATTTTTCTTTTCAACAATCATCTTCATCTGTTCTTTTATTATTCGATTTATTAATATACCAGAATAATAATGTAACAAATTTGTTTTATTACTCGTATTGTTATTTAAATAAAGGTTTAACAATAATAAATGATTACAAAATGTTTATTCATTATAACTTCATGAAGAATGTATAAAAATAACTAATAATAACTTCTTGTTAAAACAGTTTATTTTCTCATAAAGAACAATTTATTGAAGTAAATAAGCTAGTTGGTGAACTATGATAATCAGGCTATTGTATCTTAGTAATATAATAATATTGTGCTGATTACTACTGTGTGTCGGTACTCTAAATAAATCATAATATTCTACAAAAATCTACCCACGTAAAAGTAACAAATGCAGACAAGTTGTCACAATACAATTAAATGACTCAGTAGTACTACTTTTATTCTACTGCGAGTGAGTTCGTTTTAACTCAAACCTCAAAGTTAACAAATCGTATTTAATAGGACTTAAAGAGGTTATAGCTTAAGTGTTCATTTTCATTCCGAAAAGAAGATTGAAACTAAACCTCAAAATAATCCAGATTACGGATAAGACAAAATATTATTTGAATATTACTAAAATAAATAAATATTTGGAATTTATAACTTAATGTTTTTTCCGTTAACTATGTTTTTTAAGCTGATTCTCGAGCTGGTTTTCCATGATGCCTTGTTTGCCATGAACCTTCTGCGTGGAGTGCACGGCGCACGGTTCGTAAAGATGTGTCGAATAATTCGGCAAAATGTCTTGTCGTTTTGAAACCACTTGTTTCATATTCGCTGAACGTGTGCCTGTTATAGGAGCTGGGGTCTTCCACTTTGCTTTCCACGGGCAAGGCTACCGCCTTCCTCATATCTTTTCACCCACCGACTCACAGTATTTCACTAAAACAAAAAAGGGGTACTGTTAGGCTACTAAGCAAAATACACACTTTATGTATTACCTACTATTTAGAAACAAAATTATTTAAAAGGGCAATTTCACATAGATATTAAGTTTATTGTTATTTTCATCGTTCTATAATCTAGGAAATAAATTTACATTGAAATTTTATATTTTTATTCTATTTAGACATTGTGATATTTATAAAACGTTTAAAAATAACTACAAGGATCAGCAGTTACACTTTAATTAAATAAATGTTTAATATTTATATTTAAATCATAATACTCACACTCAGTCCGGTTTCATCACATAGGTATTTGTGATATAGGTATTAAGTCCACTTTTATGCAGCGCAATAATATTCGCTTTCATTTCTATATTTAAATTTGCTTACATTTTAAAATGAATTAGAAGGACGCTAATAGATGAAACACACGTCACTAGCACACAATTATCAACCAACACCGTTCTATAAGTCGCGGTGAATGAGTCGTAAATCATTTAAATTTATTTAGGTTTCTGTGGGTATAATGATAAAGTTTTACGAGTTTAGTGAATAAGAAGAACAGAACAAGAAACTATACTCAAAAGTGATTTTTAAAACAATAAAAAGACTATCACACAGCGAGTGGGATTCGAAACCGCGACTCGCTGCGCTCAAACGCGATAATCAAGTGCAGTAACCGCTCAGCTATCATGCCATTTGCTTTAACGGTTGAATTTAGGAAATACATTCATTTGTAAACGTATGAGAGTGTGTGTGTATATAGTATTATAGCCTATAGAAATTGCTTATTATAAGAAGGTCGTAAGTTAAAGCGAAGTGTCAATCTATTGCTTTTTGAGATTGGGGCACCATTAGTGAGGGCTACTGTACATCTTCTGGCGTGCCGCAGGGGTCTCATTTGTGGCCAGTTTTGTTTATTTTGTTTATCAACGACATCCTAAACTGTTTTCTTAGTTCTAAAGTTTTTATGTATGCCGACGATCTAAAATTCGTTAAAATCGTTAAATCGAAGGACGATGCCTCAGCATTACAGAGCGAACTTGAACGGCTCGTGTATTGGTGCTGAACCCACGAAATGCATCTAAATACAAGCAAATGTTACCATATTAAATTCTCCAGAAAACTTTATCTAATTGAGTAAGATTATTATATCGATGGAATTAAAGTGGAGGAACAGGATGCAATAAAAGACCTTGGTGTAACGTTTGATCGGAAACTTACGTTTGCTCCTCATATAGATAATATAGTAAAAAAATCCTCTAAAATGCTCGGATTTGTTATAAGACATGCCAAACAGTTTAGATGTTTTAAAAGTAAAATTTTACTTGACAATAGCTTAATTCGAAGCATTTTGGAATATTGTAGGTAGTGTGATATGGCGGCCACACTACGCTACACACTCTTTGCGTCTAGAACGCGTTCAAAAGCGATTTCTTTGGCACTTGGCGTTTTCTTTCGGCATTACAAAGAAAATTCGTTCGTACAGTAACAGACTAAGACACTTTCAAATGGCTTCGCTGGTCAAACACAGTCTCCTTAACGACGCAATGTTTGTGTGCAAAGTTGGGACTCATAAAATTGACTGCCCACAGATATTGTACAATCTCAGTTTCCGTGTTCCCTCAAGAATTCCTCGTAACCCAATAACACCACTCCGCTCCACTGCTGAGAAGAACGATACTAGGCGCAAATTCTCCTATGCGAGAATATGCAAGGTCATAAATAGTTGCAGCCACCAAATCGATCTTCACTTTGATAGTTTGGGAAAGTTGAAAGCCACTTTTCTTAAGTATCTGCCCGACTAGTTTTAGTTTTTCAACAAAATACTATAAAAAGTTAGTCATAAGTGATGTATGATGTTTTCCAAGTGTCAAGTATTAAGCATTTTTTTTTTACCTAATTTTAGTTAAGTTACTTTAGTTTACTTTATCAACTTCCTTTAGATGCATGCGGAGTTTACCTATAAGTGATTGTTACGATACTAAATTAATCTATCTTACATGTTATCTTTAGCACAATACCAGTGTAAACAATTTTTGGTGAACCTAATAAAATAAATAAATAAATTTAAAATATTGCTGGACAAAAATATCACAGTTTACTCAGCACTAGATGATTGAACGTTGATTTATATTTTGAAGGAATTTTTAACATAGTCTATTAATATTTTAATTAGCGCTACTTTTATTTAGTAAATAAGTGTTCTTAAAAACAATTGCCTTAAAATTGTTAAGTAATAATTCTCAAGTCCCGTCAGAAGTAAACCCAAATTTACGAGCTATTTTTACTTTTATAGTTTCAATTTTATTTTCTCAACGTCTAGGTTTACAGCGCCCCTGTGGCAGAGATACACAACACACGAGTATTGTAAACATGTAGACGGCTAGACAAAGTCTGCAGAGGCTACCAATTAAATTTTGTGTACAGTTGTGAGGTTTAAACCCAATATGTACAATGTACTTACATGGGACAAGCATTGTTGGATACTTGAAACAAGTTTTGGGATTTACATTGCTGAGAGTTGAGAAAACAAGTGAGTGTGGGATTTCTGGAGAGGAGGTGGAGAGGCGCAAGATGGTCCTGCAGTCTTCAGACGATGCGCTCGAGTACCGGCAGCTTAATAGACTGATCTATAAGTCCTTGAAAAGCGACCTCTGCCGCTTTCATACAGAATGAATTAAAGACGCGTTAGAGCGGAATAAAGGCTCCAAGGTCTTTGCTAGGGATCTTTCTATTGGGCAGAGTCAGCTTACGAACCAGAAGCCGATGAAGACAGGATCGTATCCACCAAGCCTGATTTGTTGAGAGAGATTGAGAGGTTTTATGGACAGTTATAAGGTTATACACGTCAAAAAGAAACCCCGTTACGAATCTGGCAAAGGACCTAAGAGCTAGATTGACCCGACACTATACTGAAGACATTCCGGACGTCAGCTTATACGAGATTAGGATGGCTCTGAAGCAGCTCAAAACCAACAAGGCGCCGGGTGATGACGGAATCACGGCTGAACTCCTAAAGGCCGGCGGGAAACCCGTTCTTAAGGCCCTCCAGAAGCTGTTTGATTCCGTCATACTCGAGGACAAAACGCCACAGGCATGGAACAGAGGTGTGGTGGTACTTTTCTTTAAGAAGGGTGATAATGCCCTTCTTAAGGCCCATCTCAGTTCTGAGCCATGTCTACAAGTTAATCTCCAGAGTCATCACGAATCGTCTAGCACGCAGGTTTGGCGACTTCCAGCCTCCCGAAAAACCCGGGTTCCGTAAAGGCTTTAGCACCGTAGACCACATACATACGCTGCGGCAGGTTATACAGAAGACCGAAGAGAATAATCTGCCTCTCGATCGAGCCATGGGCTATACTGCAGTCCCTCAAACGGTGCCAGATCGACTATCGGTACATCGAGGTGTTGAAGTGTCTGTGCGAAAACGCCACTATGTCAGTTTGACTCCAGGACCAGGCCTCGAAACCTATCTTTCTGCAGCGAGGTGTTTGACAGGGAGACGTTATCTCTCCGAAACTCTTCTCCGCTGCGCTGGAGGATGTCTTCAAGGTTCTGGACTGGAAAGGGGCTGGCATCAATATTATGGCAAGTACATCACTCACCTTCGGTTTGCCGATGATATAGTTGTCATGGCTGAGACCCTGGAGGACCTCAGTACAATGCTCGATGACCTCAGTAGAGTTTCCGAAAGAGTGGGTCATAAAATGAACATGGACAAGACAAAGGTAATTTCCAATGCCCATGTAACACCCACTCTCGTAGCGGTCGGAGGCGCTGCACTCGAAGTGTGGACGAGTACGTTTACCTAGGACAAACTGTCCAGTTAGGTAGGTAGGTCCAACTTCGAGAAAGAGGTCAATCCTTGAATCCGACTCGGCTGGGCAGCATTCGGGAAGCTTCGCAATATCTTCTCGTCCCAAATACCGCAGTGTCTCAAGACGAAAGTCTTTGACCAGTGCCAGTTGCCAGTGATGACATATGGAACTGAAACGTGGTTGCTCACAATGGGCCTCATAAGAAGGCTTAAAGTCACCCAAAGGGCGAAGGAGAGGGCTATGCTTGGAGTTTCCCTGCGTGATCGAATCAGGAATGAAGAGATCCGCAGGAGAACCAAGGTAACAGACATAACCCAAAAAATTGCCAAACTTAAGTGGCAGTGGGCAGAATACATTGCTCGCAGAACATATGGCCGATGGGGCCGAAAGGTTCTGAAGTGGTGACCGCGTACCGGAAGACGTAAAGTTGGAAGGCCAAGTTGGCCAAGCTGGCCAAGTTGGTTGGACAAGGTGGACCGATGACCTTGTGATGGCCGCAGGAGTCCGCTGGATACGAGAAGCACAGAACCGGTCGAGGTGGCGGAGCTTGGGGGAGGCCTATGTCCAGCAGTGGACGTCTTTCGGCTGAAATGATGATGATGATGAAGGATTTCAGGCAAGTGTAAATGAACGACTGTCTAATCCAGCACAAATAATATTAAAATTTATTCCAAATAATAGCCTATCATAAATTAGTCAAAGTAATTATACTGCAAATAATAGTGTCGTAGCGTACGCAACCAATCTTGCTAAATGACCGTATATTAACGCTTAAAATAATGCACACAATAGTACTTGGAAGCCTCAGGCATGATATTAATGTGAAACAAGTCAGCGGACGGAATTAGGTTACAAATCATAATAATATAGAATGCAATTACTAGTAGTAATAAACCTGGTCGATTTCATGTCAAACGCGACCTTTTATTGTTGAGGTCTTGTAGGAAGCCAATATTTTGTAGTGATGGGCAATGATTGACGATTACTGGTAGGTAATTGATTTGGAGGCAAAGGTATCGAGCGGGACTTTTTAATGCTTTTGACGATGTTGTAACTAATCCTACTATAATATAAATGTGAAAGTTTGGATGTTTGTTATTAAATCAAATAACAACGGCTGAACAGATTTAGATGAAATTTGGCACATAGATAGATTATACTTTTTATCCCGGCAATATGTTCCCGTGGGATGATAAAATTTTCGACCGCCAGGCGGGCGAAGCCGCTGGCAAAAGATAATTATTAATATAGATATACGATGTATTACAACATAATAATTATACCTTTAGGTTTTCTGGTTTTTAATTTGCTAGACCAACATGACAGCTGTCATGTTGACAAAAAAAGGTTGATTACAGCTGTAATTTCTGTATAGAAAATTTTATTCTTTTGCTTTTGTTTTTGTGGTATTCCCTTGACCTGTTGAGTATCTACATCTCTCCGAAATTGTCACTTGCACCTTCTTTTTGCACACTCACACACACAAAACTCACAAACACTGATCACAGCAACAAATCTAAACAATTCATCTATTATGATTTATGTACCTATCATTCATTATCTTCAACTCAAACAAAAATTCGTGATTTACTTAATGCTGACACAATGACGATGATGTACCTACAACGTTTTTGTTACAGAAATGTCAGTCTCAAAATGTTATATGAATCTGCGCGTGCGCGTGATGGCGGCGTAATGCAATGTGGGCATCTTAAAATCAAGTAATAAATTTTAAATATAAAATTACTCACTTTATCTTTTTAAATTATGTGTGTCATATTAATAGCATATAATGTTAGTGCAGTTTGCGGTCATTTAGTTAGTAATATCCGAGTTCCAATCTGTTACATAAAAAAATCACTAGTTTGTTACACAAACGGGGCCCATAATGACGAGATGACCACGGAACTATTGAGCACGCTACGAGTTAGTCGCCACAGGAGACGCCCTGGGCGTCGGGAATCCCAGGCTGATTCCCGGCCACCGTAGGCGTGGGATTGCGTATGGCAAGAAATGGGTAAGCTCGCTGTCCGTAAAGGATCAAGCTCAGGTGGACGCGCGCCTCAAAGAGAAGTCAGCACAAACTGATGGGGCCCGCAAGGGCCGATGCCTGCCACGGGTGCGGGTTGTTCGAAAGAGATATCGCCGCCCCTGGCACACATGCTACTGAGGGAACATGGGTAGGATTTAGTCAGTAAAAGTCTGACACGCCCTCCTGCTCCACCCAGGGCGAGAGAAGTTACTTGATGACATCCGACACAAAAAAAAAAAACACGGAACTATTCTCCGAATCGAACGCAGGTAGTTAAGTACTTGTGAATGTGTGATCACATTGAAGCTATGTAGGCTATTCATAAATTATGGCACAGAATAGTAAAGGAAATTGCAATACTTAATGCACCAGCTCGGGAAAAGTCCAGTGTGTAACTTGTTTATAGAAGCTTATTAAGTAAATAAACAAACGACATATATTTTCAACCTCTTTTGAAGTCCCTAAAAGTAAGAAGTCATGGTAATTATACGAAAACACGGGAGACGAAATATAAAAAGGTCAAACTTTGGCCAGGCGAAACACTTTTGGAAAATTGTTCTATTGTGTTTACTTTAATTTAATTTTAGCGAAGGTTTCCATTTTATGCCATTTTTAGTATCGCTAAAATAAATCTACAATCGTGTACCTCATCCAGTACACAAACTAACTCCATACAAGTTCGTGTGTTCCCCTATAGTGTATAATCCTACGCCGTTTATATTGGACTAGCCAATATCAAGTTAGTGTTGCAAACCGGCGTTTGCTCCCAATCCTTGTTATTGAGGTGCCATTTCGGCAGTTAAGGTAAGTCTACCAGGATTTGTATCGCACAAAATATCAGATAAAAGCTTCCTCTCCCAATTGACTTATAAAAAAGAAGGGAAGTATTATTGTAAGAATTGAAGCGTAGTTTATACGTGTGTACAGATCTTTATAAAGCTATCAGGCCCAATGGAATTGAAGCTTTAGGTATCGTTTTGTTTTCGTGGAAAATTGGATGAAATTAGATAAGAACTTTTTGTGAACAACTGTTACGTCATACGATTTGATTAAAAAAATATCGTTGTTTCTAGAAAATAAACATAGTTTTTTGCTTTGTTTTTATTTTATGGCTTTGTCAACGTTGTCGCAGTGAGCATTGTTTTAAACCGATCGTTTAATCCCCAGGATTTTGTATTGCACAAAAACGCAGAGTTATAGAGTCGGCCAAAATCGGTTAATATAAATCTGTTATCGAAGCAATAGTGTCCCTATGTATCTTTTCGCTGGATGCGTGAAATACATAATGTGCCTATGTGAAATGAAAGAAATTATTAATAAACATAAAATGATTGGATGTTTTTTTCTTCGGAAATAAGAACAGACGCAAAAATAAATCATTAAATTATATTTTGGCATGTTGCACAGACTCACACTGATCTTATTTTAGCCTTATTATTTTACTACAAAGATGTCCTGGTTTAATTATGTGTACATTTTTGATCCTATATTTAAAAACGTTATCTGGATCTTTAAAACAATTATGACTGTTTAATGTAAGACAACAAACGAGCGAATTCAAAACGAACCTTACAGATTGATGGCTTCTAAACACCGCACAAATCATCTTAACGCACTTTTTATTAAATTTCCCCACTAACAAATCATACGAGAACAAACACCTACCAGGCTACCAGAACACACAACCATAATTTTATACAGAACACTAATTAATCACATCGGCCCAACACTACTGCAGTGACACGGACCAAGTTCATAATTGTATTCCAAGTTGGGACAGCGCTTGATTGATTACCACTCCGGGCTTGTACTGTCCCACGGTATCGGCATTAGGGCAACACCTGTAAATTGTTGTGTAGTTACAATTAAATGTTTCCGATGTTGGGTTCTGTTTTGATGTGGGTAGTTGGGTTTTTATTATTCATGAGACTTTTGAACTCCTCTAGGTACTCTATTTTAATTTTTATATAGCAAGTAAACCCGATGTGATTCTGCCTATGTTTAGAATGAATTGGAAAACAAGTATGCTTGATTTCAAATAAATTATTTAGTACCAGACTGAAACAAAAATGTACTAAATTTGTTAAAACATTTAATGTACATATACCACACCCACACCAAACCTAAAATGGTCCCTTTTAAATTTCTTAAAGATTTGATGATGAGTTTCGGAGACAGACAACGGAACTGTTCAAAACATTACAGCAAATCAACCTCGATTGCTCCTTCTAATGAAACGAGAAAGAGACGGTAATAATTTAGAGCGACGCATCTACGCCAAAATAACTACATTATGCTAAAATCACGCCAAATTCAATGCAATCGAGTCGTAATTTGACAGTTCTGAAACATCAATTTGTCTTTAATATGCGGCCTGTCTTATACCAGTTTAGGCAGTTAACAAAAGAAACGGCACCATTATATGCGAAACGATTATTTACAATTTGAATTCATTCAAATTTACGTTACCTTTACTCCGCGTGTTCGTGCTAGACCCACTGAATAAGACAGCACTGTCTTAGTCAGAAACCAAGTTGCGACCAAAACCGCATTTCAGTTCAAGATGTTTTGCGAACCAAACAATAGAATCTCCGCTTTGCAAAGCAAGAAAATCGAAAAACATAAAGTTTGTATTTTTCTGAAGCTTTCGTTTTAATGGGAGGATGCACTTAAAATGAATAGAGTTTTATACCTACTTACGTGAAAGATATTGAATACCGAATACTTAAGTCAGTAAGTTAATTTTTACTACGTGGTATGACTTGCAATAAAAAAATAAAAATAGAACATAATTTTTCAAATATCTTGTTTGATAAATATTTTGTTACCGATTTTATGCTTGGTTTGCACCTATGCAATATACAGGATGGCACGTACAGTAACGTGCAATATATTTTGTGTCGGATTTTATAATTAAAAGAATTGCTATTCCATTTTGACCACATAACGTAACGCACTTTTCGATGAAACAGCTGATTTTTTAACGTTCAAAATTGTAATGTCAGGCTTCTTATTCATGTACCGTAACTAACTATCTATGGTAAAAGGTTGCAAATCGATGTCTCTGCCACCATGTGTAAAATATTCTTCTTAGCGTGTCGATGGCAAAGATAAAACGAAAAAATGTACAGCTTTTTAAATTTGTTGGCCCAAAATTCAGGTTCAAATTACGACCAAATTCATTAATCAGTACAGTTTTTGCGCGTGGATAATATAAAAACTTAGGTATTTCAATCACTTTTACATAACCTAGATTCGAAAATGACATTCGAAGATTTTGTCGTCCTCGGATTTAAGGCTAGTGAAAACCAAATTTGTGCATTAGCATTTCTCGGAGTAATAGGATTATGTGCTCTCGAATTTCGAGTTTTCGAGATAATAACGTTTCCAAATCATTGGGTGAACGGTGCCTAAAATCGTAACTACTAAGATACGGTCAACTGTGGCATCTTTACTTTGCATAGCAACTTTACCCATGAGTAGTGTACTTAAATATGTCTGGAAAGCTAAAAATCAGAAGTGGGATGGGCCCATCTCACTTCTGAGCCATGTCTACAAGCTGTTTTCAAGAGTCATCACGAATCGTCTCGAGCGCAGATTTCACGACTTCCAGCCTCCCGAACAAGTCGGATTCCGAAAAGGCTTTAGCACCGTGGACCACATTCCTACGCTGCGGCAGGTTATACTGAAGACCATAGAGTAGGTTCTGGACTGGACAGGGATTGGCATCAACTTCATGGCGAGTACATCACCTTCGGTTTGCCGACGATATAGTAGTCATGGCTGAGACTATGGAGGACCTCAGTACTATATTCGATGACCTCAGTGGAGCTTCCGAAAGAGTGGATCTCAAAATGAACGTGGACAAAACGAAGGTAATGTCGAATGCCGATTTAACACCCACTCTCATATAGATTGGAGACTCTACACTCGATGTTGTAGACGATTATGTTTACCTAGGGCAAACTGTCCAGTTAGGTAGGTTCAACTTCGAGAAAGAGGTCAATCGTCGAATCCGACTCGGCTGGGCAGCGTTCCGGAAGCTACGCTTTATCTTCTAGTCCCATATCCCGCAGTATCTGCAGACGAAACGTGGTCGCTCACAATGGACCTTATCAGAAGGCTAAGTCACCCAAAGGGCAATGGAGACGGCTATGCTCGGAGTTTCTCTACGTGATCGAATCAGGAATGAAGAGATCCGCAGGAGAACTAAGGCAACCGACATAGCCCGAAGAATTGCCAAACTTAAGTGGCAGTGAGTAGGGCATATTGCTCGCAGAACAGATGGTCGATGGGGCCAAAAGGTTCTGGAGTGTCGACCGCATACCGGTAGACGTAGCGTTGGAAGGCCTTCCACAAAATGGACGGATGACCTTGTGAAGGCCGCAGAAATCCTCTGAATGCGAGTAGCGTTAAACCGGTCGAAGTGGGGGAGTTTGGGGGAGGCCTATGTCCAGCAGTGGATGTCTTTCGGCTGAAATGATGATGATAATGAGCTAAAAATCTGTTGCTGCAATTTAATATCGAAGCGATACGGAAGTAGATTAATCTCGATTAACTATTAATATACATCAATAATAAACTAGTAATGATTATCTGTATTAATTGATTTGTAACAAATTTTTAGTAGTCGAGAGATATTTTGATACAGTTCTCATTGTTAAAGTTGCTCATAGAAAGTAAAGACCAAGTATGGTAAATGTATACCTAACTAATACAGCTAGCTAATATATTTGGCGAGTACATGTCTGCCTATGTTTTGCAACAATTATCGCCCGTGACTACAAACGTAACAAGAAAACACAACAACTCTGTCCGGTAGTGCACCCAATTCAAAACTTTAAGTGTATGTATACAAAGCGAATGTAATCTAGAAATTGAGCTCGTTGCAGCTTGAGACTTGTTTCACCTGAGCTTAGTTCAGACATCAAGTAAAAGCACTGGCGTAGAACAAGTTAGTGTTGTGTGTTTAATTCTGTGATTCCTGTGTTTCTCACACATTTCACTGGAGTTAACTTCTGGAAACTGGTTTAATTCGGTGTTCACAAGGCGTCTGAAGGTTTGGTCTACTGTCTGAGCAATAATGGGTTTATTTATGAAGGTTACATAACACTTTCAGCTGAGCATCTGGGTATTAAAATGTTTGTTGCGCAGCACACTATTCTCTCATACAAAATAAATGACGATTAGTGATGTTCTGCTTTTCATACAAACAAAGATAATATGAAATGTGACACAATCGTTACTACACGTCGATGATTCAGGCTCAGGTGAGCTCATTTGCAAATTTATGCGTAATTAGAATAAATGTGTGTGTGAGTAACCTTATAAAATGTACAAAAAAACTAACGAGGAGTGGCGCAAGCAATCAGAAAATTTAAAGTGAAACCTACGACGTGATGTCGTAGCTTGAAGAAATTACTACAGGCCACAGTCGTTTCATACACGTTCTTTAAAGAAAGACATATTTTTTGCTGACGTGATTAAACGTTGTGTCAATTAGCGTTTATACAATTTTACGTATTATAAAGTTGCTCCACTCAGTGTTAAAAAGACACGCTATAACGTCAAAAATGTATGGTTTAACAGTTGCTAATCAAGGTTTTCTCTGTTACATTTCAGCGAGTTTTTGTGAATGTTTGACTAAAAATAACAGCAATTATTAAGGGGGAAGCGCCAGGGTAGGCCGTGAAATACAAATCTTCTTACGTTTTTTGTAATTAGCGACCGACTAATGATTATGATTTTTTTAAGGGGATTAAAAATATTTAGGAGTTTGTTTTGATGATTATAATTCGTAAATACATAATGACGTTTACGATCGCGAATCATATTTTGTTTAACATACAGGCTAATACTGCCCAGCAAATTGCAAAAAAAGTAAGAAAATATTTGAAATTCCTCGGGTTTCTTAACATGAGGCAAAAGGCCCTGTTTTTATAACCACTGGTTAAAGTTAAGATACGTTTCATCATCTGCCTAGTCTTTTCCCAACTATGTTGGGGTTCACTTCCAGTCTAACCGGTTGCAGCTGAATACGTATTTTACATGGCACGACTGCCTATCTGACCTGCACAATCCAATTACTGGATAACACGATAACCCTTGATAAGACTGGTTGTCAGACTTTCGGGCTTCTGACGACCCGTAATGACTGTGAAAGATCCACAAATGACAGCGGGGACCAACGGCTTAATGTGCTTTCCGAGGCGCGGAGGAGGCTTGGTATGTAAAGATGTTCACCCATCCACGGACCAAACGCGGCAAGTGCAGCTTAACCTGAACGATCAACCCGTGCAGCTTATACTACTTAGCCACAATCCCCCTAAAGTTAAGATACGTTTAAACTTCAAAAATGTTTGGCAATGGCAATATTTATAAATAAACCTCTCAATGACATGATTCTAAAATAATGCTCAATATCGATTGGTATTTCTAAAATACTAAAATAATTCTTAGTATCAATAGGTATTACTAAAATACTTAGCACGTCGTTCCTTATTATGGATATTACATACAATGTTATCTAACACCCAAGAAAACCTGCTCAAGCAATACAGCCAAAATGGAATTCGATTGACGAATTCTGGTAAACCGCTTAGGTAGGACTCCCACTCATCATAATTGATAAAGCTAGTAATCTTAATGCCGAGCTAATGTTCCAGAAACTTACACTAAAATTAGAAAACAGTAGGGTGTTAATCATACCAACAATAAATGTCGAGGACCAACAACGACTGAAACAAATTAATTTATCAAAGCATTTAAGTAAATAAGTACTAAAACAAAACGTTCATAACAAGCACACAGAATCCTAATTAATAGTGCAACGTTTTCTAACGGGATAATATACAATGAAAATGGTATATAAAAGATCATCAACTTCTGAGCCAATGCGTTGAATGTGGGATCTATGTGTTTCATTGCATTGTTTTCATATAATTCTTGGAATACTGCAGGGTGATACTATGAGTTCGCACCTCTTATTTATCAAACTTTCCAGCTTCGTCACTAACCAGCAAGAACTGCTTAGCAAACCCTATTTAGTCTCTAATGTTCCCTCTGCTGGACATAGGCCTCCCTCAAAAAGGGTTTTTGCCTTATTCGCCACGCATAGCAGGCGGGTTGGCGATCGCAGTATGGTTGTAAAATGCATAGAGAACGGTGCTGCCCGTTCTCTAGTAAGTCCCTTTGTCGCCTTCTACGACACCCAGGGGAAGAAATGGGAAATGGGGTACGTACGTACGACTTACAATTTTGTGACAATGAGGTCAGTGCTAACTTATGTGAATTTGAGTAAACCTGATCTTCTAGGAATTAAGCATTAGTAAGCAGATCAGATTTTACAAATACCAAAAAATTGAGTTCTTTTTTTATATCTAGGCAAACTAGAAAATTTGGCTTGGACGCCCGTTATGACGTAGCCTGGCAGAGGCCTATATCCCGCAGTGAACTGCGATAGGCTATAAGTTAATTGAGGTTAACTAAATGTTTACTTGTATGTCGTAATTATGTAAAAGGAACCCAATGCTAAGTTTAAACCAGGTGCTGCTATGGAAAATGTGTACTGCTCCCGTTTTCAGTCAGAACAAAAACATCCTTTAAAAAATGAGATTAAAAAACCGATTAAGCTAAAGTAAATCCCTCAGTCGCCTCTATAAAATTTAATCTCAAATAAACTCCAGGAAATGAGCGAACTGGAACAAATAGTACCTTTCAAAACAACTAATACGGGGATTGTTTGCGTTCTCGCTGCGAACACGTTTTAATAATGCTTCATTCAACAGATGATACCCACTAGAATAAATGAACTATCTAGCGAACTGTCGCTCTGTTTGTAAAACGTTAAGCAGCTTTTCGTTGAGTAATTGTGTACTTGTTCAGAACTGTTCTGGGTAGATTAAAATAGTTCTGTTGTATCTATGTTTTGTTATTTTTGGGATCATGTTGATGCGTGCGTAAATTGATGGGGCATGTGGATTGGTTACAATTCGGTGTATATTATTAACAAAAATCCAGATGGTTACTATTATCCTTAAGACGATGTCAAATTAAGTATCAAAGATGAGTTTTTTTTGGGTGAGATATCATCAAATAACTTCTCTCTGGGTGGAGCAGGAGGGCGTGTCAGATTTTTACTGACTAAACCCACCCGTGTTTCCTCAGTAGCCAGTGTGCCAGGGGCGGCGGTATCTCTTTCGAACAACCCGCACCCCTGGTAGGCATCGGTCCTTGCAGGCCACATCGGTTTGTGCTGACATCTCTTTGAGGCGCGCGTGGAACACAACGCGCCTTCGACCTGGGCTTCGTCCTTACCGGACAGCGAGCTATCCATTACTCGCCGTCAGCAAGCCCACGCCTACGGTGGCCGGGAATCAGCCTGGGATTCCTGACGCCCGGGGCGTCTCCTGTGGAGGCTAGGGCCGTGAGGGCGCATATTCTGCCTCTCCCTCACGTGCGCCGCCTCCCTCTTCGCGAGCATCACTGCTTCGCAGAAGGAGGTGACGGCTACCCATGCACTGTAAGTCCGTACCATGGCCTGGAACAGGGCCGAACGCGAGAGATTGTCGCCGCCTATCGCCTCCACGAGGACACGGCGGTGCTCCGCCCAAGCCGGGCAGACCTCCACCGTATGCTCCACCGTGTCCTCAGGGCGATCTTCGCAGTGGAAACACCCGGGCGTTTACTCCCGCCTTATGCAAAACAGGAACCTCCCGAAACAGCCGTGTCCGGTGAGGAACTGCGTCACGCGGAAGGTGAGGACGCTATGCTGCCACTCAAACCACTCCTCAAAGAGGGGACTTGCCGCCGCAATCGTGACGTTCACAACACTGGGTTGCGACAATCGCACTCTCCATGTCGCCATGAGATCCCGTCGGAGCTGTGTCCGCTGTGCCGCGATTTCTCGCGGCAGCGGAGTTACGCCCCGGCGTTTGGCCTCCTCGCGCGCGCCACTCCCAGATGAGCGCGAGAACGTTTTCCTCCAGATCCAAATCAAATCAAATCAAAATATTTTTATTTCATATAAACCTGCAAGGGCACTTATGAAACGTCAGAAGCTAGGTGCACGGTTCCAAATTGTTGTTTCCTATGGAGAAGAGCCGGCAAGAAACTCCACGGTTACTCTTTTTAAAAATAATTGGCTTTAACAATATTTTCAAATTACAGAGATTAAATGTATGGGAGGACAGCGCAGGCCTGTCAATAAGTACCAGGTACTTAGACGAATACAGAATAGAAAATCGTCTACAAATCTACAGTCAGTAAGGCCTACAACGTTCTCTCATTCACAATATGTAAAATAATCTACATAAATAAAATGAACCTAAATAAAATTGATGTATAATGTCAATTAGTGACGAGATTATGTCAGCATTGTAAAAATAAAAATAATAAAAAACAACATTGTATTTGAGAGCAGTTAATAGACTTTCACATAGTTATGCTGTTAATGAGGTACCAGGGAAGCCACATGTGCAGAAAGAATTAATGCCAAACTTCCCTGTCTTCAACGTAGTCTTTTATCTTATAATATGCTTTTTTGATAAGGACACGTTTGATGTGCGTTTTAAACTTTCCATCGCTAAGTTCTGTAACTGACTTTGGCAACTTGTTATAGAAGCGAATACTGTTTATTAGAAATGACTTGCTAGTTTTAGTCAGTCTAAATTTTGGAATCACAATTTCATCTTTACTACGTGTATTCAGATTATGGAAATCGCATCGTTTTTTGAAAAGGCCTAAGTTTTTGCGAACATATAAGATATTTTCTAGGATATAAAGAGAAGGCAGAGTTAATATATCAATTTCGCTGAATTTGTTTCTAAGAGACTCGCGAGGCCCGATAATATATATTGCGCGGATTGCCCTCTTTTGTAAAATGAAAATTGAATCTACGTCAGCTGCCGATCCCCACAGCAGAACGCCATAAGACATAATACTGTGCAAATAAGCAAAGTAAACTAACCTAGCTGTGGCTACATCAGTCAACTGCCTTATTTTTCTTACTGCGTAAGCAGCTGAGCTCAATCTACTTGAAAGAGCTCTAATGTGAGCACCCCATTGCAATTTTGAATCTAAAGTAATTCCCAAGAATACAGTTTCCGAAATAGCATCCAGTTTCTTGCCATCAAGTTTTAAGTTTAGACCTACTTGGGGTACATTTGGTAACGAGAACTTAAGACATTTAGTTTTGTTCGCATTGAGTAAAAGATTATTAGCAGCAAACCATTTCGAAAGAACGGCTAGACTATCATTGACATGTAAGACATCCGTATCTTTTCTATCTATTCTAAAAATAAGAGAAGTGTCATCAATAAATCATCATCGAATAAAATTATATCCGAGAATTTAGCCATCAGGTAAGGAAGGTCATTTATATAAACTAGAAATAAAAAAGGGCCAAGAATTGAACCTTGAGGCACGCCCATCTTAACTAGAGACCCCGAGGACGTCGCCCCATTAACGTTTACTTTTTGCTGCCTGTTTGATAAATAGGAAAGTACAAGATCAGCAGCTTGTCCACGAATTCCGTAGTGGTGTAATTTACAGATCAGTGTATTGTGGTCAACGCAGTCAAACGCTTTTGAGAGGTCACAGAAAATGCCAATGGCGTCCTGGGAATTCTCCCAGGATTCCAAAATGTGACTGATGAGTTTTACTCCTGCGTCAGTCGTCGACCTACCTTTCGTGAAACCAAACTGTCGACTATGTAAAATCCCATTCGAGTTAAAGTGTGACAACATCTGGTCCAGCATGATTTTTTCATAAATTTTGCTCAATGCTGGAAGCACAGATATAGGTCTATAATTAGAGGGATCACTCTTACTACCCGATTTGAAAATTGGTACTACTTTACTATGTTTCATTAAGTCAGGAAACGTACCGCTGTCTAAACATTGATTGAATATGCCTGTTAGGACAGGGGCAATTGTGTCAATGATATTTTCGAGAACCTTAACGGAAATCCCCCATAAGTCTTCAGTGTTTTTTATGTTAAGACTTTTAAATGCTGTTTTAATTGTGGCAATAGAGATGGGTTTGAATTCAAAACTTGGAATGTCCTTGCTGAAGTTTTCTTTAAGAAGAGATTCAGCTGATACAGATGATGAGGGGAGAGATTTCGTAACTTCTATTGGGATGTTGGTAAAGAAATTTTCTAGAGTCTCAGCAACTTGTAACTTATCTGAAATGGTTTCGTTATCAATTTTTAGAGCTAACTCATTCTGATCTCGCTGTTTTGTGTTTCCAGTTTCTTTGTTAATTACCTGCCACACAGCTTTTATTTTATTTTTAGAGATACTAATTTTGTTACTTATTAACTTAGATTTAGCGTGAGCGCAGACTTTTTTGAATATCTTAGAATAGTTTCTTACATAATTATGAAGGGCCTGATCAGAAGTCAATGATTTTTCGTGATACAAATTATATAAAATATCTCTGCTTTTTCTAATGCCAGCAGTGGCCCATTCGCTAAATTTTGGTTTAGTAGCTATCGTAACTTTTTTTACAGGACATGCTTTATTGAATTCTTTGCATACTGTAGAAAAAAATGTGCCATAGTTTATATTGGGGTCTTGTGAATCAAAACTCGCTGTTGAGAGCTTGCTAAGAACATTATTATTAAAAGATTTCAATTTATTTTTAGTCAGAGGTCTCAATTCAATGGTTTTATCTAGATGTAACTTTTGATCTAAGTCAAAAAATACAAGCTGACCAGTATGGTCTGACCTGACGCCACTAATTAAGGATGAGTCCTTTATTTTGCAATTAGTAAATACGTAGTCTATGCATGAAGCTGTGGTTGCTGTTATTCTAGTCGCTTCATTAAATATACATTTTAAATTGAATGATTTAAACAAAGAGATAAGCTTACTTTTTTCTGGTGAATTAACTAATAAATCAATATTTAGGTCACCACACACAAAAACTAATTTATTATCTTTGAAAAGTTTACCTAATATTTCTTCCATAACTATCAAAAATGATGACAAATTCGTGGCTGGTGGTCTATACACAGATAAGAAAGTATGGCCCTCAACCTCCGCACATGCTACCTCACATAAGCGATCAACAGAGCAAGCGGTGATATCCTTTCTTTCCTTATATCTAAAACAACTATTACACAATATCAAAGTACCACCCCCTATCGAAGACCTATTGTACGCACTGGCAACTGAAAAATTATTTACATTAAACAACATCCTATCCGGTTTTAACCAAGTTTCAGTAAAACATAAGATATCCATATGATATTTATCTATTAACATTTCCACGTCTAGAATTTTGCCAGAGAAGCGATTTATATTTTGGTGATACAGTAAAATACACTTATTATGCTTCTCTTTTGTCGCGTCTAAAAGTTTAAAGAATTAATTACAGTATTATTAGAAGTACTAGATAATACTGTTTCGTCACTTAACCTAGTCTCAGTTAAATTATCAATAACTGCGTGTATATTGTAAGCTAACAAAGTAGCTAATACATGTCGACTAGTCTTGGGAAGAAACATATGTTCCCGAACTAGTACAAAATCTCTAACAAAATTGTTAGTATAAAAATACAATAAACGGTCACTATGACGACATGTCAAAATATGCATTAAATTATTTAGGCTAAAAATGTAATCATTTTCTTCATAATTCAAATGATTTGATCCCATGGCGGTAATCCGGCAAGGAGGCCCGCCGCCTCACCGGAGATCGTGCGGTATCCCTGGACCATCCGAATGGCCATGACCCTATGATAAAGATGAGTTATGTGAATGATAGTTATGGAATTAAAAAGCAAAAACTTTTTTTATGACAGTTTTTTGCTTGATTTCAACAATTTAATCTGACTAACTTATTTTAGATTCCATCTCGCTAAAACGAATGCAATTCAATTCAAATTTTAAAGCGATGGCTCTATCGATGAATGTGCGGTGATCTTGGCAATATTAGTGTGTGAATACTGTCTCATACTGATTTTTAAACCTGATTTAAAAATAGTTTTACTCCAACATTCGGCATCGGTCCCGAATTACGAGTTGTAGGTCGTGAGTTAGAACCCGGGCAGGAACATTACTTTGTGTATTTAATTAATTCAATTCAAAATTCAATTATTTAATTTCATCACCACTGCTCTTTAAACGATGAAGGAAAACATCGTGAGGAAACCGGAACATCCTAGACCCAAAAATTCAAAGAGATGTAAAATCTACCTCGCATTGGGCCTGTGTGTTGGATTATAGCCCAGCATTGAGAACGATAAAGGCTGATTAGAACAAACCATCAACAATATACACCTCTTATTTGAAAAAAAAAACAGATTACTACCAAAAAGTCTCATGCATCACACCATTAAATCGACCAACAAATCTGAGAAAAGCTAGTGCTGCTAATCGCATATTCTTCACAAAACCGCCGAGCTAACGACCACGGACAGGGCAGCTATCGAGACAAACTTTTTTACTGTACACGTTATAACTAGGGTGACCATCGTTATGTAAATTTCTTTAATATGCCGTTTTTATTCATGGTTACATTTATTAGCAGTAAAGGGCACTCTGGCCAAAATATGAATAGAGTTTGTTATGACAGGAATAGGTAATGGTTATAATGGCACCTACTTTACCTTCTCGGAAAGGAAAAATAATTATGCTGCATGGTGGGTGCAATGGAATTGTATTACCCTGTAGCTGGGTTGTGATGATTAGATAGGCAGTCGCTACACGTAAAATTCTGGTACTAAGCTGGCTACTAAGATAATGGTGGGTTCAAAAGAAGCTTGCGCCGAAAAAAAAAACGATTGTTCAGATAAAAACTGAAATATATCATATCCCTAGCTAAATCAGGTAATTATGGGTTTATTGTTATTAACACACATAAAAAAGGTTTCTTTGGTACACGTAGTAACTGACTGCCTCCTAAACAGGCAGGCAGGGGTTTTCACTATTTGTGCAGCCTTTTCCCAAAAATCAAAATAACTTTATTGAGCTATAGATTTACCATAATTATGTAGTATGTAAAATCTATAAAATGTCTATTGCTCAATATAGTTATTTTATTTTATTTTATAACTACTAAAAATAATTACTGAAAGTTAGGTGTTTATGTACCTACTTAAGTTTATTGACAAAATGTATTTTTAATTTGTAAAATTTTCCATACGTACTTTAGATACTCCCATTTAGGAATAGGAATAATTAAAACGCACCATAGCATCGATACCTCTTGGGGTACCATTACCGCGGCGGATATCCTATGTTTGGGCTTACGTAATTACATTATCGGAAGCCCAAGAGTATTGGGTAGGTTTTGATCGAATGTTTGGAAGAACTAAATTACTTAAGCGATTCTCGAAGCTAATTTAATATTAAAGATGTTTAGAGCCTTTGAATGTCAGGTATAAATTTTCAGTTAACTTTAAAATTCTCAGAAATAGAACGTTCTATTCTACCTCATTGCAGGAAATGGTTACCCTAGTTATAAGGCATTCCGCACACGTGCGACCGCGGCGTCCGCGGCCCCACTTTGACCACTTAATTCAATGAGGCTGGATTCAGCAGCCCAGTGTCGGGTTTACAAACACGACTGAACTCGTACGCTTTGTTACTGCCTCTGTTAATACGAGTACGTTCTTTTGTTGAGTTCCAGAAGGCTAATTAATGTATAGTTTGTTACAGGTCTTTGCTTTTGGAATCACGTAGCATTTAGCCAAAAACCTAGTTGATTAATGGTGCCTACCATTAATCAACTAGGTTTTTGGCTAAATGCTCTGCATAAAACTGGGAGAGAACGTTGCAAAAGAAATTAAAGAAGCGTCCTGTTTTAGAAAAATGTTTAGTTTATTTTTTACTTCAGTTAAAGTCCTGCTTACTCACTTGGTATACAGGGTGACAGGAACATCGACGCTCAAACGGTAACCAGGAATTCAGCATATGATTGCAGCCCCCAAGCGTAGACAATTTTCATGAGATGAACAAAAACAAACACCTTTTTCCAAGAAAAGTGCAATACCTACCCGGTCAAAAATGTCTGGCAGAGCCAATTTTCTGTAATAAGTGTAATAGTTGACGAAAAATTTCAACGCAAAGGGATTTAGAATCATGATCTGATTTCATGGTAATAGGTTGTGTGTCAGGTTGTGGGCACTTATGAAACGTCAGAAGCTAGGTGCAGGGTTCCAAACTGTTGTTTCCTATGGAGAAGAGCCGGCAAGAAACTCCACGGTTACTCTTTTAAAAATAATTGGCTTTAACAATGTTTCCAAATTACAGAGACAAAATGTATGGGAGGACAGTGCAGGCCTGTCAATAAGTACCAGGTACTTAGACGAATACAGAATGGAAAATCGTCTACAAATCTACAGTCTGTAAGGCCTACATCGTCAATGTATCTGTCAACTGCCACCTGTGCGGGTTGTTTCAGGAGTGCGTATTGTTTGAAATAGATACAGTAGCCCCTGGGACACAGGCAACTGAAGGAACTCGGGTGGGTTTTAGTCAGTAAAAGTCTGCCACGCCCTTCTGCTCCACCCAGAGCGAGAGAAGTTATTTGATGATTTCCAGACCTCACAAAAAACCTGTATATTAAAGCTTATGTATAAGCAAACTACACAGAAATTAATTAAGTTTTTATTTCTGTCTATAACACAATTAATTAAGATATTATAGTATTAATCCAGTTTAAAGCTTCCATATTCTATTAAAATTATTTCCCTAATGATTTTAATCTCCTTAAGTAATTACTTTTTAGTCATGCATTTTTCTGTTACATTGAATAAATAATTTTAATCTTGTAATCTGAATCTATTAAAATGATCAAAGCGAATTAAATATAAAACTTTATAGCTTAATTGATTTATATTTAAGCTGTTAAACTTGATTAAGACATTAAAATGACATTGTCCAAAACACGATCTAATCACTTAACTCTCAAAATTGAATATGAATCTCTTCTTCTACAAATTCAATTTAATGTTAGACACTATAAAGTTTATGACATGATAAAACTCGAAGTTGACTTATCTCATTAAAATCAGTACGAAATCTTCGAGATAAAATCTCTTCTAAATTTAAGTTTTTTAAATAAAATTTAATTATTTATTCATAAAAGTTAATTTCTTTGAATCAAAACTTTTAACAACACAATTACCTAAATATACATGTTTGAAAAATTATTTTAGGTATTTTAGCTACCCACACACTTACTAGTTCTCTATAGATATAGTGATTGTCATGGAAACCATGTCACTATGTTTAAATAGGATCATTTTATTTATGTAGATTATTTTACATATTGTGAATGAGAGAACGTTGTAGGCGTTACAAACTGAAGATTTGTAGATGATTTTCTATTCTGTATTCGTCTAAGTACCTGGTACTTATTGACAGGCCTGCACTGTCCTCCCATACATTTTATCTCTGTTATTTGGAGACAATGGTGCCGATTCTGTTGTCACAAAATTGTCTAAACTAGACTAAAAATCACCAAAATTTAGTTTATTCCTGTCAAACGACGATTTCCTAATCTGAAAGTGACTAAAGTGACACAATTTAACTATATTTTAGTTTGACAGCACTAAGATTGCACTGAATTATTAGTTTAGTGAAAATGGTAATTTTGCTATTCTGTTGTTGTCAATTTCATTATTCTATTCAACCTAAAATTTTGGTTGTCTAACTAAATCTGACTAATCGCGATTAAATAGGTGTGGAATAAAATTATTATTCCCACCGACACCTCGACTTCTGGTGCAAAAATAGTACAGCATTTTTTTTCTTTTCTTTTGCTTATATCTCGAAAACGGTGTGTCCTATCGCAAAAATAATGAAAATTTGGACCCCCTTTATAAAACCTTCAAACACCTCTAAAACTCAACATGTGGATAATAATTTTTCATATTTTCCATGAAAAAAAGTGAAAATTCCATATAAATCACGTCGAGGCTGCCGACCCCGGCGCGCTGCTGGCTCTAAAAAAAAAACACGGGGTGGGGCAAACAAGTACCACGTTGCGAAGCCAAAACATACGACGTGCGAGTCGCGATTGTCAAATTCGATTTTAGTTGTGTCAAAATAGTTTTTAGATTTAGAGATTTTTTTTGCAGAATAGCGTTTAGATTCTCATAGTAAAAAGTAAGGAATTTTAGTTATAGTTTAGTTAGTTTAGTTCGGTGTACAACAGAATCGGCACCATTGTCAAAGCCAATTATTAAAAAAAAAAGTAACCGTGGAGTTTCTTGCCGGCTCTTCTCCATAGGTAACAACAATTTGGAACCGTGCACCTAGCTTCTGACGTTTCATAAGTGCCCATGCAGGTTTATATGAAATAAAATATTTGATTTTGATAGAAATAAAGATGCAGAGTTTGTTTGTTTGTACCTGCTATTTTCTGGAACCACCAGTCGGATTTGAAAAAGTATTTTTGAATTTTAACAGCTCAATTTTTGAGATAGATAATAAGCTATTAACATAACGCTATGATCTTTAAGACCCGAGCAAAAGGTAAAAAGTCCGAAAGAAATGAGCTGATCCATACATTTATGTTCGCATAACACGCCAGATTCTATGGATCAGCCCATTTTTATTTCACGATTTCAGTGTTGATCCGTATTAATGTGAATTTATTAAATGGTATATAATTTACATGGTATAATTTTAATTATATAATGTAAATGGTATTATTTTAATAATAATTTTGCATACCTACCTGAATTGGTGCAACACAGTGGACTGCGCATTCGCTTGACATATAGAAATGTATGATTATGTACTGTGTTGAGCAATAAACATTTGAATTTGAATCCTAATGTAAAAGTTATTCATAATGATGAGTAGAATGACACTTGTAAAGGATTAAAACAATCAACCAATCTATCAATCAACCATGCAGGTCATGGGCACGCCACGATTGCGGCGGTCTCCCCTCTTTGAGGAGTGGTTTGAGAGGCGGCATGGCGTCCTCACCTTCCGCCTGACGCAGGTCCTCACCGGACATGGTTGTTTCGGGAGGTTCTTGTTTCGGATAGGGCGGGAGGAAACGCTCGGGTGTTTCCACTGCGAAGGTCGCCCTGAGGACACGGTGGAACACATGGTGGCGGACTGCCCGGCTTGGGCGGAGCACCGCCGTTTCCCTTCTGAAGGCGATCGGCGGCGGCGATCTCTCGCGTCCGGCCCTGGTCCAGGCCATGGTACGGAGCGAGAGTGCATAGGTAGCTGTCACCTCCTTCAGCGAAGCAGTAATGCTCGCAAAGAGGGAGGCGGCGCACGTGAGGGAGAGGCAGTTTATGCGCCCTCGCGACCCTAGCCGCTGCAGGATACGGAGACGCCCTGGGCGTCGGGAATCCTAGGCCGATTTCCGGCCAACGTAGGCATGAGCTTGCGGACAGCGAGCTACCCATTACTCGCTGTCCGCAAGCTCATGCCTACGTTGGCGTAAGGACCAAGCCCAAGTTGACGGCGCGTTGTGTTCCACGCGCGCCTCAAAGAGATGTCAGCACAAACCGAAGGGGCCCGCAAGGGCCGATGCCTGCCAGGGGTGCGGGTTTGTTCGAAAGAGATACCACAGCCCCTGGCTTAAGGGCTACTGAAGGAACACGGGTGGGTTTTAGTCAGTAAAAGTCTGACACGCCCTCCTGCTTCACCCAGAGCGGGAGAAGTTATTTGATGATTTCCCACCCAAAAAAAAATAAAAACCATGCAGGTCAAATTCAAGTTGTTTAATTTAAAGTACCTACATACAATACTTGCAGTCTTTGGGATAATCAACACACATAACTACACCGTTGCAATCCTCGAAGAGTTAGGCAAAAGTGTACCTAATATTACACCCACATTTTGTCAGTTAAAGTTCCATGTAATAGGGGGAACAGAAATTGTACAAAAAAGCATCGTGCCTTCTTTTAAATTTTATGACCACCAATATTTGGTTACACCGGTGGTTGGTTCGGTAGCAGACTGTATAAAATCAAAATTCAATCTCGATTTTTAAATCTGTACTTACATCTAAACTACAAAGAAATACAATTGAAGTGTATGTTTGTAATTTCAAAAGAACAGCTTTTTATTAAATGCATTTATCAAGATATAGATAAGAGTCATGTGTTTATTTCAATTTCGAAAGTTCCGTATCTGGTATCAATGTTTTAAAAATTCTCTTAACTTTCGAACATGTAGAGATAGGATTTTTAAAAAAACCTTCCAATATCGTTTGATTTCATCCAAAGAAGACATGCCCTAGGTGTGTATTTACCCTTTCCGTCACACGTTGTATATGCTACTGGAACAAAAACTGACCTAAGTTACCGTAGGCTACTTTTTGGTCTAGAAGCACGTTCCCGTGGGATAGTTTCCGTAATCCACGAGAGTAAAGGCCCTTGGCGCAGCCAGTAATAAAAAAAAAGTTAGTATGTCTAGCATGCAATCTTGGTATCACAAAGTGCCGCAAGGACCTATGTATTTTAATTTGATGATTATCACCAAGGTACTTATCGTGTGCAAGCTTTAAAAGTAAACTAAGGAAGTCATTTCACTGCATATCCTCATAAAGGTCTCTCATAAGCTTCTTTCGTTCGTACTTACGTAACTACATGTTCAAGCTATCTTTAAACTTTAAAACATGCTCTTCAATGTGAATCGCTCATGGGTGGTCCTAGGCTAGAATCAAGTTTTTTTATCAGCGAGATTGGTGTTAGTGTTAAAAAGTCTATTTTTTCGTCTGTGGCTTCGGATTGCAAAAATATGATATCAAGCCGTTACGAAATAGCCACAAAACTGTAACTATAGTACAAAACACAAACAATTAGGCATAGATATTTATCTAAGTACACAAATAGCAAATTCCTAGTGCAATAAATATTTCAATTCTGAGATATGACCTGTTTCATAATACTAAATATTTCTATAGTTCATTTTTTAAACCCAAATACTAATCTGACAGATGTAATGTCAAACTCATGTCAAACTCCTGCACCAAAAAAGCAAAAAAAAAAACAACAAAAGCCTTGAAATGTTAGATAAGACCCTGGGATTAAAAAAACGAACTTTAGTTTCCAAAATACAATGTTTGCAACAACATAAAATTAAAATCAATAACAACAGGAGAAAATAACTTTGTAATATAGTGCTCGTCATTGCACAATCCATATACATATTTGAAATCGCTTATCGAATCAGTACCACTCTCGATGCGATAACACAAAAGAGGTTAAACGTATTGTTACACTAAAGTGCTCAAATTGACATCCGTTAAAGTCCATTAAAAGATAAACAAGTTAATAAAAGAGATATTTTCACCAACAATACGGATAAATCGCCGAATTTAACCTAGTCGTAAATAAAAAGAGCTCGTTAAAAACTCTCGTCTCGCAAATACATGCATGTAAATTTTTGCAATAAAACTTTTAGTTTTGACAATAAATTCAATTGGGCTGTCAATAAATTTTCAAAGCATAAATCCTGCCAAGGTCTATAGTGTGACGTCGTAAAAGCACTTTTATAGCCGCTTACTCGGAACAATAAAGAAATGTGTCAATGTGGGAAATTAAACCGTAATTATATTAAAACATCCGTTAACTCTTGGTTAGTGCTTTGCACGATTTAGCTCCGTGTCAATAAAGGGGAACAAAATGTTTTAAGCGCCTGAAGTAGCCCGGAGATCCCGGGTGTTAATTTTTTTATGACCCTCTAAATTGCTAAGCGAACACTAATTTAGGAAACGCAGTGTTTCCTTTTTTTCGGTTCCTACCTGAGCTTATAGAACAAAGTTCTTTAACGCAGCTTGCAGTGGCAGTAAACTTGAAGAAATGGTCACGTAACGTAAAATCGCTATGCCTCCTTCCATGCGACTTTTATTATTTATTAGAAAGAGACTGATTGAGAGAAATAGTTTTCATTGTTTTCGAGGGTGCTAAAGCCGATAGTGAGGTCAACATGAAAATCCAAGATGGCGGCTGCAAAAAGGTTTTTCTTGCCATAAGTGTTGTTTTCATGGTTTTCGACGGTGCCGAAGCCAATGGTGAGGTGAAAATTTACAAATTTTTCATCATGGTTGTCCATTTCATGGTTTTCGTGGTTATTTACATCTACTAGCCCTACTCGGCACGTTCTACTTGGATGGGCAGAAAAAATCACAACAGTGAAGTGGTATACCAAAGCTGCGTATACTATTAGTTCTGAATTTGTGTCAGTTCAAAGCGGTGACGTCACTGGGACTATTTTTATTTTCACTATACATAACCACAGTGATGCTTTGTTTTAGAAAAACTTGCACACTAGAATTAACTCCCACAATACCTTTATGTCTTTGTGATACATACACGCTAAAATATGGAGAGCATTTTTAAATATCTACCTCATTCGTATTTTTATGTTCTCCCTCAGTCGATTTTGCAAAGAGGAGACAGGTGTTTTGTAAAATAAAAGGAATCAAAGAAGTACGTAGATATAAAAAATTAAATAAAAACAATAATGCGTTTCAGCTGTTTTCGCCTTTAAAATATTAAAACGTCGTTTTAATTATTTGTTATAACTTAACTTTCTCTTAACAATTTCTTACGTTAGTTCTGACAATATCTTTTCCGTAATTTGTCACCAGTGACTTAACGATTACCCACTGACATGAATAATTTGGAGATAATATTACACACAAAATGGTGTGCCACAGCCTACACAATTCATGACTGTAAATATTACAAACCAACAATAATTCTGTGGAATATATTTAGACTGTGGCCAAGTTTACCGGACTTTTTGGTAGACAGCGCCACCGGAGTGACGCTTTTGTTTTTGTGAGACGTTCCAAATGTCACAAAGCGTGAATAATGATCGTGGAACGTGACGAAAAGGCGGGTGTTCCAGTAATATTTCGTGTGTCTTTAAGAAATATGACAGTTCGTTTTATACTTTGATTTGACAGGATTTGGTTTAGTATCGAATGTCTTGGAAGCATTTCAACTGGCTCGGATATAATCACATGAATGGATTCTTTAGAGCGGAAGCTAATTAAGTCTGACTTCGCTCACTAGAGTAATTATCGAGGTGTTAATTACTAGTATCTACCAATTTTGGTGTGAGTATAATTTGTTGCTCCATATAATCTGAGTATCGAATGGCACTTAATTTTTATGTTGGTGATTAATTAGCTTTCCGAAAACGTGTTTTATGCTTGTTTTTATGTCGTAAATCTTTGTCAGTTCAAATTAACGCTGACGTTTGTGCCAAAATTAAGGCAGTAATATTAAAGGAAATATAATTATTACGGTACATGATGTTGGTCGTGGTGTTGGTTGGTGTGGTTGGATCGTTGGTCTAGTGGTCGCAAGTGCTACTGCTGAGCAAGAGTTCGTGGGTCCGATTCCCAGGTCTGATCAAATCAAATCAAATCAAAAATCAAAAATATTTATTTTCTAGAATATGGTACAGAAGGTGTTACAGTGAATTTGTTTCAGCATATCCTGCCATAACATGGCGTGCAAATGTAGTCACAATCAGCAATTAATCTATAAATTAATCCTATTCACAAAATAACAGCTTTTATTGATTTGTCTTCTAGATAGTCTTTTATAGTATAATAACTTTTACATAGCAACAGTTCGTTTTTTTTTTTAAACATTATCAACGGTAAGCCTTGTAAACTACTTGGTAAATGATTGTAAATAACTGACAAAGTGTTATTGGGTTTTTTAATCCGGAATTTCGCAGTAGCCGCCCATAGTCTGGATTTGTGCCAGATTGATGGAAATAGGCTCGCCCCCTATTACATAGGACTTAAAACAAAATTGGCGAAATGTGGGTCTATTGTAGACACGTCACCTCTGCCAAATCCTTCGGAGAAACAAGGCGTGATGTTTTGTTATTTATGTTCTCTTTTTTTATATGTCTGATTAATGTTTATTACCTACTTAATTAATAACCTATGGCAAACTATGAATATACAAGCTTATTTTTAGTATATGCGAAACCTGAAACACGTGTCTAGTATTCTTATGTAAAGAATCTATGTACAAAATTTCAAAGCTGTATCATGAAAAATCACAAAGTTGTAACCTTATTATGTTACCTAGTTGTCTACAGAAGAAACATGGTCACCATAGGCCCCACGCGCCACCCGCGCGTCCAGCGTGGTTTGTGCTTATTGATAATAATTAGGCAGTAGGTACCTAATCGTATAGCAATTGTTTAGTAATTAAATGGTGATAATAAAAAAAATTTTTTTTGGGAAAAAATATAACATGGTGTAAAAACGATTGGAATCGATTCAGTTCCTTATTCTGAACAAACTATATTCAGGTTTCGCATATACTAAAAATAATGTTGTATAAACTGCCTTCAAGGAACTTACTTACGAGCAAAAAACAGTGGCACTCCAGGAGTGCCGACAGAAGTGATTTTTTTTTACAATTACGTGTGTATTTTTTGAATCGTTAGGAAATGTTTTTTGAATCGTCAGATTAAACAACGTTCAACTTACGTTCATCGTTGTTCGTTCATACATTCGTATTGTCAGTGGTGTTGGTAACGGTGTCGCGAGTTCAATTGCTTTTTCCATCTCAAAAAATGCCCAACGCGCCTAAAGAACTTTCACTTCAAAAAAACTATGAGTAACGGTTAAATTCTAAATATAGCTCGACAGCTGGAACTTTGAGGATTTGCCTCAGTCTTTCTGAATTAAGCCTAGAAGCCCAAATAGCGTTCCTTCATTCTCCAACCCATTAAATTCAGCCGCAACACTTATAGCAGTTCCATACAGAGACAATCCATCAGATTTGCAAACTGTGGCTCCCAAATATACCAACTTAACTGTTGGAATCCATCAAGTTACAGTCCTCTGATGGTTCGAATCGCACTGTTAAGCCCGGATACAAATTTAAATCGGCAGAAATAGTAACATTTGAAATTCGGTGGCGAGATTGAAAAGTGAACGATACAGCGTTTCACTATGCTCTGAGAAACACGATCCGTCTCCTTTAGCAGTCGTCGAGGCGATAAATTTTGTGGAATCTAATATAGCCGTGATTTGTGCACTGTAGTTTCGGATTCAATCTGACAGTTTGAATAAAGTTACACATGAATTAGATGCCCGTAAAGTAGCTCCCACTGAATTTACGTTGCAATATTGTTGATAACTTAATTATGTCGGAGTTTGTAGTATGTAAGTGAATTAGGTACGCTGGATTGTTTAAGTTTGGATTTTGTTATACATAATGACGTCAAAATCTATTTTGTTTATCGTTTAATCTAATTCTGTCTCGTTTTTGTCCTTCACAAACTGGTAGGTAACGAATTTTCTAAACGATTTTTTTTCCGACATCTGGTTTAAATCCAGTGTTTTTCTAATTTCACTTATTCTAATCTTATTCGAGCAATGGGGGAGTAGTGGCCCAGTGGTAACGGCTGCGATTTACGAATAGGTCGTAGGTTCAAACCCTGAAAGGCGTTTAGTTTGTGTAAATTATTTCATCGCCACTGCTTTGAAATACGGTGAAGGAAAACATCGTGGGGAAACCGACATGTCTTAGAACCAAAAATTCGAAGACATGTGTCACCTACCAGCCCACACGCGACCCGCGTGGTGGATTGTGGCCCACTCCCTTTCACAAAGAGGAGGTCTATGTCCCAGCAGTGGGAACATTAAAGGCTGAATATCCAATCTTATTACAAAAGTAGGCCTCGGTGTCATGTTTTGCCTATGTCTTTTCAATTTATTCGTTTCCGACACCCTTAATGCGTAACGCACTATCAGTCAGAATCTAAATCATTTTGATGGGCTAAATCCATTGCTTCTTAATAACATATTTGAAAAACTGATGTTGTTGAACTGTCAAAGTAAGTGTGTGACGCCTTTACCACGTTGTTTCCTTATGATCGGTGTTCAAAGGTTAGATAGATTTTAATTAAAAGTTTAACGTCAATTACGACACAAGTTATAACAAGATTTAACGTCAGGCATGTCATAACATCGGCAAGACAGGTCAAATTACCAAATCGATATTGCGAACAATCCTTCAATGTCGTCACATCATTTTACAGCCGTACTTAAAACTTTGGAATTATCATTAAATACAACTTTGGAAACATATTAAACCTCCGCAAATCAGGTTCGCTTTACGATCAAGGGACCCAAAGAATTTATGAAACCAAACCGTACTATTTACGATTCGCACAGCAATCTATAACTCACCAACAGGAAAATGCTATCCTTACGATTTCATTACAATAAATCTCATGGCCCGAGTTATAAAGTTTTGTGTCGATCGAAACTAAACTAAGTAGATAATGTACTCTGGTCAGGCCATTCTTTACCTTGTTATAAGTCCCACAAGTGAAATTAAACTCGAATGTAATAAAGATAAGGTTGATAATCAGAACTTGGAATATTATACTCTACAACTTTGAGTATTTGATAAGTGCAGCCTGATAAGTTGCAAGCGATAATTGACCCATTATTTAAAGGGAAATGATAAGTTTAAATCTTGCTGTAGTATCTAGGATTGTGATTGGAATTCCATCAGCACTTGTGCTTCGATTCTTTGTGTATCTTATCGCAATAAATATTTACGATCACGATATTTAAACGATTTTGGTAAATTGATCGTTTTGTAATTTGGTTATCGAGGGTCAGTTTCCGTGTTAGATTAGAGTGCAAGAAATTAATTCAATAATCATAAATTTCCACGTTTGCCACGGAATTAATGTAAATATTTACAGTTACAGAAGTGACTTTGATAAACTATCTTGATAAGATAGTAGTGAGATTCAATAACGTAGAAAACCACTTCACATATTAAGATATGTAATTGATTTTATTAATCGATTTGTACACTTTTCTATGATTTTTATTATATTTACACACATTACCAAACTGATTTGCATCCGTAAAACGTCTTTGTAACCTAGGGTCCACCAACCAGGGCCCTAATTCTGTATGGTTATAATGATTCCCCGCGGAATCTTACTACGTTCAAACTACCAAACCAATGTAACGGTATGGAATATTAAGGAAAATTTGTCGATATATCGATACAGTATTTGCAGATTTCGTGTGTGACTGTACTAGTTGTCTGCTGAACTTAACAAACGGATAACCTAACTCAATTTTATGTGCAACAAAATACTTCTCATCGACCATGTCCTGATCTATATTCCTTATTGTTATGAACCGCTTATCTAAAAAAAGACTCGATACTTGAACACATTTATAGAATCGTAAAACGATTTTACGATCCCGAAGCATAATCCAAACATAAAATTATAAACGTTATGTATTAAAGCAACCGAAAATCATAAATCGGCGTTTTCGTAACATAAATACATGTTTTCTATTGAGGGTGGGCACACTAAGTCTTAAAATAGCTGTGCAAGTGAACAGTTAGAGTTAAATATTGTGCTATTGTGCCTTTAATGTCTGTAAAGTGCATATAAACTGGTTTAGTGATGTTTTCAATGCACTTGCTTATTTATATCTTGCCATCCCTCAAATAGAAGTATGGAATTTATACATTTTTGTTTTAACGTCTCTCGACATGAGATTTTGGAACTTAGTTCGTTACCGCACGTTATACTTACCCTATAGACTTGGCGAATAAGGGCTAGACAAAGTGTGCCTAACATTTGTTGGTCCCGAGGACGATTTTTTTTTTTTCATTTAGTTACTCTTAAACCTGAGACACTAAGACCAAAACAGACAGCAGTAGTAACCCAGTGGAATCGGCGGCCACAGCTTACGAGTTGTTGATCGTGGCTTCGAACCCAGACAGGCGCTTTCATTTGTGAAAATTAATTTATTACCACTGCTCTCAAAACAGTGGAGATTACTTAGAACCAAAAATTCAAAGAAATGTGATAAATGATAAATGATTTTATTTCTGTAAGTAGGTTTGTACAAACACTTTTACACGTCAATCATATTTTTTAAACTAGATGAGGTCGGCGTTTCCTATCTGACTACTCTGAGAAGAAAGGCCGAAACAAACTCAGAGGTCACAGTCTCTTTTAAAGTCCAGACATAATCTTGGTCAGATCATGTGAAGACCATGTGGATTGGTGTCTGAAATGGTCTTTTGAGGAAAGAACCACGCAGATTGAGTTGACCTGTCCATTCAGTGCACGCATGTATCAGTAATCATACGGCTCAACTCAGAACTTGAGGAGCTCAACGATTTGACGAACAATACCAAAGAAAGGACATTTGGGTAGGCCGCATAAAGTACTAAAACTGCCAGATTAACATTAAAAACGAACTGAGAAAGAGACGAAACACGAAAACAAAAATACCACATAGTCCTCACATTCACAATAATTAAAGCAAAAATAATATTATACTTCTCAAAGTAAATATTCATGTCAAAGTGTATATTATAATAATCAAATGTCAAAGTGTAAATAATAATAATCAAATGTCAAAGAGCAAAACAAAGAAAAAACAACATTCAGTATACAAAATTGGAGCAGGTCAATCCCAAGCTTTTTTGTCCTCAATATAATCTTTAACGGTATGAAAGGCTTTCAGGCACAACTTACGTTTGATGAATGATTTAAATTTATTGAGACTTAGATCTTGAACATGGCTTGGAAGTTTATTATAAAAGCGTATACATTGACATCTGAATGACCCACCTATTTTCTTGAGCCTTGTTGATGGTACAACAAATTTGTGTTTGTTCCTAGTATTTATACTATGGATATCACTGTATTTTTTAAACAATTTAATATTTTTATGAGCATATAAAAGATTTTCATAAATATACTGTGAAGGCACAGTCATTACATTTATCTCCTTAAATCTATCACTGAGAGAGTGTCTCGGACTTAATTTATAAATTGATCGGACAGCTCTTTTCTGCAAGACAAAAATAGTGTGAATGTCGGCGGCATTTCCCCACAATAGAATACCATACGACATTACACTATGAAAATAGCTAAAGTACACTAAGCGGGCTGTCTCTACATCAGTTAAATTACGAATTTTCCTAACAGCGTATGCTGCAGAACTTAGCTTTTTCGACAATTTAGCTATATGTGGGCCCCACTGAAGCTTGGTATCCAAAGTTAAGCCCAAGAATACAGTGCTATCTTCAGGATTCAATTCTTCGCCCTTTATCAACACATTAGTTTTCACCTGCTTAACGTGAGGTAGCGTAAACTTAATGCATTTGGTCTTTTTTTCATTAAGAAGCAAATTATTAGCATTGAACCAGTGAACTACTTTTGAGATTGCGCTATTTACATCGTCATTAACAAGTTGCTGACGTTTAAGTCTAAACAAAAGTGAAGTGTCATCCGCAAACAACACTATATCATGATTATCCTTTATGAGGCTCAGTCAGCTCAGTGCGGGTATGTGACATCTACATACCCGCACTGAGCTGGGCACTGGGCTCTGGCATGGTGGATAATAGCATTGGGAAGATTATTGGCGAATTATGTACTCTTACATTTAATGTGCCTGTTATATAATACGTTTTACCCAGATGAAGGAACTTCCTCCTATCCGGGAGTCCCACGACGCCTCTCGACTTTTATTCCATCTTGAGTCTCCTTCCAACAGTATGCAGTTAGGCACAGTCCTCAGCTAAACATAGGCCTTTTAAATCGTACCATATGTCTGATTTCAGTCCTCATTCGCCATCTGCCAACAATGGAAAAATAAATTCAGATAATTTGCTGCAATTCACTATTAATTCATACTACAACTGATGTGTATTATTATGATTTCAATACTATTTGTAGAACGTGATTCACTTGAGCTATAAAGCATTAAGACCTAATACTTACTACCAACCAATGGATCCTCGACAATCGTTTCTGTTCCTATTGTTAACGACACGTTCCCAATACGTCATTTTGACTGCGATCGTGCTAATACTGTTACGGCGAAACGCATCTGCCTGCCATAATGGATTTTGTACGGTATTATGCAATTATTGAATCGGTTTTATGGTGCAATGTCGCTATTTGTCACTTAAAGTTATTGGTCTCTATTGTGCGTGAAAGTGTAACAATTATTTAGCAGCTTTCGTTGAAAGGTAGTGAATGTAGAAATTGCTATAAATACAATATTAAAACCTTTAATGTGTTTAAGTAAAAATACGGTCTCACTAAAATAGTTTATATTTTTGAAACGACCAAAACATTAGTTTCCAATTTAAGTTATTGATATGAAAAACTTTCATCAGACTATCTTCGTCTTAATTCGGTCTAAGATTAAGCGTTATAAATCAATCATCTTAAAATATTAGAATTTCTAGAATCAAACAATTTATTTGATCCAACGAAAACTTATGAAGCTAATAACCGTTAATGCGAAGAACACAAAAAGGCGACGACAGATCTGTACTGAAATGTTTACGAGAAAGAGACGTTCATTATGACAAGTACTGTAAAGTATGAAGTGAGTTAATATTCTCTGTTCATTCATGAAAATGTTTAGGTTATGGAATATCTTAGTGATCTTTTATTGAAGTAGTGGTCGAGTAGTGGTGGCCGAGTGGTAATGGCCCCGAATTACGAGTAGGTAGGTCGTGGGTTCGAACTTTGAACCCAGGCAGAAATTTATTTACTTTGTTTAAATAATTTCATCACCACTGCTCTCAAAACGGTGAAAGAAAACATTGTGAGGAATCCGGTCCTAGAACTAAAAGTTCGAAGACATCTACCAACACGTACCGGGCCCGCGTGGTGTTTTAGATCCAAAACTCAAACTGCAATTATTCTTCTAGACCCAGAACTTCTGAAACCAGGCAGCTTTTTTAATAATCTGTAAAAAATGAGCCAGCAAAAGCCACTGTGTGAGAAGCAGACTACAGATCTTAAAAAATTCTCGGCAAGTCAGATCGTCAAAGTCCCTATAAATAAGGCGAAGCGGGGACGGTTCAAATGAATTCGCCATTCAATATCACGCTACATTTTCTTTTAATCTGTTTAAATGACGACAGATTTACTGATACAGATTTTCATTTAACGTTCTGAATATTTTCGTCCGTTTTTAGTGGCCCGCGTCGGAATTGGGAAAACGGTTCGTGGAAAATAGTCTTTTTTCAGTCTGTGTAATCACGTTCTTTTCTTTTAAGCTGTCCCCTATCAGTAACTGGAACAGGTTGGAACACAACATTTTGAAAATGTATGACATGACCGTGTATTGTGCGATGTCATGTTAAAAGTGACTAAAAAGTTCGATGACAATACTTTCTTTTCTAAGTGTTAACCACCGCTCCACGTGCTCATAACACAGAAAGGAATGATATGGTGATACCCTAAAAATGCACTAAATCTCTGGGGTAAGAGAGACACCCAACACTTAATAGGGAGGGACATGAGGGACTCAACCAGGAGTTCCCCATGACGAAAGCTATAAATAACCGGCTACCTAAACAATTTATCTTTGATAAAGCTTCACGATGATCGCCGATGCGAGGAGTTATGCTCGCAAACCTACGCAACTTCACGGATGGATCAAAAACAGGTAGTGGCACAGGTTCTGAAATCTTCTCGGACGACTTACACATAGCCATACTATTGGAAGCCCAGACAGAGTGTTCCTGGCTGATAATGGGCATCTAGCTTGGGAAATCATCAAATAACTTCTCCCGCTTTGGGTGGAGCAGGAGGGCGTCCACCCGTGTTCCCTCAGTTGCCTGTATGCCAGGAGCCATGGTATCTCTTTCGAACAACCCGCATCCCTAGCAGGCATCAGCCCTTGCGGGCTCCAGCTGATGGTGCTGACGTCTCTTTGAGGCGCGCGTGAAACACAACGCGCCGTCGACCCGGGCTTGTCCCTTACCCGACAGCGAGCTACCTATTACTTGCCTGCCTCCTGCTGCGACTAGGGCCGTGAGGGCGCATAGACTACCTCTCCCTCACGTGCATCGCCTCCCTCTTCGCGAGCATCGCTGCTTCGCAGGAGGTGACGGCTACCCATACACTCTCACTCCGTACCAAGGCCAGGACCAGGGCCGGACGCGAGAAAACGCCGCCACCGATCGCCTCTACCGGGACACGGCGGTGCTCCGCCCAAGCTGGGCAGACCTCCACCGTATGCTCCACCTTGTCCTCAAGGCAATCTCCGCAGTTGGGAGGTTAAGTACCAATCAATCCGCATACTCTAAAACAGCATGCTTGTCGTGCAAACAGATGCAGAATCAACATCGAAAGATACAAAATGCCGAAGGTTTCCTGCAAATGAACACTAAAATCTTTTAATACACAAAGCGGTGACGGATTTTCTTCTTCAAATTAACTCACAGTTTTATCTGTCAATAAAGTTGATAGGCATCTGTCTGTTTTAGAACAGTTAAGGCCACCGTCCACGACGTTTGACCCGAATTCCACAACATTACTATTTCGATGGAGGCACTGCCCCGCTGGTTTAAAGGTCGACTGGTGAGCGTGAGGTCCTGTATACGATTTCCAGATCGGACAAAGTGTTATTGGGTTATTCCATTAGGAATTTCTCAGAGGGTCCGGAGTTTGGAAGTTGGCGGTATGAAACCCCCGTGCCCTGGAAAGCATGATAAGCCGTTGGTCCGGTGCCTGATCTCTCTGTGGTTGCATCGGATTGCCGTCCCATCGGACTATAAGAGTGACGGAAGAGAGAGTGCATCTGTATCTGCGCACATACTTGTGCACTATATTGTCTCCTGTCCTACTGTAAAGCTAACATTTACAGGGTACGTCTTTCATTGACTTGAATGTGCCCTGGCAGCTGAGAGTATGTCATGCTCACTCTTGAATGTCTCGCTGGTGGTGGCGTGTGTGTTGGATCATTAAGTTCCCTACAGAATGGTTGAGGTGAATGGTACTGATCCATACGTCATATTCGTGAAAGGGCGCCGCCAGTGGGGACTGGTAATCTCTTAGCTCCCACGGCTTATTTAAATTTCTGAATTTTTATTTTATTTTTGTTTTAAATACGGACGCTTTTAATGTGCACGTCTTTTTACATCGTTCTCACATTGATAATTTCAACATAATGATGTGACCAACTTTTCTTACCAATATAATTATTTTAAAAGAATGTCCATGGATTTTCTTGCCCGTTCTTTTCCATAGGTACCTACTCCGCTTTGGAATGGGCAACTAACTTCATCTTTCTAACTCACCGACCTTGACAATTCAAAGGTGCCTGTAATTGGTTTAAGTATTTGAAATAAATGCTTTGAGTTTGAGTTTGAGCTTGTCCTCTGTTGAGATTAGCCGCTATGGTCATAATACGGTACACTAGGTATTTCGATAGTGGTCGGTACAAGACACGACTAACAGTAACTAACGCGTTACTATAACTTTTTTGCGTTTAGTTGTGTCCTGTTAAGATATTCTGGCTACTTATTGGTAATTTGAGTTTGTAACACGTTACTTTTGAGTAGCGTCGTGGACGATCAGCCTTAATCGTAATGACCATTTCTCTGAAATGAACTTCGTATTCGCTTTTCATTGCTCGATTAGTTAGACGAGTCTAATAATGGAGTGTTATTTAGCCGGCAACATGATCGGTTTGCGATCGTTTGTCGGCTATTAATATAGAGTTTCGTGTTAATTTGTTTGTAGATGAGATTCTGGCAACTATTCAGGAATAACACAGAGATTGGATTCGGATCAGTTTAACTCAGTGATTGACACTAACACTATGCTTAAGAAATCGATTCAAAATGAAGTTTAAGAAGACATAAACAGTTTTAAACAAAGTAGTAGGTATGCATTTGTTAAAAGCTTCATAGACTGCGTAGGAGACAAATAATAAACTATTCGACCAACAAGCTTAAATTAACTTTAACTGAAATGGGAAATATCATCATCGTTTACTATTTTCAGTTTGCTGTCAAAAACAATCACAGCTCAAGCATGTTTGATTACAAAACACACCTTGTATAATTGCATGACGTCAGAGCACACTATTTGCTTTCCCACGTCGGTGTCCAAGTGACTAAACAGTTTAATACACGGCTAACGTTTAATGAACTAGTCATTAGCTCTGAATTAAGGTTAACGCTTCTGTGTTTACAACTGTTTATTTACACTGTGGTGCAACGAATTTGGGTATTGTTAAAATGAAGTTAAGGAGACAATGACGTTAAATAGTTTGTGAATGGGTGCTGTTTCTTTTGATCTAATTTAGTAGAGAGGCCATAGTAAAAATATATGTACTACAATGCTGCTATTTCTAATCTGATGGCAATCCTAATTGCAGCAATAATGATTCTTCAGTCGCTTGTTGCTGCAATCAGGATTGAAGACCAATGAGACAACGAAAGCGACCGTGACTGCCGTGTTAGTGGTTGCAAACGCAAAGAATCATTTTTCCAGAGGACGTTTTTCCCGTAATCTGTATTTCTTTCTGTATAGGCACGTAGCAGCCAGTAACTAACCCGATTAACACTGTTACTTTTACGTATCATCTGAATTGACACAAAATGCTTCCATACATTGCTTTTCGTCATTCCATGTAAGTACAGGCTGATGAGAGTGAATACTCTCCAATTATCACGTTTTTAATAAATGGTAATTTTCCTCAATAATTGAGATTAGAAAAAACTGCAGTGGATATGGTCAGCAACAAAAGTTGTTAATCGACTTTTGTTGCTGACCATATTACCTTTAGTAAAATTATAGCACTTACTGTATGTACACCTTCTTCAGCGGAATCCAGGCGTTATGTTAAGTTACGTAATTTGAGCGGCAATATATTTGTCAGTCTTGATTGTAGCTTTATTATCCTCTGGCTAGTGCTCATTGAAACGGCCTCTATTAGGCCATATTCAGAGGATGACTGATGTGAATTACGCGCCTTAGTTATGGCCAATTTATACTGTGACAATAGTGTGGATGATTAGTAGGAGTTATGGTAGGAGTACATTGAATATTGCAAATGTATAGAAACAGGCTGGGAAATTCTTGCTTACACTACATTCATTTAGTAGATTGATTCATAATTTTATAACTTTTAACTACTGGTAAAATATGGCTGAATTTGTTCCAGATATTACCATGATTTTACTGTACCCATGTTTGCAAACTGAAATATCTTTATGTTTACAGTTTTAAACACTACGACAATTTGCCGTGTCATAGCTATTTCATACAAATGTCAAGGAATTACAGCTGTAATTTGATTATACGAACAATTTAAATTGGTAGATTTTATAAACAATTATCTAAGTATTAATCGTTTCCCAGAGCTTTCCTTTAATCGAGTCAGATTGATAGTATTATTTAAGTGAAATAGGTAGGCTTTTTAAGCTCATTGAACTTCGTAGGCACTGTAAGATAGTTACCATATTATTCAGCCAAGCTGCAAAGCTATCCATCAGCAGAGCGACGTTCGGTTGGCATGTCTGATTGGCTACAGTACCCTGCCGTACGTTATCTCTACTTTCTTGTTGGCTCTCAGAATTCTGCTAACCAATCCAGTAACAAGAACCTCATTTGTTTTAACAACATCAAGATTGGGTTGTATTTGTATGGTAACATGATGTCAACTTGATGTATCTTATGATCATGAGGCATCATTAGTGGTATCTTTTGAAAACAATGTTAAATTTTCAAGTCGGGAAAATAGTAAGCGAATTTTGGTATTAGGAAATCTTCAGAGGTAGTCACGGCGTTCGAAATTCTCCAAATATAGGTATTAGGTACCTAAATTAAGATGGAAATATCTCAATGTTTTCTGTGAACTGTAACTACAACACTTCTTACAAGGAAGAAAACACGTGTAGCTAAATGGTAATAAAAGGCTACGTGACTTAGTACCTCTTTAATCTTCTATTATAGGTCGGTTATTGTTTCTGTCTCCTGTTTCTATTAATCAAAGTCTGTGTTCATCATCTGCTTAGCCGGCCTCCAGTCGAACCGGATATAGCAGAATATCAATATTTTACTCAAGCTCTGTGTATGTTGATAAATATTGTCTTAATTTGTCTATAGTAATGTGTTAGTGCCTAATTTCTCACAGTCTGGGTGGAGTGGGAGAATGTTTTAGACTTTTACTGACTAAAACCCACCCGTGTTCCTTCAGTTGCCTGTGTGCCAGGGGCCACGGTATCTCTTGCGAACAACGCGCATCCCTGGCAGACCGAGCGTTCACCTTAACTTCCATACTTTACCTACTCAATATTTGCATGTCACAAGATGGTGGAATGTGTTTTTCCATTCAATTTTGTGTCTTGTTCAGTCAGCGTCAAAAATACTGGGACGTTCAAAATGATCTCAATTAATAAGAAAATTAAACTTTATCTCAATTGGATAAAATTCTTGTCAGAATGACAGTTGTTGTGTACTGTCTTCATTCTGAAACGTAATTTTTGAACAGTCTTTTCGTACCGATATCATTGACGCTGACTGTACTTTACCTACTAAAGTTTATGCAAATAAATGACTTTCATTGGATTTAAAAAATATCTAAGAGTTGTACTTTAAAAACGAAGTCAATCTAGCGTCAGTTTTCAGTACAACCCTCTGCATCTAAACATTTCCCATACGACTTGCTTAAACGCCTCCTGATTACCATTAATTCGTTTCGGACTCGCCACTATTCTGTGACACACACAACAAGGTATAATGAGACATAAGACGGGCAAGCCCGTATACATGTCAACATCAGGTTCTGGTATTCAATACAATCGCTTATTGGCTGTATAATAGTTGTATGAGTGACAAGCCCGCATCACGAATGAATACAATGTAATGTATGTATTTCGGAGTTACTTTGAAAGTTCGTGGGTTTGGGAAACGGTTGTTGAAGTTTTATTTATTTTCAGGATAGGTTTAAATAAAATTCTGTTGTGTTAAGTGATTTTTTTATGTACTAAAAAGGATTCTCGCAAAATAAACAACACTACAAATTCCGTGCGAACCACAAGTTGAATCTTAGGAGTAATGTAAATGTAACTTCTTTTGCTAAATTGTTTGTGCTTGTGATCTAAGACGATTTTGGAGAAAAGCCTTTGGCCGTCCCTTAAGGTATTAGAGTAGGTATCCATATTTTTAAGTAATTTTATTGTTAAAAATAAAACCTTGTTAAATCTTGCATGGTCCTATATGAAAACAAAGGAAGTACCTACCATCGAAGTTCATTATAGTCGTTTTGTAGGTTTGCCAAACGAACGAAGTTGTTTGAATTTGTAAGGTTTCCACAGTCGTATGTATTATTATTTATAGTGAAGCCGTATGAGCCTGTCCGTCCTGTCTGCCAAGTCACGATTGAATTATATTTATACACGTTTATTTATGCGTATAAATACGTATTATGATATAATGCTAAAAACTTTAGAAAATCATACTCGTGATACTGGGACACAAGTGACGAAACTTTCATGCACTTTCGACGCACACTAGGCAGCCAATATTATGTAAGAAGCGTTATGCGTAGATAATATGTACCTACTATGTAAATATTAATCTAAATTATATGACAGTAAGTAAAACATCAATACTACATGCAGTTACTTATCTTACGAATAAATGCAAACAATCCACTCCTTTTCCCTAAACAAGAACCTACAAAATCAGTAGTAATAAACAAACGTAACACACTCACTACATTAGGTACACCTCTACACAAAACTCATAAATCAATTCTCAACAATACATACAGAACATAGTCCTTCCAGTTAGATTCGCGAATATAACAAAAGTATGAAAATGAACGAGGTGGGCCATCAATCATAGGGGTACAAAATTAAACGTCACACGCGTGTTGGACCCCGGACCCCGGACTGGACGCGTGTGGCGCAGGTTAATGATGATACAGAGGTTACTTAAGGGAATCTTGTTGTTACGAGAAATATTATTACTATAGTGACTCGTAGGAATGAAGATTAAGAAGTGATGGACTTGGCAAAAGATGGAATTGATAAAACTTGAGAGTTGAATGAAAAATACAGGAAATGTTAATACAGCGCAAACAAATTTAAAATGTAAAAAGTTAGTTATCATTATAATATAATCTTATAACTATAAAATATGGTCATAGATATAAATTAGGAAATTGCAGAAATAACAAAAGCTCATATTGATTGATTGATAAGGTCTTGGTGTTATAGATTATCTAAAGATAACAAATAGTAAAGCAACATGCGATCACCAATGCAATGCAATGCACTTAACCAATGAACTTAATAATTTTCAAACGTTACTCGTATATTATCCTACTAAAACAAATCTAAAAGCACATCACAGAATTAATCATGCATGCGTCATGTCAACGGTTCAACACCCACAAGTTAACGGTTCGCATGTATTCTCTATAATTTCACAGTAATCTACATTCTACAACCGTATACCAACGACTCATTAATACTACACTTGTCTCATCAAAAGACAGAATTCCTCCTTCACTCACCGTTATTAATATTGTATCAGCATAATTATTTCCATCCTTTTCAAGATCAAATGTGACAGGATCATAATTAGATTTATTATCACCAAGTGAATGTTCTAAAATGATTTTGTAGTATAATTTTATTAATGCGCCATGACAAATTGTCTTGTGAATTGCGTTATGTATTCAATGAACGTCGTTTGTCAATGTGCGTATATTTTAGATACATATTTTGTTGTTCTAATTCCAGTTGCCACTAATATAATTTTGATTGCAATATCAATTAGTGTCAAGGCTGTGTTTGTTTAGAAGGCACACAATCGAAATCAATTGTAACGAAATAATGATAAATACCTACCCACCTAGGTACCCTGTTCCACAATTCCACATACATAATTCAGTGGTTTTAGCACCAAGTTTAAAATAGGCATTGGTTTATAATGCTTGCTCCAATGCTTTTGCCGAAAATATTTAAATGATTGAATCAAAAATGTTTCATAATTCTGGAATTCTAATATGAAGTACCTCAAATATTTCTAGTAATATAGTGTATCTACATTCAGAAATATTTCATATCATATAAAATTCGTAACGAAGCTTCCAATAAAATGCTTTGTTTTCATTTCACATTTTCTAGAAAATTATGATTAAACATGTTCCTTGATTTTATATTCTCACCAATACAATTTTGATTGTAGAACTAATTTATGTCCAGGTGGAACACCGTGTTTACAAACTAAATTACCATATTGGAACTACAAAGACAGCAATCAATCAAGATAGTTAGGTAAGTACGTTAGCAAATGAGTATTATTAGGAAAATAGTAGCAAGAGTGTGTAGGCAGAGCTTTTGTAACAAAGGTCTAAAAAAATCCTATAATGTCATTTAAGATATAATGTAAAGAACAAAAGTAGGTATGCATCATATCTGTTAAAAGACACGGTTGAATGCGTAGGTAATCACTTTGATCCAACCAAATTGTAGAATGACCTTTGACATTTCAATTATAATTGAGTCTTCATAATCTGCTTTGATATACTCCTGAATAATATGCTTATTAGCTCCGAATACATCCCACGCTTAGAAGTCGTGGCGAACTTTCTTTGCCAACTGGATTTGACTCCCTTGGGAGATCTTCTGCCCTAGTAGATATGTAGCTATACTTGAATTATTTCTATCCAGTGTTGACACACGGAAAGTTGATTTCCACAGGAGTCTTAAACATTTATCCTTAGATACGACATTCTCAAATACAGTTTTCAAATCTTTTAGCATGTCCCACAGGTTATCTTCAATCGCGAGTCTGAGATTGGAAAGTCTATCTCAGTCGAGTTTGTAGAATATATTTCTAGAGTTAGAGTTAATAAATTCGGAGATTTACGTCTCATCGTGCTTCACACTTCGTTTTAAATTCAAATTCTAGGATTCCATAACTTGGCAGTCAATCAGGAGATTTTTGTATCATAACCACGTATCAATTTTTTGTTTCGAGTTTTGTTAAAACCCAATTATTTTATTTTAATTTCAGATTTAAATAAGGTCCAAATACGTTCACATTATAACTAGACTACTAGACTCGTCTTTACATGGGTATTTATTGTGTGTATGGATGGATGGTGGATGTCGGTTATCGCATAAAAAGTAGCCTAAGTCCTTTACCATATCTCAGGCTGTATCACTGCCAAATTTCATGACGATCGGTATAGCGGTTTAGGTGTGAAAGCGTAACAGACAGACAGACAGAGTCACTTTCGCATTTGTGATATTACATACACTATTGTAGGGATTTGTAGGAATACTCATACAAAATAGCCCTACTGTCCCAACTTCAGAATACCGCACTTAATAAACTACTTAACCAATCAAATTTAACGCTATCATTCTCACCTAAACCACAGAACAGATAAACACGTGTTACCAACATGCGGAACACATAAATAATACGCTATATTCAACTTAATCCACGATAATGGTCCAACATATAAAATAATACAGGTTAAAATTATAACGTTGAACCCATAAAGGGGGATTAAAGGGACGACCGTTGACGGAGCATAACACCCGCTTGAATTACAACTGGGACCAATGATAAGTATGTTACAGTTTCGGTTGCATTATTGGAAACAGTTTTTGAAGCAATAGTAAAGGGTTATCATCTCGTAAGTTTTGAGTTTATAAATACTCTCCCAAAAACCGAGAGTATTTTTGGAAACAAAACATTGTAATGTACAGAAGAGACAGAAAAAATCCGAGTTATAAAAAATCTTGTGTGATATTCTAAAGCAATATTCAACTTCAAGTATTCTTTAATTTTTGTATCTGACGACAACCAAACGTTACCTAACTGTAAAGCCTTAAAATATGAATCAACACTTTGTGAAAGTTGCGTAATTAAAAGTTGAAATAATCAAAATGACAAATGGTTTAAAGCAAAATATTTTACGCCCGTAAATTATAACCAATTTCGTTTGAAATAAAATAATAATCACCAAGCTGAGAAATTATTAAACAAATACAAAAGTGAATATATCAAGCGGCGCATCAAAGCGTCGACGATGATATATTTGTATCGTGCGCACGCGCAAGTAAATGCGATCGAATAAATCAATCGCTAAGGCAAAGACTATAAATGAAATTATTTTGTGTTTTGGGCTGGTTGGTTCCTTTGTCTTGAATTTCTGATAAACCCAGGCACTCACTTATTTTTACAATTAAGTACGTAGCCTTATTGTTGATTACGTAAGCATTGTTTATCGGTTTATTGATGTGAAGGACTATAAATAAAATTAAGCTTTAGTAATTGCTTATATAATTGTAATGAGAAGTTTTCTAATAGAAAAATAGTTCTATTTTTCATATTTTTAGGCACAACACTTGGGAAGCATTTTCACCAATACTAGCCTCATAATAACGTTCTTACCGAAATAAGAAAAGACCACTTTTAAACCAAAACGTGCTCGCGATATGGACCTTCTATTTTTTATACTCTTTGCCAATCCAAATGTACACAGTCCGTGCGACGAGGGGGCGGGATGCGCACGTTCATAACTTACAAATCGTAGCCACGTACAAATTAATTGCTTTGAATTCGACGACTATACCTTACAAATCAACATTTGTTACTCGCTGTATACAGCATAACACTTCCCTATTCACAGCAATACCAGCAATGTATTCCGGAACTGGAACACATTTTCCAAGCTGTCGTATTTATTTCAATCAGCAATAATACAAAAATAAATAAATCTTCGTAGGTGTCGATATTAAGGCCGAATGGGGGAGATATTAACTTTTATTAGTGAGTTCTAAAGCTGAGCGATAAATGTTAATTAGTAGAGATGCTAACACTTTCATTTAGGAGTGTTTACAGTTTGTCAAAGATTAATTATGTAATTAGAATTGGACAACCTATGGAGAAATATTTAGAATGGATGGACTGTGCAGTCTGTAGGCGTATTTTTTATTGTGGTGCATGGGTGCCTAAAACGTGTTGCGAGTTTATAGTTTTGCCGAATATATATTTTCAACTTAGTAGCATCACATCAAAGTCATGTCACTGTGCGTAAGTAGAAAATTTTGTAATGTTTTTGATAGAATATTTTGGATAGTGGGCAAAAATGTTTGGACGGCACACCCACGTCCGCCACAGCTCAGACTACTTTTGTTTGGAAGTTATCACAGCCATGTCTCACTGTGCCAATGTGCATCAAATTCTGTCCGAGGGTTCTCTTTATATTTTGAGTCGAATAGGTTTAACTTACTGAGCATGAATAAATTAAACAGTGTTTAATTATTATCGTGATCTATTATTATTGAGTCCAAGAAGAGAGCCGGTCTGTGGATATTCTCTTCATATCTTGCCAGGCTCAAAAACCATATTACAACCATTACGTGGGCGCAGCAACCCATAGTACGGTTCCCTGTTTTGCATGAACAATAATAATGATTCAGTGCATTCAATCTGCTCTCATTATCGTTTATTAAGACATATGTGTAATAAAACTTCGACCTAGTGTACCTGGATTGTATCTTTGCTCTCAGAAGTCACTAGTTTGTTCCTTCAATGCCAGTGTTTTTGAGCTCGGTAACGAGTTGCTCGGGTTCTCGGTAAAGCGAAATACTGAAGTGCCCGTACCCCCGAACATGCTCACTATAGTAACTTTTTGCCAATTTAGGTCAGCGAAGGAAACCTTATTGAATTAAGGCTTCCAGCCAGGGCTAAGGGCACGTACCTCAGCTTAGGGCATCGCTGTAGGACAGGCTAGATCGGACTGAGGTAAAAAGACCACGCGGCCGACCCAGCTAACCGTTTTGAAAACGGTCCATGGGGGTAAGTACGAGTGCAGGAGATTCTATGGTCAGCCAGCCTTTGCTGTGTCTCTGGCCCATATCTTTTGCTAAAAATCACGTCATTATTGTCAATAATAATATTAAATAACGATACCCACTAGTAAAAATATTTCACCCAGTTTTGGTACGTACACAGTTTTATGTAATGACCTCGGGGATAGTTTTTAATGCATCGTAATTAAAAATTATTACAAATTGTGAGATGTTTCGAGTCATATTTAACACATGGCTGGCGGAGCTGGGTGTATCTTGCCCAATATCCCATAGAACATGCCAATATAATACCTGGAGACTTTAAAAGCAGGAAGGCACTTACATAAACTTCCGAGCTACCAAGGCAATACGGAAAAAATAAACGTCAAAAAAGATCGAAGTGTAAACGAATATTATAGGCACCCGCTGACATTCGAACGAAGAATATTGGATTTACAGATATGATTCAACTTTCCATGTTTATTGAATAAATATTACTTACTGATATACTTCTGCGGGTATTACATTTTAAAAGGCGGTAAAGGAAATAAAAGGAATATAAATGTAAATCTGCTTTATCTCCCGTGTCTCGCAAAAATTTCACTTTTTGGTATGTAACATTAACGGTTAGATTTTATAGGCATTAGCATAATCTTACTATGTCAATCTGAATTTAGTCACTACTGTTCTACAATAAAATCATCGCAGTCAAGTAGCCAGCGATCTGCAATTAATTTGATAATGGTTTATTATCATGCATGCTCTGGTTGCAAGCTCTCTGGTTAGATTAAATCCAACCTTTGTAAACCTATAAAAATATGTATCGGTACTAATCTTCAGCAAGTTCTAAATCACCCAGATGTTTCAATAGCTTTGTCAGCTGTCTGGCCCCATGCACTAGCTCATGTAAATATTTATTGTACACGAGTGCTACCCTATTTATCTGAGATAGCGCAGCAGATCACATTTCACGTAGGTTTGCTGAAGAAATCCAATCTTAGCTCGCACAATGTGGGAAGTACTGGAGACCTCACAATAGTCTGCACACATCTCAGTGCTGCTTTCAGCGTGTGTTCTATATTCAGTGTATTTTTATTTGTTTATCTGTGAGCTGCACTTTATTTAACTGTATTTGCACTAAGTTATCTATGAATGCGAGGATAAAAGTTGTAGTTGTTTCAATTTGAATTCCTTAGTTATAGCTAAATGGTAACTACGCCTTAAAATCCCTTTTTGCATTTAAAGATAACTAATATTTACCCACACGTTCACCTTGCCATGTAAATGCAAAGAGCATAAACTGGGACGCGTTATTGCGTAACGCTGTTTGTTTTAATGCGAACTCTGTCGCGATGATATCGTTCTATATAATTGAATTCTGCCCGCCTGTCCTGCCAGATGTCTTCGCTGCTGTCTCGCAGAGGTACGTTGCTATGAAATATTTGATAGGCGCCCGCTTCTGGATATGAAACTGGTCGGAATGAATGTTCTTGTTTTGATCAAATTGATTTTTGTGGTTTAACGGATGTAGTATCTTTTTCGATTTACTAAAACTGGATGGGAAGCCGCAGTTATTTTAGTAAATTCTTATTTACAAGCTCATACCTGCCTTATGCTGTGCCTCACTCAATGCTTAGGTACTTGTTATAGATTGAGACAAAGCTGCTTGCAAAATGCGAATACTGGCTCCTCATTAAATTCCTGAATGACATAAAATCGTCTCTTATATCACAATGCTTTGAATTCTTTGTCTCCAAATTCCTAAAAAAGATATTCATAAAGGTACTTTACACGTCTACCTACACGTCTTTACTTTAAACTTTTACTACATTCTTAGCTCGCATATTATGTAAATCGCATACCATGTTCAAACATAGCACTCTAGATTCCAAAACATTCAAGCTCGATGTCTAAACATCCCGACACAGTATTCAGAGATTTTTATTTCTCACGTCACGTAAGTATTGTATGTGCAGAATATTATGATTTCCAATACTGCAGGGCAAAGTAAACCCAGTCATGCATGAACAAAATGTGGATGTTGCTCATCTTGTTCGTTATATTATAGTTTGAATATGACCTTACAAAGGTTTGCTCTCTCCCTGAAAGTATGCAGCACTTTGGGCTTATAAAAGGACCTACCTCCTTACATACCTATTATTATAACATGTGCTCATAAAAATATACAATTATAATTTAGGAGCAATGCTGCCATATATGTGGCGTACCTTGTTCACCTTATTGCGAGCTCCGTTTCCACACGAAAGTTCTTCTTAGTGTAGTGAAAACCAAACTTATAATTAAAAACCATTGTTTCACTAAATGGAATGCTGATCCTGCAACAGATATCTACTCTAAAAAGATAACATAAACACTTATTGTAATATATTTTTAATCCGCATTGATTGTTAAGCACTTTTAATAAAATTAAGCTGTTAAAATTTTGCCGTGAAATTACAACTTCACAAAATATCACTCCGCTTGTTTGAATTATTTTGAGCTGTCTACTATTAAATCATCCTTTGTAAACTAACAACGATTGGTGAATTTTTATATTTACAAATATCCACAATACACATCAACAATTCATTTATTTGCTTTTAACTTTTGAAATAGTTTTACGAAAACTATTTTTATTTTTGATATGAATAAATTTATTATCGCCTTATTTATTAGGTATTATTACGTCTCTTGATATTTTTCGGGACCATGGAGTCCCGAACCTTGGCAAGGCGTACGAGAGACCTAAGAAAATTCACAAAGGCGTCAGACGTTTTTAATTAAATGAGGCACCAACCGACGTCGGCACTATGCAAGAGCATCCAAATGACAACCTCCGGTTGGTGTAGAAACTACTGCACGATATGGAAACAAACGTATTTGATTATGGATTTGCGTGGCTAAATAGAACTGGTTATCTAGAACTATGGATAGACCTGCTCACCTAACCAGTCTTTTAAATAAATTACACAGAAACGATGATAGGAGGTGACTTGCACACTCAATAGTGGGGCCCCAAAAACAGTTACTAGCACTAGTGTCGTAGCGACAAGGTGGCAACATATCCTAAAGTGCTTGAGGAGTAGGGAGGTATTCCACAGCTGTTAGGACAGTCCCGGAAGTACGGCAAGATCTCTACCCTTCCTCCGAACAGATTTACGCTTGCGAATTTTCACTCAAGCCGGCCATCAAAGGCAAGGAAAACCTGGAAGCTCTTTACCTCATTAGTGTTTACTCTAGCTGGTCAATTAACCCAGACCACCATGGGATTGCTATCTACAGCTCAACAGCTCGCTACACGCTGCCCTGAGGGTTTCTGTATCTGTCTTGGTCTGGCACTTCACCCTAGATCTATTTCGACAAAGTAAACTCTACCGATACAGACCTAGAGTCTAGGAACGCACGAAAGATACGGCGGAGGAGATTAAATGATTTATAAAAGTCTGTGATGTCCCATTGCTAGGTAAAGGCCTCCGTACTTTCTTTCCACAGGCGTCCAGCATCCCGCAATCTTGGCCTAGGCCTACCGGGATGTCGCTTGCTATTGCATTAGGTAGTAAGTTTGGCCCATCGGTTGTCTGATATGCGGCAGATGTGTCCAGCCCAATGCCATTTTACTGTAGCAGCTTTCCAATTGACGTCTGTTATCTTTGTGATGGAACGGATGGTCGTATTCGTAACCCCGGTCTGTTAGTCTGATACCCAGGATATTCCGTACCATAGCCCTCTGGCAAACCTGGAGCGTAGACCTCTGCTGATTTGTCAAAGACCATGTTTGACCACCATCATTATGTGAATGGGAAGTAGGCATACGGCAATTAGTCTTCTCATAAGGGACAAAGGAAAATCAACCTTCATGAGATCTTTCATAGCCAGCCATCTAGCGCTATTACAGCCATATTTTGTTGCTGAAAAGAAGGCTCCAAACACATTTAAATGTTTTGTAATTTTCTATTTGTCACAATTAACCATTTTGTATTTGTATTGTATTTTTATATTTCAGTTACTAAAATGCAAAATGGGTGATATGAAAATCATGTAGGCACGGGTTGGTATTTTTTTAAATTAAAACTGTCCTTACATCTAATGTTCCTAAAACATGTGCAAAATATTACACATAGATACCTATTATATTAATTATTAAGAACGTCAAATACTGTCGATTTTTTATACCTTAACTGATCCCTACTAGCATTTTGGAGAAGCATTAAGTTTTATCATTAGCAATAGCATAATCAGCTTAAAATGTTCCCACTGCTGGGACACAGGCCACCTCTCAGTGAGGGGGAAGTAAACTTAGGAATAAGAAAAAAAAATCGCAATACAGTTAATACGAGACCATGTTCGAAAAGAAAATGAATTTGATTATTCCTCATAAACCAATAAAAGTTGTTTTTATACATAGTTAGAACTATGTATTTAAGCGAAAAACTAATGTAGCTTTTGCTGCCTAGTGCCTAATGATTTTCGTCTTCTGTGCCCAGCTTTCAACCTCCAAAACCCCGCGCGGTTATTTCCATAAATCGTGTAGGTCCTCTTTTTTGAAATTTCAGTTGAGTTGCCGGCTGCTATTTTAGTAAACAGTTTTTGATGAGTTTGTATTTTTTTCAATCACGTCTGTCGTGTTTTGCTAGTTAATTTAATTTGACGCTGTATAATTTGTTCACGCTCCTTATCAATAGGGATGAAAGTTCAAAACAATACAAATCGATGTGGTCCAGTGAAATAAGGTCGCATGTCGCAGCGTTTTCAGCTACAGCACTTCAAAAATGTAATGTAATGTGTGTGTGTAGCTGTTTTCTGAACAGCAGCCCCGAGGTAGACATACAGGGCTCTACATTATCACGAGGCGTCCATTTGATTCAACAGTGCTCCAAACTTATAAAAAAGCAGTTGGCACACATTTTGGTCACTGATTTTGAGGTGTATTTTTTTTATTAACTCAGAATCAATGCAAAGGTATATATGGTTCAGTGATTTTATTTTATCACGGGCAAATCATGTAGGAATAACTAACTATTAGTCTTTTACTCTCAAGTATGTGTATCTACAATAACACACTATCAATATCTCCTAAAAACTTAAAAAACCTACGAAACATAACTCTTTCAGGAATATACCTACGAGTACACTTATATAAATGCTCGGCGTCAAGCGAAGTCCTTCAAAGCAAAATTCCTGTGTAGCAATTTAAACTTACCACGAGTTGCGAGTCACTCCCGGGGAACTTAAATCGATTCGTTTATCGATGGCTCACAACCGATTACCCTTATATTGCTGTTTTATTAGCCCATCTAAGATGATACGCTTCTAATACAAGCATGTAAGTTTCGCTAGACTGTGAAAGTGAGTTTGGATTAAAAGACACGCTTGCTACTTATTTTAGAAAGGTGAAATTGGGCAGAATTTTCGTTGAAGTGAGGTAATCAAATTGAAGAACCTTTCGTAGAAACTGAACTAACCGAAAAAGGCTATGTATTAAAACATACTTGTGTGAGTTTTTGAGCAGGTAGGAACCTACCCTTCGTATTGTGGAACTACGATATATCGTCGATATACCTAATGGCTTTTCAATCGTTTCTATAATCACGGCATTCAACCAGTTAAAAATCAGATGTGCTTTTTATTAATTTCAATGAACAAGATTGGCAGGATCGAAAGCCCGAATTAATATATCCATTATTTAGAAATAGATGGAAAGTTCATCTTTGTTCGACAATAGTATAAACAAAATATTACCTAAAGTAAAGGAATATACATGTACAATAATACAAAAAGCGTCCTTTCGCTAAAAGCGATGATAGACAAGACAAGCATTAGAAAAAATCAAGTTAGTTTCAAAACCTTTTAACGCAAATGTCGTAAGAATATTGTTTCGACAGGACTATTTTCTTTTAATAATATTGGTACTACATTCTCTGTAAAGATATCCTCAGACTAGACGCTTATTTATCCTTTTTTCGTCTGATCGTATAGACAGACATGCCTGATTGACATCAAGTTGATTTACTCTCTGTCGAACTTGTATAGCATGTCTGAAGTAGTCTTTACGTATACATACTCGTACTTGAGTCGACAGATATGTCTATGTACCTATTATACAAAATAACCTTTGTAATGTAGATGTAAGAAGAATTAATGTGTACTTTGCGATGTGTCTTGTGACTGTCAGTTATTTGCAGCTCGACTATTGTAGCAGTGAATAAATAAATATACTTCCAACGTTCTTAATATTTGTATTTTGTTCCTACTATCTGTAACCATACTAAAGATCACAAACAGCTGATTCTATTCACTAACCAGTCGAATACCTAGTGTTAGTAATCCCAAATTAAATCCTTCTCAAGAAAAATTTCACGAACAATTTCACATTATTTTAGGCGTTGACCGGAACAAACGGCGATTTGAATAAAAGCACCCGCCGTATGGTAATGGCAACCGGACGGAGGACGGCCGGACGGCTAGGGTTGTCAAGCCGAAATGTAATATACCAGGTTATTTGAAAACTGAAAATAAATGGTGTAATTAGGTAATGATCGTCTTGAAAATTGGCGGTAAATATAATTTATTCTTATTTATTCATTTTTCATTTCATATCAAACTCGCTTTTGCCAGCGGCTTCGCCCATGTGGAACTTTCATCCCCTATGGGTTGAATTTCGAAAAATCCTTCCTTATTCCTTGTCTACATTAAAAGGGAACCTCTGTGCAAGATTTCAGCTTTCTAGGTCCAAGGGTTTGGGTTGGGCGTTGATGAGTCAGTCAGTCAGGACTTTTCTTTTTATTTATGTATAGATGACAAAGGTTTGCGCCTTACTCGATGCAAAATATGTCGACTCAATCCAAGAATCATCATTTTTATCATCACTCCACTCGTTGTTACTCTCAAATACCCACGTCTGAGTGCGTTAAGTCAAGTAAGTACTGGTTCTATAAAGTTTAAACTAATTCTTCCCTTCACCGTCATCCTTTTTGAAAATGTTAGGTAATAGTTATAGTATTTTCACTAATCAAATTTTTACATGCTACATACATACGTACAAATCAATTAAACTGAAGTATCTGTTTGTAATGACAAAATAACTGCTTCTTTCTAAATGCATTAGAAATTACAATTTAAAAAAGTGTTTCTGTATGTCTGTCTGTTTGTCGGATTTTTTCTGAATAATCTCCAAGCCGCGGGCTGAAGCTAGTTATTTCCTATTTAAGTTTCTAAAAAGATCACTATCATTGGGCTACAGCAAAATGTTTTCTCGCTACCCTAATTCCTATGATTGGGCAGCCCTACACAACCGGATCGTCAAACATAAACAGAAACGGCGCCCGCGTCCGGTTCGCACTGACCGATCCGGTCTATTATACCGTGTTAACTGCCTTTAACGATGTTTTTTGAGAGGTAAAAACAATATTGGACCGTTGTCACGTTCTTTGCCCATTATGAACCGCGTTACAAAAAGAATTGCGCTTAATGTTCGTTTAAAATGGGTTACTGTCAACGTAATCAAAGATATGTGTTTAGCCTAGACCTATCCTAATGATTTCCTTGTTAAGGCATCCAAAATGACGCTGGTGTCTATAATATCAGATATGTTTAAAACAAAACAAAATATTAAAACAAGTACCTAATTATTGCTCATAAAACTATGTTGAGCAAATAATTCGAATAAATAAAAAGTTGCAACCCATAAATAGACAAGATTTTCAATTTGTTTGAGGAACAAAGCAATAATCGAAAAATGATCAAACCATCAACTATCATTTACATCGTAATCTAAATTAGATCCGACTATACCCCTCAATATGCTTAACAAAGGATAGCAATACGCCATTTCGTTATGAGTTACAAGGGTCGGGTGCGCCAAAACTACGCATCGATTCCGCGTACTACGAGTACGGTACGGACTGGCATTTCGCAAACGGATTTATGCCTGAATCCATAAACGAACACACAGACATTGGGATGAAAACGTGAGCAAACTGGAATACTTGAAAAGGATAAACAATAAACACGCTTACCCATGTCATATTTGCAATTTTTTCTTTATACCTATATTTTCCTGAATTTGTACCTACGAAGTATTTTCCTTTGTGTATAAACAACACTTCAAAAGACGCACAAAGGAAAAGATGTATTTTACCGCACTAATCAATGTGTTAGCTTATACAGGTATACATACAGTATACATTTATACAATTTAAAACACGAATAAACAATATACCCTACACTTGAAAACACGTAATTATGTTCACCAAACCGTTTATTTTGGCTGAAAAGCCAATAATTAGGATCCATACAGAGACAGACATCCTTAAATATTCCGAAGAAATCATGCAGAATATTTTAAACCACATAATTTATGCCCGTCCTCAATATCAATATAGAAAGCATAATTCCAACCAGGTACCAGGCTGTCATATCTCCACAGAGGTGTCATACGATTCACTTAATCTAATTACAAACAGATCGAAGCGCCCGTGTGTCTCCCAGTAGTCAGGTCTGGCAGGAAGCCACGGTTTTCGTTTATATATCATCGTGTTTTGACGCCGAGCAGCCTGATGACACAGTATCGGTGGAATTGGAAAAATACGAACATTGCTTCCAGTTTCCATTTTGTAGTTTTCAACAGATACAATGGTAGCGGCCATTAAAAAAGTAGTTCGGCAGTGGACTATAATTTCAAGCCGATATGCTTTCACTATTACTGCAATTGAAAAACGGATAAGTATCAAATTACATTCTCAAATATCTGGGGCAACTTTGAAAAATTTTGGGTTATTATGAAGTTGTTAGATGATAATTAATCTAATCTGAACTGTTGATCTTAATAACTTTTCTGTAGGTAAACCTCACTAATAGATTTTCTGAAGTTATGAAAAAGGCTTTACTAGTCATAAAAAAAGCTAAATGAGTTAAAAATAAGTATTAAATGGTCCTTGCGATACAAGGTAGTAAATATTTATTTTCGAAAATAAGGTCTCCTACTATAAGTGAGAGAGCACTGGGCCCCTGGGATAGATAGACTGGATGGACCCCTGGACTGAACTGGAAGTAGAGAGCAGTGGTGGCCCAATGGTAACAGCCGCGACTTACGAGTTGTAGGTCGTGAGTTCGAACCCAAGCAGGCACTTTACTTTGGGGAAATTATTTCATCACCACTACTCTCAAAACGGTGAAGGAAAACATTGTGACGAAATCGGCATGTCCTAGAACCAAAAATTCGAAAACATGTGACATTCAACAACATGCACTGGGCCCGCGTGGTGGGTTATGGCCCCTCTCATAGAGATGAGGCCTGTGTCCCAGCAGTGGGAACATTATAGGCTGAGTATGCTATGTTATGCTAAAAAGATTTGCGGAAACTTAGCTCCATAGTAAAAATATGAGTCTGAACTACATATATTAAAGTTCACAGAAGTGTCACCTATTAAAAAAGGCACTTAATTCAAACGCTTTTAAAGTGAAAAGTATCCAAAACAAAATTTAAGTGACTTTAATAAATTACGCTAATGATACTGCAGCACAAACTAAATATAACTTTTGTATGCACTTAGCGCGTCTATCTGTTACCGTTATATTGTTCAGAGAACAGACGTTAACTAAACCTGATACTTTTGCGTAAATTCCGAAATACGGTGGATTCGTATAACCAGTGCTGATGTTAATGCGGATGATGAGGAGGCTTGTACCTCAAAGGACGAAGGTAAATTGATTCCTATTCTGTGTCCTTAGTCTAGAAATGATTAATTTTATTTACAAATCTGCCTAAACTTTTCCCGGTTTAACTAAATGCAGCTGAATATCAGTATTTTAAATTGAACTTCTCTGACCTTCAAACCCAATTTCTGGGTATTAACACGATACCCCTTAGAAGACTGGTTTTCAGACTTCGTACTTCTGACGACCCGTAACGACTGTCAAAAGATCCACGAATGACCGCCGGGATCAACGGTATTAGTTATGTAATCATAGTCACCCATCCACGAACCAACCGCGGCAAGCGTAGCTTAACCTGATCGATCGACCCGCTTTTACATGCCACTTAGTTGCAAGCTCTCATACTATCTATAATTATGACGTATATTCTTCAGGTCAGTACTAAACGCATTAAAGTTGTTTTGGGGCTTTCGCCTACGTTCCCACGACGTATTAAAATCGCAGCATGATTTTTTCGCGCACTGCCTCTTTAAAGAACTGCTCAACGTGGAGAGTTGAAAATTGAACACTCTTCTCGACGCGCTGAGACTCACTCGAGCTGCATTCAGTTGGATTCTGAATCCTCGGTTCAACACCAAAAGTTGAAAATCCAGTGCCTCCGCTATAAAATCGCGCCGCGATTTTATTACGTTCGCGTAGACGTCAGCTTACCTACGTTGTACACGTACTTTCTCTCATGTATCATCATTTCAGCCGAAAGATGTCCACTGCTGAACATAGGCCTCCTCCTAACGGGGAGGGGATTGCCACAATCGCCACGCTTGGCAGGCAGGTTGGCGATCGCAGTATGATGGTAAAGTGTTTAGAGACTGCTGCTGCCCATTCTCTGGTAAGCCCCTTAGTCACCTTCTATGACACACACGGGAAAAAATGGGATGGCGCTATACTTTTACGCCCGGCACCACACGGAACCTCATGAATACTGTGAAAATAATAATAGTATAGGTAGTAAGTAGTACTACTCACAATTTGTTGAATTATTAAAAACTTTGTACATAAACGTATCGAAAAAGCTCGCCTTAGAAAAATCGGTAGCAAAATCTCCAGACGATTTCAATTGTTGAGGTAAATACGAGTAGGTATATTCCCCCGCGACCGATCTTCATAGCGTTCATAAAAGACCCTTGTTCTGCGGTAGACTTTTACGGGCTGATATAATGAACTACGACTATTACTCTCTGACCGGTCTATAATTTCAGTATAATATCGCTCCATTTAATACGAAGGTTAGAGCAAAAAACTATACCAACGCAAGTACGAAATATTAGTGTTGAAATGAGCCGTAACATATTAAAAGTCGTTACAGGACAACGGCTCAATAATAAATAACGAGCAAAGTTACCTCCCTTACCATCCGGTAACGTTAGGGCTGGCACCTGTATGGGAAAAATATTACGGGGGCAGAGTGATATATTTTTGGAACACTTTTCCGGGACAGGTGAAAAGGTAAGGTCTTATGTCACAATAATAACAGCGATTGAGTTATATCTTTGTTCTTTTGTCTGGCTCTTTAACACTGAAAACTGAAGTTTTAAGAGTACTCGATCAGCTATATTTAGTTTCTGTTTTTTAAAAACGTTGTGATAATATTCGGAGCCATTTCTCAGAAAATTATACAATTATTTTCTTTGATCGTTTGCCAAGTCAGGTAACAATGAATATTCTAGGCGGTGCACATACTTTTTTACTGTATAATACTACGTCTACGTCTCATTGGTGGGTCTGGCCACATGTCATATTGAAGGCGATTGTCATAGTGAAGGACCATCTCTGGATCAAGGGATGAAAAAGAATATTGAGTTGTAAAACGAGCTTGTATGTCTGCCTCGTTGGTCTAGTGTTTACTGAGGCAACTGCTGCGCATGAGGTCTTGGTTTAAATTCTCTGATTGGACAAAGGTTTTGGCATTAGGAGTTTCTCCCGTGAGTGTGTCCCGTTGATGGCAATAGGTTGGCTATCTATTCCATGGAAATTAAACACGATGCGTGAATGCGAAATTACAGAGTACTAAAGGTACATCTATCCATAACCTTTCTTGGACTACAGGCGTCATGGATTTCTGGGGAAAAAACAGCAATATCCCAAATATATCTCATCAATCGACAACCCTACAAAGCGCGTACATTGTACAGTGATATGCACTTTCGCCTTCATTACCCGCGGGCGAAGTGTTTGCAATTAACGCTCAAACTTTCCGGGTCACAGGTGAAACTGGGCCCATTAGTGGCTGACTTTAAACGTTTTAGGAATCATTAGCTGCTGCTAAACATCGATGGAGGCGGCTTTGATTTTATTGGGTAGGAACTATTGACTGAGAGAGTTGCTTTGGATGTTCTGGTTTTAGTTGGACGTTTGTGAGTTCTGAATAGGCTTTCCCCTTACTGTTGCCAGTTCTAGTAAGTGTTTTTATATGAAGGTACCTAAAGAGTTATGCTAATACTCGTACCAGCCTATTATTGGCCTACTGCAGAACAAAGGCCTAGTCATGCATATAAGTCACGAGCATTGATTGACGTTAGCGATTTCAAACTTATATTAATTACTGGCTTCTGCACGGGATTTTGTGCGCATTAAATTTCTTGTTCCCCGTTCTTCGTTTGCGCTCAGCAGACTTTCTGGCTTTTCTTTTTTTTTGCTTCTAAGGATCCTAGCGTTTCGGAAGGTTCCTATTACCATTGTTAAGATCGCCCCGAAGACGGAGCATACAATGGAGGTCTGCCCGGCTTAGGCAGAACGCCGCCGTGTCCTCGTGGAGGCGATTGGCGGCGGCGATCTCTCGCGTCCGGCCCTGATCCAGGCCATGGTACGGATCGAGAATACATGGGTATAGCCGTCACCTCCTTCTGCGAAGCAGTGATACTCGCGAAGAGGGAGGCCGCGCACGTGAGGGAGAGGCAGTATATGCGCCCTCACGGCCTTAGTCGCCGCAGGAGACGCCCTGGGCGTCGGGGATCCCAGGCTGATTCCCGGCCACCGTAGGCGCGGGCTTGCGGATGGCGAGTAATGGGTAGCTCGCTGTCCGGTAAGGACCAAGCCCATGTCGACGGTGCGTTGTATTCCACGCGTGCCTCAAAGAGATGTCAGCACAAAGTAATGGGGCCCACAAGGGCCGATGCCTGCCAGGGGTGCGGGTTGTTCGAAAGAGATACCGCCGCCCCTGGCACACAGGCTACTGAAGGAACACGGGTGGGTTTTAGTTAGTAGAAGTCTGACACGCCCTTCTGCTCCACCCAGAGCGGGAGAAGTTATTTGACCATTTCCCACCCAAAAAAAGAAGGGTCCTAGTGTGATGTTTAGTAGAATATAGCCTTCAAAAATTGAGCTATAATATGTCAAAAACAATAATCAAGGCCTTAACCACTTTACCAAGACGGCATGATCAAAAGGTGATGAGGATATATTAAATTTTGAGTAATTTAATGTCTACTGAGTAGAATAAAACAAAAAAATATTCTGCACAAAGTAAGACGACATTTTAAAATACTTAAACATTAAATAATGTGTACAACGCTACCTAGCTTTCGATGTTAATTAAATTATCTTTGACACAAAATTATTTATTTAATTGAAAGGAAAATGAAGATTATGATTTGTTAATAGTGAGCAATTTGTTTTTCACGAACGTTCACAATACCAATGGCTTGGTCTCAGATAGCCTACCTATACCTTGAAGTGAAGATATAAGAGTTAAGAAAAATTATGATGACTGCCATTTTATCTAAACAATTTACACGTTCTTACCTAAGCTGTATTTGTAATTAAAATCGAATGGCTAAGACCGAGAACAGTCGGTGTCCGCATAAATTACCAACACTTACAAATTCTCAGTCAAACAGACTAATGTAAACGATCTATAATGACTTCTAAAATCATGATAGAAATCTCTGAAATCTGGTGCAACCAGTTGTTTACCTAGTTTTCCGGTTCACTTTCACTTCACAACGCAATAACTTGAAGTAAACAACATGTATTTCTTATGTTAATGTCATTACAAGGTAAACCAATTACGAAATAAGAGACGTTATTTTTTTTTTGGTTTGGTCTTACCAACTATGTTGGTGTCCGCTTCCAGTGAAATCGAATGCAGCTGAATACCAGTATTTTACATGGAGCGACTGCCTATCTGACTTCCTCTTGGTGAGACTGGTTGCCAGCCTTTCGGACTTCTGTAAACCCGTAACGACTGTCAGAAAGACAGTCGAGACCAACGTCTTTACCTATTTGGTTTTCGTGGCACGGAGGGGTTTTCCCACACATCCACGGATCAACCGAGGCACGCGTGGTTAAGCTACTGATCGATCGACCCGTGCGGTTGGTCACCTGCTAATCAATTACTTTTTTACCGGCAAAAAAAGTCATCCATGTTTAGCCATGACATTTTTTTGTGAAAAGCACAGAACTAAAGTATTGTGTGTTCACACAGAATTATGGTCACAACTCTCAGTCAACACATTTTTTCTCAATTACAATCCCTCCATCTCATATCGCAACGTAAATAGTTACTTATGGATTATACCGGGTGAATGAGCAACAAATATTCCGTTCCCAGATTACCGTCGGAAAAATGACATTCCATCATATTTTACGTACGAAAACAACAAAATCTTTCGAAAAATAACAATCAAAATCAAAATCGAAAAGTATAACTGAAATCTTGTACTGGCACTTCAGTATAAAAATACTCGATGGAATGCCCGATAACAAAGCACTGCGGGGAAACTTATTCAATTTGAGTGAAGAGACAACTGTTCTTGGGTTTGAAAGGCACTGTGTACGTACCGTTCACCTAGTAGTTCGTTTTTTTATTTTATCTGTTCCTGAACAATACTTTCATTCAATCCGCTTCCCGACATTAGACATGCAAGGCACGTTCTGTCGCGACTGCTCTGCTCAAGTTCTGGGGCCGTGATTTGTGAATGAGAGGAAGCGGAAGCGGTTTTCTGACACGTCTTCGAGATGACGCTGCGACTAACTTAACTCAAATAGTCAGCCTTTGCTTGGGAAATCTACTTTTATACGGGTTGGGGAAGTTATTCTAGGAATATTTTGGACTTTATCCAAATATCTTGACTCAATCGAACATGTTTGAATATACCTAAGTCTACACAGTCTATCGTATGTTTTTATGCATTATTTAGCTTTCATCATCATCATCATCATCATCATTTCAGCCGAAAGACGTCCACTGCTGGACATAGGCCTCCCCCAAGCTCCGCCTCTTCGACCGGTTGTGTGCTTCCTGTCATTTTTCGGGGGGGGGGTTTTCCATAATCGCCACGCTTGGCAGGCGGGTTGGCGATCGCAGTATGGTGGTAAAATGCATAGAGAACGCTGCTGCCCACTCTCTAGTAAGTCCCTTAGTCGCTTCCTACGACACCCACTGGAAGAAATGGGAAAAATTTAGCTTTACAACAACCAAATTAAAGTGCTGTTTGGCATATCCCGTTTTTGATAAGCTGGTATTAATTTACATGCTGTGATTTTTAACAAACGTTTCCCGCAGTATTATCCGTTTATCAGTTTTCAATCTATAGCGTATGTTGTGTCACAGCAGACTATAGATTGAAAACTGCCTCGCCTTTTCCCAACTATGTGTGGGTCAGCTTCCAGTCAAACCGGATACAGCTGAAGCTACCACACATCTGACCTCATCAACCCAGTTACTGGTTAATACGACCCCCTTTGGTAATACTGGTCGTCAGACTTACGAGCTTCTGACACCCGTAACGACTTTCAAAGAACCACAAATGACGGCCAGGATCAACAGCTTAACGCGCTTTCTGAAGCTCAAAGGGGTCTTGGTATATAAAATGTTCACCCATTCACGGACCAACCTTGGCAAGCGCAGCATTACCTGATCGATCGGTCCGTGCAGCTGTAATTACTTAGATTGAAAACTGAATATCAACTTTAATAATATTTTTAAATTCATTCCCGCTAACCGCTACTTCCCTAATGTGGTGATCCAAATTGTCCAATCCAATAAATCGTCGGAATACAAATATTAGCGCATAGAGACGCGAACTGAGTCCGCTAATCTGCTAAGCCGTGGTCGCGCCATAACTCCAACATGTGAACCCCGTGCAATTCTATTGGCACGTGCAAATGAACCACCGTACAAGCGTAGCAGTGTTTGTCTTCATACTTTGTCGCTTGAAACTCATACATTATTGATGACCGAATGTTCAGTAGGAGTTGACGCCGCCGACATGATCGTTTGATTATTTCATAGGATCTCAACTTACCGGAATTACGATCGAACGTATGAATAGAATTTATTCCTGCGGCGACTGTTTTTTTGTGGTGGAAATATTTTGTTTTGATCTCAACACAGCACAGTTGCCTAATTTGATGTGTTTTTAACCGACTCCCAAAAAGGAGGTGGTTATATTATGTTCGACGGTATGTATTTTTTTTTAATGTATGTTCATCGATTTCTCCCCCATTTGCGGACTTATTCTCAAAACTCTTTTTTTATTTGAAAGAGAGAAGGAATAAATTTTTATTTGAAAGAGTATATTCCTGAGGTGGTCCTATTGGCACCAAGCCAGGATCTGATGATGGAATCCCAGGGAAATCGAGGGCAACCCTCAAATGTTAAAGGTATAAACAATGTGTTTCATATATTTACTAACGCTATTGAGACATTTACGTATGGTTATCATCATCTCATGACGCTGAACTGATGAGTACCTACAACTCTTAAACGGTTAGGAGTTAGGTGGAAGTTTGGGCATAACTCTGTCATACATAGACCGATTTGCAAAGTTCTTTTTTATTCGAAATGATCCCATTTAAATTTCATATAGATCTGATGAAGCATTTCGGAAGCAGACAACGAAACTTCAAAAAATTACAGTAAATTAACCGCGATTGTTGCTATCGCATAAATATGCATTATGTTGACCCCAAGGATGATGAAATTTCAAATTGGTGTGGGGGTGGGGGGGTACTTTAACTAAAAAGTTAAAAATAAAAACTTTTTTAAGAAAAACAACTGACTTCCAAAAAGTCGGTGACTTTGGATATGTATTTTATTAATTTATTGTCACCGCCTTCCGAAATTAATGTTATTTATCACTTTCTAGTGTTTTTTAGAAGCCGGTTGTTTTTTTTATAACATAAATAAAGTCGAGGATATGCAATTTATTGCAGTAGCTCCTGTATTGAGATTTATAAAACACATTACAAGTTAACTCCAAATAAATTCTGATACAAGCAGGAGAATGATGGCGATGGCCACATTTAGCACTCATTGAATACCTACTTAAGTTGATAGGGACTGTTGTGGAGGTCTTCAGTGAACAGAAGGTTTAAAAGTTTATCTAAAAACAATTATGGAGTACTGGAGTCTGTCACCAAAGCTATATGTCAACGTTCATGTAGACAGATTTCTATCTAGCCAGTGTTAGTAGTCATGGAAGTGACACACACCTACTCCATTTGAAATAAGATAAGACATTTAAATAAACCTTTTTTACAGTCCTTTCAACCGATTCTTACTTCTATTCCGTAGGCATAAGGATGATAGTAAAAGCAAAAAAGTGGTTACAATAGGTACCAGTTGTTGACTGCAGATGCCATTTATCATGCAACCAACGCAATAGAAGTCACAATCAGTTGAACGGACTTTCAAACGGAGTATATTTATTTAGTATTTTTTACTCAGTCTACCGCAGTAGTAGTGTAATTTTTACAAACCCCACCTAAATTGAAGTAGGTAAATTATACCTTCTAATTTACAAAAGAACCTTGGACAACAACAAAAAACTACTGATTAAATCCGACCATAGCTGTGATACTCCAACAATTAATCACAGTCGTTAATTTTATTAACAACACGTGGTATGTGGTTGTTTGTCAAGTGGGTATTTCGTCCATTTGTCAATTGCCACCGGTCGGGACCTCCCGTTGGGACCAAGCGGCCCTGAAATCGTATTAATTTGATTATATCATGCGGTTGTAGTACCGGTGTTTAATCAATTATTTTATCAATGGACACTGGTTTTCTGTGCTAGTTTTGATACCGTTATTATTTAGAACTAGCTTTTGCCAACGGCTTCGCCCGCGCGGAACTTTCATCCCCTATTTAACTCCCTTAGGGGTTGAATTTTGCCTTCAGCTTTCTAGGTCCAAGGGTTTGGGGTGGGCGTTGATGAGTCAGTCAGTCAGTCAGGACTTTTCTTTTTATGTATATACATATGCGAAACCTACTTTTCATACCAGGCAATGCATCTTCATAAAACGAAAATCACTTAGGTAATCTAATTCGAGTCGTTTCCATTTAAGTTTAAATGTCCATTTAAGTTCATAATGTCATATTTCGGTCAAATTCCACAGAAATTACCTATTTACATACTTTGTTAAAAACAATTGTTGACCCTTTCTGGTTTTCTTTCATTTACAAAATGGCTAATCAATATAAAATTATCAATGTCAAGTCTCCAAATTATCTCAGAAAATACTACTTTATAAATTGGGTTCGACAATTTTTTTTCTCCTTCGCTATTAAAAGACAGTTCATCAAAATTCGAAAGCACAACTTGTGAGACAACTCCGGATCATCGATCTTCATTTAAAAACTCTTTGACTGAAACTTTGAGTTGGACAACTTTCTATGAGGCTAAGTTTTTAAAACTAATTCAAATATCCTCACCTAAGTTCTAGGACCCGTCACGATTGGTAACGTGCTTAAGATTGATTGGTACTTCTTATCTTCAAGCACATTTCTCTTAGCTGAACATGGTTTTGAATAGTGCATGTTTTTGTAAGCAAAGGATTCTGCGTCTTTTCCGGTATCAACTTAGATTCTATATTTTTTTTCTGTCTCCTTTTTCTTACAACCTGACACTATCATCATCATCATCATTTCAGCCGAAAGACGTCCACTGCTGGACATAGGCCTCCACCAAAAGGAGAGTTTTGCCATAATCGCCACGCCTGGCAGGAGGGTTGGCGATCGCAGTATGGTGGTAAAATGCATAGAGAACGCTACTGCTCATTCTTTAGTAAGTCCCTTAGTCGCTTTCTACGACACCCACGGGAAGAAATGGGATGGTGCTATTCTTTCACGTCTGGCACGACACGGAACACTATGGTGTCACTATGTATTAAGACATTTAGTCATTTTTATGACGTGTTAGATGTCTTACTTGGTATGCGTTCTATGTTCTTATAGCATGCAGCTAAGGTTGTCCGATAAATCATTTAGAAAATAAATTCTATAAAGTTTGTGTATAAAAGTTTGATAAAACTTAACTTCATTAAACTTACATAATATAATAAAACAATCTCGATGTTAAGTCAAACCGAAGTAGGGGCGGTTCGCTAGTAATAAATAAATGAAAAGCAAACTCACTAACATCATCAATTAAAAACATTACAAGCTTCGCCAAAGATAGCACTTAATTCTCGTCAGCAAGTTTATTATGTACGCATTTTGAACAACTTCTTCAGTAAGATTTGCGTCACCCATACTAATTAATTTTAGCCCGAGCAACTTTTTTGCGATCGCCATCACGAACATTATGAATAGATTACACGGGCGGACACACAGAGTCGTTGAACTAAAATATAAGTGAAAAGAAAATGGCACAATAAGTACCGGACTGGCCGTCATCCAAGCCTAATGACGCATTTAAAGCTAGATTTATATTTCATTTGGGCGTTCTCATCTTGGTCTCGTAAGAAAAATATAAGTAAGAATACTATGTGCGTGTCGTGCCAAAAGGAACGCAAGGGTCCACTGGTCCCCCCGAGTGGGTTCCCGCATTGTCGTTGCGGAGGGGATCAGTAACCGTGGTCTCTTTGCCACGGTGAAGCGAAGAGGAACCCAAAGGTGGGGCCGCTCGTCAGGGCTTTTGCCTTCAAGCCGATGACGTAGCGGCCAAAAAGTGGGTTGCGGTGAGGTGCACCGCAACTGAGGTTGGCTGCGATGTCGAATGGGAGGCATCGCGGCTGAGGGTTCCGGGCTGCGGCAGAGGAGGAGTGCCGGTGCAGCGCTCTTCCCTTCCGTGGCCTGGACGGGGCCGCCACCGTTTGATGCCGGACGCGGTGGGGCCGCAGGGGAAGAGGAGTGTCGGTATAGCGTCAGCCGCTCTCCCTATCCTCTGCGGCCGAAAAGTGGTAGACGGGACGGCGCGTTGTGTTCCTCACGCGCGCCGTCAAAGATGTCAGCAACCACTGGTGGGGTCCGCAAGGGCCGATGCCTGCCAGGGGTGCGGGTTGTTCACAGGTAACTGAGGGAACACGGGTGGGTTTTAGTCAGTAAAAGTCTGACACGCCCTCCTGCTCCACCCAGAGTGGGAGAAGTTATTTGATGACTTCCCACCCAAAAAAAAGGGTCCACTGGTGAAAATTGGCTCACTGAACATTGGATAGATATACAACCAACTGTCAACTTAAAATATGTTGTTGGCACTCATCTATCATAACATCACGCTTGTAATTCCTGAAGGGTTGAGTAGAAGTGTACCTACAGTACACCCACATTTTGCTAGTTATGTTTAAGTTCCAAGTGATAAGGAGTGAGCCTATTGCCATCAACCGGGCTGCTACTGAAAAAATCCTGAAGAAAAAATCTAATAATACTTTGCCTGACCTAGAAATCAAACCTGGGGCTTCGTGCTTAGCAGTAGCGCTTGTCTAGACTAGAGATAATTTGGAGCCTATGGAATGAAGATACCTACCTCATTATTATCACAATGAAATGTACGAAATATTGGCAAAGTATGCCAACGTAATGATCGACTCAAAAGAAAGTACAAATTGTATGACAAGGCAAGACTTCCGTTCATATTTTGTTTCCCTTCCAGACTTACATTGAAATAAATTATTTCACTTTATCCCAGCAATCACGCCTGTCCGCCAAAGCAGTAAAAATGTAAATAAAACTTTCTTTGTGTCTTCACACTGATTTGTATTCTCAAAGTTTCATTCCAATGAAGACACGAGGATAAAGTAGGTACATTGTTCCAATACTAAGTATGTTTCGAAAATTCAACAAATAAATTCAGCCCATAATCTATGGCTGTATGAATTTCTCTATAATATACCAGTATACCGTTTGTTCTACATTTCAATGAAACACTCGATTTTCAGGCCTTCCTAGAAGAGCCCGTAAATATGAGCCAGTTTAGCTAGTTACCATATTAGATTGCATTTCAGTTTCAATAATAAATTACTGGCACTCGGGTATACCGTATACAGCGCTTAACCGAATTCATCAAAAAATAGTCCCCATAATCAAGCTCAAAATTCATTCCAAAACAGTTTAAAATTAGAAGGTTATTCTGAACTCTAGTCCATATTCACATTCAGTAGGACACATAGATTCTATGTATATTATATTTTTAAAACAAAGTCGCACATTCGCGCTGTGTCACCAACGACAGCTGTCCCTACAACGCAACGAATTCAAATTATGGAACCGTTTGTCACTGAATTTTCTCTATTGTTTTACCTTTGAAATTTCACAGTTATTATTGTTTCTTCAGAATGATTTATTACTTTAATTTGGTAGTGTCTTGTGATGTAATAGACGTTCTCGTTTGTCAAAAACTAATTGGAGATCGATGGCGCGTTTAAATTGAACTTTGTGTAGCTTGAGCTTTGTGGAAATTGTTATTGAATTTGGGCTTAATTTTGGAATCTATTTATCAATACGTGAATGAGTTGGATATTACAGTTGGTGCTTGTTTTAAGCATTTGTCATTGTAGTATGAATACATTACGAAGAGTTCATATATAGTACATACTAATTCCATGATCCATGTGCAGGCCTAAATATGCAAATTGTCATTCTTATTTTGGCCTAAGGCCTAATTAAAGTCAAGTCATTCATCTGAATTAGATGTAGTACGTATTATGAAATAGCAGTATGCCCTATTTCCGATGTTCATAGTTCTTACTTAGTATACCTAGTTGAAATAAAATGAGTTAATCTTTTTGGCAGAACATATAAAACGAAATTAAAATCACACCGAGCAGAAACTCCAATAAATAATCGAATAAATCTCAATAGAATGTAAATAACGGTACGAAGCTGATAACGTGTGTTGCCTCTTTAATCTTCTACTCTTAAAGCGAGTGCTGCCCGGAATACTTTACCGACAATTTATTTACAACTCTTCGTCTCCATTAAACAAGAAATATGTTAACCACAATCGAATACGGCGAATCTAAGTAAGCAGATGTTTTATTCATGATGCCGCAAATGGCAATTACAGTAACAGAGACTACGAACGAAAGGAACTTTTTTTATGAAGATGTGCTGGCCACACTTTGCTGCTAGCGATTCTGAACAGTCATAAATGTCAATGAGAAATAAGTAAATGAATGTCCTATATTCTATTCTTTTAATATTTGTCATTCAAAGTTTCGAACCTAGTAACCCAATGATATTATATCGCAAGCGTAATGGCTCGTATTAACAGCATTTCGTAGTATATGGCAAGTTTCGAACAAACATCAATATCTGCTGAATTCAATGTTGCTTTTGAGTATAGCAGAGACGTGGTTGCCTAGACGTAACGGCTGCGACTTCGAGCTTAGGTCGTAAGTTCGAACCCAGACAGGCGCTTTAGTTTGTGTTAATTATTTCATCTCCACTGCTCTCAAAATTGTGAACGAAAACATCGTGAGGAAACCGGCATGTCCTAGAACAAAAATATCAAAGACATGCGATATCTACCAAACCGCACTCGGCCCGCTTGGTGGATTACGGCCTACCGAGAGGAGTTTTGTGTTCCAGCAGTGGGTACATTATAGGCCATTATACATTGAATTTAGCAGGAATTACGCCCACTATATTATATCCTCTACGCTGTTCTGGTACTAATATTACTCGTAACTACTAATATTGATCCTGATATTGTAAATAGGTAAAGTTTGTGAGATTGTAAGGGGTAATCTCTAGATCCAAAGAACAGATTTTGATCATTCTTTTATCAATAAAAAGCCACGTTATTTGTGAGTATCATAGGCTATATATTAACCCGAAAAATTAAAAGATTTTTTCGAGGTAGTCGGATTTGCAAAGTAAGTCGGAGAAAAAGCTATCGAACGAAAACGTTTCTTACGAACGCTACCTTACCGATGAGAAAAATATGATCGAGTTTCTGAGAAAAGTTACAGAGCTTGATAATTCCTACAAGAAAGTTGGCGACAGCATATGTCTCACTTTTATATTTAAGTCACAAAAAGTAGTTTTTTAATATTAAAAACAAATTTAAATCGTTAGGTCATGTTTATTGGTCATAATATCAACAATTATGAATTCTTATCAAAATAAGTAAATTCATTGTCTCAAGTATTTAAAACAAACAGACTTTTCCCTTTACTGTATTCAATTTGGACGAATAGTTTAAGAGATAAACCGACATAGGTATGGAACCACGACCGTGTCATAACCTATTGATAAAAAAAATACTGCCCAACGAAGTGGGCACGGGCCAGCTAGTTATTTAATAATATAAGTATTGACAGGATGGTTGGTATACTTGATTTGTAAAATATTTCCGGAAAAACATTGGCACTGCCACTACTCTTTACGCTTAATCTTTCTACTATCTACTACACAATATCAATGAATGATGAGATCTCTAAAACTTCATTTCCCACTCGTAATTCTGCTGACTATAAACCCGTATTCAGCTTAATGGGCTAATCAGTCTGTTCGCACATCCCTAATAAAAAAAGCTTCGGAAATCGTTAACCGAACGATGTGGCATTGTTCACGGAGAGAATTATGCCCAATGTTAGGTTGATGTGTCGTTACACCGTTCAACCATCTCTGTGAGTTAAGGTCGATCTCATGATAAGGGTAAGGTTCGGCCTTTTATATAAATTATTCATTTTATATGCTATTCTGAGAATTGGAAGGAGAGGGGATGTGATGACAGATGACATGCGTGAATGAAAGTCACGAGTTCAATCTTAGACGTTGTTTGAAGTGTAGGTATGCAGGGAGTATCAGAAAAGTGTGGTCAAATTTAAGGTAGTGGTTCAGGCCATTAAATTGCATGACTTTCTCCATGGGACCAGTATCGTGAATAAAAAATCTGCCGTCCTATACATTTGGGACGAATAGGGAAGTAGGTATTGAAGTTTTGTTTGGGACAGTTGTTTTTTTTTTTTCATGATTACGATATTGGCCCCTCGTTGAAAGTCATTCAGTTTGATGGTACACTACGCCCTTTTTGACCACTCCTATATGGTGTCCTACTCTCTGTAGACAAAGTTCGTAGTTTTAACCGATGTTACGGGCGTTTCCAACACCGTATTATGTACATACGAACATTAGATTCGATAAGAGCCCGAACTAATAATGAATGACGACATGATATTATAGTTGTTCCTACACTCGATGTGTTTTGCCCGGCCTAAAAAGTTAAATAATCGGCTGTAGGATACACTATGAAGTTTCAAACTATTTTCGGACGAGCCAGTATCTTTATTGACTCTAGGAGGCCTCCCGATGCATCCTGTATTTGGTCAAGAACCATCTATTATCGTACTACCACCAAAAAAATTCAAGAGTATGTTCTACCCCGGAAAAATATGGAAAAAATACGGTAGGCTTATAATTCGTGCGTGACTTAGCGGTAATAATAATTAATCCAGTAGCTACCCTCTATTACCAATTACGCCATTCGGTCAAATATTACAAATGGTCACTCCACATGCGACGTACGACCAAATTTTATTACGTCATGTTACGTATGAAAATATTATTATTTTCACTATTTTGACCGGGTTAAACGGAGCCGGAAGAAATTTGAAACAAATCTAGCTGGGTCATGCGTTCAGTGTAAAATAATAGACTTAATAAATTGTGGCTATTGTATGACTGTTGGTATGCCTGTATTGTGGCCTCGGCCACCAAAGAATCCATTTGTGTAAATTAAATTACGTACAATATACACGCTAAGTCTAAGGTAGTTTGTAATTTATTATAGTTACTATTTTCTTTTTGCTGTTATAAAGATAGATATTTCATTCATGTGCGAATAAGATTAGAGAGCACTGTTGGCCCAGTGGTACCCAACGGCCACGACTTACTAGTGCTGGTCGTAGTTTCGAACCCAGACAGGCGTTTTACTTTCCGTAGATTTCATCACCACTGCTCTCAAAACGATGAAGGAAAAACTCGAGAGGAAACCGACATGACCTAGAACTAAAAATTCGAAGATATGTGACTTACAACCCGCACTGGGCCCACGTGGTGGATTACAGCTCACTTTCTCTCAATATAGGCTGATTATGCTATGATTATATAAATAAGATTTCCCACTTAAAAGTATACCTACCGGAACTTGTGTAGGTAGCTAAATTTTTCCACAATTTACCGTAAAAATCATTGATAGGAGTGTCACTGCAATCTGCCTTTGTATCGCATTATCTACATCGAACCAGATTGTTCCCTTGACATGTTCACTGAATTCGATACGGCCCATTAGATCGAAACGCGGAATTACGTCGGAGTACAACGGTTGGTACGCAAAAAGTCACAGCGAGTTGTAATTCAAACAGAGCTCAAAGTAAGGGGCCATAAAAGTGATAAAATATCTATTTAGCTTTTTCTCTACAGTCGTTTCCCCCGTTCATAGGCCCGAGAAAACGTTCGTTTCCTTCCCAAGAACGTTTCGTGACTGGGTAATTGCAGTTTATGTTAACTCAGATAAACGTGATAACTTTTCCGTTCACTTCATTCGTTCATTCGTTCGTACATCGGCGTATTCCCGTTTTCCGAAGACGCAGCTAATAAAATAAACATCAGTATCATGATCTTTATTTGTGAAACTGTGAATATAATTCCTTTTTATTCAGAAATTGAGCTTCACTATTCTGTTTTCAGATAGAATTACTCTTCAAACTTACTTTCTTGTTTTCGAACCGGGAAATTATGTATTCTGACAATGTCAAATACTTTACTTCGTTTGGATTAATTAGCATTCATAAAGCTGTATTTGTATTCGTTACAAAGTCTAACCCATTTTTTTTTTCTTTTTTTTGAATTTGGGATATCATCCAAGGACTTCTCCCACTCTGGGTGGAGCAGGAGGGCGTGTCAGACTTTTACTGACTAAAACCCACCCGTGTTCCCTCATTTGCCTGTGTGCCAGGGGCGACGGTATCCCTTTCGAACAACCCGCACCCCTGGCAGGCATCGGCCCTTGCGGACCCCACCAGTTGTTGCTGACATCTCTGACGGCGCGCGTGGGACACAACGCGCCGTTCCGCCTACCACTTTTCAGCCGCAGGGGATAGGGAGAGCGGCCAACGCTATACCGAAACTCCTCTTCCCCTGCTGCCCCACCGCGTCCGCCATCAAACGGTGGCGGCCCCGTCCAGGCCACGGAAAGGAAGAGCGCTGCTCAGAAGCACCGGTTCTCCTGCTCTGCCGCAGCCCATAACCCTCAGCCGCGATACGTCCCATTCGACATTGTGGCCCACCTCAGTTGCGGTACACCTCACCGCAACCTACATTTTGGCCGCTACGTCATCGGCTTGAAGGCAAAAGCCCTGACGAGCAGCCCCACCTTTGGTTTCCTCTTTGCTTCACCGTGGCTGGGAGACCACGGCTACAGAGCCCCCCCGCAACGACAATGCGGGAACCCACTCGGGGGAAATCTAACCCATTAGAGTCCTATTATGTTAGAATTAAAGTCCAAGAACGTTTTTGTCGAAAGAGTTTCCTTCGAAGAAAAGAATTTAAAAAAGTTTTTTTTCTTTTACAGAATCGGAGGCGACCTATTATCTACATGAGATTTAAGCATAACTGGCAAAATATAGGTGCACCCCTGGCTTACCCCTCTAAGCGTACTGGCGTGATGATATGTTACGCGTAATTTTCTACGATCGGGCTGCTTATAAGCTACGCTTTAGTTAAATACGAAAGAAAGCCACATTTCCTATCTAATAAAGTATAAAATTATAATTTCCCACAATTTAAAATCACTCCTCTTCAACAAACACTTATTTACCCAAACAAAACAAAACCACATCACAGAAACATAAAACGGTCCCTAAACAAATATTCGAATCAATTCACAGGCCATTCAGATTTGCATTCGCGAAAAATCGCCAGTAATTAATCTAGTATGGTTGTTAAATTAAAAATTCTCCACTGTATCCGACACGGGGCATTAAACGTTTGGGACTGTACGGCTGTCTATCAAAAAGCACTTTTGTGGCATGGACGCCACGTGGTGCGGCGCGGATTTACCGCCCGCGGCATTTCCATGTCGACCACATTGGGAAAGTCACAGATTTATGTCTACTGGATGGGTTTTAATATTATTTTGTGTACATAGGAATTGTAACGGCCGCGACTTACGAGTTGTAGGTTGTGCGTTCGAACCCAGCCAGGCGCATTACTTTGTGTAAATAATTTCATCACCACTGCTCTGAAACGGTGAAGGAAAACATCGTGAGGAAACCGGCATGTCCTAGAACCAAAAATTCGATGACATGTTACATCTACCAACCCGCTCTGGGCCCGCGTGGTAGATTACAGCTCACTCCCTCTCATGGAGAGGAGGCCTGTGTCCCAGCAGTGGGAACGTTTATAGGCTGAGTGTGTATGTAGGTACTTAGGAATTCGGCTCAGGTGAAGTAAGTATCATGAGGAAGCAACTAGTACAAGCGAACTGCTTTGTCACAATTTAAGGAACTTAGAACTGGCAATCGGCGTGTGTATATGACCAGTGGCACTATTGTGAGTTTCATTTAACCATCTCGATCAAACGCATCGGCCGCGTTCGGCGCTCTGATTGGTCCGTCACCAATCCAGAGCTAATCGGAGCGCTGAATGTGGTCGATGCGTTTGATCGAGATGGTTAAATGAAGCTGAGCACCACCCTAGGACGCCACAGATGTATGAACGTAAACGAACAAAACGAGAATGTAACGATCGCAACAAGGGGCGTTCTGACTTTTCTGCCTACCCCTATAAGAACAAGGCGTGAGTTTATGTAAGAATTATAATGCCAAAAGAAGATAGACGAAATGCATACTATTTCTAATGGGTTGTCACGACGCTTGTCGATAGGTATCTGGCGGTACTTAACGCTGAATTGGGGTAACATTCACAGCTTTTTTATTACGTTATGCTTGCAACAAAATTATTGGTCATAAGATAATATGCATAAAGCATCTGGATAAAGTATTTGATTAAGAATGCCTAATGTTAATTTTTATCAAATCAATGATTTTATCCACGTTTGGAGATGATTTAGCCAATTTTTAGCACAACCAAACTACGCTTTGCATCATTGTTTACGTTATGACCTATTCATATTTCTCTACATCCATGTGTCTGCTATACTATTGCCAAGCTGACAAACGGAGGCTACAATTAATTTCAGAAATACAGCCATGTTGACTCCATTTCGGTTGAGAAATTAAATATAAACATGTCATTGCTTCAGGCCTTTATGTGGTAGAGAGTCCCACGGGTAATGTTTAATTGATATCTTGATTGCTTCGCGATTGATATGATATGAACTTGTAGAAACCTTGGTTCTGTTTAAAATTTACAGCGGTGAAATAAAGTAGGTAGGTACAGTCAAAGTGAAAATGAAGTGATGATTGACGCACGGTTCGGTCGAACAGGTTAAGCTATGCTTGTCGCGGTTGGTCCGTGGACGGGTGACCATCTCTACATACCAAGACTCCTCCGTAGGTCGGAAAGTACGCTAAGCCGTTGATCCCGGCTGTCATTCGTGGATCTTTAACAGTCCTTATGAGTTGTCAGAAGACTGAAAGTCTGACATCTAGTCTTATCGAATTACCCAGTAACTGGGTTGTAGAGGTCAGAGAGGCGGTCGCCCCATGTAAGATGCTGGTATTCAGCAGTATCCGTTTAGACTAGAAGCCGACCCCAACATAGTTCGGAAAAGGCTAGATGCTGATGATGACTGACCAAACAGAGTGCTGCCGTTTTGCATCATCATCATCATCATTTCAGCCGAAAGTCATCCACTGCTGGGCATAGGCCTCCCCCAATTTGGGGGGGTTTGCCATAATCGCCACGCTTGGCAGGCGGGTTGGCGATCGCAGTATGGTAGTAAAATGAATAGAGAACGCTGCTGCCCATTCTCTAGTAAGTCCCTTAGTCGCCTTCTACGACACCCACGGGAAGAGATGGGATGGTGCTATTCTTTACGTCCGGCACCACACGGAACCACCGTTTTGCATAGTTATTTCATTTTCAGTTTTCATTCTCTAAAAATAATTTGTACCTACGCATATTTCTTCGCATTCCGCTTCAAGTTAAACAAACCCCGCTCAGCTACTTCCTTCAAGTGCACAATGTCTGTCAGCTCGCGGTGTCCACTCAAGAACACTTGCGCTCCTAAAAGCATCGGTTTTTTGACATCTCTGCTTCCTCTTGAACTTACTTTGATCTTGTTTGACATTGATTTGAAATTCAACATCAAACACTAAAACTTAACAGCAAAGGAAACTGAAACCTGATTCCGTTTTTTATTTTATTTCATCATATCACTTCAGCCGAAAGACGTCCACTGCTGGACATAGGTCCCCCCAAAAGGGGGGTTTTTCCATAATCGCCACGTTTGACAAGCGGGTTGGCGATCGCAGTATGGTGGTAAAATGCATAGAGAACACTGCGGCTCATTCTCTATTACGTCCCATAGTCGTCTTCTACGACACCAACGGGAAAAAATGGGATGGTGCTATTCTTTTACGTCCGGCAACACACGGAACATTTATTTATTTACTAAAATCGAATAGAGTTTATTTAGATCTAAAAGCTAAACCTGTCCATACACTCACATAGTTTTTTTTTTTTTTACTTATCACAGATTTTAATCCAAAAACCGTTTTTCAAAATATTCACATTTCACTGTGCAAAAATGCCGGACCGAAATAAATGGAACCCAGATTTATTCGTTCATCGATTGATTAAACGATAATTGTAATTATCTTATGTGCAGTTGATTCAATTAAATTGTTTCTATTAATTGAAACAAATTATTTAATTGTGAACGATTTACTTTCCAATAAATAAAATTATTTAAAGCGAGATTAAATCATATAAACCGAACGTGTAAGCCATAGAACAAAATTGCGTCATGTAATCACTTTTTTTTATAACTCGCTCAACCAGGTGACCTGGTTTTGTGGAGTATCATATCAGAGAACCCAAATCATCATCTTCTACCTTGACTTTTCCCAACTATGTTGAGGTAGGCTTCCAGTCTAACCGGATGCATCTGAATACCAGTATTTTACATGGAGCAACTGCCCATCTGACCTGCACAACCGAATAGGGTATCACGAACCTTTTGGTAAGACTGGTCAGATAGGAAACAGAGAAATCGAATCGGATGTCAAAATACGGTAAATGTGTAGACCTGGCATCACTGCAGGTACACATTTCATGATTGTGCATAATACTTATGCGTCGTCTTCTCAACACATTATCTGTATTCGTTATCATTGTCATCATGGTGTGGGGTGATGGCCTACATCAGTCCACTGCTGGACATAGGCCTCTCAAATTGCACGCCATTCAGCTCATTTTTTGGCTACTCTCACCCAGCTGCTACCAACCATCCTGCAAAAATCGTCGCTCCACCTAGCCTGAGTGCGTTCTAACTTACATTTTCCGATTCACGGTCTCCACTCAGAACACGTCTACCCTAATGGTCAACGGTTCTACGGTTAATGTGACCAGCCTAACCACTTCAGCTGCAGTTGGCATGTTTTGTGAGCTATGTTGACCTATTTGTTTCTCTGCCGGATCACCTCATTCCGGGTTCTATCCTTCAGCCCTTCCAAGTATAAATGTTGGAAACAAAAACAGTCACCGTGTACGAAATTGGCATGGAAGTATGTTTGTTTTTGTTAATAATTAGTATGGACAAACAAAACAAAGGCCTCTCTAAATTGTACCAAACTGGTGCGACAAAATCAATGAATATTGTGTGGACAATCAATAACCTTGAATAGGCTGCGATCGGCTTAGTTGATTTAAGGTTGCCTTGATCGTTCATATTAGGTTTTTATATTATTAATATATTACACAAATACATATCTATACATATAATAAATCTGTAAAGGAACTTTTTCTGTACATTTAAAATATTTCGAAAATAATTGCTTGGGGTGGTAAGGGATAATCAACAGATGACATTTTAACCCTTATCAAAATTTTTGTCTGTAGCTCGGTTTTTCAGTTTCTATGTTGAATAGATCAAGTATCACGTCAAAAGAACGAAACTAATATGGTTATCTTTCATACTCAAATATTGTTTATAACTCAGAGTTTATATTAGTCTTTGTTTCAACGCAATCGCTTCGGTCAACCTATCTAAATAATTTAAAGTGTTCAAGAAGAATTTATTTACGTAATGTTGAAACACTTAGCGACATCTATTGGCGTGAAACGGTACTAACGAATACTTAATATTAACACACGTCATTCTCATTTAAGTTACCTACTTACTGTGTCTGTGTTATTTCAAAAAGTAATGATACTGATTACTAAAATCGCTTTTCGTTGGTGGTTGATTCCCACGAATCAAAAAAGCCAAAAGAATTTCAAATAAAAAGTTGTGATAATATTAACTGACGTGGTGTTCTGAGTCATATACCTAGAATGCAATGTTAGATAAATATTTATTAGTTTTATCAATCAAATTAATACAAATAGAGGGGAAGAAATCTCATTTCTAATTGTGATAAAAGTCTTAATAGCGCCATCTAGCATAATATAGCAAAATTAGAGCGGCTAGAGGAACATCTCCATAGAAATTCTTAATCTCTAGCGTCAGTAACGCCATCTACGTTTGAATAGCAAACATGCAAAGACAACAACTTGATTTCGCGCGAAATTTGATAATGTTAAATTTAAATGCGTGTTTACAGCATTACTCGATTCAAATAATGGGAGTTTTGGGAGTAAAGAGTTGTAAATACTTATGTGCTAATTTTCGTGATGTTAGTTTTCGAGGTGGGGAGGGGTTCAAGCGAGGTCGGATGGTGAAAGTCAGGAAAAAAAATCCAAAATTGCGACCATAACTACTGGTGGATTTGAGTAAATAGATAGGTTTTCACACGGGCAACTGTAGTTATTTCGATGCTCTTCCGAGCAACATCGCTTACAGAGAAGCATTTTCTTAGTTAAAACAAGTTTAAAAATGTATTTATTTATCCATTTGGCATCTCCAACAAAGGATACATTACCTACACAGGAACAATAGAAATCACAATAGTAAAATATTGAAAATTTTAAAGTCGCTTCTTTAAATATAATTATTTATTGGTCTACAAATGTATGGCTGAACAAAAGAAACAATGAAACATTTTTGATTACAATTTACAATAAAAAGGCATCGTAACTGAGAGTCGCGGAGGATCGCTCTGTTACGTCCATTATCCTCGGGATCGGGCTCTCTCTCTTCCTGCTGCCTGCGTCAGCAGCGGGGAGAGAGGTGGGGGCGCGCGCGGTATGGCACTACGTAGCAACAACATCGTACTTACTATGTTCATAGAAAACCCGTGCTATACAATTAAATAGTTTTTTTTGCCTGGTTTGGTTTTTTTTTTCAACAGCGCTTTTAATGTGGATAATGACCGACGTTACGGGGCGTAGGTAATGCTAACATTCGCAGCGAGCATGTCTTTACGCCGTGTGCTAAAATCAGTGTTGCTCGCTCGCTTGTTTTGCCGTAGGTACTACTGACTGCACGAATACTTGCTTGGTAACATATTAGGTGCATTTTGACCCGTGACGCCGGTCAGTATCCACCTTTACAGCGTGATCTTTCTTCATCGTGATAACGCCATGGTCCCACGGGCCGTTAACTGACAGGTGGCGTCAGGTGTTACTGCACTGCTACCTGTCGAGGCCTATCGCAGTCCGTGCAGAGCATTCCCACTGCTGTGGTTTTATTCAGTGGTCAACGTTTGATAAACAAAGCTAAAAGACACGCGCCTGTACGGGCCGAGATAGGCGCCCGCCCCCGCGTGGAATAATGCTTTAGCACACTCAACCAGACGCGCAGTCGATTTATTGAGTAAGTACAGTAAAAGCTCCTTATTCGTGCTTCCTTCATTCGCGTTTTCACTATTCGCGGATTAAAAAAATGCGACCCAATTCCTATATCCGCGCCTAAAGATTTATTTATTTGCGGGTCTAATCGGTACATCGGTACATACTTACTAACAAATAACAAAAAGGATTCCAATAGGTATCCAACCCAATATCCTTTGTAAACGCGTCGTCAGATGGACTATAAAAAAGTGAAATAGACCTTATTACAACTTCGCCTAAAGTACATTGTCAAATGATAACGCCGCTGTATTGGTTCGGCCTTTGACATCTACAATAGCCGCCTTCGCCGCGGTCGGTGTTTTTAACCGACTTCGAAAAGAAGGAGGTTATCAATTCGACATGTTTATATTTTTAATGTATGTTCAGGCATAACTCCGTCGTATATAGACGGATTTGCAAATTTTTTTTTTCGAAAGGGGTTTACTCCGAAATGGTCCCATTGAAATTTCATATAGACAGGGCCCGATCTAGCTATTTAGCCGCTCCGGGCAAAAATAACATTCGCCGCCCTTTGCACTAACACCATCAAAGATGGTATGACCATAATTATGTGATATTCTTTTAACTATATAATATTCACATACGTTAGTCTACTACGGCTTCTGAACAAGTATACAAAAATTCATGAGAGTAGGTATGTTTGTAAGTATACATTTTGCCGCCGCTCATTTTTGCCGCTCTGAGCATTTGCCCGGCTTGCCCCCCCTTAGATTGGGCCCTGCATATAGATCTGATGATGCGTTTCGGAAACAGACAACGGAACTCTTCAAAAAATTACAGCAAATCAACCGCGAATGTTGCTATCACATAAATAAGTATGCATTGTTTTGACCCAAAGGATGATGAAATTTCGAATTGGTGTATGGTAGGTAACAAAAAAGTGAAAAATAAAAACTTTTTTCAAAAAAATAACAACCGACTTCCAAAAAACACTACAAAGTGCAAAATAACTTTAATTTCGGAAGGCGGTGACAAATAATTAAAATACACATCCAACGTCACCGACTTCCGAAATTAAAGTTATTTTGCACTTTGTAGTGTTTTTTGGAAGCCGGTTGGTATTTTTTTGAAAAAAGTTTTTTGAGAATGTAAACAAACATAATGAAAGCAACCTCATCACCATAAGGTATATTTATAATAGGTCTTTACCTATGAAATTGCCGTTTTGTATGAAAAAATTTAAACGAATTTTTTTCATGAATTTTTTATTTGTATTAATCGAAGTAATCACCCATGCAATCAATGCATCTTTGCCATCGTAGTGGCAGTTTATTGATGCCCTTCTTAAAGAAATCAGCTGGACGGGAGGCAACAAATTCTTCAAAGGCATTTTGTACTGCCTCTCGGGTATTAAATTTTTTTCCCGCCAAGAAGTTATCCAAATTCTGGAAAAAGTAGTAGTCTGTAGGCGCAAGGTCTGGTGAGTAGGGCGGATGACGGAGAGCTTCCAACCCCAGTTCTTGCAACTTGGAGACCGTCTGCTGTGCAGTATGAGGTCGCGCGTTGTCGTGCAGGAGCAGCGGAGACGAGCGATTGACCAATGCTGGTTGGAGATGCGCCAGCTTCTCCATCATTGTGTTCAGTTCTTCACAGTACACATCTGCAGTAATGCTCACCCCGTTTGGTAAGAAGCTGTGATGAATCACACCGGCGCTAGACCACCAAACAGTGACCATCACTTTTCTAGGGGTAAGTTTTCGTTTAGGGCATTGTTTAGGTGCTGAACCAGGATCCAACCAACTTGCTGAGCGCTTACGGTTATCAAACAGAATCCATTTTTTATCGCAGGTAACAATGCGGTTCAAAATTCCTTCATTTGTGTGTCTGTTGAGCAGTGCAAGGCACGTCTCGACGCGTACTTCGCGCTGGCGATCATTGAGTTCGTGGGGCACCCATTTGTCAAGCTTTTTTACCTTGCCAATTTGACGCAAATGGACCAATATTGTTTTGACGCTAACGTCGAAAGCTGCTGCTAATTCAGCCGTAGATTGTGTATCATCAGCTTCCACAATCGCCTTTAATTCGTCATTGTCGACCAAAGTCTTCGGACGACCGCGAGGTTCATTTTTCAGGTCGAAATTTCCAGAACGGAAGCGAGCAAACCAATAACAGGTGGTGCGTTGGTTTGTAGTGTTAGCTCCGTAAACGTCGTTGATGTTGCGTGCCGCTTGTGCCGCGTTGCTGCCACGACGGTACTCATATTCCATAATTACTCGAATTTTTAACGTATCCATGATGACGAAAAAGATTGAAATGCGATGAAAATGTAACACTAATCAATAAAGAAATGACTACTTTTAGAAAAAAAAATCCATGTTTTTAAAATAAAATTAATTTGAAATTAGAATTCTTAGCCAAACAAAAATTATTTTGATTTGAAATGGCCAGTACTGCAGAACGGCAATTTCATAGGTAAAGACCTAATATATCATCATCATCATCATTTCAGCTGAAAGACGTCCACTGCTGGACATAGGCCGCCCCCACATTTATAAATGCTGCGACGTAATAGACATTCCATCCTTTGGTACGAGACGCTTTGCGTGTTTTACCTATTGTTTCATCTTTCCATTTATTGCAAAATGTTGAAATTTTTTTTTTACTTAATAACGATTTTCGACGCGAAAAAATCTGTTTAACGCATAGAAATGCTTGATCGTTTACGCCTTGGAGAGTCGCTTGCATCCATATCACGCTCATACAATTAATCAATATGGTCAAAAACTTCAATTAAATTGTTTTTTTTTTGTCACTTAGGAACCTATCTTCTATAATCCCATATAAATTACCATTCCATAGTCACGGTTTCTGTATTCGCGGTAGGTATTTTACGGAACGTATACCTCGCGAATAAAGAGCTTTTACTGTACCTACGGCAGGTGCACATTTATTATAAAATGAGCCTCGACCAGGCGCTTTGATCTATATTTATTCTTAAAAATCTGAGTGAGACTTCGTCGCAATATCATTATAACCCCTAAAGACGCCTGCAGGCCTAGACAAAACACCTTTCTGTTAACGTTCACGCTAAACTCTACGCCAGAATATATGGGAATGACATTACCGTGTCCTTTCCGCAGGTAATGTCATTCCCATACATTTTGGCGTACCGTTTAGCGTGAACGCCAAGAGTAATGTGTTTTGTCTCTAGGCTCTGGACTGCATTCGAAAGCTGTGGTAGATTCCTACCAGGATAGATCGGAAGATCGGAGGAGTGGTACCTACACCGTCAAAGCGACACATTATTGTTTTCCGACATGCACGCGAACGAAGTCGCGGGCACAGCTAGTTCTGAAATAAAGTAAAAGTGACTCCTGGAAAGATGGGAAGACGAAATTAAAAAAATCGCAAACAACGACTGGATGAGAACAGCCCAAGATAGAGAGAGAAGAAAAGTGGAGTGAGATGGAGGAGGCCTGTACTCGTCGAGAGGTCCTTAGTTAATGTCATCATCATCTGCCTAGCCTTTTCCCAACTATGTTGGGGTCGGCTTCCAGTCTAACCGGATGCAGCTGAATACCAGTATTTTACATGGAGCAACTGCCTATCTGACCTCCACAACCCTGTTACTAGGTAATACGATACCCCCTGGTAAGACTGGTTGTCAGACTTTCCGGCTTCTGACGACCCGTAACGACTGTCAAAGATCTACAAATGACAGACGGGACCAACGGCTTAACATGCTTTCCGAGGCACGGAGGAGTCTTGGTATGTAAAGATGGTCACCCATCCACGGACCAACCGCGGCAAGCGTAGCTTAACCTTGCCGATCGACCCGTGCAGCTATTGTTATTTAGCCACAAGCCCCTCTCAATAACGTATAAAAAAAGTATTATTGTTGTTGTACTAAGGAATTAAAGAGGCTTAAATAAAATAAGAATGTATATACAACGTACGTAACGGAAAGGGTATATACATACCAAGGACACGGCTTCTTTGGATGATATCAAACGATAATGGAAGGGTTTTTAATCCTATATCCACATGTTCGAAAGTTTTGAGTATTTTTAAAATATTGATACCAGAAATCGAATTTTAAATTGAAATAAACACATCACTCGAAAGAGTTATATCGTGTTATTGGCAAGTAACGTGGAAACTTATTGACCTACGTAGTGCGGTGATACGTTTGTTGTGATTTGAATTTAAGAAACAAATGAAACCGGAAATTTGTTGTCAATTCTTAAAGTATTTTATTTTGAGCTGTAACTATGTAAAACGATCACCGGGGAGGGCCGAAGGCTCCTGGTAGGCTGGGTGTCCGCGCAGGTCAAACTGCTGGAACCCAGACCCCTGAGGTGCTTCCGCTGCCACGTGGGCCACCACGTGGGAGTGCGGTGCACCTCGGAGGTGGACCGCAGTGGGCACTGCTTCCGCTGCGGTCAGCCCGGTCACAAGGCCGGCTCTTGCATTGCCACGCCGCACTGCTATTCATGTGCGGCAGCTGGCAAGCCGGCCGAACACCGGGCAGGGAGCAAGGCCTGCGCTCCACCCACCAAAGCCAGGGGCCGAGGCGGGGCCAAAACCTCCGCCACCGCCGTCACCGCCGCAACCGCCGCCACTGCCGCCGCCACTGCCGCCTCCACCGCCGTTGTTGTCGCCGCCGTTGCGACTGGGCCTGCCCAGGAGGCCTCGGAGGGGGCTGTAATGGAATGCCTTTAACGGCCCCATTACGCCTCCTCCAGGCGAACATCAACCACTGCGCCGCCGCTCAGGATCTGTTGATCCAGAGCATGGCGCAGTGGTCGATTAACATCGCCGTGGTCGCTGAGCCGTACTTTGTCCCGCCCAGGGATGACTGGGTGGAGGACCTGAGCGGCTCAGTGACCCTCATTTCGTCGGCCGCCGCCGGTACCCCGACCCTCGAGAGTGTCAAGAGGGGACGGGGTTGCGTTGCAGCACGGTTCGGGGAGATAGTCGTGGTAGGGGTGTACTTCTCCCCGAGCCGAACTCTCGCCGAGTTCCACAACTCCCTTGCGGAGTTGAGAGACGTCGTCGTCGGGTTCCGTTCCCTCCCCGTGCTCGTCCTCGGGGACTTCAATGCCAAGAACTTGGCTTGGGGTTCCCGGTTGACGAACGTGCGGGGCAGGATGGTGGAGGACTGGGCTCTGGAAGCAGACCTGGTCGTCCTAAACCGGGGTTCTGTCGCCACGTGTGTGCGGATGCGGGGTGAGTCGGTGGTGGACATTTCGTTCGCCAGCCCCGCTCTGTCGCCGCGTGTCATCGACTGGCGCGTCATGGAGGGGGTGGAGACGTATTCCGACCACCGGTACATCCGGTTTGACGTCTCCGCCCAGACCTCGAGCACGCCGGTCCGACAGGCCCCGTGTGGTCCGCGGTGGGCGTTGAAGCAGCTGGACCGGGAGCTTCTCCTGGAAGCCTCGATCGTGCAGGCCTGGGTGTCATCACCGGACAGGCCAGCCGACATAAACGACGAGGCCGAGTGGTTCCGGGAGACCATGTCCGAGATATGTGACGTGGCAATGCCCCGGGTCCAGCCAGGTCGTGCTTCACGCCAGGTGTACTGGTGGTCGCCGCAGTTGGCAACACTGCGCGAGGCGTGTGTTGCTGCGCGACACCTTTACTCCAGGCACCGCAGGCTCCGTATCCGCCCTCCGGATACGGAAGCCATTGAGGCGGAGCTGTACGAGGGGTACAGAGTGGCGAAGACCGCCCTCCGAGATGAGATCTTGCGGGCCAGAGTAGTGGCCCGCGAGGAGTCGCTGGAGACTCTGAACAGAGACCCGTGGGGACGCCCCTACAAAACGGTGCGGGATAAAATCCGCCCGTGGGCTCCCCCGCTGACGCAGAGTCTCCGGCCTCATCTCGTGCAGGACGTGGTGAGCGCTCTGTTCCCCTCACGAGGGGAGCACGCTCCCCCGCCTATGGCTCCGCCTCCTGCGGTGCCCGATGCGGACCACACCGACGACGACGACGACTCTCCAGAGGTGACCGAGGTAGACCTGAGAGTGGCGGTACGTAGGCTGAGTGCCAAGAATACCGCCCCAGGACCCGACGGCTTGCCCGGCAAAGCCTGGGTCCTGGCCTTGCAGGCTCTCGGGCCTCGACTAAGAGGGCTCCTAAGCGCATGCTTGGAGGAGGGCCAGTTCCCACTTCGCTGGAAGACGGGGAAACTGGTCCTCATTAAGAAGCCGGGGCGCCCAGCGGACTCTCCGTCCGCTTACCGGCCCATTGTGCTGCTCGACGAGGTGGGCAAGCTCTTTGAGAGAGTAATTGCAGACCGCCTCGTCGGGCGGCTGGTGCGGGTGGGGCCGGATTTGGCGGAGAGCCAGTTTGGTTTCCGCAGGGGGCGCTCCACGGTGGACGCCATCATGCGCGTGCGAGCCCTCACGACGGGGGATGCTGTGGCCCGGGGTGGGGTCGTCTTGGCGGTGTCATTAGACATCGCCAATGCCTTCAACACCCTGCCCTGGAGTTGCATAAGGGAGGCACTCCGGTATCACCGGATGCCGACCTACCTCTGTCGTGTGGTCGAGGCCTATTTGACGGACAGGGCCGTCATCTACCCCGGTCACCTCGGAGAGTGGAACCGGCGAGAGATGTTGTGCGGTGTCCCACAGGGATCGGTCCTGGGGCCGTATCTGTGGGACATCGGGTACGACTGGGTGCTGCGCGCCGACCTCCCTAGCGGCGTCAGTGTAATCTGCTACGCTGACGACACGCTGGTCCTGGCGCAAGGGAGGTCGTACCAGGCGGCGGCCGACTTAGCGACACAAGGGGTTGCGACAATCGTGGATAGGATCCGGCAACTGGGACTCGAGGTGGCCTTGCACAAGTCCGAGGCCATGTGGTTTCATGGTCCTCGGAATGCGCCACCGACGGGTTCCCAGATAACGGTGGGAGGGGTTCACATCGGCGTCGAGTCGACGATGAAGTACCTGGGACTCGTCCTCGACAGCCGGTGGAACTTCGCGGAGCATTTCCGCCGTTTGGCTCCCAGACTGGAGCGGGCCGGGGCTGCGTTGAAGCGGCTCTTGCCCAATCTAGGAGGGCCAAACGCCTCCTGCCGGAGGCTCTACGCGGGGATCGTGCGGTCCATGGCCCTATACGGGGCGCCGGTGTGGGCGCCTACATTGAGGCGCCAACCAGCTCGCAAGCTGAGGGCGTCCCATAGGGTCATGGCGATCAGGATGATCCGAGGATATCGCACGATCTCCGGCGAGGCGGCGGGCCTCCTTGCCGGATTACCGCCATGGGATCTGGAGGCAAAGGTCCTCGCGCAAATATGGGAGTGGCGCGAGGAGGCCAAACGCCGGGGCGTAACTCCGCTGCCGCGGGAAATCGCGGCACAGCGGACAGAGCTCCGGCGGGATCTCATGGTGACATGGAGAGAGCGATTGTCGCAACCCAGTGCTGGGCACGCCACGATTGCGGCGGTAAGTCCCCTCTTTGAGGAGTGGTTTGAGAGGCGGCATGGCGTCCTCACCTTCCGCCTGACGCAGGTCCTCACCGGACACGGTTGTTTCGGGAGGTTCCTGTTTCGGATAGGGCGGGAGGAAACGCCCGGGTGTTTCCACTGCGAAGATCGCCCTGAGGACACGGTGGAGCACACGGTGGCGGTCTGCCCTGCTTGGGCGGAGCACCGCCGTGTCCTCGTGGAGGCGATCGGCGGCGGCGATCTCTCGCGTCCGGCCCTGGTCCAGGCCATGGTACGGAGCGAGAGGGCATGGGGAGCCGTCACCTCCTTCAGCGAAGCAGTGATGCTCGCGAAGAGGGAGGCGGCGCACGTGAGGGAGAGGCAGCATATGCGCCCTCGCGACCCCAGCCGCCGCAGGATACGGAGACGCCCTGGGCGTCGGGAATCCCAGGCCGATTTCCGGCCACCGTAGGCATGGGCTTGCGGACGGCGAGTAATGGGTAGCTCGCTGTCCGGTAAGGACCAAGCCCAAGTCGACGGCGCGTTGTGTTCCACGCGCGCCTCAAAGAGATGTCAGCACAAAAAATGATGGGGCCCGCAAGGGCCGATGCCTGCCAGGGGTGCGGGTTTGTTCGAAAGAGACACCACAGCCCCTGGCTTAAGGGCTACTGAAGGAACACGGGTGGGTTTTAGTCAGTAAAAGTCTGACACGCCCTCCTGCTCCACCCAGAGCGGGAGAAGTTATTTGATGATTTCCCACCCAAAAAAAAAAAAAAAAAAAAAAAAAAGCTGTAACTATGTATAGTGATTCTATACCAGCTGTTATATTTAGTGCTTAAGGATAGCAATAGGGTTTCTGTTACACCCTGTATAGAGTATAGATGTACGCCAACCTTGATTAAATTCTTTCAACATCTACTCATTCGTTCAAAGTCACGCATGCAGAACACCAAGGTATCTCTGCATACCCCAAATGACATAGCTTCACATTTTTATGTTCCCACCACAACACACATCCTCATAAGGAAGTGTTTTGATAAAAATAATAAGTTACGGACACGTATCCACCCCTCACGCAAGCTTGCAAAACCTTTACAATATTTTTATCGTATTTTTTCCTTCGTCAATAGACCACGTATGTGGCTCCCTTACTCTTGATACAAGAATGCTTAGATCTTATCGGGGTAAATTTACATACTTCTGAAAATATACCGTACATTTCTATCGCCTGAAGTAGATAAACATGTAAATATCGAAGGTCATCTTAAGAAAAATTGTGTTTGGTAACAACATAACGACAGATTTTAAATCCAAAAAATGGAACCATTGCAAACCTTTGTCTCGGGTTCTTATACAGAAAAATATTAAGGTGACACTTGTCCACATTTTTTCCATACAAACTTCGGGAGCGTTTTACTCCACTGTTTGCTATGTACATCAAAAATTAAACATGGTATGGTTTTGTCTCATTATTAATATTGTCTGTACGGAAACAGAATAATAAAATAAAAAGCCATTAAAAAGTTATGAGCCAATAAAGATTAGTTTTTCTGCTAATTTAACCTAACTTTGGGCGTGTATAAGTAATAAAAGCAGTGTAAAATCTCGAAAACAAAGTCAGTACTGACAAAGCTCAATTATCCTAAAGTTCAATAAACTTAATTGGTCATTGATTTATGCAGTGGTTTTTTTTCAGAAAACCCGATCTTCCGAAGGACTTTTCTTAATTTTTTATGCGCCTGTTTTACTAAAACTATCCTGCAGCTCACTTAATAATGTTGTGCGTGTAGACTAGCGTCTAACTGCTCATCTGCTCTGTCGGACACGAAGCCTGGTGAGACAGCGAGCTTTTTAGCCAGGCCCACCAGTGAGTTCGAGCCCGCGACTAGTGTACCCTTAAGCATTATGTAACTAAAGATAAGTACAGCGTGGGTGTACAAACTTGGCCCGTTATCCAATTTGGAAAAAAACGGTACATCTACAGACAACCCACACGAACATAAAATATGAATTATAATTACGTTAGTATTTAAAGAAATAAAAGTATGAATTTTCTTTTCCCCGGTGAAAAAGTAAAATGGCCATATTAAATAATTGATATTATGTACAAGTGTTTTAATCTATGAATAAATTAATTTAAAATACCAAATGAAATGGGAATGCTTTAAAATATCTGTAATACATTTTGGGGTTTTGTATTAAATTTATTTGTATGCATATAATACTACTGCTGCTATTTATGATATTTCAATACGCTCACATATCTATTTTCAGACAGAAGGTTAGAATTCCTATTTGCTACCAAACATATCGATACATCATATTAATAAGATCTAGGCGAGACATTATCAGACCCCTTTTCTGGTTCTAGACTTGTATCGAGTGAGATCGATGCTTTATTTATGATACGCGCACATATTTCGGGTTCTCACCAATAGATACTGCCGTTTTGTCTGTGCCTACGGAATTGAGATAAACGACTATCCGAATAGTGTTGAGGATCAAATCCAATTTTGCAGTCGCAAATTGAAGAGGGAACGTATCGAGTCTATACTTGTTAGTCGATACATCTCTATTTAGATATTTTGTTTTGGCGGATTCTGTTCGCTTGGGAGTCGGGTGTCGAATTGGGAAAATGTTTGGGAAAATTGTTTATTGAATGTGAAGGTATGTTTTTAATCATGTCCGTGTTCCTGTAGCTGTCTTAAAGAGACTCTGAAGAATCAATCAAGAGAATAAGATCGCCTTCCTACGTTGATGATAAGAAAATAAACACCCCAATCTGTTCGTTTTATCAATCTTGCTGTAAAAGCTAGAAGACTAAATATTTTTTTAAATAAAGTACTCTTTCGTCAAATTACCTAGATACAAGAGCGCTGAAAAGTGGTTACTTCGATTTATTTAACACACTACAGTTTCGTAATAACTAAGGATAAATGTCTCAAGTGCTGTTTCGTTTGACTGGCGACGATTCATAGAATCGATAGCCAGCCATTCGTATCGAAAGGGTACTTGAAGAAGAAGTACGATTACCACGATTACCTAGTTCAAACTTTGCTTTTGTAAAACGCCACGTATATTTCTTAGCAGAGCACGTTTGAAATAAAAATGTGTTACTATTCCATGTAGTGTGAAAAGCATAAAAAACATCCTATAGAGAATATATTGAAAAAATAAAATCATTAGATAATAAATTTACATTAAAATAAGATTTTTTTACTGTTCGTTAGTCTCGCTAAAACTCAAAAACGGCTTAACCGACTTGTTTTTTTTTTTGCCAATAATACAGGGCCGGTTTGAAAAAAAGAAGAAAATTAGGAAAACCAAAAAGAACAATCGAAAAATAAGGAAAATTGAATTTGAATTTTCTATAGGAATATTGTATGATTTGTTGAAATTTGAACAGCACGTCTTTCAGGTGAGCTTGTTTCTTAAAAACTTTTTCCAAAGTTCCAAAAAGTTTTTATTTTTAATTTTTTAGATATAGTAGTTATATTAATGTCTCAGAGAATCTTCAATCTTATGTTTGCTTATAAGCTTTTATAACAAAAACATCTGTAACTTTAACTACATCCCTAACATATAGGTAGGGGTTGTGCCTCGGGGTTCAATTCATGCAAAAGCACCAACAATCTGCGACAAAGAACAACACTACACATTTTTTTAAATTACCAAATAAAACACTCATAATTTAAATTCAAAGCAAAGAAGTGTACTTTATGGTTCCCCTGTTTGTTATACGAATGTAAATTTCATTTTCTTACCCTCAAGAACAAGACGTTTACTATCCAAGTACCCCATTGCAACGTGTAGTAATATTGTAAAATGTTTTCATAAAACATACGCTATACACGGGGACTTTGTAATTGAATTTTGAAAACCCTACTCTTATGCTCATGTTGTAATTGAAAACATGCCTGCATGGTGCATCAGAATTAGGTTGTTTTTGTAAAAAGATTTAAGTAACCAGGGTCGTCGGATATAAGAATAAGAATAATTTATTGTTTTAAAAGTAACATTCAAATTGCGTTGCTTTCTGGAACTCACACTACGATTCCCTGTGTTGTGAGATCCAAGCGAGATCCTTCGTTCCGTTTACATTTATTGCTATATTTATTTCTTAATTTCTTCTAATCGATTGGTAATTCTACTAGAAAAAAATAGACAATTAAACTTAAAACAAAAGAATAAAAAGAGAATAACCTAGTATGTTACATGTTGTTAATGTATGTTGTGTTTGATTTAATAGTGTGTGTATGTGTGATGGTGTGTGTATGTGTGATGGTGTGTGATTGTGTGGGTGTATGAGTTAAGGTAGTAGTGTTGATATTGAGGGAGTTTATCTGAATGTTACACTTGAGGATGTATTTAATTATGTCGAAGTTTATGTTACTGAATATAGCTGAAGTTAGGTCAGAAACCGATGAATGTTTTCGAAAAAAAAAAATTGCCGAATAAACTGTTTGTTTTCTACGAATTAACTAAAAATTTATTCGAAAACATCCATATACACCCTGGTTACTTATGTCTTTTGGTGTCTATTCACGCTTCAGTTAATCTACTTTGCCTTGACTCGGACCACCAAGGATTCTGGCTGACGTCTGTATGAACTTAACAGTTCTAACCAACTTGAATAGAATCGTTTTCAATGTTAATACAAACAGGACATTAACTCACGCATTCTTCCCTTGGATCTACATCCATGGGAAGAATGATTCTGCAGAAACTACCTACCTACAATCGTCACCTGCATCGATCCTTACATACTCCTTTTTCCTCGTTCATACATCTGGTCATAGACGAACGCCGGTTACGAATAGTACTTTAACTATAATATTATATTTTTGTAAGGATTTCAGTTAAAAGTTGAACACGTACAAAAAATAAATAGCTAAACGATCGGGAACGTAGTACGCACAAAAATAAAACACATTTTCGATTACAAATCAAGAACAACGAACGATAAACTTTCCGTCGTTTGAACATTATTTATTCTATTTAGGTTCACCGACTCAGCAAAGTTGAAATAGTTTATGTTTATTCATAAAAATACTGAAAGCTACCCGGAGTACGAGACCTCAGAGTTTTAATGTTAACTTTGTACCTTCATACGCAACTTTTAATAATACAAAAATGCGTCATGTTATGTATAATAACCTTTATTATGTCGTGTTATTGTTTCATTATCCGGGAACGTGCGTCGTATTAGAATGTTTTAAAAAAGGTGGAATAACATTCATAAGAGATATTATTAGGAGGCTTGAGTTGATAAACGGGTTCTCTCACGTGGTGTTAACACGATGATATATTACACAATTTTCTTTACGAGCAAAACGGATTTATAACAAGGCGACGCCAGCATTTTGAGCTTACAATGTTTTAGCTAGAATTTCATGAAGCAGCGTAGTATAGAGTGAGTAAATATGGTTTCGGGAATCAGGTTTATGTTAATCAAGCAGTGTGATATTATGATAAACGTAAAAGATATTTATCTTGTGGGCTTGGTGGTTAATCCTGGGATGATCGCTAGAATAATTTAATCTGGATTTAGAGCGCCTTAAATGATTAGGAGTGTATGCCTCCTGCAATAAAATATTCTTGAAGTAAATTATCAAAATACTGATTTGTAAACAAAGTATCTTAAAAAACCTACGTTCGTAAATAAACAATTCTTTTCATTTCAATAAAATGTAAAGTTTGTTTTTATTCTGAAACTTAATATTTTAAAGTTGAACATGAATGTGAAAGTAAAATCATAAGTTTACCTTTGAAAACGTAAAACTAAAAATAGGAAAAGTCTTCAGGAAAATTCTTCCGAAAAAAATACCCAGCCATTACAAAGAAACAACGGGTATTCGTGGGTATTACCGCCCAAAAAGAGAAACCCACACAAAAAATAACTAAAAACATATTTCATACCGTCACGTACGCTCCTAATACTGCAGGCAATCATAAAATGAAACATCATAAGGGGAATAAAAACTGAAAAGAGGTCGTAACGACCGTGGACGGGGTCTTAACAAATCGTTGGTCATCATTCAAGGTTATAGCCCAAGGGTGTTTGGAGGTCCGGTGACTGTAGACGAAGATACGTCGTTTCATTGTGTGCTACCAAACGATAACGTTCTGTTCGATTTATTATAAATTGAGGTCTGGTAAGCCCCAGTCTTATTAGCCGGCATAATGGCGGATGTTTGAAAAGGATACAATATTGTGTGCGACCATTGACTGTCGAAATCGTACGAAAATGTGTTGCTTTTTTCTTTTGGAGCTGTTGAATGTACCGGTATTTGTATGTTTGGGATGAATTGTTGTTGTTATTATGTTTCAAGATTGATTTCATTATAATCGTAGAGTAATAGAAACCAAACTAATAACTCAAGTAAAACGTCATTAGCTCTAAAGCAAATTGTCAAAGCAAATATTCTATAAGTACTACTACAAATAAATAAAATTGAAGTATCTGTTTGTATTTTCAAAATGACAGATTTCTACTAAATTCATTTTATAGTATATACACAGTAGTTGTAACAAAAAGCAACTTTTAATGTTATAAATATATGTTATTAAATATTATATCTATATAAATAAAAAGAAAAGTCCTGACTGGCTGACTGATTCATCAACGCCCAGCCCAAACCCTTGGACCTATAAAGCTGAAATTTTGCACAGAGGTTCCCTTTATAATCTAGACAAGGAATAAGGAAGTATTTTTCGATATTCAACCCCTAAGGGAGTTAAATAGTGGATGAAAGTTCCGTGCGGGTGAAGCCGCTGGCAAAAGCTAGTGACAAATAAAGTAAAGAAGTAAGTGTCAGTTTGTAATGTTAAAATAAAAACTTTTTAATAAATGCATATGAAAATATAAACGGTACTCTGTAACAAAACAACTACTTTTCAAGTTTTTGTCTGTCTGTTTGTTCAGGTTTATCTAAACCGAAACGACTGGATCGATTTTGACGATGCATTTTACCACCATACTGCGATCGCCAGCCCGCCTCCTAAGCGTGGTGATTATGGCAAAACCGCCCTTTTGGGGGAGGCTTATGTCCAGCAGTGGACGTCTTTCGGCTGAAATGATGATGATGATGATGAATAATAAATATGCGATGCGTGATGTTATGTAACCGATTATCCAAAATATTCATTAAATAATATCGGATAATGTCACTGCCATTTAGTGATTAACATAATTATCCCATATAAATTCGTCAATGTTTTCCAGCTAACCACGATTAATATTGACAGACCATTTATTGTCACTAAAAATAAACCAACAGTACGTATACCAGGACAGTTTACCAGGATACCAACCCGCACTGTGCCCGCGTGGTCCACGCATTTTCATACGGTTTTCACCAATGAACGGAGATGACACCAATGATACATGGGGATGGTTTAAATATAATTCATTAAGGATTTGAGTATATTGGCTGAATACCTCAGCCAATTTACAACAAACCTTAATTAATTGCTTAAATGAAAAACAATTGTTAAAGATGTTGAAAAAAAAAAATATGATGAATGGGAGTTTTATGGGTATGCGCCGCGCAAACCAATAGAGAATTTAAAAATATTTTCCAAGATTCACGCGGATGAAGCTGTGGGCAAAAAATAGGTGCTTACTTACACAAAGTTGCAAAGACCGAAGTCTTTCAATTTTCTTTCTTCATAGTCGGGTCATGGGGCCCACGAGCACGCCTTCTCTTTAAGGAAATTTCTCGCCGGCTGGTCGACACTTCACGTGACCAGAAGGCTGGGTCATTCTTTGGCCAAAGAATCAGCATTGCCATTCAACGTGGCAATGCTGCCAGTCTTCTGGGTATGTTGCCTGATGACAGCGATGCGGACGAATGCTTCGACGCCTAAGTGTCGTTTTGTTTTTGTATTTATTTGTTTAGTTAATTAGTTTACATTTTTTATCCAAATTAATGTTACTTCATAGTTGGAATAACTTGCATGTTCTAAGTGCAAAAATACTCGTTAAGTAGCAAAAACTTGCATTTCTACAAAAAGCTGTTTTAAACTCTTTTATTAATTATAAGAATAAAAGTGCTTCATCATTCATTCGTTCTCCTGCGCTTATCCCAATTCATTTGACATCGTCAGAACCCCGAAAGACAGAGAACCAGTCTTACCAAGGGGTATAATGTTTCTAACCATATCATCACTCACACAGTTCATCCAAAATTTCTTTCATCTCCCCCTCTCTTATAGGCATCGACATTCATACTCAAAACTTTCCTCACGACATTTTCCTTATTCCTCCGGGTCACATTTCCATACCAAGACAACCGATTTCCACACACATTTTCAGTTACTGGTGCCACATTCAGACTTTCTCTTCAATGAGGGTGTTCTTGAATATTCAAGCCACCAGTTGGTGCCACTTTGACAAGAGGTCTTCCAGTTCGGCAATGAACTTAAAATATTTGATGTCATTCGTTTCATTCATTCGTACACCATTCAGTCTGTAGGTGGTTTGACACTTGACAGGTGCCCGGACCTGACGTCTCAGTGCTGCCAGAAAACCCTCATTAACATAAAATAAGTTGTACGTTAATTTTGAATACAAAAGGTATCTGCATAAAGGGCAAACTTTTAGATGCCAGCAACATAGGTATTCCAACCATTTATTTGAGAACAAACATGTTTATGATTTTCAGACATTGAAGAAAAACACTCATCATCTTCCTAGCCTTTTCCCAACTATTTTTGGGATCGGTTTCCAGTCTAACCGAACGCAACTGAATTTCAGTATTTTACGTGGAGCACCTGCTTATCTGATTTCCATAACCCAGTTACTGGTTAAAATTATACGCCTTGGTAACGCTAGGTGTCAAATTTTCGTGCTTCTGAAGACCCGTAATGACTGTCTAAGATTCACGAATGAAACCCAAGACCAACGGCTTAACGTGCTTTCCGAGACACAGAGGGGTCTCGATATGTAAAAATGGCCACCCATCCACGCAAACCGACTGCGGCAAACGGAGTTTAACCTGCACCCTAATTGCGTAACTCACGATTCATCATAATCTGTATCGTTTTGAAACGGATTGTTAAACCATTGCTTCATATGTTCGAAAAATGTGTCTGTTCGACAACATAAATAACGCAATGAATATTGTTTAACTGTGAAGACGAAACCAATTATGATCAATCGTGAGTTACGCAATTAGGGTGCTGATCGTTTGACCAGTTCGACTGTTATAACTTACAGACGAGACTCTCGAAAAACACAAGAAAAACTCTACAGCTCGATTTAAAATACGTTTAAATCGAAAATACGTATTGAAAATTTATTTGCTGCTCTTTTAAAACCCTGTCAATGGCTGAGACTTTAATCTGGTTCCGGTATATTGGTTCACAAGAATGAAATGAATTTCGATTTTATGGCTGAATAATATATTATAAGCGAACGTGGTTTTATTTGATAAAATACTGCATACTATTTTGATAGCTTTTTCATTTTATAAACGTGCATTTTCAATACATACCAAAATGTGTGTGAATCAGTGGCTGAATCAAAATTGAAAGTCATTTATTCAAAAGTGCTGATTATATAATACATAAGATAGTCCCCAAAACACCCACCCTTCACTACTTCCCAGTGCTTTAGCTGGGAAGAATAAGTGTCGCATCAAACTCCCCAGCAGCCCAGCTGTCTGTTTAGTCGGATAGACATAATCCTACACATACATAAAACTTAACAGAAGCACAAAGAATGAAAAAAAAATGTAAATCTATATAAATAAAAAGACAAGTCCTGACTGACTGACTGACTCATCAAGGCCCAGCCCAAACCCTTAGGCCCAGAAAGTTGAAATTTTGCACAGAGGTTCCCTTTATAATGTAGACAAGGAAAAAGGAAGGATTTTTCGAAATTTAACCCCTAAGGGAGTTAAATAGGGGATTAAAGTTCCGCGCGGGCGAAGCCGCTGGCAAAAGCTAGTAAATAATAAAATAGAAACACTCTCTTCTTAGGGCTCGTGGTTATACATAATACCTATATTATGACAGCCGCAGGTTTGTGAACCATCCATTATATATCGAGACTCCTCCAATTCTTCGGGAAGCGCGTTAAGTTAGTCCTAGCTGTTATTCGTGTATATTTGGCAGTCATTACGCGGAGTCAAAAGTCCGTATACCTTACAACCAGTCTCTGAGTTGTGGTAGGGCAGATAGGCAGTCGCTTAATGAAAATACTAGTATTCAGCTGCGTCTGCTCAGACTGGAAACTGACTCCAACTTAGTTCGTAAAAGGCTTGGTAGATTGATAGATTGACTCTCTGCTTACGATGAAAAGTTGGAGACCGATTTTGTAGCGTGATTTTATTTATCTTAAAAAAAACTCAATCGTTTTCCATTCTTATGGAAGTTTTTAGAAGAGTAAATTAGTCGAAAGTTATTCTTACCAATATCATCATCATCATCATCATCATCATCATCATCATCATCATCATCATCATCATCATTTCAGCCGAAAGACGTCCACTGCTGGACATAGGCCTCCCCCAGGCTCCTCCACTTCGACCGGTCTTGTGCTTTCCACATCCAGCCGATACCCGATACATAAGACAGTTAGTCTGTAATATTTGACTTTGTATTCATTTTATTATTTTTTTTATTTTAAGTACCTAAAAGAAAAATGAAAAAACTCATGTTTTCATTTAAATATGGACTTCGAAATAAAAAATAGAAAAATATGTGACGTCACACATGGGGCCGAAGGGGTTTCACAAGTGTGACCACCTGTGACACTGTTTTGTTAGTAAAGTATGAGAAGTCTATGTCCTAGTTAACTAGAAGAATATTAGAAATAGTATTTAGTAGTATTTTTAAGTAGCAGCCCGGAGTTCGGATTTGTGCCTGGCTGATGGCAATAGGCTCGCTACCCTATTATGTTGATGTTATGTAAGTAAGTTACATATAAAACAGATCAGAGGGGCAATTCTGGTAATTTTAAGAACGTTCACAGTCTGATCTCAGTGTCAATACTCGTATGTCAAAAATTCCCATACTTTTTTGTCAAATTTTTGAAATTCGATTGTCGCTGAGATGACACTGCGAACGTTTTTAATTACGAGAATTGGCCTTCTGATCACACAGCGGTCGGCATAAAGAATACGCTATACGTAAACTTTTAAGACCTCTTAGTTCAACAGACACTCTCCACAAAGTACCTTAACACTTAAGACTCATCTCTAATACACAAGACTTAAGTTTTAATATTCAAAACACCTAAATCTTACACGATCATCCCTACATTCTGATTAATGTTCTTCATTATTCGAGCTAACTTTCTGAATTGGAAACTTTTTAAAACAATTTGTCTAATGGAGAGGAAATCTGTCACTGACGAAAAACAAAAGGGAAGTTTCACATCAAAAGTAATGTTTGGAGACTCCCAACTGTAGGTACGTGCTTATCTACTTACTTAAAGTGTTGTCTGTACCTATTATACCTACTAGTTGTAAAATTTACTAGACAGGTTAAGATTTTAAAACTACTTTTTTAATCATCCATCTATATAGGGTGACTGGTAATTAGTGACCGACATTTAAATACATGATTGTTATCATCATTATGAACAACTTTTACTATGGGACCAAACCTAGAATCGCGAAAAAAAAAAATCAGCTGTTCCTTACATTTATGTTCGCATAACTCGTCAAAATGTAGGGAACAGATGATTTTTTTTTAAATTACATAAGCTGACGAAACTCTACGATCGCACGTGATGGTTATCGAAATGCAATGGCGAATAATGGTTTTTTACACATTACTTAAACTTGCTTCAGCTACTTAATTAAATAAGCACAAGCCGTTGGTCCCAGCTGTCATTTGTAGATCTTTGACCGTCGTTACGGGTCGTCATAGGCCCGAAAGTCTGACAAGCAGTCTTACCAAGGAGTATTGTATTACCCAGTTACTAGATTGTGGAATCGGTCCATGTGAAATAAGTACTGTTACTCAGCTGTATCCGGTAAGGCCGGAAACCGACTCCAACATAGGTTTTTTTTTGTTTGAGGGTGGGAAATCATCAAATAACTGCTCCCGCTCTGGGTGGGGCAGGAGGACGTGTCAGACTTTTACTGACTTAAAACCTACGCGTGTTCTCTCAGTAGCCTGTGTGCTAGGGGCTACGGTATCTCTTTCGAACAACCCGCACCTCTGGCAGAATTCCAATATAGGTGGGAGGGAAGAAGTTTTGCAGAAGATGAGATTTCAAAATAATAAAGATTAGAGTTACTCTTTGTTTTTCTTTAGGTAGATTCACATTATTAACAGCATTACCTGCATGAAGCCTTTCCATAAAACACAATATTAAGCCAGCCGGTTGGTGATAATCAAACAGACCCACGTATTTCTGGATAAAAGCCTCCCAGTAAAAACAGCTTTAATGATTACTATAGTAAATCGCAATTCAGTGGATACAATGACCTAATCCAGTAATCTATTTACATTGTTTATTCGTGTTTTTAACAAATATTTACGGTCAGTGTAGCTCGTAGTCGTAATCGTACGTCAGGATTTAAGCTGATGTTAAAATAAATACCAGAGGAAAATCCAGCGATATATAGTAGCCGAGGTTGCTGTGAGAGCGACGAACAATCGCTTGAAACTTAATTCTTTGACGCTTTTGTCCAAATCTTTTTTTCATAGTTTTACCTCGTAAATAATAATAAATAACTTAAATCCCAATTCAGTTACTAATTAATCATATTATTTAGAACTAGCAGCGCTCCGCGGTTTCACCCACGTGGCTCCCGTTCCCGTAGGAATACGAGGATAAAATGTAGCATATGTCATTCGGGGATAGTGTAGCTTCCCAACATTGAAATAATTTTTCAAATCGGTTCAGTAGTTTCGGAACCTATTCAATGTAAACAAACAAAAAAGCAATCAAATCTTTCCTTTATAAAATATTAGTATAGATGTGCAGCTCAACTTGAACTTAAGGTAATGGACCTTCCATTAACTTAAGTTCTAAGTTGAGCATCATTATTACTGACAAATGCGTGCCCTGACTGGATAGGTCCACTCTACCTGTGTGGTTCTGTCCTCAAAACATGATTTTTGATCAGACACCAATCTACACGGTCTTTACATGAACTGACCAAGATTATAGAGACTGTGACCTCTGAGTTTGTTTCGGCTTTTCTTCTCAGAGTAGTCAGTTAAGAAACCTCATCTAGTTTTCAAATATAAATTGACATGTAAAAGTGTTTGTACAAACCTCCTTACATAAATAAAATAATTTATCATTTACCTAAACGTTTTTTCTTCAACAGACCGTTTAATTTTTTTCAATTTTCATATTATTTTCTAGACAATACGGCTGAAGTTGCGAAGCTATCCGCTATCAATGTAGCCTCTGTGTCCTTTCGTTTGTCGAGTTCATTCATACGATTCATGCGATTATAGCCATTATATCTGATGTATGCTGTATTTAAATTTTAGGGTACAGGCCTACCAAATATTTGGATTTTTCTATCAGACCGTAACTGGCCACGTGCGAATGTGTTTCTCGTCGCTCCGATTTTTTCGAACTAATGAATTTGAATGCGAATTGGTATGGTCTGTGAATTTATTGTTTTCAAATTCATTTTAGTGCGAACGTTTTTCGAATGCTCCAATGATATTTTAACTTAACTATCGATATAAAATTTAACGAGCAAGCTGAGTGTACCTACTTTCTTGTAATCGTACAAATGTTGCAAATGGAAAACACTCGACTCCGGCAGTCAAGTGCGTTTAATTGCATCTTTACTGCCAACAGAACACTAAAGTCCAGAATACCTATTTCGCAGATTTCAAATAAACCTTATCTGGAACATTGTAACCGAAGTAACAAAGAAACAAAACATTAAATATAACAACACACGAAACCAATAAATTGTGTAACGACGCTATAATCTAACAAACTAAGTGTGCAAAACCGGGAGCATTTAAAATTTATCTTTGGAAAATATTACCCCAGTTTTGGACGAAGGCAACCAGCTAACTCTGCAAACTAATGTTGCAGCCAACTTACCTCGGTATAAAAAGAAACGAGCCAACGTAATATTCCTTGGGGAATGTAATTTCTTTGAATAATATTTTTTTAAGTGCTCCGTGTCTAGCTAATTTCGAGATTGTGCTACTTTGTTTACCTCGCTATGAAACTAAGTAGTAACTGCGTATAATGAAAAATGTGGTTTAAATAAATTATTGTCTGGATGAGCGAGCGTTGCTCGTTTTTTTTTTTTTCTAAAAATTAAACCTGTATATATCGATTTATCGCCCCCGAAAACCCCTGCATCCTAAATTTCATGAAAATCGTTGGAGCGTTTCCGATCTGAATCTCAATTTAATTGCTCGTTTAAACGTATTACTAAGGACTCGGTTTACAAGGCCACACCTTTATGAATCTAAATGGGTAATTACTTACACTAAGGCTAGGAAAAAAACAAAAAAGTACCTGAGTAAAAGATCAGAGCAATGGGAGTATGTTACCTACAAAAATTCAATCAAAATGTTTCTTAAAAACAGTGGATTGGCTACACCTATCCTTCAAACAATCTAACTCTCTGAAGTATTTTTACACATCTATAAACGTTACCGTTTAAATAAACTCAGAATCCTAATCTCTGCCAGACTTGCAGATACAGCATTCATATCATTTAATCACAAGCAGCAAAACAAGAAAGAAAAAAAAAATCATCTGCTCAATTTGATCCACAATAACTTCGTTCGCACTTAGTGCAAAAGTCTCACGTACTACTCTTGGGATCTCTCTCGGAGATAAGTGAATTGTAAACCGGCACACGTGACATGGAACCCTGGTAGCACTGCTGGTACAAGCAAATAATTTCAAAGGTGATGCTTCATTGGTCTGAAGCGGGAAAGGATTCTGTTGGATGCAAGTTTCTGGAGTCAATTCCGAGATTTGGAAAAGTGGTACTGATTCTGTCAGAAATTTTTTGGTTAAATACATATGACTGAAACACCATGTCAATCGGTAGGTAATTTCATAACTTTTTTATCTCTTTTTTGTAACCTTAACTTCGATCGAGAATAACCGTGTGTGTACACTTTGCAAAAGCCCCTTTACCAAGGTCTCAATCATGTCATAATCTTATGGCATTTTCAAATACACGTGCTTAGTAAAAACAACAGTTTTTTTTTTTTCAAAACACAAATCCAAATAATAATAAATTAAATCCTTCGCCTCGTATTTTAAAATAAGAAATACCTAATCTCAAATGAAGCGCAAAACTTTTACAAACGAGATTAAAAAATCGGCAAACTCTCTGGTACGGGTAATACCCCCACAATAAGTTCGTTTGCGCCTGGTGCAAAAGTCTCACGTGCGACTCTTGGGATATATCTCGAAGATAAGTGAATTTTCGACCGACAGTTGACACATGTGCCGTAGTCTGTGTGACGCCATCGCCATTACGAATACAATTAGTTGGATTACTGTGCAAATTGTGAATTAATGTTGTAACAAACAATTTAGCCGCCGGACTATCCAATTTAAATGGGTTGCAGTTTCAGTTTGTGGTTTCTAAATTACTTATTCAACTACTATTTTATAAAAGACTATGCAGAACGCGTCAATAGTCACCAAACGGGAGCTCAAACTAAACATTGATTTGCATTATGCAAATAAATAAATACATTGCAACATTCTTCGCAAATAAATATCTCTTAGTTAAAGGTTGTTTTTTACCTTTTTAATTTTTTGCCTCCGTATCGCATCTAAACATACGTGCTGCTACTTTACCCTTTTTACGATCTCTAAGTAATTCATACCTACAAAACTAACTTTAGACCAAATAAAAAAAATTGATGTGAACAAATTCGCCACCTATAAAACTCCAATTTAAAATCAAGTCTGGAAGTCTCCTATCGTACCAAAAAACGGACACAAGTTGGTTATCTATTGCGGTATCCTACAGTTGCATTTTAAAAACAATGAAAAGAAAACCGTTAATGGAATTTCGGAAGCTGAAAAATATCTTGATTGAACAGAGTATTAGATTCACATTTTCTTTGAGTTTGCGGGCAAACTTGACTGAATAGAACGTTATCACGAATTCTCTCGGCTAACTTTACCGACTCGCGTTTTATTAGTGAAACTGTTTGAATGCAAGTTCGGTCCAGATCTAATTCTGTTGGTGGAATTGAGACCGACGGTCAATGGAAGGTACGATGTGCCGATAGGTACCTACATAAATTAGGTTAGTCTTGTTCGACCTTTGCTTTGTTGACTTTATTATGAAAATAGCTTAATCGAGTGTTTGGACTAGAAGTTTTTGGATAATTTACAAGCTTTGTGGCTTTTGTGACGAATAGATCCAGTTTATCGACTTTAAAAAAAAACACAGGACTCACCTGACTGAAACTGACATCAGTAAAACAAAAGCATCAAAATATTATTTAGTGAGTTACATTCTTATTATAAGTTGAAAGTTCGTAGTCACAAAATCATAATCAGCAAAAGCTAGACCTCTCGGTGAAGAGGGAGTGGGCCGTAATACACCACGCGCGCCCATAGCTGGTTCGTAGATGCCATATGAATTTTTGGGTTTAAGATATGCCCGTTTCGTCATAATGTTTTCTTTCACCGTTTTAGGAGCAGTGGTGATGAAATAATTTACACAAAGTAAAGCGCCTTGGCTACCACTGCTCTCAGCTCTGGTTCGTCACTGTTCGTACTGATACTGCATTCAAAATTGCGGCAACATTGGTCACAGTGCAAAGAATACCAACATTGCGCAAGTCGAACACACAAAAAAGTTTCTAAACTGAAAAACCATCCCTCAACTATTTCAACAACGACACGAAACGCGAAAAAACAACTACACAAAACTTCTAAAATTAAAACCAAAATAAATTTAGCACCAAACCGAATAATGTTGGGATTTAAAATTTTACGTGCCGAAACTTCGGTGAGCCGTTTACTTCTAACGACGAATCGGCAGTTTCGAAATTTCACCGGCAATCCGAAATCGATTTAATCACGGGAATCATGCAAAGTTTCGCACAAAGTTTGTTTAAACTTTGGAATTGGAACAAATTGGAGCAGCATGGCTTGCGGCTATGTATTAATAGTAGATTCATGACGCCTACAATTTAGTTATGATTTTTCAAAGATATCGATGATTCTGGATACGGTAAAGTTTGTTGAGCTTGCAAAACTTATCTGTTTATAAAATCATCAAAATACCTATATTTTTTATGTGAATGTTTTTTTTTTTTGTATCAATCTCATAGCATTTGTTTCAAGTAAACCAATTACAGGCACTTTTGAATTGTTAAGGATCGAATTTTCAAGGGGTCGGACAGTTAGAAAGATGAAGCTTATTATCCATTCCAAAGCGTAGTAGGTACCTAAGAGAATAACGAGCACAAAACTACACGGACACTTTGGTGATGAAATTGATTACCTACGCCATTCATGTGTTATTTTTTTTTTTTTTTTTGGTATTGGCATCTCGCAGTTGACCTTGAGAGGCCGTGACTGCTCAACCGGACTTTCCTGTGAAGGTTTTTAGAACTCTAAAAGCCTCCAGCCAAGGCGTAAAACCTACTTAAACCTAAAACGACTGCGCACTGAGGGCACCCCCTGTGGGGTACGAACCTCGGCTCAGGGAGTCGCTGGCGGGGGGGGGGGGGGGGCAGCTAGTACTACTGGGGACAGGCTGGATCAAGATATTATTTTCATGATTATTATACGGGGAATTTAAAGCTACTGGCTCAGTGGCGCATCAACGAGCAAGGGACGGTCGGGGGTCTGATCGCTACTCGGGAGTCTTCGCGGGGCGCGAGGACCTCGGCGGCGAGGTCGGTAGGACGGTCGTCGTTTGAGTTTGTGTACTGTACTGGTGGCCCTATTCTTTTCTTGGAGAACAGTGATGGAGTCATCTTGGTCGGAGAGGACATGTTTCGGCCTGCGAATACTACTGATTCTACTGGGGACATAACTAGCGGCCTTCACAATCAAGGGATTGCGATGTATCTCGGCTTTATCGAAGAAACGCTTCGAGTTGCGTTTCATAAATTGAGCAATAGTGGGCATTTTCAGATCGAGATGGAGGATCTCGTTCCGAACGTACCAAGGGGAGCCTGTGGCTTGGCGGAGGAAACGGTTTTGGAGGGTCTGCATCCTATGGATGTGTCGGGGGTGCGTGTGTGCAAAGACTGCACATGCATACGTCATGATGGGCCTTATGCACGCCGTGTAAATACGCAATTTGCACTTGAGTGACAATTTGCTACGTGCGTTCAGAACAGAGTGCAACCTTCCGAGAGCGAAGGCGGCGCGTGAGCGCGCCTTTCTGATATGCTCAGAGAAGGAGAGGTGCTGATCTAGAATTACTCCAAGGTATTTGGCTTGCTTTTCCCAAGGGATCGGCTTGCCGAATATGGAGATGGGCCGGAGGGGGTCTTGGTGGCGCTGCGGTCTCTTAAAGAGAACCGCCTGGCTCTTGTCCGGATTTAATTCGATTCGCCATTTCCTAAACCATGCACTGAGTACGTTGACTGCGGTCTGGAGGGAATTGGCTATCGCTTTGGAACTACGCCCAGAGTGGTAGATGGCCGTGTCGTCTGCGAACAGAGCCAACTGTGCCTTACCACTCTTGGGGATATCGCTGGTGAACAGCGTAAAGATGAGAGGGGATAGCACGGCGCCCTGAGGGACGCCGGCGCGAATCGGGTGGGGGGATGACAGAGCCCCTTCGATGCGATAGCGAAAGGTGCGGTTCGACAGAAAGTCTCGTAAGATGAGTACGAGTCGGTCCGGCACGCCGAGTTTGTACAGCTTGTAAATCAAGCCGTTGTGCCAGACCTTGTCGAAGGCTTTCGCTGTGTCGAAAAATACTGCACCGGTCGCATAGTTGTGTTGGAGACCAACGCCTATATGCTCTACGATCCGGTGTACCTGTTGTACGCAACTGTGCTGGGTTCGGAAGCCGAACTGCTCGTTGGGTATCAGGCCTTTAGTCTCGGCGAAGTCCCTGAGACGCTTGTAAATAAGTCGCTCATAGATTTTTCCGAGGCTGTCCAGTAAACTGATGGGCCGGTAGCTCGCGGGCTCCGTTTTGGGTTTGCCTGGTTTTGCAAAGCCAATGACCGTGGCTTGCTTTCAAGCTTGGGGGAAGATGTTATTGCTCAAGGCTCCATTGAAGATGGTGGTCAAGAGCATGATCAGGTGGGCGGGTAGCATCTGGATCACCTTATTGGTGATGCCGTCAGCTCCGGGGGCCTTTCGGGGTTTCAGACCTTTGATGATCTCGTGAACTTCGTCCGGGGTGACGAGAGGTAATCGATCATCAGGGTCTTCGACGGGTGGGAGAGAGGTTCTACGTTCGACTTCAGCGTCCACCTCAGCGAGGTGTGCTTGGTCTACAGGTAGAGAACTGGGTGCGCATTGGGCCTCAAGACTATCGGCGAGGCATTCGGCCTTTTCGATGTCGTCGAAAGCAACGGTGCCGTCGGGCCGGGTCAGGGGGGGCATGGTGGATACTTCTCGGGACTTGAGTTTCCTCTGGAGTTCCCAGAAAGCTAAGTGCGTGGGTTCCAACTCGCTCAGCATCTTGTCCCAGCCCGCGTCGCGTAGCTCCGACATGCGTGTCTTTACAGCTCGCTGTAAATAGCGCATGTGAGCTTTGTTCGCGTCGCAGGGAAAGTTGCTGCAGGCACGAACGGCCGCGTTCTTCTCATTCAGCAGTTCGCGTACATCGTCCGGCAGCTTCCAGCGGGGGTCTTCCCCTACCGGAACCCGCCTCGAACAGTCGTTCAGGACAGATTGTACGTGACCCGTGAATGAGTCGATCGCGGCCGTTGTGTCCGCGAGAGAGTCGAATTGGTCGGGGATGGCGTCCAAGTGGGCGGATGTGTTGGATTTCAGCGAATCGCTTACTCTCCTCCAGTCTGTTACCACTTTGGTGAGCGGGGGTTGGTCGGTATCTGGGAGACCCGTGCGGGGGGCCAGATGCACGACTACCGGACGGTGGTCAGAGGTGAGCTCGTTTATTGCCTCTATGGAATTCAACCGTAGGTTGATCCTTTTCAGAATTGCAATATCGAGTACGTCAGGTCTGTAATCCACATTGTGGGGGAAATGAGTCGGCGAAATCGGGGCGATGACGTCGAAGGACAGGGTCGAGCAGAGGTTGAACAGGTGTCTCCCTCTGGTCGATTCCCTGGAACTATTCCACGCGGGGTGTTTCGCATTGAGGTCGCCCGCTATGATAACGGAGTCGCTCATGCTTAACAGGGCGGAGAGGTCATTGGTGATCAGTTGAAAGTCCTCTGATTCGGACTGGGGAGGAAGGTAGACTGAGACTAGTGTGATGGGTTGATGACCCGTCATGCCCAGTCGGCAGACTGACACTTCTAATCGGGAGAGGGGGGGGGGCATCCATAGGAATGCAGTGTAGGGACTTTTTGTAATAAATGAGTGTTCCACCCTTATGGCAATGTGCTCTGTCGTTGCGAACTATTTTATAGTTGGCAATTCTCGGGTCACGATAGCAGGGTTTTAAGAACGTCTCTTGAACTAACAGGATATCCAAGTGATGGTCGCGGAGGAACGTGGCGATCTCATCCCTTTGGGTACGGATACCGTTGGCGTTAAAAGTTCCTAGTTTTTAGGATCGGGGTTTAGTACGCGTGGGGGCCGTGTTATCTATTGTGGTTCACGGAAAGTCTGGCGTTTAACAGGGCTTGCGTAATGTCAGGGTACGCATCATAGATGGCGTATATCCTAAGGATATCGCCTGCCTTTGTGGAGGCCATCTACCTCCATAGCCATCTGATAGGCACGGGGGGTGCAAAACGTGAAAAACGCGTTGTCGAGCGTTTGATGCACGACGGCGGGGGTCATGGTAACGGGACCGGCGTAAGTGGGTGCGGGGCGCGCCTCGGGGCGTGCTCCACCGCGGGGGTCGCGAGACGCGGGGGTCGCGGCGGCGGGGATCGCGGCGGCGGTGGTCGCGGTAAGAGGTGCGGTAGGGGGCGCGGGAGCGCCTGAACCCGGGTTCTTGGACTGAGGGATGGGCGCGGGGACGGGCCTGGCTGAAGCCATCGCAGGGAACGCCTGCTGGTGGTTCAGGAAGTTCCAGGGGCTCGGTCTCTGGGGACTGAGCCTATCTGGGAGGTACCCTGAGGGGGCTTCCCTTTGCTGGCGGGCGTCGGCACGCTTCACCAGCTTGGGAGAAGTGGTCTTGGGTGCTTTCGAGCACCCCCTATAGTTGGCCGGGTGACCGGCTTCGCCGCATAAGACGCAGCTCGGCGGTTCCGTGCACAAGGAGTGGTCCTTGGGCCTGGTACATTCCGCTGTACCGTGGCTACCTAAGCACTTTACGCACCTCGGGGTGGCGTAGCAGTGCGATTGCGCGTGTCCGTATAGCTGACACCTGTGGCATTGGCCGATTATTCCCGTCTTGTAGGGCTTTTCGATCCGAATGCCGGACAGGTTGCAGATAGTGCAGAGATTAAAAATTGGGTTATGGCCCTCAAAGGACGGGCATACTACTAGTACCATGTCATATGGCACTCCGCGGCGGGCGCGGTGCATCCGGTGCACTTCGGTGAAGGGAATGTTTTGGAAATCAAGGTCGGCCTTGACTTCTTCGACGGTTATTTCGACCGGAACCCTCTTGAGGACAACTCGTGTCTGTCGGTCTTCAGGGAGGGCGTACGTGTGGAAGGACACGTTACGGTTACGAAGGAGTTTGGTAAGGCTGCGGTAGTCGCTAGCCGTCGGGATCGCTACCTTTATCCCTTGGAGGGTGGTGCGGGCACTGGTGTAGGCAATCTTTTGCTCTAGGCACCATTTGGATACTTCGGTCCATTTAGATTTGTCTTGGATGAAGACAGGGGGCGGTACTGGCACCTTTTTCCCCGCAGCTGCGCGGGGTGCGGCGGTGGGTGCGGGCGCGGTCGCGGTCGCGGGGGTCGCGGGGGTCGACTCGGTCGGGAAAGGGGTGGGGGGGCGGTCGGTTACGAGCGCGGTAATTTTAGCAGATCGCGTCGAATCGCAGATCTTCTTCTTCCTCTTCTTCCCCTTCGATTTGGACTCGACGGGGGTGAAGCCCTCGTCTAGAGTCTCAACCACTTCCTCTTCGTTCGAAGAGGGAGAAGAGTGGGAAGCGACTAGCGTTTCGGGGTCGGAGGGGGCGTCTTCAGCGTCCATCTGATCAGACGCTGCGTCGGAGAAAAGCTCCTGAGTTACCGGGGCCGGGGAAGCCGGGGAATCGAAAAACGCCTTTACGGGCGTGGGTTTATTCGCGGTCGCGGTCGCGGCGGGAAACGTCGGTTTTTCATTTCCTAACATGCGATTTATTATATCGCGGGACTCGGGGTCCTTAAGGATCGTCCTCAAGGTCGCCCAAAAGGCTTCCTTGGGAACGTCCATGATTATTTTTTTTTATTTATTTATGTATTGCATTCCATATTGTAAAAATAAAGATGTAACAAAAGGCTTAAAGCTAGGTACAATAATATGGACCCTGTAAGGGTATAAGCAAAATGATAAAATGAAGGTAAGAGTAAATTAAATTAAATTATATGATATGATTTTAACTGTTACAATTAAATTATTTCACCATACAAAACATTAATCAAAAGTTCATTATATTATACTAAATATTAATTAATTGGGTCATTTTATTAAAATAAATCATTATTATCCACGCATTTGTTTTGGTCTTAAAAGTAATAAGTCATTTTTTTTTTCTTGTTTTTTCCATTTACATCAAGCATATTATTAAGGTCAATCGATTCACAATTTGTCAGTTTTAAATTCCTCAACGGTATAGTAGCCTTTCTTTATTAGCAGTGATTTCAACTGTTTCGAAAAATTTGAGTCTTTTTGTAGGGATTTTAGACTTTCCGGTAGCTTATTAAATATATTAGCTAGTCTTGAGAATGGGCTTTTCCCGATAACTTTTAAGTTTGTGATGGGTAGTATTAGTCTATTCTTGTTCCGTCGGTTATAGTTTTCATTTAGTTCGATATTCGATTTGAACAGGTGCCTATTTTTTCTAACGAAAATACAACTTTGCAGTATATATATTGCTGGTAGTGTTAGAATTTGTTGCTTAATAAAGTGTGGCCTGCAACTCTCTCGTGGACCTATGTTCATTAATATTCTGATACATTTCTTTTGCTGAATGAAGAGGTCCAAATAGTCAGTACTTTCTCCCCACAGAATGATACCATAGTTTAGCCACGAGTAGGCATACGCATAATAGGCAGATAACGCGGTTTTATAGTCTGTATTACATTTCAATATATTTAGCGCATAAATAAATTGGGACAATTTTGCTCTTGTACTTTCTATATGTTTCTTCCAATTTAGGTTTGAGTCTAATGTCAGGCCTAAGAGTGTAAACTCGTTTACCTCTTCTAATTTAATTTTTTGCGTTACTATATTTAGGTTTATTGGGGTTCTTTGGTAGGTTCTGAATTGGCATATTTTGGTTTTAGTTAAGTTTATTTCTAAGTTATGTTCGTTTAACCACTGCTCAGTTTCTGTGAAAGTTTTTAAAATAGCTAAATGGTCAACATTCGCGGGCGTTTTAAATAATAAAGAAACATCATCAGCGAACAAAATACACGACGAATTTATCTTTTTTGGCAAGTCATTTACGTATATTATAAACAAGGTACATCCTAAAACACTGCCTTGGGGTATTGAATGATTAATGGTAGCCAAGTCTGATCCCATGCTGTACATTTCCTGGCTAACGCTGTCGTAATATTCTACTTCTACGAATTGAACTCTGTCTTGTAAATATGATTTGAACCAATTAAAAGCTTGCCCTCTAATTCCCGATCCGTAAAGTTTTTGTAATAAAATTCTGTGTGACACCTTGTCATACGCCTTCGTCATATCTAGGAATAGGCCAATAGCGTACTTTCGTTCGTTAATGCAACTGTAAATTTCCTGTATGTAGTTGTATACCGCTAAAGTAGTTGAACATTTTTTTCTAAAACCGAATTGATTTTTATCCAAAATATCAAATTTTTCTAAAAATCTGTTAACACGATTCGCCATTGCTTTTTCGAGAATTTTTGAGATAGTGGGTAATAGTGCAATGGGCCTATAATTACCAGGATTTTCTAAATTTCCTCCTTTTTTCGCAATTGGGCGTACTTTCGCAATTTTGAGTTTTTCTGGGAATCGTCCCTCGTCGAAAGAAATATTTATTAGTTTAGTGAGTGGCGGTGTTAACTCATTTACGCATTTTTTTACTAATAATGGCGGAATATCATCCACACCAAAGCTACGTTTATTCTGCATTCTGCGTATTATATTAAAAACCTCTCGCTCGGTTACCGGCTCGATGTACATGGAGTTTATTGCGGGCGTATGCACCGAATGTACCGATGGCCCACACGGCGCTGGCGCCGCCGCCGCTCCCGTACTTTTGTTGGTATCTACACCTACCGATACAAAATAATCATTAAATGCGGTGCAAACTTGTTGAGGTGATTTTATCATTGTATTATTTAATTTCAACGTAATGTTCTTTAGATTTCGTTTAGTTTTATTTGGTTTAGTTATGTTATTGATTACTGACCACATCGTTCTTGTTTTATTTTTTGAGGCATTCATCTCTTTTATGTAATTTAGTTTTTTTGAAGTTTTAATGCATCTTTTTAACATTTTAGAGTATTCTTTGTAGTGTCTTTTAAATACGCCGCTATTGAGCTGATTCGAGATAATTCTAGTCAATCTTTTATTTTTGCATGACTTTTTTAGTCCCTTAGTAAGATAGTTGTTTGTTTTATTTTGAATTATTTTTATCCGTTTCTTTGGTATGTATTTATTCAAATTAGATTGTAAAATGTCATGGATTTTATTATAAGTTTCATTTATGTCCAAGTTTTGATTAAAAATGTAGTCCCAGTTTATTTTATTTAATCCCGATTGGAAATTTGTCAAATTAGTTTTGTTAAAAATTCTTTTAGTAACGTAGGGTGTCGTTTGACTTTGCGTTACCTCGTTCTTAAGGCTGTATGTTAAGCTATTGTGATCAGAGATACCATTATTATTAACAGTTAAATGAAATTCTGTGCTATTATTATTTGTAAATAAAAGATCTATACAAGTCGATGTTGATTTTGTGGTTCTTGTAGGAGTTTATTAAAGGGTAGGGGGGGGTGTTACCTACTTCCCACTCATAAGGAGTGAGCCTAAGTCCCTATTTCTCCTAACAATCCTAACGTCTACTTCCCCGGGGGGATGCCCGGGGATGTGTGATTCCTCCCTTTCGGGTATAGACAGGGAGATGTGTACCTCGGGTGAGCCCTAAGCTTGTAAACCTGTTGCCAATCTTAATGTGCAACAGAGCCCTGTCAGTCTAGCGCGAGGGGCGTAGACACGCCCCAAAGACACTAGGTGTGTGGCTGTGGAAGGAACACTGTCACCAGTGACGACTAGGAGATCCCCCAAGGCCGTCGGTCTGGGACCCGTCCAATTCACTGCCTTGCCTTGAAGAGGTTCGGCGGGTGTGTTGGGACAACACCCTCTTGGTTTCGTTGGCACCGTAAGGTTTCCACCGAGAACCACGAAACTGTGGATTTTACCCAGAAGGGGCCAAGTGAATTTACTTGACGATTTACTTCCGTAAAGAAACAGAGGTTTGTCTTGAAAAAGACAGTTTTTGGTGTAATTAATAATCCAGTCAATAATTAAATTAATTGGATTATTAATTCGGAGTGTTCGCAGCGGGGCGCGGCGAGTCAGGTTGGTGACGGAGGATGAGTCACGCAGCGGTAGCAGGAACAATTAGCACGTGCGCTCGGGGCGAGTGTCACGGGCTAATTGCCATTCATGTGTGAAATTTAAGAGTCATTTTTAGTATCAAAGCTGTTTTCAAAAAGCCAAAAAATCTTAATTAATTAATTTCTTATATACGAAAGTAACTCTGTATTTTACGCTCTGTGTTACGCTTTCACACCTAAACCGCTGAAACGATCATCATGAAATTCGACAGAGATGTAGCCTGGGATATGAAGGACATAGGCTACCTTTTTGAGCAGTGGTGGCCAAGTGGTAACGGCTGCGATTTATCAGTTGTAGGTCGTGAGTTCGAACCCAGACAGGCGCTTTACTTTGTGTAAATTATTTCATCACCACTGCTCTCAAAACGGTGAAGGAAAACATCGTGAGGAAACCGGCATGTCCTAGAACCAAAAATTCAAAGACATGTGACATCTACCAACCCGTACTGGGCCCGCGTGAAGGATTACGGCCCAATCCCTCTCACCGAGAGGAGGCCTGTGTCCCGGCAGTGGGAACATTATAGGCTGATGATGATGAGGCTACTTTTTTACGCAATAACCGACATCCACGCGGGCGGAGCCGCGGGCAAAAGCTAGTTCAATATAAAAACAAGTAAAATCAAGTAAATTCGTCATACCCTTGCATTAGTTCTGTTGCTACAAAACAACACTGCTTTTCTTAAGGCTTGTTGCCATCGGTAGGTACCTACGAACAAAGAACTTCTATCAGAATGCAGGGTTCCGTTGTCTAACTAACTCTTCGGTAAGGTAACATGATAGCAGACATAGACGAGAACGGTAAACGACGGGTGAATTGTCAAATTGCTCGGATATAGTTCACCAAGTTTTGAGAAACGTGATCGTTTCTGATAATTGTATTTGTCAGAGGAATTCCAGCTACCATGGCATCTCTATCTGCCTGACGTATTTTCAGTTATTTCAGGGCTACATTTTCATCTATTTTTAATAGAAGTCTACTATATTTTACTGTGTGATTTAGTTGCCCTTGATCTGTCCTCATATTCATGATTTTATGTAGAAAAAGGAACAAATCCATTGTAATTTCATTACGTTTGAATTCTCACTGAGTTCAAGGTCCCAACATTGGAATGTTCGAATCTTTTTGTTCTGAGATTTTGGAATAAATTAAAATCTTGCTTTGAATATCTCGAGGAACAACTTGTAATGAAACATAGCAGAGAAATAGACGTATTTACCAAATCAGAAGACAATTTCTACTTAATTCTATTTCTGCCTTTGTCTACGCAAAATGCCTATCTCACAACAATTTTGCAAAAGCAATTTGTTCTATATTTCTCAAACTCAAGACTCTTAAACGAAAGTATACATGGTTCCGGGTTTCAAGTTTCAGTTTAAACATTTCAACGCAGTTTTATTTCGCTGGCATACGTGTGTGGAAGCTTTGAAAATGTTGCTGCACACACGATGCATAGAATAAATGTCACAGCATAATTTAGTACCAACTGTATTAGGTTTTCATAATGTGAAGATAGAAGTTGCGTTCCAGTTGAAAAATAATTCTGGAAAATCAAAATAATATAAAACGAATGGAACTATTTGTAGCGTCGCAATAACTACTATGAATTCATGTCTTATTAATTAAATTGAGTCTTATAGATAGTTAAGACGATAGACGACGCAAGAATCCCTACCAACCTGTAACATCATCCAGGCTGATTTCCGGCCACCGTAGGCGTGGGCTTGCGGACGGCGAGTAATGGGTAGCTCGCTGTCCGGTAAGGACCAAGCCCAAGTCGACGGCGCGTTGTGTTCCACGCGCGCCTCAAAGACATGTCAGCACAATGTGATGGGGCCCGCAAGGGCCGATGCCTGCCAGGGGTGCGGGTTTGTTCGAAACAGATACTACAGCCCCTGGCATACAGGCAACTGAGGGAACACGGGTGGGTTTTAGTCACTAAAAGTCTGACACGCCCTCCTCCTCCACCTAGAGCGGGAGAAGTTATTTGATGATTTCCCACCCAAAAAAATAAAATAAAAATAAATAACCTGTAACATCATAACTAATTGAGAAATTGTTAACAGTAAGTAGGTAATAACTTGTTGTTAAGAACTTTAATGATCTTTACTAGGTCTTATATCACAATAATTAGTTAATAAATATTTCACTGACCGTGTTAATATAGTGGTCGCAAACACAGGAGTGTTGAATTTAACCCAGGACCAGGAAGGAGGTCCTAGATTAAATTCCACGATCAGGCAGTGTTATTGGGTTTTTCACTGTATTGGGAATCTCAGTAGGAGCCCGGAACCGAGATTCATGCCCAGATGAACGAAAAAGGCTCGGCTCCTATTACATGGGACTTACAAAATAACGGGCAAATGTGTGGTGCATCAGAAAGCACGTCAAGCTTCTCAAAGTTTCAAGTCTTTGTGTCAAATTGCATCTTAATCCGTGTAGCCGTTCTTACGCCAATCCGGATCATACATCCAGACAAACGGAAAAACATTCCTCGTGACTATTTTATTAAACGTATAGAAGATCATAATGCGTAATGATAACAAAAGGACCATTGCCTATGTTACTAGTAACCAGTTATAACAACAATGCTCACAGAAAAAAATCTTTCTGCAAGGAAAACATCGCAATGCCTCCCGTAGGTTTTGCTTTTGAAAAAAATAGATAGTTCCTTTTTGCTCTTCCCTTTTCTTCAATTAAGTTCGTTATAGGCTCAAAGCCATTTAATTTTGCATTTCCTGCGACACGACAATCATTATTCTCATGGTTTTTCTTGGACAGAAAAACGTTTGTTAACAAAAATCATAATGACTAGGCTTTGATTCGAATGTACCTTCGATAAGCGCCATCTTTCTATAGTCCATACATAGGAAATGGAATGGAATATTTTTCCATTAGGTTAAAATCAAAACGGACTCTATCAAACAACTAGAAAATGTCATAAACGTGGCACAGAAAAAAAACTACTCGTTACCATCGTTCAATATTGATTTCGGACTCATTATTCATTCATGAATGAAACGCACATTGTATCTTACATCACTATTCACTACCAAAACAATAAACTCTTTCATAAGAAGTGAAACAACACATAAACTTGTCTGATCAAAACGTTTACAATCTAAGTGCTGCAACGAAAAAATATAAATACAAGGAAAAAGATCTTCGTCTCAGAAATTTCATCGAAAACTCGATTGAGATTCCTACCGCGTTCGCGATACGAGATCGATAAACGAAACGACCCTTGCCTCTTGAAAAAGTGAGATTCACCGCTTTTGCTATTCAGAAAGCGAATCTTTGTCATTGAAAAAGAATACTAGTCGTACTTATGCAAGCGGTTGTGATAAAAAGGGATAAAATATGACGGTGCGTGCCGAATGGAATTTTGATGCAGATGCGCTTGAAATGTGAAGTTTTATGACGTCCAAAATGGGATATTGCTTGAGTAGATAGGTACTGCGATTTATTGATACTGTATTTTGTTATAACCATGAACTACTTTGAAGGAGCAAAAAATATGTATAAACTACAGCTAGGCTTGTAAAATATTCTTTTCGACATGGCGGTGAAGATAAGGGTAGTTAAATAATGTTCAAACAACTCAGCCTTTTGCAGTCCACTGCTACACATAGGCCTCATCCAGTCTGTCCCAGCTACCTTCTTAAGATCATTGGTCCTTCTAGTTGGGAGCGTCCCACACTATAGTAAATAATGTTATTAGTCAAATATGAAAACATGGTCGCCATCACATGAATAATGATATTTCTTTTGTGCAGAAAGTCAAATGTATAAAAATAACATAGTCGAATACCTAGTTTTTGTAAACATATTTTGACTGCATAGTAACACAAATCGGATGCATTTATTTTAAATATTAATTTAAAAAGGAAGGCACAACATAAGTATTGTAATAATTAAAATGCTGCGGATGTGACAAATAAAATGAATAGTAAGTACATTTTTGCGTGCGTAATAATCCGACGAGGTACCAAGACAAACTGAAATCTATTCCTCGGAGAATAAAGTTCAAAATGTAATGAAAAGTCTTGTCGGATGTCGGCTTGATGGCACTGTTGTATGCCTTAATAACTAACAGTGAACGAGTCAAAAGAGCGTGATAAAGAATTTACATTTAATGAAGGAGTACTGAGTGCAGACGCAGACGGCGGCAATACGTTGCGGTTGAATTTGCATTTTTATGAAAACTTCCATGACACTGCCGACCAAGTCGTTCAGAAAGAATATCTCCACTTTGTTTCTGACAAAGATTGTTTTTATGGCAGTTTAGTGGCTGTTTTTATTCGCACCGGCGTAGAGTGCGATGGTGCATTCGTTCGACGTTTTATGAACGTCGAGAGTCAAGAATCGAACAGAAACTGCTACTTGGCACACGTCCAGCCGACCGTCAGTTTACGTTCGAGCTAAATGCTTTTTTGGATTTTTCCTATATTTGTCTTGGTGAAAAGGATTTGTCGAGAATGAACGTTGGTGGATTTTTGGCAAACGCAGGTTGAATTGCTAAAAATACGAGTAATCAGGAATTGCATTTAATCCCACTTTTATCATTTCGGTAGCTTTAAAAGGTTCAGCTTGGTCTTTATTTTACGTGTACGAATATTACAATTTTCTATTTTGTAGTATGGTTCACCCTAGATTCCTACAAGGTTCTGTTTCATCATCTTCATCATTTCCAAGATCACTCTGTCTATTAGTGAAAACCGCATGGAAATACAATCAGTCATTTTTTAGTGCATCGCAAACAGACATACGGCGGGGGACTTCATTTTATCATGTGTAGTGATTGCCAAAACACAATAACGCTTTGCCTGAACGGAGAATTCAAACTCAAGACTCTACGCTCAGCAGCGGTCACGCTTGCTGGTAGACTAACCAGACAGTTGGCACGGCAATAAGGCTCTTAAATAATTTGACGAGTAAAAAGAAGAGTTTTTCCACTATGCCTGACCTATTAATTAAGTCCAGAGTCTGCATTTCAAAGATTAACTTACAAAATCCTTGTAAAAACTTCTTCTGCTGCTCTTGTATAACACGGAAACCTACACTTTTACTGCACTGTTTCTTTAAGCTACACATTATTCAGTGAGGCTTATTTGCCACACGTCCTCACCTGCTGGCTAATTGCCGGGGCACGTTAACCGGATTTAAGTTACAATCTGGTTACCTAACGTTTAACGAATTCAGACGGAGTTAGTTAGGGAGTACGGGAACAAGAGCTTTACGAAATCTATTGTTGCGAGTTAAATGAACGGTTTTAAGTATCCTAAGTGAAGGTTTGGAAGTGGCTCCGTTTCAAGTTTTGAAGTAAGTTGAAGTAGTGCCGTGCTACATGCATAATAAAGAGGATAAGAGGGAAACTTATTGGTCAGTTGATTCGGTATATTAGCTATTTGATTTCGTTGAAGGGAAAATAGAGGATAAGAGATGATATATAGATTGAGTTGTTAAAACATAAAAGGTCTTTGGACTTAATTAATAGATCACACGTAATGGAAAAACTCTTATTTCAACACGTCAAATTATTTAAGAGCTTTATTGTCGTGCCAACTGTCAGGTTAGTCTACCAGCAAGCGTGACCGCTGCTTAGCGTGGAGTCTTGAGTTTGAATCCCCCGTTCAGGCAAAGCGTTATTGTGTTTTGGCAATCACTACACCGTGATAAAACAAAGTCCCTTGCGGTATGTCTGTTTGCGATGCACTAAAAAATTACTGATTGTATTTTCATGTGGTTTTCACTAATAGAAAGAGTGATTCATGAGAAAGGCTTAAGTTTATAATTTGTTAAGGTTTTGTGTTAATTGGTAAACGTGGGCGAAGCCACTGGCAAAAACTAGCACTCAATAAAAGCCTTGAGTCAGGATTTGAGCCCACAATAGTGTCAGTCAATATTGCATGGGATTTTAACATAACCTGGGTATGGGTGTACCGTTCCCTATACTATTTGGAAAACAAACAACTACCTTTGTATAATTTGTACGTAATCCTGAAATTCAAGGGTCGTACATATTTTGTTAATCTAGGTCATGCGTAGGATGCTGACGTCATATTACCAGGTATATAGTATTGAACCATCTAAGTTTTGTACTTATTGATCCCACTTTAAGTTCGACACAATTTGGAGCAGGTAAGGCAGATAATTGATGGATTAGTGGTGCCAAGAATCGAGCTGGATGACGTGCAATTAGAAATCCAGCAATGGACATCGATCGCTCTAATTTGCTGTAGGCTGATAATGATGAAGAAGGATAGTGAAAGAGATGTCAACATAGAGATATATGACTTTAGCGAAGCCCAGCAGTAGGTATAGGGTAAATTAAAGGAAAAATTATGACGTAACATAGTAAAAAATTAAAAACAACAACTGTAGGGTACATCTCTAACATAAGTATTGTCATTGTAGTGCAGAATTTCAAATTAAAGTTAAATTCATAAAATGTCAGTGATTGCAGCAACGGGATGAATCTAAATAAAAATGCAAATTGTCCGACTCAAACCACATCTAATTGAATACTAAATATAATATCCAAAAAAAGCATAGAATAATGCAATGTGTCATTATCAATGCACTGCCAAACGTAGGTCGCGTCCAAAGTGCAAATTTTAAAACCCATGTATGGTCACCGTACAACCATAGGAAGACACTTACAAGCTATCAATTTAATTAAACAATTCAAGGATTAACATGATCGATCATAAATACATAATCGGCCTATAATGTGCCCATTGCTATGACACAGGCCTTCTCTCGATGAGAGGGAGTGGGCTGTAATCCACCGCACGGACCCAGTGCGGGGTAATGTAATGGATGTCACATGTCTTCAAATTTTTAGTTCTAGGATATGCCGGTTTTCTCACGATGTTTTCCTTCACCGTTTTTTTTTTTTTGGGTGGGAAATCATCAAATAAATTTTCCCGCTCGGGGAGGAGCAGGAGGGCGTGTCAGACTTTTACTGACGAAAACCCACCCGTGTTCCCTCAGTAGCCCGTATGCCAGGGGCGGCGGTATCTCTTTCGAACAAACCCAAACTCCTGGCATGCATCGGCCCTTGCAGGTCCCATCACTTTGTTCTGACATATCTTTAAGGCGCGCGTGGAACACAACGCGCCGTCGCGTCGCCCTGGGCTTGGTCCTTACCGGACAGCGATCTACCCATTACTCGCCGTCCGCAAGCCCACGCCTAAGGTGGCCGGAAATCAGCCTGGGATTCCCGATGCCCAGGGCGTCTCCTACGGCGGTTAGGGCCTTGAGGGCACATATACTGCCTCTCGTGCGCCGGCTCCCTTTTCGCGAGCATTACTGCTTCGCTGAAGGAGGTGACGGCTACCCATGCACTCTCGCTCCGTACCATGGCCTGGACCAGGACCGGACGCGAGAGATCGCCGCCGCCGATCGCCTCCACGAGGACACGGCGGTGCTCCTCCCAAGCCGGGCAGACCTCCGCCGTAGGCTGCACTGTGTCCTCAGGGCAATCTTCGCCATGGAAACACCCGAGGAAGAGTGCATGGGGCACTCTCCCTCCATACCATGGCCTGGACCAAGGCCGGTCGCGAGAGATTCCTTCACCGTTTAGAGAGCGGTGGTGAACAAATGATTAACATCAAGTAAAGTGCCTGTCTGGGTTTAATCATCATCATCATCATCATCATCATCATCATCATCATCGTATCAGCCGAAAGACGTCCACTGCTGGACATAGGCCTCCCCCAGGCTCCTCCACTTCGACCGGTCTTATGCTTCCCACATCCAGCGGATACCCGCGGTCTTCGCAAGGTCATCAGTCCACCTTGTGGGAGGCCTTCCCACTCTACGTCTTCCGGTACGCGGTCGCCACTCCAGAACCTTTCGGCCCCATCGGCCATCTGTTCTGGGAGCAATGTGCCCTACAGATGGTAAGTAGTAATCATAAACAACGCAAAAGAAGTCTAAGACCCGAATTTCCTGATGACATAGGCTAGAATAAAAATTTCATAGCGTCACCCGCTAAGGTGGAATAAGGAACTCGTAAAAGTCTCATAATTTTAATCCGCGAAGATTTTACTGCGTCAAAGAGCGAAATAAGCATTCCAACCCCATTTTATGCATCCATAAACATTAAATGATAGTATGTTATCTTTACTTTAATGAATACATGTAAAAACAACTTTATATTCAGTACTAGCTGTGCTCGCAGCTTCACCTGCTTGTATGTCGAAAATTATCCTAATTATCCTATTACTATTGTTTAAGATTATTTTGTATATTTTATTTATGGGCCTTAGTTGCCTGATAGTAAAATTATTTTCATTATTATTAAAACAGTTGTGACCAATTTTTACTCCTTATAACATCAGCTATCTGCCAGTGAAAGACTCGTCAAAATTAGTCTAGTCGTTTCTGAGACTAGCCGGAACAGCGAGACAAAAAAATAAAAATTGTTTTTGTTATTAGTACCGTATAATATAAAAGTATATATATTTTTATATTACGTACATACTTTTGTATGATATAAAAGTAAATACTTTTTTAAATTATAAAACATTTAGTGAAATACTATTATTTTGACATAACAAAAAGACACTTTATTTATTTGTATAGATGTATAAATTAAAAAACACATAACTTCACGCCTGTTTTCTCCGAAGGGTTAGGCAGAGATACACCCATAGGGGGATAAGCTTTTATGTTATATTGCTGTGTAAAATAAATGTTCTGCACAAAATGTACGCAGATCATGCATTATAGGCATAAAAACATTTATGTCGGCCGCCTAAAGCGAAGTCAGATAGGCAGTTCTATATTTTTGTACTAACATCATATACCTACCAGCTTAGCTTTATTATGATCAGCCTATAACGATCCCACTGCTGGGACACAGGCCTACTCTTGGTGAGAGAGAGTGGGACACGCGGGCCCAGTGTGGCTTGGTAGATGTGTTTGTTTCTAGGACATGCCGGTTTCCTCACGATGTTTTCCTTCACCGTTTTGAGAGCAGTGGTGATGAAATAATTTACACAAAATCGCTACTGGGCCACCACGGTTTCTGTAATAGGGTGCGAGTCAATTTCATTCTACAATTTACAATCAATAAAATATCCCAATTCACTAATCACTCCAAACACTAAGGAACCTCCAAGCTATTAATACCACAGATAAAGCGAGAAGCCGACCACGTAACGACAAAGGTGAGTACGTTCAGTTACATAATCCATTTATCAGTTGGAGTCACGCGTCATGAGCCAGTGATTAGATGAGGCTTAATGATACGGCGCCAGGGACATCGTGGCGAGTAATTTATGTTATTGTTGATGATGCTAGATGGTCTTATGAATATTGGAGGTAGAATCTCAGGTATAGTAAGGTAGGTAATATACAGGATAAAATTTTACCCCTTTGCGTAAACTGTTATCATGAATTGAGCAAATAATTGTAGATTTATAATTTTTTTTTTTTTGAAATGCTGTTCATTTTGGCCGAGTAGGTAGGTATAGCACTTTTCTATGAAACAACAAAGTTCTTTTTTTTTTTTGATAACTGACGAAAAATATCTGCCCCTAGCGCAGATATTTTTAGGTTAGAACCATAGGCTGAATATTCCAGGTAACAGATTTCGCAGTTTTTTTAAACCATTGATGCAACATTGTTTCGGAAGGACAAAATATCAAAAGAGCAAGCGGACGCAGCAAGTGGTAAATTCTGAGATGCACCCTTATAACATTAGAAGACTGATAATTTAAGTTTTATAATTTCCTCTGTTCTACTATGTTGTTGTACCCGGTAGGGTTCATATTATCTCATTTCAGGATACCAAATAAGTGCACTTTGTGGATTGCAACAATAAATGTTTGATAATAAATGATAATTGCTAATAACATTTCTATAAGTGGATATCTAATACCCCGATATTGACCTATTCTGTGTCAATTGAAGCCTGCCTGACTGCTTAAGTCCCGGAAATAAATTCAAGACATAAATGAAAAAGTACAAAACAGTAATCACTATCACAGGTATAGTAAGTTATGATAAAAGCCCGATAACTAAAGGTGTTATTGCCAGCACTGCCAAAAAAATTTTTTTACTCTATCTGCACTAATATGCTAATGAGAGGGAGAAAGTGACGAAGTGTGAATTGTTAATGAAATAGCTATAATAGGAGATCTAAAAATGTGGACAAAATATGGCTAACAATAATGACCACGTTCAGAAAGGGTAGCCGATAGGAATCGTAAAACATAGCCCCATTGCCACTGATAAGTACGTTTAACTCAATTACCAACTCAATTAAACCGGACACAATGCTAACGCATTTCTACTATATTAGTAATAATGGCTCATCGTTCCCAATAATCATTGGCGCGTGGCGTGTGGCGTCGAACGGATTACAAGCGGTCAACGGATAATTTGAGGGGCAATATCCGTACTATTCCGTCAGTGCGGATAATGCGGATACGGATAACCAGCGGACTTACTTGCTCAGATTATTTGGTTGTGATTGAGCGATGGGTTGTCGATAAATAGAAATGTTGAGGTTTCGATCTTGTTTGGTTTTGAATGAAACACGAGTATATTAGGTTTACATTGCCACTGTGGCGTGATTGGGATTGTTAATTGAAGATTGATTTTCAATTTTACACGTGGTACATAATCAGCCTATAATGTTCCCACTGCTGGGACACAAGCCTCGTGAGAGGGATTGGGCCGTAATCCACCACGCGGGCCCAGTGCGGGTTGGGAGATGTCACATGTCTTCGAGTTTTTAGTTCTAAGACATGCCGGTTTCCTCACGATGCTTTCTTTCACCGCTTTGAGAGCAGTGGTGATGAAATAATTTAGACAAAGTTAAACGCCTCACTCGGTTCGAACCTACGATCTACAACAAGTAGGTAAGTCGCGGCTGTTACAACTGCGCCATCACTCCTCTAAACTCGTAGGCAATACTGTCATAAATTAGATAAGCAAACACTAGCCAAATGAACACGATATCAGGCATTAGCTTTAGTCAAAACAAAGAAACCAAAAGTATATAACTAAACTGTTAAACAATTGATTAGTTATTCCAATAATGTTTTCATAATGTTGTGTTCATTTTAGGTTCTATGGATCGAAGAGAACTTGGCGATATCTCACGTCCTTCCTTACAAAGTTAGTGTGTCATGGCTGCCACTACCTAGTGACGCATTCTCCTTCGTAGGACGTCTGTAACTATGTTATTGGTATCGAAGTCGTCTCTCCCCTACCCGTCATTGGATTACTCATTCGCTCCAGATTCTGCGTAGCTAGTGTTTGGTTTTGTTTTAAGTCGCAAAATTATAATAATAAATAGAACCCTTCGTAACTTTGCCTAGTTATAGCTTTTTCATACGACTTGCACAAATAAATATTGTGTTTTGAATATAATATGGACACCCTGACCGTCCCTTGCTCGTTGATGCGCCAGCCCGCGCCGCAGCTGAGCCAGTAGCTTTAAATTCCCCGTATAATAATCATGAAAATAATATCTTGATCCAGCCTGTCCCCAGTAGTACTAGCTGCCCCCCCCCCCCCCGCCAGCGACTCCCTGAGCCGAGGTTCGTACCCCACAGGGGGTGCCCTCAGTGCGCAGTCGTTTTAGGTTTAAGTAGGTTTTACGCCCTGGCTGGAGGCTTTTAGAGTTCTAAAAACCTTCACAGGAAAGTCCGGTTGAGCAGTCACGGCCTCTCAAGGTACAAACCATCTGTTTGCCAAATTTCATACAAATCCGTTCAGCTGTTCTTGCGTGACTATGTAACAAACATCGAAACATCTAAATATTGAAACACACAAACTTTCACTTTTTATAATATTAGTAGGTTAGTAAGATTTAAGTTGATAATGGTAAACAAGAAAAAGAAGGACAAGAAGAAGCATAAGAAGAAGAAGACAAGACAAAAGAATGGTCGAAGTAGAGGAGCCTGGGGGAGGCCTATGTCCGGCAGTGGACGTCTTTCGGCTGAAATGATGATGATAAACAGTTAATTTTTTTGACTTATCATAACAAAAAATTGTTGATTTATTTGTTACTAGCTTTTGCCCGCGGCTTTGCCCGCGGCTTTGCCCGCGCGGAACTTTCATCCCTTATTTAACTCCCTTAGGGGTTGAATTTCGAAAAACCCTTCCTTATTCCTGGTCTACATTATAAAGGGAACCTCTGTGCAAAATTTCAGCTTTCTAGGTCCAAGGGTTTGGGCTGGGCGTTGATGAGTCAGTCAGTCAGTCAGTCAGTCAGGACTTCTCTTTTTATTTATATAGATTATTATTTCACTACTAAAGGAACCTACTAACTATGTGCCTTCAACTCCACGCTCCGTCAACTACCCATCTATATTATTTGATTATTTGTAAACTTCCCTTTTTGAATCTCATTACTTATTTTAAAATATAACAAGACATCTCATTACAGTTTTGTATTAAAACAAACTTTTTCAATCAACAATCCTGCCCATATGATACAACTTATTTATCGAATATCGATACCGGACTATCGAAACTTGGTGTATAGCTTATTGTTTTCCTAGTGCAACGAGCAAATTGAATTTCACCAATCCACAAGATTACGCTCAAAGTGCTTTTCTCCGGACAACAGGAGAATACGACCTAGTATCGACTTTTAATAAAAATAAATTCAGTTTAAATTAAATCAGACCTTTTTATCGAGCCTTACAGTTTTAAGTGGGGTCCCTCTAAATTGGGTATCTTATTTGAGAAACTTTTGTGCCTGTTTTTTTTTTAGTAGGTACCTAATTTGAATTTCCGAATAGTGTTTGCCTAATAGACAAGCGTGGTTTTAAGAGCAGGTTCATTGACTTAATATTCAAAGAAAACTCAAGTCACCGGGAGAGATTTTACGTATCTACATGTATAAGGTCACAGCATCATTGCTTTCACTTCTGGTATATTGTTATAAAACGGAGATAAACATAAATATCTCGTATAAGATCAATCAGGGTAAATCTTCAAAGTTTGAAATATATCGGTCAAGTTCTGTTATCGTCCGAAAAAATCAATCAAACAAAAGATTTCTTCAAAGTTCAACAACATAATACTTGAGACCAGCATCAATTTGTAATCGATGAAAGAAAATCCCAGACTTTATACAACTTGAGGGTCACTTGACAACCTTACTTACCTTACTCGAAACCTTTACAATTCCAAGTATTTGATTTTCTTCGTAAATTTCGTTCCCGATTGCCGTATAATGTTTAGTAAGACTTCAAACTTATACCGTACTTACGGCTTATCTGCCGTAAACTGGCTTGCAGGAGAAGTAGTTTAGTATAATTTCTATTTTATATTATAATAGATAAGCCAACGTGTATCGGGTAACGCCTGAAGAGGAAATTTCGTTGTGAAACTTAAACTAAAAGGTTTTATAAAGTTTGCGGTTGAATTCCGTGGGTGCGGGCAGAATAGAGCCTGACTTAGATATCGGTTTTTTGAAACTAAGTTAGACGTGTCAGGATTCTCTTCCCAGTATTCTTTGGAACCCCTCTGTCTAAGTCAAAGTAATTTATTTTAGTTTTAAATGAATTTTGTAAAAGTTACATTGATGTAATTTGGCCTTTTGTTTCGATGAACCTTTATTTCGAAGTTTAGTTCTTTGTGTGTAGGTACTTACCTGTAGATTGGAAATTCTTACTTATCTTTTAGATATAACTCTTAACTCCCTAACATTAATTTAAGAAGACAAAACACTGAATGATCAAGCCGTCGTTTAGCACAGCACGTTCGCAGAAGGGTGACCTATTTCTACAAAAAAACACGTAGATGTTAGCACCAACTGATGGGGCCCGCAAGGGCTGATGCCTGCTAGGGGTGCGGGGTGTTCGAAAGAGATACCATTGCCCCTGGCACAAAGGCAACCGAGGGAGCGGTTCTAGGAAGTAGGTAAAAGTCTGACACGTACTCCTGCTCCACCCAAAGCGGGAAAAGTTATTTGACGATTTCCCACCAAATAAACACTAAAACTGCGGCTGCACTTAAAAAAGACCTCAAATTCAACATCAAACGAAAAAAAAATAAGTCCAAATTAAAAAAATAATCATACTGGCCGGATTAATATTCGCTTCATGCAGTTGCAACTTCAAAATTTCTAGATAGTGCAAAGACACGTTCAGAAGAGGAAACGGGCATCGCAACCTCTCCTTATCGTAACCGCAGGCGAATACGGGCAACTGAGCATAACTGTGTGCATACTAAGCTCTGCGCTTATTTTGCTCGTTTATGCATTTCCGTGTACGGGTTCCGTAGTTTCTTAACGGTTTTATTTATGGAATGTTGTATATAAAAGCACGTTCCGTTAAATGAGAGCTGGTTCGAAATATTTTAAGGTGCTTTTTTTCTTGGCTTTTACATTTTCGAACCGTGGATAGAATTTCCTCTGAAGATGACATTATAGACGAAGCGCACAGAGAAGACTAACCTAATTGGAAATTGGATCTTGGTACTAAACCGGAACAGCGCAAAAGGAAACAACAAGTACTGGAAGATTCATTTTCAAATCCAAGTATGATTTCACATTAAAAACTGGCCAACTCTTTCTCTCTATTTGGGTGTCTGTGTCATTGGTGTCATTCATTTATAAATATAATACGATGTAAAACATACTAGCACTGTTTTAAATACTATCATCTGCTTCTATCCAAAAACGTAATAAACTGTGTAAATATATTATGTTTTCTTGAATAGTTCCAATTTCCAAGAAAAACAGCTAAGTGCGAACATCATAATTACTAAATATAGTTACAGCGATGAGCATTTCCCCTACCACCTTGAGTGTCTCCCCAAAACCTATTAAATTAAATATCAATATCACGCCTGACAAAACCCCCGCATCCTTGCTGTAACTGAAATTAATACTGTGTTTCAATCCTCCATTTGAGTATTAAATTGGATGTTAATAATTGTAACCGATTTTTTTTTGTGGAATTCTGGAATTCGCGGATTTTCAGTTTCAGTAAAACCGTGTTTTCATAAATAGTTCCAGTGTTAATCGGTTTTCAACTAATCGAATAGCTAATTGTTTGTGACGTTTTCGGTTGCAGAAAATCACCTCTCTATTTAGGAAACGGCCGATTTCAGCAAACCCGTCACTGAGAATTACATTGTACCTACCAAAACTCTAGGAATAAACAGTTGAAAATGGAATTCTATTGCATTCTGGTGGTTGAAAACAGTGCACTGTTTTGTTACATTTCCAAGTGAACACTGATCGAGTTCCTTCAGGCGCTTGTTAGTAACACACAAAATTAAGCGATTTTCACGTACAGCTCACCGTAAAATGACCTATGCATATCCTGATAGCGTTGAGTATCAGCTAAACTTAAACTATTGCTTTTTCATTCTAACAAATGAAACAAAAAAGACAGAAGTACAAAAGACCTGTCAATAAAATAAAACTTTCGTTCAAGTATCGCGTCAGAAGATGCCGCTGATAGTTTGATACCTCAAAACCATGACTATATTGTTGTGATCAGCCTGTTTCTATGAGTTATCAATATTGTTTGACTTCGTTTTCAGTATGCCCCAACTCCTATTCTACCTTCTGTGCCCCAAATAATGCAGACAGATATCTTTGCGCTTCTACAGACGATTTCGTGGAACAGGCGAAGTTTTTGGCTTGAAAAATTTTGCGCACGGTGCCGTGCCATCAAAACGACGAAAAAGATACCTGATGTAATAGAAGAGGCAGGTAATGTATCTTCCCGAGCCTTCAACTAAATCATAAATCCCAATAAACAACCAAGAATTATTATTCTTCATCTCCATTTAATTTTAATCCAGCGCCGATCTAATAAACAAGCGTCCAGCAAAGTGTTTGCAGAAAACTGTGCAAACACGACAATATTGCTATAAGGCCCATAAATAATAATACAATTAGGCAGAGCTACTGGCACCCGTGGGACTTGATTTATTACCAACTGCGCATAATTTGTGACTACCCAAAGGTCACTTGATTATTTACAAGAATAATGTAAATATGAATTATTGTCGTCTTGATAGTACGCAATTGCGTGAGTGTTTTATTTATGGGACGCAGAAAAATGTGTTGAGATGACAAATTACACGATTTTTTTTTTGTACCATTTTTTTTGTCATGCGCAGTAGTCATACTAATTATTTAGTCTCCTGTGTACCGTAAAATACTTCATGTATCGTTTTATTATTTTTTAAATTAATTAATTTTAAGCTTTCGCTTTTAATTTAAATATCAAAACAGACTTTCTACCCACATGAGTTACATAACAAAGTACTAATAACAAGCCTTGTACAACACCTACCTTCATTACAATAACTTGTCTGACCGTAATCCACTGAAATTTTAATTAAAATAATACGTAGACACTTCATTAATAGGTATTATTTCATTAGCATTGTTTCTTTCTTATTAGTCCCACAATCCAAATTATACGAGGGTAGGCGTTAAAGGGACGCGTATATCGCACCGTAAATTGCCTACAATAAAATCGTAACATTGTCTTTGAAGTTCTTTGACTAGAAGTGACGTGGTAACTGTTCTATAGTGCGCTCACTTAGTCTCGTAGGCCGAAAGTTTTTATTCGAACAAGTTATTTAAATGCGTGGCTCTGTGTTTCACATTAATTCTTATTTTAAAAAACTGTAATATTGTTTGATGTTTTTCTTTCTATTTTACAAAACTGTATTATAGTAGAGATAATTCTGAATTAATTCTGAATTATTAACCTATTAATTACTAAATCAGAGGCAGGATAAGAATCCAGGTGAGCGCTTTACTTTGTCTAAATTATTTCATCACCATTTATCCCAAAACGGTGAAAGAAAACACCGTGAAGAAACTGGCATGTCCTAGAACCAAACATTCGAAGACATGTGACTTCTACCAACCTGCATTGGGCCTGGCGTGGTGTGTCACTGACAACTTCCTCTCACCGAAAGTAGACCTGTATCCCAGCAGTGGGAATGTTAAAGGTTAATAGTGCTAATGCTAATTCCTAAATGTAGAAATAAAACAACACAAGACACGCCTATTTAAACGTTACAATATTAAAAGTTATAATATTCAATTTTGACAATTATATTCGACTTTGACCTTCTACCTTGTAGCCACTTCTAGTGAACATTATAAAAACGTGATAGCTCCCGCTGAATAAGCAAAAGGGAAATAAGGCAGAAGCGGTGGGGGTAGGGGCCAATGTAATTAATGCTTACGTTTAATTGTAGCACAAATTGGAGGAGACGGACCCTTACAGATGTGAGACGAGTCGCGATGAAAAATAAAGTGGATGATATTACACTGCTGTGGCTGAAAAATTTGCTGATCGATGCGTTTTTAGAGTAATTTGACAAAGAAAATTAACCCTTAATTTATCATAGTCGATTATTTAAGAGTTAACATTAAGTTTAAATAAATATACATAGGAATAGTTATGCAATCCTAGTAATCTAGAAGTCGCTTCCATTCTATACACCTGACTAGTTAGTTAAGCATTCTCGGTGTGCCAAGTATCCCTGGATTTTTTTACAAAAACATGTATTTAGGATAGTTGCTCATTTAAATATAACGTAAACTACTTCATCATCATCATTTCAGCCGAAAGACTCCACTGATGGACATAGGACTCCCCTAAGCTCCACCACTTCCAACAGTTCTCTGCTTCCTGCATCCAGCGGACTCCTGGGGTCCTCACAAGCTCGTATCTGCTAAGTAACTGTAAAATTTATAAATCGTCCAAACATGACTTTCTTTTTCAATTTATGTTAAGGGGAAGACACTTAACCTGGCACAGGCAACTGAAGGAACACGGGTGGGTTTTAGTCAGTAAAAGTCTGACACGCCCTACCGCTTCCATACTTTCATAGCAAAAAATAACTTTTGCTAAATATGCATCCTAATATTCGATCTCTAGTGATGATGGACGTAATTTCCATGAAATCATCATTATCAGCCTATAATGTTCCCACTGCTGGGACACAGGCCTCCTCTCGGTGAGAGGGTTTGGGCCGTAATCCACCACGCGGGCCCAGTGCGGGTTGGTAGGGGTCACATGTCTTCGAATTTTTGGTTCTAGGACATGCCGGTTTTCTCACGATGTTTTCCTTCACGGTTTTGAGAGCAGTGGTGATGAAATAATTTGCACAAAGTAAAGCGCCTGTCTGGGTTCGAACTCACGACCTACAAATCGTAAGTCGCGGCTGTTACCACTTGGCCACCACTGCTCCATGAAGTATGTTTAGTTAATATTTCTCGAAATCTGATCCTTGTATAAATCCTGGCAAAACAGAAATGCACCGGCAGCATGGAATCCATTTCAATACGACCGAAGGCTGCTTATTAATTCTAAATTTCGAGACATTACAAACAAATAAGTGACGTACCAGGACGCTTGTTAAAACATTGATACCTTTAATCTTCTAACGCCGCGAAGTAGAAAATAATTCATAAATATATACCACGATTTAAATACAGAATTTCTTCAGAGTGTAGTCAAAAGAGAATGCTAAGCAATGATGAGTAACTTTTACCTCGAATCTGAATATAAATGCTAATGCTGTCTGATCCATACTTTCAATCTCGACTCTTCTTTCGAGAGATTATTATAATTTTGTCAGAATCCTTTGAGTTAAGCTAGGATTCATAGTTTGTATGTAAAAATGTTTTAATACAATATTTTGATTTAATCTTTTCAGTTGAATTATTATTTTTGCATGATAATTTCTGTCAAATTAAGTTTTAGTGAACCAATTTATTTTTCCTTGGCTGGTCGCCTGTTTTTTTTTTTTTTCAATTGAATTAATAAAAATAGGTACATAAAATTATTAACGAAATATTACGTTACGGTACCTAAATTAATCACAGTGAATAAACTGATTTGACTCGGCTCCAATTGATTCTTAAGATTTACCCACCATACAAAATTTCGGTTGTTATGTTACATTCCATAAAATGTAGGTATATATATATATATTCAGAAACGATCATCGATAAAAAAACACCGTAGCGCTACGAGTTTCAATGCTACGCCGTGCTACGTCGTAGCTCGCACTGTGACAAAATTGCTTTACCAAAATCCTAACCTACTTAACTGGAGATCGTACAAAATGACACCTGTATTTCTATAAATATATACCTACTCACCTCTTCATACAAAATCCATTTTTCCAAAGCTTTTAAATCGACCAAAGCATTTTCCCAGTTTTAAGAAAACATAAAGGTATTACGTAGGTACCAGGAATTCATACCTTACTGTAGTCGGTCTCTAGTGTACCATATTGCACGGTGCCCGGACGTTTCCTATTTGTTATAGCTTATTATTTTCTATCTTTAGTTGCAGCCGCTGGAATTATTCCCATTTCTTGTGAAATTTGCTCGTGCTATTACTAAAGGAGTACTGTTGGTTTTGTTCGTATTGTCTTGGGAACATTTTTTACCGGGTACAGCAAGAAAGAAATTGTATTTAAATACAATGGGTACTATACAATACAATAGTATTAGGTATGTACAGGTCATGACCTGTTTTTCGTAATAATAAGATAGTGAGCCCTTTTATAAGAAATACCATTTAAACTTATTTTATACGTAGGTACCTACTACTTAGAAAAAGGTTTTATTTTTATTAATCTAAATTCAGTTAATGTTACAGCAGAAAGCGGCACGCTATCAGTACCAACATCATAGTATACCCTTTTGTTTGCACGATTGTTTTCTAAAAAGAACTTTCCATTAACTCTTTAAGAATTCCATCGAACTTTCAAGTTGACAAATAGTCGTTTTTCACACGAGACAGAACGATAACGTTTTAAAGCGACGCTGAGTAATACGTAACATGTGATCGAGTTGAAACGGATAAGAAACGAAAAAAATAATAAATGAACCGAGCGTCACCTAAAAGAGATTTGAAAAAGGTCGTTACCCTGATAAACTGCGTCCCTAAGTTTGCTACGAGTTCTTCTTCCATTTTGTGACAAATTGATGTATCCGGAGTTGGATGCTCGGAAAAGATTTGTCGTTTTTGACGGACAAGTTATTCGCAGCAAATAATGAAAATGATACCCAAACATGTTATGGCCGAATCACAAAGTTATGGGAAAATGAATTGGTGTAACATTTTTACTGACCTTGTGAAAGCCGCAGAAATCTGATGGATGTGAAGAGCTCAGGAACAGTCGATGTTGCAACGCTTGTGAAAGGCTTGTACAGCAGTGGGCATCTTTCAGCTGAAATGATGCACAATGATGATGAGCATTGTTTTACAAAACTCTTAAATCATTTTTTTTTATGGCATCTCGCAGTTGACCTTGAGAGGCCGTGACTGTTTAACCGGACTTTCCTGTGAAGGCGTTTTTAGTTAGACTAAAAGCCTCCAGCCAGGGCATAAAACCTACTTACACCTAAAGCGACTGCACGCTGAGAGCACCCCCTGTGGGGTACGAACCTCGGCTCAGGGCATCACTGGCGGGGGGGGGGGGGGACAGCTAGTGGAGACATTAGCATTCGGGGAATTTAACTCTAATGGCTCAGCTGCGGCGCGGGCTGGCACATCAACGAGCAAGGGACGGTCGGAGGTCTCATCGTTACTCAGGGGCCTTCGCGGGGCGCGAAGACCTCAGCGGCTTGGTCGGAAGGACGGTCGTTTGTGTTTGTGTGCTGTACTGGTGGTCCTATTCTTTTCTTGGAGAACAGTAATGGGGTCATCTGAGTCGGAAAGGACATGTCTCAGCCGGCGGATTCTACTGATTCTTCTGGGGACATAACTAGCGGCTTTCACAATCAAGGGATTGCGATGTATCTCGGCTTTATCGAAGAAACGCTTCGAGTTGCGTTTCAGAAATTGAGCTATCGTGGGCAGTCTCAGATCGAGATGGAGGATCTCGTTCCGAACGTACCATGGGGAGCCTGTGGCATGCCGAAGGAAACGGTTTTGGAAGGTCTGCATCCTATGGATGGATCGGGGTTGTCTTAAATCATAGTGGCTCTCAAGGGTGATCTTCGACCGCCTTTGTGGTCAAGTCGTAAGACCACTTGTGTCAAGTCCCGGGCTCGATTGCCAGAGGGGGCAAAATTTTCTGTTCGTTTTCGCTGGTGGTGATCCTTTTTCAAGGCCGCTTCGCTAGCTACCACCATCTTATCTAAGTATGTCGACATAACAACAATGTCAACAGCATTTTTGTGTCCCGCCATTTCTGTGTTGTGTTAGCCACTTCCTCTGTGGTTGAGGATTCCGAAAAATGGTCGTTTCCACTTTCGACCTGATCAACACCACCAGGTGAGATGAAGGCCAGGAGCTCCCCGTTGTGGACAGAAAAATTCTAAGGCATTTCGTCGGTTCGATTCCTGAACGGCATATAGCACCTGTCAGTTGTTCCATGTCTGAGTGATACTTAGGTACCCACAAAAGCAAGTTTCCGTGATCCACTATTTTGGAAAAGGCACAAGTGGACATGGAAATTTATCTATATAAATATAAAGCAAAGTCCTAACTGACTGACTGACTCATCAACGCACACCACAAACCCGTGGTCCTAGAAAGCTGAAATTTGGCACAGAGATTCCCTTTATAATTTAGACAAGGATTAAGGAAGCATTTTTCGAAATTCATCCCCTAAGGCAGTTAAATAGGGGATGAAAGTTCCGCGCGGGCGAAGCCGCTGGCAAAAGCTAGATAGGCAATGAACTTGTCTTGAATAGTCAGCTTCTAATATTCCCACTGCTGGGATACAGGCTTTCTCTTTACAAAGGAGAGAGGGCTTTTATCCACCACACGTGCCAAGTGCGGATTAGTATATGCCACATGAATTCATTTTCGGTTCCAGGACGTTTCCTCACGATGTTCCATCACTTCCATCACCAAATGTCAGGGTAATTCCTTCCAATTACGTTTTACAATACGAAGTCAAAGCAAACTTGGCCGGTAATTTGCTAAAAAACCGAGTAAGTTTACATACATTTATTTGTAAACTCTACCGTCAAAGTTATCAAAGGATCCTAACCATACTGAATACAAAATGTCGAACCTACCCTAACATTAACTTAACTTTGAAGGACGAATAACATTAGAAATGTAGCACGCATCGCTAGTCCTCTTCATATTATTCGATTGTTAAAGAAAATCCCAAATAACCTTTTTTCACATATTTGCCAAAGGTTCTTTGAGGATTTTGTTATAGGTATTGATGGAAAATAAAGTCTCATATTAAAGTGTCGATCGATATTGATACACTGTCATGATTTGGAAAAAAATGTGTTAAAGTAAATTCAACATATATATATATTATTATAAACTTAATATTATATCCATTTAATACTCAATCTGCAATAATTTGTAGTTTTATTGTAATCGATTACTAAGTCATTTAATCAGTTGCAACATTGTGATTAAGCTTGACATTTTTGATATCTAGCAACTTTCTCTCTCCAAGTCCATTTTTTCCATTTTTGTAATAATAAAAAGTAATAAATTCAAATTATTTTCAGCGCATCAGTTTTATTACACAATAGTCTTGCTTTAAATGTCTATTGAAAACTAGGTAACTAGAAATTAATACTGCTAAGGTTATATTTTAAATTAAATAAAATAGCATCAAAAGCAAAAAGATATTGGGATGAATCGAGTATGTAATAAACTATGGGTTTAGTAAATTATCAACACCTCTCATTTACGAGAATTCGGGCTTCGTGAAAGTAGAAAACCGGTATCTCCGAAGTGAGACAAGAATACCAGTTCGGAATGTTGAGCTTTTATACGTTCATCATCATCATCATCAGCCTATAACGTTCCCACTGCTGGGACACAGGCCTCCTCTCAGTGAGAGGGATTTGGCCATAATCCACCACGCGGGCCCAGTGCGGGTTGGTAGATACGAGTATCACATGTCTTCGAATTTTTGGTTCTAGGACATGCCGGTTTCCTCACGATGTTTTCCTTCACCGTTTTGAGAGCAGTGGTGATGAAATAATTTACACAAAGTAAAGCGCCTGTCTGAGTTCGAACTCACGACCACTTGGCCACCACTGCTCTCTTTTATACGTTACAAATGACTGAATTATGTATTTTCCAGGAGCTCGATAAATCCCACTTCTTTCTAGAAATCTCGCTTAAATAAATTAATATCAATTCTTCTTGAAATCCAAATCTTTAGATAAAATAGAAAAACTAATTACTTGCAGACTCCTCTAACCAAAACCAAGCTCAATATTCTGCGTAGATACAATAACCGAACCGTTAAGATAGGGCGCAAATTAAGCCATTGATGTGGTTTCGTAAATAATATTGTACATAGTACAGTACATTTAGTACATATTACTGTGAGAATTGCGACTATATTAGTTCATAAAGTACACGAGAATCAACAATGAACTGTGTATGGCGTATGGAGACGTAATGTGTCTATTTTGAAATAAATTTACTGTTGTTATTGAAGATACAATGTCTGTCTGTGTGTACGGTGTTAAATTGAATGAAGTCATATTAAGAACACATACGTATTTCTATACTCATAGTAAATTAGGATGCCACGAGAAATGCAAAAAATACTAACCAAGGAAAGTGTATGTTCCAGAACTCTTACGGTAATTTCAAAAACTACCTAAGAAACCACAGAAAAATATTTAGAGTGTTATTGAAGCAAACAGTGTTAAATTGAATAATTCTTAATAATGAGTGAATACACGTAGCAGATTGAGCCTTGAGAATTGCTTCTATAATTCCGTCTCCTTACAAATCCTTTAATACTTAATTACAACATACAAATAAATTATTCAGATGTACAGTTACATATTTATATAGACAGTACATAAGTAATTAAATACAGCCCGGAGACTGGGACTATTAAAAGCAGGCGAGCGTCGTTTCGCGGGGCGTTTATTCCTCCGATGCTATAGAGAACTCTAATTAATTGTTCAGACTGGTTCATTTATTACATATTTAATTGTAAATGCAATTACACTGAGGACTAATGGCATTTAAACGGGCAGAGGGGTCCGAAACCTAATTTCTGTTTTTTTTTCTCGTGTAAATATATTATTTTTTAAATCAAGCTTGCGAAACTGTTTTATACATCAATGTTTAATATTTTATGTATTCAATTTTATTTGAAGTTAAGATGATATATCTGTCGTCTTTGCTGGAGAGTTTGTTGGCGCCACTTCTTCTTATTCCTGGTTTTTCTTACAGCATTTTGCAAGTTCAAAAAGTGCTATTTCATAGCCTTTTTTTGTTTTTTTTTTGGGTGGGAAATCATCAAATAACTTCTCCCGCTCTGGGTGGAGCAGGAGGGCGTGTCAGACTTTTACTGACTAAAACCCACCCGTGTTCCTTCAGTAGCCCTTAAGCCAGGGGCTGTGGTGTCTCTTTCGAACAAACCCGCACCCCTGGCAGGCATCGACCCTTGCGGGTCCCATCACTTTTTGTGCTGACATCTCTTTGAGGCGCGCGTGGAACACAACGCGCCGTCGACTTGGGCTTGGTCCTTACCGGACAGCGAGCTACCCATTACTCGCCGTCCGCAAGCCCATGCCTACGGTGGCCGGAAATCGGCCTGGGATTCCCGACGCCCAGGGCGTCTCCGTATCCTGCGGCGGCTGGGGTCGCGAGGGCGCATATGCTGCCTCTCCCTCACGTGCGCCGCCTCCCTCTTCACGAGCATCACTGCTTCGCTGAAGGAGGTGACGGCTCCCCATGCCCTCTCGCTCCGTACCATGGCCTGGACCAGGGCCGGACGCGAGAGATCGCCGCCGCCGATCGCCTCCACGAGGACACGGCGGTGCTCCGCCCAAGCAGGGCAGACCGCCACCGTGTGCTCCACCGTGTCCTCAGGGCGATCTTCGCAGTGGAAACACCCGGGCGTTTCCTCCCGCCCTATCCGAAACAGGAACCTCCCGAAACAACCGTGTCCGGTGAGGACCTGCGTCAGGCGGAAGGTGAGGACGCCATGCCGCCTCTCAAGCCACTCCTCAAAGAGGGGACTTACCGCCGCAATCAGGGCGTGCCCAGCACTGGGCTGCGACAATCGCACTCTCCATGTCACCATGAGATCCCGCCGGAGCTCTGTCCGCTGTGCCGCGATTTCCCGCGGCAGCGGAGTTACGCCCCGGCGTTTGGCCTCCTCGCGCCACTCCCACATTTGCGCGAGGACCTTTGCCTCCAGATCCCATGGCGGTAATCCGGCAAGGAGGCCCGCCGCCTCGCCGGAGATCGTGCGATATCCCTGGATCATTCTGATCGCCATGACCCTATGGGACGCCCTCAGCTTGCGAGCTGGTTGGCGCCTCAATGTAGGCGCCCACACCGGCGCCCCGTATAGGGCCATGGACCGCACGATCCCCGCGTAGAGCCTCCGGCAGGAGGCGTTTGGCCCCCCTAGATTGGGCAAGAGCCGCTTCAACGCAGCCCCGGCCCGCTCCAGTCTGGGAGCCAAACGGCGGAAATGCTCCGCGAAGTTCCACCGGCTGTCGAGGACGAGTCCCAAGTACTTCATCGTCGACTCGACGCCGATGTGAACCCCTCCCACCGTTATCTGGGAACCCGTCGGTGGCGCATTCCGAGGACCATGAAACCACATGGCCTCGGACTTGTGCAATGCCACCTCGAGTCCCAGTTGCCGGATCCTATCGACGATTGTCGCAACCCCTTGTGTCCCTAAGTCGGCCGCCGCCTGGTACGACCTCCCTTGCGCCAGGACAAGCGTGTCGTCAGCGTAACAAACTACACTGACGCCGTCAGGGAGGTCGGCGCGCAGCACCCAGTCGTATCCGATGTCCCACAGATGCGGCCCCAGGACCGATCCCTGTGGGACACCGCACGACATCTCTCGCCGGTTCCACTCTCCGAGGTGACCGGGGTAGATGACGGCCCTGTCCGTCAAATAGGCCTCGACCACACGACAGAGGTAGGTCGGCATCCGGTGATACCGGAGTGCCTCCCTTATGCAACTCCAGGGCAGGGTGTTGAAGGCATTGGCGATGTCTAATGACACCGCCAAGACGACCCCACCCCGGGCCACAGCATCCCCCGTCGTGAGGGCTCGCACGCGCATGATGGCCTCCACCGTGGAGCGCCCCTTGCGGAAACCAAACTGGCTCTCCGCCAAATCCGGCCCCACCCGCACCAGCCGCCCGACGAGGCGGTCTGCAATTACTCTCTCAAAGAGCTTGCCCACCTCGTCGAGCAGCACAATGGGCCGGTAAAATATAGCCTTATATCACTTTTGATTAAAATTTTCCATTATTTTAACTAAGATGTTTTATACCAATTTAAAAAAAAAAAACATAAGTTTCCGGCCTTACAAAATACTTCATATTTTGGGGCGGTTTTCAACACCACTCTCGGTCATTACATTTTACAAGGAAAGTGTCGGTACCTATATTAACTTTAAGCATGAAAGCTTTGACCTCTAACATAATTACAATGAACGAAAATGAAAACATTACTTACAGCCCCATTTTGTAACATTAATACACGAACAACTTACTTTCTGTAGGCGCCTTATATAATATTCAAAAGTAATAAACTGAAACATTGATTAAACGGACGGTAACAAAAGGACCCAATAACCATTAATATGACTTTATGAAATTGGAATTTTTGATCGTCCAAACGTGACGTAGTCGTGAATATTACACCGTAGTTATATTTTGAGAGAATATTCGATATTAAATTAACTATTGATGAAAGAAAGAATGAATACCTGCCGGCCGGTCCTTTTGTGATAAAAATAGCCAACCAAATCGTCCATACATCAATCGAAAGACAAAAATCAAACTAGCGTTACGTAGCAGTCGTCTGTTCGCGCCATCTTTCAGATTTCAATCAGAATCACACGTCACTTTCTAAGTATAAAAGTCTGTTAGACCATCACATATCAGGCTATTTAAAACGAAGAATGTGACAGATGGACGGAAAGAAAAGACACATGAATAGATAGACAATAAAAAAAAGTAAAAGGGTTAGTGCTCACAGATAGCTACGTAGAAAAGGAACTACATTAGCCTTGAACAGAGAAAACCTTTTGATCTTTGTATTATTAATTGCTAGGTTTGGCTAAATCCTAATGTTAGCATCTATTTTGGATTATTATAAAACTTTTTTAACATACATCGATAACTACGATGTCGATATTTTCAACGCACTTGTTGATATCATTTAGAATTCAGTTCACATTTGAAGTGGAAAAGAGCGAAAATAAAGGTAAGTACGTTTGTTCGACCCGACAAATTGAAAAACAAACACTATTCATAAAATATTATCAAAGGTACACATGAGGAGTAACGAGGCATTTGGGTTCCCTCTGAATTTGTCAATTTCATTCTACACGACGCTCAGTCGTAAGGAATGCTTAAGGAATAATGATGGCATCTGTTAAGGTAAATAGAATACGAACTGTATCCATCCGGGATTCACAGTACACCTCTTTCTATAAACCTCACACGGCACATTTGTGAATAAAGTAGTGTCTTAAATCAGATTTTCCTAATTTACAGTTCTGAACTCTATCTTTTCGTTCTTGGGTTGAATTTCCTTTGTACAATCTGGTACAGATACATACAAATTTTTATCAAACGTATGTGTTACTCTGAAGCTTTATTACAATTTAAGCGATGTAACAAATTGTAAAACGTGCTAACGCGAATTCTGTTCACGTCCGTACTTTGTTGGTACCTTCTTTCATCCTTTTGAAAGTACTTTTCTGACATGTTGCCCTCAGAGTTAGACTGCCAAAACGAGCTCGTTAGGTCGGTGAAACGAGTTCGTTTACAAGTTTAAGTTATTATTTTAATAGGCTGTTTGGTAACAAGTAGGTATACCTAATAATCCGAATATGTAGATGATTACAACGAATTCACTTTACTTACACACAATTTTTGTAATTTCATTAAATTTAATTTTAACTGGGTTGTAGAGGTTTTTTATGGGTGGGAAATCATTAAATAACTTCTGCCGCTCTGGGTGGAGCAGGAGGACAAATCAGACTTATACATACTGAAACCCACCCGTGTTTATTCAGGTGCCTGTATGCCAGGGGCCACGGTATCTCTTTCGAACAACCCGCACCCCTGGCAGGCATCGGCCCTTGCGAGTCCCACCAGTTGGTGCTGAAATCTCTTTGAGGCGCGCGTGGAACACAACACGCCGTCGACTCGGGCTGGGTCCTTACCGGACAGTGAGCTACCCATTAGTACTCGCCGTCCGCAAGCCCGTGCCTACGGTGGCCGGGAATCAGCCTGCGATTCCCGACGCCCAGGGCGTCTCCTGCGGCGACTAATGTATAATGTATTTAGGAAAGGTTGGATGACGATATCAGTAACATTAATTTGCTTAGCGACAGTCTCTACAATCAGCCTAAAATATTCCCGCTGTTGGGACACCGGCTTTCTCTGGAATGAGCTGTTATCTGCCACGCAGTCGCAGTGTGTTGGTAGATGTAACAATGTCTTCTAAGTTTTGGTTATAGGACATGCCGGTTTCCTCACGATGTTTTCCTTCACCGTTTTGAGAGCAGTGGTGATGAAATTATAATTTACACAAGGTAAAGCGCCTGTTTGGGTTCGAACCTACGACCTACAACTTTTCGTTACGATTGGACCACCACTAGTCAGACACAGTCTGCTAATTACTAATTTAAGCAGATATTCTAACCAAATACTCCAACCTACATGGTAGATGCTCGTGCAATAAACAGATGCGAGCCCTTTTATCAATTATCTATGTTATTATAACAACAAAAAAGGTCATGACTTGACCTCCTCTGAACCTTTACCAAGTTCCATCACATCGAAAGTGCCCCATAGGCATATTTTAATATTACATTTTATAACGAAACCCGCTCAACCGTACCACATTCAAGATGCAAATCCCCTTAAGAAAGTATTAGAAAAACATAAAGAGACTTATAAATCTCGTGTTGAGTCCCGAGAGTGTCCGACGTAGCGCGATATTTCACGGTATTTTAACAAATTTAACGAGCTTCCATATTTACTTCAAGGAACCTCCTATAGGATACATTGCGTTTATTCATAACCCTTATTATTCCTTATCGTGATGCGCTGACGGTGGGTGTGTGAAGGGGGACTCAATATTGTGAAATTACCTTCCAGTACATCGTACTTTTCAGTTAATACAACTTTCAGAATTGAATTACCATCATGTAAACCTTTTTCGGAATAGGTGCCTTTGAATAAGATTAGAAAACGCTAGCTGTTTGAGTTTATTAAAAATAATAATAATATAATAGGTTTATTTTCATAATCAACAGGTTTTAACAAATAAGCTGTTGAGGCTTTTAAGTATGGATATATCAGTTACAGAAGACCTCCCTCGTCCATATCTGTGTGCAACATACAAAGCCTGATACTTGAAATTTTACATAGTAGGTTAAATAGCAAAACTAAAACTAGATAATTTAAAAATAATTGATTAGGCATTTGAATTCGCAATCTCAGACAGTGAAAATTAAGTGAAAAGTATCATATTTCTTGAGTACCTAATTATATTCTCACATTTTCCAAGCGTCGTCGATTGATTCCCCCCTATTCTAGTAAATAAAAAATAAACCATGGTAGCATCAGCTGTCTATTTTCACACACAAATTGCAAGGCTCGTTAGTCATTAAGGGTGGTGTAGGATAGTTCAACATACCTTACCTTATAGGGTGAGAAAAAGTTTTATTGTTCTGAGGCTCAACGTACTCGTACAAGTTAAACATAGTTTTTCTTCAGAATCTTGGCATATTTATGTTTACAATTAAGAGTTCCATTCCAAATTACAGCACAACATCCGAAACTAAGTAACAAAGAAAACCAGTTAGAACAGTTCTATAATAATGTGGGAAGTGTATTTACCTTAATAATAATTTGTGAAGGTAAATACACTATGTAACGATAAAGATTTTAAAGTCAGTAAACTAATAATGCTTTAAATACTAACCATAGATTAAGTATTCCTGTTTCCTTTGGTGTTCTTGGTGCTCAAACGGGAATACTTTTCATAGATAGGATACACCTTTTTTGCCTTGTCTTGACTTTTCTTGTCTGTCTTGTCATTTTCTCTTGTCTTATCTTCTGACCATCGGGGCAGGCAGAAACCATAGAACGCCGCTTACTACCTTACACACTCTTTTTGCTTCGTTTGCGTTCATACGTCTGATCATACACGCACACTGATTGCGAGTACTAAACACCTGACCTTATGACCTTATAATATGGCTCAATGAACTTCTTAATATTTTTTCTAGCTTTTGCTGGCGGCTACGCCCGCGTGGAGGTAAAAATTATCCCACGAGAACGTACTAAGTACCGGGATAAAAGTATAATATTTGTTAATCCAGGTTATAATCTATCTGTGTGCCAAATTTCATTCAAATCCGTTTAGCCGTTTTTGCGTGATTGAGAAACAAACCTCCAAACTATCACATTTATAATATAAATTAAAAGGATAACACACCTGGATTGTAACATGTGTCTCTATAACCATCTAAATAAGAACTATTTTAGCTAGAGTTGTTACGTGAATAATCAGAGTTAGGCTAATGTTAATCAAAACAACATAACAAACAACACTCTATTTTGTATTATGTTTTAGTAAAAAGTTCATCCAATATAACTTTATTATACCTAGAAGGTATCTATGTGCAAAATACCAGCGAATACCAGACAGTGAACCTTTGCTGTGAACTTTAAACTTTGCGTTAGCAGTGAAATTAATTTCAAAGTTCAGATAAAATACGTTTTACTTTACTTCTGGCGTAAACAACGAGAATATAATTAATACCTATTCTGTATTTGTGTAATTATTGTACTTTTCCTCCTTTAGTTATATGACATCATTATTACTACATATTATAATATACTTTATTATAAAACAAAGTCCCCCACCGCGTCTGTCTGTCTGTTCGCGAGAAACTCAAAAACTACTGAGTGGATTTTCATGCGGTTTTCATAGGCAGAGTGATTCATGAGGTTGCTTATAACAGATTGCGGAAAGCGATAAGGCCACCAATCGTATATTTTGTAGTGTACCTTGCGTTTTGGTCGGTATTTTTGAAGTCAACAATAAAGTATATATAAACAAATAATAAATAACGTTTATGTAAATTATTGTTCCGTGTAGTGTCGGACGTAAAGAATAGCACCATCCCATCTCTTCTCGTAGGTGTCGTAAGAGGCGACTAAGGGACTTACTAGAGAATGGGCAGCAGCGTTCTCTATGCATTTTACCACCATACTGCGATCACCAACCCGCCTGCCAAGCGTGGCGATTATGGTAAGCCCCCCCAAATTGGGGAAGGCCTATGTCCAGCAGTGGACGTCTTCTGGCTGAAATGATGATGATGATGTTAATAATTTGTTAAAGTTTTGTGTAAATTGGTTTACGAGGGTGACGCCGCTGGCAAAAACCAGTGAATATAAACACAGATAAATGCTGTTGTTTAATTTTATTGCAAAATGCCGCAGTAATTAATCATAAACCGAGGATATTTTGTAAAAATGTAACATTTTGTGGGTGAAAATGTTCAACAAGTTTTGAATTGTAACAACAAATTCGTTTTCGTTCTGAATACAACATGGTTTCATATTAAAATATGAAACTTTGACGACATGAAATACAAGGAAATGAAGGAAATAAAGCGTACTTCATTTAAATTTTTCTGAAACTAGCAGGTAGGTATTCCATAATCATTCAGATGCTTGGACTCCAGTTTTGTAATTTATCAATGTTATAAAGGTTTACGACCAGTGAAAACTGTGAGTGCATCTGAATAAAAAACAAAAATAGTCTCGATCCAGGGACAACTAGGTCAAGGCAATTGCCTCCAAACTCGATTCACTCCCTGCGCCAAGACGGTTAGAGCACCTTTCCAAAGCGTCGTTTGAAGTCAGCCTTCTACGCCACTTACCTACCTTACATAGCTGTACACAGCCTAAGGTCAAGGTCATTGTCAATGGCACTTCACTAATCTATTACTCCCAATCAAATATATTTTCATACATTCTTACTAACCAAATATGACACAATCAAGTTGATCTATACTGAAAATGTATAAATTGTATGCGTTTATGTGTGAACTAACATAGTTTTAAGCACTAATTTTACTAACAAAATGGATCATGTTGTCTGAAATAAATAAATTATTATTATTACAAAAAGTAAGAAACTTGAATTATGTTCTCATTGAAAGCCGTGGTTGTAATTTTTTTTTTTAGTTCATGATTTATTGGCCTCTAGAAGGCTCCATGTTCACATTAAATGTGGAGCCTGTTTCCAGCGGACAATGAAGACGCTTCTAACGTTACCTCATTTTTCAAATTGTGATAAATAGTTAAGAAGTTATGGGAGAACAGGTGAAAATTGCTCGCAAAACAGATGGCCGATGGGGCTGGATGGTTCTGGAGTGGCGACCGCGTACCAGAAGACGTAAGGTTGGAAGGCCTCCCAAAAAGTGGACAGAAGACCATGTGAGGGTCACAGGAGTCAATTGGATGCGGGAAGCACAGAACCAGTAGAAGTTACGGAGATTAGATAGCAATGGACGTCTTTTGGCTAAAATTATGACGATGAGGTGAACAGACATATCTACATACATACATACATAGCGGTCAAAAACATAAATCTCCCTTTTACTGATCCGGCAGGTAAAAAGAGACCGTCACACAAGTGTGATTGGCAGTGACGACACTTTACAAAGCCATACTTTTAACTTAAGCTATAATTCAGAATTGAAAGTCGGTTTACAAATAGTTTTTATTTTTTTTGTCTTGACTGATACCACAGCAGTATTGAAAAAAAGAAAAACTCACTTCACATTACATTATCTTAATAATCAGCCTATAATAAATAAATAAATAAATTCTTTATTTCACCAAAACAAGTCAGCAACATTACAATTTTATAGACTAAGCGCAAAATAGGCTTTTAGCTAGGTCACAATAATTGTAATACTCTGACTCCTAAACTAGGTGTATGTGCCTGTGTTTTAGGAGTCAGTGATCCTTCGTAACAAACAAAGCCATAATATAATTAAACAGGACCAACAATAAGCAATTGGTGTAAAATAAAATACAAAATGAAAACGTTTAACTTTGCGGTGAGGGGAACAAATTTAGGATTTGAGTACGTGTGTAGTGAGTGAGTGAGTGTAGGATGTGTGTGTTTGTCTAGGTAGTGAGTAGGTGTATGTTGTGTGTGTGTAAGTTGTGTGTATGTATGTAGTGAGGTGTAGGGTGTGTAGTGAGAAAGAATGGAGTGAAACCAGTACACATACGTTTGGTTACATTGAGAAATATATAGTTCAATTATCACTGTAAATAGCCAAGGACAAGATCCTCAGTGTTGTCATAACTTAGTGTTTGGAGATAATCTCTAAGTAGGTTTTTGCATTGATATTTAGGGCACGAATAAATGTTTATTTTTTTATTTAGGAAATTGTACATTTTAATGCTATTGACATAGAATTGGCGCTTGGCAAAGGCAGTTCTATGGCGTTCGTGGGGGAAAACATTATACTTAAGTCTGCCAGACGGTTCCTTTGGAGGGCGGGCAGAGTGTTTACGTAAGGTCGACAGGAGCACATAAAGTTGCCTGACTGGAAGTACCTTGCAATCAGAATAGAGCTGCACAGTGGGGTATCTGCGCGGAAGAGAGAGCATTACCTTAAGGACGGCTCTCTGGGCTCTCTCAAGGCGTATAAATACATTTTGGGTAGCACCGCCCCAAACGGGCAGGCAGTACGTTAGGACAGTAGGGCAAATTATACTAATTTTAGCGTTTCGTAATCAGCAGAGTTTCGTAGCTTCTTGAAAACATATTTTAGCTTACGTATGCGGGACGTGACTTTGACTATATGGGGGTGCCAGTTGAGATGCTGATCAATGAGTACTCCTAGATACCTTACACATGTGGATTTGGCGAGCAAAAGGCAGCTACACTGCGTTAAGGCATCGCAAGCGTGAGCTTTTATGGTCAGGTAATTAGGGGGACACAGATTTGACCGAATGGTAAACGGAACGTAAACCGATTTTTCAACATTTAAAGTGAGCATGTTATCGGCCAAACATTTCATTACGGAGGACAGCACGGCCTCGGCGTTTTGGTATGTCTGGGGCCAGTCACAGCCGTCTACAACAAGGGCAGTGTCATCCGCGTATGTGAATATTTTACAATTTTAGAGAGGGAGTTTGCAGAGTTCATTAATATAAATGAGAAAGAGTGTAGGCCCCAGAATGCTGCCTTGCGGAACGCCGTATGTGATTGGAAGCTCATCACTTTCATGCGGCCCGATTTTCACTATTTGGGTACGATCGCTGAGACAGTCTGCGAATATTTTCAATGGAAGTCCACGTATTCCTATGCTTTCCATTTTACTCAATAGGGCTCGGACGGAAACGGTGTCAAATGCCTTTGACAGATCAAGAAAAATTCCCAGGCACTTGTGTTTTCTATCTAGCGTCCTAGCCACGTGAGCAGACAAATCCATGACCGCGTCTTCAGTACTAACTCCATTTCTTAAACCATATTGGTTATTCGTTAAGATGTTCTTTGCGTCGAGAAAACTGATCAGGTTCTTATTCAGTATTCGTTCTAAGATCTTTGATAATGCTGTTAGAATCGAAATTGGACGGTAGTTTTTAACATCATCTTTACTTCCAGACTTGTGGATGGGGTGAACTACTGCTTTTTTAAATGCTGTTGGAAAGACACCTGCACTTATAGATATATTACAAATATGTGTAATAACCGGAACTAACACGCATCTCGCGGCCTTTATTATTTTAGACGGTATGCAGTCCAAACCAGTAGCGCAATCAGTCCTAAGACCCAATATAATGGAGTCAATATCGTCTTCGGTTACCTCAAAGAGTGCCATTGAGCTACACAAGTTTGAATTCAACACAGAACTGGGTATCATAGAGGGTGATTTGAATTTCGACGCCAAGCTACTGCCCACGTTAGCAAAAAAGTTGTTGACGTGATTAAGCGATGTTTTAGGGTTTTCAAATAAACGTAACAGTTCAAAAGAGGGTGACGATTGAGTTTGAAGATCAGAGACTTTCTTAATAACATTCCAAGTAGCCTTTACATTATTTTTAGCGTTACGAAACTGTTCCTTTTCATACGAGCGTTTAAGTTTTCTCAGCAGGGCATTGCAAAAATTGCGATAACGAGTGTAAGTGATTTTTAATGTGAGGTTTTCTTCCGACTTTTTGAGTTTGACATGCATGCGGTTACGGTGTCGTATACAGCGGAGTAGCCCCGGCGTAATCCAGGGCTTCAAAATACGTTCTCTACATGGAACAATAATGTTTCTACTGCTGAGACTCAGGACTTCTCCCGACCAGAGCGGAGCGCAGTTCGGTTTGGCAGATGTCACATGTCTACTTTCTAATTCTAGAACATGCCGATTTCCTCACAATTTCGATTCATCACCTCTGCTCTCAAAACGGCGAAGGAAAACTCCTTCGCCGTTTTGAGAGCAGTGGTGAAGAAATAATTAAAAAAAAAAAACAAAGAATAGTAAAATAACCTATTGCCTATCAAATGAGACGACAAACAGCAATATATGAAATCACCTTGCGTCACTGCAGATAGTACGAAAAAATTACGTACCTGCTGTTTTTGCTGACCTTACCAACTGTATCAGCTCAAACACAGAGCCGCCATAATATTTCCCAAAACAGCAAGTCATAAAGCAAAAACCGTTGGCTGGGCACTGTGGCAATTTATCCGTGGATCACCTGAGGCATCGGGGTCATCAATCCAAAGCCCGGGGGCCTAGTTTTCCAGGAGATTCAGTCTTACACCTCTTTCCCCTCTATTGCACAGCTGAACGTAATGTGTTGGCATTTATACATAGGTTGTTGTTTTTGTCTTTGCTTTACTTTTGTTTCGTAACAGGTGCATGTAACATTTTGAACATAAATAAATAAAATTATTTTCGTTGCAAAATTTTAGTACATCTACGTTATACAACAACGTGTAACATAATATATAAATAAACTAAAATTCCGTATTGGGTGAAAATATGTTTTAAGAATAATCTTGATTCTGAGCAAAATATTATTTTCGATTATTGTAAAAAGAGGTATCAAAATCAATCGATGAATTATTAAAATATACGTATTAGCAACGATAATCCATTATTCATCACTAAAAATGTTTTTCTTAATTACTCCGAAATACGTAATAAAATATTCAAGCGCAAAAAATGTGCGATCCATTAGGTACAGCACAATATTAATATCATTGGGTGGATATTGAATAATCTGAGCCTTGAGATTATGGTGGTAGAGTTGAAATTAAAAATGAATGTTTAATTTTGTTTGGTTCTGTCAGTGATGGGCTGTGAAAAAATAATGGTTATGTACACGGAGCATCACGTCAGTTGCACGCGCTGACTTTTGGGAATAATATGCGGTGTGAAGTAATGGTGGATTTCAACCCATCATTTTTATTTTAAATTGCAGATTAATTCATGGAACACTGAAACGTTGCGTGTTTAAAATTGAAAGAAAGAAAGAAATTTTATTTGCTTGAACATGTGTATACACACAGAATTAAAATAATACATGCATGCAAGATCTTAAAAATAAAGAGTGATTCACGACATGTCTGCCATTTCTCATGGCGTGCAAATATCTTAGGTACAATTATATTATTTATTATTTTTATTATCAATGATTTTTAACTTTTACATTTATACATTAAATATCAGTCAACAATTAAACAATTTTTAATATTGTATTTCATCTTTTACATTATCCAATTATTTATTTTCCTTAAGGATTAATACAGATTATAACATCACAATGATAATTTACAGAACTTTTAAGCATTCAATTATTTACATTTAAGTTCTCCACTACTACATGACCATAATTACTATAATGCTACTTATATTTATTTAAAAAAAAAAAAAATTAAAAAAAAAAAATTAAATTAATTAATTAATTATTAAATTTGAAAATATGTAGTGTACCTACTAGAGTATGCAAGAAACAATTTTTGTTTCTATATTCACACAATTAAATTTATCCTCTGCTAGGTAATAATGATGTACAGTAACCTCCACAAATGTTGCACCAATCTCAAAAAGCAATAGATTGACACTTCGCTTTAACTTACGACCTTCTTATAATAAGCAATTTCTATAGGCTACAGTATGGACACACACACACTCTCATACGTTTACAAATGAATGTATTGCCTAAATTCATCCGTTAAAGAAAATAGCATGATAGCTTAGCGGTTAACGCACTTGATTATCGCGTTTGAGCGCAGCGAGTCGCGGTTTCGAATCCCACACGCGGTGTGATAGTCTTTTTATTGTTTTAAAAATCACTTTTGAGTATAGTTTCTTGTTCCGTTCGTCTTATTCACTAAACTCGTAAAACTTTATCATTATACCCACAGAAACCTACATAAATTTAAATGATAGATAACTTACGACGCTTTTTCAATTTTTTCTTCTTCAATTTTCCAAAAAAACATTAAAAATACATGTTATGGATATAAATATACTTACGTAGTTGATTTGAAACTTAACGTTTACGTAACAAGATGGCGAAAATTGTTTTTCGATTTTTCATAATCTTCCTGGCCAAGCATTTATGCATTTCTTTCTTTCATTCAAAAGCATTTTATTCCTTAAAATAGCTACAAATCCTCAGAAACTCGAGCACAAACAGAACAAAGCACATTGTACACACGGCCAGTGTTTTATGTCCTACTTGACAACGAGACACAAATTGGGACCCACAGCGAAACAGTCTAACAGACGTTTTAGAAATTCCCCTGTACAAGTAAAATTTAGACAAATATAAGTTGTGTGCATTTCTGGTATGCTGCATTGTCTTGAGCTTTGTTTTAGGTCTTCGGATCGCCTCGTTCACCTTTGTTATTTTATAAAAGTGCCATTTGCGCATTTATCGTAATCATCATCATCATCATTTCAGCCGGAAGACGTCCACTGCTGGACATAGGCCTCCCCCAGTTTGGGGGGGCTTGGCATAATCGCCACGCTTGGCAGGCGGGTTGGCGATCGCAGTATAGTGGTAAAATGCATAGAGAACGCTGCTGCCCATTCTCTAGTAAGTTCCTTAGTCGCCTCCTACGACACGGGAAAGATGGGATGGTGCTATTCTTTACGTCCGGCACCATACGGTTCATAATATAATTTTATAAATAAAAATGTTATTGACTAACTGTGCTGACAATACCAAAACGATTCAATTTGTGTGATTCTTTTTGGTGAAGCTGTCAGAAAAAAATGTATGTAATGGCGGGTGATAGCCTTTGAAGCGATTTTTCTTACTAAGTTGTGTATTGTTGCCACTATTTGGAATATATAGCTTAGCTTTAACTTAGCGGTTTTTTTAAGAAATCTTAGAAACGTCTTTCCTTGTAAAAACATCGGATGAAAGGTCAGCTTTCTTTCTATAAACATACATCAAAGATTGAAGAATTAAATTCTCTCGTAAAGGGCAGGTGTCATTAAAAATCAAACAATCTCTAATCTGTACCAATTTCACTATATAAATAATATCGAAGCAAGTAATCATCTTGACAAGTTCTGTGATGTTTAGAACTTACAATGAAATACCCTAAACAGGATCGTAAATAAGCATTACCGAGCTTTGGAGGCCCTAAGACTTAAGACTGGGCTGTAAAATCATTTACCAGTATAATATCCTCTTGAGAAAGTTCTAAATGTAGGCATGGATAATCTTCGGGATTTATAACAAAATTTAATATTAAACGAGCGCTTTATTTTCCCTTTTGTCCGAGATTATAGACATAGTCATTATCACCTCATTCTAATTAGGTAGGTACTATGAACGGTTGCCGGGAAGAATTTGTTCGGTATACCTATACATATTACAATTTGCCGTTCATAAAAAAACCAGTTTGTATTTCCGCAAACGTCTAATAAATGAAATTATTTTAATTGGTTTTAACAATCGTTGAAACATTTTGCACTCAAAATCTTTCTGAATTTTATTCGCAAAATTCGTATTTTTCAGCACACGTGTACATTTCAGTCTCGTCACAAAGCAAAGAGGTACACTTCAGCAGATGGCAGCAAAATAAATATAATGTCGTTTGTCAGTTTTTCATTAGAGGTAGTAGAGTTAGTGTGATATTAAATAAAATTTTAGAAAGTTATTAATGGATTTTTTTAAAAGATATATGGAAACTTCTTACTTACAACATTGATAGATTTGTTATTATTATTTGTACTTGACAGTACTCGAGACCCTGTGGAAGCCGAGTACATCGCAATCGCTTGATTGTGAAGGCTGCCATTTATGTCCCCAGTAGAATCAGTAGAATCCGCCGGCCGAGACATGTCCTTTGCGACCCAGATGACCCCATTACTGTTCTCCAAGAAAAGAATAGGGCCACCAGCACAGCACACAAACAAAAACGACCGTCCTACCGACCTCGCCGCCGAGGTCCTCGCGCCCCGCGAAGACCCCCGAGTAACGATGAGACCCCCTACCGTCCTTTGCTCGTTGATGCGCCAGCCCGCCCCGCAGCTGAGTCAGTAGAGTTAAATTCCCCGAATGTTGTACCGCACAAGGGGTGCCCTCAGCGTGCAGTCGCTTTAGGTTAAGTAGGTTTTATGCCCTGGCTGGAGGCTTTTAGTATAACTAAAAACCCTTCACAGGAAAGCCCGGTTAAGCAGTCACGGCCTCTCAAGGTCAACTGCGAGATGCCATACATAAAAAAGAGACCCTGTGGTCCCGGACTTTTGGAACGTATACGAGGGGCTGAAGCCAACTCGCAGAGACCCGATTGATGTTTTATTTAAATGAGCCACCAACTGACGATTGTCCTTGTTTGCACTATACAAGCGCACTCAATGACAACACCGGTTGGTGTAGGAATATTGTAGGGTATGGAAACAAAGATATTGGATTATGAGTTTGGGTAACTAAAGTAAACTGGTAATCTAGAACTATAGAAAGACTTATAGCCTCTGTTTGACCAATGTTTTATATAAAGTACAGAGATAAGACGGCAGCCGGTGTCTTGCACTCTATATAATGGGCCCCTGGAAACGCTAGCACATATTAAATGTTATATTATTATGGTTTATCATGTTTATGATATGGGTTACTCTTTTAGCGAACCAATTACAACAATTTATCTACCACTGAACTCATACTTTTGATTCAATCAACTCAATAAAATATTTACCTATTGGATAAGTTAATGAAACAGCACATTGTTCTAAACAATAAACTAAACCACTGCACCAATATTTCACATAAACCCAAAATCAACAACATCTCTATAAATAATTTATCGAATAAAACATAGCGTGAGCAAAAATAAATCCACTCTCGAAGCTCAATAAACAATAGGTTTGGAATAAAAACCATCTTGGCTTAGCTCGGTAAAACAATAAATGTTATCCTATAAAACAGCGTTTACTGTCCAATACTTGTCCACGGAACACTTCATACAATATTTATGCGGTACGAGATTCTACTCCACGTTTCATTTTTTAAACTACTACATTATTTATAAGATTCTACTGGACGTAGGTGGACGTGCACTCAAGTGAGGTATGATATTATGAGACGTTTTGACGTAATTTTATACAAGGTAGCAGGGACTCGAGGTTAGTACTTGATTTTAGGCCCCCTAGCGTAGAAAATTCAAAAATGGCACGCTCGTTCCGTCTCATCAATCGCTTTCAATAAGGCGTGATCGAGATAGCAAGAACAGGCCCATTCATCATCATCTTATCAGCAGAAAGACGTCCACTGCTGGACATAGGCCTCCCCAGGCTCCTCCACTTCGACCGGTCTTGTGCTTCCCACATCCAGCGGATACCCGCGGCCTTCACAAGGTCAACGGTCCACCTTGTGGGAGGCCCATTCAGTTATAAAAAATTAAAAAAATGCTGTTGCATACATTTTGATCGTATGTAGGTATCGATACTTTTATATGAAACAGCAGTACTTTTTATCGACGAAAACTTTCTTCGGATCTAGAATCATGGGACATTCATGGTTTCAGTTTGCGCGTGGAAGTTTCTGCCATTTGTATAGGTAGAATTTTAGTCACAGAAGCTGGAAGTCCGAAAGTCACTGTAATAAAAGTTATAATAAGAGCAGCTACAGTTTTCTCAAGTCTGCTTTTTTGAGACGAAAGATTTTTATTAGTTCGATAAATTGGCTAACAAATCCGTCGGAGATCGACTAAAAATAGGTCGGCTACACAATCTCTTTTCAACTGGTACATTGTCATTTCCCGTCACCGACAGTCGGTCAGACGGCTGGCAAGCGGTTTCTTTTTGTGGCCGTGTACTGTATGGGCTCAGGTTTAGAGACAAAAACGTGTTTCTACATGACATAAAAATAAAAGAAACTTTTATTTGTTTTTAAACTGAAGTAAATCTACAAATAAAAGATAATTCAAAGCGATTGTACAAAAACTTGAAACTCCTCGCAAGAAACTTGTCGTTTATCGTTTCAAGCCCCAACTTTGCATAAGCAGAGTTTAAATCAAACTTTATGACTTTAGGATTGCATTATACTGTAAGATGAGCGAAATTGGATTATAAAATAAAAAAAGAATATACGATGAATTTAGTATCTGGATAAATTCGGTTTTAGTTTGCTTTCTTCAGTTTATGTCGAGAATTTCAACATAAAAAAGATTCGTGTGACTTTTATACACACGAATCTTTTTTACGTCAATTTCACATTTACTTTATCAGTGAATAGGGCTGTATTTTCTTTGTTACGATGTACCTATTTAAAGCGAAATCAAAGAATAAATTGAATCTTTTTAGAATAGTTCTGAATGTGGAAAGAATACCGGCAAAAGAAAATGTATATAATAATATTCCTCAGTTCAAAATCAATTATTCGAAAGCAATTTACGAAAAATCCGAAAATTCATCTGTAAAAACACTCATTTCTCGAGTTAGCCTCCGGGTAACAATTTATTTGTTTTATCTCAAGAACCCTTTGTTGTTACAAAACTCAGAAGCAACGAATAAAGCAGTTACGATTTAACTAAATGGACCATAACCGCTTTCTGAAGGAGTAGTGATGGCAATTAAATACGCGCTCGAAAAGATAAAAAAGAATGTAAAAATAAATTACTTCGAGAATGATTCAAGTTAAGGTCTGTTGGATATTTCGCTTGTGTGGTTTGTTGACGGCATCACGGATAATAATTCGAAACTTTATTTAGACAATTTAGCTCGTAATGTTATGGTTATCGTAAACGATGGGGAAGCAAGATGCCATTAAGTTCAGACGGTTGATTACTTAAATGCCATGCAATAACAATTGCATACACGGTCAGTAGGCCCCCGAAGGTTTTCTTAATAAACAGTAGAAACTCAGATTTTTATATGAATGAAGATTTTAAACCAGTGCACAAACTGTAACCATGAATTCACCATATGATTCTTGGGTACGTCACGATTGCGGCGGTAAGTCCCGTCTTTGAGGAGTGGCTTGAGAGGAGGCATGGCGACTTTCCGTCTGACGCAGGTCCTCACCGGACATGGCTGTTTCGGGAGGTTCCTGTTTCACTTATGGCGGGAGGAAACGCCCGGGTGTTACCATTGCGAAGATCGCCCTGAGGACACAGTGGAGCATACGGTGGAGGTCTGCCGGCTTGGGCGGAGTACCGCCGTGTACTCGTGGAGGCGATCGGCGGCAGCTATCTCTCGCGTCCGGCCTTGGTCCAGGCCATGGTACGGAACGAGAGTGCATGGGTAGCCGTCACCTCCTTCTGCGAAGCAGTGATGCTCACAAAGAGGGAGGCGACCCACGTGAGGAAGAGGCAGTATATGCGCCCTCACGGCCTTAGTCGCCACAGGAGTTGCCCTGGGCGTCGGGAATCCCAGGCTGGTTCTCGGCCACCGTAGGCGCGGGCTTACGGACGGCGAGTAATGGATAGCTCGCGGTCCGGTAAGGACCAAGCCCAGGTCGACGGCGCGTTGTGTTCCACGCGCGCCTCAAAGAGATGTCAGTACAAACTGATGGGGGCCGCAAGGGCCGATGCCTACCAGAGATGCGGGTTGTTCGAAATAAATACCGCCGCCCCTGGCACACAGGCTACTGAAGGAACACGGGTGGGTTTTAGTCAGTTAAAGTCTGATACGCCCTCCTGCTCCACCCAGAGCGGGAGAAGTTATTTGATGATTTCCCAAAACATATGGTTCTAGACCCCCTTTGCTACAAATGTTTAGAGGGTTATTTAAAAAAATCTGCTGTTTACTGTGTTTGTTTTTGTTTATTACCTACGTGGTCGAAATGTATTAAACAGCTCTTTTTTTACGGAACATTTTCAACCTTAGTCTAGAATCATATACGCGCACCGCGTAAGCGCATCTTCAAGCATTAGTTAAAATTTTGTGTATAATGCGATCCTCGCTGCTTCTAATTATTTTCCAAGAAGTTACTTATATTGCTGCAAATTGCCTGAGATTAATCTGAAGCAAAAGAAAAACTAACGCCTCATTTTATCTAACCGTGTATCTTATTATCGAAGTATACTTAATACCATAAGTGCAGAACTAGGTCAATGTATTTTTATAAACATACCTAACTAGCTTAGGCCCGCGGCTTCGCAGGTCGGAAATCACCCCACGGTTATGTACGTGCCGATTACCGGCCACCGTAGGCATGAGCTTGTGGCTGGCGAGTAATGGGTAGCTCGCTGTCCGGTAAGGACCAAGCCCAAGTCGACGGCGGCGGCGCGTTGTGTTCCACGCGCGCCTCAAAGAGATGTCAGCACAAACCGAAGGGGCCCGCAAGGGCCGATGCCTGCCAGGGGTGCGGGTTTGTTCGAAAGAGATACCACAGCCCCTGGCATACGGGCTACTGAGGGAACACGGGTGGGTTTTAGTCAGTAAAAGTCTGACACGCCCTCCTGCTCCACCCAGAGCGGGAGAAGTTATTTCATGATTTACCAACCAAAAAAAAAAACGGTTATGTACGTTTCCGTATAACTTGCATTAACACATAGGCTACTTATTGGATACTCCCGGTAGTTCTACCAGGAGGATCTATAAGTATCCTATGTGTTGATCCAAGTTATACAAAATTTGTGTGCCTAATTTCATTCAAATCCATGATTAACAAATATCCAACCATCTAAACATCCAAACATCGAACATCCAAACATCGAACATCTAAACATACAAACTTTCACATTAATAATAATAATAGCAAGATAGTAGGAAGTAGGATTTAAAATAGCTGTTTGATGAAAACGATAAGCTAATGGATTAATGTAGCAGAAAAACGCGAGTGAATAAAAATAATACGTACGCTACGTCAACTCAACAAGTAGGCTTTTGTTCTGATGCAAGCTTTTGTAACACCACTTCCCCTCATCACGGAAGGTAGATAATGTAAAATCCGAAATCAACAGCGAGTCCAAAGCAAACTGTATTACGAGGATCACCCCAGAATCCTATTTTCACAGGCCAGTTTGTTTTTATTGTACAAATTCCGCTGCCTTTTCTACCGTTTGTTTTACGCTTTTCCGTTTTTTAATATACGGTTGTACAGCTTTAATTGCTCCAAGTCTCCTGTTATCACTTTTTCGATGTTTTTTTTTTGTTATGCGATGTTACAACTGTAAAATTGTTTGTTTTTTGTATTATTTTAAAGGATGTTTTTTTATTTTTTTCTTTCTGCAAAATTTTAGTGTATTATACCGAGGATCGGTTTTTCGAGGGTTAGATGATGTTACACACAATTATTCCTTTTATCAAGTGGGGACCTACAGAACCCCTCTGACCAGAAGTAACTATTCAGGTTTTGTAACATGAAATGAAACGAAATTGTATATCCTGTTAAAAAAGATATCGGAATCAGTTTCACACAAAAAACTGTTTAAAAAAAAAGCTAGATAATGTCGCCATTTCCTATCTGAATCAGTCAGAATAACATATTCTTGGTCAGATGAAGAAGTGTCAGTGTTAAGTGTGTAGGTATTGCAAACACGATTGTTATGTAGGTACTAAAGACAATTATAGTGTAGGTATCTAAAATTGTATTGGTCTTGAAGGCAATGACTTTTAAAAGGAAAAAAAATCGTTCATAAATAGACAATTTGAATGTAGAGGTGCATGCATAAACACCCAATTCTTAGCGCAGTTACGTAAGGCAGCAGTTACCCTTGTAATAATAGATTAAAAAAACATTTGGTAAAATTCTGGCTTTTAAACCTAGGGTTTGGGTGGCAGGGTTCCGCACTAGCTTACTAATATAATGATGTGAAAGGATACTAACATTGAACAAATAAGATATTAAAAATGTATTGAATGCTACAGGAACAATATTCTTAGGAAAAGATACCAAATTGCGCAGAATAATAGAGGTAAACTGTTTCAAATTATGGTACTTGGGCGAGCTTTCATTGCCGTATGAATTTGTAAATTAAAGCAGCGTTTAGTTGTTGTACAGCTGAATAGGTTTTTTTAGCTAGATGGACCCGAGACATAGTAGGGAGTACTGAAATTCGTTTTCCATTTTAAAGAACGGTACCCTAAAAAACCCCGACAATTCCGAGAAACGGTTATTGGATGTGAACCCTTTATAGGAATGCAAATGTTATTGTTTTTGAACCGAAACGGAGGCTCTAAGGTGCACTTCTCACTAGCACGGCATCTCGGTAGTTTCACAAGTAATGTTCTAATAATACGGCGGTTAAATGTTTTCTAGACTTCTATTCTATCTCCAGGCAGCTTGCACTTATATTGTGAAACTGGTTTCTTAGAATGTTTCAATAGTTTCAGGGTCATTTCTAAATTATAACTAATAATAGAAATCGAAATATGTTACAGTGTGTGTGTGAACTGCAAAACGATTCCAAGAATATACATCGACGTATTTTAATACACTTCAGAAAAAATTGTTTAGATTGATTGAACATTTCTGACAATTGTCAAACTGGTGCCTTACAGTAGAATTAAACCTGATCTTCTAAATTCTATTCAGTAATTGAAAAGTAATAAAAGTATTATATTTATCTCATCTTTCAATGAAGAAAACATGACTACAGAGACAATTCTCACAAGACATTGTGTTTACTCCGGTTGGCGGGTTTTTTTTTTTTTTTTGGGTGGGAAATCATCAAATGACTTCTCCTGCTGAGTAGAGCAGGAGGGCGTGTCAGACTTTTACTGACTAAAACCCACCCGTGTTCCCTCGGTAGCCCGTATGCCAGGGGCTGTGGTATCTCTTTCGAACAAACCCGCACCCCTGGCAGGCATCGGCCCTTGCGGACCCCACCTGTGGTTGCTGACATCTTTGACGGCGCGCGTGTGGAACACAACGCGCCGTCCCGTCTACCACTTTTCGGCCGCAGGGGATAGGGAGAGCGGCTGACGCTATACCGACACTCCTCTTCCCCTGCGGCCCCACCGCGTCCGCCATCAAACGGTGGCGGCCCCGTCCAGGCCACGGAAGGGAAGAGCGCTGCTCAGAAGCACCGGCACTCCTCCTCTACCGCAGCCCGTAACCCTCAGCCGCGATGCCTCCCATTCGACATCGCGGCCCACCTCAGTTGCGGTGCACCTCACCGCAACCTACTTTTTGGCCGCTACGTCGTCGGCTTTGAGGCAAAAGCCCTGACGAGCGGCCCCACCTTTGGGTTCCTCTTGGCTTCACCGTGGCCGGAATCCACGGTTACTGAGCCCCTCCCGCAACGACAATGCGGGAACCCACTCGGGGGGGCCGGTTGGCGGGTTCGAATCGCATCCGGCTTGTATGATGAGTTGGGTGACTGAATTTTCGTGAACATCGGTGGCGAGATGAAATGAAAGAACTGATATCACTTTAATAATCTTTATATTGCAATTACCAATCTGAGCACACACAACTAACCGTAACTTGAATTTAATTACTGTTCTAATGAATTTAACAGGAGATGCGTTAAATAATGAACCGCCCTGTCCCGTGTCCAGAGAGTAAGGGGAGAGACAGACCATAGACTCACACAAGTAGTGAACTAGTGTTGCACGCAATGAATTCGTTTCTATACAAATACTACTATTCTATAAAAATATGCAAACATGTTAATTTGAGTTAACACATTGATTTAATTATACGCCCGTATATTTAAATCAATGTCTGGGTGAACTTTGTACATACATAGACATCTTTGTCGGTACCTAGGATAAATAATGCTTTGTCTAGCTTTAAAACGTTCACAAAGAAGATCGTGCTAATGAATTAAACGCGACAAGCCATCAGGACATTAAGTGACATATTACAATGATAAAACATTTCATAAAATGGTAACGAAGTATTGTTGTCCGTTTGGTTGTATGTCGATATCCGGAACTTAAATCTGTATGATCCGGATTAGCGCAAAAACGGCTGAATGGAATTTGTTGAAATTCGGCACACAGATAGTTTGTAACCAGGAATAAAACATAGGATATTTTAAATTCTGTTAGTACGTTCCTGTGGGATTTTTTCCGACATCAACGCGAATGAAGCCGCGGTCAAAAGCTAGCATTACAATAATTTTAATACATTCCCACACAATTAATTATGCGTAGAATAAATTCATACCATGAATCAGACATTGTGGCTGGGGATTGTTATGTTGCATTGTAATTTATAAACTGCAACATATCCGTTTCCTGCATTTGAATAATAGAAAATATGGTTAGTGTACCGCGATGACAATAAATCTGGTTTTAGGTGTGAATTATTGAATGTACAGGCATTGTTAATGAACACTGTGAATTATGAATAGCTAGTTTCATTTGACTCAGAGCCAATAACTATGCATACGTGATTCTAATGATTTTTATACGTCCCAAGTCTATTATAAGAGTCTCTGATTTTGTTGTGTATGTCGTGTCATCATCGGCCTAGTATTTTCTTATCTATGTTGGGATCGGCTTCCAGTCAAAACAGATACAGTTGAATATCAGTATTTTACATGGAGCGACTGCCTATCTGACCTCCACAACCCAATAACTGGGTAATACGTTACCCCCTTTTTTTTTTTTTTTTTGGGTGGGAAATCATCAAATAACTTCTCCCGCTCTGGGTGGAGCAGGAGGGCGTGTCAGACTTTTACTGACTAAAACCCACCCGTGTTCCTTCAGTAGCCCTTAAGCCAGGGGCTGTGGTGTCTCTTTCGAACAAACCCGCACCCCTGGCAGGCATCGGCCCTTGCGGGCTCCATCATTTTTTGTGCTGACATCTCTTTGAGGCGCGCGTGGAACACAACGCGCCGTCGACTTGGGCTTGGTCCTTACCGGACAGCGAGCTACCCATTACTCGCCGTCCGCAAGCCCATGCCTACGGTGGCCGGAAATCGGCCTGGGATTCCCGACGCCCAGGGCGTCTCCGTATCCTGCGGCGGCTAGGGTCGCGAGGGCGCATATGCTGCCTCTCCCTAACGTGCGCCGCCTCCCTCTTCGCGAGCATCACTGCTTCGCTGAAGGAGGTGACGGCTCCCCATGCCCTCTCGCTCCGTACCATGGCCTGTACCAGGGCCGGACGCGAGAGATCGCCGCCGCCGATCGCCTCCACGAGGACACGGCGGTGCTCCGCCCAAGCAGGGCAGACCGCCACCGTGTGCTCCACCGTGTCCTCAGGGCGATCTTCGCAGTGGAAACACCCGGGCGTTTCCTCCCGCCCTATCCGAAACAGGAACCTCCCGAAACAACCGTGTCCGGTGAGGACCTGCGTCAGGCGGAAGGTGAGGACGCCATGCCGCCTCTCAAACCACTCCTCAAAGAGGGGACTTACCGCCGCAATCGTGGCGTGCCCAGCACTGGGTTGCAACAATCGCTCTCTCCATGTCACCATGAGATCCCGCCGGAGCTCTGTCCGCTGTGCCGCGATTTCCTGCGGCAGCAGAGTTACACCCCGGCGTTTCGCCTCCTCGCGCCACTCCCATATTTGTGCGAGGACCTTTGCCTCCAGATCCCATGGCGGTAATCCGGCAAGGAGGCCCGCCGCCTCGCCGGAGATCGTGCGATATCCTCGGATCATCCTGATCGCCATGACCCTATGGGACGCCCTCAGCTTGCGAGCTGGTTGGCGCCTCAATGTAGGCGCCCACACCGGCGCCCCGTATAGGGCCATGGACCGCACGATCCCCGCGTAGAGCCTCCGGCAGGAGGCGTTTGGCCCCCCTAGATTGGGCAAGAGCCGCTTCAACGCAGCCCCGGCCCGCTCCAGTCTGGGAGCCAAACGGCGGAAATGCTCCGCGAAGTTCCACCGGCTGTCGAGGACGAGTCCCAGGTACTTCATCGTCGACTCGACGCCGATGTGAACCCCTCCCACCGTTATCTGGGAACCCGTCGGTGGCGCATTCCGAGGACCATGAAACCACATGGCCTCGGACTTGTGCAATGCCACCTCGAGTCCCAGTTGCCGGATCCTATCGACGATTGTCGCAACCCCTTGTGTCGCTAAGTCGGCCGCCGCCTGGTACGACCTCCCTTGCGCCAGGACCAGCGTGTCGTCAGCGTAGCAGACTACACTGACGCCGCTAGGGAGGTCGGCGCGCAGCACCCAGTCGTACCCGATGTCCCACATATACGGCCCCAGGACCGATCCCTGTGGGACACCGCACGACATCTCTCGCCGGTTCCACTCTCCGAGGTGACCGGGGTAGATGACGGCCCTGTCCGTCAAATAGGCCTCGACCACACGACAGAGGTAGGTCGGCATCCGGTGATACCGGAGTGCCTCCCTTATGCAACTCCAGGGCAGGGTGTTGAAGGCATTGGCGATGTCTAAAGACACCGCCAAGACGACCCCACCCCGGGCCACAGCATCCCCCGTCGTGAGGGCTCGCACGCGCATGATGGCATCCACCGTGGAGCGCCCCCTGCGGAAACCAAACTGGCTCTCCGCCAAATCCGGCCCCACCCGCACCAGCCGCCCGACGAGGCGGTCTGCAATTACTCTCTCAAAGAGCTTGCCCACCTCGTCGAGCAGCACAATGGGCCGGTAAGCGGACGGAGAGTCCGCTGGGCGCCCCGGCTTCTTAATGAGGACCAGTTTCCCCGTCTTCCAGCGAAGTGGGAACTGGCCCTCCTCCAAGCATGCGCTTAGGAGCCCTCTTAGTCGAGGCCCGAGAGCCTGCAAGGCCAGGACCCAGGCTTTGCCGGGCAAGCCGTCGGGTCCTGGGGCGGTATTTTTGGCATTCAGCCTACGTACCGCCACTCTCAGGTCTACCTCGGTCACCTCTGGAGAGTCGTCGTCGTCGTCGGTGTGGTCCGCATCGGGCACCGCAAGAGGCGGAGCCATAGGCGGGGGAGCGTGCTCCCCTCGCGAGGGGAACAGAGCGCTCACCACGTCCTGCACGAGATGAGGCCGGAGACTCTGCGTCAGCGGGGGAACCCACGGGCGGATTTTGTTTTGTAGGGGCGTCCCCACGGGTCTCTGTTCAGAGTCTCCAGCGACTCCTCGCGGGCCGCTACTCTGGCCCGCAGGATCTCATCTCGGAGGGCGGTCTTCGCCACTCTGTACCCCTCGTACAGCTCCGCCTCAATGGCTTCCGTATCCGGAGGGCGGATACGGAGCCTGCGGTGCCTGGAGTAAAGGTGTCGCGCAGCAACACACGCCTCGCGCAGTGCTGTCAACTGCGGCGACCACCAGTACACCTGGCGTGAAGCACGACCTGGCTGGACCCGGGGCATTGCCACGTCACATACCTCGGACATGGTCTCCCGGAACCACTCGGCCTCGTCGTTTATGTCGGCAGGCCTGTCCGGTGATGACACCCAGGCCTGCACGATCGAGGCTTCCAGGAGAAGCTCCCGGTCCAGCTGCTTCAACGCCCACCGCGGACCACACGGGGCCTGTCGGACCGGCGCGCTAGAGGTCTGGGCGGAGACGTCAAACCGGATGTACCGGTGGTCGGAATACGTCTCCACCCCCTCCATGACGCGCCAGTCGATGACACGCGGCGACAGAGCGGGGCTGGCGAACGAAATGTCCACCACCGACTCACCCCGCATCCGCACACACGTGGCGACAGAACCCCGGTTTAGGACGACCAGGTCTGCTTCCAGAGCCCAATCCTACACCATCCTGCCCCGCACATTCGTCAACCGGGAACCCCAAGCCAAGCTCTTGGCATTGAAGTCCCCGAGGACAAGCACGGGGAGGGAACGAAACCTGACGACGACGTCTCTCAACTCCGCAAGGGAGTTGTGGAACTCGGCGAGAGTTCGGCTCGGGGAGAAGTACACCCCTACCACGACCATCTCCCCGAACCGTGCTGCAACGCAACCCCGTCCCCTCTTGACACTCTCGAGGGTCGGGGTACCGGCGGCGGCCGACGAAATGAGGGTCACTGAGCCGCTCAGGTCCTCCACCCAGTCATCCCTGGGCGGGACAAAGTACGGCTCAGCGACCACGGCGATGTTAATCGACCACTGCGCCATGCTCTGGATCAACAGATCCTGAGCGGCGGCGCAGTGGTTGATGTTCGCCTGGAGGAGGCGTAATGGAGCCGTTACTGACACTCCATATTAGCCTCCTCCGGGGCCCCCTGTGAAGGCCCTGCCACGGTGCCAACGGCAGCGACGACGGCGGTGGAGGCGGCAGCAGCGGCGGCAGTGGCGGCGGTTGCGGCGGTGACGGCGGTGGCGGAGGGCTTGGCCCTGCCTCGGCCCCTGGCTTCAGCGGATGGAGCGCAGGCTTTGCTCCCAGCCCGGTGTTCGGCCAGCTTGCCAGCTGCCGCACATAGGTAACAGTGCGGCTTGGCGATGCACGAGCCGGCCTTGTGACCGGGCTGACCGCAGCGGAAGCAGTGGCTGCTGCGGTCCACCTCCGAGGTGCATTGCACTCCCACGTGGTGGCCCACCTGGCAGCGGAAGCACCTCAGAGGTCTGGGTTCCAGCAGCTTCACCTGCGCTGAAACCCAGCCCACCAGGAGCCTTCGACCCTCCTCCGTTATCTTTCTGGCCGCCGACACGGGGCAGCTCACCGTCACGGTTCGCATCCCCGTGTTGTCAGGACGGATGGTGCCTGCCTTCACCTGCTCGGCAGAGCATTCCCCAGTCCTGACTACGGCGGCCACCACCTCGCCTCCGTCACGGAGTCGTCCAGGCCCAAGATGCGCATGTCAGCGCACTTGGTGGGCCTGGACACTCGAACCTCGTCCGCGTCTAGGGACGCCCTGAGCCTTTCGGCCAAGGCGTCAGCGGTCGGGCCACTGGCCGCGCCAGGGATCTCCAACATGCGGGCTCCGGTCGCAGTGACCCTCATCCGCATGCCGTTGGAGACTCCCAGCTCCGCGAGGTTCACCGCCGCCCGTGCCTTTGAAAGCACGTCGCGGTAGGACACGCCCTTCTTCTCCGCTTCCGGCTGTAGTGTTAGCACTACAGCGGCGGACTTCGGGGCGCGTAACCTAGCCGCGGCGCTACGCTTTTTGCGCCGCTGCCGCCTCTCCTTCCTTTTGGCAGCCCTCGCTGCCTTGCCCGCCTTCTTTTTTTCCCCGGCTGGGGGCCGACCGCTGGGGGCGTAGCCGCCTGAGCAGCCACCCCACCCTTCTTAGGCTTGGGCTTGGGCGGCACCGGTTTCGCCGGGGTCCGACCCGACTGCGGTGCCGACTTGGCCGTGGCAGTAGTGGCGACGGCATACGTGGACCTCTGCTGGCCCGATGCTGACCGGCTCGCCGCTAGGGGGGGGCGAAGGACTATGGCCTCCAGGGCGGAAAACCGGCTCTGGAAGGCCGCCAACTCTTTCCGCACCAGGCTCAGCACCCGGTCTTCCTCCTCTGGTTTGGATCCACCATGCCCTTGCCGCGCCCCCTTCTGAGGCACAACCGTGGGACTAGCTCCTCGGAGCACGGCCAGGTCCGCTCGGAGCTCCTCATTTTCCTTTCGGAGGAGCTGCATGGCGGCTGCCAAGCGGGCGACCTCCGCCCGCATTTCGGACATGTCGTCCGACGGAGGTCCGTTGTGCAGGTCCTCCGCTGCCGCCATAATGGAGGCTATGGCTGCGGTTATGGCCTTGCCTTTAGAGGCCTGGAGCCTCTTCAAGGCCACACCCTTGACCGCAGCAGCCACAACCTCCGCGAGCCTGGCCATTCGGTCCTCGTTGGAGCCGCCAGCGGCATCCAGCTCGTCGCCAGACGTCTCCGAGAGGGCCCTGCTGCTGGTCCCCCCCGAGAGCTGCCCCTCCGTGGCCAACGCCTCGGATCGCTGGTCGGCCTCGACACTCGGCTCGATGGGATCCTTCGTGGTTAGGCTTCTGCCTAACTGGACCCCACCGCTCCGACAGACCTTCCCGAGCTTTCGGGTCGGCCCTTTTCAGAGCCCTTCATGCTCGATGCGGTGTCGGACTCCGACCCCGCATCGACTTCCATTTCAGTTCCCACGAGTAAAAACTTTGTGTACTTGCTCAAAAAAAAAATAGTGGTCCGCACTAGAGACTAATTAAGCTACCCATTAGTCAAGCTTGCAACCTCCCTCACGGTGCGCCGCCGCTTGGAAGTTTGGGGTAATTTTTTATAGAGGATTTCTTCCTCGCGGCCCGGGCGGTTAAGCCAAGGCCCTCGACCCCCGTCAAAAGTCAGAGACATGACCGTGACAATCTTCGGGGCTACGAGATTAACGGTGGCAGAAGGAGAGCACTCCTTCTTGCCTGCCCGGTGGCAGGGTGAGTGCACACCGAGCCCGCTCTTACTCCGCCGCTGTGCGTCTCTGCATGAGCGCAGAGATACACGCGTTGGAGCGTCCCGCCGACAGGATATTGGCATACGGGCAACGACACCCATTAGGCACACAGTACCCAATGGGGGATATTGCCCGCATCCCAGGGTGTACCGTCCCGGAGACTGGCCTTTCCCCCAGACGTGTCCAAGGGAAACTCCAGCCCACGGGCACATGGGGAGGTTTCCTGTCCAAGCACCCCAATACGTTACCCCTTGGTAAGACTAATTGTCAGACTTTCGGGTTTGTGACGACCCGTAATGACTGTCAAAGATCCGGGAATGACAAGCGGGACCAACGGCTTGACGTGTTTTCCGTAACACTGAGGAGTCTTGGTAAGTAAGAATAGTCGCCAACTGCGGCAAGCGTAGCTTATATTGATCGATCGACCCATGCGGGTATTATTAATATGCCATAAGCCCCTATATGTCGTGTATAGAAACAAATCTAAAATCTTCTAAGGTACATCCTTAAACATACGTTTCTTCTAGCAGTTTTTACTTAGAAATCCACCATTGCGTCTCCACAAAAGCTACGGTTTCCTAGAAGGCGGTGGCCGCCACATAACGCTAGAAGTGACGGCCGTCATGAAAATGATGGCTCCAGATTTTGACTTTACGGTGTCAAAAATGCTCTCTAGGGAAACACACCAACTTATTCTCATGAGTATTTTTTTAGTGACATCATTCGACGGTGAAATGCGGACGGTATGTTGCGGCCGCTACAGTCTTAGAAAATTACAGTTTTAGATTGCTTTACTCAAAACAATCGAACGGAACCGAAATACCAAACTTAACCAAGCGACATTCCTCTAACGGCCCTTCAAATTAGGAAACCAGCACCTCAAACTATGCCTAGTTACACTTCCCCTACAGTCAGTCAATACAAGTGGGACATTGTAACGAAATTAACTCCCGCACCAAATCAAAGTCAATAACGTAGGCACATGTATTAAGGAACTCAAACACGCGTTCGTGCGATAACTTACAGGTTGTGACGGAGCCTCCCATACACCAGTAACAATATTTACTTAGGCCCAACCCTGGTTAAATTATTCACAACGTTATACCAACATATTTATGGCATGTCTGCGGTCACCCCATTATTCTTTGTTATTTTTTGTGATCTGCAGACTTTAAAACGCTAGCGGCTTTGAAAAACATTTTCAGAAAAAGTGTGCATGTTTCTGATAGTACAACAGGACCTAATAAAAATAAATTACAACAGTTTAATTGTGTTGATTCTATTTAAATGTTTTTTGTCTCCGTTATAATATAATCAAAAGACCAATTTCATTTTATTAGTGATATGCATTTTACTATTATGTCAGGTGTTTTCATAGATGAAGCTGTTTACTACACCATGTATATCTAGTAGTCTATACATCTATTGTAGTACTATCATTATGGATATCGTAAAGTCTCTAATATGGATATCTACTTACGTGACCAAGCTATATCTTGAAGATCTTAATCTTAGACATTGCTCAGATGCCATACTTCTGTGTACAGTCAGTCAACGTGTGGACTTTTTTTTTGTATGCAGCTATACATTTATACTTCAAATATATAACCTTTCTACAAATATGGGCTGAATCAATTGTAAGGCAAAATATCCTATTAATATTATAGATGAAAATGAAGTTAAAAAAATAGAAAATTAATGATGTCTCATTAGCCGGACTTGACAGATTAATCACGCAAAAATGGCTGGACGGGTTTGGTTGAAATTTTTGTCACACAGATAGTTTATTACCTGGTAATTAATACATATCATATTTTTTACCAACCCGCACTGGGCCCCCGTGGTGTATTACGGCCCGCTCCCTCTCGCAGAGAGGAGGCATGTGTCCCAGCAGTGGGAACATTATAGGCTGATTATATTATGGATATTTTTTGTCCCGACAGTACGTTCCATTGGGATAATTTCCGAACTCAACGTGAGTGCAAAGATAGTCTGATAAATAAATATGACAGTCTGACAAATAATAAAAATTATATGACTATTGAAAAATCAGGCCTAAACAAAGCGCACTCTGCCATAGAAAAACAACCGTTTTTTTAAAACGATACCTATTATTACCATTGTATACCGTTACCATTTTTATCTCATCTCCGACTCTGTATTCAGAGAGTAAACGTCACCGATAGGGTTACCATCGTTTGGAAAGCTTTAGCCAAATCCAAAATTTTACTCTGGAAATTCTATCACGGAGTCCATTTTAAAACATTGGAATTATAATCTTACTTTAAAAAAAACTAATCACCAATGTGTTAAGTAGACGTTTACCTTGTAGTACATTTTGCCAGCAATAGGGGGCGAGCCTATTGCCATCAACCGAGTATAAATGCAGACTCCGGGCTGCTACATTAAAGCTGTACTGCATCAACTGACTTAATTTGCTAGACTCTTTTTTCTCTTCTCTGTGTTCTTATTTCTTCTAATCACTTCACATTTCGACGGGTTATGCCCAAAGTTCTGAGAAAACCTTTATGCAACCTCTTAACAGAAGCCTACTCTGGCCCAAAAAGGCTGTATATTCCTCTGGGTACCGTTACGTAAATATGCAGAACACTGTGATTTCAAGCCGACTGCCAAATGTAAGTATGGCAACCTTCCACTATGGTAGTACCTTGTTGTAGTGGTTTGAGGGTTAAGCTATATGAGGCAGTGAAAGTTTAGCCGAAGTTGTTTACTTTGTTTTGGACGAAAATGTACTGCACTCTCAATTTTTTTGGGTCATCGTAGTCATGACTATGACGTTTATAAAATGACGACGTGACTACTTAACTGTATAAGGCTTTCTAATGTAATTAATTACAAACAATTACCAAAGGGGCTTGTACTTAAGTAATCATAGCCAAACGATTCGATAAATCAGGTTAAACAACGCTTGGCGATGTTGGTCCGTGGATGGGTGACCATATTTACATACTGGTTTATTATCCTCCGTGCCTGGGAAAGCACGTTAATCCGCTGTTGGTCTCGGCTATCATTTAACTTTGACAGTCATTACGGGTCGTCAGAAACCCGAAAGTCTGACCCTTGGTAAGAACCAAGGGGTATCGTATTACCCAGTAACTGTGTTGTGGAGAACGGTTAAGCAGTCGCTCCTTCTAAACTAATATTATAAAGAGGAAAGATTTGATTGTTTGTTTGTTTGCATTGAGTAGGCTCCGAAACTACAGAACCGATTTGAAAAAATATTTCACTTTTAGGAAGCTACACTATCCCCGGGTGACAGGGTCCCGGGTTCATAGGCTATATTTTATCCCCGTTTTCCCGCGGGAACGGGAACTACACGGATGAAACCGCGGAGCGCTGCAAGTATAAAACATTGGTACTTTCTTTTGCACAACAGATAAAAAATACCGACATCCAATTACTCACAACCTTTCAAAGCGACGGAAAAATACGTTAAAATTTTCAAACACTAAAACGTGAAACAAAATGGTCACTCCAGTCACCGCTCGCATTGTTCGTGTAATACCGGACGGCCTCAGTTAACCGCACGGCAATTATACTGAACGTTTTCTGTCTTTCACATCTACTGTTGGAAACTTAATTTCCTTCGGCTTGTTCATTGTTTCATTGTGAACGATTCTGTGTAATTCTGTCTCTTTTGGAACTTGTTGATGAATTTTTGACGGTTTTTATTTGGGACTGCGTGATGGTTTAATGAGTTAATTTTTCAGTCATCCCATTTCTTCCCGTGGGTGTCGTAGAAGGCGATTAAGGGATTTACTAAAAAATGGGCAGCAGCGTTCTCTATGTATTTGACCACCATACTGCGATCGCCAACCGGTCTGCCAAGCGTGGCTATTATGGCAAATGCCCCCCTTTTGGGGGAGGCTTATGGGCTACAGTGGACGTCTTTCGGCTGATATGATGACACGATTGCTTTTCATTGTAGGTTTATCAAACTGGCCTCCTCGCGAAACAGATTCACCGTGTAACTAAACAACAGCATCTGTAACTAGCGATGGGTAATTTAATAAACACCTCTCTGTCCTAGGTATAAGAGATAGTCCACTGTGCAGCTGCATGGAGGACGACGAGACAGCAGCTCATTGCTGCTAAACTGCTCGTTGGTTGCCACATACAGGGCAAAGTACCTACTTCAGTAACCAAGGTACCCTACGTGATATTGGCAAAGCGTTGCTGGCCTTCATCGAGGAGCTGGGGTAGATCTAATAACTAATTTTCCCTCTTGTACACAATATACGCGTTTTGACGTGGAGTTGCAGACACCAGCCCTTAGTACCTATTATTACCTAGGTTCATCAAAAACACAAGCGAAGACGGCTTTATGCGTAAGGTTGACTCTCTGTCTACAAGGTACAGGATGTTCTGCGTGTCCTATCGGCTGCATGTTACAGGAACTGATGGACGCTAGTGATGGCGCCAAACACGTAGCCAAATTCTGAGCTGAGATTATTAAGATTATCATCGTTACGTTAAGCAGAAGAAGTACAGTATGATTGATTGAGAACACATTGTCGTCGAATAAACAGATAGTTCTACGAGTAGATACATATAGTAAAGTTTGTCACAGAGATTCATGTTGATTCAATTTATAGATAAGAAAACGTTATTCCATTCAGGACTAAAATTATCCTACAAACCATACCGATACTGTTTTCCCGTGACATTAAGAAAATAAACCTCACCTTAGTTGAAAACATCATTCTTATCTTGTTAAGCAAAGCTGTTTATAAATTGTGATATACAAAATGAGATACCGTATAAATATCAAATTGATTCTGTAAGCTACTTTCAAAGTTAATTTAAACAAGATTATACAGAATCGTTTTAAGTAAAATAATAAATAATATTGAATATACTCTGAAGCGTGAATCTTCGAAGATAGAAAGCTATTTTAATTAATCGCAATTTTGCAGAGATCTCAATTATTTGTTGTGAGAATTTGTATCTTGCTAAAGGAAATACTTTGAATGTTTTGTAACTTTAAAGATTGAGAAAGTTTGGAAACTTTAATCGGTATTTATAACATTGACTTTAAGTGCGGATTTCACCAACGAAACTGAACGTGATCAGCACTTCTAACCGCGTTTAATAGCTGTCAGTGTCAATATTCCATTACAATTTTGACACTGATAGCTCTTGAACCCGGTCATGATGTGCTGAACGCGTTCAGTAACATCGGTGAAAATCGCCATAAATATTTGCAAATTGACTACCGATTTTTGGATTGTTCGTCATCCTCTTTCCTTAAAATCCTAATTGTAGTCACCGTTCCAAAATACGAATTGACAAACACAACCGTCCAGGGGCCTTAGTCTGCTATTTTATAAATTCGTCATTCCAACACGATCCCATCGTCACTTTGCGAAAAGTTCGTAATCTGCTATATTCATAATGGTCGATCAGTGGTCGGGCAATGGTTTTGTAATAGAATTGTCTTATAATATTGCATTGTCGTATTGCCAGATTACATTTTATATGTATATATTTTTACATATTATTTTAGGAACCCCCTAGGTAATCTGCTAAAATTTTGCCAGTCAGTCATTCACTTGTCATTATGTACGAGATTACGAATAAATGCCATTTCTTTCAATGGAGTGTCTGACCATTGGAAAGTCATAATGAAGCCATTATATTAGTAGATTACCAAACTTGTCAAAATCAACAATTATGCAATGATAGACCATTCTGACACTATTTTAATAGCAGACTTGAGGCCCAGTTATTCGCTAGCACAGCAAATATTCCCATAAAAACCCTGCCTAAAAGAAAAAAGCCATGGCTTGAATTTTTGCAAATCTGTGAAAACAACCATGAAATTCTGCGCATTCTATTAGCACAATTTGTTACAGCAACATAAATTCGGTTGCAGGACTACCTGGGAATGGTTAAAATTACGTGTGTATCTTTTTTGTCCGTGGATCTTTGGTTTTAATGGCAAAAATCACACCAGTAATGGTTACCTACATTGTTATAACGATGCGTGTTTTAGTCCTATGGATAGGAGATAATTTATTTTTATTTGGCTGCATTTGGTCACGCTAGAAGTGAACCAAACAGTTGAAGGAAATCTTTTTGTTAGTTTCAGATTTTTAGTTTTGCGTGTGTAATGATATTATTTCAGATCCACTTGCACCTTAACTCACTACTTTTTATCGCATGAAGTAACCTACGCTTTATTTGTGGTTACCAAGTATACCAGGTGTAACAGAATAAACGGTATCGAGAGCTCCTGCGCTTACACACATTCACAGCGTGATTGTTACTAGGTAATCTGTACCCAGTTACAGCTTGAATGACATAAATATACTGTAGCAATTTATAAATTTAAAACCTTTTTCTGTTTCTGACAATCGTTTGAACATGACAGGGACAGAATAATATTTTGAATACGTTTAGCGTTAAATGTAATTAATGTTCTGTGGCGTGAGTGGGTCTTAATTTTCTTTTCACCTTTAAAACTTGTAAAATTAACATATTACGTATCAATTGTAGCTAACATATTGGTATAGTCCTAACATGAATAGGTTGATTAAAAAAACGTGTGAGGTCGGGGAAACCCTGTCAGGAACGTAATTCCTTTCGCGATACACTCAAACAATTTTTTTTTATAATATACAGAGATAGATAGCTCTATCTATCTCTGTCTATTATAACTTCTCGCTCGAGAAGTTTGAATATAAACGCTATCTTAATCCAGAGCCAACAAGAGTTTCTAGAAGCACTCATAAAGTTGTCGCTATCTTAATTTTTTATTTTGACTAACAAACACTCTGAAACATCACCCTCCAAAACTATGAAAACGACACCCATGATGAAAATTTTAAAGTGTTCGCATCCGCCTTGCCAGATTTTAATTTTGACCTCACTACTGGCTTCAGCATCCTCGAAAATCATGAAAAGCAACCCTATTTTTGTATTATATAATAAAAAGTCGCAAAAGGGCATAACACTTTTTGTGACGTGACGATTCCTACAAGTGTACTCCTAGCGTAAGCTTCGTTAAATAACTTCGTTCCAAAATTATTCCCAATTCTTTCAATCTATTTAACCTATTCTGAATTTTTATCAATTTCAATAAAAAATATTCAGTTTGTTTTCAGAAAATCCGCTCAATACAATCGGCCGTACAGCACTACACTAAACAATTGTTTGAAATACCAAAAAAAAAAAACCGAAATCATAGTTCCTCGAAATTACCTGAATGAAAAAATACATGTTTCTGCGATATCTATTATATTTGTATTTTAAAAGTTCCTGAATGTTGTGTGTCCATGGGCTTACTGGGAAATTCGTGGGAATGACCGTTTGCAGGGCCGAATGTGTGGAATACCTGAATTTATTCCAGGTCTGTTTTTCCTTTGTACGGAGGTAAATTAGCGATGTGAACAATGTTTACGTTCCGACGACTACTGCATGTGGTAACGTCTGCACGCTTTGTAAGTGAAATTGTACTGGATAATGTAAATAGTGCTGAAATATGTGGTTAAAGTTCAAGTTGTGCCTTTGAATGATCGTGTTATATAATAATGTGATGTTACAAACAGGCGGTCGCTATTATGTAAAATACTGGTATTTAGCTGTATCTGGTTAGGCTGGAAGCCGACTTCGACATAGTTGGAAAAAGGCTAGGCAGATTTTTTCGGCACGCTAACACTAAGTACTATCTGCAAATACCTACGTGTAGACAGATACAAGTAGACACTTAGGTTTATTTCAAAGTGGTCATGTTGGTTATGCCAGTGGTATTTGGAAGGATTACCACTTTAATATGGCATATCCTATTATATACCAGCTATAGGTAACACCTCACTAACATCAATTACAATCGTTCTCCCCTGCAGTACGATCGAACGCTCATGAACTTAATCCTCCTAGGAAACGACCCACTGCATTTTGCAGACAAAAGGCATCAATTTCGAACAAAACAATTCCAATATTAGTAGTTCAATGCCGAAGCCGCGAAACGGTACTATCGAGTACACAATCCATCGTACAAGTTGCGATTGATTGAACAAACTACTGACTCCTACTGTGAACTGTTCGTCTTAAGACGTTCTAACCCGAGAAGTGTTTGCTCTACTTATCCGAATATCCGTTTGGAATCAAACTGCGACTGCGAATTTCTCCCACTCTTCAGTTTCGACGTATTACCGTGGATTGTAAACTCTGTAGCTTTAGTAATTGAAATTTCCTTTTCTTGGCTACAAAAGTACACATACATAAAGTATCTTAAGTATGTTCAACTAAAACAAAGAAAACTATTTTAAGGTTTCAAAACCCCATAGTTTGGGCTTCCTCGTCACGTTTAAAACTAGACGAAAAACCTACCTAATTATTTATTTATTTATTTTTTTCAGAAAGGCGAAAACGACTGTCTGAGAGATAATAAAAACTTTACAGAACCGTAATAAACGAACCACACGTAATTGTTGCACGGTCACCTACGTAAGAGGCCATAAAATTCTTTCTTTTCCCGCTTCTCCGTTGGCAAACCAGGCGACATCATAAATATGTATAGTGGGAATCAAGCATGCGTCGCGTATAAAACGCCGCCGAAAATGCGATCTTGTGGGAGAGAAGGTGCTTCACAGGGACTTAGCGTGATGCTGGAAGTTGTATAAGTATTACACTAGCTCTGTAAGATGACGACATGTTGCTGACATGTTGCAGATGTTGCACACGTGGTATGTTTTTTTTATTTTTGAGAGTGGGAAATCATCAATTAACTTCTCCCGCTCTGGGTGGAGCTCCAGGGCGTGTCACATTTTTACTGATTAAAAACCACGTAGATGTTCCCTCAGTAGCCTGTATGCCAGGGGCTGCGGTATCTCTTTCGAACAAACCCGCACCCCTGGCAGGCATCGGCATCACATTGTGCTGACATCTATTTGAGGCGCGCGTGGAACACAACTCGCCGTCGACCTGGGCTTGGTCCTTACCTCTGGCAACTGAAGGACAGTTGCCTGTATGTCACGGTATTTCTTTCGAACAACACGCACCCCTGCCAGATGGGGCGCCGGTGTGGGCGCCTACATTGAGGCGCCAACCAGCTCGCAAGCTGAGGGCGTCCCATAGGGTCATGGCGATCAGGATGATCCGGGGATATCGCACGATCTCCGGCGAGGCGGCGGGCCTCCTTGCCGGATTACCGCCATGGGATCTGGAGGCAAAGGTCCTCGCGCAAATATGGGAGTGGCGCGAGGAGGCCAAACGCCGGGGCGTAAGTCCGCTGCCGCAGGAAATCGCGGCACAGCGGACAGAGCTCCGGCGGGATCTCATGGTGACATGGAGAGAGCGATTGTCGCAACCCAGTGCTGGGCACGCCACGATTGCGGCGGTAAGTCCCCTCTTTGAGGAGTGGTTTGAGAGGCGGCATGGCGTCCTCACCTTCCGCCTGACGCAGGTCCTCACCGGACACGGTTGTTTCGCCTGGGTGTTTCCACTGCGAAGATCGCCCTCAGGACACGGTGGAGCACACGGTGGTGGTCAGCCCGGCTTGGGTGGAGCACCGCCGTGTCCTCGTGGAGGCGATCGGCGGCGGTGATCTCTCGCGTCCGGCCCTGGTCCAGGCCATGGTACGGAGCGAGATGGGTAGCTGTCACCTCCTTCAGCGAAGCAGTGATGCTCGCGAAGAAGGAGGCGGCGCATGTGAGGGAAAGGCAGTCTTAGCGCCTTCGCGTCGGGAATCCCAGGCCGATTTCCGGCCACCGTAGGCATGAGCTTGCGGACGGCGAGTAATGGGTAGCTCGCTGTCCGGTAAGGACCAAGCCCAAGTCGACGGCGCGTAGTGTTCCACGCGCGCCTCAAAGAGATGTCAGCACAAAAATGATGGGGCCCGCAAGGGCCGATGCCTGTCAGGGGTGCGGGTTCGTTTGAAAGAGATACCACAGCCCCTGGCATACGGGCTAATGAAGGAACACGGGTGGGTTTTAGTCAGTAAAAGTCTGACACGCCCCACGCAAGTTATTTGATGATTTCCCACCCAAAAAAAAAAAAAAAAAAAAAAAAACCCTGCCAGATGTGGTATGTTGGTTTAAAAAAAAACTAACATGGCGTGGTACTCGTAGTTCAGAGTCCGTGGCCGTGCAAAGTGTTTTTTTGTTTTTCTATCGGGATTTTCTCAGTAGCAACCCGGGATCTGGATTTGTGACCGGTTGATGGCAATAGGCTCGCCCCTATTAAATGGGACTTAAACATAACTGGCGAAATGTGAGTGTACTATAGGTACACTTTTGCCCAACCCATCGGGAAAACAAGTGGTGTTATGTTGTGATTGAAACTGGATATTGTACTTTTCTACTAAAGCGTTTAGTTTTCTTATACCAGCTTAGGTGTTCCGTCAAAAGGACCAGATATATATTAATACGTGATGCAAAATGTTTGTATCCCTTTAGTATGTAATTTCTGTCTATATGGAAGGAGTTCATAAATCTCATCATTCATCATCATTTCAGCCGAAAGACTGCACTGCTAGACATGCGGCTTCCCTAAGCTCCGCCACTTCGACCGGATTCGTGCTTCCCGCATCCAGCGAACTCCTGCGGCCCTCACAAGGTCTTCGGTCCACCTTGGGGAGCCCTTCCAACTTTACAGTCTTCTGACACGCGGTCGCCACTTCAGAACTTTTTGGCCCCATCGGCCATCTGTTCTGCGAGCAATGTGACCTGCCCACTGCCACTTAAGTTTGGCTATTCCACGGGCTATGTTGGTGCAAAAATCGAATATTCTTTAATTATGATCGTATTTCGACTTGAAAAAAAGGAGGAGGTTATATGTTCCACGAACGTATTTTTTTTATGTATGTTCCCCGATTTCTCCCTCATTTGTGGACCGATTCTCAAAATTCGTTTTTTATTTGAAAGAATATACTCCTGAGGTGGTCCCATTGGCACCAAATCAGGATCTGATGATGGAATCCCAGGGAAATCGAGGGCAACCCTCAAAATTTGTAGGCATTAACAATGTTTGTCCTATGTTTTCTAAAGCTATTGAAACATTACTATTGATACGCAAGTATGGTCATCATCATTTCATGACGCTGAGCTGATGAAGGAAGGCACAACTCTTTAACGGTTAGGAGTTAGGTGGAGGTTCGGGTATAACTCCGTCATATATAGACCGATTTGCAAATTATTATTTTTTTGGAAGAAGTTTATTCCGAAATGGTCCCATTTAAATTTCATATAGATCTGATGATGCGTTTCGGAGACAGACAACGGAACTCTTCGAAAAAAGACAGCAAATTAACCGCGATTGCTGCTATCGCAGAAATATGCATTGTTTTGACCCCAAGGATGATAAAATTTCGAATTGGTGTGGGGTAAGTACCTTAACTAAAAGTGAAAAATAAAAACTTGTTTAAAAAAAAACAACCGACTTCCAAAAAAACACTAGAAAGTGAAAAATAACTTTAATTTCGGAAGGCGGTGACTTCTGATATGTATTTTATTAATTTCTGGTCACCGCCTTCCGAAATTAAAGTTATTTTTCATTTTCTACTGTTTTTTTTGAAGTCGGTTGTTTTTTTCTTTTTTTGATTTTTTTTTTTTTAAATTATGGTCGAATTTCGACCACTAGTATTTATTAAACATTGTGTGCTAAAAGTCTCATTTCATATTGTCTTAAAGCAGTTTCTACAAAAACTACCCATTTTCTTACATTTCTTTCCTTCACCTGTAGTGCCACGTCCCAAGGCACGTCACTGTAAATCCCACCACAAGCACATCTAGCTGCCCTACATCCCTCGCAAGTGACTCACACACGGTTTATTTGCCCCTATTTGCATAGAAACGTTTTTTGTGGGCGTCCTTGTTTGTACAGAGGATAGGTGGAAAAAGCTTTCGTAAGACTAGAACTTGAAAGTACGACGCCTCAGACAGATTTGTTTGTATTGAATGTAGTGTGTTTATTTTTTTATTTTACTTTGCTTTACTGCAACCTTAGTAGTTGATATTCATTTTCGTGCGGTTGGCACCGTGGTTTTCTTTGAAGTTTGGTGACACTGCATAATTTTGCTAGCTCTCATTTGCTTTGTGAATAAAATAGAGTCATCTAGCTCTCGGTTTTGGGTTTTTGTGCTTTAATGGCATTGAAATTAATCACACATCATTATTTTATAAGGCAATTCGTTTGTGTACACTTGTGTGCTTGAAGTGTCTAATAAATGAATAATAATACATATAAATCAGAAATAAGTACCTAAAAAGATGTAAATACTCAAAAGAGCTAGGCTGAACTATTTACTGTTTACTTAGTAATACTTGATCATTTTCATATTTCAGGTAAGTTGAGAAATCTACATAAATAAAAAGAAAGGTCCTGACTGACTGACTGACTGACTCATCAACGCCCAGCCCAAACCCTTGGACCTAGAAAGCTGAAATTTGGCACAGAGGTTGATAGGTCCGCGCGGGCGAAGCCGCTGGCAAAAGCTAGTAAATAATAATTGGCGTGTTTTGTAGGTACGATTGTGTCTTTATTTAACGTAGTACCCAATCCGTTCTTTATGATAGGTAAAGCCTGACCTATGTGAAACACCTGGAAGAACATGCACTAACCTGTTAATTCACGGCTCGCTGAGCTGTTGCGGAGAATCGTTTCTACCTGGATTTGTTGAAAGGGATTGTGGCAAATTCTACAAAATCTTCTTAAAAGGAAAACTATTGCAGAGCTAGCTTGATAAAAAAATAAAGAGTATTATAATGAGCATCACGATAATATAAAAAATATATAAAAAAATAACATATAGTCAGTTACACTATTTGTTTACCAAATGGACGCACTACGACAATTTGCCGTGGAAGAGCCATATATGTCAGACAAATGTCGAAGAATGACAGTTGTGATTATAATATACGGACAAATCATGACAGTTGTGATTCGAGTATACGGAAAATAATTTAAGTTGTCCATTTGATAAAACATTTTTTCTGATTTTACCTACCTAGTTAATAAATAAGGAAAATGAGGATTTTTTCCGAACGACATGCAGGAAAAAAAAGCATTGTTTCAACGTAAAAGGTACTGTTTAGCGGTAAAAATAAAAAGATTAACCAAATGGTTGAGTCTCAAGTATTTTTATTTAGGCAAAATTATTTAATTCGACACGGCGCAAAGGCCAGACCTGAACCTTCTTTATCCTCGGCATTTGTAGAGTAATCCCTTGAAAATTAATTACCTACCGGAAACCGTTGTAAGGTGCGTTCCTGAATTACTCAACCTTTACTAAGCTTAAAGAGATATTAACCTGAGGTTATTGGAAAAAGAAGCATTTTTTTTTGTTTGATTTTCTTTTTATATATTTATGCCACACGAAACCAACTTTCCATAGAATTTTTTCTGTGCAAAAAAACAGTATAGACACACTTACGGTATGCCGGAAACGTAAGAAGTCTGCATGCATATGTGAGTCTGGGTATTTGTCGGAGCCAAATAATTAATTATTAAATGAAACAACAAAGTGTCGAAAATCCAAATCTAAGACATTTATTCATAGTGTGGTTTGCAATCGTCATATAACTCTTGTCTGAAGAATAAATACGGCGCGACGGTTTGACATATTTGCTGTCTTACCACAATATTAATTCCTTTGATAAAAGTTATGTAAACATAAAAAAATCTGAACCAAGACAGAAAAGCAGAACTTGGCTAGTCCAACATTTAAAAGGTACCTTCTGCATTTTTTTTTTTTTAGTTATACTGGCCTGGCTATAAAGTTTGGATTATGATGCCACAGAAAACCTAATTAAGTTGTTATTAAGAGTAACATTCTCACTCCCGAACACACGCACACACACCCTCACTCAATACACACACTCATACTCCCCAACACACGCAGGAGCTAGGGAATTCATAAAAATGAATGTAAAATATGTGTCAATAAAGATTATTATCATTATCATTTCCTTTATTTCACTTAATATACATATAAATTACATTTTTAAACATTTGTATAAAGAATATAGAAACATTTAAAAATAAAAAAAATAGTAGCCCACCGGTATCGGAAACAGGGTCAGGGCTCCTGAGTGAGGAACCTCCTAAAAATGCGAGCCATGTCAAGAAGTACCGCTTTCTGAATCAGGCCCTTGACCCAGCTGCCCAACGAGAGCCTCCTCAGGTGTTGGTCGAAGCTCTTGGCCATCAAGCCATTGGCTGTAACGATTATCATTATCATTAAATATTTTGACTGTTGCGATAATACGTAATATTTTTAGACCAGAAACTAAAACACTTTTTTTGTAACTATAAAATAAACAACAGTTTAATGTTTTATCTTTAACAATGTATAAGATTGTGGTAAGTCTTAAGACTATAAACCCCAATAAACTCGCGAACTATGAAGCTTGTACTGAAACTTTTTAATAATTCAGCTGATTTGATGTAATTTTACTCCGCAACCGCATGCTAGTGTAGTCTTCTTACAAAGTTGATACTCCCGTTGATGACAACGTATTGGACACTTCATTTATTTCTTTTACTTTGAAGAAGACATGTTGCATATACTGCTGCATGGATCTTTTGACACTTGAATGACGTTGACAGGGGGACTGTTGATAAAAATGGTGCATATTGGTTTAATGACGTTGACAGAAGGCGCTGTTGGCAAACGTTTGTGCAAATATTTGTATTCAAAAATACAAGATGGCTGCTTTAATTCTTATGATGACCACGCGCCAAAACAACATTGTAGTGTTACACCTTGATTTTATTATGAAAACGTAAGATCACTACCTAAATAAGAATATAAAAGTTGGTACATTCTTAGAAAGTAGGTACCTGTTTCTAACGACTCTTATAATCACTGGAACCATTTGTGGTTGATAAAACTATTAATCATATTTAGCGAAAACTTAAGCAAACCTAAAAACAAAAGAGAGTGCTTTTGTATATAACCCAAACGCTTTGACTAAAAAAAAAAACTGGGCACGCCACGATTGCGGCGGTAAGTCCCCTCTTTGAGGAGTGGTTTGAGAGGCGGCATGGCGTCCTCACCTTCCGCCTGACGCAGGTCCTCACCGGACACGGTTGTTTCGGGAGGTTCCTGTTTCGGATAGGGCGGGAGGAAACGCCCGGGTGTTTCCACTGCGAAGATCGCCCTGAGGACACGGTGGAGCACACGGTGGCGGTCTGCCCTGCTTGGGCGGAGCACCGCCGTGTCCTCGTGGAGGCGATCGGCGGCGGCGATCTCTCGCGTCCGGCCCTGGTCCAGGCCATGGTACGGAGCGAGAGGGCATGGGGAGCCGTCACCTCCTTCAGCGAAGCAGTGATGCTCGCGAAGAGGGAGGCGGCGCACGTGAGGGAGAGGCAGCATATGCGCCCTCGCGACCCCAGCCGCCGCAGGATACGGAGACGCCCTGGGCGTCGGGAATCCCAGGCCGATTTCCGGCCACCGTAGGCATGGGCTTGCGGACGGCGAGTAATGGGTAGCTCGCTGTCCGGTAAGGACCAAGCCCAAGTCGACGGCGCGTTGTGTTCCACGCGCGCCTCAAAGAGATGTCAGCACAAAAAATGATGGGGCCCGCAAGGGCCGATGCCTGCCAGGGGTGCGGGTTTGTTCGAAAGAGACACCAGAGCCCCTGGCTTAAGGGCTACTGAAGGAACACGGGTGGGTTTTAGTCAGTAAAAGTCTGACACGCCCTCCTGCTCCACCCAGAGCGGGAAAATTATTTGATGATTTCCCACCCAAAAAAAAAAAAAAAAAAAAAAACGCTTTGACTAAGGTCTAAGCTAACTATTATCCTGGACGTGGTGCTCACATTCAAGACGTAATACAATATTATCATAGACTACTTTAAAGGTGCAAATACACTATCCTAAAAAAGAGTCTCACTTGTATCTTCGTCCCTACGGAACGCGATGTCTGGCGAGCCTCTTAGAGGCTTCCGCCGCTGAAAGGGTGTGTGGTCATGCGAGCAGCCCTAAACTTACCTTGAGAACCAATTTGTTAAATTATTTAACAGACCCCGAGAGGATGAGCGGAGGTCTGAGGCTTCTTGTGTTATGTAGATATAATATGGAGTACCTACATGAGCATTTCAATAAGCGGAGCGGTCACCTTCTAGTTATAATGATCTAGCAATTATTTATTAGTATAGGTAAAGTTAATTTTGAAGTTGTGTACGTAATGCCCTGCCAAAGCACCTTAAGGTGGACACAGTAATACACAACGCGGGCCCAGTGTGGGTTAGCAGTTGTCACAAGTCTTCGAACCCTGCAAATTGCAAAAAAAAGTAAGTATATTTGAATTTCGAGAGCTACTTACCTTAGCCCAAAAAAAGACGTCCGAATGTGGTTTTTGCTTTACGCTTATAGGTATGGGATTGCATTTCTGTTCCTAAATACACAAATATTAGTACGGAGTTGTTACTTGTGGAATTAGTTCACGACATGACGAAGCAATTTTATTAATATTAATAAAAGAACCGGCCACTACTAGCTACTGAACCCTTCAAAAATACCGCTGGCATGAATAAAATTAAACATCTGTTCTACTCGTATTCAGGCAGAATACTTTTAGGTCGTCCACCTGCTGTGGGGACAAAAAGAAAAACATTCTCGAAAAAAAAAGTTAATTAATTACGTATGCAAATTGACGAAAAAGTCGTCTCTTGCTGAGTGGCGAGCGAAACGAGATAATGAGATTGTGCAGCCTGGAATTCCGTGATTAAATCATTCCAATGGAAAATGTTGAATTTCTAATGATTTTTATTAGCGGCTGCAGGGAAATCGGCTGAGACATTGATGTTGGAAATTAATTTTAATCCTTCATAATCATTAACGTTGCGTTTTATTAGGTAAGGGTATATCTTGTAATACAATAAAATAAAATTTACGTGTGTGCTTGTAATGCCAAAATATCAGCTTTTTATTAAATGCATATTATGTATTTATCGTACCCATTTATAACAAAAAAAAAATTTTTTTTTTTTTTCTTTTTTGTATCCTTAGCTGCTGGGCCAGATTTTGACGAGACTTTGAGACTGGCAGATAGGTAATGGAAGTAATATAGGCTAGTTTTTGTCTCGGTTATACCTTCCCGTGGACTAATTTCCGCGGAAACCGCGGGCACAGCTGGTAGTTGATATACACTGCCGGCCAAAAGTTTGAGACCACTTGTAAAAATCTTTGTTACCAATATAATATTTCAAATATACATGTGATAAAGAGCTAATTTGAACACCTGCGTATTCTATTGTTGTTAAAGAATTTCTAAGAATCATTCTTTTTGTATATTTTTAAGTTATCATCCGATAAAGATCTTTTGTTTCAAACCATAAATGAGTGCCGCGCAAGGACCAGGTGGTAGAGTCATTGTAATATTATAATGGGCTGCTCATAACTAATTATTAGGTTTTGTTTCGCGTTATCCGAAATTCAGGATTATATTAGCTTCCTAAAACATATTTACTACCTGAGTTTTCATTGAGTTAATCTTTCTCTATATTGGTCAGTCTGAGCTCGTCGTTGTTACAGTAAAGACATCTTAAAATGGGAAAAGTGCGCGAAATTAGCAGTGAAACTCGTTCTGCCATAGTTGTTTTACACAACGAAGGCAAATCTGAACGTGCGATTGCCTCTCAACTTAAGTTGTCGAAGACTTGTGTTCATAACACAATAACCCGATTCAAGGAGACTGGCAGTAATCAAGATCGTTCGCGATCGGGAAGGCCAAGAGCTACCACTTCTACCGAGGATAACTTCATTGTCGTTACCAGCAAGCGGAATAGACGCCTAACAGCACCAGAAATCCGTGCAGAAGTGAACAAATCCCGATCTAAACCTGTGTCATTGACTACAGTAAAAAGACGATTGAGAGATGCTAAGTTATTTGGTCGCGTCGCCGTTCGAAAACCACTACTAAGGCCACAAAACAAAAAGAAACGGATGCAGTGGGCCCTTACCCATCGAGACTGGACTGAAGAAGACTTTAAAAAAGTTCTTTGGACAGATGAATCCAAATTTGAAATATTTGGATCAAAACGACGAATTTTTGTACGACGCAGAGCTGAGGAAAAGATGATGCCAGACTGTGTGGTGCCAACAGTCAAGCATGGTGGTGGTTCCATTATGGTCTGGGGATGCTTCTCGGGCCATGGAACCGCAGATTTGGTACGTGTCGAAGGAATTATGAAAAAGGAGCAGTATAAACGAATACTACAGCAAAATGCCGTTCCGTCTGGACTAAGATTAATTGGAAATGGATTTGTTTTCCAACAAGATAATGATCCAAAACATAGTTCAAAATTATGCAGGGGTTATTTAGAACAGAAAGAAACAGAAGGTGTGTTAAAAAACATGGTGTGGCCCCCTCAGAGCCCGGATCTCAACCCAATTGAGCTTTTGTGGGAAGAGCTTGATAGAAATGTGCGCAGTTGTTGTCCTTCCTCGCAAGAAGATATGTGGAAGGCTTTACAACAAAGTTGGAACAATATTTCACAAGATACAATCGACAAATTGATTGCTCGTATGCCGAGACTAGTGAACAAAGTAATAAAATGCAAGGGAGGGTTTTTTGACGAAAAATCTGTTTAAAATATGAAAGGCATCATAATGTAAATTTTTGATATTTTTTGTTTTTATTTTGTTTTCTTGATGTATGTGTATTAGTAAATATGTATTATAAAAAATAATTAAACCTCTTGCTTCGTATTTTTGAGTTTTATTTCATTTTCCTTCTTAAATGTAGGTGGTCTCAAACTTTTGGCCGGCAGTGTAAGTCTCAAATTGGCTTTTCTATATAAGAAGATCATATAGAAAACTTTGCGACTTTGGCCCGCAGTGGTTTTTTTTTTTTTTTTTTTTTTGGGTGGGAAGTCATCAAATGACTTCTCCTGCTGAGTAGAGCAGGAGGGCGTGTCAGACTTTTACTGACTAAAACCCACCCGTGTTCCCTAAGTAGCCCGTATGCCAGGGGCCGTGGTATCTCTTTCGAACAAACCCGCACCCCTGGCAGGCATCGGCCCTTGCGGACCCCACCTGTGGTTGCTGACATCTTTGACGGCGCGCGTGTGGAACACAACGCGCCGTCCCGTCTACCACTTTTCGGCCGCAGAGGATAGGGAGAGCGGCCAACGCTATACCGACACTCCTCTTCCCCTGCGGCCCCACCGCGTCCGCCATCAAACGGTGGCGGCCCCGTCCAGGCCACGGAAGGGAAGAGCGCTGCTCAGAAGCACCGGCACTCCTCCTCTACCGCAGCCCGTAACCCTCAGCCGCGTTGCCTCCCATTCGACACCGCGGCCCACCTCAGTTGCGGTGCACCTCACCGCAACCTACTTTTTGGCCGCTACGTCAATGGCTTGAAGGCAAAAGCCCTGACGAGCGGCCCCACCGTTGGGTTCCTCTTGGCTTCACCGTGGATGGGAGACCACGGTTACTAAGCCCCCCCGCAACGACAATGCGGGAACCCACTCGGGGGGGGGCCCGCAGTGGTAAAGAAATAGGCTGGATTCTTTTTACGTCTCTTGACCTTTCGCGGTATTCGGGTCCCGAACCGTTGGAAGGTGTACAAATGGCCGGAGTCAACTCGCAAAGGACATTAGACATATTTCATTTTATGATTCACCAATCGACGATTATCTCTGTTCGCACTATGCAAGTGCACCCAAGAACAACCCCCGGTTGGTGTAGGACTATTGTAGAATATGGAAATAAAGTTATATTATGTGTTTTGGTAGCTAAAGTGGACTGGCTATCTAAAACAATGGATAAGACTATCCATATATCCGTATCAATTACACTGATAAAATGGTAGACGGTGACTTGCACGCTCAATACTGGGCCCCCGAAACCGGTCGCCAGCAAATAGTATCGTAGCGCGACAAAGGGGGTAACATTACTACTACGATCCTTACATACTCCTTTTGCCTCGGTTGCGTATGATCTTTACATAGTATAAACTAGCTTCCGCCCGCGGCTTCGCCCGTATTAAAGTCGGGAATTATCCCGCGGGAACGTACTACGAGATAAAAAGTATCCTATGTTTTAATCGAGGCTATAATCTATCTGTGTTCCAAATTTCATCCAAATCCGTTCATACGTTTTTGCGTGATCGAGTAACAAACATCCAAACATATTCACAAACTTTCCCATTTACAATATTATAGTAGGATCAAAGTCGCTTTTCGTGTCTGTACGCTTATATCTTTTAAACGTCGCAAGGGATTTTAAATGTTCAACAGGAAGATTTATATGTGAAAAACACCGATTTCCACGCAGGCAAAACCGCTGGCAAAAGCTAGTCCTACTAATGTTATAAATATGAAAGTTTGTACGTTTTCGATGTTTGTTACTCAATCACGCAGAAACAGCTGAATGGATTTGGATGAAATATGGAACACATAGTTTATAACCTGGATTAACATTAGCATGTTCCCGTGGAATAATTTCCAACCGCCACGCGGCCAAAACAAAAGGTAGTTTATGCAACACAAAATATCAATGTGTAAATTATCCTGTACTTATTCACACTACTTTGATGGAAACATGTGCTATGGTTGTATATTTTTTAACCGACTTCAAAAAGAAGGAGGTTATCAATTCGACATGTTTTTTTTATTTTTTTATGTATGTTCGGGCATAACTCCGTCGTATAAAGATGGATTTGCAAAATTCTTTTTTTTTTTTCGAAAGGGGTTTACTCCAAAATGGTTCCATTAAAATTTCATATAGATCTGATGATGCGTTTCGGAGACAGACAACGGAACTCTTCAAAAAATTACAGCAAATCAACCGCGAATATTGCTATCGCATAAATATGCATTGTTTTAACCCCAAGGATGATGAAATTGGTGTAGGGTAGGTAACTAAAAAGTGAAAAATAAAAACTTTTTTCAAAAAAATAACAACCGACTTCCAAAAAAAAACACTACAAAGTGCAAAATAACTTTAATTTCGGAAGGCGGTGACAAATAATTAAAATACACATCCAAAGTCAACGATTTTTTTGAAAAAACTGTTTTATTGTTAAGGTTTTGATCGTTCAGGAACAAAAATTATCGGAAATTATATTAAAACAAACGCAAAAAAATGCAGATAGACGGTAACAAATTGGGTTCTTGCACTGGACTACGATATCACATAAAGTTTCTTAGTCTAAGTTAGAACTCATAGTTCACACATTGACAATTCACAAATATATATGCACTTACTCACGTACGTATCTATAACATAAATACTAACACAACTCAAATCACACCACCATGTATTAACTCTTTTTATGGCTATTTAAAGTAACCTACCTTATTTTCCAAAATTGTTAACGGAATCCTAGTGTGAGGTCCTAGGAATTCAATCTAGTTGAATATAAACTTAATATAACAAAATTCTTATTCTAATTCTGTCGAAAGTACTAAACAGTTCTGCTATTTTTCCACAAACCTGTACCAAATCTATGAACTATTTAATTCTCTAAGAATCAAATACCGGTGGAACGGGGTTACATTGATTCGCGGGCTGAGTTTGATCAAAACTTCCATTTCATATAAAGTCGCTAATTGCGTAAAATGAAACGCAACATGGTAGGTTCCCACCCAAAAAAAAAAAAAAAAAAACATGGTAGTTTTTTTTTTCTTGCTAAGGAACACCGAAGAACTGCTAAATCGTTTCCTGAGGAATTCACTAACAATTTTAATTAAAAAAGTTAATTATTTTTGGTGTTGGTAGATTTCGATTTTTGAAATTGTATTGGCATTATAATTGGGGTTACTTTGTAACTACGCAATAAAATAGGGGGGGTATCAAAGTAACCCTACATCGTGCGTATAACTTTGATCAGTCAGTTTTATTTTTTTCTTATTATAAAGTTATATTTATTCACGTATTATTTGTCATTTTTTGCATTTTTTATAACCACAAATTTAAGAGATATGAACCTTCAAAGTTCAATATTGATTAAAGTAACCCCGATCCACGGTACAAGAACAAATACCGCCCTGCGTGATATAGGTACCTAGGTACAGCTATTACGTTTTATATACCATGGTCGGATATAGCGTGAAGTAAAATTACATAGAAATGTTTTTTCGATCCAATCCGCAAACTTTACTCAAACACTTCAGCTAACGGAATGTGGGAATCGGAAAATGGATTCGCTTTTCTAGTGATGACGCACATACTCGTAGTCGAATGTATGAACTTAATATAAAACTTTTCAACTGACTTTAAATTCGCAAAATTTAATTTGTAAAGATAATCGTGCTGTATTGATACCCGTGATAACCGTGTTTACTTTGGGATATTTGCCACACACGACCAAGAATTTTTGGTACAGGAAAGCGTAATTTTTATTCTTAAACAAAATGCAGAATGAAAACTGATAATGAAAGTGGGAATCAACTAAAAAAAAAATATGGTTTCTTCAAATCAATCAATCTTTATACTATCTTTACTCTTTACACAAGAGTTGGGAAGAATATGAGAGAGAGAGAGACAGAATAGAGAGAGTATGAGTATTGTACAGTTAAATAATACACCTATGTTATGTGCCTAAATAATTTAAAAAAGACTCAGTCTTTTCTAAATTATTTATTAAATTCTGTCAATACATTGTATTGCAAAAAGAAAAAAGTGTCATCTTTTATGACTATCTTCTTTAATTCCAGAAACTTGGCATTTTAAATGTGTCTCAAAACCCAAATCAATGTGGCCTTGTGCAGATAAGACTCTACCCATAACATACAAGTTTGTCACGTGCTACTGAAAATCATAGTAAATTTCCACCAGCCTGTACGCGTGAATAACCCGCGATGGAGGCGTGGACGTTTCACACGGCAATTATTTTTTTATTCCATCGTATTTTGTTATGTAACCAACCATGGCATGGTATAAACAGATTTTATTGGATATTAAATAAATAGAGCGTGCTGAAAATGGGAACTTTATGGTTTTCAGGATTGTGGTTTATGCCATGAAAAATAGTGGGCCAAACTTTTTGTATAGGTTCATATTCGGCCTTGCAGCCTTTCAAAGTCCGTCCGTTGCACCCAAGCTAGCGAGACAAAAAAATAAATTTAAGTTCTAGATCTGTAAATAGCAGCATCTTAACCTAGCAGAAATTGTTTTCAAGCCTTTACTATGGAGTTCTTTATCATGATTTTTCTTATTTTGATCCTTAAGATCTATCTAACAAACTGGATCCTGTCGTTAATTTTTAAACCACATGGATAATGTCGTCCATCCACATGTTATACGTAAAATCGTTCTTTAAAATGTCGCAAACAAATCGCCGCTTTAGATCCCTTTCATTTCGGTACTAGTCGGCAGTTTTTAGGGTCCCGTGATTCGAGCATTTGAAAAAAAAAACACTGACTGAAATGAAATGAAATTTTTCCGAGCATTTGAAAAAAACGAAGTTGCTGTAACCGACTCCAACAAATTTGTTTAGAAAAAGGCCAGACAGCTGATGATTTGAAAATCGCTGACTTCTAAACTCAATCTACCTAGTCGTAGTTGACGTGGTCATCTCGTAATTTTAAGGAGAAAATGAAACAATAATCGAGGAGCAGTAAACGACCAAGATCCGGGACGTTTGTTGAAAACAATGATTATAATAGCGAAGAGATCCCGAAAATTTAAAAATCAACAAAACCATAAACATAGAAAACGGATTGCTTTTCCATACCACAGAACTAGCACACAGAAAACCATATTCAGTAACAAAACCTTTTGTAACATTGATGACTGGCACAGCGAAACAACTACAACAGAAAAAAAACTCTACGGGTCCCGAACTGTACCAAACTTGCACTGGTCCCATTTTTTTCACGTACATGCAACTTCTGTGCGGAGACCACGCTCGTTACACGTCATTAAACGATACTTTACGGCAGACGGCCCTCGAGACTGCACCCCTACTACCGCCTATATGCCTCCCTGAATACAGCCCTGGATGTGCTACGAAACTACGGATTAAGGGACTTTGAATAAATGGTCAGTTAGCTTTTGAAGTATGATTTTGTGAAATGTGTCTGACGATAATACGGATTCAACTGCGTTGTGAGATGGGAGGTAATTTTAAAATTGTTAGTGTAAGAATGGAATTTGTGATGACTTGTGGGAATATAGTGACAACAAAACAGTTAATTATTTTATGTCATATGATCAGTGTACATTGGAGGGTCTTGCGGCTAAGTAAGAGCAGACGCACGGATTGATCGATCAGGTACAGCTGTGCTTGCCGCAGTTGGTACGTGGATGCGTGACCATATTTACATACCGAGACCCTTTAATCCGTTGGTCCCGGCTGTCATTCGTGAATCTTGGGAGTCGTTACGGGTCGTCAGAAGCCCAAAAGTCTAACAACGAGTCTTACCAAGGAGAATCGTATACCCAGTTTCTGGGTGTAACTGGGTTATGGAAGTCAGATAGGCAGTCGCTCCGAGATCATAGACAGAAATGATCTTATACTAGCTTTTGCCAGCGGCCTCGCCCGCTTTAACAAATTCACATAAAACTATACACCTAAACCTTTCTCATGAATAACTCTGTCTATTAGTGAAAACCGCAACAGACAAACAGACAGTACTTTGTTTTTTATTACGTAGTGATGAAGAAAGCAAAAAAAAACAAAGTCCTATACGAGGCCAAAAGTATCTATCTCATCTCATCTTTTTGTATCTCATCATTATCCCTAGTTTTTTTTTTTTTTTTTTTTGTTATTGCGTAGCTCATCCAGTAACTCTGCATTCACGGACGTTGCAACGTGATTTTTGTCAGACTACCCAAACGCATGGCACATTTAATAAAATTTTGCTGGTACTTAATTTCAACGAATGGAGTGTCGCCGCGTATTAATTAAGCCCAACTTAAAATATTGAGCGTACGAGCCATCAAGAATTTATTAAAATAATTTCATATACATTTTTTGGGATTTTCCGGAGGCGTTAGATGTAACGAGTGTTTCGAATATGCAGCTCGAAAGTTTCTAAATGAGTTTTGCTGTATTTGTTTTGTTTCGTCTCGCCTGTTTTCGAGTACTGTTTGGAAGAATTTCGTAGAAGAAAAATTTAAGAGATGAATATTTTAGGTTCTGTTTTCTGCATCACGGTAACATGGTTGAATTCGGACGACTATTTACGGTCACCAAATGTCATTAGTAATCATGGTCGTCGGATGTAGATATAAGTAGTTTAGTAAGTTACCAATGGATTTTTTCGAATAAAATTTAATTTAGTTCAAAGAAAACTGACAGTTCATTAACATAATACATACATACTCGGCCTATACTGTTCCCACTGCAGTTACACAGGCCTCCTCTCTGTGAGAGGCAATGGGCCGTAATCCACCACGCGGGCCCAGTTCGGGTTGGTAGATGTCACATGTCTTCGAATTTTTGGTTCTAGGACATGCCGGTTTCAACAGTTAATTTATCTAATTTAATTTAATTTTTGAAAATCTATCGGTTTTTACTAAACTCCAACTATATCCAACGGCCCTTGTTAGTTATCTCTTTTGGTGACTACATAATGCAGTGAGAGGTAGAGAGACAATTGAGTGAGCCTACACTCAGTTGACAGCACTGTAAGCACTTTAATTTACATATTTTTTTATATAAATCGTTTACTTTCAGATGCTGTAGTTCAGTATTTATTTCTGTCTTTCTATATTTCAATTTAAAAGAAACTAAAATGAAGTAAACCAACTCAAACATAAATACATCACCAAAACTTCAGCACCCATCTTGCCAATTCGCTAACGCTCTATATTGTGCAGTCCGCGAATTACTTATTTCAGCTAATTTTGTGCCTTGCATTCAAATGAGTTACTGCGCAGCATATCAATGCAGATAATCCGGCAGGAAACTTTATTGAGTTTGTTCAACAATATACGTAGTTATGGTTGTAGAGGAAATTTGTATTAAAGCCGACAACAGAGACAACAAATTGAATACATATGCAGATGCGTAGAACGAAAATGTGTTATTCGTAGCAGTTTTTGGACCAAATTGCAAATTATGCTTCCCAGGTTCTCGTTGAAGTATTAAATTTAGTTTAGCTTCAGTTGTAATAAAACGTTTTATAGGAATAAAAGTTTTCATACCATTTCGCAATGCGCAAACTCTGCGGATCATTGAAATGAGACTAATTTTGCGGTTTATCTCACAAGTATTTATTACTAGCTTTTGCCAGCGGCTTCGCCCGCGCGGAATTTTCATCCCCTATTTAACTCCCTTAGGGGTTGAATTTCGAAAAATCCTTCCTTATTCCTTGTCTACATTTTAAAGGGAACCACTGTGCAAAGTTTCAGCTTTCTAGGTCCAAGGGTTTGGGGTGGGCGTTGATGAGTCACTCAATCAGTCAGTCAGTCAGGACTTGTCTTTTTATTTATATAGATAGATAGTTTTGGAGTAAAAATTGTGATAGCTGTCGGCGAGTCTCACAACTGGGTCTGATTTTTTTTTAAACATATAAGTGATTTTTCTGTCAAACAAACGATCAATTCAGCCTATCGCAGTTCACTGCTGGACATAGGCCTCTCCCAGGCTGCGCCACAATATTCTGTCCTCTGCCTTCCGCATAGAGGCTGTCCCAGCCACTTTTTTTAAGATTGTCGGTGCATCTAGCTGGAGGGCGTGCCACGCGCTACACGTTCCTTGCGTACTAGTCCAAAGTACACTGCATTGTGAAAACAACTTCGGAAAAGATGTGACATAACACCCGCACAGCAACACCAAAGTGTTGCAAATTCATTGTAAGTTTGTTGTTCGGCGTCTTAGCGTGCGGGCGCGCAAAGCGCTGTCACTGTAAGCCCTAAATTAATATGAATCTCTAATTTGAGCGTCACACGTGTTGCGAGCTCGCAACTTTGCAGACTACGCCAAATTGGATAAACATGTGCGAGGAACGGGGGCCCTCCATAGAAATATACGAGGGATAAACACGTGCGTGGCCGCTGCGATTTCGAATTTTGACACCTTTTTTCGGATGACCTGCTAACTGAGAGGGAGATTAAAAGGATTCACCCTTTTATGCCAACATGAGAATTTGAAGAAAATAACTGTTAAATAGAGTCCATCTCATCATCTGCCTAGCCTTTTCCCAACTATGTTGGGGTCAGCTTCCAGTCAAACCGAATGCAGCTGCTTACCAGTATTTTTTTATATGGAGCGACTGCCTATCTGACCTCCACAACTGAGTTACTGGGTAATACGACACCCCTTGGTAAGACTGGTTGTCAGACTTTCGGGCTTCTGACGACCCGTAACGACTGTCAAAGATCCACTAATGATAGCCGGGACCAACGGCTTAACGTGCCTCGGAAAGCATGATGGAGATGGCTCAATAATGTTTTAGTGGAGATAGTGCATATTACAATTATAATTATCATATACATGTCTGGCAGTGTTTATATGTCCAAAATCCCACATTCGTACTAAATAATCATTTTACAGAAATAATTTGAACTTAGAAAGATATTATGAAAGGAATGCCTATCTGTAACAAGTGATCCAGCCATTTAGTAAATGGCACGTGAAATTCCTCTCTATATATCATTATTGCTATCAGCTTTTGTTCACTCCTCACGACCTTAAGGCGACGTCCGTTTTTTCCGGTCAAATGCCAATTTCATTCCAGTTTTCCTATCTATTATGTTACAGTCCTACTAACATTGTTCTGCCTTGAAAAATCCAGGATCTTTTTTATTTTTGTCTTGAGTAGTTTTTCTCAGTCTCTAAAAGCTTGCGTAGTCTAAGATATCTTTTTAAATTCAATCTCTTTTTTTCTCTACTTACTCTCTACATATATTTTTTCCTACTATCAATGTATGTTTGTTGAAATGATATTAAGCTTTATATAAATCCAAATTATAAACTATGTATTTTGAGATATTTTTATTGCGGAATGTATTCCATAGTAAAACTTTCTAATTAAGAATAGAAACCATCACTTTGTCAATAGTGTCAATTTCTAGCATCAGCTGGAATGACAACTTACTTCAAACTCACTTCACCTAAGCTTTCCCGGTGAGTATTTTAGAGACCGGCTGTTATGTTATCTTTCAATTGGTACATCATTATTTCTCTTCATTGTGTCCCTTAAACGTATTGTCTGACTTTCATCTTTTCTTGTCGATTAAAATAAAATGGCACTTCGTATGACACTATTAAAATAAAACCATCAAAGCCGCGTCGTTAAAACGCGCCGTGTGTTTTCGTCCTTCCGAGTTCTCAAATGAACGTGGCTTATGGTAATTCTAAATATTGCGTTTATTGTTATAACTGTACAATTTTAGTTCCATTATAATTATGTGCGAAAGGATATTCTTGTGAATAACACGAAATGGTATTCTAGAAAACTACCGTGTTAAAGAAACTGGAAGTAGCAACCAAAATAGGCGTAAGTTTTTCCATTTGCTCTGTATATTGTTTTTAATACATTGATGAATACGAAAACCAAAATTGATCAAGAAGATTGAGGTACAAGTTACTTGGTATGGGTACTTAGAAATCCTTGAAAAATAAATTGATTTTCCTGATAACTTCATCTTTATCTAAACCATATTCCAAATTGTCTGTCTCTATGGCTGCGTTGTTCTAAACTACGCAACAGATTTTGATGCGGGTTTCGCCATCATTTACAGAGCTTATTTTGAAAAGTTGTGTATCAAATTTATAAGAAACTAATAAAAAAAATCGATATTTCGTTATATCATAAAAACGGTCGATGCGGGGGCAAATCGCCAGTAGGTAATGTATTAATTTCCAAAAAGTTAGCATTGTAATCTTCTAATCCATTACCAGCAACAAACTATACAAGCATTATTAAATCAATTTAAGACGCTAATAAATCCGAGTTTAAACTAAGACGGATCACGGTAAGGCGGGCGAGTGAAAAATGCACTAATTCTAAAGTAATGCTGGCCTCGCCGACGCCAAGCGCAATTCATTCTCATTAGCCCGGGAAGCCTTTCTCATAACACGATGAAAATCACAAGAGGTATCGTGGGTGCGATTATGGATGAACCTCTTGGAAATATTATATTGTTGTCTGTGGTTTAACTCTTTGATTATGTTACTGGTCTTTCCTTTGATGCCTGAGGGGTCATTTTGTAAGTTTTCTACAGGTCACTGATTACAACATTTGGTTCATTAATATTACAAGCGATCCTTTAAACTCAGTCATTAGTATCCCTTGTTTTGGATACGTTTTTCAAAAACATATAGGCACCCTGAATATAGTCACATTGAACATAGTCTGTTGCCTAAACTGATAATTTTATAGATGACTACATGAAAACGTTTTCTCGCCTAATCGAACAAATTATACAGTATTTACAAAAATTATGGCGTAACTACAAAAAAAAATACCAAGTTCTATTCTGATATAGACTCCCCGCTTCGCGTACCGTGTCGTAGGCGACCACTCTACGAACAAGCATTCTGTTGAATTCTTCTGCATTGTGAAGAATTAGTAAAGCAGCGTATTCTACGTCTTGTTCTCATCCCGCCTTCTCGTTTTCTTTCCAGACACATTGTAATGACATAAAAGCTAAGCAAATCTGAGCGAGATTAATTTTTAATTAACTTCCAAGTTGAAATATATTTATTCGCCCAGCCGCTGTCTTTTTATGTCTTTGTTACTTGTCTCATAACTAGCTTTTTCCCAAATATTTTTGGGGTTGGCTTCCAGTCTAACCGGATGTAATGTAATGTAATGTAATGCACCGATCCCAGCGTGGCTTGACCAGACTCGATTAATCGAATGAACCCCAAGATTCGCACTTGCCCCTGGAGCCTCATGCTTCATGGTGTTACAGAGGCCATTGCATATCAAGAAGTAGACCGGGGGGCGCGGTAATGGTCAGGTAGACGTGCCCTTAGGATAGGAAAGGATTGCGAGCCTACCGGATATGCATCCTTGAGTAAGCATTGGACTAGTGGAGTGACGGGTGATATTTATTTATAGGAGCGCATCTTTTCACGACGTCGCCGGCATGTTGATTCAACTGTTTTCTTGGCTCTTTTCTTTGCCGTCTCTTCTGTGTTGTAGTTTTCGTAGTAATCTTCTGAGTTCTCGCTACTATCAGTTTCTGTTTTTTTGTAGGTATGGCTAGCCGATTTCTTGATCTTATTTCTGTCTCCAGCCATGTCCTTCCAAAACTTGATCCCCATCTTCAACTCCACACTCCAAACTTCTTCCCCATGTCGAAGTATTTCATGTCCTGTTTTAGATTGTCATTCCACGTGTAAAAGGTCGTCCGACCTTCTTAGATTTGGCCTTGTACTGCATTGTTGCCTGCAATAGGTGTGGTTTATCCCGTCTAAAGACGTGTGCATCAGTACATTTTGTTACGAATTTTCCATCTAAAATTTCGTGCATTTTCTTAATTATTGGTTTATTCCCATCGCGGTTAGTCAAGTCTCTCATGATAACTCGTTCATATCTTCCGAGTCTTAATCATATATCATACAAGATACGATAACCCTTCGATACATAAGTCTAGCTAGCTTCCAGTTCATCTTTGAGTTTAGTATGAGTGGTAGTAATGATTTGGCGTTTCTCGTGGCCAGTTGGAATCGTTTTCTAATTGTGCTTTTTCTGCTTAGTACGAATTTTGTGTTTTCTCGTGGCCAGTTGGAATCGTTTTCTAACTGTGCTTTTTCTGCTTAGTATGGGTGTTGTGTATGTGCCAGGTATTTCATTTCGTCCAGTGTTGCTATACTTATTCTCGTTGAGGGTCATGTTGGTCGTTTGCTGTGATGTTATGGTGTCTCTAACTAGAATGTTTTTATTGTTTTGTTTATTTGGAGGCCTGCGCTATTTAGTAAGGGTTTTATGTGGTATAAGATACGCTCTAGTCCTGCTAGATCGTCTGTAATGAGGATATGATCGTCCGCAAATGATAATACCAGGGGGAGTTAAAGTTCGCGGTCCTGATCTAATTTGAATAAATGGGTTGCCTCTTCAAGGGTTCTAAGGCCTTCCTCGGTAACCGATCTGAAAGGTAAGGGGGCAGAGGGCACCTCTGTTTAACTCCCTTTCCTTTGATTACTATAATCCAACTGCTTTGCTGGCCACACCATTTGATGCACGTTGTTACATTCATGCATACCTTGATTATACTATTGGTTGTCGATTTGTTGGTTCATTGCAATAATTATCCTAATGCCTTACTGTACTGCCTTTAATTCAACATTGTAATAGTGTTTTCTATGACAAGGGCGAGTACGTAAATTCGTTGACTTGCAAGTCCTTCGTCGATTAGGACCCTTTCGAGCAAAAAATGTGGTCTATTGTCATCTGTTGATCTATTGTTTAAGAAGGCCGCTCGGTAATTACCTAGTTCCGATATTGCATTGTCTATTATTTTTTGCCATGCATGTAGCGTAAATTCTGTAGTACGGGCTTTGATTATATAATAAATAGCAAATCGTTATGCGGTGATATTCATTCGCGTCTTTATTCATGTGTATAGTTGCGGCTTCCTGTTATATTTCGGGCCTCGCTTTGTAAAGTTTGATTACCACTTGGTCCGTTTCGGGGGCTGTCTTGTTTCGAATTTTATTGATGATTACCATTAAATCTTCGGCTTTGTTATTTTAACAGTTGGTATCTGAAGGCCCTCGGTCCCTTTTTTTTGTTTTCCGTTTGGACACCGATATGTACGCGGATCTTTTTCGGGTTTTGTTTGCTGTTTGTTGTTACTATAAATCGATTCGAGAATTACGCGTTTTGCGGTGTGAAATGTCCCCAGTCCTGTGAAGCGGGTTCTGCATGTTTTTGTTCTTCCTGATATTTAACTTTATGGAGTATTTATGTTGTCTGGCACTCTTTTTGTTGTATGCCTGCCTGATTTGTAGGAATTGGGCCTTTAGTAGGTTAGCAAGAGCTATGCGATGGTCTCTTGATTAAATTGGCTGAAGAATCAGTTTCCTGAGCAACGGTCAGTTTTAACTCCCTCCGTTTTACCTCCGTTTTTCCGTTCCAGGGTATTCCGATGTTTTCATTCGTTGGGATGATTGCTTTATTTGCTAGTTTTTTTTATTTTTTTGCTATCCAGTCTTCGTATTTTGTTCATGTAGAATTTCTATTGAGAGCGCCATAGTTGCCTAGTTGAAGCCTGATGTGACCCCGGTGTGTGTTACCCGCTTTTCTTGAGGGGTGCCAATCACTGTGTGGAGATGTATGTTCTTGGGTTCAACCCTGTTTCCTGTACCATGGTTGGCTATATGAATGCCGCTACGTGAAGGTTCAGCGTCTATTTGATTTTGTTTCATTTTTTTTGAGTAGTCTTGCTTCTTGTTCTTCACACGGTTTTAATGAGTTAACTAATTGGGGGCTGTTCGTTCGAGGCGGGGGTTTCGTAGGTTTTTCATGCTTTTATCGTGTGTTTTACCGGTTAAAAGGTTTGATATGTTGTAGTGTATTAACGTTGTACTTAGGATGTGGCTGGTGGCGGGTACTAGCGGCCTTGTGCGTTTCTGTTGTTTATGTGCATATGCACATTTACGAGATAATACTCGGACATGACGATGATGATATCTTCGCCAACAAAGAAAGTTTGATTAAATTGTGCAGTTATGTATTTTGCTATCCTTTGTTCCTGGAAGAGAATGCTGTTGGAGACAAAATCATGTGTATTATTTTATTTTTTGTAAAAAAATTGTAAACGCTTTTGTATGTGGTGCAAATCCAGGACACGTGCGAAGGGGCTGACTTGACCATTTTTTTTTTTGTTTATCTGTAGAACAAAAGCTTGCGATGCGAACTTAGAGTTAAGGGTAACTTTTTTGTATACTTCAGCACACGTGGGCCGTGGGCCGACTTAACCGCTATCGTACCGAGGAGCCACATGGTGGCTCGCGACGTTCCCTTTCGTAAAGCCCCGAGGAGCCACATGGTGGCTCCTCTCAATTCAAACGATTTCTAACTAAATTTTTAAAATTTTCAAGTTTTTATATTATCTGTGATCATTTACGGTAAATCTAGATACACACACAGTCGATTGCACTAATTCTCTATGGAAAATATGGTCTGGTAACACAAAAATAAAAAAGTTGAAAGTGACGTTTCGAACTCGTTGGTCATCGGTACTTTTTCGTGGTATGCTCTCAATTTTATAGTGTTTTTTCTTATTTTTTGTGCTTTTTCGACAATAAGTGGATAAATATTCATTTAGAAGTAGTTATGACATCGTTTTAGATAATTTTTGCATCAAAGAACATCATAAAAACTTATATATTTCGACGAAACAAGAAACGTAAACAAACCTTTGTTTACAGTGCTCATTGTTATGTAAACAAGGATTGTTTTGAGTGATTCACAGTGAAATAAGTGTAAACTGGTGTATAAAATGGTATGTAAACAATGTATTTTCTTATTAGAAAAAAAAACTAACTAGATTGAATAAGAAAACTCGTTATAAAAATCATTTGAATTTTCGAGTGCACAACACGGGCGTTGACCTCCGCGCGATTTGAAGTTTGAGTTTAAATATTATGAAAATGTTAAATAGGATTCCCAAAAAAATACTGCTGTTCGATTATTAGTCTATTCAATAAGTAAACTCCAAAATTTCGAGCAAATTGAGATAGTATTTCTATGAGAAATCAAAAAAACAAGGCAACAAGGACACAATCAGCTATTGTCTGTTATTTACATTGTATATAATAAACTACAATGTTATTCAAGTCGGCTTACAATATTCATGTTATGGTTTACTCATTCACGAACCCATAAAACTTAACTTTAAGTGGCTGGAGGCAATAAAAACTCGATACGACCGTTTTTTTGCGCGCACCGTTAACTTCTCAAGTGTCAGATAACAGCGCCGGTAGCTGAAGGAAGTAAACAATAATGCGTAGTCCGGTCTCGAGCGGTTAAACTTCGGTAACCGTGGCGTTACAGCGTCACAATAATAAAATCTTAAGGTACTGCGTTTTGAGCGATGCCGTCTTTTGCGCTAGAATAATAGCGTAAATTTGTTTGTACTGCCCTATTATAATTAGTGTTGGCACGCTAGTCTACAACGAAAGGCCAGTCGCACGCAGTTTTACAGAACAAATCCCTGAAATATTAGGAACGGTCTCACCAAGTTAAGGTGCGAGGAGTCAGCCGTGTGACCGTGTCACTCGTCCTCAGGCAGCCAGTCTTCACTGCAGGCTGAAGTGCATTTACGTCACTTTTGATCCCTTGTTTTATAATACTACCCAATATAACAAATTGCGATGCGACACAGACGGAGACACAAAAAAAAAAACACAATTCACAACAGAACATCTGCAGCGCGCGAGCAGACGCGACCGTTCCCGACGGCGGCCCAACTTGAACCTTGGCTTCCAGTCTAACCGGATGCAGCTAAATACCAATATTTTACGTGGAGCAACTGCCTATCCAACCTCCAAAACCTTATTAGTGGGTAACACGATACCCCTTAGTAAGACTGCGGTTGATTGTCAAAGATCCACGAATGACAGCCGGGACTAACAGCTTAACTTGCTTTCCGACACAAGGAGGGGTCTCGGTATTTAAAGATGGTCACGTCGTTTGCTTAACCTGATCGATCGACCCCTGTGGCCGTTATTACTTAGCCACGAGCCCCTCTTTCGTTGTTATTAGTATTTATCGTAATCATCATCATTTCATCCGAAAGACATCCACTGATGGAAATAAGCGGTCGCAGTGGCGAAGCCCAAGCTCCGCCGGTAACCGGCTCTGTGCTTCGCTCATCCAGCGGATTCTTTCGACCTACACACGGTCATCGGTCCACCTTCTGGGAGGCCTTCCAACCCTACGTCTTCCGGTACGGGGTCACCACTCCAGAACCTTTTGGCCCAATCGGCCATCTGTTCTGCGAGCAATTATTTGTATTTGGTACTAATATTATCGAAAAAGAATAGTTTATTTAACATTTCATAAATTCAAGTAGGTACTCAAAACAAGCAGCCGCTATAAATGCCTTTTTGTAACAAAATAACCGTACAATATTAAATCACCTTCATAAATTACCATTTAATTAATATTCTCAAAGGAAAATCTAGGCCTTACTTAGGAATAGAGTAGGTAAATAAGCTATGTATACTAGTACCCGAATGTTCTAAGACTCGGTACCTCTTTAAGCCGTAAATCCCTTTACTCCGCAGGTGCAAGAAGGTCTATCCGGCTAATTAAGGTGGTCACGTAAATCGACGAACGTCTAAAGTCCGTTTAAGCCTACAATTTTCGGAGCGAAGTTATTTTGAAATTAGCCGCATTGCAGTGCGTTGCTAAGAAAATTTTCTTAGTTAAGTAAGATTAAACAGATTGAGTTTTGTAGTTTAACGTTGATTGCTTCAGGAAGTTCTGTTTTCATCACCATTTAACAATGGTATTGCTTTTTGCTTCGATACTGATGTAACTTTAAATCCAAACCACTTTGACTATACATCTATATTCCGTGTTTATAATTGCAAACTTAAAATTGGCCAAATGATACCTTCGATTTCATTCCCAATTAAAGGACTCAATTTAAAGAACTACACGTTACTAAAACTTAACAAAATGTCTAATTCAGACACAATTACATCGGTAGTTGAGTATTGTTCAGTGGCGGATTGATTGATTGTCGTTTGGGAGTGACTTAACTCCGCTGAGGATAAGTGTTAGCAAATTAAACAGCCCAAAATAAAAACATAATATTTAATAAGTTACAAAAACTTATATGTTTTCTAAAAATTTAATAAGAATAATATCAAGTTCACTTTAAGATTTGTCATAGCAGGAATTAGATGGTCGAGGTATTAAAATGTTTATGTTACCTTGCTCATAATGCAGCGTATCATCAGATGGTCATAAATACTTCAAAAATATAGCACAACACATTAACCAACTTAGGCAACATCAAAAGCATCCACGGTCCGCTAACCGGAACCACAAAACGTCTTACAGTGAAAACAGCAGTTAGGATAATTACCATCCGTGATGAATCGTTTGAGTCATGTTTTTCAAACGTGTTGCTATATGATTGATGAAGTTCAGCGTGACGGTTGAAAAGCTAAAATTGTTTTGTCGAGTGACTCGTTATTAGTAACTAATTACGTGTGAATCGTGTTAAAGGGTGAATATTTGATTGTAAACGGAAGTTTTATTTGAAAATTGGGCAGTGTAGTTTACATGGATGAAAAATAAATCCAAAGTTTATTACAAACTTCTGAATTTAAGTCCTATCAGTAAGATTTAATAAATATGAAAACGTAAACGGTTTTAATAAAATAGAACCAACACAGTTAATTATAAATGTAGTCTACACTAATACACACATCAAAAGTATCTAGGGATCAACATATATTTTTGCAATAACTTTTCTCCTGATTGATATTAATTAAAATTTTCTTTAAGGATTCATCAAATAAAGTGTTTTCGTTTGTCACAGTAACGATAAACCAAGTCACCTTTGCATTAATAAAGAAATTTGCCATTTTCCTAATAAAGGGATTTTTGACATTTGAACCACTAACATTAAAGTTCGAAAAAAAGACTGAAATAACAGTTTTCTTTAAAATTTTAGTGGGTAACTTAAACAATTAATAATCCGTGTTTCTACCGCGAACACTAACAACACAAGAACATCGGTTTGGCATACTCAAAATGAGTTCATCCAAATCACGCTGTGGAATGGCCGCCCATGTTCGTTGCAACAACAAAAAAAGGTCTTCTTGCGACTGGATACCCTCCATATTCGGCAGAGCTCTTCTCTGTAGCATATCCCATGCATGCTCAATCGGGTTCAAGTCTGGCGACTGAGCAGGCCAGGGCAGGACATTGATGTTAGCTGCGGCGAGAGTCTGTCTTACAACTCTTGCGGTGTGCGGTCGTGCATTATCATGCATTAACTGAAATAAGGGACTGATTTCTACTTGTAGAGGAACGATGACGTCTGATACAATCGTCTCAGCATAAATTTGAGCGTTGAGGTTGCCTCTGATCCAAATCAACTCAGTTCTTCCGCCGATCCAAATACCCGCCCATACCATGATGGTTCCACCACTATAAGGATGGACTTCCTGGCAGGATTTTAATCGCTGTTGGCGTCCAGGGGTTCTCCAGTGTCGTATACGTCTTGTATCCGGTCTCATACCAAAACGAGACTCATCAGAAAAGCACACGAAACGCCATTGTTCTTCTGCCCAATTTCTGTGTTCAAGAGCCCATTGATATCGAATCCTACGATTGTGCATTGCTATAGGTGGTACCCGTAGCGGTCTTCGGGAATGAAGGTTCACTTCATGCAAGCGGTTTCTGACTGTTTGGTCGCTAATTAAGTTCCCTGAAGAGTGATGAAGCCTCACGGCTAACATCATGGCGGTTATTGTTGGAGCTCTTCGAGTTAAGATTTGAATGTATCGGTCTTGTCTCCGTGTGGTGCAGCGATACCGTCCTCTATGGCGCTCAGCCACGGTACCAGTGCTTCGGTAACGTGTCCAAAGTCGACTGATAACACTCTAACTTGTATTCAGAGCTAAAGCTACAGTACGTTGCCGGGAACCAGCTTCTATCATTCCCACGGCTCTGAGCATTTCTTCCCTGCTTAAATGACGTCGCCGCTCCATAATAACGTTGGTTTTAATCAGTAGTAGGGAAACAGTAGCACTAATAATGTCTTCAATGCGTTGTATGTTTTTATAGGGAAAATATTGACAGCTTATTTTCATCTTTTACTCGATTTTGATTGAGAGTTCCTGATTCAAATTATGAAATGCACCAAAAAGGATCCATATAAATTTATAAAATCATAAATTTATTACAAAGCCACATCTCAATCTCAAGAAATCCGCATAAAAATGCTTGATCCCTAGACACTTTTGATGTGTGTAATTATTAAAAAGGGGTAAAATTTGTTCCTTCGTAAGTTTGTATGTAGGATCCCCTACATACAAATCTTTCAAATCTCTGGAATTTTCAGTCAGATTTGAAAAATTCTTTTTGCATCGATAGCCCAATTTTTTGAAGTTTTCGACAGGCGATGGGATGCGATGCGGCGGGTCGGGGTCTAAAATTTCACGCCAGTGAATTAGCAGGTGAAATACTATTACAAATCATTTTGTACCAACATTTAGAAAAGGTACGTATTAAAAATGTAAAATAGATGAACTAGAAAAAAAAAAACGTCTTCCAAAAACGAAACGATTGCCAAACGCTAACAAACATCCTAGATAACTGTTTTATTTATAGAAGCACCAACAATGGCGGATTGAATACGGCCATTTCCCGCATTGTATCACTTTCTGTTTGACAGAATCGATTCATATGAATTGTGAGAGCTGTTTGACATGCAAAAGGAAACATAACAGGGGGTATTTGTCGCAAACACACGGAGCGTTTTCAAACTAGCCGACCGGTATGGGTCAGTTTTGAGATGCCTTTACATTTGCAGTTACTATTCTCAGTTACAAAGTATATGCCATTTTTCTTTAATCATAAGTATATGTATCTGACTTATGACTTATGCAGAAAACCAAATTTTCAAGATATTTTTGTAGTTTACATAAAATCGCTATCATCTACGACTGCCTTTTTCAACACTTTTTTTATATAAAAAATATATAAAAACGTTAAGACAAACAGAATTGGGTAATTATACCCGTATAAGTATCCTCTAATGTTCTAAATTTGTTTTTTGTTTCAGTCATTATCTTCACACCAATTTAACATTACTAGCTGTTGCTCGTGACTTCGTCCGCAATCAAGGATGAAATATAGCCGGGTCATGGTCTATCTGTGTGTTCAATTTCATCTCAATCCGTTCAGCTGTTTTAGCGTAAAAGCGTAACAAAAAAACTTACTTTCGCATCTATAAATATTAGTAATAACCATCACTCAATCCGTATCACCACTCGTCATTCGCACATAGTCCCAAAACGCTATTCGCCTGGTTTTGATCCGAACCACCGTATAAGTCTGCAATCAGCCTTATATAGGAGTGTATGAATATTGTATGAACTGCCCCGTGGGAGATGTCTCGCGGATAAACGCCAGTTTCAAAACGTAAACGCAAAGAATTTTTCAGTGACACAGAGATACTCGGAGCGTACTTACTACGTAATATAAGCTGGAAGTGTGTGAATACTTTAAATATATTCTCATTGTTATTTCATAGATCGTGAGGGTCGTTTTTGGTTTTAACGACTCGTGTCCCGGTGTTATACTCCGAAGGTAAGGTTCGCACTTTTAGTAATGTAAACATTATTTTTTGACACTGGAAGTAAAATTCTCGGGGTTTATCACCAGCCATCTTTACTTCAAGGGGTTAAAAGAAACTGTACTGAAGGTATTCTGGTTACGATTAATGCCTACGACAACTAGCTTCAACTTTCCCACTGATCGACTTTTTGGCAGTTCAAAAGTGCCTGTGGTTTAATTGAAATAATGCTTTGAGTTTGAGTTTTAGTCTGACTGTCTCGTTGGCCTAATGCCTGAGCATGAGGCCTTGGGTTCGGTTCCTAGGTCGAGCAAAGTGTTATTGGGTTTCAAAATCTGGAATTTCTCAGTAGAAGGTCGGAGTTCTGGATTTGTGTGCGTTTGCTGGTCATAAGTTCATCCCCTATTACTTGAGCCTTAAACGTAACTGGCGAAATGTGGTTGTATTGTATATACACCTCTGCCCAAACCAACCAACCCAAGGCGTGAAGTTTCGTTATGCTATGATTAGTGACAGACCACAAAATCCCGTCTGTAGAACTTAAATAATTAAATATTTGCCAACTGCATTAATAATATTATTTACTCATATATATCGGCGCAAATACAATTGTTCATCTATTTTAAGATTTGAAATTAATAAGCTAAATAATTTGATTGTTTGAAATTAGTTCACAAATTATTGGTTGATTATTACGGGATAAAATTAGCCTTAAAAACATATTACTACCTTGCATATTTAAAACATTAACAAAATTAATTCACTATACTTAACCTAAAAATGTGCACATGCGACGATTACTATAAATACGGCCGCACTGTGGTGCTCGATTCATTCTTGTTCGAGCCGCCGGACAGTGCGGACCTCTCTGGGACGTCGTTACGCTGTCATTTGAATAAACGAAGCTTTGAAACAAATCTTGAAGTTTTCTTTTGGAAATCGAAGATGAGTGATCACCACGAAGACGACATCAGTGACGTCAGCTATGCTGACGTCACACTTTTTAAAAACACAACACGAGAGTTTCTCCCGTCATCAGAAGTGGGATTGCAAGAAGCTCCTACCCAAGCCGCTTCCACATCAGCTCGTTCTCCACCTGATCAACCAGAACCAACCAACACAGAGCACCATGAGCCTGTGTTCGTCACAAATACACCATTGGAAGCTGTACTACAATCAAGACCGCAAACATACGTTCACCATGGAATGCAGATGGATGGGATACCACCACAATTCCTGATGCAAATGATGGAAATGATGCAGAAAATGTCGGAGCGCTTATGTGTTCCGTCCACCGAACCAAAAATAAGAATCAAGGACGTCTACTTACCATGTTTTGACCCGGACACCCACGTCGGTGTACGAGAATGGTGTCAGCATATAGATCAAGCGATTGAAGCCTACAAGCTGAATGATTTCGATGTCCGCATGAAAGTCTGCAGCCTATTGAAGGGGCGTGCAAAAATGTGGGTCGATGATTGGATGGTGACTACTACTACGTGGGGAGAGTTGCGGAAGAACGTCATCACCACGAAAACCTGAAATACATACACCTGAAAATAGATACTCCCGAGATATTCTCATGTTCAGAGAACATGTTTACGACTCAACTAAAGACATTGCGGATTTTTTGTCACGTGCATGGATCCTATGGAGAAGAGTGACTAAAGACAAACTGGGAGATGAACACGCTGTTGAAGCAGTGATTGGATGCGTTAACGACGAACGTTTGCGTATCGAATTATTGAATGCCAGAGCAACCACGGTTCCTGAGCTCATCTCGGTTGCAACAACTATACGGAAGAAGCGTTCTCACCCAAGTTCAAGTTCCACAATACATACCAAGCGTCCACGTTTTTCGGATGCACAATCAACATCAAGTTGCCGTATATGTAAGAAGACCAACCACTCCACCAACGATTGCAGATTCAAGCCTCCGGAGACAAAACCTGAAGCTGACAACAAGAACCCAAAGACACCAACCACGCCTGCCTGTACCTATTGCAAGAAACCAGGCCACTCTTATGAAACTTGCTTCAGGCGTGAACGTGCGGTGACTTCAAATGTGAACTGCGTAGCAAGCAATAAGTTGGCGCCAATCACCATCAAAATAGGCGAAAGGCTTTTGCAGGCTGTGTTCGATAGCGGGGCGGAATGCTCAGTTATACGAGAGTCTATCGCAACAGTTGTACCTGGTCAAAGGAGACCAGTAGTCAACTACCTGAAAGGAATTGGTCAATTCCCTGCACTATCGTTAACCAAACTAATAACTGTATGTGTTATAGACACCACCAGTATTGAGTTGGAGTTTTACGTACTGCCCGACAATGAAATGTCAACAGACATTTTAGTGGGTATGAACCTGATCCATGGTACTAACTTAAGTGTGTTAATCACATCCGACGGGACGAAGATAATTCAAAAGACACTCGTCAATCATATGAGTACCAGTTCTCCTATCTTCAACAACCTCGACTGCGACCTAACCAACGAAGACGAAGTCTTGCAACTACGACGACTTATGAATAAATACGAACACCTGTTTATTCGTGGATATCCCAAGACACGGGTGAACACTGGTGAATTAGAAATCAGACTGAAAAACCCCGATAAATTCGTAGAAAGAAGACCATATCGTCTCAGTCCAATGGAGCGAGAGAAGGTCAGCGCCATAATTCAAGAACTCCTGGAACACAACATCATCCGCGAGAGCAAATCTCCTTATTCAAGCCCCATCATTTTAGTCAAGAAGAAGAATGGTGACGACCGACTTTGCGTGGACTTTCGAGAACTTAACTCGAATACTCTACGTGACCATCATCCGCTTCCACTGATTTCTGATCAAATTGACCAGTTGGCAAATGGTCATTTCTACACAAGCCTTGACATGGCGGCTGGTTTTCACCAGATTCCGATTGGTGAAGCCTCCATAGAGAAGACCGCCTTCGTCACACCAGATGGTTTATATGAATACCTCACCATGCCGTTTGGTTTGAGCAATGCTTGTTCAGTTTACCAGCGATGCATCAACAGAGCTCTAACATCATTGTTGGGAACAGCTGCACAGGTCTACGTGGATGACGTGTTGAGTAAATGCACAGATTTCCCTGAGGGAATATCACACCTGGAACGAATCCTCATTGCACTGCAAGACGCTGGATTTTCCATCAACGCTGACAAGTGCAGTTTCTTCAAGCGATCAATCGAATATCTCGGAAACGTGGTTTCTGATGGAGAAGTACGACCAAGCCCACGAAAAGTAGAGGCTCTCGTCAAAGCTCCAGTACCTAAGACTGTCAAGCAGGTCAGGCAGTTCAATGGCCTGGCAGGATACTTCAGGAAATACATACCGGACTTTTCTCGTATAATGGTACCTCTCTACGAACTAACGAAACAAGGTGCTAAATGGGTATGGACAGATAAACACGAGAAAGCCCGTAACACTATCATCGAATGCCTAACGTCCGCTCCAGTACTTACATTATTCCAAGAAGAAGCACCCATACAACTATACACGGATGCAAGTAGCCTCGGATTTGGTGCAGTACTTGTACAAGTAATTAATGGACGACAACATGCAGTTGCTTTTATGAGTATGAGAACCACGGAGGCCGAAAGTCGCTACCACTCCTACGAGTTGGAGACATTGGCAGTGGTGCGTGCTATAAAACACTTTCGCCAGTATCTTTATGGGCGAAAATTCATCGTGATTACGGACTGCAACGCATTAAAAGCATCCAAACACAAAAAGGATCTTCTGCCGAGGGTTCATCGCTGGTGGGCGTTCTTGCAAAACTACGACTTCGAAGTTGAGTATCGCAAAGGTGAACGTCTGCAGCATGCTGATTTTTTCAGTAGAAACCCAACTGAGTTTGCAGTCAATATTATGACAAGAGACTTGAACTGGCTCAAAGTTGAACAGCGGCGCGACGAGGAACTGCGCCCAATAATGGACAGCCTCGGTGACAATAACCCTATAGAAGACTATGTCTTGGAGGACAACGTCTTAAAGAAGAACGTCAATGATCCTGTATTTGGTCAGCAGCTTAGTACAGTTGTTCCCAAGTCTTTTCAATGGAGTATCATCAATTCTTTTCACACGGCACTGAAACATCCCGGCTGGGAAAAGACATTGCAGAAGATCAGAGAAACTTATTGGTTCAATAAAATGAGTTCTACTGTCCGAAGATTTGTGGATAACTGTGTGATATGCCGAACATCCAAAGGAAGATCCGGTGCCATTCAAGCACAATTACATCCAATACAAAAACCAACGGCTGCCTTTCAAGTTATTCATATGGACATAACAGGGAAACTGGGCACTCCAGATGATCAGCAGTACGTTATAGTCACCATTGATGCCTTTTCGAAGTATGTTTTACTCTACTTCGCCAGCAACAAAAACCCACACAGTACATTGGCTGCCCTGAAACGTACTGTGTATTTATTTGGCGCACCGGTCCAAATCATTGTCGATGGAGGAAGAGAGTTCCTTGGCGAGTTCAAAGACTACTCTGACCAGGTCGGAATAAACATCCACACTATAGCTCCAGGAGTCAGCCGAGCAAATGGCCAAGTTGAAAGGGTTATTGCAACTATCAAGAATGCTTTGGTCATGATCAAAAACTACGAAATAGAGCAGTGGCACACTGTACTTGAAGAACTTCAACTGGCAATCAACTGTACAACTCATCGTGTCACCGGTGTTGCTCCACTGACACTTATCACACAACGGAAGCACTGCGTACCTCCTGAGCTTCTCAACCTGGTGGATATTGACAATGAAACCATTCAGATCGAAGCACTTACTCAACATGTACAACAGAAAACCCTTCGTTCTAGCGAACAAGACAGACAACGCTTCAATCTACGTAAGGCCAAAATTCATCATTTTCAAAGAGGAGACTACGTATTGATTAAGAATAATCCTCGCAACCAAACCTCGCTAGACCTTAAATTCAGCGAGCCATATGAAGTCTGTAGGATACTGGAAAATGACCGATATTTGGTAAAGAAAGTTGTCGGCAGAGGACGACCCCGCAAGGTCGCCCATGATCAGCTACGCCGTGCTCCACAACCTGGTGAACAGTTGACCGTATCGGCGGGAAACCAATCACCTACACACCGAGACCCTGCAGTACCAACCGAGCCTATTCCAACGACGTCACGAGAAGAGCTGCAAGCACAGCCACACCACGACCTACAGGATGACCCATCAGAATAACGGTAAGACACTCAAATTCAATCATTCCAAATAATCCTACGAGAACCTTTAACACATCTACGATACGCCGATAGAACCTCCGAGAACCCGTCGAGAACCTCCGAGAACCCGTCGAGAACCTCCGAAAAACCTTCGAGAATCTCCGAGAACCTACAAACCTTAATATTTTCAAACATACAAGACAGTTGTGTGATTATGTAACAACCATTAGAAAGCAACACTAGTTGCTTAACAGATATCCAACTCACAGAAAATTCTTATTCGCTTACAGGTAATCACAACGAGAATCAGCGAGGCTGGTGCAGAGCGCGCACCGCCTGTCAGTATGGCCGTATCGGCGCAAATACAATTGTTCATCTATTTTAAGATTTGAAATTAATAAGCTAAATAATTTGATTGTTTGAAATTAGTTCACAAATTATTGGTTGATTATTACGGGATAAAATTAGCGTTAAAAACATATTACTACCTTGCATATTTAAAACATTAACAAAATTAATTCACTATACTTAACCTAAAAATGTGCACATGCGACGATTACTATAAATACGGCCGCACTGTGGTGCTCGATTCACCTTGATCCAGCCTGTCCCTGATAGTACTAGCTGCCCCCCCCCCGCCAGCGACTCCCTGAGCCGAGGTTCGTACCCCACAGGGGGTGCCCTCAGTGCGCAGTCGTTTTAGGTTTAAGTAGGTTTACGCCCTGGCTGGAGGCTTTTAGATTCCTAAAAACCTTCACAGGAAAGTCCGGTTGAGCAGTCACGGCCTCTCAAGGTCAACTGCGAGATGCCATTCACAAAAAAAAAAAAAAAAAGTGCTCGATTCATTCTTGTTCGAGCCGCCGGACAGTGCGGACCTCTCTGGGACGTCGTTACGCTGTCATTTGAATAAACCAAGCTTTGAAACAAATCTTGAAGTTTTCTTTTGGAAATCGAAGATGAGTGATCACCACGAAGACGACATCAGTGACGTCAGCTATGCTGACGTCACACTTTTTAAAAACACAACACGAGAGTTTCTCCCGTCATATAAAATCATATTACTGAAAATGAAAACAACTATTATTCCTCTAGCTTCCAACTTATAATAATTATGTGTATGTTTGTGTGTGTGCGTGAGTGTGTGTATAGCTACTACTGGTTGTGACACTTGCAAAATTTCAATTACTCCCGTATTTCAAGAAAAACTAAAATGAAGCATAGGTAAAGTCCACATTAATTCTCTGTCTGTTGAACGAATGCCTGCAGATCTCAATTTGCCTTGGGCACTGAGATATTTTCTTTAGTCAGGTCTCACTATATTTTGGTTTGCTAAAACAAATGTTTCTGACTTGTTGTCAAAACTTTCAAATTATGTTTGTATTTCTATTTTTTCTATTTCTATCTATAAAAGTCTACTGTTTTAAGAAGTGAGTCATGTTTCCTCTATTTTTGTTTTTGGTAGCTACATACGTCAAAGTTCGCAGTGATTGGAATCTCAATTAGTAAGTCTAAAAAGAACGTCGTCTTTACACTAACAGTAGAAATGGCCTTTTGACAGTTCAACAGTGGCGAAAGCACCATATAACACGATTCCTATCGGCTTCCCTTCAAAGATTCGCATCGGCAACTCCCGGTGGAGTCCCAAAGGAGAAAATCAAGTTTTGATAATAACCAAAAATGCTGGCCACAGGCGAACATATTTTTTAAAGAAATAAATAATTAAGAGTCATTGCCCTAACAGACAAAAGCGCAACATTTTTGTCACAAGTGTGTACGCAGTGTATGTATTTGATGTTACTTTCACAAGTGAATCTTTTTATCTTCTGTTGAAACTTTGCCCAATTTATTTTGTTCAATGAACATTAACAATTTGGAATTAAACTTTTCGACGTTACAAAGAGCGTGATAACGTTTTATAAATGGCATTTTTTCTGGAATTGAAAAAGAAAACACAATTACGAGAAGATCAGTGACTTTCGTATCAATTTATTTTAAGATTGTGTCTATTTTGCTTTTATGTTTATATTGTAATGTAAAGATATTTCAAAGGCACTTAAATTGGAAGGAAAAGTCTTTGATAAAGAAATTATAGCACACTTCAAACATATTGTAACTGATAACATAATGTAGGTCGATTTAAAATGCCAATTACAGGTTCACAATAAATTGGAGTCGAACATTTTGAAACCGTGTTAAATTGTCTGATTATCCGTTGATGATAACGTATTAACTATCAAACTATTTGAAAGCATTAATTGTGAAATTTATTAAAGGTGTACCGGGCTAAAGTACGAATGGTATGTTTTGTTACATCATCATCTGCCTACTGCCAGGGGTGCGGGTTTGTTTGAAAGATATACCACAGCCCCTGGCATACGGGCTACTGAAGGAACACGGGTGGGTTTTAGTCAGTAAAATTCTGACACGCCATCCTGCTCCAACCAGAGCGGGAGAAGTTATTTGATGATCTCCCAACCATAAAAAAAAAAAAAAAATCGTCTGCCTAGCAATTTCCTCAACTATGTTGGGGCCAGTTTTTAACAAGGAGCGACACACGATACCCCTTGCTGTGACTGGTTGTCAGACTTTCGGGCTTCTGACAACTCGTAACGAGTGTCAAAAATCCACGAATGTCAGCTGGTATCAACGTTTTAACGTGCTTTTCGAGGCACGGAGGGGTCTTGGTATGTAATGATGATCACCTATCCAGTAGCTTAACCTGATCGATCGGCGTGTGCGGCTGTTTTTACTTGGCCACAAGCCCCTCTTTTTTGCAACTAAACAAGCAATAAATAAAAGATAGATATATATAAACAACTATAACTTTGAAACCATTGTTAAATGCTGAGATAAACACACTTTCTGTTATCGAATATTTTTTTAGTTAATCGTTTGCCCACAAGAGCAATACAATTAAACATAACACAAATTTATGCATTCAAACATCAGTGAGAGAAAGTTTCTCAGATAGTTTACATGCATAAAGCCATAACTGAAATGCGGGCAGACGATAATGCTATCTAAATTCAGCAGCGTCAGTGAACGAGCTACGTCTCAACGCGAACTTGTATGTTTGACAATAATAATGGCGGGGTCCCTGTTGGAGCGGGTTTGGCTTTAGCGTTTATTGGATAATCACAATTCAGTACTGATTTCTTATTTTGATCTTGCTTGTGTAATGTTTACGTCTTCGCAGCTACTCACGAGTCGGCGGAACATCCAATCAGCGCTTTCTACACCATCTTTTTGAACTCATAATGTCACAATTTTTGAACTCAAATCTCACAATTGTACAACCAATTAGAGGATTGAGTTAAAAGCAAAATACAATGACCAAAACGTTATTTTTTTAAATCTGTCTGGTATTATTAACAAAATTGTGTTGACACTAACATTAATGAATGAAAAACACTGATCGCAGCGTGGTTTGACCAGACTCGATTAATCGAATGAATCCCAAGAGTTGCCCCTAATATTACTTTAAGCATTTAAAATGGAGTCTTATTGTCTTAACTTAAGATTGCATTTTATTTGGCTCGATCGCCGGTATGTTTGGCAAAATACTTTTTTGCCGTATAATAATTATGAACAACTACTTTCAGGACTTGCGTTCACCTTGTGTGTGTTACACCTTGTATAACATAAACCTGTCTTCGCTGACGCGCGGTCGGGAAAAAGACCCACACCTTTGTAAATGTGAGATGTGAGCAGGATGAGCACTAAAATTAAACCAAATTAAAGTTAACAAAAAAAAAATCGACAAGCAGAATCTTTCACGATTTCATCATCGAGTAGCTAACACTTGTATACCCATGTATGGAGATGTAGAGATAATTTTATCAGAAAAAGAGAAAACAAGTTATTTTTATAAGATTATATTATAAAATTTTCTTACCTCTCTCAGTGGGCCCTCAGCCCGCACGTTTGACAGTAATAAGTCTGCTTCCCGACGGTCCTCCAAGTTGTTCGCTCCAACTTCTCATGCCTCCTTGAACTGGTAACTGCGACTACTCGAAGCAATTACACCAAACAACACACAGTCCACTAAGTTTCTTTTTAAACTTTATTAATTTATGCACTGAAAGACGTATTTAATATGTTTCAAGAAAATATTTTAAAATTAAAAGCAAGTCTGAAGTTCTTTGAAATAAAATTACAGTGAAAACGTACGTTATTTTTTGTGTTAAATTGTATGCTCTTTTGGGAATTAATATTGTGCTGTGCAAATGCTAAAATGCTGCAAATGCAAATCTAATTGACGACGTGCTGCAACCTGTTGCAAATTTATTTTGTGGTTCCGACAATCTTCAACCCTAAAATGATAAGTGTGATGTTTTCAACCAGATACCCTCATATATGGACATCGGTACCTAGTTACTTAACAGTTCAGTTTTTCCATACTACTTACCTCCTATTCCATCGCCTTTTCACTTCTCGTTTCGAAAAAGTCTGAGCGACACTCAAACGCTTCCAACATAAGTACATCTACCTAAATACCTGTCTATCAACGTTCCCATGAATTGCTTCCGGCTCCAGACACCCCTTTAATCTCAAATGTACATAGCCATAGTAATTTAGATCCTATCTGATGGAACCATTGAATCTATGGCGAGGTAAAGGGCCTTTAAGTGTTGAAGAACCTGGAAAAAAATACAAAATCAAAGTCTGCGGTGAAAAGAAAGCTCTTCAAAGTATATTGCGCGCGGTGGATTTGAGTCTGGTGAAGGATGGATTTTGAAATGCTATCTTAGCGTTTTTATTCCCGTATAAGACTAGGAGATGCTCATTAAGTGCTGACTTCCATCTATATTTATATCTGCTTTATTTTCAGCTTTAGCAGTTTACTAGCTGTTTTTTTTTTACTGTGGGTTGAAAATTAAAACAAATCGTGTAATATTTATTTATATGATCTTTTATTTAATCATACAAATATATATTTTTTACGTGAGGACATAAACTATAAAAAAATATTAAAAATAAAAAAAACCGGTCAAGTGTGAGTTGGACTCGCGCACCGAGGGTTCCGTACAAACCTGTGGGTATATAAGTAAAAGTTCAAAATTGTCAAAAATATTTTTTTTTATATGACGAAACTAAAAATTTACGGTTTTCGTAATTTTTCCTATATCTGTACTATAAGACGTGACTTCGTACAAAATTTCAAGATTCTAAGTTCACGGGAAGTACCCTGTAGGTTTTGATTCCCGTGCGAGTTTCGAAAATTTGCGGAATTTTGCGGCCTAAATGGCTGTATCTTTTGATTGCGTTGACTTAGAAGGTTGATTTTTCTACAGCTTCCAGGGACAGTAGAACTAAGTATCATATAGAAATTTCAGTTTGATACCTCCACGCGTTCCTGAGAAAAACGGTCTTGACAGACGGACGGACGGACGGACGGACGGACGGACAACAAAGTGATCTTATAAGGGTTCCGTTTTTTCCTTTAGAGGTACGGAACCCTAAAAACAATGGTAGCCCACCGGTATCGGGAGTCCAACCTCCATACAATGCGAGCCATGTCCAGAAGTACTTACTGCTTTCTGAATCAAGCCCATAATGATAATGATGATGGGACTCCCTTTTCCGCACCTAAACTTCCTCTCGGTCCGTTGGGCGTGGTCAATCTAGCTCTTATTACTATTATAAGCCCCGTCCCACTGCTGGGCATAGGTATCTCTCTGTACATTATACCTTCAAAATTGCTCCACTCCTATTAATCAACAACTGAACGCTACGTCCCATCACACTTGACATATCATCTACTGACAGACACACAAATAAAAACGAAATAATAAAAAAAACATAAAACAACCCGTCAATGCAGAGACAAACGATCGAGTGAACCTGTTAGGGATCACATTCAATTTGCGCACCGTGGATTGAGGAGGGTCCGAAATGACGGGTGAAAAAGTTAGCGTGACGGCCTCGGGAACACGCATGGGCGACGAAATAATAATGTGAGCGATCACATTGATATGTATGTTGAATGGTCATTCGCAAATGTCCGGTCGCGTTCGACGGGTTGGATTGGGCAGAATATGGATGATGTTCCATTTGAAACTTGAAAGACAAAAGGGAATGGGTTTTGAATCTTCATATTTAATTTGTTTTATTGAAATTATATAGCTAGATTTTTTTTGCTGAGTCGATTAGGCGGGTTACGAGTATCTTGATGATCTGAACACTTTAGTGACATTTTTTTCATTGTCAGTTTCGTATATTTTTATGTTCGTCTTTTCTTTTTCACATTTTTGCAACTAAGTTAGTACGATATCATTTAGATAAAATTCATCATATTTCATAACATTTACTTCTTAATACTATGTTAAGCGTATATTTTTTATAGATACCTGTACAATTAATAAAATGGTGCACGAACGGACAAAAAACTTTTTTTTAAATTGTTAAGAAAATGCAAATTTGTTATGGAAACCTTTTTTACCTATTCATATTATTTTAAAATGTTTCTGTGAAGTCAAGTTTTATAAAGGTTTTTTCTCTTCTACGTTCCCAACTCTATCTTAATTCCAGAAAGTTTCGTGTTCATATCTTGTACATTATAAATTCTCTATGCGTTAGTGGTATAACTGGAGCATGGAATTTTTAATCTAAGAACTTTTCCACTAAACGTCTCTTTCTCATATTGCCTCGTGAATGCTGTTATGGATACTACGCTAAATATTTCGGAAACTTAACGGTACTGTTTCTTCTTTATTTATTTACATTTAGACTTCATTGTCAATGAGAAGGCCACGACAACAGCCTAATACAGATATATGTTGAACATTTAAATTACAACTGAAAAGCGAGTTTCGCGAGCATGTCTAGTCGTAGTCCCGTATATTTTTAGTAGATAATTATTTCCGAAAAACTTTTAATATGTTATAAAAACCATTAACTATTCGTAATAATTCTGTTAATGCTGAATAGGCTGCTTATTACTTATTCTTGCCAAAGAAAATATATGGAAGTGACAATTTTTTCAAGAAAATATTTTATACTACAGTTTTTCTTTAGTCTCCATCAAGTAGTAATGTGAAGGAACTTCAAGAATCAAGGCTCTCAAAGAGCCAATGGAAGCCCATCGAACCAGTTGCATTTCAAAAAATACCGGAAAAATGGATACAAAATATTTTATTGGACCAAATATAAAACGATTTCCGATCTTGTGAAAATATATCCAGAAGCTAATTCTTCGTATGTGAATCTGTTGGCGAGGCGCCAGTAAATGATAATGTGATTTTCTTGCAGCAGACCCCTATTAACATTACAATGGGTTGTTTTCCATGTTGAATGTACTTTGCTGATTAGTACTTATTTGAAGATTTATTTAATGGTTAGCTTCGTGCATTTTGCAAAAGAGTACCTAACAACCTAATTCCAAGTGTCCAGTTTTAACTAGCATGAAATATTGGTTGACATTCAAACAAAATATCCTTACTTACGACTTACTTTTTGTACGGTAAATCTTGGGAGTTATGTAAAATAATACGTTTTTCGATACGTTGCCACGTTGGTCGACGTTCACACGGTCGTTAAAAATCACTTGATTTTTAACCGACGAAAAAACGGAGGAGGTTCTCAACTCAAAGCGTATTTTTTTTCTATGTTAGACTACGCTTAACTTTTTTCAGAGTAGTCCGATTTTAATATTTCTTTTTGTATTGGAAAGGGTATACCCCGAAGCTAGTCGCGAAGAAAAGAAAAAAAATAAACCTTTTTTGTTTAACCTTAATAACGAAGTTCGGAAGTCGGTGACTTTTGACGTGTATTTTAATTTTATGTCACCGCCTTCCGAACTTCGTTAAACAAAAAAGGTTTTTTTTTTTTTCTTTTCTGAACCGAGCAGTGAAAATCCAACAGACTGTCCAACGGAGTGAGTGTGAAGAAAATCAAACAGTATTTTACTGCTCGATTTCCAATTCTCGGCAGTGAGCAGTGCACTGAAGATCGTTGAAAAATCCCGCCGCGATTTCATTACGTCCATGTGAATGGCGACTACAAACGTATGAGATCGCGAGAGTACCGATTATGTACGACACAGGGAACAACCCAATAAAGGATACTTATATAAAAAATACTTTTGAACAACACGAAGTAAATAAAGATAAAAAACTAGTTTTTAGCTGGCAACCATTCCGGATGCGCTCAGGCAATAGCCGTAATGGTTTAGTTAAGAACATTCTCGGAGCCCCAACTGCGAGAGGAAACTATAATGAAGTTAACTAAGCGACACTGGCCCAAGACTCGGATACGATACAATGCAAATTAATTTAGTTCCTACGTTCTCCTCTTTTTTTGTTTAATTACTTGCGATTTTTTAAGGCTGATTGTCCCGGGAAGTTTATGGGAGTTGTAGTCAAAGTGCTGAAAGTATTTTCACTTCAGCCTTTTGCTGCGTAATCAAGAATTTTGTAGGCGTCTTTACGATTGGGAGTTTCAGACTAAAAGCTAAGGTCTAAGATGATAAGAAGATGGCTCGAGAAACTCGTGGAAAAAAGCTTTAACAAAATTGGTAAAAAGTGACGAAGATAACAAATGAGTTGATTTAATCAAACAAGGTACATATCCCGTCAATATAAAATACAGCTTAACGCTACGCCTGCGAATACCTCTTTAATACCTAAATAGACGACAGTTATAAGGAGTGGTAATAAAACATGTCTATATACACTGGTATAATTTCTTTATCTCGGCCCCACAGCTCGCTTTCCATTTGTCGTGCTCATCATAAAGACGGGGAGGAGATATAAATTATTATTGCGACGCGTGTTCTACTTCAACTTTCTGAGAGCCTGGTGCCTTTGGTGTTTTGTTTTGACCAGTAAAATATGACTCAAGTATTCATAAGGCTTTTGTACAAACATTTTCGGAAAGATACATTTTGTGTCAGTATTTTTTTGGTGTTGAATCTTGAATAGAAATGCCGTGTTGATTCTTGAAAAAAAAAACAACTCAATTCATCTTCTCAGCCTCGAAATGTTATTTAGGTTGGTGTCACAGCAATTTGAAATAATTGAAACTTTAGATTTTATGATTTCCTAAGACACTTTCATGCAATCAATCTCGATAAATGTGGAAGTAAATCTTCATACTGGCGGTTTTTGTGACCTACATTAAAAATTGTGTTTGTAGATTTACCAAGATGACGTAGTTTGTGCTACTGATAACCATGTCATAACGTTTGTAAAGAAACAAAATATAAGCAATATTCGTAATGTAGGTACCTATCTATTGACTAAGTGTCAATACAACAAATAAAATGTTAATAATTATGAACAAAAAATGGAGCTACGTCTGCCAACAAACTGCTTTGCAGTTTGGCAGAGGTAACTATAAAAAAATCAGTGAATAAACACTATTACTTTTTTTACCATTAATTAAAAATAGCTTTTATCAGCATACATAAGCAGCCCATAATGTTCCCACTGCTGGGAATCAGGAAACTTCTCTTTTTTCAATTCACCACGCTAGCCCAGTGTGGGTTGGTAGATGTCACATGTCTTAGAATTTTTGGTTTTAGAACATGTGGTTTCCCTCACAAGGTTTCTCAGCGGTGATGAAGCAAATTACACAAAGTAACGCGCCAGACTCGATTTGAACCCACGACGTACGACTCGTAAGTTACTGCTGGGCCACCACTGAGTGGGGCCACCACTGGCCTATTATCCAGCATAAAACTATTAAAACAACATAACTGTTCCTAGTGGCTACCACTCAACCAACCTATTCAAAACACAAAGCGCTGTAGCAACCGCCGGTGTCGCGGAGGTACTCTGAAACCCTCATAAAGGCAAGTTTACAAACCATTCCCTCTTTTATTGTAAAAGTTTAATAGAGAGAGGATCTGTAAATGGACCAATCAATACTTTATTGTGCTTTTCCCAGCTCCCCGTTTCAAACTGTACGAATCGAGGTGGGGGGAATATAAGTACACATTCCGAACTCCCCTCCTTACAATTGTTAAGAAAAAAGTTGTTTTTCTTTATTGCATTTGTGTATGGAATGAGATATCTTATTTTTATGCGTGCACGTATGTTCTGTTATTCTGTTTTCTTGGTCTTTTATGTAGTTATTGGTAAGTGCCTTCCTGAATTTCATGAAGAAGAGCTGTGATACTCTTGTTATTTTAGATGGGTCCTAAATTTGTTTGTTCAATATCCCTTCCTTAGTTGATTTTGATTGCCGAATTAATGCGAACCTTATGATTTCAAAATCACAAGTCATTATTCAAACAAGCTATTAATTTACTGATAGGTCAGTACTTCCAACGAACCAAGTAATGAATCTAATTCTAACATGAATACCAATATTTGAAAAGTCTAGAAATCTACCTATTTCAAGCCTGGATGCTAGTGTATGTCATTAACGTATTACGAGTATACAGGGTGTCCAGTAAATAGTACGACATAGTGCAGGGGGTGATAGCTTGGGTAAATACCTACCAAAAAAACATAATATATGTTCCGCAAAATGTTATGGATTCACAGTTATAGTGATATGCGATAAGAAAATTGTTCAGTGAAACTTTAAACAAATAATAGATAGTATTTCTTGAAAACATTCTTGTTTTTGATACAAAAAAGACTTATCAATGAGTAGAGTACCTAACTGCTCACGAATAATTTGATGTAAAAAAAATGCTAGAAAAGGATTTTTGGAGGAAAAGATTTTTTTTATGACTGTAAATCCGTAACATTTTGCAGAACATATACTATGTTTTTTTGGTAGGTACTGACCCAAGCTATCACCCGGACACTATTTCGTACATTTCGTACTATTTACTGGACACCCTGTATAATGGCACCCAAAACGTGAACGGTCTTCGTAGTGCTAAGACGGCAAATGCAAAGCCCTTTTTAGTTTTACTTAAACAACTAGGCTTTCAAACTTCTTTTCCCAAAACCTTTTAAAAACAGCACAGCAAACGTCAAAAAATTAACAGAACCGAAAAATATTAATGATTGCATTATGAGCAAAAAGCGGGAATCTTAGAAGGAATGAGCTTCGCGTCTTTCCAAGTTATAAAAGGTAAAGAAAGAGCTTGCATTTAGTGAATACCCATTCAGAGTTGGGGAAAATTCAGACCACTGCCACTGCAACCGCGTATTCCCAGCACTTTACGAATGCAACTCCTTTTGATGGAATCCGTATTTTTTTTCGACAATCAGACTCGAAGAATGTTTTTTAGTAAGTCAGACCCTTTAGAATGTTGGACAAGGCTTTTAATTTGAGCGTACTGACTTGTTTTCTTGGTTTAAGCATTCGTTCATTCATTCAAAACGTCTTACTTCAGGCATTAAGAAATATTTTGGGAATTAAACATGTAATTTTCCTTGATGGGGAATTCTAGAACGGTAGTTAGAATCTCTGGTGGGAATGATATTAGAACGATTGGAGACATTTTTACAATTTGGGATAACATATTTTAAGAAAACACCTATAATGCGGAACAGTTTTAATCAACATACAATTAAAAAAACATTCATTAGTCATAAAATAATATTAATAGTACCTACATGTACCTTGAATAGCCGAGTTCATTAATATATTGGCACTGTTAAGAATTCAAAATACTGTGAGAGTTGGATAGCTCAATATGTTCTATAGAACTTAAAGATCCAAAATATGTCCTCATGTGAACGCTTCAATACGCAATAATATAAAACATTATGAGAAAAAGAAGTCACATATTAATTAATTTAAATCTTGACCACAATGTAATGATGCCTATAGTTATCACAATATTATGTTCAGATATTTTTGAAGCCTGAAAGGGCCATTATTTTAATGAACTCGACTGTACATATATAATAAAAACAAAGTCATAGTTGTGTATGTATTATTTTATTTACATCATCAATATTATTAATATTTTAGTGATATTTATTTTAGGTATATGTATGTATGTAAGTATGTATGATCCCAGTATGTATGTTAGTATTATAATATTTGTTTAATTAATTTAGTGAATTATTGGTTTACGTTATAAATGTTGTTTATTTTCCCTTTTTACCTTACACACGTTGTCTACATCTCTTTATCTTTTCTCCTATCGCTTTCTTTAGAAATATGCATCACCTCTGTACCTATTTTTCTGTTCTATTCTTCTTGTCTGTTTATATAGTGTGTACATAAATGGTTAAATAAATAAAGAGAAAATAATGACATCAACAAATTCGTCCGCTTCGCTGTCGATGGGCAAAGTGCCCAAAAGGCTAGCTGGCTTCAATAAAAATACCTTTAATCCTTGAAAATAGGTACTTACACAGAAAATGATCTGCTCCTCCATATTCAACCCTACCTGTATTAAAACTTAAACCGACAGTTACGAAAGTTCCCTATTATGGTGCTCTAGCCTTTCACCAAATGTTTCAGTAAAACTCCAAGATCAAAAGACTTTCCAAGTGGTTGCTCGCAATTTCCATTATACTACTTCAAAAAGTGAATTTACATTGCCCTCAGGAATAATTTGTGATTTAAACTTCGAGCCCGTAAAGTATAAGTTTTATTTTTTTAACAAAAATAAAAATTGGTTGTTAGAACTTTATTAATTACTGTCATTATTTTGTTTAGCTTTGGGCTAAAGGTAGGGTAAGTACCGAAGGTAGTATTTCTTTGGAAAATAAGTTGGTGATTAGTTTACTTGAGGATACGAAGCTAGCCTCCTTTGTCTTTATTTAAAACTATAACCAGGATTTTACTAAAACCACGTTAATTATAATAACAGCCAGTTAATTTAATTCCTGTCTTTGAGTTTAATTTTATTTATGTACGTAGGTTTGTACAATCACTTTTACACGTCAATCATACTTTAAAATTAGATGTTGTCGGTATTTCCTATCTGACTACTCATAGAAAAAAGGCCAAAATAATCTCAGAGGTCACAGTGAAAATTGGTATTTGAAATGGTATTTTGAAGAAAGAACCACTCAGATTGAGTGGACCTGTCAATGCATGCTTTTCTTCATAATTTACTGTACTTCTTCTGATATTCTGACTAACTCAGAACCTAACATTGCCATATTTTGTCCAGCAAGCATCTTTTAAAAACAAACTTCTTTCTCCAGGTTGGCAGTTAGCGCCACATCATTCCTGCGGTCCCGGTAACACTACACATTTCTTTAAACCTTTGAACACACGTTAAGGCAAAAGATACAAACAAAAATCCAATCATCCCCCTCTAATCAATCGTAAACCTTTTACGTTGTAATTTCCGGTGCCGTCAACACTAGATAATTCTTAACTAACCTTACATCTCAGTTCGGACACGTTTCTGTTTCGCAAATCTAATTTTTCTCCCGGGCGTATTCCTTTTTCGAGAACTATCCGGGACTCGCTTCGGCTTCGTATTGGCAATTCCGACGAATGTTCCTATCTGTTTCGTTCGGAAAACTTTTTGTTCGGTACTTGTATCGACATGTTGTGACGGTACGATATTTACGATGATTCGTTGCTTCGTATTTAGTCATCTTGGCTGAGTTTTGTTGAGGATTCTTCTTAATTTACTTCTTACTAATATATGTACCTATTCGTTGATTGGATTACAGGGCTTTGTGGCTTAGTATAACAGCGGCACGTTTTGATCAATCAGGGTAAGCTACGCTTGCCGCGGTTGGTCCGTGGATGGTGACCAACTTTACATACCAAGTTCCTTCTGTGCCTCGGAAAGCACGTTAAGCCGTTGGTCCCGGCTGTCATTCGCGGATCGTTGTCAGTCGTTACGCGTCGTCAGAAGCCCGACAGTCTAAACATGCTGACCCCAACATAGTTTGTAAAAGGCTAGGCAGATGATGATTGTAAGTGGATTGTTTAAATGCAACAATGTTTTTGGTATATGTTGATCAGATACCTATTTATCGTACTTTTGTGATCTTCATCTTGCTAAAACTATTGATTGATCAAACCCGTCGTTTTTGGGGTGCCGCAGGTATCATACACTATGGAGTCCTTACAACTGTGGGTAAAACAAAATGTTATCTAACATTTAGAGAAATGTAAAAACGCAACTTCAGTCCTAATCTTCTTATTCCGCTTCTGGCCTGTTTCCAGAGACCAATTAGCTTAAATTAGTCTTCCACATAAATATTACTATAGTCTGCGGCTTAATTCCCTGACCTACACCTAACATCTGTACTGTCTTTATATCTCCATCATCATCATCAACATCCACAGTCTGACTTCACCCACTGTTGGGTGTAGGCCTCTTTTTTCTTTTGCCAATCCCCACGTTCCTTAATTACATCTCTAATAGTTATTAATTGTTGAAATTTAACACCTTGGAAAACACACACGTCATACAACACACCATCACTCTCCCTTACTCTAGATCAGGTACAAACACGGCACTTATCTCAAAATGTATTTTTATATATTTATTGTTTTCCTCAAATTTTCTTTTTCTTTCTACCCTCTCACTAGAAGTCGGGCGTTGGTAACTGCACCACAGTTTTAAGTTTTGCAGCTATCATCATTGTTTATGTTTTTTGTTCCCAATAAACGTTTATTATTATTAAAAAATAGGTCTATCTTTCATACGAAAATCTACATCTGTATATTTCATAAAAGTAATACTTAAAACGGCATAAAATAATAAGCGAGCTCACGTTCAACACCTAAACATAAACAGAACCTGTTGTTCTTAAGCTCGCAGGAAAAAAATATATAAAATATCTCATCACAATATTTTCTTGTATCGCACGGAGCGATAATAACTTTATGGTGCGTGTAAAATCCCTTGCAATTTGTTCGGTACATGCTTCAGTTCTAGCCCTCATCTCCCAAATGTATCTGTATTTATTACGGCATGCTATAGAGGTCTTTTAAGCAAAAAGAGGATGGGCCCCAAAAACTCAATTCCGACACTTTGCGACAAGGAAAACGGAGAAATCAAGTTAACGCACACTAGGACACCTCAGTGTCGCCGTACTGTGGTGTGAAGGAACTTATCTCTGTTTTGGTAGATAGTGGTAACAACTAAGTTTACTTATTACGATTATTAAGTTAATGTTAGTACCCAGAATCCTACTTCCTACTTTAATATATTAATATTATAAAATGTGAAAGTTTGTGAAGATGTTTGGATGTTTGTTACTCAATCACGCAAAAACGGCTGAATGGATTTAGATGAAATTTGGCACACAGTTATATTATAACCTAAATTAACACATTGGATACTTTTATCCCGGTAGTATGTTCCTGCGGGATAATTTCCGACTTCCACGCGGGCGAAGCCGCGGCCGGAAAATAGTTATGAAAAAGGCTCATAATTTATGTTTCTCTGAATTAATTTGAGTAACTTTTCCGAGAATTCTATTTGTAATCCTTCATTGCGACAGTGTCGACAGTAATTATTTGTATAATTCGGAAATCCCACGTAAATACGTCGACATTCATAGAAACATGGTTATTCAACGAAATGATTCATGTTGCAGAACAGACGGCCGATGGGGCCGAAATTCTGGAGTGGCGACCGTGTACCAGAAGACGTAGAGTTGAAAGGCCTCCCACAACACCTTGGTCATCGGTCCACCGACCGATGACCTTGTAAAGGCCGCAGGGATCCGCTGGAAGCGGGAAGCACAGAAGTGGTCCAAATGGCGGAGCCTGGGGGAGGCCTATGTTCAGCAGTGGACGTCTTTCGGCTGAGATGATGATGATGAAAATTAGTCTGCATACAACGTACTTTCTATCTTTTAAATTGAAATAGGTCGAATGTTAAGCAACAGTGTTACAAAATCCAAAATTACGGCATAAAAATATTTTAAGTAAACGCCATCGAAGCGTACCGTTAATGTAAACTAAGGCAAAGAAGGAATCCTGATTAAAAACGTCCCTTGCAAGTGTACAACAAATCGGATTCACAGAAAAACAAGGATTGATTCCGAAATAGAAAATCGTTTTATGATTTTGGGTCCGGCACCTATTGCTTGGCCGATATTCTTGGCGACCCAATTTGTTTTGCCGTATTGGCGACGTTCCTGATTGCTGGATCTATGAAAGTTTTATAGTATTGCCATAAAATAAAATGAGTAATAATAAATTAATAATATAAGCTTTTTGCTATTGCTTGTAATGTTGGTCTAAGTCGCAAGTGCTACTGCTGAACGTGGGATACTGGGTTCGATTCCCAGGTCGAGCAAAGTGGTATAGGGTTTTTCTATGTGGAATTTCTTAGTAACAGTCGAGAGTCTAGATTTGGACGTACAACCTACCGTGATGTTGGAAGTTGTTTAAGTCCTACACTAGCTCTATAAGATCATCACACTTGGTATGTTGGTTTTAAAGAACTAACATGGCGTGGCAGTCCGAGTCCGTGGGCGGTAAAAGTGTTACAGTAAAGCGTCGATTATCCGAACTAATTGGGACATGGGTATTCGGAAAACCGGTATTTTCGGATAATCGAACTACCTACATGTATACAGGGTAAGTTTTTATCCAGTGCGCAAATTGTAACCATGAATTCAGCACATCATTCTAGAACCCCTAGCGCAGAAATTTTTCACCGGTTGTACAAAAAAAAATCAGCTGTTTCATAGAAAAGTGCAATACCTACGCGGTCAAAATGTATGCAACAGCTGATTTTTTTTTGTGTATCCGGCGAAAAATTTCTGTGCTAGGGGGTCTAGAATGATATGCTGAATTCAAGGTTACAATTTGCGCAGTGGATAAAAACTTTTCCTGTATTGATTCAGCTATGACATATTTAGGAACGTACAGGTAAATGAACCCCCCCGAGTGGGTTCCCGCATTGTCGTTGCGGGGGGGCTTAGTAACCGTGGTCTCCCATCCACGGTGAAGCCAAGAGGAACCCAACGGTGGGGCCGCTCGTCAGGGCTTTTGCCTCAAAGCCGACGACGTAGCGGCCAAAAAGTAGGTTGCGGTGAGGTGCACCGCAACTGAGGTGGGCCGCGATGTCGAATGGGAGGCATCGCGGCTGAGGGTTACAGGCTGCGGTAGAGGAGGAGTGCCGGTGCTTCTGAGCAGCGCTCTTCCCTTCCGTGGCCTGGACGGGGCCGCCACCGTTTGATGGCGGACGCGGTGGGGCCGCAGGGGAGGAGGAGTGTCGGTATAGCGTCAGCCGCTCTCCCTATCCTCTGCGGCCGAAAAGTGGTAGACGGGACGGCGCGTTGTGTTCCTCACGCGCGCCGTCGGGGATGTCAGCAGCCACTGGTGGGGTCCGCAAGGGCCGATGCCTGCCAGGGGTGCGGGTTTGTTCGAAAGAGATACCACGGCCCCTGGCATACGGGCTACTGGGGGAACACGGGTGGGTTTTAGTCAGTAGAAGTCTGACACGCCCTCCTGCTCTACTCAGCAGGAGAGGTCATTTGATGATTTCCCACCCAAAAAAAAAAAAAAAAAAAAACAGGTAAATGAAAACCATTTTTACATTTATGTAACTTTAATGACAAATAGGAAATTAAAAAAAAGCGCAGAAAATCTTGTAGTAAAAGTTTACACTTTCACGCGGCAAAATTTAGTTTATTAACTAGCGGTTACTTGGAAGTGAGATAAGAGTACATTATCAAGTGAACGAGTCGCGACAAGTGCGCGAAAAATACAGCGCGGGAGGCGCGAGCGAGCCGCGACCCGCGCGTTACTACTGTTCGGATAAGCGGTCGTTCGGTTGAGCGACGTTCGGATAATCGATGGTCCACTGTATTTGGTAGTTCTATCTTGATTTTCTCAGTGGTAACCCGGATTCTGGATTTGTGCCCGATTTATGGCAATAGGCTCGCCCCGTATTAAATAGGACTTAAACGTAACTGTAAAAATGTGGGCGTACTATAGGTACATAATATGTGCCCAATGCCTCGGGGAAACAAGGCGTGATGTTATGTGATAATACATAGGTACACAGACACTACTGAAACATTAATAATACCTACATTATCAGCTTTTTAACGTTCCCTTTGCTGGGACACAGGCCTCCTCTTGAGAGGGTGTGGGCCATAAACCACCACGCGGGCCCAGTGCGATTTGGTGGATGTAACATGTCTTCGAAGTTTTGGTTCTAAGACATACCGGTTTCCTCACGATGTTTGCCTTCACCATTTTGAGAGCTGTTGTGATGAAATTATTTACACAAAGTAAAGCGCCTGCCTCGCTACGAACCCACGACCTTACAACTCGTAAGTCGGGGCCGTTACCACTGGCCTACCACTGCTCTAGTAACCTACCTATTCAGTTGTAATTTAGCAAAAAGATTGTTACAATTTATTTATTTAAACTAGTTATCACAGAAGCTTACAGATTTCAGTAACGAACTTTAAACAATGCCAAGCGTTGCATTTAAAGTTTCAAATGAAACTTTGTTCTCAAACGGTGCTGACAAAATTATATATTAAATTCTACATTGCATACAAAATGTTTGGAATACGTGCCAAAAATGTTTCGAGAACTAAATTGTTGAGTTAAAAATTATGATTTATTATTATAGAAGTGACGGGGTTCTGGCCCATTGCCTTGACCCCAAGTAGGTAGTATTCAGCTGTCTCTAAATCACACGCATAACGCCGCGTCCTAAACGGTAAGATCATCGCGTTTATATATCACTGTTTGTTTTGGAATTTGGAAGGTCCCTTCTATCGGCCCGAGCACGTGTTCGGCCGTTTTCGCCGATTGATATGAACGCAACAGTCGCGAATACGAGCGGACGACACTTTTGGCGGCGGCGGCGGACGGTGTCCTACCGTCCGCCGCCGCCGCCGCTTTACTTATGGCCTAGGTACATGGTTATAGGCACTGATAAATTGGTATTGGTTTTCGACCTTCATTTCTATGAGAACACAATAAACGAACTAATATTCGCAATCTGTCAAAAGTACAAAGATGGTTTTACGATAAAATACTACTAAAATACTTATAGTAACTTAAACTTTATTTACTTACCTGTATTATTTTGTAATTATGTCATTTTTTTAAACTTTCTTTGTATTACTATGTTTACCTCTAAAATATAGTATAAGAGCGTTTATTCTGAAAGTTGGCAACGTCGCAAATAGCTGTCAAATATTTACCTGTTTTTATTCATTTGTTAATATTACTGTATGGAAATATGAAATATCGCTAACTACTGACCTAACATATGAAAAATGATTTGCAATTATAACACTGAATTTGATGTTGTAACCGTTTTAAGTGTAAAAAGGGCATTTTGAAAGTTTCCAAGTTCTTTTTTTTGCGTCTAAAACTAAATCTTCGGTGTTAAGACATTATTTATTGCATTTCATAATCAATATTATTCAGTAGTTAGCGATATTTCATATTTCTATACAGTAATATTGCTAAATTAATCAAAAAAGTGTAATATTTGACAGCTATTTGCGACGTTGCCCATTTTCAGAATAAACGCTCTTAACACAACACGCTTATCTCCATCCTAAACAAAACTAAGTCCAACATTGTTACCACCAAAATCTTCACCGACTTAAGAGTTCCTACGTACTATCAAGATGAGAAACATTCAAACAATCGTACTTCCCTTTTTATCTCCCTATGCTAATCGAAAAGTTTCTACGGCATCGCCTAGTTTTCTTAATGCAACGCGTTCAGTATCGGACACCGGAGTTTTTAAGACTTACGTAAAATATTGAAAAAACTTTCAACGTTATCCTATCTTTATAGTTCAGCAGTTAAAGTTGTCCTATCGGAAAAATATAGGCATTAAAATAACTGGGTAGTAGTTTGATTACTTTAGTGGGATTGCTTCCGGGAAATATTATTAGGGTTCATATTTTAAAGCTTTTTCATCATATGAATGTCTATGAACTGCCTCGTTGGTCTAATGGTCACAAACGCTACTGCTGAGCTTGAGTCTTGGGCTCTGCCAGGGGTGCAAATTGTTCGAAAGAAATACCGTGGCCCCTGGCACACAGGCAACTGAGGGAACACGAGTGGGTTTTAGTCAGTAAAAGTCTTACACTTGCTCCTCCTGCTCCACTCAGAGCGGGAGAAGTTATTTGATGATTTCCCACCCTCAAAAAAACAAAAGTTCTTGGGCTCAACTTGGGACAAACTGTCATTAAATGATAAATGATTTTATTTCTGTAAGTAGGTTTGTACAAACACTTTTACACGTCAATCATATTTTTTAAACTAGATGAGGTCGGCGTTTCCGTATCTGACTACTCTGAGAAGAAAGGCCGAAACAAACTCAGAGGTCACAGTCTCTTTTAAAGTCCAGACATAATCTTGGTCAGATCATGTGAAGACCATGTGGATTGGTGTCTGAAATGGTCTTTTGAGGAAAGAACCACACAGGTTGAGTGAACCTGTCCATTCAGTGCACGCATGTATCAGTAATCATACGGCTCAACTCAGAACTTGAGGAGCTCAACGATTTCACGAATAATACCAAAGAAAGGACATTTGGGTATGCCGCATAAAGTACTCAAACTGCCAGATTAACATTAAAAACGAACTGAGAAAGAGACGAAACACAAAAACAAAAATACCACATAGTCCTCACATTCACAATAATTAAAACAAAAATAATATTATACTTCTCAAAGTAAATATTCATGTCAAAGTGTATATAATAATAATCAAATGTCAAAGAGCAAAACAAAGAAAAAACAACATTCAGTACACAACATTGGAGCAGGTCAATCCCAAACTTTTTTGTCCTCAATATAATCTTTAACGGTATAAAAGGCTTTCAGGCACAACTTACGTTTGATGAATGATTTAAATTTATTGAGACTTAGATCTTGAACATGGCTTGGAAGTTTATTATAAAAGCGTATACATTGACATCTGAATGACCCACCTATTTTCTTGTGCCTTGTTGATGGTACAACAAATTTGTGTTTGTTCCTAGTATTTATACTATGGATATCACTGTATTTTTTAAACAATTTAATATTTTTATGAGCATATAAAAGATTTTCATATATATACTGTGAAGGCATTGGTTTTCTTCCTCTTGGAATTTCTCAGTGGATGCCTGGACTGGAGTCTGGATTTACGCCGGGTTGATGGCATTAGGCTCGCTTTTACTACATGGGAGTTAAACATAATTAGCGAAATGTGGGTGTACTTAAGGTACACCACTGCTAAACTCTTCGGGGATTTTAGGCAGGTGTTATATTTATCTTTTTTGAATTTCGATGCATACGTAAAGGTTACCTACACCAAGCTTACGAGTATATAAAACTTTACTGTTTTTTAAGATACTAACGTATATTTTATCGAGAGAATATAAATCTTATAATGAAAGTTCTTCATAATTACTGGAATAGATACAAGTTCAAAGGTACCATTGTTGTAAAATCTTCTTAATTGAATGCGAATATAAAATTATTTTCATTTAATAATAAAGTCACAAGATTATAAAAACTGAAACTAAATAAAATTTTATACACAGATGCTGGTTTATTTAACAAAGAAAATAATTTATTTTATTTAAACCCAAAGGGCAGGTCGTAAATAGCAGAATAAGAAAGTTACATTCCTCTTTGTGAAAAAATTTAGTTTACTTTAATAGATTTTAATTAAATATAGCTATCTAAAACTTTAAACAAAGACAGCGTCTAGTCGACTGTTCAATAGATAATTATATTTCTTTTTAAAACATAAGTTTAGATCAAAGAAGACATTTAAATAGTTTTTTGAGAAAAGTTCATAAACCTATAGCTTATTTTAAAATGTTTAATAACAAAAAAGGTACAAACACAAAGGTAAACATATTTAAGTACCTTAATTATCTATTCTAATAATAATCTAATAATATAATAAAGAGGAAAGATTTGATTATTTGTTTGTTTGCACTGTCTATGCTCCGAAACTACTGAACCGATTTGAGAAATTCTTTCACTGTTGGGAAGCTACACTATCCCCGGGTGACATAGGCTACATTTTATCCCCATATTTCCACGGGAACGGGAACTACGCGGATGAAACCGCGGAGCGCTGCTAGCAGATTATAAAATGAAACCTGATTTAAGAACCTATTATTGTTCCGAACCTGCAGCTTTTGTTAGTGGTTGCTGCTAATTCATTTTATAAACCAAGCATCCTTGAAGTTAAGCCATGAATTTACACTTCAAAAAGGAAATTATTAGAAGCAACATAAATAACGTAGATTGTAGAGCTTTTATCAGCACTAAAAACACCATTACCAAGCAATAAACGGTCCAACGGTTACTACAATACACTGAATAGATGGAAACGTCACTCCATTTTGTAACATACGTTCAAAATCTGCATAAAAGCTACCGCAACTCAAATAAACCTCAACTTCACAGTACATTTACCGTCATTTACCACTTGTGCTTACAATGTAAGTGGACGTTTGTATCCGTCATACGAAGTACGTACGACCACTGAAATCCATGCTATGGGAAATGAGCTTAGAAGTACATCGCTGACGTATCTAAGTTGCGTACTTTTGTTTTATAGCTATGGCGTATATGTTTTTGTAAAATGTAACAATGAACACATTTTTCAAATAGAAATAATTGAACAAAATGGTAAATGTTGTAGAGCAGGGTTTCGCAACCTTTCTTTTGTTGAGCCCACTCAGATCACCTATACTAATATCATAAAGAGGAAAGATTTGATTGTTTGTTTGTTTGCCTTGAATAGGCTCCGAAACTACTTAACCGATTTGAAAAATTATTTCACTTTTGGGAAGCTACACTATCCCCGCGTAACTTAGGCTATATTTTATCCCCGTATTTCCACTGGAACCTTAACTACGCGGGTGTAACCGCGGAGCGCTGCTAGTAAATAATATTTTCCCCTTAAATTTTTTTATGACAAAAAAGGAGCACATTATTTTGACAACTTTTGTTTATAAAAAGTATAGTTAATTCTACAAAATTTACTTCAAACAAATTTTAGTTTCATTTTGACACAGAATCAATGATATTTAAGATATTTTACTCACGCGTTTTTTTTTTAAACATTGTCCCCCTGGTTGGGAACTCCTGCTATAGAGTATAAACAAAGAAAAATATTTTAAATTAGAAAATATTAACGTTCCTTAAAAATAACTTAACCAATTTGAAGCAGAAAAACAGCCGTTATGTAACTAAAATCTCGGCCAAAGTCTTATAAAAAATATATAACATTATTTTTCTCCGACAAACAAAATCATATTTTTCTCCAGAATCCAAGTCCGTTGCCTAACACAGTTTTCCTTTAATCACCTCACAACGAAAAGGTCCAACAAATCTCTCAGGTACACCGTATTACTTAACTAAAAGAGCAGAGGCCGAACGGAAGTGAGGGCAGAAAATATAGTCCATAATTTAATACATCTAAAGGGTAGATATCTTTTTAGGGGTACACGACAAAAAGGCGCTACCCTTATTGAATGGAAGGTCCACATTATTCACACATTATATTCGGACGACAATATAAACGTAGACATAATGGGATTGAGTTTTATTTTCGTGATGTTAAACATATTTTTCCATAGAATGTACTGACGCGTTGAGGACATTGTTTGTAAAATGACGGGGCTTTTTTCAGGCCAGTCTTTGATGAAAAAAAAAACAACATTTTTGTATGGAAAGCTAAACAAAACCAGAATGTTTATAGGTCTTACACAACATGACTAGCTGGCCTATTTATGTTAAATTAATTAGGTCATTATCTGCCTAGCCTTTTCCCAACTATGTTGGGGTCGGCTTCCAGTGTAGCCGGATGCAGCTGAATAACTATTATTTACATGGAGCGACTGAAGTTACTGTAAGTAAGTAACTTTCGGGCTTCTGACGACGACTGTCAAAGATCCACGAATGACAGCCGGGAACCAAGGCTTTACGTGCTTTCCGAGGCACAAAGGGATCTTGGTATGCAAAGATGGTCACCCATTCAGGGACCAACCGCGGCAAGTGTTGCTTAACCTGACCGATCGACCTGTGCGGCTGTTATTACTTAGCCCAAGCTCAATCATGTAACAGAAATAAAATAATATTATCTTTTAACTCAATATTAAAATATAACAATGCACAAGACCCTTTGTAACATTTTCAAGAACTCGGCACGTAATCCTAGCTCAGTAGTACAGCGAACGATTTTTCAATCACGCTAGAAAATTGCATTTTTCTTCTTTGATGAAGCACCTCACTATTAATCTTACTATACGAAGGCATAATCCGGCGAAGGAGCGGTTAGCTGTATAAAGTTCCCTGGAGTAGTAAAACATACTTATTTTTAAGCTCGTCCCTCTTACGATTAAGTCTTCAAGTCACATACAGTGGCAACGAGCTGGTTTTAAAATGAAAGATGAAAGAGAGTTGAGTCCATTGCTTTGTTGGTGCTACAACAACCTGAATGGGATGATAAACTACTGATACACTGAAGGTTGATTTCACTCGCGGGGAACAAAAATAACTTCTAAAGCTGAGATAAGATTTTCACTTACGTTTTTGATTTATTAATGGTCCTTTTAATAGTGATCACTTAACAAATAATTGACAATTTAAATCATTATTTTAAAGACACACAGTACTTACATTGTTGCCCCTATGTAATAGGGAAAAATACTGCAATAAATAAGGCTCCTCTAAGCTCTAACGTAAAGTAAATAAGGTTCGAACTTATAAAATAGCGCGGCGCGCACGTAGCTACTATATTCTGATTTGTAACACTCACCTTAAACTTTGAGAAATGACGGAATCAAAATAAAGCGGAACATAAAAAAATCAATAGGTATATTAAGATCGTAAAAACCTCGAACCTATCAAATCAGCGTGATTTTATGATTTCCATAAAACACGGTCGATTGGTTTTTCTTTTGCAATTTCTTATATTGCACCGAGGAAAGTTGGATCAATTAAAATTTTACTTGGCCCGGTGTGAATTCCGAAAAAACGTATTAACATAAAACATTCGTTATTTTCAAGGCGAAGAAGTTTTATGGTTTGTAAAATATTGAGGGCATAAATAAAGCGGCTGTCTTGTTTAACAGCACGTCCCCGCACCTCGGCTCTACGTAAAGTCGTATTTTATCTCGGATTCTCTTATTCGTGAAAAATAAAAAAATATGGATATAAAATTGCCAACGTGCACAGTTTTGGATGCTGGTTACCGTCCCGCGAGGCAGTTCGTAATTGGACATAGTTTTATGTGGATTTAGGTGTACTTACTCGCAATTTTTGTGATTACGCGATAAATAACTTACGAGTTTTCATGTGAAGAATTTTCTAACTTGGTCAAAAACTCTTGAAGAACAACCTTTGTAGAACTCGCTTGTTTTTTTATTTATTTCTTTTTTACCGCAAGACTTATGCCCGCGACGACGCACATATATGAATTTTAAAAGCGTCCCCAATAGTTTACGTTCTTTTCCCTAAAGGGTAGTAAATCGTTCTTTCACGCGGTATGGGGATAATGCCGCTCGTGTTTGGGTTTGCTCCAGTATTTTTCCGAGTTATTGATAGGGTTACACTTGCCTTAGTGATCAATTTCTTGCAGTTTTTAGTAGGTAATAATCAATTGTAAATTCTTACTAATATTATAAAATCGAAAGTTTGTATGTATAGATGTTTGTTACTCTTTCACGCAAAAACGGCCGAACGGATTTGGATGAAATTTGGCACACAGATAGATTATAACTTAGATTAACACATATGATACTTTTTATCCCGGTAGTACGTTCCCGAGGGATAATAGTTTAAAATATAAAAAACAAATAAGAAATGTTTACTTTAAAAAGTAGAACTTTTTTTAAATTGGTATTCTACACAAAGTACCAGGTTTTCATAACTTGGTAGGAGCTCACCTAACATAGTTGTATCAGCTAGAAAACGCTTTATGCCTTGGAAGTACCAGGTTGGCGTAAATTGGTAGTAGCACATAATTGTGTCAGCTAGAAAACGTAAATCCTACTAATATTATAAATGTGAAAGTTTGGATGTTTGTTACTCAATCACGAAACAACAGCTGAAAAGATTTGGATGAAATTTGGCATACAGATAGATTATACCTGGATTAATACATAGGACTTTTATCTCGATAGTACTTTCCCGTGGGATAATTTCCGACCTCCGCGCGGGCGAAGCCGCTGGCAAAAGCTAAGTCTTTATAAATAAATAGAAATGCGTGGGGTCGGGGAGACCCCTGTCAGGAACGAAGTGCCTTACGTTTTTTCTTGAACTCCAAAATTAAATGTAACGTCGTTTACTCTATCTCTAAAACTGTCTATACTTATCCTTATTATTGCCTCAGCACCCTCGAAAACCACAAAATCAACCCCATTATGAATAATTCCAAAATTACCGCAGCACCCATCCTGATTTTTTTTTTGGCCTTAGCCCCTTCGAGAACTAGGAAAACGACACCCATGAAAATTTTAAAAAATCAGCGGCCGTCTTGGATTTTCATTTTGACATCACTATTGGTAATAACACCGTCAATAACCATGAAAACTATGCTTATATCCGTCTCGTGCCTTCTAATATTATAAACTAGCTTTTGCCAGCGGCTTCGCCCGCGCGGAACTTTCATTCCCTATTTAACTCCCTTAGGGGTTTAATTTCGAAAAATCCTTCCTTATTCCTTGCCTACATTATAAAGGGAACCGCTGTACAAAATTTCAGCTTTCTAGATCCAAGGGTTTGGGCTGGGCGTTGACGAGTCAGTCAGTCAGGACTTTTCTTTTTATTTATATAAATGTGAAAGTTTGTATGTTTGGATATTTTTTACGCATAAACGGTTAAACAGTTTCGGATTAAATTTGGGACAGATAATTCATAACCAAGATTATCATATAGGATTCTTTTTATTCTGGTTGTACGTTTCTGTGGGATAAAGTTCTACATTCACGCGAGCGAAGCTACTGGCAAAGCTAGTATTTAATAATAAGTCGCATAACGCGTTATCGTTATGTCCCGCACTTAAGTAACGATTTTTAAAATCGTAGTCGTACGCAATCTGCGTTAAAAAACTTCGTTCCAATAATAAACGTAGATTGACCCATGATTATTTTTGCTACATTGTTTGTTTCGCGACGTAATCACGGTTTGACTTACAAAACTCTTGATCAGTATAAGTTACGAAACTTATACTAACCTAATTCCCCCAGCCAAACCTTTCATCTCAGAAAGTAATCCAAAACTTTTCTCCTCTAAAAAAACTAATCAATCTCGCTAAGTTAGTTTGGCAATCCTAGTATAAAAGCCTTATTTAGGGATGACAAACTAACTTACCAGGCATACGAATGTATAAAGCTTTTTAACAGTCAACAGTTATAGGCTAAAAATGAGAAATTGTTCGGCGTTTGAACAGTAGGAGTTGGTTTCGACGTCGGCGTCGGCATTAACGATTTAAATGGGCCGTCCTATCAAAACAGAGGTCCACAAAGATTCCGGTTTTCGTTTTGGCAACGTGATTTGTCTGCAGTTTGATTTGATTCTAAGATTGATTTTAAATCATGTTGTTGGAAGTTATTACGTAACGACGGCTTTAATGTATTTTTTATGGTTAAAAAAAGGTTTCAAAGGTCAGGTTCTTTATTTTGGTCAAGTGTTTTTTCTTTAACTTACTTATTTAGATTAAAATAGATTGCTAACAAGCCGCGGATAAAACCCAATGGTCACGCATTACCACTACACAGGAATATAGATGGTGTCATGTGTCTGTCTCCATAAAACCTCATCATCGTTTCAGCCATGAATCACCCACTGTTGGGACAGGCCTCCTCTAACATCTAACAATCGGTTCCGTGCGTCCCTCATTCAGTTTTTTCACCGCGATCGTTAACCCACTGCACTTTTAGACGTCCCTGGTTTCTCTGGCCACCGTTTCATTTAAAACGCTTTAACAGGATCACAGCTCTCGTTCTTTACGTAATAAGCAGGTATAAAATAAGATTTTTCATTTAGAATCAGTGGCACTATTATTTGGTAGTTATCTACCAGACCAATTCTAGTATGAAATCTTCGACTATAGACACAAACGGGAGTGAATTGCTACAGCCCTCTAAGAATGTTCAGCACCGTTCATATCGTACAGCTGTCCTAATCACCAACTACATCTCTTCACGAGCATACCGAGCAAACAAAATAACGACGAATGAGATTGAGCAAAATGAATGAAAGTTTAGTACCTACCAAAGCGACGCTCTATTATGATTTGGCCTGTCCTAAGACAACACTGGAGGGCTCGCGAGGCATTCGCCCTTCATTATGCCCTCGTAACTTGTTTGTCTGTAGTTTGATTTTATTATCAGTTTCATATGGTGGCTTTGTTACTGTTTGAATAAATTGCCTGCTATATTTAGAAGAGGTTCGAAGGATAGTGTTCTTTTTTAAAATTACAATTACAATTTTTAAAAATAAATCAATTAACTATATTACAACAGCTTCCGAAAGAGTGGGTCTTAAAATGAACATGGACAAGACAAAGGTCATGTCGAATGCCCGTGTAACACCCACTCCCATGACGATCGGAGGCGCTACACTCGAAGTTGTTGCCGAGTACGTTTACCTAGGACAGACTGTTCAGTTAGGTAAGTCCAACTTCGAGAAAGAGGTCAATCGTCGAATCCGACTCGGCTGGGCAGCATTCGGGAGACTTCGCAATATCTTTTCGTCCCAAATACCACAGTGTCTCAAGACGAAAGTCTTCGACCAGTGTGTGTTGCCAGTGAAGACCTATGGTACAGAGACGTGGTCGCTCACAATGGGCCTTATCAGAAGGCTTAAAGTCACCCAAAGGGCAATGGAGAGGGCTATGCTCGGAGTTTCCCTACGCGATCGAATCAGAAATGAAGAGATCCGCAGGAGAACCAAGGTAACCGACATAGCCCGAAGAATTGCCAAACTTAAGTGGCAGTGGGCAGGGCACATTGCTCGCAGAACAGATGGCCGATGGGGCCGAAAGGTTCTGGAGTGGCGACCGCGTACCGGAAGACGTAGAGTGGGAAGGCCTCCCACAAGGTGGACCGATGACCTTGCGAAGACCGCGGGTATCCGCTGAATGTGGGAAGCTCAAGACCGGTCGAAGTGGAGGAGCCTAGGGGAGGCCTATGTCCAGCAGTGGACGTCTTTCGGCTGATATGATGATGAAGATGATGATGATGATATTACAACAGTCATGTTTCCGCTCCTTCGTTTTTCTATATATTAAAGCAGTAGGAACGTATAAAAATAGTTTTGCTGCAAAGATTACGGAGTCAGCAAAGTTGACCGCCACAGGGAGTGCTGGAAATACTACTAAGTATCATCACTTTTGAAGCCCATTTTATGGGCCATAACCAGTCAAGTCAATTAAGAGCTAAGTAGAGTACCTATTTAACAACTTCATACTCAAGGCAGATGTGAGTAGAAATGGGAGCCAGACACTCCTAAAAGGATATATTATCTGTGTCACCCTGTCACCTTGGGCACGCCACGATTGCGGTGGTTAGTCCCCTCTTTGAGAAGTGGTTTGAGAGGCGGCATGGCGTCCTCACCTTCCGCCTGACGCAGGTCCTCACCGGACACGGTTGTTTCGGGAGGTTCCTGTTTCGGATAGGGCGGGAGAAACGCCCGGGTGTTTCCACTGCGAAGATCGCCCTGAGGACACGGTGGCGGTCTGCCCAGCTTGGGTGGAGCACCGCCGTGTCCTCGTGGAGGTGATCGGCGGCGGCGATCTCTCGCGTCCGGCCCTGGTCCAGGCCATGGTACGGAGCGAGAGGGCATGGAGAGCCGTCACCTTTTTGACGATTTCCCACCCAAAAAAAAAAAAAAAACCCTGTCACCTCATGGTCTTCAGAAATGTCTGGTGTGTGGTACTCACAACCGGTGTGCGTGTATGCAGATTTATGAAAGTAAAAGCAAAAGGAGTATGCAAGGATTTAAGTGGATGCAGTTCTGTATTTTTGCCTACCCATAAAGGGATAAGACGTGACTTTATGTATGTATGTGTGTATGTTTGTTATTTAATATTACCTTAATTTCTACGACATCTTGTGTTATTCCAAATAATTGAAACACAGCTTAAAATGTAACTGCAGGAACAACAATGAAAACTATTTCTCTCACGATTCAATCGTTAATTTTCGACATAAAACTGAGTTGTTAAACTCTCCAGACTTTACGGTCTGTGTTAATTACAAAAGCCAACCGGCCCCGGCTTACAATGTGTGAAATAATTTGTATTTAAATTATTTAAACAGCGCCAAGGTTTCATCAAAATGGAGGAAGACAAATTGATATTAAATGTGATATGAAAGCGGTTAATAACACAAAGTAATATGTGAAGATATTGCAGCCAGCAATGGTGGTTGGAACAATATATGTATGGCTTATTATGTACACAAAAACCAACTTCAGAAGGAAAGAGTTTTTCTCTGACTAAACTTGATGTACGAAAGCCATGATAAAAAGTTTTCCGTATTACGTGATCAGATTAGCATAAGATAATCTACGTAGTTTGCCCTAATATAGAAGTCGGCGATGTAGGTCAAATGGTTAGTCTGTAAGTTTAGTACTTTTCTCGTTATTTTAATAATTTTAGTCTTTGGGGTCCCGTATGTGTTGCCGGGCGTAAAAGAATAGCACCATCCCATTTCTTCCAGTGGGTGTCGTAGAAGGCGACTAAGGGACTTACTAGAGAATGGGCAGCAGCGTTCTCTATGTATTTTACCACCATACTGCGATCGCCAACCCGCCTGCCAAGCGTGGCGATTATGGCAAAACCCCCCCAAAAAATGACAAGCAGCCCTACAAAACGGCCCCTAGTACCCGGCGGCCCGCCTACCCTTGGCTACGGTAGCGGCCAAGGTAACGGTGAGGCAAGGGGTGCTAAGAATCTCCGGAAGAGATCTGGCTACCAAAACAAACGGAAACTGCACCTGGCAACGTACAACACGCGTACACTCCGGACCGACGAGAAGATTACCGAACTCGAGGAAGAATTGAGCAGGTTACGGTGGGGTATAGTAGGGTTATCTGAAGTTCGAAGAGAGGGGCAGGACTCGATAATCCTCAAATCCGGTAACCTGCTCTATTTCCGGGAGGGCGACCAGCAGTCCCAAGGTGGTGTCGGGTTTATTGTCCATAGGTCCCTTGTGACAAACGTGGTGAAGATCGAGAGTGTGTCGACCAGGGTGGCGTACCTTATACTCAGAATATCCGCAAGATATTCGCTGAAGGTCATACAGGTCTACGCCCCGACCTCGACACACCCCGACGATGAGGTGGAGACCATGTATGAGGATATATCCAAAGCCATGCATGGCTCTAAAACTCATTTCACCGTTGTCATGGGGGACTTCAACGCGAAACTGGGCAAACGGAACGAGGATGAGCTGAGAGTGGGGCAATTTGGAGTTGGACGACGGAACCACCGGGGTCACTTGCTGGCCAGTTTTATGGAGAAGGAAGGCCTCTTTATGATGAACTCCTTCTTCAGGAAACGGGAGCACAGAAAGTGGACCTGGCAGAGCCCTGATGGTGCAACTAAAAACGAGATTGACTTCATTATGTCGACGAAGAAGCAAATATTCAATGATGTCTCTGTGATCAACGCGGTGAAAACCGGAAGCGATCACCGCATGGTAAGAGGCACATTGAATATCAACATCAAGCTAGAAAGATGTCGACTAATGAAGTCTACGCTCCGTCCAGCACCGATCCAGGTCCAAAACCCCGAGAGCTTTCAGCTCGAACTCCAGAATCGTTTCGAATGCCTAGGGAGCTCCGTGGACGATTATAACGATGGGTTCGTGGAAACTGTCCATACGGTCGGGTCTAAGTTCTTCAAGACCCGCCGTACTAATGGCAAAAAGAAACTCTCTGATCCTACTCTGCAGCTAATGGAGGAGAGGCGTGAAATGATCCTGCAGTCTTCAGACGACGCGCTAAAGTACCGACAGCTCAATAGACAGATATCTAAGGCCTTGAAAAGCGACCTTCGCCGTTTTAATACGGACCGCATAAAGGACGCGATAGAGCGGAACAAGGGCTCCAAGGTCTTTTCAAGAGATCTGTCTATTGGACAGAGTCAGCTTGCGAAACTGAAGACCAATGATGGCAGGATCGTTTCCTCCAAGCCGGAGCTGTTGAGAGAGATCGAGAGTTTCTATGGACAGTTATACACGTCAACAAGCAACCCCGTTACGGATCTGGCAAACGACCCAAGAGCCAGATTGACCCGACACTATACCGAAGATATCCCGGACGTTAGCTTGTACGAGATTAGGATGGCTCTGAAGCAGCTAAAAAACAACAAGGCGCCGGGTGATGACGGAATCACGGCCGAACTCCTGAGGGCCGGCGGAAAACCCGTTCTTAAGGCCCTCCAGAAGCTGTTTGATTCCGTCATACTCGAGGGCAAAACGCCACAGGCATGGAACAGAGGTGTGGTGGTACTTTTCTTTAAGAGGGGTGATAATACTCTTCTTAAGAATTACAGGCCCATCTCACTTCTGAGCCATGTCTACAAGCTGTTTTCGAGAGTCATCACGAACCGTCTCGCGCGCAGGTTTGACGACTTCCAGCCTCCCGAACAAGCCGGATTCCGTAAAGGCTTTAGCACCGTAGACCACATACATACGCTGCGGCAGGTTATACAGAAGACCGAAGAGTATAACCTGCCTCTCTGCTTAGCGTTTGTGGACTACGAAAAAGCCTTCGATTCGATCGAGACATGGGCTGTACTGCAGTCTCTTCAACGGTGCCAGATCGACTATCGGTACATCGAGGTGCTGAAGTGTCTGTATGAAAACGCCACTATGTCAGTCCGACTCCAGGACCGGACTTCGAAACCTATCCTTCTGCAGCGAGGTGTGAGACAGGGAGATGTTATCTCTCCGAAACTGTTCACCGCTGCACTGGAGGATGTCTTCAAGGTTCTGGACTGGAAAGGGGCTGGCATCAACATCAATGGCGAGTACATCACTCACCTTCGGTTTGCCGATGACATAGTCGTCATGGCTGAGACCATGGAGGACCTCAGTGCAATGCTCGATGACCTCAGTAGAGCTTCCGAAAGAGTGGGTCTTAAAATGAACATGGAGAAGACAAAGGTCATGTCGAATGCCCATGTAACACCCACTCCCATGACGATCGGAGGCGCTACACTCGAAGTTGTGACCGAGTACGTTTACCTAGGACAGACTGTCCAGTTAGGTAAGTCCAACTTCGAGAAAGAGGTCAATCGTCGAATCCGACTCGGCTGGGCAGCGTTCGGGAGGCTTCGCAATATCTTCTCGTCCCAAATACCACAGTGTCTCAAGACGAAAGTGTTTGACCAGTGTGTGTTGCCAGTGATGACCTATGGTACAGAGACGTGGTCGCTCACAATGGGCCTTATCAGAAGGCTTAAAGTCACCCAAAGGGCAATGGAGAGGGCTATGCTCGGAGTTTCTCTACGCGATCGAATCAGAAATGAAGAGATCCGCAGGAGAACCAAAGTAACCGACATAGCCCGAAGAATTGCCAAACTTAAGTGGCAGTGGGCAGGGCACATTGCTCGCAGAACAGATGGCCGATGGGGCCGAAAGGTTCTGGAGTGGCGACCGCGTACCGGAAGACGTAGAGTAGGAAGGCCTCCCACAAGGTGGACCGATGACCTTGCGAAGACCGCGGGTATCCGCTGGATGTGGGAAGCACAAGACCGGTCGAAGTGGAGGAGCCTGGGGGAGGCCTATGTCCAGCAGTGGACGTCTTTCGGCTGATATGATGATGATGATGAGTCTTTGGGGATGTAAAATGTTCTTTCAATACTGCTTTTAACTCATTTAGGCCGATGCACTCTGCACAAAGCTCCAAATATTTCCATTGTTATGACCTGTTCTTTCGATTTTCAACTCTCTTTATATCGTTTCTTATTTTTTTCAACACTATTTATTTCGGAAAATTTAATTATCCATGAAATTGACTACCAAATTAAATTGTCAAATCACAACTGTCATTCTTTGACAGTTGTCCTTAATTGGAAAACAATATAATTGAGGAACTACATAGTAAACCACTTCAGAGTTTCAAAGTTTTACATTTCGTTCCAAAAAACGGTTTTTCAGAAAATCAAGAACCAACATCTCCAAGGACCACACGTGCCGACCGTATAATTAGTAGCAATAATAAAGACGTTTATTACAGCAATAACGTAGCAATGATACCTAAGTATTGTCGCTCGGCTCCTTAGATTTTACGACGTCACTTTAAGGAGACGCACTCCTCGTAAACTTAATTAAGTGCAAACGTAACACCTACCGAAATTAAACGCATTATGTGTGTTGCTCCTGAGATTGCTTCCCGCTGATTGTGTTATAAAAGTTTTATTGTGTTTTAATATATCTTAGGGAGGTAATGTAAATATTATTGTGGAGGGGTAAAGTGGTTGGGAAGAGCCTCAGGCGATGAGATTGTGTTTGTTAACGAAAATGATTGTGACTAAGGGATTAGGTTAAGTTAGGCAAAGAAAACAGGCAGTAGTAGGAACTTCTCTTTGATTTAATGAAAACATATCTTTGAAAAATTGGCTACGCTTATACAAAATAAGTTTTTAACTAGTGCGCAAACTGTATAACCGACGAAATGTTTCTGTGCTGGGGGGTTTAAAATGATATACTGAATCCATGGTTACAGTTTGCGCACTGGTTAAAAATTTACCCTGTATATGAAAAAGTGGCATGAAAGTAGACTAAATGATGTGAAAATGCGTTCTTTGCGAAGCATGTATGGTGTAACTATTAATAGGTTGAGGAATGATTTGATACAACAACGTTGCCACAAAGAAGATGTAAGTAGTGACATTTTTTTTAAAGAGATGGTATCGTCATACTGAGAGGATGAGTGAAAAACTACTAACAAAAAAGGTATTTACAAGGCAGATGTGAATTAAAATGCGAGGAGGACAAAGAAGACAATGAGGACAGAAGAAATAAGAAGAAAGACATTTAGTGACCTTTTTGGTGATTAGTAGCACGTGGCGTTCTGTATTTTCTGCCCATGAGAAGGAAAGCGTGAGTTTATGTATGAATGTGTGTATCTTTTGTGATCTCTAATATTCGAGGTGATTATTGGGATAATTCATGATGAGATTAAGATAAAATTTGGCTGTATTATTCTTCAATTAGTCTGTAAATGCTTTCCTGGCTGGAAAGAGTCTTGAGCATTTGCCAACAGATGTGGAAGGCATCGTGTCTCGTGTTTCCTTCTAGATATTAAAATACGCCGTAATCGTATACGCGTTAAGTTGCATAAAGCTTTTTTTAAGCGCAAGGCCTGTCTTTTTCAAAATATTATTATACATAAAAAGGTTTGATTTCTATATTATAACGTAAAAAATGATACATATCTTTCTTTGTCATAGATCTAGAATTTTCATTAAAGATTTTATGTAGTGTTGTTAAAACTAAATGCGTCTCAGACAGAATAAGAATCTTCTAATACGTAACAAAGAAGAATAAATATTCAAAACGTTACCTCATAATTTATACTCGGTCCGCTTCTACGGGACATGCATGTATTACTGTCAGATCTAGCGGTCATGGCAAAGTAACTATTTGTTAGTGACTCCCTCAAAGCTGCCCCGACCAACACCGTTTGCGGAGCAAGCTAAAGCCAAAAGGACGATGCGGTCTACTTTCCTAGCCCTGGGGCTCATTGCATGTCTGAAAGCATTTTCAGCTTTAAACCTCATGCAAAAGATCAAAGGAAAAATGTGTGATAAATATAGTTAAAACTTTTTGGGTGGGCCTTAATGAATGAAAGAGGGCAAATAAAATCTTTATCTGTTTTACTTAGGATGTAACTGGAAACTAGGCGACTGAAATAATTTTTATATACCTTCACTGTATCAAATCGTGACTACAACTACATTATGATAGATATTACCATATTTTTTTTAGATTTTAAACATAACTGGCAAAATGTGGGTGTAGGTGCTCTAGGTACGCCTCTGGCTAGCCCTTCGGGATAAACAAGTGTAATGTTATTTTTTGTGTTTATTTTCATGCTACAGACTACAGCATAATCTATACGTATAATAAAATTAGTAACGAAGAATTTTTGTGCATTTGTCTGGCTGTATGCTCCTGATTGGCATAAAACGGCTAAAACAATTTGGATGAAATTTGGCACAGACATAGTTTATAACCTGGATGAACACAGGGTATTTCAGTTAGGTAGGTAGATGGTTGGTAGTAGGTTTCCAAGGACAATTTTTCATCAGACGCAACGAAAGCTAGTTAGTAATATCACTTTACAGACATCTTCTTAAATACGTAAAATTACATTCCGTAAAAATAGAAACATAAAAATGTGTGTATTTATATTTTACGAGTTTCATGACAATATTCTGTTCAATTCCAAAATAAGCAATAAAAGCCACTCCATCCAAAATTCTAAAACGCCACCTTATAAAGAAACACCTTTGTCACATTATTTCATTGTATCAACTCCGTCACAGCATAGTCAAAGCCTCATAAAAAAGTCGCCGGCAAATGACATTATCTTTAGAAAGTATTTTAATTCGATGAAGGAAGTTCCCGTGAAGTTCCCGTCTTGGTCGTCGGCAATACGTTGTCGGACGATTTGCATTTTTATGAAAACGTTTTACGGGTCGGTCGGGGTCCTCACCGGCGGCTTGTAGGGAATGAGTTTGACTTACTATACATAGGAATTCCTAGTTGAACAGTCGGATACTAGGATAAATATTTTATCAGGTAGAACAGATGAGTAATCTTTTTTGACTAGGTATTTTCTCACTAGTTTGTCCATTGAACGTAGCTGGGTCATTCTCAGGAGACTCATTATTTGGTTGACTTCGGTGTCATTTTTTTTTAAATTTAGGCCTTGTTAACATGAAATATCAAATCTAGAGTTAATTTAAAGCATGTTAGTAGTAGAGTGTTAACTCTAGATTTGATATTTCATGCCTAAATTAGAACACAAACAAAAATGACACCGAAGTCAACCAAATAATGAGTCTCCTGAGAATGACCCAGCTATGCAATACTAATTTGGCTTGGTAATGACATGCAGAGAGACTCATTCAAATGTTTGTGGACGTTCAACTACACGTCAATCAGAACCTACCTAGCGTCACTCGACCTACGAAAACCGCACCGAGTGCTATACAATAAAACCATCTGATGTCACTGAGAAAGTTGGAAGCGAAGGTTAGTCATTCATTATTCATTTGCCTGACTCACTCATAATCTTACTAGTCTTTTCCCAACTATATTGGGGTTGGCTTCCAGTCTAATCTGCAGGTGAATACCAGCTATTTTACATGGAGCAGTCGCTACCTGACTCACCGATACCCCTTGGCAAGACTGGTTGTCACACTTTCGGGATTCTGATGACCCGTAACGACTGCCAAAGATCCACAAATAACAGTCGGGACTAATGGCTTAACGTGCTATCTGAGGCACGGAGGAGTCTTGGTATGTAAAGATGGTCGAACATCCACGGACCAACCGCGGTATGCATAGCTTAACCTGATCGATCGACCGTTACTGCTGTTATTTCTTAGCCACAAGCCCCTCTTGCCTGATTCACTGTTATATTTAGGTATCTTTGTACGCCATTATTTTTTGAGATAACTGAAAATGAAAGCAAAAGACATTAAAATAAATACAGCTGCATAAAAACTTGCACTCAAAATAATAGTGACTATTTTAACACAACTAGCAGCGAGATGTAATGAAACGAAAATATTATGAGTTGTAACATTATCCCAGTACCTACTTCATATAAATTATCCAGCTACGTTACGTACGTTTTCAAAGTTTGAAGACATTTTCCAGTTTAACGTGAGGTATTCTCTTTATTCATCATGCATAATGTTCAGCTGTCATGTTCCCGCGTTGCTTAGAGTTTGTTCGTGTTTGTACGTGATATAAATAATTAAATAAATGTTCACGCACATAGCTTTACTACACTTTACACTGGGATTGCGTGTGAATCTCCATTCAAATCAAGTGAGTGTCTGTTTTAGCATATAGGCTAGACCTTTTTAGAGTTCCGTACCCAACGGGTGCTAACGGAACCCTATTACTTAGCCTCCGCTCGCTATACGTCTGTCTGTCCGTACCGAATCGTAGTAGGTAGACGGCTGAAATTTTCAAACGAGCGTATATTTATATTGGCGCTTTAACAACAAATCATAAAACCAATATAAAGTTAAAAGCTATAAAGCTATACAAGAAGAACGTTTTAAAAAAACAACGTTGTTTTAAATATTGTACGGTGGTACTGAACACGTCATGTGCGAATTGGATTCCCACTTGGCCGGTATTTTTAGTTCTAAATCAAAAGTCATTTATTGAAACTAGACTAGCAATCAGCACTTTTTGAAAATTAAATTACATTACAGTCCTTGAAAACGCCCAGCACTGCTGTGTTTCATCTGAGCACCGCACCGCAAAATGAAGTACAATCTAATAGCAGTGGTTGAGCGATTGACTGCTGCGCTGCGTGTCGCGGGTTCGATTCCCGCACGGAACAAATATTTATATGAACTACAAGTAGTTGTTCCGGGTCTGGCTGTTTGTGCATGTGAGTTTAAATGTCTGTAAACGCACCCACAATACAGGAGAAATTCCTAGTGTGGGGCAACGTTTTTCAAAAAAAAAAAAACCTAATTAGTTTCATTTAATTTTACCAAGTGAAAGTTACATATATTACTCACACACATTTACTTTTACCAGTTGATAGCAAGTACCAGTCGAGCAGTTTTAAGTCTTTGGCATGTTTTTGTCATGAGACTTAAAGCTGCCTTCAAAGCATAAAGATTAGCAATCTTCAGTCAACATATCCAACATTGCATGTTGTACCGAACTAAGAATACCTACATGCTACTTTCCTTTTATTTAATTCACCAGCACCCCATGCTTTCTGTCTAACGAATCTCTCGAATCACAGTTCTAAAAGTCTCATCAGTTTCGCTGAAAACCCGTTGAAAACCGCATGGCCGCAAGATTTTCTTCCAGTTCCGGGCACGTGAATTCCCGCATAAAATGTTAAACATCTGGACGACCGACGCTTCTAGGACAACTCCTATTCATTCCTGTACTCCTTGCGACGTTTTTTCATCTTTTACATTTTCGTGGGTGACCTCGCTGCGTTGACTTTTGTGCCGTGTTTCTTTTAAAAGGTCAGATTTTTTTCTGGGACATTTCTATTTTAATTTTAAGTAGTACATTGTCTGAGTGTTTTGTGAGTGTACTATTTGGCACCTTACACGAGCAATTTTTTAGATTAAGTGCGCTTATTAAAAGAGGTTGTTAAACTTGCGCGTTAATTAAATACTCTGCAATCAGCTTGTTCTGGTATCAGATTCAATTTTATTAATAGTTTATTAATACTTTTAATTTTTTCTGGCCACTGTTACCGAAATATTGACGAAAAAGTAATTTAATAATCCTACTAATATCTATCTATGTAAATAAAAATAAAAGTCCTGACTAACTGACTGACTGACTCATCGACGCCCAGCACAAACTCTGGCACCTAGAAAGTTGAAACTTTGCACAGAGGTTCCCTTTATAATGTAGACACAGAATTAGGAAGGATTTTGCGTAATTCAACCCCTAACAGAGTTAAATAGGGGATGAAAGTTCCGCGCGGGCAAAGCCGCTGGCAAAAGCTAGTTAATTATAAAACTGAAAGTTTGTATGTTTGTTACTCAATCGGGCAAAACCGGTACTAGATTTGGATACAATTTGACACAAACATACCTGTCATAAATAAAATAAAAATAAAATAAATAAATAGCCTATGTCTAGCAGTGGACGTCTTTCGGCTGAAATGATGATGAAATCGTTTCCGGACAGAACTACCTGCGCCCCCTACTTTCCTACAGATTTACATCCGAAAATTCGGCAGGTGAACATGAAATTTGTGATTTCCACTCACACATCCACAAGCTCAGCCTATTAACAGTTAACACAATACGGAAATTACTACCGCATTCGGAAAGTTGCAGGCAGCGGTGGCAGTAGTAAATCAGCAGTTCCGTAGTACTGTATTGTAATTACTGCATAATTATTACGGCGAAATATGAATGGCAATACGTTAATATGCAAATTATGTTAAGGTAATTATGGGGCTACTTTTCAGGTATTTCAACGAGTCGAATTCGCCTTCTTCGGACTTTGGTCCTTCTTGACTTTCGGTGGCTTCTGACGTTTCATAAGGGGCTATGTAGGTTTATGTGAAATATAATATTTTGATTTTTGGTCTTGACTTTCTGTGAGAAAACAAAAAAAATAACATATCGGTTCGAAGTTTAATTTTTACTCATGTTATATTAAAAACTCATGCTTACGCAGTTGGTACATGTCATGATGAAAGATCAAAACTGAAACCATAACATTTTGAACCGTAACATTGTGGATTTCCAAAAAATAAAGATAATTACCCAAGTTGTGTAGCCAAATTCTTGTCATAGCAATCAAAACAAACTTGAAGAAAAACTACAAGAAAATCGCTACCTAATACATCCTCCTTGACCGCACTTGGCACTTGTTTTTTCAACGTCTGCAAACTCATGCTTCGAAAAATTATGAACGGGAAGTTCAAAACAGTCTTAAGAAATTTTTACTTTAATACTAGTCGACTATTTAAACCGAAGAGCCAAGAGATCCCGAACTTAAGCAATTAGTGAGCTCCAGTCAGACAGCAATTAACGGAATATGCTATTCCAAAGCAGAAAAGGTAGAAATAATTCAGCCAATAACAGGGTGCTTGCCGACTTGACTCGTTAGTTAAATAATTCATTAACTACTAATGACCGAAATATATCAACCACTTGGCTTGAAGTACTTGCGATCGGGTGTTATAATTAACGTTTTGTAGCTAATTTAAGTACTGAAGCGGTAATGCAGACGCTGAGGGGAGATTGTAGTTATAACTCAAATACATAACGCTTTTTAGCTCTCTACCAAAATTCTACTTTTAAAACTTTCATTCTGATAGTAAAGAAGATGCTCCTGAAAATATGTTTCGCTAGCTTTTTTCCAGTGGGTTCGCCCGCGTGGAAGTCGGAAACTATGCTACGGGAACATTCTACCGAGATTAAAAGTATCTCATGTGGATATCGAAAACCGTTCTTTTTGCGAGATTAAGTAAAAAATATCCGCATAGACAAGCAGTCACATTTACTATATTAGTAGGACCAAATTCACCAGTTTCGTTCCAAAAAAGTCACCAATACAGTTTTGCACAATCTTGAAGTTAAGTTAATATCGTCACTATATAATAATAATATGTCACTTTAATAATTTATTGTAAGTAGTCTCTTCAGATCTAACTGAACACTGAATTGTAAAATAATAGAACAAATTGATAGCACACTTCAACATGACAATCAAACAACACCAAAGGTAATTTCAACCATCTCTCTCGTAGATCATAATTTCAGCCGAAAGACGTCCACTACTGGACATAAGCTTCCCCCAAAAGGGGGGTTTTGGCATAATCGCCACGCTTGGCAGGCAGGTTGGCGATCGCTGTATGGTGGTAAAATGTATAGAGAACGCTGCTGCCCATTCTCTAGTAAGTCCTTTAGTCGCCTTCTACGACGCCCACGGGAAGAAATAGGATGGTGCTATTCTGTTACGTCCGGCACCACACGGAACACCACCTCTCGTAGATACACTTTACAGTATGCAAATTATGTATATCAAAGGTAACAAGCCTTTTATACTTTTCTCGTCTACATTAAATAGTAAGTACCTACTTATAGTAACTATGTAATTTCATGTTTTAATTACTGTTGTTGTTTTCCGTTTCCCTGGGAGCAAACGAAAACTTCGCCGCCATAATTCACTCTGAATACCATCGGAATGTAATTAACTACTGTACCGTGTACTGTAATTAAATTGAGCTTAATGAATCTTGCGTATTTCTCTACAGTTTTGTGAAAAAACGTTTCATTTCTTTTATATTAGCAGTTTATTGGAGGAACATTGTATAATCGTAGCGGGATTCTATTTCTGGCTGAGTTCTAAATGTTTTTAGTACCTAATTCCACCAATATTAACACCGGATAATCACACCTTATATGAAATTTACTATTCCTTAGAAATGTTTGATTATCTTGTTGGTCTAGTAGACAGAAGCGCTACTGCTAAACTTAAGGTCCTAGGTAAAATTCCCGGATCTACCAAATTGTTACTGGCTGGAGTCTGGATTAGTGCCCGGTTGATGGCAATAGGCTCGCCCCCTATACTTAAACATGGGACTTAAATATAACTGGCGAATTCTGGGTGTACTATCAGGTACATCTCTGCCCAACCTTCGGGGAATAAACTAGCCCCTTTATTTATAAACGTTGCTTAAAGTTCTGTAATAATTAGCGAGTGTATACAGTTTTGACGTTTATACATCTCTTAGCTTTAATCAACGTTTATGAATATACCCCATTCTGTTTATGTGACGTATTTCTGTCTGTTCGCCTTATTTATTGATTGCACTTTATCTATGATTTATCTTTACCTATAAAATCGTTTGGTTACCTAGATGACACAAGATACTTTCAATTCAGTTTGTTTTTTTTGTTTTTTTAAGAAAGTCTTTGTTTTCTTTCGCCATGTTTAGGTACTATAATTTCTGATGAATAATAGATCATACCACCTAAAAGCTAAAAGGCTTGTAATACCTTTCTTGCATATAATAACCTTCTTCGGTTCTCCTCAAAAAGAATGTCTGGCACCAAGTTAACTTGAGCTACGCGTTGTGGATGATCTGCAAGAGTGCCGTCTGAAGTGGTTAACTCGTGTGTCATGCGCAAGCAAAGAGGGTATAATGGTGGGAATTGCTTGAATTATTTGTCCTGAAAGTTTAATCTTGTGATCGACAAAACATGTCTGGTTTGAAGCAATATAGCACCTATGGCAGTATGTTGAAATAATGGCGTTGGTTAGGTAAAAGCCGGTAGTTGCCACACTTTTTGAAATCACTCTGTATCTCTCAGTACAAAATGTAAAATACCTTATTTTTAAAACTGGCCAAGACGTTTTGTATCTACAAATTTATAAAAAGTAAAAAACTTTATCTTTAATATTTCCGAGTATTAGCGATTTTTGTGTACACTATATTTTGAGACATCTAACCCACTGTGATAGTTGTCTTATCCAAATAAATTGCGTTTAGGATAAATGCCCTGTCGAGAAACAGGACATCTATCCCGCAAAAACTTTGATCGCATTTTGCCTTCCCATGCAATCGCACAGAGACATGCGACACGGTCAACTAAGTGGTATTTGGAGATTCTTTCGATAGATAAATAAAAGAGCATGCAATTCATCCGCGAAACTAGAGTAATTACAATAGGGGCAACTATGCCCCTGAGGCAACTATCGTGGTTTTACCCTAATAACATCTTATAGTCTTTTTAACCTGGTAATTTCTGGGTAGGTAATATTGTTCTAGTTATCAGACTGATAACTCAGTATGGTTCAGTTTTCAACCAACTATTTTAGTAGATAGCGTAGAGTAATCAAAAGAGAATACGTAAACAGGGTCGTCGGATATAGGTATTTGAAGTTTAGTAAGAAACCAATGGATATTTTTGAATTAAATTAAATTATTAGAAAACAAACAGTTTATTTATCAAATTTAATTTCATTCGAAAACACAAATGGGCTTCTTACCAAACTTCAACTATAACCGACGTCCCTGGTTCCCCTGGTTCCCTGGTTCCTCTTTTTGTAAATGTGCATCAAGAAACTAAAAGATAATTACTACTTACACTAAAACCTAGCTACACGTAAAATTCATAAAACTTACTTTTTTTGCAAATAAAACATCAACATTATTGCAATAAATTTCAAGGAGCACATTTTCATTGACTTTGAATGGGCTCAACTGGACTTGTTAATAAAAGGTGTAACACCATAAGTAACAATATTAACTTATGTAGAAATAAACAATGAAATGCCTGTAGTGGAGCGAATCTTTGAACTGAGTGGTGTAGAAGAACGCGCTCAGCGGCTGTCGCGTCCGGGTTCGGTACTCCGACACCCCGCGCCTTTCCACCGTCGATCACGTACATATGTGGTGCGCCGACAGACGTAATAGCTTTATAAAGGTGAAATTGCCACTCTCTAAGTTTACTGTATTGATGATTATAATTCCGCCGACGCCCAGTGCGTCTGCTGCGGATCGGGTTAGCGGAAGCAATCTCCCGCTCCCTATCCGCAGCCTCCTTCTGCGAAATTACTGTTTCGCAGAAGGATACCACCACGTCCCAGGACTCATCGCTGTCAAACATCGAGTCGACAGCGGCCGGCAGTGACAGGTCGCTGCCTACTCCTGAGATGAGGGCACGGCGTGGCTCCTGCCAAGCGGCACACTCTGCCAGCGTGTGCCACGCCGTGTCTTCCCGACAGTCGACGCAGTGGTGACACCGAGCGTCCGGCTCCCTATTTATGCGACACAGGTACTTACCGAAGCAACCGTGCCCCGAGAGTACCTACGTCTCTCGAAACGACAGGGAGCCGTGCCTCCTCCCGAGCCAGCGCTCGAGTACCGTTCGGACCGCCCCGATGGTGGCGGGGCCGACGGTGGTAGGGCGCGAAAGCTTGTCCCGCCATTCCGCCACCAGGACTGCGCGAAGCTGTGACCGACGCAACTCCAAATGTCGCGACGTCAGCCACTCACCCCGTGCCCTCGAGATTTGTTACGGTCCTGAGTCATCTTTTATTCTTCACTAGCTTTTGCCAGCGGCTTCGCCCGCGCGGAACTTTCATCCCCTATTTAACTCCCTTAGGGGTTGAATTTCGAAAAATTCTTCCTTTTTCCTTGTCTACATTATAAAGGGAACCTCTGTGCAAAATTTCAGCTTTCTAGGTCCAAGGGTTTGGGCTGGGCGTTGATGAGTCAGTCAGTCAATCAGTCAGGACTTTTATTTTTATTTATACGTACATATAGATACAGTCTGACACTAACCATAAATTCCAAAAAAACGTAAGAAAATTGTAATTTCCTAGCGTTTCCACCTCAAAAGCACTGAACAAGAAAAAACGCGTGATGAAAACGGAGACTTGTTAGAACAATCGATTAGTCTTCATTATGCTGGAGAATATAAAATTATATCTGTACTATGCATAAAGTTACCTTTGCTTTGTTCCACTTGCGACTATTATGAGTAGTTTGAACTATTTATAAAAACGGATAAACTTTAAGTCATTAGCATTAGCATTAATTATAAAACAAATTTCCCTCGACGTATCTGTCTGTTCGCGATAAAGTCGAAAAATTCTGAACGGATTATTTTTATTTAATTATTTCATGCAGTTTTCATCAATAGACAAAGACATTAATGAAGAAGGTTTAGGTGTTTAATTTGTTAAGGTTTTGTATTTTTTTTTTTTTTGAATTATTACTCAAATTGTTGAAAATGTCAGAAAAGTCCGCGTGATAGTTTCCATCGACCAATCAAATGACAAACATGTAGGCATAATATGCTCTACGAACCGTGCGAAGCCGAAGCGGGTCGCTAATACTCTATAAATACAAAGCCCAGTAGGTAGGTTGTACGAGAACAAACCTTAATTCATCCATATGACTTGAACATAAGTAAGGAAATCATCATCATAAATCATGGCACGAACTAAATACATAATACACTAGCACAACAGAAAAAATCGTACTAAAGCAAATGCAAAATCAAACAAAACAACCGCTAAAAAGAACTGCATTTATTTTCTTCAATAAAAACCTTGAAATTCAAAATCAAAACCTCAAAACAATGTCTTCATTCAATTCAACATCTTCATTGATTTAGTATCGTTATCTTCAAGAGGCAACAATAGAAAGTCCTAAGTGGAACAATGCATAAAGGTTGGACTAAGCGTGATTTATATTAGACCCGGAGTTTCGCGGGCCCATGTCAAGCCTGATTCCAAGAGTTTCAACCATTAATATTCATTAAAAAACTCAACTTGTTCGCGTTAATTTAATTCTATCACAACTATTTTCAACGTAAACAGTCTGATATAATTAACTGTAGAAGCATATGGTATGTAGGATAAAACGTCTAAAGTTAATTAATTACAAAACAACAGCGTTATCTTGGAGTCTGGAGTTTGTTTAGTAATAAAATGTAATTATGTATACATGGGTGTGTAAAACGGTACAGAGTAGGTACATAGGCACGTAGCTAAGTGTGTTTTCTAAAAACACGATGTAACGTAATACGACATTTATTACATGGAGTTGTGTTCCTAGCTGAGAAGTATTATAAGAAGAATCGCTTGACTTACAACATTTGGATTCTTGGTGCAAAAAATGGAAAAAGCAACCAATAAACCTGCAACGCTTTGCTCGTTACATTCAATATTCGCTGCACTTCACTAGAAATTCGAATTTCATTCGCCACCGCAGATTCTCCTTCAGATAAATTTCAAACACTGGAGATTCGTCCAATCCGCTATAAAAAGTATTGCAAAAAGTACAAAATATAATGTTAGTGGCAGTAGTTTCAATTCAGTAAATGTTCAAAATACCTGGAATAATATTCACGATCTTAAAGATCAATTTAACACTGTCTCGATATTAATCACAATTCACAAACCACGAATTGGTTGAATTCTCAGAAACCTGGTGTAGCTATTTTTTTAAATAGTTTTTTAATGATGTAATGCCAATAAACGCATTTTCCTTTCTTTTCTTTATGTTTATTTTCTTTCTTATATTTACTTTTCATAAATTATCAGACTGTTTGCTGGATAATACGGTGAAATTGTCGTGCATTTCCACAGGGTCTGCACTCTGCAGTAGTCAACTATAGAAAACATCGTGAAGAAAACCGCATGCCCTAGAACCAAAAATTTGAAGACATGTGTCATCTTCGAACCCGCACTGGGCCCGCGTGTTGGATTAAGGCCCAATCCCTCTCACCTAGAAAATACCGATGTACCAGCAGGCGAAATATTATAGGATTATTATGTGGTCAACCAAATACCTAAAAGTCATGAAATCTTTATTAACCAATTTGATTTACGTCGCAACTGCTTCATTAATTAAGAAACGTCATACCTCAAAACGCCCAAATTTTCAACTACACCTGTAACATACAGCTAAATATAACGTGGTCGGGTCACTTCCTCGCGCTTTTCGCTTAGTCTTCAATTTAATTTGATCGGACCCCCGTCTCATCCTCCCACAGCCGCAACATGCAACGAACGCTTCTTATAAACTCCTTTCGACCCTGACTAAACGTGAAATTGTGGAGACTACTTTCGTTTCCAGGTGTCATTTTTTTGGTATCGAAAAGTATGAGGATGGAAAGGGTTTTTGCTTTTTTTAACTTTGGACAAAGAGGTTTTTATCCTGAGGATAACTACAGAAAATATATAACGTTACGGTTATGAAAAGGGGTGATGCAAAATTTTATGAAAGAAACAGATTTATACTGAGTTTATCTTGGACATTGCTGACATTAGTGAGGGAAAACATCGAGAGGACACCTGGACTTATATAGTTAATGTCATGTAAGTAATGTCGTAGAAAGTGACTAAGGGACTTACTAGAGAACGGGCAGCAGCGTTCTCCAAGCATTTTACCACCATACTGCGATCGCCAACCCGCCTGCCAAGCGTGGCGATTGTGGCAAATCCCAGCAGTGGACGTCTTTCGGCTGATATGATGATGATGATGATGATGAAGTAATGTCTGAAATAACCAACTTGTAATGTGCAAGCATTGTGATAAAACTCGTGCCTTCTCTGTATCAGAAACGGCAAGTGCCCCGCAGTATATAATAATAATAGGCTCATATGATTATTATTATAAAGGGTCAACATAAATTAGTTGGTTAAACTTCATAGACACATCAATTTATCGATGTCAAAAAGACGAAACGATACGAACAATAAAACAAAAACAAAAATATTTTCTAAACTCATATGTACTCCTAGTAATTACAGGTACAATGAACGCAGGTTGTGTATTTCTATCAATCTCGGTCTATTTCTGAACTTACGTCCTTTCCAAATTGAGCGACAAAATCCACGTTCAATATGCAGCTCAGTTGCCTGAAGCGATTTAAATATAAATAAATGCGAAGTTTTCTTTCATACTACCGTACTTCAGTCTTAAGACGAAGCGGCGAGCCGTATTAAATAACATTTCTGTTTTATGTTGAATCAACCTCCACAACTTCTAGAAAACAATTTTCTATCAGTTCGTTAAATACGCTTATTGACGAGAAGTTTACAAGTTAATAAATCTCATACTCTCTTAAGACAAACTTCTCTTGAAGTTTAAATACGCTGAGTTATGATAGTTTATCGTTTGGTATTTTCAACGAGTTTTATTATGAAGTACGTAATAATATTATTCCGAGGCTTTAAAGTATTTATTTATTGGATCTCTAAAAGAGACTACACAATTACATGCTAGAACAGGGATAAATACAGTGTGCGCTTCCAATTATAGGAGACCACATCTTTTACTTGTACAAGTTTGACAATTCGGCATCGGGTCGACGAACAAAGGTTCACCGAATTTTTCAACACTCTCGGTGGCAGATATATCGCAGGAGGGGATTGGAACGCCAAAAACACCTATTGGGGCTCGAGGCTAACCACAACCAGAGGCAGAGAGCTAAAGAAGGTAGTCGATTCAAAATCACTCAGTGTATTGACTACAGGAGAGCCAACTCACTGGCCATCTGATCCCAACAAAACACCTGACCTCATCGATTTCTTTGTTACCAAAGGAATGTCAGGACTATACACAAAAGTTGGATCATGCCTGGACGGTAACTCCGATCATACACCAGTATTAAGCACACTGAGCACCACAATTATTTGTAAAGAGCGACGTGAGACGCTATACAATCGTAAAACTGACTGGGACTCATTCGAGAACTTTATACAGGAAAACACCAATTTGCAAATACCCCTTAAAACAGAAGAAGACATAGACAATGCAGCCTGGTATACAACTAACCTGATCCAAACAGCAGCTTGGATGTCTACTCCATATATAAAACACAGTCCTCAAAAACAGGACTATACACTTAAAATAAGAGAGGCGATAGCTGTAAAACGCAAACTGAGGCGGCAATGGCACACAAGCAGGAACGCACATGATAAAAGAGCCCTCAATAAAGCACAAAAGGAACTGAAGGAAATGCTTAGTGAACACGATGACGCCACTCTGCAAGATAAACTAAAGACCTTATCACCCAACAAAGCAGACGACTATTCCCTATGGAAAATAACGAAGTCACTAAAACGGCCACAAGAACACATGCCTCCATTAAGACAGCCAAATGGTGAATGGGCGCGGAAACCTGCGGATAAAGCCGAGCTATTTGCAGAATTCTTGAAGGACGTCTTCAAACCAAATGAACCCGACATCATGTATCCAGAAGAAGATATTGACGAAATTCTCGACAGTGATCAGCAAATGTCCCTACCGATGCGTCTATGTACACCAAAGGAAACTTGGAAAGCTATTAATAATCTGAAGAAGAAAAAGGCACCAGGTTTCGATCTGATTACATCAGAAGTCCTTAACCATCTCCCGAGAAAAGGAATTGTCTTGCTAACCATTTTATTCAATGCAGTGCTGAGACTGCAATATTTTCCCCTCGTCTGGAAAGTCTCAACCATAAATATGGTGGTTAAACCTGGAAAGCCTCCTACCGAAGTTTCCTCGTATATACCAATAAGTCTTCTTCCTATATTATCTAAACTGTTCAAGAAGCTATTGCTACAACGCTTGTTACCTATACTTGAGGAACAAAGAACAATCCCAGAGCATCAATTTGGTTTCCGAGCACACCATGGAACAACAGAACAAATACACAGAGTGGTTCACACAATCCGGCAATCCTTGGAAAGAAAGGAATACTGTTCAGCTGCTTTTCTTGACATACAGCAAGCATTCGACCGAGTATGGCATAGGGGCCTCCTGTGTAAATTAAAAATTTGCTTACCACACACCGCATACATGCTTCTCAAGTCATACTTGGAGGACCGAGTGTTTCAAGTTATGTATGGAGACTGCCTATCTTCATTCTATCCCATAGAAGCTGGGGTACCTCAAGGTTCTGTGCTAGGCCCAGTTTTGTACACAGTTTATACGGCTGATCTACCTACCTCAGAGCTAATTGTTACTGCAACGTATGCTGATGACACCGCAGTCCTGTCCTGCGATAAAGACCAGGTTAGAGCATCCACGAAACTTCAAGAACACCTGGACAAGGTTGGATCATGGCTGAAAAAGTGGAGAATCAAGGCAAGTGCTGCTAAGTCTGTTCACGTTACTTTCGCGCTAAAAAGAGGGGACTGCCCACAAGTGAAACTCGGTGCAGACGTTCTGCCACAGAAAAGTACTGCCAAATACCTAGGTATGCACATCGACAGAAGACTCACCTGGCGTGAACACATAAAATCCAAAAGGGATCAAGCCAACTTAAAACTCAGAGAATTTCACTGGCTGATAGGTAGACACTCATCTCTAAGCTTAGAAAATAAACTCCTAATCTATAAATGCATCCTTAAACCTGTATGGACATATGGTATAGAGCTCTGGGGATCGGCATGCCACTCAAATATTGAGATCATGCAGCGCTTCCAAAATAAAGCATTAAAAACCCTAAGCAGTGCACCCTGGTTTACAAAAAATATTGAAGTACATGAGTACCTACAAATTCCAACTGTAAAGGAGGTTGTAGAAAAGTCCTACAAGAACTATAAAGAAAGACTCCAACGACATACAAATGAACTCGCTGTAACACTTCTAAAGTCTTCAGACTATACCTACAGGCTCAAAAGAGAACGAATAGCGTCAATCTAACCAACACCAAGAATTGTAATTATAAGATGACGCATCGCAGGATGCGAACAATCTTTAACTGTCAGAAGAAACAACTAATCTGATTAAAGCTCAAGGGCTGATTGCAGATGGAAAAAAAAAAAAAAAAAAAAAAAGTTTGACAATTTAAAAATAATAAACAAAACAACATCATAGTAAGAAAACACATTCGGTTAGTCTGGAACCCGATCCCAACAATAAGGCTGAGAAAAAGCTAAGAAGATTATAGTTGAGATGGCGGTTTTTATGAAGCTCTAATATTATAAGGCTCAAAAAAAGGAATGCTATAGCCGTTTCAAGTTGAGGATCTCCGCTCGTTTGATGAAATGTGGTAAGAACTGGTTCCAATATTTCGTCAAACTATGACTGGGGTAACCCGTCATAGCCTCCCAGGCTGATTCCCGGCCATCGTAGGCGCGGGCTTGCAGATGGCGAGTAATGTGTAGCTCGCTGTCCGGTAAGGACCAAGCCCGGGTCGACGGCGCGTTGTGTTCCACGCGCGAGTCGAGATGTCAGCATCAACATCAGTTGATGCTGACATCCGGGTCCGCAAGGGGCGATGCCTGCCAGGGGTGCGGGTTGTTCGAAAGAGATTCCGTGGCCCCTGACACACAGGCAACTGAGGGAACACGGATGGGTTTTAGGCAGTAAAAGTCTGACACACCCTCCTTCTCCACCCAGAGCGGGCGAAGTTTTTTTGTAAGTATTGGAATCAGATTCAGATTAGCACCCAACGCCCAAATTACTTAAGTAATATTTCACTTACATCGTTATCCAAATTAGGACGCACAAATTATCGAAATGCAAAAACAATATTTGAGAATCGGCATGACAAAAAATAAAAAAAGACGTATCTTTCGAACACCGAGTCCCGGTCGTCACTGGGGAAATTATGGAATATAAAATATTTGGATGATCGTCACTCCACCGAATTTTGCGTGTTGTGTTTTTTCAGTCCGCTTCGATAAAAACTACGGAAAATTATAGGAAAACGTAGTGTTTTTATTTCCCATTTTTACAAGCAAAAAAATTGCATATTTCGCAAAGCGATATCCGATACTAATATTTTGATCTCTGTATTTCTATTGCAAAGTTACACGATATTGGTTTCAATCAATCACTAAGCGTGTTGCAGACAACTGCTAGATATTATAAGCTAAGACACGGTATCACCACTCACAGTATCTTACATTATTTTGAGTTATGTGAAATATCTACATATATTATATTCATTATTACATTTTCTATCATGACTTGATGATACTATGCTATATTTTAATGTTCTAATTTGTAAAGATAAGTTCAATTTATAATTATTTGATTTTGCCTATTTACATTTGTAAGCTTCTGAGACAAAGCATGACTGAATTAATTTACTGTAAAATCTTGGATCTGTATATTCATGTTTTGGACAAATAAGAAATATCTTGTAGAAGACTCCCCTGTATCCTAACTATAAACAAAAGACTATACAAGATATGTAGTAGACCATACAAGCAGTCTCGAATTTCAAACAATGCTATGAGTATCAAAATCATAACCCAATAAAATATTCCTGGGAAAGTCACTATACAAAACTGAGACAAAAGAGAACAGTTGTTACGTTAGACATACGACAAACATAGCAAGTAAATAGAGCCGACGACAGAGTTAAAACTAAATAAACTAGTTTGAAAGTCGATAGCGGACAACGCACACAACGCATAGACTGTGTATTTGCATTTTTATTGGAACCGTTTAAAGAAACAATGGACGGATCGGTTGAAACGCTTGCCGTTTGGGAAATACAACTGTTTTTCCTTTTATACCATTTCCTGTATAAGCCTTTATCGATTTTTATTTCGATATAATCTGGGCAGCGGGTGTTGTTTTAGAAAAAGTAGTTTTTTCATTTTGTATATCGTTTGTGCTTCGTAGAAACAGAATATAAAAACGATTACTCACCACGTAGCGAGACTCGCTTTATATAATGTATCAAGTGCTCATATCAATCAACCATAAACCTTTGTTTTAATTTCAAATCAACCATAAACCTTTGTTTATGGTTGATTTGTGTACCTACCGTTACGTTTCGTTTTGTAGAAGTCCTATAGTCAAATGTAGAAGTTTGGTAAGATGGATGAATGTGTGTAAGAAATCTAGGATAACAAATAATAATCTACCTACTCACGTTTTGGTAATATGGTCGATCGATTATTTTGGATCATCCGGAACCACAGTAGGTACCCAGTTACACATAATATTGTTTGGAAGGTAAATGATAAAATTAATTTTGGTTAGGTTAGTAGCAATAGTTTTAACCTATGTTAGTATTTAACTAATAACACATACAGTATACAGGTGACAATTGACCTCACCAACGGGCTGTCATGTCTCCCGGCTATAGCACGTAGAATGCTGTTAGGGCTGCCACGAAGTCTATTTAGCAACGAGGCCGCTCGCTTACGCCGTACAGCAGTGAAGCCGTCGGTACGTGCGTCAGCGAACATAGATGACGTGCTACAGAACCGAGGCAGACGCAACAGCACTGTCTAAATGCGTTGTTATACTGGATCCGCAGAGCATTGTAGGCCTTTTGGGTGTAGTTGAACCACACCCAAAATATACACAATATGCACCAATATCACCAACATACTTCCCTTACCAGTTATTAGACACACACAAAGTTAGTAGGTAAGCTCAGTTATACACACGAGCAAGGTATATTAAACAGTCAGCAGTGAGTAAACAAATATATCTTAACATACGAGCAATAATAGTTTCAAATCAAAATGCAAGCAAACGTGTCATGAGTTCATGACTTCCAAATATTAATAAGATTTGTAGAGATTTTAAATACTAATTATAATATTGTATGTGAATGCTTCAAATTGATTTGATATCACTGTAGTCATCTATGACCTTTATGAAGTATCTTATTTCACAGTTACTGTAAAAAAATTGTTCAAGCCTGATATTCGTTGGTTAAACTATCCTACAGGACTTACGACGGCATTCTCGTAACAAACAAAGCAAGAAACTCTCTCGATATAAACAGGCCTAAGCAAAGGCTTCAAAAAGTAACAGCAATTTCTCATTACCGAAACAGCATGTCATAAACATAAACATATGTAAGTAAAAATTCTCAATCTTCCACATGAAACCGAATACGAAAACCCTTGTTTGCATGCTGGCTTCAAACAGTCTTTGAATGACTACACTGACAATGGGAAGCTCTCAACGTGACGTAGACAGAGCTACCCACTCTTTTTGGCAGCACAATCCTTCAAAGGCGGATGAAATGAGAGCATCTTAATATCCGCGTTTTAGTCTTATTTCGTGTGACATTAGCGAGCCCTCGACGAATGAACAAAGCCGTGGGTGATTCCGCATTTTTTTTAAATTATTTTGACGTTTTATTACCCTTTCCCTATTGAAAATGTTTTAACGACGATTATTTTCATATAAAACGAATGTCGCAAACACGTTATAAAGATTTTACTCAATTAGTCACAGGACCTTAAATAACTACCTGGAATAACTAAATAAAAACAAAGGACTGAAAAAATTGTCTCAGTAAAAGATTCAGTCATTTAGGTACCCAAAAAAACCAAGTAAAATGCAATTGACGGTGCTTTTAATTGTAGCTAATCGATTCTCACGAAGTTACTCGTCCGAAACCGGTAAATTGACACTTTTAAATAATACGAGTATATATTATTTTCTGTAGACAATTCGCGTGAAGTTCATTTATTTGTGGGCGAACTCACAACTTCATGAATACGTATGAAACAATTGACACGTTTTTAATTGTATGCACAGATGTAGTAAGTGTTTTTGATTTTAATTTAACACGTAATTAAACAAACATAATATCTTTATTATAAAATAATTTCAAGAAAACAATTTCTAAATTACTAATTGATAGGAGAAAATTAAATTAATGTTATTACTTTGTTTGTGATTTTTTAGTCATTTACCAATTATTATTTTAAGTACATTCTTCTATCTTGATATATACGTGTATCCAAATTGTAATCTATAACACTCTGCGCGAGATGTACAGTTTTGAAAATGAAAAGAAATTAAAATAATATACATATTATTTTAAAGTGTCGATACGCCTGATCCGGGCGAGTATAATCGTGCGAATCGAGCCATAGAATTAACTTAAAACCTTGTAAACTATTCTAATAAATTATTCAGGTACGCGTTACAGCCTGTTTCATTTGCAATATCCATTAGCTAGATGCGACAAGCCAGTGCAGTTTAATTACTATTGGATAAAATGTGAAAGCAATTACCTGAATATAATTTAAACTCATAAATTCACACTTACATTCTTTAATTTTTATTAAACGTCATTTCACACACATAGGTACATACATAAACTAGCCCTACTCCCGAAGGGGATCCTCACACAATCTGTTACATTTTCTTTTAAAAGTTATGATACTCCCAGAAAGCACATACTCTGTAAGAACCTAAGAACCCATTCTTTACCTCATTTTATGCAGTTATTAAGAATAATTTAAAAAAATATACTTTAACCTCGAATATGTTTGCAGAATAACCCACAAATTTAGGACGCTGCATCTGAATGCAAAGGCTTCTTGTAACAGGATGCGATATCCTTTGTATGAGAATATGAAATGCATTTTAGTCTCGCGTTACTCCCGTCCTCTAATGAGGTCTCATATAAATGGTACTTCATTTTGGATGCACGCTCATGCACTTGATTATCTGATTATACTAAGCTATTAGTATCACTCACGTTCTTACACTAATAATTACAGTATACACTAATATTGTAGCTACTCGTATTATTTTGGGGAGTTTATCAGGATTTAGTGAGCCTAACTAAATCAGTATAAAAAATTAAAAATCTGTAAAAGTTATTCCTGGGAATCGACATTCGTTCTTGGTGTGAATATTCGCTGTTTACGGCAGCCCGCTATGTAACGCACGCGAAGCATTGTGCTTACGGGTGCATGCAAAGGTACCTACGGTGTGGGTGTGTGTTAAGTTGTAAGAGGTAAGGTGCCCCAGCACAAAAAGATCACAATGACGAAAAGTAAGGAAAATGAATTCTCGGCTTCGTTAAGTATCTTGTTACACTAGTTGTTCCTATATTTTCCAAAGAATTAAGCAGAGGTGCACGCACATTTGCTGTTGTTCTACAAGTGATAAAAATTGGTTAACTGATTCAGCAAAGAGTTTGTTTACAGAACGCAGTGCCACCGCGAACGAGCAATTAGCGTCAAACCTTTGTTTTTGTTGCACTAACACAACACGCCTCCCAAAGCTGTCAAATGAAAATGGTCGTTACACAACATGTCACAATGGAGCACTTATTTACTTTACCAATGGATGCATTATTAATGCTACAAACACGCTAATCTGGTTAGGCGACGCTTCTAATGAATTATTCTAATAGTTTTAATTATAGCAGGGAGGGAAAGATGTGGGGAACTCGGGATGGAAGTCTTGCTGTAATTTAATATGACAAATCCAAGTTTTAACTATCTACAGTTGCAAGTTACAAATAAAATACTGGCTGTAATAAACAAGGCTGGTGTAGATAATAGAATTTTAATAACAAACAATAAGAGTAACATTAAGCCCAACTGTAGTTTTTTTTTTTTTTAAATGACGCACACATGCTTTTCCAATTCACTTTAGACATTGGCAGAATAGTCGATATCGGCTTTGCTTGCCATAATAAAAAAATGAACAGAAACAATAAGAGTAAGTTGCCACATTTACTTAAATTAATAATTTGAAATAACTAAACAGTTTTATATCTTAACTGTTAGTATCTAAAATCGTTTACAATAATTAGGTACAAGATATCCAGCTAATACATCTCCTGAAACTAAAGCGTCAACTCTTGTACTACGAGTTATGTCCATATTAAACCGAAGAACGGGCAATTTCTTTATTTACATGTCCTGGGCAATATCTAGATATCGTCCGTCCGTCACTAACTATGACATCCAACGTGTAGAAAGTTTTTGTCTCTTGTAGTAGCTAGGTAGTATTAACAAACGAATATTTCATTTTCGACCTATTTAAAACAATTTATTTCACTCAAAAAGAGTACAGTTATTCACTCCTATAAGGAAAAACATAGTAGGTAATTAGCATAAGCGACAGTTTGGCTGGGTTAAAAACTAAAATTAAGTTTTAAAAACAGTAAAAACTTACAATTCAAATGTCAGAATATGGTGCTTTAAGACTTATTCATTTAGAGGTGCGTAAAAAAAAAATCCCATCTGACATTTCGATTAAAAAATCGTTCGAATTTACATAACTTTAATTTCACACGTTTGTGCGCTAGCGCCCCTTTTTTTTTTTTTTTTTTTTTTTTGGTGGGAAATCATCAAATAACTTCTCCCGCTCTGGGTGGAGCAGGAGAGCGTGTCAGACTTTTACTGACTAAAACCCACCCGTGTTCCTTCAGTAGCCATTATGCCAGGGGCTGTGGTGTCTCTTTCGAACAAACCCGCACCCCTGGCAGGCATCGACCCTTGCGGGCCCCATCACTTTTTGTGCTGACATCTCTTTGAGGCGCGCGTGGAACACAACGCGCCGTCGACTTGGGCTTGGTCCTTACCGGACAGCGAGCTACCTATTACTCGCCGTACGCAAGCCCATGCCTACGGTGGCCGGAAATCGGCCTGGGATTCCCGACGCCCAGGGCGTCTCCGTATCCTGCAGCGGCTAGGGTCGCGAGGGCGCATATGCTGCCTCTCCCTCACGTGCGCCGCCTCCCTCTTCGCGAGCATCACTGCTTCGCTGAAGGAGGTGACGGCTCCCCATGCCCTCTCGCTCCGTACCATGGCCTGGACCAGGGCCGGACGCGACAGATCGCCGCCGCCGATCGCCTCCATGAGGACACGGCGGTGCTCCGCCCAAGCAGGGCGCCGGGCGTTTCCTCCCGCCCTATCCGAAACAGGAACCTCCCGAAACAACCGTGTCCGGTGAGGACCTGCGTCAGGCGAAAGGTGAGGACGCCATGCCGCCTCTCAAACCACTCCTCAAAGATGGGACTTACCGCCGCAATCGTGGCGTGCCCATGCTAGCGCCCCTGACTCCAAACAAATTATATAGTTGTTGTACTTTAAGCATCTACTTACCGACATTAAACCTGTAGGTACACGGTACACTTCTTAGCCGACTTAATATATTCATCACATACATCATTATCGTTCATTATATTCGTTATTTTTTAGACGTTGTCATCCATACTATATTTCCCACATTGAAATCTATGCAGAACATGCCTAACGTTGAGTATTTGGAAGCTATTGCAATACACGATGCCTTCTTCGGACGGTGCAAGTACCACTAAATTGGCGGCGAAGTTGAAAAGGCCTGTATCGAGGCCAAACTGGGTGCCAAAAGCAATACGGGCCAGGCTCTCGTCTTGCCAGCAACCATAACGAGTCTCTGCAATGGCAATAGATATTATGCTAATGTCTAATGTGGTGCTGTTTTCGTTTTAAAGATCGTGGGTCATTTGGGTTGATGGGTTCATAGAATGAAGATGCTTGAAAGGTTGAACATCACGACTATTTTTGGATCCTTAGGGACAGGAGGAGTATAGCACCAACATCCAAATTAATGACATAAGTCCCATGTAATAGCTAAGAGAGGCACTACCTATGCCTTGTCTTAAAAAATAAAGTTTTTATTTTACTGGTGCTTCCGTCATCGCCATGACACGGTCAATACCATTAGTAATGTTACAGTTCCTACAAATACTTGGCTTAGCCCAGGAGTATTTAGTTCATTTCAAAACCGCACCAGAAGAAACTCACAAAAAAAACTCTCACCTCGATAATGCAACGGCATCACTTTCCTGAACAAATGCATTCTTCTGGCAGTCTTCTCGTGCCTCGTGATGGCTATCACACGGCAGGGTGGTGATGCACAGGACAAGACTTTGGCAGAAGCACCCGTTGTCGTGAATACTATGATAGCTCTTGCGCCGCTTTGTAGTGCTGCTAGAGAAGCAGCTAGGGCTACGGCGTATGGCTGGAGAACTGGGATCTTCATCTGTACATAATTATGAACATTGTATTCCATTGATTTAGCTGTGTGAAAAGATCTAAATTTGATTGTTCGAATGTTTTGTAAATTGTTTTCAACGGTATACTTTACACCTTTTTAGATATTTAGCAAAAGAGCCTAAATACAGTCACGCTAAGAACAAACATACATACCAACACACTAGCACTAAAACAAGAACATAAAAAATTTAACGTAATTAGCCTATAATGTTCCCACTGCTGGGACACAGGCATCCTCTGTGTGAGAGGAAGTGGGCCATTATGAGAGGAAGTGGGCCATTGTGAGAGGAAGTGGGCCATTTATGAGAGGAACTGGGCCGTTATATCGACCAAGCGGGCCCAGTTCGTGTTGCGAAGATCCTAGTCTAGTCCTACTAGCTCCTGACAAATCTGTCCATAATGTACTACAACAACATTTACCGGTAAACTCAGTTTGAAATAATCTGAAGTAGCAACGTAATCTTTTTCAAATATATCTGTAGCTCTAATGAGAGCTTGAATGAACTCTATAGGAGGATTTCCACGTCGTTTGTCCTTTAAAAAAATGCCATCTAATCTGTTCTTAATCAAATCATGAACTTGTATTAACAACTGTCGATCATTAGCAATTTCTTCATAGTAATTTTCTACTAACGTCGGGTTCATGAAGAATACAGGTTTACGTGCCTGAAATGTATAATAGGTTATTACAACAAAAAAAAAACTATTGTCAAACCCTTGGTTGGGTTTAGGTTCGCCAATCACAGTTTAATATCTCTAGTTCAAAATAATTTAAATACTACTAAAATACTAATGTTTTTCGTCAACATGTCTACATTTACTCATGTTCTAATTTTGCTTTTGAAAACGTAACTTATTTATTGAAAAAGTACATAATTGTTTTTGTTCTATCTATATTGCCATATTATAAGTCCCAAAGTTAAAATAAATTAGGTACATGAAGTAATTAAACTTGCTTCGTTATCAATATTTAGGAGGTAGTCTGGAATTTGCGAGCCTTTGTTTTAGTTAGGCCCAAATTAACATCTAGACTATTGGCTTAGCCTATCCAACTTCCCGCAAATTTATAAATTAAAGGTACCTGTTTTTTGAGATAAACTGCTTTTAGGCTGCCAGTAAGTACTTAACATTATATGTAAAGTTCATCATCATCATTTCTCCCCCAATTTTAGGGGGGGGGGGGGGCTTGCCATAATCGTCACGCTTGGCAGGTGGGTTGGCGATCGCAGTTAGCCAACTTGCCTAACAATCTTATTTAAACTGTCCATAAATTCGAATTTTATGTATCATTATTTGACATGTTGATAATGACACGGAAGTCAGATTTAAGATGTCAATTTTCTTCACAGTAAATTTCCTTGACTACAGACTGATAAATATCTTACAGTTACTAAAAAATTATAAAGCGTTTTTCTCGTTAAAGAAAACTGACTTCGAGAAAACCAATATTTCCAAAACCAAAATAGAATAGAAAACTGTTATTTCGGACCGGAGTACATCATCATCATTTCAGCCGAAAGACGTCCACTGTTGCACATAGGCCGCCCCCAAGCTCCGCTACTTCGACCGGTTCTGGAGTACATACTTAATAACAATATGTTTTTATACAATACCCGTAAACCATACAATGTCTATCCATACTTTGGGAGCAAGCTGCGTTTAAATTTTCGTCGTTTTTTTAATGCTCGAGACTGACCGAATACTTAAAAAAATAAGACTAATATTAAATTCATAGAGCCACGCTATATCAATTTACTATTCTCACGTAGCGGCTATATGCATACCAAACTATTATTAAATAAGATAATATTCACCTCCCTGCATCTTCGTAAAACCTCGTCAAAGTTGCAAAAAATATCGGTCAACGTTGGATCCAAGACAATTCCAGCTGAAATCTAATAAAGTAAAGATTCTCTTTTAACAGTAAGTGATTCGTTTCCTATAAAAATTTAATATCTTATTAACCTTAATTATTTCATAAAGGTCCTTGATTTCAAGCGTTGAAGGCCAGAATAAAATTGGCATGGAAGATATTTTCTCATTTTGCTTCTTGAATTTTCGCAGTTGGTTGATGGACTTTAAATCCTTTAAAATTATAATGTCCACCTGGAAGAAAGTTTTTAATTAGTTGTTACAAAGTCTTTTCTATAAGAAAATTCCAAGAAGCGGAAAAATGAGATTAATGCTAGATATCTTAGCCAGGTATCATTATTATCTATGTTCCAAAGGGTGACTTTAAAACGGCACAACTAAAATGAAGTTTTCCAGATTGCTGTATTTATACATGGTTGCTGTTCTAGTTTAGCAAAAGTCACGGTTACAAGCATTGGTGGCCTAGTGGAATCCGCTCCGTGCTTTAGGTCGTGAGATTGAACCAAAGCAGGCACTTTACTTTGTATATTTAATTTCATTACCACTGCTCACAAAACGGAGAAGAAAAAACATCGTGAGGAAACCGGCATGTGTTAGAACCAAAAATTCGAAGATATGTGACATTTACCAACCCCCACTGGGCCCGCGTGGTGGATTGGTCCACTCCTTCTTACATAGAGGTCTGTATTGTACCCAGCAGTGGGAATTTAAAGGCTGAATATGCTTGGTCATCATCATTATCATCTTCTGGCTTTTATTCCATGTTACTTGAGGTCGGCGCAATAAGTTTTAAATTTAAAAATCAAAATATTTTATTTCACATAAACTTGCATGGGCACTTATTTATTTTAATTGGCTTTTACAATGTTTTCAAATTACAGTGATAATAGGTGTGGGAAGACAGTGCAAACCTGTCCATAAGTACCAGGTACTTAGAGGAATGAAAATAAAGAATAGAAAATCGTCTATAAATCTACAGTCTGTAAGGCCTGCAAAGTTCTCTCATAGATTATTTTACATAATTCACATCGGATTCACAATAATTATGTAAAATAATCTACGTATATAAAATGAGCCTATTTAAACCAAGTGCCGTGGTTTCCAGGACAATACTAATAAATAGTCTGTAATAAAATTGATGTCTAATGTCAAATAATGACGAGAATATGTCAGACATTGTAAAAAGAATAAAAATAAAAATTATGATTTGGCACCAGTTAATAGACTTTCACATATTTATCCTGTTAATGACATACCAGGGAAGCCATATGCGCAGAAGGAATTAATGTCAATCTTCCCTGTCTTCAACGTAGTCTTTGATCCTACAACATGCTTTTTTGACATTTGTCATTCACCATAATACCTAATTTTAATACAATTTCTATTGACTTACCCTATCATCGACATCAATAGGGTCATTAGCAGACATAGTGACAGACATGCCAACAGGCGTATAGTATGCAGTTGGAATCATTTCAGGCATTTTAGCTGAAAACTCCATAGCATTTTTGATAATGTGAAAGAATTCATCATTATGTTGTGTCATGTCGATGTTGAAGATGTTGACTCCAACGTTGGTGAGGGAGTGGATATCATATCCATCGTAATTCTCATCTAAAAAGACAGGATAACATTTAGGCAGGTGAATAATAATTTCAGTGGGTGTATTATGACAAAATCTTCTTAGTCGAAACACTCTTGTCAGAGTGGTCGTGGTTACGCGGACGAGGTACACGGAGAGATATTCTGTGGGTCGTTTACTTCCCCGTGGATTGCCCTTTCAGCGATGCGCTTCCTTTTCTGCCGGTTGGAGACGTTGCGAGTACACTGCAGGATCATGGTGGACTCAGTAGCTTTCTTGATCAGGTCAGTCCAGCGAGTTGGTGATCGGCCGCGTGATCTGTTGCCCTCCACCCGGCCCTAAACCGCCAGTCTCTCCATGGAATTTTCACTTCTAGTGATGTGACAAAATATTACAGTCATAATTGATCCGTGCCTCGGAAAGCAGGTTAAGCTGTTGGTCCTACACCGCGCACCGGTCGGCTCGGACTCCCGTCCCATCGGATGAAGAGAGAGTGCATCAGTGTTTTGCACATACACTTGTGCACTTCATAATATATCCAGCGTCGGCAGCTAGTCTCGTAGTAATATGTTTGCAGGTAACAATATTTTTACTTGTTAATGAAGACATGTTGGTTTGGTCAATCTCTACTATACCTACTAATCCTTACTAATATTACAAATGTGAAAGTAACTCTGTCTGTCTGTGTATTACGCTTTCACGCCTAAACCGCTGAACCGATCGTCATGACATTTGACAGAGATAAAGCCTGGGATATGGAAAAGGACATAGTAGGTTACTTTTTACGCGATAACCGACATCCACGCGGGCGAAGCCGTCGGAAAAAGGTAATCTTATAAATGCGAAAGTAACTCTGTTTGTTACACTTTCACGCCTAAACCGATCGTCATGAAATTTGGAGACATCCACGCGCGCGGAGCCGCGGGATAAGCTAGTTTACTTATACAACGCATGTATGATCAATCTAAAATTTAATATTTTAACGTCAATCATCAACATCTGCCTTTTCTTAACTATATTGGGATCAGTTTCCAGTCGATCCAGATGCAGCTGACTACCAGTATTTTACATGGAGCGACTGCCTATCTGACCTCCACAACCCAATTACTGGATGACACGATACCCCTTAGTAAGACTGCTGACTGTTTTGTCCGACTTTCGGGCTGCTGATGACCCGTAACGACTGTCAAAGAACATAAATGATAACCAACCGCAACAAGCATAGCTTAACCTGATCAATCAACGCGTGCGGCAGTTATAATCACAGCCACACGGGTCGATGGATCAGCTTGTATCCAAGTAATAATTACATGTCTCTCTTTTGTGATTAAATGAACAATATAAATTTTAAAAGTTAAATAGGAATAAAAATTGTGATGTATACTTAATATTTGCACGCTTGCTTGCAATTTTACTTAGGTTAGAAGATCTCACCTACTATAACAATGTATTTCTTGCAAATAAACATTTGATTTGATTTGATTTTATATTAACATCATAATTATGTTAACGTCAATATTCGCGTGTGGAAAGAATCCACCAAACTAACTTTTAATATTAAAATACGATATACCTACTTAATGAACTAAGGAATCTTTAATTACTTACGGCAGTCGTACATAATGCTAATCGTTTGGTAAACTACATCTCTTTCAGTTTTCAAACCAAAGTGTACCTGGAAATTAAAACATACGATTTACAGTACTGTGTGGTCGTTAGCAAGCACGCGACCTATTTCTTAATCTAGGCATACATAATGGCTAATTTCTGGCTGAAATACTAAAATATGCGGAAAATCTCTGGTAAAACATAACATAACATCCCCCCCGAGTGGGTTCCCGCATTGTCGTTGCGGGGGGGCTTAGTAACCGTGGTCTCCCATCCACGGTGAAGCCAAGAGGAACCCAACGGTGGGGCCGCTCGTCAGGGCTTTTGCCTTCAAGCCATTGACGTAGCGGCCAAAAAGTAGGTTGCGGTGAGGTGCACCGCAACTGAGGTGGGCCGCGATGTCGAATGGGAGGCATCGCGGCTGAGGGTTACAGGCTGCGGTAGAGGAGGAGTGCCGGTGCTTCTGAGCAGCGCTCTTCCCTTCCGTGGCCTGGACGGGGCCGCCACCGTTTGATGGCGGACGCGGTGGGGCCGCAGGGGAAGAGGAGTGTCGGTATAGCGTCAGCCGCTCTCCCTATCCTCTGCGGCCGAAAAGTGGTAGACGGGACGGCGCGTTGTGTTCCTCACGCGCGCCGTCAAAGATGTCAGCAACCACTGGTGGGGTCCGCAAGGGCCGATGCCTGCCAGGGGTGCGGGTTTGTTCGAAAGAGATACCACGGCCCCTGGCATACGGGCTACTGAGGGAACACGGGTGGGTTTTAGTCAGTAAAAGTCTGACACGCCCTCCTGCTCTACTCAGCAGGAGAAGTCATTTGATGATTTCCCACCCAAAAAAAAAAAAAAAAAAAAAAAAAACATAACATAACATTACGCTTGTATTCCCTGAAGGCTAAGGCTGAGGTGCACCTCTATTGTACACCCACATTTCGCCAGCATGTTTAAGTTCTATGTAATCGGGGCGAGCCTATTTCCATCAACCGCGCTCAAATCCAGCCTCTGGGCTGCTACTAAAAACCTAATAATACTTTTCCCGACCTAGGAATCAAACCTGGGGCCTCGTGCTTAGCAGTATCGCTAGCAACCACTATTCCAACGAGACAGTCTGGCTCTGGTAAAACATAGGGTAATAATCGTCATGCGTGTCCTTATAACTTTGTCTTTATAGAATGTTGATAATCACCACACATACAGTATAAGTTTTTAACCAGTGCGCAAAAAAGATCTGCTGTTTCATAGAAAAGTGCAATACCTACGCGATCAAAATATATGGAACAGTTGCTTTTTTAGCATAACCGACGAAAAGTTTCTGCGCTGAGGGGTCTAGAATGATATGCTGAATTAATGGTAACAGTTTACGCACTGGTTATAAACTTATCCTGTATAAAGGACACTGGTGATCGCTGCATCTTGGGGCCTATAAATATTGATGTAGCAAAAAATGAGAGCGTCTTTTACTACTTCCTAGCGCAACAACCGGTACGGTACTTGATTGTTTTGACAATTATGCTGTTCATCAATAGTCCATTTTAAATAGAAACCACACGGATCTGTGCCATTGCTATTTTGTGGTAGGTACTTCATTGTGGTCATAAAAAAGAAAGAATGATTAGTACTTACACCCTCCCTGCGTCGACTTGGATTGTAATGCATCCACCAAACCATTTTTGAATAGTTTATTCTGTACCTAAAATCGTTATTTGATCCCTATTTTGACTCCTAAGCCATGGCCGTGCAGATTTTTTCTACGTTTAAATGTTATGTGATTACACTTTTGACCAACGAGGTTGCGTTGGAATCTAAAAATCTGCAATCCGCCTAGCCTTTTCCCAACTCAGTTGGGGTCGGGTTGAAGTCTAACCGATTTCTAATCGAATAAAATCATGTGATGGCCGGTAGCTGTCCTCAGTACATGCTAAACGGAATCGGGAATCTCTGGCGGAATCAATGCCTTTGTGTAACGCCTTGTTAGAAGTTTTGATCTCTAAATCTTTCCCTCTCTCTCCCACAGTTCGAAATATTTTATGTTTATTTAAATACAGAAGCTTGTTTTCACAACAATTCACGGTAAAATTGAGGGTAAAATCCCATCCAAAATCTGACCACCGCATTAAATTTTCAGTGTTCAACCGTAAGCGTCACCTGAAATAAAATTACCGCATATACCATATTCCAATGCGCCCTCATAACCAATTATGGTGTACCAATCCTCGGTAAATTTCAAAGAAACGATATTTTATGAGTTAAAATGTGGCTACATCCATCGTGTACGGGAGAGAGCACTTGAATTTATGCGCGTAATTAAGTGGAGTTTGCGATGGGGCCGGAGCTCGGCACTTTCCAGCAGTAAATGGAATTTACGTACGCCTCCTTTCGAACGTATCTTGAGTTTTTGGTTTAAAAATGAAAAGGGAGCGTGTTGTTTACAAACATAAAGGTGTTGGGTTTCAAGTGGTGAGCTTTCTGTTGCGTAGCTCGTCAGATAGATGGCGTAGATTGCCCGTCAGGAAAATGTCGAGAGTCATGAAAGTTGGTGGGTGACCTTCGACCTATCACTTATTGTAAAGGCGTCACCAGCATATTTACATTTGATTATAAATGAAGAATTGTCAAACTTAAGTGGCAGTGGGCGCCCGGCACATTGCTCGCAGACTAGATGGCCGATGGGGCCAAAAGGTTCTGGAGTGACGACAGCGTACCGGAAGACGTAAAGTGGGAAGGCCTCCCACAAGGTGGACCGATGACCTTGTGAAGGTCGCAGGTATCCGCTGGATGTGTGAAGCACAAGACCGGTCGAAGTGGAGGAGCCTGGGGGAGGCCTATGTCCAGTAGTGGACGTCTTTCGGATGAAATGATGATGAAGATGATAAATGCCAAATACGCATTATGCATAGAATTAATTTACCTCTTCATTTTTTTTAATTGGTTGACTGTTGATATTCAGCTGAATGAAAAATTCTGAAATTGGTATTTGTGTCAAACAGTTCCCAAACATTTGTAGGAAACTATATCTGCTTGACAGCGCTGAATTTTATTCCAATAAAATTCAATTTACTATGCTATAAATTCACATTCTATTTAACAGTAGGTATATATTTTATTTAGCTCTCGACATTTTTAAGTGGTTGCCGTTTTATTATTACACATCCATTTAAAATGCATGACTATTCAATTTTTGTATCGTAGATGCTTAGGTTCAGGTTAAGCTACGCTGGCCGCGGTTGTTCCGTGGATGGGTTACCATCTTTACATACCAAGACCCTGTCGTGCCTCGGATAGCACGGTAAACCGTTGATGGTCTTGGCTGTCATTCGTGGATCTTTGACAGTTGTTACAAGTCATCAGAAGCTCGAAAGTTTGACAACCAGTCTTTCCAAGGGGTTTCGTATTACCTAGTATTTAAGTTGCGTAAGTCAGATACTTAGTCACTCCATGTATAATACTGGTATTCAGCTGCATCCGGTTAGACCGAAACTGAGCCCAACTTGGCCCAAAAAGGCAAAGCAGATTGGATTGGTGTTCCGTTCATTTAAACGCTACAGCTAATGAATTGGTTCAAGAAAGAGGCTTTTACTCTCTTACCGTGAGAGAAAAGGGTGGACCAAGGACGCACAATGCGCTCTATTGCATTAATGAAAAGTGTAGAAAAATAAATCATCCGATAAGCACCTTGAACTATGTGTCTTCAGTGTTATTTAACAGATTTAAAGTTGTGAAAACACACTTTTTCAAACGGCAGTCGGACTATTTTCAATAAACATGCTGATGTTAGATCCTACGACATTCAAAAACATGTCATCAACCTTTATTTCAAGAAAATTCACGAAAATCTATCAATTCCGATTGTTATATTGATCACAGTCAGGTCGTTAAATTAATGATTTATTTTGCAAAACATTTTCGTTAGATTTTCGTCCATTTTGCCGACCAGTTCCACGCTGTAACTAAGCTATACGTTCTGAGCCCGCATGTAAATAGGCTTGAGAAAAACTTTGCTCAAAGGATCGTTTAGGAACAGCGGGAAAAGCTAATTTGTGGACATAACCCTTATGCCCCGAACTTCAAGTGAGCATCCGTAATTATATTCCATTTAACTTAAGTTCTGTTACACTGAATTAACCCAACAATCCAAACCAATTAATTTTAATTGAATAGTTCTGTAGCTTGTTAGTTTCAATTATTTCATTATCTTCATTTACTTAAGTATCTAATACTGCTATTCTAAGCAGAGATGCTATTACGGCAGGCTATCTTAATAGAACCTCTAAGGAAACTTCATTTGGTCCTATTAACTTTTACCAAAAAATGCCTTCAAAGATAAAAAGAAAAAGTGTAACAACATTACTTGGACGATATTTTGAGAGTAAGTAGACACGGGCCCGATTTATATGGAAAACCTTCATTTTCTAATATTTGATTCGATTTAAGGTAGATACTTGATATATTTAGAGATACATCCGACTTTTACTAGATTTCTGGAGAGAAATCTAGTAACGGAGGAACCTACTTATGTTCGGTACGGAGGTACTCGGTTCATACAAACAAAAACTAATCGTTATGTTAACCAATGGTTCTATTGACACACTTTTTACCTGTGATACTATAAATCAAATCAAATTGTTCATTACAATCCATAATGTACACGTATAGGTGGGGAAAAAAATGAAACAAATATGGACCCTGTCGGGGACAATTTTTTTTTATAACTACATAACTAGAGAGAGGAAGAGCGCAAAACGAAGCGAAAAACTATAAGGACTTTGCTTCATTATTGGTAAAGACATAATCTCTTAATTTTAATCAATAACGTTCCGTAAATTATAGGAATCGGCCATAAGTCACCAATAACGATAGTGTGAAAAAATATCTAAGGTTGCCGAAATTATGATTTTTGACACAATATGTCCTCAATCATCACTTGGACATTCACACACTCGTAAGAAAAAATAATAATAAATATAATAAAAATAGGTAGGTACTCTGAACTCCTTATTAGTCATTTCTAACAAACAAACAATTTCTCAACAAAATAAAGATCAAAAGGCACAGCTTACACGAGTCCATTGTGTCTCCGTCATCACGTTTCATATTACATAAGAACAGTACAGCAAACTGTTATAATGAAGTGAAATATTCATCAGCAACCGTCTGGAGACATGGCTACCACCCCAAAAACGTACCTCCTAACTGCCTTATTATGATTTTTTACGCTCACTATGTAGGATACGAGAGTTACAAAATATAATTAATGTATTTTTTGTGGTCGCATGTATGTGCATATGTCTGTAGTGTTTGACTTAATTTAATTTAAGTAGGTACAACGATTAAGACAATGTTTAAATGGAACATAATTTGTATGATATTGGTGCTGACACTGTTGTACACCAACAAAACTTAATTTAGGCTTTTGCAATCTTTTTCCTTTTTATCTTTTCCTTCCGAACTAAGATTTTCTTCGATGCAACCATCACTACGAATTAACTTCATCATGTTTAATAATATCACGCCAAATTCAATGCAATCGAGACATAATGTAGTTTGACAATTCTAAAGCTTCACATATCTTTTTCTTTAGTGGTCTGCCTGTAAGAGATAGCAATACTAACTAATAAATTACCAAGTACTTGGAAAGACTTGAAAACAGTGCAATTCATAAGTAGACTTCGAAAATTATTAATAGATAAAACGTACTACAGTATAACTGAGTTTTTAACGGTTAATTCCATAATGTTTTATTAATTAATTATTGCCAACTTGTAATCTTAATGTTTGTTTGTTTATATACGTTTGACCACTATTTTCATGTTTTAATGACAATTTTATTTAATATAGATATAATGTAATAAGTAATTTAATGTCTTAATTTTAATAAAATTTTATTTAATGAGAGTGTAATAATTAAGTTAATATTTCAATGAGAACTGAAATTTTAACAATTTTATATTATGAAAATGTTGCATGCCGAATGGTGAAATATGGCAGAACTGTGTATTATGATACCTACAACTACTTATGTATTACCCATATTTGCAAAAAAAATCTATTCTATTCTACTGTTATTTAGTTTAGGTGAAAAGGCCACACTAGTATTACCTACAACTAAAATAATTAAACGAATCTTTGGTAAGCCCGGGTTCCATTGATGAACCATAATTATGTCTCGCCACAGAAAGCTGATGCAATCAAAGCTCTATGGAATGAGTGATTACTGATCACAGTACCTACGTTGTTATTAGCTGACATGAGGCAGCTGCAATTTCAATCGTGTGTTCATTAGCAAGCATTTGACTAATTCCTTAACCCACAGCATAGGTTCAATAAGGCTATTCAAGTGAACAACATTGTACACACAGGCAGTTGCTTTATAATCTTTATTCGTCTAAGTACCTGGTACCTACTCATTGACAGGCCTGCGCTGTCCTCCCATACATTTTATCTCTGTAATTTGAAAACATTGTTAAAACACATCATTTTTAAAAGAGTAACCGTGGAGTTTCTTGCCGGCTCTTCTCCATAGGAAACAACAATTTGGAACCGTGCACCTAGCTTCTGACGTTTCATAAGTGCCCATGCAGGTTTATATGAAATACAAATATTTTGATTTGATTTGATTTGAATCACGAGAAAATGGTCACTCCAACATCATTAATATCATAGTATATTTTTTTTTTACTATAATAGCGACCGGCCCCGGCTTCGCACGGGTGTACAGTGTCGGAAGTCGTATAACTATAGAACGTCTCCCCGCGGGGTACAGGGCAACGGGGCATGCCGACCGACCGCCTGTTTCCCGATTAATAATTTTAAATCTGTGATATCTTCTAAGATATTCATTTCAATGAAATACTGTAAAGGGCAATTTTGATTTAAAATAAATGCACAACGTATCTAATTGGATAAATAATGATATTGTTTTCTTTAAAATGGTTTCGTAAATAACCCATTATTTTAAGTAGGTACATGTAAAAGATAAAAATGGTTACTGTGGGTTATCTTTAAGTTGTAGAGATATTATGGGTACTACCGATTTTGGTAAACTATTCCGTCGTACATTATTTTGATATAATATGTCTTACGGATTAGCCGGCGTGAGCAATGTAAACGCCAAAAATATGTTTTGTACGACATCATTTTTTTTTTTAATTCTGGGCTTTTCTCTACTACAATATGTCAAATCCTTTGCGTGGCTTAGAAGAAGTAAGCCGAGAAGCAGGCAGATGAAAACAACGACTTTGTACTATTTAGTTACATAAATAATCGAATATGTAAAACACCTTCGATAATATATTTGATTGAAATATTGTTCATGCTGATATTGTTATGAAAAAAAAAATCGTCACTCTGCAATGTATTATCATCTTACCAACGCATTTCCCTTGAGTTCCTAAAATATACTTCTCTTTTTATACTTCATTAAAAAACTAGCAATTATAGTAATGCACCTGTTTTCGCGAAATAAAACTAAGGTAAACAGAATAAGCCGACGACGGTCCCGCGTCGTTGAATTTTTGAGGGCTTCGTGTGAGACCGGCGCATATTTCGGATGAAAATCTGCTGCGGTGTCGTATGAAAAAGAAAACTCGTTTGCATACAGTTCGACATACGACTGAAGCGACGTGTTTATGATGAGATGTCTCGAATTATGATTGCATTTAAAATGAGGGATGAGAATGCGAGAGTGTTTTGTTATCTTTGAATTTGTATGACGAGCAGCAATGTACCTACTTGGAGAAATGTTAATAGCCTAGAGACTATACGCTATAATTTTACACAGGTGCTAAGGCAGATCTAGTGCTAAATGCAGTATCTATTATACAGGGCGTCCCACGGATATGCCACATGGAGGGAAAATACCTTGAATATTGTAGATGGAACATTTTACTGAAAGAAGACATTATTTGAATTTAAAAACATTTTAAACTGCATTCATAGATATTTAAATAATGACATGGTTGAACCGGAAATCGAACCCGTTACATGAGAAAAATAATCACATACTGATCGAAAGGCTTCATCATAAGGATTATGTTTTGCTAAATAACATAGTTTCACAAATAAAAGGAAGACCATGAATTTTAACATTTGATGTGAAATTTTGTTCAGAAAAATGAAAAGCTGACATTGCCGTAAGGACATACAACTGACATTATCATAAGTACCTATTACTAATAAATGTACCCACTTGAGAAGTACGCATCAGTTCCGGTTGCAGAACGACAAAAACTTACTATTCAGCAAGATGGGTAACAGCCACAGAACAAGGGACTATCTCAATGAACACTATCATCCCTGGATCGGGACAAATGGACAAATAAGATGGCCGCCGACATCCCCAGTTCCATTACATCCCCGTTACATTTTTTTATGGGGTTATGTAAAAAAAATATTTTACAAGAACCAGTATGAAAGTGTCCACGAGCTACAAGCAAAACTTAGACGAATTATTCTAAATATCCACCACAACAAGATCAAAAAATCGACAGGAAGCGAAATAATCAAAAGAGTGCGACTTTGCATTCAACAGGAAGGGACTCTTTTTGAGCATTTGATAAATTGATTAATTTTGTAGTAAAAATGTTAAAATTCATGGTCTTCCTTTTATTTTTGACATTATGTTATTTAGCAAAAAACAATCCTTATGATGAAGCCTTTCGATCGGTATGATAAAGCTACAGGGTGATGATTTTTCTCATGTAATGGGTTCGATTCCCGGTTCAACCATGTAATTATTTAAATATCTATGAATGCAGTTTAATTTTTTTTTTATTCAAATAATGTCTGCTTTCAGTAAAATGTTCCATCTACAATATTCAAGGTAGGTACTTTCCCTCCATGTAGCATATCTGTGGGACGCCCTGTATAACTTAGTAAGAATGCTGGTTGCAACACCTACCTGTCTGTTAACTAGCATAAGTCAAGTTTACCCATCTATGTTACTTACTATTAATTTAATGTGAACATTAATATTTGATTAAATAAATTATTATTTTTATTATATAAAGATTTGATTTAGGGTTACGTAAATGCACAAAATGCTAACCCTGTGCATTAAACTGCATTGCTGACTAAAGACATCATATTTTAACAACGACATTAGATTTGTAACAATATTTCGTGTCACAAGAAAAAAGCAGCACTGAAGTGTCAAAGTCAAAGTCAAAGTCAAAGCATTTATTTCAATTAGGCACTTAAAAGGCACTTTTGAACGTCAACATTTACATTTAAACAGAATTGATTCTAGTCGCCCATTCCAAAATGTAGTTTCGTATGGAGAAGAACGGGCAAGAAACTCCACCGTTACTCTTTTAAAATGTTTTACATACAATTTATCATAGTACGTTCATTATATAATTATATGTGAAAACGATGCACCCAGAATAAAATTACTATACCAAAAAAGGTAACAAAATGCAACTGAAGCAATAAAGATAAATTAATTCTATGATAGATACATGGTGCCCACATATTTACAAACATTATAAGAAAATATATTTTCCTAGAATATTAACAAGAAATAAGTCAGTGTGTGAGTGTAAATCAATGTCATAAATATAATTATTTATTTAATTCAATTAGCAACCAGTTTGATTTTGTCTAGACTCTAGATTGTCCTATGGAGCAGGACCAGCATGGTTCCAAGCATTCTTATCTTGGATATAATCCTCTAATTTATAATACGCTTGTTTACAAAGTGTACTTTTAATATGAGTTTTAAATTTCCTTTCATTTAATTGTAATATATCACAAGGTATTTTGTTATAGCATTTAACACAGTACCCCATAAAAGATGAATGTACTTTAAGTGAACATAACAGTCAACAAAATAGTACTAGTAGTGACCCCATTTTTCTTCGACGACTTGCAAGATTTAAACATACATGCACGTTTATATGGATGATTGGAAAAGCAGTGAAAGCAAAAGTCGAGAACTTTGTATAGATTGCATTTCAAGTATTCATTGCTCTGTCGGAGACTGTAAAACTGCAGCTCGGAACAAATTCGTGGCGTTGAATTTAAAGTGACAAAGATATATCTCTTTCTCCGTCTAGTATACAAAAAGCTAGAGCTTGGTTTGAAAATTTAAAGATAAATGAAAAAGGGAAATTGAGCTTGCTTAAAATTACGTTTTGCAACGTGTTGCCTGAAGTCTTATTAAAAGTAGAAGCGCTTCATAGTATTTTCACAACTTTATTAGACATATTCATAGCAATACTTTTTTCCTACATTTTTACATATATTTTTTCAGCAAAGTATGTGCGTGGACGTGAGCTTATAAAATCGCCAGCGAGTCGCTGGCAACTAAAGTTATTACGTGTTCACAAGCAACTTCTCATCAGTAACAAATTATTTATAAAAGCGATGGAGTTTTCATTTTCGTTAATTAAATTACAATACCAGGAATATTTTTATATAATTTGTGTTGATTATGTTCTCAGTAATTATCTTCGGAAAAACTAAGTATTTATTTGTAAAAAAATAAACTCGTTCTCATCATCCAATATTGTTAATGGTCAATCAAACAGCATCACGAACTTTAACCCACGCTTTATAAGTTTTTTCTACTCACTCTAAATTAACTCACCAAATGATTTTCCTGAACATATTCATCTATTTCCCTCAAATTATATTCATCCTCCCGTAAAAACGAACCACAAAGTTAGAATGCTCGTAACTTTTACCTTACGTCAAGTTATAACAAACTTTTAATCTCTTATGTTATTCCGTCAACGACGCAGATACAGTATAAAAGGAACAGAAGGGTAATTCAATACAACGAGCGAAAACACACGTAGACATAGACACGCGTCTGCTTACAACCAAAAGTGAGCGCAATCACAACTGACATTCGTTTGAAGGCTCGTGACGCGAGCGCACGACGTGAGTCTAGTAGAACAATTTCTATGAAAACTTCATGGAAAATGTTCAATCAGAATCGCGTAGCAGCCGCGTCACGTCGCGGGTATCTGGGAGCCTTGAGATGGTTTGATATCCGTACTTTTGTGTGTGTGCCTGTTGACGCTTGATACTTCTGGACCTATATATTCTGTGACGCAGACATCTACTCGGCTAGTAATTGTATCACGTATAAGCACTTTACATTTTTTGATTACACACCCTGTTTGCGCGTCTGCGCGTCGAAACGCGGTTTGACGAGATAATGAAATTAATGTACTTGTGTTGGGAATAAAATTTGAAGGCAGATAGAGTTTAAATGTATTTAAATAGTGCATTATTTTATAACTGGCTATAATTTTAATGGTCTTCTGTTTGTGAAGATAGTACTCTGTTTTTATATTGTTCGAGCCAAATAACGGGCCACGTCGATTGCGGCATCAGTGGCGTTCATTAGGTCTTCTTTAGTGCAGTTGAATGAGAAGTTAGGACACTTCAGCAAATGGGACATCGTCTAATCAGAAGCACTGCACTCCCGCTAGGTGAGTGATAGGTCAGTAATAATTAAATGGTGTTTTTGTTACTGGTAGGTTTAAACAAATGAACCGGATCCCCAAACCTTGTTTACTGATAACAGTTTGTTCCACTTAACTAACAATACACAAAATACACGCTTAGACTTAAAGCCGCGGGCACCAGCCCGATTTAATCCGAAAAATACTAACTTCCTGTATATTAAAAATCGCTGTTATTTAAACAGGACTAACATTGGACAATTGCACCGTCCCATCACTTTCATTTTACATAGTCTTTAGAATATACCAGAGACACATCAAAAATAAAGAAACAAGATTCTTATCCAAACTTAACAGAGGTAAGAGCCCCTACAAGATTACTTATTAAGTAGATTACCGGGTACGGCGAGTCGGCCCCGACTACGGAACCCATTCAGGGCTCGTAGACGGGCGATGAATTTTTGAGAGGCCTTCACAACGTGTGTGAGACTGGCGACTGAAAGCTTTTTTTCAGAAAAGGAATCGGCGTCGCAGATAATGAGAGAGACAGACTCAGAAGAGTGAAGAGTACGGTAATGGAATGTTTTTGGCGTTACACGATTATATTTTACCGGGTCGGCTTTGTTTTAAATTTCGTTTGTGTTTGTGGTGCAGTATAGGAATGGCATGTAGACCACAAACGGAATTAAAACAAAGGGGTGTTTTTTTTTCCTTTTGGATGTAAAAAGACCTCTGTTCTGTTATACAACAGCATAGCATGAATCTACCGAAATAATCCGACCACAGTTGTATTTATAAGATACAGAAAAAAAAAAAAATATCTGTAGCATAAATTTAAAGAATGGACTAGAGATATTAATTTTGAAACTACGAGCTGGTAATATACAGGGTGTTTGGCAGAACGTTGAACATACGAAAATGGTAGATAGGTGGGGTCATCTACTACTTACTCAGCCCTAATTTATTTGGGCCTGGCCCCCTGGATATTTAAATTTTTTTTTTTGCTTTCTTCTAGTTTCACCACTTTCTTAACTTTAAAGTGTATTTTTTATTAAAAATGTGTAAAACAGGCAATTGTTTTACACATTTTTAATAAAAAATATTAAAAAATACACTTTAAAGTTAAGAAAGTGGTGAAACTAGAAGAAAGCAAAAAAAAAATTTAAATATCCAGGGGGCCAGGCCCAAATAAATTAGGGCTGTGTTCTGCCAAACACCCTGTATAAAGGGTTTTTTCAAAGAAGTTTTACATTATTTATTTCGAACGCGTGCAAAGCCGCAAACATTTATTTATTCATTCTCTTTGCTTCTTATCTCTAACGTTTATTTTTAGGTAACATTGTGAGATTTTAGTATTCATTTCAGACTCTTCAGAAACATGTTTTAATATTTTAAACGGGTCGTGTCACGCGGCCTTAGTAAATAATTAAAACATTCAAGTACTTTGTATCTGAAAATGTACCGAGTAGGTGTTCAATTTTTACTTTGGTAGTTTAAACCAGAGATAGAATAGATAACTCTCACCATCAGCCTATGAAGTTCCCACTGCTGGGACACAGGCCTCCTCTCGGTGAGAGGGATTGGGCCGTAATCCACCACGCCGGCCCAGTGTGAGTTGGTAGATGTCACATGTCTTCGAATTTTTTGGTTCTAGGACATGCCGGTTTCCTCACGATGTTTTCCTTCACCGTTTTGAGAGCAGTGCTGATGAAATAATTTACACAAAGTAAAGCGCCTGTCTGGGTTCGAACTCACGACCTACAACTCGTAAGTCGCGGCCGTTACCACTTGGCCACCACTGCTCTCTCTCTACCTCTGCTAGTTCCATTATCTGTATTGTCCTGCCCGAACAGCGCCTCCTACTCGGCCCAATTATGAATCTAAACCATTCAGGGACAAACACACACAACAGTGTGTGCATTAAAATTGAATTGAAAGAGTTCAGTGACATACAGACGTACAGAAAAATTATATTTAAAGACTCGCGCGACCAGTCTCTTCTTAGCAGTTTTTATGACCTGTCAAAACATCGCTTTTTCTTTATTATTATTTGACTTGAAAAGTATTATGCTTATAAGATATCCGAAATAAAATCTGTAATGGTAATGCAAACCACATCAAAATCCATTGCGTAGTTGAGAAGAACAATGCTGTCAAAAATACCGGCATAGAATACCGACTTTAATTCAAAATCTGCATGCATGGTGGCAAGTAAATCGACACCCAAAATGAAACCTGACCGCGGGGCAGTGTAGCAATTTTTCGAATTCGCTTACGTCGGAAAGAATATCAGCTGTTTCATAGAAAAAGAACGTAGATGTATGGAACACCATATTTTTTTTTATTATCGACGACAATTCAGCGCAGGTTTCAAGTTCATAGAAATATTATCTATGGTCTAGATCATGTGCTAAATCTCACCCTGCCAGCCTGTATAATTTCACAAAAAAAAAAAACAATATTACGTTAGTCAGAAATGTCCTATATCATCATCAATGTACGAAATACTAAATCATTATCCGAGTGGAAAGTTATTAATGAACATTAATTAGTGTTCAGTTTAGTGGTATTCGAAATTCGTATTAAATAGTCGTTTTAACCGCAGCTCAAACTGTAAACAGAATAATATTAATACCTTTACATCAAAAGTACTAGACAAACAGAAGGCAACGGTTCCTTGATTATAATCCATGTTTGTGTTTATCTGTAAAACCACGGGAAATTAATTACACGGGTCGGGTAAAATTAACTAGAACATGAATAATAATCAGTGTGCGCAACCTTGTGATTATATCGCAATTTTTAGACAGTAGTCTAGTTCACCCGGCTATCAGCTACCCGTCAGTAAAAAATATTATCTTGCCGTAACTAAAACTTCTAATAATAAATAAATGACCTAATTTAATAATTACTTGACTTAATTATACATATAATATACCTATACCTGACTTAATTATAATAGATAATTACCTATCTAATAAAATATATTAAGTGCGGCTCGGATAACTAAACAAACATATTTATACTGTTTCGATAAATAACCAATATTGAACTTAACAGTGGCTTGGTGTAACTTAACTAACTACCGGAGTCAGTATCGGCCAGTGGCGAGAAAACCCCATCATAATATATATTACAGTACATTTATAAAAAATATAATACCTTAACGTTTATGCAAAAAAAACCGGAGTGAACGGATACAAAAAAAATGAAATAAGCGAGCATCAATACATTTATTTAAGGTGAAAGTTTAAATTAAATTAGATGATTGTATTGATGATTTTAATTATTATAATTATGTAAACGCGGCTACACATCAAGCTATGCATTTCCATTATAAACTGATCTCGCATTGTATAGGACTTCCTTACAGTGCGAGATCAACGTAAACTGGAAATATATAGCTTGATGTGTAGCCGTGCGTACAGCCATATTTGTTATGGTCGCGAAACATATTTTGTTCAACTTATAGCCTGACACTGACCTACAAATTCAAAAAAACCTAAGAAAAATTAAAATTCGTGAGCTACCATGTAGCTTTCACCTTAAATTTTAAACGACGGTTAAAAAGCCATTGAAAAAGGATAAAATAATTTTAAAATGCCCGACTTAAAATTAATAAATGTAACGCAAGATAATAAACTATTTAATAAATTATTTTATCCTTTTTCAATTACTTTTTAACCGTCGTGGGTTTTTTTTTTATATTTTGCTTTTTAAATAAACTTTTTAGGGAGCATACGCGCCGATCAAAATCAGACTATCTAGAAGTTTTGGAGAAAAATGGCAACATGAATTTGCACAAACAATGTTTCCTGCAGCGCCCCATGGTGAGTTGTCACCGTAAAACCTATCTAAGAACATGCACCAATCAAACCCGAGCCCATAACTGAAAACTGCATCAAAATCGGACTAGTCGTTTTGGAGAAAAATAGCAACATGGATTTGCACAAACAAACAAACAAACATCCTCTCGCCCCAAATGCATATACCGTCTCCGTTCCTTCGCGGGTAAAAAAATAAAATTACCAAAGAATATAACGCTCACTTGCCGATATTAAAAATGTTGATCACCTGAGTAATGTAACTGCAACAGTTTAATAAAGTAATTTAATACATGTTCCAATAAAGCTACATTTCTAACGCCGCCATTATTTTGCAGATTTTTTATCCAAATCCACAAGAAAGTTCTAATTTGCAAAGTTACAGTTTGGTTTTCAAACCCAGATACTAATTTAATAGGTGTAATGTCAAACTCCTTTACTACAAAAACAAACACAAAAGACTTGAAATGTCAGATTAGTGACTAGGATTTAAAAAACGCACTTTAAGTGTACTGACTTTACCACGGGAAACAAAAGTTTCATATTTTCTAATAAGCACGTTTTATTTTAATACTGCAGCAGCTTATTTTATTAACTAATGACTTACCGTAACTAAGTTATACTTCTACACTTTATCTCTATTTTGGTTTTTTGGCTTCGCCCCTTATCCAACGCCTTTGCAGTTTGTTCATCAAATAATTTTAATGATAAGTATTTACTTAGGAACATAAAAATCATTTCCATGGACACACCAACGTAAACAAAATTCTTTAAGCAAAATGTAATTTTATATTGCTTTGAATTAAAATGTTTCTGTAATTTTAGCTGTTTGTATTAATTTTATAGGTACCTTATTTCTCTTTGGTCTAGTCGTAAGCGTTACTGATGAGCATCCGACCTGGGCTCGATGCCCAGGTCGGGCAAGGTGTTATTGGGTTTTCATAACGGAATTTCTCAGTAGCAAGTCTGGATTTGTGCCCAGTTGATGACAATAGGGTCACCCCCTATTACATGGGACCTAAATATAACTGGCGAAATATGGGTGTACTAAAGGTCTCATCTCTGCCAAACCCATCGGGAAAACAAGGAGTGCTGTTATGTGCCTTATTTATTTTATAATTTTTATTTTACTTTCCAAGTCCAATGAGTACGGCTTTTAAAATTATACATTAGTAACTTATGATTAAAATTATGAAGTTACAGATTTCGAACACATGAAACAAGTGCTAAATATTTGAACAGTGGGAAGAAAGGTTTGTTAAGGGCAGGGGCGGCTGTCCCTTAAGTGCACTCGTGCGCTGAACTACCAGATTTTAATAGGTGTCGAAAGAATCACAAAATGTTTAATAATCGCATTGTGGCCACTGGTTGTGGTATATGTAATACTAACAAAACTGACGAAACAATATAAGCTCTTTGCTAAACTATTAAGACTTATTTTCGCGGTACAGAAAATCCCTCGTGCGCTATGCCGAAGCGCACGGCGAATGCTCATACATTTCTATGAGATCCGAGCTAAAACGCCTAGCGCGTGAGACAGAAAATATTTTTTTTTTTTTGGGTGGGAAATCATCAAATGACTTCTCCTACTGAGTAGAGCAGGAGGGCGTGTCAGACTTTTACTGCCTAAAACCCACCCGTGTTCCCTCAGTAGCCCGTATGCCAGGGGCTGTGGTATCTCTTTCGAACAAACCCGCACCCCTGGCAGGCATCGGCCCTTGCGGACCCCACCAGTGGTTGCTGACATCTTTGACGGCGCGCGTGTGGAACACAACGCGCTGTCCCATCTACCACTTTTCGGCCGCAGGGGATAGGGAGAGCGGCTGACGCTATACCGACACTCCTCTTCCCCTGCGGTCCCACCGCGTCCGCCATCAAACGGTGGCGGCCCCATCCAGGCCACGGAAGGGAAGAGCGCTGCTCAGAAGCACCGGCACTCCTCCTCTACCGCAGCCCGTAACCCTCAGCCACGATGCATCCCATTCGACATCGCGGCCCACCTCAGTTGCGGTGCACCTCACCGCAACCTACTTTTTGGCCGCTACGTCAATGGCTTGAAGGCAAAAGCCCTGACGAGCGGCCCCACCTTTGGGTTCCTCTTGGCTTCACCGTGGCTGGAATCCACGGTTACTGAGCCCCCCCGCAACGACAATGCGGGAACCCACTCGGGGGGAGACAGAAGATAGTTGACATAACTGTATGGAACGTTATGGAGTAATTTGTCCATTCTCGTGCGCCGCATGGGGGAACCGAAATTTGTCGAACTGAACCGAATATTACCGAACGTCGATTACCGAGAGCGCCCAAGGTTTGCCGAAGTTTGCATGCCGGCCATAATGAATGACCGACTCATTATTGTCACCGCGAAGTTTAGTTTACGTGAAACTGAATACTATTGTTTATTTTTATTCGTTTAGATTTAAATTATTTATCTGAAATAAATACATTTTTATTTATTTACTTATTACCCCTAATACTTAGTGAGCTAGTAAAGTGCACCACCAGTTCCATGACCTACCAGCCGCCACTGGTTAAGGGTAGTGCTGTAGGGTGGTTGCGACGAAAACACAGGCGAATTATGAAAACACGTTTATTACGTTTTAAGGAAAAGGAACAAAATGGCCACGTTTGCAAAATTATAAAACAGTGCGTACGCATTGATTCGCGTTTGGTGGCAGACTGGCGGAGGGTACAGTGTGATACGCATGTTAGCGTGTCCCGCCTGTAATCTAGTGATGCTACTTACTAACTAAAAGCTATAAAATAAAAACACATAAAGGAAAATAATAAATAAATAGCTTTTCTAATATTCTAGTACAGCAATACAAATCGAATACCAACCAAACAATAATAAGGTCGACAAATATTTTCAACAGACAGAACATTTCGACATTGTCCCTTAAATACACACCAATGAGTAAATACTTTCCTACATCAATAGACCCGACAGTGGTTGACATCTATTGACCCTTAGCCCATTCATCACACCGCCATCTGTGGGGACAATCGGGGCAAAAACAAAGGGGCAATGCCAATCACGTCACGCTTGCTAAATAATCATTAGAGACCGCTGGGACTCAAAAATAAGTAGGTATCTGTCGGGAACACGCGTAATGATGTCGATAAAGGACCGACAGAAAATATTGAAAAAATATTGTTGTTATCAGGTATTGTTTTGTTTTATGGAATAAGTTCTACCTATAGCTTGATTGTAGTAATTTTATTTTATTTCAAAATTAGCTTTTAGTCAGCGGCTTGCTTGCGTAGAGGTCGGAAATTATCCAACGTGAATGTACTACCAGAATAAAATTAACTATCTGTGTGCCAAACTTCACTAAAATCCGTTCAACCGTTTTTGCGTGATTGATTGATACATCCAAACATCCAAACACACAAACTTTTAAATTTAAAATATTCTTAGGATGGTTGTAGAAATAATTCTTACAAATAATATTATTTATTATTTAAAAGTTAGGTACAAATTTTTGACTGACGTATTTTTTTATGACTTAAGCTAAGTTTCAGCAATAGAATATTAGGTACCAGCCAACGTGAAAGTTTCTGTATATGACACATTCTTTAGCACATTACCTTTCAGCCTTAAGACTTGAAGTAGACACAACATGTCTGAACATTTGTATGCATGATGGTGAACTCTTTGCTGGCTCGAGGATCCTCGGCGTTATTTTTTCTTTTACATTTTATGCCCTTAACGTTTTGACGCGCACTTTCGACTCTGCATGTATCGTCCTTAACAAGCACGGATTTCTTTTCGAATGAGAAATTCTGCTGCGTTCAAGGAATATTTTGTTTTGCTTCTCTTTCTTTGAGATTTAAATAAGATGCTACTAGAGGTTTGTTTAAAAGTAGCTGTTGCTAAAGGACTACTTTTGATGTTCTATGTTTGCTTTAACCGAAATTATTATAGTTTCAAGTGTGAATAGATAATTATTTTTACGTGAAATTATAAATGTAAAACAGGCTTAAAACGAGTCAAAATTGTCATTTTTTTACAACTCACATAACAGAGCCAGATTAAAGAACGTCCTAGGCAATTATAATATACCTAACTACCCACTACGACGGTTCCGTGTGGTGCCGGACTTAACAGAATAGCACCACCTATTTCTGCTCGTGGGTGTCGTGGAAGGCGACTAAGGGACTTACTAGAGAAAGGGCAGCAGCGTTCTCTATGCATTCTACCAACATACTGCGATCGTCAACCCGCCTGCCAAGTGTGGCAATTATGGAAAAACCCCCCTTTTGGGGGAGGCCTATGTCAAGCAGTGGACGTCTTTCGCCTGAAATGACGATGTTGATATACTACAACAATTATTCATAATACCGTGCCAAATTATGAACCTGATTATCTATTTATTTATTTACTAGCGGCTCCGCCCGCGTGAATGTCGGTTGTCGCGTAAAGAAGTAGCCTATGTCCTTTTCCATATTCCAGGCTAGATCTCTGCGAAATTTCATGACGATCGGTTCAGCGGTTTAGGCGTGAAAGCGGGACAGACAGACCGTCAGACAGACAGAGTTACTTTCGCATTAATAATATTAGTACTGAGTGGTGTTGTTGTTTAAAATTTAAATTGAAATGTATCATAGGTAAAGTTATAAAAAATGCGAACAAACATCTAAACTGAATTAACACTGAACTTTTTATCACCCCTAGTAAAAATATTTCAGCAATCCTGATTAATTTGGCGGAGTGGTAAGTTAGTTTTGGTCACAAATTAAAATTAATATCAGTTTGGGATCGCTGTCAAAGTCTCAACATTAATCATGATTCAAGTTAGACATGTTATAGATTTAGCTGACTTGATGAAGCTTTAGATCTAAATTCGTACCTATAGGTGCGATTAGTAATTGCCTGCGGCTCTGTTTGGTTTGGTTTAGCATTTTTTCAATCAAATATTCTGTTTGCATTTGGAGTTTATATGAAAAATCATTTTTTAATAAAATATGGTACCACTTTTTACGAAAATTACGCAGATGGTGGAGTATGAAATTTGACAGAGTTAAAGTTAACATCAATTTTTTTTTTTTAAATGTTGCTGTAACTCAGAGGATACAACAGCAACATTATTTTTTTAAATTTCTGTCGAATTTCGTATTTAATCGTTATGGAATTTCAACCACTGGGCGACAACTAGTTTATAATTAATGTATACAACATATTGTTGAACATTTTAAAAGGGTAACGGTGGTGTTTCTTGCTTATTCTATCAATTCTAAATACGAAACTACCTTTTGGAAGGGGGCAACCAGATTCTCATTATTTGACGTTCAAACGTGCCTATGTGCGTATTTGAAATAAATGATTTGACTTTGACTTTATTAAAATTCCAAAAGAAACTAATTTAAAACCGACTTTAGAATAATAAATTATTTAAAATCATTAGAAAACTTTTCGCTTTCAAGTCTGTAAATGAAAAGTCTCTATCACAGTGTTCTTTGATAGTTTTTAGTATCTTCTAGGAGAGAATACTTAATTAACTAAATCAAACTTAAGTATGATTTCAAGTGCTGAGTTAACAATTCTAGAAACAGAGTTGAAACTAACTTACAGCTGGTACCTACAAATGACTTTGACGCTATTTTAAGTCACATTTAAATTGGATGAAATCTGCCGTTATCTTGACCTTCTAACTGACATCGAAAATTATTGAATACGAATGTATTTTAAACTAGCTTTAGCACGCAGCTACGCCCGCTTGGTTCAACTAAGCCTATCGCAGTCCACTGCTGGACATAGGCCTCTCCCATACTACACCACCACACTCGGTCCTCTGCCTTCTATATCCAGTCTGTACCAGTCACATTTCTTAGGTTGTCAGTCTATTTGGTTGGGGGGTGTCCCACACTACGCTTTCCGAAACGCGGTCCCCACTCCAGAGCTCGTCTGCACCGGCCATCGGTCCTTCGATAAACATGGCCAGCCCACTGCCACTTCAATTTGCAAGCTATGTCAGTAAGTCTATTTTTTTTTTTGGATTATTTCGTCTCTGATATCCTTCAAAGAAACTCCAATCACAGCCCGCTGCATAGCCCGCTGACAGACCTTAAATTTGTGGGCCAGTCCAGCTATCAGTGTTCACGTTTTAGCACCGTAATTCATAACGAACAGGACGCACTGGTTGAAGACCTTAGTCTTAAAACATCGCCGAATTGGCGACGAGATGGCCCGCGCGAATGTCGGAATATATCTCATGGGAGCGTAGCACCCGGATTGAAAATTTCATATTTATGTGCTGTTTTGCGCCATTCCGAACCATATATCGAGACAACTGGACAATTTTTTTTCCTTACTATTATTATATCCTCCGACCGATCCGGGTGCTGTGTCTGGTGAGCTACTGCCCGATGGATGATGTCGGGACGTTGTTTATATGCTAGTTGCACGGGAAACTCTGCTTCCACGATACAGGATTTTGCGAGACATCAGTGTGATACGTAGTTGGTATGGTGCGTTGTAGATAACTTCATCGTCATCATCATCATTTCAGCCGAAAGACGTCCACTGCTGGACATAGTCTCCCCCAAAAGGGGGGTTTTACTGTATTCGCCACACTTGGCACGCGGGTTGGCGATCGCAGTATGGTGGTAAAATGCATAGAGAACGCTGCTGCCCATTCTCTAGTAAGTCCCTTAGTCGCCTTCTACGACACCCACGGGAAGACATGGGATGGAGCTATTATTTTGCGTCCGGAAACACATGGAACTAACAAAACTTATAAATAAATGTATTGTATCTATATACCTATTGCCGTCATTCAATGCATGAAATATAGAACTGTGCTTAGTATTATTTTTATCTCAACGATATGCGGCAACTACAAAATAAAATTGCCCATAAGCCTTCACAATGATACAAAACTTACAATAACTAAAGCTCAATGAAGAAGTCGCTCCAAATTCGCCATCTTTCTGTAACAATACGTTGAGGTATATTCACGCTAATTATAAAACACTAAGGGACGTCATTAAAACAGTACTTAAGGAGTTACGATCTCCTCTAAAAGCTTTGCTAAAGCTTTCTGTGGAGAACTGTTTATGCAGAATGTTAGGCCCCGTGAAATAAAAAAGTTAAAATTATGAAGCACTCATTGTAATTACAATGACGCTTAATAGCTTATTCGTGGGATATTACTTTGTATTTAAGGTCCTTGAAAACGGTTCATTTTGTCAGTGTGTATATTTTGTGACCCCCGTTGGCAATAAACGAAGCAATTAACAAGATGACGACAGAAATACGACAATAAATTACACTGAGTGTGTAGTACCAGTATTCACTCTGCATCATCATCATCATCAGCCTATATTGTTCCCACTGCTGGGACACAGGCCTCCTCTCGGTGAGAGGGATTAGGCCGTAATCCACCACGCGGGCCCAGTGCGGGTTGATAGATGTCACATATCTTCGAATTTTTGGTTCTAGTATATGCCGGTTTCCTCACGATGTTTTCCTTCACCGTTTTGTTATCTGGTGGTGATGAAATAATTTACACAAAGTAAAGCGCCTGTCTGGGTTCGAACTCACGACCTACAACTCGTAAGTCGCGGCCGTTACCACTTGGCTACCACTGCTCGCATTCACTCTGCATACGATAATTCAATCAAATATAACCATTATCATCAGCATCTGCCTAGCCCAGGTATCGGCAACCTGCGGCTCGCGAACCACATGCGGCTCTTCGGATGTGACGCTGCGGCTCTTTAGTTCCATACGCAAATATTGTTTAATTTCCCTTCACCTGGCGAGCTATCAAATTAAAAAAAATGGAGAGTTTGCAAATGGCGAAGATTAGGCTACGCCCCTTTTCGGTCACCATGCGCTTAAACCCTTAAAATTTTTGTAAATTGTAATTTTTGGCTCTTCCGACTCAAAAGGTTGCCGACCCCGGAACGACTGCCTATTTGACCTCAAACCCAATTACTGGGCAACACCTTGGTGAGATTGGTTGTTAGACTTTCGGGTTTCTGACGACCCGTTACGACTGCCAAAGTCCACGAATGACAGCCGGGACCAACCGCTTAACGTGGTTTCTGAGGAACGGAGGGATTTTGGTATGTAAATATAGTCACGCATCCACGGACCAACCGCGGCAAGTGAAGCTTAACCTGATCGATCGACCTATGTGGCTGTTATTATTTAACCACAAGCCCCTCCTATCAAATGTATCCAATAGTTTCGTGACTATAGCTAGTCGCTTTTTTGGGCAAACCCCATAGTCGCCCCACTACAACTACTTATTTAGTTTGATAAAAAAACTCTTTTTCGAACAATTAAAATACATAACAGTGATAGTTTCAAAACATTAAAAAATGCCAGTGTATTGCCAGTGTTTTCATGTAATGTCTCCGCTTTGTATGACCTTCTGAGCATTTTTCGTATTTAATCGTACAAAGTAGCGCCAAACGTGCGACGAACTTTTGTCATTTTGATTTTGCCACAATAATCTTACCGATTTTCATTTTTCAGGATTACCTATTACATGATCTGACATAGATATGTAACTAAAACTATAATTTCAAAAATACAAACTATTCACAAAATGGAATAAAATACAATCTCGTTGAACTTAAAATACGAAACCGAAATACAAGAACTATTTAGTCAGCACTTTCCGTCTGAAACTCTCCGAGACAGAACGTCAGTCGTCGGTAATACGTCTCCGGCTAAATTCGCTAAATCTCTATTCTGTTCCGATTCATTTCCGTTGACTTGACCGCATTTCGCCTGTAGCAGTTGAAATTTCATTTTAGATATCAAATTGAAATAAATTGATTTTGTTTAAGGTGACGTCTTTCTATGTAGGTTAGGTAGTCCATCTATTTTTGGACGACTGCGTACCAAAATTGGAGTTTCTCTGTATGAATGTTTGAATATTGTCCTTATAAATGAAGGATTTATTATCAACAGGAAGAAAATTCTTTTTTTCATCAATTATGTTGCATCAGCTCGACACCTCCAAAAATCTTATTGTTCCTTTTCATAGTCACGCTGAGAGAATCTTAATATAATATAATATTATAAACGCTAGAGTCTGTATGTATGGATATATGGATGTTTGTTACTCTTTCGTGCAATAACTACTGAATGGATTTTGATGAAATTTAACACACAGATAGTTATAACCAACGTTAACACATAGGATACTTTTTATCCCGGTAGTACGTTCCCACGGGATAATTTCCCGCGTAGAAGCGGGTGAAGCAGTTGGCGGAAGCTAGTAATACATTAATTATTTGAAAATAATGACATTAGAATCGCCACCATCATCATGATTCTCCTGCTCTTATCGCAATTCATTTGGGGGCGTCGCACATGTATTTTTAACCGACTTCCAAAAAAGGAGGCGGTTATATGTTCCACCGAACGTATTTTTTTTTTTAATGTGTGTTCCTCGATTTCTCCCCCATTTGAGGACCGATTCTCAAACTTCTTTTTTTATTTGAAAGAGTGTACTCCTGAGGTGGTCCCATGGGCACCAAGTCAGGATCTGATGATGGGATCCCAGGGAAATCGAGGGCAACTCTCAAATCTTATAGGTATTAACAATGTTTTTCCTATGTTTTCTAATGCTATTGAGACATTTGCGTATGGTCATCATCATCTCATGACGCTGAGCTGATGATGGAAGGTACAACTCTTTAACTTAGGAGTTAGGTGCACATTCGGGCATAACTCCGTCCTAAATAGACCGATTTGCAAAATTCTTTTTTTTTGAAAGGATTTATTTCCATTTAAATTTCTTAAAAATCTGATGATGCGTTTCGGAGACAGACAACGGAACTCTTCAAAAAATGACAGCAAATCAACCGCGATTGCTGCTATCACATAAATATGCATTGTTTGACCCCAAGGATGATAAATTGTTGTGAAGTGGGTACTATAACTAAAGAGTGAAAAATAAAAAGGTGTTCCAAAAAAAAAAACAACCGACTTCCAAAAAATACTAGAAAGTGAAAAATAACTTTAATTTCGGAAAGCGGTGACAAGAAATTGATAAAATACATGTCCAAAGTCACCGACTTCCGAAATTAAAGTTATTTTTTACTTTCTAGTTTTTTTTGGAAGTCGGTTGTTTTTCTTCTATACTTCTCTATCATCTGTCATCTCGATAGTCACTTCCTTTCTAACCATATCATCACTAACAGTCCATCCATCGTTGCTTTAGTCTCCCAAATCGTAAATTCGCCACCAACTGTTGGTTTAAATATTCTTTCCATGTCACAGTCCAATTCAAAAATCCTTTTATTTGATTCCTAAAAACGTATGCACCCGAGTTTCGTGTGACATGTTGAGATAAGTCGAACCCAGATCAAATTCACACTTGATTTAATCTTGAATAAAAATTCCAATGGATTCCCTTCTACCTCATGCTTATTTAAGGTCATATTATTTTTACTCGAATGATCGTAATAACTGCCGCTAGACTGTGAAAATGGAGTGCGAATTGCGAATTAATGTTAATGAAATAACACGCGAAAATAAATTCATATTACTTTCATAAAATAATGTTTATTGAAAGTTGAATCTGAGTATTTTATTATGGTTTATATGAGTGGTTTGGTGTAAAGTTATGCATGAATTTATTTAATTATTAATTCGTTAATACTAATTTAGTTTTAACCGAAATAAAATAATGTGTAAGATAAAGTGAATGAAATGTTATATTCGATTCTGTTACGTGATCCATTTGTGAATCACATTTCCATCGAAATTTTCAACAAAATCGATAAAAGCACTCTTCTAAATGATATCCTAGCAAGCAGACGATAATTTACGTTGGCATAAGCATGTATCGGTGTATTCATAATCAGGTCTTTGTTCTCGAGTTTGACAGAGTCGAGACATCCGCCACTCAGCTCGAGTTTGGCAAGAGTCTTCGTCAGCATACGACGAATGAACGTACGCTGTGGGAGTCTTATTATCAGCTAAGGGAAGTTTTTTGAAATTAGATTTATAAAATTTCCGAACACTTTTGTCAGTGCTATGGTTATTTTGTTATCTGTATCATTGATTGGGTGAAAAGTAATTAAGTTATTTCAAACTGCGTAATATTTGTTAATATTGGCACCAGATTTTGTAGTACCAAGACAAAGAACAACACAGCAGCATAAATATCCCAATGGGCTGATATCTGAATATGTGTAAGTGAACGACTGAGCTGTACGTTTCGTCAAGTGCATTCATTCATTAGTGACTATGTTTCACTTATTTCCATAAATCATATCGAAATGTCTCCAGATCACATTTCCCTGAAAATTCGAAAGTCCATCTACTATGATCGTGTATCGAGCTATCCCTCACTCTAAGGACCATCTACACACTGAGGGTGCTCGACCTTCCCCAATGTAAAGGGAACTCTGTTTTAACTTCATCTTCAGGATCCTCGCCTTATTGATTACGTTCAGTTTCGCGCCGTTAATTTAGACTCGCCTAATAAATAGACTGTAAACAAGTCTAGTTTTAAATGTCAGGTATTTGCCAAGTTTTGACCTTTTCACACTACACAAAGTTCAGAGTTTGAAGTTGGGAACTTGAAATTGTTAAGGTACTTTGAAAGGCCTCATTTAGAGATTACATAAAAAGTAAAGATTCCTACTTACCCTGGGCATTTATTCCTATTCACCCCAGACTACAGAAGGTGCCAGGTATCATTAGCACAAAATATTGAAGCAAAAAAATCTCAACTCTTCACTTAACATACAAATTGTGTACTGTTATTTGGCATCAATACAGTAGCTTGTGAGAAGCAGTGGTGGCGAGGCGGAAATTACGAGTTTGTAGGTTGTGAGTTCGAAACCAAGCAGGCAGTTAACTTTATGTAAAAAAAAACATTACAACTGCTCTCAAAACGGTATAGGAAAACATTGTGAGGCAACCGGTATATCCTAGGACCAAAGTTTCGAAGACATGTGACATCTACCAACCCGCACTGGGCCCTCATGCTGGATTTCGGCCAATTCCCGCTCACAAACAGGAGGCCTGTGTCCCAGCAGTGGGCACATTATAGGCTGATTATGATGACAGTAGCTTTAATTGGTGTATTGCGGCTAATCCCTATCCTCTTTCAACAAAAACGTTATTGGCTTCCAAAACCGAACTTTAGTCGGCTCCAGTTATTAACCTATCTCAATAAAACACTAACCAACGCCTCGCCAACAGTCCAACCAACAAACTTAGATTCTTCTGACATAACAACACAGAAAAAAATACTAACGCACAAAAAAGTAATTTCGCAGTTTGGAACTCCATTCCGACGGTTGTCGGTTACAACCGGGGACAACATTTGTTCGGAGCAACAAAGTTAAATAATAATAATGCGACCAGGACGTTTTACATTACGGCAGCACGAAGTTACCCGACCTGTGGTGGAATCACGTGGAACTACTAAAAGGGTTATGTTCTTGAGTAAGAAAGGGTGGAGGAGATATTTATTTATTCAGCAGAGAGTGGCAAAAAACGAGGGCTTGTGGCTAAGTAATATTAGCCGCACGGGTCAATCAATCAGGTTAAGCTAAGGTTGGTCCGTGGATGGGTGACCATCTTTACAAACCAAGACCCCTCCGTGCCTCGGAAAACACGCTAAGCCGTTGGTCCCGGCTGTCGTTTGTGGATCTTTGACATTCGTTACGGGTCATCAGAACCCCGAAAATCTGACAACCAGTCTAACCAAGGGGTATCGTATTACCCAGTAACTGGGTTGTGGAGGTCAGCTAGGCAATCACCCCTTATAAAGTACTGGTATTCAGCTGCATCCGGTTAGACTGGAAGCCGACGCCAACAAAGTTGCGAATAGGCAGATGATGGGAGTGTCAAAAAAGGTCTTGGAAAGGAAGCCAATTGCCACATGTAAGTAATATTATGAGAGGATTTATCAAATGAGAGCAGTGGTGGCCCAGTGGTATCGGCCTAAACTTACGAGTAAACGTGAGTTCGAACCCAGGCAGGCGCTTTACTTTATGTAAGTTATTTTATCACCACTGGTCAAACCGGTGATGGAAAACATCGTGAGAAAACCGGCATGTCTTAGAACCAAAAATTCTAAGACATGTGACATCTACCAACCGGCTCTGGGCCAGCTTGGTAGATTACAGCCCACTCCCTCTCACCGAGAGGAGGCCGGAGTCCCAGCAGTGGGAACATTACAGGCTGATTATGGAGAAGATTTATCAAATGAGACGGCAGGGATATCAGGTGACCATTTTAAGTAGGAGTAGTTTTTAGAGAAGGAGGGGCAACACAACGTTAGAGGGACGCTTACGCACCTCGGTCACATTTGCTTGGAAGGCCGGAATCGACATAAAATAATTAGGAACTGTAGATTTCAATTATTTTGGTGTCTAACAGCTTAACGTTCTTGTGTTTTATTTTATATTCGGTTAATTTTAAATTAATACTTTTAGGTAGTTTTCTTTTATATAAATGAGCTTCTGACTGATAAGAATATATCGACAGATAAATACTACCAATAGACATAAAAGTTTTTATCAATATTTGTCTCTGTTTTATATGGTGTTTGCTACGTTTTACAGACACGATTTTGGAAAAAAGCAGACAGTTGAAAAACGAGACCTGCCAAGAATACAAAGTAGTTTCCATTTAGTGAGTTTATTATGAAATAAAAGCTTATAGACACGGCTACACATATTTTTAGGCCAAGAAAATTATTGTTTCGAATTGGTAATTTATACTAGGTACTCGATTAAATAACTTACAACATACATGTTAACAAACACAAAAAGACTTTGAGCTATTTGGCGCTCAAAGTCTTTTTCATCGCATTGCATCGTGAAAATAACTTTGGACCTTTTCGCATAATCCACCAAATCTTAAAATATGTCTCATCCAAATCTTCTAACATTCACGTTAATGTGTAATATTCGAGTGCATTGCGGTGTAACTCATATTATGGCGTCTGGGCTTGTTTATGCATATATTACGGACACTAAAAGGATAGCTCGAATTGGTTATAAAACATTATACGGTGTGACATGTCATCGTGAAGTTTTGCTACAGGGAAATCTTAGGTGCTAGGAGTTTTAAAGTGCACAGTTTCATGTTTAACATTTTGTATGAGCTCCATGGCGGTACTACAAATAGCGATGAAAATGATTTTAACTACATAAAGCACTAAAATAAATTTGATATTGATAACAGTTTTCGACCAGATAAGATGGAGGATTAATTCCCTTTTCAACTGACCTAAGAGGAGGTTTTCAATTCGGTCGTGTTTTATGTTTGCTACCTCAGAACTCCGACATTTATGAAACGATTTTTTTTTTAAGTTACTCTTAGTTAATAGTCTGATTTCGTTATTTACTTGGCAAGTGAAGGTAACGAATTTAAGTGGCGTAGGTACCAGCGGCGAGGTGTAAATTTTTCTAAGGGAGAATCCGAAACGAAGTCGGCTTTAACTTACTGGCCTATCAATAAAGTATACTTACTTTCATTCTAAAATTAATATAGGAATGTAAAGAATTAAATACAATAAAATTTAACAGCTGACAATAAAATAAAATGTCCAATATTCTTCAATCTCGTTCTTGCCGACGCATTTTTCTATATCTGTCTCAGTCATACCTCACTATACAGAGGCTTGCTCTCGTCCATATCAAGCGGTGCTACGTGACCTAAAGTGACATCATTACGGGATCTCTATGGTAAGATTTTTTAGTTCCCGAATATGACTTTTTGGCGCCGGGTTAATTTAGTTAATTTTTTTTGTGATGCAAAGCTAAAATTAACCATTTTTTGTTGTTTGAGTGTTATAGTGAATTAAATACCCGCAGTTTAACTATAAGTTTTGACAATGGTAGCCACTATTGACGTGCCATTTTTTAATAGCCATAGAGTTGCCGATGCTAATCCCCGAAGGGAAGCCGGTAGGAATCGTGTTACATGATGTTTTCGCCACTGGTAGGTAACACCACTAAAAACTGGAAAAATAAAAATGTAATAAAAAAAAACTAGAGATTTCCAAAAATAAACACTACGTGAAAAATAACTTTGACTTCATAGTCGGTGGCAAAATATAAACGAAAATTTTAAACCAACCACACAGACTTAAATGTACATAATTAAATTAAAGCTATTTTTCACTTCGTTCACTTTGCAGTGTTTTATAGAACACTGTCGTTTTTTTTTAAATCAACCTTTTGTATTGCCTATAAAGAGACATTAAAACGTCAAAAAAACTATTATATTTGAAAATACTCCTGCATTATTCTAAAACATTAACAATTTAACTGTTAATGTTTTAAAATTCTGATTACTCAGTCAATGCAATCAGTTGACAGAAACAAAACAAACTTCCCACTTATTATCCCTGTATAGTAAAACAATAAATAGCTCTTGAATAATTGATACGCAACCGGTGTTCCAAGTGTTTCGTCTCAGCTTTGTTACTTATCTGTTCTTAGAGTTAGATAATTGGATCAAGATCTGTTGTTTAGAACAATGGGATACACTGATATAAAGATCCTCCAGCAAAATGCTCGACAAAACAGAGTGTGAAGGAAAATAATGGTACCTAGTGCTCAATATGGAATAGAATTCGCCAAATTGATAGATACTGATTCTGATACTGATGTGGCGGCATCTACATCGCTACAAGCGAACTATGCAACACAATGACGTCACGAAAAATCCTGCATCGCGCAAGCAAAGTTTTCTGCACAACGACACAACACCCGTCTAGTCGGAAGATCCTCCCTTTTTTACGGAGCATGAGTAAACTTTACCTCCAGAATTCACCTTATGATGATGAAATTTTAATATACCCTAGTAAATATGTAGTATTCAAGGCTGATATTAATTTACACCTGTTATCTAAGTTTCATAGTGCTATTTATTGGTTTGAAATCTTGTTTCTGAAAACTTTGTTAAGGAACATAGTATTATAGCATTGTCAGCCTATAATGTGCCCACTGCTGGGACACAGACCTCGTCTCAGTGACAGGAAGTGGGCCATAAACAACCACATGAACCCAGTTAGGGTTTGTGGATGCCACATGTGTCACCATCCACATGTGGTTGAGGAACATAATAATTTGATAAAATGATGACTTTGTCGAATGAATAAATAAGTAAAACGATTGCGAGTTAATCGAGGACTTCAGAAACCAGACATTAGTTAACTGTAAGGTTTTCATAATTGGTTTTAAGTTTTAATGATATAGTAATTTAAAACAATATCAATGCTTACTTGTATTGAAGCCATTCATTTTACATTGGTTCATCCAACAGGACCGTGTGTCCAAATACTTAGTGAAAGTTGTCTTTTCGCCGGCCTATTGTGGAAGCAGTGAATTATCTCAATGAACGCTAATTAAATTTCTTTACGTCTTAATATGCGGAAGGCGCCCCATAGCGATATCGTTAATTCGCCAAACGAATTGCTTTGTTTGTTCAAGTGATCGTGCTTAGTGTGATTTTAGTAATAGAATGCTCTTGTTAGCTATAATCGATTGTTTGTTTACGTTTTGATTTCAATAGTCATTGATCGTGTGGTGTTGTTGATTTTTGTATGTAAAGACAAACATAATGGATGTTAAATATATGAGCCTTCGTTTAAAACTTTAATAGCTGTGCCCCGTGTTTTCACGCGTCTTTCATAGCTTATCAGAATTGTAGCCTGATGAAATAACCTAAAATTTTGCTTATTAATTAGACTATCAAATGCAAAAAGAAGTTTTCAAATTCCTAGTAGATCCTTAAATTAGCGCGTCCAAACAAACAAACTCTTCAGTTTTATTATAATAGTAAAATTTAATTTAAAATAATTATTTTAGGCATATATTTTGTACTGAATATTTGGTAGCTACTGACCTCAGTAGGTTAGATTTTTATGTATTCTAGATTAACCCATCGGTAAGTAGGTTCACTGGCATACCACATATAAAAATAAATAAATATTTTTCAGTTCGTATATGGTATTTATCGAGGTGATATCAGCTGTGAGTAATATCAGTACATCTATGTAGATAAATTGATATTACGAAAAGTATAATATTACAAGATACTACATCAGCAGATTTCTCGCTACTCTTTAGCCCTAGGGAAGAAAAAGCACTCCATCTTTACACTATCATTAGCATACAAAGTTACCTTTATTTTCGCACTTGGATTTCTACGCGTGACGTTTTAATGTTTATACAAGAAAAAAGAAACGTTAGTACGGTGCGTCTAGACACCTAGGTTTCTTAGGGACCCTCTTTACAGCGGACTAGACACTTGCTGGCCAACTGGACCGGGTATCGTTTTCGCTTTTTGTCAAATACTTAGCTAATTATGGCTCGTCTCCCTTGCGACATAAACAGAGGTGTAAAAAGCTGGTTTGGACAAAGTAATAATCGTAGGGGTTTCATTACATAGATCTATAGCCGTGTTTTCCAAAATAAGAACAATTACTGAAATGCATTTATGAGCTTTAAAATTACAACGAATAGAACGAATATCGTGTTATATGACGATATTTAAATAATATACTAGACTAACTTATTGTCTTCGGTTTTCACATCGGTTTAAAATTCTAACCCCGTTTTTTTTTTTGGGTGGGAAATCATCAAATAACTTCTCCCGCTCTGGGTGGAGCAGGAGGGCGTGTCAGACTTTTACTGACTAAAACCCACCCGTGTTCCTTCAGTAGCCCGTATGCCAGGGGCTGTGGTGTCTCTTTCGAACAAACCCGCACCCCTGGCAGGCATCGGCCCTTGCGGGCCCCATCATTTTTTGTGCTGACATCTCTTTGAGGCGCGCGTGGAACACAACGCGCCGTCGACTTGGGCTTGGTCCTTATCAGACAGCGAGCTACCCATTACTCGCCGTCCGCAAGCCCATGCCTACGGTGGCCGGAAATCGGCCTGGGATTCCCGACGCCCAGGGCGTCACCGTATCCTGCGGCGGCTAGGGTCGCGAGGGCGCATATGCTGCCTCTCCCTCACGTGCGCCGCCTCCCTCTTCGCGAGCATTACTGCTTCGCTGAAGGAGGTGACGGCTCCCCATGCCCTCTCGCTCCGTACCAGGGCCGGACGCGAGAGATCGCCGCCGCCGATCGCCTCCACAAGGACACGGCGGTGCTCCGCCCAAGCCGGACAGACCGCCACCGTGTGCTCCACCGTGTCCTCAGGGCGATCTTCGCAATGGAAACACCCGGGCGTTTCCTCCCGCCCTATCCGAAACAGGAACCTCCCGAAACAGCCGTGTCCGGTGAGGACCTGCGTCAGGCGGAAGGTGAGGACGCCATGCCGCCTCTCAAGCCACTCCTCAAAGAGGGGACTTACCGCCGCAATCATGGCGTGCCCAGCACTGGGTTGCGACAATCGCACATGTCGCCATGAGATCCCGCCGGAGCTCTGTTCGCTGTGCCGCGATTTCCCGCGGCAGCGGAGTTACTCCCCGGCGTTTGGCCTCCTCGCGCCACTCCCACATTTGCACGAGGACCTTTGCCTCCAGATCCCATGGCGGTTATCCGGCAAGGAGGCCGCCGTTAGACTCGCTTATGGGTTGAATTTCGCACATACAATTCTTGTGCACCGCCGCACTGTATACTCAGTGAAGATAACATAATTGAAATTCTTCTTCTCCTTTTTGTTGTGATTTAGATCATCTTCATCAACTGCCTAGCCATTTCCCAACAATGTTGAGGTCGGATTCCAGTAGACTGAAATGGTTAGAACCTGATTCAGCTGAGTATTTTACATAGATCTACTGCCTATCTGACCTCCACGACTCAGTTACTGGGTAACACGATATCCCTTGGCATGACTGGTTGTCAGACATTCGGGCTTCTGACGAAGCACAGCGACTGTCAAAGATCCACGACTGAAAGCTGGGACCAACAGCTTGACATGCTTTCCGAGGCTTGATGGAGTCTTGGTATGTAAAGATAGTCAGTCACCTATCTATGGAAATCCAAGATTTAGGTATATCATTGTAAAAGATACTGCAAGCTACAAAATATTCTTTTTCAAAAATCTTAAGATAATTCACGTCACGTTCGTACCCATTAACTAAAGATCCCTGTACCCCAGTCACGACTATAGCTTATAAGTCATTGCACCCCCAGGATATAAGCCAGTTAATTGCTATTTATATACGTACATTTTTCATAAATACGCCAGATAACAATTAAGAATTAGGGATCGCGAACGTGCGCTGTCCAAATGTCATTCTAAAACGTTGGCACGTTAAGTTCATACTAAAATTAGAAGAGAATTTACAATAAATGACATATTTTAACTTCGTTTTGAATACGAAAATAATATTAATATGTTTGCCACTCACTCAGGTCAGGAGAAGAATTTAATCCGGATTTAGCATTTAAGCCATTTTGCAATCCTGAATCTTGAAATCAAGTACTTAGGTAGGTACATAATAATTCAGAATTTGAGTAACCCATACATCCACATAGTTTTTTTTTTTTTTTTTTTTTTTGGGTGGGAAATCATCAAATGACTTCTCCTGCTGAGTAGAGCAGGAGGGCGTGTCAGACTTTTACTGACTAAAACCCACCCGTGTTCCCTCAGTAGCCCGTATGCCAGGGGCCGTGGTATCTCTCTCGAACAAACCCGCACCCCTGGCAGGCATCGGCCCTTGCGGACCCCACCAGTGGTTGCTGACATCTTTGACGGCGCGCGTGAGGAACACAACGCGCCGTCCCGTCTACCACATTTCGGCCGCAGAGGATAGGGAGAGCGGCTGACGCTATACCGACACTCCTCTTCCCCTGCGGCCCCACCGCGTCCGCCATCAAACGGTGGCGGCCCCGTCCAGGCCACGGAAGGGAAGAGCGCTGCTCAGAAGCACCGGCACTCCTCCTCTACCGCAGCCTGTAACCCTCAGCCGCGATGCCTCCCATTCGACATCGCGGCCCACCTCAGTTGCGGTGCACCTCACCGCAACCTACTTTTTGGCCGCTACGTCGTCGGCTTTGAGGCAAAAGCCCTGACGAGCGGCCCCACCGTTGGGTTCCTCTTGGCTTCACCGTGGATGGGAGACCACGGTTACTAAGCCCCCCCGCAACGACAATGCGGGAACCCACTCGGAGGGGTACATCCACATAGTTTAATCCGGAAGGAATCTACTTATAGTGAGGGTAATCTTTGATTAATTTGAAATTATCCCGGATATAAAACTAATCTCTCATAGACAAAAAAATAAAAACAAAAAAAAAAAACATCCACTTTACAAAGAATACATTTACCTCCATAATTTCAGCAGTAATTTGCAACAATTCACGTTGAATCCTTTTCAGAACATGGCTATTCTTACAGAAGCACACCTTTGACCCACTTCCATAATGTCGCATTCAGTTCTCAAATTCTGAGATTAATTCTCCGCCGTGACAAGGGTTTTCATCTGGATATTTGAATGAAATACCTGGAACATTTTATTTTAGGGTTAAGGTATGGGTCATTTTGTAGAAGTAATAAAAGATTGGGTAAAGACATATACAGGGTAAGTTTTTATCAAGTGCGCAAATTGTAACCATGAATTCAGCATATCATTCCAGAACCCCTAGCGGAGGAATTTTTTGCCGGTTGTACAAAAAAAAAACCTGATGTTTCATAGAAAAGTGCAATACCTACGCGGTCAAAATGTATGGAACAGCTGATTTTTTTTTTTGTATATTCGGCGAAAAATTTCTGCGTTGGGGGTCTAGAATGATATGCTGAATTCATGGTTACAATTTGCGCACTGGATAAAAACTTTTCCTGTATAGGGTGACTGGTAATTAGAGACCGACATTTAAACTCATGGTTGTACTCATCATTAAGAACAAGTTTTACTATGGGACCAAACCAGAAATCGCGAAAAAAAATCAAATGTTCCCTACATTTATGTTCGCATAACTCGTCAAAACGTAGGGAACAGCATTTTTTTTTTTTCACGATTTCGGGTTTGGTCTCATAGTAAAAGTTGTTCATAATGATGAGTACAATCATGTGTTTAAATATCGGCCACTAATTACCAGTCACCCTATATAATAAATTTAAACCTTGAAGTGTCAAGTAATTAACACATTTACTTTCTATGGTTATTAGACTCAATGAGTCTGCCTAACGATTGAGGAGGTAAGAGAACTGGTACAGTAAAATGTTATGAATTAAAAATGTGAAGCTCTCAAAATTGAATTATTAATATTTGTAATCTCGCTTTCAAAACCAACTACAAAAAATATGAATCCCAAACATTGTCAAGCCTAAATAAGCGCAATAAATACATCAGCAGCTTTTTCATTGAGTCCTCAAAAAATAAATGTAGCTCGAATAGATTTAAATATTTTAAAATGTAACAAAGAATTCCCAACTTGATTTAAAAATCTGTCACTTATCCGATCTATTCAAATACAAATACACATTTCAAATCCATTCAGTATTAAAAATCGAACTGACTCTAAAATTCCTTCGTCAAACTGACATTTCGAACCGACCACCTTGAAATAGAAAAGTCCTGACTCGTAAAAATCGTCATGTCACTATGCCACAGCATAAAAAAGTTCCGACCAGAGCTAAAAGTGAATCCACAGTACTACAAAGTTGAAGTAGGGAATTTTATCAGTGTATGTATTTTTGTTGAGATAGATTTGGTTAAAATCCCTAAGGGAGACGATTGCGGCAAGTGACGTCTTCTAATATTACCATTTAAACAAGTTTTATGGTAATCGCTTCGAGACCCGGGAGCTTATTTTCAACTGAATTTCGGAAACGTTTTTCTTTCTCAAGTTTAAAGGCGAAAAGTTACAAGATTTCTGATACCGACCGTTAATAGGCTTGGATGTTGTTTTAGAATAATTTAACATTAATTAAAGAAGTTTTGCTTTCAAATTCTTGATTGGTTAATGTTATCTGTTCGATTTATTTATTTAGGCGGATAATAAAGTCGAATATTATTTCTGAGTTATTCTGTATAATGGGTTGTACAGACAATGGTCAATACTTGCATACAATATGCCGACTACTTTGATGGACGTAGTCCATAGAAATTTAACAATGGATGAGGCAATATGTCGTGAGTCTACGACTAATATTACGTGGCATGTAGTTACTTACTTTACTACATTCAAAGAGCTTTATTGTGTTTTGTAGGTATCGTGCAGTTAATAAACAAACCAAAATTACTTTCTAAAAATTAGGAGCTGACAAAATGTATGTTATACAAGACGTAAACAGTGAGTTTCAATCTGTAATTCAATACAATTCTCGCGATCTATGCGTTAGATTAAAACCCGTTTACCTACCATCGATCCATAACAATGTTATGATAAATATTTCTCCTAAGATTGTTTATTGTTTCACGATACCCCTTCTAAGAAGATCTGATTAGAAAACTTTTGGGTAACATCAAAATGTAATATTAATCGGAATTTTATTTTATTAATTTTGCTTCCATTTTTACCGAAGTGCAATTCTGCTTCCAAAGACTGTATTCCCTTGTGGTTCTTTGTGTTCAATAGTTTCCATACGTTCTGAGGTTTACGGCCACACTGCGGACCATAAGTTTGGTAATGTATTAGGCGCAAAGCTCCTTGGGGTTCTACATAGAGATGCTTAAAACGTAATGTATAGCTTTCTTATAATGTGGATTGCTCTTGAGAAATGGGTTAACGGAGTGTTGTAATTTTGCTGTAATGGTGTGGTTGAGATTAGTGAGTAATGTTAATCAAGTTAGGACTTCAGAAAAATTGTTACATTTAGTTCTGTTTGAACTGCCTGGGCATAAATTTATTTTAGGTCAAATGTTGTTTTGGTGACTCTAAACTAGATACATTTTGTAAATAAAGAAGCAGTTTAGGAATACACTAAATGCATTGTTGCTGATTATGAGAAGTAAGATGTTTTGCAAAACTAACAAGTTACGATTATAATACACCGTGTCATAATTAATGATACTTTCAAGCTATAAAACAGAGACAATCAAATATTGGGGTTTATAACAAACCAGTTTAACTTTTTGCTGTTACCACCGAAGTTTTTTTTTTGTTTTACGCCTAAAGTTTTTTTATTGCCCCAACGAGTTTCTTCGAGTTGGATGTGTTTTACTGGGTAACAAAGGTATCTTGCTAATGCAGTATAGTCACAGAGTAGGGACGTGTGGTGGTTTTAGCATATGAGTGAGTGAGTATGAGTGAAACCTGGTCCATAGACATTTACCCTATTATATTTACTACTGACAATTAGGGTCACATCAGTCAACAGTCTTGACATTGCATTAATTCCCACACTTGGCGAACTTAATCTGTGGCCGGAGAATGTCATCAGCATTGGCATTCTGTAACCATCTCACCGCGTGAAGTGAGCGTGGAGTGAGCTGTCAGTGTCATCCCACTGATGCTGGGGATTGACCACAGAATCGACAAGCTGATCAGAGTGTGTCAGTCTCATCATATCTATATAAATAAAAAGAAAAGTCCTGACTGACTGACTCATCAACGCCCAGCCCAAACCCTTGCACCTAGAAAGCTGAAATTTTGCACAGAGTATACCTTTATAATGTAGACAAGGAATAAGGAAGGATTTTTCGAAATTCAACCCCTAAGGATGTTAAATAGGGGATGAAAGTTCCGCGCGGGCAAAGCCGCTGGCAAAAGCTAGTCCATAATAAGAGATCACGCCACATGGAGTACATTGTAGTTACATACCTACCTGCATCATTATCTGTGTAGATTTTTCCGAAATATGTTGGGGTCGGCTTCTAGTCTTACAGGATGCAGGTGAATATCAGTATTTTACATGGAGTGATTGCCTATCTGACCTCAACGAAGTAAGTCTTTCGGTACTTTCGAAATCAATGTTAAAGTGAAAAAATTGTAACAGTACGATCTATCTATATCGTCATCTGAATTATCAGATGACGATATTTATTATTTTATGTCTCGATATTTATTTACGTAATCGTTCATTCGATTTAAAATCGAACAGTAAATACTAACCATCGTATATTTACTTCTTTTGCACCACTAAAACTTAAACAGTACCTCTATCCTTATTAGTTTCACTCCCACAATTAGAGGGAGTCTCCTTATAGACGTTTCTCCATTTACTAAAACGTTTCAAGTATTGCCTTGTGTTGTTAAAACCGGTGGTAATCGATTCTCTATCGAGAACATTGAGTGTTATTGAGGTGTTTCCCTCTATATCCCCGTAATGGATTTTTCATTTATTCCTTTGTTTTGTTTTTTGTGTGTCTATTTCTGGCTATGTTTGTTGTTTACACACCTTTGCAGTTTAGAAGCTCGGGTCTTCGGATAAGTGTATTTGCTCTTTCGTCTGCTTTCTAATGATACATTTTGAACTACTCGCTTTGGGGGGCAGTATTTTGTTAAGAGTTTAGTAGTGTTCGGAAGTAAATTAATTTGTGAAATTCGAGGCAGAGTAGAGATAGATGGTTTTCTAGTTATGTCATACAATAGTCTAATACAATATTCTTCCAAGTAAACCTTTGAATTTAACAACATAACAGATCATAATTCAGAATCTGATAAGCTCAACAGATTCTCGAATTATCAAACAGCAATTTGATTAATACTACCAGGCAAGATTAAAGATATAAGATTAATCAGGAAATTCGAAATAGTCACAAGATTATCAAGTTATTTTTAAGGCAAATGACTATTTCATTTCTTTGAACACTGGGCAAATGGGCATTTTTCAGAGATTACTTTCTACCCCTGATAAATTAACTGCACTAATATCTAAAATAATACTTCTAACTACACAACGAATAACTGTTCACATCATAAGTACGTACATATAGGTTTATGAAAAATAAAATATTTCAAATCTTAAACTTGTGTTTATCTATAGATACAAACCTAAAGATACTCCCGCACCCCAAATCGAGTTAATAAAAGGAATGAGAGCAGAACGTCTCAGCTTAACTTTTTAAACGCTCGGCCGCGGTACTCCCAGTGATTTATAGAGGGAAGCGACCCTATCTGCGCCCACAAACTATTTAAATTAGAATGTTGTCTCAGATAGCCATGAATGCGCCGATCTATTACCCATTGAGTTATGTGCTGCAAGAAAACACTGCTACTGGAAAGATTCGAAGACGTTGAGAGTAAGGGGAAGAAAAGGGTGCAGTTGGGTCGATGTATTTGGAAAAGAAAGTTAGGAATGCATTCGATTTGACGCGACATTTATGGAATGCTTTATCACCTCCGAGGAGAAGTGTTAAACTTAACTGGCATATTATACACAATCATACTCTTTTCTCATCCCATTTCTTTACGTGGGTGTCGTAGAAGGCGACTCAGGGACTTACCAGAGAATGGGTTGCAGCGTTCTCTATGTATTTTACCACCATACTGCGATCGCCAACCCGCTTGCTAAGCGTGGCGATTATGGAAAAACCCTTCCGTTTCGGGAAGGCTTATGTCCAGCAGTGGACGTCTTTCGGCTGAAATGATGAATGATGATGATACTCTTTTCAATTTTTGACACTGCATGGTCATGTTGAGAGACTAAATGAAGAGGTTAAGAAAAGGTCTTTACAAGACAGATGTGAGTGGATAAACTAGAAGGGAATGTCCTAGGAGAACAGATAGTGACTTTATTGGTGAAGTTCTTCAGAAATTCAGGTGCGTAGTACTCGCAACCGGCGTGCATGTATGACCAGATGTATGACCATAAACGAGAAAAAAGGAGTATGTAAGGATCGCAGGTGGCGTTCTGTAGTTTCTGCCTCTCTCAATAGGAAAAAAAGCGTGAGTTTATGTATGTTTTTATTTTTATATATTGTCTCATAAAAAAAGTAGGTATTACAATATTGAGGTGTGATACTAGATCCCGCACTATGATACCCTGTGTCGCAGTATCCGGTCTCTTTGGACAGATTTTATGAAATTATGAAAGATAAGTATACAAGATCAACGATTTCAATGATTAAGTAATTCTCTAAAACTAAGACTAAATAATTCACTAAAACTAATAAGAGGTAACTAAAAGCATGTGTGCATGTGATGAGTGTATGTACGACAATGTGATGAGTGTTAGTGTGTATGTGGAGAGTTTGTGTGTATGTGATGAGTGTTAGTATGTTTGTGGAGAATGTGTGTGTATGTATGATGTGAGTATGTGGATGAGATGTGTGTGTGATGATCAAATCATAAAATCAAAATCAAATATTTACCAATACAAAAAAAAAAAAAAAAAAAAATTATTAATTTATTTATTTATGAATACTTTATCAATTGAAAGATAGAAGGTTCCCGTTTCAGTATAGTTAAGCCTAAGCAACCAATCCTGAACCTGTTATTTGCATCAAAACTTCGTCAAGGAGTAGGCGTTAAGCAATTTGCTAACTTTTCATACAGGTATGGTCCAGTACATGTATGTAGGTATTATATACAAATTGCACTAAAATTTTCATTCATTTTTAAATCCCTATGGGAGTTTTGTTGCTCAGTCATTTAGTAATTGTAGTATAAAGTAACAAGTTGTCATTTCATCAACTTTGCACTCGTACTGCCGTATTTCCGTGACCCTTTTGTATGTTAATTAACTCATATGATACTCTGTGGTTTCCACCATAACAAAGGTTTCTATCCTTCTACCCCGTGGGTGTCGTAAAACACAACTAAGGGATTTGACAAAACAAAAAGCAGCAACAAATAAAACGCATTTACTAAACGAGATTAATATGTCATAAAACAATCTTGATCCTCCACCTAAAACAAAATCTGAAATAAAATATCCGACTTTTTTTTTCTTTAAAGCCACTCTTAAGCTTGATAGTGGATTCATAAGACTGACGTACTACAATATTCCAAAACAGAATAGTCTGCTTATCACTCGATTGTACCAAATCAACCATAGTATTTCAACCCACTCACTCTACTCTGCCAGGGTATTTCTTTTTTTTTGCTTAGGAAATCATCAAATAACAACCCGCATCCTTGGCAGCTCTGCCAGGGGTGCGGGTTGTTCAAAACAGATTCCGCCGCCCCTGGCTTACAGGGTACTGAGGGAACACGGTTGGGTTTTAGTCAGTAAAAGTCTGACACAGCCTCCTGCTCAACCCAGAGCGGGGGAAGTTATTTGCCGACTTGCAACTCTAAAAAAAAAACCCACTCAAATTTCCTTCAGAATTATACCGCAACCAAATGCCGCCAGAACAAGCGTACAATTTACTCGAGAACTTTAATATTTTCGTCTAACAAAATCTCTTCTTAGTACATACAAATCTGTACCTAGACTTCCAAAATGTACTGAAGTGAAAAGTTTACGCGTTGCGTAATCCTGACATGTAGGTTACGCATTATCGGCTCAGCCGTGTCACGCCAGATGACTCGACAGTTACAATATAAGCAAAACATAGAACCGCACTCACTGTCTACTTGTAGGTGTGGGGGCCTATTATGGTAGTACTCGACTTAGATACGGATAAAAGTTTTATTCAAAGGTTTTCGTTCGTATTATCTATGACTATCGCTTTTTGTGTCCGTCTGTGTGACCATCTTGTTCTTAACTGCGCGACCGATTTGAAAAAAATTATCCCAGAACGTTTATATGTTTAACGTAATAATAAACTTATAGAAATCTCTATCTATCTATATAATTAAAAAGAAAAGTCCTGACTTACTTACTGACTGACTGACTCATCAACGCCCAGCCCAAACCCTTGGACCTAGATTGCTGAAAATTTGCACATAGGTTCCCTTTTTAATGTAGACAAGGAATAAGGAAGGATTTTTTGAAATTCAACCCCTAAGAGAGTTATATAGGGGATGAAAGTACCGCGCGGGCGAAGCCGCTGGTAAAAGCTAGTATTTTATAGGAGCGGGTCGCTACTTGAATAATATCTAAGTCTTTTCTCTCCTTTTTACAAGCTCACTGTTCTGAGAGAAAATAGAATGATTTCGTTAATCCTACAGTTAAAATGCAAACTGTTCTAATGTTAGACAAAAACCACAGTTCGAGAATCACCCGTGTTCTTCTTTTTTTTTTGTGTGGGTATTCATCAAATAACTTCTCCCGCTCTGGGTGGAGCAGGAGGGCGTGTCAGACTTTTACTGACAAAAACCCACCCGTGTTCCCTCAGTAGCCTGTATGCCAGGGGCTGCGGTATCTCTTTCGAACAAACCCGCTCCCCTGGCAGGAGGAGGAATCACTCGTTAAATAGCACAAAAATATGCAGCAATGAATAATCTTTACTCAGAACTGAAAACCATGTTAGTTTGGATAGGGTTTATAATGGCACCAAAAACAGTCAGTAGTGTATATGGACGTCGCGCATCGAAGCACGACCTATTAACACGGATTCAGGACGTAATTTTGAATCTCTCAGCGTTACATTTTTTCGTTGATTATTTAAAAAAAAACTCTGCCATACTTTTTGACCGCTTAGGTTGCACTTTTCAACGTTTTCTTTTTTAATAACCTATTAATTATTTCTACGCTACCAGGTCAAAAATCATGTGCATCAATCATCATCCATATGTAATCATCCGTGCAATCCTGTATAATATGGGAAAACAAAATCAGTCGAAACATTCTCTCCCAAGGTATTATCTCTCGACACAAGACTCGAACCCCGCCGTACGTGTTTCCCAGGGACGCAAGGAGCACGGACATAAATTCCGGGACGCAAACTGTAGCCAGCTGTTCCGCTGTTTTGGGGAAATAAATACGGATTAGACGCGCCACGGTAAAGCGGAGTACACACCGAACGTTTGAATTATTGATCGTACGGGCCTTAGTAAGACAACAGTGTCTTCGATGTTCTGTCCGTGTCTGTCCGTCAATTAGTGGTGTGGCAAATTGGTTGGTTTTGTTCTTAAGAGCGTGTTGTGCACCTGGGTTTACAGTCGAAATACCAAAATGCTGATGTAACAGTGAGACAAGTAGTATAATGCTACAAAGATTTTTTGACACTTGAATGTCGTTGGCTTTCATTATTTTGTGCAATTAGTTTGTCAAATGTTATTAAAAAATAAGATGGTGGCGATAGGTTTTGTGTGCAGCTATATTTACTATGTAGCAACTGTGTTTACTATGTAGTAATCCTTTTATAAAAAATATATTAGACTTATCATTTAGCTAAATAACATTACGAAAAAAAAGGCATTATCGTACTTGATTTTAGTGCGTTTCATAGTGACAGAATGTTGTTGAAAAAAGGCGTAAAAAGTCAGTTTTTTTTTATTACAACAATCAAAATCAAATCAAAATCAAAAGTCATTTATTCAAACTAGGCTAGTGTCACCAATTTTTGAACGTCAAAAAATACAAAAGACAGTCCCCCAAAAAACGCCACCACTTTCTAGTGCTTTACTGTGAAGAAGAAGTGGCGCAACAAACTCCCCAGCAGCACAGTTGACTGTTATGTTAGAAGAACTTGATTCTATGCAATGGTAGGTACGTAATTAACGTTATGAAATATGCAATTTAAAATTGTTTTAGACATAATTGATCAACTGTCGAGGTCCAGGGGACATCCAAAAGCGCGTTTGGTTGATGATATCGTGAAAGTCGTAGGAACCGAGAAGTACGACGGAAGAAGTGGGAGAACTCCCAGCATTGGGCGATTCCGGGCTGAGATAATGATGATGTTGAAGGAATAGTTGATGTTTTTTCCAAGCATTGTAGTATTTCCCATGATTCTCGATAGTCAAGCAAATACACAGGAGTTCACTAGTTACACATAATGATAGGCATTTGTGCCCGTGTATTCCCAGTTGTTTTGCTGAGCGTACCGACGACATAAGGAGACTTTTATTATTACTTAAATAGTTCGTGCTTTTACGGACTATATAAAACGGGAATCTTAGTTGAATTACGTTTACTGTTTGCTGTTGCTCGCAGTTATTTTATTGATTCATTATTTTCTTAGAGATTCTCAAGGTTATAATAATGTTTTGGTAAAAAAACTGACCTTACTTTTATTCATTGAAGCAAAAAGAGTTACTACTTAAAGCTTAATCTAACCTTACCTTCATGGTAGATAACAGCAATTCTACAATAAAATAATAAAAAATGACATACAATTTTTTAATCATTGTTTTTCTTTCAAGAACCTACTTTAATCAATTCACTCCTAAAATATCCACAACATTTATATTTTTTGTATCCCACTTACTTACATTTTATTTCCAACGTAAAAAGTAATAAAAGTTTTCAACGTCACGTAACCAGCAGAATATAGCTTATTTGGTCCGCTTTCGCCGTGGAAGTGTTAAAATAAACTAAGTATTTGAGACATCGTAGACACGTAGAAGTGCTACGAGCTACGCGGCTACGTGGCTACGAGATTTATTGCTACGCCGTAGCTCTATACTGAATCGAGTTGAGTATCGCTAATTGTCACAATAAAGTGTTTATTGGTGCTAAAAGTCCCGTTTTCTTAGAGATTAAATATTCTATAATTGCCTTTGTATTTGATCTTGGAAAGCTATTGAAGTGTCCCAATTTCATTTGAGATGGAAATATAAGCGTAAATTGAACATGGCCATAAAGATGGATTTTTTACACCGATTTTGTGTTTACGTTTTTATTTTTGTTCAATTATGTTAACGTTAATTTTAATTTTGAAATTGTAATTTGTGATATTATTTTTAACATCCTCGTTTTATTTGATTGATTTTGATGCCCGAAAGTGTTTAGTAGTAGACATTAACAAACTATTATGAATATGTAACATGTTTAATTATAATTTCACTAAACAAAAAACACATTATAAAAAACATAAAATCCTCTTATTAAAAACCAGCCAGTAAAGCGAAAGCCACTAACTCATTTCTTAAATTCACTTAACTAATTTCCTAGTAGTATAACGTAGAAGACAATGTAATTAAACTATGGTTTGGTATTCAGAGCTGTGAGTCAATTTAAAACGTTGAACCTCTTGGACACCTTGGATGCATATTAAATCAGCCGATCTTGTGGCAACACTGCTTGAAGTAAAGGATGCTGGAACTGACAACTTGTTCATGGAAGTTTACCTAAAGAAAAATAATGATTAATCAGATTTTACCAAAAAGAATTTAAAATTTCTATATAAATAAAAATACTCGTAAAAGTCCTGACTGACTCACTGACTGACTGACTCATCAACGTCCAGCCCAAACCCTTGGACCTAGAAAGCTGAAATTTTGCACAGAGGTTCCCTTTATAACGTAGACAAGGAATAAGGCAGGATTTTTCGAAATTCAACCTCTTTTTTTTTTTTTTTTTTTTATTCAACCTCTAAGGGAGTTAAATAGCGGATGAAAGTGCCGCGCGGGCGAAGCCGCTGGCAAGAGCTAGTATTATATTATATAAGTATGTTGGTACAGGTGTAACTATAGTAGGTACACACAGTTTAGAAAAAAAAAAACGAAAAATTATTTTAGATCACTCAATGCATCGGAACAAATAGGCCAGAATTGTCACGCTGTGAATGCCGGAAGATGCCGATGTACCAGTAGGGCACCAAGGCGTGACGTGGAATTGGCCAGAAAAAGCAACACATACGGTATATTGAAAAAAAAAGGTTTATTTGGAACAAACATTTGTACATATTTCATAAACCTGCCAAACTGCGTGACAGTTTGTCGGGAAGATTAGCGCTCGATTTAAAACATTTGGTAGTAAGTAAGTAGATAGTGTTACTTTAAAAGGACGGTAAGAATATTATCTTTGAAGCGCGGCTCATCGCCTTTGACCATAAGAGTCTATAATTTTCCCACTGCTGAGAACATTATACTGCCTCTTATTATTTAACTGCCTCTTTTCTATGAGGAGCCCAGTACAGTTTGGTAGATGTCACATGTCTTCGAAGTTTTGATCCAAGCAAGGGCCGGTTTCTCCGCGATGTTTTCCTTCACCATTTACAGATTCTGTGGGTTCCGACCTTTGCCCTGCTGTGGCATATTACTAAGAAACTCTGTGTTATAACGCGAGGCCTTTATAGCCATCTCTCATTTTAAACCCACAATATCATTTTAAATGAGGGCCACTAGATGCAGCATTGCAGCCACTATGTCAAAATGTCTCGCTTGTGGGTCAGAATTTCAGAAAAAATATGAAAATTTACGACCGTTGCTGGTGACGGACACTCTTTGCTGAATTGTTCCTAACGAGACCGCTGTGTAGTATGTGGCAGTAGTTATATTTTACAGTGAACATATTTATACCTACTGTCAGTAAGAATATACAATTGGCATTTTTATATACCTAATGCCAGATTTAAACAAAAATGGCGAAACTTTTTAGTAGGAAAAATAAAAGAAAACTATAAAAATTATAGTAACATAACTATTTGTAACATCAATACCAGCTCCCGTTGACCGCCTAGTTAGGTATAGTTACTTGCGAGAATGGGCAGCAGCGTTCTCTGAACATTTTACCACCAAACTGCAATCGCCAACCCGCCTGCCAAGAGTGGCGATTATGGCAAAACCCCTCTTTTGGGGGAGGCTTATGTCCAGCAGTGGACGTCTTTCGGCTGCAATGATGATGACTTGAGTGTATGAATATTTTTTAATGCCTTTTTTGCCCTGAATTGTTAGGCAGAGGTGTAAGGAGGGGGCACCCGGAGCCACACGGATCGATCGATCAGGTTAAGCTACGCTTGCCTCGGTTTTTCCGTGGATGGGTGACCATCTTAACATACCAAGACCCCTCCGTGCCTCGGAAAGCACGTTAAGCCGTTGGTCCCGGCTGTCATTTGTAAATCTTTGGCAGTCGTTACGGGTCGTCAGAAGCCCGAAAGTCCGACAACCAGTCTTTCCAAGGGGTATCGTATTACCCAGAACCTGGATTATGGTGGTCAGATAGGCAGTCGCTCCATGTAAAATACTAGTTTTCAGCTGCATCCGGTTAGACTGTAAGCTGACCCCAACATAGTTGGGAAAAGGCTAGGTAGATGATGATGGTTGGGCAGCGGTGTGCCTACCTACATTGTACACCCATATTTCACCAGTTACGTCCGTCAACCGGGCACACATCTCAGTTGCAACTGAGAAATTACGATGACAAAACCCAATAAGTCGTAACCCGAGCTGTAGAACCCACGAGACCAACGAAACAGTTTCACCTTATCCACAGATTTTGTAAACAATTTCATCTGAGAAATTTCGCCCTGAATATTTCTGTCTCTTCCATTGAATCACGCGCCACTATATCGGCGGGCACATCGTCTTGCATAGCGAATGACTACAGAAATTGGCGTTGTAACAGACCTCAGCATCCTGAGTCATAGATAAATGAGTATTAGAGATTTTATGGGCTTTGCTTAGATTTGCTTTGAGTTAGATTGATTTAGGTATAGCACAGAGATAAGACCTTGCGCAGACACAGGACCAAACGGTTAGAAAAAACACTTTACGGAATAACATTACATCACCCTTTGTTCTCCCAAAAGGGTTGAGCAGAGGTATACCTATAGTATACCAACATTTCGCCAGTTCTGCTTAAGTCTCATGTAATAGGAGGCGAGAGAGTGGCTTGTGGCTAAGTAACAATAGCAGCACGGGTCGATCGATCAGGTTAAGCTACGCTTGCCGTGGTTGGTCCGTGGATGGGTGACCATCTTTACATACTAAGATCCTTAAGAGACTTATGGTGTGAGCACAAAAAACAAAGAAAAGAAAAAACACGTCGCCTTATTAAATAGAGAAGAATAATATTATACACTAAGTATGCATTATATGACTAAAACAATAGACAAAATAATAAAAACAAATAATATAACCTACCGCGCTACTTGAAAAATTTAAGGATCACAATTATTTTCCTTGCATACATATATCATTGAAATTCCTGCTTTCGCGCACAATATACCTAACTGTTCTGCCTATAATTCGAAGATGTATGAGGTACATTAATCATTTCAGCCGAAAGACGTGACAGCTTGACATACGCTTCCATCAAGCTCCGCCACTTCGACCGTTTCTGTTCTTCCCGCATCCAGTGGATTCCTGCGGTCTTCACAAGGTCATCAGTCCACCTTGTGGAAGGCCTTTCTACTCGGCGTCTTCTGGAACGCGGTCCCCACTCCGGAACATTTCAGCACCATCGGCATATAGAACAACAGTTCTAATTATAACAGTTTTGTCTATGACTGCGAAGTAAATCAAGCAACGCAACAAGACAGTGTTGCTGCATAAAACATCAACTATTGCTGAATCTGAAAATCCTGCTGCCTTAACACACAATAAATGAATCTAATAAACAAACTCAACGCTTTGTCTCCAAATATTACAATTATTAACAACAAAGGAAAACAACTTAAATAAGTAAGAACGCAGTCACGTTTTCTCCTCATTAATTCGACTAAATTCAAAAGCTCTTGTACTAAACAAATTCAAAGAGACAAACATATGCAGGATAGTAATTAATGAAATACATACATGCCCGCATGACAGTCTAAGTTCATGTTTACTCTGATCTCTTTGATTACTCTTAGGGCGCTCGCACAAGTTTCGAAATTCTAACAACCCCCTCTATGTGAAGGGTTAACGACCCTCTGGTTATATGCTGAAGAGAAATTGATTTCAAAGTATAATATCTTCACGTCAATGCGGTTCCCTTGTGGGTTGTGATGTGGCGCTGTGAGAACTTTCACACTTTTCATCGAAAACGAATGCATTATTTCTAGCCCTTTTGTGCCTGACAAAGAATGATGTTGTCAGTAATTTATAACATTTCAGAATTTTTTGGTTGAACCTCTTTAATTTGAAACAACAACAATTTCTAATTAACAAACTTTAGCTATAGAGAAGAATTCCCGAAACATTTAGCAGAAAAATGAAAACCACCTAAAACTATGTATGTGCGTACCGCTGTGAGGAAACCGGCATATCCTAGAACCAAAAATTTGAAGACATGTGACATCTACCAACCCCAAAAATGATGGGGCCCGCAAGGGCCGATGCCTGTCAGGGGTGCGGGTTCGTTTGAAAGAGATACCACAGCCCCTGGCATACGGGCTAATGAAGGAACACGGGTGGGTTTTAGTCAGTAAAAGTCTGACACGCCCTCATGCTCCACCCAAAGCGGGAGAAGTTATTTGATGATTTCCCACCCAAAAAAAATGCCCAATCTCTCTCACCGAGAAGAGGCCTGTGTTCCAGCAGGTTGAACATTATAGGCTGATGATGATGATGATGATGACTGCCTATGTACTGTTAAAAATAGCGGGAGTCTTTTGAAGCAACATCAAAGCCCTAATTTGTCTAATCCCATATGTAGCAAAAGTTGAATACCCTTTAATGAAGTTACCCAACAGTTTAAAGAGCTTAACGGCGTTTCGCTTGCGGTTAATTATTTATTTAACGTTGAATTTACTTTATTTTGAGACGCAATATACATACAACATGTTTATTTTACTTGGGACTCAAAACTTTGTGCTTATGAAGATACTTATACTAGTTATAACGCCACGTGTATCAATTAGTCTTTGTTAATATTCACTACTGTCATAGTATTATTAATTCCAGCCTAAATCTATATTTATTCAAGACAAATTATGAACCGAAAACGTAACATAATTAATTAATCATTAACAAACTTTACCTAACAATATCAACACACGATTATAATAATAATCCCTACCACGAAATATAACTTGTGAGTTAGAACAAAGGCTTGAATGCCGTATAAGGCAACATGGCACAAGGCAACTAACATTAGTAAGGACCGTAAATGATCTAAGCAACTGTAGGTATTCATTAAAGTCTTAAGTAAACTGCGCGACACAAAGTTGCTGTCAGTCACCGAACAGAGGTAAGTTCCCTGAGCAATTTGTGGCTTCCAACTTGTCTGCCATGCTGTGTCTAGCAAGGAGTCCACTAACTTTGCTATACCAGCTTTACGGTTTAGTAGGGACGCTAAGAATTTATTGGTTTGGACGGAATTGAACTTGGAAAATTTGCTGAGCTGGATTGGAAAGAATAAACATCGTGTTTATATTTTAAAGTAGAAAAGCTTCAGTTGGACGCGGAAGAGTGTATCGATTGTCTTTTATTTTTTATTCTTCTCTCCTTTGAGTTAGTAGTTTTTTCCGAGTTCCAAAATACTCAAATAAATTCTTAGGGAGGCTCAGCAATGGGCGAATGCTTGGTATTTTTTTGTTTGTGGGCCATAGCTTAAACGTGGGCTATTTCATCTATAAAAGATCAAACCAAAATCGGGATCCTTCTTGAAATAGGTACCCGATGAAAGGCAAAAAAGTTCTGGTCAATTTGTGAGGGAGATAAAGTTTTAGGATATATTTCCTTCAAGGATAACATATGGAGACCCTACAATGCAAGCTATACACTTGTGTAAGCTTCTTTAATGCGGTCCCCGGTACGGTGGGTTGAGAAAATAAGACACCCCGTAGCGGTCTCGTAACTAAGTAAATCCTGACTGGATGTCTACTATTGGGATTTTTTATTTTAAGAAGAGACTGTCAAGGGTTTGTGAATATGTTGTTAATGTTCTAGGATTAGTTACGAATAGAAAAACATTGTTTGGCGTATTTTCTAGAAAGAGGTTTGTCACGATATCAATCATTTAAGCCACAATGTATTTTATTCGCAATTTTTTCGCCACGTTGTATTTACTAGTGGTCGCCCAGTGGGCGATATTCGAGCATAATTCATTTAAATTAAAAATATTAAGTGTACGCACTCCTTGTACATACAAACGATAAATGGGCCAACTTTCATACGCCGCCGTCCGCGTAATATTCGTAATATATAGATACTGACCAGTCACTGCTATCCAGATTAAATTCCGGGAAATCGGAAATGTTGGGACTTCGATTGTTAAAACTTCAATCAACTCAGCCTGTCGCAGTCCACTGCTGGACATAGACCGCTACCAAGCTGCGCCATAACACCATGTCTTTTGTCTTCAGCATCCAGTCTGTCCCACCCACTTTTTAAAAACTTACTTCATAGAAAAATACCAAAATTGGGCAAATGCAAAACGGCCTGTTTGTGAAATATACTTTATATATTGATATGTGAAAACAAAAGTTTATATGGTGGATAATTCAAAAGAGAATAAACAGAAACCGTAGTTATAAATGACGTAATATGCGCGAAAAATAACCTGACGTTTTCTCAATCAGTCAACGGGTTAACATTGCACAATTTTATTTTCGCAGAGTCTGTTTCGTTAAAATAATGTTTATTCGAGAAAAATATTATAGTCATCACCGATCTAGATAACCACCTATCTTTATTTTTTTAAACACTGTCAGGCACGTTTTACCATAATCTTTGATCCTGACATTATTATTTAGAGTCCTCGTAAAATAGTTGATAACCTCACTACAAAACTCATTAATTTCCACCTTAAGGACCACATTTAAGGACCATAATCAACCACACTTAGAACTTAGGTATCCATCATAACACAACGTTAAATTATAAAGCACTATTAAAGGGACCACACATAAAAGTTATGATGGTGCCCATCGTCCAGGGATCATAATAACCCCTTTCTCCCCCGGTCCATTTTAACGACTTGTATAAGATGTGCAGCTGAGACACTATGTAATATTTTTCATTGCAAAGTCAAGGGGAAGTTGGGCAACTTTGTACTATAAGGGTAAAATATTTTTGTAACGAAATTGCATTATTTTTGCAGTGGCTTTAATATGGAAGAATGTTGTTGGTTTATGCTTAAACTTTTTACCTTTACTTATTTTAGACTGCTTGTAGTCTTGCTATAGATCCAATAAGAAGTAGTTTTTGTGAAACCTGTAAATTATTATAACTATCCCCACTCAAGTTTCAAGGACTCCTATCAGATGTTAAGTGCTTAAAACAGACGTTATCAATGAATCGGAAACACGTTTTTCTATTTCTCCTACCTGGGTCGCAATCTCGAACTTGCACCTGCTCGCCGTACTTAAATCTACGAAGTCACCATGGTCGTATTCCATATCAATTATGAGCACGTTATTATATATTTTGCGAGTGGATTTAAAAGTTTTATTTTGGTGTGGATTAGTTCTAGTTAGGTACGAAATGAAACGTTATTTTAGTAAATAAATTGTTAAAAAGAAAAGAACTAAACTAAACCTACTTAGTTTATTACTATATTTTAGTTTTAAAAATGTTCTTCAATAAGTGGAAGGTAATTATAAAGTAAAGTAAAGTAAATTTAATTTATTTCTCAAAAAAACTTAGTTATATTTTACAGAACATAGTTTCGGCCGCTGCAAACGAACTAAGCAAAGCCTGTATTTCGGTTAATTGTAATTTCCTATCGGCTAGTATTTTCCTTTTTAACATAATTCAATGAAGATGTTTTACTTCCTCCATAACCCTACACAGAAAGTATAAAAATAAGAACAAAACGTTCTTATTTTTATACTTTCTAATAAGTATTCATAAATCCATATGACACTAATATATTTTCTACCAACAATAACTTGCGACATAACTTTTATTTAAACACCACATATTAGAAGTCAGTGCGGCGTGAAATCTAGCGATATCATACAATATCTAAAGTAATAAGTTTTCGAGCACGTTTTATATTGCCCGTATGCAGAGATGCTACTCTATTTGTGTCACTTAGGAAACCGACGTACCGGGTAGCGGGTTGATCTAAGAAATATTATGATGTTGATACGGTATTATGCATCGTCCTTTTTTCTAAGACAGAATATCTGATTGCAAAAATTTAACAGTTTGGGATAGCTTGATGTGCTGACATCTGTACCTACACTGCAATTAAAAATTCCTTGACCTTTTCGTATCGGAAATTAATTTAACATGTTTCTAATTAAGTTTCCTTGCCAAGGTTGAAACTAATGTACCTTTTTTAAAGACTTTTATTACCAAAAATAATTAAGCTTACTACAATAATACTATCAATTAATGTAACTAGTATTACTTTTCTAACACATCCTCTGTTTCCTAGTTTCATTCCTATCGAGTCCCGCGGGAACGGTGGAAGGGTAATTACAGTTCAACTTAAACCTGCTCCACTTTAACAGGTAACACTTCTAGGTCAACTATTATTAGGTTAACCTAGTAATTTTACACTATTAAGAGCGTTTATTCTTAAAGTTGGCAACGTCACAAATAGCTGTCAAATTTTTACCTGTTTTGATTAATTTGTTAATATTACTGTATGGAAATATGAAATATCGCTAACTAGTGACCTAAAATATTAATAATGATTTGCAATTATAACATTGAATTAAATGTTGTAACCGTTTTAGGTGTAAAATCTAAAACTAAGTATTCGGTGTTAATAAATTAATTATTGCATTTCATAATCAATATTTTAGGTCACTAGTTAGCGATATTTTATATTTCCATACAGTAATATTAACAAATTAAGCAAAAAAGGTAAATATTTGACAGCTATTTGCGACGTTGCCAACTTTCAGAGTAAACGCTCTTAATAACATAATTTTACTATCGGCGTCAGAATGGTTATCGACCTGAGAGATAGAGAGCTTTTAACTCCCCTAAACAGTATGTAAGGTTGCATAGAAAAAACATTACGTACTCCAAAACAGTGTCATTATTCTTTTCCAATCTCGTAATTCACCACTAGCTAGAAACAATAGACATTGGTCACCCTTACAAATCATTGAGGAAAACCCAGCTTTCTTAGTGTAGACAAGGGAAAACTGAATAAGTAATGTTCTACGCGACACTCTAATAAAAAATATAGTTGATAAAACTAAAGTAATCTATGCACCCCGAAAAACGCAAAGGCTTTCACAGTCCACTACAAGTTGACATAATAGTGATTTGTGGTCTAAGTTTCCCCAGCCTCCCCGCTCTCTCGCTGACACCCAAGAGAAATAACTTGACTCGTACTTTCTTAACGAAATGATTGCCTACGTGTACGTTGTTAGCCCTATTTATTTCGGGGTGGGTTTTATTTACCCTCTCTCCCCGGTGGATAATTCAGTTTCTAAGAATTCCGTATCGACCAACTGGGACGCATAAAGTATTTTTGCTTTCACAAGGAAGATCTTCCTCAGTAAATGGAACTATTAACTTTATTTGTCCTAGGACATTGGAAGTAGTTATTTCTGTTTATTATTTATTTTAGTGACGTTATAATTGATACACGCATGTATATATATTTGAACTGTTGTTATGTTTTTGTTACAATGTTTTAACCAATCATCTTCAAGTATGTTTGATGAAGTATAAATGCAACTTAAATTATTACAACAAACATGCCAATCGATTATTTAGAAAACTGTAATGCAAACCGACACTATTCCTACGATATCCCTACTAATATTATAAATGCGAAAGTAACTCTGTCTGTCTGTCTGTCTGTCTGTTACGCTTTCACGCCTTAACCGCTGAACCGATCGTCATGAAATTTGGCCGAGATATAGCCTGGGATATGGGTAAGGACATAGGCTACTTTTTTACGCGATAACCGACATCCACGCGGGCGGAGCCGCGGGCAAAAGCTAGTAATATTATAAATGCGAAAATAACTCTGTCTGTCTGTTACGCTTTCACGCCTAAACCACTGAACCGATTTTGATGAAATTTGCTACAGAGATGGACTAGACCTTGGGAAAGGACATGGGCTACCTTTTATCGCAAAAAAGGCTTGATGGATGGAAAAACAAAAAACTTAGTTTATAAAATGTATTAAAATAAGCTATTTACAGCAAACCACAGCAGCTTGTATGTGCATTATTTGCAAAATAATAATCCAAAAAAAAAACTATTAAGTAACTACTACTAAGTAACTATTCCGCGCGAACGAAGTCGAGGGCAAAAACTAGTAACAATTAAGCACAGGCAAGTTTCTTAATAAAATTATAAAGAACGTGGACCCAAGAGCTCTTCAAGGAATTTACAGTTTCCTAAAGTTGTTTCAAGAAAATGTTCATTTCGTCGCAATAGGTAAGTACCTCGACCGCTCACTATTTAGTATTTGGCACTTTACGGACTTAAAGTGCCGGTTAACGGCTTTATAATAAACTACATTTCCCTGCGGCTTCGCCTGCGTTGAGGAAGGGTAGAAAATTAACCCACGAAAACGTACTACCAGGATAGAAGTATCCTATGTATTAAATCTAGGTTATAAAATATCTGCGTGTACTTACTTCTTCCAAATCCTATAAAAAAAACTATAGACAAAGACTATAGTGAGTTCATGCAAGTTAAAAACTATTTGTTAGGTTCGTGGTCAGAAATTGTGCACTCCGTGTCGTTAGCAAAATACCCTTACAAAATTGACGGTTGAACAGTGTTACCATTCCACAAAAATAAAAATGAATTACGACAATAATTTCAAACCCTGAAATTAAGTTAATTAAGTTTTGAAAAAAAGCAAGTTATGCATTCAAACACCTATTTATCCCTGATTAATAGGCCGTTTTACGTATATTATAAAGTATTGTAAGTATATTCACGTATATTTTAAAGTACCTATTGTAAATATATGTAATTTAGGTATTGTATATTAGGTACATGGAATGGAGGAATGCAAATAAATCTCAATGTGAGTTATAAACATAGTATAAAGTTAGTAAAGTCAGGGAAATTAATTGATACGCAAATTGACTATCAACCATTGATATAAATAGTAAAGATACGGTCGTTCGAACATTTGATGAACGCGGTCGCCCTCAGAATACAGCTGCAGCGGTCGCCCTCAGAATACAGCTGCAGCGGTCGCCCTACAAAAAACACTAACGCCATCTATTAGAACTAGTATGAACTATGATGTCAATCGGCGTGTCTGCTCCTAGATGTAACCTTGTAAGAGCGGGGTGTGGTATTTTTCGAGGTACATAGAAATAAAAAAAAAACCTTTTACTTTTCAAAATTTATATTTGTTGCAGTTTATTTGTGTTATTAAGTTTTCATTGGCCTTCGAATAAAACATTTTTTTTTTTTTGTCTTTTTGTTATTCTGGACATATTTTCCATTTTGGATTCGTAGTGTTTTCTGACGTTTGACATTTTAATTTGCTTTTAATAAACAATAAAAATCAATTTTGTACAAAATTTAATCTAATAATATTGTTAAATCTTTTCATTTCATCGGCTACAACGAGCGCCGCTGCAAAGTTATGTCGCACTTTTACGCGGCTTTGCCAAAGGTTGAAACAAATAAGAAAGAAAATTGTTTTAAGTAATGTTAGAAGTCGATTTAATGACATATTTTTAACTTACCGGTGATATGAAATGTTATCTTTTTATTGTGCTTTTTGTCGTAGTTCACGCAACCCTTCACGGCACCACTTGGCATTTTTGCTTGTAAAATTTACGTCATTGTAACATGCGGCCCGTCCAGTCCTTATATTATGTCAATGCTATCAACTGAAATTTTCCCTTTATTCAGAACACAACTGTCATTCGTGACAATTGCATTAACTGGATATAACACGGTAAAAAAAAAAACATGGACTTTAGCAAAAGTAATACTACTTAAACAAATAAGAATAGTTGGTCGCTGCGATTAACTCAAGACAATGTTTGAGTTCTTTCACCAGAATTAGCTTACCTACTGACAGGTTGTATGAGTTACATTCATATAATTGTTTATTTGATTAGACTCTTTATATCATTTTATTTTTTATTATTGTATCTACAGCATCAAGTTCTTTTAACTTAACAGACAGCTGTGCTGCTGGGGAGTTTGTTGCGCCACTTCTTCTTCCCAGCTTAAGCACTAGGAAGTAGTGAAGGGCGAGCGTTTTCGGGGGACTGTCTTGTGTAATTTTGACCTTTAAAAAGTGCTGACTCTCAGCGTGGTTTGAATAAATAACTTTTGATTTTGATTTTAATACCTAACAATATCATTACACAAACAAAAATGAGGAAAATAAACTATCATTATAAACATACCTACTTCAAGGAACAACCAGAGAGGCAATTCTCGTTATTTCAAGAACGTTTATAGTCTGATGTCAGTCTCAATCTGTCAAAAATACCTCAAGTTTCCATAGATTTTTGACAAGTTTTTGATTTGCTTGTCGCCGAGATGACACTGCGACTAGATTTTAAACGTTTTTAATTACGAGAATTCGACACCTGTATCAATTAAAACACATATTCTTCCAACACTTTTGTTTTAAGGACAGTCAGATCTGTCACCTATGTACGCTCGTTACTATTTCTATGAATATTATAATTTAAAACAAAAATAACAACGAGAGTCCATGTAATTGATTTGTGCTAGCCTTTGCGAGTGGCTTACAAGTATAAAAAGTACCTTATGTTCTTAATCCAGGTCATAAATTACCCGTGTGCCAAATTTCATCCCAATCCGTTGAGCCATTTTTTGCGTGATAGAGTAGCAAACGTCCAAGCAAATAAACTTTCACATTCATATTTGACATGTCATCATTCTTTTACTTTCATATTAGTAGGATTTTAATTTAATTAACTAATTTAGTCCTTCTATTCTCTAAATGATATAGGAGAAGATAATGGTGTATGGTAGCTACCAATATGTCACGGTCTAATAACTTAGACAGTGGTGCCGGTCTGTTGTCACAAAATTCTCTAAACTAGACTAAAAGTCACCAAAATTTAGTTTATTTCTGTCAAACGACGATTTCCAATTCTGAAATTGACTAAAGTGACACAACTTAACTATATTTTAGTTTGACAGCACTATGATTGCACTGAATTATTAGTTTGGTGAAAATGGTAATTTTGCTATTCTGTTGTTATCAATTTCACTATTCTATTAAAATTTTGGTTGTCTAACTAAATCTGACTATTTTTAATCGCGATTAAATAGATGTGGAATAAAATTAGTTGTCAAGAACTAAAATTCACACCGACACCTCGACTTCTGGTGCAAAAATAGTACTGTTTTTTTTTTTCTTTTGCTTATATCTCGAAAATGGTGTGTCCTATCGTAAAAATAATGAAAATTTCGACTCCCTTTATAAAAGCTCAAACACCTCTAAAACTCAACATGTGGGTAATAATTTTTCATATTTTCCATGAAAAAAGTGAAAATTACATTTAAATCACGTCGAGGCTGCCGCACCTGCGCGCCGCTGGCTCTAAAAAAAAAATCACGGGGTAGGGCAAACAAGTACCACGTTGCGAAGCCAAAACATACCACGTGCGAGTCGCGATTGTCAAATTCGATTTTAGTTGTGTCAAAATTGTTTTTAAATTTAGAGATATGTTTTTGCAGAATAGCGTTAAGATTCTCATAGTCAAAAGTTAGGAATTTTAGTTATAATTTAGTTAGTTTAGTTCGGTGTACAACAGAATCGGCACCACTGACGTTATTTTGCAAATTTTAAACGAAGAAGAGACTTGTAGCACCGACTTTGAAACGATCTTTACGAGTCAATTTTAGACAAATTCTCATAAAACCTACAGATTCAAGTAATGAACACCAAGCAGAAAAACCAGAGCCAAAAAAAACACGTAATTATTGCTCATTTTGTTCGTACATAAAAAAGATGCCAAAATTAGTGAGCCGTAAATGTAAAAAGTCAGTATGTGGCGAGCATAAAGTTGATTTATGTGTGGACTGCATTTAAATTATCACTAGTCACTTGAAGTCTGATTATATTTAATGTTTGTCCTGTGAAGAAGATTAAAAAATAAAACTGAATAGATTGTAAAAATAATTATGTTTTAGTCGATTTTTCAGAAGTATTTTTTTTTTATGTTTATGAATATTATTACGTTTCTTTAAAATGAAGAGCTGTGATCGTATTTTAATCGATAACAATGTGTTTTATTTTTAGTTCATTTCCTAACCTTACATTTCCTTTAAATAATAAACCTAAAATAGGTATATTTTTTCCTACAGACTGTCATTTATATGTGTACGTCTCTGAGACGTATGTTAAGGCTTTGTGTATCTCTTCTCTTCTTCTTCTTCTCTTTTTTGGGGTAATTAGATAACTGCTGAATAAAAACTTGCCGTTTTTGTTAAAGTTTCTCATACACAGGGTTATTTAAAAACTGGCTAACTTCTATGGGTCGTTACCCACCGCGTCTGCGAATTGAAGTTAGTTAAACTGGGCGATATTTTGGTCACCATTTAAATTTTGCAGTGTACTATACCCGTGAAATTGAACAACTTTCTCCAAGGAACATGGGTCAAACACCAAATTATTTTAAAATTACATTTACCTGTTAATTTTTTATAAAGAAGGTTGTGGTTGTATGTTTTTTTATCCTAAAGTATGTTTTTTTTTTAATTATTATTAAAACTTATTTAAATGTACTTAGACAATAAGCTGGCGAAATCCCGTCCGAAATGTATAAGGAATTTGCTTGTCAAGGTCATTGGCTTTTACTAGTGCCTTAACTACATGTATATACTTATTACATTAGTTTGGCATTTTGTATTTTTATGAAATATAGTATTTACCCTAATAAACATAAAAACATATTTTTAAGTCTTTATTTATTATAATTATCTTTAAGCCTTTGGTCGTCCACAATAGTTTTGACAGATTTGAATAAATAAATGATTAATAATATAAGCAATACTGTACGAATATAACAGGTTTACGATATTAGTAGTGTAGAATAAAAACAAAAAAACATTATGTTTAACAAAGAATTATTTTTATTTTATATAATAATGAGAATTTGGGGTTTTGTTAGTCAATCACGCTCATCGTCAACACACTTCAGACAAAGTGGAGTTTGAGTACATTGCTTTTTTAATACTTAAGTTATTACTATGTGAAAAAAAATACTACCTACGTAAAAACTTGTTACCGCAACCACCAAGCCAAACGAAAATCACGGTTACTCCATGGAAGGTTATTCCAATGCAGATGTGTTATAGTAATTCGTCTAATTGTCACACTGTATACCTATGTCACACTAATGCATCATCACATTATCAAACTGTCACAGCCTAATCGTATGAATTATTACCAAGATACTAACTTGGTAGATACCAGTAACATTAGATAACTTAGTACAAAGTCAGTCAGTAAAGGCTTCCGCAGAGAAACGCGACGTGACTCTGGCGACACAATTTCTATGAAAACTGTCATGGAAATTGTTCTACTGGATTCGCGTCACACCTGTCTGTGGGCACTTTTATAGTATCGTGTATTGAAACAATGTTAACCCCATCATTTTTGCGTCGGGGGTTAAAAAGAGCAAATTCAAAAAGCTTGAAATGTCAGGTTAGTCTCTGGAATTAAAAAGCTAACTACGAAACATTTAGGTACTAGCAAAGCTTGAAAGCTTTGCTAGTAGATGGGGTGTTATAACTTTGACATGTCTATGTGTGTGTGTGTAACATAGCTCCCGAACGGATGAACCGATTTTGATTTTGTTTTGTTTTTTATTTGAAAGGTGAAGTAGTTGGGAGTGTTTCTTAGACATGTTTTATCAAAATCGCTTCAGCCGTTTGAAGATTATCAGCTCTTTCCTGCTTGATGAAGGGATTTGAGTATCTTCCACATCAAGTCGAAATTTGGTATTCTATTACTTCAATGATATCAGACGAACAAAGTAACCTTGAACTGATGCTGGAGCAACACCTGTAATTTCCAAGATACCCAAGTTACTCACCAACAAACAGCAGAAGTATCGTGTTTGGGCTCATTGAAAAGGTCTCAATGTTTAGGTTATGGATACATGGTGATCAGGACGAGGATTTAGGATAAATTAGTAACAAACTTCACGTGGGAAACATAGGTAACGCTGCGCAGATTTAAGCGAAACATTAAGTTTAAAAAGCAGTTAAATTTTAAATTTTAAAAACCCCCGATACAGACAAAAACTCTAGAACAGAAGAGGCCTAGCATTTTCATTAGGCGTCCCCCGACTTGACAATGCCTTGATCAAAATATTACCTACAACTTAAACTACAACAAAAGCCCCATAAATATTTTTATTGTTTTACTTTCTAGAGTTTTTAGGCCATATTCATAAACGATGATTAAAGTTAAATGATGTTCAAACGTCAAAAATGTATGGTTAAACAGACGCTAATCATTACTTAACTTTAACCAACGTTTATGAATAAGGGGGTTTATCAGTGTCGGAGGTTTTTTAAATTTAACTTTTGAACGATTTTTTTAAATAGGATTTTGACATTACACCTGTCTAAATAGTATCTTGATTTGAAAAATGAACTGAGCTACCTACAAATTGTAGCTACCCTCTAAAAATTAGGGTTCGTACAAATCATGACTATCGTACACAAATAATTAAAAACAAATTTTACAAACTTTTTCCAGCAACCATATGTAGCAATGATATTTTATGTGCCTGATATACTCGTACAACACCGACGGGCAAACACAATAATCACATAAATAAGAAAAATAACTACTTAATGAATTAAAATACCAATGCTGCGGTGCCTATTCGTTTTGTTTTTTTTTTTATATCGCAGCATTATGCTTAGATAGGAAGGAGCCTTCTTGGCCCCAAACGGGGATTGTTAGTTTTAAATTCTCCTTTTTAACATTGTTGTATATCGCTTGCGACGTACGTGTCCTAAAACAAAAAATTGTCTTTCTTTATTGTCTTACTTTTTCAAACGTGATAACAACACAAACGGCACTACATAACCCAGCTGTCACACTCATATCTCAACATCTAACAATGTACAGAATACATCAAATATGACGGATAATCGGTCCACACTGAGATTAGCAAACATGGCCGCTATTCCACACCGTATGGACACAGCACTCGACTTCTTCTATCGGAAATCCACAGAGTTCACGCATCAGGAACACTTGAGTGTCAGGCAATATTGACCGGTGCCACTGATTCTACTGGTATAGGTACTGAGTTATCTGTGATTTTTATTTATGGGTATCTGTAGATGATGGGTTAGATAGGTACTTCTGGAAAATGGAAAGTAGTTTATGGAATATTTTTTAAATATCCACTCGGCCGTATGGCAGGCCGCTTGACCATACCAAGTAAGTTTAATCTGTGAAATCCCGGCTACTGAATCACATTAAAATTAATTTTCTATTGTAATGGCCCCTATAGTCGCCACGCGGTGCTTAACCGGTAAAGACACAAATCATGGCTGTCAATGTAAATAAAACCTCTTGTAAGACTTGTTGCGAAAGTAAACAACGTCGACTACCTTTTGCAAATAGCCATACAAAAATGGTAGCAAATCCAGAATTTGTTTTAGTTACGCGTGCTGGCGATGTTAAGATTGTAACCCTCAGTCAAAGGCAGTTAATTCTATATTGACATTGAAGATGTGTTTTATGTTCCAAACAAACCTCATTTTCAGTAAGCAAGTGAAATCAAAAAGGCTACAAAATGATCTTTACAGAAGATAGTTGTCACATCTACAATTATAGACGCGAATTCGTTTCTACTGCCTCTTTGACATATGGTGTTTCTATCTACATTAAATGTCCAAGAAAAGTCGGTTGCTGCAGAGACTCCTACAGGACTCAGTTGGCATCGCTGATTAGGTCATGTGGACCACTGTCCATATGAACTAATCTGCGATGCCAAGTGATGTGACTTTATCGTCAAAATTCATTCAATAGAAACGAATTTTGACGAAAAATTCAATGTAAGTAAATCATCTTGTAAGACTAGTTGTGAAGGTAAACAATATCGACTACCAGGCTAGTTTTGAATCAAAGTTACAGAAGTTTCTACAGCATATTAAAAAAATGACGGTTAATAGCACAATAAATTAATTAAAATCTTCGTGTTTTTTTTTAACAAAGTTTAGTTCGTTTAAATTATAAACGCTCTCGGGATAACGAGGATATTTAAACCTACGAACATGCAACTGCTTTAGTATAGATAAACAGATTTGCTTAATTGGATCTAAATTTAGTGATAAATTACTTCCATTGTATCTACCGTGTCACTAACGAGATCCATAGAACCTGATTCACTGTGCTTGTTCCTATACGAGAGATAATGATGAACAGATGGCAGAGTTCTCTATCGTGGTCTGTTATCAAAACGATTTGAATACATAATTCCTGTTTTCTAAAATCTACACGTGAAGTAAAATCATTGTACCCTTATTTACTAAAATTACGTGAATGAAGGAGTTTGAAATTTGGCACAGTTCAAGATTATATTTAGAAGTGCAGAAAGCGAATGTTTTTATTTAATAATGCATTAAAGAATTAAACTAAAAGAATCAAACGAATTATGGTTGATTTTCGATCATTGGGTGACCACTTTTTCTAAGCGTGTCCATGGCAAAAATGAAACCTTTTATTTTTTACAAAATATGTAGGTACAGTTATTTAAACTTGTTTGGGTCAAAATTCAGCAACGTGAATACCATTCGCTGATGCAGTCATTAGGTCCTCACGTGTGCAAGTAATAGGGCATGCGGTGACCTATAGTAGTTAGGTAAATGGTAAACACGAAACTCAACAACAAAAATATTCATGTTTGAAAAATCTGAGAAAAGTTGAAAGATAGAATGGATGACATTTATTTTAAGCTGCTGTATCTTATTTATGTTTAAATGAACTTTTAACCTACTGACCTTTAAAAGTCGACTACACACCTTGACTTATCGATATTAGCATATAATAAAGGCGACGTAACCATATTATAATTCTCGCAAAATGAACGTCTATCGCCATAATTGTCCATTAGTTTGCGAAGCAGCCAATTACGCGTCCATTAGACGCGAATCTCCCTAATAGCAATTTCACCGTAGAAACTTAAGAGGCGTCGCTGTAGTACTGTGATCGACATGGCAGTAAGGAAACTTTGAAAACTATTTTTCAACCAGTTGCAGCTTACAATCGGTGCGTCTAATAATATAATTTAATTTATTTATAGTATAGTTAATTTATTGACACCAAAATGTAACATTACAACAACCATATTTCATGAGAGCATAGGTGGAACTAGGTGAAAAAACTGTATCTCGGCTACAGCGCCATACCTCTCTGGTCTGGTGGACTGGGTTTTTAGCAAAAATTTCCAATTTTATTAAAACTAATAGAACATTTATCAATAAACAGAATTATAAATAAAACAGATAAATTGATTACACTTAAAATAAGTTGTAGAGTGCGGGTGTATGGTGAGTGTGCACGCACGTATTATTTGTATATTTTAATCATAATTATCTAGTACCTATAGTGAAATATGTAATTAATATGATATACAGCGTGTGCAAAGACACCGACGCGAAAACTGGAACCATGAATTCAGCTCTTGCGATTCTCGACTCCCTGGCAAAGAAAATCTTCGTCAGTTTTCAGCTGTTTCATAGAAAAGTGCAATACCTACGCGGTCATTAGTATGACTAGCAATTTTTTTTTTTAAATAACCTGTGTTATGCGCGGTCGTTACTCGTCTTCACGCACACATTCACAGCGTGTTTGTACACTTGGTTACCATAAGCAAAGCACGCGGTGCTTCGTGGGATAAAAATAGTGTACCTCTCAAACACCCACGTCACAAAATTATCTGGTAGAAATTATTAGTTGCGAAAGATCGATTGATTTACTGTCAAACATTTCACTATGGCTGAAATCAACTTCGGAGAGTGTCGTGTAATGAAACAAGTGACGTAGGTCGTCACTTGATAACATACTTTTATCACGAAGACATACGGTCCTTACAATCAGATGAAGATTACATGATTTAAATAGCAACATCTTAACAAGACGACATAGTCCAAAGTGAAGTGTAAATAGAAAAATTAAAGTTATTCTAATTAAACTTTGCATTGCTTCTTCAAAAATGTTTTTTTCTTTTTCTGACCAAATCCTAATACAAAAGTTTAATTAATCGCCTTACCATGAGACATCGAATCAAATGATTGCATCTCTTACTGTCCTATCTTGGTGGACCCTGACACTGAAGTACCTATACACAATATTACTGCAATGCATTTTTCTCAAACATTTAACAGTTGGAAACTAACAACTTGCTGCATAATGAATCACGATAACAAGTAAAATGAACGATACAAGTTTGAATGTAACGGTCGCAACGCCATATTGTTCTAAACTCGAAATCCATTCGCGTCAACCGAACAATCCAGTTATGCAATTATTTAATTGGATAACAACAGAAGGAACATTAGAATAAAGTTGCATTGATTCGACAGTGTTCAAATTCAATTTCAATTTTCCTAAATGTTTGCTGTGATAATTGGGGTTTGTAAGTTTGAATGTTTGGGATTTCATTTAATAATTTGCGCTATTCAAACGAAGTTTTTGTATGTTTAGGAAATTTGGAAGTCCAACTATTACCAAAAGGTTCGGGCATTGTTTTGGTGCCAAAATATTGAGATGTGTAGGTAAATTCATTATGCTCTCATGATCGTAACATGATTAATTTTTAAAACCGTACTGTAAACATAGGCTACCATACTAACAATTGAGGTAATTCTCATTAACAAACTATAAAAGTAGTCAAAACCAAATATGAATAAAAGCCTTACCTATTAGTTGCGCACGCCACGATTGCGGTGGTAAGTCCCCTCTTTGAGGAGTGGTTTGAGAGGCGGCATGGCGTCCTCACCTTCCGCCTGACGCAGGTCCTCACCGGACACGGTTGTTTCGGGAGGTTCCTGTTTCGGATAAGGCGGGAGGAAACGCCCGGTGTGTTTCCACTGCGAAGATCGCCCTGAGGACACGGTGGAGCACACGGTGGTGGTCAGCCCGGCTTGGGTGGAGCACCGCCGTGTCCTCGTGGAGGCGATCGGCGGCGGTGATCTCTCGCGTCCGGCCCTGGTCCAGGCCATGGTACGGAGCGAGATGGGTAGCCGTCACCTCCTTCAGCGAAGCAGTGATGCTCGCGAAGAAGGAGGCGGCGCATGTGAGGGAAAGGCAGTCTTAGCGCCTTTGCGTCGGGAATCCCAGGCCGATTTCCGGCCACCGTAGGCATGAGCTTGCGGACGGCGAGTAATGGGTAGCTCGCTGTCCGGTAAGGACCAAGCCCAAGTCGACGGCGCGTTGTGTTCCACGCGCGCCTCAAAGAGATGTCAGCACAAACGTGATGGGGCCCGCAAGGGCCGATGCCTGCCAGGGGTGCGGGTTTGTTCAAAAGAGATACCAGAGCCCCTGGCATACGGGCTACTGAAGGGTGGGTTTTAGTCAGTAAAAGTCTGACACGCCCTCCTGCTCCACCCAGAGCGGGAGAAGTTATTTGATGATTTCCCAAGCAAAAAAAAAAAGCATTACCTATTAGTCGATTCACACGAATTTGCACGAATAATATATGAATATTATTTTCTATAGGCGACTCGACGATGTTAATTTGTTTGTGGGCCAATTGAAAACTCCAACAAACGTATTTGGCAACAAGGACGTTTTAAATTTTATGAATTTTATTGCTGTGTGTACCTACTTGCAGTGGCTTTCTTTCATAACCTTTTTGCATAAAATAATATAAGTAGTAGAAAGTGGTGAAGGGTGGGCAATTTGAGGGACTGTCTTATGTAATTTTGACGTTCAAAAAGTGCTCACTCTCAGCCTAGTTTGAATAAATGACTTTTGATTTGATTTTGATATTATTTAGAAGTGTTAATTCAGATAAGTAAATTCGTGCGAATCGATCAGTAAGCCGATTATAACGATAAAATCATGTCCAAATCCTATTCCAAAACTGAAAACAGCTCGAGGTTTTAAAACCAAAATTTGAACGAACTGACACTAGTTACTTAAACACAGCAAAAGCAAGGCAATATCCTACCATAACCAACCCTTGAAGTTTTAATTACAGTATACGTTCATACACAAGGTCGTCAGCACAAGTTTGGCACTAAACCTTTGGTCCCGTTAGCTCAATTGTCTGTTGTATGTTGATACACGTACAACAAACAGCTTTTAAGAACTTTATCGTCACGAAGAAGCGGTTGCTCCTTAGATAATACTGTGGAAGTGAATTACTAGATGTTACATAATGGCTTTTCAATATCGCTGCGCAAGAAGCGGTGCACATTGCAACACCTGGAAACTAGAAGCGACCACTAAGCTAGGCGTATAAAAAACTTTTTAACAAAAAAATTAAACTTAGTTCGGAAGGCGGTGACATATAATTAAATACATATCCAAAGTCACCGACTTCCGAACTTAGTTATTGGGGTTGGACAAAGCTAGTTTATTATTTTTTACTTTTCGGTTTTTCGGCGGTTTAATTTTTTTGTTAAAAAGTTTTTATTTTATAATTTTTTGTGGCTATAATCTACAAATGACTACATGCTTAATTTTTGATTACTTTTTGTAATACACAACTCAGTATTAAAATCTGTGAGTAAACAATCAATCATCCCCTGTTTTCTTACCCTTAGGGTTGGAATTTTTCTTCGACCAACTTCGGGGTATACCCTTTCCAATAAAAAAAGAATTATCAAAATCGGACTACTCTGGAAAAAGTTATGCGTGGTCATACATAAAAAAAAAATGTATACGCGTCGAATTGAGTAACCTCCTCCGTTTTTTCGTCGGTTCAAAAAGCGATTGTTATCTTTAATTAAAATGTAATTCTTGAGATTATACAGAATATTCTGTCTACTTACCTGATGTCTCACACTTTTTAACCGACTTCAAAAAAAAGGAGGTTATCAAATCGACGTGTTTATTAACCGACGAAAAACGAAGGAGGTTCTCAAGTCGACGCGTGTATTTTTTTAAATGTATTTTCGGGCATAACTCCGTCATATATAGACGGATTTGCAAAATTATTTTTTTGTTCGAAAGGGGTTTATTCCGAAATGGTTCCATATAAATTTCATATACCTAGATCTGATGATGAGTTTCGGAGACAGACAACGGAACTCTTCAAAAAATGATAACAAATCAACCACGATTGCTGCTTTGGCATACCTAAATATGTATTGTTTTGACCCCAAGGATGATGAAATTTCGAATTGGTGTGTACTATAACTAAAAAGTGAAAAATAAAAAAGGTTTTTCAAAAAAAAAAAACAACCGACTTCCGGAAAAACACTTCAAAGTGAAAAATAACTTTAATGTCGGAAGGCGGTGACAAAAAATTAAATACACATCCAAAGTCACCGACTTCCGAAATTAAAGTAATTTTTCACTTTGAAGTGTTTTTCCGGAAATCGGTTGTTTTTTTTTTCAAAGTTTTTATATTAGATACATTCCATACCTTCCACCAATCAACAAACAGCAGAACTGTATTGGTTGGTTACTCCATATGTTGTATTGGAGTAAGAAGAATGTTATTGCAACTACAAAACTCAGGTAAATTCACTTATTATCAGAAGCAACACAAACTTTTATCCTAACAAAAGGAGCATCCAACCAATAATTTACCAGGACATTATCCAATAGGCGTCAATACAAATAAATAGTCTCGAAACACATTAGCGAGCTAAGTGCACAACTCCATTATGGGCCTTACGTTAGGCTGTCACATCTTTTTGACCTATTTCTGCGATGTAACTGAATTATGTACACTTTACCTACTCCCCTGTTAGTTTATGAGAATAACTTTTGGGTGTCACGATTCCTGAGGTCAAGAAGTTCAATGTTATTTTTGGGTTTTGTTGTGTTACCTATTGAAATTTTGGTCTACCTACTCGCTAAGTAATTGATTGTTTGTGTAGCGACATCTACATCACCATATGCGAACCACACAACACACTGACTTTACACAAGATCCTGCATCGCGCAAGCGGATACTAGAACTAGCAATATACAACGTCCTGAGGGGCAATTCTGCAAATTTTAAGAACGTTCACAGTCTGATCTCAGTGTCAATCTGTCAAAAATTCGTCGAGTGTCTATGCATTTCTGACAAATTTTTGAAATTCGATTGTCGCTGAGATGACACTGCGAACGTTTTTAATTACGAGAATTGGCCTTCTGATATCAAACGTCGGGCAATTGTCCACCAGACACAACACCCGTCTGGTCGGAGGATCCTCCCATTTCTAAAGAAGATGAGTGGACTTTACACCCAGCGGGCTTAGCATGACGCTTTCCATTTCTACGAAGAATAGACAGTACTTTTTCAATACAATGTGCCATTTTGGTCTCCATTTTTGACACCGCACCGTAGATATCCTTCTACAGTCTGACATTTAGACTTTCGTTTCGAACGATCGTTGTCTAGGTCCTTATAAATGACTATTTCAGAAGAATATTTCTTCCTAAACTGTCAAAATCACACTGACAACAAACTTTCTACTCGACGGCCACAAAGTTTATACGATTATCTACAAAATCATTTTTCGTTTAGAACGCATAACTGCAATAATTAATAGATAAACAGCTATCTTGTCCTATTGTACATCATTTAGTTAATAGTCATGTCTATTCTTTAAATCGGTGTTCGTGCTAAGCCTGCTGCAGGGCTATTCTGTAAAAATCTCACCGGGATAACTTGGATGTACTGAGCTTAAAGTGAGCTGTCATGAGTATCAATCCCTAGTGCTAGATGGAACGACAGCTCACTTCACCTATGTTCTCACGGTGAGATTTTAACAAAATAGATTGGCTGTTCCTCATACCATTAAATTTTAATTGATGCACAGCTGAAACAATGCGTTTCCTCTTTATTTCTACGAATTCTGACATACTCAGGGTACACAATGCACTTTAGGTTTTCGAGTTTTCGAACATTACATAATTATGTTACTTAACTTCACTATGCAGCTTTTACAAAGTGATGATCACATATTATTACTTTTTATTTTAATTAAATTTAAAAATGACACAAGTTTCACCGGTACAAAAACATGTCAGCTAACTTAGATCCAATACGAAAATGACATACCCTTTAATACGCTTCAATAAAGTTGAATGTAAACCAAATACTCCAAACAATAAACTCCTTTTTATGAAAAAACTTTCACCAATCCCGTTTCACTATTTTATTTAAAGAAGGATTATTTTACCATTGAAAAGAATTCACTGGCCGTCAATTACTGTTATTCCGTCGGTTTCAGTGCATATTGGATTCAATCTAACTGTCACCAGCTGATTGAAAGCCTTGTCTGTCCATGTGAAAACCCCTGCAAATATTTTATATGCTATGTAGATGGTGTGCCCGGAACGGATAGCGTGGTCGCCTATTCGAAATGGTTTGCCAACCTTTGTGACCGTTAGGATTTTTTTTTTGTGGAAAGGACATTTTTGAACGGTCTTTTTCTAAGAGCAATATGCAGGTTAGGTTAACGACTCCGACTATACTACTTAATATTATAAATGTGAAAGTTTCAATGTATGGATGTTTTTTTTTTGTGGGTGGGCAATCATCAAATAACTTCTCCCGCTCTGGGTGGAGCAGGAGGGCGTGTCAGACTTTTACTGACTAAAACCCACCCGTGATCCCTCAGTAGCCTGTGTGCCAGGGGCGACGGTATCTCTTTCGAACAACCCGCACCCCTGGCAGGATGTATAGATGGTTGGATATTTAGATATTTGAAAGTTTGTAACTCAATCACGCAAAAACGGCTGAACGAATTTGGATGAAAATTGGCACAACGATAAATTATAACCTGGATTAATACACAGGGTACTTTTTATCCAGGTTGTAAATAACCGTGATATAATTTCCGACCTTCCTGTGGGCGAAGCCGCTGGCAAAAGCTAGTGGTTTATAATTATGAGAATACTAAAATAAAATTAGTCTAGTGCAATTTCTTTTACGGCAGTCTACTGCAAAAATGTGTTTAGTTTTTATCTGTAAATTAAATAGGGATCTCTTTGGGTGTTACTTGTTCTAAAATTGGAAGAATTTGTTTCAATTTTAAGCCAATTGAAGTACACAGACGAGCCCCCAATTTTTCAATTCCCCGAGGGGCAATTTTGTCAATAAGGCCGATTTGTTTGCAAAAAAGTCGATATGAAAGCTTTGGTAAATATAATTAATTGATGTTTCCTTTCCTTCATTTAAATTCGAAAATATAATAAGAGTCAGTTGCGGTTGAATATGGAATTGTTACTTTGTAGGTTTACATAGGAAAAAAAAGGATCAAACGGAATTTTTAATGCCAACATTTTCACCAACACATTGAAAGTATTGAACAATGATTTCACAATTTCAATGGTACTTTATTAATAAAGTCCACCTGAATAAAGCTATTGTAATCTAGGTATTTAACGTTACGCTTTTATTTGCTCATATTGTCTTCGAATAAAAAGTATAATTACGTTACGGGTTTTTTTTTTTTGTGGAACCAGCGACCGACCTATATGTCTGAAAAAATTTACCTAATTCATCATCATCATCGTTTCAGCCGGAAGACGTCCACTGCTGGACGTAGGCCTCCCCCAATTCGGAGGGGCTTGCCATAATCGCCATGCTTGGCAGGTGGGTTGGCGATCGCAGTATAGTGGTAAAATACATAGAGAACGCTGCTGCCCATTCTCTAGTAAGTCCCTTAGTCGCCTCCTACGACACTCACGCGAAGAGATGGGATGGTGCTATCCTTTACGTCCGGCACCACATCGAACAATATTTAATCGTGCTCGTAAAATACCTTGAAAACATACCAAACAGACACAAAGTAAAGTATCTAACTGAAATGATTGGCAGTGACTGAACTCGTTCGCTTCTCATGGTATGTAAACAAACATATAAAACTACAGTTTTTAGCTCAACAAACACCATTTTACCTTTCCATTTCTGAGCTCTGGCCAAAAATAAAACCAATCATATAAAACTAAATACAACTCGGACAATATAAGATGGAGACAGGACTTCGCTCGCACCTCCCTAGGCTCCAAACTTTTGCAGATCCCGATGATATCAAACCGTTTATTCCTCCAGGAGTATCGACCTCAGTTATGGAAAAAAAAAGGATCCGAAGTCACCCTTTCTAATCAAACTTTTGTAATGTTTTTTTTTCTTAGTTGTCAAGTGGATGTTTTTGAAAGTTTAGTTATAAAAACGATACTAGTTTAAAAGTAGTTTTGTTATACGAATCGATTATTTGAATAGGTTCGGGATTACTATATATACTTTTGTTTCAACAGGCAGACGGACAGACAGAGTATAATTTATGTAAGTACTAGTTTCCACCCGCGGCTTCGCCCGCGTCGGAGTCGGTAATTATCCCGCGGGAATGTACTACCTTGATAAAAAGTATCGTATGTGTTAATCTAGGTTATCATCTATCTGTGTTCCAAATGTCATCCAAATCCATTCATTAGTTTTTGCGTAAAAGAATAACATACATCCATACAAACAAACTTTCACGTTTATAATATTAGTAAGGATGAACGTAAGGATGTATATTGTGATGATGGAGATACATTTAACTACACTTTGTCAGTGTAGCTACGGGCGCAATTGGTCAAGAAAAAAAAGTACAAATAATGCTTCTAACTTTGTGCAAGTTTTACCTATATTAGGGAGAAAACCCTTACTGGCTTTTTCAAAGCTTAATCCACAAACAGATATTTTGAACATTACTCAAATTAATCTGCCTTACCTTTTCCGAACTATGTTGTAATACATTAATTTCATTCATAACATTAGGTACTATTTTGTACATCACTGTTACAGTTAATTTAGTAGCTATTCGTTTCAACATCCGGCAACAGCTTATCTAATTAGTTTAAGGCCCTGGTAATTTTGAATGTACTCATCGCATTGTCGTTGTGAGCGATAATAGTTCTTACTGCAATCCGATACGAGTTAAAGTCTGTTGTAATAAATTCGAAACAAAAATGAGCAAGCATTGTCGTAAAAATGCCTATAAAATTGTATAAAATTAAATATTAACTATTTGATAAAAAGTTATCCATCACTGGAAGCAGTTTGGCTATTGAAATTTAATAGTATATTTTTAATTACAATAATAATTGTTACTGAAGGGATAAACTGGTTTTAAAGATAATTAAGAAGTGACTTTGATGATTTTTTTGATGCATTAAAGTATGTTTAATTATGTTTTGAGTTCCATCACTGTATTCAAAAAAGACTTGAAAATATCATATATTTTTACTTTCAAAATTATTTACGGTTAAAGAGATACACTGGTTTAAAAAACCACCTTTTTGATCGTTTTCAAGAAATCACCGCCTTAAAATTACTTTCTTAATAATTATGAATGAAGATAATTGGGACAAATTTAGACATTAGGTACCCACAATTACAAAGGAATTTCTTCTGGGCTCCGTACATCGTTGTATAATTGGTTTTGCTAATATGAACGAGCGCGAACACCATTCTAATTGCGCAATAAACGATAAAAGGGTGACGTCACGGGCCATTGTAGTGGTAATATTTTAATAAATTGGTATTTACAACCTATTTAATAATACAGTGTTAAAATATACGAGGAGCTATAGACTGTTTTCTTGTATATTTTAATAGACTTCAGATTTATTTGAGTCCATGTGTTGTATTTACTGATGGCAGCATAACTCATGTCTTCTCTTTTAGTGAGTGTTGCAAAGGTTAATTACGAATAGAAGGGCCAGGCGCATTCTCGTCTGAAATAAATCAAGATGTTATGGCTAGAAATGGGGTGACTGTTACCGAGATGCCAACTAATAGAGAAGTATAGAAGAAAACATGTTGTCCTGAAGCCAAATAAATAGGAATTATTATGAAATTACTGTACCTACTGCGACCAAGCGAGGTGCTTCCTTTCCTGGAACACCTCGAAATACATTTCCATGTATGTCACGATTTCCTCATTATGTATAAAGGAACGTCTTAACCTGATCAAACTATTTTCCAAATTTAAGCATCAACGGGTCAATTTCAACATGACATGTTTTTTTTTTTCATTTCAGTGTTTTTTTTATTACTAAGGTTTTATTATTTGTTTTAAACTTTAAATTGTCCTTCAGTCTATGTTCATTACTGTGTGTTAGATGGGATCAAAATTTCGTAAGAAACATTTTACTTATTTTGGATTCATTTTAAATGGCACCAAAATGATGAAGCGATCCACTGAAATTATATATCTTGCCACCTAAATTAGATTTACGTCACCGAAATGAAAATCTTACATTTTCACTTCCCACTTACAGCTTCGTGGCACACTTACAGCTTCGTGGCACAATGTCACGAGGTACCCTGAGAATGGGTAGCTTAGACACTGAAGAGATTTTCAAGTCCGGACGGGACCATTTGCGAAAGTCCTTTCTCACAAATGGTCAATGGTCATATGGTCCCAATAAGCAAAAAATAACGTGTGCGTGTGCTGCGAGGATCACATGTGATTTCAAATAAAAACAATATTTTCAGAGCCGCAATGTCAAATTTACATTTTGACGTCACTGTCAGCTTTAGCACCCTCAAAAACCATAAAAACGACACCCCATCATGAATAATTTGAAAAAAAAAGAATCTTAACGTGACAACTTCTACCAGTTTACTCCTACCGCAAGCCGCGTTAAAGAACTTCATTCCAATAACACTTTGATATCTCAGTTCATTTACATACCTCACAAATCAAAAGGGACTATAATGCCATTTGTAAATGGGACCAACTGCTACTCATCATCATCATCACCTGGGCCGCAAGACATCCAGCTACTTCCTGCGACCTATCGTCTCGTTGCGCTTGTCGGTCCGTGTTCTCCACTCGAAAACTCTTCTGCCCTATAGAACATCAGTTCTACGCGCTATGGGCCCTGTCCACTGCCACTTGTCGATATTGCAGATAAACCCCAAGCATAGATCTTTTGAAAAGAGTTTTTCAACGACTAAAAGTCGATGAATAACAAATTTTACAGTGACACCATATGAAATATATCTCAGTTTTTTTTTTTTTAAATCAACACTGCTATTACAAATCCATCCACTGAAGTGAGCTAAATGACCACCGAAGTGACATTTAGAACACCGAAATGTGATTTGTTGTCATTTTGGTGCATTTTCTCATATCGGTGGTGGTTTCAGACAACCAAATCCACTATTATGAGAACACCGAAAGAAAAAAAAAGACCAAATACTAAAATTACAAAATATTGAAAATGTTTAGGACATAATGAGCAATACTGAAGTAAATATATACATAAGTCGCATGTACGGCACACAAAATAAAAAGTAATAAACACTCGATAAACAAGTTAGTATACTCGTATTATATGTAAGTTATTATTGTCCTACTTCACCGAAATGAATTAATAACGTTTTTTGCGGAAAGACGAAGCGAGGCTTTACGTCGACTGACTACAGCTAGATGAGTGTGAGAGGGTGGGGCCCACAATGCCGTATGGAAACTATACCTGTTTCACTTTTGTTCATCGGGATAAGTACATTTCGCGGGGCACTTGTGTTTTCACTTAGGTATCAGTAACTTCACTGGGTAGGTATATGAATAATAACACTGTTCGTCAATACTATAACTACTGGCCTAATAAATAAAAGTAAACGGAAAATGAAATAATAAATAATTTTTGTAGTAGGAGGCATATTACAATCAGAATAGTGTTAGGGACAAGCACCGCGATGGTAAAAGTAGTAACATTTTATACAACTTACGAAAATCCTAAATAAAAAATATTTATCGCTTTAGGTGAGTAGCTACATTTTCTTAAAAAAAAATATATAATGCGACTGTATTTTAACGTTCTGCAGTGCCGTTTTCCGCCTCCTGCCGATTTACGCCACGTAGATTTTCTGTTTGGGTAATTCCCCCCGACTATTACCTTCCCACCGATCAAAACAAGTAAAAAAAGATAAATAATTCTTCAGAGTGTAACTTATACTTCCTTATTTCAACATCCCGAAGGAAGTTATACATCCAAGCAGACGCCTGTAACGTAAATAAATCTCGTAAGATACAAGCGACAAGCGTTCTTGCACGGTCTAACTGAAAATCAACATTGGCGCGACCCCTTGTTTGTCCATTAGCTTGCCGCTAACTGTGCAAATAAGAAAAGAATGGCCAAGAAACGTTGACAACGTTTGTTAGCATTTTGATAAAATTTTCTTTCTTAGATACCGACATTGTTTTTGGTGTGTAGTCTTAAACTTTTACAAAGTATTCGCGTCGTCATGGGACACAAAAAAAGTCATGTCACGTCAAAATGCTTGGAGACTGGTTGGAAGTGTTTTTTTTTTTTTGTTGTAACCATATGCTTAAAGGATTCGGCACGCCACGATTGCGGCGGTAAGTCCCCTCTTTGAGGAGTGGCTTGAGGGGCGCGCAGCAAAGATCGCCCTGAGGATACGGTGTAGCATACGGTGGTGGTCTGCCCGGCCGTTTCCTTGTGGATGCGATTGACGGCTGCAATCTCTCGCGTCCGGCCCTGGTCCAGGCCATGGTACGGAGCGAGGGTGCATGGGAAACCTTCGCTTCCTTCTGCAAAGCAGTGATGCTCGCGAAGAGGGAGGCGGCGCACATGAGGGAGAGGCAGTATAAGCACCCTCACTGTCCTAGCCTCTGCAGGAGACGCCCTGGGCGTCGGGAATCCCAGGCTGATTCCCGGCCACCGTAAGCGCGGGCTTGCGAACGGCGAGTAATGGGTAGCTCGCTGTCCGATAAGGACTATGCCGGGGTCTACGGCGCATTATGTTTCACGCGCGCCTCAAAGAGATGTCAGCACCAACTAGTGGGGCCCGCAATGGCCGATGCCTGCCAGGGGTGCGGATTGTTCGAAAGAAATGAGGGAACACGGGTGGGTTTTAGTCAGTAAAAGTATGACACACCCAGGAGGGAGCAGGAGCAGAAGCAGGAGCTCCAGCGCCACCCAACCTAGAGCGGGAGAAGTTATTTAATGATTTCCCACCCAAAAATGTTGGCGGGACTTTGTAAAAATGGTTAATTGTTTTAGTTTCGCCCTTAACTCTCTACTTTGCATGTAACTTAGAAATCCATGTAAGTACATGTGTATATTACATTTATTGCTGAAAATATTGATCAATTCAATAACTGGCAGTATATTTTGTGTAGTTGAGATATTCTGAATCTTCTTCTTAGCGTATCGATGGCAAAAAGTTCATCTTTGGGCGAAAATTCTGCTGCGTGAATTCCGCTCACTGACGCAGTCATAAAGTCATCATAAGAAACAGGTATTGGCAAGCGGCGTAGGATGAAAAGCGGGCCATTGTCTGTGGGGAGGTGCCGCATACGCACTTGCGATCTGAGCCGTCCCTGAAGGCATCTGTGGAGATCAGCTATTTAAACACTTGCCAGAATAGAAAAATACCGATGACCGTTTTTTTGTTAGCAAAATTTTAGAACTTCATCGATCTCTAATCTTGCATCGGATCATACACAATTTTAATAAAAATTGCAAAAGAAACAGAAGATTTACTCAAAAAATCTAGTTAAGCATAACAACCTTTTTTCCTTCAACCAAAAAACAAACTTTAGCTTCTTATAATCATGACATATAAACGTCACGAGAAAACGAATAGCAGATGATATTTATCAGAGTAAAGCAGATATTTTATAAAGTCGTACTTTGTGTTGTGAACTATATTTTTTAGAATAATTTGTTCTTAAGGTATTTTTAGTGCTGTAGAAGGTTTTGTATAATGGACGCAATAGCAGAGCCGCTTGAGTTTATAGACATTGATATTACTGATGAAAAATATATAGACGAATATACTGCTTTTGTACACAGAAGAACTCTTGTAATTGTAACAATCGGTAAACATCATTGCGATATTTTATGACAAAAACATACAAAGGACAAGACCTGTAGGTAGAGAGTACGTGTATTCTTTGGACAAGATTTCTTTGTTATACACTAGCTTTTGCAAGCGGCTTCACCCGCGTGGAGGTTGAAAGGGTGAAGGCAAAAAATTCACGAGAACGTACTACTGAGAAAAAGTAATATCGTATGTGTTAATCCCAGGTTATAAACTGTCTGTGCCAAATTTCATTCAAATCCGTTCAGCCGTTTTTGCATGATTGAGCAACAAATATACTAACTTTCGTTCGATTGATGTGTTATACACATAATTCAGCCGGAATAAATTCGCAAAAAGATAATGAAAACCGTATCAAAAACCGTTGCGGAGTTCAAACACAGCGGCAACATAAACATATTTTAGGTAAATTAAAGTTTGGCCTTCAATTAATATAATTATGTGTAAGTTGCCATACGTTTCTGAAGAATATGTGGCTCTATCAATGACAATAGACATAACGTCAAAAAATTATCGTCGAAATAATAGGGATATTACTAACTTCTGCGAGCGAAATGTTTGATTAATTGTTCCACTCCCTTGGCAAAAATTGTCCACCTCATTACCATCTCGGCCCTATGCTTGATTGAGTGATGTTCAATTCTACTAGTTACAGCAGTATCCTCAATAGAAGCGATTCGCCTTGTATTTGATGCAGCTTCTATTGAAAACCAGTTGCTGAAATTGCCCCCTAGGAGTGTCTATGTTGGAAAGCGTCCCAAAATATTGCGACGGTTTTTAACGTGATCACTGTCCTATCCGCGGTATACCATTACTCAGTGCGCATAGGACTTGCCAATTGGAAAAATACTATACCAAGAAGTAGGTATCATTAGGCTTATCAACAAACATAGCTTGCCTCCGTTTAGTCGCTGTCTACAGAACTGCAGGCCTAGACAAAACACATTTATGTTAGCGTTCACGCAAAACGCTACGCCAAAATGTTTGGGAATGACATTACCTGCGGAAAAGTTACGTCGTGTTCTTTCCGCAGGTAATGTCATTCCCATACATTTTGGCATAGCGATTGGCGTGAACGCTAACAGAAATGTATTTTGTCTCTAGGCCCTGAGCAGCGATATTTATAAGTATATTATTTTAAACCTTTCTTTCAGCTGATCCGCATATACAACTAGTGGATTTTCAGAAATTGATGGAAATGGGAATGAACGTGGCACGATTGAAGACATCTCATTGTACTGAAAGTGACAGAATAAAAATGCTTGCCAGAATTGATAAAGCTACAAGGGTTTTAGCTCGCAAACATGGTCTTCTTGAATGGCCTTGTGCCACATGTATCGAATTGAAGACAAGTATAATACAAACTGGGCTCTTAGAAGAGGTACATATTTTTGAAGTTCATTCGATTTTGTGTGCAAAGAAATAAGAAAGAAGATCAGCCTACATACTCAGCCGTCATACGTTCCCACTGCTGGGACACAGGCCTCCTCTCCGTGAGAGGGAGTGGGCCGTAATACACCACGCGGGCCCGGTGCGGGTTGGTAGATGTCACATGTCTTCGAATTTTTGGTTCTAGGACATTTAGGACACCGGTTTCCTCACGATGTTTTCCTTCACCGTTTGAGTGCAGTGGTGATGAAATTATTTACACAAAGTAATGCGCCTGGCTGGGTTCGAACGCACGACCTACAACTCGTAAGTCGCGGCCGTTACCACTGGGCCACCACTGCTCTCAGATCAGCCTGCTGTTGGACAATTAACACTTTATCGACCCACAACTCTACCTATAGTTTTTTTCTACTACGTGCGACTCTAAATGTAATGTATACCGAGGTTCCGACCTAACTTAATCTTGTATTTTTCAGGAAGGACAGCATATATTAATAGACACTAATACAGAAGTAACTCTGACTACTGACATATCCGTATTTGATAAATGCAATCAAAACAGAATATTTGTTAGTAATCCTTATTTAACAACGGATGTCAAAATAGGAATGGAAATAAGCATAGCAAAAGATGAAATAATTTTAGTGTGCACAGCAAAGGACGAGAATTCACTAAAATGTACGGTTATCAAGGGCGGTAATTTAGAAAATATGTCTTACGTCTGCTTGAAGGGTGGATCACGAAGTAATCCATATTTAACGCAAAAGGATTTACAACTTTTACAGTTTGCCGTGGAATACCAAGTATGGCTGTTTTGGCACTGACAATAATACAACTTGAACTAAAAAGAATGAATTAAAATAATAAAAAATGGGTTTCAGGTGGACATGGTGATAATCAACTATGCCAGAAATGTCGAAACAATCGTGAAAATAAAGAAGTTCCTTGGATTTAACCTAGTAAAAAGACCTATGCTTATTGCCGGGATATCTACCCAGGAAGGGTTAATGAACTTGGACGATTTTATTAGGGTAAAACACAGATCACAATGGACTATGTATATTGTGAAATACAAAGTGGGAGGGCCAAGGCAGCACGTGACCCTTACCAGGCGACGGCATTGTAACTTTTGAACAGTTAGCAGTTTAGCGCAGTTGAGAGGCTTTATACAAGTTGGATTTTTCTTTGTTTTGGTCCCAAAATGACATATTCAAAATGAGTTCCTTAGAGGAAATCTGAAAGTGGCAACGAAATGAAAAGTTCGGTGTGGGAGGAATGAGTCAGATGTCGTGAGGAAAGTTTTCAGAGGATGTTGACGGCTGTAAGATTTGAGGGAGACCAAACGAACGATGGAGGGACTGTGTGAATTATGATATGGTTAGAAAGAGGGTAACTACTGCAATAGAGAAGTATGGAAGAAAAGGTGATTGGATAAGGGCAGATGAATGACATATTGTGAATGAGAGACCGTCGTAGGCTTCACAGACTGTAGATTTATAGACGATTTTATATTCTTTATTTTCATTCCTGTAAGTACCTGGTACTTATTGACAGACCTGCACTGTCCTCCCATACTTATTATGACTGTAATTTGAAAACATTGTAAAAGCCAATTATTTTTAAAAGAATAACCGTGGAGATTCTTGCCGGCTCTTATCAACAGGAAGCAAAAAATTGGAACCGTGCACCTAGCTTCTGACGTTTCATAAGTGCCCATGCAGGTTTATGTGAAATAAAATATTTTAATTTTATTTGATTTGACATATTCCAACTACCTATACCTGTATTTTTTCAGGATGCCGACGGCATTTTACTTTCACGAGAGTTTCTGCCTTATGAAGTGGAACCAGCATTGTATAATCGCATGGGTATGATACAAAGCTACATGGCAGGAAAATGTCGACAGGTACCTATTGATAATATTATGGGACCGCACTACCGTACTTTTCTTTTCCATTAGTTTAACTGATTACCGTGTGGTGCCAGCCGGACGGTTGCGGATTACCGATGCTTTTTATTTATAGTGGGAAATCATCAAATAACTTCTCCCGCTCTGGGTGGAGCAGGAGGGCATGTCAGACTTTTACTGACTAAAACCCACCCGTGTTCCCTCAGTAGCCTATGTGCCAGCGGCCACGGTATCTCTTTCGAATTAACCGCACCCCTGGCAGAGCCGATGCCTTGCTCTCAATTCAGAGTATATGGATTCTTTTTATTCTCCTGACCACATTGGAACTGTCAAGTAATCCAGAAGCAAGTGGATTGGGGTGATTTATGAGACATTTAAGAAACCTGCCAATGCATGTTTCTTATAGCTCTCTATTTTCGGGGCCATTGTTGCCATGTTGCAAACCCGTACTTAAATATTTGTTTGTTCCTTTTCCAATCAGGCTGGTATACCATTTTACATATCAGGCGAAATATTCCAAGAAAAACTTATGACTGGCCAGTTATGCACCAGGGAAATATCTGATGTTACTAATGCATTACTGGAAGGAGCTTCGGGCTTCGTACTCAGTGATTGTTTTGATATAAATCATATGTGCGATGCTATGAAACTTATGAATGATGTATGCACTAGCGTGGAACCTCTTTGTGTAAGCAAGACGGATTTTTGGCATATAGTGTCTGAGGTAAGAAAATTTTGGTTCTATTACAAATAATATTCTAATCTAGTTACTACTCTAGGACGTGACAATATTTCCAGCTGTAGTTCGATTTTATGTAAGTTAATCTTTTGTATCACTCTGTTCGATTATACTAAAGCACAATATGTTTTAGTTCATTAAAGTCTGACTAGCCTTTTCCCAAGTAAGTTGGCGTCGGGTTCCAGTCTAACAGATGCGGCTGAATCTGGTATTCAGCTTTTCACAAGGAGCGACCTCCACAACCTAGTTACTGGGTTATAATACGATACCTCATGATTAAACTGCTTGTCAAACATTCGGGCGTCTGACGATCTTTAACGACTGCCAAAGATCCAAAAGCTTAACAAATAGGCTTAACGCACTTTCCGAGGTATGGCGGTATACCAAACACGAAAAGACCGCGACAAGCATAGCTTTACCTGATCGATCGACTAATGCGGTTAGCCACGATCTCCCAAAAATAAAATTTACTCCTCTAAATGGATTAGCTATGATAACAATGTCTTTGGATTACGAAAGCACACACTTTCAAAAGCGAAATTAATTTATAAAAATCATATTTTCAGATCAAAATGCCAGTGAACGCAGCCGAAGCCAGTGCCATGTCTTGTTCTGTTCTCGCTAATCACATCAACGCTCGTGTCATAATACTTCCGACTGTCAGTGGGCGTACTGCCTATCTTCTGAACTGGCTGCGACCGAATAGCATTATCATCGGCGTCAGTACCAAAATCAGGACCGTAAGGCAAATGAAAATGTACAGGAGTCTTGTACCTCTTTTATATAAAGGTACTGCTACCTACCACATTTTGTTGGGTTGACTGTAACCTATATACTCGTATTAATACGTGAAGCAAAAACTTTATACTCCTATTTACAAGAATTACGAGAATGGAGGATTAAGAAATTTGGCACAGTTAAAGTTTATGTAGCGAATGAATACAGAAAGCTATATTTCTATAAATCATCATCATCATCATATCAGCCGAAAGACGTCCACTGCTGGACATAGGCCTCCCCCAGGCTCCTCCACTTCTTTCTATAAATAATGCATTACAAATACGTTAAGTTTTAAATGAATTATGGTCGAATTTAGACCACTGAGCGACCACTAGTTGTGTTAAACACACATTAATACTATATGTATACAACCTTATTTTTAGTATATGCGAAACCCAAAACACGTGTCTAGTATTCTTATGTAAAAAATCTATGTACATTTCAAAGCTTTATCATGAAAAATCACAAAGTTTTAAGCTTGTTGTTACCTAGTTGTATACACAAACATGGTCACCATAGGAACCACGCGCCGCCCGCGCGTCCAGCGTCGTTTTGTGCTCATTGATAATATTAGGCAGTAGGTACCTATGGCAGTTGTTTTGTAATTAAATGGTGATAACAAAGAAAAAAATTGTAAAAAAATATAACATGGTGTAAAAACTATTGGAATCGATTCAGTTCCTTATTCTGAAGAAACTATATTTAGGTTTCGCATATACTAAAGAAAAAAATGTTATATATACAGGAAAAGTTTTTATCCAGTGCGCAAATTGTAACCATGAATTCAGCATATCATTCTAGACCCTAGCGCAAAAAAATTCACCGGATACACAAAAAAATCTGCTGTTCCATACATTTTGACCGCGTAGGTATTGCACTTTTCTGTGAAACAGCTGATTTTTTTTTGTACAACCGGCGAAAAATTTCTGCGCTAGGGGTTCTATAATGATATGCTGAATTCATGGTTACAATTTGCGCACTGGATAAAAACTTACCCTGTATACAGGATGTAAGGGTTAACTCCACGATCCTTGAAACTAGTGGGTTGGTTCCGTTTATAAAATGTAAAATTAATGAAAAAAACAACATTTTTTCTAAGAAAATCTGCTTATTTCCACAAGAACATTTCACCCTACGCACGAGGGTAACAAACTTGCGTCTCAATACGGGAGGGGCACGGAGCGTGGGGACCACGCCACGTGGCCTGACTCCGACGCACAGGTCGCGACCACGGTCAGTCAGCTGTCAGTCTCGCTAGCGAAAGCACGTAACGCCGCGTCGTAGCGTCATTTCTCGCGCGTATTTTTTTTCTCGCTCGTTTATTTTATATTTACGTCAACCATCCATGGTTTAAGTGACAACGGCGGTTACCCTTAAATCCTGGATATAAAAATTAATCCCTATTTCCCTTGGTCACGGCATCACACGTGAACAGCTGGACCAATTTTGCTAATTCATTTTTGTGTGTTTCTTATTGTCAGGAGATTTTGTTTTTAATGTCTGGAGAAGGTCCCTATGGAAAAAAACAATAATAAAGTTGCGCGCAACCTATATATTCATAGTTAAGACAGGATAACGTCTGTCAGTTCAGCTAGTATATTATATTAACATAATGAAGCTGAAGAGATTTTTGTTTGAACGCGCTTATATCTGAAAATTCCAGTCGGATTTGAAACATATTTTTTCCACTCTCATGTGATCTAACATATTTTTTGCCCACAATTAGGTCCTCCTCGTCGGACATGGTTCAACACCGTGCAATCTCGAATAAACTTCGCTCTGCAATACGCAGTCGAAAAGAAATGGATCGATTGCGGTGATAACTACATTTCACTGCAAAAGGCTACTGAAGAAAGCTCCTTTTGTGATTCTGTGCGGGTATGGAATGTCTCTGAAAAGGCTAAGAGGACTAAAATAGAGTAAGTAGTTTCACTTTTAGAGACTTTTTCACAAATAAAACTGAACAGACATATATTTAGAGAAGTAATCCTGTTCAAATTTTAACTCTCCTTTGGTTTTCCAGTGTTCGGTAGAGTTTTATTTTATTTTATTATGTGTGTTTAAAAAAGTTTAAGTAGGATATACCAGGTTTCCTACATGACGTTCACATTCATTAAGTGTGATAACCTCATCGATACTCTATATATTCATAATATTTAAAGTCATAGTCATGTATTATTTTGTTCATCGGTACCTGCGCCAATTAATGACAATCAATTTACTCGTATCAATAAAGACCTTTTGATCATTTTGCTAGAGAAAATTGGACTTGACACAAGCACTGAACTGATACCTAACAATGTAATGATACTTTTTCAGATGTCCCGAATCTTATCATGACTTTGATATTAATAGCTTCGCTGAACCAATTACCAGCAAGAAAAAGAGAGATATAGAGTTAACTATAACAGTCATATCTGAAGTGACAGAGAAGGTTACAGTAACTGAAGAGCAGGTAACTACTGTAAAACGAGTCACAAAAACAAAGCAAAAGGAATCCATAGAAAAGAAACCAGTAAAAGAAGTCAAAAAGGTCGAGGAATTTAAAAAAGACGAAAAGGTCCAAGAAGTTAAAGAAGATAAAATGGTCAAACAAGTTATAGAAGAAAAGAAAGTTGAGAAAGAAGACGTTCATGAACATGAAGAAGAAAATCAGGAAGTTGAGGAAGAAGAAGCTGAAGAAGAATATCAGATAGAAGACGGTCCAGAAATCGAAGAAGAATATCAGAGAGAAGAAGGTCAAGAAATCGAAGAAGAATATCATACAGTTGAAGAGGAAGAAGAAAATCATTAAACTTAGGAAAATCCAGAAGATAAACCTTAATAATAATGCAACTACATACTGTGGTTGACCTTTTGTCTCTAGTGGGTATTGATTGCTATTAACATTTATATTTTTAGTTATCATAATATCTGGTGACGTGAAGAGCTCGTCGTGGTTTCATAATAAAAAGCCGCATCAGTCAATCTTATTTTATTTATTTATTTTTATTTATTTAACCTTTTATGTACAGAGGCCAGCACATCAAGCTACCCCAATCTGTCAAATTTCTTTGATAGTTTTTCAACTTTATAACAAAGGAATAAGGTTTATGTTCAATTGGGAAATTTTGACAGTTTGGGATAGCCTGACCTGCTGGCGACTGTACACACATACTCGTATGTATTTAAAAAGACAAGAAGATTAGAAAAGAAAACTAGGTACAGAGGTGATGCTTATTTCTATAGAAATCTCTTCCAGCATACCTGCGATAGGAAAGAAGATAAAGAGATGTAGACAGCGTGTATAAGGTAAAAGGGAAAATAAACCACATTTATAATTAAAAACAATAATTCACTAAATTTATTAAACAAATACTTAATATGGGTATATACTAACATACATAATTACAAACATACACCTACTTTCAAAATAAATATCACTATTTTTTTAATAATAATAATGTAAATGAACACGTACAACTATGACTGAATAAATCTTCAAAATTAAGCAACGTTTGCGAAGGACGGCCGTGGATAGGTTACCATTACAAACCGAAACCTCTCCTTGCCTCGAAAATCACGTTAAAACGTTGGTCCCGGCTGTCATTTGTGGATCTTTGACAAACGTTACGGGTAGCCAGAAGCCCTAAAGTCTGACAACCAGTCTTACCAAGTATCATGTTATCCAGTAGCTGAGTTGTGTAGGTGCGATAAGCAGTTGCTCCATGATGATGATGGGACTACCTTTTCCGCCCGTAGACTCCCATTCGGTCCGTTGTGCGTGTGCAGTTGCTCCATGAAAATTACTGGTATACAAAATCAAAATCAAAAGTCATTTATTCAAATTAGGCTGAGCACTTTTCGGACGTCAAAATACATAAAACAGTCCCCCAAAAACGCCCACCCTTCACCACTTTATAGTGCTTTAGCTGGGAAGAAGAACAGTTGTATCCGGTTAGATGGGAAGCCGACCCCAACATAATTGGAAAAGTTGGCTCGCCATATGAAATGCAGACGTGAACATGAACAATGAAGAAATTTGAGATGACAGTAGAACATATTTATGAATTGGGTGACCTCTGATTACAATGCAAACTTCTATGGTCAAATCCATTATCCGCTAACGTAGTTATTAAGATTTTAGACAGGTATCATAATTTATTATTTTTTCAAGTTTATTGTTGTATTTTTGTTTCTTGTTTTATTTGGGGGAGGCCTATGTATGTGCATTTGGATTGAGTGATCTTTTTTTATTTCGTGACAAAATCTGATTGTACATTTAGTCAAAAATAGTCAAAACTCATAGCCCAAAGAAAAAAAATTTCACTCTCAAGGGTCTTCAGTTATTGCCTAAAGTGTGGATCACTCAATTCAGACATTTTGCAAAACCGGCAATGATCTAAATCTCAACAAAAACTTACTCTAATGACTAAATTTATATCTAAAAAATTAGTCATCAAATTGTCACAATGTTTTATAAAACCATCTAGGGATTTAAAGCTAATTCCAGGTATCTATGATAGTCACATTGGATCACTCAGTTCAGACATCATTTTGTCTGAGAGATCGTTGTAATAAAGTTTTGGTTGACTTTTTCCATACATCTATTTTTTTATCCTAAAATTTATGTTCCGAAATACAATAAATTTCATTACACAAATACCTTTTGTTAAAAAGTTAGGAGTAATTCAATGTTTTTAAATTTGCTGAACTGAGTGATCCTTATGAATACTTATAGGTAACTACCCACTTCGTATTGATTTACACAAACAATGATTAATTTTTGTACAACTTTATGACTAAAGTTTTACATAAAAATCATTTACATAAACAGCTTAATTTATGAGATATTAGAACTTAAATTTTTTAAAGAAGTTGAGTGTTGTAGGGTGTACATATGATTTTAACTTTTAATGAATATTTTTTCTTCTACCCGACATATTTGATTGTTATTTGCAGCGTCGCATGTTTCATTTAGTTTAAACGAGATTTAGTGCACATATGTACGTGAGCTTACGTGATAGTGACAATATAATTATGTGTGATGGAATTTCTTTTAGCTACGAGGAGACTTGTCTTTCATGTAATAATAATCCTATATATGGTTATAAACTTTCAAGTGTTATTTTCATGGATTTGAATGGAACAAAACAGGTAAATTTACACGATGTGCCCGAAATCCTACTAATATTATAAATGTGAAAGTTTGTGAAGATGTTTATTACTCTATCACGCAAAAACGGCTGAACGGATAAGCGCCTACAGACTGAAAACCGACAAGACTTTACTTCGACGGGACTCTTCGCCGACAGGACCTTGCGCCATTACTAAATAGTCAAGAAACTGCCACTAAAATGGAAGTAGCGCTCGCCGGCCGTTACCGGGGCATCGCTCGCTACGCTCGCTCGGCTCGCGCGTGGTTAGTCGCAATTCTAACCTAACTTATTAGATCGGTAAGCAGTATTGTGCAGTTCATAATTTCTCGACAGATTACAAACTCGCGATATAGATTATAATCTAACGGTATTTACAATTTTACGGTAACTTAAGTTGCTGATGAGCCCTGTCGGCGAAGACTCCTGTCGGCGAAGTGTTCTGTCAGCGAAGAGTCCACTCGAAGTCATGTCGGCGTTCAGTCTATCGGTGTAGTGTCTGTCGGCGTTAAGTCGTACATTGGAACGGATTTGGATGAAATTTGGCAAACTGACAGTTTATAACCTGGATTAACGCATATTACACGGTATTACGCTTAGCTAGTAATTATAATGAAAAGTAGATCGTACAGGTTACTTGGAGGTATTGAATTTATTGCTTCTCAACATCCTGACGGCATCGGTCATTATCGAGCGCATGGCTGTATAAATCGACGAATAGTTTGCTATGACGATAATTTGGCTAAAACTTATGATAGTACAAATTTACCACGTTATTATCATACACTTATTTACGCAGTTTATGATTTGTAAGTAATATTGTATTTATTATTCCTTTCCTGTCCTGTATGTGTCGCCGGGCGTAAAAGAATAGCACCATGCCATTTCTTCCAGTGGGTGTCGTAGAAGGCGACTAAGAGACTTACTAGAGAATGGGCAGCAGCGTTCTCTATGCATTTTACCACCATACTGCGATCGCCAACCCGCCTGCCAAGCGTGGCGATTATGACAAAACCCCCCATTCTGGGGGAGAACTATGTCCAGCAGTGGACGTCTTTCGGCTGAAATGAATGAATGAATTTCCTTTCTAAATAAAAGAGACGAGCTTAAATGTACTGTATCATTTTTATTTCCGATGATCTCATAATATATGGTCACCCTACTGAGCTTTTCCTTGACCATAAAATTAAAAATCTAATATCTCATAAATGAAGCTGTATAAGTAAATGATTTTTATGTAAAACTTTAGTCATAAAGTTGTACAAAAATTAATCGTTGTTTGTGTAAATCAATACGAAGTGTGTAGTTACCTATAAGTATTCATAAGGATCACTCAGTTCAGCAAATTTAAAAACTCCTAACTTTTTAACAAAAGGTATTTGTGTTATGATATTTATTGTACAAATATATTCGGAACATACATTTTAGGATAAAAAATAGATGTATGGAAAAAGTCAACCTAAACTTTATTACAACGATCTCTCAGACAAAATGGTGTCTGTACCTACTGAGTGATCCAATGATACTGTCATAGAAACACGGAATTAGCTTTAAATGCCTTCACGATTTTATAAAACATTGTGACAATTTATTAACAAATTTTTGAGACATAAACTTAGTCATTAGAGTAAGTTTTTGTTGAGATTTAGCTCATGGCCGTTTTTGCAAAATGTCTGAATTGAGTGATCCACACTTTGGCCAATAACTGAAGACCCTTGAGAGTGACAATTTTTTTACTTTGGGCTATGAGTTTTGACTATTTTTGACTAAATGTATCTACAATCAGATTTTGTCACGAAGTAAAAAAAGATCACTCAATCCAAATGCACATGGCCTATGTCCAGCAGTGGACATCTTTCGGCTGAAATGATGATGATGATTGTTGTATTCATTTCAAATTAACTCTGTATACATTTTAGTCTCTTCAATATCATTGCGACCCTTCTTCTGAAAATCTAAAACGAATCTCGTTGAGTAGGTCTGACTTTCCCTCTCAAGCTTCGTTTTAGCGTCTTTGAGTGATGGTTAAACGGTTTTTTTTTTAACTATCGTAGACCATTTAAGGACATATCATTTAAACTGTATTTAAAAAAATGTGACACAGGAAGAGAAAAATAGGAAATGCTGAATTAAAGCGAGAATTTCCAAAAAATATATTAGAACTTATATTATAAACGTCTCTATTTTTTCGCTGGGCATCGTTTCACAGGCCACCCCGTACAGCTGTTGCTGATGAATTGAAATGAATTTCACCAGTGGGCTTTCCACTGGTGAAATTTGAAGAGAAAAATAATAAGGTATCTCTGCATAGTCGTGTAGTATTACGATTAAGTGATGTTATGAAAACATCCGTGAACATAATAGTGAAACAGTCACATGATGCATTCGATAAAATTACTTATTTTACACCTTAAAATATGAAGCTACGATTTTTCGTACCTTTTCACCGTAAAGTGGAATATATTTCACTTGAATATATTTTCGCATCACGATTCGTGAATTTCATTGTAACTCTTGATGTGGGCCTTTGGGAGTCGGTGAGACTCTGAATACAAAAGGTTTACGTATCAGAAGGACGAGAATTTTATATATTGTGCTTCCCCCGAGCCCGTGATACTATCAGACATGTACGAATTGGCGGCAGTATTAGAAATTGGAGACCACAAGGAAATCATCGAGTACATTTTGTTTTCAACTTTACGAAGAATATAAAATTCCAAACGGTAGATATCCGGCCAATCCTCAACGAACTTACTGAAAAGAGTACTCCAACAAACAATGTGTCGTGATATTAACTCTGCTGCTGTGAAAGTTTCAAAACAAAAAGCTTTATTTGTATTTAAAAAAAAAAACCGGTCAAGTGCGAGTTGGACTCGCGCACCGAGGGTTCCGTACAAACCTGTGGGTATATAAGTAAAAGTTCAAAATTGTCAAAAATATTTTTTTTATATGACGAAACTAAAAATTTTCGGTTTCGTAATTTTTCCTATATCTGTACTATAAGACGTGACTTCGTACAAAATTTCAAGATTCTAAGTTCACGGGAAGTACCCTGTAGGTTTTGATTCCCGTGCGAGTTTCGAAAATTTGCGGAATTTTGCGGCCTAAATGGCTGTATCTTTTGATTGCGTTGACTTAGAAGGTTGATTTTTCTACAGCTTCCAGGGACAGTAGAACTAAGTATCATATAGAAATTTCAGTTTGATACCTCCACGCGTTCCTGAGAAAAACGGTCTTGACAGACGGACGGACGGACGGACAACAAAGTGATCTTATAAGGGTTCCGTTTTTTCCTTTAGAGGTACGGAACCCTAAAAAACAACCGACATCCGTTTTTTTGTAATAATAAAAAGTGAAAAAATCTTTTTTTTTTAAACCCACTTCGGGAAAAGCACTACAAAGTGAAAAATTACTTTCGGAAGGCGGTGACAAGAAATGAATAAAATATATATCCAAAGTTTTTCCGGAAACCAGTTGTTTTTTTTTTTTAGAAAGTTTTCATTTTTCACTTTTTATTGGTTCACATGTGCTTACCCCTTCACAGCGCACCGGCGTGATGTTATATCATGAACTGGTGTAAGCAATAGAAAGACATGAGATTTCAGCAATCCCAGTACATTTGCTTTCATTCATTGAGGAGTTCCGTTGCCTATCTCCGAAGTTCTTCATCAGATCTTGAAATGGGACCACTCTGAGAAAGTACTCTTCCAAAATCTACCCAAATCGTAAAGCGATTTGGGTAGATTGGTAATTTCATAGGCACACTTAAAGAGTGTGCCTATGAAATTTGAAGAGTTCTCTCTATTTCTCCGGGATCCCATCATCAGATCCTGACTTGATGATCATGGGACCACCTGGGAAGTATACCCTTTCAAACCAAAAAAATATGCAAATCGGTCCAACCATCTTCGAGTAATCGGGGAACATGCATAACAAAGAAAAAAGTTCCGACGAATTGAGAACCTTCACCTTTTTGAAGTCGGTTAAAAATAACTTTAATTTCGGAAGTCAATGTCTTTGAACCTTTTGCCACCGACTTTTATACTTTTTGGTTGTGGTACAACCTACCCCACACCAATTCGTATACCTTTACGCTTGTGTGTTATGTTAACAACAGTGATGGGGAACTATTACTATTATAACATTATCAATATACACAAAGAGGTTTAAAATCGTATTATCGAAGCTAACTACTCAAGCAAAGAATATAAAATATATATGTAAATAATATGCCCTTGAGGCACCCTATCCATTAAAAAAAGAATTTTCGAAATCGATCCACAATTGCAAAAAAAGCAGATGAATTGAGAACCTTCTCATTTTTGAAGTCAGTTAAAAATGCACCAAGGTTTTAAGTTTGATTCTGAGTTAATTATCTTAGGCTTAGATTACAAGTATAGCAAAATCCTTTATTGGCTTCAAAACATCTCAAAATGTTCATGAAGAAGACGATTCCCAAAAGCCTACACCAGTAGGCATCTCGCATCTCGCCTATGTTGACACGTTTATCTTTCCTTTCCCTAATGGTTCCACCACAAATAAAACTCGGCTTTGTTTATCTACCTGAGCTTTATTTATTTTTGTCGCCGTTGTTAGCGGCAGCTGTGGCTGCTACTTGTTTATCATTCAGCTTACCCCCAATTGGGATGGTACTGATCCCACCTGACTTTTGTAAGCATTCTAATCCTTGATTTCGCGATGGGGATTTGGATTTTGAAAGACTAATCGTTATAAATAAAAGCTCAGTTATAATATTTAAAAAAAAGCATTATTACGTTTATGTTATTCTGTGAAATTAAAAGCTGAAAGGCATAGTGAACTTTGTAGGGTAACAAGTCACTAGATCAAATATTTTAATACTAGCTGATGCCCGCGACTTCGCCCGTGTGGATGTCGATTATCGCGACCAAAAGTAATCATGGAATTTTGATCCCGTTCCCGCAACCTTCTATAATTTCAAGTCAGTTTTGTACAATACATATATGTTTCCATCTTTAATATTTACCTAGATAAGTTTATGCCACGTTTTCTAAACCAAACGAATAAGATTTTTCATAAAAACTATTTCCCCCTTTTCACCCTCAAAGCGGTAAATTTTTTTAAAGGTCTTTTGTTTCTTTTACAATAATTGACTCATAGGTTATTTATACCAATTTTCGAGTTAATAAAGACACGCAGTAAAATCATACCTTGTAAAATGAACTTCCCTTTTTTTCCCTTTTCATCATCATCAGCCTATAATGTTCCCACTGCTTGGACACAGGCCTCCTCTCGGTGAGAGGGATTGGGCCGTAATCCACCACGCGGGCCCAGTGCGGGTTGGTAGATGTCACATGTCTTCGAATTTTTTGGTTCTAGGACATGCTGGTTTCCTCACGATGTTTTCCTTCACCGTTTTGAGAGCAGTGGTGATGAAATAATTTACACAAAGTAAAGCGCCTGTGTGGGTTCAAACTCACGACCTACAACTCGTAAGTCGCGGTCGTTACCACTTGGCCACCACTGCTCTAGGTACTATTGCTGAGTTTTAGGTACTATCACTGAGTTTCGAGTTAATCAGACTGCGCGTTAAAATTCTTCCATATAAACTTTGACACCCCCAATCCCTCTTTAGGGGGTAGTTTAGAAAAACAATAAATGACCATGTTTATAATTTACTTAGATAAGTATCTGTGCCATGTTTCAAGTTTATTAACTCAAGGAATAAGATTTTTCATACAAACAAAACTCCCCCTTTTCACCCCCTTACCCCCCACACCTCACACACACTCGTTAGTCAGCACGATTACCGTGTCAGTAATGTATCACAGTATTAAACGAAATATCTGATATAAACCGTGTAAAACTCCTATAAATGATTATTACGATGAAATTTATAGAAAAACCGTGTATTTTTTTTAAAGTAGGAGTTTGCATTTAAATTCAAGATACGCAGAATACATACTACGTATATACATATGACATTGAGCCCTCATAAAAATGCTAAATTTAGAAAAGGCGATAATCCTCAATTTAAAAGATAAACCTCAACTTCATCTTCTATTTCTTTGTCAATGTCAATTTCTGACATTTTCAGTGAATTCGAAATTTTCATGAATCGTGAATTTTTGAGTAGAATTTACATAGAATTTATTTACGATTATTATTGTTCCATAGTTTATTTACTTTTAGCCATGGTCTGGCCAACTGAGTATGATATTAAACTTTCTGAGGTAAGTTTCCCATTACCATAATACAACATTGTTAAAAACACATTAATAACATAAAATCTAAATTACCAATGGTTATTATCTTTTCATACTATTTATCATACAAATTTGCTTGTCCAATACTTTATAGACTAGATACTTTCAAAGTCTAAGCTCGTATAACAGAGCCACGCCATCTGTAAAATACATTTCCAAGAGCTGTGATTATATATAAGTTTTATTTGCCTCTACACTCAGTCCCTTTTCACATTTTGGTTTGTAGTACTACAATCGATTTTTGTGTTTATCATTCGCATAGACCGCCTAATACATATTAGTGTAAAAATATACAGGTGCAGTGTGCAAGTAACCGCTTGTTCAAACTTAGCGACTGGCATTGCCAGTCCAAAACCCAGAATAAATAATAATAATTTTGTAGTTTGACTGCATGGTGCTACCTGGTCAGCAGTTATTGGCAGCACATGCTTCTACACCTCTGGATCATGTATTAAACTTGGATATCAAAGCACCTCCGGCCTGCACACGCAAGACGGGAATTATAGCGGCACTTGGTAAATTTTATCACAAAGTGATATTTACAAGTTGTGATACTTACTCAAACCCTCCAACACCCTGGGCACGCCACGATTGCAGCTGTAAGTCCCCTCTTTGAGGAGTGGATTGAGAGGCGCCACGGCGTCGTCACCTTCCGCCTGACGCAGGTCCGCGCCGGACACGGCTGTTTCGGGAGATTCCTATTTCGGATAAGGCAGGAGGAAACGCCCGGGTGTTTCCACGTAGGCGCGGGCTTGCGGACGGCGAGTTATGTTAGGTACCTCGTTGTGTTCCACGCGCATCATAGAGATGTCAGCATCAATTGATGGGGTCTGCAAAGGGCGGTGCCTGCCACAGGTGTGGGTTGTTCGAAAAAGATACCGTGGCCCTTGGCACACAGGCAACTGAGGGAACACGGGTGGGTTTTAGTCAGTAAAAGTCTGAGACGCCCTCCTGCTCCACCTAGAGCGGGCGAAGTTATTTGATGATTTCCCACCCTCAAAAAAAAAAAACACTCCAACAATTTGTATTGTAAAAAGTTTAAAACAGCAAGTAGTTTTTCATAAATAATGGGTCAGTTCTGACTTGGTTCGAATTTGAAGTCAGCTGCCAAAAATGTAGACAGATTTACACAGGGTCAGTGTAAATCTGCCTTTTATTTTAATAGATTAAATCGCCAATTTAACTGATGGAACATAAATATACTCTAAAATGTATTGTACCAAATTCTAGGAAAAGCATGTTATGACGTTGATATACTGGAGAAGATGATGGCTGCCGGCATGAACACAGCAATGCTAAACATGAACTTCGGGCCGCGAGAAGAGCATTTGGAAGCCATAAAACTGGTTCGAGCGGCTGCTAAAAACTTCAGCATAAAGATGGGCAAGAATTATCCCGTATCTATTGCCATGAGACTTTCCGGTAGGAAGATAAGGACCGGACGCATAGCCGACGTGAGTATTTTTGTTCGTAAATTTTCTTTTTGATCTCTTATAAAAAAAAACTCTATTGGCATTGATGTAGACATCGCCATATGATCTACACATCATACTCACGTCCCGACCCGACATCAATCGTCGGGCAGTTGCCCACCAGACACGACACCCGTCTGGTCGGAGGATCCTCCCTTTACATGGAGGTTGAGTGAACTTTTCATCCTGTTCCTCGTAACTCTACAAAATTATGGTATTGGGAGCGCATGCTCAATGCAACGATGCCTAGATACTGTTGGAGTTTCTACTTGCCTGGTAATTTCATGATTCTCTTTCCTTAAATCACAGACTTTTGGTGACGCGGTAGAACTAAAAGCTGGCGAAGTTGTAAGATTGACAACAGACGAAACATACAAGGATCGATGTTCTACATACACAGTCTATGTTGATTTCATGTATTTTGCTGAGCAAATAAACAAAAATGATTTTATTTTATTGGACAATGAATCAATCATGTTGAAAGTAGACGTGATTTCAACTACAACGTTAACGTGCAAAATTGAAAGAGGCGGAGTTTTGGGATCTTTTAAGGATGTGTTTGTCCCTAACGTAGTATTGGACATGCCAAACTACACTGAAAAAGACAAACTCGATATTGAATTGGCGATCCAGCAGCAGGTACTCATAGTTTCTTGTGTTTAGTCCTTAAAAATAATGAACAAAAACTGCACACACCTTTTGTTTGCGCAGGTCGATATTATAATTGCATCTTTTGTAAACTCTCCCAGTTGTATCTTCGAATTAAAATCCATATTAGGAGAGAAGGGTAAAAAAGTGGCTATCATGGCAAATATACAAACGACAGAAGGATTTGAGAATTTTGACGACATTCTAAAGGTACGATTAACTTTTTCATCTTCTAAAAATCCGAATAAAGAGCGTCCGACTCTAATGATAGTATTTCAAAGTTTTCCTTAATTTTCATCCAAAACATTGGCAAAACAATTGCAGATGCTATGATAAATCATGATGAGTCCCGTTCTTTATGTTCTCCAGGTAGCAAATGCTGTAATGATAACAAGACAAGAACTTGCATCCGACATCACACCAAAAAAGCTGGTTATAGCTCAAAAGAATATGATAGCTCGAGCTAACGCAGTAAGTACTTGCAAAAACTAAATCCAGTAATTATTAAGTATGTCTTGTAGAGAGTCAATAGCAAAAGTGACAGCTAAACCAGCTAAGCATAATTATTTCAGCTGGAAGACGTCCACTGCTGGACAAAGGCCTCCCCCAGCTTGGCGATCGCAGTATGCTGGTAAAATGCATAGAGAACGCTGCTTATAGAATTATAAATAAAATAATAAATTAGAAACCATATTATTTTCCAATCTTTATGCTTACATAAATATTGGAAAATAATAACCTCAATATTATACTGATCCAATAAAACATGGGACAAGTGCAAACAGAAAAAAAGTTAAAAAATTCTGATTTCGTTTTCATTTGAAACATACTGTTTGTGAAGCAGATTTATGTTAGATCTTATTAACTTGAATGAAATAGAATTCCATACCATACCCATAATCTAAAAAACCTTATTCAAAAAAAAAAAAACAACAACTGACTTCCGAAAAAACACGACAAAGTGGAAAATAACTTTAATTTCGGAAGTCGGTGTCTTTGGATATGTATTTTAGTTTTTTGTCACCGTCTTCCGAAATTAAAGTTATTTTTCAGTTTATAGTATTTCCTCGAAAGTAGTTTTTTTTTTTTAGAAAACAAGCGTTTTCTTATTTTTCACTTTTTAGTTAAAGTACCTACCCCACACCAATTCGAAATTTCATCATCCTTGGTGTATTCTCAAAGTTTATCACATCAAAACAATGCATATTTATGCGATTGCAGCAATCCCGGTTGATTTGCTGTTTATTGAAGATTCCGTTGTTTGTCTCCGAAACTCATCATCAGATCTGAAATTTAAATGAAAACATTTTGGAATAAACCTGTTTCGACCAAAAGAAAATTTTGCACATCCCTCTATATATGACGGAGTTATACCCGAACAAACCCAAAAAAAAAACATACCGCGGTGAAAAATAACGAATCCATACTCTGTATTATAATTTTTACTACCTACCTTTTATTGAACAACAAGGTACTTAATAAACATAGAACTTCAATATTTTCGTAAAGCTTGAGGCTTATCTTTAAGTGCGAGAAGGATGTTCTCGCCTCAAGCTCTTAAGAAAATTAAGTTCTAAGTTAACCTACCGACGTTATGTTTAGCACTTTTAAGTTCATTAAAAGCATATTTAAAAAATATTTTTGATTTTTGTACTATTTGCGATATCAACTAACTATAGTCCGCGCGGAACTAGTTGGCCACGCCTTAGGTATGTGAGCGGTAGGACGGAAGGGCGGGGGATTACTCAGTACAGAGCCGTACTTCGCGTCAGCAACACGCGTCAAAAGTTCCGGCTAGTTTAAATATAACGCACATGGGATTGCAATATCAAGATGATTCCGCCGATAAATAGACAAGTTAAAAAATTAAAATTCAAAGTGCATACGTTTTTTCAAAAACGGAAAGCCGATGTTTACTGTTTGGAATATAAAACTGATGCGAATATACATAAACTGGTAGCAAAAAAACAGGGATATCAAAACGTGGTGTAAGGAGAGTGATTGCTGAAAGGAAGACTTCCTTGCAAAATACGGGGGAAGCAAAATTTAGATTTCCGCGCAGACCAAAAGAAATAAAAAAGAAAATACAATTTGATGATTCCGATTTGGAAGTAATAAGCAGAAAAATAAACCAGTTTTATACGGTTGAGCAGAAAATTACAAGTCTTCGAAAACTAAATTCTGTATTAAATTAAGATAACATTTTACATTGCGGACTAACTTTTTTAAGTTTTTAAGAGATCTTTTGCACAAACTGGGATATTCATTTAAAAAGTGTAAATCCAATAGATCCATTTTAATAGAGAGGGTAAACATTGTTGAATAACGAGTAAAATACTTGAGGGCCGTAAGAAAATACATAGCCGACAACCGAAAGTTTTTTTTTGGATGTGAACCAAAGTCATAAGGTTCAAAAATGTTGGCTATCTTCATTTGAGCCTTGCATCTTGGATCTTGAATATATACCAATATAGGCAAAGGCGTTCACTATGTATTTGACCACCATACTGCGATTGCCAACCCGCCTGCCAAGCATGACGATTATGGCAACACCCCCCTTCTGGGGGAGCTCATGTCTAGCAGTGGACGTTTTTCGGCTGATATGATGATAGGCAAAGAAAGGCGTTTAATAATAGTCCACGTCGGTAGACGGAACGGGTTAGTTTGCGATGCTTTGCTGATTTTTAAACCAGATTCAAAAACGGGGGATTATCACGGTGATCATTATGAACTCTACAAATCTTTACAACTGGATTGATCAAAAATTAATACCTAAACTTCCACCAAACTCAGTCGTAATAGGGTATTTTCCAATTTATTAAAAACTATTTTAATTTGAAAATTGGGACGAAATATGTGACAGAAAAATGAAAATAAATTGATTAATATCCATTTTCTCAATTAAAAATGATTAAAATCAAATTTAATTTTCGTTGTTTTGAATTTACCGCCAAAACGCTCCTTACGATTACTTTTATATCACGTGACATCCTGACGATCCTTTGTGTTAACGGCATCGGTACAAATACTTAGTTTAGCGCAGTTTTAGAAGTATTTGTGCATAGAGGCACTGCACATCTGTAATATCACTGTATATCCATTAAAAATCCTGTATTTAAACTCGACATTCACTTGTTTACTTACTAACTACTTACTTTAGTTTACACAAAGTTGACGTCACGTGATAAAGTCATCGTAAGGAGCGTTTTGGCGGTAAATTCAAAACAACGAGAAATAAGTTTGATTTTAATCATTTTTAACTGAGAAAATTGATAATAATCAATTTATTTTTTATTTTTCTGTCACATATTTCGTCCCAATCTTCAAATTAAAATAGTTTTAGAAAAATTGGAAAATACCCTATTATGGATAATGCTGCTTATCATTGTGTGCAAGCAGAGAAGCAACCGACAAGTTTGAAAATTAATATGCAGAACTGGTTGCGCAATCATAACGTGACATTTTCTCCCACAATTATTAAACCAGAACTTTTGAGGTTGATTAATACGACTCAATCAGAAAAAATACACACGATTGATGAACTTCTTAAAGCTGCAGGTCATGTTGTTCTAAAGCCACCTCCATACTATCCAGACCTCAACCCGATCGAGCTCGTGTAGGCAAATATTAAAGATTGCCTGGCCAGAGATCACATTAATGCAACATTGGACGAAAAAATTACAATACTATTAAGGTATTTCCTGAATTCTCTGCCGAAAAATAGAAGACTTGTTATGACCATGTACAAAAAATGAACAAGAATACTGGAATCATGATATTAGATCGATGCTGTGATGGACGAAATCATTATAAACTTAGATGATTCAGACACAAATTCAGAAAGTCCAGAATCAAGTGATTTAGAGACTATGTTATAATAATTTCACATAGTTTGTTTTTGGTTTATTTTAAATTACTAGATAATTACAAAAAACTTTAGTTTGTTTCTTTATTATTCACTTCTATTGTTCACTTACTAAGTATGGTACATCTGTTTTTTTTTTTTTTTTTTTTTTTTTGGGTGGGAAATCATCAAATGACTTCTCCTGCTGAGTAGAGCAGGAGGGCGTGTCAGACTTTTACTGACTAAAACCCACCCGTGTTCCCTCAGTAGCCCGTATGCCAGGGGCCGTGGTACCTCTTTCGAACAAACCCGCACCCCTGGCAGGCATCGGCCCTTGCGGACCCCACCAGTGGTTGCTGACATCTTTGACGGCGCGCGTGAGGAACACAACGCGCCGTCCCGTCTACCACTTTTCGGCCGCAGAGGATAGGGAGAGCGGCTGACGCTATACCGACACTCCTCTTCCCCTGCGGCCCCACCGCGTCCGCCATCAAACGGTGGCGGCCCCGTCCAGGCCACGGAAGGGAAGAGCGCTGCTCAGAAGCACCGGCACTCCTCCTCTACCGCAGCCCGTAACCCTCAGCCGCGATGCCTCCCATTCGACATCGCGGCCCACCTCAGTTGCGGTGCACCTCACCGCAACCTACTTTTTGGCCGCTACGTCAATGGCTTGAAGGCAAAAGCCCTGACGAGCGGCCCCACCGTTGGGTTCCTCTTGGCTTCACCGTGGATGGGAGACCACGGTTACTAAGCCCCCCCGCAACGACAATGCGGGAACCCACTCGGGGGGGATGGTACATCTGTTTTCTATTTCATTAAGTGCGATATCTTGAGTTTAGTCATCACTGTCTATAATCTCATGTGCGTTGCGGACACTAGGCAACCCGCCGCCTCACTCCTGTCCCCACCTAAGGCGCGGCCTACTAGTTCCGCGCGGACTACAGTTTAGACATAAAAACGTAAAACACAAGCTCAAAGAATATTACATCTCCATTTTACCTTAATTTCATTCTCTAAGTTTAATTAAAAAATACATGATCAATGTTATATTGTGGTATTTTATGTGATTGTTTAATTTTCTTGCCTAATTCTTATTATTTTTTGTGTTTATTGAATTTAATTTATTTATTATAATTATGTCATCTTTTGTTGCATTAAATCTGCTTAATTGTAACCTAAATGGAAGAAGTCACTGGCTCCTGAAATACAGGTATTTTTACCTAGCTCTGGAGTCAGGGTCTCACATTATTCTGTAACCTGTTTTGATGGCAATAAAGAATGATTTATTTATCTGACTTACATATGCATGAAATAATTCAGCTCAATCGGTAACCGGGAAGTGGGTCAAATTTAACTTGCAAGATTTGATTACAGACACAGACTGACACCGGGACAGGTGAAAGTAAATAAAAGCTTGTTAAAATAAAGCATTTACAAACTTGCAGGTTAACGTTCCAGCCTGTATAAGCGCTCACCTACTAACCAGCATGAGATTTAAAAGGATTCCTCTAAGAGGCGAACTACTTGATCTAGCCAACTGTATCCTGGACGGTGCTGACAGCTTACTAATTGGTGCTGAGACAGCAGTAGGCATGTTCCCTGTAGAAACTATTCAAATGATGAGTGATGCTTGTAAAGAAGCTGAGGCTTGTGTTTGGACCAAGCAAGTATTCTTGAATTTTATCGACAAGGTAAACATCTCGTCATCAGCTTCGGAACAGAAATTATTTTTCTTTTTTTTTCTCTTGGCTAATTTTGTCCTATCTTTGGACATTAAACCTGCTGTATAATTCTCTATTAAAACCTACAGATATGTTTATACGGCATCCAAAAAAGGCGACCAGCAAAATAACATAATGTCCCTCAAAAGTGCTCGAAACGTCATCTTGAGGAATATTTTCATTGGATCATGGTGCACACGGAATGAAGAATTCCATGATTATCTCAACACTCCTATCATTATTGCGCAAATTACCAAACATAAAAAACGTCCTGCTCATCGTCCGGCCATTCACCCTAATTCTCTGGTTGTTAAATTACTGAACAAAAGCGAATCTTTCAATCGACCTAGAGAGGTCAAGTGATCTAAAGAGGTAGCAGTGGCAATTACCCCGGTACCTGAAAGGCCAACTATATTTACGCAATCAAACTGATAATAGTGCAGAATGGACTGATGGCAGTTATTGAAAAAAAAAAATCTCTTGGCTCCAGATAGTTTCATCCACGATGACGCGCCCCTCTCTGTCTTTGCTTTTGACCGCTCTCAGTACTAGTGTCAAAGAGTGGGGCGCGTCTTCATGTATGGAACTATCCACATAATAATGACATTGGTTGGAACGATTATAATTATCAGCACAGTGATCGCTGAATCTTTACTTTATACAACTTTAGCACCCTCATGAGCCATATTATTGAGCCCATTATAATTTTAACTAAAATACTTCTGTGTATTTTTGTTTCACAGTCGCCATTGCCCTGCGACCAGTGTACAGCGGCCGCAATAGCTGGAGTGATTGCAGCACAAAGGTCAATAGCGGCAGCCATTGTTGTTGTGACGTCATCTGGCAAAGCAGCACAGACTGTCGCGAAGTTTAGGCCTCGCTGTCCAATACTGGCGGTTACTAGATACGGAATAATAGCACGCCAACTTCATATGTGGAGAGGAATCATACCTTTAATTTATGAAGGTAATCTTATATATATCTAATACCTTTAAACGAGCAATTCTTGTATTTATATAATCTGAATCTCGGAAACGGCTCCAATGTTTTTCATGAAATTTAGTATGCAGAGGGTTTCGGGTGCGATAAATCGATCTATCTAGGTTTTATTTAACGTCAAATCAAAAACAAAAAATGAAGCCAAACTCGATTCATCCAGATATTTTTATTCATGGATGCATGAGCAACCTAGCACAATCAGCCTAAAATGTTCCCACTGCTGGGACACAGGCCTCCTCTGGGTGAGGGGGGTGGGCCGTGATCCACCACGCGGGCCCAGTGCGGGTTAGTAGATATCACATGGCTTGAAATTTTGGTTCTGAGACATGCGTTTCCTCACCATGTTTTCCTTAACCATATTGAGAGCAGTGGTAATGAAATAATTGACACAAAGTAAAGCGCCTGACGGGGTTCGAATCTACGATCTACAACTCGGTTAGACGCGGCCTTTACCACTTTACACATAAAAGCAAATAGTAAATACTAGCTATTGCCAGAGACTTCACCCGCGTGGAGGTCAAAAATTATCCCACGGGAATAAATAGGGATAAAAAGAATCCTACTCGTAAGTGTTATTACAGGTTTTTTTTTTCTTGGGTGGGAAATCATCAAATGACTTCTCCGCCGCCTACCACCTTTCGGCCGCAGGGGATAGGGAGAGCGGCCAACGCTATACCGACACTCCTCTTCCCCTGCGGCCCCACCGCGTCCGCCATCAAACTGTGGCGGCCTCGTCCAGGCCACGGAAGGGATGAGTGCTACTCAAAAGTACCGGCACTCTTCCTCCGCCGCAGCCTGTAACCCTCAGCCGCGATGCCTCCCATCTCACCCCCTCTCAGGTGCGGTGCACCTCACCGCAACCTACCCTTTTTGGCCGCTACGTCGTCGACTTTGAGGCAAAAGCCCTGACGAGCGGTCCCACCTTTAGGTTCCTCTTCGCTTCACCGTGGGTGGGAGACCACGGCTACTGAGCCCCCTCGCAACGACAATGCGGGAACTCACTTGGGGGGTATCATTACAGGTTACAAAGTATACAAATCCACTCAGCCGTTTTTGCGTGATTGAGTAACAAACATCCAAACTTTCACATTTATAATATTGAGAAGTAGGACCACCATACTGCAATCGCCAACCCGCCTGCCAAGCGTGGCGATTATGGCAAACCCCCACAAATTGGGGGAGGCCTATGTCCAGGAGTGGACGTCTTTCGGCTGAAATGATGATGATGATATAGTAGGATGGTTGTACTAATAAAACCAATGGATTGCCAGACAGTAAATTAAAATAATATTAGATCTTACGTGCTTTATTAAAATATTTTATTTATTTGTAGATCCTCCGCACGTGGAATGGGCAACAAATCTCGAGAAACGTGTGAACTTCTGTACCAAATGGGGCATCGAAAGAGGTTTTATAAGGATTGGCGATCCGATAGTCATAGTCTCTGGATGGAGACAAGGATCAGGGTTCACAAACACGATGAGAGTAGTATATGCCACTGCTGATGCTATCACCACCTTGTGAGAATAATGTCAGTGAAGACTATCAGTTGCTACGATGACTTGCTATTCGGGTTTGCTTGTCATAGAATAACTTTATAATATTTCAAACATAGATTAATTTTCAACATGTTCGTTTTCTAAGTTACTTTATTAGCATCTAGAAGTGTTTTTCTCAAATAAAAATGTTCATACCACATTTTAAGTTCACTTTAGTTCGCTTTAAAAATTTAAGGATTGGTCTAGCGTTCGTCCGGCAAATGTCTATCGAGAATTTTAAATTCTCTCTCGAACGTAACGTGGCTTACTTTCACTGAATAGCTATGGAGCGTTTCAAAGCTTCCCGGAGTGTTCGGGTGACGGAATGACGCCAGCATCAAAGGGTTAACTCCACTTGCTGGCCGATGAGGCAATTTGCAAAGCTCTCTGAGGTGCCCAAATTGAATTTATGTAATCTTGCCTTCACACTATCAACATACTGCTTGGAAATATTGCTTGCTCTTAAATAGAGTTATTATTCGGTGACAAGACAAAAGCAATCAGAGAATAGGTATGCTACTATAGGGGTGAGACCCTTCTTTATAGGAAGCCCAACTTTTAACCCAACCTTAGACCTTATTTCATCATCATCATCATCATCATCATTTCAGCCAGTAAACATAGAAACATAAACATAACAGCTGGACATCGATCCACCGCTTCGACCGGTTCTGCACTTCCCGTGTGTCTCACCTAGTGTCATCTAGTGGATTCCAGTGGCCTTCACCAGGTCGTCGGTCCCCTCCACCACCACCACCAAAATCCAAGACCGATCGAATTCGACGAAATTATAGTCATGCTCTTACAACCATAGAATTATGTTTTGGTACTATGTTTTGGTACACGCCATATTCTTCAAAGATAATGAATAGCCAACTTTACACACTGAATTTAACAACTTTTGTTCTCACTGAGCCATACACCCAAAATATTTTATTTTGCTTAATAAAATGTAATATTACACATCGGTACCAATTTGCTGGCAGACCGCTACGTTCGTAAGTACGTCGTTGCATAGAGATAGCCAATATTGCCATCCGCCGACCACACGTAAGCCACGACTAACGGCAAAAGGTATCGCCTGTTTCAATAGACAGTTTACGACTTTGATTCTAAATTCTCTGTAGTGGTATTCGTTGGCTTTGGGAATTCATTCAATTCTGCAATATTGATTTCAGTTGTTTTTTTTTTTTCTGTGACCTAACCCTTTTTACGTTTCCTAACCAGACGTCTTCCATTTTGATGGAAACTTTTTTTTCACTATTTCAAAAACTATTCACTTTTCATTGAACTGACACCGACGCACTATGGGCCAGAACCGTGCGTACCGTCTCAAAAATAGGTTTTCGTAATGTTCTATATTAAATATTGTGTTAATGCACATGTCTAACTGAATGTCCAATGCATATTATACAGCAGTTAAAATATACTATTTCTCATTTTTACTATTAGACTAAGGCTTGCAAGTTGACGCTCAAAGTTATGTCAATTATGTAGAACACAATTTCACCAGTTTACATGGTCACATTTTCATTATTTTCACAGCAAATTTTTAAGTGTGATATATGGTTAGAATGGTTATGAAGTATTCTATTTAAAAAATATTTAAGTGGACCATTATGTGAAAACTGGGGAGGTATATAAATATTTTTTTAGAACCTAATATTTTATCCTTATTAGAAACTTTACATAGACTTTTGGCAGTTAGCAATGTCTGCCCATGTCGTAATTTTGATAGCATCACATAGAGCAGCTAATAAAGAAGTTAGGGCAAAAAAAAAAAATTGCCCGAATCTGCCCCCCTTGAAATGAAACGAAAAATGCCTGATGGGGGGAAAATACAAAATATACCAAAAATGATTTTAGTTGTGATTGATGAGATTTTTGGATATTTAGATTACTTTTTTCTTAAAATTATCTATTTACTTAATCTTTAGGTAAGGTGGGAGTATTGGGTAATGTATTTTTTTTTTATCGTTCGGTCAGATGTGGTTAATGTTTTGTTATCACTGTGTGAATAACATGTTTATCATGTAGTTTATGTATTTCTCTATCGCGGTGAAGGAAAAGGGAGGAAATGGTAGTTAAAGTTGTTATTGTACATTTTATCAGTACTACTAACCACCTTCGTAGATAGTGGTTAGGAACGTGATAATGCACTAGACAATAATATTTTTTCACACGAAATTTCAGTATAAAAGTTATTTATTTACGTTGTCATTTACCAGTACTTTAGTGTGCTTTGACATATTATAGTCTTCACCAACCTCGGTAAAAAAGTAGTAGTTTGAAGTAAAAATAAAATGAGTGAATTTGTTGTGCCTCGGCGAGTATTATGCGAATTTTTCATTGATCATGGAACAAAATCAGAAGATATTCAAAATTACTTAGAAGAACACCACCATTTGTCGTCTGAAAAAAGTGAATTAGTTGTGAACCGTATTCAAAAATGGCTTATAACAGCGTTTAACGATCGGTGGACCAAATCTAACCGAACTAAAGAACGTTTCTTTAATAAAAATACATCGTGGTTAGACGGTGAATTTAAGGTACAATTCGAAGAAGCACCGTTGGATATTACACCTACAACATCTGGAGAACGTGGACGTCCGCCAAAGTCTTATGAAGATCTATCAGAGAAATCGAAAAAAAGGAAGAATATGGAGTTGGTACAAGAATATGGAATCGAGTATATACATAATGCATACGTTCAAGGATTGCGGTCTGAAGGAGAATTCGAAGAAGCAACTGTTGTTACAATGATGCGGAGTTGTGATAGAAATGAAAAAAGGATCATGAAGGAAAAATTATTGCATGAAAGTCGCAATGCAACAGATTTTACGGTGGATGAAGCTTTAAGTATATTTGCAGATTTAGATCTTTCGAAATCACAATACGGATTACTTCGAGCAAGTCTGATTAACAAAAACTTCGACATACTGCCATCATATAATATACTGACAAACGCCAAAAAACTGTGTTATCCTCCACCATCCAGCATTCAAATAACCGATATAAGTGCCAAAGTAAATCTACAAGATTTGCTGGACCACACTTCTGCTCGCATCTTAAAGATTGAAAATGTTTACAACTCAACAAGAAAATCTCTTAAATTGTTTACCAAGTGGGGATGTGATGGGTCATCGGGGCAAAGTGAATATAAACAAGTTTTATCAGGTGAGAATGATTTAGTCTCAGATGCAAACTTATTTATAGCGTCTTTGGTACCAATAAAGCTGACTGACACAGAAACAAATGAGGTAATTTGGCAAAATTCGGCTTGTTCGTCTATTCGTTATTGCCGACCAATCCTGATGGAATTTGCAAAAGAAACCCCCGAGAAAACCCGATCAGTGGTTGGTGATATTCGGGGTCAAATTAATAATTTGCAAACTTCAAAGATACACAAGGAGGAGCAGGTAATTGAAATAAGTCACGACCTATTTCTAACTATGGTGGATGGAAAAGTTACACAAGTTCTAACTGACACAAGTTCTGGAGCTGTTTGTACAGTATGTGGGGCTAAACCAAGCGAAATGAATAATTTGGAGAAGATTGAATCAAAGCCAGATAATATAAATGCTTACGAATACGGTTTGTCTACGTTGCACGCGTGGATCAGGTGCATGGAGTTAATTTTACATATTTCATATAACCTTTCATTTAAAAAATGGGCTGCGAGAACTCCAGAAGATAAAAAAAGTAAAGAAGACAAGAAAAAGCTTGTACAAAGTTTATTTCGAAGCCGAATGGGATTGCACGTTGATAAGCCCCGACAAGGAAGTGGAAACAGCAATGACGGTAATACAGCTCGGCGTTTTTTTGAGAACTACTATTGCGCTTCAGAAATTACAGGAGTTGACGAGGAACTTATTAAAAGGTTCTATGTTATTCTTCAAACTTTGGCATCCGGTATTGCTGTAAATCCAGAAAAATTTGGTGAATATACTCGCACAACCGCACAACTATACGTAACAAAATATATGTGGTATAATATGCCTTCTTCAGTACATAAAATCTTAATACATGGGGAAAGTATAATAAGACATTTTGCTGTTCTGCCCATTGGTAATTTATCTGAGGATGCCCAAGAATCTCGTAATAAAGATTACAAAAAATTCAGATTGCATCACGCTAGAAAATGCTCTAGGTCCGCAACGAATCAAGACGTATTTCATGGTCTTCTATTTACGTCAGATCCTTATATATCAAGTATCAGAAAACCATCAGTCACTATTTCCAAGGAATTGTTAGACGAAGCTAAGAGCCTCTTAGCTATTTAAATAGAAGTAATTACGTACCTACATTAATTGTAAAATATATTTTTAGAGTGGATTTATATCATATTTGTCATTTATTTAAATGTAAGATTTATATGTAATACCTATAAAATAAAAGAAAATAGGTTTGATATCATAAAACTGTAAAATTATAATTCAATAAGTTAAACAAACTATGGTTTAATATTAAAAAAATACATTTTTATTTTTGTTTATTTTTTAAATATTAATAATTAAAGTTTTGACAATAAATGTGTCACTATTGGATTCTATATACTCTGGAGATACTACGTGCCAAATTTCAGCTATTTACTTCAATCAACAAAAAAGTTACAGATTTTTGAGACGGTACGCACCGTTCTGGCCCATAGTGCGACGCCACTGACTGTGTGAAACTAAATGCATATTCTATCAAAATGTTTTCTAACTTTGATCCAAACCAAAACCTTTCAAGTTATTGTATTTCAAAATCTTATTTCGATGTTAATTTCTTAATACAATATTAACAACTTAGACTCTACCGTTGTCGAAATAAAGTTTCTAATTCGAAAATGGCTCAACAGTGACCTGGGTCTAAAGATAAATCTTGTTTTGTAATAACACCGTAAAGTTCCAAATAATATGATTCAACTTCAAACGAACACCTTCATTCACTCTTCGTAAAAGTTCATTAAAGCCAGAGCTGAAGCCAAGGCCAAGCGTCAGAACTAACAATGCACCTCCTAACAGAGGCCGCTGATCGTAGCACATCGTCTGTAACGGATGCAATTACACCCTAACTGCCATGTTAGCCGAACGCCGCGTCGGTCACATTGTGAGAGCCCTAGGTACAGGGCAATTTGCACAAAAGGTATTTCCAGTATCCAATTGAACGCTAAACCTTGCTAACCCTGATCGGTTCGTTGGATCTACTTTGGGATAATGTCGATGTGACATTGATATCGGTAAATCTACGACTTTCAGTGTAATTAAAGCATATTAAGACGGATTGTTATCGAATACTGCACCATAACACACTATCGATCAGAATCTGAATAACTTTGAGGATATTGATATTTCAAAAAAAAATCTGCTTATCAACGTAAATATCGCATAGAATGTTGTTGAACTGGCCAAAATTTAATCCATTCCTACCGTTAGTGTATAACGCAATTGCGCCTCTGGTATCACGGGGGTACTCTCTAACTCCGTCAATGGAAATACGAGCCCGTTCGAAAATAGTTCGAATCTTCGAATTGACTCCTACACCTGATTAATTCACTTTTTTAGCCGGGTACAACCATATAGGGAGAAGGGACAGCTGTCATATCGTGTAGTAATTCACTCTTAGTTTGGGCCCCAAACTAACCATAGGTCCGTAAGTAATACGGAGTAGGAAACGCCTGTAACTTCGACCGAGATTACGGATGTCGTGCTTAGAGAGTAGGCCCCAAGGAACGATTTATTCATAGCGATTTTTTATTTCTAAATAGTCGAATTTTCAGTGTTGTGTTTTTTAAACGTTAGGCACTATTTATAAAAGCAACAATAATATAAAAGGACCTTTAAGAATCTATCTATAGAAGAACCAAAAGCGACTATAAAAAAATCCTTTGGTGCTTTCGTAATCGTAAACGAGGTTACTCATAAAGAAATAACAAGCGAACAAAAAGCGAGATACGAAATAAAAATTCCGGTAATAAAGGTAGCGAATAGCACTTTTGGAGGCATCAAGTCGAGATGGGCGACTAAATTGTAATGTTTACAAGTTAAATTAGATGAACGCTGTGGAAGTTATTCATAATGGAGGGAGCTCACCTTTTTGCGGGGTGGTGGTCGCAAAGATTACGCACAATTTGTTTTGACGGGATATTCGCCTTTCTCTTTTCTACAACAAGGACTCGCTCCCTAAGTAGGGCCCTATTTAAGTACTTAATTTGATTTTGGCAGTCGGAGACAAATTACATTAAAAATAACTTTGTTAGGCATGTCAGCCACATTTTCTCTGATACATGTTTTGTTGGTACGGTGGAGCATACGGTGGAGGTCTGCCCTGCTTGGGTGGAGCATCACCGCTTTCTCGTGGAGGTGATCGGTGGGCGCGATCTCTCGCGACCGGCCCTGGTCCAGGCCAATGTACGGATCGAGATTGCACGGGTAGCCGTCACATCTTTCTACGAAGCAATATTGCTCGCGCAGAGGGAGGTCGCGCACGTGAGGGAGAGGCAATTATGCGCCCTCACGGCCCTAGTTGTCGCAGGAGACGCCCTGGGCGTCGGGAATCCCAGGCCGATTCCCGACCACCGTAGGCGTGGGCTTGCGGACGGCGAGGAATGGGTAGCTCGCTGTCCGGTAAGGACCAAGCCTGGGTCGACGGCACGTTGTGTTCCACGCGCGCCTCATAGAGATGTCAGCACCAACTGAAGGGGCCGATGCCCGCCAGTAGTGCGGATTGTTTGAAAGAGATACCGTGGCCCCTGGCACACAGGAAACTGAAGGAACACGGGTGGGTTTTAGTCAGTAAAAGTCCGACACGCTCTCTCGCTCCACCCAGAGCGAGAGAAGTTATTTGATATTTAAAATAATGAAAACGTACAAAACTTTTACATTTATAATAATAGTAGGATTACTCATATTAGCATTAGAACTTGATATTTTTCCAATGTTCTTCCAAAGTCAGTCTTCAACCATGCCATTTTCTATGCTGGTAAACTTCTACTACGTACGACGACGCGCGATGCAACAAAAAATCACGTCTGCGTTTTATTTTTTATTAAGTACCACGTCTCGTCACGACCACCACTAGCCAAACACTTCCCCTTTGCAAATAACTCTAATTTAAGCTACAAATATTGCAACATCCGCTGGTTGAATAATTCTCTACTCCTAAACAGCAATCAGAGGATGTGAATAATTACTAAATACGGTATATGTATTCAAAGGAAGCTGGGATAATGACCTCGGCACCAACATACTGGCCATAAACAGACTAGCTAACCCGCGTAATATAGTAATCAATTAGCAGATTGAATAAATCATCACTACCGGTGGTTAACACTAGGTGTTAATAAATTAATCTTTTGACGTCCATAATGCAAAACAGTGGCATGGTCTTATTTCTGTAGATAACGAAATGTTGACGATGTCTTCATCCTCTCACCCTTAACCCGATGTCTTTGTAATCGACGTTGCATGTCGTCTTCTTCCATACAGCTTTATTACAATACAAAAATTTACAATACAAAATGTATTTATTGCCAACCAAAAACGTACATCAAGTTGTAGATTTCTCTGGCTCCTGCGCTAGTTATATGACTGTGTTGCAGGAGCCCGTGTCCTCCCGTAAAACAGAGACACAGTGTCCAGTTGTTTTTTGACAACACAAGAAGTAAAAAAAAAACAGGCAGTCTTCTCAGTCATCGTCATCATCATTTCAGCCGAAAGACGTCCACTGTTGGACATAGGCCTCCCCCAAGCACTTCGACCGGTTCTGTTCCGTCCCTCACAAGGTCATTGGTCCACGTTGTGGGAGGCCTTCTAACTTTACGTCTTCCGGTGCGCGGTCGCCACCAGAACTTTTCGGCCCCATCGGCAATCTGTTCTGCGAGCAATGTGCTCTGCCCACTGCCACTTAAGTTTGACAATTCTTCAGGCTATGTTGGTTACCTTGGTTCTCCTGCGGATCTCTTCATTCCGTCTTCTCAGTAGTTGGATTAAACCTTTTGTAGCTAGGTACATCACCTTGGTTTCATATCTGCGATTGACGAAATGGTCTTCATCCTCCCTTATCCCGATTTCTTTGGACTCGAGGCAGCATGTATTCTTCTTCCGTACATTTTATTGGTTAGATAAACCCTTTCCAGCCATTTCATCTTTCGCACAATCCACGCCCACTGTTTCTTTGGTCTGTCTATACTGATAAAGCTCATTGATATTCATGCACTAAATGTGCTCAAAACTTTTCTCCCGACATTTACTTCCATTTATACAGAGTGGCAGGGACATCGACGGGCAACCTGTTACCATGTACATGATTCAGTGGTGGTACGATGAAATTTTTCGTCGTTTATTTAAAAAAAAAACTATTGACTTCCCGAAAAACACTACAAAGTGAAAAATAACTTTAATTGCGGAAGTCGGTGACTTTGGACACGTATTTTAATTTTTTATCACCGCCTTCCGAAATAAAAGTTATTTTTCAAACGTCGAATTGGATAACCTTCTTCTTCTTTCATTCTTTTTGTGTACACACAAACACACATTAACGAAGTAGGTATTGATTGCACTTTTCTGGGAAACATTCGGTTTTTTTCGACCAAACGTCGAAATACGCTAGAATCATGTGCGGAATTCATGGTTTTAGTTTGTGCGTCGATGTCCCTGCCACTCTATATTGATGACGATGACGGATTTTCACTGGAAAATATTTCCTTCACAATATGACCATGTCGACTTATAGCCGATGGTAACATTAGACGAATCCTTTCAAAAGTTTTGTAAAAAAAACCTAACTATCTGTCACCACGAGTTGCTACACTCATAATTTAGCCTGTGCACAATAGACACTTTTTATTAATCAACAAAACCAAAACTGGCCTCATTTAGAGTCGCCATTGTTATGTACCTAAATATAATTACCATATTTTAACAGGCCCACTGAATCCTTTCTCCAAGGTTATGACCGTACCACCCAGTTTACGAGTCAACCGAGTGTGCGGTATTAGGCAACCTTAGTTACATAGGCTTCCTACGGTCGCCCACAGGACAAATTACGCTACAGAGAATGTGCCACAGGAATTTGGAATGTATGGTTAAAGTTTCAAAGGTGATTTTGGCGAGATAATGCCTTAGGTTCCGGGTAACTGGCTATGATATTAGTGTTGTTTCGCTTACACGAAATGACGTTGGATATTCAAAGTTTCATGAGTGAAGAAGTCCTCAAAACTTGCTCAAGCAATTGCTCTCAGCGCTGAGAAAATTAGTCAAGTACTGCGGGAAATAATTTCATGAGAACAATTAGTAACGTACTTTATATGATTTCCCAGTGGGCTCCAGTAACGTCTCACGCATTCTTCATCTAACAAGCGTAGGCTTTTCAGCTGTGCTAGCTTTTGTTAAATTGTTTAATTAATTTGTTTCAATTTCTGCTTCCACGAAAATAGTTAAAATTATATTCTACAAAAGCAGCCGTTTTTAATCTCACAACCTTATTATATATGTATATATAATTCCATCGAGTTTTATTATTATTATTAACAACTTAAAGCCCTAGAAGAACACGTTAGAAAACAACATTAACAATACCGATTGTCACCTTGAACTCCTAACTTAATTTTTGTGAACACAGAGAATCGCACTTACTTTTTACTTTAATTATAATCTTAGAGACTTTTCTCAATATGTTAAGTGAACTGTAACGTTCTTATTTTTAAGAAATAAATGTCTTTAAACCGAACTTGCAACACATTATCGCGGTGCGTTGGCTATTTGGTATGCAATGGAAAATAAATCAGTAAATGAAATTATAAAAGTCCAGCCTTCAAATGTGCTAAAATTCTGGTGAAGTCTGCATTAAAATAATATCCCGAGGAGCTACGAGTATATGAAAACAAACAAATAACATGAACAACTCTTGAAAATCCACTACCGAATGCTTAGCCGCAAGTATTTACTTCATAAGACAAAGGAAACTCTCATTTATCAAATAAAGACCAGTCATATTCAGCCCCATCTTTTAACTCAACACCATCACGCCCTATACACCCTTTGAAGAGTCATTAAGTGCTATTTCTGAACCTATCTATTCATGATATTGAAACGTTGGAGTTATCGATGCCAACACGTCCAATACAGGCCTCGTTATTAACTTACCGGTCCGCCCAACATCCACAGACGAACACGAAGGAACACCTAATGATTGCATCGGAGTAATGCAATCAGTACGCATCCCTCGTGTTAATTTTGGCTATAGAATTTCTTGGCGAATTCTCTGGAGACCAAAGATGATTGAAGACAATGATTAGTCTGCTTTCGGGGAGGAATAAACATTATATTGTGAAGACTACTTACTGTAAGAGATGGATTTCTAGCTGAAAAAAACTGTCCGATATTTCTTTTTAAACGTTGCGCCACACTAGGAATTTATCTTGTATCGTGGGTGCGTTTACAAACATAGAAATTCACAAACACAAACACCCAGACCCGGAACAATTACTGGCAGATCATACAAATATTTTGTTCCCTACGGGGATCGAACCCGCGATACGCTGCGCAGTAGTCGATCGCTCAGCCAATACGCCAACCGTGTCGTCATTCATTAGTAATCTTGACTTACCCAAAAAGCTTGCCAAAACAGTGAGTAAGCGAAAACATTCTTTAATACCTAGGATGCCAAGCCGAAAACTATTATGTAAAGCATCCTCTATTCAAAGCAGAGACCCAGGAAATTGAATAAAATTTTCTCGAAAATGTCCATTATTTACGCGGTCATAAAATGAGCCCTGATAAGGACTGCTCCAGTAACCGACGACGCTTTATATCACAGGTTACAACACTATTATCTATCCAATATTTCAAAGAAGATACTGTTTTGGAATAATAAAGGGCAGCGTTAGTCCTTGACACCATTTTGAATGATAGTTCTTCAAAATCCGTAACCAAGCTTACGAGAAATATGGATTACTTGGACCTAAGTAGCAGATCTGAGTCATTCAAGATAATTTTAAGCGGTAATATCTGCCTTTAGGGTCAGATTTGAGCAACCATATCTATATCTATACTAATTATAAAGAGGAAATATTTGATTGTTTGTTTGTTTGCATTGAATAGGCTCCGAAACTACTAAACCGATTTGAAAAATTATTTCACTGTTGGGAAGCTACACTATCCCCGGGTGACATAGGCTATATTTTATCCCCGTATTCCCACGGGAACGGGAATTACGCGGGTGAAACCGCGGGGCGTTGCTAGTAATTACTAAAATGAAACTACAATAAAATTGTGACTTGTTATTTCCAATTGAAAACTCGATTAAAATAATTTGATTAATTATCTTTTGATAAATAGATGGATTATATCATTAAGCTTTAATGTCCTTTACACGTACTTGAACTTGATGGGCTTCAGTTAAAATTTACGTTGCTATTAAACATCTCAAAGCCAAACCCTTCTTATCCCTGACTTAGGACTGAGATTACACACGTCAAGTTTCTACCGTCGTGACTAGGCGTTGACGAATGACTAGGCTTATAGAGGCTTATAGAACGCTAGCATTACCTACTAATCTATAGAAATATAGGTCCTAGTACCTATTACATAAGTACCAAGCTCCTAGAATATTGCGAAGTTAAGGAATTCAAAGTCTTGATTGAAATTCTTTCGCCCTTAGAAAATGTTTATTTTAGAATTTAATTACGCTTCGATAAATATCCAATAGATTGAAATAAATAAAGAGTCCGGTATGCTATTTTTTGTTTATCTAAATGGAAATTTTAGCACATAATAATATTGAGAATCTGGGTTTAACATGTTGTTTTAGACTCAACTTTAATATTAATCATTTCTTAAGGTGAATTTAGTGACGCCGCGCATTATGCGGCCAGGGTGCTTACTCTCGAATATAATTCCGATAGATCGTCATTGGAATTATCAGTTAAACGTCAGGGATTGGCCGGACTCACTGAGTCTAGCCAATCCCTGACGTTTAACTGATAATTCCAATGTCGATCTATCGGAATTATATTCCAGAGTAAGCACCCAGGTCGCCGCGGTCAACGAATTCATCGTGACATTATGCAAGTGCGCGCACTAGGCGGCCAGTGGCCAGCGACCACGTATTGGCCGCGCGGCCAGCAAGAACATCGCGACCCACACCACACGCGGCCAGTTGGCCACCATTTCGTATGAAAGAGATTAACTGTCGCAGCGGCCACACGTATTTTGTGTGTACGGGATGGCGTTTGATACCGGTCGTTTCATTATAGAAATAGAAAACAGACAAGCTATATAGAATCAGGCGTCGGATGAATATTCGGATAAAAATTTTAAAAGGCAATTATGGATGGAGCTGATGAGAGAGATGATAAGAGATGCACTGACCCAGTAATATGTGGTCTTAGTGTGTTCAAAATCACGTAAATAGTTTTTTTTAGACAGTCCAATAGTTAAAAAAAATATCTTCATATTACAATACGTCTGGAAAGTGTGTATGATATATTCCTTTTGTAAGCCTCATCCGTAATAACGGGTGAATCCAAAAAAAAAACCTTTTTTTCGTTCGCTTTTGTAATTACAAAATCAGCGCAATAAGCGCAACATCAATTCTTTCTTCGACGTCCATTTTGGAGCACGATGTGAATTCAACTGACAAATGTGGTCGGTACGTGGCCGCAGATGATTTGATAGCTGCGTGGCCAGGCCGCGGCGATCTGGCCGCGCGGCCTGACCGCGTAATGCGCGGGGGCACTTAGTCCACATTTTTCCCATACAAACTTCGGGAGTGTATTACTCCACTGTTCGACAATGTACATAAAAAATTTAACTTGGTATGGTTTTGTCTCATTATTAATATTGTCGGAAACATAATACTAAAATTAAAAACCATTAAAAAGTTATGAGCTAACAAAGATTAGTTTTTCTTACTAATTTTACCTAACTTTCAGCGAGTTAAGTAATAAAAGAAGTGTAAAATAAAATAAAAGTTCCATAAACTTTATTGGTTATTGATTTATGCAATGGTTTTTTCATAAAACCAGATTTTCCGAAGGACTTTTCTTAATTTTTTACGCGCCTGGTTTACTATAACTGATCCTGCAGCTCACTCAATTATGTTGTGCGTGTGGACCAGCGTCTAACTGCTCATCACGGGTACTACCTCTGTCGGACACGAAGCCTGGTGAAGCAGTGTGCTTTTCAGCCAGGCCCACCAGTGAGTTCGAGCTCTCTAAGCACTCTGACTAATAAATACGGAATAAAGTTAGACCAGGAATAACAAAGGAATAACCATACTTTTTCATAGGTTTAAACTTGGAATAAATTTATTGTGAGATTTCTTGAAAACGCTCAAAAAGGTGGTTTTTTAAACCAGTGTATCTCTTTAACCGTAAATAATTTTGAAAGCAAAAAAATTATAATATTTTCAAGTCTTTTTTGAACTCAAAACATAGTTAAATATACTTTAATGCATCCAAAAAATCATCAAAGTCACCTCTTAATTATCTTTAAAACCAGTTTATTCCTTCAATAACAATCTATATTTCATTTTTTAATACTTATTTAGTATATTTTTAAATATTTTTACAAAAATCTTTAAAAAAAAACATTTAAAAATATAAAAAATAGTGGCCCATCGGCATCAGGAGCAGGGTCCAAGATGCCGGTGGTCAGGGCTCTAGAGAAAGGAACCTCCTGACTATGCGTGCCGTGTCTAGGAGTACTGCTTTCTGAATCAAGCCCTTGATCCAGCCGTGCAATGAGAGCCTCCTGAGATGTTGGTCGAGGCTCTTCGCTACTAGGCCATTTACTGTAATGATTATCGGTACAATGATTGCTGAGTCCACGTCCCACATGTCGACAACCTCGCGAGCTAAGTCAAGATATTTGATTTTCTTATCTTGCTCAGCTTTCACGAGATTCTCGTCATGGGGGACAGCAATATCAACAATCATTGTACGACGCTCTCGTCGATCTATCACCACAATATCAGGCTTATTGGCTACAATAGTCCTGTCAGTGATGATAGATCGATCCCAATACAATGTGGCGTGACCATTCTCGAGAACTGGGTCGGGCACATACCTGTAGTATGGTACTTCAGACTCCACAAGGTTGTACTGCAAAGCAAGTTGTTGGTGGATAATCCTAGCTACTAGATTGTGTCTGTGCAAATACTCGCCGTTAGCAAGACGAGAACAACCGGAAACGATATGTCGGATTGATTCACCGGGACGGTGGCATGCCCGACAGATGTCAACCGTACCATCCTTGACAATGTATTTCCGGTAGTTGTTCGTCATGATAACTTCATCCATAATCGCACAGACAAAACCTTCGGCAATAACAATTATTATTACAATTAAAAATATATCATAAAATGCCAAACTGCATCCAGTGATGGATTAATATTTATTAAATAGTTAATATCTAATTTTATACGATTTTATTTGCATTTTTACGACAGTCCTTGCTCATTCATAATTCGAATTTATTACAACAGATTTTAACCCGTATCGGATTGCAGTAAGAACTATTATCGCTCATAACGACAATACGACGAGTACATTTAAAATTACCAGGGCCTTAGCAGGTTTAAAAAGTGAAGCCAATTAAAAATGTCTAAATGTCGATGATTCCCGAAAACGCACACACTTGACCGCTTCCTTCACACAAATTGCTTAGAAATGCGCACAGAAGACACAACAACAAATTACTTCACAACTGTGCACATTGTTACATCCCAGTAACTACAGGTGTCCTACAAATTTTCTTTTCCGGCGCAATGAACTAACAACAAGGTATTCTCGAAAGCTTTGTGCTCAAGACGGATACCTGTACCCACACTCATGTTGCAAGTCTTTGAGCATTATTGTTCAAGATATTGCTTTATTTCAGGCATTTGCATGCGATAATATCTTCGTGCAAGACTTTGAGACGGATTTCTGAAATGTTTTGTGGGAAATTGTATTTTGTAGGAACCTAGAATATGCTGTGTTAAAGTATAAAATCAAGCCGAAAAAGCAACTGCGGCTTTTAAGAAAAAAGCAGTTTTGAAAGCTCAATCGTCAGCTAGACAACTCTTATAGTGACCAAACATTTGCTTTCACATTATCTTAAATCGTAAAAATTTCGAAATGTTCCAGCTTTAGATAATACACCTATTAATATATAATTTCAACAAGCATTTTTGCTGTGACCTCATTGGATTATTGCAGTGAGCTCATACTTCGTACGAGCACATTTAACGCAGCTGGGTTACTGGAATATTAGTGTAATATGCGATTTTTGCAGCAAATGCACGTTCTTAGAGTCCTTACATTAACATTTTGGACTGATTTTGCCAAACGCATAGTCTCAATAGGCAAGACACTTTCATTAAAAAGTTGAAGTACTTAAAGATACAGATAAAGAGGGTTATTCATTGCCTCATTTTTTTGTCATCAAACAGAGTCTGAACGCGACTGTTTAAAATAGATATTGGGTAAGTTACTTTTCTACCGACCTATTTAATTCAATAAAACATAATTCATTGTGTTGCACTCTCAATTTGTTTTATACATACAAATTGTATCTTCTATACTCCGCATAAAATTGTCCAAGTCAATATTCTTTCCAGCTAGAATATACAGGATAAGAATTGCATCTACAAGATGCTATAGCGATCCTTTGGGAGTCTATATCCTTTTCATTTAAGCTTTCCACATTTTACGATAGTCAACACAGCTTTTTGCATTTTAACACGTCACTCAGCCAGACAGGTGCAAAAAGGTAAAAGGACAAAAGGGGATAATAAGGGGGATTGAAGTGGGGGCCACAGAGAGAGTGTGCCCTATCGTCCTCACGGCCCAGCCTCGAGAGCCCGGCTGTGGCTGAGAGGCGTCCCTCAAGGCAATTGGGAATGCTTACAGCACGTTTAGTTTGAGATCTTACCAAATATTATAAAAAGAGCTGTATGCTTGTTTATATGACGCGAGATTAGGTAATATCGATGTAGGGTCGGACTACTGTTTGACTACAAGCCATTTGTAGTCCTCTCTTTTCATGAAATATTTACATTTTGGAGTAGTCATTGTCCCTTGGAAAGAGGACTGCTTTTTCAAGCACGAATAATAAAATTATGTCGCTCTACGGGTAAACTGAAAGGTTTAATTAAAATACAGCTGTAATGAATTGCTCACAACTGGCACAGAAATATGTACCGTAATGAACTTCCTTTTCAGTTTTGTTGAACAGAAATGCCCTGAGATAAAGGTAATTAAGAAGTTTATTGTTCATCGACTAGGAAGAAAAGTCTAGGAAGCTAGCAGTATTAATTTTCGTTATATTGTGGCGGCATCTACAACGTCACATGCGAACTACTCAGATACTGACGTCACACAAAATCCTACATCGCGCAAGCAGATCTAGTTTACCATGCAACACATCGCCTAGTGGTCGGAGGATCCTCCCTTTTATATGGAAAATATGAATGAGAGTGAACTTCACACCCTGTTCCTCTTGCCTCTATAGTATCAATACTATTGTTTAGCGTTAGTTGCCGATTTACATAATATTGTTGTGTTTATTGACATCCTAATTTTATTAATAATTGCTTTAACATTTGTATTTTCCTGATTTGTGTTACTTACTATGATGAGTCTATGACACTATTTTATTGTATTTTTGTTGTACCATTTACTTAGTTAAGTATGGTCTAAATTGGATTGTTAATTAATATATTATTTTTTGTGTCTAATGGACGAATTTAGATTCAATTGATGCTGTGTAGCGTCCGACATCTCATATTTGTACGCCGTTCAGGCAAAACATGACTGTCTTAAACATAATTTGACGTAACATCTTGCATGCTATGTGTGTATACCTACTCATGTTTTGGACAAATAAAACATTATCTTATCTCATCTTATCTTATCTTAATAAGGTGGTGATAAAATAGATCTGCATTTTATGTCACCTTCTGCTTCGTTATAAACTACTTCCATGGAGTGAAAAACTAGCAGAAAACTAAAAAAACAAACAGAAAACATTACAACCATGTGCACATATTAATATGGATATCCTTAATTATTGTGGTCCCGCGTAAAACTACTCGTAATTTCAAGAGAAAAGGCGCTAATATTATAGCGTCGGCAAGAACGTGGTTTAAATCTCGTAACACAGTAGTAGCGATGCGATAAGCTTGCTTGAGGCGAACCGTACGCATTAATGTTTATAGTAAAGCAACAAGTGTAAATTAGGACGTTATAAGGATACAAAACTGGGATTAGTGACCCCCCTTTAATTTTGAATTTTTGTTTTTATTTCTATTATGTGTTGTTATAGCGGCAACAGAAATACCCATTATAGATATAGCCCGCTGACATACAGACGGACGGACACCGGAGGCTTAGTAATAAGTATCCATGGTAATAAGGTTGGTTACCCTTCGGATACAGAACCCTAAAAAGGCTATCGTCATAAGAAAATAAACTCTTTTTGAGAGGATCAATTGAATACTCGTCTTGTTTATGTTGCATTTATTCATATCCTTATAAATATTAACATATTACGTTGTTATATATGCAAAATAATAAAGCAGAATATGTAACAGCTCTGCAGTGTATCCACCACCTAATTCTCCAGCTCCATACATTTTTTGTATAGCACGCGTGAATCGAGCTTCAGCCTAATGAGGCGCGTTACGATACATTCATTTCTTCGCGCCAACACAACTTCGTTAGTCAGCACTATGTAGACTAGGCGTAATGATACGCACGCGTTTTGTCCTACAAGAATTGTGGACGAGGAATATTTCTTTTTATGTTATTTTTCACTTCTCATGCTCTAAAAGTACGCCAATATAGCCCTACGAAGCGGGACTAAAGTGACCACATACGGTAGTATCTCTATGTAGTTTGTGGTGACCACTTTAGTCTCTAGGGAGTGAAAAGTAATTAGTTTTTTAATGTCCTTCATGTGACATAGACAAACTCAAACAGCCGGTGAAAATATGCTAATTTATCTGTGGAGTGTGGACCATCTTCATTGCGAAAATGTTGAAAGTTTTAGTTCCATCGTTTTTCCGCAAAGAAGGTGGCGCCATGTGTTTTAAATTGTTAATCTGTGACTGGTTTAGAAGAAAAAACTGATCAGAGTTTTTGGCGGGATCGCGTTGGAACATGTCGCATGAATTTTCATTATCATTAAATTTTGTGAAATAGCGAATTAAATTGTATAATTTTGGTAGTGAATTATCCAATTTAGTTACGTGTGAGTGCACAAGTGTAGTGAAGGGGAAAATAAGTGACTGACGTGGACTTTTCGTGTTCCCCCAAAAACTCCTAATAGGTTATTGTAAAGTTACTACCACTTTACAATAACTTTTTTATGACTAAAATACGTTCTTAAACAAAGACTTGGCTAAAAGGTCTCTGTAACCAGGTATAAAAAGTAATTTAAAAAAACTGACCGCGAAAATTTCAGAATTTTTGTCGAGTGTAAATTTATTCGGTTTGAAATAAAGTTTGTGTGGTTGTTAAAACTGGCAGCTGTAGTGCAGGTGTCCAAATCACAGAGCGTAATACTATATACTGGGTCCAAATTCACAGGTGTCAGAGATGCATTGTGTCACAGAATTCGGGGAGCTCTTGGTACCTACAGAGCTCAGCGCATGGAATCGAATACGACTGCTGAGGCTTGTTTATTTATTCATTAAATACTTCACGGACAGAAATGTGCAGAGGGACTTAATGCCAAAGGCTTTTTTTTATATCATCATTTATTTATTTGTGTTTCTCTGTGTGCCATGTAATTACTTCGTGTAGGTACAACTGGTCGAACAAAATAAAACAAAAAACTAGTAACTGAAAATGTAGTCCTGGATCCAAGGGTCTGAAAAATACAGCGTGTATTAAATACACGCTGTATTTTATGAAAACATATTTGCGTTGACCTTAACCCTTTTGCGAATAGGTCTTGTTCAGTGGAATAGTGTCTATGTACTCAAACCGTATTTCAATTTATTCAGTCTAGACATTGGAACATCAAAATTGGCAAACGACACTGTGATTGATAGATATACCTAAGTAGAACAAAATTCAAATCAGATGAAGAATCGAAGAGTCTGTAAACGTACAAAATGTTAATGTTGAATATATTGCAGCCCTAACCTCGATGTCTCGTGATTTTCCTTCTGTATGTTAGATTTCGGGGTCAGGGCAAAAGCTCGCGTGAATATCCCTTAGAATTGTAGATAAATGCTATCTTTAGTTTACATTTCTTGTGATATATTTGAATAGTATTGAGAAGGTTTGGAATTTTAATTTGTACTTAGGCCATAAGTATTTAAATTACCTGCCTACTCCTTTAAATTCTTAGGTTGTTAGCTACAGGATGTAGGTATAAAGTTACACAAACAATAATTACAAGATTTGTTTTCCTGTAACTGATTCAATAACGAATAGCGATAATTAAACACTGCTAGATTTTAGGAATTAGGTACTAAGGCAACAACGAAGAAAGTAGTTGTCGGTTGGGATTTATGTTTTCCTCTCTGTACACGTCGACATTGCGTACTTCCAAGAAATCACCATTTCCACTAGAAGCACAATAAAATTAACGTACATTATACCAGAAATACAAAAGGCAGGCGGCGTAAGACTATTTCAGCACTAATGAGTCCCATCGACGTTAACTTTTGTCCTCAAAAGGCCACCAGCGCAAAAAATAGTCAATTAGTGTTCTACAAAACGTTCTTACTAATTAACTTGATCGAGTCCTTTTATTTCGGAGTTCCTTTACATTTTTTTGCCGCCACTATCAGAATTGTAATAACAGCTAGTCTATAATATAAAATTTTCACCATGAAAAGAGATCGACCATATTGAGCCCAAGTCGCTAGCAAAAAACATATTTGTCTTAATCGGGGAAATCCTCCTTATCACTTTTTACTACTGCGCTAAATTGACCATGGGTTTTTCACCCGGCACTTTGGGTTTGGTCCCAACTTTGTATGAAAGATAACTGGTCTCCTTTAAGTGAAATGAGTTTGTAGTGAGATTTCAATTATCAATCTCTAGCACCAGGTGGAATTACAGCTCAGACCCACTTCAACTATGTTTCCATGGTGACATTTTACAGAATACATACGCAGATGTCTAGTTACGTTGGGATCACGACTTTTTACAACAAGGTTTAGCTACCTATTTTTTGGAACGAAGTTCTTTACCAGCTTAAGGTAGGAAAAGTGAAATCGGTTGTGGAAATCGTCACGTATCGAAAATTTTAGAAATCCTTATGTAACGAAAAAGCGTTATCTATTTATTTTATAGAAATAGACGAGAGAGATAGTTTTCATGGCTTTGGAAGATGCTGAAGCCAATAGAGAAAATCCAAGATGGCGGCTTCGAACATTTTAAAATTGTTTCATCACGGATGTCGTTTTCAAGGTTTTCGAGAGTGCTAATGCTGATAGCGGGGTCAAAATGAAAATCCAAAATGGCGACAACTTTACGAGAGCTATGTATTAAAAGAAGGTTATCTATCCAGAACATTGACTAGTTATTTCAATTTTGACATAAACATTTAATTTTGTACCGGCAAAATTGTTCGCTATCACAAAACTTGTATTACCATTCAATGCCTATCATCCTTTTCCGATCTTTAACAATTTCTTTAATATAAATTCCGCACTTGGAAAAGAGAAATCCGATTTAAAGAATGTCAATAAGTTTCTGACTCAAATTCTATACAAGTAGGTACTTAAAAAGTATTACAAATTCGAAGGTTTGTTTTCCATGTGTTTGTGAGCGAAATTATCAGAAAAAGAACCAGAGCTACCGACATACCTTGCAGAGTAAGCAAGCTGAAGTGGCAATTGGCTGGCCATATTTGGCGAAGGATGGATGGCCGGTGGCGCAGACGTGTCTTGGAGTGGAGACCGCGTATCGACAAGCGTGTGGGACGCACCCCAGATAGACGGACCGAAGAGTTGGCTGGAATAGAATGGATGCGGAAAGTGGAGGATAGGCAGTTCTTCCGCAGCCTTGGAGACGCCTATGCCCAGAAGTGGACTGCGATAAGCTGAGTTGATTATTAACCAATCCCAGGAATATGGGTGTAGGTAGATACTGTATTTTTTGTAAAAACTAATTTAGTTGTAAAGAAACACCATAGGAGTGTTCTTTTCTTCCGAAAGAGTTATGAGAAAGCTCGACTTTTTCTCTTTGCTAAAGCATAGCATAAAAATAGTATTTTTCGCAGATAAAACAGTGGCAAACATTAAAGTGAAATTGACCCTTTTTATTTGTTTTCATCTTGTTCAAACGAATAAGTCTAAGTCTTTAAGACTATTTCAATATTACTTGTTTTAAATTCCTGTTAAATGGTGACTTGACTTACGAGTTGTGGATCCGAACCCAGCTTAAACAATTGGTTAAATGATTTCATCACCAGACATGTAACATGTGCCAAACCGCACCGGGCCCGCGTGGTGGATTACAGCCTGCTCGCTCTCACAGAGTGGAGGCCTGTGTCCCAGCAGTGAGAACATTATAGGCTGATCATGGTTATCCATCGCGTAATTCATGCAAAGATTAAACAAATTTTTCAAACATATAGCCTTGGTTTAGGAATTTCTTTCAAAACCTTTCATATTGTGATAGAAAGTGTGTTTGTACATAGTTGGTTGCGACTACTGAGCGTGGGGTCCTGAGTTCGATTTCCAGGTCGGGCAAAGTTTAAAAAAAAAAGTGTTACATTTACCTCCGCCAAACTGCATAGCAGTTTGTAGGCAGATGTAGCTCCACTTTTGTACTTGTCTAATTATTAACTTTTTTTTTATAATGGCACTTTTTACCTTGTTAAAACGACTATTGCATTCTGCTGCATTCCTTAAATTTAAAACAAACATACTTTTTTTTTAATTATTCTCTACAATGATGGTTTCACAATATATAATAAAGAGGTACTTATGTATTTTATTTATGGGGTTATTCCATAAGAAATTTCTTAATAACGTAGTTTGGATGTTGGCGGTTTGATACCCTCGTGCCTCGGAAAGCCCGTAAAGTCGATAGTCCTACAACTGTGTGGGTGGCCCTATAGTTTCTTTTAAGTACCTATCTCGATCTAACGCATCGAACGCGTTCGACGCTCCGATTGGTATTTCACCAATCCAGGGCCAATCGGAGCACCGAACACGCTATATACGTTTGATCGAGATGGTCAAATGAAACTCACACTAGGGCCTGTGATCTCTCTCTGGTTGTGTAGGACTGCCATCCCTTCGGACTTTGAAAGTGAGAGAAGAGAGAGTGCGCACACACTTGTGGCCTATAATATCTTCTGCGCCGAAGGCTAGTCTCTTTTGAGATTGGCCTCCATCGGCGACATACGATGTAAAGGACTAAATCATTCGTTATAATGCCATACCCTTGCTGAGACTTAGCTACTTATCCCTCAGCTTAGCAAAATACATCTAAACCGCATTCGGGCCAATCCAATCATGGTCTTATACCAACAAACCGTTATATAACACCAATCAATCTATTGCTATTGTAACAATAGTCCTCAGAACAAATGGTAGTTACTATTGGGAAACAAACCGTTCGATTCCGGGTTGGATCGGATCCCGCAATCCCGCGGATTGTGGACGAATTCAATTTTCTTCGCGTCGATAACTGAAACAATAACATGTCCAACCACTCCGGTTAGAAATACGAGTATTGAGGTATTAGAAATACAATGTTTTGAAATATAAGCTGGTAGAATCAGAGTACTTACTCTTAGTTCAATTTTCTTTCTCTTTTTACTATTGTAATAATGAAGAGCCATGTCATGCTGATCCATGTAACTAGAGGAACCTCGACAACTGTCGTACATAGTGTTCTAGTTTAGGGGTCCAAATCTCATTTATTTAATGAGTAGTGTAGTTTGGAAATACATTTATTTTACATATACAGGTATCATGTTTATCTGCCATACTTACTAATATTATAAATGTGAAAGTAACTCTACCTGACTATTACCATTTCATGCCTTAACAGCTGAACAGATTTAGATGAAATGGCATAGGTACGTAGGTATAGACCATGACACGGTTTACTACATCGGAAACCTTTTTTTTGTTGTTTACTTTTGTCCTTTTTTCCCAGGTTCCCAGGCAAAGCCGCGGGCTGAAAGCACACATTCCCAACGTGCTTGTGTACTTGTTTACCACAAGTAAAGCGCGCGTCGCTTCGTGAGATAAAAGTACTGTAGTGTTCTAAGACAACAGCGCATCTATGATGATGTGAAAAACTTAAGTGATTTAAATATAAACATGCAGCCTGTAAACAAACGATGAACTATTTTTTATTTGCAAAGTGTTACAGAATAAGACTCGTCTCTATCGTAACTCATCGGTTCACACTTCCCATCTCTAGAGTAGGTAAGGGTAGACAACTTTGCAATAAAACAATTTGAAAGTATCGAACCAGATAGTACAACAAGTAGCAACTGTCTAATAAGTACTTCGAAATTAATTAACTGTGGTTATTGGTTTTTTTTATTGAGCAGTGGTGGCCAAGTGGTAACGGCTGCGACTTACGAGTTGTAGGTCGTGAGTTCGAACCCAGCCAGGCGCTTTACTTTGTGTAAATCATTTCATCACCACTGCTCTCAAAACGGTGAAGGAAAACATCGTGAGGAAACCGGCATGTTCTAGAACCAAGAATTCGAAGACATGTGACATCTACCAACCCGCACTGGGCCGGCGTGGTGGATTACGGCCCAATCCCTCTCACCGAGAGGAGGCCTGTGTCCCAGCAGTGGGAACATTATAAGGCTGATGATGATGATATTGGTTTTATTTAGCTGTTGATACAGGATTAACAATTCTGCCAACATTTTTATGTTAAAATTAACGAATACATATTTTAAAATAATTTCTTTGATCAAACAGTGATATCAAAATATGCGTGAACATGGAAGTTTCACGGGAGACCGCTTCGGACCATGGCGAAGTCGGTAATGTGCTGACACTAGTCTTCTTCACGCACACATTTACAGCATGTTTGTACACATGAGATAAAAACACTTTACAGGCAAAATCATTTATATACATACATAGATATACACAAAGTATAATAGTAGGCACCAATCTTGGGGTTCTCGATGGCCTAAAGTTTAAATATGATTAGCCGAAAATAGACATACCTACATAGCTATAACATCAATAAATGTGTGTAAGGTGGTGTAAGGTATAGGTACAGTTCAAAAGTTCTTCTCTCGTGGAAATCTAACTACAGTGGTCAATCATGAAAGCTGTTCTAATAAATTATTAAAGCAATTTAACTAGAGGTCCAACTCACATTTATTACGTTAAACTGCCTTGAAAGCGGCACGGTCAGTGGCCCAGTTGTTGAAGTTCCAACTAGTATTTTGTTAGTTGCTTACTGTACTTAATGATAGTGTAAACTCTGTCTTATATTGCCGTGGTTGAGTGGGTTTGAGAGGCTCGTGGCTAAGTAATCACAGACGCACGGGTCGATTGATCAAGTTAAGCTCGCTAGCCGCTGTTGGTCCGTGGATGGATGACCATCTTTACCAACCCATACCGAGACCCCTCCGTGCCTCAAAAAGCACATCAAAGCCGTTGGTTCCCGCTGTCATCTATATAAATAAAAAGAGAAGTCCTGACTGACTGACTGCCTGACTGACTCATCAACGCCCAGCCCAAACCCTTGGACCTAGAAAGCTGAAATTTTGCACAGAGGTTCCCTTTATAGTGTAGACAAGGAATAAGGAAGGATTTTTCGAAATTCAACCCCTAAGGGAGTTAAATAGGGGATGAAAGTTCCGCGCGGGCGGAGCCGCTGGCAAAAGCTAGTTCTTAAATATTTGGCAGTCGTAACGGGTGTTCAGAAGCCCGAAAGTCTGACACAGCCAGTCTTACCAAGGGGTATTGTACTACCCGGAAACTGGGTTGTGGAGGTCAGATAGGCAGTCACTCCATGTAAAATACTGGTATTCAGCGGCATCCCAACATAGTTGGTAAAAGGCTAGGCAAAAGACGATGAGTGGGTCTTATAGGTATTTAACGATAGTACTTGTACCTAGAGAGCTACAAGGATCTTTTGGCGCCTGAATGACATTGACAACGTCCCCTGCGTTGTTGGTAAACATTTATGAAATTATCACAGCAATCGCATTGACAAAACAAGAAAAGAAAGAAAGAAAATACGGTTATTTGTGCAAATAAACATGACGCAAAAAGAAACAGGTATGCAAAAATAAGAAAAGGTTGAGGGGAAACATGCGTCACATCCACGCAAAACGGCTATCGCTCAACATGATGCTGCGGCCCTATGCAAGACAGAGCCTCAGTACTGGTTTTCAGCGACAGCCGGCTTTGACGTAATGACGCCCGGTGCACCAAACAATAATTAGAACACTGTACTGGTACAGCAAACTTATAGTTTTTTTATTATTATTTAAAGAGTTATTAAGTAAGAGTAATAGTTATTTTAGTTTTAAGATGACGATGTTAGTTCCAATTTTGGCCACGCGCCGAAATAAATTTGTAGTTTTGAATCTGAGCCCTCGGCAGCAAAAATGCCTGTCCGTATGGAACGTCACAGTTACCAAAATGATGAATCGATTTCGGTTCGATTCATTAATCGAAAGTTTAATCAGGATTTTTTGCTGTGTTCGATGCCTGTACGGCTGACGTTTCAAGATCATCAAAACGCGTATAGATAACAGAGGGTCAAGACAAAGGGACTTTCTATTAGCGATAACGTTGATGGAAAAGTCAAAGGCGAGATCAAGAACAGGCCCAATCAAAAATTTAAAAAATGTTTGTTAACCTATGTAAACTACCATAAAGCTTATACCAAACCTGCTAGTCGTTAAGTCTTGTAGTGCTAAATCGTTCTAGAAAAGCGTTTTATAGCGATTACCACTTGTCTAAGCTCTTAGATGTTGAAATTGACAGCAATCATCATCATCAGTCAACAGCAGTCCACAGCTGGACATAAACCTCTCCAATTGCACGCCATTTACCTCGATAATCGGCAACTCTCATCCAGCTCCTACCAGCCACGACGAAGATCGTCGCTCCACCTAGCCACAGGTCGGTCTACCTTACGTTTGCCGATTCTTGGTCTCCACTCTTGACAGCAAAGGTAATGAAAATTATCTTGGGTATTTCATTTGTTTTTTTTTTTTTTTAAGCTGCTAATACATATAATATTCATGACAAACACAAGTAAGGTACACGTGTTAACTACCCATCCAACTTTCAGTACATATTGTCCATACATCACAGAACTTGCGCTTATTGCGTACGTACGTTAAGTAAAATATAGTTGTTTCAGAAGAAGTTAAGAGTTTTGCTTATGTTATTAGAATATATGAGAGTTTTTCGGTTATGTTCTACCTAACTATGGCAGGTAAAAGTTTTAAATATAAATAAAGGGTGTTTCTATCTGCTTACAGTCACTCATAAAAGTCGTCTTAGAAAAATAATTAAGAAAATATGTTCGTAGTAGAAATCTACAAAAAAAAAATCGAAATCTTGGACATCACGAATTTATTCAGGAAAAGATTAGAACCAGTATTCAATAGATCACACAAATAAAGCATTTAGAGAAAATATTCTATGTAAGCTGCCAAAGCGTGAAGAACCAACCATGTGATCGTAGTTCTGCACGGTGCGAGCTACGCCGCCGCCGTAGCTCGGCGCGTAGAGGAGAAAGAAAAGCGTCGCGCTTTTTTTTTACTTTTTGGAAATCAGGGTGATCCGGCTGAAAATGTGTGTGCGTCAATATTTGTTGTTATTTTGTTTTATTAATGTGCGGAACCACTACCTCAGACACCAGCTATAGTTTTTTAGTGTTTCTTATAATTTAAATTAAAACAAATTTGTATACTTACCTAAAATAAGTACCTGAGTATTATATATTATTGTTAAATTAATTTGCATTTCCTAAACAGGCAAAATATGAAACGTACACAAACCACAAATTTTTGTTAAACAACTGTTGTACGTGTATTCTCAGCAAAAAAAAAAAATATAATATTCTTACTTTAAAAAAGTTTTTTCCGAAAGTCTCAGAAAAGATTTATACTCGTATCTTTAAATATACATACACGATCAGTTTTTATCCAGTGCACAAACTGTAACCATGAATTCAGCGTAGAAACATTTGGTCGGTTATACAAAAAAAAAAACTTCTGTTTCATAGAAAAATGCAAAACCTCCGCGGTCAAAATGTATAGAACAGCAGATTTTTTTTTTTAATTACCGTCGATAAATTATCCGCATGTGAATTATAGTTTAAATTCGTATTGGTAAGAATAGGATAGAATAGAATAATTATTTATTTGCATAGAAAGTAGGTACAAAAAAAATGCAGATGGTTTTATAATTAAGAGATCCGTGTACATTCTACCTTAAATTAGGCATGCAAAACATTTAGCACAAGTGCTTAATAGTCTACAATAATATATGAACATTCTTATAATATGGTCAATAAATTAAAATAAAGAATTAAAGATGTCAGAATTGATTAGGTAACTACTTATGAAGTTTTATCATTGAAAAATTCACTTATGGAGTAATAACATTTATAAATTAATAAGACTGACAATTTCTTTTTAAACAGTGGAATGGACTCGTTTTTTATTCCATCGTTTTTTTTTTTTTTTAGTTACTGCTTTCAATAGCCTAATAGATAACCGGAGGATATCTTAAAAATAATAATTGCAAAATAATAGTCACATTTACTTAGGTATACAACAAACCCCATCATACCTACCTACCAAACCTAACATCTCTCCAGAGATTTCTTTCTTTGTTCGAACTATCAAACTTACATCCATTGTACCTTCCCTGTAAGAATTACATCTCCGAAGCTATTTGGTGTTTAGATAGGTCTCTAACATAAACTAGTTGCGTCGCTACTCTCGCAGAGTTAGGCGAACTTTTAATAGTGTTCATGTCTCCAGAGTGGTTCCGAGACGTGCTGTCGATGTACATTAATGTACAGGTTACTAAGTTATTATAGCGATGTATGCTTAGGTAGACATAGTTGGCAAGTAACTCTTGCAGGTGTTTCGTAATTGGCTGAGAGGGAATTTGTGGTAAAATGTAAATAAATACGTTGATGAAGGAGACTAATAATTTACGTCTTTAAAATGATAATTAATTTCGAATCTTTGAACGTAAGAAGAGTGTGAGTTACAGGGCGACAGTAAAATTCAGGTCTATCTAAAACTTATGGAAGATTACTACGACGAAGACTACTACGCGTGCAGGTCGGAAATTATCCCACGGGAACATACCACTGTGATAAAAAGTACGTGTTAATTCAGGTTATAAACTTTCTGTGTACCAAACTTCATGCAAATTCGTTCAGCCGTTTTCGCGTGATTCAGTAACAAACATCGAAACATACAAACTTCCACATTTATAATATGAGTAGGGTGTAGGATTTATTGTTAGGCGGGTACCTCTCCTACATAGAGACTAATAATTTACCGAGTCTACTGACATAGAAAAGTCCACAGCATATAAGTGTAACATTTGTTTTAAATTTACGCTAATAGACACTCCATATTTAAGAACGTAAGGCGCGATATTTCGGTACCTACCTGCCACCGATGTATGTTTTTTCCCAGTTTCCATCATCCCTCGAGGCCCAATCCTGCTGTCTACGAGCGGAAGGGCCCTCGAGACTCCGTATCCTTAAATTTCCGATGAAAACAAAGAATCCGTGAATATAGGTCCGCGGGAGCGAGCGAATGGAAATTTACATCCTAATTTCCCAGGTGTATACCCACTGAGAGTCTCTATTCGTCAGCGTTATCAAAAATCGGATATATCGAGACCCTGTAGTGTAAAAGGACGGCCTGTAATTCGATTACCTACATCGTACCGATTGCCAGCTTTTTGCTAACATTCTCGGATAAAGGAATAGGGTATTTTCCAATTTAATAATACATAGGTCTTTACCTATGAAATTGCCGTTTTGTATGAAAAAAATTAAACGAATTTTTTTCATGAATTTTTTATTTGTATTAATCGAAGTAATCACCCATGCAATCAATGCATCTTTGCCATCGCAGTGGCAGTTTATTGATGCCCTTCTTAAAGAAATCAGCTGGACGGGAGGCAACAAATTCTTCAAAGGCATTTTGTACTGCCTCTCGGGTATTAAATTTTTTTCCCGCCAAGAAGTTATCCAAATTCTGGAAAAAGTAGTAGTCTGTAGGCGCAAGGTCTGGTGAGTAGGGCGGATGACGGAGAGCTTCCAACCCCAGTTCTTGCAACTTGGAGACCGTCTGCTGTGCAGTATGAGGTCGCGCGTTGTCGTGCAGGAGCAGCGGAGACGAGCGATTGACCAATGCTGGTTGGAGATGCGCCAGCTTCTCCATCATTGTGTTCAGTTCTTCACAGTACACATCTGCAGTAATGCTCACCCCGTTTGGTAAGAAGCTGTGATGAATCACACCGGCGCTAGACCACCAAACAGTGACCATCACTTTTCTAGGGGTAAGTTTTCGTTTAGGGCATTGTTTAGGTGCTGAACCAGGATCCAACCAACTTGCTGAGCGCTTACGGTTATCAAACAGAATCCATTTTTCATCGCAGGTAACAATGCGGTTCAAAATTTCTTCATTTGTGTGTCTGTTGAGCAGTGCAAGGCACGTCTCGACGCGTACTTCGCGCTGGCGATCATTGAGTTCGTGGGGCACCCATTTGTCAAGCTTTTTTACCTTGCCAATTTGACGCAAATGGACCAATATTGTTTTGACGCTAACGTCGAAAGCTGCTGCTAATTCAGCCGTAGATTGTGTATCATCAGCTTCCACAATCGCCTTTAATTCGTCATTGTCGACCAAAGTCTTCGGACGACCGCGAGGTTCATTTTTCAGGTCGAAATTTCCAGAACGGAAGCGAGCAAACCAATAACAGGTGGTGCGTTGGTTTGTAGTGTTAGCTCCGTAAACGTCGTTGATGTTGCGTGCCGCTTGTGCCGCGTTGCTGCCACGACGGTACTCATATTCCATAATTACTCGAATTTTTAACGTATCCATGATGACGAAAAAGATTGAAATGCGATGAAAATGTAACACTAATCAATAAAGAAATGACTACTTTTAGAAAAAAAAATCCATGTTTTTAAAATAAAATTAATTTGAAATTAGAATTCTTAGCCAAACAAAAAATATTTTGATTTGAAATGGCCAGTACTGCAGAACGGCAATTTCATAGGTAAAGACCTAATAAAAACTATTTTTCAACACACTTGCTCATAAAATGGCTCTAATTTCACTACAGTTAGGCACATAATGACACCTATTATCAAACTGTGACTTTTTCATTACTATTATTCACTAGTGAGTTATGGAATTGGTTGAGTTGCTTTGTTCTTAGTGAGTTATAGGTTGTTTTTGTTTGAGTTGCTTTGTTCTTAAAAACGATGATGATGATGATGATGATGGATGATGCTGGGTAATGATGGATGATGCTGGATGATGCTGGATGATGATGGATGATGATGATGGATGATGATGGATGACGACGGATGATGATGAATGATGATGATGGATGATGCTGGATGATGATGGGTGATGATGAGTGATGATGGATGATGATAGATGATGATGGATGACGATGGATGACGATGGATGATGTGGTTGATGATGATGGATGATGATGGATGACGATGAGTGATGATGGATGATGATGATGGATGGTGATGGATAATGACGATGATGATGATGGATGATGCTGGATGATGATGGGTGATGATGAATGATGATGGATGACGATGGATGATGATGGATGACGATGGATGATGATGGATGACGATGGATGATGATGGATGATGATGATGAATGATGATGGATGACGATGGATGACGATGGATGATGATGGATGATGATGATGGATGATGATGGATGATGATGGATGATGATGATGATGATGATTTAGTATTATTTTCTTCGCAAGTGTGTTGAAAAACGTCGTATGATACACGTGTGTATTCGTCCTCGTCCTCGGCTCTCTTAAGACCCTCGCCTGACGGCTCGGGTCTCAATGGCGCCTCAGCGATAATCACCAACGTTACACACTAGTACCATAATGTACTATTAATTTGAAGATGGGGACGATATATTTAATAGAAAAATAAAAATAAATTTATTCATATCCATTTTCTCCATTAAAAACGATTAAAATCACATTTATTTTTCGTTGTTTTGAATTTACCGCCAAAATGCTCCTTAAGATGACTTTTTATCACGTGACATCGTGACGTCAGCTTTGTGTAAACAGCACCAGTACAAATACTTATTTTGGCGCAGTTTTAGAAGTATTTGTGCACTGCACACCAGTGATTTTACTTTCTATCCATAAAAATTTTTGTTAATTATAAACACGACACTCTTGTTTACTTACTAACTACTTTAGTTTACACAAAGTTGACGTCACGTGATAAAAAGTCATCGTTAGGAGCGTTTTGGCGGTAAATTCAAAACAACGAAAAATACATTTGGTTTAAATAGTTTTTAATTGAGAAAATGGATATAAATCAATTTACTTTTATTTTTCTGTTACATATTTTGTCCCAATCTTCAAATTAGAATACTTAGTTTTTAATAAATTGGAAAACACCCTATTCTACGCTCCTGCTTTTTTTTTAAATCAGTGACTACCATGCGTCGCCCACCTTTGTACATAATACATACGAAAGACCGATGTTGAAAAAAACTGGCACTGGTACGTCTTCGTCAACGTCAACGTCACAAAATAATGGGCAAACCCAATGTTCACCAATGTTCATTAATAAGGAACTTGAATAAATACTAGGAAGAAAACAAAGTATGCCCCTTGCTAAATTGGCGGATTTTGCAAATTACATGCGGTTTTTAAAGGAAAGCCTAAAAATACCATTAAAAAAACATGAAAAAGCATCGACATGCGAAAATTTTTGGCATTGCTTCACTTCGATATTTATCACTCACATTGATGAATTTTGAAGTGAGCCAATTTTTTTCAGTCAGGCGGGAGTCACACCGATTGACGGACAGGCAACACGGAACCAACGCCACTCAAACATCGCCGATATGCACAGCAATGAAAGCAAAGTTCCAATAGTAAAGCTTGGAGACATTTATCGTACCTACGTTTGGGAAAATAGGGTACCACCAAGGTGGATAGTTAGATACGCCACAAAACAATATTCAGTGTTTGGCATCCCCTGTTTTTTGTCGTTACAGGTTTTTTAATGATACGACATGACTTCCATTCTTTTCAGTGCCTTGAAAAAACAAAACATTTCCAATTAGAAGACAAATACGACGATAATTAAAACCACGAAATAAAGCCAAAATTCCTTATAGGTGAGTAGTAGGATAGTCTGGTAGGTACGAATACATAAAATCCACTAATTGCAAGCGACAGCTAAACTAAAGCGCTTTTCTGATTGCCGCTCCGTCTCGCCGCCACTAGTGGTGCTCGAGACGCTAAATTCGTCACCTGTTGAAAATAATTAGTCAAAAAAAATCAGTACTAGAACAAAAATGCAGGTGCTGCATAATGCTCGACATCTAGCTTTCTGTGTTAACCTCACGACGCGAGAACTCGAAAAAAAATCAGACTAAAATGTCGGTGGGAATTTTTCAACGAACGCAAACTATTCGAACGAGTGTGCTCGCTCGTCTGACGAAATCACAAGTGGAAAACAAACCTCTTTGGGATCGGCGCAATTTTCGTACATATGTATGAGCCCTTACAGGATTTTTAATATCGGTTCATAGAGCGTTGGGTAGGTTATACCTTATAAGTACCTATAGCTAAAGGTGAATACAAAGTAGCCGTAGGTACATCAGGTACCTACATGGAACAAACCATGCATACTTATGTACAAATAGGTTCGGCCGACCCCAACAAAATTGCAGGCAGATGATGACTTACCTCCTTAAGTATCTACTCGACTGCACACTTGCACAGTAGGTATATAGGAATATTATACCTATTAAAAAAACGGCAAGTTTTTCTTAAAATATTTATTTAATTTACATCTGATGACTAAAATGAGAGGGCAGTGGTAGCCCAATGGTAACGGCCGCGACTTACGAGATGTAGGTCGTAAGTTTGAACCCCGAGAGGCGCTTTACTTTGTGTAAATTATTTCTTCACCACTGCTCTCAAAACGATGAAGGAAACCATCGTGAGGAAACCGGCATGTCCTAAAACCAAAAATTCTTCGTAGACTAACTAGGTAGACAATCACCATTGTCAATATCTAATAAATTGTTGTTATATAAACAAGTTTTAAAGCCTGTATGGACCTACGGTATTCAGCTGTGGGGCTGCACTAGCGAAAGTAATCGTCAAATCATCTTAGAGCATTTATCCTAATCATACAACGTTACCAAAACAAAGTAGGTACTAAGGGATATAGTAAGCGCACCCTGATACATTAGAAATAGCGGCTTCCACCGGGACCTCAAATGGATGCCGTAAATATTGTAGTTGTATAAAAATACGTAGAAGCTCATGAACACAGACTTCATCATCACGTGAATGTCGAGGCGATCCAACTCCTTGACAACACTGAATTATTGCGAAGTCTAAAAAGGGTAGAACCTTTTGAGTTAGTTTAGTGCAGTGTAAGTTAACTTAAACTGTAGTGCAAGTGCTGACTTTAATAAAGAACACGTGAATCAAGTGTCTTCCCCTTAACTTAAAGTGAATAAGAAAGACGTTATTGGACGATTTCATAGTTTTATAGTTAGGTACTTAGCAGTTTAAGTTATATTTAAATTACATAATAGGCTAGATTTTAATGTGAATAAAGTATCATCTATTGTGATATTTTTTATAGGAAAAAAAATGTGGCATCTACCAACCCGCACTGGGCCCGCGTGGTGGATGGCTCACTCCCTCTCATCGTGAGGAGGCCTGTGTCCCAGCAGTGGGAACATTATAGGCTGATTACGTTGACTAAAATGAACAGCACATGGGTGCTTTCCGATCATAAATCATCTCTTGAAATGTAATGGTTCCCTACTGTTTAAGGTTACCACTGTAGTAGGGGTAGTAGCGCTGTAGACTAGTAGATGGGTAACATTTCCATCACACGTCTCCTGTACTTACCCGATGTAGACCGCAAGGAATACTGCAAACAACCGCTGTTCAAAATATATCGGTCAAGATTCTTGATCGGCGAGATCACACCTCGAAGTTGTGGTCTACGACCATGGTTTACCTACCAGGTTATAATGTACCTACCCACATAGTTGGTACCTATACTAATATGCTACGACTTGATAGACCATTCGCCTTCATTCCTACATGTTATGAATATCACGAGTCAAATCAAAATAGGTCCTTGAGAAGAAACTTGAATTCAATATTCTCGTCATTAATAGTTTTGATTTTTGTAGATGAAGATCATTCTTCTGATAGTGTTGATAAGCGGTTGACAGGGGAGAATGGAAGAAGAAAACGTGTTCCCCCGACCCGTAATTACGTGGGGCAGGAGCAGGAAGATAATGATGATCGATAATAAATTGGTGAAAATCAGTAAATCCGAAAACCGTCAAATAATTCCGCGTTTTGTTCTCATCAATGCATGCAGCGTTCCAGAATCATTTCGAGTTTGTTCTACTTCCGTTTAAAACACTTTTTATTCGGAATCCTTCAAACGGTTTACAAAAATAAAGATATTATAGTTCATTTAAATAATTTAAATTAATTGCATGTAAACAATGTTCACAATTTTCATTACGTTGTAAGAATTGTTTTTTAAGATCCACATAGAATCAAGCATTGTTCAACGACCTCACATTTCATCCTGGAGTACGACAAATGTCAAACAAATTGACATTTCCCGGATGTAAACATATTGATTAGTTGTGTTTTTATCACATTCTATTGATTTGCGTCGGGTTAACAGTACAAAATGGATCAAGAAACCGCAAAAAAGCTTTTGGTTGAAGGAGGAACGTTTGTTTTCCTCGGAGTGCCTCAAGAGACCCAATTTGGCATCGATATGCAGTGTTGGAATACAGAAGAGGATTTTCGCGGAATTAAGATGATACCGCCAGGATTACACTATATTCATTACTCTGGAGTGAGCAAAGGAACCGGGGATGTCTCGCCAAGGTATGTGCTTCTTCTAATAACGCCTAACAAGTAAAACATGATGTTCAGTACTATAGTAAACAATTATCATGTTGTAAACAGATACCACAACATTACACAATTTGTGTAATTCATTGGGCTGAACTCATGATTATAGAATTTAATAATGGCTTGCCTATGACCATGCATTGGCTAGTGGGCATAAAATATTTGCACAAGTGCAATCTTTCAAGGTCAACAAGTACCTCATTCAGATCTTATTGGACAAGAATTTCATATTACCACATGAGGCTAATGCTTTTCTCGGAATAGGTTTAAATATAGATTAGAGGAGAATTCAGGGTATCTAACCCATCCACCATGCCCGATTATCAGTTGAAGTAGTTATAAAAGTCACTCTGTACAAATAAGTACATTTATAAAATTCTGCCTTGTAACATGAACAAAGCAAAATATTTCAAACTAATGTTTTTCACATGACATTACTAATATTATGATCAAAATGGTTGGTTAATAAGTCATCAAATTTCACATTATTAGTTGGAATGAGTTTGCTCAATGTATCTGAATTCAAAACACTCATGATAATCATATGTAGGGTCCTAATACAGAACCTCACTCAAGACTCAAAATTACTTAAATTTAGTTTCAAGCCATTTGATTTATTATGCACCTAAAGAACTGACATTATGCATCTAAAACATTTGCAGATCAGGCTTTATGCATTACTTCCATAAAAAGGAGTTTCTGGTCAAAATGTGGGACAAGAAGACAGAGGATATAAGCAAAGACGAGATTACAGAAGAAAGCATTCAACGCCTCAAAGACAACCTGTTCAATTTGGATCGGCATCTTGCACCATACCCATATGAGATATGGCAAAAATGGAAACTACTTACATCTCAAACACCAGGTTAGTTATAGTATTGTAATATCATTATTTCTGCAAAGATTTAGGCTTCTACACCCATGCAATTTCTTTATTAAAATTAAATAAACTAAACCTAAATGCAATAAGAAAATACTATTGAGCAATACCAACATTGCTATAATATTAGGCCAACTAAAATTCGCTTACTTATGCATTCTTATTGGACATTCCGTCATGGCTTTTGAACAGTGGACAAACCATGTAATCCTATGTCATAGTATTATTTCCATTATTTTCAAACTAGCTGTTGCCTGCAACTACATGTATTTTGTATTCCATCATTTTTCAATACAAATACAGCCTAGATGTCTTCAAGTCCAAAGCTACCCATCGGTCAAACATAACAATTGGTTTAGTGGGTTAGGCGTTTAAAGGTTACAGAGAGAGAGTGACTTTTGCATTTACAATATTATGGAGACATGAAAATTTTGTGAAATATTCTAAGCAAGTCATTATTCTTATATTTCTATTAAAAATTACAGCTGAACTAGCCGCAAAACTATCACCAGAAAATGGTATGATCAGAGCATCAGTGGAACTTCTATCAATGACAGATGAAGAGAGACCAAGAGGAGTTAAGTCTACAGCCTCCATGGAAGGCCAAGAAAGTACAGAAAAGTCTACTACAAACCCTGGAGAAGAGAAAGAAGAACCTGCTGCGGGACAGTCAGATGCTAAGAGAGCAAAGAGAATTACAAGAGAAGAAAGAGAAGATGCTATGTTGCCACACTTGAAACCTGCACCTGGTAAATATTTCTTTAAATGCAAGATTCCTCTACAAACAAGTTACACATTACACTGATATTAAACTTAATACAGTTTCAATATAAATTACAGCTTAGAACATTGCAGGTTTCAATACCTACACATGTAATTATTTACAGCATATAAATGTTTGGCAGAACGTTGAACATACGAAAATGTTTGATAGGTGGGGTCATCTGCTACTTACTCAGCCCTAATTTATTTGGGCCTGGCCCCCTGGATATTTTTTTTAATGCAAGTTGAAATTAAGATTTAAGTATTTTTTACATCTTTCTGTAAGTTTGAGGACTCATAACTTTTTTTCTAGCTAACATCTGAATAAAGCAATAATTTTATAAGAAACTGCCAAAAAATTTAAAGAAAAAATGCCTGTTTTACCCATTTTTAATAAAAATTACACTTTAAAGTTAAGAACATGGTGAAACTAGAAGAAAGCAAAAACCAGGGCCAGGGCCAAATAAATTAGGGCTGAGTAAGTAGCAGATGACCCCACCTATCCACCATTTTCGTAGGTATGTTCAACGTTCTGCCAAACAGCCTGCATTATGAAAATTATTATTTTATGAATATGTCACATAATTTTTGAAATGACCTCTGATGGGTTAGCTGAGTTGTAAAGGTAGGGGATAGACAGGAACTACAGAATGTAATAATGTGTTCATCCTTGTAATTATAATTATAGCCATTTATTTATGTACTTCGAGTAAATCACTTGTTGGCAGGAAAGTATTTGGGTCCAAAATCCAATCATAATATGTCCTTCAGCTCAGTGTGCATTTTGGCTTAGGCCTCCTCCAACTGTCTCCATTGTACTCTGCAACTATAGTCCAGTATGGCCCCAGGGTTAGACGTAAATGTCGCCGTTTTCTAATCCCGTCTCTTGGGTACCAAAGGGTCACGGAACTAATGACATTGGTTTTGTATTGGTTCAAATTCTAATACTTAGTTCAGTAAAACTACTTCATACCTAACTAAACAGTTAGGTATGAAAGCACAAACAGTGATCAAACAACTTGCTGTAGGTACAAACTATTATTATTGAAATGTTAACTAATTCATTTAGAGAATTTATTGCATTAATTTAATTGGTTTTCCTGTTTCCCTATAATAATAATCTTAAGTTTGATAAATACATAAGTACTTACATTATACATATGTATACATCTATATACACCTTTATTGTATAAAAATGACTCCCTATTTCCCTTGGTCACGGCATCACACGTGACCGACTGGACCAATTTTGCTAATTCTTTTTGTTGTGTTTGTTATTGTCAGGAGAAGGTTTTAATAAATGAAAAAATTAAGAGAGTTGCGCGTAACATTAGGAAATATCAGAAAACTTGATGACCTTAATGAGTCTTCTAATACCTATTATACCAATGCAAATTCAATATCAGAGTCAGCTTACGAAACTGAAGACCGACGATGAAGGCAGGATCGTATCCACCAAGCCTGAGCTGTTGAGAGAGATTGAGAGGTTCGTCTTTCGGCTGAAATGATGATGATAAAATTCAATATTCACAGTTAAGACAGTAAAAAATAATAATATTATTGGTTGATTATCGCAAATACAGTATCAAGGACGGTTTTTTTTTTAGGTGGGAAATCATCAAATAACTTCTCCCGCTCTGGGTGGAGCAGGAGCGCGTGTCAGACTTTTACTGAGTAAAACCCACCCGTGTTCCCTCAGTAGCCTGTATGCCAGGGGCGGCGGTAACTCTTTCGAACAAACTCGCACCCCTGGCAGGCATCGGCCCTTGCGGGCCCTATCGGTTTGTGCTGACATCTCTTTGAGGCGCGCGTGGAACACAACGCGCCGTCGACCTGGGCTTGGTCTTTACCGGACAGCGAGCTACCCGTTACTCACCGTCCGCAAGCCCACGCCTACGGTGGCCGGAAATCAGCCTGGGATTCCCGACGCCCAGGGCGTCTCCTGCGGTGGTTAGGGCCGTGAGGGCGCATATACTGCCTCTCCCTCGCGTGCGCCGCCTCCCTCTTCGTGAGCATCACTGCTCGCTGAAGGAGGTGACGGCTACCCATGCACTCTCGCTCCGTACCATGGCCTGGACCAGGGCCGGACGCGAGAGCCGCCACCGCCGATCGCCTCCACGAGGACACGGTGGTGCTCCGCCCAAGCCGGGCAGACCTCCACCGTGTGCTGCACCGTGTCCTCAGGGCGATCTTCGCAGTGGGAACACCCGGGCGTTTCCTCCCGCCTTATCCGAAACAGGAACCTCCCGAAATAGCCGTGTCCGGTGAGGACCTGCGTCAGACGTCAGACTGAGGACGCCATGCCGCCTCTCAAGCCACTCCTCAAAGAGGGGACTTACCGCCGCAATCGTGGCGTGTCCAGTATCAAGGACGGTACGGTAGCCATCTGTCGTTCATGGCACCGTCCCGGTGAATCAATCCGACATAGGTATTGTTTCCGGTTGTTTTCGTCTTGCTAACGGCGAGCAGGTACACAGACACAATCTAGTGGCTTCGATTACCAGCAACTTGCCTTGCAGCACAACCTTGTGGAGTCCGAAGTACCATACTACAGGTATGTGGCCCACCCAGTTCTCGAATGGTCACACCACATTGTACTGGGTTTGATCTAACATCACTGACAGGACTAATGTAGCCAATTAAGCCTGATGTTGTGGTGATAATCCGATGAGAGTGTCGTGCAATGATTGTTGATATCGCTGTCCCTCATTACGTGAATCTCTTGAAAGCTGACTTAGCACACCGTCTTAAACTATGCTGGGGCCCTTGGGCACACAAGAATTTAGGGACCTTTCGGAAAGTAAAGATAGCGAATTATTAATTAGTGTAATCCGAAAAACAAAAATTTGGCGTTGGCAAAATGTTTTGAGAATAAATGTGAGAGAAATTGTCAGTCCTTCGGGGCCCCCTGAGCATGGGGGGCCCTGGGCACGGGCCCCGTGTGCCCTTATGGTAAAGACGGTATTGAGCACACGAGGTTATAAACATGTGTACGATTATCGGTAGGTACTAGGTACTGTAGAGGTTGTCCGTCTCCCGAGCGATCTCACATTCTTGCTGGCAGCCAATAGTTAGGCTGTGTCTATGTTCGAATAATCGAGAAGGTTTTATCTTTGGAATGTCAAATCATTTTACTTAGGTTTTGGTTGCGGAAGCTTCAGAATTCGATGGTCAGGCGCGATGTCCGCATGAGCTAATTCTTTATTAAAGGTGGAGTCCCACCGTTAAAAGACCACCAAGTGTTTTTATTTCACACACAATAACTACCGGTACCTCGGGAGCTCAGTAGAGCTCCCACATTTGGTGGAGGCGCCGGGTAAGTGAAGGTAAAGGATCCCCAACTATAAGCTGAACCAATGGTGTCAACTCAACACCTTTTGCGAAGACTATGCTCCTTTAGCAAAGTTGGTTGCTTAGAGTGAGTGTCCTCCCCCCTCTAGGTGGAACCACAGTTTTTAAAACTACTTAATCCGCATAACTATCTAACGCGTAACTATATTCTGGAGTATGACCATGCTAGTTCACCGCTGTGAACCCTAGCACATGAAGACGAAGTTGCGTGCATATTGGCACGAATTAATATTTAACTTTCGCCGGCACTTATCATAGTGTCTGACTCGCGGTTTGTTTGTCCTGTCCTTGAGCCTTCTCTTTTAAGGGAGGTACTTCACTTTATAAAAAAGAATGCCCCCGAGTTAGGTAAAAAATTCTTATAGGTTTAGATAGAGGTGCCTCTTAATTATTCGAACGCTGTGAATAAAAGTTTTGTAGCTTGTGGCTATCTTCATCCTTTTATTCAAGGGTGGGCGTAGCTCATGTAGAGGTTGTCCGCCTCCCGAGCGATCTCACATTCTTGCTGGCAGCCAATAGTTAGGCTGTGTCTATGTTCGAATAATCGAGAAGGTTTTATCTTTGGAATGTCAAATCCTTTTACTTAGGTTTTTGTTGCGGAAGCTTCAGAATTCGATGGTCAGGCGCGATGTCCGCATGAGCTAATTCTTTATTAAAGGTGGAGTCCCACCGTTAAAAGACCACCAAGTGTTTTTATTTCACACACAATAACTACCGGTACCTCGGGAGCTCAGTAGAGCTCCCACAGTACCTACATTGTAGGTAGTTAGGTAACGATAATCGTAACAGTAATTGGCCTAACATCTCAGGCGGCTCTCATTGCGCGGCTTGATTCTGAAAGCAGTAGGTACCTACTCCTGGACACGGACGTTGTAGTGATAAGATGCCGATGGGCCACTATCTTTTATATTTTTTAAATGTTTTTAAAAATATAAAAAATTAAGGTAGGTACATATTTAATATGTAAGAAGATTATGACAAAATATTATTGAGTTGATTTTTTAATAGAGACAGACCTAAGTATATATTTAAATGTTCACAAGAATAAAAAAATATACATGTTGTAACAGAATGAACGTAAGTCCTGAAACTAGTTTGTTCATAACGGACTACAGAATCGATTTCAGTAGGTAACTTTTAATATGGATATTTAAAATAAAAAAAACAATACCTACCGCCGATTGAGCCAAAAAAATACTTATTTCAAGGAAATAAGACTCAATTTTAAATGCAGAAAGTAATGGTAGCGTCAAGATTTTCTTAATACTATTATGTTTTTGTCATTGTAGGTATTATGTATATATACTATAATTGGGATGTATTAGGTCTTGCATTAGTTATGTGACATGTTGTATATCAAAAACATCATCAAAGAAAGCCAATCATAAACCTAAATGTTTAATGATATTACTATTACTTATATTGAATAATCTATTTCCAGGTATGTCCATGAGGTTCACAGAAATACCGCGCGACAAATTTCCCCCAGGAGCAACACCAGAAGAGATTACTAAACATTATTTGGACCAATCATATTCATTGGAGCTGATGATAGCACAGCATGATGAGTGAGTTATTACTATACAGAGCAATTTTTTTTACCAGTGCGCAAGCTGTAAAAAATCAACTGTTTCTTATAAAAGTGCAATACCTACGCGTTCAAAATGTATATGTAACAGCTGATTTTTTTGTATAACCGACTTAAAATCTCTTTTGTGTTTCCTTGGAGTTTCTTGCCCATTCTCCTCCATAGAGATCTACGTTTTGGAATGGGCACCTAGCTTCAACTTGTTTTTTTTTTTTTTTTTTTTGACAATTCAAAAGTGCGTGTAAAAGGTTTAATTGTAATAAATGGTTTGAGTTTGAGCACACCGGTCGGCCCGATTCCAAGCTTATGGCTGCTCTTAAGTGCGCTGCTCGCTACGCAAGTACCTCATCCCTCACCCCCGCTGACAAGTGAACATGTTACTGCGCAGCGATTCTCGACTCTCCGACTATGAGCAGTGGAGGCCCAAAGGTTCATGAACCTTTGGGCCACCACCCAGGCAGGCAGGTTGGTTCAAACACAGGCAGGCACTTTACTTTGTGTATTTAATTTCATCAACACTGCTCCCAAAACGGTGAAGGAAAACATCGTGAGGAAACCAGCATGTCCAGAACCAAAAATTCGAAGACATGTGATATTGACCAACCCGCACTGGGCCCGCGTGGTGGATTATGGCCCGCTCTCTCTCTCTCTCGCAGAAAGGAGGCCTGTGTCCCAGCCGTGGGAACGTTATAAGCGGACTTGAAGTATGTGTGTGCAGCGACTCGCCTATGTTCCGAGCCGTCATAGTTTAAATCGGTCTGTAAAATTATTTAATCTGAGTTATGATTTACTTCATCATCATCATCATCATTTCAACCGAAAGCTTCCACTGCTGGACATAGGCCTCCCCCAGGCTCCTCCACTTCGACCGGTCTTGTGCTTCCCACATCCATGATTTACTTAATGTAACTTTATTTTCAGGCCACTCCATATAATAGGCGAACTTCAATTCGCTTACTTATGCTTCCTTATTGGACATTCCCTTGAAGCTTTTGAACACTGGAAAAACCTCGTAATCCTCATGTGCTCCTGCGACGACGCTATACACAAATACCGCAGCGTATTCTTTCATTTTATCAGAACAATTGAAATACAAATTGAAGAAATGCCAGAGGATTTCCTAGCTGATATTGTAATGAACAAAAATTTGGTATACAAGAAGCTTCGAGAATTCTTTCGTACTGCATACGTGAGCAAAGTCGATGGTCGGCTTCTCACGATGATCGAAAGATTCAAGGATAACTTAACGGACAAATTGCAATGGGATTTCACAGGTTTAGATACCGAAGAAGAAGACGAAAGACCAGTCATAGTACAGCTAAATGAGGCAGAATAAATTAGACATTGATATTATGGTATTAGTTCATTTTACTTGAACTTTTATGATCTACCTTGCTGATGCAGTGTGACGAAGAAAGATAGTAAATAGGACAGTCTGTGAGTGGAAATGCGTATTTTTGCAATAGTATTTAAGATATGACTATTCATTTCCAACAACTTAGGTGTCTACAATGCTTCAGTGAGGCTTTAATCTTAAAAAAAAAGACGTTTGTTTGACAGGAAAAGTTTTTTTACGATAAGTACAAACGAAAGCAGGTGCTTTTTCTGCGAATTGCAGAATTATAGTTGAACAAATATTATTGCTAATCAGTCAAGTCAGTCAAACTTCATTAGTATACTATATTCCTTATAATAGGTTCATGTCTTTAGTTGTGTACTATGTACATTTTTATTGAATACTTATGTAAAGTTTTCTATCATAAGTGTCCTGTGAACCCCGCCGCACATATCAATATGTCTTGTAATACAATTGACCCTTATGTATTTTAAATGTAGGAAAATGAAGTCAATAAATAAATGGTACCTGCAGATTGTGTTTTATTTTATGTCTTATAGTGAAAGGAATAAGTGAGCACTTTGATTATTTATGTAAACTTAATGTATTAAATATACTATTTCTTCTTAAACTGTTTCTTCATGGGTTTTTGACTCTGTTTCTCAAACTTCGCTTTCTTGGGTGAAACTGCTGGTTCTGAAAATAAAACATTTAGAATAAATAAAAATGCTGTAAAGTTGTAACGATAATAATACAGGATTTTCGGTGATTTATCATTAACTAAAACCAAGTTAGAACAACAGCTTCATCATCAGCCTTCATGAGTTAATGTTTTTTCATGTTTATTTTTAACCGACTTCGAAAGTTTTCTGTTCGAATGAATTACTCCGAAATGGACGCATTTAAATTTTGTTTTTGATCTGATAGGTTTCGAAGTCGGCTGTTAGAAGTTTGTCTCATTTTTTACTGTTGTGTAAATCACATTATACTAGTTAAATCTTTTGTTTGCTTAAGTTTGCTTGTACAGACGCCAGCAGGTCAACCCACCCCAAACTGTCAAATTTTCCCAATTGAACATGAACCTTATGCTTAAGGTTTAAAATTGAAAATCTATCAAATAAATTTGACAGATTGGAGTAGCTTGATGTGCTGGCGTCTGTACCTACCTAATTAATTTTTTACTGTATTATTTTATGGATAACGGTGCTGGTTGCGTTACTACCTAAATGTTCTATAATAATCTATGTAGTAGTATTAAGCATTATTACGCAATTGTTTGTTGTCCCAAAGAAAAAAAAATGAGTCCACAGCTAAACATAGACTTGTCTAATTGCACTTGCTCAAGTCGACCATTACTTTGATGGCTATTATGACATTTAGGGAGATCTTAAGGTGAATCTAGTCGAAAAAAAATCCATACAAACTTCGGGAGTGTATTCTATTATTTATACTCCACTGTTCGACAAACTACATCAAAAATTAAACATGGTATGGTTTAGTATCATTATTAATATTGTCTGTACGGAAACAGAATACTAAAATAAAAAGCAATTAAAAAGTTAGGAGCCAATAAAGATTAGTTTTTCTTGCTAATTTAACCTAACTTAGGGCGTGTTAAAATAATAAAAGAAGTGTAAAATCATCAAAACCACGTCGGTACCGACAAAGCTCAAATATCGAAAAGTTCAATAAACTTGATTGGACATTGCTTTATGCAGTGGTTTTTTCATAAAACCCGATCTTCCCGAAAGACTATTCTTGATTTTTTACGCGCCTGTTTTACTATAAATGATCCTGCAACTCGCTCAATAACGTTGTATTCCCCGATTGATAATAATAATGAAATTTTTTTGATCCAGCTTGTCCCTTGCTGTCCCCTGTATCCCCTGTATCAGTGACGCCCTCAGCCGAGGCCCGTACCCCACAGGGGGTGAACTCAACGTGCAGTCGCTTAGTAATTTAGTAGGTTTACGCCCCTGGCTGGAAGCTTTAAGTTCTCTTAAGGCAACCACAGGAAAGTCCAGTTAAGCAGTCACGGCCTCTCAAGGTTAACTGCAAGATGCCATTCCCAAAAAAAAACTTAATAATGTTGTGCGTGTAGACTAGTGTCTAACTGCTCATCACTGATACTACCTCTGTTGGACACGATGACTAGTAAGATAGCGTGCTTTTTAGCCAGGCCCACCAGTGAGTTCGAGCCTGCGACTAGATTCCCCTTAGATGCCGTATACGAAATTTTTCCGATTTCGCTGATTTACGTGATTTAATAGACGCGATTTTACAGTTAAAATACTGTATTTCTATAAGTTTCAATACACCACATGAAATATCCTATTTTCAATCAATATCAAATGTATGCGCGTTATGCGCCTTTTTTTATTATTTGTTTTCGATTTATCGACCTCAAACTGGTGACTGTTTCGAGAATTTTGTTGCTGTAAGAGGTTTTGGAATATCACATTTTTACGAATCCTTTTAACGTCTACAAGGTATGATAAAATTATAGTGTATTGTTGTGAAAGTCTTACAAACAATGTATGAATTTTACCACTAACATACTTATTAAAAAACATAGTAAAAAAATATATAACTTTGTCAAATTTTAGAGAAAGTGGGCAATGGTTTTGATTATGGTTACTCAGATCTCTTGTTAAAAAGAACAGAAATAGATAATAATGGAAACTACCTTTCGCATTGTTACAACTTATGAAAATGTAGTATTTTAAGCCAGTTAAAATTCAAACTTACTTTCAGGTGCTTTGCTTTTAGCTTCAACAGGTTTCTTTTGTTCCTGCTTCTTTGTCTGAGGTTTTTGTGCCTGTTTCTTAGTCTGTACTGGTTGTACTACTTTTGGAGCTGGCTTTCCTTTGATCTTCTTTGGAGGTGCCTCTTCTTCATCACTGGAATAAAAAAATCATGCATAAACTGTTGAGCTGTTGTTGTTGTAAGAAAACAATGTTCTCAACTACAACAGAGGGAACCTAAAATAGCTATGTATTAGGTCTTTACCTATGAAATTGCCGTTCTGCAGTACTGGCCATTTCAAATCAAAATAATTTTTGTTTGGCTAAGAATTCTAATTTCAAATTAATTTTATTTTAAAAACATGGTTTTTTTTTTCTAAAAGTAGTCATTTCTTTATTGATTAGTGTTACATTTTCATCGCATTTCAATCTTTTTCGTCATCATGGATACGTTAAAAATTCGAGTAATTATGGAATATGAGTACCGTCGTGGCAGCAACGCGGCACAAGCGGCACGCAACATCAACGACGTTTACGGAGCTAACACTACAAACCAACGCACCACCTGTTATTGGTTTGCTCGCTTCCGTTCTGGAAATTTCGACCTGAAAAATGAACCTCGCGGTCGTCCGAAGACTTTGGTCGACAATGACGAATTAAAGGCGATTGTGGAAGCTGATGATACACAATCTACGGCTGAATTAGCAGCAGCTTTCGACGTTAGCGTCAAAACAATATTGGTCCATTTGCGTCAAATTGGCAAGGTAAAAAAGCTTGACAAATGGGTGCCCCACGAACTCAATGATCGCCAGCGCGAAGTACGCGTCGAGACGTGCCTTGCACTGCTCAACAGACACACAAATGAAGGAATTTTGAACCGCATTGTTACCTGCGATGAGAAATGGATTCTGTTTGATAACCGTAAGCGCTCAGCAAGTTGGTTGGATCCTGGTTCAGCACCTAAACAATGCCCTAAACGAAAACTTACCCCTAGAAAAGTGATGGTCACTGTTTGGTGGTCTAGCGCCGGTGTGATTCATCACAGCTTCTTACCAAACGGGGTGAGCATTACTGCAGATGTGTACTGTGAAGAACTGAACACAATGATGGAGAAGCTGGCGCATCTCCAACCAGCATTGGTCAATCGCTCGTCTCCGCTGCTCCTGCACGACAACGCGCGACCTCATACTGCACAGCAGACGGTCTCCAAGTTGCAAGAACTGGGGTTGGAAGCTCTCCGTCATCCGCCCTACTCACCAGACCTTGCGCCTACAGACTACTACTTTTTCCAGAATTTGGATAACTTCTTGGCGGGAAAAAAATTTAATACCCGAGAGGCAGTACAAAATGCCTTTGAAGAATTTGTTGCCTCCCGTCCAGCTGATTTCTTTAAGAAGGGCATCAATAAACTGCCACTGCGATGGCAAAGATGCATCGATTGCATGGGTGATTACTTCGATTAATACAAATAAAAAATTCATGAAAAAAATTCGTTTAAATTTTTTCATACAAAACGGCAATTTCATAGGTAAAGACCTATTATTTAAGTATTCTCCAATGGTAATCATTGAACTAAACCAAATATGTACACGGAGCTTTGTAATTAGCTAACATTACAAACATTTGTACCAATTTATGCTCTTCCTCCAGTTTTATGAATGATGACTAAAATGGATCAAAACTTTTACCTTTCCTCATCATCTTCACTTGCTTCATCCTCGTCACCAGACGCATCATCTTCATCACTAAATGATAATTCAGAGTTTTCACTCATTTTTTCAAACGCATCTGAGTCAAATTCGTAGGCACTGTCACTATTGTCACTAGAATCTTCTCCAACCTTAATAAACTCTGCAGGTTTCACTCCAGCATCCTTCAGTTTCTGTTCCTTTTCTTTTTGCTGTTTGTCATTTACTTTGACTGGTATTTTTTCCTTCTTGTTAACTTTTGGTGCAGTTTCTTTTTTAGCTTCTGCGGGTTTCACTTTTTTGGGAACTTCTGTTGGTTTAATATCCTTTTGTTTTTTATTATCCTTCTTTTCTTTTGCTTCATTATGTTGTAGTTTTACATTCTGCGCTGCCTCATTTTTGACTACTTTTTTATCTTGTTTTTGTTCTTTTTTGCCCTTTTCTGCTTTTTTAGGCTTACTTTCTTCTTTAACACTTTTGCTATCTTCTTTTTCTTTTTTTACAATGTCATTGAGCAGTGCTTCTGGCACATCTACTGGTGCAAAATCATAATTTACCCCTATTTCACTAAGTTTCTTCTTATTTTTATTTAAGCTGAAAAAATATAAAGAAATAAGTAGTATTAAATTAGTTTATAACCGAAAAACCCTAGCATAATTGCTGTATAATACAGTAGTGACATGACTAATAATAAACAAGGAATAAGATAAAATCAAAAACTCACTTAGACAAAAGTTTTCTCGCCCTTTTTAGTTCACCACTTTCATCTTTGTCTGTATTGAATTCCTGGAAACAAGGTTTTATTTACTTCATTGCAAAACCACAAAATATTTATAATTGCCACATTAACTCCTTAAAATATCTGTACCTTTTTCGTTTTCAATCTCATTTGGTGTGCAGGGTTATTCACACTATTCCAGTGCTTCCTGAAGGCCCTAAACTTTTGCTTTTCAGGAGGAATGTAAGCAGCTGAAAGAAAGATTGCTCTCTTATGTTATGAACATTACTTTAAAATATTTCAACAGTATTTGAAGTTTTATAATCTATACTTCTAAACTTATTACTTATATAATATTATAATAGGTCTTTACCTATGAAATTGCCGTTTTGTATGAAAAAATTTAAACGAATTTTTTTCATGAATTTTTTATTTGTATTAATCGAAGTAATCACCCATGCAATCAATGCATCTTTGCCATCGCAGTGGCAGTTTATTGATGCCCTTCTTAAAGAAATCAGCTGGACGGGAGGCAACAAATTCTTCAAAGGCATTTTGTACTGCCTCTCGGGTATTAAATTTTTTTCCCGCCAAGAAGTTATCCAAATTCTGGAAAAAGTAGTAGTCTGTAGGCGCAAGGTCTGGTGAGTAGGGCGGATGACGGAGAGCTTCCAACCCCAGTTCTTGCAACTTGGAGACCGTCTGCTGTGCAGTATGAGGTCGCGCGTTGTCGTGCAGGAGCAGCGGAGACGAGCGATTGACCAATGCTGGTTGGAGATGCGCCAGCTTCTCCATCATTGTGTTCAGTTCTTCACAGTACACATCTGCAGTAATGCTCACCCCGTTTGGTAAGAAGCTGTGATGAATCACACCGGCGCTAGACCACCAAACAGTGACCATCACTTTTCTAGGGGTAAGTTTTCGTTTAGGGCATTGTTTAGGTGCTGAACCAGGATCCAACCAACTTGCTGAGCGCTTACGGTTATCAAACAGAATCCATTTTTCATCGCAGGTAACAATGCGGTTCAAAATTCCTTCATTTGTGTGTCTGTTGAGCAGTGCAAGGCACGTCTCGACGCGTACTTCGCGCTGGCGATCATTGAGTTCGTGGGGCACCCATTTGTCAAGCTTTTTTACCTTGCCAATTTGACGCAAATGGACCAATATTGTTTTGACGCTAACGTCGAAAGCTGCTGCTAATTCAGCCGTAGATTGTGTATCATCAGCTTCCACAATCGCCTTTAATTCGTCATTGTCGACCAAAGTCTTCGGACGACCGCGAGGTTCATTTTTCAGGTCGAAATTTCCAGAACGGAAGCGAGCAAACCAATAACAGGTGGTGCGTTGGTTTGTAGTGTTAGCTCCGTAAACGTCGTTGATGTTGCGTGCCGCTTGTGCCGCGTTGCTGCCACGACGGTACTCATATTCCATAATTACTCGAATTTTTAACGTATCCATGATGACGAAAAAGATTGAAATGCGATGAAAATGTAACACTAATCAATAAAGAAATGACTACTTTTAGAAAAAAAAATCCATGTTTTTAAAATAAAATTAATTTGAAATTAGAATTCTTAGCCAAACAAAAATTATTTTGATTTGAAATGGCCAGTACTGCAGAACGGCAATTTCATAGGTAAAGACCTAATATTATAAACCTGAAGTTTAATATATATAATATAAAGCTAAACAGTTTGTTTGCTTGAATGTGATAATCTCAGGAACTACTGGTTCAAATTGAAACATTATTTTAGTGTTGGATATCACATTTATCAAGGAATGCTATATAACGTCACGCTACGACCCTTAGGAGCCGAGCAAAGAGATAAAAGTCACGAATACGAAGTACTCGCATGAGCAGGCGGTTCAAGCGACGGGATGGGTTGGGAGAGCAAGAAATTTGACGCGAAAGAAGTCGCAAGCAGAAACTAGTCTTAATATTGCACTGTTACATAGATAATCAATTATTTATTTGAATCGAAACATTAGAATGCACCTAAACATAAGTATCAAATTACAGCCAAAACTGCTTATAACAACATTAAAGGGATGTTGTTATAAATGGTTTTGACGGTTTTATGTTGTATTTACTGTAGAATGTTCACATGAGTAACAGCTAGACTATTCTGAATTAGTACATGACAGTAATGTTTGTCAAAAGCCTTTACCTTTTATCAACCTCTTTCCCATGAGATAATTGTTCATGGTCTCAGCTACAATCTGCCCTACTGCTGGCTCCCTGAACTCTACAAAGGCAAAACCTTTAGAGTTGCCCGTGCGTTTTGACCTGATCACTCTAGCATTGGTAACTACCCCAAACTGCTTGAAATATTCGGTCATTTGATGCTGAAATTGCAGTGCATATTAATTTAACGTAATATTTAACAAATTTTGCATAACAAAGAACTGGCAATAGGCTCGCACCCTATCACATTGGACTTGAAACTTATCTGGTAAAATGTAGGCGTACAATATGTACACCTCTGCCCGACTCTTCGGAGGTAAAAGGCGTGATATTATGTTAGGTATTCAAAACCATTTTATTTTTGTATTTTTACTAAAAACAGAACTAACCTCATAAAATCCATGCGGAATATGCGATAAATACACCAGTCCTCTTTCTTTACGCCTCTTCTTTTTATTGATTTTGCCACCTTTTAGTTTCATACTAAACGGTTTCTCCGGCTCAATCTTTTCATCTTTCTTCTGAGGCTCGGCTTTTCCTTCATTTTTCTGTAAAAATAAATAAAGAATCAGGCATGTTATTTATAACCCCACTTTTTATAGACCTAATATTTGGCAGTACCAACCTTAATTAACTTTTTGATACCCCTAATTGATTTTACAAACTTTCTCTGTTTCTTCGAGTCTAACGCTACGTTTTCTTCCATAATTATTATTGGAAATATCAATAATTATGCGGTACAAACCCAATCAATACCGCACGTGTGATAACAAAGTTGATCACTGTTAGTTGAATTGACACTTGACAGTGACAGTGACACTATTTTTTTATTTTTGTAAATTAGTTTTCTGGCCTGGTTTCAGAGACCTTTTAGCCAAGTCTTTATTAGGAAAGAACGTATTCTAGTCATAACAAAGTTATTGTAAAGCGGTAGTAACTTTACAATAACCTATTGGGAGTTTTTGGGGGAACACGAAAAGTCCACGTTAGTCACTGATTTTCACCTTCACTACACTTGTGCACTCACACGTAACTAAATTGGATAATTCACTACCAAAATTATACAATTTAATTCGCTATTTCACAAAATTTTATGATAATGAAAATTCATGCGACATGTTCCAACGCGATCCCGCCAAAAACTCCCCAGTGACTAGCGATGGGCTTTGAATCAACGAACTAGTTGAATCAACCGTTGATCTCCTGTCAACGGATTAACGTTGACTGTTAATAAATCAACTATTTAAATTCGTCAACGACGTTTATGACTCAACTAGTTAAATTTGTCAACGACGTTTATGACTCAACTAGTTAAATTTGTCAACGACGTTTATGACTCAACGAGTTAAATTTGTCAACGACGTTTATGAATTTGACTCGTTTATTATTCAACTAAATTCGAGAACGCAAACGCAACGAGAAACCAGTTCATACTGGTTTCATGGTTTGTTTACGTTTAGAAACGAAGTTCACTTTCTATATTTTTGTTTCACTCAGTTTGTGACAAGTTGCGCACAGAGTTTTTTGTTGTTTATCGTAAATAATAATACTTAGACTTTTTAGTTAGATAATATTTAAAGGAACAGTGTTAGGTGTGTTGTTTTTGTAAATAGGTACCTACTTATGATTGTTTATACCTATTTGCATTTAAAATTTCAGGACGTACTCAGAGTAATTTGAAAAAGATTATTCTAGCGGGAAGCTGTCTGTAACGTGTGCAAGGAGAAAATACCTATCATACAAAAATATCACGGCAAAAAAAAAGCTACTTAAAACGGAAATCAGTTTTTTCGTCTCGATCATCAAGTTTCATATTTGAATCAAAATTAGCATTATATTCGGTCAGTAGATGTAGCTCAGAGACTAGTTCAACTCGTTGATCATCGCGGCGTTGAATAAAACCGTCCGTTGACGAATTTAACTAGTTGATCAACTAGTTAACGAATGTGAATCAACGTTGACGTTTCGTTAACGGAAAAACCTTCAACGACCCATCGCTACCAGTGACACTATAGGCTGACAGTTACGCTAGTGTTGATATGATGTAGTGTGGAGTGGAGCGCAGTTTCTCCCACGTCAACGAATAAAATCGTACTTTCGTATACCTCGGAAGACAGGATGCGATCTGCGATTAAATCTCACGCTCAATGCCGGGTTCATAGAAAATATAACAATGGTGAAGGCATAAGCTTAATATTGTAACCAAAAAAAATGTGGCTGTCATGGGATGCGCGTTTCACTTATGCTACGACTACATTGTCGCGTTATCGCAAACTTCGATTAGCGTTCTCTCTGTTGTCATCGAGACGTCAAGCTATGTGTGGTACAGAGAGCGCTACTTGTAATTCGCGCTATTGCGGCAGTGTAGCCGGGTATGACGGTATTAGTGATAGCGTGCACTGCGGTGCGGTGGAATGTGGTGCGTTATTTCTGCCGCACGGTAAAACAGACGCAATTATGAGTGGCTCCACTGGCAGTAAAAAAAAACACGTGTAAAAAGAATGAATTTACCGAACAGTTTAGGGAGCATCCCTTGACGTCCTAAATGCATAGCAAGGTCTACTTATTCGCAATATATAAATATTTATGGGTTGTTATTTGTATACATATGTGACAGTTGTTACAGGTAGTCGGAAGCCTGATAGTCTGACAACTAGTCTTAACAAGGAGTATCGTGTTACCCAGTAACTGGGTTGTGGAGGTCAGATTGGCAGTCGCTCCATGTAAAATACTGGTAAAAACAATTTCAGATGGCTATTGCTTAATTGGTTTCTTGGTGAGTTTTTTTCCACAGCAGTGCGCCCACTTCTATGACATACCATACTTCACAGATTATGCGGTAAAAAACGCACGGCAGTGCGTGCTTGGCCTTACGCTGTTACCACAACAACACCGCGACGCACGCTATAGGTGGGTCCGTAGCGCGAATTTTCTAATAGTGATGGGTAACTCATCAATTTTATGTGAGGATGAGGGAGCCCCTCAATTTGCTTCGTGAGGTCCTCACGAGGGACCCCTCATTTGAGGTGAGGAATCGTACGACGGCGTATTCGCCTCACGACTCGCGAGCCCGAGCCGAACTCAAACGAAGCTCCAAATGAGCGAGGCGGGCGGGTGCAACGACGACTCACGAGTACTCACGAGTCACGACTCTCCGATAATCCGATTATTCACGTCCTCACTCTCTCACACACATCATTTTCTTTCGGTTATAAATTTTAGACCGCCAAAATAAACGAATCAATGACCATTTATTACCAATCTAATGCTAATGCTTTTAGAGTTCATAATAATTAATCGTAGCTGAAATAATTTTAAATAATGTTTACTGTGCCACGGTGTTGTCCAAACTTCAAGATCACACCTCACCTCACTCATTCTCAATTCTCCATACAATTTTTGAGTCGGTTCATTCGCTCACTGAGCTCACTCAATTACTCAATCCTCATTCGCGAGTCACGAACTCGCTTGCCTCGATTTCCTATTGTCAATAATGTCAATGTCAATTTTTAAATGAGGGGTGATGAGGAATGAGGTGGTTCAATATTGAAATTCGAGTAACTCTTTCAATTTGCGATCACGAGTACCTCAAATGAGGGGCCTCATGAGTGAGGGACGCATCACTATTTTCTAACAAAACATGTCAGCAAAACCGCCAGTCCGTTGCGCCTATTGTTGTTATTGTTTTTGTTTTATTTCAAAAATGAGTTCTGATGAAGAAGACGTGGAAGAAGAGCAATAGTAGTTTTAGTTCTCCAAAGAAGAAACAGAAAAAAATTCTGGGTCCGACCCTACATGCAACCTCATTCGTTCAATATATGTCAAGAATAGTGAAAATTGATGATAGGTTGATAGGTTCGGTATAATTTGTTTAAGATGTTCAGAAAGTGATTTTCAAGAGCTGTAATCATTAATTTTGCCGAAATAGAGAAGAAAATAACCTGGAGAAACGATGTGATTCCTCCTGACAGGAAATTAGGTGTGACTTTACGCTTTTTAGAGACCGGAGACAATTACACCAGCATGATGTAACAATAACTTGATTCCGTCTTCCTCTAGTGAGCGCAAACACAAAATGCGTCACTTTCCCTCCCCGCAGGCGAACGCGGGTGTAATACCCGGCTATTGGAATCCGATCAGTAGTTCCGAAGATTAACCCTGCATAAAGCCAGGTCCGCTGCGCCGAAATACGAAACGGAGGAAACTCTAAACACGATTAATTGAGCTATTCGTTCATTTACCCACATAACGTAATAGGTAAACATTGACAAGATAATAACGTTGATAAATATTATTGAAAATTAATTTGCACAAAGTAGATTTTTTCTATACATAATAATTTTCAAATATTTGACAAATGGACCTCCATTTGTCAAATATTATTGACCCTTCTATTCTTTTCTCAGACGCAAAGTAGAAGCACAGATTAAGTGTTAAAAGTAATTACGTACCTACCATTACAATGCAAAACGCGAAATAGGCAAGTTTAAACAATTTACCTATTTTAAAAAACGATAGAAAAACAAATTAGAAACTCACATTTGTGTATCCGCGGGTAAAATGGTAAAAGATAAGTTTTTGTCTCTTCTCTTGCTGGATCTACATCGATCAACTGCACATAATACAACAGAATCAGCCACCATATTATAAGAACCGCTGAGAGCCCACTGAGAAAAGGGCCGCGAGCGGCCCGACGGCCGGTAGGTAGTTATCGCGCGTAAGTACATGTAGTGTCATAGCACTGGTAGTATGTACAGCAATGTACAGAGGCCAGCACATCAAACTACCCCAATCTGTCAAATTTCTTTGATAGTTTTTCAACTTTATTCCAGAGGAATAAGGTTCATGTTCAGGGAAAAATTGACAGTTTGGGATGGCTTGACCTGCAGGCGACTACAAAGAAAAACAATTTTAGAGCTTGTAATAAAATATTTTTTTGTTAACTCGACATAGTGCCAAGAGATATTTAAGGAAAACGCAAACACGCTTGCTTAATTTCTCAAAACTTAGATTTCTTAATCTAATTAGTTTTTTTTTTTTATAAATGCAATTGCATGTTTCTAGTATTTCTGGCAAACTGTCATTGAAACAACAATTTATGTGATTGTTACAATGATGTTAATACATTTAAATACACATTACTCTTATAAATGTATTTAAATTATAATTTAATTACCGCCACTAGCCTTTTATGCCCCTCTCAGACCAAAATCCCGAGTCCGTTCCTGATAGAATCAGTTTTAGCGACTTTCTGGCTGGCGACTTTTCACATTGAGTCTGGCGAGTCGAATTTTTCGGAGTTGGCAACACTGGTCTGTCAGTCTGTGGACTGAGGCTTCTTTTCCTTTTTTCTGTTTCTCTCTCTTGATGTCTCATGTCCATATGTGTTCTGTGCTCATGTCTGTCCGCAGCTTCACTGCTTGGGTTAAAAAAATGTACTCTGTGCCAGTGTGACCATTTGTGGCAGATTTCTGCCATTTTGGCAGATTTCGCTCCAAAATTTTGCCTGTGGCAGATCATGCTGACGATTTACAAAAGTGGCAGATTTTGGCAGATTTAAAAGTTTTCATGAAAATTCACAATACCTAATTTGAATTTTCAATGAATTTATCTTTTTTTTTAAAGTACAGAGGCCAGCACATCAAGCTACCCCAATCTGTCAAATTTCTTTGATAGTTTTTAAACTTTATAACAAAGGAATAAGGTTTATGTTCAATTGGGAAAATTTGACAGTTTGGGATAGGTTGACCTGCTGGCGACTGTACATCAGGTTTTATATATATTTAGATTATAAATGATTTTGTTGAACTGGCAACTTCTGGTTCATGGCCAAATTATACCGGGATTTCCCGCTAATTCTGTTTTTATACAAGTGGATCATATGATTATGAACTGTAATCAAACTGGAATAGTGTTCATATTCTTATCTTCTTTTATAGAATTCGTTTCCAATCAACTTTTGATTTTACTTCATTCTACTTTGATGTGTATCGTGTGCGGTTCTGTGTAACGATTTATGAATAAATTATGAAGAGAAAATACGAGCGTTCTTATCGACCTGAGTGGGAGCAAGATCCTTTGCTTTCTTCCTGGTTGTCGAGGGCTAAGGATGACCAGGATGTTGCATTCTGTAAAGCTTGCAACTGTAAATTAATTACCAGATTATCTTCTTTAAAAGAACATGGATCATCTCAGAAACATAAAAAAAACATAATTGGGTATAGTGGCCAATCATCGGTAAGTACTTTTCAAGAAGTATAAATATATACCGGGTAAAATGGGGTGAATAGAGACTGCAGGGGTGAATCGAAACGAAACTGTAAAAGTGGATTTTAACAGTAAACACATTAGTCCTTTTTGGCTACAAACGATCATAATTTCAACAGTAAAATCAATTTTAAAGTTTCGCATCGATTCACCTCTGTAGTCTCATTCACCCCGTTTTACGGTAGTCAGTTTGTTCAAAGATTTTTTTTTAATTATTAATTTTCCGTTTCAGGTTCAACAGTTTTTTAAGAAAACTCCGTTAGAAGAGGAAGTGAAAAAGGCGGAACTTAATTTTTGTGCTATGCTAGTGGAACACAATTTACCTTTTCGCTAAATGGACCATTTGAGCGAAATAATATCAAAAAGTTTCCACGATTCTGAAATCGCCAAACAATTTTCCTGCAAGAGGACTAAAGCAGCAGCGGTAACGTATAATGTGTTGAAGCCTAATTTAGAAGAGGAAATGCTCGCCGATTTAAAATCGTGTGAAAATATGAAAACACGTCAACCGATGTTTTCTTTAATTATTGATGAGACCACAGATGTTACAACCACTTCGATGCTTGCAGTTGTAACCAAATATTATTCTGAAAAAGATCTCCAAGTAAAAACTAAATTTTTAACTTTGGTTGACTTGAACGGGGCTGATGCGCAATCATTGTTTAATGCACTTTCCAGGGCTTTGACTAATGCTAACCTTAATATTAAAGATGCTATTGGTTTTGGGGCGGATACCACTAACGTCATGTTCGGGGAACAAGGTGGTATTGTTGCTAAAATAAGAGATATAAATCCACATTGCATGTTTATTAAATGTGTCTGCCATTCTACCGCTTTGTGTGTATCGCACGCTAGTAAAAACACCATACCGCGGGCTATTAACCAAATAGTACAGGAAGTTTACGGATACTTTTCACATAGTAGCAAAAGACAAAGATAATTTGTCGAATACCAAGATTTTATTGGCGCTGAAAAGCATAAAATATTAAGACATTACGAAATTCGCTGGCTATGTTTGCACGCTTGCATCAAAAGAATTTTAGAGCAATGGGATGCCCTTAAACTTTTTTTTCAGTCGCAGTTTTTGGAAGACAGAAATATTTCATCAGAATTCTTGTTCAATAGTTTGAATGACAAGATATATAAACTGTATTTTTATGCCCTGGATTATATATTGCAAATTGTAAACAAACTAAACATTATATTTCAAGGAGATTACACAACAGTCCACACAGCATTCAAAGACATTTCCGAAGTGTATATGAGCCTTTTAAGTTGTTATATGAAAGGAAATTATTTGCAAAACACAGATCCACTTTCAATTGATCCAAAATCCTGTGTGAACTTTTTGCCCCTAAAAGATATGTATTTAGGCGTTAATGTGAGCACTGAAATCGATCGCATAGCCGTAGACGTGAGTTTGAAACCTGGAATACAATCATTCCTTCAAAGAATGCAAACATTTCTGACTGAACTGTGTACTCAATTAAAGACACGGTTGCCACTGAGCAATATTTTCAAAGATTTACAGTTCTTGGATCCACAGCATGTAGTTTACAAAGATTTTACGTCAACTTTAAACGTTGCAAAGAATTTTCCCAACATAGTAGACGAAAACAACATTCAAAAAGTTGATGACGAACTTCGACAAATTAAATTCGATAAAAGTGTAAAAGACTTGTTAGAATCAGGTGGAAGTAGCAACACCAACACAATTTTGAGTGTAGACAAATTTTGGGGAGCGATTGGAAAAATCCTGGATGCGAATGGGGCTATAAAATATCCAAACATTACAAATTTTGCGAAAGCGTTATTATGTTTGCCGATGTCCAACGCTTCGTGCGAAAGAATTTTTTCTCAGGTTAATTTAAATAAAACAAAAGTAAGGAATAGGTTCCTAAATCAACATGTGTCAGCTTTAATTACAACAAAAGAAGGGATTAAGGAACACGGAGACTGTGTCTCCTTTAAACCAACTAAAAACATGATCAAAAAGATGTCGTCAAAATCTATGTACACCGAAAATAACGAAAATTTGGAGGCAAATGTGGATACGTAGAGTAAGTAGTCAATAGGTATAAGAATGCATAAGAAAATGGTTAAATATTTTTGTTGATAAAAGAAATTTTATTGAACTCGTTGTGTATTTTTTTCCGTTTCCATGAAGGCATATTTTTGGCATTTTTGGCGCGAAGTGTGGCAGATTTTGGCAGATTTTTTGCCCAGTCTGTGGCAGATTCGCCATTTATTAGATGGTCACACTGCTCTGTGCTTGTGAAGTTGTGATTGTCAATTTGTCAGATAGCAGAAGTTCGGGGAAGATTGATTCGAAACAATTCATAAAACTGTTCAATGATTACTGAAAATTGAAAGCAGTTACAGTTTTATTTTCGTACATTGATTATGAACCTTCAATAATAAAGCAGTTTTCCCAATAAGTCCAATAACGCATCAAAATGTCGGCAACCGGTAGCCTCCACCAATACATTCAATTCGTCGAACGGATGTTTAGAACCTCACAAGGGAACTTATTGGCGCGTCTGTTGTCCCTTCGTGATGAACATGTTGTAAATAAGAATCTCCGCTCGAGTGATATGGTTACTCAGGTGGAAGGAAACTGTCTCGCTCCATTGGACGAGATCATCATCAATCATTTGCTATGTTTAAGAGTAAGTAGACTATTGATTATCATCAGCCTAGAGGTCAACTGCAGGACATAGGCGTCTTGAAACATCCTTTGACTTTGCTGTTCTCTAGTTCAGCTACTAAAAGTACTGTCTATGTTTTCAGTCATTATACATGAAAGACTTCATGGAGGCCTTTGAATACCAGAGTGCCTGTGTGGCCTGTGTGGTACGTCTGTTACAAGCACAGAAGGAGGTGAACTGGGGCCTATCTTTGATGTATACCGTGTGCTTAGATCTAAGACTCATTGCATACCGGGCTGAATCTTGTGGTAAGCATGTTTGGCTATTAAGCTTTCTTTAAATCATGAAGATTTTGACATTGTAGATGTCAGATTATACAGATTGTTGTAGGCAGCTGTGTTCTGTTAAATGATGAATAAACACTCGGCTGCACCATAGACTAACAGTTGTGTGGACAAGCATTATCAAAGGTTCATTTATAATATTAACATGCTGAGCTCAGACCCTAGTTAATAATAAACTTGGAGTTGAAAGACTTCACAGTCATTCAACCCAATATATAGGTGTAATTAACAATTACACAAAACGCATGGAGAGTCAAACTTTTTATTGATTAAAAGTACTTTTTTAAAACTAAACAATTAGCTTAGAATGTCACTCAAATTTTGCACATCCTTGTAAGAAAATGCGCAAGAATATGTGTGAAGTGGAAAATTTTCGGCTTTCGCAGCTATGTATTATTCATGTAATACCGTCTGAAATAAAACATTAATGTTTCATAAACTTAAAGTCAATCAAAAATTAATTATACTTTCTTGGAAATTAAAAAAATACCTAATTTAAATGCCTTTTCAGAGGGGCAACTAGTTGTAGTTAGTAGGTATATAGGCAAGACACACTCCTTTAAAATGTTTTAGAAAATGTTTTTTGTGTGAAGGTTTTAATGTACTGAAATAGGTACAAAGTATTGAAAATTAAGTACATATAAATTAACCATATAAATAATTCACAAATGTAAATAAAAAAAATAAAAAGTTATTTAATGAACAAACAACCAGTTTTGATTTTGTCTGGACACTAGATTGTCATATGTAGCAGGTGCAGGATGTTTCCAAACATCTTGACTAAAATCATCTAATTTGTAATACGCTTGTTTACAGTGCAAAATTATTTTAAAAAATAAGTTTTATTTTTCTTTCATTTAGTTTTAATAATAATTAAAAAAAAATATTAATACATTACAAGGTACTTTTGTAGTTGTAACATTTTTTACCTAAATGAAAGTATAAGCAGTCGAGCTTAACCATCCCGCAATACATTGTTATATGAGACCTCATATAACATGCCTTCTGGGGTGGTTAAACTCGGTATCATCTTGTAATTTATTATCATTTTCTTTGTTTATTAATCATTTTAATTCAGAATGAATTTACCATTCCACATGTATGCTATGGTGATGGAGCTGTGCGTATTTTAAATTATATTAAGTTCCTAGCACTCTGCCCGCGATTTCGTTACCTTGAATTTTATATTTTCTTCTTTAAAATTCCAATTTCCACCCTTATGGAAGGTAGATTTCGAAAATTAATGATTACTATCTTAATTGTTAATTGACATAAGGATTATTGCCAAGCTTCAAGCTTTTAGATCAAACAAATAATATTTATGTTGAATTTACTTAAACACATAAATTTACAAATACATTTTCTAGTTCTTTATGAGATTGGTATTCATCACGTGCTGGTTGCAACACCTACCTGTTTGTTAACTAGCATAAGTCAAGTGTACCCATTTATGTTACTTACTATTAACTTAATGTTAACATTATTATTTTATTAAATAAATAAATTATAAACAATGTGATCTGCGAAATTTATAAATGTATAACATAATTTAAAAACCTTGAGGGAGACAGCAGGTGCCATTTGTTCTTCCAAACAAACCTTTATCTAATGTTAACATATTTTTTTTTTTTTCAGCTCAATCTAATGGCAAGATTCTCGAAAAAGCTGCTGAAAGTTTACTAGCCTGCTTTAGGGTATGTGCTGCTGATAATCGCTCATCTGATACTGAAACCAAGAGAGTAGGAATGTTAACTCTAGTAAACCAACTCCTCAAAGTATACTTCAGGATCAATAAGCTTCATCTATGCAAACCCTTGATAAGAGCGATTGATTCATCAACAATCAAAAATCAGTTTCCATTAGCTCAGCAAATCACATACAAATACTTTGTCGGACGAAAAGCAATGTTCGATTCAGACTACCGAACTGCTGACGAATTTCTGACGTTCGCATTCGTAAAATGCCACCGAAGAAGCATTAAGAATAAGCGGCTTATTCTCACTTACTTAGTGCCTGTAAAAATGTTACTTGGCTTCATGCCATCTGAATATATGCTGCAAAAGTATGATTTGATGCAATTTTGGGAACTCGTTGTGGCTGTGAAGAATGGTGATCTAAGAGGCATAGACCAAGTAATGGAAAATCATGAGAGCTTCTTCATTAGTGCTGGTATATACCTGATTGTGGAAAAATTAAAGATCTATGCATACAGGAATTTATTCAGGAGGGTTTATGTAGCAGAAAATAACCATCAAATTGATATAGCAAGTTTCCAAGCGGCTCTGCAGCTGATGGGACACGACGACGTCGATGCTGACGAAACTCAGTGTATCGTAGCGAACTTGATTTATGACGGCAAAATCAAGGGATACATATCATTTCAACACAAGAAGGTGGTAGTGAGCAAGCAGAATGCGTTTCCGTCTTTATCAAGTTTATACTAGTCCAGTGGGGGCTCTGTCGAGGTGGACCATGAGTGTGCAGACTTATTCTAAATATAGAGGGATACCAAAGAATCAATATCAAAGATCAGTATTATTGATCTTCCAACTAAGCAATCATGCAAATATTGCAGTGGCACTTGTCAACCCTGCTAGTCTATAATTACCAGGCTTCTCTTAGTAATTACTTCAACTCGAAAACAAAAAGTAAATTACAGTGCAATTTAAAATCATTTTACAGTGCACTGTCTCTAAGCCTATAATGTAATAAAATAGACATGCCAAAGAATATGATGAAATCTTTGATATTGTTTGAAGTCTGAAACTCTTGCTCTCCTCACAGGGCCCACAGTGGTTTTACAATAATCTTAGAATATATTTTTGTATGAATTTTGTACTTTCATACGATGTAGTGAAGAAAGTGGTGGACGATAGACATCTGCTGGAATCCGCACAAGTGAGTTTAAGTTAAAATGAACGGTTCTTATTACTGGTGCATGACTTATTGATTAGTATATTAGTGATTTCTCAAATATGTATTTCTGCCTACTTTTGTTCTACAATACTATTGTGTTTGGCCGCAGCATATCACATCATTGAAAAAATCAAAACACTGCTATAATGTGCCAAAATTAATGACTTTGAAATCCAACCACTATTGAAAATAGTGTAAGAATACACCTAATCTGAAGCTATGCTAATGGTTAGTCGTTTGTAAAACGGAAGTAGGCTTATTGAGGTTTTTTGTGACCTGATAATAATTATACATTGTACTTTGGATTTTGAATTCCAATTTGGATGACAGAGTATAAAACGTCAAAAGTTATTAGGAATAACTACGATATTTTCTCTAAGTTAGTTCTCAGTGAGATATACACTTTATATTGGATTGTAAGTTGCTCTAAATTTTGTCAATTATGACATGTAACGTAAACGAATTATGTGAAAATGTGTTAACCATTGTACCTAAAGGTTACCTAGACGTATAATTTGCTATTTATTCATTCACATGTATCAACAGTAGCAATTGTATCGGAAAATATGAATACACTATTAAGAATCACACTCTATTTTTTATTACCTTATAATAGACTAAGTATACATGGTAAATAAAAAAGTTTAGAAATACTTACTTGAGACAGACTACGTGGCAAGCAGATAATAGATAGACGTTTAGATCGTAGCTTGGTGTTTATTGAACAACAATTTTTCTGCGTTTGACGCAGAAAAATTGTTGTTGTAGAAGAAAATCTGTATTTATTTTCTAATCAAGGAAGTTTTTTGTTCTTTTAATGTGATTGTAGCTTAGAATTTTATACGCATTCTTGATAAGTACTAGAATATGCCTAAAAAGTAATTTGTTTTCTTAAATGAAAGCCCAATGACATTAAAACATTTTTTATTAAATCCACAATATATTTCAAAGAATAATATAAATATAATAAATTTTGCTAACCACTAATATACCGACAATGCTGAATATAATGTAAGTCTTACAGTAAAGTTTTATAGAACATGTTTTTGTGATTTTTAAAAAGAAAGTCACAGTTCTAAACATAAACTATACATATATTTACTTATACGGTACCTATTTGATTTGGTATACAGCTGAAAGTTTAAAGATTTGTAACGTGCAATCTTGTGTTTTCCTTGTTATTACTTATTTACAATATAGCTACGTCATAGGTGCAATGCTTGAGACCCAGTTTTGCAACACCCTTTTAGTAACCATTCCTGCTGATCGTGTCAATTTTCTTAAAAGTGTTTTTGGCTTTTTGCAGCACCTATAAATGGTTTCTCTAGCTACCATTATTTTCTTCGGGCTTTTTAATGCTAATATAATAATGCAAAATTTAAATTTCTGAAAGAAAATCATAGTTTTTGGTATTTTAAGATTAATTATTAGGTGTTTAAAATCAATAGTTCGGAAATTCTGTGGCAAATACTTAAATGTTTTTGGCATTGTTCCCCGTAACCCAAAAATAAGGTCTAAAATTATGATCCGATGATTTATTTCAAGATATGTTTCTTAATATTGATATGCATTTTCTGTGGATCTTTGTTGCATGTAAGCTCATTTTTCTCTCAATAATGAAACACAAAATTGCACATTGTAGTAATACCTTTTCACCACCCTGAACATGCATCAAAATCTAAAATAAAACTGATAGCAACAAACGGAGAAATCGTGGGTAGTTTAACTAATCAGTACAACAGAACCCATTCTTAGTTTTTTTTCATAGGGATATTTTTCATGTAGGCAACCAAAAACCGTCGTTATAGCTTTGATGTTGCCCTTTTTGACTAACCATTTTGTGCGCAACGTGGCGGTGAAAAGGTTCAGAATATTTTGTAGAAAAATATCAAGAAGTATTAGTCTAAACTTTAATATATATTTCAATATTATCTTACATTTAGCACTTATATTCATCTACAATAAACCAAGCTAAACGAGAGACTTACATGCAAAGCTAACAAATATTTTTGCCTTTATAATGTAGGTACTTAGATTTTATAATTTAATTGATGAAATATATTTATGATACTGTAATAAGTCTCTTGGGATATACAATAAAGGATTTTAGACTCGACTACGTAAAATAAATAGTCTTTTAGACTTTGACATCAAAGGAAAAGGTAGAGATCATCATCGGTTAGTTACATTCACTGCCGATCATAGGCCTCTCTCTCCTTATATTATTTTGACATTAAAATGGTCTTACCTCTTACCTAATAATTTCTGGTCAACTTTTAGTCAACCTAAAATAGAGTTTTTTTCAAGGTTGGGAATGAAAATTCATAAAATATATTTCATATTACTTACCTACCTTAACATGTTTTAAAGGTTGTAAGACTAAGTTAAAACAATGTTGGCTCCTTTAAATGTACAAGAGATCAAATGTTTATTTTTTACTTCAGGATTTTACATTTAAGTTGACATATGAGTACACAAGGAGATAGATTAGATTTATAGGACAATAAACGCGAAAAATATCTAAGAAACACCTCTAGATTTATGGAATAATATATAGTTAGGTAGTGTTTAAAAGTAATTACGTAGATACGGCACTGCATACAAAATCTATCAATACAAAATGTTTTATATGTGTTTGGACTTTGCGGTTCTTGATAACCTGTGCATTATAAGTACTGTTAACTGAATTCACCATTAAATGCCGTGCTTACCCTACCATCAACATAAATCGCATACTAATTAAATAATTTACTGATGTACGTTTTACCACCTAATAAATCATACATTTTGGCATTGGAACAAAGCTTGTTCTGAAAAGTTAGAGCATCATTATAAAAAATCGCTAAACATAGATAGGATAGTCGATCTCGAAACTGCGTTATCGCCTAGGGTTGAAATGCTATTTGCTGCACGTCATAAATCGACATGTATTTTGTCTATGTGACAGCTAGATACATATATTCAACCTTATATGTACCTACTAAAGTTTGAATTTACTAGAACTTGTTGTCTAAACTGATGATGTAATTCGAAGTCGACTATACATGCGCTTGTTTAGATTAAAAGGCAATATATTTTCCAAAGCTTTTCTTAGTTTTAAATAAGTGCCATATCTTCGTAGTTATTCAAAGCTGGTATGTTGCTTTATTTTCTCTCTGGGAATCCCAACATATGCATCGGTTGTCCTTTTAGAAGCTCATTCTTGTATACCGAAAGAATTTCTCGGGACAGATTTGGTTTGGCGGGTCTGGCTTCGAAGAAATGTTCCATTTGGCTGTGGAAATCAAATAAGAATGTTCAATTATAAAATCTTGGCGTACCTACATTTAAAAGTTTTATTGGACAACAGCTTTTAAGTAAAACAAGAAGCGTTGAAATATTTATGAAGCTACCTACATGTTAGTGTGTTATGAATGAGAATAAAAACGACTTCAAGATGCTTTAACTAGTGTTAGGGACCAAATCAAATCTGTTTATGAAGATATAAACTTGACAGAAAGTATTTTGAGTGCCCTTATCGGGTGCAAAAAGACGCCTAACGGAGCCAAGTGTCACTTGTTCTACCCGTCATTGTAATTTAAAAAAATGTACAGGACCACACGATCCTTCCACAGTTATTTTACCTCTGAGTTTGTATCACTGCCAAAATTAAAGTGATCTTTATTTTCGTCACAATAAAGTTGCTATTGGTTTGTTGCCACTGACTAGTCTGTCAAAATCACAGTGGTCTTTATTTCCGTAACAAAGGCTGTAGTTGAGATTCAGTTAAAGGTAAAATAACTGGGAAGCAACTTCAAATTTTTCTGATCCTAGTTCCGCGTTGCATACAACTTTAAGCACAATGTTTTACACCAAAAATAAAAGTCGATTCCCCAGCAATTATTTTTGAGCACTGTTCTGTTAGGTACTTAGTTTGATGTACAGATGCCAGCACATCAAGGTAATCCCAATCTGTCAAATTTCTTTGATGAATTTTCGTCTTTATAACAGAAGCTTAAGGTTCATGTTCAATTGGGAAAATTTTACAGTTTGGGGTGGCTTGTTGTGCTGGCGTCGTCTGTACAGAATGCGTAATTGAAGGCTATGTGATGCGTCTTTTTACACCCCGAATATTTTGCATAGTTATTTAATTTATGTCTATTTCTCTGTCACAGCAACAGACAGTTTTGCAGCAATTTTAATTAATCTTACGGGACTTACTTCGTCGTGGGTTTTTGTTTTTTGCTTGTGTGTTCTAATGTGTTTCCACTACGGCATTATTCTAAAGTAAATGGATAAAATGTTTGCCTATTAGCTGGGTTGGCGGCCATTGTGTCGCGTGTAGACAGCAGTTCTGGGTGATCGCTTATTGTGTCTGTTAGAGCCGCAATCATCAAATCTGAAAGGATAAAATAAGTCTGAATGAGTACCTATTTGAAAAAAAAAAACGAAAGATTTGACATTTAAGTACATTGAGAGGATAGGATAAAGGATAAATTTTCATATTCAAGTAGAAATTCGTCAGTGTTTTCAAAAGTATGAAAATATTTAATTATAGCAATTTAGCAGTATTTTTATTAACCATAAAGATACCTAGGTATTTGTAATTGTTACTGAATTAAAATAAATATTTTTAAAACTTAATAAAATAACCACATTATTTATAATAAAATAAATGATAAAAAACATACATTCTGCTTAAACATAATAAAAAAAAAAATGCTACCTTAAATATCACTAATCGATGACTAAGCGATAAATGTGGAACACTAGCTAATTGATATAGTATTGCTAATACGTACCAAGCACTTTCTTCTCAATGGTGCGCGATAGTTGTCCCCTTTCTGCCTGGAGCTCCAGGAATGCCATGAATCGTCGCGTGGCCGACCGGGCTGAGGCAGGGTCTCGTGATAAAGACTGAGAGAACATCATCTGGAAAATATGTTAATATGATAAGTTTTTGAGAGCTATAATAACCTCATTCGATAAAAAAAAAAACTGTTTCTAGGTATTCTGAAAATTAATTAGAATAGATTCACATTTATATTTATCGCCTACGTTGACGGTGCGGCAACAAGTTTATGATGGTAACGGTTTACTTATTTCTGTAAACCTATCTAAGGGATCGTCATGAATATTCTTGTCATCTAGGTCTAGGGTTTCCACCAACATTGCAACAGTTGGGTTCAAAATAAACCTCGGCTTGTCGGCCCAAGGTTTTTAGCGGGTTCAACTTGTTCATTAAATATTTATATTGTCCGTATAATGCCGTGAGGTGATAGCTACCTTAGCCAGCTGGTAGATAATCTCCTCAAGGGTGTATTCATTGTAGGGAATAGTAGTCGGCTTCTGTAGTTTCTCCATTATTTCTTCATATTCCTCGTCAGGGAAGGACTGGGTATCGCGTTCGTATTCTTGAGCTCCTGAAAATCATCACAGTAAATACAATGTTTTTCACCCCACAGTATGGGCTACTTATTCCATTAGCACGCGAAAATGTATAAACGCCAGCACATCAAGCTACGCATGGTATGTGCATTTAGCCAGTGTCAAGTAATTTTACTTTTCAAAGTGTCAAGTAATTTTACTTTTCAATTAAGTAAATGGCCCGATATCAGGCACGAAGTTACAAAAAAGTCATAGTCAGTCAAGTCAAAGTTATTGTAAAGCGGTAGTAACTTACAACAACCTATTAGGAGTTTTTGGGGGGAACACGAAAAGTCCACGTTAGTCACTTATTTTCACATTCACTACACTTGTGCACCACACGTAATAATTCGCTACCAAAATTATATAATTTAATCCGCTATTTCACGAAATTTCATGAAAAATAAAATTCGTGCGACATGTTCCAACACGATCCCTCCAAAAGCTCCTGTCATAAAGTTGAAAATTTATCAAAGAAATTTGACAGATTAGGGTAGCTTGGTGTGCTGGCAACTGTACATAAAACTCACGATCATTATTAACTGTTAGTACGGTGATTCCGTGATTATTTAAACTTAAATCTGTTAACATATTAATATTTTTAGTCTGTGGTTGTTGTGTGCACTCTGTGGAAAAAGATGGAGAGCTATTCGGGTTATGAAGGAATATTGAACACAATAAAAAGTTAAATATAAGATAAAACCAGTCTTTCTTCCTGTGTCCAAAATTTCCCATCAACAGGTTATGGGCCCAGATTCCCAGAAATGCCTAAGTGGACTTAGACACAGGAAAACAGTGCTAAAAATAAAAAAAATAAAAACCAGTGGCGGCGTGGCCGTAAAAAACAAGTAAAAACCAGGAAAAAACCGGAATATTAATTAAAAATGGATAAAGAAGAGCTAAAAATTGAAAAATTAACAGACGGGGAAAGTTTTCTTCTATGGAAATTCGAATTCAACATTCACGTGAAGGCGGCGAAACTAAGTGACGTTTTATCACAAACAGACGAGCAAGTAAGAAAAACGGAAGAATTTAGTACGAAAGATGCTAAGGTACAAAAGATCATCATAAACACTATAGATAAAAAGCTGAAAAGTCATATCTTGGCTTGTCAGAATGCCCAGGAAATGTATAAGAAACTTTGTAAAATATTTGAAGGACAAGAAGAAAGAAATAAGTCATCATTGTTACAAGAGTTCTTTAATTACAGACAGGAAAATAAGTCTCTCTCTCAAATGATCACTGACATAGAAAACCTACAGTTTCGCTTAAACCAAATAGGAGAGAAAATAAATGAAGAAATGGTGATGTCAAAAATTCTAACCTGTTTACCAAACAAACTAAATTATTTTGTTACTGCTTGGGAATCGACATCGGAAGATAAAAAGACACTAATAAATTTAACCAACCGCTTGTTAAGTGAAGAAAATAGGTTTGAGAACAATAAAGAAAACAAAATGGAAAATCAGCTGGCGTTTCAAGCCGTAAAAAAGGGAAATTCAAGCATAAAATGTTTCAAATGCAATAAACAAGGACACTTCAAGAAGGACTGCAAAATGTGTTCAATATGTCAAAAGTATAATCATCAAGAAAAAGATTGCAAAAATAAGGGAAAACAATGCTCAATTTGTAAGAAAACAAATCACAAGGAAGAAAATTGTTTCTTTAATAAGAATAAGAAGCCAGAGTCATTTAAAAAACCAGATATGGCATTTTTTACTAAACGAGATGAAGAATTAAAAAACAAGGAATTTATTGTAGATTCAGGCTGCACAGCTCATATGACAAATGATATAAAAATATTGACAAATCTTGAAAACAAAGTATCAACAGTCTTAACTGCCAATGACCAATCTGTTGAAGTGCGTGGCCAAGGAGCAGTGAAGGGTGATAATTGCTGTTTGAATAACACTTTATTTGTTCCCGACATATCACAGAACTTGTTGTCAGTCAATGCAGTCACAAATAACCAAGGAACTGTTGTGTTTACTAAAAATAAAGTTGAAATCTACAAAGAGTCACAGTTAGTACTAACAGGAGAAAAAGAAAATGGTTTATATAAAATAAATATAGATAAAAACAAGACAGAAGAAAAAACCTTATTAATTAAAGAAAATGGAACTGCCCTAGAATGGCATGCAAGGTTAGGACATCCAGGAAAAACAACACTAGAATTATTACCAAAAATGGTGGATGGAATAAAAATACAAGGCGGAAAACAATTCGATAAATGTGAAATCTGTACACAAGCAAAGCAAACGAGGCTACCATTTGACACAATAAGAGCTAGAGCCAAAAGACCATTGCAAATCATACATACTGATGTTTGTGGACCATTTGAAAATAAAACATATGATGATTACAGTTACGTATTAACAGTCATGGATGACTACACCCATTTTACTAAGATCTACCTACTAAAGTACAAAAGTGAAGTTAAGTATATACTAAGAAACTACATTGAAGAAACTGAAAGAGAAAGGAGTGAAAAAGTATCAACCATAAGATGTGATAATGGAGGTGAATACACTAGCAATGATTTTAGACAATGGTGCATGAAAAAAGGAATAAAACTAGATTTAACAGTACCATATACTCCTCAATTAAACGGCAAGGCAGAAAGATTAAACCGAACATTACTAAATAAAACCAGAGCTTTATTATTTGATTCTGAATTTGGAAAAGAAATGTGGGGTGAGGCTATGTACTGTGCTACATACATAATAAATAGACTACCAAGTGAATCGTTGGAAAACAAAACACCTTATGAAATGTGGTACGGTAAAAGACCTAACATAGCCAATATACAGAAATTTGGTTCAAAAGTATACGCAAAACAACTAAATACAAACATAAAGAAACTAGACCCAAGAAGTAAGAAGTTAATAATGGTTGGATATACTAATAATGGATATAGACTATGGAATGAAAAAGAAGGAAAAATAGAAATAGCAAGGGATATTGTCATATTTAATGACAATAATAAGAATAAAGAAAAAGAAGACAGTATAACATTAAGAAGACAGGTAACTACAGAAATAATATTAGACAGTGATGTAGAAAAAGGTATGAATGAACAAGAAGATGATGAAAACTATAATGAAATACAAGAGTCCGAAATGCAAAGTAGTGAAACAGAAGAAAATGTTTCAGCTACAACAGAAGAAATTGAAATTAATGAAAATACAGGAAATAATTTAGAAGATGAAGTAGAAACTACTAGAACAAGAAGACAAAAGAAGAAACCAACTTACCTGCAAGATTATGTATTACTTACCTACAGTGAAGCCATGCAGTCTCCAGAAAAGAAGAATTGGGAGAAGGCCATAAAGTCAGAACAGGATTCTTTGGAAAGTAACAATACATGGGACATAGTTGATTTAGAAAAGGCAAAGGGACATAAAATACTGACAAATAAATGGGTATTTTGTATAAAAGAAAATGGTACATACAAAGCAAGACTTGTAGCAAGAGGTTTTGAACAAAAAGAAATTGACTATCAAGAAATTTATAGTCCAGTAGTAAGTCAATCAGCACTAAAATCATTATTAGCAATTGCTGCTTCAAAGGAATATGAGATGATTGTATTTGATGTGAAAACAGCATTTTTGTATGGTGAGTTGACCGAAGACATATTTATGAATATTCCTGAAGGATATGAAAATCAGCCTAATAAAGTATGTCACTTGAAAAAAGCCTTGTATGGACTAAAACAAGCTCCAATTACATGGAATAAGAAATTCACTGAAACTATGCTAAAACTTGGATTCAGGCCTACTAAACAAGACCAGTGTGTTTTCTTAACAGAAGACAAAACAATAATAATTGCAATTTATGTGGATGATGGATTAGCGATAACTAAAGATAAAGACAAATTGTTAAAAATACTTAAACATCTGGAGAAGGAATTTAAAATAAAAGTTTATGAAAAACCCACAAATTATATCGGATTTGAAGTTACTAGAAGTCAAGAAGGAATTTTATTGCATCAGAAGACTTATACTGAAAGATTACTCAGGAAATTTAATATGTTTGATTCTAAACCAGCAAGTACACCATGTAATACTGATAAGAAAATTGAACCTGTAATGAAAACATCTAACTTTCCATATAGAGAATTAGTTGGAGGATTATTATACCTATCAACAAGATCAAGACCAGACATAAGTCAAGCTGTAAATGAAGCCAGTAAAAGGTTAGAAAATCCATCTAAACAAGACATATTAGCTGTAAAGAAGATATTGAAGTACTTGAATGGGACCAGATCTAAAGGAATAATGTATAATACAGGAGAAGATATTACAAAGTTACATGCATACTGTGATTCAGATTATGCAGGCTGTACTGAAACAAGACGGAGTACAACTGGATTTATAATAATGTTAGCAGGAGGACCCATATCATGGTGCTCAAAGAGACAGCCCATAGTAAGCTTGTCATCAACTGAAGCTGAATACATTGCAGCTGCAGATTGTGTGAAAGAATGTTTGTACTTAAAATTATTGATAAGTGAGTTAATTGGGAAACCTATTAAAACATATTTGAATATTGATAATCAAAGTGCAATGAAGTTAATACAAACAGGTTCATTTAGTAAAAGGTCAAAACATATTGATGTAAGGTACTATTTCATTCATGAAAATTATAAGAAAGGTAATATTGATATCAAATATTGTCCTACAAATTTACAAATTGCTGATATGTTTACAAAACCTTTGTGCAAAGAGAAGTTTCAATTTCATTGTGAGAAAATTGTAAAAGAAAAATTAAAGTAATTGATTTAAAGTAAATTGTTTATAAAAGCTGCTATAATTCAAGTGTTATAAATTGATGTGTGTATTTTTTCTTTATTTGGAAAATCAAATAAAAAATAGGAGAAGGTGTTAACATATTAATATTTTTAGTCTGTGGTTGTTGTGTGCACTCTGTGGAAAAAGATGGAGAGCTATTCGGGATAAGAAGGAATATTGAACACAATAAAAAGTTAAATATAAGATAAAACCAGTCTTTCTTCCTGTGTCCAAAATTTCCCATCAACAAAATCAATGTTGAGGTGAATAAAACAACACCTGCAGGCTTAGCACAAGAACTGTAGAGAAGCGTCTTATCGACGGAAGAGTAGACAAAAATGACGTTTCCGTCTAGACAGTTGACAGTGTACCCAGAAATATAGGCAAGCGATTTGTAATCAACGGTAAAGTAGAAATAGAAAGCATCATGCTATGCGTGCTGCAGCCAATTCAGTTTTCAATTAAAAACAGCTATGTCTAGACTTCTATAATTAAATACATATAGGAAGGTATCTCCTTGATATCTATTCTCGACACTAAGAACCTAATAATAATAATACAAAATGTGTTCGGGATGGCCAAGTGTGTTCCTGGTATCGCATGTTTGCAAAACACATTCTATTTGACTGTAAAATCTTAGGATGACATGGTCCCTATTCTATTAGTCTCTATTGAATTTGTTTTTAACCTTATGAACGTGATATTGACTTGTGTGCCCAACTTTTTGCAGTAATACACGTATCTACTTATCTCCGCCCTGTGAACTTGTCATATCTCCTATTGAGTTAGAGACAGTACATTTTTGGAAGCCGTTCTGAAACCAGATACCAAAGTTTTTTTCCTTGGCCTAGCGTTCATTAATAGGATGCACCCTAATCTTATTACAATCTAGCCCTATCGATAGACTAATAAGTAATTTAATTATAATATAACTATTAAATTGTCTTTACGAAGAATGTGGCGAATCAAGGCGAATACACTTCGTTCTTGTATTTTTTGGCCATCAGCAACCCAAAAATAAAGAAAACCAATTGGCTACTCACGCATAGACTGCTGCAACATAGGGTCGAAAGTCCTCTTAATGGCCTCTGGCCTCAGCTCACTGCTGACTGGCAGTGCCGGCACCGGAGAGAGGTTATTGCTGAGCTCCCAGTTCTTGTTGGCAATCGTTCGGATGATGTCGGGGCTGCTCCCGAACGGGAACGACTGGAGAGCCGGGTTGCGGTACTGGTATTCCTGAAGATTTCAAAGTTAGCTTATGAGGCAATGGCTTAGCTAAACTAACTGGGGTAAAGATAATTAAAAAGTAATGCACATGTAAGCATTACCCTTCCACATTTGGGTTAAATGTCTACCTTCAAAATAAGAGTGAACAGGGATATTCTGGGCTCGCTCATTCCATCATAGACCTTATCAATCTCTTTCCATCAGGCATGATAAAGTAATCACATGTTTTAAGTACCTAACCATAACATTAGAATACACTAAGCACCGATAGTTTTAACTGCCCCTACGTTTCTTTGGCTTGCAAGGGGCCTGGTGTTTATAATTTCCAGTAAGTCTTTTGCTATAGGAGATACTAGAGTGCACCGAAACTCAATAAAAACGTTTTCCATTGTAGGTATGTAAGAACACCTATACACGTCTTCTATTTACTTCGAAAAGCTCTGACGTCACCGTAATAAATGTTGATAAGTGATTATACATGTAAACAAGTAAACAATCTGAGTCTATTTATACTTTTACGATATAATAACGAACACTTTTATGAACACTAAAGATTCATTAACACTCAAGCGAGTGTACCAAATGTGACACATGGGTCTAATAGACACATAAAACCGAGTATTTATGCTGAAACGACGTGAAAACTAAATGAACTCCTTTGATAGGTAGGTATTAGTTATTTTTATTGTCACTACTTCAGTAATAAAGGTTATGACCGTATATGAAGTGCTTATTAAAGCAATTTGAAATAAATGTAAAAGTTCAATCGTGTTAAGAAAGTGTTTGTATTAAATCTAGAAAGTCAAAAAAAGTTGCAAAAAAGAGATCGCGAAACATATTTAGTATCTCGTAGCCACGTCTACACCGTAGACTTCGTGTAGCACATTGCTACGAGCGCTACGAAATTCCGTAGCGCATCGGTCATGTTGTCAATTTCGTGAAAAATAAAAGTCGATAAAAATAATGCCGTGTATGTTTTAAATTATTGTTTATAATTAATATTATTATAAAAGTTTATAACAACTAGAACTGCTTTATTCAATTAAATATTGCATAATTTTCGAAAACATAAACCCAGTTAAAATGTTTCAATTTCGCCCACCTTTCTGAGAGATAGTGCAGGTTATTCTGAGATCTCTTGGAAATAATATGAAAGCAATCACCGCAGCGTTGTATAATACTTTGAAATTCTAGCATTATGTTCAATCATTTTTCTTTTTAAGTATTTAGGTGGGCGTCTCGCCACCGCCTACGCAGATTCTAACGTGACTGCGGAGTATTTCGCTGTTTTTCCCCCGAGCACTTTGTTCTGTTACCGCAAACCGTTGAGTGACATTTAATTACACTTTTTGAGCTTAAGGCTATAAATAAACGCGCCTCGTGTCACCACAGATACGTAGCTGAGTTTTAATATAAAACTCTCAGCTTTAGTGTCACTGTGACACTAAAGCTGTTAATTTTAATCAATAGTAATAATAGGTCTTTACCTATGAAATTGCCGTTTTGTATGAAAAAATTTAAACGATTTTTTTTCATGAATTTTTTATTTGTATTAATCGAAGTAATCACCCATGCAATCAATGCATCTTTGCCATCGCAGTGGCAGTTTATTGATGCCCTTCTTAAAGAAATCAGCTGGACGGGAGGCAACAAATTCTTTAAAGGCATTTTGTACTGCCTCTCGGGTATTAAATTTTTTTCCCGCCAAGAAGTTATCCAAATTCTGGAAAAAGTAGTAGTCTGTAGGCGCAAGGTCTGGTGAGTAGGGCGGATGACGGAGAGCTTCCAACCCCAGTTCTTGCAACTTGGAGACCGTCTGCTGTGCAGTATGAGGTCGCGCGTTGTCGTGCAGGAGCAGCGGAGACGAGCGATTGACCAATGCTGGTTGGAGATGCGCCAGCTTCTCCATCATTGTGTTCAGTTCTTCACAGTACACATCTGCAGTAATGCTCACCCCGTTTGGTAAGAAGCTGTGATGAATCACACCGGCGCTAGACCACCAAACAGTGACCATCACTTTTCTAGGGGTAAGTTTTCGTTTAGGGCATTGTTTAGGTGCTGAACCAGGATCCAACCAACTTGCTGAGCGCTTACGGTTATCAAACAGAATCCATTTTTCATCGCAGGTAACAATGCGGTTCAAAATTCCTTCATTTGTGTGTCTGTTGAGCAATGCAAGGCACGTCTCGACGCGTACTTCGCGCTGGCGATCATTGAGTTCGTGGGGCACCCATTTGTCAAGCTTTTTTACCTTGCCAATTTGACGCAAATGGACCAATATTGTTTTGACGCTAACGTCGAAAGCTGCTGCTAATTCAGCCGTAGATTGTGTATCATCAGCTTCCACAATCGCCTTTAATTCGTCATTGTCGACCAAAGTCTTCGGACGACCGCGAGGTTCATTTTTCAGGTCGAAATTTCCAGAACGGAAGCGAGCAAACCAATAACAGGTGGTGCGTTGGTTTGTAGTGTTAGCTCCGTAAACGTCGTTGATGTTGCGTGCCGCTTGTGCCGCGTTGCTGCCACGACGGTACTCATATTCCATAATTACTCGAATTTTTAACGTATCCATGATGACGAAAAAGATTGAAATGCGATGAAAATGTAACACTAATCAATAAAGAAATGACTACTTTTAGAAACAAAAATCCATGTTTTTAAAATAAAATTAATTTGAAATTAGAATTCTTAGCCAAACAAAAATTATTTTGATTTGAAATGGCCAGTACTGCAGAACGGCAATTTCATAGGTAAAGACCTAATATAAAGCACGGAGGAGCTTGTGTCTAAGAAATATTAGTCGCATAGGTCGAACAATCAGGTTAAGCTACGCTTGCCGCAGTTGGTCAGTGGATGGGTGACCATCTTTACATACCAAGAACCCTCCGTGCCTTAGAAATCACGTTAAGCCGTTTGTCTCGGCTGTCATTTGTGGATCTTTGGCAGTCGTTACGGGTCGTCAGAAGCCTGAAAGTCTGACAACCAGTCTTACAAAGGGGTATCGTATTACTCAGTAACTGGGTTGTGGAGGTCAAATAAGCAGTCGCTCCATGTAAAATACTGGTATTTAGCTGCATCTGGTTAGATTGGAAGCCAGGGTCGGCTTCCAGTCTTCCAACATAGTTGGGAAAAGGCTAAGCAGATGATGAGTAATAAAAAGCACGTTTATGTAATGCGTTGTTCAATGAGGGTCATGATATATTATTCCTTTACAATAATATTTCTGTCTAATGTTTTAATCAAGCTTAGCCTTTCCCAACTATGTTGGGGTCGGCTTCCAGTCTAACTGGATGCAGCTGAATACCAGTATTTTACATGGAGCGACTGCCTATCTGACCTCCACAACCCAGTTACTGGGTAATACGATACCCCTTGGTAAGACTGGTTGTCACACTTTCAGGCTTCTGACGATCCGTTACGACTGTTAAAGATCCAGAAATGATAGCTGGGACCAACGGTTTAACGTGCCTTTCGAGGCACGGAGGGGTCTTGGTATGTAAAGATGGTCACCCATCCACGGACCAACCGCGGCAAGCTTAGCTTAACCAGAAACGATCGACCCGTGCGGCATATGTTACTTAGCCGGAAACCCCTCATGGCTCGATCGACCCGTGCAGCTAATATTATTTAGCCACAAGCCCCTCTATCTAATCAACAAAAAGGTTAAAGTTTATATTTAATCAACAAAAAGGTTTAAGCATATAATAACAGGTCGTACATTGATTATGCCAAAGGTCAAAGGTATAACACTCGCACAGTTACCTAATGAATAGCCTGTTAACCCAGTTCCCTACATTTGGAGTTTGGAGTCCCAACGTTTGGAGCAACTACGATCGCTATATAAGCCGCCAATATGACCCTGTAGCGAATATTCACGCTACCGCAATAATACTAATATTGTTGCCAAACGAAGCCCAATAACTACGCTCTCGAGTTACAAATCGAAGCCAACGACACGTGATGACAGCAAAGTGACCCAAAGCCACTTAAATCGAATCAAACCATTGCATTAACAGTCTGACACGTGCGTCTCATTCGTTGAACTGAATCGTTCCATTAACGGATTAACTTCGGGTCATAAGACTGCACAGGACGAAATCTTGAGCAACAGAAATAGGATGACCTATCTGTAGCTCAATCTAATAGGAATTTGCGGGAAGGCGTCTTTAATTAACGACTGCTAAACTTTTCTTCTTTAGGTATCGGGGGAATGTAAATTGGTATGCAAACTTTTTTTTTCTTTAAAGGGTATGGGGCGGAATAATAAATGGCTAGAACACTTTCAGCGTCCGCTTGATCTTGTTCGGATTGTCTGTTATCTTCTCGTTTTAATTACTTGCGCAACTAATTTTCATTACAAAACTAGGGTCCGAAAGTGTTTTGGATTTAGAAATTAGGAAATTCTTCTTTGTTCGAGTAGTAGAGTAGGTAACTTTGCTGATGATGTTTGGGTTTGACTCGTGATAGGTCTAATCATTGGAGACAAACATTTTGTATGAATGAGTCTCAAGTAAGTAGGTCGTAGGAACGTTTTGCCGCTCCACTCAGATACAGCTGACAGCCCGGGTATTTATCATTCGATCATCGTCTTCATCAAGATTCAAATGATTTATGATTATTTTGCGTACCAACTAATAACAATAAAGTAGCACAATAAATATACGTTATATAATCTATTCGGCCCAATGTCGAAACAAAGCTCATCAAGATGTTTTAAGTGCGGCACTTAAAAACTTCTATCGGGATTCTAATTGTACTTTTTATAACTGTAATTCTCTTTACCTGTAAACCTACCAAACTTTAAGTGGTTTCTTGTGGAGTTCGTTACAATATCGCCGAGTTTATATTTTCCTAGTACCTACTTACGTTTTTACTAACATTTTAGCTACGTTGTTATTTATTTCGAGTAGGTACTCTGACATCAAAAGTAGCTAACAATTTTTTTTCATACGATCAAATTTTTATTGAATAGTTTGTATGAGTATCTTTGTGTAACGGACTCACTAGTGCTTATAAGCTTTAAACAATTTAGAAGGTAATGTTATGTACCCAGACACCAGTTGCAACCATACTATTGTGAATCAGATCATTGGATTCTCCCAAATCCTTTCGATATCTACTTACTTAAGAGTTTGGTTAAGTTATTCACTCAAATTGACTCGAAAAATATGTTCCCTTACCTTAGCTTCAGCTTGCTCAATGAGCATGTTTCTCAACTTCTCCTGTTGCGCACTTTCCTCTGCTGCTTTCAAATTCTGGGAATAATGTGCTCGAAGATAGTCGATGTTGAATTTAATTTCTTGCAGGAAGGCTATGGCTTCTTCCTTTGACATCTGGAAATTGACATTGGAAAATTGGGAATTTGAAAATAATAAAAGTTACTCCGAAAGTTTTGGCATAATGTCTGACGAACATAATATCTCTTTTTGCTGTCTTGTTAGAAAACAGATTACGAATACTGAAACTATTTCACTCAAAAACATAATATTTGTTCTATCCAACACAAGCAAGCGAGGTTCATATAATAGTATTCGTATGATATTTTACGATTTTCGATTTAATACATATTTTGGCTATAAATGTTCCAGTATGTAAATGCAATCTAGACGATTGGATTTAAAATTCGATCGAAATATCCAATTAACCTAAAACTTTACTGGGTGTGTTGTGCCAAGTTGTATTTCTTTAGTAAATAATGACCATTATGACTGACTATAACATAATTTTTAAATATTATAAGCCTGTGTTTTCCCGCTGCAGGGCAAAGGCTTAGACATTAAATGAAAGTCGTATTACTTGTCCGGCCGTGTGACTGCCATTTTCTTCTATTGTACGCATCGATTTGTATGCGGTTTCAATCATCATTATGAAGGTTTTATATGTATAATAAGTTAAGATGTATTAAACTTGGACTCATAATTATAATAAAGAATTCTCGATGTTTTCTCGAGTCGGAAAACCATGCTAGTAATTATAATCGAAACCTACCATTCCCTCCTGAAGGAAGGCCTCAATAGCAGTAGTCACTCCTCGCTCGTCGCCAGTCCAGAAGACATATTCTGCCATATCCAGTGGAGAATATTGGACCCCAGAGTATGCGGCGTAATGATCCATCTGTAACAAACCAGGGTTTAATGATGGTCACCTATCGGAACGCTATAGCATATATTAATAAAAAGGGGCATGAGTAGGTAGCCCTAGCCAGCATGTTTCTTATATTGTGAGCGATACCTCATCGCTACCGGCGTGCGTGTATCGCCAAATGCAAAAGGAGTATGTAAGGATCATAGCTGCTGCCGCGTTTTGTAAGTGTAGTCTCTGCTGTACCCATTCCTATGGAAAGAAGGGGTGAGTTAACGCATGTATGTATGACCTAAACAGTTTGCCGAGCATGGTAGTCTTTGAAGCTCTATCTGAGACGGTCTTGTTTCCACCAATTGACTTTTACGGGATTCAAGAAGATTGATGATTTTGTAGTTATCGACCAACTGATATCTACACAATTCGTAGGAAAAACAATCTTCTCGTTTGCAGCTATGATCTTTTGCGGTAGACACAAAGAAAATCGTACGGTTTCGTTCACACCTACGAGCTACGCCTAAACGTACCTACCAAATTAAATCCTTTTATTGAATCTAAATGCCGTTGCTATGTTAATGTGGGATAAATAGAAAAAAAATGGGTTTCGCTGCTTCGCCTTCTAGGCAAATTGTAAAAGCGAGCTAGGGGAAATGAGAAAAAAATGAGGTGAAATAGAAAATGTAGTTTGAATGACGCAAGGCCGAAACTCGAAAGAAACATGGGATGCAACCTGACGTTTTTATTGATCTTGCCTATGGGTCCTGTGTTTTATTGTAAAATGTTTGAAGGACAAAATTGCAAAACCAAAAGCGTGATTTTCCATAGTTAATCTATACCTAGGCCTTTTTTTCTTTAGTGGGTATCTACACGAACTAAATAAGAATAAATTCAGAAAGGTAGTTGATGAAATCAACTCTATCTAATAAGGGTTAGATAATAGTGTAAGTAAAAGTTTCTTACGTTATTCTTGGTCTCCTTGGTGATGTCTGCGTTGAAGGCTCTTCGAACCGCTGTGTGCTGTGGTCCAGTAGGGATGTTGGTGGCTTGCCCTGGTTGTACCAAACGAGCGGCTCCGTGGAACACCTGAGAGGTAATATACATTTTTAATTAGTAAGTGATTCGGCAATTTTGTGTAGGTATCTATGTTATATGTTAGGGGGTTTCGTTTCCGCACTAATTCGTCAGTTGGACCATTGCGCGTGGGCATCGCGGCCGGCGGAGGTTATTCCAACCAGCTCACCTCCCTTCAGAAGTTGAGTATGTCTCCTGGTCTTGTAAAACATCTGTGTAAGACCTGGGTGGCCCAAGGGTTTCTGCCCGATTAGTACGGGGTGGGAGACGCCTGTGCATCTAAAGAGCACATGCGCGACGGTTTCCTCAGCCTTTGTGATAGTTGCTTACATTATGTAGTCAAGCACATATTACAGCCGCAACAGGCTACTGTACAATTCATTTTCATACTGTGGTGCGGCGCGTCTGTTTGCTGCTTTGGAGCATAGGAAATGTATGATTTTTGCATTGCGTTGCGTTTCAGTCTGCCCAAACCTGCGTTAGTCTTTTATCTTCAATATTAATAATATAATCAATTAATTATGCGTTTGCATGAATGTTGGTTTTATATTCTAGTATAAAGTAAATTAAGTTTCCAATTAATGTAAATTTTATGTGTTTTTAATTACGTGATAATCCTTTAAATCAACTTGCGTCGCATTTACAGTGCGGATAATGTGACAGCCACTTTTATTAGAATCTCCCTGATTGAATAAATAAACTAGTTTCATTGTGGAGCTTACCAACGTGATATTTAATAAATTTTATAACGATGTGCTTAGTGCAGTATTAAAACCACTAGGAATCAATCAAAATAAAAATATTTATCTATAAAATTCCTGACTGACTAATTGACTGACTCATCAACGTCCAGCCCAAACCCTTGGACCTAGAAAGCTGAAATTTTGAACACAGGTTCCCTTTATAATGTAGACAAGGAATAAGGAAGATGTTTTTGAAATTCAACTCCTAAGGGAGTTAAATAGGGGATGAAAGTTCCGCGCGGGCGACGCCGCTAGCAAAAGCTAGTTTCACATAAACCTGCATGGGCACTTATGAAATGTCAGAAGCTAGGTGCACGGTTCCAAATTGTCGCTTCCTATGGAGAAGAGCCGGCAAGAAACTCCACGGTGACTTTTTTACTACTATTTTAATATTACACCAAATTATTGTACCTATACCATATATTGTACCTGGTCTACCATATACAGGTTGTCCAGTAAATAGCACGACATAGTTTAGGGGTGATACCTTGGGTCAATACCTACCAAAAAACATAATATATGTTCCGCAAAATGTTACGGATTTACAGTCATACAAAATTTATTTTCCTCCAAAAATCCTTTTCTAGCATTTTTACATCAAATTATTCGTGAAAAGTTACTGTACTCATTGATGTCTTTTTTAATCATAAACAGGAATGTTTTCAACAAATACCTACTATTATTTGTTAATTTTCACTGAACAATTTTCTTGTCGCTTAACACTATAACTGTAAATTCGTAATATTTGGCTGAAGATATATTATGTTTTTTTTTTGTAGGTATTAGCCTTAGCTATCACCCCCTGCACTATGTCGTTCTATTAACTGGACAGTGGACACCTTATATAGAATAAAAATGTCAAATGTGTAAAATGTATATTCGACCACTTTACACACTCGTCTTTTTAAAGATCTTCAAGGGTCGTTGCCCGTTTTGTTTTTTGTTAATACCTTCGCTTGCCAATTTGGCCGAAGACGCTCGGAGCCCTCGGAGGCGAGATATTGCGAACGTAGTGATAAATGGTGAGGAAATGGGAGCAATATGTTCGACGTAGCAGTGTGGGTGTTCGATTCCCTTATAGAGATAGGGTTTGTACTAAAACTAGTGTACCAGAATTATTCTGAAAACGCAGAGTTAGAGGATATTCTAGGAAAATGCTTAAGCCTTGATCATTTCTAAAATTGAAAGATTACTATGAAATCTGTCAGATTGGACACGAACCAAATTAGTGGATTTGATCATCTAATAATCCACATTTCTACACCACCCGTGTACTATTTTTGATTTTCTGATCCGATTTGTTATTTTTTATTTAAATTAACTAACCTACTTGTGTTTTTATGTGCACATGTGACAAATAAACCTACGTTTCTTTAATGACATCTTGTAACAAAACCTAGTCGTTACCTTTATTAAAAAATATGTATGTAAAATAATAAATATGTCTTCACGTGACCAAAGGGCTGGCCTATTTTTCGGCCAAAGAATCAGCATTGCCATACAACGTGGCAATGCTGCCAGCCTTTTGGGCTCTTTTCCCATTGACAACGATGCGGACGTATTATTTGATGCTTTATGATAATTTTCTTTTTCTTTTATTTTGTTATATACCTGTACATATTATAATTTAAAGTTTTAAAATATTTCCTTTATGAATTAAAAATACTTTGGTTACGAGAATGTATGTAAAACTTTTAAAAATATAACCCTGTCTTTACTATCGCGCTGTCGGTAAAAAATACCTGCAGCGGTAAACGTAGGAAAATTGCGCCACCCACACTAAATGCTAACCCAAGTTCATCGTCCATTCCCGTATCAATCCACGTGCCTGCAGCTATGTGTGTTTTAATTTTCCGGCATGCACACTAATCTTACATCCATTTTGGGGTTCAACGTTTTTGCGGATGTCATCAAAATCGTTTCGGCTTTATAACCGTAAATGTACTTATACAGACAAGCAAGAATAATTTTTATCCATTTTGGCAACGTCGTTAATAGTCAAATATTTCGCTTTTTTCGTTTATTAGTCAATGTTTTAGTTCAACACTGAGCGATAATTCATAATTGCATTCAAGCAAAAACTTTGTACCTGTTACCTACTTACCCATTGGGTAAGTATGAAAGGCACGGTTAAAGTTTATATGGAGAACGATTCCAGAGAGCTAATCGTTTGATATAATAATGCATTAGAAATACATTAAATCTATATTAATAAAAATAAAAGTCCTGACTGACTGACTCATCAACGCCCAGCCCAAACCCTTGGATCTAGAAGACTGAAATTTTGCACAGAGGTTCCCTTTATAATGTAGACAAGGAGTAAGGAAGGATTTTTCGTAGTTCAACCCCTAAGGGAGTTAAATAGGGGATGAAAGTTCCGCGTGGGCGAAGCCGCTGGCAAACGCTAGTTAATAATAAACATGGTCGAATTTCGACCACCGGGTGACCGGGGACTAGTATATCAAAACAGCAAAATATTTGACAACTATTTGCCCACGTTGGCAACTTTTAGAATACAAACTTAACGTACCAACCATTCATGATTTTTTGCATTGTTTTATCCAGTCGCGACTCGATAAAAATGAAAGTAGATATGTATCTACGTTCATTCTATACGATCTGATCTAACAATAGCCCGAGTGCAGCTTGATATATTCAGACGGTATCGGTTTCCAATAGACTTTCATTCACAATCTGGTGTACAATAGATTTTTCAATGCACGACGCTCTATTGTTATGCTGTGAATTCTCATTTTTCGACATGTTCAAAGGATGAATGAATACGAATATATGAGTAGGTATATTTAAATAGCTCTCTTTGTCTGAAATTGTTCAATTGGAGACTTGAACTTTTAATTAGTGGCTGTGTGTAATGAAAAGTCACATGTGCGAGTTTTCAATTACACTTGAATGGGTGTGATTACAATTTGACAATATACGTTTGAAACGACTGCGGTTTTGGCATTGTTGTTACTAAATAACTTATTTTCTATTATTCATAATTCTTTATACCTACTGAAAATTAAGACCATCGTACAGTCGCCAGCAGGTCAAGCTATCCCAAACTGTCAAATTTTCCCAATTGAACATAAACCTTTTTCCTTTGTCATAAAGTTGAAAAACTATGAAAGAAATTTGACAGATTGGGGTAGCTTGATGTGCTGGCCTCTGTACTTATATCCTATCCTACAAATATTATAAACTAGCTTCGCCCGCGGCTTCTCCTGCGTGGAAGTCGGAAATTATCCCGCGGGAACGTAGGTACCACCGGGATAAATAGTATTGTAATCTAGGTTATAGTCTATCTGTGTTTCAAATTTCATCCAAATCCGTTCAGCCATTTTTGCGTGAAAGAGTAACAAACATACGTACTACGTATATAGTAGGGATGTGAAAGTGTTTCGCGTAAAAACGACTGAAAGGATTTGGATTGAATTTCGCACACAGATAGTTCATAACCAAGATTAACGTATGGAATACTTTGTATCCCGGTAGTACGTTCCTGTGGGATGATTTCCGAAATATACGCCGGCGGCGCCTCTGGCAAAAGCTAGTGCAAAATAACCGACGACGGTCTACATTACCTTAGTAGTTACTTCCTCGCTGGGCGTACTAGTAGGAGCAGTCGTGTCATGCACGCTCACATGTCCGCCATCTTGGACAAGCACGCGATGCACGCCTTCAGACGGCACGTCGAGCTGCGCCTGAGCATGTAAGTGAGGCTTCTCACTCCCCACCGCGTCCGCTGATGCGTGTTGTTCTAGTCTTGAGACAAGCTCGCCATTTGCTTGTACTGCATCTGTTTGATAAAGAATTAACTGTATTGACCAAACTAGAAAATTGTTCATACCTACGGTATCTATATATATAAAAGAAAGTCGTGTTAGTTACTTCACTTATAACTCAAGAACGGCTGAACCGATTTAGCTGAAAATTGGCAGGGAGGTAGTTTAGAGCCAGGAGAAGGACATAGGATACTTTTTATCCCGTTCAGTTGTTTCAGAAATAAAAAAAGTATCAAAGTGGAAGTTGGCTGTCGAAAAACGAAAATTTTCACGGATAGGATAATAGGGTAGGTAGGGTAGGTAGGGTAGGTAGGGTAGGTAGGGTAGGTAGGGTAGGTAGGGTAGGTAGGGTAGGTAGGGTAGGTAGGGTAGGTAGGGTAGGTAGGGTAGGTAGGGTAGGTAGGGTAGGTAGGGTAGGTAGGGTAGGGTAGGGTAGGGTAGGTAGGGTAGGTAGGGTAGGTAGGGTAGGTAGGGTAGGGTAGGGTAGGGTAGGTAGGGTAGGTAGGGTAGGTAGGGTAGGTAGGGTAGGTAGGGTAGGTAGGGTAGGGTAGGGTAGGGTAGGTAGGGTAGGTAGGGTAGGTAGGGTAGGTAGGGTAGGTAGGGTAGGTAGGGTAGGTAGGGTAGGTAGGGTAGGTAGGGTAGGTAGGGTAGGTAGGGTAGGTAGGGTAGGTAGGGTAGGTAGGGTAGGTAGGGTAGGTAGGGTAGGTAGGGTAGGTAGGGTAGGTAGGGTAGGTAGGGTAGGTAGGGTAGGTAGGGTAGGTAGGATAGGTAGGGTAGGTAGGGTAGGTAGGATAGGTAGGGTAGGTAGGGTAGGTAGGTAGGGTAGGTAGGTAGGTTAGGGTAGTGTAGGGTAGGGTAGTGTAGGGTAGGTAGGGTAGTGTAGGGTAGCGTAGGTAGGGTAGTGATTTTGTATGAATGACTTTTGGACGAACAGGACAACGTCTGTCGGGTCAGCTAGTTGGATATAAAAGCAAGTAAGAAAATACGTCCAGAACACAATCCTGCGAGGAGTAGTACCTACTTAAGTATAGTATCTTTTTGTTTCATTTGCCAGCGATCTATCCATGACTAGGTATAATCAGCTTATAATGTGCCCAATGCTGGGACACAGGCCTCCTCTCTGTGAGAAGGAGTGGGCCGTCATCCACAAGGCGGGCCCAGTCCAAGATGGTGATGTCTTCGAATTTTTGATTCTAGGACATGCCGGTTTTCCTAACGATGTTTTCCTTTACCGTTTTGAGAGAAATGGTGATGAAATTATTTACAGAAAAGTAAATCACCTGCCTGGGCTGGATCCTACGACCTACAAATCGTGAGTCGCGGCCGTTACCACTGGGCCACTATTTCTATCCATGTATCTACCTAATAATAACTCGAATAGCTATAACCTTATAGCACATTATTGTCTGATTGATAATCCCAAGCGATATTAAAGTTCGGATCTAACTTTTCAATTTGCACAACTTATCATCCACTTTAGTTGTCCAAAGACACAATATCAAAACATCCTCGCTAAGTTACATCTAAAGCTAGTCCCTGATAAAGTAACAGATGTCTAGCAAATGTAGTAAACAAGGGGCTATTAGTGGCTTAGCTCAGTTATCTAGTCCCGATAGTATGGCTTTTAGCTTTGTTCGCGTGATAACGAGCGTGACATTGAGCTGCCTCGCTGGGTGCGTCGACTGAACATGTAGGTATGTTTTATGTTCCATTCGAAAGCTTTGGAAAGGACCGTCTGTTGTGGAGAATATAATATTTTGTGCAGACGTTTTCAACTGTAGTAGAGAACACAAGGGATTAAAAAATTGGCTCTATAATTATTATGTGCAATACGAGCGTTTTTTTGCTTCGGTTTACTGTTTTTGATCGAATTTTTCAATATTTTTTTGGCAAATTTCGACACATTACTAATGTTGATTGCAGTTTCTTTTATATCAAAGATTTTTTTCTTAGAAAAATTGGTACATAGGTCGATTTGGAACAAAATTTGCAATATTAAGTCACAAAAATGAGTTATAAAAAACAAATATTTCTTTAAGTAAAAATATGTTGTAAAAAGAAGTCTAAAATGTTTATCAAACAACCATGAAAGCTATGTGTTAGTATATAATTGTTGAGAAGTTGAGACTATTACCAATGCAGATTATCCAATTATTCATCTACCAGATCTCAGTACACTGAATTCACTTTCCGTAGAACAGTTATACGATTAAGCTTGTAAGGTAACAACTTTAGGTATAACTTACCAAGTCTGTGGAATTCCACGTGTTCGCTGTTCATCTCGCCTTCCTTGCCCGCCTCTGCTGTAATACGATTTAGAATTAGTTTCCATTTACTATAGGATACTTTCGAATGGTTGAAAGCTGAATTCGATTATTCTTTATTCGATTTGAAATGGAAAAATATTGTTACATTTGAAAGGAACGTTTATTGTATGTAAGTCGGTTTGTTCTCTATATCGTTTTTTTTTTTGCAGTGGGACAATCGCCTACCTACCTAAATTATGAAATTATTGTTTAGAAGGGCAAAGTGGTCATCATTTTCTTTTAAGGGCGCACCGAGGGATTTTCGAAATAATTGCGTTCGTCTGAGCCCTTGCCTTATCGGTATTTCTTAACCTGTGGTTATGCAATGAATATGTGTTCACTCTATAAATCGTACGCTTTGGAGACATAATTACTTACAGTTTTCTCTAATGAATAAAAAATCCTAAAAATAAAAACCCTTATTACGGTGTAAATACTTCTAGGTCATCAATTTTTAATAATAGTAACAGAACGACATGTTTTCTATAACGTATACCTTTTACATTTTCAAAATGTGTATTTTTTTAATAAAACAAAATGAGCGCGCGAATCACCCATTCTAGCCAGAGCCGCCACGCTTCAATTAGCGCCAAAAGCTATGTGATGTGCCCTTAAGTTGTAATTTTCAGTGTCAGTTTCTCAAAAGAATTGTATAAACCTTAATAGATTAAACGGTACATCCTCGTGTAGGTACGTACTCGAGTGATTAAATAAAATATTTGCTCAACAAATGTTTACATTAAATCATTAACCCAGTTCGGCCTACAAAACATGGTAATCGATCAAGTGAGAGAGGAATGAGTGATCGGCCCTAAATGATAATGGTATGCCGGAAACGTTACATTGTACCTATATTACAGATTAAAAACCTACATTAGAAAGGACCAATAAAATTGTATATCAGTACAATTTTATTGGTTTATTTGAAGATTTATTTGGTAGCTTTTTTTTTCGTAAGATTGAATTTGAAAGAAAATTCAATGTTAAGCTGTAAAATCCGTCCGACACAAAATTGTTTCATATGGATTCAAAGGTAGGTGAAAAAGAAATACAATCGTCATCTATTCGACATAATTTATTTAATTAATGAGGACTGAACGTTGTAAACTACTGTTAATAATAATTATTATCAAAGTGTACATATTTGACATCCGTCGCTAACACTTTAAAAACAAGCGCAAAAAATGTCCTCTACATGAATAATAATTTCTGCGGTCCTTTCATACTCCTGAACCCAATATTATAGCCTGACCCTATTTTGTAAACCATAAATCAAGGGTCAAATGAAATAAAAAACGATGTAAAGGGTAATCTGACGCTTTGTGACTGATAAAATAATCTACTGAGCTTGTTTAGGAACCTGATCGGCTGAAGGTGAAAACGATTTGCTACCAACCCTTTATTAATATTCGAAAAAAGGTGAATTGATGTCTAGACGGGTAGACTGTAGACAGTCTACTTGTATTCTATACCCGTACCTGTATAGTAACGGCCAAGAAAAATAGTTTTATCAAATTAAGCATGGGTAGCCATCACCTCCTTCTGAGAAGCAGTAATGCTCGCAAAAGGGAGGCGGCGCGGCAGTATATGCGCCCTCACGACCCTAATCGCCGCAGTAGACGCCTTGGGCGTCGGGAATCCCAGGCTGATTCCCGGCCACCGTAGGCGCGGGCTTGCAGATGGCGAGTAATGGGTTGCTCCCTGTCCGGTAAGGACCAATCCCAAGTCGACGGCGCGTTGTGTTCCACGCGCGCCTCAAAGAGATGTCAGCACCAGCTGGTGGAGTCCACAAGCGCCGATGCATGCTAGGGGTGCGGGTTGTTCGAAAGAGATACCGTGGCCCCAGGGACACAGGCAATTGAAGGAATACAGGTGGGTTTTAGTAAGTAAAAGTCTGACATGCCCTACCGCTTCACCCAAGGCTGGAGAAGTTATTTGGTGAATTTTCCATCCTTAAAAAAAAAGATCTACACAAGACTATAAGGTGGACTTGTTAAGATACCCCACGAATTTCAAATTCTCTTTTAAAAAAAATGCTTTAAGGAGGTCAGTGTAAGGCTGTATTTAGATTAAAATATGATCAGCGACCGTAACAAATATAGCTTTACCGAAACATATAAAATAAAATCATCATTACAACTTCATATAACATTCGCGACTCAATGAACAGTAAAAAGGTCAAACACAAGCTCAAAGAATAGGTACTACAACTCCATTTTTACCTTAATTTGACAGAAGCGCGTTGAGTGAATTCCAGACCATGACATGCTAAGACAGACCCCAGAGGTCTAAAAGTGTGCTTTGTATACAACAATATGTGTTTATAAGTAAATAAAAATATAAAATAAATGTAACTTTGCGGTTTTTAGCAAAAACGCAAAGTTACATTTAAAACGCAGGCAAATTTGAACTTCGCGAACTCTGGCTGGCGCCTTGCCTTAAGTTAAAATAATGTAGGTAGGTACTAAAGGCCAGAGACATGAGAAACAACTGCGTAATAATAAACCGCTTAACTTAGATAGGTACAAAAGATGCTGCTTCCTAACCTCTTCAAATTATCCCTTAGTCGCGGTTTACGTCAGCCGGGGTGGCGAAAAGAGGTGGGGTAGTTGCCTACAACCCCCATCTTCTACATTATTTCACATACACCAAGCTATTTTTAGCTCACACAATACTTGACCGTTACTCTCCCCCGTCTTATATAATATCTCGCGCACTTTCTATGAGCGAGCTATTTTCGTCTGAGAACTTATTTCATGCGATACCTATAAAGTTTGTTGTACCTACTGGTTCAAGTTGCGACGCTATAAATAGCTCTTTGAGCCTCATTTAAACATATTTTATATTCTATATATACATTCATATACATGCGAACAAATAAAATGGAATCATCTGTTTGTAATTTCAAATTAACAGCTTTTTACTTTATACATTTGAAAGTATATAGATATATCCAATACATTTAAACAACGTTTTTATTTTAAAATGTTTGTCAGTCTGTCTGTTTGTTCTGGTTAATCTTCAAAACGGCTGAACCGACTTTGACGGGACGTTCTGGCAGATAACTGATATTGTAAGAAGTCACATAGGCTACTTTTTGTCTCGGTAGCACTTCCGTGGGATAGTTTCCTACATCAACGTGAATGATGCTGCGGGTACAGCTATAGGTAGGTACTCTGTTTTAAAAGTACAAATACAAGATCAAAGAAGAAAGTTTTAGCGACTCGTGAACTTGCGATTGATTTCTGGTTACACGTGCCTGCGTGGAAACCTTATTAGATCTTAGTCTTTTGAAGTTTAAGGTTATTATAGGATCTAGATTTATAAGTAACTAGCTTTTGACTGCGGCTCCGCCCGCGTGGATGTCGGTTATCGCGTAAAAAATCCTATGTCCCCCATATCCCAGGCTTATATCTCTGCCAAATTCTATGACGATTGGTACAGCGGTTTAGAGTGAACGTTAAAGTGACCGTTATGATCTACATAGGCTAAATAATTGCTTTAATATGTTTTGTAAACGCAGGTCATGTTTTCGTAACAATTTGAGGCACAGGAGAAGTTATATCAACGGGATTAACACCATTCAAATTTTGACTAATGACGTCAAACTGCGTTCGAATCAGTAAATAATATTCTGTTGAACAGCAATTAGTGAATAATTTATCAGCTACCAGCGCAATTATTCAACGATGAAAATTGCTCGGTCGGGAATGAAATGTGTGCAACTATAAATTAATTTAAAGGTTAAACTAAAACAGTTGTTACTGTTTTATTTATGACATTGCTTTAAGCAGACGCTGCTTTTATGACTTATTTACACGTAGCAATTTAACTGCCCGTTTAATACAATACTTAAATAAAAGCAAAAGTTTAGAATAAAAACATTGTTTCACAGACAGAATCAAACAATGTTATTTCGGTATACTTAATTACTCGGCGTATTTACTTCATTTTGGTTTTACGTTAAAGCTTATTGAAATTTCAATTTCACCTCTTCAATCAGAAGTCGCGTTTATTATTTCGATATTTTATCGTGATTCGTGCAGGGCCTAAATTCACTATGACCACTTAACGATTCCTTACTCGTAACCACGTCAATCACACGAAATCTGCTAATATCGTATTAATAACATCGACACATTGTCTTGGAACATACAGAATTTGACATTTCGTTTCCTTACCGTTAAATTGTTTTTTTTTTTTTTTTTTTTGGGTGGGAAATCATCAAATGACTTCTCCTGCTGAGTAGAGAGAGCAGGAGGGCGTGTCAGACTTTTACTGACTAAAACCCACCCGTGTTCCCTCAGTAGCCCGTATGCCAGGGGCCGTGGTATCTCTTTCGAACAAACCCGCACCCCTGGCAGGCATCGGCCCTTGCGGACCCCACCAGTGGTTGCTGACATCTTTGACGGCGCGCGTGAGGAACACAACGCGCCGTCCCGTCTACCACTTTTCGGCCGCAGAGGATAGGGAGAGCGGCTGACGCTATACCGACACTCCTCTTCCCCTGCGGCCCCACCGCGTCCGCCATCAAACGGTGGCGGCCCCGTCCAGGCCACGGAAGGGAAGAGCGCTGCTCAGAAGCACCGGCACTCCTCCTCTACCGCAGCCTGTAACCCTCAGCCGCGATGCCTCCCATTCGACATCGCGGCCCACCTCAGTTGCGGTGCACCTCACCGCAACCTACTTTTTGGCCGCTACGTCAATGGCTTGAAGGCAAAAGCCCTGACGAGCGGCCCCACCGTTGGGTTCCTCTTGGCTTCACCGTGGATGGGAGACCACGGTTACTAAGCCCCCCCGCAACGACAATGCGGGAACCCACTCGGGGGGGACCGTTAAATTGGTTACCTACTAAAAAAAAACACGATATTGACGTAGTTTGAACGTGGTAAGATTCCACGGGGAATCATTATAGCCATAGAGAATTAGGGCCCTGATAAGTTAAATAAATACCATTGCTTATTTTCAAAATTTAAATACATAGATAAACTCACGCCTACTTCTCATGGGGCAGGCAGAAAGTACAGAACACCAACTGCTACGATCCTTACATACTTCGTTTTTGCTCATACATCTAGTTATACACGAGTGCTACACTGCTGACCCTTCTGAAGAATATCGCCAATAAGGTCACTATAGGGCGTCCCACCGTTTCCACACGTATCTGTCAATTCAATTAAATTTATTAATTAACATTTAAATATATTAAATTGTCTTATGAATGGCTTTTGTTAGTCACCTTTCATTCATCCTCTCAATCTCTCCTATAATTTTTTATAAATAATATTTTTAAAACTTCGGCTAAGAAGCCAATTTCATCAATAACTTGAATTGCTAAATTAATTTGTGGATATTGTGATTTAAATTAACAAAGTTGTGGCTAAGTTTAATCCCCAAACGATTTACTTGATAGGTGATCTTGTTTGTCCCTAAGTATGAATTCGAAACCCGTAATTAAAAGTTTAAGCTTCGTTTGTATTTGAAACAGTTGATTTAGGAATTAGGTACCTATTTTAGAATTATTAATTATTTTAACCAGAAGATCTGCTTGAATTTGTGTTGAATAATTAACTAAGAAGACTGTACTCCGGGATTAAAATGAAACAATCAAACTTGAATTTCCCACTTATCATTTTTCATTAAATCTAATATTTATTGAGTAACATATTCCTACCCAGCACAAAATTTCATGAAATAAAGAACAAAAAACGTAATTTATTATCCTTTATCACTCCAATTCCGTACGACCATAAGGCGAAGAATGCATACAAATCGCTTGAAAGTAAACGATTGAATAACTCACATTAAATACCGCATTAAATTGGGGGAAAACGGAATTTTCGAGAGGGAACACCGAACACATGCTATGAATGACAGACTTCAAATTATGCGCATGGCATCACGCGCACGTATAAATCTCTTCTATTAGCTGTGAACTCTTCTCGTATCCCGGCTTACCGTGTGACGTTATAGAAATGTATACGATCTTGTATCTCGGTTCCTATATCTACGAGTAGTTTAGTAGCGATTTTATTTTTTCAAAAGTTATTTTGTTTTTTTGTAAATGTCTCGACTGCCTGGTTAGGGGTTTTGCATTCTATCTCCATAATCCCACCAATTATAGGAACGCTAAGGTCCCTTGTGTACCGGGGTATAATAATGAAACACTTTTATTGTGCTATTTGATAATTATTTCTCCAAGTCGTTCCACAAATGTACAAGTACCTATGCTTTTTCACTAGGAATGATTTAGCTCATAGACCGAATTTGGCCTTCTAGATTAAGGTATATAAGATTTAATAAAAAATACCGTATCTTCTGTGTGTACCTATTAAATGATCTAGTCTACAGGCCTCTGCCTACCGTTCCTACTGGCGATGGCGGACTAAACAAAAAAAGGTTTAACAGTGTTTCTACATAGTTTATAGAACATACTGCCTACATACTAATGTAGCCTAGTCCTAGCCTAGATACAAGCAGTTATATAACTCTACAAAGGATCGAGTAACTTTTGAGAACCGTTCTCACTGATTGCGCTACAATAGAACACAACTGACCTACTTTTAGGTCCCACTTGTATCTACGCTGTGTTAGAACGAGTTGTCTGTTATATACCGAGAACGTATTTTAGGCATATCGTTTTATTCTTATTTGAGAATGTTATTATTCGTTTTCTCTTCCACATTCATTTTGCTCACAGTCAAAGTGTGAAACTCCCTGCCCGCGTCTGTGTTCCTTTCCACATTTAACCCATCTACCTTCAAAACAAGAGTGGACAGGCATCTTCTCGTTCCATGATAGGCCTCATCAATCGCTTTCAATTCAACAATCTAAAAAATGAAATCACAAAAGAAGGTCCTTGATTTCTAATTAAACCTAGCTTCATGTTTAGTTTTTAGACTGAAGTTTGGAATTGTATTCTACGACGAAAGGTATGTCCTATACGATACAGGTGCACAGGATCGTAAATTCCGTCATCGGTATTCCGAAATAGATGGTGTATTTTCAACAATAAATATGTGGACTTCAGCTAAACAAGCATGTAAGAGCCCTCATTTTATATGCTTTATTTCATTCCACTTTTTAACGTTTTATCGGCCATATATTTATTTATTTAAAAAGGCATGCCAACAGTATATATGTACTTACACTAGCAGTGCTCCGCGGTTTCACCCGCGTTGTTCCCATTCCCGTGGGAAAACGGGGATATGATATATTAGGACATAGGTGTCAACCGGGAATAGTGTAGCTTCCCAACAGTGAAATAATTTTTCAAATCGTTTCAGTAGTTTCGGAGCCTATTCAATGCAAACAAACAATCAAATCTTTCCTCTTTATAATATTAATACAGATTAATGAATAAACATTATAAGTATGAGTTTTAGGTATATGTAGCCCAATTACAAGGTGTACGCCATAATACTTAAGTAATTAAACCTACAGCTAAAATTCATAATTCTCCTGCCCTTATCCCAATTATTTCGTTGTTGGCGTAACATGCCTTTTCCTTCCATGCTTCTTCATTAGTCGTGATCTCTGTAGTCACACCCTTTCTAACCATATCATCATTCACACAGTCCATACATCGTCTTTTTGGTCTCCCACTACTGTTATTACAGCCATTCAATTATGTCCTTAAAATTATATAAAAGGAAACAGCTTGAACGTAAGTCTATGAAGAAAAAACAACTGACTGACACAAATTTCAGTTATAAAAAACAAATACTTCGACTACTACTACTATTTCGTCTGTTTATACAGGGTACATTTTTAACCTGTGCACAAATTGTAATGAATGAATTCAGCATATCATTCTAAACCCCCTAGAGTTGAAATTTTTCGTCGGTTATACAAAAAAAATATCTGCTGTTTCATAGAAAAGTTGACCTACGCGGTCAAAATGTATGGAACAGCAGTTTTTTTTTTATTCTGTATTTGTTTAATTTTTTGCATTTTGCAGATTAGTGTCCGGCCGAATGTTGAACAAAATATGATTCGCGTATGGCTTAACAGAATAATAATCATTAAAATCATCAATAGAATCTAAGTTCAATTTTAATCCCAAAGCTGCTTAAAGTTAAGTAATGATTAGCGACTGATTAAACATTACATTACATTTTTGACGTTTAAACACCTCTTAACTTTAATCATCGTTTATGAATATGCCCTTAATGACGCTGACCAAATTGCATTTTTTTTTTTAATATTTTTATATAATCATGCAATCTGCTTCCCAGGCAGATGCGTTCTGTGCTTGTTGGCGTTTCGAGTCGGTCAAGCTATGGCCCATGTGTGAAAAGTATGAAAATTTTACTTACCGCATTTTTTTAAGCGAAAGCGAAAAAACTTCGGCATTGATTTTAAATTCAACTTGCAATCACTATATTTTCTGTTTCAAAGTGAGAAACTTTACCCGGAAAAGCACAAATTAATATTAATAATTTTACTAGGTCAGGACCGACTGGTGTGTTAAAAGCATTTCTACACTGCAACGCAACTTCGGTGCTAAAAAGATGAAATGGTGTTTTCTGTAGTTTGAAAACTTGACATAATTTTATGCAAGATACTGCCATGAGGGGTGATCGTATTACCCAGTAATTGGGTTGCGGAGGTCAGATAGGCAGTCGCTCCATGTTAAAAGCTAGTATTCAGCTGCAACCGGTTAGACTGCAAGCAGACCCCAACATAGTTGGGAAAAGGTTAGGCAGATATCATTTATTCAAACTAGGCTGAGAGTCAGCACTTTAACTGTAACAGCTTATTTTTTTTAAATAACCGTCGAAAATTTCAACGCCCGAAACATGTTTTTTCGGTCCAGAAACATGCGCTGGATTGCATGTCCATGAGAACAAGTTGAGTTGCAACACTCTATACAGTAAAGGTACTAGCTTATAGATCGATCAGAAACCTACAATTAAATTGACCATTTTATTTAGAGCAGAATATCCTCTTACACCCTCTCTTAACGATACATTTACCCCACATAGGGAAATGAGTCCCTAAATAAATAAAAGCCTTTGAACTGATTACGGATTAAACCAGTCGAACAAAACAACTCTTCCGTTAATAACTGTATTATATAAATATCCTAATAATAATTATACACTGAGTAAATTATACAAATAATATCTACACTGAATAAATTATACCCCAGCTGTTTAGTTAGTGTATGGGTAAAGTTTCTTGTTTATTGCTCTCAACAAATTACGCACGTGTATGTTTCTAACAAAGGCTTCATTCTATATTTTATGGAACGTGTTTAAAAGTAAAGTTTTCGTGTTGTTGTGGTTACGAATAAACAACTCACACATTAAACTTTCATATACTGTGAGTACTAGAAGCTATAAAAAATGATTGCATTTATACATATTTAATGCTTCCCATGTTTGTTCATATTAAAAACTGACTGGCTTGGCAGTAAAACTTGATACATTTAATTTTGTATTTTATTATCTTTACCCCGCATCGCAACCATAATGGTTAAAATCGTGCGAATACGCGATCGACGCGTGTATATGTCACTGGACAAAGGGAAATTTCCGGTTTTCCGACCGTTAAGTGATATAAGAACGCAACGATCGCATATTCGGGCGAACGATATTCGTTATAATTTGAATTTAAGAAACATATGAAACCGATTTGGTATCAATTCTTAGAGTTTACCTGAAACTATATCCATAGTGATTCTATACCAGCTGTTATCTTTAGTGCTCAAAGATAGCAATAGGGTTTCTGTTACATCCTGTATATACAGCCGGTCCTACAGCACTTTTCATAGCCATGCATGTACAAAGTTATAATACAACATCACGCTCATCACGCTTGTATTTCCCGAAAAGTTAGGTTTCCCGCAGACAGGTGCGACGCTACTTTAGTAGAACAATTTTTAGAAAAACTTCATAGAATTTGTTCTACCAGAATCGTGTTGCATCGTTGCATTGCGCCTCACTGAGGGCAGCTTTTAGGCAAAGGATATGTAGTACCTACGTACATTTCGCCAGTTAATAATTACTGAATATGTACCTACGTAAATATTCAGTAATATTCACATTAATCCATGCTCGACCGCTAACGTGCCTAATGTGGCGATTATATCGAACCAATTGAGATTATATACAGGTTGTGTCGGCTAAGTGTGTCATGATTGATGCATTAGGTATGGTTGCCACACTTGCCACCCACGCAATCTGTCAATCTAGCACCGTATTCCGTTCAACAGGTAGTATGGCCGATTAGTAGGTACATACGCCAGCACATCAAGCTACCTCAAACTGTCAAATTTTCCCGATTGAACATGAACCTTATTCTTACGTAATAAAGTTGAAAATGTATCAAAGAAATTTGACAGATTGGAGTAGCTTGATGTGCTGGCGTCTGTACAACAGTTACATTAGGGACTACTCACACTTATTCAGCTCGGTTCAGCTTTTGTCCATAGAAAACAACGATTTTGTTTAGAGTCCGTTCGGCTTTCTGCGGCTGAACGGACGCGTACGCATCTCATACAAAATCGTTGAATCGTTGAACACACATAATATCACGCCTTGTTTCCCCGATGGGTTGGGCAGATGTCATCATCATCATTTCAGCCGAAAGACGTCCACTGTTAGACATAGGCCTCCGCCAAGCTCCGCCACTTCGACCGGTTCTGTGTTTCCCGCATCCAGCGGACTCCTACGGCCCTCACAAGGTCATCTGTTCCAGTTCTCCCGATCTGGCAATCGAACCCTCATTCTCAGCAGTAGCGCTTGTCTCTTACTAGCTCTTACTAGACCAACGCATTAAAGTGGTATTTTTTTGATGGAGCAAAATTTGAGACTCCTCTTTCGAAGATACTTTACCGAAGTTATCTGTATTGCTGTTACTGTCTTACTTTTACTTAAATTTTGACAATACAATAGGTGGATTTCAACATAAAGAATTATTGCAGAATTAGATACGTATTTGTAATTACTTATTGATTTTTAAAGCATCTTAACAAAAATTGAGACATTTTAATGCTGAATTTCGTCATATTGGAATACAACAATGACCTTTCTAGGCTCCTAGCTAACGCAAGAATATTTATAAATTCTGGCTTCAACACCAAAACTGAAAGTCATCTACATTCATGAATGTTTTATGAATAAATTAATTGATTATATTAACTGAAGAACAAAATACATTCATTTAATAAATGTTCGGGTCGCGGAGAATAATAAATACATTAAAATTATGGATTTGAACAAATTGTACATTCTAGATAGCTATTATTTAAAATATCATGTAAATGCGATGCATTGAATCGGCGTTCGCCATTTATACCGTATTTATGTTATAGTCCCACTGCAGAGCCAAGGCAGAAGGGACAAGCAATTCAGACTCCTAAGGACGAATTTCTCCAATAACACTAAACGTGTTTGGCACATTTAAACTGCGTTCAAGAGCTGTCAGTGTCAAAATCGTTATTAATTGGAATGTTTTTCATGATTGACAGCTCTTCAACGCAATTTCTAAGTACTGATCGCGTTCAGTTTCATTGGTGCAATTCACACTTTAAGTTAATCGAGGTAATTTTTTTCTTTTATTTTTATTAACTTAGCAAAGAGGAAAAATCCTGACCTAATCTTATTTGAAAGTTGAATTTCATTTGAAATGTTTGTACTAATCCCTACGACACATGGAGTGTGCGATTGTCGCAACCCAGTGCTGGGCACGCCACGATTGCGGCGGTAAGTCCCCTCTTTGAGGAGTGGCTTGAGAGGCGGCATGGCATCCTCACCTTCCGCCTGACGCAGGTCCTCACCGGACACGGCTGTTTCGGGAGGTTCCTGTTTCGGATAGGGCGGGAGGAAACGCCCAGGTGTTTCCACTGCGAAGATCGCCCTGAGGACACGGTGGAGCATATGGTGGCGGTCTGTCCGGCTTGGGCGGAGCACCGCCGTGTCCTCGTGGAGGCGATCGGCGGCGGCGATCTCTCGCGTCCGGCCCTGGTCCAGGCCATGGTACGGAGCGAGAGGGCATGGGGAGCCGTCACCTCCTTCAGCGAAGCAGTAATGCTCGCGAAGAGGGAGGCGGCGCACGTGAGGGAGAGGCAGCATAGCCGCCGCAGGATACGGAGACGCCCTGCGCGTCGGGAATCCCAGGCTGATTTCCGGCCACCGTAGGCATGGGCTTGCGGACGGCGAGTAATGGGTAGCTTGCTGTCCGGTAAGGACCAAGCCCAAGTCGACGGCGCGTTGTGTTCCACGCGCGCCTCAAAGAGATGTCAGCACAAAAAAAATATGGGGCCCGCAAGGGCCGATGCCTGCCAGGGGTGCGGGTTTGTTCGAAAGAGACACCACAGCCCCTGGCATACGGGCTACTGAAGGAACACGGGTGGGTTTTAGTCAGTAAAAGTCTGACACGCCCTCCTGCTCCACCCAGAGCGAGAGAAGTTATTTGATGACTTCCCAACCAAAAAAAAAAAAAAATCCTACGACTACGAATACATATCTACAATATAAAATGGTGTCTCAAACTGCACTGGCGAAGTGTTCAAATCTAAAATAAATTTCTAGATTTGTTTTTTTACTCACCCATTTTAAGTTTTTCGAGTTGTTCCACTGGTACGTCCTGTAACAAAAAGAATAATAAGTGTTGATAGAACGCAAAACGTAGACTTCAAGTACTCATTTCTAGTTCCTACCTAGATTTTAGGCCTAACATGAAATTACACTTTGGATCATTACCGTTAGCACCTACATTATGCTGGTTTGTAATAAAATGAGGAGAGCGGGACTTTCAAGGTTAATCTTAGGCTGTATACTGACCCGAGTCAAGACTCTTTAGTCAGGAGAGGACTCAGACTCTTGTTCTATGAAAACGATGATAGCGTGCACACTTGCAATAAGGCAATTTATAGTCAAAGTTGTCTAAAATCTATGTACGTACGTATCTACTGACAAAACTGTTTCGTCACAAGAGAAAGCTGTTATATGTAAGTAAGTAAGTAAGTAATCATTTATTTAGCAAAAGACTTAAGTCCTTATTCATTCGAACATCCAAACAATTGTTTAAGTCTGGTTTCGTATTGAAAAACAGACTTAAGGCGGAGATTTCTTGTAAACGCACAAAAAGGTGGTTTTTTAAACCAGTGTATTTCTTTATCCGTAAATAATTTTGAAAGCAAAACAATATATAATATTTCCAAGTCTTTTTTGCATACAGTGATCGAACTCAAAACGTAATTAAATATACTATAATGCACCAAAAAAATCATCAAAGTCACCTCTTCATCATCATCAGCCTTATAATGTTCCCACTGCTGGGACACAGGCCTCCTCTCGGTGAGAGGGATTGGGCCGTAATCCACCACGCGGGCCCAGTGCGGGTTGGTAGATGTCACATGTCTTCGAATTTCTGGTTCAAGGACATGCCGGTTTCCTCACGATGTTTTCCTTCACCGTTAAAACTCACCTCTTAATTATCTTTAAAACCAGTTTATCCCTTCAATAAAAATTATTGTTATAATTAAAAATATACCTTAAAATTCTAAATGCCAGACTGCATCCAGTGATGGATTATTTATTATCAAATAGTTAATATCTAATTTTATACGATTTAATTTGCATTTTTACGACAATGCTTGCTTATTTATTATTCGAATTTATTACAACAGATTTTAACCCGTATCGGATTGCAGTAAGAACTATTGTCGCTCATAACGACAATACGACGAGTACATTCAAAAATACCAGGGCCTTAAACAACTGTTTAGATTTTCGATAACTTTTATGAATAAGGGCCTTAGCCTAGGCAACATCAGTGTTGTTTCAATAAGGGATGGCGTGTAGCTAATACAACTGAGCAAGACCCTTCATTTTCCTAGTTGATTTTCCTAGTTTGAACTAGGAAAATCAACTAGGAAAATCCTACAGGATTTTCCTAGTTTGAAGGGTAGGGGCCATATAGTGTCCTTCAAGATACATCTTGAAGGACACTATACCTACTTTAGTGGGATTGACACCTTTTACAAAATCTATGTCTTAATCTATATCTTAATACGTGAAGAATAGTACATTATGGTACAAGTGTGTAACGTTGGTGATTATCGCTGAGGCGCCATTGAGACCCGAGCCGTCAGGCGAGGGTCTTAAGAGAGCCGAGGACGATAATCATCAATACACACGTGTATCATACGACGTTTTTCAACACACTTGCGAAGAAAATAATACTAAATAATCATCATCATCATCATCCATCATCATCCATCATCATCATCCATCATCATCCATCGTCATCCATCATCATCCATCATCATCCATCGTCATCCATCATCATCCATCATCATCCATCGTCATCCATCAACATCCATCATCATCCATCATCACTCATCATCACCCATCATCATCCATCATCATCATTCATCATCATCCATCATCATCCATCATCATCTATCATCATCCATCATCACTCATCATCACCCATCATCATCCAGCATCATCCATCATCATCATCCATCGTCATCCATCATCATCCATCATCATCATCCATCATCATCCAGCATCATCCATCATCATCCATCATCATCCATCATCATCATCATCATCGTTTTTAAGAACAAAGCAACTCAAACAAAAAACAACCTATAACTCACTAAGAACAAAGCAACTCAACCAATTCTATAACTCACTAGTGAATAATAGTAATGAAAAAGTCACAGTTTGATAATAGGTGTCATTATGTGCCTAACTGTAGTGAAATTAGAGCCATTTTATGAGCAAGTGTGTTGAAATAGTACATTATGGTACAAGTGTGTAACGTTGGTGATTATCGCTGAGGCGCCATTGAGACCCGAGCCGTCAGGCGAGGGTCTTAAGAGAGCCGAGGACGATAATCATCAATACACACGTGTATCATACGACGTTTTTCAACACACTTGCGAAGAAAATAATACTAAATCATCATCATTATCATCATCCATCATCATCCATCATCATCATCCATCGTCATTCATCGTCATCCATCATCATCCATCATCATCCATCATCATCATCCATCATCATCCATCGTCATCCATCATCATCCATCATCATCCATCGTCATCCATCATCATCTATCATCATCCATCATCACTCATCATCACCCATCATCATCCATCATCATCATCATCATCCATCATCATCATCCATCAAAATCATCCATCATCATCCATCATCATCCATCGTCATCCATCATCATCCATCATCATCATCCATCATCATCCATCGTCATCCATCATCATCCATCGTCATCCATCGTCATCCATCGTCATCCATCATCATCCATCATCATCCAGCATCATCCATCATCATCATTCATCATCATCCATCGTCATCCATCATCATCCATCATCATCATCCATCATCATCCATCATCATCCAGCATCATCCATCATCATCATCATCATCGTTTTTAAGAACAAAGCAACTCAAACAAAAAACAACCTATAACTCACTAAGAACAAAGCAACTCAACCAATTCTATAACTCACTAGTGAATAATAGTAATGAAAAAGTCACAGTTTGATAATAGGTGTCATTATGTGCCTAACTGTAGTGAAATTAGAGCCATTTTATGAGCAAGTGTGTTGAAAATAACATTATACCCCTTTTTACGAAAATTTCGCGGATGGAGGAGTATGAAATTTGGCACAGATAAAGTTTATCTGGAAAAGGAGGACAGAAAGGTAATATGTAAAATTTCAACCATAATTCAATTAAATCAAAAGATTTAATTGAATTATGGTCCAATTTCGACCACTAGGCGATCACTATAATATTAAGTGTGAGTAAAGTGAGGCGTGTTTGTGTGTGTTGCTGTGGACTTAAACTGGTCCGTTAACCTATCTACCATGGACTAAACTGTTTTGACTTTTGTGTGCACACTTTCTTAGGAAAAACTTAGGGCATCTAATTATAGTCCTACGCACGCTGCGTAGGTCGAGTAGCTTATACGAGCTCTTAATGACTAGCATATGTATGGAAATATGAAGTGTGAAAGGCCATGATTGCGTCATGTTGTGTACGCTTTAGATAAGTTCTATTTGATTTCAGAACGAATAGGTAGTTTCTATAACTGTTTTAATTTCATATTGGAACGCGGTTTGAATTTAAAATTAGAACGAAAAATAACCATGGAGTTTATGTGTCTTCTTTAATTATCAACGACATGAACTAGCCCTTGAACTCTTCGTGACCCTGTCTGTTGACCTAATTTAATTCATTAGGTCATCGTAAACTTTGATGAAGTAGCAGTAGCTTGTCGCTAAGTAGCCGCATGGCTCGATCGATCAGGTTAAGCAACGCTTGCCGCGGTAAGTTCGTGGATGGGTGACCACATATCAAGACCCCTTCCGTGCCTTGGAAAGCACTTTAAGTCGTTGGTCCCAGCTGCCATTTTTGGATCTTTGGCAGCCGTAACGGGTCGTAAGAAGCTCGAAAATCTGACGAGTCTTACCAAGGGCTATTGTATGGTTGAGGTCAGATAGGCAGTCGCTTCATTTAAAATACTGGTATTCAGTTAGACTGGAAGCCGACCCCAACATAGTAAAGAAAAGGCTAGGCAGATGATGGTCATGGTAAAGTCCACATAAAGGGAGAACATTTTCTAGGTGCGTCGTGCGTGCGACTATAAACGACATGCTAAAGCCAAATAATTTTAGGTATTAGTACTTATAATTATGGTGAATTCAGACAGGAGATATGACCTAGTGACTGTACTGTACCGCATAAATAATTTTATGCTCCTACAAAAGAGGTTAATCTAGGTCACCCTTCCTAAAATGTGGTCAGCGATATACCAACTGTTGTTCCGGGCTTCCGTTAATCGTACCTATAATAAGCTAATCGCATTTGCCTGATCCTGTCGACGCTTCACGCTGAGGTACCGAAGTTTTGTTCCTTTTCATTCTTTGTCCTATTCCATTAAGCTTTTATTTTAATTAGCATCTTTAATTTTCATACATTTATCTAAGTATATAGGTACGTCTCGCACATATACAGGAAAAGTTTTTATCCAGTGCACAAATTTTAACCATGAATTCAGCATATTATCATTCTAGACCCCCTACTGCAGAAATTTTTCGCCGGTTATACAAAAAAAAATCAGCTGTTCCATACATTTTGACCGCGTAGGTATTGCACTTTTCATGTTTAGATGTTTGGTTATTTGTTACTCAACCACGCAAGCACGGCCAAACGAATGAAAACTTTGCACACAGATAGTATACTCGTACATAGGATACTTTTTATCTCGATAGTCTCGTTCCCGTGGGATAATTTCCGACACCTACGCGGGCGAAGCAGCTAGCAAGAGCTAGGATTATAATAATATGCAATTCAGTCTTCGATCACTGTGAGAATTGGCCGCGAGAACACAGCAGCAAAGAAAATGGGAACGTAAACTTAAACTTTTCTAAAAATTGATTTTATTCAGAAAACAGATGTAAGAAATTTCATTTCTTTTCAAAATTATCACCGCATAGAACTCTTTTAGAAAGATAAAATGTTGCTAGAAAAGTTACTGAATTATTTAAATTTTATCTGCATTCACGGGATTTTAAATTCATGAGCTGTCAAGTCAATGAATTATGTATGTATATGTCTTGAGATTTTGCTGCTTTTTATTAGGTTTTAGTTAAAAGATTATCTTTAAATTCATAAAAATCTAATAAAGTATAACATATGCAGATATGATTCAGGTGTAAATCTATTTTGATAAAACATTAAAAGAGATTCGAGATACTATGAAATAAAAGATTAAGAAGAAGATTTAATAACCTGAAAGTTGTGTATCGAAGGACTAGAAAGACGCGCATAACCGGTATCATACTTGATATAACGCAAAAGTTATTTCAAGTAATAGTAATTTGAGGATATACTAAAATCGATTAAAAACAGAAATGATTGGTGTATTTAAATATTTAAATTAACATCTAATAAATAAAAAACAATGGTGCCGATTCTGTTGTACAGCGAACTAAACTAACTAAACTATAACTAAAATTCCTTACTTTTCACTATGAGAATCTTAACGCTATTCTGCAAAAAAATATCTCTAAATTAAAAAACTATTTTGACACAACTAAAATCGAATTTGACAATCGCGACTCGCACGTGGTTTGTTTTGGCTTCGCAACGTGGTACTTGTTTGCCCTACCCCGTGTTTTTTTTTAGAGCCAGAGGCGCGCAGGGGCGGCAGCCTCGACGTGATTTATATGGAATTTTCACTTTTTGAGATGGAAAATATGAAAAATTATTACCCACATGTTGAGTTTCAGAGGTGTATGTGATTTTATAAAGGGGGTCGAAATTTTCATTATTTTTGCGATAGGACACACCATTTTCGAGATATAAGCAAAAGAAAAGAAAAAACATACAGTACTATTTTTGCACCAGAAGTCGAGGTGTCTGCGTGAATTTTAGTTCTTGACAACTAATTTTATTCCACACCTATTTAATCGCGATTAAAAATAGTCAGATTTAGTTAGACAACCAAAATTTTACGTTGAATAGAATAATGAAATTGACAACAACAGAATAGCAAAATTACCATTTTCACTAAACTAATAATTCAGTGCAATCTTAGTGCTGTCAAACTAAAATATAGTTAAGTTGTGTCACTTTGGTCAATTTCAGAATAGGAAATCGTCGTTTGACAGGAATAAACTAAATTTTGGTGATTTTCACTCTAGTTTAGAGAATTTTGTGACAACAGAATCGGCACCAATATAATACTAACTTAACTAATCCTAATCACAAATTAAAAAGTGGCGTCAAAAAATTCATCCTCATCGCTGTCGACTGGTAATGTTCCCAAGAGACTGGCAGCATTACTACGTTGTACGGCAATGCTTAGCCGCTGGCCATGGTAGAAACCAGCCCTTGGGTCACGGGAAGTGTCAACCAGCCTTTTCGAGATTTCCTTAAAGAGGCCGTGAGCACTCGGACCCCACGGCCCGAGGGTTTCAACCCGGCTCGAAAATATAATTACCAATTAGGTTGTTATACTTTCGCCGCTTGAGGTTTTCCGCAGCCGCAGCGGCAGCGCCAGCACAGCACACCGAGCCAGGAAGATGGGATGGTGCAAGACTATCGACACACGTTGCATCCCACACTAAAGGCTTACCCATCTTCCATGGAAATAAAGACATTCCGTCCGGTCTCTTGCCATCGTCGCGTGCCAAGCCATTGGGTTCTAATACAGCTGGAACGCCGACGGTGACAAGAGCTCGTCGGATGATGTCGTTAATGTTTGCGTGCCGCGCTAAGCGGCCCGGGCTTCGGCTGCAAGACAGGCCGTGGTGTCCTAGACTGTTAACAACTTCGCCGCAGTGACAGCGATGAGGAGAACAACAAGGAGCTCCCAGTCGTAGGGAAGCAGCGAGGCGGAAAGTGGTGTCGTCGAACAAAGTGCCTATGTTCGACGACGGTAGTGCATGATTAAAAATTAAAAATTTAAAAAACCCCCTACCCTAACAAAAACTCTAAAAAGTAAAAATAATAACATTTATAGGCCTTTTAAGATGAAGGTAATATTTTGATCAAGGCATTGTAAAGGCGGGGGACGGCTAATGGAAATGCTAGGCCTCTGTTTGGCGTTTTCATTGACCGTCCCCCGACTTGACAATGCCTTGATCAAAATATTACCTTCGTCTTAAAAGGCCTATAAATGTTATTATTTTTACTTTTTAGAGTTTTTGTTAGGGTCGGGGGTTTTTTAAATTTTAAATTTAATTTTTATTTCCTCCTTTTTAAACATAATGTCTCGCTCGCTTAAATCTGCGCATCGGTGCGTATTTTTCCCACAGTGAAGTTTGTTACTAATTTATCCTCATTCCTCGTCCTGATCACTATCTATAATCTATGCATTGAGACCTTTTCAATGAGCCCAAACACGATACTTTTGCTGTTTGTTGGTGAGTAACTTGGGCATCCTGGAAATTTCAGGTGTTACTCCAGCATTTTTTTTTTTTTTTTTGGCTGGGAAATCATCAAATAACTTCTCCCGCTCTGGGTGGAGCAGGAGGGCGTGTCAGACTTTTACTGACTAAAACCCACCCGTGTTCCTTCAGTAGCCCTTAAGCCAGGGGCTGTGGTGTCTCTTTCGAACAAACCCGCACCCCTGGCAGGCATCGACCCTTGCGGGTCCCATCACTTTTTGTGCTGATATCTCTTTGAGGCGCGCGTGGAACACAACGCGCCGTCGACTTGGGCTTGGTCCTTACCGGACAGCGAGCTACCCATTACTCGCCGTCCGCAAGCCCATGCCTACGGTGGCCGGAAATCGGCCTGGGATTCCCGACGCCCAGGGCGTCTCCGTATCCTGCGGCGGCTGGGGTCGCGAGGGCGCATATGCTGCCTCTCCCTCACGTGCGCCGCCTCCCTCTTCGCGAGCATCACTGCTTCGCTGAAGGAGGTGACGGCTCCCCATGCCCTCTCGCTCCGTACCATGGCCTGGACCAGGGCCGGACGCGAGAGATCGCCGCCGTCGATCGCCTCCACGAGGACACGGCGGTGCTCCGCCCAAGCAGGGCAGACCGCCACCGTGTGCTCCACCGTGTCCTCAGGGCGATCTTCGCAGTGGAAACACCCGGGCGTTTCCTCCCGCCCTATCCGAAACAGGAACCTCCCGAAACAACCGTGTCCGGTGAGGACCTGCGTCAGGCGGAAGGTGAGGACGCCATGCCGCCTCTCAAACCACTCCTCAAAGAGGGGACTTACCGCCGCAATCGTGGCGTGCCCAGCACTGGGTTGCGACAATCGCTCTCTCCATGTCACCATGAGATCCCGCCGGAGCTCTGTCCGCTGTGCCGCGATTTGCTGCGGCAGCGGAGTTACGCCCCGGCGTTTGGCCTCCTCGCGCCACTCCCAAATTTGCGCGAGGACCTTTGCCTCCAGATCCCATGGCGGTAATCCGGCAAGGAGGCCCGCCGCCTCGCCGGAGATCGTGCGATATCCCCGGATCATCCTGATCGCCATGACCCTATGGGACGCCCTCAACCGGCGAGCTGGTTGGCGCCTCAATGTAGGCGCCCACACCGGCGCCCCGTATAGGGCCATGGACCGCACGATCCCCGCGTAGAGCCTCCGGCAGGAGGCGTTTGGCCCCCCTAGATTGGGCAAGAGCCGCTTCAACGCAGCCCCGGCCCGCTCCAGTCTGGGAGCCAAACGGCGGAAATGCTCCGCGAAGTTCCACCGGCTGTCGAGGACGAGTCCCAGGTACTTCATGGTCGACTCGACGCCGATGTGAACCCCTCCCACCGTTATCTGGGAACCCGTCGGTGGCGCATTCCGAGGACCATGAAACCACATGGCCTCGGACTTGTGCAATGCCACCTCGAGTCCCAGTTGCCGAATCCTATCCACGATTGTCGCAACCCCTTGTGTCGCCAAGTCGGCCGCCGCCTGGTACGACCTCCCTTGCGCTAGGACCAGCGTGTCGTCAGCGTAGCAGACTACACTGACGCCGCTAGGGAGGTCGGCGCGCAGCACCCAGTCGTACCCGATGTCCCACAGATACGGCCCCAGGACCGATCCCTGTGGGACACCGCACGACATCTCTCGCCGGTTCCACTCTCCGAGGTGACCGGGGTAGATGACGGCCCTGTCCGTCAAATAGGCCTCGACCACACGACAGAGGTAGGTCGGCATCCGGTGATACCGGAGTGCCTCCCTTATGCAACTCCAGGGCAGGGTGTTGAAGGCATTGGCGATGTCTAATGACACCGCCAAGACGACCCCACCCCGGGCCACAGCATACCCCGTCGTGAGGGCTCGCACGCGCATGATGGCATCCACCGTGGAGCGCCCCCTGCGGAAACCAAACTGGCTGTCCGCCAAATCCGGCCCCACCCGCACCAGCCGCCCGACGAGGCGGTCTGCAATTACTCTCTCAAAGAGCTTGCCCACCTCGTCGAGCAGCACAATGGGCCGGTAAGCGGACGGAGAGTCCGCTGGGCGCCCCGGCTTCTTAATGAGGACCAGTTTCCCCGTCTTCCAGCGAAGTGGGAACTGGCCCTCCTCCAAGCATGCGCTTAGGAGCCCTCTTAGTCGAGGCCCGAGAGCCTGCAAGGCCAGGACCCAGGCTTTGCCGGGCAAGCCGTCGGGTCCTGGGGCGGTATTCTTGGCATTCAGCCTACGTACCGCCACTCTCAGGTCTACCTCGGTCACCTCTGGAGAGTCGTCGTCGTCGTCGGTATGGTCCGCATCGGGCACCGCAGGAGGCGGAGCCATAGGCGGAGGAGCGTGCTCCCCTCGTGAGGGGAACAAAGCGCTCACCACGTCCTGCACGAGATGAGGCCGGAGACTCTGCGTCAGCGGGGGAGCCCACGGGCGGATTTTATCCCGCACCGTTTTGTAGGGGCGTCCCCACGGGTCTCTGTTCAGAGTCTCCAGCGACTCCTCGCGGGCCACAACTCTGGCCCGCAGGATCTCATCCCGGAGGGCGGTCTTCGCCACTCTGTACCCCTCGTACAGCTCCGCCTCAATGGCTTCCGTATCCGGAGGGCGGATACGGAGCCTGCGGTGCCTGGAGTAAAGGTGTCGCGCAGCAACACACGCCTCGCGCAGTGTTGTCAACTGCGGCGACCACCAGTACACCTGGCGTGAAGCACGACCTGGCTGGACCCGGGGCATTGCCACGTCACATACCTCGGACATGGTCTCCCGGAACCACTCGGCCTCGTCGTTGATGTCGGCAGGCCTGTCCGGTGATGACACCCAGGCCTGCACGATCGAGGCTTCCAGGAGAAGCTCCCGGTCCAGCTGCTTCAACGCCCACCGCGGACCACACGGGGCCTGTCGGACCGGCGCGCTCGAGGTCTGGGCGGAGACGTCAAACCGGATGTACCGGTGGTCGGAATACGTCTCCACCCCCTCCATGACGCGCCAGTCGATGACACGTGGCGACAGAGCGGGGCTGGCGAACGAAATGTCCACCACCGACTCACCCCGCATCCGCACACACGTGGTGACAGAACCCCGGTTTAGGACGACCAGGTCTGCTTCCAGAGCCCAGTCCTCCACCATCCTGCCCCGCACATTCGTCAACCGGGAACCCCAAGCCAAGCTCTTGGCATTGAAGTCCCCGAGGACGAGCACGGGGAGGGAACGAAACCCGACGACGACGTCTCTCAACTCCGCAAGGGAGTTGTGGAACTCGGCGAGAGTTCGGCTCGGGGAGAAGTACACCCCTACCACGACTATCTCCCCGAACCGTGCTGCAACGCAACCCCGTCCCCTCTTGACACTCTCGAGGGTCGGGGTACCGGCGGCGGCCGACGAAATGAGGGTCACTGAGCCGCTCAGGTCCTCCACCCAGTCATCCCTGGGCGGGACAAAGTACGGCTCAGCGACCACGGCGATGTTAATCGACCACTGCGCCATGCTCTGGATCAACAGATCCTGAGCGGCGGCACAGTGGTTGATGTTCGCCTGGAGGAGGCGTAATGGGGCCGTTACTGGCATTCCATTACAGCCCCCTCCGAGGCCTCCTGGGCAGGCCCAGTCGCAACGACGGCGACAGCAACGGCGGTGGAGGCGGCAGCGGCGGCGGCAGTGGCGGCGGTTGCGGCGGTGACGGCGGTGGCGGAGGGCTTGGCCCTGCCTCGGCCCCTGGCTTCAGCGGGTGGAGCGCAGGCTTTGCTCCCAGCCCGGTGTTCGGCCGGCTTTCCAGCTGCCGCACATAGGTAACAGTGCGGCTTGGGTGCGACGCACGAGCCGGCCTTGTGACCGGGCTGACCGCAGCGGAAGCAGTGACTGCTACGGTCCACCTCCGAGGTGCATTACACTCCCACGTGGTGGCCCACGTGGCAGCGGAAGCACCTCAGGGGTCTGGGTTCCAGCAGTTTGACCTGCGCGGACACCCAGCCTACCAGGAGCCTTCGGCCCTCCCCGGTGATCATTTTGGCCGCCGACACGGGGCAGCTCACCGTTACGGTTCGCATGCCCGTGTCGTCAGGACGGATGGTGCCCGCCCTCACCTGCTCGGCAGAGCACTCCCCAGTCCTGGCGACGGCGGCCACCACCTCGCCCTCCGTCACAGAGTCGTCCAGGCCCAAGATGCGCAAGTCAGCGCATTTGGTGGGCCTGGACACTCGGACCTCGTCCGCGTCTAGGGACGCCCTAAGCCTTTCGGCCAGGGCGTCAGCGGTTGGGCCACTGGCCGCACCAGGAATCTCCAACATGCGGGCTCCGGTCGCAGTGACCCTCATCCGCATGCCGTTGGAGACTCCCAGCTCCGCGAGGTTCACCGCCGCCTTGGCTTTTAAAAGCACGTCGCAATAGGACACGCCCTTCTTCTCCGCTTCCGGCTGTAGTGTGATCACTACAGCTGCGGACTTCGGGGCGCGTAACCTAGCCGCGGCGCTACGCTTTTTGCGCCGCTGCCGCCTCTCCTTCCTTTTGGCCGCCCGTGCTACCTTGCCCGCCTTCTTTTTCTCCCCGGCTACTTCCCATTCGGCGTCAGCCGCGGGAGATGAAGGAGATGAAGGAGGCGGGGCCGACCGTCTTGGCACCACGGCTGGGGCCGTCGCCGCCTGCGCAGCCACGCCGCCCTTGGGCTTGGTCTTGGTCGGCACCGGTTTCGCCGGGGGCCGACCCGACTGCGGTGCCGACTTGGCTGTGGCAGTCGTGGCGACGGCATAAGTGGTCCTTTGCTGGCCCGAGACCGGCCGATTCGCCGCTAGCGGGGGGCGCAAGACGATGGCCTCCAGGGTGAAAAACCGGCTCTGGAAGGCCGCCAACTCCTTCCGCACCAGGCTCAGCACCCGGTCTTCCTCCTCTGGCTTGGATCCACCTTGCCCATGCCGCGCCCCCTTCTGAGGCACAACCGTGGGACCAGCTCCTCGGAGCACGGCCAGGTCCGCTCGGAGCTCCTCATTCTCCTTTTGGAGATGCTCCATGGCGGCTGCCAAGCGGGCGACCTCCGCCCGCATTTCGGACATGATGTCCGACGGAGGTCCGGTGTTCAGGTCCTCCGCTGCCGCCATAATCGAGGCTATGGCTGCTGCAATGGCCTTTTCTTTAGAGGCCTGAAGCCTCTTCAAGGCCACCCCCTTGACCGCAGCAGCCACAACCTCCGCGAGCCTGGCCGTTCGCTCCGAGTAGGAGCCGCCAGCGTTGTCCGGCTCACCGCCAGACGACTCAGTCTCTGAGAGGACTCTGCTACCGGTCCCCCCTGAGAGTCGCCCCTCCGCGGCATACGCCTCGGATGACTTGCCCACCTCGGCACTCGGCTCGGCGGGATCTTTTGTGGTTAGGCCTCTGCCTAACCGGACCCCACCACCCCGACAGACCTTTCCGAGCTTCGAGGTCGGGGCCATTCCGCCATCCGAGGACGAACCCCGGCCGTTCTTCGGTTTGGGGCGCTTCTTGAGGAACTCAGTCCTCCTCGAAGCGCCCACCGCCGCATGCTCCGGGCCCTTTTCAGAGCCCTTAGCGCTCGATGCAGAGTCGGACTCCGACCCCGCATCACTCTCCTCCTCCTGTTGTTGTTTTTTGTTTTTGTTTAATTTGTCCATGTTTGTTCCCACGAGCATCATTTCAATGTTATCTTGTTCGTCTAATATCATTGAAGTAATAGAATACAAAATTTCGAGTTGATCAGCCCCGTGGAAGATGCTCAAATCACTTCATCAACCAGAAAAGAGTTGATAATCTTCAAACGGCTGAACCGATTTTGATGAAACACAACACTCCCGACTAATACACCTTTCAAATAAAAAAAACAAAATCAAAATCGGTTCATCCATTCGGGAGCTACGTTGCCTCAGACAGACACACATACACACACACACACACACACACACACACACAGACACATCAAACTTATAACACCCCGTCGTTTTTGCGTCGGGGGTTAAAAACAAGGTTTATTTATTTTTGTTTTATCAAAATGAAAGAAATAAATAAAAAGACAACATATTTTATTGGGACTGGCACAGGAAATACAAAAACTAACAAGTTTACTTTTTTTTTCAAATAAACAAAATAATAATTACGACCTGTACGAAACCAAAAAGGCTCCTATCTCCGCATGCCGCACGTCTCAATAAAATAACATGAAGTATAAAGCCGTGAGTTAGATACTTCATGGCGTGCATTGGGGTGTGAAAGCAGCAACTATTTGCCCCGCAATGCCGCAGTTGCTTTTCAAGGCTTTGATAATTAGCAGTAATTTGTATGTAGTCACGCTAACACAAATTACTTAGCTTTTGCAAAAGTGTCATATTTAATACTTCAATTGTTACATTTTAATTTTTAAAGTAAAATAATAGAAGTTAATCGTATTTATTTGGCACATGTCAATAAGAGCATACAACATTTAAAAAAAAACTTAACTCTAAAAATGGGACTCCAAATAAACCAGTGCCCTTTTTTTGACGTGAAAACGTCTTTTCGGTCGGAGGAGTGTGTATTAACACACGGTGATAAGTTCAATAATTATGACCGACAAAAACATGTAAGTTTTAAAGTTTTGGTGCTACAGTAAGTTTGAGGATTTAAAAGATAGGTCATATTTATAAAAAAAAAATAAGCCGGCTATAATTAGCTTATGACGTCACGCTGCGTGTGCATGCGCATACGCGTGACTCTATTTTTCTCAATGAGTCGCAATTCCAATCCGTATAGCGCAAAAACGTGTTTAGTTAGAACACCGATTCTAGAGTCGTTGTCAAGAGTTGACAAAGCACTACTAGGGCATGGAGAGAAACAACAAAAATATTGGCCAAGAAAGGGTTAAAATTAAATTGCAGTTGACAATAGAAAAATAATTTTATATATCGTGTCATATCGGCCGTAAATATGCTCAGAAATCCCAAACAAAGAAAGCTCGCATCAAAACGAATGCAATGGGCCTAAAAAATCTAGTGCCAAACAAAAACAATACTTGCGGCAGTGCCTGAAACCTTAGGAAAATTTGTTGCAAGTAGCAAAATTGTTTAAGATGTCTTCTAATATTGGCTGTGTATCTGATCAAAACTGAAAAAAATCATAACCGCTGAAAGTTTACTTCATAAGGAATGCAATGAGCCTACTAAATCTAGTAACGGGCGAATACAACGGCTACAGCTGATTCGGGAACCATCCAATGGTTCCCGAATCAGCTGTTACCAACATTTGTTACCAAACCCTAAGCAAAAACATGTTATATAATGTTTTCACGAAAACAAACGGCGTGGACTCGAATTGCGCCTGATTTGTTTTTTCTTTTATTTGCATGGTGGGCAGTCATCAATTAACTTGTCTAGGCGGAGCGGGAGGGCGTATCAGATTTTTACTGACTAAAACGCACCGTGTTCTTCCAGGTGCCTGTGTGCCAGGGGCCAAGGTATCTCTTTCGAACAACCCGCAACCCTGGCAGGCATTGGCCCTTGCGGACCCCACGAGTAGGTGCTGACATTTATATGAGACGCGCGTGGAACACTATGCACCGTCAACCCGGGCTTGGTCCTTATCGGACGGCGAGCTACGCATTACTCGCCGTCCGCAAGCCCGCGCCTACGGTGGCCGGGTTTCGGCCTCGGATTTCCGACGCCCAGGGCGTCTCCTGCGGCGACTAGGGCCGTGAAGGCGCATAGATTGCCTCTCCCTCACATGTGCCACCTCCCTCTTCGCGAGCATTACTGCTTCGCAGAAGGAGGTGACGGCTTTCCATGCACTCTCGCTCTGTACCTACCATGGCTTGGACGAGGGCCGGACGCGAGAGATCGGCGCCGCCGATCGCCTCCACGAGGACATGGCGGTGCTCCGCCCAAGTCGGGCAGACCGCCACCGTATGCTTCACCGTGTCCTCCGGGCGATCTACGCAGTAGTAACATCCGGGCGTTTCCTCCTGCCTTATCCGAAACAGCAACCTACCGAAAAAACCGTGTCCGGTGAGGACCTGCGTCAGGCGCAAGGTGAGGACGCCGTGAGAACCCAGTGCCTGATGCTGGTTCCCAAGTGGACGTTCAAAAGCCTCACACTTGTAGTAGGTGGGTACTCCCGGACCTGGTATCCTTATGATTTTCTTTAATGGAGGATGCGCTATGGTAGCCCGCGATATTCACATTTTCTTACGTTTTTTGCAGGTTGTGTATTGGTTATAATATGATTCGCCACAGTTTTTTTTTCTTTTTTTTTTTTTTTGGGTGGGAAATCATCAAATGACTTCTCCTGCTGAGTAGAGCAGGAGGGCGTGTCAGACTTTTACTGACTAAAACCCACCCGTGTTCCCTCAGTAGCCCGTATGCCAGGGGCCGTGGTATCTCTTTCGAACAAACCCGCACCCCTGGCAGGCATCGGCCCTTGCGGACCCCACCAGTGGCTGCTGACATCCTCGACGGCGCGCGTGAGGAACAGAACGCGCCGTCCCGTCTACCACTTTTCGGCCGCAGAGGATAGGGAGAGCGGCTGACGCTATACCGACACTCCTCTTCCCCTGCGGCCCCACCGCGTCCGCCATCAAACGGTGGCGGCCCCGTCCAGGCCACGGAAGGGAAGAGCGCTGCTCAGAAGCACCAGCACTCCTCCTCTACCGCAGCCTGTAACCCTCAGCCGCGATGCCTCCCATTCGACATCGCGGCCCACCTCAGTTGCGGTGCACCTCACCGCAACCTACTTTTTGGCCGCTACGTCAATGGCTTGAAGGCAAAAGCCCTGACGAGCGGCCCCACCGTTGGGTTCCTCTTGGTTTCACCGTGGATGGGAGACCACGGTTACTAAGCCCCCCCGCAACGACAATGCGGGAACCCACTCGGGGGGGATTCGCCACCGTAAGGAATACCTATGGCTTAACAGAACTAAAATTGTTAAAATAATCAATTCAATCCTCTAAGTCCATTTAATCGAATGACGTTTTCATAAATAGTCATTAAATGAGATTAAATGAACTTAGAGCCCTGGATATGAACCACCTGAGGCTTGTTTACCCTAGTCTAGAGAAAAACAAAAGCGAGCACGATGAAATTTGAACATTAATTGTATTACATGTAAATGTACTTAGATACTATTTTTGTTGCAGTCTTCGTATCTGCGTTTTCTCCTATAAAATGACCTATGGGAGTAGTCCTTAGATATTAAGTTAAATCTCTGGATCTCTGTTTATACATCTGACCCTGTTCTTCATGAAGGCCAGAGGCTACGCAACATGTGTTTTCCAGAGACAAGGCTAGCCGACTCCCGGCGGTATAGATAATAATATTTTGCTCTTTTCATGTGACAATATGGCGTATATTGTATGAAGCAAATTATGTTAGCGTTTTCAAACCTTTCAATGTTTTGGAAGTAAGGATGTAGATGTTTTGCCGCCAATAAATTAAATAAAGTTAGGGCACCATTTACCTACCGATATTCTATTAATATTGGTCGTTTGATATTCTAACAATACTGTCATGTGAAGCAAATCACATTAATAATGATATTGTGAGTAAGGTTAGCTTTGTTGGGACCGCCATATTGTTTCATATAATAGAGCAATTATATTAAATCACAATGTGCTTCGATACTAGAATATTCTAGAACCACGCGAACATTATTACTTAATGATTGCCGTGCGATAATTCGATATTGAAATGTTTGTTTCGCCATTTGTGATCTACTGCTTACTATTACGAATTCGCGATAAAGCTACGAAATGTAATGTTTATTTATATAATTGGTTCTATTAAAAGGGGTTATAGGCATAAGAGATTGAAACGGTGTACAAAATATTTTTGGAGACGTTAAAAAAGGAAAGAGCGATGCAAAATATGAACGGATTCAGATTTCACACTCTTGACTCTTACCGTCGACATACTCGATTTTGAAATTGTCTGCAATTGTTTTATTTTTGATTACATGATTTTACCAAATTTGATTATAGTTTTGACTTAACTATTGCTTCCAATTTAAAATTTAATTTTGGGATAATCTTAATTAAAATTTGATTTTGTTATTGATTTCATGATTTTGATTTTATTCTAATCTTTATTTTAAACATGGTTCCATCAATGTTTTTTTTTTTTTACTTTTTGCTAATAGTAATCTGAATTTTAAGTAATTTAATGAACCTTCACTGCATAAAACATCACTGAAAGAAGTCACTGGTCCTGAAATACAGACTCTATCCTAGCTCTGGGTTTGTGACAACCAATGTTTATGCCAATAAAGAATTTATTTATTAGTATTTTAATGGTAATTTTGCGTGTAACTGTGTAAATGTCTACGAACCCTATGATGTCTTATTAATTGGGTAACTAGGTAACCTACAATATAAAAGGCAGGTAGATTTACATCCATTTATTTTTCATAGGATACAAAATCAAAGGTCAACAAACACGTCAAAATAATGAAAGTTCCATCTTCATCATTCTAGAAGCAAATAAGATAATTACGTCGGGCAGACGAAAACACCAAAATATCCTTCGCTAAAGTAATATAATCCTATTTGCATGCTGCGGGAATCGCTGACTTGAATATTTAAGGAGCTACTATTTATGAAGAGCTCTTTCATTTTAGGCTTCAGGGCTTCTGTTATTAATTTGTTATCAGTTCAAGGACATTGTTATATTTGTTTTGGGTGTCCCCCAATAAAAAAGTATAAAACATAAAACACAACATCACGCCTGTTTTCCCTGGAGGGTTAGGCAGAGAAAGATAAAATTTACTTAATATTAATATCTACAAATAATAAACCTCTTGCCAATAATTTAAACAGTTCAAATAGCACCCCATTAGACTTAGGTTTATCGCAGAAATCGTTACCCTAACAAATTTTCCGGCGCATAAAAACACAAAATTAAACGAATAATATTAATGTCTCCTTATAAAACACTTTGTTGGACTTGAAGTATTAAATTAGGGTCCCCATAGCTACTCCAAGGGTACCCAACAACTCTTATATTTCAAGTACTTTCGATACCAATCGAAAAAAAAAAGTTGAAAATGCCAATTCTTTTATGCGATCAATGAAATCCCCGCTTTTTGCTTCAACAGTCAACTGTTTTAAATTCCAATGAGCCCCATTTATTTTCGCATACCCTACATTTAAATTTATTTTATTTGGGCACAATGTTCAGACCTAAATAAATAGAATTTCGAATTTATTCTAAGCCTACTTACCGCACTTGGTTTCCTTTGTTACATCGTAACAACGAACGTTTCCGAAAATAGATTCCTCAAAGGCGATATTACGATTGGCAAGAAAAAACAATATTTATTTCCAGTACCTGATGGAATTCCACCCTTTATTCTTAAATATTGCTTGGATATATTTAGGGAGCACTTCTATTGGTCTATAATTTAACCCTACAAATCCCCTGATTAAATCTAGTTGAGCACACATAGAGGAGCCTGGGGAAGGCCTATGTCCAGCAGTGGACGTCTTTCGGCTGAAATGATGATGATGAGCACACATAGGTTATGCTCCAACAAAGGGCTTTACAAATTTTTGATAAAATTGGCGATATATATGTGCAGTATGAATCGTTGTAGGTGCGTTAACATTCGAGGTGCTTTGAAAGAATGTTTGCGTGAAGTTTTTTAGTTAAATGTTGTGTTGTTGGCTTGCTGTGCGCTTTGATGTTTACTTACTGTAAGTGCCGTAAGCAATAGTTACACGAATAAATAAATACATCTACGATATTTAACTTACAAAATACATACGTATCACATATTAAATATCCAAAAACTCATAGAAGAAAAAGTTATAACGTAATAAATAATCCATATAGCTTTATAGGCAGGTAAATAATCCACTTCCAAATATATCCTACTATCCTAGCCAAGGAAATAAATCCGCGGCTCCAAGGATTGCTTTTGCAATTAAGTAAATTTCCAACTACGTATATTTTTTAAGCCTTTATTCTATACGTACACAGTTCAAAGTTGAACATAAACATTTATGGAAAAGCAAACAAAGCACAAACCCTTTCCCAAAAAACTGAATGGCGATGAGTTGGATTTTTATTTACAAACAAAAGATAAAAGTTACCATAAATGGAATCTCTGAACAATGTTTCCATAAACAAAAGCTATATTGTTGCCATTCTCAATATAGATCGTTTAAAATCAAACTCGCAGTATGGTATTTTAAAAGTTCTCAGTATTTTATTAAACGTTTGTAGGCACCTTTTTGCTAGCGTGTATTTATTGTAGTTATTTTGGGAATACCCAGACAGGTCGTGAACATAGAGGTTTGAAGTGCTTATGTGTTTAGTGAGTGGAAGCACCATCGCCACATTAAAGGCAATGTGCCTAAACAGTGCGTATGTAGGTACCTACCTTATACTTACCTAGTGGAAAGGTATATTGAAAGTACCAAGTACCAAGGTTCATTGTTGTTTAGTCCTATTGGTCGAAAATTTAGTTGAGGGTTACATTTAACATATTTTATTACAAAAGATTTGATCTGAAGAATCAGCTGTGACTGAAAACCAAGGATAAAAGACCCTAGGAAATAATAGGTCTTTACCTATGAAATTGCCGTTTTGTATGAAAAAATTTAAACGAATTTTTTTCATGAATTTTTTATTTGTATTAATCGAAGTAATCACCCATGCAATCAATGCATCTTTGCCATCGCAGTGGCAGTTTATTGATGCCCTTCTTAAAGAAATCAGCTGGACGGGAGGCAACAAATTCTTCAAAGGCATTTTGTACTGCCTCTCGGGTATTAAATTTTTTTCCCGCCAAGAAGTTATCCAAATTCTGGAAAAAGTAGTAGTCTGTAGGCGCAAGGTCTGGTGAGTAGGGCGGATGACGGAGAGCTTCCAACCCCAGTTCTTGCAACTTGGAGACCGTCTGCTGTGCAGTATGAGGTCGCGCGTTGTCGTGCAGGAGTAGCGGAGACGAGCGATTGACCAATGCTGGTTGGAGATGCGCCAGCTTCTCCATCATTGTGTTCAGTTCTTCACAGTACACATCTGCAGTAATGCTCACCCCGTTTGGTAAGAAGCTGTGATGAATCACACCGGCGCTAGACCACCAAACAGTGACCATCACTTTTCTAGGGGTAAGTTTTCGTTTAGGGCATTGTTTAGGTGCTGAACCAGGATCCAACCAACTTGCTGAGCGCTTACGGTTATCAAACAGAATCCATTTTTCATCGCAGGTAACAATGCGGTTCAAAATTCCTTCATTTGTGTGTCTGTTGAGCAGTGCAAGGCACGTCTCGACGCGTACTTCGCGCTGGCGATCATTGAGTTCGTGGGGCACCCATTTGTCAAGCTTTTTTACCTTGCCAATTTGACGCAAATGGACCAATATTGTTTTGACGCTAACGTCGAAAGCTGCTGCTAATTCAGCCGTAGATTGTGTATCATCAGCTTCCACAATCGCCTTTAATTCGTCATTGTCGACCAAAGTCTTCGGACGACCGCGAGGTTCATTTTTCAGGTCGAAATTTCCAGAACGGAAGCGAGCAAACCAATAACAGGTGGTGCGTTGGTTTGTAGTGTTAGCTCCGTAAACGTCGTTGATGTTGCGTGCCGCTTGTGCCGCGTTGCTGCCACGACGGTACTCATATTCCATAATTACTCGAATTTTTAACGTATCCATGATGACGAAAAAGATTGAAATGCGATGAAAATGTAACACTAATCAATAAAGAAATGACTACTTTTAGAAAAAAAAATCCATGTTTTTAAAATAAAATTAATTTGAAATTAGAATTCTTAGCCAAACAAAAATTATTTTGATTTGAAATGGCCAGTACTGCAGAACGGCAATTTCATAGGTAAAGACCTAATATTTCAACGTTCAGGTTCCAAAATCGCGTTCTTTGTAAGAAGACTAACATTTCGCTCGCATGAAATTTTGGCCCCCGAACTGCCACGTCGCATCCCATCTGTTTTATGATTATTTTTGCCTGGCTCCTAAGGGTCGTAGCGTGATGTAAAATAGCCTATAACCTTCCTCAAAAATTGGACTATCAAATACAAAAAGATTTTTTCTAATCCGACTGGTTGTTCCATAGATTACCCCCTACATACAAACTTACAAACTAATTTTGCCACTTTGTAATATTTGTATATATGAGAAACAGACAACTTATTTGTAGAAGTATTAGGCCGCGTACTAATAGAAAGCGATCATCGTGCGAATCCGCGATTATTCATAATATGTCACAATTTGTTAGGAAAACCGGAAGGCACCCCTACATCGGCGCGACCACGCGTTCCGGTTCACGGTCGCCTATTGGCGCGACGATCGTTTTATTAGAGCGCAGCCTAATATTTATACGTCGTAGCGTGATTTCAAATAGCCTATAACCTTCCTCAAAAATTGGACTATCAAATACAAAAAGATTTTTTCTAATCCGACTGGTTGTTCCATAGATTACCCCCTACATACAAACTTACAAACAAATTTTGCCACTTTGTAATATTAGTATATATGAGTAACAAACAACTTATTTGTAGAAGTATTAGGCCGCGTACTAATAGAAAGCGATCATCGTGCGAATCCGCGATTATTCATAATATGTCACAATTTGTTAGGAAAACCGGAAGGCACCCCTACATCGGCGCGACCGCGCGTTCCGGTTCTCGGTCGCCTATTGGCGCGACGATCGTTTTATCAGAGCGCAGCCTAATATTTATATTTAGTCAGTAAAAGTCTGACACGCCCTCCTGCTCCACCCAGAGCGGGAGAAGTTATTTGATGATTTCCCACCCAAAAAAAAAAAAAAAAAAAAAAAGAAGCCTAATATTTATACAATAACATTGTCTGTTTTTCATGCGAACTCATATGCTATTTCAGAGAACGCTATTTTGAAACCTGAAGATTGAAGTATTTCCTAGGTTTTTGTTATTTCAGCTGTGGTTTTCAGTCACAGATTTCAGTCTATCTTCAGGTAAAATCGGACGCGAGGTTAGTAAGTACATTATTTACTCCTACACCTTTTTGAATGTAAAAAAATTAGGTAGGTAAGTAGATTACTTTTAATCGACAAATCTGGGTCGAGAAAGCTCAGGAAAGATGATAATATGCTTATTATGTACTAACTTAAGCGTGTGGGCGTATAAAAATGTACCTACGCAAAGCAGTATAAGTTCTAGAAACCCGCGCCACGCCTTGGGAGTCAACATCAAAACATTATTTACTTACATAATATATGGTTTGTTTTCACACAGGTGAGAAAATGCAATTACCCTGAACAAAGGTAGGCGTAATTATACTGCCAGTCTTTATTCCCTTGAGCCAAGAGCGTGTTTTGTTTAATCTGTCAAGTCGTAAATAGTGAAAATGCTAGGAGATTTTTCGCTGATGTTAGTAACTGTAGACTAGTATAATTCTACAAGCTTAACTGAACTATAATGATCTATTAAGAAAGAAAATGGCTTGAAAAGTTTTCATTAATTTAAGTGTTAATTTCTGAAACAACGCCATGACCAACACTGCTCAACACAGACATGACCGAAATTAAATTACTGACTTTTATATTCACATAATACACTTTGATCTGTAAAAGTGTTTTTAACACCAATTTACAAAGATAAAAATCATTTAGCGTCATTGACATTTTTACGATTCAAATGTTTTATCCAAATTGAAAAATACCCATAAACTTGGCGTAACCGTCGAAAGCAACATGATAGCACATCTTGATGAGTCTAGAGGTCTCCAACTTCAGCAATCTAGTTATCTAGCAAATGAGATTTAACAGTAATCAACCCAATATCACTCACGACGAACGCGAATCATTATGGCCTGTAGTATCAGCTATAGGTACGTATAATGGCCTTTGTTTCAGTCATATTTCATGAAATATTCAATAGGTATCCAGGAAATGGAAAACAATGACATTACTTGCGATTTTGTGAAATCCTTGACTATTATTATAAAGCATTATCCTCCCTCTCACCGAGAGGAGGCCTGTGTCCCAGCAGTGGGAACATTATAGGCTGATGATGATGATGATGATGATGATGATGATTATCCTCTACGAAAAATTCCTAAGGTTATATGCTGCTCATGTAAAACTTCTTACATGAGCAGCATATAACCTTAGGAACGTTCCCAATACTGGGACACAGGTTTCGCTCTGTGAGAGGGCGTGGGCCGTAATCGACCACGCAGACACAGTGCGGATTGGTTGATGTCCCATGTCTTCGAATGTTTCATTCTAGGGCATGCTCGTTTCCTTACGATGTTCTCCTTCACCGTATTGAGAGCAGTGGTGATGAAATAATTTGCTTGAAATTGAGCGCCTATCAGGGTTCTAACCTACGATTGCTCTCCTGTTGCTCTCTGTCTAGGTAACTTATTAGTTTCCACTTTTTTTATGTTTGTAGGTACCAGTCTTTACCATCTTGTTCCGCAATGGTAAGTAGAACTACTTATGTAGGTCTACTTACCATCATTTTCGTAAAGGATAATGCTGTGAGTCAAGGTTTTTGACTAAATCGCAAGTAATGTCATTGTATTCCATTTTGTGGATACCTATTTTTTTTTTTTTTTTTTTTTGGGTGGGAAATCATCAAATGACTTCTCCTGCTGAGTAGAGCAGGAGGGCGTGTCAGACTTTTACTGACTAAAACCCACCCGTGTTCCCTCAGTAGCCCGTATGCCAGGGGCCGTGGTATCTCTTTCGAACAAACCCGCACCCCTGGCAGGCAACGGCCCTTGCGGACCCCATCGGTGGTTGCTGACATCTTTGACGGCGCGCGTGTGGAACACAACGCGCCGTCCCGTCTACCACTTTTCGGCCGCAGAGGATAGGGAGAGCGGCTAACGCTATACCGACACTCCTCTTCCCCTGCGGCCCCACCGCGTCCGCCATCAAACGGTGGCGGCCCCGTCCAGGCCACGGAAGGGAAGAGCGCTGCTCAGAAGCACCGGCACCCCTCCTCTACCGCAGCCCGTAACCCTCAGCCGCGATGCCTCCCATTCGACATCGCGGCCCACCTCAGTTGCGGTGCACCTCACCGCAACCTACTTTTTGGCCGCTACGTCGTCGGCTTTGAGGCAAAAGCCCTGACGAGCGGCCCCACCTTTGGGTTCCTCTTGGCTTCACCGTGGCCGGCATCCACGGTTACTGAGCCCCCCCGCAACGACAATGCGGGAACCCACTCGGGGGGGTGTGGATACCTATTGAATATTTAATGAAATATGACTAAAACAAAGGCTTATTGTAGCTACTGAGATAGCTACTATTAAACGTTAAAACGCTCTGAAACATTGAAAAACTGCATAAACTTTCAACCGCGTGAGTTATACTTGAAAAGACTTTAAAATGATGGTCATAGTCACGTACATAAATATCTACATGTATGCACTTAATCTTTACTCTTCTTTTCGAGCACTCTCTGAGGTACTGTTAACGTTTATTGCACAAAGCTTGCTCTCAATTGCAGTCCTTACTCACTTGAAGTGATCCCAGAAGGGAAAAGCCGATGCATTTAAAGTAAAACCGTTGTGAGGATTCTGTCCGTTTTATTAAATCTATCATGACAAGCGAACAACAGAATACTAATTCATATTAAAACGGTTTAAGTTCAATTGTGACTAATTTATTTGCAGATTTTAACTATTTCAGTAAAAAAACCCCGCCTTTTAGTCTTACTAAAAAGCGGTGTTTCTCTACTCAAATTATTACTTAAATATTAAGAAAATTCTGACATGAAACTCCATTAAAAACATGGCCATTGATGTAATTTATGATTGATTTCCTTCATTGTAAAACTGTAGAGTTCGTTTGTCGCTTCATTAATCTTACAGTATTGAGGTAGTTGAGTATTCAAATCAAATAGATAGTGAATATAGGTAATTACGACGGTCATCTTCTCAAATCAATCTTCTATACATATGGGTGAGTAAAAATTTAATGGTGTCAAAATCAAAAGTAATTTATTCAAATTATGCTGAGAATCAGCACTTTTCGAATGAAATGTTTTGATGTTCGTTGGTAAGGCGCATCTTTTTAGACAAGCTGGATATGGCTATTATTTGTTTTAAAATATTCGTACCTATTAGTCCGAATTAGGTTTTTGTGGGGATTTATTTTTTAAATAAAATAAAATCTAAACGTTATTTTTCTAAGGTATTTTTGTATGAATTACTGAAATCTGCAGGCACGAGCACCGTTGTGTCGACGGAAGAGTAGACAAAAATGACGTTCCATGTAGACAGTAGAAAGTTTGTTGTCAGTGTGATTTTGTCAGTTTGGGATGAAAACTTTCTTCTGAAATAGTCTACATAAACTAGACAAAGATGTTTACAAACGTAAGACAAAATGACAGATTGTGGAAGAAGAATGGAGAAACGAAATGTCACTTTGTATGGAAAGAGCTGTGTCTATTCTTCGTAGAAATATAAAGCGTCACGCTAAGCCACCTGGACAGAACAACGTCTGTCAGCTCAGCTAGTGAATTAATAAATGACAACAAAATTTGCTAAAGCTAATTAAATCGTATTTTGATGAACGGACGTAGGGGTTCTGTCTTCACTTGGTTGATATCGCGACCAGTCATACTCAGCGCTTCTCCTCCACATTTATTATGCGTACACCCAAAATGTAGAACTCTGGTAGCGTCTGTGTTCAGTTCCACATTTAACCCATTGATCTGCCTTCAAAGCAAAAGTGAACAGGCATCTGGGCACGATCGTTCTATCATAGACCACATCCATCGCCTTCCATAAGGCGTGATCGAGGTCAAGAGCACGCAAATTCAGCTTAAAAAAAATCTGCCCACAAAAGATCTTCACGTTTAATATCTTCTCTTTCTTTATTACCTACTTACCTACCTACTTAATATAATTTCACCAGCCTCAATATAGAATTTATCTTAATTCAAAAAACATAACAAAAAATATATAAAAGAACTTCAATACCCATAGGGAAATATATTTTCATCACGACAAAGATTACATTTACTGAAATTGTGAAATAATTTACTAAATATTTGATGTAAAAATACACATTTTACTGAAGAGAAGCCCCACGCGTATTTTTCCGTGGAAGAAACTTACTTTTTAGCCTAACAAGGTACATATGTTGTCACTTACCATTTTGATGCCCAATCCATAATTATCTGTAACAAAACAGAAATAAAGTTTAGAAAATATTTTTTTGTTTCCACATTCCTCTATGTACTACAAAATAATGATGGGAATGCAATGCACAAAATCAACAAAATGGATTGAAAAACCTTTATCATTAATCTCATATTTGCATTGCTGTTTAAAATTCTGATTCCCCACGGAAACTGTTTTGTTCTCAACAGACTGATTAAAGTTGAAAGCATACTGCGCGAACAACAAATCAATATCAGGATAATATGAGCATTCAAACCATTGATTCAGATTTCCATCAAACAGTAATTTGGTCACATTGATACTTGGAAGTATAGCTTTAAATTTGGAACCTAATTATCAGACACTACGAAACAGTTTGAACCCGAAAAAAACTTTATGTATCCTATGACCTTTCCTTCAATAAAGGTCGCAGCGTCCACTATTTACATAATCTATCTAGTTGTTTTTATCATAATTATAGGCTTTGTTTTGATGCGTGCGAGGTTTCCAGCAGGATGAGCTCATGTGGATCGTCTTCGCGGTCCACCGCACATTTAGGGCATAAGCTTTGATCGTACACGCGAAACTAACTTTCACATAGTTTGATATCATACGCTGATATTCTAATAATTATTATACCTACTATAGATAGATCAAAAATATTTATTACTCTCATATCGTCAAATTCAGTTTATAAATTTCATAATAAGTTTATATTGACACACTCTAAATACCTACATAATACTCAAAGTTAAAAATACTATCTTATAACACTTTTTTTCTAACAAAAAATTTTTTTATAACAATTTTATTACCAATACGATACAGGGCAAATCTAAGAAGTTAATATCACCAAGGAGTTTTCATTACATTTTTTTATCTAATTGAAGTCATTTACTAGGTGCGCCATTTATATAGCATTACAAAACTATTTCTTACTTCAATTATGTTTTTTTTGTTTTTTGATGTGAAATCATCAAATAACTTCTCCCGCTCTGGGTGGAGCAGGAGGGCGTGTCAGACTTTTACTGACTTAAAACCCACCCGTGTTCCCTCAGTAGCCTGTGTGCCAGGGGCGGCGGTATCTCTTTCGAACAACTCGCACCCCTGGCAGGCTTACTTCAATTATGTTCAATCTCAATCTATGAGAATAGATAAAGTTGTGTATCAAACTGCACATAATTAGGGGTTAATTTAATAACCCTCAATAAGTAACTGTTTCATAAACTACAATTATTGAGCGTAAGAAAATTAAAGTACATTAAGTAAACTATGTTATTTTACGTATTTAATGTAGTACCTGATGTACATATATTAGGCACTAGATACATTAAAAAACTAAGTACGTTCAGATAGTTGTTAATAGTATTTGCGTTATAAAGAGCGTCTGTTATTAAACGTAATTAAAGTAAATGAAAAAAAAAACATTAGTTATTTAGTTTTACGAGTAGTATTAATTAAATATTTCATCAGCCATGCTTTCAAAACAGTGAAGAAAATATCGTGGGGAAACAAGCATGTCCTAGAATAAAAAGACATGTGATATCTATCTACAAATACTATCTACTCGTCCCGCGTGGTGGATTTCAGCCCACTCCCTCTCACAGAGAGACAGCCTGTGTCCCAGCTGTGGGAATATTATACACTTATTTTGCTATTTTTTTTTTTGGGTGGGAAATCATCAAATAACTTCTCCCGCTCTGGGTGGAGCAGGAGGGCGTGTCAGACTTCCCACCCGTATTCCCTCAGTTGCCTGTGTGCCAGGGGCCGCGGTATCTCTTTCGGACAACCCGCACCGATGCTGATTATGCTTACGCATATGCTGAGTGTTTAATCGTTTTACATTTATATTATTGTCAATAAACAGCGAGCAAGAGTGGTGATCGATGCTTTTCTCCAGCCAAATTCTGGCATTAGTCTCACTTTACGGGTTACTAGTCTTCATTTTGGTATATCGCGTAGCTTTCGTGTAGTTACATAGATATACAGCCCCGGATCTAGGGGGGGGGGAGGCAAACCGGGCACCCGCAGCAGTATCAGGGGGCGCCAAAATCATAATACAGTGTGATTAAAAATTAAAAACTTGCTCCACACAGCGCCTAGCATACGGAAGCCTGGTTGGCTCGCCGTCGACTTGTAAGAAAAAAGCGCCACACAGGCCCACACCTTATTAATTTTGGTCACATGCTGGAGAGAGGGGCGCCACTATCAAGTTTCTGCCCCGAATTGAAAAAAATCGTAGATCTGGGGCTGCTTCTATGTTGTGTAGCGTTCACAATGACATATGGTTTCTAAATGTTATGTATATAGAAGCTGAAGTTTCATCGCCAATAATGTGTGGGTGTTGTTATTATGTTTCGGTTTAAGTAATCTATTTATGGCGTCAATGGTAAGGGAATATTAGGCGTCGGCGCGCCGAGAGCTTTAGGGATTTTATTAGCTAATTCACTTCGCGAAATTAGAAATATCTTCTTGTAGTTACTGTTACCTTGAACTTAACACGATCCGCAGCTTTATTAGTTTGTTTATTTGAAGCAAAAGATTGTTAAGAAATCCAAAGTTCTTGCGGCGCAAACTGTCAATCAGATTGAACCTTGGGATATAAAATAGAGATTAGTACCTAAACTTTAAAATCAAGTTAGAGATTAGCTCAGGTGCTTACGTGTTATTAAGTATATATTATACGATATTGTCTTTTTCTTAAATTTTTTACATTATTATTTGCATATAATTTATTTCTTTCCGTGCCTCGAAAAGCAAATTAAGCCATTGGTGTCGGCTGCTGTATACGGATCTTTCACTGTCGTTATGGGTCGTCAGAAGCACGAAAGTCGGTAAGATATTGTATTACCCAGTAACTAACGTATTATACACATCGAATCATGTCCCAACATTACTAATGTTAGGTCATAATTCGATGTGTTTATTAGGTTTAGGAATTTGTTGAACCATACGGAACGACGTACGACCAAATTGAAGCAACATAGTAATAGCGGCTATAAAACTGAATAATTGTATGTATAGTCTGTTCCGAAATTCACTGATGAAAATGTAAACAAATGGATCACAAAACGCACCCAATTTGAAGTTTGAAGATAGTGATAGATATCATTTCATAGTTACACTATGTGTAAACTATGTTTCGGTTATGTCTCAGTTGTAACAAATATAGGTCAACTTCACACTGGGTTAACATAATTAGAGCAAGGGTAATAGCTTAAGTGTTTGCGCTCACGTCGAGCATAAACATATTGCGTCCTTCGATATGTTTACTTAACGGGTGAATAAATATTTATGTATGTATGTCGATTGGTTTTCTATATTTTTTATGAAAACTACGGTTTCGCTCGCGTGGAGGTCGAAAATTATGGCACGGAAATGTACAAGCGGGATAAAACATTTTTTTTTTCTTTATTTGTTTTTAGGAGCTTTTACGCATAGCGTATGTCAGTCCCACCGTATAAAAAATAAAAATAAATATTAAAATCTTATTGCCAAATTTCATCAAATCCGTTCAGCCATTTTTGCGTGATTGAGTAAGAAACATCTAACCACACAAAGTTTAACATGTAATATTAAACTAGGACTAGGATTATTAAAATATGATAGTAAGATGTTCCGATATTTTTGTAAAATGAGGCGTTTATATTGGATGTTTTGGCGTATGGCAATGTATGGTTCAACATTTTGGAACACAAAATGAATAAATGTTTTCATCACCCTAAAATAAAACAGTTGACAATCGCTTTTTGGATTCGCTAATGAATTTAAGTTACAAGTGCCACTCACTCTCTATGACGTTATAGTAAAGCCGCAAATAAATGTCTGCTAGACTGACACTAACGAAATTAGTGTCAGATACCTACTAGTGTTGAAATTTAACAGCTAGAATGGCTTGAGTGTTGCGACACGGCTTAGAATAAATTACGCTCAGAAGTTTAGAGTAGTTTAGTAACTGTTACAAATAACGCAGGGTTTCAGAATAAAGCACATACCAAGTTTCGTTGTCGGACAGAAATGGATATCAATCAGTATTTGGCTGTTTGAAACCATGTGTGAGATCTACGTTTTGGAATGGGCACCTAGCTTCAACTTCGATTTTTTTGTCAATTCAAAAGTGACTGTAATAGGTTTAATTGTAATAAATGCTTCGAGTTTGAGTTTGGGTTTGAGTTTGTGGGTAAGAGATTCAAATTATACAGTAAATAAAATGAAATGAAATTGTTTATTCTGTAAGTAAATAGTTAAAGAAATCAATTTTAGGCATCATAAAAAAAATGATAGAAGAAATGCAATGAAATTAAACGTATCACTGATGGTGGGGCTTGTGTCCAATCATTCGGTTTCCTACGAAATGGTTGAGTTGGATGGTGCTGATCCACGCGTCAAGTTCGTGAACGGGCGCCATCGGTTGAGACTGGTCATTTAACCTAACTTCTACGGCTTATTTTTAATCTTGTATTTAGAATTGTTTTTTTTTTTACATTGTTTTCATATATATAAACAGCAAGAATTATGTTCCCAAGATTTTGTAATACCTAACTTGATTTAAACGAATGTCCTTGGAGTTTCTTGCCCGTTCTTCTCCATAGAGATCTACGTTTTGGAATGGGCAACTAGCTTCAACTTTCCAACTGATCGACTTTTCGACAGTTCAAAAGTGCCTGAAAATGGTTTAATTGAAACAAATGGTTTGAGTTTGAGAAATGGCGAAACAAACTCAGAGCTCAAAGTCTCTTTAAAAGTCCATACAAAATCTTGGTCAGATCATGTGAAGACCACGTAGATTAGTGCCTCAAACCGACCTTTGAGATGGAATAAGGAGTTTATTAAAGTTTTCACAAAAAAACAACCCTTTATTTATTAAGAAAATACCATTTGCAGTATAAATATTTAGGTATTTAAACTCTTACCCACATAGAAACCTGGTATGTGGCAATACATATCAAACTATTTAATTAGGTATTCAACTTAACAATACCTATTGACTTCTTGAGACAACCTTCTCATTTCGAAGCTCGGATAGTAACTCACGATTGATCATAATTAGTTTCGTCTTCACAGTTAAACAATATTCATTGCGTTATTTATGTTGTCGAACAGACACATTTTTCGAACATATGAAGCAATGGTTTAACAATCCGTTTCAAAACGATACAGATTATGATGAATCGTGAGTTACGCAATTAGGGTGCTGACTTAGCAAACATAATATTTCCAATTATTATCCGTTCAGTTATACAACTATTTTTTTTTGTTTTTGTAATGTTTTTTTTGAAAGTTGTTGTTAACAATAAGTATGTCCAGACAAAAATTAATCAAATTCAAGCCAAAGTTTTCACTATTTTTATTAAATTTTCAATCAGTTCGTTTGAACCGTGATTAATACCAAAATCCATCGAAAAACAAACAAGTGTCTGTCAACAAGTGTTCTTACTGCCATCGCGTCGTTTGTATGCTTATGGCTAGCTGCATACTTTAGCAAGCTTTTACTTAGTTTCGCCTATCCCGGTGTTTGTAATGAAATCTTGCAAGTTGAATTTGACCCACTTCCCGGTTTCCGATTGAGCTGAAATTTTGCATACATATGTACCTATATCGCATGACAATGCAATATATTGACGGTTAGTAATAAAGAAGGTGTAACATGCTAGTACCGTGTGGTGCCGGACGTAAAGAATAGCATCATCCCATATCTTCCCATGGTTGTCGTAGGAGGCGACTAAGGGACTTACTAGAGAATGGGCAGCAGCGTTCTCTATGCATTTTACCACCATACTGCGATCGCCAACCCACCTGCCAAGCGTGGCGATTATGGTAAGCCCCCCCAAATTGGGGGAGGCCTATGTCCAGCAGTGGACGTTTTCCGGCTGAAATGAGGATGAACATGCAAATAAAATTTTTCTTAATTTCTCCTGCCATGAAAATGAAACACACTTTTATTTAAATTAAATTATTTTAAAACTTTTTAGTTAATTTTATTAAAAGTTTGTTTAAAAAATCTTTTAATTTTTTCTTACAGTTGGTTTCCAATCTTTGCTAGTTTATTCTAAGAATAATATTATTAAAATATGTACCAATAAACATACCCAAAAAGACTTACGAGACAGTGAGACAGTCTTGTTTTTTCAAATAATGGAATATAATTTCGAAAGAAAACAAGTATATACATATAACTTAAATCTACAATAGTAGTCTATATGTTTCTTTTGGCAGCTATTGTATCACTTGTGAGAACTCCTAAATAAATACTCGTAGAAATTCAACTAAGTAGTAAGAACGCTTTCGTGTTTGAAGTTTCATGACCTGAAGTAAAGAACTTGCTTTCACCCTCTTAAGTATTGAAAGTTACAGGTTGACCTCACTGACGTAAAGCATTTGTGTGATGTTACATGTCAAAAAATTGTATTCCTACTACCGATGCTAGTTTCATATCAATTTACATATTGATTGTTATAGAACGAACATACCGTACAAATGTTTTTGTACTATTTTACAAAATAAATACGACTTAAAAGAAACACTACCAAGTGTTCTTTGTCAATAAAGTTTTTTATTTTCGACTTTTAAGCTTTATTGTACCACCGCGGGACCTTCAAACAAATGAAAAATGTATTTCATAATCGTCCCACATTTGATGAGAATATCGATGAACAGACATAAGAAAAAAATACAGAGGAATATAGCACTTGCTCGTTTTTCGAGGTCGGTAAAAAAATCAGACATAGATGTCCAATCAAAACAATAGAATCGCTATGAAGCAGTATTTGATGGGCGATTGTTTATTTTACGTAGCCGTATTAGTCTTTGTCAGATTTCAATATTACGAATCTTTCACTTCATTACTCCAGTTTATTAGAGGTTCACCAAGTCAATACTACGAAAGATTGTGATTGATTTTTATGCTATGTTAAGTCTACTCAGTTATTTTGCTTTATATCTAATGACACCACACACACACAACACACAACACACACAACACAACACACAACATCTTATACCTGTACCTACTTTAATAGCAAATAAAGTTCTGATTCTGATTCATGATACATCATATTATCTACTGCAAAAAATGTGCCTTAAAATTACTGCTGCTCTTCACGGTATTCGCAGATAGATTAATTGGATTGCAGCTCCCGTAATAAATTGATAGGAGGAAATCGCTGCCCGTCGAGGTGATATGAGGAAGTACATCGACATCATCAAACAGCCATTTTAGACATCTACAGTTAAAGAGAAATTGATATAAATAAGTATTTGCCACACGTAGGAAAAAAAATGAATGAAAAATATTTCTTTCTTTCTTTCTTTCTTTAGGACCACCTTTTTATACATAGTATCTTTAACTTTTATAGGATACATTCGTACATCAAACTTTTTCGCAATAACAGTTAGAAGACTTTACGGGTGACTTTCTTCTGAAAATGATACGTCTTCATTGACCTACAAAGAGTTTTTATTGCGGACGTTGGCAGGATAAAAATAAAGTTTCCCAAGTGGTTTGTTCTTCTTCGTGTAGCCTTGTTACAAAGAAACAATATCAAGTCAACAAGTTAACGCAAGTGATCGAGCCTTGCAAATTTATGTAGAGAAATTTGGAATTTACCTACCTACATATTCTCAATCGTGTGGTGCCGGACGCAAAATAATAGCACCATCCCATTGCTTCCCGTGGGTGTCGTAGAAGGCGACTAAGGGAATTACTAGAGAAGGGGCAGCAGCGTTCTCTCTGTATTTTACCACCATACTGCGATCGCCGACCCGCCTGACAAGCGTAGCGATCATGGCAAAACCCCTCTTTTGGGCGAGGCTTATGTCCAGCAGTGGACGTCTTTCGGCTGAAATGATGATGATATTCTCAACGTTTGTAAGTATAGGTTCAGATTTAGGGAACTGTGTTGCTATAGACATTATAAATCCAGTTAGTTAGTACTCAGCAAAGGATAACATGTGTAACATGACACTGTTTCCCAACATTAGGATGAAAGGTCGAGTATTCTATTCACTTAATAAAAATAAAGGCTTTTTGGCAAAAGATGATTTGCAAAAACAAATACCTTTTTTTGAAAATAGAGAGAGAGATTCATGTTAGCTAAACATACAAATAGACTATCATTGACCACATCCATCGCTTTCCAGCACGCTAAATCCAGGTCAAGTGCTAGACCATTTAGATTTTATTGCGTGCAATTTAAAGGGCTTAAGTCAACAGATAGATTTTAAAATGCCATTTTTATTTTAGTTTGGTTTTACCACCATCTTTTAAAGGTAGTAAACGTTGTTTACACATCAAGGCCGAGTTCCTGTAGTGTAGTCTGCTAGAAATAGGACAAACCGGACGTTTGCAGAGTTTATCGCGAGATTGCGCCGCTTCATCATTTCCGGTGTGAGGCGGTTCACACTTGACATAAGTTGCTGTAGTAAGTTAAGAACTTCGTAGAACAGAAACTAAGTTAAATATGATCAACCTTGACATTCAAGACAAATGTAATTATAAAGCTTGCCTAATAGTTTCAAAGAGAACAGTGAAAATAATAACTTAAACTAGAATAACATCAGATGGTATAATTCAAAAGGCACCTCAGTTTACTTGCTGACTTAGCGATCTTTTGTTCACTTATAAATCAATTTTTGTATATGTGAATACAACATAACTGAAAGTATTGTTCTGATACAAGAGAAGGCTACAATTAAAATTGGAACTTGATAAATGGAGTTGAATCATTATTTAAATCGCCCGTGCGAGTACACACAATAAAAATTAAAAGCAAAAAAACTTTTTATAAAACAAACTTTTCTTTAAATGCTCTAAAAAGAATAATATAAACTTTTCCTTTAAACTTTATAGTATCAACTTATAATGTCACGCCCATATTGTAAGGTATGCATTAAAAAATAATAGTCCGCAATCTTATATGTTCCGCCATGTTGGATTTAGAATGACGTTACATGGTTAACCATACGTTGTCATCCAAAGAAAACTTGTTTACAAAATTTCAGCTCAATCTTTTAAAGAAATCTGCTTCAAAACTGAGTTGCAAAATTCCACCCGAACAACATAGTTACATACATACATTGTAAGTTAAATAAAAGCTTACAATAAACACATTTGTTTATAATTGTGTGTATTCGCATGGGTGATGGTAATTAGATCCTGTCTCATGTTACTTGAGATCGGCGCAAAACACATCGTGTTTTGTTCTTCCATTCTCCCCTGTTAGATGATAAGCTATCATTAACTCCCTTCTCTTTCACGAATCATCATATATCTTTTATATCATCTTTTATATAATTATGTCATATTAATCACTTTCAATATTATCATATTCATCACTTTCATGTTCATAAATCGACGGTCCCTACGTACAATCCCTTAAGTGGTAGAAACGTGATTTGCATGTTTTGATTTCGTGACCTTCAGGTCAGCCTATACTGTCATTTAGTTTAAGAAAAATAAATCTAAGATAACAAAATGCACTTTAGATCCATCATGACATTACATTAACCAGAACATGGTGTACACGTGTTTGAAACTTTGAAGCGCTGTTATGTAAAATTTGTCATTTGTAATTAGGGGATTATACCTAGGGACCGTTGATATTATTTAGAATGATAGACTACGCCACATAAGCTTTTCTCGAAGCAATGGGGCAGTGGTTGCCCAGCGGTATACTCGCCGAGTTACGGGTTGCAGGTCGTGCGTTCAAACCCTCACCTTCACCTCCATTACTCTCATACCCGTGAAGGCAAATATATTGAGGAAACCGGCATGTCCGAGAACCAAACATTCAAAGACATGTGACATTCCTAGGCTGATGCCCGGCCACCGTAGGAGCGGGCTTGCGGATGGCGAGTAATGGGGAGCTCGCTTTCCGGTAAGGACTAAGCCTGGGAAGACAGCGCGTTGTGTTCCACGCGTGCCTCAAAGAGATATCAGCTTCAATTGATGGGGTCCGCAAGGGCCGCTAAAGTAAATATCTCAAACACAAAAATCTCAATGAGTTTCATACAACTAGTTGCTCCACTATGTTGTGGATAGAAACAGGACCGACTAAAATAAGTGAAGCAGACTTAACCGAGGGTCTTCGACCAGATAATGGATTATAATATTGTTAATTAAATTCTAAGTTTCAGCTTCAGGTTGAAATTGGACCTGGTAAATGGCAAGACCCGTACTACAATATAATTTGGAGGAATCTGCTGTCAGTAAACTCAGTTTTAAGAATATCTACTAAGTTTGCATAGAGTAGGTTTAGGCGTTTGACGTTAGGTACCTACTAACAATTTGAGTACCTAATAGCATGATTACATGGTTCAACCAATTAATTCACATTAAGATAACATCACACCTGTATTTCCCCGAACAGTTACTCAAAGTTCCAGTCTATTTCGCCAGTTATGTTCAAGTCTCATGTAATAGGGATAAGCCTATTGCCATGCTCCTTGCACAAATTCAGATAACAATTGATTCCCATTGATTAAAAAGCGTTGAAATTATTCACTTTATTTACACGATTTATTATTTTGTTAGCTCCATTGAAATTCATAAGTGTACCGTGTAACAGCGCCACATCACTACTCACTGATCATCATCATCATCATTTCAGCCGAAAGACATCCACTGCTAGGCCTCCAACAATTTGGGGGGGTTTGGCATAATCGCCACGCTTGGCAGGCGGGTTGACGATCGCAGCATGGTGGTACAGACAGCTCCACAGAAACCTCATCCCCTACAAAGGCATGTCGCCTTTGTAGGGGATGAGGTTTCTGTGGAGCTGTCTGTACAATGCATAGAGAACGCTGCTGCCCATTCTCTAGTAAGTCCCTTAGACGCTTACTACGACACCCACGGGAAGAGATGGGATGGTGCTATTCTTTACGTCCGGCACCATACGGACGAAAAGTGCTACTCACTGATGAAAAGGTTATTATGTGAAACAAAACTGAACTTAAACGTAAAATGATGTCACCTAAATTTTGCGTAAGTTGACGCTACGTGGGTGCTTGTACACGAAATACTAAAGTAATTCTTACTAAGGAAAATGTATTATAAAAGTGTGGGCGGACATCTTATAATGAATAAGCTGTTGTTCCCTTAGTAACCTTGTGAGCAAAAGTAATTTCGTGACAAAACATCTTAATTATAATTAATTTTATTACGAGTGGGCTTATTCTGTGTAAATCATTATTTAACTGTGTTCTAAAAACATGGTAGAAAATATTTTGGAATGTAAACAAACTTTGTTTTCTTGGCCTTCTCTTTAAAAGCTTACATATGAATTCAATTAATTTTCAATCAAACATAACTCATGTTTGATTAAAAAATAATTTGATCCCAAATCAACAGATTAAAAACTCACTATTGAATGGGGCCCTATTATTAGACACCTATAACTCCTAGGATTTTCCAGATTATCCTGAGGATTTGATGAATACCTACCTCAGAATAATCTGGAAAATGCTACCATAATCTTTTTTAGGGGTATAGCTTGGGAGCCGAGCTCCTAAAAAAGATTTTGAGAGGGAAAGCGATGGAGCTGTAGCGGCACTACAAATAAAAATGCTTCACGACAAATATCAAGAAACACAAAAAGAAAAAGTGGCGCCATCTACAATGCCACAGGCGAACTATATGAGCAATTCTGCATCGCGCAATCAGAGTTTTCGACGGCACTCGAACATATACAAAAATCCCGATATCAACTGTCGGGCAGTTGCCCGGACCAGACACAATACCCGTCTGGTCGGAGGATCCTCCTTTTCAATAGAGGATGAGCGAACTTTACACCCTGTTCCTCATATCTCTATAGAGCGATCCGAATGTGCTCATTTTCTTCATTAATAATAAACTTTCTTGCTTTGAATGCAGGGACTTTTACTTGTTGTTATTATTTATCTATGTATCATCATTTCAGTCGAAACACATCCACTGCTGGACAGAGGCCTCCCCCAAGCACTTCGACCGGTTCTGTGCTTCCCGCATCCAGCGGATTCCTGCAACATTAACAGTTACCGGTCCACCTTGTAGGAATCCTTCCAACTACGATTTCCGGTCGCCACTCCAGAACCTTTCGCCTCCATCGCCCATCTGTTCTACGAGCATTGTGCCCTGCCCACTGCCACTGGCAATTCTTCGGATTATGTCGGTGGTCTATCAATACATAGTTTAATTAGTCTGTCCGTGTGGCCGGTTAGATCTCCGAAACAGCACAATAGTTTTTGATATGGTTTTCACCATCATTTTAAATACACATAAGCCTTCTCACTCAATTATTATATCAGAAAGTTTATGTGTCTATATCATGCATTCATTTTAAACTTAGGAAAGAATAGCATAGAAATCTCGCACTACAGCGAAACAAGGGTGTGTCGTTGCTAGTAGTTTAATAAATAAATGGTTATATTAATCTCTTGCATGCTTTTAACCTTTTAACGACCAATATGATACGGCTAGCATTAATGACACTTCATGTTAACGATGATCATTGATCGATGTTGGTTTACTTACACCATTTTAAAAGAGGTTGTTTAGTACAAAGTACCAAGTTGTCCTTTTGAAAAAACATAATGAATACGTAGTACCTTCTTATGACGTCAGTATTAAAAACTTAACGGAGTCGTAGCTTACAAAGAAATGCTAATTAAAAATTTACATTATGACGGGCCAATTTAAATACGAGGACGAGTTTAAAACATTTTCATGGAAAAACTGAAGAATTCGGAAAATTCCTTCTGGAATGAAAAGGGCTTCTTTCATACAAATATGTATGTTCATTATGCCAGGTGGAAGGTAACATTAATACCTAACAACCTTTTTGATGAAATTTAGATGAATACATAAGTGAACGTTGCTGTGATGCCTCGTTGATTCAGTGAAGCGAGCGCTACCAATGAGCTTCGAGGTCTTGGGTTCTATTTCCAGGTCCGGCAAAGAAATTTCTTAGCAGCCGCTAGGAGTCTGGGTCTGTGCCCGGTTGGTGGAAATAGGCTCGCCGAGAGGAGGCCTGTGTCCCAGCAGTGGGAAGGATATAGGCTGATTATGGTGTGCAGTCCCGACAAGAAAAAATGTGGGGCACATAATAATTTTCTATACAAGACATACTCAAACGAGACACGCAAACGAAGCTTTATGTATAAAACAGCTAGTTATCCTTATTATTAATTAAATAAGGTATTTTCTCTTCAGATCTTTTTTGTTATACGGTGGAATAAATTCGGTTGGACGTGATAATTACTACTGGTGTTGTTTATGCTTTTTTAAACTTTCTAGGTCACTCGTGTTTTAATTACCTACTCAGCGGATTTTGGTGTGATTTAACTGCATTGGTACCTACTCAATTCTTTATGTCCAGTTTTTTTTTTTTGTATTCCGTAAGTTGAAGCAACAATAAAAAATGCACCGTATAAGCCGTGTTGACGAGCCAAGTCATTTGTTGCATTAATTTTATGGAATGATAGAGACAAAAAACCTACATTCTGTTATATTTATTTTTAGCTTATGTGTACTGTAGGGCGAAGTTCTTCCTTTGTTCTTTCCACTCCTCTTTGTTTTCAGCTAGTATGGACAAATCCTGTATGTAGGCGTTAAGCTGGGCCGCCATCTTCTTTTGGGTCTGCCTCGATGTCGCCGGACGTCGCATTGCATCATTTTAAAGATTTAAATTCAGTACCTAACTACTTACTCATTTGTTTTTCTTTTGCCACATTAGGCTGTAGTTACCTTAGAAAGTAGAGCCTTAGTCCAGTAATTGTGTTTACCATCAGAGCAAATTGATAGTGCGTAAAAATTATCATGACAAAAAATTCTCGGTTGTTGATTCAAATTCACAACATAAACAAAAGTATGGTGGCCTTATTCAATCTTGTTACAACTGAGCGAAGTAACATTACTCGTTTAGGAAATACAATATCGAGCATTTAGGTTGCTGTCAGGATTTTCCGGGAACAATAAAATGAATGAAATATTTTTCCGCTGAAACAATGACATTTTGACCTTTTGTCTGATGGCATGAACACTCAGACACGTATTAATATAGGTGCCTACCCTTACATCTTGTTACCTTTACATTATCTTATCATACAAAATATAAAGCTTCTTTATTGCGTTACATTGTGTGCGGTAAAGTGCAGTCTCTGGAGGTTTCAAAATGTGACGTTCCATCCGTCAAGCTACTTTCTCACCTTCGTCATTCTTGTGAGTGCCTCTGGGCCAACGCGCGCTTAGAAGATTGATGAGGAGCAAATGCTTGTGGCAACAATTTTAAAACTCGTTTAAGTGAAAGAGTGTCCCTGGCGTTGATCGTTCATTTCCATTGAGGTCTAAGTAATAACTAACTGACCGACTCCTAGGCATTTCAGAAGTGCCTGTTTTTATCTATATATTAATACGTGTAGCAAAAACTTTGTAACCCTTTCACGAAAATGACGCGGACGGAGGAGTAAGTTTGGCACAGTTAAAGTTTATATGGAGAAAGAGTGCGGAAAGCTAATATTTTAATATGTCGTAGATTGATGACGCCAAAGTATACCGGACAACGCCATCTAACAATTTGATTCTTAAACGAATAATCATGTTACCGGAAACGTAAGCGAGCCCTACCGCTTGGACACGATCGTCGGTGGAAGGGATGCAGCGAGGACTGCTGGCGGAGCGACCGAGCGCGACTACAGTCTTCAGATGACAGTCGAGCTCGGACAGTCTAGGCAAACGCTTAATACCAACGCACGTGTTTGTTTCCTATGCACATGTTTATTTAATTTATTACTCGCTAGTTTAAAAAGTTATTTCAAAATTAAAATTATCTTTTCGTTCGAGTACCCACTACAGTGCCCACACCTACCTAAACTATGTACGTCGGATCGCGAAGAAGACCCGATGTTTCGCATCTCGGCCACCCATGATGCGACATATATAATAATGCATTAGAAATACATTAAAATATGTTTTAAATGAACTATGGTCGAATTTTGACCACTGGGCGAACACTAGTAGGTACAAATAAATGTTTTGACTTTGACTTTCAATGCATTTTTACGGTTCTCAAGTACCTACCTATCAACAAAATACGAGTATGTCGTTATCAAAAAGTTTAAATTCAAATGCTAGATGAAAATAAAGATAAATTGTTATAAAATCCACACAATTGTGATGGTAAATATTCCATTTAAGAGCAGTCTGCGAATTTGCTCTGAGTTTAGCAAGAATGGCTTTCATCGAACATTTGTTTTAGTTTAGTTTTATTTTTAGGCCATTCCAAAAGCGGCCTTTACTTTCACAAATTGGTAGTTAAACGAGTTCAAAACAGGTTGTGTTATTACAAATTAGGGTAGAAGTGCTACATTTATTTTACATGTTATGGGCACTTACATATTTAATAAAAGGGTCTTTTTCTTTATTTTTGTTGTTACAAAAATGTTCCCTTATTCTCAACCAAAGGCAAAAGACGACCACTGCTGGACATAGGCCTCCCAAAAGCTCCTCCACTTCTACCGGTTCTGTGCTTCTCGCACCCAGTGGATTCCTGCGTCCTTCACAACGGTCCATCTTGTTGAAGGATTTCCAACGCTATGTACCTACGTCTTCCGGTACGCGGTCGCTACTCCAGAACCTTTCGGCCCCATCGACCATCTGTTCTGCAAGCTATGTCCTGCCCACTGCCACTTAAGTTTGGCAATTCTTCGGGCTTATTATCATCTGTTATAATTTTTAACCGACTTCAAAAAGAAGGAGGTTATCAATTCGACATGTTTTTTTTTTTATGTATGTTCGGGCATAACTCCGTCGTATATAGACGGATTTGCAAAATTCGTTTGTTCGAAAGGGATTTACTCCGAAATGGTCCCATTGAAATTTCATATAGATCTGATGAGGCGTTTCGGAGACAGACAATGGAACTCTTCAAAAAATTACAGCAAATCAACCGCGAATATTGCTATCGCATAAATATGCATTGTTTTGACGCCAAGGATGATGAAATTTCGAATTGGTGTGAGGTAGGTAACTAAAAAGTGAAAAATAAAAACATTTTTCAAAAAAATTACAACCGGCTTCCAAAAAAACAACAAAATAACTTTAATTTCGGAAGGCGGTGACGAATAATTGAAATACACATCCAAAGTCACCGACTTCCGAAATTAAAGTTATTTTGCACTTTGTAGTGTTTTTTTGGAAGTCGGTTGTTATTTTTTTGAAAAAAGGTTTTATTAGGTTAAATTTAGCAAGGTTCTTTTGATACCAACTAAAGATTGATCTCTCCCTCTGGATTCTCGATCTCCATTTGATATCATCATCATCATCTGTCGAGCCTTTTCCCAACTAAGTATGTTGATCCTGCTATATCCGATTAGTCTGAACAACCAGCACTATACTCATACCAACCAGTATTTTACTGATACCATCAAGTATTTTACTGATACCAAGCAGTATTTTACTGATACCAACTAGTATTTTACTGAAAATAAATCGACTATGCTCTACTTACCAATTCAAAGACAACTAAGAAACGTAAGGTATTAAGATAAATGAAGTCCTACGTTATCTATTCGGAACAGTCTGACTTTCATTTATCTAAGATGGAAAAAGCCAGTCGGTGTGAAGATAATTATTTCCTCGTCGGTAGCGTGGGAGCTAGCTAAACAATATGCTTTTATTTGCCTTAAGCTACGTAGGACGTAAATAGTAAATTCAAATAGATTAGTGCTGCTATAAAAAGGATAAAATGAGAAGGAGGATATTAAAAGAAGCAGCAATTTTTTTAATGTTTAAGTTTGCATTCGTTTCTGGATCTTGGAACTGAGTGGTTTTTTCCGAATAATGAAACTCATTTTCGATCATCATAGCACTTTTCCGACAAACCCCTTGCACCTAATAGGCATATAAAAAGCGGGCGAGTTGTGACCAAGGATCAGTAAGGACGAAGCCGATATTTCTTTAATCTATGTTATCGGGATTGGTTTCCGGACCTAGTTCTTCATCATTTTGACATTCCAGTAAGTATACGACTGCAATAATTTCTAAAAGATCAAAGCTAAAATTACGGGTATTTTAGCTTTGATCTTTTCCCCAGGTAGGAAAATGTTTTGCTTCAATTCTTCCGAAAAACCTACTCAGAAAAAAAATCACACTATTCTTAACCACTTGATTGAGTTAAACTTAAAATTTCGCGCACCTACTTTGAATTTGAAAATCGAAAATAGGTAGTTGATATCGTTCAAAATATTTTGTAGCTTTTCCAAATTAAAAGTATAATCTCATAATTGTCAAGTATTTATAAATACTGTTTGTTTTTTCAGCCAGTGTTTTATCACTGATTAATTATGTTTTTTTTTTTGTCGTTATTTTCAAGAGCGTTTCTTCGTCTCTGTTTTTTTTCTGCGTATAATGGCGTCATATACGTATGTAGTGATGTTTAACAAGTTAGTTACGACGTGTGTTAAATTTCGTAAAACTTTATCAATTTCTTTAGCTAAATATCAGGACTCTTTAGTATACCTAATTATACATAGGTGAATCATAATCTGCCTAGCCTTTTACCATCTACGTTGAGGTCTGCTTTCAGTCTTACCGGATGCAGCTATGAACCTAGCAACCTAGTCACTGGGTAATACGACATCCCTTGGTGAAACTGGCTGTCAGAATTTCAGGCTTCTGACGACCCGTAACGACTGTCAAAGACCCACATATCACAACCGGGAACCGGGGCTTTCTGAGGCACGAAAGGGTCTTGGCATGTAAAGGTGGTCACCCTTAGACGGAGCTACCACGGCACGCGTAACTTAACCTGATGGATCGATCCGTGCGGTTGTTGTTATTTACCCACCAGACAAGATGTGATAATCCTTTTAAAAAACCGCCGCCTTATAATTTAAAAGTAGGACAGCTTCGACCAAAATAGACGTCAGAAATAAATTACTTACGTCGAGTTAGATAATCAGGAAGAACACTCTCCCAATATAGAGTGAATACGTGCAGCGTGTACAAACAAAACGCAAAGCAAAGATAATGTTTGAGCAAGATGACGGAATAGGACCCTTTCAGAGAGAAAGCCTTGAAGGTACAAGAAAGGGTCCTTTTTCGTCGTCTTGCTTACATATCATGTTTGTTTTACGTTGTCATCTCGCGTACGTGTTGACGGGTTCGTTTTGGAAAAACTACGAAATTCTTCGGCGTATTGAAATTCTAGCTTACAACATTAATAACCGGATTAGCATGTTTATTAGGTATCGTATTTTCATTTGCAAACACAATACATTCTCTTTTTTCCCGCAACATGTCTTTTTCACCCTTTTCTAACTGAACTTTTAGTCATTTCGGCGTAAATCGGGCGGAAAAAAGAAAACTTTTTTAATCAAGTGCTAAAAACATTGCAACTAACTCCGTCATGAAATGTAACTAAAATAATATGTCGGTCACATCCCTACAAAACTACATTAACAAGGAGACTTTCTGAAGTTGTTTGACTCTAGAGTGTTGTTCAAATGAATGAAAGAGAAATTTACAACGCTCAGTTTTGTATATCAGATGTAAAATATAAACTTATTCCCGCATCGTTTAAAACACTGTCTCACAAAATAACGACGTAGCACAATCAACCTATAAATGTTCCCACTGCTGGGACACAGGCCTCTTCAAGAGTGAGAATACCGACGTACCGAATAAATTTAAACAGATACGGAATCTAGATACATATTATGTAAAATAGAATATATTTTATTTATTTTACATAACGAGCTATTTTTTTTTAAACGTTGCCCCACAATAGGAATTTCTCTTGTATTTACAAACATTTAAACGTACATAACCAAACGGCCAGACCCGCAACAACTACTTGTAGGTCATACAAATATTTGTTCCATGCGGGAATCGAACCCGCGACACGCAGCGCAGCAGTCAATCGCTTTACAACTGCGCCAAATATTTACACTAGGTATTACATTAAATTACTAACTAAACAAAAAATACAAAAACAAAAGTACAGTTAGGCGTCGAAATATTCGTCCGCATCGCTGTCAACCAGAAACGTAACCAGAAGACTGGCAGCATTGCCACGTTGAATGGCAATGCTAATTCTAAACAGAATATGTCTTAAAACTTCCTTCAAAGTTAAGCGCAATTTCGTATAAACTTTTTCGTACAAAGGCAAGAAAATCGTCGAGCCGTATTTTATTCCAAACCATTTTTCAATTATTCAAGGTGGTGTCTTTTTATTCAGATACAACTTAAATTTGTGTCCTTAGCTAAGCCTGAAGGTTGAGCTGTAAACATAAGGTAAGTACCTATTGCTGCTTTTTTTTTAAAGTGAAGAACTCAACTCTTAAAGGTTAACCTATTTCTAAGTTTTCTAAATTAGATATGAATAATTTTATACCTGTGTCAGAAGAAATCTTAACAAAGTGCTTGTAGACTCACATATGCCCGATTACTGTAACAATAGGCGACACCAAAATGAGTGTCTAAATGAAAGCGCAATGTTGAATTTTCAACGCTTTTAAAATTTAATTAGGAAACGTTTCCGGATGACAACTATGTGGACGAGTACTTCGACGCCTAAGTGTCCTTTTGTTTTTGTATGTAACTAGCTTTTGCCAGCGGCTTCGCCCGCGCGGAAGTTTCATCCTCTATTTAACTCCCTTAGAGGTTGAATTTCTAAAAATCCTTCCTAATTCCTTGTCTACATTATAAAGGGAACCTCTGTGCAAAATTTCAGCTTTCTAGGTTCAAGGGTTTGGGCTGGGCGTTGATGAGTCAGTCAGTCAGGACTTTTTATTTATATAGATAGATAAATTGGATAGTTAGTTACATAATCATTTAATTTAAAAGGTAGCGTAAATAGTTAGTACCGTGTGGTGCCGGACGTAAAAGAATAGCACCGTTTTCTTCCCGTGGGTGTCGTGAAGGCGACTAAGGGACTTACTAGAGAATGGGCAGCAGCGTTCTCTATGCATTTTACCACCATACTGCGATCGCCAACCCGTTTTTTTTTTTTTTTTTTTGTGAATGGCATCTCGCAGTTGACCTTGAGAGGCCGTGACTGCTCAACCGGACTTTCCTGTGAAGGTTTTTAGGAATCTAAAAGCCTCCAGCCAGGGCGTAAACCTACTTAAACCTAAAACGACTGCGCACTGAGGGCACCCCCTGTGGGGTACGAACCTCGGCTCAGGGAGTCGCTGGCGGGGGGGGGGCAGCTAGTACTATCAGGGACAGGCTGGATCAAGGTATTATTTTCATGATTATTAGACGGGGAATTTAAAGCTACTGGCTCAGCTGCGGCGCGGGCTGGCGCATCAACGAGCAAGGGACGGTCGGGGGTCTGATCGCTACTCGGGAGTCTTCGCGGGGCGCGAGGACCTCGGCGGCGAGGTCGGTAGGACGGTCGTCGTTTGTTTTTGTGTACTGTACTGGTGGCCCTATTCTTTTCTTGGAGAACAGTGATGGGGTCGTCTGGGTCTGAGAGGACATGTTTCGGCCTGCGAATACTACTGATTCTACTGGGGACATAACTAGCGGCCTTCACAATCAAGGGATTGCGATGTATCTCGGCTTTATCGAAGAAACGCTTCGAGTTGCGTTTCATGAATTGAGCAATAGTGGGCATTTTCAGATCGAGATGGAGGATCTCGTTCCGAACGTACCATGGGGAGCCTGTGGCTTGGCGGAGGAAACGGTTTTGGAGGGTCTGCATCCTATGGATGTGTCGGGGGTGCGTGTGTGCAAAGACTGCACATGCATACGTCATGATGGGCCTTATGCACGCCGTGTAAATACGCAATTTGCACTTGAGTGACAATTTGCTACGTGCGTTCAGAACAGAATGCAACCTTCCGAGAGCGAAGGCGGCGCGTGAGCGCGCCTTCCTGATATGCTCAGAGAAGGAGAGGTGCTGATCTAGAATCACTCCAAGGTATTTGGCTTGCTTTTCCCAAGGGATCGGCTTGCCGAATATGGAGATGGCCGGGAGGGGGTCTTGGCGGCGCTGCGGTCTCTTAAAGAGAACCGCCTGGCTCTTGTCCGGATTTAGTTCGATTCGCCATTTCCTAAACCATGCACCGAGTACGTTGACTGCGGTCTGGAGGGATTTGGCTATCGCTTTGGAACTACGCCCAGAGTGGTAGATGGCCGTGTCGTCTGCGAACAGAGCCAACTGAGCCTTACCACTCTTGGGGATATCGCTGGTGAACAGCGTAAATATGAGAGGGGATAGCACGGCGCCCTGAGGGACGCCGGCGCGAATCGGGTGGGGGGATGAGAGAGCCCCTTCGATGCGATAGCGAAAGGTGCGGTTCGACAGAAAATCTCGTAAGATGAGTACGAGTCGGTCCGGCACGCCGAGTTTGTACAGCTTGTAAATCAAGCCGTTGTGCCAGACCTTGTCGAAGGCTTTCGCTATGTCGAAAAATACTGCACCGGTCGCATAGTTGCGTTGGAGACCAACGCCTATATGCTCTACGATCCGGTGTACCTGTTGTACGCAACTGTGCTGGGTTCGGAAGCCGAACTGCTCGTTGGGTATCAGGCCTTTAGTCTCGGCGAAGTCCCTGAGTCGCTTGTAAATAAGTCGCTCATAGATTTTTCCGAGGCTGTCCAGTAAACTGATGGGCCGGTAGCTCGCGGGCTCCGTTTTGGGTTTGCCTGGTTTTTCAAAGCCAATGACCGTGGCTTGCTTCCAGGCTTGGGGGAAGATGTTATTGCTCAAGGCTCCATTGAAGATGGTGGTCAAGAGCATGATCAGGTGGGCGGGTAGCATCTGGATCACCTTATTGGTGATGCCGTCAGCTCCGGGGGCCTTTCGGGGTTTCAGACCCTTGATGATCTCGTGAACTTCGTCCGGGGTGACGAGAGGTAATGGATCATCAGGGTCTTCGACGGGCGGGAGAGAGGTTCTACGTTCGACTTCAGCGTCCACCTCATCGAGGTGTGCTTGGTCTACAGGTAGAGAGCTGGGTGTGCATTGGGCCTCAAGACTATCGGCGAGGCATTCGGCCTTTTCGATGTCGTCGAAGGCAACGGTGCCATCGGGCCGGGTCAGGGGGGGCATGGTGGCTATTTCTCGGGACTTGAGTTTCCTCTGGAGTTCCCAGAAAGCTAAGTGCGTGGGTTCCAACTCGCTCAGCATCTTGTCCCAGCCCGCGTCACGTAGCTCCGACATGCGTGTCTTTACAGCTCGCTGTAAATAGCGCATGTGAGCTTTGTTCGCGTCGCAGGGAAAGTTGCTGTAGGCACGAACGGCCGCGTTCTTCTCATTCAGCAGTTCGCGTACATCGTCCGGCAACTTCCAGCGGGGGTCTTCCCCTACCGGAACCCGCCTCGAACAGTCGTTCAGGACAGATTGTACGTGACCCGTGAATGAGTCGATCGCGGCCGTTGTGTCCGCTAGAGAGTCGAAATGGTCGGGGATGGCGTCCAAGTGGGCGGATGTGTTGGATTTCAGCGAATCGCTTACTCTCCTCCAGTCTGTTACCACTTTGGTGAGCGGAGGTTGGTCGGTATCTGGGAGGCCCGTGCGGGGGGCCAGATGCACGACTACCGGACGGTGGTCAGAGGTGAGCTCGTTTATTGCCTCTATGGAATTCAACCGTAGGTTGATCCTTTTCAGAATTACAATGTCGAGTACGTCAGGTCTGTGATCCACTGTGTGGGGGAAATGAGTCGGCGACATCGGGGCGATGACGTCGAAGGACAGGGTCGAGCAGAGGTTGAACAGGTGTCTCCCTCTGGTCGATTCCCTGGAACTATTCCACGCGGGGTGTTTCGCATTGAGGTCGCCCGCTATGATAACGGAGTCGCTCATGCTCAACAGGGCGGTGAGGTCATTTGAGAACAGTTGAAAGTCCTCTGATTCGGTCTGGGGAGGAAGGTAGGCTGAGACTAGTGTGATGGGTTGATGACCCGTCATGCCCAGTCGGCAGACTGACACTTCTAATCGGGAGAGGGGGGGGGCATCCATAGGAATGCAGTGTAGGGACTTTTTGTAATAAATGAGAGTTCCACCCTTATGGCAATGTGCTCTGTCGTTGCGAACTATTCTATAGTTGGCAATTCTCGGGTCACGATAGCAGGGTTTTAAGAACGTCTCTTGAACTAACAGGATATCCAAGTGATGGTCGCGGAGGAACGTGGCGATCTCATCCCTTTGGGTACGGATACCGTTGGCGTTAAAAGTTCCTATTTTTAGGGATCGGGGTTTGGTACGCGCGAGGGCCGTGTTAGCCATTGTGGTTCACGGAAAGTCTGGCGTTTAACAGGGCTTGCGTAACGTCAGGGTACGCATCATAGATGGCGTATATCCTAAGGATATCGCCTGCCTTTGTGGCGGCATCTACCTCCATGGCCATCTGATGGGCACGGGGGGTGCAGAAAGTGAAAAACGCGTTATCGAGCTTTTGATGCACGACTGCGGGGGACATGGTCATGGGACCGGCGTAAGTGGGTGCGGGGCGCGCCTCGGGGCGTGCTCCAACGCGGGGGTCGCGGGACGCGGGGGTCGCGGCGGCGGGGGGCGCGGCGGCGGTGGTCGCGGTAAGAGGTGCGGTAGGGGGCGCGGGAGCGCCTGAACCCGGGTTCTTGGACTGAGGGATGGGCGCGGGGACGGGCCTGGCTGAAGCCATCGCAGGGAATGCCTGCTGGTGGTTCAGGAAGTTCCAGGGGCTCGGTCTCTGAGGACTGAGCCTTTCTGGGAGGTACCCTGAGGGGGCTTCCCTTTGCTGGCGGGCGTCGGCACGCTTCACCAGCTTGGGAGAAGTGGTTTTGGGTGCTTTCGAGCACCCCCTATAGTTGGCCGGGTGACCGGCTTCGCCGCATAAGACGCAGCTCGGCGGTTCCGTGCACAAGGAGCGGTCCTTAGGCCTGGTACAATCCGCTGTACCGTGACTACCTAAGCACTTTACGCACCTCGGGGTGGCGTAACAGTGCGATTGCGCGTGTCCGTACAATTGACACCTGTGGCATTGGCCGATTGTTCCCGTCTTGTAGGGCTTTTCGATCCGAATGCCGGACAGGTTGCAGATTGTACGGAGATTAAAAATCGGGTTATGGCCCTCAAAGGGCGGGCATACTACGAGCACCATATCGTATGGCACTCCGCGGCGGGCGCGGTGCATCCGGTGTACTTCGGTGTACGGGATGTTTTGTAAGTCAAGGTCGGCCTTGACTTCTTCCACGGTGATTTCGACCGGAACCCTCTTGAGGACAACTCGTGTCTGTCGGTCTTCAGGGAGGGCGTACGTGTGGAAGGACACGTTACGGTTTCGGAGGAGTTTGGTAAGGCTGCGGTAGTCGCTAGCCGTCGGGATCGCTACCTTTATCCCTTGGAGGGTGGTGCGGGCGCTGGTGTAGGCAATCTTTTGCTCTAAGCACCATTTGGACACGTCGGTCCATTTTGATTTGTCTTGGATGAAGACAGGGGGCGGAACGGGCACCTTTTTCCCCGCAGCGGCGCGGGGTGCGGCGGTGGGTGCGGGCGCGGTCGCGGTCGCAGTCGCGGGGGTCGCGGGGGTTGCGGGGGTTGCGGGGGTCGCGGGGGTCGACTCGGTCGGGAAAGGGGTGGGGGGGCGGTCGGTTACGAGCGCGGTAATTTTAGAAGAACGCGAGGAATCGCAGACCTTCTTCTTTCGCTTCTTCCCCTTCGATTTGGACTCGACTTGGGTGAAGCCCTCGTCTTTAGTCCCTACCACTTCCTCTTCGTTCGAGGAGGGAGAAGAGAAGCAAGCAGCTCCTGGCGATTCGGGGGTGGCGGGGGAGTCTTCAGCGTCCATAAGGTCGGACGCTGCATCGGAGAAAAGCTCCTGAGATTGCGGGGTTGCCAAGGCCGGTGAAGCCGGGGAATCGTTAAATGTTATAACGGGCGGCGCGGGTTTATACGCGGTCGTGGTCGCGGTCGCGGCGGGAAACGTGGGTTTGTCATTACCCAGAATATGGTTGAGGCGCGCGCGGTCCTCGGGGTTCTTTATGATCGACTCCAAGGTCGCCCAAAAGGCTGCCCTGGAATCGGCCATGATTTAAAGGGAGGGGGTAAACTACTTCCCACTCATAAGGAGTGAGCCTAAGTCCCTATTTCTCCTAACAATCCTAACGTCTACTTCCCCGGGGGGATGCCCGGGGATGTGTGATTCCTCCCTGTCGGGTATAGACAGGGAGATGTGTACCTCGGGTGAGCCCTAAGCTTGTAAACCTGTTGCCAATCTTAATGTGCAACAGGGCCCTGTCAGTCTAGCGCGAGGGGCGTAGACACGCCCCAAAGACACTAGGTGTGTAGCTGTGGAAGGAACACTGTCACCAGTGACGACTAGGAGATCCCCCAAGGCCGTCGGTCTGGGACCCGTCCAATTCACTGCCTTGCCTTGAAGAGGTTCGGCGGGTGTGTTGGGACAACACCCTCTCGGTTTCGTTGGCACCGTAAGGTTTCCACCGAGAACCACGAAACTGTGGATTTTACCCAGAAGGGGCCAAGTGAATTTACTTGACGATTTACTTCCGTAAAGAAACAGATGTTTGCCTTGAAAAAGACAGTTTTTGGTGTAATTAATAACCCAGTCAATAATTAAATTAATTGGGTTATTAATTTGGAGTGTTCGCAGCGGGGCGCGGCGAGTCAGGTTGGCGGCGGAGGATGAGTCACGCAGCGGTAGGCAGGAGCAATTAGCACGTGCGCTCAGGGCGAGTGTCACGGGCTAATTGTCGCCAACCCGTCTGCCAAGCGTGGCTATTATAGCAAAACCCCCCTTTTGGGGGAGGCCTATGTCTAGCAGTGGACATCTTTCAGCTGAAATGATGATGAAATAGTTAGTTGTGTTATATAATATTGAACACCATCATTTTAATGTACTTATTGCCTCGGCCTTTATTTCCAGAGAAGGATAGGAAACGCCGACCTCTTTTCGTTTTTAAAATATGATTGACGAGTTAAAGTGTTTATACAAACCCTACTTTTAGAAATAAAATCTTTTATCATTATCATTTAGTGATATTGGTTCACGCAATTTTCGTGAGCGTATCAAAATAATCAACATTAAAATCACAAAGTACCACCAAAAGCAAACCAACTTATTCAGATCAACAGGTTTTATAACCAGCTATAAGATTATACGGTTCCTTTATAGCTAAATCAGGGCGAAAACTATCGGTTCTTGATCCCAATTTTCCTTATATTAACCTTCAAGTATCCATTGCACGTGACCTCGGCAGAGCTTTTACTTGAATTTAACGATGTGATAGCTGTAAACTGTCTTAACGATAATATTTCCACAAGTTCGACAACCTTACTCTAATGTTCCATATTATACATACGAGTATGTAAATATATCTTATTTTGTGCCTATCTCATCTCTTAATTGACTCGGGTAAGAATGGCCTAGGGTTAAATATATTTTCGTATACGGTTCGCCAGTGAAGGTCCCGTGTACCCTAAAGGTTATCAACCTTCACATGTGCCCTAAAAACTGTTTTGAAGTCCTTAGTGCTAAGTAGAAAACCTTATTTCATGTCAAGAGCCTCATAAATGTCACATATACATAGTTACATAATGTAAAAGTTCTATTTTTAGTTCCAACTTTCACTAATATTTTCGGTTGGATTTAAGTAGGTGTGGGTATTGTAAGCGTATTTCCGCATCGATCTGTGACCCAGCCTTTTCAAACCTTTTCTTAGAGTGGTGTGCACCATAAACCACGCAGTGGGGTGTGGGATATTGTATGTTCTGTCAACATTAACAAAAGTTTTCTTGTATTTATACAGCTTGGAAAATACTCTACCGCCAACTGTGACTCCCTTTGTACATATTTGTTAATCCTTTTAATATGTTATGCACCAAAAATGATTAAAACTGAAGCTTTGAATCCTACTATCATTAATCAAAAATAAAAGGTCATTTATTCAAACTAGGCTGAGAGTCAGCACTTTTTGAACGTCAAAATACATAAGACAGTCCCCCAAAACGTCAAATTATAAATGTGAAAGTTTGTATGTTTGGATAATTAGATGTTTGAATGTTTGGATGTTTGTTACTCAAGCACGCAAAAGCGGCCGAACGGATTTGGATGAAATTGGAGATGGTTTAGAGAGATGGTTTATAACCTGGATTAACACAAAGGATACTTTTTATCCCGGCAGTACGTTCCGTGAGATAATTTACAACCTCCGTGCGGGCAAAGCGGCTGTCAAAAGCTAGTTTCAAATAAAACATTTACAGACAAGGACTCAGTCTTTCAGGAAGTTAAAGCTAGTTGCCGGTTTCAAAGCGTAGGTTCCGATAAAACCTACCTATTCGATTCTATCGACATATGTTATTATGTGTCCAGTGTGTTGCCGGACGTAAAAGAATAGCACCATAACATTTCTTTCCGTGGGTGTCGTAGAAGGCGGCTAAGGAACTTACTAGAGAATGGGCTTCAGCGTTCTCTATGCATTTTACCACCATTTTACGATCGCCAACCCGCCTGCAAAGCGTGGCGATTATGGAAAAACCTATGTCCAGCAGTGGACGTCTTTCGGCTGCAATGATGATGATGATGTTATTATGACACTACTTTCTGCCCTCGACTTCCTCTAAGTGAAATTTCTTATTCCCTTGACCCACCCGCGGACCAGTGGACGTCGCATCGCATCGCCTGTCTCGCGTTATGACTTCGTTTTCGCTTAGCGTTCTCTATGACATTTGTTATATATTTTAATAATAATTACTATAGTAAAAATGTTGTATAGCATGGCTTTTACCTTTTCTTAAGAATTGGGCTATGAAATACAAAATATTTTTTTCAATCCGATAAGTACCAGAGACTCGCTCTTCAAACAAAAATAAAAACAAACAAACTATTCAGCTTCATTATTAGTATAAGTAGGTATAGATTCAGCCTAAAATGTTAAACAGCCAATATTTTGTAAACAAAAGTTTTATATTAGCAATATTATAAGTTTGTTATTGGGTAAAAAGATTGAACACGCTAAAAATAAGAACAGAAATAAGGATAATATTACTTTTAGATGTTTACTTTTATGAATTTTCATTTCGTAAAGGTCTCCTTCTAGTTTTTCTTTCCTAAAATAAAATCAAATTGGATTTCATCGGATTTAGAGCGGTGTTGTTTCATTTTTTGTTTATTTACCGTAAATAGACAATCTATTTTCAATTTCCTTTTGGCCGACCTGATTAATCCCTCACTGATGGCCGAGCCGTTTTCCAAGGCCTTTTAGAAGTACGAAAACAAGCAGCGAATAATCATTTGCTACAGAACGTAGACTTCAAGTAAAATTACTCAGGAGTGGAGACTTAGAGATTGTTTGCAAATGTCTCCAATTTGAGCTCAGTTTGATCAGTGATTAATCCGAGAACTATAGATACTTCAATATTAATGAAGTGTCGTATTTATGGATGGTATTAATTCTTGATTTTTGTTATCAGTGATCGGCACAAGGCGAAAATACCTACTTATACGGTTTCTCCAAACATACATTTTACACAATTAATAACAATAGACTCAAAGGCCTCAGAGTTCCTCAAAGTTGAAAGCAAACATTTTAGTAAATACTCTTTATGTTTTCAAATACAAAATCTCTCATAAATAAGTATACAAAACACGATGTGAACTACGTGCTTTCACTCTCAATCGGCAGTGTCCACGACAACTCGATATAAAAAGCGCCAACGGAAAAAATCGTCAGCAATTTAAGATCGTAAACTTTATTTTCTATTACGTTCAAAAGTCAGGAGGCGCAGACGTGCTTGGCATGGTTAGTGCTGAACCAATATGTTTGATGTCACGTACTGAGGCGTGGGCGAGAGTTGTCGTGCGATGTGAGAAACCTGCGACGTTCGTCGTGTAACACGTCTCGACGTAAAGCAAATGGTGGATGTATTGGCTTTTTGGCGAGGTACGTTTTGGGATGTAAATTAATGGGTAGTAAGTAGATGAAAATAGATTTGAAATATTACGTTTATGGGGATATTTTGGGATAATAAATCAATATAAAAGTGATCTCAAAGTTGCGAGCAGTTTTAATGATGTACCCAACTAAGATGTATTTAGAACCTGGGCGAGGCCAGTACTGAGACGTGGGAAGAAAAGAGAGGCCGGGGTGTTTCGGAAAAAGACACAATGCACCATAATTTACTGAACTTTAAATAAATGCGCTATAATTAGAAAATGTAAACGACCAACATTTTCTGAAATATTCAAAATAATTACAAAGTCAGAAAACTTATTTAATAGGAAAACTTTTGAGTCGCTGGAAAATGTAAGGCGCACGACATAAGAAATAAAGAGCTGAAAGAGGGTCTTGCTCTCAGACTAAACAATGATACATTTTTAATTATTCTTAGAAAGAATTTACTACGGAGTAACTTACAGTACAGCCTAGAAAGTATGCTCTAACTAAACAAACGCAGCTGCGAACACATGCCAAAATTTTATAATTAAAAAACGGAAACCGGGACTGTGGTACAATTTTGTAAAGATTAGCTACTTATAGATTTGATATGGTACAAGCAGTGGAAAATTGTATTTATTAGTTTTAGTACAATATCGCACTGGGTCTAGCCTGTGAGGATATTTGTATGTTTGGAGTGAATAAATAAATTAATTTAATAATAGTTATAAAAGTAGTTTATTTGCACCTTCAATTCAATTTTATATAATTTAAAAATACAGTTTCACAATAAAATTGGGTGAATGGTTCGGAGATAAAAGCTTCATATTACAATTGCAGCCTAATACTTGAGCTAAAATAACTTAATACTAATTTTGTAAGTAGGTAATATGTCAGCGCCCACTCTCACCATTATCATTATAACCGATATTATTGTATAATCATTTATAGTTAATCATTTATTTGTTATATAATTAAATTACATTTATAACACCTACATAATCAGCCTAGAATGGAATGTTCTCACTGCTGGGACACAGGCCCCCTTTCTGTGAGAGGGAGTAGATGTCACATGTCTTCGAACTTTTTGTTCTAGGACATGCCGGTTTCCTCACGGTATTTTCGTTCACCGTTTTGAGAGCAGTGATGGTGATAAAATTAAATACACGTAGTAACACCGACCTGGATTTGAACTCCCGACCTAAAACTGTTAAATCGGGGGCGATAACACTGCTCTTTACGTACCTACATGAATAATAACAAAATAATACATCGAATTATATCCCCACATACTAGAATGAATTTAATCATACGTCGTTTCGAGGTACGACCAAATTGAAACCACATACATAGTGGTAGCGGCTACAAAACTAAATAATTGTACCTATGTATAGTCAGTTGCAAAAGTCTCTGATGAAAATATCAACAAGTGGATCAGAAAACGCACCCGTGGATTGTTATTTGAAGTTCCACTTACAATTAAGCGTGCTTTGATATGATTATTTGAATACTAAAAATTCTAATTTGAAATCATCCTGAAGATGTTTTTCATGTGACTATTGAGGTTAATTTTGGGAGCCTAATTTACCTAATTACAGTTTAAGAATGTTATTCGAACAATAATTGTTGGAGAAAGCCAACAATTATTGTGAGATATAACGTTGATAGCTTCTCAATATAGATGCAATGCATGGGTTACTAATTCCCATTAGAGACAGAAGGCGTAAAAAAACCTGATTAGCACCCTAATTGTACCATACTATCAATCAGAATCCAAATCATTTGGAAGGTTATCTACTGCTCATCCATTGCATCATATGATTGAAAAATATAATCTGCGCATTAACGTAAATAACGCAGTGAATGTTGTTGAACTGTCAAAGCATTTATTTCAAATAAGGCACTTTTGGACGTCAGCATTTACATTAAAATAGAATTATTCTAGTAGTCCCTTCCAAAATGTAGTTTCGTGTGGAGAAAAATGACCAAGAAATTCCACCGTTACTCTCTTCTAATGTTTAATAAAATGTTTTAACTACAATATTTTATCTGTACATACATTTATTATATAATTATGTGTGAAAACGATGCCCCCAGAATAATATTACCATACCAAAATAGGTACGTCTACTGATGATACGCAATTAGCCCTCTGAGTTTGTTTACATTTTTCTCAGACAGTTTTGGAACAAACCATAGAGTACATATTCGAGCCGACCAGACTGTAAGCGTTTGGAGTCCTTACGGACATTTCACAGTGAAGTTGTACACACAGGCGTATTTACCAATGTTTATTTGCCTTACGGCCCTAGTTGGGCATGACATAGGCAAAGGTTTATTTCAAGAGGCTTTTCGTGTATGGTTTAAGATTTAGTTTCTTTGAAGGTCGGGAGTTCAGGGTCAGAGGGAGTAGTCACTTATATTAATGAAGGATAACTATAAAAACAGTAACTAAGGGGTAGAAAAAGGAGTTTATTCTCATGAAATGAGAAAAATATGCACTTAAAAATTCAACAAGCCAGTTATTACATACATAGAAATTAGCAAGAAAACAAAATATTCCTTTTGGCCAACGCCAAGCCTGTATTCCCTGAAGGGATAGGCAGCGGTGCACCTATACGTGGTACACCCACATTTCGCAATATACGTTAAGGTCCATGTTATAGGGGGTGAGCCTAATGGTATCAACCAAGCACTAATCCAAACTCCGTGCTGCTATTGAGAAATTCCTGTTGGAAAAACGCAATAACACGGCCCGACCTAGGAATCGAACCCAGTATCTGCTGCAGTAGGGCTTGTGTCCGCTACAAGCAAGAATCAACCAAGCAAGAATTTACAGAATTAGAGAATTTAGCAGAAAAATTTAAAGTGCAAATAATAAATCTTTTTTTTTTTTTTGGACCGAACCTGCCAAGTTTCAGCTCCTTTGTTGCATTTAAATCGATTGAAACACAAACCCTTTAGCGAAAGTAATACAATCTTGCACTTCCCACGCTTATGAACAAAGCGTGAATTCTATTGTCTACACCCTGCGACAAATGTTGCGGAATAAATTATACACCAAGAAAATGACTTAATGTTCAAGGCACTAAGATACAGTTTCGTTTGCTCTTCACGTCAAAGAAAAAGTTTTATTTGACGGGAGGTCCTGAGTTTACGCAAAGTATTTTAAATATTTGATCCTCGATATTATTTGGCTTTGGGAATTTCCATTCAAGATCTTTAAATCTACACCAAGGCATTTCTAATTTATTTTTCCTGGCTTTTCGCTGAAATTCATTGCATTGAGCAGATACGAAGTTTAAAAGTCTCAGGAGCCTGTCATTTGAAACGGTGGTTACTTATTTACTTTTCCGTCTGGATGATAACAATGTTACTTAGCGAATAAATGCGAATAGAATAATAATAGCGAATAAAAAAAAATATTAATAGATACTTGTGATGTTTACCACTGGGTTTTTTGGATTTAATCCCAGAAAAACTCTCTTTCTGCTAAAGTAAAAAAAAATCTGTGGAGTTTGTTTGTTTTTTTTTTTTTTGTTTTGTTTGTCTGAACGAGCTGAACCTTTGGAAGTACCAGTCGGATTTTTTTTGCATTTTAACCTTTATTCTAGTTTCCGTGTGTGGTGTGTGTGTATGACTCAAAATTACGCTAGGACCTTTATAGTAGCCGAGCAAAAAAAAGTCTAAAGCTGAGCGAAAATAAACTAATAACGCGGGCAGGCGGTGCGATGCGACGGGACCCGACCGGGGAACAAGAAATTTACGCTTACCCGGGCAGTAGCTAGTAGGTATACAGAATACATTTTTAACCATTGCGCAATCTGTACCCAGCATATAATTCTAGATACCCTTTTTTAAGGGTGGACAATCATCGAATAACTTCTCCCGCTTTGGGTGGAGCAGGAGAAGTGTCTGATTTTTACTGACTAAAACCCACCCGTGTTCCTTCAGTTGCCTGTGTGCCAGGGACCACGGTATATCTTTCGATCAAGCCGCACCGAACGCCCCAGCATGGAAATTTTTCGTCGATTATGCAAAAAAAAATCTGCTGTTCCATACATTTTGACCGCGTAGGTCACTTGCACTTTCTATGAAACAGCTGATTTATTTTTGTATAACCGACGAAAAATTTCTACGCTAGGGGTTCTACAGTGATATGCTGAACTCATGGTTACTTTTTGCGCACTGGTAAAAAACTTACCCTGTTTAATGAAAATTGAAATGCTGTTCATAGTTAAGGCTTCGTCGCAAATTCGCCGCATACAAAATGTACCATTTGTAGTCGCGCTAGTCGTCGCGGGGCGACCGTGTCTCAGCGCGACAAGTCGCCCCTGTGTGAAGTGTCGCGCGCGTTTTCATAGACATTGGTCTAACGATATAAATCGCCGAATCGCACGCGACCGTCACGTCGCGCAAGTCTGCACGAGCCTTTTAAGCGCATCAGCGCGCGCATTATTTTGCTTTAAAATGTTCGTGACAATCTAAAAAATTAAGAAAAGAAGAACTGGAAAAGTTTCCGGGGAAAATTAATGCACATTTTTCAATGAGAATTTCGTATGAATAATTGAAATATAGGCAGGGCGTCTGTCGGGTCAGCTTGTTGAATAATGCCCAGCTTTTTCCAACTATGTTGGGGTCGGCTTCCAGGCTAACCGGATGCAGTGAATACCAGTATTTAACATGGAGAGACTGTGACAAGTTCTTCCAACTTATCAGACAGCTGTGCTGCTGGGGAGTTTGTTGCGCCACTTCTTCTTCCCAGCTAAAGCACTAGGAAGTGTCGAAGGGTGGGCGTTTTTGGGGGACTGTCTTATGTAATTTTGACGTTCGAAAAGTGCTGACTCTCAGCCTAGTTTGAATAAATGACTTTTGATTTTGTTTTTTTTTTATTTTGTGCCATAAACCAGGGCCTGAAAAAGAGTAGTACCAAAATAAACACACCTGCTTTATTCATGAAGCTTGTGAGTCCGTAAAATTGTTCTAATCAATACAGCACTGGTTATTCCATGAATACCTACCGAATCTATAAATAACTCCACAGATCACAATATGTTTACAATACGTAGGTGTTTTCTATTTATTCGACGTAGTCTATAAAAAGGATACAATAGACGTGTAGTAAATAAATAACACAAGAGCTCAAAATATGGGCGTCTTCACGGCGCGGGCGGTGCCCACCCACGCCTTTTGCTTCAAGGAAAATTCTGTGGGTGCCTAAAAATCCGAGATTTATGAACACCGTTGAAGATAACTGCCAAAGAATACAGCAATATGTTAACTTATTCATCTTTACGCAGTTTTTCTTTTGTTACTTGGAAACACGAAGGATGTTCTTTAGCAGAAACAGCCTGTCCCGAATTTTACGTTCCCCAGGGCACAAAACTCTTTGCTACCTTTTCATATTGTAGATTTATAGTAAATCAGTCTCACAGGACTTGTTTTTAATGCTTGTTTTCATTAAATACAACATGAATGCGTAAATAAAAGCGCTGTGATTTATTTACAACGCTCGGCTCAACACCGAAAGCTAAAATTCAACAGCGCGCTTATATTTGGGTATTCATGTAGATGTCTCTATTGTCAATCAGTGTTCTCTTTACCGTGACTCTTGTTTTGGAAGACATATCTAAGGTAACAAACTTATCAGACATCTACTAAAGACTAGTATAGAAGTAAAATATAAAATACCCACACGTTTGCATATACAACGGTATATGTGCTGTATATTTATATGCTGATTGGGTGCATTATAGGAACACCTCGGCCCATTCAACCTTTCGGTGAAACAAGGCATACTTTTCCTAAAACGTTTAACGATTATAAGCTTGGTTGAATGCGTTATCGATCGCAATAGTTGTTTAAACAAATAGAAATCGATGGAGCGAGTCCTTAAGACGTCAGTAAGTGCTCGCATGGAGTCGAGGCTCGTTCCATTGTGCTGTTAAGTGGCATTAGCGGTGTGGTCCCACTTCGAACGAGTCAAACGTACGTAGGAGGTGCAACGAACTATGCACTGTAATATATTTAAATATTGCTTTATCGGTCTTAAAATACGCTTTATGAAGCCAAGAGTCACTTCTTCTCGTCATTGGATCTTTTTTGTACCTACTGGGCCTTACATTTAAAACTAGTTTTTTACATACACACATACATAAACGCTTTCTTCTCATGCGGGTAGGCAGAAACTACAGAACGCCACTGCTACGATCCTTACATACTCCTTTTGCCTCGTCTACGAGCATACATCAGTGGCCCTAGTGTCAGTTTTATTTAATCATCTCGTTCAAACGCTTCAAGCACGTTCTGGGCGCTCTTATTGGTCCGTCACCAATTCAGGGCCAATCGGAGCGCCAAACGCGCTCGATGCTTTTGATCGAGATGGTTAAATGAAACTCACACTAAGGCCTCTGCACCCTGATTGTGTAACACACTATTAATCAGATTAATCATTTTAAGAGTTACTGGTAATCCATTCTTTCATACGTTCGAAAAAATTGTCTGCTTAGCAACGTTAACAACGCCATGAATGTCATGAAACTGTCAAAATGAAAGCGATTCAGTGTAATGCAATTAACTTACTTTTCTGAAGAACATCACCAATTAAAGTCACACCACATATGCTACGCAAGTAACGTATTTCCACATTTATTCTACTTTTCTACTTCCTTTACCAATCCCAACATTCACTTCCATACTTAAGCGTAGGCACCACCAGCGTAGGCACAGCCATTCGACCCTTTTTGGACATCATCTGGTTGGTATCAATCGCATGTGTTTCCATTTTTTCCATTCACTTTGTTTCCCGCATTTACTCTCCTTTTTACATCTTGAATAACTGAACTTTAAATAACCCCACGACCCCTATACTGTTGCCTGTGCCCATACGAAAAATATTTTGGCGTGAACAGCGACTATTCACAACAAAAAATAAAAGACGAACGCAGTATAGAAGTATGAGGAACAGGGTGTAAAGTTCGCCCAAACTCTATGGAAAAGGGAGGATCCTCTGGCCAGACGGGTGTTGTGTCTGGTGGGCAACTGCCCGACGGTTGATGTTGGGATGTGGTATCTACAACTAGCCGCGCGGTAAACTCTGATTGCGTGATGCAGGATTTGTGTGACGTCAGGTCATCGATGCGTAGTTCGCATTTGGCGTTGTAGACGCCGCCAATCATTTCTACTCAATGTTACTTAGTTTGAGGAACAGAATGCGTAGTTAACGGCTGTGTGATGGATTATTTTACATCTGTATTTCTATATTCATATATGGAGATACACCTTTGGAATTGTGAAATTCTAAAAAAAATCCAGAGAGTAGTACGCCTGTCAATATAACATTTGTACAGCGAGGGTGCGATACATTTTCTCGTCAAAGAATTTATTTCCTTTAGTTGGAAACTTGCGTGGGATGGTAAAACGCTGTTATTGTTTTCGTATTTCTCAATTCTGTGTTCTTTTTGTTCTGTCGGGATGGGTAATAATAACGGTTACGCGACGCCTTACCCGTTGGTAAGGCAAATTATTACACAAGTGGACGATAAAGTAGCAAAAAGTGTCTTTTAATTATTATTGAATGGGGTCCCCATACATTTTTTGCAAATATCACATTCGTTGTTTACCAACATCTAGTCACTAATTGATACGTGATTTTGGCGTTATATTATTTAAATTAGATTCAACTAATTATTTATTTAAAATTCAAACCAATCAATACACTATTTTTGAATTTACACTTTTTAGTTAATATAATAATTTACCACCGTTGTTAATAAGACCTACTTTACGATTAAGTATATGAGAACTTTATGACCTCTTTAGTAAAACATGGAAAATTATAATGCGAATGGTTGCCAACAAACTTGAAATTGTTATTAGATCCTAAATGGTCAACCAAAATGAATAATGATTACAGAAACCTAGATAATTTTCAAAGACCCCACTTTACATAGTTCACATTAAGGTGTCTAGTGGTCGCCATATTGAATTTTCATTAGTGTCATGTCTTTAGTGACACTTGCAAGGTTGAAACAATTCGATTGGCGTAAGAATCACCAAAATCGGCCCACTCGTTTGGTGTCTAGAGTGCCACAAAGGAACATACATACATAAGTCGGACTCATAAACAGGAAGCTCGAGGCTTCAGAACGGACCGTTGCCGAATAGGGTATTTTCCAATTTTTCAAAAACTATTCTAATTTGAAGATTGGAACGAGATATTTAACAGAAAAATAAAAATAAATTGATTTCTACCCATTTTCTCAATTAAAAACTATTTAAACCAAATGTATTTTTCGTAGTTTTGAATTTACCGCCAAAACGCTTCTTACGATGACTTTTTATCACGTGACGTCAACTTTGTGTAAACTAAAGTAGTTAGTAAGGAAATAAGTGAATGTCGAGTTTATAATTAACAAGATTTTTAATGGATCGAAAGTGATATTACTGGTGTGCGGTGCCTCTATTCACAAATACTAAAATTGCGCCTAACTAAGTATTTGTACCGGTGCCGTATAAACAGAGTTGACGTCACATATCACGTGATAAAAAGTCATCGTAAGGAGTGTTTTGGCGGTAAATTCAAAACAACGAAAAATAAATTAGATTTTAATCGTTTTAAATTGAGAAAATGTGTATTAATAAATTTATTTTTATTTTTCTGTTAAAAATATCGTCCCAATCTTCAAATTAAAATAGTTTTTATCAATTCGGAAAATACCCTATTAAGGCAAGAAGTATCGGTGTTACGTAGTACTAACGCTGCGTCAGCAACACCGTCACCTTCGCGGAATGTGAACGCGCGTCGTGGCGCTGCGGCTCATTTTTCGCCTGTCAGCGAAACTGGAACTGTGTCGGACGGCGCGTCGCAAACGCGAAGCAATGACCGCGATGTAGAAGCAGCTAGTGACACAATTACGTCACAGGCTCAAAATACAACCCTAGAGACACAGACGCGTAAGGAAACTTACGCGAAAAAGACTTCACGCCTCCGCCAAAGTTCTCAGCCAACCCTTGCTGGTGCGGCATCGGTTGTTGAGACACAGAAGCGGAAGGCGCCGGCTGCTAAAACCAGTACAGTGGATGAGGACGGCTTTACTCTGGTTGAGGGCAAGAGTGGTCGTTCGCGACGCAACCGCAACAAACGCGGTACCGCTCCTGCAAGCGAGGATGTCCGCGTTGCAGTGCCCACAATGCTCCTGTACATTTCCCGGTTGGACCCACAGACGTCGGGAGATAAGCTCCTCCAATACATCAACAGGAGGAGCCAGGGTCAAATCGGTGCCGAGGAACGGAAGTTGCTGAAGCTGTCGCGGTTGGAGCCAACCAGGACTATACATTTTAAGTCCTACATACTCCAGGTTCCCGCGATGCAGAAGGCTGTCTTCCTTAGCTCAGATTTCTGGCCGGCAGGAGTAGTGTACAGACGTTACAGGGAAGCACGACAGAAACCAAGTTCCCAAGTGTAGTGTTGATGTTTTGTGGTTTTATAATTATGTATGTTAGTCTTTAAGGTATTTATGTTATGGGTCTTTGTGGCCTGAATTAAATGATTAAATAAATAAATAAATAAATAAGCTTACAAACACATTAACCATTGCGTTGCGCAGCGAGTAATAGCAAAAAGTCTGGTAATGAGTAAATATAAGCGATTTGTTGTTCATAAACTGAGAGACCCAGAGTTTATGAACAGCAAATCGCGCATATGCTAAATGAAAAAAAAAAAGACTAAAATGTTACATGTTAAAATAAATAAATGTTTTGACCTAAAGACATAAATTTTGCATTCAAAATCAATAACAACAAGAACAAGAAGACACATAAAGGCACTCGTATTTATTTAAAAATAATAGAAATAAATTGCTTGACTAAGGCAAGAAACGTGTGTGCAAAAGACAATATAAAAGAGAAATCGTAGAGAGAATTGTCCATTCAATTTAAAGATATTTATTAAAAGCACGTACGAACAAACTTCTAGAAGATTTTTCCGAGAACAATTTTCCTTGAAAAATATACTTACTTAGTCGGTATGAAGTAACATTCCACACCACAATAATGTGGGTTACTTTTGCTTGTTTATTGTGACCTAGTTACCTATGAACAAGGTGTTTGATTATCGTATCTAAAATATTTAATTCAACTCATCTACTTATCTGAGGCAGAGTGTCAGAGTGTCTTAATTTTTGCTAAGCATTTCTGCATAAGTCAAGCCTCGCGATCTTAGCAATCGAAAATCGGATCGCACATCACAGGGGCAATTCTCGTAATTTTAAGAACGTTCACAACCTGATCTAGGTCTCAATCTGTAAAAAATACCACAAGTTTCCACACAATTTTGACAAGTTTTTGACATTTGATTGTTGCCGAGATGAGACTGCGACTAGGTGTTGAATGTTTTTAATTACGAGAATAGGTAAGCCTTCTGATTAATTAAGACAAGGCCATCGATTTTAGTGCAGAACAAAAAGCTCGAAGAGTAAAATTCAAATTCTAATATGCTACAGATAATGTCACGATTTATTTAAAACCCTGTTCTGTCCTAATTAAAAAAATGTCCGACATGCCCATTTGTATACAAATTTTAAATAATAAGGCATCATGGAAACGGCTAAAAGATTGGCTCGGCGAGGGGCAGTACACGGCAGTTTTTGCTCCTGCGCGCCTCAAATTTTTGTAGGTCCGACATTGAGTTTATTTAACTAACCTCTATCTACGTATTGATTCCGTGTCAAATCCTGTGATGTTAATAAATACTTAAAGTATTTAAAAGTAACACGTAAAATAGCCAATTAAAAGGTTCAAAGTTTTTTTCGTTAAAACAAATGATAGTGTGAAAAGTTAACAATTATTTATTTTGTGGGTATCAAAACCATTTATTTGGTTTATTTCAAAACGGGTTATTGTTGTTGTTTGTCTATTATCAATGTATCTTGTGTTGTAACTCATTCCATCGAAATGGGCAACATTCCCGATTAGAGAATCGTAATGAAAAATGTAATGTTTTGGTCCCCAGTGAAGATTCTAATCTAATTCGCTTTGCGTTTTTCAGTTTTTGTCGAATTTTATAAGTATTTTACAAGCCCGATTAACGTTAAATATATAAACATTTAACGGGCACCGGTTTCATAAAATCCTACCCGTTTTCAGTCCTTAACATCCACAGCAACATGAATATTTTCAACAAAAAGTCCACTTTTCACTGTATCCGCCCGTTATACAAAAAACGAATAATATTCTCGTATCTTCATAAAACAAATGTTTGCTCGTCCAAAGCTGACATAACCGACACCTACTTATGTAAACGAGCCAAAACCCGGTGCCGCGTGAGCGGCACGCAATAACGTGACAATTACGTAAATATTCAATTTCAAACGTTTTTTGTTTCTGTCTTTCAAAGGTTGGAATAAAAAATGGATATTGGGATAGTAGGTAAAGACGAATCTGAAGAAGTCTAAGACCGGTTAGCCACGATAAGAAAAATAAATGCTTTTTGATTTGAAAAAACTTCGTTAACGAATAATAAACAAAGTATACATTTTTCTCATATTTTCTCAGGTTTTCCACTCTGATTTGAACATCACCGAATCGCAAAAGTAGAATGACAGTTCACTTCACCTAAGATTCCACGGTGACATTTATTTATACAGAATAGACCGACTGCACAATTTTGAAAAGTGCGTTTCGGTGGAACAGTTCATTAATATTATTTTCTGTCCCCGAACGGCACCTGCATACAGTTTTTAGTGATGGGAGTTGGCAATGTATGGACATTATGATGTCCCGTATGTATAGTCTTACGGGACATTACCAACTATAGCATATCGATACGGCAAGTGCGTGTCGAACCACACACAGTAATAATTGATGAATGATTTTATCATGCACATTAAAGGGCTTCGTTGTAGTACATAATTTTTGCGGTCAAATGTTAACGTTTGCGATTGTTTGTGTTTAAGCCGATGAAAAATTATCAAGAAATCAGAATCAAAACCGTAGACAACATTTCAAATATTTAAAAAGTCAAATGACAAAATATTCGATGTCTACTAGACAAAGAAAAAAGCTTTATTGAAGTTTTGCCTATGCTTCAACCTGAATTTAATAAATAAGTAGGGTACAGAAAAATACGTCGAGAAAATTCAAATAATCTTGATACTTTTTTACACTTCTTTGATTTTGTAAAGATCTTTTTTTTGAGGATGGGAGTTTATCAAATAACTTCTCCCGCTCTGAGTGGAGCGGGAGGGCGTGTCAGACTTTTACTGACTAAAACCCACCCCTTTTCCTTCAGTTGCCTGTGTGCCAGGGGCCACGGTATCTCTTTCGAACAATCCGTACCCCTGGCAGGCATCGGCCCTTGCGGACCCCACCAGTTGGGGCTAACATCTCTTTGAGGCGCACGTGGAACACAACGCGCCGTCGACCCGGGCTTTGTCCTTACCGAACATCGAGCTACCCATTACTCGCAATAAGTAGGCTTTGTCCTTACCGAATATCCATCCGCAAGCCCGCGCCTCGTTTGCCGGAGAATCGGCCAAGGATTCCCAACGCTCAGGTCGTCTCCTGCGGCGACTTGGACCATGAGGGCACATCCTCCTACACGTGCGCCGCCTCCCTCTTTGCGAGCATTACTGCTTCACAGAAGGAGGTGATGGCTGCCCATGCACTCTCGCTCCGTACCATGGCCTGGACCAGGCCCGGACGCGAGAGATAGCCGCCGCCGATCGCCTCCACAAGGACACGGGCGGTGCTCCGCCCAAGCCGGGCAGACCTCCACCGTATGCTCCACCGTGTCCTTCGGGCGATCTTCAGTGGAAACAACTGGGCGTTTCCGAAATATTTAAGTTCATTCCAGCTTTAGGCAAATCATCATCATTCTCCTGACCTTATCCAATTTATTTGTGGTCGGCGCAACATGTCTGTTTCTTCCACATTTCTCTAATAGTCGTCATCTCCGTAGTCACACCCTTTCCAACCATATCATCATTCACACAGTCCATCCATCATTTATTTGGCCAATGTTGATGTAAAAATCTAGTGGTATACCTGCAGAGTAAGCTCATCAATGCCAATCTGTCAATAGGCATTATTATACAAACAACGAACAAAATCTGCACTTTAACAGAAATTTTAAGTGTTGATTGGCCTGAGGTCGAATAAAGAAATCATCTGTGATTGCATAAGTAATTAATTACGCAAAACAATTGTCATGTTCACAGAAATGCCTACTCCGTCAATCAATCCCCATAACCTTTTCCCAACTATGTTGGGGTTGGCATCCTGTCTAACCGGATGCAGCTGAACACCAGTAGGTGTTTTACATGGAGCTACTGCTTATCTGACCTGAACACCCTTACTGGGTTGTGGAGGTCAGATAGGTTTTACAAACAAAATACACTCACAAATCACTTTCACGCACAAAACTCGCAACTACAACACTAGGAATAGGGATGCTATAAAACTGCCTTCAATTAGGACCTAGTACTGAAGAACTATCCAGCTTTTTAATAAGTAATTTATCATCGAAATAGATCAGAGATTCTAAATCATTGAACATTAAAAAAAAGAGGTTAAAGTTGTATTTAGCAAACCAAATTTAGCACGGAGTAGTCTCAATATGTTATGGATGGTCACCCATCTACGAACTGACCGTGGCAAGTAATACTTAACCTTCGATAGACCTGTGTAGCTATTATTACTTAGCCACGAAAGCTCCTTCCTACCTACTAAGAATGAAAAACCTTGAAAAAACTCGCTAGTAGATACTTTCCCAATTACCTATAGAAATAGTCTTCCAAGTAATGCAACAAGTTCACAACTAAAGAGCCTTTAGACCAGTCTGAAAAATTAGAAATTCTCTAAGAAAAGTATTTCAAACTTTCCAAGTGTCTAGGTTACCTGACCCACTTTTCCTTATATTCATAAATGAAATATAAAACACTGCAACCAGCGGCCACGGCCATCATTAGCGAGCAGCCAATAATTACGTCTATTAAATCGTTCACCTAACGAAGGCGCTATTATTAAAAGGTAAATAAGCGGTGCTATTGTAGTGTTTTTACTTTTAAATGTTGGCGTTTTTGTTTAATAGGTATTTAGAGCTATACAGGATAAGTTTTAAACCAGTGCGCAAACTGTTACCATGAATTCAGCATATCATTTTAGATCCCCCATGCAGCACAGAAATTCTTCGTCGGTTATACAAACAAAATTATTAGCTGTTCCATACATTTTGACCGCGTAGGTATTGCAGTTTTCTATCAAACAGCAGATTTTTTTTGTATAACTGACGAAAATTGTCTGCGCTGGGGCGTCTAGAATGATATGCTGAATTCATGGTTACAGTTTGCGCACTGGTTTAAACTTATCTTGAATATAACATTTAGTCGCAACATGCGGTACTTGGCATAACTATAATATTGTAGTGTATTATTAATTTATTATTGGCTGCCTTGTGGTCGCAAGCGATTCCCAGGTCGGGCGGGTTATTGGTTTTACCGTCAAGGATTTCCCAGTAGCAACCAGGAGTCTGGAATTGTGCCCGTTTGATGGCAATAGGCTAGCTCACTTTAAGGCGTTTGTGGGTCGCATACCAACATGCTACCTGCATCTGGTGATGGAAGAAAGCTTTCTTGTGGTATTCTGCCGCTTTTGCAGACAAGTGCCTTCAGAACGCACAAATACTTAGTGCAAATAAGTGATACTAACATAGTTTTAAGTTTTATTTACTAACACAAATTGTTATTAGCTGCAGTTTTATTGGGAAACTCGAAAAACTTTCTTGCGGTATTCCCGTTATTATAATATGTATATTTAGGTTAAGGTATTTTATCTATGGATATTTGTAACCTGAAAATAAATGATTTATTATTTCTTTATTTATTTATTATTTGGGAGTTAAACATAGCTAACAAAATGATGTTGTATTATAGGTACACCTCCTCCTTATTCTTCGGTGTGTAATGGTGTGATATTATGTACATAATCATATATTATCGCCGTTCTCCTGCCATCCACAATATTTTAATGGCGGATAATTATGGATTTTTTTACACCAAAATTGTTATTTACACTTTTTCGGAAAACTTTCGTAATTTCTTTTAGTCAGCTCAAAAAATTCGGTATCCCGTTTTCCCCTCAAAAGATGATCTGTTTTTTAAGCAGTCACATTGTTCGAGTTTATTTTTTATTAATTGTCGTAAAATAAAATTACGAACGAAATGAAGTTAGGTTTAAGAAAAAAGCGAATTGAAGTAAAAAACGGAACGGCTTTCAGAACATAAACAGTGAGTGTTGTCACAGCATTATTATTCGGCAAAACGAAAAATATCTACAGGATAAAGTAATCCCTACTAATATTATAAATGCGAAAGTAACTCTGTCTGTTTGTCTGTCACGCTTTCACGCCTAAACCACTGAACTGATCGTCATGAAATTTGCCGGAGATATAGCCTGGGATTTGGAGAAGGACATAGGGTACTTTTTTACGCGATAACCGACATCCATGCAGGCGGAGAACAAAGGTTTTTTTTTCCTTAAAGTCTTTGAAAGTTTACTATAATGTGTCCAAAAGTCTGACAACCAGTATTATCAAGGGGTATCGTATTACCCAGTTACTGGGTTGTGGAGGTCAGATAGGCTGTCGCTCCATTAAAATACTAGTATTCAGCTGCATTCGGTTAGACTGGAAACCAACCCCAACATAGTTGGGAAAAGGCTAGGCAGAATAGGATATGATGACTACACTCTGTCCATAAATGAATGGCCATAATAATATTCTAAAAATCTTCACACTGATATAACCACGTCAAAAACAAATTGCTCGAAAAATATTTGGTACAAACCTACGAGTAGGTACTCTTAAAAATCATAACAGATTTCGAGACTTCCCTTTTAAACCGCGTGTCACATTTTTCACGTTCCAATTATCGGCCGTTTCTCAACAGAGGACATTTATGAGTCCGATCAACAAGTCTTTACGATCGTTGTGAACCACCCTTATTCGCTTCATCGCTGCTCCAATCGTACGAAGTTGACCTAATGATATTGTTTTATTTTTCTGTTCGGTTTTATAGGAGAAAAGGTGGACACCGAAACATTTTATTTTAGTAGTCACTTGATGCGTGTGTAAAAAAAATTGCAGGTTTTCCTTTAAGACATGCCTACTGCCTACTAATTTACCACTCTGACTAATTTTCAGGGCAGCCAGTACAACAACGGGTACGAAACAATTATTGTTGTTGTGCCTACTTCATATTTTGCTGTAACCATTTCGTTAACAAAATGTTCTGTGTTCTTGTCATGTCCTGAACCGTCTCATTTTGCATAAAAACCTCTCACAATAAAAATATCACAAGAAGTGCGAAATAAAAATAACATCTTTAGTATTCTAGTCTCTAACGATCGCCGCATACAGAATAAAGAGTCTTGTCAAGTCACTCTGCGGCGTATTTTGTATAAATCCCGGCCAAGGACAGAATATTTCACTACTTGCCCAGTGCTCCCGTCAGCCGTCAGCCCTTAGCCGACACGCGGTGATAAATACAATTAGTATTTCGGTAATTAAACTTGTGGTCGCACAAACCAAAGTTGACAAGTGAAGTCATTTGGGTACTACGCTTATTTATCTCCGATTTCGTGTTGCGGTATGATTCAAATTCAAACGTAGAACAGAAAGAGGAACCATGGTCTTTTTTCCCATTCTTCTTCATATAAACTACAAGAATGACCTTAGTTTGCAAGTGGAAAAATTAAACTGTATTTTACGATTACAGAAGCCATTGCTTCGGTAATCGTAAAATACAGTTTAAGCCAATCAAGGAACTACTTCTCTATGTAGAACAGTAGAATTCATTCTAACAACTGCCAACCAAGGACGTAGCTAAATGAAAATCAAATTAACACTGCCAGGAAACTGCGCACAATGGAATATCGCTCTAGGAATTTCCTCAGTTAGCATATGGATTAAATCTTAACTGTATTACCTGCTTACTATGTAGTCTCTTGTCAAGACTTGTTACGGCAGTTGTAATTGGAAGTGATGAAAATGTACACGTTTGGATGTATTGAATGGAGTTTGCAATGTTAGGAAAATTAAATCGTTGGCTTAACAATTTTTTTTCTACTAAGTCCAACCAACCTCTAGTTTCCTATGAACGGAGAACGATCACAGAGTTAAAGATTTTCAACAGACTGACAAGGAGACTCCTTAGAGATCAAAATGATGGAAAAATTGTCTTGTATTAGGGAAAACCTGACAGCAACGTAACCCACTATTTTTCAATTGAAAATAAACCACCAAGGAATAATGATATACATAGATGCGTACATGATCCTATGGCGAATGCGCAAAAAGTAGAGAACGAAACTCATCCCGTTTGTGTAATAAACTTTTTGCTCTCGTATCGAGAATTTGCTACTGTTTCGCACAAAAAATTGTTCCATACTGGATAACCTCCAAACTAATCTTGCATGACGCAATCCAACGATGGACCTAAGGTCAAAGGTCATGACCCAAAGCAGATGATATTGGTATTCAAATTGCTGTGTTTCCAGAGGTATGGAAATAGTATCAGTGTGGCTCAATCACGATTCAATGGACCGGCTATGCCATCACTCGCCCACGCAAACAAATCCGTGTTGGGGTAATTGACAGGAAAAATGTGTCAGTCAAACATAGAAATGTAATATTTTATATCAAACGATTAAATATGTACTTACCTAATTGGCAGTAAAGTTTGCATATTATTATACTACACATACATTGAGGATATCCTCATAATAATGGCACACATAAAGCAGTAATTATTACAAGATCGATTTTTATTTCATGCTGGCAGCGATAAATTCGAAATACGCTTTTGGAAGTAATATTTAATTAGACGTTTCGAACGTGGTGTAAGTCTGTTTTTAACCGACTTCAAATATAGGAGGAGTGCGAGGAAGTGTAAAATAATAAATTTATATTAAAAACTCAACCGACATCAAAAAAAGACACAACAAAATGATTTATTCTTTTTTTTTTAACTTTTTGGCGATACATAGTTCGTGTAAATTAAACAATTCGGACATCAAACATCGATAACAGTTAAGGCTCAATCAATTTTGATTTGAATGAACTTGACACAACAATGTTCGATGTGAAAATTTATAGCTACGCAAGCTATTTTACAGCTAGCGCGGCTAGTTTGAACCTCCATTTTCATGAACATACTGTAGTGACAGCTTCTACACTCGAATAATCGTTAGTGTTGGAGTGTTCCAAATTCATAGCCGAACATAGAGTAGTTAGTTATATGAAATAGCGACAAATGCCATTTCTGACGATGTTTATTATGAACGTGTAAAGTGATGCATTCTCAACTATAGGTACGTGTTTGTATAGCTTGACACGTCATGCGTCGCTCGTAAACGCGCTTTTCATAGCACCTTCATTTTATTAGCACAGTCAATTGTTATGAGATCATTGTTAGTAGCACTTAGATATAGCCATAAATCGAATAAAAAACGATGCTGGTAAGTAACTAAAGAGCAACTGTAAGTAAGCGAAACTTGACACAGAGAAACACAATGATTGAAGTTTCCTTTTTTTGCGAATTTCACAGGAGGAACAAGTTACAAATGTAAGACGCCTTGATCTTACCTCTTCGAAAAATATATAGCTTAGAACAAAGAAATAAGAGTGTAGGTATGAATATAAATAAGTATGAAAACTGATTGTAGAGTAGAATTAAGTTCCAGTGAACAGTTTAGTAATGGCCCTCTTGATTAAACGGGTTGTTCTCTGGCCCCCCGACAAACACCACAATGTCAGGAATCTCAAACGCTCACTAAAACTAACAAAGTGGCACGAAATGTTGTTTGCACAGCACTATCGCAGTCCGCAGTATTGTAGCCGTACGTTTAAAATAGCTGGTTTTGCGGAGCCAAGCGGTGGTTTGCAAACAGCTTGGGCTATGTTACTCGTAGCAGAAATTCGAGACGAAAATAAAACTTGTAACTTATACGATTTATATTTTTATTAGTGAAAGGGCCCGCTCTTGACCTCGACCACGCCTGGTGGAAAGCGATTGATGAAATCTACTATGGAACGAGCGTGCCCAGAAGGTGCCAGTCCACTCATTGCTTTGAAGCCAGACGGGTCAAATGTGAAAGCAAACATGGACGTTGGCAGAGAATTCCACACTTTAGCTGTGCGCACAATGGATCTATTTGTGTAATTATCAAGTTCGTTGTATCATATGAGTAGGGGAAGACCCAAGAAAAGATGGATGGACTGTGTGAAACACGATATGGCTAGAAAGGCCTTACCACTACCAATTACCTAGATTACGACCAATAGACAAGTATGGAAGAAGAATTTATGTTGCACTGACTCCAAATAAAAATAGGTTAAGGACAAGTGAATGATAACGGTGTTGATATATTTCGTTGTACTGTGTACAGACCTAAAAAGAAATTGCCTTGCCATACATTTGGCCGCGTAGGTATTGCACTTATCTATCGAGGTATGAGGACCAGGGTGTAAAGTTCACTCATACTCTATGGAAAAGGGAGGATCCTCCGACCAGACGACAGTTTTTTTTTTTTTTTTGTTGTCGTTGGTAAATCATCAAATAACTGCTCCCGCTCTGGGTGGAGCAGGAGGGCGTGTCAGACTTTTACTGACTAAAACCCACCCGTGTTTCTTCTGTAGCCCGTATGCCAGGGGCTGTGGTGTCTCTTTCGAACAAACCCGCACCCCTGGCAGGCATCGACCCTTGCGGGTCCCATCACTTTTTGTGCTGACATCTCTTTGAGGCGCGCGTGGAACACAACGCGCCGTCGACTTGGGCTTGGTCCTTACCGGACAGCGAGCTACCCATTACTCGCCGTCCTCAAGCTCATGCCTACGATGGCCGGAAATCGGCCTGGGATTCCCGACGCCCAGGGCTTTCCGTATCCTGCGGCGGCTAGGGTCGCGAGGGCTGCCTCTCCCCCACGTGCGCCGCCTCCCTCTTCGCGAGCATTACTGCTTCACAGAAGGAGGTGACGGCTCCCCATGCCCTCTCGCTCCGTACCATGGCCTGGACCAGTGCCGGACGCGAGAGATCGCCGCCGCCGATCGCCTCCACGAGGACACGGCGGTGCTCCGCCCAAGCCGGGCAGACCGCCACCGTGTGCTCCACCGAACTGCCCGACAGTTGATGTCGGGATGTTGTATATTGCTTGCGCGATGTAGGATTTGTATGACGTCAAGTCTTTGATGCGTAGTTCGCATGTGGCGTTGTAGATACCGCCACATATCTATGAAAATGTGCGTCGATGTCTCTGCCACCATGTATAATTGATCGTTTGAGTACAAGGGGTTATTCAATATTATTTGCACAATGTTATTGTAGGTATAGGGCCCGATTAACTAACAACTTGTGCAAAAAAAAAAAATTGTAACTCGTCTTCAGGAAAAGATTATTGTTGTTTTTTACGAAAGTGAAAACACGGCGTTTGAAGCTAGAAGATCCAGGCTATCAAGTAACACGCTTGGAATACAAATTGAAAATTCTATCTGCATTGTAATTAATGCGAGTACTAGTGCCAGAATCCATTTTGTAGGCACTTAGGCTTATCTACCCAGTCCTCACATAAGCTGACCAAGATAATGTCTGGAATTTAAAACTGATTGTCACTTCTGGGCCTGTTTAGTTATTTCTTCTCAGAGTAGTCAGACAAAAAAAGACCGACCTCAATTCGTTTAAAAAATGTTTTCACATGTTTTTTTTTATGGTGGGAAATCATCAAATAACTTCTTCGCTCCGGGCGGAGCGGGAGGGTGTTTCAGACTTTTGCTGACGACAACCCACCTGTGTTCCTTCAGTTGCCTGTGTGCCAGAGGCCACGGTATCTCTTTCGAACATCCCTGGGTGTTTTGACGCGTTAAAGCGTTTGTAGGTATTTACAAACCTAGTGACAGAAATTAATATCATTTATTTACCTGAAACAGCACCCTAATTGCGTAACTTACGATTGATCATAATTGGTTTCGTCTTCACAGTTAAACAATATTCATTGCGTTATTTATGTTATCGAACAGACACATTTTTCGAACATATGAAGCAATGGTTTAACAATCCGTTTCAAAACGATACAGATTATGATGAATCGTGAGTTACGCAATTAGGGTGCTGGACTATCAGGATTCGTTAGCGCAATAGCCAACTTTACCGTATATCCCCATTAGGATAAACCTTTCAAAATGTGAAATTGATACAAAAATCTATTTCTCTAGAGTCTAAAGTCCAATGCCCACGCAGGTTGTTGATTGTACCGTTCTCAGACTTATCGTTCGAGTTATTCGCTGGATAGCTTTCATTAATAGATAGACTTTATAATTATAATCACAGAACAAAATTAAATAACATTTAATTTGCCATTATTGTTGTTGAGTTTGACGGAACAACAATTTGCTTAAAAGTCGTATTGTTCTTGAATACAAGTATTTTAACTGTCTAGAGTGTGATACCCACGCAGGTTGTTGACATTTCCAGTTCAGATTCAATATCTGGCTTCTAAGAAGCGTAGGAGAACTTCCAATAGATAAACTTAAGAATCATACAACAACATAAACTTAGCTGCTAAGTAACACCTACAAAGTTTGTAGACCTGAAATGGTTCAGATACTTTTGAACAACAAAATGAACATCAACAAATATTTAATTATTGTTATTAAGTTTGCTATGTCCTAGAACCAAAAATTCGAAGACATGCGACATCTACCAGCCCACATCGGGCCCGCGTGGTGGATTACGGCCCACTCCCTCTCACAGAGAGGATGCCTATGTCCCAGCAGTGGGAACGTTATAGGCTGATTATGTATGTTGTGTGTGCTGTTAAGTTTGACGGTACAACAATTTGCTTAACTGTACTGTCATTTATTTAACACTTTAAGCACACAAATGTACAGAGGAAGATTTTTGTATATTTTTTGTGCCTATATGTGGAAAAGAAAAAAAATGCTCCGTCTCATTTTTTAGCATATGTAAGTTTTTTTTGGAGTGGTTATTGGAGTGGACCTGGTACTTATTGACAGGCATGCACTGTTCTCCCATACCTATTATCACTGTTTTTTAACCGACTTCAAAAAAGGAGGAGGTTATAATTATGTTCCACCGAACGTATTTTTTTTATTTATTTAAATAACATGGGAGACTTACAGCTAAATCAAACAGATCAAAGACAGTATATTAGACAGAAAGCCAATTACAGGTCTCCACTTATAAAATACAGATTAAAAAAAAGTTAAATTCTAAGGACATTCACACTAGGTTACTAGGTACATAGTACAGCATAATTACTATGTTGCTCGCACTGCATAAAAAACCATCTTAACACAACAAAATAAACTACATGAAAAAGTTATGGCTGAGACACACTTTTAATGTATGTTCACCGATTTCTCCCTCATTTGTAGACCGATTCTCAAAATTCTTTTTTTATTTGAAAGAGTATATTCCTGAGGTGGTGGAAGTCAGTTGTTTTTTTTTTTCAAAAAGTTTTTATTTTTCACTTTTTAGTTATGGTACCAATTCAAATTTTCATCATCCTTGAGGTCAAAACAATGCATATTTATGCGATAGCAGCAATCACGGTTAATTTGCTGTATTTTTTTCGAAGAGTTCCGTTGTCTGTCTCCGAAACGCATCATCCGATCTATAGGAAATTTAAATGGGACCATTTCGAAATAAACCCCTTTCGAACAAAAAAAGAATTTTGCAAATCGGTCTCTATATGATGGAGTTATGCCCGAACCTCCACCTAACTCCTAACCGTTAAAGAGTTGTACCTTCCTTCATAAGCTCAGCGTCATGAGATGATGATGACCATACGCAAATGTCTCAATCGCTTTAGAAAACATATGAAAAACATTGTTAATACCTACAAATTTTGAGGGTTGCCCTCGATTTCCGTAGGATTACATCATCAGATCCTGATTTGGTGCCAATGGGACCACCTCAGGAGTATACTCTTTCAAATAAAAAAAGAATTTTGAGAATCGGTCTACAAATGAGGGAGAAATCAGGGAACATACATAAATAAAAACTTAAAAAAAAAATAAAAAAACAACCGGCTTCCAAAAAAACACTAGAAAGTGAAAAATTACTTTAATTTCGGAAGGCGATGACCAGAAATTAATAAAATACATATCAAAAGTCACCGACTTCCGAAATTAAAGTAATTTTTCACTTTCTAGTGTTTTTTTGGAAGTCGGTTGTATTTTTTTTTACGTTTTTTGAAAACGTTGTCAAAGCCAATTATTTTTAAAAGAGTAACCGTGGCGTTTCTTGCCGGCTCTTCTCCATAGGAAGCGACAAAATCGAACCGTGCACCTAGCTTCTGACGTTTCATGCAGGTTTATGTGAAATAAAATATTTTGATTTTGGAGTACAAATAATATTTTGATATTTTTTTACAATTAATTTCGAATAATTTATTAATTTTATGTTTTTGCGTGGTTGCTATATTTATTTACTGTCAGATGTTGTAACAACGTGACAAATCTAATCCTACTTATACCATGTTAGTTATTGTTTTGTACAATGAAAACTACAGCATTGTTAGGTACGTAGAAGCTAATTTAATTTGACAAATTACCCAGGCATGCCTAACGAACCTTGGCCCATTCATATACATAAGTGCCTAATATTGAAACAATATAGATGATGTACCACTGTCTAATACAACAACGACGAACATTGTCAAGAGAAAATCTGTTATAAGACTAAACCTAATTTAATAGAAGCTTAGTTATTTTCTATTGAAAATTGAATTCTCAAATAACACGTGGACTGACGAACTAGTTTATATAACAAGGAGACACGTTTTGTGAAACTGGCACGACTACTTCCAATATTAGGCCCTATGTAACGTGATCGTAATTTGTTTTTCAATAACCGCTTTTAGTAAAACTTGATATTAACCGACGAACTATTGTTACAGAAATTTTTCTGCTAGCATTTTTTTTAGTAGGTAAGACCTACTGACCTATTTGAGAGGATTGTGTGGCTAAATAATACCAGCCGCACTTATCGATCGATCAGGTTAAGCTACGCTTGCCGCGGTAGGTCGCTGGATGGGTGGCCATCTTTACTTACGTGTGTAGTCGTGTAGTTTTCAGGCAGCCATTCGTGGATCTTTGACAATCATTCGAGTTAGAATCAGAATCCCGAATTCTGATAACCAGTCTTACTAAGCGGTTTCGTATCCCAGTAACTGGGTTGTGGAGGTTAGATTGGCAGTCGCCCCATGTTGAATACTGGTATTCAGCTGCATCCGGTTTGACTGGAAGCCGACTTCAACACAGTTGGGAAAAACCTAGGTTGATGATGATGACCTCATCACTTACTTAAAAACACGATTTATCTTCGTGCATAAAAACAATGTAAAATCAAGACTGAATTTGAAATAAATCTGTTATGATAATTCAAGCATATAACATCGGTGAGTATTGGTTTAGTTCAAACCTGAAACTTGTTTGTTCAGAATCAATGACCATACTACATTTTCGGTGTCGTTACTTTGTAGACTGTTACATACGTGTCTTTATCGAATTATCTCATAGCACAAAGTCAATGAAACAAAAATATTACATTAACATTTATCGAAAGATTACAAGATCCTTAACTACCATGTCAATATTATCCATTCTCACTGATGACGTACTGAGATTGAATGAGAAAGTGAGTTGAACTTAGAGCATTGGGTTGAATCGATAAAAAACTCACTATCCATTCATCGATTCTTTTCTACTCACGAAGGAATAATTGATTCAATTATCTAGCACACGGGAACTTTCTTCTTTTGAATCGTATCTAGATCGTGACAGTTGCTAGAAAAGTTTCTCAATCAGTTCTCTTTTCAAACCTACTACTTTGATCAGGATTGACCAGGTACTACTTATAATAGCTGTATGTTTCAGAAGCATTTATAATAAACGTCTTTGCCATCGACAAACGGTTATAATTTTGCAAAATGCTGTAGAAATAAATGTACTTTACTGAAAATACAGTTTTCATTAGGAAAATTATGTAAGTTAATCCTCTACATGAATGCCTAAAACTGATCACTTATCCAAAATGACGGATTCGTTTTAGGCTTTAGATATCTAATTGTATTGTACCTACTGAATAGTCAGCAAAAAAATATGTGTTCTTTTGCCCGCATTTTCTTGAATCTACGTCAGTCTTGAAAAAAAAAACATTATTACACATAACATGATTATTATACTTTACTGTTTTGTTAGAGTACATGCACTTATAGCTCAAAGCCTTTATCCTGAATGCCGACGACATATCCACTACGTAACCCGCTTCACCCTAGTTGGACGTTAACACAGTCAAAAGCTTTAGATAAACCGGTTTCCTGAAACAGGGGCAGGATTAAAGTACATGTTTGTGTACCTTTCGCCTAGTGGGAAAGCGGGCTAGTGGAAGATTGGCTTTACACTGCACAGTTTATCTTAACAAAGGCTTTGATTTACGGAAAATTGGGAGACACGAACCATAGTTAGAAACTAAAATACTGCATACATATGCGAGAAGCATGGAATCGGTAAGTGGCGATACTTGGTAGACGCCTATGTCCAGTGTCCACGGTTCTTAAAAAAGATTTAACTCGGAAATACTTAGACGAAGAACACTGTATTTTTAATTCTTTCGTAGCTTCAGTAGGTATTTAGATAGATTTGTCTCGATGCTATCTCAATAGCAGATTTCTACAACTAAGAAATATTATTTGAAACTGGTATGAAAATATTATCTTATCCCATCATTAAACAAACGCCAAACATTGTTTCCTTTCTGTAAACAAGTATCGTTGTATTTAAGAGCACTCTGTTTATTTAATTACAGTGCAAAGAAGAGGTTAGAAACATTTTCTTTGCCCTGTAATTAACAAAGTTTGTATTTTAATAAATCAAATACTCGTGGTATTTAATTTAATGTACAGGAGTGGGTACCAAAATGTATAAAATACCTATAATCAAAATTAAACGAACTAAAGCTGAGGAAATAAAGCAATTTTATCTCTGTAACAAAAAAACAAAAACATTTTCATGTAAAATGTTGCCAAGACGAGACCATATGACTCGTACTGTCAAAAAGTAATCAGATCTCATGCAGAGCCAAGATTCTAACTCTACACGCCCTAACTCTACAAGGCCTAACTTCACAAACTCTACACCTTAGTCAAAATATGTGGCTTAGCTTAGCCATTTCGCTACATTCACATGGGCATTAGATGAAAAATTTATCTACTACATTACTTTTCTGTTATACAATAGTTCTTGTAGTAACGAAACGGCCAAGCCACATACATACACGGCTCCGCCCAAGCAGGGCAGATCTCCACCGTAAGCTCCACCGTGTCCGCAGGGCGATCTTTGCAATGCAAACACCCGGGCGTTTCCTCTCGCGTTATCCTAAACAGGAAGCTCACGAAACAACCGTGTCCGGTGAAAACCTGCGTCAGGCGGAAGGTGAGGACACCGTGCCTGTGCGCGAAGACCTTTGCCTCCAGATCCCATGGCGTACTTCCAAGTTCCAAGTTTGAGTTTTTTTTTGTCCCCCAAACTTGGTTGGGGGACAAAAAAAAACTCAAACTTGGAACTTTTGTCCCCTAGTTTAAGGGTTGGGGGATAAAAGTTCTAAGTTTTAGATTTTTTTTGTTGTTTTTTAGTGTAATAATACTAGCTGACATACCAAATTTCAGCTTTCTAGGACCTTAGGAAGTACCTACCCTGAGAATTTTGATGATCATCAGGGAGTCAGTGACGAAATCAGGGTTTTTTAGATTCATTACCAATAAAATCTAAAGTATAAGAGCTATGATCCAAACCCAAGTTATAAGGGTTCAAACAAATGACGAAGAGCCTCGAGAAAAGGTAGGTAGTGCCCTCGGGTCCGCTTGGCTCGTCTTGGCGGAGGCACTACCGTGTCCACACATAAGTCTAATTATTCTGTACTTAATTGATCGAAGCTCTATAGAAAATATACTAACCTAACCACTTTTTAGACAACTCATTGTTTTCTAGAAGCACAAAATGTACGAAAAATATTATTATTTTAACATAATAATATCACGCCTGTAACCCCTGAAGGATTAGGCAGAGGTGTACCCATAGTACACCTAAATTTCGCCAATTATGTTTCAATCCCATGTAATAAGGAGCGAGCCCACGGAGTAATGAAAAAAGGGCGAGCTTATTGCCGCTGCGTACTGAGGAATCACTGATGGAAAACCACACAAATAACTCTTTGCCCGAACTTGGAATAGAATCCTCGTGCTCAGTAGCGCTTGCGACCGACCAACGACCAAGACGAACGAGGCAGTTAGTATTTTTTTTTTTTTTGGAATTAGAACCATTTAAAAACAGGGTCGATTACGTCAGCAAGAATGGTCGTCCTTAAAACGAATAATGACTTTCTTCACCTGTCAATTTAGATGAAATCATTAACCACAATTGAACTAGAAATAAACCTAAACACGAGCACTTATCATAATGTATCTGACATGACATTAGCAATAAACGTATAAACTGTCGATATGGCTCGTAAAATATGGGTTACCGACCAGACATGTGACGTCATAGAGACAAGTCACGATTGTAGGCATGACGCGAAAGGGGTGATAAATATTTTCTTTCTTCGGCCTGTTGATGTATGTAAGAGATTATATTGAATGTCTCATGATATAGTGTTACTATAATGGGTTCATATTGTCTTGAGTTATAATGTATTGAAAGGTTCAAGGTTCTGTGATTTTTGTTCACTTGTTGCGCCCTCTTTCTTTATTTATTTTTTCGTAGCCGCCTGTTGCTTGGGTAAGATTAATGTTTCCACCAATTTTCTTAATTATTCTTTTCATTTAAGAAACGCGCCATTGTACGATTTTTATTTCGTAACTGGGTTTATGTGTTGGTATCTCAAACGTTTTGTTATTCCCACTTACTTCCAATTCAAATCAACACACTAATTATTAAAGAAGTTATGTTTGCAAAAGAGGAACTTTCTCAAAAAAAATATTTTCATCCCAAATTGGAACAAACATGTTTTCGATTTTCCAATCAAGCAAATGAAAGTTAAAGTTGATGATGTAATAAATGACGTCACGAGTTTCAACGTAAACACAAAACAATTTATTTTACGGTGTTACGGTTTCTCAGAAACCGTAGCTTATTAATGAATAAGCAAACAAGGTGTCTCGGTACATTTTAATAGAGTTTCGTAAGTAATTCGAACAATACGATGCACTAAGATAACGTAACAATTACAAGTTACATGTGAATGAGATAAACGAGTAAATTAAGAAAAAGCAAATCTAACGAAAAAGTAATGGGGGTCTCCTATACAAGAGACTTAAAAAACTTAACTGGCGAATTTTGGGTGGACTATTAGGTACAGTTCTAGTTACTCATGTGGTTCTGTGCACAGCCTGTGCTTCGGGGTAACAAGGCGTGATGTTTTGTTATGTTAAAGCCATGGAGTATGCATTAACGACAAAAAAAAAAATTGTGCTGGGAAATCATCAAATAACTTCTCCCACTCTGGGTGGAGAAGGATGGCGTGTCAGACTTTTACTGACTAAAACCCACCCGTGTTCCTTCAGTTGCCTGTGTGCCAGGGGCCTCGGTATTTCTTTCGAACAACCCGCACCCCTCGCAAATCCACACCCCTGGCAGACCCACACCAAAGACTGATTAAGATGGAGGTGTATGCTGCTGAGGAGTTTGTTGCGTCACTTTTTCTTCCCAGCTAAAGCATAAGGAAGTAGTGAAGGGCGGGTGTTTCTGTGAGACTGTCTTGTTTAGTAGTCTTTTGTGAACGCCATTTGTCCCATCCCACATAAATGTAGGTCAAATCTTGTTTCCTTCCGAACTAAACTTTAGATGATAAAATTCTAATAACCGTGTTCCTTTTCTCTTGCATAAAACATCGAATTAAACTTCCAGGACTACAAACAAGCTCTAATTACTATGTGACAAAGAGTGGTTTTAGCAAAAACTTAAGTACTTTAACTTGAGGCGCGTGTGTTAATAGGTTTTGATAATCTTTTACTACGAGAGAACAAGAGTGAAAAGCCAGATTATGTACCTACCCTTTTATAAAAATACGAGTTTGAACAAACCAAAACCTAAATTCTTCAGACAGATTTTACGAACACTCTTGGAATTCCACCAGTTGAAATGTGCCACCTACGTACGCTTGTATATAGAATCCATTAAATAAAACATAAGGAAAAGCATGTATTAACTTCAAATGTGAGTTTAAATAAAGTTATAACGTAAGTGACATAATGTACGTGATGTGAATACATAAAATATGGTACCTATTCTATAAAATGAAGTTTCAGGATAACTTCTTTAAAATAAATTATAACTTTAAAAACTTTATTAAGACACTTTGAAATATTTAATGACTGCAGTAAGAATTTAATTCCTATCTGTATTCATTAGTTTCAGTTGCTTCAAGTTTAAACTAAGTATAGCAGCACAGATGTGCTTAAGGCCCTGGTAATTTTGAATGTACTCGTCGTATCGTCGTTATGAGCGATAATAGTTCTTATTGGAATCCGATACGGGTTAAAATCTGTTGTAATATGTTCGAATCATAAATGAGCAAGCATTGTCGTAAAAATGCCAATAAAATCGTATAAAATTAGGCATTAACTATTTGATAAAAAATAGTCGATCACTGGATGCAGTTTGACATTTGGAATTTTATGGTATATTTTTAATAATAATAATAATTGTTATTGAAGAGATAAACTGGTTTTAAAGATAATTAAGAGGTGACTTTGATGATTTTTTTGGTGCATTAAAGTATGTTTAATTATGTTTTGAGTTCGATCACTGTATGCAAAAAAGACTTGAAAATATCATATATTTTTGTTTCTTTCAAAATTATTTACGGTTAAAGGTACACTGGTTTAAAAAACCACCTTTTTGAGCATTTTCAAGAAATCTCCGCCTTAAGTACTTACCTATCCAGCATACTGTATTATGTATGATAGTTATATAGGTACATTGGTAGTCTAATTTAATTTGCTAGAAACTATACACCAAACCGTCTGAAGCTTAACGAAATGTTTGCTTATACCGAGTCTATAAAGCCTAAGATGTCTTTTTAGATTTAAAATTCAGACCCTTTTTGAGGTGTGCTATTAATTCTATGTAAGAACTAACTTCTGCCTACCATTTCTTGTTTTAACATAAAATACCTACATATACCTATAGCATCGCATGACTCCCGCCTGCAATACTACTTCATTTTCTTTTAGTGTACTTTCTGTGTTTTTACTCGGTTCCTTAGGGTCGTAGCGTGATGTTAAATAAACTATAACCGCGCTCAAGAATTGGGTTATCTAATGCAAAAAGAAGTTTTCAAATCACACTGGTAGATCCAGAGATTACTCCTACATACAAACTTACAAACAAACCTCTTTATAAAGGTAATAGTTTATTAGAACCCAGTAGCGTAATAATTCTGTACGACATGCTTTACATTTTGAACCTTTAAACGTAAATATAACACATCCACATACTTACCTACTCGAAAAACTAACAAATAAGCAGAATTTCCAAGTATAAAACTAGAAACTCCTTTTTAGTTTCCATCCGAATCAACCCTTAGTTGTTGTTTCGTTCGAACATCTGTTTCGCAAGCAATTTGTAGGCGTTAAGTGACATTTATTGCAAAACTTGTTTAATTCTCGTTCAGCCGAGTTCGGTGTATAATTCAATATACATCCCATCAAAGGTGACCTTTTATGATTGGCAGGTTAACGATCTTATCTATTTATGTTGCCAGTTACCAAAAGCCGCGCCATATTTCTGAATAAAGAGCACCTGCGTAGGTGTTTCGTAGAAGTATTTTTACAGAATACTTGAAATTTCTTTGCCTTTCGGAATTTTATTTTGAATGGTAATTGTTTCTAGTAATTCTAATAAACACCGTAATTCGGGCTAGAGGTATATTTTTCACCGGACAAAACACAATTAATATCGATACTAAAACGTGCCTTGTGAGTAATTGAAGAAGCTCACTTCATGCTGGCCCTCGCATACGTGCCGTACTAAAACTAAACGTCTATTTTCCATAAAAGGTATAAAAGACAGATATCACAAGATCTACCCTTTTGCTATTTACAGATGATTTCCGCATTATCAATTGCTGTTTCAAAAATCGTTTCTTTTCGCTTTGGTTCGGAAATTAAAAAGCATTCAAATCAGTTTTTTGTATTTGGAAACATGAAATTTACAGAAAATAAATAATTTAGCTCATGTAGCCATTACGGAAACATTTTAACATTTAGCACTCCATCTATTAAATATGTTAAATGACTGAATTAATTTATCCATCAGTATTCATTAGTCTAAAGCCATCATCGGCCATCGTGTGCACGTTCATTAGCCATATCCGTGCATAATGGCCACGGCACACGGCCACATGCCCACCTGAACCAGGCTAGGTACTTGTTTAACGAGTGGTTTAAACTGGCTTATCTGTCGACGGCTCGTTATCTCTACACGTGACGTAACAATGCGCTTGATATATTGAATTTGCGTTGCGCAACCAATGAGATTAAAAGCTGTTGAACTAAAAATGAATAAGGATTTTTCTATCTGGGTTTTATGAAGAGTTTACATTTCATTTCACGTAAGTTATTCGGTTTGAATTCACTACTTGAGTGAACAATGTACAAACTGAGTACGGTTTTGTTCCGAGTACAAATTGTAACTTGTTTGGTTTGACTTTCGTTCTGTATCAAGCTTACTCCGATACGAATAGACTTTCAAATCTCTTTGAATTATACGAATATGTTTTATGTATATAGCACCATTAAAATTGATGGATGAGGCTTTCAAAATTGCAAAACTAGCAATGTTTTCTGCACAAACCAAAATCCGTGTATCTGAGGCCTGTAGAAGCAAAGAAAAGGAAAACGGAATAAACTAGCGTATTTTATGCTTTGTTTAGCTTTTTCCAGAGATTTATTATGAGTAAAGGTTACTACTAGTGTCCCTTTAGGCAATGCAAACCTTTTACATATGTCAAACTGTTGACCTGAAACCCTAAAAGGATATGTAAAAGAATATGTATACATACTTTCATTGTGCTTGACATTTTGAAGGTTACTACTGAAATATTTCATTTAAAGCAGGAATTGTGTTCAAACTTCATATAAGCTGCAATACCGGTAGCGGAAGACAGAGTACCTTATGAACACTCAGTGTATTCATAAGGTACGGTCATCTACACATCCGTAATAACTCGAAAACCGCCTTCAATGCTACGGAATAAAAGCGCGTTCATAGTAAAATTGCTCGGGTCATTCCGCGGTTGACTGTAGGTACAGTCAACCGCAGAATGACCCGAGCAATTTTGAATGCGGTGTTGAACCTTCTGCGAGAAAACCCGAAATCTACGACGTCAAAGTTGTGGGCAAAGTGCAAGTTGTGTATAAACTTATACATCATTTACGTTTCAAACACAGTACAGGTAAGTACCTGTACTGCCAAAGTTGTGGGCAAAGTGCAAGTTGTGTTTCAAACACAGTACAGGTACCTGGATTGTGTTTGAAACGTAAATGATGTATAAGTTTATACACAACTTGCACTTTGCCCACAACTTTGACGTCGTAGATTTCGGGTTTTCTCGCAGAAAGTTCAACATCACATTTTAAAGATGAGAACTAAATGATGACATACCAATAATGTTGATATAGATGTCAATCTAGAATCTTGAACGGACACATTAAATATTTTTATTTAACATAGTTAGATTATTAAGTCGGATTCCTTATTATCCCTGTCATTATTAAGTGAGAGCTGTAATGACACTTATCAGATATTTAACTGCTTGAGGTCTACTAAAAAGTAAAAGGAATCGTCTGAAGAGATTAGCAACCCACCCGGGTTGCCAATCTCTCCAGACGATGCTGTCATACAATATAATGGAACTTCACATAAAGGTAAGTTCGTTTATTCACTAATTAGGTATACTCTAGCCCTGTCCTCGACATCAGCGTTCTTCTCTTTTACAACAAAAGGACATTATTCAGGTATATCGGACATATTGAATAGTTTAATTTTTATTGATGTATTTTGTATATGTAAATTCAGAGGTCTGATTTAGTTACGAATATTTAAACTAACGTGACTCACCTCAACCTTTCCATCAGCAGCTGATTCTAGAATCGAAAGAGATATCTTTCGATTCTAGACAGATATGAAACGAGCGCAATCAAAATTATAGCCTGTCACGACTTTATACCACTCAGAGCGAGTGTGGTTTATTGAAGTAGTTATAGTCTGTTTAGTTATCATTCCACGACACGAGTTCTCTTCTTTGATCGAGTTTTTATAAGTTTAAGAAGCGATAAAAGGGTCTAAACCTATCAAGGGAAATTCTCTAAGATTTTTCTAGAATTAGTTTGCCGTTTAATATACCAAGTTTATGTAGGGTCTAATTTCGGTCAATGGGAGCCGCCAGACTGTTGGTAAACAACTACTATAGTAGTGATTGAAACTGAACTTTAGATGATACTGGACTTTTTATACTTATGAATGAAGTTCGATAGCAGACTTCTTACTTATGTATGTCTACAGCATGTTTCGAACTATACCTAACGAACTACTACGTATGTTTCAACTAATTGTTTTCATTTAATTGCACCTGGCACTACTTGGCACATATTTTTCTCATTTCGATACGTAGGATAAGTCGGTTCATAGCCAATCAGCTATAACTCTGTTAACACGTACAACATGTTTGCAAATTCCAACATGAAACAAACATTGATAACAATGTTAGATTTTAATTTAGCCGCGGAGCATACGAGTTCTCAATGATAAAACAAAATGCTCAAAAAATGCTAGACTTTTCTATTATGAATGCAATTTTCCAAGTCGTTCAACGTTGATTACTGAACTGTCAGCTACACTTTTTTTTTTCACATTTGGGAAATCATCAAATAACTTCTCCCGCTCTAGAGTGGAGCGGAAGGGCATATCAGACTTTTACTGACTAAAACCCACCCGTGTTCCTTCAGTTTTCTGTGTGCCAGAGGCCACGGTATCTCTTTCGAACAATCCGCGCCCCTGGCAGGTCAGTTACACGTTCAGAATATTACGTGGGCGTTTAGATTAGGAATCAATAGCATATGCGCATAGGCATATGGGCATAGTATATTTGTAGTTATACAGAAGCACGAATTTTCCGAAGTTTTTCATGAATCGGGTTTGAGTTTCAAAGGAAAATTGTATCTTTAACGGGTAGACGGGTGACTTCCTAGACGAGTGTAGTTGACTAAATCACCATCCTGAATTTAAATCATTTTCGGGCATATTTTCTACAGGTATTTCATAATCAAACAAGAGCTTGTAAAAGAAATGCGTTTCATAAAACGCATATTTTTTACAAGGTCTTGTATGATTTTTGGGTCGTCATGGAATTAAATTCTGTTGACATTTAATTTGGCTTTGACAGCTCACACATGACAGTGGATTAAAAATAAAGCCCTTCGTTTTTGAACCGTGGGCGTGTATAAATTGTAAAGAATGTCAAAAGCGCTTTGTTTCAATTTTTGATAATTCTCCTTTAGCAGTGTGAAGTGGACTGCGGGTATAAATAGCAATATCCTAACATAACATCACGCCTGTAATACTCGAAAGGTTAGACAGAGGTGTACCTATAGGTGGTAACACCCGCATTTCGCAAATTATGTTAAAAGTCCCATGTAATAAGGGGCAAGCCTATTGCCATCAACCTGGCTCAAATCCAGAGTCCGGACTGCTACTGAGAAATCCCAGATAGAAAAACCCAAGATCATTTTACCCGACCTGAGAATCGAACCCAGGACCTCAGGCTCAGCGGTAGCGCTTACTGCCACTAGAGTTCACTAGACCAACTAGTCAGTCAGGCATTTGCCTGACTGACTAGTCGGTATTATTGCTATTTAGCAATAATACCCATTTTGCCATTTTATTTCTGTACCGCAACATGCTTCTTTTTTTTCTAGTGAGAGCGTAAAGTGGGTGTGTTTGACAAGGAAGTGCAGTTAAAGCCGTTTATAAAATCAAAAACAAACATTAAAAAACAAAACTTAAACGAAATGTTCAAAATACGCCGAGAGTCATGCACTTTTGGGACGTCAAAATTCAGCACTTTTTGAAAGTCAAATGTAAATACCAGACATTGCCTCCGATTTCACTAACTTCATAGGTCAAGTACATACATGTACCGAATATAAAGTATCCTATACTAGGTAAAAGGTCAAATTGGTTTATAGTCTAACTGTGTACCAAAAATTCAAATCCCTTCAGTAAAAATCACAAACATCCAACCGACAAAAGATACCTATGTTTTAAAAAGTAGAATAATGTACTGCACTTTAGGTTTTTGAAGTCGGATGCCTCGCTGTCATTACTTTATTAAGTTTATAGCTGTAATGACACTTATCAGATACTAGGTTTTGCCCACGGCTTCGCCCGCTTGGATGTTGGTTATCGCGTAAAAAAGTAACCTATGCCCCTTCTCCATATCCCAGGCTAAATCTCTGCCAAATTTCATGACGATCGGTTCAGCGGTTTAGGCGAGAAAGCGTAACACACAGACAGACAGAGTTACTTTCGCATTTATAGTATCAAGTAGCGATTTTACTGCTATTTCGAAAAGAAAAAGGAAGGAACGCAGTAGTTTTTGTTTGCTTGAGTAACCAACATCTAAACATACAAACTTTCACATTTATAATATTATATAGTAGCATTACTATTAACTACACTGACAATTGGGTCACTTTATGGAACATTTTACGTGCTACATTAACAAATAAGCATAATTATATTTTAAGTGGTGGTACCACTTGCATGAAACGTTAACTTTAAGAACCCATCAAGTTTTATTGTCGCTTAAAACGTTGCCATTTTATATTGTTTTAAAGCTAGTGTATACTCTTAAATAGGCAAAAAGCATGGATGAAAATTCTCTTGATTGTCTATCTAGATTGTTTGATTTTATGTTCTTTTAAATATTGTTCGCTGGTTCCAACATAGACCTGCACCCTAATTGCGTAACTCACGATTCATCATAATCTGTATCGTTTTGAAACGGATTGTTAAACCATTGCTTCATATGTTCGAAAAATGTGTCTGTTCGACAACATAAATAACGCAATGAATATTGTTTAACTGTGAAGACGAAACCAATTATGATCAATCGTGAGTTACGCAATTAGGGTGCTGATCCATCGCTTTCCATCAGGCGTAATCGAGATCAATAGCTGGCCCGTTCAACAAAAAATAATAAATTAATGTTTTTTTACTGTACTGAATTTACTAGAAGTTTTATATACTAATTTAAGTGCTTAACTTAATAATTAAAAGTGTTACCTACTTCGCCAGTATATTTCTTAATCGAATTTATTAATAATATCTAAATTGATCTCTTACTGCGATCGCCAACCCGCCTGCCAAGCGTGGCGATTGTGGCAAAACCCTCCTTTTGGGGGAGGCTTATGTCCAGCAGTGGACGTCTTTTGGCTGAAATGATGATGATGATGATGTAAATTAATGTCTAATATGCATGAGTTTGGTACACTTGTTAGTGTAATATTTACTCATAACGAAGATCAATTTAAATTTTATTGTTAACACATAGGTAGTTTATTATTTATTTATTTGTTGTATTGTAACAGTTTTGACATATTTTTGTAATAGATCTGAGAAACTGAATAATGGAAAAAACTTTATTAATCTCACAAGAAACCCTTTATTTCCCCACACGAGAAATTTCTTAAAGTTTTTCGTTTATGTAAAAAGCTATGAACATTATACCTGGCGTTTCGACTTTTTGTAAATAATGATTTTGGCTTTTATCCAACATTTAGATACTTATCATCGTTTTCACAAAACGTATTTCCAAAGACTTCAAATGAAAACAGAAGAGTTTATCTACCTTTGCTCGGGTTAGAACCTCCGTATTTTCATATGAACGTAGGCGGTATATTTAAGCACAGATTTTCTTCCTACCTTCCCTTCGTCCGCATGGCATGCCGAAGTCTAAAGATTCCGATGTGAGTTCGCCACGTTTTCAAAAAAAAAAACCAGGACGAAAATATGTCTTTTGAATAAAAAAAAACAGTTTTAAAAGAATAAGTCATCTTTACAATCTCTATATTAATAGGTAAAGCAAAAATTTTGTACCACTTTTTACGAAAGTTACGTGGGGCTATGATCATGAAATTTGGCGCAAATTGGGTTAAAGTTTATAATTATGAAGAAGGTAAAATTTTATATAATAATGTATTTCTATTTAAATTAATTATAGTCGAATAGGTTTCGACCACTGGGGGACCACTAGCAATTATTATTGTCGATTATAAGAATAGATTGTTTTTTTTATTAGGTCTATGTAATGTAGGTTACTCTAAACTCTAGAGGTGGTAGGTATATAGATATCATTATCATTACAAAATTATTAAAGCTGTCGCACGTGTGATAATTAAGTCTAATAAATACTGCACTAGGAATCACAAATATACACACCTAAGCAAGCGACACGTGTAGCTTGGTGATACTTTCCGTATTTTTATGACCAAACGTCCCAAATCTACGGTCCATAAGGACAGAGGATCAGGAAGTCACCCTACTATACTCCGGGAGTTGGATCGTCAATAATCCGAGGAATTTATGTCCCCGTCTGTCGACGATGTGGGCTATTAAGACTGTATGCGCGGAAGCTGGAAGATAAAACTTCACGACAGTCTACATGTATGTTAGACTTCAGTTAGGTATGCCTTATATAGTCGCTTTTAGAACTTTATGAGAATTTAAAAATGATTTTACTTTAGGTACGGAAAGATTTTACAATATTTTCATCGAACTTTTTCATTGTCTTCACATATAATTGAAGCACAAAACCGGTCGAAGTGTCGGAGCTGGGGGGAAGCCTTTGTCCAGCAGTTGACGTCTTTCAGCTGAAATGATGATGATATACGTAATATTGTAAAACATTAAGAAAAGTAACTTTGTAGTATCTTGCCCATTCTTTTCAATACGAAACTACGTTTTGGAACGGGTAACACAAGAGAACAGAAACAATTTTATTCTCTTGTGCCTAACTGAAAATATTTGAAATAAATATATCAATGAAAATGGTCAATTCTTAAGGTCGAGACGCGACTATAATAATAAACATAGACACATCACAGAAGCGTCTAGGCATTGTTCTCAGATTTGAGATATTTGCTATTTGCACAGACTTTAGAGAGTTGATTGTAGACTTAGACACCGCCGAGCAGAGATAGTCAACGTGCTCAAGTGGCTCAATGAGACATGCTTGCTCGACGGTTGACAGACGCACTTATAGACCCATCCTTCGAGTATTATGTATACCTGTGACGTAGCACGTTTGTAGGGAGATTCATAAGTTACTTAGACTCGAGTCTTGAATATGAAGTTGGATTTGGAAGGTTTTTAAACCAATATTGAGTCTTTACATAAATGTGTTGGTTGATCCTGACAGCAATCTATGAAGTCGTGGTTATGTTCAATCAACTCAGCCTATCCACCACACCACATGATGTGCCACAACACCCTGTCTGTAAGCCAATAGATATTGAGTCTTGACATAAATGTGTTGGTTGATCCTGACAGCAATCTATGAAGTCGTGGTTATGTTCAATCAACTCAGCCCATCCACCACACCACATGATGTGCCACAACACCCTGTCTGTAAGCCAATAGATATTGAGTCTTGACATAAATGTGTTGGTTGATCCTGACAGCAATCTATGAAGTCGTGGTTATGTTCAATCAACTCAGCCTATCCACCACACCACACGATGTGTCACAACACCCTGACCTCCGCCTTCCGCATGCAGTCTGTCCCAGCCACTCTCCCACGCCTTGCTTGTCGAGTCGCGGACTCCAGAAGTCGTCTGCTCTACCGACTAACTGTCCTTCAACAGACATGGCCAGCCCATCGCCAATTCACTTTGCTTACTTTGCAAACTGTACCGGTTACTTCGGTTCTTTTGCCGGATAATTTCACTTCATTTCTTTTTCATCCTTCGAACAAACGATATATCTTGCTTATGTTAACCCATTTGAATAAAGCTTTGAAGCTTGGTTGAATTTAATACTTAGTTACAAAAGCATGTTACCCACAACCAATAATTACACTAAGTACCTTCATAATACAGTTAGGTACCTTTAAATAAATACACTGCCGATAAACTGGTCAAACTATTTTCACTATAAACTCGCTTTTTATTTTAATAAAATTACTTCGAGACAGATGCTCCTCGTTAAATGTTAACAACTTAAAGCGCTTTAACTTTTTAATATCTGCGCAACTGCAGACATTGTTTCAGACAACTTTTTAACATATTAATATTTTATTAAAAATATACGTAACTTCTATTAAGTTTGACGATATAAGTAATTTATAAATTAAAAACTAAAGTTACATATTTATGCAGACGTGAAACGTATCAAAAAGGGTCCACACGGACAAATGACCGTGCGTTTGTTTAGCTATGTACAATCGCGACTTCTTCCGCACGCTCACCTTTAAGGCGATAATCGCGTAGCAAGGCTCACGACTCGATCGCACAATGCATGCGTTTTGACCAATAGAATGCACGAAACATATTTTAGTAGTGTTCGTAGTAATGGTGTATAGAAGTATGACACTCACACAGGCGCGTGCTATGTTCACTAGTTTGTGAGATTATTTTTGAATAGGCACGGCCGGTATGAGCTCTTTATGAATTATTGTTGTTGACAAGAAGTAATTTCGTACTCATATTTATCTTCTTCTTGGTTTAGAAAATGTATTATTGCTATTGCTTTAAGTTAAATGAAATAATTGTTAGGTTCTTAATGTGTTTTATTTTTATAGGTTTTTTTTTATTAGCAGAGGAGAATAAAACTAATTCATGCCTTGCTTGACACGAGACCAGAGAGACGGTGTCACTTTTTTTTTACCACAGGCAATAAGACATTACAACAGATCAAACAGTAATTGTAAACAGAATCTTATCGATTAGCTTAATGTTTTTTTTTTGTTAGTTTTTCTATTTATTCAGCTACTTACTAGCAGCGCTCCGCGATTTCAACAGCGTAGTTCCCGTTACCGTGAGAATATGGGGATAAAATATAGCCTTTGTCACCCGGAGATAGTGTAGCTTCCCAACAGTGAAATAAATTTTCAAATCCGTACAGTAGTTTCGGAGCCTATTCAATGCAAACAAACAAACAATCAAATCTTTCCTCTTTATTATTAGTAATAGATTATTTTTCAATAATTTGGAATAAAAATGTCAAACAACAATTTATATCTATTCTATCAACTTTAATATTTTCCTCTCTCCGACATAATAATGTTCCGTCAGGTCTATAAGTTTTGTTATATATGAACACTTTCACTGCCTCCCCAATTTTCATGATGTCCAATGGTTATGCGATACCGCCGCCATACAAAACGCAGCGGATGCGCTAGGCACGTTGACTGGCACTGCATAAAGTTATAAAATGTTAATAATTATTGTCATTTCTGTAAATTCCGGTTAAGAAGTTACAGCCTTTCAAGGTCAACTTATTAATGCCATTTAAAAAAAAACCTGTATTATCGGCGCGGCGCGGGCGTAAGAGGGACTTGTTACTTGCGCAGTTCTATTGAAAAGTAAAAATCTTCATTACAATGTGTTATAAACTTGAAAATATACAAAAACGAAGCAAGTTAGATATTTTGTTGGAAATTTGCAACTTTTTTTTTTTTTTATTGCTCTATATTTTGATTGGAATAACACAAATATACTTTGCGCAATTCATACAATGTTATCAGAGATTTTTGTTTACTGTTGTCGGAACTCTTGCAACTGCAATAATAATATATAGAATGGCTTAAAAACATACTTTATGGCCTTTCTATTGAAGGACCATAAAATACGTTCGCGAAATATTACAAAGAATTTTAAGGTATGCCTACTATTTTTTTATCATGTTACCTATCTCGAATGTTTTGCAGGTGTTCCTTATAGGTATGTATATTTTGAATACTTTGAATAGTTCTAATATTCGTTTTATCCATTTATTTATCACACCTTTGATTTTTTATTTAATCATAACAGCAGTTTGTGCAGAGGTTGATTGGTACTAACACTAGATAATAAGTTGGTTTCATATTATGTTACTAACAGTCTATGGATTTCTTTTCCGAAATAAAATAAATATTATTATTATTTATTATTATAAACAGGCGGCTGTCCCTTTAGTGCACTCGTGCGCTGAACTACCAGATTTTAATAGACGTAGAAAGAATCACACAATGTTTAATAATCGCATTGTGGCCACTGGTTGTGGTCTACGTAATATTAACAAAACTTAGGAAACAATATAAGCTCTTTGCTAAACTATTAAGACTCATTTTCGCGGTACAGAAGATCTACAGTGAATGCTCATACATTTCTATGAGATCCGAGCTAAAACGCCTAGCGCGTGAGACAGAAGATAGTTGACATAACTGTATGGAGCGTTATGGAGTAATTTGTCGATTCACGTGCGCCGCACGGGGAACCGAAGTTTGTCGAATATTACCGAACGTCGCGTCGATTAGCGAGAGCGCCCGAGGTTTGGCAAAGTTTGCAAAGTTTGCCTTAATGAATGACCGACTCATTATTGTCACTGCGAAGTTTAGTTTACGTGGAATTGAATACTATTGTTTATTTTTTATTCGACTAGATTTAAATTACTTACCTATCTGAAATAAATAAATTCTATTTATTTACTTATTACCCCTAGTACTTAGTGAGCTAGTAAAGTGCACCACCAGTTCCATGACCTACCAGCCGCCACTGATCATAAATATAACGAGATTACACGAACAAGGTATCTTTCCAATGTCCGGGGCATGCTTTGCAGGATGCTTACCGTTGGGTGGTTCACAAAAGGCTTGCAAAAGGCAGTACGTTAAGATTGGAGTTTATGAGTGGGCGTCTTTTAATAAAAGGTTGACAAACCATGCTATAATCAACGAGACAAGCGCGTTGCCCGCATTGCGTACGACAAGTATATTTTGACAAATATAACAATAACTCAGTTCATAGGCCACTTTAAAATTCGGAAGCATAACAAGTAGGAAGTAATTAAACTGAACTGTAATTTTCAATAAGAAATACTCCTTAATTTCTGAAATATAACAGAAATATTTTCAAAAGGCCAGGCCTGTGGGCTCCTGAAAAAATAAAACTGTCACTGTGACCGCAGTGAGAGTGAAAGGATTGAAAAAAAGAAATATTAGCTATTAGTGAAATATATATTTTTCAGTTCGTGTTCATTTAATAATAAGCTGTTCAGGATTAAAGATTTCTTATGGTTGATATTTAAACCGTATCTGTATATTAAAACATTTTAGTAAAACATTTTTGTTTAAAGCGAAACTATCGTCTGCAATCTTCGTGTGAAATCATACAAAATGTGTTAACATTTAAGAACAATTTTAAGGATTTGTAGTTGTGGAAAAGAAGCAATTTAATTTAGTTGAACTTATTTATTTTTAATAGAGTATTTCAAGATTTCAAAAGGAAATTTTAAAGATTCACCCAGAAATTAATATAAAAAATTACACAGAAATTATCATCAACTTGTATTTATCTACACTCGTATCGTAAAGTTATTATTAATAAATCAAAAATAGTGTCATAATGACAGACTTTAAGCACGGGCAATTGTAATGAAATTAGAAAGTTTTAATAAAAATTTATAATTTTAGCACACCTTCCTTATGTTTACGTATTTGTGTTTTTTGTAATGTCTTCGCTACTTCTTCTAATACTCCTAGTAATTGTTCTAACTGAGACATTTTTTGTAAACAACAAAAAAACGTGATATTCTTCAAAATAACGTGATGTTACGATGCGTAGATTCCTTTTGTAATAATATTAACTTGCACAAAAAACCCTCAAACACTGCTAATGACGGTCCGGGCTCGCTTCTTATCTAAGGAATGCAATGTCTTTTGTTCTCGACGCTCAGTACGGTGCACTGTAATCCGGCTCGATTTCGACCATGTTTTGATGGTAGTAAGGTTGAAAATTGTTTGTATGGATTTTTGTGGGAACGAAATGCGTGCTTTGTTGACGACATCTTTATTGCGACTAAAAAAATGGACATTGGTTTGCGTCTCTATACGTCATGCATTCAACAGACAATATGGATTTGTGTGAATACACTCACACAAATACATGTTGTTTCTAATTGGGCGAAACCAGGAAGGGGTGTGGTTTGTCACTAGATGCGCTGCCACAGAAATATTTTCTTAAGTGAGCATGCTTAAAGTTTGTCGATTGTACACTACACAATAGCTTCTTCCTACGATGAAAGGCATTCTAGCATTCATTCAATAAAATATTAACTACAATAATAATTTCAGAAACATTATTTTCGTTTGTACATACGTGCTCTCACTTTGATTTAATATTTTGTTCCATCTACAAACAAATTCAGTAGTCGCAGTTCGTGGTAACATAATATATGTACTCGTATCATAAGTCTGTTTTCGAACTAAAACTGAGTAAATCCAATAATGGAACTCTCAAAGGATTAATGTACTGTTGACTCTTGCCATACATTCGCATGAGGTAACGTAAGAAATAATTCAGTAGAAGCTAGGCTTCCATTACTGGCGGTCGTGTTGATGAATATTTCACGAATGCGAGCAATACTTGTTTTATTTCTATGAAATAATTGACTTTAGTATCAAAGATACTGTATGTAATTAAAATGTCTACAAGTACTAGTTATGAAGAAAAGGATTTATGTTGTAAACCTTCACATTATATAAGATGTGAAGCCCTTAACGTTATGGAAAGTTTACTACCTGAAAACTCCAAGGACAAATATCTGTTAGCGTACCAAAATTTCATACAATGGCTAAACAACAACAATACGCAGTCTTTTTCAGAAAATGTGTTCATGGCGTACTTTAAAGAATTATCTTGTAAGTACAACCTAGCTCTTTGTGGTGTATATACTCAATGTTAAATATTACAGTCCGAACAAAGAATGGAGTGGACTTAAAAACATACTCTAATTTGTTAGCTTATTTAAAGTGACCATCCGATGGATTTAGAAGCAAGAAATCAAAGGTTTTATCGTCTAACGATGTTGATTTTTTTTATAAAAGATGATCCTTAAAATACGGAAACATTTACGATCTATTATTATTATAAATGAGTGTTAGGTATACTCGCGCTTTCAAAAGTATTAAATCATGAATGACTAACAGATCAGACTATCCGCTCCGGATATTATTGATGTGCAGGAAGGCTTGCATTTCTAAATAAGCTTACAAATAGGGCCTAACGGATTTGGGTTAATGTAATGTTAGTTTTCATTTTAATACAACCCATGTGCCTGATGAGATTCCTCATCCTGGCATAAATGACAAACCTTCATCCCCTAAATCCCCTTTTGGGAATGAATTTTCAATTATCCTTTCTAGTAAAATTTCAAGCTTCTAAAGCCAGTGGTTTAGGCTCTGCGTTGTCGGTTAATGAATTAAAGATCTTATTCAGTAATTGAGACGGTGACGTGTTACGATTTTTTTTGCAATAATTTAATTACAAATCAAATTACATCAAAAGTGGTACATTAAGAGGTTGCCTACGTCCCTATTGACTTCTTTAGAGAGTCCAAAATACTTTGGCGTCCCTTTATTTTTGTAAAAAACATAAAAAATGTTTGACTGATTCAAAATACCTTGCAACATAGTGGAATTTATACGTAACCCTTAAAGGATTACTCATAATACCCAAGCCATCAAAACAAACACAAAGTAGAAAGATCCGTTGAACTTTCCATTAACCCGCGATAACCCTGAAAATGCCAACAAACTCTAACAAGACACTTTTATAAAAAAAGTCCAGTACACCGAATAATTAAAGAGTAGATTTGCCACAGTGTAATTATAAATGGCTCCGTGATGAAATTGGGCGGCCATCTTGTAATTGCCAATTTTGTTTTTCATTATTAATTGTAAAGGGAAGGCCTTTGATGCTGTACAAAAAAGTGTTACATGAAACCCGTGTACAATTTTGTGAAAAATCAGACGGGTTGTTAAAAAGGGTTGAAAGTTGTACCTGAAATATCAGCTTACTACGTAGCATAACAAAAAGTAACTAAAGGTACTCTGTAAATGTTGATTTATAATGGACACATGCTAAATGTCTGACCTAGGGTTGTGGCATGACATAAATTAAAACTTATATGACGTTGTCCGCTCTGTAAAGAGCTTGGAAGGCTATTCTTGTATGTGTCATATAAATCATAAAATGAACACAATATAGTACAGTTGAATATCGGAATTGTTATCTTCCTAATAGAGCCTCATGCTGAGATTTCCAATAACTATGTGAGTGCTATTTAGCTATAAGAAATAAATCACTTACCACAATAATGATATTGTATTTCTATAATATTTTCTCTGATAATGAAATTAAACCATGATTACTGAAAGTGAAACCCCCACTTACTACGCTACTGGTGTTATAAGTATGAACGCTGAAAATGGAATTACCTTTCTAGTATCGTGATTTAAAATAATACATTCCAACTGAATTATTTTCGTTAAACAAAATATATTCAATATTTCCCAACGAACTAGTAGATGAAAAAGTAGGAAAATCATCTAAGTTCAAAAAGCAACAATTTTGCTTAGTAACATATTTCCTTACATTTTCCCAGTATTGTTTCAAAGAAATGTACCGCGTAGCTTTTGTATCTCCCCCCCCCCCCCCACAAACGTCTCGAACAAAGCAAAGAATTCAGCGCGAATATTCTACGAAATCCGTAGAGCTCGCTACGGCTGCGTAGCAAGGTAGGGCGGTTTCGTAGACAACAGTTTGAATTTTAAAATATGTAGTAAACAGGCGGACGCTGCTTTGCATAAATGCCTACGAAATATAATGTGAAGTTGTGCCTGTCCATTAATTATGATGAGTATTAGCACTTTAAAGCGTAAAGTTTTGTTGTGGACGTTAGGATTACCTAAAGTGAATGTGACCCTAGTGATTAATTTAAAATGTGTTACGATATTGGATTTAATGAATGTTAGACTTTCAAACAACTTTAAGCCCCTGGTAGGTATTACTAATACAATACTTCTTTGACTTACCTATAATGTAAATTCACTTATCTTTGCAAAATATTGCGCCACATTTTCCATTACCGTCGTTATAAAGAAGATAACATGTATATGGAATTTCGGATAAAAGAGCAACATCAACATAAGTACTCCCTCAGTTCTATAACGAATTTACGTTCCACATAGAATGTGGAACGTAGGAAGCAGAGTGGTTGGAGAGGCTTGTGGCCAAGTACCTAATAACAACCGCACGGGTTTTTCGATCAGGTTAAGCTACACTTGCCGCGGTTGTTCCGTGGATGGGTGACCATCGTTACATACCAAGATCCCTTTGTGTCTCGGAAAGTACGTTAAGCCGTTGATCCCGGCTGTCATTCGTACCCTTTTGACAGTCGTTACGGGTTCTCAGAAACCCGAAAGTCTGTCTACCAGTCTTACCAAGGGGTATCGCGTGTTACCCAGAAACTGGGTTGGGGAGATCAGATAGGCACTAAAATACTGGTATCGGGGAACATTACAACAAATATAAAATTAATTATAGAAGAAAACTGAAGGACGCTCCATACAAGAAACGTGTCTATTTTATAACCACGTGGCATGGAACACTTCGTGTGCGAGTCCAACTTGGATTTGGACGGTTGTTCGATTACTTCACGATGTGCTAATATAAAGCTTCATTGAAAACCAACACTTTATAAACAGTTTAATATAATTACTGCATCGGAAATTGCTACTACCTGCTAATTTTTCTTAATATTTATCCAAGTAAAGCTTTTTGGTGTCTGTCTGTATAATCGACAACGTTCACACATGAAATTGTGAAGCATGCTTATAGGATGTAGGAATAGACTTGAAAAGACGATAAAACTTAAACTAACAGTGGCTAGTCTTTAAGCAAAATGAAACCAGGTCTCGCCTCAAGGGGCCTGAAACTTTCAGTATTCTACGAGACACTTTACGTGGAAATGCGTTCTTGTACAGCACTAAGTGTTATATATTTCAAACTCCTGTAAACTGAGTACTATCAATTCTAAATGAAACTGGAAATGTTCTCTTAGGACGTCGTGTGCTTTCTAGTCGTTTCTTTTCTGTAGGAGAAGACGTGTTAAATATTTAGGATTTCAATATTTCATGGATTTAAAACTAGATGTGTGAACGCCAAGCGTGCCTTAGGAGGACGTAAAGTGACTATATTGGTGATGCTCTTCAGAAAGGTTAGTTCCCTGGTACTCGCAACCGGTTTGCGTGTTTGTGTTTTATGTCGATTATTTGGCTTTCGATTTGGCATAGTACACCTATTCTAGGGTGTAATGTTATGGGTTTGGTTTCCACACTTAGTCCTTCTAATCTGGGCTACGCTTGTGCATTCGAAAAGCAGATGCGTAACGGTTTTCTCAGCCTCCATGCAAGCCCTACACAGGGGGCTGTCCGTTATGCCTATTGTGTGGAATTGTTTGTCTATCGGGCAGTGTCCCGTGATGATCCCAGTCACCAGTCGCAGAACCTTTATGTCCAGGCGTAACAGACGTCTGGTCAGCTTGCCATCCAAAGATGAAATTGCGTGTATTCCTGAAGCCACCTGCGTAGTTTGTTGAAGGGGATGGGCACGTTGGGCTCGGGACAATAGACTGACGCGCTGGATGTCCTTCTGACCAGTTCGTCAGCAGCATCGTTGCCTAGTGATCCACTGTCTCTTTTTATCCATTGTAGTGTCACAGTGTTGCGTTGATGTGTGCGTGTATATGAACGTTAACGATGCAAAACAAGGATCGTTGGTGGCGTTTTCTAGTTTCTGCCATCCCCTCTGGGAAGAAGGCCTGAGTATATTATGTGTATGTATAAACATGTATTATGTGAATATTTAAGGATTGTAGTAGGTGGTATTCTATCGTTTCTTCCGACCACAATGGGAAAAGGCGTGATTTTATGGCACACGGGTGGGTTTTAGTCAGTAAAAGTCTGACACGCTCTCCTGCTCCACCCGGAGCGGGATAAGTTATTTGATGATTTCCCACCCTCAAAAAATATATATATGTATTTATGTGTCTTTGTAAAAATTTGGCAGGTGAATATTAGGTAGGTATAATATTAGTACTCCGTGTAATCTTTGGTATAATATCAGAAACCCGTAGGTACTAGAACTAACCAAACAGACACAGACTCCGTAATGAAACCCGAAGAACACGAGTAAAGTAATATCTTGTAAGTCTTGTGTGTTTAATTAATATGCAGATATTATGTAAGCAACATAGGTACGTGTCGAATTATTCAGTGAATAGTTTCAATATTGCTTGGGTATAACAATAGTCACTAATAATATTGAATTTAAGGACTGGTAAGACCTAAATTACGATATGTTAATAGCACTTATTCATATGCACACCCCTTATCTAAGAGATACATTCAAAATGGAAACGATATTTTATGGTAATATCCTCCGGAACTTACGTAGACGAAGCTTTTTGTGGAATAGACATTAAAATTATTTTGATAAAAAGTCGGACAGATGACGTTATCTTTTACTTTTTAAAAACCTCAACAGATGTGACAACGTTGTTTTTGCTACTCAAAAATATCCTCAATTGTTTTTTTTTTTAATACCTAAGTTTGAAAAGAAATCATTCCGTTTTCCTCAATATTTGTCAACAGTTTGGTTACAACTTTTCGGTACAAAAACAAAGGTTCTTAGATCATGGTTGAAGGAAATAAGTGGAAGAATAACATAATGTTAACTGTTTCGCCAAAGGGTTGGGCAGAGGTGTAACTGTTGTACAACCACATGTCCACACACAGGTACATTTGAGCCTGTTGCCACGGGCCTGCATATTACATCTTATGGAAGAATACGTGTTTTACATTTATCGTACTTCTTTCTTTACAACTAAAGTTAAGGATTAATAGTAATTCACACTTCATATATTATAATATATTTTAGTTCGTTAGTTTGACTCCGCCCGTTCAAAACGGTTCCATCCATTTTAAATACCATCTAGTTCCGTTGTCTTTTCATTTCCGACACCACTAGGTCGAAAGGACACACTCACTAAACAACTCACACTACGCAACCGTAGAAAATAAAAACAGTCGTAAAATTAACCAGTAAATGTAATGGAGTAGTTCACGATCTGGTTGTTAACACACTGTCCTAGATGTTCTGTTGTTGTTATTGTAGTATTAAGACCGTAACTCTTCCATAACAAAACAGAATTCGCTCTTACTACCATAAATAGTACTTAACTCATTATGTTTCCTGCCAGAGGTGCTGGTTGTTCGAAAGAGATACCGCCGCCCCTGGCACACAGGCTACTGGGGGAACACGGGTAGGTTTTAGTCAGTAAAAGTCTGACACGCCCTCCTGCTCCACCCAGAGCGGGAGAAGTTATTAGATGATTTCCCACCCAAAAAAATTAAAGCAATATGCTTCAGAGGAGAAATAACTTGGATTACTTTTCAGATGGCCTAGGAAGTATAGATACTTGAATGTATCCTATTCTTAAAATTAAAATAACAACAATAGTCCTCCAGACCGTGTTTAGACAATGGCGGCCAACCTCAACAGAGTCTAGCCTTTGGCGCCGGAGATATTCTAGTGCACAAGTGTAAAATATGCTAAGCTCGGAATAACTTTTAAAGGAAAGCCATATTCAGTAAATCTTTGGAATAAAAGACATCCTTAAAAGACGTCTCAAATAAAGGACATTTACCAGAGGGTTACCTATCATGAGTTCGAAAAATATTTGACCGAATTTCATTTCACCTAAAACTTTTCAACTACTATCGTTTCGTTTTTTTTGCTTCATCGAAGTCACGTCTGCCACTGTATCAGTTGACCTATTATCAAGTCGATTTTTTTCATTACTCCGACGTTTCATTTGGTCGAAAAATTGCGTGAAAAAATGGCAAATAAATCATTTTCAATAGCCAAAAGTTATTTTGTAAATCGGCAAATACAGTTCGGTAAAATAATATCTACCTATACACATGATACTTCGATGATCTTAAAATATGTCAAATAATGCATAAAGCATAAAATAAGTCGGTCAATCGTTTTCGGTAAAATGAAATTCGAACAAATAAAAATCGGAAAAGTGATCGATTCTCTTACCAGAGGCCATCTCTTACGCCAGCCGCATCTCAATTAATTACGACCGCTAGATACCAAAATTTTACAGGCAAATAACATTAACGTCTGATTCGAGATAATAAACGTTGTTTCCACAAATATTTAAGTCAAAATTTGCCCAAGAAAAGCGCTTATAAGCCTCTTACAATGACCTTGCTATTGACCTTACCCGCTAACGTCAATAAAGGTCATTTTATTTCTGCTACTAATAAGGCAAGACAAGTAGGTTATCTTGTCTCCTTGACATTTGCGGATGTAAAAATAGCCCTATAACTATGCTATGCATTTATTATGCATAACGCGTTGCTGTGGACGGGTTCGTGACTAAATTACAGCTGTAGTACTACTGTACGGACAAATCGATTTAAGAGGTTAAATGATCAATGATTTTATTTCTGTAAGTAGGTTTGTAGTACAAAGAATATACACGTTAATCATATTTTAAAAACTAGATTAGGTTGGCGTTTCCTATCTGACTACTGTGAAAAGAAATGCCGAACAAACTCGAAACAGTCTCTTTTATAGTCCAGACACAATCTTGGTCAGAACATGTGAAGACCATGTAGATTGGTGTCTGAAATGGTAAGGCAATACTTCTGTTTTACTTTGTTCGTTTGGTCATTATCAATGCACGATCTTAGCGATAAGATATGCTGTTGGTGACCATTATTTGCATCAAGACCCTGAAGAACTGGCTCTGTTGTCATATCATATTTGTTCTGTGAAAGTAGTCACCAGTAGGAGTCAAGACCCCAAAAGTCAAGTAATCCATCCCTTCAGTTTCTAATTCCTCAATAATTGAACCTTAGAATTTCACTTAATCAGGACTTGTATCCTGACTGAAATTAAGAAACTTTCAAGCGATGTAGACTAGAATACTATCGAGCGGTTTCTAGTCTCATCTTTATACCTATCCGTATACCGTCGTCGTTAAATTTGCATACCTCACTACTACGTCAACGCCATTGACGTAGTAAACCATTGATACCTTAATTAAACGGCTCGGGCTTTGCCAAGGTTACTAACAATCTGCTAATGTAAGGGTATGCACATACATACGTTGGTATGTTATAATTAATATTTCTCATAGTTTCCATCTAAGACAAGGCTTAAGTAATTTTGGTTTGAAGATTAGAGAATAAGGTTATTCAATTACTTGATTAAATAGTAGTTTTCGGAATCAGATTTTTCTGTTGAAAAGAAAAAAGCTGACGCAGCTCAAGAAGTTGCCCAACTTTAATGAGACTGGGCAAGACATTGTCCCATGTTCTCCGTCTATTCTTCCCTGTTAACCGTCACGCTACCATTCACTCCCTTCTCTTTCATATCATTCTTCAAACAATCTACCCATTTTTTTCGGCTTTCGTCTTCTGTCAAATACTAAAGCACACAATTTTTGACGTTTAAATTAAGGCCCTTTAATATTAACGTCAAAAGATTTTTTAGTTTAGTAGCCCTAAGTAAAAGATTATTTTTGCTTGAGTAAATAACAAGTGGCAGTCAGACAGTGTGATATTATACTAAGTTTTAAAGTAAACTTGAACAAGCGAGATAAGCTCGAAGCAAACTTTTTGACACTTTCAAGTTGGACGCGGTCTGATAACTGTAGAAATTAGGACATGTCTTACTGATATAATTTCTCTTTACTACAATGTAAAGTGGAATCGATTTTTACCTACTAACACTCAAAGTCTTTTCGTAGAACACGTACTTTCAATAATACAAGAAAGAAGTCCTTTTATTTTTATTTCTCACTAACTGTGTCCACGGCTCCACCCGCTTGGATATCGGAAATTATCCCACGGGATCAAGCTACCGGGACAAAAGCCTGTGTTACTCCTTATAACATCAGCTATTTGCCAATGAAAGTTCTGTCTAAATCAGTCCAGCCGTTGCGGAGATTTGCCGAAACAAACAGACAGACTAAAATTATTAGATTAAAAACAAACTAAAATTAAAGATGTTGTTAGGACCGTTAATACCTTTAATAATGTATTTAATAAAAAGATGTTATTCTCACCTTACAAACGAACACTTCTATTTTATTTATTAGCATGTACCTATGTCTGTAGGTATGTAAATTTGTAACTTCGTGAAAAATAGGCGATAGAGCTATTTCACGAGCTCTTCACGAGCACCCACTCATTTCACAAACCACGCGTTTGTGAATTGAGTGGGTGAGTGGTAGTTCTATGCATTTTAATACACAAGTTGAACTTTTAGTAATTGCTTTAAAGTACGTGCTTGACATAAAAGCGTGGTGAACCACAGGTCTCGTATCAAAAGCTAATGAAGGCTTTATGAGTACCTACTTACAGTCTATATTTTAATACAAAATATATACAAAGAATTTTTCTGGTGCCTAAGACCCGATTCTGGAACGATACCCAAGCATGAATAACGATAAAAAACTTGATTAGTGAAGGGATTCTTATACAATTGGCTAGTTTAAACTCGAAATTTGCTTGAGCATGACTCTACAATAAAGATATTAATTTTTGTTTCACGATTTTTATAACGGTCAACCCGTGTCACTCCAATGAAATGAAACAAAGATCGATCAACACAAAATAAGAAAAAAAAATAAGTCGAGATTATACTGTCATGTCCATATGTTTTGCGTATCAACAAAGTATGTATAAATGTGTTAACCCTGCAAAAGTGTCAATGTCAAGAGCAGGGGGATACGTAGGTACGTCACCATGGTTACGTAAAAATAATCCATAGATTAAGAATGGATTTTCAAATAAGTTGGCAACACAATCCACTGATAAAAGGTTTTTTTTTTATAATTAATGGGGTTTTATAAGGCTCGTAATGTTATGTTATCGCAAGCATTTTGCAAACATCTTGGTGATACGGGTAAAATTATCAAGATGTTTTCATATAATGTTTGTCAAGATATCAGGAAGACGTACTTTAGCCAATTAGAATGAAAACAAAAAGAACCATAAATAAAAAGTTAAAGTTTGATGTTTTAAATGCAATGGGCCGTAGGTTGTGATTACTTTAGGTTATCAAAATATATCCCTTTGGAGAAAATGTATATTTTATTTTATTAATACCTTAAAGCAAATAATATTATTCTGTGAAATATACATTGACGGGTACTTTCGGGACCGCAGTTATTCTGATAAATATTCATGATGTTAATATTGTTGAACAACATGTCAACACTTATTTATTCACTTTAAATGTAATAAAAACAATATGCAAATTTAAATTTGACTGACAAACTATTATTACTTATGTACGAAAAATTAAAAAAATACGAATCATGAAAGTTATTTGAATTGAACCGGGTTTCCATTATACGAAGATATTGGTTGTCAAATGCGATAAGTCAGTTCAGTATGTGTGGATAATGTAGCTGACGTATAGAAACTTATCATCACTCGGATCTCCATAGTTGTTTTATAATTGAACCAAAAAAGAAAAGATTCGCCAGCAACTCTTTACTTTTAAAACTTTTTCCAAAAGGTGAAAAGGAAGTCGGTTGTTTATTTTTTTGGAAAAATAATAATTAATGTTTTTATTTATAGTACCTACCTACCACACACCATTCGAAATGTCATCATCCTTGGGGTCAAAACAACGCATGCGATCGCAGCGTTCCGTTTTTTCCTTTTCAGTCATCCCAATTTCACCTTTTGTGCTCAAAACCGTAATGCACCTTTATAACTCCGGTATCATTTTACTGGCTCCCATATCGGAACTCTAAAACCACAATTGTGAAGTTTGTAAGTCCGTGGCATCCGTGAGGGGTTAGGTCGATATTACCGCAACTTATTTGCAAAGGACTGGAAGTTTCAATGTTGGAGGATGTTGGAGAGCAGTTTATTTTTGGGTTAAGTGTTTAGAAACTACGTAGATCGTATGAGGATACCTTTCATAGTATCTTATCAGGATATTACTTGATCGTCGTTCTTCTTTCGGGAGAATTGAGAAAGAAGAGAGAAGAGCTGCTTTTAATAAATAGAATTACAATTAAAGGGATAATTTCACTTGTCACGGATAGCCGTGACATGTGAAATTATCCCTTTAGCAATTCTAATTCTATTTATTAAAAGCAGCGTTTAATATTTAACATTTTTTCTAAACTCTCAATGTGTGTTTCGATAAACCGAATATCAACCACGGATTCTTAAATATATTTTTAAATAGGACATAGAAATTGAAATTCCAGTAGCTAAGTGTTAAAAAATACCACCGACAGACATTAATGAAAAAATAATTTGGGTTTCTGAAAAGCAATTAAATTGTACATTATTTAGAGCCGATGGTGTTCCTAACAAAGTAGGTATTACCTACATAATTATGTATTTGTTGGTATGGAACATCATGAATAAGGGCTGATAAATGACCAAATACTAGTTTTTAAATGTTCAATGTACAGATATGGCCACGTGGAAGATGGTTTTGCATTCGTTAAAAACTGTAAATTGAAAAAGAAAACAGAACTTTACTGAATATCAACATTTTTCTAACAATCTAAACGTACCTAAGGTTCAAATCTTGAAATATATAATTAGTTACCTACCTTTCGAATTTCTTGTGGATTTTCCTTTTAAGCGTTTGCAGTCTCTCAAATGTAAGCATTGTGTAGTAATTTAATTTGCATTTTAGAATTACGAAACGAAGTTCAGACCTACACCCTAAAATTTGCTTAACTCCCGATTCATCATATTCTGTATCGTTTTGAAACGGATTGTTAAACCATTGCTTCATATGTTCGAAAAAAGTGTCTGCTCAACAACGTAAATAACGCAATGAATATTGTTGAACTGTGAAAACGAAACCGATTATGATTAATCGTAAGTTACGAAATTAGGGTGCTGATGGGATAATATTTTAACGATTATGTTAAAGAATTTCTTAAAACGATCATGAGGAAGTTAATCCTGAGTTTATGAATTAAGATTATTATATTTATTAGTATTTTTTGATTACTCAAAATTTAAACTTACTTTAAAAATATCGCAAAAATTTAGGTACACGCAATATCTACAATATATTTTACAGTTTGTTTATATTTTAGACTTTAATTACCAGTGGTTTGATTATACTTTTATCCAAGAAATGGAACGTACATTTATATATGCCTCCTATCCTACAAATTCTTCCGAAATAATTCGTACAAAACTTTCGAGATATTGGACTTACAATCGAGATAGATTTCAAACATCGTTCTGGCTTCCGTGAAGTGTCCTGTTGAAACTGTAAGTTAAATAGTTACCTGTATGTGCTGGGGCGGCAAATACGTGAGTCGTACTCACGAGGACTAACACGTATATCGTGAACCAAGTAGCTGCCATCTCGATCTGTTGACAAAAAGAAACATTATAAACGATGTATTTTTAAAGAGAAGGCTTTCCCTGCAACTTCAATGCTTCGATATAAATTGCAATAGGCAATTATCGGAGTATAACGAAACCTATCAAGCAATGTAATTTTTTTTTTTTACAATTTATGTGAACACCTTTATAATCCAATATTCAAAATCAAAATGTGCTCCAAAATAGATACAAAAATAACTTGACATTCTATATTCTGTACCTTGACTTTTACTAACTTATGTGGAAGAACAAAAAGTAATTCGTATTACTAATATCGTTATTCCAAATTAAATGTATTCTCTTTACATCAAACAACATGATATTAAAAAGCCCAAATATACGTAAGAATTTTATTGCTTGGAGTACATTTTATCATTATCCTCAACGTTTCATATTACCTCAAACATTGTCGAGGAAATCCATACCTAAGTAAACGAAACCGCGGAAGCCAATACGTTCAAAGACACTCTAAGAAATAAGTAGGCGCAGGGAAAATCTGGAGAGGGTCGAAGACAGAAGACTTATAAGTTCCTACAAGTAACGTTATTGTGGTATAAAAGGTTATCGAATCTTATTGAGAAGTTAAGTAGGTAAGCTTACACTTATTTATTTATTAAACACTTCATTATACACCACAGACAACACTTCATCGTTTATTCGTGTAATCTGACAAAAACTCTGAGAAATAGTTACTTAGTGATAATTTTCAATTAATCAGAGCTATGTTAAACATTACTAGTAGATAATGGACGAATACTAATAATTTAGAAACCAGAATCCGTTGTCTATACATCTATACCTACATATTCTATACAGATAAATAAAATTGGAGTGTCTGTTTGTAATATTAAAATAACCGATTTTTACCAAATGCTTGCATGGATGTATACACGGTACAATATACCAAAATAACATATTTTTTTATGTCTGTCTGTCTGTTTGTTTCAGCTAATCTCTGAAACGGCTGGACCGATTTTGACGGGACTTTCACTGGCACATAGCTGATGTAATAAGGAGTACCTTTATTTTAGAAACTAGCTGTGCCCGCGACTTCGTTCGCGTGCATGTCGGAAAACAATAATGTGTCGCTTTGACGGTGTAGGTACCACTCTTCCGATCTTCCGATCTATCCTGGTAGGAATCTACCACAGCTTTCGAATGCAGTCCAGAGCCTAGAGACAAAACACATTACTCTTGGCGTTCACGCTAAACGGTACGCCAAAATGTATGGGAATGACATTACCTGCGGAAAGGACACGGTAATGTCATTCCCATATATTCTGGCGTAGAGTTTAGCGTGAACGTTAACAGAAAGGTGTTTTGTCTAGGCCTGCAGGCGTCTTTAGGGGTTATAATGATATTGCGACGAAGTCTCACTCAGATTTTTAAGAATAAATATAGATCAAAGCGCCTGGTCGAGGCTCATTTTATAATAAATGTGCACCTGCCGTAGGTACAGTAAAAGCTCTTTATTCGCGAGGTATACGTTCCGTAAAATACCTACCGCGAATACAGAAACCGTGACTATGGAATGGTAATTTATATGGGATTATAGGGGATACGTTCCTAAGTGACAAAAAAAAAACAATTTAATTGAAGTTTATGACCATATTGATTAATTGTATGAGCGTGATATGGATGCAAGCGACTCTCCAAGGCGTAAACGATCAAGCATTTCTATGCGTTAAACAGATTTTTTCGCGTCGAAAATCGTTTTTAAGTAAAAAAAAAAAATTCAACATTTTGCAATAAATGGAAAGATGAAACAATAGGTAAAACACGCAAAGCGGCTCGTACCAAAAGATGGAATGTCTATTAAGTCACAGCATTTATAAATGTGGGGGAGGCCTATGTCCAGCAGTGGACGTCTTTCAGCTGAAATGATGATGATGATGATATATAAATATACTTTATGGTGATGAGGTTGGTTTCATTATGTTTGTTTACATTCTCAAAAAACTTTTTTCAAAAAAATATTTGTACCGCCTTCCGAAATTAAAGTTATTTTGCACTTTGTAGTGTTTTTTGGAAGTCGGTTGTTATTTTTTTGAAAAAAGTTTTTATTTTTCACTTTTTTGTTACCTACCATACACCAATTCGAAATTTCATCATCCTTTGGGTCAAAACAATGCATACTTATTTATGTGATAGCAACATTCGCGGTTGATTTGCTGTAATTTTTTGAAGAGTTCCGTTGTCTGTTTCCGAAACGCATCATCAGATCTATATGCAGGGCCCAATCTAAGGGGGGGCAAGCCGGGCAAATTCTCAGAGCGGCAAAAATGAGCGGCGGCAAAATGTATACTTACAAACATACCTACTCTCATGAATTTTTGTATACTTGTTCAGAAGCCGTAGTAGACTAATGTATGTGAATATTATATAGTTAAAAGAATATCACATAATTATGGTCATACCATCTTTGATGGTGTTAGTGCAAAGGGCGGCGAATGTTATTTTTGCCCGGAGCGGCTAAATAGCTAGATCGGGCCCTGTCTATATGAAATTTCAATGGGACCATTTCGGAGTAAACCCCTTTCGAAAAAAAAAAGAATTTTGCAAATCCGTCTATATACGACGGAGTTATGCCTGAACATACATTAAAAATATAAACATGTCGAATTGATAACCTCCTACTTTTTGAAGTCGGTTAAAAACACCGACCGCGGCGAAGGCGGCTATTGTAGATGTCAAAGGCCGAACCAATACAGCAATGTACTTTAGGCGAAGTTGTAATAAGGTCTATTTCACTTTTTTATAGTTCATCTGACGACGCGTTTACAAAGGATATTGGGTTCGATACCTATTGGAATCCTTTTTGTTATTTGTTAATATGTATGTACCGATGTACCGATTAGACCCGCAAATAAATAAATCTTTAGCCGCGGATATAGGAATTGGGTCGCATTTTTTTAATCCGCGAATAGTGAAAACGCGAATGAAGGAAGCACGAATAAGGAGCTTTTACTGTACTTACTCAATAAATCGACTGCGCGTCTGGTTGAGTGTGCTGAAGCATTATTCCACGCGGGGGCGGGCGCCTATCTCGGCCCGTACAGGCGCGTGTCTTTTAGCTTTGTTTATCAAACGTTGACCACTGAATAAAACCACAGCAGTGGGAATGCTCTGCACGGACTGCGATAGGCCTCGACAGGTAGCAGTGCAGTAACACCTGACGCCACCTGTCAGTTAACGGCCCGTGGGACCGTGGCGTTATCACGATGAAGAAAGATCACGCTGTAAAGGTGGATACTGACCGGCGTCACGGGTCAAAATGCACCTAATATGTTACCAAGCAAGTATTCGTGCAGTCAGTAGTACCTACGGCAAAACATGCGAGCGAGCAACACTGATTTTAGCACACGGCGTAAAGACATGCTCGCTGCGAATGTTACCATTACCTACGCCCCGTAACGTCGGTCATTATCCACATTAAAAGCGCTGTTGAAAAAAAAAACCAAACCAGGCAAAAAAACTATTTAATTGTATAGCACGGGTTTTCTATGAACATAGTAAGTACGATGTTGTTGCTACGTAGTGCCATACCGCGCGCGCCCCCACCTCTCTCCCCGCTGCTGACGCAGGCAGCAGGAAGAGAGAGAGCCCGATCCCGAGGATAATGGACGTAACAGAGCGATCCTACGCGACTCTCAGTTAAGATGCCTTTTTATTGTAAATTGTAATCAAAAATGTTTCAGTGTTTCTTTTGTTCAGCCATACATTTATTTGTAGACCGATAAATAATTATATTTAAAGAAGCGACTTTAAAATTGTCAATATTTTACTATTGTGATTTCTATGGTTCCTGTGTAGGTAATGTATCCTTTGTTGGAGATGCCAAATGGATAAATAAATACATTTTTAAACTTGTTTTAACTAAGAAAATGCTTCACGAAAATTAGCACATAAGTATTTACAACTCTTAACTTCCAAAACTCCCATTATTTGAATCGAGTAATGCTGTAAACACGCATTTAAATTTAACATTATCAAATTTCGCGCGAAATCAAGTTGTTGTCTTTGCATGTTTGCTATTCAAACCTAGATGGCGTTACTGACGCTAGAGATTAAGAATTTCTATGGAGATGTTCCTCTAGCCGCTCTAATTTTGCTATATTATGCTAGATGGCGCTACTAAGACTTTTATCACAATTAAAAATGAGATTTCTTCCCCTCTATTTGTATTAATTTGATTGATAAAACTAATAAATATTTATCTAACATTGCATTCTAGGTATATGACTCAGAACACCACGTCAGTTAATATTATCACAACTTTTTATTTGAAATTCTTTTAGCTTTTTTGATTCGTGGGAATCAACCACCAACGGAAAGCGATTTTAGTAATCAGTATCATTACTTTTTGAAATAACACAGACACAGTAAGTAACTTAAATGAGAATGACGTGTTAATGTTAAGTATTCGTTAGTACCGTTTCACGCCAATAGATGTCGCTAAGTGTTTCAACATTACGTAAATAAATTCTTCTTGAACACTTTAAATTATTTAGATAGGTTGACCGAAGCGATTGCGATGAAACAAAGACTAATATAAACTCTGAGTTATAAACAATATTTGAGTATGAAAGATAACCATATTAGTTTCGTTCTTTTGACGTGATACTTGATCTATTCAACATAGAAACTGAAGAACCGAGCTACAGACAAAAATTTTGATAAGGGTTAAAATGTCATCTGTTGATTATCCCTTACCACCCCAAGCAATTATTTTCGAAATATTTTAAATGTACAGAAAAAGTTCCTTTACAGATTTATTATATGTATAGATATAGATTTTATTTTAGTAATTTTATTTATTTTATTAATATCTATACAGATAAATCATCCCAGTAGTAAGTTCCCGTGGGATAATTTTCAACCTCCACGCGAGCGAAGCCGCGGGCAACAGCTAGTTTAAAATAAAGCTAAAAGCACATGGCTGCAATTGGCAACGAAGCTTATGAAGTTGACGCAGGTATTTATATATACGTATAACTGTCTACCGCAAAAGTGGCAGACCGTTTAGAAGATGGACAGACGAGATTAAAAAGGCAGTAGGCAACACTAATAATAGGTCTTTACCTATGAAATTGCCGTTTTGTATGAAAAAATTTAAACGAATTTTTTTCATGAATTTTTTATTTGTATTAATCGAAGTAATCACCCATGCAATCAATGCATCTTTGCCATCGCAGTGGCAGTTTATTGATGCCCTTCTTAAAGAAATCAGCTGGACGGGAGGCAACAAATTCTTCAAAGGCATTTTGTACTGCCTCTCGGGTATTAAATTTTTTTCCCGCCAAGAAGTTATCCAAATTCTGGAAAAAGTAGTAGTCTGTAGGCGCAAGGTCTGGTGAGTAGGGCGGATGACGGAGAGCTTCCAACCCCAGTTCTTGCAACTTGGAGACCGTCTGCTGTGCAGTATGAAGTCGCGCGTTGTCGTGCAGGAGCAGCGGAGACGAGCGATTGACCAATGCTGGTTGGAGATGCGCCAGCTTCTCCATCATTGTGTTCAGTTCTTCACAGTACACATCTGCAGTAATGCTCACCCCGTTTGGTAAGAAGCTGTGTTGAATCACACCGGCGCTAGACCACCAAACAGTGACCATCACTTTTCTAGGGGTAAGTTTTCGTTTAGGGCATTGTTTAGGTGCTGAACCAGGATCCAACCAACTTGCTGAGCGCTTACGGTTATCAAACAGAATCCATTTTTCATCGCAGGTAACAATGCGGTTCAAAATTCCTTCATTTGTGTGTCTGTTGAGCAGTGCAAGGCACGTCTCGACGCGTACTTCGCGCTGGCGATCATTGAGTTCGTGGGGCACCCATTTGTCAAGCTTTTTTACCTTGCCAATTTGACGCAAATGGACCAATATTGTTTTGACGCTAACGTCGAAAGCTGCTGCTAATTCAGCCGTAGATTGTGTATCATCAGCTTCCACAATCGCCTTTAATTCGTCATTGTCGACCAGTCTTCGGACGACCGCGAGGTTCATTTTTCAGGTCGAAATTTCCAGAACGGAAGCGAGCAAACCAATAACAGGTGGTGCGTTGGTTTGTAGTGTTAGCTCCGTAAACGTCGTTGATGTTGCGTGCCGCTTGTGCCGCGTTGCTGCCACGACGATACTCATATTCCATAATTACTCGAATTTTTAACGTATCCATGATGACGAAAAAGATTGAAATTCGATGAAAATGTAACACTAATCAATAAAGAAATGACTACTTTTAGAAAAAAAAAACCATGTTTTTAAAATAAAATTAATTTGAAATTAGAATTCTTAGCCAAACAAAAAATATTTTGATTTGAAATGGCTAGTACTGCAGAACGGCAATTTCATAGGTAAAATTTCATATGGACAAGGACAGCAAAGGACCGGACAAGGTGGAGAGAGTTGGAGCAGGCCTTTGCCAAAAGGCAAACAGACAGTGAACCTGAAGAACAAATAAAGATTAATATAAACTAAATTGTGTAACAGTATTGTCTGAATAAAAGGCTATTTTATTTTATTATTATTTATATAACTGTCCTGAAATGTCTTCATGTGGTTTATCGCAAATGTAGCAACTATAGCTATAGAAACTACCTGTATACATACCTACATAGTAAGTGTACACGTTGCCTTCGTGGTGGTCGGTTCGTATGACGAATAGAGGCGGTCGCGAATAATATTTTGAGGAGACTAATTTGATTTTGTAAAGAAGGTATTTGAATTGGATAGCCCTTCTGTTTTTTCTTTTTTTTGTGTGGGAAATCATCAATTACTTCTCCCGCTCTGGGTGGAGCAGGAGGGCGTGTCAGACTTTTACTGACTAAAACCCACCCGTGTTCCCTCAGTAGCCCGTATGCCAGGGGCTGTGGTATCTCTTTCGGACAAACCCGCAACCCTGGCAGGCATCGGCCCTTGCAGGCCCCATCATTTTTGTGCTGACATCTCTTGAGTCATTTACAAGTCTATTGACTCCAGAAAATCAATTTACACGATGAAATGAAAAGTTTTAATTAAAACCAGCTTGAGATATTTCCCGATTGAATGCCAGATCCACTTTTTTTTTCAATAAAGCCTCGTCCATATCAGTGTCCGAAAGATTTTCTAAGTTATCTTGTTAAAAATAGGAATCAATCACAAACTTTTGATGGATTTTGCAGACTCAATTATCCCCAATTTAAAGTTGTTCTCGGGACTAAGGTACGAATGACTTCTGTACGACTTCTCAAACTTTGACTACTACGCGAGTATTTGTTAACATGGCCACTAAGACAACGTTATATCTTTGTAGTTTATAGAAGTCGGACATAATAATGTTCAAAATAATTATGTCCGACTTCTGTATACTGGTAAAGAATGCATTAATATAAATCTGCAGCAATTATCTGATGATTGATGCTGATGGATTGTTTTCCACCAATGTACTTACAGTTACTTATAATAATTTATCTTATACTTAAGTCAAGAGCGATATGCTTTAATGCCATTAAAATTTACTTGATAATTACTTTGATTTCACGCTGTTTTCTTTGCTCAGAAAGTAGAGCGAGGTGCAATGACATCTCCATGCATTGACAGACAGGGTGTTTGGCAGAACGTTGAACATACGAAAATGGTGGATAGGTGGGGTCATCTGCTACTTACTCAGCCCTAATTTATTTGGACCTGGCCCCCTGGATATTTTTTTTAATGCAAGTTGATTACGATTTAAGTATTTTTTTACATCTTTCTGTAAGTTTGAGGACCCATAACTTTTTTTCTATAAGAATCTGCCAACATTAAAGATAAAAAAAATGCCTGTTTTACCCATTTTTAATAAAAATTACACTTTAAAGTTTAGAAAGTGGTGAAACTAGAAGAAAGCAAAAAAAAACTTTAAAAATATCCAGGGGTCCAGGGCCAAATAAATTAGGGCTGAGTAAGCAGCAGATGACCCCACCTATCTACCATTTTTGTATGTTCAACGTTCTGCTAAACACCCTGTATATACTACTGCTCTCCATGACAATAATTCGTTCTTATCCCTTAACAACTGGTAACAAGCTCGTGGGAACCAGCTTTTGTAATAATAAATTTACCACTTATTTCAAACAAGGGTTTACTTTGTTTCTTTCCGTTATACATAGTTTGTTTGACATGATATACATAGGTAGATGTGTCCACAGACTTTTCTATGAATTGCTACTACATAACAAATGTTAAATATTGACCAACCCGCATTGGGCACACGTGGTGGGCCACCAACTCCCTTTCACACAGAGGACGAGGATTCCCAATAGTAAGAACGGTTTTTTTTTTTTGAGGGTGGGATATCATCAAATTACTTCTCCCGCTCTGGGTGGAGCAGGAGGGCGTATCAGACTTACTGACTAAAACCCACCCATGTTCCTTCAATTGCCTGTGTGCCAGGGGCCACGGTATCTCTTTCGAACAACCCGCACCCCTGGCAGGCATCGGCCCTTGCGGACCTCACCAGTTGGTGCTGACATCACTTTGCGCGCGTGATACACAACATGCCGTCGACCCGGGCTTGGTCCTTACCGGACAGCGAGCTACCCTTTACTCGCCATCCGCAAGCCCGCGCCTACGGTAGCCGAGAATCAGCCTGGGATTCCCGATGCCCAGGGCGTCTCCTGCGGCGACTAGAGCCGTCAGAGCGCATATACTGCCTCTCTCTCACGTGCGCCGCCACCTTCTTCGCGAGCATTACTGCTTCAGTAGTAGGAACATTATACGGGTATAACTTTTAAATACTTAAAAAACACGTTACATCGTCAAAAAACGACCTTTAATGTTTCCATTCTGCTGGGACACAGGCCTCTTCGTCTGTGACCAATCGGCTGAACCGTAATCACGTATCACGGGCTCAGTGCGGTTTGGTAGATGTCATATTTCTTCGAATTTTCTGGTCTAGGATAAACCGGTTTCCTTCGACGTTTTGAGAGCAGTGTTGAAATAATTTACACAAAGTAAAGCGCCTGCCAGGGATCGAACCCATGACCTGACAACGCGTAAGTTAGGGTCGTTACCACTGTGTCTCCACTGATCTAGTTTGGGTTCTGTTTTTAGTTTGAGTAACATATTATAAAAATAGGAACATAAACAATCACATTACGTAGTCTGAGAAGGCAGCGGATAATGGAGTGTCGAACCCCGTAATAAATTGCTTAGATATATGCTTATATGGTAAGTTACAGTCAACAGGTGTGGCTGACTGTCTGTTCTCACGGATGTAATGAGTAAGTCCATATGTTTTCTTTTATAAGAGCTTGCTGACTTAAGTGGTTGGTATTCAATGACTTTCAGGGGAAAGATTTATAACATAACTAAGTCTTACGTGGGCATTGCCACGTCAGCCTTTTGGGCAGCATTTTTTTGATGCTTATAAATGTCATCTGCATTGTTGTATGAAAATAAATTCCCTTACAAAAGTATTTATTTTTTACCCATAGAAAATATCTACTTTTCTTTCTACAAATGAACTCCAGAGTTTTTATGCCAATAGAAATCGACTTCGGCCGGGGCTGTAAACGATATCTGGATGCCGCTGAATACAATTTTACATGGAGTGACTCAAATCAAATTAAAATATTTTATTTCATTTAAACCTGCATGGGCGAAACGTTAGAAGCTAGGTGCACGATTCCAATTCTTCTCCATAGAGAAGAGCCGCCAAGAACCTCCACGGTTACTCTTTTACTAACTGACTGCCCATCTAACCTTTACAACCCAGTTATCGGATAACAAAAGCAAAATATATTTCATCATTTCAGCCGAAAAATGTACACTCTTGGACATAGGCCTCCCCCAATTTGGGGCGTTTGCCATAATCGACACGCTTGGCAGGCGGGTTGGCGATCGCAGTACAGTGGTAAAATGCATAGAGAACGCTGCTGCTCGTTCTCTAGTAAGTCCCTAAGTCGCCTTCTACGACACCCACGGGAAGAAATGGGATTGTGCTATTCTTTTACGTCCGGCACCACAAGGAAAAAATATATTGTTTAGCCTACATTTAAACTTACTAATTCATTCTTTCTATTAGCGTCCATCTTTGCTGAAACCCGAATATTATCAAAAATGCAAAAATAATTCTGTCTACTCAACAGGATAAAATAAAACTACTCAGGCTAAGTATTATGTGGCTTTGGGGATTAAATCGAACTACATCGCTAAGAACTGGGATCATTTCTAAAGTAGGATCGAAAGGTATCCGTCCGAACAAAATTTTCTCGATGATAATACCGGCCTTCAATAAAACAAGTAAACAAGTTTCAAAGTACTTGGCTTTATATCGATTTTGTGTTATTTTGATCTGAGGAGAAGTCACATAGTTAAAGTTTCCACAAAAGTTACTCGGTATAAAAATACTTTACCGACCAATTCTGAAATACTGCCGCCCTCATATTGGATTTATCAGTTTTTATCTCTTGTGCAATAACTGATGGGGTCTTTAATGGCAGTTACTTCAGAATGATGGGCCCCAATTCTATAAGATTGGTCCTTTTATGATCAGATATGGCTATCAATAACGTCTTTTCTCTGAAAAGCGCGTCTGTTAACCTCCAGTGCATCAATATTTTTAGAACCAGTTGGGCAGGCCATAACAAACTCAAACTCAAGGCATTTGTTTCAAATAAACCAATTTTGAATTGTCAAGGGGTTGGTCAGCCAGTTGCCATTCCAAAGCGTAGTAGGTACTTATGGAGAAGAATAGACAAAAAACTACACGGGCACTCTTTTAAACTGGTTACATCATTCATCTCATCATTCATTCATGCCGAACGAATTTGAACGAATGACCGCTGGGTTATAACGTGTTCTTTAGTGGGGGACAGCGTTCCGGTAAACGCAGGTTAGAATACCCTCTGGCTAGGTGGAGTGACCATCTTCGCAAGGTGGCTGGAAGAGACTTACAGAATGTTCAGACGCTAAGTTAGGGAGACCAGATCCAGAGATCCAGCAGGGAACTGTTATAGACCGACGATGATGACACAATCAAGACTAAACAAAACTCAACTAGTAAATGTTAACATAGTCATTATCAACCTTTCAGTTTTTCTGCAATAGAGTTTTCATAAAACAGTATGACATCGGATGTCGATAGATGTTAAGCCCTGATATCAGACCCTCGTCACCGAAAGTGCTCCTGACGTGAAGCCGTCTTGGAGTAAGTTTGCGGTTAAGTGAAAACCAGAGTTTTGTTACGAAATTAAATTGTTGAAAATGATTGGACATCTCTATAAAGCGACAAATTAAAAAAAATCGGGCTGTAAGCATTTCCATTAAAAATGCCACTGTTACGTATTTTAACTTTACCAACTCAATTAATAGAATCCCTACTGCAAACAACATTATTAATAGCATATTTTCCAAATTTCCCGTTACGTACTAAAATACCAGCGGCCTTTCAATTTAACCGTCCATAATTTTCTTCGACTATACTGATAATGTCATGAAGGAATTACTCAATTTGCGGAGAGGCACTGAGGAAAAATTTCAATTCATTTGCGTAGATAATTAAAAGCGGTTTCGTAGGACGAAGCTGTAAAAGTCTTTCCTTCCTTTCAACATAAAAATTAGGTAGGTACTCACGGGGGCCATGAAGTACGAGCAAGTAAGAGTGGAATGATAAAATCATTTAATTTGGTTTCGCCGTTACCAAGAAACGATAAGATTACACGTAATTCTGACTTCCTATTTAATTTTAATAACCTTAAATAAAGGCTACTACAATCACCTTTGATTTTGTTATTATTTTATCCTCAATATCCCAGAAGAGATTCCACATAAACTTCCTTACAACAACTATTTCCGGAACTCCAATTAAGCATACAAAGCCATACATCACTATATAAATCCACACACATCATCAACTTACAATAGGATAACACAGACCACAAAAGTACGCGCTCCAGTTCATATATAGGTCCCAACGTGCGCTGATCCAGTGACCCAGTTCAGAGGTCATTACTCCTTGCACGAGCTTTTGAAAAAAATCCGTCACGCTATGCTCGAAATTTAAACTTCCGACAAAATTCAAAATCAGAACGGTTTAAGGATGTAAAGTAGTATTTCCAAAAATATCAGTTCCAGATTTGAACACGCGTCCCAATATTGTTTGTAGGTCCCGGTCTCTGGTCTGGTTTAGTGACCCAGTTCACCGGTTGTTCTCCTTTTCCCTCCTCAACCCGTTCCCCTGTGTCCCGGGGCTGGGACAACTCCTGCAGCGCTAATCGAAACTTGATTAAAATGGCTTTGGTGCAATATAGTCGCGGATTGGTCGGCTTTCCAGAAATTTTGTTTGTTTACTGGGAAATCGGTTTAACGGAGCGTGTTTTTGTGTAAAACAATTTCTGGTTGGAATTTTTCAGATTTTTTAATCGATAATGTTGATTAACTGCGGAATTTTGAAGAGCTTGTCTATGTGATACAAAAGCTGGCTGATCTAAAGTAAACATGAACAACAATATTAATCCATTCTGAATGTAACTTCTAATATAAACTTAGACATGTCAACAGTACCCTCAGTTTAATTAGGGGCAACCGCGATAACACTGACAAACCACATTGTACAAATGTCTTCATAACTTAGAGAATTCATTAAACGTAGAGCAAATTAATATTATGTAAACGGAGTGATACCAGCACGATACAAGCCTGGAAACTGAAGACTGTCTTAGCTGCTCAAATAATTAATTAATTTAGCTCCATCTGTCTTCATGGAGAGAACAACTGTAGAGGAAGAGGAGCGCTTAATAATTTTAGCGTTTTAGCTATTCAGCATTATTTTACTTATTGCAATTTATCTTCGGTCTAACGTCCCGTGGAAAGATTTGGAGTTCTTCCACGAAATATCTACAATTAAAAAAGAATTCAAAAGACAATTTAGCTCCGCAAAACATGTAAATTAAAGAAATAACTCATCGTTATCGTTTGTTATTCAGTTAAAACACTGAAACTTTCTAATGAAACCTAAGCAAGTGAGAAACATAGTTAAAAGTAAAGCAACTTGCGAGTTTTCGCTCCGACCAAGTTTCAAAGTAGTTTATGTTCTGTTTATAAACAAACCGTGACGCTATGTAGATCAGACCATTAATATTCATTTGCTGCTTATCTGAAATACACTAAGTCCATTTTACAACTGCACTTCCAAATAATTCGTTTTGATAACAGTCTGCTCTGTCACAGAACTGTGACAGTTTAATTAATTATTTCTTGCTTAATGTTGTATCGACAATGATTGTGAGACCTTTGACATTTTCATTGGTTAGGTAACTAATGAAAATGTCAAAGGTCTGTCATGTCGGTCATATTGTATGAACTGTTACGATATCTTATGAAGCAGTATCAAAAAGCTGATGTGTTGGCATATTCTGGATGTGTAAGTCAAAAAACAGAATTGAATTGCATGTACCTACTGAGATCAGTCTACGGCCAATTAAATGTGTCAATTAAATAAGTAAGCAGAAATTAATTTTCATTAAGTAGCCATTTTCTTGCGCTTTGCAATCTGACTGGCCACAGTAACTTGAAAGCTAAGAGTAAGTACCTACCTACTTTGAAGGGAAACTCCATAATCTACATGCCGATAATAATAGTCGATAATTGCCATAGTGGGTAGTAACTAACATTGATGTCTCCACAGATTGCAGCTGTCTTCAACATAAGCTGAATAGATGAAGAAATATAGTTATTACGGTTCAACATCGTATTGAATATTTGGGACGTAATTTATTCAATAACAAACAAACGACGATCATTTCGGTTTTCAATTAATTTTCCAATTACGTACGAGTAATTATACATTCTTTGACTAAAATGAAATCCTAGTAGAAATTGAAAATGGCTTATGGCACCAAAATTTTAAAAGTTTACTTTTCTATTGGAATGTCCATTTCGATGACTGTAATTTATTTATAGGTCAATTGTAGAAGTTTAAACTTGCAAACTAATATAAAGACACCGCGGAAAAAAGATGTTTCTTTGTGCTGCTTATGTAGCATTTAGCACAAAAACGAAGATAATTTCAAAGCCTTGTAACGAACGACAATTGAAGTTTGTGAAAACTCTGGTTACCTTAAACATTTGTGAATTCTTGGTAAGTAAGATTAAAATTTTGCTCCAAGGTAAATGTTTGTGGAAAACATGTTATTATTTCTACAATGTTAAAAACAAAAGTATGGCTCCTCAAGTGAAGTTGCGAGTGACGTTTTAGAGGAAGTTTGGCGGTAAAGTGAAAACAGGAATTGTTGGTACTACGGTGTTTTTTATTGCTGAAAATGATTGGAAATCTCTATAAAGCGACCTATTTAAAACAGAATTCGTTCGTCAAATAAGCATTTTCACAAAAAATTCTACCGTTACGTATTTTAACTTTACCGACACAATTAATAGATTTGATACTGCAAACAAAATTATTTATAGCATATTTTCTAACTTTCCCAATATTAAGTACCTACTAAAATTACAGCGGTCAACTTAACTGTCCATTATTTTCTGGAAAGCCATTTATTATTTCTACAATGTTGAAAATTAAATTACTTTGAAGAATAGGCTAAGGTATGAACTTGTCGCAAATGGTTGCTGACTTTTTTGGACCATACGTACTCTTACTTACCCAACGTGCACGTAGCATACGATCCGAGAAAAGGTTTACTAAGCAAATGATAGAACGCATTTATAAGACTCTATTAAGGCTTTTAGTGACCTAAGGCCGTTGATGGTGTTACAGGTTGTGGATGATAGAAAACATTAAGACTTCGCGGAAACTGGTGAAGAGTATTACGTTAGTCAAAAGATAAAGAAGTTCCCTGTTGCAGTCTGTTTGGGCAACCTGGCGAAACTATTGTTACTGCTGTTTCGAATTAATGTGTGTAACAACACAAAAATCTAAGAATCGAATCACAGAAATCGATTCTGTTGACTCACTGTGTAACATAGAAACTCGTAAGATTGCCAAAGTCAAGATGTAAGTACAAATCCGTTCAAATAAACGTAATATTATATCCATTTCGTGTGACATCCATTTTTCTTTATATGTCCCATTTTATTTTACGGTATACGGATAATACGTCTCTGTGAGTTTATACAGTGTGAGTAAAAAGAGAGAAATGTGATTTTTGCCTTTTATAAATATGATTTTCATGAGCAAATGTTTCTTAGAACTTTTTGATACATTGAGTAAAAGTAAAAATTGGAAGAACGTCTGTTCATGTTACCTATATTTATATGATTCCCGGCCACCGTAGGCGAGGGCTTGCAGACGGCGAGTAATGGGTAGCTCGCTGTCCGGTAAGGACCAAGCCTGGGTCAGCGGCGCGTTGTGTTCCACGCGCGCCTCAAAGAGATGTCAGCACAAACTGATGGGGCCAGCAAGGGCCGATGCCTGCCAGGGGTGCGGACTGGTCGAAAGAGATACCGTCGCCCCTGGCATACAGGCTACTGAGGGAACACAGGTGGGTTTTAGTCAGTAAAAGTCTGACACGCCCTCCTGCTCCACCCAGAGCCGGAGAAGTTATTTGATGATTACCCACCCAAAAACACATATTTACATTTAAATGTTCATGAAGTCGAGCGAACGAATGTCACAGTCGGTTTGCATCGCTTTATATAACGATGGCTCTACGTGAAGCGGAATAGGAGTCAGGCAAGCATTGCAGTGTGAAAATTGATCAATAGGATCGGAGACTTCACTTTTCCACATCTCATTTCCGATCCACTTGTCCTCGTTCCGCTACGCCTCAATGGAAATTCACCTTCGACTAGCAAAGATAGAGTCGATAATTGATTACTTGCTGTACTAGTAACGAACCGTTGTTCGTAAATAAATTCTCTCAATTCATTCTTCAACTCTCTCAGAATCCGCTTGTCATTCATTCATCAGGTTAGGTTAAATTAAGACTACCGTACTATCTATATAGAATTAAATAAATAATTATAAGGGTCTCATCTGCATAATTATTCAAATTGATATTCTTGTTAATTGGTTACAAAGTTTCCCTTCTGGGTTCTAGTTCAGGGTCAATATTATCATATTTCATATTAGTGACACGTTTTACTTGCCACAAGCAGCTCCTTGGCTCATTAATTATTATCAAATTCAGAATATGATTCCAATGGCCCATTCAGCCGAAGCACATGGACTTAAAACTTGGGTTGGTTGAATGAAAATTAAAAAATCTGAAAGAATGTCAATTATGTAGGATGTTATGAGCCAGCATGGCGATCACCTAATCAATACTTAAGATCATCATCATCATTTCAGCCGAAGAGTCCACTGCTGGACATAGGCCTCAACCCAAGTCCGCCTTTTCGACGGGTTCTGTGCTCTTGGTGCTTGTCATTTTTGGGAGGGATTGCCATAATCGCCAAGCTCGGCAGGTTTTAAAAATGTATAGAGAACGTTGCTACCCATTCTCTAGTAACTTCCTTAGTCACCTTTTACGACACCCACGGGAAGAAATGGCAGAATACCTAAGATTATATTGACTAAAGATAAAATAATGAGGCTTTTATTATTAACTGTTACTGGCGGCCTAATATAATGTCAACAATATACTTAGGACAACAAATTGTGCAATGACAAATAAATAAACAAAATAAACTCAGTTTTGTATACTATAGACCTCAGTACTTACTTACTACACTCACTTAATTACTACACCCAATAGAACACAACCTCAACTTCCTCCCCTCAAAACTGTTTACAAAACGTATTAAGTTCGTGTACAGTGCATCTTAGACACAAGAGCCTGATTGCACATTCAATCTCAACCCAGACACATGCCCCCACACAACAAGACAAGACCCAGACAAGTCTGATTTGTCTGTGAACGTCTGCAGTACATAATCATTTCCACAAAGTTAAGCTCTAAAGGAGAATTGTTTACAAGTGGCTTGCTGTGCAGTGAATACATAAATCGAATTATTTTCGTAATGTTTTAAAAGGGATTTTTGCGCTAATGCCGCATTAGAGGGTTTTTTTAGCAAGAAGAACCGATTATTCTTACTCCCAGGATGCTAAACTATTTTGGAATATCTGTTATTACCTATATACTCGTATGCGCAATTACTACACAACAAACTGATTAATATGGATACTAAATTAAATTATTAACTATACCTACCACTAGATATAAGAACAAAAGGACACTTAAGCGTTGAAGTACTCGTAAGACTAGCGTTGAATGGATTCATCTTTGGCCAAAGTACGAGCCAGCCCTCAAGTTATTACCTAGTTCAATGTTTTGTTGGTATAATATTGACGTGTGCTAGCTGACTTATGGCAAATTTAATGTTTTTTATGTTTCCTAATGTTAATTACCTACTATTGTATAAAATCAAGTTCTTCTAACTTAACAGACAACTGTGCTGCTGAGCAGTTTGTTGCGCCACTTCTTCTTCCCAGCTAAAGCACTAGGAAGGGCGGGCGTTTTGAGGGGACTGTCTTATGTAATTTTTATGTTCAAAAAGAGCTGACTCTCAGCCTAGTTTGAAAAAATGACTTTTGAATTTTTTATTCTGCTTTATTTTCTAACTTCTAGTCATGTGAAAAACTGTGCGCGTGCCATTTACACAACAGAATAAGCCAGTTTTGTTAGTATGAAATCTAGGTACCTATAGAGGCTCAATAGCTGTTGACTAATTCAACTCAATATAAAACATCAAAACAGGTAGCAACCAACCAGTTTTTGCCCACCGCTTTCACATTCGAATGTCCATCGTCATATAACTCATCATATAATATTCGATAAACGACACGATAAATATTGCTCGTATCCACAAAACATTAAATTCCGAATCTGATGATATAGGTACTCTAATCCTATAAGTTTCTGGAAATTGGACTTTTAAAACACTAACGAGCAGAATCATTTAATAATCTTTTTTCTACATCAGAATTAAGTAACTTAAAAACTGCTCCGAACGAAAGCTTTTACTTCTATCCAATGTCCTTAATCTATTTCGTACTTCCACTAATCCGTATTAAAAATGGATAAGCTGATAGTCCCGTATCACCGAGTTGCCTAATATATACTTGTAAGGACTCTTGAAACGCTTGACCTGTAACATCAACAGTGGTGTCATCTTTATTAATTAAAACTCTTTGTTATGTATTATTTTTTTCAAAACTGTTCAATCAAATTCCTAAGGGCGATAAATAAATCGTCTTATTTTGTGTCGCAAATGATTTGTTTACATTAATGCCAAATTTCCGCGTCTCTTTGAAAATGAAAATGACAACATCTACGATAATATTATGCGAGAGAAACCGGGGCCTATCACTAGTTCTTCATCAGATGGAAAAGAAGGAAACATGCAATTTAAAACGTAATTGGAAGAAGGATTTTAGCTTATTGTCAATGAATGGGCTCCACAATAAACTGGACAATTGAGTCTTGCCTCTAAATTGGAAGATTAGAGTTCGTGTTTTAGTACCTAGTTCGCGAGATCAATATAACTATGTGTGCCTACGTATACTTGGAGTTGCTGCTAATTCTATTAGCATCGTTTACGATAGTTCTTTTTTTGAGGTGAAAACTTCAGAAGGCGTGCTGTGCGATTTTTAGCAACGGAAAATCTTATGGATTCGCGTCACCGACATTCTGTAATAATATATCTGTAGCTACTTATAAGGTTGACGTGTTGTGAAACGTGAAATTTCATAGTTTGAAATTTTCACTTCTGCCGGCAGTCCCCATGATTGCCTGTGTTCTGTTTCTTTCTTGAGTAATTCGTTAGAAACTCCTTAAAAACAGTCAGACCTAGTTTTGGTGTTAAATTGGTGGTTTGTCTTGACCTCTGGTACCTTTTTGGACTGTCACTACCCACCTAGAAATTCTTGATTTTTAGATATAGGAAAAACGTAGTATTGAAACTAGTGAGGTGTGGTTCCATCAATAATCCTGAAACACGAAACACAATATCAAGCACTTAAGGTCACAAGATCTCCTACACTATACATCAGTAAACGTAATTCTGATATTGGTCTTGAGACTATATAATATAGCGGCACTCGTGTGAAAGTGATTGATTGCCAATCTGGCCCATTTCACAGTTCAGCGGACGAGAGAGTGGGAATTATTCGAGTTAATCCACAAAATGGCGAACGCCTAAAAATCCGCGAACAAATAATGGGAAAATTCTTCGCGAGCCTGTTGCGTCTGGTACGTAGGTAGGTACAGGTTTTATCGGATTCCATTTTCGAGGTCCAAGTATTGAAAGTATGTACAATCACGTATAAAAAAGGTTCAGCATTTTTCAGAAACATTCCTGTCCCACATAGTGGGCACATAATATCATCTTTCCATTCTGTCATTTTTGACATGTGAAAATCTAAGCCGGTTAAGGATAGGTAATGCGATAAAATACTCACATTTGTCCCGAAAATTTAATGTAGGGACAGATAGTTTTCAGTAAAAACCTCCCTACTCAATTAACTCGCATAGCGTTATAAACATCTTCATACGTAGGTATTACGGGTTTCCGGGAAACCATTTTGGCAACCCAATCACGCTCAAACTGCAAAAGCAACACCTGTAATTAATGTAATCAGGCTGTGATCAAAACTGGTGATTGGCACATATATGTTATACCATATATATATATGTTTTACCTTGTCAGATCTTGCTGAAATAATCAATTCCACGATAAAGAGAAGTTTATTTTAAACACTGCCATATAATCGTGTTTTATCTTCAGATTGAAGGACAGGACTTATTAAAATGTACAGCATATTCCACTTCCTGATATGAGTTATTTTTATCGGAGTTTCCATTTTCCTCAAACAATGATAATGTGTTTCTACAGGACTTAGATTAGAACCTTACTTAGTGAATGTAAGTACTGTTATTAATATCAGAATGCTACGCTGTAATAGATATCTCTATTTTATAGACAAAGGCTCGGTTCAAAGTGAAAAGAGAGTCTATTGGATACGTGTCGTGATACTTTATTATGTACTAGCTCGTATCCGCTACTTCGTTCGCATGGAAGTCGTAACTCACTACAATAATAAACTAAAATAACAGCCACATATTAATAAAACTTTGTGCTACAATTTTTGCTTTGGTCTCAACCAAAGCAAAATTAGTAGCACAAAGTCAGCCATAATATAAAGAGAGGTCGATAGATAGGAAAATTGTCCTTTTTCTTGGTGACTGTTTTTTTTTTAAATCTGTGAATGGAAATCGAAATATTTCAAATTTTAGAACTGTTTGCGTGTAGCGACAACGATTAAGGTACCTGCCCCTATTGCCCCATCTCAAAAACCACCCTGTGTATGTCATGATCAACTGCTTAGCTCCATATACGTATAGCGTCGTGATAATCATTTAAAAGGTTACGTCTTTAACTATCTGCCATATTTTAACATTTTGGCTTAGGTTTATACCTATTTATAATAGTAATAATGATTAAATCATTAATTTCAGATTCAACATTCGATTACATCCATATTTGTTAGTACAATTGCGAACTTACAAACTAGTGTTAGTAATTTTTAATAATATTGATTACTGTACCTATTTATAGGTAACATAAGTGCGGTGAAAATGTTACTGCTATCGAAAACCTGCTAAGGTTCACATATGACTACGCCTTGGGGTGTAAATGTGGTGCTGTCCCGCAAACAATGGCCACTTAATATCTTGTGCAGCATGTCCTGCACGCTGCAGGAGTTGATGGTGCCAAGCTCGAAGCCAAATTCTGGGCTGACTGTATTTAGATTGCTATTGCCACACTAAAAAGAAGAAGAAGATATTCCGTAATTGTTATGCTTACATTACAGCTCAATAACGTTACAAGATATGCCATGATCTTTATTATAAAACTCGAACTAGATTGTTATAAAAGAGCTTAGATTAAGTATGTGGCTAAATTCGATGCAAATAAAAGAACCAAAGACAACAGAGTATGTTCATTTTTCATATCTATTCTTTGTACAGCTAGACATTCCCCACAATATGTCGCCCCTCTCTCAGTCTCCGTTTACCATAAGACAGCACGCTCCGGTAAACAAAGATTAATTTCTTTCATCTCGTGTATGATTAAAAACCTTTGTAAGAGTACCCATAATAGTCCATTGTAGGGCTCTTACTATTATCTTTCGATAACAAGAGAGACATTATCTATAGGTGGAAATTCCGTAACATATGTAGATCGGATAAAATTTGTTATAAACAAAAATGGTGCAACATTACGGTAGCAACTAGAATCTTAAAGTTTTGGAAAGCTAAACTAAGATTCCAGGGACACACTCACAATAGAGAGACCCTTGTTCCCCTTATTCCCTGAATTACACAAATTGTAAAAGATGATATTCTCCAAAGTATGTCTTACGAAGAAACAGAGAGTTTACTAACGGTTAAAGTAAATATTCACGTGTGTTATTTATCTATACAAACAAAAAGCTATACACATGCATATATTATAGTACATAACATATATATATATATTAAATTAATATTAATATTTTTACCATTACAACGTTTGTAAATTAGTAGACTAAGGCTCTGGAGATGTTACAAAAAACAATGTTGAACAACTTTTGTTTACAATCATTACGACGCTATTGTCAAAGCCCACGACTTTGTACACAACTTCAAAGCTCCGCGTGACCTATTAATCTTGTTAAAAAAACTTTAATACTCCTTCACCGTCTAAGTAGTTGGTTCCTTTAGTATTCCTACACCGCCTGCACCGTTTAAGAAGTTCCTGTCTTCCATATTGCGTATTTTAATTATCCTCACTAGTTTTGGCAGTTCATTGTGTATTCATTCGTTTTATATCTACGTAAAAATATGCACGTTATCTAATACACAACATTATTCATTTTCGGGGAATCATCGATGATATTGTGATTCAGTTCAAATATTATGATTATTTTTATGACTGATACATAATATGTATAAATTCTTTCCAGTAATCTGACAGTTATGTTGTTGTTGTTACTGAGCAGTGGTGACCCAGTGGCATCGGCTCAAACTTACGAGTTTGTAGGTCGTGAGTTCCAACCCAGGCAAGCACTTTACGCAGGCAATATTTTGCACCCGCTATTTTATATAACGGGAGCATTTTATCCTTATCTTGTTATTAAGGATAGATAATGTACAATAATAACTTATGTTCTACACCACTGAAAATGATGTATTCAAAAGTTTTAAATATAACTGGGCACTCTACTCAATGTCTGCCACAGGCGTTCACTTAAATTGCTAAGTAAACATTTATAATAGACCACTTAAACAATATTCTACCCTTTCAAATTCTCTCTCAAACTGAGCTGGCCGAAATATGTAGATACCTTAAAGAGACCGCCCGGGGTTAAGAACTACCAACCAACTTGGAATTAAGTTTACAACTTATAAAATGTTAACAGTCGCCTCCGAAACAATTTGGTACATGACTAGACTGGAAATGTACACAACAATAGCTGACTTAACATAGAACCATGGCTTTATTCCCTATTTGGTAGGCGAAGGTACAAAGCACCTATTTTTATTATAATACTAGATTTTGCCAACGACTCCACCCGCGCGCGTGGAGGTCGGTTATTATCCAATAGGAACGAACTACCGGAATAAAAAGTATTCTATACGTTGATTCAAGTTATAAACTAGTTTTGTTCTAAATTTCACTCAAATCGGTTCAGTCGTTTTTGCATGAAAGAGTAACAAACATCCAAACTTTCTAATTTATAATATTAGTAGGATAAGAATTTTATTTATTGTCACTAAAAATATTAACATGACCACAACAATTTCCCCCCCAAGTGGATTCCCGCATTATCATTGCGGGGGGGCTCAGTAACCGTGGTCTCCCACCCACGGTGAAGCCAAGAGGAACCCAAAGGTGGGGCCGCTCGTCAGGGCTTTTGCCTTCAAGCCGATGACGTAGCGGCCAAAAAGTAGGTTGCGGTGAGGTGCACCGCAACTGAGGTGGGCCGCGATGTCGAATGGGAGGCATCGCGGCTGAGGGTTACGGGCTGCGGCAGAGGAGGAGTGCCGGTGCTTCTGAGCAGCGCTCTTCCCTTCCATGGCCTGGACGGGGCCGCCACCGTTTGATGGCGGACGCGGTGGGGCCACAGGGAAAGAGGAGTATCAGTATAGCGTTGGCCGCTCTCCCTATCCCCTGCGGCCGAAAAGTTGTTGGGCGGGACGGCGCGTTGTATTCCACGCGCTCCGTCAGAGATGTCAGCAACAACTGGTGGGGTCCGCAAGGGCCAAAGCCTGCCGGGGGTGCGGGTTGTTCGAAAGAGACACCGTCGCCCCTGGCACACAGGTAACTGAGGGAAAACGGGTGGGTTTTAAGCGCTTATTACACTTGGCTGAATTTAGTGATCTCAATTCAGTCGTTACTGAATTTAGTCAAGTGTAATCGCAATTAGCAAGCTAGCATCCATAGCTTTTAATGTTGCTTCTGAATTTAGATGACTAGTTAGATGACTAAATTCAGCCAAGTGTAATGAGCCCTTAAGTCAGTAAAAGTCTGACACGCCCTCCTGCTCTCTACCCAGAGCGGGAGAAGTCATTTGACAATTTCCCACGCTCCAAAAAAGAAAAAAAAAAACACAACAATTTTGCGAAACACAATAGGGTATTTTACTCTACATGAGAACAAATCTAAAAATATATTATTAAGATGACTTAGGTACGAAGCACTCAGAAAATGTTAGTTTAGTTCATGAAATAACAAAATACATTTTAAAATTCAATTCAAAGATTTCAGTTTTTTTAAATCTGTTTTTGAACACCATGAAATAGTAGCCGCCATGCTATAAAGTCATACCGTTGAGTAAACTAATAAACTGAACAACTTTACTGTACTTTTATTATTTTTGTAACCAAAGTAATTTTTATTGAAATAATATCTTACATTCAGGAACAGTCAATTACAAACAATTATCATTCAAAATATCAGCGCGTTTGTTTACTTAGCAAACTGACGTCATACCCACAGACCAATATGGCGTCCATTGCGTCCAGAGTTTCCGTCAAATTACGCGCTAAATATGAAAATGTCAATTTGTAATTTTGTTAAATATAAATGCATTTTTATTGCACTAATCGGTTAAATAAAAAAAATGGTTTTTTTAGTGGGTTTTTAGAATCTAAAAAAGACACTTTAAAAAATTGGTGTACTTGGTGTGTTTTATGAAGAATACAATAAAACAGGAGCATCTGCAGCCGAACTAGGTAAAAAACCTGTTTCTCGGCTACAGTGCCATGGTTACCTACCACTCTGATAATAGACAAGGTATTTTTTTGCCAACATTTACAATTTTATTAAAACGAATAGAATATTTATTAAGAGTACACGACCTAAACCCACACTTGGTCAGTTTTATGATAAATCCCGTAGGTACTATAATTGCCTATTGGCCTTTTGCTATCTATACATACGAATATACTCAAGGCAAAGGATTTTCGTATGAGATAGTCCAGAAACGCCTCGCCCAAACCCAAAGGTCACAGTAGCCGCATGGCGTTTGATGTAGACCTCGAGACAGTTCGTGACATCCTATAAATACTCCCTTAATACGTAAAATAACATCCTGTGATGATGATAAACTCAGTAATAGAGTTTGTTCATTAATATTCATAGGGCCTATAGTTTACATTATAATTTTGTTGTAGGTATCAACGTGATAGCAATAAATGGGTCGTAATTTCGTAATCCAATATGTAATCAGTGACGTAGCTCAAAATGCCATAAAGTTAAAATGGTTGTTGGATTGCCATAGCTATGTCACCAAAATTAATTTGACGTATGTACATTGAGTAAGATCGCCACCACTGTGGAACCCCGACAGCAAAAAACCGTCGCTTAGACCACGTACAAAATGGCTGGACGAGCGAGCTGTGGACCAAAGTAACTGGCAGTCATGTGAAAAAGGTCTTACCCCAGCAGTGGGATTATTCATTAAAGTTTGGATTTCCAATGCGTAAATCTTATGTAATTTTTATGGAGGTAGTTAGGTAAAATAATAAACGCGAAAACGTAAATGGATAACTTGTACCATTTCTTTAGTCAACAAGTTTTACCTGTTGATTTTTTTGAGACAAAATCTCGTTACAAAAATGTGGAATAAAGTAAAACTTAAATAAATTATTCTAAAATGGAAACGATGTCGGCTATAAACCGAATTGTTCAAATATTGGAATAATATTACGATAGGTTGCCGAATGTCAACCTCCCAGCTTTTACCAGTGATTCAGCTAGTCGTCTGGGATTTCAACCAATTTTGTGCAAACAACAGAGGAATCGGTACTAAGAAAAGCTATTACTCTATTGTAAGTAATGTAATTCATTATTTTATTGTCACACAATTTCTATTGACTATCCAAAGTATGATAAAGCAGTACAGTCAGCGTCAAAAATATCAGGACGAACAGACTGTTCTAAATGATCTCAACAGATAAGAAAATTAAACTTTATATCAAACCGATACAGTTCGTGTAAAATGACAGTTGTCGTGTACTGTCTTCACCGTGAAACATTCCTTGTGTCATTGAGTTAATATTTAATTTTCATAGTTGTTTATAAGATCATTTTGAACAATCTATCCGTCCCGATATTTTTGACGCTTTCTTTTTTTTTGAGGGTGGGAAATCATCAAATGACTTCCCCCGGTGGAGCAGGAATGCGTGTCAGACTTTTACAGACTAGAACCCACCCGTGTTCCTTCAGTTGCCTGTGAGCCAAGGGCCGCGGTATCTCTTTCGAACAACCCGCACCCCTGGCAGACATCGGCCCTTGCGGGCCTCACCAGTTGTTGCTGACATCTTTGACGGCGCGCGTGGAATAATCGCGCCGTCGACCCGAGCATTTTTGTTTTTGTTGTTAACTTGGAGAAATGCCTACTGCACTACCACGGGGAGATAGTGCAGTTATGTGGGACTGTAACCCACTAAAACTCCACGGGGCATTCCAGTGTCGCTTCAGGCGGGAACACGGAAACGCGCAAGCCATCCGCGAACCCGCCGCGGCTGTCCTTCACCGGACCCGCTCAGTTGCGGTGCACCTCACCGCAACCTATTTTTTGACCGCTACGTCGTCGGCTTGGACGCAAAAGCCCTGACGAGCGGTCCAACCTTGGGGTTCCTCTTCGCTTCACCGTAGGAGGGTGACCACGGCTACTGAGCCCCCGCAACGACAATGCGGGAACCCACTGGGGGAATATTATTGACGCTGACTGTACCTTACTGTAAAATTTTCTTCATCAGGTTTATACCTTTATTCACTGAAAAACAACCATAATCTACTTTGTGTAAGTTATTTCATCACCGCTGCTCTCAAAACGGTGTGGGAAAACATCGTGAGGAGGAAACCGGCATGTCCTAGAACCAAAACTCCTCAGAAGTCTGACTTCTACCAACCCGAGCTGGGCCCGCGTGGTGGATTACAGCCAACTTCCTCTGACAAAGAGGAGGCCTGTTTCCCAGCAGTGGGAATATTATAGGCTGATTATGTTATGTATTAGGCATTGGCTACCAGTCAACCAAGAGTGGTGAAGAGATAATATGGCAGGTGTTGTGATTAATTCTTTGTATTAATTACATATCTACAAAAGAGAACCAAAGACTGTAATCTTTTGAACGATTATTATTTATCGGAAGAAAGCATAAAGTTTATTTTTAACACGCTTTTATTAACTTCACCGGTATGTTAGTTTTTGTAAGCATGTTTGTAACCGACTCCTTTGGACTCGATTTTGACCCACTTCAAACGGTCAGAGTAGACCTATCGAGGACCGATGACAATTCAATAATTTCAAAAAAATAAAAACGGAAAAACCACGTTTTTGTAGTTAGCAGAACTAAAAATAAATAATCTATTTTTAATCGTTTATTCGTTTTTTCTTATTTGCAGAAAACCAAATACCTATAGGTGTAGTACCTATACCTACGTAATGAAGCTAAACTCGCTGAAGCTTCACATACATTTTAGTATAGTAACTGTTGCCCAGTAAATAACTCTACTTAACCCATTTATGAAACGACGTTGAATGGGCCCATCATATCCTATTGTGCGCTGCATCGAAAGACCCGAGGAAGTCATTGAATTGTTAGGAATTTTTTAGCATCCACAAAATTATTTTTAATGTATTGTTTTTTTTTTCTCAATTTGTTTTTTATCCCGTTTTTATTCAATTTATTCAGTAATTTGACATTAAAATCATTAATATATTTTGTCTCGGCAGTAGGACCAAGTTTTTTTTTTTTTAAAGTTCTCCTTTTTAACAAATAAAAAAAATACAAAAAGACCAAGTTAAAAAAAAAAGTACTTAAAAGTTTTGCCAGTAAAACTCAAAGAGCTTCGTAATATAAGAACTTTAAAATCACCATTAAAATTAAATTGGGCCCTAAAAACCAAATACAAAATAAAACCTAATCACGAAACTACTTACAAACATTACGCGCAACAAATAAAATAAGGATATTACCTGAAATAAATAAAAACGAAACTCAACTAACGAAAAGAAAACGAAATCAAAGAAAACTTGAAAAACTTTCCACAAAAAAAAACAGCAAGAGATTGACGTGTTAATTTTATCTCTGTAATGATTACTACGTCATTACTTACCGGGGTCGTATTCCCGCGTTATTTGTCTTCTGGTTGAATATACGATACGTCTGCCCGCTATGATAGCGTGCCGCGTTGTGTTATTCAGAATCTCACTCCCCTTCCTTCGCGAACAGAGTAATGGCGACGCTATCCAGGGCGCATGTGCGACCCTCTGACGTCAATGGTTTCGTTCAAAAAGCATACAGGTTGGTGTTTCATATACCGCAGTTGGCGCGAGCGCGTGAAACTAATAGCTTTTAAGTTAGACGCAGTTTTTTAGGTTACCCAACCCTCCTGTTTCATCGAGAGTTAAGAACATAGATACTCTTTTCTAGAAGTATGCGGTGCGCGTACCAATTTCTATTATTATACAGGTCTACATAATACAATACAATCACGTAGGGTAAAACAATATCATCATCCCATTTCTTTTCGTGGGTGCCGTAGAAGGCGACTATGGGACTTACTAGAGAATGGGAAGCAGCGTTCTCTATTCATTTTACCACCAAACTGAGATCGCCAACCCGCCTGCCAAGCGTGGCGATTATGGCAAAATGCCTCCCCTTGTGAGGGAGGCCTATGTCCAGCAGTGGACGTCTTGCGGCCGAAATGATGATGATGATAGGCCTACATATCAAAGAACGTAGAGAACCACAGGTATCTTATCTGGGTAGGTATCGTTCACTCAGTTCTTTGATTAATCTTTATCAGACAGAGACCAATGTCTCAATCAGATTTTGTTTTGCCTCAGTATCTTTATTCACAACTTGATACTCGTATATGAAGCAATGGAATAATATATTATTAATAAAGTCGATCACAAAAATTCATTATCTTTTATCTTTTTGGTTTCAATTTATGATATGAAAAAGGGAAATGGTAGATGGTCTACGTAACCAACAAACTAATCAACAACACAACTCATCATCATCCTATTCATCAACAAATGCGTTCGTCTTTTTGATAAAAAGTTCAATTAGTTTTCATTTATTTAAACAGTCGAAAGGACATCAACCAAACAATGTTGATCGTCGGGTTGTTTTAAACAAAATCGCTTTTCACCACACTATTTAAACATTAGGGTTTCTAGAATCATGCATACATGAATCCATGGCAAAAGCTATCGTGACGATGTCCCTTCCACCGTATTTTAGTATATTCCCACTCCCCTGCACAGGCACTGTGAGAGTGTAGTGGGCCGTAATACACCACGCGGGCCCAATGCGGGAACATGTCATAATGATGTCTTCGATTTTTTGGTTCTAGAACATGCCGGTTTCCTCACGATGTTTTCCTTCACAGTTTTTTGAGAGCAGTGATGATGAAATAATTTACGTTGCCTGCCTGGGTTCGAAGCAACAAACTACAACTCGTAAGTCGTGGGCATTTCCCCGCGCCACCACTTTTCCACCATACTTTACTTGTAAAATATTATTTTTTCCACTTTATACAGGGTGTTTGGCAGAACGTTGAACATACGAAAATGGTGGATAGGTGGGGTCATCTGCTAGTTACTCAGCCCTAATTTATTCGGCCCTGGCCCGCCGGATAGGTTTTTTTATCCTTTCTTCTAGTTTCACCACTTTCTTAACTTTAAAGTGTAATTTTTATTAAAAATGGGTAAAACAGGCATTTTTTGTAACCTGTAATGTTGGCAGATTGTTATAAAATTATTGTTTTATTCAGATGTTAGCTAGAAAAAAAGTTATGAGTCCTCAAACTTACAGAAACTCATTGCATTTTTTTTAAACCAGGGTGCCAGGGCCAAATAAATTAGGGCTGAGTAAGTAGCAGATGACCCCACCTATCCACCGTTTTTGTATGTTCAACGTTCTGCCAAACATCCTGTATGACACTTCATAAACAACTGAGCATAAAAGCAATCCTTTGTTTAAACGAGCAAGTAAACATTCAAAGTTCTAATCCTCATCCCTTTTGAATTAAGGGCTGCCCTAATTAGATGCATAGCTCCGGACATTAAATTACGTAATACCTCCCTCAAAGGAGACTGGCTCGGTCGTCGTGGTCGTGGCGAACGGCTCAACAAGTAAGGTAACTATGTACCTACTTGCCTCGGTAGCTTCAACAACTTAGAATTCCTACAATTTTATTAAAGAACATCGTATTTTGTTTCACAAAGGTCTTGAACCGTGTGACATCTAGCTGTTTTCACTTAGCATAATGTACATAGAATGTAGAGCTAGGAAGCACATATTCTTTTTTTTCGTAGTAGGTACTTACTTATCGATTCCATTTCCATATTTCTGCCTCCACCCAAATACGGCCGTGCAAAAATATTTTATAGTGTGGGTAAATTGCATTTATTGAAAAATTAGCTTCTGCTTCGTCCCGCGTGGATGAGGATTTCATAAGTTTTAATTGTTTTGCGTGGAACTCTAATTATTTTTCTAAAATATTAGCCAAAGTTAATCCTTATAACATCAGCAGCCAGTGAAAGTTCCGTCAAAATTGTACTAGGTGTTTCGGAGCAGAGCTAACAGACAGAAAAAACAATTCTTTTTTTTTTGGTTGGTCTCTAAATAGTTTTTTTTTTATATATTGTACCTCGTTTGATAGCTGATTAAATTAAGATGTTTTTTCTGTAATTTGTACGCAGTTATTTCAAAATGTTACTTAATGCCAAAGTAAAAGGTTTAAATAACTGTTTTCGAAGTTCATGTACGTAGATGATTTTTGAACATAGTTAATAGACTTCTTCCTAAACGTCTTAGAAAATTTGGATCAAAAGTCATATTAAAGTATCAGGTGCCCAATGGATGGACAGCAATAAAGGTCATTCAATGAAAGAATGGTAAATACTTACGAAGTCTGGGCCACTGAAGAATATTTTAGAAGTTCTAGAAAGCATCTACTATTTGTTCATACCTAAGGCCCACACATAGTCTGGTAAACACGGCTACACATCAAGCTATACATTTCCAGTATAAGCTTATCTCGCATTGTATTGGATTTCTGTACCGTAGGAGATCAGTGTAAACTGGAAATGTATAGCTTGATGTGTAGCCGTGCGTACCTATTTTTAGAAAGCACTGGACCGGTATGTACAAGTACATACAAGAGTTTCATTACCTTTTAACACGGAAAATTAAACTGTCAATCGTATTACATGACATCTAAATAAAGTCACAGGTATAAATAAGTATCTATTAGGAATATTAAAATTCGTCTTCTGAGCACTTAATCCCAGCTCTGTTAGGCTTTTAGTCGTAAGTAGGTAACTATCTTTCATGAAAGCACAAAGCTAAAAGATACGTAATTGAAGACATTACGAATTAAGAGAAACGTTCTGTCGTGAGCTGTGTCGCTACAACTGTACTGAATCTTCACGAATTAATAATTTTGAATGCCTTTCAGCAACATAACTCGCATTGTTGGGGCAAAAATAATAACGGACAGAGATTACGTAAGCTGAATTCGCAGTCGCTGCGTGTTCAGAAAGTAAAGCGTTTTATTTTCACTGTCGGCGTCACTTTATGTTAGCAGTCTCATCTAAGTGGACTGCATTAAATCACATAGGTAAATTGTAAACCTGTAAATGTTATTGCATTGATACATGCATTTTGCATATCGCAACTGTCCTACTTTTTCATTATATTTTACACTTGCTTTATCTACATATTATATTGAGGGTGTGAGCCTGGAGATGTGTAACACAGTTCCCAAAGCGAACCGACTCCAGCTCTTACAAATAATAATAATAATCGTTTATTTGGAACAAAAAACAAAGGTTTGAATCTGCCTTTAACCGAGATACACATGTACCAAACTTGTACCTTTTTGAGAGAAATAAATAAATAAACATATTATTACGTGAAGCAAAAACGTTGTAAGTTTTACGAAAATTACCTGGACATAGGAGTATGAAATTTGGCACAGTTAAAGTTTAAATATAGAGAAGGAGAGCAGAAAGTTAGTCATATTGTTGCGCCGCACAAATAATGTTTGGTTGCCACTAGCGCCATCTCGTATCGAATAGCGGAATTAATGGTCAGGAGCTTTCTAGAAAGTTCGATGCTAGAACTTTCTGGAACTTTCGACATGTGTTCGGTCAGGGCCGATATGTACTCGAACATTCTAGATGCGTCTACGGTAGAAGGTTCTGGAACTATCCGAGGGCCCTATATAAGCGGGAATGGAGCGCGTTCCGAGTTAGTATTGGATAAGCGATACATGCGAGAACATCTAAAGCGATCTTCAAGTGCGACTTAAGAGTGATCCGTAGTGCTATTGTGTTGTGTTATTAGTGAGTTTAATTAAAGTGTTATTTTTGGTAATTCATATCGGCAGTTTTTAATTGTCACGAACCCCTAGCTCGTAACAATTGGTGTCAGAAGCAAGGATTAAAATCATGCCGATTTTACCTAAAGACGACACGGAGGGTATCCGTACCCGGAGTCAACGCCAGCAGGAGACGGACCAGAGGCGATCTGGTGGAGCAATGCCACAGGCGTCGGAGGGCCAGCTACCAACCACAGAGGCCGGCCCGTCCACAGCTGCTCCAGCATCACCAGCACCAGATTTTTCTGCTCTGATGATGATGTTGCAGGAGCAGGCCCGCCGACAGGAGGAACAGGCCCGCCGACAGGAGGAACAGGCTCGCCGACAGGAGGAACAGGCTCGCCGTTTGGAAGAACAGCTCAAACGGGATAAAGAGGAGCAGGCCCGCCGACAGGAGGAGCAGGCTCGCCGACAGGAGGAGCAGGCTCGCCGACAGGAGGAGCAGGCCCGTCAATTGGAAGAACAGCTCAAACGGGATAAGGAGGAGCAGGTGCACCGCCAGGAAGAGCAGATGCTCCTCATAAAGGACCTTCACGCAACCTTCGGGAAAGACATGAAGGAGGTGAAGGAGAAGGTTGCCCAGCATGACAACCGCTTGTCAGAAGCTGAAACTCAGATCAGCAAGTTTAGTGACGTCATTGCTGATGTGAAGCAAGAGTTGGGTAACCTCAAACTTGGGGATGGAATCGCAGCTCCCGTAGCGACAACACCTTCACTACGTGGATTCAAAGTGCCGCCGTACGATGGAACTTCTTCCTGGTCGGCCTACAAAATTCAGTTTTCGGCTGTCATGAAGGCGAACGGGTGGAATAAAAGTCAGGCCATGACTGCCCTCACCCTAGGCCTGCGCGACCAGGCTTTAAATGTGCTGGAAGCTCTCGGTAAGGAAATGACTTACGAGCAGCTCCTCGAGGCATTGGAGGCAAGATATGGCGACGCTCACCTGGAACACGTGTTTCGTGCGCAGCTCAAGGATCGTGTGCAACGCAGTAACGAAAACCTGCAGCAGTGGGCCCTTGAAGTGGAGAAGCTGGTTCGAAAAGCGTACCAGTCCGTACCTGCGCTTATTGATGGGAACCTGGTGCAGGCATTCATCGACGGCATCCGGGACCTTGAAGTTAGAGCTGCTGTGAGACTCGGTCACCACGGGACGCTTAAGGACGCCTTGGCCCATGCACTGGAGGTGGAAGCTGTGCGGCAGGATCATCGTTCCCATCGCGTCAGGGAGGTTGTAGCAGCTAAAGTTCGCGATCGTAAAGGATACAGCCCTAGGTGCTACGGCTGTGGGGAAAGGGGCCACCTTCGATCCAGTTGCCCTAAGCGAACTGCAGAAGGGGAAGATAGGCGGTCTCCAGAGGGTGGTGCGGCTAATAGCACTGCCCAGCAGCAGCAGGGAAACGAGTAATAGCCAGGACTGCGGGGCGGGTGCTGGCTGATGTTCAAAGAGCCCCAAGGATTTCGATCACACAAACCCATGACGGGAACACCTTAATCATCAAGGGTGAGATCAACGGAATGCCTTGTAAGCTGACCATAGACACGGGAGCCTCTCGTACGGTCGTCAGTTCCAAAGTTATGAGTCGGCTTCTTGGGGACTCCGCATACAACCGGGAACGCATTAATTTGGTAACAGCCACCGGTCAGCGCATACCCGTCCGTGGAGAGAAGGAGATGGAGTTGAAGCTAGGCAACAGGACCTACCTGCATAATGTCATCGTGGCTGATATAATGGACGATTGCATCCTGGGTCTTGACTTTATGAGGAAGAATTTTTGCGAGATTGACGTCAAGCAGGGAGTTATGAAATGTGGACGAGAGGAACTTTTTATGGAAGGGGCGTTACCAGGGAATGTGTACAGCCTTAAGGAAATTGTTCTTCCTCCGAGATCAGAAACGATTGTGCCGGTTAGTCTTCCTCGGAATCCTGGGCAAACTCACCGTTGTGTACTCTTGGAAAGGGTAGACAATGACCTTCCATGGAAAGTGGCACGAACTTTGGTCAGAGCCACCGACATCTCAGGGGTACGTGTGCTGAACCTTTGTGATCAGGAACAGACTATTGAAAAAGGCACACTGATTGGTACTTGCGAGGAAGTGGATTGGCTGCGTCAATGCCAATATCTATCGACTGGGACCCCCAGCAAGGATGCACAAACGAGAGTGACCACACTTTTAGAAGAGTGTCGCAGCGCTCTGTCTCAAAATGAGATGGGCAAGGCGAAGAAGATGTTACTGAAGTACGCCGAAGTTTTCTCCCTAAACGATAGTGACATTGGGAAGACTGGCTTAGTTCAACACAAAATAAATACAGGCGACGAGTTGCCTATCCGTCAGCGGCCAAGGAGATTGCCGGTAGCGCGTGAAAAGGAAGTAGAAACCATGATTGAGGGAATGGTGAAGGATGGTGTTATTGAACCTTCATCTAGTCCATGGTGTTCACCTGTAGTGCTGGTAAGGAAGAAGGACGGCAGCATGCGGTTTTGTGTTGACTATCGTCGTCTGAATGACGTTACGAAGAAGGACAGCTACCCTTTGCCAAGAATTGATGACACGTTGGACATGCTCACTGGAGTAAAGTGGTTTAGCACGCTGGACCTGAAAAGTGGCTACTGGCAAGTGGAAATTGACCCCAAGGACAAGGAGAAAACAGCATTCTCGACAGGAAAGGGTCTATGGCAATTTAAAGTTATGCCGTTTGGATTGTGCAACGCTCCGGCAACGTTTGAAAGGTTGATGGAACTTGTACTGACTAAGTTGATTGGTGATGCCTGTCTGGTCTACTTGGATGACATCATCATCGTTGGCCGTACGTTTGAAGAACATCTTCAAAACCTGGAACGCGTGCTCAAGAAGATCCAGAGTGCCAACCTCAAGTTGAGTCCGAAGAAATGTTCACTATTCAAACGGCAAGTTAGCTTTTTGGGATATGTAGTGTCGGAAGAAGGTATCCGCACGGATCCAGAGAAAATCGCCGCTGTCAAGGATTGGCCAGTTCCAAAAGACAAGACGCAGGTCAGAGCGTTTTTGGGGTTGTGCTCTTACTATCGGCGATTTGTTAAGAACTTTGCGGATATTGCCAAACCCCTGCATAAGCTAACCGAGGAGAAGCGACATTACTGCTGGGATGAAAGTTGCGATATCGCATTCCAGGAGTTAAAGGACCGACTATGCAAAACACCTATTTTGGGGTACCCTGATGCAGGCAAGGAATTTATAGTTGACACAGACGCAAGTGACATAGGACTTGGTGGTGTGTTGTCTCAACGGAATGGTGATCAAGAGGTTGTGATAGCGTACTTCAGCAAGTCGTTGTCAAAGCCGGAGAGGAACTATTGTGTCACGAGACGGGAATTGCTTGCTGTGGTAAAGTCATTGCAGCATTTTAGCAAATATCTTCTGGGGCGGAAATTCCATTTACGTACCGACCATGCTGCACTGAAATGGCTATTGCAGTTCAAAAATCCAGAAGGACAAGTTGCGAGATGGATTGAGCTACTACAGGAATACGACTTTGTGGTGGAACATCGCAGCGGGAAATCTCATGGCAACGCAGATGCATTGTCAAGAAGACCTTGTCCTGAAGACTGCAAGCATTGTACTAGGCAAGAGAGTAAGGAAGTGGTACCTGTGAGGATGCTCAGGACAGACCTCAGCAACGAGTGGAGGGAAAGCCTACAACGTGCACAGCAGGAAGATTCGGACATCAAGCCGATTCTGGAGTGGATAAAGGCCAGAGCTCCTAAGCCCAGGTGGAGCGACGTCTCAGCAATGAGTTCCATCACAAAGAGCTATTGGGCCCAATGGGACAGCTTGGTGATTCAGGATGGAGTCCTGTGCCGTAAATGGGAAAACGCTCGGGGAAACAGTTGTCATTTGCAAATGGTAGTCCCTAAATCTCAAGTACCGGATGTTCTGCAGCTGTACCATAATGGTTGTTCAGGAGGTCATCTGGGAGTAAAACGGACTCTACTGAAGATACGAGAACGGTTTTACTGGGTCCACTGTCGGGACGATGTCGAGGACTGGTGTCGCAAATGTACAAGTTGTACAGCTGTAAAGGGACCTCAGACGCGTAGCAGAGGTGCATTGAAATTGTACAATGTTGGTGCACCATGGGAGAGGATAGCCCTTGACGTTGCGGGGCCGTTTCCAGAAAGTGAAAGTGGTAACAAGTATTTCATGGTTGTGATGGATTACTTCACTAAGTGGCCGGAAGTCTTCGCCATTCCAAATCAAGAAGCTTCGACAGTTGCAGATAAATTAGTTCATGAAGTCTTCTGTCGTTTTGGAGTACCTTTAGAGATTCACAGTGATCAAGGAAGGAATTTTGAATCACAAATATTCCAGGAAACTTGTCGAGTTATGGGTACTCATAAAACAAGAACAACTTCTTACCACCCGCAATCGGACGGAATGGTGGAACGATTTAATCAGACATTAGAGAGGTACCTAGCAAAAGTTGTGGAAAATCGGCAACGAGATTGGGACAAGCACATACAACCGTTTTTGTTGTCATATCGAAGCGCTGTTCACGAAAGCACATCGGTGACACCAGCTTTCGCTAACTTTGGAAGGGAATTACGGCTGCCTGCAGACCTGATCACTGGAATACCACCTGATGCCCCACGCAGTATAACCGATTATGCGAATGACTTGCGGAACAAGATGAATGACATTTATGAGCACGTCAGACACTCAGGCCAGCAAATGTCTGAAAAGATGAAAACCCGTTATGACCGTAAAATGAACAATAAAGGGTTTGACGAAGGTTCACTGGTGTGGTTGCACAATCCCGTCCGTAGCAAAGGGAAATCTCCTAAGCTTCAAGCTAACTGGGACGGACCGTACCGGATTGTGACAAAGATCAATGACGTTACCTACCGGATACAGAAAGGTGCAAGAGGTACTCCTAAGATAGTGCACGTGGATCGACTGGCGCGTTATTATGGGGCCGATAATGCTCGGGACGAGCATTTCTTAGGTGGGGGCAGTGTTGCGCCGCACAAATAATGTTTGGTTGCCACTAGCGCCATCTCGTATCGAATAGCGGAATTAATGGTCAGGAGCTTTCTAGAAAGTTCGATGCTAGAACTTTCTGGAACTTTCGACATGTGTTCGGTCAGGGCCGATATGTACTCGAACATTCTAGATGCGTCCACGGTAGAAGGTTCTGGAACTATCCGAGGGCCCTATATAAGCGGGAATGGAGCGCGTTCCGAGTTAGTATTGGATAAGCGATACATGCGAGAACATCTAAAGCGATCTTCAAGTGCGACTTAAGAGTGATCCGTAGTGCTATTGTGTTGTGTTATTAGTGAGTTTAATTAAAGTGTTATTTTTGGTAATTCATATCGGCAGTTTTTAATTGTCACGAACCCCTAGCTCGTAACAATATTTTATAAAATAATGCATTAGAAATAGGTATATACCCATATTAAATTAATCAAAATAGAGGTCGCCCAGTTGTCGAATATCGGCCATATAGGTAGTCGAATTTCGCCAACTGGGTTACCACTAGTTTAAACAAAAAGTGGTCACGTTTTATTCAGGATTATGACAACATTGTGTTTAACTTAGAATGTGAAACCAAAATAGTTTGCTTAAACGTAATAACGACTGAAAGAACTGACTGACTTCCTTGATTCATCACTTCACCACAAATATGCGGACAATTTCGGACATATGTGGCGACCCTCAGCAAGGATTGCGGATGTGTACTGATTTTCAGATGTGGATAGGAATGTATGTCTTTGGATTTCTCTTAAATACGTAGTACTGAAATAAATATCGTATCGCCGCAGTCAAGCAATATATTTTTACGATTATGTATAATGGATGTGATATTACAAAATTATGACATGAATGGTTCATAGAATCTACTTATGCATTTAATTCAAAGATACTGCCTTTTTTAGCGTAGGAAGTAGGCGAGTACGTATTTCCTACGCTGAAAAAGGCAGTAGGACTTATGTAGCTATCACAGGTATGATGCTTTGAAATACTGTTTTCATGACAGATTAGTCTGAAAGCTAGTGGTACCGTATTTTTTCTGGCCGCATTTGTCAAGGCAAGCCAGCACCTCATCTTCTACCTTCCTCAACTATGTTGGGAAGCAGCTGAATACCGCCGAGACCAACGGCTTAACGTGCTTTTCGAGGCATGGAGGGTCTTGGTATGTAAAGATAGATACCCATCCACGGACTAACCGCGGCTAGAGTAGCTTAACCTTATCGATCGACCCATTATGTGGCTGTTAGTACTTAGTCACAGCCTACTGGCTGCTAGGTACTCCTAAAGGTGGAGAAACATGGTTACAGAAACCTACTTAGGTTTCTACCAAGCTGGAAACATACTTTCATCAACCAGGAATTCCTAGCCTATTCAATCATAACGGCATTCCCCTCAAAAAAGTATCACAACATTCAAAAATCTATGAATATTAATGAACGACGCGAAAACCAATACGCATAGTTTTCCAATCTATGAAAATGTTTCAGCCACTGAAAGCTTTTTCAACTGCGACCGTTAGATATAAATCGTGAAGCTCGTGAGAATAGGCAAATATTGAATGTAGGTAGATATTTTGTTAAGAACTACCTAATTAATATTAGGGACCTTGTTTGGTAGGTAGATATGTGGGCAGTACGTGCAGTGTATAGTGCAGTAGCAGGTATCGAAATATTGTCGAGAAACGTGACTTTTCTCTCTGATTTGATTTTGTAAGGCTTCATTAATATGACGTCAATTACAACGTCAGTCACGACGCTAGTCGTTGTAATTGGCGTCATCATTTTTGCAGCAATGATAAACCCATCCCAACACGGTCTGGCAGCCGCCACCACAGTGGCAAAAATGGTCAAATTTCGTACTTGTGAACGCCGTCCACAGTGCCAACAAGCAAAGAGTACACAGACGCCAGCATAATATGTATAATTGATAAAACTGAAAAAATAGTGAATTCGTGGGAAAAACAGCTGCTCCACTCTATGAGTAGGTACGTTCGTAGGTCATCATCATCATCAGCCTTTTAAATGTTCCCACTGCTGGGACACAGGCCTCCTCTCGGTGAGAGGGCAATCCCTCTCCCGCACTGGGCCCGCGTGGTGGATTACGGCCCAATGGCCGTAATCCACCACGCGGGCCCAGTGCGGGTTGGTAGATGTCACATGTCTTCGAATTTTTGGTTCTAAGACATGCCGGTTTCCTCACGATGTTTTCCTTCACCGTTTTGAGAGCAGTGGTGATGAAATAATTTACACAAAGTAAAGCGCCTGTCTGGGTTCGAACTCACGACCTACAACTCATAAGTCGCAGCCGTTACCGCTTGGCCACCACTGTGTTCGTAGGTATGTTCGCATAACTAAGGCATAACACGACAAAGCGTAGGGAACAGCTTTTGTTCTCGATTTCAGGTTTGCTCATATATAAGGATAATCTATTTATTTTTTTGAAAAACCGGTTCAAAAAAACTGTAAGGTCTCTCATTGTACTCATACTCAACGAGTGGTTCCTACAATGACTTCTTTTGATGTTTTCAGTTAATTCAAAACTGAAACTTCATGGTTTCAGTTTGCGCGTCGACGACCTGCGATGTGCTGCGTTGATATTCATCGGTTATAAAAAAAAATTGCTTTGCCCAATTATTTGACCGCATAGGCATTTGACCTTGTGAAGGCCGCGGGTATCCGCTGGATGTGGGAAACACAGGACCGGTCGAAGTGGAGGAGCCTGGGGGAAGCCTATGTCCAGCAGTGGACGTCTTTCGGCTGAAATGATGATAGGCATCTAAAACTAGAAACAACTGTTTTTTTGTAACTGACGACAAATTTCTACTTCGATTTATTTCCACATTCATGCTTGCCTTTTTTTTGCATTTCCTTATTAGAAAAGTATTTTCTCTTAATGTAGACAAAGTAGTTTTACATATTGGGTACGGGGTACCTACTGCATGGTGGTGTTTAGTCGTTTCTCTTTTCCTTATTCTCTTTTCTCTGAAGTGTGCGTAGGTCTATGCCACAGTCTATGCTCATTTGAAATAACTGACATATGTCTATGGCGTGGGTACTTTGTAGTTGTAATCATGAATTTAAGTACCAATTTCTACGCAATAACATTAGATAACATTCCCATATCACGTTCGTCATTGCAATAAATATTAAACTCATTAATTAAGTCACTTTACCGTTGCACAACCATTCAAAAATCTAAAGTATGAGCTTTAATCCAAGATCATTTTACAAACCCAGAAAACCCATTTACCATTTGTTTAGATTATATTCTCAAAAGCCAAAAAACGACTTTGTCAAATTTAAACATCTCTTGAACGCTGCAAAACAAGTCGTTATATTATCTGGTGCCGGAATAAGTGCGGAGTCGGGAGTTCCAACTTTCAGAGGGCCTGAAGGATTGTGGAGAAAATTGGAAGCTTCCATCCTCTTTAACCCTGTCACATTTAGGGAGGATCCAGGCTTTGTTTGGGAGTACTACCACTATATGCGGGAGTTGGCGTTGAAAGCACAACCTAATGCGGTAAGAAGTGCAAAGATTTTAAAGCGTAAATTCTGTAAAAAAAACATAACTGAAAGTCCCAATTGATTTTCTTCGCACAGGAAGACCTGGGATCTGATGATATACTCACAGTCCGTGCTAAATCTACGTCTTCCTCCTAATAGGTGCTGTTAGATACAGCAGAGACAATCCAATACGTTGACCCTTTTTATTGTCCCTTAGAAAAAGGTACCTTAACTAGGTCTCCTCTTTTCAGGGTCACGTCATAGCTGTAGCTCAGTATAAAAAGAAATACGCATAAAAAATTTGGTGACCGTGGTTACCCAAAACGTGGACAGTTTACTTGCTCGTACCTTAACCAGGTCTCCTCTTTTCAGGGTCACATAGCTGTAGCACAATAGGAAAACAAAAACGCATTAAAAAAGTTGGTGACCGTGGTTATCCAAAATGTGGACAGTTTACATGCTCGTAACTTAACCAGGTCTCCTCTTTTCAGGGTCACATAGCTGTAGCTCAGTATGAAAAGAAATAGGTACGCATTAAAAAGTTGGTGACCGTTGTTACCCAAAACGTGGACGGTTTGCATGCTCGTACCTTAACTAGGTCTCCTCTTTTCAGGGTCACATAGCCATAGCTCAATATGAAAAGAAATACGCATTAAAAAAGTTGGTGACCGTGGTTACCCAAAACGTGGACGGTTTACATGCTCGAGCGGGGACCAGGAATTTAATAGAACTCCATGGGAATATGTTCAAGACACGTTGCACTAAATGCAATGAAGTGTTGGTGAATACCGATAGTCCTATATGCGCGGTAGGTAGAAGCTTTTTGTGGCTCTTATAAAGCATGATGACGATGACTTTTAATTTGTTATAAATTATATTTAGGCACTAGCGGGCACCGGTTCTCCAATGTCTGATAAGCTCGTCTCTGATATCAAAGAAAAGGATCTCCCTCATTGCAAAAAACCCGACTGTGGTGGTTTACTACGACCACACATTGTCTGGTTCGGCGAAGTGTTAGAAACTTCTACTTTGGAAAAAGCTGGTGATCTTATATTTAATTTATAAGCATGTTATTCAATTATTTCGCCTTCCTGAAACCAAAATAATGATATTCGTATTTATTTCATATTTTTTTCCTAGATATCGCCATGTCACAGTGTAACGTGTGCCTTGTAATCGGAACATCGTCTATGGTCTACCCCGCGGCTGCATTTCCAGCTGTAATATCGGCTGGGGGATCAATTATAGCAGAGTTTAACATCGAACCAAGCCCAGGCACGCCTAAATTTGATTTTTATTTCCAAGGTCCATCAGCAACGACATTACCACAAGCTTTAAGCGATTAAACTAAGATAAGACACGATAGTGAATTTTCTTTACTTGACCCTGTTAGAAGTTAGATACAATTTAGTATTTCAAAAAGTAACAATAATAGAAACGGTTTAGTCTTACTAAATTCGCACATTTTTTGGCTTAAGACTAATGATCCCAGCGTTTTTCAACGCGAATCTAGAGGTAGCGCTGTTCCAAGTTAATAGAAGTACAACAAGTAAGTAAAAACAATCCTTAGTAGGGTAAATCATACAACTTTTGCCCACTTAAGGATTTCAAATACATTTTGTTATCGAATCCTATGTGTTAATCTAGGTTATAATCTATCTGTGTGGCAAATTTCATCCAAATCCATTCAGTAGTTTTTGCATTGCACATTAAGTGTAACAAACATGCACACATACAAACTTTCGCGTTTATCACATTGAAGTAAGGATTTTAAAAGCTAGTAAAAAGCTATTAAGGAGTACCTACAAACAGGGTGAATAGGGATGCAGGGGTGAATCGGGACCAAACTTTAAAATGGATTTCAATATGAATGGATAGAGAGAGCGGCCAACGCTATACCGACACTCCTCTTCCCCTGCGGCCCCACCGCGTCCGCCATCAAACGGGGGCGGCCCCATCCAAGCCACGGAAGGGAAGAGCGCTGCTCAGAAGCACCGGCACTCCTCCTCTGCCGCAGCCCGTAACCCTCAGCCGCGATGCCTCCCATTTGACATCGCAGCCCACCTCAGTTGCGGTGCACCTCACCGCAACCTACTTTTTGGCCGCTACGTCATCGGCTTGAAGGCAAAAAAAAGCCTTTACGAGCGGCCCCACCTTTGGGTTCCTCTTCGCTTCACCGTGGCTGGGAGACCACGGTTACTGAGCCCTCTGCAACCACAATGCGGGGTCCCCCCACTCGGGGGGGACCATATAAGGCGTTAGCATCAATCTTTTACTACTATTATGTCCTATAGCGGATGTAACTAAACTTTTCTGATATATCTGAACCCCTAACTCGTCTGTTAAAAAAGAATCAGACTTAGGTATGGGGCTCTGAGTAAATTCAGGCGTTTCAGGAGCTTAACGACTGCCCCCATACCTGTTCACGCTGATTATATAATAGTAAACCGTTCATTTTGCGTACACACGCAAGCAATTACGCTCTCGGTGCAGTATTGTTACAAGGTGAAGACAAGGACGAACGCCCGATTGAATATGCAAGCCGCCTTCTGACACCTGCTGAACGTAAAAATTACATCACTACCCGGAGGGAATCTCTTGCGGTAGTATGGTCAGTTGATCGATTTAGAGGATATATTGAAGGTCAACAAATTATTGTAGGTAGCGACCATCAACCTCTTAATAAATGGTTATTGAGCTTGAAGTCGCCGTCAGGTAGATTAGTTCGGTGGGTACTGAAGTTACAGGAGTTCAATATTCAGTTCGAGTACACTCCAGTTAAGGCCAACTTGGTCGCCGACACACTAAGCCGTCCAGCCTGCGAGGAAAACTGTAAAGATCAGCACCTTGTGGTATTTGTTCCGTCGGCATTGATTTACCCACAAGAAGTCCTGCTGATCTCCGACTGGCTCAGTTTGAAGACCATGAAATAATTAAAAAATTACTGATCTCGAAAATAATGATGAAGTAGAACGAAAACGCTGGTCCGAACGAGGATACTTCATGCAGCAAGGAGTCCTTTATAGATACAAACCCGATGTCGAAGTTGAGGAACCACAGCTCGTACTTTCTGTGAGTTTACGTCTTGATGTCTTGCGGGAATGCCATGCCGCTCCCATTGCTGACCATCAAGATGTTGATCGGACCTTGCATAAATTTTCACAGCGATTTTACTATCCTGGTATGATACGATTTATCGCCGATTTTATTTAGTCTTGCGCGACGTGCCAACGCTAAAGTCATCAAAGATGAAGCCTTCAGGACTTTTACAGACCCTAGTGTTAAATCAAAGGGGAGAAGTTTTGGCAATTTACTTGTTTGGACCGCTCCCTTCTGGAGAGAAGGGGGAGAAGTATATTTTGCTTATAGAAGATACAGCTACTCGGTGGGTCGAATTTTTTACCCTTGTTGATGCCACCTCAGTAGTCTGTGCTCGTACATTGATAGAGGAATACTTTCTAAGATATGAGTTACCTCGCCGCATAATATCCGACAATGGCGTACAATTTGTGTCTTCTATCATGCAACAATGTACATATATAGGGTGACTGGTAATATTGGGAATTAAACAGGACTGGTTACCTTTATATCACCCTGAAGCAAACCCGGCCGAGCGGAAAAATAGATACCTTAAGGTGCAGCTAGGGTGGGTGGGTTTTAGTCAGTAAAAGTCTGACACGCCGTCCTGCTCCACCCAGAGCGAGAGAAGTTATTTTATGATTTCCCATCCAAAAAAAAAAAAACACATACCTTCTGTTCGGTTCGCAATGAACTCGTCGTTATGCCAAACAACCAGTGTTTCTCCGGCTTTTCTCACTTTAGCAAGAGAGCTCCGTTCACCCGTTGACGCACATTTCGATGCCGTCCTGGAACAAGATAATTTTGTTTCCCAAATCACACCCTACTTTAAGAGGTTCTTAAGAGCCCCCCTATCAATTTCGCGGCCTAAAAACAGGAAATTCACATTTTTCAGCGCAAATTTCTCAATAACCTTAAGATATCTGTGTGTTTTTTTTTATGGACAGTAAACATCATCTATTTATCTAGTAAGTCTACGAATTTAAATTTTGACAACTACTCAACATAAATTACACGTTTTTACGTAATCATGAAACACCAGGATTTTCAATTGCTTTCTTAGCTTACTAGTAGCAAATAACAATCTGGAAAAAATTCCTAAATACTGGGCATATAGTATATTAGTAAGTAGACATTATCTTTTTTTAAATTCACTGAATTATTACTTTAAAAAAAAAATGGAATCTACGCTGAAAAAACTCAATAAAACCATGTGCAAAACCAGCGTGTAGGTACACGTAAGAATTTATCGAAAATAACAATAAGTCTTAAATATTTTAAAAATTGAAGTGTTTATCTTACAATTTTTAGATTTTATTTTTGACAACCTATTTAATTCTAATAAAATATCTAAATAATGCCTTATAAACCGATGCGCTCGCTCGAGGCATTCAGTATTCAGTCGCGCCCAAGGGCTTCCCGAGCCCGACGTCGGACCTGTGTCGCCCGTAACGTTCGCCGCTCCCAACGTAATTCTCGAATCGCGCGTGATTTTGTACTAGGTGTAACCAGCTTTGAGACTTGTGAGTATTTTTTATTTTATTTATGCATAGTGTGACACTTTGTGATTTGTTAATGTTATTCATACATATTACTGTTTTGTATTGTACTTTTAGTAAATTGGTGTTTAATTTTTAGAAAATAAGTCGAAAAGGTAAACCTTACTATCACGGAAAAAACAAAGGTTGAAAAAACACGAAAGGCATGTGCAATTCTTATGTAAATAATAATTGTTTCCGTCATCTTAATTAAGAAAATAGTTTTAATTTACTGTTATGTATTTTTATTTAATCTAAAATTGTGTTAACTATATTTGTAGATAATTAAATAGGCAGAAATCCACTAAAACTCAATTATTACCTGGAACATCATCGATAAGCGAAAAGGACACGAGGTATTCTATTTACGTAGTCATAATTATAGTTACATAAATCACGAAAGTTTCATCATCTGCCTGTTAGAAATTAAATCAGTCTTCGCCTTTTTAAAACATCCTTCCTCTTCCAGTCATCATACCTAGATTCCAGCTCGCACACCGCAATCGAACTTCTATCGCACTCCGAGCTTGCGTCTTACGTCGCATCCGCCCGTCCTGGTGCGACAACCCTTGCCCATTTCCCACAGGACCCGGGTGCTGCCCCTGCGCGGCACCTGTGGGGTACGCCCTAGCTCTCTCGCGCATCATTTCATTTTTACTGATTGTTGCTTTGGGTTTTGGCAAAGTTTAACAGTTGGCCGCCAGCCTGACAGCAACCCTCCTTGGTAATGCTATTGTTGGTGGTTTACCCGGCACCGTGCGGGAGACCCAAGGTGCTACAACGGTATGCACTAGGCCCCTAGTCCCCTTAGTCGCCTCCTACGACATCCACGGGAAGTTCGTTCTTTACGTCCGGCACCACACGGTAATAAATGAATACATAGTATTTTTATATTGTATAGGGATGAAAAGCAGAACAAGTCACCAAGGAGTTCACAAACATGGCCACTTACAAGAAATAAAAATACCACGGAAGTATGCATATTTCAAACAGATACAGTTACTAGTAAATTGGTACAGTAATGTGTCTTTGATAGAGGTATGGGTCTAGCAATAGGATTCTGGTAACCCCCAGGATAGGGTATTTTCCAATTTATTAAAATTATTTTTAATTGAATATTGGGACGAAATATGTAACAGATTTAAATCCATTTACTCAATTAAAACGTTTTAAACCAAATTTAGTTTTCGTTGTTTTGAATTTACAGCTAAAACGCTCCTTACGATTACTTTTTATCACGTGACCACACGTAATGTCAATTTTGTGTAAACGGCACCGGTACAAATGCTTTGTGTGGCGCAGTAAGGCATCTGGTGTACCAGATGTTTTTATTTTACGAAGGTATTATAGAAATAAAGTGCCCTATATCTGCTTTTGGAATGAATGCCGACGGCGCCATAAGAGCGAAAAATATTAAGTTTTGGAGTGTACAGGACGAAATAATCACAGTAAACACCAAACACGACTGGTTCTTTCAAATACAGGGCCAGTTGCATATCACAAAAAAACACTATGTTTGTTTGCCGTGTAGACTGGACCGGATCAACCTCTGAAAGTAGACAGGATACTAAAAGACGACGTTTCTGAGCAAACAAAATCGAACAAAAGCTTACAACATTTTATATGACACCGAAACTACTACAACTACCCAAAATTGTCGACTCCAGAAAAGCACGTTCGATGGATTTTCGAAACACCTCGTACTAAACTCTAAAACGATAAAATTATAGTAAAACAGGTTTACCTGTTTTAATTAAAAAACTACTAAAGAGTATCTTGTGTTTATTTTCACGCCTTGATACTCCTGAAATGAAAAACAATTTTATGGAATCAATATTTTAAATTAGTTTAACATGGGCTAAAAACGAAAAACAAAAGATTGTGCCGATTGAGTAAAATTTGCTATAAGTCTTCAATCTGAACGTACTTTTCCTCCATGTCCCGCTCGTTATTTCCACCTTGTGTTCAAATTATTTTTTTAGCTTTATTAAACGAAAAGTAGGCTCGGTATTCTATACTCTCAGTTGTGGTCTGCGGTCATACAGCGGAGAAAATAAAGGTACGCAGGACTCTCCGTTATCTTTACACCTCCCTGGCGTTTTGTCGTAGGTCAATGACGTAATTCAATTTTAACTTGTGTAACGCAAAAAACTTAAGCATATACTTATGTATTTGAGAATAATCAGTTGAGATTTGCTACTTTTCTCAAATCAGAAACTGGGTGTATGGGTATTAAGCATGCTTTCTGTCAAATTTGAGTAAATGAGGTTATAATACTCAAATTTTGATTGGAGTTTAAAAATACTTAATTCAGAAACGAAAAAATGATTGAGTTATACTTAAGTACAGATCACGACGTTCTCAAATTCAAATTCTCAATTCAGAAACTGGGTATTAAACTCTTTATTATGTATTAGGGATAAAGTAAAGAAGGAACAGGACAGACGCAAACATTCCGCAGATAAGGGTCATAAACCCCAGGAATTTGATGTTGGTGGTTAAGTTTTGGTAAACTCGCATGTATTGAGTAACGCTGTTAAAGGATTATCAGCTAAGTTTGTACCATAGAGGAGAGTAATATATCGGGTGGTTTGTAACTTTGTACCCTTATGTGTTCTTTAGACACGGTCCCTATACGGTGGTTAAGAAAGTTAGTCCCATTACTTACCTTGCATCGCATGTTAGTGATCCCAACGAGATCCTAGGCAGGTTCCACGCATCCCAACTTACGCCTTGTGTTAATAAAGACGATGCGCCTCTTCGTCCAGTTATGCCGAAGCGTAACCGAGGTCGCCCTCGTCATCTTCAGCCTGTTTCTGCCGTCAATGAGCGGGTTCCTGAGCGAGGACGCCTTCACAAACCCGAAGGGATAGCGGATAACTAAACGTCTCCCTGAACGCACTAATCGAGGGAAATTGCCAGCACGATATTTACCTTAATGCGTTTTCGAACGCATCTTCGCGCATGCACCTCGCGCCAACCTCTATTAGCGTAGCCGGCGGATTCACAGACATACGGATTGGCTTATGTTATGTTGGTAGTTAAAGAAATGAGTTTGGTTGAACATTACGATAATTATGGCGGCATTGGAATTCTAACTCTTGTGTCGTAATGATTTGTTTAGTTATATTTTACAGTTTTATTCAAGTTTATGCCAATAACAAAACCCTTTTACTATAAACTGACTCACCCCGACTACAGTCCTGAATATTAGAGTGATTCGCTCAATTTCTTGCTTGATCAGCTGTTGGCAGGAGAGAGCTGAATCAGTGGTTTTATCCGGCAAAAGCTCATAGTGAACGATGCCCTTTCGACTCCACCATACTCAGCATTATTGCGAGTTAATCCAGGTTTTGCTGTAGTCTGTGGAGCTTGACTGCCCTTTGACAATGTTTTTTTTTTCGCACGTTCTTGTCGCTGGTGATCCACTTTTGTACACAAGAGCGATCAATCTTGTAAAAAATGGTTCGGTCTCATTACGTTTCAAAAGAGAATCGCAGATGAGTACACGATTCATTAGGTTTCTTTAAGTGAAATCCGTGTTGTGTCAGCGTCCATGTGGTGTCGGACTAAAAGAATAGCACTACCCCATTTCTTTCCGTGAGTTTCGTAGGAGGCGACTAAGGGAACTACTAGAGAATGGGTAGCAGCGTTCTCTATACATTTTTAAAACCGTACTGCGATCGCCAACCCGCCTAACTACTTATTCTAAGAATGAAGGTGCTAAGATCGTAATGTTTCTAGTTCTATTTCCTTAAAACATATACAGGGTCAAATTAAATTAGCTGGTAATACTGTACCATGTGTTGTGTTTCGATATCGAAAACTAAAGAAACAAAACAAAACAAAATAATCCTTCGATTTTTTTTACAAAAATTAATGACATTGTGGCATTGTTGGAATCCCAACACTAAATATTACGAAATACGAACATCACTAACATGCGCTCTCGGTAGCCACCTTTAATTGAATGCTCGTTCACTTGCTTGCCTAATTTATTTAAGTAGGTAGTTGATTGATACATAATGTTACTTTAACTCTCACCCTAATTCCCCCCCGAGTGGGTTCTCGCATTGTCGTTGCGGGGGGGCTCAGTAACCGTGGTCTCCCACCCACGGTGAAGCCAAGAGGAACCCAAAGATGGGGCCGCTCGTCAGGGCTTTTACCTTCAAGCCAACGACGTAGCGGCCAAAAAGTAGGTTGCGGTGAGGTGCACCGCAACTGAGGTGGGCCGCGATGTTGAATGGGAGGCATCGCGGCTGAGGGTTACAGGCTGCGGCAGAGGAGGAGTGCCGGTGCTTCTGAGCAGCGCTCTTCCCTTCCGTGGCCTGGACGGGGCCGCCACCGTTTGATGGCGGACGCGGTGGGGCCGCAGGGGAAGAGGAGTGTCGGTATAGCGTCAGCCGCTCTCCCTATCCCCTGCGGCCGAAAAGTGGTAGACGGGACGGCGCGTTGTGTTCCACACGCGCGCCGTCAAAGATGTCAGCAACCACTGGTGGGGTCCGCAAGGGCCGATGCCTGCCAGGGGTGCGGGTTTGTTCGAAAGAGATACCACAGCCCCTGGCATACGGGCTACTGAGGGAACACGGGTGGGTTTTAGTCAGTAAAAGTCTGACACGCCCTCCTGCTCTATTCAGCAGGAGAAGTCACTTGATGATTTCCCACTCAAAAAAAAAAAAATTAAAAAAAACTCCCACCCTAATTGCGTAACTCACGATTAATTATAATCGGTTTCGTTTTGACAGTTTAACAATATTCATTGCGTTATTTACGTTGTTGAGCAGACACATTTTTCGATGTATAAATATGAAGCAATGGTTTAACAATCCGTTTCAAAACGAAACAGACGTGCTGGTTGTTTATATTTACCGGAAGTACCTCCACTTAAACCCACACACACTCCCACAACATATTGTAATATAGGCAACCACACGACTGATAAGTTAAGGCTTTTGGAAATTCGTAAAAATAATAAGTTCCACGAAAAATGACAAACACAGCTGGGCGCACCCGGCTGACGCGGTTCGCTGACCGATTGCAAACATTTAGGTGATTTCAAAATCGCATACATAAGTATCACATAAAAACAACCGACTTCCGGAAAAACACTACAAATTGAAAGTTATTTTTCACTTTTAACTATAGTACAGTCGCCAGCAGGTCAAGCTATCCCAAACTGTCAAATTTTCCCAATTGAACATCAACCTTATGCCTTTGCAATAAAGTTGAAAAACTATCAAAGAAACCATAATAATAAAAATTTGGACCCCCTTTATAAAACCCATAGACCTTTAAACTGAGTTTTAAAGCACGTAGGTAATAACTTTTCATATTTTAGATACAAAAAGTGAATAATTCCGATAACACGTCGAGGCTGCCACCCCGCGCGCCTCCGACTCTAAAAAAAGTCACGGGGTAGCAGACAAGTACAGTCGCCAGCAGGTCAAGCTATCCCAGACTGTCAAATTTTCCCAATTGAACATAAACCTTATTCCTTTGCAATAAAGTTGAAAACTATCAAAGAAATTTGACAGATTAGGGTAACTTGATGTGCTGGCCTCTGTACCATTATTTTTGCGAAGCTAAAAAAAATACCACGCTGAGTCGCGATTGTCAAATTCGATTTTAGTAGTCTGAAAATTATTTTTAAACTGTGATAGTTCTGCGGTAGGGGGTCTAGAATGATATGCTGAATTCATGGTTAGAATTTGCTCACTGGTTATAAACTTATCCTATATGCCGCCAACACATTAATTTATCCCAAACTGTCAAATCCCAATTGACAATTCTTTTGTGATAAAGTTGAAAAACCATCACAGTTTAAAAATAATTTTCAGACTACTAAAATCGAATTTGACAATCGCGACTCAGCGTGGTATTTTTTTAGCTTCGCAAAAAATAATGGTACTTGTCTGCTACCCCGTTATGTTTTTTAGAGCCGGAGGCGCGCGGGGTGGCAGCCTCGACGTGTTATCGGAATTATTCACATTTTGTATCTAAAATATGAAAAGTTATTACCTACGTGCTTTAAAACTCATTTTAAAGGTCTGTGGGTTTTATAAATGGGGTCCAAATTTTCATTATTTTTACGATTGGACACACCATTTTTGAGATATGAGGAAAAGGAAAGAAAAAGATATAGCACCGTTTTTGCTCCTGAAGTCGTGGTGTTGGTGTGAATTTTAGTTCTTGACAACTAATTTTATTTCACCGTTTTAATCGTGATTAAAAATAGTCGGATTTTCAAAAAATGTGTTTGAATAGTACAAATATAGACATATAAACAGTAGGAATAGTGTAATGGAATGGACAACAACAGAATAGTAAATTTGCCATTTTCACTAAATTAGTGCTGACCACAGACATATAAACAGTAGGTGCTGACAAACTAATCAATTTCACAATGGGAAATCGTTGTAAAATAAAATTTTATTGACTAAGCTGTGCAGCTCTATTTTGTCTATGGTCCCCGCTCGCATTGCTCTTTGTGTTTTATCTATGGCATAGCTTCTTTAGCTTCCGCCGAGTTCCGCCATTTGTTAATGCGAATTTTGTGGTAGTCTAGACAAAGTGAATTTGTTGGTAAAAAGTGATTTACTACAAGATCGTTTGCGTTTAGCAGAAAAAATAATTTAATTTGTATGTTTATGTTGTGATCTACGTTACAAGTTGTAGTATGCAATCAGGAAGTGGTCCGAAAAATCCGCCATGGGCCCGGTCAAACGTGAACACAAACATGACCGGCATGAATCCGCAAATCATGGATCCAAATGCAATGATGACTCAACAAGGGATGATGCAGTTTCAACAAACACAGGCTGTGTTCAATCCTAGTATGATGCAAGCACAAAGCGGCATGGCAATGCCAATGGCCGGGCAAATGCCGATGAACCAAATGGCCCAAGGTCAGATGTATCCTGGCAACGTTGTGGCGTATCCGACACCCCGTGCTATGAACCCGGGGATGTATCAGAACTCGCAATCGAATCAATCATCTAACAACACTGACCAACGTGTGTTTACCGGCACCGTAACCAAAACACACAATGATTTTGGTTTTGTTGATCATGATGTATTTTACCAAACCTCAGTATGCGCCAAGGGTATCATCCCTAAAGTTAACGACAGAGTACTTGTTGAAGCTACTTATAACCCTAATATGCCTTTTAAATGGAATGCAACTCGCGTACAAGTTCTTCCTAAAGCTGGTCCTAACCAGAAATCAAATAATCCTTCAAAGAGTAACAATTACAATGCTGTGCCACCACCGGCTAACAAAAAATCATTACCATCGCGCCGTGATGATCGGCCTCCACGCAGGGATGAAAGGGTAAGATTCGCCTTTTACTGCAATCATTATCACTGCACCAATAACACCTGTAACCATTCCTTATTTCATAATAGACAAAATCAAGCAGAAATTAAGTCATGAATAGAATTAAACACCATGTGCAGTTAGCTGAAATAACAAACCATTATTCCCTTGACCTTTAGACAACTTGCATAATCAAATGCAATAACCGATCGATCAAAAATGATAAGCTAATGTATTCTGAGTACAGTTTAGGTAATTTAGAGGATAAATATCTCAAGAAAACCAAAATTATGTCCTTAATACTGTTATCAATGCAGTGGTTTATTTATAAACAAAATTTTGTCTTTTGCATTTTGGTACACATGTTTGTGATGTTTGTGAAAACATGATATAGGAAACAAGTAAATAACTTTTTGAAGAAAAAATAATAATGTTTTTCGTGTTCCTTTAATGTTGTGTCAATTTCTCATAAGGGTCCTGTTATCATTATGTTGTGAACATTGATAGTACATCTAAGATTAATTGAAAATTAAGTAATAATAGGAATGGAGACAATAGGGTATTTTCCAATTTATTAAAAACGATTCTCATTTGAAAATTGGGACGAAACGTGTAACAGAAAAATAAAAGTAAATTGATTTTTGTCCATTTTCTCAATAAAAAAAAGAATTAAATCAAATTTATTTTCGTTGTTTCGAATTTACTGCCAAAACGCTCCTTACGATGTCTTTTTATCACGTGACGTCAACTCTGTGTAAACTAAAGTAGTTAGTAAGTAAACAAGTAAAAGTCGAGTTTCTAATTAACAAGATTTTTAAAAGATAGCAAGTGGAATTTCTGGCGTAAGGTGCCTCTGTGCACAAATACTTCTAAAACTGCGCCAAACTAAGTATTTGTACCGGTGCCATTTACACAAAGCTGGCGTCACGATGTCACGTGATAGAAGGTCATCGTAAGGAGCGTTTTGGCGGTAAATTCAAAACAATGAAACATACATTTGATTTTAATAGTTTTTAATTGAGAAACTGGATATAAATAAATTTTATTTTATTTTTCTGTTAAATGTATCGACCCAATCTTCAAATTAAAATAGTTTTTAATAAATTGAAAAATACCCTATTAAGTAACATAATAAAGGACAGCTTTATTTTGTTTGTCTAGTTTGCGCAAAAGAGATCACGATCAAGGACACGTTCCCGCTCGCGTGACCGCCGTGACAGCCGCAGCCGCCGTGACTCTCCTCCCCGAAAACGCCCCATTGTGCACCAACCATCTCCCATCAAATATGTGGTTCGAGTGCCTAGGATGCCACTGGATATGTAAGTTCTTAGTATAATTATATTCAAATTCATTATTATCCTATATTGAACAGCAAATTTTATCACTTGGATTGTCTAAAGTCTATACCTCACACTGCATGCATCAAGGTCTCTATAGCCTAAGCATCCTTACTATCTTTTTTTATAAATGCATCACACTTAAACAATTATTTTTTGTAACTTTTAGACAAAAAATGGATGTGCCTGCTTTGTCACAAAGATATACCAACTTGTATGTGCCATCTGACTTCTTCAATGCTCAAGTGAAATGGGGTGAAACATTCCCGCCACAGACACCATTTTCCATCAACAACCCATGTGCCTATCATATCATGAACAAAGAAGTGGAGAACCCTATTGGGAATGATGCAGTTCTAGAACCACCAGATGCTGATTACAGGTTTTCAGCTAAGGTAATAATTTTAATTTGGTTTTATTTGCTTATTTGAGATTCCTTTAAGATATGCTCTTTAAATTCTCTTAGTTTCATTACATAATTAAATCCATGTGTAAGTTCCCAAATGGTATTCCTAATAGGACTAGGAAAAATATACTATATGATGATCAAATTAACATGAATGATACTTTTTAGGTGATGTTAATCAGTATGCCAACATTGGAGGTACTGTATCAAAAATGTGGACTTACAAAAGTTGATGAAAGGGATAAACGCTCCAACTCTAATAAAAATCCACTTCATCCAACCAGACTGATCAAGTTTCTGGTGGGCCAGAAAGGGAAAGCTGGTGAAAATTTTGCTATAGGTGGACCTTGGAGCCCTTCCTTAGATGGTGAAAATCCTCAGTCAGATCCAAAGGTTTTGGTTAAGACTGCAATACGAACTTGCAAAGCCCTCACAGGAGTGGATTTAACTTCATGCACTCAATGGTAAGTGTCTTACCCTCAATTGCTAGGTCAACTAGCGGCACTGCTAAGCTGGTATTTTGTCTTGAGTAGAAATATATGATGGGCCGGAGTTTCTTCTGGGTTTTTACATATTTGTGCAGTATTATAAAGTAAAACCCTACTGACTGGTTGGCAAGTGACCTACAGACAGAAGAAGCTTTAACCCACCGTTGTACCTTATATTAGTCATGGCACACACATTCCTTAAGTGAGAGTATGGAGGCGTTAGTACATCGTGGATGGCGCAACTCATTGGATGCAGACTCGATGTACCACGTACCAAAACAGCAGTTTGTTTTACTCTCGTAGCGGATGTGTCGTTTCCATGTCTGCAGTCGGGTGGGCGGCGCGTGCGATGCGCTGTGAGTATACCACTATAACTGTATTACCCATGCAGGTACCGAATGGTGGAGTTTTACTACTGGCGCGAAGGCAGCGGCGGCAAGTCGCGGCTCGAGTGCGTGGTGTTGTTCCTGCCGGACGTGTGGTCGGCGCAACCGTCGCGTATCGACTGGAACAACGTACAGGAGCAGTATAAGGCGGCGTGCGACGCGGCCATCCGAAAACTCGACGGCGATCACCCGGCGTCCAGCAAGCCCGAGCAGCAAGTGGCGGCAGCGGCCGACACTTCTGCGGCGGACAAATCGCAAATTGTTTGTTCCCAGTTTTGTTTAGTTAAGATTCCGGCTGCTCGCTACTAAAATGTTGGAAGAGCAACGTGCCAGTGCTGCCTACGACAAGCAGTGTTGTTGCCATGCTGACATCGCCTGGAAATAGATAATATTATTATAATCACTACTTTCTTACTCTTCACAGAATGACATTAAAAATAATATCCTCTTTCGTTATTCTTATCTTAAAGTAAAATCATAATAAAAATTAAACTCAGCCATAATAACTTGACCTAAACCCTGAGTTCCTATTGTGAACCTGACAAGAATACTAATGTGATTGTAAAATTTTCAGGAGAAAGATTTGGATACTACCACCATTACAATTGACGAGAATGACGATGATGATGAGAAGCCAGAACCAACACATTATTCAAAAATTGATCTCAAAACGATTAAAGTTGAACAGTTGAGACAAGAGCTACGTGCTCGGAACGTGAGTTGTAAAGGTAACATAGAAAATTGATTTTATGTGATGAAAAATTTGCTAAACACTTAGCAGATTTTTTTTGTTTTTGCATATAAAATATGTAACTGAACTTCCAAAACTTTTCGTCAGGACTGAGATCTCAGCTTGTATCTCGTCTATCAAAATTATTGAAAACCGAAGAAGCTTCAGAGGATAAGAAAGGGGATGATGTAATGGAACTTGAAGAAGATGAGCAAGAACCAGAGAAAGTGCCTGAGCCTCAGGAAGAGGAAAAGATTGAAATTCAAGATGAGGAGGAAGAAAAGAAACCTGAAACTAAAACTGATAAAGTAGAAAAGAAAGAAGAAAAGGTTGAAGAAAAGAAAACGGAAAAAGAAATTGAAGAGGAGAAAAGAAAGGTATGAACTATTCCTTGTTCTTTTCTTCAATATTACTTCAGTCACACTCTTTGGACCCAAAAAAAAAAATCCGAATTAATTTTGTTGGCATTTTATTCAATAACAAGAGACCAGTCATATTTTATACAAACTTGGGCCCAAAACCCAAAGTGCTGACCAGCGAAAAAAAAAATGTTTTACCCTGGTCGAGGAAGCCCTCCCTCCTTATATTTTTTTTTTACTATTGCCCGCAATATCTTGTTTCAATCTCGCCGACGACCATGCCTTCAGCTATTTAAGTTGAAAAATCTAGTTTTATACATTATACACATTTCAAACTACCGATTGGCGAAAATAAATGAAAGGTGACCTTTATAAGTATTACCTACTATGGGTAATAAAACATAGCATATACATAAAGAAACAGCACCCTAATTGCGTAACTCACGATCACGCTCACGATTGATCATAATTGGTTTCGTCTTCACAGATAAACAATATTAATTGCGTTATTTATGTTGTCGAACAGACACATTTTTCAAACATATGAAGTAATGGTTTAACAATCCGTTTCAAAACGATACAGATTATGATGAATCGTGAGTTACGCAATTAGGGTGCTGGTTACCGGTGCAGGCGAGTCTGTGCGGGTCGGTACCGATCGGTGCAGGTATAATATTCCCGTGTTATCTTATGCGCTCATTTATAGAGAAACAGGTTTAAGCTTGTCGGTGCCGACTACCTGGACCGAGTAATACGGGTTTAAGCATTTTGCCAGTGTAGTGTGTCCTCTTCTGTCGTCGTGAAAATGGGTATGGATTGTGATGTTTTAATAGCACTGGTATTTGCTAAACCACCTTTGTGGCACAAAAAACATTATAGAGGTATGAGGAACAGGGTGTAAAGTTCGCTCATCCTCTATTGAAAAGGAGGATCCTCCGACCAGACAGGTATTGTGTCTGGTCCGGGCAACTGCCCAACAGTTGATGTCGGGATTTTTGTATATCTTCGAGTGCCGTCGAAAACTCTGATTGCGCGATGCAGAATTGCTCATATAGTTCGCCTGTGGCATTGTAGATGGCGCCACTTTTCTTTTTGTGTTTTTCGATTTTGTTGCGAAGCTTTTTTTATTTGTAGTGCCGCTACAATATATTACACAGCAACGTAAATGTGATTGATAAAAATTGGAAGGAGATTAGTTTGAAATACGATCCATATTTCTTTCTTTTACGGTTCATATTAGAAACACCGACTGTCCTTTTTTACATTTATAATGAACATGTCGAGGGGAAAAAACTCATTGTTTGACGAACTCGAAGACATGATGGTCACTAAGAACAGATTTACCTATTTCTATATGTGGTTTGACCGGTACCTATCCGTTACGACATATCGGGACCGAAAAACCTGTATCTTTATATTTGCACCCTATGGCAACAAACCTGTTGTTATTTATAACAAGTATGAATAGTAAAAATAAATAACAGCAGGGTAGGTACTAAGTATTGCTGAAGGTCAACTTAAAATATGATTTCCTTGTAATGCCAAAGAACCACTTCATTTCTAGAAATAAAACAGAATTGAGATTAAATAAAATAAAATATTTAATATACACGAGAGAGATAATACAAAATCTGATGACAGGGACACAAATCACTACATAGATTACCAGAAGATATTGTTCTACGAGTGCTTATTCGGTACAAATTGCTGTTAGGCGAAAGCAATCGAGTCTATCATTAACATCTCAAGCATTATGGCAATGACCTTAAAATACAAGAAAATATCATATAAGAGTTCACTTCTGAACACGTCGTTGTTCAAGTGTTAACCATAATGAAGAAACATATCTCTGTTGACTTTTTAACTTCAAACAACACCTTGGAGATTTAAATCAAAATACACCCAGACAAGTCTGAACAACAATAGCAAGAAAAAAAAAATAGATTTGAAGAAAACAGCTGAAAGAACAGTCATAGAACTCATAGAGATTTGGTGCCATTGTGAAAAAGGCTTGGGTGGACTTCACCGACTTATGTGACACTTTTTTTTTCGTTCGCTTTTGGGTCCAAAATGGCTATCCTTTTACATAGTACCATAAGTCCCACACCACCGTTGCCGTCACCCCTTGACACGGGCAGAATAGTCGACATCGGCTCAGTTGTTTTTGTTTGGCAGCGTAATTTATTAAATTCGATTTTCTAAATGTTTGTTAAATTGATAGATTTATGGTTTGTTTTACACTATTTAAATGAAAATGTATAGTATATTTAAAATAGGTAAATTAGTGCATGTGGTGTTAACCTGTAAGTAATTGTTGCACTTATAAATGTCTATCGTGCACATTTAATTGAAATGTAACGTGTAAACAATTGTAGGCTAACCTAAATAAATAATAAATAAATAAACGGAAGAAAAAAAAACCCAGTCAATTTAAATATTTTGTATGTCCATTATTACGCATTTCCTCGGATATTAACAGGTTAACACATACTTAAAACTAACAAGTTCTTTTATTTGATAGCTCGAGAAAGAAAAGCAGTTACGTAAAACTCGCTACGAGATTCCACCCACTCCTCACATTTTGGTGCACCCGTCCAACGCTGCCAAGGGTGGCAAATTTAACTGCAATGTGGCCACGCTGTCACTGTTGTTAGACTATCGCATCACTGACAACAAAGAACATAGCTTTGAGGTTTGTTCGAATATTTATTTGGTTAAATCTTATGTTTTAGATTAGTATCTCATGCATTGTTTTATCTCCATATATTGGGTAGCCACTCGGCTCTAATGTGATCAAATATATATGTCGTCATTTTCTTGTCCGTTTTACATATTATAAAAGGTCCTAATAAAACTTCTGCTTTATAGAAACTGACGTTAATTTTCCTTTCTACTACCTAAAATTGAAAATATGTTCCAAGGTTTGTAGTGTAAAATAAATCCAACATTAATAGGACATTTCCAAACGTTCACTAATCATTATTTAACTTGAAAACCCTTGTCTGTCACAGTTATTCGTATTCGCCGAGCTATTCAACGAGATGCTGATGCGGGACTTCGGCTTCTACATTTACAAGACCCTATACACATTACCCGAAAAAGCAGAAGAGATTAAAGAAAAGAAAGAAGAAGATAAGGCTGAAAAGAAAGTAGAGGAGAAGAAAGATGATAAGAAAGATGAGAAAAAGGATGAGAAGCGAGAGGATAAGAGGGATGAAAAGAGGGAAGATAGACGCGATGATAAGAGAGATTCCCGTAGGCGAGATAGGAAGGTAGGTTATGGTAGAAAACTATCAATATTTTAAGATTTCTTCTTAATGTATAACTAACAACGCACCACAGTTTCCCCGCATAGGTCTCGATCCCGTAGGAATATCGTGATAAAAAGTATAATTTGTCCTAATGTAGGTCATAATTATGCTATATTTCATCAAAATCTTTTCTGCTGTTTTAACGTGAAAGCGTTACATTATTGTATGTTTGGTTATTTGGACACTAACTTTATTTTTCAAATAAATGAATAAGAAATTATTATAATAAACTTGACTATAATGTAATGTAAAAAAAAACTGGATGTTTTATAGTAGTAATACATGTTTTGAAAACTTAAGAAATAATTGTATTTTTATTAATTTATACTAAAAGAAATTAAATTATAATAAAATAAAAAAATATTAAACCCTAAAAAAAAAATTCAAGAAATTAATTATTTACAATATTTATGCTACAATAATTTTATTTTATTAATTACCTATCTCTTTTAAATTCGAGAATTATTTTCCTAATTTTTTATACACTTTTTTTTTTACACATCCAAAACCCTGAAAATAATACTTTTATCCAGCTCTTGTCACAGGAAAAAAATAAAAACACTAGGAATATAAAAGCAATAAGATAGTCTACGCCTTGTTAAAGCATTTTATTGACCCTCCACCTTTTTGTGAAGCAGGAGAGTCCCAGTGATGATGAACGCAGCGGCTCCCCCAAGCGTCGCAGCCGGGGCGTCGAACTACCCCCCGACCCGTACCTCCTACTGTCACTCGTCTACTTCGACACTTCTCGCGGAGGCAGTATGACTAAGAAAGATCTGCAGAACTTGTTCATGAGCCTCGGACTACAGCTATCTCGCTCACAAATCAGAGCTGTGCTGGAGAAGGTGTGCGTTAAGGAGATGTTTAATTACAAGTAAGTTACCTGTTTGTTTTTTTTTTCCTCAAAGTTCACTCCATCGATGGGTAAAGGTGTCCCGTACTCTCATTATACGCCTTCTCTCAACAAATGTGATGTTAAGTCTTAAAATGTAAGCTTAGATTAGGTTTTTGGTTTCATAAAATGAAATTACAGATGTTTGTTTATTCGTGTTAACATAAGTAGACTTAATATGGTATTTGACTCTATATGAGAAAAAATCTAAAAATATATTATTGAGATAGATTAGGAAAAATCTGTCGGAAAATGTTGATGAAATAGGAGCCGCCATATTATTACGACATACCGGTGTTTAAACTAATCAACTGTAAAAGTAATTTTTATTGAAATAATATCTTGCATTCAGGAACAGCAAACCAACAAAATTAGTTATTATTCTACTAATCGTCAGAAGCCCGAAAGTCTGACATCCAGTCTTACCAAAGGGTATCGTATTACCCAGTAACTGGGTTGTGGAGGTCAGATAGGCAGTCGCTCCATGTAAAATACTGGTATTCAGCTGCATCCGGTTAGACTGGAAGCCGACCCCAACATAGTTGGGAAAAGGCTAGGCAGATGATGATTCTACTAATCGTAGAATATTTGAATTTATAAACAATTATCATACAAAATATCAGCGCATTTGTTTACACAGCAAACTGAAGTCATGCCCACAGAGCATTAGGGCGTCCACTGCGTCCAGCGTTTTGGTCAACTTACGCGCGAATTATGAAAATGTTAAATTTAAATGCATTTTTATGGCATTAATCGATTTCATAAAAATGTTGTGTATTTTTAGTGTTTTTTAGCATTTTAGAATCTAATTATGACACTTTTAAAAAATGGGTGTGATACCCTATTCTGATAAATAAATAACGCATGCAGGTTTAATTAATTTGGTAACCTCTTTTTGAAAAGTAAAATAGTTTAAAACATGGCTGTACCCTTTTAACCAGAATGTCCATATTTACATAGACTATAATTATTAAGTTTAAATATTATTTTTAGGACACTGATCCAAACCATCAGAGATGTCGCATCGGGTTCACCAGAGGCGATACAAGACTTGCCTTTAGACAGCAGTATAATCATGGGCAGTGATGTGCCAACGCATGTAAGTAATTAATTTGAAAGTGGATCATCAATCACCTAGTTATCTTGATATGTAACACATAATATGTACATAAATTTACTCAATACGTACCGCGCATAATTGAGAAATATGTTATTGCCATGTAGATTGCCGAATTAGAAGAAACAATCGCTTCGGGCAACCGTAACTTGCTGCCAATTTTCAATGTATGTGGTGACGACTCTGGAGAGCAGTCCAGTGAAACGAAGGATGTCAGTGACTCAGGTAACATTTTAATTTGTTTGTTCTTTGTCTTATCACATTTAATAACCCTGTTGGACCATGGAACGAATCTGAAAATCTTTGAAATGATAATCACAGCAGGGTTGTCACATTTCATCAGTTATAAATTCCCATGTTGTAGGAATTCCAGAGTCTATTGTTACTGATCATCCATGTATTTATTTGACCATGACAGGCATGGTGATGTTCAAGTCCCGCTTGGTGGACGTGGGCGCGCTGGTGCGTGCGGAGGCGCGCAGCGCGGCCGGGCGCGCGCGCCTGGAGGCGGCGCTGGAGAGCACGCGCGCCGCGCTGCGGGCCGCGCGCGCCGCCGCCGCCAGCACGCAGCAGGCCGAGCGCGGCGCGCAGACGCAGGTGTCGGACCTCAGCGCCAGCCTCGCCGCCGCGCGCGCCAGGATCGCCTCACTCACGGTATGTGCACACTATGCTCGTCACTCTAGCTAATCCAAAACTGCACAAGAATTTGAAAACTTTCCGAGTTAAGCACTGCGACTATACTTTTGCATACATATTTCAATGCAGTTTTATATTAGTTGATCTCTACTTTATTGTTCACCAGAAAAGAACATAAGAAACTTAAACTATTAATCATACAATAGACGGGCCTTGTTGCTTTCTGCGATCTATTCCAGAGAACCTTGAAATATACAGTGATTGCCTGGACATGGAATGGGATTGTCGTTGTTCAAGTGTATACGCGTTTTGAATAAATACTTAAATAATTATTTTGTAGTTAAAATATATCCTATTCAAAAAGAAAAAGCTCCATTTTAACTTTCTTGCTAGGTACTTATTGTGTGGTTTTCATTTTCAGGCTAGCTCAAAAATATTCCATTCAGCTTTGAAGAGCATCCAGTCTAAAGTCGAGGCCGTAGTCAACATAAAATATGAAGACGACGATGTCGTGGAAATTGTCAATGGCCCAACACAGTAAGTTGAAAGATTTCAATGAGTATTTTAAATTCTACTTTAAATTTAAAAAAAAAAACTTTTTACTCATAGTCAACTGTTACTTACAGAAGCACAAAAGACAAGGAAACTAAAAAAGATACGCCGACTGAAAAACAAGAAAAGAAAGACGTAAAGGAACCTACAGTCACTAACGAACCTGCAGAAAAAACTGAGGGCAAAGTCGATATTGAGGACACTAAAGAAAAATCAGAAACAGACACTAAAATACAAGAAAGTGAAATATCTACAGCGGAGAATATGGATCTAGATGATAAGGAATAACAGTTATAAGTAAAGACCCATGAAAATTTTGGATGTTATGAGACAGACAGGCACTCATAAGATCCAACATTTCAGTTTTCTCAACAGAACTACCTACATACGAAATATTTTAACATTCAATAGTGAACTTCTTGTAGTAGTTGAATGTCATGTTTAGAGTTACTCTGTCTTAGATTATAATTATGGATTCATTGACTGTAGCAATAAAGTTGAAATACATATATTCAATTCTGATAACCAAATCCCAGTGCCTATAACACAATATACTGGTTTACTAGGATTAATACATTGTCTATCCAGTTTTTGTCTTCTTCCAAAACACGAAACTAGGTCCTCAAAGAGATGAGTAACCAGGGTAGTCGGATATACCTAGTTGATGTTTAGTAAGAAATCAATGGATGTTTTCGAATGAAATTTAATTTGATAATTGAGCTATTTGTTTTGTATTATCATTTAAATTAAATTTCATTCGAAAACCTCATTGGTTTCTTATTAACCTTCTACTATATCCGACGAGGTTACTGAAATCTGTTTTGGTGACCTACATGGCTATAATCAACCATAAAAAAAAAAACTAAGTTTATAATTAAATTGTATAGGATAGGATCGAAAGGGCTTTTTGATGACTAAGCTACCGTAGTTTTTCACTACTGAGCTTATATTTGTGACCTTGGTTCTATCTTATCGTACCTCGATTAATTTCGGCGGGGGAAGGTATTTGATTAAAATCTGATTCACAACTAAAAAATATGGGAGTCCCATTTAATACCATTGTATGACTATTTCATGAAAAAGTTATGCAATAAGACGTATTGATGATTTTAAAGATTATGATCTCGTTCATAATAAAGCCTGACGACCTACAAATTGCAAAAAACTTAAGAAAATTTGCATTATGGGCCTTCCCTTCCCTCCTAAGTGTCCGCAAAGTTGTAAAGCGGATTGCAAGTTGAATACCGCTGCTACAAGCTCATATTAGGGCATTCAGTAAATTGATTGTAAGTACTTGTAACATCGTGTATATCTAAATACATCTAAACTATTTTTTTAAGAAGTATTAGTTATTCCATTTTATTAAAATGGTAGGGTAAACCTTATTGAATATTCTGACAATTCCCGAGTCCAACAAAAATGTACTGAAGTTTGTCGAATTTTCAGTGTCAATGTGGTTATTTTCTATTTGAGTGTGACATTTCTTATTGTAGTAGTGGATAAAAAGCATTCTAGTGCTTTTATTGGACTAGATTTAAGTATTTCTGTGCATTTAAATGCAATAAAGATTCACAAAATAAACAAAGGGTTATTTCAATGTAAGTTGAGCTCCCTCATAATATATCGACGGTCCCTAATCTAACAACAAAAACCATCTACACGCGCCACGGCAAACATTCCTGATGCGCTGCAACGCCATGCAACCACATCAGTTTCGGGCGCCAGCCGCCTCTTGATACGCGCGATTACAAAAAGCGTAAGAAAAATTAATTCCGCGGGTCTACCTTGGAGCTTTTACCATAATGAACGACTTGCTGGGACGCTATTGTTCCAGCCGACCGAAAACGGCCCCACTATAGTTCGGCAGTGTGCAACGTTGGAAACTGCAACTCTCCGGTAAAATTTTCTATTTAAATAAAAATACAATTATACCAAAACTTTTACAAATTTTATAAACCTGCCAAACTGCGTGCGTGATTTGTAGTTAGGGGATCTTCTATAGGGATTGAACATAAACTATAGGCAAATACTGTTATAATAATATCTTTATTTTAGGTACTTAATTAAATTATTTTACTAAATATTAAACTATTTTACTATTGCTTTATCAAAGAATAGGTAAACCTTAATCAATGTAGGTGATATATCTCAATAATAATTTTAATTATAGGTACTAATCTTAAATAATATTCTAAAATTATAAAATATTTATAACGTACAGTTGAATATGACGAGTAGGTATAATACATTAAATAGCATCATTGGATATACATTTGAAAGAGAGACTATACCACAAAATAATTATTGACATGATTCCTGAAATATTTACAAAATTTATGTATCTTATTATTTAACCGGGTACGTACCGCTATTTACTATTGTCTTTATATAAACGAGGATGGGATAAGCACGCTTCTCTAGGTTCCCTTTAGGGTGGTTGCACATCTGACAACAAGATGTATCGAGCTACTATATATATTTTTTGGGAATGACATCTCACAAGTCATTCTAGGAGGTTTTCGGCTGCTTAAACGTGTGCGTTACTCCAGCGGAATGTCGCTTTTCAGGATTTCGGCTTGACAGATAATTAGTACCCCGTCTCGTGTAAATGTGCCCGAAATTTAGAATTTGTGCTGCCAGCCGATCCAAGGATATTCACGAAAAACAGATTCCGCTGGAGTAACGTCACCCCAGCGGCATGTTTTTTAACCGGTGGTCGTAGCTGAATACAAACTAGCTACTTAGATAGATCTAATTTGTGCCATTGTGCTAACCTTCTTAAATTTGTAGCATTATATTTGAATTTAGTTGGTACAGGTGCGTACAAATGGTTTAAATAACCATTTTCTTACTTTTATATTAAAATGTAACGTACAGGGTTATCAGAGAGTAGTAACTTTATTGACGAGCTTATTAAAACACAGTGTTAACAAAACAACATTTCACATAGTATATAATGCTATTTTATTTAAATTCAAAACAAAAACAAAATCTGTCAACAGTATTTTTATTTTATTGTTAGATAATGATCTTTTTTAGCAATAACAAATACAATTTATCGACAAATATACATAATGTAGTCTTTAATAAATTGCTGTAGGTAGTTATGTTTTCTGTAGGTATTTATGTTCTAACATTTGACTGAAAGTTTAAAGATTTGCAAATCCTCAATATAATATGGCTTCCATACTGTGGGTACGTACGTGTTTTACAAAACAATAAATAATTTTATGTAACACTTTTGTGTGAGACAGTTTCTAAAAACGTAATCTTGTACTACAAATTTAAGAAGGTTGGCACAATGTACTGCGCAGCCTTTGTTCGGTTAATCGTGAAATTTCTTTTCCCATGGTTTGTTTCTTCTATCTGAGTAGTTACAAGGATTTTTCAGCTGAAACTTTAAGGATAAACAATTGAATAAAGGTACTAATTATTCGTCGAATCATAATTACCGTCACTTAATAATAACTCATGTATTGGAGTGTTACATTTTAGCGTAGCCAGATTTTAATTAAAATGGAACAACTCTCTGAGGAGTTGGAATAGAAACATCTAATTTCGCATGATGCTGTGAGTTCATAAAAGGTATAAACCACCATAATTGGTAAGTTTCTAGGGTTTCTCATTGAAGCGCAAGGATCGATTTTAAGGTTTTTGAAAAACAATTTCTTATTTTTCAACGGTATCGATTATAGAAAAAATAAAATTGTACAACATACGCACAAATTAAGACCCATAGTCGTAAAAAAAATCGTAGTTGTATGTCATGCCGTTTAAGAGATACGGCAATTTGCTAAACGTTACTCCAGCGGCATCTTTAATAACTCTGAAACCTCAAGACGCACAAATTTCATTTTTTAGGCACAAATTAGATCTATCTAAGTAGCTAGTTTGTATTCAGCTACGACCACCGGTTAAAAAACATGCCGCTGGGGTGACGTTACTCCAGCGGAATCTGTTTTTCGTGAATATCTTTGGATCGGCTGGAAGCACAAATTCTAAATTTCGGGCACATTTACACGAGACGGGGTACTAATTATCTGTCAAGCTGAAATCCTGAAAAGCGACAACATTCCGCTGGAGTAACGCACAGGCTTAAAAGGACTTGCCACAATAAATTAAGGCCTCCAGCCAGGGATTACAAACTTAAAACTAATTTCAATCGCGCCTATTTATTCGCTCGACACTAACACATGATCGGTTGAATGTGTCTGTGTGGCTTAAATTTTTTATTACTTGCCCGTTCCGGCGGTAGCCAACCATAAGGCTGGTTGTAGATCTGACAGAAGATGCGGTATCTTCTGTCAGATGTACGACCTGCCTTATAGTTGACTTCCTTGTACAGTCGCCAGCAGCTCAAGCTATCCCAAACTGTCAAATTTTCCCAGTTGAACATAAACCTTATTCCTTTGTAATAAAGTTGAAAAACTATCAAAGAAATTTGACAGACTGGGGTAGATTGATGTGCTGGCCGGTGTACACACGTGACATGGTCAAAGAACAATGGCCTGATAGTATGTTATCATGTCATTGTGTGCACAATATTATATTTAGCTAATGCATACTAGCTTCGTTGAATATCATGTTATGTCGTGTGTTTCAAACCACGTTAACTTTTATAGTAGAATGAGTACAGGTACAGTTGCTATGGTGTTGCTGATTTAAACGCAAGGCTCCACATAGTTCCCTGGGAAGAGACCCGTGACACCGTCCATGACGCCTTCCCACCAGCCGTCATCGTTCTTCTTCAACACGTAAATCACGGCACTCTCTTGGAATGATAACTCGTCTTCTTTGTCGGCGTAATAATCGTATATCGCGACAACTAAAACCATTGCATAGAGTTATAATATGTGGTTACGATCTGTGCAAAATTGGGTCTTAAATATGGATATTTATGTACTATATTACCTTTTTCAATGTAGTTCTTGGGCACCCATCCAGGTAAATCTTCCTCATCTGGTACTATTGCAGGAACTGCGTTTGTGTATGGAGACATAGTACCCATCTTGTTCTAAAATTGGAAACAAACAAGAAATAATGAATTACGATACAACAATCATGTCTAAATCTGGATATATCTTAATATCCAGCTTGCCACAATATCAATCTCACCTGCATGGAACCTAAGCCGACAGGTATTGTCCAGTGATTGGATTGTCGCCAATAGCAAGACTAGATAGGACTGGTGGCTCTGAACTAGCTCTTTTGTCATCAAAATCTTGTAAGTATACAGGATAAGTTTTTAATCAGTGCGCAAACTGTAACCATGAATGAATTCAGCATATCATTTTAGACACCCCAGCACAATTTTTTTTCGCCGGTTATACAAAAAAATAATCAGATGTTTCATAGAAAAGTGCAATACTTATACGGTCAAATTGTATGGAACAGCTGATTTTTTTTGTATTATCATTTTTATTTTTAGTTAAAAGCTTATCCTGTAGATAAACACAATATCATACATTCATATGGTGAGGTCTGCCGAAGCCCTCGTGCGCCAACTCATCATCCATCGGTGGAGGCGGCAGCGGTGGTGACACAGAACCGCCGCGGATGGAACCTCCTCCCGCCGAAGACGAAGACGCACGCTGTAATTGTTGCACATGCTAATAATGGCGTTAATGTCTGATGGTATACTCCAGTTATTATAGGATGAGCACTGACAGTTTGGTTTTGTTATCCTGGTTTACATACATAGGTACATAACATCACGCTTTGTTTCCCCGAAGGGATTGGCTATAATTATAGTACACCCACATTTCGTCAGTTATGTATTGTTACAGTCCTAGGTAAAAGGGGGCGAGCCTATTGCCATCAACCGGCCGAGAATCCAGACTCCGAGCTGCTACTGAAAAATTACAGATAGCAAAACCCAATAACACTGACCGACCTGGGAATTGAACCCGGGACCTCATGCTGACTAGAGATCAACGAGGCAGTTATAATGCCTGTCTTTTATAAGTCGCTTAAAATGAGCGTTAACAGAAGGGCAATTCTAGTAATTTTATGAATGTTCACAGTCTGATCTCAGTCTCAAACTGTCAAAAACACCTCAAGTTTCCATATATTTTTGACAAGTTTTTGACATTTTTGTTTGTCGCCGAGATGAGACTGCAACTAGATTTCAAGGTTTTTAATTACAAGAATTGGCCACCTGATTTTTACCCTGATGCCAGTATGTAAACTGGCAATTCAAGCCTTATTAGGTCTGGATAACAATCATAAATGCTTTGAACTGTCAGAGCTCTTCCGAAAATGGCCAAAGTATAATGTTTGTTCCGGCGAAAAGTTGAAGTGCGACTATACCCAGACAGCCGGATAGAACTAGGAGAACTTGGCGATAGACCAACTCGATTGGATTAGGTTCAAAGAGAAAGACTATGCATAGGTTTGTTAGGTTGACATGATCACATGACGACAGCAAAATTAGGTCGACCACTTATACAACGATATAGGGTTGGTCATGCATTTTATGACGCACAAGCTACACTTTGTTCTAACCAGCTTTATGGCCCATCTACACGGAGTTTCTCGCCCGTATTGTAGCGTGAATTTGCTTGCTATACTCGTCACGCCATTCGCGCACTTATTACATTTAGATTAAAGCTCATTTTCAGAATTATTTCGTCTAGACTAGATGATACGAGGCGTGAAAACTCTCTCCATGTAAAGGAACCTTAGGTATAGCCATATTTCGGCTTTCAGCTGCAACATATGTTTGTACTAGAAGGTGGATCACTACGATGGTTCATTGGGGTAGGATTTGAACTCACGACTTCCCAATCGCTGATGTTGGGCTATTGGATCTAGTCAAAAGAAATTTCGGTAAATTAACCTGCATTTGAAATGTTATTTTTTGTACTTGCTTCACATTAGGTAATCATTATAAGATGTTAGTGAGAACTGAGGTCAAAGCACATTAAAGGCTCGTGCAGAATAGCGCGTCGCTTTACTTGTAGGAACAATTTCTATGAAAACTTAATGGAAATTGTTCTAGAACTGTCGGGTCGCGCCTTTTTGAAGAAGCCTTTTACTGACATCATCAGAGGCAGAGGCAGTCGTTCTCAATGTGATGGAAGTACAAAAGCTGTTATTAACAGATTTAATAGAATTGAATTTTACAAAGAAACAATACAAACCTGTCCAGGCAGACTCATGGAATGTTGACTGTGTTCGCCATCAGAACCAATCAATGGAGATGGTGGTGCTGAAATTGTAACAATTGTCTTGTTATTAAATGTATAATATTATCAAGTTTTATTGTAAGTTTTCGAGTATTATGACATTATTTGGAGAAAGAGATTTAACAAAGTTGTAATACTAACGTGGCATACTGGAATGCAAATCTTGTTGTGAGTAGTTAGAAGTAGTTTGATGCTGATTTGGATGTACCATTCCCACCTGGAATAAAACAAAAGAAAGTGATTAGGACAAAGATAATAGGGTATTTTAATATGAGAAAAATTCTAAAAATATATTATTGAGATGGCTTAGGCAAAAAGCAGTCGGAAAATGTTAGTTTTAGTTAATGAAATAACAAAATACATTTTAAAATTCAATTCAACGATTTCAGTTTTTTTCATCTGTTTTTAAACACCATGAAATAGTAGCCGCCATGTTATTACGTCATACCGCTGAATAAACTAATCAACTGAACAACTTTGTACTTTTATTATTTTCGTAACTAAAGTAATTTTTGTTAAAATACATTCAGGAACAGCAAACCAACGATAAGTAGAATAATAACTCATTTTTTCAATTACACACAATTATCATACAAAATATCAGCGTATTTGTTTACTTAGCAAACTGACGTCATACCCACAGACCAATATGGCGTCCACTGCGTCCAGCGTTTTCGTCAAATTACGCGCGAAATATGAAAATGTTAAATTTAAAACAATAATAATATTGTCTAATGCGGACGGACATAAACAGTAGATAATTACAAATATGCGCGGCCGGGCGGGCAATGATTGTTCAAGTAAGCATGCGTTGAGCCGTGAACTCTTGAGCGATCGGTGCGTGATCAGTTCACTCGGGGAAAACGAAACGCGAGTGTTGATGGCCGAAATGACCCAAAGGATATAGCTAATCTGTTCATGGAGCACTTTAAAGTACGCTCTCCTCTGGGTCCTTCGACCACTAAGCCAGATGGTGGGCCCACCGTGGCGGGCGAGGAGCCTTTACTTATGTTTACAGCGAAACAAAAAAAAAAGTGCTAAACAGTATGCGTGGAGGTAAATCTCCTGGCCACGATGGGCTCAGTATTGAGCACTTAAAATATGCTGGAGTACACGTGCCGAGGGTCCTGTCCATGTTCTTCAATATGTGCATTAGCCATTCATACTTACCCGATGATTTGATGAAAACTACTGTGGTGCCCATAGTGAACAACAGGACAGGAGACATATCGGACAAGGAGAACTATCGCCCGATCTCTCTAGCGACAACTGTAGCGAAGCTATTCGATAGTGTGCTTGAATCTTGTCTGGATAAGTACATAAACATACATGACGCGCAGTTCGGGTTTAGACCTGGACTGTCAACTGAAAGCGCGATTCTGGTTCTTAAGCACACTGTCCAATACTACACTGAACGGAAGACTCCGGTATACGCCTGTTTTCTGGATCTCTCCAAGGCCTTCGATCTCGTTTCGTATGAAGTGCTTTGGAGAAAGATGGAGGACAGGGGTATACCGCCGGAACTATTGAAAATATTTCAATACTGGTACGCGAATCAGACTAATTGTGTTAGGTGGTCAAACTGCCTCTCAGAGTCATACGGGTTGGAATGCGGAGTGAGACAGGGCGGGGTGTCCTCTCCAAAGTTGTTTAACCTTTATGTAAATGACCTCATAGTCGAGCTCAGCGGCATGCGTGTCGGTTGCCGGGTGGGGGTGTTAGTGTGAACAACATCAGCTACGCGGACGATATGGTGTTGTTGGGCCCGACTGCGATGTCAATCAGGGAAATTTGTTTATTTGTTAAATGCACGATGTACACAACCATATTTATAAGCTAAGCTTAAAACTAGTGGTACATGACCCTGTTAGGGCGCAGCAAGATAACTTAAAACTAAAAACTAATAATACATACCTATTCTGTGAGATCTAACATGACGTAGAATAGGGTCTTACATACTTAAATATTATATTAATTAAACTTATATCTAGCTTTATACATTAAAAAGAATACATAATAAAATTAACACATGGATATAATATTTAAACTCTATAGTTACATTTATCTTCCATAAACTCAAGGATGCTATAGTAACATTTTTTTAAGAGCAATGCCTTTAACCTCGCTTTAAATACACATAGAGTCCTCGTGGACCGTATATATTCAGGTAATTTATTATATATTTGTATGCTACGATATTCTGGGCTGTTTTTGTACATTTGTAGTCTAGGTGCTGGAAGAATTAATTTGGTTTTGCGGCGCTCGTTCTTATCAAAATTAAACATTTTTAGGTTTTTCTTAACAAAAGTAGCTATTTCTAATATGTAGATGGAGGGCAGAGTTAGCATTTTTTCTTTTATAAAGTGGGGTTTGCAGCTGTCTCTAGGTTTTATTTGAAATAATATTCGCATACATTTCTTTTGTGCAATGAATAAATCATTCGCATCTACACTGTGTCCCCACATGATGATACCGTAGCGTAGCCACGCGTAGGCATATGCGTAGTATGCAGAGAGGGCACAGTGAGTTTTTGTGTTTGATTTTAGCACACTGAGTCCATATGAAAATTGTGATAGTTTAACTTTAGTATTTTCGACATGTTTTTTCCAATTTAAGTGAGAGTCTAATGTGATACCTAGTAATTTAAATTCTTCAACTTCTTCAATATGGATAGTGTCTGTTATATCTTTTAGGTTAATTTTCTGTTTTTGGTAGGGTTTAAATTGTATAATTTTCGTTTTTTTGTTGTTTACTTCAAGATTGTGATTCTGAAGCCAACGTTTTATGAGGTTATAAGTTTCAATAATTTCTGCGTTATACTGAAGGTTGTTAGTAGGGGTTTTAAAGAGTATGGAGATGTCATCAGCGAACAACACACATAGTTGGTCACAAATTTTTGGCAGGTCGTTAATGTAGACAAGGAAAAGTATACATCCTATTACACTACCTTGTGGAATTGACCAGTTCGTGGTTAGTATATTCGAGCGCACGTTTTGTAACTCATACGTGTCGTCATCTAGGTGTTCTATCTGTACACACTGTTTCCTATCAGCGAGATATGATTTTAACCAGTCCAGTGCGCCTCCCCTGATGCCAACTCCATTTAATTTTGATAAAAGGATCGAGTGAGATACTTTGTCATAGGCTTTAGTCATGTCTAGGAGGAGACCTATTGCATAGTTTTTATCTTTAATATGTGTAAGTATTTCTTGTGTGTATTTATAAACAGCTAGGGTCGTCGATCGGTTTGTCCGGAATCCAAATTGGTTATTGTCGAGAATGTCGTATTTATCAAAGAATCTACACATACGTTTGGTGGCTACTTTTTCAAATATTTTTGAGAATGCTGAGAGAAGTGCTATTGGTCTGTATTGGCTAGGGTCATCAGCATTTCCGGCTTTTTTTGGTATAGGTTTAATTATTGCTATTTTTAGTCGGGACGGGAACGTATTGTTGAGCCGCACGATTGATGTTTGGTTACCACTAGCGCCATCTCTTATCGAATAGCGGAATTAATGGTCAGGAGCTTTCTAGAAAGTTCGATGCTAGAACTTTCTGGAACTATCGACATGTGTTCGGTCAGGGCCGATATGTACTCGAACATTCTAGATGCTTCTACGGTAGAAGGTTCTGGAACTATCCGAGGGCCCTATACACGGTGAAATTTAAATGGTTGTTTTCCCGCAGCGAAATGGTTTTGTCTTGGTAATACAATAGTTTTATAAACAAATAAAATATTAGAAACAAAAAAAGGCAGATTAACCATTGTGAAAAACAAAACTCGAAAGCGACCACGAACCAATAGTTCCGATACCTACGCTCTGCGCAAGCCGGGCGCCGCCGCCGCCGCCGAGCGGCCGCGCGGCCGTTGACCCGCGTGCGTTTCAATCAGCTGATCGTATTCTTGATAATAAGCTGTACCCAACAAGCTATTCAAATTTTCCCTTCATACTTTTACGAGCTTAGGACCGTCATAAATACTTTTTAGCTGCAATTTACTGAACAAGAAATTAACATAAAAATTAATTAATAAAAAAAAGTTTATCATAATTTTCGGACTTAGATACCTAAAAAAGTTTGAGGCGTCTTTCAAAATTTTAATCAACTTATTTACAATAATTTTAATTAATTTGACTACCTACTTTTAAATGTTCACAATTTACAAAAGTACGAGTAGGTACTTACACTTCACGGTAACGGAGTAATTGTTCGTAGTGCAAGCAGTGCAACTGCAAGCCACTACGTTGAATACACAATGGAGCACGTTTTAATTGATTGCCTTTCAATTTTAAAAAGGTGTCTCTGTCACTTCTTACGATATTGAAATGAGGTGGCCATTAATTATGCTGGCCCACACATTATCACAAAAACGCTCTTGATGCGCACACTCGCGAATAACATGTGGGTTATTTAACGCCCAAAAATGTTCGAGTCTAACTCGCGTAAAAGTTCCTTCATCTGTCCACAAAATGTTCGCATTTTGACTGTCGATTAACCACTGACAAAAAGTAATTCTGTTCTGCGCGTCGTTTTCATGGAGGGCATGAACTCTGCGATAATCATAAGGATGAAGTCCTTCAGAGTTGAGTACTTTCCAGACGTAGTATTGGCTTACGCCAAACCTAGCCGCAGCCTTACGTGTACTTCGCCGAGGATCCCGTTCGAAGTACTCGATGATCTATTCGTCGAGCTCTGGCGAAATAACGGCCGATCGACCTCTGCCCTGTGCAACTGCTGATGTCCGGAACTGCTCATGATCGTCGAGTAGCCGCTGTGTCGCTGCTACGATCGTCCGGGTCGATGGCGAAGACGAAGCGACTCCAAGAGTGGCAACTCCGCGTAAAGTCGACGGGCATCAAGGGTGTCATAATCAGCCCTAGCGTACAGATGCACCATAGCGACGTACCCCAAATTGCAATCATTGTAATGTCGATCCATTGCACTGATAACGCGTGTTTCACGTACGACATTCGCGGGAAAACTAAGCGCGCCGCCGCCGGCGCCGCGCGCCGTACCGCTCAATGGGAAGCCGGCGCGCTGCTTGGTTTGTAATTGTTGTTAGTTTGTAGTTTATGCCGTATCATTACACGCGAGAGCTTATTTTGCTTTGAACATTTATAAATCGGTCTTTTCTTTGTCGGCGCCGCGGCTGTGTTTTGTGTTGTTGCGTGAAAACTAATTTATGACTTAGTACTACATACGAGAGTTTATTTTGCTTTGAACATTTATGCATGATTGTTCCTTTGTCGGCGCGGCGGCGGCGGTGCGGCGGCGCGTGCGTTTCGAGTAATACCTACAAGTTACCTCCAGTGTTACTATTGATTCTCACGCTTTCGAGTTGATGAATATTTTTTTAATTATTTCAAAACAAAAAACTTTTTTTTTTTTTTACTTTTACTCTATGGTTCGAAGGGACTCCTTATGGCAAGTTGTTCTGCCGCGGGAAAACAACCATTAAAATTTCAGCGTGTATAAGCGGGAACGGAGCGCGTCCCGGCGTAGTTCATTGGAAGCGATACATGCGAGAACATCTAAAGCGATCTTCAAGTGCGACTTAAGAGTGATCCGTAGTGCTATTGTGTTGTGTTATTAGTGAGTTTAATTAAAGTGTAATTTCTGGTAATTGACATCGGCAGTTTTTAATTGTCACGAACCCCTAGCTCGTAACAGTATTTTCCGTAAAAGATTGGTTTATAAGGTATGTTAGCAGGGGGGTGAGTTCTAGGACACATGCCTTTATTAATGTTTGTGGTATCTCGTCAATGCCACAACTGTGTTTGTTTGGAAGGCTTTCGATAATATCAAATATCTCTTTTTCTGTAACAGGTTCTAAGAACATGGAGTTAATAGTGGGCGTAATTACTTCATGGTCCTTGGGACTATGCAAGATGTTGTTTTGCGTGTTTGGGGAGCCTACGGAAGCAAAGTATTGATTGAAGCTGTTTGCAATAGTGTAGGGGCAGTTTGTTGTGTTGTTATTTATGTTTATTTTTATGTTGTCACTGTGAATCTGTTTAGGTTTTTGTGTTATGCGTTTAATTATACGCCACATAGTTTTCGTTTGCTGAAGGTTTGTGAAGAATATGCCGCATCACATGGTCTTATTTATAATGTAAGGAAAACCGAGTTCACGGTCTTCAGGGCCGCTGGCAAGTGCCCAGACACCATTCCTTCAATTACTTTGAACGGCGCTAATATAAAGCAGGTAACCAAGTTTAAATATCTGGGCCACATACTTGTCGACGACCTTAAAGACGATGATGACGTGGAAAGGGAGCGCAGGGCATTGGCGGTCCGCGGGAACATGTTGGCGCGCAGATTTTTTCGTTGTACCGATCAGGGTGCTTACTCTCGAATATAATTCCGATAGATCGTCATTGGAATTGTTAGTCAAACGTCAGGGATTGGCTCGACTCAGTGAGTCCAGCCAATCCCTGACGTTTAACTGATAATTCCAATGTCGATCTATCGGAATTATATTCGAGAGTAAGCACCCAGGTCAAAATAACCTTGTTTAAAGCTTACTGTCAAGGGTTGTACAAGGGAAGTCTGTGGTTCAACTGTTCGCGGGGGACGCTAAATGCCTTGCGCGTCCAATATAATAATGTTTTCAGGATGATGTTGAAACTCCCTCGTTTCTGTAGTGCCTCGGGGATGTTTGCCCAATCGCGTACTGATGGTTTCCATGCTGTCATCAGGAAAAAGGTGGCATCGCTTGTGAGGAGAATTCGAGGGGGTAGCAACAGCATCCTGAGAGTCGTGGCTGAAGACCCGAGAGCTCCTGTACTGAGGCATCTCATGCGGAATCATTGTGCGCATGAAATGCCTCGCAAGTACATGACTCACTAAGTGTTTTGATAAAATTAAATAATAATAATATATTACTAATCCTAGTGTATAAGGTGTGTATCTACTAACAAAATTGGTTCCTATGTTGTCCCGAATAAAACAATTTGAATTTGAAACAATAAAATTAGCAATCTATAATAGATAGGTACTTAAACCATATCTATACTATAATATTATTTTAAATAAATTTAATATTATAAAGCTGAAGAGTTTGTTTGGTTGAACGCGCTAATCTCAGGAACTACTGGTTCGAATTGAAATATTATTTTAGTGTTGGATAGCCTATTTATCGAGGAAGGCTATAATATCACGCTTAGACCCTTAGAAGCCCAGCAAAGATAAAAAAAAGTCACGAATACGAAGTACTCGCACGGGCACGGCGAAGCGACAGTGTGGGTCGGGGGAGCAAGAAAGACGCGTACGAAGTCGCGAGCAGAAGCCAGTATACCTATAAAACGATAGCGCCAACTACTTTAATACGAGTTTGTAGGTACTGGCTGACTTCCCGGCGAGCGAAACAGCGGCGATGCATGTGTGCATCGTCTAACGTCGATTCGATTCAGTTTGCAACGATGTTTTTGTACGTGCGAACTATAAGTTGTGCTAGACTATCGCCTAACTGCTCATCACTGATACTCAGATCTCTGTCGGACCACGATGCCTGGTGAGACAACGTGATTTTTGGCCACGCCTGCTTGTGAATTCGAGCCCATTTAATGGTCTCGAACTCACTAGTAGGCCCCATTAAAGGTTCATCCCGCCAGCCAGAGCGTAAACGCTTCGGCGTCCCTCCCACGCCAAGACAAAAATTCGGCGCAAATACCTACAAAAAAGAATAGGGGATTCCAACATTTTGTTGGTAACCAATTAATCATTGCTTTTCGTCCTCTATTGTTTTAATAAAATATTACTCTTAACATCATTATTTTATTTATTTGACCCTAAAATCATGCTTCTTGATTCGCTTACGGTGGCGTTTTGGGCACGTTTTCATTTGTTGGCTATACCCGACGGTGGCGGTCAAAAAGTTATTGCTACACTGAATAGTTGTACCCTAATTGAATTAAAAAATTTAAGATGTTAGTAGTGTATGTATGCAGTTGTTGGTAAATTAATAAATGTTTTTAAACAAATTACCTGGGGTTGTGCTACAGGCAAGGTGGAGTACCCTGGTGGCCGGCGCGGGTAATTTGGCGCGTAGTGTGAGGGCACTTGTGGTGGAGCCACAGCAGGAGGGGTGCGGTACTCCCGAGATGATTTACCTGTTACAGAATTAGGATTATGGATAAGTCACAATTGCCCTCTCTTCTAGATTGATTATTTGCAATTGCATCATTCTACTGCCCTCATCGCAATTTATTTAGTTGTAGTGACACAATGTAAACAGAGACGACGCCTGCGATTTAGAGCGCGTGTCCCCCGCTCGCCAATCGTCTCAGTTTTTGTGTCGGAATGTTGTTTAAAGCAAATGTAATATGTGTCAATTTTATAGTACAATAAAAACACCAAGTTTTAACTAACCGTATGAACTTTCATTTCTGCGACTCCCAACCGAACATTCCTATCAAGTGTTACCTTAGTGTAGCAAAATAGTGTTGATAAATTGTTTAAAGGTACAAAATATGTGCTCTGGCACCTGACGTAAATACAGCTTACCCCAGTTTAGGAGCCAGAACTAAATTTTCTTTTGTTATTGATTAATGCACATTACAATAAGGGCTGCTCATACAATACTTAAATATGCAACTTGGCAACTAATTTGGTTGGTTAATCATTATCTTATTGAGATTATGTATACTTTTACTTATAGGAAGGTTTACCAAGAGTGCCACGCCCCAATGTTCCAGTGTTGGCCGCAGCTGCAGCACGCACAGCAGCTGGTGGTGTGGGAGGCTTAGTGGTGGGAGCAGGCAATGTTGCCGCACTCGGGACAGAGCCTGACCGCCGGCCTCGGGGAGTACCGCTTGTAGCTCCATTCCAACGAGCACCATGACCAATGTCATCTAAAGCTGATAAATATTTTTTATAGTGAGCATAAATATTTTGTCTAAAATATAAGGAGAAAAGTGGTGGTGATAAATAATAGATAATCGTAAAGGACACACCTGTGTACATACCTGTATAATCAATACTCTTTCTCACATATTTGATAGGTTTCTCTGGGTTAGCAGGAGCAATGATTTTGTACTGCCTGTTGGTCACTTTATTGGCAGTCAGCACTCCAATCTCTCTCCTTGCCACCTTCTCCTTATGAATGGAGACAGTCTGAGCAATATGGTTCATTTGGCCTTCCATTTCAGCCAACTGCATAGTTTGTAATTCTAATAGTTGCAGGAAGTTGTATGCCAAAGTATTTATTTGATAAGCTACACTGGCTAGTGATTGTGTCGTGTAGTTCTTGGTGCTCTCTAGAGCGAGCCTCTTGTTTTCAGATTGAAAGTAGTTAGCTTCGCAGTAATCAGCTACACGCTCGAGATTCGTGTGGCTGTCTGTTAGATGGCTGCGCCCCTCGGGGATCTCGGTTTGCAGTAACGCTGCTAACTCGGCCATTTTGATGATGCTAAAATCATTCACTAGAACATTTACACTAAAGAAGAAAATGTGCTTATTTTTTTATTGTTACAGGCAAATAAATAACACAAATACAGGATACATTTACGACCCACAGGAAGTTTCAGAGCAATCTTTACTTTACCTTTTTAGTGAACCTGGGCTATAAATTCCTTGAAAATGTAATTAATTACAGATTTATATTAGCACATCATCAATCACAATATTAATGTAAATGTAAGTGTACAAGATAAATAAAAATAACAGGAAACAAAAGTTTTGGGTGGGACGTTGCAATGAGTGACACAAACAAGGGGCGCATTCCGTATTAGACAAATAGTGATAATATCGCGAAGCCAACCAAAATAAAAATCAATATTAAATTTTTTGACTATTCAATTTGGTCGGGTTCGCGATAATATCACTTTTGTTGCATTTCGGAACACGCAAAGGTTGACTCAGTGTTGCCAACTCCTAAAAATTCGAGTCGCTAGACTCAATGTCAAAAGTCGCCAGAAAGTCGCTAATTGATTTTATCAGGGACGGGCTCAGGATTTTGTTCTGGGAGTGCATAAAAGGCTAGTGGCGGTGATATAATTATATTTTTTTTAAATACTGATGTTTGTTTAAATATATTACCATCATTATAACAATCACATAAATTGTTGTTGCAATGACAATTTGCTAGAAATACTAGAAACATGCAATTGCATTGTAGCGGCACTACAAATAAAAATGTTTCGCAACAAATATCGAGAAACACAAAAAGAAAAGTGGCGCGCAATGCCACAGGCGAACTAAATGAGCAATTCTGCATCGCACAATCAGAGTTTTCCACGACACTCGAACATAATACAAAAATCCCGACCTCAACTGTTGGGCAATTGCCCGGACCAGACACAATACCCGTCTGGTCGGAGGATCCTCCTTTACCATCATAAGTATGAGTGAACTTTACACCCTGGTCCTCATACCCCTAAAGCATTTATAAAAAAAAAGAATTCTAATTAGATTAAGAAATCTACGTTTTGAGAAATTAAGCAAGCGCGTTTGCGTTTTCCTTAATACATCTTAGCGCTATAAAATTATGTATTGAAATAAGAAAAAAAATATTTATTGCAAGCTCTAAAATTGTTTTGATTTGTATACAGTATGTACTCCAAAAGTCGTCTGATAAGCGAAAAAGTTGCTAAATTGGCAACACTGCGTTGCCCTCATAGAGACTGTGTGGCCAGGCCTGATTTTCACTTTACCTAGGCTTAGCCGCAGTTTACCCCAGATTCACTAAATTCACTTTGAATAAATTCATTTACTTTACAAATAAAACAATGAGGTAGTTTTACTCTCACATCATAAATGTGTACTCTGCATCGACTGGATAGTTAACTTTGTTTATATAAATACTATTGTTTTTATCTATGATTGTTTTTGAGGGTGTGAAGTTAACGCAAGATTACTGTAAGTTTTACTGACTGCGAATTATACTCTATCAATGCCAAAGATAGCCTATTATCTACAGAGCTCGGTCTTGACGACTGAATACAGAAAAAAGGCTCTCTCTACGGTTGCACATTATTTATAGGAAACGATTCCATAACATTTCTAAGATAGCATTATCTTTTTTATCAACACCTATAAATACACGCTGAAATTTTAATGGTTGTTTTCCCGCGGCAGAACAACTTGCCATAAGGAGTCCCTTCGAACCATAGAGTAAAAGTAAAAAAATAAAAATGTTTTTTGTTTTGAAATAATTAAAAAAATATTCATCAACTCGAAAGCGTGAGAATCAATAGTAACACTGGAGGTAACTTGTAGGTATTACTCGAAACGCACGCGCCGCCGCACCACCGCGCCGACAAAGGAACGATTGTGCATAAATGTTCAAAGCAAAATAAACTCTCGCATGTGGTACTATGTCATAAATTAGTTTTCACGCAACAACACAAAACACAGCCGCGGCGCCGACAAAGAAAAGACCGATTTATAAATGTTCAAAGCAAAATAAGCTCTCGCGTGTAATGATACGGCATAAACTACAAACTAACAACAATTACAAACCAAGCAGCGCGCCGGCTTCCCATTGAGCGGGACGGCGCGCGGCGCCGGCGGCGGCGCACGGGCGCACTTAGTTTTCCCGCGAATGTCGTACGTGAAACACGCGTTATCAGTGCAATGGATCGCCATTACAATTATTGCAATTTGGAGTACGTCGCTATGGTGCATCTGTACGCTAGGGCTGATTATGACACCCTTGATGCCCGTCGACTTTACGCGGAGCTGCCACACTTGGAGTCGCTTCGTCTTCGGCCATCGGCCCGGACGATCGTAGCAGCGACACAGCGGCTACTCGACGATCATGAGCAGTTCCGGACATCAGCACTTGCACAGGGCAGAGGTCGATCGGCCGTTATTTCGCCAGAGCTCGACGAGTAGATCATCGAGTACTTCGAACGGGATCCTCGGCGAAGTACACGTAAGGCTGCGGCTAGGTTTGGCGTAAGCCAATACTAGGTACGTCTGGAAACTACTCAACTCTGAAGGACTTCATCCTTATGATTTCATGCCCTCCATGAAAACGACGCGCAGAACAGAATTACTTTTTGTCAGTGGTTAATCGACAGACAAAATGCGAACATTTTGTGGACAGATGAAGGAACTTTTACGCGAGTTAGACTCGAACATTTTTGGGCGTTAAATAACCCACATGTTATTCGCGAGTGTGCGCATCAAGAGCGTTTTAGTGATAATGTGTGATAATTAATGGCCACCTCATTTCAATATCGTAAGAAGTGACAGAGACACCTTATTAAAATTGAAAGGCAATCAATTAAAACGTGCTCCATTGTGTATTCAACGTAGTGGCTTGCAGTTGCACTACGAACAATTACTCCGTTACCGTGAAGTGTAAGTACCTACTCGTACTTTTGTAAATTGTGAACATTTAAAAGTAGGTAGTCAAATTAATTAAAATTATTGTAAATAAGTTGATTCAAATTTTGAAAGACGCCTCAAACTTTTTTAGGTATCTAAGTCCGAAAATTATGATAAACTTGTTTTTATTAATTATTTTTTATGTTAATTTCTTGTTCAGTAAATTGCAGCTAAAAAGCATTTATGACGGTCCTAAGCTCGTAAAAGTATGAAGGGAAAATTTGAATAGCTTGTTGGGTACCTACAGCTTATTATCAAGAATACGATCAGCTGATTGAAACGCACGCGGGTCAACGGCCGCGCGGCCGCTCGGCGGCGCGGGCGGCGCCCGGCTTGCGCAGAGCGTAGGTATCGGAACTATTGGTTCGTGGTCGCTTTCGAGTTTTGTTTTTCACAATGGTTAATCTGCCATTTTTTGTTTCTAATATTTTATTTGTTTATAAAACTATTGTATTACCAAGACAAAACCATTTCGCTGCGGGAAAACAACCATTTAAATGTCACCGTGTATAATAAATATTATAAAATTATAGGTCTTGATAATAAAGATAATGCTACCTTAGAAATGTTATGGAATCGTTTATTACCACCAGCGCCAAAGACCCACAGAACCTGGGGCCTAAGTCTACTAATTTATAAACGTTACAATGGTCTCTCAATGGTGTGTTTTTGACAGTTTTTGTATGGCAAATCTGTCAAAAACTTACCATTGAGAGACCATTGTGACGTTTATAAATTAGTAGACTTAGGCCCCCGGTCTAAAATTAAACGCAACGCGACTTATTTCTAATTATAGTAGTCTCGAAAGCGAAACTGACCTTACCCTAAAAAATACTCTAAAACTTACCCTGCCGTATTAATTTCACCCTAAATCTAGGGTAAATTACCCTAAGTTACACTGCATGCAGGAGGGAGAGTAGTGAGTTATCCTGTGCTAGCAACAAACAAATAATATGAAAAATTAGAAATATTTCAAATCAAGCAATGCTGGTCAAGTGCGAGTCTGACTCGCGCACCGAGGGTTCCGCAAAAAATATTTTTATTAAATGACGTTACTCAAAATTAACGGTTTTCTCATTTTTTTCTTTATCACGTGCTTCGTGCCAAATTTCAAGATTCTGAGTTCACGGGAAGTACCCTGTAGGTTTTGATTCCCTTGCGAGTGTCGAAAATATGCGGCATAAACGGCTATACCTTTTGATTGCGTTGGCTTAGAAATTTGACTTATTCTCAGCTCCAAGGGACAGTGGACTTGTTCCGGCTTGATACCTCCACGCGTTCCTGAGAAAAAGGGTCTTGACAGACAGACGGACGGACGGACAACAAAGTGATCCTATAAGGGTTCCGTTTTTTCCTTTCGAGGTACGGAACCCTATAAATCTGACATTTGTATGTTGTTGTTGTATGAAGTAAAATTACATTGCAGCGCAAGGAACATAATATATATGCCACAAGCTTAGAGCATTTATCCTACTTAGGATAAATGCTCTAAGACCACAAGCGGTTGCAGCGACAAGGAACCACGCAGATGGCCATTCGACACTAGATGGCTCTACAAGTCTCTAATTCGCTCTATCCTGAAAAGCTAATTTAGAATATCCTAAAACAAAATTCTTAGAGATATGCTTATCACAGAGTTCATTATATTGGGATGCTTACTATGGATATAGACAGACTAGGATGAGCACTGCACACCGACCTACTTATTAGCCTAGGGTCAACAGGAGTAAGATTTAAAGAATAAGTAATGCATTTAGAAGTGTACACATACTTTTATTAGGGTCATTTCAATCATTTCAGATCCAAACACCAATATATTCAGTAAAATTTTATTTAAATGTAGGTATTTTATATGGGTAGGTAGGTTGTTAAAAATATTAAAAAGTTTAACAAATCCTCCAATTTCATTATAGGTACCAGAAATTGTCTCACAAATCAAATGTTATGTTCAGTTCTGTTTTAAGTAAGTTCTATTTACTAAATACTTGATTTATTATAATTCATTATCCACAAGTTCTAAACCGTTAACTACAATAAAATACACACATTTTACGTCTAATTTGACTAAAATAATGCATATTCATAATTTACCTTCGAGTTAATATTATTGTAATCTGTTTATACACAATAGTCTGTCATGATAGTTTTATTTTAAATACAAAACAATACTAAGTTAACTTAATTTAAGTAACTACAATAATTAGACAGATTTATAAGAAAACATGTTATGAAAGGTGAGAAATTTATCTGAATGAAATAAGAGATATTTAAAAATTATAAACTAACTGTACAAAAACATAAATTGGTTTACATGAAATCAGATGAATCAGATACTCAAAAGAGTACAACATTTCATGCAGTCAATAATACATCCCAGTTTATTTCATTGTTATATACTTCTTGTTCAAGCCACAACTCATAATTATCTTTAAACTCTTCATCAAGTTCAATATTTGCTTCTAATACACTATTAATATCTGTCTCTAGGGGTGTCAAATCGATTTCTTGTTCCCCACCTGTGCCATATCTCCTATTATTGAAGCGATCAACGCTTACTCTCAGGGCGCATTCTTCATCTTGGAAATCCCATGGTCTTGCATCAACATCATTGCCAAAGGCCCAGTCATCATTCAACCTATGCCGCACTTTGGAATAGATTGCACTGATGGTTTTCATATTTGTTTTCCTCCATTGTCTGCCCAAGTACTTAGTTTGCATTTTTAGTAGTTTCAACACATAAAACTGCATTAAAGCATGTCTAACCTTTAATGTGCGTTTTAGGATAGGTGCACTTTTAAAAACCACAAGCATCATGATTCTTGCATTCTTCCATTTAGTTAGCTTATTTAAAATCCTCAATAGATTGATGCATGAGAATACATTTCTCCATGAGTAGGGAACGGTTGAGTCTCCAATATCCAGACATTCCTTTGTCAGTTCTGGTTGTTCTCCAATTACACAAGCTGGAAAGTCAAATATTGGTATTGTGTTCTTAGCTCCAACATAAGACAAAATGTTCTGATTAAAGAATTTCAGCACTAATGGCATGCAATTAGCATACACAAGATGTTGTGACATAAACTCAAATTGGTATACATGATTTAATTTTAAATGTTTCAAAAGGAGTAACAATATTGCAGTGACTGCTTTAACAATGATTTCTTTATGTCTGTTTACATCAATACCAAGTTTGAGGGACTGAAGAACAGTCATGGGCATCTCTTCTGGGAGTAAGTCTGCCATAATGTTGATAGAATAAGTTTTAGCAGTTGATGTTGGTGCAGCTGCTAAAAGAATTTTTAGCAGTGCAATCATGTACTGCGGCAAATTAGGCAGCATTGCTTTGTACAAAACTTCTGCTTCTGTTTCTTCAACATCTCTTTCTCCTTTTGTAAGAGGGCTTCGAGCTATTTCCAGTTCTCTTTCTGCTTGTAGTTCTGAAAGGCTAGTGTAAACATGTTTCTTTAGTATGTCTATTCCTTCATGTATGGGCTGTGGTAGTCCTGCTACAGTTTGCCGATCTCCAGGAAGGGAATACCCAACAAACTTTATCCTGACATTATCCAGAAACATGTCAATATCTTTTTGGCGCACTTTAGACTGCCATGGAAGACTTCTAGGTAGCGGAGGTGGTGGAGGTGGGCTGTCAAACTGTTTGAAGTACATGTAATATGGGCAGTTAGGGTTATTTTCAGATTGTGAACCCTCACTGGGTATAGACTGAAACTCCATTGAGTAATCTTCTGAGCCATTTCCAGTTTCTTCTTTGTCAACAAATATTTGTTCATCAGATTCATCCAGTGATGTTTGCTTCATGAAAAGGTGTCTACGAATTTTTCCTTCCCTTTCATTTTCTTTTAGTAGTTTCCTTTGTCCAGGATTTTGGTTCTCTAGCATATCGGCGGCACTGGGAGGAGGTGAACTTGCTCTCATGCCTTTTATTATTTCAATTGTGTCTTCTGATAAAGCTGGTAATTCATTTTTTTCCCTGAGCCTAGCTTTTCTCTCTTTCAACTCCTTTGAACCTCCTAAATAAACAAGCAACACTTTCCACAGAAGTAGTAGGACTTTTTTCATAGGAAAGTGGGGGGTTGTACCTGCACAAAGATGTGTCACCATGCTCAATAGTTTAACTGGTAGTAATTCTTCTCCAAATGGTGCTCCCAGTTCTTCTTTAAAGTTTTTAACTAAATGTTTAAACTCAGATTCAGTGTTGTCTTTTTCGGTTCTCATGTATTCTGTGATTAGATACAGAACAGACAGGATAACTCGTAAGTTAGTGGAGTCCGCAAGAGATTCTGCAAGCTTCCTGGAAGCTATTGCAGAACTGCTCCGAACAATCTCGAGATTCAGTAATTCGACAAAAGCAGAAAACGTTCCCATGTCGTACAGCATCATTACGTTGACGCGAGCCCAGTGTGCCTGTTCAGCATCCGATTGCATCTCTGCCCAGCATCCCTGGGCTAAGTACAGTATACAGCGAGTTGCACGCATACGTATCTCACTCACGGCGACATCCAAATGCTCCAATAATTTCATAATCACAGTCCGCTGCTGTTTATTTGTCAGTCTTTGCCAACTAGGTGGATAGTTGAACTCTTCCATTATATCTTCGAATGCCTTGACGTTGAGCTGATACTCTGGATGTTCCGTGTAACTGTATAATTCAGCTATTTCGTTTTGTTGAGTATCACAATCATCGTAAATGAAGTCGAGCTCGGGGCTCTCCATGTCGTTAACACAATCTCCTTCTTCCATGGGGCGGCGAACATCAGGCATTTTTGCTCCACCTCGCCGACCGTTGCCGTTGGTGCCCATTTTTTTATAGTGTAAGGATTATTTCAAATTCATAGTGTGATTTCACATCTCAGAATTAAAATAAATACCAATAAACTGAGGTTTTTTGTAAAAATAATTTCTAAGTTTTCTCGTCTAATATGGCACCACAGACAATAGAATATAATCCACAGACAAAATTAAGACAGATCTTTTTTTGTATAAGGATGGAACAGATTAAACAGATTTTCTCAATAAAAACTTTATGTTTTGTGGGGGTGTTTACTCTGTGTGAAAGAAGTTATCTTGGACGGGCAATAATAAATAATATCTGATGGCTTTTATTAATTTCAGATTTGCTTCAAGATTTTAAAATCCAGTACCACCGAATGAAAGTATGTACAGACGCTAGCAGGTCAACCTATCCCAAACTGTCAAATTTTCCCAATTGAACATGAACCTTATTCCTTTGAAATAAAGTTGAAAAACTATCATATATATATATTGATAGATAGATTGGGGTAGCTTGATGTACTGGCCTCTGTACATACATCGTTAAAATAAAGTATTTTCTTAAGGTTTAGTTTTATTATCTATGATTATTTCGAATCGTATTTTATTATTTTATCATATTTATGAAACACACAGTAGGTAACTCAAGTCGCCGGCGACTCGCTGGCTCTTTGAAAATATGGTCATCTACGATAAAAATAATATATGTAGACACACAGATGTTGACAGCAAATTTTTCGCTAGTGATCTCTAATTCATGTACGGACGTACGATTTTAAAATCGCAAGCGAGTCACTGCGTGTGTATCTAACATAACATAATAGTCCGAGAGGTAGTGTTGCATTTTAGGTATTGTTTGTTTTTACGCCGGTCGGTTGCCATCCTATTCAATAGATCTCTAATGACTGATAAGTAAACCAAGCGTCAGCTGGCGCACCCGCGGTGGGTGTAGGATTGTAAGGTTACGGAAGTGGTAAAAAATAAAATAAAATAAAGTCATAATAAGTTGTGTCTTAGGATAATTACTTAGTTTCATAGTAATAAAAACATGATTCGCTAAATTGTATTTAAATTATCAATCCTTGAAATGAACATTTAAATACTTACTACATAATAAAATTAAAAATCCCTATATATAGGCATACCGGTGTCCTATCCAAAGGTTTCTAACTATGAATATCAGAGGGTGCTAGTTTCTTCACGAACGCAAATGACTCCTTCCACGGAACAAGATTGGTCTCTATTTCAGTACAGTATAAAGTACTCCGTGCTGATTGTGTACGACAAAGAGACACGTAAATGTTCCTTTGAAATTTTAGGGGAGAGGCTTATGTAGCCCGAAGCTTGTGTTATGGGCTCAAGCAGCTCCAGAATCGATCTCGAAATATGTGTTTAAAAAGAGACAGCGTAGTAGCAATGCTCCAATGTTTTTAACTTTTACTGTGTCAGCTGACTGTCTTTTCATCGCTACTCACGCAGCTGATTGTTGTTTTCGTACTTTTGATAATTTAAACCATCACTTTGATAATTTCATTCGACGTACTATAACTTTATTTTACGTGTTTTACAAGTTCATGCGAGCAGCTGACGCATAATCCACCATACAGCTGACGATTTTTTTGAAGCTAAGTAGGCTTTTTTTAAGCTCAGTAGGATGTAAACTATTTATGGAAAACGTTTCAGCCGGCGTACTATGACTTAATTTTATTTTATTTTTCACCACTTCCGGAACCACCCACACCTGCACCCACCGCTATTGAGCAGCTGACGGTTGATTCACTTATTGGTCAAATAAGATCAACCATCGATGACAATGTCAGCCGGCTTACTATGACTTTTGTATTTGCAACGCTAACTCTCGGACTATAACGTCGCCATTTGTTTTTTTGGTACAATGATTCGAATTCCCTCATTGGTCTAGTGGTCGCAAGCGCTACTGCTGAGCATGAAGTCCTGGTTTCAATTCCCTGGTCTGACTTAGTGTTATTAGGTTTTTCTATTAGGATTTCTCAGTAGCAACGCGGAGTCTAGATTTGTGCCTGGTTGATGATAATATTCACGCCTGTTACACAAACATAACTGCCTCACTCACCCAATTAAACATAACTGGTGAAATTTGAGTATATTTGTACACCTCCTGCTATTCCTTTGGGAATTACAGACGTTATTTTATGTTGCTATTGTAAAATGGTACCCAATCCGAAGGCACACAATTCAGATGGCACTACATGCCACAGATTCTTCTTGTCGTTAGTCGGCAGTTTTAGCTATATTGTAGCATACCTTGACTTAAACTAGATAGACAACAGTTCTAGAGTGTAGGTACATATGGAGGTAGCAGCGACCAGCAGCGACTGAGCATGCCCTGGTAACTTAGAACATTATTTTAAAATGGTGAACAGTGCCATCTATCCCGAATACCACGGACTTTTAATTGCAGTGTTACCACTTTTTTCCTCTTAAAAGATTTGGTGTTGTACTCGGATTTCTATTTTTTCTATTTTTCATTAATTAGTCCAGGGGCACAAATAAAAAATATTTGACAACTAATTTATGTAATTGCAATGTAAGTGTAATTTATTTTCTAAATATTTTATCTAAAAAATGTATTTTAAGTGATACTTTTACTATGATGATAGAATAAGAGTAGTTTACGGATACTAAACGTTAGAAACACTAAGTGTTAACGTCACAAGAATTTTTCTACCGGTGTGTTTACATGCTCGTGCGCATTTTTCTAGTAATTTTTTGGTGTTTTTGTCTTATTACGTTGAGTTGAGCTTTAGTTCCACCGTATATTTCAGAAATACTGAAATTCCAGCATGCTGTACTTTGTGAAAGTGTTTGTGACATACATGTGTAGATAGGCCCTGGTGTAACGAATTCAGCAATGTCCTCACTGGCAAAAGCTATTATAATTTTTGTAATGCAAGTGACAAAACTGACTCCATCTTCCTACGGGCTCGAGTCGCTCGAGAACAGTACAATAAAACAAGGGGTGCGAAACGACAGAGGCAAACAGGAGTAGAAATAAATGTTTAATAAATAAATTCATTCAATAATATGTTTTTTATTCTTATTTTCCCCATTACCCAAGGTACTTAACTTGTGTATCTAAAAACATCGATAAAATTATGCTTAATGACATTAAGCATATTTGTATCTATGTTTTTAGATACACAATTTAAGTATTGAACAAAATAAATTTAAATAAAACAGCAATTCATTCGTAACATACATACCTATATACGCAGCTACCTATTAGATAGATATTTAGTTCATGGCGTCACGTTCAGAGGGCGCTGGTCGCTAACTAAACCCGAAAACGTCAGTTGCCAGTCTATCTCAGTATATATTAGTCTATGCGACTGAGTAGGTAAGAGGGAACGTGCACTACGGCAGCACAAATCGACACGAGAGTCACGGTGTGGTCAAAACATAAACTATTCAGAGCAGTCATCGTGTTGCCATCAATGTTTATGTTAATGTTTAAATTATATTTATATCGTTTGTAATGATTACAATTATAAAATATGGGTTCCAGCCGATTAATAATGATCGTCAGCGTGGTCAAAATATGTCCAAGGGCCAAAAATTCTTCTAGTCCGGGCATATTGTCTTAGATGTAGAAGAAAAAGTAAAGTTGTGAATCCTGAAAATGCAGTGATAACTGGCAAAATTGTAGCTCGAACGACGATTTCTAACGTTTATGATGTCAAATTTACTGCGTTTTTCGGCTTTTGTCGTTTTATAACGTAACCAAAGAAAGTGAGTAATACCCGTGGGAACGTAATTGAATTTCACACCATTTCAGTTATTTTGAGTTTTCTTTGATGTGTTCGAGCATCCAAACACAACATTACATTTACATTAAGTAACAATGTTTTTTTTCACTTCATAATTTTATAACGTGAAGTGTCAATTTCAAGTATTGATTGTGAGTAAACTTCGGATATGCGGCACCAGATGGCAGACCCTCGTAGTGCACGGTGCACGTTCCCTAAATAATAGGTATATAGGTACCTACGTATGTTATGGAGTTCTTCGCTCTGTTCACAAATCCAAATCCCGAAAATTTTGACAGCACCGCTTGAACCTGAGTTAGAAATACTACCAGAACAAGTTAATGTTTAAAAAATAATTATATTTAGTTCACCTTGCACATGTAAGTCAGTAAGAACCACAAGTCACACGCGACACACTTTGCTTTTATAGGTACTGACGTCCTAAATAATTATATTTATTTTTAGTCATTGTTTATTTCAATGGTGCCGTGTGTTGCCGGACGTAAAAGAATAGCACCATCCCATTTCTTCTCGTGGGTGTCGTAGAAGGCGACTAAGGGACTTACTAGAGATTGGGCAGCAGCGCTCTGCATGCATTTTACCACCATACTGCGATCGCCAACCCGCCTGCCAAGCGTGGCGATTATGTGAAAACCTCCCCTTTGGGGGAGGCCTATGTCCAGCAGTGGACGTCTTTCGACTCAATTGGAAGTGTTTTATTTCAATAAAATCGATACAAAACAAACGTCCGCTTTGTCTCGCGCCTTGTAAAGCGATCACACAATGAATGAAAGGCAATGAATTGCATGCAGCTGAGATGAGAATGGTAAGACGTATTTGTGTGGTATTACCTACACAAATCGATATAGGTAATAAGAAATGAGTACTGTATGAGGAAGTCTGTAAGATAACTGAAAAGTTCTGTGGAAATCGGCGGTAGTCAGGGCACGTCAGGGTATGGGCACGTGATACGAAGGAATGAGGAAAATGTCATGAGGAAAGCTTTAAGCTACAAGAGTAGAGGAAGATCAAAGAAACGATGGATGGACTGTGTGGATGACGATATCGTTAGAAAAGGTGTGACTATTGAGATGACGACCAATGAGGGTTTTCTTGGATATTCAAGCCACCAGTTCGCGCCACTTTGACAAGAGGTCTTCCAGTTCGACAATGAACTTCAAATATTTGATGTCATTCGTTTCATTCATTCGCTCACCATTCAGTCCGTAGGCGCTTTGACACTTTTGACAGATGCTCGGACCTGACGTCTTAGTGCTGCCACCTAGTGAACTTTATTTCAGAAAACCCTCATTAGAGGAGTATGGAAGAAAAACATATGTTGCGCCGACCCCAAATAAATTGGGACAAGGGCAGGAGAATTATGATGTTTTAGTCCCATGTAACAGATGGCGAGCCAATTGCTATTAACCGGGTACAACTCCAGACTCCGGGCTGTTACTGAGAAATCCCTTACATACGTCGCATTCCGAAATTCAACAAAAGTGATAATATCGCGAAGCCAACCAAAATAAAAATCAATACTAATGATCTGATAGCGCTTACATTTTTTGACTATTCAATTTGGTCGGGTTCGCGTTATTATAACTTTTGTTGAATTTCGGAACGCGACAATAATAACACTTTGCCCGACCTGAAAATCGAATAAACGACCCCATGCTTAGCAGTAGCGCTTGCAACCACTAGACAATACCAACGAGGCAGACTTCTATCCTACTATCCTAATCCCCCTTATTTATAAACGCTGCTTAAAGTTAAGTAATGATTAGTAACTGATTAACCATACATTTTTGATGTTTCAAAATCTTTTAACGTTAATCATCGTTACAATACTAATATTACAAAGTTGAAGAGTTTGTTTGTTTGTTTGCTTGAACGCGCTAATCTCAGGAACTACTGGTCCGATTTAGATAGCCCATTTATCGAGGAAGTCTATAGGCTATATATCATCAAGACCAATAGGAACGGAGCACCAATGAAGAATGTTTCAAAATCGGTTTTTTTTTCCTTTTGAGAGCTTCCGCTGCGTGCGCTGCGTAAACGGTTAAAGTTTCTCAAAAATCATGTAGAACAGAATTGTTCCCCTTTAAAAGTTCAAAAAAAAAGTCCGCGACAGCATAATGTCTATCTTTTAAGGTTTAAGGTTGGCTCACTATAACCTTTTTTATGCCAACCAAATTTGTTCTAAAATATAATGCATTATTTGCGAAGGAGTTTTTAAAACATGATATTAATCCATAACCAAATAAATATATTATTCATCACAAGTATTTAATTTAAAACAAAATTGCCCATAACATCATTTGATTTCAATGAATCTTATCGATATCTTAACCTCCCCTCCCTCTCCCTCTCACCGAGAGGAGGTCTGTGTCCCAACAGTGGGAACATTATAGGCTGATGATGATGATGAATATCTTAAAAGATACCTATGGCAGTTTTCTGAAAAAAAAAAAACGTCACGAATACGAAGTACTCGCACGGCCAGGCGATTCGATGGGACGGGGTGGGTCGGGGAGCAAGAAATTAGACGCAGACGAAGTTGCGGGCAGAAGCTAGTAATATTATAAATGTGTAAGTTTGTGAACATGGTCGGATGTTTGTTACTCAATCACGCAAAAACAGCTGAACGGATTTGGATGAAATTTGGCACACAGATAGTTTATAACCTAGATTAACACATAGGATACTTTTTATCCCAGTAGTAGGTACGTTCCCGCGGGATTGTTTCCAACTTACACGCGGGCGAAGCCGCGGGCAACAGCTAGTTCAAAAATAAATCATGAACTTATCTACCTTCTTATCTATCTAGATTCTTCAGCCTTTCTTCGGTAACGTAATTAATTGAGTTATACTACACGGTTACACATAAGAAATAACAACATCAATTTATTCTAGGACCAATTAATTTAACTCCCGCTCAAAATCTGTTTACCCGCCGCGGATAAAAAGCTTTTAATGGTGGGGCAATATGGTTTGTTCTCACGTCAAACGTCTCGGATATGACATCCGAACATTTGTAATACAACAATGGATCCTTTTACCCCTGAAGGATATTACAGAGCAGCAGGGGGCGGGTTGGGGTGGTTTATAATGGATTATGTACCAGTGGGTTGACGTCGACACACTATTGCGTAGGCGAGGTAATTTTGTTATGAAAAATTTCACAATTAAAGAATGAAAATTTTTTCGGGTATTGTATAGGTTGTTATTAAAATATAGATCAGAAATAGAAGTTAGATGCGTAAATTACATAAAAAGGATCGCTCCAATTGATCTTAATTTCTAACCGAGCACTCTGCTCTTCTACTCAAATTCAAAAAATAATATCGCACATCTACGCTTGGAAAATAGACTAAATTATCGCATTGTATGTTGTAAGTATTGATAACGCAGTTAAGAATACTACCATATCCTCAGGAACATGGCACAAACGTGGTCTAATTGAGATAAACTTTTACCAAACCTGTAGAGATGTGGTAGCTGAATGCTACCACCTTACTTTCTTCTATGTCAAGGTTTCCATGTGCCCTATGTCTGACATACAAGACCCTAATTATGAGAAAAAAAAAAACGAACGAAGGTATTTTAGTCGTCAATCGTAATGAAAACTTTACTCTCCTTCAAACGAATTGGTACTAGATTTCATCTAGCCAGTTAGCTTTCTTTGCCTAGAAACAAATAAATGACTTCTTCCAAGATCATACCTATTTACTTACAGTTATAAACATTGAAGATAATATCTAAACTTCAACGCTCGTTGGCGGGCTATTTTCCGCTTTATAACTCGGATAATATTTTCGCCCAACTTACTCTTAGTGTGACATTTGTTATCTTACTGTATGCCTAGTAACACACGGGCATAAAAGAAAAATGTACAAAATAATTATATTTTTTATTGTGAAATATATTGTAGTGTCAGCAAAAATGTTTGAAAGTGAATTAAATGTGAATGATATTCTTCGTTCGGATCTTATGCCGACTTATTTCATGGTAGATGGTGAAAACCAAAGTATTGAAAGCCTGAACCACACAGTCAGTAAGCCTGCAGGACAATCGATTAATGGATCTATTGATGCAGCATTGTCTACACTGGATTTTCACAGGTAAAAAGTATTTTTTTTTGAATATTTTAGTGTTTTTAACTTCATAATAAAATAGCCGTTTTATAAACACCACCGCAAGTTTTAGAAAGGTGCAAGAAAACACTGACAAACACACGAATGTTCATACCTACCTTACTTATCCTTATAAGTAAGGTAGGTATGAACATTCGTGTGTTACCTAGTGTCTGCATGTTTATCAAAAAAAAGACGTGTCTTTGAAACTGTATTTTAGTTTTTTGCCACCGACTTCCGAAATCAAAGTAGTTTTGCACTTTGTAGTGTTTTTTGGAAGTACGTTGTTTTTTTTTATTTTGAAAAGTTTATTATTTTCAACCGACTTCAAATAGGAGGAGGATATAATTCGTTGGAACCCTTTTTTTATATATGTTTCTCGATTACTCGAAGATGGCTGGACCGATTTTGTTTGAAAGGGTATACTTCCCAGGTGGTCCCATGATCATCAAGTCAGGATCTGATGATGGGATCCTGGAGAAATAGAGAGAACTCTTCAAATTTTATAGGCACACTTGAAACGATTTGAGTAGTTTTTGGAAGAGTACTTTCTCGGAGTGGTCCCATTTCAATTTGGTGAAGATCTGATGAAGAACTTCGGAGATAGGCAACAGAACTCCTCAATAAATGATAGCAAATGGACTGGGATTGCTGAAACCTCATGTCTGTCTATTGTTTACTCCAGTCCATTACATAACATCACGCCGGTACGCTGTGAAGACGTAAGCACATGTGAATCACTAAAAAGTGAAGAAAAAAGTAAATAATAAAAAAAAAACACTTCAAACCGAACACTACCGACTTCCGGAAAAACACTACAAAGTGTAAAACAACTTTAATTTCTGAAGGCGGTGACAAGAAATGAATTAAATACATATCCAAAATCACCGACTTCCGAAACTAAAGTTATTTTTCACTTTGTAGTTTTTTTTCGGAAATCGGTTGTTTTTTATTTTGCAAAACTTTTTGTCACTTTTTAGTTAGGTACCTATGGTACCTACCCCACACCAATTCGTATACCATTACTTGCTTTGTAAATAAACAACAGTGACTGGAAATAGCTTAGGGCATATACAAGATACAAAAAACTTTTTAACAAAAAATTAAACCGCCGAGAAACCGAGAATCTGTGAGTAAACAATCAATCATCCCCTGTTTAATGAATTGATCCTGAATTTATCTTCGAAATTTATATGGGACCAACTTAGGGGTATACCCTTTCCAATAAAAAAATAATTATCAAAATCGAACTACTCTGGAAAAAGTTATGCGTGGTCATAAATAAAAAAAAAAAAAAAAAAAACACGTCGAATTGAGTAACCTCCTCCGTTTTTTCGTCGGTTAAAAAGTGTATTAAAAACGTATTACGCAAGCTTACCCAAAAACTACCCAAGCAAAGTTAATCTATGCTTCTATACTATTTATATTAAATATTTATAAATATCTTATATATAAAATTTCCATGTCACAATGTTAGTTACCGTACTCCTCCGAAACGGCTTTACCGATTTTTACCAAATTTTATAAGCGTATTCTGTAGGTCTGAGAATCGGCTACTATCTATTTTCCACGTTTGCCGGGTCAGCTAGTATTATATAATATTATAAAGCTGAAGAGTTTGTTTGTTTATTTGCTTGAACGCGCTAATCTCAGGAACTACTGGTCCGATTTGAAAAAATATTTCAGTGTTAGATAGCCCATTTATCGAGGAAGGCTATAGGCTCACGGATATAACATCACGCTAGGGCCCTTAGGAGGCGAGCAAAAAGAAAAAAAAGTCACGAATACGAAGTACTCGCACGGCCAGGCGATTCGATGCGACGGGATGGGTCGGGGAGCAAGAAATTTGACGCAGACGAAGTTGTGGGCAGAAGCTAGTTATTTATATTGGATTCCTGTGGCATAGGTACCCCATGCACTGAAAAAAAAGAATTTTCGAAATCGATCCACATTCGTCGGAGATATGGTGGAACATGCAAAAAAAACTCCCAGACGAATTGAGAACCTCCTCCTTTTGAAGTTGGTTAAAAAGAAAAACCCTGTTTTTATTTTTGCAGCGCATATTTATTCTCTTCTGCTACCCACTGTCCACTCAAACGTAGAAATATTATTTTTAGCAATTCGTTGCTGATGATGAAAATAAGTAGAAATGTTTTGATTTGAAAAAAAATAAAACAAACTTTACTATGGAATTTCTTATTTTGAATGGATAATATATATTGAATGAAGTTAGAAGTTTTTGGTAACTGTAACCTAATAGTAGTCTGCAGTGGCGTCACTATGGTGAGGCAGGCAGGGCAAGAGCCCTGCAGGCTTAGCATGACGGTTTCTATTTCTACTCTACCGTAGAATAGAAATCGCTTGTCTATATTTTTCGGTATAAAACTGTCAAATGTCTACACGGAAATGTAATTTTTGTCTACTCTTCCGTCGACAAAACACTTCTCTACGGTTGTTATGCTAAGCCTGCTGGGCGCCTATCGAAGGGGGGCCCAAAAATCGCCATTTATTAAAAAAAAACCTCATTGTACCATCATACTATACCTATAGCTATCTATGAAATCTGAAGAGCTACTTGAATATATTGTGCAATGCGAGGATGAAAGCGTATTTCCAAATCTGCCCATTTCTATTCAAATTCTCTTAAAATTGCAGCATTGCTAGCGATTTTTAGCAAGTTGAAATTAATACCTTCGTTATTCGTTCGTTAGAAAGGTTAACGACATAGCTTTGCTCAGTGTAGTGTAGACCAAGAAAGAAGTTAATGTGCGAAGGGCCGCAAATCTGGTGCTTGCCCTAGGGGCCATTTTCTAATGGTACGCCCCTGGTAGTCTGCACCCTAATTACGTACCACACTATCAGAATCAAAATCAATTCAAAGGATTACTGGTAATCAATTATTGCTTCGTATGTCCGAAAAAGTTGTTTGCGCAACAGCATAAAGAACGCAATAAATATTGTTGAACTGTCAAAATAAAAATCATTCCTAATGTTAGTGGTTTTTTTTTATTATTTTGGATGGGAAATCATCAAATAACTTCTCCCGCACTGGGTGGAGGAGGGCGTGTCAGACTTTTACTGACTAAAATCCACCCGTGTTCCTTCAGTTGCCTGTGTGCCAGGGGCGGCGGTATCTCTTTTGAACAACCCGTAGGTCAATGTATACGTCAGGCTAATTTGCTAAACACTTATATTTACCTATTCATTTGCTTGCAGAAAAATGATGAACGAGTTCCACTGTCGTAATTACATTGCTGACCAAATCTTAGAGGAAATGGGAAAAAGTGTTCTACAAAATAGGGTCGGGAAGCCTTTTACTGAAGTCAAAGACAATGTGTTGATGCGGAGACAAGACTTGAGGAACAACGTCATGTTTGACGTCGGTTCTGCAAACTATCAGGAGTGGTTGGCCAAGTGAGAATAAGTTTTAAATTATAATTTTAATCATCTTGACTTGATTTTGACGGAAGGTTTAATAATAATTAAATATAAGTTTAATATTCATGTACAATTCAATTAAACCTTTTAGTATTTTCTAACTTCGGAGGCTTCTCCGTATCTGTGAGGATTATGCGGTGGCTCACGGCTTCAGGTACAACGCGACAAATAATCTCTGGTTTTTAAAGCGGGTAACAAATGTTACGATATTGTCCCACCAGTCACCCTGGGGGCGCTCAGCTTTTCAGGGTGACGAAGTTCAAGTACCTGGGGCATTGGGTCACCGATGATGTGGACATGGAGAGGGAATGCAAAGCATTGGCAGTACGATGTAACATGGGCGCCCGTAGGTTTGCACGTTGCACAAGTGAGGTAAAAATTACACTCTTTAGAGCTTATTGCCAATCTATGTACATGTCAAAGAGCTCGTACAATGCTCTGCGTTCATGTTGGGCGTGCTTTGGCAGCGCATCGGGGATGTTCGTGGAGCATGGCATTTATGTGGACACGAATAGCATCCCTGATGCGGCGGGTGCGCGATAGCTCCAACAATCGTTGCCGGCAAAATGGACAGTCCAATGATGTGGCACTGGATGACCAATCATCGTGCGTCATTTTATCATGTGAAATAAGAGCTCTATGCAATTTTTAAGTGTGTATGTGTATCTATAAGTGCGTATCCTTTTATTTTGTGTGTGTATGTAAAATTGAAATGTTTTTCAAGTTTGGAATTGTTATAGTCTGATATAAATTTTATTATTATAAATTTACACCAGTAAGGAGATTAAAATAATTTTCGATTAAATGCGGATTTCGAACATCCTTCTGTTCCCCGCTGTGCTGTTAATTAGGTTCTAATTGGTTAAACGAAATGGGTATACTTAACAGTCAATGTAACCATCGGACATGAGGTCTTTACGCAACAAATTGAGTACCTAGAAAAACCAAGACTGACTTAACTTGAATAAAGCATAGTAACCACAGATTCCCTCCGTGCTCTGTAATAATAATAGAACATTAATTATTAAATCTTAGGGTAGCAGCACTCAACGACGTCCACAATGCTGCCAACATCGGCGTAGCAACGAACACAGGCACAGGCAATACGTCACTGGCAGGGGGACCATCAGCACCACAGCAAACTCCTTCACTGCAAACTAGGGAGGGCTACGAAGTCTATGAAGGAGGCAAGGAATTTACAGGCTACTCGGCTCCCGAAGTAGTAGCAACCCCAGATATTGCTAAGTATAGTAAGCTTAAAAGTAGATTTATAGATCAAGAATCATGTTCATCATCATCTTCATATTTACAAAAATCCTCATCATGATCGTCAGCCTACAGCACTCAACTGCTGCACATAGCACATAGGCCTCTCCAATTGCACGTTATTCTATTCAATTCTCGGCAACTCTCTTTCAGCCGCTAGATACCATCTAAAATGACCTCATTCAACCACTTTTATATTTAAGGGTCTCAGAGGAAGTGCTTCTTAAATTACCTGAGTTTGACTAATGGCGTTTTGGGTTGACGATTGCAGCTATTATTAAATTACTGACTGAGATGCGTGTAGTAGTTACGTATATACTTATATTTAACTAGCTTTTGCCAGCGGCTTTGCCCGCGCGGAACTTTCATCCCCTATTTAACTCCTTTAGGAGTTGAATTTCGAAAAATCCGTCCTTATTCCTTGTCTACATTATGAACCTCTGTGCAAAATTTCAACTTTCTAGGTTTTGGACTGGGCGTTGATGAGTCAGTCAATCAGTCAGTCAGGACTTTTCTTTTTATTAATATAGATTTCTCGTGATTCAGCGTGTGTTTTTAGACAGCCTGATTTTAGGTTGCTTAAAAATGGATAACATACCCATACAATTTTTCTTCTTGAGCGAGAGGCTTTGGTGTCAGTGAGTTCTGACATTTACTAGTTTCCATGTACATACTGCATATTTAATAAACTCACGCCTTCTATCCTTACATACTACTTCTGCCTCGTATAAGTTTACATTTCACCCAAGCTAAGGTTGCCGTGCTGAGACCTGCAAGGCTGTTGTCTGGGATCGGGTGCCCCCAAGCACTAACAACCCTAACCTCTAAATGGAAGAGTATATTTACCATATATTTTAGGAAAAGCATTTCGGAATTTAGAAACTAAGTAATGTGACACATACAAATAAATATATATTGCCACTTTTATATCGGCCTAAGTCATAGTCATCTCACGTAACGTCTGCACATTCGTCATCGAGTAAATAGTAATATATAGACGCTATAACATTATAAATATTGATTTATCTAATTTGAACAGTTTCTCCCTCATCATCAGGTGGCGGCTACGAGTACTCGATGCCTCCACCTCCACCACCACTGTACCACCACCAAGCTGCCGTGCCTCATGTGGTGGAGGAGTACTCTGACCACGGCAGCCACGGCCTTGGATTAGCTGATCTGTTCGACATATCGCTGACTGGGATCGCTTTCTTGTCTTTTGGGATGTTTATTTTGCAAGTGCTCATGTGTATTACTATGGTGAGTATTTTTGGATGGGTAAAATGGAATTTTTTAACGGGTGTAAAAACGGCCTTAGTCAAGCCTTAGTCGAAGTCAAGGGACACGTCGTTCTTCCCGTTATTATAATATTTTTAGTGTACTGGACCGGCTGTCTTTTAGTTTTGATATCTAGCCCACACCAATTCGTATACCACTACTTGCTATGTAAACAACAGTGACTGGAAGTAGTAGAAAATCATCAAGATGGATTAAAAACGTATTATCGAAGCTAACGCATCATCATCATTTCAGCCAGGAGACGCCTACTGCTGCACATGGGCCTCCCCCAAGAAGGAAGTTTTGCCATAATCGCCACGCTTGGCAGACGGGTTGGCGATCGCAGTATGGTGGTAAAAAGCATAGAGAACGCTGCTGCTCATTCGCTAGTAAGTCCCTTAGACGACACCCACGGGAACAAATAGGATGGTGCTATTCTTTTACGTCCGGCACCACACGGGACTGAATAATGCTGTAGGTTGCAATTATTGACCATACATTTAAGTTAGTTGTGAAAAGTAGTTTCTAGAGCAGCTTTAATCATTTAGAATACAAGAGAGTCATCAGGCATTGAACAGTGACCAGAACAGATTACCCTTTTTTCTCGTCCTCAACGCTTCCCGTGCGGTTCTGTGCTTCCCGCATCCAGCGGACTCCTGCGGCCCTCACACGGTCATCGGTCTACCTTGTGCGAGGCCTTCCCACTATACGTCTTCCGGTACGCGGTTGCCACTCCAGAATTTTTCGGCCCCATCGGCCATCTGTTCTGCGAGCAATGTGCCATGCCCACTGCCACTTAAGTTTGGCAATTTTTCGCACTAAGTCGGTTACCTTGGTTCTCCTGCGGATTTCTTCATTTGTGATTCGATCACGCAGGGAAACTCCAAGCATAGCCCTCTCCATCGCCTTTTGGGTGACTTTAAGCCTTCTTATGAGGCCCAATAAAAGAGTAACCGTGGAGTTTCTTGCCGGCTCTTCTCCATAGGAAACAACATTTTGGAACCGTGCACCTAGCTTCTGACATTTCATAAGTGTCCATGCAGGTTTATATGAAATAAAAATATTTTGATTTTGATTGTGAGCGACCACGTGTCGGTTCCATATTTCATCACTGGTCAAAGACTTTCGTCTTGAGACACTGCGACACGCTAAAACTACCCCCAAGCAATGATCTCTGGCTTTTTTGATACAGGAACTCCTATTATAAGAGCCAGGGCTACAACGTTGTTGTTACTTGAAGTGAAAAATAAATAAATGATCAACCTTATTGCAACAAATCTTTTACCAATTTCTCAGAATCCACAACAACCGCAAGTGATGCAAATGGTGGACAATGGTGGCGATACAGTCAACGTTGACGATGTGTTTCGTGTAAAGCGGGATGCACCAGAGACTCCAGAGCCCAGCTCCATTCCTGCTGTGAACAAAATGGCGCGCTACGCTTTGTTGGCTTTGCGACCACGCTCCACGCCTTGTCTGTACCGAGCCTTATGTGTGGGGAATAAGCAGGCTCGGGATCTACGTGATGGCAACTGGTATTGGTTGCCGGTTTGGCAGTAAGTCGTTAAACTTCGAATTTTTTCGAGCGCCGACGGCCGACGTTTTGCTAGCAGTCGGCAGTTTCTAGAAAATCGCGTAGTCTTTGACGCTCGACGGTTTGTGAAATCAGAACTCTAATTGCGTACCACATTAACTATCAGAAGCATTTTGAGTGATATTGCGTTATATGTTCGGAAACTTTGAATGCTCAACAACGTAAATGACTCAATGAATGTTGTTGAACTGTCAAGTCAAAATTAAAACGTAACACAATTGTTACGCAATTACCCCGCAGTATCTTTAGTAGCTTCCACTTTATGATTAGACTTGTGATCACAATCGTTATGGCATTTCATTGGCATTTATGATCAACATAATAATGCTGTAGGTTACAATTATTGACTATACATAAAAGTTGGTTGTGAAAAGTAGTTTCTAGAGCAGCTTTAATCATTTAGAATACAAGAGAGTCAGGCATTGAACAGTGACCAGAACAGATGACCGTTTTTTCTCATCCTCAACGCTTCCTGTGGTTCCAGAAGATATGTCTGACTTTATATTAGTTACGTTCAAACTATTAACTAATATTATTGCTATGGTATGGAGGCTTGTGGATATGTTATAAAAGCAGCACGATTCGATCGATCAGGTTAAACTGGTGACCATCTTCACATAACACCCCACGTTAAGCCGTTCGTCCCAACTGTCTTTCGCGGATCTTTGCAGTCGTGGCCGGTCGTCAATAGCTCGAAGGGTTGACAACCAGTCTTACCGAGCGATATCGCATTATCCAGTTATTGGGCCGTGGAGGTCAGATAGGCAGTCACTTCATGTATACTAGTATTCAGCTGCATCTAACATAGTTGGAAAAAGGCTAGACAGATGATGACTATAGATTATGTGTGTGTGTGTGTTTGTGTGTTATTATATGTACATTATATGTGTTGCAGTGCGGGAGTGGCGTGGACTCGCGGCGGGGCATTAGGTGCTCTTCGAGCTGCGACCCTGGGGCTCGGCGGAGCTGACTGCGACAGCCACTACCCTCGAGCACACTGCATTAACAACTCTTAACAATTTTATTAAACATTAAGACTGTTAAATGACAAAAAACGTGAAGTTTTATACTTTAGTTAATGTTTTATTGTATACGATATTGCTTTTTGTGTAATTACTAAGTTTAGAACTACCTATGTATTTACAATTTGGACATAATCGTAACTTAGGTACTACAGATAAAATAAATCTAGAATCAACTATGCTTTTAATATCTAACAGCATATTATTTTTAAACGACATGGTCTAACAAAACCTTATGTTATTACTACTTTAACGTAGAACCAACAGAATATTCCTTTGCGTGTTATATTTGACACCTCTGATTTAGGACGATGTGGAAGTGACAAAAGTAGCAAGTTAAGTAATTATGTGCAGTTCGCGAAGCAATCAAAATAGTTAACACGTTATTAAACAATACGAAAATAGACCAAACCTGGTGCTTGAATGACGAAATGTTAGACTATTATAACGGGTGTAGATAAACGTATTTACAACGCGACCAAATACGTTTGGAATCATCAATGAGACTAAAAGCGCAGTGGACAGACAAGTACGCAATGGTTTCACTGGCTCATTAAATGACCAACATTGATGAGCTGAGAGCATGAGATGAGACGTAAAACGAAAGAATCGGTTTGGTTGACTAGCTAGGAAAAATAACGTAAAGTAACAAATATGCGGCCGACAAGATTAGGCTTTAACAAATTCTATATTTATAAACTTCCGAATTGAGAGCATCTAACACTTTTGACGTAATTATTAATTCTGATTTATGTCTACTTCTATCATTTATCTAAGGCGGTGAAGACGGCAATGTCACAGGTGTAAAAACACAGTTAAGAGGTGCATACGCGTACGGGTTTAACAGTGAATACGCCGGCGGGGCGTGTCCGAAGATCTGTCCCGGGAACAACCCTTGCCGTTGAGCTATTTTCAATCTTGAAGTCAACTGCTTCTTCCATTTTGTCCGCCGGTTTTGAAACCACGTCTTTATTTGTACCTCCGTAAGTCCTAAAGCTTTTGATAGTTCCATCCTCTTCGACACGCTGAGGTACTTGTCGATTTTGAATTCGGATTCTAACCGCTCAAGTTGTTTTGCGCTGTATGCTTGCCGTGGCTTTCTCTCCGGACCGGATCGACGAGGTCTTCTGTTATTCTTGTCATCTACAAAGAAAATTTCATGATCAGCAAGTAAGTTGTTATTATTCTGTGTATTTTGTAAGCGTGAATAAAAATTGCAAGTTCATCGTTTTGAGGTTTTATAAGCATCTCCTTCATTTACGAAGTAGCTGCTCTCGCTAAAACAAATACGTAGTAAAGTTTTTTCGAACACTAATCGGAATTATCACAGGCTCTCGTTAAGTGGCTATAAACACAATCAGTCTGTTTGTGCAGCGCCTGCGCGGTTTGACATCTCGCGTGTCAACACAGCATTGTGGTCGGTGTATGTGCGACGGTCGTGCTAACCGACTGTTAACTATTGACGTAAGTGTTTTACGATCATCCAGGTTTTGCAGGGCAATTTAAACTTGGTAGGGAAAATAATGATGTTAAGTTACAGTCAATGAAATATTTATTCACAAGTGCCACAGTGCCGTTCTTTCTTTTTATCCATTCCCAAGCCCCGTTTATCCGAAGGCACTCTTAGAAATTATTTCTGGGTTTCTGGGGCCAACAGTTATATCCTATACTAGATTCCGCCCGCAGCTTCACCCGCGTGGAAGTCGGAAATTATCCCGCGGGAACGTACCACCAGGATAAGAAGTATTCTATGTGTTGATTTAGGTCTGATCTATCTGTGTGCCAAATTTCATCCAAATCTATTCAGTAGTTTTTGCGTGAAAGAGACACAAACATCCATACATCCATCGAAACTTTCGCGTTTTAAATATTAGTAAAGATTGTAACTTTTTTTAGGTAAGTACTCCCGAGGATCTAAAGAAATCATTTGCACTTAATCCCTTTTTTTCGGTTAATTATTACTTAGATTTCCTAGACATTGCTAGAGCATCACTAGTTGTGATTGATGTTTGATATCTTAGAACAAACAATGCAATTTTCCGTTAGGTGTTTTGGGATGTTTTACTTTGAGCTCCGTTTAGTTATCCTCAGACCTAGAATAAAAACTTGTTAAGCAACCGTAACGTTCCTATGTCTGTATGAGTTTCCATTTAAGAATTTCTATAAAATCCAACAGCAGTATTGACAAAGTCTATTTCTCGGTATGTAGTGCATAGGGGCATGGTGTAAACTCAGTTTCTGGATAGAGTTCGATCACAGCAGGGTCCGCGTTAAGGCGATGCACAAATACGAGAGCTTTGTTGGTAATTATCGTCGCGGCAGCTGTTTGCCGACACCTCGGTGCGAAGTCGCGACCACCGTCCGACGGCTGGCGTGCACTGGCGACATTTCGTCGAATGTGCCCTCGGACTAATCGCGCGAACCGTAACGCTATGTGTAACCAAGTTGTTGGGCGTTACAATTGGTTAGAACGGTCAACAGATCGTGTTAACACCAGTTTTTACAAGATACCCTTGCGTGTGTCGCTGAATTTAATATGTTCACAGATTCTCAGATAATTATCTGCTTTATTGGCCATTTCCTGTTGTTAGGATCATCCAAAAGTTTTTCTATTGTCGAATTCGGAAATACAAATAGCTATTTTTAAGAACTGATAATAGCCCAATTTGCACCTACCTATAGAGCTAAACACGATCTGTTTGTCTGACAATACAGTTTTGTCACGAACTTGGAAGAATGACGACATTGAAAGTTTAGCCTAGTTTGAATAAATGACTTTTATTTTGATTTTTTGATTTAGGTTTTCAAGGAAGATTTGTTATTTTTACCTTGATTACAAAGTTGTAAATAAGTAATTAAGTTATAGTGTACCTAAGCGTTATAAAATCGTGATGTTCATTTACCGCGATCAACCTAACACAAGGTGAAAGAATGTCAAATGTCAACGTGGTTGTGTCGCGTCGAGTTGACATAGAAAGTTTGTGTTGGACCCCCGGGCTATTCCCGGACGTTGCACGCTCACACTAATTTTATAGCCACCGAAATTCCTTCTCGCTGCCGAGTCAGCAAATGTGACAAAACTGATGTTAAATTTACAGTTTTACTTGAACGTTTAGTATTTAACTTAAGGTATGATTCACCGTCGTGGTGTCGTCGTCAGAGATTGTCAATGGAATTGACATTGCAGGCAATTACCAAACGTACCATTATTTATCGAATAGCGACATTTCTGAGTAAATGTATCCGAATACACTGTATACGTACGTAACTACATACCATCCTACTTTTAGGTGTCTAATCGAAAAATAATACCATTTTCTTCCTTATCATCATTTACTATATTAGTCGTTTTCAACGTAATATGTACTTACAGCACAAGTTTTGCAATACAAAACCACAATAGTATTCTGCAGCACTATTACTCGTATGGTTTAAGCAATGATAATAATAATGAATAAATAGATAATTAGATATTATGTGAGAGGGATGTTTGCGTGTGAATTAGGCGTGCGAAGTATCACACCGGGTCCAACTGCACGCGATTCTAACACGCACGCGTTTTACGTTACTGTACTGTGGAATACGTATGGTGTGCAACGTGTTTGGGTGTCACGGTTATTTGATTGTTATATTCGTTGCAAGTGTTAGGTACCTACTGTTTAAGAGTCGTCATCATCATCATCATTACAAGTGAAAGACGTCCAGCTGGACATAGGCCTCCCCCAATAGGGGGGTTTGCCGTAATCGCCACGCTTGACACACACGCGGGTTGACGATGGTGATGATGATGATGATGATGATGATGGGACTCCCTTTTCCGCACGTAGACTCCCATTCGGTCCGTTGTGCGTGGGGATGCTGGCTAGCAGAGCCAGCCTAGCTTGACGATGGTGGTAAAATGCATAGAGAACGCTGCTGCCCATTCTCTGCCAAGTCCCTTAGTCGCCTTCTACGATACCCATGGGATGAAATGGGAAGGTGCTATTCTTTACGTCCGGCACCATACGGGAATCTTTAAGGAATCTACTTATTAAGTCGTTTTGGGAATAAAGCAATCCAACTCGTACCCGTATCCAATTGCAGCCCACGAAATTCTTTACGTTTTTTGCAATTTGCAGTTCAGTTTCAAGTTGTATGTTGATTAAAATAAGATTCACGACGGTGACAAATATGGCTTTACAGAATTATAACTGTCACCGTAACATTGTGAACACCGTCAGTTTATAATCTATCTCGATAAATTGTGAACTGCAAAAACCATTTACAATTTAACGCACTATTTTTCGATAGTTTATCTGGTAGTCAGATTGTGAACTGGTATCAAGACGGATAGTACCTGTCGCTATTACTAAATAGTCAAGTAAATGCCACTAACTTAGAAGTAGCGCTCGCCGGCCGCTGCGCCGGCGGCGGGACAGCTCGCTTCGCTCGCTCGGCTGCCGCGCGGTTGGTCACTGTTCTAACCTAACCTATTTATATTGCGGTCCATGGCCCTATACGGGGCACCGGTGTGGGCGCCTACATTGAGGCGCCAACCAGCACGCCGGTTGAAGGCGGCCCATAGGGTCATGGCCATCCGGATGGTCTAGGTATACCGCACGATCTCCGGTGATGCGGCGGGCCTCCTTGCCGGATTACCGCCATGGGATCTGGAGGCAAAGGTCCTCGCGCAAATGTGGGAGTGGCGCGAGGAGGCCAAACGCCGTGGCGTAACCTCGCTGCCGCAAGAAATCGCGGCACAGCGGACAGAGCTCCGGCAGGATCTCATGGCGACATGGAGAGTGCGATTGTCACAACCCAGTGCTGGGCACGCCACGATTGCGGCGGTAAGTCCCCTCTTTGAGGAGTGGCTTGAGAGGCGGCATGGCGTCTTCACCTTCCGCCTGACGCAGGTCCTCACCGGACACGGCTGTTTCGGGAGGTACCTGTTTCGCATAAGGCGGGAGGAAACGCCCGGGTGTTTCCATTGCGAAGATCGCCCTGAGGACACGGTGGAGCATACGGTGGAGGTCTGCCCGGCTTGGGCGGAGTACCGCCCTGTCCTCGTGGAGCCAATCGGTGGCAGCGATCTCTCGCGTCCGGCCCTGGTCCAAGCCATGGTACGGAGCGAGAGTGCATGGGTAGCCGTCACCTCCTTCAGCGAAGCTGTGATGCTCGCGAAGAGGGAGGCGGCGCACGTGAGGGAGAGGCAGTATATGCGCCCTCAGGGCCTTAGTTGCCGCAGGAGACGCCCTGGGCGTCGGGAATCCCAGGCTGATTTCCGGCCACCGTAGGCGTGGGCTTGCGGACGGCGAGTAATGGGTAGCTCGCTGTCCGGTAAGGACCAAGCCCAGGTTGGCGGTGCGTTGTGTTCCACGCGCGTCTCAAAGAGATGTCAGCACAAACTGATGGGGCCCGCAAGAGCGGATGCCTGCCAGGGGTGCGGGCTGTTCGAAAGAGATACCGCCGCCCCTGGCACACAGGCTACTGAGGGAACACGGGTGGGTTTTATTTAGTAAAAGTCTGACACGCCCTCCTGCTCCTGCTCCTGCACCCAGAGCGGGAGAAGTTATTTGATGATTCGATATCCCACCCAAAAAAAGAACCTATTTATATTGTAAGCAGTATGGTGCAGTTCACAATTTATCGACAGTTTATAATCTCGCGAGATAGATTATAAACTAACGGTGTTCACAATCTTACGGTGATATACTCATTAGGATCCGCAATACAACTCCTTGAGTTAATATTGTCTCCCTCAAATGTCATGATTTCATGAATAGTGATTCATTAGGGTAATATGGACTTGAGTTGTATTAATGATTTTTATAATTACAAATCTATACATAAATAAACATATTTTATAACATACAATATGATACTGACCCACAAATTCCAAAAAAAAAAACGTAAGGGAGGTTGGCGGGGAATGGCCTCACCCACCGGACATCCTAAATGATTTTGATCATTAAACTGTGTCTTGACGATAGTCATTTGCAGGGGGCCTAGCTACCGCCGTATTGGCAGTATCGATGATAGGTACTAGCCCCCAAGCTACAGGGGGCCGCCGACGCGACGTGTGGATGCAAACATTTTACTGTAGACCTCAAATTCTTTTTGAGGCCCGTAATGAGTGAAAAACGAATGACAATTAAAATAAACAAATTAAGTTAAATCTACAACAAGTGCGGGCCAATTCTCAAACTCTTTTGTTATTTTAATAAGGGTGCTGCAATTTTTAAGCTTGCTACGATCGCTGTGGCAATCTCTTATTAAAATCACAATGGCAGCTTAATCTAGTATCAACAGACAAAATTCTCCAATTTTCGAGCTTGTTTCGCTCGATCTTGCATTCTTTTAATAAAAAAACCTAAATGACAGCTCTAAATGTTAAGGTCAAATTTTCTGGCTCGCTTCAATAAAAGCTCTTCAATAAAACCGAAACAAATTCGTAAAATTTCTAGCTCTTTTTAAAGATCAATATGAAAGAATTGACGGCTTGACCTTCCAAGTCAGTAGGTGAGCTACTTTATTTATTTTGCAAGAAAAGCAATACTGTCTTTTGGAGCTTTACTGCAGTCGGGTAAGAAGGGCCCCCAAACATGTTTGATTCAGTGCTCCTGTAGGACTAGTTACAGCACTGGTCTAGTGTAGAATTCAGAAACTCAGATTATAAGGTATGTTAAGATTACAGAAAAAAGGAATCGATTTTCAGTACACCACGCTTTTTTTTAAAGTGACTTCCTACTTCATTACGGAAAAGTTAAGATATAAACCATAGGTTTTCTAAAAAATCATCTTTTGCTCCCGGGGCAAACTGTTTCTGAATCACATTAAGCTGCTCGTGTCAGTCACATAGCAAGTATTCAAGAGTAGGTACCTATCTCCCAAACCGAGATATTTTCACATTCAATGTCGTTATACAACGGCATCATTTGATTTGAGGCCTATTTGGCCACATTAGTACTGTTGTATTACTGTAGCCTTTAGCCTGCGCCACAAATTAGGATATAATCTTGCAACTTCTTTCCATCTGTATTTTTAGTCTCATATTATTATGTTGTTTGTATTTCTACAAAAAGGTTGTGTGGTGTGTGTTTGATTTAGTTTTTTAAATCTTGAATATTTACCGTAAAGCGCAGCAGAGGGTTGATGTGTTGCGAGCCAATGCGCGTACGCATGACCAGCGAGCAGCCCCGCGTCGTTCAGCGCGTTTAGCTCCGGACACGTTGAAGTTGATGATACTGATCACAAACAATAATAATAAATAAAACTAAGAACAACGATAAACGTTAAAATGTTAACGTTTAATAACTTATAAGAATAAACAATTTATCTATCTACCTATCTAACTTATTCTGTAAAAGTTTATATTCTTTAAAGCTCTGTACTAGCGAGAGCGACCGACGACTTGTGGTCACCGTCACATTACAGGATAAAAATGTTACCAGTGCTCAAACCAGCTGTTCCATGCATTTTGACAGCGTAGGTATTGCACTTTTCTATGAAATAGCAGATTTTTTTTGTATACCTAACCGACGAAAAATTTCTACTCTAGAGGGTCTAGAATGATATACTGAATTCATGGTTACAGTTTGCGCACTGGTATTTTTTAAATCCTGTATTGTGTCTAAAGTACTTTTGTGTTATCATCGTAGCAGGTAGGTAAGTATAGATTGAAGTTCGGGAAGTGGGTAGAAAATTTCACACATGAACTTCGGCAAATTCAGAAAAAAAAAATAACTGGTTGAGCCGCTCGTTGATGTCTTTGACATGGATTTATTAAAGTGCCTTCTGATTTTTCAGCAAACTAATTTGAAAAACAGTTAAACTAAATGTGTGTTTATGGTCCACACACTTTCGTTACTCGAAATTATTTCAGACCTTGTAGCGTCCTATTAATTTTCTTTGGTCTTCACCATAGAGAAAAACAATCGAATCAAATAAAAAAAACCTTTTTGCAAAAAAGAAATTAATGCGGAAAAACGTCTAGTATCTTCAAGGTTTTGCTGAGCATAAAATGAAAAATAATGTTAATAGCTACATAATTATTAAACAAGAGGTAAATAATAATAAGATCTGTAAAAAAAAAGATATTTTTCTTATCTTCCATAAAATAGGGTATTTTAAATTTATAAAAACTATTCTAATTTGAAGATTGAGACGAAATATGTAACAGAAAAATAAAAGTAAATTGATTTATATCCATTTTCTCAATTAAAAACGATTTAAACCAAATTTATTTTCGCTGTTTTGAATTTACCGCCAAAACGCTCCTTACGATGACTTTTTATCACGTGTCGTCAACTTTGTGCAAACTAAAGTAGTTAGTAAGTAAACAAGTGAGTGTCGTATTTATAATTAACAAGATTTTTTATGGGTAGAAAGTGAAATCACTGGTGTGCGGTGCCTCTGTGCACAAATACTTCTAAAACTGCGCCAAACTAAGTATTTATACTGGTGCTGTTTACACAAAGCTGACGTCGCGATGTCACGTGATAAAAAGTAATCGTAAGGAGCGTTTTGGCGATAAATTCAAAACAACGAAAAAGAAATTTGATTTTAATCGTTTTTAATTGAGAAAATGTGTGTTAATAAATTTATTTTTATTTTTCTGTTAAATGTATCGTCCCAATCTTCAAATTAAAATAGCTTTCATCAAATTGGAAAATACCCTATTGCGTGTATACAGGAAGATTTTTTAATGCAAACTATGGATTCCGCATATTATGATCCTTGACTCCCTAGCGTAGAAATGTTTCGTCGCTTATCTGCTGCTTCACAGAAAAGTGCAAAACCTAAGCAGTAAAAATCTGTGAAACAACTCTTTTTTTATAACCGTCAAAAACAAGAAAACAACTTTAAAAATCATATTCTGGGGTCTAAATTCATATTCTGAACTCATGGTGTTAGTTTGTATACTGGTTAAAATATTTCTGTACTTCTAGCAGTTGCCTCTACTCCCTCCAAGTTTTCAGGAATACCCCCAAAACTCAGTTCACATGGAATTTGGTGTTGTCGGCACTTTAGACCTGTGGCCGTCTTTCCAGAGGGAATATAGATTTATGGGGGCACAGCTTCAAAAAAAAAAAAAAAAACTTGGTGATTTTTGCCAAATTGGTGGAAACCTTTCGGAATCGATATTAGGTGAAGGTTTAGATCGCTTGGAAGTCCATTCATTAGTTAACTAAATCTAATCGTTGATTTGCCAGTCTCCGTCGGCCTGGGAAAAAGGAACTTTGGGATACCAAACCAATACACCATATTTCGAGATGATACTGCGTGCTTTTAATAATAGGATAGGAATGATAGGTCAAACTTCTTACCATTATGCTCATCAGTAGTTTCTTCAGCGTTGTCATCCTCTTCTGGACGTAAGGTACTAACGAGTTTAGAACTATTGCTTTTATTATTGCCTAGTATACTGTCTATAAGAAACGTTTTACTTTTACCATGCATAACACTGTTCACTGAGTCTTTTGTACTATTATGAGATGAATCACTGTTATTGCATAGATTTCTAATACTGTCGAATGTTTTAGTAGGAAATATAACTCGGCTCTGTTCGTAAAAACATAATTTATCTGAATTTAATAAAGGATTTATTACGTTTTTGAGAGTTTTGTTTTCGGCGTTTCGATGGCTTGACTGTTCACTGTTATCACATATATCTATTGTTTCATTTTCACTATCATACTCCGTTTCTGTTTCACAGTCATAACTAGAGTCTCTTTCGGCACTACACAAGACACTATTGTTTTCCGTGTTAGAATTAATGTACTCGTTTTCGCAAGTACTTGAAATATCGTCGATCGTATCCATCTTGAATCAAGTTACTTTTTATAACTTCATAATCTTAATGGCCACACTATAGTAAATTGAACTTATGGAAAATGACACTTCACTGAACATTCAAACGTGTGCCGCGGAGATTAAAAACCAGACTAAACTTAGCTACAGGTTTGCCGGAAACTGATAATTGCATCCGAAAATAGGTGGTGCCAAGAGATCGTACGCGGTGGCTGTAGGTATAAACGAGATGAGATGCTCTCACGCTACTGGCTACTTGTTCGGTGGAGGGGATGGCGCCATCTTAAGTAGGAGGGGCCTCGATAGCCGCCTGTGAAAATTCACACCTTTCTTTTATTTGATAACACGTTATGTCAGAGCTCTTTAGCTCACAAAGGATCTCTAAAAGCTTATGATGAGGCGAGGATCCAATTTCTACCGGTTATTGTTTGATTAATGTCACAGATTTAAGTGATTTATTGTAAACGATCCGAGATGCTTAATGCGGTGCGGTTCAAGGGAAAACTTGAGGAGATTTTGTAAAATGGTTGTACAGTTTTGAAATACTTTAAAAGTGTACTATTACAAGTATGTAATGTTTCCTTTTTGGCCTATTGCAGTCCACTGGTCGTCAAAGTTTTCACAGGGATCAATGGGAAATCTTGGGGTTAAATATTGCCATTTTCTGTCTCTGCATCGCCCTAACATTGACTGGTAGAAAATGTCACAGGCATTAAGTTCGCCTTTGTACAGTATTTTTACTTGTAGGTACATAATGTTATATTAAATAGATAAATAACTGTTAAGTGGACTGGATAACAACTGTAGATATTGCAATATATTATAATGCATATATTGCGTAATCAGTTATTATCTTGTTGCAAAATCTCCGTCGTCGTCGTGTCGTCGTGTCGTGCGTCTCAGCACAGAGGCGCTAAAACGAGGCTTAGTAGCAATCTAGCAATAGATACTTGCTTAATATATTTTCACCCATTAAGATCTCATGTAGAAATATGAATTACCTAGTCATTCAAGGGGTATAGTTATTTACCATTTATGAAATATATTGGTTAAGTTACCCGTTCTTATATCTCAACTTACATATTCTCATCTCAGTACGTTATTACCTACCTAATTAATAGCGTACCTACTGCTACATCAAAAATTGGAATGCAGATTATAACAATAACTTTGATCCTCGCTTCCCCAACATACAAGTATTGCTTTAGCGCTCTCTGGACGATATCCAAGGAAATACCGAAAACTCTACTTACTTTCCTTCCCGTACGATACCGGTTTAAAAGCATTTTTAAACATTTCACTCTCCAACACTAGACGGCGTTGTAGTACGATATCAATGAAAATACCGTCTATCAACACACGGGAAAATTTACACGTTCCCGGTTTGTAAAAGATTTCACCACATTCCGTTTTCCACCGCTAGATGGCGTTGTTGTACGGTGAAAATGTTTGGAAGCGAAACTGTTTGCTATCAATAGATAGCGTAACCTCTGCCATTTATAGAGGGTATTCTTTGGTTCTTTGGTTCTCTCATCGTCTCACCGTTCTTAGTTTTGTCTACGATTGAGGATAGATGTCGCTACAATACCTGTTGCTTGTTTTGCGGTACCATGAAAGAAGGCGGGAATTTTCTAGTTGAAGTTTTATGGACTGTGCTTTTTATCGAAAACACATTACCCTACAATTATTGTTCAATTTGTGCTGTACAATGTAATGGCTAATGTTCATTCGATGTTCTGAGAAAATATTTGTGGTGGCCCAGTGATAACGGTCCCAAATTAGAAATTATTGTAGGTCGTGGGTTCGAACCCAGATGGGCGCTTTACTTTACGCTAGGGGGTCTAGAACGGTATGCTGAATATGAATTGGAACAGTTGAAATGGTAACAGTTTCCGCACTGGTTAAAAATATACCTACTCTGTATTATTGAAAATTACGTGGACTGAGTGTGGAATTTAGCACAGTTAAAGTTTATCTTTATAATCTATATATCTTTATAAATAATAAATAAATCTGGAGAAGGACTGCAGAAAGTTCATATTTGTAAATAATAACTAGCTTTTGCCAGCGGCTTCGTCCGCGCGGAACTTTCATCCCCTATTTAACTCCCTTAGGGGTTGAATTTCGAAAAATCCTCCCTTATTCCTTGTCTACATTATAAAGGGAACCTCTGTGCAATATTTCAACTTTCTAGGTCCAAGGGTTTGGGTTTAGTTAGATGCATTAGAAATACATTACGTTTTAAATTAATTATGGTCGAATTTCGACCACTGGGCGACCACTAGTAATGATAATGTTTTGTATGTACGGATTTATTATACAGGGTAATCCCATACATTTTGACCGCGTAGGTATTGCACTTTTCTATGAAACAGCAGATTTTTTTTTTTTGTATAACCGGCGATAAATTTCTGCTCTAGGGGTTCTGGAATGATATGCTGAATTCATGGTTACAATTTGCGCAATGGACAAACACTTTTCCTGTATTCGATTCTTATTATAAACATATAAAACGTAGTAAACAGAAAAGTCCCGCAAAACTATAATGAAGTAAAAACGCAATCGGATTATTCGTAATCTCGTTGACGGAAAGAAAATAAACATACCAAAGTATTTACGTCCCTCACGTACGGAGTAGTAAGTACGATTTGAGTATAAACTAACTACTAAATAATAAACGAATGGATCTATTAGTATCAATATTATGTGTAGTAAAACAGAAGTTATTGGGTCAAATCATTTTATTTATAGTAGAAGATATAGAAGGTTTATAGTATACAGTTTGCTTTGTCACTCTAGAATTAAATATGTAGATAGGTGAGAACTATGGAGTTAGAAATAGGTAGGTAGGTTAATAGATCCGCCTTGGAGTGAAAATGTTGTGCTGTTCCACACACGATGGGACACTTAATATCATGTCCTGTGTGTCGTGTCAGCCATTACAGGAACTGATGGACGCAAGTGATGTCTCCAAACACATAGCCGAATGCTGGTCTGAGTGCGTTTATATTACCACCGACACTCGATGTTCTTCAAAAACGAGCTGTTCGAGCAATTTATCAACTAGGTGCTAGCGTTTCTCTGAGTTTTTTTTTTAAGATATTGGTATACTCACCGTGGCATCGCAATTCATCTTTGCTAACATCTTATATATTAGGCAAAATATACACTTGTATACTAAAAACAGTGATATTTATAATGTTAATATTAGAAATAAGGACAAACTACATGCTCCCTTTCACCGGCTTCATAAGGTTCATGACTCATTTGTTGGTCTTGGTAAAATCTTTTATAGCAAGCTTCCCTTTTCTTTGCTAGATTTTAATTTTAACACGTTTAAAGCCAAAGTAAAATCAAATCTTGGTGGAATGGCGTACTATTCTATCAAAGACTACTTAAACGACAAGAATAGTTGGCCGCAACTCAAGACAATGTTTGTGTTCTTTCACCAGAATTTGCTTGCCGACTGACGGTTTATATTTTAATTAATGTAATTATTGTTTGTTTTTATTTGATTGTATAAATCAGTAAGTTTTTATTTTCATTTACTGCTGACATAATCTACTCATTAAAATGTTTTTTTATAGTGAGTTGTATTGCAAAATGTAGTTAGCTAGCGACTTATATTATTCTTGCCTGAGCAACCGGCAGCAAGTTCGTCATGCTCCCTTATATGTAACTGCTTGCGGTAGGGTCGGGGATCGGGTTGCCTCCTTCCCTCAAATAAGGCGAGGGGGCTTATGAATGATCTTTGCGTTATGCTCGTGAACGGGTGCTGCTTGTAGTGACTGGTCGTCTTGCTGACCATGGTTTTGTTATTATTAATAGTTTTAACTGTTTATTTATTTTACTCCGAAGATCCTAGATAAACATTAAACATTTGTTACTTCTAGCTAAAACTATGTGAACATAATGTCGCATGGCATACGTAAGCGGGCACGCCCTTTATGCCTGGAGGTTTTAATTTGGGTTTTAAGTTATGTTTTTGTTTTTATTATTTCTGCTCGAGTAATTTTTGTTTTGGTATTTTGGTGTGTCATCATCATCATTTCAGCCGAAAGACGTCCACTGCTGGACATAGGCCTCCCCCAAGCTCCGCCACTTCGACCGGTTCTGTGCTTCTCGCATCCAGCGGACTCCTGCGGCCCTCACAAGGTCATCTGTCCACATTGTGGGAGGCCTTCCAACTTTACGTCTTCCGGTACGTGGTCGCCACTCCAGAACTTTTCGGCCCTATCGGCCATCTGTTCTGCGAGCAATGTGCCCTGCCCACTGCCACTTAAGTTTGGCAATTCTTCGGGTTATGTCGATTAACTTGGTTCTCCTGCGGATCTCTTCATTCCTGATTCGATCACGCAGGGAAACTCCAAGCATAACCCTCTCCATCGCCCTTTGGGTGACTTTAAGCGTTCTTATGAGGCCCATTGTGAACGACCACGTTTCGGTTCCATATATCATCACTGGCAACACGCACTGGTCAAAGACTTTTATTTTGAGACACTGCGGTATGTGGGACGAGAAGATATTGCGAAGCTTCCCGAACGCTGCCCAGCCGAGTCGGATTCGACGATTGACCTCTTTCTCGAAGTTGGACCTACCTAACTGGACAGTTTGTTCTAGGTAAACGTACTCGTCCACAACTTCGAGTGCAGCGCCTCCGACCGTTACGAGAGTGGGTGTTACACGGGCATTGGATGGGCACGCCACGATTGCGGCGGTAAGTCCCCTCTTTGAGGAGTGGTTTGAGAGGCGGCATGGCGTCCTCACCTTCCGCCTGACGCAGGTCCTCACCGGACACGGTTGTTTCGGGAGGTTCCTGTTTCGAATAGGGCGGGAGGAAACGCCCGGGTGTTTCCACTGCGAAGGTCGCCCTGAGGACACGGTGGAGCACACGGTGGCGGTCTGCCCTGCTTGGGCGGAGCACCGCCGTGTCCTCGTGGAGGCGATCGGTGGCGGTGATCTCTCGCGTCCGGCCCTGGTCCAGGCCATGGTATGGAGCGAGAGGGCATGGGGAGCCGTCACCTCCTTCAGCGAAGCAGTGATGCTCGCGAAGAGGGAGGCGGCGCACGTGAGGGAGAGGCAGCATATGCGCCCTCGCGACCCCAGCCGCCGCAGGATACGGAGACGCCCTGGGCGTCGGGAATCCCAGGCCGATTTCCGGCCACCGTAGGCATGGGCTTGCGGACGGCGAGTAATGGGTAGCTCGCTGTCCGGTAAGGACCAAGCCCAAGTCGACGGCGCGTTGTGTTCCACGCGCGCCTCAAAGAGATGTCAGCACAAAAAGTGATGGGACCCGCAAGGGTCGATGCCTGCCAGGGGTGCGGGTTTGTTCGAAAGAGACACCACAGCCCCTGGCTTAAGGGCTACTGAAGGAACACGGGTGGGTTTTAGTCAGTAAAAGTCTGACACGCCCTCCTGCTCCACCCAGAGCGGGAGAAGTTATTTGATGATTTCCCACCCAAAAAAAAAAAAAAAAAAACACGGGCATTGGACATGACTTTTGTCGTGTCCATGTTCATTTTAAGACCCACTCTTTCGGAAGCTCTACTGAGGTCATCGAGCATTGTACTGAGGTCCTCCATGATCTCAGCCATGACAACTATATCATCGGCAAACCGAAGGTGAGTGATGTACTCGCCATTTTGGTGTGTGCTAGCTAACATTTGACAAATATTTTAATTTTTATGTTTCGTAACGTTAATTTTATTACGTACCTACCATTGCATAGACTCAAGTTCTTCTAACATAACAGACAGCTGTGCTGCTCGGAAGTTTGTTGCGCCCTTCTTCTTCCCAGCTAAAGCATGAGGCAGTGGTGAAGGGCTGTTGTTTTAGAGGGCTGTCTTATAAAATTTTGACGTTAAAAAGTACTGACACCAGCCTAGTTTGAACAAATAACCATCAAATTCAGTTTTTATTTTATTTTAAGAGGATGAATAGATAATAACTGAAAAACACGAATAATTTTCCAATGCAAATAATATATGCTCATGCGTTTTTCTCACGTACGGCAGCAGGCAGAAACTGCAGAACGCGACCTCCAACGAATTTGAAATAATTCTTTATTTTTGTCCATGTGGAATCCTAGAGTAGTGATCCTATGCTACGTCCAAAGAGATTAATTATATTACAACTAAGGGCTTATTTATAAATAGACCAATACATTCTATCTGAAGAATAAATCAGACAGTTTGGCATATTTTCTATACAAAAGATGTCAAACCGACATTTATTACTCAGATAAAAGTAGAGCAATTAAGTTTGATGTAAGAATCCTACTAATATTATACATGTAAAGGTTTGTATGAAGATGTTTGTTACTCAATCACGCTAAAACGGCTGACCGAATTTGGATGAAATTTGACACACAGATAGTTTATAACTTAGATTAACATATAGAGTACTTTTTATTCCTATATCGTAATACCGGAATAAAAGTGGAGGTCGAAAATTATCCCACGGGACCGTCCGGGACTACGGAGTCCCATGGGATAATTTTCGACCACCATGCGGGCGAAGCCGCTACAAAAGCTAGTAAACAATATAAATCTAGATTTAAATCACGTGGAAACAAATGTGTCGTTTTAAAATTAGACTCGTTGAATCGGTTAAAGCAGCGAATTCATCAAGTTAAAATGGTCGTATATTATAACGTGTTACTTACGTCCCATTGTTTAGTGACATTATCATTAACTACTTGTATTATGAACCGTATCCAGTGATAATTTGTCTTTGACGAGACCGAAAACGGTGTTTCTTATAAAGGCGTCCAGCAAAAACGGTTAAATTAACCCAACCCGTAAAAGGGTGAACCGCGGGTGACGCCGCGAAGCGGAAAACTAGTCGTTAACATAATGTAGGTGTTTACCGAGCTGCCAACAAGTTTTGTTTTTGTTTCAAATCTCTCTACATAAAGTTATATTTCGCATTTTAGACAGTTTCTTTTGCAAGATAGCTAAATAGAAGCAAGCGTAGACCGGATACTTGTCTTATTGGTTTGGGAAACTTAAAGGAAAATCACGAAGCAAGCTCAATGGTGTTTTTGATAATAAGTACCAATTTTTTTATTGCGATAAGGATTAGCTCTTGACCTCGATCACGCCTGGTCGAAAGCGATATTAATTATGAAACAGCAGTGTGTAAAATATTTCATCACCACTGTTCTTAAAACGGTGAAGGAAAAAAACATCGTAAGGAAACCGGCATGTCCTACAGTCAAACATTCGAAGATATGTGACCAACCAACCCGCACTGGGCCCGCGTGGTGGATTACAGCCCACTCCCTTTCGAAGAAAGGATAAGATAAACATTATCGCGCTCATATTTCAACAAATTATATGAATTATTACGACCATCCATTCAAACGAAAGTAACACAAGTTAAAACGTCCATTCATTCAGCTATCCAAAACAACAAACACTCGAACCAACCCACATGCAAAGATCCATTGTTTTTTTCGAGTTTGCGATAAGAGTGCGGACCACCCACGACGCAAATGGGTGCGATGACGTCATCAAGGCCATTCTACGGCGTAATTAATTTAATTCGCTGGCCGCTTCAGGGGATATTGCCTGATAGCCTGGTATTAGATCAAAGAAATAGTCGATAGATATACTCGATGACATATTCACTACATTCAGTAGCAAAGTATAATCATTGCTACTATATTGTAATCTATAACCTGAGAAAACAATTCATAAGCAAGAGGAATCCTCCAAAAATTCATATTTCGATGATGTTATTAAATACAAACCTTTCGGATTTATTAGACATCTAAAATACGACACAACCGTGTACAGAGCTCAGAGTTTGTCGACGTATGGACGAGACGTCGGAAATGTCACAGCAGGGGATCCCGTGCGTTGCTTGAATGTCGGCACCGCGCATCGTTGTGACGCTACGGACTCAAACTGAAGGAATCTCCATACTAGTCTGACATATTTTGTAGTTATTTGGTTTTCATACGAGAACCAGTAGTATATTCTAGAGCAGAATGTGGATTATTCAAGAATGATGCTCGAATAATCTTGGTATCTCGAATTAGGTGAGTAGGTTCATCAGAATAGTACATAATATGTCGTGCTTAAAATATTAATTTACCAGTTGTGTGAGTGGTAGTTGGGCCAACTTAGAGTACCCTCGACGTATCTACATTTAGAGTAAAAGGTTATTTTGATGCATTTCCATTATTTCAAGTAGAAACATTCTTCATCATTCTATTTCAGGACTAAGTAGTTTCAACTCGAACCTAGTTATGCAACGACATTATTGATTGAATATCGTTTTAGAATACGGGAATGAGTAGGTACCTATGTCTGCATATTTAGTGCCTACTCTTGACGTATTCGTGATCATATCACGATCGCAATCTTCTAGTAATATATGGAACTTGGTACGTGTATTTGCGATGTGCTTGCTGTTAGTCTCTCTGATGTCATCATTGCGTTACATAATGTAAATAAATTTGGTCTCCCTGAGAATCATTACTATTTCATAAATATTTCGATAAAAATAAAAATCAATAGGTATCTTACAGGATATTTTTACTGTTCACTGACCTACATTATTTTGTCCTAATAATCACCACTGTACACTGAATTACATTATTTTGTCTTACTAATCACCCTAGTCACTGACCTACATTATTTTGTCTTACTTATCACCCATAGTCACTGACCTACATTATTTTGTCTTACTTATCACCCCTAGTCACTGACCCACATTATGTTGTCTTATTAATCTAATCACCCCTAATCACTGACCTACATTTTTTGCTTATCCCGACTGTTGACTGACCTACGAGTACATTACACTTTTTTACCAAGCACTCAAACCTATCATTATCATCATCAGCTTAGCCTTTTCCCAACTGTGCAGGGGTAGGCTTCCGGTCAAACCGGATGCAGCTGAATACCAGTATTTTACATGGAGCGACTGCCAATCTAACCTCCACAACCCAGTTACTGGGTAGGTAATACAATATTTGTTATCAGTGATTAACAACACTTTAAGAAGGTACAAGTAATTACGAAGGTACCTATTAATTATACAATAGAGATTCAAGTCATAAATCAAGGTAACGTTAAAATAGGCTCCCGATCAAGTGACGCCTGAAATGAGTATGCTCACTTTACGAAAGATGTAGTTTAATATACAGATTACAGGGTGTTGGCATGTGTCGGATATTCTTAGTATTAGGTATATCTAAATAAGACTTTGGATTTAATCATTTTCCTATATAATAATAGTTACTTACCATATTGTTACCACCAGAATTTTAATTTGCTTTTGACTAACTTTTTCCAATGACAACATTAAAATAAAAAATGTTTATTTGGGACACAAGCAAATGTTGTGGTACATGATGTTATAAATATAAAATCAAAGTTCTATCACTATGCGCTGCCTTGAAGGGAAGTGTAAGTACATTAATAAAACTGAAATCAGATAGAATTGCTATTGTTATTTTGGAACGAAACTCTTTAACGTCATTTGCGGTAGGAGTAAAATTGTGGAAATCTTCACGTAAAGCAAAAACGTTATAAAACGAAAAAGCGTTATGCCCTCTCCATTCGAGTTTTTATTATACATTTTTAACTACTAAAATAATATAGGCGCTGGTTCATAGTAGTCGTAAAACAAAAGTATATTTGTCAATCAGAAAAAATATAAAAACATAGACAAAAGGTATCAAAAAGGTAAAATATTCTAAAAAGCTTTGTGCAGACTTGCACATTCTCCCCTTTTTTATGCAATGGGCTGCTTAATTAGCTTTTGGAGGGGCCTCCTGAAGGTGCCTGCCATAGTGGCAACATCGGCCACCCGCACCACTCCATCTCTGCCGGGAAACAACCTCGTAACCCGTCCTCTGGGCCATGAACCTCGTGGCAAATTTGAGTCACATATTATGACCACATCTCCTTCCGCAATTGAGGGCGCGATGCCTCCACCCCTTCTGGGTGACAACGAAGGCAGGTATTCTCGAACCCACCGCTGCCAGAAATGATCAGCTAGTCTGAGGGCTCTCCGCCAATGACTTCTGCTCGAGAGATCCGACTCTTGAAGCGTAGCAGGGATGGGACGCCCTGGTGATCCGTTTAGCAGAAAATGAGCTGGCGTTAGTGCTTCTTCAGCATTCGCGTCCAGTGAAGTAATCGTTAGTGGCCGCGAATTTACCAATGCTTCAGCTTCGGCCAGCAGGGTTCTAAGTACCTCATCAGAGGGAGTCTGCTCTCGGAGTGACACTTTCAGCGCTCCCTTGACACTTCGGATAAGGCGCTCCCAAACTCCACCCATAAATGGCGCCGAGGGGGGAATGAAACGCCAGTTTATAAACTCACTGGTAGCGTAATCTTCTACGGCATCACCGTACAACTCCCGCAGTTCTCGGCTGGCCCCAACAAAAGCAGTGCCGTTGTCGGACCAAATTTCCAATGGGGTTCCTCGGAGCGATACGAAGCGGCGTAAGCACATGATCGCCGAGTCAGTTGATAAGCTGTGCACCACGTCCAGATGTACGGCACGGACGACCAAGCATGTAAATAGGGCAACGTAGCGCTTCTCCTTTCTTCGGCCAACAGTAACGTTAACTGGCCCAAAATAATCGAGACCGGTAAATGAGAAGGCCCTTTGATGATGAGCTAGGCGAGCTTCTGGCAGATTTCCCATAGGAGGTTGAAACGGTTTAGCACGGCGCAATTTGCAAAGCTGACAGGTACGGGCTACGATACGAACAGCGTTTCTGAGACCAATAATCCAGTAACGTTGATGAAGCTCGTTCATTACCATGTCTAGGTGTGAATGTGCGGCCTTCTGATGATATCTCTGGATCAAAAGACGAACTGCTGGGTGTTTTCCGTATAAAATGAGCGGACGCTTAACGTCATCTGTAACGGCTGGGGCAGCAACAATGCGGCTTGACATTCGCAGTTCATTATCATTATTTATGAATGGCGACAGCTTGAACAGGCGGCTATTACGAGGCAACGGCAGTTGGTTCTTAATCCGTAAAATATCTTCTTTAAAGGAATCGAGCTGAGACTGACGTAAGATGTGGGTTTCGGCCAGACTCAAATCGTTTGCTGTTATTCTTGCTGATATATTGTGGTTATTAAGGATATTAGGAGAGGATGTGCAAGAGGAAATAAATGTACATATACTTCCTTCCAGACGAGTTAAATTGGCGTCAACGCCTCGTCTTTGCAGACTACGCATACGCAGTAAAGAGATGAAGTGATGTGCTTTGGCTGTTGCTCGCACCATTCTCAACCATGAGCTGAAACGCAGCGGATCCGCGGAGATTGGTGCGGGCAGGTCAGTATCAGTGATGAGGTGAACATGTTGTTTGAATTCTTCGCGGCCTAGTCCACTGACATCGATCACGGGTTCTGTGGGCCAGTCCGAGGAGAGCAAGAAGGGAGGACCTGAAATCCATCGAGATTCAGGAGTTAACTCAAATCGTTTGACCCGAGTTGCATCATCTGCCACGTTTAAATCACTCGGAATCCAACGCCACTCACCGACGTCTGTGAGCTCCAGTATCTCACCTACTCTATGAGACACGAATGGTTTAAGAGTACGCGCATCGCTGCGAAGCCAACCTAAGGTCGTCATTGAGTCACACCAGAAAACGCGTCTCTTCGGTTTGAGTCGATGGGCTTCGCATATAGTCATAGCAAGACGTGCAGCAATCAGAGCACCTTGGAGCTCTAAACGGGGAATTGAAACAGGCTTAAGGGGTGATACGCGAGCCTTACTGCAGATAAGAGAGAGTCTAACGTCACCGTTGGTGTACAGAAACCGCCAATAAGCGACAGCGGCAAAGGCAGATTCACTGGCGTCCGAAAACACATGAAGTTCGCAGCCCGCTAGCTCGAGATTATTCAGGTTATAGCAACGAGGAATTCGTAAACGAGACACCGAGGATAAATCCTGAAACCACGACATCCATGCAGTGCTATCACCTTGAGAGAGCCTCTCATCCCATTCCAAACCCTTACGCCAAGCATCTTGAAACATGATGCGGCCTCGAACAACTATTGGCGCAATGATTCCAAGAGGATCATAGACTCGCATGACGTGAGCTAACACCTCTCGCTTGGTGAGCTTATGTGGCAACGCACCCTTATGGGTTCCCGTGTTAAAACCAATCACGTCACGGGCGGGTTGCCAGATAAGGCCAAGCGTGCGCACATGGGTAGCCAGGTGACCTAAATCTACGTCTTTCACAACAGGCGCGTCTAGCAAGGATTCTTCGGGTAGCAACGAGAGTGCCATGAGATCGTTTGACGTCCAGCCACGCATCTCAAAGCCAGCATTAGAATGTACCTTATAAATGTCCGCAGCCAATTTGGCCGCTTCATGAACGTTGTCTAAACTAGTGATGCAGTCATCCATGTAATGATCGCATATAATTACTCGAGCTGCTTTGGGGTATGTATCCTGCCACTCTAATGCATTTTTGTTTTTGATATGGATTGCAGTAAAGGGACTGGACGCAGCGCCAAAAATCATGGATGACATGCGGTATGTACGTATAGGCTCATTCGGGTTGTCGCGCCACAGAAATCTTTGGGCATCCCTATCTTTCTCAATTATTTTAATTTGAGGGAACATTTCACGAATGTCTGCTGTCAGAGCGACTTTACCTTCACGAAACCGCATCAGAATACCTAGCAGGGGTTGCAAAAGGTCTGGACCAGTTAAAAGCATTGAATTTAATGACACGCCGTGGGACTTGGCGGCCGCGTCGTGGACCGTTCTCAACTTGTTAGGCTTATTTACGTTTATTACGCCAAAGTGAGGGAGGTACCACAACGGAGACCCCAAGGTAGGAGGAGCTGAACACGGTTCAACATATCCCTTTGATATCATATCATGGATATTCTGACGGTAGCGTTGAGCATAGTCAGGATCTTTCATCATTTTTTTTTCTAAACTAAGGAACCTAGACATGGCTAACTTGTAACTGTCGGGAAAATCCAGTTTATCAGCCTTCCACAACAAGCCTACTTCAAAGCGGCCACCGGGTACATGGCGCGCGGTGCGCTCGAGAACTTGCAAGGCGCGTTCGTCGTCGGCACTACGAGCTTCCTTTTTAGAGATACCGATTGAATCAATTTTGTACTGCTCCCTAATAAGACCTTCCAGAATCAACCGATCGTTCGCTAAATCAGATTCGCTAACCGTGGCATGGTTTACAACGTCGGCCCGTTTAGTCTTGCTGCAACCGAAACCATACAAAACCCAGCCTAAAGCAGTTAAAATAGCCACGGGTTGTGTCTTGGACCCTTTGCGCGTAGCTTTAGCGAGAGATAAGTGCCAGTTGTCGATGCCTATAATCAGCATGGGCTTAACTTCTTCATAACAAAATTCATTAGCAATGTCTGCAAGGTATGGATACTTACGCACGCTCTCAAGATGCGCAGACTGTCGAGCAGCACCCAAACCGCTCATCGACCTGGCTCGCTTAACGTGGTGAATTTCATTTGAATGACGACCTTTTATAGTGAAATCGACGTACTGAATATTTACGTCCATTCCTAGACCACCTACGCAGTCTAAATGAATACGTTTTTCTTGGCCCTTGCAACCAATTTGAGCAGCCAGCTTGGAATCTATAAAGGTGCCTGTGGAACCATCGTCCAGCAAAGCGTACGTATCAACACTGCTAGAAGGCCCCGACACGATCACGCGAACTATTTTCAACAACGGCCGAACAGAAGGTTCCATTGCTGACAAGGAGGATGCATGAGCCAAGACTTCGTGATCCGAGTCGTCATACAATAGTGCGCCGGTCTCCTTACAGGCCGCGGGCGCACTGCACGTCGCTGGCGTGGCTGCGCAGGATGTCGATGGCTCAGGTTCAGCGTCGTGTTCCACGTCGACGTGCGCGGTGACTGCACGCTCATATTTCGACCCGTGTAACAAATCATGGTGGCGCATGTCACAACCTTCCACGGTACATACTCTTTTAGTACAAGAAGTTTTATTTTTGTGCCAACCTTTCTTTAGACATCTATGACATATTTTATTTTTCTTAATAAATTGCCAACGATCACTTATTGTCATTTTGACAAACCTATCACAAAACTTCAACTCATGTTTTTTTTCACACAACGGACAAATATTATTTGTTGTGGAAACGTTATGTATTTCAGCTACAACGTTCACCTTATCCCTGAAGCATCTATTATCAGTAGGCAACGAACAGTCAGTAGCACCACCGAACCTACATTGCAAATCAGCTTCACGGGAGAGGAAATCGGCAAACATTTCAACTTTAGACAAGCTGCCGTCGCACAAATAAGCGTAGTCCAACCACCGGGGACGCAATATCGGTGGCAGCTTGCTCCACAGAGCCTGAAACAGCTCGGGCGAGCGTAAGTGGTCCGGCTGATTTAACAGGCGGATTACTTCCACACAGTTTCGTACACGGCCGGCAAAATTGACGAGATCTTTACTATCGTAGCTTACCTTAGGGAGCGCACGTATCACAGACACTTCATGCATCACGACGAGCTCGGGGCGGCCGTAGCGCGCGTCGAGCGCAGCTAGCACCACACCGGGGGTGTGCGCCGCTGCAAGCAGGCCCGCAACTGAGTCGCGCGCCGCTCCGCGCAGGGCGCACGACAGCCTCGCTAAATTATCGGTTGCCGAAGAAGTTTCGGCTGTATTTTTATGCGCACGTTTTAAAGCTAGCCAATCTAAATAGGACTTGCCGTCGAACGTAGGCAGGTCTGTCTTTGTAGCAGTTTGCTTGTTAGCTTTATTTATTAATATTCCGAGCGAGTTGATTAAGCGCGTCACTCCTCCGTCTTCATCACGACCTTGGTTGAGGGCGGTCGCCACAGCGTCTTGGCCGTGCGAAGCTCTCATGCCCGGTGTCACACACTGGGCTGTATCGTCGTACCTGAAAGGTGGGTTGGCTCTTAAGAAATCTCGCTCATCGGGATTAGGTATTACATTTTTTACCCATTCTTTAATACTAGCACGGCTACGCATGCTGTGGCTGCCGTGCTGGCTGGCGTCCGCTTCTATGGCGGCAAGCTCAGCTTGTAAATGGAGATCTGCGACCCGTCGCTCTCGCTCGAGAGCTTGGTGCTCCAAGTCGGCCAGGTGGCGCGCTTGCTCGGCTTGTCGCTCTCGCTCTAGTGCTTGGTGCTCCAAATCAGCCAGGCGGCGCGCATGCTGCGCCTGTGCCGCCAGCTGACGCGCCTTGATGGCGGCGGAAGAGCCCGATGTGGCGGCGCTGGACGGACAGGAAGGCGCCGCGGCGTGAGGGGGCAGGCCCGCGATCTGCTGCGCGGGCGGGGCAGTCTCCCTCACCGCAACTTGGGTGCCGTCTCCTGCACACAGCGCGTCCACTTGTGCACCTTTAGAACGTGTTTTCACCATATTTTTTCCGAAGATTGGACCAAATATTAACTACTAAAATAATATAGGCGCTGGTTCATAGTAGTCGTAAAACAAAAGTATATTTGTCAATCAGAAAAAATATAAAAACATAGACAAAAGGTATCAAAAAGGTAAAATATTCTAAAAAGCTTTGTGCAGACTTGCACATACATAATAGAAAGAGATAAAGAGAGTGAGATCGTTTTCATAGCCTTAAAGGGTGCTGGAGCCAATAGTGTGGTCAACAAGAAAATCCAAGATGGCCACTTTGAGAATGTTAATATTTTCAACAATTGCCGTTTTCATGGTTTTCGAGGGTGCTGAAGTCTAAATGATAATCCAAGACCGCGGCGGCAAAACAACAACAAGAAACACAAGTATTAATAAATGCCCGCCACACACACCCTGTATATTCTTATTTATGATGTGAAGTGAAGTGATCCTTTCTTGATCATTTGTATCCCGAAATAGTAAAGAAACATGACGTCATATATATCAATGTGGTTCGAGCGAATGAATATGCGGGATCCGTTTTCACTTTCGTCAATGATAATATGTCAGGTAGCGTGGCCTTTTAATAGAAAATGTGATACCATTTGAGGTGTCTTTTTATGATTTATATTTTCTTACGGAGAAAGAATCAGGACTGAAAAATACTATATCTATTCATTTTAACTCATATTCAGTAAAATATTGTGAACAATATATATGTACAATCCAGCATGTTAATTTAATTTTTATTCCAGAGTATTTCTATTCATTTATTCTATAGGTCGATACACAATGTTACATATTGTAATAGTTGTTGTTCTCGCTATACAGCGTGCATCAGAAAATTGTGGTCAATTTAAAAGAGATATCAAACTCGATCTAATTATGAACTAAAGTTTGAATGGGACAGTTTGATAATTTTATGTGTTCCCATCCACATTTAACCGCCCTGCCTTCTAAGTCAGAGTCCACAGGTAACTTGTCGGTGCACTTGTTCCGTTTTAGACCTGATCCATCGCTTTCCATCAGGCGTGATGAAGGTCAAGAGCAGCCGGTCTTTTCTATAAATGCCTATATCACCATGAGTTTTCACGGTAAGATTTGAACAGAATAACTCACCTGACCACTCAGCAATGTAAAAAAAACTGAGAATAAAAAAAAAAATACGTGATTAAACACCCGATGAGTACTTAAGACAACTTCAGCTTACTAACTTTGACATTACCTTATTGACCTTGTAAAGAGACAAACCAACTTATGAGAACTTTGTACAGTGGACATTACACGACGTCGTATTATAAGTGCCCCCGCGCATTACGCGGCCGCGCCGCGCGGCCATGTCACCGCGACCTGGCCGCGCAGCTATCAAATCATCTGCGGCCACATAGCGACCACATTTGTCAGTTGAATTCACATCGTGCTCCAAAATGGACGACGAAGAAGGAATTGATATTGTGCTGATTTTCTTATTACAAAAGCGAACGAAAAAAAGAACAAAGGTTTTTTTTTGGATTCACCCATTGTACGAATGAGGCTTACAAAAGAAATATATCATACATACTTTCCAGAGGTATTGCAATATTCATGAAGATATTTTTTTTTAACTATAAGAGAATGTCTAAAAAACCTTGAGATCTTGAACTTGCTAAAACCAAATTACTGGATCAAGTCAATTTCGGGAGTGCATCTCTCATCAGCTCCGTCCATAATTGCCTTTTTGAATTTTTATCTGAATAACACCCGACGCCTGATTCCATAAAGCTTGTCTGTTTTCTATTTCTATAATGAAACGCTCCATATCAAACGCCATCCTGTACACACAAAAAACGTGTGGCCGCTGCGACAAGTGCACGCACATTGATCTCTTTCATACGAAATTACGAAATGGTGGATCACGTTGGTCGCGGCGGCCAACTGGCAGCGTGCGGGTCGCGATGTTCCTGCTGGCCGCGCGGGCAATACGTGGTCGCTGGCCGCTGACCACCTAGTGCGCGCACTTGCATATGTCACGGAAGAATTAATTGGCCGCGGCGACCTGGCCGCGTAATGCGCGGGGGCACTAATACCTATTTATGATTAAAAAAATAAGTCCTTCTGACGTCAAGCCAACGATTTTAAAGGGCCAATGTAAACTAAGCTTAAAACAGTAAATATCTAAGTAACAAACGTTTTTATGCTGACTGTGGAATCATATGACAAGGGTCGCATTGTCGTCGCACTGCTATTGGACATGTCTTGAATCAGAGTAGGTCTGCCCATTGAAATAACTTACCGTATCTGCTGTTTGAAATGCCAGCTATTCTGTTATTAATAATGATATTTCGTAGGTACAGTAATTGTGAAAACGTGATACGGTCTGAATTTCAGAGCGATTTTCTTCTTCTTAAACAAATAAAATAGAAAATATCGAATGATTTCAAAATAAAAAGGCCGGTAATAAAATTACCCCTATTGGCATACATAGCACTTTCTATAAAACGTTTCCCACCGTCCTTTGTAAAGGAAGTAAAATTAAAAGAATTTCTTCCTAGAACATTCGTCCGAATTTTATTTTATGTTGTCTTATGACGAGATCGGATATTCGGATGCATATTCACCTAAAGCTGAGGTGTTGGCTAATAAAATAAAATAAAAATAAAATATTTCAGAGGTTACAGTCCGTAGATTGTTAGTAACTAGTTAGTAAAAATTTGTGCTTATCTGCTATGTTAGTAATTAGATAACTATTTACATAATTAAACCTACAGCCACCTCCACCAGGTGCCTCTGGATGAGGCAGTCTGATCTCGCAACAATCATTTTCAGGATGACATTCCGACTGTTACATAAACGTTGTAGTAAGGATGCTGCTTTCTTTCGCGTGAAAGCCATCCGTATGAGCTTCCGCAAACATCCCCGACGCACTACAACTATTTAAGAACGCGCTTTTTTATCGAAAAAATCTCAAAATAATGTAAAAAAAAAACTACCTCACACCACCCCTTCTTTTACAGACTTACACTCTACATACATACACATAAATATTACTTGCATCGGGGTTAATTTTAAATAAATATACGTCTGAATGCAATCCTAATGATTTAGAAGTCGCTTCCATACTATACACCTGACTAGAAAGCTTTATATAAATTCCCGGTGTTCCTGGAATCCCGGGATATTTTTTACAAAAAATATAATTTAAGAAGCCACTTCCATTCTTTAATAACTAAAAATTAAATTTAGGTAAATATGCATCCGATTATCCGATCTACTTATGACAGAGAGTTTGGGGGAAATATCTGGGAAACAATAAAAGTTTCAGATTTTCAGTAGCTCTAACAAAATAAAAAAAATTGTGAGTTAGTTTTTTTTTGAAACGTCATCAGCTTGGTGCACGATTCCAATTGGTCGTTTCCTTTGGAGAAGAGCCGGCAAGAAACACCACGGACACTCTTTTTTTTTTAAAAAAAGCTTACAATTTGACAGTGTAGGCCTGTCAACAAGTACCAACTACCTACTTAATGAAATAGAAATTGGTCTATAAACCTGCTGTCTACAAGGCCTAAAAAGCTAGGGGTCTTCTGTTGTTACATTATTGAAAATACTATAGTAAGTTGTGACGGTACCCACACATTCAGAAGGCCTGTGACTCGTCTACAAACCCTTGAAGGCCCAAAACAGTGAACTTGAATAACTGTACAACGTACGAGTATGTACTTGTTGAACAAAAGTCAAATTGCAATATACATATTTATAGGATGCTTTTTGGGGGTCTAAATTCGTGGCCGAAAGTGTACCAAGTTGAAACACATAGTTTTGTTGACCGTAGACTGTATTTTATCAGATTTCAAGCGACATTCAGTACTTTACGAGTTAAATTGCAATGGATTTGGTTTACAAACTTTGTTTACCACTGTAAAATAAGCATATTGGAGCCAGTTTTTAGTATTTTTCTTCTTTAATAGTTCAATTGATGTCGTTCGTAGTTTATTGAAACTTGTTACTATCTCATGAAAGTTGTTTGTAAGCGATACTCTTCTATTTTCCATTTCTATCTAAATAGCATAAAGTCGCTGTTTTCATCTGTCTGTTTCTCCGCTTACTTCTTGTAAACCATGCAACGGATTTTGATACGGGTTTGGACTATCGTTTACAGAATTTCTTCCGGAAGGTTTATTTGTAGAATACATGCATATTATTGTAGACGAAAGCCGAGTATTTCAAAGATTTGTACCTTGCGAAGCTGGGGTGTGTCGCTAGTAAATAATAAATAAAGTCTTTCAAATCATTTTTAGTCTACTAATTCATTTTTACATGAAATTATATGGGTACGTACTTTTATATCATGCATAACTTCGCGATGTTCGAAATATGTCTTAGACTATGTGTACATTTTATTCAAAACTATGTAAATACTTAATGTATAATGTCTGTGCCCAATCGATGAAGTCTCCAGTCTATGAAGCAACGCATCGGTGTTTGTATGCAGTATATGAACACTGCATACAATCAACGATGCGTATACAGTACAACGTTTTTAGTAAAATAAAGACAGCATTCAGTCTGAAGTCAGCAAAAGACACAATTTAAGAAATTGTGTCTTTTGCTGACCTCAACGCCGGGGTAGCGACGCGACCTGGAACGTATTTCTCAACACAGTACACTGGGTGGAAATTATCGTGTTATTTCCTATAATTTTTACAATATTTGTTGGTATTCATATTGGGGTGCTGACAACACAATTTGGGAACTAAAAAGAGAATGTACTTACCTACTTTATCCTTAACACAAAGTTTTCAAAGGCATCATTGTGTCTACTTACATGTACTAAGTTCTTTAAACATACTCTTCTCTAAGTGAGTCTTCTAGTCGTAAAGTAGAATTGTTCGAACACTTGTTATATAACCACCACAACCCCATCTCACAACCACCACCCACACCATCACATAACTTCATCCTCAGAAATTTGAACATCACAAACCCGAACGTGAACGTGAGCAGTGGCGGCCCAGTGGTAACAGCTTCGACTTACGAATTGCAGGTCATAGGTTCGAACCCAGACAGGTGCTTTACTCTGTGTAAATTATTTCATCACCACTGCTCTTAAAACGGGGAAGGAAAACATCGTGAGGAAACCGGCATGTCCTAGAACCAATAATTCGAAGACATGATGTGACATTTACCAACCCGCACTGGACGAGTGGTGGATTACAGCCCACTCCATCTCACAGAGAGGAGGCTTGTGTCTCAGCAGTGGGAACATTATAGGCTGCTTGTGAAACATGAACGTTATATTCAGTAATAAATAGATTGTACCCGACAGCGTCTAAAGTACAAACAAGACGAAGAATGAAAGGCTCACAAAACCCGAGTTTTAAATACACATCCCGAGAGGATAATTGTGGGTCTCGCAAAGGAATCAAAATACTCCTTTAAATATACGGTGTACCGACATTACTTTACACCTGTTACGTTTGGTTAACATTGTTTTCCGAGTCTTGTTCATTAATTTAAATTATTTGCTTTGTAAACAGGGTAGGCACGACACATAGGGCCGGAAGGATCCGGACCTATGTGCCGTGCCTACACACACACACGCACACACATATTTATAAAATTAGTATGATAGTAGGAACTATGTGAAAGTTTGTATGTTGTATGTTTAATAAAGGCGCCACAAACAGCCTGCTTTGCATAGGCTGTCTTGACGCCGAGGAATGAGCAGCCACGTCATCGTGGAACGCGAGGCCGTGGCTTCTCAACGTGAAGAAATCCTCGGAATAGTGAGGTCGCTCCGCGAAGCCTGTGAAGCTCCCAAGAAGCTTCTGTGTTTTGGGCGGAGCTAGGCTGGCTTTGTTAGACACAATCCCCACGCACAACGGACCAAATGGGAGTCTACGTGGGGAAAAGGGAGTCCCATCATCATCAACATCATGCTGTATGTTTGTTACTCAATGACGCAAAAACGACGCAACGGATTTGGATGAAATTTGACACATAGATAGTTCATATGTAACCCAGATTAACACAGAATACTTTTCCCTTCCCCTTCCCTTTAGTACATTCCTGAGAAATATTTCCGACCCCGACGCGGGTGAAGCCGCCGGCAAAAACTGGTATGGTTTTTTCCTGATTCACAAGTATGCGATGACTAACAGACTCGATTACAACTTATAGAATTATAGTTGAATGTTCACAGTATTAATTTCTCATCTGGGTGCGGTCTGGTTCCATTGTAGACCGCGTCCATCACTAGTTATGAGGCGAGACGAAAAATGGGAATGTCTTCTAGTTCATACGGCATGATGATAAACTTAGTTAGACACTACGAATTCGAGTGCTTGGATCGAAGTGCTAGTGCTTGTGAAGACTATGTAGATAGTAAAATGACTTCAAATGACCATTGGAAAGAATCACAAAGATTAAGTGGACCTGTCCAGTGTCAGTGTATCAGAGTACAGAATATACCACTCATGGACTCCACGAGACAGGCTCGACCTAGTGTGGAGTTCAAAAGCAAAACGCTCCTTTACGTCTTATTATTTTTCTTAATGTAAACTTAGTTATTATAATGTAGATCATAAGGAAATGTAAAGCACTGTTTTTGGAAAATAAACATTATCATTATCATTGTGGCTTTAAATGTGGTGTTCTGATTTTTGTCCACCATTGTGGGAAAAGGCGTGGGTTTATGTATGTATGTATGTAAAGCTTGGTCTTTCGCTCAGCGTTTATTCACTCCTGACTCCTGAAAATAAATATAACTACGCAATAAAATTGCACTGACCATCGTTAATATGGTGAGCTGTATAATCAGTTGAATGGGTACACTTACCTGGTCATCTATTTTTTTTTTTAAATAGTGAGTATTTGTTCCTGAAAAGGGAAAACACCAAGTGGTAGCTAGAAAGACAATATTTCAATAAACAATTTTTATCAATTCTATAGACAGAGTAAAAGTAGGGACACGTACGCACCGCTACAAATCAAGCTATAAATTTCCAGTTTACGCTGATCTCGGGCTGTACGGAAATCCTATACAATGCGAGATCAGCTTATACTGGAAATGTATAGCTTGATGTGTAGCCGTGTGTACACGGAGGCGAATTTATTACCATGGCATTTGCATGATTTGATGCAAAGGCAAAACATCCATCATCATTTCAGCCGAAAGACGTCCATTGTTGGACATAAGCCTCCTCCAAACGGGGAGGGAATTGCCATAATCGCCACGCTTGGCAGGCGGGTTGGCGATCGCAGTATGGTGGTAAAATGCATAGAGAACGCTGCTGCCCATTCTCTAGTAAGTCCCTTAGTCGCCTTCTACGACACCCACGGGAAGAAATGGGATGGTGCTATTCTTTTACGTCCGGCACCACACGGTACAAACATCCATACATACATCCACTGGCATTTTCATTTAATGCACCTTGCATGCATCATAAGAATGGTCTTGAACCAATACACGTCTTGGCATAATCTATAATGATCCCACTGCTGGCACAGGAATTTTCTCTGTGAGAGGGAGTGGGCTGTAATCCTGCAAGCGGACCCAGTGCGTGTTGGTAGAAGTCCCATGTCTTCGAATTCTTGGTTCTAAGACTTTCTAATTTCTTTCACCGTTTTGGGAGCAGTCGTGATGAAATAATTTACAAAGAGCAAAGCACTTGTCTGGGTTCGAACCTGCGACCTACAACTTGTAAGTCGGGGCTGTAACCTCTGGGCCACCACTGCTCATGTTGACGTTCAGGTTTGTGAAGTCAAACATGGCTTACTGGTCTTCCTGTTTATTTCACTTATTTCCGAACAGAGGTCCGTCGCAGTACCTACGTATTATGACGTTTTCGCACAACTTCTAAACTGGACTCGTTACTACTACTAGTCTCAAGGGAGATGTTAGCGCTTTTACCGCTGTAGAGACAAAGGCTCGAGCGATGCAAGCGCTGCATAGGTATAAATATAGATGCAGGCTACTCCGGCTGCTACATTTTTGTGATATCACGCTGGTCGGACTAGCTCCACTTTCTAATACGCAATATGTTTCTCTCTTATTTCTGAGGTTACGCTTTTGATATTAAAACTGAAGTAAAGAGGCCAACATATAAATATATAGGCGACAGTGATCTTTATAACTTTTACCCGAACAGATTTTAGATTTACTGAATAGCTATTAAGTTCTGTCCAGTCTTTAAACAAAGCAGAACAAGTATTGTGTTGTTTATCGACGACGTGTGAATAAAATAAACCTACCTTATAGGAACTTTTCAATAGTACCGGAATTGTGTATTAAAAGAAAGGAAAGAATAGACAAATACTATTGAGTTCAACACTTCGCATTCAAGCCACTGAGAAGCCTGTATTTAGTTTTTCATAATGCATCCATGGTGGTAGGGACATCATCGAGCAAACTTGAACCATGAATTCAGTACATACTTCTGAAACTTGAAGTCGGTAATTCTTCGTCGATTATTAAAAAAAATTGCTGTTCCATACATTACCGAAACCGATAAAAATGGTTACGCTACGAGGGTCTAGAATCATGTGCTGAATTCATGGTTTCAGTTTGCGAGTCGATGTGATGGCATGATCCATCGACACGCAAACTGTATAGGGTATAGATATCACCCCCAACTGTTGCTCGTGCCACAAAGCGTATCGATGTCAATTGACACATTTCTAACCCCTCTAGGGCTAAAAGTAACAGTAGATTCTATTCTGTTAGGTATAAATAAACCGTTCACGGAGAATGATCAACAAGTGCCACATTACGGGGCCATTTCGCTCGGTCGGCATTGTATTGTGCTCGCGACAATGTATGTAGATTGTGGAACTCGTGACGGCAGTAAACGTTTAGTTATTACCTGATACTTACGGTTCGGGAACTTCGATTACAGTACCTGGCCGTAAAATGGCATGTCCAATTTTAGAAAAGGTCGGTTCTGTAAAATAATTATAATAATTGAATACAGCAGTGCTATTCTGTAACCATGTCACCGACTGAAGTGAATCGAGTGAGCATGGAGTGAGCTGTCAGTGTCATCCCACGGATGCTAGGGATTGACCAAGCATTACATAAAAAAAAAACTCGATTATGATTGTAAATGTAATGCTTGGACATCCCTAGCATAAGTGGAATGACACTGACAGCTCACTCCAAGCTCACTTCACGCGGTGAGATGGTTACAGAATCGACATGCAGAACTTTTAGGGAGCTGTGGTTACGGCCGCGACTTACGAGTTGAAGGTAGGTTCGCACCCAAACAGGCGTTTTACTTTATGTAAATTATTTCATTACCACTGCTCTCAAAACGGTGAAGGAGATAACATGGTCAGGTAACCAGCATGTCCTAGAACCAAAAATTCGAAGATATGTGATATCTACCAAACCGCATTCGGCCCTCGAGGTAGATTACAGCCCGCTTCCTCTCGAAGAGAGGACTTTTGGCACTTGGCACACGGGCCGTGTGCCAGAAGTGGGAATATTAAAAGCTGATTATGAACATGGCTTTATTAACTGTTTGGGAGTTTTGAGTATATTTTTTTTAGGTTCACCAACAATTGGTTACACTGGTATTATGCTAAAGATAACATGTAAGATACATTAATATCCAGGGGTGCGGGTTTGTCCGAAAGGAATACCACAGCCCCTGGCATATGGGCTACTGGGGGAACACGGGTGGGTTTTAGTCAGTAAAAGTCTGAACCGCCCTCCTGCTCCACCCAGAGCGGGAGAAGTTATTTGATGATTTCCCAACAAAAAAAAAAACAATCACTTATAGGTAAACTCCGCATGCATACCTATAAAGGAAGTTGTACAAAATAAGCTTTCCTTCGATTTAACGATTTTAACAAATTTTAGACCGGCGGCATACTTAAATACTTTATAATTAAGAAAGCAGTTTAGGATTTCGTTGATGAACAAAATAATCAATATAAATCCAATATAATATAGGTATGGCCAACGTAAATGTCCTACAGATCGTTAAACTCCTTAAATTAGATAAAAACCAGCATATTCCTCATTCCTTAATCAACCACATTAATTTCACTTCACATATTACACACATCATTAAAATTGTCATATATAATTATTAGGTCAATTAAAATTTATATTCGTATTATTTTATAAATATTTTTAAACACAATTTGGATTCCAAAATGGAAGGATTAAAATATTAATTAGTGTAAGCATGCACTTAAAATTATTTATTTATGGAAGTCCCATTTGCGGCGTAGGCCTCTCCCAACTTTCTCCATTTTTCCCTATCTCTGGCTTGTCTCCTCCAGTCTGCTCCACACTCTTCCTTAAATATATTTTCCCAGCGTTTCCACGGCCTTCCTCGTTCTCTTTTTCCATCTCTAGGTACCCATTCTATGAATTTCTTTGTCCACCTGTCGTTTTCCATTCTACAGATGCCTATTTCCATTTCAGATTACTTATTCTCTCTGCTATGTCACTTATTTTTCTCCTAATTTCCTCATTTGTAATATCCTAATAATTATAATGTTCGGACTTTAAAAGAGACCGTGACCTCTGAGTTGGTTTCAGCATTTCTTCTTAGGGATCAGTCAGCTAAGAAATCCCGTCGCGTCTAGCTTTAAAATATTGATCAACAAAATATTAACATGTAAAATTGTCTTTAAAGATCTAAGTGATTAAAATTCCATTTAATTTAATGCTCCAGACCGAAATTTGGCTATGCCGCGGCCAATCTGGTGGAGACTAGCCATCGACGCGGGAGATATTATAGTGCACAAGTTTGTGCGCAGACACCGTGCACTCTCAATCAATGTGCACGGTGTCTGCGCACAAACTTGAGGTCTCAGATGAGTCTAAATTCTAAACAACCAAAGGCTAAACGTCAGTACTTTCCGGGTATCGCTCAGCCAACTTCCAAAGTCCGGGCTGATACTAAGGAATTCCTGATGGAAAATCCCATTAGCACTTTGCCTGACCCGGGAATCAAACCCAGGACCACACGCTCAGCAGTCGCGTTTGCGACCACGAGACCAACGGGGTTTTGTAGAACGTCGTATCTATCAGACCTGTGTTTTACGTTGAGGTACTGTACCGTTCCGTTACTTTTCTACATTCAAGAAAATTTCTTATAAGCAAACTGACATCCTATGTCAATTTACCGGGTTATAGCCATTTCACATAACTGTCAAATAATGACAGTTAAAATTTGAATATACGGACACTTTAAGTTGGTAATCAATTCCGATACATAAGTGTTTTTAAAAAGAGTAATAGGCTAAGTGGTCGTTTTACACTTCTATGTCCTAATGTGACATATCCATAATATACTAGTATGTAGATTTGATTAATTTATGTCTGACTTTAACGCACAGGTATTCATCCTTTACGATATTTTATAGGTTTTCTTCAAAACGTAAATAGTCCGCGACGACACAAACAAGGCACAAGTCAGGAGCGGTTAGAAGATCTCCATCACGAAATATAAATACCCAGTATTTTTGTTCCTATCTTTCGGGGCATTTTAAATAAGTACTACATTTAATTATCTCGTTTATCTTTTAGGAAGTAGGTTACCTGAATACCTAATATTTCTACTACAGTTTTTCAATAAATTCAAAGCTTAATATCCGCACGGGTCGATCTGTCAGAGTAAATTACGCTTGCCACGGATAGTCCGTGGATGGGTGGACATATTTACATACCACAAGACCTCTCCGTGCCTCGGAAAGTACGTTAAGCCGTTGGCCCCGGCTGTCATTTGTGGATCTTTGACATTCGTCACAGATCTTCTGAAGCCCGAAAGTCTGCCCTAGTGTATTCAGTCTTACCAAGGGGTAGGTATCGTCGTGTTACCGAGTAACTTGGTTATGGAGGTCAGATAGGCAGTCGCTCCATGTAAAATACTGCTATTCAGCTGCATCCGGTTAGACTGCAAGCCGACCCCAACATGTTGGGACAAAGCCAGTCAGATGATGAATTCTTGCTAATGATGATGAATTGAAGCTAAAATATTAAAAACTTTTGCTGTAATTCTAAACAATTCCAAGGTTTTTCAGCTATAAAATTCGCTCCTTGACAACGAGCTCCTTATGACAGCAAAGGCAAAGTTGTAGGAAAATCTTAACCGATCTAATTTTATCCGTATTTAGCAGTAATTAAGTCAGTGAATCTAAACAATGCATAATCCCGCACTGGAATGTTGTCTGAACGAGCCTCAATGTTCACGAACTTGTTGAAAGGGCTTATTGTAATGAAAAGATAAAATTACAAACAGTATTATTTAGTTACTTTGAAAATTCTTCATCCTTGTGTGAGTGAAAGTAATTAATTAAGGGAGTTAAGAAGCTACGTTACTACCTGAGTATACATGTTTAATTGGCATCGAGAGAATATTAATTATAATTACACATGTCTTTACGTAATTTTGACTTCATAATGTACGTACAAGAATTTCTGTTACAGCTACGTTTCCTGATTTATTTAATTCTCAATATGTAAAGTTTGTTTTTTAATCCTAGATACTAATCTGACATTTCAAGTCTTTTGTATTATTATTTTTTTATGGAAAGAAAAGCCGATGTCGACTCTCTGCCAATGTCTAAAATGAATCGGAAAAACAAGTGTCCATGATAAAAACGAAATAAAAAAACAAGAGCTGGTGACAAGTAAAATTCTTCGACTGATACAGTTGAACACAATGTAGATGATACAATGTAGACGATGGGTAAGTAATCAAGCCTTTTGCCTTTGCTTTTTGCATGAGTTTAACATTACACCTGTCAAATCAGTCATTGAGTTTAAAAACGAGCTTTAGGCATGTAGGTAGGTTTTTTTCAAAAGCTAGAATATTCATCTCCAGGTACCCATACGTAACGCACTCGCGTAACCATTAAATATTGCTTATTATGCCAAAATTGATAAATAGTTCTACATTTATCAGCTAAAAATAGTTCCATCTGTATTGTGTGGTATAAATATTATGTTAGCCTAGTAGCGCAGCCGCCGTGAAAATGTTTAACGTTAGGTAATTTTTCAGTTGAACACGTATTTTCAGGTTGCAACCCGCTTACGCTACAGAATTTTGCGGGGGTACATTACCAATACAGGTGTCCCCTGAGAGGGTGTCGCAAATATACCTACCTGTCACGCAGGCTCACGACGTGAAATATTCCTTCACTGTTTTATATCATCCTTTTTTTATGCACAGCACCGACGGTCGCGAATATTAGGAGAGGTTCGCCTTTCTATCGCTTTGCCGACCCGCAATATTGCTTGCGTCTTAATGAAAAAGGCCACGTCTTAGATAAAGATAAAATTTTAAAAGAATTCTTTTTTCTCAGCCTTTGAATTTTCAACGTTGCGCGGTTCTTATTTCTCATTAATTATGTAAATCGTTGATGTTAAATACACTGACTGACGTAATTAATGTACCTAGGTGAAGAGAAAATTGTATCTCACCTGATTATTGTAAACAACGTCGTAATTATTTTTTTCGTTTTCCTTTCATCCATTTGTTTTAAATACTTTTTCATAGGTGCTGATGTAACAAATTTTTACTCGGCACGATTTGCACTGTCAGGATTTTCCCCTAAATATTTATGCATAGCGCGTCGTATACCGTATGCTTTGACAAAAAGTACGTGTTGTTAAAATAACGTTTGTGGAAGAAAATTGGGAGAGCGAAAAAATTGGGGGAATTATAATTGCAATGAGAATTATGACGTATTGTCGAGAATATGTCCGGACCAATAAAAATGGTTTAATATTATAGACAAATAGGTAAATAGATAGATATGTTAATGGAAACACTGAAACATTTCATAACCTACCCATCACACTTGATATTGACCAAATACAAGCTCTAAATCAACATTACCTATCATACTTACGCTATATTTTGAGTTAAAGTAAATGTTTACATTGGGAAGATATCAATACATCTCGATGTGTTTACTAGAACAGAAATCATGCAATTTTACGAGTGTCGGCATGCCATTATCCTAGTTTCGGGATTTCGGTGAACGCTCCCGAGTCGGATACCTATTCGGAGGGTAAACAAACTATTTGTACGTGGTTAATGATGCGATTATCCGAATAGTCGATTATAGGGACGTGCACACTTTGTAACATATACATCTTTATTCTTAGCCGTTTTGCTGAAATATCTGTATTGCGCCATGTTCGTGAGAGTGATTTCTAATGTTTATTAATAAGTTAGAAAACTGTAATTATTTTAACAGTGATCTAAGTAACTTACGTACATACTCGTAATTGTCTTATGGAATGATTAATAAATATGTACCTACCTAACATTAGAGGTGTATTCTTTCCCATTGCCCGTACCTTCTAACCTATGTAGAAAGTAAATATGAGAAGTGAGTCCTTTGTACGAAGATAACTTCTTTGACCTCAATTGAAACCGTAGTCTACGGTACAAAATCTGTCCGTAAAAGGAAGATTTTCAAATATCCCAACAATATAATCAATTTGATAATCCAATATTACTTTATTACTAATAATCCAAAAGCACAATGACTTTCATAATTCCATTTTAATGTTGGCTAACCGATATGAGAAATTCTTTTCTTAAAGTCGTGAACGAAAGGAAATTGGTTTATATTAAAGGCAGGAGTATCGTGTATCAAAGCGGCACCCACCTATACGAGAATCGTTCTCGTGCGAGATTTTCACCAAATTGACAATATGAGAACCTACGTATACGGATTTCAGTAACTTTATCAATCTTAATCCTAAGTACTCACCTACTTCATATCTCGAATGACACACTCGCGATTAATATATCACTTACGTTATGTTTTGCTTTTAATATTTAGGTATCTAAGTGGAATGTGTAGTCAGAAAAACATCACGCGTCCATATGGCAGTTGTAATTCTAATCACAAATGCCATTTTTATGTATCGTATAGAATGACCAAAGCGCGAAATGAATCAGCGCCTTAAGGCTTCCACAGACAGGTGCAACACGACGGTGCGACGCTATTCTGGCAGAACAACTTTCATGAAGTTTTCATAGAAATTGTTCTATGCTAAAGTCACGTCGCTCTGTTGCGTGGCGCCTGTCTGCGGGAGCTTTTAAGCATACGAATATTAACCAACTAATACCAAAGCACCTGGAAAACTTACTTTATTATGCAAAATACTCGCTCTTGTAATATATCTAAAACAGAAACATCTATTTATAATCAGTCTCTATAGGCTTTTCCCACTATCTGCTCTGAGACTCAGGCTCTCTCCTCTTTGACACGCTCTCTGCGTAGGCCGGAATCTAATAGCCCAGTCCTCTGCCCTCCATACATACATACCAAGTTATTAGATATGTCATCATCATCATCATTTCAGCCGGAAGACGTCCACTGCTGGACATAGGCCTCCCAATTTGGGGGGCTTGCCATAATCGCCACGCTTAGCAGGCGGGTTGGCGATCGCAGTATGGTGGTAAAATGCATAGAGAACGCTGCTGCCCATTCTCTAGTAAGTCCCTTAGTCGCCTCCTACGACACCCACGGGAAGAGATGGGATGATGCTATTCTTTACGCCCGGCACCACACGGTACCCAGTAGATATGTAGTGCTGAAAAATTCAAACCACTCAAAGTGCACTTGTCCATTATAACCGATTTCCCATGAGTTTGCTATTGCAATTTCTGCGAGACGAGACATAGCCGCTATACAAATACGTATACATCGTATTATTTAATATTTAAATTATGTGTAATTCAGTGTCAATTTCACAAATGAACCTGAACGCAACTAAACTACGTTCAAGATTAGTCATTGTCAATATTCAATAACAATAATAACACTGACAGTTCTTGATCGCGGTTTAGATGTGTTTTTCACTGGTGAAATTCGCCTTCAGAGTTTACTTGACAGTTGTTGGAGATAGGAAAGAGAACACCCATTAGTTCGAATGTTCAAAATCACCGGTAAATGAAACCGTAGTCAAGTAAACGATGGTAAAATTGCCGTGTCTAACCCGTCGATCTAATCCGTCAGGGGCTCAGGAAGGGCGTTTGTTACGCGTGTTAATTATTCCTATCAACAACCTCTACTAATCAGGATTATTTAATTAATTTCCACGTATTCGGATCCTTCGTATTCGCCGAATTAGGCTTCGTTTATCTGGTCTGCTTCAGGGGTGGTTCACAATGGGTGCAGGCCCCGGCGTGTGGCGTTTGTTTATTTTTTTACTGTTATTATGGGAAAGCTTTCAGCGCGTATAGTAGTGTTGGTTCTATTGTTCTTGTAAGATAAGACCTACATCTGTTCATTACATGCATGTTTAAAAGTCTGTGTGAGTCTCTCTATCCTTTTTAATTACACCAAATTCGTACGTTGTACGATCATATGCATGTTATGTGGTTTTCGTTGGTTAGCGACCGAAGATTATACATGTCTTATAATCCTACTAATATTATAAATGTGAATGTTTATGAAGACTGTTGGATGGATTTTTGTTACTCTTTCACGCAAAAACTACTGAACGGATTTGGATGAAATTTGGCACACAGATATTTTATAACTATCGATAGGTAGAAACTCAAAAATGGCACTGGACAACAAGCTCCTAATCTATAAGGCTGTCATAAAACCGGGTTGGACCTATGGGATTCAACTATGGGGAGCCTGCTGTGATTCCAACATAACTATAATCCAAAGAGTTAAGAACTATATCATTAAGCAAATAAGCAATATACCCTGGTTCATTAGAAACAGTGAAGTACATGAATGCCTGAGTATGCCAACAGTGAAGGTTGAAATAAAGACATTCGCAGGCAAATACAAAACAAGACTGGACAACCATCCTAACCAGCTCGCTGTCCAGCTCATATTACCTGACTGTCTAAATTGCCTGCAACAGCGCAGAACCTTGGATCTCGGCGGCGCTAATTAATAGGATGTTCCTATTGGGGAATATCTCCTCATGAATAATAGTCGTTCAACACATCTGCTCATAGTCAGAAGGACTGATTGCATGATAAGAATATTATAGAAAAAAAAAAGAGATTTTATAACCTGGATTAACATATTTTATTTTATTTTTATTTTATTTTATTCGGGAAACTTACAGCTAACATAAACAATGTTACTAAACAATATGATACTGAAGGCCATTTACAAGTTTCCACTGATAAACACTTAACTTAAACAATAACAAAAAAAAGGTGGGTAAGTACAAAATGACTACTTACTTATGACCGTTAGTACGTAGGTAATCCCGGTATTACGTACCTGTGGGATAATTTTCGACCGCATGCGGGCGAAGCCACAAGGTAAGAGCTAGTGAATAATAAAGGTTTATTAAGAACAATTAGGTGTACTTAACCTAACGGCCCACTCCCTCTGATAGAGAGGAGGCCTATGTCCCAGCAGTGGGAATGTTACAGGCTGATTATGATGAACCTAACAAAAGACACAACGATACTGTAAGTAAAATATTGTAGCGCAACTATCAACGCCCCATAAGAAATAAGTAGGTACATGTAAAACATTTGTTTCAGACTTTCACCTCTTTGGGGAGTCATTCATCATCATCATCATCATATCAGCCGAAAGACGCCCACTGCTGGACATAAGCCTCCCCCAAAAGGGGGGATTTGCCATAATCGCCACGCTTGGCAGGCGGGTTGGCGATCGCAGTATGGTGGTAAAATGCTTAGAGAACGCTGCTGCCCATTCTCTAGTAAGTTCCTTAGTCGCTTCCTACGACACCCACGGGAAGAAATGGGATGATGCTATTCTTTTACGCCCGGACACCACACGGGACGGGCCTCTTTGGGTAGTCATTATAATAAATCAATAAATTAACACTATATTTTTATACTAGCCTACACTGCCCCTCTGCTAAGCAAAAGTCTACCCCAAGTTCTTCCAAACATCCATTTCTAGAGCCACCTCAATATAGTAACTGCTAGCCAATCAGGACTAACAACAAAAATAAAAAAAACTGATTTGAATGTGTCATGCTTCTTTGTATAAAGTATGTAGTGATGTGAAGTGAGGGCGATAGTGTTTGTGTGTATCAGAATGATTGGCAAAATGATGACGTCGGTACCTTCTAAAGAATTCAGCCGAAAAAAGTCCACTGGACATAGGCCGGGACGGTCGGCCGACTAAGTCTGCATTAAGTATCAATTAGGTACCTACCAAAGTACCTATTCACTACAAAATATTCCAGATGATTCGATCACGTAAAGCAACATAAAAGGAACGACAGATTGTCATTGTTATCGGTTAGTAGAACAGGTTCTGTGGGAGAGAAAATGTCAAATAACTGGCATTTTTCAGCGAATATAAGCTGAAACTTTTCCATCGGTACGACTAAGTCGCGACATTCCACAAATTGTGACCGTTCTCGTTATGTACTCGTACATTGCAAAAATATTCCAACTTTATAAATCCTTCGTCAAACGGGCACAGTATGCCGCGTGGTCGGCTCCGGCGCGATCTTGCAATAATTGGCTACTGCGCCATCACTAATTGATGCGATTAGCGTCTTTACGTCTAGTTTAATAGAGGCTATAACTGCGTTCCATTTTCCAGCGCTTCTGTTTTGTCGGTAGACCATACTACGCAAGGTATCATTTCGGAATTGCAATGTGCATATCGTCTTATCTGAGATTACCTGGTATGTTATACTCGAAGGAAATAGATGTCGTCGTTGCTTGGTTGACATATTTAAATGAACATACAAAATAGCTTTTAAGAATTCAGTACAGGATACTCTTATAATTTGATTATACAGGTACGATTCGTGTACGCAAGTTTCAGAAAATTATACATAACTATGTGATTTTGGGGATGACGTTCACAATTACGTCTCTCCGTCGTACAGTCTTTGTAAATATGGCCATAATAACTACACATACATGACAGACGAGTGGTGATCGCAATATTAGGCAATATAAAATAGATTATAATAGAATACATTTATTTGCATAAAAACATGGTACATTATGGTCTTATTAATAAAATTATGATCTTACATGTTTCGCCATGGACTGGCATACAACATTATAAACTGGGTTAAATTAGTTTAGCTAGCGAAACTCTGACATGACGGGTCAAATCCCGGTAACATTTGAGGGTTGCCCTCGATTTTACTGGGATTCTATCATCAAATTCTGACTTAGTGCCAATGGAACCACACCTCAGGAGTATAATCTTTCAAATGAAATAAGAATTTTGAGAATCCACAAGAGAGAAGGGGAGGAATCGGTGAACATATATTAAATAAAAATACATGTACATACAGTCGAAAATAGAATTTCCTCCTTTTCGAAGTAGGTAAAAAAAAAAATTGACTTATTTTTTGGGGGTCAACGATAGCTGGTAGTTTTGTTACTTAAAGTTTTAGTTAAGGAAAACGGTTTTCTTTTGATTTATCGTGTTTAAATATCAAAATACATCACGTCTGCGAAATTTACATAAAAAGATAACAGTTTTTTAAACTGATATATTTTCAAGTAACTAAATGCTGCGGAAGATGACCCCCATCAAATTAATTTTCTTTTTTGTTTCAACCTGTAGGTATACCCGTCACGTCTGCCAAGCTAATTTAATTTAACCCTGTATTATTAGATGACAGAAGGACGCTCCTGCCTATCCTTCTGACGCAAGCCTTAGTCAACGTTCACACGCACACATAATAACATCGCGGGATATTTTCTCGCACTGGATTTTCAACTCTCGGTGTTGAACCGAGCGCTGAGAATACTCAGCACTTACGGCTTACCACGAGAAGCGTTTTGTCGGCGGAAAAGTAGACAAAATGACGTTTTCGTGTAGACAGTTGACAGTTTTGAACCAAGAAATATAGACAAGCGATTTCTATTCTACGGTAGAGAAGAAATAGAAAGCGTCATGCTACTCGTAAGCCTGCTAATTGCAGCGCGAGTGAGTCTGAGCGCGTCGAAAAAACCGTGTTCCTTTTTTCAACTCTCGACGCTCTGTTTTCAAGATTCGCGATGAAATCCAGGCGTGATTTTGTTACGTCCAGAGGAATTTGGGCTTAGTGAACTACGCGGTCAAACTGTCCAATATCTCTGAGTAAGTATCTTTAAAGTATTAACACGACGTCTTCGCTATTGTAAATTGTCGAAGCACATTCGATACGTATGTCTACGCTAGTGTGTCATTAACTTTACGTTTTGACATCGAAATGAAAAATCGGGTTCAAGTCTCTGAAGTTTCCTGTACAGACGGAAAAGTTAGTAATTTTATGAATTGACCGGCCTCTTCAGTTATGCTAATAGACGTGTGCCTATTTACTGGTAAAAAGTTTTATCTGAACAAGATTTATCACGGATAAATTTTGTATATGAGTCATTTTGGTTAGGTACTGCTACGTTTCACTGGGAAATGTCCACTTTTACATCGCACCGGTATTTTCCAGAGCAGTTAGGCAGAGGTGTACTTGTAGTACCTACTCTCATTTCGCCAGTTATATTTAAGTTCCATAAAATAGGGGCGAGTGGCTAAGTAACAACAGTCGATCGATCAAGTTAATCTACGCTTGCCGCGGTTCATCCATGGATGGGTGACCATCTTCATATACCAAACCACACCACTACCATACCATACCAAGACCCCTCCGTGGGTCGGAAAGCACGTTTAGCCGTTGGTCACGGCTGACATTCGTGGATTAATGACAGTCGTTGAGGGGCCTTAAACGCTCGAAAGTCTGACAACCAGTCTTACCAAAGGATATCATATTACCCAGTAACTGAGTTGTTGCGGTCAGATAGGCAATTACTTCATGTAAAATACTGGTATTCAGCTGCATCTGGTTATACTGAAACCTGACCCCAAAATAATTGGGAAAAGGCTAGGCATATATGATGATGACCCCTCCGTGCTTCGGAAGTTAAGCCTTTGGTCCGGGCGCGGTTCATGGATTTAACAGTCGCTACGAGTCGCCGGAAGCCCGAAAGTCTTACAACCAGTCTTACCAAAGGGTATCGTATTACTTTTAGTGGGGGCGAAAAACAGTCATAATTCTCATTCTCAGAATATTCCAGGGAGTGCATACCAACTTGGTTGCAACGAACTCAATCATGGAAAAAAAATGGCAGTCGTAGAAAAAGCAATTTCCAACCTCCTTGCAAGCGGAAGACAGAGAGATTAAACGAGAATTGGAACTAACTACTGAGAACAGATGGTAATATTAGAAAGTCCGGCTGCAAAACACTTTGTAATATGGTTTCGCAGAGGCTATATACTTATTAGGAATACGGTAATGTTTCTGTTGAACTTAGAGTTAGGTATGGGTAGATCTCCAACAATAATATGGATTCGATTTAAAAGAACGCAAGCGCTCAAATCGCTGCCATACTTTTTTTCCGATATTTGACTAAAAAATTAAAACTATACACAATTTTTTAACCGACTTCAAAAAGAAGGAGGTTATCAATTCGACATGTTTATATATATTTTTTTTATGTATGTTCGGGCATAACTCCGTCGTATATAGACGGATTTGCAAAATTATTTTTAACCGACTTCAAAAAGAAGGAGGTTATCAATTCGACATGTTTATATATTTTTTTTTATGTATGTTCGGGCATAACTCCGTCGTATATAGACGGATTTGCAAAATTATTTTTTTGTTCGAAAGGGGTTTGTTCCGAAATGGTCCCATATAAATTTCATATAGATCTGATGATGCATTTTGGAGACAGACAACGGAACTCTTCAAAACTTTACAGCAAATCAACCGCGAATGCGGCTATCGCATAAATATGCATTGTTTTGACCCTGAGGATGATGAAATTTCGAACTGGTGTGGCGTAGGTAACTAAAAAGTGAAAAATAAAAACTTAAAAAAAAAAATATCAACCGACTTCCAAAAAAACACTACAAAGTGCAAAATAACTTTAATTTCGGAAGGCGGTGACAAAGAATTAAAATACCTACACGTCCAAAGTCACCGACTTCCGAAATTAAAGTTATTTTGCACTTTGTAGTGTTTTTTTGGAAGTCGGTTGATATTTTTTTGAAAAAAGTTTTTAAAGATTCTTTATTGAATTACGATCCCTTTTTGAATACTTGTAGGCTCTGTGAGTGATAATGAGTGTGTAAGATGTAACTCGGATTTCCATTTGGATTTATGAAAGTTTTATATTTGATATTTTTTATATAAACTGTTTCTATATTTTTTGTAAGTATTTTCAAAACGTTTGAATTAAAGAAACAAATAAACTCAATAATATAAAATCAGAACATTTTCGAAACAAAATTTTCTGCATGAAACGTCTGAATTAAAGAAACAAATCAACTCTATGATACAGAAAAAATTGTTTCGAAAATGTTCTGATTTAGCTGTATCAATGAGTGACTTACACACATACTCTTAAGGCTTCTATTCATATTTATGACGCATACATAGCCCTCTATAGACAGATCGAAATATGGAAATTATGTTTTGCGTGAACGAATCTGTCTATCGGACGACGCCGTTGGTTCCGGCTGTCATTCGTGAATCTTTGACAGTTCTTATGGATCGTCACCGAATAACTGGATTTTGGAGGTCAGATAGACCGCCACTTCATGTTAAATACTTGTATTCAGCTGCATCCGGTTAGACTGGAAGCCGACCCCACATAGACTAAATACTAAGTTGGTAAAGCTAGGCAGATGATGTGAACGAATCTGTTTAGTGAACGCTGGGTTTTGGATTAACGGCTTTGTCACAACTTATTATCACGTCTGGACACTAGGTAAATGGATTAGTCTCTTCTGGGCGTTGTCGCACTACGATAGTAACCCCTTTATTTATAAACGTTGCTTAAAGTTAAGTAATGATTAGCGATTGTTTGTGTCCCCAAGCACACTGGTAACTAAGGGAACACTGGTGGGTTTTATCAGTGAAAGACTGACATGCCCTCCTGCTCCACCCAGAGTGGGAGAAGTTATTTGATGATTAACTACCTTACTCTCTACCTTAAAAAAAAACCATACCTACATTTAAACATCTCATGGCTTTAATCAACATTCATAAATGAATCCCTTTATGCTTATTATCATAGGCTTAACCAATTCGTCGGAGACACCCAGAGTATCATTATTATTTGTGATATGATTTCTGATAGTTTGCCTTTATCGTAGTGATACATCTCCCAAAAACTAAAGAGTCATTTGCAACAATTAAGCAGGCGTAGCCCTAAATTAATGGGTTTCGAGAAAAAACAAGGATTATGATAACCAAAAAAAAAATCCCTGACTTCGTAACTAAATATCACTTTCTTAACTCTCAAATTGAATGGCCTTCATTGGTATTCAGTTACGTACCTACCGAATACTTTACACATTCACCTTTAGATATATCAAAATTTTATTAATCATTTCTGCCGAAACACGTCCACTGCTGGATATAGGCTTCCCCCAAAATTAGGGGGTTGCCAAAATCGCCACGCTTCTCAGACGGGTTGGCGATCGCAGTATGGTGGTAAAATGCATAGAGAACGCTGCTGCTCATTCTCCAGTAAGTCCCTTAGTCGCCTTCTACGACACCCACACGGTAAGTAATGGGATGGTGCTATTCTTTACGTCCGGCACCACATGGAAGCTTTCAGCTTATTGTGATAAGTAACGTAGGTAATTTTAAAAATATTGTAGGCGAAACACATTGAACTTTTCGCCATGTAATTTCGGTAGATGTTTTATTTGTTTAGGTACTATTTCATTATAAAGTCAGTATTTCTAGGTTTAATTTCCCTTTAATTTTACAATTTTTCGTTATCGGTAGTGGATTGTTTAATTTTAACTGAAATTAATACTAATTTTTATTTAAATGTTTGTAATTTCAGTATAATAATGGATCCTGATATCTGAAATACTGTTTTTTTTTGTTACAAAATTTATCATTGCTTGTGAATGTGTGACAGGCTACCCCTTTATCAACTTGAAGTATTCGGTGTGACAAGTAGGATAGTTATCCCACCATCCGTCAGTCCTCAAACCGTCGTCAGAAATGCTGAGCTTCACGTTAAAAGAACTGGAACATTTGGTATTAATGCCTAACCTTTAAAAACCTGGTATATATGTAGGTAATGTAACAGTGTTCCAGTTAATATTCATTGGATGCTCTGGGATTATGTTAATCCTTATTGTATGATCAGGTATTAAACGAGTTTGAAATTGCGGGAAGAGCTCGTGATAATAAATTTTACTTACTTTCTGACGTGACTTGATCAGTGATCACGTTTCGTGGCTATTAACTGTGCCAGTGAGGTGGGAAATCATTTGTATAGATAATACTAAACGTATGGATGTTTATATCTTATACATTATCGGCCTTATTCATAAATACGAGTAGTTATCGAACATAAAAACAATTGCTAAAGTCTGGTTTCGTATTAAAAACCAGTTTTAATACGAAATCAGTAACGACTTTAGCAACTGCTTAGATGTCCGATAACTTTTTATGAATAAGATCGTAATAATATAACTAGCTGTGTTGTGGTTTTTCTTATGAGAGTAGAGCAGAGTTGTTATAAAAAAATAACATTAAGAGCGTTAATTCCAAGCGGGATGGCAACAACGCAGAATAGCAGTTTTTCGTGATTATTTCATTTAAATACAGACAAAAGTAAGTACTATTTCTTTTTCAGCCAAGCACTAAATCGTTGGTATTTATAATTATTTTTAATATTTACTCTTTAACTAGCTTCCGCCCGCGGCTTCGCCCGCGTGGAGGACGGAAATTATTCCACGGGAACGTACAACCGGGATAAAATGTATCCTATGTGTTAATCTAGGTTATAATCTATCAGTGTGCCAAAGGAGACTGAAACGATTACATACAATCTTGGGCCTAGATGTAAGAAGATGAAAGTGGTGGCAATTAATAGCATAAATATTATCAATCTTTCACTGAAAATTCTGTGGATTTTGTCAATCTGAGAACAGCGATTTAAGAGATTAAGTAAAACTGAGGTTATGTTACAATCTATAACTGACAGAATTGTTTCATCGTGTAAGTTTCGTTAGTTCAGTGTATTGCAGTGACCAGTTGTTATCCCACAATTCACACAGCGATCCATAGTTTGAACAATATCCAATCCACAAGCCGGCGGCAAAATCCAAAATAACAATTCCTAGTCAAACGTGTGAGTGATCTCCGGTGTCCAGTGTGAAAGCAAGGGTTGAACAAGGTAGGTCGGAATCCGTAAAATTTTAAGCAGTGGTCGTGAAAAATGAAGGATAATCGGGAAAACTCTCAAAACGCATCGGAAAACACAAAACGAGTGAGCAAACATGAGCAGTCGGCAACTGTTTAGTGTCAATGTCAGTCAGTTATCTTGCCAGTGACAGACTATAAATAGAAGACTGATTTCAATCGATAATCAGTAATATTGGTTTTTCAGTAATTAATTGATATTTTATTTATTTATATGACTGTAATTATATGCACTATATTGCATAAAAGTATATATAGTGCATTTTATTACTTTGAGTTAATTATTTAGTGCAAAGATTTTATTTTCGTAACTGTGTAATCGATTACTCAATCGATCATCTCACGAAAACGATTTTTCTCATATTTCTCCGCTTCCAGATTGAGAATTGAGGTGATTTTTCATATTCTAAGATAAAAAATATGACAATTTTTTTAGATCATATCTCAACTTATTACATTTGGGCCCACCGTTTTCCATCTCCTTTCATCCAAATTCGTTCAGCCGTTTTTGTTTATTGTTGTTATTTATTTATTTAAAAGGTACACCAACGACTTATTCACTAGGAACATTAACATAATAAAAATAACATTTGGATTTAGTTAAGGTGAATTTGTCACTTACTTAAAAAATAGCTCCTTAATTACAAGTTTTAACAACATTTAGTTAAAAAACAAAATCATAATCGAAATAATAATTAAAAAAAAACAACTTAAGTTACCTATTAGTAGAATAAAAATAAAAATAAACATAATCGAAATGACAATAGAAAATTAAACCACCCAAAATACAATATCGTAATTGAAATGAGAATAAATGAAGTAAAAACGAAATTAATATAATTATAATAACAAACATCCATACATCCATCCCAACAAACTTTCACATTCAAAATATTAGCAGGATAGCTATAAATCGTACCTATTAAAGTATTATCAAAAGATGCCACTTAGATTTCTCCAGTGGTGGTCTTATACTTAATACTTCAATCTTAAACACTGGTGCAAACACCCAGATAGAACAAATATCTGAAGGACGACAAATATTTGTTTTGAGCGGAGATAGAACCCTCGACCCTTAGCGTAGTGAGCCACTGCTTACTCACTGTGTCAATCAGTTCAGTGACGTTTAAACTAGACTGTTTTACTATTCAGTCCATATCATTTATAGGATAAACTGTCTGTGGATATCTAATCGAAAAACAAATCTTTTTTTTATAAAACTGTACGCCACGCCATTTTTTCCTGTTGAAAAAAAAGGACGTGACGTGATAAACTTTATTAGGTAGGTACACCTTTTACCGAATTTAAGGACCGAACACAAATTCTAAATTTGTAGCTCAGCACCCTACAGAAAGAGCAGAGTCCAATTTCAACCTAAAAATAAATTGTTGCTTAAAATATTTTTCCTTTTCACTTAGCGCTTTTATCAGAATGTCAGAATGTCAGCACATTCAGTTTTCCCTAATTCTTTGAAATGGAATATTTAGTATTTTATGCTTTTGTATTCCGATGTGATGACAATTTGCAGAATTAAGTTTTTCATATTTGGGTTTTTTTTTTCGGATATACGACACGAGTTGTGTGACACGAGAGGTAACTTCTAGTTGCGTTTAATAATATACCTATTGTCTATAGATACCCATCGTCGACATAAAATGTGCTTAATTGTAGACCAGATAACGAAACGAATAGTCACCATCTAATCTACTATAGTATAATATCCTCTCCCTTTTCCACAACATACACGAAAAACGCTTCCTAATATCTAAAGATTTTTTGTTGCTCCATACATACTTAAGTCTAGTTATGCCTCTGAAGATGTCTCAACGATTAGTGAGAGCCCTTCACATTGTGCCAGAGTACACCCGACGATGATGATCGGTCGCCGCTTAACGTCATCTCCGCATACATCCCTTTGTGGGATCCATACTGTAAACAGAGCAGCGTACCGCTCCCTTTATTAAACTAGGATTACTCTACAAGTTCAGATATTCTACAACAAAGTAGAATGAGGGAATAAAATTATATTTTTATGCATAACGCTTTTGTGCTCGTGGGAGCTTGGTTCTAGCTGTCTCTGATTTGTCATAGAGTCATATTACATTTCACATCAACTGCAGTACGCTGCATTACAATTTATTTTTGTAGAAAATCTTGCATATGGCTTGAGAAAATGATTCTTTATTCTTATGACATGTATTTAATCGAATCTAAGATGAATATAAATTCACAATCACAATCCTAAAACCCCTTCCTATCTGCGGGGCCGTTTTTCCTACGCCCGTCCTTCAGATGCGCCTCGCAGGTCGCATCTTCGAAACCTCCTTAAGTCCCCTCCCCACTCCACTGACTTCTACTCCTACTCCTTCACAGTGCACGCGGTGAGGTTGTGGAATGCACTTCCACCCGACATTAGGGACTGCCAAACTGTTGCAGTTTTTAAAAGAAGAGTGAAAGAACATTATCTGTCCACATCGTCATAGTTGTGTATGTATTATTTAATTTACAGCATTATTATTAATATTATAGTGATATTTATTTTAGGTGTACGTAAGTATGTAGGTATGGTCCCAGTATGTATGTTAGTATATTATTATTTGTTTAATTAATTTAGTGAATTATTGGTTTTGGTTATAAAAGTGGTTTATTTTCCCTTTTACTCTTACACACGTTGTCTACATCTCTTTATGTTTTCTCCTATCGCAGGTATGCTGGAAGAGATTTCTTTAGAAATAAGCATCACCTCTGTACCTATTTTCTGTTCTAATCTTCTTGTCTGTTTATTTAGTGTGTACATAAATGGTTAAATAAATAAATATTTATATAATAGCTCTCGAAAACACCTGCCGCGCCCGGTACGCTGGTCGCTCATTCGTGTGGTTTGTCACAGTTCGAACCTAACCAAACCCAATTGGTCGGAGTGACCTAGCTTAGGTTACTGTAGCTGTGAGAAAAAGTTAAAAGGAGGCTCAATTATTACAAAAAGTGTACGGTCTTAAGCGACAAAAGCAAAAAATATATATCTTATTTTTTGCGCATGTTGTTTAATAATTACAAAAGTGTCTATCATTACGAAAGCAAAAAGTTACCTTTTACCTTACCGAGACCTAGAAGTTACAAGTATAGGTACGTACTTGTAACTTTTAGTTTTACTTACCAATAGCAATTTTTTTCTTTGGACATATCACACGTCAAGAAGACACATCTGTGGAGCGACTTGTAGTACAGGGACAGGTTGAAGGTACAAGAGCACGTGGCAGGTCTCCAATGCGTTGGACCGACCAAGTCAAAACTGCGCTCAATGGTCCACTCCACGAATGTTCAAGAAAAGCCACAGTATGGGAGCAATGGCGACGGATTGTGAAGCTTGCCACCACCCCTGATGTGACGACCACGACCACTCTGCCAAGAGTGTGACGACGAAGAAGAAGAAGCTATTTATTTAGGAAATCCACGTAACGTAAGGTTTTTAACAGCTGCTCGTAATCCTTTTTACTGACTAGACTTTTTCGTATCGGAGCTTGCGTGGTGCTTGTAAAAAGTAATCGGAAAAGCGAGTACCGTCTTATCTTTCACACGGTAAGCGCTCCGGATGGAATTGGGAAGCGGAAATCAGGTTTCCGTATCACGATGCCATCTCTTTGTTGCAGATGCGGCATCTTCCTTCCTAATATTATGCTTTAGTCGCCTTAACGACAGTTGGGAGAACGGTGGACTTAATTTTAATTCTTCAATATTCAGTTAGGTAGCAGGCGCGTGGCCGAGTGGTATCAAGCCTAACTTACAAGTTGTAAGGTTGTGAATACGAACCCAGGCAGGCCATTTACTTTGTGAATGTCATTTCATCACCACTGCTCAAAACGGTGAAGGAAAACATCGTGACGAAACCGGCATTTACTGGCACATACTATCCATATATTCTATTCTAGGTTCAAACGTATAAAAACACATTTGCTCTGCCATTCATTTTTACCGCGTAGGTACTGCACTTTTCTATGGAACAGATTTTTTTTATTGTTAATCTACAGGGAATTTCTGCGCTAGGGGGTCTAGAATCATGTGCTGAATTCATGGTTTCAGTTTGCGCTTCGATGTCTCTGCAACCCGAACAGCACCTGCCGCCATCATCGCTTTAGCGTTCAGCCGATGCCGCCGCCACTTTGTTGCTCCAGGGCCCCATTACATAGTTCATCTGCCGGTGTATTCAGTAAAAATCTCACCGTGAAAACTAAGATGAAGCGAGCTGTCATTCTACTTGATACTATGGACTGATACTATCAATAGTTCACTTCAAGATTACTTCACCTATATATTCACCGTAGTTTTTTTATAGAATAGATCGGCTGGACCGCTAGTTAGTCAGTACTATACATATCATTATTATAGCTGGGATATTATATATGCGAAAGGGAGAGATATCAACTACCAAACTCAAAGTCAAAGCATTTATTTCAAATAGGCACAAAACGTCTACTCACCTACATTGTATCCTAGTTCTTAAGAATATTATTGTATTAGGTTATATTTTATTGAGTCTAAATAAACGTTATTACTGCTGAAGTTCAAGATTTACACTAAAATAGCATTGAGTCTAGTCTCTCTTTTCCTGGTAATTTCGTTTGGAGAAGAATGGGCAAGAAACTCCACCGTTACAATTTTTAAATGTTTTAAAATATTTAACTTAGTGTAGGTGCAGACGCCAGTACATCAAACTACCCCAAACTGTCAAATTTTCCCAATTGAATATTAATACCTTATGATTATCTTATAAAGTTGAAAATCGATCAAAGAAATTTGACAGATTGGGGTAGCTTGATGTGTTTGCGTCTGTAAATTAATTCTATAGGTACTAGTCCTAAAATAGCACAACCCGTCAGTTCGCTAGTTATGTTTTTAAGTCCCATGTATTAGAGGACGAGTCCATTACTCCTTGTGCGAAATCCAATTAAATTGTGGCCGACCCGGGAATCGACCCCAGCAGTCGCGTTCGAGGCAGTTCTTATACATTACCACACACCTGCTTACCCCGAATGGTAGTTCTCAGAGATACACACTCACACTTAGCCAGAATATTAAAGTCCCATGTAACAGCGAGCCTATTGGCAAAATAAATAAACCTTATAAATAGAATGCAAATAACATTTTCATCGTATATTCCTTTTCGTATGTTTGTCGGACGACTTATACAAACAGCTGAACTATCCACACGTTTGATCATATAATTAGTCTCAAAGACTACGTGACTGCTCCGACCAATATCGATAGTTAGTTCTAATTTATCATCCCGGAAAATTCCCGGGAGATACGATCTTACGCGGATAATCTCAGCTTAGGGCCAAATGTGATCTGAAAGGAGTAGAAGTTTTTGGATATAATGAAGTTTATTTTTGTATGACTTCTAGTTGATTCCATTGGTTCATAAAATTTATTGGCATGCTCTTCTGGCTTCTTCTATATTTATAAAAGATACGAATTTGAGGTTCGGTTGTTTTGCTTGAAAAACGGTAAATAAAACTTACGTAGGTACAGTACAACTACCTATGTTCTTAATGTCCCTAGGGAATCATCGCAATATTATCACTTTAGCAGCTTTCCTCTCATTTTTAAAATAAATTACATTAGGTTAAAAGAGTATTAAGAAGTTTATAGAGTTGCTATACTTCCAAGTCGATTGAGAGCGTCGGGTCTGCACCAAGTGCAAAAGACAACTGATAGAAATCCGACGACAGACGAAACACGAAGTTTGCCGAAGGACATTATAAATAGTTGTACCGTACATACCTTCTTCACCTGTCAGTATAATGGAAAAAACCGAAGTAGTTTGACAACTGGTGACAGAACTAACCATTCCTGAAATTGGAGTCTCATATTCTGTAAAAAAAAATCTCCTTCGAATCGTTCCTCCTTCGTCCCTTGCAATCTATCTATATATATTAAGTATATAAAAATGAAACGCCGAAATGTATGTGCGCGCATATTTTCCGAACGACTGCACCAAATTGGATGATTCTTTTTTTATGTGTTCCTAATTGTCAGGACAAGGTTTTTATTCAAGGATTTTATTTTTTTATACATGGATTTGATCAGAATTATTGTGAAATTATTGATAATCCAACTGATTTGATTTTACCGGTAGGGTTATATTTCCTCAGTCGCGACTGGAGAAATAAAATATGGCGGTATGAAGTTCGCCAGGTCAGCTAGTATAAAATAAAATAATATAAATAGGTAATTATGATAGGTAATAAACTATTGAAGCACCCTTAAATACTTCATTATCATTAGAAGAGAAAGACCGAAGTAAGGCTAGTATTGACCGTGAGTTTTTAAGCTCCATTAGGTTTCACAGAACATGTCAACAAGACGAGGTAAACCTATTCTTTAATCAAATCCTTGTTTCTAATTTATGTTAGGTATTTTATTTTCCTGTTACTTTAACTTTATGTTTGAAATTGTAGCGCAAATTGAACTTTATGGGTATTAAACTTACTCTTCCAAAGCACATTTAATATGTTTAAATGTTTGTAATCGAATTCGCGAGCAGTATACCTAGGTACAGATTTCCAGTATTTGAAGCGGGGTCATATTCTGCCTGAAGTTTTTTCTTCTCTTTGGATATCACAACCTTGGATACGCTGATTCAGTACTTTTAGTATCATTATTAGATAGGAAATACCAAATAAACTGGTATAATTTTGATCATGAGCTCTTAAACTTCATGAGGTTTCACGGCACAACTTGGAAACAAGACAAATATTACCTATTCCATTTTCAGCTCCTTGTTTCTAATTCATGTTATTTCCCTTTCCTGTTGTTTTAACTTTATGTTGAAGGTTATGTTTGAAATTGTAGCGCAAACTGAACTTTATGGGTATTAAACTTATTTTTCCAAAGCACATACATGTTTACATGTTTGGAAAATTAATCGCGAACGTAGTATACAGGTTTCAGTTTTTAAATTCAGCAGTTAGAAGCTATTTTGTAGGTACTTACTTACTTAAAATACTTAGTAGGTCGCTAGTTGCCCGTAGTCTACCCGGTCAACCTAAGAATGTCGATACCCCTAGCAATTAATTTGCGGGGTCTTTATTTATAGTAGGCGCACCTGGTGCGAAGTGTGATGTTTTAAGTGTATCTAATTAAACTGGTAGTCGTCCCTACTGACGTAGGTATCTAATTAGATTGGTCCTACTTAGTCGTCCATGACCACGCTAAGAGAAGAAACAAACTGGACTATAGATAGTTCTGTCACCAAAAGAGTTATAAAACCAGGGTCTGCCAATATATTTGAAGTTTAGTAAGAAATGGATGAATGTTTGCGAATAAAATGTATTTATTTATTTTTAACCGACTTCCAAAAAAGGAGGAGATTATATGTTCCACTGCATGTTTTTTTTTTTATGTATGTTCATCGATTTCTCCCCCATTTGTGGACCGATTCTGAATTTTTTATATATTATTTGAAAGAGTTTCTACCACTGAGATGGTCCCATCGGCACCAAGTCAGGATCTGTTGATGGAATCCCAGGGAAATCGAGGGCATCCCTCAAATTTTGTAGGTATTAATAATGTTTTTCATATACTTTCTAAAGCTATTGAGACATTTGCGTATGGTCATCATCATCTCATGACGATGAGCTGATGAAGGAAGGTACAACTCTTTAACGGTTAGGAGTTAGGTGACGGTTCGGGCATACCTCCGTCATAAGACCGATTTGCAAAATTCTTTTTTTGTTCGAAAGGGGTTTATTTCGAAATGGTCCCATTAAAATTTCATATAGCTAGGTAGATCGGATGATGCGTTTTGGAGATCCAACGGAACTCTTCTAAAAATGACAGCAAATTAACCGAGATTGCTAAAGCATAAATAACTTATAACGTAACTTTATTTTTATTTTTTATTAACTTTGATTTATTATTTATTTGTAATGCAATGTTTTTTTGTGTAATATTATTATAATGTACTTAGAATGTAATTTTTATTTATATTTCCGTGTAATTTTTACCGCTTAATATGGGAATAATTTCCTGAAATAAATGATTATTTAATTAATTAATTTTAATAAATAGGTATGCATTGTTTCGACCCCAAGTATGATGAAATTTCAAATTGGTTTCGGGTAGGTACTATAACTAAAAAGTGAAAAATAAAAACTTCTTTCAAGAAAAAACAACCGACTTCCAAAAACACTAGAAAGTGACAAATAACTTTAATTTCGGAAGGCGCTGACAATAAATTAATAAAACATATGTCCAAACAGTCACCAACTTCCGAAATTAAAGTAATTTTTCACTTTCTAGTGTTTTTGGAAGTCGGTTTTTGTAACTTCTAATTATTTATGTACACACAGTAAAATACATAGAAGAGATAACATAAACAAAGAATTGAGTACAAAGGTACTGCTTATTTCTTTCGAAATTTCTTCCAGCAGACCTGTGAATTTGATAATTTGACTGTTTATTTTCATTCATAAATTAAATTTTATACGAAAACATTCGTCACTCTCAGTAAATTTCAACTGTCTCCAACGACCCTGGGTACTTATCTTTTTTGATGACCGTACATAAGAGCAGTTTCTAGTAGTCCTTATATCTTAGTTATTTTAGAGCTCCTTGTAAAAGGCTTTGTCCGTAGAAGTGGTGGTGGTGGTCACTCTAATTAATTATATGTTCTAGTATCTATTTCTGTCGCCTATTAGTACCTATTGTTGTGTTCTGGTGTGAATGGCACGGTCGTCAGTGAAATTACACAGACATATCAGACATTCCAGCCTTTTCTAAGGAGTTTGAAGTGTCCATAGGCGGCAGAAAGTACTTTCCAGCAGACTTAAAGCAGACCTTATTTCAATGGAAAAACATCAAAACATGCAACCAAGGTGACTTCCACACTGCACACCGTGGAAGTGGCGAAGTTTGGGCAACACAACTTAATCATTGTCGTGCCAGCGCAGCGATACGAAGAAAAATAATGGAAACATTAAAAAATTATAGTCTAGTTTTCCACGACCCTACTCATAATTCAAGTACCTACTTAGCTGTCGTTAAACACTAAGGAGTAATTAAATAATTTAGGCAGATGATTAATGATATAATAAAGTGGCTTGTGGTACCCGATTAGACTCATTAACGACGTACAATGGATGGTCGGCGGAGCGGAACTTATGTACCAGTCGAGTGTGAACTACCCTCGTATCAACCTCGATCCGAACCTACGTAAGAGATGATTGTTGCTCCATTGTTTGCATTTCGAAAATCTAACTTACGTAGGTAATTATAGAATTGCGATTTCATATTTGCACAAAATTAAGCTGATTGGGTGTTATCGGTTTTCGAAATTGCGTGAGGTCGAAATATTTCTTTAACCGACCTTCAGCACATAAACTGCGTAGGCACGTATCCTCACAGGTAAATTGTCTATGTCAATAGTTGTTCCCCAACGTTATCCAATCAGAAATGAAGAGCTCCGGATTAAAACCAAGGTAACCGACATAGCTCGAAGAATTCCCAAACTTAAATGGCAGTGGGCAGGGCTCTTTGCTCGCATAACTGCTTTCCAATGGGGCCAAAAGGTTCTGGAGTGCCGACCGCGTACCGGAAGACTTAGAGTTGGAAGGCCTCCCTCAAGGTGGACCGATAACTTTGTGACGGCTGCAGGAATCCTCTAGATGCGAAAAGCACGGAAACGGTCGAAGTGACAGAGCTTAGGGAAGGCCCTTGTCCAGCAGTGAATTTCTTTCGGCTGAAATAATGAATAGTTTCTTACTTTTCATTTTTCTCCAGTCGTTAAAACTGGATGTACCTTTATCGTGAGTGGCTACATGGTAAGTATTATTTACGATATTCACCTTTTACTTTCAGAATAGTAAAAAGTTCAACCAATCACCAGTCACCAATTTGAAACCTACAACAACGAATTACAAGAAGAGAGAGAGAGAGAAGAGGTTACATTATATTCGAAGTAAAACTTTTCCCGTGGGTGTAGAAAATGCTATGAACGGATTATGTGTACGGGTTGCGCAGTATAAATCCGTTTGCAAAGCGTGGAAATCATAACAATGCTCTCTTGAGACCGCACATTGTAACATACTATGACAGAGAGGTCAATGTACACTCGTGGGTGTCGTGTGAAAACTGAGAGCATTCAATTCTTCATGTCGTACTTACGAAAACCTTAACCATACTGAAGCTGATATCTATAAATGAAATAATTAAAAACATTCTTTAATTCACCAAATTAAGATATCATATTACAATTTATAAATAAAAAAAAATCGTGTCACGATGTATGTTCGCGATAAAGTCCGAAACGACTGAACGGATTTTGATAAAATTTTGTAACCATTTATAATATGGTCCAACTTAAAATATAGGATAGCTTACATCTCAATTTATGGTAGGTAGGGTAGGTAGGTAGGTAGGGTAGTGTAGATAGGGTAGGGTAGGTAGGGTTGGTAGGGTAGGGTAGGGTAGGGTAGGGTAGTGTAGGGTAGCGTAGGTAGGGTAGGGTTAGTTAGGTAGGTAGGGTAGGGATTTTGAATGAATGACTTTAGGACGGACAGGACAACGTCTGTCGGGTCAGCTAGTATTCCTATAAATGTTACTTAGCACTCACTGGCTTTGGCTTAGACTTACTAGCTATGGTCCCGTCTCTTTCTGGCATTCGTAGTTCCCATTAATTGGCGTACATAACGAAGTTAATGTGACAAAGTTCAAAAGTTCAACGTTTTGGTTAGCGTAAGCTGATCGTAAATTATTATACAGCATAAAATTTTAACCAGTGCGCAAACTGTAACCATGAATTCAGCATATCATGCTAGACCCCCCTTGCTTGCGCAGAAATTTATCATCGGTTATTTAAAAAAAAAAACAGCTGTTCCATACATTTTGACCGCGTAGGTATTGAACTTTTCTATGAAACAGCAAATTTTTGTTTTGTTTAACCGACGAAAATTGTCTACGCTGAGGGGTCTAGAATGATATGCTGAATTCATGGTTACAGTTTGCGCACTGGTTAAAATGTTACCCTGTATGTACCAATACAAAACTGTTCTCTACACTTTTTCGTACTTCGTGGTATATTTGGATTAACCTAAAGAGCCCACTAAATGTTCCCGAGGCTTATTTCAATATCCGTAAAGGGGTTGCGGTAATTGGGGCCCTTTCTAATCGGCCGCTTATTGTAGTCGCTTAACTCCGGGACAAATACAGTCACTCGTCTATAAACACTAGTAGGTACTCAAACGATAAGAGGACAAGAAGATTCATCCAGAAAATCAAAATATATTTGCTATAATAAGATATGCCACGGAACCGCAAGTGCTTAGCAATAAAATAAAATCATTTGAAGATATAGTCGAGAACATATTCAGATTTATGAGTCTACGAGAGAGTACTTATATATAGATATCCATTAGGGTAATTGAGTGCTTCGTGACGTACGTACTTATTTACCGGTTGAATATCAAAGCTTGCAGCTCTGCGTCGCATGTATTACTATAGAGTAGGTGTTAGGTAAAGTCATGGAAGTTATTTACCAAGCAAATTGATTATTGCCAGGGGTGCGGATTGTTCAAAATAGATACCGTGGCCTCTGGCACACAGGCAACTGAAGGAACACGGGTGGGTTTTAGTCAGTAAAAGTCTGACACGCTGTCCTGCTACAACCAGAGCGGGAGAAGTTATTTGACGATTTCCCACCTTAAAAAAAAAACTACTACTACCAACTTAAGTTGTCCTTATAGTCAAATCACTATAGTCATCCAAACTCAAACCATTTCATTCAAATAAAACCAACAGCTACTTTTTAGTTGTCAAGGGGTTTTCTTCTTTTGGAGGGTGGGAAATCATCAAATTACTTCTCCCGCTCTGGGTGGAGCAGGAGGGCGTGTCAGACTTTTACTCACCCACCCGTGTTCCCTCAGTTGCCTGTGTGCCAGGGGCGAGGATATCTCTTTCGAACAACCCGCACCCCTAGCAGGGTTGTCAAGGGGTTGGTCAGCTAGACAGCTGAAGCGAATTGCCTATTCCAAGGCTAAGTAGATACCTATGGAGAAGAATCTGCAAGAATCTTCACGGACACTCCTTTAAATCAAAATATTGTTACAATAAATTGGTTACATCGTTCATTTTGCATTCATGTGAGAACGACGTAAAAAGACATATTGCATATTAAAAGCATCCATATTGAAAAAAAAAAACTTCAGAAATTGAAATAAGCCTTAGCAGATAAGAGATAACCAGTCCCAACTGACGGCGCCCATTCACAAACATGACGTATCTATGGACCATTTTTTGACTGTTAAATGAAATACAATTGTTTAGCAAATAATTTCACTGACTGTATTAGGTACATCCATATAAATACAGCTGTGTGGTATTTTAATTCGGATGTGTCGAGTCGTTTGTATTTAAAGTATTTAACTTGTCATGTCATGCATTTTAAAATAGGACAAACATTTCGTTGTGAAAACAAAAACATTGAGCACTCATTGTTGAAAACAGTGAGCACTTTATTACTTTTCTTTTAGGTTATTAAGAGCCTTATTGTATAATCTATGTAGGTTAGTATTCATGAACAAGTGCTTAAACAGGCATGCATAATCAATTAATTACCTTATCGTTCCCACTGCTGGGACACAGGCCTCCTCTTTGTGAAAGGCAGTGGGCTGTAATTCACCACGCGGGTGCAGTGCAGGTTGCTAGATGTGACATGTCTGGGAATTTTTGGTTCTAGAACATGGTATCCTCACGATGTTTTCCTTCACTGTTTTTAGAGGAGTGGTGATGAAATGAATTACACAAAGTAAAGAAAACAGTCATGATCCTTAGCTTATTGTAGTTTTGGCACACATGTCTTGATACCTTACGATGTCAGAAACATAGACGCAAATTGTAGAACCTTCCAATCATGCCTACCATGCTCATACCAAGACAATATGTTTTGGCATCACATTTTTAACCTGACTGACAAGAGTCTACTCGTATGTCTGAAATCGAGATGCCTGATTTACCTACGAGCCTATTATTTTTCTAGTGACGTGTAAATCTATGCTATAAATGTACATATACTTAATACTTATTACACAACGCTAACATTCCCGTCACTCCTACTTCAGGTGGAACTGCTAAGTAGGAGAGCGCTACTTCCTAAGTGTCTACGAGGTGTGAGAGCGTCTATATGGATTGAAAGTTTTCCAACTTAAGAACATATTCGCACCGAAGTGGCTATAACTTGGGAATTTTCAACAACTTTCTTAGACAACGTGTAAGTCTTCGGAAAATCGACACTAGGAACGGTGTTTTTTAGTTCTAATGGAACTTAAAGACAAAACGTGACTTGTTCGACACCACAATTAGTAAAAAAGTAAGAATTTAAGACTGTCTTAAGTTTGAAATAGAGGCTCTTACAGACAGGCGTTTCGCGGGAGTTTATATAGGAAATAATGACTCAACTGTTTTTCGATCTAAATGTTATTTTTAGTTTATTTATTTTATGAATACCGTATGAGCCTGCTGTTAAGCTCGATCACGCCTGACGGAAAGCGATTACTGAGGTCTATGATGGAACGAGCTTGTCCAGAAGATGAGAAGATTTCTGTTCATTCTTGTTTTGAAGGTTAACTGTAGAAGGGATCCCAGACGCAAGCAGGTTATTTCTAGAAAGTTGTCCATTGACCAATATTCCTGAAATAAATCATTCACAGATACAGTAGGTGTGCCAATGAGAGTACTCACGCGTGCCCATGTCAATAGACTTCATGGAAGCTATGAAACATATTGACCTACAACGTGAAAGGATCCGCATCAAAGCTCTGCTACCAGGAAAGGGTAGGTAAACAGCTCCTGTAAACCGAACACAATCAGCTAATTTAATAACCCATGGGTTAATTGCACATCAAATAAATTTTACCTAACCATAAAAGCGAGGAATCATCAACTTGAAAGCATACGTAGCTTTCCAACATTACTGTAATAGAAAAACTTTACAGCCAACATGTAATTTTCTTTCACGAAATGTAAATACAGAAGTACGAACGAAACTCCAGGCTTCGCAGTAAAATAGTTCTAAAAACAATGAGATGTAACTGACGTTCATTTCACGTTTAATCCACTTTGTGTTTTATGAAATTTTAGTTTTGACTGTGTCAGAGTTTGTTTAACATGTTTCGTATTATAGTAATGGCCTCCAAACAGTTTGTTAAGTTCAAATTGATAATTGAACCGAATGAAAAAAGTTAATTCTTGAAATGAAAGTTCTGAATTAGTTATCTTCAATTTGTGAAACATTGCATCATTTCCTGTTATATTTTTACAAAAATTTCATCCATTTATGAGTAACATAATCAAGTGTACGAAAGGAAAAATTACATTTAAATAAATCTCAAAGAAATACACACACACGAAATTACAAGTGAAGCTGCTGCTGTGATTGCAAAACACACTAATAGTAGGAATCGTTTTCATTTGACAGTTCAACAACATTCATTGCGATATTTACGTGCCGATAAATTTTTCGAACATAGGAAGCAACGGATTAGCAATAATACTCTTCAAAATGATTCAGATTTTGATTGATATTCTGTTACGCAACTATGAAGGTAGGGTGCTGTTTGTAGCATTCAGAAACGGGTCCAAGTCGTTATCGAACCTTCAGATATTGTTGAATTATACGTTCTTTTGCTGGGCGTTCCTCCACAACAGTCCTGCAAAAGTGCATCTCCTGAAAAGCGCAATAGTTGAAGAAACTTGAGAAATAGTTGAGAATTATTCCCATTGCCATTGAATATAGGATTGTGCGTTCCAATGGAACGCACATTCCTATATTAAATCTAGATACTGGACCATTTTAAGTATTATTAAACCCGACGCAAAAAGAGGGGTAAGTTTGACCGCTGTGTGTGTCTGTCTGTAGCACTGTGGCTCGTAAACGGGGGAACCGATTTGGGTGCGGTCTTTTTATTTAAAAGTAGGTTTTCTAGCGGAGATTCTTAGACATATTTCATCAAAATCGGTTCAGCCGTTTGAGGATTATCAGCTCTTGTCTGGTTGATGAAGGGATTTAGCATCTACCGCGGGTCTGATCGAGTCGAAAATTCTATTACTTCAATTATATTAGACGAACAAAGTAACCTTGAACTGATGATTGATCATCACCTGGAATTTTCAGGAAACCCAAGTTACTCACCAACAAACAGCAGAAGTATCTTGTTTGGGCTCATTGAAAAGGTCCCAATGAATAGGTTATAGATGATATAGGTGACCAGGACGAGGAATGAGGATAAATTTGTAACAAACTTCACTGTAGGAAATGAAGGTAAAGCTGCGCAGATTTAAGCGTGACATCTGTCGAATGGTATCGCAGCATGATTACTATATTAAGTTTAAAAAGAAGGAAATATAAGTTAAACCCAAACAAAAACCTCCAAAAAGCAACAAGAAAAACAATATATTTATTGGCCTTTTAAGTTGTATATAATATTTTTAACAAAGTATTGTCACGTCGGGGGACGGCCAATGAAAACGCCTAACAGACGATGCCCAGCAATAATGAATTTAACTATGCTATTGTAGAAAGGATAACATTTTAATTAGCCGTCCCCCGACGTGACAATGCTTTGTTAAAAATATTACCAACAACTTAAAAGGTCAATAAATATAATATTTTAATTTTTTAGAGGTTTTTGTTAAGGTCAGGGGGTTTTTTAATTAGTTTTAAACTCAATGAAAGGCTCATGCATGTAACTTAACAGGCTTAATTATTTTCTTCCATTTTGCATATAGTAGCTATAGGCCGCAGCCTCGTACGAACCGGTACAAAGGATGTTTTTGTTATACAGAAGTTTTTATCCAGTGCGCAAACTGTCACCATGAATTCAGCATATCATTGTAGACCATTGTACCGCAGAAATTTTTCGCCGTTATAAAAAAAAATCTGCTGTTTCATAGAAAAGTGCTATACCTACGCGATCGAAATGTATGGAACAGCAGATTTTTTTTCTTTGTAGATATATCCGGTGAAAAATTTCTGCACTAGGGGTTCTAGAATGATATGCTGAATTCATGGTTACAATTTGCGCACTGGATAAAAACTTTTCCTGTTTAAAGCAACACACAAACGCCATATTTACGTACAAATACGTATCCATACCTCACAGGTTAAACGCGGTATTACCATAAGCCCACTGAGTGAGCTACATGAATTATTTCGAGAAGAATTTCTGTACTTTATTACATGAAATATATGTTTCTGTTGACTTGACTTACTCCTCTTAAACGTTGAAGCTGTAATCCTTGCTACGTAAAACTGAGATTTTAGTAGGCTTCCCCCAAAGCGTGTGCCCGTCGCATTCAGCGGATTAATGCAGTCGTCACAAGACCTTTATGTACATAAGAATAGTGTGTATTTTATTATGCTCATTCCAATGAATTAAAGTGCATCTTAATAAAAAATAGGTGATATCCTACTTCCTACAATCCTACTAATTTTATAAATGTTAAAGATTCTATGTTGATATATTAAAATGTTCGGATAATTGTTATTCAATCACGAAAAAACGGCCAATCAGATTTGTTTGAAGTTTATGACACAGATAATTAATAACCCGGATTAATACAAAGGATCAGTGAGGTCGCTTCGCGAAGCCTGTGAAGCTCCCGGGAAGCTTCTGTGCTTTTGGGCGGAGCTAGGCTGGCTTTGTAAGCCAGTATCCCCACGCACAACGGACCGAATGGGAGTCTACGTGCGGAAAAGGGAGTCTTATCATCATAATACAAAGGATACTTGTTATCCCGTAGTTGTACGTTCCCGTCGGAAATTTTTTTCTTCTCCGCCGTCGAAACCGCTAGCAAAAGCTATTTTAAAGAGTTCTTGAAGTTCCATAAATAATAAGACAAAGAAACCCAATGAGTGCTCGTCACTTTAACGATAAATGCATTTCTCTTTATCATTTTAGCTAAAGTTACGAGCTAATCTTATAAATTCAACAAGCTTTGTGTCGAGTGTCTACGAAGATAAAAGCTTGTTAACTTCATTTACTTACCGACTTCCTACAATTTTTATTTCAGAGTCAGCAAGTAACGCTCGCTGTTCAAAGTTTTCATTCATTAAACTACAGCAGACGTGAACTGTCAGAGGGTTATTAAAATATCATTTAAATATTAGGTGTGAAGGTATTAACAACTGGTTTGTGCTGTCAAACTTGCGTGCGAACAGTTTAATTTTGAGCCGAGTGTAGCAAGTTTCGAGTACAAATTGTTTGGGAGGCTGCATGGTGGCAACACGAGCGGCCGCATAGTTCCGAGGGCGGCCCGGGAGGAATGCCACTCTCTCTCTGCCCCACCTCACCAAAACCGTACCTTTTCCTCTACACAACTTGTAGGTATACATTGCACGCTTTTGTGCACACACCAACTTAACATGTTATCCCTTCGACGCCTCGCAGATGACCCCAACGCTCCATAAATATAATAAGCACCCGTCGAGCAAATGATACGACAGCTTATTTTATAAAGATATTTTATTAAACATTTTGTTCTGTAAAATAGATTAATTAAAACTGACATTTACAACAAACAACTATAAAATTCTTTGTATCTCCCTCTAACACTAATTACGTTAAATAGGTCTTGTTTAATTTTTGGAATTGATCTCTAGAGTATAGCCGAATGTATGCATTGACAGTTCTCGCTCAGTGGCGATATCTTAGAGATAATCAAACGATAACATTTGAACACGTAGCATATCGTATCACACGAGGATGGGAGGGGGATGCGGATCGCAATTAAACTAGTACACACATTTAATTGTCGATACACATTATATTCGTAACTAGTAGTTGCACAGCGTTAGCGTTGCTCCGACACAGGGCGGATTCGGAGCCTGTCGCAGTCTCGAGATTCTCTTGGTTGTTGCACCGGTGGTATGCAAGAGTGCATACGCGTATTGCCTACTGGCCAAACATTTGAAAACTGCGATCTAAATTGGTAAAAATATATTTACGATGCAAGCCCATCGATTCGCGACAGGCTGAAAATGAGCTCTATGTAGGGCACACACACACGCTAGGCTCACATTAAACATTATATTCGTAACATGGAACAGTAATGTTCACTCAGTGTTTTCTTGCTACCAGCATTTGTGGTTTGTTGTCTAACGTCCACGTCTCACCAAGACTCATTTTCACAAAATAAATTGTTATGTAAAGTTCGTACAATTTAGAAATACAGAGTGAAGTTTAATTATTATAGGATAATAAATTAGATTCGACCCGGGTCGAATAGTTTTAGATTAAAATCATGTTCAATATCGCAGATAGTTGTTGTATAAATCCGGATTATGTTCGCTAGCGACCCGCCCCGGCTTCGCATGGAAGATTGTAATAAAATTACGGTAATCCGTATCCTGACCTACAAAATGTTTTCATTTTGTTATTTTATTATTCATACGTCTTAAATGCAACATCTGAAATATGTATCGGCATTTTGTAATTTTAGCGACAACTAGTTTAAAGTGTATTAAGAATTGCGTTTTTGGTCAGTTCATAAATAGGTATCAAGTAGTCACGCCGAGAAATAATTAATTCTGAGTAAGTAAGAATGTCTGGATTTTAAAAGAGACTGACTTCTGAGTTTGTTTCGGCCCTTTTGCTAGAGTAGTCAGATAGAAAATGCCAACCTGATCTAGTTTCAGAAATATGATTGACGTGTAAAAGAGTTTGTAGAAACCTACTTAAAGAAATAAAATCATTTATGATTGTTTTTTACACAAATTCAGACTAGATATTTTGCAGGCGCAGAAAAACTACTGGACGGATCTCAGTGGGACTTTTACATTGATCCATAGGGCTGTGTAATCAATATAAATGTGAGAAAATTATCATACAAGAATATTTTTTGAATAGTATAAATATTAGCGAAGCTGGGGACAGGCGCCGTGAATGAGATACCTATATTTATTGTAAATTTACATCGTGTGAACAGAAAACTGTTCTGAACTAGTTAGTATTTACAAAATCCCTTGAGGATCTTAATAGTTTATAGAAATATACATAAATATGTGAGCCTTTTAGCCTAGACATTATTTTATGCCAAGATATTTTTAGTTAAGTAAATATTAAAATTCAAACCTTTTTGTTGGTAGAACGAAAACACTGAGTATGGCGGCAACGCCTAGCTTCATACTTCAACCTGTAAAACCAGGATTCAAAAGAGCAACAAGCATATTTTTGTAATCAGAAGAAACCATTATGGACGCTTGTCAATATCTTCACGTCATAAAGGTAAAAACAGAACCTCGCAAATAATAAACCGAGTTCTCGAGATCTGTAGTAATATTGTTACGGAAGATTTAATTGAATTGCTTTCCGTTGATTAATTAAATTACATTTACGTCGTACGTCATTACTTGGGGAGACAGCCATCCATAATATAATATAATAAAGGCGATGGTGTAACATTATATGTTGTATGTTGTGAGTTCCACATGTATATACAGGCTGTTGACACTTGCTTCAAGTGCCGTTAATCGGTGTTATACAGGCTGAAGCGTAAAGCAGTGCTCGCTATGTTCAAGCGAACATGGCCGCGCCGAAAAACGCTAACATAATTTTCATATAATTATATTCTACCTAACCGCTCGCGTCACTGCATTGAAGTCAATACCTTATATACGACAGATCCATCGGAGCGAATGACACAGATTTTTCAGCTCTATTTTACATACAATAATGTGTTTCTCGTAAGAATAATACTACAACAACTACTTTACAAAAAGCTCTTATTTTTTAACAGTTTTTTTTTTATATCTAAGCGCAGTTTCGAAAGCTCTTGATTAGAGTTGAACAAAGAGTTCAATATTAACAGTTATAGTAACTCAAAATTATTGTGCTCAAGCTCAGTTAAGACTCACTTAGTGAAATACAAACTTGGATGGTAAACAGTAAGAATATTAGATAAGTGTGTTGTACTGTGTCGAATAAAATAATACTATATTGTGCTTATTAATTAAATTATAGGCTTTATTTTTTTTGTAATAAAGGGTATAAGCGACAGCCCTCCGCAAACTGACATTGTGCATTCAGCTCCTTATTTTGAATCATATTCCACTGGGATCGTTTCATTTTCTATGCAAATTTACATTTCTTGTACGGAGCCATAAATGGAAATAAAACGGCTAAAATAAAAAAAACCAGCAGTAGATGATAATATACTCTAACGAACGACGCGCGAAATCAGCTGTTCACCGCTGAGAAAATACTCCGTGCTGTTCACTTACTGCCTAGTAGCCGAAGGCTCGCTGCGCTCCCGTTCGCGACGTACATTTTGCCATGGTAACGATACATTGCGTATGAGGTAATAATACAAATCAGATTAATTGGAATCCTATAGCGGTTCTAACATAATGCCATGGACCGCTTCTTATCATCTTAGTATGCATCAGTCTGCGAAGATCCGTCCCTTACATCTTGTATATAGGGTGTAAAAAGACCAATCACATACCCGTCAAGTAACCACTGCACAGAGGAAAGAGAAAATAATTACTGAAAAAGCCAGTTTTTTGGCGTGAAAAACTCCGTTTACAGCTGCGCTCAATGCAAAGCACGGGAAAAAGTGTGCCATGCAACGGTACAGGGGTCGTATTTAGAATATAATTATAACATTTAAAACTGGTTCTCGTGAAACGACTTCTTGAAAAAGTTGGAACTTTGTCTTTCAAAATCTCCGTTCTCAGGTAAAAAAATCATAATAACGGGAAAAAACGAATGATCCTGGTCGTCGTCTTTTTCACCCATAATACGTCAATAAAGATGCCTATTCTTTTTATGGTCAGGTTTAATAGCTAGAGGGGTTTCCTATACATGCGGGCTTTAAAATACTTCATTGTGCATATATGGCACTATTTCCACACCACCAAATATTAACATTAATTTATAATTTAATTCAAATAAAGAAAGAAATCTAACTTGTCCTTATTGTATTGATCATTGTTCCCGTTTGAAGTTGGTACTTTTATCATTATGTTATGTGACGCATTATACAGATGCTATCAAATCTACAAACAGCCAACATTCTAACCGCAGCCTCTTTCAGAGCTCAGAGGCACATATTCATTTATGATCTTAGATTCATAATTTATTCATTCATATTTAATTGGGTGTACGAAATACAGTAGAAGTTGAATTGCAAATTATATTTCTTCCTTTAATTCCACATAATGTAGTCTTAACATAGACAATTGCATATTTAATAACTATCGTGGATTATTGACTTCCTGTCTTTTACATCCTATCCGATACGTTTCAACAATAACATTTTCATTCTTTACTATTGGTTCACAATTTCACATTGGCTACCTACACGTCCATTTCGTCACCCTCATATTCTCAATTCGCGAATGAGTAACTTATCTATGACTATTCTCTCAGTTCACATACCGGTGCGTCACAGCCGTGGTGCGCCTAGCAGTCAGTGCGTCACACGGGCGAGGGCAGCGCGGGCGCCGGGCGTCACCGGAGCAAGCCGTTGGGGATGGCTCACGTGGGGCCCGCCGGGGCGGCGCTCACCGGCTGGCGGAGCGCGGCCGGTTCCGGCGGGTCGGTTGTGCTCGACGGCTCCGGGTCCGGATCGGAGGGCTCCTCCGGCGGCGCGGCAGCCGGCCGCACGTTGTCGAGGCGCGGCCGCGGCGAGTAGCGCGGCGTCAGCGCAACGCCGACGACTGGGTGCGATTTAAGACTCCCGCCTGGAGGACGTCGTGCATCATGCGCTCGTTCTCCTGGCGAACTGCGGACAAGCACACGCACGGCTTAATCATGGTCACATTACAAGCGAATCGAGGACGGAACTTGCAGGGAGCACATCCCTACACAGTTGGTATCATCCGCTAATGCAGCGCATTCACGATCAAATTTAAATTGTAAGTTAGTAAGTCATTGCAATATAACTCTTAAGGTAAGGTATAAATTAAAATGATTGCCGTGAGTTTGGTCAGACTCACGGTAATCATTCAATTTATACTTTATACTAATCGGATAAGAGTTACATTGCAATGACTTACGAATGGTTTGACGTCGATCGTGAACGTCCTACCTAGCTACGTTAGAGAGGTACAAACTCGGGTAGATCGGGAACATATCACCAAGGGTCAGTGCTGTGGTTGACCTACCAGTCAAGTCACATAGGAATAACTCGATCTAATAAGGAAAGTACACATACCTACGGTGGAATTGTGATTTTAATTTACTGGTTGTTTGAGGTTCAATGCTCTAGGGGAGATGTTTACAACAATGGCGTCTCATGTTACTGATTAGAAAGCAATATTAGATTTATTAGTATCATTGGTTGGCGCAGAAAGTTAATAATGTTAGGGTAAATAGTTAGGCACATAAACATGTACTTTAGTCAGGCACATAATATAAAAGTAGATACATTAATACCTGTAAGAAATCTTCAAATAACTTGTTTTTATAAATAGTTGTCAATCAATATGTACCAGCTTACAATGTAGCTCATGGATAAATGAATTGTATAAGGGTGTAACAGAAACCCTATTATTATCCTTAAGCACTAAAGATAACAGCTGGTATAGAATCACTATACATAGTTTCAGCTCAAAATAAAATACTCTAAGAATTGATACCAAATTTTCGGTTTCATATGTTCTTAAATTCAAATCATAACAAACGTGCCACCACACCACGTAGGTCAATAACTTTCCACGTTACTTGCCAATATCACGATAAATCTCTTCCGATTGATGTGTTTATTTCAATTTGATAAGTTCGGTTTCTGGTATCAATGTATTAAACATTCTTATACTTCCGAACATGCAGAGATAGGATTAAAAAGCCCTTCCTTTATCGTTTGATATCATCCAAAGAAGCCGTGCCCTTGGTATGTATATACCCTTTCCGTTACAATGACATGAATATTTCTAGAGCATTTTACATATGTTTAAATTATTTTGAACGTGAGGACTGTTTTTTTTTTTTTTGGGTGGGAAATCATCAAATAACTTCTCCCGCTCTGGGTGGAGCAGGAGTTCGTGTCAGACTTTTAATGACTAAAACCCACCCGTGTTCCTTCATTAGCCCGTATGCCAGGGGCTGTGGTATCTCTTTCGAACAAACCCGCACCCCTGGCAGGCATCGGCCCTTGCGGGCCCCATCATTTTTTGTGCTGACATCTCTTTGAGGCGCGCGTGGAACACAACGCGCCGTCGACTTGGGCTTGGTCCTTAGGATCAGTTTTTGTTTTCTCAGTTAGTTTTAACCATGACGGCGTACCCAAATGTCCTTTCATTGGTACTGTCCGATTGAGCTGCACTATTACTGAGAAATAGTTGCACTGACTAACATTTCAGACACCATACTACAAGGTCTTCACATGGTCTGACCAAGATTATGTCTGGGCGTTAAAAGAGACTGTGACCTCTGAGTTTGTTTCGGGCTTTCTTCTCAGAGTATCCAGATAGGAAACGCCGACCTCATCTAGTTTAAAAACGTATGATTGACGTGTAAAAGTGTTTGCACAAACTTACGTACAGAACTAAAATTATGTATCATGTACATGTGCATAAGATGTATGTACGTATAAGTCCACATTACTTATGTACTGTAGACAGACTGCCTGCGGAAACATACTGGCACAATAGAGTTCATTAGTAGTTTTACAAGATAAGTTTTTAACCAGTGCGCAAATTTTAACCTCATATTCAGCATATGGGTCTAGAACGATATGCTGAATTCATGGTTACAGTTTGCGCACTGGTTAAAAACTTATCCTGTATTTGAGCACTATTGCTATATCTCTTTCAGGCATATGCCTGGAGCTACATACGTATTGTATTGCAGCCGATAATACTGTCAGATACGTTACCATATTATTAATAGATAATACCTAGATACACAGACTATAAAACAAAGGCAGATAGACCGCGCGGAACACCAAAAGTGAGACCAAAAAACCAAATACTAAAGCGTCGCATTGTATCTAATTGTATGTAACATAGGTACAATGCGACGCTTTTGAGTCAGTATTTGGTTTTTTGGCTTCACTCTTGGTATTCCGCGCGGTCTATCTGCCTTTGTTTTGTAATCTGAGCCTAGATACCTACCAGTACTAAGTTTACATTTGTATGGGTATTAACCTAGGGTAGGGTTACCTATATTGTGTTGTTAAAGTGTTATTGGGTTTTTCTATATGGAATTTATCAGAAGCATCCCGGAGCCCAGATTTGTGGCCTGATGATGGCTTGCCCCCATGGCCTTACATGGGACTTAAACATAACTGGCGAAAAATGAGTGTACTACAGGTACACCTCTGCCCATCCCTTCGAGGGAACAAAACGTTATGTTATGTGTTCATCATCAGCCTACAGCAGTCCACTGCTGGACAGAGGCCTCTCCAATTGCACGCCATTCAGCAACCCTCATCCAGTTGCTACCAGTAACCCTGCGAAGATCGTCACTCCACCTAGCCTGAGGGCGTCCTACCTTACGTTTGCCGATTCGCGGACTCCACTCAAGAACACGTCTAGCCCAACGGTCATCGGTTCTACGGCTAATGTGGCCGACCCATTGCCACTTCAACTTGCTAATTCTGTGAGCTATGTCGACAACTTTGGTTCTCTACCAGATCACCTCATTCCGGATTCTATCTTTCAGAGAAACTCCGAAACTCCGCTCGCTGAGCGACTTTTAATTGGTGGACCAGCCGTACCGCGAGTGTCCACGTTTCAGCTTAGTAGGTCATAACAGGTAGGACACACTGGTTGAAGACTTTAGTCTTCAGGCTCTGTGGAATACACGACAAGAAGACTCGACGAAGCTTCCCATTCGCTTGTTTTGTGTTATGTTGTTTAAATACGAACACAGCTCAACACTATGGGGACAGAACACGCCCCCAGACGTACGTAAATATCAAAACCCTTAAACACACCTTAAGCTATTTCTATTGTAATAGAAGAATTACTTTAAAAAGAACATCACACAATCTCAACTTCTATAAATACTGTACAGTCACGAGCAATAATATGTATACGCTTACCAACTTTTAAAAGTGATTTTCTCCACTTTTACCATTGTAATCTTATTTTATTGTGAAAATAATATTTTGGAACCCACACTATAATGAAATACCCAAGTTATCTCAAGGTCGCAATCGCTATTTAAAAGAAAATCGCTTTTGAATTTGGCGATGTGTATACATATTAATGCTCGTGACTGTACAGGGTTGCAGGGATATGACGCAGAAAATGAAACCATGAAACTGTTCGCCAGTTATTAAAAAAAACTGTTTCATAGGAAAGTACAATACCTACGCAGTCCAAATGTATGGCAGACCGTTTTTTTTTTTTTAATAACCGACGATTTTCAGAGGTGTTCAGAATAATGTACTAAAACCATGGTAACAGGTTGTACGTCGATGTACCTACCAGTCTGTTTAAAGTTTTCGTGAAAGAACAAGGCACACGGTCCATTCAAAATTAACCCACGTCCTACAGCAAAGAGAAGTAGGATATCACAAAAATTATAAAAATGAGTATAAAAAGATGGCATACTTCCGATCGCCATCTTTACAGTCTAACATATAAAAAATTGCCATGAAAGTTTGTTCAAGGGCAGTAATATATACAAGAATAGAAGTTCAATATTGAGAAATACTTAGCTATCTTGACTTGTCATCAAGCTCAACTGACAGTAGAAAGTATTTCTAAGAAGAACATAAATATTACTTTATGATTAATTATCAGATGTTTAAAAAAATATTATATCTATTAAGTTTTAATTTTTATATTATATTAAATCTATGTTAATTATCAACAGAATGTTCACCATAGTCTACCCTACTCTGTTCTATTTAACAATATTAATATCAAGCTTTAATTCTCACTAATGATTTTTACTTCGATGTTCGGCGGTCGAACAAGTGAGAAAAAAACTCAGTTGTTCGATGATGAAACTCTATAATTGCAGTCATGTCAAAATAGCCAAGTAATTCTCAATATTTTTATCTGGATGTGGTTGAATTTTGAGCCTTATCTTCTTTCGTAGTAAAATCGAATTCAGTTCCCCAAACAGTATCACGGTGTTTAACACGCATTAGCAGTTAAACACTCAATGATTCCATTCCGTAACTGTACTCAAAGTTGCCAACTAGTTAAATGGTCGTCCTAAACAAATAAGGAACGAGTGTCACCCTAACGCGGCGGTGGCACCTAATTTTGACAAGGGATAACACTGTTAAAACTCCTGCTTCGAGAACGCTTAAAAGTATTAGACATTCATATTTAATTCACTTTATTACGTTTTTATTTTCACTCAAAGGAATATCCACTTAACATTAATAAAGGATTCGGAGGAAATTCGAGATTCATTAATGGAGTTTGTTGAAAAAAAGTTTAACGTACTAAATCTTTCAATTAGCTGAAGTTTCGTTCCAATTAAAAATAACCTTTTTTCCGTACTGTATCGTAATTGTGAATTTATGTACTTATGTAGGCTGTAGCTTGTCTTGTTATGAAATACAAAAGTTTTTCTCATACAAATGACAAATCTTACATTTAAGAAAGTTTATCCAGTTTGTGTAACATTTCTTCGAAGCGAACGCTTTTTCTGTTTAGATTATTTTTCTCGGATTCAATTTGAATTTATTCACTTACTTATATATTGTATCAGAATCACCATCTGTCTACACTTTTCCAAACTATATTGGGGTCGGCTTCCAGCATTACCGGATGTAGCTCAATACCAGTATTTCACATGAACTGCCTATCTGACCTCCACAACCCAGGTACTGGGTAAACGATACCCCTTGGTACGACTGGTTGTCAGAATTTCTGGCTTCTGACGACCCATAACGACTGTCAAAGATCTATAAATGGCAGCCGGGACCAACGGCTTAACGTGCTTTCCGAGGGACGGAGGGGTCTTGGTATGTAAAGATAGGCATCCACAGAGCAACCGCAGCAAGCGTAGCTTACCCTAATTGATCGACCTGTGCGGCGGTTAATACTTAGCTATAAGTATTGTATTTTATCAGAATCCATAGTTAATATTATGATCGATCTATGTGTAGTAAAACAAGCTCGTCAATACCCCGATAGAACGCGAATTATGCACGATAAAAAGAAAAACAAAACTGTACTTGCCTTCACAACAAGCTCAAAATTTTACATTCGAAAAACTTCCGAAGCGAACTAGTTCTTTTAAAAAATATTCAACAGAGGGTTGCTCCGCCCTACAGTTTCTCAGAGTGAGTTTGATTTGAATATTTGATGCAGTTACACTTTATTTTGTTCGTTAATGTGTATGGAAATTATGTAGGCACGTACTTCGGATAACTAATTAATGTAATTCAAAAACTAAAAAACTTAATTTATAAACATGACAGCTAAATTAAAAAGAAAAGAATTATAGGGCATCAAAAATTTCGTTCGCATCGTTGTCAACGGGGAAGTGCCGAAAAGGAGCAGGACGAGAATTATATGGCGAAAAAAAGGGCAACCCTCTGGTAACGTGAAGTACCGACCAACCTGGCAATGTCTAGGACAACTATGTGGTCACTCAAACCCCATGGCCCTCCCCCCCGAGTGGGTTCCCGCATTGTCGTTGCGGGGGGGCTCAGTAACCGTGGATTCCGGCCACGGTGAAGCCAAGAGGAACCCAAAGGTGGGGCCGCTCGTCAGCGCTTTTGCCTTCAAGCCATTGACGTAGCGGCCAAAAAGTAGGTTGCGGTGAGGTGCACCGCAACTGAGGTGGGCCGCGATGTCGAATGGGAGGCATCGCGGCTGAGAGTTACGGGCTGCGGTAGAGGAGGAGTGCCGGTGCTTCTGAGCAGCGCTCTTCCCTTCCGTGGCCTGGACGGGGCCGCCACCGTTTGATGGCGGACGCGGTGGGACCGCAGGGGAAGAGGAGTGTCGGTATAGCGTCAGCCGCTCTCCCTATCCCCTGCGGCCGAAAAGTGGTAGACGGGACGGCGCGTTGTGTTCCACACGCGCGCCGTCAAAGATGTCAGCAACCACTGGTGGGGTCCGCAAGGGCCGATGCCTGCCATCAGGGGTGCGGGTTTGTTCGAAAGAGATACCACAGCCCCTGGCATACGGGCTACTGAGGGAACACGGGGGGGTTTTAGTCAGTAAAAGTCTGACACGCCCTCCTGCTCTACTCAGCAGGAGAAGTCATTTGATGATTTACCACACAAAAAAAAAAACCCCTGGACCTAGAGTTTCGAACCAGGCCCATCACGGCTCGAACAATGTAATGTTAAATAAACTTGTCAGAATTTCTAAACATTTTTCCAATTTAAACAAGGCATAACATAACACTAACTAGTTTTAGTGCGTTATTTAAGAAGAAGTAAAACGAGGTAACAATAAACTCAGACAAACCCAAATCTGACAAAGAACTCACCGTATAAACAGATAAAGTGCAGACAAACAAAGAAATAAATTTTGTCCAACATTTGAGGTTATTATTTTTGCTATAGGAGAACTGAATTGTTCGCGAACAATCATTTGTTATCTTTGTTTATGGAGAACTGTACAGTTATACGGTTCTTTATTACATCAGTTTTTTAATCCATTTGCGCACCCCAGTCGAATCCGATGATTTTTTGCGGGATTATGGCCCAGCGTGGAGAGCTTATTCGTTAGTTTTTTCATTCATGTTATGGTCGGATTTTCCTACTACATGGAGATGAGCTGGTGATATTTTCAGAGAGAAATGTTGTTGTCATAACATCACTTAGAAGCCTGATTTAATCCCTTACCAGACAGTTACAGCACCCACGGGAAATAGAGCGCACCGCTCGGGAAAATGCTTCAGAAAATGTTTGAACACTTTGGACAAACACGAAAAGTGAAGTAAATCAGTCAATAAATTAGCCTTTACTTACAGGCTTCTGTGATTATGGCAATTTGCCTCATTGATATGGTCAATAGATGGCTTCTATGATAAGACCCTATCTAAATCTACATCTATATCTTATATACATATACAAATGAATCGTCATTTACCTTGGTCGGCATCACACGTGAACGGCTGGACCAATTTTGATAATTATTTTTTGTGTTTTTTATTATCAGGAGAAGGTTCTTATGAAAGAAAAAAAATAAGAAAAAAACAAACTACCTTTTTAACTTTTTTTATATTGTACCAATGCGAATTCAATATTCATAGTCAAGACAGGACAACGTATATCGGATCAGCTAGTAAAGAATACATTTTCACCTATGTATTATTAGAATACGTTCCAAGGGAAGGTATTAGATTCTCCGGCCTATATGTGATGATGGTAGTGAGTTTCTTTGATTGAAAATTAAACTATCCGCTAAGCAGACAATAGTTGTTTTAAGTGATGTAGGGCACAGAACAGTAAAAAATTACCGTCAAAATGTTTTTTAGATAAGGTCATTTGAAAACACCTTTTCCATATTCACCATTACTTCTTTACAAAGTAATTTAACAACAAGGTAAAGTATGTACCTACATACTTTACCTGCTTGGGTTGACCCACATTGCAATTATGAAGCTAACCAGCCCGCTCAAGATACAATAAGTACCCCCATTTATATTATTAGGCATGTAAACAATTTGGAATATTTCCGTCTGAACGCACTGGCGAATCTCCAACCTTCCATTATTATGTCTTTCATGACGTAGATTGATACTTGTTCTAATGGATCAACGAGACTTAATTACTTAATGTCCCCTTGTGATCTTACAAACGTAAATGATTGTCGTATATCTTTTTTGTCCCTGATTAAGCTTTAGCGCTAAGGCAGTACCATTGCTTGATTTACCCCCGGTTTCTGAAAGGCTAATCAATTTTAAATGTTGTCAAAATCAAGTGACATGTTTGGTCGATGTTATTTAGGTCTACCCATCACGACAGCTAAGATTACGTCTAACTGCGTGTCAGGTTTACCGATCAGTGACATTCATCAGATGAAATGCGATGGATTCAGCGATGGAGAGGGCTATGCTTGGAGTTTCCCTGCGTGATCGAATCAGGAATGAAGAGATCCGCAGGAGAACCAAGGTAACTGACATAGCCCAAAGAATTGCCAAACTTAAGTGGCAGTGGGCAGGGCACATTGCTCGCAGAACAGATGGCCGATGGGGCCGAAAAGTTCTGGAGTGGCGACCGCGTACCGGAAGACGTAAAGTTGGAAGGCCTCCCACAAGGTGGACAGATGACCTTGTGAGGGCCGCACGAGTCCGCTGGAACCGGTCGAAGTCGCGGAGCTTGGGGGAGGCCTATGTCCAGCAGTGAACGTCTTTCGGCTGAAATGATGATGATGATGATGACATTCATCAACACAGTTTTAGTGTGACAGTTGACTCTAAACAAAAACTTCATTTGTTGATCGACAGAGTTCTAACCATAATAATATTTATGTATTTTATTTAAATTTTGTTTGTTTGTTTCAGTCAAGTAGGTACTAACTCCACAAGATCATTATTAATTAAGCCTTACTATATCATCTGCCAGGGGTGCGGGTTTGTTCGAAAGAGATACCGAAGCCCCTGGCATACAGGCTACTGAAGGAACACGGGTGGGTTTTAGTCAGTAAAAGACTGATACGCCCCACCCAGAGCGGGTGAAGTTATTTCCCAGCCAAAAAAAAAAAAAATTTTATCGTTCTACTTTTTTATATTTTTTTATTTATAACACATGCTTTTCTTTTCACTTTAGACATTTGCAGAATAGTCAACACCGGCCTTCTTGCCACAATCAAACATAGAATATAAATCATGATCTATTTACCATTCATTTAAAGACAGTATTTGCGTAAAGCCTTTAATGCTGCAAACTTCCTCACAATGTTTTCGTTGGCCGTTTGAAGCCGGCAATAAATTTGAATTGTGTTTGAAACATTATTGGTACACGCCCCTCTACAACTTCTCTGTAGAGCTATTACTTCGTTGTATCAATAAACTTGACTAAGAATATTTATAGGAGTGCGGTCAAAGGTAAATTATTTAAGTGTTCGAATTTTTCTTCAACATAAAGCTTTGCACTTATTTACAACGTTATATGTATGATTTGAATTAAAAGTGACGACCACTTACTGAAGAAAGATGCAGTTCAAAAATCAAAATCAAAATATTTTTATTTCATATAAACCTGCATGGACACTTATGAAACGTCAGAAGCTAGGTGCACGGTTCCAAATTGTTATTTCCTATGGAGAAGAGCCGGCAAGAAACTCCACGGTTACTCTTTTAAAAATAATTGGCTTTAACAATATTTTCAAATTACAGAGATAAATTGTATGGGAGGACAGCGCAGGCCTGTCAATAAGTACCAGGTACTTAGACGAATACAGAATAGAAAGTCGTCTACAAATCTACAGTCAGTAAGGCCTACAACGTTCTCTCATTCACAATATGTAAAATAATCTACATAAATAAAATAAACCTAAACAAAATTGATGTATAATGTCAATTAATGACGAGAATATGTCAGCATTGTAAAAATAAAAATAATAAAAAAGAACATTGTATTTGAGAGCAGTTAATAGACTTTCACATAGTTATGCTGTTAATGAGGTACCAGGGAAGCCACATGTGCAGAAGGAATTAATGCCAAACTTCCCTGTCTTCAACGTAGTCTTTTATCTTTTATTATGCTTTTTTGATAAGGACACGTTTGATGTGCGTTTTAAACTTTCCATCGCTAAGTTCTGTAACTGACTTTGGCAACTTGTTATAGAAGCGGATACTGTTTATTAGAAATGACTTGCTAGTTTTAGTCAGTCTAAATTAAAAAGAAGAAAGTAAAAAGAATTAACAGTAAAATGATGAACCTTGCCATTAAATAATAGAGGTTTACCCAATATTGAAAGAATCAAGAACCAAACAGAAACGTGATATCGAATATGCGCGTGGGAAGACATAATGGTAATGTTCACTATAGCATCCAAAGATTATTAAACCTAAACATGTGGCACGAACAACACGTAGTCGTAAATCCGATTGTACTAAAACCTCGCATGTGTATAGATAATATATACGTGGATTATTGGGACAGCAAGTGAGGCTCAGTTTCCACCTGAGTGCACTGGCGGCCTTCCAAACTCTTTCGGCTGTATCCACCGCATACGTCGGACATTATTAAGTCTCACAAGCTCCGGGACACAGATTTATGAATACGGATTGAAAATGTATTACCTATCGTGTCTACGTGAGAATTATGGATCGAGTTTATTTACTACACTGCTTACTTGTAGATACAACTATTCGAATAATTTACATTCCAGTTCTACATTTATTAGTTTATACTTTCTTGCGATGTGTATTTTTTCTGAACGTATTAATGTAAACTACGTTTTGTACAGCAACATTCTGATTGAACTCTACAGAATTAAATACAAAGCAGAAATACTAAAAAAATTATGAATAGAGAAACAGTTTTTAAATTATATTCTCTTTTTGTTCAACTTGAAAATGTTGAGCGAAGTATATAATATTAAAATTTGTTTGCAATGAGTTTTATGCCTCATTATACTCACACACCAGCGCCTGAATGAATAATCAGCAGTTGCGTCCACAAAAGTAAAAAAACAAAAAAATTGTTCTAGAATACCAGAAATAATTGTTGGTAGCTAGATCTTCATCAAATGAATACCACTCATTTCACTCCTTAATTTTACTAAATAACAGTCGTGAAGAAGAAATTCTGAAACATAACCACCTCAGCCGAGGTGTTCATGCTTCTACTACAAAACAATGAGAAGAAGTTGAAATTTTTGTAATATACAAACACGGGTTGTGCGACAGCATGAGTAGCTTAAAAAATATTCAATATACTTCAAATTGATGATTGAAGTATACTGAATATTTTAAGCTTCTCATCTGCCATTACTCAACTATGTAAGGGTTGGCTTCCAGTCTAACCGGATTCAGCTGAATACCAGTATTTTTATCCCCCGACGCAAAAGGAGGGGTGTTATAAGCTATGAGTGTCTGTCTGTGGTACCGTAGTCCGTAGCTCTTAAAGGGGTAAACCGATTTGGGTACGGTTTTTTAATTTAAAAGTAGGTTTTCTAGCGGTGGTTCTTAGACATGCTCATCAAAATCGGTTCAGCCATTTGAGGATTATCTCCACGACCCAGTTACTGGGTAATACGATACTTCTTGATAAGACTGGATGTCAGAAAAAATCGAAACACAGATCGAATTTAACATTTAACCCCATGAACCTTTTAAATCGAACCGCTGACGACACCTAAGCCCCATAAGAATAAACGACATCCAATTGGTTAAAAAAGGAGGTGATGGCCCATCCAATAAATGTTTACGATCTTTAACATTTTTTTCATGCCTATTGGTTTGGCACGCGACCCGTGCCACAAGGCCCGGAAATGACGAAATTATTTGTGCAAAATAATATATCACGGAATCTGTCACAGCATTTTTAGTTGAATGATTATTATTCACAGTATTTTTAGTTGAACCAGTGAGTTTGCTACTGAAAATAAGATCACTATTGTTATTATAGCAAGAGACGTCACCATCTTTGATACTTTATTATCTACGTCGTCTCTGATAGTTAGGTATCTGAAACAACATTTCATGACCAAAAATTACGACATGTTGAAAACAGAAAAGAAAAAACGTCAAACCAGTTGAAATCATAAGGACTTAACCAAAAGAGGGTTTAAATTCGCCCCGGTAAAATTTTATTTTGAAAAGATTTTTTGTCACCCTAAAAAAAATGCCGCCTGTCTTTGGTAAAACCTGTACTAGTACGTAGACTACCTTATTTCAAAGTTGAAAATTAGCTGAGCCTGCTGAGAGTGGAAGGTGAACACAATCACAGAAAACGTGATTGTCCTGGCGCCATGCCAGGCTCTCCAACAGAAACTATCGAGTTATGTAAAGATCTGACAATTCAATTAAAACTGTTACGAACCTCAAAAATGTTCACTACACGCTCATAATCCTACTAAAGGCCGTTTTATAGAGAGGATTTAGTTTAAACATAAGTAAGTATCTAAATGAAATTGAATTTATCTAATTTGCATTTTTATTTTGTTCGAGCGTCCCGTGTTGCTAGTAGATTTAAATAAACGTATTGCAGAGTAAGGTCACGGCTCTGTCAACATTATCTTTCGCTGGTCTGGTATACACACTAAATAAAGTCTTTCCCACGAGAGGGTTTGCACATACACAATTACACATACCGCACAGGTGGTTTCAAACATAAAAACGTGATAAGCACGAGTATAACAATACATTAAAAAACTCCAACAAAATTACAGAGTTCGATCTTGTTAAAAGTTGTAACTCAATGATATCAATTCAACTAAATCCTTGGGCGTATAAAGCTTCATAACACAAACAAATAATCTGAAATAGAAAAGGGGAGGATAACCGTGTCGGAGACACTTCACCCGAATCAGAGGGGATGCGGAATTGTGACGTGAAAGGAAGTCCAAAAATTGGCAAATGACAGAAAGGTGTGAAAATCAATACAAAAAAGTGTGAATTTAGTTTAAAACGCAAAATTAACTACAATTATTACGTCGAAGTAGAAAGTAAATAATCATAGGTTTACGTACCTACTTAGTGCGTAGGTAACTATTATTTCCAGTGAAGCTCAAAGGCATTTATGCCAAGTAAACACTGTTACATTAAATTTTGAAGCCACTTGTAGGCCATATGAAATCCGACATGTTACATCATAAGCCTTAGATGTGCTTCGACCCTGAAATTACTATTTAACGAACGACATGAGTACCAACTACAAAATCATGGATCATTTTATATGCATAGATATAGAAAATTTTGCAAACTATCGTCCCGTATAAAAATCAAGTAAAATGTCTAATCTTTTCCCAACTACGTTAGGGTCGGCTTCCAGTCTAACCGGATGCAGCTGAATACCAGTATTTTACATGGAGCGACTATGATACCCTTCGCCAAGGGTTTGTCAGATTTTTGGACATCTGAACACCCGCAAAGATTGTCTAAGATCCATGAATGACAGCTGGGAGCAACGGCTTCGCGAGGCATCTTGGTATCAAAAGATGGTCACCCATCCACGGGTCAACTGCGACAAGCATAACTTAACCTGGTCCATCGACCCATTATTCAGCAACACATAGCAAGTAAAACATGAATAATAAATTCATAAATTAGTATCTCTTCTGCAATTTAGGTATATCGTTGGTCAGATTCTCCAAACAATAACAGTAACTAATATTCATCCCAATATGAGTTTAGATAGCGAGCCCGCAGGTTTACCAACTACATAGGTATTGGTGCTATCATTATATCGTACGAATATTATCGGCACCCATGTTGTTCGGTAACGATAGGAATAACTTCATTGGTTCAGGTAATAAGAGTATTATCAATCTATTAATTATTCCGCACCAGAAATACTAAAGAAAATTACCCAGAGTTAAGGCTTCTACAAACAGGGCCTGAATTCACTATGACCAATTAATGATTCCGTATTCATAACCACGTCAATCACACACGAATTCTGCTAATATAGTCCAGTCATTATAGTAAGTTCACCTCGGAATTCGAGATACCCAGCTGTAAGTCTGTAAATACTTGTATATTGACACCCTAAAAGTTGTCTCAAAACCTACATATGGTAGGGTGTAAGCAATTATTAAATTTCAAGGTCAAAGGTCACAAAAATCGGTTTTTTGCGCTTTTTTGGAAATATCTCTGTTCCTATGGGTTTTTGCTATTTGCATTCATGATCAATATTGTAGAATACAAAATTATCTACAAATTTTGATAACATTTTTTTTTATACGGTGAACCGTTTTCGAGATAGAGGGCGGAGAGCGCGCGGTCACAGCATCACTCCGTGCCTCCGGTCGAAAACGCGCCATATGTAGTTGATGAACTATCGATAAATCAATGATTATAAATATTTGTCAATTTTTATTAACTATTATATATATTATATTTTATCATTTTTTTCCTAACCTATCCACTTTTTATTCAGTATTAATTTATTTAACAACACTTACCTGCCCATGTAATTGCAAAATTGTTAATGAAAATATAGGAATTATATTTGAATTTTAACCTAATTAATAACTTCTTACATGATGAAAAAAAAAAACAAATAAATTATGAATTAATCTTTTTACTAAAAAATATCATTCAATCTTCTTCCTCTTCATCGTCGTCTTCTGGCTGCTGGTAAATTTCAAACTGGTCTTCATTATCGTCTTTAACGACATTTGTCTCAAGTTCTTCCATGATTTCGGGGTCAAAGGTTCCATCTTCTATGATATGGTAGAGCATTGAGACAAGCTTGCCCATTACATTGGCCACAAGCTAAAGAGCATTGCAAGTCCGCTTTCCTGCATCCGCATCGCGAACCACAACCACTCTTGCAGTTGCAGAAAATTGTATTTAGCAAATCTTCTGGAGCAGGTGGTAAAATTGTCATGATAGGCTCCAGAAAATCGTATCGCATTGCCCAACCCCATACTTGGGGTTCCAAATCATGTCCTAACCAAGTTTGAACTTGATAATATACACGGTTGAAATGTTGATGAGCAGCTGCACTTGTTGGTGGAATATTTGAAAGCTGCACAGGTTTATTAAGTTTTGTAGACTTGACGTAATGCATATAACGAAGATGATCGAGACTTTTCACAGATTTTGGAGCATTATAGACTGCCAATAAGGTTTGAGTTCCACTCTCTAATAATCTCTGGGCCGAACAATTTTCTTCCTCAAATGCTGCAGCTAGTTCATCCAAATTTGTCAGAAATTTGTCCAAATCAGAAATAAAATATGTGTTTTGGAATGAGGACAATTATCAAAACTTTTGGTCGAGTATATCTCCACTTAATTTTAGTAAACGGTTAACAGTATTATTGAATAGATATAGATTTAATGCATGAAGAAAATGATAAAATATAAAATAATAGTTACAAAAAATTGACAAATATTTATAATCATTGATTTATCGATAGTTCATCAACTATATATGGCGCGTTTTCGACCGGAGGCACCGGTTGACCTGAAGTGATGCTGTGACCTCGCGCTCTCCGCCCTCTATCTCACGATTCACCGTATAATTTTTACAAAATTGGTAGATAATTTTGTATTCTACAATATTGATCATAAGTGCAAATAGCAAAAAACCCATAGGAAATGAGATATTTCCAAAAAAAAGCGCAAAAAACCGATTTTTGTGACCTTTGACCTTGAAATTTAATAGTTGCTTACACCCTACCATATGTAGGTTTTGAGACAACTTTTAGGGTGTCAATATACAAGTATTTACAGACTTACAGCTGGGTATCCCGAATTTCGAGATTCTTACCTAATTTAAGCTTAAATGACTGGACTAATATCGTATTAATAATATCGACAAATTGTCTTGGAACATACAGAATAAGACATTTAGATTCTTTACCGTTACATTGGTTTCTAAAAAAAAACTATTTTGACGTAGTTTGAACGTAGTAAGATTCCCCGGGGAATCATTATAACGATACAGAATTGGGGACCAGGCGCTTTCCATGAAGTTTCATAGAAATTGTTCTACGAAAGTCTTGTTGCGCTGTCGCGTCGCGCCTGTTTGAAGAAGCCTTTAATGAGAAGTGAAGAAAGATTTCACTAATTTTACGTCATATTAAGCTCTTGATTTTTGTACCCACATCCTCTGCTTTCTTAGAAACGACAGATTGCGAGGATGAAAAATGTCTATTGAAATACCGTTATTGAGTTCAACCAAATCCGTCAAACCGTTATCAAGTGATTAGGCAAACATAGTTACGTATTAATAATCTCAACCTCAAATTCAAATATTGATTCTGTTAATAGGTTGTTTCCAAAACTTATAGGTACAAGTCATTATGCTAGGATACTCCGCCATTTACATGAACGCTAAAGTATAAACATTGCTGAAATATTCCATGTTTCTGTTTAAAAACATGAAATTACGTAGGTATGTCATAACTCATTTTTCTCATCTTCTTTGTTTGTGTTATTCTTAAAAGCGCACAAAGTGGTCTAACCCTGGGTAAAGACCTCCCATATGTCTTTCTACTGCTCACTGAGTAATGCTGAAAATGACTGGTCTTTTAGACCCTCTTATTTTTCTAGGCATTATACAAAAAGGGTTCAGTCCGGAAGTATAGTAGTAGTGAGATTAACTTCTTTGAGCCATAGCGAAATGGACTGTTATAGCAGTGTCGTGGTGAATTGTGTGTCGGCAAGATAAGAGTATAAGCCAATAGAAAAATCATGGCATTTGTTACAGTAAACTTCGGTCACGGAAAATAAGTAAAAGCGGTTGTAATAAATAAGGTCTAGCCAACATGGCGAAAGAAATAAATTACGTTTGATCGTCGACGTTTAGCAGCGGGTTACCGACGCGACGGGTCAGACTCCGTTTTAAGTGATAAAGTTAAGATTATCAACCACCATTATTTCTTACCGCAGAAATGATGGGAGGCGTAACTTTACACCAGACAAATATTTTCTGTGATTAAGAGTCGACTTACCTCGAAATCAATCTGATGACTTCAGAAACCAATTCCAAAGAATAATTAAAACTTTGTAATCTTTGTTTCAAAATCTGGTTTTGGTTTCAGGTTGTGATCAAACGGTTGGTTAAAGTTACCGCCCTAAACTAGATCTTGTTTGGTGCTAATGAGTACCCGATAGCTTATAGTACTCTTTGATGAGGCATTGAAGATGTTCTAAAAATCACGGACCGAGCGGCGCGCGAGTGTTTGGTTACAAGCAAGTCCTCTTGTTATTGTAAGGGCTTGGTCTTCAAAGGGCAAGTTTTGGGGAATATTTTTTGGTATTTATTTAGTGCAACTACTTTCGTATGAAACTCTAGAGTTTCTTATTAAAAAAACCTTTCTCAAATAATGGACAAATTAAACTACGGGCACGTTGTTTACACATTTACCAAATTTAAATATTGTTAAGCTTATCAGTTTTAAAATTTAGGGAGTGATGGGTAATTCATATTAGTGAAAAATATCACGTAAAATTTTCCATCGATATACACCGCTATTTACTAGCTAACAATATTGGTATTTTATTCAATTAAATTCCCACATAGATATTGATCGACTCGAACATTTCACAAGACTGAACTACTCGACAACTAATTAAGACAAAAACGGTTTACTCTATGAATTTCCAATCTCGCTTGTGGGTTTGGGTAAATGCCTTAACGTATAATGAAGCGAAAATTAGCTCCACTTTTCCAAGGTACAAAGAAGTTTTTTCAAGGGTGCACTTTGTACGGCGACATTTCAGCGGTCTTGCATACAAGGTGCACTTTCCGTACCGGTGCGGAGTACTGACCTTTATATTACCCGAGTACGGCGAAGCAAAAAGGGTGGTTATGATTTTTTTGTATAAATAAATTTTAACCTACTAATTATAATTTGACAAAAGAAGTAGGTATCCTTGGAAATGAGGCCAGATGACCACGGCACGGCTATCCTTTGAACATAACTTTGAATATGAATTAAATACATTAAAACTTATCACGTGTAAGTTGTTTATTTAAAAAACGAATAGTTTTTACATGACCATTTCAAATGAGAATATTTTCTAGTTACAACATTTTTAGAGCGTGATTTTTCGGTATTCGGGAACTCGGGATTTAGTCTTTGAACTTGTTTTATATTCAAATTATTTTGGGGTTATAATTTCGTGATAACTTATTTGCAGAGCTGTTTTACATTTACAAAAAAATTAATAAGAAAGTGTATGTATGAGGAAAATGGGAAAAAGAGCTGGCAGACTTTAACTGGTACTTTCATACTAATATTATAAAAGCAAATGTAATTCGTGTCTGTTTTTTTGACCGTTACCTTTTCACGCCTTGACCACAGAACGGATCATTATGAAATTTGACAGATAAGAAGCTTGGGAGACCTAAGGCTACTTTCATCCTGGATATCATACTTATAAATGAGAATGTTTGTATGTTTCGATGCTTGGATGTTTGTTACTCAATCACGAAAAAATGCCTGAATGGGATTGATATTTGGCACACATACACTATAAAACCTGGATTACATTAGGACACTTTTTGTTCCGCTAGTGTACCCATGAGATAATTGTCCGACGTCAACGCGGGCGGAGCTACCGGTGAAAGCTAGTTTGTAATAAAAATGTAATACACGCAGACAAAGTCATGAACAACAGCTAGTTCTAAATATAGCTCAACAACTAAAGATTCCGTGATTTAAAGACCGTTGCAATAAAGGCTCATACTTTTCAACCGAATTCAAATAATGAGGAGGTCCTCAGTTTGATTGTATTAGTTTTTCTTATTACATCATCGTGTATGTATCTCAACAGAGAGCTGACAATCTTAATTATAACCACCCTACGACGACTAGAGAGAGTCTTGATTCTCATTTCTTTATGAATAAAAAAACCCCTTTGACTCGGCATTCATACGTTTGCAAAAAAAATCTCCATTAGATACATATTTCTCCTCTGCAAACGTTCAAGCATAGTAATGAGCGTTGATGCCTTATTGCTTCTTTTGTTTTAACATTGTACAAGTTCCGAAAGCATTGGAGGAAATTGCACTTTGAACAAAATAAAAAACTGGACTTCAGAAGGCCTTTATCCGCTTGCAATATGGAATAATTATGAAGTCCGTAAAAAGTTGTTTAATAATACATCTATTCTTTGCTTCAGCTTAAATGCAGGTAAAAATGTAGTTTTCCTGTTTTATAGTAGTTGTACATGTAATAAAAGTTGTTGTAGTAAGGTCTGTTTTTTAAAACTGCTTTGTTGGCTCTTTCTTCAAAATGCTCTTCCAGAAATCGCTCTGCATTGTTAGATTGTAATGATATAATGTTTGGATTTTAAAAGAGACCATGACCTTTGAGTTTGTTTTGGGAATCAGTCAGCTAAGAAATGCCGACGCCATCTAGTTTTAAAATATTGACCAACAAAATATTGACGTATATGAATTCATTTCATTGAAGGATTTTTTCAGAAGAGTAAATTATCATTGGCATTGCTGTATTCAGATTTAAAGTTCACGAGACGCGTGCCATAATATTGCAAATGAGTATAAAAGTTTTTAATTCGATTTCTGGTTGACGGACCGAATACTAATTAAGGTGGCATCCCTTCATAACCCATCACATACCTACATACTTAATAACGCCGCAATAATTATTATCTTCGTCTCGAGCTAAACCAAGGTTCATCTCTCTTTTACCCGGTTTTAATAAACTGGTTAATAAAACAGTTAATTGAGTTCATTAACATGTCCAAGTAAATAACAGGCGAACTCTCTACACTTCGTTTAGAACTCGCTTTACGTAGAATGTAACGTAAAGTGGGTTACAAAAGGGAGCCGCGCCGTGCAAACTTTGTCACGATTTGTGTCTGTTAGGTTGGCACTTTTGGACATGCTTTTACAATTTAATAACAATTTGAACTGTGGTTAAACTATAGAACTCTATCGGAAAAATTGTGCAAGGTTTGAAAATTGTTGATATTAAGTTATTACTTTATCGAGTTGTTGCCAACTATGTTGCAGCCTATGTTGATACCTTTTCCTATGTTGGGGCCGGCTTCCAGTCTAACCGAATGCAGCTGAATACCAGTATTTTACATAAAGTGACTGTCTATTTGACCTCCACAACCCAGTTACTGGGTAGTACGATACCCCTTGTTAAGATTGGTTGTCAGACTTTCGGGCTTCTGACGACCCGTAACGACTGTCAAAGATCTATAAATGACATACTGGACCAACAGCTTAGCGTGCTTTCCAAGGCACGGAGCGGTCTTGGTATGTAAAGATGGTCACCCATCTCAATATATGTTTAACTTATCATGGTCACCCATCCTTGAACTGACCGCGGCAAGCGTAGCTTAACCTGATCGGTCGATCCATGCAACTTTTATTACTTATCCACAAGCACATCACAACACATCATGATTATTGCTATCATATTAAAAAACTACGTAGATAGGCGTATCTGTCTTTTAAACTCTTGTCAATCACAATACAGTCAAAAGGGCACCATTAAAACCCAAAAACTTCTGACGTGTCTCTATTTTGTTCACTCTAATAACAACATCGGTGGGCAGTTACATATTAAAGGTAGGTATATGATCAAAAGAATATAGGGCATATCTTTACTTCTTTATATAAATAAACAAACGGTAAATAACGTTCAGAGGAGCGTTCCCCGACAAATTTTAATTTCCAAGCGGATAAATAATTTTATCTGAACTTTTCATGGACGGCTTTTATAACCAACTTAAGCAACTTTTAAACAGTAATCACTTTAAGTGAATAACGCTATAGTCTCTAAGATAAAGGGCCAAGTAAAAACATAAATCATTACGTCCCTGTATAAACAGAATTGAAAGGTTTCAATACAAACAAAGGAAAGGTATTGAGAAAATTTATGGAATTAACGATGGAATCGAAGTTTCTAAAATAAATCCGCTTTAATATTATAAATATAAAAGTTTGTATGTTTGTATGTTAGTTAAGTACTCAATCACGCAAAAAGGGTAGAACTTTAACACACACATAGTTTAAAGTCTGAATAAACACATAGGATACATTTTATCTTGCTAGCACGTTCCCGAGGGGTCATTTTCGACGATTTACTAATAAAGATACTTTCGAATTAGAATTAATTGATATGTATATTAATCGTTTGAAGGACACTTAAACAGACACCATTAAAGTGTTGTTGTTATATGCTATGGAAGAGGGCTATGCTTGGAGTTTCTCTACGTGAAGGAATGAAGGGATCCGAAGGAGAACCAAGGTAACCGACATAACCCGAAGACTTGCCAAACTGAAGTGGCAGTGGGCAGGGCACATTGCTTGCAGAACAGATGGGCCGGAAGTTCCTGGAGTGGCAACTGCGTACCAGAAGACATAAAGTTGGAAGGCCTGGCCTTGTCCCTCAAGGTGGACCGGCGACCTTGTGAAGGCCGCAGGACGAAGTGGCGGAGCTTGATACTGTCCAGCAGTGGACGTCTTTCGGCTGAAATGATGATGACGCTTACGGGCGTTTAGTATTCGTCAGTATTAATACTATATCATATTAATATGTAGATACGATGCAATTGGAAAAATGTCAAAAGAAATACCTGTAGACTACATAAACGCTCTATGAAATTACCTAAATTGAAAAGGGATAAAATTCTTGATTAAAATCAAGGTGTAAGAAGTCGCCTCATTAAAAACCGCTTGTTCCAAATTAATTCATCGAAGGCGCCATGAATGCATCAAGTGTCAGCGTATAGCTACGACGTTCGATACAAAGTGAATATATTAAATATCGAGACGAGAGTCACAAGGACTTTGAAGTGTGCTGACGTTGCATACAATGTAGGTGTAATCTTTATTAAGTAGGTATAGGTATATACTTCCATCAAGGATAGTTATGAAGCCAGTATTAGAACTGAATAATGGCATTTGTATATCACAAATCAATATCATATTTGGGACTTTGGTGACTAGAGAGACACTTCCCTTTTTTTAAATGTTCGCATAAATGTGAGTCCCTCATCTTCCAGAAATAGGAGAACGATATGTTGTCTCCCTTCCGCCGTTGCCCTGCAGTGGGACGGCATAAGCTAAAAATAAAATAAATAAATAAATTTTCAATTATGTGATTTATTTATTAGCTCGGTAGCTTGACACATTACCTTTCTGAACACTCAGTTAAGGAGAAACTTCACCGAAATAGAGCGCTATTCAGTTACAGATTGATTAATATATTCAGTAGATCTCAGAAACTGGGCATCAGTCGAGGATATGATTTGATATGTAACAAAACTCCTACATTCGTATTTCCCGATAATTATGTAGGATAATACTTAACGATTATTTATGTCAGCAACAGCTGAAAGAATTAAAGAATTTACAAGAATTAAAAAAAAAAATCTTGTGCTTGAACAGTGATAACTTTCTAACACAAGATATTTTTTTTATTTTTTTTCCTTCATAAAATGAAAAGCAATAAAATAAGTATCAACCAAGTTTTAAAAGGTTTCGGAAGTTCTAAAATTTGGACATTGAATTAAACAAAATTTGTCTCTCAAAACTAAGTTATTTGTCTATATTATTTTCATATTTCAATCAAATTCAGGTCAAATACCGAAATGTCTTCTGATTTGAGACAATTAGCAGTGGTTGCAATATGTTGCTAACCGCCAGACTCCGTGTCACAACTGAGACTGACCTCTATCCGGAAATCAGAGTCGCTCTCAATTCGGCCGTTCAACATTGGGGTTAAAGGAAAAAGATCAATCGCGTCGTCAGCGCTTTATTTCGGATAGACCTATGTGTAATGGTGCCATTAATTACGAATAGACGCTATAAATTACATAATGATTTATGATGGCAAGACTTAAGTGTTGCCACTGATATAAAATGGAAATAAAATAGATTGTAAAACATTTTGAGTGGCGAGTTGTGTTTAAATCAACAACAGTCTAAACTTTAGACAATATACCGATAGTTTTTCATCGCCGTTTCAATATTTATAGGCACAGTATGTTGCTAACTGGTTTTCAAACTAAAGGTTACTTGGCACTTACATAGATAATTTGTTTAAAGATTGTTCCCCGTTCTGTGGAGTCACTTTCCAACAATATTGAACAAAAGTTGGTAAACAAGTGACTGCTACGGACGTGTCCCCTTCAATTACATGAAACTGGAGTTGGGCTTTGTTACCGTGGTCCGTGTTTAGAGCACACTTTCATAATTACTGAATAGATCTATAAATCATCTGTTTTCCAGTCTAAAATACACAGTTGAAAGCACAGGTTTGTTGACCACAGATAAAAAATTACAAGAATAAAATCGCTATTGTAACTAATAGTAAATAAATAAAGTTGTATTGCACTGTCTGTGCAATGGAATAAATTACACTTAATTCCAATTCATAATTTGAATTACAATTATAACGTAACGTTATAAAAATCGATACTATGTCGTCGTCGTATTAGTAACAGTTACTTACATCAATTGCACGATTACAGGTATTGCACGGACAATCAGCTCGACTATAGTGGAAGAGAATGACATTCGCAAATTGCTAATTCTCAGACGTTTAAGAGAAATGCAACATATTTGCACTTGTTTCGATGTATCTAAAAGATTAATTAAATTCATGTTAATGTCAATCGCACGATATGTTAATAGAGTTTCCATGTATTCAAGCCTATACATGTCAGTTATCAAGAGAATCTGTTAGAGCTAACTAAAGCTTGATATCTAGTGGCACAGCACTCCCGCGATGACATGCGAGTAGTGTGGTCTATTCTTAGACAGAAACCACTCGGTTTAACTGTTCCTTGTGTTGTTCTGCAACCTGCTTGGTACTTAAAATACTGTCCTACAGTGGTATGAGTAAAGCTAATATAAGTATCAAGTAGGTTGATAACTCGCACTCAAAGTGAGGTACTGGGGGCCGATTCTACTAATTTGCAACGTTACAGATTCTATTGAGTTTCCACATCAGTTCGATTTCGATCGCCGTTCGATAGTAACCCTAAAGTCATTCTACTATTTCATAAACAAAATGGAAACCAAACCTAAACTGAATCGCAATTGAACCGCTATTGGAACATATCAGCAACTTACCTGTGTTACCAACATGCCAAATAGTATGTTTTAATAATACCACAGAAAAAAAAATTGAATTGAAAAATGTTACTAAATACGAATAAGTGTCAATAAAAGTATTTTCTACTACAAATAGATATCTAGACAATAATTATACATTTCTTTCTGTATATTTTATTGTAACACATACCACATTTCAACTTTTAAAACAATAAAAACTCAGAAGAACGTTTCATTTTAATCTGTAATTACTTACTGACCAATGAAGGAAATGAAACGTAACAAACAGCGGGTAGCAGTGTTTAGTTCAAGTGGTTGAATTACTGTGAGTATTAATTTTAAAATATTACTTTATTCATCATATCAAGTAACGCAACATAAACTGTTACTGTTATTTTCTGTGATAAGCGAGTAAATATTGTCACCCTCAAGTGTGTCTTAAATATTTACTAAGTGTGTTCCACTTAAACTTGAACTAAGAACAAAAAAATGGTTAAAGTAGGCATGTTACCACTCATTCCTTTTCTGGTAAAATATTTAATCTGGTTGCAAGTGTTGTTCGGTTAATACGTACATAATTTCAGGCATAATGGAAAATATTAACATACGAAAATCGACGTCAGTTCGACAACTGGACGTGCTTATTACCTTTATGGAGGCACACACTGATTTTGCCAAAGGGATTAGGGAGATTGCGGTCCAAAGAAGGACGAGACCACACCTTTGGGATCAATGTGCCGACACAATAAATTCGGAAGGCGTCGGTTGGTAGGACATCAAAAGATTGTTCGAAGGTTTGTTTACAAGTTGATATTATCAATTTTTTTATAACAGCATAATAAGTAATAATAATTTTCTATCCATTTTAGGTTTGGAATGATACTAGCCCAAATAAACAGGGGCTCTAACGGTACTGGGGGTGGGCCTAACAGGGCACCACGCGCCCTAGAGGACAGAGTTGCTGCTTATTGGGAGGGAGGGATGTCGGCCCACTTACTGGAGTCCGACAATGTCCGGAGATCAAAATTCAGGTGATTAAGTAGATATTTATTATTCATGTAATAGTTTAACTTTAGTTCCTATGCCAAAAATTCAATTATGTGTCTTAATCATGTTTTTTTACATACCTACCTATACATAGTTTGTTAATGCTGAAGAGATGGCCGTAGAACAGGATGCAAACCGCTAGCAGCTAACTTACCCATTTTGTAACAGGGCACTTACGTTTTTGTAAGTCCTATTGGTATTTTACTAACCATTTATTAATAATTTATGAATTCATTCTTTCAGAAACATATCTCTTACCCATCCAAGTCCTGATACATCACCAGCCACACAAGATCTCAGCTGCACATTGTGTCCAGAATCTGAGCATAGAGACAGTGCACCGAGTGCAGGCCATAACCAGACAGCTGATCAAGGCACTACAGCACCACAAACAGGTTCTCATTATTTGTTAAATTTATCATTCACTTCAAAACAAGATCATTATTTAATGTAAAGCACTAATATGGACAAGAACATTAATTAATATAAAGCAGTACTATGGACAAAGTTATTTTAATTTTCTTATTTTATACTTGGGAAGCACAAGACTGGTCGAAGAGGAGGAGCCTGGGGTAGGCTTATGTCCAGCAGTGGATGTCTTCGGCTGAAATGATGATGATGATGATGATACTTGGCATCATGTCTGTATTCCCCGAAGGGTGAGGCATACATGTACCTATACTACAATCACATTTCGCATTAGGCAAGCCTATTGTCATCTGTTGGACAGTCTGGGTTCCGTTTTTATATTTTTAGACTGTGAATCCCATGATTTTATAGCAATGGAATTCTGTTTGTTTCAGCCTGATGAGTGATTGTTGACCTGTCACCCACACTGGACAACAATCAATTGTGATTAGTGAAATAATAACTTAGCAAATTCTTATTATCTTCTTCTTTATTAAATAATGTAATATTAAAATAAATTAGGTATGTTTTATTTAAACCCAAAAAAGCATTTAAATTCAGTGGAACCATGCCAAATGCTTTAATGTTACAAAATTGAAGGTTGTTGCCTCTTCCAATGTGTGTACCTAGATTCCTATGAACTTTCCTATGAAGGAGGGCAGCAAGAGATGACCATCTGATGAAAGTGTAAACAAACCCTGTTCAGGTTAAAGATTCTTAACCGATCACTAACTATAAAAATATATGATTTTATTTATGATCTTTATTTAAAAGGTTTCAACTTTAAATCAAAATCAATATTATAATCAAGTCATTTATTCAAACTAGGCTGAGAGTCAGCAGTTTTTGAACATAAAAATTACATAAGACAATCCCCCAAAACGCCCGCCCTTCACCACTACCCAGTGCTTTAGCTGGGAATCAGTTACCATTTACAAAATTTAAATAAAGCTAAAGTACACAAAACTGATATGATATCTTATTAGACATCATATATCATTTTGTGTAATTTAGCTTTATTAAATGTATTTATTGCCTTGAAGTCCACAACCGTTGCACCAAAGCTGCTTGAACGTCCTTGCTCTAAAAGGTAATTTGGATGCTGCCTTGTACCTTGTACAACATTTCTAGTTTGATTTTCAGTGTAGTAAGCTTCAGGAGCGTTTGCAATTTGAAGTCTGGGGTCATCATAGCTCGTCTTAAAGGAAATCCTGAATCTCCTGAGAAAAATAAATGAAAGCATTTATTTTATGGCATAGGGTATATTAGGTACACTGTCATAATATGAAATATTATAAACAATATTAACAAGGTCACAAATCATTCATACTACATTACATTCATTATTTATGAAATAGGTAGGTATAATCCAAGATATAAATATGATAGTGTGTAGGTATTAAAGGGACATTATTTAGTATAGTTTTCTGCAATAATATTAATTTATTTTTATTTAATAAGTAACTAATAAATAAATAAATCACCAGTGCTAATCAGTTCATCCAGGATTGACTTGAGAGGAATATTACTCCATGCAGCACTGTCATGTATTGATCCAAGGTTATTTGGATCAACACACAAGATTTGTGCATCTGAGTCGCATATCTGAATAAAATCTAAGTTTTAATAAATCAAACTACTATCTCTATAAAAATATAGAAGTAAAAACTCACAACTATAGTATTCAAAGAATGATATCCCTTTCGGTTAAAGTACCGCTCTTCATGAATTGTAGGGGAGACTATAGCGACATGAGTGCCATCAATGTACCCCAGAACTCCAGAAATGCCAAACTTTCTATATTATCTGCAAAATATAACACATTATTTAAATAAGTAAATTAGGATATCTGAGTCTAGGTCTGCATAAAAATCGAAATGGAAATATTGCTATACTCACCCTCTTTAGATCTCATCACGATCTTGCCTGGACCTTGGAAATTAGACATACTTCTTGAAAATATGTGGCTAAGGACCTCTGTCACTTGTTTTATGGCTCGAGAAACTGAGGGTTGTGACACGGCATGATATTGCAACTGGCCTACCAGTGTTTGGTACGAACCAGTTGCATAAAAAGCCAGTGCAACCATGATCTAAAACGAGAATAGAGAAAGATTACTTTACGCTTCACATATTATCACATATTGGCGTTTATTAAAACAATACTTAGGTACTTACCTTTGTTTCCGTATCAATACGGTTAGAACGAAGATTGATGGGCTAATGAGGACCTGGATCTCCTCAATCAAAGCCCTTACATGGTCTTTGGAGAGTCGGTACGTCTCTGACGATGCGTAAGGTCAAAAGCATTATTGGAATCTCTTGACGCAAAATTTCTTCTTCTTACCCTTCCAAAGTCAACCATATGGGCAAGTTGATCGAAATCCATATAAAACATCATTTTGTAGGGAAGAAAACGAAAGCAATCCTGGAGCGGTTCGGGAAAAGTTGCACTTTACCAACCTATGTGGAACCGCGAATTTTGACAGATGAACGGTTCAAGTTTAGCTTCGTTTCGATTCTAACAAATGTCAAAATATTAGTAGAATTAGACCAACGTCACGCTCAGGTTACGTTCATGTTCGATTTTGTCAGTGGAATAGGGTTTTGACATTCGTTTCGATCGATCGTTGGCGTAAACCGAAACGAAACCGCAGTTGGATCGTTGCTGGTTAGTAGAATGAGAAAACGCATAAAAGTTGTGACTCGGTTGCGGTTCTATTGCGATTTTTTTACAATTTTGTTAGTAGAATTGGCCCCCTGGTACCTAGAACGTTACTTGTCCTAAACACAATACGAAACTTTCTAAGTAAAAATACTTGCAGTCAAGAAGGTACCGCCCCGCCACGGCAATTTTGAATGAATTGGGCCTCCGCAAACAGGCATGACACGACAGCACGACGCGACTATAGTAGACCAATTTCTATGAAAACCTCATAGAAATTGATATACAAGAGTTCTTTACTTAAAAATATCTACTGTATAAAGACGTATATTGCATTCAGACGATAACAAAGCAAAACTAAAAGTAGACAAAATAAAACTTTTAATTTCGACAGAGAAACTAAACAATAACAAGCAATACGCAACAATAACTGCAAGTAAATAAATGAAACTACGAAAACCAAAAGTCCAAGAAAATAAATGAAGATACCAACTTAATTGAACTTAGTCCAATCACATCAAGTCCCTCGACGATTCTTTAATAGTTCATAACATTCTGAAAAAGACTAAAATAAAAGGCTTTCAGTTAGTCTTTAGCTACAGTTTTGTATTTACAAAAGGCGGAATCTGACGAACCCCTGAGCAATGAGTTCTGTGAAGAGTTCAGGCTGAATAATGAAGCAAGGAAAATTTAGTGAAAGTAATAAATAATGTTCATCGCTTTGCGGGAGCCGTAGATTTGTTAGTCCCTTAGAGCCTTCTGCTTTAGTTTACTGATCATTATCCATTTATAGATTAATCTTTGTATAAGTATATGGCGAAGTATTTCGGTGACTTTTAGGCAGTTGTTTGCTTCAGTTGTCTTTTCTTGTTCAGTTGTTGTACTCTTCGTAAATAATTTCATAGCAGCCAAAATCAAAATCAAAATCAAAAGTCATTTATTCAAACTAGGCTGAGAGTCAGCACTTTTCGAACGTCAAAATTACATAAGACAGTCCCCCAAAAACGCCCACCCTTCGACACTTCCTAGTGCTTTAGCTGGGAAGAAGAAGTGGCGCAACAAACTCCCCAGCAGCACAGCTGTCTGATAAGTTGGAAGAACTTGATTCTATACAGTAATAGGTAATTAAATTTCATCAAAAAATTGAAATTTCAATATTAAAAATTTAAAAAAATAAAATGGTTTATACAGTCAAATAAAATAAACAATGCTATGGAGTAACTCATATAACCTGTCAGTAGGTAAGCTAATTCTGGTGAAAGAACACAAACGTTGTCTTGAGTTAATCACAGCGACCAACAATTCTTATCGTTTAAGTAGTCGTTGATTGAATAGTATGCCTTCGAACAAAGATTTGATTTTACTTTAGCTTTAAACGCATTAAAATGTAAATCTAGCAAAGAAGAGGGAAGCTTGTTATAAAAGGTGATACCGAGCCCAACGAATGAGTTATGAACTTTATGAAGCCGGTGAAAGGGACCACGTAGTTTGTCCTTATTTCTGGTATTAATATTATGAATATCACTGTTTTTAGTGTATAAGTGTATATTTTGCCTAATATATAAGATGTTCGCGAAGATGAATTGTGATGCCACCGTGAGAATACCAATATCTTTAAAAAAATCTCTCAGAGAAACTCTAGCACCTAATTGGTAAATTGCACGTACAGCTCGTTTTTGCAGAACAAAAATATTTTGAATGTCAGCCGCTTTGCCCCACAGCAGAATGCCGTAGGACATAACGCTATGAAAATAACTAAAATAGACTAACCGAGCTGTTTCAACGTCAGTGTATTGTCTTACTTTCCTGACGGCGTAGGCAGCCGAACTGAGCCTTCCCGCTAGGCTTGATATGTGTGATCCCCACTGAAGTTTGGCATCTACTGTTATGCCCAGAAAAACTGCCGAGTCTACAGTTCCAAGCACCTCATTTTCTAAGACGATGTTGGGTCCCAGATGTTTTACATTCGGCAAAGCGAACTTTATACATTTAGTTTTCTTAGCATTGAGAACTAAATTATTCGTGGTAAACCAATCCGTAACCATTGAGAGTGCACTGTTTACGTCGTCAAAATCTTGTCTATTCCTGTCTACTTTAAAGATAAGAGAGGTATCATCAGCAAACAGTACAACGTCACAGATACCCTTTAAATAGAATGGTAAATCATTAATGTACACTAAGAATAAGAATGGACCCAGTATTGAGCCTTGAGGTACACCTAACTGAACTGGTAGCCCGGAAGATTTCACACCATTAATATCTACACATTGGTGCCTATTATTTAAATAGGAGTTTATTACGTTAAGCGCTTCATTTTGAACACCGTAATGACGTAATTTACGCAAAAGCGTGTCATGGTGAACGCAATCAAACGCTTTGGAAAGATCACAGAAAACTCCAATAGCATTCTGTGAGTTCTCCCATGCCTTAAATATGTGTTTCAGCAGCCAATACTTACGTGTATTGTTGTGACGTTCATGCCTATGTTAACGAAGAGTTATTTTCATTATCATACGAAAATTGTCCTCAATAACCTCCCAGCTGTTCAAAATACTTTACTTTGAAAATATATACAAGAATAAATAGTTAGTAATATCAACAGAAATTTTGTAGGTAAGTACGACATCCCTATTCTTAACCAATTCCACGTACGGATTATGATCCGATCTACGGAAAAATATCATAAAAGGGTTTCCTAATACATTTTCACTCATTTTATTTCATATAATATAAAGCAATTATGTTCCCAGCGTGTAGGTTATCAAAACTACCCCAGATACAGCTACTATCTGACTCCACTAAGTGCTAAATGGATTGTAAGTGTACAGTGTAAAGTGATTTCCCCATAAAGCTATAGTATAAAACATTGAGAGCTCAATAAACCGACATAAAATTAATAGCGAGTCGCATTAACGGTTCGCTCATAGAAAATTATCGTATAATGGCTGGATCATATTTTATGGACCGGTTTTGGTTGATGTTAAGAAGGATGCGCTAAGGTAGCCCGCAAAATTCAATTTTCTTACGTTTTTTGCAATTCGCAGGACAGTATCAGATTGTATGTTGACCAAAATATGATTTACGACCGTAAAAAATTACGCTTTATAGAATAATAATTCATTCAAATCATCAATACAACCATCTAAGTTAATTTAATCTAATTCAATGTTTTTGAAGTGAACACTACTTTAGGCGTGTTGAGCTCTTTTTGGGTGAACAAAAAACATGGAACTCGCGTCACTCACCGTCACCGACCGCTTTCCATGAGCTGTATGTGTACTGTGTATACAAGGTGTAACATAAATAGACGCAAGACCTGAAAGTAGTTTGTTCCTAATCGACTACTGAATCGATTTCAGTTACTTTTATTATGGGTATTTTTTTTAAATTATGTTTTTTGTTATACCTACCGTCGATTGAGCCAAATAAAATGCAATTTTATTTCAAAGGTGTTTTTTTTTTTTTTCAGGGCTCAGTTTTGAAAGAAAGAAAGAAAGAATACTGTTTATTTGGACACAGTTCGTGAAACACAAAGTGTTTTTGCATAAAGTGTTGCTAGGGTCAACACGTTTTCCATCAGTAGGTTTATGTTATGATTTTTTTCTGTTATGATTGTGTTCTGATGATTAATGTCCATAATAGATTTACGAATAATACATAGTTTTATTAACTACACCAACCCACATTTCTAATGAGTTCATTTTTTGACATATATTTACACAATTGTATGTTCTCTGCACGCACACGTGCCCTTCATACAAATTAATAGCGACATTTGTACGTAAGTAGTAAGTACCGCAAGTACCGAATTTCCCAGTCCCGGTTCTTGAGAAGGAACCGGTACTGCATCCACTAACGAGCACACGGGTGACTCGCGCGTTGATGTCTTTTGGAAAAGTCCCTTTCTCTCATTACGAAATTCTAATTATTTTATCCCTTTCCTTCTTTATAGTAAAAATCTGTGCCTTTAATGGCCCAAGTCGAACTCTCGTTTATCATTTTTTACCGAGAGCAATCAGGACCCAAGGACCCAATGTGAAATCCTGTATTGAGAATAAAAAAAATAAACACGTAATAATTGTTCAAGTTTGCACTTCAGTCGGCGAGTGCCACTGTTTTTTTTTAATATGAAATAGTCAATCAGATTTGAAGGGGAACCACCCTTAGCAAATCTGGTAAAGCAGCCGACAACCTCATAGGTTGATTGACCTGCGCGATTTCCAAAAAAAAAAAAATATTCCCCTTATGATAAAATCCTTTGTTACCAATAACGATACTTAATTAAAGTGTCATATTCAAAGTCTGAAAAAACTACGTTTTGTAAACATAAACTCACCCTTTTCGGGAATATTGAAACCCAGTATTTACATGTTATGCTTTACCTACATATTTATGTTTGCGGTCGCGTGTGGTTACCCAAGTGCCAGTAAAGCGGAATTAACTGCGTCTGCTAAACTATTAGGCTCCACTCAGACGGACCACAGCTTTTAGTCTGTTTTATACCCTGCCTAGAGCAGCGATTATGGCAATATACGCCCACGATGCTTCGTTGTAATGGATGGGCTGATGTTTTGCAACATTTTTTACGGTTTATTTTTCAGTTCATCCAGCATGCATTTTGCAAACGTTTATTTCATCATAAAACAATGTTTCAACACCCGCTACCTACTTGCTAAAAGATTTTTAGAATTAATCCCTTCACCATATTATAAAATAAAGTCCCCGCCGCGTCTGTCTGTCTGTTTGTGATAAACTCAAAACTACTGAACACATTTTTATGCGGTTTTCATCAACAGACAGAGTGATTCATGAAGAAGGTTTAAGTGAGATGAAGTTTAGGTTAAGGTTTCGTGTAATCGGTTACCGCGGGCGAAGCAAAAACTAGTGGTAAGGGCCCTCTTACATTTCGGCGTTGCGCTCCGTCTTTTACAAGCGTTCTTGCGATACCGAGCATCCAGTCATTTTTTGTATAATAGGCATATAACAAAAAATTGTTCTAGTAAAAACTTTTCCCGACAAAAAATAAAACAACCTACCCTACTTCCGAAAAAACACTACAAAGTGAAAAATTACTTTAATTTCTGAACGCGGTGACAAATAATAAAAATACATATCCAAAGACACCGACTTATTTTTCACTTTGTAGTGTTTGGGATGTATTTTTTTGGACAAAGTTTTTATTTTTCACTTTTTGTCATAGTACCTACCCCACACCAATTCGAAATTTCACCATGCTTGTGGTATTCTCAAAGTCAATCAAATGCATATTTATGTGATAGCAACAACCGCGGTTGATTTGCTGTAAATTTTTATAGAGTTCCGTTGGCCTGTCTCCGAAGCTCATCACCAGATCTACTCGTATATGAAATTTAAATGGGACCATTTCGAAATAAACCCGTTTGGAACAAAAACATAATTTTGCAAATCCGTCTATTTATGACGGAGTAACGCCCGAAGATACATAAAAATAAATCTAAACATACTGAATTGATAACCTCCTTGTTGAAGTCGGTTAAAAAGATAATATAGGATATTTGTAATCTATGCAAAACAGTTTAGATGGATTATGTTCAACAATTCCGCAAATTAGATCTCTCAATTCAGCTCTCCTTCAGTTATTGCCTAAACATGCGTCAGGAGAATGCTTATCCTACTGTTATAATTTCTATAATACTAGCTTTTGCCAGCGGCTTCGCCCGCGCGGAACTTTCATCCCCTATTTAACTCCATTAGGGATTGAATTTCGAAAAATCCTTCCTTATTCATCGTCTACTTTATAAAGGAAACCTCTGTGCAAAATTTCAGCTTTCTAGGTCCAATGGTTTGGGCTGGGCGTTGATGAGTCAGTCAGTCAGTCAGGACGTTTCTTTTTATTTATATAGTTAAATAAATGTGAAAGTTTGGATGTTTGTTAATCAATCACGCTAAAATAGCAGAACGATTTTATATGCAATTTCGCACACAAATATTTTATGATCTGGATTAACACATAAGATACTTTTCAACACACTTGCTCATAAAATGGCTCTAATTTCACCGCAATTAGGCACATAATGACACCTATTATCAAACTGTGACTTTTTCATTACTATTATTCACAAGTGAGTTATAGCTTTTTTTTTATTGGTTGAGTTGCTTTGTTCTTAAAAAGTTTCGATACAAAAAAGGTCGTGCTCAATAGTACAAATAAATGAATATACCTATTGCTTGCTCATTTCATGCAACTTCGTAATTAAAAAGATAATTTCAACTTGTGCGTTTTTATTAAATAAAACTTTCACTCAAATAAAACTTTTGTTTTTTTCTGTAATAAAGAAAACTTTGAATTCCCCATTTTGTACGTGGCTAAAGCCCTATCCGCGAAAAGCAAAAAAAAGAAACGTCATTCTTTTAGGCCACGTTCCGAGTTACAATAATATCGATTTGACCGCGCTCACACACGACGTCCCGCGAATCGTCATGCGCCATCTTGTCAAAAATGACAGTTGTGCTATTTTGTTTTAAGTCACATCGAATCTTAGTTAATTTAGATTTATTTGAAATATAAACACTTTTATCGCGATCACGAGCGTTCCGTATTGATGACAAAATTGATCGCCCTGAGGACACGGTGGAGCACACGGTGGCGGTCTGCCCAGCTTGGGCGGAGCACCGCCGTGTCCTCGTGGAGGCGATCGGCGGCGGCGATCTCTCGCGTCCGGCCCTGGTCCAGGCCATGGTCCGGAGCGAGAGGGCATGGGGAGCCGTCACCTCCTTCAGCGAAGCAGTAATGCTCGCGAAGAGAGAGGCGGCGCACGTGAGGGAGAGGCAGCATATGCGCCCTTGCGACCCTAACCACCGCAGGATACGGAGACGCCCTGGGCGTCGGGAATCCCAGGCCGATTTCCGGCCACCGTAGGCATGGGCTTGCGGACGGCGAGTAATGGGTAGCTCGCTGTCCGGTAAGGACCAAGCCCAAGTCGACGGCGCGTTGTCTTCCACGCGCGCCTCAAAGAGATGTCAGCACAAAAAATGATGGGGCCCGCAAGGGCCGATGCCTGTCAGGGGTGCGGGTTTGTTTGAAAAAGATACCACAGCCCCTGGCATACGGGCTACTGAAGGAACACGGGTGGGTTTTAGTCAGTAGAAGTCTGACACGCCCTCCTGCTCCACCCAGAGCGGGAGAAGTTATTTGATGATTTCCCACCCAAAAAATTAAAAATAAAAAGCACTCACAGCGTTATTTTTCTAATTCGGAATGCGGCCTTAGTATAAGGCCGATCGCCATTGTTAGATTCGCGCGCATTGGAAAACTGATTACTTTGGCAAAAAATAAATCTCAACTCGTTTCCGCTGTTGAAATTATAGTTATTTATTCATTAAAATGACTACAAGTACTAGTTATGCAGAAAATTATTTATGTTGTAACACCGCCCGATATAAGATGTGAAGCTCTTAACGTTATGGAAAGTTTACTACCTAAAAACTCCAAGGACAAAATGATTTTTTAGTATTATTTTCTTCACAAGTGTGTTGAAAAACGTCGTATGATAAACGTGTCTATTGATGATTACCGTCCTCGGCTCTCTTATGACCCTCGCCTGACGGCTCGGGTCTCAATGGCGCCTCAGCGGTAATCACCAACGTTATACACTTGTACCATAATGTACTATTTTATTCCGGTAGTACGTTCCCATGGGATAATTTTCGACCTCCACGCGGGCGAAGCTGCTGGCAAAAACTACATAGTTACTAAATAAATAATAAAAAAATCCTCTATTGTGTTTGTAGAAAAGAAAACGAACTATTTTTTTAAATGTTATTTTTAGTAATACAACCAACGAATAGTATTCAATTTCAACGACGATCTACACGCAATTTTGCATGCCTCTTAATATGAAAACGTTTTTTTTTTAAACAACAATTTTACGTATTCACAACCAATGTTTTTTTTTAAATTCGCGCTTCAATTTCTCTTAAAAACGATTACCCAAAAATGGTTTCCCATGTTCCCCTCATTCAATTTTGACGTACAAACTCAATGCAGAAGGTTAAAACCATTGAACAAACGTGCAATCAGAAACATGAATTTTACGAAAACATTATGATTCGAAGTTGTATTCAAAATGCGAAACGGGCTTAGCGAACATACGCTGAATTTCAAATTCTTGAAATACGTGTTTGAAAATACACCTCGCCTATGGGATACAGGCAAAATGTGTTTTCAACGAAAGATATAGTGAATATCGTTTACGGTAATACGTGTAACACTACAGATTACCGGTTTCTGTGAACTCTTACATGGAACTGAAAATTCTTTGTCATGCATTCAGGGTAATGAAAAATGCAGATGCAACGTTCTGCGCTTTTTGTGCATCAAAATTACATAAGACAGTCCCCCGGAAACGCCCGCCCTTCACCACTTCCTAGTGCTAAGTGTACAGGGTGTAAGAGAAACCCTATTGCTGTACTTAAGCACTAAAGATAACAGCCGGTATAGAATCACAATACATAGTTCAAGCTCAAAATAAAATACTCTAAGAATTGATACCGAATTTTCGATTTCATATGTTTCTTAAATTCTAATCATAACATATAAATTGAAAATCTTGAAGCTAGAATATCAAACTACTTTTTATAAATCAACCATTTGATTGAGTGCACTGAACGACAAACCAAAGCACTTAATTAATTTAATTGGATATTATGGCTATAACGTGTCAAAATCAGTTACCCTTACCCTACTGCGTTTCAATTAGTACCACTTGCGAATTAATTAATTATAATACTGACTGGTGAAAATGTGGCATTGTAACACCTGTGTGTTTAAAGTCTGTGGTTTGGAAATAGGCTACCAAGTCTCTTCTGGGCCTGAATTCACTATGACCACTTAACGATTCCTTACTCGTAACCACGTCAATCACACACGAATTCTGCTAATATCATATTAATAATTTCGACAAATTGTCTTGGTACATACAGAATATGAAATTTCGATTCCTTACCGTTACATTGGTTTCTAAAAAACGAACGAAGTAAGATTCCGCGGGGAATCATTATAACGATACAGAATTGGGACCCTGATGGTTAACGTAAGCAACAAAACCATTATAAATCCTGGCTCGATTTTCGTACGTTGTTTTCGGGTGGCCACTGAAAATCAGCGCTGTGCTGTGGGTCCCATAGCAGAGCATCATGCTGAGTGGAAGCCTTCTTGTCACAGTCACGGCGTGTAGCTGCCGACTATTTATGTTCTTTATGCCTATGTATATGTATCTGTGTTGTTATTAGGTTTTTAAAAAAATGTTATGTCATATTTTATATGCACATTTTTCTGTGACAAATACATCTATTTTTCTTTCTTTCTTTTTTTTATAATCATTATGGATTTATTTACACAAAGCTACATAGACAGACATATTGTGCGCAATGAAATAATAAAAACAGTTTTTTTTTAAAATAACTAGCTGACCCGACAGACGTTGTCCTGTTCGTCCAAAAGTCATTCATACAAAATCACTACCCTACCTACGCTACCCTACACTACCCTACCTACCCTACACTACCCTACCCTACACTACCCTAACCTACCTACCTACCCTACCTACCTACCCTACCTACCCTACCTACCCTACCTATCCTACCTACCCTACCTACCCTACCTATCCTACCTATCCTACCTACCCTACCTACCCTACCTACCCTACCTACCCTACCTACCCTACCTACCCTACCTACCCTACCTACCCTACCTACCCTACCTACCCTACCTACCCTACCTACCCTACCTACCCTACCCTACCCTACCTACCCTACCTACCCTACCTACCCTACCTACCCTACCTACCCTACCTACCCTACCTACCCTACCTACCCTACCTACCCTACCTACCCTACCTACCCTACCTACCCTACCTACCCTACCTACCCTACCTACCCTACCTACCCTACCTACCCTACCTACCCTACCTACCCTACCTACCCTACCTACCCTACCTACCCTACCTACCCTACCTACCCTACCTACCCTACCTACCCTACCCTATCTACCCTATTATCCTATCCGTGAAAATTTTCGTTTTTCGACAGCCAACTTCCACTTTGATACTTTTTTTATTTCTGAAACAACTGAACGGGATAAAAAGTATCCTATGTCCTTCTCCTGGCTCTAAACTACCTCCCTGCCAATTTTCAGCTAAATCGGTTCAGCCGTTCTTGAGTTATAAGTGAAGTAACTAACACGACTTTCTTTTATATATATAGATATAAGTAGACTTCCGTTTTATTTATGATATAAACAAAAATGAAATAAAAAAAATACCCAGCCTGAATCTACATAGAGCCGAATCTATGCCTAGGCTAACATTGGATATATGTACATACATTTATATATTTAGAGGAAATAACATTGAATACACTTTAAGGTTGACACGGCTCGCAATGAAGTTAAAAATATATTTGTATTAAAACTGATAAAACACAATCCCTTAATCAATTTTATAAACCAATTAATTGAATTGGGATTACAATTTATATCTATTCAAAAAGATCTTTTCATTTTATTCATGTTTACAAAGATAATAAACGCGAGAGCGAGATTAAACTGTAAAAGGAAAATTATTTAACAATCGATACCGTAGTCTCCGAGTACCTAATTAATTTCGAACCGTTATTAATATCTGAATATATACAATATCTACCAGTATATATACACAACAATTGCGCAGTAGAAACACACATTTACCGACTTGAAAGCCGTTCAACGTTGCTACAGTTTTCAGAAAGCTTTTATGTCATTTTGTTACCAAGAGGAACAGTGATATTACACGATGTTTCGCAGATTTTTTTTTAATTTTAGAAGAACTTATGGTTAGTGAAAAGAAGTGCAGGAAATAAGTTCCTACTATAAACGAATCGAAATAAAAAAATGCTTGAATGTCAGAAAACCAATATAAGTCACTGATCTTGAAATAAAGAATGTTTACAAGATTCTCCTCCAATATCATTTGACCAATGGATATTGATGGTCACGATATTTTAAGTAGGATATCCATCCCATCTCAAATTCCTAGATGTGATGGAGTGTCTGTCTCTCGCTTTCCGGACATTCATAAAACTTTATTTTACAAATTTATAGCGGGCTCCAGCGATAAACATGGACTTCGATACTCAAACTACTTTACTACCGTGTCATGTCTACGCAAATGCAAGTATAAATAATTTCTACCGTTATTACTGTACGGTCTTGAATATTAAACTTTATGATCTGGATATTACTGGCTAGAGATATCATGTTTGAAATCTATCGCTCTATCCCGAAGCTCTACTTTTAGATTAGATTTCTCCAGCAATATCTTAATCCAGATGTATTCCAACTTAATTTAGCTCGGTGTTGTATCAGCCACCACCGTCAGATAAAGCGTCATCACTAATTCTGACACACGAAATTGTAAAATCACAAATTGCGAAACCTATATTTTCCCAGACACTACTATGATTAAAAATAGTCTTCTTTTGTTAATGATTGATATAAAACGTTTCGAACTTACCTACACTCTCTACAATTAGTGCGAAACGGTTTGCATAATTACCCTCCTATAGTAGGTTCGTACCTAATTGAAATTTAATATGGGCAGCCTTTAGTTGTAACGAGAGGTCGGCGAAGTTAGAGGTAAAACCAAAGAGGTATTTAGTTAAGGTCCTGTTTTTGTTGAAAAGTTATTATTACAACATTCTGCTAGAGATCACCAGCGGAATCTGTAGCAAATATATTATATTAAAATTGGAAGGCAAAAAGAATTCGTCTCGGCAGAAACATTCATATAAATGTGTTACGCAATCCACAACGACAAGGTCCGACATTATTGCGATATGTACATTCAATCCGGAAATTTGCGAACTTAACCCGAAGTAATGCATTGTCTAAGCTTTAATTGTGGACCAAGCAATTGCCCTGAGATATACTCGTTCGAGATTGTTCTCCGACTAACAGCAGGAAGACACAGATTAATTAAGTATGTCGTGTAAAACCACGGTTTACTATACTCTCGAACTACCTGTACCAAGATGCCCCTGATCCGAACATGTGACTTTACTTAACGGACCAAACTTGCTAAGTACTCAACTCTTCCACTAAGGAAGTTGTTTGATGTACACCCGCCAACAATGAGACTAAACTAGGAACCTAGGTGTTCCACATTCTCACGAAAGGTAAGTTTAATTCTGAATTTCAGGTACTTGTTAGCGAAATATATGCAAATTCGTCATGACGTCTTCAACTGTGTGACCATGCATTAACTTTACCATTTATTACAAAGCGAGAAGATAGTAAAGTACTCAAGATAATTAAAAATACGAATAGGCCTGGTATATCTGGTCTGGTAACTATACTATATATTTCCGTCGCAAGTTTCAATCAAGTAAAGTAAATCTTCTCCTCTCTTTTTATTTTATATCTTTATTTACAAGGTGCAAATACGAGTATTGTAGTATCAAAACTCTTTTAAGTTTTGTGCAATGGATATTCCGCCTGAATCAACGGGAGTAGGTCGACTTTGTTTATATCATAGTATACACGAGTCTATTGAATAAAGACTAGAAGGCGTGGGCAGCAAGCGTAATGGTTTACATAAAAATTAATCTAACAGATGTTCATTACACTGTCGAAGATAGAATTAGCACGCTTCACTCTGATAAGCTGCGAGTGAATTACTCGTAGTAAAAATATATAGTGAATAATTAATAACAGACTAGATGCTGTTGTATGGAGAGAAATTCCTACGGTTCTCAGCATGTACCAAAATAGAACTCTTTTAAGTTTTAAAGACTGGAATAATCGTTGTATATTAATCAGGGTAGAATTGAATGAGAGTTGGATTGGAAAGCCACTTGTTGCCGACCGTACTACGAAACTGTGTCTATAATTCCGACGAACTATTTCCTAGAATAGTACTGTGACGTTTGTAAGTAAAACATTGCAAGTGCATCGAGTGTTTGGCACGACGCGCGACGCGCTCCCCTCCAGTAAATACATTATAAGTGGCCGCACCTACGTTTCCGTACGACCGAGAACCCTTTGAAGTCGCCTTTGTCGTGTGTACACGCGGACTTAAATGTACATATGTGTTGTGGACGCCACACCAGCGTGATAATTAGATTGAATTTAGTCTAACACGAGGGTCATCCGGCCCACACTAAATTCTTCATCAGATTCGCTTTAACGAAATCCTAAGTGCCCTTAAGGGGTAATGAGTGCTATTAGACTTTTCGCTGAATAGGACACCTTATCTGTAAATTGTTAGCGCTTAACTTTTTCGTTTTAGTAAGTGTTTTTTATTTGTGTACTTTCTCGAAATCTTTATTTATGTGAACACGTGTTTATATTATTCTGTGCATTTATTTTTAGGTTTATCTGCTTGCGAGACATGAATTATCTTGATACAATAGAACTTTATAGCTTTGTCATCGCAGTTAATAAGCTTTTATTTATTTTCCGATATTGCTTGCTTCCCTCGTATCAATCTCTTATTTTTTGGATGGCATCTAATATCTTGTTTGAGAAAAAATAACAAGGACATGCCCATAATTTTTTTTTTCTTATTACGTATATACTTTTAGTGTTATGTAGATACTATCATTGGCAATAAAATACGAAGGGAATAACGGAACGGTCAGTCTGTATCTACTTCTTATCTATATATATAAAAGAAAGTCGTGTTAGTTACTTCACTTATAACTCAAGAACGGCTGAACCGATTTAGCTGAAAATTGGCAGGGAGGTAGTTTAGAGCCAGGAGAAGGACATAGGATACTTTTTATCCCGTTCAGTTGTTTCAGAAATAAAAAAAGTATCAAAGTGGAAGTTGGCTGTCGAAAAACGAAAATTTTCACGGATAGGATAATAGGGTAGATAGGGTAGGGTAGGTAGGGTAGGTAGGGTAGGTAGGGTAGGTAGGGTAGGTAGGGTAGGTAGGGTAGGTAGGGTAGGTAGGGTAGGTAGGGTAGGTAGGGTAGGTAGGGTAGGTAGGGTAGGTAGGGTAGGTAGGGTAGGTAGGGTAGGTAGGGTAGGTAGGGTAGGTAGGGTAGGTAGGGTAGGTAGGGTAGGTAGGGTAGGTAGGGTAGGTAGGGTAGGTAGGGTAGGTAGGGTAGGTAGGGTAGGTAGGGTAGGTAGGGTAGGTAGGGTAGGTAGGGTAGGTAGGGTAGGTAGGGTAGGTAGGGTAGGTAGGGTAGGTAGGGTAGGTAGGGTAGGTAGGGTAGGTAGGGTAGGTAGGGTAGGTAGGGTAGGTAGGGTAGGTAGGGTAGGTAGGGTAGGTAGGGTAGGTAGGGTAGGGTAGGGTAGGGTAGGTAGGGTAGGTAGGGTAGGTAGGGTAGGTAGGGTAGGTAGGGTAGGTAGGGTAGGTAGGGTAGGTAGGGTAGGTAGGGTAGGTAGGGTAGGTAGGGTAGGTAGGGTAGGTAGGGTAGGTAGGGTAGGTAGGATAGGTAGGGTAGGTAGGGTAGGTAGGGTAGGTAGGATAGGTAGGGTAGGTAGGATAGGTAGGGTAGGTAGGGTAGGTAGGTAGGTTAGGGTAGTGTAGGGTAGGGTAGTGTAGGGTAGGTAGGGTAGTGTAGGGTAGCGTAGGTAGGGTAGTGATTTTGTATGAATGACTTTTGGACGAACAGGACAACGTCTGTCGGGTCAGCTAGTATATTATATTTACAAAACCTTTTCTACTTTGGAATTTGAAAATTAATAAAGATTCTGAATTTCCAATCCGGATTATTTTAGAGTGGAAAATAGAGTAATCAATTTGGGAAGATACAAAAGAAAGGTCATCCTGTGAAGATCAAATGAAGCTCTTCAATGTACAAAAATAAACTATCACGTTACTTTGAAACGTTCTAATCGCAAATCTAAAAAGTCGTTTGCTTACACTATTTTAGTGTTTTGTGTTTTTAGGGTTTGTACTGCACCAATAGCTGATACGATACGGACCACATAAAGAACTTAGGGCGAAATTTTCAATCTATACATATAAAATGCTTTGTCCTGAATGACTGACTGACGGATCAACGCAAAGCCTAAACCCCTGATCGTAGAGACCTGAAACTTGGAGCGTATGTTCTTTGTATGACGTAGGTAAGAAAGGATTTTCCGAAATTCTACTCCCTTTTTTTAGGGGATGAAAAACGGGGGCAAAGTTTTCTCAATACATTTTGTTAGTCCCTTTCTTAAACGCTTTATGCCTTCTAAGTACCAGGTTTTCATAACTCGGTAGGAGCACACCGAACATAGTTGTCAGCTAGAAAGCGTTATATGCCGTCGAAGTACCAGGTTGTCATAACTCGGTAGGAACACACCTATAGGCAGGTAATTGTGCCAGCTAGAAAACGCTTTAACGCTTTTTTATGTGGTGTACAATAAAGTATATATAAATAAATAAATAACTACTAGGCTGTCATAAATCGGTAGGAGTACACCTACCATAATTATGTCAGCTTTTTGAACGCTTTATGCCTTCGAAGCACCAGGTTGTCATAACTCAGTAGAAGCGCACCTGACATAGTTGTGTCAGCTAAAACGCGCTTACATTTTAACATTATAATTTATTTGTTATAACAAAATTACTAACGTCAAAAACCTATATGTCGGTTTGACAGCTTTTGTACAGAAATATGCCAAACTGTCAGATTTATTCATCAGATAAAAGTTTTTGAAAAATAATCCCTTAGAAATCCTATCCTATTATACTATATATATATTTTTTATTACATTTACATTTATTACTTTTAAAGTTTGTCTGTCTGGATGTTTGTTACTCAATCATGCTAAAACGGCCGAATGGATTTGGATTAAATTTGGCGCACAGATAGTTTAAAACCTCGATTAACACATAGGATACTTTTTATCCCGGTAGTACGTTTCCGTGGGATAATTTCCGACCTCCACGCGGGCGACGCCGCTGGCAAAAGCTAGTATATCATAATAGTCGTAGGATCTCAACTTCCTGCCTTAAGAAAAAAATGCAAGTGCTGTATTTTTATCCGGATTTTTAAATCTTGCATGCAGTAAGTAATTGCGGTAACTCAAGCAGCCAGAATCCTTTTAATACTGACTGTTACAAATCATTCACTGAACAGCATTTTATGAAAAAATCATGCCCTCAATAATTCCTCCGGCATCACGTTTTCAAAGGAAGGTAAAACAGTAACAAACACATAAACTGTCAGACAAGAAGTGACAGACAGTGAGTCCCTGACCTACAAGAAGAAACAACATAACAATACGCAGGCTGAAGATAAGTGACACAAAGTCATAACGTGACTCGTTCCACGAATACATAAAAATATACGTATCTCGTCTGAGTTAAAGTTGTGTTTTCACTGGACAAAAATGAAGCAGCAATTTTCAAAATAACGTTGCACAAACGTGCGCGAGACGTTTTAAATCAATTAGAGTAACTATTTCCTAAACCTGTTGTAGTCGGTTTCTAGTCTAACCGAATGCAGCTGAATACCAGTATTTTACATGGAGCGACTGCCTATCTGACCTCCTCAACCCCGTGAATGGCTAACACGATACCACTTGGTAAGACTGGGTTGCCACTTTTGGGCTTCTTACGACTATCAAAGATCTACACATGACAGCCGCAACCAACGGCTTAACAAGCTTTGCGTGGCATGGAAGCGTCTCGAAATATTTGCTTGAGGTTACTCAACATTGAGCAATATCTTTCTCTCACGTTTTGGTCCCGGGGAATATCAACACGCCTTTATTTTCCACATCACATTTTCTCATTTTACCCATTATCTGTACAAGGTCCAATTTAAGCGGAGTTTACAAAAGACGGCTCGTAACTAAAGCCTGTATTAGCATGTATTAGGGCAGAGACACAATATTCGTTGGGCCAAAGCCGGCTTAAATGTCGTATCAACAAGTGCCTCATAAAATTTGTTCCGTGCTCCTGCTATTGTTAATTTCAGCGGAATTGATTCACGGAACTTTTGACTTCTCGCTGATATGATTAACTTCCTGGAAGTTCGGTGTTCTTGTGTTATTAGTGTGAAAGGGGAGAATTTGAATGCCTGTTCTCATTTCAACTGAAAGGGTGGAGTCGGGAATAAATATGATTTCGAAATATAGTGACACCTTCAAAGTTGGATAATCGGTTTCTATTGAAGCAAACATTTTATTATTGTTTTAATTTTAATCAAATTTATTTAAATGAAACATCGTCATCTGCCTAGCCTTTTTCCAATTATGTTGGTATCAGCTTCCAGTCTAACCGAATGCAGCTGAATACAAAATAGGTTTATTTTGTTATTTGATAGATCTATAATTTGAAGTAGGTAGGTATGGTTATAATACGAAGAAGACAAGTTTAAGCTAACATTGACTTGGGGTTCCGAAGCTAGTGTAGTCAATATAAACAGCCACGTCACGCATCGGGTCAGTATAATGAGGATGTGCTTGTGAAAGGCAAAGTTATAAATCGCATGAAAATTTGTTAATAAATAGATTAGTTTAAATAATTATGATTTTAATGTGTCCCATTTCATCTAAAATTATATTAGGCCGCTTCTTTAGACGAAAGCTAAAGGTAAACGTGCACAGCGACAAAAGATTTGGAAAAATATCAACCCCGCTACATCGATTATTCTCCGTGCGACAGGGGCTTTATTTCCACATGGTTGACGTGAACGACACGACACTGATAGATGAGCAGCGCGCTCGATCACATGTATGAAATAAACTGTAAGCCGAACACACCTATAATTGACTTTACTTACACGGTGTTGCCAGCCTTGCCTTTGTATGTACCCTACATTAGTGCCATGATACACGGGCGCGATCCGCCGAGGGAAGTATGTCGCGTTTTGCTCGCGGCCATCACCTATACAAGTTGTTCTACAGTGAAAAGCGTTCTGACGAAACATGGGAAGCTTAATTGTTGGATTACTTATTCATTAATAGTTTCTTTAGTATGTGTGCCTTTTGTAATTGTGTGCACGTTTCATTGCTCGATTTTGCTTTTCGTACAATTTCGAAACTGGGCTGGGATGACCGTAATCTTGACATATTCAAGACCAGCAGAATAAATAAATCAAAACTAGATATTCGATAGGTATATTAACAAGTACCTACGCGTAATCAGTAATTTTATTCGGGTCACCCCTCCAACAATTTAGCATGTGAGATTACTTGTATTAAATTATGTTCTGTAGCTAAAATGTCTGGAATTACAACATTAAAATGTTGCGTTAAAACGCGTCGTAATCAATTTTCGCTCGCGGGCGCGCGCTGTTAGAACGCAACGAGTCATATTGCTAGTGAGATGTAGGCCTAATCGAATCGAATATGAAATAGGACAACGGATTCGCACCCCTCTACTTGAACTAAAAGCGTTGTTCTTTGAACCTAGATATTTATTATTCACATCGTGCTTGCCAGTGGCGGCGCTAGGCGTCGGCGACGTCGGCGACTGCCGACGGCCTCGCGCTTGAGGGGGCCTCGCAAAACTTTTTTATTATTTAAAATTTAGTTATTCATTATTATTTATTTTAATATCATACACTTGCACGATTTAAGTGAGTGTGTTTCTCGTTTTTTGCGATGAGCACTTTACGGGCAGAATCGTCTGGCAACACTATGAAAGTTTAACAACTTTGTGCGCGAGACGGGGAATACCCGTGTCGTTTTTGTATTTCTTCTGCGAGCGAAACGTAAACAATCATTCCTTTTGTGAATGCAACGCAACACTCGCAGACTAGACTCGCATGGAAAAAATATATTTTTATTGTGTTGTAAAGTCAGTCAGTACCCTGGTGGTAATTTAGTGGATAAAAGTGGTACGCAGTCTTGAATGAAATGTTAACTTTTGAGTTTGTTGTTGCGATACACGTATGGTACGAGGTTTTACTACGTGTGAACAATATAAGCAAACTATGGCAAATGGTTCAAGTCAACTTGAAAGTCGCTATTGATACTTTACGGTCATGTAAAATTTGTGTCAATAAAGATTATTATTTCAAATAAATCTAAGTTATCTAAAGTTATTTCAAATAAATTTCAAATTTTGCAGTTGGATTCAAGAATTCCGTAATACAGGATTTGACAATAGTGTCGCACAAGCTCGATTATTTGCAGAGAAAAGTACTTTCGAAATTGAGACTCAATTTAAAGAAAAAAGAACAGCCAGGAGAAAACGAATGTTCGATTATGAACATACTGATGAACCTATTCAATCTTCTGAAATGCAGTACAGAGTTCACTTTTTAACACAATGATTGATGCTATTATAGTTGATACCGAATGTCGATTTAAAGCGCTCAATTAATATTTTGAACGATTTGGTTTTATTTATGATATCAGATGTTTAAAATTCTATATCAAAAGAAGACCTTCTCAAGTGCTGTAATGATTTAGGTACAATACTTCGAGAAAGCGAAAACAGCGACATACAGCCTTTCGAACTGTATGAAGAACTCCAACTTTTAAAAACAAATTCACTAGACTCTATCAACGACGCGAAACAATTCATTCAATACATTTTAGAGAATAATTTGGAAGAAATATATCCAAATGTTTTTATAGCAATTAGAATCATGCTCACAGTTCCCGTCAGTACAGCTTCCGCTGAGAGAAGCTTCTCAAAGTTAAAATTGATTAAGACCTACTTGAAAAGCACGATGAGTCAAGAGGACTATCTTCGTTGGCAGTTCTATCAATTGAAGCTGAAATAGCGTCTGGTATTAGCTACGAGTATGATGTAATCCTGAAAAAGTTCAGTGAGGCCAAAAGCCGAAAAGTTCGTTTATTTTAACTTCTATTTATGTAAGTTTTGTCATCATTTGATAAGCAATAAAACTTGATTAATAACAATCAAATGTTTAGTAAAATTTGTTGATAATATTATTTTAACTATAATTCGGCTTACGTAATTTAATATTTTCTTGATTGGGAAAAAAGAAGGCCTCGCGAACCTAATTTCGCCGACGTCCACGCGAGATCTAGCGCCGCCACTGGTGCTTGCGCTGCAAACATAGCCTAGTTCTAATTGGTTACATTTATCAATTAGTTCTGGAACGTTCATAACATTAACCTAAGTGACTTAATTGCCTCTTTATTTACAGCTCTTTGAATATTGTTTTTGTTTTGATATTCGTATGTTTTATTAGTGTATATCGTTTGAAATTATTCTGTTGAATGATCTTTAGACGATATTATGCAAAAGGGCTCAATTATTTCATAAAAGAAAGGCAGTTTTCAAAGGTTGATTTAAGTCACTTTAACAGGAAGTTAATGGAGAAATAAACTTGACTCGATTTTGACTGTCGTTTCTGAAAACTGACTTAATTGTATTCAAATATAGGTACTTTGAGAGCAGTGGTGGCCAAGTGGTAACGGCCGCGACTTACGAGTTGTAGGTCGTGAGTTCGAACCCAGACAGGCGCTTTACTTTGTGTAAATTATTTCATCACCACTGCTCTCAAAACGGCGAAGGAAAACATCGTGTGGAAACCGGCATGTCCTAAAACCAAAAATTCGAAGACATGTGTCACATGTCTTCGTGATCACATGCCGTAACCCACCACGCGGGCCCAGTGCGGGTTGGTAGATGTCTCTACCAACCCGCACTGGGCCCGCGTGGTGGATTACGGCCCAATCTCTCTCACCGAGAGGAGGCCTGTGTCCCAGCAGTGGGAACATTATAGGGTGATGATGATGATAGGTACTTTATTTTAGTATTAGACAGTTCACGCAAGCACTGTTAAACTTTTGACCCAGTTAATTGGTAAACCTATTTGTTCCAGCTTAGTGGGCAGAGTTGAACCCTTTTTCCGCACGTACAATTTCAATTGTGCATTTGAAACAAAGCGAAGTAACTTAAATAAAATTAATGTATTTCAAATGACGCAAATCATTGGTTCAGAAACGTGTACGTTGAATGACATAACGTCGAGTTCTTGGCATCCGCTGCTCCGCAGTCGCGTGGAAGTTTTCGAATCAAGCGTGAAATTAAAAAAGTTCCATATTCTCTATGTGTATGGGCACATAGGCACCTATGAATCTATGAGTGCCGTGGCTCAGCCACTAGTGTCTACTTTCCTCGCCTCACTGGTTGCTTGTTAGTACTTTTCAGTAAAAAGTTTCGTATGAATCCGCTAGACGGGCCATCAGCTCGCTCTACTAAACTGGAGTTGCAGACTTAATTAAATTATAAACGTTTTTTCATTTCATATTTTATGGAAATCAATCGAATGGGGAACGTCGTGTCGTCGACTCTGAACCGGACGAATTAGATGTTTAAGTCCATAAACCTTTAATTTATTAGGAAGATATTTTGATAGGAATCTATGATCTCAAAGTTTTTCCTGGAAGCTTTAACTATTTCGCGACTGTGAGAGAAATGAGAACTGTAGTAAATCAGCCAAGTGTAGTCCCCTTCTTAGTTTTATCAGTGGATTACAAAGTAAATGTTCCTTCCTATGTGTAATAGTCGGTCAGTAGAACCTACCTATAGAACTGTATGTTGTTTTCGAATCCAGATCGCGTATTGTGCCTTGCGGCGTATTGTTGTTTTCCTTTTCACTCAGGGTGTCCTAAAAATGCAAACTAATAGGTGACAATTGCGATACAAGTTTTCTAAACTACGGTTTTCAATGCCACTGTAACCATCCTACCACCCGAGTGGGTTCCCGCACTGTCGTTACGGGGGGGCTCAGTAGCCGCGGTCTCCAGTCACGGTGAAGCGAAGAGGAACCCCAAGGTGGGGCCAATCGTCAGGGCTTTTGCATCAAAGCCGACGACGTAGCGACCAAAAAAAGTAGGTTGCGGTGAGGTGCACCGGAACTGAGGTGGGCCGCGATGTCGAATGGGAGGCATCGCGGCTGAGGGTTACAGGCTGCGGCGGAGGAGGATAGCCGGTACTTTTGAGTAGCGATTTGATGGCAGACGTGGTGGGGCCGCAGGGGAAGAGGAGTGTCGGTATAGCGTTGGCCGCTCTCCCTATCCCCTGCGGCCGAAAAGTGGTAGGCGGCGGGGCCACTGTGCTGACCCGTCGCAGGGTGAACGAGGGGTCCACAAGGGCCGATGCTTGCCAGGGGTGCGGGTTGTTCGAAAGTCCACCCCTGCCACACGGGCCACTGAGGGAACACGGGTGGGTTTTAGTTAGCAAAAGTCTGACACGCCCTCCTGCTCCACCCAGAGCGAAGAAGTCATTTGATGATTTCCCACCCAAAAAAGAAAAAAACCATCCTACATACAACCCAATTAAACATTCACAAACAAGTTGGAATAAGTTTTAATTACTGTTAAATGCCTCTGTGATGCCCCCGGCCATCACACAGGATGGATGTATTAAACCTACATTTTCTGTACGTCCTTTCCCTTTATGATTTATAAAAAAGGAAAACCACCTCTTCTAAAGTTGTTATGCGCGGTAAAGAAAATTTCGAGATGATATTCATTGAAACCTTTTCTTTTGTTATATTTTAAGGGTTTTTGTACCGCTACCTTTCGGGTGTGACTTCTCGATTCTGAGCTGTATACAAATTGTTATTCGTTGATGATGTGCATTTTTGTACAATAGGTAGGTACCTAGGCACGTACCTACCTACCTTATAACCGTATCGGTATAAGTCTACTCAAAACTGCTATGGGAATGGTACCCTCTAAAGAAAGCCTTATAAGTATCACTTTCGCTCAATGCAATAATTGTGGGTGGAATAGTTTTTCCCTAAAATAAAATAGCTACCTAGCTATTTTAATTTAGCGAAAAACTATTGTGACGAGTTTCTTACCTGTATTCCAGCTGTGGGAACATTATAGACTGATTTCGTATGTTATGTTATCTAGCTAATGAATGCAGTAGTAAAGTCAATGTAGATATGTTTTGTTTCCCTTTGTTTCGAACGAATCACTTTCATTATCTTTATCCATCAACTATTATGCTCTGTAATCTCGTCCTCATTTTAGTACTTGTAGTTTGCACTTTTTGCTAACTCGCTGTCACATTTTTCAAAGATGAATCGATTTCATCAGAACAAAAATGTTATCTGTGGTCCGGTTGTTGGCGCGCTCTCTCTTGACATCTGTCAACTCATTGTACTTTTTTGTGAAGTACGCCGGTCACGTTTTCCGCCAATTTTTTTTCCAAAAGTTATTAAAATGGGAAAACACCGAAGAAAACGAGAAGAAGAGATGAAGGAACTCAACAATCGTCTGCGAGAGCTGGAAAATCGGCTGAACAACCAAAAAAAGAGCCGTCATCGAACCTCCGGTAAGTTTCTTTCTTATGTAGGTACCTACTTCTTGGAATGATCTGACGCCGATGCACTTGTCTCTAGAGTTTTCACGAGAGGTTAACCATGAGAACACTAACTGTGACATCTTGTAAGACATCACTAGAGCTTTCACGAGAGGTCAGCCGATGATTTAGACCATCTTACAATACAACTACATCACAAGAGCTTTCACGGGAGGTCAGCCGATGATGTACTGTACGCGTTCAGTTGCTCCAAATCTAGTCCCTACTGCATCCCTAGAGCTATCACGAGAGGTTAGCCGTGGTTTTCAGAGGTCTAATTTGAATCCCTAGAGCTACCACGAGAGGTTAGCCGTGGATTTCAGAGGTCTAATTTCAACTATTCTTCGTAGACGCCTACGCACGATACTCCAGCCGGTCAGACTCCAGTGGCTCACGCTCCAGGCGATCGCGCTCCAAGCGATTGCGCTCCAAGCGATCGCGGTCCAGGCGATCAGGCTCCAAGCAGTCATATCACAGTAGATCACGCTCTAGAAGACAAGAGTACAGTGACCATAGCTGCGAGCCACGTGCCGAACGGAGCTCTACTTCCCGCGACAATGGCCCCCCATGCCACCACTCAACACCAAGTCCTGACAAAGAAGCAGACCAGGAAGGGGTGTCGGCAAACTTACCTGATGCCCTCCCTCCAGGCATTGAGGAGCTTCTTGGTGATGAAGGGGTACAGCCAATTAAGACTCCCATAGAACTTCACAACAGCCTAGCCACACGGTGGTCAACTATAATAGTGCATGGTTTAAATGAAGAAACAAGGAAAAACATAATGAACAAACAAGAAACACCCAAGAACTGCAGCTTACTGAACCCACCAAAGCTAAATGAAGAAGTGGCTGCGGCTCTCACTGATAGTGGAGTAAAAAGGGACAGTCGTATCAGGGAGCAGCAGACCACCCTGGGTGCTGCCATAACATCATTAGGTAAAGTGTTAAATACCCTTATTGCCAACCAGGATACTACTGACCAGATTTTGACTCTAAGTAACGCAGCCAGATTATTATGTCACATATACCATGAAAACTGCATTACTAGACGTTCCTTAATTTTACCTGGCCTTAATAAGGAAATGAAGGAACTAATGGAGCAGACACCAATATCCGAGTACCTATTTGGAGATAAACTCCAAGACAAGTTTAATGCAATAAAAGCCGTAAAGAAGTCAGGTCAAGAACTGAAAAATGTGCCTGCAAGACCTCCAACAAGACCAAAAAGAAATTTAAACTACAGGGGCCCACACAGACAGCAGTTCCCGCGTCCGGGTGGGCAGAAAATATTGCTGAAGCGGAACAAACCACCAGCAACACGCCAGAGGCACTCACCGCAGAGACGCCAGCAGCGACGTCGGGGTCAAGAACGCCACTAGCTCAGGTACAAACTGCTAGATTACAGTTTTTCTCAAAAGCCTGGAACAAGATTACCAATAATCCATCAGTACTTGATTGGATCAAGGGTTATAAAATACCCTTTTATGATATTCCAGTTCAAACTTCCAGTCCTAAAAATAATAATTTCAGTCAGAAAGAAAGTAATCTTATCTCTATGGAAATTACTAAACTCCTAGAGTTAGGTGCTATAGAAAAATGTTTACCTGTGGATAACCAATTTTTATCCAGCATATTTTTGCATCCAAAATCAGACGGCACTTGGAGATTTATATTAAATCTTAAAAAACTTAATAAATACATTACTACACACCACTTTAAATTGGAGGATTTAAGAACAGCAACAAAACTCATGACTCCAGGTTGTTTTATGGCAACTATAGATTTGAAAAATGCGTATTACTTGTTACCCATAAAGAAATATGATAGAAGATTTCTCCGCTTTCAGTTTCAAGATACATTGTTTGAATTTACATGCCTTCCATTTGGTCTTAACACAGCACCATATGTATTCACAAAGATTATGAAGCCAGTCCTATGTTATCTAAGATCATTAGGGTTACTTTCTGTTATATACCTTGATGATATTTTATGCCTTGGTGATTCATATGCTGAATGCTTTAAAAATGTGTCCACAACACAAACTGTTTAAAAAAATCTAGGGTTTATTATAAACACTGAAAAAAGTGCCCTAGAACCCAGACAATACTGTCAATATTTAGGATTTGTGTTAGACTCAGTTCAGTTTAATATCTCACTTCCTCAGAAAAAGATAGATTCCATTCTTGACATAATATACAAATTTAAATGTAAAAGGACATGTAAAATAGTAGAATTTTCTCAGCTGATAGGTATCCTTGTTGCTGCATGTCCAGCAGTAGAATATGGTTGGCTTTACACCAAAGTTATGGAAAGTCATAAAACAGAGGCCTTAGAGAACAACAATGAAAATTATAAGGCACTACTACCTATCACCAAAGAGATTAGGTTAGAACTAGAATGGTGGTGGTCACACATTCCAACAACCCACAATAAAATAAAGCAATTTGACTTTGCTCTAGAAATATTTTCTGATGCCTCACAGACTGGCTGGGGTCTGGTATGTAATGACATTAGAAGCCACGGGCACTGGTCTACAGATGACAAAAAGTTCCATATTAACTATCTTGAACTATTAGCAGCGTTTATAGGGCTCAAAACATTTGCAAATACACACAGACACTGTGAAGTTTTACTTAGAATAGATAACACAACTGCCATAGCCTACATAAATAAAATGGGTGGCACTCGCTTCCCCCACCTTAATAATTTAGCCAGAAAGTTGTGGCAATGGTGTGAGGAAAGACACATTTGGATCTATGCATCTTACATCAGTTCAAAAGAAAACACTATAGCAGATTTGGAATCTAGGCGTCCAAACACAGAAATTGAATGGACGCTATGTGATGTAGCCTACAAAGTTATTATTGTTAAACTTGGTGAACCTAAGATCGACCTGTTTGCAAGCAAACTTAACACTAAATGTCAGAACTATATATCATGGCTTCCTGATTCATATGCATGCTCCGTTGATGCATTCACTGTCAAATGGTTTGGGAATTTCTTTTATGCATTCCCACCATTTACTCTTGTTAGTAAGATGTTACAGAAGATAAAAAGGGAGGGGGCGACAGGCATTGTTGTAGTACCAAGGTGGCCCTCACAACCATGGTTTCCCTTATTTGAGTCCATGGTAATTTCCGAAAAAATTGTAATGGAACCCCGTCATGATTTACTATTGTCTCCTTCCAGGGACCCACATCCAATGTACAGGAGTCTCACACTGATTGCCGCAGTATTGTCAGGACCGCCTTCCTGAGAAGAGGAATACCACTTTCTTCCCTTGATATAGTGTCAGCTTCCTTGTCTACCAAAACAAGAAAGCAATACGAATCAGCTCTTAATCAGTGGATTTCCTATTGTCGGATTCAGAATATTGACCCTCTCCTAGACTCGGTTCCCACTGTATTATCTTTTCTAACTAAAAAGTTTAATGAAGGACTATCATATAGCTCGCTTAATACCATTCGATCAGCCATTTCTTTAGTTCTAGGCCCCCACATTGGCACTGATGACCGAATGTCAAGGTTCTTCAGGGGTATATTTAAATTAAGGCCTAAGAACCCCAAATATGAAATAGTATGGGATCCCAGTATTGTTTTGAATTATTTGTCTGAACTATTTCCTAATGAAACCCTTAGCTTGGAACTAATTTCTAAAAAGTTAGTTACCCTATTAGCCCTCACAACTGGTCACAGAATTCAAACCTTGTCTCTCATAAATATAGATAACATTTCTTATAATGAGGATAATATTAACATAAAAATTCCTGATATGATTAAAACCTCTGCTCCTGGTAGGTCTCAACCTAATTTGATACTACCATTTTTTAAGGAGAACTTGTCTATATGTCCTGCTAATACCCTCTTGTACTATCTGGATGTTACAAAAAATATAAGACAAGATTGTAAATCACTAATTATAACTATAAGAAAACCATATCATGCTGCCACTACTGCAACTATAAGTAGGTGGATAAAACAAACTTTAACTAATAGTGGAGTAGATACTTCCAAATTCACATCACACAGCACAAGGCATGCTTCGACTTCAAAAGCATCTGAAGCGGGTATTAATATTGAAGTAATAAGAAAAGCAGCTGGTTGGACAACAAATTCCTCAACCTTTGCTCGCTTTTATAAGAGACCTATAGTTAGTGATCCTAATGCTTTTGCACAGGCAGTGTGTTCTATGGAGGGTGAGAATTGATTATAATTTAAGGTTAATGATACCTGTCTAATATGAGTAGGTGATTGATTTCCTCAAGACAATTATGACATTGTTTCATACTAGAATCTAATATTGTTATTAGTATTACTAATTTTAATTAGAAACAAATGTGTAATTAGTACCTAAGCAATGATACTCATACAATTATGTTAAAATAAATTGTTCAATGATTAAAGATGTTGATTATGTTACCAACACAACTTTCTTCTTTGAACATCTACAAGTACTAAAATGAGGACGAGATTACAGAGCATAATTATACAGATCGGACTAACTTACCTAGTGACGTCCGATCCTTAATTATGTGAAGTAATCTCGTCCTCATTGTATCCCAACCCATCCCAGAAGATCAACCTGCTTATAAAACGTGTAGACATTTTTAATTTTCTTCTACATCCCTTTTTAAAGTTGTGTTGTTATCTAATGTTTCGGGACTGTACGATAACCGTATCGGTCATCGTAAAGCCCCGACCATACTTTGAAAGAATGAGTTGACAGATGTCAAGAGAGAGCGCGCCAACAACCGGACCACAGATAACATTTTTGTTCTGATGAAATCGATTCATCTTTGAAAAATGTGACAGCGAGTTAGCAAAAAGTGCAAACTACAAGTACTAAAATGAGGACGAGATTACTTCACATAATTAAGGATCGGACGTCACTAGGTAAGTTAGTCCGATCTGTATAATTTTCATTGTTTTATTTGATCTGTATGTACCGTGTATGTTTTCCTATTAGTTAGTTAATTACATATACTGGTCATAAGTTATTCAACTGAGTGCTATGTTCTACTTTTACACTGCACAGCAAATCGGTTCGTTTGCACGCCAAAAGCAATCGTTCAGCAAAACGGTAGCTGCTCACGATTATGCCAAAATTAGCGGGCACGAAAGACGATGTGCAAAAAAAGTTTTCTGTAGACGATTCACAAAATAAAATATTTAATGTAGGTTAGGTAAATAAAAATGATGTAATTTAGAACATAATTACTTAAATTAAATTAGGTAATTCACACGTAATAAGAAATGTATCTCTGGTTTGTTTTAATTTCCTTTTGTTCTAATGTTTTCAAACAACAAAAGAAGAATTTTCTTTACGCAGAGCAAAAATGTCTAACTCTCCAGAAACATTCCAACAACTTGGTAAGAATTTGAGATTTTGTAATGTAAAATAAACGTACCTTAAGGCCCCAGTTCAACAGCCTGAACGGGCAAACATTCGTTTGCTATTATAAATTAAATATGTTCTTATATGATAAAAGCATGCAAATTAATTAGTTCGTTCCTAAAAACATGAAAATTCTTATCTTTCATGCTCGTTTTTTATTGAGATAAAAGAAAGTAACTAAAAAGTTTATTAAATATTCATTCTTTGCACCAAAACATTCAATAAGGTAGTGTTGAAAACGCAATAATCTATTACCCAACAATTTAAACCAATAGCACTCACAATTCTATACAAAACGTAAATCTGTAGTCACCACAATGTGTAAACAAAACTGAATCGAACTGAACCCGATTGAGTTCAATGTTTGAACTTTCAAGACACATACTCGAAGCAGATAGACAGATCTCGTAGAATATTATTGTGAGCCGTAGTTGTAACAGCCGATTCATTCACATATCGACAAATTGAATGTTAAGCTTTCGTTGCCCAAAAACTCCACGGATTGTAAAAAATACGATTTCTCGTTGCGGACGAATAGTCCCGTCGCCATGTGAAATGGCATTCGTTTTCTGACGAAACTTTTACCTGCTGTTCGACTTTTAAAACATCAGTGACAAATCACTGACTCGCTTTTTAAAATATGAACGTCTATTCGTCGTTTGTATAAAGAGGTCATAGGCAACACTGCTCTTCAGCCTGATTTATACGGTGCAATTTAAGTTGCACCGCCAATAATTTGTTGCTTAAATTATATTGTATGCCACAGACAAGAAAGTTGCATCATGGAAATGAGACTTTTGTAATAATGCAGTGAATATTAAACTTGCAACGCACTATCAGAGTTGCAAAGCAGAGTCCACAAACCACACTGAATACTTCAGTTATTATTGGAAACTCTCAATACTCGTAGTCTGGACGTCATGCAATAACCTGGTCTTATTTTGGTTTAGCTGATTCAGACATTTTCTTATATTACGCTGTGCACTAGAATTCGAAATATGGAAACTTTTAAGCCGCTTTGAAGTTTGGACTGTTGTGGAATGTCTATTATTTCTGTTGGATTGGTTGTTTTCTGTACATTAAAATTGAATACAATAAAAATTTCTTTTCAAATGAGGTACAAAGACAAAAGAAAAACAGTTAACTGGAAGCGTATGAGGAGCACGAACAAAACAACACGTCTTTAATTTATTTACCTCTCATAAAATCTCAATAGGTCGGAAATCGAAAAAATAAAGAAGAATCAACTGCCTGAAATTTGCATCAGTGCATGAATTGTCATTTCCTCTCAAACTTTTACGGAAGGAAACCGTTTGTAAAATCACATTTTCATAAATCAAACCATTCATTCAGCAAATAAATGTTCAAACGCTCTCTTACACGTCAATAACTGATTTATGAGCTTAGCGACGATTTGGAATGTTGACGGGAAACGGTGGAAATCAAATGCAGTTAAGACGTGGCCCCGAAACTTGTATCTAATATTACCTATTATATATTTGTTGTTTTAAAAACGTTGCCCCATAGTAGGAATTCAGGCGAAAGTTTACAAAACTGACGTCACAAACAGACAAACATTCCACCACCATTTTTATACTACACATAAATTACTTTTGGATATTACCATAATCAACATCGGCTTATATAAACGGCCACTGCTGAACATGTGCCCCTAATAGACCGTTTTAATGAACGGTCCTGGGGGAAAATTGCCATAATCACCCCGCTTGGCAAACGTATCGGTGATAGCCGTTCCTATTGAATATTATGAACTCAATCTATTGTTGAAAAACCGTGTTACTTGAAACAGCGTGCCAAAAATATCGTGTTAATCTGTATTGTCGTGTTAAACAATGTTCTAGGAGATACGGGTAATAAAAATGACCACAGTTTCCGCGAACAAGACAATGTTAATGCATCACATGTTTTTAATATAAACAGATATTTCAACGTGGGATACATCTGTGATGGTATGAAACGGATGCCATTTCTTCGATCTACGTAATTTAAAGGGATCTAAGAATTGTGATCAAATATTAAATATTGTGAATTATGTTCATGGAATAAAGAAAATGTATTTAGATTAAGTACGATTCACGGTGGAAATGGGACGAAAATCTTCTGGAATTTAAATGTACATGTCGCACTAAGAAAGGTCGAAAGTCAGGCATCTCTATTGATGACCTATTTACCTAATAATATGTTTTGACATGAGTGATGTGTTACCTAAAACTTTCGCGGTCGAAGAAGAATCATGATCGAGTTCATACATAATGTAGACACGGCCCAAACATTATACTTAACATTGTTCCCAACATTATATTATTAGGTCTCGTGGGGGAATTTTTTTCCAGTGAAGTTTGGGACACATCACTTACACATAATATCACTGATTTTGCCATTTGGAGACCTTACAACTGTAGTGTAAAGATCTTTTGATTCGTTGATATGCCATAAGTTGGGAATTACCATTACCAACGTGTACCCACGGAATTACTACAATTGAGGCTCTTGTGCCACAATAAAATTATTTCTGTAATATCTTTTTCTTTTCAAAATGCAGCAAGAGTTTCAGAACATAGGGTCAATACAACTTTATTTTCCAGTGACTTGTTAAAAAGAAGACGATTTATGTCACATTATTTTCTTCAAAAACCAATACTTCTCTACCCTCATTAAAACTGTTTCTAAAGAAGACGATATTCTATGACTCCCACTTTGTTTAATAGGACGTTTTATTATTTTTGCGAAAGGAAATCTAAACGTTGTAGCGAGTAAAGGAAGTAAGCTTTTAAGAAGGCATTATTTTTTACCGTTGATGTTTTAAAAGGACCTCTTACAGATTATTCGTTGGTTTGTATTTTTTTTTTATGTGCATTGCATAAATTCTTTGAATTTTCATCTCGTTTCACGTAACAATCGACGAGTCACGTATGGCATGTACATTTGGAAAACATGTTCCAAAACGTTTCAGGCTTCATCTTTTTTTTTTTTTGTGTTAATTTTTATTGTATCTAACTTTGAGAGAGGGATTCAATTTTAATTGTTTTCTGATAGATCGATTTAGGTAACTCAAAATAAATCAATTCATTTTGACATTGGATGACAAACGATTACCGTCTGTAAAGTTTCAGGAATAGAAAGATACGTTTAATGAAAAAGTTCCAAGATACATATTCTATAGAGGGTAATATGAGACTCTTCATAAATTTCAAAAATGTTAAAATTACTCAAAAGTTGCTTCGTTTCAGATATTCAAAACAATAGGAAAATAAATATAAAATTAATTGTGGTGATTATTCGTTTTTGAGGACTTTAGGATAGAACTACAAATGACTAACCTCACTTGATTACGTGCAGCACATGTGCCCAAAAGGTGACAGTTCAGTTATAGGGTCAAGTTTAGTATAGTTTTTGGAACGCCAGATCATTAAATTATTTAATGAACAGCAATAAACCAAGTACTTGGGTACGCTATTTCAAAACATATGACAAGTACAGCAAAAGACATAAATTATAGTCGTTGGAATTTACGTACGTATGGTCATAAAGACGTAGGTACAAATATGCTATAATTATTTCAACACTATATCATAGTGTACGCCGTATGCTTTCGACAGTTCATAATAATTAAAGCAAGTCATTATTTATAAACGTGATACAAGATACGCTGTAATTAAAAGTAATATAACAGTAACATTTACCATCACAAACACGTGACATCTATATTATACAGTAACTAATCATGCAGAAAGGGGGTTGCGAACGTGCGTAGCATGTGTGGCTTGAAGGCCTGAGGCCAATTCGACAAACACCAGGCAATTCCGTTCAACATCATCAACGCATATGGATGATCAAGATATTCGTACGGGAACTAATAATGACAGAAATGCCTGTCACTATTACCTTCTGTGCTCATATATCGTCTCATCAGCTTTTCGAGTCTTGTACATGAGACGTTCATTAGGAAAGTGATGGTGATGAACGAGATCACTCGGCAGTTTGTCATCAAGGACCCCAAATAGTTTGTTCATGTGTGTATTGACAATATTATATACCGCATATGGTGGCGGTGATGTGCAGTCGAGCCGCCTCGGCGACGTTCGCAGCCCCTGGCACTCAGGGTCGGAGACAGTCGCATGCGAAGCGGGAGGGGCGACGGTGGGGCAACATGAACGGGGCTCACTGAGAGGATGGTGCGGCGGCACGGAGAACGTGTAGTACTTGGCCGTTTGGTTGTGTGCGCGAAGCACAGAGCTGTGGGTCAGCGTCACCACCACCACCAGCACCGATGCCAGCGCCAGCGCGAAGAACGACGCCGCGACTGCTGCCACGACGCGCCGCCTTCGAGCTTCCTTCCCAGCGTCTTCTGGTGGGATTTCGGGCTCGGGCGGTGGTGGCGGTGGCTCGGGGGAGCGGCTGCGGACGCTGGGGCCGCGGCTGTTGGGCAGCTCCAGAGTGTGCCGACGCGAGCGGCGTGCGCGCTCGCATTCTGCTGCCGAAGAGTGGTGGCGGCGGAGGCGATGTGGCGCACCAGGAGCCACGCGACATGATGCCGATCGCAGCGTGCGCACGGGCACCATCAAGTCATCGCTAGCAGCTCGCGGCACGCGGGCCGAATGCACCGAGCGGAACGAGTGGTCGCGTGTTGAGCTACTTGGAAAAGCAAGATCCACGGAAGCGCGGGAAGAGTGCCTCGAGAACCTGTCCCGGTCGCGGTGGTCTACGCGCACCGACATGGTGCGGGCGGAGCGCGCGGCGGCGGCCGCCCGAGTGCCGCGACCCTCCCCGCCTGACGCCGCGCGCCGCGCACCCGTGTTTACACTCGTTCCCGATCATACAAAGAACGCTTACAAATATTCCTCCACATCACACGGTAACGTCGACGTAACGTCTCACTCGAATGTCGTACATTCAGTATTTGCACGATTAAGGGTGTTTGGACTTCCTTTTTAACGTTAAACTCTGAATAAATATTTATACGGGTGTTGAACTGGCAAATCTTATTCAGAGCAGAGGACTAGTTTAGGATAAAATGAAAATGCATTTATCTACCTAAAGGGTTGCTTAGCTTTATCAACTTCTGACGTCTTTCTAGATATTTAGTTATAAATCGGAATCATATGATTTGGTTCCCAAACCAGATATTCAATCAATTACCAAGGAAAATATTACTTTGAATTAGTTTCAACCAAAACTACGTTAACTTTTGTACGAGAAAGGCGTTTAATATCAACGACTCTTCCATTGGTGGAGGCTGAGCGCTAAATAGAGCAAGCAGCCTTTGTTGCAGAGTCCACGTTGTCAAGTTAAATTGTCTCGCAGGCGGGAAACGAAACAGATAGTAGAGAAGTTGTCGCGAGGCCGCTACATCGACACTATTCAATAGCTACGGAATACTATACACGTCGCACGAGCCGCATCTTTATGAATACTGTTCGTAACTACTGTAGCTACTACATTCTACCTTTTTGACTAAATCTATTTTTTCGTCTCACCTAGAACGAATCAAGCACATTCTGGAGGTGGCACTTTCACTTCTAATTCATCGTTTCATTTATTACAATTTAGTTAAATATTAAATAAAGTTATATTTATGTTAAAATGACTATGGAAAACAGTGGATTGATCAATCACACGCAATCTTAGTTAGCGAAACATAATTCTCCATTAAAATATTGATTAAAATGATCAAGTCGCAAGTTTTCGCTGTCCCCTGTTGTCTCGGTTCGCGATTGAAATGCGACTGACATACAATACCTCCAACACAATGATGACGCCACTCTATTGGACATCCTTTAGATAAGATACGGATGCTTCACTCCGAACCTTTGACGTGTACATGTACTGTATTTACCGCTAAATTATGAGGGACATTTTTCTTATTATATTTTTGTGACCCAGGATTCCAAAATAATTATCGCGCTACTTGTTACCGAGATTGCATACTTAAATGTTTCACGAGGTTTTTCGTTAATGTTTAATAATGATGAAAAAGTTTATCCAACTGGGTCAAATTTGTTTGATTCTCGAAGCCTTTGAGTTTTTCAACAACAGTTGTTGACTCAATGACACTTATTGGAGTTCTTGGCCATGAATAATGTATGCGGCCAACTCGTTCGCACCTGTACAACCCGGAACCCACTCCAGCAGGTAAATCGGGATGGCTAAATGAGGCGCAGCAAGTACCAAGTAGCCAAATATAGCCGCGATCCTTCACAAAGGCATATATTTATGAACATCTTAGATTAGTTCAAAACTGCTGTTTAAAAGTTTGTATAAATAAAAGCCCACATTGTTTACGTTAAATTATAATAATAGAATGTAGCGGAAATCTGGACAGAATCATTTAGTTGCGTAGGTATTCAAATTTAATGAACGCTGTTTATTACGAGCATTGTTCTAAATACGTTTGAATAATTCATTGAATATCGACATCGGGGGTTTTAATAAAGATCGAAAATTGGCTTGGATGATTTCGCTTGACTTCATTGCCTCTGGAAGGGAATTCCGGGATGTTGCTTGTTTATTGCATGTCTCGATGAGATGATTCTATCCATTCACACTGCTTGCATTAGTGCATTCCCCGCATAAATCTGCCTTTCATCACACATGCTGTAATTAGCCCTACACAAGGAACTACCGTATTGTGTTGTATGGCATGTTTATAGTCATACATATTATTTACACACCATTGTTTGTACAATAATAAAACCTACTAAAATAAAATTATCCAAAAGGGCATTATTTTATACCTATATCTATTAATTACTCACCGAAATACTTTTTAACTTCACTTTTTCACCTTCCCACAAGACTGGCAGCATTGAAAATTCTTTAAACAAATACTGCTCCACAAAGACGTGGTCACACTGGTCATGTGAAGCTACTCCGACCAATATCTATGAAATGGCGATACGCATTCGGACACCATGACGTAAAATGATACAAATACTTCGCACCCGAACTACCGATCATGATACGTTCGAATGATGACAAGCGACGGAAGTTTTGATATTACATATAAGGACCCAACTCAGGAAAAGTCATGCGTAAGCACGTGGCATGTCGAAATAACTAAATGAATAGAGAAAAATATTTATGACAAAATAATACTGGTACAAACCGAAATATTTTAATGATGCGAGTACAGCTAGAGATACGGAGAACCTTTTAAATTGCCTATTATAATGCGCCGATACTTCGATTAATACCCTAAGGCAGAAATCTAATATTATCTGATACAAAAACCGACTTTTGGCAAGTTAACGGCGAGGCTCAATTATGTAAATTGCAACCTCTGAAAATATACACCTGTTTGCCTGCGGCGAGAATAAAAGCCCTCTGACCAGCTAATTATGGAAACATTAAAAATGGAAGACACTATTCTAGTAATTAAAATTTGTAATAAGATAAATCCTATTTAAAAAAGTATTTTTCTTTTCAGTAAAGTGTTTTTAAATGAGTTCATTAATATGGAATTTGTTCTGGAAAATTATAAGAAAGGTAAGGTAGGAATATATTACAGAAGGAGGAGACTTTTTCTTGCAAGTAGGTAGATATGTCATCTTTCGACTTCCAACTAGCTTGGAATTTACTATTGCCCTGAATGTTGATTTACGCAAAAATTTTATACAACGACTCTGTGAAAAACATCGTAGGTATTTACTTATTACTAGCTATTGCCAGCGGCTTCGCCCTTTTGGAGGATGGAAATTAGCCCACGTGAACGTACTACAGGGATAAAACGTATCCTATATATTAATCCAGGTTTTAATCTATCTTTGTGCCAAATTTCATCCAAAACCGTTTGGCCATTTTTGCGTGATTGAGTAACAAACATCTAAACATACAAACTTTCACATTTATAATATTAGTCGGATTTTTAAAAAATTTTTTTTTTAATATTTATAATACCTATTATGTAGTAAGATAAGATAACTTTAATGCTGTAATGCTTCTGTTTGTGTACTGATCATAAAATGAGTAGGTAGCTGAATGCTGCTGCCTGATATAATCTCTTTGTCGGGATCTACTCTTGGTCGGGTAGCAAAGGACCTATCCCATTAAAATAATTAAGTTAATTATTCTGATAAAAGAATACGAGAAGATTGGGTCACAACTCCAAACGAAGTGAATCTGCATAGTAAAGAGAAAGTATATATATATGCTAACGACGTACCATTGCTTTTATAATTATACTCATCTAGTAAAGGTCGATCTCTAAAGCTTTGCAATATGCATGTTCAGGGATAACAAAATGTGAAAACAAGATATAAACTAATTACAATCACCTTTACTTGCTATAGGTTATATTGTGAAGTTAAAACCACAATCATCATCATCATTTCAGCCGAAAGACGTCCACTGCTGGACATAGGCCTCCCTTAAAAGGGGGGTTTTGCCATAATCGCCACGCTTGGCAGGCGGGTTGGCGATCGCAGTATGGTAAAATGCATAGAGAACGCTGCTGCCCATTCTCTAGTAAGTCCCTTAGTCGCCTTCTACGACACCCACGGAACGAAATGGGATGGTGCTATTCTTTTACCTCTGGTACCACACGGAAACCACAATACTCCATAGGCCATGTATGTCGGCCATGTATGTGTTATTCACTCACAATTTAACCCTCGAGGTGTCGAAAGGAAAACTGTGCATGTTAAACGCGCATTTTTCCGGTCAATGGCATCATTACTTAAACATTTGAAGAGCGTCGCCGTGAAGGGCTTGCGGCTACCACATTTGTAAAACTTTTTCTGCACTTGGAGAAAGAAAACTCAATACGGTGTGAAAGTTTGCCGCACCTCAGGAAATGATAAAGAATTCAGAAGCTGTGTCTCGAAGCAATTTGATGTTTCTGTTAGATAAAGTTTTAGCGAGGAGTAGTCGACACTATGATATTCAAACAAACTTGGTCGATCTGACTGCCATGCCAAGAAAACACGCTGCTAAGGTGGTCAAAGATTATCTCTGGTTTTAATGTATTCGAGACTGCTACGTATTTAAGGATGTGCGTAGACTGCGACAATTATATCTTCTAGATAGTCTATTGACATCGCGTTATATAATTATGGCTCGTTCAGGCCCAATAAAACAGGCTTTTACATGTGCTTTTACAGCTCATTTACGTTTGCATTAGTTCAGTAACGAGTTAAATCCCTTGACGTCTATACGTTACACTTCACAATAAAAACTTTTCAAAAAATCGACTTCCAAAAAACACTAGAAAGTGAAAAATAACTTTAATTTCGGAAGTTTTTTGGAAAATGTTTTTATTTTTCACTTTTTAGTTATAGTACCCACTCCACACCAATTGATCATCCTTGGGGTCAAAACAATGCATATTTATGCGATAGTTGCAATCGCGGTTGATTTGCTGTCATTTTTTTGAAGAGTTCCGTTGTCTGTCTCCGAAACGCATCATCAGATCTATATGAAATTTAAATGAGACCATTTCTCGACAAAACCCTTTAAAAAAATTATTGCAAATCGGTCTATATATGACGGAATTTTGCCAGAATCTGCACCTAACTCCTAAGTTAAAGAGTTGTACCTTTCATCATCAGCTCAGCGTCATGAGATGATGATGACCATACGCAAATTTCTCAATAGCATTAGAACACATAGGAAAATCATTGTTAATACCTATAATATTTGAGGGTTGCCCTCGATTTCCCTGGGATTCCATCATCAGATCCTGACTTGGTGCCAATGGGACCACCTCAGGAGTATACTCTTTCAATTATAAAAAGAATTTTGAGAATCGGTCCACAAATGGGGGATAAATCGAGGAACATACAAAAAAAAAAAAAATGGTCGGTGGAACATATAACCTCCTCCTTTTTTGAAAGTCGATTAAAAAACAGTCACTTTAGAACTGACAGTTGGTCATGTAACAAACCACTTGAACGAAATGGTCAAAGTAATTGACAAAACTGTCTAAAGAAACCTTTTTGTAAAAGCAGGTATTGTAACATTTTTCATCTTACAATATGCTAGCATAAAAATATACTGTTGTACAAAGTAGTTTACAAAATGGATGGATATTTATGGCGTGCATACATAATAAAATGTATTTTATCTATCTATCTTATATTCGACTACTTCAGTATAATACAGAGTGCAATTTAAATTGCTCAAGGGAATACTTTTAGAACCCTATAATATGCAATAAACTATAGATAATGCATTATTATTACCTTACCTACACGAAAGACAACGAAAGCAAGGCTTATAAATGAATTTTCTTTCTTTCTTTCTTTCTTTCTAGGTCACGTAGGGTTAAAACCATCTTATCTGTGCTTTACTCAGATATCGCTAAAACGTATGCCATCATCAATTCATCGTCAATACCTACCTACTCGTCTCCATAGTCAATTCTTACACATGTTTTGTTATAGAAACAGATATGTATTATATGTATCTTATTTTTTGTTATTTAAACTTTATGAGTTGCAATGGGGCTATCAAAAAAGATGGCTGTTTTTTTTTTGCAAATTGGGTTAGCCTAATTGACAAATAAATATTCAAAGGTCAAAAGACCGGCCCATTTATTTACTTAGCCCGTATTCAAGGAAAAAGCTTTTCCAAAGTTATTAGTTTACAAGTCAAATAATTACATAATCAATAAAATAATGCCGCTTTAACACTGATTGATTCGTTGCGAATGGAAGAACGATATTTAATCTGTGCACATAGTGTAAGCCAATAAGCATAGATTAACTTCTCGATTCGTGCTTGACTATTGAATGAGAATAGATGAGATTGAATGTATGAACGTTGTTTATTCTTCGTGATTAGATCCTTAACACAAACAGTCCGCCATTCTTTTAGCTTGCCCTTGTACTCAGGATATTACATATATTAGGTTTACATTGCTAGAGATTAAATCAATTCAATAAAGATTTATTAAGAAATAGATTGTTTGTTGTAGATCTTTGAGTAGACTGATGAAATATTATGCAAAACATATTCTATAAAAACAGATTATATTATTAGTAGAACATGCTTTAATAAAACAATTGTTTTGTACTAATATCTTTTTGAGCAAACAGTCGTATCTCATACTGTGATAAAAATAAAGAATTTATGTAATAGAAACGTGTATATTTTTAATCAAACAGTCCCATATCTCATACTGTCATAAAAACAAGGTACCTATTTATATACTAGCTACGTAGTTTTATATCGGCTATCCAATTAATAAACACAAAAAGCAACTTAAATCCGCGCAACACTAAACTTTCTTTACGACGAACTTCTACTAAAAATAATAAAATAAATTACGTCAACATCAACTCTGCTCGGTCAACGGGACCTTTAAAAGCTTTTAAGGGTTCCTTAGCAACATAAAAAGGGTAAGAAAAACTTACATGTGGGTACTAACATGACACTATAACCAAACATTGACAGTAAGCTCGAAGTTTTGTTTAGAACAAAATAAGATCACCCAGTCTACTTTGCTCGAAATAGAAATAGATGGACCTAAAGTTGCCGCCATCAATCAATTTTTGTTTTCAACTCTCTCTGAAAGAAAAATATATGAAATAATAACATGAAATGGCCTATATTTTCATTTAATAAATAAAAACGGTATGGTTATCCATCTAATTTAAAATTTTTGAGGAAACTTGACTGTGAAGAGCATAAAGCAGAAACTCAAAGAACTTACTCCTAAAACTATGTAAGTACATTAAATACCAGTGTCATAAAGGGTAGGAGATCAAAAGAAAATAATGGAAATTCCGTTTTGTTTGGTGCTCGCCTGCGAGTCGAGATGCGAAGACAGCGGTTGTATGGAGCTGAATACGAGATAATCTCATAAAACCAGCACTCTGTTTGGCAAACAAACAGGAGTATGTTTTTATAATTAAAAATGAAATAATGAATAGGAAAAAAATCTATTTTTAATAGATAGGTCGGATAGACTAGTCCGACCTATAACTGCGACTTTTACGGGCAAGTTGTATTTTACACATTATCATTTTTGTTCAACGTTTAAAACGACTGAATATTATTGTAAAATGATTAAAGAATTGAAATTCCAAACATGAAAAATGTTATATAATCTAAGTACAGACGCCAGCACAACAATCAGTCATATTTCATTAATAGTTTTTCAACTTTATTACAAAAGTATAAGGTTCATGTTCAATTGGGAAAATTTGATAGTTTGGGATAGCTTGATGTGCTGGGGTCTCTACCTACTGTTCTTGGCAATACAACATTTAGTTTATATTTTATCTGTATTTCATTACTGTCAATGTCACAACAACAACAACAACATACAAATAAATGGAGCACACGTTTTCGCATGTGCATTTTTCATTAAAAAATACAGTTTAACTATTCAAGTTTCCCAACAACTGTATGAAAAGACTGATTTGAAAGAGAGAAAAATGCACCTACTTAATACTTTGGCAATTTTTATTCCCTCGTTTTGATTACAAAAGAGCAGAACCCAAACTGTTAGGTCAGCACGCAACTTTGTCCCGTAAGTTCGATTAGGATAAATGTCACTTTCTTTTAACATAAACCGGTCACTTTGGAGGTGCTAAAGGAGCTCATTTAGTTTCATTTGACCTTACTGGCTCACGGGGCTTGTTGGCGACAAATTGAGATTTATAGACATGACGGTGCCATGTATGGGCGGAACCTAACTGAGTGAGCTTCCTACTTCTTGTTACTGTAGTTAGAAATACTGGCTAGTTGTACGTTACTTAGTTCTCAATTGAGTTTTTGATGGTATTTTATCATTAGGGTAAAAGTCGGATAGTTGCCACACTTTTTGAAATCACTCTCTATATCTCTCAGTATAAAAGGCAAAATACTTAATTTGTAAAACTGGCCAATACTTTCGTTTTTTATCTACTTTATGAAAAGTAATCAACATTATCTTTAATATTTCCAGAGTATTAGCGATTTCTGTGGACCTCTACATATATTTTAGGACATCGATTACAATCGATTTAGGCATTTATGGGGCTATGTAGGATACTACATAGCCCCATAGTTGCCTAATCCATATAAATTACGTTTAGCATAGATGCCCAGGAAACAGAACATCTATCCCGTATTAACTTTGATCGTATTTTGCCTCCCATGCAATCGCACAGAGACATGCGACACGGTCAACAGTACAGTGGTAGTTGCAGAGTATTTCGATAGTTTAATAAAATAGCACGAGATTCGTCCGCGAAACTAGAGTAATTACAATCGAGGTAACTATCATGCTTTTACCCTATTACAACATCTAGTTTAATTTACATCATTAGGGTTTCTTGATAGATGAGTCAGTGCATCGTCTATCTACGTGTCACATAGACGCACTTCATCCAAACTCGTTCAGTAGTTTACTTTTACATGAAATACAAACAACTTCATCAACTTTAATATTTTTTTATATATTAGTTAGAAGAGGGAAGATATCGACGCGAAACGGAATTCTTTTTTTTTTTTAATACTTGGTAGTATTTTAATCTGAGTGAAATTATTTCAAATCAAATCAAATCATTTATTTCTTTGCAAACATGGGTATAGTACACAGATGTTTTTTTTATAATAAGGTTCTCCATATTTTGCCGTGAAATGGGCATGCAAAGGTGTACATTTCTAATAAAAATTCAAAAATAAACATTGGTATTACAAATAAAAAAAATTAAAAACGAAAAATACAAATCAAAAATGTCAGCGTGGTCACAGCAATAAAAAAGACTAAATAATGTCAAACAGAATTATAAAACCAGCATCAAAATTATTATGTCAATCAGAGTAACTATGTCAATCAGTCAGTGAATTATCATTAAGAAAATCGTCAATTGTGTAATAGGTTTTCATAATTAAAATTTCTTTTAGCTCCCTTTTAAATTGTATTGTAGTCATATTTTTTATACTATTAGGTACTCTATTATATATGAGTGGGGCAATACCAAAAAAGCTTTTTTGCATTAGTGCAGTTTTACATTTTACTTGACATAATTGATTAATGTATTGGGTCCGTATCGGATTTTTCCTGACCTTTGATAATTGTTTAAATAAATGTGGGTTGGACTTCACAAACAAAGCAGTTTCCATTATATATAAACATGGCAATGTTAGAATTTTCAACGATTTAAAATAGGGAACATAGCTATTTAATATTACTAAATCTTATTGAATGCACGATTTAGATCTGCTCTAACATCGAACTGCTTACCCTTTCGGGAATAAAACAATATGTAGTCAATAAGAGACTCTAGTACCGATAGCTATACTTTATAACGTTACACTCATATTTCAACGTACCTTTTTTAATCAAGACACTGTTCGAGAATTCAGCGTAGAGAATCGGTAAAATAATTTATTCATCCGATAAACAATTACGTATATTTAAGCCGTTTGGGTTCAAAATTGAAACAATATAAACATTCTGTACAGAGATTAACCACAATTTACCCTTTTACATGATAAAATAAAGCGTTCGCGATTTACATGGTGTTTAGAGCAGTGGTGGCACAGCAGCAACGGCCCCGACTTATAAATTCTACGTCGTGGGTTCAAACCCAAGCACGTTACACTGTGTAATTTATTTCATCACCAATGCTCTCAAAACGGTAAAGGAACACATCGTGAGGAAACCGGCAAGTCCTAGAACCGAAAATTCGAAGACATGTGACATCTTTCCAACCCGCATTGGGCACGCGTGGTGGATTACAGCCCACTCCCTTTCAAAAAGAAAGGAGGCCTATGTCCCAGCAGTGGGAACATTATAGACTCATTATGAGATTAACATGGTAAATACAGGACCCTGTTAATAAGGTGTACGCACTATCAAAAGGAAAAGAAAAATAACGTCGCGAAATTCCAGAAAAACAGAACGCGTTACGCAAGTTCGAGAGAAATCAAATAAACAACCCAATCCCCAACGGTTTAATTATATCCACATAATTGATTTCTGAATTTGATCCGTACACACAATCAAAACTCACTCAATTCTCTAGTTGTTATAAAAAATGTCCGATCACAACTTACAATTCTTTTCTACTTTCTTTTCACTACATTAATTTTTAATCAACTGAATTTGGTTCAGCCATTCCGCTCGCTTCAAATCGTAGGTTGCAAGAGTCTTATCAGCATTCAACGGTTTCACAACAAACCACAAAACCGACTAAACAAGCTATATTTACATTCGAAGTCTTATTTAAACAAGAAAAGTATGTTCATCAAAGACTCCAAAGGCATTCTTAGGATTCGCTCATGACTGAAAAATCTTTGTCCGATTACAAAGAGGCGCGGTATGCATAATAAATGGGGGAGTCCACAAGATTACTTTATTGGTGTCTTTCTATAGCCATGGGATGAAGTTTTAATTTCTTGGATAGCATTAACTACTTATTCACTGTTTAACAAATAACTTGTTCGAATATTTTAAAATATGCTGAAATAAAAACATCGACATTAACATTTTGCAAAATTAATTTTCTATTTGGTAGAGTTTTTTATTTTAGCTGGTATTCAGGTGCATCCGGTTAGACTGGAAGCTGACCCCGTTATAGTTAGGAAAAGGCTAAGCAAATTGTTTTTTTTTTTATATATTTTAAGCTGCCCTTGCTAACCCGCCTGTATTCTCATAATGGTTAGGGAGAGAATATAGAATTAATCCAGACGATTCTTTCCCAAGTAGATCTAAAAATGCTGTGATACACAAACAAACACAGTTATAGGCTGTCGGTATATCGATTACGAGCTTTATTTGATTACCCGTCCCCCGACTGACAAGTTGTAAACTATGGTGGGACGACACACTGTTATTCTTTTCCTCCAACATCGGCTAAATGATGGATGTTAGTCTTTATTTTGACAGTCTAAAAGCTGCGCTACGTTTAATTTCGTTTTATTCACCAAAGACGTACTGTTGACGCAGGATCGTTGAAATTATGTCGTCTGTAAAGATTACTCGTATGTTTATGACGTAATTGTTTCCATATACTGGCAGCTAAAAGTGCAACTGTTCAGTTTTACTAAGTTGCTTTGAACTTTAGTCGCTTGCTTTGGACTTTACTAAATGCGGGCCTGTTTAAATCTGGGGGCACGGCAGCGCCCCCGCTAAGTCGAGCAACAACAAGCGGCACTGCCGTACCATCCTTTTCTCGAAGTAGTTCAGGCCATTTTCGACCCCCTTATAACTTCGTTGGCAATCGCACTAAACAATCTGATTTAATTATAATATGTATTACTTGTGAGATACATTGTGTTTTTAATATAAAAAAGATACATTGTGTTTTTATGCGATGGCCAAGTCAATTTATTTATTTAAAACATAAAAGATTTTTAATATTGATATTAATATGGTCACTATAAGATGTTTTTATTTACGTAATAACTTAAGACAGAAGGATCTTTAAGTAGGAACTGATTTAATTTACCGACTTGGTATTATATGGATCTCACAACTTTTTACTATAGAAGAACTGAGTTGCGAGACTTGCTTTTTTTTACAATTTATTTTTTTGATGGGTCATTTTTACATTTTATGTGTACCACCGTGCCTCGGAAATCACGTATGCCGTTGGTCCCGGCTGTCATTCATAGATCTCTGACAGTCGTTACGGGTTCTCAGAAGCCCGAATGTGTGACCACCAGTCTTACCAAGTGGTATCGTATTACCTAGTACCTAACTGTGTTGTGGCGATCACTCCATGTAAACTACTGGTACTCAGCCGCATCCGGTTAGACTGGAAGCCGACCCCAACATAGTTGGGAAAAGGCTAGGCAGATGATGAGATTATGTGGAACAAAAACGAGAAAGAATAAGGTGCTTTGAAGAGTTTTAATGCGAATCTAAACAGAAAATTACAGCATTTAGCATACCGTAACGTTTTCAAACAAACTAGTGCACGGTGCAATAAAACGGAATCGCTCGTACGGAAGGTATGCCAACAATTTTAAGGTATTTCATTAGATCGATGTTCTAGCATACGTTGTTGTTAACGTTGCGTTACGGTGTACGATTTCAATTACAACGTCAACAGCAAGGATTTCATTTTAATTCAGTTGTCTATTGGTGACTGCGGGAACTGTGAATTTTATTTTGAAGTACAATAGATTTTTCTCTTTTAGAAGTACGTGTATAATTCTTTGCGTAACCAAATTTTAAGGAATTGGAAGAGTCCGGGTGATTTGTTGTCATCCATTCAATAGAAAAATCTTCTTTGTACTAAATCATCAGAGGCAAAAATTTCAATGAAAGCATTGGATTGTTTGATAGGAATGAATAGGAAAACAAAACGAGGATCAAATCAAATAAACTCGTTTTGAAAACTTTAACTCTTTTTAATGCTTTTATTTTGTTTTTTTTTTTTACGACCGATGTTCGTAATATTCTAAATAATAAATAAGTGTCCCTCGGAGAGCACGTTAACCCGTTGGACCCGGCTGTCATTCGATGATCTTTTACGATAGACTGACAACCAGTCTTACTAAGGGGAATCGTATTACGCAGTAACTGGATAGAGGAAGTCAGATACGAGGCCGCTCCATGTAAAATACTACTATACAGTTGCTTCCGGTTAGACTGGAAGCTGACCCCAACATGGTAGAAGTAAGACTTTACAGATAATGACTAATATACAGATAATGTTGGTATCTTTAGTTTAGTTTGTGATCTTCCTGTGCAAGCCCCAATAAATACTTAATCTTTCTTTCTTTAAATGGCCGTAAGTATGATGGGGGATGATCAGAGTCATCCCCCAGAAACCGCAGAACAGATACCAAACCTACAAAGGTTGCTTTGTGTTAAAGAATAATACGTATAGAGGTATCTCTCCAATTAAATGGAGTGCCAGAAACACCCGCTACATGAAAAACTGTGGAGCTCAAAAACTGTTTGTTATAAAACCATCTGCGAATGTCATTCTCTTAACTGCTGCATTTAAATGGACAAATGCGTTTAGGAAATGCTATTATTGCGTTAGTAGAACTCGGGAAATAGAATTTTAGATGGTAATTTTGTGAATGCATGGAGAGGGACTGAAATAGTAGGAATGTGCGTTGTGCTCCTCAAGTTCTGAGTTGAGCCGTATGATTACTGATACATGCGTGCACTGAATGGACAGGTCCACTCAATCTGTGTGGTTCTTTCCTCAAAAGACCATTTCAGACACCAATCCACATGGTCTTCACATGATCTGACCAAGATTATGTCTGGACTTTAAAAGAGACTGTGACCTCTGAGTTTTTTCGGCCTTTCTTCTCAGAGTAGTCAGATAGGAAACGCCGACCTCATCTAGTTTAAAAAAATATGATTGACGTGTAAAAGTGTTTGTACAAACCTACTTACAGAAATAAAATCATTTATCATTTAATGTCATAAATATCACCTACTTACTTACGTCTTGGTACATAAAACAAAGGTATGAAAGAAAGTTAAAAAACTTGTCTTAAAAGACTATCTTTGAAGTACGTTAAACGGTGAAGAAAAATGAATTTATTTTGATTTAAACTTTTTCTATTATAAGTCTCTAGGGTTTTATAAAAACAAAAAGAGGTAAATATAGTAGGCCTCGTTTGTACGGACGTAAATATACCGTGTCAGAAATCAGAAATCGTTTTTTTTTTTTTGCAATGAATGTCGGTACAAAATAAGTTGAAAACATTGTAAAAGCAGTTCCAACACATTCTACCTTACGGCATGCAAAAGTAAAAAATATATATACATATTAAATTGCACACAATTATACAACCAAATAAACATTTAAAAAAAAAACTAAAGTACAGTGATGTCGATCTACAGCCTTGCTACGTAGACTAAACATCAAAAACAACAATCTTAATTCTATATTTTACAAATGGTTGATTATTTTTACTTAGGTACAAACATTAACAAAAACATGATATGTTATGAAATTTACAAAAACAGATAAACTAATATAACATTATAAACTCTTATCATTCAAAAAATCTTGTATGGAATAGTAACATTTATCTATTAGTAAGTATGTCGATTTTATAGCGCACTGAATATTCAACCTTCGTTGTTGAAGCGAGTATTAAGAACCCAGCGCCTTGAGAAAAACACAAAAGCAAGACGTTGAAGATTCAAAAAAATATCTGCCCCGATATTTTTACGTCCGCTCTTTATGTGGATTTAGTTCGTATAATCTCTATACCAGCGATTCAGAAAAAGCTATTGTTACTAATAATAGATGAACCCAGAAATAGCTACAAATACGGTTAACTCCGTAACCAATAATAACCCAAAAGCGCCAGCTATTTTCGTAAACAGCATAATGTAAAGGAAATAGGGGTTCCTGACCGCAAATCCCTCAAGCCATTATATCGCCACTCGTAAACATGATCTGAATTTATAATAATATCTTTCAACGTCTCCATTCAAGATAACTTTACAATTCAAAGCAGGACGGTACATAAGAAAGATTTTTCCAAACTACAGAGTCAAAGCGTGAAGTAGAAAGGCGTTGTCCACACTGCACGATTGTGCGAAGGCGGGGGCTACAACGATTGTGAGTGTGACCCGCCATGCCCCGCATGCCTCAAGTGCCGCGAGCTCCATTAAAATGTGCTGACAACGAACAGAACCTTCCACGGGACTAACTGGGGATAAGCACGCTTTGGAATATATTTACATTTATGCAAAACGACCGAATCAAATGAGAAATCTATTAAAAGTTTAATTGCGTCAATATTTTGAGGGCAGACTGTAGTCTAAAGTGTTTATAGAGCTGTTTTTATAAGAAGTCAAGGTCTCAGTCAAAAACAATGTGGTTTTTTTTAATAAGTAATTGTATCATTATTTTATGGTATATTTAGGGATCAAAACAAACATAACTAATGTAGCACTTTTCTATTGTTCACATTGTAACAAAAGGGGCTCAGTAATAATCACTTACAAGGGAAATCACTATGGTCCGAAGTATTTCAGGGAGGCTCTACGAATGTTAAGTGAGCAGAAATGGCCGAAATCTTCGCCTCTGTATTTTTTCCGTAACGCATTATTTATTTCAATCTTAACGATGGTGGTGCGTTAATCGGTAGATCGTTAATACTGGATACATTTTTTGGCTCACAAGAGGCTGGAACTTAGGAATTAGGAAACACAAAAAAGTTTCTGCTAAATACGGAAAACACCAACCGCCTTACAAAATTAAAAGAACTAAAAAAACTTTTTTTGAAACAAGCTTTTATTATTACTTGTTAATAAAGCGAACTAAAACGTTAAAAATAATTTAATATCAATTATTTAAATAAAGTGTAAGCGTGTTTAATTAAATTTTTAACTTTTTTAACCCCCGACGCAAAAACGACGGGGTGTTATAAGTTTGACGTCTCTCTGTGTGTGTGTGTGTATGTGTGAGTGTGTGTGTGTGGGTGTGTGTGTGTGTCTGTCTGAGGCAACGTAGCTCCCGAACGGATGAACCGATTTTGATTTAGTTTTTTTTGTTTCAAAGGTATATTAGTCGGGAGTGTTCTTAGACATGTTTCATCAAAATCGGTTCAGCCGTTTGAAGATTATCAGCTCTTTTCTGGTTGATGAAGGGATTTGGGCATCTTCCATGGGTCTGATCAACTCGAAATTTGGTATTCTATTACTTCAATGATATTAGGTCTTTACCTATGAAATTGCCGTTCTGCAGTACTGGCCATTTCAAATCAAAATAATTTTTGTTTGGCTAAGAATTCTAATTTCAAATTAATTTTATTTTAAAAACATGGATTTTTTTTTTCTAAAAGTAGTCATTTCTTTATTGATTAGTGTTACATTTTCATCGCATTTCAATCTTTTTCGTCATCATGGATACGTTAAAAATTCGAGTAATTAGGGAATATGAGTACCGTCGTGGCAGCAACGCGGCACAAGCGGCACGCGACATCAACGACGTTTACGGAGCTAACACTACAAACCAACGCACCACCTGTTATTGGTTTGCTCGCTTCCGTTCTGGAAATTTCGACCTGAAAAATGAACCTCGCGGTCGTCCGAAGACTTTGGTCGACAATGACGAATTAAAGGCGATTGTGGAAGCTGATGATACACAATCTACGGCTGAATTAGCAGCAGCTTTCGACGTTAGCGTCAAAACAATATTGGTCCATTTGCGTCAAATTGGCAAGGTAAAAAAGCTTGACAAATGGGTGCCCCACGAACTCAATGATCGCCAGCGCGAAGTACGCGTCGAGACGTGCCTTGCACTGCTCAACAGACACACAAATGAAGGAATTTTGAACCGCATTGTTACCTGCGATGAAAAATGGATTCTGTTTGATAACCGTAAGCGCTCAGCAAGTTGGTTGGATCCTGGTTCAGCACCTAAACAATGCCCTAAACGAAAACTTACCCCTAGAAAAGTGATGGTCACTGTTTGGTGGTCTAGCGCCGGTGTGATTCATCACAGCTTCTTACCAAACGGGGTGAGCATTACTGCAGATGTGTACTGTGAAGAACTGAACACAATGATGGAGATGCTGGCGCATCTCCAACCAGCATTGGTCAATCGCTCGTCTCCGCTGCTCCTGCACGACAACGCGCGACCTCATACTGCACAGCAGACGGTCTCCAAGTTGCAAGAACTGGGGTTGGAAGCTCTCCGTCATCCGCCCTACTCACCAGACCTTGCGCCTACAGACTACTACTTTTTCCAGAATTTGGATAACTTCTTGGCGGGAAAAAAATTTAATACCCGAGAGGCAGTACAAAATGCCTTTGAAGAATTTGTTGCCTCCCGTCCAGCTGATTTCTTTAAGAAGGGCATCAATAAACTGCCACTGCGATGGCAAAGATGCATTGATTGCATGGGTGATTACTTCGATTAATACAAATAAAAAATTCATGAAAAAAATTCGTTTAAATTTTTTCATACAAAACGGCAATTTCATAGGTAAAGACCTATTATTAGACGAACAAAGTAACCTTGAAATGATGCTGGAGTAACACCTGGAATTTCCAGGATGCCCAAGTTACTCGCCAACAAACAGCAAAAGTATCGTGTTTGGGCTCATTGAAAAGGTCTCAATGAATAGATTATAGATAAATAGTGATGAGGAATGAGGATAAATTAGTAAAAAACTTCACTGTGGGAAAAATACGCAACGATGCGCAGATTTAAACCAGCGAGACATTAAGTTTAAAAAGTAGGAAATAAAAATTAAATTCAAAATTTAAAAAACCCCCGACCCTAACAAAAACTCTAAGAAGTAAAAATAATAATATTTATAGGCCTTTTAAGATGAAGGTAATATTATGATAAAAAAAAAACAAAAAAAAAGGCATTGTCAGGTCGGGGGACGGTCAATGAAAACGCCAAACAGAGGCCCAGCATTTTCATTAGCCGTCCCCCGCCTTTACAATGCCTTGATCAAAATATCACCTTCATCTTAAAAGGCCTTTAAATATTATTATTTTTACTTTTTAGAGTTTTTGTTAGGGTCGGGGGTTTTTTAAATTTTGAATTTTTAATGTATGATGTGGGATTTTACTACGGCGCGCGGCGGCGTAGTTTTTAGCAGCGTTTTTCTGTTATCTAGCTCGTAATATTTCGTAGAACGCACACATGTGTTTTGTTTTGAGCACTTAAAGTGTCATGTATCTATGGCCACCTTCCAGCTCCAGCATCAGACCCTGGTTACCATATAGGATCAAAGTAGTCGTCAATACGAATTAAACGAGCCCAAACTCGATGACGTATTGTGTTGTTTATTGCGTTACTTAATTTTTACGTACCTAGTTACCTACTTAATAACTAGAGGGGTTGTGGCTACGTAAAAATAGCCGCACGGGTCGATCGATCAGGTTAAGCTACGCTTGCCGCGGTTGGTCTGTGGATGGGTGACCATCTTAACATACCAAGACCTCTTCGTGCCTCGGAAAGCACGCTAAGTCGTTGGTCCCGGCTTTCATTTGTGGATCTTTGACAGTCGTTACGGGTCGTCAGAAGCCCGAAAGTCTGACAACCAGTCTTACCAAGGGGTATCGTATAACCCAGTAACTGGGTTGTAGAGGTCAGATAGGCAGTCGCTCCACGTAAAATACTGGTATTCAGCTGCATCCGGTTAGACTGGAAGCTGACCCCAACATAGTTGGGAAAAGGCTAGGCAGATGATGATCAACATAAACTAAATGGAAAAAAATACGGGTTATTAAAGCTAACTCGAAAAAACACCCATCAGAACATGACCCAATGAAAAAAAAGTGATAATTAATGATAAATGATTTTATTTCTTTATGTAAGTTCTACTAACTCTTTTACACGTCAATCATATTTTTAAAAGAGTGACTTTTGGAGGTTCGGTTATTCGAGATCGCATGGCTACGGCATTAAGTTTTTCGTGGTAGCGTTTTTTTTTTTTGGTTGGGAAATCATCAAATAACTTCTCCCGCTCTGGGTGGAGCAGGAGGGCGTGTCAGACTTTTACTGACTAAAACCCACCCGTGTTCCCTCAGTAGCCCGTATGCCAGGGGCTGTGGTATCTCTTTCGAACAACCCGCACCCCTGGCAGGCATCGGCCCTTGCGGACCCCATCATTTTGTGCTAACATCTCTTTGAGGCGCGCGTGGAACACGACGCGCCGTCGACTTGGGCTTGGTCCTTACCGGACAGCGAGCTACCCATTACCCGCAAGCTCATGCCTACGGTGGCCGGAAATCGGCCTGGGATTTCCAACGCCCAGGGCGTCTCCGTATCCTGCGGCGGCTAGGGTCGCGAGGGCGCATAGATTGCCTCTCCCTCACGTGCGCCGCCTCCCTCTTCGCGAGCATCACTTTTTCGCTGAAGGAGGTGACGGCTACCCATGCCCTCTCGCTCCGTACCATGGCCTGGACCAGGACCGGACGCGAGAGATCGCCGCCGCCGATCGCCTCCACGAGGACACGGCGGTGCTCCACCCAAGCCGGGCAGACCGCCACCGTGTGCTCCACCGTGTCCTCAGGGCGATCTTCGCAGTGGAAACACCCGGGCGTTGCCTCCCGCCCTATCCGAAACAGGAACCTCCCGAAACAACCGTGTCCGGTGAGGACCTGCGTCAGGCGGAAGGTGAGGACGCCATGCCGCCTCTCAAACCACTCCTCAAAGAGGGGGACTTACCGCCGCAATCGTGGCGTGCCCATTTTGTGGTAGCGTGAATTCGTTGTTAAGTTATTTGTGGTAGCGTGCATTCGTTGTTAAGTTATTTGTGGTAGCGTGCATTCGTTGTTAAGTTTTTCGTGGTAGCGTGCATTCGTTGTTATGTGATTTGTGTTAGTAAACTTACGGGGACATTTTATTCGGTGTTACACTTTTCTAGGTCACGTAACGCACTCTTTTTAAAACTAGATGAGGTCGGCGTTTTCTATCTCTTTCAAACAAAAGTAGAATTTTTCAAATCCGTTTTTTTACTGACGGAATTCTGAAGTAACAAACATTTAAAAAAATACAGTTCAATTTAGAACCTCCAGTTTTTAAGTCACTTAAAAAGAACAATACCCACCCTCACAATTAGCAACCACCGAAAAGGTCTAGTTCCTAAGTTGAAAAACAGTCTAACTTTTCCCAAAAGAATTCGCAACTACCATGTTAGTACGCGATGATAGAACAATAAAGATCCAATATTGGGGCATCGGCTCCTATACGGAGTTGAACTTGCACGAACCGAATCACCTATCTTCTGCACAAAAGCGCCCCCCTATAATAAAGGAAGTTGGCCTGTCCCTACTCGTACTATAGTTGTCATGTATAAATTACTGGCTAGACGGAAACTCTGGATTGATTACTCGAAAGGATGCTGTGGGGCTCTGAGCAGGTTTTCACGACACGATAGTGTTTTATTCATGAAGGCGTAGCGAGCTCTAACGCGATTGTTGACAGCACTTAATGCTACCTACGTTACACATACTTTACACGATTTGAGTACCTCATGCTTAGTACTTGTCACTGACATGCGTGTAGACATGGTGAATCGAATCGATGCTTGATAAATTTGTGAAAACGAATCGATGCTGATCCTATTTACTCAGCAACCTGCCGAAACGGTTAGCTACTAATAAAATTACTAAACTGTCTAAACTATGCATAAATCACACACGGCATAGTAGGTACCTAAGCTGCTTAAACGACACCCTAGCGACAATTAAACCAATTATAAAACATGCTGTTGGCAAATTACTTTTCGTTGAAATAAAACTTAGTCCACGCATCATTTTGCTCCAATTCTTTTACATTCATTTGCTTTTCCAAAGTTCTGCAAAACTCGTACTGTCCCGAGAACATTATAACTTTAATGATGAACGTAATAATTTGTAAACTTTCGTGTCTATTTAAAATAAGAGTAGACGTTTACGTAACGCTACAAGATTCTTTTCGTCAACTAGCGCCGCCATCTTGTTTTGTCAATACAATTTCTATGACAGTTTCCCTACAACGCCCCCTGTCAATGTCATTCAGGTGTCAAAAGATCCTTGCAACATTGTAAATATAAGTATGACCGTAATTACAGCTGGTAAGATATTTTTTTATGATATGACGTGCATCGGGTTGACATGTTTTGAATGAGTAATTTTCTTCGTAAATTGTGTATAGTTTAACCCGTAGGATGCAGCATCTCGCCTGGCGTCGCCATGTCGGGTTGGTAATGGTGTACGCGACCCGACTGAACCCGGCGCTAATGAGAGAAGAATGACAGCCAGCGCCCAGCGGTGGCGCCGACGATCCCTGTGCGTTAGCCGATAGAACACTGTTTTTATAGCCACTTGATGTTTGGTAGTAAATTCAGTCGCTACTTTGGAAGTTTTAGTTTCTTTCTAAAGTTATATGGTGCGATTGTTCTTGATATCTTCTCCACTTAAATTTACTGGACCCTAAATTGACTGACTGACAAATAGTGCGCAGTCATTAAAGCTAAAGCTATATTTTTGTTCTAGGGTATAGAAGAATACTGATAAAGGATTTTAAATAACTCAATCACTGAAGCGAATAGTTCAGAGAGTTAGAGATCGTTTGCTCAGCAAGTCATATCAACAGCTTATATTTAATACTATACTGTAGGTAAAACGATTTCAAGTATTTTCTCTATTAAAATCACAGCTTCAAAGACTGCTAAAAGCTCAGGTTTAATTAAACGGCCAGCGCACAACTGTGTCATTATAAATCCAACAGTGAATAATTAGAGTAATTATGATTACAAAGTATGTACCGTGCTGTATAATATTTATTTAGGTTGAAGACAAAAGAGTCTGCGTGCGATTTTTTTAAAGTTATTTAATACTTAATTATGACCTAAGTAAAGCGTTGTTCCAGAATTAGAAAACCTACACAACTACTATTTTTCCTGTTTATTTTTAGACTGTTTTTATATTTCGTGGCGTCAGTTACGACTTTATGTATTTTGACAAATTCATTGACCCAGTTATCCATGATTGAATAACAAAGAAAAGTAATATTTCATTTTATATTCCGGAGGTGCCTCTCCGGTCGAGATAAAAGTGTTTTGTTTTCTCTTTTTCTTTCGTATTTCCTGTACGCATAGTTTTAAAGTTATCCATTATGAAAGCGCTGATGAGAAAAGCAATAAAAAACTGTTAATAGCTGAGGTTTCTACGTTAAAACCTTTGTTTTAATAATGTTAGAACTGCTGTTACGATGTCAAATTTGAATTTCGAAATGAACCGAAGAGCGAATGTCAACTCAAAAAAAAACGCTTGGAAAAGGTAATAATGCAAACTTTCCATTCAGCCAATTTGACAAGGAGTATGGTAAACATGTTGTGGTTAATTAATTATGTGTCCAATTCAACGTGCCGCATTATTCATTCCGGAGAGCGCAGTCCCGTCCGGCGACGGCGTAGCTCACACGTCGTTTGCATAATTCAGATTTAGCGATCCAAGAATTACTGACGTATGAAATTGAGATGTCATAATCGTAACTCAATATTCCTTGCTGTAGTAAATAATGTAAATGGCTTTTTACGGATAAGATTGGTTATTTATCGTGTAATATTGGAAGGCAGATTAATATTGCCTTACTTATGTTTTTGGAAATACATAACCCGAAATTATAAAAAAACATATGTAACAATAGGTCAATTAAAAGTTACTTAATTTATAAAACTCAGGCGTTTGCGTTTTAAGTGTCATTCACTTGTGATATTAAACGCAAAAACGTGTCCAACGTTTTACCTGAATGCACAATATCGATGTCGATCATCTTACTAACAAAACATTAAGCTGATTAAGTAGGTACTAAACAAAACATTGCATTGTCTTCATCATGCTCAACAGAAGCACATGACAAGTATCCCTAAAGAGGCTAAGAATATAGAGATAACAAAACCGTTGACGTTATTGTAAGCTCGGCGAACGTGTCTCCGCAAAAATACGGGCTGAAATTCCACTGAAGGATCGCTTCAATTCCTTTATCTACTGTACCTCAAAAACGAAAGAGCCATACTTTGTTATAGAGCTTCATACTTAATCTCGTTCTTAGTAAAAACGAGTGCTAAGCCGAGGTAGCGTCAAGTGTGAGTGACGTTATCAGCGCGGCGACTCGCAGCCGCGGACGTGGGCGACATCGTGCCCCAAATAAATTTATCTACCTTCCCAACCAACGTCTGCTCACAGACCTTTTAATTACCTCAATTTGCCCTCTTTCCTTTCTCAATCACATCCCTTGGCCAACCCTAACGTGGAATCCTTGTGAATAAGATAAAATGGCTTAGAAATTTCCAATTTCAGCTGGCGTTTTATCGACGGCTTATGATAAGCCTCTTTATGAAAATCATTGAGACGTGTTTTGCGTCGCGTATATGATTTATGATTACGGTTTAGTATTTATGTATTTTAAACTTAATCGTTTATTTATGAAACGGATACACAAGTGAAAAATAAAAATTGATATTTTTGAGAAATATATACTTATTAACAACTTTGTAGCTTTGTTAATACGAAATCGAGGTTAATACTATTTAATGTGTTTAAATGATATATTCAATACTTCATAGAATATACGAGTAGTTTCTCACCAATGGCTAGTAAGAATACTCCCACAACTGATCTGAAAAAGGCAATCCCTGACCTAATAAATATACTGCCTTGGACTAACAGCCCGTATATTTCATGCCATGCTATTTCTCATTTTTTCTAGTATTATAAAAATACTCAAATGCAAGCAGAGAGCTAAACAATGCTACTTGATGAGACAAGTATACATTATGTAGGTTTTTCAAGTGAAATCGGCTAATTGGACAGTATGAGAATTGCACGTGATTTTTCATCCCAATGTGGGATTAAGAATTTTCGGATAAAAATCCTTTCTTTAGCGAGAATTTTTCAGTGAATTTGAGTTCCTAATGGCATGTAGGTGTGTAGGTTCTTTTTGCTATTTTTAGTTCAAATAAGACTGAAAGTCTTCAGTCGAAATCGTAAAAAGAATGCTTTAATTTTCTGAATGCTGGCAGACTTGATGGTAATGAGAATAATTTCAATGTACGGAATACATATGGAATGTCTTCTTTTTGACGTCGTGTTGGGAACCCGACTCAAACTGAGCCGCTATAACCGCATTACCAGGTGGATCGGACCTCGCTGATAAACCTGTTTTAACGTGACCTCACCGCCTCCAGGTGATTATCATTAATTCTAATTTATTAATTAAACGGACCGTCGTCGTCGTGGCAACGTGCTTCTCGCAGAACCGTGTTGATTTCGTAAGCGGATGGGTCTGAAATCGATACGTTTGACGAGCCCCTATGGATCCCCAAAAGAGTATCGATTTAATCGTGAAACAGGGGCAAAATTAACTCGATTTGGATAATACACGCTTCATGTTAAGTTGGTATTCCAAATCTTTCTATAAAATATATAAATTGTGAGTCAAATTACAACTGAAATAACACAATTTACACGATATTAAATATGAGAAATTTGTAGGTAAATCGTGAGCCTAGAATATAATTAGAATTAGTATTTATTAGTCAATGCCTTTATTGAGATCAGATACAGGTTTTGCTTTGCATTTAAATTAATATTGCGAATACCTCTTCAATTACCTACACAAGATCATCGATACATCGATACTTCAGAATTTAGTGCTGTAAACTTAACATTCATACTCTATAATTGTATGTCAGAGCTCAATTAACGAGAGAAATTCACGAGATTCGTGAAATTCATGTTAAGCTATGAATGAACAACTGTCGTCTGTTTGAGACAACCGACATGCTCTCTTGTCTGAAACCCTGGTACAACACTACTTTAGAAAACGAATATTAATATTTAGAACAGGATAGTTACTGCTTCCAACTGCTATGGTGAGTCTTTCAGAAAATAATTATTTTCTGTTGACGTATATTATAATATACGTCAACCTTAGGTTTCTTAAAAGAAAATGGGGTCGTATTAAAAAGCCGATCAAGTGCATTTCGGACTACGCGCAATGAAGGGTTCCGTAGTCAGGATGAATTTATTCCAAGAACAACCTTAACTTTATATACGTTACATCATTTCCCCAACTGCAAATGTAAGTTTTTAATGGCAAAATCATATAAAAAATAAAAAGAATAGTCCAGACTGATTGACTGACTGATTCATCAACGCCCAGCCCAAACTCTTGGACCTAGAAAGCTGAAGTTTTGCACAATGGTTCCCTTTATAATGTTGACAAAGAATAAGGGAGGATTATTCGAAATTCAACCCGTAAGGGAGTTAATAAGGGGATGAAAGTTCCGCGCGGGCGAAGCCACTGGCAAAAGCTAGAATGTGATAAAACTATAAATTGTTGATTTTCGGACTTTTTCCTTTACTTGTGCGCTTCAAATGCACTATGTCACACTATGTCTAATGGACATCACAGAGTCACCACACGGACATTCCAAACTACATTTCAAGAAATTGTGTTCCAACCTTTAAATGACGTTAGACGGAGTTCTTAGGGCTTTATTCTAGATTCTAGTTTTTTTTTTTTTTTTTAGAATACCACTATTCCGAGATAAGTATCATACCATAATCTCTGTGCAAGTTAATCTCGTTGCAGTCCAGCATCTTTAAACGTGTGGGTCGCTACATAACAATCAGATTCGTAGTATGCTTCATATGCAGTGAAGGTGCGATTTCGCACGTACATACTGAGAACCGAGCCTGCTGAGAGTATAAAAATTCTTTGATAAAGACGTGTCAATGAGCACTGTGAGCCTAGCACGTTTGTTGGTATTTTTGATTAAAAAAACGTTCGAATTAACATTACCTTTACGTGATGAGCGTAAGAGCAGTGGTATAAGCCTCGACTTACGAGTACGTCGTGGAGTCGTGGGTTCAACCCCAGACAGGAGGTTTACTTTGTACAAATAATTTTATCACAATATGAGACTAGAACCAAAAGTTCGAAGACAAAACAACGACCAACCCGCCCTAGGCCCGCGTAGTAGATAATGCTCACTCCCACCCACAGAGAAGAGGCCTCCGTCCCAGCAAAAGGAACTTTATAGGCTGATAATGCTATGTTATGTTACGCGTTAGAACTAGGTCCTGTGTTGTTTTTAATCTCTACATAATATAGTAATTTGTAACCGAATAATAGGCTCGCAACAGATGTTCACAACCACTTGGAAGCTCGCTCTTGCAAACGAATGCTCGCGGTGTGAACGTGCCTTTTAAAAGATAGAAATCTATCAAGATTTTTGTGGAATAGAAAATTAATTAGACCTCAATTACAGTAGACATCCGATAACAAATCAGTATTCGATATCATACGGATTGATTTCGAAAAAATCTCGAATGCTGATGACGTTATTACATAGTGTCAGAACATTTTTTTCTTATTAACGGTTTTATGAAGTTCACCTCGTGTTATGCGTCTAAAATACCTTCAATTATTTCGTATTTGTATTCTATTCTGTATTTTGTGTGGCAAGAAATGACGACGTCTAATTTTCTCCATTTTTATCGCTGTCTCATAGACGTCGAAACCGTCTCAGTCTCGGCCACTCCATAACAATGCATCTCTTGCTATAGTCAGAAGAAAAAACGGGAAAAAGTTCTGTATAAATAAATATGTAAGTACAGACTATAAAAGAACTTGGACCACAATGAGGAAAAAGTTATAGGTTACTTCAATAAATTATTGTGATGCTACGTATATGTTCTGTCAACTATGATTAATGTCATTTGGCCGTAGGCGCCAACGGAAAAACACAATGGTATTCAGAGTAATTTTTATCACAAAGCAGAAACGTATGCCGTTCCAATACAGTTGAATAATAATAAAAACAATATCCAAAAGAAGGGAAGAGTACGAAGAGTCTACGAAAATGACTCGGACCGTCATGTCACGCTTCACGTTCTGCATTCTCGACATAATGTGTCTATTTCAACTGAGAAAATCGTCATCCCAAGAATAAAATCTTCTAAGCTCGCATGCATCTTTTGTGTTGTTCGACCAAGACGGTGACCTTATACACTAAACAAACATCGACATGTTCGTTCAACTATCGCAAACAAACTTGTGTTATTTCATTACCAACATGTTGGTAAACGTCAAATTTTTAGTAGCCACTTTTGTTGGCGATCGTACCGTGTTATAAGGACGCTAGTGAAATCCCCCAGAGAACTGTGCACGGTGAATGAAGCATGATTACCCGGCGCGACCAACCAACCGAAGTTTTCAACTATACTGCACAATATCTTGGCTATATTAAATATATTACGTCATAAACGTCATCATAATTTTGTTGAGCATTCATTTTGTACTCTCACTCTCGTAAAACTAGGTACACTAAATTAAATTGTGCTCGTTTTTGTAAATACAGTGAATGATGGCGTTCTTTTATTTTTGCAAAGAAATATTCGCGTGTGTAATTACGTTACGTTGATTTTTCTATTAAGAACACAGTATCTTTCATTTTGTGTTAACATTTCTACGTTACACGAGTTCATATCTTGGTTTTTAACAAGATCATTGCAAATATCATTAATTAATTTCTTTCTACAATCATGGAACGAATTTATTAGTCTTAAAATTATTATAAGTATTTATGTAATTAAATGAAACAGGTAAAACGTATAAGAAACTAAATGTAGTTTTAGTTTTAAGTGCCTGTTCACTCTCTTCGTGGTAATTTAACATAAAACTTATGAGAAAGCGAACTTGAGACTTAAGTGTTAGTCAGGTTTCATTTGCATATTAACTTAGTAATAAGTACCTACGGTAATACGAGGTACTTATACACTTATACACTTAAACAGCCTCTATGAATCCTGAGCTTTTTCAAGGCAGAAGAACTCAAATGTTAAATATTTTCTTTGCTGTAATTTTTTTTTAATATACTTTTGGCTTTTCTCAAACGACATAATAATAAAGATAAGTTTTCACATTGCGATACCGCTACGATGCCCATACAATTCATTACGTACATTTATTTATATTAACTAGCTTTGCCCACGGCTTCGCCCGCACGGATGTCGGTTATCGCGTAAAAAAGTTGCTTATGTCCTTCTCAATATCCCAGGCTATATCTCTGCCTAATTTCATGACGATCGGTTCAGCGGTTGTAGGCGTGAAAGCGTAACACACAGACAGACAGAGTTACTTTCGTATTTATAATATTACTAGCTGACCCGGCAAACGTTTTTTTGCCTTAACCCTTATCACTTAGGGGTATGGAAAATAGATAGTAGCCGATTCTCAGACCTACTGAATACGCATATAAAATTTGGTAAAAATCGGTAAAGCCGTTTCGGAGGAGTACGGTAACTAACATTGTGACGTGGAAATTTTATATATTAGATATAATGAATAAGTATGAAAATGGCGCGGTAATCCCCCGTAGACATATCCCTGTATGCTATACATACTGTTGACAATTCACATCTTCTCGGATTTATGATATTTAGATTCAGTCAATATACATCAAATGGAATCCTTCTAATTGTTTTATTGAAGGTGACATTGACCGTTAACTGCAGTGGTGTCTACTTTGTGTTGTTATCTCATATATATAATTGACTAGCTGACCCGACAGACGTTGTCTTGTCTTAACTATGATTATATTTAACGCGCAACTTTCTTATTTTTTTCTTTCATAAGTATCTTCTCCTGACAATAACAAACAGAACAAAAAAGAATGAGCAAAATTGGTCCAGCCGTTCACGTGTGATGCCGTGACCAAGGGAAAAAGGGATTAATTTTTATATATAGTATAGATAAATATAAATAGATTATACCACAATTGATGTGAATATCGCTCATAAATCGTAGATGTGTCCTTGTCGCTTGACCACGTTTAACAACAATTCCCAATAAATCTAAACTCCACTAACGTTGAAAATATCTTACTATCACATAGACAAACAAACCTTGTCGTTTTATGACGCGCAAGTGTCATTCAACTTTAGACTTTAACTACTAATTACAAAGAGCTTGTGGTTGTGGGCAGATCTGCGCAGGCAAGCTGCCTGTGGAACCGTCATTGCATGGATGAGCCATCATTTTCGAATGAATCCTGGCCTGGCCATAATATGTCAATATTGCACAGTAATTGGCATGCAGGGGCGAGGTGCCAGGCGCTGCATGTGAAATATTGATATTCCGTCGTATCGGCAACACTGGTAAGTGTTGCCGATAGTTGGGAGACGGGAGACTCATGCCATCAATTTCAAATATTTGCTAAGTTAAGTTAGTTAGTAATATAAGTTAGTTATATAACAGGATACACTAGCTACATCTTCATGCAGATTTACACGGGAAGGTTGATTTTTTTCCATATAACTAATATAAAAAATCTGCCTTTACGTTATCATGGCGAAGTCGGCTTCTAGTCAAATCGGATGCAGCTGAATACCAGTACTTTACATGGAGCAGCTGCCTATCTGACCCCCACAGCCCAGTTACTAGTCAGACTTTTTGGGCTTCACACAGCCCGTAACGACTGTCAAAAATCTACGAATAATAGCTATACCTATCTACGCAGAAAGCACGTTAAGCTGTCGGTCCCGACAGCTTCTGAGGTATATCAAGTATCAAATATATTTCAATATGTTTGCAAGTAGGTAGCCTATGCCACTCTTTAACCCATACACTCCATGCACAAAACAAGTGGATACGTTTCTCCGTTGCTGAGTAAAAGAAGGACAAACCGACAGACACACTTTCAAATTTGTAACATTAGTAGGTTATATAAAGCTTGTTATACAAGCCATTATTAATCCAATTAAAGTCATATACTCAAGGATGAAATACACGTAGTAATAACACGTTATCTTGCTTTCACAAACGCATATACGGAGCCATGTGAGGGATATGTCGCGCCGCTGAGCCGCGATGAATAGACTGTAATTACTAACGTCACACCCAAACTTGTGTTCCAATAACTGAGCGTAATTGTAACGAGGAGGTCGTAGTATGCCAGCTGTAGCATCTGCTAGCACATGAAACAAATGCATGATAGAGAGAGAACTTCGAAATACGACTCTATTTAAGGGGTACCTAGTCGCGTGCTCTAACTCACTGATGGGCCTGGCTAAAAATCACGCTATCTCACCAGGCTTCGTGTCCGGTAGAGGTAGTACCCGTGATGAGTAGTTAGACGCTAGTTTACACGCACAACATTATTGAGTAAGCTGCAGGATCAGATAAAGTAAAACAGGCGCGTAAAAATTTAGAAAAGTCCTTGGGAAGATCGGGTTTTCTGAAAAAACCACTGCATAAATAAATAACCAATATAGTTTATTGAACTTTTCGATAATTGAGCTTTGTCGGTACCGACTTAGTTTTGGGAGATTTTACACTTCTTTTATTACCTAAAGACGCCCAAAGTGAGGTTAAATTGGCAAGAAAAACGAATCTTTGTTGGCTCCTAACTTTTTAATGGTTTTTAATTTTAGTATTCTGTTTCCATACGGACAATATTAATAGTAAGACAAAACCATACCATTTTTATTTTTTGATGTACATTGTCAAACAGTGGAGTAATACACTCCCGAAGTTTGTATAGAAAAAATGTGGACTAGGTTCACCTTGAGGGCTGATTCCTATAATTTACGTACAGTAGTAGGTTAAAATTGACTACTGATCTTTACCAAAAATGGAGCAAATGCCTCATAGCGTTGCTGAGTAGACCGTCGTATATAGAAGTACCTATCACAAGTAAAATTAGCTTACGAATTCTACAATTGGTAAGCAAAATTTTCCTTTTTGTTCATAGAAACCGAAGCTAAAGCGGTTTCCTCAAGAATGGTGACCGCACTGATGGCTGTCTTAAAATGATGGCAACGGGGTTTGAGTTTACGTTGTCAAAAACCGCTTTTCCTTTACTCGGCGATTTCTACAATTTTACTCCTACCGCAAACTGCGTTATAGTACTTAGTTTCATAAAACGAGAAAAACTGAAATAAACGCGCTATGGTATGTTCGTTCGCGTAGGAAATGAAAACACAGCCGAAACAATTATGCCAAGTTCCAGACAAATGAGATCTCAGAGAGATGTTGCAAAAACATTAGAATTGTTTGCTTAAAAGGCTCCATAGATTCATTCTCAATGTTCTGTTCAATATCTGTGGTACGCTCGGTCAAGCTTGGTTGGATCCGCATAAATTCTTCATGAATATAATATTCGCAACACGTACTACACCTAAACAAAGGCTTTTCTTTCTCTCACGTAACTTAACACCGTAATTGAAAATTTAATAAAGTGCTCCTCACACCGTCCCACAATGTAAAGTATCTAACAACCTCGAATATTGTTACATATTTAGTTTTACAGGACAAATTAGTAACACTACACGATGTACAGTAAACAAACACGAGATTTAGTATTAGTTGCTCCCCGAAGAACCAATCAATCTAGCTAGCCTTTGCCAATCTATGTTGGGGTCAGCTTCCAGTCTAATCGAATGCAGCTGAATACCAATATTTCACATGGAGCAACTGCATATTAGACCTACACAACCCAGTTACTTAGGTAACACGATATCGTTGGTAAGATTAATTGTCAGATTGTTGGGCTTGTGACTATCCGTAATGACCGTCAAAGATCTATAAATGACACCCAGAACCAACGGCTGAATGTGGGCGTCTCGATATGTAATGGATGGATGTCAACTATCCACGAAATGACCGGCAAGCCTGAACTTTCGATCTATCCCTACAGCTGTTATTAGTTAGTAACAAACCCCTCATAATTATTAATTTATTATTAATTTCCACACCACAAATGAGAACCACAACAAAATATACATACAAACACGAAACACAGTATTAATTAGGATGCTCCCCTTAACACGAGTCTTTAAATTATAAAGGCCATCAAAAAAATTTTTTACTTCATTATCTCCAAGTTGTCAAGATCGTATCTCACATTGTTCTTGTCTCCACAAAGAAAGATTAACAAAAGGTTTCGAAAGAGATTTTAATTTAATCATTCATTTCAATCTACGTAGATAGATGAATGTCCACGAAAGCCTTTAGCTAAGTTAATTGAAAAGTTTTACAACGAAATTAGACACTAATAAGAGAGTAAAAGTAATCTTTGCTAAGTCTTTAAGAACTTGTAGTTCTCACATCTCTTTGGCGCCATTTATTTTACGAAAGCGTTCGTTAATGCTACGCCGAGGTCATGCTACGAGCTACAAGCTACGCGCTGCGAGCCACGAGCTACGCGCTATGAGCTACGCGCTACGAGCTTCACGCTACGGGCTACAATATTTCCTCAAAATCGTAATGACCGCTTTTAGCGCTGAGAACTAATTCAACTCTCGAAATCCATTTTATTTCACAAATTTTCATTCGTTTAATTTCGTAAGAAATTAAGTTCTCGTGTGTTGATAAATCGGTTCAACGCTCTAGTACAAATAACGTAACCTCACAACCTACATGACACCTGTCAAATAAAGTTATTATTAGATCTATATACGGAGTTAACACTCATGTTTAGCGAAAATTGAGAAATATCGTTGGTAAAGCTTGTCATATATCTACGAAAGTGCACTTTTCGTGTACCAGTATCTAGTTTGCATGCATAACGTAGGACACGCGTGCTTTCCCCACACTGTACGAGTCGGTATACTACCCCAAAATATGCGAGTTAAGTGCATTTTCTGCACACTAACGCGGATGTATGCAGACCTTAAATTGAAAATGGCACACAAATATTTATCACACTCTTTGTTGAAGCCAGGATGTTGTTTTTGGGATGATGCCTTACCGTAGTGTTTTTCTGGATCGAATCCAGTGAAGGAAATTGCTGCGCATCGAAACCACTTAATTCAGGTGGTACACCCATATATCTTAAAAACATATAAAAATAAAATATTTCAGTGGATTTCTTGTTACACATTTACGACATCGATATTTCAGGAGCGGTGGGTCTGATTAAAACAAAAGTTAGCCGTTACTTGATCAACTTTAACGAGGGATTAAGGTATTTCTGTTTCTCAAATATTCCAAGAAGTTGGTTAGTTCCCTAGCACGTGTATCCACGATAAGGCAGCGGTTATGTCAAGGAGACAGCTCAAGGCGTTGACGCGCGGTCCCCCGGCCCGACTGAATGCCCCAAGGCGTCTGTCATCTTCATGAGCTTTGTCAAGGACAAACTGTCGTAATAATTAATAATTTAGGACGTAAACAGCGAATGATAGAAGCTAGGAGTGTATCGGCATTTTTAAAGAACATTGCCAAAGAAAGTGATTCCACAGTTTCAGACGAGAAAAAAATTAACAACGTATTTAACCAAATACGTTGGAACTTATCTTTTGTTCTTTCATCGGTTTTCGAGAGTTACTGAACGCTGTTTTTTCTTTTTTGGTACATACGGACCTATTACTTTACAACAAGTCCGGGAATTAACGCGAACCACCAAACACCCCAATTAGAATATTATAATATTATCATAATACATTCTCAGAATTTTAACTATTATGTATGAAACATTGTTTATTTATTCATCATCATCATTTCAGCCGAAAGACGTCCACTGCTGGACATAAGCCTCCTCTAAACGGGGAGGGAATTGCCATAATCGCCACGCTTGGCAGGCGGGTTGGCGATCGCAGTATGATGGTAAAATGCATAGAGAACGCTGCTGCCCATTCTCTAGTACATAGTCCTTTACCTTCTACGACACCCACGGGAAGAATTGGGATTATTAATAGTTTATTTACTAAATTAGTTAAACTGTGGGAGTTTTGCGTATGTTAAGGCACTCGTATCTGAATCAAAACAGCGTGCGGGAACTTCAAGGTTAAGCAACTCTTGCTGAGGTCGGTCCGTGGATGGGTGATCATTCATTACATACCGAAAACTCTTCGTTACTCAGAAATTAGTTTCAGCAGTTGGTCACGGCTGTCATTTTTTAATATTTGACAGTAGTTACGGGTATAAGAAGCCCTAAGTCTGACAACCAGCTTGTCCAGGGATATCGTGTTACTACTGAGTAACACAATACCCCTTGAAAAGCTGACCTCCACAACACAGTTAATGAACTGGGTCAGACGGTCGCTCCATGTACATAAAATACTGGTATTCAACTGCATCTGGTAAGACTGGAAGCCAAACCCAACGTAGTTGGAAAAAGCTGGGCAGATGATGATAATAAAGTAAGGAATTTAACCTTGTGCCAAAATGGCGCCAAACACGCCGTCAGTATGTTACTACAAAGTACTACACAGAGAGTTATTCAAGTGTACTGAAACGGACACCTATGATCTAGGCTATTTATAGCCCACCCTATCTCTTCCCCTAGTCGTGAGGGTTTCATTTAGGGGCAGTGCGAAACTTGGTTTGGGTCGCAAGGTTGACCTTGAACACCAATAGTTTGTGTCTCGTTAAGAGCGCTGTAACAGGTCCACTAGCGCCACTCCTTTAAAAAAATATTATCTCGTGACTGAAAAGGAATGATGAAAAACGGCTCAATCAGCTGTCTCGGTAAGTGTGTCTAGAATTTTCTAATACCTTTTATAAAGTTTCATATTGAGACACGAAGCAACAAAATTCGATCTAAAGAAAAACGGCCACATTCCTCTAGATCGTATTTTGTTGCTTCGTGTCTCAATATGAAACTTTATAAAAGATATTAGAAAATTCTAGACACACTTATCGCGACAGCTGATTGAGCCGTTTTTCGTCATTCCTTTTCAGTCACGAGATAATATTTTTTTAAAGGAGTGGTGCTAGTGGACCTGTGACAGCGCTCTTAAGTTAATAATTAAAGTTAATAGTGTAGAAAAATAAACGTATTATCAGATTGAACAAGACCTGTCTCGCTGCTCAATTCATTCACCACTAACTGAACTCTAGGCAGTATTTGAAGTTTCAGTTTCAACAAATTTAGCAGTCCTTATTAACTTCTGTCTCTTTTTTTTCTCAGCAGAGCATCAGAGCTAATGGCAGCACCACGGGCAGCACACTCGCACTCGTTCAAGTAGCTATTTATTAATTACTGCTGAACACGAACTCCCTAAAAACGGATTCAATACACAATCATCATAAACTATACGTCATCAGCGTGCTAAACCGACGGATCCTACATTTCAAGGAGATACGTATACAGGGTTATTGGAAAAACACCAACAACCTCTTAAGAGGTCATTGTACTCATCATTATGCACAACTTTTACTACCGGACCAAACCTGATAGCTAGGTTGTTCCAGTGTACCTTCTATCAGAGATGACTTTAAAAGCCTTCAATTATTTAACCTTATGTAATTGGTACTTACCCATGTCGTCGATCAGGGGCGCCATCCGCAGCGTAACTCCGACTAGCAGCAGACAGAGAAAGAGCAGCAAACACGCAGTCACCATGATCGTGTAGCGAGCGCGGCGGGGCAGTTCGTCAGGATCCAATACCTGTGCCAAAAGTGACCGCATATTAATGAAAATCGTTGATGCCTAGCAAGGGTTGAATTAGAGAAATTTAAGTGAAGTGCGATTTATGTTTTAGAACTGGGTAGGAACTTATTAGGGACCACTTCATTGACAGCATTATGTATAAATAATTGTCATACAGTCCACATTTGCTTTCATGCTTTGAATTAAGTCCAAAGAGTTTTTAGTTGATAAGTTAACGGCAAGTCCCATCTAGTTAAGTAACGCCACCTGTCCTCAAAAATGTTAACCTTCTTTGTCTTATTCAAATAAACGCCATCTAGCGGGTGGTCGTGCGTTTGCGGTTGAGTAGTACATGTACTACGAATTTGATATTCGCAAACTAGATGGCGCTACTGTGCAGTCTGAAAGCATAAACAGGATATATTTATACAGATACCTCGTCCTGGAGAACTGGAGCAAAACTTTTCTTGTTTATATGGCGGGAAGGCAATTTGTAGACGACAACAATAGCAACAATTACTGTTTTTAGTTGAAATGCGCCTTGTTTCATAGTGTTTATTGCATAACAAATATTTAGCCGCATTAGTAGTTACTGTTAGGTACTACTTGGGATTGTTACCCCGGGTTTACAATCGTATTCAAGTTGTTACACTTGTTTTCAAGAAATCTTGTACAACAAAAGACTTGTCAAAAACATGTCGTGTATAAAACATGTATCTTAAATGAAGGTAGGATTGAAGTTGTAGACATGTTAACTGTTTTGTTCATCCTTTTGACAAGTTTTCTATTCGTTTTTATACAACTTGACAACTTGTTTTAGGTGTTAACGATTAACAAGAACAGTGGACACAACACGTAGAATAAGTATATGTTTCATATATAAGTGTAAACGAGGTGATAAAAACTTACTTTCAAGATAAAATCCCTAACTCTAGCCTATGCTAGTCGCCTTTCATATAGGCTTACCTATTTTGAATCGTAGGCAATATGACCACTTGACGAAGATTATGCACACTTGAACTTACATGTATAACTTTAGCCTGTTCGTCAATAGCCGAGACGAGTAGAGTGCGATGTTTTTTCGGCTTCTGTCCTTGAACTTGTTGGTGGCGCCTGCGTCGACGACGGCGCCGCTCTAATTCCAGTTGTTCGGGGATTTCCATTTCTCTGGTGAAAAATTACAAATGTGTCATTAAAAACAAATCTTTGACGTTATCTGAATATTTTGATCTCTTAATAAATGTTAATACGTGAAGCAAAAACTTTATATCCCTTCTTACGAAAATTACGCGGACGGATAAATATGAAATTTAGCACAGTTAAAGTTTATATGGAGAAAGAGTGCAGAAAGCTAATATTTATAAAAGATAATGCATTAGAAATACATTAGGTTTTAAATTAATTATGGTAGAATTTCCACCTCACGGCGACCACAAGTTTCTTTTAATTTCTGTGCACAAAACCGATCAACAAACTTGATAGAAAGTAATGAGTAGGTAATGCAATCAGGGGCGTAGCTATCGCTGTATCAGCCGTATCAATGATACGGGGCCCCCAAGCTACAGGGCCCCTCGAGTCTCGACATATTTATTATAAAGCATTTTTAAATAAAATTCAACTCCTCAAATACTTGTAGATAAGAGGCCTACAATGAAGTAATACTTAATGAAAATTGACGTAATTTGTTTATGACTTACATAGGCTGCAAGCTGGACAGGACAATTCTTAATAACAAGAGCTTATTTCGTAAAAAAAAAAAAACAGAAAATTTTGCTGGTGCCCCAATTTTCGAGCGAACTTCACTCGCTCTTGCATTCTGTTAATAAGGCCACTATGGCAGCTAGGTTTTATCTCCCGAGTCACGGTAGATACGGTTTTCTTTAATTTGTAAAAAAGTATTTTTGAGCTTGGCCGTAGTGTAAAAAGGGCCAATAACATATTGTGATACAGGGCCCCTTTAGGACTAGCTACGCCACTGAATGCAATCAAAGGTCCCATTCATTCTTAACTTGAGTGTGATTAAATTAAATTTAATGAGTCTTACGTGCCTGTAATTGTACCTACTCTAAACGTCGCTGTGATGGTTGTCATAAAAATAATCATGAAAGTAACTAGAAGTTTTCCCTTTTCCAGATAAACCAAATCACAAGGAGCTTTACTGCTTCTAAAGGAAAGTCTACGTTACTTGCACTTTTATGGGGCAATCGCGTAACACAGTAACAGTGGGAATGGCTTTCATGTTGACAGTTCAACAACATTCATTGCATTATTTACGTTGTTGAGCAGACACCATTTTCAAACATATGAAGCAATGGATTCAAAAAGTCATCTAAAATTATTCAGATTCTGAGTAATCCGTGGCCGCTCAAGGGGCTATTGTATTACGTTATTAGGTTCCAGGTTTTCCTTACCTACGTCGGGTTTGCAGTTTAAGTTTCTTACGCTTATGTCGAGCGATCTCATGCTCGCACCAGTGCGATGGTAGCTCTTCGCCCGGACTGCCGATGATTGAAGCCTCCTCTGAAATGAAAACAAACAACATAGTTTTAGACATTGTCCGAATATATTTACCATCGACATGTGTTGGCAACACCGAGTGAAGCTACTTCGGATATTGTGTTGGCAACACCGAGTGAAGCTTCTTCGGATGTTGTGTTGGCAATACCGAGTGAAGCTTCTTCGAGCGTTATCAGTAAAGTTTTTGAAGGGAGGAACTTCCTGCCATAATTTTTCGGAAAGCCGCGAAACGCGTTTTTATTTTCTGGGCTTGTTATTAGTTCGGATTAATATATGTTTAAATAACTTATACGTGTTTTAAATACCCTCCGTATATAATAGTCAACACATGATAAGATGAAGACTGTGATATAACCGATATTGGACAGTCCTAAGGTGTCTTGATGGATGAAATTGTACCACAAGATGGATTCAGAACACTCATGACCGATTGTAGGGGCATTAATTGGTAGACGTTTATGTCCAGCAGCGGAAAATGATAACACTATCGCACCCGACACAGTTAATTGATCGATTAAGAGTTGTGAACGTAGATAGAGAAGGAAGCGAGCGATTGTAGTTTTGTGGTTAAAAGAATGATAGTTTTCAAAGAAAAACATTTTCTGTACGTAGGTATATTAAATACGTTTTATCTCTCATATCGTAAAGTTCTAAATCACTACATATTATAAAACAAAGCCCCTGCCGCGAAAGTCTGTCTGTCTGTTCACGATAAACTCAACAACTACTGAACGGATTTTCATGCGGTTTTCACCAACAAAGTGATTCGTGAGGAAGGTTTAGGTGTTTAATTTGTTAATGTTTTGTTTAAATTGAGTTACACGGGCGAAGCCGCTAGCAAAAGCTACCAATATATTAAAAACAGTTCCATAATGACAGGTTTTAGTCACGTGCAACTCTAATAAAATAAAAAGTATTTTTAAACACTTTTCTTAACAAAATAATACTTTTACATAACTAACTGTAATAGTTCGACCAATGAGTTCTTAATTCAGTTTTAGTTGCTGTAGATAAATAAAATTATTAAATAGTGTAGTAATATAATAGTGGCAAAAAAACACAAATTTATAAATTTCTGTTTTATTTTTGCCACTATAATATAGTGGATATTACTATAATATGATGTAATATAATATAATGAAGTAACTAGATAGAACAGAAAATATCATGTAGCGACATCTACATCGTCACATGCGAAGTACGCATCATACTGACGTCGGGCAAAATCCTGCATCGCGCAAGCAGAGTTTACCGCGCCACTAAAATATTATATGCAACGTCAATCATTCCGACATCAAATCAATTGCTCCGATCAGACATAACACCCGACTGGTCGGAGAACTTATACACCCTCTTCCTCATACCTCCATAATTCCAACAGTAAAATTATTATTTTGGTCATATTGTGCTAGGTACACACGCAGCGACTTAAGTCTCTTCGCCAGGTACTCACTGGTCACTTCAAAATCTCACGTTCACCCATAGATTTTTAAATCACTAGCGACAAATTGGCTGCCAAAATCTTTGCGTGGACGTGATATTTTGTAGTCGGGGACGACTGAAGTCGCTACGTGTGTATCTAGCATAAATCACTCAAAATTCTGTTTACATTATCTGTGTCGACAGAAAATGGCGGTGCATCCACAGAGTAGGTACAGACGCCAGCAGGTCAACCTACCCCAAACTGTAAAATTTTCCCAATTGAACATGAACCTTATGCTTACGGTATAAAGTTGAAAATCTATCAAATAAATTTAACAGATAGGAGTAGCTTGATGTGCTGGCGTCTGTACTTTTATAGGGTAGGTGCATCATCGCAACAGCTGATCAGTTATTTGATTTGGGCGCCATTATTATGAAGATTGTTTGTGTTTCTCACACGAGTGTTTGGGTGGGGTTATTAAAATAACCCCTACTACCTAAGCAATAGTTTAACAAACTGCTATAAAAGCACTGATATGGACACTATCTTCATAGTTTCTACATAGCAATTTAGATAGTATCCAAAGGGCTATAACCATAACTTATGCCAGGATTTCAAACTACAACCATTAAGATAGTATTCCCGTAACGGCCTAGCTTTCTATCGCCATCCCACAGTGGGATAATCAACGAAATGAGTAGGTACCTACTCAGCATGCAAAACAGTGGATTAGATGTGAAGTTTTCTGAAGTTATTCAATATCACTTTTGAATAACAACCAGTTCAGAATTCGTTAAAATAATTTACTATTCTGTTTTTTTAAATGTTACTCAATTTAAAATCCTGTCATTATTTTTTGTTGGCTTTTTAAAGGTTGGTATAACCTTCGACAAGGTCAATCATAACTTTAATCATTTTATTTTGACACCCATTGCGACATGTTTGTGAAAGTAGCAGCATATTTATTTTAATAAAGTTTAGCAGCTGCTCATTACTCGTTAAACTTGTAGTTAAAACCCGACAATCATTTATTTGGATACGGGTTACCACGGGGGTCTATTTTAGGACTACATTTATTTGGCTACGTGCTCATGGCTGAATGATAACAACCGCACGGGTTGAAGGAAGGTTAAGCTACGGATGGGAGTCCATCTTTACATACCAAGACCACTCCGTGCTTCGGAAGCACGTTAAGCCATTGGACTCGACCGTCAATCGCGGATTTTTTACAATCGTTATGAGTCGTCAAAAGACCGAAAGTCAGACAACCAGTCTTACCGAGGGGTATCGTATTACCCAGTATCGTATTCCCAGTTTGTGGTGGTCAGCTAGGCAGTCGCTTCATGTAAAATACTGGTATTCAGTTCACCCCATCACTGTTGGGAAAAGGCTTGACAGATACTTTTTTTTCGCTACTTTAAACTTCTTTTATTCTTATGAAACCAAATAATAATAATATTTACGTAAGTAATAAACTTACGTAAATATTATTGGTTCCTACACAACATTGTGTCTTAAAAAAATTGTGAGCATTTCTATATGATCCCGGAGTCGGGATTTGTACCTAACCTTCGACTGGAAAAAGTTACAATGTTGTGGCGTGTGTTACATGGAACATAATCATCTCGAAATCTTGGGTAACTATACACCTCTGTCTTCTATAGAATATAAACGTGATTTTGTAACTACTGACCGTCGGGCACGGGGTCTCGCAGTAGCAGCAACAGTGGATGACGCGCGCGCCGCCGCGACTGTTCGGCGTGCAGTGCACGTGCCTTGCGCTCCACCAGCGCGACCAGCACCGCTTCTAACCGCGCCGCGCCGCTCTCCTCCGTCCATACTGCTTTGTCGACCGTCTAGAAATGCAACGTCACAATATTAGTTCTGGATATGTAGTTATGTACCTACGTATCATCGGACTAATTTAAAAAAGGGGTAGGTAAGTCAAATATTGCTGGGAACAATGTTGCATAACTACCAACAGTCCATGTTGCTAGCAACATATATCCTGCTACACAAAACAATGCCGTATTTCAGAAACAATGCCGTTCAATTTTTGTTCCCCATGAATACTGGGCATAACAAAAACGTTTTGCACCTATTTGACCTATGTAACCAAATTCTTAACCAACGTTGAATAAAACAAAGAAACAAAACGTTGTTTGAACGTATTTGAATGCCATAAACTCAAGGTTTTAAATGATACAACACACGCCAGTGAAAGTACTGTATTATTAATACCTTCTCGATTCCAGAGGAAATCGACTTTTCCGTTTTCCTTTTCGAGGGAAAGAACCGTAAGAATTGTGTATAATACAGCCTCTCTAAATATAATATCTCCTTTGAAATAAAGATTTTCATTTTTAAGGGAGTCTTTGAACTAAGAAGTTAACGATTTAGGTAGATAACATGCAATTAGATAGAAGTGAAGTGGTAGATACTCACGAACATACATAGGTAGGGTACGTTGAGTAGTTTCCAATATTTCGATAGCTGCCACTGCTACCATAATCCATTACATGATTGATTACCAAATATCACGATCATTTTCCGTTTACTTAAGTTTTGATACACGTAGCTGTTTACAACCTAATCAAAATTACCTTTTATAGTGGCCGGTGAAAACCAGATTTTTATGAACTTTTAGAACAACAATAATACTGACATCAGTAAACGGTGATAATTTTGATACCGGCCTTATTTCAAGCATAGCTACATTCACTGCACATGAACTGTATACGGATTTTTTATAGTTTTCAAGGCCTGCTTGTACTACTGTATGTCTGAGTGCAGGGTGCCACTCGCGTGCTTCGGAAGTAAGCAAGTGCCTTGGAAACTAGGAAACTAAGCTTAAATCCACAGATATTCTAGAGATGGACATTTGGCAAGGCGTGTTGATAGGGGAGTAACGCTCGCTGTGACAGAGTGGCGTTCAAGGACAAGAAGAAGAAGGTTTTATGTGTGGACGACAGAAGCGTGTAGTTGGTACCAAGGAGAGGTCGAAGCCTAGCTGTGGATCAATGGCCTGTGGTGGTCGATAGTGATTATGTGTAATTGTGAGATACTAACATCGGTCGACGGCTGTCGCATGGTGAGCGCGCGGCCGACCCGGTTGGCCGATCATCGCCTCGCACGCGACGCTACCGAGCGCCTCTCCGCACCTGCAAACAATTACAATTGATTTATAATAAGTACCTAGTCAATATATATTAAAAGAGAACATATAGAGTGAGCATGAAGACTCGGATTTTGCGCAGTTTTTTTTTTTTTAAGTAGTTGCCCCACACTAGGAATTTCTCCTGTATTGTGGGTGAGTTTACAAGCGTTTAAACTCACATACACATACAGCCAGACCCGGAACAACTACTTGTAGCTCATACAAATATTTGTTCCGTGCGGGAATCGAACCCGCGACACGCAGCGCACCAGTCAATCGCTTAACCCAGTGCTTCCTAAACTGTGCGTCGCGACGCCCTGGGGCGCCGCGGTACTATCCCAGGGGCGTCGTGAGGCGATCTAAATAATATTTACACGGCACTTGTTATCTTAGAGCGAACATTAAAAAAAAAAATTCCCGAAAATCTGGAGCAATATGACTGGGTTAGAAACCCTTTCCAGTCGACCTCACCATCAACACTTTCGACAGCAGAAGAAGAACAATTAATTCACAATCAATGGACAATATTGTAAAAATAATCGACTTGAATACGGGGCTTTTGGCCACATTGCATGTGTGCATTTTATTTCATAGTTGATTTTATTTTATGTAATGTGCGTTTTGTTTGTGCAGAATAAACATTTTTTCTTTCTTTCTTCTTTCTTTAATTGAATCGTCCTGTGACTCCAGCCTTAAGATCAAATACAACAAAATAAGCTACTTGAATTTTGGAGCTCTGTTTATCAAAAATATCGTTCCATCAGCACTGTAGCATTGGGGGTTTTATTACCGTTTGCGACATCATACTTGTGCGAGACAGGTTACTCTGCAGTTGCAGTAATTAAGAACAAGTACAGATCGAAAATAAATTAAGAGACAGAGACGAGAGTGGTAATTTCGAAACTTGAGCCTCATTTTGAGAAACTATGCTCAGAAAAGCAAGCACATCCTTCTCATTAATACCAAACGAAATGAGATAAAAAAGGGCGTGCTTGCTTTTTATCTTTGTTGTTTGCATTCATTTTTGTTTTGTTCTTTATTTTCTAATAAAAAAAAAATAGATGCTATTTGGAGTTTTTCTGAAAAATTGTTATTAGGCTAAAACAACAACTAGTAGGTAAATGTATGGCAAGAAGGCCAGGGCGTCGCAAAAATATGGCAACTTCCAAAGGGCGTCACAGTAAAAATAAGTTTGGGAAGCACTGGCTTAACCGCTACGCCAACCGTGCCGACATCATCATCATCTCTGATTTTTCATCTCTGATTTTGCACTACTATCGAAATCTCAGTGATCTTTATTACATACTTGCTACCTGCGCCACCTGGTACGATCCTTAAATACTCCAGTGATCGTTATCGTAACCATAAGGTTTTTTTTTTTTTTGGGTGGGAAATCATCAAATAACTTCTCCCGCTCTGGGTGGAGCAGGAGGGCGTGTCAGACTTTTACTGACTAAAACCCACCCGTGTTCCTTCAGTAGCCCGTATGCCAGGGGCTGTGGTGTCTCTTTCGAACAAACCCGCACCCCTGGCAACAAACCCGCACCCCTGGCGTAACCATAAGGTTCAGTTGCTGCTGTCAGAACTAAAATAACTGAGACAGAAACTGTCGCTTTAAGGCAGTTAAAAAGGAAGAACTAAAGGATCAGGTAAAAAAAAAACTTGAAGCTATGTTCTAGGTACTCAATGGGTTGTCAAACCAAGACAGGCGTTTTACTTTGTGTAAATTATTTCATCACCACAGCTCTCAAAATGGTGAAGGAAAACATTGTAAGAAAACCGGGATGTCATACAATCGAAAATTTAAAGACATGTGACATCTACCATGCCGCACCGCACTGGGTCCGCCTCGTGGATTATGGCACATGAGGAGGCCTGTGTCTCAGCAGTGAGAACATTATACGAGTAGGCTAATTATGTTAAGTTATGCTATATTCTAGGTGTGATCGCACCATCATAGAACTCAGTATTTTATTATTATAAGACTCGCTTGAGTATCTGTCACTAAAAACTGAACCTACATTCTGGCAAATGAATGAATTGGATTTATTCATTTGCCCGAATGTAGGTACAGTTTTCAATTTGAAATGGTATGCGATGATGTGTTCGCCATTCACTGTGTTATTAAAGAATCTTTGTTACCAGAAGTGACAACAATTTGATACAAACATTAAGGTGACACTTGTCCACATTTTTTCCACACAAACTTCGGTAGTCTATTACTCCACTGTCCGAAAATGCACATCAAAAATTACACATGGTACGATTTTGTCTCGTTATTAATATTGTCTGTATGGAAACAGAATACTAAAATAAAAAAGCCATTAAAAAGTTATGAGCCAACAAAGATTCGTTTTTCCTGCTAATTTAACCTAACTTTGGGCGTGTTTAAGTAATAAAAGAAGTGTAAAATCTCAAAAACTAAGTCAGTACCGACAAAGTTCAATTATCGATAACTTCAATAAACTTTATTGGTCATTGATTTATGCCGTGGTTTTTTCATAAAACCCGATCTTCCGAAGGACTTTTCTTAACTTTTTCGCGAATGTTTTGCTATAAATGCTCCTGCATCTCACTCAATAACGTTATGCGTGTAGACTAGCGTCTAACTGCTCATCTCTGATACTATCTCTGACGGATACGAAGCCTGGTGAGACAGCGTGATTTTTAGCCAGGCCCACCAGTGAGTTTGAGCCCGCGAAAAGTGTCGCCATAAATAAGGATATTGGCGAGTAAAAGTTTACAGTATAAGGGCACAAACATACAAACTAGGTAAACAAAACTAATTTAAGGCTAAATTTAATTATACCTTAGATCCTGCAAATATTCCTGGAAAACAGAAGAGAATTTAATGAAATTTTGCTGCAGAAATTTTAATGCAGCTTGACAAAGAACGTTAATTTATTCAGCTGCATCTGTCTAATGAAAAACCGGTTCCCAGAAATGTGCTGTGTAAGAAATATGTCTTTATCGTATCGCAATTATTCATTTTCATTTCAATATGCTTTGACCAGACTATGGCCTGACAGAGTTAAGGAATCCACAGACCGCCTAAGCGAGACACCGACGCGACTCTAGTAGAACCAAAACATTAAGTTTTCATAGAAATTGTCTAATACAGTCTCGTCGAGAGCGTCTGCAGGAAGCTTTAGCGAGTGCCTCGCAAAGATCTCCTATTGTACAGCTATGTCTGCACAGAGAGCACGACAAGAAGTGAGGCTCGATTGTAATGTGGCTACACAGTCGCACTGTGGCTCATCGGAGTAACTGACTAAGTTGTAATCGCAGCGGGGGCCACCTAGCTCCCTAGTCAGTTAAGAGTTTTTCAGTTGGGCCATGGTAGTTGGTGGCCAGCTGGCAGCTTTTCTGCAAGCTGAACATACTCAGCTAGACGTGGATGTTACAGCAGACACAGTTTAAATCGTACCGCCCTAGAATTGCCGTCAACATCATCATCATCTTTGGTTAATCTATATGCGCAAATACGAATAAACCAGTCAGCTATCCATCTCTGTGTTTAATTGACGTCCCATTTAGCGACGAGAAATTCGAATTCCAATTGCGTGTATTATTGTAAAGAATACCTAATGCCAATCGGTCGACTAGATCCATTTGACATTAATTCGAAGCAGTGGCCGTCGTATATTCGCCGGGCTAAACAATACATATTAGGTACTAAATGAGGTTAAAGAAAACTTGTGTGTGCCATTATTAATTACAGTTGTGGGTGCTCCGGCGGATCCAGAGACGAATAAATTTGACGAATAGCTTTTTTCCGACCTCAATATAGGTCATATATGTATAATGTATCATCATCATCATCACCATCAGCCTATATAATGTTCCCACTGCTGGGACACAGGCCTCCTCTCGGTGAGAGGGAGTGGGCCGTAATCCACCACGCGGGCCCAGTGCGGGTTGGTAGATGTCACATGTCTTCGAATTTTTGGTTCTAGGAAATGCCGGTTTCCTCACGATGTTTTCCTTCACCGTTTTGAGAGCAGTGGCGATTAAATAATTTACACAAAGTAAAGCGCCTGGCTGGGTTCGAACTTACGACCTACAACTCGTAAGTCGCGGCCGGTACCACTTGGCCACCACTGCTCACGTATAATGTATATCACATTTAAATTATAAAGAATACTGTTCATGTTCATCCCTAGGAGACCCTCTGTCTATCTATCTAATAAGGCTAACCACAACCAAAATTTCTCTTGTATTATGTGACTATGATTTCCTATCTAACTTAAGTACTCCTTAAGTAGGAAACCATTTTATTGACTGATTCGAGTTCGTTCCATTTTATTGCAAGTCCCTTAGAATAACCTCTAATGTCTTGCTGGATCTACAATGTGTACTGGTATTGAAGAAACGCGCAATTCTAATGTTGATACCATTAATTACATTACGTGGAGGCATTCCATGACTTTTAATGAGAGAAGAAAACGCCAAAATTCTTACGACAAGATTAAAATGAAATGCTTTGTGAAGTGAATGGCTGCCGTGACTCCGTGTGGGATTTGGAAACGAAAAAACAAAATGCCATGGCAATTTTGTAAAGAGGATTTTTTATTTGGTATGCGATACAAGTAAGTACGGTAAAGTCTTTTATATGTTCGTCAGTTTCAAATTATTTCCTTTATCAATATAAGACACTCCGGTATGTGCAGACTATAACATAGAAAACTACATTTAATTACTTTGTAATCAAAGATAATAATACAAATTGCCTGAGACACACGGTCGCGAATCGTATTTTAATCAACATACAATTCTCGACGGTAACAATTATGTGTTCACAAAATTATAATCATTTAAAATCACCAATACAATCGAATTAGATATACTATTTTATGAAATACATACATACATACACCCGAAAAACATAACCCTCCTGCTGGTGCAATCGGATAAAAAGTCACTAAATGGATGTAGGTAGTTACGGTTGCGAATCCTATCCTACTAATATTATAAATGTGAAAGTTTGGATGTTTGTTACTCAATCACGCCAAAATGGCTGAACGGATTTGGATGACATTTGGCACAAAGATAGATTATAGCCTGGATGAACACATGAGATACTCTTTATCCCGGTAGTACGTTCCCGTGGAATAATTTTCGACCTCCACGCTAGCGAAGACGCTGGCAAAAGCTAGTCATATTAACATACAATCTTGCACTGACCTGCCAGAATTTCGCGGGATACCCTGGAGCATTCACCTTAACTGTTGGAATCTGTCAGTGTCATATTTTTTATTCGGTCTGACAGTACAGAAGATGGCTGAATGTCATACTGCGGTATTGCAATCACCACACAAAAATTATAGCCGAAGTATTCCAATTACAACTAAATATGATTCGCATTTGCAACAAATATGGCTCTATACATAATTATAATAATTAAAATCACCAATACAACCCTCCAAGTTCATTTAATCCCATTGAATGATTTTTCCATGAAATGTCCACACTGACCAGCCAATTGCAAAAAAAATGAACGAAAATTTAAATTTTGCGATCTAACCTGGCGCTAAGGTGACGAAAATATTTTGGACATGGTTGTACAAGTATTTCATTTAAATGTTTATGTCACATAATCGAGCAGTTCCAACTCGAAGTAGGTGCCCGAATTTTTGTAGAGGTTATTAAGTAGGTATGATTGCATGCTTAGCCGCGGTATCTACATACTTTCATAGTTATCGAGACCCAACATTACGTGCATTTTTTCGATTAATCTTCAGTTTCGTGAAAAGTTTGAGTTACTTTATTTCTGCGTCCATTTTTTTAAATAGAAATAGGATATAATGCTGCCTTTTGTCCGGCACTGTACGTGACGGCTTTTATCCGGCTCGTGTTCATACATAAAGCTAACATATGTAGTACATTCTGTTCGAAAGCTAGTACGGATATCGAATAAAAGCCACTGCACGTGGTGCTATAACCTTTTTATATGGACCAGAGGTCTCGAATCAGAGTTATTTCATTGAGTATTTATTGCTTCGGGTATTGGTAACGCGTTGAACGCTCTCTACTACAAAATAATGGGGTGTTTACGAGTTTATATGTAAACAGTTTGGGAAGTTTGCGGGTACAAATTGGATAATAATTTAAGCTTAAACTTTACTTAACATAACATAACATTACGCCTTGTTTCCCCGAAGGGTTGGGCAGAGGTGTAAACTTAATTGTGACTTAATCGCGATTAAGTGATTACAGGAACTTGCTTTAAAGATTTCTTCTCTTAGTTCATTACTTGAGTACCTACATCATTTGAATCCAGCAATAAATAAACAAAGATTTAATTACAGTCCAAGTACTTACCTTTAAACAGGACATTTTTTTAATCAGTGCGCAAACTGTAACCATGAATTCAGCATTTATCATTATAGACCCTAGCGTAGACAGTTTTCGTCGGTTTTACAAAAAAAAAACAGCTCTTCCATACATTTTAACCACGTGACATAGAAAAGTGCAATACCAACTGCACTTTTCTATGAAACAGCTGATAAAAAATTGCACGGGTTAAAAATTTACCCTGTATATTATTACATAAGTATGTCGCAGTTATCATATGGTAAGCACTAATCTCGAAAGCAATTGCGTATGGATTGGCATCAGGCATTATTCAGCATTTGTATGGCCTTATTGAAATCCTGTATCAGACGATACCAGTTTACGTACATGTTGGATACAATGCTTTGTTTCAATATTATTTCAAGATAATTGATTGCCATATTCATTAGAAACAATTAATATCTCCCATTTTGTTACTCAACATTTTGACCTTTTATAATTACTGAAAGTTGAAGTTCCATTTTCAATCATATAAGCCTCCAGTAATTTTAATACTAGTGAAGCGCTATGCGTAAATGTAATAGCACCGTTTCGAGAAATAAATTATTTAGAAAGTATGGAAAAGTAGATACTATCTAGTCAAGAGTACCTACACTCTAGACTAGACACTGAGGGGTTTATTTATAAACGATGCCTAACGTTAAAACTGTATGGTTATTTTAAGCAACGTTTATAAAAAAAGAGGTAATTTTTAATTCATTGTTACCACAACAATGAACAATGAACATTTGAGTATTAAGAAAATTTTGAAAATTCAACTATTCAACTAACTCATCATCATCTGCCTAGCCTTTGCCCAACTATGTTGCGGTCGGCTTCCAGTCTAACCGGATGCAGCTGAATATCAGTATTTTATATGGAGCGACTGCCTATATGACCTCCACAACCCAGTTACTGGGTAATACGATACCCCTTGGTAAGACTGGTTGTCAGACTTTCGGGTTTCTGACGACCCGTAACGACTGTCAAAGATCCACAATTGACAGCCGGGACCAACGGCTTAACATGCTTTCCGAGGCACGGAGGGGTCTTGGTATGTTAAGATAGTCACCCATCCACGGACCAACCGCGGCAAGCGTAGCTTAACCTGATCGATCGAGCCGTGCGGCTATTGTAACTTAGCCACAAGCCCCTACAACTATTCAACTAACTAACCAACATAATTATGAAGCTCGTCCTATCTGCGAAATGTTTCTAGCTTCTACATTAGTACGGTATTTAACTTTTTATCGCGAGCAAAGTAGGCACAACCTGGTTTTCTGTTTCACAGACTTTCGCACGCTGTGGAACGAATTTTACCGCATTGTGTCCCAAACAGGAGCACAGTGATACTGCGGTTATATTCAATATGCAAACACTAGGCCATCCCACGGCACAGACCTCCCGTGACTTCCATTTGCATGAAAATTGGGCAGCGCCAATAATGTTGTAGGTAAAACGGAATTTTTGTTATTTATAAAATGTAGCAAATTAGTTAGAAAATGCTGTAATGGCAATAAAAGGCATTCTTTGTTAGGAGTTGTGAAAAGCGACTTAAATTGATGTCAAGAGGGTGGACAGTGACGTGAGCCGTCATTCTGTGCTCTATTTTGTCACATATTATATTTCCTCATGTCTGTAGCCTCACTTATGCTCACTTATGGTAATATTTACTTTTGCACAGTACCATACTTGTAACGGCAGTCCGATCACGGTGGTGACGGAAGTAACTGGTGCTTATAACACAGGAGTCCTCCTACTTTAAGCCCAGTTGCACATATTTTGTATCTTGCTAGTTACTTATTAGGTCTAATTTAAAGTACAAGAATTGTTAAAGGTCTTGAACAAATAAATAATTACTATTACTTATGCGCAAACTGGAGCTTAGACACCAGCGATAGTAATTATCGTTACCCGTAAGCCAGCAAGCGGAACCGAGAACTAAGTACCTATAACGATGCCAGTTTTGATCCTACAATGTCTACCTATCTTTTCCAAAATAGTCCCAGTCTTAAGGTGGAAGCTCATAAGTAGCCCGCGATTTTTTTTTTTTGTAGACCCGGCGAAAAATTTCTGCGCTAGGGAGTCTAGAATGATATGCTGGATTCATGGTTACAATTTGCGCACTGGATAAAAACGTTTCCTGTATTATATATAAATAAAAAGAAAAGTCCTGATTGACTGACTGACTCATCAACGCCCAGCCCAAACCATTGGATCTAGAAAGCTGAAATTTTGTACAGAGGTTCCCTTTATAATGTAGACACGGAATAAGGAAGGATTTTTCGAAATTCAACCCCTAAGGGAGTTAAATAAAGAAGTGAAAGTTCCGCGCGGGCGAAGCCGTTGGCAAAAGCTAGTTTTCAATATTCTTCTAAATCAGAATTGATAGTGTGTTACGCAATAGGGTGCTGGCACTGACCTACAAATTCCAAAGAACGTTAAAAAAAACGAATTTCGCTGTCCATTCTGGAGCTTCCACCCTAATATAGAAATTATTCGCACTACAGACAGCGTATTCTTAAATAAGAAATTTGTAAGAGATGAGTCTGTGTTCAAGTGTTACTGGCATGAATTACCGTCTCACTTCAAGAACAAGATTTATAACAATATTATAAGACGCGCTTTGTCTGTAACCTCATAACCATTTCTGATTTATTTCTTCTGTTTTGGTAATTTTATATCATTTTATTCGCTAGTTCGCAACTGGCGTGCTTGAATGACTAGATGTATAAACGTTAACGAAGCAAAAGGTGGCGTTCTGTAAGTTCTGTGTACACACGGCTACACATCAAGCTATACATTTCCAGTTTACGCTGAACTCGCACTGTACGGAAATCCTATACAATGCGGGATCAGCTTATACTGGAAATGTAGAGCTTGATGTGTAGCCGTGTGTACCATGGAATGAGAGCATGAGTTTATGTATGTGTTTATACGTAGGCATTTTTATAATATCAAATAATAGCAGACCAACACAGAGAACCAGGTCCTAACAGAGACATAATTCCAGATAAAGGAACCTCCAAGCGTAAAGCACCGCATTCTGTATCAAGTACTTTATGCAACTGACTAACAAGAGCCCTTCAGGTATTGTCGAAGCTCTTGGCCATTTGTCCATTAGCCGTAACAACTCGGTAGATACAATTACCGTCGTATCCATTTCCCAAATATGACCACCCTTGTGTGACAAGTAAGGCCAAGAAAGATGAAGCAATCAAGTGTTGATTGCTTCATCTTTCTTGGCTTTCACGTTTCATCATACTAAGAAAAAATACATCTGATTTTTCTGAACAAAATTGGGAGAATCTGTTCGTTAATATATAATATCACACGTAGCTTCAGTCCAATTCCACTAGAAGCCACGAGTTTGTAATGAATGCGGTTGCGTTTACGTTGAAAGGGGAAAAACATAGCCACAGTAACATTATGTATAAAATATTAGACACCGAAAACCCTTTTTACTTCGTCCACGTAAATGTAAAAGTGCGTGCACACCAGAAAATGCGTATCAAATGTTCAGATGTTGTACGAATATGTCACAGCAATTAAGTCCGTGTTGGTGTATTCCACCCAGATTTGCCGATGTGTAAACACCTTTATACAAAAATTTAATTTGAATCTGAATTCAAATCTGAACAACAAACATGTATCAACGAAATATTGCATTGTGAACTGTTATTTATTTTTAAAAAACAGGATCAGTTTTCTCCCCGGAAAACAATTCCAATTACCAACTATTGTGTAGTTCTGAAAACCGACAGATACCAACTTTTAATAAAGGCAATTATGGAAGGTAGAATTCTTGGTAAAAGAAAAAGTTCGGAATAAAATTGCCAACGCTGAACATCTCTTGCTTGGCAAAGGAGAGAATTTGTTCCACAAATATGGTTTCAAGCCTCGTTAAAGTAGAGTATTATATCAAATGAAGAAGCGCCCATATCGATAGCACAGATAGCCTCCAACAAAACATAAAACAGTATAAAATATCGATCGTCAATGACGTAGGTAGGTTGATTTCACTAAATAAATTACCGTGTGTCTCTTTACGGTTTCATTCCGCCCACAAAGGCCCTATAATTATAAGCAAATGTTGGCATACGAAGATATTTGTATCAGGTTTACTGTATGAGCAACATGGCAAATAAATTATCAGATTGCCAATTGCTGTGAACGCTGTAGTCTGACGATATATTTACGTAAATGGAGATCAGAGATGATATAACTGCTTATAAAAAGGAATAGGTAGAATAATAATTAAGGACTTTCTTATTTTAACGACAATTAAATAATGAAAAGGACAAAATTCAAACATTTTCGTTTGCTTTCAATTAGGTGGAGATACATTTATTCGTTGTCTCTACGACTATTCATATTCCGTTGGTAACCAAAAAAGTAATTGTTTCAGAAGTGAACTTGAGTTTTTAGCAGAATTATTAAATGGGATAAAGTTATATGACAAGGGGAGATTTTGTACAACTTTGTAATTTTAAACAAATAACTTTTCAATGGTACTCCTGATGGTGCTTTAAAATTCGATGACTTAAATTCTTGTTTATATTACTACTTGTTGGGGCTTGTGGCTAAGTAATATTAGCCGTACTGGTCGATCGACCAGGTTAACCTACGCTTGCCACGGTTGGTCAGTGGATGGGTGACTAGACATACCAAGACCCGGCCGTGCTTTGGAAAGCACGTTAATCCGTTGGTCCCGGCTGTCATTAGTGGATCTTTGATAGTTTTGACAGTCGTTACGGGTCCCGTATGTGTCGCCGGGCGTAAAAGAATAGCACCATCCCATTTCTTCCAGTGGGTGTCGTAGAAGGCGACTAAGGGACTTACTAGAGAATGGGCAGCAGCGTTCTCTATGCGTGTATTTTACCATCATACTGCGATCGCCAACCCGCCTGCCAAGTGTGGCGATTATGGCAAAACCCCCCATGACTGGGGGAGGCCTATGTCCAGCAGTGAAGTCTGACACCCAGTCTTACCAAGGGTTATCGTATTACCCAGTTACTGGGCAGATAGGCAGTCACTCCATGTAAAATACTGGTATTCAGCTGCATCCGGTTAGACTGGAAGCCGACCCCTACATAGTTGGGAAAAGGCTAGGCAGATGATGTTTACTACTTGTTTGTACGCACGGCTACACATCAAGCTATACATTTCCAGTATAAACTGAACTCGTATTGTATAAGATTTCCGTACAGTGTGAGATCAGCGTAAACTGGAAATGCATAGCTTGATGTGTAGCCGTGTGTACATTGAAGAAATGTACAAATAAGTATGTGGAATCAGCCCCGACCTACGAGTTTACAGGTCGTAAATTTGAACTCAAGCACTTTTTGTATTTAATTTCATCACCAGTGATCTCGGTGAAGGAAAACATCGTGAGGGAAGCAAAATGTCTTAGAACCAAAAACTTTAAGACATATGGCATCCACTAACCCGCACCAGGCCCGCGTGGTAGGTTATAGTCCCCCTTCTCATAGAGAAGTGGCCTGTGTCCCAACAGTGGGATCATATTATGCTTATTGAACTTGGATATTAGTGTGGTACTAGTTGGTAGCCTAAGTTTAGCGTTTTAACTGTTCACCTTCCATTTTTATGACACTCGAAAGAAAGAAGTATTGTTTTAGAGATCCACTCATACTTAATTTGATTCGGTAAATAATTATGTGATATCCGCCATTACAATCCCTTTGATTAACATTTACTACTCCGATAAAATCACCCCTCACACGCATAAAATAAGAATTCTATAAATAAATGGTTAATTTCAGTCCTTCTTTCCTATTATCGGCCTCAAACTGGTATATATAACAGTAATTTATTGTTCGCAAACTCAATGAACTAAGGGCCTGTAGCACAAGCGATACTTTGAGAAGTTTTGATCGGCGTTATTAGCTACATGTACACAATACCTTAACTGAACAAATTCTAAAGTGAGGGTGCCATAAGTGGGATCAATTTATACCTTACTAGCTTTTGCCAGCGGCTTCGCCCGCGTGGAGGCCGATTTATTATATAGATAAACCTTCTTCTTGAATCACTATGTTTATTGATGAAGACCGCATTCAAATCTGTAGCGTAGTTGTTTATACTGTGTAAAGAGAACAATTCCATGTAAAGAAAAAGCTGCTTTCTTAGAAGAAGCCGACAAACACGACGACAAGCTGGACAAAACAAACGTCCAGTGTTTTTCATTAACCCTGGATCGCAAGAGCAGAAAGTCATGTGAAGAGGTTTTGCCCAGTTGTGGAAAGATTCAGGCTGACAGTAACAGTAACACTATTAATGCATCACAAAAGCAAAGTGGTATTGTATTTGTCCATCAGGATTTTTTCAGTAGCAGACGAGATTTGTGCCCGGTTGATGATGGCAATAGGCTCGCCCTCTATTAATTGGCGAATCGTGGGTTGACTATAGGTACACCTCTGGCTAATCCTTCGGGTAATACAATCGATACAGTCTTTTCCCAAGCGTGGCGATTTTGGCAAATCCTCCCCCCCCCCCCCATTTTGGGGGAGGCCTATGTCCAGCAGATGATGATGAGTCTTTTCCCAACTATGTTGGGGTCGGCTTGTTGATGCCAACCTTGTTCCACACACTGTTAAGTATAGACCTCATCGCTTTTATGCCATTTTTCCCTAGTCTGTGCGGGTCTCATCCAGAAAAAAATATAGTCAGAATAGGCATCTGCCTAGATTTTTCTCAACTATGTTGGGGTAGCTGAGTACCAGTATTTTACATGGAGCGATTGCCTATCTGACCTCCACTACCCAGTTACTGGGTAACACGATACCCCTTGGTAAGATTGGTAGTCAAACTTTCGGGCTTCTGTCGGACGACTCGTAACGACTATCAAAGCTCCACAAATGACAGCCGGGACCACTGGCTTAACGTGCTTTCCGAGGCACTGAGGAGTCTCGGTATGTAAAGATGATCACCCATCCACAGACCAACCCCAGCAAGCGTAGCTTAACCTGATGGATCGATCCGTGCGGCTGTTATTACTTAGCCACGAGCCCCTCTCTCGCTCATTGATAATACTTAAAAAAAATATGGATTGTACAATTTTAGCTAATACTAAACACTGGTCATTAATTTCCGATTCTAATGTGCCCTCTGCCTTCCAAAAGTCAAGCAGAACATTCCCATGTAATTAATGCCCATGTACTTATACATAACTTAATGGCTGTAGTTAAGTCCGTCCAGCTAATATATGGCCACCTTTGTTGCAGACTTAGTTATTTGAACACGAACTATTGTTTATTTGGGTCAATTCCAACGGACGGCTGTGGCACGACTTGGAAGGGAAAATTATAGCCATGTCGTGGATGAGAACAAAAGGGTAATGTGGGTAAAGGATAACAACACAGCCTCTACAAAAGATTAAAGAACGAGTCCTTTTTTCTCCACCCTAATTGCGTAACATACTATTAATCAGTATCTAAAACATTTGATAATCCATTGCTTCATTTGTTGGAAGCAAGTATCTGCTCAGCAACGTAAATAACGCAATGAATGTTGTTAAACTGTCAAAATGAAACCCATTCCTACTGTTAGTGTGTTATGCAATTACAGCGCTGGTTTGTCTGTGATGTTAAGAAACTATTCACTACATAACCATTAGCTTTACCTACAGAATTTCCATAAATCAAGCTTAAGGGGAATCTAATCGCAGGCGCGAACTCACTGGTGGGCGTGGCTAAAAAACGAAACGCTGTTTCACCAGGCATCGTGTCCGACAGAGGTAGTATCAGTGATGAACTGTTAGACGCTAGTCTATACGCACAACGTTATTGAGTGAAATGCAGGATCATTTATAGTAACACAGGCGGGTAAATTTTTTAGAAAAGTCCTGCGGAAGATCGGGTTTTATGAAAAAACTACTGCAAAAATCAATAACCAATAAAGTTTATAGAACTTTTCGATATTTGAGCTTTGTCGGTACCAACTTGGTTTTGCAGATTTTACACTTCTTTCATTACTTAAACACGCCCAAAGTTAGGTTAAATTAGCAAGAACTTTTTAATGGATTTTTATTTTACTATTCTGTTTCCATACAGACAATATTAATAACGAGAAAAAACCATACCATTTTGATGTGCATTGTCGGACAGTGTAAGTATCTAGTAATAGACTACCGAAGCTTGTATGGGAAAAATGTGGACTAGATTCACCTGAACAGAACACAACAGAACAGCCGTTTAATGAACATGTCTTTTCTCAATTTAGGAAAGCAAGATGAAACTTCATATCATTTTCAACCTACCTATTATCACGTTGATGCTTTGTAATTTACCAGACGAAGTTAACGCACAATTTTCCTGTACCGTACAAAATAGAAACAAGCAAGTCATCACGCCCTGTGCTCCCACACACGTGAATGAACTACAGGAATCAGACACCGTGTTAACGTAGAGGAAAAGGTTTCAGAAGGACCATTAATAACCAACCCGCACTGGGCCCGCGTGGTGGATTACGGCCCACTCCCACTCACAGAGAGGAGGTCTGTGTCCCAGCAGTGGGAACATTATAGGCTGATTATAAATCTACCAAAAACATTTTCCGGGACTTACAGAATTATTGACGGAATGTGGGGTGCAACATAAAACCTAAACCAGTGAATGTATGTAATATTTTTTTTCGGAGAAGGAATTGCATACCTAGTACCTGCGTATTAAGAATGCGTACTAAGAATTGGCACTGATCTAAAACAGTAGTTTTGTATTGTAGTTTTGGTAAGTAAAAATTTCAAAACCGCATGTTAATTAACATTTTCAGCAGTAAACTGAATAAAAATGGATCACAAAAAACTATGCAAATGGGTATTTTAATAAATAAAATGACTAAATGGGCAATTAACAAATTGGAATTAAGGTAAGAAATCTTACATGGAAGCAGCGCTCGCGCTGATATTCACAGTTATCACCTAACCTAACCCATTTCTGCCAGAGGTGCGCGGCGGGTTGTTCGAAAGAGATACTCGTACCGTGGCCCCTGGCACACAGGCAACTGAAGGAATGCGGGTGGGTTTTAATCAGTAAAAGTCTCCTGCTCCACCCAGAGCGGAAGAAGTTATTTGATGATATTTCCCACTCTCAAAAAAAAAAAAGTTACCCAATTGGATAGAGAGCCCTGGCTTAGTTACTGCGACCGATTCGGCTCTCGCGTGGTTGGTCACAGTTACAACCTAACCTATAAATTGCCGAACTATTTATCCATCGCATCGGCCTGTTACAACTATTTTACCGGCCATTCATTTATTACTCTACTTGAGTATGATTTGTACTGATAGTATAGGATGAAATAACTGACCATTTTTATTTTTAGTAGAAGGTATTCATATTTTACTGCCACACCAATTTACCAACCTTCGGAAAAATTTTATTAATGCCCATTTGTTTTTTCAACTGATAGTAATGCCCCTAGATAATCTTTAGGCAATTAACATTTATAAAAATTATAATAACCCCTAAGAATTTTTCGTTACTTCAAGTCTGAGTGGGTCAAACGGGCACAGCTTGCTCGTGAACTATAAAAAGTGGAAATAAACTAGTTAAGTAGCTATCTATATTCGTGATCGTTATTAATGGTCCTTCTAGAACCTTTTCCTCTACGTAACCCGGTGTCTGATTCTTGTAGTTCATTCACGAGTGTGTGGGCAGCACAGGGCGTGATGACTCGCTTGTTTCCTTGTTGTACGGTACAGAAAAATTGTGCGCCAACTTCTCAACGTGTTTTGATGACATCAGCACAATTTCAGGCTTAAATCTAACTTCATTTTGTGGGGTTCATTCGTCAAAGTAGCAGTGGGTGCCCTTTCTGTTATAGCGGAAATTGTTTCGTAAAAATTGTGAACGTAATTTCTTTTTTAAGAATTGAAAAGAGATATAGAGTTATTCGTAGTGCCATCTATAGCTATAGATACTACTCTATAAAGGAGCAATTTATTCATCAAGTAAGCAATAAATATAAAAAATACAGTGAAATTATAATTTATCAGTTGTCTAGAACCAATGTTTGACCAGCTCAACAAACTTTGTTGGCATTTTAATAAATGACTGAAAGGTACTTCTTCATTAATTTATATTGTTTCTATTCTCAACATAATGGAATCCCAATTGGGTAGGATACTTTTATGTTGATTAAAAAGAAAACATTATTGTAAACATTCACAGTCTCGTACTGCGTTATAAATTATTCACTTATTTCCCAGAAGCAGTCGCATGAAAATTTTAAACTATTATGAGCTCAACGCTCCTGCGATTTCAATAACAGGAGTGTGAAATAAACAAACTGAGGTAATGCTAACACTGCTATATAAACACAAGTTACATAATTCTCTTCATCATCATCATCATTTCAGCCGAAAGACGTCCACTGCTGGACATAGGCCTCCCCCAGAATGGCGGTTTTTGCCATAATCGCCACGCTTGGCAGGCGGGTTGGCGATCGCAGTATGGTGGTAAAATGCATAGAGAACGCTGCTGCCCATTCTCTAGTAAGTCCCTTAGTCGCCTTCTACGACACCCACGGGAAGAAATGGGATGGTGCTATTCTTTTACGCCCGGCGACACATACGAGATAATTCTCTTACATACATATAATAAATTGTTAGAATCATCTTTATTATGTACATCAAAAAAAATCATAATATTAGCTTATGTAATGTTCTCACTGCTGGGACACAGGCCTCTTCTCTGTGAGAGGGAATGGACCGTAATCCACCACGCTGCGCCCGCGTGGTGGATTACGGTCCATTCCCTCTCACAGAGAAGAGGCCTGCGTACGTAAATGTACTTAACCTGCTGACCAGAACATTAAATAGGTGAAATCCTGCTAATAAACGTAAGGAGGATTTATTTAGAATGGGAATATTAAACGCTGATTACGTAATCAGCCTAAAATATTCCCATTGCTGGGACCTAGATCTCCTCTCTCAGAGAGGGAGTGGGCTGAAATCCACCACGCGTGCCCAGTGCGGGTTGGTACATGTCATATTTCTTCAAATTTTCGGTTCTATGACATGCCAGTTTCCCTACGATGTTTTCTTTCACCGTATTGAGAGCAGTGATTAATAAATAATCTGCACAAAGTAAAGCGCCTGCCTGAGTTCTGAACCTACAAAATGAAAAAAAAAAAATATTTTATTTCATATAAACCTGCATGGGCACTTATGAAACGTCAGAAGCTAGGTGCACGGTTCCAAATTCTTGTTTCCTATGGAGAAGAGCCGGCAAGAAACTCCCTGGTTACTCTTTTACTACGACCTACTAGTCACCACTGGGCCAGCCGTGATCTAAAAATGTAAGGTATACTCGTATATAAATGTAAACATTTTACAAGAGTTGACACAACGGCCGGGCTTATCGGTAAAAGCACACAAATTATTATTATTTGTTTTTATTTATGTGATTTGATTGTATATTGATACGTCATTGGATGGCAACTCCTGTGGGATAGAGCTTTATACGCACATTTACATTAATATTTAAAGTCTGGCCATAAAAAAGCAGATATGATTGTGAAAAGCAACTCGTTATTTCAATTGAATGGTAAAATGGATCTGTCAGAAATTACTCGAAAGTATACACGAAGTTAAAGGCCGGTGTATGTGAGAATACGACAGCTAACTTAACTGTCTTAAGATTCACAATTAACTTCTTATTCAATAAATAATTTCAAATAATTCTTTATAGTTTCCCCCCTCTAGGTACTCATTTCAAACCAGCAAAATGGATCTATAATTCCATTCTATTGAAGTTTTCATTTAACAGACCGTAGTTATACCTCTAAACTGGAAGTAAACATAAAATTAAATTTCAACCGGAATACGAACTTTCTCCATTACACGTTAAATTAACAGCTTGTTAATATTCAGTGGCCCGTTAAGGACTTTCCGTTCTATTATCTAAATACGACGGAAGGGAATTCGCACCCTGACGCAATAGGAAGGGCCCGTCTCAATAGTTTGGGTTTTGGGACGCCCTTTAGGCCTGCCTACCGTATTCATGTAACTACATCTCTACTGTGTTTCGTGAATACATTAGAATTTGTATTTTACTAGTAATTTTCCCTTTTTCCATAGAGGGGCTTGTAGCTTAGTAAACAGTCACACGGGTCGATCGATCAGGTTAAGGTACGCTTGTCGCAGTTGGTCCGTGGATGGGTGACCATCGTTACATACCAAGACTCCTCTGTGCGTGGGAAAGCACGATAAGCCGTTCTTCCCGGCCGATTATACATCAATTTTAATATCGACTGTTTATTAGTGATTGTCATGGTAATCATGTCACTTGGTTCAAATAGGTTAATTTTATTAATGTAGATTTTTTTACATATTGTGAATGAGAGAAAGTTGTAGGCCTTACGGTCTAGATTTGTAGACGATTTTCTATTCTGTATTTTCATTCCTCTACTGTGGTACCTATTGACAGGCCTGCACTGTCCTCCCATGCCTATTTTCACTGTAATGTGAAAACTTTGTAAAAGCCAATATTTTTAAAAAGAGTAGCCGTGGAGTTTCTTGGCGGCTCTTTTCCTTATGAAGCGACCAATTGGAATCGTGCATCTAACTTCTGACGTTTCATAAGTGCCCATGCAGGTTTATGTGAAATATAATATTTAGATTTTGGTTTTGATATTTTGATTTTGATGATGATGATGATGACTGGAGGTTTTCGGCAAACAACTCACGGATTAGATCCTTTTAAACTACAAAATAACCCATTGGCCGACATAAGTCGCCTCAACTCTACAATTCCACTTTTTTAAGTGTACCTAAATATACAAGATTTACGTGTGAGTCTTTCAAAACGTAAACATAAAAATGTTTGACGGAATCCCTGAAAAGTCTTTGGTGCTCATTACTCAATGTCTGCATAGCAAAAACGTTCTGCTGCTTCATTCAAAATAAATTTCAGGCACTTACAAGTTGCGAAGAAGACTCTTACCTATTTTACAAGAAACTAGCAGCACGCCGCGGTTTCACCCGCGTAGTTCCCGTTCCCGTGGGAATACGGGGATAAAATATATATAGCCTATGTCACTCGGGGATAGTGTAGCTTTCCAACAGTGAAATAATTTTTCAAATCGGTTCAGTAGTTTCGGAGCCTATTCAATGCAAACAAACAAACAAACATTTATGTTATAAGAAACTAGCTATTGCCAGCGGCTTCGCCCGCGTGGAGGTCGAAAATTATCCCACGGGAACGTACTACCGATACCGGGATAAAAAAATATCCTTTGTGTTAATCCAGGTTTATGAACTATCTGGGTGTCAAATATTCAAATCTGCACCGCGTGAAGTGAGCTGTCAGTGTCATCCCACTGATGCTAGGGATTGACCAAGCATTAGGTGAAATGACACTGACAGCTCACTTCACGCGGTGAGATGTTTACAGAATCGACATGCTGTTCGGCAATTTTTGCGTGAGTAGCAAACATCTAAATATATTCACTTTTACAATAATAAGAGGATACTAGCGGACTTGGCAGACGTTGTCCTGCTCCAACAGCGCCACCTCCGGATCCAATTGTGAATTTAAACCATCAAGTATACCTTCCTAAACACACGCAAAACATTCATCATAATCGGTCCAGACGTTTAGAAGGAGTTGAGTGACATACACACGCACAGGAGACAAGATGAGATGAGTGCAATTTTAGAGCAACTTAAGACTAACTTCTTTCATATTATTCTTAAGTCACTTAACACTTGATTTCGTGTACTCCGTTCTGTTCATAAACTTATGAACACTTATTCTTGTCAATCGTATTTTGATAGTTAATTAATTAGTGTGACACCTCATCAGTTACCTAATGCCTATTAACTAATTGCTGTATGTGAATATTGAATTGATATACATATGTAGTACCGGTTTTCAATTACTCGGTTCATTAGTACTTGAAGCATGCTTCAACTATTAAGTAGTTCCTAAGTAAGGACATACGTAGTAGGTCTTGTGCAAGTATGTGTTAATACCTCGTGAACCTTCGTTTCGTATTTATGTATTTGGTTCAAACGATCGCAATTTCGCTCAAGTACGTATTTTTACTTTACCTGCTGACCAGAACACTAAATAGTTGAAATCCTGCTAACGTGATCAGCTTATAAATGTTCCCACTGCTGGGACACAGGCCTCCTCTCTTCGAGAGGGAGTAAGCTGTATTCCACCACGCGGGTCCAGTCCGGGTTGCTAGATGTCACATATATTCTATTTTTTTTTGGTTATAGGACATATCGGTTTCCTCACTATGTTTTCTTTCACCGTTTTGAAAGCAGTGGTGATGAAATAATTTATACAACGTAAAGCACCTGTCTGGGTCGAGCCTACGACCTACAACTCGTAACTCGCTGGTCAGAAATACTGCATAAATTATTTAAACTGTCTACCTATTTGAGTTATTTTGTTGTAGCGGTAAATAGTGTTGGCAAATCCAACAAACGAATGTCTTAGGCATAATTCATTTCCTGTTTCCTTATGTGAAATTGACACTTCTACAATTAAACCCGTTCCACTCACGTACACCATAAAGACTGCTTTCTTATTTCTGCTTCAAATACCTCAAGAACCAGCCCTGCTGCAATACGCTAACAAAAAGTAACTATCTGACACTTCAGGTTTCACTTTAATCCATTGAGCCATTCCGGAGATACGGGAACCTCTTAACCATCCCATGGGAACCCTTTGTATTTCCGGGATACAAAGTATCCTAAGTGCTGTAACGATTTCTTAAATAAGTACCCCACTTCCCTTCATATTAGTAAACACAAACACGCAAATACGATGGTGATACGACTGATAAACGATTTTATTTCTGTAAGTAGGTTTGTACATACAGCTTTCCACGCAAAAACTAGATGAGGTCGGCGTTTCCTCAGAAGAAAAGCTGAAACAAACTCAGAGGGCAGTCCCTTTTAAAGACCATGTAAATTAGTGTCTGAACTGGTATTTTGAGGAAAAATCCACACAGATTCAGTGGACTTGTCCAATCTGTGCACGCATTTATCAGTAATCATACTAATAATACCAAAGAAAGGGCATTTGGGTAGGCTGTATAAATTAGTCGAACTGCCAGACCAGGATTAAAACAAATAAAATGACATAAGTGGATTTCCATCTAACAGTTTGTGACTTTGTGCTTCCTTCAAAACAATCTGAAATAACTGAGCTTGCTCTAAACATTACTCAAGATATAAAGTACAACTGAGTTAATTAGCCGCGTGGAACTTTATTAAAGATTTCGTGCTCAGTGTTGCCACTGCCGGCAAGTTCCGGACTTATTCCGGTAAATTAACCATTACACTGATGAGAACAAAGGTTGTGCTTGTTACATGCCTAGATGCTTATATTATTATTTGTGTAAATTTTGGTTCTGCACTACTCATATAAGCTCAATCATTTTATCAAGCTGTGTCGAAAGAGTTAAAACAAATATGATACAATTAACAAAGTTAGGTCCCGTGTGGTGCCGGGCGTAAAAGAATAGCACCATCCCATTTCATCCCGTGGGTGTAGTAGAAGCGACTAAGGGACTTTACTAGAGAATGGGCAGCAGCGTTCTCTATGCATTTTACCACCATACTGCGATCGCCAACCCGCCTGCCAAGCATGGCGATTATGGCAAACTCCCCTTTCGGGGGGAGGCTTATGTCCAGCAGTGGACGTCTTCCGGCTGATAGGATGATGATGATGAACAAAGTTAGACTGGAAGCTGACCCTAACATAGTTGGGAAAAGGGTAGGCAAATTTATTTATAAGGGTTCACATGAAATTCGAAGTGCCAATAATGAAACATTTGTTTTTTCAGTTGCATACTTGAGTGAGTTTTCAAGTGATATTCACAGAACTTGTATCTGGTTTTGATCCTGAAACCTGATGCTTAAGAATCCTGATGCAAACCAGCGAGTAACCAGCACGGCTTCTCATTTTACGTCATAATAATATATAAAACTTTGACTTACTAGTAACCAGCCAGGTATGCTTTTGCCGTATTCAACGAAGAACTTTCGTATAGCACAAAATATTATGGACTTTGGCGAACTATTCTGAACACGACGTGCAACGAACAGATAGGTTGGCTACTAATTACGAACTAGCTGCAGCTTATCTATCTATCTATATAAATAAAGAGAGAAGTCCTGACTGACTGACTGACTGACTCATCAACGCCCAGCCCAAACCCTTGGACCTAGAAAGCTGAAATTTTGCACAGAGGTTCCCTTTATAATGTAGACAAGGAATAAGGAAGGATTTTTCGAAATCCAACCCCTAAGGGAGTTAAATAGGGGATGAAGATTGCGCGCGGGCGAAGCCGCTGGCAAAAGCTAGTTACTCATATATGGGTAGCATAGTAGCCATATTATAGTTACATGTGATAAAAAGCTAACAAGGAAACGGGACCCACGAGTAACAAATTGTGTTCCTTTTTAACCGACTTCAAAAAAAGGAGGAGGTTATATGTTCCACCGAACCGTTTTTTTTATGTATGTTCCCCGATTTCTCCCTCATTTGTGGACCGATTCTCAAAATATTTTTTTTATTTGAAAGAGTATACTCCTGAGGTGGTGCCATTGGTACCAAATCAGAATCTGATGATGGAATCCCAGGGAAATCGAGGGCAACCCACAAAATTTGTAGGTATTAACAATGTTTTTCATATGTTTTCTAAAGCTATTGAGACATTTGCGTATGGTCATCATCATCTCATGACGCTGAGCTGATGAAGGAAGGCACAAGTCTTTAACGGTTAGGAGTTAGGTGGAGGTTCGGGCATAACTCCGTCATATATAGACCGACACGCAAATATTTTTTTTTAGGTAGTAGTTTATTCCAAAATGGTCCCATTTAAATTTCATATAGATCTGATGATGCGTTTCGGAGAGAGACAACGGAACTCTTCGAAAAAAGACAGCAAATTAACCGCGATTGCTGCTATCGCATAAATATGCATTGTTTTGACCCCAAGGATGATGAAATTTCGAATTGGTGTGGGGTGGGTACCATAACAAAAATGTAAAAATAAAAACTTAAAAAAAAAAAAACAACCGACTTCCAAAGTGAAAAATAACTTTAATTTCGGAAGGCGGTGACCAGAAATTGATAAAATACATATTGTAATACATTGCGGTGAAATTAGAGCCATTTTATGAGCAAGTGGCTCATAAAATGGCTCTAATTTCACCGCAATTAGGCACATAATGACACCAATTATCAAACTGTGACTTTTTCATTACTATGTGTTACATTACTATTAGTTGAGTTGCTTTGTTCTTAAAAAGTTTCGATACAAAAAGGCCGTGTTCAATAGTGCAAATAAATTAATCTACCTACTGCTTGCTCATTTCACGCAACTTCGTATTTAAATAGATTATAACTTTTGTTTTCTCTGTAATAAAGAAAACTTTAAATTCCCCATTTTGTACGTGGCTAAAACCCTATTCGCGAAAAGCCAAAAAAATTGAAACCTCATTCTTTTAGGCCACGTTCCGAGTTACAATAATATCGATTTGAGCGCGCTCACACCTGTGTGCTTACTCTTGAGTTCAATTCCGATCGATCGACATTGGAATTGTGACTTTTCGTACTCTTGAGTTCGACGCTAGCGCCAAATCGTGTTTAAATTGCGTGTCTTTTTGGAGAACTAAATGAAATCGGGATCGGGCTTGGCGCGCGGTAATCGCCACTCTTGAGTTTTTTTGACAGCTGTGTATTGCATCAATATTACGCTGGGATTGTTTGTAGATTGTGATTTTTCCAATAGCAAAACTGTAACTTTTTTGAAATTGTTTTGCATTTTAGGTGGTTTTAAACAAGTAAAAGGAGTTTAATATGGCACGATTAGCAGTATTAAACAGTGTTTTACGTAATTCCCTAAAAAAGAATGGAAACAAAGACGAGAAATGTTAATGAGATTTTGGCTAAACTCAATGTATAGGTTTCTAATTAACTAGTTGATTTAATTTGATCTCATTACTATCTACATAGTTTTCATAATAAAATCCAGTTGTAAGTATTTGAGTTTTATACGGAATATTTGAAAATAGTGTAAGGTTCTCGTATAATTACGTAAGTTGAAAATGAGATTTCTTACTTATGTACAGTTTTTATTTATTTTGGTTTTAAACGATAGATATATGGATAAAACCATTTTTACAGTTGGAATTATGTAAAGCGTACCACGGGTTCCAAAGATATTCAAGATTTAATGTAAGAGAAAATATACCACACTACATTTTCATTGGTTTTCTTCAAGGTTTTTTTATTATTACTAGACACACTCAATATTGTTATTTTACATAAATAAAGAACGCCATTGGGTATTTCTTACTACAAAGGAACCAAACGCGAACAATATCTAACTGTTCTAAACAAACTAAAACTTGACTACTTTTACTATAGAAAATTGAGACCTTCTACGCCGTCTTTTTTATTAGTAGATAGTGTAAGGCATGGCAACGATCCTACCGCATGCAGCCAAAGTCATGGTTAATTTTATGATTTTAATCATTTTCTTACGCCCAAATGAATTGATTACGTCACAATTACTCAATTAAGCAACTATCAATAAGATATTTATTTATTGGCCGCGTTATTTAAAGGATAAAGCATTTTAATTCTCTATTACCGGTTTATTGTAATGAGTCGAACAACACTATTGCGGCCCGTAACGTAGCTAACTTCACGTTGAATAAAATAATGGCGGGGCAATCCCAATTTCAATCCAATGTTGACACTATTGTGTTCAAGAGTACCGAATCACGTGACTGCAAAATTGACATTGGAATTGTATTGGGTTTAGATTGAAATTAAAATTAGTTTCAAGAGTAAGCCCCCTGGTCCGAATTGGCGCGAGCGCGACTACCTAAGATGAAGAAATGTGTGATGTATACAAGTTTAATATAGTGAATATATGTTTTAACGTTAAGTGAACACTTTTATCGCGATCACAAGCGTTCCGGTTTGATGACAAAAATCACGGTTCTTAGCTATCAGAATCGTGATATCTAACTCGGAACGCAAAATATCGATGTGAGCGCTCACAGCGCTATTTTTCTAATTTGGAATGCGGCCTTGGTCTTTGGTCGAACACCATTGTTAGATGCACGCTCATTGGAAAACTGATTAGTTTTTCCCGCCATTGGCAAGAAAAATCACAACTCGTTTTCACTGTTGAAATTATAGTTTTTTATTCATTAAATTGACTACAAGTACTAGTTATGAAGAAAATGATTTATGTTGTAACACCGCCTGATATAAGATGTGGCCCGTTATTGAAAGTTTACTACCTAAAAACTCCAAGGACAAAATGATTTTTTAGTATTATTTTCTTCACAAGTGTGTTGAAAAACGTCGTATGATACACGTGTGTATTGATGATTACCGTCCTCGGCTCTCTTAAGAACCACGCTTGACGGCTCGAGTCTCAATGGCGCCTCAGCGGTAATCACCAACGTTACACAATTGTACCATAATGTACTATTATTACAGAATCAGTTTTACAGTTTAATTTCAGTGTAATCTAGAATATGATAAGAAGAAATGCCGGCTCGCACTTAAACATTGATATAATAAATGCAATGCAAATTCAGCATGTCCTGATAATTCCGCCTGGTCGCTGGGCGCCGCGAACGCACCTACGAGCCGAAAGCGTAGTCACGAAAATTACCGATGTCACCCGAACTCAACTGAAAGCAATAATCGGCTTTGCCGACTAGTCGGCCGATTAGTCGGACATTTTACAGCCGAGTAGTCTGCTAGTCGACCAAAATCATAGTCAGGCCTAATTATTTTATGAAATGGCGTACTTACTTTTAAATTCTTTCTCATTAAAATTCAAAAGTTTCAAGCCAAAAGTTAGAAGTTGGTTTGAAAAAAGAAGCCAAAAGTTGGAAATATGTAATTCCGCGGGTTTCCCTACAATTCATTTGAATTGATTGAATGACTTTCACGAAATAGTCATTCAATCGCGAATCATATTTTAATTAACATGCAACCTTGCACTGACCTGACTGCAAAAATGTAAGAAAATTAAAATTTCTGAGGGACATTTTCAATTCCATCAATTACCGTACATCGAATACGACCAACCATAAATAGTTTGTAAATATTTTCAAAACACAGAAACATTTCGAAAGAGATACTTATAAATGGCTAGTGGACACACTTATGACACGAATATTAACCCTCTCACTAGTCATTACAAATGTCCGTCGGAACCTTACGCCTGCAGATACAACCAAAGGCGAGTTCCGTTGAATAAGCCTAGGCTATTATGCATTATCTATGATGTCCGTTCCCACAATACTAAGGTTTGATTGATGGCCTCCCAGTACCAAAGTCTGTTTATTATTATTGTATGCTCAATGCTGAGTTTCGAGTCGTTAATCACAGCAATATCATAGATACAAAGCAGGATATTGTGTTTCCTAACTATGTGTAATATAAGTTATACTGTATCGTAGCTTTAAGTACTTTAAGTAAGTTTCAAGGTTTATTACAATATTTATTTGTACAACTATAAAAATTATGATAAAACAAGTTTCATAGCACGCTAAAACAACTGAAAATGGCGGGAACGCTTTTGTAATTTTTTTAAAATGTTCTACTATTTTATGGTATCAAACCCAGGCAGATACAAGCAGTACAGCAGAAGAGATTTTAAAATCAAAATGCCGGTGAAATCCCAACACGTAGTTTGTCCTTAATTCTCGTAGGTATTCATATTATAAATATCACGGTTTTTAGTGTACAGGTGTATATTTTGCTTAATATATAAGATGTAAGCGAAGATAAATTGCGATGCCACCGTGAGAATACCGGTACAGGTTTACCCGGCTTGGGCGGAGCACCACCGTGTCCTTGTGGAGGCGATCGACGGCGGCGATCTCTCGCGTCCGGCCCTAATCCAGGCCATGGTACGGACCGAGAGTGCGTAGTGCGTAGGTTAATATAAGTTTTTTTTTTAATCTCCCAGAGAAACTCTAGCAGCTAGTTGATATTCTCGAACAGCTCGTTTTTCGAGAACAAAAATATTTAAATGTCAGCGGCTTTGCCCCATAGCAGAATGCCGTAGTAACTAAAATAGACCAACTGAGCTGTATCAATGTCAGTGTATTGTCTTACTTTCCTGACGGTGTAGGCGGCCGAACTGGCTATTTATTTTTCAAATTTTTTTTGGTCCCCATTGAAGTTTGGCATTTACCCCCTTATTCATAAACGCTGGTTAAAGTTAAGTAATGAGTAGCGTCTGTTTATCCAAACATTTTTGACGTTTAAACATCATTTAACTTTAATCATCGTTTATGAATATGGCCATTAATGTTAAGCCCAGAAAAAACTGCAGAGTCTACGGTATCCAGCATCTCATTATCTAAGACTATGTTGGGTCCCAGATTAGTATCATACATAATATAAACCTTCCTCTTCAATCATTCTGTCTAATGATGAAAACCGCATTCAAATCCGTTGCGTAGTTTAAAAGATCTAAACGTACAGATACGAATATCTATTGTTTTATACTATGTAAAGATATAAAAAGAACTACATTCTTCCCGCGACATCATTTTTGTGAAATTTCTTGTTCCGAGGACCCACCCCGTCGCATCGCATCGCCCGATCGCGCTTTTATTTTCTTTTTGCTCGGCGTTCTATAGATAAATATCAAGAACAAGTAGCCAAAGTCAGCCAAAATAGAAACAAAGCAAGGCATATCAAAGTATAAAACCAAATCCGTGGAAAACTCTAACACGGCAGTGTCAAACTACCCACAAACAAAAGTTTCCGACCACGCAATTCAAAAAGTTACAAACTTCGACGAATTCGCACACGTGCAATCTATTAGCTCCATTCTCCTAAACGTGGGCACTAAAGTCCGTTCATAATACGTAATCTTGTCATAACTAAGTAAATAGTTAATTACCGGAGGCCCAGTTGGGCGCCACTATTCCAGGCCTTTCACCTAACTTTATCTCTTATTACACACGGGCCATTATACCCATGCGCCTGGATGATAACATTTGTTTTAATACCAGTTTGTAATTAACATTAGGGCGGAATTTCTAGAATCATATGTGGATAAGTAAGTCTACCTTTCTCGTGCAAAACGGAATGGGAATACCTAATTTAATACGAGTCATCAATGTGATGTTATGATATTTTATTCAGTAATAAAGTCCAATGTCGACACACGTTGTATCTTTGTGAGGTCATGTTTAAGCATTCGAGTACCAAGTTCAATGCTTTCTTTAACTGGTAAACGTTCAAACTACATCCTACTAAATGTGAAAGTTGGTATGTTTAGATGTTTGGATATTTAGATGTTTGTTACTCAATCACGCAAAAACGGCTCAACGGATTGGGATGAAACTTGGTACACAATAGCTTATAACCTGGATTAACACATTTGATACTTTTTATCCCGATAGTACGTTCCCGTGGGATAATATTCGACATCCACACGGGCGCAACCACTGGCAAAATCTAGTAATCAATAAATTTCTCATGAACTTATTCCCAACAAAGTCCATAAGCGATTTTTCAAGACTAATTAATATCATACAGCTTCGAATATCGGCGTCCGGGCAGGAAACTGATCGGAACATAATACAGGAGCTTAAGTTTCCATTATAGGCACTTTCAGCAGCTCAGCATCCAATTTAAAGGATTTGCAATAACTTGTGAGGCTCGAAGACTGGGCCAGGTAGATAACGAGGCAATCAATCGCCTCTAGTTTCTCCATAGTTCGATTGAAGCTGAACTTTGAGGTCAGTATACGCGACCTATTTAATGAGAATGGAAACTTTATTTGTATAGTGGCTAAGCTATTTCCGTTAATGGTAGCGAGTTTTGTATGAATGCTTGTATAGCCTACATAACGGGGTTTTAACACTCTTAAAGAAAGTTACCAGTTTTCCCATTACTGTGATATTTATACTGGACCATATCTAGGAATCTTCTGGTCCTAGAGATATTGAAGGTAAAATTAGAAAGTTTTCTCGATGTCTTTTTTACGCTAACTAGTTTTAACTGTTATAACTTAACTTATAAACACTCAATAGATCCCTGTGCCGTTGCATGCACCCATAAACACAACGTTTCGCGGGTGTAACATTGCGCACTACCGTAAACAGCGAATTTTCACACCAAAAGTCGTTTGCCAGCTTGTTACGTAAATGACGACTCAGTGAAGGGTCTTTTTACCCTACATATTGATTTTAGTCCAGTACGTCTATTCTTAAAAAAGCTAATAAGGTCCAGTTCTCATATATATGTCACAAAGACCAGCTGCTTGGGTGTTCTGTAAAAATCTCACCGTGAAAGCATTGGCGAAGTGAGCTGTCATTAGATGTGATGGTCGAAATTGACACTATTGACAGGTCACTTCAAGCTCAGTTCACCTTAGTTCTCACGGTGAGATTTTTACAGAATAGCACTACTAGTCTAATCTGAACAAAAAAAAAAAAAAACACCTCGTGAAAACCCAGGTGAAATGAAAATGAAGTGAGCTGTCCATAGTGTCAATCCCTAGCATCTGGTCACATCACAAGGTGACAGATCACTTCTGAGAGAGATTTTTACAGAATAGACCTGCTGTTCTTTTTGAAAGAAATGTGAGAACTGTATCTATCCACCTTCTGTGTATTTCAAAAACTCAAGGTCGCTTTTGCATAGATAAACTTGTAATCAAGTTTGTATCCACACTTTACTACCTAGCCTTGTACAAAAATTTATTACGTAATATTTTCACACATTTTGTTCATTACGTATTTATTTTTCAATATGTCCTTGGCTGAACCTGGTTTCAATTTCTGTTTCAACTTTTTGTACCATTGGAAAATACGAATTTACTGTCGTAAAATTGTATAGAAATAAAATGAAGTATCAAAAATAAATATTTGATGTTTTGAATAAGGTACAGTAGATAAATAGTTTTATGTATTGAATAAAGCCATTTTATCATCACAAATAATCCCCATTTTATTCAAAACATCAAATAGTTACGCAGTATATTCTGTTTCATAAAATTTGACCACGAGAAGTTTTCATAAAATATTGATGTTGTTTTCTAAAAGTTGGTGCACAAAGCGAACCATGGTGGTTTCATTTTACATTCCACGGCACTTTTCCATTAGCTGTGACGTCACAAACGTGTGAATACCTTTCTTCATTCTTGTCTATTTTTGAGTCCAATTTTGACTACTTTTCACGAAAAAATATTCTGAATCCATATTTTAACAATAGTAAAAATCAAAACTGTCTGAACTGACTTCCTCGTTGGTCCAGTGATCGCAAACGCTACTACTGAGCATGAGGTCGTAGATTCAATTCCCAGATCGGGCAAAGTGTTATTGGGTGTTTCTATCTGGAATTTCTCATGAGTAGCCTAGAATCTGAATTCCTGCCCAGTTGATGGGAATAGGCTCGCCTTTTATTACATAGGACTTGAACATAACTGGTGACATACTACTGCTGTACTACAAATACACCTCTGCCGAACTCTTTGGGGACACTAGGCATTATGTTTTGTTATTTTAAAAGGAATACATGTAAAAAAAGCTATTATTAAATTATATATTATGAAATGCTTCAGACTGAGAGCTGACTGAACGCTGAATATTGATAGTACAGGTTGTACCAATCTCAGTCATAAAATTACAGATGCAATGAAAATATTCTAGTTTAGTACGTACCTGATAACTCTGAGCAATAAAAGCACAGATAAAAGTATTGCTTCAACCAAGAAAAACAAACTGAAGATAGGCTGAATAAAATGGGAAATGTCCCAGATTTTCAGTTTGTGATCATACTTGAAGTGCCTACCAATGAAGTTACTATTACAATTTTCCGTACAAAACTTTATTGGGTTCTATAAAAACTGCCTCACTTTTGCACGCTCTGGTCGTGATTTTACAACTCAAGCTCTTACATGAAATCCTATCACTTGTCGCATTTATTTCTATCTTTGCCGAAGATAAACTAACTAAAATACTCAGTAGGAGTATTTTAGTATAGTCTAGTTTTTGTTATTCGCACAAAAGTGCGCAATATTTTGCAAATGTATTAATATTTGCACCTGCTTTGTGGCATTCCGTTCTTCATCATAGTACTACTCAGTAACATAAATCTAGGGCTCCTTGATAAAAACAGCAAGATGCTAAGTAATTCTAATAATTTTAACTCAGTGACGAGCAGAGCACAACCGTATAAATAAATGCTTTTACTCAAAATTTTAGCCAGATAAATGTCACCTAATTACATAAGTAATGTAGCCAAGTTTAGCATCATTAATCATTTAGAACACCCACGTAAGTTAACTATATAAACTTCCATACATTTAGCGGTAATGGCTCAATATCGCCGGCTAAGTTAAGAAACACAGACTGAAACATCAAGTGGAAACATGAAAGCTTCTGATCTTTTTCCACGTAACGACCCACAAAGAAATAGACATAATGTATCGTATTCATTTTATAACTTGTTCAAAAGGAAAACTGAACCCGAAAATTCTTCTACAAAAAAATATAATCGATAAGGGTACAATCGTAAAAGCCAAATGAGTCCCTGTACAAAGCTTTTATCTGCCTTCGTAAGTTAATCGGTATCGGATCATTTAATTTTGTTGCAGTCATATCGAGCTTTGAACTCGTATCTACTCCTACCCCGTTTAATCGCGTTCCCAACGGAGGGCGAACCCAATAAGATACTTGTTACGAAGATCGTTTTACAAAATAATTGAATTTCTGAGAATCTAGCTTCGAAGTGAGAGCTCTACCAACATTAATGCTTGGGATTCGCAGTACTTATGAAAGTTGGTTTCATATTTAATGTACCATTTTCAATTACGTTAAAGTGGATCCTTACGCTTAATTTTCAAAGTGTGTTTTAAGTGAAACTATTTTTACTTCATAAATCTTATGATATGAGAAAAATAGGCAAAGGAAATTTGTTTTCATAACAAAACAAAAATAAAAATCTATTATTAATAATGGTGCATAACTTAAGCAACTAAGCCAATTTATACGTCAAAGTTCCAAGCATCAAAGTTGCACATAGAGGCTCCCATGAATGTTGAATTAACTTACAGAGACTTCTTTACAAATTCTTTATTAACTTTGTAACAAAAACTTTTGTAAGAGGTTATTACAGTTTGTGAGGGCAACTTCTCCCTTACGCGGTCGTGAACTCGTTACAAACATGTCAGATTTATTAAATTGTGTAGGTAGTGACGTCATTACAAATATGAGTCAATTATAGTAAAATAACAAAGGTAATTTACAAGGCTGATGTAAGTGGAAACGCAAGCAGGGGATGCCCTACAAGGAATATAGTTAATTTAGTGGTGACTAGCAGCGCTCCGCGGTTTCACCCGCGTAGTTCCCGTTCCCGTGAAAATACGGGGATAACAATATGGCCTATGTCAACCGGGGATAGTGTAGCTTCCCAACAGTGAAAGAATTTTTCAAATCGGTTCACTAGTTTCGGAGCCAATTCACTGCAAACAAACAATCAAATCTTTCCTCTTTATAATATTAGTAGATTATTACTAGCAGCGCTCCGCGGTTTTACCCGCGTAGTTCCCGTTTCCGTGGGAATACGGAGTTAAAATATAGCCTATTTCGTCCGGGGATAGTGTAGCTTCCCAACAGTAAAATATTTTTTTTAAATCGGTTCGGTAGTTTCGGAGCTTATTCAATGCAAACAAACAATCAAATCTTTCCTTTTTAACTGACGAAAAAACGTAGGAGGTTCGACGCGTATATTTTTATTTTTTTATGTATGACCACGCATATCTTTTTACAGAGTAGTTCAATTTTGATAATTATTTTTTCATTAGAAAGGGTATATCCCGAAGTTGGTCTCATATAAATTTGGAAACAAAATTCTAACCCTAAGGGTAGGAAAACAGGGATGATTGATTGTTCACTCAGTGATTGTAATGTAAAACCACGCATAACTGCTTGCAGAGTAGTCCGATTTTGATAATTCTTTTTTTATTGGAAAGGCTCGAAGTGGATTTTTTTAATTTATATGGGACCACCCATATAAATTAAAAAAAAATCCAAGCCTAAGGGTAGGAAAACAGGGGATGATTGATTGTTTACTCACAAATTTTAATACTGAGTTGTGTATTACATAAAGTAATAAAAATTAAACATAAAGTAATTAGTAGATTATAGCCAAAAAAAAGTAAAATAAAAACTTAAAAAAAATTAAACCGCCGAAAAAACTGAAAAGAAAAATAATAAACCTGCTGTGTTTAACCTTAATAACTAAGTTCGGAAGTCGGTGATTTTGGAAATGTATTTTAATTTTATGTCACCGCCTTCCGAACTTAGTTATTAAGGTTAAACACAGCAGGTTTATTATTTTTTCTTTTCAGTTTTTTCGGCGGTTTAATTTTTTTGTTATAATATTAAGTATAGATATTCTTCTGACATGTCAGGTACATTGTGTTCGTAACCTAGAGTGCGTATATGACCAGATGTATGAACGTTAACGAAGATAAAAGAATATCCAGCAGGTTCTGTAGTTTCTGCCAACCACCATGGAAAGAGACCATGGGTTTAAAATAACAAAGAACAATTAAATGCTATCTTTGAAGGAGGTATCAATAAACCTCTGTTTTCAATTGGCAATTTAATTTAATTTAATGTGAAGTGACTTGATTGGCTATGATTTTCGCCACCAAAACACAGCAAGTAACCTGAAATTGAACATCAAAGTAACAAATTGACTTGATTACATTTTCAAAAGAGCATTTCTGTCTTCACATGATTTTTTTTTTTTTTTGGATTGGAAATCATCAAATAACTTCTCCCGCTCTGGGTGGAGCAGGAGGGCGTGTCAGACTTTTACTGACTAAAACCCACCCGTGTTCCTTCAGTAGCCCTTAAGCCAGGGGCTGTGGTGTCTCTTTCGAACAAACCCGCACCCCTGGCAGGCATCGACCCTTGCGGGTCCCATCACTTTTTGTGCTGACATCTCTTTGAGGCGCGCGTTGAACGCGCCGTCGACTTGGGCTTGGTCCTTACCGGACAGCGAGCTACCCATTACTCGCCGTCCGCAAGCCCATGCCTACGGTGGCCGGAAATCGGCCTGGGATTCCCGACGCCCAGGGCGTCTCCGTATCCTGCGGCGGCTGGGGTCGCGAGGGCGCATATGCTGCCTCTCCCTCACGTGCGCCGCCTCCCTCTTCGCGAGCATCACTGCTTCGCTGAAGGAGGTGACGGCTCCCCATGCCCTCTCGCTCCATACCATGGCCTGGACCAGGGCCGGACGCGAGAGATCGCCGCCGCCGATCGCCTCCACGAGGGCACGGCGGTGCTCCGCCCAAGCAGGGCAGACCGCCACCGTGTGCTCCACCGTGTCCTCAGGGCGATCTTCGCAGTGGAAACACCCGGGCGTTTCCTCCCGCCCATATCCGAAACAGGAACCTCGCGAAACAACCGTGTCCGGTGAGGACCTGCGTCAGGCGGAAGGTGAGGACGCCATGCCGCCTCTCAAACCACTCCTCAAAGAGGGGACTCACCGCCGCAGTCTTCACATGATCTGACTAAGATTATGTCTAGGTTTTAAAAGAGACTGTGACTGTGTTTCAGCTTTTCTTCTCAGAGTAGTCAGATAGGAACCACCGACCTCATCAAGTTTTTAAAATACGATTGACGTGCAAAAGGGTTTGTATAGACGCCAGCACATCAAGCTACCTCAAACTGTCAAATTTTCTCAATTGAACAAGAACCTTACTCATTTGTAATAAAAATTAAAATTTATCAAATCAATTTGACAGATTGGAGTAGCTTGATGTGCTGGCGTCTGTACAAACCTACTTAGGTACAGAAATAAAATAATTTTTCATTCAAATCGGGTGTAGATGATGTGATCTTAACGATTTTTCATCATCATCTGCCTAGCCTTTTCCCAACTACGAACTATGACCAACGGCTTAACTTGCTTTCCGAGGAACGGAAGGGTCTTGGTATGTAAAGACGGTCACCCATCCACGGACCAAACGCGACAAGCGAAGTTTAACCTGATCGATCGACCCGTGCGGCTGTTAATACTTAGCCACATGCCCCTCGGAGCATGTTAACGATTCGTATGATACAAAAAAGAAAGAACAATGGCAGAAAAATAGTTGACAAAAATGTTAGCGTCTAGAAATGTCTTTTATGTAAAAGGAGTTTAATTATTTTTCTATGATTTTTCAAACAAAAATGTATTTTAGTTAAAGCCACAGAAAAAAGCATGCACTTTTGGGAATATCAAATGACTAACTGAATAAAATACACAATTCAAGAGTTGCCCACAATTCCACATACAGGTTCAAAATATTCTTTTAAAGCAGTTACTAATAACCATACTACCAGTAATAATAAAAACAACTGTTGTGTTCGAAAATTAGTTCAAAAGTACTTCCTGCAATTATATAATTGATGCGTCAATCTTAATACTGTGCAACAATTCTTAATGTTATGGCAACACTAATTAAAATGAACTGTCACTGTCAACTGTCAAGGAAAGCAGTCTGTCACTGATGCTCCTGCGCTTTTCGTGGCGGTCGTGTTCGTGTTCTTTTTGCTATTTTATTAGTTCTATTTGACTTGGATTGCTTACAGACAGATATTCGCTTTGCTTTGTGTGACTTATGCGTGCCTAAAGGATTCTGATCTAGCTCTTCTACGTGACTGTTTTGACATAAAACATAACCTAAAAAAGTACAAATTGAAATATCTTTTTTTGGAAGCCTTCTCAGGACAAAATTCTTTTATAAAGTTACTCAGAGACTGACGCTTAACATTTTAAGATATTTTTATTAATAGACGCTACCTACCATTTCTTCTCAACTAATTTTATGTATGAACGTCTGCCATTGTTCTTTATCACGCATGTTATGCTGTTTGTACCAAAACACGCAACAATAAACTCGTGTTTTGGTTATTGTACCATAAAACTCCTATAAACAGAGCCTTATCATTGAAATAAACCGGAGTTATGTATGCTGAGATTTTTATCCAGCTGGTAAAAGTGTGAGCACCGCATGTAAACTTTTTGTTATCCATTTACTAATAGGAACAAGCAACAAGTTCTAAATATTACGATGTTCTTTTTCCCATTAACCGGGACGCAGACGTGTGCACCGTTTTGTTGTGAATAAACGAATTTCCCATTCTTAAGTGTAGAATTTAAATTGAATAAAAACATTCTTAGGGTTTAGGTAGATATATAGAATTCTCTTTATAATAGTGATCGAGCACGTTGTTTTGACACGGGTAAGGCATTCCCGTACTGCCTGAACTTTAAAAGACTTGTTGAAGCTGATGGAATGCATACGATCTCTAGTCTTAAGATTTGCGATAACCTCAGATGTATATTATTTGTATCATGATGGAAGTTGAAACGTTCATCAAGATAAGAGGGGGTTGATTGAGAATTCAAGACACTTGCCGTTTAACATTTTGTAAAGATATTTCCAAAATAGTACATCTTTCACTAATGCAAACTGTTTATTTACGTAAACACATACACGTAACGTCGAAAATATGAAAAAAAAAAATTGATCGACGAAATCACCCCATCAAATCTCCTCCCAAAATAGTCCGCGCCATAAAACGTCGCAAACGTCGCAGATGACGCGTCCCTAAATATCATAAACTGTCCCAACATTTTCATACTAAACCGACTCAAACTTGAGTGTTGACTTTTGCCTCAGCCGGGAACACTCCCTGGGGCTACGTGACCCGAAATGAACCAAACAAATTAGTGGAGATTTTAGGCCGGACAGTTAAAGGTACAAATATATCTTGGAGCCGTACCTTGCTCGCTAAACATGACAGATTATTTTTATTATTTCTGTTTGACAACTTCAATTGTAATATAAAAAGAAATGCAAAGGTGTAAATGACCAATGGATTGTCAATTGTATTAACCCACAGTCGTAACATTCCATATTAATGCCTGTAACAACTGAACTGGTCGTGAATTACCAACTATTGGTATTTAATGAATGACACTAACTTCTAAGGCGTTAATGATCGCAAAGTGAGTTGTCTGACAGTTTTCCTCTCGATAGGATCTCGAAAGGATCTATTCAACTCTCTTCTATTGATAACGCAGACACGTAGCGGACCAAGCAAGATACCAATAAAAACTCAGTTTCTTGCGTTTTTATTAACAAAGCAAATCTCGTGGATAAAATATGTTTTATCAACCTACACAGCTGGAATAACAATAAATCTATTCTCATGTTATAGAGAGTTAAATTTTTTTTGTATGTAGGGGGCAATCTCTGGAAATCCGAACCAGTCCGATTTGAAATATTTTTACATTTGAAAGCCCAATTCGCGAGGAAGATTACTTGTAGGTTATTTAAGATCAGGCTATGACCCTAAGGAGCATACTAAAAAGAACAAAAAGTCAGAAAGAACGCTAAGAGAAATCGAAGTTATTCGTGGTTGGGCGATGCGATGTTGTATGGTGTATTTTAACTTAAAACAAGAAATTTCACGCGAACGAAGTGTTGGGCATCAGCTAGTACTGTAATATACTAATAAAACTGATTGTAATCATCATAAATATATGATGATTACAATGCATTATAAATTATGAAATATCGTACAAAACATTATTCGGCGTCCAGACGTACTTACGTAATACTTTATTGTTTTCATTACCATTAATTTTCTGGTTACCACTTCAGCAATAAACAAATAGCAGGTAAAGTAATAAGATATTGATTTTACTATCGTTATGCCACAGCATAAAATATTTGTGTGTTGACGTAAACAAGTTTACTCAGACAGTAATATCGTTATTCGCTACAAAAATATTACTTTTACAACTAAACTTGCCATAAAACTTGTAAATACAGGAAAAACTTCTCCATTACAGCAGCTACAAACCCATAAACAAATATACTTAATGTTTTCTGAATAAGCTTGTTTTTTTATTAGTGTGTTGTGGTTCCTAAAAAAATGGCTCACTCCCACTTTTCTCACGGATGCCATGTGACAAAGGGATTAAGTGTGTCCAGAAGGTGAGCATTCTAATAGCATCTGTATTGTTTGTGCTTATCTCTTGTAATACATGAAGCAAAAACTTTGTACCTTCTTTTCCACAAATTACGCGGACAGAGGAATATGAAATTTGGCACAGTTAAAGTTTATACATATAGAGAAAGAGTGCAGAAAGCGATTTTTTTATATAATGTGCGAGTATAGGGTAAAACCAGGACAGTTGCCCCAGGGGTATAATTGCCCCGATTGTAATTACTCTAGTTCCGCGGATGAATTGCATGCTATTTTATTTATTTATTGAAAGACTCTCCAAATACCAATTAGTTGAGCGTGTCGCATGTCTCTGTGCGATTGAATGGGAAGGTAAAATGCATTCACAGTGTTTACGGGATAGATGTCCTGTTTCTCGGCGGGGCATCTATACTAAACGTAATTTATATGGATAAGGGAACTATCCCCTATATGTGGGATAGATGTCTCAAAATATAGAGGTCCACAGAAATCGCTAATACTCAGGAAATATTAAAGATAATGTTTTTTACTTTTCATAAATTTGTAGATACAAAATCAAAGTCTCGGCCAGTTTTACAAATAAAGTATTTTGCTTTTTGTACTGAGAGATAAAGAGTGTTTTCAAAAAGTATGGCAACTATCTGGCTTTTACCCTAACAGTAACAGGATACGGAGACGCCCTGGGCGTCGGGAATCCCAGGCCGATTTCCGGCCACCGTAGGCATGGGCTTGCGGATGGCGAGTAATGGGTAGCTCGCTGTCCGGTAAGGACCAAGCCCAAGTCGACGGCACGTTGTGTTCCACGCGCGCCTCAAAGAGATGTCAGCACAAAAATGATGGGGCCCGCAAGGGCCGATGCCTGCCAGAGGTGCCGGTTTGTTTGAAAGAGATACCACAGCCCCTGGCATACGGGCTACTGAAGGAACACGGGTGGGTTTTAGTCAGTAGAAGTCTGACACGCCCTCCTGCTCCACCCAGAGCGGGAGAAGTTATTTGATGATTTCCCACCCAAAAAAAAAAAGCCTAACAGTAACGCATTAGAAACACAACGAATTTCGACCACAGGGCAAATTAATAAAGAAGGTTTCAGTCGCTCATCGCAATGTAAATTAAGAGATATTCCGAATCCCTCTCAAACTTAATTTGGAAATTCTGTGGTACAGTCAAACTATTCTTGTTAACTAACTAGTACTCATAGCCTTTATAACATTCCTAGAATATTCAACAAGATGGAGAGATTTCAAACCAATCTGTCACAGTTGTAACTCAGTTATCCTACGATAGATACAAACGGAACAAGATCACAGCAACATAACTTATTGTTGCTGTGACCTGTATTAATCACTAGCGTACAAAAAACACAAAGCGTTGACCCATTTAAGTATTGACCGTGCAAAATTGAGTGCACCTGCTAATTAATAACGTTGCATTTTCAATGCACCATCGGCAAGTGGAATATATGTATGAGTAGGCGAAATTGATAGGCGGAGAGGCTGTGTATGACAATGCACGCGGATCCCCGGAGATCTCGCTCGGCTCGAAACTCGGCCACCTCACCGGAAACACGGCCGGCCGAACACTACTCGTGATATACGCCGCGAAGCCGAGCAATAAATATTGCCAACACTTCCCTGCAACGCTACATACACCTGTCGTAATATAAGTTCATATTGTTACGGAAAAATACGAGCAAAATGTGTAACGTAGGTACGCATCAGGAAAGTTGTTTAACAACATACGCTTTGTGGAGACGGGAACAATTTTTTGAAAGTATTTTTGTACGAGAAAACTCCAGTTGCTATTAATGATGCAAGCTTTCATGCGCGCAATACTTTCAAGAATATTGGTATTTAACCGACTTAAAAAAGGAGGAGGTTTTCAATTCATGCGTATTTTTATTATGTATATAATTTCCACGATATCTTCAGCAATTTTGGACCGATTTCTTTTTTGTTATGGATAGGTTTTTTTTTTGAGGCTGGGATATCATCAAATAACTTCTCCCGCTCTGGGTGGAGTGGGAGGGCTCAGACTTTTACTGACTAAAACCCACCCGTGTTCCTTCAGTTGCCTGTGTGCCAGGGGCCAAAGTACCTCATTCGAACAACCCGCACCCCTGGCAGGCATTAGCCCTTGCGGACCCAATCAGTTGAAGCTGACATCTCATTGAGGCGCGCGTGGAACACAACGTGCCGTTGACCCGGGCTTGATCCTTATCGGACAGCGAGCTACCCATTACTCGCCGTACGCAAGCCCGCACCTATGGTGGCCGGGAATCAGCCAGGGATTCCCGATGCCCAGGGCGTCTCCTGCGGCGACTAGGGCCATGAGGGCGCATATACTGCCTCTCCCTCATGTGCGCCGCCTCCCTCTTCGCTAGCATTACTGCTTCAAAAAAATAAAATAAAAAATGCTTCGGGGTGGTCTCATTTAATTTTATTAAGTTTTTTTGGATAGTTTCTGCGTTAGCTTCAATAATACGTATTTAATCCACTTTGTATCTTTTAATGATGTTCTACTACTTCCAGTCACTGTTGTTTACATAGCAAGTAGTGGTATACAAATTGGTGTCGAGTAGTTACCATAACTAAAAAATCAACCGACTTCCGACTTTATTTACATAAAATATCTGTGTACCACTTAGCTGCAGCTTTACAAAATGCCTCATCGATTTCATGCGGGGCTACGGATCAGATGTTACAGCGAGTATCCGTTATCGTCGTACTCCGCGGAGAATTTGTTGTCTACTGTCTATAAAATTGTTTCTCCAAATTCGATATCAAGCCAAAAAGTTGCAAATATTACAGTTTTCTTTTAAATAAATGAAATGTTTATTTATGTAAGTCATATGTAGCTAGATCTTTTATGGTAGGTACTTTTATACGTCATTGTTTTAAAACTAAATGACGCCGACATTTCCTAGTCGGCTGATCCCTAAGAAGAAATGCCGAAACAAACTCAGAGGTCATCGTCTCTTATAGAGTCCAAACATTATAATATTAGAATTTTATGTGAGTCTAACAACGCAGGCAAGTCTGGAGAGGCCTTTTGAAAATCGAGCCTTTGCAGCTTTTAGCTGACTTGTCCAAACAGACAGCATGCATGCATCAGTCGTCATCGTGTAGCTTAAGCCATTTTAGGGAGCTCAACGACCCGTCACAAGACGCTACCAGATCTCCAGGACATCCGGATTATATGGAAAATGTGTACGTAGGATTAACAACTACGTTTTAGGGGAATGAACATAGCAGCTGTGTTAGTCTAGCATAAAAGACGTAGTATAAGAATCTTGCTAAAAATGTAATGGAACGTAAACAAGATATGAAAATACGTGGTTGGTATAAAGTGAGACCTCCAGGCTTTTATGTAGCTACCCATTTATTTTATGATCTTTGCCAGTTACCTGAATTTTATGTTTGAAATATGCTAGAGGTGATACTTTTAATGGACTAAAAACTAGTGCAGAATATATTGCGACGCAATACGTGTGTGTTGCCGGGCGTAAAAGAATAGCACCAACCCATTTCTTCCACAGGGTGTCGTAGAAGGCGACTAAGGGACGTGGTGGGTTTCCATTAAATAAAAACAAAACAAACACAATAGAGAGCCTGGTAGGTGTATATAGTTTTATTTACACCAAAACCTCTTCTTAACAGGACGTACTAGAGAATGGGCAGCAGCGTTCTCTATGCATTTTACCACCATACTGCGATCGCCAACCCGCCTGCCAAGCGTGGCGATTATGGCAAAACCCCCCCGAAAATGTGGGGGAGCCTTGGGGAGGCCTATGTCCAGCAGTGGACGTCTTTCGGCTGAAATGATGATGATGATGATGAATACGACTTGGTAGAACTCTCTCATTCAGATTTAAACATGACGTCCTTGATATAGCATTGAATTAGCATTGACCAACTGTTACCAGACCACCAGAGCAGAATCATATTTGACCAGACTAAGGCCACAGAAGAGGTCGATAATCACCACAATCCCTGAAAATGTTTTTAGCCGTCCCCCGATGTGACGATGCTTTGTTCAAAATATTGCCAACAACTTCTTATTAAACTTAAAGGGCCAATACATATAATTTTTTGAACATTTAGAGGGTTTTTATCTGGTTTGAATGCACGCCGTATAACCGCCACGACCTTTAAAGTAACCAAATAGCCAAGCAAATGACGCGATAACCATCTCATTTGTCAGTTTAAATACTCAACCAATGACAGAGAGCGACGCCGTTTGATGACAAGAGAGATAAGATTGAACCCCAGGCTCTAACTCGAGCGAGTTCAATGTACGCAAACTGCTAAAATTATTTAATCAAAACAAAACGACAAAGCTTGAAATGGCTGCGACAGCTCAAAATTTTAATCTTAAGCTTAGTACAAATTCATGCTCATATGTCGGCTGTAAAAAATCACATGCAGGATAAAACAGTAAATCATTTCGAATACAAAATTAGGCAAGGAAGGTTCACTCTGGGGAGGTCCGCTGCTCCGGAATTTATAAAAAAATAGGTAACACGAGATGTTTCAAATAATTTATTTCACACTAAGAATGCTAATGTAACTGAGTGCTTTATTTATATTGCACTGCGTTTCATTGGGAGAATGTATTCAGCCGTGAATTTAAAATAATAATAAGGATCTGTTGTACTGTTTAACTTTGAAATTAACCTGAATTTCATAGTGAAACATAATAATCTCCTGTGTCAAATAGTTACGAATTATTATTCGTAAATATAAACACATAATCTTTTAATATTGATTAATATTATCATTGACGCTGTGTTGTAAAAGCTCCTGATATGTGTCAAATGTTCATGAATAATAACAAAAACGCATAATCTTTTAATCAATATTGGCATTCACGCTGTTTTGAATTTCGTGAAAATCCCTGAATTTATCCAACGTGAAACTGACAATACATAAATGAATACGGAACCCAGACATTTGTATGTACATTATAATCCAGCGTTCCACAATAAATAGGATTCTGGCAACCTGTTAAATAATTATGTTGATGAATTTTGCTTGTTTGCTGTTTAGTTCTACCTGTGACATGAAGATATTGAATATTATAATAGAATTATGTTATAAGTTATGCTTTGAAAATACGGGTGTCCGAGGCCCAATATTAAACTGGTGCAAAGATTATTTAAAAAACAGAACAAGTCGTGTAAAAATCAGCAATGAACTTAGTGACGAAGTTGTAGTAGCTACAGGCACAGCACAAGGCTCAGTTATCGGACCCTTGCATTATTTAGCTTACGTCAATGACATGGAGAATGTTATAAAAAATTGCTCAGTCTATCAATACGCGGACGACACCTGTCTAGTAGCAGCGGATAAAGACTTATCTAAGGCTGAGCAATCAATTCAAAAGGATTTTGATAATTTATGTGAGTGGTCTCATGATGCTGGACTAGTGCTTAATGCTGGTAAAACTAAGATTATCCACGTTCGTTCCAATCACTTGCTCAATTCTGATAAGCCAGTTAAAATTATTGCGCACGCTCACCATTGTTTGCATGAAGTGGAATTGTCTAGGCTTGGTTGCAAATGTGACCCATTGGAGCAGGTTACCAACTACAAATATTTGGGTTTAGTTGTTGATGACAGATTTAACTGGGGTTATCACATTGACTCCTTATGCGATAAAATGCGAGCTATTCTAGCCAAGTTTGCAATAATTAGATACAAAATACCTTTTAAAATGTTACTGAATCTTTATAATGCACTTGTGGAGTCAATAATTTCATACGGAATTACTAGTTACGGCAGAACGTTTAAAACTTATTTAGACAAAATTTACAACCTACAAATTCGTTTATTAAAAATAATAATACCAAATAAAATAAAGAAAACACTTTATGATGGTGATGACGTAACGGGATTTTTTAAATATTGTAAAATCTTACCAATACACACAAAAATACAAAAATGGTTATTAATAGAACAGTTCACCAACAAAGAATTGCAAACTAAATTCAATCATACCATTGCAACTAGACTGGCAGCCCAATCAAAACTAGTAGTACCGAGATACAAGAACTATTACGGAAAACGAACGAACGCCTATTTAATACCTACTTTAATTAATGACGTTCCAACAAAAATTCAATCGGAAATAACAAATAGTAATTATAAAATTAAATACATAAAATACTTTGATTCTCTTTGAAAAAGCATCATCCTGTTTAAATTTCATTCAACGTAATTAGCATCGACGGAATGCCTAACCCGCGCTGTTTTCGTTTTCTTTGTACTATTTTAGTTATTACTTACAAACTACCTTACAATGTTTTATTTTACTGTTTTTTTTAAATTAAGTGTTAAGTATTAATTAATAAGATAATGATTATTCTCTTAGTATTGTTTTTAAGATTGCTGATAAGTGTTTCAACATCCGGACAAACCTATTGAGGTTTTTGTGATGTTTAATGTTTATATTTTGCTTGTTCCTCTACTAATAAAAATTAAAAAAAAAAAAAAAAAGTATTTTCGCAATGAAAAACTTGAAAAAACCTATTTACGATTGCTCAATCATTATTAATGCGAAAGTATCAACTTAGGCTAACAGAGTCACTACGTTGCGTGTCATACAAGCATTTTTATCTGATATCTGAAGTTTGATTGAATTGTGTTCAGCGGTTTATGACGCATTACTTTATTTTAATCAATTTTATGTACCAAGCAATGTTTTGATGCAACAATGTGCCGACATCGTTTCTTTTTAACAAACGTTTCTAAATTCTACAAATATTATAAATGTGAAAGTTTGGATGTTTCTTCATGTTGACTCAGTCACACAAAAACGGCTGAACGGATTTGGACGAAATTGGCACACAGGTAATTTATAACCTAGATTAACACATAGGACATTTTTTATCCTAGTACTTAGTATGTTTGATAATTTTCGATACATACGTGGGCGAAGCCTCTGGCAAAAGCTAATACAATATAATAAACATGTTTGAGAATTTTCCATAACGCAATAAATGCATAACGCAATAAAATGACTGTAAACTCAACGCAAAGGAAACCCAAGGAAGAAAGACATAATCCTGAGCGTAAGGCATCTTTTGATGCAGACAATATGTACACTGTGTGTAATGTCTGTTTCATCAGATAATGGACATAATATAGATATAACCAACTCGTTTTATCTGTAATACTCGTACAATTTATGTTTCCATTACAAGAAATGTCCTAATAAAAATCTGAGATTCAATATTCATCACCACCTAATTCTGTAAACGAAAACAACACGATAAAAACATTCCTTTATTTCAGAATGCGAATGAAAATTGCTAGCGAATGATCCATTGGCACAAATCTACATACATTAACCTGCTATGCCGAGGGATTGAACCTGCTATCAACATTATTATGCCGTGAACGATGACACGGGAATGTACGCAATTTTGTTCACGGTTTTTACAAAATCATATTTGCAAATTAAATAATTTAGTACCCACGCAATTTAATGCCCTATGTTTCTTTTATGAAAAAGAAAACTGACCGTGAATGTGAGTATCTTACAAGCTAGATTGAATACATGACTGTATAGCTCTCTAGCAGTTTTGAGTATTTTATTTGTGACCTACACAAATGTCCTGCAGATCTGGTAGCATCTTGTGACGGGTCGTTGAGCTCCCTAAAATGGCTACACGATGACTGATGCATGCACACCGCTTGTTAGGACAGATCAGCTCAAAGCTGCTATGGCTCATTCTTCCAAACGGTCTTCCAGGCATGACCCCGCAGAGTTAGGCTCACATAAAATCCTAATAATATTAATAGATTCTTTTCTTTTTCATATTCTTGTACATTTTATTATTTTCAGACTGTTTGCACGTAATGTATTCAAATGTTAATTAAGTAATGCATGTAGTTAAAAACCAAATTCATAAATCCAATTTAATTTAATGTGTAAAATATGCATTACCTATAAGTGACATATTAACACAGACCGAAGATCGTATGTAAAATCAAATGTAAAATGTACTGTAAACACTGAGTTGGTTTTCCTGACACATAAATAAATATTCCTAAATAATATTGCGTGGAATTTAACCCTACATTCTACTTAAAATACAGGGAACACGAGTCTTTAAATGAACAAAATCTTTATCACTCTTTGTAGGAAATTGCTTTGTCGTAGGAATATAACGTTTGCTAGTTCCCTAGCTTTTAATTACAACCTACTCTCCAGAGAAATGTGACAACCAATGTGTAGAATTAGAATACAGAAGATTTTCATTTCTTCAGTTGTAGATTTCCCAGAACACTGCTTCTATGTATATATAGGATGGCAGTGAAATCGACGCACAACTTTTTACTATGGATTAAGTACAGTACAAAATTCAAAAGTGATTTTCTCTTAAATTACTATTGCAACCTTGAGATAACCTAGGTATTTCGTTATAGTGTGTGTTCCAAAGTGACTGTACATATCCCTGCGTTGAAAGTTATGGTCGGTTATTAATCAAAAAAATTGCTCTATCATAACATTTTGACCGCGTACTGAATTGCCCTTTTCCAAAATGTTTGCCCTAAGAGGTTTTGAATTATGGCTGAATTCGTGGTTTCATTTACCGTGGCGATGTCCCCGCCATAGATATTGAGAATTATTACTCTACTGAACAAAATAGCCGCTCTCCCCTCTTCATTGGTTCCGATTAGACGTCAATATAGCCACTTAATCTTTCTAGAGTAAACCAAACCCCGTATCCATCGAAACAATATTCGACTGAAACTTAATCCATAAACGATCCATCAAAGCCAAAAAAATCAGACGTTCCCCATCGACGTCGAACGGTGAAAGTTTCATACAATCTTTTTCATTACACTCTGTTCTAGCATGAAATTGAAAGAAAAGAAAAAAGCGTTCTTTTTTATTATTGTTCTTGAACGTATTGTATCGGGCCCTTATCAAATAAGGATTTTTGAATGTTTGTAAACATAACAGTCTGTCTGTGAGGTTTCAGTCACATACATTCTGTGTCTCTTGAAATTACTTTGTTTCAAGTTTTTTTTTTTTTTTTGAGGGTTGCAAATTTACAAATAACTTCTTCCGCTCTGGGTAGAGCAGGACGGCGGCGGCGTGTCAGACTTCTACTGACTAAAACCCACCCGTGTTCCTTCAGTTTCCTGCGTGCCAGGGGCCACGGTATCAACCCGCAGGAACTTTTAAGTGTCAAATGATCTTTTAAACACGGTATATAATATTACTTTCCTCTGATTTAGAAAATGCCAAAACTAATTTTGCACGTCTAAGCACTTATTTATATTCTGGTGCAAAGATTAATTTAGATAAACAAAGTTAATAGATTTTTTAACCGAACCCGTGACGACGATCGGAGATAACGCAGGCTCCATTCCAGCCTCCTTGCACGCTTCTTCGCAAACATAATGAACCTGAGTACCTATAGCTACATACAACTAATCTTATCACGACGTTTACGAAGATTGCGTGAAGATAAAGCTGCAGGTAGACCACATGACAAGATCATTGCTTGTGGCGAGACCACACGACATCATTAGGTTCACATAGTCAACCGCGTAATCGCTTCATCACCCTATGAATGTCAAAGTTTATTTGTATGTGTGAAAGTTAGATATTTTCAACCTTAAAGGAGTTTCAATTGCATGGGATTCTTTGACAAAAGTGGTAAAGCCCACTTTATATCATAAACCTCATAGTTCCTACCTAATAAATAAATAAACTTAAGATTATCTCACTTAAATTAATATTTAAGTTCTTGAAACTAATTTATAGACTCCAGTTAAAGCAGATTTGCTGTAAACAGCAGAACTGCTTTTAATATTACTGAACCAATACATCCTGAACGCTCCTCAAGTATACGAATCTTTAGTGGGAAAATGTTACACTATAAAGATCAAAGAACGTGTAAACAGGACTATAACCCCTAATAAATATTTTACAAAATTTCATTTTAAAAAAAACGTTGACTTTCAAAAAAACACCATGAAGTGCAAAATAACTTTAGGTTTTGCATTTCTGTTGAAAATTATTTTTCTGTGAGTGTTTTTAAAACTTCATATTTTTTACTTTTTTGTTTTAATGCCTACCCCACACAAATTCATATTCTCCACTTGTTAAGTAAATAGCAATGTCAGGAATAGACTAAGTGGAAAAAATGCGTATTATTGAAGCTAACTAAAAAACCAGTTATCACAACTTAGCCATATTAACATGGGTGGTCCCATGTCCCTCTTTACTATGAGTATACTCTTTCAAACAAAAGAAGATATTTTCAAATCTGTTTATAAATGACGGAAAATAAAATACAACCGAATTGGGAACCTCCTTTTTTTGAAGTGGTTTAAAAATTAACTTTCTTTTCTTTTTAATGTCCGTTTCCAGACTATTAAGCCCGGGTCTCAATGAACGAAAATCAGACAAACAGAAAATTAGGTGACAGTACGTTAGCTGAAACGGTTTAAAAGAACGAACCCGAAGCCAATATATGAAAGGAGCGAGACATTCCGTCAGGCTGCGCGACAGCTGTCCAAATGATTCAATAACGAGAAAATAAATTCAACGCAGATTTATGAATCGTTTGATTACATACTTACAAAATCAAAGATGCTATAAACATGCGTACGCAATCAACGAATGCTAATAAAACGATTTTTAAACAATAATTAGTGTAATGCCTCACGAAACCATGTCATTGAATTAACTGTAGTTATTATTGTGGCGTGTATACTTGCCATTGTACCTACATTTTTCTAAGTATTTGCCTCTTGAGAAGAAATTCATGATAGTCAAATTAAATCTTGCCACCTTTAACTCGTTATGTAATGGGCATCTCATCATCGGGCATGTCCTTTTTCATAACTAATATTATAAATGTGATAAATTTGCATACCTGGATGTTTGTTACGCAATCAAGAAAAAAACATTGAACGAATAGGTATGCCGTGTATGCCATAGTATACTTTTATCCCGGCAGTACGTTCCCGTAGCATATCTTCCGATATTCACATGGGTGAAGCCACTGACAAAGCTAGTAAATAATAAAACAAACATGAATGAGACTTCGACCGATAGATACAATTCTGTGAAAACGACTTATATTACAAAATGGCCCCTAGTCCGTATAACGTAGTGCAAATATACTTGTCGTAGAACAGTACGTTCATTGGAATCCACAAGGAGTCCATTCAGGGAGCTTTGCTTTGAGCGTGGTGTACAAACAAGAACAAAAGAACATCGCTACTCGATCTTATTGGTTTGCGATTCTTGGGTATGGAATTCGATTGAACTCTGGTTCTCAATGAGCTTATATTATAACATTGGTGCAGATTATCAAACAATTTTATTTAAAACTTTAAATTATAATATGTACAGGTATATTTAAAAAAATCATAAGGCATCAAAAAATACGTCCGCATCGTTGTCAATGGGAAAAGTGCCCAAAAGGCTGGCAGCATTTTATGGCAAATATAGAAATACGTTGGTTACTACATATAATAGTAATTCATCTAATATTTTCCCGGATTATCAAAATTCCTGCTGTCTCAAATATTTATTTATGGGTCATAAAGTCCACCAAAATTACGGTATGCGAACCGAATAAACGACTTTTCCTGACCATTTTATTGACTATTAAATGGGCATCTATTGAATACTTTTCAATTATTGTGACTCAACTTTCGTTTATTGGTACTTTTTTTATGTTACTGTAAAATGGGTAGGTAACTCGCAGATTCCATGTTTCTTTGAAATTTGAATACGTTTGACAGTATTAAAGTACAACTTTTAGTAGATGAAGTTTGAAAAATTAAGGTGGCCGAATACTCATACCTAAGTAGATAATGGTGGTGGTTCGTCCCTACTTACGAGTTGTACGTCGCGTCGTGGGTTCGAACTCAGGCAATTGCTTTACTTTGTCTAATTTATTTCATCACCGCTGCTCTCAGAACGGTGAAGAAATACATTGTGAAGAAACCGGCATGTCCTAGAACCAAAAATTAGAAGACATGTATTGGGCCCGCCTAGTAGATTACGGATTACGGCCCACTCCCTTTCACGACAGGGGGCATGTAGCCTAACCGTGAGAATATTATAGGCTGATAATTTTATGCTTTCGCTAAGTAGATAATATCCAAAAACTCTATCTATTCTGTTAATGTATGCATAATGGTAACAAACTTAATTTTCCAAGCCTTTAAATTGTGTTGAAAAAATGTAATATTATCTGTTTCAACAGACTTCTTTTCTCTCCTTCAATCGTGAATTACATAAACAAAACATTTGTTACCCAACGCGGAGGATGACTCAAGTGAAGAACGAGCGAATTGGAACGACGCGGTCACATCTCTCCGGACACTTGAAAAGGATTTCTTTCACTCCAAACCTCGTTAAATGTTCCAAAAATACGTCTATTGTTACAGTATGTCTGAAGTTAGACTGCTAAACTAATGAAGATATTGTCCAGTTATATTTTGGTAAAATACTTATTTTTTTCGTACTAAGAGTAACTATCTTGTGGCCTTGCCAAATTACAGGTATTTGCTAAGTTTGTGGGCAAAAGGCGTTTGTTTGCCCGACACGGACAAGGCTATAAAACTAATGAAATGCTGTGAAGGTGAAGGTACTATCTACCAGAATATTTAATTTGTTTGTTTAGTGAAAGTGAGGTGGCCGAGTACCTATGTGAAGCATGTTTAAGAAATAATTGTAAACGCTCTCGGCCTAAGATGTGTTCTAACGAAAACTCGACTGCTAAGAAAGAATAAGATTTTATTTCTCCTTACTATCCCAAGGAAACCGTTTTAAACTGGTTAAATATTTGTAGAGATTCAGTGGTAAAAGTAAAAAGCTTCCTTGTAAACCGTTGTTTTACTGCAGTGAGAATTTTATTAACCTGTGGACGAAACAACTTTCAATCGGCTTGGGACACTAAGATCGCGATACTTGGCTCGGAGATACGAGTCTTCTTCGTAGAAAGTATTTTATTTTAAGCTTTATCTTACCTCAGCAAATGTTGGCAAAGATTCCGAATGCAGTAAAAGTTATTTTTTGTCCAAATATGAAAAATGAATCGGAGTTTTATCGGAATGAGTCATAGAAAGTCAAACGATGAAGACAATAAAAAAAAAATGAATAAAAACTTAGCAAAAGACTACATTTATAAATGCTTTAGAAAAATATTGTGACTAGTTATCAAACGATAAGTAAATGTTTTTAAAGAATTTTTTCTCGTTTCTTTTAAAAAGAAAGGAATAGAAATTGAATGTGCAAAGTACTAATTATTTTACTTGTTAAACTTTAAAACACTTAAATTGCTCAGTATTCCTTTTACAAATTGTGAGTGAAAAATTCTAAATTGCTCCCATTTAAACTCATTGTGTACTAAAAGTAAAGTTCTTAGTAATGCTTTCGAGAGTTGAACAAACTAAACACATTTAAAATCAAGTTTCATCACTGAAGGAGGCAAGTAAATGAATCTGTCTTAATTATAAGCGAAGGTTTCCGCTGTGGGACCTTTGGGATAATTAGCGCTTTTAGCGGCAATTTGCCTGTTGATAATAGGCTTATAAATAATTCGTGTAAGCTCTTTAATTCGGACAGAAAAACATTCGATTATTGCGATAAATGTGGGTGATAATTGGAGAAGTCGGCGAAGGGTTATACGATTATTGGTATAGTAACGACGTCGATTCGGTCATAAGGGGCGAACGTAATATCGGAACCTTTCGTTCACAGCATAATATCAGCCCATAATCATCTGTTGTCCAAAATAGATCGCTTGTAAGGCTGACCACAAAATAATAAGAAAATATAATGGAACATTAATCGGACTTTCAACGAGACATGACCTCTGAGTTTGTTTCGGAATTTTTTCTCAGGGATCTGTCAGCTAAGAGCTATGCATATCTAGTTTTAAAATATTGACGTGTAAAAGAATCTTAAAATATCTACTTACTTAAAAACATTTCATTCCATTATTTTTGAAACATAATCTTTATTAGTATTTAATTACTTAGATATGTCTGTTTTATTATTCATAGAATGAATAATTAATCAGTCGTCCGAACAAATGCTAGCATGGAACAACGGCTCGCGTCATAGATCCGTATTACGGGGATAAGTCCATATTCATTACCATGGAATAGGCAATAAAACAATTATATGCAAAACCACGCTCGACAACGTGAATTGGTGATTATACTGCGATGATATTGTCATACAAATGTAAGCTTACGAGCGGTCATTGTGGTTGTTTATTGGGGAAAATTATTATTACAGGGGACAATTTAAATCAACCTACCAAAATACGACTGGAAATGTAAAAACGAAAACACTATTCACTAAATAGTTTCATTGAAAAATATGAGACACAAGAATAAAAAAGACACAAAGAACTTAATTAATTAAATTAAGTAGTTAACGCATCATCAATATGGCTTGCCAACAAGTTAACACATACCAGAGAGAGCTAAGCTAGGTTAATACTCGTATTACTTTTACAGTAATAAAATAAACACAAAAATATTTAATTTCGTTCTGTGTTAAATTTCACTGAGTTCAGACCTAGCTTTAGATAAAGCGTAACGGCGTCATTCACAGCGATCCCTTGTGAATACCCAGGATTCCGATACCAAGGCTTATCCACCACCCCCTTACTCCTCCCCCTGCCTACAATCGGTCAATCACTTCTCAAGATGAACCGCCTTATGCTTGATTCACATAATATGAGCTGCCACGCAGACAGTAGACAGTTAAATTAGATACTCACATGTTTACTTTTACTTATTTATTTATAATAAGCACACAAACAGCACTGTCACTTTTCTTCTATATATAAATAAAAAGAAAAGTCCTGACTGACTGACTGACTCATCAACGCCCAGCCTAAACCCTTGGACCTAGAAAGCTGAAATTTTGCACAGAGGTTCCCTTTATTATGTAGACAAGGAATAAGGAAGGATTTTTCGAAATTCAACCCCTAAGGGAGTTAAATAGGAGATGAAAGTTCCGCACGGGCGAAGCCGCTGGCAAAAGCTAGTTTCAAATAAATTTACGTCTAAGATCAGCATTTCAGTAACCGTGCAAATAACAGGTATGACATTGACATAAAGAAAATTAGAGACAACAAGAAAAAATAAAAACTGTGTAAATAAATCTAGAACACTACAAAAAAAAAACCTAAACACTTTGAGCTATATAGGCATACATTGTTCGCACTGTTTATATCGGGAGAGTCTGTATGTCTAAACTGATGTAGGCTTACAATTTGAGTGGTTGTACTTCAGTAATTGACGCCCAACTCGCACTTACAACCACTTATAAACCAGGCACTATATTAAAGGGAAACTGCCTTAATCGAGACTGTCTTAAGACAGATTATAGTAGCTCTATGAAATCAGTGATGAACACAAAGTCTCTAAAAAACATTTTTTTTCTTAAAGCTGTGTAGCATCGATAAAAAAAAAATGTTTTGCAAAGGCGAAATAGTTCTGCCGTTTCAGTTCTAAGTTCTTGCCTTCGGCTCAAAAAACTTTTTTGACTCGGGTATCAGCTCTGTCTGACAAGGTACTACTAATACCACAAAAGTCGCCACTTTCCCTGGAACTTCGTGTCAGCTAAAAAGTTTAATTGGAGTTTCCCTTTACACACATTCGGAACTTGAATTGTCCCCTAGATATTTGCACGCCTACCTATTACCTTGGCGCCAGTAATGGTCTTCTGACGACTTTCAATAATCGTAATCGACGAGTTGTCTGCCTGAGCAATTGATAGTCGCGACTTAAAAAAATAAGTATAAAAATTGTAGTGCCTAAAAACAACGGTATTTTACGACGATTAAAAATTAGAGGATATCAGTTGAGAAATCCTTTGTGTTGATTAAACGTTATTTTATTCAAAAATCTCACAATACGATTTTAATAACAAATTACAAAACCTCAATTTTGTAGAAGTAAGTTTACCAGTTATAATGAAGAGGTGATTCACTCTCCAATTACAAAACTTTTTTTAATCAATTTGGTTCTTTCTCTTCATTAATGTACGGACCTTTTTGGGTTACTATTTCTATTTTGAACCCTTTGGGGGTTGTTACATCTGCCAGACGAAACTTGTTTTATTAATTAATTCTCTTTCTCTTGCGAAGTTTTGACATTTCATTTTATTTCTGTGCCGCCTACAAATTAATATTAATGATTGTTTTAAATTCAAGATGAATCCGAATATCTTATTTAGACTTTGAATAATAAACTATTTAAAAAGAAACCCTTCAAAACTAAGTTAAACTAGCTACGCTTGTAGCGTCGTAGCTACGTCGTAGCATAAGGCTACGCCGTAGACCTTGCTACGAGTTGGTATCAAAACAGGATAGTGGTTGTCAAATTCGATGATTTCCTATTGGCCTTGTTGGTGATAAACCTACAAACATATATCTCTTATTTCATGCCCAGTAACATCAAATGTACATTAGAAACGCGGTACGCAGAGCGAAAGATACATTGAACCCGCCAAGAAATCGAAGAAGCGTCATTGCACTGTATGCGTTCTGTACGAAGTTAGCAAAACCGTTAAACATTCGTCGCCGTATCAAATATATTGCCTAAGTACCTCATACTTCGTAAACTCACTAGAGAGACTTGTATTATAAGGTTTGTTTGTTTCTCTTTTGTTCAAAAGGGCTAATCAATGTTTACAAAATGATTTGAGGTAAGGAAAGTCGTTCAATCTCAAACTCAAAGCATTTATTTCAAATAAACTAACTACAGGCACTTTTGAATTGTCAAGGTCGGTGAGTTAGAAAGATGAACCTTATTGCCTATTCCAAAGCGTGGGTACCTATGGAGAAGGACAGGCAAGAAACTCCATGGAAACTCTTTTAAAATCATGATACTGTTACAAAAAGTTGGTTACATCATTATGTTGCAATTATTAGCACTGTATTATCCAGTACATTATTTATGTTCAAATGTGAAGTGCCTCTGAGATAGCATGGTGAAATACAGACAGTCCATTTCGCAATATGTTTATGTATATGGGCTTTGATGCGGTCTGGTTTGGGGGGCTTATGGTTAAGAAACAATAGCTGCACGGGTTGATCGGTCAGGTTAAGCTACACTTGCCGCGGTTGGTCCGTGGATGGGTGACCATCTTTAAATACCGAGATCCCTCCGTGCCTCGGGAAGTACGTTAAGCCGTTGGTACCGGCTGTCATTTGTGGATCTTTGACAGTCGTTTCGGGTCGTCTGAAGCCCGAAAGTCTGACAACCAGTCTTACCAAGGGGTATCGTATAACTCAGTAACTGGGTTGTCGAGGTCAGATAGGCAGTCGCTACATGTAAAATACTAGTTATCAGCTGCATCCGGTTAGACTGAAAGCCGACCCCAACATAGTTGGGAAAAGGCTAGGCAGATGTTGACGATGCGGTCAGGTTTCGTATGTGCACTCACAAATCCGATAGTAGAGAGCACTCGATACTTATACAATGATTTACGATTTACGGAATCGAAAAAAAAAATACCTTAACATAACATCACGCCTGTATTCCTGATGTGCTTAAGCAGAGGCGTACAATTGATGAATATGTCACCGTATGATTGTGAACACCGTTAGTTTATCATCTATCTCGCGAGATTATAAACTGTCGATAAATTGTGAACTGCACCATATTACTTACCGACCGAATAGGTTAGGTTAGGTTAGAACTGCGACCAACCGCGCGCGAGCCGAGCGAGCGTAGCGAGCGGTGCCGCAGCAGCGGCCGGCAAGCGCTATTTCCAAGTTAGTAGCAGTTACTTAACTATTTATTAATAGTGCTAGGTAATATTCGTCTTGATACCAGTTCACAATTTGACGGTTTCACTTCGATAGATTATAATCTACCGAAAAATTATATGTTAAATTGTAAGCAGTATGTTACGGTTCACAATGTTTGGACAGTTCACAATCTTGCGAGGTAGATTATAATCTAACGGTAATTACAATTTTACGGTCACAGAGATACATATTATAATTAAAGCGCTTTTCGTATGAGACCGCGCTGTTCTTATAAACTACACAATGGATTTTGATGCGGTTTTCAATATCATGTGAAAATATTTGGATGTATTAATGTTTGGATGTTTGTTACTCAATCAGGCAAAAACAGCGGAACGGATTTGGATGAAATTTGGCACACATATGCCCCTTTATTTATCAACGCTGCTTAAAGTTAAGCAATGATTAGTGTCTGATTAACCATTTTTTAAACACCTCTTAACTTTAATCATCGTTTATGAATATGCCCTTGTAACCTTGATTAACACATAAGATACTTGCTATCCCGGTAGTACGTTTCCGTGGGATAGTTTCCGACCTCCACGCAGGCGAAACCGCTAGCAAAAGCTAGCAAATAATAAAAAAAAATGATATTTTGTCCAGGTCTTAAAAACAGTGTGAAGCAAGAGCGGGTCGCTAGTAATTAATAAAATTAAGCAATACCATAACTTCTTATTTAATGTTTTGTAATCGATTGTAGTCGAGTAACTAATCGATTAACATCAAAGAAGTTTATAATCTTTCAAAGGGTACCAAGGAATTAACTTCTCTCCACAAAACAGAGTTTGAAACTAAGTTCTTTTGGATCGCCAGAATTTGGAGTAATAAGTCTTGGTAATGTCTTTCTAATTAGCTTAGTTCTTAGTCTCTTCTACAATATTGTATCAATGTGTAGCCCCAACACTACACATGTGTTACTAAATTGTAGCAATTTGTTACAGTCATCATCATCTCATTTGCCTAGCCTTTTCCTATGTTGGGGTCAGCTTCCAGTCTAACCGAATGCAGCTGAATTTTACTTGGAGCGACTGCCTTTCTGACGTTCCCAACCTAGTTACTGAGTAATCATTGGCTTAACATAAACTTCAAGTCGTTTGTGGTGCGGGTTCCAACTCAGTATCTAGAAACCTTCATGAAGGAAGAGTTTTGGCCGAAAGGTGTACCGACGTTTTCGCGAAAGGTTACGCGACACCACGCAGCGCAACACGACGCCGATACAGTCATCACTTCGTGTACAATACTTGTTTTAAAAATATAAAAATATGGATGTTTAGGTTACGGTATATATCTATGGGCCTGCGTCGCCTGAAATAAATGGTTTATTTATTAACCAGTCTTAACAGATTGTCAGACTTTCGGCATTGAGGTAATATGTACTAACGTACGTACATATTACCTCAATGACTTTCGGGCTTCTTCAAAGATCCACGAATGACAGGCGAGACCAACGCCTTGACGTGCTTTCCGAGCAATCTAATACAGTTAGAACACAAATTGCAGACAATCAAATGAATTCTTCATTCATCTCTGTAAGGCTGACTGTAAAACGTGTTCTACTGAATAATGATTAAGTACAATATTTTTAATTTTATTTCAATTATCGTGCCTCTACATAACATAACAAAATACCCAATTGTCATTAAAATCACTCGTAAATTGATTTGTACTTGGTGTTTTTTTAGGCGAACAGGTCGAAAAACGAGCCCCATTCGAAATTCATGGTCTGTTAGTCACTGAAGTGATGGTAGTGCATTTTTATTTATGAGGCAAAACCTACCGTTCTATGCAGATTTCATTAACGTAGTAAAATAAAGGCTCTTTCTTTGAAAGGAATAAAGTATTATATCAATATAACGTATTATGGAATTATCTGACTGTGTGTGATATATATTTTACTATCGGGTGATAGAATAAATATCTTCTATCTAGTTCTATGGATTATCAAATCTATATATATTTAAATAAAAAGAAAAGTCCTGACTGACTGACTGACTGACTATCAACGTCCAGCCCAAACTCTTCGACCTAGAAAGCTGAAATTTTGAACACAGGTTCACTTTATAATGTAGACAAGGAATAAGGAAGGATTTTTCGAAATGCAACCCCTAAGGGAGTTAAATAGGGGATGAAAGTTCCACGCGGGCGAAACCGCTGGCAAAAGCTAGTCATTCATATTCGGCGAAAGGGTTAAAAACAAAAAACACCGACCAGCGGTGCAATTGCACAACACACTAACATTTTGACAGTTCAACAACATTCATTGCATTATTTACATTGTTGAGCAGACACATTTTTCGAACAAATGAAGCAATGGATTACCTTCAAAGTGATTAACATTCTGATTGAATAGGGTGTTACGCAATTAGGGTACTGTTAACTGTCATATATTTTTACCTCGACAGAAGTTAGTCTCGACTTAGGGATTTACAGCAGCATTTATAATGATAATTTGTCCAACATAGAATTCAAACACGTTAGTCGTTACCTAACTTGTTTACTATAGCAATAAAAAGGTACTTAGAATATAGAGATGCAAATGCTGAAGCGTATTATTTTGAGCTAAACTTTAAATAACAGTTATTTTGAGCAGTACCTACTGCAACAGATGCTTACGCTAAAGTCTGCGGAAATTATGTAAATGCTTTTGGATAAAAGTACACGTTTCGGGGCAGACGACTAACTTGCATATCACAACGGCCACTAGAATATTAGTAATAACTTCTTCAAAATTTACTTGGCAACGACTTGGTTCTTTGCGTAACGTAATGAGTTCGATGACACTGTTTACCGTTTTTAATGATACAGATATTAAAGAAATCGATCGATCGTTAGTATGGCTTTAGGTACTTTAAAACATGTCACTGAATGTATTCACTGTGTTTGCCACTTCAAATAAATCTATTCACTAAGATTTAGTTGAAGTGACCAAAGCAGTGTATCTTCAAGAATTTAATTAGATTTTGAAATCCCTGTAATATATAATTTTAATTGATTTAAAACAAGAAAAAAAGATAAGTCAGCCCTTCTAAAATCGTGAAAACTTTAGATTACGGAACAAAATATGAATCTTTCTTGTTCAATGTCTTTTGCGTGTGAAGATTATTTATATTTATGAGAGATAAAATAATACAAAACAAAGTACTTTTCACATTTATGATATAGTGAGCTAGGCCTCTTTTCCTTTTTTTTTGGATGAGAAGTCATCAAACAACTTCCCCGCTCCATTCTCACGCTCTGGGTGGGAGGGCGTGTCAGACTTTTACTGACTAAAACCTACCCGTGTTCCCTCAGTTGCCTGTGTGCCAGGGGCCACGGTATCTCTTTCGAACAAACCGCCCTGACAATAGTGAGCTAGGGTCAGCTCATATTTTATAATCTAACTATCTATCATCATCATGACTAAGTATAATTATATAGAAGAAAGATTACATTTTATTCTACACAAATAAGATGTGCTTAAAAAAAATTTAGATTAAAAAAAACCCCCGACTCAAACAAAAAACTCTAAAAAGTAAAAAAAATATTTATAGGGTTTAATTATTTATACGTTGAAGGTAATATTTTAATCAAGGCATTGTCAAGTCGGCGGATGGCTAATGTAAATGCTAGGCCTCTGTTTGGCGTTTTTTTAATTTTAAATTAATTTTTATTTCCTGCTTTTTAAATATGTCTCGCTTAAATCTGCGGAGCGGTGCGTATTTTCCTCACAGTGGAATTTGTTACTAATTTATCCTCATTTCTCGTCCTGATCACCATTTATCTATAACCTATTCATTGAGACCTTTTCAATGAGCCCAAAGACGATACTTCTGCTGTTTGTTGGTGAGTAACTTGGGTATCCTGGAAATTCCAGGTGTTGCTCCAGCATCAGGTCAAGGTTACTTTGTTCGTCTAATATCATTGAAGCAATAGAATACCAAATTTAGAGTTGACCAGACCCGTGTCTATGCTAAAATCCCTTCATCAACCAGAAAAGAGCCGATAATCTTCAAACGGCTGAACCGATTTTCATGAAACATGTCTAAGAACACTCCGGACTAATTCACCTTTAAAAAAAAAACAAAATCGGTTCATCCGTTCGGGAGCTACGTTGCCTCAGACAGACACACACACAGACACGTCAAACTTATAACACCCCGTCGTTTTTGCGTCGGGGTTAAAAATTACTCAATATAATTTTCCCTAGCCTATACCTAAGCCTTGTATCTACTGTTAAGCTCTCTATACACGAAGCTTTTATAGCTTATGAGGAGACGGATAGCTGGCCCAAGATTATACGGCATGCAATTTGCAGTAACACGATTTACTATGTTCGTATGCTACAAAGGTGTTCTGTAATTGGATATTTGTGAGGTAATTGGATATTGGGGCGACGTGCTACCGAAAATCTAGTGTTTTGAAATATAGCCAAAACGGGCCAAGTGCGACCACGTACAATGAAGGGTTCCGTGTAGGGATGAAATTATCCCAAGAACAAACTTAACATTTTTATTGAAAAATATGTGATTATTAAAGACCATGGACTTTTTCTATAAATATAGAACTATAACTTGCATTTTATCTCAATTTTAGATAAAGTGGGGGAAGGGTAAATTTTCTTAAATAACTTTAAAACCCAAAATATTTTTTTAAACTAATTTATTGAAAAAATACGTGTCGTTTGATGTGTCACACGATACAGTAAGCAAATTAAAAAAAAAACTTATTTGGCTCCCATAAATAACACATAATAAAAAATCATATATTTACGTATACCATATGTGTACCAAACAAACTTAACCGGTCCATTAGATTCGGAACAAATCGCTGTGACAGACACGCGAGTGATCCTAAAAGGCTTCCGATTTCTATTGGGACGTACGGAGCCCTAACAGTTGGGTTTTGTTGACTGATTCGACAACGACTGTTATGATATTAATAAAATAGTACATAGTTATGTTAGAAGTGGAATTTTGTTTTCCTTTACCAGCAAAAGTTAAATGGATAACTAGCAATGAATGATTATACCATGATAATGAACACCAAAGAGTTTCTGCTGAAACATCACAATGAAAGACAACAGAAAAGGACTCTTACTATACTCTATACGTAGGGAGTTATTTTCTAGAACAGGCCATTGTTATTTTCATAGCACAAAGCCTAAGCATATTTAGCCCATAATGATCCCACTGCTGGGATACAGGCCTCCTCTCAGAGAGTGGCCCATAATCCACCAAACGGGCAAGTTGGCTGATATCACATTTCTTCTAATTTCTAGCTCAACGACATGACGCTATCCTCACGATGTTTTTCCTTCACCGTTTTGAAAGCAGTAGTGAGGGAATAATTTATTCAAAGTGCCTGCTTCTACAGCTTACTCTTGTTATTAGCAGACCCAAGTAATGACGATATGCTGGTCACACTCATAACACGATCCTTTACAAAGCGGTGTACTTTGTTGAAAACCACATGTTACCGCCTTCGGCTCGGTAAGCTCATTTGATCGCGTAATGTAATATGCGGTTAGAATCCAATTGTGAACTTTTGAACCCACACCGAACAATAGGGGTGTTGTTTCTGACACTCTGTAGGTACTTTATTCGTTCAGCGGCCATGATTAAATTGTCAATTTCTAATTGAAAACTGGGTACAGCTGTACTGAAACTGAGTACACCTGTACATGGAAGTTATCTGGGACAATAAAGCAATCATCATCATCTGCCTAGGGGGCGTCCATTAATTACGTGGTCGAGTCTAATCTCACGTGGGGTAGAGAGGGGATCTCGGCAAATATCACGTATTTTTTTTTCCTCAAAGAAGCAATGTAACATGTGAAAACCGGGTTTAATTATGTAAAACATGTTTTTGCCTCAATATGGCTAAATCCTACAAAATAATATTTATCGTGGTTATGCGAACGCCACAAAGTAGCACAGTAGCTCCTCGATGGTTAAACCGCCACCGGCCAGTCAAGCCAGCCAAATGCAACGCATAAATCCAACACAAATAAGCACAGATTAACGTTTTTACACTAAAACCACGTATTTGAAATATCTCACGTGAGATTATGAGGTGGGGGGGAGGTTCGAGCCAAATCTCACAACATCTCACCAGAGCGGGGGTGGGGGTCGAAAATCGCCAAAATTGCCTCACGTAATTAATGGACGCCCCCTAGCCTTTTTCCAACTGTGTTAGGGTTGGCTTCCAGTCTACCCAGATGCAGGTAAGTACCAGTATTTTACCTGGAGTGACTGTCTATCTGACCTCCAATACCGAGTTACTGCCTAATACGATAGGTACCCCTTGGTAATACTGGTTGTCAGACTTTCTGGCTTCTAATGACCCGTAACGACTGTCAAAGATCCACAGATAATAGCGAGGACCAACGGGTTAACGTGTTTTCCGAGGCACGGAGGGGCATGGTATGTAAAGATGGTCACCCATCCACCGACCAACCGCGCCAAGCGTAGTTTAACTTATCGACCAACCCGTGCCACTGTTATTACTTAGCCACAAGCCCCTTAAACGAATATTGCCCTTTTTTGTGTAATAGATTACCTACCGAATGATAAGTGGCTACCGTCGTGTATGGAAATCACTAATACAAAAGAATCACAGAGTGCACTCTGTGATTCTTTAGCATTTGCCTAAAATCAGACAGAACCCTCTAAAACTTTTTTTAAAATTGTATCGGCATGATATACTCATTATTACAATAATAATAATATTGGTTTTCTCGTAGGAATTACCTACAGAGAACGGAGTTTTTTATAACATTGCTGTAATAGTTGACATTTCTACCCACACAAATAACGATAGAAGCAATAGGTAGGACTTTTTTCCTTGATAAACGGGTAATTGACTACCGATTCCATATAATTTGATTGAATAAAGTAGGTATCAAATAATTACTTCCACATTCGAGTGTAACCAAAGAAAAAACAACCTAGAATGTATAGGCTTTCAAAACCCAGAGGTTGATATGCGATTCACCACGCAGTCACTGCACATATTGCAGTCAGAAACTTTTATATGCTAGCAAACATAGAATTTAGAACTAGACTAACATTTAAACAATACAATGAATAGTTTATGGCATACCTATAAAGGTGTTGCGATTTAAAAAGATCTGTACTATTTATTTATCAAAAAGTTGTGTTTCAATCAATTAATTGTTTTAGAAATAAAAACCAACAAGTATTTTAGAGTATTATAATTGCTTTCGGTACTGATATAATTTCGTAACTCCATTCATCTAATTAGTTACTACAAGTACTCACCGAACGTTCTCAGCAAACTTACTTCGCAAATCACTTTCCTTAACTTCCACGACGCTTTCTTCTCTCGTTTACAACACAAATAATTTAACACACCGTTAATAAAGCTGATAAAAATATCTAAATTACAACAATAAGCCTTTTATGCTTTCAATTCTATTGTTGCTAATGGTCGCAGGTGTCCTCGGCTTATTCATTTCGACGAAATAAAGCGACATTAAAATTTCCCTAATACCACCACGTTTTCACATAAAAGAGACTATTACAGCGCACGGCGATATTTTTATTTTTATTGTAATTAATTAATTTGAAATTTTTCCATTCCGTGCGGGAACAGCGTAAATAAATAATAAAAACATGAGTGGGAATCATGCTGATGACTGAAAAGTGTGAGTGGGAGTTGAGTTCTGACAGTATAGTGAGGGGCGGAGGGTTGCAAGACTTCAAGAGTGATGGGTAGTGTGACGGGGTCGTGGTGATGGTGAGTGCTTACCATGGGGCATGATACCGCGGCGTGGTCTGGCCGAGTCGCGAGCCGCGGCTCACGCGAGCAGACTGTTGCTCGCGGCCGGGCCGAGGCTGCGTGCGCACACAGGGCTCTGCCCCCGGCCCCCGCAAGCCCCCCACTTCCCTCACCGCCCCCGCAGATGATGCTGCCGGCCCGCCAAGCCACCACGCGCTTTACACTGACATGCTCTCCTTTGTCTCCAACTTAATTGTAACATTATCTTCGAATAAAGTCGTCTGCGCCTGACTGACGGAGGAAAGTAACAAGAACTTATTGTTACGATGATCGCTGGAGATATTACGTCACATTTTGTATTTTGTGGCTTTTATTTTTCGCTCTAAGACTTACGTCTTTGTGTTGAATGATGTTGAGAGTATTTGACACGTATGAGTGTAGTATTATCAGTGTGCATAAATATAAAAAATTGCTGTTTTCCACTTTTGTGATCCAAATAAGTTAAAAAAGTTAGTATACTTCAAGCTCATTATCATTCCGAGCTAATCAGTCAGTTCTGCTAATTATAGCAAAAAAGTAAAGGCAAAAAAAAATTGTTATCTTTGCAGGTTTAAAAGCCTATTGCTAAACGAGCACAGACAGCTATCATCATCATCATTTCAGCCGAAAGACGTCCACTGCTGGACATAGGCCTCCCCCAGGCTCCTCCACTTCGACCGGTCTTGTGCTTCCCACATCCAACGGATTCCCGCGGCTTTCCAGACAGCCATTTAAACATGTTTTTCGAAACCAAAAATCATGCTGAACGCGTGCTCCAAAAAAGTAGCTAAGAGTCATTCGAACAATATAATTTATCAAAGCAAGGTTTCTTATATTCCTTTAAATTAAAAACCCCACATTTAACTACTCGTTTCCTACGCTGCTACGAGGTGAGTCAGAAGTTCGTAGCACTATGGTAGCACTCAACCGATCCGCTACGACCGCTACGCAACTTGTATCAGCAGCTTATAAATACTACATTACCATAATATTTATTTATTTAAGGACAACCAACAAAGCTAATAATTAGCAAACATTAATTGTTTTCGGTTATTGTCCCTGTAACAGTCAGGCCATAGGCTATGCCGTAAAACTAGACTGAGCTATTAAGGGTGCGTTTACAAGAGTAGAGGCCATTACGTAAAATTGAACTCTTGAATGAGCAGTATAGCACTTAAAATACCATGTCCAGACCATTATGAACGCTCTAAACCAGTCGTTATTATTCTCTCATATCGATAGCTAGCGTTCATATTTGCCAAAATAACCAGCATAATAGTAAATGATTACAGTAAAACAGTGTTATTTATATTGTGTTATTGGAATCAATAGAAACTTCGTTTCATGTTACGGTCAGCAATACATCTAAGTATTCTGTTTTTTATTTATTATTATTATTCCTTTATTCATTTTAGTACTTATTTTATTACATTTTTATATATTTTTATAAAACAAAAAATTCAAAAAAACATTTAAAAATATATAAAATAGGGTTCCGCCGATATTGGGAGCAGGGTCCAAGCTACCGGTGGTTAGGGCTCCAGAGACAGGAACCTCCTCACGATGCGAGCCGTATCGAGGAGTACTGCCTTCTGAATCAGGCCTTTGATCCAACCGCCTAACGAGAGCCTCGAGAGATGTTGATTGAGGCTTTCGGCCATCAGTCCATTGGCTGATACGACTATCGGCACAATTACAGCCGAGTCCACATTCCACATGTCAACAACCTCGTGTGCTCAAGTCAAGATATTTAATTTGTTTCTCTTTCTCAGCTTTCACGAGGTTCCCGTCATGTGGAATGGTAACATCGACTATAATTGTGCGGCGCGCTAACCGATCTATCACCACTATATCAGGCTTATTGGCTACAATAGTCCTGTCAGTAATGATAGATCGGTCCCAGTACAACGTCACATGGTCATTTTCAAGAACTGGGTCGGGCACATACTTGTAATACGGTACTTCAGAATCCACAAGTTTATATTGCAAAGCAAGTTGCTGATGAATAATCCTGGCTGCTTGGTTATGCCTGTGCAAGTATTCGCCGTTAGCCAGACGAGAACAACCAGAGATAATATGTCTGATGGACTCACCCGGACGGTGACATGCCCGACACACGTCCACCGTCCCGTCCTTCATAATATGTCTCCGGTAGTTATTCGTCAAGATAACCTCATCCATAATTGCAAAGACGAAACCTTCAGTTTCCCCGAAAAGGTCACCAAAACGTAGCCAGGATACGGACGCTAAGAAATCGACACCGGGCTCATGGAGAGCCCGATAAAAGCGTCCGTGAAGCTCCTTGTTTCGCCATATTTCCTGGCGATCATCGGTTGTTAGTATTACAGGTTTGCGCCAGTTCTCTTTAGCCATGGACAGTGGGGTGAGTCCCTTGTCTACTGCGACCACATCACGGTGTATACCCACTTCGGCTTTTATAAAATATTCCCTGAGACTGCACACCTCGCGGTTGTGGAGGGTCTTGGCATTCAGAAAGCCTCAACCCCCGAACTTCCGCGGGATGTACAGTCTCATCACCGATGATCGTGGGTGATGCATCGAATCCGGTTTGCAATCAGCAATGTGCGGACCCGTCGATCCAAGGCGTCGAGTTCAGCCTGAGTCCATTTGAGTATGCCGAAAGAGTACATCAAAACTGGCATGACCCAACCGTTGAAGGCGCGCACCTTGTTTCCGCCTGAAAGAAGACTAATTAATACCTTCTTCAGGCGACCAAAGAAGCGCTCCGTCAACGATTGCTTCATGTCAGCAGTGTTGATGCCTAACGCTTCCGACATACCCAAATACTTATAGCTTTCGGATGAAGAGAGGGATTTGAGGTTATTATTATTATTGTTTATTTTCGTTTTAAATATTAAGGTTCTATTTACCCTTATCTATAGTATTATGCTGCTCAAATGATAATGACGAATCTTACTAAGCTGACAATTCTGAGTTTTTGAAAGCGAAGAACAGAAAATCTGGAAAAAGAGCGGAAGAATTAATTTTAAAAGAAATTAACATTTGCCGTGTAATTAAAGAATAATAAAGGCTATTTGCTAGAGCACGACCAGTCGCCCAGTGGTAACTGACGCGACTTACGAAATGTAGGTCGTAGGTTCGAACCCGGACAGGCGCTTTATTTTGTGTAAAATATTTCAACACCACTGCTCTCAAAACGGTGAAGGAAAACATCGTGAGGAAACCGGCATGTCTTAGAAACGAAAAAATTGAAGATAATATGTGACATCTACTAACTCGCATTGGACCCGCGTGGTGGATTACGGCCCACTCCCTCTGACAGAGAGGAGGCCTGTGTCACAGCAGTGGGAACGTTATACGCTGATTATGATGAAAGGCTATTTAATTTCTATTAAGCATATACTGGTGGCCTCGGTTTAACGTAGGTAGACTATTTGAATTAAATCTCGTTAGAATCCTTGGAAGATTTTTTCGTAAGTACACGTTCCTAGCAGGAATCCAGGCAGGTGGTGCCTATTAGTAGCAAGTGACGTTCGGTAATTTCTGCCTACGAAGGCGTGAGTGTATATACATATGTGTAGATGTTCCTCTCTCGTTTCAAATGTGTCAAAACAAACATGTATCCATCTATCTTTTGAATCTTGGAAACCAGAACCATTACCGCTCATTATTGTGATAGTGGTGGTCCAGTGGTAACGGCCGTGACTTACGAGTTGTAGACCGTGGGTTCGAGCCCAAGCAGATTCTTTACTTTGTGTACATTATTTCATCACCACTGCTTTCGAAACGGAGAAGGAAAACATCGTGAGGAAACCGGCATGTCCTAGAACCGAAAAATTCACACACATCCGCCATCCTGAACTGGGCCCGCGTCGTGGATTATGGCCCACTAGCTTTTTTTTTCCGGGTGGGGAATCATCAAATGAATTCTCCCACTCTGGGCGGAGCGGAAGGGCGTGTCAGACTTTTACTGACTAAAACCCACTCATGTTCCTTCAGTTCCCTGTGCCAGAGCCAAAGTAACTCTTTCGAACAAATCCGCAACTACGAGTATGGCAGGCAACCATTGCTTGCCGTACGCAAGCCCGCGCCTACGGTGGCCGGGAGTCTCCCCCTCCATAGAGAGGAGGTCTGTTTCCCAGCAGTGGGAACATAATAGGCTGATTATGCTATGCTTATGCCAATAAAATCCTACCGTAACAACTTGGTCACCCCTTTTTGTCCCACATATACAGGAAAAGTTTTTATTCAGTGCGCAAATTGTAACCATGAATTCAGCATATCATTCTAAACCCCTTAGCGCAGAAATTTTTCGCCGGATACACAAAAAAAAAATCTGCTGTTCCATACATTTTGACCGCGTAGGTATTGCACTTTTCTATGAAACAGCTGATTTTTTTTTGTACAACCGGCGAAAAATTTCTGCGCTAGGGGTTCTAGAATAATATGCTGAATACGTGGTTACAATTTGCGCACTGGATAAAAACTTACCCTGTATATATGTTTTTTGTAAAACTTGAAATTAATCGGACGCGGCGTTAAGATTCTTCCATACAAACTTCAACACTCCTTAAACTCCATTTAGTTTTGAAAACCGAATTATGGTGCTGTTGTCCCAAAATTCTCTGAACTAGACTAAAAATCACCAAAACGTAGTTTATTCCTGTCAAACGACGATTTCCTATTCTGAAATTGACTAAAGTGTCACAACTTAACTATATTTTAGTTTGACAGCACTAAGATTGCTCTGAATTATTCATCATCATCATCATATCAGCCGAAAGACGCCCACTGCTGGACATAAGCCTCCCCCAAAAGGGGGGGATTAGTTTAGTAAAAATGGTAATCTTGCTATTCTGTTGTTGTCAATTTCATTATTCTATTCAACCTAAAATTTTGGTTGTCTAACTAAATCTGACTATTTTTAATCGCGATTAAATAGATGTGGAATAAATTTAGTTGTCAAGAACTAAAATTCACACCGACACCTCGACTTCTAGTGCCAAAATAGAACTGTTTTTTTTTTCTTCTGCTTATATCTCGAAAATTGTGTGTCCTATCGCAAGAATAATGAAAATTTCGACCCCCTTTATAAAACCATAAACACCTCTAAAACTCAACATGTGGGTAGTAATTTTTCAAATTTTCCATGAAAAAAGTGAAAATTCCATATAAATCACGTCGAGGTTGCCGCCCCTGCGCGCCGTTGGCTCTAAAAAAAATCACGGGGTAGGGCAAACAAGTACCACGTTGCGAAGCCAAAACATACCACGTGCGAGTCGCGATTGTCAATTAGTTTTAGTAATGTCAAAATTGTTTTTAAATTAAGAGATATTTTTTGCAGAATAGCGTTAAGATTCTCATAGCCAAAAGTAAGGAATTTTAGTTATAGTTTAGTTAGTTTAGTTCGGTGTACAACAAAATCGGCACCATTATCAACCTTATTTATTATTAAGGTAGGTACATTTTTTTCCCAGTTTCAAGTGTAAAAAACCCAATTAAAAAGACTTTTCATACAAATGAAACACATCCTTAGGAAAGCACAAAGCTTTATCATCACAATTTCTTGGAGTGTGAAACAATTTAAAAGTTGATAAACAACATAAATTGTGTAAATTTTATTAGGTAAAAACAAAACCAAAAATACAATACAAATACAACAAAAATACAATACAACACACTTACAAAAACAAACAAAATAAGACATTTAAAACACATACCTAACAAATAAAAAATTATGTTATTTTTAAAAACTGCCTCTCTATATTATAAACATATTGATCACATCGATTGTATCACATCGTATTGATGGAATTCGTGAGCCATATCCATTATTACTCTCTTTATCTTACTCGTAGTTATATTAATACACATATTTTTATCCCGTGGATCGCTCCACCCACCGCTGTTATCCACATAATCGAAAATTACAAAATCATCGTCATCCAATTCAATATTAAGGTAAATTTCGAGATGAGAGGGATATAAATAAACGTTCAGTCGTTCTTGAATGTGCAAAATTTGACTAATTGTATGCATCATGTTGTAATGCACATATTGGTTGTACAAAGCTGGAGAGCTAGTTTTGAAGGCTCTTGGCAATTTACTAGACATGACTTTGAATCTAGCTCCATCTTTTCGGTTCAGAGATAAATAGTATAGGGACCGTGCCCACGAATCATCGTCGATGCTGCAAAAAAGGAAATAATGTGCTGCAATAGAACTCCAAACTGATGAATCAAACGATAACACAGAAGAAAATTCTCTGGGATCCCAAGTCGTTAATTCAACTGAGTACGAATAGGACGTACTCATATTATCAAAATATGAAAATTCAAATAAAGGCGTCAGTAAAGATGTAAATTCACAAACAGTTATGAATTGGCTTATTTTCTTCATTTGCATGGTCATATAAATAAAATCTTCCATTAAAAAGACATCGTCGTCTAAAAATGTAAAAATTCCTGTGTGATCCTTAACGATTGGCAAGTTTTCAAAAACTTTATTCATAGTCCACCACCAGTAATGTTTCATTTGGGCCTGTAAAGGATCTCTAAATAGTCCATGTATGTCTGGTGTATTTGCCCCCGTACAATTAAGAGACCGAGCTGTGTCCATATGCATATTACGCGGGCAGTCACCCTTTTGGTATCCTGGGAACTCATTAGGGTATATCTGGATGGAATATGGATAGAATATTTGTAAAACACGAGCAAAATCTATCATATTTATTAAGTTATTGACGTTCTCATCAAACCTAGAGTGTGAAAAAATTATAAGAGCATCTTCTATTCCTGCTACGTTTGACAAAGATACCAAGAGATATTTCAGGTTTTCTTTGTACTTATCAACGAATATTACAAAAACGGGAGCGCTTGGTTGTAAGGGTCCAAAATCGGCCAAGTTCATGACTCGTCCTTCTGAATTATACTTTGTTATGTACCGTTTTATTGTGTTTATTTGGAGAGGTTTATAATCATCTTCTTGTTCAAACTCGACATATTTGATTGCACTTTGAGGGATCATTGATACCACTTCATTTTCCTGGATTCTCTTTATACGGTAAACGAGCAACACGAAGATAAGTAAAAGTACTAATAGAAAATTTCGAATTTTCGCCAAAGCGTTAGACAGTTTTCTTCGGAACATAATTTAAATAAAATTAAAAAAATCTTCAACGTAAATTGCGAAAAATATACTACTGTCATAGTAACTGACAGAATCTGACAGGAAGTAAAAAAAATTGAATCCTAAAAGTTTTGTAACATAGTATTATAGTAACTTAGTTTGTGGTTAAAAGAATCCTTCCTCATCTCTTTGTATGCATATCTGTACGGTCTCCCTATACCTACAGTAGTAACTCAATAAGTGCAAATAATGATTTTCGAAGAAAATCGAAACAACACATTCGGTTGGAACGATATTATTTATAAGTTTCATTATTTATTCTTCTAAGGTCATCATTTCAGCCGAAAAACGTCCACTGCTGGACATAGGCCTCCCCAAATTTGGGGGGGGGGGGGGTTGCCATAATGGCAGGCGGGTTGGCGATCGCAGTAGGGTAGTAAAATGTATAGAGAACGCTGCTACTCATTATCTAGTAAGTCCCTTAGTCGCCTACGACACCCACGGGAAGAGATCGGATGATGCTATTCTTTACGTCCGGTACCACACGGAACTAACTTCTAAGGTAAATGCAGCTATTAGCGACCTATCGAAAATTCTCAGGTAAGTATTGACGATGCATTCAATAAATGTGCATTTCTTTTTCCCGTGATTGTTAGTTGACTTACAGCATGAAATTATGTTGATACTTACACATGTTCCTTCAGATGAGAATGTAACGTTTTTCCTCAAGATATAGAAAGATATTCAGTTCTCGTGACACCAGGAGACAGCGGGGTAACACTAATAATAGGAATGGCTTTCATTTTGACAGTTCTGTGGAACTGTGAATGTTGACAGTTCTGTGGAACTGTGAATTTTGACAGTTCCACAACATACATGGCGCTATATACATTTTTGAGCAGACAAATTTTCGAATATATAAAGCAATGGATTATTAGCATCCTTTAAAATTAGATTCTGATTGATAGTGTGTTAGTTGTTACCCAATTAAGGTGCAGGTTAAGTTCCTTATCCACTGCGACTACATTTCGATGCGTCTATCTATCTACATCGGTTTTCAGAACATGTATAGGAAATATCTGCTGAGATCGTGAATATCACGTTTGTAGAGGGCTCAAGTATTTAAGAAGAAACGCGTTATTGGATTGTTTTGGGTTTAAAAAAATGTATCAAATCCTTACACTCCGTAATAGCTTCATAAAAATCGTGAATAGCTTCGTAGCCAATAAAGGTTTATGTTAATTTTAAGAAGTTGCCTCCGACTGCATGATATTGCGTAAGGTATTCAGTGTAATAATCAACCTCTTACAACAAAAGTTTCTTGTTTCCATCTTTTTTAAAGTTCACTTTTTACGCAGAAGGGTATTTGTTTTTTTTAATTATTTTTCTATTTTACTCTTTTTAGTTATTATGTTACAAGAAATTAAGAGCGTTCATCCGGCGCGGGTTGGTAACATCTCATCAAGTGGTTTTCCGTGAAAAATTCAATTAAAGTACTAAATTTTTTCAGCCAAGCACTAGATCGTTGGTATTTATAAGTGTGTCCGCATTAAAATCCGTTGCGTTGTTTAAAAGATCTAAGCATACAAACACGAAGACCTACTTTGTTTTATACTATGTAAGGAAGATAAGCGTATTGTCAAGGGGTTGGTCAGTTAGAAATATGAAGCTAGTTGCCCATTAGCTCGCTGTCCGGTAAGGACCAAGCCCAAGTCGACGGCGCGTTGTGTTCCACGCGCGCCTCAAAGAGATGTCAGCACAAAAAATGATGGGGCCCGCAAGGGCCGATGCCTGCCAGGGGTGCGGGTTTGTTCGAAAGAGATACCACAGGCCCTGGCATACGGGCTACTGAAGGAACACGGGTGGGTTTTAGTCAGTAAAAGTCTGACACGCCCTCCTGCTCCACCCAGAGCGGAAGAAGTTATTTGATGATATCCCACCCAAAAAAAAAAAAACTAGTTGCCCATTCATAAGCGTAGTAGGTAGTACCTATGGATGGAGAAGAACGAGCAAGAGACTCTTTTAAGTCAAAATATTGTTAAAAAAATGGGTTAACATCATTCATGTTGTCAGCGATGTAATCCCCCAACTTATAATATGCTTGGCTGCATAGTGTGCGTTTTATACTTGTACAAGATAAGCCGTACAGGATTTATATTTCGTTACATTCAGTTGTGGGGAAGTATTTTTTTTTTGTAACATTTTAACAACACCCCATGAAGGATGGTCTATTTTAGAAAGTCTGAAACTATTTGGACCCTATTTCTAGTACTATAGTTGTATTCCTTTCCTCTTTTAATTAAAATATTTAAAGTATTCCTTACGTAGGTGCATCATGTTTTCATAGATAATTGGACAACGTACCGTCATGATGAATCTTACTATACCTATTGCCGGCAAAACATGTATATTTAAAAATATATATGTTTTGCCGGTTTTCAGAAAGGTGTTTGAAAAAGTTATGTTAACCCTTAGATGCATGATTTTTTATATTTTCGTGAAAAAATACACATATTACGAAATGAGGTCCCTAAAAAACAGGAAAAATAATAAAAAAAATAATTTCAAAATTTAAAGTTTTTTATTTATTAAAAAACATGTGTTATCATTTTTGATAAATTATGCAGCAAGGTCATAAAAAAAAACAAAAATTAATTAGTGTGGAAAACCCTGAAACAGTTATTATTTCTATTGTCACAGAGTGACACATGACATTTCTCACACATTACTGACGTAAGTTTTTTACATTGGGCATATTTACACTGGTTCCTTTTGGAACCATAAGATTTTTCATGCCCGACACCGTCAAAACGTACGTCATCAGGAGGTAATGTTTGAGCACCTATCTTTGGTCTCTTTTGCTTGTTTACAGGGCCTGCAGCAGTATTCAAACTTGGGCGACCTCTTTTATTTTCCGATGTGCTGCCATATTTACACAAAGTTTCCGCTAGTTCGGTCCTGAAGTCAGCAAGTTTTAAATTATTCTTAGGATTCGCACCCTTCTTCAACAAAACTTTTTTATACAGAATCCAACTATTTATCACAGACATGTCTAGTAGGTGATAAAAGAGTCTATTTGTCCATTTTTTGGATTTCATTCTAATTCTGTATCGACCCAAATAGCTATCCATAGTGTCGACACCGCCCATACTCGCGTTATATTCGCGGATAGCATTTGGGCAGGATATGGCAATGCTTTTCTTCTGCTTTTTGTCATATATTTTTACCGTGTTTACAGGTTCTGAACCCACATACGTCGAGAGCAGTAAAACCTGTTTATTATCCTTCCAGCTAGAGGCCGAAAATTCAACCCCATCAAAGGCGGTTACTGTTGTCGTTGAAATGAATTATTTGGCGAATCTTTTCGAATCTGTTTACCGTCATTGTCTCTGAAATTGGTTGGAATTGTACAGCTCGTGCCCAATAAGATCTGATGCTAGGATAATGATATACTGAAGTGTATATCAAGATGCCAAGGTATTTACGAAGTTCTAATAAGTTGATGGGGTCGGAAAAATTTGGATTCACTTGTACAGCATATTTGTTCGTCTCAGCAATGATCAATTCCAGTAGCTTTTGATCAAAAAAGTAAGAAAAAAATTGGTATGGAGTGGATAAATCTAAAATATGTTGAGGGTAGGCTGTGACTCCAAGAAAGGTAAGAGCTTGATCAACCAAAGGCATGTTTTTCTTTTTCCAAACGAAATTTCTTACTTGAGTATAATTAGTGGACCTTGATTCAATTTCTGACAAATCATCAGACACTAATGGGGGATCACAGTCTTGATTAGTATTTAATTCTGTTTGTTCTTCTTCTACTTCCTGTTCCACATCTTCAAGGTCTTCGAGCAATTCATTTAGATTGTCATAGTAATCCAGAGCATCTTCATCGATGTTTGCTTCATCCTCAGAGATGTCGCCGTTTTCCAGTTGAGATAATAGTGTTTCAATATCTCTGTCATTCATATTCTATGTCGTATCAATAGAGATCTAAAACCATTATAAAACCATGCAACCCAACACCAAAAGACATAAAAATTGCTCCAAAAACATAGCAATGTAAGAATAATTATGTACATCCATAGTAAGAAAAACTTACACCGGTAATGCATAGATTATCATTTTTGATAACAATATTCCAAAGCAAATTTAGTACCATGCCACAGTATTCAGTTGTAAAATAAACATATCAAAACAAAATATAGATTCTTACCTTTCAGAAAGTATTTTTTTTTTTGTAAATAACCGTTATTTTAGTCTAGATATGAACCGATATAAATATTCAAATTCGTACCCATGTAAGTATTACGACCTTGCAGCTTGTAATGTCAAATTCAACCAATCACAGCCCAGATCGTATTTTGTCATGGTGACAGATTATAAGAATGACACGTAAACAGTCGTCCAGAAACGTTTCGTTACATAAATATATTTTATTCGGAAGTTATGCGTATGAAAAAGTCAGTTATCATTTTTGATAAACTATGCACTTAAGGGTTAAATCAAATGCTCAATCATTTTAATCGTAATAACATCCTACACGATCAACAGTATGGTTTCACCAGAGGACGTTGCACAACTAACGCCGGTGTCACCAACACATCTACCCCCACAGTGGGTTCCCGGTAACCCTCCCACGGTGAAGCGAGAAGGAACCACAAGTTGGGGCCGCTCGTCAGGGCTTTTGCCTCCAAGCCGACGACGTAGCGGCCCAAAAGTAGGTTGCGGTGAGGTGCATCGCAACTGAGGTTGGCAGCGATGTCGAATGGGAGGCATCGCGGTTGAGGGTTACAGGATGCGGAGGAGGAGGAGTGCCGGTACTTCTGAGTAGTTTTTTTTTTTTTTTTTTTACTTCTGAGTAGTGCTGTTCTCTTCCGTGGCCTGGACGGGGCTGCCACCGTTTGATGGCGGACGCGGTGGGGCCGCAGGGCGGGCGGAGTGTCGGTATAGCGTTGGCCGGTCTCCCTATCCCCTGCCGCCGAAAAGTGGTAGGCGGCGGGGCCACTGTGCTGACCCGTCGCAGGGGGACCAAGGGTGCCAGACACGGCGTCTTCTGGGGCCCTTATGCTATTTGGTTCCTAGGGTGGTCACGGCGTGCCATGTGTCCTGGTGCTCCGGTGATAAGGGTTATTCCCCTCCGAGGAGGGTCCGGTGATGGACAGCCGCGGCGGGTTCGCGGATGGCTTGCGCAAAGTCAAGTCAAAGTCAAAGCATTTATTTCAATTAGGCACTTTTGAACGTCAACATTTACATTAAAATAGAATTGGTTCTAGGCGCGTTTCCGTGTTCCCGCCTCAAGTGGCACTGGAAGACACCGTGGGGTTTTAGTGGGTTACAGTCCTACATAACTGCGCTATCTCCCCATGGTAGCGCAGTAGACATTTCTCCACGTAAAACAAAAAAGAAATGACCGGGTCGACGGCGCGTTGTATTCCACGCGCGCCGTCAATGATGTCAGCAACAACTGGTGGGGTCCGCAAGTGCTGATGCCTGCTAGGGTTGTTCGAAAGAGATACCATCGCCCCTGGCTCACAGGCAACCGAGGGTACACGGGTGGGTTTCAGTAAGTAGAAGTCTTGACCCGCCCTGCTCCACCCGGAGCAGGAGAAGTTATTTGATGATAACCCACCCTCAAAAAAAAAAACCAACACATCTTCACCGTGTGGGAAGATGTGCAAGATGCAATAGGTATCTTTTGCGACCTATCCAAGGCGGTTCATTGCGTGAATCACGAAACACTTCTCTTGAAACTTGGGCATTACTGACTAGGTGAACTTGTGTTTATCTTGGGAAAATCGTACTTGGATGATAGACTGCAGCAAGTTCAAATAAACGGTGTGAATTCCTTGGGCTTAAAAGTCTAAATAGGTGTACCGCAGGGCTCAATATTGGGTCCGTTCCTCTTTTTAGTATGTATAATGATTTACCTCATTTACTAAAAAAGCCGACCACAAATGGTTGTTATTTGCTGATCACACATCACTGATTTTTACCGACTTCAAAAGGAAGGAGTTTATCAATTCGGCTATTTCGAAATGGTCCAGTTAAAATTTCATATAGATCTGGTGATGCGTTTCGGAGATAGACAACGGGACTCTTCAAAAAATTACAGCAAATCTACCGCGAATGCTGCTATCGCATAAATATGCATCGTTTTGACCCCAAGGATGATTAAATTTCGAATTGGTAGGAAAATAAAAAGTGAAAAATAAAAACTTTTTTCAAAAAAAAAAAATACAACCAACTTCCAAAAAAAACACTACAAAGTGCAAAATAACTTTAATTTCGGAAGTCGGTGATTTTGGATGTGTATTTTCATTATTTGTCACTGCCTACTCCACGCGCGCCGTCAACGATGTCAGCAACAACTGGTGGGGTCCGCAAGTGCTGATGCCTGCTAGGGTTTTGAATAAAGTTTTTTATTTTTATTAATAAACATGCACAGGAGCTTGACGACGTAAATCATGCCATAGTTCAAGTCCATAATTGGTTTACTGTAAATAATTTGGTATTAAATGGAAAGAAAACTAAATGCATAAGATTCACGTTACTGAATGTTAGAAGTATTGAATGGCACGTTATAGTGGAGATACTAGAATTCGTCGAGCAGACGGTTTTTCTGGGATCACGCTTGACTCCAAGCTACAGCGGGGTCCTCACTTAATATCACTTGCAGGGCGGCTAAGTTCTGCCGCTTACGCTGGTTGGAAAACATTTACATATTTAACAGACGTAGACGGATACCGCGAGACTGGTCTATTTTAGTTACTTTCATGCTGTGGGGACGGGCTGCGGATATTGAGTCGATCTTTATTCTGCAAAAGAGGGCTGTCAGAGCCATCTACAACCTCCGCAGATGCGAATCGCTAAAGGAACAGTTCAAAACAATTAACATCAGTACCTTGTCAATCATAACTCATTTGTTGGCATGTTATAAGTGGGAAGTTTGTTATAAAATGTGTATAACCTTTTATAACAAACTTCCCACTTCTTTGCTAGATTTGCCTTTTGATGCGTTTAAAGCTCAAATAAAATCCATCCTTTGTTTAAAGGCTTACTATTCCATTAACGACTATTTAAATGACAAGAATAGTTGGTCGCTGTGATTAACACAAGACAATGTTTATGTTCTTTCTCCAGAATTAGCGTACCTAGTGACAGGTTATATGGGTTCATATAATTATTTAGTTATACACTTTTTTTTCTCAATTTTATTGACCAAGTGTTTTTTATTTTTACGATCTATGTATTATGCCATTCGTTATTGACATGATCAAACAATAATCCAGCATTGCATAATATGTAAGCTATAGAGCCCTTTATACCAGGAGACTTTTATTTTTGGTAATATGTGTTATTGTTTATTACTTTGCATATGTATGTATAGAATCAAGTCCATCCGACTAAACAGACAGCTGTGCTGCTGGGGAGTTTGTTGCACCACTTCTTCTTCCCAGCTAAAGCACTAGGAAGTGTCGAAGGGTGGGCGTTTTTGGGGGATGTCTTATGTATTTTGACGTTCGAATAGTGCTGATTCTCAGCCTAATTTGAATAAATGACTTTTGATTTTTTTGAAAAATATATCTATGAAAACATTATGTATGTTTGGAAAAATCTACATCTTTTAGTAAGATATGTGACAGGCACAATATTAACACTAGAAATAGGAAAAATTAGATCAACCACGTTTCAGATTGTCTAAAGTACACACTTCTTTTATATGCCATAATGTGTGAAATGTTATAATAAAATACCTACTAGTCGATATTCTTAAACTAAATGAAAATAAATTTTAATGATACATTAAACGGACACTATTTAGACAAGCATAATATAAGTTAGATGATTATATCGTAGATATAAATGCTTGGCCCTGCGCAACAGTCACCTGGGCTTACTAGTTACAATGTAAAATTTGGAAACGATGCTTCCCTTTTTATTTTTTCTGACATTACAAACATTTTTGTTCCTATTAATATAATTTTTGTAACATTACGAATTTGTTTTTATTTTTACTGAACCAAGTGTTATTTATTGAATACTTCAATATCATTAAATGTTGTTCTTTCTTTTAGGAAATCAAATTTTATTAATATCTCAAATACATTGCAAACTATAGTTTTGGATAATTTGGAAGCATTTTGTTTGAATTTTGTAAATGTGAGTACCAGGCAACCGTTTATTGTGTTGTTTTGATATACGTTGACTTGAAGAAGCATGGCAGTTGAGAGTATATCATGCTTACTTAAATGTCTCACTGGTACAAAAATCTACAAAAATTGTTGAGCTGTATGGTGCAGATCCACGCGTCAAGTTCGTGAACGGGCGCTGTCGGTTGAGACTGGTCATCTCCTAACGGCTAGAGCTTATTTTTAACCGACGAAAAAACGGAGGAGGTTACTCAATTCGACGCGCATTTTTTTTTATGTATGACCACGCATATCTTTTTACAGAGTAGTTCGATTTTGATAATTCTTTTTTTATTGGAAAGTGTATACCCCGAAGTTGGTGCCATAGAAATTTGGAAAAAAAATCTAACCTTAAGGGTAGGAAACTAGGGATGATTGAGTATTAAGTGAACATATGCATGCTAAGTACAATTCTGGCAAAACATGTAAGATCTTTATTGTAAATTATTGTAACACCATGTATACCATGTTTTATGCAAATAAATACTTACCCACTTACTTACTGATTGTAATGTAAAACCACGCATAACTGCTTACAGAGTAGTCCGATTTTGATCATTCTTATTTTATTGGATAGGGTAAACCTCGAAATTGGTCCCATATAAATTTGGAAAAAAAACCTACCCTAAGGTTGGAAAAATAGGGGTGATTTATTGTTCTCTCACAGATTTTAATGCTAAGTGGTGTATTACAAAAAGTAATCCAAAATTAATCATGTAGTAATTAGTAGATTAAAAAATTATAAAATAGAAAGTATTTAACAAAAAAAAAAAAAACCGCCGAAAAAACTTAAAAGCAAAAAATTATAAACCTTTTTGTTTAACCTCAATAACTAAGTTCGTAAGTCGGTGACTTTGGAAGTTTGGATATGTATTTTAATTTTATGTCACCGCGGTTAAATTTTTTAATCTTGTATTTAGAATTGTTTACAAATATTTTTTTACATTTTGGTCACATTGTGGCTAAGTGAGGGGTGCACGGGTCGATCGACCAGGTTAAGCTACGCTTGCCGCGGTAGGTCCGTGGATGGGTACACTATAGTGTTACATACCAAGATCCCTCCGTGCCTCGGAAAGCACGTTAGGCCGTTGGTCCCGGCTGTCATTTGTGGATCTTTGACAGTCGTTATGGATCGTCAGAAACCCGAAAGTCTGACAACCAGTCTTACCAAGGGGTGTCGTATCAATCTATAGTTCAATGTATAGTTTTAAAGACATCATCAACTAATCGTTGGAGCAATGGAGTTGAAAATGTGATATGTAATCTACAGCTGCGGTTGTATCATATATGTGATAGCAACCGCACTGATATATGTGGGTCACTACTACCGTCAAGCTAATTGAATAGTGTGCAACAGATGGGTATGAACTTATCAAGCTTACGAACACCGTTCATTGGGATAGTATCACTATAAAATTTTATTCGTTTGTTTAGTAGGTATTTACTTTAATTAAATGTCAGGTTTCTTGAGGTACTCAGATACATTCTTGATTAGCTATCGACTCCACAAAGTTATTTATCTACGCGGCTTCCTTCCTTAACTCAGTGTTCAGTAGGAAATGCGATATCCCAAAAGAGCTTTCGAATAGTAAAATTTCGTTTAAAATACCTCTGGATCTGGACATTAAGTACCTACCTATGCAAACCTGGCCACTCTTGAGACGAATCCCACGCACAACAATGGAAGCGACTGTGCGTGCTGCGACGTTATTTTAAAACTGCGATATCTCCTAATAGACCAGGGTTGATAATTTTTGAAACCAAAAAAAAAAAAATAGTAGGATGAAACCCATTGGAAAAGGAGGAGAATATTATAAAAATGAAAGGAAAAATAATTTACGGGCGATTTGAGTTCGGGAAGGGGAAGGGGGTGAGTTTTTAAGGGTAAAAACGGTTTATCTCGATTTCCAGCAAAACTAAAAGTCCTATGGAAAAAAGTCAAATGGCAAAGTTGTAGGTAATAAAAACCAACCAACCAGATCTAAAACTTTTGTATTCACACTTCTTTCACATAACCTCAAAAGTTATGTGAAAAATTCAAAAAACTAAGTTTTTGGTTTTTTATTTTTATCTTTTACAAAAAAAAAAGTTTTTTTTTACGAAATTTGGTGAAAACTTACCTTTTTATGTCCCAAATACGCTGTAATTTATTTGATTTGAAATATTTATTTTTTCACCTTATTTTGAATTAATATCGAAAAGCACCCTAATTTTCAATCCAAAATTCACCCGTCAAAATATTACCATAGTAAATCTTATCAGAAAAAGCAAAAAATCGAAAAAAAACTTCAATTCGATTTTTTTTTTATTATGTACAATTTTGAGCTATTTATTAAAATTTACACTTTAATTACCTACTCGAAAAACGTAAGATTACATATTACATTGATAATCAAAAAAATTGCAAATCGAAATATACTACAATAATTAATAAACAAATAAGTTAATAAAATTAATATTTAATAAGACATCTACAATACTTTGAGAAAGTTGTAGAATCTTCTATAAACTGTATGCGTATATGCCTATTTATTACTATTTTAAGAAAACTTATACAGGGTGGAAACTTTCAACGGGGCAGTAAGGGGAAGTACATTATCCGTTGCAGCTACGTGAAAATGGTCTTAGGAGACTATCCTTATTTTTTTATGGAATTTTGATCCACAATCACAGATTTTCAAAAAAAAAGTACAGTTAGCAAGAAAATAGCCATTTTACACAAAAACGTTTTTTGATGCCAATCGACCCTGTTTCTAATACTGATCAAAAACCTTTATGGGACCAACCATCGTTGGAGTACTCAAAAAGTCACAAATAGCAAAAAACTTTTCCCGTACATTTTGTAAAAAATTTGTGTAACTGAAATACAAAACATAAAATAAAAGACAAATGATCACGTACAATTTTACACATATCAAAAAGATTGCGTATTAAGTTTCTTTTTTTATTAACTAACGTTATCATTATTTAAAATCTTGCTGTTTCTTGCCCTACGATATCAAGTGCTCGAAGTGACCGCCATTTTGACGAATACATAAATTGATTCGTTTCTGGACCGACCTAGTGGCTGCTGACAATTTATTTGTATGAATTCCATACAAAATTGTGGTTACTGAGTCTTTAAGTTCTTGAACACTATCGTATTGCTTTTTGTAAACCTCAGTTTTCAGGTAGCCCCACAAAAAGAAATCAAGAGGCGTCAGATCTGGACTACGCGCTGGCCAAGAAATAGGACCATGTGTTCCCATCCATTGATCACCAAACTGTCGGTTCAAAGTCGAACGCGTACTGCGGCTGTTGTGAGGTGGAGCGCCATCTTGTTGGAAAAACATTCTTCTTGATTCCGACAGTGGTAAATCATCGACGAGGTTTTCAAGATTCTCTAATATTCTGTTGTTATAAATGTTGGAATTCAAGGTGCCTTCATAAAATTCCACCATTACCACTCGGTTCCACATTATACCACACCAACAATTAAAAGAAAATCGCACTTGATTATGTGTTTCGCGAAACCTGAGAGGATTTTCTCTACACCAATAATGGTGATTTCGCCGGTTGTACATTCCATTATTAGAAAAATTTGTTTCATCAGACCATAATATGCAATTCAGAAAATGGTAATCTCTGCTTATTTTTCCTCTTAACCACCTGCAAAAAGTAAGTCTTCGAGCGGCATCCCCTGAATGTAAGGCTTGAACTAGTCGCCCCTGTCGGTAACATTTATAACCATACTTCTTCCATATCTTTAGTACAAAACGATGTGAGACACCTACTTCTTCAGCGACTGCTCTTGATGATATTTCTGGATAAGCTTCGACAAGTGTAAGAACAGAAATGATCAAATTCTCATCTAGTATAAATGGGTGGCGTACAGATTTTTTCTTGAAAGAGCCACCTTGTGCAAGATTTCTTAAAAGATTTGTAATAACCTTTCTGGTTGGCACATGACGATTTGGATATTTGATCCGATACCATTCTAACGCAGCCGATGTATTTTTATTATTTACGTAATATGCTTCTAGCAAGTCTAAACGTTCTAAATTGGAGGTCATTTTTCTCTTATCAATAGCTGTCCAATTATGCACTTAATGTCAAATCCACAACACACTCAGAGCTTTTCTGACGCAACAAACTGTCAAGATTGTTTTTTATTTAACAATAACAAGTTCGAAATTTGAATTGATTTTAAACTTTATCTCTTTATTCATTCAACAAAAAGATCTCAACCGTCTCTAAAAAAGCTTTTGGGTAAAATTTTCATAAAAATGTACGGGAAAAGTTTTTTGCTATTTGTGACTTTTTGAGTACTCCAACGATGGTTGGTCCCATAAAGGTTTTTGATCAGTATTAGAAACAGGGTCGATTGGCATCAAAAAACGTTTTTGTTTAAAATGGCTATTTTCTTGCCAACTGTACTTTTTTTTGAAAATCTGTGAATGGGGATCAAAATTCCATAAAAATATAAGGATAGTCTCCTAAGACCATTTTCACGTAGCTGCAACGGATAATGTACTTCCCCTTACTGCCCCGTTGAAAGTTTCCACCCTGTATACCTGAGTGACCTACGAAAAATTTCAGCCCTTCAAAATGTATTTCATAGAGAAGTGGGGAAGGGGCTAAGCGGGTCCAGGCCTTACTACTGACCTGCTATTTCGTAGCGGCTGCAAAAACCGTTAGCCTAGCCAGTATTCGAGATACAGAGCAGTGTACAACATCGTTTATAAAAATACACGTGCAGACTGAGTTTCTTTAAGAGAATTGTGACAAATTTCCTAAAAAAAAAACTTTTGGAATCTGCATAGCAAGCTAAATACTATCTTTATTTTAATCTGTATCAATCAACTCAAACATAAAAATAGCAATATATTCTTTTAAAAATAGTATGCATAACATAACATAACCTAAAAAAATAAAATTTAATGATATTTTAGTACAAGATTAAAAAATTATAATCTCCTTAATTTTGCACAAACTTTAGTTATACTCACGATAAAATTGTAAAGGCATTATTAATTCGATTTTGTCTTTTCAGATTATCAGTATGGATGAATCTGTTAGTATAATCTGTTTATGTTGTACAATAAGGCAGATGATAAGCAAGTGAAAAAAAAACACAATTTAATTTTTTTATATAAATAGCTCATAGTAATAAAAAAAATCGAATTGAAGTTTTTTTTTATTTTTTGCATTTTCTGAGAAGATTTACTATGGTAATATATTTATATTTTTCCACCACCGAAAAGTAGAGATTTCAACGAACGAACAGAAAGAATACCAACTTTTTGAAAAAAGCTGATATTTTGACGGGTGAATTTTCGATTGAAAATGAGGGTGCTTTTTCGATATTAATTCAAAATAAGCTGAAAAAATAAATATTTCTAATCAAATAAATTACAGAGTATTTGGGACATAAAAAGGTAAGTTTTCACCAAATTTCGTGTAAAAACTTTATTTTTTGGAAAAGATTAAAATAAAAAACCAAAAACTTGGTTTTTTGATTTTTTCACATAAATTTTGAGGTTATGTGAAAAAAGTGTGAACACAAAAGTTTTAGATCTTTTTATTACCTAAAACTTTGCCATTTGACTTTTTTCCATAGGACTTTTAGTTTTGCCGGAAATCGAGATAAACCGTTTTTACCCTTAAAAACTCACCCCCTTCCCCTTCCCGAACTCAAATCGCCCGTAAATTATTTTTCCTTTAATTTTTATAATATTCTCCTCCTTTTCCAATGGGTTTCATCCTACTATATTTTTTTTTTCCACTTTTTATTATTTTTAAAGGCTTCTACCCTGGTCTATAAGATATTCATTGAAATGGAATTATGTACAGGGTAATTTTGTTTTAAATTAAATACTAGTGATGAATAACGTATTTATTTGGATAAGGATTAATATAATATTATAAAAGCATCTTCGCAAATAATGTATTATTTTAGACCGATTTGGTTAGCATAAAAAGGTTATAGTGAGCCAACCTTAAATGATAGACTTAAACTGTCGTGCAGCTTTTTTTAGTTTTAAAGGGGAACAATTATGTCATACATGATTTTTGCGAAACTTCAACCGTTTACGCAGCGCACGCAGCGGAAGCTCTCAAAAGGAAAAAAAAACGATTTTGAAACATCCTTCATTGGTGCTCCGCTCCTATTGGTCTTAGCGTGATAATATATGAGCTATCTAACACTGAAATAATTTTTCAAATCGGACCAGTAGTTCCTGAGATTAGCGCGTTCAAGCAAACAAACAAAAAAACTCTTCAGCTTTATAATATTATATAATATATATGTAATAATAAATAATCTATATATATAAAAGGAGAAACTGACTGACTGACAAATCAACGCGCAGCCGAAACTACTAGGACTAGGAACGTGAAATTTTGCACACGCTTCCTTTTATAATGTAGGGGAGTACTAAGAAGGGATTTTTGGTAATTTGACCTTTAAGGGGGTGAAAAGCGGGGATTTAGTTTGTATGAAAAATCTTATTCCTTGAGTTAATAAACTTGAAACTTGGCACAAATACTTATCTAAGTAAATTATAAAGTTGGTAATTTATTGTTTTTCTAAACTACTACTACTAAAGGGGGAATGGGGGTTGTTAAAGCTTGTATTGAACAATTTTAACGCGTGGTTTGATTAACTCGAAACTCAATATTTATGCCTAGATCCAAAAATAAAGAATAACGTGTATCAGGATTTTTGAAAATCTACCCCTAAAGGGGTTAAAAAGGGTAGTCCGTAATATCATAAATGTGAAAGTTTGTGAAGATGATTGGATTTTTGTTACTCAATTACGCAAAAACGGCTCAACGGATTTGAATAAAATTTAGCACACAGATAGATTATAACCTAGATTAATTAGACAGGATTAATCATCTATACATAAAACATATTAGTTATTTATTAAATTGTCAAGTAATCAAATACACAGTCAAAACATCATCGAACAAGAACTTTTCCCAGTGCAAACCTAATTTGAATTGCAGGTATTCAAACTTACATACCATTTCACTCCACACATAACACTTTACACCGCGTATTTATCTCAGCTCGGCGTCCGTATGTCACTATAAATAAAAAAATAATAAAATCGTTTATTTATAAAAGGGGACACATTTACAATAAATACCTTAACAAATAAAATAGAGCACAGTTGCTAATTTGCCTGAACTAGGTGGAACCTGTGCTTCAGGCTACAAAATGCAGAAATAGTTAAAATAATAAATTAACAATGTGGATAAATAACTAAAATAGAACTTAGGTCAACAAAAGTAAAAATGCATGTTAGCGGTTTTTATTTGCATACAACAAGTAGATCTTCTGTCTGTGCATAATCGATGGATATTAAATGCTTAAGTACAATTTTTTTACAGCTATGGTAATTTAATTTATAGATACTTAGTTTTCTATTTAATCTATTGTACAGAAATGGGCCTAAGAAAGTGTAAAATCTTTCTACAAAGACATGTTTTGAGGTTGCATTCGTTATGCATACTATATCATTCCGTCTCTTGTTAGTGTTTTCAGCATTATAGGTAAGCATGGTGTGCTGTTTTAATACTAAGTGCATAATAAAAAGCTGGCGAACAGTGAGTACGTTGCAGGATTTATATAGCAGATCTGTAGGAAAGAAGAAGGGATGGAAGTTTGCTACCTTTAAAATTGCTCTCTGAGCTCTTTCAAGAGGAAGCAAATTAGTTTTAGGTGCACCACCCCAAGAAGTGATACAGTATTGAATAATTGACTGACATAGAGCCAAATAAACTTGTGTGATTAATTTTGAATCTGCTAACGTTCGCAATTTTTTAAAAACATATATTAGTTTGCGCACTCTTTTAGTTAGGCTTTCTATATGTTTTCTAAAAGAAAGTGTGTCGTCCATTACTACCCCCAGGTATTTAATGTAGCTCGTTTTGATGATAAAAGGGCAATTACACATGCTGACTGTATGATTTCCACATTGATGGGCATATAGATGAGGGTTAGTTATGTTGAGTTGAGGCTTGCGCATGGAGAAGTGAATATATTTAGTCTTGTCGGCATTTAAAGTTAGTAAATTGCTTTGAAGCCAATTAGTCACAGAATTTAAACCTAGCTGAGCGATTTCAAACAGTTCGCTACTGGTTTTAGCACTAAATATTAACGCCGTGTCGTCGGCATATGATATAATTTTACCGTCTTTAAGATTTAGATTACACAAGTCATTAATATAAATCAGGAATATTGTGGGGCCCAAAATACTCCCTTGAGGAACACCAAAACCAGTATTTTTCTGCTCATCACTCGTAATATTATCTATTCTAACGTACTGGTATCGGCCGTCTAAATAGTCAGTAAAAAGTTTCAGCGGCGTTCCTCTTATTCCTATGGTCTCTAATTTGTCCAGAAGAATAGAAGCAGACACCGTATCGAAGGCTTTGGCTAAATCGAGAAAGACTCCTAGGGTCTAGTTTCCTTTGCCGAGGTTTTCTGAAATATAATCAGTCAGGCTATGCACCGCATCGGCTGTCGATAGTTTCGGTCTAAAACCAAATTGCGCAGTCGATAAAATGTTGTTTTTCTCTAGATAATTAACAAGTCTACTGTTTATAATTTTCTCAAGTATTTTTGAAATTGAGGGGAGTAGGGATATTGGCCTATAATTATTAACTGCGGTTTTACTTCCTGATTTAAAGACAGGGATTACAACTGCCTTTTTTAGACAACTAGGGAAAATTCCTTCGGCAAGACAGATTCGAAATATATGCGTTAAAGGAGGTATCAAAATATGCTTGAAGCGTTTAAGGATCTTATTGCTTATATTATCCCATCCAGCTGCACAATCATCTTTAAGCCCAGAAATGATTCGGGCTATTTCATCTTCATCAGTGTCAAACATAGCAAAAGATTTTGGGTCACAACTATCCCTTGATTTTTGCAAAGTAGGTTGGTCGCTACATTTCGGAATCTGCTCGGCAAGAGTTTTCCCAACATTTATAAAAAAGTTATTTACATTGTTAGCTGATATGAGCGGTGATGAAGGATTTGAAAGCAGTAAACTCGAACTTGATTCACGCTGTTTTGACATATTGGTGACGTTTTTAATTTGTTTCCAAAGTTGTTTGCTATTTTTACCTGCTCTATTTAATTGATTTTTATCGTAATTATTTTTTATATTCCTTAGGAGATTGTTGCAAAAATTCCTGTATATTTTATAGGTAGTTCGAATTATTACATTATCAGGGTATTTTTTTGTTCGCTGATGAAGTTTGTCTCTGTGTCTTATACATCGGATTAATCCAGGAGTAATCCATGGCTTAATATTATAAAGTGTCTTATTTACTGTAGAAATTGTCGTGTTACGTAATATTGCTTGTTTGATATGTTTAATTAAATACGATAAGGCCAAATTAGCGTCAGCAGTATTGTAAACTAGGCCAAAATCAATGTTGCATAAATCATATTCGAGTTTATTCATGTTTAATTTGCTAATAGTCAGAGGACGATTTAGCTTAGGCAGCGATAAATTTACTGTTAGTAGAACTGCGTGATGGTCAGTAATTGTTGAGTTAGTAACAAGCGTAATATAAGATAGGCTAGTTTTGATCATCATATGATCTAGGCAGGAACCACTTTGATGAGTAGGCAATGTGTGAGCGGGAAGAAAACCATGGTATAAGCAGATGTTAAGGTAATCTTGGGTCCCTGCATCGCAGTTTTCAGAACCAATATTTATATTTAAATCACCCTTTAGTATGATATTCTTAAATGGGCTAAGTGCTTGGAGAAGCTGGTTTAAGGATCTGTTAAAAGGATCTAAATTTCTAGCGGAAGGGGATCTATACATAGCGATTATCGCTGTAGTAGTACCAATTTTGATGACTAAACAATTACTCATACAGTCTTGTAGATTATGTTCCTCAGCCGTGACCTTTAATGATTCCTTAGCAAAGACTACGACACCATCATTCTGATTGTGGTTTATTGTGGTATGTAATACGGTGTACCGGGTATTACTGGTAGATTTTCGTAGCGATTAGCTAGCCAGCACTCGGTAAGTACCATTATATCGCAATTAAAGTTAAGTCTATGAACAAAAACGTTAAAGCTGTCTATGTTCTTAAAAATACTATGAATATTTTGAGTTAGTACGGTTAGTGAATATTGATAGTCGGAAAGATATTTTATGCAGTCCTCAACTCTGTAATTAAGTTATCATCCATATTAAACTTAAAATAACAACAAAAATAAAATTAAAATAAAATAAAAATGAAAAACAAATAAGCCTAAAATCTACTCAAGTATGTGGCGCTCTTAGGCGCCTTCATAATCAATCGAATTAATGTACCTGTATTCGGCAGCTTTTTTAGCCGGGCAATCTGTGTCTCCTGTTTTGTGATTGGCTTGCTTTTTAAAGCGCAAACATGTAGCACATTTAGGTGGATTGGCTTTCTTCTCGCAGACCTGGGTTGAGTGCCCTTCTTCACCGCAATGTCCACATGTGGGGACAGGTATTTTACAGGTCTTGGCTGCATGACCGTACTGCTGGCACTTGTAACATCTAGTTACTAGTGTGAAATCTCGTACCGGGCAGGACGTCCAATTTATAAATAATCTGTCCTGTGTGATGAGGGCCTTACGAATGACGGCTGGAACTTCAATGATGTAGTTGCAATTCTCAGCGTCTTTCCTGCCAGACTGCAGGGATCAAACAGTTTATCAGCGTTAGGTTTATTTACCTGCCTGGTTAGGTTGCCAACCGTACTTTAAAATAGATTATTGTACTCTTTTTAACTGATTTCAAAAAGAAGGAGGTTATCAATTCGACATGTTTATAATCTGTTTTTATATTTTTCGGGCATAACTCCGTCATATTTATTATATTAACGGATTTGCAAAATTATTATTTTTGTTCGAAAGGGGTTTATTACGAAATGGACCCATTTAAATTTCATAAAGATCTGATGATGCGTTTCGGAGACAGAAAATGGAACTCTTCTAAATATGACATCAAAGCAACTGCGATTGCTGCTATAACATAAATATAATCATAATCATAATATGCATTGTTTTGTCCCCAAGGATGATGAAAATTCAAATTGGTGCAGTGGATACATAGGTACGTATTGCGATATCGTACTACAGTTCCTGATATATAAACCTAGGAGGTACAATGCATTTTTTATAGTCTTACAGCACCTAAAATAAGATAGGATCCTAGGATTTTTTTCTATACTTATTTTTCATTTTTTACAAATTCAATCTATCAGTTACTAGATCTCAGGTCTCTGCAACGCTTAGTTTTAAAGATATCCGTGGCCGCGCGGTTCTCCGCGCTTCAATGACGCGGCCACATTCAAACCCTTATAACTTTTTACCATAACTTTGACAAACTTATGGTTTTGGGAATCAACTTTTACAATTTTTACAAAATCTTGATAGAATTATTTTTTGAAATATCGCCGTGGCTACGCCAATGAAACGGACACAGTCACCGCCTTCCGAAATAATAGTTATTTATGATACCTACTAGTGCGGTAAGTTGGTTTTTACAAACGAGTTGACAAATGTAAGCCCGAGACGAAGTCGAGGGCTTACCATAGTCACGAGTTTGTAAAAACCAATTTCTGCACGTGTGTCATACAATGTTTTTCAACACATTTGCGAGAAAACAGTACAATATGTAATTAAACAAACCTATACATCATTAAATAGCGCCCTCCAAATTTGGCGGCAAGAGCCCGTTTCCTGCAATTTGCGCCTCATTCAAAATATCAGGTGGAGTAGATTCCATATTAATATCAGTTTCCTCGCTTGAACTCATAATAAAAGTTTGTATATAAATATCAGTCGGAAACTCGCAACAATCTTTGACGTTTCTAATATGAAAATGGCGCGAATTTAGAAATGGCGCCACATGCCCGTGGTGAAAATTAGAACTACATCTTTCATCTCATTTACTCTTTATTATTAAAGTGAGACAAACGTATTGAGCAAAATCGTTTCCAAGGAGGTTCGGGCAGTCAGCTTATTTATTCTCGTAATGTGAAACTCCTTGGACGAAATTCTTATAATATTTTATGGAAATTAAAAAAAAACCGTAAAGAATACGCACAGTGCCATACAACGAGGTATGCGGTAAAATAGGTACTTAGGTGAGAGTACCTATTTAACCGCACGTTCCGTTGTATTAGTGCGTAATTTTTAACTTTCGAACCATGTATACAGGCTTCGTAAATGCAGTTTTTGAGCAAATGTGTTGAAATAGTTATTTATGATACTAGTGCGGTAAGTTGGTTTTTACAAACGAGTAGACAAATGTAAGCCCGAGACGAAGTCGAGGGCTTACCATAGTCACGAGTTTGTAAAAACCAATTTCTGCACGTGTGTCATACAATGTTTTTCAACACATTTGCGAGAAAACAGTACAATATGTAATTAAACAAACTTATGAGTACATCATTAAATAGCGCTCTCCAATTTTGGCGGCAAGAGACCGTTTCCTGCAATTTGCGCCTCATTCAAAATATCAGGTGGAGTAGATTCCATATTAATATCAGTTTCCTCGCTTGAACTCATAATAAAAGTTTGTTTATAAATATCAGTCGGAAACTCGCAACAATCTTTGACGTTTCTAATATGAAAATGGCGCGAATTTACAAATGGCGCCACATGCCCGTGGTGAAAATTAGAACTACATCTTTCATCTCATTTACTCTTTATTATTAAAGTGAGACAAACGTTTTGAGCAAAATCGTTTCCAAGGAGGTTCGATCAGTCAGCTTATTTATTCTCGTAATGTGAAACTCCTTGGACGAAATTCTTATAATATTTTATGGAAATTAAAAAAAAACCGTAAAGAATACGCACGGTGCCATACAACGAGGTATGTGGTAAAATAGGTACTTAGGTGAGAGTACCTATTTTACCGCACGTTCCGTTGTATTAGTGAGTAAATTTTAACTTTCGAACCATGTATACAGGCATCGTAAATGCAGTTTTTGAGCAAATGTGTTGAAAACGTTATTTTTCACTTTGTAGTGTTTTTCCGGAAGCCGGTTGTTTTTTTTTTTTTTGAAAAAGAATCTATAACACTTATAGAGTACAAAATAAGTAGGTACTCGTTTTTTTCATAAACTATGTTGAGGCAATTGATTTCGTTTTTCTGCGGTTTTTCTATATTTTTAATAGGGTATTTTCCGATTTCATAAAAACTATTTTAATTTGAAGATTAGGACGATATATTTAACAGAAAAATAAAAACAAATTTATTATTACACATTTTCTCACTTAAGTAAAAACGATTAAAATCTAATTTATTTTTCGTTGTTTTGAATTTACCGCCAAAACGCTCCTTACGATGACTTTTTATCACGTGACATGTGACGTCAACTTTGTTTATACGGCACCGGTACAAATACTTAGTTTGGCGCCGTTTTAGAAGTATTTTTGTACAGAGGCACCGCACACCAGTAATATCACTTTATATCCATTAAAAATCTTGTTAATTATAAACTCGACATTCACTTATTTACTTACTAACTACTTTAGTTTACACAAAGTTGACGTCACGTGATAAAAAGTCATCGTGAGAAGCGTTTTGGCGGTAAATTCAAAACAACTAAAAACAAATTTGGTTTAAATCGTTTTTAATTGAGAAAATGGATAGAAATCAAATTATTTTTATTTTTCTGTTAAATATCTCGTTCCAATCTTCAAATTAGAATAGTTTTTGAAAAATTGTAAAATACCCTATTGTGAGACTTGACTATTTGTCGGTTATAAATGTGAAGTGGTGAGAAGAGAGGAACGGGGTTTTATTAATATTGATTAAAAAAGAACATTTATTTCGGGTACAAAACCCATAATTGAAAATATCTTTAAAAAAAAAAAGATAAAAAGAGCTCCTGATCTCATATTAGGATGATGACGTAGAATTAGGATGTTTGGAGTCCTACAATCCTTGTTAAGTCAATAGAAAATGTTATGTAGGTAGGTACCGCAAAAACTGCTAGAAAATACATAAAGTGAAATTATTAAATGGTACTCTATTTTATTAATCTGTACCCTTCATTTACTCTCTTTTCCTTTGCTCGTTTAACCTCTAGGAAAACAAAGACAGGCAAACATACTTAGGTACCAATCGAAAACATTACCCACCTTTTGGGCCTCGCCTCAGTCGTGAATGTATAATTTTCATGATCATTATATCTGGGCCTCAAGTCTGCTATTATAATAGTGTTTTTTTTTTTGCCTTGCCATTGGTTTGTGCTAATAATAAAAATCATATCCACCTTACAAAATTTTCTCCTACAATTTTTTTCAAATAAATGTTCTCTTAAAGTACCTATGGCATTTAGAAGAACGGCCGATATGTTACATTTTAATAAAAAAAATAGTAAAACAACTTATTCTAATTTGCGTTAATCTATAAGGTTGATCCTATACAATAAAGCCGAAAATATTGGGCTCTCAGTTCAGACGTTTCAGTAAAATTCGACTTTCATTTACTCTTTACCAATTAAGTTTTTTGTCATTATTTATTTTTAACTAATTCACAGAGGTATCTTAGTAAATATATTGAAGTCGTATTTATGTATCTATATCGTTAGAAAAATTAATGTTTTGCAAATTCCTCAGTAAAGACATGAATGGATTGAGGGCCCTAGATATACCGCCATAAAACTGTACTGTTGTATTCTACAGATATGGGAATTTCTTAAAATGTTTCAGAAAATCGTAACTAAATCCTCAAATAAAAATGATTAACCCAGTATTTTCTGAGATTTAGGATAAAACTTTAGGCACGCGTCTGGATTTATACATAGTTATTTAATCACAACAGTTTTAATTCACGCTTAAGAAATTCATGGCCCTTTGCTTCAAGTTTTAACAATTTTTTACTAATTTCCGAATAAGTCTTATTTCGTTTCGCAAGGATAAAAAAAAGCCCACCAATCCAGATGCACATGGATGAGGGGTCTCCAAAAATTATGAAATTCATGTGACCTAATATGTATGGCCTGGCCATGTACCTCTCAATCAACTCTACAACATGAGATCTGAGAGGAATGTTACCATAAACACGACGCTTCGCAGGATTGGTGATGCAATGTATGTGGTTATAGCTGCAAGGAGAACGCTGCGATCCACTAACTTGACCGTCATTAAGTCTTCTTGTGATGAATATAATAAAGTGGGAGATATTATTAGTTCCATATTACATAAACTTACTAATTTATTCCCTGAATAAAAATGCTACAAAAGAGAATGCAAAAGATGGGAACTTCAAAGTGGAGGCTTCATAGTAGCTCGCGAAAATCAATTTTTCTTACGTTTATTGCAATTTGCAGGTCAGTGTCAAGCTGTATGTTAAACAAAATACAGGTTAAGCTTCGATCAATAATAGTACTATTATTGATCGAAGAGGATAAGATTTAAACCAGTGCGCAAACTGTAACCATAAATTCAGCATATCATTCTAAACCCGCCAGCGCAGAAATTTTTCGTCGGTTATACAAAAAAACATTGTTCCAAACATTTTGACCGAGTAGGTGTAGGTATTGCACTTTTGTATGAAACAGCAGTTTTTTTTTTTTTTAATGTATTTTTTGGTAAGAAGCTTATCCTGTACCTATGATTCGCAACCGTACATGGCTTTACATAATAATAATCATTGAAATCATCAATACAACCCTCGTAAGTTCATATGACTATTGATTGCATGAAATAGTGAGTTGATGATTCTATTTATTATCTAAAGCCTTATTTGTTACAGTCGCGAATCATATTTTGTTCAACATGCAGCTCGACACTGACCTGCAAATTACAATAAACATGAGAAAATTTCAACTTTGCGGACTACACTGGAGCTTCTACCTTTTTTTCTTTTTGAGTGTGGTAAATCATCAAATAACTTCTTTTACTGACTAAAACCCACCCGTGTTCCTTCATTTGCCTTTGCCTGCCTGTGCGCCAGGGGCCACGGTATCTTTTTCGAAAAACCCTCACCACCCCTGGCAGGCATCGGGCCTTGCGGACCCCACCAGTTGGTGCTGACATCTCTTTGAGGCGCACGTGGAACACCACACGCCTTCGACCCTGGCTTGGTCCTTACCAGTGAGCTACCCATTACTAGCCAAGCAACTCCGCAAGCCCGCGCCTACTTTGGCCGAGAATCAGCCTTGGATTCCCGACGCCCAGGGCGTCTCCTGCGGCGACTAGGACCGTGAAGGAGCATATACTGCTTCTCCCTCACGTGCGCCGCCTCTCTCTTTGCGAGTATTACTGCTTCGCAGGAGGTGACGGCTAATGAAAATGCTAGGCCTCTGTTTGGCGTTTTCATTGACCGTCCCCCGACTTGACAATGCCTTGATCAAAATATTACCTTCATCTTAAAAGGCCTATAAATATTATTATTTTTACTTTTTAGAGTTTTTGTTAGGGCCGGGGGTTTTTTAAATTTAATTTTTATTTCCTGCTTTTTAAACTTAATGTCTCGCTCGCTTAAATCTGCGCATCGTTGCGTATTTTTCCCACAGTGAAGTTTGTTGATAATTTATCCTCATTCCTCGTCCTGACTCGACTCGACCCACTTTTTATCTATAATCTATTCATTGAGACCTTTTCAATGAGCCCAAACACGATACTTTTGCTGTTTGTTGGTGAGAAACTTGGGCATCCTGGAAATTCCAGGTGTTGTTCCAGCATCATTTCAAGGTTACTTTGTTCGTCTAATATCACACTCCCGACTAATACACCTTTCAAACAAAAAAAAAAAAAAAACAAAATCGGTTCATCCGTTCGGGAGCTACGTTGCCTCAGACAGACACACACACACAGACACGTCAAACTTATAACACCCCGTCGTTTTTGCGTCGGGGGTTAAAAATACGTCTGAACATGATTTTGTGCAAGCGCTTATACTTTAAACTGTCGCTCGCCTAATACTATTGTTTATGCTTGCGTGTCAAACTTGCAGTTGCGTGCCTTGCTGCCCATCAAGGAATGCTCATTGGAAATCAATCTATATACAAAGAAAGTCGTGTTAGTTACACTATTTATAACTCAAGAACGGCTGAACCGATTTGGCTGAAAATCGGTAGGGAGGTAGCTTAGAACCAGGAGACGGACATAGGATACTTTTTATCCCGTTCAGTTGTTTCAGAAATAAAAAAAGTATAAAAGTGGAAGTTGGCTGTCGAAAAACGAAAATTTTCACGGCTAGGTTAGGGTAGATAGGGTAGGGTAGGTAGGTACGGTAGGTAGGTAGGTAGGTAGGTACGGTAGGTAAGTAGGGTAGGTAGGTTAGGGTAGGGTAGTGTAGAATAGGTAGGGTAGTGTAGGGTAGGTAGGGTAATGTAGGGTAGGTAGGGTAGCGTAGGTAGGGTAGTGATTTTGTATGAATGACTTTTGGACGGACAGGACAACGTCTATCGGGTCAGCTAGTATAATATAAACATTAGCCACTAATGTGCAGTAATTGTGTATGCAAGTGTAAACCACACTGACCATACCACAAAGAGCTGGTCTTCCTTTTTTATTATCTGGCAAAATCAGTGTAAGTGTTATCAGTGTGTAAACTCGGCGACCACTTCGACCACATTAGGTACTATTGTTTTTATCATAATAAAGAATGGTTTCCCGTAGGTATTAAGCCAAAATTATTCCCGTTCGAAAATGCATCGCTATGACAACCGGATCGCGACTTGCCGCAGAACCGACTTTTGGCCGAAGACCTGATACAACAGTATTTTATAACCCTTCTTATAGAAACTTGTAAGTAAAACCGTAATCTCTTTAAAAAAAACATTCTCAAAACCAGAGTCGTCTACCCAGACCATAACGGACATGTCGTGAACATATTTGCGTCCTGCGATTTTTAGCCTGTTCAGAAAGAACTGAACTTTGAAGGTTACTTTTCTAAAACAATGGATTAAAACTTCATATAATTGCACACAAATATATTGAAGGTTCTTTTAGATTCAAATTATTACAATACCCAGTAAAACATAGTATCAAAATACTCGAACATGCTTTACCGGCTACTCATACCACAACACATTTTGTAAATGCCGCCTTTTGTCCGTCAACTTCGCAACTACGTACTACCAACGTAAGCCACAACGACCTTACTCAACATCGGGTTTTAGAAATCAAACGACTCCTATCTAGACTTTAGAGTAATTTAAAAAATAATTTTATTATTTTAGATAGCAGTTATAGTTATTTTGTGTTGTATTTGTTGAAAAGCGTCATTACAAAACCCTAATCAATTGCTCAACTGTACTGTATCCGGCTGCTTTATTTCGCCACCAGACGGCGCCTCTAGTACGACGTCACTCGTGTATCTATAGTTTCCTTCTGTTTTGAAACCCAAGCTTAGTGATTTAGTTCCTTGAGAAATATTAAATACGCGAAAAGTGTTATAAACTGGAATTCAACACAGCCTTAGAGATGGAAAAGAGGGTCGCCTTGGAACTGAGAGGAAGAAATCCTTCACAGGTAAACGAAATCTATTTTTCGATATATTGGAATGTTTTGTCGATACGTATTTCGTCAGGTACATAAATGTAATACTAAAAAAATTGGATTATTGTCAGTAAATCAGCATAATCTTCGGTTCGTGTCATTTAGGTATACAGTAGTACGTAAATCCACTTCCTAATTAAAGATGTGGCATTATTATGGATAGAAATTAGCCATTGCCGATTGTTACGTTTCATTCATGTGCACATAATTATTATACATTCTAATGAAATATTTGACCAGTCAATTAATTTCTATGCTTCAATAGATTTCCCCGTGAATGATTCACTTGCTTATTCAGATTATACAAGCAGATCAAGCATTTCTATTGTAAATATTCGTTTATTGAGGTTAAGTGTCGAAACTTATGGATGTCGGACGTGTTATGGTACCCTTATTGAAGGCTAATTACGCGACTAAAAGTCGAATTTCTATCTAATCGGTTAAATTATTATACTTTCCTATATTTGTTAGGTAATATTTATCTCAAAAACTTGTGCTATGAAAAAAGGGCTCATTGATTAATGTGTTGTCAATGTCAATGGTATTTTACCAGATGTAAGTTTTTAACGAATACTACATAAGAAATAGAGTATTACATAGATTAAATTGTTGTTTACAACAATTGGAAAAACTTCTTATCGCCTAAGTCTGTTACATTCTGCTCAAAGTGTAAACTTGACTGTAGCTATACTTCATGATATAATTTCGCGCCCTTTCACCTAAGCAGACTAAACTCCCAGTAAAAACTTGAAATGATTGGTAAATTATTATAAAATAAGTTTGAATAATGTCACTGAACATGTTTTTGTTACGAATTTGGTCTATTTACACTTTCAACTGCAGTCATATTATTGACGCACGCCTTACCAATATAGCGGCCATTTTTATTGCGTCGCGATGATTCGTGTCATCCGCCATTGCAAAGTAAAAACGATCTCAATTCTATTCGCAAGTAAAACACCGCAAATACTTATCGTTATACAAACTATAATACGAACACATCCCTTTCATGTTTCAATGAATATTTCCCCGAAATAATCACTCATTTCATGGATTTTACAAACTACGCCTGTACCTTTGACAACTAACACCATTTTGACGTTTTGGTTGACTTGACTTTGCTTTCAATAAATACTTAGCAAGCCAGTAACATTACCCATTAAATCTATTCTTCATTGATTATTCTTCTGTAAGGTTTGATAGAAGTATAAAAAAAAACAATGATTTTTCAATACGACGAGGTTTTCATGCCGACTCTGCTACTGCACACGCCGAAAGCATACCATGCACTGGATAACCTTGTAATTCATATAGGTAGTTAGGTAGATGCTTCTACACGTACTAAGTGGACGTGTATGTAGATAGTAAGTTGCCAAGCTAGATTGGATGCGTGATTTACATGGCTAGCTTATGTTCACCAAACATTGATTTCCTACTATTGTAGGTCATGAGAGTAGTACAACTAGAGTAAAGAAAAAACCAGTACCCTCCCACAAGTCCTACAACATTATGTACTAAGGCATATTTAAATGACTTGCTCTACCTCTGTACCCTTGATAAAAACATGAGAATGTGGGGGGTAAAATTAAAGTTTGTCACTGAAGAACTAATTATTTGTATTGTTTTGATTACAGGTAAAAGAATTAAACTTGGATAATTGCAGGAGCACCAATATAGTTGGTTTAACAGATGAATATATTAATCTTGAAAACCTCAGCCTCAATAATGTTGGTCTAACTACACTCAAAGGGTTTCCAAAACTGCCCAAGCTCAGGAAACTAGAGCTGTCTGACAACAGAATATCAAGCGGATTGAACTTCCTCAATGGCTGCAAAAAGCTAACACATCTTAACTTATCAGGAAACAAAATTAAAGATTTAGATACTCTGAAGCCGCTGGAGGACTTTGAGCATTTAAAGAATCTTGATTTGTTCAACAATGAAGTCACTAGCATTGAGGAATACAGGAGTAAGGTGTTTGGACTACACCCCTCATTAAAATATTTAGATGGGTAAGAATTTAACATGTTAATTTTTATGGACTCAGTATGCTGAATCTCTTGTTAGTTATAGCACAGTCCAGACACTTACCCTCTTATTTATAAACACTGCCTAAAGTTAAGAGATGTTTAAATGTCAAAAAATGTATGGTTAAACAGACGCTAATCACTACTTACATTTAAGCAATGTTTATAAATAAGATGGGTTAATTGTTTGCTTTCTACCTATGAGTGTGTCTACTTATAACATAACTGGTGCTTACAGATTTGACAAACAAGATAGAGAAGCTGAGGACAGTGATGCAGAGGAAGAAGATGAAATGAATGGAAACAATGACAGTGAAGAAGATGGTTAGTGTACCTTGTTTTAGGCTTCTAGTTATGTAGTTTGGTTATCACTAGAGATATTCTTGTTAGCAACAGTTGCAAAGATATTTACAAATGACATCAGCTAGTCCCACTGCAGGGCAAAAACCCCATCTTACAGATACATTTCAGCAAAACTAAATATATAAAAATATAAAGAAAGAAAATAAATTTATTCCACCCAGATTAAAGTAACGGACACCTGTTGAACTATTTATATTTCTTGAAAATCTCTGACCTGGTTTTGTATTATTATTATTTTGTGTCTTTGCCATATCTCAGGACACGGACCTTTGGAAGGCATAAAAGGGGCCGAACACAACTTGCAGAGGCCCGTTTAAGGCTTACAATTAAATGAGTCACCAACCGATTATTATCCCTGTAATTCCTATATGCACTATGCAAGTGTACCCAAGGACAACCCCGTTTGGTGTAGAACTAGTGCAGGATATAGAAATAAAGATATTGGTCTATGGATTTGGGTAGCTTAAGTGGACTGGTTAACAAAACTATGAAAAACATTGATGTTTGGACAATGTTTTTTTATAAAAACAGCCTATGTTATCCCACTGCCAGACAGGCCTCCCTACTCTCTGTTAAAAGCTGCTAAGGACTAGTTCTTTTCGAAGGTGTCCAGCTCATCCCACCATGGTTTTGTATTATTTGAAGTTTCAGTAAATTGTGTAAAATTTCCTACATTACTACAATTATGATTATAATCATCAAATCAACCTGTTGACACTCACATCCAAACAAGCCATTGACCAGTTTTAAAGCAACATGGCCCATCATTCATACATTGTCATTGCTGATAATTAACTTGCTGTGTTTGTCTACAACCAGACAAGGGCTGGATAAATGACCTATTGAAAGGGTAAAATAAATACTGAATTACAGATCTGGACATAGATTTGGGTCTGTTGGTGATAAATGATGATGATGATAACATATCAGAAAGGCCAGAAGAGGAAAGAACCTCTCTACCAATGATATTATACACTGTTTATGGTCTACTATACCACATGGGTTTCCTTTTAAAGAGTAAGCATCATTATTTTATGTCAGTGATGCTTGTGTAACATTTGTCTGTCTATGCAAGACTCAGCAGCTTCTCAAAGAATTGGTTTGGATTTTGATTGTGCTGGCTGCAAAATTAATTAGTATTTGTTTTGATGTTGGTGATATTTTCATTTGGTCTCATTTGTTTCAGGTTCCGATGAAGAAGAAGAGGAGGATGATGATGAGGATGTTTCACTCAGTGTAGTCTACAATGATAACCTTGGTAAGTTGTGGCACTTTTGAAAATCAACTATCCTGTACCAGAGTCGCAATACAGAAAACTCACTATCCTGTAATCCTTTTCCAAACAATTCGATGGTTGCAATCTGATTTTCTGCACTTTAAAGATTGTAATGCAGTAGTGGCAGTGGTGGGCACTAGCTTCACCGCAAAAACTTACAGGAGTTTCTTCTGTGCGGCGACAGCACTCCCTTAGACCGCAAACAAATAAACTTAATCCATCATAATAATACCTAATATTATAACATGGCTCCACTTCACTCCATTCATTTGATGCTTTATGCCAGTTTTTCTCCACTGAACACTATTTATTTAAACTGTGCACTGCACTTTTATATAAGGTTATATTATATAGTAATGACTTGAATTCATGGATTTGCTTGGAATTGAACAGTATTGAGATTATAAACTACCTACCAACATTATGGCTATAAATATTAATTTTAATTAAATGACTATAGATACGAATTCTATTTCGACAGAAGAGGAAAGCTCTGCCAGCTCTTTATATGATGGCTCAGATGCAGAGGAAGATGATGAAGATGTGGACGACGAAGAGGTGGAAAACGATCGTGAGGGAAATCAAATTTCTAAAGTACAAGGTATTTACTCAAACATAATATTGTAGAATATTATTTGTATACTAGGACTAAGTGCGGAAACCAAATCCAACAACACAGCCCGTGTTGTTGGATTTGGTTTCCGCACTTAGTCCTTCAAGTAGACCATTGTGCGTGAGCCATGGCGGCCGTCTGTTACTCTGTTGTTACATAGAACATAGTGCTTACTTGCAATGAATGACAACGCGTACAAATGACCATTTATACCAATTTTAAAGACTGATTGCATCTCATTCTTTTAGCCTACACTGTCCCACTGCTGAGCAAAAGTCTCCCCCAAATCCTTCCAGGCATCCTTATCCAGGGCCTCTTCGATCCAGCCCTTGCAATACGCGTCTAGGTCGTCACGCCACTTGTATTGATTGCATCTATACAGTTTTAATAATTCTTTTTTCTACCATGCAGATGGTGAGGAGAATGCAGACGGAGAGCCCGAAGAAAGCACTCGGGGTAAAAAACGGAAACACGAGGATGACGAAGAAAATTGAGTGTTGCCTTAAGCGGAATTATCTTACTAGTTTGTAAGTGTACAGCGCTCCGATGCATCGGACAATAAACCTGTTCACAATCACGAAACCTGCAGTCATCCCCGTAGACTAGTTGTCATTCGTGAGATCGATACCCGACACCCAATGAGGCTAGACTCAATCGCTTTCACTCTAGTATTTAACGCGTCCGCGTCTACCGAACGTCGTACAATTTGATGAAGTTTTTCTATCATTGATTAATGTTGATGTCTCAATAGACATTGTGTGAATTTTGTAGTTTGTTGTCCGACAGTTAATGTTTCAATTAAATTGTTTATGTAATAATCATTTTTTATTCTATTGATATGCTTAATTTTTAGTCTAATCATTGAAATGGAAGTGCATGATTATAGGTTAAAATAGCTCTCATTTGATCTACAGTTATGATTAATTGTATTAATTAGCTGTAAGTGAGAAGAACATGAGTAAATTGTTAGACAAAACTGCCCTTGGAATCTATTATAACCTCAATTCTGGTATGGGCGCCGCCTGTTTTTTGATGACCAAGTTAGACTGATGAGAAGACATACTAAATTTTTTAAATACTATGACATTGATGTCAATTTTCATGTAGTGAATTATTGACTATAATTACAAATTATGATGATGTGAAATATCCATCAACATCCATGATTTCGAGTTAATAAGATATAAGAGGGAGATTTAAAATATTTTTACAAGAACAAAAGCTAAAGTTGCCCTCCTAACTATTTATTTATTTTTAATTTCCTCAGATTTATTATTATCTGATGAATTATATTATTAACCTTTACAACGCCATGGATAGTGCACCAATGCCATTTTATCTTGGAAAAAAGTGCTTGAATTGATCATTTATTTTGACGATGCTACTTTCACCCTGAAATACATACATAAACTTGACTGGATCATATCCTATAGAAATTATTGACAAAAAAAAATATTTCCTCGATATAGTACACATTTTTTGGCTGTATAACTGGTCGTCAAGGTTAATATGACATTATTTTATCAATACACTGTTACTGTGCAGATTGTAATAGATATTTGTATTCTGACACAATAGGAATCAATAAAATGCAATAACGAATTATTCGTAATCTCACTAATGATAACTGAAATGTTCAGTAAAACAAATTTAATTTTCAATGGGCGTAGTAAAATATCGTAATCTGATTAATTAGATCAAATATTTGATGTCTGATGAGTTCAGAGAGTATTTTTCTACAATCTTTTTAAATAGCAATTATTGCACTTATGAATATCATTGAAATGTTTGGTTGATGCATCATGGTGAACGTGCCAGATATGTTGAAGAGAATTTTAGTTAATAATTTTATTATATTGTGTAAGTCATTAAGTTTAAGTAATTTACAACTTTGGCCTGTTGATATATATTATATATAATCCTATTAAGACTTTATTTCTGGGATTGTAAAATAAAAGCTAAATACAACACATTTGTTTTTTTTTTTATCTCATCAACAGAACCTGTATTATGAAAGAAAAACGCGTAGATAATCCGAATGTTTATTAAAGACCAACAAACATTTTATTGATATACAATTGATCAGTGTCAACTAGTTTGTTGGTCTAAAAACTGTTGCATTAGTACATTATCAATGGGTATTACCAGATTTTCACTTCCGTCGTAAGTTCGTTTCATTTTCACGAGTTTGTGATCCAAAAACTCGGTAAGTTGAGCTCTTAGTGCAAGATCTGAGCTCACCAAAAACTGCTCCCGGCACTTGGAATATAAGTCTTTAAATGGCAACCCTGAAAATGAAACAGGGCAGCTTGAATTAATTTTACATAAGTAGCTTTTCCCAGTGGCTTCACTCCTCTAAATGTCGGAAATTATCCCACAAGTACTACCACGATAAAGAGTCCTAATCCAGTTTTTAGTCCAACCGCATGCCAAGTTACATCCAAATCCATTCAGCGTTTTAAGTACACAGGTGTCACAAGGTTATTTACTGGGAAACATAACCAGAATGTAACTCGGACCATTATGGTCGAATAGTTTATTAGGTTTTGCCAACAATTCATAAGAACACATTCTTAACAATACATGCGAAATTTTTCTATATAGGTACACTAAACACCAAACATGGGTGCTGGCAATGTCGTGTGCGTTACTCCAGCGGAATGTTGTCGCTTTTCAGGATTTCGGCTTGACAGATAATTAGTACCTACCCCGTCTCGTGTAAATGTGCCCGAAATTTAGAATTTGTGCTGCCAGCCGATCCAAAGATACTCACGAAAAACAGATTCCGCTGGAGTAACGTTATTCCAGCAGCATGTTTTTTAACCGGTGGTCGTAGCTGAATACAAACTAGCTACTTAGATAGATCTAATGTGTGCCTAATAGGGTATTTTCCAATTTATTAAAAACTATTCTAATTTGAAGATTGGCACGAAATATGTAACAGAAAAATAAAAGTAAATTGATTTATATCCAATTTCTCAATTAAAAACTATTTAAACCAAATTTATTTCCGTTGTTTTGAATTTACCGCCAAAACGCTCCTTACGATGACTTTTTATCACGTGACGTCAACTTTGTGTAAATTAAAGTAGTTAGTAAGTAAACAAGTGAGTGTCGTGTTTTTAATTAACAAGATTTTTTAATGGATAGAAAGTGAAATCACTGGTGTGCGGTGCCTCTGTGCACAAATACTTCTAAAACTACGCCAAACTAAGTATTTGCACTGGTGCTGTTTACACTAAGCTGACATCACGATGTCACGTGATAAAAAGTCATCGTAAGGAGCGTTTTGGCGGTAAATTCAAAACAAAGAAAAATAAATTTGATTTTAATCGTTTTTAATGGAGAAAATGGTTATAAATAAATTTATTTTTATTTTCCTGTTAAATAAATCGTCCCAATCTTCAAATTAAAATAGTTTTTATCAAATTGGAAAATACCCTATTGTGCCCAAAAAATGAAATTTGTGCGTCTTGAGGTTTCAGAGTTATTCAAGATGCCACTGGAGTAACGTTTAGCAAATTGCCGTATCTCTTAAACGGGATGACATGACATACAACTACGTTTTTTTACGACAGTGGGTCTTAATTTGTACTTATGTTGTACAATTTATTTTTTTCTATAATCGACACCGTTGGAAAATAAAAAAATGTTTTTCAAAAACCTTAAAATCGAGCTTTGCGCTTCAATGAGAAACCCTAGAAACTTACAAATTATGGTGGTTTATACCTTTTATGGACTCACAGCATCATGCGAAATTAGATGTTTCTATTCCAACTCCTCAGAGAGTTATTCCATTTTAATTAAAATCTGGCTGCGCTAAAATGTAACACTCCAACACATTTCCCACCCAAAAAAAAAAAAAAAAAAAAAAAAAAAAAAAAAAAAAAAAAAAAAAAAAAAAAAAAAACACATGAGTTATTATTATTATTGACTGACAGTAATTATGATTCGACAGATAATTAGTACCTTTATTCAATTGTTTATCCTTAAAGTTTCAGCTGAAAAATCCTTGTAACTACTCAGATAGAAGAAAATAACCATGGGAAAAGAAGTTTCACGATTAACCGAACAAATTCGAATGACTGTATAAAAGCGGCCGCGCAGTACATTGTGCCAACCTTCTTAAATTTGTAGTACAAGATTACGTTTTTAGAAACAGTCTCTCACTAAAGTGTTACTATTTGAAGATAAATACCATTTATCGTCAAATATAGATAGTGTAGTTTTTATTAAATTGCTACAAGTAGTTATGTTTTTCTGTAGGTATTTATGTTCAACATTTGACTGAAAGTTTAAAGATTTGCAAATCCTCAATATAATAATTATGGCTTCTATACTGATAACAATAAATAATTTTATGTAATACTTTTGTGTGAGACTGTTTCTAAAAACGTAATCTTGTACTACAAATTTAAGAAGGTTCAGCTGAAACTTTAAGGATAAACAATTGAATAAAGGTACTAATTATCTGTCGAATCATAATTACCGTCACTCAATAATAACTCATGTGTTGGAGTGTTACATTTTAGCGCAGTCAGATTTTAATTAAAATGGAATAACTCTCTGAGGAGTTGGAATAGAAACATCTAATTTCGCATGATGCTGTGAGTTCATAAAAGGTATCATCATCATCATCCCAACTAGCACACTAGTGGAAAAAGCAGCCTACTTTGCAACTTTTAGCTGTACAGTAGCGCTTTAGGGGTTCAGAAAGTGGTTTTAAGTTCTACTATTGCTTCCGTAACTGCTCATAGCTGTAAATATCACTAGGGGTAGCAGAAACTGAACCAAATGCCACTCTAGGTTTTATAAGAGTTTATTTTACAACCCATTTGCCGTCTATAGCTTTAAACGAGAGTTAAAACATATATGTTAAAGCTTAAAGCTGCTAAAAAGCTTCTTTTGCCACTGTTGTACGCTTCAGAACTGCATACGACTTTAATTGCAGACTTTTTAACGGAACTGTACAAAAGATAAATTTATCACTGTTCTGCCACTGAAAGTTTCATTGCAGAAGTGATTTGTTATTTTGCGCAGACTTAAGTAGGAATTTGATCGACTGTTTTACTAATAGCGACATTAAGGCTTCACAATAGAAGCAGGAGAGTAATGGACATTGCCTACTCATTTGGATATATTCTGCTATTTTTATTGGAGAAATCAGATTTTATAAAATATTTAAGCCAGTCTAAAAGAAATATGGATCTGAAAGCATGGAAGTTCAAATAAAGAACTGGTGGATATCGCAAGAAAGTACGGAAAATTTATGAGAATATGCAGAAATTAAAAAAGGCAACTGTCTGTGAGAATTCTGTAATTGAAATATTAAATAACACGTAAGTTTTTTTTAACTCAATTACGTGAGAGTAATTTAGCTTTTATTTATAAAACTCTATTCATTTATATTATTCTATAAGGGATTCATTGAAAAATAATGCGCCAAGTTCGAGTTCAACAAACACAAGCGAGGGTCCTGTAGATTTTGTTTTCTCAATTACTGATAACGGGCCAGTTACAGAGGAAAAGTAAGTTATAGCTTGGTGTGGCATATTATAAAAATTAAGTAAAATAACCTTCTTTCCGTAATTTATTGTTTATTTTTTCTAGACTGGACTCGGACAGCGATACTGAATATAATTGATTGACTTGGGTATAGTAAAAAGATTGCTCGTTGGATGGCGAGATGGCAATTTCGGTAAAAAGGTTACTAAATGGTGTTCGAGTGATATTCACGCAGTCAATATTTTCTTAAACTCCTGCAAAACTCCAACTGAGATCCATAGAGCCGTTCGAGGTTTGGGCAGTTTAAGTCATTGGAAAGGATCAGAGTTTAGAACCTTCTTTCATTATTTAAGTGTGGCGATATTACAAAAAGTGTTAAAGAAAGATGCTATGCAACATTTTCTCACATTATTTTGTGCAATAACAATATGTTCTAGTGAGGAATACTTTCCATTGCTACCTTTGGCAGAGGAACTTTTCGACTACTTTATGAAACATTATAAGGATTTTTACGGTATTGAGTATGTAACTAGCAACGTTCACAACTTAACTCATGTTGTTGCTGAAGTTCGACGTTTCGGAACGTTACAAACTTACAATGCATATAAATTTAAAAATTTATTTTACTTAATAAAATTTTTGTTAAGACAAGGTAATAAACCACTATCTCAAATTGCTAAAAGACTTAAAGAGTACGAAATTTTGGATCATGAACAATTTATTGACCAGACACATTCTAATTACCCGTATGTAAAAAAAGCACAAAGAATTTAGTTTTACATTTCAATAATTTTATTTTATCTAATCAAAGGGCAGATAAATAATTTTTAACTATTAAAAAAGAAGTGATGGAGGTGATATATAAAGTTGAAGAAAAGCAAATACATATTTATTGTAAGAAATTTGATAATTTAGTAAATGCTTTTGACCTTCCAATCTTCTCCTCTTATCTAAATATTTTCAAAAGCAACTATACATCAGTTTTAAGTTCAGATACGTGTGTTCGCCGTGTGATGTTAAATGTAAACTTGTGGTCACTCAATATGAATCGGATTTATATTTTGTTCCTTTACTACACACATTATAACGAGTACAATCGAAGCGCCTCTTGTATTGGTGAATAGAAATAAAATAAAAAATGAGATAAAATAAACTTGTTTTATTGGCAAATTGGCCCATAATTGACATTATTAAAATAATTAATGGTCTAGTTTGGTTGTGGAGTTGAATCTTCTATTTAACATAATTTTTTACTTTTTTTTCGGCCAGTGTAACACTCCATGTTTTTCCCACTAGATGGACAGATGCAAAGTTCTTGTTTATTTTGTTGTTCATTATAAGTTTAAATTATTTTGAAAGGCATTCTGAAAACATGGTAAGACATAGTAAGTGTTAAACAATTGAAAGAGCGAAAAATATAGAAGCAGCTACAAATGACCATCGTATTTTAGGGTTTTCAACGAGTTCTACGGATCTCTAAACAAATAACCATTAGTGTGGTTCGATATCTGCAGTAAGTACGAAATAAAAGTGATTGTAAAGACTTGAACTGCATTAGTGGTACAGGTATTACTTGGACCTTCAGAAGAGTGAAACTTAGCGCTTTGACGCGCAGATAGAAAGTATTAAGGTTGAAGTTGCAAGTTAAAGCTGCTTCTCATAGACGACATGTTTACAAGACAATTATTTATCATTATTTGAGAAATTTATAGGTTTTCCTCGCAATTTGTAGTAAAATATAACTAAATATAGAACCAGCAACTTACTAAATACAAATGTAGTCAAGTATGTAATTTCAATATCGTGTAGGTATGTGATATAATAATATTTAAATAATAATATTTTGCACATTTTACGATATTCTAAGGTAATTACTGAGGCGCGTTAAAAATACTCCAATAATATCAACTATATGCACGATAAACTGATGTGCGTTTGTAGCCACTTGCATATAATACAAAATATAGCTCAAAACCTTCACTTCACTTATTATTTATTTGTATTCAGTAATGTCTGACTCAGGAACAACAGATGTATTTAATAAATGAGAGACAAGATGAATGATCAGTGATCCTTTATTCGTTCAGTTAAACCTGTCATTCATTCAATAAGCGCCACAAGAGCTTTAGTGTGGTGTTAATTATTAGTTGCAGCTCCTGTAGCGCTTTTATGCCACTATTATGAAGTTCTAATGGAACTATAGATTGCAAAAAGTTGTGCCCCTTTGGCTCCAAAGCGGCTGCATAAGGTCTGCAGTGCACGCTCTGGCGCTTGAGCTTGGCGCCTTTGGGAATAATCGGATTAGCTCCAAAGCTCTTAAGCAACAATTTGTGCTAGTTGGGATCATCAGCCTATAATGTTCCCACTGCTGGGACACAGGCCTCCTCTCGGTGAGAGGGACTGGGCCGTAATCCACCACGCGGGCCCAGTGCGGGTTGGTGGTATAAAAGGTATAAACCACCATAATTGGTAAGTTTCTAGGGTTTCTCATTGAAGCGCAAGGCTCGATTTTAAGGTTTTCGGAAAACATTTTTTGATTTTCCAACGATGTCGATTATAGAAAAAATTAAATTGTACACCATAAGCACAAATTAAGACCCACTGTCGTAAAAAAAACGTAGTTGTATGTCATGCCGTTTAAGAGATACGGCAATTTGCTAAACGTTACTCCAGCGGCATCTTGAATAACTTTGAAACCTCAAGACGCACAAATTTCATTTTTTGGGCAAAATTAGGCACAAATTAGATCTATCTAAGTAGCTAGTTTGTATTCAGCTAGGACCACCGGTTAAAAACATGCCGCTGGAGTAACGTTACTCAAGCGGAATCTGTTTTTCGTGAATATCTTTGGATCGGCTGGAAGCACAAATTCTAAATTTCGGGCACATTTACACGAGACGGGGTACTAATTATCTGTAAAGCCGAAATCCTGAAAAGCGACAACATTCCGCTGGAGTAACGCACACGCGGTTTCCACATCTTACACCGAGTGCTATAGCGAAGATATATCCTTGGTTATTTTGAAGTCTAAATATAGTATTTACCTTGATAATGTTGTTTTTGATTTTGCAATTGGTACTCAATGATAATTTTGAAGATTCCTTTCGCATTAGTAGTGAGAGATTGATAGACACTCTTGAGTGAAGACAGCTGTAATGCACCACTGCGATGCGTCATCAATGAGTTCTCGTATGAAGTCTCTTCTGAGTATGGCACAAATGTTGTCACATCCCACCATGTGAATTTAAATTTACTGAGCTTTGTGTGATCCCATACTGAAATAATTTAGATTTTATTGAAATGGAATCCTTATACGATCAACAGCTCAGCCTGTAACAGCAAGGGTTGAGTACGTAGGTCGCCATGACGATAACATGGAATCTTGAACCTAGAGCCGCATCATTTACATGAAAATAAATTTAGATGTCCAGCTAGATGTGAAGGATGATTCAGCTATGAAGAAACCGAATTCTGAGGTGACAGCTAATTTAAGTATAGATATGTATGTATGAAAATGACGTGCTACATGGACAGCAAATGGACAGGAGGATAACAATGTAGATCACTGCATGTTTTCCATTAAATTCTGGCTTCAGTAGCCCCTTAACCCTTCTGAATGCAGTATATTTTCTTACAATAGGTTCTGGTTAGTGTGATTTTCAATTGTATACTTACATAATGGTGCATTAATATGATCAATAGTTGCAATTGTGTGGACATTCTTGATTTGAGATATGCTGGCCAATGTAGACTGAGCTTTAGCATTCCTCAACATAGTGCCGTCTATATTATGTACTATAAGGAACAAGTCCATGCCATTCGCCGTTAACTGAGTATCAATTAAATTAACAACATCTCCCACATTTGAAGGCACATTACTATTCTCCAACAAATCAATTACAATTGTTTCTACAATACTTTTAATTGTTAAACTTGGAAAGAAACCATTTACAACAATGCATGGGAAGTCTTTTAATTTCAGGTTTTGGAACTGTTGAAGTACTGAGCGTTTTGAACCAACTCCATAAAGCATAATGTTGAAGTTTTCACTCAAAATGTAGAGCCATTTGTTGAACAGTTGAGTGTATGTTTGATTGAGTTCATTAATACTCTTTTTGTGTTCTACTGATATTTGAATGTCTTCAAGATCATTTTCATTCACATTTAAGTTTTTAAGTCTTGCTAGAGTATGGTCTGAAGTTGCAATCTGTAATTAAGTAAATAACTCTTAATAGACAGAATATACTTAAATAAGATTCAAATAAGACATTTGTGTTACTTTTACCTTTTTACTAGAATGCATCATGAAGTAATTGTCAGGGGTGACAAAATATTCTGAATCCTTCACCTTTGTCTTAGACTCTTTGTTCTTACCAGCTTTACCAACTGATTTCTTTGGTTGCTGTTCTCCTTCCTCTTCTTCTTCAGAAGCTGCTGGTGATGAATGTGAATCAGTCTGAAAATTTTATGACATATTTTTTATTTCTATTTATATTTCGGGTGCGGGTTGTTCGAAAGAGATACCGCCGCCCGTGGCACACAGGCTACTGACGGAACACAGGTGGGTTTGACTTTGACTTTTACCCAGAGTGGGAGAAGATATTTGATGAGTACCCACACAAAAAAAAAAAAGTAAAATTTGCAGCACTTTATCAGGAGAAATACATAGCCTACTGTGACTCCCAAGTTCAAGACCATGGAAGCTAGTTTTATCAAAATAGTATAAATATTATTTATACCTCTTCATGGTCACTTCCTTCAGGTACAAAGTCACTGCTGCTGCCAGAAAAATCACTCTCAGCACTATCGGACTGAACTTCATGAATAATTCCTGAAATATAACATACATAAACTTGTGTTAATAATCACATAACACAATATCATCTTTGCCGAAAAACTTATGGCTTTTTATTTCTAAATCCTTTGGTAATACAGTTTTTAAGTATGAAAATGGTGAGGCATTTTGTTTCTTCAATACATGGGTTTCTGGGTTTATATTTCAAAACAACTGAAATAGTAATATTTGAGTCATCTTGGTACATAAATCTGATTGAATAATTATGCAAATTATACAGATCTAGCTTTTGCCCACGGGTTCGCCCAAATGTATGTCAGATGTCAGAAAAAATCCCACAGGAATGTACAACTGGGATTAAGGGCGCTATCACATTTTTGCTTGAATTTGAAAGTTTTACTCAATATTTGATGAGTGATTATGGTTTAGATATAGCCAAAATTTCAAAACAAAAATATGTTCTAGAAAATTTCATTATTGGTCTAGGGAGTGTTCTAAACAAATATTTTAATTTGTTTACATAAGTCAGTAAAATCCTTGTCTCGGCAAATTATGTTTCATAAAATTGTACTTTTGGGTATCTTTAGATGCTTTATTACATGGAACATATAATGGTTTAGTAATTTATTAAAATGTCCATGGTAGGACTATACCTTGTTCTTTGGAATGCTCAAATCATTTTTTTGTTTCATACAGTAATTCACCAAAAATAATTCCGTAAAACACAGAATTTATGATAATTTTTTGTCTGAAATTATATTTTCCATCTGTATAAATGTTTAATCAAAATTCAAACAAAAAGTATTTTATAACTAAGGTTACTAAGTCAGCTTGCTAGAAAAATAATAATTGTTTATTTAAAACTAAAACTAATATGTTTAAGCAATTGTTGAATGCAACGCTGTAAATCAGTAATAAAACTCGGGACACGCGGGATTTAGCTTTTAGTCCGCGCTGGTTTGTTCCTGGGCGGCCAAGGCATAGCGGATAGCATATGTGCGTAGCGTACTTCACTAGACACACACCCGCGATCGGCTACCACGCCGTATAATTTTCCTAAAATTGAGCACTTCGATTTGTAATACAGTTAGCTCGAACTTTGACACTTGTTCTAGACAGCCGAAGGGTTAAGTACCCTATGTATTAATCCAGGTTATAAACAATCTCTGTGCCATATTTCATCCAAATTCGTTTAGCCATTTTGTGCCAATTCGGAACATTCTTCCAGACAAACAGAGAAAAAAACGACTAGGTATTTCTGGCATCAGTCTCATAGGAATTACTTTTCATTTTATATTGAACTAGATTTAGCCAGCGGGTTCGCCCGCGTGGAGCTCGATGTTGTTATACATATAAACCTTCCTCTTGAATCACTCTGTCTATTGATGAAAACTGTAGTGTAGTTTAAAAGATCTAAGCATACAAACAACAATGAAAAGCGACTTTGTTTTAAACTATGTGAAGATTTACAGTTTTCACTTGGTTACTATTTTATTATATTAGATACTTACTTTTCTTAATAATATCCTTTACTTGTTTAGGTGTAGCCTGAGGTACTTTCGTCAGTGGGCTATTGAAAGCAGCTAGTTTCCTTGGTGTTTTCATTGGTGAATCGGTGGGTTTTGGAGAATTACTTATGGCTGCCTTAACTTTATTTTGTAGGTCCAGCTTAGTGTGACGGGATTTGAACTTGAACATGTCCTGGCCCTCCACATCATCTTCACTGAATAAAGCTAAAAAAAATATGTTTTTATTTTACATGAGAAATAATAATAACCGCATGAATTGATGATGGTAAGCTAACAATTTTGTATTCAGCAGATTCGAATATGCAACTGTAACCTATTAAAAAAAATAGTTTTGATATGCTGGCTGCATTTTAAAACAAATAAACTACCCGTGTATCTTCTATAGGTCATTGTTCGGATATGAAACAGGTTAAAAGGCATGTAAATAACACCACTTCTGAAATAACTTTTTTAAACATCAAGAGTATAATGTACCTGTGGGTTTCTGTAATGCACCTTCATCATTAACTACATCTTCTTCAGAGCTACTTATGTCTTTGAAAGATCTGCGCTTTGTTGGAGTGTCATTTAGGAAATCACCATACTTCTTTGGTTTAGTTCTTATTCTAGTAGTCCTTCTTGATGGTGAGTCTAATATTTCACTAGTATCATCTGCAATACATATTAGAGTAGGTACACGTACACAATTAGGCTTCATTATCGTCATTATTTTAGACGAAAGACGTCCACTGTTGGACATAGGCCTCCCCCAAGCCCCGCCACTTCAACCGGTTTTATGGCATTCAGCGGACGCTGTTAAATAAGTATTATTTAAAGGCAAATGTAACTTATTTGTGTTTGTTTTTAAATCCACAAAGTTGTTTTAAAAACGGAGAACCACACTAGATTTAACCTAAGCGTAGTAGCCTAAATCACGAGTATTTCAAAGATCAAGACAAAGAAACGTATAAGATAAATAAATCATCATCAAAGCTAACTTACCAGCGGCGGTGTTGGTTTGGTTTTCACTAAAACGAAGGCGAAAGCCACTACTGGCCATATTGCTCAATAAAGTTGAGAAAGAACAAACAGAATTGTTTAAAAACACACAAAATTGTTACTTATATGATTGTATCTCGAACCAGAAACCTTTCATTCTTTAGTATCAACTATCAATAGGAATCCGCATTTTTCCAATTTAATTTCACAAGTCAAAAACAACCGGTAGAAAACCAGAGAAGCACCTGTCGTTGACATATTCTGTCAAACGAAAAAAAAACAGTAGCCGCTGCCATTGGTTGCCGTTGCCGCCATGTGCAGCTGAATAGAGATGACATTTTACTACGGGATTCTAAGGCTGCGTCTACTTCACCCATAGAAGATGACCGGGATATATATTTTTAAACTTTGGATTTTTTTTCCCGTTAGAACTACAAATTGGTTGAACTTGAAAATCCATATTTTTTATCAATTTATGAACCCAACTTTAACTCTTCTCTCTTCATGATAATTTTAACCCCTTACTGCATGGACTTTTGTATCTATGCGGAAAAAATATATGTTGTGTTTCAGTGTTTATGGAATCCATAAAAAATAAGTAAAAAATGTTTGCAGTCTCCACGAATTTTTAATTTAATTTTTTTTAAATGTGCATATTTGGTACGGCATGCATTATAAACACCTCCATGGAATGTACCAAATATGGGACGAAATGCAATCAGGCCAACTTTTGTCATCGCCTCATCAATGACAATAATCAATATCAAATACCCTCTTTAATGGAAACAAACTAATAACTTGAAACATATTAACACCCATCTACCACAAGATTTACTGAAGTATTACTGGATCTAGAGGAGTAGGAATGTTTTCTACTCCAGAAAACAATTCCTTTTTTGTTTATGCATAAATACTTTTTACATTTTATACAACATTTACCTCCCTAAAAATGCTGAAATTAGTGCAGAAAACAAAATATATGTAACGTGCGAACTTTAGCATACATGGTCTATGAAATTGAATCCACGCTGATTTTATTGCATACCGAGTCATATATGAACAATTGCAATTTACCGCTATCTGCATACGGTCCCACATATGGGCCGTACAATTGAGTCAACATTGCATGTTGTCCCGAATATGCACACAACAAAAACGCAGCATAAATTTGCAATCAATGGGGATCTGGGGTTGTTTCTTCAACTTTTAGATTCAAATAGGATGGTTTTATTCAAAGAAATATATACAAACCGAAATATTCATAGGATTCTGAGATATTTGGGTTCAAATACAGAGCTTATCACCTTCCGGGTACGTTTGAGTTCAAACTGCTATTATTCTTTTTCTATCAAGACTGCCAACATTTCACCGCTACTAAACATCAAAGTACACATCTAGTCTATGGTTTCTAATGTTGCCATAACTCAAACTTGAAAAGAATTTAAATTTTTGTCAAAAACATTTGGTGTGCAAATATGGGACGGAATGCGGTAATGGGTAGATGAACCCTAGTGCCAAGCCACTTGATCAACTATGTTTTTTTTCTGTAGGTCTTCATTTCGTGTAAATGGAGCACCCAGGGCTCCATTTACACCATGCAACTCTTCCCTGTAACATACAATATGTTTTTTTTAGGAAATCTAAAATATAGTTATTACCAAACCTGGAAAATCACATGACGACCCCATAGAATTTCACCCTATATGCTTGCTTTGCCACACATAAAAACTGATCGAAAGATTACTATTAGCTCGTCTCACCACATTGTAGATCCCAAACGAATACTGGAGCAAGCTGTATTAACCAGGGAAGTTCTGTTGCAACCAGATCCTCATCCACACGCAACACATTGAATAAGAGTTTGAAGCAAGGAAAGTGACGGGTGTAGTATTTGTGGAGTTTTCGGCAGCCTTGACCCCGTTAAAGCGTTGAAAATTGAAAAGTTGCCCACCTGACAGATAATCCTAGGCTCACCCATATTCTTCGAGAACTGGCCAGTAATCAACGATTCCAAGTGTAGTCCTTTAAGATAAAAGTAGGTGGAGAACCCAAAACAATGGCCTGCATCAGGGTAGTGTACTGGCTCCGCTACTGTTCAATACAAGGTGGCAGGGTCATGGACGCGCAGCCTATTATGGATGGATTTAGTTCATGATTGTGAACCCACCACCGGCATTGAAATTTCTCGTCGATTATTAAAAAACAAATTAGCTGTTCCATGCATTTTGACCGCGTAGGTATTGCACTTTTGTAGGAAAAAACTTATTTAAAAAAATGCCGGTATTAAATCGCACTGTGTAAATTTGGCTTACTTTCCATCACCGGCCTCAACACATACCGCGCGCTACGGACCGACGGCTCTGATAAAAGGTTGATAACCAGTTATCGAACACCTACATACCTGCGTTAATCGACTCCATACCCAGGCTCACAATAAAAACTGTTAGATTTTGTAATATGTAATCTACTCCAATTTAAACTAATATTTGAGTATATGAGCGTACCTAGCCTTTGACCCGAGCAGTGGCCAAGCAAGAAAATTCAAAGGTCTTCAATATCCTATAGCTTTCTACTGTCCCATATGACGGCCACTCTCCGATAAAGGCTTAAAAGTCAACCTTAGGCATAGTACGTAATTTTCCAACTAAATTATGAGAGGCAGGAAGTCCAGAAGCGGGGAACTGCCTTCTCGTTAGACCTATATTTGAGCATCGTTCTAGCTACATATTATGTAGTTATACAACTATACTCCGTAAGAAAATCGTAGGTTATATGATCAGGTCATGTAGGTTGTATGCTTTTATGGGCCTAAAACAGGACCCTATTCCTGTGCCCTACGAAGCATATATGTTTGCTTGTTTGCATAGCTTTTGGATTTTTAACTTTTCATGGTCTTTAGGTTAATGCATAGATTTATAAAAGAAGAAGATATGCCAAGGAGTTGAAAATGTATCGGAACCCGGTGTCTCCACTTGCTCCCCACTACCGCGCCACAACTACACATGCAATTTAGTAAAACCAATAGATACAAAGTCGCGCTCACACTCGCAATTTATAAATCAGAACGCACTACACAATCAAATATAGACCTTATCCCTTCAAACGCAGCGTGCATTTAAGTACAACTCACTCACACAAACAACGGTTGCTACCGTTGTGCTGTGCAAAAGCAATTTATTTTACATATACGCTAGTGATTGACTAAATCGGAAAGTTGTCGATACTTCTATAATTATTATTGTACTACTTCAATTTTTTTTTGGGTCCAGAAAATAGGATAAAATGAAAACGATAACCATAATACGTCACTAATATATTATCTGAACAATGCCGATAACAATAACGCATACGAAGTGTTTGAAGACTTTAACGTAAGTAAAATGAAAAAACCATAAAAAAGTAAGGAAATAGCACGAGGATAAGACTTATTATACGATAATTCAAACCCAATAACACTCCACCGACATTATCTAAAATTTTATTAACTTTACGACTGTTGTTTACGCATTTCTCTACTACGCTGTAAAATAATCAAATTAAGTAAAAACATTAATTCACATCGATCTAGCAAAAAATTTATTCGCGAATCGACATTATCGATAGCCTAAGTTAGTGGATCTGCACGAGCACATCACTAGCTCGACGCAAGAACCAGCGGCCGTACTACGTAATGCGTCCGCATAGATACTTTATCGTTTTGTGATTTTTACATTGCTTGTCCAGTCAGTTAGCGACAAAATATTTAGGTAGGGGTTTAGGAGCAATGTATTTAGTACAAAAATAATACAGTCGCTGTGATATTTGAAAACAAAAATAACATAGTAAACGCAAGAAATGTTTTCCGATTTCTTGTTTTTCATGATTTTAAAGACAAATATAGAAAAATACTTGTACTTATTTATGGTAAGTGATTCCATGATTCACAAAGTTTTTGTTTTGTCTTTGGTTTTTACATGAAACCACTGAACAACACGGCATTCTTATGATTTATCACGACTACGGTCGAAAGCACACTAGTTCGCGGAGACGGCCATTTGCTTTAGGAATGATCATTCTGATCATGGCGCGCGGACACAGACACGCCCCTTTCCCACTTCTCCTGCTTTTTAGATTTCTATGGGTTAATGAAAACAAATTAAAATGGTTATTAAAAATATTTTAATAGTAATAAAATCAAGTATTTCAAGTTCAATTTTCAATAACAAATAAAATATAATCATAATAAAGATCAAATTAATGTCGTGATTAAAACCGAAATAATAGCGTTTACATTAATTTTAGGTGCATTGCGCAGACAAACTGCTTACATGGAATTTATACCGGCTGCTACAAGTATAAACTCCATTTAGATCTAAACAATGATACTGTACGATAATTTCTCAAGTATGCTTTGGACACGTCTATTACCAGTCCTACAATAGATACACAGGGTCAAATGAAGTTGACGTGATAGGTATCGATAACTAAACAAGATAGATTGGATGAGAACAGAAATGATGAAGATTGGATCTATATTTGGGTCATCGATAGTTTTTCGTGATATTGAATGAATATAGAAAATCTGTTTTTTTTTTTTTTTTGTATTATCTTTTATTTTGCTAAGATATGGAATGAAACCTATCACGTCTATAAATTAATAAATTTCAAGTGACTAGGTACACTACCTGCGGTTGATGACCCCAAAAAAGACTCTTCTAATTAATTTCTTTTTGTTTTATCATGTTTAAACATGGACTCCCATTCCGTCCGCGGCGATTAGCTGGCTAATTTAATTGGACCCTGCATACTTACATCAAATCATTCGGGAACGATACTTAACATGACTCCTGGCAGTCGCGGACTTAAAACGTGTGACTAGATCGTTGAATATTTAATACGGGATTTCTAGAAACTTGACCCTCCCGACATCTTGTTCCCGCGTTTTATGACCGCGGCTACAACACTTTTCAGCATGATTATGTAATAGTGAAAATATAAATGCGTATGAGCAACTTTGTTTAGTCCACTTATTGATTACAGCAACATAAGTCTATGGCTTAAACACATTTATCAGACAAAATAAGCTTTTAAACATAATTCGAAATAGAACAATACGTATCCCACAAATATTGTCTATTAGCTATTAACTTATAGCATCTAACAACCACAACATCGTAATAACTAATATTTAAAATGCATATTGGAATCCACGTAGACTTGAAAAATCACAGACCGAATAATAACTCCAATAAAGTCGGTTTGGATTCAAATATGCACCACACTTTTTTATTCTAACTACAGAATAAAAACCATTTATACTATTCTTAAAAAATAACATATGAATACGAACAAGTTTAGTTTTTCATAATTACTTTCTATTACTAATTTAACGTTTTGATTTTTAAAGCAGAAACATATATTGCGATTTACGATTTTGAAAAAAAAAAAAAAACTTCAAATGCCTGAGTATTTCTATTTTAAAACTTAACAAAATTAAATTCTACAGCATTTCATTGTCAATACAATGAAAGGCTCTAGAATTTGATTTTGTTGAGGTCCTATAGTAGCACAAATTCTTTCTCGGACCATAAGTGTAATGTGGTTGTACAGAGGCCAGCACATCAAGCTACCCCAATCTGTCAATTTCTTTGATAGTTTTTCAACTTTATTACAAAAGAATAAGGTTTATGTGCAATTGGGAAAATTTGACAGTTTGGGATAGCTTGACCTGCTGGCGACTGTACCAACCAGTTTTCTATATGATTTTAACTTTATGCCTAATGTGTAAAATGTACTTCAGTACTGCTGCTCTAAGGTTTAGCTATAAAATAACGATCAGACTATCAGAAATAACCTAAAACTAATATAGCACATTTCATATAAAATTTGCTTCTTATGTCAAGTCAAATTAAAAGTATAAATGTTCTTAATCCTAAAATAAATGAGCAGAGAATTCCTGCTTCAGTGGAGCAATACTCATTTTACGATTGACCCTTCATGACTGTTTTTTTTTAAAATAAAATAATGAAATAGTAGCCACACTATATAGTGTTGCTACTATTTCAATATTTTCTACCTTTTGTTTTTTTTTTTAATGTATCGAGACCATCGTGAAGAAAAGAAACCATTTTAAAATAACACATTAAACCATTATCAATCATCATTTATCATTATCATTAATAATTACTTATTTTAATTAAAAATAATTAGAACTCCTTCGTCGCTCGATAGTAAAATTACTGTACTTTCTTAAATAAAATATCTTATTCTCAATAACACACACATTTATAAAAATAACCATTACATACCGTCAAGACACTTTGGTGACATGATAAAAGAAAAATAACGCCCTAGTTGTTCCTTTGAGAAAAAGGTATGCGATCTCTCCCTTTCTCTTTCTCGCACTGGAATAATCATGGCCCCTACAAAGCTATTCACAACCATTCGATACGCTTCTGTACCGAAACGCACATCAATCAAAGTTATCGTAGGAGTCGTATAAACGCTGTTCACAAATTCAAAACCCGAAAATTTTCTCAGTTTGAATCATATAGCCGACCGCTATTCTTCCGAATACTTGTGAATAGCTTTGCTGAACTGTTTGATAGTCGGATTTTGGAACTTAATTTTTGTATAGGATTCGTGTTTAAGCGAGTATGCCTGCAGCTGCTTACTGCCATAATTATGAGCTAAATCTTAAGCAATGTGACATCATAATAGAACGATAGTTTAAATTGAATTTTCTCGTAATTTTTAAACTATCAACTTTGTATTCAAATGAATCAAAAATGTACATGACCAAGGTTGATTGATTTACTTATTTTACATATTTTCATACACTTTGCGTTTTGAAAAATATGCTAACGTTTTTCTTTAATTCCCAGATAACTATGTCTTTTATATAAATGTATTTAGTTTAACGAGGAGAAAAAACGTTATTTGTTGATAAGGATTAACGTAGATAATATTCAGAATTTACAACATATTTTAGTGTCTACTCGATTCTTGATACTGGTTGGTTCTCAAGAATCTTTTTTTTTTTTTTTAAGGATTGGAATGATAATTGTTTCCATGTAAAATGGTTGTTTTATGTATTAATGGTCTTTATTTTTGACAAGCTTTTATTTTGGTGTAACTTCTAAACGGCGATTTTAAACTTATGTTGGCATCATTATTTTCTATCATCATATTTTTTTTTAATCTAACCAATTTTTTCACATGTAAGTATAAAAATATTATTTTTAGCCGAACTATCAAATAATCCACTGTGATTAGTCTCTTAATTCTAACTTCTTTTGTAGTAACGCACTAGCACATGACACAAGTACCGTCTGGGTCGATTTTTTGTCAATCGATGCACCTCCTTATAACGTTAGCGGCTTCGATTTGGCCTATGTCTTCCAAAATCAATGCAAGGGACTTGGAACTAATGTCATCTCGGGAATCCTGTAAATAGATTTTTCGTTAGTATTTCAGGCCATGTAATTCATTTTCTGACTGAAAAAAGTGTAGTAAGTTGATGTAACTTGACTAAATCTTATATCTCAGCTGTGAAAATATGCTGACTTGTAAAATTTGGTCATGTTACTACATGAGCAAATTTTACAAGTCGGCATATTTTTTGGTGCGGCACTTTAACTTTAAGATATTTTCTCAAAATAAACTCCCATGTTATGTTACAATCTGTCAGTATAGTTTTAGGAACTTTTGATTTTTTACTGACATGCAATAGTAAAAGTTATTTATATTTTAAGCACTTGCCAATTTAAGAACATTGAAATCTTATTCAAGCATACAAATGTTTAAATAAAATGATGAAAACAAAGCCAGTGGGTTTTGATTCGATCCGCTCTGGCCCTGGCTGTCCGCTCCTGCCTCCTAAACAGGGGATGCCCTAAGTCGCTTAGTTATAAGTGCTATGCCCTGGCTGGAGGCCTTATTTATAAGGCATCAACAGACAACCTTCTAGGATGATTTGCGAGATGCCTTTCACAAAAAAGCAGGTCGTCACTTATACCATTAATTTATGTCGCTTAAGTTTTCTGCGATCCCCAACCCGCGTCCTGTCAAGCGTGGCGATTATGGCAAACCCCCATTTTTTTTTTTGGAAAAGCCTATGTCCATCATTGGACGTCTTTCGGCTAAAATGATGATGATGACTCAATTTACGGAACAGAATAGATCAGTAGTTAGTTACCTTGAGGTGGTTGAGCAGTGTGAAGGTGGGGCTGGGCTGCGCGGCGTACCAGTCCAGCAGCGCGTCCAGCCGCAGCCGCTGCGCCAGCACGCGCCAGGCACCCGCCGCGTCCACCAGCACGGCCACCTCGCGCGCGTACAGCGTCAGCTCCTGCAGGCCATTCTCCGGGTAGTCCTGGCAAACAATTCAACCCATAAGCTGATGTCTCGCATCCATATAACAAACGAAATAAACCGTGTGGGTTACATTATAAGGATGAAAATCAAAGTTCTGTGCGTGTCTACTTTGTAGAGACATTCGTCACGCTATTTTGAACTTTATAGTGGTGGCAATCAAGTCTAGCCTTGAAACGATTTGCATGCGTTTTGTTTGTGCACAATAAAATATTTTACTTTCTTCATATCTACTTCAACATCAACATTTCTTTAAGGGGTCTCAAGTTCAAATTACCCTATTGAATGAGACCCTACTACCCTATTGATTGAATTAGAGAAATTTGCGATTAATGATTGTAATGATTATAATTCTATAAATACTTAATTGATACCGTTGCGAATTATATTTTGACCGTCAAACGAATACCTTTAACCTATACCTGCAAAGTGCAATAAAACATAAGAAAAAATTAATTGCGAGGGTTACTACCCTCGCAATTAATTTTTTCTTATGGAGTTATTGCCCTTTCGCCTTAGTGTCATAAATACTTACGCCTTCATCAGCGGATTCGTAGTCGTCTTCTGGTTCAGACTTGATGTCGTCTTCGTCCATGCACTCCACGGTGACGTATGCCTTCATCAGTTCTTTGAGCTCAGGCTTCTTCTTTACAAGCCTCCACGCTGATTCGTTGCAATCCTCGTGCTTTAGAGGGTAGGCCTACAAAGAATGAAACATTTATTGAATAATAAATTTCAATAAAATAAATTTCACGGTGTTTCTTGTCCGTTCTTCCCCATAGAAGTCTACTACGGTTTGAAATGGGCCACTGGCTTCCATCTTTATGCCTGACGGAGTACTTAAAAAATCTAAACTGACTGTAATTGGTTTAACTGAAATTAATGATCTGAGTTTGACATCTCCGGAATTCTATTGAAACCTTTTTTGGGTGGACCTTTTGGTTCTATGTGTATTGACAGTATGAAGTATAACCTTTTTATCCAGTAAAAGCCGTGCGATTTCGACAGAGTTCTCCATGATAGTCGTACCACCGCAGACGATTTGCAGGGCTGTGTTGCCAGCATCGTCCATGACGTCAATTTCGCTCTGAAAAGAAGAAAAGCTATAAGACTACGCACGAAAACCGTAAAATTACTATCGTGTGAAATGTAAGGACAATGTTTTAAGGGGCAAAGCCCTTTATAGAACACCAAATACGCCGTTTGAGATGACGAAAAGACTAGGTAGGGAGATATAAATTAAAAAGTCGTATGGAGGCGGCATAACACTATTTCCTTACGGGACGATTTCTACCAGTCAATTCCTACCACAAGCCGCGTTAAGGAACTTCGTTCCAAAAAGACCTTTGTGTCTACTCACGGATGGTATGAACTCCAGCAGTATCTTCATGACGGCCAGTCGGTCGTCGTACGCGGCGAGGTGCACGGGTGTGCGTCCGTCCGCATCGCGCACACTAAAACTGGCGCCATTTTGTAGCAGCAAGCGAACGCCCTGCGCCCAACCCGATACCACCGCCATGTGAAGTGCTGATTGCTTATCTGTTACGAAAATTACAAATTACATTATCATCATTTATTTATTTAATATACACCAAAAGCTTACACATTAGCTTATGTTTTGCTAGAGGGTTTAGTTTCCGCACTTAGTCCTTTAAGTGGACCATTGTGCGTGGTCAGTACATGGCCCACTGTCCTCCCATACCTATTAACACTGTAATTTGAAAACATTGTAAAGGCCAATTATTTTTAAGAGAGTAACCGTGGTGTTTCTTGCCAGCTCTTCTCCATAGGCAACGACCAATTGGAACCGTGCGCCTAGCTTCTGACGTTTCATAACTACCCATGTATGTTTATGTGAAATAAAATATTTAGCCTTTTCATAAAATACAGATAAGTGAAGGGCACTATGAACCAAAGGCCATGGAGCATCAACATTAACAGTTTAGAAAGACAGAAACTAATAAAAATGTGGTAACAGACAGAAAAAAGTTAAATTTAAAAATTATAAAACCCCCGACACAAACAAAAACTCTAAAAAGTAAAAAAATAATATTTATTGGCCTTTTAAGTTGTAGGTGTTATTTTGATCAAGAGGCCTAGCATTTTCATTAGCCGTCCCCCGACTTGACAATGCCTTGATCAAAATAACACCTTACCAACATTAAAATATTACCTACAACTTAAAAGGCCATTTTTTTTTTACTTTTTAGAGTTTTTGTTTGTGTCGGGGGTTTTTTACATTTTTAAATTAACTTTTATTTCCTGCTTTTTAAACTTATGTCTCGCTTAAATCTGCGCAGAGTTGCGTATGTTGCCCACAGTGAAGTTTGTTACGAATTGATCCTAAATCCTCGTCCTGATCACCATGTACACATAACTTATTCATTGAGACCTTTTCAATGAGCCCAAGCACGATACTTCTGCTGTTTGTTTGTGAGTAAATTGGGTATCCTGGAAATTCCAGGTAGCAACACCTGAAATTTCCAGGATACCCCTGCAGCAGTTCAAGGTTAGGTACTTTGTTCGTCTAACATCATTGAAGTAATAAAATACAAAATTTCGACTTGATTAGACCCGTGGAAGATGCTCAAATCCCTTCATCAACCAGAAAAGAGCTGATAATCTTCAAAGGGCTGAATCGATTTTGATGCTTGCTTGTAACTTGTTAAACAGCAATGTGTATAATAAATATAATTAGTGTTACCTTGAAAATATGGACCTAATATACATTTATTTTTAATTTTATCAATCAACATTTTCATTTGTTTTTTTTTTTTTTTTTTTTTTTTTAATATTAATGTATGTATGTATAATTGTAATAATTCTAACTGTGACATTTTAATTTGTAATTAGCTTCTTAACATTTTTTTATTTTATATTTTATAATTTTTGCGTGCCTATTTCCAGGCAGAATGTACATGGCACTCTCTTATTTACTCCACCTGTATTTCAATGTAACCTACATTCATTTCAAATAAATGATTGATTGATTGAAACATGTCTAAGAACACTCCCGACTAATTAAACTTTCAAATAAAAAAAACAAATCCAAAACACACACACACACACACACACACACACAGACACAGCAAACTTATAACACCCCGTCGTTTTTGCGTCGGGTGTTAAAAATCAAGATATTTTGAACAAGAATTTTTCTGACTACCACCTGGAGTCGTGACATCATCATCATCTTTTCAGCCGGAAGACGTCCACTGCAGAACTTCTCGGATCCAACGGATTCCCGCGACCTCCACCAGGTCAGGTCAAATCGCTGCAGTTTAAATAAATGACGATCCATCATATTCGAACGACTTTGTCAACTCAAAGTTTAGGGCGACATTCATACATAAACTCATGACGCATTCTTCCTATGGAGGTATGCAGAAATTACTGAAAGTCACGTGCTAAGATCCTTACAAACTCCTTTTGCATCGCTGACGACATTCGTAATAGATTATACAACGTGTAACGTAACAAGACCTCATACGTATTTGAGTAAAAAGTAAAAAAAATACAATAACAAAAACTATTTTTTTTAAAGTTTACTGTTATTATTCTTAAGAAAATCGTGTTGAACTTAGCATTGCAAAACTGAGTCTTTTTCCTTGAAATAAGATTGAATTTTATTTGGCTCAATCGGCGATTGGTATACTATAGATAGGACAATACATAATGAAAAATATACTTGCCTGCCTATATTAAAAATGACTGAAATCGATTCAGCAGTCAGTTATGAATAAATTACTTTCAGGAATTCAGTCTATTCTGTTACACCTAGTAAATGGATTTGAATGAACAAGAAATAATATTTGGTGTGAGTGACCGAGGGAATAACCGAAGAACAATGAACGACTACGACGACACGACTGACGTATCCAATAAAAATTGTTTACAAGCATACCATAAACGTACAACATTTTACTGCTGTTTTACTACTGAATAAAAACAATATATTAAGCCTAGATAACTCGCGGTTTCCGCTTAAATGTAATTACAATTATTAACAATACAAATGGTGACGTCAAACTGTCAAACAAAGCGAGTAGGTGAGATTAGTTCGTAAATAACATAGGTCATTAGTATGGAAGGTCTGTCAAAACGTGTTCGGTAGAGCGAGTGAATAGTAATGCAAGAATTATTAGATAGATATTATCTCGAAAAGCGGTACTCGACAGCATGTATGGAACAGCAGATTTTTTTATACGTAATCTCAGGTTTGGTTCCATAGTAAAAGTTTTTCGTTATTATTAAGCGCAATGATCTTTTTTCGTATTTCGTATTTTTTTTTTTTGAAATGTACCTTGTAGAGCTCGTGGCTAAATAATAGCAAATGCAAGGGTTGATCGAAGTTAAAAACTACGCTTACCGCGGTCGGTCCATAAACGGGACCACCGATAACATATCGCGACTCCTCCGTGCCTCGGAAAGCACGTTAAGCTGTTGGTCTCGGCTATTATTCGTACATCTTCGTAGTCGTTACGGGTAGTCAAAAGCTTGAAAGTCTGACAACCAGTCTTACCAAGGGGATAGTAATACCCGGTTACTGGGTTGTCTAGGTCATATAGGCAGTCGCTCTACGTAAAATACTGGAATTCAGCTGCATCCGGTTAGACTAGAAGCCGCCCCAACATAGTTGTTGGCAGATTGATTGACCTGTACTTCTTGTCTTAGATTTTTTTCAAGTGAAACTTCGTAGGCGGCAGTTTGATAATTGGATGAGAATTGAGAGTGAAATTTTAAGGACGCGTTACGAAAGGCACATTTCGTTACTTGAGAGAGAAGAAAGATATAACTCTCTCCGTCTCTCACACCAAAATCTCTTATTAAATTTAACTTTTCTATAACGTGTACGGTACCGCGCGCGCAATTTTATTTTAATCTAATTAATTACTAGAACGATGACGCGCGGGCTCGAGACAAATAGAAGGAGGCCTTCGCCTAGGACTAAGTAAAAGCAGGCTTGTAAAAAAAACGAAGGAAAGACTTACCACCATTGTAGTCGTTCAAATCGCACTGCACTTCGTTCTTCTTGATGGAATCCAGAAGGACCTCTAGACACGAACGGTACTTAACGGCGTAGTGGATCACGTTGAGGTCTTTATTGTCCTTCAGCATTGGGTTTGAACCTAAAATATAAGATATTCCTAAATATTGCGGAAAATACTAGTTTAAAACAAAAATACTATTACAAAGTGACTCAGTGTAGCATGTACTTATGGTATGCTGATCAAATACAAATTTATTAACTTGGTTGAATATGGTCTAAAGTAGAGAAGAAACGGATAGCAGTTTAGCCGGATACCGGATATTCGGTAGCCGAATATCCAGCGGAACGTTGCCCCTTATGCCCCGTGGTGGGCAGCTAATGCTAAACAATACCCAAAAAAAAGTTTGCCAAAATCTATCTTTCAGCACCTTTCAGCAATGTGTACAGCGAAAGACTTTTCTGAAGCTGGGCTTATTTACGAGGCAAGTGGAACCGCTTCATCATCAGCCTATAATGTTCCCACTACTGGGACACAGGCCTCCGCTCGGTGAGAGGGATTGGGCCGTATTCAACCACGCGGGCCCAATTCGGGTTGGTAGATGTCACATGTCTTCGAATTTTTGGTTCTAGGACATGCCGGTTTCCTCACGATGTTTTCCTTCACCGTTTTGAGAGCAGTGGTGATGAAATAATTTACACAAAGTAAAGCGCCTGGCTGGGTTCGAATTCACGACCTACACAACTCGTAAGTCGCGGCCGTTACCACTTGGCCACCACCGCTTGCTATCTCTTAATGCAGAGAAATTAGTACTCATTCACCATAATTTTCCCTAAGTCCAGTATGAGTACTAATTCATTTTCTAAGTTGTAGAATTATTTTTTAATTACTGAGCCAAATAAAGCAATTTATTATCTAAAAAAAAAAAAAAATGGATAGGCGCTAGTTATCCAGTATTCGGCCGGATAGGCCGGATACCGGATTGTTACCGGATATCTGTTTCATCTCTAGTCTAAAGTATACACTGGCTCCATATTATAGACGAGCAGTGTTTTACTCATAACTGAAAGTCATAATCAGCCTATGTTCCCACTGCTAGAAAACAAGCTTCCGCCCTGTAAGAGGGAGTGGGCCACAAATCTGCGAGCCTAGTGCGGGTTGGTGGACGATGTTTTCCTTCACCGTTTTGAGAGCAACGATGCTAAAATAATGTATACCACGTAAAGCCAGTCTGGGTTAAAACCTAAGAATACAACTGGACCACCACTGCAAGTACATAATGAATTTTGCAATTGTAAGTTTCTTGGTTTACATTTTCACTAATCATTTTATACTGGCAATGTATAGCTTCATATGTCGTCATGCGAACACGATTCCTTACCTTTAGCAATAAACAGCGCCACCATTTTCGGCATGTCATTGAGTACAGCTAGATGTAGGGTAGTTTGTTGTCTGTCATTGGCACAGTCAAGCAGATGTGTTGCCTTTACGCCGTGAATTATTTTCACGATGTACTCAAGGCTTGGCTGGTTACTGCATAGAGTCATGTGGAGGAATCTGAAATATTAATTGTTATGTGTATTTGAAAATTGAGGGGTTTGCGGCTATGTAATAACAGCCGCACAGATCAATCGATCAGGTTAAGCTACGCTTGGGACTTGGATGGGTGACCATTTTTAAATACCAAGTCTCCTCCGTACCTCCGAAAGTGCGTTAAGCCGTAGGTCCCGGCTATCATTCCTGTATCTTTGACTGTCGTCGTTACGGGTCGTCAGAAGCCCGGAATTCTGATAACCAGTCTGTTTTACCAAGGGGTATGGACGAATGAGGGGCAGTCTCTCTAACTCTCTAACCTAAACAACATTTTAGTTAACGGATGTTCAAAAGAAGAGAAGGGAAGAGTCGTTGCAAATCACGAGACGAACTTGTGGCTTTTATACCACTGATATAAGGATGACATTGCAATGAACAGCGCACTTTTAGAAATAAATATTTACATCCAATTGAAAATTTTCAATTTTTCAAAAAAAAGACAGTGGAGGGCCGTACTATTTATAGTACGGCCCTCCACTGTCTTATTCCTGTTTAAGTCAACGTTCCCTCAGACGTAATCAAATCGCGGCGGGACTTTTTCGCGCATTGGATTTTCGACTCTCGTTGTTGAGACTGAAGAGTGCACCGGAAATGAGTTTTAGTGCGTCGAAAAAACAGTGTTCGATTTTCCACTCTCGGTGTTGAGACTGAAGAAAGCAACGCGAGTGAGTCTCAGCGCGTCGAAAAAACAGTGTCCGATTTTCGACTCTCGGTGTTGAGACTGAAGAGTGCAACGCGAGTGAGTCTCAGCGCATCGAAAATACAGTGTTCGATTTTCGACTCACGGTGTTGAGACTGAATAGTGCACCGCTAGCGAGTTTCAGCGCGTCGAAAATACAGTGTTCGATTTTCGACTCTCGGTGTTGAGACTGAAGAGTGCAACGCGAGGGAGTCTCAGCGCGTCGAAAATACAGTGTTCGTTTTTCGACTCTCGGTGTTGAGACTGAAGAGTGCAACGCGAGTGAGTCTCAGGGCGTCGAAAGAACAATGTTCGATTTTCGAAAAAGCGGTGTTTTATTTTCAACGCTGGGCGGTAAGCAGTGCGTTGAAGATCCAGAGCGCGAACTATCTAATTACAGCCAAACGTGGATATTTTCTAAAGAAACGTAATTAAAATAATTACACTTACGTATCTCCATTGGACAGTCTTATTTCAAACAGTCTTTCCAAGCGGTTTCTGACTTCTTGCTTTTTGTAGCCTTTTTTTCTTATCATGTCGCACAATTCTTTTACCAGCTGCGAAAAATAAAAATAATTATATAGTCATTAAGATTTGCGATCACTGTTGTTTATATGACTTGAATGGTTTTGATCCTTGTTAGAAGGGGGGGGGGGGGTTGCTAGGGTAGCCCGCAAAATTCAAATATTCTTACGTTTATTGCATTTAGCAGGTTGTATGTTGAACAAAATATAAGTCGCGACCGTAACACGCATTAAATCCCATTTAATTAATATTAAATGAAACAGTTATTCAATGGAGTACTTGAAGTTAGACGGTTGTATTGATGATTTTAATGATAATAATTATGTAAAGTTGTTGCCAATAAGCCTTATATAGTGGTGGTGGATCGACTAGAGCGGCGTGCAATGATCGTTGATATAACGGTTCTGCATGACGGGAACCTCGTGGAAGCCGAGAAAGATAAACAAATCAAGTATCTTGACTTGGCTCACGAGTTTGTCGACATGTGGGATGTGGACTCAGCGATCATTGTACCGATAGTGGTTACAGCCAATGGCATTATAGCCAAGAGCCTCGACCAACATCTGAGGAGGCTCTCGTTGGGCAGCTGGGTCAAGGGCTTGATCCAGAAAGTACTCCTGGACACGGCTCGCATTGTTAGGAGGTTCCTCTCTCTGGAGCCCTGACCGCCGGTAGCCTGGACCTTGTTCCCGATACCGGTGGGCTACAATTTTTTTATATTTTTAAATGTTTTTATATTTTTATACTAATATTAAAAAATGTAATTCATGTGTTTATCTTAAAATTAAGGAAATAATAATGTAAATACATGCGTGTTACTGTCGCGATTATATTTTGTTCAACATACAACCTGACACTGACCTGCAAATAGGGTATTTTTCAAAAACTATTCTAATTTGAAGATTGGAACGAGATATTTAACAGAAAAATAAAAATAAATTGATTTCTATCCATTTTCCCATTTAAAAACGATTTAAACCAAATTTATTTTTCGTTGTTTTGAATTTATCGCCAAAACGCTTCTTACGACTTTTTATCACGTGACGTCAACTTTGTGTAAACTAAAGTAGTTAGTAAGTAAATAAGTGAATGTCGAGTTTATAATTAACAAGATTTTTAATGGATATAAAGTGATATTACTGGTGTGCGGTGCCTCTGTGCACAAATACTTCAAAAACAGCGCCAAACTAAGTATTTGCAAAAAGTCATCGTAAGGAGCGTTTTGGCGGTAAATTCAAAACAACGAAAAAGACATTAGATTTTAATGGCTTTTAATTGAGAAAATGTGTATTAATAAATTTATTTTTATTTTTCTGTTAAATATATCTTCAAATTTAAATAGTTTTTATGAAATCGGAAAATACCCTATTGCAAAAACGGCAAAAAATAATAATTTCGCGCGCTATTAGCGCATCCCCTTTAAGGAAGATCAGATATGAGAATGATGAAAATGATGTAGAAATTGCCTTTCAACAATGTGGAGTGTTACCGACTGACGGATATGACTGTGATGAATCATGAATCAATAAGACAAACCCGATATTCTTTTTTCTTAAAGGTAATGGTTTATGGTTGTTATGGTTACCTACCAAATACATTGGAACAGATAATGAAGGTACAGGTTGGAAGGAGGAATGGTTTTTAAGGTGAAGGTTTTTACTTACGAACGACGAAGGAGTAGTAAAGTAGTGGGATGGTTAGGATAATCGAAATTGAGATTTTGAGAAAAACTGTTTTCATGTCACAGATGAGACTAAAACAATGGCATCCAAGCAACTGCCATGTCACCAGATCGCTTTTTAGTACATAATACGAAACTATGACGAACTATGGCGAATCGGCAAACGTAAACTAGGACGCCCTCAGGCTAGGTGGAGCGAAGATCTTCGCCGGGTGGCTGGTAGCAGCTGGATGAGAGTTGCCGAAAATCAAGCTGAATGGCGTGCAATTGGAGAGGCCTATGTCCAGCAGTGGACTGCTGTAGATTGATAATGATGATGTATTAAGAAAATTTAATCGATCTATTATTTTCTGTTAAAGATAATAACAAGTACAGTTGAGATTGCTTTACATAACTTCCCTCCATCATTCTCCTGCCTTTATCTCAATTTATTTAGAGTCAACACTGCGCTCCAGTACCACGTACTCTGACCGCTCTTAATTATCTCTTGGACACTAACCCATCAAACGATCTGCATGTCGATTCTGTAATCATTTCACCGCGTGAAGTGAGTGTGGAGTGAGCTGTCAGTGTCATCCCACTGATGATAGGGATTGGCAAAGCATCAGGTGGAATGACACTGACAGCTCACTCCACGCTCACTTCACGCGATGAGATGGTTACAGAATAGCAATGCAGTTTGCGGACGAATGGACGAAGATTTTATCGACATGTCCGAAGTACTGCGAGAGGGATTTATGGAAGTGTTGTTAAGTTTTTACTATCTTAATATTTTGTATTATATTCACATTTTTGTGCAAACTGTGTTTTTAATTTCTGTAATTGGTATTTAACCGTTTTAATTAAAGAAAGAAAGAAATAAACATGTCTTTACAAAACTTCCCATTATAAATATTTTGAGGTCTAAGGGTTTTGGCCCTTAAATCTCAAAGCGTGCCACAATGCGACGATGTATCGAGTGTAGGCCCTTAGACCTCAAAATATTTATAATGGGAAGTTTTGTAAATACATGTTACGCCGACTCCAAATAAATTGAGGTAAGGGCCGGAGAATTATGGTGGGGAGTTTTGTAAAGCAATCTCAACTGTACTTGTTACCTTGTAACAGAAATAAATATTATTTTTCGGTAAAATATTCTTAATAGTTTCGTATTACTTACTACAAAGCGATCTCGTGGCATAGCAGTTGCTTGGATACCATTATCTTAGTCTCACCTGTGACATGAAAATAGTTTTTCTCAAAATCTCAATACCGATCATCCTAACCATTACAATACTTCGTTACTGCTTCGTGGCTGGTAAGTAAAAACGCTTTACCTTCTTCACTTCGATGCCGTCTTCCGTTTTATAATATGCTGGATACTCGGCCTTTGGCTTTATCATGTCGATTTCTTTCTTCTCATTGGTCACGCGATCCCCTTGGAAATGGGGCTTCTCGGGTTGCTGTAACATAAATGAGCGTAAATAATCAAACAACACATCATTGAAACACAGTACTTTGTTTCCTTAAATAGATAACAGAATGATTTATTCGGTTAAATTCAGTGACTGATTTTCATAAGTACTGTATTTCTTATTCGTAATTTAAGTCTGTGTCTAAACTTTGCTTAAAAATAACTTCACTCGTTTGGTTTGGAGTCAACAATTAGAATAGTTCCAATAATACAACAGGCATTAATTGCCAATACAATCATATTATGAAAAACAAAACTTGAATAGTTAATATTCGCACAAACCTTTGCCCGCCCCGAGTCAGCAACCAGCAATGAACGAATGAAATCCATGCTATTTTTCTGTAAAAAGAAAAAGAAAACATTAAAACATTAGATACAACTATATGCAATAAATAAATGCTTAAAAATATCCAAACTTACTTCATCGGGAAGACTTTCGCCATAACTTTTCAAGTATTCTGAGAAAGAAAAAGAAACGTTATTGTACAGTGTAAAAATAGTAAAAAAAAAAACGGTTTTTACTATGTAAGAAACATTAGTCCTTTAGCAAATAAAGTTAAAGTTTTCAGGAAGTAAACTACATAACAAAATATATTGTGTTGAACATTATAATTATGACGCTTCTTTGGAACTAAGATGTTTCACACGATTACACTGCGAATTAATAAAAAGAAACAAACGTACCATTTAAAAACGATTTCATTTCTTCAGGGATCGGATTCCCTTGTACGTTGTTCGGTATGGTTATCTGGTCGAATTCCTTAGAGTCAATCTGCAGGTCGGCGATGGGTGGCTCCGGTAACATAATGCTATGAGGACTACTCCACATGGGGCTGGAAACCGGAGACTGGCTTATCTCAGAGCCGGGGGCAGAGTACAATGCGCTCCCCAAATCGCAATGGTTGGGTGATATTGGGTTGAGCATCTGTGTAAAGAGAATTAATGAATTGATTTTTATTTTAACACCACTAAGGGTCAGTGATCAAGATTCAATCGCTGTTAATTAATCATTCAACCAATCACAGCTGTTTACGCGCGATTCACATTTTGTCACATTAATTTTGTGACAATTTTCGTTCTAGAAACTGGCCCTAAGGGACTACACAAACAACGATTTTGTATAGAGTCCGTTCAGCTTTCCGCGGCTGAACGGATACGTACGCATCTCATACAAAATCGTTGTTTTCTAAGGATAAAAGCTGAACACCGCTGAATAAGTGTGAGTATAGTCCCTAAGGCTGCGTACTCATGCTGGAACAGGTTACATTTAAGTAACGTTGTGGAAGATGGGTCATATGTGATAATACACGTTCCCGAAATTAATTTAATGAAACGAAATTCATGAAAATGGCACAAATCTTAATTGAGGGAGGTCTAGGTGTTAATAAGTTGTATTTTTTTTTTTGTGAACATTGTAACTTATAACATCACCAAGGAGAAATCTGTTAAGGTGTTATAAATGTAATTTAATAATAATAATAAATTAATTGATAAATAATATACAGGGTGGCACAAGGACATTGACGCGCAAACTGAAACCATGAATTCAGCACATTATTCTAGACCCCCAGATAAAGTTGTCGGTTATCAAATACAAAAATCTGCTGTTCTATGGAAATTTCAACACAGCTAGGGGGGGTTTAGATGCATGTACTGATTCCATAATAACAGGTTACAAGACTTATAAGTCGATGTTCTTGCCACACTGTATTGTGTAGGAGACGTAGGAGTACGCGAAGCTGTAGGACACTGAAGTAAAATGCTTTTGTATGAAAATATGTTTGATCTCATAAATAACGGTGAACGGTATTACAAAACATAAAAATAAAGCTTCTAAAGTATACAAACAGTTTTCGAAAGTTTTGTCTTTGATCAAACATCTGGTGATCTGGCAAACATCTTTCCACGCCCATACTATATCCTTTCCTAATATTTTTGGACATTAATTTTATTGCTTCTTTGGCCCATGTTGCTAAAGGTCGCTTTTACGCCATGAAAGCTTGGAAACTTTGTTGCACATTTTTATCCATTGCAATAACGGGAGAAAGTGTATTGTCTACTTTTTACTTATGTTTAAAATCTTTTTTTTGAATTACCTATTTAGAATTTTCATCATACCTAATTATATTTAGCTGAGTTATAAAACTGTAAAAAGAATCTATAAAATCATCACTGCACTCAGATAAATAATTATACAAAAAATTGGCATAAATTATAGAGACTAACCTGAGGTAAGATATACGACTGATCGGGGACGTGTTCCATTGCCTCTTCTGCTTGCTAAAACAATTATGATTAACATTATTATTAGGTAGGTATGCATTATTTCTACATAATTCCATAATTATGTGTTTTGTTGTAACTATTATTTTAAGTAGAATCCTACTCTGCAAAATAAAATTGGTAAAATACTTGATTTTTTTGTTAGATTTAGAGAAGGTTCAATATCTCGAGTGGAGGTAGGACCGTATAGCTTTTCAAAATATCTGTGTAAACAAAAACTGAAGTGCAAAAGCGAACCACTTGATTCTTTTCAAGAATGTCCTTTATTATTACAAGCAGGGTTTTGTCAAACAAACAAATTTTTTGGCACTTAAGTAAGTTTCGTTTGTGTAGAAAAAAACTGTCCACTTGATTAAAAAAATACATTTATAAAAACTTACATGGTTGGCAACTGATATGGGAATATCACAGCCACTTTTCAACGATCCACCTGAAACAAATTCATTTTTAATTTACTTATACAAATAAAATAATAGAGGAGATTCCCTAGGATGTGTTTTACGACCAGACTTTAGAAGACACAATTTAAACTAATTTTTTGAGGACTTTTGCTGTTATTGTGTTATTTGCTGAAGAAATCCATTCTCTATTTAAATCTCTTCAGCAGATCACGACGAATTTAAAACGACGAACAACACATTTATGGGAACAACATGGTAAATATTACAATAAACTTTCCGAAAATCAAGATACCTTTCAATGCACATAAAAAAAAACGATCATATAAATCGATAATCTTAAAATCACGGAGAAATCGGTGTGCTCATACACGAAAAAAAAAAAAGCCGCCGAATGTATAACTTCCTCCTTTTTGAAGTAGGTTTAGATAACTTATAAACTATAATATAACGACACTGAAGGTATTGCGAATTTTTTAGCGTTATTGAGTTGTCGTTAAATGGAGACAAGAAACAGCAACAGTCTACACGTGCAAGCAATCCCAATTTGTAAACAATAGAACGGATTTCTTAGAAAGTTCGGTATGATGTATGATGCCGACAGTCGATTTTATTACGGGCTAGGATAAAAAAGCGACAAAAGAACGTACACAGCTATTTTTAATTGTTGTCGTTTTTGGGAGTGGGTGTAATGCATATAATGTATAGAGTGTATCATTATATGGAAGACACAAGCTAAACCAACCAAAGCCGAGTGATTTCGACGCTTTAGACAGTTTTGGCCATATTCATAAACGATGATTAAAGTTAAATGATGTTTAAACATCAAAAATGTATGGTTAAACAGACGCTAATCACTATTTAACTTTAACCAGCGTATTATGAATAAGGGGGTTAGTCGTTAAATCGTGTGACGTTACATGGAGTTTACACTGTATTTAAGTACTTACTAGATGAACTGCCAATGGAGCAAAACGATGATCCTGTCTTCCTTTTCTTGATCTGCTTGTAGGCTTGGTTCGCTTTGTACTTGAACTCCTTGGGTTCACTGGTGCGGCCATCTGAGGGTCGCACCAGTTCTATGAAGACATGGACATCGACAGGTGTCTCAGGGTTCTTGTATGGAGGGGTCCTGTTATGGAACATTTCATATTCATCACATGTTCGTCTGATTATTGTTTTGTATGGAAGTATTAGAGATAATAGAATAGTGTTCAGAAAAAACTTCCACAAAGCTTTTTTTCAGAAAAGAATCAGATATCACTGTTGTCACTAGTATCAAGCAATATTTGTGTATTAAATAAGTACTATACTAGCAGCGACCCGCTGAAAATATTTTCATCTGAATGAAAGCCATCGTATGCCCCCCCGAGTGGGTTCCCGCATTGTCGTTGCGGGGGGGCTCAGTAACCGTGGATTCCGGCCACGGTGAAGCCAAGAGAAACCCAAAGGTGGGGCCGCTCGTCAGGGCTTTTGCCTCAAAGCCGACGACGTAGCGGCCAAAAAGTAGGTTGCGGTGAGGTGCACCGCAACTGAGGTGGGCCGCGATGTCGAATGGGAGGCATCGCGGCTGAGGGTTACGGGCTGCGGTAGAGGAGGAGTGCCGGTGCTTCTGAGCAGCGCTCTTCCCTTCCGTGGCCTGGACGGGGCCGCCACCGTTTGATGGCGGACGCGGTGGGGCCGCAGGGGAAGAGGAGTGTCGGTATAGCGTCAGCCGCTCTCCCTACCCCCTGCGGCCGAAAAGTGGTAGACGGGACGGCGCGTTGTGTTCCACACGCGCGCCGTCAAAGATGTCAGCAACCACCGGTGGGATCCGCAAGGGCCGATGCCTGCCAGGGGTGCGGGTTTGTTCGAAAGAGATACCACAGCCCCTGGCATACGGGCTACTGAGGGAACACGGGTGGGTTTTAGTCAGTAAAAGTCTGACACGCCCTCCTGCTCTACTCAGCAGGAGAAGTCATTTGATGATTTCCCACCCAAAAAAAAAAAAAAGGCATCGTATGCCACTTTGCCCTAAAGATTATGATCGCCTACTACTTTTAGAATGTATTGTTCAGGTGGAATACGACCACGGCTTTCAGATGAGAATACCTACTCAAAATCATAACCCTCCTTTTTCTTTTGAAGTAGTCGGGTATTTTTTTTCACATAGTTTTGCATCATAAACAGGTACAATCAAATTATCCGATAACCTTAATTGTTTTTAAATTTTATTAAACACTATCGTTTGCCCACGGGTTCACCCGCGTGGAAGTCGGTTATCGCGTAAAAAACTAGCCTATGTCCTCCATATCCCAGGCTATATCTCTGCCAAATTTCGTGACGATCGGTTCAGCGGTTTAGGCGTGAAAGCGTAACACACAGACAGACAGAGTTACTTTCACATTTATAATATTAGTAGGAAGTAGGAATTATAAAGTAACTGTTTATAGCGTTACCGGTATACATATACGACGTGTTATATAATTAACGCAAGACCTCATACACCCCAATCAGAGTATTGAGTTGAAAGGACAATAATACAATGACCAGTACTTTTTTTAAAGCTAACTTTTATCTATCTAATATTATAAAGAGGAAAGATTTGATTGTTTGTTTGCATTGAATAGGCTCCGAAACTATTGAACCGATTTGAAAAATTATTTCACTGTTGGGAAGCTACACTATCCCCGGGTGACATAGGCTATATTTTATCCCCGTATTCCCACGGGAACGGGAACTACGCAGGCGAAGCCGCGGATTGCTGGTAGTTATAAATAAAACGTGTTGATGCATTGCTTTATGCATTTATTGCCTTGAAATAAGATTGAATTTTATTTGGCTGAAAAACGTACCCATATTAAAAGTTGCTGAAATCGATACAATAGTCAATTAGGAACAAACTACTTTCAGGTGTTGCGTTTATTCTGTAACACCTTGTATAGGGCCAGGTTGCTTGGTACTCACCGAAACACGATGGCGTATTGGTGATGGACATCACTTTGCATGAACTGGCCCACGCAAGTCCAGCTCCTTTCACCATTGTCATCCAACTCGAAGAAGCGAATCATTATGTTCTCTGGAAACAAATACAGTATCCATAGCATAGTATTTCATGCATTTTATTTCTACACATAAGTATTCAATGGAACTGAATGATGATCATCCTGAAATGAACTTAAGTTACTTAACAATAAAACTGATTTTGCTTTGTAGATATAACGTCAACTAAGAATTTGAATAGGATTATGTAGGTCATCGGTGACAGTTTCAAGTGGTCATTGGCAGAGCCCTGCCACAAATAAAAATGGAAGGAACTCTTAGATGGAAAGCGTCGGCAGTTGGAATTTATCTCTTGGCAGAGAGTGAATTACTAAACTGGTGGGTAGCGAAGAACGTAGGTACCTACCTAATTATTATCATCATCTGCCTAGCCTTTTCCAAACTATGTTGGGGTTGGCTTCCAATCTAACCGGTTGCAGCTGAATACTACCTATCTGACATCAACAACCCATTTAATACATACGTTACCCTTTGGTAACACTGGTTGTCAGACTTTCGGGCTTCTGACTTCTTCTTAGCGTGTCGATGGCAAAAATAACACGAAAAAATGTATGTAAATGTATAGTTTTCTAAATTATTTTGGCCCAAAATTCAGCAACGCGAATACCTTTGCTGACCCATTAGGGCCTCACGGGTGCAGGTGACATGGCATGCGGTGCAAGATGGGATGTGAGCCATTGTCTGTGGAGAGACGCCTCATACACACCGGAGGTCGTCTGACGACCCGTAAAGACGGTCAAAGATCCATGAATATTATTTGCCGAAATATTAGCGTAACTTGATAAAGTTCATTTTGTGTTAGTGAAATAACGCGAATATTTGGGCAAATACGCCACGTGAAGTGCCAGTTTAATAGTTTGTACGTCGATATAATATTACACTCGGTATACACATCATTATTAGAACGCCTCTTGTCTATTCGTCTAATCTACCCGTGAATGTCTATGCAAGACTGGTAAGTCTTAATATTAAGTTTGAATGGATATTCGTGACAAACACAACAACAGACATTTTTGCCATTATTGGTGTGAAAAGGGATTGTGAACTGATAAGGCAAGGGATAATTTGAAATTAGTATTCAGAAATCCGCTGGATGCGGGTAGCGCAGAGCCGATCAAAGTGACGGAGCTTGGGTAGGCCTATGTCCAGCAGTGGACGTCTTTTGGCTGAAATGATGATGATGATTTATGTATTTATGGAATTAATCAAATCGCATAATTCAATTATGTATACAATTGTCCATCCGTCAATCATTTCAAACTATCGAATTAGATTGGCCTCAATCCAGCAACTCCTCCACCACCACTTAATTATATTTTCTTAAATAGGTTTAATTATAATTAAAAAAAAAAAATGCTGATGTGTATGGTAATCAGTCGGGTGCACGAAGGTGCCCTTATTCTTGACAACGCATGCAAAAACACTATAAAGTGAAAAATACTACTTCTGATATGTATTTTAATTTTTGTCACCGCTTTTCGAAATTAAAGTTATTTTTCACTTTAGTGAAAAGTGCAATAGCTACGCGGTCAAAATGTATGGAACAACGGTTTTTGTTTTATTTTTGTTTATCCGACGAAAAATTTCTACACTACAAATTTCTAAAATGCTATGCTGAATTCGTGGTTACAGTTTGCGCAATGGTTAAAAATATATCCTGTATATGGCGGAGTTATGCCCAAACATAAATAAAAAAAAAAATCGATTAACCTCCTTCCTTTTGAAATCGGTTAAAAAACATCTGACGACCCGAAAAATATCAGTCTTAGAATTTTTTAGTTCATACCTATTTACTATATTTGTTTTAAATACTTTACTGGGTATTGTCACGTTTAGTAAATCAGAAGTTTACTTTAGTCAGATATTACAGTTAGGCCACGTACGCACTGACGGACGTAAACATGTAGCGGCAGGATTTTATCGTTCTTTGGATTTCCAGCTTTCGGTGTTAAATCGAGTAATAAGAATCCAACTGCAGGCTCAGCATGAGAACCGTAGAGAAGCGTTTTATCGGCGGAAGAATAGACAAAAATGACGTTTCCGTGTAGACAGGTGACAGTTTTGTACTGAGAAATGTAGACAAGCGATTTCTATTCTACGGTAGAGTAGAAATAGAAAGCGTCATGCTAAGCCTGCAGAATGCATCCCAGCGCGTCGAAAAAACACACTTCTTTTTTCAAATCTCGGCGCTAAGCAGTGCATACAGATTCCAGTGTGCAAATCAATCCCGCCGCGCTATTGCTACGTCCGTATGTACGTGGGCTTAGACTTCCGTTATTCCGCGATATATTTATGTTTACCGTGTTGACCATTGGGGTTTTCCAAAGCAGCTGATAGCAAATGTATTACAAAATCACGTAATATATCGCTAAGTTTTCATATTAAATTACAACAACGTAAGTACCTATTTAAGAGTTTTGGTAGTGAACTGTTCTAGGCAATATCCTCTTCGTCGATTTTTTTTTTTTATTAAATGCTGTACGATGTTCTACGTGTTTAAAGTATCGTGTTACCCAGTAACTGGGTTATGGAGGCATGATAAGCAGTCTCTCCATAGAAAATACTGGTATTCAGCTGCATTCGTGTAGACTGGAAGCCGACCTCAACATAGTGGGGAACAGGCTAGGCAGATGATGATGAGGACGTTGATTTAAAGAAAGAAATGACTATAGGTACTGACAGATGTCAGCACATCAAGCTTAATCTGACAAATTTTCCCAATTGAACATGAACCTTATGCTTATGTTATAAAGTTGAAAATCTATAAAAGAAATTTGACAGATTAGGGTAGCTTGATGTCCTGGCGTCTGTCTGTACCTAAAGAGCTTTTAGCAAAGAGATTTAATACAAAAAAAAATTTGTGTGTTTAGTTTTTTGTAACTTACTTTTGTTGACTTTTTCCACTAATATGAAGACGTCTTCCCCACCAGAAGCACTTCCGGAGGACCGACTTATACGGCATATCTTCAAGTCGTTCGTTGCTGCACTCTCTATTCAACAACAACAACAAAAAACAACCAAGTTAGGTACAATCATAAAAACATGTTAGGAAATCAAAGGTGTTTAGGTTTTTTTTTTGTACGGGTCTCTAAATGTTATGATCACAAGGGCTGTTCACTAGTTACGGCTTCCTCATCATCATCACTTGGCTTTCTGTTTAGAATAAAACCACCATATTATCAGTAAGTTTACAACAATTCAAAGGAAACTAATTGGCGCCGGGGATACAGCGGGGACTGTCTTGAGGCACTACCATTGAGTTGTTTCATAGAGTACCTATATAAGTTGTTTGCTACATTCAATAGTACATATTATTATATCACATCTATAAAAAAATAACTTACTCATATTGTGAATGGGTTCGGAGAAAACAGGCTCACAGATCTCTTTACCGGTAACAGTATCGTGCGCACTGAACTTCAACCGAACAATGTTTAGATTGATTGTTTTGGCCATGTTCTCGCATTGCAACTGAAGCTAAAAAATAAACAAAACGAAATATACATACCGCATTCCTGACAAAAGTACATTATTACATTTAACTAAATACGTAACGTAACACAAGTACGTTTTTTTTAACGTTTGTTGTTAACTTTCTCTCAAAAAGCACGAATTCAAAAAAAGGCGCTTTATTGCGCGTGCGCTTTTTTACAACAGCGTAAACAACATAACGCGTCCACTTCACAAACACGACTGACTGTTAGCTCGAAAGCATTTATTTATCATCGCATGTGTAAGCTGGCTTAAACCTAATCATCTATTATTATTACGCTAATATTATTCAAGCACAACATTTGGTGACTGACAATACGGTGTCTTGTTATCGAAATGTCAAAACATTTGACACTGTTACAGTTTAGCTACTTCTGTGGAATCTGTATAAGGGCCTGCGCCCACTAAAGGCACGGCACGGCAAGGGATTTTAATATAACTTAATTGTAAGACAATAAAATTTAAATATAAATGATGTTGCTTATGGACGTCGCGGCATGCCTAAGGATACCGCGGCATCGTTGCCGTTGATCTTTCAATTTTACTAGCATAAGTACTATTAAGTTTCATTTGTATTCGTGGGTCAAAAATCCCTTGCCGTGCCGTGCCGTAAGTGGGCGCTGGCCCTAAGGCAACTTTATTTTTAACCGACTTCAGTAAAGGAGGAGGCGTTATATACAGGATACGTTTTTATTATCGTCTTCGTCTCCATCTTGCTTGACGATACGAGTATGGTGATAAATTTAAATGTATTTCTTTTCAATGTTGTTTCTAAACCAAATAAGTAGTGATATACGAATTCGTTTGCGAAACTAAAATGAGAATAATAATAAACTTTTTACAACAAAAAAAACAAGCGACTTAAAAAAGTTTTATTAAATCTTTCAACATCGGAGCTAGCCTTGTTTTTGCCTGGATATCCAGGCAAACACAAATCAAGCACACTTGTGTGAATTTTTATTTTATTACATATGAATATATTCTTTATCTAATAGGTACCTTTAATTAAACGAGCAATTCTTGTATTTTGAATCTCGGAAACGGCTCCAACGCTTTTCATGAAATTTTCATGAAATTTGGGTTTCGGGGGCGATAAATCGATCTAGCTAGGTTTCATTTTTAGAAAACGTCAAACAAAAAAAAAGTTATCCAGATATTAGAAGATAATGTGGCACAAATGAGGCCCATTTCTATCCACTGCCATAAGAAGTCAAGGCTAGTAAATAGGTCCTAAATAATTCAAACCAAAAAAAAAATAGCTACAGCCCATAATTGAATTTTTATTAGCCTGTTAAAAGAATGCACAACAAGCAATGGATTTATAACAGGAACACGGAGCTTTGAAAACAATGCGCTTTAATTATAATAGCGCATTGTTTTCAAAGCTCGGTGTTCCTTTTATAAATCCATTGCTTGATAACGAAACATACACACACACATCCGTTATAGATTGACTTCCCAAAATATTTGCAAGCATGCATACTAAACATATTTTTGTTTATAAAGTAAGTTTAAACTTCACTATAAATATACGTAAACGCTCGCAGTAGCGAGGGACCAGACTATTTCCGTACCGACTTAAAACTCAAAATACGTTTGATAATGCTATACATATACGATAGTTAGTTTTTTGCCCGAAACTTAGTAGATCTGTGGATTTAGAATTTTTCTCAAGTAAACTTCAAATCCGCATTTCTCCGATTTGAACGAACTTTCAAAGTTTTAGCTTTTAGCTACCTTACCTATCCTGCCGCCCACAAGCTTTAAAGCCGTTAACCAACAAATTCATATTTCGAGTTATGGATAATAAAGCGCAGAAAAATATGAAATGCATGCTATTTACTCGTAGTTATGCAATAGATGGTAAAAATTCTGGTTAAAATGTAAATTATAAGCCCGTAATCACTTTTTACCCGACTGCGCCAGAAGGAGGGTTATGTTTTTCGAGTGAATGTATGTATGTATGTATATTTCTTTGGCACGCTCTGTAGCCTAAACGGCTTGATTTATTTCAGCTTGGATGTGTCGTTAGATTCGTCATTGTGAGTAACACTGGGTAAATCAAAATTGAAAAAAAAATAAAATGGCCGATATTTGGCGCAAAATAATGTCTTCAAAAAACATTTTTTTTCTCAAACCCTATTGAGTGGGGTATCAAAATAAAGGGTTTCATAAATAGGTCTCATTAACGTCAACAATAATTATATTATTAACTAAAAACTGTGAAATCAAAAAATAAAGGTCTTTATTGTTAAATTTAAGATGATGAGATTGCTTATAGTATTCAGTCTAATAGTGGTCGTTTTAAAAACAGTTTCTTGTTTACATATTTTTAAATTATAGTTCACTTTTCGGCAGCCGGGTTTATGTTTTTGGAAATTATTTTTTAAACGGTGGAGGTTACTCAATTCGACGTGTATTTATTTTATTTTTATTTTTTTATGTATGATCACGCATAACTTTTTCCAGAGTAGTCCGATTTTGATAATTCTTTTTTTATTGGAAAGGGTATACCCCGAAGTTGGTCCCAAATAAATTTCGAAGAAAAAATCCAACCCTAAGGGTAACAGGGGATGATTGATTGTTTACTCACAGATTTTAATACTGAGTTGTGTATTACAAAAAGTAAACAAAAATTAAGCATGTAGTAATTAGTAGATTATAGCCACAAAACATTATAAAATAAAAACTTTTTGATAAAAAAATTAAACCACCGAAAAACCGAAAAGTAAAAAATAATAAACTTGCTTTGTCCAACCCCAATAACTAAGTTCGGAAGTCGGTGACTTTGGATATGTATTTAATTATATGTCACCGCCTTCCGAACTTAGTTATTGGGGTTGGACAAAGCAAGTTTATTATTTTTTACTTTTGGGTTTTTCGGCGGTTTTTTTTTTAGTTTAGTAATGTTCCTTAGCTGCGTTTTACCGTAGTAAACATATCGAACAAGGCGAGTTAACGGCGTTTTTTTTTATCTCGACATCCATAAATAGTAGACAAAAACTGCTTAGACAGAAAGATAGATATTTTTTTCTGATTAGGGTGGCATCAAAAAACGAAAATCGACCATATGCGAGCTAACGGCATTATAATATGCGAACTAACGGCATTACAATAAATAAAATAGCTTGTGGACGGCAGTATCTACTTTCTGCCAGGAGTACGGGTTGTTCGAAAGAAATACCGTGACCCCTGGCACACAGGCAACTGAAGGAACATGGTCAGTAAAAGCCTGACACGCCCTCCCGCTCCGCGGGAAAATTATTTGATGATTTCCCACCAAAAATACCTATCTACTTTAAAAATGAAGATAAAGATTTGCATTTATAATAACTAGTGGTCGCCCAGTGGTCGAAATTCGCCCACAGTTCATTAAAATTTGATGTTTAAATTATATAAAAGTAGCTTCTTGCACTCCTTTATCTTATCTAATACCTTTAAACGAGCAATTCTTGTATATACAGGGTAAGTTTTTATCCAGTGCACAAATTGTAACCATGAATTCAGCATATCACTGTAGAACCCCTAGCGCAGAAATTTTTCGCCGCTTGTACAAAAAAATCAGCTGTTTCATAGAAAAGTGCAATACCTACGCGGTCAAAATGTATGGAACAGCTGATTTTTTGTTTTGTGTATCCGACGAAAAATTGCTGCGCTAGGTCTACAATGATATGCTGAATTCATGGTTATAATTTGCGCACTGGATAAAAAGTGGTTAAGTTTATTTATTTTTATTAATATGTTATTTCATCTTTTTATATGCACGTGTTTCTGTGACAAATAAATACATTTTTCTTTCTTTCTTTTCCTGTATATAATCTGAATCTCAGAAACGGCTCCAACGATTTTCATGAAATTTAGTATGCAGGGGGTTTCGGGGGCGATAAATGGATCTAGCTAGATTTCATTTTTTTTAAACGCCAATCAATCGGTCATACAGATATTATAAACTTTAACTGTGCCGATTTCATACTTTCCATCCGCGTAATTTCTGTAAAAAGGGGTAATTTTTTTTTTGCTTCAATTATTAATATTATAGATTTAGATTATTTAAATACTTACGTCTTTCGAGTTCACGTTGGTGTTCTTACATCGTTCTGAGAACTTCTTGAACAGAAGTGCGGCGACGTCCTTTTTAGCGGTATGTATAATACCGATACCACCAAACCTATTCAAAAATTAGACAAGATTACATACAATAATTCACGAAGTTTTGTATAGTAGCTTAAGTAATAACAAGCCTATAATGTTCCCACTGCTGGGACACAGGCCTCTCGGTGAGAGCGAGCGGAAAGTGAAGCTGTATTAATAGTACATGGGCATGGGACTGGCGAAATGTGGGTGACATTTCGCCAGTCCCATGTAATAGGGATTTAGAATACAGTCCCGGGATTCAGAATCCCCTGATCTCGGGATTCCGGCCGTTTTCTGGCCCCGAAAGTCCCGACACTACTTGGGTGATCTCGGGATTTTTGGGGTTGCTACAAACAGGTCGAGTTTGCATTCGGTAGTCCGTTGTGCCTTGACAATGACCTTGCCTAGAACATATTAATAGACCTGTCACTTTACTCAAGAGCTACCTAAAAGTAGAACTCAAAAGGGTGGAAAAATGGTCTATAGTAGCATTTAGAGATACGCCGTACGATTCGTACTACACAGATACAGACTATTTAGGCATTATTTAATAATTGTGTATGTTGTAGAACTTTTAAAAAAGAAGTCATTTATTCACGTTCTCTTCTCAGCCGAAAGACGTCCACTACTGGACATAGGCCTCCCCCAGTCATGGGGGGTTTTTCCATAATCGCCACGCTTGGCAGGCGTGTTGGCGATCGCAGTATGGTGGTAAAATGCATAGAGAACGCTGCTGCCCATTCTCTAGTAAGTCCCTTAGTCGCCTTCTACGACACCCACTGGAAGAAATGGGATGGTGCTATTCTTTTACGCCCGGCAACACATACGGGACAATATTCACGTTAGGCTGAGACAATTCTTACGTAAGTATGGTTTTTTTGTTTTTCTTTTCTCTCTATATTGTGATTTGTGTTGTGCCACAATATTAAAAAAAAATATTAAGAAATTATTCAAGTTTTCTTTTTAATTTCTGTCCAACTATAAACCACATAGTCTAATCCCGGGATCCCGGGATTACGTATCATAAATCCGGTAATCCCGGGACTGAAAAATATTCTGGGGATTGTATCCTCTAAATAGGGGGCGGGGCGAGTGTATTGCCAGCTGCTACCAAGAAATAACCCAATGACACCTTGCCCGACCCTGGAGCATGTACTGGTTTCCCCAGAACCTCATGGTCAGCAATAGCACTAGCGACCACTAGACCAACAATGCAATGATTAATGATATGATAAAGTCTCCCGCAGACAGGCGCGACGCAACAATGCAACGCGATTCTGACAGAACAATTTCCTTAAACTTTTGCTTTACTAGTGTCACGTTGAGCCTTTCTGTTGAAGCCTTAAAGTCTTGCATACCACGGTCGTAGCCAGGTTTTAGTTTCGGGGAGGGTTCAAGAAAATAAAACGACTAAAAGTACATAAAATAACCCTTTTATAAGAAAAATATTAAAGATGTGAAAAATCATACCTACAGAAAAAATCCTGAAGGAATCAGGGGTAGTAATCAGTCCTTTTTCGAGCAGTGGGACAATAAAATAAACTATAAGCTAAATAAAAAAATTAAGTTCCAAAACACTGTATTTTAATGTAGGTAATAGTAGTTAGTAATCAATGAGATATGCCGCACGCCTGTTTTTATTTTAATTCTATGAATGATAATATCTGAACTTTTCGGGGGGGGGGGGGGGTTTGAACCCCCAAAACCCCCCCTGGCTACGCCCATTTTGCATACCTATCTCAGTCTAGTTAATACCTAAGCTCGGTCTTTATGTAGACTACATAAATGTAATACATAAAGGTTAGGACAGGGTTTGACCTTGGACCGTAATACTTACTTGTTTTAGCATGGTAGTTTATTGTTTTTTAAGGATTATGCCCAAAGGTAGCCCACCAAATTCTAATTTTCTTAAGTGTTTTTTTTTTTCAACTTGTAGATCAGTGTCAGGTTGTATGTTGATTAAAATATGATACGCGACCATAACAAATATGGCTTTACAGAATTATAATCATTAAAATCATCAATATTATCCTCTAAGTTTATAATATAATGACTATACGACTACACTATACTATACTACACTACACTATACATTACTATACAACACTACACTATACTACAGGATAACATGAATTCAGCATAATATATATCATTCTAGACCCCCAGCGTAGACATTTTTCGTTGGTTAGGTATACAAAAAAAAATCTGTTGTTCCATACATTTTAACCGCGTAGATATTGCTTTAACCGCGTAGATATTGCACTTTTCTATGAAACAGCTGTTTTTTTTTTGTATAACCGACGAAAAATTTCTACGCTAACCCCTTAGCGTAGGAATTTCTAGAATTATAGGTATGCTGAATTCATGGTTACAGTTTGCGCAATGATTTGCTGATTTCATGGTTATAGTTTGTAAACTGGTAAAAAATGTACCCTGTATACATAAATATGTACTATATGACTTGCAAAAAAAAAAAAAAATTGCGAGCTGCCCCTTAAATGATAAGCACATAGTAAAAGACGAGGACCTTACAATTTAATGAACTTACCCGACTTTATAGCTTCCCTGATCAGGTACTAGGTAACTCATATCTCTGTCCTGTTCATCTTCAAGCAACTTGTGAGGATGTTCATCTGGGTTGTTATGTTGGGCCAAACGACATCTTATAAGAGCCTTCCCACTATAGTGAAGCAGCTGTAAAGTTGATGTTACATATACAAAACTATAAAGAAAGAAAGAAAGAAAGAAAAAATATATATTCCATAAATGCCAATTAATTATGAATACAAGCACCAATACCCAGAAGTTAGGGAATGAGTAAACTCTAATGAATAAAAATCATCTATATAAAAGTATGTAAACATTGAGATCTCTTTTGATTAGAAATTAAAATAATAATTTATTTTTAATGTTGAATCAACTAAATGTTTTTTTTTATTACATAAACATTTTGTAAATGATTAAATCATCAGATCAGATAATTTGAAAAAAAAAAGGATAGTGTTTATGCTGACTGTACTAAGACAATACTACTGTCTTAAGACAATTTTTATCAACACTTAATAAATAACTTGAAAAAATTGTATACAAGGCAATGTCTGAATCACCAGGTCCAAATTAATTAATCAAAGCTAATATTATTTTCTCTACAGTCAAATTGAATTGCATTAGCAGGACTTCCTGATATGAATCAGTGAGAAGCACCAATGAGGAAAAAGTTTCCAAGGTTAGAAATAAAAACTTACCTCTACAGTTGGATGGGTCTTTTGTTTGTTAGTATTAGAACCTTGCCCAGTCTTTCCCAGAAGACATCCATGGGTGCCGACCATCTCGCTGACATATCGGAACCTGAAGTGGTTTTGGGGTTGTTCCGTGATACGTAGACATGGTTTGATGGCTGTGTGCAAAATGTATTTCAATCATTTAGGGTTAAAATCTTAGAAAGACTTAGTGCTTAAAATAAATAAAGGTAAATCTGTAATCACTTATTCTCAGTACCAACAAACAATGATAAATTGTAAAATTAGATGTGTGTTTATTTTATTTACTTTGACATATTTGTGTGAGAACACTTAGTATTTAAATAAATAAAATTCCTGTTAGTACAGGCACAGGATTAGGTTTTCCGTTTTGTGAAAAGAACTGTATTCCAATTTCTGTTAGGTTCTTATTTAAAAACAGGACCAATGGTTTAAACCAAACCTAAAGAAAAACCTTGTTTTGTAATATGACCAATTGTCTAAATAAAACAATGAAAATAAAACAAGAATAAGTAATGTTTCTATGAAAATTATATAAACTTAAAGCTGTTTATCCAACCTATGAGAATATTTTGATGTATTTTACGTCACATCAGATAAGGTAGAGTTGTGTAAAACCATCAATGTGCAGGAAACAGTGTTTCCCTTTATGTGTTCATAATAACCAGAATAAATTGTTATCATTGTGAGTTGCCTTTATTTTTTTAGGTCAACACCTTATAAGATTATCATTATTTATTTGAGAAGCTGAATAAGAAAAAATATTGTTTTGAAAATTAGAATTGTGTAAATGTATCCTCTACCACTCTACCATGTTTTGTAACTTTGACATATACAGGCAAAGTCCTATTTTCTAATGCAAGGTAGGTAATTAGAATGCAGTTATGGCTGCAGTCTGAAATTACAACGAAACCTTTAAAACAGTAGCAAGAGTCAACAAACTTTTCAATTTGATAAACAGATAAACAATTTACAGATAACTTGAATAATTGTGTATTATATCTGTCAGTAAATTCCCCGATTGTTTAGGTTATAAGTGCTTTAAATATAAATTATCATTCAGAACATACCTACTCTGATAGTACATCTTTACTAATATTATACAGTGTTAAAATTTTTACTGTTTATAATACACTAGCTTTTGCCAGCGCCTCCGCTCGCGTGGATGTCGGTTATCGCAGAAAAAGGTAGGAAGCCTATGTCCTTCTCCATATCCCAGGCTATATCTCTGCAAAATTTCATGACGATCGGTCCAGCGGTTAAGGCGTGAAAGCGAGACAGAGTTACTTTCGCATTTATAATATTAGTAGGGAAGTAGGGATAACCTCCAGAACGGCTGGACAGATTTTGACGAAATTTGGAATAGAGATATATAGAACCCTGGAGACGAATGTAGGCCTGCCACTTTTATCACCATACCACACTGGTACAAGCTAGTGTATTATTAAGAGTGATAATACGAGTTACTGATTGATTCCGAAAATAAACATATTTTGTATCTTTTCTTTGTACATGGTACACCATAAAATTACAGATATAATGTGGAAATTTTACATACAGTCACATAACAGGCTAAAAGAGATTTTTTTAAGACCACCTTTGGATGGATTAATAGGACAACGAGAGACAGTACTACATACAGGTAGTCAGTTGTGTACTATTCAGATATACCATAAATACATCCATACGGCATATACTTATCTTTTTATATGCCATAGGTATGTATTTATGGTAAATTTATCAGTGTTAAAAATGTCATGATGAATTCACATTACATTGCAGTTTACTTTACAATTAGACCACTTAGAGCATTGTATTGCAACATAATAAAATTGTTCAATTTTAGAGTTTATAATATTTAGCAGGTACTTTCCCTACATGACCATCTGCAAAGATTCTTGGAATTGAGGCTATACTCATAAATTATAAATGATTTATTTTTTCTCTTTGCAGTAGTTTAAGTTAGTGTAAGTGGAGTGTGATTTCAAATTTGATCATTGACAACTAAATCACAACTTACATCAATACAATTCTGAGAATTATTTCATAAAATCAATCTGTCCTTTGTTAGTAATTTCGTTACATTTTGAAGTACCGTTTTAATCAAAGCTAAGTTTCAGGAAAAGTTATCATTATCAGTGCACTTTAGGTACTCTCCGTACCTACTTCAGTTTCAGACGTAGCTAGATCGGAGGAAATTTCACTTACCATGTCTAAGAAACTGTCGCTTGTTGTCAGCACAAGTTAGCTCAGTGAGATCAGTAGCGAGCTGAGGAACTTGCTGAGAGGGAGAACTAAGCGGTGAATATCTGATGTAAGACATCGGGGAGCTGGAGGAATCGCTCATATCGTGGTCACTTGTGCTTGTCGACATTTTCGTTGTTGAGTTCACTCAACCACAGTTAATTCCGCAAACTATAACGTTTTACATTAATACACTAAGTTAGCCACAATTTGCACTAAAACCTTTTGCGTTTATTTTCGAATTGCAAAAAGAATCTTGCTCAAAACAGCTCATTTAGCAGGACGGCGCACAAAACTATACGACATTGAATGTTTATCTGCGTCGTTTGACAGACTTTTAATGTTACCAAATGCTATTCAAAAATTTCCCCATTTAGTACTTTAGTGTTTTGGAAAACAAACCTTACTATCAAAAATTTAGTTTTTTAACTATATATATAACACAATATTTATACATTAATGACTTCTCTCCTTCTTAGAGTAGATAAGGTTCGATATAATTTTGTAAATGAGGTTCCATTAGTAGTATCGTGTATTTTTACGCTTTAATAAAAACTTAAAACACATCGGGCAAAAGGCATGACTTGTACAGTCGCCAGCAGGTCAAGCTATCCCAAACTGTCAAATTTTCCCAATTGAACACTAAACTTTATTCATTTAGAATAGAGTTGAAAATCTATCAAAGAAATTTGACAGATTGGGGTAGCATGATGTGCTGGCCTCTGTACTATGAAATATAATGCTCATGCGTATAGAAAAGACACGCCTTGCAACCATAAAACCACGTTTATTAACGTTTAATTTAGTGACGATCTGTGGTTTTAAAATAAACCACACGTAAAATACGACATCGATGTAAGCACGGTGACATATCAAGCTATAATTTTCTGTTCAATCTGACTTCTAATTGTACGAAAAGCCTATACAATGCGAGGTCAGCTAAAACTGTAAATGTATAGCTTGATAATGCATGCCTGTGTACGCTACGTATAAAAGTTGACATGCGTCTTTGTTTTTGTGGACCCATGGTTTTGAGGCCACTGTCTTGTAGAGATATATATATATGGACGAAAGACAAGATGGAGACACATTCCTCACCTTGTACTCACAGCACCCGCGGATACTAAAGGGAATCGCTTATAGTAGACATCTAAAAACTTTTTCCAGGTTCGAGGAATCACACAGAGTAAAAACCAAAATATATTGAAACGAAAACTTCCAATTAATGATTAATTAACACATAATAATAATCAGATATTAATTAAGCCGGTATTACTTTATAAAATTACAATGTTATCAAAATAGTGGTCATTAAAAGGTTTTCTTCGTATCGAAGAAAGCATTCCTTACATTTTTTTTTGGCATGATGACGAATTGAATAAAATATTGGGCTACTAAGTGATTTTTACTAAGCATGTACAGAGGTCAGCACATCAAGCTACCCCAATTTACAAACATTACATATAAGTCACTTTCATATTGGTGACTAGGCAACTATTGTAATAATAATAATGTCTCATCCCTACTTGTCCGTACATAACATACAAACTAAAACGTGGAGTTCTGGACACCAGCCCCATATACAGACGCCAGCAGGTCAACCTATCCCAAACTGTCAAATTTTCACAATTAAACATGAACCTTATTCCTTTGGAATAAAGTTGAAAAACTATCAAAGAAATTTGACAGATTGAGGTAGCTTGATTTGCTGGCCTCTGTACAATGTAAGATTCCTACTTCCACTGACATATTAGGGGACATAGGAACTCTGTAAAATTCTAACTCATACATTTAGAAACTGTGAAGGCCCTCTTTGAAATTATTTTTGTCGAAACATCTAAACTTAATAATATATTAAGAGAAAAGATTTAATTTTTGTACGTTTGTTTGTTACCCTTTCACGCTAAAACGGCTGAAAAGATTTTGATAAAATTTGACACATGTGTTGACCTGGATTATGAATACTTTTTATCCCAAGATTCCCACGGGATCGAGTCTTATGCGGGTAAAACCGCAGCTCGTAATTAATAAAGACGAATTAATATTGTATTAGTTCAGTAGACACTATTTTTCCAATGATTTTTTCACGTATTGAAGGAGCCTTCAGGTTTTTGATGTTATTGAAATATTATCTTTAAAAAAACAACATAAGCAAAACCTCTAGTCTCATTTTAATAAGAAATTATACGTTTTTTCGGGCCGCACCCGAGAGGGTATGATACAATAGAAAATCAATTGTGTCTCATTAGCCGGTCTTGACAGATTCACTAGAACTGATTTGTTTATGTTCGTTTTTTAATTTATTTGTACATCATCAGGCTATATTAATGCAATTAGTACTTTTATGGAATGATATTTATATCGAAATAATTAATTAGAAATTGAAAGTCAGTAATTCAAGTCGATTAGTAATTACATATTTTTGTTGTTTACTTTACTTTTGATTTCCCACATTTCTGGGTAATTGTGATTTACTGGTATTGATGTAATGAAACTCTGACGTTACCATTCCGGGGAAGAACCAGTCGAGTGACTCACAAAAATCCCCGATCACACCATCACAAATATCTCAATAATAATATTATGATGTATAGGTCATACACGCATCGCACGTAGCTGTTCGTCGTTTATCTATAATATACGAGGCGGTTACGGGTTGCGTGTTCTCACATTTCTTGGACTACAAACGTTTGTGGCGGAATTATTTTATGAGACGATTCTGAGATAGAATCGGCTGTATGTATGAGACTGTTACTCTTATTACCATTGACATATATATGCTTATTACCTACCTTTTTAACCTAATCCAGATGCGTCAGCTATGTATAGACTTTATATATATATAAAATAACAAAATACTACCGTGTAAACTGATGTACCGGGCACGTGGTCGGATAGACGCGGCGCGGGCGACGTTTTTATTATATAAATATGTAGATGATCCATATTTGTCGAGACTCGAGGACACGAAACCGATTATGTTTTTAAACTGTCGTACCAGCAGGCCTAGACAAAACACATTTCTGTTAGCGTTCACGCCAAACGCTACGCCAAAATGTACCTATGGGAATTACATTAGGTACCTGCGGAAAGGTTACGTCGTGTTCTTTCCGCAGATAATGTCATTCCCATACATTTTGGCGTAGCGTATGGCAAGAACGCTAACAGAAATATATTTTGTCTCTAGGCCCTGGGCAGAGGTTGCTATTTAACCGACTTCAAAAAGAAGGAGGTTATCAATTCGACATGTTTATTTTTTATGTACAGACGCCAGCAGGTCAACCTATCCTAAACTGTCAAATTTTCCCAATTGAACATGAACCTTATTCCTTTTTCCTTTGTGATAAAGTTGGAAAACTATCAAAGAAACTTGACAGATTGGGTTGCTTGATGCGCTGGCCTCTGTACACACGGCTACACATCAAGCTAAGCATTTCCAGTTTCGCTGATCTCGCACTGTACCGTACGGAAATCCTATACAGTACGAGATCAGTTTATACTGGAAATGTATAGCTTGATGTGTAGTCGTGCGTACATACATATGTTCGGGTATATCTCTGTCATTGGATTTGCAAAATTTATTTTTTAGTCCGAAATAGTCCCATTTAAATTTCATATAGATAAGATGTTGCGTTTCGGAGACAGACAACGGAACTCTTCAAAAAATGACAGCAAATCAACCGCGATTGCTGCTGTTGCTTATATACCAATACATTGTTTTGACCCCAAGGATGATGAAATTTCGAATTGGTGTGGAGTAGGTAGCTAATATATCTAAAGTCGGTTGTTTTTTTTTTAAGTTTTTAAATTTCACTTTAAATTAAAAACTTAAAAAAAAAACAACCGACTTCCGGAAAAACACTACAAAGTGAAAACTTTCATTTTGGAAGGCGGTAAAAAAAATATACATATCCAAAGTCACCGACTTCCGAAATGAAAGTTATTTTTCACTTTGTAGTGCTTTACTGCTTTTCCGGAAGTCGGTTGTTTTTTTTTTTAAGTCTTTTATTTCGCCATTCCAAGGCAGATAGACCGCGCGGAACACTAAGGCCCGTATTAAAGAACGTCACTCAATACTCAAACATTACTTAAAACTAGATTTGGAGCCATTTGATTGGTTGAAACTAGTTTTAAGTAATGCTTGAGTCTTGACTCTTGAGTGAGGTTCTGTAATACGGGAAGTCTCGTATTACAGAACGTCACTCAATACTCAAGCATTACTTAACACTAGTTTCAGCTTGAATCTAGTTTTAAGTAGGTAATGCTTGAGTATTGAGTGACGTTCTGTAATACGGGCCTAAGAGTGAAGCCAAAAAACCAAAAACTAAGGCGTCGTATTTTATGTATAATTCAATGCGACGCTTTAGTATTTGGTTTTTTGGCTTCACTCTGGTGTTCCGTGCGGTCTATCTGCCTTATTTTATAATTTGAGCATTCCAGTTTAGAAAAAGAAAAGTCCCTAGTTATTTTATCAAATTATCTCTATGCTAGCGGTTAGGCACAACATCCGGCATCGAAAAGGTCTTGTTTTTTCTTAGTATGCGAATGCGAATTCGATATATGGTTGTAAAGAGGTGCAGAGATGACGATGGCGGAATAAATAATTTTCAAGAAATTGTATCAGCTGAGTGCTTAAATTATCCAGGTTGTATGAGTGATATCATCATATTCCACACTTCACCCACTCCTGGGCATAGGCCTCTCTTTTCTGTTGCCAATCCCCATTTCAGCCTCCTTCAGGATTTGCCGGTGATGGCAACAATGTCGTCCGCTCGCCGCCAGACGGTCGACATCTCGTGTTCTAGTCCTTGGACGCCACTCTGGCACAGCCTTACTCCACCTGTCATCACTGCGCCTAGCTAGATAGGTATACAGTTACCCACTTTGACAGCAGCACTGTAGGCACTTATAACCGTGTTGACAATTGACAACACCAAACCTTGTAAATACTCCTGTCATTTGAATTATGTCCTGCCCAACTCTATTTGAATTCCCCAATTCACTTTCCGTTAAGGAATACCTTCGTACATCTTCGTATCTCATATTGTTTAACGTCTAGAACTCGGTCTATAAGCTTGATTTTAAGCATTGAACGATCCATGGCTGTGAGCTGTCAGTGATACGGCCTGCGTTAATCTACTCCTCAGTTATGGATCTTACTGCTGTGTAGTTTTTACGTTAAATAAATAATTATATTTTTTATAAAATCCATTAGGTTCAACACTTTGCTATTGGTTATTTTATGGTTGCTGCTGGGAAGTTTGTTGCGCCACTTTCTTCCCAGTGTGGTAATTCCCGTAGCTGCTAAAGCACTAGGAAGCAGTGAAGGGCGGGCATTTTGGGACTTCTTTATAATTTTAGCGTTTAAAAAGTTTAAATTAAATACTTGATTTTGGGTTTTTTGTTGCCGAACGCAATTTTGCCCAATATGGGACGACATTTCAGCCAAATCTTTAAATATGTTGCTCTTTCTCCATAGGTATAAATTACTTTGATACTCTTGTAGATTGTCTCCAAGTTAAAAACCATTTTTTTAATTAACAATATACACTTTTATTCGAAAAATACATGATTTAATCAGAAATAAGTTTTTATTGTGTTTAATTGTATCATGGAATGCATGTAACACTTAATTGTTTGACCTTCTACAATATGATCAAGGCTAATAATTATATTTTTTAAATCTAATAATTGTCTTAAACTTACAGCAACCTCAATATCCTTAATAACTACTAGTTTGTAAAAAATATAGGAAAGTAACAGATTATCAACATCCAACACTGGTGAAGTAAAAGTAAAATAAAATTTTCGTGATCAAATAAAATATTCGATAAAACTTGTAACAAATGCTTTCAATGCTTTTTGCACCACTTTTATGCAAAAACCAACATGGAATTAATCCCATATTTAGTTTATTTCATAACGTTACTAAAATACCGCCTCTCATAAAAATAATGGATGGAGATTTCTTCCCCTCATTCGAAGTAATTGATTGTTTCTCTACAATCCTGAGACCTTTTAGTGATGGAAGAGCCTGAGATTGGTATGTGCGAGTATAATCTTGTGTTCATTGCAAGCTTCGATCACCTCCTGGTCGTTGTTCGAGCCTGATGGACTGCCGATGTATTCGACGCCGCACTGTGGAAAGAAAAACAACACTTGAGTCTATGAAAGTAGTAACGGGTCGAAAGCAAAATTCGTTTTAGGCTTGTTTTAAATAAATTCCAGTCCTTATTAGGCTGCTGTACCAAAACGGTATAGACTATACCTAGAGCAACCATTATGGTCCTTCTGTCGGTGATGAAGAACGATTATTTTTTATTTTTTAATAACAGCTAGTGAGCCCAAGTTCAAAACTCGTTGCTACAGAAAAGTCGTCTTCTAATGTTTTGCAGTTTGGAAAATACTGATTACTGTAATGTTGTACCGTGTATATTTTTGGGAAACATCCCACTAATATTATAAATGTGAATGTTTGCGTTAGATGTTTCGATGATAGTTGCTCAATCACGCAAAGACGGCCAAACGGATTTGGATCTCAATGTTCTTTTTTATTAATTTATTTTTACAATGCTGACATATTCTCGTCATTATTTGACATTATCGGTACATCAATTTTAATATCAACTATTTTTTAGTGATTGTCATGTTAATCATGTCACTATGTATAATTAGGTTCATTTTATTTATGTAGATTATTTTACATATTGTGAATGGGAGAACGTTGTAGGCATTACAGACTGTAGATTAATAGACGATTTTCTATTCTGTATTCGTCTAAGTACCTGGTACTTATTGACAGGCCTGCACTGTCCTCCCATACATTTTATCTCTGAAAACATTGTTAAAGCCAATCATTTTTAAAAGAGTAACCGTGGAGTTTCTTGCCGGATCTTCTCCATAGGAAACAACATTTTGGAACAGTGCACCTAGCTTCTGACGTTTCATAAGTGCCCATGCAGGTTTATATGAAATAAAAATATTTTGATTTTGATTGATAAAATTTAGGGGACTGTCTTATGTAATTTTGACGTTCTAAAAGTGCTGATTCTCAGCCTAATTTGAATACATGATTTTTTATTTTGGATACTTTCGTCCTGTGGGATAATTTCTGACCTCCGTGCGGGCGAAACCGCTGGCAAAAGCTAGTTAATCATTACTGACCTGCACAGCCCTGTCAATGTTATCACGGAATGGGAAGAAGGCATCTGAGGCAAGAGCGACGCGGTCCATCTTGTTGACCCATTCAGTGCGTTCCTTTTCGCTCAGTAAGGCCGGGACTTCGCCGTCGAATAGCGTGTTGAACTGCTCCAGCGGAAGATCCGAACCTGTGTAATAATAAGGATTGGTATAATTTAAACTGATAGTCTGATACTGGTAAGAAAACTAGCTGCTAAATCTCAAATAATAATAAATAATAATTTATTGTATTGCTCCAAAGTTATTATTCCACCAGTTATTGATAGAGCAAGAATTACTATGCAATACAATACAGTACTAAATATTAGCAGAAAATATCACCTGTATCCTGTACTAGTTTAAGAAAAAATATCTCAGGAGACAGGGCCTTCCGTATAAAATGAATCACCGCATTGACAACAATATGCTGTTGTTGAAATAAATAAAAAAAAGAAAGAGAAGTCGTAAGTCGAGGCCGTTACCACTCGACCACCACTGCTCTAGAGGTCACGAGGTCAAACTTCACAAGGTCATTAAAGCGGTTAAAGGATTAATTTCAATAACAATCATCAATTGTCTAGACTTTTCTCAACTATGTTGGGGTCAGCTTCCAGTCTAAACGGTTGTAGCTGCATACCAGTATTTCTCATGGAGCGACTGCCTATCTGACCTCCACAACCCAGTTACTGGATAACACAGGGATAACACGATACCCCTTGAAAATAATGGTTGTCAGACTTTCGAGCTTCTGACGACCCGTAACGACTGTCAAAGAAGGCACACTAATATAGTACTACTTAAATAATTATTTTCACATGACCAGAACAGTGGTGGCCCCGTAGTAACAGTCCCGACTTAAAGAGTTGTAAGCCGTGGGTTTGAACCCAGACAGACACTTTACTATACTTAATTTTATCACCACTACCTACTCTCAAAACGGTGAAGGAAAACCTCGTCAGGAAATCGGCATGTCCTAGCACCGAAAATTCGAAGACATGTGACATCTGTCAACCCGCACTGGGCCCACGCGATGGATTTACGGCCCACTCCCGGCTTGTGTCCCAGCAGTGGGAATGTTATTGCCCTATTATGTTACATGACCATACTAACCAACAGTGCCATTAACATAGTTATCGATGGCGTTAGACTGCACGGCGCGAGTGACGCCCTGCTTGAAGCGCATGGCGAGTACCCTCGGGTGGCGCCGCATCCACCACAGCGCCGCCTTGCCGCCCGCCAGGCGCGTGCAGTGGATGCGCGACTGCTGGCCCGCGCCGATGCCTACCACCTGTGGAATTAACAAATCGGCATTAATAGACAAAACGTTATATGAGCAAGGAATAATAGGCTTTATTTCGTAGCAGATAGGGTTGTTTCCGTAAATCGTTTGTGACGTGTGGTTGACAAGTTACTCGTATAAGTGTTTGCATATTATGAGTATGTGATTAGCACTGATTTCAACTTTATCAGCATGACAGCAGTGTACTGTTGGATATAGGCCTGTCACGTTCTTTACCAAACTATGCGCAAAATTAGGTTACGCACTAGTCAGCTCTGCAATGTATAGTTTAAATAAAGAACAAGAAAAAAAAATTTGACCCAGGCACACCATATTCACACAAAAAAAAAAACACAATATTAAAAATAGTATTGTGCGCCTCCAGCTACGCCAAATAGGCCTAGTTCATAAATACCAGAGAATTAGTGGGCCATTCTCGTAATTTTAAGAACATTCACACAGTCTCAATCTGTGATAAATAATACCTTGAGTTTCCATACATTTTTTGACATTTGAATTGTCGCCGAGGTGAGACTGCGACTAGATTTTGAACGATTTTAATTACGAGAATTTGCCTTATTGTGTCTGACACCGGTTTTCAACTGGACTCAGGATGTTACGAGAACGGTTTTACGGATGTAAATCAGTGTAAATATTTAAAAATAAATAGGTAAATATTTAATCATAAAATCAATCAGGTAATTGTTTTAAAATAATTAGCAGTGATTTTTTTTTAGGGTAATCATCAAGTAACTTCTCCCGGTCGGGGTAAAAGTCTTGCACGCCCTCCCCAGCGGGAGGGCATGTCAGACTTTTACTGACTAAAACCCACCCGTGTTCCTTCAGTTGCCTGTGTGTCAGGCAATAAATAAATAAATAAATAAAATTGATAAAGTGTTTAAAGTAAAACAGTACTCTAACCTGTCCATCTCTGGCGAAGCAAACGGAGTTACTTTGCGTGAACTTCAATGCAATAGTAGCTACGATGAGATCCCTCACAGCGTTGCTAGGCAACGAGTTCTTGCTTGTTACCACATTCTTGAACAGATCTGCTGTGATCTTCGCGTCGTTGCGTTTTTGTTCAAGAGTGAGGCCGAAGATGGTCTTCTGTTCCATTAGGTCGGGCTCGTAACTAGGGTCCATCTAAAATTGTAAAGATAGTTTTATTTCATTGGTCCATTTCTATATCTATACTAATAATAAAGAGGAAAGATTTGATTGTTTGTTTGCATTGAATAGGCTGGCTCCGAATCTACTGAACCGATTTGAAAAAATATTTCACTGTTGGGAAGCTATACTATCCCCGGGTGACATAGGTTATATTTTATCCTCGTATTCCCACGGGAACGGGAAATACGCGGGTGAAACCGCGGAGCGCTGCTAGTACTTCATATTTCTTAAAAATAATTGTATCGGTAGTGTATGGTATTAGGTATTTATTATTTAAGTGAAGCTCATCACTTTCAATAGAGATTTGGACGCTTGTGTGTTGCTATTGAACTGCGCGTAAATACGTTGCGTTACAAAACACAGCAAAACATATAAATTCAAAATATAAGCATTCCCACTATATACATTCTATTTTTATTATTCTTAAGCAAGAATGCGTTTTTAATCCACAGAAAAGAACCAGTTGATATAAGCCCCAAATTACCAGCAAAACACAGTAGTTGCCACCCTTCTTCTTCTTCAGAATTTCCAAAGCTTCGGCACTGTATCCAGGAGCCACGATTCCGTCGGAAACTTCCCTCGAGATGATGCGAGCAGTGATCGCGTCGCACTCGTCCGAAAGCGCCACGAAGTCGCCGAACGAACTCATGCGGTCGGCGCCACGGGCGCGCGCGTATGCACATGCTACTGGCGTCAGGTTCGGGAGCAGGTCTGCTACCATACATACTGATGCCTGGAGGAAGATGTTTGGATAATTACATTTTCATGTCTTTGTGTTGTGGAACTTTTACCTGATCCCTCGGCTCGAGCGATCTCGTAACTTATTTAAACACTAAGTAGGCGTAAATCTCGTGTATGAGTAGTAAGAACCCAATAATTACTCCAAAAATAAATTAACAATGAACATATTACTCCTTTCTAGGTATTTCAAGAGCTTGGAGTTATGTAATTTAAATGCAACCAACAAATTGCATTGACATCAGCATTAACTATCACAGATGACACAATGAAGGTGAATTTTGATCTGTTGGCACTGTTGCCCAAAATACGCCAGAATAAATAATAGGTTGATACATAGAAGTTTTGAATGGACATACCTCTTCCTTATCTAACGGCAAGCCAACAGCGGCGCCGGCGGGCGACACATGCTTGAAGCTGGTGGCAGCAGGCAAGCCTAATGCTTCCTTCAGTTCCTTCACCAGCTGCCACGCGTTTAGTGCGTCGCAGAGGTTAATGAACCCGGGTGAACCATTGAGGGTCGTCAGTGGAAGTTTGTCGCGGGTTGTGAACACTTGAGCTGGTTTCTGATGAGGATTCATACCTGTATGGTGGAGGTATTTATGTTAGCTTTTTATTTATTCTTAAGTAAGTAATACTCATTTTGTTTCGTCACGGTCTATTTATGACCTCTCCTTGGTTGTGTCCGATTACCGTCCCATCGTTATAAAGAGGGTGAGGTAAAGGATAGTGCAGCTGTTTGCAGACAAACTTGTGCTCTATAATAAATCTCCTGGGTTTTTGATTAGTTTGTGTTAAACCATTACCGAAATTTGCTTCATCATATCAGCCGAAAGACGTCCACTGCTGGACATAGGCCTCCCCCAGGCTCCTCCACTTCGACCGGTCTTGTGCTTCCCACATCCAGCGGATACCCGCGGTCTTCGCAAGGTCATCGGTCCACCTTGTGGGAGGCCTTCCTACTCTACGTCTTCCGTCTTCCGGAAATTTGCTTAGGAGGACATTATTTTTTGTGTAGCTATTAAAGTTCAATAATTTTGACGAGGTAATCCCCGAATTTAAAATCTAATCTACACTTTGTAGCTAGTACTTATTTCTTACCATATCTCAAGGTCAGCTGGGACTGTCCAGCAGAATACTGTCTACGGAAATAGTCGGAGATGGCGAGGTCATACTCTGATGTTTGTGTGAACGCCTTCAGGGCAAGACGCTTCCTGCAAAGAAAATAAATAAATAACTTATGCACGGTAAGTTTAAAAGGAGTTTTTAATTAAATTATCAGTATAGTGGTACTGCTGATTACCTGCGTCTTCCACTGATTACAAGATTATGTGCTAGACCTGTTAATAACGAGAAGTTTATAAATACCAATGATTAATTTTACTCCGCCATGTAAATTACTTGACAGTTTTTTATATCATAAGAAAATTGTTCTAAGACACTTATAGGCATCCATTCTACGATTTGTTTCAACATTACTTAATTAACTGAATTTTACCTGGTATCCAAAGAGGTCTGATGGTCCTTGCTTTCTTTTAGTTCTTGTATAACTGTATCATAATCATTGGGGTCGCAGATAATCGTGACTCTGTCGTGATTCTTCGCGGCCGCTCGGAGCAAAGTAACGCCTCCAATGTCAATGTTCTCAACGGCATCAGCAATCGTCACACCGGGTTTTGAGACTGTTTGGACGAACGGATACAAGTTGCAGACGACAACGCTAATCATGTCGAACTTCTGACGTTTCATATCCTCCTGGTCTGAGGGAGTGAGTCTGGAAATAAAATATATATTCATTTCCGTAGAGATTGTTTAACCTAGCAACAATCAGAGAAGACCAGACAAAGTACATATTACCATACATTGAATCAAACGTTGCGTCGGTTACATAAAAGGAAAATCGAGAGTCTAGCAAACTGTTTGCTAATTTAATTGCACAATTTATAATTTTTATGACATTGACTTAATTCTATGTTTACTTTAACTTATTCACTGCCTTATAACCAGAGGTCGGAATTAGGTAAGTTATTTATGTACTTACCTACACTGATTTCATACGACGAAAGAATAAAGTGGATATGCCCCAAATCCATCCAATCTTTTTCAATAATGGATTTTAGACGTTCGGAGAAATTCATTGAAGCCAGTAAATATTAAAAAGCTAATGGTTATGTACTTCAATTCTCATAAGTTATTAAGTTATACAGTAATGTCGGAAGCGAACATTTCAAATCTTACTGGTACTTTGAATGAATCGAACAAGGAAAATGATTCTGATGGGCCGTTTAAATAAGCAAAACCTTACGAGTATAGCTAGAAGCAAAAGTAATTACGTATTTATAAAAAAAGGCGAAGTATAAGTATGAGAATTTGCTCAAGACTATTAATAATTTGTATTGTGAATTGAATACTAACAAAAATAACGTTAACTATCTTTGTTTTATTTGTCTTATCTATCTCTGAGGTTTTTATTATTATTTATTTATAATATTGTTGGGCACACGGGATTGACTATTAGAAATCCCGGGCAGATCCATTTTAATATCAACATTTCAATGCAAGTACACAAATAACTCTACCTAATTCCGACCTCTGCTTATAACTTATATGTGAGCTGTGTGAGCAGTAGGCTTGCCAGATGGCCGGGAAATCCGGGATTGTCCCGGAATTTTGCGTCTTGTCCCGTGTCCAGTATTTAGACCTCATTGTCCCGGATTCCGGAAACCTACTAGTTTTGTAACAAAATAAACTAACAACGAATGACAAGGCTGGCCTGCCTGTGAGAGCGAGCGCCCCCTCTCTTACCGCTGTCTGGCTACTTCACTACTGGCTACAGCCGATAAGAGATTTAAAAGAGAAAGATATTGTTTTTTTTTTTTCAGTTTACTACGATTTAATTTAAAATATAGTTTTCATTTTCTACCAAAGTTTAAATGTAATTGATTAGCTAAATGCCCAATTTTATTCATATTTAACGTGTAGATTACTACCAAAGTTTTAAGCCTAAGCTGCAACTTAAAATTATAACTGGCCTTAATTACCTACTAAGTACATAGATACCTATCTAATAAAAGTATTATTTGCAAATAAATTGAATTTTCCTTTTCAAATACAAATATAAATCCTTTGAAAAAATAAAACAAGATACTTTTTACTATGGCCACGACCCGAAACTGTTGTCCTAGAATTGTCCCGGTTTTGGTATGTTTCGATCTGGCAACCCTAGTGAGCAGCATGTAAGTATCCATCATAAAACGAATAAATCTCTCACAGACTCATTTTTAATTATTTTTATCTGTTGTGGAATGATAATTTTATTTTAGGTCCATCTCGTCTTCACATATAATTAAATAATTAATGTATACAAAATATTGTAAGACATTTAAAAAAAGTAACTGGAGTTTCTTGCCCATTGTCTCCATACGAATCTACCTTTTTGGGAGACTAGAATCAATTCTATTTTAATATAAATGTTGACGTTCAAAACTGCCTTTTATGGTGCCCCTTTGAAATAAATGTTTTGACTTTCCTGTACTTACCTAGACAGAATACCAGCATGGACAGCAGGATGTAAGGTCTTCACCCGCCCTCCGAGCATTTCAGGTGCCTTAGTGATGTCAGAAACTTCGGTGACCGCAAAGCCAGCATTGCGGATAGCTGTGGCGGTACCACCGCTAGCCACCAGACCGAGACCAATGTCTGATAAGCTTTTAGCCAAAGGCAGCAAGCCTGTCTTGTCAGACACGCTTAGAAGAGCTGTGGACAAAGTATATGTTGAACATAATAGATTCGATCAATTGGATAATGACCTATTGACGTCATTTTGGCGAAGGGCACGACCATCAACTATTTATTAAAAGTGTCGGTCATTATATCAGTCATGGTCAACTCTAAGTTACATTACATGCTTCATACATTCAGACAGAGGTCAATATCACTTTAACTTTAATATTGATATACCTACATAGACTTCTGACTGCAACATTCCAAATATAATCTACGACTCAGGGGCATATTCATAAACGATGATTAAAGTTAAGAGGTGTTTAAACGTCAAAAATGTATGGTTAATCAGTCGCTAATCATTATTTAACTTTAAGCAGCGTTTATAAATAAGGGGGTCAATTATTAGTGAAATTGCTTTTCCATATTGAAGAAAAACTTATTTTTCCTTCGTAAAAAGGCTAATTGAAATAATTCACAGTTTTTATTAGTATTTTATAAGTCATGGTATTATAATACTTTTTTAGGGTTAGACTGAAAATCATTTTGATGTGAGTTATAAACATGTTGTAGTACTTATCCATAAAAAAAGTAGTTTGATAAATTTTTTTACTCAGCCACTGATTATTATTTTTAGAATGTTTATATTTTTCTAATTAAACTGCCCTTACATAATCAATCAGCTTATAATGTTCCCACTGCTGGGCCACAGGCCTCCTCTGTGTGAAAGGAAGTGGGCCGTAATCCACCACGCGGGCCTACTGCGGGTTGTTAGATCGATTTTTTGGTTCTAGGACATTCTAAGCCGGTTTCCTCCATCGTTTTGAGAGCGAAGTATAGAACCTGTCTGGGTTCGAACCTACAACTCGTAAGTCGTGGTCGTTACCACTGCTCCTAGCACTGTCAATTGCCCTTGGTATATACTAAATCAGGGAGTAGGTGTGGTCTAAATCACTTCGTGTAAAGTAAAACGATTAAACTGCTAATGTAATTGTCTAAAATCCGTTTTGCATTTATAGTCCTATGGAACAATTTATTTTGAAATAAATTTTAGAAGGTCACTTACCTAGTTTTCCATTAGAAGCCATTTTGAATGTGTGTTTCTTATGAATTACTTTATTGTAATGACGATATGAGATAATTGTTCACGGAGAGCTTATATCTGTTTCGTCCACTTGACCTTACGCAGGGGTTCCTGATAACAACACAATCTTGTTTACCACAGCAGCGTCAGTAGGGTTGTCTCTATCTATATTTTATGAATCTTATGGAATCTACAGGAGGCATGGACCATCGACGCGCAAACTGTTACCATGAATTCAGCACGTGATTCCAGACATCATAATCATGCAGGACTCAAAACAAAAAATCGTGTCTTTGGATTTGCGTGAAAATGGAAAACACAAGTTTTTTGGAAAGATTTTCCTGATTGCTTTGAACAACTCGAAATTTGTAAATATTTCTGAAATGAATTCGTATTTTTCTGTTCTAATCTTCATGTCTGTGTATGTGTGTACATAAATAGTAAAAATAAATTAATTAATTAAACAATCTCAGAAATCAACCCCAGTCGATGCCATAGTGAAAACCAGGACAAAAATGTATGAAAATCACATTTCAATCAAAATCAAAAGTCGTTTATTCAAATTAGGCTGAGAATCAGCACTTTTCGAACGTCAAAATACATAAGACAGTCCCCCAAAAACGCCCACCCTTCGACACTTCCTAGTGCTGTAGCTGGGAAGAAGAAGTGGCGCAAGAAACTCCCCAGCAGCACAGCTGTCTGTTTAGTCGGATGGACTTGATTCTATACATACATATGCAAGGTAATAAACAATAACGCATAATACCAAATATAAAAGTCTCCTGGTATAATGATGTGAATGAATGAATGAATGATTTGGAAACTTTACACTTGGCACGAATACAATAAACAGACTCGAGCTTGCTTATTGTCGGAGCCTAATGAAAGGTTTGTGATTCAGGTGGATGCTGAAGGTCTACGTCTACGGCTTCAGGCACAGCGCATATCGTAACAGCATTAAACATTATCGGAAGCATTTAATTATATTTTAACAAACCTCCATCCCTGGTTTTAAAGAGACTGGCAGCCCTAGCGTACTTTAATATTGTGATGTAAATAATTAGAGTTGTTGCTCTGTGTCCATATCAACAGCTGAAAATGAACAAACATCTGACTTTCGATGCCTCTATCTCTTGTAATAATGTTCTTACGTATGTAACTTAAATATTCCAATGAAAACATTGTGATAATAAATATTGTTTTCATTCTAAGTAAAATTAAGTAGGTAGTTTGGTCTATTTACGAGTATACCACTACAATCCTACTATTCTACTAATATTATAAATGTAAGTTACCTACTTAGATTTTTGTTACTCAATCACGCTAAAATGGCTGAACGTATTTGGATGAAATTTGAAGCACAGATAATACCAAGATTAGTACATAAGATACTTTATCCTGGAAGTACGATACTTTGGGATAAAGCTAGTCCTACTAATATGTGAAAGTTTGTGTTACCTACTTTTCTCAATTGTTAGGTACTCAATCACGCTAAAACGGCTGCGGGCTTAGCATGACGCTTTGTATTTCTACGAAGAATAGACAGTGCTCTTTCAATACAAAGTGACATTTCGTTCCTACATTTTTGTTATCGCACCGTAGATATCCTTCTACAATATGTCATTTAGTCTTTCGTTTCTAACTATATTTGTCTAGGTCTTTATAAGTGTAGACTATTTCAGAAGAATATTTCTTCCCAAACTGTCAAAATCACACTGACAACAAAACTTTCTACTCGACGGCCACAAAGTATATACGATTATCTACAAAATCATGATTCGTTTAGAACGCATAACTGTGATAATGAATAGAAAAACACAGCTATCTTATCCTATTGTACATAATTTATTTAATAGTCATGTCTATTCTTCCGACGACAAATTTGTGCTCGTGCTAAGCCTGCTGAACGGATTTGGATCAAAATTTTGCATTCAGATAATTTATAATCTGGATCTGGATGTTATTCTTTGTATACCATTATATTCTTCACATATAGCCAATAGAAGTAATTAGTAAACAATTCGGTGCTATTATTTCATGCTTGTATAACCAGATGTATTGTATGAACAAAGTAAATGGAATTAGTAAAGGCAAAGCTGTATTTCTACCTCGCCAGGCAGAAAGTACAGAAGCTTACTAAAACTACTCACCTCCTCTTCAGTTCTTCCCATGGACCCCCGTCCACGGGAAGAACTGAAAAAGGTATGTGACCAAGAAAAATAGGAATAACAAATCATTTGTTTACAGGTTTACATTTGATTCATAAATATGTGATATTATTAACTTCTTACAGCAAAATCCTCAATACCTTCACCACAGAAATGAAATTAAAAAAAAAAACACATTCATTTGGTATTGATTGAAATGATCTATCATATGGTGCATTATAACTTAAGAGTAAAACAGTATTTTAACTGTAAAAGTATGTCTGTAAAATCAAGTAAATCAGCGAAATGTACAAAATGTTGTATACAGCCTCTTAAAAGTGTGCATTTAGCACAACATTACAAAAAAAAAAAAAAAATCATACATAAATTAAAGCTCACATGTAATTTTTTGTTTGAATTTCAGGTTTTGACCACTGGCTACACCCAAATGTTGACATCTATTGTAAGTAATGCATTGATAAGCCAAGAAAAAAATAGTTGTTATAAATAAGCTGTATAAAGGTTTACATAATCATGCCTAATTGAGTCGCTTATCAATGTATTTACTGGAAATATTATAACGTTATGTATAAATACTTTAGATATTGCTATTGTTCTGTCAAGTATTGCTTATGCATTAATTAGACATTGTTTTACTAATCAATATCGAATTGGTGATGGTAGATTCCATTAGTTGAAGTAGAAACATTTTTTTGTATGTTCATCCATCTGAAGTATTCTAATTAAAATATTTAGGTAAGAGGGTTGTCCAGTGGATTATGGAGAAACTTTTGGGACCACCCCATTAACCTTTTTTTTTTAATGCTTTCGTGTTCACTATAGCCTTATCTATCTGGGTTTATATGTTCTGAGATCTATCTACACTAATATTATAAAGAGGAAAGAGTTGATTGTTTGTAATGGATAAAATGAAAAATTATGCTACCAATTTAAAAAAAAACTTTCACCTATGGAAAGCTACATTACTCCAGAGTAACATGAACTATAAATTCTACCGAGTAGACAGTCGCGGGCGAAGTGCTAGTCATTCAATAAAAAGAGCAAGTTTCAGCTGTGAATATGATTATTCTGGTACAGATCATCCGTAAAAGTTACCATTGTAATCTTAAATTTGCAAGTAAAACTATAGTCACTATTCAATAAGTAATATTTATGTTAGAGGGCCTTCAGTAGATACTATTATTGTAGGTAATCATTGTATTGTTGATAAAACGCTTTATATGTCAATATGTCATCTACAATGGGCACATATAATAGTAGTGATACAGCTATATCTCAGTCAGCCAGGTCTCTATATACCTAATATGTCAAATATTATGCAGCCCATCGCAGTCTTAAATGTAGTCGTGCGTCGTAGGGCAATCATATTTTAATGTATTTCCTTTGAAAAGCCTACGAGAGGTTATGTTTGGTAACATTGTCACATGTTATGAATGAATGCATTGAGATTATTACATTGTGCTATTTCTTCCTTTTTCGTTTCAATGTGTATGTTTTAGGACGATATAAATAATAATACTTGCCTCAGAATTAGAATTCACAAAAATATTGTCACACGCAAATCAAAACGATGAATTTGTTTTGTTGTTTGATTGATTGTCGGTGTTGCCAAAACCGAGATTTCAAATTAGAGATGGGTTGTAACAGGCTAAACACGATATCTGTTATCACTGTTACTGTTACTCAAAAATAACAGATCCAAATATCTGTTATTAAATAACAGCCTGTTATTTTTGTACGCACGTATCATAAGTATTAAAATCTCAATTGAATATCTTCTTTATTTCAATTCGTTGTAAGTCGAAAATCGTTTGCTAAGTATTCATCATCATCATTTCAGCCGAAAGACGTCCACTGCTGGACATAGGCCTCCCACAAGCTCCACCACTTCGACCGGTTCTGTGCTGCCCGCATCCAGTGGATTCCTGCGGCCCTCACAAGGTCATCGTCATTTTTGGGGGGGTTTGTCATCATCGCCACGCTTGGCATGCGAGTTGGCGATCGCAGTATGGTGGTGAAAATGCATAGAGAACGCTGCTGTCCATTCTCTAGTAAGTTTCTTAGTCGCTTCCTATGACAGCCACTGGAAGAAATGGGATGGTGCTATTCTTTTACGCCCTGCTACCACACGGGACTGTATCCTAAGTATTGACTAGTAAAGAATGACGGGGTAATGAGAAATCATAGAATCACGCTTATTTATATTATTTTTAGACATAGACATCCGGTTAGTCTGGAAGCCAAACCCAATTTAGTTGTACAAGGCTAGGCAGATTGATTGGTTTTGATTGACAATTTGGCTTTACACATTGTATTGGAGGTCACGAGTAGTGACCACCTATATCCACAAAATGGTAATTATTTTTCAAACGTTTTACTATTCACTAGTGATGGGTAACTCATAAATTTTATGTGAGGATGAGGGAGCCCCTCAATTTGCTTCGTGAGGTCCTCACGAGGGACCCCTCATTTGAGGTGAGTAATCGTACGACGGCGTATTCGCCTCACGACTCGCGAGCCCGAGCCGAACTCAAACGAAGCTCCAAGTGAGCGAGGCGGGCGGGTGCAACGACGACTCACGAGTACTCACGAGTCAGGACTCTCCGATAATACGATTATTCACGTCCTCACTCTCTCACACACATCATTTTCTTTCGCTTATAAATTTTAGACCGCCAAAATAAACGAATCAATCATCCTTTATTACCAATCTAATGCTAATGCTTTTAGAGTTCATAATAATTAATCGTAGTTGAAATAATTTTAAATAATGTTTACTGTGCCACGGTGTTGTCCAAACTTCAAGATCGTGTGATCACCTCACTCATTCTCAATTCTCCATACAATTTTTGAGTCGGTTCATTCGCTCACTGAGCTCACTCAATTACTCAATCCTCATTCGCGAGTCACGAACTCGCTTGCCTCGATTTCCTATTGTCAATAATGTCAATGTCAATTTTTAAATGAGGGGTGATGAGGAATGAGGTGGTTCAATATTGAAATTCGAGTAACTCTTTCAATTTGCGATCACGAGTACCTGAAATGAGGGGCCTCATGAGTGAGGGACGCATCACTACTATTCACGAACTAACTAGATACCAAATTTAAAAAGTTACTGCTACAACCTACAACGAGCTAACTACTAAGCGAACTAACTATAAAACGAATAACCCAAACTAAAAAACTGTACTAATACATACATTGAATATAAACACGAATACACCGTAAACACTAACAAACACTTAAAAAAAATGTAATTAACATTCACCAGTTCACCTTTCGTAATTTCTTATGAAAAGTGTTTTCTTTCGAAAACAAAATTAAAATTACAAAAATACGAAATTTATAAAATGTCAACAAACAAATCGGCCTAATTACTTTCAATTGAATATTATCTTTATTGCTATAACTATAAGGTCGTACATACATGGAACATTTTGCGACCAATCCCGTCAAACGTCAAACGAAAGACAATGTAGATCAAAGGCGTCCGTAGACGATCACTGCAAATTTTTATGGTTGCATCTTTTTCCAAAATATTATTTTTTATTTCAAACCTGGCAAATTACTCTCAATAAAATCGATTTCATCTTAGTTGGGTTATCAAACGTATAAATCTGGAAAATATTGCGATAAATTCCGTCAAATCAAAGATAATATAGGCATTCGGACAAATTGCCATAAAGAAAAATATAATAAATTTTAGGTTTATTTATAATGGTCACTGGACAGTAACAGATAAGTAACACGACTAAATTTAGGAGTCACTTTTTACAAAATGTTGGTTCTTATCAGACCACCAACTTTATTTTACGGATTATAAATACTAAGTGCTTCTATTTTTAGCGTAGTTTAATCGCTTTAGTAAGAGTGAGAAGGAAACAGATTTCGAAGTAAATAAAAATAATAGGTGTCTCTCTTTAACAAGGGTAATTCCTTAGTGAGGAAGAGAGAGCCCTAGATATTTTTCTTCCTTTGTGTGCGTGAGTGCGTATGAAAGTAACAGCCGCGGTAACAGTCTGTTACTGTGTGGAAACTGATATATTGAAATAACAGTAACAGCCGTTGTAACAGTCTTTGAGGGTCTGTTATTTTGAGTAACAGATAAGTGATATTGGTAGTAACAGTTGTTATTTGTTATTTTTAAATATCTGTTACGATAAATACGCCTCACTCCTATTTCAAATATCACTGCCTCTGCCTCTATTGGAGGGGTATGATTTTGACCGGTTTGTAACTTTGTATATTTGTTCATCTGCTCTCTCATAAGTCATAACTTACTACTTGATACGACCACGGCTTTCAGACATAAATTTTCTTGTTTCATACTTTTTATGGCGTGAGTTTTTATCTTGTCTAGATATGCCAATATTTGTAACAGGACCCAGCATAAAACCTTATTTTTGTGTTGCCAAGGTTCAAGTTTTAAAAAACGTGGTTTCTGAACGAAAAAACGGGTTGATTTGATGACAAATTGACATACGTTCGAAAATTTAACACCGTAGGCGTAAGTAATCGGCAGCATGGGGTCCCGTTTTCTGGTTATGTTGTGATTTGTTGTATATTGAGCAGAAATGTCGGAACAAACAATAAATAAACCGTCAGGCAAAAGTTGGCGCGAAATAAATCAAGAAAGGAAAGCCTTGAAGCGTCAAAGGAATGAAGAAAAAATTGTTAAGCGAGAGAAGCGGGTCGCGCTGGAACGTGAAGCTGAAAATAAAGTACAGGAAGAGGTTGCACGGGAAAAGAAGAATTCAGAGATTTCTACTGTCAGTATAGCCATACCAGGTTCTATTCTGGAGAACGCACAGTCTGCAGAATTGCGTACATATTTAGCAGGACAGATAGCTAGAGCTGCTTGCGTATTCTGTATAGACGAAGTCATCGTTTATGATGATATTGGAGACAAAATGAATACAAAAAAATCAAAGCTAGGCGATGGTGATGATGCTATAGTAGCACGCAAAAGTTGTGTACAGTTAGCACGCATTTTACAATATTTAGAGTGTCCACAATACTTGCGGAAACATTTCTTTCCTTTACACAAAGATTTGGAATTTGCTGGTCTGCTCAACCCTTTAGATGCACCACATCATCTAAGGATGTCTAACGATTTTCAGTTCAGGTTAGTTTATCTCATTATTTTGAGTATACTTACTCTTTACCTACAATAATATTCTATTCATATAAATATTTAATTATTTTCAGAGAAGGTATAACTATGAACAAAAAAACCAAACCAGGTCGAGGTTCTCAGGTCAATGTTGGACTCCTTCAAGATATTTCCACAGATAAGCTTCTGAACCCAGGCATCAGAGTTACAGTAAGAATGCTTCCTGCTCAGGAAGGAGGCAAGAAGATCAAGGGAAAGATTGTCAGTCTGACCACCCCAAGGGCTGAAACAGGAGTATACTGGGGATACACTGTTAGGATTGCCAATAACCTGAGTCAAGTCTTCACACAGAGTCCTTACAAAGATGGGTATGTGAAATGATTTCTTTTTTTCATTAAATTATGTGTAACAATCTTAAAACTTTTTAATAAAAAAATTAAACCGCCGAAAAACCTAAAAGCAAAAAAATAATAAACTTGCTTTGTCCAACCCCAATAACTAAGTTCGGAAGTCGGTGACTTTGGATATGTATTTAATTATATGTCACCGCCTTCCGAACTTAGTTATTGGGGTTGGACAAAGCAGGTTTATTATTTTTTACTTTTCGGTTTTTCGGCGGTTTAATTTTTTTATTAAAAAGTTTTTATTTTCATATTTTTTTGTGGCTATAATCTACTAATTACTACATGCTTAATTTTTGCATAATACACAACTCAGTATTAAAATCTGTGAGTAAACAATCAATCATCCCCTGTTTTCTTACCCTTAGGGTTGGAATTTTTCTTCAAAATGTATGTGGGACCAACTTCAGGGTATACCCTTTCCAATTAAAAAAGAATTATCAAAATCGGACTACTCTGGAAAAAGTTATGCGTGCATACATTAAAAAAAAAAAAAATACGCGTCGAATTGAGTAACCTACTCCGTTTATTCGTCGGTTCAAAAATAATATTTACAAAAATATGTTGATTTTCAGGTATGATTTAACCATTGGAACTTCAGATAGAGGTACTCCTATTGATGACCTGCCAGAAAAAGAAGTTGAATACAACCATGCACTGATTGTTTTTGGAGGTTTACATGGTATTGAATCGGCCTTAGAGAGTGATGAGCAGTTAAAAGAAGATGAACCTAGTTTATTGTTCAACCACTACATCAATGTGTTACCTACTCAAGGTTCAAGAACAATCAGGACTGAAGAAGCTGTCCTCATTACTCTGTCAGGTCTTAGGAACAAATTGAAAGCCACAAATGAGCCAATGGCTTTCACTGGTTCTGGTATAGCTGTTAGTTCATCATTCCCCACCTCCAAATTGGAATTATCAGATTCTGGTACTGAAAATAACTTAGATTTAAGCAGATTTGACTAATAATAAACAGCTAAAAACTTTCTAACGATTTATTTCAGTAACCTCAGTAGAAAAATATGTTTTTACCCATAAAAATATTGGAAGTCCCCTTATAGATTAATATTAATAATGTTTTATCGTTTATTGATTGCTTCTTGAACAGTATCTCGAAGTGACCTGATGGTTGCTGCCTGATCAGCTGCCCCTATCACTGCTGTTCCAGACACAATCATGTTTGCTCCAGCCTGTGAGAGTTAATAAAAATTATTTAAATGCAACTGTTTTTACGAAAAAAAAAAAAAAAAAAACTTTCTATCTGTCACTGTCTGTTTGATTAATTTAAAACCTGCTAGCGACATCAGAAATGTGTTGAATGATAAATGTTATACTAATACTCACATTAGCACAGCAGCTTATGGTGGCTGGTCCTACTCCTCCATCTACTTCAATATCCAGCAAAGGATACTGATCTCTTAAGTATTTTACTTTGGTCATTTGATCTTCCATAAACTTCTGGCCACCAAAGCCTGGTTCCACTGTCATTATAAGTACCATGTCAGATATGGAAATGTATTTTTCTACTTCAGTAACTGGTGTCCCTGGCTTGATTGCAAGCCCCACCTAAAGTAATAAATATGTCACCATTATTGCAATAATATCATACTTAAATGCTAGGGAAAAGTAAATGTTTAAATAGTTATAGTAGAGCAACAATACTTAGTTTGTGGCACTAAATATGTCATTGTATTGTTACTTTTGATGCATAAACTTTTATTAGTATTTTATGTACTTGACATATCCTAGGACCCTGGGGTCCTCGACCTCAGGAAGGCTTACAAGGGCCAGAGCCAACTCTCTTGCAGTTTGCAATGAAATGAGCCATCAACTGATGATTTTATCCCTATAAGCACTATTAAAGTGCACCCAAGGAAAACCCCCGTTTGGTATTGGATTATCGCAGGATATGGAAACAAATATGTGAGACTATGGAGTTGAGTAGCTTACCACTAGTGGACTGGTTACCCAAAACTATGGAAGGACTATGGCCCCTGCCTGATCAATGTTTTATATATACACAGATATCAATAATGGGCCCCTGGAAACTAGCTAGCACATAGGGACAAGGGGACAGTGTTTCCTGAGAAGTGCTTGACAAGTAGAGCGGTATTCTTCCACTGCTATCATAACAATCCTTGGCCCTGGAAGATGGTTAAGATCCTTACCAGCACTTACTGGAATACTTTATTTGTTGTTTATGGAGTAACAAACTAAACATATTGTAACATGTAATTTTTATGAAATAGATAAATACTTTATTGCGAGTCATGCACTGATTGCAGCAGCTTGTTACTGATAACAGGTTTGTACACAAGTATAGAAACTAGCGGTCTTATTCATAAAAAGTTATCGAACGTCTAAACAGTTGCTAAAATCTGGTTTCGTATTGAAAACAAGACTTTAAACAACTGTTTAGATGTTCGATAACTTTTATGAATAAGAACCTAGTTGTGCAAGTTCTAAATACAATGTCATTTTGAATGTTGCTTAACAAAATTAGAAGAATAGGTGTACCTTCATGCCATTTTCCCTTATTTTTCTGCATACTTCTGCAACATTATCAACCGGTTCAATATGGAATGTATATTGGTTGACTCCAGCATCTGCCATTGGTGCAATCCACTGAAAAATAAGAAGGGTTAATTTAAGCAATTATTATAGGCTTACTGTTGTACATAACCGGCTGTTGAGCCACTAATAATCAGTAACCGGATTTATTATAAGTATTGCTCTATTGTGTTAGACTAAGTTTATCTAAACTAATATTTTATAGAGGAAAGATTTGATTGTTTGTTTGCATTGAGTAGGCTCCGAAACTACTGAACCGATTTGAAAAATTATTTCATTGTTGGGAAGCTACACTATCAAAGGTGACATAGGCTAGATTTTATCCTCGTATTACGGGAACGGGAACTACGCTGATGAAACCGCGGAGCGCAACTAGTACCCAATAAAATAATAGAAATTCCTGGGACGATTTAACTAACCTGTTCAGGCTTTGAAACCATCATGTGAGTTTCAAAAAATACGTCTTTGATTTTGTTGCGTAAGCATTTCACGACAGGGTGGCCCAAAGTTAAATTAGGAACGAAGTGACCATCCATAACATCTAAATGTAAATAATCTGCACCATTATCCAGCAGTTTTTGTGATTCTTCGTAAAGTCGTGATAAATCAGAGTTCAATATTGAAGGGCCAATCATTGCTTTTAAGTTTCGACTCATTTTGATTTCTTCTAAATAATCACTGATTGAGAACTCTTAGGAACCGAATAACTCAACAAACTATTGTATTTGTGTTATATTTTAGACCAAGTAAATAGTAAAGGTGACACTTGACAGTTGACATTTAGAGGTTATCTCTTATCTCTCAAGTTTACGCGCCGCCCGCATTGCCCGGCTGTTTTTAAAAACTTTGGTTAGGTACGCTCTGTTACACGGTGATTTGAATAGTGTAGGTAAGTTTTAGTGGGGCGTAAAATTAATTAATTTGCAATTACGATAACGTGGTCGCTTACAATGGGCCTCATTAGAAGGCTAAAAGTCACCCAAAGGGCAATGGAGAGGGCTATGCTTGATGTTTCCCTACGTGATCGAGTGAGGAATGAAGAGATCCGCAGGAAAACCAAGGTAACCGACATAGCCCGAAGAATTGCCAAGCTTACGTGACTATGGGCAGGGTACATTGCTCGCTGAGCAGCTGGCCGACGGGGCCGAAAGGTTCTGGGGGGGGCGACTGAACTCTCAACCGCCATTACCAGACTACAACGCTTCCAACGACTGGCCTGTTCAGCTACCACTGGCTGCATGAGAACCACCCCAACAGCAGCCATGTAGATAGCCCTTCAACTAACTCCCCTTGACCTGTACATACAGCAGGAGGCGGCGCTAGCTGCCATCAGGCTAATGCATCTAGGCATATGGGGCAAGAACCTTACCAGTCCACACGCTAACATCCTGGACCGGGCGATTGAGTACCAGCCTCCCATCGCTGCCCCGTGTGATAGAACACCAAACCAACCTATGTTCAACAAAAACTATATCATACAAACATTATAGGAAGAAAAGCAGGCAGGAGTCAATGAAGTACGAATACGAATCTACACTGACGGCTCAAAAACACAAGACGGTTCAGGTGCTGGCGTACACTCCCTTGACCTCAACATTAACTTTCACATACCGCTAGGCACACAGTTCGATCTTTCAATGTGAATGTGTTGCCTTAACACAAGCCGCAACAGCAGTAAAGCGCTTAGGCATCCGGAACCGGAATTAAATTTCTATCCGACAGCCTATCTGTGCTCAAAGCTTTAGAAAACAAACAAACTAATTTTTGAGTGCCATCTAGCCCTGGAGAGCTTATCGACGTCCAATCGTATTGCCCTGCCTTTCTCACAATTTCGTGCGTGGATTCGCCAAAGGTCGACCAAACTCCATAACAACAGGTGGTCACGGGCAACAGACTGTAGACAGTCAAAATTGGCTTTCCCAATAAAATTGTATACCCGCGATTAACCAAAAAACTTCTCAATCTGAGTAGAAATAACCTTAGAATAATAATAGGCACAATTACGGGCCATAACCCCCTTAACAAACATCTTTTTAACATAAGCGCCACAGACAGCCCGCTTTGCAGGGGCTGCCTTGACGCCGAGGAATCAGCCGCTCACGTCATCCTGGAATGCGAGGCCCTGGCTTCTTAACGTGAAGAAATCCTCGTAACAGTGAGGTCGCTCCGCGAAGCCTGTGAAGCTCCCAGGAAGATTCTGTGCTTTTGGGCGGAGCTAGGCTGGCTTTGTTAGCCAGTATCCCCACGCACAACGGACCGAATGGGAGTCTACGTGCGGAAAAGGGAGTCCCACCATCATCATCATCATCATCATCTGGGGTGGCGACGGCGTACTGAAAGACTAGAGTTGGAAGGCCTCTCACAAGGTGGACCGATGTCCTTGTGAAGGCCGCATGAGTCCGCTGGGTGCGGGAAGCACAGAACCAGTCGAAGTTACGGAGCTTGGGGAAGACCTATGTCCGACGTCTTTCGGCTGAAATGGTGATGATGATGAATTACTATAACAAAAATAAAAAAAATGGAACATCGTGATGCATAAATTATTAGGATAAATACCTTGGGTCCCATTTGTTTTTAGTTGCTCTACGTCACGTCACATTTAGTCAGTGCTGGTTTTAGCACTATGACCGCCCAGGGTTAGATTACTGCAGCACACCGTAAGGCATAGGCTGTACAGTTTAACCGCAGCCGTTTTTTAACCGACTTCCCAAAAAGGAGGAGGTTTATGTTCCACTGTATGTATTTTTTAAAATGTATGTTCATCGATTTCCCCCCCCATTTGTGTACATATCGATTCTCAAAATTCTTTTTTTATTTGAAAGAGTTTAATCCTGAGGTGGTCCCATTGGCACCAAGTCAGGACCTGATAATGGAATCCCAGGGAAATCGAGGGCAACACCCAAATTTTGTAGGTAGGTATTAACAATGTTTTTCATAAATGTTCTAAAGCTAATAATGATACATTTGTGTATGGTCATCATCATCTCATGACGCTGAGCTGATGAAGGAAGGTACAACTCTTTAACGGTTAGGAGTTAGGTGGAGGTTCGGTCATAAGACCGATTTGCAAAATTCTTTTTTTGTTCGAAAGGGGTTTATTTCGAAATGGTTCCATTTACATTTCATATAGATCGGATGATGCGTTTCGGAGACAGACAACGTAACTCTTGGAAAAATGACAGCAAATTAACATGATTGCTGCTATAGCATAAATATGCATTGTTTTGACCCCAAGGATGATGTTTACTGTACTATAACTAAAAAGTGAAAAATAAAAACTTTTTTCAAAAAAACAACCGACTTCCAAAAAAACACTAGAAAGTAAAAAAAAAACTTTAATTTTGGGAGGCGGTGGCAAGAAATAAATAAATAAAATACATATCCAAAGTCACCGACTTCCGAAATTAAGGTTATTTTTCACTTTCTAGTGTTTTTTGGAAGTCGGTTTTTTTGTACTTTTTTTTAACCATATGATTTTGTGACTCAGGGAAACTAATACAAACGGACGCACTTGCAGTTTTTTACCGCGACTGATTTAAAAACCGTGAAATGTTACAGATGGCTAGCGGGAAAAAGCCGCAGTATTTGTAATCCAAAGAAGTAATAAGCGAGAGCACACGCACTATGCGATAACCGCGGTCGGTTTTTTGACCAGTAGGTATTCGGCAGACCCAACGAGTAGGCGAGAATAGGGAAATGGCGGTCATTTAAGCAATTTTTGGAATAAAACTCAAAATATAAATCACAGCTTAATTAGGATCATAACATACCAATTCATGTAGAATTGGTATGTACAAAAATAAAAACTTATAGCTTTGACCACCATTGTACGCACGTGAGGGCAATGGTAGTCATGATATTGACAATGATGGTCAAACACTGTGCGGGATTGATCCAGGTATAATTACGGGAATATTGAAAAAATACGTTGCTTGATGTGAACGTGCAAATTTATTGTGATAAAATAAAACATGAAGGTAGACTGTCGACAAACGTTAAATAATAAAAACGACTAGCCATAAACACATAGCCTCAACATCAGACTGTATGCGAATTCCTGTAGGCGCTTGCGGGAACTTACCCCCGGGCGTTGAAAGCCTGTCTTTCAACCACTAAGAATATCCTGACTCCGGATAGATAGGCAACGGACAAATCTTGCTGAATGATCTGCGTAACAGACCACTAGAAGTCTTGACGTCTGCAACTCTGACCACGCCGTCTGTCCCTGGATACGTAGCAACGATCCGACCCATTTTCCACTTGAGTGGGGGGAGGTTGTCTTCTTTTAACAGGACCAAAGAATTTAGCTTCAAGGAGCCCTTACATGCTCGCCATTTCATGCGAAGTTGGAGCTCCGAAATGTATTCTCTACTCCATCTGCTCCAAAAATGCTGTCGGAGAAGTTCAATACGCTCAAATCGAGTCAGAGAATTGATGGACTGGTCTTGATAATCAGGTGATGGCAGTGACGTCATAGGACGTCCAATCAAAAAATGTCCGGGTGTGAGCGGCATCAGATCCTCGGGGTTCGATGATAACGGCGTCAGTGGTCTGGAGTTCAAAATGGCTTCAACCTGAACCATCATGGTGTATAGCTCTTCGTAGGTAAGGTTACAAAGGCCCAGCACTCTGATTAAGTGACGCTTGGTTGATTTAACACCAGTTTCCGCAAGGCCAGCGAAATGAGGAGAATATGCAGGAATAAAGTGAAAGGTAATTCCTTCCTTAGCCATCTCCTCGGATAGCAAATCGCAATTCGTCTTATGAAACCTAGAAAGGTCATTATATGCACCAACAAATGAGGTGCCATTATCCGAATAGATATTTCTCGGCTTTCCTCTACGTGAGATGAACCTCTTTAACGCCAGAATGAAAGTATTGCTTGTTAAATCACCGACTAGTTCAAGATGAATTGATTTCGTAGAAAAACAAACGAAAATAGCTATATAAACTTTGACTAATTTACAGCCACGACCTTGACGAACAGCTGACTGAATAGGACCTGCGTAGTCCAAGCCTATATTTTCAAAAGGAAAACCTGCCAGAAGCCGCTGCTTCGGTAAATCTCCCATGATAGGACTCACAGTTTCACCTCTAAATCGGCAACAACGGACACATTGTTTACAGCACATCCTAGCTAAATTGCGGCCTCGAATGGGCCAGTACTTATCTCGTATAGACGCCAACAATAACTGAGGTCCAGCGTGAAACAATCTTTTATGCTCATAATTAAAAAGTAACTTAGAAAAATGATGACTAGATTATAAAAATAATAAATAAAATAAAATAATTTTATTTATGCTTCAGTTTACAAAAAAGGGTTTCGTGTTTGGAGCCTCCTTTTAAGCAAACAATGCCTGTGTTAGGAGACTCCGCTCTTCCATAGTACAGCATAATATCAATAAATTTGCAAGACATCCGTAAGCACTTAAAATATCAAATAAAAACAAATATGTTAGTGAGAGTGTGATTCGAGTGTGAATACCTGTGCGTAGTGTGTCTGTATATGAAAGTGTCTGTGAGATTGTATGTTACAGTGTAAGTGAGAGTGGATGTGTGAGTGTATGTGTGAGTATATGTGTGAGTATATGTGTGAGTGTATGTGTGAGTGTATCTGCTACTTTATGTGTTCCAAAAGTGCCTCTGTTTCATCATATGTAAGTGTCTTTATCCAACTAGTTATTATTTTCTTACATTCATAACTTTTTTTTGTGTATAAGTAAATATGTTTGTTAATTTTGTTGTATAGTTGAGCAGACCGTTTATTAAATTGCCTGCAAGCAAACATAGTTTTAGTTTTTGGAATTCGTGCAACAATGTCAGTCCGCCTTTTCCGTAATAAGTTTGGATCATATGGCAGGGTTTTATGCTTTTTTAAGACTATTTGGACAATGTACAATTTTCTTACGGAAAGGAGATCACTCATTTTATATAAGATATCAGTAGGGTATCTTTTATTTTTGAAGTACATTATCTTTATCAGAGCTCGTTGAGATCGCTCCACAGCTATAAAATTTGTTTTCGCTGCACCTCCCCAAACAGGGATGCAATACAATAAGACAGACTGCACTAGTGCTATGTAGATGTTATTTAAAATATTTCTGGGGGCGTCTCGTTTACTGGTGATATTTCTTGGAGCAACATATCGAAGTGTTTTAAAGATCCAGCTTAATCTTCTAACCCTATTTGAGACCTGTTCAAGATGTGGATACCACGATAGTCGCTGATCGACGATCACGCCTAGATATTTAGTTTGATTTACCTGTTTGAGATTGAATACGAATCGGGTGCTTTTTATTATAAGGAAAATCTGAATGTTGTAATCTACCTCGAATCCGCATTATCTTATCATTGTCTAGAAAAACGTTAAATTTATTTAATTCACTTTTCTTGGGTAATGGTTTATTATTGAGTAGTAATTTATAGTCTTTGAAAGATTGACTTTGAGATAAACATATAATAAAGTTTAAAGCCCTTTCCAGTTCATACACAGAAAGAGGACCGCGAATAGCTTGTTTCTACATGCGTCAATAAAACGTAAAACATAGGCGACTGTTCGCTGAAGTCTTAAAAGGCTTGAAAACCGTGTAAAATTAATCAATTCATCAATTTCATTGTTATTGGATAAAACATGCAATGTAACATCTAATTTCATTTCAGGCAAAATTTCGTTATTAAAGTTTATTAATTTAGAAGGCCAATCAGACATTTCATTCATTAAAAAACTAGGACCGGCACCAGTCATTTAAACTAGGTAATAAATTAATGTCTAACCCACGAGACAAATGATCAGCAGGGTTTTGATCAGTTGGAACATGTCTCCACTCACAGCCACCAGTCTTTTCTAAAATCTCGGCAACCCTGTTACGAACGAACGGCTGTAATTTATTCGGTAACATTTTTAGCCACCCTAAAACAATAGTGGAGTCAGTCCAAAAGAAAGTGCGCCGCGCGCTCACTCGTAATGCTGCCACAACCTTTTCAAAGATGCGAACACCCACAAGAGCACCGCATAGCTCAAGTCTGGGTATGGTTGTCGGCTTGAGTGGCGCAACTCTGCTTTTGGCTAACAATAAACGCACTAAAACCTGTCCCTGCTTATCAACGCTTCGTACATACAGACAAGCGCCATAGGCGCGTTCAGACGCATCAGTAAATATGTGAAATTCTAAAAACTCATAACAATCAATTAAAACTCGACGTGGAATATGAATTTCATTTAATTTAGGTAAATTAATAATCAGTTCATTCCAAAGCTTACTAATGTCCGGTGATAGCTGTTCATCCCAAGACAATTTTTGTAACCATAACTTCTGAAGTAACATTTTCATAAGAATCACACACGGAGCTAATAATCCAAGCGGGTCAAAAACTTGTGAAACAATTGAAAGCATGTCACGTTTAGTGTTATTAAAATTAACTTGCTGACTAATTGGAAAACAAAGGTAATCTGACAGTGGCTGCCAACCTAGGCCTAAAGTTTTGGTTGACTCAAATCCACCAACATTTAAATCTAGTGAAGATTGGGGAAAGTCAGAACCACTTACCAATTGTATGTCATTCGACTTCCACTTTCTCAGATTCATCTGCGCTGAAGCGAGAGTTGAAGTAACTTTGTGACGCAACTCTTTGACCTCATTGATGTCATCTCCTCCGGTGAGCAAGTCATCCACGTAAAAGTCGTGGAGGATGACGTCACCAATCTCCTTATCAACACACTCTAGCCCTAACTGCCGAAGACACCGGGTTGCTAGGTAAGGAGCGCTGGCCGTGCCGTAGGTCACGATATTAAGTTGATAAGCGTGTAATGGAGTTGACGGATTATCACGCCAAATAATTTGTTGAAGATACCTATCGTTTGGATGAACAACTATCTGCCGGTACATTTTCTCAACATCAGCAGCTAGGATATACTTATGTTGTCTAAAACGCAACAGGATCGACAAAAGATCGTCCTGTACCACGGGTCCAATCATCTGGATATTATTAATATAAATACCAGTACTAGTTAAACTACTTGCATTAAAAACCACCCTTAACTTAGTGGTGGCGCTGCTTTCGCGCAGAACTCCGTGATGCGGAATGTAAAACGCTTGATCATCAAAAGTTTTACATTTAGACATATGACCTAAAATGTCATATTCCATCAAGAACTCCTTGTACCTCAATTTTGTACATAGTACAAAATTGAGTTTTAGATTTAAATCTTCGTTCCAGAGAAGCGAAACAATGTTTGGCTCTTGACAACGATTTGCCTAAATTGTCCAGGGAACATTTTAAAGGAATCCTAACACAAAACTGACCATTTTCTAAACGAGTAGTGTTTTTCATAAAATGCTCCTCGCATAGCTTCTCCTCTGAGGAATACGGAGACGAAGTACATACTTCTTCAAGTTGCCAAAACTTAGTAAGTTGTTGGTCAACATTAAAATTTAATTCATCATCACAGTCTGAACGCACCTTTATAAAATTACATTTTATACCTTTACAAGAAATACTACTGTTAATTGGGCCGGAGACCAACCAACCCAATTTAGTCTCACAAAGAACTGGTTGCCCATCACCTAACTTAATTCGTTGAGATTCCAATAAATCCCAAAAAATGTCAGCACCCAGCAACATATCGATAGGGGCCGGTGAGTTAAAATTGGGATCTGCGAGACAAATATCAGAAGGAATTTTAATTTTTAACAAGTTGACATGTTTACTTGGAATCTTATCTGTGATGGATGGGAGAATGAAACAATTTATATCCGTACTAAAATTATTATTTAAAGATTTTATTGATACCAAACACATTTTATTGATAAAAGATGACGAGTTGTTGATACCTATAATAGAATTGTTTACAGTCTTGGCAGTCAAACCTAGCATGTGGTATAATCTCTCAGTCATGAGACATGATGTGCTGCCACTGTCAAGCACAGCACGAGCAACATACTGCTGACCATTAACACTCATGACCTTGACGAGAGCAGTGGACAATAATACGTCACCGTGTTCAACACTTGCGGACAGCGACACACCGGTACCTATAGTAGTGGGCTGAGTGGAGACAGTCGCACTGCCATTCGTGCCAACAACAACACTGCTAGCAGAAGTCCCACTTGCGTCTGACTTCAAGGATTTATCAACGTGAACAATGGTGTTGTGTTTACGACGGCATAATTTACAACCTGGTTTTTTGCAGTTATTTGCATAATGTCCCAGATTAAAACAGTTGTAACAAACTTTGTATTTAGGTAATAACTGTAAACGAGCTTCATTGCTCAACGATAAAAACTGATGACAACTGCTTAGCTTATGATCACCGTTACACATAACAATTCTTAGGCTTATTTGAAACACCATCATCCTGTTTACTTGAACTTTCACCTGAATAATTTTTATTAGAATCCTGTACCAACATTGACCTAACTTTGTTTGGATTTTTATTTGTGTGCGAGTGTTTAGTGTTCGTAGAAGCTTCCAATTCGAACGTTTCTAATATCTCAGCACGGTTTTTAATAAAAGTAATAAATAATTCAAACGTAACTTTAGAATTCTTGTCCAGGCGGCCCTTATACTCACCCCATTCACGATAAGTTTTGCTATCTAATTTGTGTGTGACAATATAAATGAGTAAAGTGTCCCAATGATTAACGGGTTCGTCTAAGGAGTCTAGGGCACGTATGTTTTTGTTAACAACATCAAGTAAACCCTTTAAATTAACTGACGACTCCCTTTGAAGGGTGTCAATTTGAAATAACGCTGTAACATGATGTTGGATAAGCAGGTGTTTGTTATCAAACCGCTCGCAGAGAAGATTCCATGCTACCGAATAATTTGCAGAAGAAAACTGAATCGAGTTGATCACCACAGCAGCAGACCCTTCCAGGGATGACCTCAAATAGTGAAATTTATTTATCTGGTCCATATCATCGTTTGAATGGATGAGACTAACAAATGTGTCGTGAAACTCTAACCAGTTTGTATATGAACCACTGAATTTCGGCAACTGAATAGTCGGTAATTTAACAAACTTATGATTGCTAGAACGCGACATTACGTCACAGGTATCATTAGAATCTTCTTTCCTATTATCTTGCAACATTTGTTGAGCTTTAGATAGCGTTTTGTAATATAGAGATTCAAACTCTGCGCGTTCCGACATCTGACTATCCAAGTCATCAGTATAACACTCCAACAATAACTGCACCTCATTATATTGGGCATACAATGCCTCGAGTCTAGTAAAACGTAATTGTAACTCGCTTACCTCAGTGGGGCTCAAAGAAGAGGGGTTTAAAGAATTTAAATGGTTTGCGAATATTGTCACCTTTCCTTTGCAACTCGCTTGTTTCCTAACGAGATCTTTATTGTCCTTATTTAATTCCTTATCCTCTGGCATTGCGTAAGCTGGTGTGATCAACCTGGAATGTATATTAATTAAGTTATAGCAACGTTTAAATAACAATTACAAATGATGCAGCCTGAAATACGTACAAGATTAAAATACACTAACTTTAGAGTGAATTTACATAAATAATGAGAATTTATAATAAGCTATACGTATTGATGGTTTTAATGTACTAAACTTTAATAAAAACACTGCAATTGCAATGATTTCTATTGTCTATCTGTGCTAACTAATGTGATTACGTAACTGTCTCAATACCTGTAAAATTATTACACCGTAAAGAAAGATAATGCAGTTACTACAACGAACTACTCTTTAACAATGTGTAAATAACAAAAAAAAAATAACAATGACTACTGATCAGTTAATAATTGTATTACAATTTGTAACCACTCACAGAACAAAGAAAAATGTCAATAGTTATTTCGTACTAACCTGGCTAGTAACGGCTGACTTACACTAATTTTACCTGTTAAATAGAGTGTTGGGTACACAAATTTAATAATAAATACGCCTTTTCCCAGCTATTAAGTATCCAGACCACGTAAATTCCAATAATCTTCTGAATGACGTAGCAGAATTCACCGGCCACACCGGGCGTTGACTATGATATTTGATGTCCACCAATTCTCTTCAATCCCTTTAAAACAATTCGCTGATCGGAGTAAATATTCTTCAAATCTCCAAATCCGGCTCGAAGGACCATGTGCGGGATTGATCCAGGTATAATTACGGGAATATTGAAAAAATACGTTGCTTGATGTGAACGTGCAAATTTATTGTGATAAAATAAAACATGAAGGTAGACTGTCGACAAACGTTAAATAATAAAAACGACTAGCCATAAACACATAGCTTCAACATCAGACTGTTTGCGAATTCCTGTAGGCGCTTGCGGGAACAAACACTTCTAACACATGTCACATACGTATCCTGTAGCGGAATCGCAACCAGTGCAAGCAGAGTGAGCCCACAGCAGGAAGTGCACCGGTACCATACCTCGTTGTGTTGGTCGAATTATCCGCATAAGACAATGATTTTCTGAGTCCTCATCATCATCATCATTATCTACGCAGAGGTCTTCAATATCTACGTCAGTCAATGACGAGTCATTGGCTTCCTGAAGAACTTTCCGTTTAGCTTTTTTAATACTTTCGCTGTTCTCTTTGGTTTTCCCTTCCGTTTTTGCTTTCCCTTTTCTTTTAAGATCTTGTTCAACTTTTTGTTTTCCTTTTGTATAAGACTGTCTTTAATAACATTTTCTTCTTTTTTCGAATTTGCAGCGTGGAAAATGGTATTCCAATTTGATTGGTGGCTTTCACATAGATGTTCCATTAGCCATAAGCCTACGGCACGGTTGGCGCAGTGGTTAAGCGATTGACTACTGTGCTACGTATCGCGGGTGCGATTCCCGCACGGAACAATTATTTGTATGAAATACAAGTACTTGTTCCGGGTCTAGCTATTTGTGTATGTTAGTTTAAATGTGTAAACGCATCCACGATACAGGAGAAATTCCTAGTGTGGAACAACGTTTTAATAAAAATAAGAAAGAGCCTCAGCCTAAGGCGCGAATTACACAGAAACGGTTTCCACCCAGAGCGGGAGAAGTTATTTGATGATTTCCAACCCAAAAAAAAAGAACAGAAATTTTTGAGAAGGTCTGCTGGACACGGATGGGAACCTCTATCGGTCCCCCAGCTTCGCTCGCTGCGGTCTACCTTAATGCCGGTACTGCTCACCTAGTAGATATTGTACCTATGGAACGGTGTTGCTATTATCTCTTTCCTTTCCACGTTCAAGCTTTTGTGTAGACTTATAAATAAAAGCCAAAACGTGGAGATGCCATGTCCGGTTGAGCAGTCACGGCCTCTCAAGGTCAACTGCGAGATGCCAATACCAAAAAAGTGGAGATGCCATGATTCAGTTTTAGTCGAGGCCATCTAGAGTAAAAGGATATGTTTATTTCAATTTTTTTATCTACATTATGTTGACGTTAGCGAATATATTATTTATTTCTGTTTCCATAATATTACTTTTACCAAAATGTTTAACTAAAGATTACTGTAGCGCTGAGTATTGCCAAAATAATAAACAGCATACGTTGTGTAAATATAGGGTAAGTTATGTGGACTTATTTTCCAAGGTCATTCATCATCATCAGCCTATAACGTTCCCAGTGCTGGTACACAGGCCTCCTCTCTGTGAGAGGCATTGGGCCGTAATCCGCCACGCGGGCCCAGTGCGGGTAGGTAGATGTCACATGTCTTCGAATTTTTTGTTCTAGGACATGCCGGTTTCCTCACGATGTTTTCCTTCACCGTTTTGAGAGCAGTGGTAATGAAATAATTTAAACAAAATAAAGCGCCTGGCTGGGTTCGAACTCACGACCTACAACTCGTAAGTCGCGACCGTTACCACTTGGCTACCATTGCTCTCCTTGCTCCAAGGTCATTACTGAATGATAATGGACTGATAGATTAAGGAAATGTTCTGCCTCTCATTGTCCTCATAGCGCGACTGCTGAAAGTGAGGTGTTTGGTTCGATTCTCAGGACGGACAGCATAATTGAATTTTACCATCAGCAATTTCTCAGCAAGCCTGTAGCGTTGATTTGAGCCCTGTTTATGACTGTAGGCGTCTAATACCTGCGACATGTGGGTGGTATATCTAAGTACCTAGTGGTACGTAAAGATACATATATACACCTACTTACAGATGTAATGTTATAGTGTTTATCAATACCGTGTTTGACATCAAAATCACCAAACGCGACATCAAGTCACACTTCACTATTAGCAATATTACGAGTATTTTATTTCCAAAACTGAAAATGTGATTGCTCCTTACTGTCTTGGCTTCTTTATTAAAAAAATCCGAATGTATTTTTTAAGAGTTCGGAAAGCATCCACGTGTGAAAATGTGCAAGCTTACTGTTTTTAAACATGAAAATGTCATACCAAAATGACAAGACTAAGGCCTAAAATATCTTATATATCGTCATCACCGAGTTTTGGAGTAATTAAATATAAACTGAACTATTCAATAGATACAAATATTTTTTCATGATTGTTTGATTTATGTCCTTGCTGGACCAAGCTTGTATGGGAGCGTTATTTTCCTTTCAACGCTTAGTTTTAAAGATATCTGTGGACGCGCGGTTCTCCGCGTTTCAATGGCGCGGCTACGTTCAAACCTTTTTAACTTTGACAAATTTACGGTTTTGACAATCAACTATTACAAATTTTTAAAAAATCTATGCAAAGTTTTTTTTTTTAATATCGCCGTCGCCGTGCCGTTGAAACGCACACTACTTAATTATATGGAAAAAAAAGTTGGTACGGATTGTATTATAATAAATTGCAGTCACCGGAGCCAGCCAGCCACTGTTCGGCTTTTGAAAAAACAATATTGGACGAAAATGAGAGACAAAGGATCTTGGATAAAATTAACAATCGACGTAATAAAGTAGCTGCTGGTGAAATCCGATCATTGCCGTCTGCTGGGAGTATGCTCAAATTGGTAATGATTGTAACGAGTTTATTTTTCTGATTAACGCATTTTTCACTAGGTAGCTGAGTAGGTACCTAAGTACTTATTTTCAAACACTTTTCGCATCGAATTTCTGTGAGTTGGTACGAATTTGCGTACGAAGCTTCAAACACTGAAGACGAAATGAGGAATATGTTTTTCGGGAAATATAGGTAGGAATAATCGTTATAACATTAAGTATTCCAATAATACTGATATTATAGGAATGGAACAAAGAGTTGGAAATTTCAGCACAAAGATGGGCGGACCAGTGCGTTAAACATCGCGTGCCGGACATTCAAGACACTTGTAGAGATTTGGGTAAGCACATTTATGGATATTAAACTCATCTATCAAAAAGGGTTGAACACATTTGGGGGGGGGGGGGGGGGGGACACAGGGGTGATTACATCAGGTATAGAATCTTTATGCAACGTTTCGGGGTTTTCAGGGTTCGTAATCCACGAACTTCAACTCGTAAGTCAATGGCGTTACCACTGTACCACGGATGCTCTAGAGGCCACGACGTCACACTTCACGAGGTCAAAAGGATACATTTTAAAAATAATCATCATCTGCCTAGCCTTTGCCCAGCTATGTTGGGGTCGGCTTTCAGTCTAACCGGATACAGCTGAATACCAGTATTTTATTTAATATGGAGTTACAGTCTTTCTGACCTCCACAACCCAGTTGCTGGGTAATACGATACCCCTTGATAATCTGACGACCGTGACGACTGTCAAAGATCCACAAATGGCAGCTGGTACCAACGGCTTAACGTGCTTTTCAAAGTACGTGCCAAGGGACAAACATGGTTACTCATCCAGGGACCAAACTAGGCAAGCGTAGCTTAACCTGATCTATCGACCCGCTCTTATTTCTTAGCCACAAGCCCCAATTAATTTTAATAATAATATGCAACATAAAAAAATAGGTAATGTGAGTATTTAATTCTCCTCTGAGCGGGGTCTTTTAGTGCAATAAGTACCTGTATAGAACGTTTTTATCATTGGTCAGTTTATAGAACGAGTGATGAGGCAGGTACCCTACTGAATAAAATATTAGGTAGCTAATGTGCTCTGAGATTGCGGCAAAGGATAGATCCTACCAAAGGTAGCTACCGTGACTAGGTAGGTTTCTTTGCAGTCCACTGTTCAATAGGGTTTTAAAGATTTTATTTATTGGTTCGTAAATTTTTAGACCTAGGTACTGGTACCATCTATATGATTTTTGAAATGTATGGTAACTATCATTACAAGCTATTTATGGTTCATTTAATGTTAGTAATGGTATTAGACGGAACAAATGAGGTAGCTTGGATTTTGTTCTATCAAGAGTTTAACTGATGCAGATATATTGGAAAATACTAAACTATGAATTTATGACACAAGAGGTTTACGTTGGTTGATGTAATGATCAAAACGCACGTCTTTCATACGACGTTTTTCAACAGACTTGCGTGGAAAAAACAGACTTGTATTTTTCATTGCGCTTCGTCCCTACCTGAAGTCGATATTTTTGATAAAAATTAACCATACAAAGAAATTATGGCAAATGCCGCGCTGGTTTTGACTTTACCGCGCGGTGCGTTTCCAATGCGTGCGTAGGTGTAGATGAAGGCACTGGCAAAAGTGCTAAACAATCTCTTTAAATCTTTGCAGAGATTGAAAAAATATGTGTCGTGAAGTAAAAAACACTAGTGTGGTAATGTAAAGTTAAAGACATGAGTGTATAATAACCTGAATTATGAAACTAAATGCGTTGTCATTTGAGTCATTTTACAATCAAGTGCATGTGTTGAAAACATAATTATTTATTTTCACCTATAAGTCAATTAACTTTGTTCGTTTTCATTTTGTTATGTTGCAGATAAAATGTCCGTGGCCCAAAATATTGCTACGATACACGGTGATTCTCCCGGTCTAACTCCATTGGCCCTCGTCGACGTATGGTACATGGAATTACTGAATATTAATTCTACAACACTGTCACGTTATGTGCCGTAAGTTTATCTTACATATCATACGATAACATCACGTCTTTAGTTAGGTATACCTTCGGGTATACCCCGAAGCGTTGGGCAGAGGCGTATAGCAGGCAACTTTTTTTTTTTTGAGGGTAGGCAATCATCAAATAACTTCTCCCGCTGTCGCTCTGGGTGTAGACTTTTAGTGACTAAAACGCACCCGTGTTCCTTCAGTTGCCTGTGTGCCAGGGGCCACGGTATCTCTTTCGAACAACTCGCACCGCTGGCAGGGAGTAGGTACCCTTTGCTCTAAATTTCGCCCGTAGGTATGTTTTAGACCCATGTTATGTAGTAGGGCGAGCGTATTGCTATAAACCGGGCATACATCCAGATTCCAGGATGCTACTGAGATTTTTCTAAAATAATTGTATGTAGCCCAGCACGCTAATAGCGTAACACACTATCTATCACAATCTCAATATTTTGAGGGGTATTGCTAATCCATTACTTCATATGTTCGAAAACTCTGTTCAACAACGTAAATACCGCAAGGAATGTTGGTGAACTGTCAAATGAAAAGCCATTCCTATCGTTAGTGTGTTATCTACGCAATTACCCCGAGGAAGTTCCTCACGTTATAGGAACTTTGTTGTTCAGTTTGCGACGAGTAGACCAACGAGGCAGTCAGCGAGGCGAGGCAGTTCAGTGGCCCTAGTGTGTTTCCCCTAACCATCGCGCTCCGATTAGCCCTTCACCAATCGAGGGTCAAACGGAGCGCCCAACGCGGTCGATGCGTAATGTCGAGAATCCGATATGGTTAAAAATAAACTCACAATAGAGCCCCAGGAAGATTTGTATGCTTAATCATATGTTTTTGCTAACATTTAAAATTACAGATCTTCAGAGACTAGCAATTTACATTATGATTATTTTACGCAACTGGTGTGGGAGGAGACAAATCAAGTCGGCTGCGGTGGTGTGAAATTTAAAGTATGACATTAATTTTTGGTGCATACGCATAATTTGGCTAGTCTCCCGAGTCCTGCCTAGCCAAGCCTAGCTGTATACAGCGTGCCGCTTTAATTTCGAAGTTAATTAAAACACACGAATACGGTTTTGCGTTTTCGTTATAAAAACATATTTAATTACATTCAATGTTATTTTTTATTGATTTATTTGTAATTTTCTAAAATAGCAAGAATAGCCAAACTAAAGTGGCAGTGGGCAGGGCACATTGCTCGCAGAACAGATGGCCGATGGGGCCGAAAAGTTCTGGAGTGGCGACCGCGTACCGGAAGACGTAAATTTGGAAGGACTCCCACAAGGTGGACAGATGGCCTTGTGAGAGCCGCAGGAATCCGCTGGATGCGGGAAGCACGGAACCGGTCGAAGTGGCGGAGCTTGGGGGAGGCCTATGTCCAGCAGTGGACGTCTTTCGGCTGAAATGATGATGATGATGAAAATAGCATCTTGGAGCAACCTGTACTTAAAGAACTGTAGGGCAGAGGTCATTTGCTGGGGTAAGGGATCATAACATCGCATAAATCGAATAACGTGCAAAGAGTAGCCGAATTGGCAGAAAGAGAGATCGTTATGTCACATCTCGGCAGGGTGCCCAGGCGGTTCTTTTTAATTTACGAATCATTTTATCTTATTATGATTTTCTGATTACGGCGGCTCTACCAATGTGTTCAATTAATGTGGCCGTTGTAGGTAGCAGCACGTTGTATACGAATGGATATTGTTTTATGCTTTTGTGGAACAGGAACGCTTAGAGGATGTAAATGTTAAATACAGAACAATTTATAGACTGGTATGCAATTTTGCACCTGCCGGTAATCTTCGGAATAGATCTGTTTATTCGAGCGGTCTGCCATGCTCCAGATGTCCTCTTGACGCCTCTTGTGATTCAGTACATAAAGCGCTATGCTGTGAGTATTTACGAAAATAAATGACACACACACACACATTCACATCACATCATCATGTAGGTTTGTATCATCGCATCATCAGGTGATTCTGCCCTGAAGCCCAATTGCGTTAAGGTAAATGATATTAGGTTTTGCCCGCGGCTCCACCCGCATGGATGTCGGTAATCGCGTAAAAAAGTATGTACTATGTCCTTCTCGATATCCCAGGCTATATTTGCCAAATTTCATGACGATCGGTTCAGCGGACAGACAGAGTTACTTTTGCATTTATAATATTAAGTAGGGATATACCAATGGCAAAGATCCCACCAAGGAGAATATTTCTTATTTTGACGACTTCTCTTTATTGTTTTATTTATTTATTTATTTAAAATTGCGTACATAACACCTTAACAGCTAATGCGCCAATGCGATGTTATTACTGACTACAAACAAAACAGTTCCAAAAATCCTCTTACTTACATTAATAAAAAATAAAATAAAAATAACAAGAAATTAATCTACCTCTAAATATTTTCAATGCACTTTAGTGCTACTTCTGTGAACTTCTTCAAGCTGCACTGAAATATATCCACCTCCATAGAAATAATATTCACCAATCTTATGGCTCGTGACAAGGGGGCAAACCTGTTCAGGTTTGTCCTAGAGGATGGCTCCAGCAGTGTTGGCGTCGGGCGACGCGAGCCGCCGCATCCGGCTGGCGCGCGCAGCCCTAGCTCTGCCAGTAGTTCAGGGTGGTGCAGCCAACCGCGCAGCACCCGAAACACAAAGCTACAAAGAGCGACGTCCCTCCGCACAGCCAGCCTACTGTACCCTACCATCCCTATTACGAAGAGACTCGGGTACAACAGCGGAAAGAAAGGATAGACGCCGTACTGCTTGAAATACAGAAACCGAGTGAATTTGTTCTGGATTCTTTCCAGCATGACTCTGTATTTAGTCTCATGGGGGCTCCAAATTATAGCACTCGTTTCAAGACGGCTCCGTACCAGCGCATTGTACATGATTTTAACTACTGCCGTATTCTGAAAGTCCTTGCACTGTCTGAGGATAAACCCAAGGTTACGGTAGGACTTGCTACATATATCTAAGATGTGCCCACGAAATTCCAATTCCGGAACCATCTCTACCCCCAGGTCCCGCACATGTGTGACTCGTGACATGACCGCGGCTTCCATCTCATACTGATGCAGCAGAGGTTCGCGAGCGCGAGTGTAGCTCATTATACTGCATTTAGAAATGTTAAAACCTAACTTATTATCAATGCTCCACTGCACTACCCTATCAACATCCTGTTGAAGCCGTCCACAATCCGAAGTATTTGCTACCGACAGGAACAACTTGAGGTCGTCCGCGAATAGCAAACACTTCGCCTCTTTTACGACTTCAGGGAAATCATTGACCATCAGAATGAATCCTAATGGACCAATATTGCTACCCTGACTCACCCCCGAAAACGTGAAATAAGGCTTGGAGACATATCCACCATATTCGACGTACTGCCGGCGATCACTAAGGTAGTTCGCAAAGAATTTTAGAAGGTGGGGTGTGAAACCAAATGCTGCAAACTTAGCCAACAGCACATCGTTGTCGACAGTGTCAAACGCCTTCCGAAAGTCGAAGTACGCAGTGTCCACCTGTCCCCCGGCGTCAATAACAGGCGCCAGGTATGTCATAAATGAGAACAAGTTACTCCCCGTACTTCGACCCGTACGAAAACCGTGTTGTGCGTCGGTCAGGCGAGAAGTTACTTGATCTGAAATACACTTGTGCAACACCGATTCAAACACCTTAGCACACGCCGACAGCACTGCCACCGGTCGGTAGCCACTAACATCAGTTCCCGAACCTCCCTTGGGAACTGGGATCACTCTAGTGATTTTCCATTGGTTGGGATATTGACCTAACTTTAAAAACAAGTTAAAAATGTGTAGTAATGGGTTTTCAAACACCATGCTACAGTCTTTAACTATGTAAGGGGGGATTCCGTCTGGCCCCACCGAATGCTTGGGCTTGAGGTGGCGGAGCGCGGCGCGCAGCTCGCGCAAGTCGATCTGACCAACGTGCACTCGCGCCGCGCCCGCGCTTCCGCCCGCCGCACGCTCCGCCTCAGCGGGGTCCAGCGCCGGGCGCACCTCGTTATACACTGAATGAAAGTAGGAAGCCAAACATTCCGCACACTCTTCGTCCCTCAAATCCTTTCCATCTTTTGTGACTCGAGTTTTGTTGCGATTAGTTCGCTTGCTTCTAACAAAATTCCAAAAAGATTTTGGATCATTTTTTATATTTGTCTGTAGCCTAGACAGGTAATCGTCATACGTTAACACTAATTTGTGTTTAACTTGGGCTCGATAGTAAGAAAATCGTTCGTAGTCGCTATAGGAACCCGTTATTTTGAACAACTTATGATACCTCCACTTTGTTTTGATATCACGTATTAAATCAGATGTGTACCAGTTTGGATACAGATATTTACACTTATAACCACTTCTGTTTTTTGATGGTGTGCATTTACTAATGGCTTCATTAACTACGCTATAAAAGTAATTTAATGCCCTATCGGGATCCGAAATTTTATATAATGCCTCCCAATCAACTGACTGCAAAATAAGGTAAAGTCTGGAAAAGTCACATTTGGTAAAATTCCAATTCTGTTCACCAAATAAAACGGAACCCTTTTCGCGTACAGAACACGGGTTGTGTACCGTCAATGGATCATTGAATCGTTGTTAGTACGTATAACTACAGAGCTCTAAATGTGAGTAAATAAGTAATAATGTAATTCTGGTTTTTGTCAATTAAATAAACTGTAATTAATTACGTGCCTGCTCAAGCTTCTCACCGTCTGCTTTAAAACATAGCTTTTATACCTTGACCTCGCTGAGGGTAGGTTTGAGTAAAGTAAACATAAAAAAATCACAACATTTTAAGCCTCCTTGGATTACTTTTCGCAACTTCCTCAATGACTTCGTTAGGTTGTAGACTACCGGAGATATCGCGGTGAATATACATTGCAGCAAGCCGGTTAACCTGTGTGCGGTCATTGTCGCATGTAGGTTAATTAGTATAAGCGAATAAAAGCTGCGCTCCACCTTACGAGTGGTTACTGGGAATGTAGCGAGAATTTGTAAAACAATTTTGATGATATTTGGGAAAAAATCATTTGTCTCTCATTGCGCTTCAGCTGTTGTTTTGGAGAGATGTTCTCTATCACTGCAAACCTCCTTCCAAAGAGTTATTTCCCCCGATAACGAGAGAGGATGAGGTAAATCGTCACTATAAACGCGTGCAGCTGCCACCATCGAGGTCAGAATTTTAGAGCCCTTAGTCCTAAAACTCGTATTATAAACACGACTTTTCAAAGGCTGCAAAGGTTCTCCTTGAAAATTTATTTCCCTTAATATATCACTTACCTATGACTTTTTCTTAACTTCAGTACCTAAAATGTCACTTAAAAAACCTAAACGGATATTGGGCTAAAGGGCAGAAACCCATTTCGGTGCCCATTCTCTATCATTACCATGGTACCGCCAGCTTCCAAATTCATGACGCTAAACTGTCCCACTCTTTTAACACAACAGATAGTAGCTACAAAGAATTGACATACCTACATTAATTTAAACTTTTCAATAATTTTTCAGTTCATAAATCTATAGCGAAACATATCGAAACCGAAAAAGACGATATTATCGCTCCCACCCGAAAAGAGGTGTTGATTGAACATACCACTCAAAATATACTACCGAGGGTTAAAGATGCGTTAACAGGAGAAAGCACTTATTTCACTGAAATTATAGACACGACTACGTTTGATATCGCAGTCGAAAATGAAACATACATACAATTTGATTATATTTCTCATTTGTATGATTATACAAAGCAAATCATTACTCCACGCACTAAACCACATTCTTGTAAAGATATTATGGTAGTGGACGACTTTGTTGAGTTACTAAAGAAAAAATTGAGCAACGATCCCTTGATCAAAGACTTAATATCGACTAATAAATCCATAAATGCTCATTCTGATAGTTCGTTTCATGATATTAGCGTGGCGGCATTTGTTGATAGAGTTTACAGTAAAAAAGAGGCTTCCACGACCAGAAAAGCAGTGTCAAATGACTATGTAAATTCTACATTCTTAGTTGATTTAATTGAAGCCGTAATCTTCAGAAATGGTGGTACTGTATATTTTGATGTTAGTAAATAATTTAAGACATTGTATTTATTAATAACCATGTCCTCTTTTTTAGACAAAATGCAAGTCTCTGAGGGTTATAGTGCAAATGCTCAACCTTTATCTTCAGTTAAACCTATCATAGTCCAGGCTGAATTAGCAGAAGTCAGGCAAAATGACGATTTTACTGGTCATTACTTTTTCCCCGAAGAAAACGAGGAAAGTATCACTGAAAGCACAGAATCATACTATGATGATATAAATTTACCTGTATCAGACTTGGTTTTGGAAGATTTAAAAATGAGCACAGTTACAAAAGACTTTTTGGATGACATTTTTGAATCCGATACCTCACCCGAAAGTACGACAGCACGTATTATATTGTCACCGGATAACATGAATTTATACAAAACTGGACAAGGCGTTATGAAGAAATTTTTACAAAATATCGCGGATAAACCTCATTTATACCAAAGTAATGAATAGGCCAATGTTAGCTGGTAATATTGTTGATAACAAGGTTAAAGATACGTTTTTTGTGATATTTCAGAAAATGATAACGCCTTGTTAAACATTAATGTCTATACTAAAAATAAAAACAGACAATATTTTGAACAACAATCAAAGCGGAATCGGAGGAGTCTAAATCTCAGTGGAAGTGACTTCCATAAGGATATTGAATGTACCTATGAATCCAGTGGCCAACACAAGAAAAACCTTAAAAAGAAATCTGTTTCTCATGTATCCAACAATAAGAGATTTGTCTTAACTTACAAGGGACTGGTGCGAAAGATAGCTGCTGATTTATTTAAACTAAAACTGAAAGATAGATTTAGTTGCTCGGCAAATCGATCAACATTTTTTTATTTTCAAGTTTTCTTATTATTTACTACAGTTATACATATTTTTATTTAATTAAGTACTATTACGATGGGTGAGAAAATGCTGATATTCACAAAAAATACGCATTATTATTAATTTATAAATAAAATGTATTTAAAAATATTAATAAAAACAAAAACATAACTGGGCTTGAGCTTATTGAATTGTTGCACGGACACTGTCTATTATAAAATTTATTAGCTTGGTTTAACTTGAGAATTTTATTCAGTATCAAGTAGTAAAGATTGCTGTATGAGAAGGAGCTCCGAGAGTTGTCACATTTGTCTTCATTAACTTTTACGCAATCGCTTTCTTCTCTCTTTTGTCTTTCATATTTTTCGGTACAAATACAATAATGAGTATTTGAAGGAGTGTCAGTCACACTTTCTGTATTAAATGAGTTAGCATTAGGATTACTATTAACCTTGGTAGTCAAAATGGGAAAATTTGTATGATCCAGGTACCTAAGTGGATGAACCGTTGCTTTTTTGGTATCAGAGTTTCGTCTTTGAACGTTAAGAGACCGACGCTCACAGTAATCTTCATCTTCTGGTGCAGGTTCACTGGAATCCTCATATGAAACGGCGGGTACTGTGGAAAATATTTTGTTTCGATCCATATAGTCGCGGGTACAAGTGGATGTTCGTGTACATCCGTCGACATACCCGGGTGGCGTTCGGGAGCCCATATCTATTGGTCCGTATACTGGACCTCGTTCTCCTTCCCCTTCTCCACCTTCACCGGGACCCGTGTAAGCCGTCCATGTACACGTTATTTTCCGAGTACAATGTTTTTTTCTTTCAAATTGTGTGTTTGCAGTATACTCTGTTGTTTTTACAGTATCTTTAGTAGTTGTAGTGTGTTTTATTGTAGTTTTAGTTGTAATACTATTTTTTTTTGTTGAAATCGTTGTACTTTCATGGTGTTTTGCGACGGTAGTAATTTTATTAGCAGAGGTTGCGGTAACGGCCTGTTTTACAGTAGTAGCTTTACTCTGTTTTTTGGTTGTAGCTCCCCCAGCCGCTTTTTTAGTGGCTTTAGTTGTCCGTCTTAAGTCATAATGTGCAAATCCATCGCTAATTTTTCTAAGATGCATTAATTCATCAAAAGATAAGTATTTCTCTGTTATGTGATCCGGCTGATAGTCAGCGTAATCTGCCAATCTAAGTGTTATTGGTTCTGTACTTGTCAACCATTTCGCTGAGTCTGTGTTTTTCCTCGATTTTCTATTTTTTTTATTTTGTAGTGTGGTAAATCTCATACTTTTTAGTTGAGGCGATTTGTGATGGTTATAATTTTCATTTTGCCAAAATGGCCTCACGGGCATTTGATCTTCTTGTTGACGTTTTTTTCGTAGGCCAGAATTAAAGGAACGGTACATATAGTCACGTTCTTGTGATTTAAATTTTGTATAGTCGTTCTCAACCTTATGTATTTGATCAGAATAATTTTCATCGTACATTGCTTTGTAAGATTTATTTTTGTCCGTGTTACTTACGAACGACATACTCCTCTGATTTGAATTTTCTTGTGGCATTTTGAGTTCGCCACTTCGAACGACTACATTTGGAATCATATCATAATACTGCAACGTACCAGCCCTTCTATAATCATTGAAATCATTGTTTTGCCTACGTGGTCCTGGACATATTGTTGTAATATAACATGTATTTGTAGAACAAGGGGTACTACAGGGACAATTTGTATTGTAGTTGCAGTTTGTACTTTTTGGCGGACAGGTTGGTGGCATACATGCGCACAGGTCAGGAAGTGGGGGGACATAGGGGGTAAAGCATGTGTGATCTTCCACCGGCTGAGTACATGATATTTCGGTACATGTAAATGGACACATAGTTATTTGTGGACAACAATCTGGTGCCGTTGTCGTGCATTGATTCAGGGCGCAATTATCTTGAATTGGTCTTATTCTGCGAGTGCATTGTGCATATTGATTAAATCTTCTCAAATTTGTGTTGGAATATGAGGTCATAGGTTCGGTTGAGTACTCATATTTTCTAAAATCTTGATTGGTATTGATTAATTTAGTCGTGTCGTAGTTGTGTGGCAGCGGTTCGTGTCCATGATAAAGGTGTGAGTGTCCGCGATCATGTGGGTAATGGTACTCATTAGTATTGCCTGAAATATTCATGAAACGATTCCCAATCATCTGCTTGCGAAATTGTGGAATTCGTTTAACTGCAGCTGAAATTTATTAATCAAGAATTAGCCGAAGGGCTTACCTTCCGACATACAGGTTTATCTGAAGTGGAAGTGAAAGAAGGGGTGCATTGATAGTGACCATACGGGCCACAAAACAGTTACTGAATGATATAATTTAAAAAAAAAGTTCCTACCATTAGTCTTGTTAGTAAGTATATGCCTCGTTTTCTGATTTCGCTGTTTGTTGTTAGAATTGTTGTTTACAAAAGTTTGTTTTAAGTTATTTCCAAGAGGATCAATTTCGTGCTTCACCGAATCGTTTGATAAATTGAGGATCCTGAGCACACTGTTCACTGGATGTCCTTGACTGGTTAATTTTGTATCTGTAATCGAAGTGCCATTAATCTTTTGTTGTCAGTATTTTAGATGATTATTGAACTAATGAGAATGATGAACTATTGCTTTTTGAATAACAGTATTAGTAGATACTTTGAATAACAATTATTAGCAGATAATTTATTGTAAGGGTCAAACTAAATTAGCAGGTAGTTTAGGTAGTTAAGTTTCCAAAAAAAAAAAAACTTCGCACTTCAAGTAACCACAACACCAACGGTTGACAAAAAAAAAACTTATAATGTTAACAAATCGAATCAAAATATTTTATTTCAGATAAACCTCACTCAACAAGACAAGATCTCTGACAAGATCACTAATGAAACGTCTGAAACTAGGTGCACGGCTCCGATCGGTTGTTTTCTATGGAGAAAAGCCGGCGCGACACCACACTTTCACGAAATAATGAATCCTGTATGATTCGGATCGGCATTATTGATAACATACTATCTGTTTTTTTTTAACCCCCGACGCAAAAACGACGGGTGTTATAAGTTTGACGGGTATCTGTGTGTGTATGTGTCTGTCTGTAGCATCGTAGCTCCCGAAAGGATAAATCGATTTTGAATGTTTTGTTTGAAAGGTGAATTAGTCGGGAGTGTTCTCATACATGTTTCATCAAAATCGGTTCAGCCGTTTGAAGATTATCAGCTCTTTTCTGGTTGATGAAGGGATTTGAGCATCTTCCACGGGTCTGATCAAGCCGAAATTTGGTATTCTGTTACTTCAATGATTTTAGAAGAACAAAGCAACGTTGAACTGATGCTGGAGCATCACCTGGAATTTCCAAGACACCCAAGTTACTCACCAACAAACAGCAGAAGTATCGTGTTTAGGCTCATTGAAAAGGTCTCAGTGAATAGGTTATGGATAAATGCTGATCAGGACGAGGATTTAGCATAAATTAGTAACTTCACTGTGGGAAACATACGCAACGCTGCGCAGATTTAAGCGAGACAAATTAAGTTGAAAAAGCAGGAAGTAAAAGTTAATTTAAAATTGACTTCACGGACGGTCAATAAAAACGCCAAACAGAGGAGCCCTGGCATTTTCATTAGCCGTCCCCCAACCTGACAATGCCTGGATCAAAATATTACCTACAACTTCAAAGGCCAATAAATATTATATTTTTATTTTTAGAGTTTTTGTTTGGGTCGGGGGGTTTTAAAAAAAAATGTGTAATTTAACTTTTTGGATGAATACTTGTATTTTACACGAATGGATAGAATTAGAAATGAGTACATATGAGGAAGTCTGAAAGTGGCAACGATACCTGAAAAGTTGTGTGGAAATCGGTTATCATAGTATGGGCATGTGATACGTAGGAATGAGGAAAATGTCGTGAGTTAAGTTTTGAGTATGACTTTCGATGGCTATAAGGGTAGGGGGAGACCAAAGAAACGATGAATGGACTGTGTGAATGATGATATGATTAGAAAGGGTGTGGTGACTACGGAGATGACAACTAATATAGAAGTGTGGATGAAAAAGACACGTTGACCACAAATATATACATTTGGATAAGGGCAGACAATGATGACTTGTTTTGGAAAAAAGAGATGTCTATACTCTGGGTGATCTACTATAAAAAAAGAGATGTCTATTTGCTGGGTCGTCTACTAATTACATAAAAGAGATGTCTATTTGCTGGATGGTCTACTAATTAAATAAAAGAGATGTCTATTCGCAGGGTGGTCTACTAATTTAAAAGTAATCATGTGTTGTTGCATGCATGCACATGCCGCCAAAATTTCCGTGCCACCTCCCTTTTTGGTGGCTGGCGTGGCGCTGATATTTATAGTTTGTACTGTTAGTAAACATAGGTAACTTAAGTTTAATCGAAAAAAGTTAAGGTACTTTATAAAGTTTTTGTGATTGTTAGTCAGGGTAAATTGTTCTGATTGTTTTTTCGACCTAATAATTGTATTATGGTTAGTTGATGCCTAAGAACGCAATGTACAATGATTGTAGACCCCCGACGCAAAAAGAGGGGTGTTGTGTGAGTGACTGTCTGTGTGTCTGTCTGTGGCACTGTAGCGCTTAAACGGGTAAACCGATTTGGGTGCGGTTCTTTTATTTAAAAGAAGGTTTTCTAGCGGTGGTTCTTAGATGAGTTTAATCAAAATCGGTTCAGCCGTTTGAAGATAACTATGCAATTATTATTAGCTCTTTTCTGATTGATGAAGGGATTTGAGCATCTTCCACGGGTCTGATCCGAGTCGAAATTTAGTATTTTATTACTTCAATGATATTAGACGAACAAAGCAACCTAGTGGTTTACAAATCTACAGTCTACAAAGCCTACAACGTTCTTGCATTTTTAATTTTTTGAGGGTAGGAAATCATCAAATAACTTCTCCCGATCTGGGTGGAGCGGGAAACGCACCTGTGTTCCTTCAGTTGCCTGTGCGGCAGGGACCACGGTATCTCTTTTGGACAACCTGCACCCCTGGCAGGCATTGGCCCTTGCGGACCCCACCAGTTGGTGCTGACATCTCTTTGAGGCGCACGTGGAACACCACACACCTTCGACCCTGGCTTGGTCCTTACCGGCCAGCGAGCTACCCATTACTAGCCATCCGCAAGCCCGACGCTCAGGGCGTCTCCTGCGGCAACTAGGACCGTGAGGGCGCATATACTGCTTCTCCCTCACGTGCGCCACCTCCCTCTTTGCGAGCATTACTGCTTCGCAGGAGGTGACGGCTACCCATGCACTCTCGCTCCGTACCATGGCCTGGACCAAAGCTGGCCGCGAGAAATCACAGCCGCCGATCGCCTCCACGAGGACACAGCGGTGCTCCGCCCATACGTTACGATTTATATTTTTAAATAAAATATAAAAACTTATTGAAACTCAATAACATGATTCGATATCTACCCATCACGACTGCGAAGTTTTGCTAGCTATTTTAATTTGACCCTGTATAAATAACGTAAAGTAGTTTAGCTACTGATCATAACTTATGGCACCAGAAAAAGTTGTGGCAGCTTGCAGCGCAGACAAACAAACGTTTCTGATTTCAGTGAGTACCTACCGCTGAACATAGACTTCACTAGGCTATTTACAAGAGGAATGCATCATGGCGAATCTTGGAATTATTCTTTTGCTAGGCTTTTGCAATACTAAAAACCATACGATGCTGTTAAAGGATTTGATACATTACATAATAGGGCTTTAATCAGCTGCGATTAAGGCTTTTCCAATGCCCAGAACCATAAAGATAGTGCAAGATGCAATGAAATAATTTGAAACATTAGGTACATAATAGGGCCTTAATGCGATGCCAAGAACCACAAACATATAACACAATGCTATGAAAGAATATGGTACATTACAAAATGTGGCTAATAAGTTGATATTTTTATAAACATAATAATATTACAGATTGCATTAGCTTCATAACCGCACAGTCCTTTATATTGATCATCTGGTACCATTCCAGTTTTACACTGCGTTGCGGGATATCCAATAGAATAAACTGGCTTTCCATGATTATTACCCTTAGGTGCAAAGTTACATACCAGCCTTTCCACCATTACATTTCTTTCATCTACCTAAAACATTTTATTTAGTAAGATTTCCCTTCTATTCTTGATTCGAAAATTAATTAATGAATTGGAACGATAAGTTATTTACGTGGAATTTAACTTTTCCACATCCGACAAATTCTGTATTAGCCCATAATAGCTGTGTTAAGTAGCTAGTCTTGAAATCCCGTGATCTGAAATAGTAATGAGGGACATAATAATTATTACAAAATGGAACATACACAGTACCTGACTGAAATGAGGTAAGAGCAAGAATTTAATTGCACTCATATTTAATCACATAAATTACATAATGAAATTCATATACCGATATCTGTTCGGCGAGGCACCCGATATCGATTTCTTTAGGGATATTATACAACGCCATTGAAGAATCCCAAGTACGATTATTAGTACCTACTAAGTGTTGTACGCGTTGTTTTGTTATTGTGACCGCAATATACAAAACAAAACGTGTGCGGTCCGGGGACCCTCGTCAGGAACGAGCTCCCAAAGTGCGTATTACACTATCCAATTTGTAGAAACTCTAACTAGGAACTAGGAACACTCTAATTAGGAAATTGGAAGCTAGTGACACCTTGGACTAAATCGAATTATAAACCGGACAGGCGACTCTTAAGCGCTTATGAAATAGAACTACGAGGTGTACGTTACCCTAGCAAGAAAGTGTCTCCTAGAGTTATATGAGTAGAACGTATAATGTGTGCCTTATCTGCTGTAAATGTGCCCCCACATAAAAAATGTGTGCCCCCTGTCGTTTTGGATAAAAACGGAAAAAACGATTCTTGCTGGGGTAACGTTTTTCTAGCAGGAAAATTCTAAACGAATGATCGGAGAGAGAAAAATTGTGCATGGCCAGAGAGCTTATATGTGTGCCAAAATGTGCCCCCAAAAATTAAATCTGTGCCCCTTTAGGTTTTCGAGATATTGCATTTCCTGCTGGAGTAACGTTTTGATGAATCGTATATCTCTAAAACTATTGCATGTGCCCCTGTAGAATAAACATACACGAGTAGCTCTTAAGGGGCACACCTTAGTGCCCTAATTACATTTAAGAAAATATTTATAGTTTTCAAGTTATCGCGGTTTTATGAAAACCCGAAAAAACATCGCAGCGCCTAAATGAGACAAGGCACAAGTTCGCTAAAAATTGTATTCGGTCCTTCTTGACCCTATTAATAACCATACAAAGTTTCAAAACTGTTCATGAATGCGTTTTTGAGTAATCTTGCTAAAAGTCAAAACGATGGTGTCTTAACTTTGACGGCAAAATACAAGGAACCGGCTCAATCCCAGATGTGTAGGTGTGAACCAAAATTGTGTGCCTTTAGTCAAAAATATATGGTGAAAATATTCAGCTTGGAATGTTTCGCATTAAGTTAATATTAACAAAAAACCAAAATATGTAAACAACGGCTGGTTATCCGACCAAATTCCAATGACTACTAAAAAGCGACGGATTCATACATATCGATGACCTTCTTTATTTGACGTATTATACCTAAGCTGTGTCCGTACAGTCGCGTTCAAAAGATTCGGGGGCTAATTAAAAATATATATTAAATGCACCTTGTGACTATTAAACGAAACAGCTTGTTGATGTGGAAATTATTATTTTTATTCCCTTAATTTTAATTCTTAAAGTAAGTATTGCATCAAATCACAGATTAAATTTCCTAAAAAAATAAATAAATAGGTAAAGTAATGAAAAAAATCCAAGTACTTGATAAGTGTACAAGTATTTTTAAATAAGTCAAAACAATGCCATTAAATACTTACCACTGCAGATCGTGCCATAAAATTCACCACCCCTACAACCACATAATTGTTATAAAATGCTTAATACGCCACTTTCAACCAACTTAAAAAAAAGTAAACAAACAGTATCAGTGCAACTGCGTGACTCAACGTAACAGTGTCCTTGGCGTCATAACATAACTGCAGCTGTTTACCAATACCAAGTAATAATCCAAACGGACTCCCTAGTCAATAAACACTTCGTACCTATTATTCATATTAGAGCGAAGTTACACGTAACTGTCTCTGTCACACTAACACCGTACGCGCACTAGCTGTCTCACTTTCTCCAAATTAGACAAAGCGACTCCTTGCGACACTACGTCAGCGGATGCCGCGGGGCCAGAGATATCTGCAGCGGTGTGAGGAGGCAAAAAAAGGAATCTTCTATTAAGGTGAATGCTCCAACCAGCCCGCGAAATTCAAATTTTCTTACGTTTTTTGGAATTTGCAGGCCAGTGCTAGGTTGTATGTTGATTAAAATATTATTCACGGTTGTAAGACATATGTAGTTACAGAATTATAATCATCAAAATCATCGATACTACGCTCTAAGTTCATAAAGCTATAGGAATGACTTTTTTTTTTCTGTTCCTACGCCTTATGAACTTGGAGGGTTGTATTGGTGATTTTTATGCTTATAATTCTGTAACTACATACGTCTTACAGCCGCGAATAATATTTTAATCAACATACAACCTAGTACTGGCCTGCAAATTGCAAAAAACGCAAGAAACTTTGAATTTCGCGGACTGGTTTGAGCGTTCCCCTTACTGATGAAAAACTTACTGTTAATTTATCTACCCTACGGCTTATCAATAAATATAATAGAAACAGCTAGTAGAATATAATCCAATAACAACTTTATTTTATTACTTATTACTTTTCTACTTCAGTGTACTCAGGCACAACACGTGTGAACCGGTTAGTGAGTAAAGTAAAGAAGGTCATCGATATGTATGAATCCGTCACTTTTTAGTAGTCATTCAAATTTGGTCGGATAACCACCCGTTGCTTACATATTTTGGTTTTTTGTTAATATTAACTTAATGCGAAAAATTCCAAGCTGAATATTTTCACCATATATTTTTGACTAAAGGCACACAATTTTGGTTCACACCTACACATCTGGGATTGAGCCGGTTCCTTGTATTTTGCCGTCAAAGTTAAGACACCATCGTTTTGACTTTTAGCAAGATTATTCAAAAACGCATGCATGAACAGTTTTGAAACTTTGTATGGTTATTAATAGCGTCAAGAAGGACCGAATACAGTTTTCAGCGAACTTGTGCCTTGTCTCATTTAGGCGCTGCGATGTTTTTTCGGGTTTTCATAAAACCGCGATAACTTGAAAACCATAAATATTTTCTTAAATCTAATTGGGGCACTAAGGTGCGCTCCTTAAGAGCTACTCGTGTATGTTTATTCTACAGGGGCACATGCAATAGTTTTAGAGATATACGATTCATCAAAACGTTACTCCAGCAGGAAATGCAATATCTCGAAAACCTGAAGGGGCACAGATTTAATTTTTGGGGGCACATTTTGGCACACATATAAGCTCTCTGGCCATGCACAATTTTTCTCTCTCCGATCATTCGTTTAGAATTTTCCTGCTAGAAAAACGTTACCCCAGCAAGAATAGTTTTTTCCGTTTTTCTCCAAAACGACAGGGGGCACACATTTTTTATGTGGGGGCACATTTACAGCAGATAAGGCACACATTATACGTTCTACTCATATAACTCTAGGAGACACTTTCTTGCTAGGGTAACGTACACAACTACGAGTACCTACTGTACTACTTTTACTAAATTGTTGCATCCCTATGTAACAATTTAGTAAAAGTTGTGCGGTCGACCTTTGTCGGACCTTTCAATCTCACTAAATTGGTTACAACTGTTCTAACTTCATTTACATCTTTCGATTTTCTAATTAGATTTCCTGCAAATTTGATAGTGATACTTGCACGCACACACACACTCATATAAAATAGAAAGAGACAGAGAAGAAGTCTGAGTAAATATTAAATACAGATTTTTCTCTCTCTCTGTATCGTACCACTCTTATCTTCTGTCAAAACGCGTATTAACGCGATTTTAATACAGAGCCGTCTAGTATACATTTTTAAAAGCTCTCTTAAAGTTGCCACATGTTGGATTTTCATTTTGACCTCACTATCGATATTGCTCGATATTACCTACTATGGCTACTACAGCTCCGTAGTAGCCTAGCCGTAGCCACAGTAGCCTATGAACTGACCAGACTTGTAGGGAATATCTGTGCAAAATTTGAACGAAATCTATCCGGTACTTTCTGCGTGATGCTGGAATATACCTATATTCAGACAGATAGAAAAATATCAAAAATAAAAAATTCCGCCAATAAATTCTCGCAAAAATTAATTCTAAATTAATTTTAAAATAATGTCGACATATTTAGCAACTATGTAGCGCTAAACCGTAGAGCCCCTGGCTGCGGTGTAGCTTACCCGGGACATAGGTTGTCACTGGTAGGCTTGACATAGACCCGTCGTTAACATGTGTTTTGTATTACGTAAACGGTTTGGCCGGAAGGGCAGCGGCAGAGACTATAAAAGTGACATATGTCACGTTGTACGGTCGCGGTCAAGAGTCCATTCTCATGCTAAGGGTTATATTGCTATGACTCGCGGTCCAGGCCGTACCTACAGCTGTGTGTATAAGTGATGTAACCAGACCGCACACCACAGTAGGTACTCACACACCACTGTCGTCGAAAGATACAAAAAACATACCGTCGCACAGAGTGTACTCTGTCTCTGTCTGTACTGTGTTACGTAGTAACTACGTATGACCTTGGTCGGTTCATACGATCGCTAAAATTCACCTTCTTATATCAAGTCTCGGTAGCTCGCAGCGTATTGTCATTGATTAAGAAACACAATGGTCTGGGTTCAAATCTCCCGAAGAGACTTTTATTTTTCTTTTCAACAATTTCATCAGTTCTTTTATTATTCGTTATACGAGAATGTTTTTTTTTAATTACTTAAATTATTATTTAAACAAAGGATTAAGAAGATTATGTGATTACAAAATGTTTATTCGTTATAATTTTATGAAGTAGGTTTAAAAATAACTACTAATAACTTCTTGTTAACAGTTTATTTTCTCATAAAGAACAATTATTGAAGTAAAGTAGCTAATTGGTGAACCATGATAATCAGGCTATTGTTTCTTAGTAATATAATAATATTGTGCTGTAATTACTACAATGTGCGGTACTCTAAAGAAATCACATTTTTCTACGCAAATCTACCCACGTAAAAATAACAAATGCAGACAAGTTGTCACAATACAATTAAATGACTCAGTAGTACTACTATTGGAATAAATCTACTGCGAGTGAGTTAGTTCTCTCAAACCTCAAAGTTAACAAATTGTATTTAATAGGACTTATCGAAGTTATAGCTTAAGTAATCATTTTCATTACGAAAAGAAGATTGAAACTTAACCTCGAAATAATCCATATTACGGATATGACACAATATTATGTGAATATTACTAAAATCAATAAAAGTCAATAATAATAAATATTTCTAATTTATATCTTAATGTTAATGTTTATGTTTTTTGAGCTGGTTTTCCATGATGCAAACCTTCTGCGTGGAGTGCACAGCGCACTATGAATAATTTGGCAAAATGTCTTGTCTTTTTGAAACCACTTGTGCTGTTGCTTTCTTTTATAAGCTGGGGTCTTCCACTTTGCGACGGGCAAGGCTACCCCCTTCCTCATATCTTTTCATCCACTGACTCACAGTATTTCACTAAAACAAAAAAGGGGTACTGTTAGGCTACTAAACAAAATACATACTAATATGTATTACTATTTAGAAACAAAATTATTTGAAATATAAATTTCACATAAATATTTAATCTAGGAATTAAATTTACTTTGAAATTTTATATTTTTCTTCTATTTAGACGTTATGATATTTATAAAACGTTTAAAAATTACTACAAGGATCAGCAGTTATACTTTAAATAAGTGCTTAATAAAATAATTAAATCATAATACTCACACTCAGGCCGGTTTCATCAGTTATTTGTGATATTTAAGTCCGCTTTTATGCAGCGCAATAATATTCGCTTTCATTTCTATTATTCAATTTGCTTACATTTTAAAATGAACTAGAAGACCGCTAATAGATTAAACACACGTCACTAGCACACAATAACAACCAACACCGTTCTATATGTCACGTCGAATGAGTCGTAAGTTAACTATCATTTAAATTTATTTAGGTTTCTGTGGGTATAATGATAAAGTTTTACGAGTTTAGTGAACAAGACGAATAGAACAAGAAACTATAGTCAAAAGCGATTTTTAAAACAATAAAAAGGCTAGCACACCGCGCGTGGGATTCGAACCCGAGACTCGTTGCGCACGAGGGCGCTAATCCTAGTACAGTAACCACTAAGCTATCACGTCATTTACTTTAACGGTTGAATTTATGGAATACAATCATTTGTAGACGTATGAGAGTGTGTGTGTCTACAGTATAGAAATTACTTAATATAAGAAGGTCGTAAGTTAAACCGTAGTGTCAATCTATTACTTTTTGAGATTGGTACTCCGCTTTTGGATCCTACTGTACCTTGTGCTCTTTGGAGCATGTTGGGACATATAATAAAAATGATTAAGTTAGGCACAACAACATTACTTTGGTATCTCTCTGTAAATTTGTACTTTAAATAAATAAAACATTTATTTTCAGAATCACTTCCATATTTGTTAGTAACAATGTAGACTTACAAACTAGTGTTAGTAACATTAATACACGCCGATCCTGGGGACTGTCTACTTGACTGCGTGCAGTCGTATCCACCGCTCCAAGATCGGCGAGTCCCACCTATCAGTTAACGTTCTAAGAATGGTATTGGGGCTGCCGCGAACACGGCGTAGCAGAGATGCGCATCTCTTGCGCATGATGGCCGAAAAACGATCAACACCCGCGTCGCCAATCGACGCACTTCAGAAACGCGACATGTTGTTGAATTGTATGAGCAGGCCACTATATGCCCTTTGCTTAAAGTTCACCCACAGGCTACACGTGTAAAAGGATTGGCAGTACGCTTTGAAAAGCGCCACTTTAATCTGAGCCGTACAACGTGCAAACCTGTGGGCCAACATCCCACATCGAACAGGCAGCGACCTGCGCTCCCGCTCTACATCAACGTTATCTTTCAGATCGTCTGAGACCCAATGACCTAGATATTTAAAATTTGCGACGCTTTTTAGAGGTCTGCCGCACAGCATAAGGAGGAATTGTGCTACAGCATTTACTGCCTGCTTTAAATCCCATGAATTCGCTCTTCGGTGCATTATATTTGAGCCCATGGGTCCAAGCATACGATTCACACACGTTAATCAGTTTCCTTACTGCCCTGATCGATGGGCTCAGCAGAACCATATCGTCTGCATAACTTATATTATTAATGCGTACATCATCAATATGACAGCCGATTCTGGTTCTGCTAAGCTCATCGATCAGATTATTCATATACAGATTGAACAATGCGGGCGAGGACAGCCTCCTTGCCTCACTCGACACTTAAGCCTGTACTTAGCTGAAAAGGAGTTAGCCCATCTGACACGGTTCTGTTGATTTGCATACCAAAACTTAAACAAATTGATTACTTCCCGGGGCACATCCGTCTCACGCTGCATTTTACCCCATAGCACATTATATGATACAAGGTCAAACGCTTTTGACAAATCTAGGTAACACGCAAATACCAACTGATGTCTTTCTGCAGACTGTGCAGTACTATACAGCATAGTACTGCACAGTCTGCTTAAGACTAAGGATAGCACTCTCTGTAGATAAACCGGGCCGAAACCCGAATTGAGCATTGTTTATTTTTAGGAGTTTATTAAGCTGGCATACAACCAGACTGTCCAGTACCATAGCAATTATCGTCGCTAAAGAAATCTATACTAATATATACAGAGGAAAGATTTGATTGTTTGTTTGCATTGAATAGGCTCCGAAACTACGGAACCGATTAGAAAAAATATTTCACTGTTGGGAAGCTACACTATCCTCGGGTGACATAGGCTATATTTTATCCCCGTATTCCCACGGGAACGAGAACTATGCGCGTGAAACCGCGGGGCGCTGCTAGTAAGTCTATAATTTGAAAGTACAGACGAATCGCCCGTTTTATTTTTGACGATCGGTACAACAGTTGTACGCATTAATTTTTCAGGTAAATAAGAATGACCTAGACATAAATTTAAAAACATACACAAAACTCGTGGCAATGGATCCCGGCATGCTGCACGTGCTCGACGCTGAGGCCGTCATGCCCGGGCGATTTTCCTATATTCATGTTGTAAACGTGACGCTTCGCTCGGAGCAGACGGTCCCAGAATCGGGCGCTTGCAACTGCGGCTCATTGCTTAGGGGTGATTGTACTCTAAAATGCTGCCGAAACAGATCCACAATGTTACCCTGGTCATGTACTCGTACCTACACCTTCGACGCTCACGGGAAGGCTCGGCTTATGATTTAATTTGTTTGTTGATTTCCAGAATTTACAAAAATCTTTGTTTGAGTGGTGTTAAGCAATTATACCCATTATAATTTGGTTTTGATTTGCTTGACACCATTTTAATTTACATTTGAATTTATTTCTGGATTCGTTCATGTCATAAAAAACTGGATCAGAACTGGGCTTAGGCAAGATTTGATTGTTTGTAATGGATTAACTCAAAAACGACTTAACCGATTTAAAAATATTTCACCTAAAGCTAAAATTATACCGGAGTAACTTAGAGCTATTTTCACGTGAACAAAGTCGCGGGCGAAGTGATTGTTATAAAATAAACTGGCTTTACTACGTAAATCTGTGTATATTTAAGTACTTACTCATTGTAATAAGCGACGCTTCCAGTGTAATCTAGAACCTGTATGAACCACATCTCCACAAAACCTTTGACGCTGAGGCCGGGCGAAGGACCCACAACGCTGCCAACGTTTTGTCCCACTTTTACATTTTCTGAAAAATCGTTTACTTATTTACTACTTACTACTACTTTAGTTATGGTTCAAGGGGAGCCTGCGAAATTCAAATTTTCTTAAGTTTTTTGCAATTTTCAGGTGCCAGGTTGTATAAGTTTTTTTTCATGAAATAGTCATCGAGGGGACAAGCCCTCCTGCTCCATCCGAGCGGGAGAAGTTATTTGATGATATCCCACCCAAAAAAAAACCTATCACTCTTGTATCATAAATTCATAGTACTTCAAGTACAATTTTCTAATATATCTGCATCAGTTAAAATCTTGATAGACCAAATAAAAAACCAACAATCTTATTTGTTCCGTAGGGTGGTATCCTAAAAAAAAGAAAAAAAAAAGGGGATCGTAATGATGATTTTAATAATTATAATAACTCGATGACCTAATATTGATAATACCTTCTTTGTATTGTTTTCTTTATATGTGCAATTTTACTACGTTTCATTAATTTAATTTTTAATTAAGTGACCATTTTTGACAGTTTAAGGAAATTCTAATTCTGTAAGTTCTGTAACCCTTTCACATGTTATTTTATTCCAATTCTGTGACTTTTTATTTTTATGCTGAGAATGTATTCTTCTCTGTGGCAGGATTGTGAATTGTATTTTATTTGAAATATGGGTGTTGGCTGAAATAAAAGTTTCGTTTATTTTTATTTATTTATTACTAGCTTTTGCCAGCGGCTCCGCTCGCGTGGATGTCGGTTATCGCGTAAAAACGGAGCCTATGTCCTTCTCCATATCCCAGGCTATATCTCTGCCAAATTTCATGACGATCGGTTCAGCGGTTTAGGCGTGAAAGCGCGACAGACAGACAGCGTTACTTTCGTATTTATAATATTAGTAGGGAGTAAGGATATTAGTAGGGATAATTCTGTAAATCGATACGAATATGGACGCCAAATTTGTCACGGTCGCGAATTATATTTGAGTCAACATAAAACCTGGCACTGACCAGAAAAGTGCAAAAAAGTAACAAAATTTGAATTCCCGGTGCTACCCCGGAGTTGTCACCTTAACTTAATTGACTAGGTCGATGTTCTGGTCGACTGCTGAGCCCCCGGGATACTGAGTTAAGTCAAGTTATTTTTAGGTTGGTCTAAGAGATATTGGATATTTTTTAAATACTAAGTAGCAACCCGGTGTCTAAGTTTGTGACTGGTTACTGTGCAATGAATTCGTGGGTGTTTACTCCAATGTAATAATACGACGTAACGTGTTAAGTTACGTTACGTTACGTCGTAGCCAACGTAGCAAACATAATCGCATTTTTCAATTGCCTATAAAAATGCCTAATAGAAAGCAGATTACAAGGGACTTATCTTTGGTAAACCTACTATAAGGTATTACCTGAAAAAAAAAAAGGACAGGCGGGAAATGGAGGCGATACGTTCAGTGACGTTATTTTAAATTGAGATGTTAGTATATATTTTCAACATTTGTCGTCGAAGAGCTTACCTAAATCTCTGCATTGATCTTCTCTATCTGGGTACATCGCTCGATCGCATTGGTCAGCCCATCGTTGGGCAAAAGTAGCCAACTCAGGTGACCAGTGCTGAAAACAGAAATATTTGTGATGCAATTTCATAGTTCGAGTAGAAAGTATGATACAAAGGGATATTTTATACTTTGAGTCTGTCAAAGTGAACTTTACTTACGATTTTTTTCATATTAGCAGCGTGTGGAAGGATTTTTGAGTAACCCATAGCAACAAAGTTTCTCCGTTCATTTATTCTGTTGACCAGTTCTTTGATATCGTGGCTCGTGAGTTTAGCTGAACTGGCGTATGCTGAGCAGGAAACACTGGGCCCTGGTGCCTACAAACACACATCACAAATCATTAAAATTCTCACAAATGTTTAGTATAATGTCACAGCTGTAATACCTTGTATTTGCAAAGTGTGTGGTTGAGACATATTTCACAGAAATCAGTCAGATTCGCATAAAAACCATTGATACAACCTATCAATACGATTAATTTAACAATTATCATAATAAATTAATAACAACAATACATAAATATCTATTTCCAACGTTTAATCATGACCATCGTGGCCATCTAGACAATGTGGAGCTGGTTGACTACTCCCTTGTGACATTTAAAATGTACTCTTTTATATTCACTGGTTATGTTTTTTGTTTTTCCATTTTTAATGCTTTCAATTTATTTTTCCGGGACAAATAATTTCGTTTTGAATAAAAACAGTCCTGGCGATGGCCAACAAACTGACAAGGATCTAATCTTTCAAGGTAATGGAGCAGTGAAATTATATTCAAAGAAAATGTCACTTTAACGAAGCAAAATATTGCTTGCCTATTAATAATATACATTAAATTTGTATTCCAGATTTACAAAATGATTCATCAGTTTTTCCAACACGCAAATCAGTTTACAGTATACACAATTTTACAAAAACGCAGAGCTCTAAATCGAAATTTATCAAGTTGAACAAACAACTATCAGATGTAGTTCCTATAAAGCGACACATCCAAGAAAATGACGAGGAAGATAATCCATCAATGTTCAAAAGTACTAAAAACAGTATTACAACTTTGACACTAGAATTTAAACGAAAATGGCCAGTAGTAGAACTTCTTTCCCATTCAGATGATTTTAAAGAGAATTCGCAATATTTTGACGAATTTGAAAAAAAAGAATTTCCTTTCATCCATGATATTGAAAATGAATCTAAAGTTAAAGAAATTCCCCCCAAAATTATTAATAGACATTTAGACCTGCGAAAAAATTATTCAATGGATAAACCTGTTGGCTTAAGAAGTTTACCTCAAGAAAAATTTCCAGGCGTTAGCTGCGAAGACGGTGACACATGCGTGTGCAAGCTTCCGCCTAAGACGGGTAAGACATCCCCAAAATGTTCTACTAATAATAAATGTACAAGAACTACAATAGTGTACTCATTGGTGAACTTCTACATGCCTTATGAAATAGTTAACATTCCAACAGGCACTCCGAAACCAACAACTACCACAAAGGCTACAACGACGCGACCGCCAAGCTCTATAGGCATAGACTTTGAGAATTTTCCAATGGGTATTCCCGTGGGTGTTCCAATGGGTGTCCCAATGGGCGTTCCAATGGGTATACCTCCTGGTTATCCAGCGGGCTATCCGGTGGGGTATCCAGCGGGGTATCCAGCGGGTTATCCAGCGGGTTATCCAGCGGGTTATCCAGTCGGCTTTCCAGCAGGCTACTACCAACCAAATATCCACGAGGAAACTCCAAAACCTAAGAAACCATGTAAAACGGAATCAGATGATTACTTATACGATGATGATGATGATGATGATGATGATGAAAATATTTGTGTCTATGACGAAGATTCAAAGAAAAGAAAACATGAAAAGAAACATAAGGGTGACGTCATCATTGATGTAGAGTATGACATAGGGGAAAGAAAACCAAACCGGCACTCTAAGTGTCGAGATAGCCACGAAGACTTAGCAACCGATATTTTCAACGATTTAATAAAATCATATGGTGACACAGTTATCAAAAACTGTTATTGTTGTTCGGCATCCTCTTGTGGTATTCAGTTTAAAATAGTTTTTCTTTTGTTAATATTAGAGACGTTTTGTTAAGCTTCTTGGTTAAATGAGTATTTATCACAATGGATTTCATTTAAGTCTCTGTGAATTCGTTAGCTTTTGTTAAGAATGTCGACGTTCATATGGACGTAAAAATATTGCGGCGGGATTTTGTCGCGCAATGGATTTTCATCTCTTTGTGTTGAACCGAACATTGAAAATCCAAAGAATCCAACAGCTCCAGTGCAAGATAAAATCTCGCCACGGTTTATTACGTCCGTCTGGACGTCGACAAAACGACAAACTTGCACAGGTATAAGGGTTAGGGACAGCGCTTTAAAGCCGAACTTTTCTAAAATTTGATGTGTCATATTAACGGTACACGGTACAGTAGACGGCACATTGTTTCAGTGCTGGTTATAAAAGAAGAAATAGATACTGGTGATGAATTATGGCCACAAAAAAGGTTGGTTAAAAATTAAAACGCGAATACTGAAAAATCACGCTGTATAAAGTATGAGACTAGTAAATGTTCTCTCTGTTCCTTCAAAGCTTTTGATCGCTCACTACTATTACAATTAGAAGTTATTGTTTAGGTGGCATCAGACCACGGCTTTTCAAAAAATAGCAGTGTTAATCGACTTTTGTCGTTGACTTCACCTGTCATGGATAACATATGTGTGTTCCCTTTGTAAATTTGTCATACTTAAATTCTATTAGTAATCAAATATCCCCTTGTTTCCACGAAAGATTGGGCAGAGATGTACCTAGTACTTACACCTATATTTCGCCAGTTATGTTTAAGTTTTAAGGGTCAAGTTTATTGCCATCAACTGGGAACAAATCTAAGCTTCGGATTGCTACTTTCCGAAGTATACTATCCAATTAATCACCCGTTAAGAAATTGCGCTCCTGTTAAGCCGTCATCGAGGCGTCACTAACTTCCAATCAAAATTCGTGGTCAAATGATTACGTCTTAATTGCCATCATCTAAACAGGTACTTAGATTTATTCGGTCTTTCATAACGTGAGATTTAATTAAAGCATCTTTATGTAACTAAGCTTACATTAGACCTTGCTTCTCAATTCATATCCAGCCGATTTTGTTCCCACTGCTGGGACACAGGCCTCCTCTTAGAGGGCGTGGGTCGTAGTCCACCACGCGGCCTCAGTGCAGGTTGGTAGATTTCACATTTCTTCGAATTTTCGGTTCTAAGACATGCCGGTTTCCTCACGATGTTTTCTTTCAGCGTTTTGAGAGCAGTGGAGATGAAATAATTTACACAAACTTAAGCGCCAGTCTGGGTTCAATTAACACTGGGCCATCAGTGCCCTCGACCTTACTTTTAGCAGACGAGCTTAATACAATTAGTGCTTGGTGAGACAAGACATTGGCAAAAGCGTCGTACCGCAAAATGATATAGGTTGCTATTCAGTGCTGATGAAAAATATTTTAAACAAACTTGCTATCTTAACTATACAGGGTGGCGACGACATCGACGCGCAAGCTGATATTTGATTTAGCATTTCAAGTACCTAAGGATTTAAAATAAAATCATACAGATATATTATGGATTGTAAATAAGTAGGTAAAGATTATAACTTTTGAAAGCTCTTTTTACTGCCTGTTCCAAATAACATGATGTTTAGTAGCAATGCTTCGTAAAACGTAAATTGACGCCCTTATTATTTGGTCCCTCAAGAGGACTATAAAAAACATTTTACGTTCGGGGTCTATCTGTCCTTCGCCTATATAATTTATCGTAAAGAGAGCTATTCAGATTGCCTGCATTACGATTTATATAGGGCAGAAATAAAATTATTATGTATGAATATTAAGTTTAATATTACGACGATCTTACACGATACTTAAACCATATTCTTACCTGTTTTTGAGGGACTCGTGGCTGTATAATAACAGGTGCACAGGTCAATCGAAAGTTAAGCTACACTTGCCGACATATCGAAAGCAAGTGCTTTAAGCCGTGGATCCCAACTGGTCGATCTCTGACAGTACTTACGGGTAGTCAGAATCCCGAAAGTCTGACCACCTGTCTTACAAATGGGTATCGTATTTCCCAGTTACTGGGTTGTAGAGGTCATTTAAGCAGTCGCTACATGTAAAATAGGTACTAGTATCCGGCTGCATCAGATGGTGACCTGTTTTTTAATCCGGTTAGACTGGAAGCTCACCCTTATATACATAGTTGGGTAAAGGCTAGGTAGGACCTATTATTTACAGGCTACTCGGGCTAGATAACGTTACAAATATTATTTATTTATAATAAGCACACCAACAGCACTGTCACTTACATTTCAAATAAACTTAGGTACATTTAAGAACGGCATTTCAGTAACCGTGCAAATAACAGGTATGCATGAAATTGATATAGTGCAAATTAGAGACAAGAAAAAATAAAAGTGTGTCCAGTAAACCTAAATCTAGAACACTATAAAAACTAAACACTATGAGCTATATAGGCGTACATTGTTAATATAGGGAGCGTCTGTATGAAACGAAACTCATTAAGAAAACCTCGATAGGGTAAACCGTCAAATTGGACCTTTCATTATATAACCTTGCCATACGTGTTAGAGGGCTATTAAAGGTGCTGTTATAGGTTATGACGACATACTAATGATAAAAAATATAATTACGCAAAATACCTAAGTCTAGACATTATTTTTTGAAAGCTATTCTTGAGGTTTTTTAGAAATATTTCTTAGTCGAAATAAGTAAAGTAAAAAATAGAGCTCAAATAAATATTTTAAGACGAACATAAATTGCTGCAGCTTTGTTTTCAGTTAGCCATTTAATTAATTGAAGTTTAGCATGTAAATAATACTGCCTTAAGCTTTTCAAATTGGGCACGCCACGATTGCGGCGGTAAGTCCCCTCTTTGAGGAGTGGTTTGAGAGGCGGCATGGCGTCCTCACCTTCCGCCTGACGCAGGTCCTCACCGGACACGGTTGTTTCGGGAGGTTCCTGTTTCGGATAGGGCGGGAGGAAACGCCCGGGTGTTTACACTGCGAAGATCGCCCTGAGGACACGGTGGAGCACACGGTGGCGGTCTGCCCTGCTTGGGCGGAGCACCGCCGTGTCCTCGTGGAGGCGATCGGCGGCGGCGATCTCTCGCGTCCGGCCCTGGTCCAAGCCATGGTACGGAGCGAGAGGGCATGGGGAGCCGTCACCTCCTTCAGCGAAGCAGTAATGCTCGCGAAGAGGGAGGCGGCGCACGTGAGGGAGAGGCAGCATATGCGCCCTCGCGACCCCAGCCGCCGCAGGATACGGAGACGCCCTGGGCGTCGGGAATCCCAGGCCGATTTCCGGCCACCGTAGGCATGGGCTTGCGGACGGCGAGTAATGGGTAGCTCGCTGTCCGGTAAGGACCAAGCCCAAGTCGACGGCGCGTTGTGTTCCACGCGCGCCTCAAAGAGATGTCAGCACAAAAAGTGATGGGACCCGCAAGGGTCGATGCCTGCCAGGGGTGCGGGTTTGTTCGAAAGAGACACCACAGCCCCTGGCTTAAGGGCTACTGAAGGAACACGGGTGGGTTTTAGTCAGTAAAAGTCTGACACGCCCTCCTGCTCCACCCAGAGCGGGAGAAGTTATTTGATGATTTCCCACCCAAAAAAAAAAAAAAAAAAAAAAAAAAAAAAGCTTTTCAAATCAAATCAAATCAAAATATTTTATTTCGTATAAACCTGCATGGGCACTTATGAAACGTCAGAAGCTGGGTGCACGGTTCCAAATTGTCGCTTCCTATGGAGAGAGCCGGCAAGAAACTCCACGGTTACTCTTTTAAAAGATTGGCTTTAACAATGTTTTCAAATTACACAAATTACATACAATTACAGTGCCCGCCCATGTAGGTTTATATGAAATAAAATATTTTGATTTGATTTGAAAGATTCTTCTCATCAGCCGGTTCTACCGGGTCACCTATGTAACCACTTAAGAACCTCGCTGAATGATGACACTTTAAACATTCTTTCAATCTTACGGTCTCATTACCAATGCACCAAAAATAAGAACAGAGTTTAATTTATCGTTTCTTTAAGCCAGATGTTTTGTTGATTGTCAGATGTTTTAATTATTGGTGTTTTTTTTTAGTTTGTGGGGGTTTTTCGTTTTATTTTAGTGTTCTGTGATATAGCACTAAAGCTGATTACAAAGACTGATTAATAAAGACTTTAGAATCACAAAAATAGGTTTTATTTAATAAAAATCGAAATAACCGAAAAAACCGGAAAACCGGATTTGAGAAGAAATAAAAATCGCCAAACCGGTTTTATAATATCCCTGCGGTTTTGTGACCCCTACTTGCAACAGCAAACATTTTCGGGTTTTGGATTTTTGAACAGCGTTTAGAGGACTCTTTCGATAACATTTATTGATGTTCCATTCAGTACAGAAGTATTTCGAATGGATGTGAATAGCTATGCAGGAAGTAGTTATTTTCCTTACTGGACTTAGCAAGATCACCACAAAGAGGTTAAGAGATTAGGTCCGTTTTAACCAAATATCGCTACGTTCTAGTAGGTAGGGATGTCTTTTGCACTGTACATAGATTATTTAGATGAGGGAGGAACCCACCACGAGTTCTATAAAATTACTGGATCATCTGGATTACTTAAATCCAGGAAAAAACTCAAAGATCCATTGCGAACTACCTACTCATCTTAAACTTTGTAAAGATACATTCCAAAAAACATTGTGCCAAAACCAAACGTTTTCAAATCCTACAGATTATTTCCTTCGAGAAAGCAATTCGTCGTAAGGCATCTGCATATTATTATGATTTATTTTAATTTTTACGCTTCCTTTGAATATAAATCAGGGCTTTTCAATTACTTTTACTTCTATTTTGGGTAAACTTGCCATTGATTACTTTTCCTGAATTTTAAAGTTATTGAAAACAATATTAAAACTTGTTGTAGGTATCTTGCAGAGAGTGATGGGATGCAAATATGATGGAGGAGGACTTTGTCCATAATCATTAGCACCCATCGTTGGCCTTCCTAATTGTGGGCGTTGTTTGATAGTGTTGGATAAGGAAAATAGATACGTACGTATGCCTAATCAAATTATAATTCCAATCCAACACATACAGCTAGGTAAGAACGTAATGCGCAATGGTTCAGTGATGTCCGCACGCGCCGACCGCCAACAGAAAAATTACTCAAGATTCGATAGTCGATTGACGGCGCGCACCCCACCAACTCCATCGAGCGCCACCAAATGGCGCTGGCGCACACTGGTCCCAAATTAAAAAAAAGTGGACATTGGTAGTAGACCGCTGATATTTTTTTTTCTTGTTGATACAATGATAACAGATAAGGCAAAAAAATATTATTGTCCTACTTCAAATACTTTTCTGTAAAAAAAATATTTCTTTTTTTTTTGTATGGGAGCGATTACATTTTACTCAATTTCTCAAAAAGTTTAAGCGATGTCGAGATAGCAATCACATATGTTAGAAAACTAATAATTCTGAGTATTTGGCTCGAAGAAACTTATTGCTTATCTCTGCGTACTTTCGAGATAATAGTGACAGAAAATAACATTTTTTTTTAATGTTAATTGTTTGCTTTTTTTTTAATCATAGCCTTACTTTAGCACATAATTATAATGTATGCGTAATGTCAAATAAATAAAAAGAGACTTCTCTGTAAAAGAGGTTATGGTGGCTCACTAATGACTGAAAAGCTATGACCTTTCTGAAGGAGTATTTTCATCAGTTTTAAAAAACAATCAAAATGAAGACAAATAAAGCTGCAAACATAAAGTTGAATATGTTCACAAACGATTCTGAAAAAATATTATGGTGAAAGATTAATATTTGGGTCTATATTCTCTTGAGAAATCTCTATTTCCTTGTTTTCCAACGAAAGCAATTCATTGTTCAAGATCAAAGCACTAGCCTCTGGAAACAACTGTTTATGTAAACGAGCAAACTTTGGTTTGATATGGCTGATGTAAGGATCTGAGCTAATTAGAAAGCTGTGGATAATGTCTAAATTAGTCTGAACTCTACCGATTTTTCTTGTATGTGCCATTCTAACATTCCGGAAATCTTTATTCCTCGCTTCGGAAGCTTCTTCGGAAAGCATGCCTATCGGAATAAAGGAGAAATTTTCACAAATATCAGCACCGTGTATCAACAATTTATGGACACTTGAAGGCATGTAATACCATGGATATAAGTTTACATACAGCATTGCTGTTTCTTTACAATATTCCCTAAACAAGTTGGTATTAAAAAGTTGACCAGATGAAATTGTTTGTGAAATGACTGCAAATCTCTTGATTAAAACAGGGTGGATACCCGTTATTTCAGCAGATACTTCATAATTTTCAAAAAACCTTCTTGCCGTGTTACCGTCATTGGTTGTACCAAATCCCTGTTTTACTGTGTCAATTAACAAACCAGTTCTTTCCCGGAATTCTTCTTGTGTCAAATTCTTTTTAATTTCTTTTAACAATTTATCTTCTTTTCGTGCAGCCTACTTTTTGAAGTCTAAGTTGTACGAAATGTGTAAAATACATTCCATACATCTTATCCACATATGAAGCGAAGACAGACCATATTTATACATATCTTCTCTGATGAGTCTTTTGGATACAAAGTCCAAGTCATTAATTTTGCTAGGTAGGGTATTGCAAATATTACAAACAGCTGCAGAAGAAGTATTGGAAATCACAGTAGAAATTTTCCCATCAATCATAGTCATGTACAACACATGTTTAATATCAAAATTATCTACAATTGTGGGAACAAGATTACGAATTTCTTCCTCTAAGGATGTGCATCCTTTCCTTCTTTATCAATTCATTTGTTTCTTTTGCAAATATAAAGCCAATTGGACGACAATAGTTTGTTGAAGAGGGAGCAGGATTTTGCCACAAGATAGTACCACTCTCTTCTTCCAAACGAAGCGGAACCAAACTAATCATGAAAACTGAAGAATCGTCAATTTTAGTGTCGGAGTGTGACTTTTGTTTATAATTACTTTGAGAAGATGACCCGTCAAAACCCCATTTGCTTATTAGTTTTAGCGATTTTTTGTCGCCAGAGTTGTGCTGAATTGTTTTTAATATCCTATTGGTTGTCAAATCTAGAAGCGATTGAAGTCTTATCTTAGCATCAGATTCAGTTACAGTTATGTCTGACTCTGGAGGATAACAAGTTTTTTTAGCTTCCAGGAGCTTTTGATAGGATGGAAGACCATACATTTTCTGTGAAGCAAGAATAGTTCTTAAATTTCGATATTGCCATTTTGACAAATTTGTTGAGGTGTAAAGCGCTAACGTTTTATCATCTGGTAAACACGGTTTGTCAGTCTTTTTAGCGAATAGTACATCATGTACCATCTCACATTTTTCCTTGTTTTGGCTGAGTTCGTTTAATATAGCTGCTAATTTTGTTTTTTTAGACTCTTTTAATTTGGCACATAAAAGCATAAACTAATTCCTCCTCTGTGTGATCTAGAAGTGTTAGAGAACGCCTTTTCTTCTGTTTATCAGATATATCAACAAATGGTTTTTTACTTGTACCACAACTTAATTGATGAGTATCCACTTGCGTTTCGAAATTTGGAATTACTTCCTCGGCAACTTTAAAAATGCTGCTTAAATCGATATTTTGACATTTTGGCCAAACTATTTGGGATTGTAACCAGTCTGAATTTTTGTTAAGAAAGGTCTTTTGAGCTCTACTGGAAGCAGACCATCTTTTTGAGATATTACTTGAAAAATTACGACAAAATAATTTAATATTACTCAAATCTTCGGAAGACAATTCAACACCAATACGTTCAATAAGGGCATTAAATAAAAATTCGACATTTTTAAAACCACCTCCTGATTTAAGAACAACGTATAAGTCTAAGTTGGTGACAAATGCGGACATATTATAATTTTAAGGAAAATTGAAAACAAATTAGAATCAAAGATATCAAAGACAAAGTGACTTTGATTTTAACAAAAAAATCATCTTGTTATCCCGGCAAACTCGCGTCGAAGCTCCATTTTGCTGGCCAGCGGACCTATTGCGATATGAGTAAGGCTATGAATAAAAAAAAGCGAACAATTAACATTAAAAAAAATTGTTATTTTCTGTCACTATTATCTCGAAAGTACGCAGAGATAAGCAATAAGTTTCTTCGAGCCAAATACTCAGAATTATTAGTTTTCTAACATATGTGAATGCCATCTCGACATCGCTTAAGGTTTTTGAGAAATTGAGTAAAATGTAATCACTCCCATACAAAAAAAAGAAATATTTTTTTTAGAGAAAAGTATTTGAAGTAGGACAATAATATTTTTTTGCCTTATCTGTTATCATTATATCAACAATAAAAAAAATTATCAGCGGTCTACTATCAATGTCCACTTTTTTTTTAATTTGGGACCAGTGTGTGGCGTACCGGATTCGACTCGATTGCAACAAATATAATGAAGAAGGAGAAAAAAAAATACTTTAGAATTATAATTCACTAGCTGTGCCCGCGTTTTCTCCCGCACGAGGTTCGGTCCTGTTGGGAATATTGGGATGAAAGGTATCCTATGTCCTAATCCAAAAATGGTCTACCCATGTAACAAGTTTCATCTTAATTCGTTATGCCGTTTTAGCGTGAAAGCGTAACAAACAAACGTACAACGATCAAATCTTTTCTCTTTATAATATTCCTTTAAATTATTCTCGTGTCTTAAAAAAAAACATTAAAAGGTAGAACGATTTCTATAGTAAGACTTATTTAAAAAAATAACTATTATTTAAAAGGCCAACCGGCTATGAACTAGAATGAAAATAGACTAGTTATTTTTCTTAAAACTTTCAATACAAAGAAGGCCGTCCAAGACGATTTCCATCTTGAATAAAATATTGTAGGTTTGCTTTTTCACAGCCAAAGTCTGTCTGAAGTTGTTATAAGGCCAAAAAACATATTTTTTCAGCAGGTATTGTTGGGCCTGACGCCATTGCATTTTTTTAAAGACCGGTGACATCTATGAGAAAATTCTTCTGGGTTTCATTCATTTTGAACGACCGCTCTGTTCTTTAAGTTATTAAGTTCACGAAACTTACAGTGGTGCCGATTCTGTTGTACACCAAACTAAACTATAACTAAAATTCCTTACTTTTGACTATAAGAATCTTAACGCTATTCTGCAAAAAAATATCTCTAAATTTCAAAACAATTTTGACACAACTAAAATCGAATTTGACAATTGCGACTCGCATGTGGTATGTTTTGACTTCGCAACATGGTACTTGTTTGCCCTACCCCGTGATATTTTTTAGAGCCAGAGGCGCGCAGGGGCGGCAGTTTCGTCTTGATTTATATGGAATTTTGACTTTTTGTATGGAAAATATGAAAAATTATTACCCACATGTTGAGTTTTAGAGGTGTATTGGAGGTTCATAAAGGGGGTCGAAATTTTCATTATTTTTGCGATAGGACTCACCATTTTCGAGATATTAGCAAAAGAAAAGAAAAAATTAATACAGTACTATTTTTGCACCAGAAGTCGAGGTGTCGTACAGTGATTCATCTTGAATGTGCTAGCTAGACAAAAGTCACTTTCAAATTTCCAAGAACTAATTATTTAAGTATGTAGCCATTATCCCCATTATCCCGGTTCTAAGAAATGTTTTGCACACATTTCAATCACTGATAAGCTAATGAGGGCTGTTATATAAATAAGGGGTAAGAAAAGTGTTAATTAGTTGCAATTTTGCTTCTAACGAGAAACATCATAGGCTAGTGAATTTTATACTTGTTAAAAAAACTGTGATGGATTTTGTAGCTGAAGGTATGTACTTTTTATTTTGATACTTAAAGTACCTATCGTTTTTCCCATCAAAATTTTAATATTTTTAATCGTTTTTAATGTTTGATGGACCAGAAACTATCTCTCCCCTCTTTCCCCTAGGTTGATTTTTTTATATATCATAGCTTTATCTGTTAGATTTTGATTTCTAGTAGACGTAAAATTCACAAAAAATTACAACTATGTTTTTTTATTGTTTTTCTAGAGATCGAATTAACCATCTCGAAAATAAAGTTTTTGGAAGAATGGCGTAAACACCCAAAAGAAAATCGAACCAGTGCATTATATTAATATATAAGGAAGAGACACGGATTATTGGGTATCTGCGATGATTCCATGAAAGAGTTAAGGAACCATATCAGCAGAACTTCTTCAAAATTTGCTGAAAAATGGAAAAGTTCCGGAGGCAATCATGAACGTTTCTTGGCCAACCATTCTGCTTACTTGGCACTAGGATTTCAAGTGTAAACTGTTTGTCCACCACCCTCAACATCCACTCCGGGTGGTCGTCCTACTAAAACTTTTGATGACCTGAGCGATAAATCGCAAAAAGTCGACTCGACGATTTACTGCAAAAACGGGATACAAACCAGTTGGTGGCTGAAATTTCAGCGCGGTTGGCTGGGCACCGAAATCTCGCCTGTATGATTAGAGAAGCCAGCAACAGCCCGGAGAAGTGTCAAGAGATGAAAAAAACTATTAGTTCGCGTGTTGATTCGCAAAGGTGCCTTTCAAAGGAAGAAGCTCCCCCTCGAGTGGGTTCCCGCATTGTCGCTGCGGGGGGGCTCAGTAACCGTGGATTCCGGCCACGGTGAAGCCAAGAGGAACCCAAAGGTGGGGCCGCTCGTCAGGGGTTTTGCCTTCAAGCCATTGACGTAGCGGCCAAAAAGTGGGTTGCGGTGAGGTGCACCGCAACTGAGGTGGGCCGCGATGTCGAATGGGAGGCATCGCGGTTGAAGGTTACGGGCTGCGGTAGAGGAGGAGTGCCGGTGCTTCTCAGCAGCGCTCTTCCCTTCCGTGGCCTGGACGGGGCCGCCACCGTTTGATGGCGGACGCGGTGGGGCCGCAGGGGAAGAGGAGTGTCGGTATAGCGTCAGCCGCTCTCCCTATCCTCTGCGGCCGAAAAGTGGTAGACGGGACGGCGCGTTGTGTTCCACACGCGCGCCGTCAAAGATGTCAGCAACCACCGGTGGGGTCCGCAATGGCCGATGCCTGCCAGGGGTGCGGGTTTGTTCGAAAGAGATACCACAGCCCCTGGCATACGGGCTACTGAGGGAACACGGGTGGGTTTTAGTCAGTAAAAGTCTGACACGCCCTCCTGCTCTACTCAGCAGGAGAGGTCATTTGATGATTTCCCATTCTTACAAGCAAAACCCGAAAATGGAGCATGACGGCGAGACATAAGGTATTTCCTTCATTTAATAGTGTTAGGCTGGCTAAATTAGACTGTTATCCCCTGAGGAACAGATTTTCGTAACCGAAAAATTATACCTTAGTCTCTATTCGTGGTATTATATGCCAGTTACGGTGCACAAACTTCTTGTGCACAGTGTCGATATTGTGCAATCGGCTCTTTTACCTATTGGGCAGCTTTCTGAGGAAGCTCAGGAAGCTCGCAATAAAGATTGTAGAAGATTCCGAGAACACAATACACGAAAAGTTTCACGTATTGCCACGAACAGAGATTTACTTAATATGTTAATAGTCACATCTGATCCTGTAATAAATAGTCTTCGAGAAATTCCCAAAAAACCGACAAGTCAGCTTCCCTCGGAGGTTTTGAAATTAATTATACCCCTAGTTTAGATATAAATTCTAGTGTAAATATGAGTAGTTCTAGTCTAAATGTTAGTTCTGACTATAATATTGAAGATTATTCTTCAGAAGAATATAGTGATGTACAATAAGGAAGCGGACTATTGTGTTGTTGTAGGTTATTAATATATCGATTTATTTAATTACTTTAATTACGATTTACTAATTAAAATTTTAAGAATATAAAGTAATTATAAGTAATAATAAAGTACTTTAAGGTAATTTGATATATAAAGTTAGGTAATGAGGTCCCACTGTGCAATTAGTAGCTATGATATTAGTAATTGAACCATAATTATGCGTAGTTACCCCTTTTTCTATTGTATTTATCTTTACTTGCCTTAATTAAACACAAGTTATACTGGTAATCTTTGTTTTCTTAAAAATCATCACCCTAGTTACCTACCTACCATCTTTTATTTGGGTGTTTTGCACGAATTACGCAATAAGACATCACATGAAAGCCGTATAAGACAAAAAACATAAATAAGTAATTTTGTCTAGCTAGCATGTTCAGGATGAAACACTGTGTGTCGGTGTGAATTTTAGTTCTTGACAACTAATTTTATTCCCCACCTATTTAATCGCGATTAAAAATAGTCAGATTTCCAAACAGACAACCAGACAGTCAGACAACCAAAATTTTAGTTTGAAAACAATAATGAAATTAACAACAACAGAATAGCAAAATTGCCATTTTCACTAAACTCAGTCCAATCTTAGTGCTGTCAAACTAAAATTTTGTTAAGTTGTGTCACTTCAGTCAATTTCAGAATAGGAAATTGGAGAACACTGTACGTAGTACCTACATACCATCTGGATTACACAGAAAAATAAATACATTATGGGATGGCTCAGCAAAACACCAGATTGCTGCCCTTGACTCAGTGGAACGCAGAGCAAAAAGACTCATAGGTGAAGAAACGTTGGTGGCTAAGGTTCACAGCTTGGCTCATCGGCGTAATGTTTCTTGCCTATTGGTCTTCTACAGACTGTACTTCGGAGAGTGTACGCAGGAGCTCCACGATCTGATCCGACCATCGCCCTTTTACTACCGGATTACCAGACGCACTGCAGGGTACCATCCGCACTTGGTTAATGTCCCGACCAGTCGTGCTCAACGCTATTCTTCCACATATATTAAGCGCACAGCTAAAGTGTGGAACTCTGCCTGCGTCTCTGTTGGGATTCCACATTTAACCCGTTCACTTTCAAAACAAGAGTGAACAGGTTTTTTCTGGGAACGCTCTATCCACCATAGATATCATCAATCGCTTTCCATCAGGCGTGATCGAGTTCAAGAGCAGGCCCATCTAGTAATAAAAAATAAATAAACACGTCCCAAAAAAGTGATATAAAAAGATTTTATTTCTTATTCAGTTACAGTAACGTTTAACGTTTCGGCCCCACAGTTGATTGCAGCTGTGAACTCCTTCAGAAGTGGTTCCGCTGGCGGCCTCGACGGCCTGACTCCACAACATTTAAAGGATCTTATGAGTTCAGGCGCCGGGGAAGCAGGTGAGTCGCTTTTGAAGGAGCTTGCGGCTCTGATCAACCTTATGCTCACCGGCGGGGTGAACGATGCCGTCATCGATGTCCTATACGGTGCCAACCTGTGTGCCCTGCGCAAGAAGGACGGCGGCATTCGTCCCATCGCCGTTGGGTGTACATACAGACGTACGGCAGCCAAAATATGTTGTAAGTTATACAGCGAAAAGCTTACAACTCAGTTTCAGCCCCTGCAGTTAGGTTTTGGCTCGAGAGGGGGCTGTGAGGCTGCCGTACATGCACTTTCCACCTTTTTAAACTCCAACAAAGGTGAGGTCATCCTCAAGGTTGACGTTAAGAACGCCTTTAACTCTGTGAATAGGGACACTTTGTTGGCTGAAGGCAAAAAAGAGCTACCCGAAATTTATGGTTTTATTTGGCAATGTTACAGGTACCCTTCCAAATTACTATACAAGGACAATGTTTTAGAATCTGCAGTAGGATGCCAACAGGGTGACCCTCTCGGGCCTGTCATTTTTAGCTTAGCTATTCATCCCATTATCCAGAAACTAAATTCAAAATTTAACGTATGGTATCTAGATGATGGAACGCTAGGAGGTGACGTAGACACCGTTTTGAAAGACCTAAAACTCCTCAAACAACAATTTAAATCTATTGGCTTGGACCTTAATCCATCAAAATGTGAAATTTATCTCTCTGACGTCACCGACAAACAAATAACCTTAGAAAAATTTAACGAAATAGCCCCACAAATCAAAATTCTTGAAAAAAGTTCACTGCACCTCCTAGGTTCCCCAATTTTGGAAGACAGCTTTTCTCAATTCATCGACGATAAAATTAAAAATTTCAACGACATTTCGGAAAGACTCTCTAAAATAAACGTACACTCGGCATTCACCCTGATTAGATACTGTTGTTTTGGCCCGAATTTTATATATTTTCTACGCTCCTCAGCTTTATGGAAACATCCACAGCTCTTGGAAAAAATTGACCAAATTATTCGCAGCACACTTTCATCCATTTTAAATGTGGCCTTGGACGACCGTGCGTGGCTTCAAGCCACTCTACCCATCCGTTTTGGTGGCCTCGGCGTCCGTAAAATTACTAGTATTAGCTTACCGGCTTTCCTGTCCTCTGTCCACAGCACTGAAAAGTTGGCTGGGAAAATTTTAGCCCGTTGCCTGGTTGACTCTGAAGTGCCGTGCTTGACCGATGCGGTGAATGCCTGGAAAATGGCTTGCCCGGATACAGATCGGCCCGTGAACCCATCTTCCCAGAGACAGTGGGATGAGCCGCTCTGCAGGTTGGTACGGAATAAACTTATTAATACGTCCACCAATGCTGCTGAGCGTGCTCGCCTTCTGGCTGTGGGTGAATGGGAGTCGGGCCTCTGGCTGCAGGCACTACCGTCACCCAACATAGGCACCATGCTGGGTGATTCGACCTTCCGGCTCGCTACATGCCTGCGTCTTGGCGCTCCTTGCGTGGCTCTGCATCGCTGTCAATGCGGTGAAGGTGTCGACTGCCTCGGACACCATGGCTTATCCTGCAGCAGGAGCGCAGGCCGGGTAGCACGGCACGCCAGCATCAATGACATTATCCGTCGTGCTCTTGTCACTGCCGGGGTGCCAGCTGTTCTAGAACCCAATGGCTTGGCACGCGACGATGGGAAGAGACCAGATGGAATGACCATAATGCCTTGGAAGTTAGGTCGGCCTTTGGTGTGGGATGCAACATGTGTCGACACCCTTGCGCCATCCCATCTTTCTTGTACGGCGGGTTGTGCTGGGGCGGCTGCTGCAGGTGCGGAAAACCTCAAACGGCGCAAATATTCCAATCTTATTGGAACATATATGTTCGAGCCGTTTGGGGTTGAAACTCTAGGGCCATGGGGTCCGAGTGCCCACTTGGTGTTCCGAGACATTTCCAAGCGGTTGGTCGACTCTTCACGTGACCAAAGGGCTGGCCTATTTTTCGGCCAAAGAATCAGCATTGCCATACAACGTGGCAATGCTGCCAGCCTTTTGGGCACTTTTCCCATTGACAACGATGCGGATATATTTTTTGATGCCTTATGATATTTTCTTTTTATATACCTGTACATATTATAATTTAAAGTGTTACTTGTAGTTTTTAAACAGAATTAAATAAAAGAAAAAAAAAAAGTTACAGTAATAAATCGGAATTTACTGTTACCTGATGCCACATCATTTGCAGCATACAAATCCCAGAATAAAACTGTTTATTCAGTCGTAAAGCTTTGCTTTCGCGTAAAATTGCTTACGCGTACGTACAGTGTACACATATCAATGGCAGGGGTTTTTTTGAGGTTGGGAAATCGTCAAATAACTTTTCCCGCTCTGGTGCTGACATCTCTTTTCACGTCACGCAATGGAGGTTTTTTGGCGTATTTTTCAAAAAGTATTATAGGCATTTCTTTCAAACCAGAACTGAAAACCCTTTTTTATAAAACATAAAATACTCACCTTACCATCGATATATATCCTGGAAATATGCAAATTTGTTAGGAAATACATACACTTTTTCACAACCCGCGGCGATAAACATACCGACCGATCTGTCAGATTTAAAAATATGTTAAACTTACCTTCTTCGCGCATGAAATTACATTCCAACAGCCCTTACGTAATGTCCATAAAAATATTTAATAAACTACCAGATGCAATTAAAGATGAAACCAACGACACGACATTTATAAATAAGCTCAAGCTAATATTAATTGAAAAAGCGTACTACACAATAAACGACATGACAAAAAAAATATTTGACACAAACAGACGCCATACTACACAGATAGATATATTGTTATATGCATAGTCAAATGTTTTAATATGATGTAATAATAATATGTTGACCCAAATAATTATTTATGATTTATCTGATCTCAATAAAATAAATTTACTTAATTAATGTTAATAATATGATTATTTAAAAATTGTTGATTGTAATTTGTTTCTTTGTTTTTGTTATTATTTTTTATACTTTTTGCTGCAGGGTCCGTAATTGTACCTTAGCTTTAAGCCATTTGTAAGACCTTTAAACATTATGGAATGCAAATAAAGATATGAATATGAATAGAACAGATTTTTTTTCTGTATTTTGTAGAAAATATGGTACATCATCGTCATCATCTGCCTAGCCTTTTACTACTACGTAGGAGTCGGCTTCAAGCCTAACTGAAGCAGCTGAATATCAAATTATGGTACAAGAGAAGTAGTAAATATAAATACTTAGTTAATAACATTAGTATTTTTAGCGGTGATGTTGAACTGCCCTATTTACCTAATTATCCTTAAGAAGTATCATAAAGATTTTACGTCAGTCAGTGACGAAATCGTCATTTTTACGTATGACTAAAATCCAAAGTATAAAAGCTAGGTAAATAAAACTTGCGTTTTTTTATTCTGCTAAGTCTATCTTATCTTGAGACTGAGCTCTTTAGCATCGTCTAGCCTAAAAGCTTTGAAAATACGCTGCCGACTCTTGCCCCCCCTACGCCCATGGTGAGCACTCGGACTCCATGGCCGTAATGTTTCAACCCCAAATGGTCCGAATGTATTACTCATTTCGTTTTAAATTAACTAGCAGTGGTCCAATATCTGCCTAAGTGATAGAAAAAGAATAATGAACAACACCTGGATTTCTTTCTCTGGACTCCAGTTACCAAACTTATCTAGCAAGACCGATATACATGTAAATACAATTCTAGGAAAAGATTTCTTTAGTACGATAAAACTTATGCCGACAAAAAAAAAACAACCGACTTCCGAAAAAACAAAGTGCAAAAATTAGAAAAAAAGTAAAACTGTTGGATCAAAAAAAAAAATATTGGGGACAGAATCCATAGTCATTTGCATATACATTTTTATATGGGACCACCTCTGAAGCAGACCCATCCATTAGAAAGCATATTCGAAATGCATCGACAATTGACGGAGATATGTCGCGGAACAAACATACTAAAAATAAACAAACAGACGACCTCAGAGCCTCCTCCTTTTTGAAGTCGGTTAAAAATGTTGGTAAGGAATTAAGGATTAAGCTGCATGACATTTTAAAATTATCAACTTCGAAAATATTTAGATTGTAACAATTTATCGGGTCACTAAACAAACATCTCTTATTATGCGTAACTTTTTAATTTCTAAAGAATGTCAACTGGACTTAAGCGTCTTAACATTCTTCAAAAATTGTGATAAAATCAATAACGGGAATTTGGGTTGGCAACACTCAAATTCCCTTTATAGATTTTATCACAGCTTAGTAACATTGAAATTGAGAGAATTCTTTATTTTTCGACATTATTGTTGTAACTAAATAGGTTTCGGGGACTCGGGAATTTGAGTATTGAGATGGCGGAAAAGCAATTATATTTTCAAAGGTTCTGGTGTTGAAACATTGGTTGATCGAGTGCTCATCTCATATTCCCCTGAATAATACATCTCTCTCATTTATTTTAAGTAAAGTGTAAGTCTTTCTTTACTTAAAATAAATTAAACCATTTGACCATACGATATCGATCTTTTGCCTTTTCCTATTAATCGACGACGATTAGAAAGAAAAAGATGAGACTTTATAACTGTCTTAAAAAAAATGAGAATGGTCTCAATTCGGTTGTATAAAAAAAGTCCTCAAAACTCCGTCATCTATAAAACGATATGAAAAAGTCTTCTTTGGTTTGAAAGGAGAGTCCTACTTACCGAGTGGTCCCACCACGGAGGGTCCCACATACCAGGCCATTCAGAAAGTATTGCGAAAAAAGTTTTTTATGTATGAGAGATTGGCCAGTTATAATCTACATACATACATACTCAGCCTATTACGTTCCCACTGCTGGGACTCAGGCCTCCTCTACGTGAGAGGGAGTGGGCCGTAATCCACCATGCGGGCCCAGTGCGGGTTGGTAGATGTCACATGTCTTCGAATTTTTTGTTCTAGGACATGCCGGTTTCCTCACGATGTTTTCCTTCACCGTTTGAGAGCAGTGGTGATGAAATTATTTACACAAAGTAATGCGCCTGGCTGGGTTCGAACGCACGACTAACATCTCGTAAGTCGCGGCCGTTACCACTGGGCCACCACTGCTCTAGTTATAATCTATACCTATTGAAAATATGATTATTTGTAAGTAAAAATAGGTACGTTTCAATTTCAAAATTTCCCTCCACATTGTTTGCGAGCTAATTTTAAATGATCGTGTCTCATTAAAAATGGATCTGCGCTAAAATATGATTTTTTACGATTTCAGGTGTCGCCTGACACCGCACGAATCGTACAATAGACTTCAAATGGCATTCATGGATGAAGGCGCTTCTAAGGCAACCGTGTATCGTTGGTATAACGAATTCAATCGCGGTCGACTAACTTTGGGGGGGTGAAGAAAGAAGTGGTCGCCCTTTGACGGCTGTTACGGAAGAAAAGAAAACGTGATAGCAGTGAAAAATTTAATCTATGACAATAGGCGAGTTACGTATCAAGAGATTCAGCATATGCTGCAGGTTGGATCGGAAAGCCTTCACGAAATTATACACGTGCATCTTCGCGTGAGGAGGATAGTTTCACGCTGGTTGCCGCACAACCTCACCGATGCTCAGAAGCAGGCCCGGGTGGAACGGTGCCGTGAAATGATAAACAAATTTGAAGCAGGCTCGTCTCGGCGTGTTTACTACATCATTACGGGTGATGAGTCTTAGATTTATCAATATGATCCAGAAGCGATGCGCCAGTCGACGGTTTGGGTGTTTCAAAACGAATCAATGAAGCGATCTAGAAGCGGGGAAGATTTTGATCGCGAGCTTTATCAATTTGAATAGCTAGATACTTGGTGTCAATTCCTTTACGCAACCAAAGAAGCATCAACGCTAAAGGGCTCTGTTGTGAGCAACAAGCGACCAAATTCAAGGCTCCGCGGGCTACTGCTCCACCACGACAACGCACCTTCGTTTTTTGCGCTCACATTTTTTTTTTGTTTTCTCAAAACTTTCTGAGTCCCACGTAAAGGACAAGTTCTGATTAGTGTTTTTTGAGTTAGCTTCAATAATGCGTATTTTCCACTCAGTTTATGTTCTTGATGTTCCCTGTCACTATAATTTACTCAGCAAGTGAAGGTATACGAATTTGACACGGTGGAGCACACGATGGCGGTCTGCCCGGCTTGGGTGGATCACCGCCGTGTCCTCGTGGAGGCGATCGGCGGCGGCGATCTCTCGCGTCCGGCCCTGGTCCAGGCCATGGTACGGAGCGAGAGGGCATGGGTAGCCGTCACCTCCTTCAGCGAAGCAGTGATGCTCGCGAAGAGGGAGGCGGCGCACGTGAGGGAGAGTCAGTCTATGCGCCCTCGCGACCCTAGCCGCCGCAGGATACGGAGACGCCCCGGGCGTCGGAATCCCAGGCCGATTTCCGGCCACCGTAGGCATGGGCTTGCGGACGGCGAGTAATGGGTAGCTCGCTGTCCGGTAAGGACCAAGCCCAAGTCGACGGCGCGTTGTGTTCCACGCGCGCCTCAAAGAGATGTCAGCACAAAAAATGATGGGGCCCGCAAGGGCCGATGCCTGTCAGGGGTGCGGGTTTGTTCGAAAGAGATACCACAGCCCCTGGCATACGGGCTACTGAGGGAACACGGGTGGGTTTTAGTCAGTAAAAGTCTGACACGCCCTCCTACTCCACCCAGAGCGGGAGAAGATATTTGATGATTTCCCACCCAAAAAAAAAAAAGGTCGGTTGTTTTTAACCGACTTCAAAAAGAAGGTTATCAATTTGACATGTTTTTTTTTAAATGTATGTTTGGGCATAACTCCGTCGTATATAGACGAATTTGCAAAATTCTTTTGTTCGAAAGGGGTTTACTCCGAAATGGTCCCATTAAAATTTCATATAGATCTCATGATGCGTTTCGGAGACAGACAACGGAACTCTTCAAAAAATTACAGCAAATCAACCGCGAATGTTGCTATCGCATAAATATGCATTGTTTTGACCCCAAGGAAGATGAAATTTCGAATTAGTGTGGGGTAGGTAACTAAAAAGTGAAAAATAAAAACTTTTTTCAAAAAAATAACAACCGACTTACAAAAACAACACTACAAAGTTCAAAATAACTTTAATTTCGGAAGGCGGTGACAAATAATTAAAATACACATCCAAAGTCACCGACTTCGGCCGGTTGTTATTTTTTTGAAAAAAGTTTTAGAATCGAATTTAATTTGGTGAGTAGGTACATTTATTATTACTTAGTAGGTATTTTGTAACTCATATTTGATTTACGTATTCTTAAGTGAATTGCTTTTATCTACAGAGTTTACGACGCTCGGGAGTAGATAGTGCCGACTGTTACAGATATAGTCGATTTACCTCGAGTTCTCTTCTCGGGCCATTATCGCCGGTTGCAGTTCATATAGTTTCGTATAATAATGCACATTTTGCTGTGAAACTTGTTGCGTTTATGAATGAATGTTTGAGAATGACCAATTAAAATCCGCAGTGGGCGATCCCTTGTACAAGTGCCCATTTCATTCCAAAATTCGGAGTAGATGGCGTAAAATCGTGAGGCGAATCACATCAGCCCCTAGAAAAGAAATTTAATGAGGACCACGACTGCTCTGACAAGAGTGTTACGAAGAAGAAGAATGTCTTTTACGCTCGCTAGAAAAAGTGTTGCCATTTCTACGAAAACGTATTCGTTGAATTATTTCAGAGCGGGCCCACGCAGACGCGATATCTACAGATTGCGTCATAATTAAAAGAACAAATAATTTTCTAGGCTCAGTGTGTATTTATTGAGTGGTTAATTTATACCTATGTTCAGTACTTAGTATATCTTCTTCTTTTTACCCGAATACGGCGAAGCAAAAAGTAGGGTTATGATTTTGACCGGTATGTACAGACGCCAGCAGGTCAAGCTATCCCGAACTGTCAAATTTTCCCAATTGAACATGAACCTTATTCCTTTGTGAGAAATTTGACAGATTGAGGTAGCTTGATGTGCTGGCCTCTGTACGTATGTATGTTTATCTGTTCCCTCACAACTTCTAAACTACTTGTCTTATTTTAACAAATGAGGTATCGTTTGAAGCGTCTGCTGGTTATTAGGCTAGGCACCACATTCAATTTAATGTGTTTCAAGAGCACATAATAAATAGTGACGAACAATTTAAAAAAAAAAAATTATTCCGTGTTGAGTATAAAATGACATTTATCACATTTAAAATATATTTATACTAGTTTTTGCCAGCGGCTTCGCCCGCGTGGAGTACGGAAATTATCCCACGGGCACGTACTACCGGGATAAAACGTATCCCATATGTTAATCCAGGTTAAAAACTATATGTGTGGCATATTTCATTCAAATCCGTAAAGCTGTTTCTGCGTGTTTGAGTAACAAATCTCCAAACGTTCATATTTATAATATTAGTAGGACAGTAGGATATTGTAAGCTAAACCCAGGTGGCCTTGGGCACGCCATGATTGCGGCAGTAAGTCCCCTCTTTGACGAGGGGCTTGAGAGGCGGCACGGCGTCCTCACCCTCCGCCTGATGCAGGTCCTCAATAGACACGGCTGTTTCGGGAGGTTCCTGTTTCGAAAAAGGCGGGAGGAAACGCCCGGGTGTTTCCATTGCGAAGATCGCCCTGAGGACACGGTGGAGCATACGGTGGAGGTCTGCCTGCCTTGGGCGGAGCAACGCCGTGTCCTTGTGAAGGCGATCGGCGGCGGCGGTCTCTCGCGTCCTGCCTTGGTCCAGGCCATGGTAAGGAGCGAGAGTGCATGGGTAGCCGTCGCCTCCTTCTGTGAAGCAGTGATGTTCGCGAAGAGGGGCGGACGTGAAGGAGAGGCAGTATATGCGCCTTCACGGCCCTAGCCTCCGCAGGGGACGCCCTGGGCGTCAGGAATCCTAGGCTGATTCCCGGCCGCCACAGGCGTGGGCTTGCGGACAGCGAGTAACGGGTAGCTCGCTGTCCGGTAAGGACTAAGCCCGGGTCGACGGCGCGTTGTGTTCCACGCGCGCCTAAAAGAGATGTCAGCACCAACGGAAGGGACCCGCAAGGAGCGATGCCTGCCAGGGGTGCGGGTTATTCGAAAGAGATACCGTGGTCCCGGGCACACTGGCTACTGAGAGAACACGGGTGGGTTTAAGTCAGTAAAAGTCTGACACGCTCTCCTGCTCCACCCAGAGCGGGACAAGTAGATAAGTAAGTAAATCATTTATTTGCGTAAAACATGGTATACATTGGTGTTAATATAATTAGAGTTGATCAACATGTTTCGCCAAGACAAAACATAGCATTCAAAAATTTCTGTTTTGACAAAATGAGCAAGGAATCAACTTCTTACATTCATAAAATCTTTTAAACTGTAATGGTAATATTTTCTCGTTTCATACTTTTAGAGCGTATTTGTCTGTAGTCGGGTTTTAGGTTTTTTCCTGTAAAACTGTCCCTGAAATACAAAGTAACGTGATCATATCAAACTGTTTGCAGAATCTTTGTGATAATAGGTGAGAATGTGCTATGTAGGTACTTAATTCGTTGTTTATGGCAATACTTTTTTACAATTATACTACTCTTTGATTCTATCTGAACAATGGGAGTCAATATGGGTTGTTTCAAACAAAAGGAGTTCGCACGATACCGTTTGATGAATTATCTTAAACGCGAATGTAATTGAAAAGTTAAACCTGTTGTTAACAGTCGTACAGACTCGATTGTATTTGTTTTCTACACATTGTTTGCAAGAGATTTTATTGCGTCTGAAACTCTTATTGTGTCTTACAGGCACATTCAGAAAGGTTAATTAAATTAGTCCTAACGATTACTTAAGTAAGTAGCATTAAATCCACTAATCAACGGTATATCCCGGAGACACAATTTAAGGATTCGTTAGCAAAGGACAGGTTTAAGTATCCGTAGGGCGAAGCATCTCCAAATCGTCTTATCGATATCATATCGATAAAACCTTGGTGTAGCCACATTTAAAAAAAAAAAATTGCCGTCCCCCGACTTGACAATACCTTGATCAAAATATTACCTTCAACTTAAAAGGCCTATAAATATTATTGTTTTACTTTTTAGAATTTTAAATTTAATTTTTATTTCCTGCTTTTTAAACTTAATGTCTCGCTTAAATCTGCGCAGCGTTGCGTATTTTTTCTACAGTAAAGTGTGTTACTAATTTATCTTCATTCCTCGTCCTAATCACCATTTATCTACAATATATTCATTGAGACCTTTTCGCCTGAGCCCAAACACGATACTTCTGCTGTTCGTTGGTGAGTAACTTGGGCATCCTGGAAATTCCAGGTGTTGCACCAGGATCAATTCAAGGTTACTTTGTTCGTCTAATATCATTTAAATAATAGAACACCAAATTTCGAGTTGATCAGACCTATGGAAGATGCTCAAATCCCTTCATCAACCAGAAAAGAGCTGATAATTTTTAAACGGCTGAACCGATTTTGATGAAACATGTCTAAGAACACTCCCGACTAATACACCTGTCAAACAAAAAAAAAAACAAAATCAAAATCGGTTCATCCGGGAGCTACGTTGCCTCAGACACACACACACACACACACACACGCACAGACACGTCAAACTTATAACACCCCGTCGTTTTTGCGTCGGGGGTTAAAAACAGTTGATATTAAACCACAATAAACACGTTGAAAACTATTATTCGTAGTAATATAAAAGATAATCAGTTCTCTAAATGTAATTTTTTAATAATATACAAAGCGAAACAATTATTTTCATTTAAATAAGTTTTTAAGCGATTGCGACCTTTTTGCTATGGCATCACTACTAATTGTCAATGTCAAAACAGGGAATGCTATTTAATGTTTTTGTTTGTGTTTCATTCGCCGGGCGAGAGTGTTTTGTGTTGTGAATTTTAAATCTCATCTGAATGTGCAAAACAGCCGATCCCATGGTTTAAGCTTTAGATTAAATATAGTTCTAGGCACGTAATAGTTAAGATCTTGGGAAACAAATAGTTGCCATTTATATACAGGAAAAGTTTTTATCTAGTGCGCAAATTTTAACCATGAATTCAGCATATAATTCTAGAACCCCTAGCGCAGAAATTTTTCGCCGGATATACAAAAAAAAAACAGCTGTTCCATACATTTTGGGCGCGTAGGTATTGCACTTTTCTATGAAACAGCAGATTTTTTTTTAATAACCGGCGAAAAATGTCTGCGCTAGGGGTTCCAGAATGATATGCTGAATTCATGGTTACAATTTGCGCACTGGATAAAAACTTACCCTGTATAGTAAGCATTTTACAAAGTAGCCAGATGTTAGGGACCTCACGGCGACTCTGGAAGTTTTGGTATTTGTTTATTGCCGAGCGTTGTAATAGAATTAATTGTTTAATTATTTCCGTAATGTTTAGATATTAGTGTGAACGAAGATCTTTGTCGGAGCCTATTGATAAAAATATACTCAACCAACGTGGGAATATATTTCGAAACGGTTTTTTAAACTAGTGAACCAATAATTCGACTTGATTTTTTCAATAGTTTTGTCAACTGCGAAATGTCCCACGTCATCATGGTTAGCACGAATAACATACCATATACATTTCTTTGGTACCTACTAACCAACGTCTGCCAAATTCAGTTCTACGATAAACTTTGTTTCCTAACAATTCGTATTCGTTAAATACATTTTTATTCGTATCGGCCTCACCCGACTGTAAATTATGTCCTTAATACTACTTATACTGGGGTCTTGCAATTGAACCGCTAGTAACCAACCGCCTTCAGTAATTGTGTTAATATTTACCTCATCCGACACATTATTGAAAGTAGGAATCGGGTTCCTATTTAATGCGTCAACGTGTTGCATCTGTAACCCGGCCCTGTAAACTACTTCGAATGTAAAATCCTGTGTAAATAATACCCATCTACCTATTCGCGGAATTATCTCCTTTTTATTTAAGGCATGTCGTACTGCATTGCAATCGGTTGTAATTTCAAAAATAGTCCCTAATAAATAATGCCTAAACTTTTGTAAACCGGAAACAATTGCTATAAGCTCTAATTCGAAGGAATGATATTTCTTTTCATCATCGCTTGTTTGACGACTATAAAAATATAAAGGGTTTTCGCCACTATTAGTTAGCCGTGTCACTTGTTATGAATGCAATTTTGTGCACACCTTCAGATTTGATGCTTATTTGATGATAGCCACTTTTGAGATCCAAAGCAGTAAAGGATTTATATCCCTGCAATCTGTCAATGAGGTCCTCAATCATGGGTATAAGGTATTTCTCTTTAACAGTTATTTTATTTAGCTGTCTATAGTCTACGCATAACCTTTTAGCCCCAGATGCTTTGTCAACCAAAAGAGCTGGTCTAGTATATGCAGACCTACTGTTTCGAATAATCCCATTTTTGAAAAGATCCTCTACCAATTCACGTGTGATAGCTCTTTCTGACTCAGGACATCCTGTAAGGTCGTTGGTAAATAGGTTTATTCGATGATAATTGTATCTCTAATTCAACACACGATGTTTTTCCTAAATTGGATAGATCTCGGGCAAAGGATTGGGGTATTTTAATAATATTTTATTTAATGCTAATTCGTATTCACATTCTACATTATTAGTAACCTTAATACCTACTGCACACATTCAATACTCGAGCTGATTGATAAGTTAAAATCTCTCCCACACGAACATACATTATATCTTTATGTTCAGTAAAATTTCTTCCAATCAAAATATTACAGCTAGATAGAGCATCAATCACGTATAATGTGATAATTAATTCCACAGAATCGACTTTAAGAACTCATTAGTAAACCCCACTAAATTAACGGGAAAAAACGTTTTTTCTTTCTTTTCTTTCTTTCTTTCTTTCAGAAAGGTTGCAACTTAAATTGGTTAACTAACGCAGATGTGATTAAGGAGCAGTCGCTGCCCATATCAAAAAATGCACTACATTCCTGGTTGTTTATTAAAATCGGTTTGTAAAACTTTTGTTTCATTTTTGGATCAGAAATCATTTTCACTTCAACATTTTTCTCGACTTTCGACTTTGACTTGGCGTGACAGACTGCCTCTAAATGCCCTAGCTTTTTGCAAAAAGTACACCTCACAACGTCTTTGACAGTACAATTATTTCTTCTGTGACCTACTTCTCCACATCGGTAGCAGGTATGGTTTGGTATACTATTATTGTTGACCGAAGGTTCAACTTTGATGTCAGATTTACTTAAAGCATTTTGGTACCCGGGTTGTAACGGTCGAGAAGAATGTTTGGGTGGCAGTGCGTTTTTAGAAGGGATTTCATTCACCGCAGGTTAATGGATTTTACCGTGTAAAAAGGAGGTCAAGTCATTACAATATTTAAAATTGCCTGCTTCGGCAGCTATACTTATGTTTTTGTCACCTATTGAACCTACTATTATGGATTTTATTTTATTTATGTAGATTATTTTACATATTGTGAATGGGAGAACGTTGTAGGCCTTACAGACTGTAGATTTGTAGACGATTTTCTATTCTGGATTCGTCTAAGTACCTGGTACTTATTTACAGGCCTGCACTGTCCTCCCATACATTTTTTTACCTGAAAACATTGTTAAAGCCAATCATTTTTAAAAGAGTAACCGTGGAGTTTCTTGCCGGCTCTTCTCCATAGGAAACAACATTTTGGAACCGTGCACCTAGCTTCTGACGTTTCATAAGTGCCCATGCAGGTTTATATGAAATAAAAATATTTTGATTTGATTGATTTGATTTGATATTATATCTCGATCCCGAAACCCTAACTGCAAGCGATCTATTTTCGACTTTTGTTTGAAAAAGAAATCGTATAACGAGTGATTTGCTGAAGGTTTCAAATCAAATCACTTCTTACTTGAAAGGTATCCGACTATGTTTCGCGCCATTGCTTCCACTTCCACGTGGTCCACCTGGTTTCATTTGTTTGCAAAGCGTCTAGCCAAGTTTTCGCGGTATTACGTAATTTTTGAAGCGCCTGGTATTTAATCATATTATCGGACCATCCAAACGCTCGAAAATTAGCCTCTACAACATTAATCCACATATCTACACTGTCTACAAGTGGGTCGAATTCGGGAATCACCGACGATAATAAAACATTCTGACTCACGGTTTCGGAACTCTTATGGCGGCGTCGCTTCCTGCTCCTCCGTTCATTTGCACTGCTGCTGCTACTCGAACTGGAGGTCGACGTACTTGAACTTGTCGATGGCTCTCTTTTTGATCTTCGTTTGCGGCTGCGCGGCAAGTTTGTGAGTGATGTAGGTATGGATGTCACTTCTGATATTAAAGAAAATAACAGTCAGTAAATCATAAGAAGCGTATATTCCCAATAAGGTAGATACTACACACATAAACATTATAATCAAGTTAAATCAGTTATGTTCCTTTAATTTCCAAATTATATTTAATAATACAAGTAAATTATCACAGTTTACATTTAAATGATAATAGCAGAAACCAATACACTGTAAATATAAATAAATAAAATTAATTTATTTTGGATTCACCTCACATCCATAATAAAGTTCACAATTGTACTAACAAAGTACAATTGTGAACTTACAAACTAGTGTAAGTACTAATAATATCTAACAATTACAAATTTTATTAGTGGCGTGGCGGGTCCGGTTGGACTCCCCGAATGATGGTGACAAATAACTATACGACTGCGTGCATCCGTATCCATCGAGCCAGCATCGGAGAGTCCCACCGATCCGCCAGCGCGCACAGGATGGCGTTGGGACTGTCGCGCGTGCGGCGCATAATAGAAGCGCATCGTTTGCGCATGATGGCCGCAAAGCCGTCTGTGTCAGCCGCCGCGAACATCGCGGAGGCGCTGCAGTGGCGCGGCAGCCCCATCAGCACCCGGAACGCGTTATTGTATTAGACGCGATATTATGTATTTATATAATGTTTTTATCAACATTATTTCTGGCTGATACTTATTTACCCTCATACACGAAGTGTCGTGGTCACGGAGAGATGTTGCCTCGACGATGGTGCGTGGTAAAGTGACGCTCCGCAGCGATCTTTCAAATGAGCTGCCATGGCGCGCCCCTCCTAACCTCCTCCGGTATGGCAAAAGCAAGTGCGACAGCAAAAATATGATTGGAATATTGGTAGGTACCCACACCTCTACCGTATCTTTCGGGCAATACAGGCACGAGCAGGATGTTATGTTAGATGTTATTGTTGCGTATTACAATATTCTCGTGAGCTTCTAGTTACTTAACAGTGTTGATGGTTCGATAAATTTGTGTGGTAAAAGAGATCATGAAGAGATAGAGAGAATTTACTTAACTTTATAACCAATACCAAATAAAAGGCATTAACTATTTCGAGACAGTGAGTATTTTGGATTGTTATTAATCTTACTGTTGCTTATCATGTGTATGGCCGACGAAACATTTCAACTTACAAGTTATAATAAACTGGCTATCCGGTATTTCGACTTCGCAATGATTTCGTTGTTAAATGTTAGTTTAATTCGCATAGACCTCCCGAAATAAAATATCTAAATGATAGTGAAAACCGCATCAACATACGATGCGCTTTAGAAGAACAACGCGGTCTTTCAGAGAGATACGATCAGCACCTTAATTGCGTAATCAGTTTCATTTTGACAGTTCAACAATATTCATTGCGTCATTTGCGTTGTTGAGAAGACACATTTTTCGAACATAAGAAGCAATGGTTTAGCAATCCGTTTCAAAACGAAACAGATTATGATTAATATTGAGTTACGCAATTAGGGTGAAGGACTTTAACCCTACTAATATTATAGACGTAAAATTTTGTATGCTAACATGTTTGGATGTTTGCTACTCAATCACGCAAAACAGATTTGGATGAAATTTGGCACACAGATATTTTATAACCTGGGTTAACACATAGGATAATTTATCTCACTAGTACGTTCCCGTGGGATAATTTTCAACTTCCACGCAGGCGAAGCCGCTGGCAAAAGCTAGTTTAAAATATGTATCTATACAAACAAAGCAATTGCTATTAAAGGGAATTCTAAGCTCAATATTATCCTTAAGGTGAAACAAGTCCACATTTTTTCCATTCAAACTTCGGGAGGGTTTTACTCCACTGTTTGACAATGTACATCAAAACTTAAACATGGTATGATTTTGTCTCATTATTAATATTGTCGGTACGGAAACAGAATACTAAAATAAAAACCCATTAAAAAGTTATGAGCCAACAAAGATTCGTTTTTCTTGATAATTAAACGTAACTTTGGACATGTTTAAGTAATAAAAAAAGAGTAAAATCTCCAAAACTAAGTCGTTACCGACAAAGCTCAATTATCGAAAAGTTCAATAAACTTAATTGGTCATTGATTTATGCAGTGGTTTTTTCAGCAAACCCGATCTTCCGAAGGATTTTTCTTAATTTTTTAAGCGCCGTGTTACTATAACTGATCCTGCAGCTCACTCAATAACGTTGTGCGTGTATACTAGCGTCTAACTGCTCATCACGGGTACTAACTCTGTAGGACTCGAAGCCTGGTGAGGCAGCGTGCTTTTTAGCCAGGCCCACCAGTGAGTTCGAGCCCGCGACTAGTGTGTCCTTAACAGTCAATATTATCTAACTGCTGACTGAGCTTACTACGTAGATACGCGATCGACGTGTCAGTCACCATAACGATATCATATCCATGCAATCAAGATAATAATATCTCATCGAAATTTCATTGAAGATCTCGTTGATATCTTAGAGTTCAATCAAACCAATACGGACCTTACTGACCTAAGTTGACCTTCTTGAAGTACCTAAATCTATTCACTCGCTCGTTGGAGCAGAAAATAAACGGGATTACAAAGCGAATGAGACTAGACTACAAGTGCCGCTAAAAATAGAGCGAATTGTGAGTAATTTGCGCAATTGACGATGATTAATGAACAGTGAAGTAGCTTTTGACGAGTACTTTGATGTTTTATTTTTAGTCTGTAAACATTATTGAAGACTGGGCGTAACGCATAATTACTTATACATGTATATCTCGACTATGCTGACAATCTTCTGGGCTCTTTCCGGGTGGCAGCGGTGGGGACGAGTTCTTCAACGACTAAGTCGACATTCACACGGACTGTATTTGCAACTCTCAGTGTTGAAAATCATACAGATTGAATCTCAGCGCGTTGAAAATCGAATAGTGTGTTTTACTATTCAATTTTTCAAATCTCGGCGATAAGCTGTGCGTTCAATTGTAGATCGAGCGCGCAAAAACGACCGCAGCGCCGCCGCCGCGCTGCCTCCGTGTGTACGTCGACCAAGTGTCCTTTTGTTTAGTATTAATTTGCATGTTTAGTTAGTAGCCGAGGTCCAAAGTGCCGATTTTCAAACAAGACTTTCGGATATGTAGAGGCAGAATGTATTCTTGTTTTAAATGCACCGTTTTAAGCTTTTCATCATTTTTGATTGCGTGCGAACACACCAAGCGAAAACCAAACTAACATGTCTTTACAGAGTCTCTCAAATAGCTTCCGAAACAACGCGATGGTACACACGGCTACACATCAAGCTATACATTTCCAGTACAAGCTGATCTCGCATTGTATAGAATTACCGCACAGTGCGAGATCAGCGTAAACTGGAAATGTATAGCTTGATGTGTAGCCGTGTGTACTATCGCGTTGTTTCGGAAGCCGCCGTGTGTACAGAGGCCAGCACATCAAGTTACCCCAATCTGCCAAATTTCTTTGATAGTTTATCAACTTTATTACAAAGGTATAAGGTTTCAATTGGGAAAATTTTACAGTTTGGGATAGCTTGACCTGCTGGCGACTATACAAAGATCAGTGATGCATTTCATAATTTACTGCTAACTCTTTTCTGAACAAAATTAGCACTTATAACCCCGGCCTATTTAATTAGTGGTGTCATATTATCTTGTAATTATATTGCATTTTAATGTTAGTAATCTCCTACTTATACTGGGTATAAAATACTTAACAACAGTTTTGTTGGGCATAAAAAAGTACTAGTAGGTATTTAGATTTCTATGCATTGTTTTCGGAATATCGCAGCTCTTTTGTCGTCGTTGTCGTGAAGGTAAAGGCAAGGAATATTATAGAACGATCCTTAGGTAAATACAGTGTTCATAAGTAATTAACGTGGAAATCTAGAATCGGCAACTGGAAACATTAACACCTTTAATCGTAGAGCTTAGTTGCTTATCCCTTGACCCGGCAGGAGTAAGTCGGGTTACGAGAAGTGTCGACTCTAGCTAATCTTTGTCGAGAAGCGCTTTGAGCTCGGCTTCAGTGCGTTTCTACCATAGCATAGCATTTCATGTAACTAGTTTACAGTTGACCAATGAGGCACAATTTATTACTTAGGATGACACTGGTCAAAATGATGTCTAAAAATTATGACAAAATTGTGTATATAAAAAAAAAACTTAACTACATTTTCTATGGATTTAGAGTACAACATTTATTAATTGCTTGATACAAATAGTGTGACAAATATATTTTTACTTCTGATAAACTTACTCAAAACCAAAACAAAAAGGGTTCAGCCGTTTGGGAGCTACACTTTCGCTGACAGACACACACATACACAGACACAGAGATACTCACGTTAAACTTATAACAATGGCCCGATGGAAACAGACGGGCTGTGTCCATCGGGCTTATATAAATCAAAACCAAAATATACATTTTTAAATTATTCGGCGCATTTCAAATTACTTCAATGTCAATGAATACCATTTCGATTATAGCATCTCAAAATATTAAAAATATATCACAATGCTTTTGTAAAAAGTGGTCTAGACTTAAATTCTTTTTTAAATTCCATTTCAGATTTTTTTACTAGCTTTAGATATTATTTTGCTTGTAAAAATGTCAACAGATATAAGAAGATAGACCTTTATATTAGGTTATATTAGCATCTCTATTTAGTATCGGAGCTGAAAAATCCGAAAATCTACTCTAAAAAAAACCGACTTCTTTTGGAAATGTATTTTCGATTTTTATCACAGACTTCCGAAATTAAAATAGGTAATTTTTTACTTTGTAGGTAGTGTTTTTTCGGAAGTCGGCTGTTTTTTTTTTAAAGTTGTTATTTTTCGCTTTATATGGGACTAGAAGCATACCCTATCCATTAAAAAAAATAGAAATCCGCCAACAATAAAATTGACGGAGATATCGCGGAATAATTATACAAAAAAACATAATAACGGATTGAGAACCTTCTCCTTTTTGAAGTTAGTTAAAAAATACCCACCGGTCAAGCCCCGGCCGCACCCAATAGTGTACGATACAATAGAAAATCAACCGCGTCTCATTAGCCGGACTTGACAGATTAAAAGAAACATCTATCGAAAATTAAATTACTCGTACAATTTCCTGTCTTCCACTAATGTAAGAGATTCCTGAATATTGTGTAGCGTAGTCTACGTAGTTATAGCAGTTGATCACGTCATCGGATCCTGCTGTATCATTTTAAAATATATTGCTATTCCATTGCTCCATATGTTCGAAAATATTGTCTGCTCAATAACGTTAATAACGCAATAATTGTGGAACTGCCAAACCGAAAGCCATTTCTACTGCAGGCTTAGCATGATGCTTTCTATTTCTAATCTACTGTAGATTAGAAATCGCATGTCTACATTTCTCGGTGAAAAACTGTCAACTGTTTATACGGAAACGTCATTTTTGTCTACTCTTTCGTCGACAAAACTCCCATCTACGTTTCTCGTGTTACGCCTGCTGGTAACGCAATTACCCCGGTGCATAGAGATATTGGATTTCGATATTCATTCCATATCTTATGTAGGTAGGTGGGTAAGTATGTGAAATTCGTGATGATTTTTTGCAAATGCTTCTTTACCGCTTGGTCACCATGGTAAGTTGCAGCGGACAAGCGACGTACCTACCTTCTTCATTTCTTCTTGTGGCAATAGGCCCTCGCCCTCTATAACATGGGACTAAATATAACTGCCGAAATGTGGGTGTACTATTAGGTGCCTCTACCTACCCTTACATTACATGTGCGTGATGTTAATAAATACAAATACCATAAGTATTTGTGGTTATTTCGTCTTAGCCTTAAACTCTCCAAGTCAGTTTTTGCATTACAACTTTTCTTCTATTTGGGTAAAGTTCTTAATACGAAAATTACAATTTAGCACTGGACTAAGTTGTCAATTTTGTAAAAGGAGCTGTATTTCGATTCCAGTTAGGTTCTTATTTCAAAAACAGGCTCGATGGTTTAAACCATACCTCAAGAAAAACCTCATTTTGTAAATAGGGGGGGTGCCACTTTACATTATTTTATCGTAAGAAGTACTCACTTATTTACTTAAAACTGATAAGGTTTAGTAGCTTTAAAACTTTTCTTTAGAAGTTTATTTCAAGTCCTATACTTGACCGAACTTCACAACATCTTCAGACGCTAACAAAATCAATTTTGATAGAACTTTTGATACTGGTTACAAACTTTATGAAACAGAAGACCGTTTTCAGCGTTTTTTTAATAAATCTTGATGAAAAATGTTCTTACATTTATTCGATACCTATCTCTTTGTTTTCTGTAAGATCGACTCCTTTGAAAGACTAAACCTCTGGTATACCCAAACCGATTTACTGTAATAAATTCTTAGAATTATTGAAAACCATTTCATACGGACAGAGTGTGTTCGCTTGGCTACGTTTTAGATTTGAAAGTTATTATATTACTCTATATATAGTAGGTATGGAAAATAACTTTCACATAAGTAAAGAAATAGGTATTGATAAAATGATAGACGTTTTCATCAATTTACATTTCAAAAGGAATTTTGATGCGGTCATTAAAATCCCTTGTGAAATGTAAGAAAATAATCAGAACTTTGCTCAAGTTCTCTTGTTAAAATAATTTCACTAATTCACACTTATAACTAATAAAATATGGAAAATTAGCCTTAATATAGACTGTATCAGCCTATCGATTTTGTAACGATCTTACCGCGTGAAGTGAGCGTGGAGTGAGCTGTCAGTGTCATCCCACTGATGCTAGGGATTGACCAAGCATCAGGTGGTATGAGACGGATAGCTCACCTCACGCTCACTTCACGCCAGTGAGATGGTTACAGAATAGCAATGCTGTTCTATTATGTAGCCAGAGAACATCATCATCATCATCATCATCGTCAGCCTATAGTGTTCCCACTGCTGGGACACAGGCCTCCTCTCTGTGAGAGTGGCCCACGCGGGCCCAGTGCCGTTTGGTGATGTCACATGTCTTCCGATTTTTTTGTTCTAGAACATGCTGTTTTCCTCACGATGTTTTTCCTTCACCGTTTTGAGAGCAGTAACGTGGTACTGAAATAACTTACACAAAGTAAAGCTCGTAAGTCGCGGCCGTTACCACTTGGCCACCGCTGCTCCAGAGAATATAATCTATGGAAATAAGAAAAGGGTGTTTTTCGAAATAATTAGCCCACGTCCCCGACGTAATAAAATCGCGGCGGAAAAGTTTTGCGTACTGAATCTTAAAACCACTGCTGAGCGCCGACAGTTGAAAATCGAACAGTAAAACACACTCACAGATGCACTCTGTTGGATTCTGAATGCTCGGTTCAACACGAACAGGGCCCCAGTCACGGAGTTAGGCCCCAGTTCTATATGGTTATAATGATTCCCCGCGGAATCTTACTACGTCCAAACTACGTTTTTTTTTTTCATAAACCAATGTAACGGTAAGGGATCCCCCCAGTGGGTTCCCGCATTGTCGTTCCGGGGGCCTCAGTAGCCGTGGTCTCCCAATCACGGTGAAGCGAAGAGGAACCCCACGGTGTGACCGCTCGTCAGGGCTTTTGCCTCAAAGCCGATGACGTAGCGGCCAAAAAGTAGGTTGCGGTGAGGTGCACCGCAACTGAGGCGTGCCGCGATGCCGGCTGAGGATTACAGGCTGCGGCGGAGGAGGAGTGCCAGTACTTCTGAGTAGCGCTCTTCCCTTCCGTGGCCTGGAAGGGGCCGCCACCGTTTGATGGCGGACGCGGTGGGGCCGTAGGGGAGGAGGAGTGTCGGTAATATAGCGTTGGCCGCTCTCCCTATCTCCTGCGGCCGAAAAGTGGCAGGCAGCGGGGCCACAAAAAAGAAAATGCACGTTGTGTTCCACGAGCGCCGCCAGAGTTGTTAGCAACAACTGTTGGGGTCCGCAAAGGCCGATGCCTGCCAGAGGTGCGGGTTGTTCGAAAGAGATACCGTCGCCCCTGGCTCACAGGCAACTGAGGGAACATGGGTGGGTTTTAGTCAGTAGAAGTCTGACACGCCCTCCTGCTCCACCCAGAGCGGGAGAAGTTATTTGATGACTTTCCACCCTAAAAAGAAAAGAAACGGTAAGGGATCGAAATGTCATATTCTGTATGTTCCAAGACAATTTGTTGATATTATTAATACCGTATTAGCAGATGTGAGTGATTGACGTGGTTTCGAGTATGGAATCATGTGGTCATAGTGAATTCAGGCCCAGTTCAAAATCCAGTCCAATTTTATAACGTCTTACGTGTAGGTGATCCTATCGGGGCCTATGGCTAGGTAATAATAGCCCCACAGGTTTTCTGATCAGGTTAAGCTACGCTTGCTGCGGCTGGTCCGTGGATGAGCATCTTTACATATTAAGACCCCTCCGAGCCTCGGAAAGCACGTTATGCCGTCGGTCCCGGCTGTCAATTGTTGATCTTTGACAGTCTTTACGGCTTCTGATGAATCCCGAAAGTCTGACAACCAGTCTTATCAAGCGGTATTGTGTTACCCAGTAACTGCGTCAGTTAAGCAGTCGCTCCATGTAAAATACTGGTATTCAGCTGCATCCGGTTAGACTGAAAGCCGACCCGAAGATAGTTGGGAAAAGGCTAGGCAGATGATGACTTAGGTACAGGTGGGCGCACTACTGTTACATTGTATTCTACGTGTGTAGAGTGCAATGTACGGAGTTGACTGGCGTTATTTTATTGTCAATGCAGCCAACTGCAGTAAACTGCTGCACAAATGCACTGCTAAAATATTCTGTACCTATTATCGATAGCTAGTTAATGTCCCATACGACCCGTAGGTCCACTTCAACAAACCTAATTAAAACTTATATGCCAATTACATCGAGGTTGTGAATTAAATAATTCTAAGTAGTGTAGTTTGAATTACTCGTATTAATTGTAATGGACAGCTTAACCTATAAAGGGGCTATGAATTTTAAAAGGCTGCAAACAACCATGTCCTGTTATAATTCATGCAATGTGACTTGTTTACCGCTGAATTTATTGTAGGAGGCAACCTAAAAATGGAATTTTAAACGAAAATATGGCGACCTTTGACCGGCGACAATTTGATTTACATTAATGCGGGTGACTGGCTTCTAGGTTTACGTAGAGGCCGTCAACTCGCTGATATTTAAGTAAATTTTTTTTCGGCACAGCCTGAAATGCTGAAAATAGAATTATGAATAAATTGCCTCAGATAAGAAAAGATGTTCGGGCGAGTTTGACGAGATTAAAGTTTAATTACGCGCGGATGAAGACACAGGTAACAGGTGAACAACACAAATGAAGCAGTGCATAACCAAATTAAAGCAAGACCTCATACACGCAAACAAGAGTATTGCGTTAAAAGCACAATACAATTACCAAAACTAATTTTTTTCAAAGCAATCTAGGTAATTTATATTTAAAAAAATAGCCTTAGCATTACTTTATGCATTTAAAATAAAGTCTTATTGCTTTAAAATAAGATTTAATTTTCTTTGGCTCTATCGGCGGTAGAAGGCAAAATACAGGAAAAGTTTTTTTTATTCAGTGCGCAAACTTTAACCCTTTAACCATGAATTCAGCATATCATTCTAGACCCCCACACAGCACAGAATTTTTTTTTGTATAACCGACGAAAAATGTCTGTGCTGGGGGTCTACAATTATGCTGAATTCATGGTTACAGTTTGCGCACTGGATAAAAACTTATCCTGTATATAATTTTAAAAAAAATGCCCATGTTAAAAATTACTTAAATCGATTAAGTAATAAATTATGAACAAAGTACTTTCAGAACTTGCCTTTTATTCTGTTACACCTTGTAATTATTGTACTGAAAAGTGAAAGTGGTAATAATTACGAGTGTTTCTCAGAATTAGGGCGCTGCTGTCATGAAAACCTACTATATTTTCGTTATAAACCGAACTGATTTGTTAATGAATGGAAGCTTCATGCCAACCGAGCTGTCTTCTATGATGTAGATTAATGAGTTGGCAAAAGAGGGATGAAGACACAAATATATACCTACATACAGTCTGTGTAATCTGATTCCGAGATTGAACCAAGCGTCGAAATGTTCCGTAACGAGTAAGTAAATATTTTGACTCGCGGTAACTAAAGTCAAAAGTAATATATTAGTGAATGGATAGTCCGTGTGGTGCCGGATTAAAAGAATAGCACCACCACTTTTCTTCCCGTGGGTGTCGTACAAGGCGACTAAGGGAGCTACTAGAGAATGGGCAGCAGTGTTCTCTATATATACTTTTAAACCATACTGCGATCTCCAATCAGCTTGCCAAGCATTGGGCACGCCACGATTGCGGCGGTAAGTCCCCTCTTTGAGGAGTGGCTTGAGAGGCGGCATGGCGTCCTCACCTTCCGCCTGACGCAGGTCCTCACCGGACACGGTTGTTTCGGGAGGTTCCTGTTTCGGATAGGGCGGGAGGAAACGCCCGGGTGTTTCCACTGCGAAGATCGCCCTGAGGACACGGTGGAGCACACGGTGGCGGTCTGCCCGGCTTGGGTGGAGCACCGCCGTGTCCTCGTGGAGGCGATCGGCGGCGGCGATCTCTCGCGTCCGGCCCTGGTCCAGGCCATGGTACGGAGCGAGAGTGCATGGGTAGCCGTCACCTCCTTCAGCGAAGCAGTGATGCTCGCGAAGAGGGAGGCGGCGCACGTGAGGGAGAGGCGGTCTTTGCGCCCTCGCGACCCTAGCCGCCGCAGGATACGGAGACGCCCTGGGCGTCGGGAATCCCAGGCCGATATCCGGCCACCGTAGGCATGAGCTTGCGGACGGCGAGTAATGGGTAGCTCGCTGTCCGGTAAGGACCAAGCCCAAGTCGACGGCGCGTTGTGTTCCACACGCGCCTCAAAGAGATGTCAGCACAAACGTGATGGGGCCCGCAAGGGCCGATGCCTGCCAGGGGTGCGGGATTGTTCGAAAGAGATACCACAGCCCCTGGCATACGGGCTACTGAAGGAACACGGGTGGGTTTTAGTCAGTAAAAGTCTGACACGCCCTCCTGCTGCACCCAGAGCGGGAGAAGTTATAAAAAAAAAAGATTGCCAAGCATGACGATTATGGCAATTCCCTTTTGGGGAGGTCGATGTCCAGCAGTGGACGTCTTTCGGCTGAAATGGTGTTGAGAGAATGTATATTATTATCCCAGTTTCTATCACGGGATTCGTAAAATACTGACCGTATTTTTCGGATCCAATTAAGTACACTGCTTGTCTTGTCGAATCCAAGGAACATTATCTTAATGATCCACAGTATCTGATGTTACACGTCCAAGTTAAATCGAGAATGAAGGCCTTTGATTACGGTCATACATCATTGCTACATTGACCACACAAGATAGATTGTTTGAGTTTTAGGACTCTGGTAATGCCTCCCGGATGTGTTTTCCGGTACAACTCGAAGCTTGCAGCTATAATACTAAGTATAATTTGTAAATGTGATTACATTTTTACGGCACTAATCGATTAAATTAAAATGTTGTGTTTTATTTTATTGGGATATTAGCACTTTAGAATCTAATTAGGACACTTTTCAAAGATGGCTGTAGTACCCTATTACGAAAGATAATATCACCTTGGAGATATTCCCGTCTTCTTAGAAATATCTGTTAATGAAATGGCGTCTTCGTGATGATTATTACAGACATTAGAATGGAAATTGCTGAATAATTACAATATACAGAGAATAAGGTCAGGAATGTCACTACATTTTCAGTAGCCTTTTCAGTAGCCTTTTCAGTACATTTAGGTCAATTTTGCTCTCTGGAAAGTGTATAATAAAATAACTGCAGTTGGTGTAACGAATCATTTTGACATTACATAGGTAGGAAGTAGATATCTATCGTAAGTTTGTATTGGAGCTATTCGTTTTATCCTACTTCCTATGAATCCTATCCTACTAATATAATAAATGTGAAAGTTTGTGGGGATGGATGGATGGGTGTTTGTAACTCTTTCAAGCAAAAACTCTTGAACGAATTGTGTTGAAATTTGGCATACAGGTACTTTTTTTTATCTCGGTAGTACGAGTATGTTCCCGTGGGATAATATTCGAACTCAACACGTGCGAAGGCGCTGGCAAAAGCTAATTCATAATATTTAAATTAAAGGCTTTATTAATGTTACTAGCTTTTAGCAGCGGCTTCGCCCGTGTGGCGGTCGGTGTATTATACACCTACTTTATACTATTTTATAAACCATCCTCTTGAATCACTCTGTCCTTTGGGTGTGTACAGATCTGGGGAATGCGCCGCTCACGTGCTGCCTGCGAGCGGCGCGCGTGCTGCACGCGTGCTACTACTGCAACTGTTTGTTGCGCCTCTCGCGTGCAACTTAAACAACGCTCGCATGGTGCACGGGTGCTGAATGCGTACGGCGCGCGTGCTGTTCGCGTCAGTTCGCTGCTATTTTCAACCCTCAGTTGAAAAGTTGAAAGTGTTACTTGGTTTTTACGATGGCGGACCATAACACGATTGGCACCATCATTACTGCAGCATCAGCTATTTTATTAGTGAAGTGTTTAGAAGAAAAGAAGAAGAAAAGAAAGGGACATTGGTGGCAGATTGCATTTACAGACCGATTATAGTATCACAATTGAAAAGCCAACAAATTAGTGGACGTTACGCATTTTTTTATTGTAATTAATTTCGCACGTGCGCGGCTCTTGCGCCATTCACACGCGGTGCATAGCTTCCGCGCGAACGGTGCACAGGCGGCGCAGGAGCGGCGCGCGATCATGAAATACGCGTAGCACGCGTGCAGCTCGCGGGCGGCACGAGCGGCGCGTTCGCCAGATCTGGACACACCCTTTGATAAAAACCGCATTAAAATTCGTTGCGTATTTTCAAAGATCTTAGCGTACAAACACGAAAAGCGTCTTTGATTATAGGTACTATTTAAAGATAATAAATACGTTACACTTTTTATCATACGGTAAAAAATATTTTTGCATAAACGAAAGGTTGTATTTTCAATTCAAAATTTTACTGTACGTAACCTATCTCTACGTTCTGCCAATGATTCGTGTTAGAGCAAATTGCAATAGATGGGGTATTCCAGTAGGCAAACAAGAGAGCACCGCAGTGTTGCTAAAAAGAAATACCAGTGAAAAAGTTAATTTGCCACTAATGGAACAAACTTTTTTCTTTCTTCTTCGCAACTAATTTCCTAAGGAGGGCAACTTTCACGTTAGGTTCAAAGAAATTCTAGCAAAGAGGTTGTTTACCCATCTTGGGTAAATATTAACGAACCGGTGAAATTATAATGAATAAGGAAATAATATAAATAAATTGTGTACGTTTTTTCCTTTATCCTTAGATGTCCCGCGTATCTCTGCTCACTTTAGAGAAAACTTTCTCAAGCGGAACTGAAAATAATATAGGTACCGTCACAAAAAGAGATGTAGTACCGGTACAACGGCGCTACTTTAGCAGTGCGCTTAAATACTGTTTAAAAGTGTGCCTATGAAGATTAAGTGCCTATAATTTTGTAACCTACCTAAGTGATAATAAAAATGACAAATTAATCTTGAAAACTAGTTTTTATTTAAATTTCCTGTATAATGCATACAGTATTGAATGATTTAATCAAAATGAAGTTAAAGTAACCCTTACATTATATATTTCTGACATAAGTTGAATTTTAATGCCTTGTCAAAGAAACCCCACTTTCGGGTAACTTTGACACCACTTTTAAAGAAATATATAAAATTGTGGCGGGCTGTGGGCTTTATATTGGTATGCATTTTTCTTTTTTAAAGTTCGGTTGGAAGTTCTGTTTGTATTAAAAAAAAAAACATTAATCTTGGGTGTTGAAAAAAGTAAATACCAATAGTCTGCCAAAACCTGTGCAATAAGTAGGTCCGTTTTACGGTAACCAGTATCCTCGGATATATGTAGTTGAAGTGTAGTAAGAAACCGGTGGATGCTGTACGTGTATTACGTATCTACCTAAATGAATAAGGGTAGTTGAAAATATCTTCGGTAAAGAAAATTTAACACGAAAACTAGTAAAATGTATATGATACAAGTTTTCTTTTCAGACAGAAACTGCCCCTACCCAACTCTGTTCTTTCAAATTATTATTTTTCATTGACAGTCCGTATGTTCGACCTCAGAATAAGCTGCTTCTCACAGGAGCAATTGTATGTTAGTTGTGTAGAGTTGTCCCGCGTCACCAGTCCCTCTATATATTTTGGCGATAGGAACAAAACCACAAACGTAGTATATAGGGAAGTTTTAGAAAGGCTGTTATTGTAGTATATTGGGGTATATTACGACTTCCACGCGAACTAATTCGCAGGCAGAAACTAGTATATAAATATTAATTAAAATAAATTTTGCTCTTAATAAAATCGTAGCGAAGTCAAATCGTAGCGTAGGTACATTTAATTTTTTGTATTTTTTGCGAAGTCTGGGGTCGATTTTAATACGGAAAATATATTTTGTGTTTACATTTAGGAATAGTCTAGAAGTTGATTACATACATTTTCTGCATTATTTTCTTAACCATGATAATACCTAAGGCACACAGTAAATACTCGTAAAACAAGTTCAAAGGCCCATAAAAATTACTTCACACGTAGACAACTTTCCAACAGTTCAGAGGAAAAATTACAGTCTAAATAATTTTAACCATAAATAATTCCGGAATTTCTAACTGAAATATTTTATGGCAGAACCACACATTTGTTCAGAACTAGATTTTACACCTAAAATACTTAAAAGCTGAACGTTGCGGAATTCATTCGGAACGACCTCATTTATCTGAAAGGGTTCGCGGTGACTCAGATAGTGACGTCAGAAGTTACAATAGAGGTGGACACGAATAGAAACAGCATTGAGACAATTTCGTTATAAGAGAACTGTGAGAGTTTGCTGCACTATTTTCAGAATCAGAATCAGAACTTTATTTGCCATGAATAGTAGTAGTAGGTACAGGTACTTGATGTCGTACATAAATGAATGAGATCGGCTACAGTCTACCTTATGGCGTGCAAATTAATATGTAGGTACATAAACTAAACTATTAATACAAATTAAATAATGTCAGCAAAACAAAACAGAAATTAAAGTCACGTCAATTAATATTGTTGTAGTCAGGTAGGTACATAAGTCATATTTGGTTAAATTTGTAATTAAATATAACAATCATAATCAGGATAAATTTGTATCATTTAGAAAATCTTTCAGTGAGTAATATACATTTGTCCAATAGTTGTGACTTGTGCAGTAACCTTAGATTTAAAAATGTTTACTGAATAATCCTTAATACTGTGAGCTATTTTATTATAAATGACAGGTCCCATTGTCATAATACTTCCCGAATGTAGCAAGTTCTTGTATTTGAATCTCAAGGGGCCATTACGGCCATATTGGCCAGTGACGGAAATAAGTCTATGTTAGAAGAAAGGTCGTGTTTGGAGTTCTAAGTATATTAAAATACTATGTTGTTGAACACACACATGAATTAAACATAACCGGCGAAATGTGAGTTGGTACTTTTAGGTACTGTGGGTACCTACACCTCTGCGTAAAGTATCGGGAAAAACAGGTATGATGTTGTGTTATGTGTCTTTGTAAAAAAGATATTTTCTTATTAATTCAACGTAGTTTGCGGGAAAAAGTACCTATCCCACAAATTTGAGAGAAAGCTTGAATAATTCAAAACGTGTCGTTTTAGGTTAAATTACTTAGCTAACAGTACTGAAGGCTGCAGGTAGATTATGTTAGCACGTGTCTCTTTAAATTCTCATCAGCTTTTGTAAATTAAAAATATTTTTCTTGAAAAGTTTAAATAATGATAAACATACTTTTCTCTCACGGGTGTGTGCGATAAAGCTGCCTAAGGAAAAACAAGACATGGATACTTAAAAAATAATGCAGCAAATAGGCATTTTCATAATTATATCGAAGCAAGCGGGCTTGCGCATTACATTACTTACGCACTGCCGCTGTAGCTATTAAGCTACAGCAGCAGCGCGTAAGTAATGTTTTCTACTCTTGTAAGTACTTAGTTATATAATTGACTCATTATACCTACGTTAATTTACTTTTACGTAAAAAAATGTTTCCCGTAGCTAATCTGGAATGAGCCGGAAAATCAGAGAGAATTTTTGAAAAATTTATATTAATGAGCGAAAATTGCGGCGGCCCTAAATGTAGGCTATAACGCGGCAGACCGCACATTTACATTTTAAATTTAAATATTACAACACAACCAGTATTGACTGGCCTTAGCTGGCTAATGTGGTGCTGTCCCAGGAATAATGGAGACGATAATTTCGCATCCAGCGTCTCCTGTTGCCTGCACCTTTGCACGGATGCTACAAAAGGTGAAAAACTGGTAGCCAAATTCTGGGCTGAAGAAGCTGATTTCGTAGGATGAAACTGGATAGTTGCTCCAGAGGTATAGTAGCCCCGATTGTAATTAGGTACTCTAGTTTCACGGATGAATCGCATACTGTCCAATTACCAGAAGTAAGGCGTGTCGCATGTCTCTGTGCGATTGCATGGGAAGGCAAAATGTGATCAAAGTTTTTGTGGGATAGATGTCCTGTTCCTCGGCGGGGAATTTATCCTAAACGTAATTTATATGGATTAGGTAACATCCCCTATGTGGGATAGATGTCCCAAAATATAGAGATCTGCTATAATTTTGTAGATTAAAAACCAAACGAACGGCCAGTTTTACAAATAAAGTATTTTTATTGTTTTGCTGAGAGATAAAGAGTGATTTCAACTATCCGGGCTTTTACCCTACTACTTACACGAGGCCAGCTTAATGTCAAATTGTTAGGTACCTACTACTGACAGGCGGTCTACTGTATCTACCTACCAAAATATAAAAAGTATGCATGTGAGAAAGATATGATTCGTGACTTAACAAATCTGTATTTCTGGATTTTGTTATACGAACGAGAATGTGATTTCGTGGAGTCATTCAATAGCGTAATTTGAACTTAGAGAACTCAAGCTCAAAGCATTTATTTCAACTACATATAAACCAATTTCAGGCACTTAGAAATCGTCAAAGGAGTCGGTCAGTTAGAAAGATTAAGATGAAGCTAGTTTCCCATTCCAAAGCGTAGCTGGTACTTACCTGTGGAGAAAAACGCACAAAAACTCCACGGAAATTCTTTTAAATCAAAATATTGTTATAAAATATAGGTTAGATCATTCATCTAGAATGATGTGCACATTAAAAGCGTCCAAAGGTGGTCCATAGCAAACAATTAATAAAGAAAAATGTACAAACACAAACATATCGCATTTTTTTTTGTCCGGTAAGGACCAAGCCCAAGTCGATGGCGCGTTGTGTTCCACGCGCCTCAATGAGATGTCAGCACAAACCGAAGGGGCCCGCAAGGGCCGATGCCTGCCAGGGGTGCGGGTTTGTTCGAAAGAGATAACACAGCCCCTGGCATACGGGCTACTGAGGGAACACGGGTGGGTTTTAGTCAGTAAAAGTCTGACACGCCCTTCTGCTCCACTGAGAGCGGGAGAAGTTATTTGATGATTATCCAACTAAAACAAAAAAAAAAAACATGTAGCATTGATCAGCACTATTTAGCTCAACCTCTGAAGGGAACAGAATGATCCCACACATTTTCACACTCAACTACCAATATAAAATATTTGTACATTATTTAAAAGTGTGGATTTGCCCGTTTCAGGTGATTAAGATTATTCTCCTACATTTTGTCACCTCTTTTGTTATTATTATTTTATTTTGTTAGATAACTTGATCAATTTCTATGTTGTGCTTATAAATATGTATCGAGGTCAAACAAAGTCATTTGCTAAGTGTCGCCTTCAACAGGGGATGAGCACTGATGTCTGAAATACAGATATTTCTTATCTAGTTCAGACACAGATGTTCAAAATCTGTTTATAGAAACAAGTGTCATAAAGTGTATCACCATACTAATAAAATTTTGTAGTTTTTTAAACAAGTAAATTAAAAATTACTAAAAAAGAAATTGTAACCATGAATTCAGCATATTATCATTCCAGACCTAGCGTAGAAATTTTTCGTCGGTTATAAATAAAAAAAAAAAATCAGCTGTTCCATACATTTTGACCGCGTAGGTATTGCACTTTTCTATGAAATAGCAGATTTTTTTTTTGTATAACCGACGAAAACTTTCTACGCTAGGGAGAGTCTAGAATGATATGCTGAATTCATACACATTCACACACATCAGTTTGCGCACTGGTAAAAAATTACCCTGTATACAGTTTCTGGGATAAAAATGATTAAAAACCAATACTTATTTACCCCATTTTACATGGCGCGACTGCCTATCTAAATTCCACAACCCAGTTACTGGGTAAGACTGTACCCCTTGGTAAGACTGGTTGTCAGACTTTCGGGCTTCTGACGACCCGTAACGACTGTCAAAGATCCACAAATTACCGACAAACGGCTTAACGTGTTTTCCGAAGCACGGAGGTATGTAAAGATGGTTCACCCATCCACGAACCAACCGTGGCAAGATTAACCTGATAGATCGATCCGTGCGGCTATTATTACTCAGCCAAAAGCCTCTCAATTTAGTAGTTATAAGGTTATATTAATGAGACCCATTCCTTGAATGAGCCTACTGAAAGCACACCTAATTCGATTTTTCGATTCATCGATTTTCCAATCGAGCCCTTGAGAGTTTCCAGTGTCAAGAGCGCTAGGGTAACTAAACTTTATTAATTGTAAAAGTATTAAACTAACTGAACCATTAGTCTGTTATTAAACTTTACTTGTTAACTTTTCGGTAATCTTTCAATGAATATTTTGTTATCCATTTTCCATTTTGTGAAATTGAAATAACTAGGCAATACGCATCCCCCGCGGCCTCCGTCCGCTGCCGGCCCGTTCCTCTCGCAAAAACGTGACGTAGTTACACGTACAAACGAGATAGAAAGAAAATTGACTAAAAACTTCTAAACCGATTGGATATTCGGCAACTCATGAAATATATGGAGCAATAAGAAGCAATATTCCCGAAACATATCCGTAATTTATTGTAGTTGCTCCAGATTGCTCCACTTAATTAATCCAGATTGATCCATTAGTGTTGCCGAGCAATAATTGCTCAAAAAATTGCCCGTGTTGAGAGAAAAAATCTAAAGGTGCTCTTCCTTTAGATTTTTTTAGGCGCTGAGTTGGACTCTGTTTGATTCTCAATACTCCGTTCAACACCGAGAGTGTAAAATCCATTGCAGGTTAAAATTTCGCCGTGTTGTTACTACGTTCGTGTGAACGTAGACTCCTCGTTATAAACAACGTGTTTCCGTCATTTTAATTGCCATAAAACAAAAATATAGTCTTATTTTCTTGTTACGATACATTGAAGATAAACATATTTTTCAGTCATAAAAATGATTTAAAAGTCGCAAAATATGTTTTAATAAGTTAATATGAGTGGATGACTGAAATACTATTTTCGAAAGTAATCCGAGTTTTTGGTTCTTAATATAGAGTATGCTGGTACATAGGTAGTAATGGCACCAATCACTGGCGGGCGGGTTATCTACTCTAGTCGCACCCCGTAATCTGTCACTCAAAGTTTTCAACACTTTTTTTGAATCCACATAATGGGCAAGTAAGGTACCTACGTACTTTCAAGTAAGGTACGTACAACAGCTCTAAAATTTTACATCTTATCATCGGTTTGCGTTTCCGAAGGTAAACGGTGATTGTCAAAACACATCGTTTTCCTGGGCTATGTGTTTGGAAAGATTGTCAGCGACTGCGGAAATAAACATTCTTTTTTGAGCCGGGGGGCAGCTTTCTCGAGTTCACAATCCCACTGTATGACGATAGCTCTAGTGCGGCACGCTTGAAACTGAAACATCCCCTCCGGCTGACAATGTTGAGCTTCCGATGAGTTACAGTGCGACTGTGCAGCCACATCGCAAACAATGCCCCACCGCTTGTCGTGCTCTCTGTGCACTAACACCTGCACTAATGGAAGACCTTTGCGAGGTCAAAGATAATGCTGTAGAAGTGGCCGAATTCGTGTCGTTCATTTAAGACCACAATTGAAATCATCGATACGACGAAGAAGAAGTTGCCGTCGACGAACAAAATAATGAAATTATACGATCATAAAGATTTTTTTTTCTTTCAATTAAACGTCCCCCACAGTAGGAATTTCTCCTGTATTGCGGGTGCGTTTACAAACCTAATTTATCAAATTTAATAATACATCTCTGTCTCATCTAAATGCTATAAAGTGTAAACCAGTTTTTACACTAGCTACAGGCTTGAAATAACAAAAGTAAATAAGGCACATAACACTTTTATTACAAAATAAGGGCAACAATAACTCATTACTTAGTAGCGTCACGTATAATAAGATGTTAACTCGGCAAGCCCACATGTTATAACACGTGACTACACTAGCGTGCAAATTATTCAGGAAGAAGGAAAAACATCAAATATCTTTTCAAAATTATGAACCAACTTTGGCAAACCAACTGTCGTGCCTATTACCTATAATTATTTCTAAAACTTGTATTTTTTGGATCAGGCCTGATCAATTTTTATTTCTGCAAGTTCTGAATTTAATTTAGCGGTCGTAGAATTAATTGTACATAGTGTATGTCGTTATATCAAATGTTGAGAAACGTAATTAATACGAGCAGTACCTACTAGTTAATAATTCATGTCTACTAATAAATCCTAGTCGGGTTTTGGCAAACACATTCCTTTGTGACAACGTTGTGGAACTCTCCTGTGTCTCGAGCAGGGTAGCGTACCTCGCAGATAAACTATCAAAGAGATATAGCTGCACACTCAAATGATGAAGTGGAGGAAATGTTCGAGGACATTCCCAAGGCCTTAAGCATTCCATCACTAAAGCCCTCTACAACGTTATCATGGGCGATTTTGACACCATAGTGGGAGTACAGAATCGAAGCGAATTCGTTGTATAATCCTACGGGTTTGGCAGCAGAAATCATAGGCAAAACTCTGTATCTTCTTTCCTATCCCAGCCATCGCAGGAATGCTGGGACGGATTTGTTTACAAATAAACATCACCTTTGTATTTTTTTTAGCTTATTTTCTTCTTGTCAAACAAACAAAAAAAAGGAGGAAGAAATAAATAATAGGCAGTCGGGTGCATTGACCGTCTCATTATCTAATGGCGGCAAGAGCGATTGCTGATCATGGGAATCCGATATTGGTTCCCTGGGTTGTGATATTATTAAACAGCAAAATTAGCCTATAAATTTCCCACTATTGAGACACAATAAACCTCCTCTCTGTGAGTGGGACTGGGCCATAATCCACCACGCGGGCCCAGTGCGGGTTGGTAGATGTCACATATCTTTGAATTTTTGTTTTTAAGACATGCTGGTTTCCTCAGCATATTTTGTTGAATATGAACGATGTATTGATGAAATAATTTACATAAATTAAAGCGCTTGTATGGGTTAGAACCTATGACCTGCAACTCGTAAGTCGCAGCCGTTACCACTAGGTTATCACTGCTCTCTAAGCCAACACTGCTCTACTAGGCGACCACTGCTCTCTAGGCCAACACTTATCTACTAGGCCACCACTGCAACATTTACAGTAGCAATCCAAAGTCTGAATTTGTGCCTGGTTGACTATAGTCCTTAACATGGAGCATGCACATGAAGCTTAGCATAACTGGTTAAATTTGGGCGTACTTAAATACTTACTTACCTGTTATATCTTATTAACTGATCCATGGCTCCAGTTTGTAACTTACACCTTCACTTTCTCTGTAACCTAACAACGACAGCCAAAGTTATCGGCCCCATATTCCACCAGAATTCAATTTCGTTCACTCATAACCCTAAAACAATAGCATAGATAGACACCTAACACATACTGTCGTGTGACCAATTTTGTGCATCATGCAATGATCGTTTTTATCTGTAATTTATACCGAAATCAATTGGCCAATCGATTTTTATATATGATACTATGGTCCACATTCACCGGCTGACCGATTTATGGTAAAGGAGAAAAAAACTTGTGTACCCACCTTTCCCACAAGTGATGTTACATAAGTGTATTTGGAGTTGTAATGACTTACTAGACTGCGAGCCTGCCTCTTAGTTTTTCTGGTGGTGCAAGCGATTGTTTAGTTCATCAACGAAGTCATCACTCGTCATTCTGTCTCAGTGACCAAAACGACTAGATACTTTCATTTTGTTCATGGTGATAATCGTGTACTCCAGCCCTAATGTGTTGGGTAAGCGGCGAGGGTAGGCTTTCCTTAGGAGTAGAGAACTAGTGTACACAGCGGGAATTAATTCCGGTCAAAATGTAAAAACACCTTAAAAGTAGTTTTATATACTTTCAGTTAGAGAAAAGTTTAAGTTTTATACGACATAATTTGGGTAATAGAATCAGAAAACCGAATACAAATACCGAACAGTGATCGAGGACTTCGACTCGACCTACTTAGGTACTTGCCTTCAGCATAAAGCTACATAGTTGGTTAAACCTTTTACGCCATGCCGACCCCATCTAGACTAGCCATAAAATATGTTATGGTGTTCTAAGTACTTACCTTTCTAAGGTAAGTACTTTGTTTGCAATCTGTTTTTACTATTTTATAGAAGGTAAACAACCATAAAGTTTTCTTGCGAAAACACTAGGTAAGTGCCATAAAAAGATATTAAAGATCCTTCTCATTGATATTATTCCTACTTTCTTACTTATTAATAAATCCCTTTCATACAATGCAATTTATCAACTAGGTGCTAGAGTTTCTCTTAGAGATTTTTTTAAAGATATTGGTATACTCACCGTGGCATCGCAATTCATCTTGGCCAACATCTTATATATAAGGCAAAACATACACTTGTACACTAAAAACAGTGATTTTCATAATATTAATACTAGAAATAAGGACAAACTACGTGCTCCCTTTCACCGGCTTCATAAGGTTCATAACTCATTTATTGGTCTTGGTATAACCTTTTATAGCAAGCTTCCCTCTTCTGTGCTAGATTTGAATTTTAATGCGTTTAAAGCTAAAGTAAAATCCAACCTTTGCGCAAAGGCATACTATTCTATCAACGACTACTTAAACGATAAGAATAGTTGGTCGCTGTGATTAACTCAAGACAATGTTTGTGTTCTTTCACCAGAGTTTCCTTGCCTACTGACAGGTCATATCTTTATTAACATAATTGTTTGTTTTTTATTTGACTATATAAATTCATTTGAATTTACTTAGTGTTGACATAATCTACCTACTCATTGTTTTTAATAATGAGTTAAATTGCAAGATGTAGGTAGCTAGCTAGCGACCCCGATAATGGATCTATTATATCTAGAACTAATTTCAATTTTGATATTCCATAACCTACCATTGTATAAAATCAAGTTCTTCTAACATAACAGACAGCTGTGCTGCTGGGGAGTTTGTTGCGCCACTTCTTCTTCCCAGCTAAAGCACTAGGAAGTGTCGAAGGGTGGGCGTTTTTGGGGGACTGTCTTTTGTAATTTTTGACGTTCAAAAAGTGCTGACACCAGCCTAGTTTGAATAAATGACTTTTGATTTGATTTGATTTGATTTGATACAATAAGCGCCTTTTACTCCCGGTAGTACGTTGTCGTGGGATAATTTCCGGACACCACACGGGCGAAGCCAGACAGCAGAAGCTAGTTATGTATTAATATATATTTCAATAGAATACGTTTAACTGAATTAATTTATAGTAGGTACCTAAGTGAATAGTTTTCACCCCAGACAAGGGTTAAGGAATTTGTACCCATACTGATACGATTGGCAATCAATATAGGTATTTATTTCAAATTAGTTGTAACTTGATCGAAAATACATTTGACTTTGTACTCACATATACATATGCATACTAGTGGGATATTATTCGATTCAACGCACTCTGCGAAATTAATTTCTACCTATCATGTGTTGGTGAAAAGTCAAAGAACTTTTCTTGAAAGTAAAATATTAATTAGATCAGCCTTTCCCAAAGTGGGTGATAACGCCCCCCTGTAGGCGCTGTAGGCCTACAGGGGGGCGGTAAGAGACCCGCTAATTCCGCTTAATCTCCGCTAATATAGCTCACAATAATTAATTTAATTTGAAGTTATAGTAACGTGGTTATTAAGTCCGAACAAACCTATTGAGGTTTTTGTGATGTTTCTGTTTATATTTTGCTTGTTCCTTTACTAATAAAATTTTAAAAAAGTAGGTGAAAAAATGGGGGCGATTATTCTCAAAGTGGGCAGTAGACAATATAAGTTTGAGAATCCTTGAATTAGATGAAAGTAGTTAGCAGTTATTGCCTCTTATAGGATTGCCGATCTGCTGCTTGCTGGTGATGCTTATTGACATAAGTTGTAATGTCCTACACTTGTGTGAGAGAGTGTGGCCCTGAATGAACGAAAAACGGAACCATAACTTATAACATAACTTTCGTGTCCGTCTGTCACACAAGTCTTTCACGGGATCATTGTAACGTAGGAATTTAGGGCGTTAACTAATGAGTTTTTTATCCATTCCTCATAATTCACGCACATTCATAATATTTCTCCTATTTTCGTATCTATTTATTTACATAATCAATTTTGGGTGTCGCTTCTTGGGTCCAATCACCGGCCGCAAGGTTTGAGTGTTCGGTTTCAATTGGCGCTTTTTGTTCTTGCTTGTATAGTGTTTACTTAGCTTTGAATAATATTTTGAAACTATCAGAGGTAACCGCTAGAGCATAGAATAGTGATGAAATAAAGAGGATCTAATGGGTAATAGCTTTGCTAACGCGGGTTTAATTGTACAACAGCTGTATCAGCAGCTCTGCACGTGCTGTGATACGTATCTCAAATAGACTGTACTCGTATGAAAGTTAGCTGAAAATTTTACAAATTGAAAATTCTGTTGTGTCACCTTGAATACATTTTTGGCACGACGTTTTTACAAGTCGACTGTTTCGTTCGTTTTGGGAATGCAAGTGCTACTGCTATGCATGGGGATCTGGGTTCGATTCCCGGATCGAAAGTGTTAATTGGTATTTCTATCAAGAATTTCTTAGAAGCAGCCCAGACTTGTGCCCCGTTGATGGTAATAAGCTCGACCTGTATTACATGGGACAAAAATAACTGGCGAAATGTGAGTGTTCCTACTGTAGGTACAGCTCTGCCTAACCCTTCGGAGATTACAGGCGTGATGGTATGGATATTTTCACTAGTCCATTTATTAATAAGGCGAAAATATCGCGTGTCTCTCTAGAATTCTAGATCATAAATTACTACCAGACGACGTTACTTACAAGCGACACACTCGAAACTCACGGAACATTTATCGCTTAGTGTATTGAGTACGGGGCTTAAGGCGGAGATTTTTTGAAAACGCTCAAAAAGGTGGTTTTTTAAACCAGTGTATCTCTTTAACCGTAAATAATTTTACAAAAATATATGACATTTTCAAGTCTTTTTTGCATCCAGCGATGGAACTCAAAACATAATTAAACATACTTTAATGCATCAAAAAATCATCAAAGTCACCTCTTAATTATCTTTAAAACCAGTTTATTTCAATAACAATTGTTATTATAATTAAAAATATAGATAAAATAAAATTCCTAATGCCAAACTGCACCCAGTGATGGGTTATTTATTATCAAATAGTTAATGTCTAATTTTATACGATTTTATTTGCATATTTACGACAACGCTTGCTCATTTTATAATTCGAATTTATTACAGATTTTAACACGTATCGGATTGCAATTAGAACTATTATCGCTCATAACGAGAATACGACGAGTACATTCAAAATTACCAGGGCCATGGATGACACGATGACGCAGCATGACATGTGTATGGATCAACTACAAATCCCAGGCTTTTATTAGCATAATCGCCACTACTAATGTGACCGACATTTTTGAGCCGCTGAGATTATTACAAATTATAGCTTACAGGGTTTTTCGTCTGGGTGACGTAGGAACGTGTTTAGAATTCCTGGTTTATCACTCTTAGTGACGGAGTCGCTAGCGGAAGGTAATCAAATGATGTTTGCATAAAAATATAGGTGAGTAGGCTTTTCGCTGAATTTTGATGTTGGTGTAGGGATACCAACTTTCTTTTTACGAATCTGTCGAATATGAACTTTATTTACCTGACTGCACAACACCAAAGACGGGTTCATGTTTTTCATGCGTATGTTTCTATGTTGTAGTTGTATCCCCTAGAGAGAGTAGACCTTCTGAGATTTAACATAAGGAACTGCAACCAACTGCACTAGATTGCATACACACTCCTATAAAATAAAATTTTTACAACCATTCAAATCAGTAAATTATTGAACAGTAAACATTATGTACGGGTAAAATATAGAATTTATACTCAATTAAAACCGGGTTCAAAAAAAGAGGAGGTTATACGTTCGGTGAGTTAGAAAAAAAATGCTGAATGGGCCTGCTCTTGGCCCCGATCACACCTGATGGAAACGATGGACGAGTGTTGAGTATTTTATTAATTAAGACTGCAACACTAAAATTAACATGTAAGTTTATACATATGTGATCTGTGGCAACACTTTCTTTTCCAACTGTGACACTGGCCCAATACACACGAAGTTAAAATATTCCGCCTTTTTATTTATTTTCCTCGGCACTAACGCTACCAGCACCTATCAGCAACCACCACCTATTAGGTACACCGCTGCACAACGAGGTCTATGACCCAGAAGATGTCACTTTTGATTTGAAGGCAAGCGGGTTAAATATGGTTTTTTTTTTAACATCACGGGTGAATTAAAATGAAACAGTGTTGAAGATTCTTAGAATGAAGGCAAAAGTGTAATTATTCCTATTGCTTTTGTAAGATTTTATAACAACAGAAGTCTATCCGCTCATTAAGCGTACCAGGGAAATGTGGTAATTAAAACGTTCTGCCAAGCTTTCTCTTGTAAAGGTTACAAGAACGTTTATGCACAATGTTATAAAAATACAGTTTTATTTCCAGTTTAGACATCCTTACAAAGTAAAGATGTCTCAGGTCTTCGTTATGGATGGTCCTCTTTGTTACGCAAACTGTCCTCTTTGTTACTTGAGAAAACGTGATATTTTAAATTAATGCCTGTAGCATAATATTTGAATCTAAAGTAATAATAACCGAAGTAAGCTGACACTGCCGACGGAATACGAATCTTAAGACGTCTGCGTCGTCTGCTGATCAATCACGACAAAACTTTATTGAGTCTCATGTATAAATTCTGTTGCTTAGAAAGCGATTTTACGAATCGGCCTTCATTTGAATTATTTATTTGAATCTCATTTAGAAATGATCTGCAACCAAATTGTGTAGCACACTATCTGGGTTTATTTATGGCTGACACATGGTCGCCGGCTCGTAGGCTATTCGGACTACAGCCACATGAGTAACTAAACGTACAGCTATTGGCGAGTGCGCGTGTCAATAAAACGTCAATTTTGTTCTCGCTCAGCTATTTTTACATTTTAATTTAATAAAATATTAATGTGGAGTTGAGTCCGTTTCAATCATATCCCAACACTATCAATCAGAATCGATATTATTAATTCATTGCTTCATATGTTTGCAAAATTTGTCTGCTCTACAAAGTAAATAACGCAATGAATAAAGTTGAACTACATAAATACATAAACTCACGCGTTCTTCCTATTGGGGCCGAAAGTACAGAACGCTACCTGTGGCCCTAGTGTGAGTTTCGTTTAACCATTTCGATCAAATGCATCGAGCGCGTTCGGCGCTCCGATTGGCCCTTGATTACTGACGGACCAATCGGAGCGCCGAACGCGCTCGATGCATTTGATCGAGATGGTTAAACGAAACTCACACTAGGGCCACAGGTAGCGTTCTGTACTTTGAGGGGCATGGGGCATTGCCTGGTTTTTTAAGTTGCTCCATATTGCTCCATATTGTGTGGCCGTATCTCTGGCAACAGGTTGCTACATGTTGCCATTGCCCTAAATTGCTGGATGTAGTCGTGACGTCATATTTGACGAGAATTGCCCAAGATGGAGCAATTTTAGTTGCTCGTATAAGCGCACCTTTATATTACTAAGATAATCAAACTGCTGATGCAAACCTTTTATCGATTGTGTTCATGATTGAAAGTTTCTGTTATCGATTATTACGAGGCCTATGGTTCACAGGAAAAAGGATTTTGTTGAGCCCAAATCTATTGTTTTATCTTAAACGAATCTTTGGAATCATAAACTTTGGAATAATGGACAATAGTACATTTAGGTAATTTAGCTTTTAATAAAAGTGTCAAGAATTAATGAAGCGAGTTGACAAGAAATCTTACTAATATCTTATTTCTTACTAATATTATAAACGCGAAAGTTTGTATGTATGGATGTTTGTTACTCTTTCACGCAAAAAGTACTGAATGGATTTGGATAAAATTTGGCGTATAGATAGATTATAACCTAGATTAAGATAAGAAAGATGCTTAAGATACTTTTTATCCCGGTAGTATGTTCATGCAGGATAATTTCCGACTTCCACGCTGGCGAAGCCGCGAGCGGAAGCTAGTCGTTTATATTTTCTTTATTCTTCAGGGAAAATGATAAACTTATGACCAGGACAACATTTAATAAACTTACCTACTTAGTTTAGTTAAAAAAATGTCTGTGTTTACATATAATTTTATAATTTTTATAATTAACTTATCACAGGATAAGTTTTTAACCAGTGCGCAAACTGTAACCATGAATTCAGCATATCATTCTAGACCCCCAGCGCAGAAATTTTTCGGCGGTTATACAAAAAAGAATCAGCTGTTTCATAGAAAAGTGCAAAGCCTACGCGGTCAAAATGTGTGGAAAAACTGATTTATTTTTGTATAACTGACGAAAAATTTCTGCGCTGGGGGTCTAGAATGATATGCTGAATTCATGATTACAGTTTGCACTTACTTACTACTTACCTGTAAATGTATACTATTGAAAGTCTTATGTTCAGTAGCCTATAGGCTTTTTTACCCATCCATCACGCATTCGTATAATGGAATAATTACTGATCAAAAATAATCGGCAGTATAAATACTGAAACGAGAACAATCCCGCCAATGTTCAGGCTGAAGGGACGCTCTTTGTTCACCGGCCTATTCACTAACCTCCAGCTAGTTTATATTTTAATTAAAGAATCTAGCTACACAATACCTCAAGAAATAAACAATAGACAGTTAATTACCTCTGCAGATTAAACAAATTATCATTCATAGGTTAAAGAATGATGCTAAGGTAGCTTTGAGGTTTAAAAGAAGACACAGCATAATTAGCCTTTATTGATCCCACTGCTGGGTCTTCACTGAGAGAGAATGTGGTACATCCACCACGCAGGCCCAGTGCGGATCGGCGGATGTCTTGCGTGTTTAATCCTAGGACATGCCAGTTTCCTTTGTCGTTTTGAGAGCAGTAGTGATGAAATTCAATACACAAAAAGCGTGCCTGGGTTCAAGCTAATGTATCACCTACAACTCGTAAGTCGAGGCCGATACCACGGGTACAACAGCTCTCGTTAAAAGAAGAGTATGTTTCGATGGTTTGGTCAAGTTGAGAGGATGACTGAAAGACGGCCAACAAAAGGAATTTACAAAGCAGATGTGAGTGGAAACGCCACAGGAAGAGACGCCCTAGAAGAAATTATTATTATAGTGACCTTATTGGTGATGTTTTTCAGAAATATATTTTTTGAGGGTGGGTAATCATCAAATAACTTCTCCCGCTCTCTGTGGAGCAGGACGGCGTGTCAGACTTTTACTGACCTAAAACCCACCCGTGTTCCTTCAGTTGACTGTGTTAGGGGGGCACGGTATCTCTTTCGAACAACCCGCAGCAGTTTCGTTCTGTAGTTTCTTCCTACGTCCATGGTACGAAAGCGTGAATTTATGTATTCAACCAAGGTAATAAATACTTACATAACATAACATCACGCCTATTTTCCCCTAAGTTACGCAGAGGTGTAACAGTCTATTACAAACACATTTCGCCAGTTCATCATCATCATCCTCATCATTTCAACCGACATAGGTCCACTGCAGGAAATAGGCTTCCCCCAAGCTCCGCCACTTCGACCGGTTCTGTGTCTCGGTCCACTTTGTGGGAGGCCTTCCAACTTGACGTGTCCCGGTACACGGTTGCCACTCCGGAACTTTTCGGCCCCATCTACCATCTGTTCTGCGAGCAATGTGACCTGCCTACTGCCACTTGAGTTTGGCAATTCTTCGGGCTATGTCGGTTACCTTGGTTATCCTGCAGATCTCTTCATTCCTGATTCGATCACGCATGGAAACTCTCTCTACTCTCTTAATGAAATTTAATTCTTTTCTGTGGCAGTATTCTGAAATGTTATTTTCTTTTAATTTTAATTTGTAATATGGGTTTTGCCTTCAATAAATGTTTAATTTTATTTTATTATAGCCCTTTCCATTGCCCTTTGGGTGACTTAAGGCCTTCTTGTGAGCCCCATTGTGAGCGACCAGTTAAGTCATTGTTTCGCCAGTTAAGTTCCATGTGGTAGGGAGCGAGCCTTTAGCCGTCATAATACAGCAAATAATCAGGTATATACCTATGTATTACATGTAGGTTTCCTAGATATCCTAGATATATGTATGTATATATGTATGTATGTTATGAGGCGAAAAAGTCGCAGTCACCGTAAATGTATTTAAAGCCAACTTAAAAATCACAGGTTATGCGCACCGCCTCGTGTCTGTGAAATATAAACAGATATTTAGGCCCAAATGATTTAATTAGAACTAGATCTTTGATTAGATTCTAGCAGAAGATTTTTATTCTCAAAGTTAAATAGTAGATGTGTTAATTGTATACTGTCGTTGCAGGGGCGTACCAATACAAAATGGCGCCTAGGGCATGCACCACATTTGCGCACCCCTTCGTAAATTATCTTCTCGGTCTGCACTGAGCAAAGCTAGGTCGCAAAACCTTTCTTGACCAATTATAGCTTACTTAAATAACTAAGTAACTTACAAAATTATCCGATGTTTACGAGTGGCTTATGTTAAATAAAATAGAATTTAAAGTAATAAGAATTTAAATAAAATATTAGGAATATAGATTCCTAATATTTTATTTAAAAAATAAAAATATTTATTTAATAAATTTCCGAGGTTCTATTCAGCGAATGCCTCATGTATATCCCTTTTGCTTCTGATCTACACTCCCGTTGTTACTGCCTTACAATATAAACCATTTATTTTGAAAATTATTTTAATTTCTGAATTTGTTATTTTATTTTTGTTTTAATTACGGACGCTTTTAATGTGCACATGTTTTACATCGCTCTCACATTGATAATTTCAACATAATGATGTAGGTAACGTTTTGTAACAATATCGTGATTTAAAAGAGTGTCCATAGAGTTTCTTGCCCGTTTTCCACTACGATTTGGAATGGGCAACTAGCTTCATCCTTCTAACTCACCAACCTTGACAATCCAAAAGTGCCTTTAATTGGTTTATTTGAAATAAATGCGTTGGGTTTGAGTTTGAGCCAATTTCGCAGTTATTTATTTACTGTGCAAGAACCTACACCGATTAATGTTTGGCCTCAGAAAATTACCTTTAACTGTTTTGTGTTGACCCTACATTAATTATGAATGGATTATTTTATAGTCGTGATAAAATTTAGCGTGAAGAAGAATGTAACAATTACGTATATACATAATCAGCTTATAATGTTCCCACTGCTGGGACACAGGCGTCCACTTCGTGCGAGGGAGTGGGCTACTAATCCACCACGCGCCTAGTGTGGGTTGGTAGATGTCTCATGTCCTCGAATGGTTGGTTCTAGGACATGCCGATTACCTCACGATGTTTTCCTTTACCGTTTTGAGCAGCACCGTGAGCAATGGTGATGAAATAATTTACACAAAGTAAAGCACTTGTCTGGGTTTGAACCTACGACATACGAATCATAATTCGAGGCTGTTAATTCCGTTCCTAAGCATAACTATCAACAAGTGAATTCACACTGCATGTCTTAACCATCTATGTAAGTTAAAAAAAAAACCGACACTGTCCCACTGCTGAGCAAATCCATTCAGGTATCCTTTTCCAGGGTCACCTCGGTATAACCATTGATATGTTGAGGTCGTCTCGCCACCTTTTCTCGGGCCGGCCACGGCGCGGCGGGCGGCGCCGTCCATCTTCAGGCACCCATCTTTTGTAGACTATTGCCCAGCGGTCACTGTGCATGCGACTGACGTGACCTGCCCAGTCCCATTTTAGACTATTATCCGCAAAAAAAATATTGCCTATTATCCACAAAAACTAATTTTCGTAACAAAATGCGCGATGTGAAAAAAACGCAAAACCTTAATTATGCAGCATCTCATCTCATTAGATTACATGAGGAATGCATATTCATATCCACGCGCTTTATATTCACATTGGTACCTACTTGGGTACCGTAGTCAGCGGCTTTACTGATTTTTTTTTCCGACATGAAAGTCAAGAGTTCATTTTTCAAAATTGGAGTAGTGTACACAAATTAATAAAATTGATGAAGTTAATAAAAATGAAATGAACTGTTTGTAATGTCAAAATATTTTTCATGCCTATTATTTATGAAAGCATGGCCAGTATTTATAACAAAAAAAAACTTCATACTTTTTTGTCCGTCTGACTGTTTCGGCTAATCTCCGAAATGGCTAGACCAATTTTGACGGGACCTTTGTAAAGACAAGGTCCTGTAGGACAATTTCTGACCTCCACGCGGCTGAAGCCACGGGCAAAAACTAGTAGTCTTTAATACAAACGGGCCGGTGTCCGCCACTCGAAGTCTATTTTTAATTTTTTCATCGTAACTACAATAATAAAAATAAAAAAATGTTTCCGCAAGTCATTTGAATAACGCTGCTACCATTCTCAAATGATTTCTATTAGGCTCAATACGTACTATTATCTTGAATCAGTATTAGGTAATTTTGTATAAATGAATATTTTTATGCCATAAGAACTATATACGATGTTGTTTCATCGGATTTTTCATGCAACGAAAACAACTTCATAATGCGACTGAAACTGGTTTTTTAAAAATAATTCTTAAATATTTATTTATAAAATTCGTTCTAATAACTATCCAATACATTTAGCTATTCTTCCATAAAAATGGATTTTGATAGCATATAATTATCTCTTTCAATCATATTTGGTCTATTTTACTTTTGTCAATAGTACATATATACATATGTTACTAGTACGTAAGTTGCAGTCAGTTCTTTTTGTAAAATTTAGTTTTGACTGCATAAAAGGATCCCGCAGACTCAGGCTGAGTTGAACAATTTTATTGCTCTATTTACTTTACGTTTTATATTTGCTCTATTATGGCGTTGCGCTGTCATTTCGTGCCTGTTTGTGGGATCCCTAATACAGGGTAAAATTTTATACAGTGCGCAAACTGTAACCATGAATTCAGCATATCATTCTAGATGGAAGCGTGGAAATTTTTCGTCGGTTTTACAAAAAGAAAAAACTTGCTGTTTCATACATTTTGACCGCGTAGGTATTTTTACACATGGATGCGGTTTGTTCTAAAGAGATACCGTGGCCCCTGGCACACAGGCAACTGGGGGAACACGGGTGGGTTTTAGTCACTAAAAGTCTGATTCGTCCTCCTGCTCCACCCAGAGCGGGAGAAGTTATCTGATGATTGCCCACCCAAAAAAAACGGTATTAATATAATCATACGGTGACATATACATGTTACGGTCGCGAATCTTACTTGGTTCAACTTACAGCCAGCTAGAGCCAACCGACCAGCGAACTGCAAAAACACGTAAGTAAATTGGCTGACTACCCTGGCGCTTCTTTCTACCTTAAGATTTTTGTTAATATTTATCATTTTTAACAGAATTATATCAAGTTAGCTATAAAGCTAACTTAATATAATTCTGTGATAATAATATCAAAATCATTATTTACAGCCCGACTTCAACAATTGCTGGACCAGGGGTGGCACATTTACACTTTCATCCCGTTAGACTAACGGTTAGAGTTTCGAAATAATGATGCCAAAAACGGAACCGGTAAACCACAACCGCAATGTAGTGCAGGTCCATTAAAATTAAAGCACATGATGTGCCCTCATCTCTTTTGACATTTTAGTTAAAACTGACCCATTTAACAAATGACCGTCACGTCTGGGTACTCATTTATTTAGAACAAAATATCCCTTCATTATAAATGAGTAGCTTTTTAGATTAGGGTCGCCGTCACGCTATGAAGCACATATTTTACGAAAAGTGCTCGTATGTTATCCAGATTTATACTATGGAAGTTAGAGCAACCGCATCCTTGCTTCAAGGGAGCTTTACTCAATAGCCAAGTTGTGGTACGACGACGTGCCGTGATCGTTTTGGTTTTGTTTTGTGTCCTATATACACAGGACGACTTGTATTTTGACGTAAACCGTCTAGGACGTGATTGTGTGAACCATTTCCATTTTAAAAGCCGCTCTGGGACTTTGCCATAACGACCTGGGTGCCTAACGTGTGATGGATTACCGAGAATATAGGAAGCAGTGAGATGGCATCATGCATTAATTAATTAATTCAACTATCGCACAATTTTTTGAGATAGCTGGTGTCGACGTTACGTGGATGATTTTTTTAAATGACTTTAAAAAAAAATGTTCTTAAACATCAAATATGTTTTAGAACATTCAATTTTGGATACGCCTATTAATTTATACTTTACGTCTCTACTTCGGTCATGTACCTACACTATCTCTGAATAAACACTATATTTAAATCTTCTTTTTCTAAGCGTATCGATGGCAAAAAGTCCAAACATTGGCCTAAAATTCAGCTGCGCAAACTCCGCTCACTAACGCATTCATAAGATCGTCAAATGCACTAGTAACGCATGCGGCGCAGGATAATATGTGAGCCGTTGTCTGTGGGGAGGTCTGTGCTGTCCGTAAACTCCCACCTGTGGAGGTTATCTTTGCTCCAGCCGACTTGGGTTTTTTTTTTGGGTGGAAAATCATCAAACAACTTCTCCGCTCTGGGTGGAGCATGAGAGCGAGTCAGACTTTTACTGACTAAAACCCACCCGTGTTCCCTCAGTTGCTTGTGTGCCAGTGGCCACGGTATCTCTTTCGAACAACCCGCACCCCTGGCAGGTTACGCAATAAGGGTGCGGGTTTTTCTCTCAAGACACAATACCATGTTATTGGGTTCAAAATGTATTTAGAGATTTCCAAGTCATCCACGGTAACGCGTGCCCAGGCGGAAGGCTCACAGATGGTTCGATGAAATTATCAGGGGGTTTATACAAATCCTGCCACTGGTTACATCTCGCTGTGGTAGCGTCGCTATTAGCTTGACTAGTTGACCGATGCACCCTATAAAACTTTTTCGGCTCTATAGCCTCTTAGACAACCAGTGCATCTTTAAATTACTCAAAAACTATTTAATTAGCAAATAGCTTACTCTAGAATCAAAAACACAATTTGTGACCAAAAAGACATAAGAGTAAAGGCTATGAATATTTCATGGAAATTGTTCTACAAGAATCGCATAGCGATTGTCTGCGGGAGACTCGAACAGCGACTAGAAAACAACAAGTTTAAATTGTTTTTGCCAGCATAAAGCGAACTGAAAGAGAAAACTTTATTACCTTCAAAGTGGAGTTTACAGTACAGTTAGGGCCAGTTGCAACATCTTACAGTTACATTACAGAAGCGTTAACTATAAAAATGGCACTATCATGCCAATCAAAACAAACGGAGGCATTTAGTAGTAAACCGACTGGTGTCGGCAACTTCACGGCCAAGCGCGTAATTTGCATATAAACAACGTCAATAGGATTAATTTAACCGATCCTGCAGAAATTGGTAAAATGTTATGTAAAACGGTATCACATCTCCGCCGCGAAACCATAGCGCTAAAACCGCAGTATTTCCACCATGGCTTGCCAAAGGCAACGATTCAACCTATGACAGTACAGTTTCAATTGCATATAAGGACATAATTTAAAAACAAATTAATCAAAAAACAAATATAATGCACGTTGGACAAAGATGGCATATTCCATTAAATGTTTTAATTCAGGATAATAAACACTATAAACGAAGTAACTGATGCCCGATTTTGTCGGGTTAATTATAGACAATAAAATAAACTAAATTGAAAAGAACTCATTGACAAACTATGTAAACAAATCAGTAGTCAATCTAATGCTTTTGCTACCAACTTGCTCCATCCATCATCATACTTTCTTTCTCACATACATACACATTTACACATAGTGCACAATGGCGCTCAAATATTCATTCATCCTACTTTATTGTTAAGCCATATTTAATCACCTAATATCATTACTTAGTTTAAAATAGGCATTTTTATGTACCTCTCGAGAATAGCAATCCTTGAGTTTCATGTAATACGCTTTTCACCATCTGGTAATACCACCCATGGACTCCACGAGACAGGCTTGACCTAGTGTGGAGTTCATAAGCAAAATGATTCCTTTGCGTCTTATTCCTGTTTTTTTTTTCTTTCTTCCTTGTTAACTTAGGCACTAATATAGACTTTAAGGAATTGTAAAGCACTGTTTTTGGTAAAATAAACATTATCTTATCTTATCTTATCTGATGTGTTGGCTTGGACTTGGACTCTTGGCTGTTATGGACTTGTTGGATCTGTCCTCACATATGGCGTTAGCTTTTGGGGAAACTCATAAAATAAAGATGGCCTTTGTGATGCAAAAGCGATGCCTGCGTGCCATGGTCGGTATTCAAAGTACGAAGAGCTGTAAGCCACTTTTTACAAAACATAAAATACTTACACTTGCGTCGCTTTATATTTTGGAAAAAGGCCTCTTTTTGTTAGAAATAACCTTCATTTGTTTCCTCGAATATCAGACATTGTAATACGTAATCGCCAGGATAATAATAAAATTCGTGTTCACCCAGCTAAGACAGGGCTACTGTTTAATAGCGTTGTATGTGGAGTGCTAATAGTTTATAATTACGAATTTAATACAGACCAGTTTAAGAAAACATTTAAAAACATGCTACCAGAAAAAGCTTATTTATTTATTTTATTATTTATGTACACACAGTAAAATACATAGGAGATACAGCTTAAACAAACAATTGAGTACAAAGGTGTTATAATGTTAATGGATTTTAAATGATAAATCGCTCTGAAGATACTGACTCTTGATTATGATTATATAATTCTGCCGGTTAAAGCTTCTTCAAATAGACGCGACGCGACGCGACACTTATAGAATAATTTCCATGAATTTTTCATAGAAATTGTTCTACGAGAGTCGTGTCACGTCTGTTTGTGGGAGCCTTTACACCTCCGCGGTCAGCCCGCTATTTTATTGCGGTACTGTATTTGTTTCGCACGCTACCATCATTATTTTCTCGGCGGAGGTGTGCTAAGCTCCCAAGGCCTTAGCACACCTCCGAGCCCTTTGTTCTTTCTAATTAATCTAACGAACTGGTTGTTTTGATTGCTAAGCCACGATAATGAGGTGTTAAACATGTGTTGTAGTTAATTGTTTTAATATATACATCATATGTAAGTGTCTATGTAAGTTACGAATGCTATTCGAAATAATTTAATGTAACATTATTTCAGCGTTTTTACAGCCAAACAAAACAGAATAAAAGTGGTACTAACGTGTAACTGGCAGCCAATTACAAGTCACACTTAAAAAATGTAATAGTGAACAACACAGCACATTCCACGTAAAAAAAGAACAGCAGAACGAATACTAAAACATAAGTACGCACGGCTACACATCAAGCTATACATTTCCAGTTTACACTGATCTCCCACGGTACGGAAATCCAATACAATGCGAGATCAGCTTATCACTCATTGAACTTAGGTACAATTATAACGCTGTTACAAAAAGCTAAGGCTTAAGCACCTTCTGTCCGAGGACACATTCGTTGCCAAGGGATTAATTAGAACAATTCGCCCTAGGTCGATACAGGGTCCCTTACAAATGGGTCCTCCCATATGTAAGGGATAGGGCACAGTGGACAAGGACAAAAATCTGAAACTTGTATCAACATGTTTCAGTTTTTTTGTCCTTGTCATTTAAATCAATTTTTATGCCCATTTACAGAAATTGGGCTGATCTGAGGCTATCACGGTAACTGCTAACATTTCGAGGCACAAATGCATACTGTTTACGTTTACGTATATTCACATACGGCTGATAAACGGAAATAGCCTCAATTTCTAAACACACACTTATACAAGAATCCCCCCTGTTTTTGGGTTAGGTAGAGGTGTACCCACTGCTAGTAAACCCACATTTATGTTTTAATCCCAAGTGTGTGTGTATTTTCTAAACTCCTACAATATAGTAGATTTTACAACAAGTGCACAAAACAAACTATTTTTATCCGAGACTTTTAGCAGCCCGAGCCGAAGGCGAGGGCTGATAGTAATGTCGAGGATAAAAATGGTTTTGTGGACGAGTTATAAACTCTGCTTTTCACTTCGATTGCGAGGAAATAAAACAGTAGTATAACATAACATTTCTTTAATTAAAATTCAAAGTAAAATTAGAACAGTTTTGAATACTGAAGGAAATTGTTTTTCCCGGCATATTAACGGTATTTTTCTGAATTTGTGAAGACGACATATTGTGAGACGATGGCATATTATGAGAAGATGGCTCTGACGACAACAAGGAATCTCTGGATGTAGAAGGGACGGGCTCGCTTGGGATTAAATTAATGGCTTCTGTTATACGGTCGGTAATCTTGCTTTTGTTCTGTACGGATTCTTCAATGTATCCCTCAGCAACCTGATCAGACTTCCACCCGCCATGTCTTTGCAGCATTGTTAAGTTTGCTCCCGAATCTGCTAGAAGGGTGGCTGAGGTCCGGCGGAAGCAATGACCCGTGTAATTTTCGGGATTTTCTAATTTTAGAAAAGTTGCGATCTGTTTGGGAAAGGCTGCAAATTTATTGCGTCCTATAACTTGCTTAGTGCACTTCCCATTTTGATAATTGAGGAAAAATTTATAAGTCGACACGTTTTGAGGACGTAGAGCTTGGTAATTTTTAACTATTTTCAGGTAATCTCCTTTGACAACAAATGTTCGCTCCCGTTTGTTTTTTGTGTCGGGTAAGTTTATTGCTTGCAAAAGCGTGTCCGTCTTTACGTCATTTACGGTAATGTTCGCAAGTTCAATGCCCCGGCACGCACCACTTATACCAAATATAAGTGCCACCTAAAACAAAATTAATAACTTTTATACACTTTAGAACAAAAGAGCAATAGGTATATGAGCAATAAAATATGAAAGGAATGTGTATTACGTACTTTTGTGGCCAAATATGTTTCATCTGGAGCGGTATTTAAGAAGGTTTCCACTTGATTAGCTGAAAGGACCTTGCTTTTCTTGCTTTTGTGCCCACTTGAAAGCCTCTTCAACAAAGATGTAAGCTTCGAATAATTTTGTATATTAACATTGTCCTTCATTTGTAATGTTGCTTTCAGCATGGAATATATACTCCACAGTGTAGACGGCTGAAGTTTTTTGGATAATTCATCAAAATAACTCAAAAGAACACTTTCCGAGAACGTAGTTACTAGTTTTTCTTTTCTCCAATTTACAAAATTATCGTAAACTTTGAGATATTTTTCCCGAGACTTTGGCGGTAATATCTGTTGCACAACTCTCTGTGCATTTATTTCCATAAGCGTATCAGGAGAGACTGTTAAATCCTCTTCTTCACTGGACATTTTTAACAATTTTAGCAAATTGAAGAAATTAATAAATGCACGAAAAAAGAACAAGAGCTGTTTCCCGCCGCTTTATTTTTTTTTAAATCTTACGACATTGATATTAGGCTGCAGACCTATACAGCCTACTATTAAATTAATTTTGTAATAATAATTTTCTTAAATCAACTAACCTACCGTACTTGAATTAAAATTTTAATATCTATTATATCTTAAAAAACACATAAGGCAAATAAATTAAAGTAAATATTATATAATAACAAATTCTATCTATGAACTTCTTATTGCATTTGGCTCTATGGCTCATTTTCTTTGCCTTAATATAATACATTATGAGTAGATACGTTAATGCCCTTGTGCACAAAATTCGATTTTGTGCAGCCTATACCCTGCACAAAGAAGCACTTTCAGAGCATGAGAAGTGAAAATGTATTTTTCAACACATTTGCTCAAAAACTGCATTTACGATGCCTGCATACATGGTTCGAAAGTTAAAAATTACGCACTAATAAAACGGAACGTGCGGTAAAATAGGTACTCTCACCTAAGTACCTATTTTACCGCATACCTCGTTGTATGGCACCGTGCGTATTCTTTACGGTTTTTTTTTTAATTTCCATAAAATATTATAAGAATTTCGTCCAAGGAGTTTCACATTACGAGAATAAATAAGCTGACTGATCGAACCTCCTTGGAAACGATTTTGCTCAATACGTTTGTCTCACTTTAATAATAAAGAGTAAATGAGATGAAAGATGTAGTTCTAATTTTCACCACGGGCATGTGGCGCCATTTGTAAATACGCGCCATTTTCATATTAGAAACGTCAAAGATTGTTGCGAGTTTCCGACTGATATTTATAAACAAACTTTTATTATGAGTTTGTAGCGGCACTACAAATAAAAAATGCTTCGCAACAAAATCGGAAAACACAAAAAGAAAAGTGGCGCCATCTACAATGCCACAGGCAAACTAAATGAGCAATTCTGCATCGCGCAATCAGAGTTTTCGACGGCACTCGAAGATATACAAAAAATCCCGACATCAACTGTTGGGCAGTTGCCCGGACCAGACACAATACCCGTCTGGTCGGAGGATCCTCCTTTTCAATAGGGGATGAGCGAACTTTACACCCTGTTCCTCATACCTCTATACTGGTGACCCCGTGAAAGAACGTCAGCGCAGCCTTCGTGCAACACTTCGGCGTGACGTCATCATCAACATCAAGATCACTTCCTCAAGCTTTCGAGCGGCGAGTCACACAGCCAGCCAGCACCCTACGGCTTCAACGGGTATCCTGACCACCTGCATGCAGCGAACCGCATGCCTGGTCATCACCCACACAGCCTCATCAGCAACCATGGCCCAGCACACTGCACTTTCGGCCGGTCGAGAGCTCAATCTCCCGGTCGACGCCAGCAGTCAGCCTCAACCTCTCAACCCAGCGCTGTACCAGATCCGACTCACTGGAGCATAACGCAGCGCAACCCCGACTCACAGGGGAATCGTCGCAGACAGTTCCGACTCACCGCGAACTATGCGACACCCGGTTCCGACCCACTGGAACCACAACTGGCCCTGGTAAGCATCACAGTATGCACTGACTCAGCCCACTATCGACCTCCGGTCTCCGGGGGGGAGTGATGTAGCGGCACTACAAATAAAAAATGCTTCGCAACAAAATCGGAAAACACAAAAAGAAAAGTGGCGCCATCTACAATGCCACAGGCAAACTAAATGAGCAATTCTGCATCGCGCAATCAGAGTTTTCGACGGCACTCGAAGATATACAAAAAATCCCGACATCAACTGTTGGGCAGTTGCCCGGACCAGACACAATACCCGTCTGGTCGGAGGATCCTCCTTTTCAATAGAGGATGAGCGAACTTTACACTCTGTTCCTCATACCTCTATAAGTTCAAGCGAGGAAACTTATATTAATATTGAATCTACTCCACCTGATATTTTGAATGAGGCGCAAATTACAGGAAACGGTCTCTAGCCGCCAAAATTGGAGAGCGCCATTTAATGATGTATAGGTTTGTTTAATTACATATTGTACTGTTTTCTCGCAAATGTGTTGAAAAACATTGTATGACACACGTGCAGAAATTGGTTTTTACAAACTCGTGACTATGGTAAGCCCTCGACTTCGTCTCGGGCTTACATTTGTCAACTCGTTTGTAAAAACCAACTTACCGCACTAGTATCATAAATAACTATTACAATGGAATTCCAAACACGACCTTTCTTCACAGTTCTCTAATAACGAAATTGTCTCAATGCTGTTTCTATTCGTGTTCACCTCTATTGTAACTTCTGACGTCACTACCTGAGACACCAATGCGAAACCCTTTCAAAGACGAGGTCGTTGCGTGAATTTATCTCTGCCTGAAAATATCTTAAAGGTTGACCTTTCAGATATTCCAGATTGCACTCCAGCAATTCTGAACAAATTTAGTCAGAAATTCTGCAATAAATTATAGTTTAAAATTAATTTGACTCCAAGTTTGCCTCCAATGTGAATTGTTTGAAATAATTTTGATGTTTTGTTGATTTTGTTTTAAAAGGGTGTAATACAGGAAATGTACGGAACTCCAGACGGTTAAATATATACGTCTAGACTGTGAAGGAAAGCATTTCATAAAATACTAAGGTTCTATGTTTACGTACGTTTTATTCAGTACTTTTTAGTATGTATGGTATTAAACTAGTGTATTAATTTATATCTCATTTTCATATTTTTTATTTTATTATTTGGACCCCGAGTGATTACTTTTGAGTACGAATCAAACGACCCCATACTCGATGGGGTTATAGAGTTTCCATAGCCTCCTCCCAGGGTGCCACCTTCTGGCTCAACCATCAGATCCTAGATATCATCTAGGACCAGAGTCCGTGTTAAGACTTGTTAACTATATAGCTCAAACTGGATGGGTTTGCGGCGTTTAATTACAGATTTTCTATGGCCATCTTCCGGTTCCATCATCAGATTAGCTCCATGTCATAATAATATTGCATTGTCATCCGATTTACGTACGAATTGAGAATTTCAGCTTAATCAGAATCCGGGAAGTGGATCAAATTTAACTTGCAAGATTTCATTACAGAGACCGAGACAGGTGAAACTAAAACAATAAAAGGTTGTAATTTGTAAGAAAAAAAGTTAGATAGCACAGTTTCTTTGGACTAGAAATAAAACATTTTAAATATTGGTTTCCTCTTCTTCCTTCCTTGAAATGACACTTACATAAAGCCTGGAATACACATGCTATCAGAAAAGTATACTTGTTAGCTATTAAGTAGTATTCTCTTTTACAGCATCCTCTCCGGGTGTGTACATTTGCTCATGAAAGCACAAAGATCAAAAGCATGCACGTCTGAGGTACACATGCTAAATGCTGAAAAACATTTTATCGAAGTCATCGACATTCACCCTTGTTCATTTTAGCTACTTCGCTTCGGTATGTTAACGTAGTTATATTCCGCTCGGGAAGTTTTCTCATAAGTGCGCAGGGATACACGGGACATCTGGGGATAGAGGAAAACACGTAGGTACACAAATTGTTTTGTTTTCCTTATTCTAACTAATATTAAAAATACAAAAGTAAGTTTTTTTGTCGTTCAGTTTTTTTTTCGAAATTTGGTACATGGGTAGACCATGATGTGGGTTAGAACATAGGCTACTTTTCATCCTGGATTGCAGACGAAGACGCGGGCAACAGTTAGTTTGTTTTAAATTCACCACCTCATTTTTTTTGAATTTTTTTTTTTGGGTGTGAATTCATCAAATAACTTCTCCCGCTCTGGGTGGAGCAGGAGGGCGTGTCAGACTTTTATTGACTAAAACCCACCCGTGTTCCTTCAGTAGCCCGTATGCCAGGGGCTGTGGTATCTCTTTCGAACAAACCCGCACCATAAATCTATACTTATATTAAAATCGTAGCGAGATAACCTGGGTGCTTACTCTGGAATTTAATTCCGATAGATCGACATTGGTCAAACGTCAGTTGGTTGAGTTAAACGTCAGGGATTGGCTAGACTCAGTCCCCCTTATTACAGAACAAGGTTTTTCTTTAGGTATGGTTTAAACCTTCGAGCTTGTTTTTTAAATTAGAACCTAACTGAAATCGAAATACAACTCCTTTTACAAAACTGACAAGTTAGTCCAGTGCTAAATTGTCAGTTTTGTAAAAGGAGCTGTACGAGTAATTCTATTTCAGTTCTAAGTTCTTATTTAAAAAACAGGCTCGATGGTTTAAACCATACCTAAAGAAAAACCTTGTTTTGTTATAAGGGGGAGTGAGTCCAGCCAATCCCTGACGTTTGACTGACAATTCCAATGTCGATCTATCGGAATTATATTCGAGAGTGAGCACCTTGGTCTGGGTTATCTTGCTTTTCGTCATGGGGATGAGCAGTAATACAATTTATTTGCATTCTTCTATAGTTTACCGCAAATTGTAAGAAGACGGGAAATTGCGGAAAGTTACAGATTTAACCTTTTATATGATTATCATCACGCTTTTCTATTATGCACCTAAGCAGCAGTGATGGACAACATATAATATATAGGTCGGATGAGGCAACAGGGGTAGTTAATTCAACCATTGTTGCTACATGAAAACGGTCTTAGGAGACTGTTCTTATTCGCATTAAAAAAAAAATTTAGTCAGCAAAAAAAAAAAATGATGCCACTCGATGTTTTTTATAGGGATCAAAAAATTCTATGGGCCCACAGAGGTTTGAGTGTTACAAATTTTGGAAATCGCAAAGAATCTTGCCATACATTTACGTAGGAAATGAAGTCTCATTTCCTACGTAAATGTATGGCAAGATTCTTTGAGATTTGTGTTCACTCTAATCTATGTAGTCACATAGATGAGAGCGAACACAAATACCAGTGTCTGACAACAGTCGAGTTATTTCATTACTACACTGGGCTACTACTGCTACTAGGGAACGACGCAGATAGTTACAGGTATGATTAACATCCCGCTATAACTTTCAAGAGCTAAGCAGTCAGTTATGATAGTAAAAGAACGGCTAATTAGCTAACTTTCGATAAAGGAAAATAAGTAAGCCTTTGGACGGTTCCTTTGCGAACCTGTAGTTGTCAGTTCGATTCCCAAGTATTTTTAGAAGTAGCGGGAGGTTCCCTATGAATATCAAGTCGTGAGTCAGAATAGTTTTCCAAGCGACCATCTATAATAGAATTTAAAGACATTTTGTTTGATTAGATGTTTAAGCTTCTAAATTAGTTTGAGTTAGATAGATAGACTTCGATTTAATTTTAAAGTCTAATAAGACTGATTAAAGTAAGTTTATAAGGTATTTTTAAAATGTAAGCTCTGGTCTTATAATTACGTAACTTGAAAATGTGATTTTTGTTTATATACCTACATACTTTTATATTTTCAAGTTCAAATAGTAGAGTTATGTATAGAAAGGATATTCCAGTTGGAACCGTGTAAATCGGACCACTGGTTTCGAAGTTATTAAAAGATTTGTTTTAGGGTAAATGTGTAACTACAGTTTTTGGATTTTATTTTCTACGATTTTTTATTACGTGTAGATATGTTGGTGATTTAAATTGTTAAGGAAGGTTATTTACAAAAAAAGTATGAAACGCGTCCCATTTGTTGGCACTTGGTTGACTTTGCTATAAAGTACCTGATTGTGGCAGCCGACCGCCACCTAGCATACCCTAACCATTCCCGACGACGCTACAACCCTTTTCTAGGAGAGTAGCTAGTCCACCACTACTCTCTAAATACATAAACACAGAACGCCATCCTTCCATCCTCCCTACCGAGGGGCCTCGAGGGGGCTGCGACGTCCTATGCCTCGACCCTCGCTCGAAGAACCAGCCCGCCCCGCTGAGCCTGTAGCCTTAATTTCGTCCCTAATTTTTAGTTATATAATACCGACCCAGCCCGCTCCTTGTTGCAGCCCCTCCCATTCCCCAAGCGACGCCCAAGACGAGGTCCGTACTCTATAGGACGCCCTTAGAATGTAGTTGCTTTGTTTTACGTTTTAAGCCCTGGCTGGAGGCATTAATATATAGAGAAACCCACAGGCAAGTCCGGCTATGTAGCCGACAACCTCCTAGGATGACATATAATATCCCATCCAAAAAAAAAACCGCCACTTCATCAGTCGTAACATAGACCCCGAAGAGGCAACAACTAAGAAGATGCCAAAATCTGCGGACGAGACTCAAACAAGAAATCTGCATTTGATTTCAACATAACCTCCTCATCGCTATCCGAGCTCCCCGAGGTCCTTATGGATTATACTACAAGACAAGTACTATATTTAACTACAGCATTCAGGGCTGCGTGGTGACGTGTGCCACCAGCGGAGTCACTCGACTCAGAGACTAGGGAGCTCACGTCAACAAAAATGGGAGTAGTGCTGGACGCGGCCCTGTCGTCCGCTACGCAGGTGCTTTACTTGGTGTAAATTAGGTATTTAATCACCACTGCTCTCAAAACAATGAACGAAAACATCGTGAGGAAACCAGCATGTTCTAGAATCAAAAGTTCGAAGTCATGTGATATCTACCGACCCGCCTGGTGGTTTACGGCCCAGTCCCTCTCACAGAAAAGAGGCCTATGTCCTAGCAATGGGAACAATAAAGGCTGATGCATGCATAATGTATACTAACAAGGGTAACATTAACGCATTGTGAAAAAAGTTTCGGAGCAAGGGAAAATTGCAATCACGGTCGTGTCTTCTGGAAGTGCTATCACACTGGTTCTTGGTAGCAAAATACATCGGCAGCAACAAAGACATGATGGGTGGTGTAACAGTTCTGTTTAGTGGTGATTTCCGGCAAATACTACATGTGGTGATGCAAGCAACTAGGACTGACGAGGTGAATGCTACGTTGAATAGGTCGCAAGTTTATAGACTACGCTTGACCATCAACATGTGAGTTCTTTTAAATTTAGTAAAAACGCTCTTCCAGAGGCGAGCAGAACCTACCAGAGGCTCTTGCTAGAGTAGTTCCCACTTTAAAACATCAGATTCGTCTGGTGTACTTCTATTTCTTGGGTGTGTGAACGGGACATTTAAACGTCCCAAAATGATTAAGCTGCAGCAAACAACCACAGATTGTCCATAACACCATTGAGCGGGTGTCGACGTCAGGACATGCTGCTTCTCACATGGACTACAGTACTGTAACCAAAACTGTATACAGGAAAGATTTATAAATTGTGACTGTCATTTTAGTTAATTGTTGTGACTTACGAGTTCCACGCGAACGATGTCGCGGGCAGAAGCTAATATTTATTATTATTAAAACATCCTCTTTGCTGGAATTTCTTTGAACACAACATAAAAGTTCTGCTTAGCAAATTGCTTGTGATAATGAACGCCATCAAAGTCGCTCATTCCTTAAGTGATGCAACGAGGAAAAAGAAAAAAGTTTGTGCCATTAGTGGTGAATTAACTTGATGCTGGTATTTCTTAACTGCGACCGACACCGCGATGCTCCGTTGTTTACTTTTAAATATCCATCTATTGCGAGTAGATAACTGCACCTCTAATTCTGCGTTTACCATAGTTACATATTCAAGTTATTGTAAAAACGTGTACGTATAATAAAACATGCATCGTACCTACATACATTTTAAAATTCACCTATCTGTTGGGAAGTCATCAAAAATCTTCTCCCGCTCTGGGTGGAGCAGGAGGGCGTGTCAGACTTTTACTGACTAAAACCCACCCGTTTTCCCTCAGTAGCCTGTGTGCCAGTATCTCTTTCGAACAGCCCGCACCCTTGGCAGGCATCGGCCCTTGCGGGCCCCAAAACTTCGTGCTGACATCTCTTTGAGGCTCGCGTGGAACACAACGCGCCGTTAACTTAGGCCCGGTCCTTATCGGACAGCGAGCTACCCATTACTCGCCGTCCGCAAGTCGACGCCTACGGTGGCCGGGAATTAGCCTGGGATTCCCGACGCCCAGGGCTCCTGCGAAGGCTAGGGCCGTGAGGGCGCATACACTGCCTCTCCTTCACGTGCGCCGCCTCCCTCTTCGCGAGCATCACTGCTTTGCAGGAGGTGACGGCTACCCAAGCACTCTCGCTCCGTACCATGGCCTGGACCAGGGCTGGACGGGAGAGATCGCCGCCGCCGATCGCCTCCACGAGGACACGGTGGTGTTCCGCCCAAGCCGAGCAGACCTCCACCGTATGCTCCACCGTGTCTTCGGGGCGATCTTCGCAATGGAACGTCCTGGGCGTTTTGCTCCCACCTTATGCGAAACAAGAACCTCTCGAAACAGCTGTGTCCGGTGGGGACCCGCGTCAAACGGAAGGTGAGGATGCCAAGCCGCTTCTCAAGCCACTCCTCAAAGAGGAGACTAACCGCCGCAATCGTGGCGTGCCCATAGGTGCAGCGTTGGAATGTTACCACTTGGCCACCACTGCTCCTATCTGCTGCTACATCTTCTATACATACAGATAAATATAATTGGAGTGTCCGTTTGTAATATTAAAATCACCGATTTTTACTAAATGCATAAGGATGTATACACGGATACATATAGGTACCAAAATTTCATTTTTTCAATTTTGTCGGTCTGTTTGTTCCGGCTAATCTCTGAAACGGTGGGACTGATTTTGACGGGACTTTCACTGGCAGATAGCAGATGTATTAAGGAGTAGCTACTTTACTTTTTTTGTAGAAATTTTATTTATTTTAATTAATATCTGTACAGATAAATAAATAATAAAAAATAACTATTCCACACGACGAAGTCACGGGCATAGCGTTTACGTTTTTAATCAGTTAAGAGTAAGACAGCAAAACATTTTCAATGGTCCATGGACTGAAACTAAAACTTATGAAAATAACCTTTGTAATTCAAGGTCATTGAAACATATTTGGTTATCTCAAAGTCAGACTGCATTTATTCAACCAAGTTGGTACCTGACTTGTTGGTTGGTACTAGCAGAAAATGCGCAGCGTCGGAGCTGTGTTGGTAGATAATATAAATCTCATTGGTGGGAGCTGACAATTCCACTATCTCGTTACACAATATGGTGCATATTTTGAAATACCTTGTTAGCTGTTGCTTGGCTGACAAATATTTTCGCTAAATAATCTCTACACTATCTGCGCGAAAGTTCCACTGACGTTGACTTTTCATTACAAAGATATGCATTTAATTAAATTAACCTTCTCAGACGTTGTTAGTTACTTGGATGAGGAGCTGTCGTAAAGTCGTGTTGCATCCACTAAGGGTCTGTTTGCAGGTACAGTCGCCAGCAGGTCAAGCTATCCCAAACTGTCAAATTTTCTCATTTGAACATAAACCTTATTCCTTTGTTATAAAATTGAAAAATTATCAAAGAAAGAAAGATTGGGGTAGCTTGATGTGCTGGCCTCTGTACCTGGCCACATATTTACCGGTATAGTGTGGTTGTGGTTATGGGTCATCTAAATGAACCCTAACCGCCACACCGCTTTAAATTTTTTTTGGTTTTCTAGATTTAAATATATGAATAAATCGTTGTGTATTAAAATGGACGATCTGTTTCTCTATTCTTGTCACTTAGATTCGTTACCGAAAAAACACTCAGTGAAACCTGTAGTGAGTGGCGGGCAGAAAAGGGTAAATATTTTTTTTTATTTGGTAAGTTATTGCTATATGTCAACAGTATTTTTCTCTGTAAAGTCTTTGTTTCTGCTATTTTACAGAGGACGGTCTTGCCCTCAAACGTACAGGAAATTGCAATGTTATGAATTTCGAATGTTTTGTATTTTTCATCAGGTAAGTAAGTAGCCGTAGTTGCATGCTTCGACCATCATTATCATTTTCCTGCCCATATCACAAATTATTTTAACTAGCAGCGCTCCGTGGTTTCACCCGCATAGTTCCCGTCCCCGTTGTCGTGGGAATACGGGGATAAAATATAGCCTATGTCACCCGAGGATAGTGTAGCTTTCCAACAGTGATTAGTGACTACAGATACCTAGTTATTACAGATTATTTAATTAATGTTCCAAGGATTCGGTGCGACAAATTATACCTAATTGGATTCGAAAAATACTGATCTACCCTGTAATCAAAACTGGAATAATAACATCCATTGTTGAATAAGTCACATTTAAGTTTAGTCAACGCGAGCCAAAATGTTTACTCACGCTTTACGGAACATTTCGACGGTTGATAAAATCTCGGAATCAGATTACACAGGCTATATGTCGTCATCCCTCTTTTGCCAACTCATTAATCTACATCATAGAAGACAGCTCGGTTAGCATGAAGCTTCCATTCATTCACAAATCAGTTCGGTTTATAACGAAAATATTGTAGGCTTTTATGAAAGCAGCGCCCTAATTCTGTAAAACACTCATAATTATTATCGCTTTCGTTTTGGTACAGACGCCAGCAGGTCAAGCTATCCCAAACTGTCAAAAATTCCTAATTGAACATGAACCTTATTCGTTTGTGATAAAGTTGAAAAACTGTCAAAGAAATTTGACAGATTGGGGTAGCTTGATGTGCTGGCCTCTGTACAAGAATTTACACTACTTCATTTCATTTTGTGTTACTGAACACCATATTGGGAAGGGTTGATTGCTCGGTTGCGAGGCACTGGAGTACCGTTCACGGTTCTGGAGGTGCCCTTTGTCATATTAAATAGCGCAATCTATATGAACAAAAAGAAAAGTCCTGACTGACTGACTCATCATCGCCCAGCCCAAACTTGGACCTATAAAACTGAAATTTTGCACAGAGGTTTCCTTGATAATGGAGACAAGGAACAAGGAAGGATTTTTCGAAATTCAACCCCTAAGGGAGTTAAATAGGGGATGAAAGTTCCGCGCAGTCGAAGCCGCTGGCAAAAGCTAGTGGTTAATGATCCTTACTAATATATAATAAAAGCGAAAGTTTGTATATGGATGTTTGTCACTCTTTCAAGCAAAAACGACTGACTGGATTTGGATGAAATTTGGCGCACAGATAGAATATAACCTAGATTAACACATAGGATACTTTTTATCCCGGTGGTACGTTCCCGGGGGATAATATCCGAATTATACGCGGGCGAAGCCGCGAGCGGAAGCTAGTAATTTTACTAACATAGTTTAAAGTATTATATTTACTAACAATGTATGAAATGTTAATTGATTCTGATTTAAATGATTAAATAATTTGCTTGGGAACTACCTACATCAAGGCACAAATACCTGTTTCCTGCCTCTGCATCCGCGTGAGCCCATCCACAAACCAACCGCGGCAAGTATAGCTTTTGTCTTCGATTGACCCCGTTTGGCTGTTCATCATTTAGCCAAGAGTCTTTATCAACGTGTATTTGAAATTAAATCTTGTCAGAGTTGCCCGAAAATCTTTTCTGGCTTGCGCTTCATGAGGATTTTAGGCTGTGTCGAAAAAAATAAAAGTAAATTAAGGCGGGTTGGAAGCCTCTACATAATCCTCGAAGCCAGTCGTCCGCAAAAATGTAAATCAAATCGCGCCAGTCAAAGATCGCCGTACTTTCCTTTAGAATTCCCTTTCTAGGATGCCTCCTATAGTAAATTCAGCGCAAAACAAGTCACACAGTCCAACCGTATGAAATATTATGACACGTGGTTGTTCGAAGTCAATTAAAATTCATAGCCCCTTAATAGGTAAAGCTGTCCAATATTAATGAATGCGAGTTACCCAAACTACACTATAACTATTTAATTCACGACCGCGAACAGCCTCCATGTTTGCACATAACAATAAGTTTTAATTAAGTTTGTTGAAGAGCACCCACGGGTCGTATGGGACATTAACTAGCATTGAATAATCTATACTAAAATTATAAAGAGGAAAGATTTGATTGTTTGTTTGTTTGCATTGAATAGGCTCCGAAACTACTGAACCGATTTGAAAAATTCTTTCACTGTTGGGAAACTACACTATCCCCGGGTGACATAGGCTATATTTTATCCCTGTTTTCCCACGGGAACGGTAACTAAGCGGGTGAAACCGCGGTGCGGTGCTATGCATAATATTTAAGCAGTGGACTGCAATTGGATATTGGTACCTAATGATAGAGCGTCACTTATCTATCTCTGAGCATTTCACTTACATGCGAACATTTACCTACATAAGTTATCTGCCTAGCCTTCTCCAAACTATGTTGGGGTCAGCTTCCAGTCTAACCAGTTGCAGCTGAATACCAGTATTTTACATGGAGCAACTGCCAATCTGACCTCCACAACCCAGTTACTGGGTCTGGACTTTCGGGCTTCTGACGACCCGTAACGACTATCAAAGATCCATGAATGACACCCAGGACCAACGGCTTAACGTGCTCTCCTACGCGCGGAGGGGTCAAGATCCCAACCATCTTAACATACCAAGGTACGTAAAGATGGTTGGCCATCCACGGACCAACCGCGGTAAGCGTAGCTTAACCTGATCGATCGAGCTGTCCGGCTGTTGTAGGCACAAGCCCATTTACATAAGTATAACCTATAATAAAACGCAACAGCAGTGTGCTTCCCATCTTCGAGATTACTTATTAGTCAAATTCACAATCAGCCTATAATGTGCCCACTGCTGGGACGCAGGCCTCCCCTCGGTAAGAGAGAGTGGGCTGTAAACCATCGCGCGGGCCCAGCGCGGATTGGTAGATGCCACATGTCTTCGAATGTTTGGTTCTAGGATATGCCGGTTTCGTGTTTTCCTTCACCGTTTTGAGAGCAGTGGTGATGAAATTATTTATACAAAGTAAAGCGTCTGGCTGGGTTTGAACCAACAACCTAAAACTCGTAAGTCACAGCTGTTTCCGCTAGGCCACTAGGCTATTCATAGATTATGGGCTTGGTATAAGTTTCGGTAAGTAAGATCAATAATTCACGCATGTGGAAACGGATACAGTCTAAGGATCAATTTCTGTCTTCTCTAAGTTGAATCAGTGAAATGGTTATAACAAATGAACTTGAAGCGAAGTTCTGATTATTTTCTCTAAGGACCGGCCATCAAAATCCCCTTTCGTTATCCATTTACAATAGCGGGGCATATTACGGAAAATGAAAATGAACTTTTCGTTCTATTTCTTCCACAAAAATGGCAGAAACGTAAATTGATGAAAGCTTTGATCATTATCGGTGCCTCTTTCGTCTAGTGGGCGGAAGTGCTACTGCTAAACATGAGGTTCTGGGTTCGATTCCCAGGTCGGACAAAGTGTTATTGGGTTATTTATCTAGAATTTCTCAGTAGAAGCCAAGAGGCTGTATTTGTGCTCGGTTGATGGCAATAGGATCGCCCCCTATTACATGGGACTTAAAACAAACTGGCGAAATGTGGGTGTAATATAGTGTCGCAACTGCCCTACACTTCGGTGAAACAAGGCGTGATGTTATGTTTTGTTCATCGTACTATCCTCCTATAAAATTACAGGATACGTTTTTAACCAGTACGCAAACTGTAACCATGAATTCAGCATAATCGTTCTAGACCCCAGCGCTGACCGCAGAGCGCAGAAATTTTTCGTCGGTTATCCAAAAAAAAAATCTGCTGTTCCATACATTTTGACAGCTTAGGTTTCTATGAAACAGCTGATATATTTTTTATATAACCGACGAAAAATTTCTCGTCGGTTCTTAAGTCTTATAACTTTGAAATAAGATTCAATTTTCTTTGGCTCAATCAGTGGTAGGTATGGCAAAAAACAAAAAAAAACCTATGTTAAAAGTTACTGAAATCGATTCACTAGTCAATTAGGAACAAACTACTTTTAGGTTTTGCGTATATTCTGTTACATCTTGTACCTACACAGGAAAAGTTTTTATTCAGTGCTCAAATTGTAACCATGAATTCAGCACATCATTCTAGACCCCTAGCGCAGAAATTTCTCGCCGGTTATTAAAAAAAAAAAAACAGCTGTTCCATACATTTTGACCGCGTAGGTATTGTACTCCTACTTTTCTATGAAACAGCTGATTTTTATTTTTATAACTGTTGAAACATTTCTGCGTTAGGGGGTCTAGAATGATATGCTGAATTCATGGTTACAGTTTGCGCACTGGATTTTAAAAACTTATCCTGTATAAATGTCAAAGTTTGTATGTTTGAATGTTTGTTACTGAATTACGCAAACACGGCTGAGAGGCTGACGGCTTATAACCTGTATAAACACAGGATAGTACGTTTCCGTGGTATAATATTATATATATATTCGTCTAAGTACCTGGTACTTATTTACAGGCCTGCACTGTCCTCCCATACATTTTATATCTGAAAACATTGTTAAAGCCAATCATTTTTAAAAGAGTAACCGTGGAGTTTCTTGCCGGCTCTTCTCCATAGGAAACAACATTTTGGAACCGTGCACCTAGCTTCTGACGTTTCATAAGTGCCCATGCAGGTTTATATGAAATAAAAATATTTTGATTTGATTTGATTTATAATTTTCGACCTGCAGCGCGCAAAGCCGCTGACAAAGCCTAGTTATCAATATTTCTGTTGAAGTTTATTTAAAATTATTTTTAATAATTAACAGTAGAATAAAATTACTGGCAGATCTTAGACGTAGCCAAGCGAACACGATCTAACTCTATCAAATGGTTTTCAATAAAGAAGAACTAATGGAAACTAATTCTTAGTTTCAGTTCTTTGTTTTGCCATACCAGATATATACTCGTTCAAAGGACTCGATCTTACAAAAAACAAAGAGACAGCTATCGTATAAATGTTAGTACCTAAGTTCTTTATAAAAAAAAAAACCGGTCAAGTGCGAGTTGGACTCGCGCACCGAGGGTTCCGTACAAACCTGTGGGTATATAAGTAAAAGTTCAAAATTGTCAAAAATATTTTTTTTTATATGACGAAACTAAAAATTTACGGTTTTCGTAATTTTTCCTATATCTGTACTATAAGACGTGACTTCGTACAAAATTTCAAGATTCTAAGTTCACGGGAAGTACCCTGTAGGTTTTGATTCCCGTGCGAGTTTCGAAAATTTGCGGAATTTTGCAGCCTAAATGGCTGTATCTTTTGATTGCGTTGACTTAGAAGGTTGATTTTTCTACAGCTTCCAGGGACAGTAGAACTAAGTATCATATAGAAATTTCAGTTTGATACCTCCACGCGTTCCTGAGAAAAACGGTCTTGACAGACGGACGGACGGACGGACGGACAACAAAGTAATCTTATAAGGGTTCCGTTTTTTCCTTTAGAGGTACGGAACCCTAAAAACGGAAAACGATCTTCTGTTTTATTAAGCTTGTAAGCATTACCAAAAGTTTAATCAACATAGATTTTATTAGCTTCTCAAGATATTGTGAAAATAGGTCAAAAGGAGGACTTGAAATAAAATCTATAAAGTAAAAGCTACTAAGTACCTACATCTTATAATACAATAATTTTATAGTAGAACGAAGTATTTTTTTAAAGAATAAATGAACTAAGTACGTAGGTACAAAACCCAAGCTGGTAGGCCTCACTGTAGAGAATATTTGAAAAAAGAAAGAAAATTGTGTATGTTTCTGTATCATATTATTATATTAGCATGAATAGTTTAGCGTGTAGGTGAAAAAGTGTAATAATTTTGTTTACAACAAATGAAAAAAGTAGCTACGTCTGCCAACAAACTGCTTTGCAGTTTGGCAGAGGAAAATGGAAAAAGGTAATTATTTTGTATATATTATTTTGGGAAAAAGGCGCAGGTTTATGGACCTACGTGTGTATATATTTTGTAAAAAGTATCTCTGTGATGAACAGCGTACATTTTACAAGCTTTCATTTATTTAACTTGCACTGTATGTATTTAATTATGTTTGTTCTGGTGGAACCTTACAACTCAATTTTGAAGCAGATATATTTAACCGATTGAGCTGAAATTTTGCATACCTACACATTTAGTTTGCCACTGCCATGTATGTTTTGTTTGTTGGCACAATTATATTAATATTAGAAAAAAAAAAACAGGGACATCGACGCGCCATGAAGTCAGTCCATGATTCTGAATACTCTACGTGGAAATTCATCGCCAGTTACAGTTGCGATGCTTGCTGTGAACAACCCGAAGAATAAAGTGACGTCATTCTAAATCCTATGTGGCGGACTACGTTTTTTATGCTTTCCTACAATATGGGTATCAAATGCAAGGCAAACAACCTTGCAACAATGATGTGTTGAAGCAGATGAACAGACTGAGAAACCTGTCCAGCGATAACTAAAAAGAAAAAAAATAATTGAAAGTAAAAAAGATCGAGCGGTTCACCGCTGTAGATAAACAAGTAAATTAAATAACATGAACTGGTTGATTTCAATTGTTAAAATTTTCAACCTAAGGAAATACGAGTACTTAAATCTTGCGACAAGGTTTTATATCATATAAAATGTGTAATGACGTTATTAGTTGATAGTAAAAAGTTTAAAGGAAAAGTTTATTTTATTATTGTTAGCGTGCCTTGTGAATAAATAAATACAACAACAACAGGTAACAATCACATTATTTCACTTACATAACATTGTAAGTTTCGACCTGATTATCACCCAAAGCGTAATCGCACAACATGACCAACAAAAACAATAATAATGACCTTAATGATGAAAACTACAGTAAAAGGTTATTTCACAAAATTACAGTTACAAGGTCTGTGCGTCTGCCCTCCGACACATTTCTACTTAGGCGGGGAATGTGTAGGAGAATAACACGCCAGGTAAATTACATAATTGATAAAAAGCATTGGGATATTAAAAGGAAATAGTACATAGCATATTTTTTGAAAGCAACGGCACGAGAATCGAAAATGCCAATACTGTTATTGTCTTATGAAATTTCATTATAAAGTCTACATGTTCTAACGATAGGGATGTACTCGTAATATGAGGTGTTATTTGTGAAGACCAGCACCCTAATTGCGTAACTTACGATTAATCATAATCGGTTTCGTTTTCACAGTTCAACAATATTCATTGCGTTATTTACGTTGTTGAGCAGACAGGTTTAATGGAATGGTTTAACAATCCGTTTCGAAACGATACAGATTATGATGAATCGGGAGTTACGCAATTAGGGTGCAGAAGTGTAAAAGTTTTCGGTATTCGGGTGTTATACCTAGTGTTAATGTTTATGAAGGACAGCAGAGATGAAGAGTCCATCTTGGAGTGTAGGATCTTCATCATCATCTACCTAGCCTTTTCTCAACTACGTTAGGGTCGGCTTCCAGTCCAACCGGATGCAGCTGAATACCAGTACTTTACATGAAGCGACTGCCTATCTGACCTCCACAACAAAGTTACTGGGTAATACGATACCCCTTGGTAAGACTGGTTGTCAGACTTTCGGGCTTCTCACGACCCGTAACGACTGTCAAAGATCCACAAATGACAGCCGGGAACAAAGGCTTAACGTGCTTTCCGAGGCACGGAGGGGTCTCGGTATGTAAAGATGGTCATCCATCCACGGACCAACCGCGGCAAGCTTAGCTTAACCTGATCGATCGACTCGTGCAGCTTATATTACTTAGCCACAAGCTTAGGATCTTATGCAGGTTAATTAAGTCTTGCTGTTTGTGACGAACATGCAAAGGTTTCGAATTGAACTTAACGAGGCCTTCGGGATAGCTTTGAAGTGCTCTAGAGAAGCCGTACCAATACGACACCCACTTAACACATAATCTTGTACACTCTCAATTATATCAGAGTGTACCTACTGCGTAACATACAGCAATGCATCGCAAGCAATGGATTGGCAATCTGTTTCAAAACGATTCAGATTATGATTGTTCGTGCGTTACGCAATTAGGGTGCTGGACTTGGGGTTACTTAGGGTTTATACTTATACATTCATCAGATACTTACAGACAGGAGGTACCTACGTACATTTCTGAGCGTAGTTCCCGTGATTTAAGGCCCTGGTAATTTTTAATGTACTCATCGCATTGTCGTTATGAGCGATAATAGTTCTTACTGCAATCCGATACGGGTTAAAATCTGTTGTAATAAATTCGAATAATAAATGAGCAAAAAGTGTCGTAAAAATGCAAATAAAATCGTATAAAATTAGATATAAACTATTTGATAAAAAATGATCCATCACTGGATGCAGTTTGGCATTTGGAATTTTATGGTATATTTTTAATTACAATAATAATTGGTATTGAAGGGATAAACTGGTTTTAAAGATAATTAAGAGGTGACTTTGATAATTTTTTTGATGCATTTTAAAGCATTAAAAAAAATTGTGTTTAAAAAAAAAGTATGTTTAATTATGTTTTGAGTTCCATCACTGTATGCAAAAAAGACTTGAAAATATAATATATTTTTTACTTTCAAAATTATTTACGGTTAAAGAGATACACTGGTTAAAAAAAACCTTTTTGAGCGTTTTCAAGAAATCACCGCCTTAACATGGTATACCCAACAATTTTTTGAGAAGAGCGCCATAATAGTCTACAAATACATTAGGTGCTCTGCCATTTCTGCCAACCACTGTACACTCACTTACTGCGACGTCCAAATACCTTATTTATTTATTTAACCATTTATGTACACACTAAATCACCAATCACTCTTATATTCGTAGCGACACGAATTTATTGTGAAGGTACCAAATAGCAGGTTAAGAAATGTTTTTGCAAAATCTGGCTGAAATCAGTTGACATAGGTATGTTCGCTGCGAGTTTTTTATTCTGAATGGGAAAGTGACATATTATAAATGCTCTTAAGCCTCACCCTATTTTGTACATTTGTAATAATATTTAAGGCTTTATACAGGAGACACAAAAAACGTCTCGCTCAGACTAATGTAAGTTGCTGTAAGATGAAAGAAGGTTTTACTTGAGCGGGGGGAGACTGTAGGAGCGTACTTGTTAGATGCCATTTTCAACATTAGACGTATTCCACCCATAGTTACAACTTATAACTCAGTAATTTTTAAGAGCGTTCGTCGTCCGCGAGCTGGCAACGTCGCATTTCAAGTGGTTTTCATGATTATAGTAATAAGTTTAAATTAAAGTACATCTTTTCAGGCAAGCACTAGATCGTTGGTATTTATAAGGTTTTTTGCTATAATTTGTAGTTATTTCGGTATTTACTTATAAAAATCGACACATTGTCAATTATTTTCTATTTGTAGTACATATTACGATTAAATGTTTTTATTTAAGAGTAGATGTTAAAAACAGACCCACCTATTAAGTTTTCAAATTGTTTCATTTTTAATTATAGTCAGTAAAAGGTTTCCATTGGAGTAAATTTGATTTGATTAATTAATATCAACAAAGTTTCTCACAATGACACTATACAAGACTATGATTTATTGTTTCCTAAATTTAAATCTGTTGATTTATGAAATAAAGTGAATAAATGAAAGAGTAGAAACAAGATCAAAATTGTTTCGAATTGAGTTTCAAAATTAAATTATCCTCAAACACAGCAAAGACTTACTTACCTCCTTAAAATTGAAATTCAATATTGACAAACTTTTCGTTCGTTTTGCCAATTAATAATAAGACACTGCTCACTTTACCTGCTTACAACAAAACAGATTTTTCCTAAATAGACAAAACAGTTTTGTCTTTTGCCCAATTTTTTTTTTTTCCAAAAAAACAATATATAAATGACTTCCGAAAAAAAACTACAAAGTGAAAAATAACTGTAATTAAGTCTTTGGATATGTATTATAGTTTTTTGTCAGCGACTTCCGAAATTAAAGTTACTTTTTCGTATCGACGCTATCGCAAAAACTACCAAAGAAAAGTTACTAAAAATATAGGATCACTCCCGTAGTTACCCTATCCTTAGAAATCCGTCCACAACTGTCGGAGAAATCACGAAGAAAACAGTGGCACTCCGGGATTGCCGACAGAAGTGAAAACTTACACGAACTAATTGTAATTAAACTTATTAATCTTAAAATTTTCATTTAATGCGCTATTGTACATGCATGTGTACCTATGTACAGACGCCAGCAGGTCAAGCTATCCCAAACTGTCAAATTTTCCCAATTGAACATGAACCTTATTCCTTTGTGATAAAGTTGAAAAACTATCAAAGAAATTTGACAGATTGGGGTAGCTTGATGTGCTGGCCTCTGTACGTACATACACAATATATGTACATACTTATACAACATGTAACGTTAAATGCGCAAGACCTCATACACCAAAAAAAAAAAAAAACCTATGTTTAAAGTTACTGAAATCGATTCACTAGTCAATTAGGAACAAACTACTTTTAGGTTTTGCGTATATTCTGTTACATCTTGTATATAGTGACTGGTAATTAGTGACCGACATTTAAACTCATGATTGTACTCATCATCATGAACGACTTTTACTATGAGACCAAACCCGAAATCGCGAAAAAAAAAATCATCTGTTGCCTACACTGTGACGAGTTATGCGAACATAAATGTAGGGAACAGCAGATTTTTTTTTTTCGCGATTTCTGGTTTGGTCCCATAGTAAAAGTTGTTCATAATGATGAGTGCAATCATGCGTTTAAATGTCGGCCACTAATTACCAGTCACCCTATCTAGAGGTTTCGGTAACGGTAACAGTCTCGCGAGTTCAATAGTTTTTTTTTTCATCTCAAAAAATGCCTAACGCGTTTAAAAAAAACACACAGACGAATTGAGAAACTCCTCCTTTTTGAAGTCTGTTAAAAAGACTTTTCTGTACATTGTGGCTATACTTTGTCACCACTATTCTGTTGTGAATGTGCGCATCATTATTCCTTCCACAGTCAATTAGTCTGTCTAAGACCTGACTCTGTCTGTATATAACTTTAATTATTTTCGTAGGAATCTCAGCTTGTAATTTATTTATTTGTAATAAGCTTGATTAGACTAACAATGAAATTAATTTGACGCCATGACGAAAATACGACTGAAAGCGAGCGATGTTCCAACTGCAGTGAACACTGAAGGCTAAATGGAACATGCTTAATTAATTTAAGTTTGCGGAGCAATGGTAGGTAATTTTATTATCTTAGGTAGACTACAGCTGCACATCTCAAGAGAATAATACAATGTGTCTCTTTACTTGCATAACCAGACAATGGCCTGTGAACAAATTATTACTTTGTTTTATTCGTTTACTAGCTGACCCGGCGAACTTCGTACCGCCATATTTTATTACTCCAGTCGCGACTGAGAAAATATCCGGTAAAATCAAATCAGTTGGATTATCAATAATTTCACAATAATTCTGATCATATCTATATATTTTTTTACATTTTCTTTTATGCAAACCTTTTCCTGACAATAAGGAACACATAAAAAAAAGAATCATCCAATTTGGTGCAGTCGTTCGGAAGTTATGCGCGTACATACATTTCGGAGATTCATTTTTATATATTTAGATTTAGCTCTCCTATATTGGTAACTCCTACTAATTGTTTTGTATGTTTGGATGTTTGTTACCTACTCAATCACGCAAAAATGCCTGAACGGATTTGGATGAGACTCGGCACACAGATAGATTATACATAGAATGGTTTTATTTCGATAGTGCGTTTCCGTGGGATAATTTTCGACCACCACGCGGGCGAAGCCAGTTGCAAAACCTAGTGTTATTTGTTGCTGTCGATGAAATTCTTTTGCAATTTGATTGACAGAAAACTATTAAGACTACTAAAAACAAAATTATTTATAAATGATTAAAATTACGCCTTTAAGGAGCACTTCAAAATGTAATTTACTTTTTAATTTACTAAAGACTGATCATCGAAGTTGCGGAACAAACTTCCCAGCAACACGTCTCCGTCTGTTTAGTTTGAATTGAAAGTTGAACGAGAGCAATGCCAGTCTGGCTTGGCAAACTATGCCAATAAAAATAAAGAAACATACGTTGTAGTTTATAGTGTGCCCTATTCCTACACTGGGCACACTATAATGTAACGTTTCTTAATTTATCTTCAACCTTGGTACAGTCAGCGTCGATAATATCGGGACGTACCTACAGACAGACTGTTCAAAATGATCTAAACAACTATGAAAATTAAATATTAACTCAATGACACAAGGAATGTTTCAGAATGAAGACAGTAGGTACACGACAAAGCTGTCATTCTGACAATAACTTTATCCAATTCACAATAAAGTCTAATTTTCTTAGTTGTTGAGATTAAACAGTATGTTTTTCCCGATATTCTTGACGCTGACTGTACCTACCTAGTAGCAATTTTATTCCAACTGTAACAATAATTTACATAAAGAATGCATTATTAAACTGTGCTAATAACAAAAAAAGAGTTTGCCCCTTATTAAAAAAAAAATCAACAAGGTTTTTATTTAGATCAGGTAACCACCAAGCCAGTTTTGGAATAAATTAGTATAAAATACAGTATTTTTTTTATAAAACTCACAACTTAGTCGCGGCGCTAAGTTGTCATTTTTGTAATAAGAACTTTAACCAATCGAAATAGGGATCAGAGCTAGAACTAAAGGTAGATCACGTTTTGTGATAAGACGGCATGTGATTTTTCTTTCACAAGAATGATACTCTGCTATGATATTTAATAATATTAAAATAACTACAATTTTCACAGAATTCTGCTGCTAACTGTCTAAAACAGAAGTAGGTATGACGATTATTACTAATTGCCTTTACGACCGTTATTACTCTTCACGTGTGAATTAAACAGAATTTGTGAATGTGTAATTTGTGAATAAAATCGATGAAAACAATACATCCAATTGAAATTGTTGCGCTTCGTTTTCAATAAAATCATTGTGTTACATGACTATGAGTATTTAAAAATTGAGTTGTGAAAATGTAGCATGCTGTAAATCAAAAATATGTAAAGAAAGTGCGTGACACTGTTGACACTTCATTTAGTTTGACTTTGAGTTTGAATTTGCCGCGTAATAACTTTGATGTATATTTTATCTGTGAACTTGTTAGATTCTATGGAATGGACTGTCATATTGAATGATTGATACAGCATGATAATATAGAGGTTATGATAAATTAAACAAGTCAGAATTATATTGTAATTTGAATACCTACTTAAATAATAGTGATTAATAAGAACTGGTGAAACAATAGCTTTAAATGTTGTTTCTCTTTTCAGGTAGTGATTAATTAATATTAAAGAATGTTTTGTAATAAAAGTGTTAAAACTAGTTTATGTAATAAAATAAACTTTTTTCAGAGCAACTCAATTTTAGTTACCTACCTATAGTTTTACTGTTCACCTTAATATCCAAGGATAATTATAATTAACACATTATAAGTAATTATCATTTAAGAGTTATTATTTTAACGAACAACACTTTGCCTACTGATTTATGTTATTGGCGGTCTACTTAGTTGCACATACATTCCTGAATCAAGGAAATACGGAATTTTATCTGTTTTATTGAAAACTAGCTTTTGCCAGCGGCTTCGCCCGCGCGGAACTTTCATCCCCTATTTAACTCACTTAGGGGTTGAATTTCGAAAAATCCTTCCTTATTCCTTGTCTACACTATTAAGAGAACCTCTGTGCAAAATTTCAGCTTTCTAGGTCCAAGGGTTTGGGCTGGGCGTTGATGAGTCAGTCAGTCAGTCAGTCAGTCAGTCAGGACTTCTCTTTTATTTATATAGATTATCTGTTTTATTAGCATTAAGATTGACTGTTTAAGTTTGCCTAAGAATAGAAAACTGTGTAAACGATCAGTAATAAGGATGGCAAAAGAAGTGTTTATACAATGTAACTTTTATGACTTTTCTTAATCACGAATTCGGTTAAATGTGTTATGGTCGGTTCCTATAAACAAAAACGGATCATTGCTTACCTTTTTTTTTTTTTTTTTTTTTTTTTTTTTTTTTTTTTTTTTTTTTTTTTTTGGGTGGGAAATCATCAAATAACTTCTCCCGCTCTGGGTGGAGCAGGAGGGCGTGTCAGACTTTTACTGACTAAAACCCACCCGTGTTCCTTCAGTAGCCCTTAAGCCAGGGGCTGTGGTGTCTCTTTCGAACAAACCCGCACCCCTGGCAGGCATCGACCCTTGCGGGTCCCATCACTTTTTGTGCTGACATCTCTTTGAGGCGCGCGTGGAACACAACGCGCCGTCGACTTGGGCTTGGTCCTTACCGGACAGCGAGCTACCCATTACTCGCCGTCCGCAAGCCCATGCCTACGGTGGCCGGAAATCGGCCTGGGATTCCCGACGCCCAGGGCGTCTCCGTATCCTGCGGCGGCTGGGGTCGCGAGGGCGCATATGCTGCCTCTCTCTCACGTGCGCCGCCTCCCTCTTCGCGAGCATCACTGCTTCGCTGAAGGAGGTGACGACTCCCCATGCCCCCTCGCTCCGTACCATGGCGAGTCGATTTTCCGCCCTGGAGGCCATTGTCTTGCGCCCCCCGCTAGTGGCGAATCGGCCGGCCTCGGGCCAGCAAAAGGGGGCCACGTATGCCGCTGCCACATCAGCCACCTGTGGTACCATTTTTTTTTTTTCAAAACTGTGCAAATAAATAATTTCGTTAGATAATTTTACCCGTGATAGGTACTTCCGAATACTCTACAATGGAATGGAATGGGGTTTACAATGGAAGGTATTAGGTCTTTACTTCATTATTGATAAAGATACAATAGTCCTATTTTTAACCTACAATTGTCAGTTGAAGTAAATTACACAAATTTTGGTATATATCGGTCTCTGTTTATTGCGCACAAATCAGTTGATAGCAAGAACAAAGAAGTATACACTCAAGTGCCTGTGATTTTATAAACCGGTTTAGAAAAATTGCTCAAATGAGATGAGAGGAAGTCTCGCTAAAGCTTCAGTGAGCGATTTTCCCGCGTCGCGGTATGATAGCGTGCGGCTCGCGTTTGTTCCCCGCCTTAGTGTTTCGCAGCTCATGTTGTAGGGCAGATTGAAACTCGTGGCGTGTCGAACGCTCGTCTCGAGCGCGTCTTATCCACCCTTAGCTTGCGTATACCTAAATCGACAAAGTTTTTTTTTTAACATTATTTAAGAAGCAGTGATTGTGTTTTTATGTATTTTAATAAAATGTTTTAACAACTATTGTGAGTTTGAACTTTGAGCTGAGTTTTGCGTTGTGGTGGTCTGTTTTTTAAGTGCTTCAGAAAAGTTTCCTAAAAGAATTTTACGACTGTTTAAAGCTCGCCAAGTTCCAGGGAAATCTTCTCAAACAACAAGTCGTAGAAGGTATTTTTTTTTTGCATTACTTTTTAAGGAAATAACAGTGCTTTATAAAGCTTTGATCGAATTGGTACAATCATATCCGTAAAAACTGTAAAACTTAGTGTCGTTATGTTCGTGTGTTCAGTTTCGTACAGTACTACCTTCAAGCCATTATGGGTGGCGGTAGATATCCATCGGTATATAAGGCAAATTAATTTGAAGTTCCTCTATCAAATATTTTCTACTAGGTATGCAGTGGATTACCTTTGCGTAAATTAAAACTGAGAACCCTTTGTCATTAAGGTGTAGAGTGCAGGGGTAACAAACTGCATGGAAAAATGTTTTTTCCGTGAAGAAGGATGTGGCGTGACAACTTCATTATTTGATTACTCGATTTTTGTTTGATATTTGGAGTTTTGAGAGCACTAAATTCAGTCGTATTATAGTACGTTTCCGTATTCCGTTAAACAACTATCCCGGAGACGAATTTAATAAGGATGCAGTACATAAAATTCCTCTTTTTGGACATTCGTGTAAATAAAATACGACTATTATTGGAAACAACGTTATTTTTACGTTTACACAGACTTTAACAAGACCCATCATTGCCGCTATTTACACATTTTGTACATCAAAGTAAGTATCATTGAACAGAAATTGTTTCTGGGAAATGTCTTTTATTTTTGAGGTGAAACATCCCTGTTTACGGCACCACGAAATGTAACGCTCACAAAACATTGTGCTAATGGATGCATACAACGATACCGGAGTTGTGGAGGTATTTTAAGTTAGTTAACAACGTTTTGAAGAAGTTGGATCTATAATAGATGATTTCATTTCTGTAAGTAGGTTTGAACAAACACTTTTACAAGTCAATGATATTATTAAAACAAGATGAGGTCGGTGTTTCCTATTCTAGCAACTCTGAGAAAAAAGACCGAAACAAACTCAGAGTTCACAGTCTCTTTTAAAGTCCAGACATAATGTTGATGAGATCATGTGAAGACAGATCAGATTATGGGTAGGCCGCATAAATTACTGAAACTGCCAGAGCATGAAGAAAAGTAAATGGGTAAAAAAGGACCGAAACAAAAAACGGAAAACCGTATGACCGCCGTTCATATCTCCGTAACTCGGTTCCCGACAAGGTCCAGTACAAACAAAAAACACAATGACGGGGTTGAATCGGCTTCGTTAAGCGTTTTTTACACCGCGTTTTATTGAATCTATTAAGTGTTCTGTTTGATGTAGTCTTAAAAGCTCTGAAAAACTTTTTGAAACGAAATCGTCTCTGCGTGTAGGGCGATTTTTGTTGGGGGAAAATCTTATGAGTTCGCGTCACAGACCTGCTATTATAGACAGTATAACTGTAATTATGAGTATGACGTGATGCGTTTGTTTCTGCTCGGAGTTCCGGTAGATGTGAAAACCAGAATAATGCAAATAATTTTTATTTTCAAATGATGGCAACTAGAATCATTAACATTTTTTTTTTGTAAATTTTGACATTCATTGGTGCCTTTTATGTGCCAATTTGAAATATGTAAGTGATTTGACCTTGACGAAATATTAAATTTTGATACTACAATTAAATCGTACATCGACCAGTGGTAGTCCAGTAGTAACAGCCGCGACTTACGAGTTGTAGGTCGCAGGTTCGAACCCAGACAGGCGCTATACAAAATCCGCTACGGTTAAAACCTCTATGATTTCTAGTCCAACCTTTTAAATAAATAAAAATCTTCTCATAGCTTTTGATCACATTTTAAACTTCGAATCTGTGATAAAATCGTCGAATGTTTTCTTCTTGAAAAGAGCACTACAGTTTTGGGAGTCGTTGAAACAACAACAGCATCTTTTTTGGAATAATTACTGAAATTTCCAATGTGATTCCGCTCATTTATGTGTAAAAACAACGATATTGTTGGTGTAAAGACAAAGTTTACTGAAAAACCTACTTGGTGTTTAACAAGTGTTTTCTTCCGCATTTAATTGGTACGTATTCCGTCGTTTATTTTCCTTTATCATTTCGATCTGATCTACTGTTGATTCCCTCTTCATCAAAGAATTCTGCTTGTGCCTGTGGTCTGAAGGTTATTTTTCTTTGTCTTTAGACATCAAGTTACAAGCCGACTTTTGATTTTCCCCACGGGGCTAATAACGACGTGGTTCTATCAACCTACGTTGGCGTGCTGTTGCCCAAGGTCCGGGTGTATCCGCGCACTGTTTCGCGTCTCAGGAGTTGGAGTTGAAAATAGACGTGGGCACCGCAGCCACGTAACCCCAGCCGATTCTTCCATCCACTCGACTGGTGCGCACCGCCGATCTGATTTCATCGGACCTCAAGAACCGTGTCATCAGTTATTCTTTTTCTATCGTACTGTTTGTATTTTTTTTTAGGTACTATATACACGTGTCTTCGTAGTATTAAATTTGCGAAATAGGTAGTTAAACTATTTCGCAAATCTAATACTACGAAGACACGTCAGTTTTACTTAGTGTTCTCTCGTAAAACAAACATACCTTGTGTGTATATAGGCCTTAATCCACCGATTGCAATTGCTTGATAGGTCGTGTAATAAAACATTTTTTTTTTATTAATGTTCAAAAAAGAGTTTAAAATAATACACTAACAGCCACACTCAGAGACGCCTAACGGTTACTTAAGAGGCTCCTTAGTAAAAATTAAAAATAGTTCACTCTCAGGGTCAGCTAACGGTTCGTTAGTGGCCCTTAGTGACAATTAAAGTTAAGTACAGCAAGACCTTTACTTAAGTTGTTAAGTATTGATTTTGACATTTAAGTTAGTGGTTATTTTATGTTTTTACCAGTGAATTAGCTTTTGCATTTATCTAAAAGCAATAATATCTGATTTAGCAGACTGTATTGAGTTTGTGGACTATGCCAGAAGATGTAGAGAAGTAGGACCGAAGCGGTATTTACGAGATTATTCTGATCCCTTTACTAATTTTATGTTTTTACCAGTGAATTAGCTTTTGCATTTATTTAAAAGCAATTATATCTGATTAAGCAGACTGTATTGAGTTTGTGGACTATGCCAGAAGATGTAGAGAAGTAGGACCGAAGCGGTATTTACGAGATTATTCTGATCCCTTTACTAAATACCTACTCTATTCAAGCCTATTTAAATTTAGATATTTTACATTGTTGATGTAGCACAAATGAATGAAAACTCCAACAGCAATGGTTTTACAGTGCGACAAGCCTTGGTTGAAAGGTGTTTTACTTAAAATCGATACCTTTATAAATAAAAATGCACAAATTTATCAAATAATTATACTTTTATTTTAGGTTTCACCAAAAAGCGTCAAATCAGGATGACTGTTTTCCATTATTTTTTTAAATTCTTCTAATTCTGTTTTAGCTTTTGCTAACAATGGTGCCGATTCTGTTGTACACCGAACTAAACGAACTAAACTATAACTAAAATTCCTTACTTTTTACTATGAGAATCTAAACGCTATTCTGCAAAAAAATATCTCTAAATTTAAAAACTATTTTGACACAACTAAAATCGAATTTGACAATCGCGACTCGCACGTAGTATGTTTTGGCTTTGCAACGTGGTACTTGTTTGCCCTACCCCGTGTTTTTATTTAGAGCCAGCAGCGCGCCGGGGTCGGCAGCCTCGACGTGATTTATATGGAATTTTCGTGGAAAATATGAAAAATTATTATCCACATGTTGAGTTTTAGGGGTGTTTGGGGTTATATAAAGGGGGTCGAATTTTTCATTGTTTTTGCGATAGGACACACTGTTTTCGAGATATAAGCAAAAGAAAAGAAAAAAAATACAGTACTATTTTTGCACCAGAAGTCGAGGTGTCCATGTCGGTGTGAATTTTAGTTCTTGACAACTAATTTTATTCCACACCTATTTAATCGCGATTAAAAATAGTCAGATTTAGTTAGACAACCAAAATTTTAGGTTGAATAGAATAATGAAATTGACAACAACAGAATAGCAAAATAACCTTTTGCACTAAACTAATAATTCAGTGCAATCTTAGTGCTGTCAAACTAAAATATAGTTAAGTTGTGTCACTTTAGTCAATTTCAGAATAGGAAATCGTCGTTTGACAGGAATAAACTAAATTTTGGTGATTTTTAGTCTAGTTTAGAGAATTTTGTGACAACAGAATCGGCACCATTGTTTTGTTTCTCTCTTCCTCCAATAATGCTGTTTTTTTTTTGTCGTACTCGCTAAGTTGTTATTTATTTGAAATCTATAGAAACACATCTGGTGCGGATAAAAATACCTGCACAAACTGTTATTAGGTACAAACTAACAAAAGTATTAAAGAACTAAAAGGGATTGCAAATATTTTTATCAATAGGCTCCGACAAAGTTCTTCGTTCACACTAATAACAAAACATTACGGAAATAATTAAACAATTAATTCTATTACAACGCTCGGCAATAAACAAATACCAAAACTTCCCGAGTCACCGTGAGGTCCCTAACATCTGGCTACTTTCTAAAATGCTTACTATACAAATGGCACCTATTTGTTTCCCAAGATCTCAAATAACACGTGCCTAGAACTATCTTTAATATAAAGCTTAAACCATGGGATCGGCTGTTTTGCACATTCAGGTAAAATTTAAAATTCACAACACAAAACTTTCTCGCCCGGCGAATGAAACACAAACAAAAACCTTAATTATTATTCCCTGTTTTGACATTGACAATTGGTGGTGTTGCCATAGCAAAAAGGTCGCAATCGCTTTTACTTATTTAAATTAAAATAATTGTTTCGCTTTGTATTTTAGTGAAAAAATACATTTAGAGAACTGATTATCATTTATATTATACGAATAATAGTTTTTAACGAGTTTATTTCAACTTTTTTGTGGTTTAATATCAACTGTTTTTAGATGTGGCTACACCAATGGCTTTATCGATATGACGATTTGGAGATGCTTCGCCCTACGGTTACTTAAACCTGCCGTTTGCTAACGAATCCTTAAATTGTGTCTCTGGGATATACCGTTTATTAATGTAGTTAATTCTACTTAGTTAAGTAATCGTTAGGACTAATTTAATGAACCTTTCTGAGTGTGGCTGTAAGAACCACAGAAGCCTTTGATGGCTTATACACGGCTAGTGAGTTCGAAACAAAAATATATTTAGTATAGTGAGTTCGAAACAAAAATATATTTAGTAGTAAGTTTGGTAAATCCAGTCAATTTTCCACTAAGTTTCCCCGCGCAAATAACCCTCTCAAAGCTGTAGTAGGTACCTATTTTCTCCCATTTCTTTAAGTTTTTATATCCTTTGTAACAATATTTTGATTTAAATAATAATAAAAAATAAAACAAAAATAAAAAGACTGTCCGTGGAGTTTATTGCCCGTTCTTCTTCATAGGTAGCTACTGCGCCTTTGAATCGGCAACTAGCTTCATCTATCTGACTGACCGACTCCTTGACAGTTGAAAAGTGTCCGTAATTGTTTTATTAGACATAAATGCTTTGAGTTTAAGAAAAAAAAAAAATACTTGTAAGTTTATTTTTTGTTTTTTCTTCTGTCCGTAGCCCCCCCATGACTTTTTAACTTTCATGATGCGGCACTGACTTACTAGTTGCACTGTCCATTTTAAGCATGATTGGCATACCTATACGAATCAAGAGTAAAATATTCAGTGCAATTCAGGTGACACCGTACCGTACGTATATTTGATTGCATCCGCAAAACTATCTTTCTCATGGTACGTGCCAGGTTCAATTTGCATTATATAACACACTGCGCGTTAACTAAATGTAGGGTTCCGTAGCAAAAAGGTTAATCAGATCTTCTATCATGATAAGACGCTGTCAGCCGTAACTGTCGGAATCTTCCAAGTAATGGGAACGACGAAAAACTTGAAACGAAAGACATGGGAAGTTATCTTCTGTCAGTAATGTGTTGTTTGAAAATCTCATGATTCTTTTGTTCAAAATGAAGTAAATTTGTAAAACACACTAACTATGTATCAGAGTCTAAATCATTTAAAAGGGATGCTAATCCATTCTTTCATAATTTGAATTTTCATTTCGAAAAAATTATCCGCTTAGCAACGCAAACAACGCCATGAATGTTGTGCTGAACTGTCAAAACGAAAGTGATACCTACTGATTATGTGTATTACGCAATTACCCCCTATTTCGTGAAAATGGATAGTTATTTCCATGTAAGTAATTTTGTGCAGATATTATTTAGCCCATTAAGGTGAACCTAGTCCACATTTTTTCCACACAAACTTCGGGAGTGTTTTACTCCACTGTTTGACAATGTACATCAAAAATTAAACATGTTATGGTTTTGTTTTATTATTAATATTGTCTGTACTGAAACAGAATACTAAAATTAAAAACCATTAAAAAGTTAGGAGACAACAAAGATCCATTTTTTAACCTATCTTTGGGCGTATTTAAGTCATAAAAGAAGTATAAAATCTCCAAAACGAAGCCAACACCGACAAAGCTCAATTATCGAAAAGTTCAGTAAACTTAATTGATTATTCATTTATGCAGTGATTTTTACAGAAAACTCGATCTTCCGAAGGACTTTTCTTAATTTTACGCGCCTATTTGACTAAAACTGATCCTGCAGTTCACTCAATAATTTTGTGCGTATAGGCCAGCGTCTAACTGCTCATCACAGGACCTCTGTCGGACACGAAGCCTGGTGAGATAACGTGATTTTTAGCCAGGCCCATCAGTAAGTTCGAGCCCGCGACTAGGTTCCCCTTAAGTGTGAGAATGATAATTAAAGTTCATTAAAGCTGGCAAATGGTTATTAAAATAGTAGATAGACCTACATTATTATTTCATAATGGTTACGCGGAGTCAAATTAAAATGAGTTCTAATTTCACAGCTGAAATACTTATTTTTTTGGGACTGATTACATTTTTCGGGGAATTTACCTTTTTTATTCGAGAGTTGGTAAATATAGTTACGTTTTTCATTAAATGCTTACTCGTTTTTGCCTGCGGCTTTCCTATTGTGGAGGTCAGAAACTATCCTAAGGGAAGGTAAGTACTACCAGGCGTGATTGATAAACCAACAATACGATATTTATTCATAACCTCAAGCAATTATTTATTAAAAAAGCATACTACACAATGAACGTATACATACACGATATAAAAAAAGACAAACAGACACCATACACAGATAGGTACGTTCATAGTAGAGTATCGGTGGAGTTTCTTGCCCGTTCTTCTCCATACGAAACTACATTTTGGAATGGGCGACTAGAATCAATTCTGTTTTAATGTAAATGTTTACGTTCAATAGTGCCTTTTAAGTGCCTAATTGAAATAAATGCTTTGACTTTGACTTTGACATACATACCTACTTAGTTAAATATTATAATAATATATGATACTTTATCAAACAACTATTTATGGTGGTACACAACCTTTATCTGATCTTAATAAAATTAATGGTTTAATACCTAATTAATGATAATTATAGAAATATATAAAAAATGCTGATTGTAATTTGTCTCATAATTTATTTTATGGTTTTGTATACTTTTGTTTTATACTTTAGCTTAGGTACAATTACGAACCTTGTCGGGCCTGTGCCCTATAGGGTTCGTAATTGTACCTAAGCTTTAAGCCATTGTAAGAACTTTCAACGTTATGGAATGCAAACAAAGATATGAATATTAATTTATCCTAACCCAGGCTATGGTCTATCTGTGTGCCAAATTTCATCAAAATTCGTTCAGGTGTTAAGGCGTTAAAAAGTAACAGACAGGCATACAGAATTACTTTCGCGTTTATATTAAGTAAGTGTGGAAATATGGATGAATTACATTAAAGTCTCTAAGAATTATTTCGCGAAGAATTATTAAGAAACAATTATATTATTATTTCTAAGTTTCTTGTTGAAAATTAAGTATCGGTTTTACTTTGTAACAACTTTGTTAATCTTTTGAGAAAATAGCTAAGTGTTGTTTGGTAATTTTGAGTGCTTCTGTAATTTATTAGGGTTTTACTAACATCATTGGAAGAGTTTGTTTAGTAACGGGAACTGCACTGATTGGTCGAATAACATTATTCGATGGGAGACTAAACTCCTCTCAAAATATTTGCTTTAGTAAATTATTACTGGGTATGGACATAATTATTCAAATAAGATTAAAATTTAGTACCTTTTGTAAATAGTTAGTTGTGTAATATTAGTTAACAACGTGTACCACAATTACCGTAAGGCCTCAAATTCTCCATTTATAGAACGGAGTTACAAGCATAGTAGAATGACCAAACATTTTTGGCTACCACTGCTACTTTATGCATTAACAGCCATTACTTTATGCATTTAAAATTGAGACTGTATTCATGGTTTGCAGTTTGCGCGTCGATGGCCCTGCCAATCGGTATAGGTGGGGATTTTAATGTTTATCATCGACATCATCATCATTTCAGCCGAAAGACGTCCACTGCTGGGCATAGGCCTCCCCCAGGCTCCTATCCACTTCGATTTTAATGTTAACAATAATTATTTTAAGTATTAAGATTCGATTTTCTAAGGTTTTCAAACGAATTCTCTAATATTGTGTCGTAAGTTTAGTGAAAAGAGAATATGGGTAACAAACAAAATATTTTCCTCGCGTAATTTTTTTTCTGAAAATAGGTTCAAAAGTAGTTTGTAAGGCACATTATTAATGAAAGTTAATTACTCGCATTTACAGCTCTGTAGCTCCTCATATAGGGAGTAAGAAATGTTCTCCTTAAATAGTATTATCCATTGGTATAAATCTTAACGCAATTAGGCTTCAACGTAGATTAGCCCAATCTCTCTCAGAATTACAGAAACACTAGACAGCCGGTCCATTGTCTGAGGTGACACATTGGTGTCACTGGATTTATTCACCCACTGGCACTGCTCTTTTATAAAGCTTGGATATAAAATTTATTACCCACTTCACCGCTTCCGCACCGAAGTGGCAACTATAGCGGTTGTGTTTCCTGCGTTTAATAAACAGGCACTTGTCAACTGCAATACTTAAGTACCTACTTAACTGTAAAAGGATTCTCGTAGGAGAGTTAGTTAACTCATCATCTCGTTTTTCTCGCTTTATTGTTATAAATAGAGTTAATTAGAAGACTGTATGCTGTAAGTCTAGTAGTAGTAAACTAGTTCATTCAATGTACAAATGAACCTTATAAAATATTGTATATAACTAGTTACATATCTATGTTTAGAAATAATAACTACATACCTACTTTATAATTATGTATATAATTAAAACATATTTATACAACGTGTACCTTTTGATATCCCATAACTCTAGGGTATTAATAAAACCATGTCAAAGAATCACCTGCTATTTTTATTTAATTTTTTATTTGTGTTTTGTTATATTCGTTCTCCTTGAATACGGGTGTAGGTTTCCTTAATAAGTCGGAGTATATTTTTTTAGAACAATAATTCAGATATAACACGGATTTCGCGTTGCTGAATTTTGGGCCAAACTAATTTAGAAAACTATACATTTGCATACATTTTTACGTGTCATTTTTGCCATCGACACCCTAAGAAGAAGATTCAAATTTAAATCTAAGAAATGAGACGTTGTCATATTTCCCGTAAAACACCGTTTTACATAAATAATCGTGACGTCGAATTATTTGGTAAGAGACGAGAAAACGAAAACAATAAATAATAATATGCCAGTTGATTCTTTGACATGGTCTCATTAATACTCTACAGTTATGGGATATCAAAAGGAAACACCTTGTATAAATCTATTAAAATTAAAAAATCTGGATGAACGCAATCCAGGTTACAAACTATCTGTTTGCCAATTTCATCCAAATCCGTTCAGTCATTGTTTCGTGATGGAGTAACAGACATCCAAACGTTATAAACTTTCACATTTATAATATTTTTAGGATAAATAATAATAGAGCAATATATATTTAAATTGGACCAGAGTATTTATGTTAACAAAATACGATCAGTAGATAATAAGTTTTCCAGCCGTGGTTATTTTGCCAGTTCAACGACGAATTACCGATTATTTGGCTATGCATGTTTAAGTAAGTCCAGCTTGATTACCCCTGACACTTTCGAGTTCGATTCGAATCTAACTGAATTTATTTTAAATAAGTGCCAATTTCAAACTTATTAGTGCGGAATTAAGTGGCACTAATCAAACGGTTCCGGAACCAAGTGGCAAGCGAGATGGCGTGAGTGTGATTGGTGATCAAACTCACGCTATCTTGGTTGCATTTGCCTGAAGAAGTTGACGTTACCTTCTCCAAGCTATTTACATAAACATATTATTATGCTAGTACTGGTAGGTACGGTCACCAAGGAAAGTCTTAACTCTATCATAATAACACATCATTGCTTTTCAGCCTTTTATTAAAATCTGTACTGAAGTATACATTAATTAATTTTAACTGATATTAAACATTTTCTTTTTGTATGCTTGTTTGTGACATTTTCAGGATACAACGGCTGAATGGATCTGGATAAAATTTGGCTTGGTATGACTTCATTAATTTCAAAAAGGATCCTTTGTACTCATAGGACAGATTTTATTCCAAGATTCCTATGGAATCCAGACTTATGACTTGGTAGGCGCGAGACGCTACTAGTATCAAACAATTTATACGTAATATTAGTCAAATTTTATTCGTGTTCCGATTTTAATTATATATTTTGCTCAATCATTAAGATTAAAAAACTGAAGTTTTAATGACTTTCGTTGCTGATCGTACCGAGATAATGTGAAATTCAATTTTTCTCCATCAAATTCTTAAAAATAAATCTAATTTTACAGTAATTCGAATTAAGTCTGAAGTCGGGAATTAGCCCGCTTGATAAGTTCAAAGTAGTTTATTAAGTAAATATGTGTTTTTGTGGTTTCTGCAATAAACAGATTGTGACTCGCCTCGGCTGTGACGTTGATTGATTGTAATGAGCGCCGCCCGCCGCCCCGTGGAGTACTTTGCTACCTACACCAATTTGTGTACCTACACTGTACATAGCTCTCTAGAAATTAATACTCACTAACGAACCTGGCCCTTAAAATCAATTACGACAGACAATATTGTACTTTTGTAATCATAAGTACACATAGTACACACATAATCTAAGTCGATGTATATATGCCCATAAATTCTATATGGATAAAATGACTCCCCGAGGAATCTTACTTACGTTCAAACTACGTCAATATCGTGTTTTTTAGAAACAAATGTATCGGTAAGGAATCGAAATATCATATTCTGTATGTTCCAAGACAATTTGCCGATATTATTAATACGATATTAGCAGATGTCGTGTGTATTGACTTGGTTTCGAGTAAGGAATGGTTAAGTGGTCATATTGAATTCAGGCCCTCTAAATCTTCATCTCTCGACGCTAAGCAGTGCTTTGAAGATCCAGACGCCAAATAATCCCGCCGTAATTTTATTGTGTCTGTGATTGACTCATGTCCATTTCGATGGCGGTAAACAAAAATACAGAGGCTTCTTCAATCAGGCGCGACACGACACTCGTTGAACAATTTCTGTGAAAACTTCATGGAAATTGCTGCTGAGAAGAGTGCTGGCTGCCACATAACAAAAACTATGATGACACAGGGTTCTAACTTCTCCGGTGTCTAAAACGCTCTCTAGGAATGCACACAAACGTCTCTTTATGAAGTTATACTTCTTTCGGCACGTTTGGAAAAACTCATGAGAGTAAAATTTTTACAATGCGCGCGCTCACCGACAGTCAAAAAGCGACATGATGAATTTAGCTGATAACTGTCATTAATTTATCATTCCTTTTACAGACAGAGAGTTGTGACATACGCGATTAAACCTTTAGCTATGTTTATTCTTTCGCCAAAGAAGTGGAACTTCTTACGTGCGTACATAAGTACACACCCACGTTTTTTTAATTTACTAAAAATAACGCGGTTCTTATTAATTTATTACAATCTAACCTATTAATAAGTAAGTAATTTTAATCTAACTTAAGTTTTTGCGTGATAATTATTTTTAAACTTAGAATAGTGTTGATTGTACTTTATACAAGTCTGTTCCACTTTCTTTGAGTCTTGTAATATGATAAAAACACTTTGTTCATATGTCATTATAATTATCAAATCAAATCAAATCAAATCAATTTATTTCGGATTAAAAAATTATATCCATAGGTGTTAGTAACAATAAACTTAGCTTAATGTTAGTACTCGTTCTGTAAAACGTTTTAATTTAAGCATGCGCCGGGTTGAGCGCCCTTTGCATGAATACTCATCCACTGCTTCAACAGTGGCGAATCCCACCTGTTTGCCAACGCATCCAGGATGCCGTTTGCGGTGCCACGCACGCGTCTGAACAGCGAAGCACTTCGCTTACGTATGATTGCATAAAAGCAATCAGTGTGCGCCTCAGCAAACATAGTCGACGCGCTGCAAAAACGTGGCAGCCCAAACAACACCCTAAATGCGTTGTTAAATTGTACACGCAGAGTCCCGTACACTCGCTGCGTGTAGTTGACCCATAGACTGCACGTGTAGAAGGACTGACAATACGCTTTAAAAAGCGTCAGCTTAACTTGCTTGCTACAACGTGCAAACCTACGGGCCAACATGTTGCAACGCACACATAAAGCCCTCCGCTCCCTCTCAATATCCATGTCATCATTCAATTTGTCCGTGACCCAGTGACCCAAGTATTTAAACTGCCGAACGAGCCTCAGTGGTATCCCGCCTAGTGTTAGTGAGGTAAGATAACTATAACACTTCTTACCGGCTTTAAATATCATCAGCTCGCTCTTGGATGCAATTATGTGTCATTGTCACTATTATTTCTACTTTTTGCATTATCTACGTACTACCTGGATAAAAGTGTCCTATGTGTTAATCTAGGTTATAGAGTATCTGTGAACAAAATTTCATCCAAATCCGTTCAGCCGCTTTTGTGTGATTGAGTAACAAACATTCAAATATCTTCACAAACTTTCACATTTCTAATATTATGTAGGATTACGCCTAACTGTGCGACACAAGACTGTGCGTTTTACGGTATTCTTCATTTGGGCAGCGCCTTAATGAGGTTTCGTAATAATTATTCGTAGCTACAAAGTTTCCACACAATTTCCATGTTAATTCTGCTCTGGAAGCATATTTTACGAAAAAGTTTTATGGTTCCGTACTAAAACTAGAAACCTTGACGAAGAACGTCTGACCCGAATTAATCCTCTTATTTGGTTCCCTGTATTAAGATATAAATATAACATAGGTTTCAACAATATAAGATAACCCTTGTTAAACTACAGAACCTTAACTTCTTTTTGCTGCGTAGATATTTCCATATAGAAGCCAGCTTTTCCGCCAGATACGAAATCGTATGCATTTAAATGTACAAAAATAAAACAGTTTCGTAGGCGGGAACAAATTTCGAGAAAATGGGTACATGCATACCTTTTCTTACTTTTTTGTGTTCGTTGTCACATCATTGAAAAGTTAGGGTATCCATGATTTCGAGAAATCTTTAGCATATGTTTGCTGATACACGCTATTTCCGTTGGCAATGCGTCAAACTATCAAAAATCGTGAAATAAACCTAACAAATCACGAGGGAACGATATTATAAACTCGTGGGTTCGTCCTAATGGTCACGATTTGTAAACATCTTTCAAGTTTCCTGGACTTTTATCGTTCAATTCCCGCAACTGTGATGATTTTAGATACATTATACATGAATCTTCTGCGAAAACATATTGTATGATATACGTTTTCGTTTTATTTGATCATAATGGATGAGCCTTACCTTTTTCTGACCCGTGACTGTTACTCTATCATTGTGTATAAATTATTTACTGGCGTGTAGAGACTTTGATTGAATTCCTTTTTTTTGAGAAAACATTTTACTTTTAGTAATAGATACTGTTTTATGAACACGGGTATAGTTATATCTTTTAGGTACTTACCTAAGTAGTTACTTAGGTAAGTACCTAAAAGATATCCAGAATAATAAAAAAATGAAAGTGCTCCAACTAGTCCGTTCCGAGAATAGGGGGGCAATTCTCGTAAATTTTATGAGCGTTTACAGTCTGATGTCAAATTGTCAAAAATACCTCAAGTTTCTACATATTTTTGGCATTTGATTGTCGCCGAGCAGTCTCAGCGTCTACATTTTGAACATTTTTAATTACGTGCCTTCAGATGTCACATCACAATTAATAACAACTGTTTTAACTCTACCACTATTATAAGACCAACACTATTTAGTTATTCCTGTGTCTCCAATTTTAGCTTTGCTAAGTATATTGTATCAAATACTTTCGGACAAAATCTTTTGTGACAGATAGACTGACATCAGATTGAAAACATAAGTGCTTTTTTTGGCACTGAACTCTAAAACAAGCTTGTCGTTGTTGCTAGATATTTTTGTCGGTAAAGTGACACTCCCGATTCCGGTGTTTTGGGGCGATAGGTAAACAAGAATGTAAGATCACAGAATTACAACGCGATACGTCGTTCCAGTCTGAAAGAGCCTTTACGCGAATGTGGTTTTAAATTGAGACTACGCTTTATTGGGTAAGAAACGATTTTTGGAAATAATCTCTGATCGATTTTAACGTGAAGTTGTATGGTACTCTGTATGGTGATGAAGCCAAAAGCCAACACTAGTTAACCTAATTACGTATAGGTAGCAGATGTGGCTGTGTGTGTGATGTGGGAAATCAAAACTAATTTATTCAAACTAGGCTAAGAGGCAGCACTTTTTGAACGTCAAAATTACATAAGACAGTCCCCCAAAACGTCCGCCCTTCGATAACTCGATTACTTCACGTGGCCGCTGTTGAAAAGGGATAATTTAATAACAATGCGCAGTATTAGCCCTTGCTGGCAATGTTTACCACTGAAATGATGTCACATACCACCTGCAAAACGTGAGGCCTATAACAATTTCAGAATAATTTGTGAGCTCCGACACGTGAAACAGTTAACAATTTTCGATCTTAAATCAAGGGATTCGTGCAAACAGCAACCCAGCACTGTTTGCGTTACTCCCCACAAAGCATTTATCTATGAATTAACCACACAAGTAGAACAAGAGATAAGCGTATAATTAGGATTATGCAATTCGGCAGTTAAGTGAATTATCAATTTGCTGGTAATTACCAAATTCACAAATTAAATGGCGTGCTTAACACTAATTATGCCCAATCAACTTAAACAGAATAGTTCAGGATGTGCTTTAGTTATGCTGCTTTACTATTAATTAAATATTACTACATAATACACATACAAATCTTTTGGATGACTAGGCCGTTTAGTAAACGCATCCAATTAAATAGCAGAAGTACCAGTCAAGTCATAGAGCACAACGTTTAACCAGATGCCTGAATGTTGTGTAGTCATTTAGTTAAATTGGATATTGATGAATGATGGTTAGGGTGCAATGTGTTCACAAATTAGGTATTACTACTTTTTACTAATACCTACCACTAAGTAACTAGTTGTAGTGAAATTTTTTCAAATAAATGAGTAAATAATTTCACTTAAACTTGCATACAAGATCGAAAAATATATTCACGGTTTACGCCATATTTGTTTTAGTGGCTACTAGCGCCGCAGTGGAAAAAAACGAACTAAATTTAAATCACTTGGCTGCGTCTTCGTCAGTCATCTTCAAAGGGCTGACTTTAATATGCCAAGTTTTAACAACTTGGCATATGAAAGTCAAACGTTGAGTGATTCTAGTTCAATTAACTATCTGCCTAGGCATCCGATTTGATTTAATGAACGGCCTAGTCATCCAATACAATGGCTAATTTAACCAGATGGCTGCATGGATGCATGCATGCATGGATACATTCATTCAACCATCATGATCTAGTAAAGTACAACCGACAGAAATCTTGAAACGATGGTCCCTGCGCAACGAGCGTTAAACTCAAGTTGAAAGGAATTTTTCGGTGTCCGATAAAACGATAAAGAATGCTCGTAAAGGAGGGTAGTTATTAAACTTATTAATACAACGACCAAACGGTCAGTCGCCGTCACTTTTTCTTTACGAAACTGCCAATAAGAGACGCTATTAAAATAATTCTATCAAAAAGTATATTGGTCATAAAATTATATCGGTCGTAAACTGAACATCAGTAAGTCGTGTTTATTGACAAATTGTGTTTCGAGAGGTGTCTCGAGATCGAATATTTTGGGAATAGACGCGTTGTGGCAGCTTTCACAATATTTAAACTACCTACTTATCACGCTTAAGTCTGCCAATCAAGTAGATATTTCTGAAGCACTCTACTAGAAATAGAGATAAATAAGCGAATTTTGTTTCTCAAAATGTTGTTTTTCTGTTGGTTGGATTTAACTTAGATTCCAAATCAGGAAAATTTTATTAGAAATTAATATCAAGTTCAAATAAGTCTTTCTCTATTTGAAATTATAGCTTACATCAAATTATATTCTGTATGACGCCAATTCTTTCACACAGATACTCGTAGGCTTGAACAAGCAGATAGACAGACAACAACTGTAACCGGGTTGGAGGTCGGCGGCGGCGATCCCTCGCGTCCGGCCTTGGTCCAGGCCATGGTACGGAGCGAGAGTGCATGAGTAGCCATCACCTCCTTCAGCGAAGCAGTGATGCTCGCGAAGAGGGAGGCGGCGCACGTGAGGGAGAGGCAGTATATGCGCCCTCACGGCCTTAGTCGCCGCAGGAGACGCCCTGGGCGTCGAGAATCCCAGGCTGATTCCCGGCCACTGTAGGCGTGGGCTTGCGGACGGCGAGTAATGGGTACATTGCTTTCCGGTAAGGACCAAGCCCAGGTCGACGGCGCGTTGTGTTCCACGCGCGCCTCAAAGAGATGTTAGCACAAACCGATGGGGCCCGCAGGGGCCGATGCCTGCCAGGGGTACGGGTTTGTTCGAAAGAGATACCGCCGCCCCTGGCATACAGGCTACTGAGGGAACCCGGGTGGGTTTTAGTCAGTAAAAGTCTGACACGCCCTCCTGCTCCACCCAGAGCGGGAGAAGTTATTTGATGATATCCCAACCAAAAAAAAAAAACTGGGTTGGAGGTCAGATAGGCAGTCGCTCCATGTAAAATACTGGTATTCAGCTGCATTTGTTCATACTGGAAGCCAAACTATAGTTGGGAAAAAGGCTAGACAATTTGGAAACAAATATAACGATTACTAAAAGACGCCGCACTTTATTCGCAACCAACTGCCACTCACTCACTACCGTCATTTATCTTTGCAAGGTCCTTTTGTGAAACCCTTTTAGGGAATCACAAAGACGCTCACATGTTTTTCATTGTGAATGTGTAATTGGCAAAATACTTCTAGTCATGCTATTAAATATATTAGTCAGGTATGGCCTCGAAATGGTTTAGAAAGACGGTCAAAATCGACTAAGCGAAAACTTATGGGTAAATCAAAATTGGGTGTGTTTATGTTTTTTTTTTGACATGATATTTTATTTTGTATGACTGGCTGCCGTGTTCGAGCAAAACATACATATTTGAGTAGAGTTTGAGTTGACAAATGCAGCAAGTATCTAAGTGTTTTTGAGTAGCAAATCTTTTTATTCGACCGATTTGATTAGATAAAGCACCTTAATAAAATCCATCTCGAATTTAATTTTGCTTATAAACTGAAAACTTCTTGATTAACGGTTCAGTGGATCACTTCGTTTATTTTAAGACATTTATTATATCCAAATAAATGAGCTAACAGTCCTTAAATAATACTATGTGCAAGAAAAAACCAAAAATATGATCCAAACTCAATTAAGCCTATACACAAATTAAAAAATGGCTTCGAAAAATTCATCCGCATTGCTGTCGACTGGTCATGTTTCCCAAGAGACTGGCGGCGACTACGTTGTATGGCAATGCTTAACCGCTGGCCAAGGTAGAAACCAGCACTTGGGTCACGGGAAATGTCTACCAGCCGTTTCGAAATTTCCTTGAAGATACCATGAGCACTTGGTCCCCACGGCCCGACGGTTTCAACCCCAAACAGCTCAAAAATAAAATTACCAATAAGGTAAGGTATACTTTCGCCACTTGAGGTTTTCCGCAGCCGCAGCACAGCACACCGAGCCAGGAAGACGGGATGGCGCAAGGGTATCGACACACGTTGCGTCTCACACTAAAGGCCTACCCTTGTTCCATGGGATTATGGACATGGCGTCCGGTCTCTTGCCATCGTCGCGTGCCAAGCCATTGGGTTCTAATACAGCTGGAACGCCGACGGTGATAAGAGCTCGTCGGATGATGTCGTTAATGTTCGCGTGCCGCGCTTCAGCTGCAAGACAGGCCGTGGTGTCCTAGACTGTTGACAACTTCGCCACAGTGACAGCGATGAGGAGAACAACAAGGAGCTCCCAGTCGTAGGGAAGCAGCGATGAAGAAAGTAGTGTCGTCGAACAAAGTGCCTATGTTCGACGACGGTAGTGCATGTAGCCACAGACCCGACCCCCACTTACCCACAGCCAGCAGGCGCGCACGCTCGGCAGTAGTAGCAGACGTATGAAGTGGATTGTCTTGTATTACTCTGCAGGGCGGCTTATTCCACCGTCTCTGGGAAAATAGATTATCGGGTAGATCAGAGTTCAGGCAAGCGAGTCTCCAGGGATCCATAGCCTCGGTTAAACGCGTAGGTAGTCGGTATTGTTAAAGTCCTCAAAATCTAAGATATTTATTATATTTTGAGAACTTTAGCAATACCAACGACCTACGCGTTTTCCGCAAATATCGGTTTTACATAATCTTCTATATTGAAAAACTTCGGAAGTAAATATGGAAGACTACCTATTGGTTGTGGCTTTGGCCGCGTGGATGTCGTAATATTTCCCACAGGAACGTGCTACCGGAACATGCCATCCATCTCCTTGTCATTTTTAGGGTTCCGTAGCCAAATGGCAAAAAACGGAACCCTTATGGATTCGTCATGTCTGTTTGTCTGTCTGTCTGTCCGTCCGTGTGTCGCAGCCACTTTTTTCCGAAACTATAAGAAATATGCTGTGAAACTTGGTAAGTAGATGTAAATATCATCAGAGCCATACGTGTGGGCTTATCTATGGATAGGTCTTCAAAAATGATATTGAGGTTTCTAAAATCATTTTTTTCTAAACTGAATAGTTTGCGCGAGAGACACTTCCAAAGTGGTATAGCTTCTAAAATAAGAGAATGATAAGTAAGTAGTTTTTTTTAATACGTCATAAATCGTATTATGTTACTTGCTGCTACGGAACCCTTCATGGGCGAGTCCGACTCGCACTTGTATAAAATCTATTCAGTGGTTTATGCGTGAAAAGGTGTGGATATGGTATGGATATTCTTTCATAAAAAAGCTACCTCATTCCTCTATACTTTATGCTTTTTGTAAAATAAAAGTACGCTATACGATCCCTGCTAACATCAGCTATCTGCCAGTGAAAGTGAAAATCGGTCCAGCCGTTTCGGAGATCAGCCGCAACAAATAACCCAATAATAAGACCACTAAAGAAAAAGATGTATTTTTGTTATAAGTACTATACGTATATACTTTCATATGCATTTAGTAAAAAGTTGTTATTTTGACATCACAAAAAGCCACTACAATTTTATTTATTTGTTTAGATGTTGTGGAAAGAAAGTCGTTAAGCACGGAGAGGAAATTCTCTGGACGTAAGTACATCCCACCCAATTCTACGACCCCACTACGAACGTATTGTGAATTTCACAAACATATTGTAAACGTCTCATAAATAAAGGATTTAGGCAGAAATGTAGAGCAGCTAAGTATTTATAGAAAAACGTAAACATTCTTGATGGATGTTCTACATTCATATTGGCGATGAAAGTGTTATTATTGCGAAGTTTGATTTATTATTAGATATTAATTTAATGGATGCTTAATAAGAAACACTATTTACTATGCTACTCTGATTGATAAGTATTTTTCATAATGACGCGACGTGAGGTAACAGTTTATAGTTATAAAGATTTAGTTTTTCATGACATTTCGCCACTGACTATTACATACTTACTCATCATCATCATATACCTAGCCTTTTTCCAACCATGCTGGGGTCGGCTTCTAGTCTTACCAGATGCAGCTGAATACCAGTATTTTGCATGGAAATTCACAACCCCGTCACTTGGTAAAACGATTCCCCTTGGTAAGACTGGTTGTCAGACTTTTGTGCTTCAGACGAGCCGTAATGACACCCGGGACCAACTGCTTAGCGTGCTTTCCGAGGCACGGAGGGGATCATGGTACCTATGGGGACCAACCGCGGCCAGCGTAGCTTAGAGTTAATACTTACTATAGACTAATATATGGTTTATTCACATATTATCAAGTGAGAAATTTAAATGTACAAACATAAATTATGCATACATAAATAATTATATTATTCATACTACTCACTTTTCCTTTGATGTAGAATAGCACCAGTATAAGTTAAGTAAAAACGCGATCCATAAAGCCGCGGCAAACGACGCGACGGCCACGCAATATCTCCCAACTCCCAAGACATTAATTTATACAAACACGGAAAATGGAGCTACACGTTCAGTTTACTATAATTCACTTTTGTTGAACAAACTAGTGTAAATACCTAGCCTTGTCATTTCAAATATTACTCTACATTCAGTTTAAACTATGTAGTTTCACGAGCATGTATGTGTGCATGTATGTGTGTGTGCGAGTATGTAGTTTCTTGTTTTAATTTTTAATAATGTATTAATTTTCAACAACAGCACTGGGTATTCGTTTTCAGGAATCATGATTTTGTGTGAGAAATATTTAACTGATTCAGATTACATGGTATGATGCTTTATTTGCTTATCCTCTAAAATTTGACAAACACTTTTAACCGATTTCGAAAAATCGAGGATCTCAATTCTTTTATATTTTTTACCTCAGAACTCCGTCATATTTAAACCGATTTGAAAAATTATTCTATTGTTTGCAACGGTATACCTACTTACAGAGTGGCCCCATATAAATTTGGTCAGTCTGAGGCCTTAGTGTGAGATTCATTTTACTATCTCGATCAAACGCATCGAGCGCTCTCCGATTGGCCCTAAATTGGTAACGGACCAATCGGAGCGCCGAACGCGTTCGAAGCATTTGATCGAGATGGTTAAATAAAACTCACACTAGGGCCACTGATATTGTTTTTTGAGTTACCTAAAATAATACGTATTTTATACACCATATACATATACTTAGTGTATGCTGATGATGTAATACTAATTTCCTGTCACTGTTATTTACTTAGTAAGCGAAGGTATATACGAATTTGTATGGAATTAAAAAGTATCATAACTAAAAAGTGAAATATAAAAAGTGTATTAAAATAAACAACTAACTTCCAAAAAAAAACACAACAAAGTGAAAAATAACTTTAATTTCCGAAGTCGGTGGCGAAAAAATGAAAATACACAGCCAAAGACACCGGGGCCGGACACAAGGGCTTGGCTTCTTATTAGATACGATAACTTTTTAACAGTGAAAGTGCTATACATGTAAATTTTGGTAGCTTTCTAAAGGGTGTTTGTATTTTTTTAAAATAGATCTAATAGAGACGATGCGCGGCGTGTAAAAATCATGATTTAACGTAGACTTGGTTGAAATCGCTAGGTCGCAGTAGCCAAGCGTGGTAATCAGAAACATACAAAAATTGGTCAACTCATTATTTATTTGTGTAACTAACTCTTCTTTGTATGGAGCCAAAATGAGCCAAGACTAAGCATACGCGTGTGTCATAATAATTTTTATATTTTTACCTGAGCTCCGAGCCTCGAGGACCAAGCATCGTTAATTTCAGCTGCTTAAAAATGTTTCCTCTTTTTATTTGAAATAAGCTCCATTTAGTCGTGAAAAGGTGTTCGTTGTTTTGGCACGCAAAGTGCCCCCCGTCTAAAGCTTTTTATGAGAAGTATGTACTTAGATACTCATTTTATTTTTTACATTAATGCCGCCAACGTATATAAACTTTGGTATTGTGACCAAATTATGTTTCTAAAAATGTTCTTTCCCCATTAGACGTCTTACATAACATTATTAGTACCTACTAGCTTTTGCCAGTGGCTTCGCCCGCGTGGAAATCAGTATATTATACATATAAACCTTCCTCTTCAATCACTCTCTGATGAAATCCGTTGCGTAGTTTAAAAGATCTAATCGTACAAACACGAAAAGCGACTTTGTTTTATACTATGTAAAGATTACATTCAAAAGAAAATTCAGTTCATTGAAAGGAAACTAAATGCTTTTCAGGTTGTAAATTAGGAAAACGTTAACTGTTATTAACACAGTGTGGTTTGTTTCAAATAAATGCGTAATTTCTACCAACGTATGGGTATGTTTTTTTTTTTTCAGGTGCTTGTAGTGAAATTAGTTATTAAGCAAATTGTAATCCTGCATCAAATTGTCATATTATATATATATACTAATAAGGAATTCGAGTTGTGATTTGGAATTACAAAAAAATATAATTTGATAGTTAACTTGTAAATCAAATATTCTCTGACTTTAAATGAAGTAGAAAAATAGCCCCTAAGCGTAAATATGTATGTCACAGCGAGTTTGGCTTTGTATGGCTATTAAATAAAGAATGAGCTTACTATGATATTTTGGTAGAAGTAATTTTATAAATATCTCATTTTTAGTAACATGAACTTGTTACTAAAAATGAGATATTTATAAAATTACTTCTACCAAAATATCAGTGTATAGTATATCTTTCTTTCAGTGTATAGTAAATTATACGAAAGTACGGTAGATTTTTTTAGAGAATTGTCTGCCACAGTGGTCTTTTATAAAAACCTTGTTAAATTACGAGCTGACATAGCAGCAAAAAATTTCGGAGCTTATTCCTTCCATTTTTCCCTAGTACGGCTTCTAATGATTAGATTATAACTGTTAGTTCACGGAAAATTTTCTCTCGACGTCTGCTCACCGTTTGCTCAACCATGTTGGGGTGGGCTTCGGCGAATTATTAACTAAACACATAATAACCGTCTTTAATATTAAACTAATTCGGGTATGTACACCTTTGGGAGCTGGGTTCTAGTGCTATTTGCAAGAAACTACAAAATAATAAAATAAAATTGTACCTCCACGTGAGCTGTGTGCCATGTTATTCTTTTTTGTTGTTGTAGGGGTAGAGATCCTAATGATGTCCTAGGCCTTGGGGTGGTCTGTCAGACTCTTACTGACTCAATCTACCCGGGGTTCCGGTGACTTCAGCTGTCCCAGACTGGTGATGACCCTCGCTATGCAGACTACGTCCTTGTCCATGTCCCATTTGTGTCGCCCTTTATGGCAGGGATCTTCCTTTCGAGACAGTCATTGAGCATTGGCCTGATTGCCTCGATTGTATTGTGTATTGATTGTATGTATGACTTGATCAGATCTGCTGCTGCACCAGTCTCTCGCTGTATGTCTTTACGTTCTCGTGCCTTTGTTGCAGTATCGTGAGTGTCTTTGCCTTAATGTGGGGGCGGGGATTCGGCCAATGCGCAAGCCGCGATATCCGCTAGTGACTCTAACGGCTATCGCTGTTTGTGGTTTGCGCAGTGTTGCGATGTGGCGGGCCTTCAGGTAAGCTGCTCACACCAGGGCTCCATAGAGGGTCATCTATCGCACGGTTCCCACGTATAACCGCCTAAAGGTATACTCTGGCCCCGAAAATTGGGAAGCAGCGTTGACAGCGCAGCCACGGCACTCATCAGTTTGGATACCAGTCGCTATTAATGTGGGTCGAAGTCCTATCGCAATCCAATCCCAGGTAGTTCATGGTTGAATCGACAGCGATTCGAGCCCCTACATCTTCATTGTGTGATCCTAGCGGCATCGCCCGTTGAAGGCCATTGCTTTCCATCAAAGTGATGGCCTCCAACTTATTGAAGACTGTCTCCCAGACCCAGGGCTCCAGGTTCTTAAGGGCTAAGACTAGAGTACGGGCAGGTATCGTCTACCACCAGGCGCCGGAGCTGTATTTTTAACCAGGTGCCGCATCACGACCGCCCTCATCTCTGGTTTTGTCACCTTTGGGACGCTTCCGCTCTATTTTTCTTCAGGCTGCGGCTATGGGCAGAGCCATCGGCGGTGTTTGTGCTCTGTTTTTGAGAGGAAACGAGTTGAGCAACTGCAGCTCGACACCCTTAATGGGAAATTAGTGGGAAGACCAAGAACAAAATTTCCCTTTGGACCGTACGGTACGATGCCAAGTTACTGACACCTTTTGTTGTTGAGCCGTCCGTCACCGGACCCTACTCTGGGACGTAGCCCCATCACCGGCGCACCAGAACATATGGCACGCCGTGACCACCCCAGGGACCAAATAGCACAACGGCGCCTGACGGCCTTCTGTATGGCACCCTTGGTCCCCCCGCGACGGGGTGCAGCACAGTGGCCCCACCGCCTACCACTTTTCGGCCACAGGGAGATAGGGAGAGCGGTCAACGCTATATCGACACTCCTCTTCCCCGGCGCCCCCGCCGCGTCTGAAAGAGCGCTGCTCAGAAACACATGCAACTTACACCTAAGCCAACATTTGTCACAACGAACGTGAACGAATGAACATACGTCAATGCCCGATAATGTTATAACTCCCACCTACACAACATCTCTGGCTCTTCTAAACGCGCAATTTCAAAGAATCGAAATCTTTAAATTAAGTTTGTAGTCCTAAACGTATCTCGCCCTCGCACTATCTGAGGGGAATGTTGAAATCGGGACCTAATTCTGATAAATTGGTATTGTACTAACGCCTTTATAGCATTGTTTTCTTAAGCTTCTTATTGGAGCGTTAATATGTCCGAAATAAGTGAGTGAGGAACATAAGGTCTGCGAAGATAGTGACAAACAATAAGCTAAGATTATGTACCTTTGACGTAAATCTCGCCTGTATTCCCCGTAAAGTTCGGTAGAGCACACCTATATTTTACTTCATTCTAGGAAATTTGACGATTTTGGATGTAAATGTTAAGAGAAAATTGTAGGTTCGGAAATGAAAAGATCACAACTAAATTGCCAATTATATCATCACGTTTGTCATCAATGAGGGTCTTCATGAATATTCAAGGCACCAGTTGGCGTCACTTTGATAAGAGGTCTTTCAGTTCGACAATGGACTTAAAATATTTGATGTAATTCGTTTCATTCATTCGTTCACCATCCAGTCCGTAGGCGCATTGACACTTGACAGGTGCCCGGAGCTGACGTCTCAGTGCTGCCAGAAAACCCTCATTGGAAATGTGTTTTTTTTTTACGGTGGGAAGTCATCAAATGACTTTTCCCGCTCTGGGTGGAGCAGGAGGGCGTGTCAGACTTTTACTGACTAAAACCCACCCGTGTTCCCTCAGTTGCCCGTGTGCCAGGGGCGAAGGTATCTCTTTCGAACAACCCGCACCCCTGGCAGGCATCAGCCCTTGCGGACCCCACTAGTTGTTACTGACATCGACGTCGACACGGGCATTTTTTTTTAACGTGGAGAAATTTCTGCTGCGCTACCACGGGGAGATAGCGCAGTTATGTGGGACTGCAACCCACTAAAACTCCACGGTGTCCTCCAGTGCCGCTTGAGGCGGGAACACGGAAACGCGCAAGCCATCCGCGAGTAAATGTGGTGACAAATATATCGCCAAATACGAATTACAACTAATGTATCTTCCAGAGCGATATTAGAGTTAACTTGCTTATTTCCTAATTCACATGTCAACAACAGAGCCCAGCCCGACCCAAGAGATACCCATCTAAGGCCCCGAGCTTATAAATTTCAAGGCACAACAAATCAAAATATTTTATTTCACATAAACCGGCACTTATGAAACGTCAGAAGCTAGGTGCACGGTTCCAATTCGTCGCTTCCTATGGAGAAGAGCCGGCAAGAAACTCCACGGGTACTCTTTTAAAAACAACTGGCTTTTACAATGTTTTCAAATTACAGTGATAATAGGTATGGGAAGACAGAGCAGGCCTATTAATAAGTACCAGGTACTTGGAGGAATGAAAATGTAGAATAGAAAATCGTCTACAAATATACAGCCTGGAAGGCCTAAAACGGTCTCTCATTCACAATATGTAAAATAATCTACACAAATAAAATTAACCTATTTAAACCAAGTGACATGATTTCCGTGACAATCACTAAGAAATAGTTGATATTAAAATTGATGTATAATGTCAAATAATGACGAGAACATGTCAGACATTGTAAAAAATAAATAGAATAAAAATCAACATTGTAATTTAGGAGCAGTTACTCGTATTTGGGAACTGCCCGACTACAAATGACGGTCAGTAGCCCACCAGACAACTGGTCTTATTGAGAAATCCTCCCTTTTCTATTGCAGAGGGAGAATCTTCCTTTATGACGGTGACGTGATACTCTATTGAATATAAGGAACTTACCACCCTATTTCAACCACTGTAACAAAAACTGCTGTCCAATGAATCTTAGGCAATTTAATTGAAGAACTCAAACGCTTCATCTAAGTCAACGGAAAGTTAAATTAGTCGCTAGTTCAATTTGACCGCTAACTAGTCTTGCTTACAGCCGGTCTGGACTGACTGAGTGGCTCACTCCAGTAACTAGAATGGGTAGGTATTGTTATCGTGGAAATAAGACAATCTTAAGAAACTTCTATTTTCGCCCTATGTTAGCCTTAAGTTATGATTAAATACCTACCTATTTGGTTTTTCATTCAAGTTTCGGTAGGTTTTTAGAGTAACTAATAAAAACGAAAATCAAAATCAATTAATCAATCTGCTAATTGGCTTCCAGTTTAACCGAATGAATACCAGTATTTTCATGAAGCAACTGCTTAAACATTTAGGTACTTACGTACTTGGTTCCGTGCTTGGTTTTTCATGAAAATAGCAGCATCCACAACCCAGTTATTGGGTAACACTCTACACCTTGGTTGTCAGAGTTTTTGCTAGCCAGCTTGTAATTACCCGTTATTTTTTTTTTTGATGTTGGGAAATCATCAAATAACTTCTCCCGCTCTGGGTGGAGCAGGAGGGCGTGTCAGACCTTCACTGACGAAAACCCACCCCTGTTCCCTCAGTTGCCTGTGTGCCAGGGGTTACGGTATCTCTTTCGAACAACCCCGCACCCCTGGCAGGCATCGGCCCTTGTGGCCCGATGACGACATTAAGACAAAAATCTAAAGTTATTTATTCAACCCCTTCAGCAATTCCTAGTGCTTGAACGAAACCCATTTTATAACTGGATTTGGTTAGCGATCATGTTTTTCGCGTTTACTAAACCATGGAAATTAAAACCATGTTTTATAATTATCTTCAGTCTTTAGTCAACCCATGAGCTTACTTATTTATATCACTGATAAAAAATACGGTCTTATTCATAAAAGCTATCGAACATCTAAAACCTTGCTAAAGTCTGGTTGTGCAAAAGTGTTATTCATAAACGCATTTTAGCACAAAAACGTTCTGTAACCCTTCTATAAAGTTATAGAAGTGAGAACCCTACTATAGCAGTGTTTTAAGAAGAAAATGGCCGAACTTCTGAAGCAGCTGATTGATTACAAAGAAAATGACATTTGACCATTTGATGTACAGAGCGTGCGGGTCACCAAATGTCAATTTTCTTGAAAATTGTTACAACACACATTGTTAAAAAATGATGTCAACGCGTCAGAAGTATCGAAACTGTACACAATTATATGGTTGCCAGTACGTTATACACGATCACAATAAATCGGTGTGCAGGCAGAAATGTGAAATATTTTATTTCACATAAACCTGCACGGGCACTTATGAAACGTCAGAAGCTAGGTGCACGGTTCCAATTCGTCGCTTCCTATGGAGAAGAGCCGGCAAGAAACTCCACGGGTACTCTTTTAAAAACAACTGGCTTTTACAATGTTTTCAAATTACAGTGATAATAGGCATGGGAGGACAGAGCAGGCCTATTAATAAGTACCACTACCAGGTACTCGGAGGAATGAAAATACAGAATAGAAAATCGTCTACAGATCTACAGCCTGGAAGGCCTAAAACGGTCTCTCATTCACAATATGTAAAATAATCTACACAAATAAAATTAACCTATTTAAACCAAGTGACATGATTTCCGTGACAATCACTAAGAAATAGTTGATATTAAAATTGATGTATAATGTCAAATAATGGCGAGAATATGTCAGAGATTGTAAAAAATAAATAGAATAAAAATTAACATTGTAATTTAGGAGCAGTTATTTGGGAACTGCCCGACTACAAACGACGGTCAGTAGCCCACCAGACAACCGGTCTTATTGAGAAATCCTCCCTTTTCTATTGCAGAGGGAGAATCTTCCTATAAGACGGTGACGTGATACTCTACCTATTGAATATAAGGAACTTACCACCCTATTTCAACCACTGTAACAAAAACTGCTGTCCAATGAATCGTAGGCAATATATTTGAAGAACTCAAACGCTTCATCTAAGTCAACGGAAAGTTAAATTAGTCGCTAGTTCAATTTGACCGCTAACTAGTCTTGATTACAGCCGGTCTGGACTGACTGAGTGGCTCACTCCAGTAACTAGAATGGGTAGGTATTGTTATCGTGGAAATAAGACAATCTTAAGAAACTTCTATTTTCGCCCTATGTTAGCCTTAAGTTATAATTGAATACCTACCTATTTGGTTTTTCACTCAAGTTTCGGTAGGTTTTTAGAGTAACTAATAAAAACGAAAATCAAAATCAATTAATCAATCTGCTAATTGGCTTCCAGTTTAACCGAATGAATACCAGTATTTTCATGAAGCAACTACTTAAACATTTAGGTACTTACGTACTTGGTTCCGTGCTTGGTTTTTCATGAAAATAGCAGCATCCACAACCCAGTTATTGGGTAACACTCTACACCTTGGTTGTCAGAGTTTTTGCTACCCAGCTTGTAATTACCCGTTATTTTTTTTTTGATGTTAGGAAATCATCAAATAACTTCTCCCGCTCTGGGTGGAGCAGGAGGGCGTGTCAGACCTTCACTGACGAAAACCCACCCCTGTTCCCTCAGTTGCCTGTGTGCCAAGGGTTACGGTATCTCTTTCGAACAATCCGCACCCCTGGCAGGCATCGGCCCTTGTGGCCCGATGACGACATTAAGACAAAAATCTAAAGTTATTTATTCAACCCCTTCAGCAATTCCTAGTGCTTGAACGAAACCCATTTTATAACTGGATTTGGTTAGCGATCATGTTTTTCGCGTTTACTAAACCATGGAAATGAAAACCATGTTTTATATCTTCAGTCTTCAGTCAACCCATGAGCTTACTTATTTATATCACTGATAAAAAATACGGTCTTATTCATAAAAGCTATCGAACATCTAAAACCTTGCTAAAGTCTGGTTGTGCAAAAGTGTTAATCATAAACGCATTTTAGCACAAAAACGTTCTGTAACCCTTCTTTAAAGTTATAGAAGCCAGAACCCTACTATAACAGTGTTTTAAGAAAAAAATGGCCGACCCTCTGAAGCAGCTGATTGATTACAAAGAAAATGACATTTGACCATTTGATGTACAGAGCGTGCGGGTCACCAAATGTCAATTTTCAAGCAATCAGTGTCACTGATTGCTTGAAAATTGTTACAACACACAGTTACAATTTCAAATTATTTGTCAAATTTAAATAAAAATGATGTCAATGCCTCAGATGTATCGAAACTGTACACAATTAAATAGTTGCCAGTACGTTATAATGTATATGGTCGCATTAATTCGGTGTGTAGGCAGACATTCTCGTTTAACGATTCGATGTGTTGGTCAATTTGTTGGATGATTTAATTAAAATGACAACATTTTGACGTCGAAACGTCATATTAGTTATAGAACGTTTATGAATCAAAAAAATTATCAAAGGTTCTATAGGCTTACCGAGCAGTTAACTAATGAATGTCTTAAACCTTCGATAAGCATTTTTATGAAAAAGACCGATTGTAGATAGACGTCCATTTCATACGTTTTGAGTTTGTTAACCATAAAACGTTAAAATAATGTTAACGCCATATGGATGGCAACACTTTTTGTTTTGCAGGGCGGTTGCCAACGGCGTTATTTTGTTGCGATTCAGTCGTGCGTTTCTTTACTGCGCGACTGTATCGCTACTTTTGGCCGTCTGTCAAATTGGCAACGCGCGGTAGAAGCGATACAATTTTGTATGAGTATCATGCATCCTTATAATATGTTGTTTTGATGTACGTCGACTTGAAAAAGCGTGGTAGATAAGAGTATGTCATGCTCACTGGTGGCGCGTGTGTTGGATCATTCGGTTCCCTAGAAAATGGTTGAGCTGGATGGTGCTGATCCTCGCGTCAAGTTCGCGAACGGGCGCCGTCGGTTGAGATCTCCTAACTGCCATGGCTTATTTTGAATCTTATATTATTATTTTTTTACATTGTTCTCACATATAGAAGCACCAAAAATAATGTTCCCAAGATTTTCTAATACCCATAATTTAAAAGAGTGTCCTTGGAGGTTATTGCCCGTTCTTCTCCATAGCGATCTACGTTTTAGAATGGGCACCTAGCTTCATTTTCGTTTTTTTTTTTACATTTCAAAAGTGCCTACGTAAAAGGTTTAAGTGAAATAAATGCTTTGAGTTTGAGTTTGATACTGCATCGCGTTTACGTATGAATTCTGCATCGCAACTGTATTGATGCTAAATTGATTCGATGCTGTATCGCGATAGTAGCGATGCAGGACATGGAGCTGGAAACATGTGCCAGTTGGTCTTCGTACCCACAGGCGATTTTTTTTTTTATATCCCACACTGAATATTCAACGCACTGCATAGCACCGAGTCCCATTTCTTCCCGTGGGTGTCGTAAAAGTCGACTAAGGGACTTACTAAAGAATGGGCAGCAGCGTTCTCTATGCATTTTACCACCATACTGCGATCGCCAACCCGCCTGCCAAGCGTGGCAATTATGGCAAAACCCCGCTTTTGGGGGAGGCCTATGTCCAGCAGTGGACGTCTTTCGGCTGAAATGATGATGATGATCATGATAGCGCCGAAAGTTGAAAATCCAGCTTGCGATAAAAACCGTCGCACCTGGGCTAAAATCACGTGGTCCCAACTCATTGTAGTAAGAGGCAGTAGGATTATAGTCCTTATGAGTCTGACATAACGTTTCCTACTTTCCAGGTAGGTCCATCATCAAGAAAACAAGGTTTTGCGGTCCAAGCATGTTCTTTTATGAATATTTTTCGTCACTAACCTCACAAAAACAAAGCAAACAAGCCGAATTAAGCCGGATGTGTTCCAGTGCTATGCGTTCTAACTGGCGTTTTTAATTTCCTGGCTGTAAACCCGACCAAACGTAGGTAGTTAAGTACCTAGGTACAGTAGGATCCAAAAGCGGAGTACCAATCTCAAAAAGTAATAGATTGACACTACGGTTTAACTTACGACCTTCTTATATTAAGTAATTTCTATACTGTAGACACACACACTCTCATACGTCTACAAATGATTGTATTCCATAAATTCAACTGTTAAAGTAAATGACGTGACAGCTTAGTGGTTCCTGAACTTGGATTAGCGCCATCGTGCGCAACGAGTCTCGGGTTCGAATCCCACGCGCGGTGTGCTAGCCTTTTTATTGTTTTAAAAATCGCTTTTGACTATAGTTTCTTGTTCTATTCGTCTTGTTCACTAAACTCGTAAAACTTTATCAATATACCCACAGAAACCTAAAGAAATTTAAATGATAGTTAACTTACGACTCATTCGACGTGACATATAGAACGGTGTTGGTTGTTATTGTGTGCTAGTGACGTGTGTTTAATCTATTAGCGGTCTTCTAGTTCATTTTAAAATGTAAGCAAATTGAATAATAGAAATGAAAGCGAATATTATTGCGCTGCATAAAAGCGGACTTAAATATCACAAATAACTGATGAAACCGGCCTGAGTGTGAGTATTATGATTTAATTATTTTATTAAGCACTTATTTAAAGTATAACTGCTGATCCTTGTAGTAATTTTTAAACGTTTTATAAATATCATAACGTCTAAATAGAAGAAAAATATAAAATTTCAAAGTAAATTTATTTCCTAGATTAAATATTTATGTGAAATTTATATTTCAAATAATTTTGTTTCTAAAGAGTAATACATATTAGTATGTATTTTGTTTAGTAGCCTAACAGTACCCCTTTTTTGTTTTAGTGAAATACTGTGAGTCAGTGGATGAAAAGATATGAGGAAGGGGGTAGCCTTGCCCGTCGAAAGCAAAGTGGAAGACCCCAGCTTATAAAAGAAAGCGACAGCACAAGTGGTTTCAAAAAGACAAGACATTTTGCCAAATTATTCATAGTGCGCTGTGCACTCCACGCAGAAGGTTTGCATCATGGAAAACCAGCTCAAAAAACATAAACATTAACATTAAGATTTAAATTAGAAATATTTATTATTATTGACTTTTATTGATTTTAGTAATATTCACATAATAATGTCATATCCGTAATATGGATTATTTCGAGGTTTAGTTTCAATCTTCTTTTCGTAATGAAAATGATTACTTAAGCTATAACTTCGATAAGTCCTATTAAATACAATTTGTTAACTTTGAGGTTTGAGAGAACTAACTCACTCGCAGTAGATTTATTCCAATAGTAGTACTACTGAGTAATTTAATTGTATTGTGACAACTTGTCTGCATTTGTTATTTTTACGTGGGTAGATTTGCGTAGAAAAATGTGATTTCTTTAGAGTACCGCACATTGTAGTAATTACAGCACAATATTATTATATTACTAAGATACAATAGCCTGATTATCATGGTTCACCAATTAGCTACTTTACTTCAATAATAATTGTTCTTTATGAGAAAATAAACTGTTAACAAGAAGTTATTAGTAGTTATTTTTATACCTACTTCATAAAATTATAACGAATAAACATTTTGTAATCACATAATCTTCTTAATCCTTTGTTTAAATAATAATTTAAGTAATTTTAAAAAAACATTCTCGTATAACGAATAATAAAAGAACTGATGAAATTGTTGAAAAGAAAAATAAAAGTCTCTTCGGGAGATTTAAACCCAGACTTTTGTGTTTCTTAATCAATGACAATACGCTGCGAGCTACCGATACTTGATATTAGAACGTGAATTTTAGCGATCGTATGAACCGACCAAGGTCATACGTAGTTACTACGTAACACAGTACAGACAGAGACAGAGTACTCTGTGCGACGGTATGTTTTTTGTATCTTTTGACGACAGTGGTGTGTGAGTACCTACTGTGGTGTGCGGTCTGGTTACATCACTTATACACACAGCTGTAGGTACGACCTGGACCGCGAATCATAGCAATATAACCCTTAGCATGAGAATGGACTCTTGACCGCGACCGTACATATTGACCTTTGTGATGTATGTAGTTATTCATTTTCGCGTAGAAAAAAATAAACTTTGTTTTAGTTCAGTACACAAGGTCACAAGTAAAATTATGACGGGAGAGTGTATTTTAATGACCATACCCTTGTTGATGCATCTTTATCTGGAGGGAAGTTACGTAACTTTGGTACAGCGATTTTCTTTGATGAACTACTCTGTTTCCTCATCATCATCTTCATTTCAGCCGAACAACGTGCTGGACATAGGCCCAAGCACCGCCATTTCGACCGGTTCTGTGCTTCTCGCATCCAATGGATTCCTGCGGCCTTCACCGAGTTATCGGTCCATCTTGTGGTAGGCCTTCCAACGCTACGTCTTCCAGTACGCGGTCGCCACTCCAGGTTGAACCTTCCGGCCTCATCGGCCATGTGTTCTGTGAGCAATGTGACCCGACCACACAAACAAAAAAAAAAATGGCAACTTAAGTTTGGCATTTCTTCGGGCTACGACGGTTAACTTGGTTCTCCTTCTCCACTTACTATACTTTTTACCTAACTGTCCCGTTGGTCTCATAGTCACAGACGTGATTTTTAACCGACGAAAAACGGAGGAGGTTGCTCAATTCGACGCGTATTTTTTTATTTTTTATGTATGACCACGCATAACTTTTTACAGAGTAGTCCGATTTTGATGATTCTTTTTTTATTGGAAAGGGTATACCCCGAAGTTGGTCCCATATAAATTTCGAAGAAAAATTCCAACCCTAAGGGTAAGAAAACAGGGGATGATTGATTGTTAACTCACAGATTTTAATACTGAGTTGTGTATTACAAAAAGTAATCAAAAATTAAGCATGTAGTAATTAGTAGATTATAGCCACAAAAAAATATAAAAGAAAAACTTTTTAATAACAATAAAAAAACCGCCGAAAAACCGAATAGTTTATTATTTTTAACTTTTCGGTTTTTCGGCGGTTTTTTTTTTTTTTTTTAAGTTTTTCTTTTATAATTTTTTATTCACAGTTCATAATGAAATGGCGTTAAGAAATATGATACAAAAAATAGCGTGCTTATGTTTTATTTTCATTTCGCATTCCTTTTCTAAGAATAACAATAGTAACCTTGTTTTTGAAAAGCTTTCATCAAAATATGATTAATGCTAGCTGACTGAATGATTGGCATACTGTGAACTTGCGTAGTATTGTGTAGGTTTCTTCTGAACCACGTCATAATGCTTAGAAAAATATTAAATAGAACGCTTTATTAAAAGAATGGAACTACGTTATTACTATGTTCAAACAATTGTGGCCGTCGCAGTCGTACTGTTCAAGTTTTACAACAAAAAATAATTGTTTGTCATGTTGGGAAAATTTAATAGTAAGTTTAAGTTTCCCAAGCATGATTAAGCACTTTTTAATAATACTTATACCTTGAATATGTACTTTTAAATTAAACTTTAACATATTTTTGGATAATACGAGAAACGCTGTAACATTAAGTTAAGATGTTATGTTAGTTATGCAAAACGCTGTAAAGTTGCCTGTTAACCTGTTGCCGTAGGAATTTAATTTAGTTATTAATAGGAGCTTAAAGTGTTATTATACGAGTATACACATGCCTTAAAGTTTTGTAATATTCCTCCTCCATTCAAAACATTTTCAACCTGTTTAAGTTGTGGTTGATCAGCAATTAATGTCTTCCTTCATTTTTTTTAAATAAATAATAAATATTTATTTCAGATCAAAATCCATGTTGTTAGTATAAGCCTTAACCTAATGTTAGTAAAATTATATTTATAAAATTGACTCACTGACACGACTGACGTGTTCAGCCGTATCCAGTAAGTCAGCATGGGGCTGCCCCACGTATCACACAATAGATTCAGGATGTTGTGGGAGCTAGCACGCATTCTACCGAGAATAGAAGCGCACCGTTTCCGCATAATGGCATGAGAACCATCAACTATGGCCTCGGTGATCATCCCGGAAGCGCTAAAAAACCGTGCTAGACTCAACAGTATCCTGAATACATTATTATACTGGACATTAAGATCTTTTGCGTTTGGTATGCTAGATTTTCTTAAAAAAGATGATTGTCATTGCAGATTATTTTTTAGAATGTATGTGTCGATCGTGATTGAATTAAACAAAAAAAGAGGAGTGAAAAATAATAATAATTATGCAATCGTATACAGGGTAAGTTTTTATTCAGTGCTGCGGTAGTGGGTCTATAGAATGATATGCTGAATTCATGGTTAAAATTTGCGCACTGGATAAAAACTTTTCCTGTAGTAATCGATGGTCACCCAGAGCAGTAGAGCATAAAACGAATGACTATTTTACTTCATACAGGAAAAGTTTTTGTCCAGTGCGCACAACGTGGTTACACCATGAATTCAGCATATCATTCTAGAGCGAAAGTCGCAGACATTTTTCGCAGGTTATACAAAAAAAAAAACAGCTGTTCCAAACATTTTGATTGCGTAAGTATTGCACTTTTCTATGAAACAGCTGTTTTTTTTTAATAACCGGCAAAAAAAAATCTGCAGCCTACTGCAGAAATACTGTCTAGAATGATATGCTGAATTCATGGTTACAGTTTGCGCACTGGATAAAAACTTACCCTGTATAAAGCTACATGGGCACGAAACGTCAGAAACTGGGTTCACGGTTCCAATTGATCGGTTTCTATGGAGAAAATATGTAATACCTACCTGTCTCGAACCAAGAGTTTTTGCCAAGTAGCAAAAAAGTAGGAACCACAAACGTATGCAAACATCGGTATGTAGGTACCTACATGATTATTTGAGCGATCTCTTTGAGGGACTTCAAGTGGTTTTTCTAATTTTAGATAAGAACGGCATTACTTCGGAACAACACATAATCTTAAAAAATGCGTTCATATCATTCTGCTCGCCCGAAAGCGGAAAATTCGTAATTTCACTGATCTGGGCCGTAACTCAGGAGTCACGTTAAGCTTCAGTTCCATCTAACACCATTAAAAAGCGTTGCTCAGGAAAAATAGCCATTAAAGACTAGAAAAAGTATAGAACTGCTTGCTACCCAGATAAGTACCTATATTATCAAAAGTAAGTAGGTACATTAGTGTAATAATTGTAAAATAGAATGGTCTAAATTCGATTATAATTGAGGAAAAAAAAAATCGACCATAATTATACAATCCATATAAATTCTAACTGTGCCAAATTGTATACTCTTGTTGGGTAATTTTTGTAAAATGGAGTACAAAGTTTTTGCTTCACGTATTAATATAAAGTTTACTAGCTGACCGGACAGACGTCTTGCTATCTGCGCCACCTAAAGGGTTCAATTGTGAATCTAAACCACCCACTCAAACACACGCCAAAATTTCATTAATATCGGTCCAGCCGTTTAGAAGGAGTTCAGAGACATAGACACGAACAGAAGCATTATACTGGTATACATAATAATGATCATGTAGGTAGTAAATTATTTTCAAGTTACGTTTTTCTACATCAAACATGATAGAAGACTGGCCATTGTTCGTTACCCGCACAGAACTAAGCTTTATTGTTTTGATGACGAAAATGATATTTTGAACGGGCTTAAATAAGTGCCGTTCAAAAATACATGTTGTATTTTTAGATAGTGGATTTATGAAGTGGCGAACTAAAAATACAACTAACAAAATATAAACGAAAATAGATGGAACACAATTCACTTGATTTATTCTAAGCTTTGTGTGATTAATAATTTATTCATTTCTGGCTGAAGCATAAAATATGGAGGTTTCAATATTCAGTAAGGGATTACTCGTTTTCGACTCTTCCAAGGAGTAAAACATCATAATCATCATTTCAGCCGAAGAAGTCCACTGCTGGACATAGGCCGCTTCCAAACGGGGAGGAGATTGCCATAATTGCCACGCTTGGCAGGCGGGTTGGCGATCGCAGTATGGTGATAAATGCATAGAGAACACTGCTGCCCATTCTCTAGTAAGTCCCTTAGTCGCCTTCTACGACACCCACGGGCAGAAATGGGATGGTGCTATTCTTTTACGTCCGGCACCACAACATGATGCTTGTTAATTCATCCATGATGGTTCCTTTAAAAGCTTATATTAATGTTGGCATATATTGCTATAATTTAATGAATGGGTACATTACGCAGTAACCTGAAACTACACTTGTATGTCTTCTCTCCGTTAATATCCTATTTAATAATATTAGATTGAACTCGTCTCGTGGCTAAGTAATAACAGCCGAATGGGTCGATTGATCAGGATAAGCTACGCTTGCCGAGGCTGGTCCATGGATGGGTGAGTATCTTTAAATACCGAGACCACTCTATGCTTCGGAAAGCATGTTAAGCCGTTGGTCCCGGCTGTCATACATAGTCAAAGCATTTATTTCAAATAGGCACTTAAAATGCAAGCAATGACAGATACCTGAATTAATTTTATGATAGAAACATGGTGCTCGCATATTTGTAAACATTTCAAAAGTAAGTACAATACGATTTTCTTAGAATATTAGTAATAAGTCAGTGTGTGCGTTAAAGTAATCAGAGTGTAAATCAATGTCATAAATATAATTAATAATACACTCCAATTGGCAACCAGCACCCTAATTGCTTAACTCACGATTCATCATAATCTGTATCGTTTTGAAACGGATTGTTAAACCATTGCTTCATATGTTCGAAAAATGTGTCTGTTCGACAACATAAATAACGCAATGAATATTGTTTAACTGTGAAGACGAAACCAATTATGATCAATCGTGAGTTACGCAATTAGGGTGCAGTTTGATTTTGTCTAGACCCTAGATTGTCCTATGGAGCAGGACCTGCGGGCTTACCATAACGCTTTCTATTTCTACGAAGAATAGACAGTGCTTTTTCAATACAAAGTGACATTTCGTTACTACATTTTTGATATCGCACCGTAGATATCCTTCTACAATCTGTCATTTAGTCTATTGTTTGTAACGATATTTGTCTAGGTCCTTATAAATGTAGACTATTTCAGAAGAATATTTCTTCCCAAACTGTCAAATTCTCACCGACAACAAACTTTCTACTCGACGGCCACAAAGTATATACGATTATATGATTCGTTTAGAACGCATAACTGTGATAAATAATAGAAGAACATAGCTGTCTTCTCCTATTGTACATCATTTAGTTAATAGTCATGTCTATTCTTCCGTCGACAAATCGGTGCTCGTACTAAGCCTGCAGCATGTTTCCAAATATTCTTATCTCGGATATAATCCTCTAATTTGTAATATGCTTGTTTACAAAGTATGCTTTAAATATGAGTTTTAAATTTATTTTTATTAAATTGCAATATATCACAAGGTATTTTGTTATAACATTTAACACAGTACCTCATAAAAGATGTAGGTATGCACTTTAGCTAATCTGAAAAATGGTTGATCTATTTTGTCTTTGTTTCTAGAAGGAAAGTAGATCTTTGAAAGTTGTTACGGGTCGTCAAAAGCCTGATAATCTTAACAAGGAATATCGTATAACCCAGACACTGGGTTGTGGAGGTCAGATAGGCAGTCGTTCCATGTAAAATACTGGTATTCAGCTGCATCTGGTTAGACTGGAAGCCGACCCCAACATAGTTGGGAAAAGGATAGACAAATTGATGGAGACTGAACTCGTATAATTGTAGATCAAAGGCGTTTCTTTAACAACTGTGCTTGACCAGTCTGAGACTGGATTCGAGATAATAAATTCCAACTGGACTAACCGCAAGTAAATTTATAATCTCAGTCTCATATGAAAATGAAAAGGTCACTTTCATTTTTGTTAAGTCTTGACCATAAAGGCTTTATTTTAATAAAAAGGTCGTTTGCCTCGGGGTTATATTGACACTTCGTAAGATCAAAGGCAGACAGATACATTCTAAAGCCTCTGGTCTTTTTAGAAATGATATAAACTTATAAAAAGCAAAAAGAAGTAATTGACCGACAATGGTGTCGGTAAATCACTTCGTTTCCAGCCACCAAAAAAATATGATTTACTCATCTGCAAAACATTTTGGATTCAAGGCATTTCAATACGTACCTAGTGAATTCCGACAGTTATTATTCGTTTTGGTAAAGCAGATACGATTTCCATGAAAATATCATATCCCGAATCGAGTAATTAGCCTCGTTTTTACCATAATCCTTTTGTGACATTTAATTAAATCAAAATGCGTTAAAATAAAATGGGCAAAATGAACATTGAATTTCCGAAACCCAATAGCAATTACAGATTTTCACTAGTACGGTTGAGTGACCAAAAAATATTGCGCCGTCATGGCAATGAACGTAGGTATCTACTAATGAGAGGACAAAAAAATTGCCCCTATTTTTTGCTCTGAAGGGGTTTTCGCTCTCTGTTGGACATGTGAAAAGTGCCTCTTCATTCAGATGACGTTTTATTTGTTTTTAACCCCAGATGCAAGAGGAGGGTTATAACCGCTATGTGTGTCTGCGTGCGGTTTTTTAAAATTTAAAACAAAGTTTTCTAGCGGCGGTTCTTAAGTATGTTTTATCAAAATCGGTTTAGACGTTTTATATGATGCATCTTCTTTGGTCTTTTTTTAGTATAAGTCTGTTGACATGACACACAAAATATTTTATTAGCCGTGTTTGTTTGAAAATATGTCGAATGAAATATATTTTTGCTATACGATAAAAGGTATAAGGTGATTTTTGTTTGAGCGTTGCTTTCAAGATCTCTTTAAATATGAATAGGTAGAGGTACCTACATATTTAAGTAGATTATTCTTACTTCAATAGATACTTCTCTTCGCATTATGATTATACATTTTCATCTAGAGATCTTGAACGTCGGAAGCAACCTATAAAAAAAAAAAAACAAAAGCACTTGAGACTCAAAATCTAGATTAGCGTATTCAATCGGAGAACTTGAATCGAACGGAAGAAACTTGTAATAATAAACCAACCTGCACTGGACCCGCGGGGTAGATTATAGCACAATCATCTCGAAGAGAGGAGGCCTGTGTCCCAGCAGTGGGAACATTAGGTACCTATAGGCTGTTTATGCTTATGATAAGAGTTGTGTCAGACAAAAATATTTTTGGATTTATGACCATTTCTAATAAGCAGCCCAACGTTCACCTATTTAAAACTTTACCTACCATGTTTGCTGGTAATAAATTTTCTGTGATTTATAAAGTAATAATTCATTGATTAACACGGCGTGGCGCGCCGCAGACTAAATCCATACGCGATGCGATCCAATTTCCTTCTGCTACTATCTAGTTATTTTTGTTCTGCGCGTCGTCGCCATCCTAGTTTTGTCTTCAGTCAATTTTGCAGAAGCTGACTGAGCAATCTTTATATCTACTCGTAACTTTTCTTTTTTGCTGTACTCCCTAGATGCCTTGGGCATTCCTGGCTTATTACTTCAAGTCTTTTACTAAATGGTTTGTTTTAATACAGAACCCGGTAGTGTTTTTCTTTTGTTTTTTTTTTTTCATCTCTTTCCAACACACTAAAAGGATTGAAGATACTGGTTTTCTATATTATTATGGTGAGTTTCAAGAGACATTATTAGATGCTGGATCAATTAGCAAGATTGAATGTTACCTAAAACTTTGTCTCCATTCTAAAGTGCAAAACCCAGAATTCGCCTACCTTTACAGCAGCTTCTTAGTACGTAAGCTAACTGCAAAAGAAATGATAAAACAAACTCTCCAATGATAAAAAAAGCCTTCACTGACATCATACTTATTACCTATTTCTATGATAACGAGTCACTATGTAGTACATGCATGTCAAACTCAAAGTATTTGCTGGGCCGATCGTAGAATCAGTGGGCCGCAAAACCCAACCATAAAGGAAAAAAAACTCACGGCGTAGTCATTTAATAAAATAATTAATAGAAAAATCAGTCAAGCAATTTTTTCCCAGAAATTTGACATCTTTAACTAAATTACCTTTTTGAGGGATCATTTTATCTCAATTCGTTTTAAAACTGCATACAAATGTGCGTCGGTCAGTCACGATCTCACGGGAGATTTGTTTTGCTCACAGTTATTTTTACATATTCTCTTAAACATCCGGGCCGCATCACGAGTTGGGCCGCAGGCAAATACCGTAGAAGACCGCACGCGTCCTGTAGGCCGCATGCTTGACATACCTGATGTAGCGCAACAAAGAGCTTATTAAAATGCATTTTATTTATTTATTTGTATTTTCTTAAAACACCCGTTCCTCGTAAACTTACACAATATAACAGTTTCTACTAAGGTGCTCGTAAGATCAAACCTCGACAAAGTGCTTTTTCAAAGACGCTTTTTTATTGAATATACTGCGTGGCACGGACATCGAAGCACAAATTGTAACTATGATTTCGCACATGATTCTAGAATCTGTAGCGTATAAATTTTTCGCAATACCTACGCGGTCAAAACAGCATTTTTTTTATTGATAAAAATCATCATCTGCCTAGCCTTTTCCCAACTATGTTGGGGTCGGCTTCCAGTCTAACCGAATACAGCTGAATACCAGTATTTTACATGAAGCGACTGCCTATCTGACCTCCATAATTCAGTTACTGGGTAATACAACACCCCTTGGTAAGACTGGTGTCACTTTCAGGTTTCTGACGACCCATAACGACTATCAAAGATCCACAAATGACAGCCGGGACCACGTGCTTAACGTGTTTTCCGAGGCCGGAGGAGTCTTGGAACGTAAAGATCGTCACCCATCCGCGGCCCAACCGCGGCAAGCGTCACATGATCGATCGACCCATACGGGTTATTACTAAGCCATCATAATCAGCCTATAATGTTCCCTCTGCTGTGACACAGGCCTCCTCTCTGTGAAAGGGAGTGAGCCGTAATCCACCACGCGGGCCCAGTGCGGGTTGGTAGATGTCAGATGTCTTCGAATTTTTGGTTCTAGGTGCCGGTTTCCTCACGATGTTTTCCTTCACCGTTTTGAGAGCAGTGGTGATGAAATAATTTACACAAAAGCAAAGCGCCTGTCGGGGTTCGAACCTACGACCTATAACTCGTAAGTCGGGGTCGTTACCACTGGGCCACCAATGCTCATTACTTAGCTACAGGCCCCCAATTGTTTTATTGATAATCGACATAATTTAAACGTTCAGTCCAGACTCCAACTCCAGGTTCAGAACCAGTTACTGAATCCATGGTACTAAGTTGCGCATCGATGTCCCTGCCACCCTGTATAGGTAATGACTTTCCAATCTTATGTAGTTCTTGGTAAAACCTACATGCTGTCTCGTAGAATATACTCGTACGAGTACATAATATATTACAGAACATAGACGTAGGTGGATTTCGAGAAATATTGAATACAGTTTCGTGAGCAGCTTATTGCGGCGTTGAATAAGTAATTAAATTATTCGCCGATTGTTGAGCCCAAAGAGGGTAGGTATTGTTTTTATTTATTTATCGAAAACATGTTTATAAAAATAAAAATTAAACTTAACTTAAAAACTATGTCCCACTGACATAACTGTTTTCATGGTTTGTCTGTGGGAACAGAACAAATACTACCTATTACAGTTAAGGTTTATTAAGTGCGGACACTTAATTTTCACTTAATTTATACATAATGCAGCTAACAATAACATCTTAAATGTATGGAAATACGAAAAATATAAAATTACCCAATCACTCATCCACTCTCCCCCAACAATCTGCAAACCACTTTCTTAAGATCATCGTTTACAAATTGCTGAAGAAGAACTATTGCACCATCCTTTAATATAGCAACTTAATTAGAGTTTTGAGACTTTGTTCTGATAATGATAACATCATCATCATCATCATTTCAGCCGAAAAACGTCCACTGCAGGCTGGACATAGGCCTCCCCCAAGTTCCACCACTTCGGCCGGTTCTGTGCTTCTCGCATCCAGCGGACTCCTGCGGCCCTCACAAGGTCATCTGTCCACCTTGTGGGAAGCCTTCCAACTTTACGTCTTCGCCACTCCAGAACTTTTCGGCCCCATCGGCCATCTGTTCTGCGAGCAATGTGCCCTGCCCACTGCCACTTAAGTTTGGCAATTCTTCGGGCTATGTCGGTTACCTTGGTTCTCCTGTGGATCTCTTCATTCCTGATTCGATCACGCAGGGAAACTCCAAGCATAGCCCTCTCCACCGCCCTTTGGGTGACTTTAAGCCTTCTTATGAGGCCCATTGTGAGCGACCGCGTGATCAATGATAACATACTTGTCTTCATTCTTCTGACCTTATCCAATTTATTTCGGGTCGGCGCAACATGTCTTTTTCTTCCACACTTCTCTATTCGTTGTCATCTCCGAAATCACACCCTTTCTAACCATATCATCATTCACACAGTCCACCCATCGTTTCTTTGGTCTCCCCCTACTCTTATACCCATCGACATTCATACTCAAAACTTTCCTCACGACATTTTCCTCATTCCTCCGTATCACATGCCCATACCATGACAACCGATTTCCACACAACTTTTCATTTATCGGTGCCACTTTCAGGCTTCCTCTTATGTACTCATTTTTTATTCTATCCATTTGTGTAACACCACACATTCCTCTTAACATTCTCATCTCGACTACATGCAATTGCCTTTCATTCATCTCTTTTGTGGCCCAATATTCTGACCCATACAAGACGGCAGGTCTTACCATGGTTTTATATATCTTCGCCTTATGTGTGGGATGTGTGGTGTTAACCACACATCCCTCTTAACATTCTCATGTTAACATACTTGTATCTACTAATAACAAAATGTAGCCTTTTGGTAGAACAATAATTTAGCAACGAAAGATGAAAATGAATATTCAGTAACAAACAAGAATTAAGTAGAAAGACTTGCTGAAGTAAACTGTAGCTTCCGTAGGAGTTTGCTTTTAACGCCTGTGTTCTTTGCTGGTTCATCGTGAAAGCAAATAATAATAAATATTCGTACATTTTAGAGTTCCGTAAGGACCCAAAGGGTGCCAACGGTACCCTGTTACTAAGGTTCCGCTGCCCGTCTTTTTGTCTCTTCTCTCTTTTGAGGTAGACACTTTAGTATAACTTGAGTATATGAAAATATAAAATGAAATATTTAACGACCCATATTAAACATCAACATGCAAAATTTATACAGAAACCACGTTAATAAACAATAATGAAAGTTTATCTAAAGACAGTTACATATTTACTATATACATATTTATATGTATTTTTATTCAAAATCAAAAGTTATTTATTCAAACTAGGCTGGTGTCAGCACTTTTTGAATGTCAAAATTAAGTAAGACAGTCCCCCAAAACGCCCGCCCTTAATCATTTCCTAGTGCTTTCGTTGGGAAGAAGAAGTGGCGCAACAAACTCCTCAGCAACACAGCTGTCTGTTAAGTTGGAAGAACTTGATTCTATACAATAATAGGTAAGTAATTAACATCCAACAACAAATTAAAATTTCATTAATAAAATAATAAAATGGTAATTTGAAAATATTGTTAAAGCCAATTATTTTTAAAAGAGTAACCGTGGAGTTTCTTGCCGGCTCTTCTCCATAGGAAACAACAATTTGGAACCGTGCACCTAGCTTCTGACGTTTCATAAGTGCCCATGCAGGTTTATATGAAATAAAAATATTTTGATTTTGATTTTTGAAAGATTTGATTTTACTTTAGCTATTCGTAAGGCATTGTACGAGTAGGTACGATTCGTACTTGACCGCTTTTTTCTTTCCATTCTTTAACCTATGAGGCAAAATAGATGCCTCATATATTTTTATTAGGTCGTATATAATAATAAATAGCTAGGAATTTGGAATCCCATTGACCGCACATTTTCTGTTCATGTACCTACTGGTATTTTTGTATCTTGTCATTGCTTTTATAGAAAAATGTCAAGAATGTACTTAATAGAAGTGATAAAAGACAGATTTGGAACGAGGGTTACATCAGAATTATTTAGGATAAGAGATGAATTCGAAATTGCACACTTGTATTAATGGATCTAAAAATGGATATTATGTAGAGATTGTATATATTGTCTCGTAATCGCAAATCTCTAATTTACGTCAGAATGCACTTAATGCATGATTATTTCAATTATTTCGACCATTTCATTTGTAGTACATACCTACCTTAATTGTACGTTAACTGTTGTTGTAAATATACACTTAGTTGATACACCCCCTTATTTTTAAAAGTTGTTTAAAGTTAAGTAATAATTAGCGACTGTTTAGCCATACATTTGTGATGTTTAAGCATATATCTTTATTCAACGTTTAAAATAAGAGGATCATTGAACAGATGAGTTATAATTTAGATAGAAGTATTATAGTGGTACATACAATTTTACGATTGGTTGGTTCGCTCAGTCGTACCAACGCTAACGAACATTACGCTATTTTTGAAATTGAATCCATGTAATGCGAGTTTTATACAGAAAATGGCGAGCGTGCCAAAAATACGTAATGAAAATGTATTACAAAGTGATGCGTTTTTCCGAGCAGAAAATCAAATTGAAAAGTTCTGAAATAGTTTTGTGTTTTTATTTTATCTGCAAATGTGTCTGTCTTTCGGTATAGAATACATGTTTCATGTCAGGGGTCGCAGACGGCGATAAGAACGTTCATTTTCCAACATCCATTCTGACGTAACGTATAGATTCCATTTGTTTGCCGTAAAGGTGTTGAATTATTTTCTATCATGTTAGTACTGGACACGTGGACTACCACATGTTAGAGATAGATACAGTGTTTTATGACACCCCTGAACGTGTGGCTTACAACTTGTGGGAAAGAACTAAGGACCGATTGTTATTTCCAAACTTTTCCATTAGCTGCAACCGTTAAATATAACCGAAAATTTTAACCACAGCGAGTCATGAAAACGTTGGAGAGTAAATTTTAGACGGTAGAATAATTTCGTTCAACAATTATTCGAGTAATTTTGCCGGCGAAGTCAAATGACTTCTTTCCTCTCTTATAAATCTGGAAATAGGGAAAGTTTAAGGCGGAGATTTCCTGAAAACGGTCAAAAAGTTGGTTTTTAAAGCAGTGTAGGTATCTCTTAAACCGTAAATAATTAAGAAAGCAAAAAAAAAAGAAAAAAAGAAAGAAGATATTTTCAAATCTTTTTTTGCTTATAGTGATCGAGCTTAAAACATAATTAATTATACTTTAATGCATCAAAAAAATTATCAAAGTCACCTCTTAATTTTCTTTAAAAGCTGTTTATCCCTTCAATAACAATTATAATTAAAATTTTCTCATAAAATTTCAAATGCCAAACTGCATTTTTGTAAAATTGCAATTTTATTTGCATTTTACGACATACGCTTGCTAATTTATTATCCGAATTTATTACATCAGATTTTAAAACCGTAAAGAATTGCAATAAGAACTCTCATAACGACACTATTTAAAGTTAACATGGCCTTAAGTCGACGTTCACAAGGACGTAATAAAATCACGGCGATTAGCGCCGAGAGTTAAAAGTCCTGTGCGCGAAAGAAACCGCCGCGTTTTTATGACGTTCTTGTGAACGTCGGCTTAGTAGCATGAAGCGCGTTCTTGCGATTTTTTCCTTTTACGTTTTTATAATTATATACAAAGTGTAACAGAATAGACGCAAGACCTGAAAGTAGTTTCTTCCTAATTAATTACTGAATCAATATCAGTAACTCTTAACATGGGTATTTTTTCAAAAAATATATATTTAGCTATACCTACCGCCGATTGAGCTAAAGAAAATTCAATCTTATTTAAAGGAAATAAAACTCAATATTCAAAACGTTTTTTCTTAATAGTGACAGCCAGCTTGAAAAAAGAGTTTTGGTCATTGTATTATGCTTTTAACTAAATACTCTAATTGGGGTGTATGAGGTCTTGCGTTAATTATGTTACTCGTTGTATACGTAGGTACCTACTCAATACTTTATTGCATTTCACAATGTATATACAATATGTCCAGTTTCGGGATGTACAAACTTAAAGGGGTGGTAGTTTGCTCTGTTCTATCAATAAAATTATTCTACATGTAGGGTCGGAACCCACACCCCCCTGAATGGCAGCCATTTTTGTGTTTGGTCGCCTTTTATGGAGCGAGCATACTAAAAGTACAGTAACTTTGAAATTTAAAGCCCAATTATTACTAAAAAAATACTTTTAGCAACGGAAAGGCAACAAAAATGGCTGCCATTCAGGAGGGTGGGTTCCGACCCCACATGTAGAATAAATTTATTGATAGAAAAGCGCAAACTACCACCATTAGGTTTGTACAGTCCGAAACCGGATATATTGTAGACACAATCGTGTAGAGATGAGCACCTATAATCGTAGTTTAATTTCTCTTAACTAACTTATTCTAAATACAAATTAGTTATAACATAAGCCTCGGGGTTATGCCATAATCGCCACGCTTGGCAGGTGGGTTGGCGATCGCAGTATGATGGCAAAACGCATAGAGAACGCTGCTGCCCATTCTCTAGTAAGTCCCTTAGTCGCCTTCTACGACACCCACTGGAAGAAATGGGATGGTGCTACTCTTTACGCCCGGCGCAGCGACCCATACGGGACAGTTAGTGAATAGATGGAGTTTTTTTTTAATTATTTTCTAACTGATTCTGGTAATGTATTATATATTTCTATTGACATAACCAGGGCTTGTTGAATGTATTTTCTTGGTATTTCATAGCTAGATTGTTTTTGTTTACACTATATGTTCAGATGGCGCTGCCGTCACGTAAACATTGAGCTCCGTATTTATTTCTCTTAAAATATTAAAAAGTTAGCCTAACCATGATATGTCCTAATAATTATTAACAGTTACGTGTAAAGTTTAAGTGCAAGTGTTATCAAAAATTAATTTTCACATTCAACGAAGTTATAATGTGATAACTTTCATATCTGCTATATGAGGTGTAAAACTAACAAAAAGTTCAAAATAGCAAACAATAATAGTACGGTAATATTATAGTATTCATTTAAAAGTGCCAACAAGTCATAATTCTCTGGAAAATTCTGTGGTAAATTGGTAATCAATAATACCAAAAACAAAACTGGCAGTTTAAAGTGCGCGCGCATGTAAAATCCATAATTTGAAAAAAGACGCGTCCACTCCTAACGACCTTTCTTTTTTTATTTATCTCTACAACAAAAATAGAAGATCTATTTCGATTCAAAGCTCGTCGGTCAAATCGGCACATGGAGATAATGCTCGACATGCAAAGTATGCAGTTGTGAGTTCACGCCCCGCTATCTGCATGTTCTTTTTGTAAAATTTAAAATTGCGAAATAATTGTGAAATTGTATAAAACAATTACCGAACTACTATAAAAGCAATAAAAATGGATTTAGAAAATAATATTACTTTTCGCAAAAAAACACGAACGATCTCTATGAACGAAACTGTTACTGGATCTCTCGATACAACAATGTTCAGCTTAGCCAATACGTCACTAGGTGGCGCTAACAGTTGCTGTGAAGAACTACAGGGACAGATAGGAGCATTGAACTCTAAACTATTGTCCGCCCATAGCGAAATTCATAGCATGCATAGTGAAATAAAAGAATTAAAAGATGAACTGCAAAAGTGCTGCGAATTTATAACAAAGCTTAAAAATTCTGCTTTCACCGAAAATTACACACAGACCAGTTTATCGGGAAAAAAGCCTAAAAATAAAAACAAAAGCAAAAGTATTGAGCCGCTGTCCTCACCTATTTCTCGCAAAAGTGAAGAAACTGAACCGATTCATCAATACATACAAAATCCCTCCAAAAGCTGCAAGACGCACCAAAAAAATGCAGTGAAAAACCTTAATGAGACTGGATCACAAAAAGAACAGCCGCATAGAGATACGTATAGCATGATCGGAACCAAGAGTCAGATCAAAAGTATCAAGACTTATACTCAGCGGTTACTTTCTTCAACCAAGAATAAAATATGCCTACTGAGCACCGACAACAAGAACAAGGTCTTATCGGTAGCACAAAATGTTTTACAGGAAAAGTATGACATTTGTCACTACCTTAAAACTGACGGAGACATAAAACATCTGCTCTGTGATTTGGAAGAAAAGTTAAGTGATTTTACTTTAAAAGATTTCTGTATTATTTTGATTGGAGAACAAGACTTTAAAGTAACGAAAGATTACTCTCAAATAATTGATTTTATACGAAACATACTACAAAACATTAAACACACAAATATAATTTTGTGCTTACCTACCTACAAACTTGGTTATCACTTTAATATGTATAATTGCAGGATTGAAACATTTAACAAATTAATATATCTTGATATATGTACTCATAAATATGCATACCATTTCGATTCGAACCTAAGTTTAACAGCAGATTATAGTATGTTTCATAGGCACTCGGGGACAATAAATAACACGGCCCTGAGAGTCAATTTTGAAAATGTAATCTCATTGATTGAAAATATTGATTATTGTGTAAAAATAAATTCATATAATACCGATATACAAGTGAGAAAGGATAGATCTACAGATGATTGTATAACTTCACAAGTAAACTGTGTAAATGGAAACACTGGGATAACGCTGGATGTTACTAAAAATTATGATCATAAGGATCTTTTTCGTGTATAAGCACATACTTATCTTACATCAGAATATTAACGGTCTAATAGGAAAATCAGAACAATTAGAATTACATTTAGATGAACTTTTACAACAAGGAAAAGTAGTAGATGTTATATGTATCACTGAACATAACATGAAAGAAGACGATATAACACAATTACGTTTAACTAATTATAAACTTGCCACATATTCATCAAGAAATACCAGAAACGGAGGTTCTTGTATACTGATAAACCCTAGTCATAAGTTCAAAATTATTGATATCCAAGAATGTTTTGTCTCCGGCGTTATAGAATGTTGTGCCGTTGAGCTTATGGTCCACCAAGTGATTGTTATTTGTATTTATAGGCCACCAAAATTCAGTAAAACTACTACAGCCGTGTTCCTTGAAAAACTAGATCGTATACTTTACTTATGTAGCCGAAATATTGGGAAAAAAGTTTTAGTATGCGGTGATTTCAATATTGATATACTTCAAAATACAAGATTAGCTATAGAATTCCAGCATCTTCTTTTGAACTACAACATAAAACCAAGTATAAATAAACCTACACGTATATCCAGCGGTAAATGCATTGACAATATCATGCATAATGTCAAAGGTAGTAAAGGCGAAATTTTAGATTTAGATTTGTCTGATCACACAGCCCAGCTCTTTAAATGCCCAGTAAAAAAGACTTGTACGATTGATCACTGGTATATAATTTGTCGAGACTACAGCTCTGAAAACAAAGAAAAGTTTGTAGATTGCCTACGTAAACTAAGCTTTGATGAGGTATTTAATAGTGCCGATCCCGAAATAGCTTTCAATTCATTTCATGATTTATTTAAACTTTTCTATGATCTGTGTTTTCCTACTGTAAAGAAAAAGATCTGTAGTCGGAAATCTCCCAAATGGATTTCTAAAGGCATTAGAACTTGTACTAAACGTAAAAGACATATACTTTGGCAATATAGAAAATCCCCTTCTGATGAAAACAAACAATTACTAAAACAATACACGAAACGACTCAAAAAAGTAATTTATCTAACGCAAAGAGCACAAAATAATTACCTTATAAATAATTCTGAAAACAAAACTAAGACTACGTGGAAAGTTATAAAAAAATGCAAATCCAACTTTCCTTCCGAATCCGTATACAAAATACATACTAATGATATAGTAATAGATGAACCTATAGGAATCGCTACAGCATTTAATGACTATTATGTGGATGTAGTTGATCAAACGAGTAGCACAAAAAATAACAATGGTTTTTCAAACATAAATCATTATCCGAAATCCATGTTTATGGCACCTACTGATCCGTTCGAAATATTCAAGGTTATTAATTCATTGAAAAACACAAATAGCGTTGGATACGACGGTATTACAACTAATATCCTAAAACTAGTAGCAAACATTATTGCTCCAGTGCTAAGCCATTTAATCAATATATGCATAGAAAATGGATACTTCCCAAGTAAGCTAAAAATCTCAATAATTAAACCACTACACAAAAACGGCGAAAAAACGATCATCTCAAATTACCGCCCAATAGCTTTAATTCCAATACTGTCTAAAGTGTTTGAAAAAGTTATCTATAATGCCCTATATTCTTTTCTTGAATCTAATAATATACTTGCCGATGAACAATATGGATTTCGGAAAAGTAGAACTATAAACAAAGCAGTATATGAGTTATTATCTAAAATTGTCCTAAATGTTGACAAAAAAATACCTATTGCAGCACTACTAATGGATTTGTCAAAAGCATTCGATCATGTAGACCATTATATACTATTAAGCAAGTTAGAGCGTTATGGAATTAGAGGCAACATATTAAAATTGATTGAAACATACTTAACAGGCAGAAAACAATTCACTGTCATAAATAGGATTTGCCCAAAGACAAAAACAGAAGTTGCGTACACATCTCCAACCAGATTAACAATATGCGGGGTTCCTCAAGGAAGTGTCCTTGGCCCCCTACTATTCATTATCTATATAAACGATTTACCAAAATGCATTGACCATCAAACCATTTTATTTGCCGATGATAGCACAGTAATTGTTCCAAGTAAAAATTTAAAAACCTTTGAAAAGGATATAAACAGTTCCCTACAACGTATAATTAATTGGCTAAAAATTAATAAATTAAAAATAAACTTAGATAAAACAAAAATAATGTCTTTCTATCAACGGGCGCACCAATCAAAATTAAAAGTAATGCATGAAAATACTATAATAGCTAACACAAGTAATGCCAGGTTCTTGGGCCTGCATTTAGATAGTAATTTATCTTGGAAGTCCCACATCGAAATTATCTGCAAGAAATTAAATCAATACTCCTATGCACTTTATAATCTGAGAAAAATTGTAAATGAGTCCGTCGTCCTAGTAGCGTACAATGCCTATGTAACATCTACTCTACGCTATGGAATTATATACTGGGGAAATTCTACAGATAAACACATCGCATTCAAGGCGCAGAAGAAATGTATACGATCTATCTTTAAGCTACAATCAACCGACAGTTGCTTGCCATTTTTTAGAAAGTATAAGTTGCTGACCCTACCATGTTTGTATATTTATGAAGCGGCAGTTTTCATAAAAACAAACATACATCAATTCGAACTACTCAAGTCGAAACGTCGCAACAATGAAATTTGCGCTAATACACACAACACAGCATTCTACACAAAAAGTTTTTTAGGTATGGCACCCAGATTATACAACAAAATACCGAAGCCTATTCGAGACAAATGCGATTTGTGTGATTTTAAAAAAGATTTAAGCAGCTTCTTAGCGCAGATGGCATACTATTCAGTTAATGAATACCTAGAAGATTATAATGTTAGCTATGTATAAGGATAAATATGTGCAATAATAATCATATCTTTTTCGTTATTTGTAAGTAGTAGCAGTTATTTTATTTTAAGTACGTAGCCTAAACGCATTATAAAATGTAGATTTAACTAACCATTAGTATATAAATGATATTTGTACGCCGTCAACGGCAAAACATAGTGTACTTGTACATATTTTATACACAACACCTTTTTTACCTATGTTTTACAAATAAAAAACTTTGACTTTGACTTTGACTTTGACTTTGACTACTAAAACAAAATGATTATAACGTTATCGCAATTTCATAAATTGGGAGCTAAAAGGAAAATTGGTATTAATATTGCGCTGTTGTGATTACACGACCTAAAAGCCAATCAGATCACTGGATATGAGATTTGGCAACAAGGCTTTTAGAAAACGGGGCCAATTGAAATGTGATTTAAAAAATCAACCGTGTGTAGAAAACAAATATTTCCTTTTACATAATTAATTTGGGTAGAAAGATACATTAATGGAAATTCAGGGCAGCGCTATGTGCAGAAAAGATTAGTGTCGAACGGTCTTATCGTTAATGCACTTAATCACAGTGAAAATCTTTTTAATAAGTGTACAAAAAATGTGAGCTTTAGACCAACTTTGAGTAAATATGTTAGATACTGCTGCGCCCCGCGGTTTCACCCGCACTGATCCCGTGTGAATATCGGAATAGAATACCCTATGTCCAAATCCAGGTGTCTTTCATCCAAATCTTACGTGTGTTAGCGTGAAAGCGTAACAAACTAAAAAAAAAAAACTTTTAAATCGTACTATCCTACCTCCTACTAACATTCTATATGTGAAAGTTTTGTATGTTTGGATGTTTGTTACTCAATCACGCAAAAACGTCTGAACGGATTTGGATGTAATTTCACACACAGATAGATTATAACATGGATCAATACATATGACACTTTTTATCCCGGTTGTATGTTCCCGTGGGGTAATTATCGAAACCCACGCGGGCGAAGCCTGTGGCAAATGCTAGTTTATAATACTTATTAGTTTATAATACAGTTATTAATGTTTTGAGATGATCTTATAGGTAGGTACGGGTTTATCAATTTGGATTTAGGCCCAAAAGATCAACTGGCCAGGCAGTACACAAATTAACTGATTATATTGCTACTAATCTAGATAATGGTATGCACACAATTGGTATCTTTCTAGACCTCGCCAAGGCCTTCGACACTATTTCTTGTACTTTACTTTTGCACAAGCTTGAAACACTAGGGATAAGAGGAGCACAACTTCTACTATTTGCTGATTATCTCAGCGAGCGTTATCAAAGTGTAAAAATAGGTCAGTATACAAGTTCTGAACTTAAAAATAGTGCTTTTGGCATTCCACAAGGCAGCATTTTGGGGCCCACATTATTTTTGGTCTATATAAATGAACTGTGCAGCCTGCCACTTCAAAATGGTGTCATAATGTCTTATGCTGATGACACCGCTCTACTGTTCTCAGCTAAATCAAGAGCTGAGGTCTATGAACACGCTCAAAATGGTTTTAACATAGTGTCCGATTGGCTCCATAATAACATCCTAACATTAAATGCAGATAAAACAAAATACATTTTATTTGCAATGAGAAACACTAACATACCGCTAAATAATCTAAACATTTACGCACATAATTGTAGCACTTACGCTGACACTGCATGTTCTTGCACTACTTTAGCTAAAGCTGACCATTTGAAATATCTAGGTGTCACTATTGACACGAATCTAAATTTCCGTAAACATATCGATTTACTATGTGCTAGAGTGCGCAAATTAATATATGTTTTTAAGAATTTACGGAACATAGCCGACTATAAATGAATTAAACAGGTTTATTTGGCTTTGTGTCAACCCATTCTTAGCTATTGCATAACTTCATGGGGTGGTGCAGCAAAAACAATTTTACTCCCTCTAGAGCGTGCTCAAAGAGCAATTCTAAAGGTTGCTACCTTTCGCCCTTTTAGATTTCCTACGCACCAGCTCTACATTGCATGTAATGTACTAACAGTTCGGCAGTTATTCATTCTAAGCATCGTACTTCACCAGCACACTGCACTTCCTTTTGACCCAGTACCTTCCGACAAGAGAAGGAAGGATTTAGTTTGCATAAAGCCTCAAACTAGACATGCGTTTGCTAATCGATTTTATGTGTATTTAGGTCCTTTTCTGTATAATAGACTTAACAAATTAATTATATCGTTTGAGCTATAAAAAATGTAGTGCTGTGTTATCAGAATACTTAGCGTTACTAAATTACGCAGACACAGAAAAACTTCTGGAAATTATGTCATGACAATAATTAATTATTCCCTCGTAAGTATTTAAATATTTTGTAGTATTTACAGTGGCTTAGTTATAGGTATTAATGTTTAATTATCAATATGCTTTATCTCATAGTTGCTAATAGATTATTTTTATATAAACTTAATTTTAAATGATATTGACCCAATTTAATTGAAATGTAAAGTGATGGCCCGAAACACAGGTTTCTATAAACCTAGATCGGGTGAGTCGCAACCTAACTTTCTAATTCCGGAACATTATCACTTGCACTTGTAAAATATATATTTTAGAAATAGTTTATTTTTAGGCACTATAATTGTATGGTAATTTACTTCTGTTGGCTAAATGTACTGTTTTTGTATACGTTTTTATTAAATAAATAAATAAATTGAAATTGAATAGTTACGCCAATAAAGACTTTTATTGATATTGGATATTAATGTTTCAGGTTCAAATAAACACGGCGTTGATATTCGTTAAGGGATTTGGTAACACACTCCCAAATATTACATTGAAAAATACAAAGAATTTTACGCTTGATTCTATTCCCCAAATATCCTTCAAATGTTTGCGAAATTCACCAAATTATTCGGATAAAATTACGACTCACGTAGATCAAATGCACAGACTCGTTTCCAAGCCATTGAGTACTCGAAATTGGATAAAAGAGAACTTCTACTTAGAAATAGAAACGCAGTTATACGATTCGTTTAACTTAAGTTTTCTAGAGTGGTATAAAAAGAACTTAAAGCAGTTTCGACTAGCTTTATTGAGTTCGAAATACATTCAATCTCGAATGTAAAGTAAACAAACTTCATCTTCTATTTTATACCACGATTGCAGTGATGATGAAACTCTTGATTGTGACAATTTTCCTTTAAAATTAAAGACAAACTCGATTACTTAGGTACTCGCTGTAGATAATTTCTTAACTCGCTCCTGTTGCAATCTCAAGTTACAGGTACCGTAAACGAGATACGACAAAACTAGTTAAAGTATGTACTTTAACAATATGTGTATATGACATTGTGTTTATGTACATGGTGTGTTTTGTGGAGTCGTCAAAGTTAAATACGTAAGAAATAGGTAATTTTGTAATAATATAAAATGCCGCACCCCGTATTATATGCTTCGAATATATTTTTACTTTTTCAAATGGATAAAAAAAAATCAATGGCAACTCCTTGGTGAAATTAACTTCTTGGATTTGCCCTGTGTCATAATGGTAAAAAAAAAATTACATTGTTTTGAAAAAGTGTTCTAATAATTATGATTCTATTTTTAAATTTCGGTATAGTCTTTCAATATAAACTCGTTTTGAAGTTTATAATGCGAATTTTACGTTAGGAGAGCAATAAATATTTTTACAACCCAGTAACACCATTGAAGAATATAATTATAATAAGGGTTGACCATCACATATACAATGATCTAAGTACCTATGTCATTTAGTTTCTTTTTGTAATTCTCGAGAAAGTCTAATCTGTGTACTTACGTGTTACAGATGCCTTATTTTCTTAGCCTCGGGTTTGTGCTACTGTTTATCAGAGCAACCCGAGAAAGGGGTTGCTGTGATAAACAGATTTATACTTGATATATGGAATTGATATAAATGTTTGCGGCTATCGACTTTGGGAAGACACATAGGTCAATTTACCTATTTATGTACCCAATGGATTTTAGTTACGAACGTATTGTTTTCCAAATAACCCCTTTTCGTCTCATGAATATCATGAAACAAGATACAAATTTCGTTACGTATTTGATGAGTTCCTGTTGTCTTCCTTCTGATAGCTTAACAAGAAACTGTAATCGCTATGTTTGCTAAGCTTGATTGCTTCTGATAACGTATAATTACAGAATAATCGTGCATTTTTAACCGACTTCAAAAAAGAAGGAGGTTTGCAATTGGTCTATATCATTGGATTTCGGAAAAGTAGAACTATAAACAAAGCAGTATATGAGTTATTATCTAAAATTGTCCTAAATGTTGACAAAAAAATACCTATTGCAGCACTACTAATGGATTTGTCAAAAGCATTCGATCATGTAGACCATTATATACTATTAAGCAAGTTAGAGCGTTATGGAATTAGAGGCAACATATTAAAATTGATTGAAACATACTTAACAGGCAGAAAACAATTCACTGTCATAAATAGGATTTGCCCAAAGACAAAAACAGAAGTTGCGTACACATCTCCAACCAGATTAACAATATGCGGGGTTCCTCAAGGAAGTGTCCTTGGCCCCCTACTATTCATTATCTATATAAACGATTTACCAAAATGCATTGACCATCAAACCATTTTATTTGCCGATGATAGCACAGTAATTGTTCCAAGTAAAAATTTAAAAACCTTTGAAAAGGATATAAACAGTTCCCTACAACGTATAATTAATTGGCTAAAAATTAATAAATTAAAAATAAACTTAGATAAAACAAAAATAATGTCTTTCTATCAACGGGCGCACCAATCAAAATTAAAAGTAATGCATGAAAATACTATAATAGCTAACACAAGTAATGCCAGGTTCTTGGGCCTGCATTTAGATAGTAATTTATCTTGGAAGTCCCACATCGAAATTATCTGCAAGAAATTAAATCAATACTCCTATGCACTTTATAATCTGAGAAAAATTGTAAATGAGTCCGTCGTCCTAGTAGCGTACAATGCCTATGTAACATCTACTCTACGCTATGGAATTATATACTGGGGAAATTCTACAGATAAACACATCGCATTCAAGGCGCAGAAGAAATGTATACGATCTATCTTTAAGCTACAATCAACCGACAGTTGCTTGCCATTTTTTAGAAAGTATAAGTTGCTGACCCTACCATGTTTGTATATTTATGAAGCGGCAGTTTTCATAAAAACAAACATACATCAATTCGAACTACTCAAGTCGAAACGTCGCAACAATGAAATTTGCGCTAATACACACAACACAGCATTCTACACAAAAAGTTTTTTAGGTATGGCACCCAGATTATACAACAAAATACCGAAGCCTATTCGAGACAAATGCGATTTGTGTGATTTTAAAAAAGATTTAAGCAGCTTCTTAGCGCAGATGGCATACTATTCAGTTAATGAATACCTAGAAGATTATAATGTTAGCTATGTATAAGGATAAATATGTGCAATAATAATCATATCTTTTTCGTTATTTGTAAGTAGTAGCAGTTATTTTATTTTAAGTACGTAGCCTAAACGCATTATAAAATGTAGATTTAACTAACCATTAGTATATAAATGATATTTGTACGCCGTCAACGGCAAAACATAGTGTACTTGTACATATTTTATACACAACACCTTTTTTACCTATGTTTTACAAATAAAAAACTTTGACTTTGACTTTGACTTTGACTTTGACTACTAAAACAAAATGATTATAACGTTATCGCAATTTCATAAATTGGGAGCTAAAAGGAAAATTGGTATTAATATTGCGCTGTTGTGATTACACGACCTAAAAGCCAATCAGATCACTGGATATGAGATTTGGCAACAAGGCTTTTAGAAAACGGGGCCAATTGAAATGTGATTTAAAAAATCAACCGTGTGTAGAAAACAAATATTTCCTTTTACATAATTAATTTGGGTAGAAAGATACATTAATGGAAATTCAGGGCAGCGCTATGTGCAGAAAAGATTAGTGTCGAACGGTCTTATCGTTAATGCACTTAATCACAGTGAAAATCTTTTTAATAAGTGTACAAAAAATGTGAGCTTTAGACCAACTTTGAGTAAATATGTTAGATACTGCTGCGCCCCGCGGTTTCACCCGCACTGATCCCGTGTGAATATCGGAATAGAATACCCTATGTCCAAATCCAGGTGTCTTTCATCCAAATCTTACGTGTGTTAGCGTGAAAGCGTAACAAACTAAAAAAAAAAAACTTTTAAATCGTACTATCCTACCTCCTACTAACATTCTATATGTGAAAGTTTTGTATGTTTGGATGTTTGTTACTCAATCACGCAAAAACGTCTGAACGGATTTGGATGTAATTTCACACACAGATAGATTATAACATGGATCAATACATATGACACTTTTTATCCCGGTTGTATGTTCCCGTGGGGTAATTATCGAAACCCACGCGGGCGAAGCCTGTGGCAAATGCTAGTTTATAATACTTATTAGTTTATAATACAGTTATTAATGTTTTGAGATGATCTTATAGGTAGGTACGGGTTTATCAATTTGGATTTAGGCCCAAAAGATCAACTGGCCAGGCAGTACACAAATTAACTGATTATATTGCTACTAATCTAGATAATGGTATGCACACAATTGGTATCTTTCTAGACCTCGCCAAGGCCTTCGACACTATTTCTTGTACTTTACTTTTGCACAAGCTTGAAACACTAGGGATAAGAGGAGCACAACTTCTACTATTTGCTGATTATCTCAGCGAGCGTTATCAAAGTGTAAAAATAGGTCAGTATACAAGTTCTGAACTTAAAAATAGTGCTTTTGGCATTCCACAAGGCAGCATTTTGGGGCCCACATTATTTTTGGTCTATATAAATGAACTGTGCAGCCTGCCACTTCAAAATGGTGTCATAATGTCTTATGCTGATGACACCGCTCTACTGTTCTCAGCTAAATCAAGAGCTGAGGTCTATGAACACGCTCAAAATGGTTTTAACATAGTGTCCGATTGGCTCCATAATAACATCCTAACATTAAATGCAGATAAAACAAAATACATTTTATTTGCAATGAGAAACACTAACATACCGCTAAATAATCTAAACATTTACGCACATAATTGTAGCACTTACGCTGACACTGCATGTTCTTGCACTACTTTAGCTAAAGCTGACCATTTGAAATATCTAGGTGTCACTATTGACACGAATCTAAATTTCCGTAAACATATCGATTTACTATGTGCTAGAGTGCGCAAATTAATATATGTTTTTAAGAATTTACGGAACATAGCCGACTATAAATGAATTAAACAGGTTTATTTGGCTTTGTGTCAACCCATTCTTAGCTATTGCATAACTTCATGGGGTGGTGCAGCAAAAACAATTTTACTCCCTCTAGAGCGTGCTCAAAGAGCAATTCTAAAGGTTGCTACCTTTCGCCCTTTTAGATTTCCTACGCACCAGCTCTACATTGCATGTAATGTACTAACAGTTCGGCAGTTATTCATTCTAAGCATCGTACTTCACCAGCACACTGCACTTCCTTTTGACCCAGTACCTTCCGACAAGAGAAGGAAGGATTTAGTTTGCATAAAGCCTCAAACTAGACATGCGTTTGCTAATCGATTTTATGTGTATTTAGGTCCTTTTCTGTATAATAGACTTAACAAATTAATTATATCGTTTGAGCTATAAAAAATGTAGTGCTGTGTTATCAGAATACTTAGCGTTACTAAATTACGCAGACACAGAAAAACTTCTGGAAATTATGTCATGACAATAATTAATTATTCCCTCGTAAGTATTTAAATATTTTGTAGTATTTACAGTGGCTTAGTTATAGGTATTAATGTTTAATTATCAATATGCTTTATCTCATAGTTGCTAATAGATTATTTTTATATAAACTTAATTTTAAATGATATTGACCCAATTTAATTGAAATGTAAAGTGATGGCCCGAAACACAGGTTTCTATAAACCTAGATCGGGTGAGTCGCAACCTAACTTTCTAATTCCGGAACATTATCACTTGCACTTGTAAAATATATATTTTAGAAATAGTTTATTTTTAGGCACTATAATTGTATGGTAATTTACTTCTGTTGGCTAAATGTACTGTTTTTGTATACGTTTTTATTAAATAAATAAATAAATTGAAATTGAATAGTTACGCCAATAAAGACTTTTATTGATATTGGATATTAATGTTTCAGGTTCAAATAAACACGGCGTTGATATTCGTTAAGGGATTTGGTAACACACTCCCAAATATTACATTGAAAAATACAAAGAATTTTACGCTTGATTCTATTCCCCAAATATCCTTCAAATGTTTGCGAAATTCACCAAATTATTCGGATAAAATTACGACTCACGTAGATCAAATGCACAGACTCGTTTCCAAGCCATTGAGTACTCGAAATTGGATAAAAGAGAACTTCTACTTAGAAATAGAAACGCAGTTATACGATTCGTTTAACTTAAGTTTTCTAGAGTGGTATAAAAAGAACTTAAAGCAGTTTCGACTAGCTTTATTGAGTTCGAAATACATTCAATCTCGAATGTAAAGTAAACAAACTTCATCTTCTATTTTATACCACGATTGCAGTGATGATGAAACTCTTGATTGTGACAATTTTCCTTTAAAATTAAAGACAAACTCGATTACTTAGGTACTCGCTGTAGATAATTTCTTAACTCGCTCCTGTTGCAATCTCAAGTTACAGGTACCGTAAACGAGATACGACAAAACTAGTTAAAGTATGTACTTTAACAATATGTGTATATGACATTGTGTTTATGTACATGGTGTGTTTTGTGGAGTCGTCAAAGTTAAATACGTAAGAAATAGGTAATTTTGTAATAATATAAAATGCCGCACCCCGTATTATATGCTTCGAATATATTTTTACTTTTTCAAATGGATAAAAAAAAATCAATGGCAACTCCTTGGTGAAATTAACTTCTTGGATTTGCCCTGTGTCATAATGGTAAAAAAAAAATTACATTGTTTTGAAAAAGTGTTCTAATAATTATGATTCTATTTTTAAATTTCGGTATAGTCTTTCAATATAAACTCGTTTTGAAGTTTATAATGCGAATTTTACGTTAGGAGAGCAATAAATATTTTTACAACCCAGTAACACCATTGAAGAATATAATTATAATAAGGGTTGACCATCACATATACAATGATCTAAGTACCTATGTCATTTAGTTTCTTTTTGTAATTCTCGAGAAAGTCTAATCTGTGTACTTACGTGTTACAGATGCCTTATTTTCTTAGCCTCGGGTTTGTGCTACTGTTTATCAGAGCAACCCGAGAAAGGGGTTGCTGTGATAAACAGATTTATACTTGATATATGGAATTGATATAAATGTTTGCGGCTATCGACTTTGGGAAGACACATAGGTCAATTTACCTATTTATGTACCCAATGGATTTTAGTTACGAACGTATTGTTTTCCAAATAACCCCTTTTCGTCTCATGAATATCATGAAACAAGATACAAATTTCGTTACGTATTTGATGAGTTCCTGTTGTCTTCCTTCTGATAGCTTAACAAGAAACTGTAATCGCTATGTTTGCTAAGCTTGATTGCTTCTGATAACGTATAATTACAGAATAATCGTGCATTTTTAACCGACTTCAAAAAAGAAGGAGGTTTGCAATTGGTCTATATCAGCGTGGAGAGGACTATATGACCTTAAATCAAACTTCGTATAAGTCATTATATTCCCAACTTGCACACAAAAAATCAATCAAATATTGTCCAGTAGTTTAGCCACAGGACATTATTTTTCATTTTAAGCATTTTCTACATGATGTATAGTTAACAGGAGAGCACGCGACAGGTAAACGACCCCCAGACGCAACGGTATTAGCCCACACGTTGCCAGCTCGCTAGGTACTGGAAAAACCCGCCGCATTTTTGCCGGTGCGCTATTGGTTCGTTCTCAAAATACCATCGCACACAAAAGTGTTTAATTCCGAAATGGTTTTACATAGAAAATTGAGAAAAATGAATTATGACGTATTATTTTATGAAGAGGATGATAATAATTTAGTTCATAATTAAGAATAATGTATGAAACGGACCGTATTGGCAAAAAAATGTTCCGAGTTTACAGTGAGAGGAATTGTAAAAAGTTCAAAAGATTTGGAACTTTTTACTGTCTTCCGAACTCCCGGAAAAATAAAAGAATAAAAAAAAACCAATAACAGACATTGACAGCTTTGGCAAGGGTGTTATAAAAAGAATCATCCACATTTTCCACGTCACTGAAAGATAATTGCCTACCAGAAGAATACCATAGACAGGTTGCAAAGGAAGTTACAGAATGACCAACATTTCCTTCCTACCAATAACCGAAGTAGCAAGCGAAAGGCTAGTTTAAAAATAAAATAATAGGCCTAGTACTTTCGTGCGCGAATGTACATATGCGCAAACACACCCCTTCCACTTTCTCCAGGGTTTTTTTCCATGGCGTATTTTTTGTACAAAGGCAAACGCGGGGCGCCGCGCGGGTATACGGAAGGGGTAGTCATCGTCTATCTAGGTTACGGTCACTCGGTCAGTGTATCACCGGACGTACTTCCTGTCTGTGACGCATTCTGTACCGCTTTGGAATTGCCGATGCGCCCGCGCTCTTCGGAAGCCGCCGCTCGAGTGTTTTCGTATCTTTTTAAAGACGCTTATGTGAGTGAATTGTGCGAAATTTGACGCTTTGTTTTAATAGTGACAGGACACATAACGTAGAATAGGTACTTGGTTAAATTGATAAGTGAACTTTGCGAAGGTAGACGCTTAAAACATACTGTGTTTGAAGTTTATTTTTATTATAAATCACCATGCCTCGTTATAATTACTCGGCTTCGGAGTACACCGATATGATTTTAATTTATGGGGAGTGTCACGGAAACGCCGCTTTAGCAATACGGACATACCGAGAGAGGTATGGGAACAACCGTATGTGTCCGACCCACGGGCGGACTATTGTACAAGCTGTCCAGAGGATACGGGAAAATCGATCCTTAATCCCGCATGTAGATGGTGCTCCTCCGCGTGCAATTGTGATCCCAGATGAAAGGGTTTTAAATTATTTTGATCACAACCCGACGTCCAGTCTGCGTAGAGCAGGTCGCCATTTTCGTGTAAATCACAAAACTATACAAAAAGTTTTGAAACGAGACAAACGCAGGCCTTACAAGTACAAGAAAGTTCAAGCGTTATTACAGAGAGACAAGCCAGTAAGAGAAACTTTCTGTCGCTGGATGGAAACCAAACATCTCGAGAATCCTGACTTCCTGTACAATGTGATGTGGACTGATGAAAGTACATTTACAAGGAATGGTTTATGGAACCGACAGAACCTTCGGTACTGGAGCCGCGAGAATCCGCATCTAGTACGGGAGACTTCGCATCAGTACAGATTTTCTGTCAATGTGTGGGCTGGCATACACAGAAATACCATAATTGGTCCAGTATTTATTGATGGCAATTTAAATGCCGTAAAATTCTTAGAACTCCTCAATGGACCCGTTTCCGAGTACACGGAAGAACTTTCGCTAGACGTGTACAGGCAGATGTGGTACCAGTTAGACGGAGCACCAGCTCATTCAGTGGTGTCTGCAAGAGAGCGTTTGTCTCAAATGTTCGGACAGCAGTGGATTGGCCGTTATGGACCAGTGCGGTGGCCAGCGAGGTCACCAGATCTCACGCCACTGGATTTTTTCTTGTGGGGCCACATAAAAAATGATGTGTACTCAACAGAAGTTGAAACCGTTGATGATTAAAAAAATAGGATTATGATATCTTTTAATAAATTAAAAGACATGGCTGCTACTGGTGACCTATTATCAAGAGTAAGAAATAACATTATACGTCGGTGTACATTGTGTATTCAAGAACACGGCGGACATGTAGAAAATAAAAAAAATTAAAACTGACTACTTATCTAAGTTATCGAAAAGTTATTGTGATTAGTGAATATCTCGCGGGTGCCTGACTATTTCGTTAATAATCTGTGATTTGATGTAATGAAATTGAGCATTAATGATGATATTAATAGCGCCAAAACATTACGTCGCCGGTCGCTACGCGATGTCGTCGCCGCGCCTGCCGCCGCGAACTGCACGTGCGCTTTATGAAACCGCGCTGTGTTGCCATTCTTACCGCAGGTCAGTGAACCAATAGATCTAAATGGTGTTCTATTTTGTGTACAGTTTTATCCTATTTAGTTTGTTTGAAAAAATCGTTTTGATTAATTTCGATGCTAGGATTTATTTGATAGTTTATAAATGTTTCTATGAACCAGCAATGCCAGTGTTTTCAATTAAAGTCATATTATCTTCACCACGTTGTATACTGTGTCAAATTAAATTAGCGGGCAATACTTTACTCTCGTCTTTGGTACCTAACGATATTGAAAACTAATGAAATAAAGCAAGAAACAAATCACATTTTATTTTTCATCATTTGTTGGGCGAAGGTCGTGTGTGTTGATGATGTTTTAATAATTTCCTGTCACTGTTATTTACATAGCAAGCAGTGATAGGTATACGAATGTGTGTGGGGTAGGTACCGCAACTAAAAAGTGGTAAACAAAACTTTTTAACAAGAAAAACACTACAATCAACTTCCAAAAAATACAAATAGAAAAAAACAGAAGTCGAAGGTTTTATTATTGTTCAAAAGTTTTAGCTATCTACCCACATCCGACTTTTGCAAACAGTTCAGACTAATAACCACGGGGGGATAGCTAGTCCCGCGACCCACAGTCACGCAGCTTTAATAAAACTGCCAAATAACATTACGCAAATATTTGGGCCGAAGTAGACTTATGTGTTTCGCGACCCATTTAGTAAAGTCTTCATATAATTAAATAGTCGATGAACTAAGTTGATGAATTTGAGAACTTGCCAAACTCTACTTTAGCATTATTTAAGGTGATTCCATCGAAGCAGCCTGTAAAGTTTAAAACTTACGCTGTTGCAAAATAAAAATAATTTCGAGGGCTTTCACTTTCTTCAACTTCACATTATCAATTCTGAAACCGGGTGTTAGTATTAAACGACGTTTGAACTTGTTCCGTGGCGGACACCAGATAAATAATAAAAAGTTTATTAAGGAACAGTAACATAAGACTTAGTACGACAAATGAAACGATGCTAGCTGCAAAAGTATAAAGTGTAGCGCAGCTAAGCTAAGATATGGTTCGCTCCGTACAAAACTTGTTCGGTAAAGCGAGAATGTATGAAGAAAACCATAACCACTGTCGCCAATAACGACTACAGGCCGGACCAAGAGCAGCGAACCATGTCCGCTGTCGCCACTGACGACTACTGAGGGCAGATCGAGTGGAGCAAATCATGTCCGCTGTTGGCAACGGGCCAGACCAAGTGGAGTGAACCACGTCCGATGTCGCCACTGACGACTACGGGCCGGAACAAGTTCGAACGTCTGATAATATTGCCATAAAAGAGGTGCAGAACAGAGGTCTATTAGCAAGATGTTGTTGCTAGTTTGTATACAGTTAGGTTTAAGTTCGAAAGGTAGTACCTATAATTTTACACCAACTTGCAAGTTTCTTTTAGTATAATAACGGGTATGTTGTTGTTGTCCAAACTTGCTTGAAAGCGTTACGTAATTAGCCTTTTTAATGCAGTGCTTGCGGCTAAATAATAATATCTGCACGGAACGATCGATCAGTGCCTCAGAAAGTACGTCAAGCCGTTTTTCCCGGCTGTCATTCGTGATGTGATCTTTGACGGTCGCTACGGGGCGTCACAACTCAGAAGCCCGAAAGTCTGAAAACTAATCTTAGCAAGGGTATCGTGTTACCCATGAACATGGTGGTGGAGGTCAGATAAGCAGTCTCTATAAGTAAACTACTGGTATTCAACTGCTTTCGGTTGGACTGGAAGTGGACCCCAACATAGTTGGGAGAAGGTTAGGCAGGTTATGATATTGAAAAAACCCATCAAGCAGTAATGGGCTGGTATTATGGAAGAAGACACGTTGTTTACGACGCGTGGAATAATAATGATTGTAAAAAATAATAACTGGTTATATAGGTACGAGGAACGGGATGTAAAGTTCACTCTGTGGAAAAGGGAGGATCCTCCGACCAGACGGGTGTTGTGTCTGGTGGGCAACTGCCCGACGGTTGATGTCGGGATGTTGTATAAATGTCGCAGCCATCTCGTTAAATTAGCCAGGTAATTTGATGCTTAAGGCCGCTCAGCTGAAGGAAAACTAACTACGTCATTGAGTGCAACGTTTAACCAGATGGCTGGAAGTCGTGTTGTCATTTAGTAAACTTGGATACTGATGAATCTGTGAAGTTTGGTTAGGGTGAACATGGGTTCACAACTTATGTACGCCTACTTTTTGCTAATCATCATCATCTGCCTAGCCTTTTCCCAACTATGTTGGGCTCGGCTTCCAGTCTAACCGGATGCAGTTTAATACTAGTATTTTACATGGAGCGACTGCCTATCTGACCTCCACAACCCAGTTACTGGGTAATACGATACCCCTTGGTAAGACTGGTTGTCAGACTTTCGAGCTTCTGACGACCCGTACTTTTTACTAATACATACTACTAAGTAACTAGTAATACTGAAATGTTGTTAACTAAATAATTTCACTTAAAACTGCACACAAGAACGAAAAAAAAAAACACGGTTTGCGCTATTGACGTCTTATTTGTTTTGATGACTACTAGCGCCATAGTGGAAGAAAACCGAACTAAACTTAAATCACTTGGCTAAGTCTTGGTCAGTCATCTTCAAAGGGCTGACTTTCATCACGCCAAGTTGATAAACGTTGAATGATTCTAGTTTAAATAACTATCGGCCCAGGCATCCAAGTGGCATTTAATGAACGGCCTAGGCCTAATTGAACCGGATGGCTGCGAAATATACAACATTAGTTTTTGTTTACCCTAAACCCGAAAAGGGGTCATTGTACTCATCATTTTGAACAACTTTTTCTATGGGACCAACCTTGAAATCGCGAAAATAAAAATCAGCTGTTCCAAACATTTTGTCGATTTAAGTGAACACAAATGTATGGAACGGTTGTTTTTTTTTTCGCGATTTCAAGGTTGGTCCCGTAGAAAAAATTGTTCAAAATGATGACTACAATGACCCCTTTTTGGGTTTAGGGTAAAAAAAAAACTAATCTTGTATACTAGTTGCGCGGTAAACTCTGATTGCGCGATGTAGGATTTGTGTGACGTCTTTGATGCGTAGTTCACATGTGGCTTTGTAGATGTCGCCACAGGGTTTTGTAAAATTTGTTTAGTATTGTGGTATTATTAACTCGTATTTATCTAAAAAAAAAAAACATTTTGTCTAATACCTACATGAAAAAAAAGGTGGAATAAAAATATCACAGAAAAAATAAAAACTCCCATTAATGATTTGGCAGTAGGTGATGAAATATAAAAAATTACAGAAATGTTAATAGCTGTAAACATAGACATTTATCACTAATAATATAGTTTGTATATATAATCTTATATATAATCCGAGATAATCTGTTTTTGAAACATTTATAGTCATCATCTGCCTAGCGTTTTCCCAACTAAGCTGGGGTCGGCAGAATACCAGTATTTTACATGGAACGACTGCTTATCTGACCTCCACAACCCAGTAACTGGGTAATGGGATACTTGTGGGCAAGACTGGTTGTCTGAATTTCGGGCTTCTAACGACCCGTAACGACTGTCAAAGATCCATGAGTGAAAACAGGGACCGGATGGGTTTTGGTATGTAAAGATGGTCGCCCATCCACGGACAAACCGCGGCAAGTGTAGCTTTATCTGATCGATCGACTCGTGCAGCTGTTATTACCTACTTCGCCACAAATAAATATCGGTTGTAAATATTTCAGTTTTATTCATTACCTCTGAATAAATTCGGGACAGGTTGCAAAAGAGGTAAAGTCGAGATCATGTCAATGTCCATAGGTCCTAATTTTTAACCGACAGCAAAAAGAAGGAGGTTATCAGTTCGACATGTTTAATTATTTTTAGGGTTCCGTACCTCTAAAGGAAAAAACGGAACCCTTATAAGATCACTTTGTTGTCCGTCCGTCCGTCCGTCCGTCCGTCCGTCTGTCTGTCAAGACCGTTTTTCTCAGGAACGCGTGGAGGTATCAAACTGAAATTTCTATATGATACTTAGTTCTACTGTCCCTGGAAGCTGTAGAAAAATCAACCTTCTAAGTCAACGCAATCAAAAGATACAGCCATTTAGGCCGCAAAATTCCGCAAATTTTCGAAACTCGCACGGGAATCAAAACCTACAGGGTACTTCCCGTGAACTTAGAATCTTGAAATTTTGTAAGAAGTCACGTCTTATAGTACAGATATAGGAAAAATTACGAAAACCGAAATTTTTTAGTTTCGTCATATAAAAAAAATATTTTTGACAATTTTGAACTTTTACTTATATACCCACAGGTTTGTACGGAACCCTCGGTGCGCGAGTCCAACTCGCACTTGACCGGTTTTTTTTTTTCATTTAGCCTACACTGTCCCACTGCTGAGCAAAGGCCTCCCCCAAATCCTTCCAGGCATCCTTTTCCAGGGCCTCCTCGATCCAGCCCTTGCAATACGCGTCTAGGTCATCACGCCACCTTTTCCTGGGCCGACCTCGGCGGCGCCGGCCGTCCATCCTCAGGCACCCACTGTGTGGCGACAATTAATTGTTTATATAAATTTTTTATGTATGTTCGGGCATAACTCTGTCATATATATAGACGGATTTGCAAAATTCTTCGAAACGGGTTTATTTCAAAATGGTCCCATTTAAGTTTCATATAGATCTGATGATGCGTTTCGGAGACACACAACGTGACTCTTCAAAAAATTACAGCAAATCAACCGCGAATGCTGCTATCGCGTAAATATGCATTGTTTTGACCCCAAGGTTATTGTAATTTCGAATTGGTGTGGGGTAGGTACGATAGCTAAAACGTGAAAAAAAATTACTAAAAAAATAACAACCAACTTCCAAAAAAACACTACAAAGTGAAAAATTACTTTAATTTGGGAAGAATTAAAATACACGTCCAAAGTCACCGACTTCCGAAAGTAAAGTTATTTTTCACTTTGTAGTGTTTTTTTTTTTGGAAGTCAGTTTTTATTTTACTTTTTTTGCTATTTATTGTGTGCCTTTAGTCTGTGTTTTTTATTTTCTTCTTTCCCTCTAATCAGTTCTTGTAGTAGTCAACTAAGTAATATGTCATTTTACTTTTTATCTGAAAAATCCTGTTAAAAATCCGAAAATACTTGACTAATCCTCTAAAATATGATCGACATAATAATGATGTAAACTTTTATTAAATTTATGAACATGAATTCCTTTTGGGTTTCTAACGATGCACATTTTAAAAAAACGAGGTCTTTTTTAATTCTGGCCCTTTCGCACAGCTGATTGCAGTAGGTAACTAAGCTAGGATCCCCTGACCAAACGTGTAGGTTAGGTTTTAAAACCTAACCTATCCTGCACTTCGCACGACTTGAAACATCGCAGTAAGTAAGATAGGGCACCTCACAAAATGGGGTGGGTTTTTTTTTTTTTTTTTTAAACTGTGATCAACCACGCGCGAGCCGAGCGAGTGAAGCGAGTGATGCCGCGGAAGCGGCCGGCGAGCGCTACATCCAATTTGGTTGCAGTTATATATTATATTCACAAAAATACCCTCATTCATTAGGTTATTAACAGTGTTCAATGATATTTTTAGGAAAGCAAACTTGTACTTAATAATAATTTAAGGTTTGATTAAATCCAAGCCTTATAAATCATAGGTACCCATTTAATGAACATAAAGTTAATGGCGAAAGCAGTGAACTCTATATATATTTTTGATCATAATACATCAGTTTTATCACATTCGCTTACGAATAAACATAACACATTCTACCAGCAGTGGTCGGCAACCTTTTGAGTCGGAAGAGTAAAAAAATTACAATTTACAAAATTTTAAAGAGCCACAAAAATTTATTATATTATACAGATTACGAAACAAGTCACGGTTATTATTGGTTTCATAGTAAAATTGCGTGAAATCGGGGTTTACCGAAAAAGGGCGTGGCCGAATCTACGCCATTTACAAACTCGCCATTTTTTTATTTGATAGCTCGCCAGGTGAAGGGAAAATAAGTAATATTTGCGTATGGAACTAAAGAGCCGCAGCGTCATTTCCAAAGAGCCGCATGTGGCTCGCGAGCCGCACGTTGCCGACCTCTGTACCAGCCCATTCTATTTTAATTTCCTTAATATATCTCAAGGCGATAACTATAATTTATAGATAACTGTAAGCAAAAATAAATCAAGCAACATAAAAATAAATCAGTATGAAGGCGTACTTAGTCATAGTTACCGTTGTTTGTAAAATAACTTTAGATAATATGCTAATACATCAATATTGTTATGTATATTAGAGTATTCAGTTATCTACATAATAAGGTAATTGAATAAATGTATTCATTTTTTACGACTAAAGATATTTTGGGCATACCTAGGGAAGGGAAGGCTTAAAGCCTTGATCAAATAGTTTGCGGCTTAGTTTGTCTGTAAGAGGATTTGGTCAAGAGGATATGTATCAGCATAATTTTGATTAGGTACAGTCACGAGCATTAATATGTTTACATATCGCCAAATTCAATAGCGATTTTCTTTTAAATAGCGATTGCAACCTTGATATAAGTTGAATATTTCATTATAGTGTGGGTTCCAAAATATTATTTTCATAATAAAATAAGATTCAATTTTCAATAAAAAAAAATCAATTTTTTCAATTTATTTCAAAAATACTTAAACACATTTTACACGTTAAAAATAGGCTAGTTGTGAACACAAATGAGTTAAGCATCTGTAGCCGAACTAGGCAAACGCTGTATTTCGGCTATTAGCGCCAATCCCCTCGGATAATTTTACATAATATCGTAGCCATAAACATTGATTTTTACTGGAAACAGTTACGTGTTATCTTACACGTTTTATTATAGGAAAAGTTGCTATACTATGTAAAGTGTGAATGAGTGACCTGTCACTGTGTGGAATAAAATGTGAGTGTGTGGATTGAGAGAGGGTGTGTGAGGGTGTGTGTAGGTGTGTGTAGTCCATAAAAAGGATAAACATTTGGAAGTTTAAGCGTAAGCGAATTTTGAAAAAATAAATCATGTAGGTTAGTGCAATCTTCGTGATCATTGTACAATATGCAGCAGAAGTTCAGTCTCTTCATAATTTAGTTTTTGCAAATATTCAGATACCTTTCTTTTGCATTGACTACAAAGAGACTACAACAAGATTACAATGAGTAAAAGTGGAGAAAATCACTTTTAAAAGTTGGTAAGCGCATTCATATTATTGCTCGTGACTGTACTCATACAGCTTCACTACGAACACTAAACAGCTTGTAAAACGACAAGTAGGTAGTGTTGACTTATCTATACTTCTATAGTAATACATAATATTATAATGCTGAAGAGTTTGTTTGTTTGAAAATAGTTTTTCAATTCGAACCAGCAGTTTCTCAGATTAGGGTTAATCTGAGAAACTGCTGGTTCGAATTGAAAAACTATTTTAGTGTTGGATAGCCAATTTATCAAGAAAGGCATTAGGCTATACAACGTGTTGTTTTGCATCCTCGTCAAATTCTAGGAGGTAACTATGCTAATGATTCTCGACACGAATCAATAATAAAATAAGTAGGTTTTTTTTAAATATTTTCGGAAATCGGCATTTGGCATTGTTTGTTTTCGGACACGCATGTTAAAACGCGGCCCGTGTGATACCGCACTGTAACACACAGCGACATAGTCGTGCGACACTGCCTACCGCATACGACACGGGGCGATTCTGTTCTTTGAAAGAGGTGTTTTCTGAAATACTGTTAAATTTAAATAACGAAATAAACAAGTATGCATTCATTAGTGAGCAAGTATCGTAATTTTATTTGATTATTTATGTCTTTCATAACAGCCTCCTGAAATTTGACGAGGATGCAAATCAACACGTTGTATAATATCACGCAGGATCGTTTTTTATTTTTTCCATGTTTGTTGTGTCACTTTGGTATTTGTTTTGTATTATTTCAAATTTGTGATTTGGTTTCGACAGTATCTGCCAACGCAGGACCGTTAGGAGTCCAGCAAAAAGAACAAAAGTCACGAATGCGAAATACTCACACAGGTAGGCGATTCGATGCGACGAGTTGGGTCGGGGGAGCAAAAAATTTACATAAAAGTAAGCATTCGTTGGAAAGCTTATGTTCAACCATGAACGTTAACGAGCTGAGAGATAATTGAAAACCAATATCTTTTTTAAATAAGCGTGCATAAAGACTCAGCGGAATCATCGGCATCTTTAAATAGGTTCTAACGTTACCACGCGGTTCCGATTCCCGTCAATTAACCTCTAGAATTCGCATGGTTACTGCGTGTACAAACAAGCGCTGAGGATCGTTTCGTACAATTTCCTTTTCCCGTGACTATAATGAACGTAACTTTATCTCTGGCTTCATATGACGTGTTAGATTCAATTGTGTTTGCCAATTTCTGGTGTAACAGAATCGCTCCACGAGTTTTGTTCTCGTTGATTATTGAGAATAAACATATGGGTTGGCATTGGCACTGTTATTGTCTTAACGATAACAATGTGAGAAAGTGGAATTTTGTTCAAAAGTGAATGAGAGCATCGATATTAAAATAAATGAAAGCATTGTTACGTTCTAGACTTCTAATGTCAGCGTCTATTAATATTTTTATGGAATATTTGCTACGTAAGATGGAAGATCGTAGGTACGAATATTACAGAAAAAATACGTAGAGGGAGGCGAGGTTATCAATCGTTGTTTGCAAAAAATATTGTAGGCGCGCATATTAATTACTCGAAATAAAAAAACAATCAAAAAGTCATTTATTCGAACTAGGCTGAGAGTTAGCACTTTTTGAACGTCAACGTTACATAAGACGGTCCCCCCAAACACGCCCGCCCTTCACCACTTCCTAGTGCTTTAGCTGGGAAGAAGAAGTGGCAGAACAAACTCCCCAGCAGGTACTACCTGCTCCCCCTGGTTCCATTCGCATAAGTTTCGATCCCATGAATCTCGGGCCAGTAGTATTTTATGTCCAAATCTAGGTCATGGTCTATCCACGTGTCTTATACAAATCCGTTCAGCCGTTTAAGCGTGAAAGTGTAACAAAAAAACACCCAAAAAGAAAAAAAAAACTCTTTGTTATACAGGAAAAGTTTTTATCCAGTGCGCAAATTGTAACCATGAATTCAGCATATTTTTCGCCGGATACACAAAAAAAAAATCAGCTGTTCCATACATTTTGACCGCGTAGGTATTGCACTTTTCTATGAAACAGCTGATTTTTTTTGTACAACCCGCGAAAAATTTCTGCACTAGGGGTTCTAGAATGATATGCTGAATTCATGGTTACAATTTGCGCACTGGATAAAAACTTACCCTGTATAGTTTAGAGTAGACTAAGTACCTAACTCATATTAAGTTAAAAAGGTGATCAAAAAGTTATATATTTACACATGTATCAAGTCCAGATGAGTTCATCATGTGACCTGAAACTTTATTATCAAAATATTTTGAACATTAGCAGACAGACAATGTTAAGAAAAGAACAGACCCTACCCCTTATTTGTAATCTTAAGGTAGTTCACATTTTATCCATACAAACTTCGGTAGTGTATTACTCCACTGTTCGACAATGTATACATCGAAAATTAAACATGGTATGGTTTTGTCTCATTATTAGTATTGTCTGTACGGAAACGGAATAAAAAGCCATTAAAAAGTTATGAGCCAACTTAAATTCGTTTTCTTGCTAAATTAACCTAACTTTGGGCGTGTTTAAATAATAAAAGAAGTGTAAAATCTCCAAAACCAAGTCGGTATCGACAAAGTACAATTATCGAAAAGTTCAATAAACTTTATTGGTAATTGATTTATGAAGTGGTTTTTTCATAAAACCCGATCTTCCGAAGGACTTTTCTCAATTTTTTCGCGAATGTATTGCTATAAATGATCCTGCATCTCACTCAATAACGTTATGCGTGTAGTCTAGCTTCTAACTGCTCATCACTGATACTATCTCTGTTGGACACGAAGCCTGGTGAGACAGCGTGATTTTTAGCCAGGCACTGAGTTCGAGCCCGTGACTAGGTTCCCCTTAACACACTATCAATCAGAAACTGAATCATTTCAATGAATGTTGTTGAACTGTTGAAATGTAAGTTATTTGTACTGATAATATGTTACGCAATCCCCTCAGCAGGCTTAGTATGACGCGTTCTGTTTCTACTAAGAATAGACAGTGCTTTTTCAATGCAAAGTAACATTTCATTTCTTCTTTTATGACATCGCACCGTAGATATCCTCCTACAAACTGTCATTTTGTCTTTCGTTTCTAACGATCTTTGTCTAGATTTTTATAAATGTAGACTATTTCAGAAAATAATTCTTCCCAAGCTGTCAATATCACACTGATTACAAACTTTCTACTCGACGGCCACAAAGTATATACGATTTGTACAAAATCATGATTAGTTTAGAATGCATAACTGTGATAATTAATAGAAAAACATAGCTATATTCTCCTATTTTACATAATTTAGTTAATAGCCATGTCGATACTTCCGTCGACAAATCGGTACTCGTGCTAAGCCTGCTGGTAATAAATGTGTAATTGAAACAGAAGTAACTCAAGCCCAACACAGGAAGGAGGTATGTTATATGCTTCATCGAAAAGGTCGACATACCATTTTAAAATGGTTGAGTTATCGAGTAAAGCATCCCTTCCTTCTACGGCTAATCTAAGCTGACCTCCCCTACTCAATAATTTGACCTTTCCCTTTACAAACACGATTTTGCAATACTTACTACACAGAAACTCATGAAACTCATTCCCAAGTTCAACTCCTTGTCAGGTCCAACATTCTCTAAGTGGCTAAGTTTCCAATAAGTTCAATCTGTGACAAATCGCCAAACATTAAGTTAAATTATATTTGGCGATTCGCCGGCCGGGTGACGATTTTCAATTTTCTCTTTAGAAACTCGCATCAGCTAATCCATTGCCGTCAATCCGCTTGATTGATTTCTGGACACTATAGTGTCCATGGAGAAAAGGCCGTTGCTTGTTTCGCGGACACTAGATTGTCCAACGGGTACATGTTAAAGATTATGTCTATTCCGTTCTAACCTTTACATTTACTCGTCTCAACGCATCTTCTATCCTTTTCTCTGATAATTAATACACATTTTGCCGTAGGCAGCGCTAGTTTTCGTTTACTAGATTGTTAGAATTTAGTTCGCTCTCAAAGTTTAGTGCCCTCGTGTTGTCTTTCGTTAGCTCAGGTGTACTACTCGACGGTCTATAACTTTAGCTGTAATTTTAGTTATTGTATTATGCTTATTTTAAATGGTAGGGTACATCATTAACATTATATCAATAAAGTAAAATGTTCCGCTCTATATTTTAAAATAAACACATTTTTATGGCAAATAATGATACCAAAGCTGAGTATTTAATTTTTGAGTGTTTAAAAATAAAACGATTGCAATTAATAACTTATATTTTTATTTAATCGTAAAGCCCTATTATCAAACTACACAAACAGCATAACTTATGTGGTCTCAAAGATGTTAACGGGTCGTTAACAGATGATTGATGCATATATTTATTGATTTGTACGCATACCATTAGCACGAAACCCGAAATCACTTGAACAAGCGACCGCCCGTGCCCCGGACTTTAAACAATCTATATATTTTATCATTTGTGTTATTTTGACAATTTTGCGTATCAAAGTTTCAGTACTTATTGATTCTATTATAAGACCATTTCAGACAACAGTCTACATGATCTTCACATAATCTGACCAAGATTATGTCTGGACTTTAAAGCAGACTGACCTAATATGAGTTTGTTTTGGCCTTTCTTCTCAGAGAAGTCAAAATCAGTTAAACGGACAGTAAAAAAGGTGTATTTAAATGTGTAATGTTATGTCAAACGTAGTATAGATTCCCTGACTGAAACTACCTGCAAAAAGAGAAAGCAAACAAACGATCAAGTTTCGAATCAAGTTCGGTTTGTTGGCAATCGAATCAATTTACCAGTGTGAAGTACTTCGGGTACTACCTATGGGTGGAGTGTTGATGGTTCAAGCGCGAATGGACCCAAACTCAGTCAACTCCGACAAAAATCGATGAAGTATCAAGTAGTTGTGGGTACCCTCACAAGGGCACCGTGGGTAGCAATAGGCTCACGCGAATTCCTCGTTGTATTTTTTATTACATTTAAGAGGTTCTCTAGAGTCAAGAGAAGAGTTGCATGTACATAATAATAGGTCTTTACCTATGAAATTGCCGTTTTATATGAAAAAATTTAAACGAATTTTTTTCATGAATTTTTTATTTGTATTAATCGAAGTAATCACCCATGCAATCAATGCATCTTTGCCATCGCAGTGGCAGTTTATTGATGCCCTTCTTAAAGAAATCAGCTGGACGGGAGGCAACAAATTCTTCAAAGGCATTTTGTACTGCCTCTCGGGTATTAAATTTTTTTCCCGCCAAGAAGTTATCCAAATTCTGGAAAAAGTAGTAGTCTGTAGGCGCAAGGTCTGGTGAGTAGGGCGGATGACGGAGAGCTTCCAACCCCAGTTCTTGCAACTTGGAGACCGTCTGCTGTGCAGTATGAGGTCGCGCGTTGTCGTGCAGGAGCAGCGGAGACGAGCGATTGACCAATGCTGGTTGGAGATGCGCCAGCTTCTCCATCATTGTGTTCAGTTCTTCACAGTACACATCTGCAGTAATGCTCACCCCGTTTGGTAAGAAGCTGTGATGAATCACACCGGCGCTAGACCACCAAACAGTGACCATCACTTTTCTAGGGGTAAGTTTTCGTTTAGGGCATTGTTTAGGTGCTGAACCAGGATCCAACCAACTTGCTGAGCGCTTACGGTTATCAAACAGAATCCATTTTTCATCGCAGGTAACAATGCGGTTCAAAATTCCTTCATTTGTGTGTCTGTTGAGCAGTGCAAGGCACGTCTCGACGCGTACTTCGCGCTGGCGATCATTGAGTTCGTGGGGCACCCATTTGTCAAGCTTTTTTACCTTGCCAATTTGACGCAAATGGACCAATATTGTTTTGACGCTAACGTCGAAAGCTGCTGCTAATTCAGCCGTAGATTGTGTATCATCAGCTTCCACAATCGCCTTTAATTCGTCATTGTCGACCAAAGTCTTCGGACGACCGCGAGGTTCATTTTTCAGGTCGAAATTTCCAGAACGGAAGCGAGCAAACCAATAACAGGTGGTGCGTTGGTTTGTAGTGTTAGCTCCGTAAACGTCGTTGATGTTGCGTGCCGCTTGTGCCGCGTTGCTGCCACGACGGTACTCATATTCCATAATTACTCGAATTTTTAACGTATCCATGATGACGAAAAAGATTGAAATGCGATGAAAATGTAACACTAATCAATAAAGAAATGACTACTTTTAGAAAAAAAAATCCATGTTTTTAAAATAAAATTAATTTGAAATTAGAATTCTTAAAACAAACAAAAATTATTTTGATTTGAAATGGCCAGTACTGCAGAACGGCAATTTCATAGGTAAAGACCTAATATGACACTGTTCTATGCGTTCATAGTATCTGTTTATATAACTATAGTGTAGTGTATCCATTCAAAAGATATGTAAACACTATCTCTATTACGGAGACGGTTATAAAAATCCGGAGGTGAGATGTTGTTAAAGGTTTCATAAAATATGTGCCCTCCAAACCGCACTCGCAAATAGAGGATGGGAGTAGGATGGATAGGAGATAGGAGTCGAAAATGCGGGTTTTGTGTTAAAAAACGGGGATGCAACAAATATAGCATAGCTGGAGAATCATGGTTTTGGTTATTAAAACAAAACAGAGAGGCAGTTTTTCTATGCAGTGCAACCAACCTCTCTTCTTGCTAGACATATTCCACTGCTCCTGCCAGGAACACCGTAATCACAACCCTGATAGGTATTGTATTTGAGATCAGACGATAAAAATGAACAAGCATCTTTAGCCAAAGCAGCAACACTTTCGCTACCCATTATAGACACTGACTCATTCACACAAGAGGAGGCAGCTGCTGTTACTAATGTATTCTAGCAGTCATGAAGAATGGCGGGAAACAGATCAAGTAAGGCAGGTCTGGACCGATGACCTTGTGAAGGTTGCGGGTATCTGCTGGATGTGGGAAGCACAAGACCGGTCGAAATGGAGGAGCCTGGGGGAGGCCTATGTCCAGCAGTGGACGTCTTTCGGCTGAAATGCTGATGATTATGATGAGGTCTGTTGTACGGTAGCGCTTGGTGTGGAAGTGAGCCAGTGAAGTGATATTTTCACTTGTCCCACTTAAGTACAGAATCAACAGGATTAGTAAGTTTACACGTTTGTCGGCAGTCACCCTGCCTATGTTTTTTTTTTTGAGAATGTTACTATTCCATTGGAAAATCCTTTTATTTAGGGACAGAGCGACGAGGAAACTGAGCTCGAAAAAGCATTTCAATGTCCAAACAGTTATAAGGTACAGTTTCATAAATCCAAGAGCAAAATTACGAAGCCTTTTTTTTTTTTTTTTTTTTTGGGTGGGAAATCATCAAATGACTTCTCCTGCTGAGTAGAGCAGGAGGGCGTGTCAGACTTTTACTGACTAAAACCCACCCGTGTTCCCTCAGTAGCCCGTATGCCAGGGGCCGTGGTATCTCTTTCGAACAAACCCGCACCCCTGGCAGGCAACGGCCCTTGCGGACCCCATCGGTGGTTGCTGACATCTTTGACGGCGCGCGTGTGGAACACAACGCGCCGTCCCGTCTACCACTTTTCGGCCGCAGAGGATAGGGAGAGCGGCTAACGCTATACCGACACTCCTCTTCCCCTGCGGCCCCACCGCGTCCGCCATCAAACGGTGGCGGCCCCGTCCAGGCCACGGAAGGGAAGAGCGCTGCTCAGAAGCACCGGCACCCCTCCTCTACCGCAGCCCGTAACCCTCAGCCGCGATGCCTCCCATTCGACATCGCGGCCCACCTCAGTTGCGGTGCACCTCACCGCAACCTACTTTTTGGCCGCTACGTCGTCGGCTTTGAGGCAAAAGCCCTGACGAGCGGCCCCACCTTTGGGTTCCTCTTGGCTTCACCGTGGCCGGCATCCACGGTTACTGAGCCCCCCCGCAACGACAATGCGGGAACCCACTCGGGGGGGATTACGAAGCCTTGCGTAAATATTTTTCAAAAGTCCTTCTTTACTTCATTAAAAAACTGTTTATATAGGATTAACGAGACATGTTTGGCACATTTTTTTCATGGTAATGATTGTTTTGTTGAGAGACTGTTTATCTAAAGTCAAAACATTACACTTTAGCATCTGCTTGCTCATATTTTCTGAAGTAAGTTACAAAATACATAATTTACAACTACTACCGTCGCCAAAAATAAAACACAACTGCGATATCGAAATGTGCTTTTTAAGGTTCCGTAAATCCGTACCCAAAGGGTGCCCACGCAAACCTAATAAATAATTTGTGTTCGCTGTCCGTCCGTCTGTTCGTCAGCGGGTTTTATCTCATGAACTGCAAAGGCTACACACTATGCCGGCGGCCTGATAACGCCTGCAGCATACCCGCACGGCAAAATCCCGCCGGCTGTGCCATCGGCAGTGTAGGAACCTTAAGAGGTAGACAATAACATTTCCAAAGTTTTTCTATTGCCGCTATAACAACAAATAAAAATTAAATAAAGTTAAAAATTAAAGCGAGTCTCCATAGAAGAAACGCTTTTTTTGACTTGTGGTAAGAAACCCTTCGTGTGCGAGTCCGACTTGCACTTGGCCGGTTTTATTTTTATGTAAGTAACATGGTGTATTATATTGCTAACGTGGGACTAAAAATATGTTGCGTGTGTGGACTATTTTAGTTATAAAATTGGAACGATAATTCAACAAAGAACTCCCCTTTCCTTTTAAAATATAAATGGGTAAGCTACGCTTTTCTTCGGTTCCATCAGCGTAAATATTCCATTTCTGCGAAGTCCCTTATACCTAAATATTCCGCTTCCGCGATTACCAACTCCCCGTAGAATTCGTTTGACAGTTAAGGCATGGATAGAAAAAGAAGGGGTTGCACTTATAATGCGACTGTCCATCGATCTAACGTGACGTGCTGGGCGTTTCCTCTTTTAGTAATTTTTGACATACTTTAGCAACTTATAATAAAACAAACAAAAACAAATATACAAACTTTCATATTTGTAATATTGGTAGTATTAAAGAAAGACAAATAAAACTAATTAGTTCCCTAAAAGCTTTTCTCTGTAAATATATTAAAAATCGTAAAACTTGTTCAGGTACACTAAGGTACAGACAGTACCTTTTATTAAACTTGCAGAAATAATAAAACTGTACTAATGAAACCAAACCACCGGGTATTCGTATAAAGGCTGTATTTAATTTGTGTTGTTGTACGCTGTATAATAGTGGCCATTAAATTAGCGTAGAAAATTTTATACTGTATCTGCTTTGTTTCAAGTTTTTCTAGAAAATCCCACATGAGGGCTATAAAACAAGCACTATATCTTAAAATGTACACACAGCTCCATTAAGTGGTTACCGCTCCAAAAGACATGTGCGTTCGAATCCGTGCTGGGCCCAAGTTACTTTTTGTATTTTGCAATAAAATTTTATTATATTTACTGTATTGTTTTAGTGAATACGGTTAACGATTTACGAGGAATCATCAACGTCTAATTAGACCAGAGGTTACAAGACCGCTTGCCGTACATAAGATTGGAGGTTATGAAATGTGCTTCTTGCAATACAATTTTATTTTTTGTATAAAGTATTTTCCTATTTTGTTTTAATAATATTTGTAAAGTATTTTTAAATCAAGAAAAATCTAATACTTTCATAATCATTTCATAATATTTATTAATGCTACTATTTAACAAAACTTTGATCCTATCTTATCATACATATTTTACCAACTGACACAAACGGGTCAGTAGACTAGTGTTATATTCTTTGAACGCAAACAATAAAAAAAGGAAGCGGTAGAAATAATTTAGATTAACTTAGACTAACGAAATGTCACGTGATCTGTCATGTCGTCTCTGTATACAGACGTTTTAAGTGAAGGTATACATCAAGCGTTGTAGTTATAACTTGAAGGTAGGGATTAATTTTATGAAGAAAACACCTCAATTAACATAGTCTATCAATTAGACAGAGAACTAAAGATGAAGTGACTTGGACGATAGTGGGTAACAATTTCATCGCAAATCATATGGGTTCGCTGGCTCGTTCGTCAAACTGCCAGTATGAGTGTGACAATGTTCGGTGATGCGATGGTTCGAATCCAAGTCGAAACAATAAACTCTTTTTGAAGTATTCTGTAGATTATTCGAAACGAATTCAATGTTGTAGCAGTGAAATATTTTAATACTTGAGGGGTTAGCTCATACTGACGCTGTGTGTATATCAGCTATAAATTGTACTTTACGATCTTAGCACAATGTCAATTTTTAATATAATCGTTATCTTCATGCCCTTTGTCTGCAGAATTTGAGCAATACTGGAAACTATATTGCAGCCAGTAAATTCCTATGTAATAAATATATTACACCCGGTTGTATACCCTTTCGTTTCGTAAGTAAAACTTGACCCCGAAAATGTATTGTGCGGGTATAAAAACAAACTGCCTTTAATCTTTCTTTAATCGAAAATAGCTACTACGTTGCTAGAAATACATTGGTTTGGTAAAGAACTTATAATCTAATTATCATTGGATTTTGCCTGCAAACAACCGTGATTTTAATTTTAATTAAAATTAATTAACATACATTCGAAACGATACTGCATCGTCGGTATCTATACTTGGTTCATATCACAACGACAGTCATTCCCACCTACTTGTGAAATAATGTGTACACCTACTGTTATGAAAATTAACATTCTTATCTCAGCTACATGCAATGCATTACCTTTCATTTATCCCTTTTAAGGCCCAACATTCTGACCCATCTAAGACGGCAGGTCTTACCAAAGTTTTATATATCTTCTCCTTAAGTTTAAGGGGAATGTGGAAGTCGCAGATTGTACCCGTGACCTGCCGCCATTTCATCCATCCAGTAATTCTGCGCTTAACCGTCCGATCTACTTCGTCATCACTTTGCACGAGTGAATCGAAATACTGAAAATCGGAGCAGACTGGGAGAAGTGCGCCATCAAGCGCTATGGCTCCATATGGCGAGTACAATCGCACAATTGGCGGAGTGCAAAAGTGGCGTCCATTGTTACTTGACCTGTCATAAACCCAAACTGGTTCAAAGTAATCTCACTCTCCTCTCGCAGTCTTTTCTCTATTACTTTATCCCATACCTTCATACTATGTTACATGAGCTTTATCCCTCGACAGTTGTTGCAGTCCTGAACATCACCTTTATTTTTGAAGATGAGGCACTAGTGAACTATTGCACCATTCTTGTGAGATCCCTCCTTCGTGCAACAAGTTATTAAAGAATAAGGTCAGCCACATAAATCCATGTTCTTTTAAACACTTCCATACTTCTACTGGTATGTCACCTGGGCCCATAGCCTTTCCATTCTTCATACCATGAACTGCCTTTCTTACTTCATCCATGCTAATTTCGCTCACTAAACCCATATTTACTTGTACCTCTCTGAGCACATCATTCCATTTTTTTTCCCTAGTTCATTACCCATTAAAATAAACCTTCCATCGTTCTTTCATTTCGTCGTGTTTTGACAGAACGTTACGAATTAATTTCAAATCGTATTCCTAAAACGCTGGATTGTTCGAATGTGATTAAATTAAAGGACATTGACCAAAATCAATATCGCTTTAAACCCTACAAAATACATGGATAATTTTTATTTCCTTTGAAAGTACGACATCGGCCTTCTTTTATATCCAATTTATGCTATCATACAAAAATATTTGATGCGCAACGGCGGTCCATAGAAAAATGGGCAATCTCTTTTATCGCCAGCCTGTATAACATAAGGTCGTCTTTTGCAGACAATCTTTACACTACTTAAAACAAACTATTGCTCCTACTTCGCAGTGTCGCTAAAATAAATCGAAAGAAAACTACCCCACTAGTACCTACGTTTTCTCATATGTATATACTCCCAGGAAGAAGGAATTTTTACTTGAGCTTAATTTTAAAACCCAAAATTGACGAATAAGTTTATTTTCGCTCACGAGAGAGTTTTAGCTTTCATACCATCAAGCACTAAATAACCTTATCCTACTATCTATTTATAAGACAAAATATGTAAAAATTTGGATTTTTAGATGTTTGTATATTTGTTACTCAATCCTCTTTCTTTTTTTTTAACTTTGCCCCACACTATGAATTTCTACTGTATTGTGGATTTAGATGACATTTGGCACAAAGAGAATTTTTAACCACGATCTAGAAATAGGATACTTGTATCCTGCGGTACGATCCCGTGTGATAATTTCCGACTTCCAGGCGGGCAAAACCGCTGGTATAACAAAAATAAGACGTCGATACATTGCAGCACAAGATTAGAGAATCCATACTACTTACAATTCCATCTATTATCAGAATGTCAAGGTGTAAACGCTAGGACAATACATTGGCGCTTCTGATAGCTATTTTTGTAATATATATTTTTGGCAAGTTCGGAATTGATCTCTCTATTACTGCCATATATCTAGAATTACTTACAGTGTAGTGGCAAACGATTTCTCCCAGACAAATATGTTTGCTAGTCTTTGTTCAGCTGGCCCTCATATATCTTAGTTGTTTGCTTCTTATTCTATTAACGCCATTGATTGTATATGCGCTTATCCAGTCTAGGAATTTATTGCAGTTCATGGTATGCATCATGTAGATATGTATCATTCTTTCACTTTTAAATGTATGCGTAGCGAGAATTCTGTCTAAACGAAGAGTTATTTTTTCCCCTGCATTTGTTTAAAAGTGACTTTAAATCAAGTGTTTTTAGAACTGACTCTTGTAAACCAAATTTAGAAAAAGGTAGAGGCTCTCAGTTCGGTTGTATTTCTGTTTTTGTTTTTATATGTTTTTTGAATCCGTCAATAATACGTATTTTTTACACTTGTGTATGTTTATCATGTTACAAGAACTTTCTGTCACTTTTTATTTACTTGGCAAGTGGTGATTTATGAATTTGGAACGTAGGTACGCCAACTTAAGTTTTTTTTTTTAAAGGACCGACTTCCGAAAATTACCACTTTATTCATGTTGTAGTGTTTTTTTGGAAGTCGTTTGTTTTATAGCAAATTTTTTGGTAAAATAAAGGCTGTTTTTAGGAAAACTGTGGTTTCTAGCTGGCTTTTCCTTTGTACATTTATATGACACTAAAATGTGATTATTTTCACGTAGGTAAGATTGATTTTTGTAGCTAGTCAAGAATGCATCGAATGTGCCCGATGTCGACATCGGCAGTTTGTGGTATCCTTTTGCACGGTTCATAAATGTCCAGATGCCTCACGTAGCAGCAATGTCGTAAAACTTGCATTTCTGTATTTTCAGGAGTAGTAAAGGATCGTATTTCTGATTTTATGTATGTTTACTTTCAGACAAACGTGTTAGATAAATAAATTTTCGTTACCTACACTTTACCACGTACTGTGTTTAAATTAAATGCCTATCCAATCTGAAAGTTTATCGCTATCTGCAGGTGAAGGATGTCGTCAGGGAACTTGGACTAGTTCAGGGGTTGACACCTCATTGTGTAACCTCAGATTATAAAACAAAGCAGATAGACCGCGCGGAATACCAAGAGTGAGGCCAAAATACTAAGGCGTCGCATTTTATGTAATATAAAATGAGACGCTTTAGTTTTTAACCCCTGACGCAAAAACGACGGGGTGTTATAAGTTTGACGTGTCTGTGTGTGTGTGTGTGTGTGTGTGTGTGTGTGTGTGTGTGTGTGTGTGTGTGTGTGTGTGTCTGTCTGAGGCAACGTAGCTCCCGAACGGATGAACCGATTTTAATTTAGTTTTTTTTGTTTGAAAGGTGTATTAGTCGGGAGTGTTCTTAGACATGTTTCATCAAAATCGGTTCAGCCGTTTGAAGATTATCAGCTCTTTTCTGGTTGAAAAACGGATTTTAGCCTCTGATCAACTCAAAATTTGGGATTCTATTACTTCAATGATATTAGACGAATAAAATAACCTTGAACTGATGCTGGAGCAACACCTGGAATTTCCAGGAAACCCAAGTTATTCACCAACAAACAGCAGAAGTATCGTGTTTGGGCTCATTGAAAAGGTCTCAATGAATAGATTATAGATAAATGGTGATTTAAGGGAGACATTAAGTTTAAATAGCAAGAAATAAAAATTAAATTAAAAATTTAAAAAACCCCCGACCCACACAAAAACTCCAAAAAGTAAAAAATAATATTTATAGGCCTTTTAATTTTAACGTAATATTTTCATCAGGGCATTGTCAAGTCGGGGGACGGTCAATGAAAACGCCAAACAGAGGCCTAGCCGTCCCCCGACTTGACAATGCCCTGATGAAAATATTACGTTAAAATTAAAAGGCCTATAAATATTATTTTTTACTTTTTGGAGTTTTTGTGTGGGTCGGGGGTTTTTTAAATTTTTAATTTAATTTTTATTTGGTTTTGATTAAAAAAAAAAGGCAGATAGATCGCGTGGAACACCCAAGAGTCAAAAAAAAGAAATACTAAAGCCTCGCATTATATACAATGCGACGCTTTAGTATTGGGTTTTGGCTTCCCTCCTGGTGTTCCGCGCGGTCTATCAGGATGTAACGTGTACAGTCACGAGCATTAATATGTATACACATCACCAAATTCAAAAGCAATTTTCCTTTAAATGGCGATTGCAATCTTGAGATAATTTGGGTATTTAATTATAGTGTGGGTTCCAAAATATTATTTTCATAATAAAATAACATCACAATGAGTAAAAGTTGAGAAAATCACTTTTAAAAGTTGGTTAGCGTATACATATTATTGCTCGTGACTGTACTGAAGTTTGGAAATAAATGACTGTAACTATTACCTACTTAGAGAGATCTGAAACCACCAACAAACACCGAGCCAAGTAGAGGTAAAATCTTCTGTATGAGAAGAGGTTTGTGCCGTCGTTTCTTGCCGTCTCTTCTCCTTAGGCAATTGAAATCGTGTACCTAGCTTCTGACGTTTCATAAGTAGCCATGTAGGTTTATGTGAAATAAAATGTTTTGATTTTGATTATATGAGGTCTTTAACCTGTGCCGTCAATGTGTCTACGGATGATAATTTAATTTGTTTTAATTAGTTACGGAGAATAGAAAACAAAACAATTTGAATATGAAAGAAAACTCTTCTGCTAACAACATCGAAGTTTTGGTACAAGTTTAATTGTATTATGAAGTTGTTGTGGTTTATTAATGTAAACAACCCAATTTAAATGTTTATGGGAAATGTCAGAAAACCATGACGCTGCTGATTCTTACACTTACATATACTTCGTAGTAATTGAATATTAAAAAAAAATGACAATGTGAATGAAATTGTCTGTTTCTGAAGCCAGTTTTCAATAACAATTTTTAGTCGAATTCTTTCTTTTAACCTTTTTATGCATTCTTTCTTTATTTAGGCTTAAAAAAATACTAAGTTAGATACCAAGAATCATACTTATCTAAGGTAAATTATAGAAAATAAATCAATTATTAGACCAATTTACAAACAAGGATCACATCTAGAATCTACGAATTACAGACCAATAGCTATTTTAAATACAATCAAAAAGATTATGGAAAAGTTTATAGTTAATCAAATCACAGCTTATTTAGACAAAAATGATATTAGTAACGATATTCACACATGGTTTTAGACCAAACAGAAGCTACGGCAACGGCGTTGGCAACATTTACGGACGATGTAAATAAATACTTAAATGATAAAAACATAGTGGTAGCAGTATTTATAGACTTCAAGAAAGCCTTCGATACCCTGGATCACAATGGCTTGTTGCAGGCCATGGATGAGTGCGGGATAAGTGGACCAATCAATAGATGGTTTGGCCAGTACTTAGAGCGCAGAACGATCAAAGTTCGAGTTGCTTATGCGGAAAGTATTGAGGGTGTTGTCAAATATGGTGTTCCTACCGGATCTGTAAGTATATGGGCCTGTTGGTTATATTATTCACGTTAATAGTATGTGTAATGTTATTAAAAAATGTAAAGCTTACATGTACGCTGACGATACATGTCTCCTATTCAATGGTAACGACCAAACCTCCATACAAGGAGCAATAGTAGAAAAAAATAAGTGCATGCCAATACATTCTCCATATTCAAGTAACAAAAACATTAACATGAGTATCAAAGGTCATAGTTATGAATGCCTTCACAATGGAAAAACAATCTGTCAATGCATTAATTTGGAGCAGGTAAAAACTTACAAGTACTTAGGATTGACCATTGATACTAAATTTGCATGGAACGTACACATAGACACTGTTTGTAATAAAATTCGGTCAGTTCTGGGTAAATTGTATACCCTGAAGCCGGTCGTCACGAGAGGACTATTATATGCACTGTACTATGCACTTACCGATTCGATTATCAGTTATGGGTTGTGTGGTTATGGACTTACTTTTAAAACATATTTAGACAAAATTAAAATACTACAAACACGACTTCTAAAAATGTTAGTGAGTAAAAGAACTAAACAAAGCTTGAACAAGGAATATGACAATTTATTTAAGACGTGCAATATATTACCAGTTGACTTGAAATTAAAAATGATAATGTTTCTTGAACAACATAACAATAACAAACATAAAAAAGAAAAAGTACATAACTACCCAACCCGACTTGCAAAGAAAAAGAAGCTACAGGTGCCAAAAGTAAACAATTATTATGGTAAGCGTACGAGACGATGGATTACACCTACATTAATTAATGATTTACCTGAAGGAATGATCGATCATGTCAAAAGTAAAAACCACCTTAAAAGTGTTCTAAGGAAACATTACATGTCAATGTGTCCATAGTTGCTGCGATCCTCAGGCCTTTAGTCGGCTAATGTCGTAGGTATTAAGTTTTTTTGGCTAGTTTGGTCTCCTGACTTTTGTTGGCTGATGCCGCTGAGTGTAGTAGCTGTAGCTGTATAATCTATGGTTGTGTGGGTAACTACTCTGTATTCACATACGGAGTATTTGCCAACAGAGCCATGGTTTTAGTCTTAGTTTTAGCTTAGATTAAGTTTTTTTATTTAACCAGCAAAGATTCGTGTTAAATCTACGAGAACCTACTGCCGTTTGGCAGGAGATGTTTAAAATTAAACTGTAACATATTGAATTAAATGCCTTGGAAAGCATGTTAAGCCGTTGGTCCCGGCTGTCATTTGTGGATCTTTGACAGTCGTTACGGGTCGTCAGAAGCCCGAAAGTCTGACAGCCAGTTTTACCAAGGGGTATCTTATTACCTAGTAACTGGGTTGTGGAGGTCAGATAGGCAGTCGCTCCATGTAAAATACTGGTATTCAGCTGCATCCGGTTAGACTGGAAGCCGACCCCAACTTGATTGGGAAAAGGCTAGGCAGATGAGGCAGATGATATTGAATTAAATAAACACTTTAAAAAAAGATAAATATATAATATATAAAGGTGCAATATGCACTGTGCACTTTCAGAAGGGGTTTCGGTGGTAAATTTTGCTTCCTACTTCTCTTTTAACTGATCAACAACAACAATTCTCTCAATAATTTCAGGTAACCTTGTTAAGTCAACCCTTTCCCGATTAAACACTTGATATAATTAATTCATATCGTTGAATTAATTAATGTCAAAAGCTCCTGGACCTGGTTTAACCTTGTCATTTATCGAGTTATGCCGAAGCTCGGCGCGGTTTTATGTAGAGTAGTCATTGACTTTTATATTATTGCCATGAGAGAAGTGCTTTTATTGAGGGCACATTGAAAGTGTTGACCGAAATGTCTGTAAAGAAAACACAAGGCATCAAATTATATTATGCATGACGTCTTTGTAAAGTTGGTTTTCATTATTTAAAAAAAAACAATTTAATTTTACTAATCGTCGCAAGGACGAACGGCTGCCCAAAAGTAAGTACACTGTGATAACGAAAATATTCTGTTAGGGCGGTATAAATATAAGTTTTTATTACGTCATGAATCTTGGTCAGTCTGCCAACTGACATCACTCTGAACATGGACCACGCTATACAAGTTACATAAAAATAGGTATACCAATAGGTTCTATGTTTTTTTTTTAAATTGTTTTAGAAAATAATATAATACTTACATGTTTTTTATTATCATATAATACACATGTTGTGTATTGTGTAGGTCACATTTTGTTGAGTTGATAATGTTGTTCCTAAAGTCTACACAATCTTGCTTGCTTTTATAGCTAAGAAATTGTGGTTAGACGACAATTTGCTGCAGCTACAATAACTTCTTATTTTGCGGTCCATAAAATTTGTTGTACTTTCGACCCACCATAGAGAGGTCAATTAAATAAGGATTATTTATTATTTGTCTAATTCGATTTTTTGTTGCGTAACCCTATTTATAACACTCAAAAATATAAATAAACATAAACTCTGCTTCCCATAGAGGTAGGCAGAAGCTACAAGACTTCAATTACGTTCACACACGCACAGGGGCGTACCTACCAATAGAAAATGGCGCCTAGGGCACGCATTACATTTGCGCCCCTACGTAATTTATCTTCTCGGTCTCACTTAGCAAAGCTATGTCGCTTCTCCTTTCTTGACCAATTATAGCCTTTAATAACGAAGGTATTAATTTCAACTTGCTAAAAATCGCTTGCAATGCTGCAAATTCAAGAGTGTCTGAAAATAAATAGGCAGATTTGGAAATATCCACGAATCCACGTACTGCACAATGTATTCTAGCTCTTCAGATTTCTTAGATATATACGTAACAGTATGAAATGGTTTATTGATGTTTTTTTTTATTATATAATTGGCGACTTTTTGCGCCCCCCTTCGATAGGCGCCCAAGGCTCTTGCCCTGCCTGCCCCTAGTTACGCCAGTGCACATGCACTCCAGTTGCGAGTACTTTACACCTGACCTCTCTGTAGAACATCACCAATACAGTCATTATAGTCCTTCTATGGCAGGTCCCCTCCCGGGCGGCGTTTCCATTCACATTTGCCTTTGTAAATACCTTTTGTTAGTAGCCTTTCATCCTCTCAACACGACTCAACGATCTAATCAAACTGTTTTCAATTTTGGTCACTACACCTTGTTTTGAACCTATTTTCAGCCTATCATTCATAGCCACAACGCACATGCTTCGCAATAAACGCATTTCCATTGCATTTATTCTACTTTCTTGCCTATTTTGCCACATCCAACACTCACTTCCATACATAAGCGGTACAGCACGCCATTGTGTACAGCCAGTCGAGCTTCATAATACAGGGTCAAATTTTTACCGTTTCGAACACGGAATATCCAGTAAGCAAGAGCCGTAACCGACCCGACAGGCCAAACCAATATGCCTGTACATATGAATTTCCGTAGATGCTCTGTGAAAGCACGTCATATTGTTTAAGTTAATATGGAAGTCTATTTGCATGAGGTTCTTTATTTTTAACCCACAGTACAGTAATTCCTTCCAAATTGGGCCAGTGTTCCTAATGAGAATCATTATAATTTTTTCCTCATAAGATTCTTCGGGGAAACAAACAACCCAAAGCCTCTCCTTAAGGTGACACTTGTCCACATTTTTTCCATACAAACTTCGGGAGGGTTTTACTCCACTGTCTGACTATGTACATCAAAAATTAAACATGGTATGGTTTTGTCTCCTTATTATTATTGTCTGTACGGAAACAGAATACTAAAATAAAAAGCTATTAAAAAGTTATAAGCCAACAAAGATTCGTTTTTCTTGCTAATTTAACCTAACTTTGAGCGTCTTTAAGTAATAAAAGGAGTGTAAAATCTCGAAAACCAAGACGGTACCGACAAAGTTCAATTAACAATAAGTTCAATAAACTTTATTGGTCATTGATTTATGCAGTGGTTTTTTCATAAAACCCGATCTTCTGAAGGACTTTTCTTAATTTTTTCGCGATTTTTTTGCCAAAAATGCTCCTGCATCTCACTCAATAACGTTGTGCGTGTAGACTAGAGTCTAAATGCTCACCACTGATACTATCTCTGTCGGGTACGAAGCCTGGTGAGACAGCGTGATTTTTAGCCAGGCCCACCAGTGAGTTCGAGCCCGCGCAAAGTGTGCCCTTAATTGCTTGGCATGCTCAATAGCATAGAATCACAATTGTAAAACACAACAAAAATACAATAACAATTGTAATTGTATCTGTGTCAATATTTTGTTACTGGCAAATCAATTGCTTTGATTTTAACAAGAATTTAATCAACTACATTTTACGTACCTACATTCATAAAAGTTTGGATAAGGAAATAAAAAAAAAGGGTTGTGTCTACACGTGTATAACTAATATGTTATACACGAGTAGCAAAACCCTTTTTTGCTATTTAACTATGCTCATAAAATGTAAACTTTATTCCAGTAGGTAGTTTTTAAACCAGTTTTCTAACCCTCGTATCTCTAACATTTACGGAACTCTAAGAATACATTTGAACCGTACAGAACCGTATTACCTACGTAGGTTTCGGAGCCACCTTACTAACAGTAATTAATTGTGAAGATACTTAGCTTTTACGTGTCTACTCATTGTTTTGTAGAGCGTAACTATTGAGCTACTGGGCAGCGTTCGGGAGGCTTCGCAATATCTTCTCGTCCAAATACTACCTACAGTGTCTCAAGACGAAAGTCTTTGACCAGTGTGTGTTGCCAGTGATGACCTATGGTACAGAGACGTGGTCGCTCACAATGGGCCTTATCAGAAGGCTTAAAGTCATTCAAAGGGCAATGGAGAGGGCTATGCTCGGAGTTTCCCTACGTGATCGAATCAGAAATGAAGAGATCCGCAGGAAAACCAAGGCGACCTAGATAGCCCGAAGAATTGCCAAACTTAAGTGGCAGTGGGCAGGGCACATTGCTCGCAGAACTGATAGCCGATGATGCCGAAAGGTTCTGGAGTGGCGACCGCGTACCGGAAGACGTAGAGTGGGAAGGCTCTTCACAAGGTAGACCGATGAGCTTGTCAAGGCCGTGGAAATCCGCTGGATGTGGGAAGCACAAGACTGGTCGAAGTGGAGGAGCTTGGGGGAGGCCTATGTCCAGCAGTGGACGTCTTTCGGCTGAAATGATGATGATGATGATAAACTATTGAGCAAAGTAGGAAGTGAAGGGCTGTTATTGTTGCTTAGATATTCTATTAGGTATCTAACTACCTACTGATTAAAAAAAATCCGTATGTACGTACGGTTAGGGCAATTCATTGTTAAAGTCCTACGTCAATTTGCCGTGTTATAGCCAGTTCATACAAAGAAAAGAAAGAAAGATAATACGTTTATTTGCGGTAAACATGACGCAGAAAAAGAACACAACCACAAAAGGACAAGTCGGGTGCAAATATGCGTCACATTCACGCAAAACGGCTATCGCTCAACATAACGTTACGACCCTATACGAAACAGAGCCCCAGCGCTGGTTTACAACAACAAACACAACAACAATAACATGTAATGGTGAATGGCGTTCTGATTCGATTAAACGGACAGTTTAAGTTGGCAGTCTAGTTACTTAACAATTTACTTCCCAGACCGAACTTATACCTAGGTACACATATCTAATGTAGATATGTGTACAAGTCATTAGATATAAGTCGTTAATTTTTATTTTACTTTTTAGCTTGTGTTTACGTTTACAGCCCTCTAGCCGCCATTCGCAAATAAAAACGTTAAATACCTACGTAATTTTATTCAAATTACTTTTCAGGCTCAGCTTATTCGACTTTGTTTACTTTTAATTTAACGAGCGAATAAAGGTGTATACGGGACGAGCATAGTATTACTTGTTGTGTACGTAACTGTTGTAAATAACATGCTAATCATTAAATTTGAGAAAACAGTAAAATTATGATGAAAAATCTTGTCATTTCAAAATTAGTCATAACATAACATCACGTACTGTTTCCCCGAAGGGTCGAGCAGAGGTGTGCTTATTAGTAACAATAAGCACACCTTAGAACACTCACATTTCTGTAGTTATGTTTGAGTTTCTTGTGAAGGGACGAGCCTATTGCCATCATCATCATCATCATCATTTCAGCCAAAAGACGTCCACTGCTGGACATAGGCCTCCCCCAGGCTCCTCCACTTCAACCGGTCTTGTGCTTCCCACATCCAGCGGATACCCGCGGCCTTCACAAGGTCATCGCTCCACCTTGTGGGAGGCCTTCCCACTCTACGTCTTCCGGTCCGCCGTCGCCACTCCAGAACCTTTCGGCCCCATCGGCTATCTGTTCTGCGAGCAATGTGGCCTACCCACTGCCACTTAAGTTTGGCAATTCTTCGGGCTATGTCGGTTGCCTTGATTCTCCTGCGGATATCTTCATTTTTGATTCCATCGCGTAGGGAAACTCGGAGCATAGTCCTCTCCATTGCCCTTTGAGTGACTTTAAGCCTTCTGATAAGGCCCATTGTGAGCGACCACGTCTCTGTACCATAGGTCATCACTGGCAACACACACTGGTCAAAGACTTTCGTCTTGAGACACTGTGATATAAGGGACGAGAAGATATTGCGAAGCCTCCCGAACGCTGCCCGCCATATTGCCATCAACCGGGCACAGATCCAGCCTCCAGGCTGGTACTCATAAATTCCAGGTAGAAAAATCCATTAACACTTTAACTTGGGAATTGAGAGATCAAATCAAGACCTCATCCTGCCAGGGGTGCGGTTTGTTTGAAAGAGATACCGCCGCCCCTGCCACGCAGGCTACTGAGGGAACACGGGTTTAGTCAGTAAAATTCTGACACGCCCTCCTGCTCTACCCAGAGCGGGAGAAGTTATTTGATGATTTCCCACCCAAAAAAAAAGACCTCATCGGTCGCTTACGGCCACTAGAGGCACAAGGCAAAATAATAATGAAAGAAAAATAGATTTATTAGTCACAGAAATACGTGCATACAAAAAGAAGAGATCACATAGTAAGAAAACATGATGACAACACAGATGTTCATACATCATAAAATTTAGGCATAAAGTCGGCAGCTGCACGCCGTGACTGTAATAAGAAGACTTCCACTCAGCATGATGCTGTGCTATGGGATCCACAGCACAGCATTGATTTACAGTGGTCACTCAAAAACTACGTATGAAAATCAAGCCAGGATTTTTACAAATTAGACAGAACAAGTAACAAAGTAAAATCTACTAAGCAGTAGGTACTTATAATGATCTCAATAAGGCATAAACAAGTAGCCAGGATTATTCACCAGCAGCTTGCTTCGTAATATAAACTTGTGGATTCTAAGGTACCGTATTACAAGTATGTGCCCGATCCAGTTCTCGATAATGACCATGTCTCGTTGTACTGGGATCAGTCTATCATGACAAACAGGATTTTTGGCCTGCTAGCCTGATTTATTGGTGATAGATTGGTTAGTGCGCCGCACAATGATAGTCGATGCTACCATTCCACATGACGGGAATCTCGTGAAAGCTTTTTTTTTTTTTTTTTTTTTTTTTTGGGTGGGAAATCATCAAATAACTTCTCCCGCTCTGGGATCAGGAGGGCGTGTCAGACTTTTACTGACTAAAACCCACCCGTGTTCCTTCATTAGCCCGTATGCCAGGGGCTGTGGTATCTCTTTCAAACGAACCCGCACCCCTGACAGGCATCGGCCCTTGCGGGCCCCATCATTTTTTTGTGCTGACATCTCTTTGAGGCGCGCGTGGAACACAACGCGCCGTCGACTTGGGCTTGGTCCTTACCGGACAGCGAGCTAATCTCGTGAAAGCTGAGAACCAGAAAAAAAAAGCTTGATTTAGCACACGAGGTGGTTGACATGTGGAATGTCGGTTCTGCTATCATTGTGCTGATTGTCGTATCAGCCAATGGGTTGTTGTCCGAAAGCGCGATCAACATCTCTCGAGGCTCTCATTAGATAGATCAAGGGCTTGATTCAGAAGGCAGTACTCCTCGATACGGCTCGCTTCCTGAGAAGGTTCCTGTCTCTGGAGCCCTAACCATCAGTAACTTGGACTCTGCACCCAATACCGTGGGGCTAGTGAGTTTTATATTTTTGAATTTCCCGATTTTGATTTTGTTTTTTTTTTTTTGTTTGAAAGGTGAATTATTCGAGAGTTTTCTTAGACATGTTTCAAAATCAGCCGTTTGAAGATTATCAACACTTTACTGGTTGGTGAAGGGATTTGAGTATCTTCCACGGGTCTGATCAACTCGAAATTTGGTATTCTATTACTTCAATGATATTATTATGATAGACGAACAAAGTAACCTTGAACTGATGCTGGAGCATCACCTGGAATTTCCAGGATACCCAAGTTACTCACTAACAAACAGCAGAAGTATCGTGTTTGGGCTCATTGAAAAGGTCTCAATGAATAAGGTTATAGATAAATGGTGTAGGACAGGACTAGGAATAAGGATAAATTAGTAACAAACTTCACTGTGGGAAACATACGCAATGCTGCGCAGATTTATGCGAGACATTAAGTTTAAAAAGCAGGAAACCGCCAAACAGGCCTAGCATCTCCCATTTTATGATCCCAATGAAATAGATGGCTTAAAATGAATAGTAAAAAGACAGGACAAAATTTGAAACACCACGCTGCGTTCCAAAACGGGTACAACAGACGTAGGCTAGAAGGCTGACAGGCTCAATTGGGATTGGGCGGGTCACATCAGCCGCATGCAGGATCACCGCTGGACAAAGGGTTCTACACAATGGGTACCTGAAGATGGACGACGCCACCGCGGTTGGCCCAGAAAGCAGTGGCGAGACAACCTGGATTAATACCGCGAGAGCTGGTTCGAGGTGGAGCGGGAAAAGAGTTCCTGGAAGGACTTGGGGAAGGTATTTGCCCAGCAGTGGGACAGTACAGGCTAAACAACAAAAAAACACCATCCCTTATTATTTTGATTAAGGCCCAACATGTTTACTTTGCAAAAATCAAGGGTTTTTTTCATTATTTTCATGAAACAATCTATGTAAATATAGGTGTAGAACCTTCACAAAATGTGTCATGGAGTTTACCTGTTCAACTCAACAAAGCGTTATCTACATAAATAAAAAGAACGTCCTGAGAGACTGACTGACTCATCAACGCCCAGCCCAAACCCTTGGACTTATAAAGCCGAAATTTTGCACAGAGGTTCCCTTCTTATTGTAGACAAAGATTAAAGAAGGATTTTCAGAAATTCAACCCCTAAGGGAGTGCCCCTCCGAGTGGGTTCCCGCATTGTCGTTGCGGGGGGGCTCAGTAATCGTGGTCTCCCAGCTACGGGGTAGCAAAGAGGAACCCAAAGGTGGGGCCGCTTGTCAGGGCTTTTGCCTTCAAGCCGATGACGTAGCGGCCAAAAAGAAAGTTAACTGCGGTAGGCCGCGATGTCGAATGGGAGGCATCGCGGCTGACGATTACAGGCTGCGGCAGAGGAGGAGTGCCGGTGCTTCTGAGCAGCGCTCTTCCCTTCCGTGGCCGACGCGGTGGGGCCGCAGGGGAAGAGGTGTGTCGGTATAGCGTTGGACGCTCTCCCTATCCCCTGCGGCCGAAAAGTGGTAGGTGGGACGGCGCGTTGTGTTCTACGTGCGCCATCAGAGATGTCAGCAACGACTGGTGGGGTCCGCAAGGGCCAATGCCTGCCAGGGGTGCGGGTTGTTCGAAACACCGTCGCCCCTGGCACACAGGCAACTGAGGGAACACGGGTGGCGAAGCCGCTGGCAAAAGCTAGTTTATAAGAAACTTCAATCTGTTCTACATAATAAGTTTGCGCTACCGTTTGTGTAACTCAGAAAGGAAATGACGGGAACAAAGACAAAATTTGGTGTAATTAGAAGGCCAAGGAAAGGTTCCAGTAAAATAAAGCCTCGACAATATTAAATAAGATAAATGATAAATCTAATTTGTTAATTACTTAACTCAGGGTGTTACTTGTATAAATAAGAAGAAAAGTCCTGACTGACTCATCAACGCCCAGCCCAAACCCTTGGACCTAGAAAGCTGAAAATTTGCAAAGCAGTTCCCTTTATATTGTAGACAAGGAATAAGGGTGAATTTTTCGAAATAAAATTATGTACATTAAATATGATAAACTAGCTTTTGCCAGCGGCTTCACCCGCGCGAAAATTTAATCCCTTATTTAACTCCTTTAGGTTTTGAATTTCGAAAAATTCATCCTTATTCCTTGTCTACTATATAAAGGGAACCGCTGTGCAAATTTTCAGCTATCTAGGTCCAATGGTTTGGGCTGGGCGTTGATGAGTCAGTCAGTCAGTCAGGACTTTTCTTTTTATTTATATACCGGATAAGTTTTTATCCAGTGCGCAAATAACCATGAATTCAGCATATCATTCTAGAGCCCCTAGCGTAGAAATTTTTCGCCGGTTATACAAAAAAAAAAAAAAACAGCTTTTGCATAGAAAAGTGCAATACCTACGCGGTCAAAATGTATGGAACAGCTGATTTTTTTTTGTATAACCGGCGAAAAATGTCTGCGGTAGGGGGTCTGGAATGATATGCTGAATTCATGGTAAAAATTTGCGCACTGGAAAAAAGCTTTTCCTGTAGATGATAAATCGAATTTGTTTATTACTTAACTCAGGGTGTTACTGTATACATAAGTTTACTTTATATTAATTTAGGCTAAGCTAGAGAAGGAGCGAGCAAAATGAGATTTTCAAGTTAACAATTTCTATATGTTCAGCGCAAAATTTAATATTGAAATCAAACTCGGCTAGCAAATAGTTTTGCGACTTAAACGATCCCGAAACTGTGAGTAAGCTTTGATTGGAATTAAAACTGAACTCTCTACCAATAATAACGCATTTAATGGGTCTTATGCGTGACTGACGTTTTAAGCCAGTGCACAGTGCCATTAGAAGCCTTTTTTTCGGACATCACCTTTTTTTTACAAAGACTGATTCAGCTGTTCCATACATTTTGACCGCGCTTTTCTATGAAACAGCAATTTTTTTTTTGTATAACCGACGAAAAGTTTCTGCGCTGGGGGTTCTAGAATGATATGCTGATTTCATGGTTACAATTTGAGCACTGGTTACAAAAAAAAAAACATTTAAAAAAAAAATTTGTTCGAAAGGGCTTTATTTCGAAATTATCCCATTTACATTTTATACAGATCTGATAATGAGTTTCGGAGACAGACAACAGAACTCTTCAATTAATGACAGAAAATTAACCGCGATTACTACTACCGCTTAATATGCATTGTTTTGATTTGATTGACTTTGAGAATTCCCCAAGGATGATGAAATTTCGAATTGGTGTGGGGTAGGTACTTAAAACAAACACATAAAAACTTAAAAAAAACACTTCCAAAAAAACACTACAGAAAAAACCGTTAATTTCGGAAGGCAGTGACAAAAAATTCAAATACAGATTCAAAGACACCGACTTCTGAAATTAATGTTATATTTCACTTTGTAGTGTTTTTTAGGAAGTCGGATGTTTTTTTTTTAAGTTTTTGTATATTGATATCTCTTCGCTTCCCCATACACCACATACATTTCACATTCCAATTGTATGAAATCAATCAATCTATGAAAGTGCACTAGGCTGTCTTCATGTACCTAACTGTTAAACAATAAAACAAACAATCATTTAGTTGAAAACAAATCAAACTCTGGCTTTGTAAATACTGGCGTATCCTTTTACCAAATATTTGATATATAAATATTATATATTAGATATTCGCCAAACGTATACCTAGTCATTCAATTAAACTTACGCCGCCTCTGAATGCACGCTTTATGTTTTGAAATTAATTAATGCTTCGTTTAGCGCTTTACTATACTGTACTACGCATAGGTATAGTATTTACTCCTCTAGGTATACTCCTCGAACGAGTTGAGTGAATTTGCTGAAAGCTTCTTGTTTTCGACTGAACAATTAGAATATTATCTTTGTTAACTGTTCTATCGTCGCTAATGACTAACAACAACAACATATCTATTCGGATACCTATTTTGAGTTAAATTGTTGTGAATTTTATATTTATTAAAGGTATTTAAGACAAGATAGAATAGAATAGATTTATTTATATAAACCGATTGTAGTACATGTATCAGTTTTTATGAAGTAGGTATAATAGGTATATCGTTTCATTTATGCAAACCGGGCGCATAACGTGCCTAAAGTATTAGTTACTACAATTTAATTTTTTTTTTTTTAATTATTGTTCCAATTATACATTTTTTCATTTAAAATACAGAATTAGTACGCGAGCACATTTATGTGTATTTGTGTGTATGCTGGGCGTGGGTGTATGAGTCTGTGTGTGTATGTTCGTGAGCATGCGGCTGTGTAAGCGTACGTAAATAAGAGGATTGGATTAGTGTGGGTCTATGTTTCGATGAGTGGTACACACGGCTACACATCAAGCTATACATTTCCAATATAAGTGTGTTAACCATTGTTGTTTAAGGTTTGTTATAGTACCTTACCACAGGTAGGTATACACGTGCGCATCGTTATACGTTCTTTGTGTTGAATATTGTTTATCTGCGTTGGATGATAAATTAATGTTCTCTATTTATATAGAGTTTTTAGGTATACCACATAACATAACATCACGCTTTGTATCCCCGAAGGTTTGGGCAGAGGTACACCACCCACCCATTTTGCGGCAGTCATGTTTAGGCGAGCCTATTGCCATCAACTGGGCACAAATCCAGACTAAGATCTGCTACTGAGAAATTCAGACAGAAAAACCCAGTAGGAACAATTTGCCCGCCCTGGACATCGAACCCAGGACCTCATTGCTCAGCAGTAGTACTTGCGACAACTAGACCAACGAGCCAGTATTTAGTATACATAGGTATTGTAGATAATTTAGTGTATTAATTAGGCAGCAACATTTAGATATTTTAATTATCAGGTTTTTGTTTCGGGGCAATTATCGATATTAATAAATCTCTAATGTACGATGTGAGTATATGATATGATGGTAGCAAATAATTATTAAAAAACATCATCATCTATAACATCATTTCAGCCGAAAGACGTCCACTGTTGGACATACCTAGGCCTCCCCCAATTTGGGGGGTTAGCCATAATTGCCACGCTTGGCAGGCGGGTTGGTTATCGCAGTATGGTGGTAAAATGCATAGAGAACGCTGTTGCCCATTCTCTAGTAAGTCCCTTTGTCGCCTCTTACGACACCCACAAGACGAGATGCGAAAACATAATAACTAAATGTTATGCTTTTAAAATAAACAGTGTAAAATGTATTTTCATTACTTCATTCTTTTGTATTGATTAAATAGTAAATACGGCTATGAAAAATACTACGGCTATGAAAAATAAATCGTAAAAGAGAATGTTAAACAAAATATAAAGTATCAGTTTTACAGCTACCTACGGGCTGTGAGAGTATTAACTGTTATTTGCACAGTCCCGTATGACTCGGGCCTTTTATAATACCTATTTGCTTTTAGTAAAATCTCAAATATCTACTTATTTGATGTTTTCACAGCCCGGTCGCGGATGAATGAACCACTGAGTGAAATTTGTGAGCACTTGCATTTTCATCATATGACGTGGGAAATGCAACACCTGCTTCTTATTTATCGGATACTTCAATAAAATTAAAGATCGGTAAATGTTTTTAGCGAAGCCTCCTACAGAAGAAAAATGTGAGCTTATTAATGATTCTCGTCGTATTTGTTTGAGCTATAAGTGCAATTAATTATTTCAAACTTCAATTACCTCCTAAATAATTGAAATAGACGTAAATAAATGTGACTCTCTCCCTTTCTTTTTCTTTGTAATAAGTTTAAGTCTCATTAAGGTTAAATAGAATCTTGACAAAAGTAATGATTCAAAACTCTTTGATAAAACATGAAAACTTTTTCCTCTTGAGAAAAGGCGGTTGAAGGATTAAGGTAAAAGAAAATATAGGATTTAATCATCATCATCAGCCTATAATGTTCCCACTACAGGGACACAGGCCTCCTCTCAGTGTGAGGGAGTGGGCCGTAATCCACCGCGCGGGCCCAGTGCGGGTTGGTAGGTGTCACATGTCTTCGAATTTTTGGTTCTAGGACATGCCGGAGAGCGGTGGTGGCCGAGTGGTAACGGCCGCGACTTACGAGTTGTAGGTCGCGAGTTCGAACCCAGCCAGGCGCTTTACTTTGTGTAAATTAATTTCATCACCACTGCTCTCAAAACGGTGAAGGAAAACATCGTGAGGAAACCGGCATGTCCTAGGATTTAATGAGAGTACAAAAATAAAACTCTAATAGTGAACAGTGACCGTTTTTACCTTTTGTATATCTTTAAAAAGTATCAAGTTCATTTTGATCATGGGAAAGGTATGTGCTGTTTGACTTTTTGTGCTGAGTTAAAAAATTTAAAAAAACTAATAAGTAGTATCTATCTGGACGATTATAGAAAAAAAGAAACTGAATAATTTGTTTTAGTTAATTTTATTTTTCAACATGTGTAGGATTTTGTTTTTCGATTTTAAATGGGACTAATTTCGAAGTAAGCATACGATTTCCAATAGAAAATAATTATCAGAATCGGGGTACTACTAAAAAGTAGTGAGGTCATATAGATCAAAAAACAAATTCGCGTCGACTTGAGAATGTCCGCTTTTTTTCGTCGGATAATAAAATACATCTATATAAATAAAAAGAAAAGTCCTGACTGACTCATCAACGCCCAGCCCAAACCCTTGGACCTAGAAAGCTGAAATTTTGCACAGAGGTTCCCTTCATAATGTAGAATATAAATAAATAAAAATGTATTGACTGACTGACTTACTGACTGACTCATCAACGCCCAGCCCAAACCCTTGGACCTAGAAAACTGAAATTTTGCACAGAGTTTCCCTTTATAATGTAGACAAGGAATAAGGAAGGATTTTTCGAAATTCAACCCCTAAGGGAGTTAAATAGGGGATGAAAGTTCCGCGCGGGGGAGCCGCTGGCAAAAGCTAGTAGGTCCTTAATATTTATAAATGCAAAAGTTAATTCGTCTGTTTGTATGTCTGTTTTCTTTTCACACCTATTAACTAAGACGATTTTGAAATCCTTTAGTCGTGACCTGAGTTAGGACATAAGATACTTTTTATGCCAGTACTACGTTTGCGTGGGATAATTTCTGAACAGCACGGGGGGAAGCCGCGGGCAAAAGCTAGTTTAATTTAACCCGCCTGTACAGTCACGAGCAATAATATGTATACGCTTACCAACTTTTAAAACTGATTTTCTCCTCTTTGAATAATTGTAATCTTATTTTATTAAGAAAATAATATTTTGGAACCCACACTATAATGAAATACCTAAGTTATTTCAAGGTTGCTATCGCTATTTAAAAGAAAATCGCTTTTGAATTTGGCTATGTGTAAACATATTAATGCTCGTTACTGTGCTTACCCACTGTAGGACAAAGGCCTCCCTAGCCCTTTTCCACTTAACTCTATACTAAGTCAACACGGACTAAGCCAATCCCACATATAGCAAGTGGGTCCCGCCATCTACTCCTGAGACGTCTGCGATGCGATGCGAACAGTTAGATATGTACAGTGATCAAAAGAGATAAGTCACCAGGGTCGTCGAATATCTAAATTTGAAGTTTAGTTAGTAACCGATGGATTTAAAAAGCAATCAAAATTTAATTCAATTAATAGAAAATAAACATTCATTTATCAAATTAAATTTCATTCGAAAACTTCCATCGGTGTCTTAATAAAATTCAACTACATAATTATATCTGACGACCCTGGTACTTATCTCTTTAGGTGACTGTACATAAAAGAGTAAACATTGCTACGTTTCGTTTACGTCTTAATACTCGTAACAGCTATAAAAGTGGATGGAGGTAAGATAAGGCACGTTTACGTCCGTGTCTATGGGTAAACAGGTAGGAAAGGTACAACTGTAATAAAAAGATAAATAAGTACGCATTTCTGTAAATGTGGGCAGACCATCACCGCCTAAGGCCCTATTCACACTTTCGTTGCCAGTATCTATGTGTGAAAGTATTCATACTCTTTACTTTACTACCGCTAAAACTGCGTTGGCTAACTTACTGGCAACCTGTTAGTTAAAAATAAAAACAACACTTGCTACAATTAAAAAAAGGAAGCCAAATTCAAATCTCACCCTGGGACCTTTACGCTTGCGGCGCGATCACGCGTGGAAGCCGTGAATACGAGTGTACTAGTCAGGCGAATTAATATGGCACCGGGCTTGTGCATACAATAACAAGACAGATCAGAGAAGAACTTAAAAAAATCTGTTAATTTAAATATTACGGTGTAAACGTGTTTAATAGTTGGACTACATTCTTATCATAATGTGAATGAAATGCTTAAAGTAGGTAACTAATGTATTTAAGTTGATACTGTATCCGCCTAGTTATCTTTCTAATGACCGCATTGTACGTGACCATTTTTTAAGTTACAATGGGTATATAGTAAGCTATCCTTAAAATTTGGATATATGCAATCTCAGGATTTTTTGTATACGTATAAAAGAGGCATCCCATCATAAACTGGGCAGCGTTTTCGATGAAAGCTCGCAGGTGGCTTTACTTTTTCCGACATTATTATATGTCATATTTCAACCAATTTACAAAAAATAACCTAACAAATAATAGTGATATTATTTTTGTATTTATTAGGATTTCGGGAGTATTTAATATTTGCACCACTTTCCTGTCTTTTAATATTCACGCATCTCAGAAATTTATTTTTGCATTTGTCGTATGTCCACTGTTTTACTTGTTTAAATTCTTTGAATTTTCTTTTCCTAAAAAACTATGACAGCCCGCGTCTTATCGTGTGTCTATGATGTTGGAACAATAATCGTAATATATAATGTATAAATAATTATTAGCGAAATACGTCGTGTGTTTTTTATTATATCCCTAATGTGATTCGTATTATATGCCCGTCGGTGTGTCCATGGCATCGCAGGGCGCCCTACCCGAACACTGCTACTGATGCAGTTTTTTTTTTTTTAAATATCGCAGCAATATGCTGATATGACCTTTTTTGGCTTCGCACAGGTATTTTTGTTTTGATTTATGTTGTTTGTTCTTGTTGGGCGTGTCCAACTTATAATATGTTTCTTTTTCTTTCAACCGATACGTGTGGAAAGGAACTTAGGTCTTGTGACATTTACCAGCCCATACCTAGATATTAACCCCCTTATTTGTAAACGTTGCTTGAAGTTAAGAGATGTTTAAACGTCAAATAATCATCACATGGCTGTTAGGCAGACTTATTGAGTCTGATAACAACAGAAAAGTAATTGTGTTAATTACTTGACACTTGACCTTTTACTTTAAGTTACTTTTATAAATATGGTGGTAAAAGCTGAACATACACCCCAAGTGCGATTTTTTTTTTCTATAAATGTACGTAATATCACTGAAGAAACAAATAGCTTGGGTTTATGCAGCGTTTTGAACACGGAAAATTCAATTAGCATGAGCCTTAACTGACCTGACAGGCCAAACCAAGATGCCTGGGCCTCAAGTCTGCTATTACAATAGTGTCAGAATGGTCCATCATTGATTTCATATTTGTTGATTTTGACAAGTTTGGTAATCTACTAATATAATGGCGTCATTATGACTTTCCAATAGTCAGCCATTGACACTCCATTGAAAGAAACGGCATTTATTGGTTATCTCGTACATAATAACAAAAGAATGACTGACTTACGCGGTAATCTGCTAAAATTTTGACAGTTCCACACAAACTCTTTTATTTTAAACAAAATCAAATTAAACAATCAAATGTAAAAAAATATTGCATCAAAACACCGGCCGCTAGAAATAAAAATAGATAAACGTCAGTAAGCAGTAATTTCACATTTGACTTTGACAGTTAAATAGTTAGAATATTATTGAGTTGCTAGTTTTTTGCTATTAACGAACTTCCTACTACTTCAGATTGCTTAGAACACTAATAAATAATATGTAAAATTACATATAAATGAAATTTGGCATTTATAAATGTTCAAATTTAGTAGTAGTTTTTTCAAAAATCATTTCTACTAACAGATTTTATAAGAATGGCAATACGACAATCCCATTATAACACAATTCTATTACGAGACCACTGACCGATCACTGATCGACCATTATGAATTTAGCAGATTACGAATTTTTGGCAAAATGACGATGGGATCGTTTTGGAATGACGAATTTATAAAAATAACAAAGGCCCCTGTACTTAAATTTCTGTAGAAACTCTGTGAAGGCACGTCATAATGTTTAAGTAAATATGGAAGTCTATTTGCATTAAATTTTATTTTTAACCCCTGTAATTGTGTTCCGGTAATTCCTTCCAAATTGGACCAGTGTTCCAAATGAGATCATTATAATGTTTCCTCATAAGATTCTTCGGGTAAACAAACAACCCGAAGCCTCTCCTTAATTGCTTGACTTTATAAATAAACTACCTTGTTGATAACTCTTTGATTAGTTTCGACCCCAAAAATAATTGACGTTACATTACGGTTTGCAAAATTCATAATAAACTGCTAATCTTGAGTCACTTCGAAATTAACTTCCAACCAATATCAGAATAGATAAACAATACATAAACATTGTATATAACAAATACGCATTTCAACTGAAGGTACGTACCGATCAAATGTAACATAACATTGTTCAATGCTTGCGAAAAAATATGTTTGTTTTTTAACACAAAATAGCTGTCAGATTTTATTTTATTTCGGTACCAAATATAGGGCTAGAAATTGACCCTGGAATAGATTGCACTACAAAATATAAACAGGGAGGCTGTTACTAATCGAAGGAAGCCAATAAAACTATTACTGATCTTCTAGATTATGTACTTACATTTAACCAGGACATAAGATAAAGGGCTTTCTTGGAAAGGTCTCTACAAATATTTAGGTGTCTTTTCTAGCGTTTCAATGGCAAACGTTCTAAGATTTTGCCCCAAAATCCATCTAAATAATTTCAAAATTTGTTGTACGAACTCCGCTCACTTTTACAGTCATAAGATCATCAAATGCACAGATGACACTGATTGCAGCACAGGATGGAAAGTGGGCCATTGTCGATAGAAAGTTCGGTGGAGATTGTTTCGGGTTCGAAATGTATTTAAGGATTTCCCAGTACCGGTAAAGCGTGCTCGGATGGAAAGCTTTCAGATGGTGCAATAAAATTGTTAGGTTTTTTATACTGCTTCTGCCATAGAATGCACACCCCCACATCTTGCTGTGGCGGTGTCACTATTGGCTGGACTCCCTGGACCCACTCACCCCAGAATTTTTGTTTGGCTCTTTGGCCTCATAAGCATTGAGACGTAGTTGTGCATGGGATGACGTCAAAAAAGCATATTATAAGATAAAAGACTACGTTGAAGACAGGGCAGTTTGGCATTAATTCCTTCTGCACATGTGGCTTCCCTGGTATCTCATTAACAGCATAACTATGTGAAAGTCTATTAACTGCTCTCAATGTTCTTTTTTATTTTTACAATGCTGACATATTCTCGTCATTATTTGACATTATACATCAATTTTAATATCAACTATTTTTTAGTGATTGTCATGTTATTCATGTCACTATGTTTAATTAGGTTCATTTTATTTATGTAGATTATTTTACATATTGTGAATGGGAGAACGTTGTAGGCCTTTCAGACTGTAGATTTGTAGACGATTTTCTATTCTGTATTCGTCTAAGTACCTGGTACTTATTGACAGGCCTGCACTGTCCTCCCATACATTTTATCTCTGAAAACATCGTTAAAGCCAATCATTTTTAAAAGAGTAACCGTGGAGTTTCTTGCCGGCTCTTCTCCATAGGAAACAACATTTTGGAACCGTGCACCTAGCTTCTGACGTTTCATAAGTGCCCATGCAGGTTTATGTGAAATAAAAATATTTTGATTTGATTTGATTTGTCAATCAGCCTGCAGCTGTCCTGTGAATGTTTGGAGGAACAATGCCTGAGATTTTTAGGTAGGTAACTCTCCTTAATATTTCGCGAAATTTTCAAGAAAGTTCGACATGTTTATTGAAAGTAAAGAGTAGGTAATAAACGACTGATCTAGGTAACCATTTTTTTTTCAACTCTGAAATCACTGTAGAAACAACATTATCGGTAGTAAATACCTACGTGTTCCAGCTGTAAGTTTATAGCGGAGGGTCGGCTGTTTTAACGCTCGGGTTTATTTCCGAATATAAATCTTCATTAGGAAGCGAGAAAAGTAGACTACATCAAAATGAGTATCATTGCAATTTCGTTGTGAACAGACGTGTCGATCATTTATTAAAATAATAAATAATAACTTGCTGAATCGTGACCTAGTTTTACTAAATAGCCGGTAGTAAAGCAAACTGTGTCATACGTAATCATAATATGTTAGGTACTTATGTGTAAATCGTATCTTGAAAATGTGTGTAAGTCATTAACAAGTAAAAAACTTGTAACTCAATGGCAACCAGCCCCTTCAGCCGCGGTGGCAGATGTGCTCGGAGCCCACCTCCTACACCTGTGCCCGCACCAGCACCTGCACCTGTACCCGAGCCCGCACCTTCACCTCGCCCTCAACCGCCTAGCCAAAGAGACGATGACGCGTTGGAAGTGATAGCAACATCGGAAATCCAGAACTGGATGTCGTCCATTGAGCAGTGCCTGAGTGAAGTGTGCTCTATTGCATCAGATGGCAAATTAAATATGGAACAAAAACTGCGGATAAGCACCCTATGCCGAAAAGTAAGTCATGGAACATCGCAGATGGCTGTCCACTACCAGTCCCTTAAACTAAGAGCCGTCCGGGCCCACTCTACTGTCCAAACACTAGAAGACCAAATTGATCTGTCGCAGAAACTGCAAGACCTTAAGCTGACAATCGAAGCTTCAGTTAAACCAGTTACGGGAACTTCCTTTTCTGACATGGTTAAAAAGGGTACCAACAATTTTATACAGCCGATAAATTTAAGCTCAGTAGCCATATACCCTAACGACAAACTGAAGTCGAGTGAGGAGACAAAAACACTTGTCCAAAAAATTATTTGCCCCGAGCAAATGAAACTGCAAATAAGAGGACTTCGTAAAACGAGAAATGGCGGTGTCATTATCAGCACTGAAACAAAGGACGACATTGAGAAGATGAAAAAATCGATGCAGCTTTCAAATTCAGGCCTCACAGTAGACGAGCCTCCAAAAAGGAAGCCTAGAGTAGTCGTTATCGGAGTGCCCTCATCCATGCAAGAGAATGAAGTTTTTACTTGTTTGTTCCACCAAAATCTAGCCGAGAACCTTCAAGATAGTAGTCTCGAGACCTTTTTGACCTCCATTAAGTTAAGCCATAAGTCAGGTAAGAAGGATGCTGAGACCTGTAATTATATAATTGAAGTATCTGCAGACATACGCAAAGCCCTTATATCAAGAGACAGAGTCTTTGTAAATTGGTCATCATGCCCAGTGAGAGACTTTACCTTAGTCACGCGCTGTTATAAATGCCAGCAGTATGGACATGCGGCCAAATCATGTCGGGAGACCACTTATACCTGTGGCCACTGTGGTGATCAGGGTCACTCACTAAAAGACTGCACAAAGAAGGCTGAAGAACCAAAATGCGCTACTTGCATGAAATTCAAAAAGCCGAGCAATCACAAGACAAGTGCTACTGACTGTCCAGCGAAAATAATGGCTGAAAAGAGGTACATAAATTCTATTGATTATGTTGGCGCCTAAGAGCGCCGTTAATCACGTATTTTTTGGCCCTTGTTGTTTTGTATTATAATCATGATCAATAGTTTAATTAATGACATAGATAATTTCTCTGTATCTGAATCCCAAGCGTGTGACGTTGAACACTGTAAACAATATTTCTCCTCCTACACTAGCCCACTAACCATATTAACACAAAATATTCGCAGTATTTTTAAGAATTTTGACAATTTTACCATTTTTCTACAACGTCTGGACATTAACTGTGACGTTATTGTCTTAACCGAATGCTGGCTTTCCAAACAATATAACATACCACTAATTCCGGGATATAATATGTACAAAAGTAGCATCAACCACAATCAGAATGATGGGGTGGTAGTTTATGCAAGAAATCATCTCAATGTGTCTATCGAGGAACCGAATATGCATGACTGTAGTAGATTGCTAATTAAGATTGGATCAGAATTCGCAATACTTGCCTTATATCGACCCCCCTCTTTTAGAGATATAAACAATTTCACTTTCTCTCTAAACGATACCTTGCAGAACCTATCATCTTTCAAAAATACCATTTTAATTGGAGATATTAATATCAATATTCTTCCAGAGAGTGCTGACGCATCCGCCGAGGAATACCTTAACCTATGCGCCTTCCATGGTTTGCTTCCCACTCACACGCTTCCCACACATCAATGTGGCTCTTGCTTGGACCACATAATACTCAAATCAAATTTCCCTGCACTTACCCTTGTAATTAATTCAACAATAACCGATCACAGTGCTAACCTACTTATTTTAAATTGTAAATTGCCTAAACTGGTGACTCGCACAATTTCTAGTTTGAACGTAAATAAACTTGAAGAAGACTTACGAAATATCGACTTTGACCCAGTCTATGAATCCGCTGATCCGCAGTTTTGTATGTTGTACCTAATCAAAAATGTGCAACATGCAATTCAGAAAAACACTGTCAAATATCGGCTAAATAACAAAAACTACAATATAAAGCCATGGATCACAACAGGACTCATTCGTTGTATGAAAAATAGAGATAAACTGCATATGAAAGCTAAATCAAACCCAAATAATTTAATTTTGCAACTGACGTATAAACGATATCGTAACTTTTGTAACGATCTCCTAAGAAAGGTAAAACGCACCTACGATAAAATTGCACTCGAAAAGGCTGGTACAAATAGCAAAAAAAATCTGGAATTTTATTATAAATGTAACGTACAGTTCAAAACAAAATCAGTCATCTTCAGGTTTATTACAAGCACACTCATCACAGTTAACATCTGCCAACATTGCAAATAATTTCTTTGTGAATGTTGGAAGGTGTCTGGCTGAAAAAGTGCGGGGCCCATCACAAAATCCAACAAGCACACCATTTACGTGTAACAGTATTTTATCATCCTTTGCGTTGATAGACACTGACGAGGCTGAGGTAGAAGCGATCATTATGAGTTTGAAAGATGCATGTGCAGTTGGCTGGGATAACATCTCTAGTAAAATTATTAAACAGTTTAGGCACATCTTGGTACCGCCACTAACTTATAATTTCCAAAAATGCTTATCTATGGGTATTTTTCCCGAATGCCTAAAAAAAGCTGTTGTGGTCCCTGTTTATAAATCGGGCAGCAAAGATCAAGTGACAAATTATAGACCTATTTCCTTACTGCCTTCTATGTCCAAAATATTGGAAAAAATCATAAATAAAAGACTTCACAAATACTTGGAGGATAAATTAATTTTATCGAAGCAGCAGTATGGATTTAGGTCTGGAATGTCAACAGACGATGCCGTACACCATCTGGCTGACTTCTTAGCAAAAGAACTTGATAACGGTAACCACACAGTAGGTATCTTCTTGGACCTCGCCAAAGCTTTTGACTCGGTTTCTATTTCTATTATGTTGCACAAGCTTGAAGCCATAGGTATCAGAGGCACCCAGCTGAAACTATTTAAAAGCTATCTAGAAGACCGTACCCAATGTGTAAGGATTTGTAATGTTCTCAGCGATGATAAAAAAAACACGTCTTTCGGAATACCCCAAGGAAGTATTTTGGGGCCTACACTATTTTTGATATACATAAACGATCTTTGTAATCTTAACCTAGACCACGGCCAAATAGTTTCTTATGCGGACGACACTGCCCTTCTATTTTCCGCTGACTCAGAAAATAATGTCTACAAGTTTGCGCAACACGGATTCAATATTGTAAATAAATGGCTTCAACATAATTCACTAACATTAAATGCAGACAAGACAAATTACATAAAATTTTCGATGCGTAAGCAAACATCGACTAGGACTACCTCGACATTATATGCCCATTATTGTGCTACTCCTACTGATAACCAATGCGAGTGTCCCAATATTAAAATGGCAAATACAACTAAATACCTTGGTATAATAATGGATGAAACACTTTCTTTCAAACAACATATAGGAGCTTTAAATAGTAGAATTCGCAAGTTGATTTTTGTTTTTAAAAAGTTACGCTATATTGCTGATCCAAAAATAGTTAGACAAGTTTACTTTGCTCTATGTCAATCGATATTAACCTACTGTATTAACACTTGGGGTGGTGCTGGTAAAACACTGTTACTAACCATCGAGAGAGCACAGAGGGCGATTCTCAAAGTGTCTACTTCCCGCCCTTTTCTCTTTCCTACTAACCTACTATACAAATCTTGTGAAGTATTAACAGTTCGACAGTTATTTATAATGGGCATTGTATTAAAACAACACACAGCTTTACCTTACAGTACAGAATATAGTAATAAAAGACGTAAAGATATAGTCTGTCCGCAAATTATAACTAAACATGCTTTTATATCCAAATTTTACCTGTACCTCGGTCCTCTCCTCTATAATAGATTAAACTCGAAAGCAAACATTTATTCCCTGAACTACACAAATTGTAAGAGAACTCTCAATGATGTTCTCCAAAGTATGTCTTACGAAGAAACAGAGAATTTACTAACTGTGTTAAAATAAATATTCACCTACGTATTTATCAAATTTAGAAACTAAGTGTTAATTAAGCTACTCAATATTAATATAATTATTTGTCTATTGTCAACTTTTAATTATTTATTAACTTTTAAAGACTATTTTAGCTCTTCTTGCCTGAAACACAGGATTACCTAGTTCAGGCACATAAATCTTAGGAATATAATTTACATTTAAGCAAAACTGTACATATTTTTAAGCCTTATAATTTTTGAATAAATATATTATTATTATTATTATTACATCTATTCGTTCTTGAGATCAACGGGATTTTCACGTGATTCGTAAACAAGACATCCGCATACATTATACGAAGATCATCTAACCGTAAACACTTCTATGTGGAATCACACCAAACGTTCAAACGTAAATTCAATTTTTTTATTCAAATATTTTTTTTACATTTCCGGTCATCATCAAGATATTTTAGACTAAATGTTTTCGTAAATTGGCAGGCCAATAATACTAATAATCTATTAGCCAATTTGTCTATTTAGGTTCCAGTCTAAACATTTTTATTACGTCTTCTAGTGCATTACTTGAAAATATTTCAGATGAAAAGATGTTTATTTGCTTCAAATAAATAATATTATGATGGATCTGAAAACGCTACTTCAAAGTCTTCCACAGAGTTTTATAAACTTGAAGTCTAGGATTCTATTGAGATAAAGTAAAATATACGTTTCCGTATGAGAAATCGACGTTATTGTGTAGTGCTTTTTTTTTGGGTGTGAAATCATCAAATAACTTCTCCCGCTCTGGGTGGAGCAGGAGGGCGTGTCAGACTTTTACTGACTAAAACTCACCCGTGTTCCTTCAGTAGCCCTTAAGCCAGGGGCTGTGGTGTCTCTTTCGAACAAACCCGCACCCCTGGCAGGCATCGACCCTTGCGGGTCCCATCACTTTTTGTGCTGACATCATGAACACAACGCGCCGTCGACTTGGGCTTGGTCCTTACCGGACAGCGAGCTACCCATTACTCGCCGTCCGCAAGCCCATGCCTACGGTGGCCGGAAATCGGCCTGGGATTCCCGACGCCCAGGGCGTCTCCGTATCCTGCGGCGGCTGGGGTCGCGAGGGCGCATATGCTGCCTCTCCCTCACGTGCGCCGCCTCCCTCTTCGCGAGCATCACTGCTTCGCTGAAGGAGGTGACGGCTCCCCATGCCCTCTCGCTCCGTACCATGGCCTGGACCAGGGCCGGACGCGAGAGATCGCCGCCGCCGATCGCCTCCACGAGGACACGGCGGTGCTCCGCCCAAGCAGGGCAGACCGCCACCGTATGCTCCACCGTGTCCTCAGGGCGATCTTCGCAGTGGAAACACCCGGGCGTTTCCTCCCGCCCTATCCGAAACAGGAACCTCCCGAAACAACCGTGTCCGGTGAGGACCTGCGTCAGGCGGAAGGTGAGGACGCCATGCCGCCTCTCAAACCACTCCTCAAAGAGGGGACTTACCGCCGCAATCGTGGCGTGCCCAGCACTGGGTTGCGACAATCGCTCTCTCCATGTCACCATGAGATCCCGCCGGAGCTCTGTCCGCTGTGCCGCGATTTCCTGCGGCAGCGGACTAACGCCCCGGCGTTTGGCCTCCTCGCGCCACTTTATTGTGTAGTGCTGACGTCTGGAATTTAACAAATGAGTGGATACTTAAGATACTTTCCTTTAACAATGACAATTGTATACTATTTACTACTGTTAATTGGACATCATGATGACTTTGAGACATCTTTTTATTTATTACTGAAATGTATTGTAATGTGTTAATTCGTAATAAAAATATTAGTTTCGTTAAAAGTTGGTATGTTATTTAAATTAAATGTTCATAAACTCAACCGCAAGCCAAAATTGCGCTTTTCTGTGCCCTGACAGGGTTCATGTACAAAAACCGACAGTAATTTATTGTAAAATGTGTGATGTGCAAGAGAGCAAATGAATAAATAATATCCTCTTGAAAACGATTTAAAATGCAGAGGTTTTCTTTTGAATAAAGTAAGCAGAATAATTGAAGCGTATGTACTTCCACATTTAATGCATTTATGACAATGCAATGCCTTCAGGAAACTTATACAATAGTCCCATCTGCCATCGATGCAGATGAGACTGTTCTATAAGTTGATTGATGATTGCTTCTGCATAATAAATGAAGAAAGTTTCTAAATAAAGTATGTCAAACAGCATACGTTTACAATGACATGAAAGTGACACCACTCATTAAGTATCATCTGTCTAGCCTTTTCCCAACTACGTTGGGGTCGGCTTCCAGTGTTACCGGGTGCAGCTGAATACCATTTTACATAGCGCGACTGCCTATCTGACCTCCACATTCCAATAACTGGGTAATACGATACCCATTGGTAACACCGGTTGTCAGACTTTCGGGCTTCTGACGACCCGTAACGAATGACAGCCGAGACCAACGGCTTAACGTGCTTTCCGAGGCACTGAAGTGTCTTGTTTAAATACAATATATCATACGTGGTTGAGATGAAAGATAAAAGTCCATTTCCACTTAACGAAATATGGATATAGAAGCACTTTGCTCTTATAAAAATGTGGATGCAAACAATCAAGAAGATCAAATAAAACAGAATAACGAGCGTCCATAATTGATGTGTTTACGATTGTGTGTAGTTTATTGTATAATACATGTACCAGGATGAGCAAAAATAATATTGCGAATTGACTAAAAATGCGAAAGTAGCTCTGAGTTATCTAATTTTTGAAAATGCTTTTTGTTCTAGGGTATTTACGCTGCAATTTCTTGATACATTTATGTAAAATATATCAAGAAAGTGCAGCAGACTATTGTAGTGCAGTTAGAGTATTATGATAAACTAGCTTTTGCCAGCGGCTTCGCGCGCACGGAGCTTTCATCCCCTATTTAGCTCCTTTAAGGGTTGACTTTCGAAAAATCCTTCCTTATTCCTTGTCTACATTATAAAGGGAACCTCTGTGCAAAATTTCAGCTTTCTAGGTCCAAGGGTCCTGACTGACTGACTCATCAACTCCCAGCCTTTGGGCTGGGAGTTGATGAGTCAGTCAGTCAGGACTTTTCTTTTTATTTATATAGATAGACTTTTCTTTTTGATCGCTGTGTTACATAATTCTTCAGCAAAACAATTTAAATTATATAAGACTATAGCTCTTTAAACTTATTTTTAATCTATCAGTAGGATGAGCTTAGTATTAACCTTAAAATTTCTACTATTTACTTCTAACTTCAAAGATTGATTTCGCTTAAGACCTAGTCACGGCTTGATTGATTGCAGAGCGGTTCCTGGCATTTTGCCATCCAATCTCGCCGCCTTGTAAATGGAAAGAACGTAAAGAGGTTAATTACATATTTCTTGGTTAAATTAAACCCTTTATCTAGATAATACTTAACAAGTTTATTAGAATCGTACATCGTGACACAAATTATTTCTTAGCACCAATTTGTCTCGCAGAGTGCGATGTGACTTGCGTCAAGCGAGCCGCGCTCAGGGCCCAAGTTTCTGTTCGTCGTGCGTCACTTCGCAAGTGGCGGTGAATCGTGGCAAGCTCTATCTGATTCTAGTCCACATTTTTCCCATACAAACTTCGGGAGTGTATTATTCCACTGTTCGACAATATACATCAAAAAGTAAAAATGGTATGAATTTGTCTTATTATTAATATTGTCTGTACGGAAACAGAATACTAAAATTTAAAATCATGAAAGAGTTAGGAGCCAACAAAGATTCGTTTTTATTGCTAATTTAACCTAACTTTGGGCGTGTTTAAGTAATAAAAGAAGTGTAAAATCTCCAAATCTAAGTCAGTACCGACAAAGCTCAATTATCTAAAAGTTCATTAGTCATTGATTTATGCGGTGGTTTTTTCAGAAAACCCGATCTTCCGAAGGACGTTTCTTAATTTTTTACGCGCCTGTTTTATTATAACTGATCCTGCAGCCCACTCAAAAATGTTGTACGTGTAGACTAGCGTCTAATTGCTCTTCACGGGTACTACCTCTGCTAGACATGAAGCCTGGTGAGACAGCGTGCTTTTCAGCCTGGCCCACCAGTGAGTTCGAGCCCGCCACTAGGTTCCCCTTAAGAGGGAACAGGGCGTGCGATTCTCCATACAAATGTATTCCCCTTTTTTTTTCCTGAATAGTGCCTTTAGAGCAATATGTTTTGTTCATAAAATCAAGGTCTGCTGTAAACACGTCCCTGTCATTTTCTTTTTTTAGCAATTAGTTAGTAAAGAAAATATGACCCTCTAAAAAGTACAAAAAATGCCCTATTTTTACCGCCGTGATTAAAGGACCACCAGACAAATTAGAAAAGTTGTAACATAAAAATAAAAATGATAGGAACATAAACATACCCTTTCTTAAAATTTGAATGTAAAAAGTAATTGAATTGGCTCAGTTTTTGAGGAGAAAAAAGGAGAATACGAAACGTTGATCTCGTCAATTTTTTTGTGATAATTTCGGTTTAAGCTACAGCTGTCCCTATCACACACAACGGGGGCAGACTTACTGACAGCGCGACGGCAATAGTTGCTTCAAATACCTATTTTTCAAATTCCTCCAGGCCCCGTCCCCTCTTAACAACTTCTTTCATTTGTTTTCTCCACAGTCGGGAGCAATGGTGGCCTAGAGGTAATGGCCCCGACTTACGAGTTGTAGGTCGTTGGTGGGTTCGAACCCAGACTGGAGCATTACTTTGTGCAAATCATTTCATCACTACTGCTCTCGGAACGGTGAAGGAAAACATCGTGAGGAAACCAGCATGTTTTAGAACCAAAAATTCAAAGACATGTGACATCTGCCACACCGGGCCCGCATGGTAAATTACAGCTCACTTTCTCTCGAAGAGGGGAGGCTTGTGCCCCAGCAGTGGGAATATTATAGGCTGATTAAGCCTTCTTCAAACAGGCGCGACACTCATAGAAAAATTTCTACGAAAACTTCATGGAAATTGTTCCACAACTGTCGCGTCATGCCTTTTAAAGAAACCTTTATACTACTTAAGTATACAGTCACTATAGCAAGACGTGTGTCGCTCGTTGCCATGGGGACAGGTTACTCCAGGTGGCCAATTCTCGTAACTAAATGTAGTCGCAGTGTCATCACGGCGACAAGCAAATGTCAAAAACTTGTGAAAGATGTATGGAAATACGAGGTATTTTTGACAGATTGACCCTGAGATCAGAGGGGCAATTCTACTAATTTTAAGAACGTTCACAGTCTGATCTCAGTGTCACTCTGTCAAAAATACCTCGATTTTTCATACATTTTTGACATTTGCTTGTCGCTGAGATGATACTGCGACTAGATTTTGAACGGTTTTAATTACGAGAATTGGCCTTCAGACTGTGAACGTTCTTGAAACTACGAGAATTACCCCTCAGGTAATTTGACGATTCAGTAGCGTAGTTCGGCAACTAGCCGAACTAACCCACCCCCTTTCGTTATTAGCAATCAAATCACTGCATTTCCAACTAGCTAATAATATAATGTGATGTAATCTGTTTAGTTTAGCTTGAACTTAATAGCCTCGTTACGTATCGAATATCTAATTAATTGCATTACCTAATGACGCATTGAAACAACACTGTCTCAGGTGTTGTAATGTATTTATCGATTGTAGTCCTCATTAGTTAGACATTCGATATACGGGTTTGTTAACACAATTAATTTGGTAGGTAAAAGGTTATTATCACGGTGCTTTTCGATTAATGGTTGCGAAAAATATTGTGGATGTCTACGATGCAATTTAGCCTCCGCGTACCTATTGTTGCGTTCCAGGACCTAGCTACGTGTGTAAGGATACTCTAGAAATAATACTAGGACTGTAGATGTACACTAGTATAATAATTAAAGTATTAAATATGACAAATAGGTGGCGACGCTTACAGTGCTCGTGTGTATCGAACGGTCGTTCTTCCGGATTCTCCCGATCGGTGCGTCGGCGCCGCTCGTCTCCGTGGCCGCCCTGTCTCCTTCGTCTACTTCGGTCCTCTCTGTCGTCCGGCCGGTTAATACCAAATACCTACCTATCAACATAAGTATGAAGCACGTGGTAGTCACCCACAGCTCAGGAGGCCTGTGTCCCAGCTGAGAGAACACTATACTGATTATGAAGTCATAACTGTTCGTTAGAGCAGAGGTGCCCCAGTGGTAACGGCCACGACTTACGTGTTGTAGGTCGTGGGTTCGAACCCAAGCAGGCATTTTACTTTGTGAAAATTATAATTCATCACCACAGCTCTCAAAACGGTGAAGGAAAACATTGTGACGAAACCGGCATGTCCGAGAACCAAAAATTCTAAGACTTATGACATCCGCCAACCCGCACTGGGCCAGCGTGGTGGATTATGGCCCACTCCCTCTCACGGAGAGGAAGTCTGTTTTCCAGCCGTGGAAACTTTATAGGCTGATTATGCTAACCGCTAGTTGGAATTATTTTACTAAGCGGGCCGCTTATGGTATGTCTGAAGCAGTGGCATCATATAACACGTTTTCTACCAGCTTCCCTTCGATGATTCGCATCTCTACCGCTTTTGAAAAACGGCACGTCAATAGTGTCTACTATTGCCAAAAAATATAGTTACACTACGGCTATTTACTAGGTTTTGCCAGCGGTTCCTTTTTTTTGAAGTTATCCCACGGGAACGTACTACTGGGATAAAAACTATACTATATGTTAATCTAGGTTATAAAAGTATCTGTGTACCAAACCCACATCCAAATCCACCAAGAATAATGTTCCCAAGATTTTGTAATACCTACCAATGATTTAATAGAGTGTCCACGGAGTTTCTTGCCCGTTCTTCTCCATAGAGATCTACATTTTAGAATGGGCACCTAGCTTCAACTTCGTTTTTTTTTTGACAGTTCAAAAGTTCCTGTAAAGGTTTAATTGAAATAAATGCTTTGAGTTTGAGTTTGAATCTGTTCGCCCGTTTTTGCGTAATTTCATATTTGTAATATTTGTAGGATGCATACTTCTCTTCTACTTCTATATGGTTTTACTTAGAGTCTGATTTCTTATACCCTGGTTTAAAATATTATTGCTATTCGAACGTAGACGTAGCTTTTGTTATTGCAATAGTAACAACAATATTTCCTTTCTTCCTTTTTTTCAGTACAAAATGTACACATTTTCCTTTATACAAATTCGTGGTGTGAATGTAATAAGGTCATACAAGATGCGTAGGTTCTGTTATGTGATCGTAAACTACACCGAGTTACGACTGCTTTGACTCTGCTATTTTACGTTCAAGCCAACATTCATGCCACGAAAAACGTTTTATGATTTTTTGCGTTCATAACAATTTGTTTGGTTATGTTTTGTGTTTTTTTCCAGCCTACATAACGACTCATATCTTCTATGTATGAAGTAATTTTAACGATAGGTGTTTTGTATGTCGAATCTTGAAAGATTTCCTAGCAATTTGTTTCATGAAACAAAAGTGAATACATTTTGTTACGTATGTTGTATATGACCATGATTCGGAAGTTTTATGGATTTCATACTTGTAAAAGTATTTGGAAATTAAGCACAATAATACAACATAGTTTTTTCTTTTCAGGTAAAATGCATCGGAGAACCTAAGGGCGCACAAACAATGTGGAGATAAAATATAAAGCTGGCGCATTATGTTAGATACCAATACCTTCGACTATGAAACGACTACATTATACGATGCACTCGAAGCATACACCAGCAGAACTGAGAAAGAAAATGATAATGTAACGATCTCCACGAACGCAACATGGCCAGGATACGATGTTTGTGATCCCTCGTCTTATCCAGAAGACTTCCTTACATCATCGCTGTTCCAAGGCTGTATCTACCTGATGTATTCAATAGTATTTCTGGTAGCACTAATAGGAAACGGTTTAGTCTGTTTCGTGGTACAAACTTCACCGCGCATGAAGACAGTGACGAATTATTTTATAGTGAATCTAGCAGTGGGAGACATTCTCATGACGCTGTTCTGTGTGCCGTTTTCTTTCGTGCCTATGTTAATACTTCGGTACTGGCCGTTCGGGTTTGTGATGTGCAAAGTAGTGAACTATGCGCAAGCCGTGTCAGTGCTTGTGAGTGCGTACACGTTGTTGGCGATATCCATCGATAGGTACATGGCCATTATGCGGCCACTTAGACCCAGGTTGGGAAAGGCAGCGGCCAAAATGGTGGTAGCTGCGGTGTGGCTGGGAGCGTTCACAACTGCGGCCCCCATAGTAGTCGTGTCAAAGCTGCAGCGGCCAACCACTTGGCACCAGATGTGTAAAGCGTAAGTTAAGCGATCTTTTTACTTATTTATTTAACCATTTATGCACAGACATATAAACAGACAAGAAGAAAGAAACAGAAAAAATACGTAGGTACTAGGATAATGCTTATTTTAACAGAAATCTCTTCTAGCAAACCTGCGATGAGAGAGAAGTTATGAAGAGATGTAGACAACTTAAGTTAGTTGCTAATTCTTTTACTTCGTATAATTAAATTCGCTTTGAGTACTTTACACTTTCTTACGAGTTCTTGTTCACTTTACCATACCTTTCATCCACAGTAAAGTAAATAATATTCTTTATACAACTAATTAGCACGAGACCAAACAAGTGGGTGCTTAATTAAAAGGAATAATTAGATTGTAATGAACGCGGTTGTGCAAAGTTCTAAAAGCGAAGCCACACGATGCGTTCATGGGTGTAGCCAGGGATATTGTTTGTACTATGTATATGTCGTAGTCGGATTGTATAATCCGCCGTATTAAATTACGGCTAGTTGTTTTCAAAAACAGGGCCGTTTTGAAATCCAGCGGTTCAACAATTAGCCGGATTGAATGCTGCTGAATAGAAAACGGCCGGAATGTATTCGGCGCCATAAGTACTGTCCATGTGTCGGACTTCTAAGGGTTGAAAAAAAAAAACCATAACCCAACAGACTTCTGCCCATGAGTCGGACTACTAACAAGAGAAACGTGGGCCGCCTTATTGAAGAACGTATCGCAATGACAATCCGGCTAATAGTTGAACCGCCGCGTTTCAAAACGGCCATGTTTTTTATAACAGCTAGCCGTAATGTAATACGGCGAATTATGCAATGTGACTGCGACATATATACAAGGTGTAACAGAATATACGCAAAACCTAAAAGTAGTTTGTTCTTAATTGACTAGTGAATCGATGTCAGTAACTTTTAAGAAAGGTATGTTTTTCAAAAATTCCGTTTTTTGCCATACGTACCTCTGATTGAGCCAAAGAAAATTGAATCTTATTTCAAAGACATAAGACTTAATTTTAAATGCATAAAGCAATGCTTGGGTCAACACGTTTTTCTTAATACTAACAGTTAGCTTTAAAAAAAAGTTTTGGTCATTGTCATTTATAAATACATATATTATGCTTTTAACTCAATACTCTAATTGGGTTGTAGGTTTTGTGCATTTAACGGTACACGTTGTATACAGGGTCAAATTAAATAAGCTGGCAGTAGTTTACCCTTGTATCGCGTATCTATATCGTAAACAAAAGAGCTAAAAATAAAAAAAATAAAAAATCATTCTGAAGAGCCTATAATCGGTCAGCTGTTTTGTAAAATTTAGTGTAAATTAGATATGGTTTACGAATTTCCTAAAACCCTTACATAACTGCAGTCGTTTGGCTGCCATAATGTAGGTACATCTGATGCCCAACACGAGGGTAAAGTTTTGCCAGCTAATTTTATTTGACCCTGTACAGAAGATTTAAACACCCTACAACGAGACGCTGCAACATTGCGTTGCGACTCCGCATTGCTCGTATGGCACTCAGTATGTTGAAATCATAGCTGTGCGACGACGCAACGTACCGGCAACACCCGTGTTCACTCTTAAAACAACGAAGACTGAGTGGAAACACATGACGCATTGTGGCTGCGGTGCGTTCCCTGAGCGGTGTCACTCCATCGACCTACATTAATAAATCACTGCGACTTGTTACCCTGAACAAACTTTCTTAAACAGTCTGTTGGACTCCTAAACCTATTTATCTTCGTTGCATCGTGTCACAAAATCGGTGAGCTCCTGAAGTTCTGCGTTAATCTGCACGATTAGTGACAAATGCGTGAACTGACTGTACAGATTCACTCAATCTGTGTGGTTCTTACCTCAAAAGAGCATTTCAGACACCTTCTACATCTTCACATGATCTGAGCAAGACTATGTCTGGACTTTAAAAGAGACTGTGACCTCTGAGTTTGTTTCGCCCGTTTTTATGTGAGTAGTCAGATAGAAAACGATCTTATCTAGTTTAAAAATATGATTGACATGTAAAAGTGTTTGTACAAACCTACTTACAGAAATAAAATCATATAACATTATCATTTATCAGAGACATTTGTCTGGAGGAGTGGGAGCACGTGGGCCAGAGTGGCCAGTACACGTGCGCGCTGCTGATCCTGCAGTTTGCTCTGCCACTGGGTGCGCTCGTGTGCACGTATGCACGCATAGCGCACGCCGTGTGGGGAGGTCGGCCACCGGGAGAGGCGCAAGACGCACGGGACTCTCGGCTACAACATTCTAAACGTAAGGTTAGTATTATTAACAGAACATAACATCACGTGCGTTACTGTACAACACCCCGTTTTCACCAATAAATGAGAGGTCTCAATTGCCAATAGGCAGTGCCCGCCCAGTGGTAACGGTCCAGACTTGCAAGTTGAGGGTCGTAGACAGTTGCTTTGTGTAAATTATTTCATATTCACTGCTCTCAAAACGGTGAAGGAAAACATCGTGAGGAAGCCGGCAAGTCCTAGAACCAAACATTTGAAGACAAGTGACCTCTACCAACCCGCTGTAGGACACGTGGTGGTTACGGCTCACACTCTACCACCGAGAGGAGGTCTGTGTAGTAGCAGTGGGAAGGTTAAAGGTTGATTATGTTGTATGTTATGTTGGGCCTATTGGCATACACACCATTAACACTTGGCACAAATTCAGACTCCACGCTGCCAGTGTGAAATAATAACATTTTGTAAACGAGGATCAAAACTGCGACCTCTAGACCAACACGAGTCATTGTGGGACATGACTAATCTACTGAATATAAATCTTAAACATTTATCAACTGACAGACAACGAACGTTTTAAGCGCTCGGTCAAGAAGCATAATATTGCACGAGTTCCTTAAATAAAGAAAGTAAAAATCAGGGAAGGCTTTTTTTTTATCCATCCCCCAAAAGGGTTTAATAGAGTAGGAAAGTTTTTTGCCGATGGGATACCATCGGGGCATAAGGCTTGCCCCGTAAAGAACCAAAGATAACAAACCCATTATTCCTGGCACAGATATGGCTCGGCCCTGACCCAAAGGCTCTCAGAGTGCGTGCCTATGGTTGTTTAAATGTCTCCAACGATGTAAACGAGCAATTAAGAGGCCCGATGACGTTGTTAAGATTCTGAAATCTTTAAGCCGGAAGAGGGTGAGTCTCTTTTCGCTTTTAAGCCAGATTACATAGAGTTCTTACGAATGAATAGGAAATGTTGTATAGATTACGAAACAAAACACGATAGTAAAATAACGTGATATCGGGGCTTAAATGCAAGTGGTCCGAAGAGTAGAGGCCTCGTCAAGCCGTTGGCAATCTTGCCAATTTTGACGTTTGTCAGCTCGCCTGTTGGAATAATATGCGAAGACAGTACCTACGGCTTATTTAGACTGTTCGCGTTGTGATCATGAGGTTATTTCAATTTACTGTCTGGTCAAATAAATAAATGTGCTTTGCCTTGTAAAGTCGGGGAATTATTTTGTTAAGCGTAGTAACTACCGGCTTAAATTGTTAGTATATTCAAATCACAACTGCGGCTATAATATGACGTAGGGTGACGTAGGGTGTCAATTTTCTAAACCATAAAGTCTGACTGCTCAGATTATAAAATAACCTAACTGTATCTTTGAAGGTGTCGTGGCTAGGACAACTATGTCCGTGTCGTGAATACCTAAAGGCTCCTACACATATTGTTTTGGTTTTACCATGCAGGTGTGTTACCAGCATTATCAAGCCACGGCATTTGTCGCAGAGCATCATAAATGTTGTGACAGTTTTCCGTTTAGAATGCTAGAGGTGTGCACTGTGAGTTTCTAGTTATTAATCGTGATATAAAAAAAAAAAACACAGTTACGTCATTCCAAATTGAACGGCATTTTAATTTGTTTTCGAGAATGCACCGCATAACGTGAATGCTGGAAGCGAACTGCGCTTGATCCCCGCGCGACTCGCCGGGTTACCCCGGCGCGGCGGCCATACTGGCACCTCTTTTGAGTGACAAGCCGGCTCAAATACGAAAATACCCGCTGGCTGTGCCACTGGCATAGTGTGTAGGAGTCTTAATAGTACCCAACTAAATTATGTCTGTATCTCCTAATTAAACTCAGTTTTGCCTATCACGCTCCATTATGTTGACAAAATGTAAATACAGGTACTGTTAATCAGCTCATTCCGCTAATATATTTATAAGTAGCATACATTTGAGTTAAGTACCTGATGCATATATAGCACACCAGCAATGGGTTGATCCCTAATTATTATTTAATGGTAATTAATGTTCAATTACACGCTTTTCGTTTATACAATTTCGTTCTGGTAAATATTTGCAGGTACGTAGTATAGAAATCTAAAAACGAACCTCTGACCCGGATTAAATTTTTTCATAAATATTGGAATATTGGAGTTCTCTTTCTGTCTAACCAGATGTAGATGATAACCAGTATTGGACTAGGAGTGACTACTTATCTGACCCCCACAGCTGGGCAACACGATACCGTTGGTAATACTGATCGTCAGACTTTTGGACTACCCTTAACGACCACCAACGGCTTAAACTGCCTTCAGCGGCAACAAGGGTCTCAATATGTGGATGATTACCCATCCACGAACCGTCTGCGCCAGGCGTAACTTAGCCTTCGATATACGTACCCGTGCTGCTGTTAATAGGGAACAACGAGCTCTTTTTAGGGCTCCGTATCCAAAGGGTCACCAACGGGACCCTATTATACTAAGCCTCCGCTGTCCGTCCATTCATCCTGTCTATCAGCAGGCTGTATCTCATGATCCGTAATAGGCAGACAGTTGAAATTTTCATAGAATGTATATAATGTGTATTGCCGCTATAACAACAAATCTATATAATAGGTCTTTACCTATGAAATTGCCGTTTTGTATGAAAAAATTGAAACGAATTTTTTTCATGAATTTTTTATTTGTATTAATCGAAGTAATCACCCATGCAATCAATGCATCTTTGCCATCGCAGTGGCAGTTTATTGATGCCCTTCTTAAAGAAATCAGCTGGACGGGAGGCAACAAATTCTTCAAAGGCATTTTGTACTGCCTCTCGGGTATTAAATTTTTTTCCCGCCAAGAAGTTATCCAAATTCTGGAAAAAGTAGTAGTCTGTAGGCGCAAGGTCTGGTGAGTAGGGCGGATGACGGAGAGCTTCCAACCCCAGTTCTTGCAACTTGGAGACCGTCTGCTGTGCAGTATGAGGTCGCGCGTTGTCGTGCAGGAGCAGCGGAGACGAGCGATTGACCAATGCTGGTTGGAGATGCGCCAGCTTCTCCATCATTGTGTTCAGTTCTTCACAGTACACATCTGCAGTAATGCTCACCCCGTTTGGTAAGAAGCTGTGATGAATCACACCGGCGCTAGACCACCAAACAGTGACCATCACTTTTCTAGGGGTAAGTTTTCGTTTAGGGCATTGTTTAGGTGCTGAACCAGGATCCAACCAACTTGCTGAGCGCTTACGGTTATCAAACAGAATCCATTTTTCATCGCAGGTAACAATGCGGTTCAAAATTCCTTCATTTGTGTGTCTGTTGAGCAGTGCAAGGCACGTCTCGACGCGTACTTCGCGCTGGCGATCATTGAGTTCGTGGGGCACCCATTTGTCAAGCTTTTTTACCTTGCCAATTTGACGCAAATGGACCAATATTGTTTTGACGCTAACGTCGAAAGCTGCTGCTAATTCAGCCGTAGATTGTGTATCATCAGCTTCCACAATCGCCTTTAATTCGTCATTGTCGACCAAAGTCTTCGGACGACCGCGAGGTTCATTTTTCAGGTCGAAATTTCCAGAACGGAAGCGAGCAAACCAATAACAGGTGGTGCGTTGGTTTGTAGTGTTAGCTCCGTAAACGTCGTTGATGTTGCGTGCCGCTTGTGCCGCGTTGCTGCCACGACGGTACTCATATTCCATAATTACTCGAATTTTTAACGTGTCCATGATGACGAAAAAGATTGAAATGCGATGAAAATGTAACACTAATCAATAAAGAAATGACTACTTTTAGAAAAAAAAATCCATGTTTTTAAAATAAAATTAATTTGAAATTAGAATTCTTAGCCAAACAAAAATTATTTTGATTTGAAATGGCCAGTACTGCAGAACGGCAATTTCATAGGTAAAGACCTAATATATATATATATATAAAAGGAGAAACTGACTGACTGATCAATCAACGCACTGCCGAAACTACTAGGACTAGGAACGTGAAATTTTGCACACGGCTTCCTTTTATAATGTAGGGGAGCACTAAGAAGGGGTTTTTGGAAATTCGCCCTTTAAGGGGGTGAAAAGGGGGGATTTTATTTATATGAAATCTTATTCCTTGAGTTAATAAACTTGAAACTTGGCACAAATACTAAGTTAAGTAAATTATGAGGTTGGCCATTTATTGTTTTTCTAAACTACCCCCTAAAGGGGGATTGGGAGGTGTCAAAGTTTGTATGGAAGAATTTTAACGCGCGGTCTGATTAACTCCAAACTTAGTATTTCTACCTTAAACCAAAAATAAAGAATAACATGTATCAGGGTTTCTCAAAAATCTACCCCTAAAAGTAAAAAAGGGTAGTCCGTGATATTAGAAATGTGAAAGTTTGTGAAGATGATTGGATGTTTGTTACTCAATCACGCAAAAACGGCTAAACGGATTTGGATGAAATTTGACACACAGACAGATTATAACCTAAATTAACATATATAATACTTTTTATCCCGGTAGTATGTTCCTGCGGGATAATTTCCGACTTCCACGCGGGCGAAGCTGCGGGCGGAAGCTAGTAATAAATAAAAATTAAAGGGGTAAATCCATACAAGCAACGTGTTTTTTTGGCTTTCGGTACAGAACCTTTCGAGTACGAGTCCGACTCGCACTTGGCCGGTTTTTTTTTACTTTTCGTTAACAAATAAAATGGCATTTCTTTGGATGTTCGCAGGAGTACAAAATTTGATCACAGTGACTGAAAATGCGATTAAGTGCAAGATTTGGATGTTGTTAATGTATCGAATTTTGCAGTTTTTTACCTAAAGTCTTGTTTTTTTTTTGTCAGCGTCTTTATCTAACGCAATCTCAATTTATTCAAGACCTTTCTGGAACAAAGCTATATCGTTTCAAAGTATGTACATGAATATACGGGATAAACGGGACATTCAAAATGTACCGTGTGTGTAAGTATTTTGTACGTTATCCTAAATATTCGGGAAGCTCGAAACAGTTTGTTAGACACTTTTAGTGGCGCACTTTTGAGCACGTGTTGGTGCATGAATGAAGTTATATAGTGCCAATACGTGTGCACATCAGTACCTGACATGAATATACTTGTGTCATTTGGTTGCTGTAAGAGATTCCGGTAATAGGGAGCACACTTATTAGTATACTACAAACGACTTTTAATTTTAAGATTTTTATTTCAGTTAAAGAGCGTATTCTATGGTAAGTGTCAGTCGTAGAGGGGCTTGTGGCTAAGTGACAATAGCTACCCGTCAAATACATACATATGACAGCCGGGATCAACGGCTTAGCGTGCTTTCCGAGACATAGAGAGGTGTCTATAAATAATGAAAGGTCACCCACTCACGAACCAAGTGGGGCACCCATACTTCAATCTTCTATTAATTGCCCTGTGTCATTGTTATTATTTAGCCACGGGAACTTCATTCCTGACACGTCACCGCGCACTGGTTTTTAAATAGAAATTAATCCCACTTTATTATTATTTCACAATAAGAATTACAGTAATACGTAATACATAATTTAAAACAAGCTTAAATTATACAGTCGTTTTGTATGTTGTACGAAAAATAGTTGCTGCTTGAGGGTCGGTATATCCGAATTTTACTGTATTTTTATTGTATGTATATATATGATGATAGCATTCTATTACGAAATACGCAAAAAGCTCGTGGCATTTTTGAAGAGATCGCAGGCGGTCTTTAACACAATAGATAAACGTATAACGCGTCCAATCGTCTCGAGTTCTCGACACAACACCCGCGCTGAGATCACCGCGACTATCGCTTAGGGGTCTCGCAGATGCATGCGACTGTGTGAGTTTGCCCTTTCGAACGTTCGTTTGTAATTTCTGTACTGTGCATTTTTAAATTGTGTCCATACTATACTATGCCAGCTCAAGGCCAAACTGTTACCACTGACGTGCAGTCGATTGTAAAACCGTGCACGTCAGTTACAGATGTGCATTCATTCTCATTTCTAAGTACATGTTATTATTTCAGATGATCAAGATGATGGTGATCGTGGTGACAGTGTTCACGATGTGCTGGCTGCCCCTCAACATGTTTATTGCAAGTAGTCATACTCACTTCAGCAACAGTTTCCTAGAAGAGAGATGGCCGCCACATAATGGCCGCAGTGGGGGTACAGTGTCAAAAAACGTTCTCTAGGAAAACAACCAACTTACGAGTATTTTCATAAATAACTTTTCAGTGTCATTACTCTCAATATCAGTGTCAATTACTGGTAAAATACAGACGCTATGTGGCACCCACCGTTCTTCTTGGAAACCGTAGCTTTACACGCTTGCTTTAGTTAAGCAAGCCGAATACGCTATACTTTGCGCGGCAGTTATAACTGCGCAAGCAAACAGGTAGAGAGCACCTGTCCAGTTTGAACAGGCAAAATTGTGCAAGCATATTCTGGCGTGGTTTTTTTTTTGGCCGCCTTTACATTCAGTCAGATAAAAACCGTAGCTTTACACTAGTTAAGCAGGCCATACACGCTAGACAGTTCGTGGCTATTACTGCGCAAGGAAACATATAGTACCTAGTGTGTAGTTTGATTAAACATGAAAAATTATGCAAGCATATCCTAGCGTGTAAGGCCGCATATACAAACATATTGTTTGTTCAGCGGATTTTTTTGGAACTAAAGCTCGTTTTTGTAGATTTCATCTTTACACGTAAAGTAGATACTTAATATGCATGAGTATTGTTTCCTCAACAAATAAGTTTGGGGACTATTTTATTACGAATAAGTTATATTTAAACATTCGACTTATTTACTGGGTTACTTTTATGTATAATAATCTTTAGAAAAGCTCCCTTCACACTCCACAAATGTCAATGAATTCTAAGGATTCATTTGCAGATGAATTTATATTTAGGTACCAAAACCATTAAAAAAAAATTACGCTTTGAAGTCCTACATACAATGAAGCGCCAGTTTTGTAATTACTTGATATAGTCACTCGATTGTCACTATTTAATTAATCACTCGTTGTCGGTTGTTCTAATGTCTTCTGTCACAATAAATCGGATCATTGAACAGTGGTCAATAACCTTTATTTTCTCATGCGACCGATTTCCCACAAGTTTAATTAAATTGGCTAGCCAGAATTTAATAAACGGAGTGAATGAGATTCAGCAGCGGAGATCTTATAAGATTGAAAGCATTTAGTCGAAAAATGGATCAGACGTAATTTTGTTTTAACGTTTACCAGTCAGCAACAAAAAACGTAAGATAGAATATTTTTATGTCAAAAAAATTTGCATGATACAAAAAAAAAAGACTTTTATTATTGTAAAAAATCTTAATGGTTTGTTGAATTATTAAGGGCTGATTTTTTAATAATCAGGTAACTTTTAACTGAGGAGTAAATATTGCGGTTAGACAGCTTTTGTATAGAAAATTATGTCAAACTGTCAGATTCATTCTTCGATTCGAATAACTTTTGACACTGACTTCTATCACAGACAAAGATATCCGTAAAGACAACATTAGTTAAATGCTTCAAAGAAATTACAAGCAAAATAGCTGTTATAAAGATCAAAGCGATTACGCGAACTTTGTTTTCTTCAAAGAGAATAATAAACGGTTTATCTCTTTATTTATTTTTAAAAGTTTGTATAGCCGTCTACGATTTTAAGAAGATGGCGGAAGAAGAAGAAGCCATCTCATAATGGTTGTAGCACAATATAAAGAAAACGTACCTATTTGTGACTAACTAAGAGCAAAAAATTTACAAATGTAAAAAAAATAGATGTTAAAAAAAGTTACTAGAAATAAGTTCATCATACGGGGAAGCTCAATGGTACCCCATATAAATCTTAGCGCATTCATCTTAAAATAACGCTAATGCTATTCATATTACAATCAAAAGTAACTCTAAGTACTTTATTTGTCTGAAGCAAAATACATAATAAATACCCTTACTTTACTTGGATAAATGAGATGTAAAAAAAAAAAACAATCTGAATAGATTAAAATGAAAAACTTCATGTTCTTTGTCCCCTACGCCGCCTACGCCGTAGCACTTTCGTAGCATAAAGGGTGTCGCGCTACGGAAGTGCTACGAACCATAACAAAATTGTTTGTGACAGGTTTTATGGACGATACATGAAGAGGACGAGAGGTGGGCCACGTGGCCCGGTATGCCGTACATGTGGTTCGCTTGCCATTGGCTGGCGATGTCACACTCCTGCTACAACCCCATCATATACTGCTACATGAACAATCGCTATAGGAGAGGATTTAAACAGGTAATATCTAACACTTATTGAATTTCTTACTTTAATATGTTTGTTTTTAAAGTAGCTCTCAATGCAAAAGTCATTCGATTCCATACATTTTGATTAATTAAATAATTCATAATCAATTATTTAGTCGTAACAGTTGTGTTGTATGCGTTCCACGACTATGATTTTGAATTGATTCGATAATTCATTTCTGAACTGTATCCGTGCTTGGGTTACTCTCATGAGCTAGGCTTGAATTTTTGGTTCAACTGTCGAAAATCAGTACAGTCAGCACGATATAGATCCGTTCCTAACTAGTGAGTCGTCAGCCAGGAAGTGCTTAAGCCGTAACTTTTTCATGTAGTTCATTTTGTTATGATAATTGTTATGCAGTGCCAGTAACATAGTAATTATGCTGTAGTAACGTAGTATGCATGTCCTTAGAATTTACTTTTTCTTCAACTGTATTTTATAAATGGAGATCTGTATTATTGGCTTTCTGTCTAATGTACTGTCCTTAATCTGTTTGCTTTAGCTGTAAGTCTCCCATGTTATTTAAATAAATAAATTTGCCAAGTTAATTATATTCCTCGACTGTTGAACTCGCGGCTCCTGGTGTTGGAAATCAATCTCCAAGCCACTACAGTTAATAACGACAAGGTACTTATGGACTCGGATCGGAAATTTCAAGACTTACTTTGAAAATGTCCTTGTAGAAGTCAAGAACCTATTACAACTCTCAGAACGTAGGTAGGTAATATTTTTAGAAATAAGATCCTATTAATTACTTCTACCCTCTCCCTGTTACCGACATTAATATAATGAGTTTTTTTCGATCCTGATCTAAGACGATCCTAATTTTCCGCTACTTGGGCTAATATTGCTCTCGTGAAATATAATCTTTCTACTTACTACATTCATTAAAATGAAGCTATTCCAACATATAAAATAAATTCCAAGAGTAAAATGAGAACTATCAAAAAATATTATGAAAAATTCTTATCGGTTTAAAGACCTGCACCCTAATTGCGTAACTCACGATTCATCATAATCTGTATCGTTTTGAAACGGATTGTTAAACCATTGCTTCATATGTTCGAAAAATGTGTCTGTTCGACGACATAAATAACGCAATGGATATTGTTTAACTGTGAAGACGAAACCAATTATGATCAATCGTGAGTTACGCAATTAGGGTGCAGATTATTGAAAACTTTTTTACATTCGGTATCAAATGGTAAACGTCTATGTAATTAGTATTAGTACGTTTTACTATTATTTGGTTAACTAATTTTTCTCCCATAAAAATGGCTATAAGATAAAGAAACAGCAAAATCCTAAGAGACGCAACAAATGGAATTACTCAGGAGTCTCCTTGGAACGTTAAATTGCTTCGTTGGTTAAATACAGTAGCATTGCCCGGGGCAATACGGTTAGGAGCGCATAGTTTGATACGGAACAACTTAAGTTGTACTAGCTACGAGTCAATTTTAGATGGTTGGTCATTCTTTAAACCCCTCTTTGCATAATGCCACGTCCTAAACGACAGCGATTGTCGCACGAGTAAGAAATCGTCGCGAAATAACTTACTCGCGCGATCAATTAGGTCACGGTTGTCGCAATCGAGTCATATCCGGTACGCCAGCGCCATCCGGTGACGCTCGATAGCGTTGGTAGGAGTGGGTTCCCGCATTGTCGTTGCGGGGGGGGGCTCAGTAACCGTGATCTCCCAGCTACGGAGAAGCGAAGAGGAACCCAAAGGTGGGGCCGCTCGTCAGGGCTCTTGCCTTCAAGCCGATGACGTAGCGGTCAAAAAGTAGGTTGTGGTGAGGTGCACCGCAACTGAGGTGGGTCGCGATGTCGAATGGGAGGCATCGCGGCTGAGAGTTACGGGCTGCGGCAGAGGAGGAGTGCCGGTGCTTCTGAGCAGCACTCTTCCCTTCCGTGGCCTGGACGGGGCAGCCACCGTTTGATGGCGGACGCAGTGGGGCCGCAGGGGAAGAGGAATGTCGGTATAGTATTGGCCGCTCTCCCTATCCCCTGCGGCCGAAAAGTGGTAGGCGGGACGGCGCGTTGTGTTCCACGCGCGCCGTCAGAGATGTCATCAACGACTGGTGGGGTTCGCAAGGGCCAATACCTGCCAGGGGTGCGGGTTGTTCAAAAGAGACACCGTTGCCCCTGGCACACAGGCAACTGAGGGAACACGGGTGGGTTTTAGTCAGTAAAAGTCTGATACGCCCTCCTGCTCTCTACCCAGAGCGGGAGAAGTCATTTGATGATTTACCAAACTCCAAAAAAAAAAAAAGGGTTCGCGCCGTCGATCGAGTCTCTTCGTTGTTAGCGGCCGGCGCTTGCGGACATCAGCATACCATCGCGCGCTCTGCGAGACGTACCTACCTAGCTATATATGCCTACTCGCGAAAATTTTCGCCGACGGTCGAGTGGATATACTGTGTCGGATTGGAATTATTATTTGATTGAGTATACGGATCTGTTTTCTTCATCAAACATTACCCACTGATGCCTACATTTAAGAAGACCAACGACGAGTGCTATTGATGATGCAATGAATAGGGTCTTGCTCCGTCATAATCATGCAAACGATCGCGTTCTCGCGTATTCGCGCGACAATCTCTTTCGGTATGGACACAGGGATACACGTTTTATGTGAGGTTAGCCCGAAAGTTTACACAATTTCTCTTATGCGAAAAGGTGCTTCTTTCAGGGACGAGCAAACCTATATACGTACATTTAATTTACTGAAAATCGAAGGTCTGTGGACGTCTGCGGTTTAGATACCCTCGTCGATGTCATTCGAACTATAAAATGGTAGCAATTCGTCTGGAGTAAATTCACTTGGAAAACAAACACGCGGGTATTCGTGAAAATAAGCGCTTTGGGTACCCAGCTTAACGCAGATTTCAGACAGGGTCCTTTATAGGGTATTGGGTTAAACGAGGGACATACTTTAGGGCGTTTGGAACTCGTGAAAATTAACGACTTTGAAACCAACCTTTTGTGACCAACTTTGAAGTAGGATAAAAACGCTGTACCCTAAACTTTTATCGCATAGGTTTGCATCCCAAAACCAGTTTTTTTTTTCATCATGTCCCTCGTTTAACTTAGGATGTATGGCATAACTGTAACATACCAAATAAAGCCCATACGCGCGTCGTCGTACGTACAGAGGCCAGCACATCAAGCTACCCCAATCTGTGTGTCATTTCTTTGATGGTTTTTCAACTTTATACTTTATTGCAAAGGAATAAGGTTTATGTTCAATTGGGAAAATTTGACCGTTTGGGATAGCTTGACCTGCTGGCGACTGTACCATGGCTTGGATTTTGTTCGGTAAAACCATGGCCTATTATAACTACTCACTGATTTTGTATGCCGAAGTCATAAACGCGACCCTACGGCCTAAAGTTCTGATACATGAAAAGGAACAAATGAATTCGAAGGTAACAAAATTGTAGTGGTAGTGATACTTTTCACATCACATGCCTTTTATTTATTTATTGATTTATATATACTTTATTGTACACCACAAAAAATACATTACAAAAAAACAAGGTACACTACAAAATATACAATGGGCGGCCTTATCGCTTTTACTGTATATCATAAAATATCAAATGTTAATTGTTAGAAAGGTAGGTTGGGTTAGCTGTACTCTTAAAATTTAATAGCTTTGTTTATGAGCTGTGTTAAAATTTTGGCGTACAGTAAACCATTATTGTTATGCATACCATGAAATTCAAATAAATAAAATATTTGAGGATTAGTTCACGTACCTACTTTCCGGATTTTAATAAATCATATACAACCTTATTTTTAGTATATGCGAAACCTGAATATAGTTTGTTCAGAATAAGGAACTAAATCGATTCCAATTGTTTTTACACCATGTTGTATTTTTTCCCAATTTTTTTTTTTTTTAGTTTTCACCATTTAATTACAAAACAATCGCCATACGGTTAGTTACCTACTGCCTAATAATTATCAATGAGCACAAACCACGCTGGACGCGCGGGCAGCGCGTGGGGCCTATGGTGACCAAGTTTTTGTAGCCAACTAGGTACCATAACAAGGTTATAACTTAGTGATTTTTCATAGTACAGCTTTGAAATTTTGTACATAGATTCTTTACATAAGAATACTAGACACGTGTTTCGGGTTTCGCATATACTAAAAATAAGGTTGTAGAGTTATTAGTTTAATTATTTTCTCGAATGATTTTTAGCTTCAGAATAAAAATAAACGTTAATTTTGTTACGTCATGATAATTCGTCTACTGACTTTAGGCAAGCCTTCTGTATTTGTGTATTTGAATATTTAGTTAGTTGTAGTGTAAATAAGTATTTGCTTTGCATCAATACTAATAATATAAAACTGAAGAGTTTGTTTGTTTCTTTGCATGAACACGCTTGTATGATCCCTTGGTAGACCACACATTACTTAAAGATGCGGGATGAATAGAATGAAAGAAGGTAAAGTACTGAAACACTATGTATTGTCCCAAAGGTACTTAAAGTAAAATGAGCTTAATGAACTGATGGTGTGGCAATGAAGTGATGAACGCCTGGCTGACTTGATAGCCCAACGCGGACTGAGGGAATTATTATGAATTGAAATGAATGTGTGGCGTAAACTGCTGAATTGCAGAGTGTTGCACCGTACAACGCTAATCTCAGGAACTACAGGTCCGATTTGAAAAATATTTTAGAGTTGCATAGCCCATCTATCGAGGAAGGCTATAGGCTATATAACATCACACCAGGTCCCTTAGGAGCTGAGCAAAAACAAAAAGTCACGAATACGAAGTACTCGCACGGCCAGGCGATTCGATGCGACGGGATGGGTCGGGGAGCAAGAAATTCGCATTCCGGACCCATGGCACCCCTGGAAGACACCCCTGGGGGTGCCACGGGAACTTGGATTCGGACCCGTGGCACCCCCAGGTCAATAAATGCAGTGCTTGGTGCTTGTTACTTCAAACAAACACTAGTACTTGGTATTAAAACTATGTATTCCTACCTACTAATATATGATTTCATTTTTATATCGAATGTGAAGCTAATGTGACCTAAATGGTAGTTATGTATTTATCGTTTGATAATTTACCTAGTCAAATCTTCTTGTTGAAGCTGTAAAATTCTATACTTTCAAAGATGACAGTCTACGTTTTTCTATTGTTTAAAAAAAATGTAAATAGCAGTCAAGTTGATGTTTAGCAAGGCATTCTATCAAAAATAATAAATCGGTATTTTGTGTAGCAATGAATATAGAAACGGAAACGGAGGATCTTAATTTTATAAAGATACATGGATGATTAATTCTGCTGCATAATAAACACAGGCATCATAAAAAAAAGATTACAAGAATGGTACATCTGCGTGGCGTTGTTCAATATATAAAAATTCAAAATTGTGTTAAAATAAATGTTAAAATTAGATTATTGAATTTATTTTGTCACTGTTATCCACCTGTCCCATCACTATTCGATTGGTAGATTCATGGGAACTTAGAAATAGTACCCGTGATACCACTGTTACACTGTTGTAGAGATTTGAGGACCTGGGAGGACCGAATCCAGTTCCCGTGGCACCCCCAGGGGTGCCTTCCAAGGGTGCCATGGGTCCGGAATGGAAATTCGACGCAGACGAAGTTGCGAGCAGAAGCTAGTTATATTATATTGTACTATAATAACTTACAGATTATTTGTATCCATTTGAACTTTTATGTTTGTCTCTTTTTAGGCCTTTGGATGTATATTTCGAATACGCCTGGACACGTCGTCGCGAAATCGCACTAGCATGTGCGAAGGAGTACAAATGTCGGGTAAGTATTTAATCATAATGTACTTATACAGATATGTTCTATTATGGTGGTTTTGCACAATGGAAAAGGATGATTGATTGCAGTATTTCTTAATATATATCAGGATAGAGAGAACAGGGGACTTTATGAGGAGATAGAGTGAAGGTCGAATAAAGAATTAGTTCAATGGGCACATTGAATTAAAAAAAAAAAAAAAACATTGCCCCACACTAGGAATTTCTCCTGTATTGTGGGTGCGTTTACAAACATTTAAACTCGCATACACAAACGGTCAGACTCGGAACAACTACTTGTAGGTCATACAAATATTTGTTCCGTGCGGGAATCGAACCCGCGACACGCAGCGCAGCAGTCAATCGCTTAACCACTGCGCCAACCGTGCAGTCGATTCTTTATTCGACCTTGACTATACAGCGGTGGTAATAGTATATAATGTGATGATCATTTACTAATATTGACTTAGAAAAAGTGAAAGTTTTGAGGATGGATGTTTGGTACTCTTTCACGAAAAAGCTGCTGAAATGGATTTGGATGTAATTTGGTACACAGATACTTTATAACCTGGATTAACACATTGGTTACTTTTAATCCCGGTAGTACATTCCCACGCGATAATTTCCGACCTCAACGCGGGCAAAGCCGCTGGCAAAAGCTAATCTTCCAAGATAACGTAACTTAGTAATATTACTTAGGTTAAGGTTAGCTTTTAATGAAACGAGATTTTTTTTTCCAAAAATGTTGGGTTATTGGAAAAACACCAACAACCTCTTATGAGGTCATTGTGCTCATCATTATGTACAACTTTTACTATGGGACCAAACCTGAAATGGCGAAAAAAAAGTCGGCTGTTCCCTACATTTTGATGAGTCATACGAACATAAATGTAAGGAACAGCTGATTTTTTTTTTCGCGATTTTACGTTTGGTCCCATAATGATGAGTACAATGACCTCTTAAGAGGTCGTTGGTGTTTTTCCAATAACCCTGTATAGATCCCATTACACAGTCCATTACACTTCACAAAGATGAATGGGAGTTTTCCAAGTTTCTTCCCAGACTTAAATCGATTTGAGAAAAAAGCTTTCTAGTTTTCGTCTCGGTCTATGATTCATCTTTCTGACATATTTACTATCAATCTGACCTGCCAGTGGCTGCCCGTAAGACTCTGTTAATAATAAAGTAGGTAGTACGCTACTAAATCAGAGAATAATGATGTTGTCAAGTTGTCAAGTACAAAGTAGACTTTGATAAAGGGAAGAATTCTTAATATAGAATCGGAAGATGTCTCAACAGTCATCACCGAATCATAACAACCATGAGAACGGATTTTTACTTTTGAGAGTAGAGCATTGTTTATCCAGAGACCGATACTTATAAACATCTTGTTAAACCTAAGATACCAAAATATCTTGTTAGTATGAATAATTTAGATCTGTGCCCATTTTTAGGATATATAGCAGGTATTTCCCGTGACGCAACCGATGACCAGAGGCGGGCTGGCACTAGCCGGGGATCACGGAAGTCTTACTAGTTCCCGTGATCCCTGGTGCAAGTGAGAGATGGAACACCGGGGTGGTTTTAGTCAGTAAGAGTCTGATAGACCCCTCCGCCCTCCGCGGGGCGGAGGACATCTATGAGGATTTCCCCCCGCAATGAAACCGTCATACCGATCCAGGCTGTCCCTTGCTGCCCTCTTCCAGCAACGTCTTAAGCTGAGGTCCATACCACACAGAGGGTGGCCTCAGCGAGCAGTCGCTTTTAGTTAAGTTTTTATGCCCTGGCTGGAGGCCTTCACTTATTAAGGTAGCCACAGGCAAGTCCAGTTAAGCAGCCGACAACCTGCCAGGTGTACGGGTTGTTCTAAAGAGATACCGCCGCCCCCGGCACACAGGCAACTGAAGGAACACAGGTGGGTTTTAGTCAGTATCAGTCTGACACGCCCTCCTGCTCCACCCAGAGCGGGAGAAGTTATTTGATGATTTCCCACCCTCAAAAAAAAACCTGCGGCATGTCATCCTTTAAAAAAATGGCATAAAACAATGTCAGAAACTTTTAGAGTAGTTATGTAAATAAGTAACGGTTTTCAGTGAAAAAAACAAACTCCTTGCAAGTACTGTCTGCGAAGAAATCGTGAGTAAAGTTTGTTTTAGCGAAACCTTTAAACAGCTACTTTTATTCATTCCTGAAGAAAGTTTTCCAAAGTAAAATTACATTTGGCGAAGTTTCCGACTACACTTTTTCTAAATAAAACACATTTGGAGCTTTGAAGATTTACTAAGCGATGAATTGCATTTATTTAGCGGTAGGATGTACTCCAGCAAGATTCTGCATATTAGGAGGTACTTGCATACGTAGTTGAATATAGTTCGAGTAACCAGCATGGTTTCTTCAGTTTCATTTTTCTAAGTAAATGCGCATCCAAAAATAATTTTTAAAATTGAATGAAAACTTCTTGGTTAAGTATTTGTGAAATGAAATCTAAATTCTTTTGCATTTAAGTTAGATCTAATTCACGACTTTTCAATTGTTGTTGGAGTTGTTGTCCTTTTTCATTATATTTCATCTCTTTGTGTATGTTACAAAACAAATTACACATGGTAATAATAACCAAGTATTTTACATTGAACCCCAGTATAAATTCTAATTCAATAACAATGTAGAACATGATCAATTGATCAGCTCTACACGAGCGTACCTACGCATCGCACGTCAAATTATTCTGCGATGCTATATCAATTATTATTATTAATGAATGCGACGAGTGCTTACCACATTCTGATGACGTCATCCTGTCATGTTTGAAGAATAATTTAATTAATTATAATGAAATAAGTGGGGGTGATTAACATGGTACAATGATATGCATAGCTACAGTGAACCTTCATTAATAATTTTGTAGTGAGGGTGTTTGCGTGTGGTGCCGGACGTAAACGAATAGCACCATCCCATTTTCCCTTGGGTGTCGTAGAAGGCGACTAAGGGACTTACTAGAGAATTGTCAGCAGCGTTCTCTATGCATTTTACAACCATACTGCGATCGCCAACCCGCCTGCCAAGCGTGGCGATTATGGAAAAACCCCCCTTTTGGAGTAGGCTTATGTCCAGCAGGGGACGTCTGGAAAAAATCTATTATTTTCAAACTTGTCTGAAGTGTGATCACGATTATGAAGTTTATACCGCATAGCATAGTGCCTACAGCTATATCCACATAACGGATAATAACTGTTTCTCCTAAGTCGCTATATAATTGAAAAGTATGTACCAACTAAAATGGTTTTGGGTCATGAAAAGGAATTATCATAAAAAAACTTTTAATTGCCAACTATTTCAAAGTTGTTCATTCGTGGCAAAACAAAAAGTGTTCACAAAGTCTAATTTTAGAAACTTAAAATCCTTAAAGAGGCACTTAATACTGAAAATTATTTCAAATCATTTGCTGAAAACTTTTACTCTGAGTAATTCATTTGCAAAGAATGATCTCGACCCTTTTAGATCAAATTATTTAAAGTTAAGAACTACTAAGAACTGTTTGCCATCTTATTTTATTAGATTTTGAAATTGTTATAATTGAATAAGTATCACTTATATGAATTCTGATGGTTTTTAAACCCAGGTAATCAACGGATTTTACCAGAATGGCACTAATTAAACCTTTTCACAATTGAAATAAAAAAAACTGGACATATTACATTACTATATGTGTATACATACATTATCTTCCTAGCCCTATGTTAACTATGTTGGGTTACCCCAACTGCCAGGGGTGCGGGTTGTTCGAAAGAGATACCGCTGCCCCTGGCACACAGGCTACTGAGGGAACACGGGTGGGTTTTAGTCAGTAAAAGTCTGACACGCCCTCCTGCTGAACCCAGAGTGGGAGAAGTTATTTGATGATTTCCCACCCAAAAGAAAAAAAAGGCTTCCTTTCTAACCAGATGCAGCTGACCAGTATTTTACCCGGAGTGACTACCTATCTGAACTCCACAACCCAGTTAATGGGTAACACGGTACCCCTGAGTAAAACTGGTTATCAGAATTACGGGCTTCTGACGACCCGTAACGACTATCAAAGATCCACGAATGACAGTCAGGAAAACGGCATAACGCGCTTTCCGAGGCACGGAGGGGTCTTGGTATATAAAGATGGGCACACATCTACGGACCAACCGCGACAAGCGAAGCTTACACTGATCGATCGGTCTCTGTGACTCTTATTACTTAGCCACAGGTCCCAATACGCTATATAGGATTGTTTTACACATAACTTCCCGAGAATCAACTAAGGGAATGGAAACTAACTTAACGATTCCTTTATTCCTTAACGATTGAGATCAGTTTATTAAAAGTGCCAGTACCACCATATAACACGATTCCTACCGGCTTCCCTTCAGGGATTCGCATCGGCAACTCTATCGCTATTAAAAAACGGCACGTCAATAGTGGCTACTATTGTCAAAAAATATAATTACACTACGGGTATTTTTTTGTTTCCCTGCGTGATCGAATCAGGAATGAAGAGATCCGCAGGAGAACCAAGGTAACCGATATAGCCCGAAGAATTGCCAAACTTAAGTGGCAGTGGGCAGGGCACATTGCTCGCACATTGCAAGATGGCCGATGGGGCCGAAAAGTTCTGGAGTGGCGAATGCGTACCGGAAGACGTAAAGTTGGAAGGCCTCCCACAAGGTGGACCGATGACCTTGTGAGTGCCGCAGGAGTCCGCTGGATGCGGAAAGCACAGAACCGGTCGAAGTGGCGGAGCTTGGGGGAGGCCTATGTCCAGCAGTGGACGTCTTTCGGCTGAAATGATGATGATGATGATGATGACGGGTATTTAATTCACCATAATATTCAAACAAAAAAAAAACGGTTGTTTTTAGCATTTCATACAAAAAAAAAAAAACTAAGTTAACCCGGCGTCAAAACGTCATAATCGGGAACTAAAAATTCATGCAACAGCGATCCCGTAATGATATCACTTTAGGTCACGTGGCACCGGTTGATACGGACGAGAGCAAGCCGCTGTACATCGGGTTATGACAGAGACAGATATAGAGAAATGCGTCAGCGAGAACGAGATGCAGGAATATTGCACATTCTATTTGGTTTTCAGCTGTTCAATTTTATTGTATTTATTCTTCACATTTCTTTATTGATAAGTCATTCAGTTAAAGCCGACTTCGCTTCGGCTTCTCTCTTAGAAAATTTGACAAGTGCTTTCAATATCGTTATTTTGAATAGTATCTCTCAAATTGTCATAGATCTTCAACTGTTCGAGCCGATATCCTGACGTATGAGTTTTCGTGATTAGTTTTGTTTTATGTGTCCTACCAACCAACATATGTTTGGAAGGGCCGTTATTTACGGCTCTTTTGTAAGTACTCTTTTATTCGGTAGACATGCCTTTTACGTCGGTACTCACCAGCTATAAGATGTAAGATCTGTTTTCAATGAGAGCGCTAATCTTGGATAAAATAAGGATAAATGATAGGCAAAACATGAATGAAATAGTTTAATGTAACATCTTGCATTCCATGTGTGTATGTGCCATATTAATGTATGGACAACTAAAAGTATCTTAATTATCTTACCTTAGTAAATTAAAATGGAGATCACTTAATGAGATCAGGTAAGGTTAGTTAGGATAGAACCATTACCCATTAGGTACTTTTTTTTTTTATTTGAACTAAGCAGCACGGTTTTAAGGAAGAAATTGTGTTTTGTGCCAGTGGATATTTGAGGCGAAATTGCCTTTCAAGCGTCCATCCCTTACAGCAATATAGGAATGTTGTCCACGAATTTCCTCCGTAAAGCGCATTGTTTACGGGTTTGGCAATGACATAGTAGAGGGTAAATTCCATTAGCTCACGTTCCCACAGACTAATAATACAATAGCGCCGGGATTTTTTCGCGCACTATATTTTCAACGTACCGCTTAGCGCCGAGAGATGAAATTCGAACACTGTGATTTTTTATTTTTCACGCGCTGCACTCTATTGTATTCTCAATGTTTGGTTCAATACCGAGAGTTGAAAATGCAGTGCACGAAAAATTCCCTAAACTGTCAAGTCTCAAGTAGGTAACTAACAAAATACTTTTTATTGTTAGGCAGACTCCTTGAGTCTACTCAAGGAGTCTGCCTAACAGACGAGGGGCTAGAAAAGAATTGGAGCTTAAAAAAGCTTTTTCAAATTTAACTTGTAACCCTAGTTACAAGGTAAATATGAAAAAACAAGTGCCTTTGCTAGCCCTTCTTGAAAAAAGTAGGCTAGTTTTACACCTCGCTTCTCCCACTAGCCAGAGGTTGCAGCACCAGCCGGGGATCATGGAAGGAGCATTAGTTCCCATGATCCCCGGTACTAGTGTGGGAAGGGAACACCGGTGTTTTAGTCAGAAAGAGTCTGAACCCTCACGCCCGCTCTAGGGCGAAGGACATCCATGAGGATTATCGAACCCGGAATAAACAAAAAGTCTATTTAACATCCAGTTACGACCCTGAGAAGTCGTGCAAAAAGAAAATAAATCGGAAACAACGCTAAGTGAAAAAGAAGTAAAAGAGTGGGTGTGCAATTAAATGCTAGTTGTATATAAAACTAGCTGACCCATGCCCACTTCGTTAGGCGGTAAACATTTTATATCACTCAATAGATTTCGACACGATCGCGGTTTTATACCTATGTCTTAATATCTCTTTAACCTTTCGTCCAAATTATATGCAGTACCTTATTGTTGATAATATGACCAATAAACATCACTTAACGATTTAAATTATTTTCAAATTTAAAAAACTCCCTTTTGTGACTTAAATATAAAACTTAGACATATTCTGTCGCGGACTTTTTTGTAGGCATTTTCAAGCTCTATACAACTTTTCTACAAAACTCAATCATCTAACTCTCATCGTTAAGGCAGCGTTTGTAAGAAACGTTTTCGTTCGACCGTTTTTTCTACGACTTTCTTTGCAAATCCGACTACCACGAAAAATACTTTTCATTTTTCGGGTTCATAAATAGCCATGACACACAAATGACGTGGCTTTCTACCGGTAAAAGAATTTTCAAAATCAGTTCAGTAGATCCAGAGATTACCCCCTACAACCTCACAAACTCACAAACACACAAACTTTACCTCTTTATAATATTAGTATAGATGGACTACAGCATTACACAGATCCCAACTGCATCATAAACTTCCAAGATAAGTAGGTACATTATAATAAAACTTATCGCTCAACAAAAAATCAAAGCTGCATCCCCTGCATCAAACGGTACAAAACTGATTTTAATTTAAAAATTTACATTGTATTTCGTGGAAAACTGAATGTCACAGATACAGCTGTACAGTACCCAACAAAAAGATGAAGCGTTCAATTTTTCGGACACAGGTTAGTTCTCCGAAACGCGTTAACGTGGTCGTCGATGTTTATACCTTAGTAACGTATTTCTCCGTTTCTTCACTACAAATACTACGCCATAACAAAACATAGATATGGCAGTAAATATCTGTACTAATTAAATTAACCAGTTCGTCTGGCGTTCATTCGAGAGTAAAGTTACGATAATAAGTTACTCTGGACTGAACGCCAACGAATATGTGAACGCGATTCCTCTTTAAAAAAAGAAAATGATTTATGGAAATAATAAGTAGTTTTCAGGGCTCCATAAAAAAGTGATTTCAGTTATTTGTACTGAACTTTTATGATTTTTGTTCATCTTATTTGGAATAATTAGGACAGATTTTAGTTAAGGGTACGATCTATTATATTTACTGTAGGTAATAATACCAATAATAAAATATGTATAGGTATACAATGTGTAATGATAACATTAATAATCTCAAAGCGTTCAATTTGTTCTAGACCCGATTAATGTACTGCAGCTACTGAAATATAACGTGAGCTTTTATTTTATGGACGTAATATTTTAACACTTAGCAGAGCTATATTTATTTCAAATTCTGTCAAGTAATAATTGACAGATTTTTTTTTAACCTAAAATGTAATAATAAGTAGGTAATAAATAGTTGGTAGGTATTTAAATAATTAAGTTATTTCTATATTCAAATATATTTCTACATTTCTCTTTTGAATACTCCATTTTGTATCCTAAAATGTCGCATGTATTTCGAGAACATTAATTTTCCTTTTATTTTCATTCACTTCAAAGCTGCCGCGCTTTACCTAATAAAATTACAAGTAGCTACTTGAGTGTTTTTTCAGTGAAGTACTTAAATAGTTATAACATTTCTACGAAACTTATAGATTCTTAAGAATACTGTCCAGCCAGCAAAAGGGCACCTTCTAAAGGAAAGCGTTTTTAATAGAAAAGATTCAGCAGTTTTAAAATATTTAATACAAAGTCGATCTTGTGCATACCGACTTAAAAATCATTAAGGTAAGGTAGCCCGCAAAATGTAAATTTTCTTCTACACACAGCCTAACACTGACCTGGAAATTGCAAAAAACCTTTGAATACCTAAAATAAAGGGTACCGACGTATGATTTTAATTGGAGCATAATAATATTACAACTGATTATACTTACTAGCCTTGAATAATAATGCAATCTAAATATTTGACACAAACATAACTCTCAAAGATAGCACAGGGATTGAGTTAGAGACAAAGTAAAAGTTGATTGTATGTGGGGACACAAAGTCGCAATACGAAACAATTTTGTTTCGAGTTGTTAGTAATATCCACAACAACGTCTAACAAAGTTGTTTCAGCTAGATTTTCTGTGGTTTTAAGACGAGACCATAAAACATTTTTGCGAAGTATTTTGTAACAGACGTCCTAGCTTTTATTAAATTCGTTCGTGCCTTTTTGTGACAAAATAGGCACGACTTGAGCGCATTTATCAAATAAATTATGTGCTTCAGGCAACTGTCCCAATGCCTATGAGCGAAACGACTAGCTATCAACTATTTTCTCGCTCAAGAAACGTACAAAAGTACAATATTTTGGTCTCGTGTAAATAAACTAAAAGGTACATATATCATCAGTTGATCGCTGTCTGTTGACACCACCGCAGCGAGTACTCATTTTACTCACCGACAAGAGCTATCAAAGATACTCGCTCAGCGACACTCGCTTGGCGGACACTCGCTGTGAGACTCACGCTGGAACACACGCCTACCAGCGAGTATAATCGCTCGTCGTCGTCGTGCTCTCGCTGCTCGCTGCCCGCTAACTCGTTTTTAGCCGCTAGCTCTACTCGCTTCTTGTAAATCGCACAGATGGCTTAACATAATTCTTTAGATGAGAAAGTTTAATTTTTTCCATTTTTAGAAAATGTTAGTGAGCAATTTTTTTAAAATTAAAAATAAAAGCTCTCTAAGTGTCCACCCAGATAAATTAATCACGGTAAAACGAAATATTTCCAAGGTGACAGTAGAACTAAATGGTAGAAAATAGACAAAAAAAAAACGTAACTATGTACAATCTATCCGCCTCGCCTTGTCCGTCTATAGAAAATGATTGATAGTATTCCTTCGATGGTGGCTTATATTAATGATTCCGCTAAGCATTAATTACTTCCTTAATTGAAATTGATTTTCGTGCGGATGTGAACCTGAATAAAGGGTGCATCATTTGCCATCGTCACCCCTTAAGATTTCCAAGGCTTTGGTAAGTTGTATCAGTGGCGAACGGTCTATACTATATGAAACTGCGTAGATCGCCCTGAGGACACGGTGGAGCATATGGTGGAGGTCTGCCTGGTTTGGGCAGACCTCCACCGCCATGTCCTTGTGGAGGCGATCGGCGGCGGCGATCTCTCACGTCCGGCCATGGTATGGGGCGATAGTGCATGGATAGCCGTCACGCCCTTCTGCGAAGCAGTAATGCTCGCAAAGAGGGAGGTAGCACACGTGATGGAGAGACAGCATATACGCCCTCACGGCTGTAGTCGCCGCAGGAGACGCCCTGGGCGTCAGGAATCCCAAACTGATTCCTGGTCACCGTAGGCACAGGCTTGCGGATGGCGAGTAACGGAAGGCTCTCTGCCTGATAAGGACTAAGCCCTGGTCGACGGCGCGTTGTATTCCACGCGCACCTTTAAAAAATGTCAGCTCCAAATGGTGGGGTCCGCAAGGGCCGTTGCCTGCCAGGGATGTGGGTTGATCGAAAGAGATACCGTGGCCCCTGGCACACAAGCAACTGAAGCAACACGGGTGGATTTTAGTCCGTAAAAGTCTGACACGCCATTTTGTTCCACCCAGAGCGGGAAAAGTTATTTAATGATTTCCCACCCTCAAAAAAAGGATCTACAATAATAATCAGCCTGTATTGTTCCACTGCAGGGCAAACGCTTCTCTTTCCTTTTTCACTCAACTCGATCCTGGGCCAATATCAACCAATCCCTCATGTAATCGTCAAGTTCGTCCATCTACGAAAAAAAAAGAAGATAAAAATTAATTCAATTTACTGCAATGGAAATCGGCTTTCAGTGCTTGTCAATGCACTTCGACTCCCTCTATCAAGTGTGAACCGTATGTTTTAGATAATCTAGATATCAGTAGATAATCCAAAAAAAAAGATAAAATTAGGTCTCATAAAAATGCATACGATTCACACATCACAAACAAACAAATCAATGAGGCAAATCTCGCTCGGGACGTGATTTCGCGTGTCTTTTGTGTAAATGATTACGAAGTTTCACGACGTTTGCCGAAGTTTGAACATTTTCATACAAGTTAGTTGACACAATCGGCGTGAGCGAAGTTCGTCCGGCATCTCGTGCTGGATTCGTTTCAGCTTGATCAGAGCTTAACTTATCTTGTTTGAAATATAATTTGTTAAAATCAAGTAATGAATTGATGTAAGGAGTTTTTAAGAAAATGTAACAAAAATTTCAATCAGTGCGATGCTAGTTTGTAAACTATGACATATCACATCACGACTTGTTTCCCTGAAGGATTAGGCAGGGTGTAGGTACACCCTCATTTCGCTAGTTATATTTAAGTCCCATGTAATATGGGGCGTGCCTATTGCCATCAATCGGGCACAGCTCCAGACTCCGGGCTGCCACTGAGTAATTCCAGAAAGGAAAACCTAATAACAGTGTCCCCGACCTGGGAATCGAACCTAGGACCTCATGGTCAGCAGTAACCCTTGCGACCACTAGACTAATGAAGTTGTCGAAATTGTAAAATATTTTAAAAAATAACCTTCATTATTATTTTCTGTCACAGAAATCGTTGGCGTGAACGGGATGACCCGTCGTGGCACGACGAGCAGCTGCCTCAGTCGTCTTCATCGGGCACCCACATGTTCGTCATGTACGTCAGTCAGACGTGGTCTGACGACAGCGCCGCGGTCGTGTACTCCCGCCGCGCCCGTCCGCGCCTTGTCAGTGCGAACCCACCTTAACTAACGGACAAAACTGAAATCTCAAGATTTTGTGTATACAATGAATTAAATTATATATTTAATGGGTTCCTTTTTTATTTATTTGCAGGATATTGTATGTGTAATCGAGCGTATATTAAGGGTTAAATTTAATATTCTACCAGAACTCGCAGAACACATGGCCGATGGGGCCGAAAGGTTCTGGAGTGGCGACCGCGTACCTGAATACCGCGTAGATGAATCGATGACCTTGTGAAGGCCGCAGGAATCCGCTGAATGCGAGAAGCGTAGAACCGGTCGAAGTGGAGGAGCTTGGGGGAGGCCTATGTCCAGCAATGGACGTCTTTCGGCTGAAATGATGATGATGATGAAAACGGACACAACCTACATAATGGAATTAACATAAATCATAAACATACATCAGTACATTTTTAGTTCCATCTTTGTTGTGTGTTGAGTAGATGGCCCAGCGGTAACAGACGTGAATTATCGTATTGCAGGCTGTATGTTCAAACTTCAAACCTAGTCAGGAGTTTGACTTTGTTTAAAGCACACCACTGCTCTCAAAACGGTGATGGAAAACATCGTGAGGAAAGTAGTATGTCCTAGAACCAAACATTTGAAGATATGTGACATCTACCAACCCGCACTGGGACCGCGTGATGGATTACCGCCCACACCCACTCATTGAGAGGAGGCCTATGTCTGAGCAGTGTGAAAATTATAGGTTGGTTGTGATGCTTTGTTGTGTTGGTAATAGGTATTCAAAAACCGAAAGACCACTGACATATAAGAGGACTGTGAAACAGGAACATTTTCAAACTGCTGTTCTGTTGTGCTATTTAATCTTGTTTACCATTATGGTAGGTGTCCGTGGTGTTTTTGTTTTGGGTAATGGTTCGTACCCATTAAAAAAATATAATACATGGAATTGAAAATGGTAGTACTCCAATACCGTGGATACTACACCATTGTGCAGTACCCACGGTATTATAGCACTTCCAGTTTTAAAATTATATGTAATTAAATTACCTACTAACAAATTGGTTTTTGATCCATAAAATAAATGATATGATTTAAAAAAAAAAAACCTAAAACTAAATAGGTAACCGACTTCCGAAAAACACTACAAAGTGAAAAATAACTTTAATTTCTTAAGTAGGTGAAGTTTTAATTTTACACTTTTTGCTATAGTACCTACCCCGCACCAATTCTAAATTTCATCATCCTTGGGGTACCGATCCTCAAAGTCAATCAATGAATCAAATCAAAACAATTAATATTTATTTATGCGATAGCAGCAATTGCGGTGAATTTGCTGTAATTTCTTGAAGAGCTCCGTTGGTCTGTCTCCGAAACTCATCATCAGATCTATTTGAAAAAATGGGACCATTTCGGAACAAACTCCTTTGAAACAAAAAAAGAATTTCGCAAATTCGTCTAGGTATATATTGCGGAGTTATGCCCGAACATACATACATAAAAAAAAAACTCCTGAATTGATAACCTACTAATTTTTGAAATCGGTTTAAAAGAGAATGAATTTCGTAAACCAAAAGGCGGCAACCCGAACACCGACGCTTCCGCAAGCAGTGACATCTACTGTTACGCATTACGAACACTCAATACATTACAAGCAAACGTTGCAAGTTAGTCTCCGTCTCATGTTTAAACAATAAACCAAGCGTGGGTTTTCCCGCTGCAGCTGGCCATGCAGATTAGTTTGTCAACAAACATTCAATGGTGCACGGTCTACGAAAATTAATTAGAACACCGACGCTTCCGCAATGAGTGACATCTACTGTTACGCATTACGAAAACTCAATACATTACAAGCAAACGTTGCAGGTTTAAACAATAAACGAAGCGTGCGTTTTCCCGCTGCAGCTAGCCATTCAGATTAGTTTGTCAACAAACATTCAATGGTGCACGGTCTACGAAAATAAATTAGATAACGGTTTTTATGGTGAGTTAATAGTAGGATTCCTAAGATGAAAGAAGTCTTTCATTATAGTCAAGTTAATTGAAAATAGTTTTTTTAGTAAACATTAAGTATGAATTAAAGTATCAATAAGTAAAATAATAATAAAAGTTAAGTTTTGAATGTGAAAGTTTGTTTGGGGCGAAATCATCGGGGGCAATGTCAGGTACTTACTATTTAGAACATCTATCTAAACAACACGACGGTTCCAACGATACGAGTATCTCGATTTTTTTGATGAACATATACATAGCCTGTTAAAATCATAACCGAAATAAATAAATGTGACTTTGCCGTAGTCAGGTAAAAATTAAAACTTACAAGGTTTGCAGTAACATATCCATTAAAAAAAAAAAATGGAAATCCTGAAGAAATTTCTCAAAAACACTTACTCATTAATAAATATGCACAAGAAAGTTAATTTTCAACGATTTGTCCAGTCGACGATTCAAATGCCAAATGTTTACTATTAGCGTTGAATTTACCGCGATCTGTACCTACATCTATCTAAAACGCATTCAAGAGCAATACTTGTCAATCATAATCATCATCATCATCAAACAGCCTATAACGTTCCCACTGCTAGGACAAAGGCCTCCTCTCGGTGAAAAAGAGTAGGCCGTATTCAACCACGCGGGCCCAGTGAGGGTTGGTAGATGTCACATGTCTTTGAATTTTTGGTTCTAGGACATGCCAGTTTATTCACGATGTTTTCCTTCACCGTTTTGAGAGCAGTGGTGATGAAATAATTTACGCAAATTAAAACGCCTGTCTGTGTTCGAACCTACGACCTACTCGTAAATCGCGGGCATTACCACTGGGCCACCACTGCTCTGCCATCAATATTCCATAGCAATGATGGCACTGACAACTCTTGAACGCAGTTATATTGGTAAAATTCGTCGTTAATCTTTTTGGGTACAAAAGAACCATCCCTGAGATGCATCAGCTGTGATTTCCCACCATTGTTGAGGAAAATAGTCCGCTCCCAAATAAGTAGGTAAGCGGTAAGCTTACAAATTTGCGCGCTCGTTAATGGATTTACCGTTTAAACCCCTTCATTTATGTTCAGTGACTATTGATTATAATAAGGAAATTGTTAGAGTAACTTATAATTATATTGGATTGGTACCTAGGTACCTACTTGGAATAATTGTGCATTCGGTCTGATGATTAAACAATATCAAGGTAAAAATGCAAAAAAGTGACGCGCACGGTTCACACGCTAAAACAATTCCTATTGATCAAAATGTTTATAGGTATGCCATTGTGGTTCCTATCTGATTATTGTATCTACATATTATTTATAATTTTCATTATGATTTATGTAATTTGAATTGATTTTGTAATCATCATCATCATCATTTCAGCCGGAAGACGTCCACTGCTGGACATAGGCCTCCGCCAATTTGGGGGGGCTTGCCATAATCGCCACGCTTGGCAGGTGGGTTGGCGATCGCAGTATGGTGGTAAAATGCATAGAGAACGCTGCTGCCCATTCTCTAGTAAGTCCCTTAGTCGCCTCCTACGACATCCACGGGAAGAGATGGGATGATGCTATTCTTTACGTCCGGCACCACACGGTACCCAGTAGATATGTAGTGCTGAAAAATTCAAACCACTCAAAGTGCACTTGTACATTATAACCGATTTCCCATGAGTTTGCTCTTGCAATTTCTGCGAGACGAGACATAGCCGCTATACATATACGTATACATCGTATTATTTAATATTTAAATTATGTGTAATTCAGTGTCAATTTCAAAAATGAACCACCATGGCACTTTTGTACTATCAAAGTTCTTTGTTTTTGTACTGTGTTATGTGTATACCTAATTTAATTTATTTTGTGTTAATTCAGATACAAATGATTGTTAGTGAATAAATGACATGACTTGACATGCAGCCGGTGAACTGATAACCTGGATAACACGTTTTTATAACTGCGCACTTGAGGCTGACAAAGTCAAAAGCTTGTCAAGATTGAATTCACCGGCCCGCTACGCATTTCACCACTGACGCCTGTCAGTACAGTCTGGTATTTTCGTTTAAAATACTGTTGCCGACGCTACCAATGCAGACATCAAGTCAATATTTTGACGTTGACAGGTACACAGAAATGAAAATCGGATTCTATGAGCACGTGGTACAGCAAACACCGGGTGGTTCCCGCATTGTCGTTGTGGGGGGGCTCAGTAACCGTGGATTCCGGCCACGGTGAAGCCAAGAGGAACCCAAAGGTGGGGCCGCTCGTCAGGGCTTTTGCCTCAAAGCCGACGACGTAGCGGCCAAAAAGTAGGTTGCGGTGAGGTGCACCGCAACTGAGGTGGGCCGCGATGTCGAATGGGAGGCATCGCGGCTGAGGGTTACGGGCTGCGGTAGAGGAGGAGTGCCGGTGCTTCTGAGCAGCGCTCTTCCCTTCCGTGGCCTGGACGGGGCCGCCACCGTTTGATGGCGGACGCGGTGGGGCCGCAGGGGAAGAGGAGTGTCGGTATGGCGTTAGCCGCTCTCCCTATCCCCTGCGGCCGAAAAGTGGTAGACGGGACGGCGTGTTGTGTTCCACACGCGCGCCGTCAAAGATGTCAGCAACCACCGGTGGGGTCCGCAAGGGCCGATGCCTGCCAGGGGTGCGGGTTTGTTCGAAAGAGATACCACGGCCCCTGGCATACGGGCTACTGAGAGAACACGGGTGGGTTTTAGTCAGTAAAAGTCTGACACGCCCTCCTGTTCTACTCAGCAGGAGAAGTCATTTGATGATTTCACACCCAAAAAAAAAAAAAAAAACCTAATCATGTATTTGCCCAGTTTGGAAAAAAAATACTACCATTGGTAAGGAAAACGATCCGTTTTTGTTTAAAGAAACCGACCACAACACGATGCAAATCTACATTTTGAGATACTGGCATGACTACTGCCGCCATCTAGTGGGTTGCCTTCGCAAATTTGTATTTCAAAATCGTATATTTTATCCTTTCACTATCCCAAGTAGTTTATCCTTATAACGTAAATAAAGTACCATCAACATAATAGTCAAGTAAAGTAAGTAATCCTGGTAAAAAGTACTAAAAGCGACTGCTTTAATACCTTTTACCCATTATCATAAAGCTCTAATATAGAAATGTAAAATAGACGTAGGTACAATAGTTTAGTACCTAAGTATACAAGAAATAATATTAATGGACACCGAAACAGAATAGATAGATAAACCTGCAATTACGCAAACATATTGGACTTGGCTTTTCCGAGTCGTTAAATTTTATCCATTGTTCCTTATTCATTTTCAAATTAAATGTAATTAAAATCACCGTGTCGGAGGCTTGAAAACTTTAACGAACCAAAAGTTTTGATGCGCAGGCTGCTAGCACTACAACCTCGGCCACAGATTGCTGCAGGTATTTTGGTACCATTTATGGTTCACGCTATTCTAAGGTTGAAAACAATACATCGAATGCTTATAAAAAAACGAGCCAAAAATAAAATAGTTCCGAGCTTTATACACGACAACGAGTACGGTTTCAAATGTGTATTTTAAAACTAACAACAAACATGACACCACAACGAGTGTATCCCTACTTCTATAGTCAAACAAATACAACAATGAACGAAACACAAAAACTAAAAAGTCAAATCATTAGATGGGACCAGGACTTACCTAATCCGGAGATTACACTGCGTCAGATAGGAAACGGCGACCTCACCTAGTTTAAAAAAAATATGATAGACGTGTAAAAGTGTTTGTACAAACCTACTTACAGAAATAAAATCATTTAATTTTATCATTTATCAAAAGAAATGGCAGAATAATTGGGAGCGGAGTGATTCAAAATTTAAATTACAGTGAGGATGATGAACGAAAGATTGAATCAATAAAAAATACCGGATTTAATTCACACATGATTAAATAGAACAAAAATAACGGCAAGTTTTGTTACAGAAATTCAGTCAGTTTTCGACAAAAACACGAAATCCAACTAAATACATGCAATAAATGCATGGATGGTTTTCAAACTTTGTTGATATATCCGCGGCAAAACCTTTGTTCGCAATGGCTATTTCAAATATTTAGAATGTTGGATTCGTGCGGTTTCACAATCAACAAGAGTCGACTAAACACACGATTAAATAAACAGATCTGGACAGAATCAGACTTAGTTTTGATTTAAATTCTTATGGAGTGATGGGTGATTTGAAACAGATATTTTCGGTTACTATTTCCGTGAATCACGGAAATTGCTTTATTATTCAGGTTTGTTTGAAATGGTGATGACATATGAATGGTAATGAAGTACGTAGATATTTAAGACGAATGAGATAAAGAATCAAAATCAAAAGTCATATATGCAAACTAGGCTCTCTGTCAGCACTTTTTGAACGTCAAAATTACATAAGACAGTCCCCTCAAAACGCCCGCCCTGCACCGCTTCCTAGTGCTTTATCTGGAAAATGAAGCGGCGCAACAAACTCCCCAGCAGCACAGCTGTCTGATAAGTTATATGAATGAACTACAAGGTTTAGGTAATTGTGGTCAAAAATAGTGGTAATGAATTAAGTAGTTTTAGGATTTAAGCGTGAAAAATAACATGTGATGATTGATAACATAAAGAATTCATTGTAGCAAAATGTTACTAGGCGCATTATAGCTTCCCAACCCTAATGCATTACTATTATCTAAAACCGCTGTAATTTATGTTGTGAAACACTGCTTGTTCGTATATTAGTACTAGCTGACCAGACAGATCTTGTACCTGTTCCCTAGAACTCGATCGCAGCGCCATCTATCGGTTACAATTGTGTATCTTAACCTTGTAGAGACTCACTCAAACACACACAAAAATGTTCATCGGAATTGGTCAAGACCTTTACGAGGAGTTCAGTGACATAGTACAAGAGAATCCAAGTAGGATTTTCCTGTCCCACGAATCCGACTAATATTATAAATGTGAAAGTTTGTATGTTTAGATGTTGGATGTTTGTTACTCAATGACGCAAAAACGGCCGAACGGATTTGGATGAAATTAGGCACATAAATAGTTTATAACCTGGATTAGCACGAAGGATATTTATTATCCTAGTAGTTATGTTCCCGTGGGATAATTTTGCGACCTTCACGCGGGTGAAGCCGGTGGCAAAAGCTAGATAAATATATAAAGATAAAATGGTTTTGTATCATTTCGCATGGGCACTCAAAACCGTCGTTTATTAGAGAATATTCATCCGTTCTAGAATTCTAAATGTCCCTTGATACCTAAACGTGATTCTAAGTTACATGTTTTTTCTCCCTACCAAGATAAATAAAATCACATAACAAGCAATTGAGCGAAAGTCAACACTACATTTTATTGTTTTCTTTTCATGTCTTATCACTATACTGCGAATGTTTGTTCTGTGAAAAACAATATTCAGTAGATTGAACAATAAGGTGTATCAACTCCTACCGACGCGACGAGTATTAAGAGCTCGTATGAGAAATAGGTGGATCACAAAAACTGGGTCGCACCGAAAGATCTCAAAACTAACAAAAATTGCGTCGCACTGAGTTACCACGAAGCAAGTGGATTACACAATTTTGTCACAAAAATAATTTAAATAATAGCAAACAATAGTTAATTTATCAAGTTACATTTCATTACAAAACATCCATAGGTTTCTTACTAAACTTCAACTATAAAAATTATCAGTATATAGTACAAAATCTAGATTCTCATGTTTATGATGTGAAATGCTAAAACGTCTTCACCAATTGGGACATGGGCCGAAAACTTATGAAAGTATTTTTGTGCCCGTATCCCATCACTACCGTACACTTTAAACGGATTTACAAAACATAAGTTTTGTAAATTCGTTTACTGTTTACAGTTGTCAAAGTCCTCCTCCAACCTTCTTTATTCTAGTCTCTCTCTGGCCGCTCTGCCCCATGTGGTTCCAGTGACCTGTCTGATACTATCACCCCACCTTTTCTGTGGTCTACCTCTCTTTCTTTGGCCGTTTCATGGGAACCACTGGGTAACTGTTTTGCTACATTTGTCATTCCCGTAATCATTTGTCCAGACTAGGTTTAGCCTACCACTGTGCTACAACTATTAGCCGTTGTGACCTACTACACAATCAAGCCAATTTATACACAAAGTGGTATATGTGAGACCCAAAGGTGGTGTAGAACTAACACTGTTCGGATAGTCTCTGAACACCGCCTCTGGGTTGAATTCAAGGAGATTTTAAATATAAATAAAATTTCAACACTGTTAATCTAATGATTATAACAAGTTTATTGTTTCAGCTTATTTGCTTCGATATGCGGTGACACGAGTATTTGTAATAAGAATATGCAGATTATACCAGGTACCTCTAAGAGTTAGGAGACATGTCATAAAAACCCAATAAGTAAACTTTGCCCGACTTGACGATCAAACTCCTCGCGTTCAGCAGTCACCAACTCATGGCAGACATAATTTAAAAGGAAAAAGAAGAAATGAGTTTTATTCAAAGTCGTGATTTCTGTTGACATAATTTTCCGGACTTTTAATCTGCACTTCAAAAGTCATCATGGCGGAATAACCGACGTTGACATAAATCGTTAATTTTGCCTAACAAGCGTACATGAATCGGCTCCGCTTTTGTTGATATATTTTCCCCAAAATATCTCAAGGATACTAAATACTTACGTATTTGTAACTTTTAATGGTAAAAAAGGTAAAAAGCTCAGCAATAATTGGGTATAACACTAAATAACACCGGTAGCTTGGACCCTGCTCCCGATACCGGCGGACCACAATTTTTTATATTTTTAAATGTTGTTTGATAAGAATAAGAATAAGCATAATATTTATTTGCTGTAAAACATGGTATAAAAAGTATTAAGTCATTTTTATTAAAATATTTAAAAATGTAGTTAATAAGGATAGACAATAAATAAATGACAATAATTGGGTATAACATAATCGAAATGGTTAGTAATCGTGTCCTCAATTAATAATTTTTATATACTTATATGATGATGATGTGTCGATCGTACCGTGTCTATTATTATTATATTAAGTTTAAAGAGCACGATAAAACAAAAAATATCACGCAAACAAATACCTCTGAAAAGGAAAAAAACATCGTAGGTTATGTATTGTCCCTTTAAGTTTCATAAGAAGCTTTTTATAATCACGTCGGGCATCGTTGCGTCGTGGGTCGGTCAATGAAAACGCCAAACAGTTGAGGCGCAGCACATTTGAATGTATTATGCCATTGCTAAAAGGCTAACATTTTCTTTTCTAAAAGGATCTTTACCTAAACTCTACCGATACAGATCTGGATATTCAGAAACTTTTAGAGTTAGACTCTTCGGCTAATTAGGCTACTAAGTTTGTAGTACATGCTTAGCATTAGGATATTAAATTGGTATACGTTTTACTTGATTTGTATTCTAACAGACGAGACGACGCAACGCATCAGACCCGAGTGTTTATGAACCGAAAGCAGGTATTTGATTTTATCAGATATATTATTCAGTTAAAATGTCAATGGTACGCGTATTTAGTTTTTATTTGTCTTATACAGCGTCGGACTGCGATATCAAAAAACTATTTATTTCGTTTGCAACATAGATTTCATTTTGGAAATAAAAATAAACGTTATACTCAAACAGATTGTTTCTAAATACAACCAAAAAAAATGTAGTTTTTAAAGTATTTGTGCAGGACATTAAGTAAACATCGGCCCTTACCCAGACCGAGATAAACTCAAATATTGTGTGGCTATTGGCGAGGACTGTTTTCTTTCAATCCCAATCGTGGTTGTCTGGTCAAATATCAAGAGTATTTACGCTACTTTTCTTTTGCACAATACAATTACTAATACGCGTTCACAATGTAAATGGTTACAAGGTCGGGAAGCCTAAGTACACACTTTAATGCAAAATCTGAATAATTTTGATGGATATTCAAAAGCATGGCCTTTATTTCAAACATAAAAGGCACTTTTGAACGTCAAAATTGACATTAAAATAGAATTGATTCTAGTCGCACCTAAAAAAAGGTGGTTTCGTGCAGTAGAATAGTAGGAAGTATCTAGGATTCGTTGGGTGAAAATACTTAGTTTTAAAACACTATTTGTATTGGAACGTGGTTCTTTTCTTCGGCAGGGAACGAAACTGTGGCGATCAGGATGATCCGGGGATATCGCACGATCTCCGGTGAGGCGGCGGGCCTCCTTGCCGGATTACCGCCATGGGATCTGGAGGCAAAGGTCCTCGCGCAAATATGTGAGTGGCGCGAGGAGGCCAAACGCCGGGGCGTAACTCCGCTGCCGCAGCAAATCGCGGCACAGCGGACAGAGCTCCGGCGGGATCTCATGGTGACATGGAGAGAGCGATTGTCGGAACCCAGTGCTGGGCACGCCACGATTGCGGCGGTAAGTCCCCTCTTTGAGGAGTGGTTTGAGAGGCGGCATGGCGTTCTCACCTTCCGCCTGACGCAGGTCCTCACCGGACACGGTTGTTTCGGGAGGTTCCTGTTTCGGATAGGGCGGGAGGAAACGCCCGGGTGTTTCCACTGCGAAGATCGCCCTGAGGACACGGTGGAGCACACGGTGGCGGTCTGCCCTGCTTGGGCGGAGCACCGCCGTGTCCTCGTGGATGCGATCGGCGGCGGCGATCTCTCGCGTCCGGCCCTGGTCCAGGCCATGGTACGGAGCGAGAGGGCATGGGGAGCCGTCACCTCCTTCAGCGAAGCAGTGATGCTCGCGAAGAGGGAGGCGGCGCACGTGAGGGAGAGGCAGCATATGCGCCTTCGCGACCCCAGCCGCCGCAGGATACGGAGACGCCCTGGGCGTCGGGAATCCCAGGCCGATTTCCGGCCACCGTAGGCATGGGCTTGCGGACGGCGAGTAATGGGTAGCTCGCTATCCGGTAAGGACCAAGCCCAAGTCGACGGCGCGTTGTGTTCCACACGCGCCTCAAAGAGATGTCAGCACAAAAAGTGATGGGACCCGCAAGGGTCGATGCCTGTCAGGGGTGCGAGTTTGTTCGAAAGAGACACCACAGCCCCTGGCTTAAGGGCTACTGAAGGAACACGGGTGGGTTTTAGTCAGTAAAAGTCTGACACGCCCTCCTGCTCCACCCAGAGCGGGAGAAGTTATTTGATGATTTCCCACCCAAAAAAAAAAAAAAAAAAAAGGTAGCACTACTATACTCCAAGATCCCAGAGCTTTCTGACATAACTTATTTTCACAAAGATGAAGCCTTAGGTTCTGAATAGTGGCTTCATGTACTTTTAATACCTGCGTGTTTGTGGAGTTCGCTCAGTGACATCTGGGCAGGTACCAGGTGAGAAAGGTAACTTAAAATAAGTGTTACTTTACTTAAATTTACATGGCTAATTTTTATATATATTGTAGCATATTCTCTGAAGTAATATCAAAAGTATCAGACGCTTTCCATGGACCGGAACTTTTGTCAGACGCTTTAAAGCTCTCAAAAGTATTTGAACCACGTCGACAGTCGATCACGTACTCAGCTCGTGATGCCGCTCACTCCACAGGATGCCGATCACGTATGGAATACGTGACCAATTTTCATATAGCTGGTTAAAAATCACGAATTCAAATTGTGTTCGGCGCGTAACCTGGGTTTTTTTTTTTTTTTTTTTTGGGGTGGGAAATCATCAAATGACTTCTCCTGCTGAGTAGAGCAGGAGGGCGTGTCAGACTTTTACTGACTAAAACCCACCCGTGTTCCCTCAGTAGCCCGTATGCCAGGGGCCGTGGTATCTCTTTCGAACAAACCCGCACCCCTGGCAGGCATCGGCCCTTGCGGACCCCACCAATGGTTGCTGACATCTTTGACGGCGCGCGTGAGGAACACAACGCGCCGTCCCGTCTACCACTTTTCGGCCGCAGAGGATAGGGAGAGCGGCTGACGCTATACCGACACTCCTCTTCCCCTGCGGCCCCACCGCGTCCGCCATCAAACGGTGGCGGCCCCGTCCAGGCCACGGAAGGGAAGAGCGCTGCTCAGAAGCACCGGCACTCCTCCTCTACCGCAGCCTGTAACCCTCAGCCGCGATGCCTCCCATTCGACATCGCGGCCCACCTCAGTTGCGGTGCACCTCACCGCAACCTACTTTTTGGCCGCTACGTCAATGGCTTTGAGGCAAAAGCCCTGACGAGCGGCCCCACCGTTGGGTTCCTCTTGGCTTCACCGTGGATGGGAGACCACGGTTACTAAGCCCCCCCGCAACGACAATGCGGGAACCCACTCGGGGGGGGCGCGTAACCTGGGTCGAGCGGGTTTCTTCACCTACACGCAAGTGTATCGTTCACCGGTTTGTGGTGCGGGGTATGCCGTGAGGAGGCATATTGTCTCTGGCGGGCGGCGGTGGCGTGGCGTGGTATTATTAGGGTTGTATTGTTGGTAAGAGTTTTATTTTTCATTTTTGCATAGGTACAGTTAATCAAAGCGTTTCAGAGCGAGTGAGACATCCATCGGTCCATGGGTAGTCTATTGTGTATGAGTTTAAATGTGTAGGTGCCATGTATAAATATCCATTTATAAGTAGTTATTACATCGTTTTAGATAATATAGGATAAGTTTTTACCCAGTGCGCAAACTGTAACCATGAATTCAGCATATCATTGTAGACCCTCCAGCGCAGATTTTTTTTTTCAGTTAAACAAAAAAAAACAGCTATTCCTTACATTTGACCGCATAGGTATTACACTTTTCTGTGATACAGCTGATTCTTTTTGTATAACCGATCAAAAATGAGAAAACTCTTAGAAACAATACAACAAGTGTGACAGAACGAGTCGAGTCTGTATAGCAGTGCTGTCAGAAAATGAGAAAAATGTCACAAATAGACTGTATAACTCTGCAACGCAAGGGTGAGTATTATTCGCGTGTGTATTTTTTTTTTTGGGTATTAAAAATACAAGAATGTTCTGAGATGTGACTGAAATGTATCTAAGATTAAGCCTAGTGTATTTACAATTATTGAGGTAGGTATCGATTTATTCGTTATTTTAGCACTCTTTTATAAGACAATACTAAAAATGGCAACTATACAACCTTCAGGCAGCCCTCTAGCTTACATTATTTTAAATATCTGTTTACATGAATGTAGGATGAGTGTTTGTTCTGAGTGTTAAACCTATGAGGAATGGAATGCAATGCATGAGAGAGAGAGAAGGAACGATAGTGCGAGAGGGAGAGGGAAAGATGGCGGATTTTGAACGGCGAAGCAAAAGGAGGAAGAGTTACAAAACGAAGTTAGCATATTTTTATGAAGAATTACGAGCATTTTCATGTACCAGTGTTCTGCAAAGTTATATTAAACCACAAGTAATTTATCTCAAAATATTTTATTTGCCCGCAATCCCCATTCTACAATTTTGGGGGCTCGTCCGGGATAGCGGGCACGTGGTTTGAAGAAAAACCGAAAAAACGACGAATAATCACGACGAAGACGCATTACGAGGACGGAAGACGCATGTCGAAGACGAAAAACGCAATTGAAGCCGATCCAAGTGAAATTCACCATAATCGAACGGCGATGACGGAAAACAAAGACCCATTGTTCAACATGTTTGAAGTGACCCAGTTCAGTGGTGAAGACCATTCTTATCCATCTACGAAATGGGCTCAAGATCTCGATGACAACGCGGAGATATTTGGATGGTCAGCGCAGCAACGGCTGATCATTGCTCGTAGGTCATTGACGGGAACAGCAGGGCTGTGGTTGAAAACTGAAAAAGTACACAAAACCTACGAAGAACTAAAGGCAGCCGTGTTGAAGGAATTCCCGGACGCTGCGAACACCAAAGAAATGCACGAGATGATGGCGGCGCGTAAGAAACACAAAGACGAATCCTATTATCAATTCATGCTAATAATGAAAGAAATGGGGAAGCGAGCCAAATTCCCCGATTACATAGCAATCCAGTATATTATAGACGGAATTTCAGATCTGGAAACCAATAAGGCTATACTTTATGGCGCATCCACCTACCCGGCATTGAAAGAAAAGTTATTGCTTTATGAAAATATAAAGAAAAAAGCTGCTAGACAGAAAGCCGAACGACCTGCAAAACAAGCCTCTGCATCAGGAACTGACCCGTCGTGCTATAACTGTGGGGAGAAAAATCATAAAGCAAGCGCATGCCGAAACGGGGTAAAATGTTTCAAGTGTAATCAATTCGGCCATATTAGTTCTAAATGTACAAGTCCGAGCGAAGCAGGAAGCGGCGGAAATTCGGTCCGTACAGCAACGTCGGTAAAACAGCCAAGAGCGGCCGGATCGACCAATCAGCAGTCACCGCAGGCGTATTCGTCGGTAAAGCAGTTCGACGCCGTCGCCGGTACGAAGAAACATTCGGCTATGTTCGGGATTACGACGGCACCCGAAGACGGATCAAGCGGCCATGAAGGTTGCAATTGCAAACCATCGGATGACGTAGATGTCATGCAGATTGTAAACAAACCAAGTGACCGGCTTAATAGGGCGATAAAATCCGTAAAAATAGGTGACAAAACAATAAGTGCGTTGGTAGATACGGGCAGTGACGTTAATCTAATATGTGAGGACCTGTGGAACGACTTAAATGTGCCGTGTAGCAATGATAATACGATGTTATCCGGACTCGGACTGTCGAAAGTAAGATCATGGGGAAAGATTACGTTAAGTTTACAAATAGACAGTAAGAGTTATTCAGATGTAATGTTCTATATAGTACCTAAAGGGTCTATGCCCTACAAACTTATTATCGGGCAGGAATTTCTGCAAAATGTTGTGATGGTAGTTCGTGAGGGTGCAGTGTTATTGTTGTCACAAGATGAAGAATGGTTGGCTAGGGTGAACTGTTGTGTAAGAGGTGTGGATGTTACAGGTCATATCTCCAATCCCAGCATAAAAACGGAAGTTGAGCGGCTGATTGAAGAGTACAAGCCTGTTCAGGCAAGAGAAGCTCCAATCGAGATGAAGATAGTGTTGAAAGACGACGTGCCAATAGCCCAGCGACCACGAAGGATATCACACATGGAGCAAAAGGTAGTAGAACAACAAATAAATGAATGGTTGCAAAATGGAATAATACAGGTGAGTTTTTCAGAGTATTCTAGCCCGTTGGTACTTGTGAAAAAGAAAGACGGGTCTACCCGAATTTGTGTAGATTACCGTTTATTAAATAAGAAGATTGTAAAAGATGAATTTCCATTGCCAATCATTGATGATTTGATTGATAACCTGAAAGATGCAAAAGTATTTAGCGTGTTGGACCTTAAAAATGGATTCTTCCATCTTAGGGTAAGCAAGGAGTCAGTGCAGTATACATCTTTCATAACACATCATGGGCAATTCGAATTTCTGCGTGCTCCTTTTGGTCTGTCCATATCACCTAAATATTTTATGAGATTTGTCTCCATTATTTTCAGAGAATTGATAGCAAAAGGAATTATGGCGATATTTATTGATGATATTGTGATTCCGGCTGAGACAGAAATTCAGGCTCTAGAGAGGCTTACTCGGGTGTTAGAAGTAGCTTCACAACATGGACTTGAAATAAATTGGAAAAAGGTGAAATTGATTAGCCGTGAGATTGAATATCTGGGTCATTTGATCAAGAATGGTGAAGTTAGACCTAGTCCAGAAAAAGTGCAAGCCGTCTCAAGGTATCCTGAACCTACAAATGTTAAACAGGTTATGAGTTTCATTGGACTAACATCTTATTTCAGGAAATACATCAAAGATTATGCTAAGATTGCTAGACCATTAACAAATTTGTTAAGAAAGGATGTTCCATTTAAAATTGAAGATGAACAACGATGTGCTTTCAATTCATTGAAGGAAAAACTGTCCAGTGATCCAGTATTGAAAATATATAACCCAAACTTACCAACGGAGTTACACACCGATGCATCCAGTCATGCTTTGGCTGCAATATTACTGCAATTGCATCCAGATGAAGAGCTGCACCCTGTGCATTACATGAGCCATAAGACAACCGATGCTGAAAGTAAATACTCAAGCTACGAGCTGGAAGCACTTGCGGTCGTGGAAGCTGTCAGGAAGTTTAGACACTATTTATATGGTATCCCTTTCAAAATCGTTACAGATTGTAAAGCGTTTGAACAGACATTAAAGAAGAAGGATTTGACACCAAAAGTGGCTAGATGGGCATTCATGCTAGATGAGTATGACTACGAGATTGAACATCGAGCTGGCAGTAGGATGCAACATGCAGATGCTCTCAGCAGAAATCCATTTGTTGCGGTGGTGAGCCTGCAAGAAGAGATACGACTGCGACAGGAAACAGATGAAGAACTCAATGCCATCAGACAGCTGATTTTGAAAGACGGTCTATATCATGACTTTTGGATAGATAAAGGTATTTTGTACAAGGGTGAAGAGAAACGATTAGTAGTTCCGAAGATTATGGAGAAAGAAATTATAAAGAGAGTACACCTAAACGGTCACTTTTCGATAAGAAAGATGAAGGAAGCTATAGGAAAAGATTACTACATAAGAAACATGGATAAAAGGATTGAGGAAGTAGTTTTAAGTTGCATACCTTGTTTATTAGCAACAAGAAAAGAAGGAAAACAAGAGGGCTGTTTGAACCCAATAGATAAAGAAGGAATACCTCTGCATACTTTGCATTTAGATCATGTAGGACCATTTGATGAAACTAGAAAACAATATAACTATATACTTACCATGATCGATGCATTCACGAAGTTTACCTGGCTTTTTCCTACCAAGTCCACAACAAGTACAGAAGTGTTAAATAAATTAAGACTTCATCAGCAGGTTTTTGGTAACCCTACTAGGATCATAACAGACAGAGGCACAGCTTTCACCAGTGGAGAATTTGAAGAGTATTGTAAAGAAGAAGATATCCAACATGTCAAGATTACTACTGGAGTACCTCGAGGGAATGGACAGGTAGAGAGAATCCATCGTGTATTAATACCTATGCTAACCAAGCTGTGTATAGAAGATAAATCTTTGTGGTACAAGCATGTGAGTCGTGTCCAGAGAGCCATTAACAGCACCTACCAGAGATCTATAAACACCACTCCATTCCAATTACTGATAGGAACAAAAATGAGATGTAAAGAGGATATTGACATAGTTACCCTATTGCAGCAAGAAGTTATCAACAGTTATGATGAAAATAGAGAGAAGGTAAGGTTGAAAGCCAAGCAACAAATTCAAAAAGTACAAGATGAGAATAAAGAGACTTATAATGAGAAGAGGAAACCTAGTTCATTATATGAGCTAGATGATTTGGTTGCAATTAAGAGAACTCAGTTTAGCCCAGGTCTAAAAGTGAAACCTAAATTCCTGGGACCTTATAGGATTACTAAGATCAAGCGAAATGACAGATACGACGTGGAGAAACTGTATGATACCACGGAAGGGCCAAAGAGAACGTCTAGTTCGGCTGATAACATGAAAAAATGGCCAAGTAAGGACGAATGAATAGTGGTTGGTTTGTTGTTTGATTATTATTTTTATTTCTTTTTTAAAAGGTGGCATGTTTGTGTATAATTAGCTGTGTCCAAATAGCACTGCACAGTATCCTTACGAATACCATGTTATGTGTTTATACTGCTAAGTGATACATTTGAGTTTGGGTAGTACAAGGTTAATTTTGTAATGAAAAATAAGGTTTAGTGCTGATCTCAACTGTTTTTGTTTTTCTTCTATTGTAATTTGGTAAGCAGATACAACAGTATTGTTTCATTATGTTAAACGCAGTTAAGTTCTTAAAATGTAATAAGTTTTTCTGTACTTAGTAACTTTCTATTGTGTGTTCTTGTATAGGCACTAACAAGAATTTAGATTCTATCATAGTGTTCAATGTTCTGATTTAGTAATTATGTGTAAAGTGTAAAACGTGATGGGTTGGGAGTAACTAGATTGTTTAAGTTAAGATATGGTGCATTTGGGAAGTTATGTCAGTTGCAGTGAGAGTGTATAGCTGGTTTATGAATGAGGTTTGGAAGAGTAGTATGTGTGGAGAGTATGCATATCAGGGGACAGATATGGGAGCAGGATGACCGAATGTAGGATGAGTGTTTGTTCTGAGTGTTAAACCTATGAGGAATGGAATGCAATGCATGAGAGAGAGAGAAGGAACGATAGTGCGAGAGGGAGAGGGAAAGATGGCGGATTTTGAACGGCGAAGCAAAAGGAGGAAGAGTTACAAAACGAAGTTAGAATATTTTTATGAAGAATTACGAGCATTTTCATGTACCAGTGTTCTGCAAAGTTATATTAAACCACAAGTAATTTATCTCAAAATATTTTATTTGCCCGCAATCCCCATTCTACATGAATATTATTCAAATGATACTCTTTATTATTCATGATATTATAAAATACGTAAATGCAATAGAAGGTAAGTGATCAATCTCAATACATAGGTTACTACCTACTTGTATGTAGGAGTAAATGCTGTTCAAACTTTCGAAGCAGCACCTGATACTTCTGCGGATGGTAGGTATACGATGCATATTTTATGAACGAGAACCACATAGGTATAACTTAAGAATAAGAATAAAAGTTGCCGATAAGGATACCCACGTGTTATATCGAAAATTGGTTAATTACATTTGACCCTGTGTATTAAATAAGTACTTTGGTATCTAAACATATTGATGCATGTTGACTTGTATTCAACACTATTCTCATAGTTCTTTATTTATTACGGAAACCTTAAAAGAGATGAACTGACAGACACGAAACTGATGGTAAACCATGTCTATCATACAAACCACTATTAACGTGTTATTGATACAATTTAGAAACAAACATCGACGTATTATTTCAGGAGCTGCCGATGGAGTAAGATGAATGAAACAGTTGTGGTATGAAATATTACTGGCTATGTGGGTGGCACACATTTCACAACTCGTGGGGGTTGACCTCTTTACCTCTCGAATAAGGCAATGCTCAGACTGTCTATTTGACAAATTATCGGTGATATATCGCTGTATCGAAGACGTAGACTGGCAACAAGCCTCATGGGTCTAAGTCGTAAAAATGAGTCAATCAAACTGTTTTGGCACAAAACAAAATTTTTGTTCAGTGTGTCCTAGAGTGTACACTATCTAGGAAAATACTAACCGCAAAGAAAAAAGAGTCCATGTCATTTAGGACAATAAACTAAGCATAATTCTATCCTACGTCTTGTCCATATGGTGTGCCGGGGGTGATGAGGCCATGTCATGCGTGTCTAGTTGAGCTAATTAGTAGCATCAGAACATGTTTGAAACACACGTTGGTCGAGATAATTGGCCAGGCGTGTACAAGTGATTGGTACCAATTAGCGGAATGTGTTCAGGGCGATGTTCCCGTAATTGACGATGTTCGTAATCGATAGACCACTATTTCGGTACATGGCAAAGTTTTTAAGTTATTTTGTACTGAAGTTTGAAAACGTATAATATGGTATTTACCTACAATACGATACAGTGAGAGCAGTGGTGGCCCAGTAGTGTCTGGCCCAACTTACGGGGTTGCGTGTTCGGACCCAGGCGAGTACTTTACTTTGCATATTTCAAAACGGTGAAGGAAATCATCGTGTGGAAACCGGTGTCTTAGAACCAATAATTCCCGTGTGGTGTATTATGGCCCACTCCCTCTAATAAAGAGGAAGCCTGTTTCCCATCAATGGGAAAATATCATCATCATCATTATTTCAGCCGAAAGACGTGCACTGCTGGACATTAGCTTCACAAAAGAGGGATTTTGCCATAATCGCCACGCTTGGCAGCCGGGTTGGCGACCGTAGTATGGTGCTAACCCTCCGGCCGGTTTCACAACTGCGATTCGTAACCAGTTACGAATTAAGAATTTTTATTCTTTGTTCGCAACCAGTTGCGAATCAAGAAAGCTTTTTCCACAACCGCAACTTGGGTGTGAACAAAGAATAAGAACTTCACAAACTCACATAGTTGCGATGGGTGAAAATAATTTGTATTAATAAAAACAAACACATTCATAAAATGCATAGAGAACGCTGCTGCCCATTCTCTAGGAAGGTCCTTAGTCGCCTTCTACGACAACCACGGGAAGAATTCTTTTGTCTGGCACGACACGGGGAACATTATGCTACAACATAATATGGCATGACGCACAAAACGGGCTCAAAACCGTCGCTGGGCATAAGGTGCAGCAACATTTCACGACTGAGATTCACTGGGTTTTTATAGTACCGTACCCAAACATATATCACATTAACAAGATCTAAGGCTCAACATACATATATAACAGTAAATATATCAAAATAACGGTAAAAGTTAAAGCTCTCTCGGGATGTTTATGAGACAGTAGAAAAACTATAAAGATTTAAAGCTAACATGGCTGAACATTCTAGAAGTAACTATAATATGAAAAGTCTGTGATGTCTGAAAGTACACCTCAAAACTGGGATAAAATTATGTATGACAAAATCAGTATTAGGTGACGGACCACATAATTGTAAAATAAAATATGGTTTATACCTGGATCATCACCATCACCATACACAGCCTCACTTCACCCACTTTTGGGCATGGTATCTGTTTTCTTACTCCAATCCACATGTTCAAGCAAGTTCTGTCCGAGATGGCAACAATATCGTCCGCTCATGTTGCCGTCGGACGACCGAATGATGATTTCAGAATGTCGTCCAGCATTGCTATTCTGTAACCATCTCACCGTGAAATCTACTGCCAGGGGTGCGGGTTGTTCGATAGAGATACCGTGGCTTCTGGCACACAGGCAACTGAAGGAACATGGGTGGGTTTTAGTCAATAAAAGCCAGACACGCCCTCCTGCTCCACCCAGAGCGGGAGAAGTTAATTGATGATTTCCCACCCAAAAAAAAACCGTGAAGTCTATGTTGAAATGAGCTGTCATTCCACTTTATGCTAGGGATTGACACTATTAACCACTCGCTTCACCTAAGTTTTCAAGGAAAGATTTTTACAAAATCGACATACTTTTTACTATATCTGGCTCACCCAAGCTCTACACTTCGTTGCTCGAATCTATGTTTTTCTGTTCAGCACCGCTAAAGAACCACCAGATAAACTATTCAAATAGTTTAGATTCCTGACAATATGCGGAATGGGAGAGCCGGTCGCACATAGCAGGTATGTTGGTATACAATGAATTTTGATTGTTCACAATGGGAGAGCCGGTCGCACATAGCAGGTATGTTGGTATACAATGAGTTTTGATTGTTCACAATGGGAGAGCCGGTCGCACATAGCAGGTATGTTGGTATACAATGAATTTTGATTGTTCACAATGGGAGAGCCGGTCGCACATAGCAGGTATGTTGGTATACAATGAATTTTGATTGTGAAACACATTGGAGCGGAATATTTTTTTCCTGAACTGATTGGAGTATATCATCTGACTATTTTAGACAGCTATTTTAGACTTTTCTTATTCACCTCGATATTAAAACCGAGCTATTTGAATGTCGAAGTAAATTGGAAAGGGCTTTTTCCGGTAGTGGACTGGCGGTGATTATGACTTGTTCACATAGCACGCCTGTTCTCTTCATGAGGGTAGGCAGGACCTACAGAAACCATATCCGATATTAATACCCAACACGTGGGTAACGTATTGCCAGCTAATTTAATTTGACCCTGATGCAACAATAAACCATAGTTTACCAAGTAATAAATATCAATATCCCTTATTTTATTGCAGAATGCGAATCCGCACCGATGCAGTCTGGCCGCACCATTAGGAGTAAATCGTATATTTATAATACATCTCAACTATACATCATTATTATTAAATTACCGAAATGGATAGATTGGTAACAGTCGGCTGGATTAACTTTTTATGGGATGTGGTACGAAGTTAAGAACTTGAGACAGACATCGATCACAATTCACAAGAAAGTTTATTAATATCTGCGTTATCAATCTGTCACGTTATCCGATCACATGACGAAGATAACAAGAAACATGAGCTTTTATCCGATATGTTTTTTTTATTAAGTAGGGTAATAGGTATCACCTTCAGAAGTCAATGTTTAAAGGTTTTTCGAACTTTTCGGAACGCTACGCTGAATCAATACAACATTTTGTTTTTATAAAACCAATACTTCGCCACTGAAAGTGAATTAAAAGAAAACAGACTGATTTCAAACCTGTCCTAAATATTAGGTCTTTACCTATGAAATTGCCGTTCTGCAGTACTGGCCATTTCAAATCAAAATAATTTTTGTTTGGCTAAGAATTCTAATTTCAAATTAATTTTATTTTAAAAACATGGATTTTTTTTTCTAAAAGTAGTCATTTCTTTATTGATTAGTGTTACATTTTCATCGCATTTCAGTCTTTTTCGTCATCATGGATACGTTAAAAATTCGAGTAATTATGGAATATGAGTACCGTCGTGGCAGCAACGCGGCACAAGCGGCACGCAACATCAACGACGTTTACGGAGCTAACACTACAAACCAACGCACCACCTGTTATTGGTTTGCTCGCTTCCGTTCTGGAAATTTCGACCTGAAAAATGAACCTCGCGGTCGTCCGAAGACTTTGGTCGACAATGACGAATTAAAGGCGATTGTGGAAGCTGATGATACACAATCTACGGCTGAATTAGCAGCAGCTTTCGACGTTAGCGTCAAAACAATATTGGTCCATTTGCGTCAAATTGGCAAGGTAAAAAAGCTTGACAAATGGGTGCCCCACGAACTCAATGATCGCCAGCGCGAAGTACGCGTCGAGACGTGCCTTGCACTGCTCAACAGACACACAAATGAAGGAATTTTGAACCGCATTGTTACCTGCGATGAAAAATGGATTCTGTTTGATAACCGTAAGCGCTCAGCAAGTTGGTTGGATCCTGGTTCAGCACCTAAACAATGCCCTAAACGAAAACTTACCCCTAGAAAAGTGATGGTCACTGTTTGGTGGTCTAGCGCCGGTGTGATTCATCACAGCTTCTTACCAAACGGGGTGAGCATTACTGCAGATGTGTACTGTGAAGAACTGAACACAATGATGGAGAAGCTGGCGCATCTCCAACCAGCATTGGTCAATCGCTCGTCTCCGCTGCTCCTGCACGACAACGCGCGACCTCATACTGCACAGCAGACGGTCTCCAAGTTGCAAGAACTGGGGTTGGAAGCTCTCCGTCATCCGCCCTACTCACCAGACCTTGCGCCTACAGACTACTACTTTTTCCAGAATTTGGATAACTTCTTGGCGGGAAAAAAATTTAATACCCGAGAGGCAGTACAAAATGCCTTTGAAGAATTTGTTGCCTCCCGTCCAGCTGATTTCTTTAAGAAGGGCATCAATAAACTGCCACTGCGATGGCAAAGATGCATTGATTGCATGGGTGATTACTTCGATTAATACAAATAAAAAATTCATGAAAAAAATTCGTTTAAATTTTTTCATACAAAACGGCAATTTCATAGGTAAAGACCTATTATTATAATCTAATACCTTTCAACGAGCAATTCTTGCATGTATAAATATAATCTGAATCTCGGAAACGGCTCCAACGATTTTTATGAAATTTAGTATGCAGGTGATTTCGGGGGCGATAAATCGATCTAGCTAAAAACCATCCAGATATTTATTTATTATGAATCGATAGAACATAGATTAAATAGATAGAATATTTCGCTCCTTTAAAATTAAAGAGAACTAATGCGAAATTAGCCGGAAGCAAAATACGTCTCTATAATTATGAATTATAGAGACCTATTTCGCTTCCAGCTCATTTCGTGTTATGTCTCTTTAATTTTAAAGGAGAGATTTATTATGACCATTTAGGTACTGGTCACCCAGTGGTCAAAATTCGACCAAAATTTGTTTAAATCTTAATGCATTTGTAATGTGTTTTTTTTTTAATACCTTTTATAGAAAGTTTATATGGAGAAGGATCTTCAAATAAACTTTACCTGTGCTAAATTTCATACTCCTCCGTCAGCGTCATTGTGCTTGATATTTTAATTATTACAACTATTCTATTGGCAACCATCTATGAGAGGAGAGTCATGAAAATATAGGAAAATGCACCCCACGCTTTTTACTCTGAATTGAATTATTGACTTCCTACTACTGTAACATAAAACTCTTTGTAATTAAAAATTATTTTCTACTTTTTAGTTCGGTCAGCAATAAAAGTTTTTTTAGTTTTTTAAAGTATTATTTATTTTCCATTTTTTAGTTCGATCAAATTTTTATCGGGAAAATTTAAAAATTTTGATTAAAAAAAAAAAAGTTTTTTGAAATGTTGAATTTTTTTATCGGGTTATTGCATTGTCATCGGCCCTTAAGACGTGTGCAAAGTTTCAAGTTGATCAGACGTCTAGAAATCAGTGAAAATTAGGCTCAAAGATTCCGTTACATACATAGATACATACATACATACAACCCGAGCTAATAAAAGCGTTATGAAAAGGGGTACAAAGTTTTTGATTTACGTATTATTATATTATAGATTATTATGAGGAAAACATAGCTCGAATGGTGTGACGTCAAATAAAGGATTATAAACGTAATCCTTTGTTTGATGCCAAACCATTCGAGCTATTGTTTAAATGTTAACCTCACTGCTACAAAATATATTAAGTCTCCTCTTCTCTTATTTTTAGCTTTTTAAAAGGTCTAACCTCCCCCCCCCCTGGTGCGGCCTAACACACTAACAGTAGCAATACCTTTCATTTCGACAGTTCAAAGACATTCATTTCGTTATTGACGTTGTTGAGCAAGCAAATCCAACGTAATTGTGAAGCAATGAATTAGCAATCTTTCTGAATTATTCTTGCTCTGACTGATAGTTTATTAAACAATTAGGGTCACACATACAATCAGCCTGTAATATTCCCACAGCTGGGGGACACAGGCCTCCTCTCTTTGGCAGGGAGTGGGCCAAAATCCACCACGTGGGACCAACTCGGTTTTTTTTTTTTTTTTTTGGGTGGGAAATCATCAAATAACTTCTCCCGCTCTGGGTAGAGCAGGAGGGCGTGTCAGACTTTTACTGACTAAAACCCACCCGTGTTCCTTCAGTAGCCCTTAAGCCAGGGGCTGTGGTGTCTCTTTCGAACAAACCCGCACCCCCGGCAGGCATCGACCCTTGCGGGTCCCATCACTTTTTGTGCTGACATCTCTTTGAGGCGCGCGTGGAACACAACGCGCCGTCGACTTGGGCTTGGTCCTTACCGGACAGCGAGCTACCCATTACTCGCCGTCCGCAAGCCCATGCCTACGGTGGCCGGAAATCGGCCTGGGATTCCCGACGCCCAGGGCGTCTCCGTATCCTGCGGCGGCTGGGGTCGCGAGGGCGCATATGCTGCCTCTCCCTCACGTGCGCCGCCTCCCTTTTCGCGAGCATAACTGCTTCGCTGAAGGAGGTGACGGCTCCCCATTCCCTCTCGCTCCGTACCATGGCCTGGACCAGGGCCGGACGCGAGAGATCGCCGCCGCCGATCGCCTCCACGAGGACACGGCGGTGCTCCGCCCAAGCAGGGCAGACCGCCACCGTGTGCTCCACCGTGTCCTCAGGGCGATCTTCGCAGTGGAAACACCCGGGCGTTTCCTCCCGCCCTATCCGAAACAGGAACCTCCCGAAACAACCGTGTCCGGTGAGGACTTGCGTCAGGCGGAAGGTGAGGACGCCATGCCGCCTCTCAAACCACTCCTCAAAGAGGGGACTTACCGCCGCAATCGTGGCGTGCCCAGACCAACTCGGGTTTGTGTCACGTCTTCGAATTTTTGATTATGGGACATGTCGGTCTCCTCACAATGTTATGACGATATAAGGAATTAAAAAGGAAAAGAATAATGGTCCTGGTCTATTTTTACCAAATCCACAAGTATCTGTGTGGGTACCTACTGAATCCTGTAATCGGTCGATAAATCAAGGCGACGCAATAAAGTTTGTCGTTTCCGGGCGTCCCTTTAAGGGTCGTCGTAATATAGATAAGGGTCACGGAGGAAACATTTGGCTGCTTTTAGAACCAATGAGTAGAAAATCTCATTGTTTTTGGTATAAATACTAATATAAGTGTACTTATTGCTTTCTCGAACGGGATGGACAATTTTTTTTTTTTTTTAATCAGTTTATTATGTTGTCACTGCTGAGCCACAGGCCTCCATTCGGTGAGAGAGAGTAGACCGCAATTCACCACGCGCGCCCAGTGCGGGTCGGTAGATGTCACATGTCTTCGATTTTTGGTTCTAGGATATTCCGGTTTCCCCACGATGTTTTCCTGCACCGTTTTGAGAGCAGTGGTGATGATATAACTTACACAAAGTAAAGCGCCTATCTGGGTTTGAACCTACGACCTACAAGTCGCAGCAATTATGTCTAGTCCATCTTTGCTCCTATGTATATTCTTGTAAGCATTATTGTTTTATCAAAATCAATCAATTAAATCTCATTATCATCATCATTTCAGCCGAAAGACGTCCACTGCTAGACATAGGCCTCCCCCAAAAGGGGGGTTTTGCCACAATTGCCACGCTTGGCAGGCGGGTTGGCGATCGCAGTATGGTGGTAAAATGCATAGAGAACGCTGCTGCCCATTCTCTAGTAAGTCGCTTTCTACGACACCCACGGGAAGAAATGGGATGGTGCTATTCTTTTACGTCCGACACCACACGGAACCAAATGAATTTATCGGTACTTAATTATTTTATAGTTGAAGTCATGTTTATGTTGAAAAGGGTTCAGCAGGAAAACCTTTTGGTAACCGTAAAGGGGGTTCTTGTAAGTCAATAGTATTATTATTAACACTTAATGCTGTGTAGGTAAACATAAATCTAGGTTTAACGTCCTAAGTCTAAGTTTTACGTCCCTACCTCAAACCAGCTGGTCGACCAATCTTTACACAGCAAAGATCTTTCAAAAGAAGCAATTTCCAACAAATTATCCGACAAATATAAAGCGTACTTTTCCTTATTTCCAATACGTTGTGTCAGAATATTAGAGAGTACTATTTTCATCAAATAATACCGTAGTACTATAAAACTATTTTCTGAATGGCCCTCGCCAAACTTCGTGCTTCGTCAGTCGTCGGATTTCTATCACTTATTGAGTTTTTAGTATTTGTTATTTATTTTAAAATAGGGGGGAAAATGGGAGGAAAGCTCATTTGTATTCGGAAAGGGGATGATTCACAAGGGACATCAAGAACATAGTTGTACTGTACTAGAGTCTTTCTAATACCTACGCTAGTCACTAGCGACTATTTCAAAACAAAATTTGCATATCAATGTTCTATACAAAGCACGTTGACGAGCTAGGTCGGGCAAGCGTATCGTTAATCCACTTATGTCGCGAAAAAACTGACGGAAGCAATCAACAGACAGATTTATATTTGATATACATATTATATACAACAGTTTTCGTGGATTCCTAGTCCCGTGGATTCCAAATCCCGTGGATTCCTAATCCCGTGGATTTCTAATCCCATGGCACTTCTAAAGGACACACGGCTACACATCAAACTATACATTTCCAGCAGGGACCGGCCGGATACTCGTTGAAAGGGTTTTTGAAGGGGTTTTTTTAAGCGCTTAAAAAATAAACCCTTTGATACATGTTACACCCTCGAATGGGTGCAATGTAACCCCTTCCGAACAAGTTAACCTTTCAATACCCTGTAACACTGTAACAGGGTAAGCCATTCCATTCCAACACATTGTAATATCCACTCTTTGTAATCGACATTAGTTTGAAAATTGTATATCCACGACCGCACGTGACATCTTTCTGCCCGGCGGCGCCATGGTTGCATGTACCGAGCGACTTGTAAACATGGAATTCTAATTATTGCCTATATGATTTTACAGTTCAATTTTGTTTGTCGCACATGCTAAACATTGTAATAGGTACTTATTTCTTTTTCGTGTCTATACTTGTTTACAATTTACATTCTCATCATTCGTCATTTAATTCGAAACTCGGACGGAACTACTTAGCTGTGTTTTTGTTTAAGTGTGTGTGGTATTACCACATGAGTAATTACTGCCTATTATATTTCTTATTGTAATATTTAGATTCTTTTTCTGTGGAAATGCCACAGCCGAGTCGAGATGCTGGACACCGTATATAGCCCAGTCAAATTAGCCCGAAAAATAGGTGTACTCTTGCATAAATTCCCAAGAAGCATAATTTTTGCATGAACGTTAGGGATACCATTATATTGAAACTGTGAAAGTCGTCCCCATCGTTCCTCTTATTTTTTTTTTTTTTTTTTTACAAGGTCATAGTTCGCAAAGATGTTTTATTTTTTGCGAAACTGTTCGTTTTATGATAAAATTAGCTCACTCACAAAAAATGTAGATCATGCAATTATCTAAGTACAGAGGCCAGCACATCAAGCTACCCCAATCTGTCAAATTTCTTTGATAGTTTTTCAACTTTATTACAAAGGAATAAGGTTTATGTTCAATTGGGAAAATTTGACAGTTTGGGGTAGCTTGACCTGCTGGCGACTGTACATACATAAATTATCCTTACACTTTATACCCTAAGATTCAACATTTCTGAGAAACAGCGATTCTAAAATATACTCTCTGTCCGTCAGAGCACCCCCTACAGAAACCAAACCGGTTCCGATCAGATTAGATCCGGCCCCTCTCTTGCCATGTGCTGAATGAGAAGGTTTGCAATAATTCTATCGAAGAGTTTTTCCACCTCATCCAGCAACACAATGGGTCGGTAAGCGGATGGAGACCCCGCAGGATGCCCTTCTTTTTTTAGCAGGACCAGCTTTCCAGTCTTTCACTAGCGTGGAAACTGGCCCCAGAGAGCCTTGATGGCCAGAACCCATGCACGGCCAAGTATGCCGTCTGGTCCTGGAGTGTTTTTGACCGTAAGCCATTGTATTGCCGCTCTCAGTTCTACCTGGGTCACTTCAAGAGCGTCGTCATCCTCGTTTTCCGTGTTGGGCACTATAGTAGGCGGCATCATATTAGGTGGTGTGTGCTCCCCTTGAGAGGGGAATAAAGCGCTCACCACTCTCTCTAGCAGCGCTGGAGGCTATGGGACAGTGGAGGGCACCCACGAGCGAAGTTTGCCCCTAACCAAACGGTATGGCCACCCCCACGTATCCCTTTCTAGAATTGCCAGCAATGTATCATGAGCTTCGGCCCTAGCTCGCTTAATTTCCAGCTGAAGAGCCTTCTTACGATAAGATAATTTTTTATTTGTCCAAAACATGAGTATACACACACATAGCATGCAAGATGTTACGTCAAACTATGATTAAGACAGTCATGTTTTGCCCGAACCGCGTACAAATATAAGATGTCGGACGCTACACAGCATCAATTGATTCTAAATTCGTCCATTAGACACAGCAAATAATATTTCAATTAGCAATCCAATTTACCACCCACCACCACCACTCCGCCACCGCCACTTTGTACACTTCACACCATTCTGCCTCTCTTACTAGCGCTTCTGGTGTTCGTCGGCGCATTCGTCGGTGCCTAGTGTACGGGCGCCACGCCGCTACGCATGCGATGTGCAACTGCGCAATATCTTGTGACGTCCAATACACCTGGTGCCTGGCAGATGGAGACTGAACGCGGTGCAACACAGCATCACAGATTTGGGTTATGGCCTCCCGGAACCATTCTGCTTCGTCGTTAATAGAGTAGAGTCTAACCAGGCATGCACCATTGAGGCCACCAGATGAGCTTCCTGGTTCAGTCGCTTGACCATCCATCGTCAACAGTCATCCTCAACCCTGGCCGGGGCCGCTTGGACCGGGCCACTCGAAGTCTGGGCGGAAACAACAAACTGGGTGTATCTGTGGTCCAACAACGTCTCCACCTCCTACAATACACGCCAGTCCTGAACAGAGCATGCCATAGCAGGACTAGCAAACGATAAGTCCACTATAGACCCACTCCACTGCTGCACACATGTCTGATCGGATCCCCGGTTTAGGAGCAGTAGGCCTGACTACATCGCCCACTCTTCTAATAACACACCCCGTGCATCCGTTGCTGGGGAACTCCAAGTTGTGAACTCGGCGTTGAAGTACCCCATGACAAGGACGGGGTGAGGACGGCTTCGACTGACGACTGGGTTCGATTCCGAAATAAAGTCTCAAAGTCAGCGAGAGGTCGGTTGGGTGAGAAATAAATCTCCACGACCATATTTTCGACTAAGGCTGCTACAAAGCCGTCCCGACTGAAGGTCTCAAGGGACAGAGTGTCAGCGGCCAGGCTCAAGATAAGTGTCACCAAGCCATCAATGTCACCCATCCTGTCATCCTTGGGAGGAACAAAGTGTGTTTCGGCGGCGATGGCAACGTTGATCAACCACTTCACCTTGCCTGGAGCAAAAGTTTCTTAGCCCTGGTGCAACGATTGATATTGGCTTGGAGAAGACGAAGGTCTGGCAATTACTCAGTAACTACCGCCTCCCCGTCAGCGTTCCCCTCGGCGTTATTGCCGGCGGGCGGTGAGCGAGCTGACTTCGAGGGCCCCATGTTACGATTTGAATCAGCTTCTTTACCCCTTGTACATGTCTTGCTGCCCGTCTGGTGGTCAGCCGGCCTGATCAATGGCGCTTAAAAAAAAACGCGGCAAGTACACTACCTCGTAGGAGGCGTGGAAATGTGTGCATATTATGAGGAATACAACTTAAGTAAATTTTAGAATCGATTTTTCTCAGAAATGGTGAATCTTAGGGGATAAAGTGTTCCGGCTAGTCCCGGGATACTGTCTGAACTCCGGTGAGTCAGCGAGCCACTTTGCCGGATTGCCACCATGAGATCGGGAGACTTCGCATGTGTGAGAGCGGTGCGAGGAGGCAAAACGGGGCGTTACTCCGCCGCCGCAAGAAATTACGGCACAACGGACAGCTCCGGTGGGATCTCATGGAGTCATGGAAAGTGCGATTGTGCGCAACCCAGTGCTGGGCACGGAGGGAAAGAAGGGTCTCGGCGTCCTCACCTTCCGCCTTACGCAGGTTCTCACCGGACACGGCTGCTTCAGGGGGTTCTTGTTCTGGATAAGGCCGAAGGAAACACCCGGGTGTCACCATTGTGTGGATCGCCTGGAGGGAACGATGGAGGTCTGCCCTGCTCGGGCGAAGCAATGCCGCGTGTCCTCGCGGAAGCAATCGGTGTAGGCTATCGGCGGCGACGATTTCTCGCGTCCGGCTCTGGTCCAGGCCATGGTACCGAGGATAGTGCATGGGAAGCCGTCACCTCCTTCAGCGAAGCAGTAATGCTCGCGAAGAAGGAGGCGGAGAGCGTGAGGGAGAGGCAATCCTTATGCTGTCACGCCCTTAGCCGCCACAGGAGACGGAATGGGCGTCGGGACTCCGTAGCGGACTTCCGGCCACCGTAGATGCGGGCTTGCGCATTGCGAGCAATGGATAGTTCGCCGTCTGGTACGGACCAGGCCCGGGTCGACGGTGCGTTGTGTTCCACGCGCACCTCAAAGAGATGTCAACAATAATGAAAGGGGTCCGCTAGGGCCAATGCCTGCCAGGGTCGCGGATTTGTTCGAAAGAGGTACCGTGGCCCTGGCACAGGCAACTGAAGGAACACGGGTGGATTTTAGTTAGTAAAAGTCTGACACGCCTTCCCGCTCCGTCCAGAGCGGGAGAAGTATTTGATGATTTCCCATCCAAGGTAATTTTTTATAGATACATAATTGCATGATCTACAATTTTTATCTGACCTATTTTTATCATAAAACTAACCGTTTCCCAAAAAAAAAAATCCAAACAACCCATTTTAGCGAACTTTGACCTTGAATGGAAACAAATTGCACATATGGGATCGATGGAGAATTTTCATTATAATGGTATCCCTAACATTTATGTAAAAATTCAGCGTCTTAGGAATTTATGCAAGGGTGAATGCTTAGGGTGAATGTCTATTTTGACTGGACTATCGCTTATCTATCGTCACTTGTTGTCAAATTCGTAATAACTAAATAAAAATAGTAAGTAAGACAATGAGGCGCCACACCGCGACCGCCGCGCCGCGCCGTCACCGCTTGGGTACAAGTATAAACATGCAGCTCAAGTGGATTAGGTAATTCAGGGTAACACGAATAAAAGCTTTTCGTGAAGGTAACCCCTTCAAAGGCTTAAGACATTGAACGGGTTAACCCCTTCACGTGGTTACCATAATAAAGGTGTTAACCATTTCGCTGGGTTTCGCGCATGAAACTCGAACAAAAGGTAACACTGCGATATGAATTACCCCATGTACGGGTTACCCTGTCAAAAGGCTTAACTCTTAAGCGGGGTTGTCCGGTCCCTGATTTCCAGTATAAGCTGATCTTGCATTGTATAGGATTTCCGTACAGTGCGTACAATAGATTTAATTTCAATATCATTTGAAAAACTAACTATTTGAGTGGTTTGATGGCAATAGGTTTGCCTCATGTTACATGGGACTTTAACACAACAGAGCAGTGGTGAGACCCAGTGGTATTGGCCCCAGTTTCATGTTGTAGGTCGTGAGTTCGAACCTAGGCAGGCAGGAACTTTACTTTGTGTATTCCCTCCATCACCATTCTGCTCTCAAGAATTGTCAACAGTTGATGATACTATTGACATTATAATATAGCATTTAAGGTAGTTGGCCATTTAAATATAACTTAAACTGCTTCATCATCATCATCATCATCATCATCATTTCAGCCGAAAGACGTCCAGTGATGGACATAGGACTCCCCTAAGCTCCACCACTTCGACCGGTTCTGTGCTTCCTACATCCAGCGGACTCCTGCGGCCCTCACAAGCTCGTAAACTGCTTAGTAACTGTAAAATTAATAAATCGTTCAATCATGTCTTTTTTTTCATTTTATGTTAAGGGGAAGACACTTAACCTGGCACACAGGCAACTGAAGGAACACAGGTGGGTTTTAGTCAGTAAAAGTCTGAGATGCTCCGCGCGGGAGAAGTTATTTGATGATTCACCACCGTTAAAAAAATGAAAAAAACACGACAAGAATACGTAACGTATCTTTTTTTTTAAATATCTTTTTACATATAACACTGATTGACTAATCGCAGTCTTTATGCTTATGACTAATAATCAGTCAGAAAAATGAAGCTAGTTGCTCATTTCAAAGTGTGGTAGGTACCTCTGGAGATGAACGGGCAATAAACTTTCTATATACCGATAAGTTTACAATTAACCTGGATAAATACCTGCTACCTCTATACCTACCTGCTAGATGTTAAGTGCGCGGGAAGTGTAGATAATGCTCGTAAAATCGGAGTTCAATGTGAGGCTCTTTTGTGACCTTCAGACACGAAGGTGCGCCCTTTCCCACCACAGTTATGAGGGAGTGATAAACCCAAATGTGATTTGCTCATAAATCCTTACACTCTAATAAAGTAGCTATTTTAAAAGGGACGATAATATCTATCTTTTACTTACCGATACTCGTTCACTTTCTTTTTACGGTCACCTTTTTGTGAGCGTTCAATCAGTTTCTTCATTCACTGTAAAATGGTTTCTCGACTTGATAAGATAATACCATAATATATCATATTATGATATACCTAACATTATGTCACTATGACTTGAGTTGCTATGGACATGTTTGGGTCGGCATAATTCGGCACGACCCAGACGGTAAAATAAAATGTATATAGCGGCGCAGCAAGTGGCACCCTTTTTTTTTTTTTTGGGTGGGAAATCATCAAATAACTTCTCCCGCTCTGGGTGGAGCAGGAGGGCGTGTCAGACTTTTACTGACTAAAACCCACCCGTGTTCCTTCAGTAGCCCTTAAGCCAGGGGCTGTGGTGTCTCTTTCGAACAAACCCGCACCCCTGGCAGGCATCGACCCTTGCGGGTCCCATCACTTTTTGTGCTGACATCTCTTTGAGGCGCGCGTGGAACACAACGCGCCGTCGACTTGGGCTTGGTCCTTACCGGACAGCGAGCTACCCATTACTCGCCGTCCGCAAGCCCATGCCTACGGTGGCCGGAAATCGGCCTGGGATTCCCGACGCCCAGGGCGTCTCCGTATCCTGCGGCGGCTGGGGTCGCGAGGGCGCATATGCTGCCTCTCCCTCACGTGCGCCGCCTCCCTCTTCGCGAGCATCACTGCTTCGCTGAAGGAGGTGACGGCTCCCCATGCCCTCTCGCTCCGTACCATGGCCTGGACCAGGGCCGGACGCGAGAGATCGCCGCCGCCGATCGCCTCCACGAGGACACGGCGGTGCTCCGCCCAAGCAGGGCAGACCGCCACCGTGTGCTCCACCGTGTCCTCAGGGCGATCTTCGCAGTGGAAACACCCGGGCGTTTCCTCCCGCCCTATCCGAAACAGGAACCTCCCGAAACAACCGTGTCCGGTGAGGACCTGCGTCAGGCGGAAGGTGAGGACGCCATGCCGCCTCTCGAACCACTCCTCAAAGAGGGGACTTACCGCCGCAATCGTGGCGTGCCCAGCACTGAGTTGCGACAATCGCTCTCTTCATGTCACCATGAGATCCCGCCGGAGCTCTGTCCGCTGTGCCGCGATTTCCCGCGGCAGCGGAGTTACGCCCCGGCGTTTGGCCTCCTCGCGCCACTCCCATATTTGCGCGAGGACCTTTGCCTCCAGATCCCATGGCGGTAATCCGGCAAGGAGGCCCGCCGCCTCGCCGGAGATCGTGCGATATCCTCGGATCATCCTGATCGCCATGACCCTTTGGGACGCCCTCAGCTTGCGAGCTGGTTGGCGCCTCAATGTAGGCGCCCACACCGGCGCCCCGTATAGGGCCATGGACCGCACGATCCCCGCGTAGAGCCTCCGGCAGGAGGCGTTTGGCCCCCAAGTGGCACCCTCTAGTTTTGTTAGGAAGTTACTAGCAAGAGTAACCACTGAAGAGGTCGATTATGAGTAACACTGGCTGATTACTGTCACTGTAGCAGAGCTTCGAATTGTAGTGTCTATGTTCGCATCAATGGTTGTTGAGTTACTAAAGGCTCCTGCAGACCGGTGCGATGCGACAGCGCGAAGTGACTCTATTAGATCAATTTCCACGAAGTTATCATATAGAGTCACATCGCGCCGGTCTGCAGGAGCTTTAACACGTTGACACTTTTGGAAAAGGCTATCCTGAGCTGGTATATATTTTGCCAACCGTTTTTTTTTTTTTTTTTTTGGTTGGGAAATCATCAAAAAACTTCTCCCTATGCCGAATATTGCATCGACTCGAACATATGTGTAGCAGCAGGCTTGATGATATAAATTACTCATGAATACAGTCTGAACAATATGTAATTTGCAGTAGCCAACAGGTGGAACTAATACTGACTCTATCGATAGAGTTCTGTATTAAATTAATTAATCCGACTGTATCCAAGCTATTAAAAGTCGGGTACTTTAACAAAGTGGTATTTATAAGACGTAGTAGTTACCACTAACTTAACCAAAATTAGTATACTCATCGTGAGCTGTAGGTACCCACATTACACGAGGAAGCCTACTAAGACATAAAAATAAAATGCTATATGTTCTAGATAAATAAATATTAAAATAAACAAACATACATAAATATATGTCTATAAATAGGATGTAAGCCAATTATAACTGTACTTTGCTTCGCGCATTAAAAAAAAGAGATGCCTTTTACAGGACTTTGATCTTCAAAGACTTAGACAGATAGGTTAAAAAATATATTTCAAAAATACGTTCATACAAGGAAAACCATTGAAAGACACGAAAAAGGTTAGATCCATGTTTTATTTATTTCTTCGATTTCAACTTGGCAACGTTTGATAACGGCATTAATAAGAACGGGCCTTACACTTGTGGTGACATCTACAACGCATCCACTAACCACATGCGAACAACGCTTCACACTATACATATAATAACTAGCTGACCCGACAGACGTTGTCCTGTCTTAACTATAAATAATGAATTCGCATTTATATATTTATAATATACGTTACTATACGTTTGACATATCGCCATTTATTGAATACTTACTCAATCCAGTCAACAGATTTGTCGCCATCTATTAAAATCGTTTGGAGCTAACAGATAATTGTTACTGTCAAATAATAGACAAATAATTTGCAATAAATAATATTGCGATGATAAATTATGATGTAAGCTATCCTATCTTTCAAGTTAGATCAAACTACACACGGTGTACAAATTTGATTAAAATCGGTTAAGTAGTTTAGGAGTCCATCGCGGACAAACAACGTGACACGTAATTTATATATATTAAGAAGATTAGCCCACCAGACACAACACCCGTCTGCCACTCTCAAGATTCACAGTCGCAGACCGCCGTCCTTCCGTCCTCGCCGCTACGCCGAGGCCCGCCGCGACGTCCCAGTCTATGTCCGCCCCGACCCTTGCACGAGCCAGCCCGCACCGCTGAGTCTTTAGCATTAAATTCGTCCCCAAATTACAATCATTCTGATCCAGCCCCCGGCAATGCCTTAAGCCGACGTCCGTACCTCACAGGGGGTGGCTTTAGCGTGTAGTCGCTCTAATTTTAATATGTGTTTAAGCCTGGCCCTAATTTATTAAAGTAGCCACAGGTAAGGCAAGTCCGGCTAAAAAGCCGATAACCTCATAGCTTGACCAAATAAGACGTCATTCCCCAAAACAAAACACCCGTCTGATTGGAGGATCGTCCCTTCTTAATAGAGAGTCAGTGATCTTTACAGCCTGTTCCTCGTAATCTGAGTGACGAATTATATTTTTCATAGCGATTTCAGTAATCATTAATTTTGTGAAACAGATGAGGCATTTATATGGCACTTATCAATTGAATAAAATTTTGGTTTTTTTTTTGTGCTTTATTAACACCATAGAATCTAATTGAGACACTTTTCAAAAATGGGTGAAATACTCTATTAGCAACCGTTTTAGCCACTTACGTACTGTTTAACTCCAATAAAAGAAAGAAAAATAGTTTTATTAAAAGTAGTAGGTAGAACTAGGTACCTATGTATAAACGCGCCACCCATATAGAAGATAACAAACTGTTTTAATAACACAGTAGCCATGATCTAATAGAAACATTAATCCCATAAAATAGCTATAGGTACTGGTATCGAACAACGAGCAAATATCCGGCATTATGAGTAAACGGTGTAGGCTGATTATTGAGAATATACTATGTAACAATAGTTTCCGCGTTAAACTTACACGTTATACTTATAAGTATTTTGAAATCGAGTGACATAGGCATTCTTTTTTTTTTCAATACTAGCGTCTGCCAACGGTTTCGCCCGCGTGGAGGTTGGAAAATACACCTAAACCTTTCTCATGAATCATTCTATCTCTTGGTGAAAACCGCATGCAAATCCGTTCGATATTTTTTGAGTTCGGTTGAGTCGCGAACAGACAGACAGTCAGACGCGGCGGAGGCTTTTGTTTTATAACATGTAGTTACAATGATGGTGAAGTACGTATTTTTCATTTTAATTTTAAACATTACTTTGTAACAAAAACATTAATAAGATTTTGATTAAATTATCTAATAAACTCCATCATTACCTCTGGCATACGAGTACGTAAAGTTTTCAACAAATGAGTATGATTTAGTAGTTTATTATGCAAGTGGAAATAAACTATTTATGATTTCAAGCAATTAGTTAAAATTGACTTGTGGCATTTTGTCACAACAAGATAGGAAGGTTAATGCCTGCTTCGTTCATAAAAGAAGCTTCTATGTCAAGTTTTTATAGGTGTATCTTCATTCAAATGGCTATGCTATTACTGCCATTCAAATAAGATTATTTGGTTTCCTTTGTCGACAGAGGATGTAAAATAATGTGTCACATCTATGATATCGGTGGGTCGGACAATTTTTGGATATTATTTATTTTGTTTGCCGTTTCTTTTATGTTAGTAATAATACAGGATAGGAAAATTTCCGAAGTGTCCATTTTGAAATTTTTTCCATCTTTTGCTTTCATTCTTATATTTTTTTTTTTTGGATTCTTGTTATTTACTAGCAAGCTAGAATATTTTTACGAAATAACAAGAACGATTTGTAACACGATCGCTCACTGTCTTACCAGGTAAAGTTATTTAAATTGGCTGAACATCATACAACTAAACAGAATGTAAATGTAACACTCAAATTTATCTCTTTTATAAATGCATCTAGTTTGCGGGAAACATCTTTATGACTGACCATTTTTTACTATTTCACGCATGAGCACATTTGGGGCTTCATCCCTGCATATGTCACCCGAATTACGCCGTGGAATAGGCATATCTATGCATGTTTTCCCACATAGGTATATTTTGAAGACGAGATGGTGTTTAACCGAATATGACAGGAGACGAAGGAGCTACTATTTGTATTCATAAGCTCTGGACCAAAAACTTATCAGAAAAAATTGGGGGAATTTGTTGGAACTGGGTTTTCACACTTTCACTCCTCTGAAACTGCATGAAACACGATATCAAGCACACTTATTGTCAGTGAAACTCGTAGAACTTTACGAAAGACTATTCCAAAAAGGTCCGCGCACACCTCACATACCAAATAACTAAATACTGACGTTTGATATGTACGTATCTACGTTTAATAGGTAGGTACGTATTGTAGAACCTGAAGGGTTCTTGGCACCGGAGTTTAATAAATAAAACGCTTGTATGCGTGTAAATGTGAATAATATCGTTTATTCCACGTTTTAGATCTTTACAACTCCGCGCCTGTTAATTAATTATTTTTAAATTATTTTAAGGATTGATTCCAGGTCTTCTTGACAGTTCGAATGTGATAAAACCATTTCGTTGCCTGCCGGTACGAACATAAGGTTGCATTCGGTGAACAACCAACCTTTACAGTACCTACGTTTAATCGGTACGTACCTACGTTCAGTGCTTAGCGTATTAAGGTGAAACCGCCAGAGTAGGCCGCAAAATAAGGATTTTTTCCAATTTGCAGGTCAGCATTAGGCTGTGTGTGTAGAGCATAATTGTTCCTATTGAAAGTTCCCGAGTAAAGAGTTGCTTAATTTTTCAAATACACTAGTAATTCGCCAAGCTTTGACATGAATTAATGTAATGGAAACCTTATTCCATTAGGAGATACGATGTCGCTCAATTCACGTTAAAATTGATTAAAGGGCCTGTCATCAGTAATATCCCAATTTCCCGCCGAAATCATTTATGCTCTCCTGGAATCACAATAATTTCGGACCATTAACGATTCTGCTAATAACTTAGGAATAATTGGAAAATTGATATAGTAAGTTATTGAGTGCTCTTCATGTTTTTAAAACTAAGCATATAGCTTTACTTTTAAATTCATTGTCATTTTTCATTTTCTTTGTATTTTTTTTTCTTTTATTAAAAAGAACCCGGTTCTTAATAATTCATTACAATCTAGTCTTTATGACTAATAAGCAATTTTAATCTAACTTAATTGTATACATGATTTCTTGTAATGAAAAACCACCTGGTATAAAGTGACTACGGGAACTTACTACTATCAGCAAAGAGGGCTCTTCTTTTATTAAAGAGTATGGCCGGATATTACGGAATCTCGGAGGATATTTGTGTCCTTTGTCCCCGGCAGATGACCAGGTTGGACGGCTCATTTTCTTGTTCACCTGTAGCTTAATTGTAGTAAAAGATAGGTACATTTACAGAGCTTTACTGTCCTTTGGAAATACTTATGTAATTTACAAAACAAAAAAAAAAAACGAAAGACACTGTTTAATCTTTGTCCTAAAATGCGTATTTCAATCTAACTATTCATCGATTTAAAAGTTTCAGCCCTAATTGGGGACTTTGCCTGTAATTGTAAGTTCAACTTTGTACATCTTTATTATCTTTAGCAATTATAAAATCGAATTGAGTACTTGTGCTATTATTGAAGGAGATTTTGTTGAAAAGACTTTCTCTTTAGGCCTATTAGTAAAAGGTATTTGGATGTTTATTACCTGTTACAAATTTTGGTCTTAACATATGAACATAATGATGATGTTTGCGTTGTATCGCACTGATGGCTTCCATGCCATCATCCGTAAGAAAACTGTATCCCTGATTTGCAGAATGCGTGGCAGCTGCAACGGAATTCTGAAGACTGTAGCAGATAGGATCTCTTCTCCGCTATGGAGATCCTTTATTAAGCTGGTAATTTGAATGTACCTATTTTGATTTTAATTATGACTGATTTTGTATTTTAATTTTGATTTTAATGTTAAGTTTGATTTTGTTAATAAAATTGATGTTAAAATTAATTTTGATTTTATTCTTGACATTAGTTCAATTGTATTTATTTATTTCATTATTTACATTATTTACATGTACACCCAGTAGAGTACAATTTTATATTTTAATTTTGTGTCATAGAATTCGACCGAATCGCTCTCAGTGGGAAAAGTGCTCAAAAGGCTGGCAGCGTTGCCACGTTGGATGGCAACGCTGATTCTTTGACCTACGAATAGGCCAGCCCTTTGGTCACGTGAAGAGTCGACCAACCGCTTGGCGATGTCTCGAAATACTCGATGAGCACTCGGACCCCACGGCCCTAGTGTTTGTAAAAGGGTAATTTAAAATGAGCTTCAATTTTTTCAATTACTAGTCAATTTCCAATGATAGACATATTTTATGTCAAGTAAAGTTCACTTTTTATTTTCCATTAAAGTAACACCTCTGGCCTTCATTTGTAGATAAGCAAGATTCATTTTTCTAAAGCATCTTCAATTTCTATTCTTACCATATGATTTTGCACCACTGTTGGGAAAAGAATTCTCATAGAATTATAAATAGTTCAAGTACCTTGTACTACCGAATATTTCTCCCATTTTCCAAGTCTCACTTTTATGGGCGACTTTTGAGCTGTCTCAGAAACTTACGCTTTGGAGAGCAGTGCAGTAACATTTGAAACGTTCTAATACTAACCTCAAAAAGGGTGCGTACTGTACCTACTCCCAAGTACGCTATAATAGTCCTTTTACACTTAGATTTCTGAATGTTATAAAATATTACATTAAATAATAATATTAAATTCATTTATTTCAGGTAAATAACACTCATTGCCAGACATAAATTAATACAAATTTTACAGATAAAAACTAAATAAATACATCAAATGCAACTAACTAAACCATATAAAAATAAAATAAGTAATGTGAAATAAATAAAATCAATTAAAATTAAATTAAATTAAAATCAAAGCAATATAAACTAAAAATCAAATCACAATTATATTCAATAAAACCTTAAATAATTATTCTTTCTATATAATTACTCAGTAATTGGGTTGTGGAGATCAGATACGCAATCGCTCCATGTAAAATGCTGTATTCAGCTGCAACCGGTTAGACTGGAAGCTGACCCCAACATAGTTGGACAAAGGCTAGGCAGATGATGATCCTTATCCTTTCTCTTTCATTAGCTTCACAGTGACTTCATCATATTATTTGAAACAGTCGTTTTAATCATTCAAAAGCTGGTCGTATGGTACCTACTCACCGCGTGCATTCGGTTCGCGACTTTTTTTTAAATATTCTTTATAAGTGCTTTTGTAACGCAATTTTATTATTCCTGCATTATAAACACGTGTAAATTAAACGTATTTACTTTAAATTGCTTTAGATAAAGTCAAAGCAAAATTTTTCTTCTACAAATAAATTATTCAAAGAGAATATAGAGCGCAATCTGCGAACTTCCACTTTGACTTTCCCGGCCTTTTTTTAGTCACAGTTTGCGACTTGGCAATTTGTAGTATCACACATTGCAATACTTACAGCAACTAAGTAGGTACATACGTAACTTAGTTGTTGTTTTGCAATATGCGAAAGTGTAGTTGCAATTTAAATACATAATTATTATCTCAATAATAAAAAAGTCCTTAGCCAATTTAAATGGCAGAGTTAATTACTAACTTGCTCTCACATCATGTCCTTGGCAAAAAAATAAACGTTATGTTTTTCCTGGTAATCATTGTGAAAATGTTGAAATAAAATTATTATTATTTCCTTTACGAGTACTAGTATTGCATTAAAGTACTAAGCACCGTGTGGTGCCGGACGTAAAAGAATAGCACCATCAAATTTCTTCCCGTGGATGACGTAGAAGGCGACTAAGGGACTTACTAGAGAATGGGCAGCAGCGTTCTCTATGCATTTTACCACCATGCTGCGATCGCCAACCCGCTGCCAAGCGTGGCGATTATGGTAAAATCGTTTTTGGGGAGGCCTAGGTCCAACAGTGGACGTCTTTCGGCTGAAATGATAATGAGCACGATGACTGGGCAAAAATTACTCACACATAAATTATTTATTTAAGAACATGAATCATCAATATCATCATCATTTCATCGGAAAGACGTCTACTGCTGGACATGGGCCTGTTCCAAGCTCCTCCAAATATAAGAATATAAAAATAAAATATAAAAATTGCCCAACGCTACCGGTGGTCAGCTCCTGAGACAGGAACCTTATAACGATATGCGCCGTGTCCAGAAGTACCACTTTCTAGATCAAGCCCTTGATCCAGCTGCCTAACGAGAAACTCCTCAGCTTTTTGTCGAGGCTCTAGGCTATTATGCCATTATGCTGTATCCACATCATACATGTCGACAACCTGGCGAGCCAGCTCAAGGTGCTTATTCTGCTTATATTTTTCAGCTTTTACGAGTTTCCACTAAATCCATAATTATAATAATTTTGCGATGCCTTAATCGATTTATTACCACTATGTCCGACATATTAGCAACAAAAGTCGTGTCAGTGATGATAATTCGATCCCAATATAACGTGTATTGCCATTTTCGAGAACTAGGTACCGGCACATGTAGGTAGGTACCTATAATACGGTAGGTATTGTTGATTGTATTTCAGAGAAAGATGCTGGTCCTGGCAAGGTTGTGCCTATGCAAGAAGTCTCCGTTAACCAGACGAGAACAGCCAGAAATAATGTGTTGGTTTGCGTTGGTAAGCACCGGAAACAACGCGCCAGCGTTTTATCTGGTGAAATGAAAAGATTTAATTATATTACTAATTTAGTTATGGGCCGTACAAAATCTATTTTTATTCTTTAATAAAAGCATACTAAAATGCGTTTTTATTTGTTGAAAATAAAAGTTTTTATTTTCTTTCTTTGTACCACAAATAATACCACGCCCCGCTTTTAAAAGGTTACGTCTTTGCGCAACCCACGCCTATCACAACATAGTTAAGAGCAGTTCTAATAGATGGCGTTAGTATTTCTGTATCGTGAACGCATCAGGCAAACGTTCTGACGATCGTATCTGAAGGGCAATTCTTGCCATTTTAAGAACGTTCACAGTCTGATCTCAGTCTCAATCTGTCAAAAATACCTTAACCTGAGATCAATCATAGTCCAGTCATTTAAGCTTAAATTAGGTAAGAGTCTCGGAATTCGAGATACCCAGCTGGAAGTCTGTAAATACTTGTATATTGACACCCTAAAAGTTGTCTCAAAACCTACATATGGTAGGGTGTACGCAACTATTAAATTTCAAGGTCAAAGGTCAGAAAAATCGGTTTTTTGCTCTTTTTTTGTAAATATCTCATTTTCTATGGTTTTTTTGCTATATGTATTTAATGTCAATATTGTAGAATACAAAATTCTCTACAAATTTTGTGTTTATACGGTGAACCGTTTTCGAGATAGAGGGCGGAGAGCGCGCGGTCACAGGATCACTTCAGGTCAACCGGTGCCTCCGGTCGAAAACGCGCCATGATGAACTATCGATAAATCAATGATTACAAATATTTGCCAATTTTTATTAATTATTATATTATACTTTATCATTGCACCGTATAAAAAACTTTTTAAACAAAATTTGTAGAGAATTTTGTATTCTACAATATTGATATTGAATACAAATAGCAAAAAACCCATAGGAAATGAGATATTTACAAAAAAAAACGCAAAAAACCGATTTTTGTGACCTTTGACCTTGAAATTTAATAGTTGCGTACACCCATATGTAGGTTTTGAGACAACTTTAAGGGTGTCAATATACAAGTATTTACAGACTTACAGGTGGGTATCTCGAATTCCGAGGTGAACGTACTATGATCACTGGACTATCATTTTTTGACAAGTTTTTGGCATTTTATTGTCGCCGAAATGAGACTGCGACTACATTGTGAACGTTTTCAATTACGAGAATGGGCCTTCAGCATCCATTTCACATATTTAAACGTCATGCTTAGGTAGGTACTTTGAATAGAGCCGTTTCATCTGATTATTTTGCGTAAACTTACTACAGAAGATTCAAATTCATATTGAAATAAGTAGGAACCTAGTTATACCCCGAGCAAAAAGTTTCAGCTGGCGGGAAGGAATTGTTTTTGTTTTCGTCGTTTTTTTATGGGAGGGTTACGCAAGGAGGCGGGGGTGATACTTGCTTTTTTTTCCTGGGTTCTAGTGCGTTTCTATCGGCACCGATTAGTCAGCTGTGAACTTAATTACAAGCAGGAAGAATGAGGTGCAATAGTTCCTCAACGTGAAGTTACGAATACTAATAAAAGCTATTGTGAAAGCATTGTTTTACGAACGAATAGCTTAGTTCTAGCCTCCGCAGGAGACGCCCTGGGCGTCGGGAATCCCAGGCCGGTTCCCGGCCAACGTAGGCGCGGGCTTACGGACGGTGAGTAATGGGTAGCTCGCTGTCCGGTAAGGACTAAGCCCGCGTCGACGGCGCGTTGTGTTCCACGCGCGCCTGAAAGAGATGTCAGCACCAACTGAAGGGGCCTGCAAGGGCCGATGCCTGCCAGAGGTGCGGGTTGTTCGAAAGGGATACCGTGGCCCCTGGCACACAGGCAACTGAGGGAACACGGGTGGGTTTTAGTCAGTAAAAGTCTGACACGCCCTCCTGCCCCACCCAGAGCGGGAGAAGTTATTTGATGATTTCCCACCCTCCAAAAAAAAAATGCTTAGTTCATAATTTAAGAAGTCAACTACTCATAATTGTGTAATATTTATGAAAGCTTGACCAAATTCAGGAAGTCTGTCCATTATATTAAAGATTTGCCCTTAACATCTTATTAATATTATAAATGTGAAAGTAACCTATGGATATTTCAATGTCTGGATGTTTGTTACTTAATCACGCAACAACGGCTGAACGGATTTGGATAGCATTTGGCAAACAGATAGATTATAACCTGGATTCACACAAATTATACCTTTTATCCCGGTTGTACGTTCCCGTTGGACAATTTACTAACCCACGTGGGCAAACCCGCTGACAAAAGCTAGTAAACAATCATTATTTCAAGCTGCTCACGACGTTTTTATATTTTTTCATAAAATTATAGGGTTCTTTTGTGCATCACTGTCTGTTAGTTGTTCATTCATAAATTATGCGCAACCAAGCACATTCATTAAAAACAAACAAAATGGTTGAGGTTATGTTAGTAGCAACAGCATTCTGAAAATAGTATCAGAGAGTTTTTATTCTCCCATTTTGAGGCATTTTGTGGGGAGGATGGCTAAGTGAGTTTGTCCTTTAATGGTCATCTTCTGTGCAGTCTTTAAATTTTCAAACTCAATAATGTTTATAATGTACTACTAACTAAAGCTTTAAGGTTTTACTAAAACTATGGATCTTTGTTGTCCGAATAAAGAAATTTATAATAATATGACTTTACTATTAATACACTAAAACCAGTTTTGCAGTAAGTGTAAGTTGCTTAAGCTTTTTCCATAGTTTCTTTCACGAACCAGTTGGGGAAGGGAAAATAGAAAAAAGATAAGTAGAACATCAATAAATACTAAAATTTTAATGTTTAACAGCTACTATAATTTTTTATTCATCGATGATATTTCGTAACAAAATTATTATACCTTTTTAAAAACTATATGTTTGAGTCGAAAGATTTTTTAACAGAAGACTGGAAAATAAGTTATTTAAAAAAAATGTAAACAGCCCTGTACTTAGAAAAATTGTGAACGCACCGAGGCGGCTCTGACTGGTAGAGTTGAGGAGTTTCCAGAAGAACGAGGTGGTTGTTTCGACGAGCATATTGTGCAAATACTTCTGCTGCCGTTCGAGACTCCACCACTCCTGGATGTCTGGCATCTGCAGACAAACGGGTCGCGACGAAACGCTGCCCCGCTACCATTAACGCCAACTAGTTCTATAAAAAAACGTACATGAAAATTAATGACAAAAATTTACGGACAGGCATCTAGTTGGTGAACGATGGACGTACTATAATACATCCAGCCCCATCCTCCCACACTTCTCCTCTTTGGGGAATACTTGCGTAGATTTATTAAGTTTTCATGCAAACATTGTGGTTTTATCTATATCTGATGATGATGACACGAAAAACTATTTAAGCATTTTCTAAAATTTAGGCTTAGCTATCAACATTTTTTTATGTAGTTACTAATAAAGCCCTTTCATGTATTATTACACAACACGGCATCATTACCAATGTTTTTACTTCATTGTGGTATAGGCCCAAGTGGAAGTAAAGCGAGTGGACTGTATTTTATGAAGGTTTATTAGGTGGTTCACAACTACAGCAAAATCAAAGGGAATGTCCGAGCGCGGTCGTGTCGAACGTTGCAACGTCGCGAAGCTGTCGCGTCCCGGTCCTCGCACCGTGCCGCGCCACTTGTTGACGACGTCATAGTGTGTTCGTTGGATTTGTATGTATGTGTGTGAGCAATTGTCATTTAGCTTATATGCCGCCATCCTATATAATCCCATCCCAGCGGACGATCAAGACCCTTCCAACGATACTTAATTTGTAAAATTATGATAAGTAGTTTAAAAGATATGATTCCATTTACACACATAAACATACAAGAAGAAATCAACAGAAAAGCATGTACAAAAGAAGTGATGCCATGCGTCGCACAGGCATAATATTTTTACACAAAACACACGGAACACCACGCAACAGGCCTCTGCGGATCAGTAAACTGTCACAAAAAGGTTCCAAAAGGACTTACATTATTTTCTTAGCATAAACACCCTATAATGCTCTCACTGCTGGGACACAGGCCTCCTCTCTGCAAGGGGGAGTGGGCCATAATACACCGCGCGGGCCCAATGCGGGTTGGCAGATGTCACGAGTCTCCGAAGTATTGGTTCTACGACACCATTCACCATTTTGAGAGCAGTGCTTATGAAATAATTTACATAAAGTGCGTGCTGGGGTTCGACCCCACGAGCTTTATTTAACTCGTAAGTCGTGGCGGTACCACTGGGCCACCACTGCTCCCTTTATTTTTGCTTGCTTCCTTGAAAACAATAAATTATCGTATGTATATAAATTTATTTTTCGATTGCTACAAGGCTCTTCGTAATTTCCACTACGGAGTTTACCGTAATTATTCATTGCCAGATTTAAATCTCGGCTATTGTAATTTTCCAGCGATTGCGCTACGTAAAATAGGGAAAATGGAATGATAACAAAGTGTATTGTTTCACGTTATTTGTGCTAACGCAACATGTAATTTAATTAATGTATAAATTACAAATAACATCATTTCCTAATCATCTACCGTATACAAGGTGTAATTGAAATAACCGAAAACTTCCGAAGATCAGCGTTAATAGACGCTGACCTCTTTGCAAGTTTTTTGAACAGTCTGTTCGTCTCGATATTATTATATCGAGACGAACAGACTGTTCAAAATGATCTATACAACTATGAACATTTAATATTTAACTCAATGACATATGGAATGTTGCAGAAAAGCCAGTACAGGACAACTGTCATTCTGGCAATAACTTTATCCAATTGAGACAAAGTTTAATTTTCTTAGTTTTCATGATCATTTTGAACAGTCTGCTCGTCACGATATTTTTGACGCTGACTGTACTCATTATTGTTATCTTTTTATATACTTAAACAACATTATTATTGGGCACGCCACGATTGCGGCGGTAAGTCCCCTCTTTGAGGAGTGGTTTGAGAGGCGGCATGGCGTCCTCACCTTCCGCCTGACGCAGGTCCTCACCGGACACGGTTGTTTCGGGAGGTTCCTGTTTCGGATAGGGCGGGAGGAAACGCCCGGGTGTTTCCACTGCGAAGATCGCCCTGAGGACACGGTGGAGCACACGGTGGCGGTCTGCCCTGCTTGGGCGGAGCACCGCCGTGTCCTCGTGGAGGCGATCAGCGGCGGCGATCTCTCGCGTCCGGCCCTGGTCCAGGCCATGGTACGGAGCGAGAGGGCATGGGGAGCCGTCACCTCCTTCAGCGAAGCAGTGATGCTCGCGAAGAGGGAGGCGGCGCACGTGAGGGAGAGGCAGAATATGCGCCCTCGTGACCCCAGCCGCCGCAGGATACGGAGACGCCCTGGGCGTCGGGAATCCCAGGCCGATTTCCGGCCACCGTAGGCATGGGCTTGCGGACGGCGAGTAATGGGTAGCTCGCTGTCCGGTAAGGACCAAGCCCAAGTCGACGGCGCGTTGTGTTCCACGCGCGCCTCAAAGAGATGTCAGCACAAAAATGATGGGGCCTGCAAGGGCCGATGCCTGTCAGGGGTTCGGGTTCGTTTGAAAGAGATACCACAGCCCCTGGCATACGGGCTACTGAAGGAACACGGGTGGGTTTTAGTCAGTAAAAGTCTGACACGCCCTCCTGCTCCACCCAGAGCGGGGGAAGTTATTTGATGATTTCCCACCCAAAAAAAAAAAAAACAACATTATTATTTTAAGATGGATATCGATATTATATCTAAGGATGATAGATTTATTATTTAATCTATACATTTTATAAATATACTAGATTTTGTCAGCGGCTTCGCCCGTGTGGAAGTCGGTGTATTATACACAAACCTTCTTCTTAAACCACTCTGTCTATTGATGGAAACCGCATTCAAATCCGTTGCGTAGTTTGAAAGATCTAAGCGTACAGACACGAAAAGCGACTTTGTTTTATGCATTGTAAGAAAGGATAAAAGTTAAAAATTGAAACCCATCTACGACAAAAACGTCAACTATAGTTCTACTTTTAACCGTATTCAGTAACTTGCCAGTTCAAAGAAAAATAATATTACCCTTCTAAAACTAATAGCGTTGAGGTAGTGAATAATTTTGCGTAAAGAGCGAATGATAAAAATGGTTTCATTTTATTTAAAACATTTTTACCATTCGTTATAAAACTTTAAAAATAATTCGTAAGATGTGGAATATAAAAATAATTAATAATTTATTAATAAAAGTAAAGTAATTTTTAATTTGAGGTGCTTGCTTTTAATTGTTATTGTGCAATTGTAATTTGCTTTTAGTTGCAAAATTTCTCATACAACATAAAATCCCGCTTTATTAGATGTGTACAGCTGAACTGACAACTATCTAAGCGTCATATCTCCTGTATACGTCGTGGGTAAATCTTCATTAATAAGCAAATATCAGCTTACAGTCGTAAGTCGATATTTAATATTTTTAGTCTTTTTGTTTTTCGCCCTAGACAAAATACATTAGATATTTTTCTTGCCGTCAAAATTCAATGAATATTGTCAACACTCGCTCTGCATGTTTTTCTTTTAAATATCATCCTACCCTAAGTGAAATTATAAATAAGTCATTGACCCTTTAAAGTGGTTCTGTTGAACTGAATATAAACTCTTATTAGTTTTAATATTATTCGCGAAAGCAATTTAATTATAACAACTCCCAGAGGGGCCATGTGCAAACGTATGACAGGCCAATTAAATGTTATTGTGCACACGGCCTTTGAAATTATAGTTCACTAGATTTTTCCAGCGGCCTCGCCCGCTTGGATGTTTAAAATTAACCCACGGGAACGTACTACCGGAATAAAAGTATCCTTTATGTTAATCCAGGATATAAACGATCTGTGTGCCAAATTGCATCCCAATCCGTTGAGCCGTTTTGTTGCGTGATTGCGAGAGTAACAAACATCTAAACTTTCTCATATAAAATATTAGTAGGATAATATATTATAGTATAGTAGGATAGTAGGATAATATAGTATAGTAGGATAATGTAATATTGTAGGATATTACTTTTATAAATAAAAAGCCAGTTTGCATTATCAGCCTATAATGTCCCCACTGCTGGGGCACAGGCCTTGTCTTTTTGAGAGGAAATAGGCTATACAGGATACAAACTGTAACCATGAATTCAGCAAATCATTCTAGAGCCCCTAGTGCAGAAAATGTTCTTCGGTTATACAAAAAAATCTGCTGTTCCATACATTTTGACCGCGTAGTTGAACTTTTCTATGAAAAAGCAGATTTCTTTTTTTGTATACCTTAGCGACGAAAATTGTCTACTTCTTTTTTTTTATTTCTAACCAGTGCGCAAACTGTAACCAGGACTTCAGCATTTCCTGGTTACAGTTTGCGCACTGGTTAAAAATTTACCCTGTATAATCTGGTGGGCCACCCAGTGCAGTTTGGTAGATTCCACATGTCTTCTATTTTTTTGTTGAAAGACACGCCGTATCGTCACGATATTTTCCCTCCCTGTTTTGAAAGCAGTGGTGATGAAATTATTTACACAAAGGAAAGTGCCTGCCTTGGTTCGAACACGAAACCTACAACCCGTAAGTCGGACAGTTTGGATAGTTATGCATTGGAAAATAAATACAGGAGATTTGTTAAAATAGAAGGGATTTTATGAAACTGCACTCATTTTTGCACGTACTTCTGTTCTTGTTTGATTGTTCGTCATCCTACCAATATTATAAATGCGAAACATTTTATGTTTGTCTGTTTAGATGTTTGGATGTTTGTTACTCAATCACAGCTGAACGGGCTTGAATGAAAGGAGGCGGGGATTTCTCGGCCTGATTGTAATAAGTTGAGGTATAGTTTTAAAAAAGGGTTATATTTTTCTACTTCAAAATGTGAAAAAACAGCCCAATTTACAATCTGGAAAAAGAGAAATCCAAAATGTTAGTTAAGATCACGAATAAAATGAAAATCTAATAAATTATAATCGATTAACGTGACAGAGCTCATATCATTTAAAAAATGCCATTATCAGATGATTAATTCAATTACAATAATCTAACCTAATAGAATTAACGTATTGTACCTATAGTTTAACCCAATTCAAGATTTACATAATAAAGATAAATCTTAAAATCGATTCACGTTTGTTAATCGATTATTGTATGTTTAGTCTGTGCTGTCGTGAAATCCATGACCCTAACAGATAGTGACACTCACTCACGTTTTGTATCGTTTAGTGCGTGTTGCTAGGTATCAAGATATAATTCCATTTGCACAATTCATAAATGACATTCTAATTATAATTGAAGATTAATAAAAATACTAATAAAAAACGAGTTTTATTTTTAAACATCATCACTTTACCTATGATTTTTAAATCTTTGTGTTTCCTAACTTCGTCTCAACACTTAATTAACATCCTATTTACTTAAAATGTGTCAATCGCACTTCAAAAATCAGATGTTAAGAAAAGATTGTTCCATAACCTCACTTTAACTAAATCTCTTATAACTCGGCTCTCAGATTGAAAAAATCCGCAAAATTTTCAGCGAAGGTTTGACAAAACAGTAGCTATCGTTTCAATTTCATCTTTTTACATCCAGGCCCAAGATTGTATGAAAGCGTATCCGTCTCCTTTAGCCCACAGATTATAACCTGGAATAACACACAGGACACTTTTTATCCCGGTAGTAACTAGTACGTTCCCGGGGGATAATTTCCTGGTATAAACTATGTATTAAAATATGCATGACATTGCCTTATTTCTTTTTACACCAAATAAGTAAAGTCTGCCCACATTGTTTTGCTAACGATCGCCACAGAACTATGATTTACCCAACCAGAATTTTCCCATGTCAAGATAACTATAGCGAAAGGTCTATTGTCATTGGTTCGGTCTGTAGGGAAATATACCAATTCATTCCATACAGTTTTAGTTCGTTTCTATGCGAATATAGGACATGTATAGTACAATAAAACTATTTTCTTAATTTCCCTCGGGAATAACTGCATTTCCGAATACAAATGAACATTCCTCATATTTTTATAATACATTTCATTAAGTTAAAAGAGTATTAACAACTCTATACACTTCCAAGTCAATCGAGAGCGTCTGGTCTGCACCAAGGGCAAAGGGCAACTAATAGAAGTCTGACGACTGACGAAACACAAAGTCTGCCGAGGGACATTAATAGTTGTACGTAGTACGGTATTATTTAATGAAAATAGTATTCTCTAATATTCAGACACAACGTCTTGGGAATAAGGAAAAGTACCTAAGCACCGGCTTTTTTATATGTGTGGGATAATTTGTCGGAAATTGCTTCTTTTGAAAGGCCTCTGTTGTGATAAGATTGGTCGACCAGGGGCCTTAGTCTGCTATTTTTATAAATTCGTCATTCCAACACGATCCCATCGTCATTTTGCTAAAAGTTCGTAATCTGCTAAATTCATAATGGTCGATCAGTGGTCTCGCTATAGAATTGTGTTATAATGGCATTGTCGTTTTGCAATTATTATAAAACCCGTTGGTAGAAATGATTTTCGAAAAACGACTACTAAATTTAAACATTTATTAATGCCAAACATTTATATATAATTTTACATATTATTTATTAGTGTTATAAGCAATCTGAAGTAGTAGGAAGTTCGTAAATAGCAAAAAAACTCGCAACTCAATTATATTTTATCTGTTTAGCTGTCAAAGTCAAATGTGATATTACTGCTTAATGACGTTTATCTGTTTTTATTTCTAGCGGCCGGTGTTTTGATAGATATTTATTTACATTTTAGTGATTTTTGTTTAAAACAAAAGAGTTTGTGGAACTGTCAAAATTTTAGCAGTTTACCGCGTGAGTCAGTCATTCTTTTGTCATTATGTACGAGATTATCAATAAATGCCGTTTCTTTCAATGGAGTGTCAATGGCTGTCCATTGGAAAGTCATAATGACGCCATTATATTAGTAGATTACCAAACTTGTCAAAATCAACAATTATGAAATCAATGATAGACCATTCTGACACTATTGTAATAGCAGACTTGAGGCCCTGGTGGTTTGAGATAGGGACGGTTTTCCGTGAGTACAACAAACTCCTTGTAACAGTTGTCTGTACCAAAAATAAATTCCACCTGTTACCGAAAGCGTTTGCGAGATTGTCTTGATTCTTAGAAACTTTCCGTTGAGAAAGTTTTAAAAATGAGTTCAAACAACACCACGCCTTGTTTCACCGAAGGGTCGGGCAGAGCTGTAGGTACCTACCTAAAGTACACCCACCCAATTAGTGAAAAGAAAAAAACATTAAAACAAAGTAGGCGGAGAACAAAAGAAACGTAAGGTTTGCGAAGGACGGCGCATAGAGATGATTATTATTAGAAGAAGATACATGCTACGCAAGTCCTAAACTAAATTGAACAGGAGAAATCATGATGACTCTAAGTGGAATTTAACATCTAGGTAAAACTTATCCAAGTGTCACTAATGCCCGTTTTCACTTATACTACGTAATACCTTAATAAATGCATAAATATAAATGCGCTGTTGGGATTTTAAAGGCGACTTCAAATAGGCGCGGCGCAACACTTGCAGAAAGAACAACTTCCATAAAGTTTTCATAGAAATTGTTCTACGAAAGTCGCGTCGCGCCTATTTAAGCCTTAACGGTCGGCTCAGCGACGAAAGTTGAAATACCAATACAGCGCTTTTATTAAGGTGTTGCCAAGTGGTGGTGAATACGGGTTTAGAAGTATGAGGAACAGGGTGGAAAGTTCACTCATACTTATGATGGTAAAGGAGGATTCTCCGACCAGTCGGGTATTGCGTCTGGTCCGGGCAACTGCCCGACAGTTGATGTCCGGATTTTTGTACCTATCTGAGTGGCGTGGTAAACTCTGATTGCGCGATGCAGAATTGCTCAGTTAGTTCGCCGTGGCATTGTAGATGGCGCCACTTTTCTTTTTGTGTTTTTCGATATTTGTTGCGAAGCATTTTTATTTGTAGTGCCGCTACACGGGAATTTTTGTAAAAAAATATGTTGTATTGCAATATGAGCAATTTGAATAAGAATCCAATCTAACATAAGAACTTTGTACCTACAATAAAATGTTGCAATATTAGATTATTGAAAAAAAAAAAAAACATTTTATTGATATTCTCTTACACGTGTATGTGTATGTAGGTAAAATTTAGTATATCGATGCGATCGTCGACAATCAAATATTTTCATTTTTTATACAGGCCAACCAAGCAAAAACCCAGTTTATATAAATGTGTGCGTGATTAAAATGTAACTTCATGCACAACCGAAAATAATAAATGCCCTTGTTGATTTAACCGGCTCTGGGACATTTGCGTGAAAGGCACTTGCGCTCAAGGACGTAAGTCATCCAGAGTTATTAAATAACTAAAAAAATACGTGTGGCACTCAAGGACTGCCGCGGTAAAGCAATTGCATAGCATTTTTTATCAACTTATGCAATTATATTTTTTTTTTTTTATGCAGTTTTTTTTTTTTCTTTGATATTTATTCAAGTTTTTTCTTAGATATTAATTCAAGTTACACTTTTTGAGCGTGGTGACCGATAAGAAACAAATTTTATATATCGTACAGTCGTACCATATACATACACGTTAAGCGAACGCTCGGCCGAGCTACATGGTAGGCGGAGTGGCGGGTGTTAGGTTTTATTTTCGTTACGGAATTTCTTGATTCGGCCGCCGCGCTCAAAGCCCGCGATAAAAGCTATACAATAGCTTAAAAATTGATAAATCATGTTCTAATGGTTCCTGGTGCAATTCGCCGTCTATATATATTTTTAGTATTATTTCATATTAACGTTCCTATTACCTAATTAAAACTCAAAAAGAACAATAAATAACCTATCTGGTGATGAAAATTCGGTTATTTACATAGTCTGCTCGTTTTAGCACAACGGAACTGCAAAAACCGAAAATCAAAACTTCACGGTTACTGTGCCGTTTACAATCTAGGCACGTTTTCAAATGTCACTAATTACTAACACAAATTAAAATAATAGGAGCAGCCTGTAGCACTTTTAAAACATTCCACCACCACTTTTGTTCTAACGATGGACGGCCAGATCGGTCACCGATGTTCGATGGTAGATATTATTTCTTCTATACCCGAAGCTATTTTATTTGTTGTTTGTATGTAAGCTAACTACCTACTTAAGTCATTTTTTAACCAATATTATGTAGTCGATGACCTTGGTGCACGGTAAAACTCTAAAGAGTTTATGTTGGCACCACATTAAATGTATAATAATGTATGTGTACTATTAAATAAATAAAAAATAAATTTGTCTCCTAAACGGTCACGGTCACGACAAATCCAACAACGGACGAATCATTAAAATAAGTGCAGCCTTCTAAATGCTATGAAAGCATGAAGAATCCTACATACATGCGAAGATACATACCTACATTATTAGCAGTCGGGGAAAAACAATAAATGTCTGAATCAGTTATTCGAGCGGTGTATGATAATTTTGTTGACATTTTGCTAAAGTTTTCACAGAAACTTTGCGCGCTGCCCCACAAAAAAAAACACCGTACCGGTAACATAGTTAAAAGTTACCCTCCAACATTCATAAAGATAAAGCCTTAACGGTTGTTCGTTAAGTTAAGGAACGAAAAGGGAACGTCTTTTTGTGGGAGTATTATAGAAAATGGGCTAAGCTTAGTTCGGATTTGTTTATAGTTAATGACCGACCGAAATTTAGTTTTCGGTTTACGGTCGAAAAATCATGATACGGCCAATTTTTTATTTCGGCCATAAACTAACCCGAAGCTTCGGCCAAGCCGAAAATCAAGAGTTCGTCAAATTGTCGCGCGTCATTCGGCTTTCATCGTAAAGCTCGCCAATATCATTCATCCCGAAGTTGATATTGCCGAGCTCTACGGAGTAGGTCGAAATACGCGATTTTGGTTTGATGTTGTAATACATATATGATGTTGAATATGTTGTATTTTTTCTTCACGCGCATACACACTGTGAGAAAGAGTAGGACACAATCTCACATCATGGGCCCAGTGCGGGTAGGATGGGCTTATTCCACTATTCCCCCCTGAGAGAATCCCCCTCAGGGGGGAAAACTGCACTCTAATATAAAATCAATCCAGAAAGCCCCCTTATCATTTTAAGTTATTCCACTATTCCCCCCTGAGAGAATTTTTCTCAAGGGGGAAAACTGAACCCGAATATAAAAAAAGTCCAGAAATCCCCCTTTTCATTTTGGATCATTCCACTTTTCCCCCTCATTTTTCCCTCATAAAGTAAATAAAAAATAGTGATTTAGATAAAATGTAACTAACAAAAAAACGACATTATTATATGTAATCATTAATCAGTCTTTTTTTTCACAGAATTTTGTTTTGATTTCTACGCTCTTAAAGTAAATAAAAAAAATTGTGATCTGATACAATGTGATAAACAAAAAAACGACTGACTATATTTGCATTAATCAGTCTTTTTTTCACAGAATTTTGTTAAAATAAAATATGATGAAGAGTAAAAACAATCACAAATCGATGAGGGAAATCGGTTGATTTTTGTAAAAATAATAATTAAAACAGTTTAAAACAAAGTACACACGACTTACCTAGAAAACTAAATTATTTAGCATAAAAAGTGAAAGTTTTCCTAAATAACATCAGTTTAACAATTATCAAGTTTTTCAATTAATTAATTTTGTTGCTTGTGTCTTCGGTTACATTGGGTTCCCTAGGGAATTTTAACGTATCTATGTAGTTTAAAATTTTGAAACAAACAAAAGTATTCTATGTGTTTTCGAATCTCCAAACCAAGTTTCATAACAATCGATTGGGCCATTGTTGCGGCAGCGTGAAGAGAAATCAAATCAAATAAACAAACAAACGCACTTTCGCCTTTAAAATATTATAGTTGTAGAGTAGAATCCTTGCTAATATTTTAAATGCGAAAGTGAGTTTTTTTTAATATGCTTTCACGCTAAAACGGCTGAACGGACTTGGGCCATGGGTAAACCATGACCTGGATAGAACGTAGGATTATTGATCCCGATATGCCTACAGGATCGAGCGAGACTGCGGGGTTAACCTCGGGGCGCAACTAGTTATTAATAAATAAAGAACAACAACATTACTGCATATTTAAAGTACCTATTTAAACTCGATTAACATAAAATAATTCAATAGGTGTACATTTTAATATTAGCTTTATTGACTATGTCGACGAAGGCCCGCTTGGCGGTGCTTCTATTAGTGTTTACTTTGAATGGCTAAAAAATATTTTCAAGCTCGCTTCGCTCACTCCTGCATTCTAAGTTAAATATCTGCCGGCGCCCGCGGTAAATATTTTAGCAACCAGCACCGACCAACAAGTCGGTGCCCAGCGCTGGTAGTAGCAGAAGCACTCCTTAAGCGTTCTTAAATTGTAAGGACGTCAGGGGGATTTCTGGACGTTGATTTTTTCAGAGTCCCGTTTTCCCCCCTAAGGGGGATTATCAGGGGGGAATTCGAGACTTTTTTTTTTATTCCAGTTTTCCCCCTCAACGGCACTTTCAGGGGGGATTTGTGGAATAACTATTTTTTTCGATTCCAGTTTCCCCCCCTAGGGGGGGTTATCAGGGGGGAATTCGACACTTTCTTTTCATAGATTCCACTTTTCCCCCTAAGGGGGATTTTCAGGGGGGATTTATGGAATAAGCCGTAGGATGTCATATGTCACTAACGATGTTTTACTTCACCGTTTTGAGAGCAGTGGTGATGAAATTAAATACCTACACAAAGAAAGTACTTATCTGGGTTCAAACTCACGTCCTAAAACTCGTAATTACGGTTTGAATTCATTTATTTCTAAAGATTACAAATCACTTGTACACAAATAAATACTATGCATTACTTGATTGTTGTACATTGTTGTAGTCCAGGAGTAGCAAGAGCGTATATTGGTAAAATTACGAACATAAGAAGGTAATTGTTGAAAGTTTTGTAATTTCTACCGCCATGCGGCGAATTCGGGGCCGATACCATTGGGCCACCTCTACCCTCGTCCGAAACTGTCACGTAGATTATTCGTAATACTGTTTTAAATTACTAAACCGTAACCGATTACGTATTATCTGCTATGTATTTTTTGGGCTATTGCATTCCATGAGTTTCAATTCTTCCATACGTAAGCACTAATATGTATACGCTTACAAACTTTTAATAAGATTTTTGTTTTTTGTACTGATTGTATTTATCTATACTAATATTATAAAGAGGAAAGATTTTATTGTTTGTTTGTTTGCATTGAATAGGCTCCAGAGCTATTGAACCGATTTGAAAAATTATTTCACTGTTGGGAAGCTACACTATCCCCGGGTGACATAGGCTACATTTTATCCCCGTTTTCCTACGGGAACGGGAACTATGCGGGTGAAACCGCGAAGCGCTTTTAGTGTTATTATAAGAATAATATTTTTCAACCCACACTACAATGAATACCTAGGTTATCTGTTACAATTGTTATCAAGAAAATCGCTTTTGAATTTGGCTATGTGTATACATATTAATGCTCGTAACTACACAATTTGAAAAGAATCACAAGGAATCATAAGTACCAATTAAGGCAGTAGGTACTGTATAATTTATGTCCTTTTAGATTAAACGCGGTGCTTCCAATGACATCAGCCTTGTAGATCAATTATTAATCGTCAATGAACTAATTCCACTATGAAAATATGTAGATAGTTTTCTTACCAGATAAAGCTATGCCTTCACAAATACTTGAGCGCTGATAAGGTCGGCTGGAGTCCTTCTTCCTCAAACAGAACAGTCCACCGAGTATCTATGAAAATAAATGAAAAATTAAATAAGTCGTCGTTTTCCCCCACCATCGTTTTTCTATTGGGAAGGCACATCACTTTCCCAGAAGGCATTACAATGCTCTTACGCGAAGGGAAACCCAAAATGCACAGCATTTATTTCAAATAAACAAATTACAGGCACTATTGAACTATCAAGGTTGGTCCGTCAGAAATATGATGCTAGTTGCCCATTCCAAAGCGTAGGTAGTAGGTACCTATGGAGAAGAACAGGCAAGGAACTCCATCGACACTTTCTAAATCAAAATTTTGTTACAAAAAATTGGATAAGTATATAATTTATGTTGTAATTATAAATATGAAAACTATGTAAAAAGACATGCAGATTAAAAGCGTTCGTAATGAAAACAAAAATTAAATAACAATTCAGCAATTAAAATATGCCAAGGCAGCTAAGAGATAAAATTAACCCCGATGCAAATAATATTTATGTGTATGTAGAGTGTAAGTCTGTAAGAGAAGGGATGGTGTGAGTGATGAGTTTTTTTACTTTAAATTGAGATTTTTTCGACAAATTTTTGCGTTCTGTATTAGCCAACACCTCAGCTTTAGGTAAATATGCATCCGAATATCCGATCTCTGATTATTAGTCATAGGGCTGTTTTTCAATAGTTTATCTGAATAATAAATCTGACAGTCTGACATACATATTTTCAATAGAAAAGTTTTCAAACCGCGATATTTAATTCCTCAGATATAAGTTCTCTGACTGTTGAAAAATCAGCCTTTATCTGTGTTGCAATAACCGCAAAAGCCTCAATCATTTTATTTTATTTATTAATCGTCTTTACGATGACAGCATTAAAATATTGGTTCATTCATGTTTATCTGTATAGGTACTGGTGGTTGCTAACTACTTAATAATATAATAATATTTTAGAGAACGCAAAGGTATGATCTCTTGTTTACCAGCGTACCCTTTAAAAAGAAACGTTATAATACCTATTAGGTTGTCCTTTTATGCAAATGTAGACAGATACATATGTATCATTTCTGCGTAACTTTTTAGTTCTACCTTAATTATTGCATAAAACATTTGAAGCTATTTTATGCCACAGTCGGATATGGACTAACAAAACATAACCTTATACGGATTACGTAGTAGGACAAAAATAGCGTCCCATTTCACAAGAAAACACATCTGAATTTCAAATTAATTGGCATAGGTGACCTTCAACGTACCTACTGTTATTTCGGATTGCTGGAAATATGAATAAACTTAACGGGAGTTTTAATTGTTTTGATTTGAATAATTTATTGTGCTAAGCAGTCTCTAGAACTGTTCATAGACGGCAAGTGTATTCTTTGGTTGATATGAAAAGAATTGCAGTTCATTTTACAAAACTGGCACTTAGTCTGGTGCCAAGTTGTCATTTTTGAACGAAGAACTTTACCCAAAACGAAATTAGGTTGGAAATTCAAAAACTGGCTCAGATATTTATGCAGTTCTTTTAATAAAACTGGCAACTTAGTCCGCTGGTAGATAAGTTGTTATTTTTGTACAAAGAACTTTACCCATAAGGAAATAAAATTGGGAATGCAGAAACGGGCTCAGAGTTTTAGGCTAGAACCTAAAGCTGATTGCGTTTTGTAAAAAAAAACGGCTACTAAGTGAAAGTTCTAAAACAGTTACCTCTTTAAAGCCCTGTCGGTACCGCACATTCATGTAGCTGTAAATCATCGGGTTGTAGCAGGAGTGGGACATTGCCAGCCAATGACACGCGAACCACACGTACGGCATTCCGGGCCACATGCTCCATTCTTCATCAGCCTCGTGGACCGTCCACAGCACCTGATTGCAAATATAGATAATATGATCTCTTTCTAATTTCAGATTTCAGACCAATTATTAGAATCGATACAGTAGTGTTAAGAACTTAAAACTAATTAAATTAAATTTAAGTATTAAAGATTTGGCAATTATTAAACCCATACTATACAGACTCATACTCTTAAATACCATAGGCATCAACTTAATAACACAGATAGAACATTAAAATACAAAAATACTACAGTTAAAAATGTATATTAAAAATCTTTTGCCTCTCTTGCAAGATGGGCGACACGGTACACAACTTTTACAATTTCATTCCTACTCAGGATTATCCTTGCGTAGAAGCACTCTGAGCTTACTTAGAAGCGCGGAAAAGCCAGCAACGTTGCTCTCGGCGAACATGTCAAACGCACGACACCGCCAGGGCAAGTTCATCATAGACCGATAAGCATTATTAAATACGTACTGTCCACGAAGAGTGTTATACGCACTCCTCGTGTACCGGTACCAACGTTGGTGGTGTATAACGACAACAGTAGACTCTGAACAGCGTCATCGTAACTTGATTCGAGCAGTGGTCATCTCTTAGCTCCCACGGCTTATTTTAATTTCCGAATTGTTATTTTATTTTTGTTCTAATTACGGACGCTTTTAATGTGCACTTATATCGTTCTCACATTGATAATTTTGAAAAATTAGATAGATAACATTGAAAAATTGATGTAACCAACTTTTTGTAAGAAAATCATGATTTTAAAAGAGTGTCCATGGAGTTTCTTGCCCGTTCTTCTCCATAGGTAGCTACACTTTGGAATGGGCAACTAGCTTCATCTTTCTAACTCACCGACCTTGACAATTCAAAAGTGCCTGTAATTGGTTTATTTGAAATAAATACTTTGAGTTTGAATTTGATAAAAACGTCTAGCTAGCATATTGCTTAAACAAGCGATACTGCGCGTTCTTCCGTTCCAAATCATCAACATCTGATAAATTTTCTGTTACAAAATGCCCGAGATATTTAAATATTGCAACTACTTTTAAATTAGTTCCACCTAAATTAATAGGGAATATTATATCAAAGAAAGAAAGAAAAAGTAATTATTGTGACTCGCACAGGAAGATCACATCGTAAAATAAACACACTTTAGTAAGTACAAAATTTTTAAAAAGAGAACAAATGTCTTGGAAGTTTTATATTATTAAAAATAAAACAGAAAGTCCTGCACGAGGCCAAAAGGCTCCTACCTCAGCATAATGCTGCGACATTTAAAAAGTGTCGCAGCGCTGGTATTCTGATAGGGCCAAGGCCGGCCGGCATCAGGGCCTTCCATATATTTAAAAGTCATAATTTCCGTTTTATTGACATTGTATGCATTCAGCTGCATCCGGTTAGACTGGAAGCCGACCCCAACGTGATTGGGAAAAGGCTAGGCAGATGATGATATGCCAGGTGGTGATGAGTTGCGTACCTCTCACAGATGTCTATTCGTTTTCAGAGGCCGTTGACCGATGGACTGAGCAGTACCATGTTGCCCGCGTAGCTAAGGTTATTAACGCGCACACCGCCTACCTAGCATCCTAATCTGGTGCTGCTCAGCTCCTCGATCAACTGGTTTACATACAGGTTAAACAATACCGGTGACGTCAGACCACCCTGTCTCACTCCACTTGTCAACTTGTAGGTTTCTGACAGAACATTATTGCACTTAACCTGATTATCTTGGTTAGCATAACAGAATTATGAAATCTTTACTATTTTCGGTGGTATTTCTGTTTTTCTTATTTTTTCCTACAGGGTTACTAGTAACTCGACGTATTCCTTGCAGAACGTCATAGTAGGGTTAAAATGCAACAAATTAAGCCACCTAATGTTCTACCGAAATTCAGTAGTTTTTGAATTAGTTAAGAGTACTTTCTTATAGGTAGCTCGCCTGCTGAATGTGTCGAATGGCAAGAAATGCTCCTACTTTTATGAAATTTTTGATAAGAATTCGAAATCGATTTGACCAATCATAATTATGAAAAAGCGCGCGCAAATCGTCAGCTAATGCACAATATCATTAAAAAATGCGCGAAAAGTGTTGGCCAATCAGAGCGAAGCTCAATATAGAAACGATGTACACAACTATATATGAAAGAATTGTTGAAACTATGGCACTTATGTACTGTCTTATGAGTGTCTATGTTTCACTTTAGATAGGTACACTATTCTGTTATGTAAACTATTCTATCACTTATCCCGCACATTACTCATAAAGTACAAAACCGATTCTTAAGTTTCAAAAAGGAATCTCAGGCTGATATATTGATCTATGATATAAACAAAGTATTTAAAATGATACATTATCATTTATTCGTTTCGTTTACCTAGGATAAACTGTCCAGTAAGGTAGGTCCAACTTCGAGAAAGAGGTCAATCGTCGAATCCGACTCGGCTGGGCAGCGTTCGGGAAGCTTCGCCATATCTTCTCGTCCCACATACCGCAGTGTTTCAAGACGAAAGTCTTTGACCAATGCGTGTTGCTAGTGATGACATATGGAACCGAAACGTGGTCGCTCAAAATTGGCCCCATAAGAAGGCTTAAAGTCACCCAAAGGGCGATGTGGAGGGCTATGCTTGGAGTTTCCCTGCGTGATCGAATCAGGAATGAAGAGATCCGCAGGAGAACCAAGGTAACCGACATACCCCGAAGAATTGCCAAACTTAAGTGGCAGTGGGCATCAGGGCACATAGCTCGCAGAACAGATGGCCGAAAGGGCCGAAAAGTTCTGGAGTGGCGACCGCGTACCGGAAGACGTAAAGTTGGAAGGCCTCCCACAAGGTGGACCGATGACCTTGTGAGGGCCGCAGGAGTCCGCTGGATGCGGGAAGCACAGAACCGGTCGAAGTGGCCGAGCTTGGGGGAGGCCTATGTCCAGCAGTGGACGTCTTTCGGTTGAAATGATGATGAGGATGATTATCATTTTTCAGCACGTGAAGTGCCTTTGATTGCTAGTTGGCAAAATATACAGTAATGTAATACAACAATAACAAGAAATGCGCGAAAAACATAACCCTTCCTTGGCAATCGGGTAATAACAAAGTTTCATAATCAACCTATAACGTTCCCCACTGCTGGGACACAGGCCTCTCTGTGAGAGGAATTTTGATGTTTTCATTCAGAATTTTGATACTAACTACCTTATAAATAAAACACAACGTGATTGAAACTGTTTTGGTGACGCATTGTCGCTAACAACTAAAAACTTTGCAAGTAATAGGAAATTCCTAGTGAAGGCTACTTCAGGACGAGCTGCTTCTCACACAGATAACTGTACGTCACTTGGTCATCGCGTGGCATCTCCAGGTAATACTCTCTGTATCTTTTGGCTGTTGAGAGCAAGACTACAAACGTATACAGGGAAGATTGCTTATGAGTAATTAGTGCACTGTTGCATGTACATTGAGCGTGTTACTTTTGGCAGTAAAACCTGTGTTGGTGAAACAGTAACGTCGATTGTCAGCCCCGAGTGCTGACAACGATGTATTGGAATATAATTATTAAAATGATTTAACTCCAAATTATTATCGAATTGCGTCTATATGCGCTTCCCTTTATGTAGTTAAACCCCCTGATCTCAAAGTACCTATCGACAACAGAGGGGCAATTCCCGTATTTGACGCACGTTCGCATTTTTCGCACACTCGCATACATAATATTATTCTCGATGTCTTTTTACCATTGAGTGTAGTTTACTGTTACATACAGTTTGACAAGTTTTTGACATTAATCCCTTTATTTATGAACGTTGCTAAGTTAAGTACCTAATGATAAGCGACTGTTTACCATACATTTTTGACGTTTATAAATAAACCCCTGAATGTAGTGTAGCTGAGATGAGATAGCAACTAGATTTTGACGTGCAGTTAACGAGCAAAACTCGAACAAAGTTATATTTCAAAAGCTCCGAGCTTTAATCCGAAAAACTAATCCACAGAATATAGCAAGTGATAAAACGAAGATCTTGTTTTTCAGAATCAAAATCCGCCGTATTTTTTTTTTTTTTTTGGAAAACGTAATAAGCTTTCGCTTCTGCGAAACGGTCGTGTCGCCCCCCGATAGCTGACGTCATATAGCTGAATCATATTTATAAGCTACTCGCTCGTAGCAACCAGAGGGTGCATTCTGAAAATTGAAAACGACGCAAGTAGCTCTATAATATTTCGTTCTCTAATAATATATTTCACTGTCTAATACTGAATGAAAATATGAAATAAAATCAATATTTTAATCAAACTCGAATGAAAGCACATTTATTTCAAATTAACCAATTACAGACACTTTTGAATTTTCAACGGGTCTAATGGGGGAATTTTCAAGGGGGAAACTAGTTGCCCGTTTCAAAGCGTAGTAGGTACCTACGGAAAAAAACGGGCAAGAAGCTCCACGGACACTCTTTTTAATCAAAATATTGTTACAAAAAATTGGTTATGTTCATGTTACCCAACTGACAACGATAGAAAGAACGTGCACATTATAAATATTAGTATTTTGCTACTGCCTTTACGACCTCCACAACCCAGTTATTGGATAATGCGATACTCCTTGATAAGACTGTTTGTCAGACTTTCAGGATTCTGACGACCCGTAACGACCGTCCCAGATGAAATGTAACTTTATTTACAGAAATCCTTCCGAAAAGTCTACAATAGACGTACTGGAATGGAATGTGCAAGCAATTAAATTGATTTCGTTTAGCTATTTATTAGCATTACATTTGTTTTGTACTTGATGTCCCTTTTTACAACATGATACGGACTTCTTTTTTTATTTGTTTTAAGGGCTTTGTTGCTTAGCGACCAAAAAGCCCTTTGTGCAGTAAAACACAAAATTGTTGATTACGATCTAGCTAATAACCAAATTGTACAATTGTCTTGCCTTATTGGGCAATGGAAAAACGAGGATGGTATTACAAAAGCCAATATCATACCGTTTATATTGTCATAAAACATTATTTCTAGTATTATCATTCCGAACACACTCCAACAGAATATGAACCACACCACCAACCACTCCAGTCATCACAATTTGGAGAAAAGCTTTCTTCATTAAATTCTTCGTATTAATAATATTAAATAATAATAATATAAAACGTTTATTCTCTTTCTACATAAGTTATGAACTTAAGGGTACACTAGTCGCGGGCTCGAACTCACTGGTGGGCCTGGCTAAAAAGCACGCTGTCCCACTAGACTTCGTGTCCGACAGAGGTAGTATCAGTGATGAGCAGTTAGACGCTAGTCTACACGCACAACATTATTGAGTGAGCTGCAGGATCAGTTATAGTAAAACAGGCGCGTAAAAAAGAAAAGTCCTTTGGAAGATTGGGTTTTCTGAATAAACCACTGCATAAATCAATGACCAAGTAAGTTTATTGAACTTTTCGATAATTGAGCTTTGTCGTGGTTTTCGAGATTTTATACTGCTTATAATACTTAAACACGCCCAAAGATAGGTTAAATTAGCAAGAAAAATGAATCTTTGTTGGCTCATAACTTTTTAATGGCTTTTTTATTTTAGTATTCTGTTTCCGTACAGACAATATTGATAATGAGACAAACCCATAACATGTTTAATTTTTGATGTACATAGTCAAACAGTGGAGTAAAACCCTCCCGAAGTTTATATGGAAAAAATGTGGACAAGTGTCACCTTAATGCTAAACTTAGACAGTGGTGCACGAAAAAGGAGCTAACTTTGTGAGAGATTATTATTGTGTAGTGTGTATTGTTGTGTAGTTATTATTAGTAAGTAAGTGCTCAAAATATTCCGATTCATTTAATTGGCCAGTAATTATTATAAGTTCTAGGTCATGGGTAAATGAATAACACGAGCTCAAACAATCCATCATATTGAAAGGTGAGGCTTTAAAACATTTAGCCTTTTTTAAATTAAAACTTGAAACTAAAATTTGACGGACTTTGTAAACACTTTCAGAAGCCTGAAATAAAACCGACGGGTATTTCAAATATTGAGGACGTTCCGTACTTTCTAAAAACCGCTTCCGCACTTATGCGGACAGATGTTATGAAAAAAAAAAATTTACAAGTTCTCAAAAAAAACATTTTTGGCCTATTTGCCGGTAGTCGCACATATGTTAAGTACTGCTGCATGAAATCGCATCTAGCCACGTTTTGTACGAGAACTGCATGAAGCTGTAAATTTGGGTCTCTCTTTTGGTATTAAAGTTTCTGATTGATTAATTTACGAAAACTTACAATTATCTATTTTTAAATGTGTGATGTGGATGAGAGCAAGTAAATAAATAAATTAGAAAACTGGTTTGAGTTTTTGTTAAATAAGAGCAAGCACTTTTAATACAAATAAATACTTCAAAGTTTATAAAATTTTCAAACCAACAAACCAAGTCAGCACGTGATAGATTTTTGCTAAGTACTCGTAAGTCTCAAACCAAATGTCCCTAGAGATACGTGACACTAGACATTGGACCCCTTGTGTATCTACTTACAATGTACCGTGTGGTGCCGGACGTAAAAGAATAGCACCATCCCAATTCTTCCCATGGGTGTCGTAGAAGGCGACTAAGGGACTTACTAGAGAATGGGTAGCAGCGTTCTCTATGCATTTTACCAACATACTGCGATCGCCAACCCGCCTGCCAAGCGTGGCGATTATGGCAATTCCCTCCCCGTTTGGAGGAGGCTTATGTCCAACAGTGGACGTTTGTCGGCTGAAGTGATGATAATGACTTACAATGAAAATGTTGAGTGGCAACCAACTCATCGTGAACACGGTGACAACCGTCAGCATCATCTTGATCATCTGCAAGAGAGGCGAACACATTATGCCACAGATAAAATAAAAAATGCCGAACATCAATTTCAGAAATTCCCAGGTCGGGCAGTGTTATTTGGTTTTTCCATCAAGAATTTCTTGGTACCAGCCTGGAGTTTGGATTTGTGCCTGGTTGATGCCAACGTCCTCAGTCTCGACCCCTTTTTAACACGCTTTTATTAGCTTCAAATGTATGTTTGTAAGCATGTTTGTTTGTTTGTAACCGACTCCTTTGGACTTGATTTTGACCCACTTCAAACGGTCACATTTCTTTTAAACTTTGTAAACCTATCGAGGACCGATGACAATTCCATAATTAGAAAAAAAGAAAAAAACTGAAACATCACACTTTTGTAGTTTGCAGATCCAAAAACTAAAAAATAATTTAACTGTATTAAAAAGCGTGGGGTGCTTGATATTAAATGATTATAAAAATACCTCAAAAAGCACCCCACGCTTTTTAATAGAATTAATTTTTTTTCAACTTTTTTAGTTTGGTTTTTAAAGCGTGTTTTTTTTAATATTTTTTATTTACAAGGAACTTAAACATAACTAGGAAACGTTGGTGTACAATGTACAACTATCTGTAAGTCCTCGGAAAAACAGGCGTGATGTTTTACTAACTGAAAAATTACATATAAACTAGCTTAAAATTAATCGAAATAAAAAAAACTAAAAAAACACGCTTTTTTTGCTGACCGAACTAAAAAATAGAAAATAATTTTTAATTACAAAGAGTTTATGTTACAGTGGTAGGAAGGGGTGCTTGGACAGGAAACCTCCCCGTGTGCCCGTGGGCTGGAGTTTCCCTTGGATACGTCTGGGGGAAAGGCCAGTCTCCGGGACGGTGCACCCTGGGATGCGGGCAATATCCCCCATTGGGTACTGTGTGCCTAATGGGTGTCGTTGCCCGTATGCCAATATCCTGTCGGCGGGACGCTCCAACGCGTGTATCTCTGCGCTCATGCAGAGACGCACAGCGGCGGAGTAAGAGCGGGCTCGGTGTGCACTCACCCTGCCACCGGGCAGGCAAGAAGGAGTGCTCTCCTTCTGCCACCGTTAATCTCGTAGCCCCGAAGATTGTCACGGTCATGTCTCTGACTTTTGACGGGGGTCGAGGGCCTTGGCTTAACCGCCCGGGCCGCGAGGAAGAAATCCTCTATAAAAAATTACCCCAAACCTCCAAGCGGCGGCGCACCGTGAGGGAGGTTGCAAGCTTGACTAATGGGTAGCTTAATTAGTCTCTAGTGCGGACCACAATATTTTGAGTCAATTAAAAGTTTTTTTTTTACTCGTGGGAACAAACATGGACAAATTAAACAAAAACAAAAAACAACAACAGGAGGAGGAGAGTGATGCGGGGTCGGAGTCCGACTCTGCATCGAGCGCTAAGGGCTCTGAAAAGGGCCCGGAGCATGCGGCGGTGGGCGCTTCGAGGAGGACGGAGTTCCTCAAGAAGCGCCCCAAACCGAAGAACGGCCGGGGTTCGTCCTCGGATGGCGGGATGGCCCCGACCTCGAAGCTCGGAAAGGTCTGTCGGGGTGGTGGGGTCCGGTTAGGCAGAGGCCTAACCACAAAAGATCCCGCCGAGCCGAGTGCCGAGGCGGGCAAGTCATCCGAGGCGTATGCCGCGGAGGGGCGGCTCTCAGGGGGGACCGGTAGCAGAGTCCTCTCAGAGACTGAGTCGTCTGGCGGTGAGCCGGACAACGCTGGCGGCTCCTACTCGGAGCGAACGGCCAGGCTCGCGGAGGTTGTGGCTGCTGCGGTCAAGGGGGTGGCCTTGAAGAGGCTTCAGGCCTCTAAAGAAAAGGCCATTGCAGCAGCCATAGCCTCGATTATGGCGGCAGCGGAGGACCTGAACACCGGACCTCCGTCGGACATCATGTCCGAAATGCGGGCGGAGGTCGCCCGCTTGGCAGCCGCCATGGAGCATCTCCAAAAGGAGAATGAGGAGCTCCGAGCGGACCTGGCCGTGCTCCGAGGAGCTGGTCCCACGGTTGTGCCTCAGAAGGGGGCGCGACATGGGCAAGGTGGATCCAAGCCAGAGGAGGAAGACCGGGTGCTGAGCCTGGTGCGGAAGGAGTTGGCGGCCTTCCAGAGCCGGTTTTCCACCCTGGAGGCCATCGTCTTGCGCCCCCCGCTAGCGGCGAATCGGCCGGTCTCGGGCCAGCAAAGGACCACTTATGCCGTCGCCACGACTGCCACAGCCAAGTCGGCACCGCAGTCGGGTCGGCCCCCGGCGAAACCGGTGCCGACCAAGACCAAGCCCAAGGGCGGCGTGGCTGCGCAGGAGGCGACGGCCCCAGCCGTGGTGCCAAGACGGTCGGCCCCGCCTCCTTCGTCTCCTTCATCTCCCGCGGCTGACGCCGAATGGGAAGTAGCCGGGGAGAAAAAGAAGGCGGGCAAGGCAGCACGGGCGGCCAAAAGGAAGGAGAGGCGGCAGCGGCGCAAAAAGCGTAGCGCCGCGGCTAGGTTACGCGCCCCGAAGTCCGCAGCTGTAGTGATCACACTACAGCCGGAAGCGGAGAAGAAGGGCGTGTCCTATTGCGACGTGCTTTTAAAAGCCAAGGCGGCGGTGAACCTTGCGGAGCTGGGAGTCTCCAACGGCATGCGGATGAGGGTCACTGCGACCGGAGCCCGCATGTTGGAGATTCCTGGTGCGGCCAGTGGCCCAACCGCTGACGCCCTGGCCGAAAGGCTTAGGGCGTCCCTAGACGCGGACGAGGTCCGAGTGTCCAGGCCCACCAAATGCGCTGACTTGCGCATCTTGGGCCTGGACGACTCTGTGACGGAGGGCGAGGTGGTGGCCGCCGTCGCCAGGACTGGGGAGTGCTCTGCCGAGCAGGTGAGGGCGGGCACCATCCGTCCTGACGACACGGGCATGCGAACCGTAACGGTGAGCTGCCCCGTGTCGGCGGCCAAAATGATCACCGGGGAGGGCCGAAGGCTCCTGGTAGGCTGGGTGTCCGCGCAGGTCAAACTGCTGGAACCCAGACCCCTGAGGTGCTTCCGCTGCCACGTGGGCCACCACGTGGGAGTGCAATGCACCTCGGAGGTGGACCGTAGCAGTCACTGCTTCCGCTGCGGTCAGCCCGGTCACAAGGCCGGCTCGTGCGTCGCACCCAAGCCGCACTGTTACCTATGTGCGGCAGCTGGAAAGCCGGCCGAACACCGGGCTGGGAGCAAAGCCTGCGCTCCACCCGCTGAAGCCAGGGGCCGAGGCAGGGCCAAGCCCTCCGCCACCGCCGTCACCGCCGCAACCGCCGCCACTGCCGCCGCCGCTGCCGCCTCCACCGCCGTTGCTGTCGCCGTCGTTGCGACTGGGCCTGCCCAGGAGGCCTCGGAGGGGGCTGTAATGGAATGCCTTTAACGGCCCCATTACGCCTCCTCCAGGCGAACATCAACCACTGTGCCGCCGCTCAGGATCTGTTGATCCAGAGCATGGCGCAGTGGTCGATTAACATCGCCGTGGTCGCTGAGCCGTACTTTGTCCCGCCCAGGGATGACTGGGTGGAGGACCTGAGCGGCTCAGTGACCCTCATTTCGTCGGCCGCCGCCGGTACCCCGACCCTCGAGAGTGTCAAGAGGGGACGGGGTTGCGTTGCAGCACGGTTCGGGGAGATAGTCGTGGTAGGGGTGTACTTCTCCCCGAGCAGAACTCTCGCCGAGTTCCACAACTCCCTTGCGGAGTTGAGAGACGTCGTCGTCGGGTTTCGTTCCCTCCCCGTGCTCGTCCTCGGGGACTTCAATGCCAAGAGCTTGGCTTGGGGTTCCCGGTTGACGAATGTGCGGGGCAGGATGGTGGAGGACTGGGCTCTGGAAGCAGACCTGGTCGTCCTAAACCGGGGTTCTGTCGCCACGTGTGTGCGGATGCGGGGTGAGTCGGTGGTGGACATTTCGTTCGCCAGCCCCGCTCTGTCGCCACGTGTCATCGACTGGCGCGTCATGGAGGGGGTGGAGACGTATTCCGACCACCGGTATATCCGGTTTGACGTCTCCGCCCAGACCTCGAGCGCGCCGGTCCGACAGGCCCCGTGTGGTCCGCGGTGGGCGTTGAAGCAGCTGGACCGGGAGCTTCTCCTGGAAGCCTCGATCGTGCAGGCCTGGGTGTCATCACCGGACAGGCCTGCCGACATCAACGACGAGGCCGAGTGGTTCCGGGAGACCATGTCCGAGGTATGTGACGTGGCAATGCCCCGGGTCCAGCCAGGTCGTGCTTCACGCCAGGTGTACTGGTGGTCGCCGCAGTTGACAACACTGCGCGAGGCGTGTGTTGCTGCGCGACACCTTTACTCCAGGCACCGCAGGCTCCGTATCCGCCCTCCGGATACGGAAGCCATTGAGGCGGAGCTGTACGAGCCTGCGGGCCAGAGTTGTGGCCCGCGAGGAGTCGCTGGAGACTCTGAACAGAGACCCGTGGGGACGCCCCTACAAAACGGTGCGTGATAAAATCCGCCCGTGGGCTCCCCCGCTGACGCAGAGTCTCCGGCCTCATCTCGTGCAGGACGTGGTGAGCGCTCTGTTCCCCTCACGAGGGGAGCACGCTCCCCCGCCTATGGCTCCGCCTCCTGCGGTGCCCGATGCGGACCACACCGACGACGACGACGACTCTCCAGAGGTGACCGAGGTAGACCTGAGAGTGGCGGTACGTAGGCTGAATGCCAAGAATACCGCCCCAGGACCCGACGGCTTGCCCGGCAAAGCCTGGGTCCTGGCCTTGCAGGCTCTCGGGCCTCGACTAAGAGGGCTCCTAAGCGCATGCTTGGAGGAGGGCCAGTTCCCACTTCGCTGGAAGACGGGGAAACTGGTCCTCATTAAGAAGCCGGGGCGCCCAGCGGACTCTCCGTCCGCTTACCGGCCCATTGTGCTGCTCGACGAGGTGGGCAAGCTCTTTGAGAGAGTAATTGCAGACCGCCTCGTCGGGCGGCTGGTGCGGGTGGGGCCGGATTTGGCGGAGAGCCAGTTTGGTTTCCGCAGGGGGCGCTCCACGGTGGATGCCATCATGCGCGTGCGAGCCCTCACGACGGGGGATGCTGTGGCCCGGGGTGGGGTCGTCTTGGCGGTGTCATTAGACATCGCCAATGCCTTCAACACCCTGCCCTGGAGTTGCATAAGGGAGGCACTCCGGTATCACCGGATGCCGACCTACCTCTGTCGTGTGGTCGAGGCCTTTTTGACGGACAGGGCCGTCATCTACCCCGGTCACCTCGGAGAGTGGAACCGGCGAGAGATGTCGTGCGGTGTCCCACAGGGATCGGTCCTGGGGCCGTATCTGTGGGACATCGGGTACGACTGGGTGCTGCGCGCCGACCTCCCTAGCGGCGTCAGTGTAGTCTGCTACGCTGACGACACGCTGGTCCTAGCGCAAGGGAGGTCGTACCAGGCGGCGGCCGACTTGGCGACACAAGGGGTTGCGACAATCGTGGATAGGATCCGGCAACTGGGACTCGAGGTGGCATTGCACAAGTCCGAGGCCATGTGGTTTCATGGTCCTCGGAATGCGCCACCGACGGGTTCCCAGATAACGGTGGGAGGGGTTCACATCGGCGTCGAGTCGACCATGAAGTACCTGGGACTCGTCCTCGACAGCCGGTGGAACTTCGCGGAGCATTTCCGCCGTTTGGCTCCCAGACTGGAGCGGGCCGGGGCTGCGTTGAAGCGGCTCTTGCCCAATCTAGGGGGGCCAAACGCCTCCTGCCGGAGGCTCTACGCGGGGATCGTGCGGTCCATGGCCCTATACGGGGCGCCGGTGTGGGCGCCTACATTGAGGCGCCAACCAGCTCGCCGGTTGAGGGCGTCCCATAGGGTCATGGCGATCAGGATGATCCGGGGATATCGCACGATCTCCGGCGAGGCGGCGGGCCTCCTTGCCGGATTACCGCCATGGGATCTGGAGGCAAAGGTCCTCGCGCAAATTTGGGAGTGGCGCGAGGAGGCCAAACGCCGGGGCGTAGCTCCGCTGCCGCAGCAAATCGCGGCACAGCGGACAGAGCTCCGGCGGGATCTCATGGTGACATGGAGAGAGCGATTGTCGCAACCCAGTGCTGGGCACGCCACGATTGCGGCGGTAAGTCCCCTCTTTGAGGAGTGGTTTGAGAGGCGGCATGGCGTCCTCACCTTCCGCCTGACGCAGGTCCTCACCGGACACGGTTGTTTCGGGAGGTTCCTGTTTCGGATAGGGCGGGAGGAAACGCCCGGGTGTTTCCACTGCGAAGATCGCCCTGAGGACACGGTGGAGCACACGGTGGCGGTCTGCCCTGCTTGGGCGGAGCACCGCCGTGTCCTCGTGGAGGCGATCGGCGGCGGCGATCTCTCGCGTCCGGCCCTGGTCCAGGCCATGCTACGGAGCGAGAGGGCATGGGGAGCCGTCACCTCCTTCAGCGAAGCAGTGATGCTCGCGAAGAGGGAGGCGGCGCACGTGAGGGAGAGGCAGCATATGCGCCCTCGCGACCCCAGCCGCCGCAGGATACGGAGACGCCCTGGGCGTCGGGAATCCCAGGCCGATTTCCGGCCACCGTAGGCATGGGCTTGCGGACGGCGAGTAATGGGTAGCTCGCTGTCCGGTAAGGACCAAGCCCAAGTCGACGGCGCGTTGTGTTCCACGCGCGCCTCAAAGAGATGTCAGCACAAAAAGTGATGGGACCCGCAAGGGTCGATGCCTGCCAGGGGTGCGGGTTTGTTCGAAAGAGACACCACAGCCCCTGGCTTAAGGGCTACTGAAGGAACACGGGTGGGTTTTAGTCAGTAAAAGTCTGACACGCCCTCCTGCTCCACCCAGAGCGGGAGAAGTTATTTGATGATTTCCCACCAAAAAAAAAAAAAAAAAAAAAAAAAAAAAAAAAAAAAAAAAAAAAAAAAAAAAAAAAAAAAAAAAACAGTGGTAGGAAGTCAATAATTCAATTCAGAGTAAAAAGCGTGGGGTGCTTGATATTTAAATCATTACAACTATTCTATTGGCAACCATCTATGAGAGGAGAGTCATGAAAATATAGGAAAATGCACCCCACGCTTTTTACTCTGAATTGAATTATTGACTTCCTACTACTGTAACTTAAACTCTTTGTAATTAAAAATTATTTTCTACTTTTTAGTTCGGTTAGCAATAAAAGAGTATTTTTTTTTATTTTTTTTTAAACTATTATTTATTTTCCATTTTTTAGTTCGATCAAATTTTTATCGGGAAAATTTTAATTTTTTTTTTTTTAATTTTGATATTTGTATCGGGTTATTGCATTGTCATCGGCCCTTAAGACGTGTGCAAAGTTTCAAGTTGATCAGACGTCTAGAAACTAGTAAAAATTAGGCTCAAAGATTCCGTTACATACATAGATACATACATACATACAACCCGAGCTAATAAAAGCGTTATAAATAGGTAACGAGCATAAATATACGGACAGCTCGGCAATAATATCCTGATGTCATGATTCATCCATTAATAAACGACGGCAAATATAATGTGATTATTTGTGGAAGGCTTATAACTACAAGTGGCAGCACAAATATGTGACATCAAAGGAACACCAAAACTATCTAGCGAGACAAGCGTCGCCAGAATATGCATCGGCTTTGAAAATATCTGGCAGCATAAAACCTGACAGAATAATCTTTCGAATTCTTTACCGCAATCGAAAGCATAAATATCTGCTCGTCTGTGACAGTTGAAATATCATTAATAAGCGATTTTTATTCTTTATGACAAGTGAGCCGATGGCGGCAATTCTGCCAGTATCAATTACCCATCTTAAAGTGATTATTAATTTAAAAATACTGTTCATGAAAATCACAGATTTTTGCCCAGCCATGGTAACATTTCTATGCTGCTTCCTATAGAGTTACATCAAATTGCATTAAAAAAATCTTTCAAAACTCTTACAATTTTAGTAAGTGATCGGCTCAGAGCTTTTTTATTTAAATAACGTGAGACAAACATCACCCACCCACCCATTCGTGAAATCAGGTCATTTCAATTCATTAATCTCCATTGATAATGACAAATTGATTACACTTTTATGACTGATGGGCGACGTGATCGTCTGTCAAAATATCAGCACGTATTCAAACGAAATACTCTGAGCCGGCGCCAATCCGCAAATCAAAGGTTATCCACGCAAATAATTTGCGGTCACATAGCGACTATAGTCTCTGTTTGGCTCCATCTGGTTTAAAAAATCGATCAAAATATTAACGTGTAGCCTTAAAGACCACCTAACAGAAGTAAGATTATGTGATTTTATTTGTACACACAAATACAGTAACATCTGAAGGTAGAACATGCTTTTTAACCTAATTTCCCTAGAGATTGTAAAAATTTGCTAAGAGAAGATTTTTGAATTTCCACCCCTTAACAGGTCGAATGGGGGACTTGTCAGTTGGCAAGAAACCAGAAACAATTGAAAACTATTAAGTCGTAGGCGCGATCCGTCCATGTTGGCGCAAGACAAGTATAATACTGAAATCCACCGAGTTGACAGGAAACAAGGAAAAAGTGGTCTTTTGCCTGCAAGGAAAGATTTATTAATTTTACGTCCTGCCTCATAGTCGTACTCATATAAGTGACTAGCTTTTGCCAGCGGCTTCGTCCGCGCGGAACTTTCATCCCCTATTTAACTCCCTTAGGGGTTGAATTTCGAAAATCCTTCCTTATTCCTTGTCTACATTATAAAGGGAACCTCTGTGCAAAATTTCAGCTTTCTACGTCCAAGGGTTTGGGCTGGGCCTTTATGAGTCAGTCAGCCAGTCAGGACTTTTCTTTTTATTATCGATTTTTCAGCAATTCAACTCAAGCATTCTCTTACGAACTTCATTCGTGATGAAATAGACGTATTTCGTAACTCGAGGTGGTCATGGCCCGAGCAGCAATGGACGACGATGAAGACACTATACCCCCCTCATCGCCTGGCTGGCAAGAGCAACTGCTTGCCTCGTCGCCAGGTGACGAACACGAAGACCAGCTCAGGGTGGAAGTAGCGGAGAGACTATCCGATGGATCCATCTCCGACTAACTCCACTCCATCGCCATCATCGCCCATACACATCATCCAAACCAACCTCCAACATAGCCAGACTGCCACGGCTAGCTTACGCAGGGCCCTGGAGGTAAAGCCCCGAACCATCGCACTGATCCAAGAGCCGTGGATCAGGAACAACAGAATCTGCGGCCTCAGCAACATCGGAGGTAAGCTAATCCTCAACACACATGGTGCAGAAAAACCACGTACCTGTGTTTACATTCCCAAAGAAATCCCGACCACGCCACTCACTCAATTCTGTTCCAGAGACCTAACAGCTGTAAGGCTCCAGACCGCATGTGACGTTCCAGATGTTGTACTGGCCTCGGTGTACATGCCAGGCGAGGACGCAAATTGCCCGCCAAAAGAGATGGCCGATCTGGTGCCACACTGCGAGCGCGCCAAACTGGAGCTGATCATCTGCACCGACTCCAACGCCCACCACCCGCTCTGGGGTAGTGAGTCATCGAACTCCAGAGGAGAGGTACTATCCACCTATTTATTCTCTACTAACCTTAACATTGTTAACCGAGGCTCTGAACCCACTTGGGTTACAGTCCGTGGACAAACAATCATCGACTTAACGCTTGCTACAGAAAACGCGACAAACCTCATCGCTAACTGGCACGTATCGGACGAGCCTTCCAACTCGGACCATAGGAGAATTCGATTTACGCTAGTTACCCACACAAAGGAACCAGAACCAAAGCGCAACCCGCGTCGGACTAAGGTGCCCGAGTACAAACGCCTTTTGGCGTCTCTACTAGCCAGGCACCTATCACAAGTAACCGTAACCGACACAGCACAGCTGGAATACACCGTAACAAAACTATCAGAATACCTAATTGAAGCATACCACGCATGCTGCAAACTAAGGGCACCACCAAACAACAGCGTGAGGAACCCCTGGTGGAACGCCGAACTGGGTAAACTCAGAGATACACTAAAACAGCAATTCAATAGAGCCAAAAACACTAGGCTCCCAGGCGACTGGGAGCAATACAAAGAAACCCAATATCTGTACAAAAAGCAGATTAGAACTGCCAGAAGGGCGGCGTGGCGGAAATTCTGCGAATCCATCGAAACTAACAACGAAGCCGCAAGGGTAAGAAAAATCCTATCGACCGATCAGGATCGAAGCCTTGGCGCGCTGAAAAAACCCGATAACTCATACACACTAACTGACCATGAAACCAGTAAGGTCCTCCTCGAGACTCACTTCCCAGACTGCAACCTCCTGGAGAACAGGACATGGGAGGCGGAGCCAGAATGGACACCTACAGATCAAGACTGGTCCAGAACCCATAGCATAATAACAGAAGAGAGGATAAAGTGGGCTATTAACACGTTTCAGCCCTACAAGTCCCCAGGACTAGACGGTATCTTCCCGGCCCTACTGCAGTGGGGGGTCGACCACTTGACACCATGCTTGGTGAAGATCTACCGTACCTGCATAGCACTTAGATATATACCCCTGGCGTGGCGCGAAGTGAAAGTTATTTTCATACCCAAACCAGGCAGACCTGACTACACACAACCCAAGGCCTATAGGCCCATAAGCCTCACATCCTTCCTACTGAAAACCCTCGAGAGACTCTGTGATAGACATATCCGAGACGGACCTCTCCGGGTAAAACCACTTCACAAACAACAGCACGCATATTCCACAGGCAGATCAACGGAATCCGCACTCCACAGTGTAGTATCCAAAATTGAATGCGCAGTGGACCACAAATGCTCAGCATTGGCTGCTTTCATCGACATCGAAGGCGCCTTTGACAAGACCATGTTTAATAGCATTAGCCTGGCCCTCGACAGACACAAGATAGACACGACCCTGAGTGGGTGGATCACCAATATGCTTAAATTGAGAGCCGTACAAGTCACCGTGAACGACACTACAAGGGCAGTAGTGGCGAAGGGCTGCCCGCAAGGAGGCGTCCTCTCGCCGCTTCTATGGAACCTGGTCGTAGACAGCCTCATCAAATCACTAAATGACAAAGGTTACTTCACCGTAGGCTACGCCGATGATTTAACCATAATAATAAATGGCACCCATGAAAATACCCTATGCAACCTCATGCGCCAAGCCTTGAAAATAGTCGAAGACTGGTGCAACGAACACCAACTATCAGTAAATCCCACGAAAACCGAACTGATTCTCTTCACAAAAAAGAGGAAACTCCCGGAATTACAACTTCCACGTCTGTTTGGCACTACCCTAAGCCTATCAACTGAAACCAAATACCTGGGTATCTTTTTGGACAAACAGCTGAACTGGGCAAAACATATCAATTACATCACTACAAAAGCCAGCATATCCCTGTGGCAGTGCAAGCGAATGCTGGGCAGGAACTGGGGGATTAGCCCCAGAGTCACGTACTGGCTATACACCACAGTTATTCGACCAATTATCACATATGGCTCAATAGTCTGGTGGCCCAGGACAGACCTGAGCACAGCCCAAAAAGACCTTGAAAAACTGCAGCGGTACGCCTGTGTAGCAATCACTAGCTGCATGAGAACTACACCCACCGCTGCCCTACAGGCAATGTTGGGGCTGCCCCCCCTACACCTCATCGTGCGGGAGGAGGCGGCCCTGGCTGCCTTCAGGCTCAACACAGCAGGAACCCTAGGCAAAGACTCTAGAGTCAAGCATACACGCATTAAGGAAGATGCGATCAAACGACAACCAATGATGGCATCATCCTGCGATAAAACCCCGAAACTGCACTGCTTTCAGAAGCACTATAACGTGGCACTGACAGAAGAACAGAATGATCGTTCAGGCCCGGAAGAGCTAAGAGTCTATACAGACGGATCAAAGACTGACTCCGGAACCGGAGTCGGAGTCTTCTCACACGACCTTAACATAAACATATCCAGCCCGCTGGGAACGTTCAACACCGTCTACCAGGCGGAATGTGTGGGCATTATACAAGCGGCTTACGCGATAGAAGCCAGGAGAGTCACAGACACCCACATACGGATACTCTCCGATAGTGCTTCAGTTCTCCAATCCCTAGGGAAAAAATACATAACATCGAGTTTAATACTAGAATGTCACAATGCACTTGAACGAGTAACAGTTTCTCACCGCAACACTGTGACACTGCAATGGATAAAAGGACATAGCGGATCACTAGGCAACGATGCTGCTGACGAACTAGCTAGGAGGGCATCCAGCGCATCAGTCTATGGACCCGAACCCATCGTGCCCATCCCATTTAACCAGATACGCAGGTGGCTTCAGGACTACACACACACACAAGCAGAGAGCTGGTGGACCTCGACACCAGGCTGCAGGCAATCTAGGGAAGCAATGCCATCTTTGAATGGCAAGCTAAGCAGACGTCTGTTACGCCTGGACAGAAAGGACCTGCGTCTGGTGACTGGGACGCCATCACGGGCCACTGCCCGCTAAACAAACACTTCCACACAATAGGCTTAACGGACAGCCCCCTGTGCAGGGCCTGCATGGAGGCTGATGAAACAGTCGCGCATGTGCTTTTCGAATGTACAGGCGTAGCCCAGATTAGAACAGAAACCCTCGGGGCACCCAAATCTTACACGGATGTTCTCAACAAACCAGGAGTTATAGCTAACTTCTGGAGGGAGGTGGGCTGGTTGGAATAACCACTGACGGCCGCCATGGCTCACGCACAATGGTCCACTTAAAGGACTAAGTGCGGAAACCAAACCGTATAACATAGAACATAGAGAATAGACGTATTTGCTGTAGCCTCAGTTAGGAGTTTTAGAGTCTGAATTGTTTAAAATTAAAATAAACATTTTTTTTTTCTTTCCTAACCTTTTTCATTTTCTATGGAAAGTACGCGTATTTTTTTTATAGGTAGTAGGTACCTAAGCATTGTATTTAAACTGTGCATGTTAGATTCACATCTAGTAGATTCCAATCAGAAGTATTGCACTGTAACTGTTTTATTGTATTTATGATTGTAGTTTTTTTACTTCTACATAAAAAAAATAACAACCCTGCTTCGTACGGGTGAAACTACGCGGTGATATGTCAAAACATTGAGATGTCTGTGCTATATCTAAGTTAACTAACAATGTGTTACACAACATATAAACCATCCGGAATGAATTCTCTAAATGAGAGTCAAGACCGCATAGAAATTCATTGTGATGTTTAGATGAACTAAGCGGACAGAAACCGAAAGACACGAAAGGCAACTTTGTTTGCTACTTATTGATATAAAAGTAATAAAAAAATTATTTGCCAACCTTTCGCTTAGAGTGTTGCATACGTGTGTCTCGCGCATCCTGCGCCTCCCCAGGTGGGCGCCCGCCCCACACGGTGTACGCTATCCGTGCGTACGTGCACACCAATGCACTGAGGGGAAGCACGAACTGAAGCACCAACAGTGCGTAGGTATACTGTCGGCTTTTCTCTGGACTGGTCCATTGCTCACCGCAAATGTCTCTGTGCAATATAACACATTACAACATAGCTTTTTTTTATTAAAGCAAAACTGTTCGTCATGAAAAACGTAGGTACAACACTACAAGATTATTTTAGCGCGTAGAGAAAATAGAACTAAGGCTGCCATCTTGTTTTAATACCTGTGACTATTTTACAATGATTACCAACAACCTACCAATGTCACCCAGGTGCCAAAAGATCCTTGCAGCACTCACTTACATTTCACAAATTCAGCATAAACGCAGGAACACAAATATGAACTATGCGTGTATTTGACAATGATTATAAATCAGAACACGTAGTATCTAGAACGATAGAAGATACTACTGATGTACTCCTAATAAGTTGAAGAATCTGCTCCATGCTGCTGTCGGTACATCATTGGACTTTGACCTCAAAATTCTTAGAAATTAAGCAAAAAGAGAGGACGTTTTATTCCTCTTCATTACTGGTAACTATGCCTACAGGCTTAGTTTAATAAACACAATATACTAAATGTAGAATTATGATTAACCAATATGATACATACACTTCACATGCTCGGTGCCAGAGCGACGGCCTCTGCAATGTGGACACGATAGGAATGGGCGCCGCGGTGATGACCGCTCCGCTCCACACAGCAAACACAACCAGCTTGGCAGCCGTCTTGCCCAGCCGCGGCTTCAACGGATGCATAATAATGATGTACCGGTCTATCGATATCGCGAGCAGAGTGTATGCACTGACCAGCACCGACACCGCTTGCGAAAAGTTCACAGCCTTACACATAAATGCACCAAACGGCCAGTACCGCAGTAACACCATAGACACGAATGAGAACGGCACACAAAACAGCGTCATCAGAATGTCTCCCACTGCTAGGTTCACAATAAAATAGTTCGTCACTGTCTTCATACGCGGCGTCGTGTGAACCACTGAACACACCAGCCCGTTTCCTACTAAAGCAGCTACGAACACTGCAATATACATCACGTACACAAATATTTTGAAAATACCCGTTGTAATGTCCTCGTCGGTATGCAAAATACAAATGAGTTCATCCGGATAAGTGTAGTTGTGATTATAATACGACCCATTATGACAGTTGATGCACGAAAAGTTATATTCCAAAGCATTTTCACTGTCGTAGAACATCTTCTTCCATTCAAATGCTCAGTAAAAATTCTTCATGATTTTCTGAAACAAAATTAATAAAATTTAGTTTAGTACTTTCAAGGTGCTTACACATTTTTTTTTTTTTAGTTGAGGTTTATATTTGTTCAATAAAAGGCCTTAATAATGTAGGAATGGCCTTCATTTTGACAGTTCGACCATATTCATTGCGTTATTTATGCTTTCAGGCAGACGATTTTTTCTTACATATGAAGCAATGGATTAGCATTTCCGCACAATTACCATAATACAACGTCTCGACATCAATCATCGGGCAGTTGCCCACCAGACACAATACTGTTCCAAAGATCCCCCTTTTTCTATGATGGATAAGTGAACTAAACACCCTATTCCTCATACCTCCATAGACTCGTTACATCTCGTAGTATTTTTTTTTGTATATTCCAGGTACACTATTGACTTCGCTACTATGTATCTGACATCCTCAACCAATTTATTGGATAATACGATATAGTTTGGTAAGAATGGTTGTCAGATTTTTGGTCCCGTAAAGACTATCAATGATCCACTAATGGCAGGGACCAACGGCTTAACGTACTTTCCGAGGCACGGAGCGGTCTAAGTATGTAAAAAAGCGTGGGGTGCTTTTTGAGGTATTTTATAATCAATTCATATCAAGCACCCCACGCTTTCTTGAAATAATTTTCCTGTTTTTTTTTAGTTTGGATCTTTAAAGATCCAAACTACAAAAAAACAGGAAAATTATTTACCTTAAGTCGTGTTTTTTTTAGATTTTATATATTAACTATTATCTGTTTTTTAGTTCTGCTAACTACAAAAGCGTGATTTTATAGATTTTTTTCTTTTTGAAATTATTGAATTGTCATCGGTCCTCGATAAGGCTACAAAACTTAAATGAAATCTGACTGTTTGAAATGTATCAAAATCGAGTCCAGAGGAGTAGGTTACAAACAAACAAACATACAGGTGAAGAGCGAAAATATATTAAAAGATATCACAGATATAAAATAAGTTGCCGCCCACGCTGCGGGGAGACATTCTGTAGTTATACGACCTCCGTCACATATACTGTGCATCAGTGCAAAGCCAGGACAGGAAAGCTAGTCCTACTATATCCTTTCCTACTAATACTACTAAATTTCAGTATTCACAACACCAATAATAATAACTACCGTAGTAATCTCATCTGCTCGATGTCCGTAGGTCACTGCTGGGATTCAGCAGAATATCAGCGTCAGGTATATTTGCCTGACACATGCTGAGCTGGACTTCCATTTGGTGCAACTTTGAGACACACACCTCGCTTTTGCACTCCCACCGCACGTTATTTCATTTGAATGTGAAAGTTTAAATTATTGTGTCATCACTATCTATGTCAACCTGTTTTCTTTTTTTCTTAATGTATTGTCACCTTGTACTTTTCATGTAATTAATTTTAATCTCATTGTGCTTTGTTTGTTGTGTTGTGTCTTTTATATGCACCAAATAAACGATTTATCTATCTACCTACTAAACAAGGATAAAAAGTATCCTTTAAGCTTATCTAGGTTATAAACTGTGTGCCATCCACCCATCTTCACAAACCTTCACGTTTATACTACTACTACTAGCTTTTGTCAGCGGCTTCACTCGCGTGGAGGTCGAAAATTACCCCAAGGGAACGTATTACTGAGATAAAAAGTATCCTATGTGCTAATTTAGGTTATAAATCTACATGTGTGCAAAATTTCATCCAAATCCATTCACCCGTTTTAGAGCGAAAGCGTAACAAACAAACAAAGTCACTTTGTCATCTATTTAGGGACAAACTTGCTTCAATAACACGTCTAAATAAAAAAATTGTAAACACCTTTTTTAAGCAATTGTTTTTAAAAGAGTAACCGTGGAGTTTCTTGCCGGCTCTTCTCCATAGAAAGTGACAATTTGGAACCGTGCACCTAGCTTCTGACGTTTCTTTAGTATCCATGCAGATTTAATACCTTAAATAAGAGTAATATCTCAAACCTGCAACTATTTGTTATTGTTATCTGTAACTACCTTTTGAAAGGGACGACTAGAATCAATTTTATTCTAATGTAAATGTTCACGTTCAAAAGTACCATTGATGTGCCTGTTTGAAATAAATGCTTTGTCATTGACTTTAATAATTGGGATCAATGACATTGAGATCACCGATCACGAGGCAGCTTTCGTTTGACACCGTTCCACATAAATCTAACCTATAAAGTGCCTATTAAATCTTTTAATCTAGCCATTATGTTCCCGGTTTATTAATTTTGGAGGTATGAAGAATAGGGTGTAAAGTAAAACTTCCATAGAAAAGGGAGGATTCTCCGACCGGACGGGAAGCAGCAGGGTAGGAGCAGTGGTGGCCAAGTGGTAACGGCTGCGACTTACGAGTTGTAGGTCGTGACTTCGAACCCAGACAGGCGCTTAACTTTGTGTAAATTATTTCATCACCACTGCTCTCAAAACGGTGAAAGAAAACATCGTGAGGAAACCGGCATGTCCTAGAACCAAAAATTCGAAGACATGTAACATCTACCAACCCGCACTGGGCCCGCGTGGTGGATTACGGCTCAATCACTCTCACCGAGAGGAGGCCTGTGTCCCAGCAGTGGGAACATTATAGGCTGATGATGATGATGATGATGAGGAACAGGGTGTAAAGTACACAAAACTTCCATAGAAAAGGGAGGATTCTCCGACCGGACGGGTGTCTTGTCTGGTGGGCAACTGCCCGACCGTTGATGTCGGGACGTTGTATATATATATACGTATATGCGCAACTAGCATATACAGGTCGTAACATAAACCCTTTTGCTATCCTTAAGATAACAGCTGGTAAACAATACCAATACAAAGTTTCAACTCAAAATAAAATAATCTAAGAACTGATATAAAATTTTCGGTTTCATAAGTTTATTCAATTCAAATCATAACAAATGTGTCACCGCACTACGCAGGTCAATAACTTTCCACGTTACTTGCCAATATCACGATACATCTCTTCCGAGCGATTTCAATTTGAAAAGTTCGGTTTCAGGTATCAATGTATTAAAAATTCTCATAACTTCTGAAGATGTAGAGATAGGATTAAAATACCCTTCCAATATCGTTTGATATATCCAAACAAGCCGTATCCTAGGTAGGTATATACCCTTTCCATTACACGTTGTATATAATATAGAGGAGGTATCCGTATAAAATATTCCGATACATACTAATTTAAATTTTTTCATGCGTAAAATGCGCGGGCTTACAGCGATACTTGACACTCCGTGGGTCGAGATGTGTGACACGGGAGGATAAACCCACACATTCCCTATATTTTTGGACCAAAGTGTTATTTTAATTTCTGCAAAGGGGTTTGTTAACGAGAGGAGCATATAAAAAACTAACTTATTTCTTATTCATGTATCATCGTGTGCGAACGACAATTTACAAAGATGTCATACACGCAAACGGATTTATGATTAGGAACGCGTACGGAACAAACACAGAAACATTACTTTTTTATATATAGATACTAGCTTCCGCCCGCAGCTTCACCCGCGTGGTAGTCGGATATTATCCTGCGGGAACGTACTACCGGGATAAAAAGTCCTGTGTATTAATCTAGGTTATAATCTATCTGTGTGCCAAATTTCCTCCAAATCCGTTCAGCCGTTTTTGCGTGATTGAGTAACAAAGACCCAATCATCTTAACAAACTTTCACATTTATAATATTACGGACTACCCTTTTTTACCCCTTCAGGTGTAGATTTTCGAAAAATCCTGATACACGTTATTCTTTATTTTTGGATTTAGGTATAAATACTGAGTTTCGTGTTAATCAGACTGCTCCCGCCCGTCGAAGACCCTGATGATCCATTACCTCTCGTCACCCCGGACGAAGTTCACGAGATCATCAAAGGTCTGAAACCCCGAAAGGCCCCCGGAGCTGACGGCATCACCAATAAGGTGATCCAGATGCTACCCCCCCACCTGATCATGCTCTTGACCACCACCTTCAATGGAGCCTTGAGCAATAACATCTTCCCCCAAGCTTGGAAGCAAGCCACGGTCATTGGCTTTGCAAAACCAGGCAAACCCAAAACGGAGCCCGCGAGCTACCGGCCCATCAGTTTACTGGACAGCCTCGGAAAAATCTATGAGCGACTTTATTACAAGCGTCTCAGGGACTTCGCCGAGACTAAAGGCCTGATACCCAACGAGCAGTTCGGCTTCCGAACCCAGCACAGTTGCGTACAACAGGTACACCGGATCGTAGAGCATATAGGCGTTGGTCTCCAACACAACTATGCGACCGGTGCAGTATTTTTCGACATAGCGAAAGCCTTCGACAAGGTCTGGCACAACGGCTTGATTTACAAGCTGTACAAACTCGGCGTGCCGGACCGACTCGTACTCATCTTACGAGACTTTCTGTCGAACCGCACCTTTCGCTATCGCATCGAAGGGGCTCTCTCATCCCCCCACCCGATTCGCGCCGTGCTATCCCCTCTCATCTTTACGCTGTTCACCAGCGATATCCCCAAGAGTGGTAAGGCACAGTTGGCTCTGTTCGCAGACGACACGGCCATCTACCACTCTGGGCGTAGTTCCAAAGCGATAGCCAATTCCCTCCAGACCGCAGTCAACGTACTCGGTGCATGGTTTAGGAAATGGCGAATCGAATTAAATCCGGACAAGAGCCAGGCGGTTCTCTTTAAGAGACCGCAGCGCCGCCAAGACCCCCTCCGGCCCATCTCCATATTCGGCAAGCCGATCCCTTGGGAAAAGCAAGCCAAATACCTTGGAGTAATTCTAGATCAGCACCTCTCCTTCTCTGAGCATATTAGGAAGGCGCGCTCACGCGCCGCCTTCGCTCTCGGAAGGTTGCACTCTGTTCTGAACGCACGTAGCAAATTGTCACTAAAGTGCAAATTGCGTATTTACACGGCGTGCATAAGGCCCATCATGACGTATGCATGTGCAGTCTTTGCACACACGCACCCCCGACACATCCATAGGATGCAGACCCTCCAAAACCGTTTCCTCCGCCAAGCCACAGGCTCCCCATGGTACGTTCGGAACGAGATCCTCCATCTCGATCTGAAAATGCCCACTATTGCTCAATTTATGAAACGCAACTCGCAGCGTTTCTTCGATAAAGCCGAGATACATCCCAATCCCTTGATTGTGAAGGCCGCTAGTTATGTCCCCAGTAGAATCAGTAGTATTCGCAGGCCGAAACATGTCCTCTCCGACCCAGATGACCCCATCACTGTTCTCCAAGAAAAGAATAGGGCCACCAGTACAGTACACAAACACAAACGACGACCGTCCTACCCACCTCGCCGCCGAGGTCCTCGCGCCCCGCGAAGACTCCCGAGTAGCGATCAGACCCCAGACCGTCCCTTGCTCGTTGATGCGCCAGCCCGCGCCGCAGCTGAGCCAGTAGCTTTAAATTCCCCGTCTAATAATCATGAAAACAATTTGATTCAGCCTGTCCCTGATAGTACTAGCTGCCCCCCCCCCCCCGCCAGCGACTCCCTGAGCCGAGGTTCGTACCCCACAGGGGGTGCCCTCAGTGCGCAGTCGTTTTAGGTTTAAGTAGGTTTACGCCCTGGCTGGAGGCTTTTAGATTCCTAAAAACCTCCACAGGAAAGTCCGGTTGAGCAGTCTCGGCCTCTCAAGGTCAACTGCGAGATGCCATTATCAAAAAAAAAAAAACAGACTGCGTGTTAAAATTCTTCCATACAAACTTTGATACTCCCCCAATCCCCGTTTAGGGTGTAGTTTAGAAGAACAATAATTGACCAACTTTATAATTTACTTATATAAGTAGTACCAAGTTTCAAGTTTATTAACTCAAGGAATAAGATTTTTCATGCAACCAAAATCCCCCCTTTTCACCTCCTTAAAGGTTGAATTTCCAAAAACCCCTTCTTAGTGCTCCCCTACATTATAAAAGGAAACTTTCACATTCCTAGTCAAACAAAATTTCACGTTCCTAGTCCTAGTAGTTTCGGCTGTGCGTTGATTGATCAGTCAGTCAGTTTCTTCTTTTATATACATAGATGAGAAAGATTTACATCATCGCATTTAATTGTATGCTCATTTAGTTACCTTACTATGAAAACGATCAAGACGTACACTTAAAAGTCACAAATCCTTAATAACAATGCAACAAAAAGCTAAGATTATTCCTAGATAGAACTTTCCACCAAACGTAACTGAAACTTACAGTGGGTTGATACCGAAACTCGTAATAGTATAACGGACAATGGACGGAGAGTTTCTATACCTATCTAACTACGAGTACCTATACTGTTGCTAGATTTGCATTTAAATGCGTTTAATGCTAAAGTAAAATCCAACCTTTATTCAAAGGCATGCTATTCTATCAACGACTACTTAAACGAGAAGAGTATTGGCCGCTGTGATTAACTCAAGGCATTATTAGGTATGTTCCTTCACCAGAATTAGCTTACCCACTGACAGGTTATATGAGTTGATTCCTAATATATAATTGTTTATTTTATTTGTCTGTATGAGTAATTTTATTTTTACTATATTTTCATTTATAGTAAACATAATCTACTCATTACAATGTTTTTAATGAGTTGTATTGCAACATGGGGTTAGCTGGCAGCCCCGACAATTGATCATATTATTCTTGCCTGAGCAACCGGCAGCAACTTCGGCATACTCCCTTAGCTTTCACTGCTTGCGGTAGCGTCGGGGGTCGGGTTGCCTCATTCCCTCAAATATACCGAGGAAGGTAATGGCTGATCTTTGTGTTAGGAGTACGCTCGTGAACGGGTGCTGCTTGTGGTGATTGGTCGTCTTGCTGACCATGGTTTTGTTATTGTTATTTGTATTAACTGTGTATTTTACTCCGAAGATCCTAGTTTAACATTTCTTACTTCAAGTTATAGTTTTATGAACATAATGCAGTATTTCATATATCAGCGGGCACGTCCTTTATGCTTGGAGGTCTTTGCTTAGGTTTAAAGTTCTGATTAGGGTTTTTTTTTTGCTTGAGCATAGTTTTCATGTTTTTTTTGGGTATTTTGTCGCGTGGTAACTGACATATGGCACATAATTCAATTTAATGTCTTGTGTTTCGTAATTTTAATTACTTTCGGTGGAGCATACGGTGGAGTCCTTGTAGAGACGATTGGCGGCGACGATCTCTCGCGTCCGGCCCTGGTCCAGGCCATGGTACGGAGCGAGAGTGCATGGGTAGCCGTCACCTTCTTTAGCAAAGCAGTAATGCTCGCGAAGAGGGAGGCGGTGCACGTGAGGGAGAGACAGTAAATATGCGCCCTCACGTCCTTTGTCGCCGCAGGAGACGCCCTGGGCGTCGGGAATCCCAAGCTGATTCCCGGCCACCGTAAGCATGGGCTTACGGACGGCGAGTAATGGGTAGCTCGCTGTCCGCTAAGGACCAAGCCCGGGTCGACGGCGCGTTGTGTTCGACGAGCGCCTCAAAAAGATGTCAGCACAAACTGATGGGGCCCGCAAGGGCATCGGCCCGCCCCTGGCAACCGCCGCCCCTGGCACTAAGGCTACTGAGGGAACACGGGTGAGTTTTATAAAAGTCTGACGTGGTGAAGGGCGGATTTCGGGGACTGTCTTATATCATTTTGACGTTCAAAAACTGCTGTCTCTCAGCCTAGTTTCAATAAATGACTTTTGATTTTGATTTTATCCATAAGAAGCCGTTCCTGAAGTTAAAAATGTGTGAAAAAGAAGTGAGAAAAAAATAACTTGCCAGTCATCGCTGTAACTGAAAAGTAAAGAGGTTTTACAATTTCATGTTTGTACCAAATGTCTTAAGTTCTCGTTACCAAATGTACCCCAACTAGATCTAAATTTAAAACTTGATGGCAAGAAACTAGCTGCTGTTTCGGAAACTGTATTTCTAGGAATGAATTTAGATTCAAAATTGCAATGGGGTGCCCACATTAGACTAATGCTCTTTCAAGTAGATTAACCTCAGTTGCTTTCGCAGTAAGAAATAAGGCAGTTGACTGATGTAGCCACATCTAGATTAGTATACTTCACTTATTTTCACAGTATTGTCTTATGGCGTTCTGCTGTGGGGATCGGCAGCTGAGGTAGATTCAATTTTCATTTTACAAAAGAGGGCAATCTGCGCAATCTATAAAATGGGGCCTCGCTAATATTTTGGAAAAAAATTCAATGAAATTGATATACTAACTCTACCTTCACTTTGTATCCTAGAAAATATCTTGAAGGTTAGCAAAAATTTGGGTCTTTAAAAAAAAAGATGCGATTTCCATAATCTAAATACACATCTTAAAGATGAAATTGTGATTCCAAAATTTAGATTAACTAAAACTAGCAAGACATTCTAATAAACAGTATCCGCTTCTATAACAAGTTGCCAAAGCCGTTTACAGAACTTAGCGATGGAAAGTTTAAAACTCACATCAAACGTGTCCTTATTAAAAAACATATTTTACATCAATTTTAGTATCGACTATTTATTAGTTATTGTCATGGACATCATGTCACTTGGTTTAAATAGATTCATTTTATTTATGTAGATTATTTTACATATTGTGGATGAGAGAACATTGTAGGCCTTACAGACTGTAGATTTGTAGACGATTTTGTATTCTTTATTTTCATTCCTCTAAGTACCTGTTACTTATTGACAGGCCTGAACTGTCCTCCCATACCTATTATCACTTTAATTTGAAAACATCGTAAAAGCCAATTATTTTTAAAGGAGTAACCGTGGAGTTTCTTGCCGGCACTTCTCCATAGGAAGCGACAAATTGGAACCGTGCATCTAGACGTTTCATAAGTGCCCATGCAGGTTTATGTGAAATAAAATATTTTGATTTTGAACATTTTGGTACACACCGATATTTGCTTTACATGCTAAATAAAATGGTTAAATAAAATCAGACAGATTTCAGAGTATACGACAGGAAGTATGCTACGCCGTAGCAAAGCGTGCAGATCTCCGTAGCGCTGCGGAGGACCGGGGGCTACGGCGTAGCTTAGTGGCGCCTCGTTGGCGCATGATTCTACGAATCAAGACAGTTCAATTTCATATGGTGTACAGACGGTCACTTTATAACAGCACCATGTATTGTATACATTTAATACACACATCACCAATTTCACATAAAGTGGTAACTGATAGTTATCTATATATTTTAGACAGGAACACAATCATATTAAAAACTAGTTAATGGTTATCCATTAACTAGTTTTTAATATGATTGTGTTTCTGGCTAAAATGCAAGTGGCGGTTTTCGACCCTTTCATTTAACTGACTACCAAGCTATTTTCCGACAAAAGGCAAAGCAAAAATTTATCATACAGCACCAGTGAACTATGGATTATAATGTATGAACGCTTCCCTGAACAACATACGACTAAATTCCCTGAAGCATAGCTATGCTTCGGGGAATATAGTCGTATATTGTTGCGACTACTTATGTATTCATACGTCCGTGACCCTAGTTTGTATTAATTAATCTTAATGCATTTCGTTATCTGGGGCACGATAGATTCCCCGCCAAGACAAGCCAAAATTAAAAGGTGGGGGGCTGTTCCATTGAACTATTGCATGACACTCCTTGTGGAGGCAATCGGCGGTGGCCATCACTCGCATCCAGCCCTGGTTCAGGCCATGGTACGGAGCGAGAATTCATGGAGAGCCGTCGCTTCCTTCTGCGAAGCAGTGATGCTCGCGAAGAGGGAGGCGGCGCACGTGAGGGAGAGGCAGTATATGCGCTCTCACGGCCCTAACCTCTGCAGCAGACGCCCTGGGCGTCGGGAATCCCAGGCTGATTCTCAGCCACCGTAGGCGTGGGCTTGCGGACGGCGAGTAATGGGTAGCTCGCTGTCCGGTAAGGACCAGGCCTAGATGGACGGCGCGTTGTGTTCCACGCGCACCTCATAGAGATGTCAGCACAAAGTGATGTGGCCCACAAGGGCCTGCCAGGGGTGCGGGTTGTTCGAAAGAGATACCGTGGCCCCTGGCACACAGGCAACTGAGAGAACACAGGTGGGTTTTAGTCAATAAAAGTCTGATATCCTGCTCCACCCAGACCGGGAGAAGTTATTTGATGGTTTCCCATCAAAAAATAAACGATTGCATGACACAAAATTAAAGACTAGTGACTTAATTCCTTACTATAAGCCCATAGGATTGTCTGTGCGACGGCCGCGACATGGCCAAGCCATACATTTTAATTATGATGTAAGGTTTTAAAGCTAGGTTAGACATGCACGCTTGGTTCTACATTAAATCTGATAACTTTTGACCAATGAAAGAGTCTTGGAAACCTACTTTTCATGTTTTATTTTGGTAGGACTAATTAATAATATGTGTTTCTAATTTCGCAATGTTTTCTATATCTACATAACAAAGAGGATTCTATGGATTGTTTTTGTCCTACCTTAAATTCCCTATCGTTGAAGGTACTTGACTTCTTTTAACTACATGGCTTAATACTAGTAGGTCTGTTTGGACTACCTGGTTCAAACACATTGACATGTTATTTTAATCAAAACTTCTTTGATCGACTGTGTCAGAGGATCTAGAGTTGGGGTACAATTCTAATTAAGTTTAATGTTTAAAATCCTCGCTCTATATCACCGCAAACTCATTAATTCACAAAGAGTATCGTAGAATTAATAACATATGTGAGCTCTTAATTAGCTCTTAGCAATACTAAACCATTACGAGATATGAATCGAGGACAATTTGCTTACCATAGCTTGATTAAATACAGAACTCGTAATCCTTATAAGTTCTCGGCAAGACGTAAGTCATGTTAACATATTGCTATCGTGGTATTGCTATGTGCTCCTTTCTGGAATTCTGATATGTTATATGCAATACTATATATTATATATGTGTGTGTTCCGTGTGGTGCCGGACATAAAAGAATAGCACCATCCCATTTCTTCCCGTGGGTGTCGTAGAAGGCGACTAAGGGATTTACTAGAGAATGGGCAGTAGCGTTCTCTATGAATTTACCACTATACTGCGATCACCAACCCGCCTGCCAAGCGTGGCGATTATGGCAAAACCCTCCTTTTAGGGGAGGCATATGTCCAGCAGTGGACGTCTTTCGGCTGAAATGATGATGATGATATTATAAATGTGTAAGTTTGTATGTTTGAACGTTTTCACACAGATCGTTTTTAACCTGGAATTTCCAAACTCCACGTGGGCGAAGTCGCCGGCAAAAACTAGTAGCACTATAAAATATGGATTCCAATATTCTCCGTGCGAGGCGCCATCGCCAGTCCTACATGAGTTATATTCCACCTACATCTATCATTGCAATTCCACATGACTGTTAATATGTAATTCCGTTCGTTCCGGACAGAAAGAATATCACGGTTCTCGCTTGCATGTAGTCCCGGATGTAATTAAATTTAGTGATAAAAATCTACAATATCCGCCGTAGTGCAATACCCGTTTGTCTCAAAGATCTATAGTTTTGTTGGAGAAAACGTTTAGTTATATTTCTTTTTTAATATTTTGTAATAAAAAATCTTAATACAAAAGATTGTTTCTTTTTTAATTATAATCCTATCCTAATTACAATTTATATTCCAAAACTTTTCTGTCCTACATAAATGACATAGTAATACCGACACTTTCTCCTTTATAAAGGACATAGTGGAAACCCATTTTCCGAGAAGTGTGATTTTTTTCACTACTTTTTGGGTACGTTTTAACAAGTTACGAATGAAATATTAAAGTTTCAGCAACATAATAAACAAAAAGTATCTCTGGTAGGCAGGAGGATAATCTGATCTCGCATTGTATTGGATTTCCGTGCAGTGCGAGACCAGCGTAAACTGGAAATATATAGCTTGATGTGTAGCCGTGTGTTCTGTAGTACTGGTAAACTTAAAGCTTCAAAGTTTCATCGCTTTCAAGTGCAACTTTCATGTTATGTTATATTTGTATTACTTTCAAAAATGCTCCTTAGCATCATGTGAAATTTAATAATTTTGCCTAGGTAGTTTTGGCGTTGGCATCGTAATATTTTGTTCCCAATGCAATGTAATACGTATTAAATCCACTTTGTGTATCTTGATGATCTTCTTATATATCCTGCCACTGTTCTTTACATAGCAAGTAGTGGTAACCGAATTGGTTAATTAGAATAACCCTTTTGACAAACAAAAAAACAATCGACTTCCAAAGCAAAGTTATTTTTCAATTTCTAGCATTGACATACAGCATGTCAATGCTAGAAATTGAAAAATAACTTTAATTTCAGAAGTCGGTGTCTTTGGATCTGTACTTAATTTTTTTGCCACTGTCTTCCGAAATTAAAGTCATTATTTACAAGGCAAAAGACGCCTAAAATGGTAATCAGATCAAATATCCGAGCAATCGCAGATACTAATCGTAACAGGTGGATAAAGACCGTTGACAATTATAAACAGTCATGATTCTTAGCAGTGAGAGAACGATTGAGGAAAGAGATTTACCTACTAATGTTATAAATGTGAAAGTTTGTATGTTTGGATATTTGTTACTCAATCACGCGAAAACAACCGAACAAATTTGGATAAAATTTGGCATACAGGTAGTTTATAACCTATATTGACAACACAGGAATTTTTATCCCGGTGGTGTTCCCGTGGGATGATTTTCAACCGTCACTCGGGCGACCCCGCTGGCCAAAGCTAGTCCAAAATAATAAAAACATAAACACCAAGTTCCTACAATAAACACTAAGTTCATTTGGATCAGCGATGCAAAGAAAATTTTGAAATAGTGAAAGATCAACAGATCTTGTTTTATTACTTCCAACCGATTTCTCGGACCCAGCACAGTCGACCGCACATCACTGGTTGTTTTGAACATACTTTTAAATAATTTTCCTGTAAAAGACAGCGTTAAGCCAAAGACAGACATACAAAAACGGGGCAGGACAAAAACGATGGCGGAACTTTCCAAAAAGTCAGTACAGGGTACTAAAGTTTCCTTGCCAGAAATTGGCGAGCCATCAGTCTTACAGAAATGTCTACCATTCCGATCCCTTCTTGACTTTATCGACGTAACGTCAGTGTCAGCCGTTCCATTTATTTCCCCATAGATCGGTTGATAAGGGTAGTGCTGTTCTTAATTTACACATAACAATGATTTGATTATCCTGTAGTACCTACAGCGTTTCCTATTTGCCGGGTCGCGACCCGGTACCGGGCCATCAAAATAAAATACCGGGTCGCAACATTCGACAACATCATCATCATCATCAGCCTATAATGTTCCCACTGCTGGGACATAGGCCTCCTCTCAGTGAGAGGGATAACTCGACAACGTTTACCGCGAACTTGGATTCTCTACTGAAAAAAAGCAGTAGCTCAATTATTCGCACTAAAATTTTGTGACTAAATAGGCGATACCAAAATATGTAATATTTATAAAATATTTTTACTATTAATAAATGTGTATTATTTTATCTAATGGAACCAGCTTGAGTTTAAAAGTATTAAATGGGTCACGAAGGGGCTGTGTGAAAATTACCGGGCCATGGCAGAACAATGTTTGGGAAACACTGCTGTAGTACAATCAACCGCACATGGGTTTGTGGCTAAGTAATACTAGCCGCTCCGTACAATCGATCAGGTTAACTTACGCTTGCTGTGGTTAGCCCGTATATATGGGACCATCTTTACATACCAAGACTCCTCCGTGCTTCGGAAAGCACGTTAAGCCATTTTCCCGGCTGTGATGCATACGGTTCAAATGGTAGCCGAGTTGACGTTTCGCAAGACCATATTGTGTAGCAAATCCTTTAGAAATTTGGGTTTTATGACAATGTACGGATTTTAGAAATATAGCACTGGTAAAAATACTTTATAATGCTTTAGTTCGTAATCGTCTCGAGCCATGGGCTAGTACAAATTTTATTAAAGTTTTTTTGTTTCCCCTTTGCCAAGGCCGCTCGTATTTTAACAATATGCCGATGGAAGATGTTTTCGACGGCCTGCCGAGATTTGCATCAGGATCACAAAGGTGCATTGAAGAAGGCGGACATGAGAGAGAGATGACAGGGCCTCCGTTTTTTTACCAGTATTTTACATGGAGCGACTACCTATAGGCATGACCTCACAATCCAGTAACTGAGTAAAACGACACCTCTTGGTAAGACTGGTTATCAGACTTTCGGGCTTCTGGCAATCCGTAATGACTGTCAAAGGTCTACGAATGACGTGCTTTCCGAAGCACGGCGGGGCCTTGGTATGTAAAAATGATTACCCATCAACGTACCAACCACAGCAAGCGTAACTTTACTTGATCGATCGACCCATGCGGCTATTATTACTTACCCACAAACCCCTTCATTATCCTCTAAATGTAAGAGCTTATTACACTTGGCTGAATTTAGTCATCTAACTAGTCGTCTAAATTCAGAAGCAACATTTAAAACTATGGAAGCTAGCTTGCTAATTGCAATGCGATTACACTTGACTAAATTCAGTAACGACTGAATTTAGGTGACTAAATTCAGCCAAGTGTAATAAGCGCTTAAAACCACTATTGGAAAATGAATGAATACAATTACTCGCTTATTTCTATTCAGATATCTATGTATCCCACAGATCATAAAAATACAGATGTATCCCTTATTGCACGTAGCAAGCAGCTTTGTGAATGTAATAATGTCCTGTAGGTATCACTTCTTGTATGACACTTTGTCAGATAGCTGATATTGCACTGGGTCATGCGAACAAAAGCTACTAGTTTTGGAGAAAACGTTTCACATGTTTCAGTTTCAAAACCAATTTATTGTTCAAAACATTCAAATGCGCGTTTTCAAACACAATTTTTTTTTTTTTATCGTATGCAACAGTCTCGAATATCGGAACATCGAATACATTATGGAAACTGTATTTTCCGGTACTTACCACATTATATTGCGCTAAAAAAACACTTTTTCTGCTTCTCCAAGCGTCGAACCATAAAGAATAGTCACTTTTTTGGTCCGCTCCGTAATTAATAAAAAAAATCTAATCACAATGAAATGTTCACTGAAGATCCCCATTAAATGTGATTTTATTAATCTGTAGCATTTTCCACAGTACGACCCGTACTTCAATTATGATAAAAATAACGTTATCAAAAAAAGTATTTCGACAGAACGTGCTTGGGGTAACTGCGTCATTGCTGCTCCTGCTTTGGAAGCAGCTAGGGTGCTGTACAGGCTCGTTTATGAAAGGAGTAACGTAATTAATTCCATTCGAAAATTACGTCACGAATTAACAGGGTGAGATCGGAGTCAACAAGTGTGACATCGTGTGGACACACGGAGGCGAGACAAGTTATAAGCTTTAAAACGTCACATGTTACTCTAGAAATTTACAACTTATAATAAATATAATACCAACTTTATCAATTTTATTCTATGGTTCATTTAGATTTTCATAATTTGTGGCGTCAAACGCAGAGTTCACATAAGTATGACCACAGTTGAAAAGGACGGGGCCTCGTCTGATGTAAATTAAGGATGGCGCAAAAATGTTACCTGCCTTATGTAATTTTTGACGCCGAGGAAGCATATGCGGCGCTTTAATTTGGAAGAGCTAGTTAGCGTAAGTGATGCCAGGGTTGCGAATTTGTGGTTATGGTATCATGTTCTTTGAAATTTTCTTGAGCCTGTTATTCGCTAGGGACTTTTTGTTACAATAGGAAGTAGTTTAATAAAAAGAGTAATAATCTACATGTTAGAAAGTGCTCATGTGTCGTGGTGGTCCATTCAGAACTATCGCATTACTTAATGTAAAATTCGGAGTTAAGTACGATTTAATGGACTGGCGGAAGAGATTTCATCATCTTCCTAACATTTTCCCAACTATGTTGGGGTCGGCTTCCAGTCTAACCGAATACCGAATACCAGTGTATTCAGCTGAATCCGGTTAGACTGGAAGCTGACTGACATCCTCAACCCAATAATCTTGGTATCTTGAGATGATCACCCATCCACGAACCTTCCGTTGCAATCGATACGTGCGACTGCAACATAAATTACATAGCCACACTCGCGAAAGAGCATATGACAGTATTTATAATATTCCCAGCCAGTGTGCTGACAAAAACTCAATGGAACTATCCATACCTATCTGTACTCGTGACATTTCCTACTAACAATTATTTTCGAAAGAAAATGACCGTAATATTTAGAATTTCGAAGTCACTCTGACTATATTATATACGGTGGGAAATTTCCGTTACCCTTCTTCCAAACAAAACGGTAAAACGTGTCAGTTTCATTGTAATATACACGTGGCATTTCAGGGTAGTCACATAATAAATTCATTTAAAATGATGCTGCCGTAAATAACGCAAGGAACACGATTTCCCGTTCTATGGTTTTACTGTCTGACACATTGGCCCTCGGTCGTGCTCTTTGTTTGTAGGCAAATAAACACGATATTATATTCGTTTTATTTACAGTAATAATACCCCAAATCGCTATACTTGTTCGTAATATGCAAAACGAAACGTTTTCTCTTCAAATAAAGTTTTTACGCAGAACCAGCTGTGGAAATATAAGGCTTGTACACGGACTAAAAATATTCTATCCTCAGTGTTCCTAAATATAGGACACGGTATATCTGCTCAAACTCAAACAATTATCCTACCCTACTTTCCTACTAGTTTGTATGTTTATATGTTTGTCAGTCAATCACGACGTCAATAAAAACAGCCGGACAGATTTAGATGAAATTTGACACATAGATACCTAATAACCTGGATTAACACGTAGGATACTTTTTATCCCGGTAGTATCACGTGGCATAATTTTCTAACACCACGCGGCCACTGGCAAAAGCTAAATTGAAATAAAAATTCAATGCACTTTTGAATTGTCAAGAAGTTGGTAGGTCAAAGAGATAAAGCTCCAATTAATAGTAAGTACCTATGGAGAAGAACGGGTAAGAAACTCCTGCGTACCTCACAGACTTAACAGAATCCTTTCGCCTTACAACCATGATTGATTAACTATCCCTATTTCGCAAACTTTATCATTCATACTGCCAAACTATAGCTATAATAATGCCCTTGAGAGATGAATAACGATTGGGAGTGTCTAGTACGATTGGTACCTACAGCCAGGGAAGTTAATTACACAGGCCGACAATTTTTTTACCCAGATACCAGACTATACTTTTTCGAAAGATTCTGACGCGCTGAATTCAAATCTGCATATATGTGGATTTTTCCACGAAAATATATGAAAATGCATATGAAAATTTCAAAATGCGATATCTCAGCGAAAAAAAAAAGATATTTGAGTAAACTCAACGTCATTTCAAAGAGCAAGACTAGTTAAATTAATAATTTTTGAAAATAACTAGGATCGGCCGTGCTACATAACCTCAAAAATGAGGAAAAACGGTATTTATTGCACTTTTAGGTTAGGATATCTCGAAACCCTGACGTGATAGAGCAATTTTGAGGCCAGATTCGAAATCAGCGCGTCAAAATCCTTCAGCAAAGTATAGTCTGGTTTCTGGGTAAGAGTGTTCGTCAAATTTTGTCGGCCTGTGATTATTAAAGCACTAGGAAGTGTCGAAGGGTGGGCGTTTTTGGGGGACTGTCTTTTGTAATTTTTGACGTTCAAAAAGTGCTGACACCAGCCTAGTTTGAATAAATGACTTTTGATTTGATTTTGATTTGATTTGATTTAAGCAAAGTGACACCCTACCTCAGTTTTCCGGATTACAGCCATTTCAACAATATGGTAATATTTATTTTGTTCAAGAATTAAGCCTATTTACAATTCTTAAACCTTAAATTAGGCCTTATAACTGAGATGCAAAACATGTGCAACTGGGTTTAAACTAGATGAATCTAGTTTAAGCGCACATGTTTGTTGAATTCATTCATATGCTGTAAACATCACCATAACTGTCAAATAATGACAAATATACGGACAATTAAGATTGTAGTCAATTTACTTAGCAATAAAAAAAAAATCGTACAATAAATCCTAAATATATTATGATAAGTCGAGTGCTTGATGAATTATAGTTGCAGGTGGATGTTGTGCGTTTTTGTGAAGGTCGGTGGTACCATAAATAATGTTCCCTTTCGACGTATAATTCTGTAAAACTGGGGTACAAATTGTAATGAATACGTAACTTGTTCTTTTTGTGTTTGTGTCCTTTTTCTGCGTCATCTTAACCCCAAATAAACGTATTTTTCAACACACTTGCTCATAAAATGGCTCTAATTTCAACGCAATTAAGCACATAATGACACCTATTATCAAACCGTGACCTTTTCATTACTATTATTCATTAGTGAGTTTTAGGTTTTTTTTTTTTCATTGGTTGAGTTGCTTTGTTCTTAAAAAGTTTCGATACAAAAAAGGTCGTATTCAGTAGTAAAAATAAATTCATGTACAGAGGCCAGCACATAAAGCTACCCCAATCTGTAAAATTTATTTGATAGTTTTTCAACTTTATTACAATGGAATAAGGTTTATGTCCAATTGGGAAAATTTTACAGTTAGGGATAGCTTGACCTGCTGGCGACTGTACCTATTGCTTGCTCATTTCATGCAAATTTGTATTTAAATAGATAATTTTAACTTGTACGTTTTTAATAAATAAAACTTTCAAACAAAACTTTGAATTCCCCATTTTTTACGTGGCTATCTATAACCCTATCCGCGAAAAGCAAAAAAAAAGAAACCTCATTATTTTAGGCCACGTTCCGAGTTACAATAATATCGATTATCGATTTGAGCGCGCTCACACCCGTTCCGAATTGGCGTGAGCGCGATAACGACGTCCCGTGAATCGTCATAGATGACGTTATGACAAGCGCCATCTTGCGATAACGCCGATATCACATTTATTTGAAATAGTGCTACTATCTAAGAAGAAGAAACGTGTGGTGTACCTATACAAGTTTAATGTAGTGAATATATGTGTTAACGTTGAGTGAACACTTTTATCGCGATCACGAGCGTGACAAAAATGGCGGTTCTTAGCTGTCAGAATCGTGATTTTTATTTATTTAAAATTGCGTACATAACACCTTAACAGCTAATGCGCCAATGCGATGTTACTACTGACTACAAACAAAACAGTTCCAAAAATCCTCTTACTTACATTAATAAAAAATAAAATAAAAATAACAAGAAATTAATCTACCTCTAAATATTTTCAATGCACTTTAGTGCTACTTCTGTGAACTTCTTCAAGCTGCACTGAAATATATCCACCTCCATAGAAATAATATTCACCAATCTTATGGCTCGTGACAAGGGGGCAAACCTGTTCAGGTTTGTCCTAGAGGATGGCTCCAGTAGTGTTGGCGTCGGGCGACGCGAGCCGCCGCATCCGGCTGGCGCGCGCAGCCCTAGCTCTGCCAGTAGTTCAGGGTGGTGCAGCCAACCGCGCAGCACCCGAAACACAAAGCTACAAAGAGCGACGTCCCTCCGCACAGCCAGCCTACTGTACCCTACCATCCCTATTACGAAGAGACTCGGGTACAACAGCGGAAAGAAAGGATAGACGCCGTACTGCTTGAAATACAGAAACCGAGTGAATTTGTTCTGGATTCTTTCCACCATGACTCTGTATTTAGTCTCATGGGGGCTCCAAATTATAGCACTCGTTTCAAGACGGCTCCGTACCAGCGCATTGTACATGATTTTAACTACTGCCGTATTCTGAAAGTCCCTGCACTGTCTGAGGATAAACCCAAGGTTACGGTAGGACTTGCTACATATATCTAAGATGTGCCCACGAAATCCCAATTCCGGAACCATCTCTACCCCCAGGTCCCGCACATGTGTGACTCGTGACATGACCGCGGCTTCCATCTCATACTGATGCAGCAGGGGTTCCCGAGCGCGAGTGTAGCTCATTATACTGCATTTAGAAATGTTAAAACCTAACTTATTATCAATGCTCCACTGCACTACCCTATCAACATCCTGTTGAAGCCGTCCACAATCCGAAGTATTTGCTACCGATAGGAACAACTTGAGGTCGTCCGCGAATAGCAAACACTTCGCCTCTTTTACGACTTCAGGGAGATCATTGACCATCAGAATGAATCCTAATGGACCAATATTGCTACCCTGACTCACCCCCGAAAACGTGAAATAAGGCTTGGAGACATATCCACCATATTCGACGTACTGCCGGCGATCACTAAGGTAGTTCGCGAATAATTTTAGAAGGTGGGGTGTGAAACTAAATGCTGCAAACTTAGCCAACAGCACATCGTTGTCGACAGTGTCAAACGCCTTCCGAAAGTCGAAGTACGCAGTGTCCACCTGTCCCCCGGCGTCAATAACAGGCGCCAGGTATGTCATAAATGAGAACAAGTTACTCCCCGTACTTCGACCCGTACGAAAACCGTGTTGTGCGTCGGTCAGGCGAGAAGTTACTTGATCTGAAATACACTTGTGCAACACCGATTCAAACACCTTAGCACACGCCGACAGCACTGCCACCGGTCGGTAGCCACTAACATCTAACCCGGAATATCTGACTCGGAACGTAAAATATTGAAATGTAGTCAAGATGATTGAGAGAAACAAGTGATAAGTGATCATTCCGGAGTTAGGTTTATTAATGCCCAAAGCATACACATAAAATTACTTAGTATGTATCAGAATATAAGCTTAGCTTGCGAAACGTGACGTCTTAATGCACCGGCGACAGTCATAATAGGGATCGGCAAAGGCATGTCCTTACAATATCGCTGTGAGCAATCACAGCGCTATTTGTCTAATTCGGAATGCGGCCTTAGTCTATGGCCGATTGCCATTGTTAGATGCGCGCGCATTGGAAAACTGATAATTTTTTCCCGCCATTGGCAAAAAAATCACTACTCGTTTTTACTGTTGAAATTATAGTTATTTATTCATTAAAATGACTACAAGTACTTGTTATGAAGAAAATTATATATGTTGTAACACCGCCCTATAAAAGATGTGAAGCCCTTAACGTGATGGATAGTTTACTACCTTAAAACTCCAAGAAAAAAATGATTTAATAGTGTTATTTTCTTCACAAGTGTGTTGAAAAACGTCGTATGATACACGTGTGCATTGATGATTACCGTCCTCGGCTCTCTTAAGACCCTCGCCTTACGGCGAGCCGAGGGTCTCGATGGCGCCTCAGCGATAATCACCAACGTTACACACTTGTACCATAATGTACCATTCTTTCTAATATATCGAACATTACGAAATTCAAATCTAAAGTACACATTCACCTTATTGATTTACGCAAAATGCGCACTTTGTTAAATTACAAACAGACACTTGGACAAAGCGAATAACTGAAATCAAATAACATCATGTCCATCCGATTTCGTTACGGTAATTCCTACCTAGGTACTTCAACATACACATAATATGAAAAAAAATCGTGCTGCAATGCGACTACCACATTAGATACAGCTGAATAATTCCGAGCGAATTCTTTTGTTCAGAATATGCCAATTTGTCAAAGCTCTTTGGCCTAATTTTTGTTCAAATTCTCTCCGTTATTAATAAAATTAGTAGTTGGACTGTGTGCTCAACTTCTATGAAATATGATTAAAAAAATATGAACTAAAAAAAAATCTTCTTAAAATTAAATTAATGCCTCCTACTGCATAATTGTTACCATCTTATTAAATTAAAGTTCACTTTTTAGGCAGGCGGATTTTATGACTTTGTAAATATTTTATTATTAGACAGTTTTTAGTTAATATAATTATTTTTGACGTCAATGTGACCTATTTATGAAACCCTTTATTTTGATACCCCAGTAAAACCCCCCCAAAAAAAAAAAACTCAAAATCTGTTGGATTTTGAGTTTTTTTTTTTTTGAAGGCACCATTTGGCGCCAAAAACTGGCCATTTTTATTCAATTTTTATATACCCAGTATCATTCTCACAATTAAGACGAATCTAATGGCACCTCTCAAGCTGAAATAGATCAAGCCGTTTAGGCTACAGAGCGTGCCAAAGAAATATACATACATAGGTGCATACACTCAAAAAACATAACCCTCCTTATGGCGCAGTCGGGTAAAATATAAGTAAAAGGTTGTCTTCAAAAGAGCTGCTCGTGAGTGAGCCTTATTGACAAGCAACAATGATCACAGGCCTGCGGTTGAAAGCGTAATTTAAAAAATCTTTGATCAAATTTAAACTTGAAGGGCTTAAAATGACTCGCGAGGTTTTTTCTGCAAAATAAATGCTGGTGATTGAGCCTTATTCACGAGTAACAATGACCAGAAGCCTGTAGTTTAAATATTATTAAAATTATGCCAACTTTAATAATATTTGAAATTGGAATTCAAGCTTCGAGGGTTAAAAAAATATCGTTGTTTTTCCATTGAATTTAATACTTATTTCATTTGCATTATAAACTCATTAGCGCCAGCACCCTAATTGCGTAAAACACCATTAATCAGAAACTGAATAATTTTCAAGGGTAGGTATTTCTAACCCATTGCTTCAAATGTTGTCTTCAAAAGAAGACGGCCAAAAATAGTATGGGCTTGTACCCCAGAATGTACAGATATCAAATCTATATCATAGAATACTACTAATCTTCTATTAACAAAATTATAAAGGTGCATGTTGCTCAGCAGCAGTGGACAAAAAATATGAGGGTTTAAAAAAGTTGAACTTTCCCCTACGGCTAAGGTATTTTAAATAGATTATTGTGTATATATATATATATATCTGTGTCAGGCATTTAACATGAATAATATAAAACTAGGAGAGCAGTTTTTTTTTTATAATCTGAGAAAATCTATACTTTGCAACTATTTTATGTAGCATAAAAGTATCGCATGGGGCTAAGATTCTATTAAATATAAACGTATAAACTAAAACATACACACAATACGAACGATTACCGAATTACCGAAAGCAAACCGGCGCAAACGGAGAAGATGGTATGTTTACTTAACTACCTACCCGCAGTCTCACAGACACCAACTAAATTATTTTGGTGAATAACTTAGTGCGAATCTCTACATTTTGAGCGTTTATGTACCTTCTATCCACTACCCACATTGTCGCGCGTTTACTTTTAGTGTGTATGTTAATTTTTTCATCGGTCTGAGAGACCGCGATATTAGGTTGTTACGTAACTTTTAATATTGAATCTGTTTTATTGCCTTAGTGAAAAATGGCGTCTAATAATATAATTATTGCGTGTTGTCTGGTGGTAAAACAATCCGATGAAGAGGATAACCAAATAGAGACTGTATTGATGGGGAGGTTGATATAGGAGATGATTTTGTGTTGGAGGAAGTTCGAGGATTGGATTCTGAAATTGTTGGCGAAGAAGAGTCGGCTTTAGTGGAAGACAATCTGCTATAAATTACGCCTCCGGTTTTTCCCCATTTCATCGTCGTCAGACGGAGAAGCCCCATTACCAATTGCGAATTAACAAGTCTAGGAAAAAGTGTTTTGCTTTCTAGAGTATTGTGGCGCAACCTGGGAGAGGCCTATGTGTTGTAAAACCTACTTTTTGTTAAGTTTTATATGCCATTTGTAATGAAGATAAAAAGACGTTCCAATGTTAAAATACTGCTCTCGTCACTTGAAGTTTCAATAGCAACCGTCTAACAACGTTTACTGAGTTTTCTTTCTCCTATTTCCACATATTTATTTAGAAACCTGATTCTTCAGACCACACTCTCAACACGTTATCAGCACGAAGGCTCTGTATATTTTATCTACATTATTGGTGAAATAGAAAATACGTAGTTAACATGTCGTCTGCAGTTTCTGGTATGTCACTAAATGGTATTCCGATACTTTATAATAAAGAAGGATACACTGTGTGGAAATTTAAAATGCAAATGTTATTAATGCATGAAGGGTTGTGGGAAACCGTAAGCGGAGTAGTTCTCGAAGGGAATAAGACGCCCGACGATGTACGAAAGGATGAAAAGGCTCTATCTAAAATATGCCTTACTGTGGATGGCGCTGCTATTTCGATTGTTCGACCAGCTAAGACCGCAAAGGAAGCGTGGGATGCTCTTATGAAATCCTACGTGGATCGAAGTTTGGGTCGTAAACTGTCGTTGGAACGGAAGTTGTACAGGTACTCCTTATCTGATTTTTCTGATTTAGAATCTTACTTAACGGCAATAACTACAACAGCACTAGACCTGGCCGATATTGGCAAAACCATAGAAGATAGTTCTTTAGTAGCTATCATATTGGGAGGTCTAACGTCTCGCTATGAGCCCATGATAATGGCGCTTGAGAATGGGAGCGTTGAAGTCACAACAGATTTGGTGAGGACTAAGTTGTTGAGTGAAATGACGAAGGAGACTAAAGATGATGTGGCTGCATTGCATACTAACAAGCAGGTTATTTGCTTTCGATGTAGGAAGCCAGGGCACAAGAGTCCTAATTGTCCTCTCAAAAAGAAGGAGAAAAAGGCAAAGGCAAGGTGCTCAGCAGAAAGTTGTTGTGAAGATAAGGGACTGACTGTTTCTAGTTCAGGGAATATGGATGCATGTGTCACGGAATTGTTTTTGGATGGTGTCACAGGACTGGCTTTGTCTGCACCTAGTGTTCAGATGTCTGATAAGTGGATTATCGACTCTGGTGCGTCTACTCACATGACTCCACATGCTGAATGGTTTAAGAGTTACCGACCCTGTGATGGGAAGATAACTGTAGCAAATGGTAAAATTTTGCCGGCTGTGGGTTTAGGAGATGTCGCTATTGACACAAAAACCGATTTCAAGAAGATTTGTAATGTTGTACATGTTCCTGGACTAGATTGTAATTTACTCTCAGTCAAAAAGGCAGTAGAGAAAGGTTTCTCGATTGTTTTTGATACGAATGGCTGTAATTTTTATAATTCTAATGATGTTTCTTTGATAAATGATCCTGTTTTGCATGGTTCTACTTATGGTGGATTGTACACTTTAGATTGTACAGTAAAACCGAAAGGTGTTTCAGCTTATAATGTTCACACTGATTTGTCCCAGTTTCAGCTTTGGCATAAGCGTCTAGGACATCTCTGCCGTATTGGTATGGATCTACTCAAAAAAGGTCTAGCTGTTGGTGTGGAGTATACTGAGATTGACAAAGAACCATGCGTACCTTGTGTAGAGGGTAAACAGTCCAGGAAGCCTTTCAAAAGGATAAAGTATAAGAAGGCTTCGTCACCATTAGAATTAGTCCATACGGACGTTTGTGGTCCCCTGACCACTGAATCTTTTAAAGGTAACAAATATTTTATTATTTTTGTAGATGACTATACACGTTTTATATCCCTTTATTGTATGTCATCTAAGACAGAAGTTCAGAAGTATTTTTGTGCTTTCCAAGCACTTGTTGAGAGGCAGACTGGCAATAAGATTCGAACCCTTCGGTCAGACAATGGTACTGAGTATGTCAACAAGGAGCTGACAGACTATTTGCAGGCTCAAGGGATTCGACATGAAACGTCTGTACCATACAGCCCCCAACAAAATGGGATAAGTGAACGTTGCATTCGTAGTATTGTGGAGAAGACCCGTTCTTTGCTGGCACAGAGCTCTTTGTCGAAAGTTTTTTGGCAAGATGCTGTTGAGACCAGTGTTTATTTAAAGAATAGGTCACCCCATCGTGCACTTGATGGTAAGACGCCATATGAAATGTGGTATGGTAGTAAACCTGACCTGTCTCATTTAAGGGTATTTGGTTGCCGAGCTTTAGTTCACGTGCCTTCATGCCAGAGAACTAAGCTAGACATAAAAACTTCTGAACATATCTTCGTTGGATATTCAGATGATCGAAGAAGTTATTATTTCCGTAGCGCGGAAAACCCTCGGAGGTTGATTAAGTCACGGGATATTACGTTTTTTGAAAATATTTTTTCAGGATTGAAGGATAAATCTGTTCAGCCTGAAGCTGTTGTGAGCACTAATGTCATTAATCTCTTTTCACAAACTTCTGCAGATACAGCATCGCCACAGGAGATTTCTATCTCATCTGCTTCTACTTCTTCACGTACTTCAGAAGGTGTGAACATGGAGGTAGAGCAAGTTGACGATTTTGTGGACGCGACTGATGAAGCTGGTGGGGTTGGTGACACGGAGTCTCTACATTCGGGTGAACAACGTGATCTGTCCCTGGTTCCTTCAGATGAACCCAACGATGTATGTCCTCAAAGAAGGTATCCTGAAAGAGTACGTAAACCTCCAGATTATTATTCATACGGCACTCACGGTGTTGATTTGTTGTATGATGATCCGAAAAGTTATCGTGAAGCTATTAATAGCGATGACAAAGATAATTGGATCTCCGCAATGAAGGATGAGTACAATGCCTTATTGAATAAGCAGACTTGGACATTAGTGGATAAACCAAATAAAAAGATTATTCCATGTAAATGGGTGTTCAAGATAAAGAGGGATGTGAACGGTGCAATAGTCAAGTATAAGGCGCGACTAGTTGCAAAAGGTTTTAGTCAAGTTTGGGGGACTGACTATAACGAGACTTTTGCCCCTGTGGTTCGAAATTCATCTCTGCGTACCCTTATAGCGTTGGCAGCAGAAATGGATTTAAAGATCCAACACATTGATGTCGATACCGCATTCCTCAATGGGGACTTAGACGAGGAGGTGTACATGCAGCAGCCTGAGGGATTCGCTGAGCACGGGGCAGAAGGTAAAGTCTGTTTGCTCAGAAAATCCATTTATGGTTTGAAGCAGGCAGCTCGAGCCTGGAATATCAAATTGCATGAAATTCTATCGAAAACTGGTTTTACACGAACATCTTCGGAATCATGTGTTTACTTGAAAAAGTTTGGTAATGAAACCATAATACTTGCAGTGTATGTTGACGATCTAATTGTCTTTTACAAAGAAAAAAGTTCATTTGACTCTGTCAAAAATGACTTAGAAAATTTTTTCTCGCTAAAAGATTTGGGTGCATTGTCGTATTGTTTAGGCTTAAATATTAACCGTGTTGACGGTAAAATCATGGTCAGTCAGAAGACCTATATCCAGGCAGTGTTGGAGCGGTTTAATATGCGAGATTGCAAGGAGATGTCCACACCTTTGGAGAATAACAAGTTGGAGAAAGGTAATCCAACATCTCTTGGTGAATATCCTTACCAAAACTTGATAGGATGCCTCATGTACCTAGCTGTAAATACGAGACCCGATATAGCCTATGCCACAAGCTATTTAAGTCAGTTTAATAACTGTTATGATAAGAGGCATTGGTTGGCCGCTAAAAGAGTGTTACAGTATTTGAAAGGTACTATGAATTACTGTATTACTTACAGGAAAGTTGGTAGACGTGTGTGTGGATACACGGATGCTGACTGGGCAAACTGTGTACATGACCGTCGGTCGTACACTGGTTACTACTTCACGCTAGCAGGTGGACCTATTAGTTGGGAGTGTAAGAAGCAGCCGACGGTAGCCTTGTCGTCTACAGAAGCTGAGTATATGTCCTTAACAAGTGCTGCAAAGGAGGCTATTTTCCTCAGACGGTTAGTGTGTGACGTTACTGGTTTTGCTGACAGGGTGTTGCTATACAACGATAGTCAAAGTGCACAGAAACTTGTGCTAAATCCGATCCACCATAATAGAACAAAACACATTGATACGAGATATCATTTTATTCGTGAAAAGGTTACTGAGGGTTTTATAGATATAAAGTTTACACCTACGGATAAAATGACAGCCGATGTTTTAACCAAGCCCTTAAGGCGCATAGCTCATCATAGGTGCGTTGTTAATATGGGTTTAGAGATAAATAGGTAGAATAATTTTCTATTTATTTATTTTTCGTCGGTTTATGTTTTGTATTTCTGTATAGTCTGGTAGTAATGTTTTATTCTTTTCTATTGTGTTTAGCATTACTACTTTAACTTTTTATTTCCATTAAGGGCGGATGTTGTAAAACCTACTTTTTGTTAAGTTTTATATGCCATTTGTAATGAAGATAAAAAGACGTTCCAATGTTAAAATACTGCTCTCGTCACTTGAAGTTTCAATAGCAACCGTCTAACAACGTTTACTGAGTTTTCTTTCTCCTATTTCCACATATTTATTTAGAAACCTGATTCTTCAGACCACACTCTCAACACTATGCCCAGCAGTGAACTGCGATAGACTGAGTTCATTTATTGAGGTCCAGGAAGATAAACTATTGCGGTAAGAATCGCTTTCGCTGGTCATCATTAACACGGTGGCGTTTTATCGTACATGAACATAGCAACATAACATACTGCCAAAAAGAGAGGAACACCTTATAGAGACATATTCAATACCTCGTCTTCTCCGCATTCAATCTGGAGCCAGTATTTCACTGATGAAATGCTAGATAAAATATTACTGTCGGCTATTGCAACTAGAAGTGGAACAGCTTCTTGCAACCGCAGGAAGTAGAACTAATGGGGCAGATAGGCTAGAGAGCTGCAAGATATGTTCTGTGTGTGATCACAAAAAGAATCATAAAACCCAATACTAGTGTTTTCAATCCAAAATTATATTTGCTTAGGTCGCTCAAACTTGATGTGCCTTCAATAAGGGGTAGGTATTTAAGGGTTTACAACAAATTGTCATTATGGTGACAATTGACATTTGTCGGCCGTGCTGCCAGTAGTAACGTGAAGTTATCCTATTCGTAACTGCACTAACATATATAAATTAAATAACAGATGGTTACATTTATATCATTATAAGAAAACACAAAAAATATGTTTCATACATTTAGGTTACGAATAATTTACGAGTATATTTTAGGCCTGCTATGCGTATGGTTTTGTTTTTCTTAAGCGTTAAATTATAATTTTTCCCCTGTTCTTATCTTTGTTAATATAATATGGCAACATTAAAAGGTGTATAAAATTTTATGCCTTATACCAGAAGGGGACAAATAATCATAGTTAAAAAAATACTTTTAACTATGATTATTTGTCCCCTTCTGTATAAGGCATAAAAAATTACTCAAAATTCTTTATTTTTATTCAATTTAACTGCAATAAATGTATGTCTGTACTCGGTGGGGTACATTTTGTTCATCTCTTTTGTCTGCTCAACTACGTAAATGACGCAAGGAACGTTTTTTTATGGTTCAGTTGCCTGTGTGCCAGGGGCCACGGTATCTCTTTCGAACAACCCGCACCCCTGGCAGTTGAATGTTGTTGGTGACGAATAAAGCCAGTGAAATAATAAGCGTACCCAAAAATACCTGTTTACTCGCAGCCAGTCAAATGCAAATTAGTTACTGCTGATATAGAAATCTGCGACTGACCAACGACTGACGACAACGAACGACGACGACGAAATGGCTGATTCGTGGGGTACTTAGAAGTTCAAAAGACCCACGTGCCTTAAATTTCACCAATCAAACCAAGGCTGTTTAAAAGATACGACCCATACAGTGGCAGCAAAACAACATCTTTATTTGGCAGTAGAATTAATAGTTAAGGAAATACTACTGAAATGGATTCACACAGTACTATGCAAAGTGTGATTTCAGTTTTTTTTTTTTTGTGTGTTATTAACTCAACTACAACAACCATGAATTCAGCATATCATTGTAGCCCCCGAGCGCAGAAATGATTCGCCTGATAAACAAAAAAAAAAAAAAAAATCTGCTGTTCCATACATTTTGACAGCGTAGGTTCTATGAAACAGCCGATTTTTTTTTATATAACCGACGAAAAATTTCTGCACTGGGGGGTCTAGAATGATATGCTGAATTCATGGTTATAGTTTGCGCACTGGTTAAAACTTATCATGTATTTGTTCACACGCAAATCTTCTAATTGAAATATTATGTGTGCACATGGCATGTCAAAAATATCTTTGTGTTATTTTAACTTACCAAATCATTGGAAACTAAAAGTTGTAGTATATTCGGAAATATTTAAAAACAAGCTCTTGCTGCGGCTCCGCCCGCGTGGATGTCGACAATTATCCCACACGAACGTACTACCGTGACAAAAAGTAGACAAAAACCTGTTTGTGCTAAAAAAAGTTTATTTTCAGACAACTACAGTCCATAGAAGAGGTTAGTAGCGTAAATCTTATAAACTATGTCATGTCAGTACAATTAAACACTGGAAAAATAAAACATTCAAATCTGTTCACCTGTTTCTGCGTGATTGAGTAACAGACATCCAAATTTTCACATTTATAATATTAGTAGGATTAATCACTTTTGGGTCCTAGAAATGAATTAATGTTTCGAATTCAAGAAAGTTGTAATTGTTGAGTTACGAGTACGGATTTCTTTTGAAGTATTGACATGTCATCATCATATTATTATTGTGCTCCCACGTAATGAAATATTGATCCTACTCAATGACAAAATTAATCTAGAATCTTCGAGCTTCTCGGTTCTGATTACCTAGTTTTAAAATACGATACAAATTCCTTACTAAGACATTCTAATAAGCAAAGATAAACTTTAAACACGAATTAGAATTTAGAATATTTTTATATATTATAATTATGTGGGTAGGTAAATACTCATCCACATAATTCTTACTAAACGCGTACTTATTAAAATATGTTAGACAGTCGCAAACAGTAAAACTTTTAGCTTATTATTCATCCTACAAACAACGCAAAAATTCTGCTCTCAACTCAGTTAATTAACGGATGTATCAGTCATAATCCCTTTGTGTAGATACTATACAAGATAAAATAATTTAAAATCCCTTCATCAACCAGAAAAGAGCTGATCATTTACAAACGCGTGAACCGATTTTAATGAAACATGTCTAAGAACCACCGCTAGAAAACCTACTTTAAATAAAAAACCCGCACCCAAATCGGCTCTCCCGTTTAAGAGCTACGGTGCCACAGATAGACACATAAACAGACAGACACACATAGCGATCAAACTTATAACACCCCTCTTTTTGCATCGGGGATTGAAAAGAGACAAGGCAGTAACGTACTAAAACATTGCTTTCAATGTAAATATTTTAATAGTAAAGGTCATTAATAAAGACATCATACCTTTGACAATGAACTTTAGCGTTAAAATATTTAACACTAACCTTTGCCAGCGGCTTCGCATGCATTATAGTCAAAAATTATCCCACAGTAACGTACTATAATGTAACGTAAAAAATATCCTATGTGTTATTCCAGGTTGCAGGAAACAGTAAATGATCTTGAACCTCTGTGTCGAAATTTTTCGACGGTTATTTTTTAAAATCTACTGTTCAATACATTTGGCTTACGTAAGTACTGCACTTTTCTATGAAACAGCAGATTTTTTATTTTATTACCGATATTTTTTTCTATACTTTGGGTCTAGAAGGGTCTAGAATGACGTACTGAATTCATCGGTTACAGTTTTTCCGTTTGATATCTGCCACTCTGTATATTATTTGAAGCTTCTTGCTAATCCAGTCTTTCATAAGTTCGAAAAGATTGTCTGCTTTGCAACGTAAACAACGCCACGAATTTTGTGGAACTGTCAAAATAAAAGCGATTCCTACTAAATTACCCTCAGTTCTAATTTTTAAAAATGAAACCCCTAAATGGATTTAACGAAGGATGAACTTCAAACGTTCGCGAATTCGCGACGAACAAAGAGTTCTAAATAAACAGTCACTGGTGCCGATTCTGTTGTCACAAAATTCTCTAAACTAGACTAAAAATCACCAAAATTTAGTTTATTCCTGTCAAACGACGATATCCTATTCTGAAATTGACTAAAGTGACACAACTTAACTATATTTTAGTTTGACAGCACTAAGATTGCACTGAATTATTAGTTTAGTGAAAATGGTAATTTTGCTATTCTGTTGTTGTCAATTTCATTATTGTATTCAACCTAAAATTTTGGTTGTCGAACTAAATCTGACTATTTTTAATCGCGATTAAATAGGTGTGGAATAAAATTAGTTGTCAAGAACTAAAATTCACACCGACACCTCGACTTCTGGTGCAAAAATAGTACTGTATTTTTTTTCTTTTCTTTTGCTTATATCTCGAAAACGGTGTGTCCTATCGCAAAAATAATGAAAATTTCGACCCCCTTTATGAAACCCCAAACACCTCTAAAACTCAACATGTGGATAATAATTTTTCACATTTTCCATGAAAATTCCACATAAATCACGTCGAGGCTGCCGACCCCGGCGCGCTGCTGGCTCTAAAAAAAAAACACGGGGTAGGGCCGTAGGGCAAACAAGTACCACGTTGCGAAGCCAAAACATACCACGTGCGAGTCGCGATTGTCAAATTCGATTTTAGTTGTGTCAAAATAGTTTTTAAATTTAGAGATATTTTTTTGCAGAATAGCGTTTAGATTCTCATAGTAAAAAGTAAGGAATTTTAGTTATAGTTTAGTTAGTTTAGTTCGGTGTACAACAGAATCGGCACCATTATCAACATTTACTTTCGACGTCTGATTAGTGAAACACCGATGACTCTTTTGGGTTTCGACCTTCGATTGATCTAATTTGATCGCCCTTTCTAGGATTAAGCGAAAATTCGTTAAACAAAGGGTTTTCGTCTAATCAATTCTCACAACAATGGTCAAAATCCGATTTGTGGCTTATAAATATAAGGGTTGACTAATTAAATCTATTGACTGAGCCTGATTAAATCTATTGTCGGCCTTTTATTGTAACATAATTAGAGAACCAGTCATTTTGTGGTACTTTCACATTACCGTTATTATTTACTACAAAGTACCAGACGACAAAGATTCAAGAAGAATATTAAGTTTCTCTCAAAATGGTTTTGTAGCACATAACAGTTTTGAACTATACATATAAATTCACATTGTGATAGCTGGCGCCTGAGGTAGGTTTAGGAAAAAGATGTGTTATAGTTTACCAGGCCCCAGATAGTGGCCTCATACAAACAGGCACGTAACATGATCAGAATCGAAATCTGAATCGTGTATTTCTACTAACCAATAAAAAAATAATTAAAGGTTTTTCTTTGCTCGAATCCAGTGATAAAATACTCTCATTGAAAACTATTATTCTAGAACAAAACACTTGAAGAGAAAAGTAACAACAAAAGCAGTTAAATGGTGTAGTAATTGAATGAATAATTCATTATTTACGTATTTACGAACCCAGAAAGAGAAGCCGTCTATTCCTCACTAGCTTTTACAAGTGGCTTCGCCAGCGTTGACGTCGGTTTATTATACATATAAACCTTCCTCTTCAATCACTCTGTCTATTGATGAAAACCGCATTAAAATCCGTTGCGTAGTTTAAAAAATGCGCACAGACACGAAATGCGACTTTGTTTTACACTATGTTGAGAAGAAACTTCAGCTGATGAGTCAACGTATGTATTTTATTTACAACCAACCCACATTTATTTTATATACCTACTGTCTAAGTATTTACAATTTACAGAAATTATTAAGCAAGTAAAACTTTTTAATTTTAATTTATTGATGGATGTTGAATAAATAAATTGACTGATAAGGACCAGCTCTTTTAGAAATTTTGTTATTTTAAGAAAACCACAGCCTTGTTTTAAACCAGTAAGACTTATGACACCTATGTAAATATGTACTCACCAAAACCCGAGATTAGTATCCCAGAACCATTTAAGTTCTTTTGCCAGTAGTTATTTTCCACACTTACATTTTAAATGAAACAAAACTTGACTGTACATTCACATCACGGTTTATATTTTATAGCTAAAACTTAGGTATGCCTTCGAACTATTTTTAACAAATATTTGCTAGTCACAGGGTATAAACTTCTTTACTTTTTAAAAATTTACGACACGTTAGGAGTTCATAGTTATCAGGTGACAGCGGGAACGCGCGCTACAGTCCGTGGATGCGATCTTTATGAGGAGAAACGAATATAGAGCCTCCAAACGGGAGCGCATGCCCCAAAACTCATCACTTCTACGATAAATCATAATTTAATTGCCACTTGATCTGCATTCAGTTAAATCTTTTATTTTTATTCTTGAACGTAAACATTGAAGGTACTTACAATAGAGGAACGACCCGACTGCCGCCTTTGTCGACTCGGTTCACAGTTTAAAGGGTAGGTACCCTAAGGGTCCCGACTAAACCTTTCTAAGCCAAATTTTTTTTTTTCTGTATGTGAGCTCTTGTCGCAGGCCACCATACAATTCTATATTTATAAATGTAAATAGCGACGGCGCTTTTTATGTAAATGCTAGTTGCCTGATTTTTTACCCCACTGCGCCAGAAGAAGTGTTATGTTTTTCGAGTCTATGTATATATATGTGGATTTCTTTGGGTCACTCTGTTGCCTAAACGGCTTGATGGATTTTAGCATGAGAGACGTCGTTCGTTTCATCTTAATTGTGAGAGTAACACTGGCTAGGGATATTAAAATTATGAAAATTTATGTGATCGAGTTTAGGCGCCATTTGTCTTCTTTTTTTTACAAATCGTGTCGAGTGAGTTATCAAAATAAAGGGTTTCAAAATAGGTATTTTTTTTTGTTTAGCCTACACTTTCCCACTGTTGAGCAAAAGCCTCCCCCAAATCCTTCCAGGCAACTTTTTCCAGGACCTCCTCTATCCAGCCCTTGCAATACGCGTCTAGGTCATCACGCCACCTTTTCTTGGGCCTGTCTCGGCAGCGCCGTCCATCCTCAGGCACCCACTGTGTGGCGACAATTGCCCAGCGGTCACTGTGCATGGTGTGACCCGCCCAGTCCCATTTTAGCCTGGCAGCCTTTTTGCCTACGTCTAAGATTCGTGTTTTGGAGCGCAGCGTGGTGTTTCGTATTCGGTCGGTTCGCTTAACGCCTAAAATGCTGCGCTCCATTGCTCTTTGGCAATCCCCAAGGCGGAACTTTTGCGACTCGGTGAGTGACCAGGTCTGAGCACCGTAGGTTAGGACGGGCAGAATATACATATCGATGAGTTTTCGCTTCAGGAAAATCGGTAGATCGCCCTTCATTAGCGTCTTCATGGACCAATAGCTTCTCCAGGCATTTTCGATACGGCGATCGATTTCCTTTTCTTGTCTGTTACCGAAAAAGAAACTAACTGGCCCAAGTAGATGTACTCATCAACATACTGTATTTCCTGCCCATCTACCTCGACCCTACGCTTAGTACTGTTGGTCATGACTTTGGTTTTAGACCGATTTATCGCGAGTTCAACCTTGAGGCTTGCTGTGCTTAGGTCTTGAAGCATAGTCTGTAGTTCTGTGTTGTGTGGGGGCAAAAATGACAATGTCGTCGGCAAAACGGAGCTTTGTTAACCTCTTGCTGCCGACTTCAATGCCCTTGGTCGTCCATAAGGCTGCCAGTGTTCTAAATGTCTCCTGGAGAGTGCTTGTAAATAATTTCGGGGAGAGCGGGTCGCCTTGCTTAACACCCTTTTGCATCCTAAACGACGGTCCCGCAGTATTAAGTTTGATGTTTGCGGTGCTGTTGTGGTATATATTTCTGAGGAGGTCTATATATTGCTGTTCCACTTCTGATTTTCTAACGACTTAAATATTTCGGAGTGTTTAATATTGTCAAAGGCTTTCGTATAATCTACGAAGGCTAAATAGAGCGGTTTAGTAAATTCCGAAAAAAAATCAAGTAACTGGTGTGTAGGTTCAAGGTGTGTAGGTGATCTGTTGTTGAGAAGCTAGGCCAAAATCCGGCTTGTTCTGGTGGCGGATGTTTATCCAGTTCCCGTCTATGTGGTTTTGTATTACCTTGATAAAAGTTTTATAAATGTGAGATGCTGAACAGATGAACTGATTGGACGATAATTGCCATATCACTTTTATCGCCTTTTTTATGCAGAAGGACTATATTTGAATGGCACATTGATTTTGGAACTTTGCCAGATTTTTAAATGGTGCTAAACCGGTTCGCAAGGTGGGGGGGCTATAGATTTGTAGAGCCGATTTTGTAGTAATACCATCTTCCCCAGGACTTCTATCATAACGCATTGTGGTAAGTGCTTTTGTGCACTTCATACCCGTTTATTGGGGAAATTGAATCTGAAGGATTGTATTCGGTATTGACATAGAGTGGGGAGTGATCGGAATATAGCAATCTATAGAATGTGGTTGCGATTTCCATGATTTTGTCTCTGCTGTAATAAAAAAAATTCCGTCATTATCTACTAAACAGTTAATCCAGGTCTTTCCTTTTGTGACTCCTTGTTTTAAAACTCTTAGGGATGTATGGTTTTCTAAAGCTGTTTTAACCAAATGTGGATTTAGATTTCTTAAATCTTTTCTGATGCTTCTTTTAACTTCTTTGTCTATTGTTATGTACTCTGTTGTTCCTATTAGTTTATTTGTTCGTTTTTCTATGAAATCAATGCTATGAGCTGTTAGCTTTTTTCTATTTCTTGGTTTATTTTTTATGGTTTTACAAGTATTGCTTATTCCGGTAACTATTGCATTATATTGTTCTTCAGCGTTTGTTTCATCAACTATCAGTTCTTTAAAATAATTTGATAGTTCTATGTTGTAATGTTCGGAGTTGTTAATAAGTGTTTCTTTAGAAAGTCTTTTTATTGGTTTTGTAAACAGTTTGGCTCGATAAATTTTAAATTATAGTCTGATTTTTGTACGGATTGCTCTATGGTCTGAACTATATTTAAATCTATTAATGACGCTAATGTTTTTGATTACGTGACTGTCAGATGTTAAAACGTAGTCGATTTCATTGCGCGTGAAGCCGTCAGATAACACCCAAGTCCATTGTCGTTGTGGTTTCTTCGAGAAGAAACTATTGGCTTATTAACATCAAAAATAATTAGCTAAACTAGAAAGTGTAACATCAAAAAAATTAAATTAAATAAAAACTGACTGCGTAAAAATTGAACTTTAATTTAAATTAAACTTTTTTTAACAGTGGTAACACCCGGGCGTTTCCTTATTTGCAACAGGAACCTCCCGAAACAACCGTGTCCGGTAAGGACCTGCGTCAGGCGGAAGGTAAGGACGCCCCGTAGCGCCTCTCAATTCACTCCTCAAAGAGGGGGACTTACCGCCGCAATTGTCGCTTGCCCAGCACTGGGTTGTAACAATCGCACTATCCATGTCGTCATGAGATCCCGCCGGAGCTCTGTCCGTTGTGCCACAATTTCACGCGGCAGTGGTGTTACGCCCCGGCGTTTTGCCTCCTCGCGCTGCTCTCGTGTGTGCGCGAGGTCCTTTTCCTCCAGATCCCATGGCGGCAATCTAGCAAAGAGGCCCACCACCTCACTGGAGATCGTGCGATATCCCGGATCATCAGAATGGCCATGACCCTATGGGACGCGAGCAACCGGCGGCATGTTTGGTGCCTCAATGAAGGCGCCCACACCGGTGCCCCGTAAAGGGCCATGAACCGCACGACCCCCACGTAGGGTCTCCGTCAGGAGGCTTTCGGACCCCCTAGATTGGGTAGGAGCCGCTTCACGACAGCCGCGGCCCGCTCCAGTCTGAAAGCCAAACGTCGGAAATGCTCCGCGAAGTTTCACCGGCTGTCGTAGACAGTCCCAAGTACTTCATCGTCGACCCGACGCCGATGTGAACCCCTCCTACCGTTATTTTGGAACTCGTCGGTGGTGCGTTTCGAGGACCATGAAAACGCATAGCCTCGGACTTGTGCAAGGCCACCTCGAGTCCCAATTACCGGATCTTCCGCACGATTGTCGCAACCCCTTGTGTCACTAGTTCGGCCGCTGCCTGGTATGACCTCCCTTGCACGCCAGGAACAGCGTGTCCTCAGCGTAGCAAACCACACCGACGCCGCTAGAGAGGTCGGCGTGCAGCACACAGTCGTACCTGATGTCCCACACATGCGGGCCCAGGACCGATCCCTGTGAGACACCTCACGACATCTCGCACCGGTTCCATTCTCCCTAATGACCGGGGTAGATGATGGCTCTGTCGGTCAAATAGGCCTCGACCACGCGACAGAGGTAGGTCGGCATCCGGTGATACCGAAGTGCCTCCCTGACGCAACTCCAGGACAGGGTATTGAAGGCATTGGTGATGTCTAGAGACACCGCCAAGACGACCCCACCCCGGGCCACTGCATCCCACGTCGTGAGGGCTCGCACGTGCCCGCGACTAGGCGGTCTGCAATGACTCTTTCAAAGAGCTTATCTACCTCGTCGAGCAGCACAATGGGCCGGTAAGTGGATAAAGAGTCCGCAGGGTGCCCCGGATTCTTAATGACGACCAGTTTCCCCATCTTCTAGCGAAGTGGGAATCGTCCCTCCACCAAGCATGCGTTTAGGATTCCTGCGGCATTCACTAGGTCATTGCTCATCGCACCGAAACCTTAACAAAAAAATATATGCCCACGACAACAAGTCAACTTTCAATCGGCAATGATGGCGGTCGTTGCTACTAATCACATGAACTGCGTTCCATGGATTTTTTTAGTTGCAATAACGCAAAAAAATATACCAAAATACCTGCCTACCAAAATTCCTAACTAATATTAATTAGTTAGGAATTTTTTTTTTTTTTTTTTTCATTAATTAGGATTTTTTTTTTTTCATTAATTAGGAATTTTGGTCTTTTTTGCTGACTTCCATTAAATAGACGAAAAGTTAAAAACAGTTTAAAACCTGTAGTAGAATGAGCAGAAGTAGAAGTGGAGACCAAGCCATCAGCTAATTTAGTTGGTTAAACAATTGGCTGTCTGTAAGATGCCTAACTTTTGATCAATCATTCGTGCGTGCTACAAGCCCTGCGGGCATACTTTCCTAATAATCTGTCCACTAGAAGCCTCTTTTGTCTCTCTTTTGGACGTAGAAACCTACGTAGGTACTGGATTGCGTGTCAAAGGTTTTTTTTCGTTTGCGTACATATAAAGAAAAGTTTTGACACAATCAACAATGTATTCAATCTCACTTGTATTTATTGCCGACAAATACAAATACAAAATCTTTTATTTGCATAAATAAGGTGTACAGAAAGTTCTTAAAATATTACTTGATCGCTTATTATGCCATTAATATCGGCGTGCAAATTTAAAATACTACACTACTATACTAAATACTATTCTAAGAAATGACTGATTAAAGTTGAATCATGCATGCGATGAGTAAATTCAAGAAGACTTCATACTTCTTAACCACGGTTGAATGTCACTATCAAAGGGGCAATTCTTGTAATTTTAAACACGTTCACAGTCTGATCTCAGTCTAAATCTGTACCTCGAGTTTCCATACATTTGTGACAAGGTTTTATTTAACACTTGATCGTCACCGAGATGACAATGCGACTAGCTTTTGAACGTGTTTAATAACGAGAATTGGCCTTCAGGTCATAAACCGACAAGGTTATTAGTCGATCAGACGAAAGTTTCAACCTTAATTATTAATTTATTTACTTATTACACTGTTTTTTTGCGCACCACAAAAATACATAACGCAAAATGAATGAAACACAACTAAATATACATGCCTTGCTTACTAATAACCAACCAACTAATCAACCATAATCCAACCTTAGTGAAGTATTAATTAATTTATTCAAACTTTATCACTCAGATAGATAAAATATCCCGACATCAACTGTCGGGCAGTTGCCCGGACCAGACACAACACCCGTCTGGTCGGAGGATCCTCCTTTTCAATAGAGGATGAGCGAACTTTACACCCTGTTCCTCATACCTCTATAGGGCCATGGACCGCACTACCGCCGCGTACAGCCTCCGGCAGAAGGCGTTTGGCCCCCCTAGATTGCGCAAGAGCCGGTTCAAAGCAGCTCCGGCCCACTCCAGTCTGGGAACCAAACGTCGGAAATGCTCCCTTAAGTTCCACCAGCTGTCGAGGACGAGTCTCAGGTACGAGTACTTCATCGTCGACTCGACGTCGATGTGAACCCCTTCCACCATTATGTGGGAACCCGTCGGTGGTGCATTCCGAGGACCATGAAAACACATGACCTCGGGACTTGTGCAAAGCCACGTCGAGTCCCAGTTTCCGGATCCTATCAACGATTGTCGCAACCACTTGGGGTTGCGACAATCGTCGATTGGATCCGTCAAAAGTTCGGCCGCCGCCTGTTGCGACCTTCTTTACGCCAGGACCAGCGTGTCGTTAGCGTAGCAAACATAGAAATGGGTCATGGTTGAACTGATGGCCATTCTGAAAAAAAAATACAAATAAAAAACATGCAGTACTTACCAAAGATATGTTTTTTTTTTTAAAAGATGTTTTGTGTTATCTCATTTTACATTATTGTACCTACACCACGATCACAAATTAATTAATTCCATAGGTTTTATAAAGTTAACTTAGCTGATACGCAAGTAATAAATGGTACCTATGACTTCTATTACACGGTTTAGAAAAAATATGGACTAGTGAAAAAATTTAGAAAAATATTCATTTCGGTAAAGTTTAAGCATCCGTAGCATTAAAAAAAGGTATCGAAACACAAGTGACCAGTAACTTAAAAATAATACGTGCTTATAGCTAATTTCAAAATGGTACATTTCATTATTGTATATCAATAAATCATCAAGCCATACATTTCCGGTATAATCTGGTTTCGCATTGTATATAGGATTTCCGATTTCCGTACAGTGCGAGATCAGCGTAAACCGGAAATATATAGCTTGATGTGTAACCGTGTGTACCTAACGTGAATACTGAATTATGAATTATAATACGTGAATACGTGTTCGAAAGGAGTGAAACTTGTTTAAACAACAAAGTTTGAAATATTGGAATATATACCAGATCAATTTCTGTCAGGAGAGGTTAAGGAAAACATGAGTCCAGCTAATCCTGCCAACTTCTGTGGATACATTCACATGCCTTCACAAAAGTCATTTTTTCCAACTTTTTACCTTTTAAAGTTTCTTTTTCCTGATGTTCACAGAGAGCGTATCCAAAGACTGTGCATTATCATCAAAAGTGGTTAAGCAAGTCCAACTATACCTTGTGATCGGTTAGCGACCTCAACAAATGATCATATTATTTTTGCCTGAGCTACTGGCAGCAAGTTCGTCATGCTCCCTTAGATGTCAATGCTAAGGGTAGCGTCGGAGGTTGGGTTGCCTCCTTCGGCTCCTTTCCTCAAACATGGTGAGGGGTGATGGCTGATCTTCGCGTTATGCTCGTGAAAGGGTGTTGCTTGTGGTTGTACAGGTCGTTGCTTTCCATGATAAATGATAAATGATTTTATTTCTGTAAGTAGGTTTGTACAAACACTTTTACACGTCAATCATATTTTTTTAAACTAGATGAGGTCGGCATATGTAAGCGGGTGCGCCCTTTATGCCTGGTGGTGTTTATTTGGGTATTAAATTCTGTTTACTTATCAATAATTTATTTCTGCTTGAGTATAATTTTCAACATTTTTGTGGCGCGTACTAACTGTCATATGGCAAATAATTTAATTAACTTACCTACTATTTTATACAAAAGTTATTTTAACAGACGGCTGTGCTGCTGGAGAGTTTGTTGCGCCATCGCCACTTCTTCTTCCCACCTAAAGCACTATGAAGTGGTGAATGGCGGGCGTTTTGGGTGTGTATTTTGACGTATGTAATTTTGACGTCCAAAAAGTACTGACTCTCAGCCTAGTTTGAACAAATGTCTTTTGATTTGATTAAACTTACAAAGATGAGGCAAAGCCTTGTCATTCTGGGTACACCTACAATTTGCAAATGTCGCTATTAAGCCCTCGCATGTCAAGTGCACACCATGTGTTCCGATAACAATAGAATTTCTATTGTGTCTACTAATTAGACGTGCGACGGTAAGTCATACATAAAACATTTATCTCCTCGTTCATAAAACCTTGAAAATGTATAAATGTTTTAGTTAGCAGAACCTGTAAGACGTTTATAATAAGGGATTTGGTGTTCTACTGAAAACTGATTTATCATGTCTATTTCTGCAAAGCCACTTTGCTTCTATTTTAAGTTTATTTACCTAAGTTAGTAAGTAGGTTCTTAGGTATTAAGTTTTACGCCTTTTATTAAATAGATTATCTATATACAAAAGGCGTTTAAACGACAAAACCACCCATTTTTATGTCGGTTAAAAATATGGTTTTGTTGTTGTAGGAAAATATCTGTAACATACCATCAAGTATCTCGGTTCCCTGAAATAGTTTTTTTAAAGGCTATTAAATTGTCCATAAAGTACCTATATAAAGAGCGGTGTCCATAAAAGCGCGTATAAGCGCTTATCTGAAGGAACTGGCTATATTTTTATGATTAAGCCGAATCAAGATCCATATTCTCCAACTTAAATCTCGAAGATAGAACACCTACTGACAATATTAAACATTTCTTCATTCAGCTTAGTAGGTACTCTAACTCGTTATTAATACGCAAACGCAACGCGTTTCATTTGTGCACCAGCTTACCCAATATAACCAAAGAGTATGCGGGTCATTTTAGTTGTAGGCACTGATCTAACCAAACGTGTGGTTACTGAAAATGTAATTTTGTAACTGCGGAGAATCGCTACAACTTTTGAAAACCCTTTTTCAATTGCACGAATGTTCAGCACGGCAATTTATGTGAAACGATAACGGCCAGGTCTTTAAAAGCCATGACGTAAAATTCAACGACCAATTATTAGAAAGAGGATTTCGTCTCTTTTTTTTACATCACATGAGAGTAATATTTTGCTACAAAACTTGTACAGGCGTAGCACAAATTGCTAGCTTATCGTCATATGTTTTGTCTGTAATCTGAAGCAGAATCCTGCTGCGTTTTATACTAAGGAAACATTGATTTATATAAAACTTGAGGGCTCAGAGAATCACTGCAAACAGTTTTGTTAAACGGTTTACCAGATGGGACAGAACTTTCAGAACTTTAAAAAAAGAAAAGGTCCTCATTTAGCGGTGTGGTTCATCTTATTGCCTAGGCACTGATAGTAAAATTATTATTCAGGAATAAAATAATATCAATAAAATTGCATCTTGAAGACATTCTCTAACGTATTGGTAAACATTCGGGATGAGACACGCAAATGTGATATCCCCGAATTGTAAAAAGTTTGGGGATATCATATCCACCTGTGTCACCCCTCAGTGGTTCGATAGGGCTGGTTTTCTGCTCCTTTATCTAGACAGTCATCGTCAGTTGCAGCAGCGTCATACACACTTCAATGTTGCGCCAGTCAATTCGACATCGTTGCAGAAAACACAGAACTGTTCATATTTTGATGGAGCCGAAGGCTTTCTCGAAATCTACAAATGACATACACAGCGGCTGGTTGTACTCTTAGGTCTTCTCAATTTGACGAACACTATAAATGTAGTCTACGGTACTGACTGAATCCTTTTCGAAAACCGGCTTGTTCAGGTGGCTGGAACTCGTCAAGTCTCCTGCCGAGTGGCCTCGTGAAATTACCTACCTACTGTATAGTAATTACAATAATTGCTCAGTTGGTAAAGTTTCCTTCAGTTAGCTTGTTTTCATACAAGTTAAAACTCATTGCAACTGTAATCAGGATTCTTGTTCCGTGCAGCCTAATTGCGTAACTTACGAAACGGATAGCTAAACCGTTGCTTCATATGTACGAAAAATGTGTCTGTTAAACAACGTAAATAACGCAATGAATATTGTTGAACTGTCAAAATGAAACAGATTATGATTAATAGTGTGTTACACAAGTAGGGTGCAGTTTAAAATAACAGTTTGGTATTTTTCGTTGTCTTTGAAAGACGTCGTAAAAGATATCAAACATAAAAAAAATGTTCAAAGACCATAAATCGACATTTCTGAAAGTTAACATTTAGACGACTTAAACTGAATTGCATTCCCCCCCCAGTGGGTTCCCGCATTGTCGTTGCGGGGTAAGTAGTTCAGTAACCGTGGATTCCAGTCACGGTGAAGCCAAGAGGAACCCAAAGGTGGGGCCGCTCGTCAGGGCTTTTGCCTTCAAGCCATTGACGTAGCGGCCAAAAACTAGGTTGCGGTGAGGTGCACCGCAACTGAGGTGGGCCGCGATGTCGAATGGGAGGCATTGCGGCTGAGGGTTACGGGCTGCGGTAGAGGAGGAGTGCCGGTGCTTCTGAGCAGCGCTCTCCCCTTCCGTGGCCTGGACGGGGCCGCCACCGTTTGATGGCGGACGCGGTGGGGCCGCAGGGGAAGAGGAGTGTCGGTATAGCGTCAGCCGCTCTCCCTATCCCCTGCGGCCGAAAAGTGGTAGACGGTCAAAGATGTCAGCAACCACTGGTGGGGTCCGCAAGGGCCGATGCCTGCCAGGGGTGCGGGTTTGTTCGAAAGAGATACCACAGCCCCTGGCATACGGGCTACTGAGGGAACACGGGTGGGTTTTAGTCAGTAAAAGTCTGACACGCCCTCCTGCTCTACGCAGCAGGAGAAGTCATTTGATGATTTCCCACCCAAAAAAAAAAAGAAAACTGAATTGCATTCCTAAACATAAAATATACACCTTGAAGCCCCTTAATGTTAATTCTTAGGCCTATTTTATTTGAAGAGATTCGTAGGAGAAGCAACCCTGAAGAATTGCCAACGTAAGTGACAGTGGGCCATGCACATTGCTCGCAGAACAGATGGCCGACGGGGCCGAAAGAATCTGGAGTGGCCATACCAGAAAACGTAGTGTTGGAAGGCCCACAAGGTGGACCAATCACTTGGTGAAGGCCGCAAGAATCCGCTAGATGCGAGGAACACAGAACCGGTCGAAAGTGACGGTGCTTGGGGAAGGTCTATGTCCTCCAGTGAACATCTTTTGGCTGAAATGATGATGATGATGTCAGCTATTTTATAACACAGTCTATTAAATAAATACTCTGCTAATTCATTCACTGACAGAAAACGCACATTCTAAGCCGCTGTGTCTAGAAGCATGAAATTCGGCACAAGAGTTCCGTATATAGCGAAAGTGAGCAAAGCGAATGTTTTTTTTTTAATTCATAGCTTAATGAGGTTGATTGAGCACATAGCCTGTGTTAACATATGGACTTAAATCAGCGGGAACGAGAGCAAATATCACCTCGGCTCGCTCCGCGGGTCAGGCATAATTACTGGGTGAGTCCATAAGGAAATTCGCAGAAGCAGCCCAGAATCTAGATTAGTGATTGGCTAGTACAATTACGCTCGCTCCCTGTTACATAGCCCTTGTAAAATAACATACCTAACATTACGAAAAAAACTTAATCTTCGAGGAAATCATAATGCGTGTTAGGTAAGATTATGTTATACATCTTAACCAAAACTTAAACTAAACATTGATTGCTAACTAATGATTGAACTATGTTGGTGGTGTAACAACGATGTAGGTACCCTGAGGCAAATGTTAAACTAATGATACGATTTTTTAACAATAATTAACAAATGACATCAATTTTACGATTATTTAGTGCCTACACCTTAACCTCCTTTTAAATGAAAGGAGATTTAAAATTAGATTTTCGGATTAAAGTATTAAAATACTTAAATAAAATCACTCAATTTCTAAGTTGTGAGCTAAATTAGTGTCGTGGCACTATAAATTGGCATCCATAGGTACGTTTTCAGATTCCATTGCTTACATTCTCATCAAATACTTTTTGAACAGACTTTAGGTACGTGTCTATTAAGCTGCACTACAGTTAAGTGTTAACAGTACTAGACAAGACGCCAGCGGCAATCTGTATAACCGCAGTTCGTAGCTTTCACACGATCGATTCAGTCTCAAAGTTTATATTAGGTATTCGCACCAGCCTGAAATTCGGAACACTTCTGTAGCCATGTTACCTCCACGATTCCTACCGGTTTCCCTTCAGAGATTCGCATCAGCATTTCTACCGCTATTGAAAATATCATAGTGTCTAATATTGCCAAAAAATATAGATATGAGACGGCGGGAAACCCGATGCATGCCGTCTCTGTTGTATTCTGGTGTATTTCTTCGTTGGTATATGGGTAGTTGGTTTACAATCACACACAACACTTAACTCAAACCATTTATTTTCACTTAATCTTTTACACGCACTTTGGATTTTTCATAGAACAGCGAATCAGATAGTTTGAGTTAAAATTGAATCTAGGCGCCCATTCCAAAGCTAAAGTAGGTCTCATATGGAGAAGAACGGGCAAGAAACTCCACGGACACTCTTTTAAATCAAAACATTATGTTACAGAGGTTTCTTATTCCACAATTATAATTTTAGTCCTTTTCACACACTTTCATAGCGATACTGTCCGGCCGCCATTCTCGACCATCTCCTCAAGTGGGCGGAAGTAATGCGTATCGCACAGAAAGAATCTTATTACTTAGTTAGTGTTATAAAATTTACTAACAATGGTGAAACGCTTATCAGTTAATTCTTTTACAATTAAACAATGTTAATATTCACAAATGCAATGGCGGTTTAAGACGAAAGTTTAATTAGTAACGTCATTACTTTTTACAACACAAATATTACTACTTTATAACATTTCCGGCAGTTCAAAGAATTTAATCAAAGAACAGGTATTCTTAAATAAATGTGTGTGTGAAATAATCTTGCTACTTTATAGATTGTAAATTTTGATTGAAACTGATTTAGTTTTCGTATTAAAATATAACAGTCAGTTATTGACCATCAAACTCGCAATACGCACCATTTTTTCGGCACAGTAGGTAGCCATGTATCATAAACTAAGAGCCCAAAGACAATAAACCATTATTCCTTTATAATTATGACTATAGTTTTAACTAAGACATTGTTGTTAGTTTCATAGTTAATCAGCTAGTAATTAAACCAGCAGTACTCTTAATTTTTATATTACAACGTGGCCAATAGATGGCGTTGATCTCAAAAAAACCAATAGACACTGATTAATGCCATCCAAATGGTTAGAATTAATAGTTACGCATAAGATTATTTTGTAATCTTAACAGGTTGGCGCCTTCGCGGCGACACGGCCGTTCTGAATGGCGGTGCGCGCTCTGCACCTGCCGATGCCCTCTCCCTCTTTGTAGAGTTGATTGAGTTCGTGGTTATCTGAAATAGTGGAGATAAATTTTTCGGCAGATTATTGTTGCTTTTATTATCCTACATTAATTATAGGACTTGGCAGTTAACAGTTTTAGTTTATGTTGACGGCTTACAAAAAGAAAGTTTAATCCTCAATAAAAGGTGTGACTCTGTGAAACAGAGTCTTGTCTTTGAATGCATTAATATTGCACTTTTCATAAGGACACTTGTTTAGTAGTAATCGTGTGTAGCATGATGAACTGTTAGCTGAATAGTTTCATCTTCATTAGAAGGTAATGCTCTGTAATAATTTTGTATTTGAATGCATTAATATGGCACTTTTCATAAGGACACTTGTTTAGTAGTAAACGTGTGTAGCATGATGAACTGTTAGCTGAATAGTTTCATCTTCATTAGAAGGTAATGCTCTGTAATAATTTTGTATTTGAATGCATTAATATGGCACTTTTCATAAGGACACTTGTTTAGTAGTAATTGTGTGTAGCATGATGAACTGTTAGCTGAATAGTTTCATCTTCATTAGAAGGTAATGCTCTGTAATAATTTTGTATTTGAATGCATTAATATGGCACTTTTCATAAGGACACTTGTTTAGTAGTAATTGTGTGTAGCATGATGAACTGTTAGCTGAATAGTTTCATCTTCATTAGAAGGTAATGCTCTGTAATAGTCTTGTATTTGAATGCACACTTGTTTAATATAGTGTGTAGTATCATCAGCTGTTAGCTGGATAGTTTCATCTTCATTAGAAGGTATGCTCTGTAATACAGAGTCTTGTATTTGAATGCACACTTGTTTAATATAGTGTGTAGTATCATCAGCTGTTAGCTGGATAGTTTCATCTTCATTAGAAGGTATGCTCTGTAATACAGAGTCTTGTAATAGGTCTTTACCTATGAAATTGCCGTTTTGTATGAAAAAATTTAAACGAATTTTTTTCATGAATTTTTTATTTGTATTAATCGAAGTAATCACCCATGCAATCAATGCATCTTTGCCATCGCAGTGGCAGTTTATTGATGCCCTTCTTAAAGAAATCAGCTGGACGGGAGGCAACAAATTCTTCAAAGGCATTTTGTACTGCCTCTCGGGTATTAAATTTTTTTCCCGCCAAGAAGTTATCCAAATTCTGGAAAAAGTAGTAGTCTGTAGGCGCAAGGTCTGGTGAGTAGGGCGGATGACGGAGAGCTTCCAACCCCAGTTCTTGCAACTTGGAGACCGTCTGCTGTGCAGTATGAGGTCGCGCGTTGTCGTGCAGGAGCAGCGGAGACGAGCGATTGACCAATGCTGGTTGGAGATGCGCCAGCTTCTCCATCATTGTGTTCAGTTCTTCACAGTACACATCTGCAGTAATGCTCACCCCGTTTGGTAAGAAGCTGTGATGAATCACACCGGCGCTAGACCACCAAACAGTGACCATCACTTTTCTAGGGGTAAGTTTTCGTTTAGGGCATTGTTTAGGTGCTGAACCAGGATCCAACCAACTTGCTGAGCGCTTACGGTTATCAAACAGAATCCATTTTTCATCGCAGGTAACAATGCGGTTCAAAATTCCTTCATTTGTGTGTCTGTTGAGCAGTGCAAGGCACGTCTCGACGCGTACTTCGCGCTGGCGATCATTGAGTTCGTGGGGCACCCATTTGTCAAGCTTTTTTACCTTGCCAATTTGACGCAAATGGACCAATATTGTTTTGACGCTAACGTCGAAAGCTGCTGCTAATTCAGCCATAGATTGTGTATCATCAGCTTCCACAATCGCCTTTAATTCGTCATTGTCGACTAAAGTCTTCGGACGACCGCGAGGTTCATTTTTCAGGTCGAAATTTCCAGAACGGAAGCGAGCAAACCAATAACAGGTGGTGCGTTGGTTTGTAGTGTTAGCTCCGTAAACGTCGTTGATGTTGCGTGCCGCTTGTGCCGCGTTGCTGCCACGACGGTACTCATATTCCATAATTACTCGAATTTTTAACGTATCCATGATGACGAAAAAGATTGAAATGCGATGAAAATGTAACACTAATCAATAAAGAAATGACTACTTTTAGAAAAAAAAATCCATGTTTTTAAAATAAAATTAATTTGAAATTAGAATTCTTAGCCAAACAAAAATTATTTTGATTTGAAATGGCCAGTACTGCAGAACGGCAATTTCATAGGTTAAGACCTAATATTTGAATGCACACTTGTTTAATATAGTGTGTAGTATCATCAGCTGTTAGCTGGATAGTTTCATCTTCATTAGTAGGTAATGCTCTGTAATACAGAGTCTTGTATTTAAATGCACACTTGTTTAATATAGTGTGTAGTATCATCAGCTGTTAGCTGGATAGTTTCATTCTCACGGGAAGGTAATGCTCTGTGGTAGTCTCACAAAGTCTTTGATTTGACAGGATATTAGGATAGGATCAGGAACACCGCTCTGTGCTGGCACAAAGTCTTTGATTTGATAGGATTAAAGGGTAGGGAGTTTAGGACCATTGCTCCGTGGCAGGCACGAAGTCTTGTATTTGACAGGATATAAGGAACCAGGCTCTGGGCGGTCTTGTACGCCGTGGACCCAGCGGGATAACATGAGAGAATTGCCGGTTAAGATAACCGGTCTTTTTTTTTTTTTTTTTTTTTTTTTTTTCATTCATTTTTTTTTTGTTGCCCCACATTTTTGTGCGGGAATCGAACGCGCGACACGCAGCGCAGCTATCAATCGCTTAACCGCTGCGCCAACCGTGCCGTCAAATTTAATAGTTTAATAATAGGTCTTTACCTATGAAATTGCCGTTTTGTATGAAAAAATTTAAACGAATTTTTTTCATGAATTTTTTATTTGTATTAATCGAAGTAATCACCCATGCAATCAATGCATCTTTGCCATCGCAGTGGCAGTTTATTGATGCCCTTCTTAAAGAAATCAGCTGGACGGGAGGCAACAAATTCTTCAAAGGCATTTTGTACTGCCTCTCGGGTATTAAATTTTTTTCCCGCCAAGAAGTTATCCAAATTCTGGAAAAAGTAGTAGTCTGTAGGCGCAAGGTCTGGTGAGTAGGGCGGATGACGGAGAGCTTCCAACCCCAGTTCTTGCAACTTGGAGACCGTCTGCTGTGCAGTATGAGGTCGCGCGTTGTCGTGCAGGAGCAGCGGAGACGAGCGATTGACCAATGCTGGTTGGAGATGCGCCAGCTTCTCCATCATTGTGTTCAGTTCTTCACAGTACACATCTGCAGTAATGCTCACCCCGTTTGGTAAGAAGCTGTGATGAATCACACCGGCGCTAGACCACCAAACAGTGACCATCACTTTTCTAGGGGTAAGTTTTCGTTTAGGGCATTGTTTAGGTGCTGAACCAGGATCCAACCAACTTGCTGAGCGCTTACGGTTATCAAACAGAATCCATTTTTCATCGCAGGTAACAATGCGGTTCAAAATTCCTTCATGTGTGTGTCTGTTGAGCAGTGCAAGGCACGTCTCGACGCGTACTTCGCGCTGGCGATCATTGAGTTCGTGGGGCACCCATTTGTCAAGCTTTTTTACCTTGCCAATTTGACGCAAATGGACCAATATTGTTTTGACGCTAACGTCGAAAGCTGCTGCTAATTCAGCCGTAGATTGTGTATCATCAGCTTCCACAATCGCCTTTAATTCGTCATTGTCGACCAAAGTCTTCGGACGACCGCGAGGTTCATTTTTCAGGTCGAAATTTCCAGAACGGAAGCGAGCAAACCAATAACAGGTGGTGCGTTGGTTTGTAGTGTTAGCTCCGTAAACGTCGTTGATGTTGCGTGCCGCTTGTGCCGCGTTGCTGCCACGACGGTACTCATATTCCATAATTACTCGAATTTTTAACGTATCCATGATGACGAAAAAGATTGAAATGCGATGAAAATGTAACACTAATCAATAAAGAAATGACTACTTTTAGAAAAAAAAATCCATGTTTTTAAAATAAAATTAATTTGAAATTAGAATTCTTAGCCAAACAAAAATTATTTTGATTTGAAATGGCCAGTACTGCAGAACGGCAATTTCATAGGTAAAGACCTAATATTTCATTATTAGTTACCTGAATGGCTTAACTAATAGTTTCATTATTTTCATGATTAGTTACCTCAAGGGCTTCCCAATCATTTTTTGTTTTCATTATTAGATACCTCAAGTGCTACTAATAGATTACTATCAGTTGTGATCATTATTAGTTAACATAAATGAAGACTAATAATACTTTGTTGTGTGTCTTACTTTTTGAGTTATTTATCAGTTACCCCACAGATACGAATAGTACAATGATAATGAATTATAGTCTATTGTAAAATAGACAAGGATTAGGTGTTACAGGCAGAATTGCAAAAATATAGAGATGGTAAAAATAATTAAAAGAGTACTTTGGTGCATAGCATGTGAGCATCATGTAGGCAGGTACTATTAACTTGGCTATTGTAGTTAGCTTTTGTCACAGCATAGCAGTGTTGGCAAAGTGAGTGCAAAGTAGTTTGAAAACTTCTCACCTTTTTTTTTTTAGCTATGTCGTGTTGAATAGCTGGAACAGTCATCTCTGCTGGCTCCAAGTTGGCCTTCAGTTGGTTGCTTCTGAGCCGGCGACACGGTCATTTGTTAAACAGGCTGCAGCGGAGTTACCTTTTAATGCAACCTCGGTCAACGATCAACTTGAGGTAGCAATCACTGTTAAGTGCCCTTGACAGATTCTTAAAAGAGGTTGTGTACCACCCGGTACACAATTCATGTTGAAAATCTGAAAAATACTTAAAAGCCAGTTTATGGGTGTCAAACGTGTAAATGCACCTTTTGAATGTTGATTCTTTATATTTAAGTTGAACGTCAATCAATCCATCCCATGCTGATTTCGGCTATGGTGACTGTTTTTGTTTTCAACAACTGTAGTTTACGAGCATGTGCTCTTGTAATCTATCTTGACTAGAGGTATGTGCACAGTGCGGACACATTAGAATGCCATTATGGTAATGATATTGTATGTTGGAGGTTGGTTTATTGTTGAGGTGTTCTCACTCGCTGCTAAGATCTCTTGTCTGCTGGTATTTAGTCATAAATATTTTGCTGTCCCAAACTCCTCAAAACAAGTATATCTTGTGCCAACTCCTTGACGATCTATGTTGTATCTCTTCATGTCTTTTCTGAATGTCTTAGTATCTGAGGAACTGGCTGCCTTGTTTCCGCAAGTTGAATGTATCAGTCAGCTAAAACCCTGTCTATAAGTATGGGTTAGCTAGCTTTTCTTGAGGAAGGTGTTCTTTTTGATGATGATCATGACTTCTAACTTGATTTCATCTCATTTCTGAAGTAGCTGGGTGCATAGAACTTTAGAAGATTCGAGTTACTCTATAGGTTGCCCACAATTTTTTTTTTTGACATCCTTGTAGTTTGCTTGGTTGTCATTTTCTTTTTGATATGACAATCACCTGGAATGGTAAAAGTTAGGCAGATAAATAATAGTGCAGGAAAGTATGTTCCTACTATTATTTAGATTAGTAGGAGATAGTAGTTATAAATTAATCTTTTGTTTTGTTACAACATTACAGGTAGATGAAGTTAGTTTGAATTACAAGAGAAAGTTAAACAGAAAGAAAGTGCTATAAAAACAACAGTGCTTTGTTTGTTTTTGCTGTCTATGCATAAAAACATGTTGAAAATTATGCTTTCCTTCGATGTATCGAGCTGTGTTTGCATTGTTAATTTTTGTTTTGTTTCATAGTTATCTCTTGATATATTTTTACAAACCAATTTCATAACTAAATGTTTCTAAAAGAATCTTGTAACACATCCACTTTATGTTTCAAAGTTAATAGACTTATTTGGAAAAATCTTATCACCAGTCAAAGTTCTCGCAACTATGAATTTTATGAAATTATGATTGATCAATTGATTTTACCTTCGAGTGGCACTACTCTCAATGAAATAAAAATAGCACGCGATTATATTCCAGACAATTCAGCAAAACACATGACACATCCAATATTTGAATAGTGACATTGACGTAATATTGAACATTGTAACATAAGATTTGTTACGTCATTCACTAGGTATTCAGTTAGCTTACTTGAAGCGTTCTGTTCTATATTTTTTATAATATTAGGCATAGGCAATGTCAATCATTCTGCCAATGATTAAAGTGAATTGGAAAAACAAGTTAGCTTTGTTATAGGAAATGAACTAATCAATACAAAAACTGGGAATGGAGCATAACTTGCAAATTTAAGTTATGAGAAGTCTGTAAATCAATCATGTCTACTGAAGTCAGTGTGAATTCAGGCTACAACAAATCTTGAAATTGTCAACAAGCACTTAGTTAAATGTTGCAAGTGCAAATTCAACAAAATAAGTTTGAAATCCATTTCTTAAAAGAAGCTTAGTGACACATTACTTAATGGAACAATAACATTAATCTTGTAATGAGGTAATCTTGTTAAGTAATTTAACTTGTGTTATTATTTTACTCTCACAAATTATCAAGTACAAGGTGACGGTAGCATTTAACCATGCCACAGGATTGTTAAGAAAAACTAAAATAATAAAACAAAATACTTCCCGGGATGGATGATGCAATGTCTCAATGGTCCGTTTATTATGTTTGCTTTTCTGGTGGCAAACCTTTGTTTATTCTTCTGCTTCGGTCATTCTGTGCTGAGCATGTTGTTCAGTTTGAGTGCACTATGAGGTCTATGTGTTTCATCTAAAAATCCTTCATTTGTTCCTTCATGTCATTGACTTTTTCTCCTCTGAGAATAGCGTTGATATAACAGGTTTTACCATATCATGTTCGTAAGTGCGTCTTCGTGGAATTTCGTTCTTTCCTGTCTTCCATAACCTGATTCCAATGCCATTATCAGCACCCGTGGCAATCATTATTTTAAGTAGGTATGAGCAATCGTCGTTGTCATCATGCTTGTACTTTGAAAGGCAGAAATATCTAAGTAAGCTTGGCTGTGGCTGGGCAATTTGGATGTCCGGCATAAGCATGAGCGGAAGGGGATCGCTTGGGCGATCCCACTTCTGATGAGACGGCGGGAAACCCGATGCATGCCGTCTCTGTTGTATTCTGGTGTATTTCTTCGTTGGTATATGGGTAGTTGGTTTACAATCACACACAACACTTAACTCAAACCATTTATTTTCACTTAATCTTTTACACGCACTTTGGATTTTTCATAGAACAGCGAATCAGATAGTTTGAGTTAAAATTGAATCTAGGCGCCCATTCCAAAGCTCATATGGAGAAGAACGGGCAAGAAACTCCACGGACACTCTTTTAAATCAAAACATTATGTTATAGAGGTTTCTTATTCCACAATTATAATTTTAGTCCTTTTCACACACTTTCATAGCGATACTGTCCGGCCGCCATTCTCGACCATCTCCTCAAGTGGGCGGAAGTAATGCGTATCGCACAGAAAGAATCTTATTACTTAGTTAGTGTTATAAAATTTACTAACAATGGTGAAACGCTTATCAGTTAATTCTTTTACAATTAAACAATGTTAATATTCACAAATGCAATGGCGGTTTAAGACGAAAGTTTAATTAGTAACGTCATTACTTTTTACAACACAAATATTACTACTTTATAACATTTCCGGCAGTTCAAGGAATTTAATCAAAGAACAGGTATTCTTAAATAAATGTGTGTGTGAAATAATCTTGCTACTTTATAGATTGTAAATTTTGATTGAAACTGATTTAGTTTTCGTATTAAAATATAACAGTCAGTTATTGACCATCAAACTCGCAATACGCGCCATTTTTTCGGCACAGTAGGTAGCCATGTATCATAAACTAAGAGCCCAAAGACAATAAACCATTATTCCTTTATAATTATGACTATAGTTTTAACTAAGACATTGTTGTTAGTTTCATAGTTAATCAGCTAGTAATTAAACCAGCAGTACTCTTAATTTTTATATTACAACGTGGCCAATAGATGGCGTTGATCTCAAAAAAACCAATAGACACTGATTAATGCCATCCAAATGGTTAGAATTAATAGTTACGCATAAGATTATTTTGTAATCTTAACAGGTTGGCGCCTTCGCGGCGACAGATATATATATGTATAAGTTACACAACGAGTATGTTTAGCTTCGAACTACAACAACAAAAGATGTTGTCATCAATCGGAAACTAAACATCAATTGGGTAGGATTATTGCATACAATGACGATCCCACCATGACTTGGCTTTAGGTCTCTTGGCCCGCTTGACATGGACGAGATAAAGCCGCTGTACAACGGGTTACGATACAGTCAGATATAATAAATTACGTCAGCGAGAACGAGATGTAAGAAAATTGCACATGTTATTCAGTTTTCACCGGTTCAATTGGATTGTACTTATTCGATTTTATATATTCGTACAATAATTTTAGAATGATAGGACATAATATAGTTGAGCTTATCTATTATTCTATAAATTGATTGTGTAGTGTCTGCAGTAATGGCTTCGTTATGTTCTGCTACTTCACGATTCAAGGTGATAAATTGAGTAAAGGAAAGACTCGCTATTGATTAACTAAATAAATGCTTACTTTATTGATAAGACAGTTAGTAAAAACTGGCTTCGCTTCGGCTTCGGCTAAGAATCTTACAAAAATTGACACCTTACCGCTGGAATACATAATCAATTCAGTCATAGTTACTATTAACCTATGTATACATAGGTCATACTTGTATGTATACCTACACAGCCTTAGAAACGTATTAAAATTAAATAAAGGATGATAAAAAAAAAGATAATATCCCAGTCATATAGATCTGATGATCTCGGTGGAACCGTACCATGGAAAGCCTCAATCATCATCAATCTTTCTCCTCCGCTTGATAGAAAAGGACACGCTGTATACAAACTTTGAAGTAATTTACACCTAGAAAAATAAAACAGAATTTTGCATAGCCATAATCAGCCTATAATGCTCCCCGTTCCGTGTGGTGCCGGATGTAAAGAATAGCACCATCCTATTTGTTCTCGTGGGTGTCGTAGAAGGCGACCAAGAGACTTACTAGAGAATGGGCAGCAGCGTTCTCTATGCATTTTACCATCATACTCGATCGCCAACCCGCCTGCCAAACGTGGAGATTATGGCAAACCCCCATGTTTTTTGAGGGAGGCCTATGTCCAGTAGTGGACGTCTTCGGTTGAAATGATGATGGTGAATGCTCCCCTGTTGACACAGGCTTCCTCTCTATTAGTGGTAGTGGGCTATAAACTACCATGCGAGCCCAGTATGAGTTAGTGGCCGTCACATGTCTTCGATCTTTTTATGCTAAGACATTTTCGGTTTCCTTACGATGTTTCTCTTCACCGTTTTGAGAGCAGTAGTGATGAAAAATACAGAAAGTAAAGTGCCTGCCTGGTTCCGAACTCACGACCTACAACTTGTAACCTTTTAGCACGTTACTCCTTTTTGAACATCAAAACCAAACACATCAAGCAAACCATAAAATGAATTCACTTGAATGTAATTAATAATTATAAAAATTCAGCGATCGAATTTGGCATTTAATTGAATTAAATTCCAAAGAGCGATCATATTAATTTCCAATTTTTATTAATTTGTATGTACCTAACTTAAAAGAAAACAGCTAAGGGATATTTCACCAGACTTGCGTTTTGTGTAACATTACCTAGATTTGATAACATGCAACATACTCAGTGAGTAGTATACAATCAAATGTAACATTGTAATATTATCTTGTAGCCCTTGGTTTGATTCTTACCAAGTGGTATCGTGTTAACCGGTTTTGTCAGATGGGCAGACGCTTCATGTGGAATCTAATTGCATCCAATTAGACTGGAAGCCGACCCCAACATGATTGGGAAAAGGCTATCCAAACACGTCCGGTTTTTGACACTTGACCACAAGGAGTAAACGTAACGTTAACTCAAATGATTGAAATGAAAATACTCGTATCGCAGCGTAAGTATATTACTTAGTTTTAAGACTTTATTCATACACTCACTTCGTTTTCTTGCCGTGAATGACTGCAGTTGATCCGACGACGTGTGTAGGCACGGTCGTAAGCGTTGTATAGATCACTATGGAAGCTTGTTGACAGACACGGTTGCACAACAGCATGGTGCCCGTCGCCGTAGCGCATGTACCTACAAGCCCACACGATATTTCTACGGCGTAATTAACACGCCGTACCGTAAAAAACCGTGCCGTGTACAACGGGGTGCTTAAGTGCTGGTGCAACATACCATAGGATAGACACAGTACAGTAGACAGTAGTATTTTCGACTGAAAAAGGGATCGTATTTACCTTCCGTTTACATCGCGCATTCATACTTTTACAAAGGGATCGCTGTAATGTGAAATTGAAGAACGTCTTTTTTATTATACTCACTTGGCCTGAAACGTCAACAACGGATGAGAGAAAGACGCTTTAAACGAATTTACGATACAGGCAGATATTGTAAATAGTGCCAACGAGAGCGACATGGAGGAATATTGCACATTATAATTAGTTTTCAGATGTTCAACTGTATTGCATTCGATTCTTTATATTCTAACAATCATTTTAAAATGACCTGCATAGATGATAGTACTGTAGTACTCGGTTACATTCGGTAAACAATCAACCTTTACAGTACCCACCTATAAGGTTGAGTTTATTTGTGTAACTTCGTGTTCACCCTGTATTATGAATTCTTATTTCTTTTTTGTCTCGCCTTGTCAAAAGTTACTACTAAATTCAATTCTCATTCTACCTCTCCACTTGATCTTAGGTGCTCAGCCGCTAACTTGTCAATAACTCACAAAGTCGTGAGTTTTTAAAATTCTCATTACATTAGCATGTAATATTTGACACATGTATCAAATATTACATGCTAACTTGAACAATTCTGGAATTCTTCGCCCAACTTTCTGTGCTAGCTACAATAATAACTTTTGCCAACTTCTGTCGACTTATGTCTTTTGCGCTTCACCAGTACGAAGTTCTGAAGAAGTTTTCCTCACTTTCACTCCGCGTTCGCAATATGTCCTAAATTGGATTAGATTTTGTCGATCTTTTTAGCCGACGAAAATTAGGAAGAGGTTCAAAAGTCGACGAGACGAGACAGGACACAGGATATTTTGTTTTTTTACTTATTTACTGTGTAATATACCTACTTAAATACATTGTACAACCCAAAACTAACCCAAAATAATTCATATTATGTGCAAGCATAAAAATCAAAGGGCATCAAAAATGTAGTCAAATTTTTGGTACAGGTCGACCGCACATCGATGTTTACAATTTAACTTTGAGCTGGTCTAGTGTAATCAGTATGAAAAGTATTTTTTTTTTTATTCAAGAGAAAGGGGCTTTGTCGCACATGCGATTATGCCGCCCTGGTAGGCATAACAAAATCATACTTGTCTCTATTTAACAAAACTTTAGCATAGCTAGTTTGTAAAGTACTCTAACTGCATCAGAAAGTGGCACTGCTAGAACATTGTTACAGACCTATCTCTCTAATCCTACACTCTAATTTATTTCTAAATTCCTCATTGCGGACACATTCGATTTATATGTGATAAATATCATCTACGGAATTAATACAAAATTCACGATTAGTCATCGCTGATTTCACCATTCGTTATAAGAACTTATTACACGGAATGTGACCGGGACGAAGTCTTAGCGCGATAACAGTATCACATCTATTCAACAGCTGATTATCTAACCACGGTGAGTTCAAGGGATGCGGTTGGAACGTTTTGTACCAGATTCCTTTCTCTTGTGATCTTTTAAAAAGTCAAATTATAAACTGACGAAAAATCATCTAACACATTTCTGTGTTACCGAGTTTTAAATATTGGTGGTTTAGTAACTGTTTTATGCATTCCGGATTTCCGTTGCATTTTTTTTTTTTTTGTTTTGTCGAACCTCCGTCATTTCCCCCCCGAGTGGGTTCCCGCATTGTCATTGCGGGGGGGCTCAGTAACCGTGGATTCCGGCCACGGTGAAGCCAAGAGGAACCCAAAGGTGGGGCCGCTCGTCAGGGCTTTTGCCTCAAAGCCGACGACGTAGCGGCCAAAAAGTAGGTTGCGGTGAGGTGCACCGCAACTGAGGTGGGCCGCGATGTCGAATGGGAGGCATCGCGGCTGAGGGTTACGGGCTGCGGTAGAGGAGGAGTGCCGGTGCTTCTGAGCAGCGCTCTTCCCTTCCGTGGCCTGGACGGGGCCGCCACCGTTTGATGGCGGACGCGGTGCGGCCGCAGGGGAAGAGGAGTGTCGGTATAGCGTCAGCCGCTCTCCCTATCCCCTGCTGCCGAAAAGTGGTAGATGGGACGGCGCGTTGTGTTCCGCACGCGCGCCGTCAAAGATGTCAGCAACCGCCGGTGGGGTCCGCAAGGGCCGATGCCTACCAGGGGTGCGGGTTTGTTCGAAAGAGATACCACGGCCCCTGGCATACGGGCTACTGAGGGAACACGGGTGGGTTTTAGTCAGTAAAAGTCTGACACGCCTTCCTGCTCTACTCAGCAGGAGAAGTCATTTGATGATTTCCCAACCAAAAAAAAAAAAAAAAAAAACCTCCGTCATTTATAAACCGATTATAAAAGGCTTTCTTTGGTTTGAAATGGTATGCTTAATGAGTGCTTCCATTTAAATTCGGTAAATAGTGGTTTTTGAGTTAACTTTAATAACACGTATTTTTCTACTTAGTTTATATTGATGTTGTTACTCATAATAATTTTTCTTCACTTTTATTTACTTAGCATGTAAAAACTGAAAAATAAAAATACTATTTAAAAAAACAAACCACTTCCAAAACAAAAACACTCCAAAGTGTTATTTCGAAAGCCTTGATGGCCAATCACCACCGAATTTAAAGTAAAAGGAAGCCAGTAGCAAAAAAAAAAAACAGAACGAAAGACACCTATAAAACTATACACATGTATATCTACGTATGCACTTACCTATATTATGGTATGAAAAGATTATTGTAATCTGTGATAAGAGCGATGTAATAAACCATAATAAAGTATGCGTGTTTGCGTGTTTCATGATTACCTATCTCTGTATTGTGTTTATGAAGCTTTACCTTGAACGTGAATACTGAGTATAACTAGCTGTACTGTATTCAATAAGTTTTTGTCCTTCGGTTAATATACTTTTTGTAGCGAGCGAGTAAAAATCAAATGTGTAATCACGAGAGAATAATGTAAGAAGATATAGGAAACAATAAACACCTACGTCAGGTTTTGTTTTGATAACAAAAACGAATATCATCTTTAAACCTTATGAATGATAAGGATAAACTATACCTAGTAATGATCAATTATCTTTTAGTGATAACACGATGATATTGAAGATATGACTTCGAACCTATTAAGGTTTGGATGATATGCATTCCTTTGAAACTCTTCCTTTTATTTATTTCCACACAACGAAAACTTCTCAGGGTCTGTTGATCTGTGTCATCATCATCAAATTCCAATACTTATAATACTTTAATTACAATTATATTTACCACACTTACATTTCTTTTACTTATTTTAAACCATTTATTTGCATTTCAATATCAGCCACACAGTACCGGTCGAAGTGGCGGAGCTTGGCGGAGGCCTATGTCCAGCAGTGGACGTCTTTCGGCTGAAATGATAATGATGATCAGCAATACAACGAAAATCTCTCCGATTTCATCTGTTTGCTGGCGATCCCTTACATGCTGAAACTGCCCAATCAGCCTATAGTAAAACTATTGTAAGCATGTCAGCATTTTCAACTCTAGTGAGTAAGTACTCATCTGATGGTAGTTTTGATAACGGATAAAAGTGTGATCCGAAAAACCTCTCACTGACATTCGAAGCACAACCGTTTACATCATACAGATTATTCAACGAACCAAAAAGCATCACAGACTTTTGCCAATTGTGCACGGATTTGCAAACACTCGCGTTGAAGGCCAAGGATAATAAGATTAGGTGGACACCGTCACACGTTCGTAGACTATGCAAATTGTACAGTTCCGAGCGTGACTGTTCCTAAATTACACTTAAAGAGAAAACTGACTGTGAATGTGAGTACCAGACAGACTGGATTGAATACATAATTTGTTTACAGTCTGTGAAACAATAAATCTACTGAAAGAAGCAGGAAAATAATGGCGCCCAATAAATGCTATTTCAGACTGCTAAGGTAATTTCATAAAAAATACTCTCAAGAACCATAAAACTTCTCCTATATAAGACCTTATTAAGACCAGTACTTGTCAGTCTACGGTGGTACAACCATGAGCTCTACGAGATGTACGACGAGCCTAATGTTAAAATAGGACGTTTTCGATGGACAAAACATGTCGCAAGAATGGACAAGACCAGAGCACCTGAACGTTTACTGGATAGTACCTAAACCGGATGGCTAGACAAGTCGAGAGCCTCCCAAGCTCAGATGGTTGGATGGCGTAGACCAAGTTTAAGAACAGTTGGAGTGAGAAATTGTAGAAACAAGCCGGAAATAAGTCACGTTGTAGAAATATACTTGACCAGGCTAAGGCCCAACCGAGACTGTACAGTCTTGATGATTGTGCCTGTCTATATGAGTATTTTGTATAAAGTAGTTCGCATGCAGAGAAGTGACAATGGGCGGGCTATTTTTGTGTAAGTACCGATGAAGGGTGGAGCAGACGACTCGTGGAGTGGAGACCCCGGATCGTTAACGCAGTGTGGGACGCCCCCATGCAGCTAGATGGACCGACGACCTTAAAAGGTGGCTGGGACAGACTGGATGCGGAAGGCGGTGGATAGAGTGCTGTGGCCAGCCTGGGAGAGGCCTATGTCCAGCAGTGGACTGCGATAGGCTGAGTTGATATAGTCGAGTGCTAATTAGGTAAATAAATAAAAAATTGTGCAACTAACTTACACTGTCCGTACATTCAAATTACAACTGCCCAGTGTCAATTAATTTTTACTCCGACTGTATCTACGTGAAAATATCTCGAAATAAAATTTTAACATAGGAAGCAGCGAAAAATGCTGTGTCACAGCATTTTTCATCAGCTAAAACTATTATGTAATATTGCACAATGTTTTCGGTATGCACCCGAAGACTCGGGCCAAACGGTTGAGATAAAAATTCGTGCAGATATCTTCTGGACAATTAAAATGATAGTTTAATTCTGGATTGATTGAATCTGTCAAAGGAGGCAGAAGGTACCTCCCACCGATTAAACCATATACCGTAGCAGTCTGCACTACATAGGATTCCCTATGTAGTGAAGAAGTTGAACCCTGGAAGTTTTGTATGGGATATTGTTTACTGAAATTTCAATGTTTATGTATCGTTTTATGAAATTACATAACATTATGTAAACGGTATCCAAATTGAAAAGGTCTTGTTTGATAAATGTTTTAGAGTTCCGAACTTTAAAATGAAGTAACAGAAACCTTTTCTTATGTTTTTATTTTTAGTTTCATTATTCATTAACCAACCGTTTAGCATGCTAGATTTTTAGGCATTCTTCTTCTGAAGGTTATCCATGAAAAAAAATATATTTTGAAATGCATTAAGTTTAAATTAATAACTTCACCCACATCCACAGTGCTTTTAACCAAATAGCTTTTATGCATTGGAAAACGCCGTCAATCATCGAAACACGTTTAAGTTGTCTCCTCGTAGGAATAAGTAGTATTTATTTGTAATATGTACAAATAAATGTGCTGCTAAATTACAGACATTTTGCTTTGCTTTGATTCATCATAAAAATACATAAATATCCCCGCGCTGTTTCTCGGAATATAATCCAGCAATTATAAACATTTTGTTTTTATTATTTAATAGTCAATATTTTTAATTTGTAGTACAAAAAAAATAATGAAAAGCTACTTAATGCCGCTAATACAACACATTTTATGTGGCTCCTCAATCCTAACGAGAAATATAAAATAGTATATTTACTTAGCCACTAAAGTAGTTGACCAAATCAGATAATAAAAGCACGAATAATAAGTAGAAATTTCTACTAAATATTTGTGTTATCCAACATAAGAATGAAAAATAAATTAAACTAAAGAAGGAAAGGAGGACTGAATGAGTAGGATGTTGGATTATACCAATATTTAGTAGAAATTTCTAAATCCATTTTAATTGTACAGATTTCGCATAAACGCTACTAATTCCTACCAAATTTTCAGTAATATCCATCGACTAGTTTTCGAGTTCTAAGATGGCTCCTCAATTCAGACGTCTGTATTGAGGAGCATCCTGTAACTTATTAGGGTTTTACTACAAATTCCAAGATCGGGCCGACAAAATCGGCTTATCTACTACTTGATATTGGTAGTACTCGCGTTTCAAAATGGCTCCCCATTTCATATCATAATCATCGTTACAGCCGGAAGACGTCCACTGCTGGATATGGGTCTCCCCCGATTTAGGGGGCTTGCCATAATCGCCACGCTTAGCAGGCGGGTTGGTGATCGCAGTATGGTGGTAAAATGCATAGAGAACGCTGCTGCCCATTCTCTAGTAAGTCCCTTAGCCGAACACATGACTTTCTCCTACGAAACCCACGGGAAGAGATGGGATGGTGCTATTCTTTATGCCCGGCACCACACGGAACCTCAATCCATATGGACACATTCAAAAGAAGATAAAATCAATAACAAATGATTATTTTGCGTTTGCAGCTGTTGCTACGAACTTGATTATCACACCGTGACTTGTGTTATAATTCAATATAAGAGTGTGTTATTCGGGCTATCAGCCACTTTCCAAAGAGTCGTGTGATTTGCGACCGACGTGCTGTGCTAGTGTTAGTGAATTTGTGACAGATTAAAATAATTCAAGAAAATGACTCCTCAAATTATATACACTAAGGTTTGCAAATCTCCAATTTTTAATTTTAAAATAGTTTATCGACATGATTAAAAAAAAAACTGAGAATGTAATTTAGAAAAAAAAATGTTTTATATCAATTATTTGTTTTAATTTAGTAATTGTAATAAATATTTAGTTGCGTTATTAATAGTTAATATCTGGATGACCGAATTTGCTTGGTTTTGTTTTTTGTTTGACGTTTTCTAAAAATGAACCGATTTATTGCCCCCGAAACCCCCTGCATACTAAATTTCATGAAAATCGTTAGAGCCGTTTCCGAGATTCAGATGATATATATCTATATAAATACATACATATATACAAGAATTGCTCGTTTGAAGGTATTAGACATAATAATTTTAAAGTATTTGAAAATAAAATAGTCATAGAAAAACTTGTAGAAAACTTTCTTATTATAATTTCGCTAAGATTATTAATGTTTGTAACACATAATATCCGTTTCTAAAAAAAGTCCAAAGTTTTATATTAATATTAAATGTCTTGTAGAAAATGCCCATAGCATTGAGTCCGCCTCTATACATTTGTGTACATATAGTATTAAATAAATTAACAAAAATATTAAAAACACAACTTTTTATTCCTAATTGACGGCACGGCTGGCGCAGTGGTTAAGCGATTGACTACTGCGCTGCGTGTCGTGGGTTCGATTCCCGCACGAAACAAATATTTGTATGACCTACAATTAGTTGTTCCGGGTCTGGCTGTTTGTGTATGTGTGTTTTAAATGTTTGTAAACGCACCCACAATACAGGAGAAATTCCTAGTGTGGGGCAACGTTTTTTTCAAAAAAAAAAAAAAAAAAAAAAAATTAGTAATAACTATTGGCAATACGAGTATTTACTTTTATTACGAAAATAAATTGATTTATTTCTAATTAAATATAAATCGAATCAAATTTTTAAATGAAATAAATCAATATTGCCGTTATTATTTTTTGACGATCAAAACGAATAATATTGACACAAGTCTATTTTCGGCTAAGAAATTGTACAATTATTCTCGGTTGCATCGGAAATAAGGGACAAAAACTAATTTTTTTTTGGTGTTATAGCATTATTTCGATGCACTTAGAATAAAAACTTTCCTAACATTATATTAATCATTTAAAATTATATTTTTTCAGCTGTTCATTGACAACGAGTGGGTGGACGCTAAGAGTGGCAAGACCTTCGAGACTTACAGTCCTCATGATGGATCCGTCATCGCCAAAGTAGCTGAAGGTGATAAGGTATGTACCAGTATACCTGAAGTTTGGAAGGAAAAAAATGGACGCATAACGTTCTCCTAACATTATAATAAGACAAAGACAATGTTGATAAAGTAAAAGAGTACCTACATGAAATAAAATACACATGACTTTCAACTACAACAGCTAAGGAACACTAGAAAGATTTATACTATTCACATAAGTGTTTGATTGTTTGAAACAACAATTTTCTCAATTTTCCAATGGATAAAGCAAATTGACCAAAGTTAGAGAAAAACAAAAAGTAGGAATGATGGCGAAAAAAGGTCTGACCTATGATAGAATTAAACTAGATGACGTTCGATGGTGGTGTATAAATAGGTGCCATCTGATCTTAATTACTTAATCATCGGAACACATACATGTATCGGAGCAATTTTCTTAAAAGAACAATCTAGATTATGGCCATCCTTTTTTAAATGTACAAAACTAGTCTGATACATAAATAACAACCCGGTGAAAGTAATTACAGTAGTGATTTGACTTTCCTGGGATACCCAGGATACACGATCTTCCTTCTGACAAGCATGTGAAGGTGACCCCTCGTGCGAATTAAAATGACCTAATTACCTACGTATATGAATATTTCAGGCCGACATTGACTTGGCAGTGGCCGCAGCAAAGCGTGCTTTCCACCGCAACTCGGAATGGCGGCAGCTGGATGCCTCACAACGTGGAGAGATCATTCGCAAGTTTAGTAACCTCCTCGAGAGAGACGGCCAGTACCTCGCAGAGTTGGAATCCTACAACAACGGCATGGTTCTTAACTTCGCATCAGTATTCATTACCGGAGCTGTTAACAATGCTCGGTTTATTGCCGGTTGCGCGGACAAAATGAAGGGCGATACCCTAGCTGCTGGTAAGAACGTAATATATTGATTTTCCCAGTGTTGGCTGATGCTGCACAGGTCTGACCCATAATTTTCAAAATTAAAAAAGAAGAAATTCTAAAGAACGAAATAAATACAGTTTTAGATCTCTCTACAAGTCTCGTTCGTTGTCTCGTAAGAAAATGTCTTGTATGTTCGCAAAAACTTAGGCCTTTTCAAAAAACGATGCGATTTCCGTAATCTGAATACAGTTAGTAAAGATGAAATTGTGTTTCCAAATTTTAGATTGACTAAAACTAGCAAGTCATTTCTAATAAACAGTATCCGCTTCTATAACAAGTTGCCAAAGTCAGTTACAGAACTTAGCGATGGAAAGTTTAAAACGCACATCAAACGTATCCTTATCAAAAAAGCATATTATAAGATAAAAGACTACGTTGAAAACAGGGAAGTCTGGCATTAATTCCTTCTGCACATGTGGCTTCCCTGGTACCTCATTAACAGCATAACTATGTGAAAGTCTATTAACTGCTACCAATGTTCTTTTTTATTCTTTTTATTTTTACAATGCTGACATATTCTCGTCATTATTTGACATTATACATCAATTTTAATATCAACTATTTTTAGTGATTGTCATGTTAATCATGTCACTATGTTTAATTAGGTTAATTTTATTTATGTAGATTATTTTACATATTGTGAATGGCAGAACGTTGTAGGCCTTACAGACTGTAGATTTGTAGACGATTTTCTATTGTGTATTCGTCTAAGTACCTGGTACTTATTGACAGGCCTGCACTGTCCTCCCATACATTTTATCTCTAAAAACATTGTTAAAGCCACTCTAGCTTCTGACGTTTCATAAGTGCCCATGCAGGTTTATATGAAATAAAAATATTTTGATTTTGTTGTCAACAGATGGTGAAGTGTTCTCATACACCCTGAGACAACCTGTCGGTGTAAGCGGTATTATTCTACCATGGAATGGTCCCATCTTACTATTCGTCAACAAAGTTTGCACTGCATTAGCTGCAGGTAAGATAACATTTAAACGTTTAATAATATATTCCAACTTACTGGGTCTGATTTGGGTTTGTGTGTTTATTAAAAGTTGCTGACGAGCTACAGACCAAGCTATTTTATGTTAATTGAATTATGATAAAGTACGCAAAATTACAGAACTTCTAAAATCAGCAAACAACTGATAATGTCGATTCCCAGGTCGGGCAAATTTATTGATTTTTTTTCATCAGGAATTTCTCAGTAGCAGTATAGAGTGAATTTGTGCCCGGTTGATGGCAATAGGTTCGCCCCTTATGCCATGGGACCGACACTTAACTAGCGAAAGGTGAGTAGCCTTTCGGGGATTACAGGCGTGATGTTATCATGTAGATAAAAATGTAATATCCGTTATCAGACTACGTGAGTCTTGTGATATGATGATACAGTGGCTGAACAGAACTAACTACAAAATATGCATGGTCTGGGGGATACATCAGATTCAGACATCCACTGCAGGAAATAGGCCTCCCTCAAGCACCGATACTTCGACCGGTTCTGTGCTTCTCGCATCCAGTGGATTTCTGCGGCCTTCACCAGGTCATTGATCCATCTTGTGGAAGGCCTTCCAACGCTACGTCTTCCAGTACGCGGTCGCCACTCCAGAACCTTTCGGTCCCATCCGCCACTGGTTCTGCGAGCAATGAACAAATTAACTACCACTTAAGTTTGGCATTTCTTCGTGCTAGTCGGTTACCTTGGTTCACCTAGGGATCTCTTCACTTATGATTCGATTTCGTAGGGACACTTCAAACCCTCTATATTGCCCTTTGGGTGATTATCAACCTTCTCACAAGGCCCGCTATGGATGATTATGACGAATGAATCCTATCTGTTCAGGTTGTACCGTGGTGGTTAAACCAGCAGAACAGACTCCGTTGACCGCACTGGCACTGGCAGCACTGCTAGCCGAGGCTGGTGTGCCCAAGGGTGTGGTCAACATTGTCAACGGGTTTGGACCTGGCGCTGGAACCGCTCTTACTCACCACTGGGACGTCGCCAAGATTTCCTTCACAGGATCAGTTGAGGTTAGTTTAAGTCTTATAGGATTACAGAGAAAGGCTAATACTGCCTAAGATTTTTCCGATATCTTGCAACCATACATTGTAGGTACGAGTAAGGCACGAGGATGCTTTTTCCGAGTTTAATATTATCAAAGCTGGCGTGCCTCAAGGTAGTGTGCTGGGTCCAGTCCTCTACACGCATGATATACCACAGCTGGAATTAGTACTATTGCAACCGTTGCGGACGACACTGCCATTATTGCTACAGGGTCATGCTATACTGAAGCAATCGAAAACGTACGAAATGCTTTAAATGAAGCTCATAACTGGGCACAAAAATGGAGAATCAAATTAAATGAATCGGAGTCACTTTTCGTTGATTTCACCAACAGGAATTGTGATTACCACCCAATCTTCATAAATGGCCAACATGTGCCATAGGCAAATACCTTGGCATAAATGCTTGCCGTGAAACTGCGCTGGAAACCAATCACGTCAAAATGAAAAGACTGGAACTAGACATGCGTTTTAAATCATGTATTGGTTAATTGGACGGATTTCTGTGTCCATGACAAAATTGTATTATTAAAGCATATTCTTATGCCATAGACATAAATGAAACCTAACTGTGGGGCTGTAAGGCGGCCCATAGGGTCATGGCCATCCGCATGGTCCGGGGATACCGCATGATCTCCGGTCAGGTGGCGGGCCTCCTTGCCGGATTACCTCCATGGGATCTGGAGGCAAAGGTCGTCGCGCACATTTGGGAGGGGCACAAGGAGGCCAAACGGCGGGGCGTAACTCCGCTGCCGCGAGAAATCGTGGCACAGCGGACAGAGCTCCGGCGGGATCTCATGGCGACATGGAGAGTGCGATTATCGCAACCCAGTGCTGGCCACGCTACGATCGCGGTGATAAGTCCCCTCTTTGAGGAGTGCCGTGAGAGGCGGCATGGCGTCCTCACCTTCCGCCTGACGCAGGTCCTCACCGGACACGGCTGTTTCGGGAGGTTCTTGTTTCGGATAAGGCGGGAGGAAACGCCCGGGTATTAGCTTTGCGAAAATCGCCCTGAGGACACGGTGAAGCATACGATGGAGGTTTGCCAAGCTTAGGCGGAGCACCACCGTGTCCTCGTGGAGGCGATTGGGGGCGGTGAGCTCTCGCGTCCGGCCCTGGTCCAGGTCATGGTACGGAGCGATTTTGCATGGGTAGCCATCACCTCCTTCTGCGAAGCAGTGATGCTCGCGAAGAGGGAGGCGGCGCACGTGAGGAAGAGGCAGTATATGCGCCTTTACGGCCTTAGTCACCGCAGGAGGCGCCCTGGGCGTCGGGAATCCCAGGCTGATTCCCGGCCACCGTAGGCATGGGCTTGCGGACGGCGAGTAATGGGTATCTCGCTGTCCGGTAAGGACTAAGCCCAGGTCGACGGCGCGTTGTGTTCCACGCGCGCCTCAAAGAGTTGTCAGCACAATGGATGGGGCCCGCAAGGGCCTATCAATGCCTGCCAGGGGTGCGGGTGGTTCGAAAGAGATATCGTGGCCACTGGCACACAGGCTACTGAGGGAACACGGGTTGGTTTTAGTCAGTAGAAGTCTGACACGCCCTCCTGCTCCACCAGAGTGGGAGAAGTGATTTAATGATTTCCCACCCAAAAAAAAACTGTGGGGCTGTACTAAACCGTTCAAGATAAAAATTACACAAACATTCCTCGTATATAAGAAATGACGATGGTCACCACGTTTAAAATGAAAACCGTCGCCAACATAATCCAAAAATATTTTCTGAGGTCCATGGACACCAACTTCACCGACATGTGAATATCGAGGCAATTGAGCATAGACCAAAGAAATACAGTGCGAAGACTAATATTAGTGAACTGTCACTATCTTCGCACTGTATTTGTTTGGTCTATATCTATTTATTTAGTCTGATATAACAATATAATAAACAGTTTGTGCATATGCTATTCTTCAGTAAGAACAGTGACAATGCCACATATGCACAAACTATTTATTATTTCGTTCTCGCATCGCAGACTCTGAGAAAGTGGAACGGACTTGTGTATGGTACAATGAACAGTATTTTCAGTTCTAATTAGAGATATTTGTGCATTTTTAATAAAGGATACAAATAAATTAAACACTTTCATGCTTACAGGTCGGCAAATTAATTCAACAAGCAGCTGGTGCCAACAATTTGAAGAGGATTACACTCGAACTCGGCGGCAAGAGTCCTCTCATCATCATGAACGATGCTGATTGTAAGCTGTTCAATAGTTTTAATTTTATCATAATAAAAAATATAATCATCGACCTATTCAAACGTGTGCTTACAAGCTCGCTTAAACGATTACAGTAAATATTGCCGTCCCTGCCGCTGCCAACGGAGTATTCTTCCATCAAGGACAAATATGCATAGCTGCTTCCCGGTTGTTCGTTCAATCTGGTATCTATGACAAGTTTGTGGAAGCTGCTGTTAAACACGCAAAGAGCATCAAGGTCGGCAACCCAACGGATCCCAACACACAGAACGGCCCACAGGTAAATTGGAGATAATCCTGTATTTGTTGTTAGGATATTTTCATTAGTCTAATAGTGACATAACAATAAATTAAGAAGAAAGCTCCAAGATAGCCCACGAAATTAAAAGTTTGTTTGCTATTCACATCAGTGCAAGTTTGAATGTTGACTAAGATGTGATTCGTGACTGTAACAAATATGGATTGAATGACTATTTCAAAAAAAGTCATAATAGAATTATGACTTTTTTTTGGCCTGCTTATTGTAAAAAACGTAAGAAAATGTAAAGTTCTCGGGGTACCCTGCTTTCACCGTAAACGGCAGTTATCTACAACGTATATGCTTTTTAATTTATTCAAATAAAAATCCTTGTAGGTTGATGGGGAAATGATGACGAAAGTGCTTGGATACATCGAGAAAGGTAAAAAGGAAGGTGCGAAATTGCTATGCGGAGGCAACAGAATCGGCACAACAGGTTACTACATCCAGCCTACAGTCTTTGCTGACGTCACGGATGATATGACTATTGCAAGGGAAGAGGTAAATCAATTAACATAAAGTTATACTAGTTCACCTACTGGTTTTTCCTTGATTAAGGAAAGGCAACTTGATCTTAGCTAAAGTGTTTACACTGAATTTACAACTTGTAGATTTTCGGGCCAGTGCAGAGCATTCTGAAGTTTGACACTTTGGAAGAAGTCATTGACAGAGCTAACAACACGAACTATGGCTTGGCGTCTGGAATCTTCACAAAAAATGTTAACAATGCCCTACAATTCGCCAAACACGTTGAAGCTGGCACAGTCTGGTGAGTCAACAAAAAAAAAATTCGGCATTTTAGTTAGTTATTGCAGTTAGTTATTTTTGCTTTAACTTAATGTCTTATTTTTACCTCTATCTTCATAAAGATTCAGAGACTCGTAATTTTTTTTGCGTTAATTATATTGAAAACGTGTCCAAAATACATACAATATTAGCTAAATACCGATGAACTGACAAACAACTGTTGATAACCGTGTGCCAACTTTATAAAACTACTACGAGATTATTTTTTAAACATTATTAACTTTACAGGGTCAACACATATTTAGTATTTACCCCGCAATCACCATTCGGAGGTTTCAAAGAGTCTGGAATTGGTCGTGAAAGGTAAGTTATCTCAGAAAAATATTTTTTCATTTGTTTATGGCCTTAATTCCTTAATTGCGTAATCTCCCTTATAAGCTGTGTCAAGAAATGATGAAAGGTTCATTTGATACGTTATCTTATTTCTAATCAAGTTATCATAAAAGTATTTGGCATTAAGTGTTTGGCATGTTGGGTCACCCTCCAGATTCCCAGGTTTTGTTTTGTCTTTTATTGGGTCTATCTCATCTCATCTATCACAATCACATTCACTCATATACACTTAAAACACTGACCTACGGCACTGACACACAACTATTATTGCATAAACACATTACATAATTCACATAATTGGCCATTTTGTAATTTCTTACATCAATTTTATGACGCACACGCACATTAACTCTATGGATGACGCTTCGAAATGTTGCCACTACATAAAGAGTAAAAGTTTATTGAGGATGATATTCTCGTAGCATGTTTGTCTATTTCTTTTTTTTATTTTGTTTCATAATTTTTTATATTCCTGTTTAGTTCTATCATATTTACATTTAAATATATTATTTTTTCTATAAGTTCGCTGTACCAGTTCAGTGTCCTATTAATTGTTTGAGGCACCGGGCGACGTCAATACGTCAAAGCCGGCTGTCACTGAAAACCAGCGCTGGGGCTCTGTCTTGCATAGGGTCGCAGCATAATGCTGAGCGATAGCCGTTTTGCGTGGATGTGACGCATGTTTCCCTCAACCTTTTCTTATTTTTGTATTCCTGTTCTTTTTGCGTCATGTTTACCGCAAATAAACGTTTTTTCTTTCTTCTTTCTTTTCTTTCTTTCTATTTTGTCGTTGTATATCTTCATAATAGAGTTTTTCTCTTTTCAGTGGCATGGACGCCCTATTAGCTTACACCGAAGTGAAGAACGTGGTCGTTTCCTTACCCAAGAAGTTCTGAAGTTGAATCTAGACGTTACGACCTAAACGTTTTCCTAAATAATAATTAAGCTAGACTATATTCCGTGTATGTTAAAATAAGTTATAAAAAAAAGATTGAATTAATGCCAGTACTAAATCTAATTTTACTAATGTACCTGTTGAGACAAAGTATACAGTATCGGTCCTAAATCAGAGCCTTGTGGTACTCCTGATATCAGTACCAATTAGATAGACTGAACGACATTACAAGCACGATTTGAGTTCGCTCCTGAAGTAATGAAGTTACCACAATACGCATAATACTTATAAGAATATTTATGGCTCATCTTAGGTTAACTGAAAAGATGGTCAACTGCATTGAACGCTTTCTACAGTTCTGTGTAAGCTTATAAAAAACTGTCATAGATATGTCTGCAAAATCCGTCTTGCTCCCTATATGACGTATCGTTGTCCTGTGTTCGGTTCGTGCATACATATGTTACTCGTATCTCTGTGTTATTGAAAAACAAATAAACGAATTTGATAACATTATCATGTTTTTTTACTTATCTTATCTCTTTAGAACCTATAGTTTGAGTACCTATAAACACTGTTATCAAATGGAGATTTAATCTTTATTCATGATTCAAGAGAATTATTTTATTACCCAATTATAAGTTACTGCAAAAAGCTAAGTCGAGAAATTGAGACTGACAGTGAATCAATGATTTAATCTCTATTGAAATCGTAATTTTGCTTTCATAGTAATTTCACTACAACAATGAAGCACCTGTATCTAATGGTAGGTTCACACGCAGTAACTTTAATGTGATATGAGCAGTGTGTCAGCAAGATTATGAAGATTCTCACTCTCAGACTCATTCTCAAATCCAAATGGAAAACTAGCCATGAACACACAAAACAAAGTGTTAAAAATAATACAAATACCGAAGTACAAATAAGACACAATCTTCTATTATAAAAAATATTTAAGTGAATGTTTTCTTCCAGAATCATTTCAAAATTTGCTTCTGAAATAAAATATCAAACAATTATTTACACGCTAGCTTTTGCCAGAAAAAAATATCCCACGGGAGTATACTACCGGGATAAAAAGTATCCTATTTTGACACTTAGGCTATTTTTCTCCAACTAAGAATCGCCACTTGAATCCCATATAGCACGCATGGAATATATTCCAAAGAAGTGATTTCCCAAATATGAACGCTGCGCGCTGCTGTGGTGCCGTACACAGACAGATTCTTTTTTCACCTGTTACAACGGGTGTGAGCAAATATTCCGCAATGTGATTTGGATGAACCCATATTGAATGTAATCACTGCGATAGTAATTATTTACTTTCCGAAACAAAAACCTTTCAAAACTTTTATTTATATCTCCTTATCACATTTGGATTCAAACCCAAACTCAAAGCATTTATTTCAAATAAACCAATTATAGGCACTTTTGAATTGTCAAGGTAGGTGAGTTAGAAAGATGAAGCTAGTTGCCCATTCCAAAGCATAGGTACCTATAGATAAGAACGGGCAAGAAATTCCATGGACAGTCTTTTAAAATCATGATTTTGTTACAAAAAGTTGGTTACATCATTATGTTGGAATTATCAATGAGAGAACGATGTAAAAAGATGTGCACATTAAAAGCGTCCGTAATTAAAACAAAAATAAAATAACAATTCAGAAATTAAAATAAGCCGTGGGAGCTAAGAGATGACCAGTCCCTACTGGCGGCGCCCGTTCACGAACATGACGTACGGATCAGCACCATTTAGCTCAACCATTTTGAAGGGAACTTAATGATCCAACACACACGCCACCACCAGCGAGATATTTGAGTGAGCATGACATACTCACAGCTGCCAGGGCACATTCAAGTCAATGAAAGACGTACCCTGTAAATGTTAGCTTTATAGTAGGAACAAAACGTTTTATACAAGATTTAAATTTCGTTTCATTCAGTTCAAGGATGTGGGAAGGTATTTTATTGTAACATTTTAAACAGTAACCCTTAAAGGATGAGTCTACTTTAGCCAGTCTGAAGCCTGTTTGAACCAATTGGTCCCTATTTCTAGACCTAATGGTGTGTCTTTCACCACTTTTACTGAAAAAAAATATTTTTTTCCTGACGTACATGATGTTCGCATAGATATATTGACAAGGATGTTAGGATTAACTAAGGTGTAGAATCCAACATAAGCAAAACTCGCGAAGTCTTTATTTCATCAGGCGTGACTAGAGTAGGACAACACAGCAATAAAAAGACCAAAAATATAAATAAGCAAACCATAAAATTGATTAATTTGAATGTAAATTAAATTATTGAAAAGAAACGATTGAAGCAACGAAACGAAATCGTTGATTCTTTTTCAAAATGAAGAAAACAGCATCCTGACCTGAACCTTCGGGAGGTTAAATCATGTAATTGTGGCCAAGAGAAAGCAAGATTTCTGCTTGATTTGACTAAATTAATGCAAACGCGTATTAAGAATTGTCTTGCTCCTGTAGCTTGAAGCCAAACAAGACAATAAGACAAACAAATCACGTACATTTTCATATTTTCATTATGTTTTCATTCATTACGGGCTTCTCACCAACAAGTTTTTAGGTGTTGAATAATATTTATTTCTGCATGCTGTATAATACGTCGGGTCTCGAGGGGGCCCTGTAGCTTGGGGGCCCCGTATCATTCCCAAGCAGCATTGCAAGCTGTATATAGGCTGTATTTAAGTTCTTTTTTATACTATAAGCTGTATATCAGTCTGTATATAGGCTGTATAAGCGCTTATATACGCCTTATAAGTAAAAATGGGCACATTTTATGCAGCTTTTAGCGTTATAAGAGCTGTATATTAGCTGTCGAAGCAGGAAACAGGCCGTATAATAGCTGTATTAGAGCTGTTAATCGGTGTACAAAGAAACCATAACACTACAGAAATTATCTTATAAATCTCTTGTAAAGAAAAGAGTTTCTAAATAGGTTTTTGAAGAGAATTATAGAATTACAAAATTTCGACAAACAGATTTTCAATGTAATAGAAACGTGAATGGCGACATTATTATTTACAATATTTATCAGTGAGTAAAAGAAATCTTGAACTTAGATATGTGAAGGTGATAACTGCAAGTGCGGATTTAAATTTATTGTGAACCTGTTTATGTTTTCCGGCAAAATATTCTAACGCCAGCAAAACAATCGAGCTGACATAAAGAAAACATACTGTTAATACGGTAAGTAAGTGTGTAATTTTTTAGTTTAGTTTAAAAAAATTATAAAAGTTATACATATGAGGGCACAGTGTGATCATTGTGCCCTCATATTACGCTGATAATCATGATATGGCTTTAACTGTTATAAAATATTCCTTAAATTATATTTAAAATTTTGTTTTCATACATTCGAAATTACGAAAATGGCGACAATTTGTTAAACAGCCTAAACGATATTCGGAGTGTGTTATAGTCTGTGTAGCTGTACTAAGTAAGTTAAGGAGTATATTGTACAGCGTTTGGCTGTTAATCAGCTTTATAATAGAATATTTTTATTACTTATGCTGTATATCAGTTCTCAATACATAGTTTATAATTCTCTTTAGAGTTTCTTAAAAGAAATAAAAACCCTGAGCCCAAGATGATGATAAGTACCTATGTATGGAAAAACCAAAAGAATTAGCTGTTAAATTTTTAACCGACGAAATAATAGGAGGAAATTCTCAATTTGACCGTTTATTTTATACCTAAGTAAACTTATTGTAAACTATTATTAGTGTGTTGTATATATTTTATCTGTTTTACTTTATTATCAGGAAAAAATGTAGTTTAAAATTACAAAAACCATTGAGAAAGAGCAAAACAGGCTTTGCATTGCACAAGTTTGTGGGAATCAAAAGGCGAGTTAAGATGGCCAAGAAATCGATTAAACGTCAACAAATTAGTAAAGGATGAAACATCGACCCACTTCAAAATGCTGTGTGAAAAGGCTATAATTATCGTCATATGACGAAATAGTAAGACAACAAGATCTTATGGTTCAAATAAATCATCAATTGAACTAATTGCGCTGCTGCAAGAAGAAACGTCATCATAAGGTTACGAAGGTTGAAATAAATCTACACATTTAACATAACTATTATGATCACTAATATCACTGTTTAATGTTTTTGCTACGGAACCCTCTTCGTTGGACGTCGACGGAATTGGCGGTTGACCGTTAAGTCTTATCGACCGACTGTGTCATGAATACAAAATAAAGCTGTACTATTACTCGTAGCTGTCATTTATTTTATTAGTTTTAAAACGCCCTCATAGACAGAAATAATAAAACCACTGTATTTACAAGAGTGTCCAAATACGCCATAAAACTTAGTTTTACAATGGAGTTTGCATATACCATTGTACAGAAACAAGTATCAAATGATACTGCAATAACACTTAGAGCTGTAATAAGTAAGTGATCACATGCAAAATACAGCTTGCATACAGCTTTAACGATAAAACCAAATTAAAGTGTCAAGAAATACCTTAAGTTTTATATTAGAGTTTAAATATTCTGTTTAAATACCCTAAGCGTTCGCGGATCACTTAGTAACTCTTTAATACAGTTTGGGCTGTATATTATCTCATAAATCTTTCTTATAACTACTATATAATATTTTGACACTATTGTAAGTCTCTAAAAGAACTCTAAGTTCTAAATAGGCTGGTTTATTGATGTTGAAAACGCTTGCGTGCTGCTTGGGTTGTTACGACTGATACGGTGGGTGGTAACTACGCCACTGATATCCACATAACATTATTTGTGAGTTATGAAAAGACAATTGTGATGTGTGATAAGAGGCATGTAATAAACCATGATAAAGGTAGAAATGTGTTTTTGTGTTTCCTGGTTGCCGATTATATATCTCGGTACTATGTCGTTGAAGATTTACCTTGAATCTGAATAGTGGGTAGCTGTAGCTAGAGCTACTGTTAACAATTAAGTTTTCTCCTTGTATTTTTTGCCTTTTTTTAATATTTACATGCTAGAAACGAGCAAAGATGAAATGTATACTCAGGAGAGAGTAATTTAGAAGATAAAGGCAACTATAAAAAAAGTGGTCGTCAGTTCTGGAACCGAAAAGTAGACAAGCGACTAACTTCCATCAAGTCGCGTTAGGCGCGCACTCGAATCCCTTAAATAGGAACTTTAATGGAGACCACCACCGCTGAGTTGGTTTCGGCATTTCTTCTCAGAGAACAAGCAGCTGGAAAATGCCGACGCGGTGTCTAGTTTTAAAATATTGACGTGTGAATGGTCTTAAAAGATCTAGGTACTTACTGAAATAAATGTTTTATTTCATTTCAGTGAGGAAGCCTCCCAGCTTATTATACATATTATGGTATACCTTATTTCGCCTTAGAAAATATGTTCAAGTCAGTGCCTACATTACCTTCGTCAGGTCTCATTTTCAAACCTTATCACTGAGAACTAATAATAACAACTAACACTATTAATAACCACATTGTGTAACCTTTAGATCCCGGCTAATGAGACACAATTGATTTTCTATTGTGTGGGGACCTATAGGTGCCCCGTCTCGGACGGAACAAGTATGTAGGATTACGTAATACTCGTAGGTACTTAATATCTAAAGAAATCTTGGAAAAAATGTGTTTTATTAAAACTTCTTCGCCGTTTACACAAAGCTGACTTCACGTGTGGTCACGTGATAAAACGTCATCGTAAGGAGCGTTTTAGCGGTAAATTCAAAACAACGAAATTTAAAATTTGATATAAAACATTTTTAATTGTGAAAATGGATTTAAATCAATTTGTTTGAATTTTTCTGTTACATATTTCGTCCCAAACTTCAAATTAAAATAGTTTTTAATGAATTGGAAAATATCCTATTAAGAGATATTTTTTGCTGAGCTGTCGGAATTTCGTATTTAACGTCATCATCAACATTTCAGCCAAAAGACGTCCATTGCTGGACATAGGCCTCCACCAAAGGAGGGGTTTTGCCATAATCGCCAAGCTCGGCAGGCGGGTTGGCGATCACAGTATGGTGGTAAAATGCAAAGAGAACGCTGCTGCCCATTCTCTGATAAGTCCCTTAATCGCCTTCTACGACACCCACAGGAAGAAATGGGATGGTGCTATTATTTTACGTCTGGCACGACGGTATCTAATGTGTTGATCTTTTATTTGATTTTTTTATCAACAAATTGCAAAAAGCATTTTTTTTTGAAAAATTTACCCAGGTCCACTCTCGATGACGCCCCGCAGGAATCTGAGCGCGAACCGATTTAGCCCGATTTACTGTTTTTTTTTTACTGAGTTTATAAAAAAAAGCTATAAACCTTTAAGAATTGAACCAAATTGAAAAAACCTCGAAAATACGATTCCTGATACTGTACATGCAATTCTCATATTATTTTGTGCTGTAATTAGGAAATGAAACGAAAACTGGTTTTGAAATCGACCGTTTCGGATTTTATTTTCATCGAAAATTACTATTTTAGCTATCGCGTTTTGAACCGTTAATATCCCTCAAACTTGGATTTATCTATTCCATTTTTTTAAACTAATTTGACCATTTAATATTGATTCTGAAACATGTAAATTCGGATAACACCCCGTTAAATTAATTTAAAGTTAACCTAAAATTCGTCATAAATTCCCCGGGCTATTGAGATTTTTCTTTAAGTCGGTAGCCGGGTACAAAAGAGATAAACACGGTACCAGAGTGTTACATTTAACTTTGATATTTTTGTTTGGCTACAGTACTTTAGTTGAGTAAAAACAGGCAGGTAGAAACATTTTCTGTTACTGACTTAAATTGTCCGTGTATCACAGACAATTGACATTTGTATGAAATGGCTATAACTCTGTAAACTGACGTAGGTAGGGTGTCAATTTGCTTGACAATTAATCTGTGCTCCAACTGTACCTACGTGAAAGTCATCCAAACCGCGGACAAATAGCTGGTTACTACTTGGTCTATTAAAAAATATCTCGAAATACAAATTCTAACATAGAAAGCGTGATAGGAGCACTATTCATAAAATACCACAGGCTAAAATTATTGTGTAATATTGCCCAATGATTTTCGTATACACGATAGCCGCGGCTAAACTCGGGACAAACTATTGAGATAAAAATTGGTGCGGATTTTCTCTAGGACATAATTGATAGTTTAATTCTAGATGGATTTAATCTGTCTAGGGAAGGCAGAAGGATGTGTGACCATCAAAACTCATACGATGATAGTCTTTACTACATAAGGAATCTCTGGAAGTTTGGTATGGGACATTATTTACTGAAATTGCATAACATTGTGTAAACGGTATCAACAATGAAAAGGTCTTGCTTGATAAATATTTTAGAGTTCCGGACTTTAAAATGAAGCAAGAGAAACCTTTCTTTGTAATTTTTCTCTTCACCCACGATTTCAACACACTACAAACAATCAAATCTTTCTTCTTAATAATGTTATAGTGTAGATAAGCCCGCAGGGCGGCGTATGGCAGGGCATGTGGTGAGCTATCGGGCAGTAACGACCCACGAACCCTATATCACGGGAGAAATCTTATTCCTCACCTCTAGCTTGCCTTTATTGGCCTCCAGTTTTTATTTCATTTATTTATATTCATATATGGGTAATATCTTCTCTTTATATAAAAAAAGAAAAATTCTCTGAACTGAGTAGCACATAAAACTCTTTTGCATTATTTATTTACGTATTCTTAAGCATTTATTGTTACTAATATTCAAATATGTATCTATTTTCCGTTCCAATAGTTTACTTTTATTTACCTACCGTGTGTTACTGCGGGTTGCCAACTGAAAACCAGCGCTGGGTGTCTCATGCCCAAGCAAATACGGAGATGGTAACCCTTTCGGTATGGACACGCTCAGTACAACTGATACTGAATTTTTTTTGTTATGTTTTATGTGGGCTATTGCCACATTTGTGTGCTGGGTTGGCGGGGAATGAAACCACTGGAGACTTCTTGCTTCTATATTTAGAGTACTTTCTTATAGGTAGCTCGCCTGCTGAATGTGTCGAATTACAAAAATGTTCCTACTTTTATACAATTTTCGATAAGGTTTCGAAATTGATTTGACCAATCACAATAATCAAAAAGCGCGCGAAAATCGTCAGCTATATAATAAATATAAAAAAAGGAAAAACATCATTAAAAAATGCGCGAAAACTGTTGGCCAATCAGAGCGAAGTTCATTTATAGAACATTTTTTCCTAAATGCCTCGAATCTTTACCGTAATGAGGACCGCGCTACATTTTTCGCGTTTTTCACTATTTTATTACATTTAGATAGGTAAAACTATATATATTTCGACTCTATGTAATAAGGAGTATCTAAGAAAAATATAAAATCAATGAAAGCAATATAAAATATAGCATAAACACTTAATTACTGCTTACCCCTAGTACATACTAAGTTTACGATGTACACAACTATGAACGAATTATTAAAACTATAGCACTTATGTACTGTCTTATTAGTGTCTATGTATCACTTTATATACACTATTCTGTTATATACACTGTTCTATCACTTGTCCCGCACATTTTACGTTCTCTTTTTTTAATGTGTTTGTTGTGTCGAATAAATGTTTTCTATTCTATTCTTTTTCTATTCTATTCCAGACTGACTGACTCATCAACGCCCAGCCCAAACCCTTGGACCTAGAAAAATGAAATTTTGGACAGAGGTTCCCTTTAAAATGTAGACAAGGAACAAGGAAGGATTTTTCGAGATTCAACCCCTAAGGGAGTTAAATAGGGGATAAAACTTCCGTGCGAGCAAAGCCGCGGCAAAAACTAGTAACTTATAAAATATACCCCACAAAACCGTAGTAGTGGTTTGACTGTGGGGTCGGTGAGTCTCTATACACTCGATAAACTTAATACGTAAAGTTAATTAATATTATTTCGAGGTTGCACTTTAAATTATTTCCAAATAATATTTTTGGTGAACAATGACGAGAAACAGAGCTACCATCTCATTCTTGCCTTTATTGGCTGGCTTGAGTGGAGTAGCGCTGGAGCAAACGTGTTCGGAAGAAGGAAGTAGAAATAGAAATATAAATATTTATCGTCCAGATAATACAGTTAAACATAGGTTAAACATCAAGTTGATACGACATATTGAGAAAATTAAACACTTAAATATTACCTACAGCTAGTTTCATTATATTATTTGCCAGTGAACCCCAAACTCCCGAATTCTAGAGTGGAGACTAGAGAGGTGCTTTCAAGTGTGGCAATTTATGAGCGTATGTGTAAAGTTTGTGTGGTAACTGGCGTGTGTGTGGTGTGTGTGTGACATGTAAAGGTGTGTGTGTGTGTGTGTGTATTTTTTTCCCCATAAAAATACTTCGCTTGAATCAGTGTCAGGTCAGGGTCGATTATATTAACTGTTCCGAGTCATCATATCTAGTAAGATGCTGGTAGGGATCTTGAAAATACTTCCCGGGTTGTCCTGATAGCCCTAGAATAGGTATTCCAGGCATTCCTGAGGTGTTTGAGGATTGGTGACCTCTCCACTCCTCAAGCACCTCAGGAAGTGTTGCCTCCTTGTTGCTACGTGACTTTGTCCTAGAAATCGTTTTCGGGGGCTAATTATTAAGTTTGCAAGTCGCCTCGTACCATTTTAATCCGTATATTTCATAACATTGATCAGGCAGGGGACATAGTCCTCCCAGTTACAGGTTACCAAACCACTATAGCAACCCAAACCATCATCAGCTGCCTAGCCTTTTATTGATCGAAGCCAATTCCCAACTATATTGGAGTCAGCTTCCAGTCAAATCGGATGCAGCTGAATACCAGTATTTTACATGAAGTGACTGCTTATCTGACCTCCACAACCCATTTACTGGGTAATAATACCCTTTGGTAAGACTAGTTCTCAAACTTGAGAGCTACTGACGACCCGTAACTACTGTCAAAGATCCACGAATGACAGCCGGGATCAACGGCTTAGGGACTACTCACACTTATTCAGCTCTGTTCAGCTTTTGTCCATAGAAAACAAATATTCTGAATGAGATGCGTACGCGTCCGTTCAGCCGCGGAAAGCTTAACGGACTATATACAAAATCTTTGTTTTCTATGGACAAAAGCTGAACAGAGCTGAATAAGTGTGAGTAGTCCCTTAACATACTTTCCGAGGCACGGAGGGGTTCTGATATGAAAAGATGGTCATCTGAGGGACCCGTGCAGCTGTTATTATTGAGCCTCAAGCCACTCTCGTTGCTCCTCTTGTTGTATAGCAACCCAAATCAATAGCCCAAAATATCTTGTTTCCATGTTCTGCAATAGTCCTGCGCCAGCCGGGGGTTGAAGGTTTGACACAGATAATTGTCGGTTGGTGCATCCTCATCCTTTAAAATTGTGCAGGGGTTTAATTGGCTTCGGTTCCTCGTACACCTTCCAAAGGTCTGGGACCTCAGGGTTCCGAGATATGTCAAAGAAATTTAAATAATAATAATAATAATTTAGTGTATATTTTTTTCTGACATACTGTAATAGTTGTGACATTGTTTTGATTTATTAATTTTATTCCTATCGTATTGCAGATATTTTAAAAATGTTTTATTAACTATATGAATGGACCATGCCGATTATTGTTGAACTGTAATATCTATTTAAAAAAATCTCTCATGTTATAATAATGTTGCATGCCTAATAATATAAGGTAGATTGTACAAGGATCACCCATGTTTTAACTGACACTGTACCTGCAATCTATGCAAATATTTTTTTACTTTACTTAATAGTCGTCTATTTATAAAAAGGGGCACACTTTCAAACTAACAATTAAAAAAGAACAAAGTTGCTCATTTGCCAGAAGTAGGTTGAACCTGTGCTTCAGGCTAAAAAGTGCATAAATACTATTAACAATATACGTAGCGTAAAAACTAAAATTTAAACTAGGAAAGTAAAAGTAAAATAGCATTATTCAATTAATAATTAATTACATTATTAGTAAAAGTAAATTATTAACCGTCCGTGTCTAGCATGCTATTACTCAATACATTTTTCTTGAGTGTTATCGATGGATAAAAAAAAAACATTTGGAAAGGCATTAATTAATTTGGTATTCTTTCTTTCTTTTTCTTTTAATTAGTTTAAATTAATCGATAGTCTTCTTCACATTTTGAAGACCCGCTCACTCATCGAAACCATAGGTAAACCTACTTTTCTGTTGACTTTGTGAGTATGTAAAAAAGAAATGACAGATATTCTAACCAAAAAAAAGACAAAACTATCACTAAGAAGTATGTATGTGGCGCTGGCGGTTGTTGCTACGAACTAGATTATCAACATTCTCGTCTTAAACGTTGTTGTTCAATATAAGCGTGTTTGGTTCGGGCCATCAGCCACATACCAAAGCGTCGTGTGATCCGGGAACGACGTGGTGCTGAACTTGATTTTGTGAATTTGTGACAAGTTTAAATAATTGAATAAAATGGCTCCTCAAATTAAATACACTAAGGTTTGTAATTCACCACTTTTTGTATTTTATTAAAATTATACAAAAAACAACAGTTTTATTTTTTTGTATTTATTACTATATTTACTTAGTTGGTCTTTTAATTTTCTAATATTAGTAAATATTTAGTTGTATTATATATAATAGGTCTTTACCTATGAAATTGCCGTTTTGTATGAAAAAATTTAAACGAATTTTTTTCATGAATGTTTTATTTGTATTAATCGAAGTAATCACCCATGCAATCAATGCATCTTTGCCATCGCAGTGGCAGTTTATTGATGCCCTTCTTAAAGAAATCAGCTGGACGGGAGGCAACAAATTCTTCAAAGGCATTTTGTACTGCCTCTCGGGTATTAAATTTTTTTCCCGCCAAGAAGTTATCCAAATTCTGGAAAAAGTAGTAGTCTGTAGGCGCAAGGTTTGGTGAGTAGGGCGGATGACGGAGAGCTTCCAACCCCAGTTCTTGCAACTTGGAGACCGTCTGCTGTGCAGTATGAGGTCGCGCGTTGTCGTGCAGGAGCAGCGGAGACGAGCGATTGACCAATGCTGGTTGGAGATGCGCCAGCTTCTCCATCATTGTGTTCAGTTCTTCACAGTACACATCTGCAGTAATGCTCACCCCGTTTGGTAAGAAGCTGTGATGAATCACACCGGCGCTACACCACCAAACAGTGACCATCACTTTTCTAGGGGTAAGTTTTCGTTTAGGGCATTGTTTAGGTGCTGAACCAGGATCCAACCAACTTGCTTAGCGCTTACGGTTATCAAACAGAATCCATTTTTCATCGCAGGTAACAATGCGGTTCAAAATTCCTTCATTTGTGTGTCTGTTGAGCAGTGCAAGGCACGTCTCGACGCGTATACTTCGCGCTGGCGATCATTGAGTTCGTGGGGCACCCATTTGTCAAGCTTTTTTACCTTGCCAATTTGACGCAAATGGACCAATATTGTTTTGACGCTAACGTCGAAAGCTGCTGCTAATTCAGCCGTAGATTGTGTATCATCAGCTTCCACAATCGCCTTTAATTCGTCATTGTCGACCAAAGTCTTCGGACGACCGCGAGGTTCATTTTTCAGGTCGAAATTTCCAGAACGGAAGCGAGCAAACCAATAACAGGTGGTGCGTTGGTTTGTAGTGTTAGCTCCGTAAACGTCGTTGATGTTGCGTGCCGCTTGTGCCGCGTTGCTGCCACGACGGTACTCATATTCCATAATTACTCGAATTTTTAACGTATCCATGATGACGAAAAAGATTGAAATGCGATGAAAATGTAACACTAATCAATAAAGAAATTACTACTTTTAGAAAAAAGAATCCATGTTTTTAAAATAAAATTAATTTGAAATTAGAATTCTTAGCCAAACAAAAATTATTTTGATTTGAAATGGCCAGTACTGCAGAACGGCAATTTCATAGGTAAAGACCTAATATTAATATATGATTTCAAAGTAATTGAAAATAAAATAGCCCTATTTGGAAAAACATGTAGAAAAGTTTTTTATCATTATTTCGTTAAGATTATTAATATTTCTTTCAAATAATATCCGTTTCTAAAAAACAGCGAAACAAAATATTGAAAACAAAAGTTTTGTTCCTAATAAATAATAATAATGTTTACTTTTATTACGAAATTGAGTGGATTCTAATTAAATATAATTAAAATCAAATATCTTGAAACACAATTGTATTCGATTGTTATACCTACTTAGGTAGGTTTATATTTAAAATGTGGTTTTTAGCTGAAACACCTAGTAATAAATTAAATTTTGCTTTGAAATTGTTAAATTATTCGGTGTTTTAACCGTTTTGCAATCTATCTATAAATATATATATAAACATTAATCCCTACTTTCCTTGGTCATGGCATCACACGGGAACAGCTGGACCAATTTTGCAAATCGTTTTTTGTCGTGTTTGTTATTCTCAGGTTCTTATAAAATAAGAAAGTTGCGCGTAACATTATAAAATTAAAGAAAACAAGATAACAACATGAATTCAATATTCATAGTTAAGTCAGGGCAACGTCTGTCAGGACAGCTAGCCTAGAATAAAAATGTTGAAGTAGGTACTTAATTTAAAAAGTTAAACTTTCAAGGCTTATTTATATGAAATATGTCGTTCGTCTTTGCATCGGAAATAAGGAAAAAGAACTTTATTTAGGCAACTTCGCTAAATCACTATATCAATGTACTTAGAATACTTTCCTAATATTTAATCATTTTAAATTATATTTTTTCAGCTGTTCATTGACAACGAGTGGGTGGACGCTAAGAGTGGCAAGACCTTCGAGACTTACACTCCTCATGATGGATCCGTTATCGCCAAAGTGGATGAAGGTGATAAGGTATGTACAATACCTGAAGTTTGGGAGGAAATACATCTAATCACCACTCTATTTGTCCAAATTGGTGTTGTTAATACATGATGCATTTGCAAAAATTTGTGGATTATTTTTATTTTATCGGAAGAAAAACAATTACACATTATATTTTACTAATAAATTAACATAATATATGGAGTTATAACGTTCTAAAATCAAAATATTTTATCTTCTATCTATCTATATAAATAAAAAGAGAAGTCCTGACTGACTGACTGATTGACTGACTCATCAACGCCCAGCCCAAACCCTTGAACCTAGAAAGCTGAAATTTTGCACAGAGGTTCTCTTTATAATGCAGACGAGGAATAAGGAAGGATTTTTCGAAATTCCACCCCTAAGGGAGTTAAATACGGGATGAAAGTTCCGCGCGGGCGAAGCCGCTGGCAAGAGCTAGTTTTACATAAATCTGCAAGGGCAAGTGCCCATAAGTGAAATAAAATATTTTAATGAAACGTCAGAAGCCAGGTGCACGGTTCCAAATTGTCGCTTCCTATAGAGAAGAGCCGGTAAGAAACTCCACGGTTACTTTTTTTTTAAATAATTAGCTATAACAATTTTTTCAAATTACAGTGATAATAGGTATGGGAGGACAGTGCAGGCCTGTCAATAAGTACCAGGTACTTAGAGGAATTAAAATACAGAATAGAAAATCGTTTACAAATTATTTCAGTCTGTAACAATATGTAAAATAATCTACATAAATAAAATTAACTATTTACACCAAGTGACCTGATTTCCATGTCAATCACAAAAAAATAGTCGATATTAAAATTGATATATACCTACTGTCAAAAAATGACGAGAATATGTCAGATATGGTATGAAATAAAAATAATAAAAAAGAACATTGTAATTTGGGAGAAGTTAATAGACTTTCACATAATTATGCTGTTAATGAGATACCAGGGAAGCCACATGTGCAGAAGAAATTAATGCCAAACTTCCCTGTCTTCAACGTTGTATTTTATCTTAGAATATGCTTTTTTCATAAGGACACGTTTGATGTGAGTTTTAAAGTTGCCATCGCTAAGTTCTGTAACCGACTTTAGCAACTTGTTATAGAAGCGGATACTGTTTATTAGAAATGACTTGCTAGTTTTAGTTAATTTAAATTTTGGAATCACGATTTCATCTTTACTACGTGTATTCAGATTATGGAAATCGCATCGTTTTTTGAAAAGGCCTAAGTTTTTGCGAACATACAAGATGTTTTCTAGGATATAAAGACAAGGCAGAGTTAGAATATCAATTTCGCTATAATCAGTAATCATCATCATCAGCCTATAATGTTCCCACTGCTGGGACACAGGCCTCCTCTCGGTGAGAGGGATTGGGCCGTAATCCACCACGCGGGCCCAGTACGGGTTGGTAGATGTCACATGTCTTCAATTTGTTTGGTTCTAGGACATGCCGGTTTCCTCATGATGTTTTCCTTCACCGTTTTGAGTGCAGTGGTGATGAAATAATTTACACAAAGTAAAGCGCCTGTCTGGGTTCGAACTCATGACCTACAACTCGTAAGTCGCGGCCGTTACCACTTGGCCACCACTGCTCAGTAGTCAGTACATTATAATAGGGTCTCCACATCGGATTAATTTTCGATACGAATATAAATATGTGCTCCGGTGGAAAAATTATGTGACTGATCTTATCACGAATCCATACATACGATAAGCCGCACATATTGATAAAACCATGAGATATATAACTCATGGTTTTATCAAAATGTGCGTTCAGGTGGAGATAATCTTCAAGCAATATTCCTAGATCACGAATTGAGTTGCTTATCGGTGTTTGAAATTAGAATTTATTTTAGTAAAGCTTTTGCAGCACCATTTGAGAAAACTAAGTAGGACTTTGTTTTTGATACAATACTCTACTACGCAATTAAGATCTTGTTGGAGTTAGTGGCAGTCTAAAATTGATCTAAACGTTAAATTTAAACCTCATGGCAATAATAGTCTACTACGAAACCCTGACCACAGTTAGTTTAAATCACGTTTTTGAACATGATATTAACGAGGGGTCGAAGGGGAGGAGCTTGGGGGAGGCCTATGTCCAAGAGTGGACATAGGCCTCCCCCATGGATGTCTTTTGGTTGAAATGATGATGATGAAGATGGTGATTAACAAGTCTTTAGCAAACATATTTCCTTTCCTTCTTGTTAGGTACTTTTTTAGAAAAAATGAGTTAGTTATTCGTTACGTTCGTACATCAAAACAAGGCACTTTATTGCTTTTAGGAATGCCAGGATGTAGAGAACAGTCAGCATACTAGGTACCTATAGATCGAAGTTTTGAAATATTTTTGTATTTTCTTTCTCTTCTGCTAAACTAGGAAAACTGGTCAAAACGAGGGATAACGAAGTAAAAAAACATTAGTTATTCAAGTAAGAGTTTGAATATTTCATACATTGACTTTGAAAATATACTTACATTAGAGACTACCTATATACACATAACAATGTTTTGTCTCTCTCAATAAATAATTTGCAAGAAAATGCATCTTACTTAACATTGACTGATCTAGGATGTGATGCGAAGGAACGAGGAAAACGTCATGAGGAAAGTTTTGAGTATAAATCTCGACAACTACAAGAGTAGGGCAAGACCAAAGAAACGATGGATGGACTGGGTGAAAGATGATCCATGGTGCAAATACAAAATTACCTAATTACCCACGTATAATAACATTTTCAGGCCGACATTGACTTGGCAGTGGCCGCAGCGAAGCGCGCTTTCCACCGCAACTCGGAATGGCGGCAGCTGGATGCCTCTCAACGTGGAGAGATCATTCGCAAGTTTAGTGACCTCATCGAGAGAGACTCCCAGTATCTCGCAGAGTTGGAATCCTACAACAACGGCATGGTTCTTAACTTCGCATCAGTATTCATTACCGGAGCTGTTAACAATGCTCGGTTTATTGCCGGTTGCGCGGACAAAATGAAGGGCGATACCCTAGCTGCTGGTGAGAACGAAATATATTCATTTTCCCAGTGCTGGCTGCTGCTGCACAGGTCTCATCTATAGTTTCCCCAAGTTCCTACTTAAGAACAAAGATCTCTCTACAACTATCGTTGTTAACAGATGGTGAGGTGTTCTCATACACCCTGAGACAACCCGTTGGTGTGAGCGGTGTTATTCTGCCATGGAATGGTCCCATCATAATATTCGTCAACAAAGTTTGCACTGCATTAGCTGCAGGTAAGATAACATTTAAAAGTTTATTAAAGCTACAGACTAAGCTATTTTGATTAAAGTGTGAAGATTATGATAAAGTAAGCAAAATTACAGAAATCAGCAAAGAACTAAACATGTAGTGGGGGTAATGATGTAAATATCGCTACTGCTGAGGTCCTGGGTTTGATTCCAAGGTCGGGCAAAGTGTTATTGGGTTTTTCATCAGGAATTTCTTAGTAGCCGTCTAGAGTATATATTTACTCGGATGATGGTATCTGTTCTGCAAGCAATGCACAACTGCCATTTAAGTTTAGCAATTCGTGATATGTCAATTACCTTAGTTCTCCTACGAATCGCTTCATTCGATTCGTAGGCAAATTCCAAGCGTAGCCCTTTCCATCACCCTTTGGGTGACTATCAGCATTCTTATGAGGTACATTGTGGGAGATTTTTAAGAATGTATCCTAACTGTTCAGGTTGTACCGTGGTCGTCAAGCCAGCAGAGCAGACTCCGTTGACCGCACTGGCACTGGCAGCACTGCTGGTTGAGGCTGGTGTGCCCAAAGGTGTGGTCAACGTTGTCAACGGGTTTGGACCTGGCGCCGGAACTGCTCTTACTCACCACGGAGACGTCGCCAAGATTTCATTCACAGGATCAGTTGAGGTTAGTCTAAGTCGTACAGGGTTATAGAAACTAAACCTTGGGTTGACAACTATTTGTACACGGGATAAAGTATAGGTTAAAGCGGAAAAATTAACAACATTTTGGAAAAATAACAGTAGGTATCTAAGAAAAATCAGCATTTCAAATATTTTACTAGATACATAATTGACTCGCAATACTCGACAGTTTAGCACCAATTTTAAAGGCTTCGTTATCCTCAGCAGTGGTGGCCCAGTGGTAACGGGTGCGACTTACGAGTTGTAGGTCGTGCGTTCGAACCCAGCCGGGCGCATTACTTTGTGTAAATAATTTCATCACCACTGCTCTCAAACGGTGAAGGAAAACATCGTGAGGAAACCGGCATGTCCTAGAACCAAAAATTAGATGACATGTGACATCTACCAACCCGCACTGGGCCCGCGTGGTGGATTACGGCCCACTCCCTCTCACTGAGAGGAGGCCTGTGTCCCAGCAGTGAGAACCTTATAGGCTGAGTGTGTATCCTCACCATTTCGAGGAGCAATTTTTATTAAATGTATGGGAAGCTCTATCGTCTCACTTTTCATCACTGAAAACACTTACCCTATGAATACTCAGATGGCAGAACTAACTACAATATTAGTATCTAAAAGGTATTGTGAATATTAATGATATATTTACTATGTCACTAAAATTCGAAACATTAACAGTTTCTTTCTGAAATTAAGGCTAGCTGAACCACATATGATATCCAGATGCATGCATGATGCTCTAACTTGTAGATGGAACCTTTTATTGAAGTCTAAATCGGTCTAGATATCAGTAAAAACAGTATATTCATAAATATACTTTATTTTTGTTGAACAGTAAACAGTATTTTATAGTGAAAAACCTTATAATACTGTGTTTTACTGTAGGTATGGTTGGCAACCATAAGTACCTTTACCTAACTAAGGCTCCTTTGATCGAGAAGTTTTGTACTGTAAATTTCACTCTAAAACAAGATGAAGAACCCGAAAAATTTCATGTAATGTAGAAATGAAAAGCATAATGAATATATTAAAAACTTAATGCTAACAGGTCGGCAAATTAATTCAACAAGCAGCCGGTGCCAACAATTTGAAGAGGATTACACTCGAACTCGGCGGCAAGAGTCCTCTCATCATCATGAACGATGCTGATTGTAAGCTATTCAATAATATGACTATAATCATCAACCTACTTACACGTATGCCTAATAGCTCATTCATTCGATTACAGTAAATCTTGCCGTCGCTGGCGCTGCCAATGGAGTATTCTTCCATCAAGGACAGGTTTGCATAGCTGCTTCCCGGTTGTTCGTTCAATCTGGTATTTATGACAAATTTGTGGAAGCTGCTGTCAAACACGCAAAGGGCATCAAGGTCGGCAACCCAACGGATCCCGACACACAGCACGGCCCACAGGTAAATCTGAGATAAGACTGCATCTGTCGTCAAGATCTTTTTTTATTGGTCTAATAGTGATATAATAATAAATTAAGTAGGCCAGCCGGTAAACTAAAATTTTCTCACGTTTTTTTGCAATTTACAGGTCAGCATAAGTTTGTATGTTGATCAAAATATGATTCGCGATAGCAAATATGTAGACATTTGCTATACACGACACATATAAATATACGTTCATTTAATTCGATTCAATAATCAATTGACCATTTCATGAAAAAGTCATAAGGCTTGAGCTGCAAATTGGAATAAACCTAAGAAAATTTGTATTTTGCCGGCTACCCTGGAGCTTTCACCGTAAAACGGCAGTGAAAATTCTTTTTATTTAATCCAACTGAAAATGCTCGCAGGTTGATGGGGAAATGATGACGAAAGTGCTTGGATACATCGAGAAAGGCAAAAAAGAAGGCGCGAAATTGCTTTGCGGAGGCAACAGAATTGGCACAACTGGTTACTACATCCAGCCTACAGTCTTTGCTGACGTCAAGGATGATATGACTATCGCAAAAGAGGAGGTAAATCAATTAACATAAAAAAATTAACATTAAGCAAAGGCAACTTCATCTTAGCTAAAGTTTTATCTCTTAATTTTCAACTTATAGATTTTCGGGCCAGTACAGAGCATTCTGAAGTTTGACACTTTGGAAGAAGTTATTGACAGAGCTAACAACACGAACTATGGATTGGCGTCTGGTATCTTCACAACAAATGTTAACAATGCCCTACAATTCGCCAAACACGTTGAGGCTGGCACAGTCTGGTAAGTCAACAAAAAACATTTACGGTATTTTAGTTAGTTATTGCAGTTAGTTATTTTTGCTTTAACTTAATGTCTTATTTTTACCTCTATCTTAGATAAAGATTCAGTGACTCGTAACTCTTTTTTTGGGTTAATTATATTGAAAACGTGTCCAAAATACTTACAATATTAGCTAAATACCGATGAACTGAGTAACAACTATTGATAACCGTGTTTCAACTTTATAAAACTACTACGAATTATTTTTAAACATTATTAACTTTACAGGGTCAACACATATTCAGTATTTACCCCACAATCTCCATTTGGAGGTTTCAAAGAGTCTGGAATTGGTCGTGAAAGGTGAGTTATCTTAGAATAATATTTTTTCATTTCTTTTAAGACTTCATTCATTTCAGGACATCTTATTTCTAATCAAGTCATGATAAAGAAAAAATTGTCGTTGTACATCTTTATAATAGAGTTTTTCTCTTTTCAGTGGGATGGACGCCCTCTTAGCTTACACCGAAGTGAAGAATGTGGTCGTTTCCTTACCCAAGAAGTTTTGAAGTTGAAACCAGATGTTACGACCATTTTCCTAAATAATAATTAAGCTAGTCGGTATTCCGTCTATATTAAAATAAGTTATTTAAAAGTTTAGATTAATGACAGTACTCAGTGTAATTTTACTAATATACGTATTAACACAACATATACAGTATCGGTCCTAAATCAGAGCCTTGTGGTACTCCTGATATTAGTACCAATTAGATAGACTAAACGACATTACAAGCACGTTTTGAATTCGTTCCTGAAGTAATTAAGTTACCACAGTAGGTATAGTACCCATAACAATATTTTTGGCTCATCTTAGGTTAACTGAAAAGATAGTCAACTGCAAAGACCGCTTTGTACAATATACTGATAAAAACTGGTATAGAGATGCCCGCAAAATCCGTCTTGCTCCCTATATGACGTATTGTGGTCCTGTGTTTGGTTTGTGCATACCTATGTTATCTCTGTATTACAGAAAAACAAATAAACGAATTTGGTACCATTATCATGTTCTTTGACTATTACTGTTATTAATTAGAGATTCAAACACTATTCTGGATTCTAGAGAATTATGGTAATATTACTCAATTATAAGTTACTGCAAAACGCTAAGTCGAAAAATTGAAATTGACGGTGAATCATTAATTTAATCTCTATTGTAAACCAAATTTCGCTTTCATAGTAATTTCACTAGAAGAATAAAGCACCTGTTCATAATGGTAGGTTCACACGCAGTAATTTTAACCGCCAGCGTCTCGCTCGCGATTTTAACAGTCTCTCAACAAGTTTATGAAGATACTTCTCTCGACCCATTCTCAAATCTAAATAGATAACTAGCATGAACACGCAAAACAAAGTATTAAAAAATAATGCAAGTACATAAGAAATAAGACACCGCCTTCTGTTATAAAAATATTTAAATGAATGTTTTCTTCCAGAATCATTTCAAAATTTGATTCTGAAATTCATAAACCATCAATTAATTATTTACACGCTAGCTATTTCCAGCGGCTTCGCCCGCGTAGAAGTCGGAAATGATACCACGGGAATGTTCTAAATGGATTAAAAGTATTTTATGTTAACACATAGGATACTTTTCACCAAACAGGAATTGCCAGACTTGAATATAGCACGCATGTAAAATGTTTCAAAGAAGTGCCCTCCCAAATATGAACGGCGCGCGCCGCCCGCGCCGTACACACACCGGAAAATCTTTTACGCCTGTTACAACGGGTGTGAGCGGTTAAAGTCATTGAATAATGGGATTACATGTCTGATTATACTCAGATTAGATTAACACAGATGTTCATGATTATATCCTACTGAAACTTTGTGAAGATATTTGGATGTTTGTTAGTCAATCACGCAAAAACGGCTAAGCAAAGCTAGAAAAAAATATATGTAAGTACATGCAGCTTCTGAGAAAACTCATCCCCTACAAAGGCGACATCTATTATGGGATGATTTACCACCATGTTTATGTGAGCGCCATCTCTGTGAAATCAATGAAACTGCTAAGATGCCAGAAAAAAAATACAGATGGCGCTCATGCCACCAGCCGCTAGGTAAATATTTATCGGATCTTAACTATTGATATTTTTAAACTTCCAAATGTGTTCCACAAATATTACAAATTTTTAGAAACTTCTGAAAACTCGCAACAGAATTTGAAAATTATATAAAATTTGATTTAGGCCGGAGCAAGAATCGAACTCGGACGCTAAGTCTCGTAAGCCACGTCTTTATACCGTTGCACCATTCAGTCATTTAACTGAATGTTGAAATTTATCTTTAGATTCATAAATCATCCATCATTCATGTCGGCTGTGTTATATTTATAAAATAGATGAAGAAGATTGAGGGTAAACTTATAATTTTCTTAAGTAAAACATGACGTCCACCATCATAATTAATCGTCTGCTTGTGATGTTCGAATAACTACTTATTTAAAGAAAATTACCATGCCTCGATTGAGTAACTTTTTTAAAGTGAAAATTATCGTCCTTTGGGAACAAAAACAAAGTTTAAAGAGTATTGCTCGAGAATTAAATGTCGATGTAAGTGTAATCTATAGTAAAATCCGTTTAGATTTTCATACATATTTTTTTTCATTAGAAATCTAACTTTTTAATTTACTTCTTTATAGAGAAACACAGTTCCATATACTATATTGTAGTCTGTGCACAGTTCGTTTATGGGTGCGACGGTATCAAGAAACTGGTGAAGTGAAGTGTAACCGCCAAGGGCCACGTCCGATTGCTTACACAAATGAATCCAACCGTCATCGTGATATTGTTATTAGCCATACCACGGAATCCATTTAGAACCACTCGATCTAGCGCTATAAGACATGGCATATCGCTTACCACTGTTCGAAGACATTTACATGCAGCTGGGATCCATAATTATAAACCTGCTAAAAAAAAAAATTATCCGAAGCTCATCGTCAAGCCAGAATAAGATTTGCAACCCAATATATGAACTTTGATTGGGAAAATTAAATAGTAATTTTTACCGACGAAAAGACTTTTAAGTCCGTTAAAGATGGACGTAACATATTGTGGAGAAGACCAGGCGAGCGCTACAACTCTCAAAATGTTTTACCTTTGAGGACTAGTGGCAGGTTATCGCTGGGTAAGCAATAGTTAACATTTACCTACTCACTTGATTAAGTATAAATAACTTGATTAAGTATTTGCTAAATTATGACTCATTAGCGCTGTGAATAATAAATTAATATGTTTTTGTTAGTTAGAATTATGATTATGAATCTTTACTGGATAATAAATGTAAACAAAGCATAAAAAGAGTTTTAGCGGTGTCCACTTTACAATGACTGACGTAAAAATAAATAATTAGAACTACTGCATACTATGACAAGACAATGACATTGTCTTTTTAAATAGGTGACATTGACTTTTTAATAATACTTTTGTGTGTTTTCAGGATACTGGGGATGGATGTCTTTGACGGGTCCTGGAGAGCTTGTTGAAGCCGGCGCTCGAATGAATGGCGAACGTTATTTGGAGATCTTAAGAGACGTGATGATACCAACAGTGCGCAACGTTTACCCTGATGGCCATATTTATTTTATTCAAGATAATAGTTCGGTGCATCGGTCAAGACAGGTTATGGAGTGGTTTTCTACACAAAGAGACATAACTTTGATTGATTGGCCGTCTAAAAGCCCTGACTTAAACCCGATAGAAAATTTGTGGGGTCAAATGGTGCTTAATTGGGACTCAAGTAAAATCAGAACTAGAAAAAATTTAGATGAAGAGGTTATGAGAACTTGGGAATTAATGCGACTAAGTGACATTTGTTTTAATATGGTTAATGGAATGAGATTAAGATTAAAAGAAGTTATAGAAAGTGAAGGTTACCCACTCCGTTATTAACATAGGTTTGACCTCGCAAGTTAAAGTTAGGTTTTTATTGATAATATAAAAATTTTACCTTCAAATAAAATTTGTATTATGTTTCCTAAGACGTCCGAAGTCCATTTATGAGAGAGTACATCGTCTTTTTCCCGCGCTACTCGCCAGATGATGCAATTTCCGTCACGTAAGTCGACCTCAGCGCCACCCGTGGTCGTATCTGGAACTAACTAAACAGCACAGAGCAAGCCGCCATTCGTTTGTCATTGTTCGGCTCATAATAGTAATGATGATTATGATGGTATACACCAGGAAGAAATTATTTGGACTTCGGACGTCTTAGGAAACATAATACAAATTTTATTTGAAGGTAAAATTTTTATATTATGTGTTCAGTTTGACGTCCGAAGTCCATTTATGAGAGATCTGTTTGTTATCTCTTGGTGGCTTGCAAACGCAACAATGTGATCAATTATTTTAATAATTATATACATATGATAGTAGGTATACAAAAAGCAAAAACAAAATCATAAGTAGTTAGATTCTATAACGATCAGCATTGCTTGATTAATTATTATAAGTTTACTGTGTGTAAACCAAAACAAAAAATATCAATTTGTAACTTTAAAGAATTGGGAAAGTGACTTCTCTGATTTAGTGTTATTATTGACACCGGTATTTATTACGTCTCTAAAATAAAATTTTCTAAACGTATGTTCTTGGCGCCAGTTAGCTTTAGCTAGAATATCATTAATGGGGTACTTTTCTAAGGAGTTAAGAGATGAAACTGCTGACCTACAACTACTAGGAGTAGCGTCTATTCCCGATTCAGAAAGAACTCGTTTTATCCATCCACCTATAATTACAGTACTAGCCGGTTTACGAGGCTCCTTTGTTGTAATAAATAAGTTTGTCAAGGGACCTCTGACATTTTTTGAAATATCTAATAACGTTCTTAACCAAAATACAGCATTCGTATTTCTGTCTGGTGAAGCTAATAACGTCCAACTGGATTGTTGAAATGACGCCGAATCAGTTTTTGAGCCAAATACCGGATGTAAGGTTATTGAATCCCCATTTTCCTTAAAATGTTTTGAATCGCAATGTAAGAGAGTCAAATCGTGAACTCTACGATCTGATGCCAACAACAACAAAGTGGCAGCACGCCTAGAAACATCATAGATGCTTTGCAAATTTACATCAGTATTTTTTAAGTATTTTATTACTATTCTTGCGTCCCATATTGGCAGTTTTGGTGGAATTGGTGTAGCCAGTGATACAGCTTTCAAAATATGTCTAACCAAATGATTTGATGAGATCTTAATATCAGACAGAGTTTCACAAACTGATGCTATAGCTGATTTGTGAACAAGAATAGTACGGTAAGCTAATCGATCCTCGAGAAAAAGTTTAGCTAAGTATCGAGCTACATCGGCAGGTCCCGGACGATGACAATTTAGTTTACTTTGACTGCACCACTGTACCCATTTGCTCCATATCGGCGTATAAGTCTTGAGGGTTGAGGCTCTCCAACAAGTTGACAAAAGTCGCTTCTCCTCACCTGACTAATTTTGGGTTAGAGAGTCCCAGCCGAAATGAGCCAGGCTTCCAGCTGTAGGTTGTGCACTTGAGCTGGGGGCCGCCCGGTCATTGTGTCCACCAGTGATGACCGCAGGTCCCTGATTTTCATAGGACGAGCTAGGGCGCGGCTCTTCAAATCCGGGCGCCAAAAAGGTTTCTTGCTACTATTATGAACGTACCTTTTGCCGAATTGAGGTGGCGTAACACTCGTGGCAGCAGGGCTGGTGGAGGAAAAATCCATCCGAGGTCGTAATTCCAGTATTTGCTGAAAGCGTCGTGAAAGCAAGCGCTCGAGTCTGATAAGTCTAGAGTAACATAGTTGCACACGACGTGAGCGACATGCGACGCGAACAGGTCTATGCTTGGGGTTCCCCACTGGGTGAATATTTTGTTGGTCGCCTCGCTCAGCAGATGCCATTCGGAGCCGGCTCGATTTCGTGAGAGGTGATCGGCTTCCGTGTTGTACTGTCCCGGAAGGTGGTGAGGGACTAGTACAACATTTAGGCTGTCCGCCAGTGCCAGTAACTGTTTCGTCAGTTTTAGGAGATTTTGTGACCTCGTTCCACCCTGGTTTTTTATGTACGACAGGACGGTTATGTTGTCGCTTTGTAAGACAACGGTTGAATTTTTTAGAACGTTTGCTTCCGAAGACAATGCCGCTATTACTGCATACATCTCTTTGAGGTTGCAGTGCCACTTTAGTTGATGGCGATTCCACGTACCTTTCAGTGTTTTGTTGTTCACTAAGGCCCCCCACTGAATATCTGAGGCGTCTGTGACAAGGTAGTTCACTGGTGAGGTCCTGAGATGAATGCAAGATTTCTGACCTACATTTTTTACCCACCAATCCAGTTCTTGTCGTACCTCGTCTGTGAACTGAGTCGGATGACGTGAAGTTTTCTGAAGTTGGTTGCTGTGGCGCTGCAACGTACGGCAATGCAACCTTCCCCGGAGGGTGATGAAGGTCGCAAAGTTGAGATACCCTAAGAGGCGTTGCGCCTGCTTGAGGGTCCAACTGCCGGTTGCTAAACGAGTTAATAGGCACTGACGGATTTTGTGAATTTTCTCTGGGGGCAAACTCTTGGAGTTGGATTGCGTGTCCCAGATAATTCCCAGGAACTCTATACACCTTGTCGGTATTAGAATAGATTTTTCCATATTTATATTCCAACCTAGGGACGTGAGCAATTCTATTGCTAACTGGACATGAGCTTTTAAAGTCTCCCTGTTTTGGTGGACTATCAAGTTATCGTCCAGATACAGGACCAGGCGAAGGCCTTTGCTGCGTAACACTTCGGCGGTCCAGTTTGTAACCGACGCAAACATTTTTGGTGCAGCGGCAAGGCCAAAAGGAAGACATGTCATTTGTAGCAGCCGTCCTTCGTAGCTTATGCGAAGAAATCTGCGATGTTTTTGTGAAATTCGCAAATGATAATAGGCTTGGGTTAAGTCTAGCTTGACCATCCAGTCGCCCGTTTGTAAAAAATTGGGCATGCGGTAATGATGGAAAAGATGAAAACGTTTTGGTAGCAAGAAACGATTATCGCTTTCAGATTGAAAATAACCCGTTGCTTTCCACTGCTTTTCGTTAAGATGAAAAGTGGGGATATGAAGGATGGAGTTAAAGGTGCGGACTCGAGAATGCGATTTTGAATAATGGCTTGAATTTCCAACGACATTGCTGAAGATTGTGGAGTTTGAAATTTCTTCATGACGTCCAACGTTGGAAGAATAAGCGGTGGTGTCTGAATAAATGGAATGCGAGCCGCAGAAATTAATTTGAGAATCATTTTGGGTGGCCCGAATTGGGCCCACACTTCGCGGTAATGCATCAGACAACCGCCCATGAACACCGAGTCATTTGCGCCTATTCCTGTTAACTTCACCTTTTCGCCCCCCTCCTTTCTTTTGATCGTCAAAATGTTGCTTTTTAGCCTTTCCGTGCTTCGTTTTATTTTGTTGAAAACGAAAGGGCTTTTCACGGGAAGTAGAAGCGACCGGTGACTTTGGACGCACCGGTGATTTAGACCGTCCGGAAAATTTAGAACCGGGCAGAGGCACTGTTTCCTTATGTAACTTGTCAATCCCGCCTATTTTTTGTATAGAATCCGATAAATTTTGGGGATTGAACATATATTCCGCGGAAGGTGGTATTTTTTCAATATCTTCGCGTATGTATTTACATTTCAAACCTTTAAGGAGCGCCTTACGTCGTAGCTCCAAAACCTCTGCACGCTTCCCGCAAATCATTTGTAAAATGTCGTGAGAAATATTTTTGTAATCAGACTCATTTCCAAATAAATCTTTAAGCTTATTGTAAATTGTAGTTGACGTAAGCTGTGCATCAGGTTTTGCAGACCAGTCTATAAAATTTCGCAACGCTACATTCACGGACTCATTTTGGGCTAAAAAGGCATTTGACAAGGCAGCAAAGCTACGTTCCATCTGATGCCATCTAAGTGGCGCAAAAGGATCCTCAAAACGCCTCATTTCACTTTCAGTTCAGTAAACGCCGGAACGGCCACATATTTCTTTTGAACCTTGTTGTATCGCACAGAGTTCCAATCCACGGAGTCAAACCTTTGCATAGAAGCTAACTTCGCGACACGACCGGGATTAGCTAAAGGTACGGATGGTTCTTTGATGGATACGTTTAGCTCGGCAATATCATTAATTTCGAATGACGGCCGTGAAAACGGATCGTCTATCGGTATATTTACTGGATTTGATGCAGGCGCCGCAGTGGAACACGAAGCACTCGGCTGCATTGCAGCGTAATTCGCACAAAATAAAGCATTAACATGACTCACCAGCTGTTGCGATAATACTTCAAACCTGCGATCTATTTCTCGTAAGGACTCGTGTGACCGGGACCGGCGCCGTCTTTTTGAAGGCGGTTCATCCTCTTCGCTTGAACTGGATGCTGAAGATCTTGATTCACTAGACCGCACAAGCGCGTCAACACTCTTTCGTATCCCGGCGGAATCGCGATCGTTGAAAACATCCGCGAGATTATCGACGCTCGGTTCGGTAATTTTATCGTTCATTTTTTTAATCTCGAAAGTTAAAATATATTTTTTACAGAAATAAACAAAAACGGACGTTTGTTAAGTTTTATGAATTTAAAATCTAACGACATGCGCGCGGTAGGAAAAACGACGCAACAATGACAAACAAATGGCGGCTTGCTCTGTGCTGTTTAGTTAGTTCCAGATACGACCACGGGTGGCGCTGAGGTCGACTTACGTGACGGAAATTGCATCATCTGGCGAGTAGCGCGGGAAAAAGACGATGTACTCTCTCATAAATGGACTTCGGACGTCAAACGGAACACATAATAGTTTTTTGTAAACAGTTTTGAAAAATCTCGAGAGATGTAAATTGTTGTTCTGTTTGTTTCAAACGTAACCTGTTGGTTCTCTTGTGAAATTATCAAAACTGAATTAAGGTAATCTAAGGTCTGATTTTTTTAATAGTCAGATAACATAAATGTAGCTGAAGAATAAATCTGACAGTTTGACATATTTTCTATGCAAAAGTTGTCAAATCGCAATATTTATTCCTCAGGTAAAAATTATCTGACTATTAATTATTGCCATATGACTAATAAATAATACTACCTACATACATAAGTGAATCTCCTTTATTCCGAAAGACATAGCACCTCCTTTTCTCAACCCGCAACACCCCGCTATCGCCCAACATCAACATATTTAGGCAGCCCTGGCGGAAACCAGCTGCCTAAATATGCTGTATTGTTATCGTAAACTTACTTGTGGAATCGATGTCATTAACTACAGAACAATAACTTTCACAGAGATTTTCCTTTGATTGATTTCACAGAGATGGCGCGCACGTAAATATCGTAGTAAAGTCCTTTAAAAGATATAGCTTTTTAAATTTTTCTAGGGGGTGAAGTGTCTCTGGTGACAATTTTGTATTGAAAATAATGTAAATAAGTATTGGTGAATGGGTATCTTGCACGATTACTTGTGGAATTGTTTTCTATAACTACAGAACAATAACTTCATTGATGTCACAGAGATGGCGCTCACGTAAACATGGTAGCATATAATCCTATAATAGATGTCGCCTTTGTAGGGGATGAGTTTTCTCAGTAGCTGCATGTACAAGCGAGCGCGTGGGTTATTGTTAGATGATAAAAAAAGATATGATATTGGTTCTAAGTGACTTTGAAACTCAAAGTAGTCTAGAAATATTTTGTGATTTTTCTGTGCGAGTCCTATTATATTTAAAAAAAAACTTATTGCTCAGCGGTGTAGACAAGCAACCAAGGTTTCAGTGTTGGAGGTAGTTCGAGAACAGGCCCATTATACCGTACACCTACGGAGCTATCTTCGATAAACCACTATATTCTTGTTACGTCAACACTGGCATGTTTGGTGGCTTTAGATTTAATGTACTTTCGCCCACAGGCAGCCTCTCGCAATAAACAATGGTTACGTAAACAGTTCGTCATCTGTAAACGGGAACGAGAACGAAGAGGGAACGTTTACCTACTATCATTACCTAAATAACTACCAGTGGCGTATCTAGTCCTAAAGGGGCCCTGTATCCAGGTTTTGTTAAGGGGGCCCCTTACAAATCTTAATACAGGGCCCCCTTTTTACCCCACTGCGGCCAAGCTCAAAAAGTCGATACCCTTTTATATTCATTCGAAAGAAAACAGCATCCTGACTCCGGAGGTTAAACCAAGAGAAAGCAAGAGCAAGCGCAGCGCGCTCGAAAATTCGAGCACTCGAAGCTTGGGGCATCCTGACTCGGATAGATAAAATTTTCTGATTAATATAACTAAATTAATGCAAACGCTTATAAAAAGTTATCCTGCTCCTGTTGAAGCCTTTGTAAGACAAACAAATCACGTACATTATCATATTTTTACCATGTTTTCATTCTTAACGAGTCTCTCATCAACAAGTTTGGAGGTGTTGAGTAATATTCTTTTTAACATGCTGTACAATAATGTCGGGGCTCTAGGGGGCCCAGTAGCTTGGGGGCCCTATATCATTGATACGACTGATACGGTGGGTTGTAGCTACGCCACTGATATCCACGTATCTACATTTATCTGTTATGAAAAGACAATTATGCTGTGTGATAAGAGCCATGTAATTAACCCTGATAAAGGTAGTGGTGTGTTTGAGTGTTTCAGGGTTATCGATTCTTTATCTCTGCATTATGTTGTTGAAGTTTTACCTTGAATCTGGATAATGGGTAGCTGTTGCTAGAGCTACTGTTTTCAATAAGGTTTTGTCCTTTCTTGACTTTTTTTGCTGTTTTTAGGCATTTACTATTTACACGCTAAGAACGAGCAAATATGAAATGTATAGTTTCGAGAGAGTAATTTAAGAAGATTAAAGCAACAAGAAAAACATTGTCGCAAGTTCTGGAACAGAAAAGTAGACAAGCGACTAACTTCCATCAACTTGCATAGGGCGCGGACTCGATTCCCTTTAATAGGATCTTTAAAAAAGACCAGTCAGCAACGTAACATCACGCCTTGTTTCCCAGAAGTGTTGGGCATAGGCATATAGGCACCCAAATTTTGCCAATTATGTTTAAAGCCCATGTAATAGGGGGCGAGCCTATTGCCATCAACCGGGCACAAATCTAAATTCCGGGCTGCTTTTGAAAATTTGTAGATAGAAAAACCCCAATAACACTTCTCCCGACCTAGGAATGGAACCCGCGACTTGGAAACTACCCGCGACATGAAAACTACCCGAACTTGGATAACGCCGGCTGGCGCCATCTAGTTTTAAAATATTGACGTGTAAAAGTATCGAACATTCAAATCGAGAACCGTAGACAAGCGTTTTGTCGTCGGAAGAGTAGACAAGAATGACGTTTACGTATAAACAGTTGATACAGTTTTTCACCGAGAAATGTAGACAAGCGATTTCTATTCTACAGTGGAGTAGGAATAGAAAGCGTGAAGCTAAGCCTGTAGCTGTTATATTAAGGTTTACCTGGTTTTTGCATTGTGTTTAAAATCTAAAAATAGGTTAATAATTAGAAATCAGTACCTCCATTACCTACGTCAGGTCTTGTTTGATAACAACACAAATGTCATTTTCAAACCTTATCACTGAGAGCTTTAATTGATAAGGCGAAGATGTTGAAGATATGTATTTTAGGCCATGAGTTGCAAATGTACTTCGTACTTCGAACCTACTAAATTATAGATAATAATTGCGTTGCAGAGAACTTCAAAACTCTTGCTGAAACTGCCTGATCACTCTATAATTTTTCCAATGTACGCAATGGGCTCCTCTTCGTAAGAGAGGCTGGGCCAGCCACCACGCAGGCACATTGAGGTGTTGGTGGATGCTGAACCTGATAATCGTGGGAAATAGTATTTATTTTCATTATCTTTTAGGAAAATGATACCTTAATTTTTCTATTTACTGTTTTAATAATATTATGAAACCAAAGTGAAAAAGTAAAATACAGCTGTTTTTATTAAAACAAAATAGTTATTATGTGAAGCATATAGCATTGGTTTAAAGAAGCACCCAAGATTTTGCCGTATTTACGAGAATCACGTCCTCAAGAATTCCCGATTTCTTCCAAAGGTTGGTGAAGGTAGTTTACCAGAGTAGAGCGGCGAAGTGGAACTATCCGAGGCTCTTGGTAGGATAGTTTCCACTTTATAATTCTTGGGTGTGAGAACGTGTCATTTTAACGCCCAAAAATTATCAAGCTACAGCGATCAATCATATTATGAGGTGATATGAAATCACAAGATGGCGCCACACTTTACCCCGTCGAATTTCTGAATTAACTTAATTCTAATATAAAAAATATCCCACCGCCTAATTAATATGTTGAACATACATTTTCATAAGTAAACCGTCATAAAAGCTAAACTTTTTTTAATATAGCGACATACAACATTATTTTTAGTAAATACGAAACCTGATTAAAGTTTGTTCAGAATAAGTAACTGAAACGATTCCAATTATTTTACACCATCTTTTATTTTTTCCCAAAAATGTTTTGCAATTGTGATAGAAAATGTTATCATATCCCGATTAATTACAAAACAATCGCCGTACGGTTAGGTAACTACTGCCTAATTATTATCAATAAGCACAAGACGACGCTGCACGCGCTGCCGCGTGTTGACCATGTTTATGTAGACAACCAGGTAGCATAATAAGCTTATAACTTTGTGATTTTTCATGATACAGTATTGAAATTTGGTACATAGATTATTTACATAAAAATACTAGACCCGTGTTTCGGGTTTCGCATATAAGAAAACTAGGGTTGTATTATTAGGTAAACATTCCATTTAAAAAGTTTAAATTTCATTCACTGTAACTTAAATCAAAAAAGGAAAAGGAAAAGAAGAAAAAAGGTTTTCATATTACGACTTCAGGTGCTCCACTAAATATTTACTAAAATGTTTATCTTTGTAACTTTGTTGTGTCGACTGGGACACCACAGTGTCGTTGTTAAGTTTTTTCAACCTTTAATCCTTTGTGGTCTATTATTTAATAAATATAAGTAATTACAAATTATTCACGAAATGTCTGTAATCGCAATACGAGCTACGGCTGATGGTCTGTGAGAACAGATTGACCTCACTTTAGTTTTTAATACTTATATTTGTTTACAAATTCCTAGACTTATTCTACAGTTGTTTCAAGACTACCATGAAACCTAGGATTTTTATTTGGCGCATTCCTGGTCCCTTCCTGTCGACCCGCAGACACTCGCATATTCTCCATGAATTAGCGAACACTCTTCAAAGCAAAGGATAATAAAATTAGGTGGACACCGTTACACGTTCGTAGACTATGCAACTTGTTACGAGCAAAAAGATGTACACACTAACCGCAATTCTTTTCATTGAGATATGTATGGGTATGCATAAAGAATCTTTTAAAATAATTGTTTTTATTTACGTTAGCTACGGAAACATTTCTTTTGAATTTAACTAAGTCTATACATATTTTTGGTCGCGAATATACTTAGTATAACAAGATTTCACTCAAAGCGTACATAATAATACGTTTATACTTATGGTGCTATTATTAGATAACGATTTATGTAAATAGTATCTTCCTAGCTACGTGCTAGATTACCTTATCAGATGAGATTCCACTTAATGTGCTATACACCATTCTATGCGTGCCTGATGCCACTCATTAATGCTTTTGAGAACGTTCAACATATCTATTAATTATGCTATAGAGACATTTGAACAATCATTAATCACAACTCACTGATTGGTACAGTTGCATGCCTGACTTCTTCAATCGTACTTGATTTTTGTAATTTTAAGTTAGTCTAGTAAAAGGACGATGGACCCGAAAGGTTCTGGAGTGACGACCGCGTACTGGAAGACGTTGAAGGCGTTTGAAGGCCTCTCACAAGGTGGACCTGCTGAAGGCCGCAGGAATCCACTGAATGCGAGAAGCACAGTACCGGTCGAAGTGGCTGTGTTTGAGGGACCTATGTCCAGCAGTGGACCTGTTTCCACTGAAATGATGAATGATGATGATAGAAAAAGCAAAGCGTAATAAGGCTGTAATACACAAGCTATTAATAACCATGTTTGATGAGATGTAAGTATTAAGGTGTGCACAGACTATGTAACATGTTATACCTATAACTTGTGTTTTATAACACGTCCACATTATGTAACCTTGTTATTCAACATTGCAACATAAAACAATACTGAACACAGAACATAGAACATAGAATAACAATGCAACATAAAAATGTTTTATATCCAATGTCGTTTGTCGTTCTTCAGTGCTATCCACAATGTCGAGACGAGTGGACGTTTTCCTAGCTGCGGCAGACTGTTGTACTTTTTTAAATAACAAAAGAGCAAAAAACGTAGATGCTGCGTTCATCGTTACACGTTACTATGTAAGTCATATAACATTGGTGTAAAAATTAATAAAATGTTTTACAACATTCAGTGTCCACATTATCTGAAACATGTTATATAACAATGTTGTATAGGATGTTATGTTACTTAGTCTGTACGCACCTTTAGATATGCTTATATTATAGGTAGCATGCTCTCCGTGTGTGTATATAATTAAAATCATACTCTTTCATAATCACATGCTATTGTGTCCTACTAAGATGCTTGAACTCAGAATGATTTTGAGTTTCCCAGCGAGGTAGTTGCGTAACACACTAACAGTAGGAACGGGTTTCGGTTTGACCGTTCAACAACATTCATTGCGTTATTTACGTTGCTGAGCAGACAATTTTTTCGAACATTATGAAGCAATGGATAGCAATAACCTTCAAAATGATTCAGATTCTGATTTATTTGTATGGCAATTTGCGAGAGACCTATGTTTAGTAGCGGACCACAACATGCTGATGTAGGCGTTGTCAAGTTAAAACGAATCTATCTCAATCTACCAGGAAGAAGTCAATTTATACCCATTATTTGTTGTTATTACCTTTATGATAGTGAACATGTAACCATGAATGTGTTTATGTAGGTAGCAATCATTATAGACATTGATATCGCTTGTCATGTATAGGGCTTCCATTACGTAATTACGCAATTACGTAATTACGGACAGATTTTAGAAATCTCACAAATACGTAACTGAAGAGCTGCAGTCCGTAATAACGTAACTATAGGATAATATTAATTAATTTAGGTACCCATTTATTTAGTTCTATAGTTTCTGCCTACTCCATGGGAAAAAGGCATGGGTTTATCTGTGTATTTACAATTTACCTTAATTTAGTTAACCTACGACTTACATTATGACAACACCAAAACCCTTTCTGTGGGTATCCCCCGAATTCCCGGGGTTTATTTTATAACTTCCAATTTGAGTCCGCAAGATTTAATTTCTTAGTCGTACAGAATAGAGTTCATTGTTGACCAATCGGGAAACGAAGGGAATCCCCGTTGGTTGTGGATAGTTCGGTACGTAACACAATCAAAGTTTATAAGTGTTTCGCAAGTATTTGATCTACCGCGTAGATAATAAAGTTTAATATTGTGGATTGAGCAAGCTAAGGGAACTCCCTACATTTTTCTTTACTTTCGTGAATTTAGAAACAATCTCAATACTCGGTACTCAGTCGTCTTACGTACACCTGCGAGATACTGTCCTGCCTGGTCTAAGCTTATTTTATTGACTTTTGTGATTTTGTGTATGTGCCGCAAAGTTTGACGCTTGGTTTTCAGAAGCTTTTCATTACAAGTTTCTAAGTAGATATCACCATACACGAGTAGAGTTAATTCAACGAAAATGTAAGTACCTATTTTAACATTACTTTACTTGTCTACTTACTTTGTTTCTAGGGTAAAGTGTGAGAGTTTATACATATAATTTAGTAGTTGATTTTATATTGTTGACGGCACGGTTGGCGCAGTAGTTGAGTGATTGGCTGCTGCGCTGCGGGTCACGGGTTCGATTCCCGTACGGAACAAATATTTGTATGACCTACAGATAGGTGTTCCGGGTCTGGGTGTCTTGTGTATGTTAGTTTACATGATTGTGAGTGCACCCACGATACAGCAGTAATTCCTAGTGTGGTGCGACGTTTAAAAAAAAAAAAAAAATATGTGCGATTTTATTTTATTGTTGCTTGTTAGATGTCTGTGCAAATAGACATTGATTATGAGTTCACGGTACGTATGTAAATGTATCCCGTTTTAAGTGTAGTGCCTAACTATAGATGCTATTTATATGTATTACCTAACTATTAAATTATGAAATATTTATATATTGTTTTAGGTCTGCAGTAAAGAAGACTATTTATAAGGAGTTTTTGAACAAACGCACACAATCAGCTATATGGGAACACTTTTTGAGGGCTGAAAATGGGCAAAGTGTCCAATGTAAACATTGTCAAAAAAATTTGAAGACTCCTGCTGGTGCTACTGGAGCACTACATACACATATGCGTGCTAAACATATTGGCGAGATGTCACAAGAGCAAGATGCGCAAAGGGCAAGTACTTCATCGTGCTTTCAAGCAAGAAAAAGTTTAGAACCTCCATCGAAGAAAACTAAACTAACGGATTACTTTTCCACTGAGTATTCCTTGGACGTTATAGTGACTAGAATGGCAGCATTGGATGGCATCCCATTAAGCAAATTTTGTACTTCTGAAGATCTAAGGTATGTTTTCAAAAAATCTGGCTATGATCTACCGAAATCTCCTTCAACTATTACCAAAATTGTCCTGGAACAGAGTTGTGCCATAAAAAAACAATTAATAAATCAGTTTAAAGATATGAAGTCCCAAAAAAAACGGTTTACTATAACGTTTGATGAATGGACCTCTACCCGGAACCGGAGGTATATGAATATAAATATTCATAATAAAGACCTAGAACCAGCTAAATATAAAAATTTAGGACTAGTAAGGATAAAGGGTTCAATGCCAGCTCACGTTGGAACTGTACTGTTAGAAAATCATCTAAATGACTTTTATTTGAAACTTGAAGATATAATTGCATTCACAACGGACGGAGCCAGTGTTATGGTTAAAATGGGCAAAAATTTTGATGGTCACCATCAGTTGTGTTTTGCTCACGGAATACAACTTGCAGTGCTGGACGTATTATATAAGACACGGAAAAGTACAACTACTGAACCAGAACTAGAAGATGAAGCTTCAGATACTGACACTGAAGAAATTGAAGAAAACGATGGCGGACTTTTCATAGAAGTACCTAGAGTTCTAGAACCAGAGTTTCTGTACAAAGATATTATAGTAAAAGTAAGAAAACTTGTTAAATCATTCAAAAAATCACCACTGAAGACCGATTTGTTGCAAAAATATTCTTTACAAGAGCATGGTAAAAGCCTCGATCTTATACTAGACTGCAAAACGCGATGGAACAGCTTATCAGATATGGTTGGACGATTTCTGAAATTGAAATCAAGTTTATTTAAGGCTTTATTAGACTTAAAATCAAATATAAGTTTCACAGACACAGAAATACAAGATCTACATAACATTCATCATAGTTTAGATATAATAAAAACTACAGTGATGGCATTGTGTCGCCGTGACTCGAATTTGTTAGCAGCAGATGCTGCGCTTCAGTTTATGTTAAATAAGCTTGATGCTCAGTCCAATGGGCTCAGTGACAAGCTTGCTGTATCCCTTAGAAAAAGAATAAAAGAAAGGCGAACAAATGTGTCTGGTGTCTTGCAGTATTTGCATAATAATGAAGAATATTATAAAACCGAAGAAACAGAAACTTTTACAAAACCGACGTCGGATTATATTAGAACATATGTTGCAAACTTATTAGAAAGGCTCAAATTTACACCGCCTACAAGTACACAAATGAGTTTAGATTCCGAAGCAGATGACAATGATGCTAATGATGGTTGTGGCGACGAGTTGACTGTTGCACAGCAACTAGAAAAAGAAATACAGAAAACTATGTCTACAGTAAACAAATCTGGAGTAAACACAGATCTTGAATCCATCATCAGAGTTGAAATGTGTATCTACGATAGCACTGGCGGCGGTCGTGAAGTTTTCCTAACAGCAGCTTATAATTATTTACTATGTATAATGCCTACTAGTGTTGAAGCAGAACGGGCATTTTCTTCTGCCGGCTATCTTTGTTCTAAACTAAGAAGTTCCCTTGGTGACAGAACATTGCATTCGTTATCATTTATGAGATCATATTATCAAGAACAAAGATTGGAAAAATAACCATATTTTATATTGTTTCTTACTTTTAAACCATTTGTGCGTGGTACATGTTTTGTTTGAATTGTTGATTGAGTTTAGTCAAAATCAAAATCGTCAAACAAATCAAAATATTACATTTTGATTTGATTGACGATTTTGATTTTGAGTTTAATTTTAAAATTATAATTTTAATCTATAATTTACTTTTAATTCCTTAATATTATAATTTTTTTCATTTGAAGTTGTTTGATTTTTTACTTCTAAAATACGTAATAAGCCCAGAATTTATCGTGCTTTAAAAAATCAAAACAGTTAAGTACGTAATTACGTAGTTACGTAATTGAAGCATCAAAATGCGTAACTAGTTACGTAATTAGCAAATCCGTAATTTTGGAAGCACTAGTCATGTACCCTTTGTCTACGGTATCATATGACTAATCATTATGGTGTGGCCTGCAATTACCGATAGTACCATGAAGGCTCTGCTGTTAGTGTGTTACACAATTACCCCGCTGAAAAACTCAAAAGCATCCTGATTTCAAGCAGATGATTTCTTAGTACTGCCAGGGGTGCGAACTGTTCAAAAGACATACCGTGGTGCCTGGCACACAGGCAACTGAGGGAACATGGGTGGGTTTTAGTCAGTAAAACTTTGACGCGCCCTCCTGCTCCTTCCAGAGCGGGAGAAGTCATTTGATGATTTCCCACCCTCCAAAAAAAAACCCTACGTCAACGGGAGAAGTTATTTGATGATTTTTAACCCAAAAAATAAAAAAAAACAAAGCAACAAGTTGGGTTTTTAAGTAAAGGATGATTCTCATTACACCGAGCCGTGTCCGGGCCGGGGCCGGATCGGAGCCCGTCCGTGCTGCACGTTTATATTACACCGGGTTATAAGACGGAGGGGACGGGGCGTGTCCGTGCAACAACCGTGGTGTAAACGAGCGTCGTCCGGGCCGTCGACGGAACACAGATCATTCACTGTGCAATATAAACTGCTTCATACAAAATATATGTGAAGTTTCAAATCCGTGCCCCGTCCGGGCATAGCCCGGTCTAATGAGAATCATCCTTTACTTAAAAACCCAACTTATTGCTTTGTTTTTATTTATTTTTTGGGTTAAAAATCATCAAATTACTTCTCCCGTTGATGTAGGGTTTTTTTTTGGAGGGTGGGAAATCATCAAATGACTTCTCCCGCTCTGGGTGGAGCAGGAGGGCGTGTCAAAGTTTTACTGACTAAAACCCACCCGTGTTCCCTCAGTTGCCTGTGTGCCAGGCACCACGGTATGTCTTTTGAACAATTCGCACCCCTGGCAGTACTAAGAAATCATCTGCTTGAAATCAGGATGCTTTTGAGTTTTTCAGGGGGTATATGTGTACTGCAAACTGCGGATAAAGAAGTAGTACAGTATGCTTATGGCTTCACGAGTAGTAAAAATGTTGGCCCGACATAAGATGAAACCTAAGTTCTTTCGGGATTTGTTGAAGGTCTGTATTATTATATAGGTATACCGACTTTTGTCTAGGTCATGACCGCGCATTTACTAATGTTTAGGTCGAGATTGTTAATAGTGCTCCAAGTGTGAATGTTGTCGATTTCGATTTGAAGTTTGGCCGTATCACTAGAGTTAGGTACTGGAAGAACAACTTTGATTTCTTTAGCATATAATAAGACTTTGGAGTGTTTTACATAAGTGGGAAGATCGTTAACTACTACAAAAAAGCTTATAAAAGAGGGGGCCCGAGGTTAGTGCTCTGCTCTATGCCAGAAGTGACTAAGACAAAATTGAAAAGATTGCTGACCTTTTATTGCAAAACAGTTGAATAAAATGGATTTTGCTTAAAACAATCTCACTTAGGATACTGAACCACCACTTTTCATTTATAAAGTTAATAAATAAATAAATAATTAGTGTGGTATTGAAGATAAAAAAGGAAATCAATTAGGTACCTAAATATTATCTTATCAAGCCTTAGCCTGCCGTTGACATGTTGCAATCACGATGACATGCCAAATAAAAATGGTTGACTAGGGCTCGTCATCACTGCATATTATAAATAAAAGAAAGTCCCTCGCCGCTTCTGTTTGGCTGTCTGTCTGTTCGGGATAAACTCCAAAGTAGGTACTGAACGGATTTACATGCGGTATTCACCAATAAACAGAGTGATTCATGAGGAAAGTTTAGGTGTAGATATTATTTGTTTCAGTTTATCAAAGCGGGCGAAGCCGCTGGCAAAAGCTGGGCTGCTAAAAAATGTACCTTTGCTCGGTCTGTCTATTTTATATTAAATCAAGCAATAAATTAAAGCACTTTTTATGCAAACGTGCCATTTGCTTAATCTACGTATTTTTGAAATTATCGATTCGGCTTCAAATAAATTAACTTCGTGCGAGTCCGGGACATAGAAAATATTATAATATTTAAGTCAAAAAAATTAAATTCGTGCGAATCGACTAATAGGCCGATTAAACTTTTTTAGTATTTAGCTTGTTGACTTAAAATGAGGTTGTTAAAAAAAATACAATCAATTTAAATCGTCCGTATATTAAAATCACAACTAACTATTGACTTTTGTATGAAATAGATGTAACACGGCAAAATGACGTAGGTTGTCAATTAATTTGTGCCCCGACTATACCTACGTGAAATGTCGTCCAAACCGCGGGCAAATAGCTAGTTACTACTTGGACTATGTACTAAAAACATATCTCGAAATAAAAATTCTAACACAGTAAGCATGATACAGCACTTTTCGTCAACTAAAAATATTGTGTAATATTGCACAGTGTTTTCGGTATGAACCCGAAATAGCCGCGGCTAAACTCGGGATAAATATTTGTGCAGATATCCTCTGGGACAAGTAAAATGATAATTTGATTCTGGATGGATTGAATCTGTCTAAGGGAGGCAGAAGGATGTTTTTTTTTTGGGTCAGTCATCGTCAAATAACTTCTTCCGCTCTGGGTGGAGCAGGACGGCGTGTCAGACTTTTACAAACTCAAACCCACCCGTGTTCCCTCAGTAGCCTGTATGCCAGGGCCTGCGGTATCTCTTTCGAACAAACCCGCACCCCTGGCAGGCATCGGCCCTTGCGGACCCCACCGGTGGTTGCTGACATCTCAGCGGCCAGATCGACGGCGCGCGTGGAACACAACGCGCCGTCGATCTGGGCTTGGTCCTTACCGGACAGCGAGCTACCCATTACTCGCCGTCCGCAAGCTCACGCCTACGGTGGCCGGAAATCGTGTACGTTACCTCAGCAAGAAAGTGTCTCCTAGAGTTATATGAGTAGAACGTATAATGTGTGCCTTATCTGCTGTAAATGTGCCCCCACATAAAAAATGTGTGCCCCCTGTCGTTTTGGAGAGAAACGGAAAAAACGATTCTTGCTGGGGTAACGTTTTTCTAGCAGGAAAATTCTAAACGAATGATCGGAGAGAGAAAAATTGTGCATGGCCAGAGAGCTTATATGTGTGCCAAAATGTGCCCCCAAAAATTAAATCTGTGCCCCTTCAGGTTTTCGAGATATTGCATTTCCTGCTGGAGTAACGTTTTGATAAATCGTATATCTCTAAAACTATTGCATGTGCCCCTGTAGAATAAACATACACGAGTAGCTCTTAATGTGTGCCCCTTAGTGCCCTAATTAGATTTAAGAAAATATTTATAGTTTTCCAGTTATCGCGGTTTAATGAAAACTCGAAAAAACATCGCAGCGCCTAAATGAGACAAGGCACAAGTTCGCTGAAAACTGTATTCGGTCCTTCTTGACGCTATTAATAACCATATAAAGTTTCAAAACTGTTCATGCATGCGTTTTTGAGTAATCTTGCTAAAAGTCAAAACGATGGTGTCATAACTTTGACGGCAAAATACAAGGAAACGGCTCAATCCCAGATGTGTAGGTGTAAACCAAAATCTTGTGCATTATGTCAAAAATATATGGTGAAAATATTCAGCTTGAAATGTTTCGAATTAAGTTAATATTAACAAAAAACCAAAATATGTAAACAACGGCTGGTTATCCGACCAAATTCCAATGACTACTAAAAAGCGACTGATTCATACATATCGATGAACTTCTTTATTGGACGTATTATACCTAGCTTAGGTATATTATACCTAGCATATTATACCTAAGCTGTTGTCCGTACAGTCGCGTTCAAAAGTTTTGGGGGCTAATTAAAAATATATATTAAATGCACCTTGTGACAATATTTAATGAAACAGCTTGTTGATGTGGAAATTATTATTTTTATTCCCTTAATTTTAATTCTTAAAGTAATTATTGCATCAAATCACAGATTAAATTTCCCACCTATAAATATTATAAATTATTTGCACGTTGTGTAGTCGTTATTATTTAAATCACAGATCAGTTTTTCATCTAAGTTTAACATATAATTCACGGCTGTAAGACATATGTAGTTACAGAATTATGAGCATCAAAATCACCAATACAACCCTCCAAGTTCATAAAGGCGTAGGAACAAAAAAAAAAACCAGAAAAAGTCATTCCTACAGCTTTATGAACTTACAGCCGCTAATAATATTTTAATCAACATACAACCCAGCACTGGCCTGCAAATTGCAAAAACGCAAGAAACTTTGAATTTCGAGGGCTGGTTGGAGATTCCCCTTACTGATGAAAAACTTACTGTTAATTTATCTAACCTACAGCTTATCAATAAATAGCTTATCAAGAAACAGCTAGTAGAATATAATCCAATAACAACTTTATTTTATTGCTTATTACTTTTCTACTTCAGTGTACTCAGGCACAACACGTTGGGCACGCCACGATTGCGGCGGTAAGTCCCCTCTTTGAGGAGTGGTTCGAGAGACGGCATGGTGTCCTCACCTTCCGCCTGACGCAGGTCCTCACCGGACACGGTTGTTTCGGGAGGTTCCTGTTTCGGATAGGGCGGGAGGAAACGCCCGGGTGTTTCCACTGCGAAGATCGCCCTGAGGACACGGTGGAGCACACGGTGGCGGTCTGCCCTGCTTGGGCGGAGCACCGCCGTGTCCTCGTGGAGGAGATCGGCGGCGGCGATCTCTCGCGTCCGGCCCTGGTCCAGGCCATGGTACGGAGCGAGAGGGCATGGGGAGCCGTCACCTCCTTCAGCGAAGCAGTGATGCTGGCGAAGAGGGAGGCGGCGCACGTGAGGGAGAGGCAGCATATGCGCCCTCGCGACCCCAGCCGCCGCAGGATACGGAGACGCCCTGGGCGTCGGGAATCCCAGGCCGATTTCCGGCCACCGTAGGCATGGGCTTGCGGACGGCGAGTAATGGGTAGCTCGCTGTCCGGTAAGGACCAAGCCCAAGTCGACGGCGCGTTGTGTTCCACGCGCGCCTCAAAGAGATGTCAGCACAAAAAGTGATGGGACCCGCAAGGGTCGATGCCTGCCAGGGGTGCGGGTTTGTTCGAAAGGGACGCCACAGCCCCTGGCTTAAGGGCTACTGAAGGAACACGGGTGGGTTTTAGTCAGTAAAAGTCTGACACGCCCTCCTGCTCCACCCAGAGCGGCAGAAGTAATTTGATGATTTCCCACCCAAAAAAAAAAAAAAAAAAAAGGCACAACACGTATGAACCAGTTAGTGAGTAAATTAAGAAGGTCATGGATATGTATGAATCCGTCGCTTTTTAGTAACCGTCGGATAACCAGCCGTTGCTTACATATTTTGGTTTTTTGTTAATATTAACTTAATTCGAAACATTCTAGGCTGAATATTTTCACCATATATTTTTGACATAATGCACAAGATTTTGGTTTACACCTACACATCTGGGATTGAGCCGGTTCCTTGTATTTTGTAGTCAAAGTTATGACACCATCGTTTTGACTTTTAGCAAGATTATTCAAAAACGCACGTGTTAGATTATTTATTTGATATTGTAATATTGTTTGGTGGATAATGTCATCTGTCACATTAACGAACCGTTGAACAAATGTACAAGTATCTAATTTGACTACATGTTTACAAAACTAACTGTCTTAACTTTTGAAAATAACTTGGAGGTTGCTACTATAAATGATTACGTAGTATTTAATTATACTTGTAATATATTTTATGTTTTCTATTGTTATTTAATAAAATACGTTGATTCAAATGACGGACACAATAGGATATAAAAAGGATTGTAATGACGGTATCGAGTCAGTTGCTCGGTAGACGTTCAGTGAGATAGTTCTAGTGCCGTTGTTGTGTGGAATAGATCGACCAGATGTCATGTAAGTTATGTTATTTAATATTATACTGTAATTGTTGCTTATTACAACAATATTGTAATAATGTCGAGTTATCTTGGACAAAGGTCCAAGAGTTGTAATTAAATGTATAGCAATGTAAGAGATGTGTTGATGGAATATATCAATACTGTTTCCATGGAGTTTCTTGTCCTTCTTCTCCATGAAGACCTAGCTTTGGAATGGACGACTAGCTTTCTGATTAAATAATGACAAGCCTAATTGAAATAAATGCCTAGTCTTGTCTTTCTGTGCTTTACTTCATGAAACCCTTTCCCAGAAACCATATTCATAAGAACCTTAATAAACAGTAAATAAGCAGTAACCATTCTGATATTTAAAGCTTGATAATGTATTATAAACACACACTTATAAATTCATATAGCCACTTATTCTGACATCAGAAGCGGGATAGTTCCTGGCATTTTAAAAACCGATTACTAATGCATTTTTTTTTTCTATTTTCACGACCGATGTTGGAGCTGCTGACAATCTTTTGAAAACCGTTGGTTGGCGTGTCGCTGACTTCACCGCAATAATGTTGACATCCAGCTACCCCTGACATCGGAGCTGCGGAGCTGCAAGTTACTGTGTGATCTTCGAGACTGGAACCTCAGCTGCTGTGAGAAGTATCGGGAAGCTTTCCAGGAATAAGAAGTAGCTTAAGTTGCTAAGGCCCTTAGAGGCTGTTTTATATTTACAAATGGATTAGATGATAATTCAAAGAATAAGTATTTCGAAATACTTTTATATCATTTCTATTGTTTATCGAGCATTTATTAGTATGTTTTGACTGTTAATTACTTATGTATCATTGAACCAATTGCTTTAAAATATTATCAGAGGAAACAATCGTTTGGGGAGAAAGTGAAAGAGAAAGAAAGTAGTAATTTTGAAATTCAAAAATTATTCAAGATGAAACAGTTACTTTGGGTCCGTGATACCGTGAAACAGAACTAATTGCATTGTACAATGTCATTAGGTTACTTGATAAATAAATTTGATAAAATTTGTTAAGAAATGAGTTTAAAGATGCTAAATGTATTTCCATTTGTCTTTCACCATTTCATCATTAGAAAAAATACAACCACCTAATCTGCGTTTGCTAATTAATTTCCAAACATGTAGACAAATGAGAAGTTAAAAAAATAGTAACTTTAAAACCTCAATTTGAATAATGACATAAATTCGATTTGAAAACACTACAAAAAAGATGATACTCATTGCTCCTACATAAGATTTATTTTAAAGTGTTGATACTTACTAGCTTATTCAGAAGTAGCTCGAAATCTGTCATGAATGGTATGTGACTAAAGTAGTCCAAGCATTTTTTAATATAATTGCCTTTGACGTTTGTGTTATTTTATGATATTCAGGATTAGCTTGTGAGCTTTTTATTATAAGGACATAGGTAATTATGAAATTGTATGTTGTATCCGATTGGAATTACCAATGCTCACAAGGATGAGACTTGAGAAACAGACAAATTGAATAAGTTTGTTTAGTAAAACTGAAATTAAACGGGTTTGTGAAACAAGCCAAAGTAAAAACGGGGAAGAAAAAGAAAGTAAAAATTTGTTTCCGCTGGTCGGTCATTTGCTTGGTGCAAGTCTATCCCACTAGCAGCGGGTGGAGGGGACTTGACACGTCTAGGCAGTTGGCAAAACAAAAGTAAATTAACATCACTTGGGTCATAGACCAACGGAAATATCTGCTGGGGTCATAGGCCTGGTGTTACTAGCGTACTCACGTACAGCAGGTGTGGCTTTAACATCACTTGGGTCATAGACCAATGATAACAATATAAATATTCCTCTTATTGCTTTTGAGACTTGTACTTCGAGAACGAAGTACAGTTCAGAATGGCCGTGAAAGGTATTTACAAATTTATTGGCAATTTGATGACCATTTTGGTGTATTTCAGTTTAACCGAGCATTCAAACGATACGTGGACGAGATTATATAATAGGTCTTTACCTATGAAATTGCCGTTTTGTATGAAAAAATTTAAACGATTTTTTTTCATGAATTTTTTATTTGTATTAATCGAAGTAATCACCCATGCAATCAATGCATCTTTGCCATCGCAGTGGCAGTTTATTGATGCCCTTCTTAAAGAAATCAGCTGGACGGGAGGCAACAAATTCTTCAAAGGCATTTTGTACTGCCTCTCGGGTATTCAATTTTTTTCCCGCCAAGAAGTTATCCAAATTCTGGAAAAAGTAGTAGTCTGTAGGCGCAAGGTCTGGTGAGTAGGGCGGATGACGGAGAGCTTCCAACCCCAGTTCTTGCAACTTGGAGACCGTCTGCTGTGCAGTATGAGGTCGCGCGTTGTCGTGCAGGAGCAGCGGAGACGAGCGATTGACCAATGCTGGTTGGAGATGCGCCAGCTTCTCCATCATTGTGTTCAGTTCTTCACAGTACACATCTGCAGTAATGCTCACCCCGTTTGGTAAGAAGCTGTGATGAATCACACCGGCGCTAGACCACCAAACAGTGACCATCACTTTTCTAGGGGTAAGTTTTCGTTTAGGGCATTGTTTAGGTGCTGAACCAGGATCCAACCAACTTGCTGAGTGCTTACGGTTATCAAACAGAATCCATTTTTCATCGCAGGTAACAATGCGGTTCAAAATTCCTTCATTTGTGTGTCTGTTGAGCAGTGCAAGGCACGTCTCGACGCGTACTTCGCGCTGGCGATCATTGAGTTCGTGGGGCACCCATTTGTCAAGCTTTTTTACCTTGACAATTTGACGCAAATGGACCAATATTGTTTTGACGCTAACGTCGAAAGCTGCTGCTAATTCAGCCGTAGATTGTGTATCATCAGCTTCCACAATCGCCTTTAATTCGTCATTGTCGACCAAAGTCTTCGGACGACCGCGAGGTTCATTTTTCAGGTCGAAATTTCCAGAACGGAAGCGAGCAAACCAATAACAGGTGGTGCGTTGGTTTGTAGTGTTAGCTCCGTAAACGTCGTTGATGTTGCGTGCCGCTTGTGCCGCGTTGCTGCCACGACGGTACTCATATTCCATAATTACTCGAATTTTTAACGTATCCATGATGACGAAAAAGATTGAAATGCGATGAAAATGTAACACTAATCAATAAAGAAATGACTACTTTTAGAAAAAAAAATCCATGTTTTTAAAATAAAATTAATTTGAAATTAGAATTCTTAGCCAAACAAAAAATATTTTGATTTGAAATGGCCAGTACTGCAGAACGGCAATTTCATAGGTAAAGACATAATATTATGATAATGGATAATTGTTAAAAAAAGTATTGGTCGGAGTGGCCATGTCAAATGTATGAAATTGTTAATAGAAAATATATATTTATTGAATAGTTTTCAATAATATTGTCAGGTTGACCGAGCGATGAATTATTGGACTTATTTTCATGATCACTGGTCAGTGCTGCGATGCAGATGTTAAACATGAATGACTAGCTGAATCGTTGTTATAAAAATTGTTTTGTAAACTTAATTATAGCGATAAGTGATTTATTATTTCGGAAGATAAAAAGTGTTTCGATATATAGGCAGATCATGTGCTGTCGTTTTTGTGAGACGGTAGATTCATAGGTACTTCGAGAACGAAGTACTTGTCAGTCTGGCCGTGTTAGATTATTTATTTGATATTGTAATATTGTTTGGTGGATAATGTCATCTGTCACATTAACGAACCGTTGAACAAATGTACGGTCGCGGTCAAGAGTCCATTATCATGCTAAGGGTTATATTGCTATGACTCGCGGTCCAGGCCGTACCTACAGCTGTGTGTATAAGTGATGTAACCAGACCGCACACCACAATACTCACACACCACTGCACTGTCGTCGAAAGATACAAAAAACATACCGTCGCACAGAGTACTCTGTCTCTGTCTTTACTGTGTTACGTAGTAACTACGTATGACCTTGGTCGGTTCATACCATCGCTAAAATTCATGTTCTAATATCAAGTCTCGGTAGCTCGCAGCGTATTGTCATTGATTTAGAAACACACAAGTCTGGGTTCAAATCTCCCGATGAGGTTTTTATTTTTCTTTTCAAAAATAATCTTCATCAGTTCTTTTATTATTCGTTATACGAGAATGTTTTTTTTTAAATTACTTATATTATTATTTAAACAAAGAATTAAGAATATTATGTGATTACAAAATGTTTATTCGTTATAATTTTATGAAGTAGGTATAAAAATAACTACTAATAACTTCTTGTTAACAGTTTATTTTCTCATAAAGAACAATTTATTGAAGTAAAGTAGCTAATTGGTGAACCATGATAATCAGGCTATTGTATCTTAGTAATATAATAATATTGTGCTGTAATTACTACCATGTGCGGTACTCTAAAGAAATAACATTTTTCTACGCAAATCTACCCACGTAAAAATAACAAATGCGGACAAGTTGTCACAATACAATTAAATGACTCAGTAGTACTACTACTGGAATAAATCTACTGCGATTTAGTTCTCTCAAACCTCAAAGTTAACAAATCGTATTTAATAGGACTTATTGAAGTTATAGCTTAAGTAATCATTTTCATTACGAAAAGAAGATTGAAACTAAACCTCGAAATAATCCATATTACGGATATGACACAATATTATGTGAATATTACTAAAATCAATAAAAGTCAATAATAATAAATATTTCTAATTTTTAACTTAATGTTAATGTTTATGTTTTTTGAGCTGGTTTTCAACCCTTCTGCGTGGAGTGTACGGCACACGGTTCGGAAATATGTGTCGAATAATTTGGCAAAATGTCTTGTCTTTTTGAAACCACTTGTGCTGTCGCTTTCTTTTATAAGCTGGGGTCTTCCACTTTGCTTTCGACGGGCAAGGCTACCCCCTTCCTCATATCTTTTCATCCACTGACTCACAGTATTTCACTAAAACAAAAAAGGGGTACTGTTAGGCTACTAAACAAAATACATAATAATATGTATTACTATTTAGAAACAAAATTATTTGAAATATAAATTTCTCATAAATATTTAATCTAGGAAATAAATTTACTTTGAAATTTTATATTTTTCTTCTATTTAGACGTTATGATATTTATAAAACGTTTAAAATTACTACAAGGATCAGCAGTTATACTTTAATTAAATAAGTGCTTAATAAAATAATTAAATCATAATACTCACACTCAGGCCGGTTTCATCAGATATTTGTGATATTTAAGTCCGCTTTTATGCAGCGCAATAATATTCGCTTTCATTTCTATTAATAAATTTGCTTACATTTTAAAATGAACTAGAAGACCGCTAATAGATTAAACACACGTCACTAGCACACAATAACAACCAACACCGTTCTATATGTCACGTCGAATGAGTCGTAAGTTAACTATCATTTAAATTTATTTAGGTTTCTGTGGGTATATTGATAAAGTTTTACGAGTTTAGTGAACAAGACGAACAGAACAAGAAACTATAGTCAAAAGCGATTTTTAAAACAATAAAAAGGCTAGCACACCGCGCGTGGGATTCGAACCCGAGACTCGTTGCGCACGAGGGCGCTAGTCCAAGTACAGTAGCCACTAAGCTATCACGTCATTTACTTTAACGGTTGAATTTATGAAATACAATCATTTGTAGACGTATGAGAGTGTGTGTGTCTACAATATAGAAATTACTTAATATAAGAAGGTCGTAAGTTAAACCGTAGTGTCAATCTATTACTTTTTGAAATTGTTACTCCGCTTTTGGATCCTACTGTACAAGTATCTAATTTGACTACATGTTTACAAAACTAACTGTCTTAACTTTTGAAAATAACTTGGAGGTTGCTACTATAAATGATTACGTAGTATTTAATTATACTTGTAATATATTTTATGTTTTCTATTGTTATTTAATAAAATACGTTGATTCAAATGACTGACACAATAGGATATAAAAAGGATTGTAATGACGGTATCGAGTCAGTTGCTCGGTAGACGTTCAGTGAGATAGTTCTAGTGCCGTTGTTGTGTGGAATAGATCGACCAGATGTCATGTAAGTTATGTTATTTATATTATACTGTAATTGTTGCTTATTACAACAATATTGTAATAATGTCGAGTTATCTTGGACAAAGGTCCAAGAGTTGTAATTAAATGTATAGCAATGTAAGAGATGTGTTGATGGAATATATCAATACTGTTTCCATGGAGTTTCTTGTCCTTCTTCTCCATGAAGACCTAGCTTTGGAATGGACGACTAGCTTTCTGATTAAATAATGACAAGCCTAATTGAAATAAATGCCTAGTCTTGTCTTTCTGTGCTTTACTTCATGAAACCCTTTCCCAGAAACCATATTCATAAGAACCTTAATAAACAGTAAATAAGCAGTAACCATTCTGATATTTAAAGCTTGATAATGTATTATAAACACACACTTATAAATTCATATAGCCACTTATTCTGACACACGCATGAACAGTTTTTAAACTTTGTATGGTTATTAATAGCGTCAAGAAGGACCGAATATAGTTTTCAGCGAACTTTTGCCTTATCCAATTTAGGCACTGCGATGTTTTTTCGGGTTTTCATAAAACCGCGATAACTGGAAAACTATAAATATTTTCTTAAATCTAATTGGGGCACTAAGGGGCACACAGTAAGAGCTACTCGTGTATGTTTATTCTACAGGGGCACATGCAATGGTTTTAGAGATATACGATTCATCAAAACGTTACTCCAGCAGGAAATGCAATATCTCGAAAACCTGAAGGGGCACAGATTTTATTTTTGGGGGCACATTTTGGCACACATATAAGCTCTCTGGCCATGCACAATTTTTCTCTCTCCCATCATTCGTTTAGAATTTTCTTGCTAGAAAAACGTTACCCCAGCAAGAATCGTTTTTTCCGTTTCTCTCCAAAACGACAGGGGGCACACATTTTTAATATGGGGGCACATTTACAGCAGATAAGGCACACATTATATGTTCTACTCATATAACTCTAGGAGACACTTTTTTATTGGGGTAACGTACACCTGGAAATCAGCCTGGGATTCCCGACGCCCAGGGCATTTCCTGCGTTGGTTAGGGCCGTGAGGGCGCATATATTGCCTCTCCCACACGTGCGCCGCCTCCCTCTTCGCAAGCATTACTGCTTCACTGAAGGAGGTGACGGCTACCCATGCACTCTCACCTCCCACCGGTTAAACCCATATGCGTGTACCCATATATGTAGCAGTCTTCGTTACATAGGGAATCTCTGGAAGTTTGGTATGGGATACTACTGTTTACTGAAATTCGCATGTTTATACATCATTTTATGAGATTGCATAGAATTATGTGAATTGTATCAAAAAGAAAAAGGGCAAGTTTGAAAAATATTTTAGGGTTCCGGACTGTTATATGGAGTAACAGAAAGCTTTCTTTATTTTTTAATTCTTAGTATTAATTTATCCACCCATATCTCTGTCTAGCATGCTAGTTTTCTAGGCATTCTCCTTGATTGTTGTCCATGGAAATAAAAAACACTTTTAAGGTATTTAAAAAATCAAATAACAACTCTACCGACAGTCCCATAAAAATAAAATTTGTTTAACTTTCTTTTTGAGTAAAAAAAAAACAGATTTGTAACCAAATCAGAGAAAAAAAAAACAAGATAAAGTATCAATAACATCTGTTTATGTTGCGCTTGCGGCTGTTGCTGGGAACTGGATTATCACCGTGACTCGTCTTAAACGTTATTATTCAATATAAATAAGCGTGTTTTGTTCGGGCCATTAGCCACCTCACATTCCAAAGCGTCGCCGTCGTGTGATCCGAAACTGACGTGCTGTGTTTATGTTAGGGAATTTGTGACAAATAAATAATTCTGTGAAATGGCTCCTCAAATTAAATACACTAAGGTTTGTAATTCTCATTTTTATTCATGAGTTTTATTGTACCATATAAAAATAAATTATGAAATATAATTTAGAAAACATGTTTTTTTGTATTTACTTGTATATTTAGTCAGTTTTTTTTAAATTTCTTTGAGACTATTAAATATTTCTAACAAATAATATCCGTCGCTCAAACAATGCATAGTTACCTTACAAAATGTTAAAAACACAAAAGTACCTATTGACTATTAATAACAACTCCCTAAAATTTACTTTAATTACGATAATAATTTATTTTATTTCTAAATAAATATGAATAAAATAAAATATTTTGAAGCACAAATGTGATTGAAATACCTTCTTGGGAAGGTTTATATTTAAAAAACTAATTTTGAGCCACCATTTGTTTTACTTTTTGAAGAACAATCACAAACGTCGAATATTGATTCAAGTCTATTTTGAGCTTTGTAGGTAGTTGTTGAATTTTTTTTCGGTTGTAGCCGTTTTGCAATAAACAGAAATGAAATAAAGGTTGTTGTAGATAAAGCTGAAAGTTAAATGTTGAAGTACCTAAGTACCTACTTAATTAAAAATGGTTTTAAACAGTCAACGCTTTTTGATATATTATATTTATGTCGTCAATGCAGCAGAAATGAAATAGAAAAAAACTCCTTGTAAATGCACTGTAGCCACAAAATATTTTTGCTATAGCACTATAACAATGAACTAATAAAACCAGTCCTTGGGACATAGCCTTGAACTCTATTGTACAAAATAATGGTATGCTTTGACAATCTTTTTGTTGATACACCCGGCATAATATGGTGTCATGATGTCATAACTCATACATACAACAGACGATTATACAGACACTATCTGTGAATTACTGCTAGCTTTAATGATTACGAGAGTGCAAAAATATTCAGGTACACCAAACACTTTGAAAGATAAAATATGAAAGTAGATAAAGTATGATTTCAGTGCTAAACAATAACATCTGTTTATGTTGCGCTTAACCGATGTTATGAATGGGCACTCCACGATTGCGGCGGTAAGTCCCCTCTTTGAGGAGTGGTTTGAGAGGCGACATGGCGTCCTCACCTTCCGCCTGACGCAGGTCCTCACCGGACACGGTTGTTTCGGGAGGTTCCTGTTTCGGATAGGGCGGGAGGAAACGCCCGGGTGTTTCCACTGCGAAGATCGCCCTGAGGACACGGTGGAGCATACGGTGGCGGTCTGCCCTGCTTGGGCGGAGCACCGCCGTGTCCTCGTGGAGGCGATCGGCGGCGGCGATCTCTCGCGTCCGGCCCTGGTCCAGGCCATGGTACGGAGCGAGAGGGCATGGGGAGCCGTCACCTCCTTCAGCGAAGCAGTGATGCTCGCGAAGAGGGAGGCGGCGCACGTGAGGGAGAGGCAGCATATGCGCCCTCGCGACCCCAGCCGCCGCAGGATACGGAGACGCCCTGGGCGTCGGGAATCCCAGGCCGATTTCCGGCCACCGTAGGCATGGGCTTGCGGACGGCGAGTAATGGGTAGCTCGCTGTCCGGTAAGGACCAAGCCCAAGTCGACGGCGCGTTGTGTTCCACGCGCGCCTCAAAGAGATGTCAGCACAAAAAGTGATGGGACCCGCAAGGGTCGATGCCTGCCAGGGGTGCGGGTTTGTTCGAAAGAGACACCACAGCCCCTGGCTTAAGGGCTACTGAAGGAACACGGGTGGGTTTTAGTCAGTAAAAGTCTGACACGCCCTCCTGCTCCACCCAGAGCGGGAGAAGTTATTTGATGATTTTCCACCCAAAAAAAAAAAAAAAAAAAAAAAACGATGTTATGAAACTTGGTTTGAAAGGAGCTGGAATTATAAGCATATAAGCACAGTACAAAATGGATAAAAATTCTCAAAAAAAAACCCTAAAGAGTGATTTCAATATTGAAGTTTTATTAGAAAAATGGTTAGAGGAAAAATGTGAAATCGACACGTATGAAGTAGAGAGAAAATGACTCGTATTTTCCAAATATTTAATCCTTTTAAATTGTATTTTTCAGCTGTTCATTGACAACGAGTGGGTGGACGCGAAGAGTGGCAAGACCTTCGAAGCATACACTCCCCATGATGGATCCGTCATCGCCAAAGTAGCCGAAGGTGATAAGGTATGTACTAGGTAGGATACCTAAAGTTTGGAAGAAAATACTACTAAACACCACTCGATTCGTCCAAATCGGTGTTGGTAACAGTTGCGAAACTTGTAAAAAAAATTGTGCGGATTATTTAATTTTATTTATTCGGAAGAACAAGCACATTAAACGTATAACACAAAGAATAAATAATTCAAAAAAGAATAAATACTAATACATAGATACATACATTTAACTAAAATAAATTTCGTTGTTATTTGTTGCGTTGTGGGTAATTCATCGTTTTCAAGAACTTGCGTTGTATACCCTCGATGCAGTATATTCATTATAATAGGGACTCCACAGCGGCACTACTTATTCAAGTTGACACCGGATTAATGGTCGATACAAATGTAAAATATGCTCGGGTAGACGAATTCCGTGGCTGATCTTATCACGAATCCATACATACGAAAAGCCTGACATGTACATATCTCATGTTTGTATCATTAACATCGAACAGTATTACTAGATCTCGAATTGGCCAAAAGATTTTGTAGTGCAAATGGGTGTTTAAATTGTTTTTTTGAATTTTCAGCAAAAACGTATACTGCAACATTTGTAAATAATAATAAGTAGGAGATTGTTTTTAATACACTACTCTACTAAACGATTAAGAAATTATTGAAGGCAGTGACCGACTAGGACAGACCTGATGCGTCTAAAAATGTAAGATTGACCGCGTATAGTTGGAACTTAGAGTTAAGGAAATATACATCGTAATCGTTAATAGGAATTACAAATAACAGAGGTCCGAGAACTGAGCCCCACCATAACCGCAACGACACCCCTATCGTTGCGGTTATGGTTGTGGAATGGAACCCATTGACAGCTACTTTTTCGTGTTCTATTTGACATATAAGAAATGAACCAACGTAACAAATCCCTATCAGTATCGATACAAGCCAGCTTCTCATGATCAAGCCTATCAATTGCTTTTCAAAAGTCAGTTTATACAGCATCCACTTGCACACGAGAGTCCATACAATTAAACAAAAAACAACAATGACTACAATGTAGGCCGACAGTATAGATTTGAGACGATAAAATAAAAAAAAACTACTAAAATCGTGGTGATTTTACTTTACCAGTTCACTTTTCTTTTTCACTTATTGCGGTGGTTGCTTTTTAATTTTTGATCTAAAAGTACCATCGACATTCTCGGTATACCAGAAAATACTTACATGATACCTTTTAACTCTAACTCAGGATACAATTTAAGTGTTGTACTAAACCTTACGGCAATAAAAGTCTACTACGAAACACTAACTCCAGTTAGACTAAATCACTCTTTTGAACATGATATTTACGAAATGACAGCAAACAAGTTCCCTTCTTCACACTAAAAAAATTTGGTAGTTATTTTATTAGTTACTCTGGTATTATTTAATGGTAATATTTAAGTTAAATATCAGTGAAGTATATACGAGAGGTTTCTACTCAAGAATTAATAATTGAAAACCGTAATTGGACGACTTCATAATCAGGCCTTCTCTCCGTGAGAGGGAGTGGGCCGTAATCCACCCGGTGGGCCCAGTGCGGGTTGGTAGATATCAAATATCTTCGGTTTTTGATTCTAGGAGATGCCGGTTTCCTCGCGATGTTTTCCTTCACCGTTCGAGGTGATGAAGTATTTTACACAAAGTAAAGCGCCTGTCTGGGTTCGAACCTACGATCTACATTTCGTAAGTCGCGTCAGTTACCACTGGGCCACCACTGCTCGGGATGCCTTACAATAACATTATTAATACTACCTTTAGGAAAGACAAATCAAACCAAATCAAATCAAATCATTTATTTGCTTGAATATGGGGTAATAAATACAATAATAAAAGTTGTGATGACCAAATCCTACCTGAATAGGTGTGCAAATGGTACCGATTCTGCTGTCACAAAATTCTCTAAACTAGACTAAAAATCACCAAAATTTAGTTTATTCCTGTCAAACGACGATTTCCCATTCTGAAATTGACTAAAGTGACACAACGTAACTATATTTTAGTTTGACAGCACTAAGATTGCACTGAATTAATAGTTTAGTGAAAATGATAATTTTGCTATTCTGTTGTTGTCAATTTCATTATTCTATTCAACCTAAAATTTTGGTGGTCTAACTAAATCTGACTATTTTTAATCGCGATTAAATAGGTGTGGAATAAAATTAGTTGTCAAGAACTAAAATTCACACCGACACCTCGACTTCTGGTGCAAAAATAGAACTGTTTTTTTTTTCTTTTGCTTATATCTCGAAAATGGTGTGTCCTATCGCAAAAATAATGAAAATTTCGACCCCCTTTATAGAACCCCAAACACCCCTAAAACTCAACATGTGCGTGATCATTTTTCATATTTTCCATGAAAAACGTGAAAAATCCATATAAATCACGTCAAGGCTGCCGCCCCTGCGCGCCACTGGCTCTAAAAAAAATCACGGGGTAGGGCAAATAAGTACCACGTTGCGAAGCCAAAACATACCACGTGCGAGTCGCGATTGTCAAATTCGATTTTAGTTGTGTCAAAATTGTTTTTAAATTTAGAGATATTTTTTTGCAGAATAGCGTTAAGATTCTCATAGTAAGGAATTTTTGTTTAGTTCGGTGTACAACAGAATCGGCACCATTACCTATTTTACTAAATTATACACATTATTATAAATTAAATTATTCTTTTATTTTCTTTTGTACATATTAGGTATATTTTTTAAATATTTTTACAAAAATAATACAAAAACATTTAAAATATAAAAAAATTGTGACCCATCGGCATCAGGAGCAGGGTCCAAGATGCCGGTGGTCAGGGCTCTAGAGAAAGGAACCTCTACACTATGCGTGTCTTGTCTAGGAGTACTGCTTTCTGAATCAAGCCCTTGATCCAGCCGGGCAATGAGAGCCTCCTGAGATGTTGGTCGAGGCTCTTCGCTTTTAGGCCATTTACCGTAATGATTATCGGTACAATGATTGTTGAGTCCACGTCCCACATGTCGACAACCTCGTGAGCTAAGTCAAGATACTTGATTTTCTTATCATGCTCAGCTTTCATGAGATTCTCGTCATGAGGGACAGCGATATCAACAATCATTGCACAACGCTCTCGGCGATCTATAACCACAATGTCAGGCTTATTGGCTACAATAGTCCTGTCAGTGATGATAGATCGATCCCAATACAATGTGGCGTGACCATTCTCGAGAACTGGGTCGGGCACATACCTGTAGTATGGTACTTCAGACTCCACAAGGTTGTACTGCAAAGCAAGTTGCTGGTGGATAATCCTAGCCACTAGATTGTGTCTGTGCAAATACTCGCCGTTAGCAAGACGAGAACAACCGGAAACGATATGTCGGATTGATTCACCGGGACGGTGGCATGCCCGACAGAGTCAACCGTACCATCCTTGACAATGTATTTCCGATAGTTATTCGTCATGATAACTTCATCCATAATCGCACAAAAAAAACCTTCGGTTTCCCCGAAGAGGTCGCCAAAACGCAGCCAGGATACAGACGCCAAAAAGTCTACATCAGGCCCATGAAGAGCCCGGAAAAAGCGTCCGTGTAGCTCTTTGCCTTGCCATACTTCCTTACGATCGTTAGTATCCAGTACTGCAGGTTTGCGCCAGTTCTCTTTCGCCAAGGAGACCGGTGTAAGGCTCTTGTCCACTGCGCATCTTGATGCATCCCCACATCAGTGTTAAGGAAATATTCCCTGAGACTGCAAATCTCGCGGTTGTGGAGGGTTTTAGCATTTAAAAAGCCTCGGCCCCCACACTTCCGCGGGATGTACAGTCTCATCACTGATAACCGTGGGTGATGCATCCGTTGTGCCGTCAGCAATGTACGGACCTTCCTATCCAGGGCGTCAAGTTCCGTTTGAGTCCATTTGAGTATGCCGAAAGAATACATCAAAACCGGCATGACCCAACCGTTGAAGGCACGCACCTTGTTTCCGCCTGATAAAAGACTATTTGACACTTTATTCAGGTGGCCGACCAAATGCTCCGCCAAAACGCACACATGTCATCATTATCCGGTAGACGCGCGTCAGTCACACCTTGAGTGGGAAAGGGTCGCTCCCAAGCTCTATATACCCACCTTTGATCATTCTGGAACATGCGATTTTGAGTGTACCGATCCACTCTTCGCCTATACCGACGGATACGGTTTACCCATGCATAAACTTTTTGCTTCAGGAAGTCGATGCGCTCTGTGACACGGGATGCATATTCTCGAGGACTAATACTACTTCCCGTGAACGCCCGCCTCACAAAGCGCTTCACCCTTGGGCGTGTATTGCCCTCCCTGAAGCAGATAAGCTTCCCGATGAGTACCCTGGTCTCATTAATACGACGCTCAATTCTGCATTGCCAGGCTGGTGCGGCGGGTTTCGGTCGTGTAGCTGGATCAGTGTTTGGGAATTTGACACGAGCTATACGACATGCCGCAACAGCCGTGCAATACAAGATTGAGTGTGTATCGCAAAGGTCTGCGCTGCTTTCAATAAAATAAATTAAATTATCATAAAATTATAAATATAACAAAATGTTTCGGGCAATTTTCTAAAAAGAACAATGCAGATGATGGCCTTCCTTTTGTTAGATATATACAGAAAACATCTCGTTACTGACGTTTGTTCTCAGAATTAGTCTGATACATAAATAACAACCCGATCAAACTGATTCCAATAGCGATGTTACTTCTAACGTAATTCCTCTAAATCTTTCCTTAAATACCTACCAGGCTGCACGATCTTCCTTTTCACAAACAAGGGTGACACATGGAGCCAACTAAAATTACCTAATTACTTACCTCTAAAAATATTTTCAGGCCGACATCGACTTGGCAGTTGCTGCAGCGAAGCGCGCGTTCCACCGCAACTCGGAATGGCGGCAGCTGGATGCCTCTCAACGTGGAGAGATCCTTCGCAAGTTTGGTGACCTCATGGAGAGAGACGGCCAGTACCTCGCAGAATTGGAATCCTACAACAACGGCATGGTTCTTAACTTCGCATCAGTATTCATTGCCGGAGCTGTAAACTCTGCTCGGTATATTGCCGGTTGCGCGGACAAAATTAAGGGCGATACCCTAGCTGCTGGTAAGTACAGAATATATTCATTTTTTTCTCAGACCTGGGCACAGGTCTGACCCATAATTTTCCAAGTTTCTTCTACAGAACGAAGAGTGGAATAACTTTAATGAAGTACAGTAAAGTTATTCCACTCTTCAAATCTGGCGACAGCAAAGATATGAATAATTATAGACCCGTATCGGTTTTGCCAGTTTTCAGCAAGGTGTTTGAAAAAGTTATGTTAAATCAAATGCTCAATCATTTTAATCGTAATAACATCCTACACGATCAACAGTATGGTTTCACAAGAGGACGTTGCACAACTGACGCTGGTGTCACCTTATTAAAACACATCTTTACCGCATGGGAAGAGGCGCAAGATGCAATAGGTATCTTTTGCGACCTATCCAAGGCGTTTGATTGAGTGAATAACGAAACACTTCTCTTGAAACTTGAGCATTACGGACTGGGTGAACTTGCGCTTAGCTTAGTAAAATCGTACTTGAATGATAGACTGCAGCAAGTTCAAATAAACGGTGTGAATTCCTTGGGCTTAAAAGTCAAAATGGGAGTACCGCAAGGTTCAATATTGGGTCCGTTCCTCTTTTTAATATATATAAATGATTTACCTCATTTACTAAAAAACCAACCACAAATGGTGTTATTTGCTGATGACACATCACTGATTTTTAAAGTTAAGAGACACGCACTGGAGCTTGACGAAGTAAATAGCGCTATAGTTAAGGTCCATAATTGGTTTACTGTAAATAATTTGGTATTAAATGGAAAGAAAACTAAATGCATAAGATTCACGTTACCGAATGTCAGAAGTAGTGAATATCACGTTGTATTGAATAAGGAGATAATAGAATTCGTTGAACAGACGGTTTTCCTGGGGATCACGCTTGACTCAAAGCTACAGTGGGGTCCTCACTTAACATCACTTGCAGGGCGGCTAAGTTCTACCGCTTACGCTGTTTGGAAGATCCGCCAATTAACAGACGTGGATACCGCGCGACTTGTTTATTTTAGTTATTTTCATAGCATCATGTCTTACGGTATTTTGCTATGGGGACGGGCTGCGGATGTTGAGTCGATCTTTATTCTGCAAAAGAGGGCTGTCAGAGCCATTTACAACCTCCGCAGACGCGAATGTCTAAGGGACTGTTCAAAACAATTAACATCATGACGGTACCTTCTCAATATATTTATGAGAACATTATGTATGTTCGGAAAAATCTACATCTTTTTAGTAAGATAAGTGACAGGCATAATTTTAACACTAGAAATAGGAACAAATTAGATCAACCACGTTTCAGATTGTCTAAAGTACATACTTCTTTTATGGGGTACTGTGTAAAATATTTTTCAACACACTTGCTCATGAAATGGCTCTAATTTCACCGCAATTAGGCACATAATGACACCTATTATCTACTAAACTGTGACTTTTTCATTACTATTATTCACTAGTGAGTTATAGCTTTTTTTTTAATTGGTTGAGTTGCTTTGTTCTTAAAAAGTTTCGAAACAAAAAAGGTCGTGCTCAATAGTACAAATAGATTAATATACCTATTGCTTGCTCATTGCATGCAACTTCGTAATTAAATAGATAATTTCAACTTGTACGTTTTTAATAAATAAAACTTTCACTCAAATATAACTTTTGTTTTTTTCTGTAATAAAGAAAACTTTGGATTCCGCATTTTGTACGTGGCTAAAGCCCTATCCGCGAAAAAAAATAATAAAAGAAACGTTCGAAATAATAAAAAATCATTCTTTTAGGCCACGTTCCGAGTTACAATAATATCGATTTGACCGCGCTCACACACGACGTCCCGCGAATCGTCATAGATGACATCATGACATGCGCCATCTTGTCAAAAATGACAGTTGTGCTGTTTTGTTTTAACTCACATCGAATCTTTAGTTAATTTAGATTTATTTGAAATAGTGCTACTATCTAAGAAGAAAAAATGTGTGGTGTATACAAGTTTAATATGGTGAATATATGTTTTAACGTTGAGTGAACACTTTTATCGCGATCACGAGCGTTCCGTATTGATGACAAAAATGACGGTTCTTAGCTGTCAGAATCGTGATATCTAAATCGGAACGCAAAATATCGATGTGAGCGCTCACAGCGTTATTTTTCTAATTCGGAATGCGGCCTTACTATAAGGCCGATCGCCATTGTTAGATGCGCGCGCACTGGAAAACTGATTACCTTTTCCCGCCATTAGCAAAAAAAAATCTCAACTCGTTTTCATTGTTGAAATTATAGTTATTTATTCATTAAAATGACTACAAGTCCTAGTTATGAAGAAAATTATTTATGTTGTAACACCGCCCGATGTAAGATGTGAAGCCCTTAACGTGATAGAAAGTTTACTACCTAAAAACTCCAAAGGACAAAATGATTTTTTAGTATTATTTTCTTCACAAGTGTGTTGAAAAACGTCGTATGATACACGTGTCTATTGATGATTACCGTCCTCGGCTCTCTTAAGACCCTCGCCTTACGGCTCGGGTCTCAATGGCGCCTCAGCGGTAATCACCAACCTTATACACTTGTACCATAATGTACTAATAATAAACTACCAGTCGATATTCTTGAACTAAGTGAAAATAAATTTAAGTCATGCATTAAACGCACACTATGTAGACAAACATATATTATAAGTTAGATGATTATATCTTAGATAAAAATGCCTGGCTTAATGCTGGTCCTGCTCCACAGCCACCTGGGCTTACTAATTAACGTTTTAATATTTGGAAGAGATTCTTCCCCTTTTTTTTTATGTTTTCTGACATTACGAACACTTCTGTTCCTATTATTATAATTTTTCTGACATTGCGAACATTTCTGTTCCTATTTTTATTAATTTTGTGACATTACGAATTTGTTTTTGATTTTACTGAACCAAGTATTATTTATTAAAATTTCAATAGATACCTACTTATTATATATTTTTCTTTCTTTTTGGAAGTCAAATTTTATGAATTTCTCAAATAGGATTGAAAGTATTGAAACTATAGTTCTGTATAATTTAGAAGCATTTTGTAAAATTTTAGTAAATGTGAGTACCATGCATCCTTATAATATGTTGTTTTGATGTACGTCGACTTGAAAAAACGTGGTAGTTGAGAGTATGTCATGCTCACTTAAATGTCTCACTGATGGTGGCGTGTGTGTTGGATCATTTGGTTCCCTAGAAAATGGTTGAGCTGGATGGTGCTGATCCATGCGTCAAGTTCGTGAACGGGCGCCGTCGGTTGAGACTGGTCATCTCTTATCTGCATGGCTTATTTTGAATCTTATTTTATTTATTTATTTTATTATATTTTTTTACATTGTTCTCACATATAGAAGCACCAAGAATAATGTTCCCAAAATTTTGTAATACCCACGATTTAAAAGAGTGTCCTTGGAGATTCTTGCCCGTTCTTCTCCAGAGAGATCCACGTTTTTGGAATGGGCACCTAGCTTCAACTTCGATTTTTGTTTGACAATTCAAAAGTGCCTGTGAAAGGTCTAATTGAAATAAATGCTTTGAGCTTGAGTTTGAGTTTGAGTATCAAAAAAAAAATCTACAAGTCTCGTTATTTGTTAACAGATGGTGAAGTGTTCTCATACACCCTGAGACAACCAGTCGGCGTGAGCGGTATTATTCTGCCATGGAACGCTCCCATCTTCCTATTCATCAACAAAGTTTGCACTGCATTGGCTGCAGGTAAGACAAATGTTTCAAGTTTTGTCTGTTATTAAAAGATGCTTACGAGCGACATACCAAGCTACTTGCAGAACTTCTAAAATCAGCCAACAACTAAACATGTAGTGGGGGTAATTTTGTACATATCGCTACTGGTGAGGTCCGCTTCCCAGGTCGGGCAAGTGTCATTGGGTTTTTCATCGGAAATTTCTCAGTAGCAGTTCGGAGTCTAGATTTGTGCCCGGTTGATGGCAATAGGCTCGCCCCCTACTATATGGGACCGAAACATAATTGCTGAAAAGTTGGTGTACTATGGGTATACCTCTGCCTAACCATTCGAAGAAAACAGCACCCTAATTGCGTAACTCACGATTAATCATAATATGTTTCTTTTTGAAACAGATTATTAAACCATTGCTTCATATGTTCGAAAAATGTGTCTGCTCAACAACGTAAATAACGCAATGAATATTGTTGAACTGTCAAATTTAAACAGATTATGATTAATCGTGAGTTACACAATTAGGGTGCTGGCGTGATGTTACGTAGGTATATAAAAGTGTAACATCCATTATCAAGCTATGAAGGTCTTATGTATGAGACAAAAGGTAATAAAACAATGTTGATCAAAGGTGTCCGTAGACGATCACTGTAGTTTTTTATGGTTGCATATTTTTCCAAAATATTATTTTAAATTATTTTTATTTCAAACCTGGCAAATTACTCTCAATAAAATTGATTTCATCTTTGTTGGGTTATCAAACGTATAAACCTGGAATATTTTGCGATGAATTCCGTCAAACCAAAGATAATATAGGCCTTCGGACAAATTGCCCTAAAGAAAAATATAATACATTTTAGGTTTATTTATAATGGTCACTGGACAGTAACAGATAAGTAACACGACCAAATATAGGAGTCACTTTTTACAAAATGTTGGTTCTTATCAGACCACCAACTGTATTTTACGGATTGTAAATACTAAGTGCTTCTCTTTTTAGCGTAGTTTAACCGCTTACGGATTAAGGTTATTTCCGTTACGGAATTTCTGGATTCGGTCTCCGCGCTCAAGGCCCGCGATAGAAGCTATACAATAGCTTAAAAATTTGACGGACAGCTTGGTCTCCAGTGGCTGAGCAAAACATGGACTATTAAGAATGAATCCTATCTGTTCAGGTTGTACCGTCGTGGTCAAGCCAGCAGAGCAGACACCGTTGACCGCACTGGCACTGGCTGCACTGCTGGCCGAAGCTGGTGTGCCCAAGGGTGTGGTCAACGTTGTCAACGGGTTTGGACCTGGCGCTGGAACCGCTCTTACTCACCACGGAGACGTCGCCAAGATTTCCTTCACAGGATCTGTTGAGGTAAGTTTACGTCATACAGGCTTACCACCTGCAGAGAGTACCTATAGGTACTACGGTTGCCAACTTTTCGTACACGAAATAATATGGTTGTAGTGGGAAAATAAAAAGTATTTCGTAAAAATAAACATGAATCTAAAAATAAAATAATTATTTTGAATCTTTAAAATAGCTGACCAGTTTAGAGTTCAAAATTGGTCACACGACAAAAAAAAAGGAATAAGAGAAGTATTTTTTTAATTAAATGTAGGTATTGAAGCTCTGTAACGTCGTCGCCTCACACAAAGATGGCAGAAAAGAAATAAATAAGATCGAGTAAGATAGACTTAAATGAAAAGCATACTCAACACTTAAATTCTTACAGGTCGGCAAATTAATTCAAAAAGCAGCTGGTGCCAACAATTTGAAGAGGATCACACTCGAACTCGGTGGCAAGAGTCCTCTCATCATCATGAACGATGCTGATTGTAAGCTATTCAATCATTTGAATTATCATTAAGATTATAACAATCCATCTCTTCAAACATGTGCTTACTAGCTTGTTTATATTACAGTAAATATTGCCGTGCCTTACGCTGCCAATGGAATATTCTTCCATCAAGGACAGGTTTGCGTAGCTGCTTCCCGGTTGTTCGTTCAATCTGGGATCTATGACAAGTTTGTGGAAGCAGCTGTCAAACACGCAAAGGGCATCAAGGTCGGAAACCCAACGGATCCCACCACACAGAACGGCCCACAGGTAAATGGGAGACAATCCTGTTTTGTCATCAGAATGTTTTCATTGGTTTAACAGTGACATAATTATAACTTAAAACGGCAGGCATCGTATATTTTTGTAATTAATTCAAATAAAAATCCATGTAGGTTGATGGAGAAATGATGACGAAAGTGCTTGGATACATCGAGAAAGGCAAAAAGGAAGGTGCGAAGTTGTTATGCGGAGGCAACAGGATCGGCACAACTGGTTACTACATACAGCCTACAGTCTTTGCTGACGTCACTGATGACATGACTATCGCAAAGGAAGAGGTAAATCAATTAACATAAAGTTATCCTAGTTCACCTAAAGAGTTTCTCCTTGATTAATCAAACTTAAACTCAGCTAAACTTTTAACTCTGCATTGTCAACTTGTAGATTTTCGGGCCAGTACAGAGCATTCTGAAGTTTGACACTTTGGAAGAAGTCATTGACAGAGCTAACAACACAAACTATGGTTTGGCTGCTGGAATCTTCACAACAAATGTTAACAGTGCCCTTCAGTACGCCAAACACGTTGAGGCTGGCACAGTTTGGTAAGTCGACAAAAAACATTTACGTCATTTTAATTAAGATATGATTGTTATTATTTTTGCTTTAACTTTCTTATTTTTACCAAAACTTTAAACATATTGACAGACCTAGCTTTGATAACGATTAAGTGGCTTTCAATAATTTTACTGCGTTTTTAATATTGCAAACATGTCCGAAATACCTACAATGTTACAAAGACTAAATACCGATGAACTCCTACCTTGGTAGAAACTGCTAAAAACCGTATGTAAACTTTCAATAAGATTATTTTAAAAAACATTACTAACTTTACAGGGTCAACACATATTTATCACTTACCCCACAATCACCATTCGGAGGTTTCAAAGACTCTGGACTTGGTCGTGAAAAGTAAGTTATCTCAGATTTTTAAATTAATTTTAGGACGTTTTTCTAAATTGCGAGATCTCCCTTAATAGCTGTGTCAAGAAATGTTGTAAGACCCATTCACTACGTTATCTAATTTCATATCATCGTACATTTAATAACATGAGTTTTTCTCTTTTCAGTGGCTTGGACGCCCTCTTAGCTTACACCGAGGTAAAGAATGTGGTCGTTTCCTTACCCAAGAAGTTCTGAAGTTGAAACTATACGTTAAGACCTTAAGGTTTTCCGTAATAATATCTAAGCTAGACAGAATTCCGTGTATATTGAAAGATAGGATTAATGACAGTACCAAATGTTTTTTATTTTTTGTTGTTGTTATGTGCGTGTTTAGACCATTGTCTAAATAAATATTGATAAATAAACTAGCATGCACTCTTATTTAATATAACCCTATTACAACATCTGCGGCAAACAACGCAAACGGCACGGGCGTTGGTACCAATTAGATAGACTAAATAACGTGTACAAGCAAGATTTGAGTCCGTACCGAAGACATGATATTACCAAAGTAGGTATGGTTCCTACTGTACCTAAGTATCCTGGCTTAAAGACTAACTGAAACAAGTGCGAGTTGGACTCGCGCACCGAGGGTTCCGTACAAACCTGTGGGTATATAAGTAAAAGTTCAAAATTGACAAAAATATTTTTTTTATATGACGAAACTAAAAAATTTCGGTTTTCGTAATTTTTCCTATATCTGTACTATAAGACGTGACTTCGTACAAAATTTCAAGATTCTAAGTTCACGGGAAGTACCCTGTAGGTTTTGATTCCCGTGCGAGTTTCGAAAATTTGCGGAATTTTGCGGCCTAAATGGCTGTATCTTTTGATTTCGTTGACTTAGAAGGTTGATTTTACTACAGCTTCCAGGGACAGTAGAACTAAGTATCATATAGAAATTTCAGTTTGATACCTCCACGCGTTCCTGAGAAAAACGGTCTTGACAGACGGACGGACGGACGGATGGACGGACAACAAAGTGATCTTATAAGGGTTCCGTTTTTACCTTTAGAGGTACGGAACCCTAAAAATGGTATCATCTGCAAAAACGCTCTTTAAAGCACCCTAATTGCGTAACACACAATCTGAATCTTTTGAAGTGGATTGCTAATCCATTGCTTCATATGTTCCAAAACTTTGTTTATTCAACAAAGTAATCATCGCAAATAATGTTGTTGAAATGTCAAAATGAAAGCGATTGCTTTGAGAGCGACTGTGTTACGCAATTACCCCGCAGATCTATGCAAACTGATAAAGAGATGAATGGTTGTCTGGAAAATCCGTTTTGAATCATTTGTGTAATGAAAGTACTGACCTAACGCTTACGGTAAGGTAAAAACCTTAGCATGACACAAACACCACCAACCTTAATTAGATTGTTCGGGGTTGGGGTGAGTTTAAGATAAACTAAGATAAAGGATTATAAAGATAGTTATATTTCAGTGATACAAATGGGATAACGATTAAAACTAATGAGGTGAACGAGATGAGATTGAGCCGCGCACGATATGCTGTCCGAAAGCGTACTGACTATTTTACTTAAGTAATTAATACATAAAATATTCAAGGCATAGAACGCGGTGTCGCAATTACGCTGACAAGTTTATTATTGTTCGGTGATTGACTTGAACATACTCCCGAGGGAGAAAAAGATGAGGTTAGTAAGTAGGTATAGTTAAATGGGTAATGAACTTAATATTAACAAGGTGAAAACAATGTTCAAATAATACTTAAATTATGTGAATATGTGGGGTTAGTTATGTTAAAAGATGAGATAAAAGTAACATTACAAATTATACAGAATCGTTGCAGTGTAAATCAGGAAGAGAAAACACGCGGAAGATCGGTGAAGAACCTCTATCTTCCTTTTTTTGTAAGCACTCACTCGATAGAGCAATTCGCTTAGCATCACTTTTCACTGATTTTCTACTAGATTGTCCTTTTTCCCTAAATTCACCACACTCAATCACAACACTTTCTGTAATGGTGTGTGGAGATGGCAACGCAGTCACCGCCGAGGCTGTCGACCGCTCTGCTGTAGTACTGGAACTATTTCCTTTACGACGCCTTTGCCGCCAACGTTTAAAACAGTAAGCTGCCACCAATAACAAGATTCCCAGTATGATGAGATATGTAGCAATATAAAGATGGATGTCGTGGTAGGAGATATCGGTGCTCAAAGGTTCACTCTGCTTCATGATCTCAATACTTTTCTTAATGGTTTCAAATTGTCTGAGGGTGTCTGAGTTATTGGGATTAAGTTCATATGAGATTTCTGGCATAGTGATATTTATTATATGATTGATTGGTGATATTTCTGGCGAGATAATATTTGTCGTAGTGCTAATTTTGCTTGACAATCTTTTGTTCGAATACACCATAAAATCTTCTGTTTTTACTAAACAACCTTCCCCAACACGCAACAGACCAGCACCTGATAACCTAACTGCCTCAACTTGATTTTCAGACAGAAGTTTGACGTAACATTCATTGCAGCATAAATAATAATATTTGTTTTCTGATGTTAACTCTCTCCAGTCATTATTGCACGGAGTAGTTTTAGTTTTACAAGTTCTTGTGCCTGGGATCGTCTTACAAAGGCTATGATCATCTTTCATGTGGTAAATGGGCCTTCTGATATGACACAGAATAGTAACAGGGTTTTGTATTACACATGACTGCAGATCCGTGTCTGTGATAGTTAAATACGAATCCTTTCTCATGTTGATGGCTGCTAATTCAGATATAGTTTCGACCTTCATCATCATGTTATCTTTCACAATGCGTGGTACCGGGATAAGATTGAATACCTCGTAAAGATCCCTTTCAATCAGGGGTATTCTTATTTCTATAATTAGGTATTTGCCAGAGTATTTGGCTCTTACTTTGAGCAAGCTGTAAAGATCTTTAAGATTAAAGTTGTCGACAGGAACTATCAAGTCTCCAGATATTTGTGCTGATATTATGCTTAGCTCTGATCTGAGTTGCTTCGGGGATATCAAGTGAAAATCTAATTTTCCACTATAAATATCAGTAACTGTATCTAAAATTGAGTCCTGGATTCGTCGAAGGGTATACAACAAGTTGTTGGCAGTGAAAGCCGTGGTTATGAAGTCTGTGATGATAGTTATATTTTGCACTTGCTGAGCAAGATTTTTATAAGAATCTTGGAGATAATTGAGCTTTTGATTTATTATTTTATGATGTTTGTTTATGGTACTCTCCATCCTTTTCATTAGATTAAATCCGGCTCGAAGGACCAATGTTCGGGGTTGGGGTGAGTTTAAGATAAACTAAGATAAAGGATTATAAAGATAGTTATATTTCAGTGATACAAATGGGATAACGATTAAAACTAATGAGGTGAACGAGATGAGATTGAGCCGCGCACGATATGCTGTCCGAAAGCGTACTGACTATTTTACTTAAGTAATTAATACATAAAATATTCAAGGCATAGAACGCGGTGTCGCAATTACGCTGACAAGTTTATTATTGTTCGGTGATTGACTTGAACATAGATAATTATTAAAGTATTTAACTATAGTCCTCGTAAGTGCTGCTAAACTACGTTGTTAGTCATACTAAACCAATGTTGACGACGCACAATTATGCGCGATGATTTTAAAGTGGATACGCTAAGGTGGGTCCGCGAAATTCAAATTTGGTTTGCTTTTCTTTTGCAATTTGCAGGCCAGTCAGTGTTTGGTTGCAAGTTGATTAAATGATTCGACATTCGCGACCGTAACACAGACCGACCGTAACACAAACCGACCGTATTAACAGAAAAATAATTATTAAAGTCATCAATACAAATATACACACATCAAAAGTGTCTAGGGATCAAGCATTTTTATGCGGATTTCTTGAGATTGAGATGTGGCTTTGTAATAAATTTATGATTTTATAAATTTATATGGATCCTTTTTGGTGCATTTCATAATTTGAATCAGGAACTCTCAATCAAATTCGAGTAAAAGATGAAAATAAGCTGTCAATATTTTCCCTATAAAAACATACAACGCATTGAAGACATTATTAGTGCTACTGTTTCCCTACTACTGATTAAAACCAACGTTATTATGGAGCGGCGACGTCATTAAAGCAGGGAAGAAATGCTCAGAGCCGTGGGAATGATAGAAGCTGGTTCCCGGCAACGTACTGTAGCTTTAGCTCTGAATACAAGTCAGAGTGTTATCAGTCGACTTTGGACACGTTACCAAAGCACTGGTACCGTGGCTGAGCGCCATAGAGGACGGTATCGCTGCACCACACGGAGACAAGACCGATACATTCAAATCTTAACTCGAAGAGCTCCAACAATAACCGCCATGATGTTAGCCGTGAGGCTTCATCACTCTTCAGGGAACTTAATTAGCGACCAAACAGTCAGAAACCGCTTGCATGAAGTGAACCTTCATTCCCGAAGACCGCTACGGGTACCACCTATAGCAATGCACAATCGTAGGATTCGATATCAATGGGCTCTTGAACACAGAAATTGGGCAGAAGAACAATGGCGTTTCGTGTGCTTTTCTGATGAGTCTCGTTTTGGTATGAGACCGGATACAAGACGTATACGACACTGGAGAACCCCTGGACGCCAACAGCGATTAAAATCCTGCCAGGAAGTCCATCCTTATAGTGGTGGAACCATCATGGTATGGGCGGGTATTTGGATCGGCGGAAGAACTGAGTTGATTTGGATCAGAGGCAACCTCAACGCTCAAATTTATGCTGAGACGATTGTATCAGACGTCATCGTTCCTCTACAAGTGCAAATCGGTCCCTTATTTCAGTTAATGCATGATAATGCACGACCGCACACCGCAAGAGTTGTAAGACAGACTCTCGCCGCAGCTAACATCAATGTCCTGCCCTGGCCTGCTCAGTCGCCAGACTTGAACCCGATTGAGCATGCATGGGATATGCTACAGAGAAGAGCTCTGCCGAATATGGAGGGTATCCAGTCGCAAGAAGACCTTTTTTTGTTGTTGCAACGAACATGGGCGGCCATTCCACAGCGTGATTTGGATGAACTCATTTTGAGTATGCCAAACCGATGTTCTTGTGTTGTTAGTGTTCGCGGTAGAAACACGGATTATTAATTGTTTAAGTTACCCAATAAAATTTTAAAGAAAACTGTTATTTCAGTCTTTTTTTCGAACTTTAATGTTAGTGGTTCAAATGTCAAAAATCCCTTTATTAGGAAAATGGCAAATTTCTTTATTAATGCAAAGGTGACTTGGTTTATCGTTACTGTGACAAACGAAAACACTTTATTTGATGAATCCTTAAAGAAAATTTTAATTAATATCAATCAGGAGAAAAGTTATTGCAAAAATATATGTTGATCCCTAGATACTTTTGATGTGTGTAGTTCATATTTTATAATCCTGTTGAATGACCATTTCATGAAAACGCATATAAAAAGTAAGACAATTTCACGAGTTACCCCGATGGTTCATTTGTCGTTGTAAATGAAATTCATGGCGTAATTGAATAATGCGTTCATTATGGAGCGCCACTAGCAAAGCTTATCACATACACAGTCAATGCCCCCGGAAACGTTTCGATAACGAGATAGAAATATACTTATAATAAATAAGGTCTGAAGGTAATACAGAAGAAACAAATTGTACAATCAGTAACATTCAAATAGATCTAGAAGAAGTAACAAACGAAGAGAATGATTATCAAAAAGATACAGCTATAACACAAAATAAAGCATTTAAGTACGGCCACATTTAGTTTCTCTCATATACCTTCGACCACTTTTGGTCTTTGAGTAATGAGAGACGTGACTGGATAGTAAGCCATGCAAAAAGAGAACATACAAAACGCAAGAGAACAAATAATATTCGTAGTCGAAGAAGTGATACATATTCATACTTCATAAATGATGGAGAAGGTCAAAAAAAAGTTTGCCTGCGATTTATTGTAAGTATATTAAACGTCAGTCAAAGATTTATGCATCATGTCATCACTGACTCGTATCTTGGATCTTCCAAAGGTGAAGACAGAGGAAAGCACATGCCACCGAATAAAACATCAGGAGCTCTGATACAATCACTCAAATCTTATATTGAATGTCTACCTGCTGTTCAGTCGCAATGTTGTAGAAAAAATATAACAAAATGTTTTTACCTCAAGAATATCGAAGCTTATGTAACCTTTATCTATATTTATAAAAGGAGAAACTGACTGACTATCAAATCAACGCACAGCCGAAACTACTAGGACTAGGAACTTGAAATTTTGCACACGGCTATAATGTAGGGGAGCACTAAGAAGGGGTTTTTGGAAATTCGACCTTTAAGGGGGTGAAAAGGGAGAATTTGTTTGTATGAAAAATCTTATTCCGTGAGTTTACAAACTTGAAACTTGGCACAAACACCTATATAAGTAAATTATAAAGTTGATTATTTATCGTTTTTCTAAACTACCCCCTAAAGGGGGTTTGGGGGGTGTCAAAGTTTGTATGGAAGAATTTTAACGTGCTGTCTGATTAACTCAAACTCATTATTTATACCTAAAATAAAAAATAACGTGTATCAGGGTTTTTCGAAAATCTACCCCTAAAGGGGTAAAAAAGGGTAGTTAATTTTACAAGGGATGATTTTACTGCGTGTCTTAATTAACTCGAAAATTGGTGTAAATAACTTTTAAGTGAACTAATGTAAAAGACACAAAAGGCTTTTAAAAATTAACCCCTTTGAGGGTGAAAAGGGGAATATAAAGTTTGTTTGAAGAGTTTTCTGTGGAGAAGTACCTAAATTATATACACATACCTGAGCCATATTTTTATTTAATCCTGAATCTTGCTGAGGTGGTTTTGTGTGAAGGTTAGTGATTACATCACTTTATAGTGTTGACGTCAGAAGATAAATATTTATCGTACTAACATTATAAATGTGAAAGTTTCTCAAGATGTTTGGATGTTAGTTACGTAATCATGCAAAAACGACTTAACGGATTTGGATAAAATTTGGCAAACAGATACAATAAAACCTAGACTAACACATGGGATAGTTTTTATCCCGGTGGTATGTTCCCGCTGGAAAATTTCTGACTTCCACGCGGGTGAAGCTGCGGACGGAAGCTAGTAAGATATACAAAGAAAGGGAAAGCCAAGGAAATAAATATGTTGGAGGACTTATTTTAAAAAAATTGTTTTTGTCAGAGTATAACATCTCATTTCATGTTCCGCGGAAAGATAAGTGCATGAAATGATTTAAATATGAAAACGAAAAAGATGGACGACACCAATAAGAGAAAAACTAACACTTGAAGGATAAAAAATATACTTACGCTCGTTTTATGGTTCACCAAGAAGCACACAGACATGATGCAAGTATACTTTGCACAACATTTGATTTGCAAAAGGTATTAGATACCCCTTATGGGCAGAGCATGTTGCTATATTACATAGAAAACTAGCAGTCTATAACCTGACATTCTACGAATCGGGAACCAGAGAAGGAATTTGCTATACTTGGACTGAAGCACAAGGCAAGCGTGATGGTAACGAAGTATCCACCATTCTTGCTAAATATATAGCAGAGATAGACGCACGTAAAGCCACAAAGAACTTACTTTTGTATTGTGACTCTTGTCCTGGTCAAAACAAAAATCGTATCGTGTTGGCATGAATCAGCAGGTCTCTATGAAAATATGAAAATATTACGACGATACAAATAATTTATCTTTTGCCTGGGCATACGTATATGCCCGTGGACTCGATGCACTCTATTATCGAAAGAAGTGTAACCAATTCCATTATTTGGGCACCTTTCCAATGGCCAACCGTTTTTGAACTGCCAAAAAAGAATCCTAAGCCGTACAAGTGGACAATTTTACCTACACAGATTTTGAAGGATGAGATGGTATTGCAGACAAATATTTGAAGAGTAATCTGATCGGCAAAATAAGTAAAGTGCGCACCACAATCTTCAAAAAGGCAGTGCCTAATAAAATCCAAGTTGAATATACAATGGACACAGAAGCTACTAGCGAAGCTCTGAACAGGAGTGACTGCGCAAGAGCTCCAAGAAAATTATTCAACGCGCCACTGCCAATATCGAAAAAGAAGTATAATGACTTAGCAAAGGCATGTTCAAACAAGACCATCTCTGCTAACAACGTTCAAGACGTGTTGGCAGAAAGTGATGTCGAGGACAGTGAATGATCTTACTAGATAAAGCTTATCCAGTCTGAACTGATGCGCCCCTCTACCGCCTTTTAGGTATACGGCGCCGCGGCTTGTACGTAAGTTTCTTCTTTCTCACAGCCAGCAATACCCTCACAAACCCAATTAAAATAGGTCAGGGTCCTATAGGTATACATAGTACCCTGGCCCATACTATGCCATATATTTAACCTCTGTTTTGAAAATGCAGACGTTCCCACTTCTATGAAAAAGGCAATTATACATCCAATCTTCAAGGGTGGAGATGGGAATCTACCAGATAACTACCGGCCAATTGCGGTTCTAAGTGCTTTGTCGAAACAATTAGAACGTGTAATAAACAAACGACTTGTCCACTACCACTGTAATACAGCAGTTAAACAAAAAAAAAAAAGTTCTTACTGTGTTCTTAGATCTTCCAAAAGCTTTTGACACCGTTTCCATCCCCACCCTTCTGCTCAAGCTTGAAACTATGGGTGTTAGAGGTACACAACTGGAGCTTTTCCGGAGCTACCTAACCAGCCGCACACAAATTGTTAGGATTGATAATCATAACAGTAACGAGCTACCCATCTGCCTCGGAGTCCCCCAGGGTTGCATATTAGGCCCCACCCTCACCCTCTTCTTAATGTTTTTTCGGTCTGTGCAATCTTAATATAATGCAATGGACCTAATGGCAAAGTTATTGCATTTGCAGATGACACTGCTATCACATTTACAGCCGACAGTTGGTCAGAGCTTGAAAATGTGGCTCAACCTGGTTTCAACACAGCTCTTGAATGGCTCATCTCACATACCCTTACACTAAACACTAACAAAACAAACTTTCTTACTTACTGAATCAGCCCAATCACAATAAAAGCACATCTTTGTCAAAGTAAAACCTCCTGTCTCTGTTCATCTATAGCAATTGTTAAACATACAAAATACTTGAGGGTGCTAGGCAAAACCTTAAGACGCTTTTGCTTTATGCTCCTCTATTGTTACATGTTGTGTTTCTCTCTAAATCATGTACCTATTCTAAAGTAATTAAGTAACAAAAACAACACTAAACTAATTTAAACTGATGATTGGTTCCCACTAATTCGATTCATTGCTTTAATAGAGTAACTGTCACTAGCTTGGAAGTAGCACTCGCCGGCCGCTTCCGCGGCACCGCTCGCTTCGCTCGCTCGGCTCGCGCGCGGTTGGTCACAATTCTAACCTAAGCTAACCTGTACCTACCTGATGAGCCCTGTTGGCGTAGAGTCCCGTCGAACTAGTTTTAACAAAGGCATTTAGGAAATATTAAAATTAATATCTAACATTATATCATGATATTCTTCTAAAGGTATTACAAGGACCGTTGGACTCTCAGGGCTGTCTGTTTTCAGAATAAGATAGTTCACATCGCCAATACTCATCACATCATACTTTTTATACCAATAACATTTCGCAGGAGTCCTCCAAGCACCAGATTCCATGGACACCTTAGCGTTTTCTACGTGCCGGATAACCTCACTTCATTTTGCTGCGGCATTTTGTAAACAGCAATTGAATTGTTTATCAAATGTTGTGGCATATTATAACGTGACAAGGCAGTTTTAGACCAGGGTAGAAGCCTTTAAAAATAATGAAAAGTGAAAAAAATTTATAATAGAATGAGACCCATTAGAAAAGGAGGGAAATATGATAAAAATGAAAGGAAAAATAATTTACGGGCGATCTGAGGTTGGGAAGGGGATGGGGGTGAGTTTTTAAGGGTAAAAAACGGTTTTTCTCGATTTCCGGCAAAACTAAAAGTCCTATCGAAAAAAGTCAAATGGAAAAGTTGTAGATAATAAAAAGATCTGAAACTTTTGTATTTACACTTTTTTCACATAACCTCAAAATTTATGTGAAAAATTCAAAAAACCAAGTTTTTGGTTTTTTATTTTTATCTTTTACAATTTTTTTTTTTTTGTAACGAAATTTTGTGAAAACTTACCTTTTTATGTCCCAAATACGCTGTAATTTATTTAATTAAAAATATTTATTTTTTCACCTTATTTTGAATTAATATCGAAAAAACACCCTAATTTTCAATCGAAAATTCACCCGACAAAATATCAGCTTTTTTCAAAAAGTTGGTGTGGTTTCTGTTCGTTGGAATCTCTACTTTCCGATGGTAAAAAAAAATATATATGTTACTATGGTAAATCTTCTCAGAAAATGCAAAAATTCAAAAAAAACTTGAATTCGAAAATTGCAAATGATACAAACTGATTCATCCATACTGATAATCTGAAAAGACAAAATCGAATTAATAATGTCTTCACTATTTAATCGTGAATAAACTCCCATGAAAAAAAAAAAATATTAAAGAAATCAGTGTCAAAATGTATAAATAATATATTATAAATCTATAAAAAAGTATAAAATATATATGAAAATCGGCCAAAAGTTTGTTTTATTAGAAATATATTTACGATATATATTTTATATATTTTTTATAGATTTTAAAATATTTTTTATAGATTTTGAAATATTTTTTTTTTCATGGGATTAACTAAATTTGTTTGTGCAAAATTAAGGAGATAATTATTTTTTTATCTTGTACTAAAATATCATTTAATTTCAATCTTTAGGTTATGTTAAGTTAAGCATACTATTTTTTAAAGAAAATATTACGATTTTTATGGTTGAGTTGATTGATACAGATAAAAATAGAGATAGTATTTACCTTCCTATGCAGATTCGAAAAGTTTTATTGTTTTTTTAAGTAAACTTGTCACAATTATCTTCAAGAAACTCAGCGTGCACGTGTATTTTTATAAACGATGTTGTATACTGTACTGTATTTCGAATACTGGTTAGGCTAGCGGTTGTAACAGCTGCTACGAAATATATAGTATATAATAGTAGGTATGTATGTAGTAAGACCCAGACCCGCCTAGCCCCTTCCCCACTTCTCCACGAAATACCTTTTGATGGGCTACAATTTTTCGTAGGTCACTCAGCACCCTAATTGCGTAACTCACGATTGATCATAATTGGTTTCGTCTTCACAGTTAAACAATATCCATTGCGTTATTTATGTTGTCGAACAGACACATTTTTCGAACATATGAAGCAATGGTTTAACAATCCGTTTCAAAACGATACAGATTATGATGAATCGTGAGTTACGCAATTAGGGTGCAGGTATATCTACTCAGGCATATATATAATTTATCTCAAAATAGTTATAAATAAGCATCTACGCATATAATTTAAAGAAAATTAGACAACTTTCTCCAAATATTGTAGATGTCTTATTAAATATTAATTTAATTAACTTATTTGTTTGTTAATTATAGTAGTATATTTTTATTTGCATTTTTTTTGTTATCAACGTCACATGTAATCTAACGTTTTTCGAGTAATTAAAGTCTAAATTTTAATAAATAGCTCAAAATTATTTATAATAATTAAAAAAAAAAATTCAAATTCAAGTTTTTTTTTAATTTTTGCGTTTTCTGAGAAGATTTACCATAGTAACATATATTTTTTTTTTTCACCATCGGAAAGTACAGATTTCAACGAACAGAAACCACACTAACTTTTTGAAAAAAGCTGATATTTTGACGGGTGAATTTTCGATTGAAAATTAGGGTGTTTTTTCGATATTAATTCAAAATAAGGTGAAAAAATAAATATTTTTAATTAAATAAATTACAGCGTATTTGGGACATAAAAAGGTAAGTTTTCACAAAATTTCGTTACAAAAAAAAAAAAATTGTAAAAGATAAAAATAAAAAACCAAAAACTTGGTTTTTTGAATTTTTCACATAAATTTTGAGGTTATGTGAAAAAAGTGTAAATACAAAAGTTTCAGATCTTTTTATTATCTACAACTTTTCCATTTGACTTTTTTCGATAGGACTTTTAGTTTTGCCGGAAATCGAGAAAAACCGTTTTTTACCCTTAAAAACTCACCCCCATCCCCTTCCCAACTTCAGATCGCCCGTAAATTATTTTTCCTTTCATTTTTATCATATTTCCCTCCTTTTCTAATGGGTTTCATCCTATTATGATTTTTTTTGGTTTTAAAAATTATCGACCCTGGACTATTTACACTTTGCCTTCGGAATATTTTAAAACAGCGAGCGTTTATGAACTAACGACGCCGTTTGTAAAACCCGGAATCATACAAATTGCCTGCGGCATCCCTATGATATCTATTGTTTTTTTTTTTTTTTTTGATAAGTATTAATATTTGGTCGTTTAAAAAATCATCCAAACGTAACTAAATCTCCGAGGATATCGCACGATCTCCGGCGAGGCGGCGGGCCTCCTTGCCGGATTACCGCCATGGGATCTGGAGGCAAAGGTCCTCGCGCAAATATGGGAGTGGCGCGAGGAGGCCAAACGCCGGGGCGTAAGTCCGCTGCCGCGGGAAATCGCGGCACAGCGGACAGAGCTCCGGCGGGATCTCATGGTGACATGGAGAGAGCGATTGTCGCAACCCAGTGCTGGGCACGCCACGATTGCGGCGGTAAGTCCCCTCTTTGAGGAGTGGTTTGAGAGGCGGCATGGCGTCCTCACCTTCCGCCTGACGCAGGTCCTCACCGGACACGGTTGTTTCGGGAGGTTCCTGTTTCGGATAGGGCGGGAGGAAACGCCCGGGTGTTTCCACTGCGAAGATCGCCCTGAGGACACGGTGGAGCACACGGTGGCGGTCTGCCCTGCTTGGGCGGAGCACCGCCGTGTCCTCGTGGAGGCGATCGGCGGCGGCGATCTCTCGCGTCCGGCCCTGGTCCAGGCCATGGTACGGAGCGAGAGGGCATGGGGAGCCGTCACCTCCTTCAGCGAAGCAGTGATGCTCGCGAAGAGGGAGGCGGCGCACGTGAGGGAGAGGCAGCATATGCGCCCTCGCGACCCCAGCCGCCGCAGGATACGGAGACGCCCTGGGCGTCGGGAATCCCAGGCCGATTTCCGGCCACCGTAGGCATGGGCTTGCGGACGGCGAGTAATGGGTAGCTCGCTGTCCGGTAAGGACCAAGCCCAAGTCGACGGCGCGTTGTGTTCCACGCGCGCCTCAAAGAGATGTCAGCACAGAAAGTGATGGGACCCGCAAGGGTCGATGCCTGCCAGGGGTGCGGGTTTGTTCGAAAGAGACACCACAGCCCCTGGCTTAAGGGCTACTGAAGGAACACGGGTGGGTTTTAGTCAGTAAAAGTCTGACACGCCCTCCTGCTCCACCCAGAGCGGGAGAAGTTATTTGATGATTTCCCACCCAAAAAAAAAAAAAAAAAACGTAACTAAATCGAAAAATACTTTTTTCGTACCTAAAAGCTACTATATCTGCTAAAATATAAAAGATAGAAATATGGTATCGCGGACTACTAACTATAAGTTCATCATCATCATTTCAGCCGGAAGACATCCACTGCTGGACATAGGCCTCCCCCAATTTGGGGGGGCTTGCCATAATCGCCACGCTTGGCAGGCGGGTTGGCGATTGCAGTATGGTGGTAAAATGCATAGAGAACGCTGCTGACCATTCTATAATAACAAGGCCAGTTGCCTTACATTATTTTCAGTTATATGCGACTGTTTAGGCAGCGCATGCAAATAACTCTGTTTTCATCCGCCTGGTTAGACAAACATTGTGATAGCTCAGCCAATATGCAAGATATAAATATAATTTATAATAATGCACCTTTCAACCAGCGAAAAAATGTTTTTATTGGATCATTAGTTCCGGAGATTACCCCTTACGTACAAACTTACAAACATTACCCTTTATAATATTACTACAGATTATCGTTTATTTTCTTTTGTACATATTAGGTATATTTTTAAATATTTTTACAAAAATAAAATAAAAACATTTAAAAATATAAAAAAATAGTGGCCCATCGGCATCAGGAGCAGGGTCCAAGATGCCGGTGGTCAGGGCTCTAGAGAAAGGAACCTCTAGACTATGCGTGCCGTGTCTAGGAGTACTGCTTTCTGAATCAAGCCCTTGATCCAGCCGCGCAATGAGAGCCTCCTGAGATGTTGGTCGAGGCTCTTCGCTATTAGGCCATTTACTGTAATGATTATCGGTACAATGATTGCTGAGTCCACGTCCCACATGTCGACAACCTCGTGAGCTAAGTCAAGATACTTGATTTTCTTATCTTGCTCAGCTTTCATGAGATTCTCGTCATGAGGGACAGCGATATCAACAATCATTTCACAACGCTCTCGGCGATCTATCACCACAATGTCAGGCTTATTGGCTACAATACTGCCCTCGTAGTAGCAAATGCAGTAATCGACATTTTTTCGATTTCTCGTTTTTTTCAAAAATGGAACCTGGATACTTTCAGCTACACGTAGATATTTTTTTTGTCTTTTTTTTGGTACCGGAACATGGTGAAACAACAAGGAAAAATGCAGTATTTCTTGTGAAATTATCTGATATTGTTAGTATGAATGCAGCAATGATCATAAACCAGATTAAAATGCAGTAATCACGTTTTTAGTACCAAGTTAGAATGCAGTATTCGTCTAAATACTAGTAAGAAACGCAGTACTCGCATTTTGGCTGCATTTTAATTTCCTTCGCCGCAGTTTGGCATGAAGCTACTTCAGGCAGGAAACAAGAAGACATCATCAGCGCTTATAAAGCGTTTTTTCTCAGCAAACGTGACTATTCCGATATAGTTGTGTGGACAGATAATTGTTCAAGTCAGAACAAGAACTGGGCTTTTTGTACATTTCTTGTGCAGATTGTTAACAGTTCTGAAATATTTGCTGAAAACATTACTATCAAATATTTTAGAACCTGGACATACTTTTATGTCAGCTGACAATTTTCACCACCAAGTCGAAAACCAACTACAAAAAGCAGGAAAGGTATACACCTTTCAAAATCATACGATTTTTCTGATTTCATTGATTGTGTGCAGTTAGCGAATTCAGGGAAAGTTACAGTAGAAGCTATGGAATTTTCAAATTTCTCTAAATATATGGATCATTCATCTCAACATAGACTTAAAAAGAGCACAAATAGAGTAGGTATATTTAAAAGATATTGTTATTGTGGAGGTACACAGAAACAAAAGTAAGTTGTTTGTGAAAACGGAGTATGATGGAACGCTACATGAAATTGAGTTCCTGAAAGTAAAATACTTGAAGTCATTGTCAATTCCTGATCCCATCAAAAACACTTATCCAAGAGGTATATCTAACGACAGAAAATCAGCTATTCTTGCTACAATTTCCAAAATAATTCCCCAAATAGATTACCATTTTGGCAAAACCTCCATATCAATGATTCTTCGGCTGATCTTGTGAATAATTTGGAAGCAGGAGACTGTGATGAAACATGAAACAAATGCTGTGATTTATTAATTAGTTTTAGTTACTACTAAAAGACTGTTACTGTGCCATTATTAATTATGTACTTAAATACATAATTATATTTTTTTGTTTTCTACGGAAACAGTGTTCCGTTTAAATAATTTAATGCGAAAGCCTTTGAGGAATGATCTCATTTATTTTATGGTATTAAATCACATGTTATAAACATGATGATTATTAGTAGGTAATATATAGGTATTTCTAAAGAGATACATGTTCTATTATTTTAGTTAAACAACGTCCAGTACGTTTTAATTACTCCACGTCGCAACATAAACACTGTTTAAATTTATTATAAAATAAAAGATGTTCATAATCCCCAGGACTTTCCCTTTTTTCCCTATTTTATTTATTTAAATTATAGGTCAAGACTTATTTACACTGCATTATGTCTATTAGTTTAGTTGTCTTCAATTATTAACTTTGCTAATGCTAAATGCAGTTAATGTGTTTCCTAGACACAAACGCAGTAACAAACACGAGTACTGCATTTTAATGTACTACTTTGATATATTTGTAAATGGCGACACAAGGTTTAAATGCAGTATTCAAGTTTATAAAGACCGACATTAGAAAAAATACTGTCAAAATCAAACTAAATAATAATTTGTATTTTTTGTACTTCTTCTGTAACAAAATATATGAGTTTTTTAATCAGTTGTAGTAGAGATTAAAAAAAAATACTTAACCGCGTTTTTCTCGAAACTACCATTTTGCAAGTACTGCATTTGCTGTTACGAGGGCAGAATAGTCCTGTCAGTGATGATAGATCGATCCCAATACAATGTGGCGTGACCATTCTCGAGAACTGGGTCGGGCACATATCTGTAGTATGGTACTTCAGTTAGTACAGATTATTATTAGTACATTAGTATTAGTATAGATATAGATAAGCACAATACGCCGCTGCACGTGCGGGAGTGAAGAGCCGCGTGTTTATGTAGACCACCAGGTACCATAAGAAGCTTATAACTGCGATTCATGATACAGTTTTGAAATTTGGTACATAGATTATTTCCGACTGTACAGATGCGATTCCTCAAATACTTCGGGCACATTGTTCGAAATGAATGCTCCATGTAACTACTTGTTGTCCAGGGGAAAGTAGAAGGCAAGAGGTCACGCGGTAGATCACCTACGCTTTGGAGAGATCTTATAAAAGCTGCAACAAGTGGAGGCGCATCGCGAGGGCTACGTTATCCATTCTGTCAAGAATGCACAACTGAGGGGGAGGACATAGATTATTTACATAAAAATACTAGACACATGTTTCGGGTTTCACATAACTAAAACTAGGGTTGTATAATTAGCTAAACATTGCATTTAAATTTAAATTTCATTCACTGTAACTAAAATCGAAAGGTTTTCATATTTTACGGCTTCAGATGCTCAACTATATATTCACTAAAATACATATCTTTGTAACTTTGTTGTCTCGACTGAGGCACCACAGTTTCGTTGTTATGTTTTTTAATCTTTAATCCATTGTGGTCTATTATTTAATAAATATCCTTACAAATTCTTTACTAAATATTGGTAATCACAATACGAGATCCGGCTGATGGTCTGTGAGAACAGAATGACCACAGTTTATGACCTGTAGTTTTTAAAATTTATATTCGTTTACAAATTCCTAGACGCATTCTACAGTTGTTTCAAGACTACCACGAAACCTGGGATTTTTATTTGGCACATTCCTGGTGATCCGCTTCAGTCCACACGCCTATTCGCAAACATTCGCCTAGTGTCCACCAATTACCGAACACTCTTCAAAGCAAAGGATATCTAATTAAATTAGGCGGACACAGTCACACGTTCGTAGACTATCAAGTTGTTACGAGCAAAACGATGTATGCACACTAACCGCAATTCATTTGATTTAAATTGTGAGGCATATGAATATAGAATCTTTAAAATATTTGTTTTTATTTATAATCCGAGAGCTGGCGACAAAAATCGACAAGAGTTTAGTAATGGCCCATAATTCAATGTGATTTAGTATTCAGGGTGTACATGAGTCAGCACTCACTCGCAAGGTCAGGTAGTGGAACACCTGGCGGCGGCACGCGTTGATGTATGTAAAATTACAACATGCTCTACAAGTATTTAGTAATAATTGAAAATGGGCAAAAAACTAGTTTATAGTATAAAAAAGGGGACGAAAGTGGTCAGACCGCATTAGTGTGGAACGCTGCGAGTCAGCATGCCACATAAGTTGTCGCCGGAACGATGTCGGTGCAAGAGCTTAGTAATGGCTGAAAATTGCCGTACTGCTTTATTATTATACATAATTCAATAGAAAAACAGTCATATTACAAATTAATGGAACGGAGGTAGTCAGCAGTCGCTTAAAGTGCGGATATCGCACTTTAAGATATTGATATCTTCTTCTTCTTAGTCGGTACGCTCTTGGCAGAGCGGTCGTGGTCGTCACGTAGTCGTAGTTGTGAAGGGGGCAGAATAAATACGCCTCACGATGTGCCGCCATCTATCTCTGCTGGAGGTCATCCTACTGCATTCGTTTATGGAGCTGCCCACAATGGATTTAATCTGGTCGGTCCATCGAGTCGGTGACCTCCCACGCGGTCTAGTACCTTCCACCTTACCCTGGATGACGAGGCGCTCTATGGAAAGGCTATCACGTCTTGAAACGTGGCCAAAGAAAGCTAGAATGCGAGACTGTACTATAGAAAATAGGCGCTGTTTTATGCCGAGTTCTTGGAGTATGGAGACATTTGTACGGAACTCAGTCCATGAAACTCCAAGCATCCTTCGCCAGCACCACATCTCCAGAGCGTCTATCTTTTTTCTTTCCACTTCCCGCAAAGTCCACGTTTCAGCAGCGTAGAGAAATATGGGGAAAATAAGTGTTCGCATGAGCCTGGTTTTCGTACTTTTAGTGATGTTCCTGTTCCTCCATATTTTCTTCATCTTGTCCACTGATGTTCGTGTGATAGCCATTCGTCGCTTTATCTCATCTATGCATCCACCATTGTTCGTTATTAAAGTTCCAAGATATACGTAGGACTCAACCACGTCACAGTTCGCAATCTTGGTCACTTCTGGCGAGTTACTGTTGGCGCGGTCAACAATCATCATTTTAGTTTTGCTGCGATTTATCTTTAATCCGAACTCTAGGCTTGTGCGTTCCATTTTCAGTAGCAGTTCCTCCATATGCTGCTCACTGGTTGCAAATAGAGTTGTATCGTCTGCATAGCGCAAATTAGCAATTTTGTATCCACCAATGGTAACACCGTCAATCCAATCCTCTAACGTTATGCGCATTATCAACTCAGTATATGCATTGAACAATAGCGGTGACACTATACATCCTTGACGGACGCATTGATATCTTATTTGAAGTAATATGTCCGGAACGAACAAGGTTTTTGTTGAGCGCACAATCAATCCACGGAACCCGAGAAATCTCTGGCTGGCTCGTTCGCGACTGATGCTTAGACACTACACTAAACGCTGCTCGAATTGGGGAGCCTTTCTAATATTTTCGACAGTCTCTGTTTCAGGTATATAAACAGACCCAGAGGCGGTCTCAATCATACCACAGGGATATACTGCTGTCCCCTCGCTTGTATAATGGACCTTTTGAGCAGATGTTTTGGAAAACGTATTTATTTTGTTTCTGCCTCTACTTCTAATCTGTGAAATTATATTTACAGTTATATAATTTCACTATAAGTTAATATTAAAATTTAAATGTAAGTTTTAATTCTTATTATTGTAAAATTACATTGAAACCAACCATTTTAATTATTATTTAACTATTGTTCTTTATGAAATAATTTTTTTAGACAAGGTGAAATTTAATGACAAACTATATCACTATATGGTATATATATATGATATGTATGATATATATATGACTATATGGTATATATATGTATATGTGTATGCTGTTAGATATGCTTATATTTTGAAATATAGGCATTTATCCGTACTGTTAGACCGTGCCTTGGCGTGAGGGTTTAAAAAAAAGGCAAATTATGTTGACCTTTATAATGTTTATAAAAAGATATAGAAATTACATAGAATTATATTAAAATAAGATCTAGAACATGTGTGACCCTCTCAAATGACGGAGTAAGACTGCTGAACAGGCGGACCTTGGAGTTGGGCGACGATGGTTGGCCCTTATCAGTGATACTTGAGAATCCTGAGATCGGAATCTTGAGAAGTGGAGGATATATACTTCTCTTAATTACTTGTTTGCAAGTCAGGGTTATAACAACCCCCTGCTTAAATGGAAACTTACGCTTCTTAAAAGCGAAGTTTACAAGAAGTGGTTCTAATCTGTTCTTAAGTGCGGCAAAGGTGTTAGTTGGATTACGTTTTGCCGGTCGAGTTATCAGTATTTAAAGTATTATTTGAGTGCATTTGAACCTTCTGTAAAGAGCCACACATTTTCCATTACAACAGTAATATAATATAAACATAACAAAAGACTTGTAAATATGAACATAAATATAAACATACAAAACAATGGAGTGTTGTGTCGGTACATTAGGTGTTTCGTTGTTTCTGAATGGGTGAACAACCATCTCTTATTTCCTAATGGCTGCCAAACAATAATTCGGCCATTCAAAAGTTTTATTATACACTGTTTGGGAAGAGAACTAAAGGTTTTAGTCATTATTTCTGTTTCACAAATAGGGTTATCTTGAGTACCTACTAAGTTCGTTGATTTGTTTACAAATGTATTTATAGATAGCTAGTAACAATTTTACAGCCAGTTAACTCTTTTAGCGTTATATAATTAGATCTATCTTGACTTAAGGATGTTGGTAATATTAGTGCATATGATTTGGACATATCAACATTGAGGTATCGGCACAGGAACATTCTTATAACTTAAACTATATTAGCTTATCAAGATTAAAGGAATTCTTAAAGTAAACACGAGCTTATCATCTAAAATATAATTTGTAGGAGAGGCTTAAAATACTAGACTGGAGCACACTTAACGTGTCTTGTAGAGTGGCTTTAAGTGTGAGAATATTCGTAATGGCTGTAATTATTATTAACGTGGGAAGAGAGGTTTTCCATTGCCGTGTTGAGGGCTTCCTCGTTTTGTATTAATTTCTATGAATGACTTATTAAAGCTGTAAATCGCAGTTTTGGAGATTATAGTGTTTTCTTTAATCATCCCTAAAAGTTTGAAGTAATTTTCCTTTAAGGAGAGTAACTTACAACCTAGGGCTAGTCTGTGGCTAGTTTTATTTCATCGTAATGATGTTTAACGTGTTTTCTATTTATTAATAAGGACAGTGTGTGGTTACTGTGGACCATAACTACCTTATAAGGACCTTTCCACACAGGTGACAATGCTTTCCGCATTCTTAAGTGGTTTTTTATGTAAACCATATCGCCAACTTTATAGGTGACGGGTCTGGAACGTTTATCATAATATTCTTTTGATATCTGTTTGGATTTTGCTATGTTTTCTATGGCCCTAGTATGAGACAGTTTTAAACGATGGCTTAGCATTTTAATGTATTCGTGGTAGGTGCTAGTAGGGCTTAGTTTATAAATTGAATCTGGTAAATAAGGTTTATGACCGAACAATAGTTCGTAGGGTGTGAATTGAGTGGTTGTATGGACGTTGGTATTATAAGCAAGGATTCCTGTGTAAACGTATTTATTCCAATCTGTTTGGTTATTATTTACATATGATTTTAGGTACTCTTTAAGAGTGGAATGACTCCTTTCTAAAGCTCCTTGTGTTTGAGGATGGTAGGGTGTTGACCATAATTGTTTTATCCTGAGGAATTCGCAAGTCTTCTTAAACAGGTCAGCTGTGAAGTTAGTACCCTGGTCAGTCAATATAGTTTTAGGGATACCGAATAGGGAGATAAAGTGAACAAGGCATTCACAGCATTCTTCAGCTGAAGCTTTAGAAATAGGATAGGCAAAGGAGTATTTTGTTAAATCGTCTTGAAGAGTTAGTATATATTTGAATTTGAACTCTCCAGCTTCAGGCAGTGGACCTACGATGTCGAGACTAAGGCGTTCAAAGGGCGCTGTTGATGTAGAAGTTATTTGCATAGGAGCTCGGTTGGTTTGGCGAAGGGCTTTGTTAAGTTGGCATTGAGAACATTTCTTTACATAGTTTTCTATGTCGGTTTTCATGTTCTTCCAGTAGTATCGTTCTTTGATACGATTGCATGCGTGATTGACCTACGTGTCCGGCTACGGGTAAGTCATGATTTTGTTTTAAGATTTTAGGAACTTCGCTTGGGACTGGAAAGATAATAGTGTTTTTATAAATATTGATTGTAATATTTGTATTGTGAAATACATATGCTAGGATGTTGTATAATTTTGTGTATGAAAGTTTAACGAAGGGATCTTTGAAATCTGAGATAGCGATTTCTATGGGAGTTTCGTCGCGTCTTACTAATAGTTCATTTCTTAAGTTTTTCAATGATTTAAATAGATCTGGGTATGGGAGTTCGTCAAAGTGATGCACTTTGGTAAAAATTAGGTAGTATGTTTTACCTTTAGATTTGATGTATTGAAATGAATACAGTGTTCTTTCTTTATTTATTAAATCAGAGGCATCACTATAATTAGCAAGGATTTCTTCTATATAAGGATTCGACTCGTCAAGATCAACGGATGTAGGGACAATGATTATCTTGGAATTTGAGGATAGAAGAGGGTTTGTGTGCTCGTGTATTACGGTGTTGTAGGTATGATTCTTTTTAGATGTGGCTTTCAGGAAATCGGAGTATGAGTTTTCATACACATCGGGACTTGGTAGGTTTACAGGTAATTTCTCATAATTCGCGGAATTTAAGGTATCTAGATTAGTACTAGTGTTGTTTTGTTCATTTTCAGGATTGGTGAGCGTATTAAGTAATTCGAAGTTATTGTCTTGAATAGGGTCTAGAGAAGGTAGGTTATAACGATCAGGATTAAAAGGACTAGACGGGAACTGTAAATCCAAAGGATTAGCAGTTACAGAGGTAGCGTTCGTGGGACTTAATATAGGTAAAACAGACATAGAGTCTAAGTGTTTAGTTTTTATTGCGTTTACAGGGGCCGATGCATATATTGGATATCTGGATAGTGCATCCGCCGCGGAATTAAGTTTTCCTTTCTTATAGATTATTTCGTATTCATATTCTTCTAGTTTTAGTCTCCATCTTTGTAATTTACTGGAGGGGTCTTTGTGATTGAAGAGCCACTTTAATGGGCGGTGATCGGTAACAATTTGGAATTTGCGACCATACAAATATGGTCTGAAGGTTTTACAACCAAAGAGGATTGCTAGTAATTCTTTTTCAGTGGTGTTATAATTTGTTTCACTCTTATTAAGAGTACGAGACGCGTAAGCTATAGGTCTTTCTTTAGAATTTTCTCCTTGAGAGAGTATGGCACTTATTGCGTAGTTGGATGCGTCACATGTGAGTATGAATGGTTTAGAAAAATCTGGATATGCTAATAAAGGTGGGGATATGAGTCTAGTTTTTAGGGTTTCGAAAGCAAGTTGATGTTCGTTTTGCCATACGAATGGCGTATCCTTTTTCAGGAGGGATGTTAGTGGTTTAGCGGACTTAGAGAAGTCAGGTATGAATTTGCGATAGTAGGACATGAGACCCAGGAATGATTTTATATCTTTTGCGGATTTTGGTCTCGGAAAATTAGATACGGCTTTGATTTTTTCGGGGTCGGGTTTTACACCGTCATCAGTGATTTGGTGACCAAGGTAGGAAACTTCCTTTCGAAGGAATTCGCATTTGTCGGGTTGCAGTTTAAGATTAAATTCTCTAATACGTTGGAACACTAGTTCTAGGTTATTGATGTGAGTATCTAGGTCATAGGAATAGATTACGATATCATCTAGGTAGACAAAACATCGGATTCCTTGTAGTCCTGACAGGACGGAGTTCATGAGTCTCTGGAATGTTGACGGGGCGTTTTTCAGGCCAAAGGGCATTCGTTCAAATTCGAAGTGTCCCTGTGGTACGCTGAACGCAGTTTTAGCTGCGTCTTCAGGTGACATTTTAATCTGGTGAAATCCAGATGCTAGGTCTAGAGTCGAGAAGTATTTAGATTTTCCGAGTTGATCTAATATTTCATTGATATTGGGAATAGGATAAGAGTCTCCGATAGTGACATCATTTAACTTTCTGTAGTCTATGACAACTCTCCATTTTTGTTGACCGGATGCGTCTAGTTTTTTTGGGACGACCCATATAGGTGCGGACCATGGGGACATAGAAGGTTTAATGATACCATCGTTCAACATCTTAGTTATTTGTTTTTGAACTTCTTGTTTATGGCATTCAGGGAATCTATAGGATTTAACGTGGATCGGTGTATTACTTGTTGTTTTGATTTCATGTCGCAATGCACTCGTGGTTGTCAGTGGGTCGCCAGGTAGATGGAATATATCTGAGTAATTAGAGCAGGTTTGATGAAGAGCTTTAATTTCTTCGGAATTTAAATGAGATGTTCTGAGTTGTTTAAGCACTTCTTTAGTGCGGGGGTAGGTGTTTTGAGAGGATATAGTATTGATGGGATGTTCATCGTGTCGGAAGGATTTGAAAGGCATTTCGACTGGAATCAGGGTAAGATTCAAGTTGGATTTAAGCGGTATTGGGAAGTCGGATATATTAGCTACGGTTATGTTGACTCTATTGTTTTCCTTTGTTCTGACTAAGCAGTTTGCTATTAATATGTTTTTATGTTGTGTCTGATCGAGGATTAACCCTTCTTTTATTTCAGGATTTGACACAGAGCATTCTATTACCATTTCAGATCTGGCTGGAATAGAATAAATAGGTTCATTGAATTGGAGTGGTACTGGCAATTTATTGAATCTGATCTCTTGGTTAAGATAGTCGATATTTCCTCCGAAAGTGTTTAGTAAATCGCTTCCGATGATGCCATCATGAGGGAGATGTATTCTATCTACCACATGGAATTTGTGGTTTACGAATTTTCGAGGCGAATTAGATAATTGTAATCTAAGTGAAAAATGACCTAAAGTTATCGTGGTTTCTTGGTTAGGCTCTATTCCTTTTAAGTTTATAGGTTCAGCTATGAGTTTGGGGACTTTCTGAATACAGCTTTTCTTAATAAGACTTATTGCTGATCCATAGTCTATTAAAAGACAGAGTGGTAAGTCTGAGACGGAAGTGTTAATAAGAAGATGTGGGAGTAGGGTTTTTTTTGGATCAGTGGTAATTTCAAATATTACTTTAGGATTTGGGTATTGGTTTAGTTTGTTGGATTCGTTGTGTTTAGATTTAGTATTTTCTATACTTTTAGTGGATATAGTAGGTTCAGTAGATTTAGTCGTTTTCGTGGATTTAGTAGATTCAGTGGATTTAGTAGATTCAGTGGATTTAGTAGATTCAGTGGATTTGGTAGATTCAGTGGATTTAGTAGATTCAGTGTCTGATGGATATGGTAAGTGGTGTCTCGCACGACACCGATACGAGTCACTTAATAGTTTTTTGGCAGATTGTCGGTTTCGTTATAAGATTCAGGATCCTCCTGTCCATTCGATTCATCCACAAAGTTAACTCGTTGTGGTGGTTTGTAACCGGAAGTAGAAGGTTGTTCTTTATTACGGAAACGATCATTGTTGAATTCACGTTTACGGCAATTTTCAATTAGATGCCCAGGGAATTTACAATATCGGCAGAATATATCGGATTTGTTAGGTTGGAAATTATTGTTGGGTGTTGGACGCTGTAGTTGGGGTTTAGAAGGAGCAGGTTTATTCAATTTGGAAAATCTATTTTCCGTAGGTTGGTTTCTCCTATACATTGATTGTTGAATGCACTCTTCATTGATAGCATAGTTTACAGCTTCATTTAAATTTAGTGGAGACCTGCATCTCACCATGTTAGAGATACGCGGGTGTAGTCCCATCATGAAATGATGGAGAGCTAAGTCCTCCATTGCCGCTGTGCGACCAGGGAGTTCGTTGGCTTTAACAGTGGATAGTGATACTTCTGTAAGTAAACGTGAGAGGCATGTCTCGATTTTTAATGCGAATTCGTTAACATTCTCCTGCGGACCCTGTTTGCTCTCTTGGAGTTCAGTAAGAAGATGGGCGTAGTGTTTTCTATCACAAAATTGAGTTTTTAGGAACTCTTTTAATTCTTCCCAGGTAGTGAATTCTCTGATTGAGCAAACAACTTCCGCTTTCCCTTCGAGTCGACTAAGAATATATTTAAATAAAATAGATTTTTGAGATTCTGAAGCAAGGTTATATGCGTTGTTACAGTTAGTTATGAATGAATTTAGTGTTTCCCGGGTTCCATCGTAAGATTTTACGAATTTAAACAGGCTGTTGAGGTCCATTTCAGAATCTAGTTTTTTGAGAGATTCTGTGATTTCTTCGGGTTTGAGGGTCGCTTTGGGCATAGTTTATGAATAGTGTGAAGATACGGTGTAGCGTCGTAGGGTAATGAGGAACTCACGACAGGCAGGCGAGCGTGAGGGTCAGCTGCAATCCTGCAAGCTGTGTGTTGGAGTTGTTGATCGTGCCGTATAGGTAGTCTAGATGACGGCTGGATTAGTGTAGCACTTTCACTTTCACTTGCACTTACACTTGCACTTAATTGTTTTGTCGGATTTTCACTGGGTTTCGATGGTTTTCCGAGTGATTTGATTCAGCGGGACGGAGACGGACCATGGGATTCACTTTTAAATCCCTTAAGCTGCCACCAATGTTAGACCGTGCCTTGGCGTGAGGGTTTAAAAAAAAGGCAAATTATGTTGACCTTTATAATGTTTATAAAAAGATATAGAAATTACATAGAATTATATTAAAATAAGATCTAGAACATGTGTGACCCTCTCAAATGACGGAGTAAGACTGCTGAACAGGCGGACCTTGGAGTTGGGCGACGATGGTTGGCCCTTATCAGTGATACTTGAGAATCCTGAGATCGGAATCTTGAGAAGTGGAGGATATATACTTCTCTTAATTACTTGTTTGCAAGTCAGGGTTATAACAGTACGCGCTCCAAACATCCGCGCGTACTCAATATCCGCACCGTAAGCGACTGCTGACTACCTTCGTTCTATTAATTTGTGATCTGACTATTTTTCTATTGAATTATGTATAATAATAAAGCGGTACGACAATTTTCAGCCATTACTAATCCTCTTGCATCGACATCGTTCCGGCGATAACTTATGTGGCATGCTGACTCGCAGCGTTCCACAATAATGCGGTCTGACCACTTTCGTTCCCTTTTTCATACTATATACTAGTTTTTTGCCCATTTTCAACTATTACTAAATACTTGTAGAGCATGTTGTAATTTAACATACATCAACGCGTGCCGCCGCCAGGTGTTCCACTACCTGACCTTGCGAGTGAGTGCTGACTCATGTACACCCTGAATACTAAATCATATTGAATTATGGGCCATTACTAAACTCTTGTCGATTTTTGTCGCCAGCTCTCGGACTATTACGTTAGCTACGGAAAAACGCTTTTGAATTTTACTAAGTTGATACATATATTTGGTCGCGACTATACTTAGTATTACAAGATTTCATTCAAAGTGAATATAATAAAGAGTTTATACTTTATGGTGCTATAATTAGATAACGATTTATGTAAATAGTATCTTCCCAGCTACGTGCTAGATTACCATTTCAGATGAGATTCCATTTAATATGCTATACACCATATTATGACCTATGCCAGAAATGACTGAGACAAAATTGAAAAGATTGCTGACCTTTTATTGCAAAACAGTTGAATAAAATGGATATTGCTTAAAACAATCTCACTTAATACTGAACCACCACTTTTCATTTATAAAATTAAAATTAGTAAAGATATAAATACGTAATTAGTGTGGTACCTATTAAAGATTGAAAATAAAATCAATTAATTACCTAAATATTCTCTTATCAAGCGTTATGTTGCAATCACAATGATATGTCAAAAAAATGTTTGACTAGGGCTCGTCATCACTGCATACCTATTATAAATAAAATAAAGTCCCTCGCTGCTTCTGTCTGGCTGTCTGTATATTGGGGTAAACTCCAAAAATACTGAACGAATTTTCATGCGGTATTCACCAATAAACAGAGTGATACATGAGGAAGGTTTAGGTGTATATAATTTATTTCACTTTATCAACGCGGGCGAAGCCGCTGGCAAAAGCTGGTTTACTACAAAATGTCCCTTTGCTCGGTCTGTCTATTTTATTTATTTATTTAACCATTTAAGTAGACGCTATATAAACAGACAAGAAGATTAGAACAGAAAAATAGGTACAGAGGTGATGCTTATTTCTAAAGAAATCTCTTCCAGCATAACCTGCGATAGGAGAAAAGATAAAGAGATGTAGACAGCGTGTATAAGGGTAAAAGGGAACACTAATGGGCACTTTTATGCAAATGTGCCATTTGCCTAATCTACGTATTTTTGAAATTATCGATGTCCAGGGTATAGAATTTTTTTAATTCTTGCGAATCGAACTTTTCTAGTACCTATTGCTTGTTGAGTTAAAATGAGGTTGTTAAAAAAATTACAATCAATTTAAATCGTCCGTACTTATATTCTAATCACAACAGTGACATTTGTTTGAAATAGCTGTAACACGGCAAAATGACGTAGGTTGTCAATTAATTCGTACCCCGACTTTACCTACGTGAAAAGTAGTCCAAACCGCGGACAAATAGCTAGTTACTACGTGGACTATGTACTAAAAACATCTTTCGAAATAAAAATTCTAACATAGTAAGCATGATACAGCATTTTTCGTCAACTAAAAATATTGTGTAATATTGCACAATGTCTTCGATATGAACCCGAAATAGCCGCGGCTAAACTCGGGATAAATATTTGTGCAGATATCCTCTGGGACAATTAAAATGATAATTTAATTCTGGATGGATTGAATCTGTCTAAGGGAGGCAGAAGGATGTGGCCTACCTCCCACCGGTTAAACCCATATACGTGTACCCATATATGTAGCAGTCTCAATTACATAGGGAATCTCTGGAAGTTTGGTATGGGATATTGTTTACTGAAATTCGCATGTTTATACGTCGTTTTATGAGATTGCATAACATTATGTAAACTGTATCAAAAATAAAAAGGTCAAGTCTGATAAATATTTTAGGGTTCCGGACTTTGAAATGAAGTAACAGAAACCTTTCTTTATTTTTGTATTTCTTAGTATTAACAAAAACGACGGGGTGTTATAAGTTTGACGTGTCTGGTGTGTGTGTGTGTGTGTGTGTTTGTATCTGAGGCAACGTAGCTCCCGAACGGATGAACCGATTTTGAGATCATTTTTTTTGTTTGAAAGGTATATTAGTCAGGAGTGTTCTTAGACATGTTTTATTAAAATCGGTTCAGCCGTTTGAAGATTATCAGCTGTTTTTTGATAGAAAAAGGGATTTTAGCCTCTTCCATGGGTCTGATCAACTCAAAATTTGGGATTTTATTACTTCAATGATATTAGACGAAAAAAAAACCTTGAACTGATGCTGGAGCAACACCTGGAATTTCCAGGAAACCCAAGTTATTCACCAACAAACAGCAGAAGTATTGTGATGGGCTCATTGAAAAGGTATCAATGAATAGATTATAGATAAATGGTGATTTAAGGGAGACATTAAGTTTAAAAAGCAAGAAATAAAAATTAAATTTAAAATTTAAAAAACCCCCGACCCAAACAAAAACTCTAAAAAGTTAAAAATTAATATTTATAGGCCTTTTAATTTGAACGTAATATTTTGATCAGGGCATTGTCAAGTCGGGGGACGGCATTTTTTTTTTTGTGTGGGAAATCATCAAATAACTTCTCCCGCTCTGGGTGGAGCAGGAGGGCGTGTCAGACTTTTACTGACTAAAACCCACCCGTGTTCCTTCATTAGCCCGTATGCCAGGGGCTGTGGTATCTCTTTCAAACGAACCCGCACCCCTGACAGGCATCGGCCCTTGCAGGCCCCATCATTTTTGTGCTGACATCTCTTTGAGGCGCGCGTGGAACACAACGCGCCGTCGACTTGGGCTTGGTCCTTACCGGACAGCGAGCTACCCATTACTCGCCGTCCGCAAGCCCATGCCTACGGTGGCCGGAAATCGGCCTGGGATTCCCGACGCCCAGGGCGTCTCCGTATCCTGCGGCGGCTAGGGTCGCGAGGGCGCATATGCTGCCTCTCCCTCACGTGCGCCGCCTCCCCCTTCGCGAGCATCACTGCTTCGCTGAAGGAGGTGACGGCTCCCCATGCCCTCTCGCTCCGTACCATGGCCTGGACCAGGGAAGGACGCGAGAGATCGCCGCCGCCGATCGCCTCCACGAGGACACGGCGGTGCTCCACCTAAGCTGGGCAGACCGCCACCGTGTGCTCCACCGTGTCCTCAGGGCGATCTTCGCAGTGGAAACACCCGGGCGTTTCCTCCCGCCCTATCCGAAACAGGAACCTCCCGAAACAACCGTGTCCGGTGAGGACCTGCGTCAGGCGGAAGGTGAGGACGCAATGCCGCCTCTCAAACCACTCCTCAAAGAGGGGACTTACCGCCGCAATCGTGGCGTGCCCAAGTCGGGGGACGGCTAGGCCTCTGTTTGGCGTTTTCATTGACCGTCCCCCGACTTGACAATGCCCTGATCAAAATATTACGTGCAAATTAAAAAGCCTATAAATGTTATTTTTACTTTTTAGAGTTTTTGTTTGGGTCGGGGGTTTTTTAAATTTTAAATTTAATTTTTTCTAGGCATTCTCCTTGATTGTTGTCCATGGAAAAAAAAACGCTTTGAAAGGTATTCAAGAAATTAAAATAATAACTCCACCGACAGTCTCACACAAAAAACAAAGAAGTTTTTAACTTTATTTCGGGTGAATAAAAAATTACAGAATTTCTCGCCAAATCAAAGTAAAAAAACAAGATAAACAATCAATAACATATGTTTATGTTGCGCTTGCGGCTGTTGCTAGGAACTGGATTATCACCGTGAGTCGACTGAAACGTTATTATTCAATATAAATAAGCGTGTTTTGTTCGGGCCATTAGCCACATCACATTCCAAACCGTCGTGTGATCCGCGACTGACGTGCTGTGCTTGTGTTAGTGAATTTGTGACAAATAAATAATTCAGTAAAATGGCTCCTCAAATTAAATACACTAAGGTTTGTAATTCAATTTTTATTATTTTTCATGAGTTTTGTTATTCTATATAAAAATAAATTAAGAAATGTAATTTAGAAAAAAAAAATGTAGATACTTGTAAATTTAGTTAGTTAGTTAGTCTTTTAAATTTCGTTGAGACTATTAATATTTCTAAAAAATAATATCCGTGTCTCAAAAAGTGCATAGTTTTATAAAAACCTTACAAAATATTGAAAACACAAAAGTACTTATTGGCTAATAATAAAAACTCCCTAAAATTTACTTTTATTCCGCAAATAAATTATTTAATTTCTAATCAAATATGAATAAAGTAAAATATTTTGAAGCACTAATGTAATAGATTTAAATACCTTCTTGGGAAAGTTTATATTTCAAAAACTAATTTTGAGCTAAACCACCATTTGTTTAATTTTTTTAAGAACAATCACAAACGTCGAATATTGATACAAGTCTATTTTGAGCTTTGTAGTTGTTGAATTGTTTTCGGTTGTAGCCGTTTTGCAATAAACAGAAATGCTAAAGATTAAATAGCTGAAAAGTTAAATTTTGAAGTACCTGCCTACTTAATTAAAAATGGTTTTAAACTTTCAAAGCTTTTTAATATAATAAATTTATGTGATTAAGGCAACGGAAGTAAGGAAAAACTCCTTGTAACTGCACTATAACAATTTACTAATAAAACCGGGCCTTGGAAAATGGCCTTAAATTCTATTGTACAAAATAATGGTATGCTTTGCCAATATTTTTGTTGATACAGCCGGCATAATGGCGTCATGATGTCATAACTCATACTTAACAGACGATTATACAGACACTATCTGTTAATTACTGCTAGCATTAATGATTACGAGAGTGCGAAAATATTCTGGTACACCAAATACGTTGAAAGATAAAATATAAAAAGAAAGAAAAATGTATTTGTTTGTTTTGTGACAGTATAGGAATTAATGAAAAATCAAAAGTTAACAAACTAAGTCTTTTTAATCAAAACAATTAATTGAGAAGTATTAACTAAGTGAACCGATAGGGAACAGTAAAGTGCGCGCCACCGGGTTTAGGAATGCATCAGTGGTCACGCTGCGCGCGCTCTTATATGGACTCGATCACATGGTCCGGGCTGGCCGGAGGGGTATTATGTATTTGATTATTACGATTTCAGTGCTAAACAATAACATCTGTTTACTCGTATGTTGCGCTTAACTGATGTTATGAAACTTGTTTTGGAAGGACCTGGAATATTAGCCATTATAAGCATGTGCTTATTAGCCATTTTGCTTTTATCCGTTTCTCAAAAACAAAAAAAAAAACCCTAAAGAGTCATTTCACTGTTGAAGTTTGAATGGGAAAATGCTTAAAGGAAAAATGTGAAATCGACACGGGCGAAGTAGAGAGAAAATGACTCGTATTTTCCAAATATTTAATCATTTTAAATTTTATTTTTCAGCTGTTCATTGACAACGAGTGGGTGGACGCGAAGAGTGGCAAGACCTTCGAGGCATATACTCCCCATGATGGATCCGTCATCGCCAAAGTGGCCGAAGGTGATAAGGTATGTGCTAGGTAGGATACCTAAAGTTTGGAAGAATGTACTACTAAACACCACTCGATTTGTCCAAATTGGTGTTGGTAACAGTTGCAAAACTTGTGAAAAAAAATTTGTGTGGGTTATTTAATTTTATTTATTCGGAAGAACAAGCACTTTAAACATATAACACAAACAATAAATAATTAAAAAAAGAATAAATACTAATACACAGATACATACAACAAATAGCAACGAAATTGTTGCTATTTGTTGTGTTGTGGGTAATTTATCGTTTTCAAGAACTTGCGTTATATACGCTCGATGCAGTCAGTATATTCATTATAATAGGGACTCCACACCGGCATTACTTATTCAAGTTGAGTCCGAATTAATGGTCGGTAAAAAATATGTAAATATATGCTCGGGTAGGCGAATTCCGTGGCTCATCTATCACGAATCCATACATACGAAAAGCCTGACGTGTATCTCATGTTTGTATCATTAACATCGAGCAGTATTACTAGATCTCGAATTGGCCAAAAGACTTTGTAGTGCATATGGGTGTAGACCTCGGAGACAAAAGCCAAAACGGGGCTTAAGAAGGCAAAAAATCATCAATTTTCAAAGTTGAAATCAAATACAATAAAAAAATTATAAGGAAAAATAGCCAAGTTACGTAACAAGGCCGGTAGTGTTTTACTGACCATTGTAAGTACCTAGGTAGTTATTACGAACCGGGAGGTAATTCTGCTTAATGCTTTAATAAAATATGGAAATGTAACTTCTTGAAGAATCTTTTATTTTAAAGAGAAATAATAAAATACCCCGTAAAATTTTCTTGAACCAGGCTGCACGATCTTCGTTTTACCAAACATGGGAGGATGATACACGGTGCAAAACAAGAGTAGTAGGGGAAGACCAAATAAATGATGAATGGACTTTGTGAAAGATGATCCATGGTGCAAATTAAATTTAGCTAATTACCTACCTTTTTGAATATTTTCAGGCCGATATTGACTTGGCAGTGGCCGCAGCAAAACGCGCGTTCCACCGCAACTCTGAATGGCGGCAGCTGGATGCCTCTCAACGTGGAGAGATCCTTCGCAAGTTTGGTGACCTCATCGAGAGAGACTGCCAGTACCTCGCAGAGTTGGAATCCTACAACAACGGCATGGTTCTTAACTTCGCATCAGTATTCATTGCCGGAGCTGCAAACTCTGCTCGGTATATTGCCAGTTGCGCGGACAAAATTAAGGGCGATACCCTAGCTGCTGGTAAGAACGGAATATATTAATTTTCTTTCTCAGAGCTGGGCACAAGTCTGGCCCATAGTTTTCCAAGTTTCTTCTATAGAACGAATTATAAAAAAATATCTCTACAAATCTTATTATTTGTCAACAGATGGTGAAGTGTTCTCATACACCCTGAGACAACCAGTCGGTGTGAGCGGTATAATTCTGCCATGGAACGGTCCCATCTTCCTATTCGTCAACAAAGTTTGCACTGCATTGGCTGCAGGTAAGACAACATTTTCAAGTCTGTTTACTAAAAGATGCTTACGAGCGACAGACCAAGCTACTTGCAGAACTTCTAAAATCAGCAAACAACTAAACATGTAGTGGGGTAATTATGTACATATCGCTACTGGTTAGGTCTGCTTCGCAGGTCGAGCAAAGTGTTATTGGGATTTTCATCGGAAATTTATCAGTACTTAGCAGTCCTGAGTCTGGCTTTGTGCCCGGTTGATGGCAATAGGCTCGTCCCCTATTACATGGGACCGAAACGTAACTGGCGAAATGTGGGTGTATTCCATAATACACCCACATTTCGCGTACCAGTTATGTTTCGGTGTACCCATGTACACCTCTGCCTAACCTTTCAAGGATAACAGGCGTGATGTTATGTAGGTATATAAAAGTGTCACATCCATTGATTTAAATAGTAAAGATACGGTCGTCCGAACATTTGACGGACGCGGTCGCTTTACAAAAAAACACTAACGCCATCTATTAGAACTACGATGTCAATCGGCGTGTCTGCTCCTAGACGTATTTTTCGAGGTACAAAGAAATAAAATAAAACCTTATATTTTTCAAAATTTATGTTTGTTGCAGTTTGTTTGTGTTATTAAGTTTTCATTGGCCTTCGAATAAAACAATTAAAAAAAAATTGTTTTGTTGGTAATCTGGACATATTTTCCATTTTGGATTCGTAGTGTTTTCTGAAGTTGGACATTTTAATTTGCTTTTAATAAACAATAAAAAACAATTTTGTGCAAAATTTAATCATAGAGTAATATTATTAAATCTTTTCATTTCATTGGCTACAACGAGCGCCCGCCGCTGCAAAGTTATGTCGCGCTTTTACGCGGCTTCGCATCGTCTTTGCCAAAGGTTGAGACAAATAAGAAAGAAAATTGTTTTAAATAATGTTAGAAGTCGATTTAATGACATATTTTTAACTTACTGGGGATATGAAATGTTATCATTTTTTTTTTTTTGTGCTTTTTGTCGTGGTTCACGTAACCCTTCACGGCACAATTTGGCATTTTTGCTTGCAAAAATTTACGCCCGCTCCGAAGACAGCCGATCGCGTTCTAGTTCACTTCGCTATAGGGAAGACCATTTTGGGACCAAGTTCAAGGCGTCATTGTAACGTGCGGTCCGCCCAGTCCTTTTATGTATGTCAATGGTCACATCCATTATCAAGCTACGGGAGTGTTATGTATGAGACAAAAGACAATAATAATTTTGACGGACAGCTTGGTCCACAGTGGCTGAGCAAAACTAACAACAATAATTTTATGGATTGGAAGATTATTAAGAATGAATACTATCTGTTCAGGTTGTACCGTGGTGGTCAAGCCAGCAGAACAGACTCCGTTGACTGCACTGGCACTGGCTGCACTGCTGGCCGAGGCTGGTGTGCCCAAAGGTGTGGTCAACGTTGTCAACGGGTTTGGACCTGGCGCTGGAACCGCTCTTACTCACCACGGAGACGTCGCCAAGATTTCCTTCACAGGATCTGTTGAGGTAAGTCTACGTCATACAGGCTTACCACCTGCAGAGAGTACCTATACCTAGGGTTGCCAACTGTTCGTACACCTAATGATATGGCTATAGTGGGAAAAAAACAATATTTCGTAAAAATAGACATGAATCTAAATATAAAATACTGTATTTTAAATCTTTAAATAGTTGACCAGTTTAAAGTACAGAATTGGTCACACGACAAAAAAAAGGAAAAGAAATAAGAGAAGTATTTTTTTATTAAATGTAGGTATTGAAGCTCTGTAACGTCGTCTCACACAGAGATGGCAGAATAGATATAAAAATAAATAAGATCGAGTAAGATAGGCTTAACTGAAAATCATACTCAACACTTTAATTCTTACAGGTCGGTAAATTAATTCAACAAGCAGCTGGTGCCAACAATTTGAAGAGGATCACACTCGAACTCGGCGGCAAGAGTCCACTCATCATCATGAACGATGCTGATTGTAAGCTGTTTAATCATTTTAATTATCATAAAGATTTTAATAATTCATCTATTCAAACATGTGCTTACTAACTTGTTTATATAATTACAGTAAATATTGCCGTCCCTTCCGCTGCCCATGGAATATTCTTCCATCAAGGACAGATTTGCATAGCTGCTTCCCGGTTGTTCGTTCAATCTGGTATCTATGACAAGTTTGTGGAAGCTGCTGTCAAACACGCAAAGGGCATCAAAGTCGGAAACCCAACGGATCCCAACACACAGAACGGCCCACAGGTAAATGGGAGACAATCCTGTATTTGTCTTCAGAATCTTTTCATTGGTTTAACAGTGACATAATTATAACTTTAAACGGCAGGTATCGTATATATGTTTTAATTATTCCAATAAAAATCCTTATAGGTTGATGGGGAAATGATGACGAAAGTACTTGGATACATCGAAAAAGGCAAAAAGGAAGGTGCGAAGTTGTTATGCGGAGGCAACAGGATCGGCACAACTGGTTACTACATACAGCCTACAGTCTTTGCTGACGTCACTGATGACATGACTATCGCAAAGGAAGAGGTACAACAACATAAAGTTATCCTAGGTCACCTAAAGAGTTTTTCCTTTACTAAGAAATCTTAAACTTAACTAAGCTTTTAACTCTGAATTTTCAACTTGTAGATTTTCGGGCCAGTACAGAGCATTCTGAAGTTTGACACTTTGGAAGAAGTCATTGACAGAGCTAACAACACAAACTATGGCTTGGCTGCTGGAATCTTCACAACAAATGTTAACAGTGCCCTACAGTACGCCAAACACGTTGAGGCTGGCACAGTTTGGTAAGTCGACAAAAAACATTTACGTCATTTTAATTAAGACATGATTGTTATTATTTTTGCTTTAATTTCTTATTTTTACCAAAACTTTAAACATATTGACAGACCTAGCTTTGAAAACGATTAAGTAGCTTTCAATAATTTTATTGCGTTTTTAACATTGCAAACATGTCCGAAATACCTACAATGTTACAAAGACTAAATACCGTTGAACTACTTACTACTTTGGTAGAAACTGCTAATAACCGTATGTAAACTTTTTAATACAATAAGATTATTTTTAAAACATTATTAACTTTACAGGGTCAACACATATTTAGCACTTACCCCACAATCGCCATTCGGAGGTTTCAAAGACTCTGGACTTGGCCGTGAAAAGTAAGTTATCTCAGATTTTTTTAAATTTTAGGACTTTATTCTAAATTGCGTGATCTCCCTTAAAAGCTGTGTCAAGAAATGTTGAAAGGCCCATTCACTACCTTATCTTATTTCATATCGTCGTACATTTCATAACATGAGATTTTCTCTTTTCAGTGGCTTGGACGCCCTCTTAGCTTACACCGAGGTAAAGAATGTGGTCGTTTCCTTACCCAAGAAGTTCTGAAGTTGAAACTATACATTAAGACCTTAAGGCTTTCCTTAATAATTAAGCTAGACGGAATTCCGTGTATATTGAAAGAAGTAATTTATAAGATAGGATTAATGACACTACCAAATGTTTTTTTTGTTGTTGTTGTAATGTGCTTGTTTAGACCATTGTCTAAATAAATATTGATAAATAAACTAGCATGCATTCTTATTTAATATAACCCTATAACAACATCTGCGGCAACAACGCAAACAGCACGGACGTTGGTACCAATTAGACAGACTAAATAACGTGTATAAGCATGATTTGAGTCCGTACCGAAGACATGATATTACCAAAGTAGTTATAGTTCCTACTGTACTTACCTAAGTATCCTGGCTTAAAGACTAACTGAAAAAATGTTACTTAAACTAAAACTGTTACTACCAGATTCCATGGACACCTTAGCGTTTTTTACGTGCCGGATAACCACACTTCAATTTGTTGCGGCATTTTGTAAACGGCGATTGAATTGTTTATCAAATGTTGTGGCATATTATAAAGTGCCAAGGCAATTTACATTTTGCCTTCGGCATATTTTAAAACAGCGAGCGTTTATAAACGGACGACGCCGTTTGTAAAACGCGGAATCATACAAATTGCCTGCGGCATCTCTATGATATCTTTTGAACCTTTTTTTTGTTTTTGTCGATAAGGGTTAATATTTGGTCGCTTAAAAAATCATCGAAACTTAAGTTAATCGAAAACAACTTTTTTCATACCTAAAAGCTACTATATCTGCTAAAATATAAAAGATAGGGATATGGTATCGAGGACTTTTTTGTAGAACTATTTAAGGCAAGTTCATCATCATCATTTCAGCCGGAAGACATCCACTGCTGGACATAGGCCTCCCCCAATTTGGGGGGGCTTGCCATAATCGCCACGCTTGGCAGGTGGGTTGGCGATCGCAGTATGGTGGTAAAATGCATGGAGAACGCTGCTGCCCATTCTCTAATAATAAGGCAAGTTGTCTTACATTATTTTCAATTATATGCGATTGTTTAGGCAGCGCATGCAAATAACTCTGTTTTCATCCGCCTGGTTAGACAAACATTGTGATAGCTCGGCCAATATGCAAGATACAAATATAATTTATAACAATGCAGCTTTCAGCCAGCGAAATTTTTTTTGAATTGAATCATTAGTTCCGGAGATTACCCCATAAATACAAACTTACAAACATTTCCTCTATAAAATATTAGTAAATACAGATTATTATTATTAGTAGGTACATTAGTATTAGTATAGTTATAGATAAGCACAATACGACGCTGCACGTGCGGGAGTGCGGAGCCGCGTGGTAACCATGTTTATGTGGACCATGTAGACCATGTTTAGAACAAGAACATGTGTAAAACAAGCCTATAACTGCGATTCATGATACAGTTTTGAAATTTGGTACATAGATTATTTCCGACTGTACGGATGCGAATCCTCAAATACTTCGGGCAGATTGTTCGAAATGAATGCTCCATGGAACGACTTGTTGTCCAGGGGAAAGTAAGTAGAAGGCAAGAGGTCACGCGGTAGATCACCTACGCGTTGGACAGATCTTATAAAAGCTGCAACACAAACGTTCATAGTCCAAAGCTCCCGAGACGCTGAAGACCGCAACAAGTGGAGGCGCATCGCGAGGACTACGTTATCCAGAGAAAATGCATCATCGTGAACCACGACCATTCTGTCAAGAATGCACGACTGAGGAGGAGGATATAGATTATTTACATAAAAACACTAGACACATCTTTCGGGTTTCACATAACTAAAACTAGGGTTGTATTATTAGCTAAACATTGCATTTAATTATTTTTTAATTTCATTCGCTGTAATTGAAATCCAAAGGTTTTCATACTTTACGGCTTCAGATGCTCCACTAAATATTCACTAAAATACTTAGCTTTGTAACTTTGTTGTCTCGACTGCGGCACCACAGTTTCGTTGTTATGTTTTTTTTTTTTTAATCTTTAATCCGTGGTCTATTATTAAATTAATATCCTTACAAATTCTTTACTAAATATTGGTAATCACAATACGAAATCCGGCTGATGGTCTGTGAGAACAGATTGACCAAACTTTATGACCTATAGTTTTTAACATTTATATTCGTTTACCAATTCCTAGACGCATTCTACAGTTGTTTTAATACCACGAAACCTGGAATTTTTAACCGACTTCCAAAAAAGGAGGAGGTTATACATATGTTCCACCGAACGTATTTTTTTAAATGTATGTTCCTCGATTTCTCCCCCATTTGTGGACTGATTCTCAAAAATCTTTTTTAATTTGAAAGAGTATACTCCTGAGGTGGTCCCATTGGCACCAAGTCAGGATCTGATGATAGAATCCCAGGGAAATCGAGGGCAACCCTCAAATCTAATAGGTATTAATAATGTTTTTCCTGTTTTCTAATGCTATTGAGACATTTGCGTATGGTCATTATCAGCTCATGACGCTGAGCTGATGATGGAAGGTACAACTCTTTAACTTAGGAGTTAGGTGCAGATTCAGGCATAACTCCGTCATATATAGACCGATTTGCAAAAATCTTTTTTTAGAAAGGCTTTTATTCCGAAATGGTCCCATTTAAATTTCATACAGATCTGAAGGCCAAATCTCGTAATTAAAACCGTTCAAAATCTAGTCGCAGTGTCATCTCAGCGACAAGCAAATGTCAAAAATTTATGAAAAATCTAGGTATTTTTTAACAGATTGACACTGAGATCAAGGATGATGAATTGGTGTGGAGTGGGCACCATAACTAAAAAGTGACCGCACGACATCTCTCGCCGGTTCCACTCACCTTGGTGACCGGGGTATATGACGGCCCTGTCTGTTAAGTAGGCCTCGACCACACGACAGAGGTAGGTCGGCATCCGGTGATACCGGAGTGCCTTCCTGATGCAACTCCAGGGCAGGGTGTTGAAGGCATTGGCGATGTCCAGAGACACCGCCAAGACGACCCCACCCCGGGCCTATTATTAATCATGCTTGATCGCTTGTAAGTATTAGATATGCTTATATTATAGGTAGATGCTCTCCGTGTGTATTAAATAATCATGCTCTTTCATAATCACATGCTACTGTGTCCTACTAAGATAGCATCTGCTTGAAATCAGGATGATTTTGAGTTTTCCAGTGGGGTAGTTGCGTAACACACTAACAGTAGGAATGGGTTTCGTTTTGACAGTTCAACAACGTTCATTGCGTTATTTACGTTGCTGAGTAGGCAATTTTTTGAGCACATGAAGCAATGGATTAGCAATATCGTTCAAAATGATTTAGGATCTAATTGGTACTGTGTTATGCAATTAGGCTGCTACAGTTAAGACCGTGAATGCGGAGAGCCGGTTTATCGCACGACATGTTGATGTAGGCGTTGTCACGTCAAAACGAATCTATCTCAATCTACCAGGAAGGAGTCAATTTACCTATTATTTGTTATTATTACCTTTACGACAGTGAACATGTAACCTTGTAAACATGCGTTTATGTAGGTAGCAAGATTGTTCAACATGATTGTTCAAATTTCTCCATAGATTGTAACATATATATCGTTTGTAATTGACCGTCTCTCTGCGGTATCATATGACCAATCATTATGGGGTTTTTATTTTTGGGTTCGAAATCGTCAAATAACTTCTCCCGCTCTGAGTGAAGCGGGACGGCGTGTCAGACTTTTACTGACTAAAACCCACCCATGTTCCTTCAGTTGCCTGCGTGCCAGGGGCCACAGTATCTCTTTCGAACAACCCGCAATCCTGAAACGCGTACGGTTAAAACGCGTTTCAGGGGCTCATTGTTCTTTGTGTAGATGTTGTAATAGGTTTTTTTTTCATCAAATAACTTCTCCCGCTCTGGATGGAGCAGGAGGCCGTCAGACTTTTACTGACTAAAACCCACCCGTGTTCCCTCAGTTGCCTGTGTGCCAGGGGCAACGGTTTCTCTTTCGAACAACTCGCACCCCTGGCAGGTATTGGCCCTGGCGGACCCCACCAGTTGTTGCTGACATCTTTGACGGCGCGCGTGGAACATGCCTACTGTGCTACCACGGGGAGATAGCGCAGTTATGTGGGACTGTAACCCACTAAAACTCCACGGTGTCCTCCAGTGCCGCTTGAGGCGGGAACACGGAAACGTGCAAGCCATCTGCGAACCCGCCGCGGCTGTCCGTCACCGGACCCTCCTCGGAGGGGAATAACCCCTATCACCGGCGCACCAGGACACATGGCACGCCGTCATCACCGCAGAAACCAAATAGCATAAGGGCCCCAGACGACCCCGTGTCTGGCACACTTAGTCCCCCTGCAACGGTCAGGACAGTGGCCCCGCCGCCTACCACTTTTCAGCCACAGGGGATAGGGAGAGCGGCCAACGCTATACCGACACTCCTCCTCCCATGCGGCCCCACCGCGTCCGCCATCAAACGGTGGCGGCCCCGTCCAGGCCACGGAAAGGAAGAGTGCTACTCAGAAGTACTGGCACTCCTCCGCCGCAGCATGTAACTCTCAGCCGCGATGCCTCCCATTCGACATTGCGGCCAGCCTCAGTTGCGATGCACCTCACCGCAACTTACTTTTTGGCGCTTTTTGGATTGGAGGCAAAAGCCCTGACATGCGGACCCACCTTGGGGTTCCTCTTCACTTCACCGTGGGAGGGTGACCACGGCTATTGAGCCCCCCCGTAACGACAATGCGGGAGAACTCACTGGGGGGGGATGTTGTATATAGGTTGAGTGGCTTTTGTGTTGGTTATGACCGCACATTTACTAATGTTTAGGTCGAGGTTGTATAAAGAGCTCCGAGTGTGAATGTTGTCGATTTCGATTTGAAGTGTGTCCGTATCACTAGAGTTAGGTACTGGAAGAGCAACTTTGACTTCTTCAGCATATATTAAGACTTTGGAGTGTTTTACATTTATGGGAAGATCGTTAACTAATATAAAAAGCTTGTAAATTGTCCGAGGTTAGTGCCCTACCCTAAGCCAGAAGCGGCAGGGACAAAATTGCAAAACAGTTGAATAAAATTTAAATTTAAAAAACTCCCGACCCAAACAAAAACTCTAAAAATTAAAAATAATAATTTTTATAGGCCTTTTAAGTTGAAGGTAATATTTTGATCAAGGCATTGTCAAGTCGGGGGACGGCCAATGAAAATGCCCTAGCCCTCTGTTTGGCTTTTGTTTTGTTAAATCTGCGCAGCGTTGCGTATTTTTCCCACAGTGAAGTTTGTTACTAATTTATCCTCATTCCTCGTCCTGATCACCATTTATCCATAACCTTTTCATTGAGACCTTTTCAATGAGCCCAAACACGATACTTTTGCTATTTGTTGGCGAGTAACTTGGGCATCCTGGAAATTCCAGGTGTTGCTGCAGCATTTCAAGGTTACTTTGTTCGTCTAATATCATTGAAGTAATAGAATACCAAATTTCGAGTTGATCAGACCCGTGGAAGATGCTCAAATTCCTTCATCTACTAGAAAAGAGCTGATAATCTTCAAACGGCTGAACCGATTTTGATGAAACATGTCTAAGAACACTCCCGACTAATACACCTTTCAAACAAAAAAACCAAATCAAAATCGGTTCATCCGTTCGGGAGCTACGTTGCCTCAGACACACACACACACACACACACAGACACGTCAAACTTATAACACCCCGTCGTTTTTGCGTCGGGGGTTAATGAAGATTAAAAATAAAATCAATTAAGTACCTAAATATTCTCTTATCAAGCCTTATGTTCCAATTACGATGACATGCCAAAAAAAAAATGTTTGACTAGGGCTAGTTATCACTGTATGTAAAAGAAAGTCCTTCGGCGCTTCTGTCTGTCTGTCTGTTTGTTGGGGTAAACTCCAAAAATACTGAACGGATTTTCATGCGGTATTCACCAATAAACAGAGTGATTCATTAGGAAGGTTTAGGTGTATAATTTATTTCAATTTATCAACGCGGGCGAAGCCGCTGGCAAAAGCTGGTTTACTACAAAATGTCCCTTTGCTCGGTCTGTCTATTTCATTTATTTATTTAACCATTTAAGTAGACACTGTAGAAACAGACAAGAAGATTAGAACAGAAAAATTGGTACAGAGGTGATGCTTACTTAACCGACGAAAAAAGGAGGAGGTTACTCAATTCGACGCGGAGGTTTCTTTTTTTTTGTGTATGACCATGCATATTTTTTACAGAGTAGTTCGATTTTGATAATTATTTTGAGGCAGTACGTGTGGGATAGTAAATAAAACCTGGCAGGAATGGTCACAAGCTGAGTGGTTATATATTGTTCCAAGTTCACAGTCACGTACACACACAAGTTAGAAGAACAGAAAGGTGAAGGAAACAGAGAAGCACAGTACGATGTTCACAAGCACAAGAGAAGTTGAAGATAGATAAGCAGAGTACATATCGCACACCTAGATCTATACTGAGACAACTCAAAAATCGTCAATTTTGAGTTATGCCTGTATTCGAATGCTCGGTGCTCATACGCAACTATTCAACGTGACAGGTTCAATAAAAGCTCATAAAATTAATCGCTAGGTAGCCTTAACTTTCTTTTGTTGAATCAACGTCTGCCATCTGCTCCCACCTGAACAAGTCTATTTTGAGTTGATCTTCACTTGCCATAAGGAGTGCATGTATTAACAAGAACGAAAACACGGACATTTCAAATTGTTACAGTTTTGATGACACGTATACGTATACGTGTCATCAAAACTGTAACAATTTGAAATGTCCAACTGTATCAATTTGAATGTGTGTGAGTTAATTAGAGTCGTTACGGTGATGGTGAATTGTTCTGCCACATTACTTAAGGATATTTTTATTTACTTGTTCCAGTTTTGTTTGAAATGGTACGTAAATATTTAGTTACTATTTTGATTTGACTTTGTTTTGAGGGATCAACATGTAATGAATTGATAGTAAATTGACCTATTGAATTTCAGCCCCAGCTTGTATACTGTGACATTTTACAAGCTATTTATTACCTAGAATCAAATTAAATTGTATAGCTTCCCTAACAAAAAATGCAAATATACGTTTTTTTCGTCTCCTGAAAAATGACCTTTTTTGAGTTGTCTCAGTATAGATCTAGGTGTGCGATATATCAGTTAAGCGCGCGAGATGCAAACAAAGATGTGCATGAGAATAGCGTGTCGTTAGCCCAGCGGCAGTGGGGAGTAAGGGGAGAACGGAAGTAACACCTTATCCGGCCCAACAGTCAACCTCACCTGCGCGCGTTGGCGGTTCGTTATGAATAGTTGGCGGCGGCGTCCTTCGGGCGTCGTGGTGCTCCCTGCTAGATAACGGACGAGGCTCTGGCGACCGAGCAATGGCGGTATAACCACACCACCAGTTGGGCAACCGACTGCAGAGGCAACAACGGCCTGAAGTCTAAATAACTTCTGAAATGTCTGGGGCAGAAGGCAACGGGAAACCACTGCTTCTATTTCCCAAGAGAGTCAGCATGGAAAGTCAAGGAATGTTAGTGTGTCTGGCAATCCGGCTGACGCCCGGCGCCACCTTCCCGGGAGAGGGGGTGTGAAATGCGCTACCGGCCATGCGCTCGTGAATTGTCAGGCGCCGCATGGAAACTCTGTTACTGATGAACTTAACACCAGAAAATCAATCCGCTATCCCCACCGCATCGGAACGTGGAATGTACGCGGCCTCAACCAACCGGGTAAACTACAGATTGTGGAGAACGAGATGCAGAGGAAGAACGTTCACCTGCTAGGGCTAAGCGAGACACAATGGAAAGGTCAGGGTCACTTTACATCTGACTCTGGCAGTACAGTGCGTTTCTCGGGCCCTGAAGACGAAAGCAGCAGAGGAGTGGCTTTCATCGTGCCACGCACTATGAGCAAGTGCGTTTTGGGCTATAACCCAGTTAGCGATCGGATAATGACTCTTAAACTTAACACCGTACCGTGCAAGCTTAACATCGTGCAGGTATATGCTCCCACAGCACATTCAACAGAAGAAGAAGCTGAGGGCTTTTACGATACGTTGATTGAGACACTCAGAGGCCTTTCAAAGCGAGAAGTCACGATTATCTTAGGGGATTTCAATGCCAAAGTTGGAGTTACCAAGGACGACGACTATCTCCGTCGTGTTGCAGGCGAACACGGAATCGGGAAACGTAATGATAGAGGTGAACGACTGTTACAGTTCTGTTGTGAAGAAAATTTTACCATCTCCAACACTTGCTTTCAACATCATATCCGCAGATTATACACATGGGTCTCCCCTGGCGACAGATGTAGGAACCAAACTGACTACATACTAATAGGGAAAAGATGGAGAAACTCAGTGACGAACGCCACAACTTTCCCCGGTGCTGACTGCGGCTCCGATCACCAGCTTCTTGTAGCAACAGTCCAAATACGGCTAAAGAGGATACAAAGACCTAAAACAGTCCCGAATATGCAAAGTATAGACGGATTTAGAGAAAACATGGAACAGAGAATGATAAACTTTCCGAATGATATCACAGACAACGACGGTAAGTGGGAACAACTAAAGAGGGTGATAGAAAAAACAGCTACTGACAACAAGCTGGAAAAACCTGTCATGAAAGAATTCGTTACACCAGACACAGCGCAAATTATCCTTGAGAGACATAAACTTAGGGAGAACGGTCTCAGTTCACCTGAAGACCAACAGCGGTATTCAGAACTGAGCCGCCAAGTTCAGCTTTGTTGTCGGAAAGATTTTGATGACCACATCAACGGAATCTGTCTCGAACTCGAACAGCACTCTCTGAAAAACGAATCCAGATATCTTTTTCAAAAAGTAAAAGAATTGACGGGAACGCGTAAACCGAAGACCTGTGCCATTGATGATAAAGATGGGCGTCTACTTACAGATGTGGCTCACGTGCTAGAGCGCTGGAAAAATTACTGCATGGAGCTGTATGACACGAGAGAGTCTACGAACGCTAAAATTACATGGTCAGCAGAAGAGCCTGATATCTTGACTTCGGAGGTTGAGCATGCCATAAAAGCCCTCAAGTGCAAGAAATCACCAGGTAAAGATGGTATGTCAGCCGAAATACTAAAAAACCTAGGTCAACGAGGCACAAAAGTTATCACCGAAATATGCAACACCATTTGGAAAACCGGAAGATGGCCAAGAGACTGGACAGAATCGGTGTTGATACCCCTACACAAGAAAGGCTCTTCCAAAGACTGTGGTAATTACAGGACGATAGCGTTAATATCTCATGCGAGTAAGATCCTCCTTCATGTTATCAATCGACGTCTTAACTACTTTTTAAGCCGACAGATACCCGAAGAGCAGGCAGGTTTTGTTAAGGGCAAAGGAACGCGGGAGCAGATATTGAACGTCCGCCAAATCATTGAGAAGAGCAGGGAATTCAACAACCCCGTGATCCTGTGCTTTATAGATTATACCAAAGCTTTTGACTGCGTAAAATGGGACAAACTATGGAAATTGTTACTGGAAATGGGAGTTCCTGAGCACCTTGTCGCTTTAATCCAGAGTCTATACATAGATAATCAGTCTTTCATTAGGATTGGTACTGAATGCTCTAATATGTTCCAAACTAAAAAAGGTGTGAGACAGGGTTGCACATTATCCCCTGCCCTTTTCAAAACATATGGAGAGTACATAATTCGGAAGACCATCGAATACTGGGAGAAGGGTTTCCCTATAGGTGGAAAAAGAGTATCAAATCTCCGATATGCCGACGACACCGTTCTCCTTACAACATCCATGGAAGATATGAGTGAGTTGTTCCAGAGACTCGATAGTGAAAGTGGAAACATTGGCCTCGCAGTGAATAGAGCGAAAACCAAGGTAATGATTGTAGATCGAGCCGGGAAGCTAACAAATGTCACTTGCAATATTCCTGGCGTTAACATCGTCAACTACTACACCTACCTTGGCTCGCAAATCTGCAATTATGGTAGCTGTGTCCCCGAGATAAAAAGGCGTATTGGGATGGCCAAAGATGCTATGACCCGTTTAGGTAGCATTTGGAAGAAGAGAGGAATTGGTATCAAAACCAAGAGCAGATTGATACGAGCCCTAGTATTCCCTATCTTCCTCTATGGAGTAGAAACGTGGACGATTTTGGCCCGAGAAAGGCAAAGGATTGATGCATTTGAGATGTGGTGCTGGAGACGAATGTTGAGAATACCATGGACTGCCAAACACACCAATGCATCTATCTTAACCCAGCTTCGAATAAAAACCCGCTTGTCAACCACATGTCAACAACGCATTCTCTCCTATTTCAGCCACATAGTACGCAGAGGCGATGAAAGTTTGGAAAAACTGATTGTGGTTGGGAACACCGAAGGCAAACGATCGCGCGGTCGTTCACCAACACGATGGACCGATCAGGTGAAGGAATCATCGTCCTCTAAATTCTACACGGTGGTGAGGGATGCGCTGGACAGAAACCGGTGGAGGCGGATCATCCGCTCCAGATGCAACTCCGAAGCTGACCACGATCCTCAGATATGAGGGACCGACTACAGAGAGAGAGCCCAGCGGCATACAACAGACTGGCGAGCGGGCGGTGACGCGCGAGGGAGCGGGAGGTGTGTTGCTCGCTCGCTGCGCGGTCGCCGCCAGCGGTCAATGACTCACGCGCTTATTATTTACTTATTAACTACTAATCATAAAATGTGTGCGTTTGTCTTTATATTTTATGTTTTTACAATAATATTTTACAATGATTAACTAACAGTGACGCTACAATTTTTTTATTGGAAAGGGTTATACCCTGAAATTGGTCCCATATAAATTTGGAAAAAAATCTAGTAGTAGGTAGGAAAATCTAACCCTAAGGGATTTTTTAACTTTTTGGGTGGGAAATCATCAAATGACTTCTCCTGCTGAGTAGAGCAGGAGGGCGTGTCAGACTTTTACTGACTAAAACCCAACCGTGTTCCCTCAGTAGCCCGTATGCCAGGGGCTGTGGTATCTCTTTCGAACAAACCCGCACCCCTGGCAGGCATCGGCCCTTGCGGACCCCACCAGTGGTTGCTGACATCTTTGACGGCGCGCGTGTGGAACACAACGCGCCGTCCTGTCTACCACTTTTCGGCCGCAGGGGATAGGGAGAGCGGCCGACGCTATACCGACACTCCTCTTCCCCTGCGGCCCCACCGCGTCCGCCATCAAACGGTGGCGGCCCCGTCCAGGTCACGGAAGGGAAGAGCGCTGCTCAGAAGCACCGGCACTCCTCCTCTACCGCAGCCCGTAACCCTCAGCCGCGATGCCTCCCATTCGACATCGCGGCCCACCTCAGTTGCGGTGCACCTCACCGCAACCTACATTTTGGCCGCTACGTCAATGGCTTGAAGGCAAAAGCCCTGACGAGCGGTCCCACCTTTGGGTTCCTCTTGGCTTCACCGTGGCCGGAATCCACGGTTACTGAGCCCCCCCGCAACGACAATGCGGGAACCCACTCGGGGGGGAACCCTAAGGGTAGAAAAACAGGGATGATTGATTGTTCACTCACTGATTGTAATGTAAAACTACGCATAACTTACAGAGTTGTCCGATTTTGAAAATTATTTTTATTGGAAAGTCTATACCTTTAAATTGGTCCCATATAAATTTCGAAAACAAAAACTAACCCTAAGGGTAGGAAAACAGGGAATGATTGATTGTTTACTCACAGATTTGAATACCGAGTTGTGTATTACAAAAAAATACAAAAATAAATAAGTATTTAATAATTAGTAGATTATAGCCAGAAAAACTTTTTAACAAAAAAATTAAACCGCCGAAAAAACAGAAAAGAAAAAAATTGTAAGCACTACTGTGTTTAACTTGTGTTTTTTTCCATGGACAACAATCAAGGAGAATGCATAGAACTAGAATGCTAGGCAGAGGTATGGGTGGATAAATTAATAAATACTAAGAGTAAAAAAAAAGCTTTTGTGACATCATTTTCAAAGTTCGGAACCCTAAAATATTTATCAAACTTGACCTTTTTCTTTATGATACTGTTTACGTAATGTTATGCAATCTCTTAAGTAAACATGCGAATTTCAGTAAACAATATCCCATACCAAACTTCCAGAGATTCCCTATGTAATGAAGACTGCTACCGTATATTATATGGGTTTAATCGGTGGGAGGTAGGCCACATCCTTCTGCCGCCCTTAGACAGATTCAATCCATCCAGAATTAAATTATCATTTTAATTGTCCCAGAGAATATCAGCACAAATTTTTATCTTGAGTTTAGCCGCGTCTATTTCGGGCCGAAGACATTGTGCAATATTACATAATATTTTTAGTTGACGAAAAGTGCTGTATCATGCTTACTATGTTAGAATTTTTATTTCGAGACATGTTTTTAGTACGTAGTCTACGTAGTAACTAGCTATTTGTCCGCGGTTTGGACTACTTTTCACGTAGGCATAGTCGGGGTACAAATTAATTGACAACCGACGTCATTTTGCCGTGTTACAGCAATTTCAAACAAATGTCACTTGTTAGTTGTGATTTGAATACATTTACCCCACTTATATCGCCATATGCCCATGGATGATCAAATTATTTATATTTTTGATATTTTAAATGAAAATCGTACAAGTACTCTTACAAATTAAGCTGCCTTTTCTACAATTGGTGATTTTTTCTCGTTTTGTCTATTTTATGGCACTCCTGATTATTTTTATTATCAGATCAGTATCAAGATTTTTTATTACATTCTAAGATAACATTGCAAAAAATACTTATTCTCAAATTTTAACAATTTTTCTAAGGAATTATGCAATCATGGGGCCCCGTATCGAAAAACAATGTAAGGCGATATAAGTGGGGTAAATGATAGATGATAACCTGGCCAATCAACTGTTTCAGGGTAATCCATTATTTACGACACAATCTGTATTAGTCATAAATTTTAAATTCGTGCGAATCGACTATTCAGACGATTAAACTTTTCTAGTATTGCTTGTTGCGTTAAAATGAGGTTGTTAAAAAAATTACAATCAATTTAAATCGTCCGTACTTATATTCAAATCACAACTAACAAGCGACATTTGTTTGAAATAACTGTAACACGGCAAAATGACGTCGGTTGTCAATTAATTTGTACCCCGACTATGCCTACGTGAAAAGTAGTCCAAACCGCGGACAAATAGCTAGTTACTACGTGGACTACGTACTAAAAACATGTCTCGAAATAAAAATTCTAACATAGTAAGCATGATACAGCACTTTTCGTCAACTAAAAATATTATGTAATATTGCACAATGTTTTCGTTATAAACCCGAAATAGCCGCGGCTAAACTCAGGATAAAAATTTGTGCTGATATCCTCTGGGACAATTAAAATGATAATTTCATTCTGGGTGGATTGAATCTGTCTAAGGGCGGCAGAAGGATGTGGCAGGTAGGCCACATCCTTCTGCCGCCCCACCGATTAAACCCATATAATATACGGTAGCAGTCTTCATTACATAGGGAATCTCTGGAAGTTTGGTATGGGATATTGTTTACTGAAATTCGCATGTTTTCTTAAGAGATTGCATAACATTACGTAAACAGTATCAAAAAGAAAAAGGTCAAGTTTGATAAATATTTTAGGGTTCCGGACTTTGAAAATGATGTCACAAAAGCCTTTTTTTTACTCTTAGTATTTATTAATTTATCCACCCATACCTCTGCCTAGCATGCTAGTTTTCTATCCATTCTCCTTGATTGTTGTCCATGGAAAAAAACACTTTAAAAGGACTTTTTGAAATCAAATAATAACTCCACCGACAGTCTCATGCAAAAAAATGTTTTTAACTTTATTTTGGGTGAATAAAAAACAGTACAGAATTTCTGAACAAATCAAAAAAAAAAAAAAACGAAGATAAACTATAACATAAAACAAATGTTTATGTTGCGGTTGCGGCTGTTGCTAGGAACTGGATTATCACCGTGACTCGTCTGAAACGTTATTATTCAATAGTATAAATAAGCGTGTTTTGTTCGGGCCATTAGCCACATAACATTCCAAACCGTCGGGTCGTGTGATCCGCGAGTTCCGCGACTGACGTGCTGTGCTTGTGTTAGTGAATTTGTGACAAATAAATAATTCAGTAAAATGGCTCCTCAAATTAAATACACTAAGGTTTATAATTCTATTTTTGTTTTTTTGTTTTTCATGAGTTTTATTAATACAATTTAAAAATAAATTAAGAAATATACCTAGTTAAGAATTATTGTTTTTTTTTTTTGTATTTAATTGTATATTTAGTCGGTTAGCCTTTTAAATTTCGTTGAGACTATTAATATTTCTAACAAATAATGTCCGTCTCCTAAAAAGTGCATAGATTTAAAAAAAAACCTTTCAAAATGTTTAAAAAACACAAAAGTACCTATTAACAAATAATAATAACTTCCTAAATTTTACTTTTATCACGAAAATAAATTATTTCATTTCTAATTCAATATGAATAAAACAAAATATTTTGAAGCACATATGTAATAGATTGAAAAAACTTCATGGGAAGGTTTATATTTGAAAAACCAATTTTGAGCTAAACCACCATTTGTTTTACTTTTTGAAGAACAATCACAAATGTCGAATATTGAGACAAGTCTATTTACAGCTTTGTCGTTGTTGAATAGTTTTCGCTTAGAATAATAACGCATAGAAGGCGCGTCTACAACAAAACACGAGCGATATCGTGTGTCCACTTCATTTTCTTTGTGTGCGTGAGCCGAATGTGTCTACGTTCTTCAATCGCACACAAATATAGCTTACAATGATACCATTACCAGGCCGTTACCCACAAAATATGGGAAAACGCACTACTATGTTGCCGGATCAAATCAAGACAAGTACTATATGTTATCAGGAACTGGATACGATGAAGATGATTTTTCATGTAAAATGACATATTTTTACGGAAGGTAAAATTCAATTTAATTAAAAATAAAAGGAAATAAATGAACCATTAATCGCATGAAGAATGAGATCTTTATTCTTCATGCAAAATATCACTCATCAAACATTCTGAATGCATTGGCGTTTAGAATGTTTGATGTGTTATAATAACATTAGAGGCATGTAATAATTGCTGACATGTCATCATGGGTCATCGTCGGGATTGAGAAAATTACAAAAATGAAAAACATATTAATCAAAATTGCAATCTTTATTTTACCCTTCTTTGAATCAACAGTTTATGCAGTAAATAAATATAGTGTAGTTTGACAAACACAAAATCGCCACCAGTATTATTACCGACTGCTCTAGGCTGCAGATTGGATTTCTTATTTATAGATTAGAAAAACACAGCCATTCGGTAAGACAAAAATTATATATATTTTCAGCAAGTAAAAACAAAGAGCAGCGTATCAAAAAATAGACAAAAAAGAAAAATAAAACCAAAGATAATTATTTCTAAAAAGTTCACATTATATCGTGAACATCCTCCCCTTTTTACAGAGGAACAATATTTTTTAATGGTCGCTTGAACATGCCCCCTGCGGTTCGAACATCGACCACCTGCACCACGCCGTCACGACCCGGGTACAGAGCCGTGATCACGCCACGTGGCCAGGTGCCCCTTGGTAAGTCTCCGTCTCCAATGAGCACAGGGTCCCCAACTCTGACCGCAACGTCTGTACCCGGAACGCGCCGCGGAGCTAAGGTGGGAAAGTATTCACGGACCCAGCGCCGCCAAAAATGGTCCGCAAGTCGCAGTGCCTTTCGCCAACCGCTCCTACCAACCAACGCCGCATCAGTTAGGGCTTCGCTAGGAAACGAGTGTCCAGATGAATCGCCGAGCAAAAAACGATTGGGTGTGAGCGCTTCCGGATAGTCAGCATCGGGAGAAATGTGTGTCAATGGACGTGTGTTGACAATCGCCTCTGTTTCTGTCAACAAGGTGGCGAGAACCTCCTCACGCGGGGCCCGCTCTCTCAATGTAACCTTGAGAGCCGTCTTCACGGAACGGACGAGCCTTTCCCAGGCACCACCCATAAAGGGTGCCAGTGGCGGCATAAAGCGCCAAGCAATTTTGTTTTCTGCTGCAAACTGTGGAATGGAAGCATCATATAGGGCTTTCAGTTGCCGGTTTGCTCCCACGAACGACGTCCCATTATCGGAGAATATTTCGCTGGGAGTACCACGACGAGCAATGAAGCGACGCAGGCACATAAGAGCAGAATCTGCAGATAAGCTGGCTACAATTTCAAGGTGAATAGCTCTGGTCACCATGCACGTAAACAGTGCCACCCACCGTTTCTCTCGTCTTCGTCCAATTGCTACTTCTATGGGTCCAAAATAATCCAAGCCAGTGTAAGTAAAGGCTCTTCGATGATGGGCGAGTCTTGAATCGGGAAGGTCGGCCATGGGTGGTTGCAGTCTTGGCGCTTTTAATAGTTTGCACAGCTGGCATCCACGCACCACCGATCGCACAGCGTTCCGTATCCTTAGGATCCAATACTCCTGTCGAAGCTCATTTAGGACGGTTTCTGTGTTGGCGTGCGCGAATTTGTTGTGGTAGTGACGGATTAGAAGGCGCACTGCTGGTTCTTTTCCATCCAGTAAGATGGGCTGTTTATCAGAGACAGCGGAGGTTCTACCAGCAAGATGTATTAGTCCGTTTTTTAAAACTGGTGATAAAAATGCTAATCGACTTTTCTTAGGGATCGGTCTTCCAAAAGTAAGGCAGTGAATTTCTTCTCCGAAAGCATTGAGCTGGCTTCGACCCAAAATGTGCCGTTCTGCGCGGATAATGTCTTCCACATCCAATGGCGTAGGAGCAGTGGCGGAGGCGATATTAGACCGCAAATTGTGCCCAGACGTGTTTATAGAGAAACAAATATTCTCAACCCAAAAATTTTGAAAACTATGACCCCGATTTTTGAAAATGGAGGCAATGAATTGATGAGTCCTAGCAGTTGCCCTTACCAGTCTAATCCAAGAACTAAAATGAATGATATCAGCTACTACTGGTAAAGGTAACTGATGTGAGTTGGTAAAATTCATGATATCTACAGTACATGATGTATGTTGCGATAATTTAGGATTAAAAGGTGGCTTGAGTTCCTCCTGCCCGAGAGTTGTTGGCGTTAAGACTTTGGGCTCTAACGGCCACTCTGAAGCCGGCGACAGGAGAAAGTTTGGGCCTGATAACCAGCGCTGATCAATACTGCACTTTCCTCGTGTCGCATCGTCAGCCACGTTATGTTCAGTTGCAAGTGTTGCAACCCAATGCCATTCAACTAAGTTGGTGTTTTCCAGGATTTCTCCGACACGGTGCGCAACAAATGGCTTATAATTTCGCGAATCGCTTCGCAACCACCCCAAAACCGTCATGGAGTCGCACCAAAAATAACGTCGACTGGGTTTGAGGCGATGAGCGTCGCAAATGTTATTGGCGAGGCGAGAGGCTATTAGAGCGCCTTGTAGCTCCAAACGCGGAATTGAAACTGACTTTAGGGGAGATACACGTGCTTTACTAGCTATGAGCGAAAGTTTCACCTCACCGTTGTGTAGCGCAAATCTCCAATAAGCAACGGTGACATAAGCCAGCTCGCTAGCATCGCAAAACACGTGTAGTTCTAGGTCGAAATAGTCGCTTATATTATAGCACCTCGGTACTCGTAATTCCGAAATAGATTTGAGGCATGCAAACCATTCAACCCAAATTATTTGGTCTGACTCGGATAGCCTTTCGTCCCAGTCAAGCTTTTTACGCCACAAATTCTGAAATAGAATCCGACCTCTCACTACAATGGGAGCTAACAAGCCTAATGGATCGTATATCCGCATAACCTGAGCCAAGACTTCGCGCTTCGTGAGATGAGCTGGTGAATGATCTTTGAGTCCTAGGTTGAAACCAATAACGTCCTGGGAAGGTTGCCAGATTAAACCCAGGGTTCGAGTGAAAGTGGATGATTGTAGATTACTTAAATTTACACTACGATCGACTACTGAGAGGTCAGACAACTTATCCGTAGGTAATTGACATAAAGCTTCAGGCTTATTTGAGATCCAACCACGCATCTCAAACCCTCCACGCTTATGGACCTCAACGATTTCAGAAGCCAAGTGCGCGGCCTGCTCAACCGAACCGTCAACACTACCAATAAAATCGTCCATATACGTATCGGTTTTGATAGAGTGTACGGCTTCTGGAAACTCAGCTTGAAACTCGGATGCGTTTCGGTTAATGATGTAAATGGCAGTTGATGGACTGGAGCAAGCCCCAAAAATCATCGAAGACATGCGATAAGTTTTTATTGGTTCCGCAGGTTCGTTGCGCCAAAGAAAACGTTGCGCATTCCGGTCACATTCTTGTATTTTTACCTGAGGGAACATTTCCTTGATATCGGCAGTCAAAGCAATTTTCCCCTCCCTAAAACGCATCAAAATATCAAGCAAAGGTTGTAAAAAATCAGGACCCGTCAGAAGCATAGAATTTAAAGAGACGCCCTGTACCTTAGCGGCCGCGTCGTGGACAACACGAAGTTTATCGGGTTTGTTAATATTTACCACACCAAAATGCGGCAAATACCAACACACTGATGTAGGTAATTCGCTTGTGCAGTCCTCAGCGTAACCCTCACTAATCATGTTCTGAATATTAAGTCGGTAACGCTCGGCGTATTCAGGATCCTTTGTCATTTTCAATTCAAGGTGTCTAAACCTGGAAATCTCGCAAATCTGCAATGATGGTAGCTGTGTCCCCGAGATAAAAAGGCGTATTGGGATGGCCAAAGATGCTATGACCCGTTTAGGTAGCATTTGGAAGAAGAGAGGAATTGGTATCAAAACCAAGAGCAGATTGATACGAGCCCTAGTATTCCCTATCTTCCTCTATGGAGTAGAAACGTGGACGATTTTGGCCCGAGAAAGGCACAGGATTGATGCATTTGAGATGTGGTGCTGGAGACGAATGTTGAGAATACCTTGGACTGCCAAACGCACCAATGCATCGATCTTAACCCAGCTTCGAATAAAAACCCGCTTGTCAACCACATGTCAACAACGCATTCTCTCCTATTTCGGTCACATAGTACGCAGAGGTGATGAAAGTTTGGAAAAACTGATTGTGGTTGGGAACACCGAAGGCAAACGATCGCGCGGTCGATCACCAACACGATGGACCGATCAGGTGAAGGAATCATCGTCCTCTAAATTCTACACGGTGGTGAGGAATGCGCTGGACAGAAACCGGTGGAGGCGGATCATCCGCTCCAGGTGCAACTCCGAAGCTGACCACGATCCTCAGATATGAGGGACCGACTACAGAGAGAGAGAGAAACCTGGAAAATGCCAAAGGATAACTGTTGGGTACCTCGAGGTCATCAGTCTTCCATAGCAAGCCGACCTGGAAGCGCCCATTGGGAAGGCGCCGTGCTGAATGCTCCAGGATATGGAGAGCACGCTGATCATCCAAGCTCCGAGGCTCATGCTTGGTGATACCAATCGCGTCTAACCTATATTGTTCCTTAATGAGGGCTTCCAGTTCGTTACGCTCGCGTAGGGTCATATGGTAGTTAGTCTCCACAGGTCTAGTTTTGCTACTCGAAAAACCAAATAATACCCATCCTAGAGGGGTTCGAATAGCAACAGGCTGTGACTTTGTACCTTTCCTAACTTCAGACGCAGTGATCAGGTGCCAATTATCTATTCCTATAATAAGCGTAGGCTTAGCTAAATCGTAAGACAACTCCTCAACCAAATCTGACAAGTGCGAGTAAGTACATAAGCTGTCGCGAGTAGCCGATTGTGTTAGTAATCCTAGGTTTTTTATAGACCTTGCTGCTTTAATAATAAATTTCTGCACGACTGACCGGACTTTTATTTCAAAATCTACATACTGAACTGTGCTTTCTCTCGACAACCCTCCAACACAATCTAAATGTAGGCGGCCCTCTGGCCCTTGGGCTCCTATTTGTGAGGCAATGTCCGCATCTATAAAGGTTGCTGTTGATCCATCATCCAGTAGAGCGAACGTGTTAAGACTCCCAGATGGCCCAGACACCGTAACTGCTACTACTTTTAATAAAGGACGAAGTGTTGTATCAACTGGAGAGTTATTAGTAGCTACAAGCACCTGATCACTATTTATTGCAGTTGCATTTAAAGGTTCTTCGGTCTGATCGTTCACGTGCGCAGAAAAGTTGTCATTGTGCAACAATGTGTGATGCTTTCGATTACAATGAGCGCAATTGGTTTTATTTTTATTACAAAATCTAAAATTATGCGGAACTTTTTGGAGGCACCGAAAACAGATTTTATTGTCTTTGATAAAACGCCATTTTTCCTCAATTGAAACAGAGATAAATTTTTGACAGGTTGACAGTTGGTGTGTCAGTCCACAAAATAAGCAAATATTTTTATGATGATGTTGATGATTAGGTGATTTTTCAGGATTTGGCTTTGAAGTTTCATGTGGGGTTCCTCCCGTTCCTGACTCTGAAATGGTATGGGCCCGATGTTGCTGTGATGGAGTCGCAGACGTCTCAGAAACTACGCCGAACCTCATGACTAAGTCGACCTCGCGGTTCAAGAAATTCGATAGTACCTCAACCCTGGCCTGGCCTAGATCTCCATGAATGGCAGCAAAATCTAGCCACCGTGTGCGCAATAATGGAGATAGTTTGCTAAGCAGCACTCCGAACAATTCTGGCGAACGTAAATAATCGCTGTGCTTCAGTAGCTTAGCAACCTCTACACAATTGCGGACACGAGATGCAAACAAATTCAAATCCTTTACCTCCTGACCCAGCTTAGGCAGAGCTCTGACTGCGTTGACCTCTTGCAGAACAATCTGCTCAGGCCTGCCAAAACGCCGATCGAGAGCATCAATGACGTCAAAGGCACGAGGAGCCATCACCAGTAGCATACTTACAGCCTCACGCGGGGCACCTTTCAGTGCCTGGCTCAGGCGCGCGAGGTTTCCTGCCTCTGTAAAGTTTATTTCTGTGTCCTGAAAGGCGCGCTTGAACATTAGCCAATCTATCGGGTTTTTTCCGTCAAAAATTGGGAGTTTTATTAAGTTTTTTTTATTAGAGCTATTATCTTTTAATAACTGCAGGGCTTGCACCAGTTGTGTAACGCCAACGGAGCCGTCCTCTTTACAAAAGTCGGTGGCAGTGACCCCGTCACCCCCGCTTACTTTGTGCTGAGGCAACTGTGTAGGGTTTTGTACTGCGACATTTGTTGGAACGACGGCGTCATTATGATGTGCCTGAGAACATATAAGGTTATTAATAGTCTTTGCCACATATTCGTTGTTAGATGGCGAATAATAGTTACCTTGTTCTTCCCGCTGTTGCATTGGTATCTTGGCAGGGCGAGGAGTACTGTGCAACCATTGCTCTACGCTGGCGCGACTCCTGCCACTGCGAGAACCATGCTTACTTTCCGCGTCTATTGCGGCAAGCTCAGCCTGGTAAGCAAGTTCGGCAGCTTTACGCTCTAACTCAGCCTGCTTACCTTGAATTTGTGCTCGCATCGTCGCCTCCATCTGCTCGATTTCAATTTGTGCGAGATGACGAGCATGTTGCGCTTCTGCTGCTAATTTCTGCGCAATGACGGTCGCAGATGAACGGCTTGTGTGCGTAGCAGCAGAAAATGTGTGCGTGTTGATATTGGGTACCTGTACTACTTCCCGCCTGTTAGTTGACGTAAGAGGCGTTGAAGCCAACTTGTGGCCCGGCTCGGAAGATATGTTTGGTGTACTTTTAGCAATCTTTGTATTCGATCTCGTGATAACCATATTAATGCTGTAATATCACTTCACTTTGATAGAAGGAACACTAGTTCACTGTGGTAAAACGGTAGAAGGACCACTATTACCGACTGCTCTAGGCTGCAGATTGGATTTCTTATTTATAGATTAGAAAAACACAGCCATTCGGTAAGACAAAAATTATATATATTTTCAGCAAGTAAAAACAAAGAGCAGCGTATCAAAAAATAGCCAAAAAAGCAAAATAAAACCAAAGATAATTATTTCTAAAAAGTTCACATTATATCGTGAACAAGTATCCTATTTACAAAGACTAATGTAAAATACCTACTGCCAAACAAGTTTCTCGAAACTGGCAAAATGTTCTAACGTATTCAATAGCGTAGGTAGTAGGTACATCAAAAACAATATTTTTGCTAAACAAAAATATGAACAAAATTGAAAGCAATGTGGGCAATTTTTTTTCTCACAAATAGCAACACTGTATTGTGTTATATTAGGTTATTAGAATTTTTGTTTGATGATCGATTCACGTAAAAATAACGTATAAAACGTAAGTACTTACTTATGAAATGTAATTTGATCACATTTTTTTTTGTTTTCCTGATGTGCTATGACATCCCTTCACGCTACAAACTGTCATTTTCAATAATTTTAAATTATTTTTCGGGAGTTGTGTAAGAGTTTTCGGTTGTAGTAGCCGTTTTGCAATAAATATAATACAAATGCAAAAGGTTGTTATAGATAAAGCTCAAAGTTAAATGTTGAAGTACCTACCCACTTAATTTAAAATAGTTTTAAACAGTCAAAACTTTTTGTCCCGTGTGGTAGCGGGGCGTAAAAGAATGGCACCATCCCATTCCTTCCAGTGGGTGTCGTAGGAAGCGACTAAGGAACTTACTAGAGAATGGGCAGCAGCGTTCTCTATGCATTTTTACCACCATACTGCTATCGCTAACCCGCCTGCCAAGTGTGGCGATTATGGCAAACCCCCACAAAATGACAAGCACCATAAATAAATGGCCCCTCGTGCCCGGCGGCCCACCTACCCTTGGCTACGGTAGCGGTCAAGGCCACGGTGAGGCAAGGGGTGCGAAGAATCCCCGGAAGAGATCCGGCTACCACAATCACCGAAAACTGGACCGGGCAACATACAACACGCGTACATCCGGACCGACGAGAAGATCGTCGAACCCGAGTAAGAATTGAGCAAGTTACGATGGGATATAAGTAGGGTTATCTGAAGTCCAACGAGAGGGGGAGTACTCGATAATCCTCAAATCTGGTAACTTGCTCTATTTCCGGGAGGGCGACCAGCAGTCCCAAGGTGGTGTCGGGCTTATCGTCCATAAGTCCCTTGTAAGCAACGTGGTGAAGATCGAGAGTGTGTCGACCAGGGTGGCATTCCTTATACTCAGAATATCCGCAAGGTATTCGCTGAAGATCATACAGGTTTTTTTTTTTTTTGGGTTGGAAATCATCAAATAACTTCTCCCGCTCTGGGTGGAGCAGGAGGGCGTGTCAGACTTTTACTGACTAAAACCCACCCGTGTTCCTTCAGTAGCCCTTATGCCAGGGGCTGTGGTGTCTCTTTCGAACAAACCCGCACCCCTGGCAGGCATCGACCCTTGCGGGTCCCATCACTTTTTGTGCTGACATCTCTTTGAGGCGCGCGTGGAACACAACGCGCCGTCGACTTGGGCTTGGTCCTTACCGGACAGCGAGCTACCCATTACTCGCCGTCCGCAAGCCCATGCCTACGGTGGCCGGAAATCGGCCTGGGATTCCCGACGCCCAGGGCGTCTCCGTATCCTGTGGCGGCTAGGGTCGCGAGGGCGCATATGCTGCCTCTCCCTCACGTGCGCCGCCTCCCTCTTCGCGAGCATCACTGCTTCGCTGAAGGAGGTGACGGCTCCCCATGCCCTCTCGCTCCGTACCATGGCCTGGACCAGGGCCGGACGCGAGAGATCGCCGCCGCCGATCGCCTCCACGAGGACACGGCGGTGCTCCGCCCAAGCAGGGCAGACCGCCACCGTGTGCTCCACCGTGTCCTCAGGGCGATCTTCGCAGTGGAAACACCCGGGCGTTTCCTCCCGCCCTATCCGAAACAGGAACCTCCCGAAACAACCGTGTCCGGTGAGGACCTGCATCAGGCGGAAGGTGAGGACGCCATGCCGCCTCTCAAACCACTCCTCAAAGAGGGGACTTACCGCCGCAATCGTGGCGTGCCCAGCACTGGGTTGCGACAATCGCTCTGTCCATGTCACCATGAGATCCCGCCGGAGCTCTGTCCGCTGTGCCGCGATTTCCCGCGGCAGCGCAGTTACGCCCCGGCGTTTGGCCTCCTCGCGCCACTCCCACATTTGCGCGAGGACCTTTGCCTCCAGATCCCATGGCGGTAATCCGGCAAGGAAAGGTCATACAGGTTTACGCCCCGACCTCGTCACACCCCGAAGATGAGGTGGAGACCATGTATGAGGATATTTCCAGAGCCTTGCATGGTTTCAAAACTCACGTCACCGTTTTCATGGGGGACTTCAATGCGAAACTTGGCAAACGAAGCGATGATGAGCTGCTAGTGGGGCAATTTGGAGTTGGACGCAGGAACCACCGGGGTCACCTACTGGCTAGTTTTATGGAGAAGGAAGGCCTCTTTATGATGAACTCCTTCTTCAAAAAACGTGAGCACAGGAAGTGGACCTGGCAGAGTCCTGATGGTGCAACCAAAAATGAGATTGACTTCATTATGTCGACAAAGAGGCAAGTATTCAATGATGTTTCTGTGATCAACGCGGTGAAAACTGGTAGTGACCGCCGTCTGGTAAGAGGCACATTGAATATCAACATCAAGCTGGAAAGATGTCGCCTAATGGGTCTACGCTCCGTCCAGCACCGATCCAAGTCCAAAACCCCGAGAGCTTTCAGCTCGAACTCCACAATCGTTTCGAGTACCTAGGGAGCTCAGTGGACGATTATAACGATGGGTTCGTGGAAACTGTCCATACGGTCGGGCCTAAGTTCTTCAAGACTCGTCGTACTAATGGCAAAAAGAAGCTCTCTGATCCTATGCTGCAGCTCATGAGCGAGAGATGGTCCTGCAGTCTTCAGGCGATGCGCTCGAGTACCGGCAGCTTAATAGACAGATCTCTAAGTCCTTGAAAAGCGACCTCCGCCGCTTTAATACAGAATGTATTAAAGACGCGATAGAGCGGAATAAAGGCTCCAAGGTCTTTGCTGGGGATCTGTCTATTGGGCAGAGTCAGCTTACGAAACTGAAGACCGATGAAGGCAGGATCGTATCCACCAAGCCTGAGCTGTTGAGAGAGATTGAGAGATTCTATGGACAGTTATACACGTCAACAAGAAACCCCGTTACGAATTTGGCAAACGACCCAAGAGCTAGATTGACCCGACACTATACTGAAGACATCCCGGACGTCAGCTTGTACGAGATTAGGATGGCTCTGAAGCAGCTCAAAAACAACAAGGCGCCGGGTGATGACGGAATCACGGCTGAACGCCTAAAGGCCGGCGGGAAACCCGTTCTTAAGGCCCTTCAGAAGCTGTTTAATTCCGTCATACTCGAGGGCAAAACGCCACAAGATGGAACAGAGGTGTGGTGGTACTTTTCTTTAAGAAGGGTGACGATGCTCTTCTTAAGAATAAAGGCCCATCTCACTTCTGAGCCATGTCTACAAGCTGTTCTCCAGAGTCATCATGAACCGTCTAGCGTGCAGGTTTGACGACTTCCAGCCTCCCGAACAAGCCGGGTTCCGTAAAGGCACAGTAGACCACATACATACGCTGCGGCAGGTTATAAAGAAGACCGAAGATTATAATCTGCCTCTCTGTTTAGCGTTTGTGGACTATGAAAAAGCCTTTGATTCGATCGAGACATGGGCTGTACTGCAGTCCCTCCAACGGTGCCAGATTGACTATCGGTACATCGAGGTGTTGAAGTGTCTGTATGAAAACGCCACTGTGTCAGTCCGACTTCAGGACCAGACTTCGAAACCTATCCTTCTGCAGAAAGGTGTCAGACAGGGAGACGTTATCTCTCCGAAACTCTTCACCGCTGCACTGGAGGATGTCTTCAAGGTTCTAGACTGGAAAGGGAATCAACATCAATGGCGAGTACATCACTCACCTTCGGTTTGCCGATGATATAGTTGTCGTGGCTGAGACCATGGAGGACCTCAGTACAATACTCGATGACCTCAGTAGAGCTTCCGAAAGAGTGGGTCTTAAAATGAACATGGAGAAGACAAAGGTCATATCGAATGCCCATGTAATACCCACTCCCTTGACGATCGGAGAGGCTACACTCGAAGTTGTGGACGAGTACGTTTACCTAGGATAAACTGTCCAGTTAGGTAGGTCCAGCTTCGAGAAAGAGGTAATTCGTCGAGGCAGCGTTCGGGAAGCTTCGCAATATCTTCTCGTCCCAAATACCGCAGTGTCTCAAGACGAAAGTCTTTGACCAGTGCTTGTTGCCAGTGATGACATATGGAACTGAAACGTGGGCGCTCACAATGGGCGTGTGTGTGTGTGTGTGTGTGTGTGTGTGTTTGTGCGTGAGTGTGTGTGTGTGTGTGCGTGTGTGTGAGTGTTTGTTTGTGTGTGTATGTATGTGACTTTGCATGCTCAATTTGTCCACTACGTTTATTAGGTAGGTTACCACTGCTAGTAGATTTTCTACCTCTTCGTAGTTAAGCGACTTCAGCCAGAAGAAGATAACTTCCTTAAATTTTTTGTTGCCTAACTTATGTATAGAATTCATTTTATTGCATTTATTGTAAACATGGGGGGCAATGAAGTTAAAGTGTCTTTGTCCAAAAGCTGTTCTTTGGCGAGGAACCGGACAACGTACTACTCGCTTAATTGACTCAGGTAGGTTTGGCACATACTTTTTGTGGTATCTACGTAGAATTTCATATACAAACATTTTCCTCACAGTGAGTACCCCAGCCTTCTCGTAAACATCGAGTGTTGAATGCCTGAACGGCAAACGCAATAGCACTTTTAAAACCGCACGCTGTGCCCTTTCTGCTTCTATAAGAAATGTCTTGTTTGTAACACCCCAAGCGCTAATGCAAATCTAACTATACATTCACAATAATGCTTGATACGTACGAAGTAAGAGCACTTTTTCTGCAACATTACGTAGTTTTTTGAAAATATAAATCATTTTCCTAAGCCTGGCCGCAGTAACTACCACATGAGCTTTCCAAGTCAGTTGGTCATCTATTGTGACTCCTAGGTATTTTATAGAACTTACTCTGGAGAGAGGTGGACAACCACAGTTGGACCTATTTATAGCTCGGTTGCAGGGGTAAGAATGTATCCTAAGTTCAAGCTCTGAGGAAGCTTTTCTCACTGCTGTCTTACTGAAGCACATGTGCTTTGTTTTATTGGTGTTCAAGGATAGGAGGCTGTCCTCCAACCAGGTAGTAACCTTTGCTAGCCCATTCTCGGCCTTCTCAAAAGTTGCCTTCCAGGTACTTCCATGAAAAACCAAGACAGTGTCATCAGCGAACATGAGCAAGTCAAGGCTAGAGAGGGTAGCTAGATTACCTAGTTCGTTGATATAAAGGAATAATGTGGGACCAAGCGTACTACCTTGAGGGACACCATAACTACAGCCAAACCTGCCGCTCTCCATCCCTGCCACTCTAACAGTTTGTGATCTGTCCGACAGGTAATCCCTGAACCATTCCAAAGCAACACCTCTTATGCCAACGTTCTCCAGCCGAGTAATAAGGATAGGGACAGACACTGTGTCAAAAGCTTTCTGGAGATCCAAAAAGACTCTCAAGCACCTGTCACCCCCAACTAGGTAGGACGTCAATTTTGATGTGAGTGTTAGAACTGCATCTTCAGTCGACTGTTTAGCTCTAAATCCAAGTTGGTTAATAGTAAGCATGCAATTTTTTTCAAGGTAGTTCATTACTCTTTTTTTGACAAGTTTTTCTAATATTTTGGATAACGTTGATAGAAGAGAGAGGACGGTAGTTTGATGGTTCAGTTTTATCTCCAGATTTAAATATCGGACACACCACCGCCCGCTTGAATATAGCCGGAAAGACACCCGTTTCCAGACTAAGGTTACATAAGAAAGCGATAGGTGGGGCCAGCGATGTGATATTTTGTTTGAAGATTTCTGCAGTGATTTTGTCCCAGCCGGGTGCGCTGTTTGATTTTAGTCCCAAAACAACGTCTCTCACCTCGTATGGATCCGTTGGTATCAACGATATTGAGTGCAAAGGTGCTTTATCAATTATAGCCCGACGTGCCAGGACATGTTCACATGCGTTCATTCTATTTAACAGATCATTAGCTAAGGTACCACTAATTGATGTAAAGTATTTATTAACGTTGTCAAGAGATTTTATTGGAGTCTCATCATTCCCCAGTAATTCATCCGATGGGTCGCTAATGCGTATCATATCGCAAACTTCTTTTAACACCTTCCAAGTTTCTTTCACATTACCATCACTTTTGTGCAATTTTTCCTGGTAATATTGTTTTTTTAGTGTTTTTATGATAGAGTTACAGAGGTTTCTATATTTTAAATATTTTTGTTGTATTTGTGCATTATTTGGTGACCCAGCAGCCTTTTTGTGAAGATTATCTCTTTTCCTAATGCATTTAACAACCCCTTTTGTAATCCAAGGTTTAATTGGTCTGTGACGATTTGGAATTTTCAGAATCTTAGTGTTCAGAATTATAATATTAGTTAATTTAGTCATTATTATTTCAGAGACAATATTAGCGTTAGTATTATTATAAAGCTCAGACCATGTTAACTTATTCAGCTCCTCCTTTATTTTGCAATAATCTGTCTTAACCTTACCAAACACTGGGCACGCCACGATTACGGCGGTAAGTCCCCTCTTTGAGGAGTGGTTTGAGAGGTGGCATGGCGTCCTCACCTTCCGCCTGACGCAGGTCCTCACCGGACACGGTTGTTTCGGGAGGTTCCTGTTTCGGATAGGGCGGGAGGAAACGCCCGGGTGTTTCCACTGCGAAGATCGCCCTGAAGACACGGTGGAGCACACGGTGGCGGTCTGCCCTGCTTGGGCGGAGCACCGCCGTGTCCTCGTGGAGGCGATCGGCGGCGGCGATCTCTCGCGTCCGGCCCTGGTCCAGGCCATGGTACGGAGCGAGAGGGCATGGGGAGCCGTCACCTCCTTCAGCGAAGCAGTGATGCTCGCGAAGAGGGAGGCGGCGCACGTGAGGGAGAGGCAGCATATGCGCCCTCGCGACCCTAGCCGCCGCAGGATACGGAGACGCCCTGGGCGTCGGGAATCCCAGGCCGATTTCCGGCCACCGTAGGCATGGGCTTGCGGACGGCGAGTAATGGGTAGCTCGCTGTCCGGTAAGGACCAAGCCCAAGTCGACGGCGCGTTGTGTTCCACGCGCGCCTCAAAGAGATGTCAGCACAAAAAGTGATGGGACCCGCAAGGGTCGATGCCTGCCAGGGGTGCGGGTTTGTTCGAAAGAGACACCACAGCCCCTGGCATACGGGCTACTGAAGGAACACGGGTGGGTTTTAGTCAGTAAAAGTCTGACACGCCCTCCTGCTCCACCCAGAGCGGGAGAAGTTATTTGATGATTTCCCACCCAAAAAAAAAAAAAAAACCTTACCAAACTATAATAATAATAATAATACTCTTTTTCATTATTTTAGGATGACTGACGTAAAGTAAGATTGGTGAGTGGTCAGTTACTTGTTGTTCAAGTACAATGGTTTTCCAGTTTGAACCACATTTTACCATAAAGTGGTCGATACAAGTATTGATCCGTGTAGGCCTGGATATGCCTTGAATTAAACCATATAAGGCCATTAAGTTTAAATATTCTTGTGCTGACCTGGACAATATTTCAGGAAGAGTATCAATATTAATATCCCCTGCAATTATAATGTTTTTGGTATGTACATTAGATAAAACTTTACAAAGCGATTCTAAGTAGGTACTTGTATTTCTAAAACATGGCGGGCGGTAGGTACAAATTATTGTATACTCGGGTCTAACAGTTACTATGAGACAATTTCCTTCTGAAAATTCAGGCTCACAAACACAAACCTCAACCTCACTACGAACGTACACGACCACGCCGTCATTTTGATTTAGACTAACCCTTGTCCAGAACTTGTGATATCCCTGTAGATAAGGGGGCAAATTGTTGTCGTTAGTCCAACATTCTGTCAAAACAATAATATCAATAGAAAAGTTTAAGGCGGAAGCAAAGGCTAGGAAGTGATCAAGATAACAGTTTATACTTCTAATGTTTATGCAAATAATTGTAAGCGAAGCGATGTTATGATCGTAGTTAATAAGTTGATAACAGCTGCTGGTGTTAGTTACGGATAGACACTAAACCTGTCCCGTTGTATCAATCTCCGCCGCAACACTATTACTGTTACGATTGAATTGCAAATATATGGCATGGTGACCAATGATGTATAAAACTAACTATATAATACGTCATTGATGGTGACCCCATCGAAGACACATAATTTATATTAAAACACATATTATAATAAAACCTAGACAGTAGAAATACATGGTCAAAACAGGGCAAAAATGTATGTGTACATAAAGTATGTGAGTAGGTAGATCGATAAACTCGGCAAATAGTACCTTCCTCATTAATTTTATTACAACATTGCAAAGTTAAAACAATAAAACAGGAGTTTTCGTTAACGACTATATCAACACAAAAAAATTTAAAATTTATGTCGTCAATGCAGCGGAAATGAAATAAGGAAAAAACTTCTTGTAAATGCACTATAGCACTATAACAATGAACTAATAAAACCAGTCCTTGGGCATGGCCTTGAACTCTATTGTACAAAATAATGGTTTGCTTTGCCAATCCTTTTGTTGATACAGCCGGCAGAATGGAGTCATGATGTCATAACTCAAATACATAACAGACGATTATACAGACACTATCTCTTAATTAGATACTGCTAGCTTTATGATTACAAATTTGCGAAAATATTCAGGTACACCAAATATGTTGAAAGATAACATGACAGTTTCTGTATCTATTTATTACGATTTCAGTGCTAAAAATAACATCTGTTGTTTATGTTTTGCTTAACCGATGTTGATGAAACTTAGTTTGGAAGGAGCTGGAATATTATGGGCATTATAAGCACGTAAGCACAGTACAAAATTTGATATAAATTTTCAAAAAAAAACCCTAAAGAGTGATTTCATTACTGAAGTTTGAATGAAAAAATGCTTAGAGGAAAAATGTGAAATCGACACGGACGAAGTAGACAGAAAATGACTCGTATTTTTCAAATATTTAATCATTTTAAATTGTTTTTTTCAGCTGTTTATTGACAACGAGTGGGTGGACGCGAAGAGTGGCAAAACCTTCGAGGCATACACTCCTCATGATGGATCCGTCATCGCCAAAGTAGCCGAAGGTGATAAGGTATGTACTAGGTAGGATACCTAAAGTATGGAACAAAATACTGCAAACACCACTCGATTTGTCCAAATTGGCATTGGCAACAGTTGCAAAACTTAATTTGTGCGGATTATTTAATTTTATTTATTCGGAAGAACAAGCACATTAAACATACGACACAAGCGCAAGGAGGCCAAACGCCGGGGCGTAACTCCGCTGCCGCGAGAAATCGCGGCACAGCGGACAGAGCTCCGGCGGGATCTCATGGCGACATAGATAGTGCGATTGTCGCAACCCAGTGCTGGGCACGCCACGATAGCGGCGGTAAGTCCCCTCTTTGAGGAGCGGCTTGAGAGGCGGCGTCCTCACCTTCCGCCTGACGCAGGTCCTCACCGGACACGGCTGTTTCGGGAGGTTCCTGTTTCGCATAAGGCGGGAGGAAACGCCCGGGTGTTTCCTTTGCGAAGATCGCCCTGAGGACACGGTGGAACATACGATGCAGGCGTGCCCGGCTTGGGCGGAGCACCGCCGTGTCATTGTGGAGGCGATCGGTGGCGGCGATCTCTCGCGTCCGGCCCTGGGCAAGGCCATGGTACAGAGCGAGAGTGCATGGGTAGCCGTCACCTACTTCAGCGAAGCAGTGATGCTCGCGAAGAGGGAGGCGGCGCAAGTGATGTCAGCACAAACCTATGGGGTGCCGATGCCTGCCAGGGGTGACGTTTCATAAGTGCCCATGCAGGTTTATATGAAATAAAAATATTTTGATTTGATTTCATTGGTGCAGTTTGTTCGAAAGAGATACCGTCGCCCCTGGCACACAGGCTACTGATGGAAAACGGGTGGGTTTTAGTAAAAGTCTGACATCCTGCTCCACCCAGAGCGGGAAAAGTTATTTCATGAAATTGTTGCTATTTGTTGTGTTGTGGGTAATTCATCGTTTTCAAGAACTTGCGTTGTATACGCTCGATGCAGTCAGTACATTCATTATAATAGGAACTCCACACCGGCACTTCTCATTCAAGTTGAGACCGGCACCCTAATTGTGTAACTCACGATTCATCATAATCTGTATCGTTTTGAAACGGATTGTTAAACCATTGCTTCATATGTTCGAAAAATGTGTCTGTTCGACAACATAAATAACGCAATGAATATTGTTTAACTGTGAAGACGAAACCAATTAGGATCAATCGTGAGTTACGCAATTAGGGTGCTGATTAATGGTCGATACAAATGTAAATATATGCTCGGGTAGACGAAATCCGTGGCTGATCTTATCATGAATCCATACATAAGAAAAGCCTGACATGTATCTCCTGTTTGTATCATTATCAATAAGATCGAGCAGTATTACTGTACCAAGCCGATGTTGGTACATTGGAGGGCAAACTCAGTTTTCGATAGGTACGTGTTTTAGTTGAACATGATTAACTGTGCTTGCTCGCGGGGAGACCGTTAGACCTTCCAAGCATAAAGTACGTCACTCACCTGCTAGCCTCCTGTGGCCTTTCGAGGGAATCTTGACCTGAGGTGGCACGTGGCTGGCGTTGCACGACGACCGGCCGGTCCGATTATCCACTCACAAATTGGTGCACCAAAGTCTTTACTGCACTATATGAGCCTTCAGGAATCACAATCAGTCCAGATAGAAGCTGTTTAGCGACGACTAATCCTCATCCAAGGATTTTTTTTAACCGGGAGCGCGCACTTAGGCAACTGCTATTGCTACCATCTTGGAATGCACACATCTCATTCGTTCGCAAGCACAGTGCGCGCATAGATAAAAAATGTATGGTTACGGAACATTCCGCCCACCAAAATGCATAGTATTTTCACTACTTTGAAAGAGCGGAACCCGAGAACAACGGATAAAAAATAAATGAAGAGCTTATGTGATCTATTGACATCAACACTAATTGAAGTTAACACTAACCTAAACTAAACTAGAATCTAATGAATTGAATTTAAGGTAATCGGTCAGTCTAGTCAGTCAGAGTTGGCAGAGGGCACAACTTCACAAGTGGTCTCGTAAGAAGTGATCCATTTGCCATACGCACGGTGGCCACACGTACCACGCCGTCAGGACCTGGATGCAATTCCGTTACCCGAGCAAGAAGCCAATGAAAAATCTCGAATTGGCCAAAATTTCACTTTGTAGTGCTCTATGGGTGTTTAAATAGATTTTTATTTTCAGTAAAAACGTATACTGCAACATTTGTGAATACTAAGTAGGAGATTGTTTTAATACAATACTCTGCTAAGCGATTAAGAACTTATTGAAGGCAGTGACCGACTATTATTGATCTGATGGGTAAATGTCAGGTTGACCGCGTATAGTTGGAACTTAGAGTTAAGGAAATACACAACGTAATCGTTAATAGGAATTACAAATAACAGAGATCCGAGAACTGAACCCTAACACACCCCTGTCGTTGCGGTTATGGTTGTGGAATGGAACCCATTGACAGCTACTTTTTTATATTCTACTTCACACATAAGAAATGAACCAACGTAACAAATCCCTATAGGTATCGATACAAGCCAGCTTCTTTAAAGCTATTCATGATCAAGCTTATCAATTGCTTTTCGAAAGTCAGTTTATACGGCATCCACTTGTACACGAGATTTATGGACTCTCGTGTACAAGTCGATAAAACAAATAACAACAATTACTACAGTGTAGGCCGCATAGAAATGAAACTATTTTTTTAAAATTAATTACTACTAAAATCATGGTGATTTTACTTTACCAGTTCACTTTTCTTTTTCAGTTGTTTTGGTGGTTGCTTTTTTTAATTTTTCATCTAAAGGTACTATCCGACACTCTGGGTATACCAAAAAATACTTACATGATACCTTTTGACTCTAATTCAGGATACAATTTAAGTGTCGTACTAAACCTTATGGCAATATAAGTCTACTACGAAACACAGACTCCAGTTAGACTAAATCAGTCTTTTGATCATGATATTTATGAAATTACAGTAAACAAGTTCCCTTCTTCATACTAAAAAGCTTTGGTAGTTACTTATGACTTACTCTGGTATTATTTATGGGTAATAAGTTAAGTCTAATATCAATAAAGTCTATAGGTACCTACGCAAGATTTAATAATTGAAAACCATAATTGGATGACTTCATAATCAGCCTCCAATCTTAATCAGCCTATAACTCCCACTACTGAGACACAGGCCTCCTTTCTGTGAAAGGGAGTGGGCCGTAAATGCCGTAATCCACCACGCGAGCCCAGTGCGAGTCGGTAGATGTCAAATATCTTCGCATTTTTGGTACTAGGACATGCCGGTTTCCTCACGATGTTTTCCTTCGCCATTTGATATAATGAAGTATTCTATACAAAGTAAATTGCCTGTCTGAGTTCGAACCTACGATCTACATTTCGTAAGTCACGTCAGTTACTACTGGGCCACCAATGTTCGGGATGACTTACAATAACATTTTAATACTACCTTTAGGAAAGACAGGATGTACAGTCAGTATACTAGGTACTCAAAGATCGAAGTTTTACATTTTTCTCAAAAGAACAATCCAGATTATGGCCTTCTTTTTGTTAAATATACAGAAAACATCTCGTTACTGACGTTTGTTCTCAGAACTAGTCCGATACATAAATAACAACCCGATAAAACTGATTCCAGTAGCGATGTTACTTCTAACGTAATTCTTCTAAATCTTTCCTTGAATACCTACCAGGGGGCCAAGTCTGCTATTCTTATAAATTCGTCATTCCAACACAATCCCATTGTCATTTTGCTAAAAGTTCGTAATCTGCTAAATTCATAATGGTCGATCAGTGGTCAGTCAATGGTCTCGTAATAAAATTGTGTTATAATGGCATTATCGTATTGCCATTATTATAAAACCCGTTAGTAGAAATGATTTTAGAAAAAATACTAATAAATTTTAACATTTATTCATGCCAGATTTAATTTAGATGTATATATTTTTACATATTATTTTGGGAACTGTCAAAAATTACCCCCAAGTCAGTCATTAATTTGTCATTACGTACCAATAAATGCCATTTCTTTCAATGGAGTGACAGTGGCTGACCATTGGAAAGTCTTAATGACGCCATTATATTAGTAGATTACCAAACTTGTCAAAATCAACAATTATGAAATGAATGATAGACCATTCTGACACTATTGTAATAGCAGACTTGAGGCCCAGGCTGCACGATCTTCGTTTTCACAAATATGGAAAGGTGATACACGGTACAAAACAAGAGTAGGGGAAGACCAAAGAAACGATGGATGGACTGTGTGAAAGATGATCCATAGTGCAAATAAAAATTACCTAATTACCAACCTTTTTGAATATTTTCAGGCCGACATCGACTTGGCAGTTGCAGCAGCGAAGCGCGCGTTCCACCGCAACTCGGAATGGCGACAGCTGGATGCCTCTCAACGTGGAGCGATCCTTCGCAAGTTTGGTGACCTCATCGAGAGAGACGGCCAGTACCTCGCAGAGTTGGAATCCTACAACAACGGCATGGTTCTTAACTTCGCATCAATATTCATGGCCGGAGCTGTAAACACTGTTCGGTATATTGCCAGTTGCGCGGACAAAATTAAGGGCGACACCTTAGCTGCTGGTAAGAACGGAATACATTTATTTTCTTTCTCAGTGCTGGTCACAGGTCTGTCTGACAGGTTTTCCAAGTTTCTTCTACGGAACGAAATATCAAAATTCTTTCTACAAGTCTCGTTATTTGTTAACAGATGGCGAAGTGTTCTCATACAAGTTTCTTGTACAGAACGAATCATAAAAATTATCTCTACAAGTCTCATTCTTTTTCAACAGATGGTGAAGTGTTCTCATACACCCTGAGACAACCAGTCGGCGTGAGCGGTATTATTCTGCCATGGAATGGTCCTATCTTCCTATTCGTAAACAAAGTTTGCCCTGCGTTAGCTGCAGGTAAGATACAATGTTAAAATTTGATAATAAATATATTCAGACCCATTGGGTCTCATTTGAGTTTGTGCTTATTAAAAGTTGCTTACGAGCAACAGACCAAGCCACTTGCAGAACTTCTAAAATCAGCAAACAACTAAACATGTAGTGGGGGTAATTTTGTACATATCGCTACTGGTGAGGTTTGCTTCGCAAGTTGGGCAAGTGTTATTGGGTTTTTCATCGGAAATTTCTCAGTAGCAACCCGGAGTCTGGATTTGTGCCCAGTTTATGGTAACAGGCTCGTCCCCTATTACATGGGACAGAAACATAACTGGCGAAATGTGGGTGTACTATGGGTACACCTCTGACTATATAACCTTTCAAGGATAACAGGCGCGATGTTATATAGGTATATAAAAGTATAACATCCATTATCAAGAACTTTGACGGACAGTTTGGTCCCCAGTGGCTGAGCAAAACTAACAACAATAATTTTATGGATTGGAAGATTATTAAGAATGAATCCTATCTGTTCAGGTTGTACCGTGGTGGTCAAGCCAGCAGAACAGACTCCGTTGACTGCACTGGCACTGGCTGCACTGCTGGCCGAGGCTGGTGTGCCCAAGGGTGTGGTCAATATTGTCAACGGGTTCGGACCTGGCGCTGGAACCGCTCTTGCTCACCACGGAGACGTCGCCAAGATTTCCTTCACAGGATCTGTTGAGGTAAGTCTACGTAAGTCTGTAGGTAAGCCTGTACGGCTTACCTAGAGAGAGTACCGATACCTAGGGTTACCAACTTTTCGCACTCGAAATAATATGGATAAGGTGGGAAAGTAAACAGTAATTCGGAAAAATAAACAATTAGAACATAAAAATAAAATGACCGTATTTTAAGTATTTTAAATCTTTAAATACCTGACCTGACCAGTTTAGCACAAGTTTTGAAGACTTCGTGACCCTCGCCGAGTGTGTATTCGCTGAAGGTCATAAAGCCTTATAAAATGGTCACACGATTTAAAAAAAAAATTAGGAGCAATTTTTATTAAATGCGTTGTAGCTCTGTAGTCTCACACAGAACAACTACAATACCAGTATCTAAAATGTAGTCTGTTATCAATTATCCATGTTCCTAAAATTCGAGACATTTACAGTCTGAAATTAATCCTAGCAGAAACCATAATTAGCTATATGATGCCCATTTGAATTTAAAACGGTTTACGTCGTAGATGAAACTTTTTATTTAGGTTTAAATTTGAATATCAGTTCAGAAAAACAGTACATTCATTTAATTACCTAATTTATTTTTGTTAAAAATTAACTGTCTTTTAGAGTTAAAAACAGTCTAATACTGTTTTACCAATAGGTATGCCAACCAACTAAGACTTCTTTGATGGAGTGGTTTTGTTTTGTAATTTTCACTCTAAGAAGAGATAATTCCAAAACCTTAAGACCCATACAAATAACATCGTGTAATATAGGCTTAAATGAAAATCACACTCAACATTCAATGCTTACAGGTCGGAAAATTAATTCAACAAGCAGCTGGTGCCAACAATTTGAAGAGGATCACACTTGAACTCGGCGGCAAGAGTCCTCTCATCATCATGAATGATGCGGATTGTAAGCTTTTCAATAGTTTTAACTGTCACAAAGATTATAATAATCCATCTATATTCAAACATTTGCTTACCAGCTTGTTTTATATAATTACAGTAAATATTGCCGTCCCTTACGCTGCCAATGGAGTATTCCTCAATCAAGGACAGATGTGCATAGCTGCTTCCCGGTTGTTCGTTCAATCTGGTATCTATGACAAGTTTGTGGAAGCAGCTGTCAAACACGCAAAGGGCATCAAGGTCGGCAACCCAACGGATCCCACCACACAGAACGGTCCACAGGTAAATGGGAGACAACCCTGTATTTGTCGTCAGAATCTTTCCATTGGTTTAATAGTGACATAATTATAACTTAAAACGGCAGGTTTCGTATATTCTTTTTAATTAATTCAAATAAAAATCCTTGTAGGTTAATGGGGAAATGATGACGAAAGTGCTTGGATACATCGAAAAAGGCAAACAGGAAGGTGCGAAGTTGCTATGCGGAGGCAACAGAATTGGCACAACAGGTTACTACATACAGCCTGCAGTCTTTGCTGATGTCACGGATGATATGACTATTGCAAAGGAAGAGGTAAATCAATTAACATAAAGTTATCCTAGTTCACCTAAAGGCTTTTCCTTGATTAAGCAAATTCATCTTAGCTTTAGCTAAAACTTTAGTTTTAATTTTGAATTTTCTTCCTGTAGATTTTCGGGCCAGTGCAGAGCATTCTGAAGTTTGACACTTTGGAAGAAGTCATTGACAGAGCTAACAACACGAACTATGGATTGGCATCTGGTATCTTCACAACAAATGTTAACAATGCCCTACAATTCGCCAAACACGTTGAGGCTGGCACAGTTTGGTAAGTCAACAAAAAATATTTACGCCATATTAGTTAGGATATGCCTAATATTATTCTTGCTTAAACTTAATGTCTAATTTTTACCATTCATTTAAACAATAATATTTTGACTGACCTACCCTAGATAAAGATTCAGTGACTCGCAATAACTTTTTTGGGTTATTTATATTGAAAACGTGTCCGAAATACTTACAAGATTAGCTAGACTAATTCTGATGAACTGAGTAACAACTGTTGATAACCGTGTGTCAATTTTATAAAACTACTACGAGATTATTTTTTAAACATGATTAACTTTACAGGGTCAACACATATTTAGTATTTACCCCGCAATCACCATTCGGAGGTTTCAAAGACTCTGGACTTGGCCGTGAAAGGTAAATTATCTGAGATTTTTTCATTTATTTTAGGACTTAATTCTAAATTGCGTGATCTCTCTTAAAAGCTGTGTTAAGAAATGATAAAAGGCCCGTTCGTTATGTTATCTAATTTCAAATTGTCGTACATCTTCATAACATGAGTTTTTCCCTTTTCAGTGGTATGGACGCCCTCTTAGCTTACACCGAAGTGAAGAATGTGGTCGTTTCCTTACCCAAGAAGTTCTGAAGTTAAATCTAGACGTTACGACCATAACGTTTTCCTAAATAGTATCTAAGTTAGACGGTATTTCCTGTATATTGAAAGAAGTGATTTATAAGATAGGAATAATAACAGTACCAAATGTTTTTTTTCTAAAGTGCGTGTGCGATTGTCAAAATAAACAATAATATTATAATTTTAATAAATATACTAGCATGCATTCTTATTTAATACCTATTACTACCAGAATTACCCACACTATTACAACATCTGCGGCAAACAACGCAAATAGCGCGGACGTTGGTACCAATTAGATACACTAAAAAACTTGTAAGATTCGTGTACGAATCGTGTGCGATTCGCTCCTGAAGACATGAAATAACCAAAGCAGGTATAGTTCCTACTGTAAGTAAGTTTATTCCTGGCTAAAAGACTAACTGAAGAAATGGTACCATCTACAAAAACGCTCTCTGCAGGACCCTAATTTCGTAATTACCCCGCAGATCTGTGCAAATAAAAAGATGAATGGTTGTCTGGAAAATCCATCTTGCTACCTGAATGACCTATTATCATCATTTGTGTAATGAAATTACTGTCCTATCGCTTACCTTTTACCTTACACACACACTATACCTAAACCTCATTTAGGTCAATTATAGTCTCTAATTATAGTACTCGTAAGTGCTGCTAAACTAACTACGTTGTTAGTAATACAAACCAATATTGACTACGCTCGGACCGACCGGCACCGTAATCCGTAACACAGACCGACCGTATCAACAGAATAATCAATAAAACTCTAAAGTTCATATTTTTTATAATCCTGTTGAAATACTTTTTGATCTGGTAGCGTCTTGTGACCGTCGTTGAACTCCCTAAGGTTTGAGCTACACGGTGACTGATACATAAACATGTCTTCTGTTGAGACAAGTCAGCTTAAAGCTGCAATGGCTCTTTCGTCAAAAGGCCCTTCCAGTCATTGACCTGCATTGTTAGATTCACATAAAATTCAAATAATATAATGGTTGGAATTTAAAAGAGACTATGACCTCTGAGTTTGTTTCGGCTTTTCTTCTCAGGGAACAGTCGGCTAGGAAATGCCGGCGACAACTAGTTTTTAAAATAATGACGTACAAAATATTGACGTGTAAAAGTGTCTTATAAGATCTACTTACTTATGTAGTATTTCATTTCATATAATTTTCATAAAAATCGTGCAAAAATATGGTTGAACCGCCAGGGTAACCCGTGAATTTCAAATTCGCCGGTTACACTGGCGATTCTACTTTAAGCACTTGTAAATGTACTTCATGACTTGATTGAATAATGAGCGCGTTATCGAGCGCCACCAGCAAAGCTTATCACAAACAGTCAATGCCCCCGGAAACGTTTCGTGAATGGAATTAGTACTACCAAATAACTAATCCTACATAATCAGTGTACTTTTGGCTAGTAGGTAACTTGTGAGCCAGAGGAGGCATAAAGAGGCAAAAGTATTTCTCGATCAAAGCAGTGTATTAATACAGAATTAAACCACACCCAGTCAGGTGTACGGTTCGTAAAACATGTTATCTCTGTGTTATTGAAAAACAAATAATGAATTCGATAATATCAAAATGTAGCGTAGTTACATAAGCAACTACGCTACATTTTACGAGTGTTACGATAACGTAACACTCATGATTATAAACCTATTATTAGAAATTAGTAAGTGTTCTAGATTCCAATAAAAAGTTTTTCACTTATTAAAAGTTACTCTTAAACGCAACGTCGAAAAATTGGGATTGGACGTTATTGGTTCATTGATTACTAATGATTAATCGTAAAATAAAAAGTAATCGTTAAATCGTTTTGAATAAAAACTTAAAAAAAACCTAATTAATTTTTGCGGTGACGCACTATGTGGAGATTGAGTCGGTTTTGGGCTTTTGGGTCATCCATAACTTCCATCATCCATGTTTTTTATAGATATATGGCAGATATATTTTTTAGTTTATCTAGAATAAGTATACAGTTTATGGATATCTATAAATATACATTTATTAGTCTTAAAAAACACATAACATGAAATATTGAAAAACGATAAGAAATTTAAGACCTTCTTTAAATAATGTGTCCTAAAATGTTATAATTAATACAAAATAAACTCTTAAAATTACTGTTATTAATTAAGTGAAATAAGAAAAAAAATTAAATACTACATCTGTGTGTATTATTGTACTAACTCCAAAGCTTCATCTATAAGTTTCATAAACTTTTTATTGTAAGATTTTGGACTTATGGTCGTGAACAAAAGTGTATGTAGAACATCTTCATTTGCGGCACTCTAGAGCGTTTTCTAGCATGATATCTGAATCGTTAATAGTCTTTGTTCCTTGATTGAAGGCATCTTCGGTGAGCTGTCCAAGAGGTAACACTGAATAATGCCAAATGACGCTTTCCCCGTGAATCAGGACTTTATGGACAGATCATCATCATCATCATCATTTCAGCCGAAAGACGTCCACTGCTGGACATAGGCCTCCCCCCTCCACACCGACTGGTTTTGCGCTATGGACAGATTGTGGCATATAATACCACATATATTTTTTATAAACATATCGTTGTGCTGTATCGAAAGCAGACTGTCCGAATGTTTTACAATATTACGAAATTAGGTTGCTGCTTTAACAGCAACAACCTAATTTCCGTCACTTTAAATTAAAACAAGACATAGGCCGCGTCTGGTACAGTTGAATTCACTCATTGCGAGAAGGTAGGTGGCTCAGATTATAAAACAAAGGCAGATAGATCACGCGGAACACCAAGGAGTGAAGCCAAAAAAACCAAATACTAAAGCGTCGCATTGTATTTAATGCGACTAAAGCCTCTTATTTTTAGTATTTGTTTTTTTTTTACTTTGCCTTTGTTTTATAATCTAAACAAAAAAAAAACAAATACTAAAGCGTCGCATTATATGTTACATAAAATGCGACGCTTTATGTAGTATTTGGTTTTTTGGCCTCACTCTTGGTGTTCCGCGCGGTCTATCTGCCTTTGTTTTATAATCTGAGGTAGGTGGTTACGTACCTACACTTTTCGTAACGACAATGACGAACGAAAAACAATATGTAATTATTGAGTAGGTACACAGAATATACTTAGCCCTGTTTTATACAAAATAATTGATTTGAAACGTGTACAAAATGTGGTAGAAAGAACGAATTATTATGTGGTTATGCGGTTTCCGATATGTTTTATTGGTTATTTATTCTATATGTGAACTACGGTAAAATACGGTGAGAAATACTCGATACATTATTTAAACATTAACTGCAAGTATTAAAATATCACAAGTTTATCCAATAAAATTGTAAACGTATTGGCTTGTTTTAACGACTATGAAAAATAATTAATTTGTTATAGAAATGTAAACTAACTAACTAAACAAATAAAAACAAAAGGACACTTAGGCGTCGAAGTATTCTTCCGCATCGCTGTCATCAGGAAACGTGCCTATAGGACTGGCAGCATCGCCAGTTGAATGGCAATGCTAATTCTTTGGCCGTATAACCAACTAATACATCAAATGTCATCACCTACGTATTTATAATATTTTTTTACTTTAATATGTTCTAATAGATGAACAATTATGTTGTGCAATGAAGTTGCAACTTTTTTGTTCTTCCTGTATAATAATATTAAATTTCCTATCAAATATAATAATTTACAGACCTTCGGCAAATTTCGGAGACTCAAAACAGCGAGCTTAGAATGACGCTTTGTATTTCTACGAAGAATAGACAGTGCTTTTTCAATACAAAGTGACATTTCGTTCCTTCATTTTTGTCATCGCACCGTAGAAATCCTTCTACAATCTGTCATTTAGTCTCGTTTCTAACGATATTTGTCTAGGTCCTTATAAATGTAGACTATTTCAGAAGAATATTTCTTCCCAAACTGTCAAAATCACACTGACAACAAAACTTTCTACTCGACGGCCACAAAGTACGAGTATATACTATTATCTACAAAATCATGATTCGTTTAGAACGCTTAACTGTGATAATGAATAGACAAACATAGCTATCTTATCCTATTGTCCATCATTTATTTAATAGTCATGTCTATTCTTCCGTCGACAAATCGGTGCTCGTGCTAAGCCTGCTGTAATCAAAAATTTCAGATACCTACGCAAAAATCATATGTCATGAGATAAATATTTATATTAAATATATTAACAAAAGTATAGCATATTTATGCATACCAGGCGAAAGTATATATTAAAAGCTTTCTGGTATGGTATAATACTAGCATAGTTTTTATTTCTTGCTCATCAGACAATAATCCTGAAAAAAAATACAAATGATAATGTTTTTGTGATAATTTTTTAATCGTCGTATTTAGGTGCTCTTTGCTATAGACCAGTACCAACCACACATCATTATTTATTTATTTTAATATAGTAGATCAACTTCTTAGCAACAGTTTGAGGTACCTGTGCCGATTCTTATGCTGGGGCTACATTAGCGGGATACGGCGAATATTCATGCTAACGCAATGAGTGTAGCTGGGTAGATCGTTGCAATGCGTAGTATTCGGGCGAAGACGATGTACTATCGGGGCACTGTCGGTAAACCGGCGCGCATCAAAGGGATTTGTCGTGAAAATATTCGCTTGGGTGGCCACACATACGTTACCTCAGTGTCGTCCAGACTAGACTACAATAGTATACTGGCACTTGTGGGTGTGGGACACGTCGTTGCGAGTGGTCGTACGGAGAGCGCATTTTTTGGAATGTTGTTTATCACTAGAGATTTCACGTTGCACTGTTACTTAATTTGATTTGGTTTTTCTCTTAAATTTAAGGTAATCTAATGAACTTTGTTCATTGATTGTTTGGCGACTCAAAATTACTTAGGTATACTTACATTAGTTTAAGAACTTAGTTATTAAGATTAATTTAAAACTCAAAATAATTGCAAAAATATATACTTACATTAGTTTTAGAACTTAATTATTAAGGTTAAACAAAAAAGGTTTATTATTTTTTGCTTTTCAGATTATTCGGCTGTTATTTTTTTTTGTTAAAAAGTCTTTATTTTATATTTTTTGTGACAGGTCTAAAGCACATTCATCGTGAGGTTTTTTTTTTGTAATACACAACTCAGTATTAAAATCCGTGAGTGAACAATAAATCACCCCTATTTTCCCAACGTTAGGGTAGGATAATTTTGTTCAAATTTGTATGGGACCAACTTCGAGGAAAAAAAGAGTTATCAAAATCGAACTACTCTGTAAAAAGTTATGCGTGGTCATACATTGCAAACACTGAGTGAACAATCAATCATCCCCTGTTTGATGAGTGATTATGGTTTAGGCATAGCCACTAAATTTAAAAAAAGTTATGTCCGAGAAAATTTCATTATTTGTCTAGGGAGTGTTCTAAAAAATATATTTTATTTTGTTTACATAAGTCAGTAAAAACCTTGTCTCGGCAAAGGATGTTTCATAAAATTTTACTTTTGGCTATCTTTTGATGCTTTGTTACATGGAACATATAAAAGCTTAGAAATTTATAAAAAATCGCCATGGTAGGACTGCATCTTGTTATTTGGAATGCTTTTTTTTTATATTTCATACAGTAATACACCAAAAATAATTCCGTAAAACAGAGATTTAATGTCTGATTTAATTTTTCGTCTGAAATTATAATTTTAATCTATGTATGTTTCATCGAAATTCAAACAAAAAGTACGTAATAGCTTAGGGGACTAAGTGAGCTTGCTTAAAAAACTTTAAAAAGAAATTGGTGGCCTTCCTATTAGAAAAATGTTATTATTCCATGAATGTTTTTTTAATGGAAAACATTTTTAAATCAGTAATGTGTATAATAAATCCAATTAATGTTATCTCTAAAATATGGACCTCGTATAATTTTTTTTTTTACTTTTACCTTAGTGTTAAAAAAATAATGTTCCGAATTTCATGTACTTGCTCGGTATCAAAAAACTAATATATAGCAAAAAAACAATACATGAACTCGCGCTGTTTCGTAAATTACCTACTTCTACCCATCATAATGTAGTTCACCTATACAAGTCGCGAGTATTTAGATATGAATGTGTGCTACATCATATCCGGTGAAAGTTTAGGTATAGCACATAACCGTTACCGTGAACTGTATGGTGACCAACGACGAGTACCTGCTATCCACACCATCCTGGGGGTCTACCAGCGTTTATTGGACCATGGCCAGTTTTGCCCTCGTCAAGCAGATGCAGGCCACGGCTCTCCGGTAACCTTGAAGAACAAGTGTTGGTCTACTTCAATGACAATCCACACGCGACCACACGTGAAGCAGGTCGCGACTTAAGAATAAGTCACGTTACCGCGTGGAGAGTGCTACACGAAGAAGACCAGCATCCATTCCATTTTTTAAGAGTACATACAGTAACTAATCCCAACTGATTTCAAACTGCGGCTTAGATTCCGCGGTTGGTGGAAGGCCCTGGTCGTAAAATTCTATGGACAGACGAGTCCACTTTTAGTAGGGTGGGGTTATTTAATACCCACAAGCTGTGGTGACTGACCATTTTCAGCAGCGGTTCTCAGTGAATGTGTGGGCAGGAGTCATGGGGCAGACGGTACTTGGGCCCGTCTTCTTGGAACGCCTTAACGGTGAAACATACCTACAGTTGCTCTAGTCTGTGCAAGAGATGCTGGATGATGTTGTTCTTTACAAAATAAGGGACCATTACTTCCAACAAGATGGAGCGCTCGTACTAGTGTACGAGCGCTCCATTTTGCTGGAAGTAATGGTCCCTGGTGGTATAATGGTGGTAGTCCACCGAGAAGCCCGTGCGTACCTGGATATTACCTATCCTAATCATTGGATAGGCCGTGGTGGGCCTATTGCACGCCGCTTCGATCGCCCGACCTTACGCCGCTAGATTTTACATACATACATACATAGTGGCAATAATACGAGTATTCGAAACGTGGACGAACTAAAAACCCGTATAATTAGTGTATTTGATGTGATTAAAAGTGACGGGGACACATTAATTCGAGTGAAAAACAATGTGCTACATTGGGCTAACTTATGCATTGAACAAGCACTTTAGACACTTTCAACATGTTTTGTAAATAAGATAAAATAAAGACTTTTTGTGAATAGTTAAATTATTGTAAATAGGTTGATTCTATTTTTTAAGCGTACCAACTTAATGTGCTTACTTTATTTAATAACAGTATTAAATAACGGTAAGTTCGATAAAATGCCAGTCCAAAGTCTGAGAAATGTAATAGGAAAATTGTAATCAGCTGTTTACGTAGGCATTGAGCTCGCGCGGCTAGTGCTTACACGGTGTAGGTACGGTGCGCATGTGCATATTTAATAATCCGTGCGTAGGGAAAATATTTCATACCTTTGAAACAGATTGTTGTGTATAAATATTTTTTTCGTGATTACTTTTATAATGTAATTTTAAACAACTTCTTAAACTAAACGTTAATTTTTTATCACCTTATACAGGATAAGTTTTTATCCAGTGCGCAAATTTTAACCATGATTTCAGCATAACATTCTAGACATACATTTCGACCGTGTAGGTATTGCACTTTTCTATGAAACAGCTGTTTTTGTTTTGTATAACCGGCGAAAAATTTTTGCGCTAGGGGCTCTAGAATGATATGCTGAATTCATGGTTAAAATTTGCGCACTGGATAAAAACTTATACTGTATAGCAACATTTTAATTTGACATTTTTCAATATTAATGAATGTATGTATAATTGTAATAATTGTAACTGTGATATTTTAATTTGTAATTCGCTTCTTTAACATTTCATGTTTAATTTTTGCGTGGGTATTTCCAGGCAGAATGGACATGGCACTCTCTTATCTGATCCACCTGTATTTCAATGTAACCTACATGCTTTGAAAATTAATTATTGATTGAACCAATTGTTGAATGTAACGCTATAAATCAGTAATAAATCTCGGGATGCGTCGGCTTTAGCTTTAGTCCGCGCCAGTTTGTTTATAACAGTTAGCATGTGTGAGTGGCGTTTTTAACCGACGAAAAAACGGAGAAGGTTACTCAATTCGACGCGTATCTTTTTTTTTTTATGTATGACCACGCATAACTCTTTTCAGAGTAGTCCGATTTTGATAAATTTTTTTTTATTGGAAAAGGTATACCCCGAAGCTGGTCCCATATAAATTTCGAAGAAAAATTCCAACATCACACATCATCACATTGATTGTTTACTCACAGATTTTAATACTGAGTTGTGTATTCCAAAAGGTAATCAAAAATTAAGCATGTAGTAATTAGTAGATTATAGCCACAAAAACTTTTTAATAAAAAAATTAAACCGCCGAAAAACCGAAAAGTAAAAAATAATAAACTTGCTTTGTCCAACCCCAATAACTACGTTCGGAAGTCGGTGACTTTGGATATGTATTTAATTATATGTCACCGCCTTCCGAACTTAGTTATTGGGGTTGGACAAAGCAAGTTTATTATTTTTTACTTTTCGGTTTTACGGCGGTTTAATTTTTTTATTAAAAAGTTTTTATTCACTAGACTAGACTAGACAGATTCGCGCGTGTTTACGCGCGATCAGCTACTACGCGCCGTTAAATTTACCTAAAACTGAAGACTTCAATTTGTATAAGATAATGTAAGTATACATATATTTTTGTAATTATTTCGAGTTTTCAATTAACCTTAATAACTAAGTTCTTAAACTAATGTAAGTATACTTAAGTAATTTTGAGTTGGCGCCAAACAATCAATGAACAACGTTCACTAAATTACCTTAAATTTAAAGAAATAACCAAATCAAATGAACGTTGCAACGTGAAATCTCCAGCGATAAACATTAACATTCCAAAAAGTACGCTCTCTGTACGACCACTCGCAACGACGTGTGCCCTCACGTCTGAGTGCCTGTTCGCGTTGCTGTCTCGCTGACATTAACTTCGTGAACGTTCGGTATTATCCGGCGAAGGGGCGTGAGAAAACATCCCAAGAGTCCTTAACTGACAGGTGGCGCCAGGTGTTACTGCACTGCTACCTGTCGAGGTCTATCGCAGTCCGTGCCGATTATTCCCACTGCTATGGTTTTATTCAGTGGTCAACATTTGATAAACAAAGCTAAAAGACACGCTCCTGTACGGGCCGAGGAAGGTCCCACTCCCCACCCCCGCGCTGCGCCACCTCCCACCGGCGACGACTAGCCACCGGAGACCTCATCGGCATCGGATGTTGCCACGGCCTGTCGGCCTGGCGGCCTGGCTTCGCGCGGTCTGACCTATGAGAAAGCGGGCCGTGGGGACGTGGAATAATGCTTCAGCACACTCAACCAGACGCGCAGTCTATTTATTGAGTACGGTAGGTGCACAGTTATTAGAAAATGAGCCTCAACCAGGCGCCTTGATTTATATTGACTCTCAAAAATTTGAGTGACACTTCGTCGCATTGACATTATGAACCCTGAAGACGCAGTGACTGCATTCGAAAGCTGTGGTAGGTTCCTACCAGGCTAGATCGGAAGATTTTTCCTTTTTAATGCAGGAGTGGTATCTACACCATCTAAGAGGCACATTATTGTTTTCCGACATGCACGCGAACGAAGTCGCGGGCACAGATATATTAAACAAGAATGCATGCTAGTTCATTTTTTAATATTTATTAAGTCAATCGTCTAAACACGTAGGTAATTAGAAAAAACATATTTGGTACTGTCATAAATCCTGTCTTATAAATCACTTCTTTCAATATACACGGAATACCGTCTAGCCTATATATTATTTATGAAAACGTTATGGCCGTAACGTTCAGTTTCAACTTCAGAACTTCTTCGGTAAGGAAACGACCACATTCTTCACTTCGGTGTAAGCTAAGAGGGCGTCCAAGCCACTGAAAAGAGAAAAACTAATGTTATAAAGATGTACGACGATTAGAAATTAGATAACATAACGAGTAGGCCTTTCAGGGCTGATAAGGGAGACCATGCAATTTAGAATTAAGTCCTAAAATAAATAAAACATGAAAAATCTGAGATAACTTACTTTTCACGACCCAGTCCAGAGTCTTTGAAACCTCCGAATGGTGATTGCGGGGTGAGTCCTAAATATTTGTTGACCCTGTAAATTTATTAACGTTTTTAAATTAATCTCCATGTAGTACATGGTTCACACACGGCTATCAGCAGTTTCTACCTTGGTTTTATAAATTGTCGGTATTTCGGATATTTTTTAAATATTAAAAACAAAATAAAAATTATGACGAGCCTCTGACTTTATCAACGCTAAGGTATGTCAATATGTTTAAAATAAAAAGTTTAATATAAAAATAAGGCATTAAGTTAAAGCAAATAATAATAAGCCTAACTTAACTAAAATGCCGTAAATATTTTTTGTCGACTTACCAAACTGTGCCAGCCTCAACGTGTTTGGCGTACTGTAGGGCATTGTTAACATTTGTTGTGAAGATTCCAGCAGCCAAGCCATAGTTTGTGTTGTTAGCTCTGTCAATGACTTCTTCCAAAGTGTCAAACTTCAGAATGCTCTGTACTGGCCCGAAAATCTACAAGTTGACAATGCAGAGTTAAAAGTTTAGCTAAGTTTAAGTTTGCTTAATCAAGGAGAAACTCTTTAGGTGAACTAGGATAACTTTATGTTAATTGATTTACCTCTTCCTTTGCGATAGTCATGTCATCAGTGACGTCAGCAAAGACTGTAGGCTGGATGTAGTAACCTGTTGTGCCGATCCTGTTGCCTCCGCATAGCAACTTCGCACCTTCCTTTTTGCCTTTCTCGATGTATCCAAGCACTTTCGTCATCATTTCCCCATTAACCTACATGGATTTTTATTTGAATTAAGTAATTAAAAACAATATACATACGATACCTGGAGTTTTAAGTGAAATGCTAATGAAAAAATTCCGACGCCAAATACAGGATTGTGTCCCATTTACCTGTGGGCCGTTCTGTGTGGTGGGATCCGTTGGGTTGCCGACCTTGATGCCCTTTGCGTGTTTGACAGCAGCTTCCACAAACTTGTCATAGATACCAGATTGAACGAACAACCGGGAAGCAGCAATGCATACTTGTCCTTGATGGGCGAATACTCCGTTGGCAGCGCAAGGGACGGCAATATTTACTGTAATATGAACAAGCTAGTTAGCACGTGTTTTAATAGATGGCTTATTATAATCTTTATGATAATTAAAATGATTGAAAAGCTTACAATCCGCATCATTCATGATGATGAGAGGACTCTTGCCACCGAGTTCAAGTGTGATCCTCTTCAAATTGTTGGCACCAGCTGCTTGTTGAATTAATTTGCCGACCTGTAAGCATTAAAGTGTTGAGTATGCTCTTCATTTATTATTCATTTCATGATATTATTCATTGGGGCTTTGGTATGAAATCTATTTTTTTAGACTGAAAATTACAAACAAAAAAAACCACTCGATCAGAGAAGCCCGCTTCTACTGATAAAACAGTATTAGACTGTTTTTTACTCTAAAATTAAAAAAAAAAACTTTTTTAAAACAAGCTTTTATTATTACTTGATAATAAAACGAACTGAAAAGTTAAAAATAATTTCATCTCAATTATTTATATAAAAGTGTGTTACATTTTGATGGCAGGAGAAATAAGAAACATTTATTAGCATGTTACACCTATTTCTAACCATCAATATGTAATAACACGGTTTTATTGTTATTAAATATTATAATAATTATAGAAGAATTGCCAAACTTAAGTAACTTAAGTTCTGGAGTGGCGACCGCGTACCGGAAGACGTAAAGTTGGAAGGCCTCCCACAAGGTGGACAGATGACCTTGTGAGGGCCGCGGGAGTCCGCTGGATGCGAGAAGCACAGAACCGGTCGAAGTGGCGGAGCTTGGGGGAGGCCTATGTCCAGCAGTGGACATCTTGCGGCTGAAATGATGATGATGATGATAATTTAGATTAAATTATTTTTAACTTTTTAGTTCGTTTTAATTACAAGTAATAATAAAAGCATATAGTTTTATTTGTATAAAGCATTTTTTTCATTTAATTATATTTCTAACTATTTAGTATTTATGATGCGGGATTAGGGAATGCAATACCGGGTTACCAGGATCCCGAAATACCAGGATCCCGCACTTTTTTTGCGGGACCAGTCCCGCACATAAATCGAGCGGGATCCCGCGGGATTCGCGGGACTGCGCAACTGATTTAGCTTGAGAAAGATTTCAGCCAATGACGGATGGGGACGGGGTAGGGCGCGTGGGCGGTGGCTTCTTTCACGCGCGCGGCGTTTGTTTACGTATTTTTAGTCAGTTATAACTTGTAATTGTAACGTAACCTAATAACGTTCTTAGTTTTATTTGTTTGGCAGACAAGACTATTAACATGCTATGTTGTATGCGCAGTTACTTTAAAAATAATTCGTAAACTACCTATTGTCTCGTTGTGATAATTTTTATTATTTTATTATATATTTTTATTAATCTCTCAATACATAATTCTGAACAATATTTTTTTGTTTCATTTTTAATTCTAGATGCATTTATGATACAGGATTTCTCTCTTTTCTCAATGACTTTCAGAAACATGCGGGATCACGCAAATACCAGGATCCCGCGGGACTAAGACCTCTCAGTCCCGCACATAAATGGATTAAAATTTTGTTGCGGGATTGCATTCCCTATGCGGGATTTACTACGGCGTAGTTCGTAGTAGTATTTTTACGTTATGTAGCTCGTAATAATTCGTAGAACCTACACATATATGTTGTTTTGAGCACTTAAAGTGTTACTTATCTATGGCCACCTGCCAGCTCCAGCATTACCTAGACCCAACGTTACCATATAGGATCAAAAAGTCGTCAATACGAATCAAACGAGCCCAAACTCGATGGGTTTTTTTTTTTTTTTGGGTGGGAAATCATCAAATAACTTCTCCCGCTCTGGGTGGAGCAGGAGGGCGTGTCAGACTTTTACTGACTAAAACCCACCCGTATTCCTTCAGTAGCCCGTATGCCAGGGGCTGTGGTGTCTCTTTCGAACAAACCCGCACCCCTGGCAGGCATCGACCCTTGCGGGCCCCATCACTTTTTGTGCTGACATCTCTTTGAGGCGCGCGTGGAACACAACGCGCCGTCGACTTGGGCTTGGTCCTTACCGGACAGCGAGCTACCCATTACTCGCCGTCCGCAAGCCCATGCCTACGGTGGCCGGAAATCGGCCTGGGATTCCCGACGCCCAGGGCGTCTCCGTATCCTGCGGCGGCTAGGGTCGCGAGGGCGCATATGCTGCCTCTCCCTCACGTGCGCCGCCTCCCTCTTCGCGAGCATCACTGCTTCGCTGAAGGAGGTGACGGCTCCCCATGCCCTCTCGCTCCGTACCATGGCCTGGACCAGGGCCGGACGCGAGAGATCGCCGCCGCCGATCGCCTCCATGAGGACACGGCGGTGCTCCGCCCAAGCAGGGCAGACCGCCACCGTGTGCTCCACCGTGTCCTCAGGGCGATCTTCGCAGTGGAAACACCCGGGCGTTTCCTCCCGCCCTATCCGAAACAGGAACCTCCCGAAACAACCGTGTCCGGTGAGGACCTGCGTCAGGCGGAAGGTGAGGACGCCATACCGCCTCTCAAACCACTCCTAAAAGAGGGGACTTACCGCCGCAATCGTGGCGTGCCCAAACTCGATGGGGTTGGGTGGTTTTATTGCGGAGTTCCTATGGCCACCTTCCAGCTCCAGCATCAGACCCTGGTTACCATATAGGATCAAAGTACTCGTCAATACAAATCAAGCGAGCCCAAACTCGATGGGGTTCTGTAGTTTTATTGCGGAGTTTCTATAGCCACCTTCCAGCTCCAGCATCAGATCAGCTCCATGTCATCATAATATTGCATTGTCACGCGATATACACATGCATTCAAAATTTCAGCTCAACCAGTTAAAGATATCTGCTTCAAAATTGAGTTGCAAGAGTCCACCCGAACAAACATAGTTACATACATACATACATACATTGCAAGTTAAATAAAAGTTTGTAAAATACTGTTTACTATTCAACAAAAATAAATTAGGTAATTATATCAATATGCAACTGTGCTCTTTTTTTTAATTGTTAAGATACTTTGTAAAAATGCCCTTTTATAAAAATAAACGATATTATATTAAATTATATTTATACACGCTTTATTTTTTGATCAGATAACCAGAGTTATACCTAAATATAAACTTTCATCTACTTACTACGTAAAACATCATAAATGCATCTAGGCATTATAAAATTATGGTTCAGCTAGGTTTAATTTCAGAATGAAACTGTTAATATCTCGAATTTCAGGGACATGGTAAATAGATAATTGATATCAGAATACCTTTTAGACACTGGTTTTGTACTTTAGTTATCAACATTTAATAAAAAAATGCTCCTCTAAGGATTTAAAATACTTAAAATACGGCATTTAATTTTAGATTCTTAGTGTTTATTTTTCCGAAATATTGTTTATTTTCCCACTTTAACCATATTATTTCGTGTACGAACAGTTGGCAACCCTAGGTATAGGTACTCTCTGCAGATGGTAAGCCTGTTAGCCTGTACGACGTAGACTTACCTCGACAGATCCTGTGAAGGAAACCTTGGCGACGTCTCCGTGGTGAGTAAGAGCGGTTCCAGCGCCAGGTCCAAACCCGTTGACAACGTTGACCACACCCTTGGGCACACCAGCCTCGGCTAGTAGTGCAGCCAGTGCCAGTGCGGTCAACGGAGTCTGTTCTGCTGGCTTAACCACGACGGTACAACCTGAACAGATAGGATTCATTCTTAATAATAATCTACTAGTCCATAATTTTTTGTTGTTAGTTTTGCACAGCCACTGGGGACCAAGCTGTCCGTCAAAATTAGTTTAATATTTTGTCCTACACATAAAGACTCTCATAGCCTGTTAATGAATTGACACTTTTATATATATAACATCACGCCTGTTATCCTAGAAAGGTTAGGCAGAGGTGTACCCGTAGTACACCCACATTTCGCCAGTTATGTTTCGGTCCCATGTCATACCGGGAACGCCTATTGCCATCAATCGGGCACAAATCCAGAATCTGGACTGCTACTGAGCAATTTACGATGAAATACCCAATAACAGTTTGCCCGACCTGAGAAGCGGACCCAAGATCTCACCAGTAGCGATATTTATAAGATTACCCCCACTACAGGTTTAGTTGTTTGCTGATTTTGGAAGTTCTGCAAGTAGATTTAGCAACTTTTAATAAAGTCACACTCAAATCAGACGCTATGGGTTTGAATATATTTTATCTTACCTGCAGCTAATGCAGTGCAAACTTTGTTGACGAATAGGAAGATGGGACCATTCCATGGCAGAATAATACCGCTCACGCCAACTGGTTGTCTCAGGGTGTATGAGAACACTTCACCATCTGTTGACAAAGAACGAGACTTGTAGAGAGAATTTTTATAATTCGCTCTGTAGAAGAAACTTAGAAAACTATGGAGCAGGCCTGTGACCAGCACTGAGAAAGAAAATAAATATATTCCATTCTTACCAGCAGCTAGGGTATCGCCCTTAATTTTGTCCGCGCAACCGGCAATATACCGAGCAAAGTTTACAGATACGGCAATGAATCCTGCTGCGTTCTTAAGAACCATGCCGTTGTTGTAGGATTCCAACTCTGCGAGGTACTGTCTGTCTCTCTCGATGAGGTCACTAAACTTGCGAAGGATCTCTCCACGTTGAGAGGCATCCAGCTGCCGCCATTCCGAGTTGCGGTGGAACGCGCGCTTCGCTGCAGTAACTGCCAAGTTAATGTCGGCCTAAAAATATTCAAACAGGTAAGTAATTAGGTAATTTAAATTTGCATCATGTATAACCTTCCTATGTTTGCCAAAAGAAAGATCGTGCAGCCTGGTAGGTATTCAAAGAAAGATTTAGAGGAATTACGTTAGAAGTAACATCACTTTTATCGGGTTGTTATTTATGTTTCGGACTAGTTCTGGGAACAAACGTCAGTAACGAGATGTTTTCTGTAAATTTATCAAAAGGAAGGCCATAATCTGGATTGTTCTTTTGAGAAAATTGCCCGGAACATTTAATTAAGTTCCATCAGATGGTACCTACTTGTACATCACCATCGAACATCGTCTAGTTTAAAGCTAAGCGCGCACTACGAAAATAAATAGTTGCGAAGAAAATTCGTCAATCTGTGAACAACAGAAATGTACAGAGGCCAGCACATCAAGCTACCCCAATCTGTCAAATTTCTTTAATAGTTTTTCAACTTTAATACAAAGGAATAAGGTTTATGTTCAATTGGGAAAATTTGACAGTTTGGGATAGCTTGACCTGCTGGCGACTGTACTACAATCCGCGCGCTGCGAAAATAAATCGTTTGCGATTTAAAATAGCAGATGCGTAGTCGTGCTTTTTTTTTGTAGATTATGAAGCGGTACTGGCTTCGCGAATTGCGAAAAAAATCGCGTTCACGAAGATCAGCATACCGTACTTAAAAAAATCCTTGAGGTCTTATTAACGCTGTCAACGGATGGACTCAGTAACGTTTATTTATCTTCTTTATCTTATTCAAAATTCTTTTACGTAAAATTAAGCTTAAAGTGGTTGTTTTCTTTTGTAAATCCATGTTTCGATGCACACTCCCGTCCGTGGTGGCACAGTGACTGTCTTTGACTCTGTTATTTCGCAGGCGATAGTAAATCGTGGTGCGCGTAGGAATTATTGTCGTTTGCGATTTTATTTCGCATTATAAAAGTCGCAACGAATAAATTTCGTAGTGCGCGCATACCCTAATTCTTTTTTATGTCAGTGATGTTTAGCAGTATTTTCTTCCAAACTTTGGGTATCCTACCTAGTACATACCTTATCACCTTCGGCCACTTTGGCGATGACGGATCCATCATGGGGAGTATATGCTTCGAAGGTCTTGCCACTCTTCGCGTCCACCCATTCGTTGTCAATGAACAGCTGAAAAATACAATTTAAAATGATTATGGTCAAAATGTATTTGGGAAATACGACTAATTTTCTGTCTACTCCGTCCTTGTCGATTTCACATTTTTATTCAAAATTCAACACTGAAATCACTCTTTAGGGTTTTTTTTAGAACTTATTTCAATTTGCTAACCTGTTATCAAAAACACCCCTCACTCGCACAATATGTGTATTAAACGTACATGAGAAAATTGACAAATTTTCGTGCAATTTGAGTGAATTCGCAAGAGTTTTGTTGAATTTTGTTAGTTATAGTTAATTAGCTATGGATAGGAATTAAGAAGTTTAGTTTGATTATGTTTTTATGTTAGTGTTACTTGGTATTTTTAAAGTTGAGTAAGTTGATTTTTCTATTTATTTTCCTGTAAAGATGAATTCCTGTATGATGTGTAAGTTGAATAAATAAATAAAATATATATTTTTTACTGTGCTTATAAGCTTATAATGTCCATAATATTACAGCTCTTTCCAAACTAAATTTTAGGGAGTTATTATTACTTAATAATTAGGTACTTTTGTATTTTTAACATTTTGTAAGGTTTTTATAAAACTATGCAACTTTCGAGAGACGGATATTATTCGTTGGAAATTATAATAATCCCAACGAAATTTAAAAGACAAAGTAAATACAAAAAAAAAACATTATTTTCTGAATTAAATTTCTGAATTTATTTTTATGTTGTATTATTAAAACTCATGAAAAATAATAAAAATGAGAATTACAAACCTTAGTGTATTTAATTTGAGGAGCCATTTTACTGAATTATTTATTTGTCACAAATTCACTATCACAAGCACAGCACGTCGGTCGCGGATCACACGACGCTTTCGAATGTGGCTAATGGCGCGAACAAAACACGCTTTAAATGAAAAATAACAGATAAGACGAGTCACGGTGATAACCCAGTTCCTAGCAACAGTCGCAAGCGCAACATCATTTCAGCCGAAAGACGTCCACTGCTGGACATAGGCCTCCCAAAAAAGGGGGTTTTGCCATGATCGCCACGCTTGGCAGGTGGGTTGGCGATCGCAGTATGGTGGTAAAATGCATAGAGAACGCTGCTGCCCATTCTCTAATAAGTCCCTTAGTCGCCTTCTACGACACCCACGAGAATAAATGAGATGGTGCTATTATTTTACGTCTGGCACCACACGAACCACGACATAAACAGATGTTAATGATGATTTATTTTGTTTTTAATACTCTGATTTGGTCAGAAATTACAAAACATACAAGCGAAAAACATAACCCTCCTTCTGGTGCAGTTGCATAAAAAATAAAGAAAAATTTTTGTTACTTCATTTCAAAGTCCGGGACCCTAAAGCATTTATCAAACTTGACCTTTTTACCCGACTGCGCCAGAAGGAGGGGTATTGTTTTTCGAGTGTATGTATGTATGTATATTTCTTTGGCACGCTCTGTAGCCTATACTGCTTGATCTATTTCAGTTTGACAGGTGCTGTTAGATTCGTCTTAATAGGGTATTTTCCAATTTATTAAAAACTATTTTACTTTGAAGATTGGAACTGAAACATGTAACATAAAAATAAAAATAAATTGGTTTTTATCCATTTTCTAAAATTTAAAATGATTAAGTAATAGTTAAATCTGTTTTTCTTTGTTTTGAATTTACCGCCAAAACGCGCCTTACGATGACTTTTTATAACGCTTTTATTAGCTCGGGTTGTATGTTGTACATGTATCTATGTATGTAACGGAATCTTTGAGCCTAATTTTCACTGGTTTCTAGACGTCTGATCAACTTGAAACTTTGCACACGTCTTAAGGGCCGATGACAATACAATAACCCGATAATAAATTGCAAAATTTCAAAAAAAAAATTAATTTAAAAAAAAATCAAATTTTTAAAATTTTCCTGAAAAAAATTTGATCGAACTAAAAAATGGAAACTAAAAAATAGTTTTAAAAAAACTAAAAAAACACGCTTTTATTGCTGACCGAACTAAAAAGTAATAATATTTTTAATTACAAAGAGTTTATGTTACAGTAGTAGGAAGTCAATAATTCAATTCAGAGTAAAGAGCGTGGGGTGCTTGATATTTTAATTATTACAACTATTCTATTGGCAACCATCTATGAGAGGAGAGTCATGAAAATATACGAAAATGCACCCCACGCTTTTTACTCTGAATTGAATTATTTACTTCCTACTACTGTAACATAAGCTCTTTGTAATTAAAAATTATTTTCTACTTTTTAGTTCGGTCAGCAATAAAAGCGTGTTTTTTTAGTTTTTTTAAACTATTTTTATTACGTGACCACACGTGACGTCAACTTGTGTAAACTAAAGTAGTTGTAAACGAGTGAATGTCTAATTTATAATTAACAAGATTTTTAATGAATAGAAAGTATATAGGTATTTATTACTGGTGTGCGGTGCCTCTGTGCACAAATACTTCTAAAACTGCGCCACATGAAGCTGACGTAACGTGTGGTCACGTGATAAAAAAGTCATCCTAAGGAGGTTTTAATAGGAGATTTTAATCGTTTTTAATTGAGAAAATGGATACCTTTAAATCAATTTATTTTTATTTTTCTATTACATACCTACTTATTTCGTCCCAATCTTCAAATTAAAATAGTTTTCAATAAATTGGAAAACACCCTATTGTGAAAGTGAGACTGGATTTAAATCAAAATTGAAAAAAAATTGCAATGACCGTTTTTTTTTTTCTAATTTTTTTGACTGGGGTATCAAAATAAGGGATTTCATAAATAGAGCTCATTAACTTCAAAAATATCCATATTAATTAAAAACTGCGAAATAAAAATAATAATTTACAAAATCAAAAAACCCGACTGCCTAAAAGTCAACTTTAATATAAAAACATGGAAACAAGAAACTTGTTTTATAAGGATGAATATTAAACTGAATACTATAAGCAATCTCATGCAGTCGGAGGCAATAACTTGACGACACGGTTGGCGCAGTGGTTAAGCTATTGACTGCTGCGCTGCGTGTAGCGGGTTCGATTCCCGCACGAAACAAATATTTGTATGACCTACAAATTAGTTGTTCCGGTTCTGGCTGTTTGTGTATGTGAGTTTAAATGTTAGTGAACGCACCCACAATACAGGAGAAATTCCTAGTGTGGCGCAACGTTTTTTTTAAAAATAAAGCAACATAAAAAAAAATTGGTCTTGTTTTTAAGAAGATGCCACCGGCTGCATGAGACTGCATAGTATTCAGTCTAATATCATCCTTTTAAAACAAGTCTCTTGTTTCCATCTTTTTTTAATTTAAGTTCACTTTTTAGACAATCTGGTTTTTTTTTTTAGACCGTTTGCCTAATGTTATGCAATTTCATATACAAACGAATCAACATGAGAATTTCAATAGACAATACTGTTAACTTCCAGAGTTTCCTTGTGTAATAAAGACTGCTTCTGTTTAAGGGTTTAATCGGTGGCTTGTAGACCACATCCTTCTGCCTCCCTAAGATAGATTAAAACCATCCAGAATTAAACTATCATACATTTTTATCTCAATAGTTTGGCCCGAGTTTAGCCGCGGCTATTTCGGGTTAGTACCGAAAACATTGTGCAATATTACACAATAGGTGTAATATTGCTCAAAGTGCTGTATCATGCTTACTATGTTATAATTTTTATTTCGAGATATGTTTTTAGTAAATAGTCCACGTAGTAACTAGCTATTTTTCCGCGGTTTGGACGACTTTTCACGTAGGTACAGTCGGGGTACAAATTAATTGACACCCTACGTCAATTAAGCTACCTACTTCGTAAAAATGTCACTTGTCAGTTGTGATTTGAATATACGGACAATTTAAGTTATTTACAGGTTCTTTTTTATTTACATAACTTGAACTCAACTTTATGTAAGCAAAAACAGATTAAGATTTATTAAGTGAGTTATTGTTTTTGATTATAAATGTAGTGTATTTTCTTTTTTTCCTTTACACTCGCTGTCTACACCTCTTTATCTCTCCTGTCGTAGGTATGCTGGAACAGATTTCTATAGAAATAAGCATCATCCCTGTACCTACCTGTTTTTCTGTTCAGATAACGTTCTTATCTGCTTATACAGGGTGTTTGGCAGAACGTTGAACATACGAAAATGGTAGATAGGTGGGGTCATCTACTACTTACTCAGCCCTAATTTATTTGGGCCTGGCCCCCTGGATATTTAAATTTTTTTTTTTGCTTTCTTCTAGTTTCACCACTTTCTTAACTTTAAAGTGTATTTTTTAATATTTTTTATTAAAAATGTGTAAAACAATTGCCTGTTTTACACATTTTTAATAAAAAATACACTTACACTTACAGTTTGGGATAGGTTGACCTGCTGGCGTCTGTACATTGTCAAACAGTGGAGTAAAACCCTCCCGTAGTTTGTATGGAAAAAATATGGACTTGTTTCACCTTAAGAACCTATATAAACCAAGTGAATATTGCATCAGAAACTTCTACGAAATTAAGTAATCTTGTGATCGTTCCTCACATGCCTAAAAGTATCCTCACTTTAAAGCTTAAGCTATGGGATTGGCTGACCTGCACAATTGGGATACAATCCAATTTTATTTCATTAATTTACTCTAAGAAGATGGTACTGGCAATGGCAATGGACTCCAGGTATCAGTTTTCAGGTAGTAAAAGTTTTCAGGAATCTCAGTTCAGTACCGATGACATCTGAGGTTTCTTGAAGGGGGAAGGGTACCGGTTTGGGGTATTGAGAAACGGGGACGTCGCGTCGGTGAGGGTGAAGCGTGTGTTTAATGGATGGTGGGATGTCAAAGGATATGCAAAAATATAGGCCCATCCGGCCACTTCAAGCATTTTGATGCAACCCATAAAACAAAGTAACCACCAATTTGCATAAAAACATTTGATGGCAAGTTTACAGATTACGTACACACGACTACACATCAAGCTATACATTTCCAGTATAAGCTGATCTCGCATTGTATAGGATTTCCGTACAGTGCGAGATCAGCGTAAACTGGAGATGTATATACAGGCTGAAATTTTAATGGTTGTTTTCCCGCGGCAGAACAACTTGCCATAAGGAGTCCCTTCGAACCATAGAGTAAAAGTAAAAAAAAAAAATGTTTTTTGTTTTGAAATAATTAAAAAAATATTCATCAACTCGAAAGCGTGAGAATCAATAGTAACACTGGAGGTAACTTGTAGGTATTACTCGAAACGCACGCGCCGCCGCACCGCCGCGCCGACAAAGGAACAATGATGCATAAATGTTCAAAGCAAAATAAACTCTCGCATGTGGTACTAAGTCATAAATTAGTTTTCACGCAACAACACAAAACACAGCCGCGGCGCCGACAAAGAAAATACCGATTTATAAATGTTCAAAGCAAAATAAGCTCTCGCGTGTAATGATACGGCATTAACTACAAACTAACAACAATTACAAACCAAGCAGCGCGCCGGCTTCCCATTGAGCGGGACGGCGCGCGGCGCACTTAGTTTTCCCGCGAATGTCGTACGTGAAACACGCGTTATCAGTGCAATGGATCGCCAGTACAATTATTGCAATTTGGAGTACCTACGTCGCTATGGTGCATCTGTACGCTAGGGCTGATTATGAAACCCTTGATGCCCGTCGACTTTACGCGGAGCTGCCACACTTGGAGTCGCTTCGTCTTCGCCATCGGCCCGGACGATCGTAGCAGCGACACAGCGGCTACTCGACGATCATGAGCAGTTCCGGACATCAGCAGTTGCACAGGGCAGTGGTCGATCGGCCGTTATTTCGCCAGAGCTCGACGAATAGATCATCGAGTACTTCGAACGGGATCTTCGGCGAAGTACACGTAAGGCTGCGGCTAGGTTTGGCGTAAGCCAATACTACGTCTGGAAACTACTCAACTCTGAAGGACTTCATCCTTATGATTATCGCAGAGTTCATGCCCTCCATGAAAACGACGCGCAGAACAGAATTACTTTTTGTCAGTGGTTAATCGACAGTCAAAATGCGAACATTTTGTGGACAGGTGAAGGAACTTTTACGCGAGTTAGAATCGAACATTTTTGGGCGTTAAATAACCCACATGGTATTCGCGAGTGTGCGCATCAAGAGCGTTTTAGTGATAATGTGTGGGCATAATTAATGCCCACCTCATTTCAATATCGTAAGAAGTGACAGAGACACGTTATTAAAATTTAAAGGCAATCAATGAAAACGTGCTCCATTGTGTATTCAACGTAGTGGCTTGCAGTTGCACTGCTTGCACTACGAACAATTACTCCGTTATCGTTACCGTGAAGTGTAAGTACCTACTCGTACTTTTGTAAATTGTGAAGTTGTGAACATTTAAAAGTAGGTAGTCAAATTAATTAAAATTATTGTAAATCAGTTGATTCAAATTTTGAACGACGCCTCAAACTTTTTAGGTATCTAAGTCCGAAAATTATGATAAACTTGTTTTTGTTAATTAATTTTTATGTTAATTTCTTGTTCAGTAAATTTCAGCTAAAAAGTATTTATGACGGTCCTAAGCTCGTAAAAGTATGAAGGGAAAATTTGAATAGCTTGTTGGGTACAGCTTATTATAAAGAATACGATCAGCTGATTGAAACGCACGCGGGTCAACGGCCGCGCGGCCGCTCGGCGGCGGCGCCCGGCTTGCGCAGAGCGTAGGTATCGGAACTGTTGGTTCGTGGTCGCTTTCGAGTTTTGTTTTTCACAATGGTTAATCTGCCATTTTTTGTTTCTAATATTTTATTTGTTTATAAAACTATTGTATTACCAAGACAAAACCATTTCGCTGCGGGAAAACAACCATTTAAATTTCACCGTGTATAGCTGGATGTGTAGCCGTGTGTACCATTCATTAATTTGTTCGACTGATTGATTCACAAGCGTACGAACATGAAATGCGAGCACGCAGTTCGCAAGCGGCCCGCGAGCGGCGCATTCGCCAGGTCTGGACACACCTTTAAAAATCTAAGCATCCAGACACGAATTTGTTTCAAACTGTGTAAAGATTAATGATTAATCATAATATAACATGGAATCGTTAAATCGCTTTGAGTAAAAGATAGGACCACTAAGGCTACCTGTAATGCTGTGCCCACACACAGATTTAGTCAGTCGAATTGTCGCTAGCTAAGTTAAATCGGTATGTGGACGTGGGATTTTGAAATTGTCAGCTAGTTGCCGTCCGTATCTATCAGTATAGTATTTTCATCATCATCATAATTTCAGCAAGGAATCATCTATTGCTAGTTAAGTCTTTTTTTAAGTAATCGTTTACATTTTGTAAAAGTCAACTAAATACATTTCCAACACGCACCGCATTAACTGTCATTAAAACTTCAACGTCAGTTTGCTGTCAAAACATCAAGGTAAACCAATTAAGTCATTGAGGTAAACAAATTTAAACAAACAAATTGTTTTGTATTCAATTAATCAGCAGTAGTGAACTGCAGTTTGAGTGCTTTGTAAATATTCTTTATTAAGTATTGCTAAATATCAAAATTCATTTAAACAATCGCACAATTAACACTGTGTAAAGGAAAATGGAAGAAAACCATGTGAATAACACTGCATTATACTTCGAAAAGGGGCAAGTAAGTATTTTATCTTTTGTAGTTAACTTTAACAGATTACATTGATTTGGAAATGATGTCACTTATTATCACGAGTTTCATATTCTTACTTCTATATTATTACTACTTTACTCTTACTACTATATTATTGAGGCACAGACAAACAGAAATTTCAAAAGAACCTTTGTTTGATCAGTATTTTAAATGATGTTCTGTGTTTTGAAGGCTTGCCTCTGCGCATGCTCCGTAGTTTTGCTTTAAACGAGTATTCATTGAGTGCTGAAAAAAATATTTTCACATTTAGATGATTAAGCAAATAAAAATATTTAAGAATAGAGAAATAACAGATAACCAGTGGTTACCAACCAGTAACAACTATAATAAACCAAAGATTAGAGAAAGGATTGTACAGCTTTACTTTTTAGTAACTTTATTGAGATAATTTTAAATTTTAAACCTGTTATTGTAAGTGGCAAACCAGAACTCCGCCCTTAAGAAGACCCACTGACCCAAACCAGTGTTATGTAATAGCAATAAGTATCCATGTAATCATGTCACTAATAATATTATACCTGCAGCTTCCTCACAATTATTACATAATAATATGTAATTTCTGATAAGAATAAAATATACAAAACCATATATAAATAAACATTGACGTAAACATAAATACAACAATTTACAAAGCTATGATTAACAAAATTAGTAATAGCTTAAATTTTTTACACATTCATAAGTTACCATACTCAGTAATTGTTCTGGCTTTGTTCCTTATTAGGCTTGTTCTTTTGCAGTTCACTTTATACAAATATTGTAGAGGTTTAAATTATTTATAATAAGACGTTCTTTGATATTCACATTCACTCATTAAATGCTTTAGCATACCGTGCACGAACTGTGGCTATTCAGTTCTGTTTACTGTGTGTCATAATATCAGTTGTCCTGCTCGGATTGTTAAAATTGAAACAGTACTTATTTGAAAATTGCAACAGTACAGTAGTCAACTGTACACTGAGCAACTATGCAACTGTACACTGAGCACCTATGCAACTACACTATATACTTCAAACCATGTCCAACAGCATCGACATAGCCCTTGTCTTGTCAGACACAGCATAGACTCATCCCTGAACGGGTGTATCACCGAAATGCTCTGACTGAGACCTGTACGAGTCACAGTGAATGATACAACGAGAGCCATCTTGGCGAAGGACTGCCCGCAATGAGACGTTCTCTCGCCGCTTCTTTGGAAGCTGCACCATAATTGCGTAACGCACGATCAATCATAATTTGAATCATTTTGAAACATTGCGAATCCATTGCTTCATATCTTCTAAAAACGTTTCTGCTCAACAACGCAATGAATATTGTTGAACTGTCAAAATTAATCAGATCATAATTGATCGTGTGTTACGCAATTAGGGTGCAGGTTGTAGTCAGCTTCATTAAAATACTCTAATGACAAAGGTTACTTCACAGTTGGGGACGCCGTCATAACCAAAATAATAAATGGCACCCACGGATATACCTTATGCAACCTAATGCGCCAAGCCTTGAAAATATTAGAGGACTGGTGCAATAAACACCAACTATCTGCAAACCCAACAAAATCCGAACTGATTCTCTTCACAAAAAACCGGCCAACTGCGAGTCGGTCTCGCGCTCCGAGGGTTCAATCAAATCAAATCAAAATATTTTTATTTCATATAAACCTGCATGGGCACTTATGAAACGTCAGAAGCTAGGTGCACGGTTCCAAATTGTTGTTTCCTATGGAGAAGAGCCGGTCTTTTAAAAATAATTGGCTTTAACAATATTTTCAAATTACAGAGATTAAATGTATGGGAGGACAGCGCAGGCCTGTCAATAAGTACCAGGTACTTAGACGAATACAGAATAGAAAATCGTCTACAAATCTACAGTCAGTAAGGCCTACAACGTTCTCTCATTCACAATATGTAAAATAATCTACATAAATAAAATGAACCTAAATAAAATTGATGTATAATGTCAATTAATGACGAGATTATGTCAGCATTGTAAAAATAAAAAGAATAAAAAAGAACATTGTATTTGAGAGCAGTTAATAGACTTTCACATAGTTATGCTGTTAATGAGGTACCAGGGAAGCCACATGTGCAGAAGGAATTAATGCCAAACTTCCCTGTCTTCAACGTAGTCTTTTATCTTATAATATGCTTTTTTGATAAGGACACGTTTGATGTGCGTTTTAAACTTTCCATCGCTAAGTTCTGTAACCGACTTTGGCAACTTGTTATAGAAGCGGATACTGTTTATTAGAAATGACTTGCTAGTTTTAGTCAGTCTAAATTTTGGAATCACAATTTCATCTTTACTACGTGTATTCAGATTATGGAAATCGCATCGTTTTTTGAAAAGGCCTAAGTTTTTGCGAACATATAAGATATTTTCTAGGATATAAAGAGAAGGCAGAGTTAATATATCAATTTCGCTGAATTTGTTTCTAAGAGACTCGCGAGGCCCCATTTTATAGATTGCGCGGATTGCCCTCTTTTGTAAAATGAAAATTGAATCTACGTCAGCTGCCGATCCCCACAGCAGAACGCCATAAGACATAATACTGTGAAAATAAGCAAAGTAAACTAACCTAGCTGTGGCTACATCAGTCAACTGCCTTATTTTTCTTACTGCGTAAGCAGCTGAGCTTAATCTACTTGAAAGAGCTCTAATGTGAGCACCCCATTGCAATTTTGAATCTAAAGTAATTCCCAAAAATACAGTTTCCTAAATAGCATCCAGTTTCTTGCCATCAAGTTTTAAGTTTAGACCTACTTGGGGTACATTTGGTAACGAGAACTTAAGACATTTAGTTTTGTTCGCATTGAGTAAAAGATTATTAGCAGCAAACCATTTCGAAAGAACAGCTAGACTATCATTGACATGTAAGACATCCGTATCTTTTCTATCTATTCTAAAAATAAGAGAAGTGTCATCAGCGAATAAAATTATATCCGAGAATTTAGCCATCAGGTAAGGAAGGTCATTTATATAAACTAGAAATAAAAAAGGGCCAAGAATTGAACCTTGAGGCACGCCCATCTTAACTAGAGACCCCGAGGACGTCGCCCCATTAACGTTTACTTTTTGCTGCCTGTTTGATAAATAGGAAAGTACAAGATCAGCAGCTTGTCCACGAATTCCGTAGTGGTGTAATTTACAGATCAGTGTATTGTGGTCAACGCAGTCAAACGCTTTTGAGAGGTCACAGAAAATGCCAATGGCGTCCTGGGAATTCTCCCAGGATTCCAAAATGTGACTGATGAGTTTTACTCCTGCGTCAGTCGTCGACCTACCTTTCGTGAAACCAAACTGTCGACTATGTAAAATCCCATTCGAGTTAAAGTGTGACAACATCTGGTCCAGCATGATTTTTTCATAAATTTTGCTCAATGCTGGAAGCACAGATATAGGTCTATAATTAGAGGGATCACTCTTACTACCCGATTTGAAAATTGGTACTACTTTACTATGTTTCATTAAGTCAGGAAACGTACCGCTGTCTAAACATTGATTAAATATGCCTGTTAGGACAGGGGCAATTGTGTCAATGATATTTTCGAGAACCTTAAGAATCCTACGACCGAAGCTCGCAACTAGGATTCGCGCGGAGACAATATTTCGTCCGAATATTGCTATCGTTGCGCTAGTGTTAGTACCTGTCGAGGATACATACCTACAGTGAGCAGTACGATCACACACGCATTGACAATGGCTTGACGCGATAGCGCTACTAGCTACTGACCATTTATGATGAATTTGGATGTGTTCCGTAATACCAAAAATGATGAATGAAAACTTATTGTATTTTAATATTTTTTTCGACATTTTACAACTTGATAATATGAGCTATGCTTCTGAGACAACAATATTACGGAAATTGTTGGTTATAATACCAAAAAAACAGTGAGAAAACATGTCATTTACGCTGTAAAAATGTGCGAAATGCAATTCGCTTAAACTTCATTTGAGGTAAGTATTTTGGAAAAAAAACCCCCTACGAGCCTAGATAAATACTGTCTGAATCCGAATATCATCATAATATGGTGGAAATATGCTCAAGTTGCAAATGATTTAGGTATTACGTATGTATGGACAGTTCATTGTACGTAGGCCTCTTAACGGAAATCCCCCATAAGTCTTCAGTGTTTTTTATGTTAAGGACGCTATCACATTTTTCCACAAATATCAGTGCTTTTCAGGTACCATTTTAATGATTTAGGAGTCACAACTGCGAGGATATCATATGTCAAATTAAAGATAATATATTCATCTCCAGAAGAACGACATAAACAATATATAGCCATATACTAAATTTTCACACAAATACGATTTCCCCATCACAACAATCGCAATTTTTTGAATAAAATGGGGTCTGAATAGGAACCATTATAGCTAAATCCACTGCAAATTTTAACTCAAAAATAGTTACGAATTGTTGCTTATATAGTCCTCTATACGTGAAGCTAAAAAACTTATTTCCAAATAAATAACTTTTTCTTTTATGTGAAAAATAAGAAATGCTCTCAAATTTCTCCATACATTTTCAACGCGCGCACACTCGCGGTTCGTCATTCCGCGCTCAGAGGCGCTCCTGGAAGCACGGCTGTGTCGCTTTCTCGCAGAAAATACTTACGTATAAACGTGACTACTGTATTGTATACTCTGGTTGAACGAAGTTGATACTTTTTCGGACCGAAATAAAAGTAAGTGAGATTATTGGAATTTGTTTTAGAAATTTAAACTTAGTTATAATTTATTTGTAAAATGGATGTAGATTACGGATATGAATTGCATTAAATGTATTATTATCTATTCAAATGGCGGGAACAATTTTTTTTTTGAGACATTTGTTAGGGTAGTCGAATTTTGGGTTTTTGGGGATGGTGATTACGAATATGTCATCCATATTTTCAGCAGGTTGCGGTATGTCTAAACTTGTAAAAATCGAGGTCAAAGAGAAAATTCAAGATAGTGTCTTCGAAAATTTTCAAATATTTCTTCATGGGTGTCATTTTTATAGTTTTCGGAGTTGCTGAAGTCAATAGTGACGTCAAAATAAAAATTAAAGATGGCGCTTGCGAAATTCAAATAAAGAATTTCGTTCCTAATGGGGGTTCCCCACTCCACATGTATTTTAAATTCAAGATAACGAGTGTGATCAAAAATTTACGTTGTTATCGAGTCTGGAGGTGTTGATTACAGTAGAGGTTGGCAGTGTTTACGAATATGCGATCCCTCTTATGCTAAATCGAGTTAATTGTAAATTCATAAATTCAGAATGCTAGATGTAGCGTTTCAAAGTCAAGTAGGCATGGTTTTAATTTTTGATACCATGTATAGTATTCGTTTATGTTGTGCATTGCTAAAATATTTATATTTATTATTAAAGATGCCACGAATTCGGAAATTTGGACAAAGGGCAAAAAATACTTCATACGTAGCAGTAAACCAAAGTAATGAGACTTCGTAAGTATTTTCATTCAGAAATCACAAATCCACTCTGGAAGTTTTGTTCGTTCTTGTATTAGAAAATATGGTAGGTTTTTTTTATTTAACAGCTGCAGCTTAGATGTCTCCGCAGGCGATGATGAGCAAAATGAAATTTCACTTGTAAGTCATATCAAATTATGTTGGTAATTTGTTTTATTTGATTTACCTTAATTACTTACTAATATTGTCTTTTTTTTGTTTTCAGAAGCAGGCATGCGCAATAAAATAATATAAGCCAAATGGCAGAAGAATAATCGTGATTGATTAATTTTTTTGAGCAGCTAATCCATATAAGCAGCCACACTTCTTTGTTAAATTGCGGCGTGAATTATCTCATTATGACTAAAGAAAAAAGAGCAGGCCTGCATTCTACATTCGAACTTCTTTGCAATATGTGTGGTTAAAAGTTTAAGCTTGAAACAGTGCTCAAAGACGATGATAAAATGGACATCAATCAGGAAGTTGTAACAGGAATGATGTCAACTGGTGCTGGATATACCCAGCTTAATACTGTCCTTGCCCATGCTGACATCCCATCGATGTCTCTGCGGTTGTATGAACTTACACACAATCGAGTTTGCCAATGGTGGGAACAAACGGCGGACCATTGTATGACTGAGGCAGGGAAAGAAGAACTCGAGCATGCAAAACTTATCGGGAATGTGTCACCTCAAGGAGTGCAAATGATAGCTGTAATTGCGGATGCATGTTGGAGTAAGCGTTCATATGGCACAAATTACAATGCTTCTTCTGGCGCTGCGGCAATTGTAGGACAGCACAGCAAAAAAATGCTTTACTGTGGTGAAACTTTAGGCGCGTTGGGCATTTTTGAGATGGTAACAACAATGGAACTCGCGACACTGTTACCGACACCTCTGTATATAAGTATGTACATATATTGTATATGTACGTACACAGATATACATGCATCTAGGCATTTTTTGAGATGGGGAAAAAACCATTGAACTCGCGACACTGTTACCGTTACCGACACCTCTGTACCTAGGAATTTGAAGTGAAAACTTATTTAGGCGCGTTGGGATTTTTTTGAGATAGGAAAAAACAATTAAACTCGCGACACTGTTCAAAAAATACACACGTAATTGTTCAAGATTTCATTTCTGTCGGCACTCCCGGAGTGCTACTGGTTTTTTTATATTTATTTTCCACTGTAAAGTACATAGACTACTGTGTACATTTTGCAATTTGTAACCTACCCTTACACAATATGTTTTTTTTACTACTTTTGTTTTAATTTTTATTAATAATACTGAACTTCCCCCAGTCTTAGTGAATAAAATACTTATTATTAATATGAGGAAACGCTTATTTTTAAATATCACAACAAAAATATAAAATAAACTCCCAGGCTGGTATTTGATTATGGAAGTAATGCTTCAACAATTGTAATATTTATAAGTACTCACATCTTTTCACTAACAGCAGGCTGCGGGATAATCGTAGGTGTTCCCCGTAATTTTTTTGCTCAGGTCATTTTTGGGTACTAGGAACTAACGGTAACACAACCCGTAGTTACTTACGTAATGTACATACATTACGTAGGTACCCAGAAACAACCTCAACATTTCATGTAATGATTGTTATGACTGATGATCTTCAAAAACAATAAAAACATGTATAATGTAATGTACGTAAGTACTATAAGTACTAATAACAATTACCAAATTCGATTGGAAACTTACTACTAATTTTACTCAATTCATATTAGTAAAATTAAAAAGAATACGTTCAAGTACCAAGATTGTGTGAAGTTACGTATAAAATCGCGCGGACAATGGTTTCAATGTGTGTGTGAACGTAATGTTGTTGTGTTGCGGCTCAGATACCTAAACGCGAGTGTGTTCAAAATGTGATAGCGTCCTTAAGACTTTTAAATGCTGTTTTAATTGTGGCAATAGAGATGGGTTTGAATTCAAAACTTGGAATGTCCTTGCTGAAGTTTTCTTTAAGAAGAGATTCAGCTAATACAGATGATGAGGGGAGAGATTTCGTAACTTCTATTGGGATGTTGGTAAAGAAATTTTCTAGAGTCTCAGCAACTTGTAACTTATCTGAAATGGTTTCATTATCAATTTTTAGAGCTAACTCATTCTGATCTCTCTGTTTCCAGTTTCTTTGTTAATTACCTGCCACACAGCTTTTATTTTATTTTTAGAGATACTAATTTTGTTACTTATTAATTTAGATTTAGCGTGAGCGCAGACTCTTTTGAATATCTTAGAATAGTTTCTTACATAATTATGAAGGGCCTGATCAGAAGTCAATGGTTTTTCGTGATACAAATTATATAAAATATCTCTGCTTTTTCTAATGCCAGCAGTGGCCCATTCGCTAAATTTTGGTTTAGTAGCTATCGTAACTTTTTTTACAGGACATGCTTTATTGAATTCTTTGCATACTGTAGAAAAAAATGTGCCATAGTTTATATTGGGGTCTTGTGAATCAAAACTCGCTGTTGAGAGCTTGCTAAGAACATTATTATTAAAAGATTTCAATTTATTTTTAGTCAGAGGTCTCAATTCAATGGTTTTATCTAGATGTAACTTTTGATCTAAGTCAAACAATACAAGCTGACCAGTATGGTCTGACCTGACGCCACTAATTAAGGATGAGTCCTTTATTTTGCAATTAGTAAATACGTTGTCTATGCATGAAGCTGTGGTTGCTGTTATTCTAGTCGCTTCATTAAATATACATTTTAAATTGAATGATTTAAACAAAGAGATAAGCTTACTTTTTTCTGGTGAATTAACTAATAAATCAATATTTAGGTCACCACACACAAAAACTAATTTATTATCTTTGAAAAGTTTACCTAATATTTCTTCCATAACTATCAAAAATGATGACAAATTCGTGGCTGGTGGTCTATACACAGATAAGAAAGTATGGCCCTCAACCTCCGCACATGCTACCTCACATAAGCGATCAACAGAGCAAGCGGTGATATCCTTTCTTTCCTTATATCTAAAACAACTATTACACAATATCAAAGTACCACCCCCTATCGAAGACCTATTGTACGCACTGGCAACTGAAAAATTATTTACATTAAACAACATCCTATCCGGTTTTAACCAAGTTTCAGTAAAACATAAGATATCCATATGATATTTATCTATTAACATTTCCACGTCTAGAATTTTGCCAGAGAAGCGATTTATATTTTGGTGATACAGTAAAATACACTTATTATGCTTCTCTTTTGTCGCGTCTAAAAGTTTAAAGAATTAATTACAGTATTATTAGAAGTACTAGATAATACTGTTTCGTCACTTAACCTAGTCTCAGTTAAATTATCAATAACTGCGTGTATATTGTAAGCTAACAAAGTAGCTAATACATGTCGACTAGTCTTGGGAAGAAACATATGTTCCCGAACTAGTACAAAATCTCTAACAAAATTGTTAGTATCTAAATACAATAAACGGTCACTATGACGACATGTCAAAATATGCATTAAATTATTTAGGCTAAAAATGTAATCATTTTCTTCATAATTCAAATGGTTTGAATATGGCAAAGCACATAATATTATTTTACCTAATTTTAATTTAAGTAGGGTGTCAATACCATTAACTATGTCCCTTTTAGTTAAGCTCAGACTGTTACCAATTAAAAGAACTACCGTTGTATGTACAGTCGCCAGCACATCAAGTTACCCCACTTTGACCTTGAACGCTTTATAAGCAGCAACAGTGAGAATCGTGTGAAAGAGATATATAGCTTTTTGTCCGTTCTTACTCGTAATGTTTCGTGCTGCAGTGCGTAAGTGAGAGTGTGTGCGTATGCGCGTCGTGGTGTAGAATAACATACTTTGCGATAAGAAATAGCGTAGCAGGTTGAATACTTGAATAGCGTGGTAGCAAAAAGAAGCGGCCCGTGCACGGCGCATTGCCTAAAACTAAACTATTTAAGACAGCTTGGATATAATCGTTTTTTATATTTTATTTCTTCATTTTTACTTAAATAATAGTTGGAAATACCTGTAAGTATTAAGTAGGTGTTACTTACTCATATATTTAAACAGGTAGGTAGCGAAATTTCATGCTCTCGGAGAATAATGTTAAGTAGACAGGTAGGTAATCTGATGTGAAAAAAACACTTTTTTTATTATTTCACGGCAGTTTTTAATTACTTTTCCGAGTTTTGTTACCTACTTACTGGTGGGTTGGCGGTCACCTTTTTTCGTGCGTTCCTTGCTCTTCTATTCTAAGTATTTTTACGAAGTTCAATGCAAAAACCCATGACACAATCGGCTTGAAATTTCGAAAACAATATAGATTGATGATTACCCACCACAAACGTGGACGAAGTTTTAATTCACAATACCTACAAAACGCCTCTTGTCAGTCCGCCTTGTTTGAGATTAACGTTTGACACGATCTTATTCCCAAAGTAATAAGGTTGAACTTAGTAACGGAATTACCTATACCTACCGAAGTTTGCTTTTACATGAAAGTTCAAACTTATTGCGCAAGAAATAAGATATGATTTCTAGGGAAATAAAATTCGAATCTATTTATTATCGTTACTTCATTACATTCAAAATATTTTATAAATAAGAATATGAGTTTCTTTGTTTGTTACGCATCATCATGAAGGACGTGGGTTCCCATACGAGGTTCATTATGCAGCTACACCCGAATTCTCATAAGAATACCTATTCCTGTGAGGACTCTAATTTTTTCCGAGTTTTGTTACCTACCTACTGGTGGGCTGGCGGTCACCTGTTTTTGTGCGTTCCTTGCTCTTCTATTCTAAGTATTTTTACGAAGTTCAATGCAAAAACCCATGACACAATCGGCTTGAAATTTCGAAAACAATATAGATTGATGATTACCCACCACAAACGTGGACGAAGTTTTAATTCACAATACCTACAAAACGCCTCTTGTCAGTCCGCCTTGTTTGAGATTAACGTTTGACACGATCTTATTCCCAAAGTATTAAGGTTGAATTTAGTAACGGAATTACCTATACCTACCGAAGTTCGCTTTTACATGAAAGTTCAAACTTATTGCGCAAGAAATAAGATACGATTTCTAGGGAAATAAAATTCGAATGTATAATTATTATGGTTACTTCATTACATTCAAAATATTTTGTTATTTGGTCAATGAGAATATGAGTTCCTTTGTTTGTTACGCATCATCATGAAGGACATGGGTTCCCATACGAGGTTCATTTGCGGCTACACCCAAACTGTCATAAAAATACCTATTCCTATGAGAACTCGGATGAAGCCGCATAAAATACAAAAGAGAGTGTTTATTTGTTACCTACGCTTTCAGTTTTTACGCAGTGCCGTAGTTAGCCCTTATGGGGCTAGCTATAACGCCCCATATAAAAATATCTTGGTGGGGTCTTTTGCAAAAAGGACGGTGACGTTTTTTTAAGTAAATAAATATACCGTCGGCGTCGGGGTCCCGTATAATAGATTCAGTGGTAGCTAGAGCCCCTATATTCAGTGGTAGATAAACCCCCCTACTTCTGGCGCCTGAACTACAGAACCGATCATCATGGAATTTTGCATACCTCAGCCTTTAATGTTCCCACTGCTGGGACACAGGCCTCCTCTCGGTAAGAGGGAACCTACCTATCAGAAAAGGACAAAGGATACGTTCTTACGGGAACGTATGTGAAACCGCGAGAAAATTATAAAAATAAAATGCGGAATAAAAATCGTAACCTTTTTATTTTTAAACATTAATATAATTGAAAACTTAAAAACAAAACCTACACCTACTCTAAATTAAAATAAACTTACAACAAAATTTATAAACCAAACCATACAAATAGACAATAGATTAAAAACAAGTTGTTAATATATTTTTTACAAGTTTATATTTTTTTTTGATTTTTGTAACAGATTAATTATACAGTCTGCCAATGACTACCAAGCAATTTTAAATGCTGCCGCGAAACAAATGTAAAATTTCCATCCATTCAATTGTCAATTTTTTATTGTCCATTTGAAATAAGATTAGATATTTAAACTAACCTGTTTTACAATCGGTTCAACCGATTGTGACTTCTATTCCATAGGAATAAGGATGGCGTTAAAGCAAAAAAATGGTTACAATACCAACTGTTTACTGCAGATACCATTTATCATGCTTACAACGTAATAGTGGTCAAAATCAGTTGAACGGACTGTAAAAAAAGGTTTAATTAACTGTCTAATGTTATTTCAAACGGAGGATATATTATATAGTATAATTTGACTGGGCTGGTGCCCGGGAACATTCCCAGTTGGTAAGAGAGAAAACTAACACATAAGTTAAAGATTTTTTTCTTTTTTTAAGTTTTTAAATTAGGTTTCTTATCGCATGTTTCATGATAAAATAATAAAAGATAGAAATTAAACGCATATCTTTTACACCCACAATGTGTTACTGAGAATTTTCGACAGTTTATTGATGTAGTTGGAGAGTTAAACTGATAACAAAAAACTATCCTTATAACTGTGCAGGTGTGATACTAATTTTGAGAAATGTTATTTACTTATCCTTTGTGCATCATTTATGGCCCAACTAACCGGTCGGCGTAACAAAAGAAGCAAACATAATAGGCAACTCCAGAAATATAAACTTCTATTGTTTAGCCTGCCGCTCATTAGTAATAAAGGTAGCGCGGTCAGTTTCAAAAAACTTGGAAAAGGGTCGGTGTATGTTTTCTGATTAAGTATAGGATGCAAAATTGAACGATAAGTTAGTAAATGAGCACTTATTACATGTCACTTCTACTTACTTGCTAAATCTTACCAGTAACTTAGTATGTTACTATATTTTTATTTTTATTATAATTCTATGTGGTTTCACCGACACGTTCCCATTCCCAGCAATTGGGAATATTCCCGGCACTGGAAAGATTCTTTTGGGAACATTTTCGGGAACGGCACATTACTACTCACACTATTCCTTCTCTTACAGACTTACACTCTACATACACATGTATTTTATTTGCTATACTAAAATTATAAAAAGGAAAGATTTGATTGTTTGTTTGTTTGCATTGAATAGGCTCCAAAACTACTGAACCGATTTGAAAAATTATTTCACTGTTGGGAAGCTACACTATCCCCGGGTGACATAGGCTATATCCCCGTATTTTTACGGGAAAGGGAACTACGCGGGTGAAACCGCGGAGCGCTGCTAGTTTTAAATAAATATGCATCTGAATACTTATGCAATCCTAATACTTTAAAAGTCGCTTCCATACTAAACACCTGAACTAGAAAGCTTTATAAATTCCCGGTGTTCCTGGAATCCCGGGATATTTTTTACAAAAATAATAATTTAAGAAGCCACTTCCATACTTTCATAACGAAAAATGAACTTTAGGTAAATTAAATATGCATCCGATAATCCGATTTCTAATTATCACACAACATTGATCAACGAACGACATGACTGGCGTCTTTCCCAAATCGAGCAATGGAAGAAAGAATCAGTGTTTGAGAAACAATGCTTAGAAACCTTAATTCTTTTATTTTGATAAATAAAATAATTACAAAATGAAAATACTACTTATGGATTGTAAAACCGTGCTACTATTTATTGTGAAAGTTTGTGGGAATGGATAGATATTGTTTGTTACTTTTTCACGCTAACGGAAAAACCGATTTCAGTGAAACTTGGCACTTACATTGACCACGAGCTGTATGAACACACAGGATTGGTTCCTACGGAAACCCGGGTGAATAAAGTGCATTATTTACTAGTGCCCTAGAATCGGAGTTCGTCATCTAAAGCTAAGGCTACGACACTATACACCGTGCACTCAGTGTGTGCTTCCTAATGCGCCTAGGTCATTACAATCTTGGCAAGACGGCGGCATTTCTTTCCAACGTTCTTCAGGCGCCTTCTGACGGTGTCTATTGAAATCTAAAACAAATAAATAATTTCAATACATACCTACTTACATAAAATTCTTTATTATGAAAAATGGTACGGGACGGGCCAACTTGACTAAATGAGTATGTGACGGTTAAAATTATTATTCTTCAAAATATAAACATAGACAGATAAATAATCTGTCGTATTGCGTACTTCCACCTTTTTTGGGGCGCGTTGTAGACAACTAAACATTTATCTAATAGTAATAATTTTTACTGAGTCTGGTCCGCCGGCACGCGTAAAACCGGTTTGAGTGCGCGCCGAGCGCCCTTACAACATGTCTATTAGGTAGTAGGTATTACCTATTTTAATCAATGTTGTTTTTCACTTCTCAGGAAAACCATGTAGGTATAAGTAAATAATGAATAAGTTAATGTGATAAGTGTGATTACAAGCTAAGCTATGCATGGACTCACGCTGTACGCTCGTGTAGTCAAAAAATGATCGGAACCGACCATAGTCGCATCGTCCGCCGTCTTGGTTCTCGCCTAGAGTTGGCGGTGGTGGGCTTCTAGGGTTCCGCTTTCTTGCCACCGCCGCCGCCGCCCGAAGCCAGAAGTAAAAAGTTTTGTTTTTTCTGGAACGAAACAAATGGCTATCGTTTATTGACACATTTTTACTTAATTTATTACTACAGGCAAACATGTATTAAAACATAAATATAATTTCCTACAAAATATAATCTGCCTAGCATTTTCCAAACTATGTTAGAGTCGGCTTCCAGTCTAACCGAATGTATTTGAATATCAGTATTTTACATGGAGCGACTGCCTATCTGACTTCTACAACCCAGTTACTGGGTAATACAATACCCTTGATATGACTGGTTGTCAGACATTCGGGCTTCCACCGATCTTTAACGAATGTCAAAGATCCACAAATAACAGCCGGGACCAACGGCTTAACGTGCTTTCCGAGGTACGGAAGTGTCTTGGTATATGAAGATGGTCACCCATCCATGGACCAACCGCTCAAGCGTAGCTTAACCTGATCGATCGACCCGTGTGGCTGTTATTACCTAGCCACAAGCCCCTACAGTAATAGGTAGCTAACTTATAATCATTAAATTATTTATTTACACACAAACATCGCTTCCTTTACTAAACATTTACAATCCGATTTCGTGGTAACTAGATTTACTAGATTCTAACTAAACTTGGGCTCGCGAACACGCTTGACCCAGCAATGTTTCAACGGACTAAAAGAAAGTGCGTAATTGCGTAGGTAAGTATTTAATCCTATCACTAGCTACTTATTGGATTAACTTTTGTTTAGAATACCTATTTCATGACTTAATCATAATGGAATCAAAAACAATAGTTCATTGTCAATTTAAGCTTTCACGGGGGGGGAGTGCTGCAGCTAGCAGCTACACTCTACTTGGAACAGCGCTCACCATTAATAACTAACATTATCAGAAACTCTTAAAAAAGAACACAAACACGATACCTACTTAATTAACCCTTCTGTTAACTTATTTCGAATATTCTATAGAAAAACACATAAGACACATTTTTTTTATTTGCCTTTGTTTATTTTAATTAAAAATAAAATATTACTCACCGTTATGTCCGTCAGCCGACAAATCTCTGTCACCCATCCACTCAATCGAAGCGCTATGATACACTCTCTTTCAACTTGCGTCAACTGAGGCGCCAGTCGCCATAATATTATTTAATAGTTTTAAAGTTACTAATTTCACGCACAGGACGACTACAGGACGACTTCACGAAATTGTATTGACTGACGTAAAGAATAAACGAACGATGTGATGAGTGAAACTCGGGAGCGGTGACGTACGCGCAGGGGGGCGTGGGTGTGGCTTATTCCTAGTAAAACATGATAATTGGCTCGAAAATATTAGTATGTGCAGCAATTGGGCAATTTTAGAAACGTTTAAACTTCCACCAATCACGTCTAAGATACTTTCTTTCTAACACTGCATGGCCCGTCGTAGTTATAGTTATGTATAGGGTTTAGCTTGACGTGCTGGCGACTGTACCCACAGGTTCCATACAAACCTGTGGGTAAATAAGTAAAAGTTATGGTGTTTTGGACCTGAGTATTTGATATGAATTTCAATTTAATACCTCTACGCGTTTATGAGGAAAGGAGTAACTAGTAATTTTAAAATTATTAAAAATATTTTTATTAAATACACACATCAAAAGAAGTTTGTGATCATTAGCTGATTAATTGTAACAGAAATTTGATGGAAAGAAAAAGACCAACCAAACTTAAACAAAAGTTTTATATCTAATAATAACTCCCTGACTCGAAGACATGCGTAGATCCTCCTGGGCATGAATAGCCCATTCTTGAATAGCGGCTTCCCTGAGCTCTGGCACTGTCTGGGGACGTGGCTGACGGGGGAACACCCAAATACTCCGAAATATTTTATTCCGAATTTCGATGTTCCGATTTTCAAAAGTCCGAATTTCATAATACTACTATTATTAAAAATCACGAAATTTATTTTACCGAAAGTCGTAAATGCGATTTGTTAGTTTTCCGATTTTCATATGTTCGAAGAATCAAATGCTCGAAGGGTTCTCGGCCCGAAAAACGACATTCCGATTTTCAATACTTCGATTAAACTAAAAGTCAACATGTTGTGCTACAAAATTTTGTGACAGAAACGAATCGCTGCAAAACTGGCTTCACGCAGCCTTGTCTGCCCTACCCCTAGAGTGCAATTTAAGCCCGCGTAGGCGCGGAGGGGTGGGGTGGCCCGCGAGCTGAGGAGCAGGTGGTTTGAAGGCCCGCCGCCGCGGCCGAGGCTGGCCGGCCTCGCCGGCCAGCAAGCTGAAGCTGCGGTGGTGAGCGTTAAAACCATCTGCGACAATAAGCTCGCGTGGGCCCACCCAAACCCCGCAGCGCCGGAGCCGTGACAGAAACAATGCTTCTGCATGCTGCATGCCTGCTCGCATGCTGTATGCTTGCTTGCATGCTGCAGGTCTAAACAATGTTTAGGTAGTACAACTTTACCTAGTTGTTGCTTCAACTTAGGGGACGCTATCCACAAGCTACTAAACCGCACCGTGTATCCTACAAACTTGACACACTTGAGTGTAATAATGTCAAGAAATAACTTCTTGCAAACTACATTGTGTGCCGTAATTAAATTATGCATGATGCCATAAAATACGATGTCACGAACAAACTGCACCACATTATTTTTCTAATCTTTCACGAACTCGTTTAGTTAGAAGTGCCTGTATTGTTGTTATCTTCAATGATGTTAAAGACAAGAGTCTTTTCAGTTATAATTACGATTTAATCAGCTTATCTGGGCAGTGAAGGGCAGGATTTTATAAATTGTGTACCTACTTTACCATGTGTCGACGGAAGCAGTTGTCAATTAATTTATTTGATGAGATAATCGTGCAGTACTAGAAATCTTCAATTTTCTTAAACACACAGTGAAAGAAACAAAAATGTAGTAAATTATATTGCAGCCATAAATCGATGATTGGAGTTGTTTAAGGAAATTCATAGTGGTTTTCAAAATGCCGTCTTATATCAATATCGTATCCAGAAAACTATCGGAAAATATTGGCAACGTTTTCAATGTTGGCATCACACTCCTTACATACGTGGAATCGTATTTATTTCCTTTGGGCATCTACAAATTGTTGCTATTAGTAACAAAGTACCGGGGTGTGATTACTCGTTTTAGGAAAACCGAAGATTCAAATAAAGTGTTAAAATCGCGCTTCACATATAAATTAGAACTGCTAACAATAGAACATTTTGTGCTACCTAAATATAGAAGAGTGGAACACATCTCTCATATCAGTATTTTAGTCGAGGAAGAAGAAATTCAGGTGAGGTTAACGCCATTATCCCATGAAATATTCCGATGGTGAAATACATACTTAGGTATATCGATAAGTGATTTGTTGTTGTGAGTGATATACGTTCTTAAGTAATATTAGACACATATTCATCATCATCATCATTTCAGCCGAAAGACGTCCACTGCTGTACATACGAGTAGACCTCCCCAAGCTCCGCCACTTCGACCGGTTCTGTAGTTCCCGCATCCAGCGGATTCATTAGATTAGGTACATATTATGTACAGAATAATGCATTATGGTATGTACTATCGGGGAAGTTCATATCTAAGCACCTTAAAGACTATTTCTGCTTGCAGCGCTCGGCTGCTATAGAAATCTCATCAACCAATAAGCATCGCAGCATCAGATTTTTGATGCGTCCCTTGTTTTTGTACATGAACAAAAAAGACAGTAAAAAACCAGCTGAGGTAGTGCGTATTTTTTCAATGGAAATAAATATCAATGGACCTTCGTTCGGTCGTAGTTCGAGCACGTTTGGGACAAGTTTATGGGTTTTTTTTGACGAATAGGTTTTCTATGCTGTCAGAAAAGTATAACATTAGCATCCAAAGTTGAGTAGATTTCTCACAATTATATAGGAGTTTTTGGGTGAGAGGCGGAAAATTTCCATAAAATTTTAAAAGTGCAAAACCTTTGTTTTAAATTAGCTCTAGTCATAAACCCCTTTTCAAGGAATGCACCTAATTAGAAATCTGTAGACAAAGCAGTTTGATTGAATCAACTGGGAGCTTACTCATGAACCACTTAAAATTATTGAGCTTACTCATGAACCACTTAAAATTATTATAATCCGTGCACTCATCTTTGTTTCTTTTGTTCTATTCCTAGTGTTCGAAAAAGGGTCAGACATCTGTGATCATTGTAACAGAGATTGTAAAACACACGAACAACAAAAAAACTTAAACGACAAAATATTTGCTACGTATTTTCGTTTCATTGGTCGAGGCCAAAACGGGCGTTAAACAGATGTGGTCATCGTGCTCACGGGATTTTGTTTTGAAATTGCTTAGATATGAACTTCCCCGATAGTACATCCTAGAGTATTAGATTAGAGGGCTCAAGGCTAAAGAATCGACTATTCGCTGTTTGATGTACTATCAAGATTCACTAATGCAGTCGCATACTAAGGGCTATATTGCTATGAAGTGGCGGTCCAGGCCGTACCTACAGCTGTGTGTATAAGTGATGTATTAACACAAAACTCACCGCTCCACTCACACACTGGCGTTACTCTTTGTATTTTATACATACCGTCGGCGACGACAGACATGACCTTGGTCGGTTCATACCATTGCTAAAATTTACTTTTATAATTTGAGTTCCGGTAGCATGCAGCGTATCGTCTTGGATTAAGAAACTCATAGGTCTGGGTTCAAATCTCGCGATGAAGCTTTAATTTTTCTTTTCAACAATCATCTTCATCTGTTCTTTTATTATTCGATTTATTAATATACCAGAATAATAATGTAACATTTTTTTATTATTACTCGTATTGTTATTTAAATAAAGGTTTACCAATAATAAATGATTACAAAATGTTTATTCGTTATAACTTCATGAAGAATGTATAAAAATAACTAAAATGTTTGCGAGCAATATTTAATATGGATTGGTCCGATTCATGCAGACCAATATTCAAAACGCATAAGCTTTTAACTGTGCCATGTCTTTACATTTACGAATCAGCTAAGTTTTTGAGGTCAAATCCTACACTTTTTGAACAGAAAGATAACGCAAATAAAAGAAAAGCTACGCACATGGACTTTGCAATGCCTGTGCCTAAGTTACAACTTTATCGGCGAAGTTGCATCTACATGGCTCCATTAATATACAATGCTTTGCCTAAAGCTATTAGGGAACTGCCCTTTACAAAATTTTGTAGTGAATTAAGAAAGTGGTTGTTGTATGAATGTTATTATTCTATTAATGAGTTCTTTCATAAAAATTCTTGTAAATTTTATACTTATGACCTTGCATCAAAGTATAGACACTGATTTATTGTTATTTAATGTTTAAAATGATTTGTATTGTGTCCATTCCTTATTTTATTGTTTGTTTTGTTAATATTAGATTGTATTTGCATGCCGCTGTGTCGGCGAAACTTGTTGAACCAATATTTTAATAATATCCTTTACGTACCATGTTTCTGGCAAATAAAGACATTCATTCATTCATTCAATAATAACTTCTTGTTAAAACAGTTTATTTTCTCATAAAGAACAATTTATTGAAGTAAATAAGCTAGTTGGTGAACTATGATAATCAGGCTATTGTATCTTAGTAATATAATAATATTGTGCTGATTACTACTGTGTGTCGGTACTCTAAATAAATCACAATATTCTACAAAAATCTACCCACGTAAAAGTAACAAATGCAGACAAGTTGTCACAATACAATTAAATGACTCAGTAGTACTACTTTTATTCTACTGCGAGTGAGTTCGTTCTAACTCAAACCTCAAAGTTAACAAATCGTATTTAATAGGACTTAAAAAGAGGTTATAGCTTAAGTGTTCATTTTCATTCCGAAAAGAAGATTGAAACTAAACCTCAAAATAATCCAGATTACGGATAAGACAAAATATTATTTGAATATTACTAAAATAAATAAATATTTGTAATTTATAACTTAATGATAATGTTTTTTCCGTTAACTATGTTTTTTGAGCTGATTCTCGAGCAGGTTTTCCATGATGCGAACCTTCTGCGTGGAGTGCACGGCGCACGGTTCGTAAAGATGTGTCGAATAATTCGGCAAAATGTCTTGTCGTTTTGAAACCACTTGTTTCATATTCGCTGAACGTATGCCTGTTATAGGAGCTGGGGACTTCCACTTTGCTTTCCACGGGCAAGGCTACCGCCTTCCTCATATCTTTTCACCCACCGACTCACAGTATTTCACTAAAACAAAAAAGGGGTACTGTTAGGCTACTAAGCAAAATACACACTTTATGTATTACCTACTATTTAGAAACAAAATTATTTAAAAGGGCAATTTCACATAGATATTAAGTTTATTGTTATTTTCATCGTTCTATAATCTAGGAAATAAATTTACATTGAAATTTTATATTTTTATTCTATTTAGACATTGTGATATTTATAAAACGTTTAAAAATAACTACAAGGATCAGCAGTTATACTTTAATTAAATAAATGTTTAATATTTACATTTAAATCATAGTACTCACACTCAGTCCGGTTTCATCACATAGGTATTTGTGATATAGGAATTAAGTCCACTTTTATGCAGCGCAATAATATTCGCTTTCATTTCTATATTTAAATTTGCTTACATTTTAAAATGAATTAGAAGGACGCTAATAGATGAAACACACGTCACTAGCACACAATATCAACCAACACCGTTCTATAAGTCGCGGTGAATGAGTCGTAAATCATTTATATTTATTTAGGTTTCTGTGGGTATAATGATAAAGTTTTACGAGTTTAGTGAATAAGAAGAACAGAACAAGAAACTATACTCAAAAGTGATTCTTAAAACAATAAAAAGACTGTCACACAGCGAGTGGGATTCGAAACCGCGACTCGCTGCGCTCAAACGCGATAATCAAGTGCGGTAACCGCTCAGCTATCATGCCATTTGCTTTAACGGTTGAATTTAGGAAATACATTCATTCGTAAACGTATGAGAGTGTGTGTGTATACAGTATTATAGCCTATAGAAATTGCTTATTATAAGAAGGTCGTAAGTTAAAGCGAAGTGTCAATCTATTGCTTTTTGAGATTGGGGCACCATTAGTGAGGGCTACTGTACCTACTTAGTAGACTAACAATAAATGCTCAGATTATAAAACAAAGGCAGATAGACCGCGCGGAACACCAAGAGTGAAGCCAAAAAACCAAATACTTACTAAAGCGTCGCATTCTGTATAATGCGAGGCTTTAGTAGGTACCTATTTGCTTTTTTGACTCTTGGGTACCTATTCCGCGCGATCTATCTGCCTTTGTTTTAATAATCTGAGAGTAAATTCGGTGCGAAGCCATTACTTGCGCAAAAATTGTTCTCTTTAGCGATCGAATAAATAGTAAATAAACCCTTTTCATTTATTTATCAGTAAACTTTCTGCCTGTGTTCTCCCCGGGAAAGTCTTTTGAAAGTTAGAAACATATTATTTTGATGGACAGAGGCCAGCAGCACATCAAGCTACCCCGATCTGTCAAATTTCTTTGATAGATTTTCAACTTTATGACAAATGTATAAAGTTCATGTTCAATTGCGAAAATTTGACAGTTTGGGATAGCTTGATGAGCTGGCGTCTGTACACAAGATCAATGTTTTCATAGAACTCATTCCAACGATGACCTCACATCGATATGAAATAAGAACGATAACCGACCTACGATACCTACTTCTCGGCTCAGCCAACCCTTCTGACTGCATTATTTACATTCCTTTAAACAAAAGGCCCAAAAAGAAAACAAAGATGTACCAACCTCAAACTTTTTGTCTTCACAAAAATAACTCACTGCATAGGTAAGTTACAAGTGTCATTTAAAAATTTCCAGTCTCACAATAAAGATCTTTGACTTTGAACTTCCTTTTCGAGACAAAAGCAGGAGAGCCAGAGGAGTACAGGAGTACAGTATCAGTAGGAATCGGATTTCGATTCTGATCAGAATCTGAATACTTTTGAAGGTTATTTTTACCAATCCATTCTTCCATATGTTCGAAAAAATCAGGGACCGAAACCGGTATGAAAAATACCGGTATTTTTCGGTTACAACCTTTATTTTTTTAACCGGTATTTTTAAAGGTTACCTAAATTCTTCAATTTCATACAACCAGTATTAATACCGGTTACCGAAATAAAAATTACCTCTATCTTACACGTGCCGTCGGCATTAGTCAAAGGGCGCGGATCGCGTTTGTGTGTGCCAGAGTCGAGTCGACCCGCGCGCAGGCGGAGCCGATCGTTTGATCGGCGCCGCCAGTCCGCCACACTGCATGCTTCTCAATTTGCTAGCGAATGTTGGATTTTTTGGTTGGCTTCGTAAATAGATAGACAGACCATTTATTACTTTTTAATAAAAGTACCTATGTTTTTTTTTTTTTTTTTTTGGGTGGGAAATCATCAAATGACTTCTCCTGCTGAGTAGAGCAGGAGGGCGTGTCAGACTTTTACTGACTAAAACCCACCCGTGTTCCCTCAGTAGCCCGTATGCCAGGGGCCGTGGTATCTCTTTCGAACAAACCCGCACCCCTGGCAGGCAACGGCCCTTGCGGACCCCGTCGGTGGTTGCTGACATCTTTGACGGCGCGCGTGTGGAACACAACGCGAGCGGCCCCACCTTTGGGTTCCTCTTGGCTTCACCGTGGCCGGCATCCACGGTTACTGAGCCCCCCCGCAACGACAATGCGGGAACCCACTCAGGGGGGAAAGTACCTATGTGGATTTATATTTTATTAAAGGAGCATAAGTAAAATAACATATCTGGTTGAAGATTTTCCTTATAAAATAATATCCCTTATGGTGTCGCCTAAGTTTTATCACACATGTCGTCATCACTGTGGCCGACATGTTTCTTTATTTGCAATTTATGCTTTCGAGCTGATGAAGGTAGTCAAACAGCTCACCAATCGTTGCTAAAAATTTGCATCCGCTTATCCGCATGATTATTTTTATTTGATAAATTATACGAAGTAGAATTGCATCTAGGTACTTCCGACGTCTTCGAGCTTCATTCACGTGTTGATTTAAGTTGTTTGACTGTTGCTTGGGTTATACCTACGTATTAAAACCCCTTTGGAGATTACGGGCGCGACTTCACGTTTGTATGTTTTCTTATTGTCTATAACACGAACACGGTGTGCGACAGCGGAAAGTCAAGAATCCTGAACTGATTCAAACAAACCTGAACTGCATGAAAATAATCATAAGCTTGATTAGTAATGGAAGTAAACATACGAATAAGAACTTTTTTTTAATGAACCTACTAGTGAATGGGTAGGTAGACAACGAATAAACAGCTGACATAGTCGTGACCTCCCAGAAGTCATTATTTAATTAGAATTCGATTTGCACCCGTCATCTCTATCTCTAATTGGAAACGCAGAAAGCTGGATAATCTTATTCCGGAAAGTGAATTGATTCACTTATTTAGACCCGGTCCAGTACCGGTTCACCTTAGTTATTCCTTTGGCACCGGCACTCATTCGCTCATTTTGGTTCCGCGGTTCCCCTAGAACATTATATTCATTCCGTTCACTAGGTCATTTGGCCCATTTTGATTGGAACAATACATCATTTTATGCATAGTGAAGTAAACACGATTTAAATTGCGGACAGCTTAAATGACCAAATTCAACTCAATCAACTCAGCCTATCACAGCCCACTGCTGGACATAGGCCTCTCCCAGGCTGCGCCACAACACTATCCTCCGCCTTCGGCATCCAATCTATCCCAGCCACCTTTTTAAGGTCGTCGCTCCATCTAGCTGGGGGACGTCCCACACTACGTTTGCCGATACGCGGTCTCCACTCCAGGACCCGTCTGCCCCACCGTCCATCGATCCTTCGACAAACATGGCCAGCCCACTGCCACTTCAGCTTGCTCACTCTACAAGCTATGTCAGTGACTCCGGTTTTTTTCCGGATAATTTCATTCCTGATTTTATCCTTAAAAGGAACTCCAAGCATAGCCCGCTCCATAGCGCGCTGAGTGACCTTAAATTTGTGGACCACCCCAACTTTCAGTGTCCACGTTTCGGCACGCACTGGTTAAAGACCTTAGTCTTCAAGCATTGCACAATAGGCGATGAAAAGACTTGACGTGGTTTTCCAAACTCTGCCCAACCCAACCGGATCCTCCCCTCCTGTCAGCTTCTTTCTCAAAGTTATGTAAAGCTGGATGACTGGCCCTATGTAGACCTACTCCTTCATAACTTCGAGAAGCGACCCTTTGATGTGGATTGGCCTCGGGATGACGGGAGAATTGCACATGATTTTCGTCTTGTCCAAATTCATGTCGAGGCCATCCCGCCGAGAGGCTCCGTTTAGGCTGTGCAGTATTTGGTCTAACTGTTTAAGTGTCTCTGCCATTATGACGATGTCATCGGCAAACCGAAGGTGTGAGATGTATTCGCCGTTAATATCGATACCCTGTCCAGTCCAATGTCTTAAAGATGTCCTCCAACGCGTTGGCGAACAGTTTCGGGGTTATAACATCCCCCTGTCGCATCCCTCTGAGCAGTTGGATGGGGCTTGTTTTCTTATCCTGGATCTGGACAGTCATCGTAGCAGTGTCATACAAACATCTTAACACCTCGATATAGCGCCAGTCAATTCGACTTCGTTACAGAGAGGCCAGAACTGCCCATATTTCGATTGAGTCGAAGGCTTTGTCGTAATCCACAAATGCCATACACAGAGGTTGGTTGTACTCTTCAGTCTACTGTAGAATTTGCCGAACAGTATGGATGTGGTCTACGGTACTGAAGCCTTTTCGAAAACTGGCTTGTTCTGGTGGCTGGAACTCGTCAAGTCTTCTGGCGAGACGATTCGTGACGACCCTCGAGAACAGCTTGTAGACGTGCCTTTGAAGTGAGCTGGGTATACAGTTCTTCAGCAAGGTTTTGACACCTTTTTTGAAGAACAGAACCACCACACCTCTGCTCCACGCCTCGGGCGTTGTACGCTCTTGGATGACGGAGTTGAAGAGACTCGCTAGCTCTCTTAGGACTGGAGCCCCGCCCGCTTCAATGACCTCTGTCGTTTTTCCGTCATCACTCGGTGCCTTGTTATTCTTAAGATGCTCGAGAGCCGCCCTAATCTCGCACTGATCAACATCGGGATGTCCTCCGTGTAGTGGCGCATTAAATCGGCTCGGTGGTCATCTGCACTATGTTCCGCTAGTTTTTCCGTCCGCGTTGAGTGAAGGTGCTCGTAAAAATCCTCGCCTTCCTCGAGTATCTCGGACTTTGAAGTTATGATTCTGCCATCCGCAGTTCTTAGTTTCGTTAGATGGGACCTACCTAATTGCTGAGCGAACACTTTCGACCCACGGTTTTGCTCAGTCGCGACTTTAATGTCGCGGATGTTGGAGCACCGAAGGTCGCGTCGCATCAGCTATCTTATTTTTAGATTTAAGGCCCTCTTCTCTGACGAAGATGGCTGCGTAGATGGCAGTTCTCGTCTTTCCCTCATAAGTCCGAGAGTCTCCGAGGAAAGTTTGGACACCTTACTTTTTCGCTGCGACGGGAAAAGTTTGCGGGACACGTCACGTAGTGTTTGACCACCTCGTTGGCTTTCTCGTCAACCGTGCTGTGGTTTCCAGCAGAGAGAAACGATTTTTGAAGTTCCAGTTGGAACTTTTCGGATCCTAGTGCAGTTTGGAGCTGCGTAGGTCAGAGGGTAGGCCTCATCATGCGGATTCTCTCAGCCCGAAAATTTATATTTAAAGTGCCTTGCTTTGGCAATGTCCTCGTACAAGGTCTCGGCTGTATGCTACCCGTGTCGACACACTACTGATTGACCACAACGCTGCTAGTGAATTCTTTGTTGACCAGGAAGCCGATACCGCCTTGGGACAGCTGATCACCCTCGCGGAAGTAGAATAGGTCGCCTGACTCCAGGGTTATCGCATCCTCCCCCTGTCTTCGGACTTCAGATAATCCCAGTATATGTCAGTTAATGCGACCTAACTCTACCTCAAGTTCAGCGAGGTGATGGTCCAGCCTCATCGAAAGTCCATTGCACGTAGCCAGATGTAATTGTCGATGGCCTGTGGTAACCCAAAGATTCTTCGCACCCCCGTCCCGCCCGCCGTTACCATAACCGCTACCTTAGCCAGGAATAGCGGGACCACCGGGAACTGGGGGCCGTAGTTTTGGCACTTTATCTATGGGAGGTTTGATGCCCATATTCACCACGCTGGGCATGCGGGTTGGTGACCGCAGGGCCAGTCCTTTCGCAGACGATTCGATGACGCTGCTGCCCGTCATCGCTCTGTAGAATTTAGATTGGCTTGTTGGATGGTTATACTGGCATCGGTCGGTCGCCAGCGCCTCGTCTGTCAGTGGCAGGGTGTACCGCGCGCAGGTGAGGTTGACATTTGGGGAGTCCCAGCAAAAAATAATTGAACTCATTCAATCCATATTTAATTCTTTTAACAAATATAAATACGAGCTCTTCTGATTATGTTCATCAGTGCATCGCTTTCATGGAAGAACCCAAACAATTTTAACTCTAATTTCATAACGCCAAGGGCGCTTATCGACAGACACTTCGCGGCGGTGTCATATCTACGACGCGTTACGAGTGAGCGAGTGAACGATAGTGAATGCGCGCTCAGTGGCGCTCCAGGAATGTTTTAGCACCGCATTGTCGGTAAGGATTGTGAGGAATAAATAAGGTTCACGTATCCGCGTTTGGAACTGGGAACTTTATATCAGTACCTCCGGAGTTACCAACCGCTAACTCAATGCCCCAGCCAGGGCGAACTTATTACATTAATAAGGGGCTGCATGCTAAGGACACCCCCTGCGTGGTATACTAACGAACCTCGGCTTAGGGCGTCGGTGGGACTACGACTGCATAATGGGACAGGGTGGATCTGAACTGGACAATTATTATTATCAGGGTATGCCACAGGCTCACCTAAGGCGCGGGCTAGCTAGTACTTCATCGTGGCAGGGTCGGGGGACACGATATTTGGTTATGATGTTTTGTTTATAGGTGGACTGCGGACCGTTTAATGCCTTTTTAGTTGGCGTTTTTTGACAACTGTTCTTTTAGTAGGCAATTTGAAAGAACGTCAAGTCTTTGCAACGTTTCAACGTTTTCCGCTGGCGTAAACTCATGAGTAAAGTACAAATGTTTGGCATACCATACATCACCAAGGACAACAATATTTACTGGGCTATGAGAATGTAAAAGGCATAGCGTTATCCCGGATGACGGAAATGTTCATGGACGAAGCTGGGCCCGTTCAGAGGCGACCTGGAAAGTTTAAACTAACCCTACCAAACTACGCCATGGGATTTGGAGGCAAAGGTCCTCGCGCACATGTGGCAATGGCGCGAGGAGGCCAAATGCCGGGATGTAACTCCGCTGCCGGGGGAAATCGCGGCACAGCGGACAGAGCTCCGGCGGGATCTCATGGCGACATGGAGAGAGCGATTGTCGCAACCCAGTGCTGGGCACGCCACGATTGTGGCGGTAAGTCCCCTCTTTGAGGAGTGGCTTCAGAGGCGGCATGGCGTCCTCACCTTCCGCCTGACGCAGGTCCTCACCGGACACGGTTGTTTCGGGAGGTTCCTGTTTCAGATAGGGCGGGAGGAAATGCCCGGTTGTTACCACTGCGAAGATCGCCTTGAGGACACGGTGGAGCTCACGGTGGCGGTCTGCCCGGCTTGGGTGGAGCACCGCAATTTCCTCGTGGAAGCGATCGGCGGCGGCGATCTCTCGCGTCCGGCCCTGGTCCAGGCCATGGTACGGAGCGAGAATGCATGGGTAGCCGTCACCTCTTTCAGCGAAGCAGTAATGCTCGCGAAGAGGGAGGCGGCGCACGTGAGGGAGAGGCAGTCTATGCGCCCTCGCGACCCTAGCCGTCGCAGGATACGGAGACGCCCTGGGCGTCGGGAATCCCAGGCCGATTTCCGGCCACCGTAGGCATGAGCTTGCGGACGGCGAGTAATGGGTAACTCGCTGTCCGGTAAGGACCAAGCCCAAGTCGACGGCGCGTTGTGTTCCACGCGCGCCTTAAAGAGATGTCAACAATTTGATTGGGCCCGCAAGGGTCAATGCCTGCCAGGGGTGCGGGTTTTTTCGAAAGAGATACCACAGCCCCTGGCATACGGGCTACTGAGGGAACACGGGTGGGTTTTAGTCAGTAAAATTCTGACACGCCCTCCTGCTCCACCCAGAGCGGGAGAACTTATTTGATGATTTACCACCCAAAAAAAAAACCCCTACCAAACTAGCAACCAGAGACGTTTTTTGCTCCAGAGCCCGGTATCTATGCGCTGTTAGCACGCTCAAACAAAATGCAAGCTTATGTTTATGCGCTTTGTTTACAAGGAAATGATGCCCTCTATGAGAAAAACGGGCGTACCATTCTCCGCAAATTAAACAAACCCAAATTACCGAGTTTATTTCTATGGCAGTTTGGCGAGAGAAAAAGATAAAAAAATTACATTCTACCAGTTTATTAATGTAATATTATCATACTCTGGCTCATTTCCTTTTTTTTTACTTTAACTCAAATACTCCACAAAAAGGCGAACCAAATAAACGTACACAGCGGCACGACGCCGACGATTCGTCTAGTAATGTAGAGTGTTTTCTAATGCAACAAATTGTCGGCAGTGCGATATTCCGTCTCTTTCTCGTAATCAAGGGCATTTTTCGGTAACCGATATAAAAACGGTAACCTAAATAGGGGTAACCGGTTTTATTTTTCTTGGTTACCCAGATAACGGTAACCGTAAGTCGTAGAGGTAACCGAAATTCTTCAATACCTATACCGTAATTTATAAAGGTTTTCGGTCCCTGGAAAAAATTGTCTGCTTAGCAACGTAAACAACGCCATGAATGTTGTGGAATTGTCTAAATGAAAACGATTTCTAGTGACAGTGTATTACGCAATTTCTTCTCTGGATCTCCTACTTTTGCCTTGAAAAGTAAGTTTAGGTGCAATCAAAACCTAATTTCAATAAAAAATATATAGGAAGGCACCCAAGAACAGATAAACCTGGACATAAGGGTCATAATATTATAACGGTAATACACTTATGTACAGTTAGAGCGCGCATCTGTGAACATCGTTCGTAATAAATAGGTTGTTACGAGGCTAATAAAATGACCCGCACTCCCGCAGTAAAGATAAAGCAAGTACAATACGTACAGATAAAACCAGTAAGTGACACGACCGTAAAATTCTACCAGAATATGTAACTTTACCTTGGGGTCAGGATGTATTTTTTTTACAACATTCTTAGAGGTTTTAGTGGGTTATTAAGACAACCTAATTACCTAAGAACTGTTTCTCTTCTCTATGCTTTCTTCATGACTGTTTATATTACCGAGTAGCTTTTGCCCGCAGGCCCGCGTGGTACTCGGTTATCGCGTAAAAAGTCTATATCGTCGTAGCCTATGTCCTTCTCCGTATCCGAGGCTATATCTCTGCCAAATTTCATGACGAACGGTTCAGTTGTTTATGCGTAAAAGCGTAACAAACAGAGTTACTGTCGCGGATTATGTTATAGAGCGTACTAGCTGCTGCCCGCGGCTTCGTCGGAAATTATGCCTGTGGGGAACAAGCTACTAGAACAACTAGCCTATGTTACTCCTTAATATCTGGATGGCATTTTTTTTGTTTGACGGTTTCTTAAAATAAAACCTAGCTAGATCGATTTATCGCCCCCGAAAGCCGCTGCATACTAAATTTCATGAACTTCGTTGAAGCCGTTTCCGAGATTCAGATTATATTTACACAAGAATTAGATAACATCAGCTCATCTGTCAGTGAAAGTCCCGTCAAAATCGTTCCACCTGTTTTGAAGATTAGACGGCACAGACATTTTTTTTAAAAACATAGACGTTTTGTAATGAGTAACCGTATATACTTTCCCCTGTATTTAATAAAAAACTGTTATTTTGACAATATACTAGACAGACACTTCCAGTACATTTATTTGTTTAGTTATAGACCTTAAATACTAAGTTGATTAAAAGATCCCGCAAACAGGCGTGACGCGAGTCTCGTAGAACAATTTCTATGAAAACTTCATGGACATTTTTCTACATGAGTCGCGTCAGGCCTGTCTGAAGAAGCCTTAAGTTGAGTCTGAAATAATATGGTTTGCTTTACGGACACTGTTGCCATGCGTGCCCGCAACCAAACAAAGTTAACCTAAGGCCTCTAACTATATCGCCGAGTTTTGGACACGAGCCCGAACCGGTTTTCCAAATTGATTATGCCATTGCCAGGAGGGGCTAGGCCATCCGGTTGCTTAGGCATACACCTACCTACGATTATTTAAGCCATTAGCTATGATTAGCTAATAGCTTCGTTTTTGAGATTGTAATGGATTAGATGAATAACTAGAGGACACAGTTATGATGCCTTTATGACTTGTTAGTGACCTATAAGAATGTCTGATGAAGCTTTACCAAGCCAGTTTACTCTTCAATGCTATAATAGGTACTTATTGTCATCATTCCTTTATTATATACTTCATTTTCCTTGAAGGTACGTTACTGGTACATACTCGTAGAGATAATAATTATATTTATGAAAGTGCGCCATTATTGAGTACTTATATTTATAACTTTATCTTCACTGTAACAGCAAACAGACTGGTATTGATTTGGTAAACACTTCAAACAGTCTAGTTTTCTCGATAAATGTTACGTATTACTTGTAAGTATAGCATAAAACATGCGAGAGAAAGAAAATAAATAAAGGCTTGTAAAAAGGGATTCTTGTTTAGCAATACGGTATCGATAGCGCTTGGCTATTTGCACGCGCACTACTGGTTTCAATTGGCTAATCCTCATAATTTCCGATAGACCTACAGAGCAACAAGGCAACATTTTTGAACGGACACAATGTTCTGGCCGCCGTATACCAATGCCCATGAAAATACGTTGGAAGATTAGATTTACTTAGTATCTAGACTATCTACTAGCTGTGCCCGTGACTTCGCCGTCGTGGATGCCAGGAATTATCCTAAGGGAATGTGCTACCGAGACAAAAATGGTAGCCTTTGTTACTGCTAATACAATCAACTATCTGCCAGTGTCCAAGTCCTGTCGGGTCTAAATCGGTCCAGCCGTTTCAGAGATTACCCGGAACTAACAGACAGATAGACAGACAAAAATATTTTATTTTCGTAGTTCACTTCTTCCTGTGGGTGTAGTAGAAGGCGACTAAGGGACTTACTAGAGAATGGGCAGCAGCGTTCTCTATGTATTTATGCCTGAAAGCGCCTGCCAAGCGTGGTGATTATGGCAAAACCCCCCTTTTTGGAAAGGCATATGTCCAGCAGTGGACGTATTTCGGCTGAAATGATGATGATGAATTCACTTTCATACGCATTTAATTGCGTAAATAGCTGTCGTTTTGACATTACAAATATATGTTTAGATTAATACCGTTAAGGGATATACGGCCGCATATGACATTGGATTGTGGTTTAAGGAGGTGGAATGCCGGCACCATGAATTATCTCCTGAAAACTAATCAGACTTTGTAAATTATTGTCAGATCCTTCACTGATATCTAATTTCCTATCATCATCATATGAGCCGAAAAACGTCCACGGCTGGACATAAGCCTCCCCCAAAAGGGGGGGATTTGCCATAACCGCCACGCTTGGCAGGCGAGTTGGCAATTGCAATATGGTGGTCACATGCATAGAGAACGCTACTGCCCATTCTCTAGTTAGTCCCTAAGTCGCCTTCTACGACACCCACGGGAAGAAATGGGATGGTGCTATTCTTTTACGTCCGACACCACACGGTACTTCCTATATATTTATATTTAATTATCTACTCTTTATGTCTGCCAGCCATGTGCTTACGTCAGTAAGTTCATGAATAAGCAAACTTGTATGACATTATGGTAAAACTTATGCCGATAGGAACTGTTGTGTCCTATTCCATTCAAGACTTCTTTATCTATGTGTTAAACTTTTAAAACATTTATTCGTCTATATTAGCATTTCAATAAGATGAAGTAGAACATAAATATCTGTTTGATAATTTATGGGTTTTTAATTTGTTTTAGTTAAGCTACTGTGGCCAAGATTGCAGGAGGATACCGCCAGCGTTACAAAAAATGTATGGTGCTAAAGTGAGATGCTTAGATCTAAGGTATGTATCTGACGTTAAATGAATGTCGGATGTATGTGAACTGTGATCGAGGGCTCACATTTTATCTGTGTCCTCAATTAGAATTCATATAGATACAATTTTATGAATAATTTACTCTACATCTCGTCCGATTCGTTGAGATGGTTTAATTTTTTAGCAAATGTGTTAATTTTATAAATGTGCTAATTTTGTAAATATGTATTAGTTACACAAGAATTAGGTACTCAAGAATAACAAAAATGTCAGTAGGTATGGCATACAGGTATATTTCAATAATAAGTCTGACTAGACAATTAATTATTCGAGCCCGTCCTGTAATTTAGGTTTTTGTTGCTACTAATAATTTTTGAATATTTTAAAACAGGTTCTTTTTTTATCCGTCAAGTTTCTAAATTATTTAGCTCTTGTTTATCATTATTAAAGTGTCCTATATTCGTTATCTTAAGTTGAAAATTTCTACAGCAATTAAAGTCTCCATTTATTTACTAAGTAAACATTCATTAAAGGATGTAAGAAACGATAATAAAACGTTATCTTAGTCTTAGCATTCATATTTTTATGTAATTTTTAATAAAATTATGCGTAAGTACCTATTTAATTCAAGTTTTTCCTCTTTGCGTTAGCCAAAAACTTTCACATCTTCATGAAAATCTAGGCATGGGTATAGTAGGGCAGCTGAAGAGAAGCCTATTTTCAGAATTTAACAGTGTTACGAACTTGCGACCGAGCAATTTTATGGATTCAAACGCGATTAATACGAAGAGCAGTGCTGGCCCAGTGGTACCGGCCGCGACTTACGAGTTGTTGGTTGAACCTAGCCAGGCGCATTCCTTTGTGTAAATAATTTCGCCACCACTGCTCTCAAACGGTGAAGGAAAACATCGTGAGGAAACCGGCATGTCCTAGCACCAAAAATTCGAAGACATGTGACATCTACCAACCCGCACTTGGCCCGCGCTGTGGATTACGGTCCACTCCCTCTCACGGAGAGGAGGCCTGTGTCCCAGCAGTGGGAACGTTATAGGCTAAGTATGTAGGTATGTATGTATACGAAGAACTGCCCAATTTTTTTTTTTTGCAATTAGTATAGTTTGATTTGGTTTAAAACAAACACAAACGCAAACCTAAACTCATACTTATTGAAGTATGACTTTACAAAATTATAATCATTTAAAATCTACTCTAAGTTCATTTAACCGTTTGATGATTATGAACTTGAGGGTCGTTGCTTGGAGAACCAAGGTAACCGACGTAGCCCGAGAAATGTGAGCAGGACACATTGCTCACAGAACAGTTGGCCGATGGTGTCGAAAAGTTCTGGAGTGGCGACCGCGTACCGAAAGACGTAAAGTTGGAAGGCCGCCCACAAGGTGGACCGATGACCTTGTGAGGGCCGCAGGATTACGCTGGATGCGGAAAGCACAGAACTGGTGGAATTGGCGGAGCTAAGGGGAGGCCTATGTCCAGCAGTGGACGTATTTTGGCTGAAATGATGATGAACACTGACCTGAAAATTGCAAATTGAATTTCGCAGGCTACCGGGTTATCCTGGCGCTTCCCCCTTAAACATGCATATCATTGCTTTTCTGAACGAGAACAGTCTTTTCAAAATCTAAGGTGCTGTGTAGTTAAGAAAAGGAACTGACTTCTAAATTATCGGTCTGCTTTCAGTTACAACAGTATCGAGACGCTAAGAGGACTCGAACAGTTCGGTCGGCTGGAGGAACTAATATTGGACAACAATAAGCTGGGCGACGCCATATCCTTTCCATACTTGTCCAATTTGAGGACTCTTTCACTCAACAATAATGAGGTGGGTTGAATTTAGACGCTAGGGCGTGTTACACACTTTTTCGGTCATGATACGGCACAGACAGGCGACATAATAATAATTTATATTATATTATGCCGCCCGGCCTGTGGCCGAAGCATGTAAACGTGTGCAAGTTTCTCTTAAGTTTAAATAAAAATAAAGATTAAAGGAATACATAGCTTTTCGGTCAAACTTTGCATAAATATTCTTTAAAAGGCTAGTCTTCGAATCCTAACTTATAATGTCAATGCAAAAGTGACTTTGTTTGTTACGGTTTTACCCTAAAACAACACCCTAATTGTGTAACTCACGATTAATCATAATCCGTTTCGTTTTGAAACGGATTGTTAAACCATTGATTCATATGTTCGAAAAATGTGTCTGCTCAACAACGTAAATAAAGCAATGAATATTGTTGAACTGTCCAAATGAAACCGATTATGATTAATCGTGAGTTACGCAATTAGGGTGTAGGTTAGGATTTGGATGTGGCACATGGGTAGACCATGACCTAGGTTAGAACATTTAATACTTTTTTGGTTTCGGTAGTAGGTGCTTTGCATGCATACAAGACGGTAGTCTGTTCACGACACATTCATTTTGCACAATTTATGAGTTGTAACCTAACAAAAAGTAATAGGCTTGCATGAATTCGATATAGTCAATAATTAGTATTATGCTACTAATGATTTTGAATTTTTGATGAAATTTGGCACACAGATAGTTTAGATCTCCTTCAAAATCCTCAGATCGACGACGGACGTAATTGGAACCGCGTTACACAATTAGGGTGTACTCTACCTACTTTTAATAACCATTCACATTCCATACATAGTAGGTTCCTTCCTACTCAAAACTTTTCACATCACATGTACTTCCTCGAATCAGTCCTCGCCATCACATGTCTATGGCCCAAAGTAAAAGTACCTACCACTCTAAAACAACAATTTCGAAACAGCCATCAAATTTAATGGATAAACTCATACCTACATGACTTTTGTTAGAAGAAACTCTAATCGAATCACTCTTAACAAAAACAAAGATCATTACATCTTACATGTTACAGCTACGTACCTAATTACACGAGAACAAGTTCCAGAGGCACTTTTACACACGGCTACACATCAAGCTATACATTTCCAGTTTACGCTGATCTCGCACTGTACGGAAATCCCATACAATGCGAGATCAGCTTATACTAGAAATGTATAGCTTGATGTGTAGCTGTGTGTACATGTTCCATACAAAATATGATCGAATTCATTAAAAACTCCTATCTAACTATGTTGAACATGTAATATAAAGTGTCACATGAGTAGCGAAAGCAATGAAATTGACTTGTAGACTTGTTGTCTATTACCAAAGTTAACCTTAGCAACTTTTTGGTTAACGTTTGTTTGCTGTCTGGGATGTTCTATTCTAATTTTGCGCTTGATTGCGAAAAATGCGACTGTCACTAAGGGTTACGGTGGAAGCGCCAGGGCACGCCTCGAAATTCAATTTTTCTTTCGTTTGAAATGTTGAATGACTATTTCATGAAAAAGTCGTTCCATGGTATTAAATGAACTTTGAGGGTTCTTTTGGTTGGTGAGGGAGAGGCAACCTTTGCGCCCACACACAGTACCGCGCACAGTGTTCGGAATATATATTACCAGCTCTTTAGGTACAAACATCATGGCAATATAAATTGAAATTGGCAAGTGTTTATATTAGGGTACATTATTAGTCGTACAACTCGTTTCCACGCCAAAATTGCAGATTCCAGGAAGTGTTCACCGCTCAGCACTGCACTAATCCCACACGATAACAATACCGGTTAGTCGCTTTTGTTAGCCGCTAATCATCGCATGTGTTTACGCTATGTTCTTATAACTGTTTTCAGGATTTTTTATAAAAAATTTGGTTTATCATGGGTTTCACATCCACAGGTAAGATATAGTAAATCAGTTTGTTAATCATACATAAATTAGTATTATGAGCAAATAAATCAAATATGAATAGAAAAAAATAACCAAGCGTTTAATAGACTCCCATCTTTTTCCCAGCCTTTTGTGAACCTTGAGTATTTATCTGGCTTTCGAAATAATCTAGTATCAATATTTGACTCGCCTCGACGTTTGAGCGATATAAGTTTTTTGTCCACCAGGTGTTTACTCGAGAAATAACACGCATTCACCTTTTTGACCTTTTATGTCGTCAAACTGGTCAATCAAGTGATCAATAAGGGATCTTTTATTTGCTCGGATAGTGAGTGGACTATACAGAGATTCCAGGGCTTCCAGTAAAAATTATTAAAACTAAAATAAAGGTGGTTTTTGCTGTGCTAACCAAGAAATGAGCTGCAAGAAGAGCTTTGGTCAGTAAAAAATCAAGATAACCTGAATGTACACCTGCTCGATATGCTGTAGCTCAGACGATGGATTTTGTTGGTTTAAGTGCATCAGCAAAGAAAAAGCGGACGAAGATGTTGGTGGCTGGCCATTCTCCGGAGGAGCTTGCCTATGCCACTCAAACAAGTTTCACAAAAATTCGTAAGCGCAATATGGCCACCGTTATAAAGGCAGTAACTGTGTTTTCACCTAAACCACTTCGGATGACCATTGCCTAAGAGAAAATCTCGCACTATGGCGCCAGAAGTATTACAATTATTGAAAGCTCCTGAAACGCTTAAAAGGACGCACTCATCCGATGATGTGGCAAACAGCGCGTAGACAAAGGCCTTTTTCAGGGCCGCTTATTTAAAAATGTAGACTAGAAAATACTTTTTATTTAAAAATTATATGTGTATACACGCTGTATACAACATACACTAACGTATAAGTCCATAAATATGTACCTACGTAGGTACATTTAAATTAAAAATTTCATATGAAAAATCAAAGTTTCAAGATTACGAGCTTTAATTATTCCGAAAACTGTGCTTCGGGAGTCCGTAGCGGACTCCCAGCCACCGCAGGCGCGGGCTTGCGGACGGCGAGCATGTCATACGGGCTACTGAAGGAACACGGGTGGGTTTTAGTCAGTAAAAGTCTGACACGCCCTCCTGCTCCACCCAGAGCGGGAGAAGTTATTTGATGATTTCCCACCCGAAAAAAAACAAAAAAAAATGGGTATCTCGCCGCCCGGTAAGGACCAGCACCCTAGTTGCGTAACACACGACCAATCATAATCCGCTTCATTTTGACAGTTCAACAATATGCATTGGGTTATTTACGTTGTTGAGCAGACAAATTTATCGAACATATGAAGTAATGGATTAACAATCTGTTTCAAAATTATTCGGATTATGATTGATCTTGCGTTACGCAATTAGGGCGCAGGCCCGGGTTGACGGCTACGACGCGTTGTTGGATACGCGCGTCTCAAAGAGATGTCAGTAGTAATTGAAGGGGTCCGCTAGGCTAGGGCCAATGCCGACCAGGGTCGCGGATTTGTTCGAAAGGGTTAGTGTGGCCCTGGCACAAGCAACGAAACGAACACGGGAGGGTTTTAGTCGGTAAAAGTCTGAAGTCGGGAGAAGTCGTTAGATGATTTCCCACGCAAAAAAAGGGTTGTATTAATGAGTTCGATTATTATAATTCTGTAAATACAAACGTTATAACGGAAATTATATTCGCGACAGTAAGTCGCAAATATTATTTTATTCCACATATAGCCTTGAAATTGATCCGCAAAAAAACGTAAGAAAGTCTGAATTTCGCGGCTCACGCTGCTTCAAATTACTTACGAGTATTTTCTCCAATTTGCAGTTTTTACTAAAAAGTTCTACAAAAACTATGGCGACATAAATACTTAACTACTAGAATTAGTAAAATTTCTCTGAAACTGGTTAACAGAGATACCTACGCAGAAACACCTTTGTAGTCAGCATATATCCGTATTCATTCATTCTAGTATCCATTAATGCTATGGTCCCCTATCTCTTACCAGTGGTTAAAGAGTTCAGGATGTTAGATTATAATAATTATGATATAAATACCTATATTGATTTTATTTCAGATAATCGACTTAGATGTGCTGGTAAATAAAATAAGCAAACACTTCCCTGCACTGTCTTATTTGAGTCTACTGAGCAACAAGGCGTGCCCCAACCAGCTGTCAGACATTGATAAAGACGATTCAGATTACCAAAGATATAGGTAATTAAAATACATTTAAATTGTTTTGCCGTTATTACATTTTCCATCACCTACACAAAGTACCTACTCTACTGTTTTCAGAAACTCAACACACACGATTAGGCAAAGTTTTCATCAGCCGCCATTGTTAGTCCTACATACATTTTCCAAACAAAAATAGGCTTATTAGTTCATTCGCACGAATTTTGCTAGTCCGAAACGGGCGAATCGACACTTTTGCAATTTTTTTTTTCTGTAGGCGATACGCACGAAGTTTATTTATTTGTGAGCCAATGGAAAACCCTACGTATTCGGCGTTTTGAATGTATTGCCATAAAATAATAAAATAAATTCGGTTTTCTCGTAATAAAAATAAAATCCTAACTTCAGTGCCTAACATTCAAAAACGTGCAGATCGCCTAATACGTATTTTTCGAGTCGTCGATTCGCCCACAAATAAATTAACTTCGTGCAAACCGCCGACAAAAAATAATATATCATTTAGAAGTGTCACGTTTTGGGCGAGTATCTAAATTCGTGCAAATCTACAAATCACCCAAAAAATGTGGCAGGCTGTTTTCTGAAAGTTTACTAATTCAGGATGTCTAACAAAAGATATGTTTGTGATAATCAGATACAATACCACAACCAGAGTTTCATGAGGTTCATGTTTTGCAATAGTTTTGTGTATCGCCAGCGTGAAGTGGTGCCTATTTTGTCCTAATACAAATACTAATATAAAAACTCGTATATAGCTCTTTAAATTTGCATTTTTTCGTGTTGCTTTATCTATTTTTAGGGTTCCGTACCTCTAAAGGAAAAAACGGAACCCTTATAAGATCACTTTGTTGTCCGTCCGTCCGTCCGTCCGTCCGTCCGTCTGTCAAGACCGTTTTTCTCAGGAACGCGTGGAGGTATCAAACTGAAATTTCTATATGATACTTAGTTCTACTGTCCCTGGAAGCTGTAGAAAAATCAACCTTCTAAGTCAACGCAATCAAAAGATACAGCCATTTAGGCCGCAAAATTCCGCAAATTTTCGAAACTCGCACGGGAATCAAAACCTACAGGGTACTTCCCGTGAACTTAGAATATTGAAATTTTGTACGAAGTCACGTCTTATAGTACAGATATAGGAAAAATTACGAAAACCGTAAATTTTTAGTTTCGTCATATAAAAAAAAATATTTTTGACAATTTTGAACTTTTACTTATATACCCACAGGTTTGTACGGAACCCTCGGTGCGCGAGTCCAACTCGCACTTGACCGGTTTTTTAATTTGAGTGTTGACAAATTTATATATACCTATAAATCAGGCACTCAAATATTACACTCGCGAAGTCGCGAGCAATAAACTGGAATCACTTCATCGTCCGCTACTCGAAACTATTTTTTTCAACTTCTATACAATGAACTGTGGATTGTGGCATATCATTTGAAAGGCAATTTTGCTAGCTTACAACCTCTTTCAATAAAACCAAATTCACCTTATGTCATGGAACGTAAAACAAAAAACATTTTTTTTTTACATATCACCATATTGTTTGGTAGTCCTGAAACCCTATAAAAAGGGGGCGTTTATGAAAATTGATCATCAGTCCAATATTTGACGTCACTGGGAATACTGAAGCTAAAAGAAAATGGAAACCACTCCTAAAGAAGCCGCTCAAGTCGTCATCCTAATCCAGCAAGGATTGTCTCAGCGTACTATCGCTTGACAGCTTCATTTGAGCCAGTCTTGTGTCTCGAAGGTATACAAGAGGTTCAGGGAAACTGGAAAATTAGTCCAGAGATCAGGATCTGGACGACAGTGATGCACTTCGGTGAGAGATGACCGATATATTGTCACCTCTTCTCTCCGAAATCGACAACTGACCGGCGTGGACGTCCAGCAGCAGCTCCGAGAAGTTCGATTTAGGGCTGTCAGTGAATGGACAGTGAGGCGAAGACTGAAAGAAGCGAACTTCACCCCGAAAAGGCCAGTCACGGGACCTAAATTTTCTCCAGCCCACCGACACACCAATCTTCAGTTTGCTCGCGATCACTTAGATTGGGATATCGAGCAATGGAGGCGAGCCCTGTTCTCGGACGAATCCAGGATGTGCCTGCATGGTAGCGACCTTCGACAGAGAGTCTATTGGAGACCGGGGGAGCGATCAGCACAATGCTGTTATGCATAGTAGCATAAGGGAGACTGGGTACGGTTGAAACAATATTGCTTTGAACGCCCGTAGCACAGCAATTTTGAAAGATAACAAACAACAAAACACTTTAAATGGAAGAGTAGACTTTTTTCTTCAAATACATTTCAAAATTAGAGGCTCAACTGCCATACTTACTAGATAGGAAGAGTTTAATAAAATAATGTGCCACTGTTTCAACCGAACTAATACCAGGGGCGGTTGAAACAGTGATGGGGGTCAGTTGAAACATAAATAAATAAGTAGGTAATACAAAATCAGTTTCTTTATTGATAATCAACTAGAAATAGTTACCTAAATTCTAGTATGTCACCATTTCTATCAGTTTTAATAATAAATAAAAATAACTAAAAAATCAAGTAAAGTCTTAATAATTAAATTAAATGATAAGATTTCCATATATGAAATTATCTGTAGGGACGAAAATATGCTGAACAGTAGCTGCTGTCTATAATAAAAAAATAACAAAAAAAAAAATAGTAGGTAACAAAATAGTTATGGCAAACACACCTACATCTCTGCAGCTTTTCGTAAAGAAGTCCCTTTTTTGACTTCTTCAGCCGCATTTTCGTAGTGAATTATATAACACTCGCCTCTTGAAGTTTTTTTTATACGTTATCTGGGCATCTACAACGAAAAAGCAACGGTTATCATTGTTTCAATCGTACCCAAAATAATTGATTCATCCGTCCCCATACCCGTCAATCGCTAATAAAACAAACAGAAAAAACAACATAAACAATAACGAATCACGGTTTTCGAACCTTCAAAATCTAACAAGCAAGCAGAAATTCACTCAAAACGCAAATGCTAATATCAACAAAGTAATTTGAAAAAGAAAACAATAGAGAATACTTAATAGGGTGCCCTGGAAACGTACACAGCGCGTGAAGCGCAACGCGTCACTATGATTTATGTCCGGACTCACCGGCCGCGTCTATCTCCCCTTGTACCCCTCACCACACCGCTAATAGTTTACGAGTTATTAGCGTTGCTTCAACCGTACTCCTGTTTCAACCGTACCCAGTCTCCCCTACGGGGGTGGGTCCTGTATGATGTAGGCGGGGATTTCTATTGAAGCAAAAACGGAGTTGATATTCGTACCTGGTGGAGGTCGGGGAGGGGGCTAACCGCAGAAAGATACATCAACGACATTATGCTAGGCCATATGCTCTACGCCAGGTCTCCCGCCGCCACACCGCTGCAGTGACTAGACAGTACCTTGTAGAACTCTGGATTCCCACACTAGACTGGCCAGCCCTCAGCCCTGACTTAAATCCGATTGAACATAGAGCTGAAAAGGCGGGTACGAGGAAGATGTCCAGCTCCGGCGTCAATAGAAACCTGAAAACAGTTTTAGTCGAAGAGTGGCAGGAAATCCCAAAGGATTCCATCAGGAAACTCATTCGGTCAATGAAAAACCGTTTACAGGCAGTCATTAGGACCAGGGGGGGTAACGGAGCAAATAACATAATTGTAAATATTTTTTTTATCTTTTCATATTACTTCCTATTAATTTAGACGTAACTTCGACCTATTGCACTAATTCTCTAAATTCCGTTGGAAAATTTATTTAATTTTAATTCTTTTTGATATCATTTGAAAGCTAACGAAATTACCTTTCAGGTTATATACCACAAGCCACAGCTCATTGCATAGACATTGTACAAAATTGTCTTGAGCAACGCGCGATGAAGTGATTCCAGTTTATTGCTCGCGAGTGTATTTAATAATATTCTTTTGCAAAGCAAACCTATTGGAATATTCATTATAAAACAGTTTGGCATTAACTGACAACAAAATTAATAAGATTATGTAATATTATTTTTATTGATCCGCATTTTAAATTAAAGCGAAGAATTTTAACGCATTCATATTTCATTCATTAATTTACTATTTTACATACTAGCACACTTGAATAACATTTTAAAATATTTGTGAAAAAAAAAACTTTTAAAATGATAAGATCGAGCTGGCCCTGGAAAAGGATACCTGGAAGGATTTGTGGGAGAAATTTGCTCAGCAGTGAGACAGTGTAGGCTAATATAAAAAATGGGAATAGTATTTGTTTCCCCATAAGTAAGTATTGGGCACCTATTCTAATCTGAACTATTTCTTATCTACGTAATTCATAATAGGGTATTTTAATCCCTAAGAGAACAAAATATAAAATTATTGAGACAGCTTATGCAAAAAGCAGCCGGATAATGTTGATTCATGAAATAACAAAAAATATTTTTTATTCAATTCAAAGATTTCAGTTTTTTAAAACTGTTTTTGAGCTCCATGAAATAGTACCGTCCACTGCGTCCAGCGTTTTCGTCAAATTATGCGCGAAATATATAAAAAAAAAAAAATCAATGCATTTTTGTAGCACTCATCGATTCAATAAGAATTTTGTTTTTTCTAGTGGCTTATTTATTAGCATTTTAGAATCTAATATAATTTATCGTAGCAGGACGGTGGCGTGTTCTATAGTTTCTGCCTACCCCAAGGGAAAAGCGTGTGAGTGAATGAGTTTATACGTGTAAGTATATATTTCTTCCAGATATTTTGTAATATATATGCTGCCCAACTTGCGGTTCCTCGACTCTCGCCGCGTGTCTTCGGCTGAGCGAAAGGAAGCGGCGACGCGGGGCGAGTTCATGCGCGTACGCCGGCCGCCCATCGATGAGTTCGATGCGCCCCTCACTCCGTCACTACAACCTAAGGGACCACCAGTTCGACCATTGCCATTGGACTTAGGCGCATTAGGCAAACATAAAGGTATGCAATACTTTTAATATGTGACCAACCCATGAAAAGTAAGGCGCTTCGGGAATCTTCGTGAAGCTACGTACACTAGTATGAACACATGGAGGGATGTTGTATTATATAATATTACTTGGGAGCGGGGGCCATTGAACGGTTATCGAGATTATGTATTAGGGGCCATCCATAAATTACGTCACACTTTAAGGGGGAGGGAACCAACGATGTGACATTTTGTGACAAGGGAGGGTATCAAAAGCTTTGTGACGTCACATGTTAAAATCTATCTATACAGGATAAGTTTTTATCCAGTGCGCAAACTCTAACCATAAATTCAGCATATCATTCTAGACCCCCTACCGCAGAAATTTTTCGCAGGTTATAAAAAAAGAAATCAGCTGTTTCATAGAAAAGTGCAATACCTACGCGGTCAAAATGTATGGAACAGCTGTTTTTTTTTTTTTTTTTTTTTTCGGCGTTAAAATTCTGAGCTAGGGGGGTCTAGCATGATATGCTGAATTAATGGTTAAAGTTTGCGCACTGGATAAAAACTTTTCCTGTATATATAATTATTTTATAATGATAAATTTTAACTTAAAATAAGAATTTGGAAATCTTCTGTTTTAATTTAATTACTTCTAAATATACATATAAATGAAAAATATGTGACGTCACACAAGGCCCACCTGTGGCAATGATGGGGGGGGTCAAAATTACCATAAAATTCGTGTGACGTAATTTATGGATGCCCCCTTATATCTAAGTTTAATAATAATGCATTTAGCACATAAACCTTCAGGAATACATTCACTAAATGATGGTGAACAGTGCATTTTTTTTTTTTGCGAATTTAGAAGAGCAACCCGGTCACACAGAAAGGCACGAAAATTAAGTTTAAAGGGGTTACGCCAGCCAGGGGTGCGGGTTTGTTCGAAAGAGATACCACAGCCCCTGGCATACGGGCTACTGAGGGAACACGGGTGGGTTTTAGTCAGTAAAAGTCTGACACGCCCTCCTGCTCCACCCAGAGTGGGAGAAGTTATTTGATGATTTCCCACCCAAAAAAACAAAAAAAAAATCAAGCTAACCCGCGAAATTTAAATTCAATTCAATTTCCCTAAAAAGGTACAAAGTTTTTGCTTCACGTATTAATTATATTTGACACTGTAAAATCTTATAACATGAAGTTTGTGGTATAGAAATCGTATCTGGCCACATTATTATTAGTAGCTAGGTTATTATTTTTTCAACACACTAGCTCATAAAATGGCTCTAATTTCACCGCAATTAGTCACATAATGACACCTATTATCTAACTGTGACTTTTTGATTACTATTATTCACTAGTGAGTTATAGGTTTTTTTTTAAATCGTTGAGTTGCTTTGTTCTAAAAAAGGTCGTGTTCAATAGTACAAATAAATTAATGTACATATGTGTAAATTAATGTGTATTGTATTTAAATAGATAATTTCAACTTGTACGTTTTTAATAAATAAAGCTTTCACTCAAATATAACTTTTGTTTTCTCTGTAATAAAGAAAACTTTGAGCTCCCCATTTTGTACGTGGCTAAAACCATATCCGCGAAAAGCAAAAAAAAAATAAACCGAGTCCGTCCGAGTTACAATAATATCGATTTGAGCGCGCTCACACCCGTTCCGATAACGACGTCCCGCGAATCGTCATAGATGACGTCATGACATGCGCCATCTTGTCAAAAATGACAGTTGTGCTGTTTTGTTTTGAGTCACATCGAATCTTTAGTTAACTTAGATTTATTTGAAATAGTGCTACTATCTAAGAAGAAGAAATGAGTGGTGTATACAAGTTTAATATTAATGAATATATGTTTTAACGTTGAATGAACACTTTTATCGCGATCACGAGCGTTCCGTATTGATGACAAAAATGACGGTTCTTAGCTGTCAGAATCGTAATATCTCTCTCTCGGAACGCAAAATATCGATGTGAGCGCTCACGGCGCTATTTTTCTAATTCGGAATGCGGCCTTAGTCTATGGCCGATCGCCATTTTGTTAGATGCGCGCGCATTGGAAAACTGATTAATTTTTCCCGCCATTGGCAAAAAAAAATCACAACTCGTTTTCACTGTTGAAATTATATTTATACATATATTCATTAAAATTTCTACAAGTACTAGTTATGAAGGAAATGATTTATGATGTAACACCGCCCGATATAAGATGTGAAGCCCTTAACGATATGGAAAGTTTACTACCTAAAAACTCCAAGGACAAAATGATTTTTTAGTATAATTTTTTTCACAAGTGTGTCGAAAAACGTCGTACGATACAAGTGTGTATTGATGATTACCGTCCTCGGCTCACTTAAGACCGTCGCCTGACGGCTCAGGGTGCTTACTCTGGAATATAATTCCGATAGATCGACATTGGAATTATCAGTTATACGTCAGGGATTGGCTGGACTCATTGAGTCTAGCCAATCCCTGACGTTTGACTGAGAATTCCAATGTCGATCTATCGGAATTATATTCGAGAGTAAGCACCCTGGTCTCAATGGCGCCTCAGCGATAATCACCAACGTTACACACTTGTACCATAATGTACTATTAAGTAAGTACCTCCTACATTTTGGTATTTGTTACAGGTGCCTACGGAAAATGCAACTACAAGTACACCGGAAAACATTCGGAGGGCAACCGATTCATTGTAAATAGCGATTTATGACCGCGTAAATGATCGTACATTCAAAAGTGCTAATAGGTTATCAAATAGGAATATCGAAGGATCATCATAAATATAGAATGCAAAAGTTAGTCCTTATTAAAGAAAATAAGAGTCCTAGTTGGAACTAAATGATTCTTAAACTATTTATAAGCTAATTCATAGAACATACGAATTATTTACAACTCGTTATCATATAATTTTGGTGCTAGCTGTTTAAAAAAGGAACTACACAGTTTGGAAATAACATAACCTCCATTTATCATTAATTATTAAAAAATATGAAACACGAGCCACCGGACTACGAATTTAGTGATATAAATTTTTTTTAGGTATTATTCATTAGCAGACAGCCAAGAATTCGCATTCATTCAACGTTTTTAATAACATTCCATAATGTTTACAAGGTGCGATTCGAACTGACATATGTAAATGTTGAACAAAATTATTCTTTGAATTTACAAGGCTCACGGGTTTTATTCTTAGCAAGGATGAACTAATTAGTAGACCTTGTTACGCATTCACCGCACTACAAAGCCGTCATATTATATGTACCTACTCGTAATAAAAAATAATCCGCAACATTGTTGCTGCAGCATGATTTGTGTTGCGTGCAACACGCAATGTTGCGCTATACAACAACGTGTCACTAATCTCTTAAATACTTTCCGTTAAATTCGATTTTGGACGTTATTAATGTACAGACGCCAGCAGGTCAACCTATCCCAAACTGTCAAATTTTCCCAATTGAACATGAACCTTATTCCTTTGTATAATGTTGAAAAACTATCAAAGAAATTTGACAGATTGGGGTAGCTTGATGTGCTGGCCTCTGTACCTATGTTTATACAATCTAGTATTGTGTTGACTGCAATTTGTACCCAAAAAGGTATTGCCATAAATTCTAAATCATGTTTTTATTTTTGTTATGTTTGTATAATAAGCAATTACTTTTATCTTCGATCAATAATAGTACTAGATTAAGGATTAGGAACAAAACTAAGTCGCTCAAGTGGCCATGTTTGCACACACGTAAACATTTAGAAAAATGTTGAATAATATTAACAACTTCAGTTTATTATAAACCTTAATGTTAACACATAAAGTTTAATTACCATTGCAAAAAATATTTATTTTAGTCCTTTCATCGGAGAAAGGTTATTAAAGCAATAAATTTAAAATGTCGCTTGAAAATAAAAAGTCATCAGTACAAAAATATTTATTCTAAAATGAAACTTAAGTTCAAAGTACGTATGTAGGTTAAAAACATTTTATTTACAATTTTGTGCTTATTCTATTGTGGAATTAGACGTAGTTCTTGGTATTACATTTCAATGCTCAGAACACAGTAAGTATTGAAAGAAATAGAGTTGCATAATATATTTTTTTAGGTTCGTTTTGTATGGTGGCAAATATTTTTTACCGATTCAAAAAAGTAGTAGATATTTTTTATGTCCGTTTCAACCGCTCGGCCAACTCATAAAATTTGATGAAAATTTGCCAGGAATTAGTGGTAATTTGTTACTATACACACCTCTTTTCCTGAATTTGTTGCAAAAAAAACTAAAACGCTATGACCAAAAATAGTTGGCCGCTAGAACCGCCACTTGCCGTAGTCATCGCCTGTGATTGCACAGAAACTAAATAATGCAGATAGGCGAATAATGCATCAAAAGAAAGGTCTTAATTTGTTGTATTTGTTGCAAGAATAAAAAACATCAAAACGTAAATATACAAAAAGTTAATTGCTATATTTAGTTACCAGGTCAAGGGTAGGTAAGTATCTCACCATAAATATCAAATTATTAGAGGTTTATGCGTATGGAAAATTAGTTGCTAATTTGTTGCAGCGAATAAACAAGAAAAATATTAGAAAATAGGTTTAATAATTTGTTTCGAGTCGATTTTAGCTGGCCGCGCGGACGGCAATGTGCCTAAAATACAATGGCGTTTATTTCGTTATTTAAAGTAGGTTCAAGTTCAGTTAAAAGTACATATCGACCGATAACGTAACCTAGTTTGGATAAATGTGGCGAAAATAACGGTGAAATTCACATTTTAAGAGATATTCACTGAAATATAGTAGTATGAAACTGTATTAGAGTAGGGTGACCATGAATAATTTTAACAATGAAATGAGACTGAATCGTGATAATTGGAATGTTCTTTCATATCTCAATTTTTTAGGGCGAGTGCTTACACTTTAAGGCATCATATAGCTCAGTTTATTAAATTAAAAGTCACAAATCGATTAAAATTTCTTTATTAAAAATCAACGAAAAGACTAATTTCAGTCGTCTTTTTAAATATATTTTATATTTCAGCAGATATTATAATAGGTATAATATTCACAGTTTATTTCTTTAATCAAGTCATGAAATTGTAAATAAAACTTACCGCAGTTGATTTGGATTCCTCTGTAATACACTTTTTGGTGGCGACTTCTACATTAACAAATGCAATATACAAGTGGGCACAACTCATAACTAAGCACTTTTAAACACTTGATTTAGTGATAATTGTCTCGGTAACTTAGTAGTATGAAAAACACGGGAATGAAATACGTACGACCACACACTTCAAAATTCTGCACAATAATGACAATATTCACAACAAATAATACTTACTTTTCAAACACCTCGCGACAACTATTTTTAACAATAGTTTGGAAACAAAAGAGATCCTGTTTCTGGAATTGTTCCCATCATAAAACACCTGCGGAAAGTCGATGAAACGAAACTTTTATCAGTAAATACTTTAAAGAATTAAGAACAATAAAAATATATAAGGCCGCAAACGAACCGCATATTTTTTCAAACAGATTACAACAATAATACACATAAAAAAACAAAAGATACAAAAATTAGGTCGATGTAATGATTAGTATATATGTAAGTATAGGTAGCTAGTTGAACTCATATAGGTAAATAGGATACCTTTTTACGTATTATATTTTTAAAACATGCCTTCGTATTTAGGTACATAATCATGGTCACCCTACTCTAATACAGTTTCATACTGCTATATTTCAGTGAATATCTCCTAACATATGAATTTCACCGTTATTTTCGCCACATTTATCCAAACTAGGTTACGTTACCGGTCGATTAGTACTTTAACTAAACTTGAACCTACTTTTAATAACGAAATAAACGCCCTTGTATTTTAGGCACATTGCCGTCGGAGCGGCCAACTAAAATCAACTCGTAACAAATTATTAAACATATTTTCGAGTTTTTTCTTGTTTATTCGCTGCAACAAATTAGCAACTAATTTTCCATACGCATAAACCTCTAATAATTTGATATTTATGGTGAGATACTTCCCTACCCTTGACCTGGTAACTAAATATAGCATAACTTTTTGTATATTTACGTTTTGATGTTTTTTATTCTTGCAACAAATACAACAAATTAAGACCTTTCTTTTGATGCATCATTCGCCTATCTGCATTATTTAGTTTCTGTGCAATCACAGGCGATGACTACGGCAAGTGGCGGTTCTAGCGGCCAACTATTTTTGGTCATAGCGTTTTAGTTTTTTTTGCAACAAATTCAGGAAAAGAGGTGTGTATAGTAACAAATTACCACTAATTCCTGGCAATTTTTCATCAAATTTTATGAGTTGGCCGAGCGGTTGAAACGGACATTATTTTTTTACATTGCCGCTGTTACAACGACTTAAAACCACCTGCATCAGCCCGAGGCACGCCATGTAGTCCCGTAGTATCTTTAAAACTTAAAGTTGCTGAAGATGTGGCCTATAAAGAAATTTTATCAAAATGTTATATTACAGCAACTATTTTAATACTTTATGATAATTACCTACCTGCAATTTGGAAAACGCTGTTTTTAGTAATCTACGCCTTTGCGTGTTTCAAGTTATGTCGAATCTGTCAAAATGAATCGAACATATTCTCGAATTTTCTACAAGGGTTGAATATTTCTTCTCCTCTTTCTTTCGCGACAATAGATACCCATTCTACACAGCGAAATGGGTCACTAGGAAATCTACAAATAAACATAACATTATAAAATGTCAACACTACTCCATGCATTCCCTGTTGAAGAACAGTCGATGTTTGATACAATAGTTGGTGCGTCGTAACAAACATTGGCCAAACAATTATAATATTAGCTAATTTAATTATATTTACAATTTAATTGTGTTTTTATTTTATGAAAAACACCTATTGATTTAAACTTAACGGAAAAAAGATATTCCTTCTAAAACCTTGGTGTTACGGTGGTTATTTACACAGTTTTTGAACGCGCACTGCGGCATTTTCACGTCTTAATGTTGGCTATGGTTGGACCATACTAATTTGAAATAAGACCACAAAAGTATTTGTGGTCTTATTTTTTCGGGCCGTTTTTGAAGCGCTTATCGGGAATCTAGTACTATTATTGATCGAAGACTTTTATAATTAAAATAGTGTTTGAATAAATTTGTACACGACCCATTTCTTTTTACTTATTTATATTGCTTATTGGGCCTGCTTTTGACGCCTGATGGAAAGCGATGGATGAGGTCTATGATGGACCGAGCGTGTCCAAAAAATGGCCTGTTCACTCTTGCTTTGAAGGCAGACGGGTTAAATGTATTTTTTTTTACAAAGGTCACGGACAAGGTCATCAGAGGTCAGTCAATTAATCTATATAGTCAACATCGTAGTACGTCGTGTGCGGCATAACGTGATTTTGAATGAGTTCGCAATGGATAGCTGTGTGACGTCACATTTTGCTATTCATATTTCAATTGTTGGAAGTTTAGTTACAAGTGGGGGTGCAGCTTAAAAACAAAGTATATTATAAGACGAAAATGTCGTCTTTTATTATACTTTCCGATAAGTGTTAATACAATAAAATCATGAACTTGCAACCCTGCCAACCTGCAAAGCAGCAATAGAATCCAATAAGCGGTGTCCACTGATATTGAACCAATGTGAATTAAAATTCATTGTTTTGGTCATACCTAATCATACGGCGGCGTCGCTTGATATAATAGCCAATGACAGTTAAATTGATTTATAATCGATTTTTTCATTGCCTAATCTAGTCAAATTATTATACTTAATACTTTCAGCAGTCTCAAACATTGAAAAGTCGTAATATTTCGTCATTAGTCTTGTTATTACATACGGGATATTGAGAAAAACACAAGGAACTGGTTTATCCATAAACATAGTTTATTATTTAATTTTATTAATAATATGAATATTTTGAATTGTTTAAATCGTAGGAATGCATCGTCGGAAGTATAGCATACATAAAAATAAATTAAGTACTAAAAATTACATCAAAAATTGTCCTATATCATACAATGTTACCTAGGGTTTATTATATAAACCTTTATATTTATTGTTATGTACTTTTCACCAAGCTTTTATGTACAACATTTTAAAAATAACTAGTTGTGTATTTATATTTATTTACATAATGAATTAAATGCAATTGCGATTGGCTCAAAAAACTGCTCCTAACAAAAAATGATAATTAGCTTGGTGAGTTTTTTTGAGAAGCAACAAGGAGTGGGCTCGCGACATCCTTGGACATATGATCATACAAATTCATGTTAGATGTTTCTCTCCACATACAATATTCTCCACTTACAATTCTTCAACATTGTACGAAAAAGTCAACATTTCGCTTAGCAATTTTATTACATTCTTAGGCCCGTTTGCACAGAATATCTTAATACTTTTAGCGTAATACAGATTTAAAACATCATTCCGTCTCCTTTACACGATTGACAGAAACGGAATGTTTAACGGTAAACGTATTTAGCATTTTGTGGTACAGGCTGGACTTACATTAAAGCTACGGTTTCGTAGGTAAGCGGTACTTTCATATTTTAACGGCCGTCATAAAAATCTGTAATTTTCACCAGTTTGAAATTTTGGTAGAAGCGCCAGGGTAGGCCCCCAAAAAAAGTTTTTAGCAGGCTAGTGACAGGCTGTATATTGTTTTCATTAAATATTCAATCAATGGGATTAAATGAACTTATGAGGGTCTGGCAATGGAGTGAGCTGTGCTCGGAGTTGATCGAATCAGGAATGTAGAGATCCGCAGGCGAACCAAGGCAACCGACATAGCCCGAAGAATTGCCAAACTTAAGTGGCAGTGGGCAGAGCACATTGCTCGCAGAACAGATGGCCGATGGGGCCGAAAGATTCTGGAGTAACGACCACGTAGCGGAAGACGTAGCGTTGGAAGGCCTCCCACAAGATAGACCGATGACCATGTTCACTTCTCGCATCCAGCGGATTCCTGCGGCCTGAAGGCAGAACCACTCGAAGTGGAGCTTATGATGATGATGATGATGAGGGTTTTATTGATGATTTGAATCATTATAATTCTGTTGACCCCATATTTGTTGCGGTCGCGTATCATATTTCAATCAACATACAACCTTAATACTGTCGTGCAAATTGCAAAAAACGGTAGAAAATTTGAATTTCGCGAGCGAAAACTATTTGTAAACCCTTGTGACCGTCTACCGCTTTCATAGGAAACCAACGCTTAAGTACATCTCTCCTACCTTTCCATCAGGGCCCAATTTACAAGCTGAATAGTGAACTACTAATACGAACAAAAAAACATTTCAAATTTTATTTATAACACGACTTTATCAAATCATTGATTGAATTTATTACTTAAATTAGTTTTAGAAATGCAACTTGTGTACATAAAAATGCAACAATACCCAAATAGATACTTCTTGCGTCAATGTAAATTCAAATGACACGAAGTTTGACCAATCTCGCGTGTATTGACTACCTGAACATTATTTACGTAAGTTTATCAATATACATCTGCAGTCTATAAAAATCTCAGGTACGACCCCGTAAAAATAATACAACACGAATCTCACATTTCATATACAAAGCGTCTGTGAACGACTATAATCATTCTAGCTACTTATTAAAATACGTTGTATTAATTTTAAAGTTACAATAACATTAACATCGCGGTGTTCTTGAACTAAGGGACACGAAGATAGCATGGTTGTTTACACTTCAGTTTCAATTAAAATAGAAAACTGTAACAAAAAATGTCTAGATTTTTCGGCTATAATTAGCTGAATAAACTTAGGTCAAAATTAAATCTCATCCAATAAAAATTCTATAAAATGTTTGTGTGACTCAGTTTGTGCATAATTAAAGCCATTGGAACGTTTTACAAAGTTAGTTTAAAACATACCGTTAGTTAGGCATCGTCTATCACATAGTAGCCTATAACTACAACCTCTAGAATAATACTAAGCATTTACTTATTAATTAACAACTATATTATCAGTTGCCATGATTCAATTGTTATTAAGCAAATATATCTATTTCGAATAATTTAATTGCCAACACGAGATAAACAATGGATGGCCAAACACAACCTGGGTTTGAATTTTCACAAATAATAAATAACACTTAAATTCGTGTTATTCGTTTTCAATACAATAATGATCCAAAATCGATTCATAATTAATTCAGAAATAAATATGTATCGAGATATGTCTTACAAAAAGGTACACTCGGTGTCTAAATAAAACGTAAACAATCTCTGTACAAGTACAAAAATATATTAACTGTTAGATTAAAATATTGATCTCGATAAAATATAATATGTGTCAATATTCTATTGAGTTAATGCCGTTCCAAATGAAGTTTTGGTTAATACAATGCGCGTCCAATAACAGATCGAATCGATATAACATACATACTATACTATACTATACAAGTCAAAATGGAATGTGTTAATCACAAAATATTAGTCTGACGTAATCTACTTGCATCACATGTTACTTAATTTTGTATTACACATAAAAATACGGTTTCAGTTAAAACATTATCATGTGCATCGATCAAATAAAATGGCACAAAATTTTGTTAACGTACACGACGCTACTATAATCTACGGTCACCTGACGAAAGCACTTATTATTGAAAATAACAAAAAATACTTTAAATTACACACTTATTAGTCGACGTCTACAAGGACATATCCCGGCGGGATTTTATCGCGCATGGATTATCAACTCTCGGTGTAGAACCGAGCTACAACAGTGACCCTAGTAGGAGTTTTATTTAACCATCTCGGTCAAACGCTTCGAGTGCGTTCGGCGCTCTGATTGGTCCGTCACTAATTCAGGGCCAATCGGAGCGCCAAACGCGCTCGATGAGTTTGATCGAGATGGCAAAATGAAACTCACACTAAGGCCTCTGAGCGCAGCGCGAGTGAGTCTCATCGCGTCGAAAAAACATAGTGTGCTATTTTCAACTCTCATCCCTAAGAAGAGCGTCGAAGATACAGTGCGCGAAAAAATCTCACAGGGAACGTGGGCTTATACTTCAGTAACTTGAAAACGATACAACAAAATAGGCAGTCATATAATAAAGCCTACTTTAGCATTGATAAAGAATATACAAATATTGAACAATTTAGGTACAAGTAGTTACCCTCTTCTGGTCTTGATATACACGATATAAAAGTTACTCTTAAGACACTGGTTATTAGTGACAATAAAAAAATGAGAAATACAACAAAACTGACTAAATAAGTACCTCAATCACTAAGCGAGCTTCGTAGCATCGCCGAAGTCAATGACGAAAATCATTGAAAAATTATTATACACCATCATGAATATTGTAAAAGCCTACATTTCACTTACAAAAAATAAATCGCTATCTGTAGACAAAGCAGCCTACTCAACAGGCCGTCCAAAACGATAGAACAGTAGCCCTAGTATGAGTTTCTTTTAACTTCGATGCGTAAAGGCGAGATGGTTAAAATAAACCCATATCAGGGCCTCCGGTTGCGAAACTTAAAGTGAGCGCACTCGCGAACCAGCACTTGACGATTAAGCAGAAGTCTTTTAGTTTTGGGCCTAACTATAAACACTGCCCCGTTACACCATGAACGCGGTTTTGAATTAAACCCTTAAATAATCACTTGAAACACTGAATAAAATCCAGCAACAAGATAAATTCAGCTAGAGTAATATAGTCTACTTGTTAGCGTGTCGAAAACAATCTAAATACAGTAAGCACTTTCAGCAGCGTCCATCAACTCCGGTAGCGTGCAGATAACAGGACACGCTGAACAAGATATTAAGTGTCCCATTGTTTGTGGGACAGCACCACTCCAGGGCGGAGTCACCAGGCTGAAATCTATGTAAAGACTTCCAAGAAAGCCAAGACATGTTCAGGTGCGAGATTTTTAGCAAGTGGAACGAAAGGGTTTGGTAGGGAAGCACCATCTCGCCACAGGTTTAGCTCATTGTAGTGATTGATTTCAAACTGAATTCAATTATTGAATTATTTTATTTTTGTTTCAAGAATGGTCTCGTATTTTTCTCAAAACCGCGTTCACCAGTACACGCGGCACTTAACACGGGTCTAACTAGAAGTGCACGTAGCTGGAGTACTCCCTAGAGCCGGCGCGGGCCCGCGCGTGTGCCGGCCACATCGCGGGCTACACCTGCGTCACACAGTGGGCCAGCTTGTCCAGCTCGGCTTGCAACGCTTGCCGCTTCTCACTTTCTTGACTCAGCTTGGCTTTTAAGTCTTCTATGGCTGTGTTGAAAACTGTGTTTTGTACTTCTATGAGCTTCTCCAAATTCGTTATCTGTGGAGGAAATGTTGAAATTATTCATACTGTACGCAGAAACCAAGGTAACCGACATAGCCCGAAGAAATTCCAAACTTAAGTGGCAGTGGTACCATGTGGTGCCGGAAGTAAAAGAATAGCACCATCCCATTGCTTCCTATGGGTGTCGTAGAAGGCGACTAAGAGACTTACTAGAGAATGGGCAGCAGCGTTCTCTATGCATTTGACCACCAACGTGCGATAGCCAACCCGCCTGCCAAGCATGGCGATTATGTCAATACCCCCCTTTTGGGGAAAGCCTATGTCCAGCAGAGGACGTCTTTCGGCTGAAGTGATGAAGTGGCAGTGGGCAGAGCACATTGCTCGCAGAACAGGTGGCCGATGGGGACGAAAAGTTCTGGAGTGGCGACCGCGTACCGAAAGACGTAAACTTGGAAGGCCAACCACAAGGTAGACCGATGACCTTGTGAGGGCCGCAGGAGTCCACTGGATGTGGGAAGCACAGAACCGATCGCTGTGGCGGAGCTTGGGGAGGCCTATGTCCAGCAGAGGACGTCTTTCGGCTGAAGTGATGAAGTGGCAGTGGGAGAGCACATTGCTCGCAGAACAGGTGGCCGATGGGGACGAAAAGTTCTGGAGTGGCGACCGCGTACCGAAAGACGTAAACTTGGAAGGCCAACCACAAGGTAGACCGATGACCTTGTGAGGGCCGCAGGAGTCCACTGGATGTGGGAAGCACAAAACCGATCGCTGTGGCGGAGCTTGGGGAGGCCTATGTCCAGCAGAGGACGTCTTTCGGCTGAAATGATGATGATGAATGACGCAAGACCTTATTACAGCCCAATAGGGTATTTTACTGTAATTGAGAAAACATCTAAAATATATTATTGAGATAGCTTTGGCAAAAAGCAGTGGGAAAATGTTAGTTTTAGTTCAGGAAATAATATAATAAATTTGAAAATTAAATTCAAAGATTCCAGTTTTTTTTTATCTGTTTTGAACACCATGAAATAGTAGCCGCTCAGGTTATTACGTCAAACCGCTGTATGAACTAATCAACTGAACAACTTTGACTTTTATTATTTTCGTAACCAAAGTAATTTTTTATTCAAATAATATCTTACATTCAGGAACAGCAAACCAACGATAAGTGGAATAGTAACTTTTTTTATATTATTAACAATTATCATACAAAATATCAGCGCAATTTGTTTACACAGCAAACTAACGTCATACCTACAGAGCAATATGGCGTCCACGGCGTCCAACGTTTTCGTTAAATTACGCGCGAAATGTGAAAATGTAAAAATATATGCATTTTTATGGCACTAATCGATTAAATAAAAAATGACTAAAGCTTTTCTTTAAGTATTTAAAATAGAGTCTTATTGCCTTGAAATAAAATTGAATTTTCTTTAATTCGATCGACGGTAGGTATGGCAAAAACATAAATTTTGAAGAAAATAGTTTTTTAAAAGGTCCTGAAATCGGTTCAATGGTTAGTTACGAATCATTACCTTGTATATTCTTGGCTCGCTCCATCGTAGACCTCATCTATCGCTTTACATCAAGCGAGAAGGAGGTCAAGAGATAAAAAAAATGATAGAAACAAATCCTTTACTACTTACCCTATTATTGAGCTGCGCAATCAACGCGTCGTTGGTTTCAACTTTTTCCGTTCTGACGGAATTCATTCGCCTCTCCAACGTCCCCGAGCTGGGTTTGTCACCGCTAACGGCATTCGAGGGTATTTTCTCTAATGACTTCTCTATCCTCTCGATAGTGCTCGTTTTGCTTGTCTGCCTGGTGACAGCGGTGACCTCGGGCATGAAGGGGGCTTTGTCGGGTTTTGTGTTGGGGGACTTGTCGGGGGCCACGTGTGCGGACAGCAGGCTGGCCGACAGCATGCTGGCTGCGGGGGGCGCGCTCGTGGGCGGGGCGGGGGGCGCGCTCGTGGGGGGCGCGGGGGGCGCGCTCGTTGCGCTCGTAGGGGGCGCGGGGGGCGCGCTCGTGGGCGGAGGGGGCGCGTGGGGCTTCTTTATCTCGTCCAGCATCGACATGATCGTGCGACCTGTCAACCAATAACAATTCAGTAGAAGTAATAATTTGTCCGCATAAGTATACAACTTTCTGATCCTAAGCGATGCTCTTTAAATGTCTTGGAAATGAAATCCTTCAAAACTATAGTTACTTCAACAAGCTTGCTTCACGCCTGTATTAGGCAGTAATAAATGCTATGTATTGTTTGCCAAAGAGCGATGGAACGCAGCATTCTGGGTGTGAAAAGACAGGATAAGATTCGGAACACCACGCTGCGTTCCAAAACAGGCATAAAAGACGTAGGCAAGAAGGCTGCCAGGCTGAAATGGGATTGGGCGGGTCACATCGGCCGTATGCAGGATGACCGCTGGGCAAAGATCTCAACACAATGGGTGCCTGAAGATGGACGACGCCGCCGCGGTCGGCCCAGAAAGCGGTGGCGAGATGACCTGGATGCGTACCGCGAAGGCTGGTTCGAAGTGGCGCGGGAAAAGAGTTCCTGGAAGGATTTGGGGGAGGCCTTTGCCCAGCAGTGGGACAGTATAGGCTAATAAAAAAAAAAAAAAAAAAAAAAATTGTGATATACCTGCAGCGGTGGGTGATTGTACGGGTTTGACAGCGTGTGACTCGGTGTCGCGGGGTGCGGGCGTAGCGTCCTTTTTTGAGTCCAACGAATGACGAACTTTTGTCTGTAATAATACAAGATATGATTAATAATATCCACTACTTATGACACAAAAATGATTCTAACATGGATCTATAACATTACCTCCTCAAAGCTCTCCATTATTGACATCCGACTGCTAATCGATGACGTGCTTTTAGACATTTCCATAGAATGAGTTGATCTCTTTTCTTCTAGACCACAGTCTAGGATTCTGAAAGTAAAAAATTAGATTCAGAATAAATGGTAAACTATACTTACAATACAATAATGACAAAATGTTAAAATTACAAGGTTTGAACACTGCTAAAAGCCAACAGACACGCCACTCGTTTTTTTTTTTCAATCCTTCTAAAGTAAATTGTTTATCTGCAAATTCGACCATCAAAACCCTCACAGTCTTATTACAAAAAAATGCTTAAGTCCTGGTTTAAACCAAGACTTATAAGTCTTGGATTGTTACGGTACTAAAGTCAGTACCAGGATCAACTTGCGTCTTTATTACAAAACAAAGACTATCTGAGGATCAGTTAGTACCAAAGAAGGTCCATGGTTCAAATTTTATCTACAGATAATAAACAAAAATGGCATTCTTTCATTCATTCATTCGGGCTTTATTTGAAACCACGTTCCGTTTCTATAAATATTGTTACTAGAATAACACTTGAAATGATTAAATAATTATTTAACAATACAAGAATACATCATAAATTATTCTATGTTTAGGTTACAATATATTGAACAAGTCCCACTTGTACTTTTGACGTGCTTTTTATAATCAACTTGTCATATATTAGTAACACCTCTGGCGTGAAGTGGAATGCATTAAATTCGGCGGCAGCGTCACGTGCGTAATTTGAGACGAATGTTTACGTTGCGTCCGTTTTAATAAATAAATGCAGTTTTGCTGACAACTAGTTAAATCAAACCATGCAAATCAGCTATGAATCTATGAATAAAACAATATTATTAGGTACCTAGTACATTATTAGGATTTTGTCTAATGTTATAGTAGCATCGACCAGGGTATCTATTTCATGTCGAGCCCAGTTGCGTTATGCGCAAACCACTTGCACTTCAGGACTCAATGGGCATCCTCGAGGGTCGTGGGATAAGTCTTCACATAAAACATCCACTATTATTTGACCAAAACGTTTTGTAAACCCATTTTAATATCTAAAATCTTCGTCAGTCAATTCGAAAAAATTAACACGATGGCGATGTCTGTAAGATCACTGAGACGTCTCCAGCATATCCAAATCATCCAAATCCATCAAGTCAATCACATAAATATCCATTTCTATCGATTTTTAAATAAAAAGACACAAATATAATCAACGCTAACCTCAAATCCAAAGATAAACTAGGGGTCTCAGCGGACTAACTTTGGTACCACAGATAGTTCAAGAACTAGAGATAAACTTCATTTTATAATAACGTTTTATTTAGTCATGGTTTAAACCTAGTAACAATCACAGTACTAAATTTAGATCGCGTTTTGTAATAAGACGGAAACAGTCTTATTACAAAACAAGATTTATTTTTCGGTGCATATTTAAACCTTCAAACCATTTTGAAGAGGAATTTTGAAGTTTTATCCCAACAAAGTTCAAGTTCCAAACACAAAAACTGAGTTTAAACCCGAAGATGTTTTTTATTTTAAACTTTAACCCAGTCGAAGTGAGGTTCTTAATACCAAAACTGGCTCAATAGTTTATTCTTGGACAAAAGTTAGTACTCGTTTTGTAAAAAAGTCCCCTTTACCTGTCCGTACTGCCGCTTCCCGCCTTACTGGCGACGCCCATTTCTGGCCCTGAGAGGCGCGACTTGCCATCGGCTATGAAGCTGGTCTTCTTGGCCTGGTTCAGCTTTAGTTCCTCCATCCACGGCGCCTTATGTTTCTCCCACTCGCGAGTCCGAGGTTTGATCTCTTCCGCCGCTTCGGGAAGCTCCGTCCGTACCGCTTTCTCTGGTGGTTTTTCGGCTGTAAGTAAAAGATGTTTTTATGTATTTATTAATCGTTGTACATAATAATGGAAATATTAGGTCTTTACCTATGAAATTGCCGTTCTGCAGTACTGGCCATTTCAAATCAAAATAATTTTTGTTTGGCTAAGAATTCTAATTTCAAAATAATTTTATTTTAAAAACATGGTTTTTTTTTTCTAAAAGTAGTCATTTCTTTACTGATTAGTGTTACATTTTCATCGCATTTCAATCTTTTTCGTCATCATGGATACGTTAAAAATTCGAGTAATTATGGAATATGAGTACCGTCGTGGCAGCAACGCGGCACAAGCGGCACGCAACATCAACGACGTTTACGGAGCTAACACTACAAACCAACGCACCACCTGTTATTGGTTTGCTCGCTTCCGTTCTGGAAATTTCGACCTGAAAAATGAACCTCGCGGTCGTCCGAAGACTTTGGTCGACAATGACGAATTAAAGGCGATTGTGGAAGCTGATGATACACAATCTACGGCTGAATTAGCAGCAGCTTTCGACGTTAGCGTCAAAACAATATTGGTCCATTTGCGTCAAATTGGCAAGGTAAAAAAGCTTGACAAATGGGTGCCCCACGAACTCAATGATCGCCAGCGCGAAGTACGCGTCGAGACGTGCCTTGCACTGCTCAACAGACACACAAATGAAGGAATTTTGAACCGCATTGTTACCTGCGATGAAAAATGGATTCTGTTTGATAACCGTAAGCGCTCAGCAAGTTGGTTGGATCCTGGTTCAGCACCTAAACAATGCCCTAAACGAAAACTTACCCCTAGAAAAGTGATGGTCACTGTTTGGTGGTCTAGCGCCGGTGTGATTCATCACAGCTTCTTACCAAACGGGGTGAGCATTACTGCAGATGTGTACTGTGAAGAACTGAACACAATGATGGAGAAGCTGGCGCATCTCCAACCAGCATTGGTCAATCGCTCGTCTCCGCTGCTCCTGCACGACAACGCGCGACCTCATACTGCACAGCAGACGGTCTCCAAGTTGCAAGAACTGGGGTTGGAAGCTCTCCGTCATCCGCCCTACTCACCAGACCTTGCGCCTACAGACTACTACTTTTTCCAGAATTTGGATAACTTCTTGGCGGGAAAAAAATTTAATACCCGAGAGGCAGTACAAAATGCCTTTGAAGAATTTGTTGCCTCCCGTCCAGCTGATTTCTTTAAGAAGGGCATCAATAAACTGCCACTGCGATGGCAAAGATGCATTGATTGCATGGGTGATTACTTCGATTAATACAAATAAAAAATTCATGAAAAAAATTCGTTTAAATTTTTTCATACAAAACGGCAATTTCATAGGTAAAGACCTATTATCTGGATGATAGATCGATTTATCGCCCTCGAAAGCCCATACATACTAAATTTCATGAAAGAGCTTTGCTCGGTTTTTTTTGTTGGGGTGCCTTAATGCACATGTCACAGTGACATTTAAATTCTCAATAAAGTTCGAATGACAACAATTTTTTTTTTTTGTTTCATTCGTTTTCGTTTCTATAGCAAAACCCAACCCATGCGTAAAGTATTGCCAGTTAATTTAATGTGACCCAATAAACTTATAGTACATAATAAACAATAATGTATCCAATGTCCTGTAAATAGCCGCCGCGCCTGTGGTACTTTGGTCTAGATATCCGTTATCAATCTTACATACTATTAATTTTATATCTGATACCAATTAAGTGTGGACTGAATGTTAAAGAAGAACTTACTGTTATCAATATGTTTTTATTTTCAGTTTTAAGTAATATACACAGTAACAGATTTGCAGTTCATTATCATCATCATTTCAGCCGAAAGACGACCACTGGAGGACTTTTGGCATTCACCAAGCACCGCCGCTTTGACCGGTTCTGTGCTTGTCGATGAAGACATCGGGCCACCTTGTGGGTGGCCTTCCAACGTTATGTCTTCCTATACGCGGTCGCCACTCCAGATCCGTCAGTTCTGCGAGCAATGTGCTCTGCATGTTGCTAAGTCATTTACCTTGGTTTTACGGATCTTTACATTTATGATTCGATTGCGTATGGAAATTGCAAAAGTAGCCCTCCCCATTGCCTTCTTGTGAGTGACCATATTTCAGTGTCATAGGTTATCACTGGCAACACACCACCGACTTCAAACACTGCGGTATGTGGGACGACAAGATATTTCGTAGCGATTGGAAGTTAAAACTCATTAAATGCATAGAGAGAGAACAAATAAACAAAGACAATCAAACCATAACCCCGAAAAAGCAGCAAGTTTTACTTAATTTTCATACAATCGATCGTTTGTGTGTAACGCATTTCGTTTAAAAAAGTTTTACGCAAAATTAGGCATTGTGTTTCAGTTGGTTGTAAATAATAGCTATTCTATGTGCATGATGGAGTTTGTATTGGCCAAGGTTAGCAGAGACAATCAATTATTAAGATGCCTGTCTATCGGAGCGGAGTCGAGCGGAACACTATAACCATTGCAGATAAAAACAATGCACGCGTCATCCTTAAAATATTCCTGGAAGTTGCTGCTAAGATGAATTTATTTATACTAGTGGTCACCCAGTGGTCGAAATTAGACCATAACTATTTTAAAACTGAATGTATTCAACATGTTATCTTTATGCACTTCTTCTCTATGTAATCTTTAACTGTGCCAAATTTCATACTCCGCTGTCCGCGTAATATTCGTAAAAAGAGGTGCAAAGTTGTGGCTTCACGTATTCATCTATTTATATTTGAAAGTTGCACATTGGTCTCGCTTTTCTAAGGATTGTTACTGCGCAAGCCATTTGCCCAAAGGGATTATTTTCGGCAATAATGACGAACTTCCAAACAAACTTTAGGCAATATTTTTTTTAAACCTTAAGATTTATCAGGTTAAGAAAATAGGGAACCTTTATTGTCAAAATTAATGCTTAAACCTGAGCTTTCCGACCCGTCTTGAATACAGCTATTTACAGTATTACTGCTCATCCCAATAACATCCCCATTACAAAATACGCATATCGACGAAAAAAGTGGGTAGTATTTACTACCCACTTTTCTCGTCGCTATGCGTACCTCGCTATGCAAACTATTTAAGTCACAGCAATACAATGTGGGTCAAACAGAATTCCATTCATGATAGAGATAAGTGAACGCGCTTTATACATGTTGGGTGGCAAGTAATCGGTGCAGTTTATCTTAGGTTAGATATTAAATTGATTTATGTGGACAAACATTCTAGACTATATACAGAAATAAAATTGAAGTAAGTATTATAATTACTTACTAAATGCATATACGAAACTTATAAAAAAAACATTTTTGGGTGTCTGTCTGTTCATTTCAGGTTATCGAAAAAGAATTAGGGTTCCGCGTAAAACAAAACTCATGAAATCCATTATACATTTTCACTCGTAAACACACTGAACGTATTACGATAAAGAAAATTGACTAAAAATTTCCAAACACATTGGATATTCGGCAACTCATATTGACGACAATGAGAAATATGAAATGTTTGGAGCAATCAGAAGCAATATTCCCAAAAGAATTTCCGCATTTTATTGTTGTTTTTCCAGATTACATCCTTCATTAGCTCCACTTAATTGATCCATTAGTCTTTCCGAGCAAAAATTGCTCAATAATTGCCCGAGTAAGAACACCTTAAGGTACCAAAGTGACGAATACTAGCTACATATATGAGGGGGAAGCGCCACGGTAGCCCACGCAATTTAAATTATAAGTTCATTTAATCCCATTCAATAATTTAATGAAAAAAGAAACATTTGATGGGATTAAATGAACTTACGAGAGTTGCATTGATGAGATAGAGCCATACGTGTTACGGTCACGAATTATATTACGTTCAACATACAGCGTAAGCAACCTAAGACAATTTGTATTTCGCAAGCTACTTTTGCGCATCTATAATCACTGATAAAGAGAGAATATTGGGACCACCTTTTGTTATATTCATTTGATGCGTTATAAATGATTAAAAAGAAAGATTACCTTCGTGTCCGTTGCTTAATCCTATTAGTTGTGGTGTATCTTCGCGGAGTGCTTGACTAGGTGGCCGGCGTCGAGGTGCTTTTACTCTGAAATTTCAATACATATTTTTAGTTTCGAGAAACCCTCGGGGCACCCAAACCTTACACGGATGTTCTCAACAGACCAGGAGATATAGCTAACTTCTGGAGGGAGGTGGGCCGGTTGGAATTACCACCTACGGCCGCCATGGCTCACGCACAATAGTCCACGTAAAGGACTAAGTGAAGAACCACACCAAATAACATAGAACAACGGACTCGTATGGCAGAAAGTTTAGGCGCTACTACATAATTTTTATCATTGGTCTGAGGTACTGGTACAACGAAACGACGAGAAAACACCGATTTAATCACTAGTCCCAGAGTTTTCTGTTCAGGGTCATGGTCCAGATATGGGATCCGGAGCAGTATGTATTTAGCCACAATCATCTACCCAGCCTTTTTCCCAACTATGTTAGGGTCAGCTTCCAGTCTAACCGGATGCAGCTGAGTACCAGTATTTTACATGGAGCGACTGCCTATCTGACCTCCACAACCTAGTTACTGGGTAATACGATACCCCTTGGTAAGACTGGTTTAGACATTGGATTTAGCCACAATTTAAGTCCCTAATTGCCCATTGCATATTTTGTAGTGTACTTTGTTTTGTTGTAATGTATTTTTTTGTGGTGTATATTTAAATAATGAATAAAAATAAAAGTTTATTTTTCTCTTCGTTCAAGCACAAACTTCTTGCTAAACCTTTCAGTTCTTACCTGCCAGCTCTCGGGTCGTTGAGTAAGGAGTTCCGTTCGATGTGGTCGAATGTGTTGGCGTTGTTGGCGTTACTGTTGGCGTTGGCTATTGGCGTGGTCTTGCTTGGCGCGGCGCCGTCGGGTCGGTCCCACTCACCGCCGCTACTGCTACCGCTGCTTGATACTGTCGTTGATGAAGATTTCTCTCTGGAAATATAGTAACGAACATAAAAACAGTTATACAAGTGTAGACTGGCAGAACACCCTATAGGCTACAGCCTAGTAGAGTAGTAAACTTCTTTGTTAAGAGCTCGTCCGGGAAACTATATCGCCATATCTATTCCTGTCGCTTCAGTTTGAAGGGCAAGGGTACCAGTTTAATTACACATAGAATATTCCTGCTCAATCACTAGGATTGGATGGGCATCTACGATTAACGTTGTTTTGTTTTACATAACTTTTTAATGTTATTTTTTACGGTACGTGACTATTTATATGTAGAGTAAAACTTACTTATCTGTAGACGATAGCATTTTATTCTTGAGCCCACTGAACAACCCGCCCACTCCTGACGTGGGCGTGGGACTCTTCTTTAATGGCACCGGGGGTTTCTTCACCTGAAATACATTACAATATTATTATATCTTCTTAATTTCTTAAAGCAGGTTAAGCCGTTGGTCTCGATTGTCATTTGCAGATCTATGACAGTCGTTGCGGGTCGTCAGAAGCCCGAAAGTCCGACAACCAGTCTTACCAAGGGGTCCAACCCAGTTACTGGGTTGTGGACGTCAGATAGGCAGTCGCTCTATGAATAATACTGGTATTCAGCTGCTTCCGGTTAGACTGAAAGCCGACCCCAACGTAGCTGGGAAAAGGCTAGGCAGATGATGATGATGTTCTTATTTTATTAATACAGATTTTAGCAATTGATCGGACACTCCAATAAGTCCCAATTGACGTTATCTCAAAAATATACAAGTGCATACACTCGTAAATGATCAGATTACTTAAATATAAATACAAGTTGGATTGAAATTGGGAACTAATAAGCGCTGTCTTGCACATATTTAGCCAATCAAGGACGGCACAACACGATTCTGAATAATTTATATAACTGGTGTATTAACAATGACGCTAAGCTGTCATACTTTGTTCACATCTAAGTGAGCATAATAGCTTAGTTTTTAACTAAAATATTTATCAGCTCTTAAGGCGCGGTAAGATATACATTTTTAAGTAGGTAACTATTTGATTATAGCGCATCGCGGCACATAAGGTTCACAACTGTGATGCGTACGACCTTCAATTCGTTGAATCGATTACCCACCAAAATAAAAATAAAATGCATTTTAATTAAATTAAAAAATAAATGCACAACTCAGTGAAATATTTTTTATTTATTTCTTTCTTTCTTTCTTTAGTTGATTGAATTCCCTAAATTATCATTACATAAAATTAGATAGTTTACGCTAAATATTGGGAGAATTATGCGACGAAACATATTTATTGAGGTCTTGTTTTACGATTGTTTTATCATTATACTATTTTATGTTTATGATATTTTGTAAAATATGATACGCCTAACTGTGCGACAAAAACTAAGCGTTTTACGGTGTCCTACTAATTTGAGGGTTGGGTTATTTATTATCATTAGAAGCACCCTGGTTAGTTGGTGTGAAATAAATATGAAAGTAATACGGGTAAATGTTACCGTCTACTTTCCCAATCCAATCAGGTATATCTTAGGTTGCAAACACGATGTATTCGCAACCGATTTACGTATGCAAATAAATGCAATAACCTCACCTGTTCCAAAGATCCATCGATGACGGTCTCACTATGTATAATCTTCTCCGACTCGCTCTTATTTGTGTGCGTGACTGTACTTTGTGTACTCGAATCCTTACTGATTGTGTTCTCTTTGTGCACGCTGGAAACATAAAAATAGTCGTAAAAGAAACGTCATGTAAACACACCTAAGGCGTCGTGTTTTACGATGAATTCCTTAAGAGAATTTATTGGCAAACCCGTTAGTCTTCGGCCCACTTTAAATGACTGTATTCAATACGGAATCGTTCAAGTTTTTTGCTGTCGTTGTGATTAACATAATACGTATTTACATATTATAATCAGATATTAAAGTATAATAAAGGCATTTCTCTAATATGCCTTTATTATACATACAAAAAATAATCTGCTGTTTCATAAAAGTGCAATACCTACTCGGTTAAAATGTATGGAACAGCAGATTTATTTTTGTATAACCGACGAAAAATCTCTGCGCTGGGGGGTCTATAATGATATGCTGATATTCATGGTTACAGTTTGCGCACTGGTTAAAAACTTATCCTGTATAAGGAAAAACAAAACACAAGAACTCAAACTAAACATCACATTATCACTTCACTCAACAGATGAAATGATTAAACTAGGAGATTCTTCTGTGCAAAAAGTAAGACTGTCTGATCTAATCGAGTCCGTTTACTAACAAAATCTATGTAGGTCGCCATAACTAACTCTAATCTCTCGCTTGATAAGAACTATAGTAAAAGATTAAAGTAAAATACCTTATTTTAGACGTGGTCAGTTCCTTGACGGAGGCTGTTTTCTCAGAGTACTTGTTTGTTAGAATGGGGTAGATAGCGTTCGTGGTCTTGACCGGCGGTCGATCTGGTTTCTTCTCTTCCAATTCTGTCGATACTGTAAGTAAATAATAGGACACCTTAGTATTGCTGCCAAGTTAAATGTTTTCCTCACGAGCAAAGGCGTCAATTAAATTTGTATTTTCCTTCTAAATTACTATCTGGCCTTCATAAATTTATTGCTGTGTCAGTAATCTATCGATATGACAGTAATTTTAATTTCACACAATTTTTCAAACAATTTTTAAACGGAAAGTTTGAAATAATTGGTATTATATTTTAATAGAAATATTCTGAAATGAATTCTGTTTCACCCCCTAGTAATATTTATTCACACTCACACATTTTGGAAAATAAATTTTGTTCACTTGAAAACATTTTTCTAAACTGCAACATTATTATCAAAAATACTTGTTTTTAAATGTCATTCAACTAAAAACAGTAAAAAAAACTACGCATCAAATATACACTTCATTATTCCGATATCAATTCCTTAGAAGAGATCACACAAACCACACAAAAGTCTCACATACATAAATAAAACTTTGAACAAACCCGACTCACTTTCAAAAACCATTTTAAAGAATCACAATACCGAGGAGATCAGTGGACCAACGTGCAACATTAGTGTTACACCAACGCGGTTAGTGAGGCAACTAGTTATAAAAACACAGTGTCGAGACACAGCGTGCTGTGGCAAGTTACGCAAAATCACGACTCCGTCCGCAACCTTCATGAGAAATGTCAATAGCAGAACATCGAATACTAGAGTGGGCGGTGTTTACCAACAGCTTTGCGTGTGTTAGTGCGCTCACGACTCTACTAGTACTTCGCGCGCAAACCTGAAGGTACAATGTTATTGTTTAGACGGCTATAGGTAAGTAAATGAGATTCGAGTTAATATTACGTCCGTGGAATTTCGTGCCCCTTCTCCGTAGGTACCTACTACGCTTTGGAATGGGCAACTAAGTTTATCTTCCTGATTGACCCTTGTCATTACAAAATTGCCTATAATTGGTTTATTTGAAATAAACGCTAGTTTGAGTATTAGGAATGTCCGAAGTGTTAATATTTCAAGAATGCGCCTCCATTTGCTACTTACATTAACGCTTGACCATAACAGTCTACAAAATGACAAAATTACGCTCTTATAATATAAGCATCCGTTTAGAACATTTAATTTTAGGGACTGACTTCCAAAAAAAAATTTTTAATATCAAATAACACAAATTACACAAATCAATCAGGTCAATCGGTTTATATTAGCCATGAACTCAAATAACAGAGTAGGTCCAAAAAAATAGACCAGAGTTTTTCTTCATCTGCATACATCAATTGCTGCACGCCAGTTTCGATACGCATAAATTAGTGATATTGCGTGTCTTGCAAACGATTGCATTCGGCCAGTGTTACAAACTTTACGTCATCTTAGATTATGTTATTCTACTGTATTATATGAGTTTGTTACCGGACTTATTAGTAACCTTGTAATATATTAGCGTGTATGATACATTAAAATCGTGCAAATATCGACAGTAGTGTTAATTAGAAAGTCAATTTGATCACGTAATTAGCGTAACAGATTTTTAGTAAAAAAAAAACTAGTTTTAAAATTAACCTAATAACTTCTTCAACGAGAGGGGCTAAGTAATATATAAGCCGCACGGGTTCATCGTTCAGGTTAATCTGCGCTTGCCGCCGTTGATCCGTGGATGGGTGAACATCTTTACATACCAAGACTCCTCCGTGCCTCGGAAAGCACGTTAAGCCGTTGGTCTCGGCGGTCATTTGTGGATCTTTGACAGTCATTACAGGTCGTCAGAAGCCCGAAAGTCTGGCAAACAGTCTTATCAAGGAGTATCGTTTTACCCAGTAGTTGGGTTGTGGAGGTCAGATAGGCAGTCGCTCCATATGAAATGCTGGTATTCAGCTGCAACCGGTTAGACTGGAAGCCGACCCCAACATATATAAAAAAAAGCTAGGCAGATGATGAACTTCTTCAACGACTATGTACCAGTGCAGAAAGAAAAAAATCGAAGACAGCAACCCTTTAAGGTCAGGGTAGCCCTCCAAATTCTAATTTTCTTACTTTTTTCGAATTTGTAGATCAGTGTCAGGTTGTATGTTGATTAAAATATGATTCACGACCGAAACAAATATGGGGTTTACAGAATTAAACTAACTCTACTCTAACTTCATTTAATCCCATAGAATGACTATGTATTTCGTAAAAAAAGACATCATCTGCAAATGGCGCTAAAGCGCTAAGGTAACCCACTTTAGCACTTTCAAATGTTATTTCATTGCACTTTTTATGTCAACGACAGAAAATGCGCAATCTCCCTGCTGCCCCAGTCCCGTTAGTCAAAAAGTCTTAAAAAACAGACCTGGAAAAAAATAAAATAAGGGACCATCCATTAAATACGTCACAGGTAAAGGGGGGCCTGGCAAAGAAATGTGACTGTGTGACAATGGTCAAAGGGGATCAAAAGCTTTATGACGTCACATGTTAAAATCTAAAATAGTAAAACTCAAACCAAAAACTTTGTTAGTTACTCGATTTATATATATAAGGCATCTTATATCTACAATTTTTGAATTTGTGTTAATTTTGTTAAAGATTACATATTTTTAATTTAAATTAAAAAAAAAACTGTAATTTAAATTTAACTACTTCGAAATAAAAAAAATAAAAATTTGTGACATCACATAAGAGGGGAGGGGGTTCCTCAAGTGTGACCACTTGTGACAAAGGCCGGAGGGGGTCAAAAAACCATAATGTTTTTCTGACGTATTTATTTATGGATGGCCCCTAAAAACAAGAAGGTTAGTACCTTGCAAACAAATCCAGAGCGAATAAACAGCAAAACTTAATACACTGTTGTGTTCGGTGTCCTGAGTTTTAACACGTAATGTTCCTCTAAAATCTGACATCACTTATTGAGTGATCATTGCCTATTACAAAACGAGGTTTTAGTTTAGCATCGCAACAACACATAAGTTGTTTAGGAGACAGAGTACATCATACTATAAATAAAATTCAAGGTGTGTGTAATGATTACATCAGTTATCTGTCATTGTACTTATACAACGAGAAAAGGATTTATGTGCTTATAGTAGTGCATGGCGATCTGAAATCGATTCATCGCAGAATCGATTTTTTAGACCAATCGATTTAAAGTCCTGAATCGATCTAGTGAATAGATATTTTACCCTTGAAAATCGAGATTCTATTTTATTTACAACTAAATAAATCAAAGTATCAGTTATCCAAAAAGCCATTTATTTCGCAAAATTGGTTGTATAAAACAATTTTGAAAAGATATAGTTTACAGTTCCCAGTGCTTATCTAATACCCAAGCTTTTCAGGAACAACAATCTGTGTAGTCTACTTAAACTTTAATTCTTTTAAAAATGATAAAATATAGATTATTATGGCGTCCTTTTTGTTTTCCACTATGGGAATTATATTGCAAATACGAACTCGAATAGTAAATCTAAAAAATATCGATTTTTGGAAAATCGATCATTAGGCCTCGATTTTTTTGTTAATCGATTAATCAGATTTCGAATCAAATCAAGAATCGTTCTTTTTCGGAAAGAGTCGCCATCCCTGCTTAGAAAGTAGACACTACCGCACTCTAACTTGATTGTTTAGAAATAAACAATGTGTGACTTAATTTAATCTTTAGTAAACTCAGTTTTGTTCTTTTATTCGTGCATTCGACGAAGATAATTATGTGTTTAAAAAACGAGCGTCAATTAATTGAAAAAGCGATAAAATCCAATCTGTGTGATGGCCTGGGTGACAGAACACAATCTCATCGTTTAATTAATTTGAGCTTCACAGACGGTATTATTTTTTACAAGTACGTAGTTGAAATTCTTAGCTCCCGGTAGCGGCCGACTGATTCTTAAAGGAACCAATAAGTATTTTAACAAATATCTATTGCTGCCAGATCTATACAGGTTGGCACATGGTGACAGTTTGCGCGTCGATGGAACATGTATATTTACACATATGAAATTTTATACATATGAAATCATAAAGAAGCAAATCAAAGCGAAGAAAAGAAAGAAAAAGAAAGAAGCGAATCATATGAAGCGTTATGTAATAAACTTTATGAATGCATGTGGTTTTTTTTTTTTTTTTAATAATGCTGAATTCATGGTTAGAAGTAAAGATAGAGAAGAGTAGGTTTCTTTTGTCGATCATCAAAACAAAAATCAACTGTTTCAAAGAAAAGTACAGTACTTACTACGCGGTCAAAATGTGAGGAGCAGCATTTTTTTTTAAACCGTCTATAAATTTCAACGCACGGGTGGTTCAGAATCATGTACTAACTCCACGGTAACAGCTCCCTGTATAAATAAAAATCCATTGCCGTGCGTTACTCTCGCAAAAAAAACGCGAAAATGGCTCAACCGATTGTGATTAAACTTTGGTATGTTGTTGTATGCGCGCCGGGGAAGGTGCCTAACAAAAATAATTTTTGCAAATCGGTCTATACAGGAAAAGTTTTTATCCAGTGCGCAAACTGTAACCATGAATTCAGCATATCATTCGAGACCCCCTACCGCAGAAATTTTTCGCAGGTTATACAAAAAAAAATCAGCTGTTTCATAGAAAAGTGCAATACCTACGCGGTCAAAATGTATGGAACAACTGATTTTTTATGCTGAATTCATGGTTACAGTTTGCGCACTGGATAAAAACTTACCCTGTCTTACCCTGTATATGACGGAGTTATGCCCGAACCTCCACCTAACTCCTAACCGTTAAAGAGTTGTACCTTCCTTCATCAGCTCAGCGTCATGACATGATGATGACCAAACGCAAATGTCTCAATAGCTTTAGAAAATAGATGGAAAACATTGTTATTACCTATAACATTTGAGGGTTGCTCTCGATTTATCTTGGATTCCATCATCAGGTCCTGACTTGGTGCCAATGGGACCACCTCTGGAGTATACTCTTTCAAATAAAAAAATAATTTTAAGAATCGAACCACAAATGAGGCAGAAATCGGTGAACATACATTTAAAAAAAATACCTAAAGTGGAACATGTAACCTCCTCCTTTTTTTGAATAAATAAATAAAAAAGTAAAATCATTCGAAGGATTGACCAACGTTGTGCTTTTGTAACTTATATTTACTATCATCATAACATACTGTAATTCCAACAAAACTTCCGCTGTTTCACATACGCGTAGGTAGTCCAAAGTCTGCCATTATGAAACTGGACAAAAAGTATCGTTATAACCACCAGATTGCCCAACAAATCAGAGATGGTAGTATGTTGCGGTTTTTATGCATAAAAACTAGAAAGATGCTTTCCATTTTCAATCATAATGACGTAAGCCCTTATAGTATTTGACGACGCCCACGCATGAAGGTGCAGCAAGCAGAGCAGATTAATCAGACTTGCATTCGTGATGCAGGCACAAGCCTCTAGACTACCTTGAATACTACCAATTATTAAGTTTGAAGACCCCTTTGTTTATGTATTAGTCACTAGCTTTTGCCTGAGGCTACGTTCGCGTGTAGGTCGAAAATTAACCCGCGGAAACGTATGTTGCCGTCCTTTAACTAGAAAGGCTTTAATCCTCACTTGGTCATTTTTTTCTTTTTAATAGAATCTAATAGAATTCGAAATTGTCTATCTTTCTGTCTAACAAACATTTTTACAATACATATCGTTCCCAAGATATGAAAAACGACTGACATAATTTACTACTTACTTTTTTATTACTTAACGAATAACATAATTTTGGATAATTCCATCACTTGAAACACTTCTTTGCTAAATGTACTTTAAAATACTTTTACTGCCAGATGAACTGATTATTATCTAGTATCAATTGATATGTCCTACGATCAGTAACGTAAGTATCACAGTTTTTAATAATAACGATCCGCGCGTTTTTTGCCATTTTCTCGGAACCAACTTTTAGGGCTTATAAGCCTTTCTACTTTAAAGGACGTATTACCGGGATAAAAAGTATCTTATGTGTTAATCCAGGTTATAAACGATGTGTGCCCAATTTCAACCAAATCCGTTCAGCCGTTTTAGCGTGATTAATTAAGTAACAAATATTCAAACAAGTAAACACACAAACATTCACATTTATAATATTAGTTGGATTAGTAAGATAGGAAAATTGAATTTTTCAATGCTATCATATTATAATAATAGATCGAAATCATTATCGATAGGTACGATAAAGATCATAACTTATACTTTATTGACATTGTTAAAATACCGCTATACCAGCATTATTCATAATCTATTTATAGCACTTTTTCAATACAGTATGATTTAATAAGATGACTCTGTGCTGTGTACATATCTGCATTAATTACGTACCCTACACGCATACATATTTATACGTGTAATGCAAAGGGTATATCCATACCAAGGGCATGGCTTCTTTGGATGATATTAAACGATATTGAAAGGGTTTTTAATCCTATCTCTACTCTACATGTTCGGAAGTTTATGAGAATTTTTAATTTTTTTTTTTTCTCGAAATTTATAAGTTCTACTTTTATTTTTTAAATACGTAGTTTCTGTATTTCTTATTTTTATATTTTATGATTGAAGTTTTTATTTTTACTGTGTTTGTTGTTTAATAGCCCTGAATTGTCTCTTATCTTGTAGCTTGCTGTAATGATTACTATTTCTATTAATAATACATACTTACACGTGCTATCTATAAGTCAACCATTTATGACGGGGATCGGAACTGTTTCTCCTAAACACAGGTTACTTCGTAACCTATCTAGGAGAACAGTACGGCACCCACTAACTAGATTAAGAAACGTATGCCTTTACTTCATATTATGTTGCCTTGCCATGTAATCTAGTCCTAATTGAACAATAAACAATACCGAACTTTTCAAATTGAAATAAACACATCATTCGGAAGAGATTTATCGTGATATTGGCAAGTTATGTGGAAAGCAGTGGCGTAGCGAGGGGGGGGCGGAGGGGCGGACCGCCCCGGGCGCCACCATTAGAAGGGCGGCAAAATTGGAAAAAATATATCTTGTGCTATCACTGGCGGTCAGTCAAACAATAATTTTTTCAAGAAGCTAGGTTTTACCCACTTGCACATATTAAATGTCCCTCCCGCCCAAAAAAATTGTTGCAAATCACGAGTGGCGATGGCGGTCGGCCTTTGTTTGTGTCGGTCGGCCCTTGTATTTAGACGTGCACGGTGTTAAGGTGTGCGCGCGACGCGTATGCGGGCACGCACACTGTCACACCATGCGTATACACGTCCAACAATGACTATATAGCCTCTTGACTGCTCATAAGGGCGACTCAGGCTCACAACACGTAAATGAAATTGCACTTACGTTAGATGACATATGAGGGGCCATTTTAGTTTTGACCAGTAGGCCAATTCTCGTAAATACGAACGTTCACAATCTAGTCGCTGTCTCATCTCGGTGACAAACAAACGTCAAAAAATTGTCGAAAATTTAATGGAAACTCGCGGTTTTTTAAACAGATTGAGACTGAGATTAGACTGTGAACGTTCATAAAATTACGAGAATTGCTCCTCTGTTATTGGATCTCTGCACACGCAGTTATTTTGAAACCTATTCAAACATTTCTGCATACATAAAAACAATTATGAGTTCCTGTTCAAATAAATGGTGTAGGAAATCGTCTAAAACATCCAGCTATAAAAATGATGAACCCAGAATACAAGTGTAATTTCGGAGAAGAGCACAATGATATCGATGCGGATGACATCGAAATTGAGAGGGAGAGGTTACGCAATTTCATTGATTTGGCTGATGCTAAAGCTCAAGACAACGCCAAGAAAGGATCGCTCGAGCTTTTAGAATTTATTCAGCAATGCAACTATGGTATCTGCGCACTTAACATCGTAATAATGCTTCGAATTTTTTTAACGATAGCTATCAGTGTTGCTTCATGTGAACGCAGCTTCTCAAAACTGAAATTAATAAAAAATTACTTGAGGTCTACCATGAGCTTCATATGATTGAGTAATTTGGCCATGTTGTCGATAGAACATAGTGTGACAGACGATATTAACTTTGACGAAGTTATAAATGATTTCGCTGCGCGTAGTCCCGAAAAGTAGAATTTTAGACCGTTTATACTTAAATAAACGTTATTTTAATAGTGTAAATTGTTAACGTTTTTAACACAGTTATGTTACTTACACATGTACAGAGTACAGACGCTAGCACATCAAGCTACTCCAATCTGTCAAATTTCTTTGACAGATTTCAAACTTCATCACAAATGAACAAGGTTCATGTTCAATTGGGAAAATTTGACAGTTTGGGGTAGCTTGATGTGCTGGCGTCTGTACATGGTTTTTAAATAAATGTTTTTCGATCAATTCTTTCATTTCGTTACGTTTTTTCACACCAACACCAACATTATTATTTTTACGACGTCAAAGGGGCGGCAAATTATGAATCCGCCCCGGGCGACAGTGATTCACGCTACGCCACTGGTGGAAAGTTATTGACCTACGTAGTGCGGTGACACGTTTGTTATTATGTATTTAAAAAGAAACATATGAAACCGAAAATGTAGTATCAATTCATAGAGTATTTTATTTTGAGCTGAAACTATGTATGTATAGAGATTCTATACCAGGTGTTATCTTTAGTGCTTAAGGATTTCAATAGGGTTTCTGTTACACCCTGTATAACAGTAAAAGGCTGTAACCAATTTATTTATAGAGCCGTCCGTACCTACATTTTTTTTTTTTTTTTTTTTTTTTGGGTGGGAAATCATCAAATAACTTCTCCCGCTCTGGGTGGAGCAGGAGGGCGTGTCAGACTTTTACTGACTAAAACCCACCCGTGTTCCTTCAGTAGCCCTTAAGCCAGGGGCTGTGGTGTCTCTTTCGAACAAACCCGCACCCCTGGCAGGCATCGACCCTTGCGGGTCCCATCACTTTTTGTGCTGACATCTCTTTGAGGCGCGCGTGGAACACAACGCGCCGTCGACTTGGGCTTGGTCCTTACCGGACAGCGAGCTACCCATTACTCGCCGTCCGCAAGCCCACGCCTACGGTGGCCGGAAATCGGCCTGGGATTCCCGACGCCCAGGGCGTCTCCGTATCCTGCGACGGCTGGGGTCGCGAGGGCGCATATGCTGCCTCTCCCTCACGTGCGCCGCCTCCCTCTTCGCGAGCATCACTGCTTCGCTGAAGGAGGTGACGGCTCCCCATGCCCTCTCGCTCCGTACCATGGCCTGGACCAGGGCCGGACGCGAGAGATCGCCGCCGCCGATCGCCTCCACGAGGACACGGCGGTGCTCCGCCCAAGCAGGGCAGACCGCCACCGTGTGCTCCACCGTGTCCTCAGGGCGATCTTCGCAGTGGAAACACCCGGGCGTTTCCTCCCGCCCTATCCGAAACAGGAACCTCCCGAAACAACCGTGTCCGGTGAGGACCTGCGTCAGGCGGAAGGTGAGGACGCCATGCCGCCTCTCAAACCACTCCTCAAAGAGGGGACTTACCGCCGCAATCGTGGCGTGCCCAGCACTGGGTTGCGACAATCGCTCTCTCCATGTCACCATGAGATCCCGCCGGAGCTCTGTCCGCTGTGCCGCGATTTGCTGCGGCAGCGGAGTTACGCCCCGGCGTTTGGCCTCCTCGCGCCACTCCCAAATTTGCGCGAGGACCTTTGCCTCCAGATCCCATGGCGGTAATCCGGCAAGGAGGCCCGCCGCCTCGCCGGAGATCGTGCGATATCCCCGGATCATCCTGATCGCCATGACCTTATGGGACGCCCTCAACCGGCGAGCTGGTTGGCGCCTCAATGTAGGGTCCGTACCTACATTAATTTATTTTCTAGCTTCAACCCGCGTGGTGGAAGGTATGTCCAGCAGTGGACGTCTTTCAGCTAAAATGATCATGATGTAAAAAGTATCCCTATACCAAATTCCATCAAAATCGATCCTGCAGACGCAACAAATAGGCAGAGAAATAAAATTTAGGTTCCGTAAGTATTCTTTCATAAGCATCGAGTTAACAGGTGTTATTATGACATTAAAAACACGACACTTCTAATAGGTCTTTACCTATGAAATTGCCGTTTTGTATGAAAAAATTTAAACGAATTTTTTTCATGAATTTTTTATTTGTATTAATCGAAGTAATCACCCATGCAATCAATGCATCTTTGCCATCGCAGTGGCAGTTTATTGATGCCCTTCTTAAAGAAATCAGCTGGACGGGAGGCAACAAATTCTTCAAAGGCATTTTGTACTGCCTCTCGGGTATTAAATTTTTTTCCCGCCAAGAAGTTATCCAAATTCTGGAAAAAGTAGTAGTCTGTAGGCGCAAGGTCTGGTGAGTAGGGCGGATGACGGAGAGCTTCCAACCCCAGTTCTTGCAACTTGGAGACCGTCTGCTGTGCAGTATGAGGTCGCGCGTTGTCGTGCAGGAGCAGCGGAGACGAGCGATTGACCAATGCTGGTTGGAGATGCGCCAGCTTCTCCATCATTGTGTTCAGTTCTTCACAGTACACATCTGCAGTAATGCTCACCCCGTTTGGTAAGAAGCTGTGATGAATCACAACGGCGCTAGACCACCAAACAGTGACCATCACTTTTCTAGGGGTAAGTTTTCGTTTAGGGCATTGTTTAGGTGCTGAACCAGGATCCAACCAACTTGCTGAGCGCTTACGGTTATCAAACAGAATCCATTTTTCATCGCAGGTAACAATGCGGTTCAAAATTCCTTCATTTGTGTGTCTGTTGAGCAGTGCAAGGCACGTCTCGACGCGTACTTCGCGCTGGCGATCATTGAGTTCGTGGGGCACCCATTTGTCAAGCTTTTTTACCTTGCCAATTTGACGCAAATGGACCAATATTGTTTTGACGCTAACGTCGAAAGCTGCTGCTAATTCAGCCGTAGATTGTGTATCATCAGCTTCCACAATCGCCTTTAATTCGTCATTGTCGACCAAAGTCTTCGGACGACCGCGAGGTTCATTTTTCAGGTCGAAATTTCCAGAACGGAAGCGAGCAAACCAATAACAGGTGGTGCGTTGGTTTGTAGTGTTGGCTCCGTAAACGTCGTTGATGTTGCGTGCCGCTTGTGCCGCGTTGCTGGGCATAGGTAAAGACCTAATATTAGGTCTTTACCTATGAAATTGCCGTTCTGCAGTACTGGCCATTTCAAATCAAAATAATTTTTGTTTGGCTAAGAATTCTAATTTCAAATAAATTTTATTTTAAAAACATGGATTTTTTTTTCTAAAAGTAGTCATTTCTTTATTGATTAGTGTTACATTTTCATCGCATTTCAATCTTTTTCGTCATCATGGATACGTAAAAAATTCGAGTAATTATGGAATATGAGTACCGTCGTGGCAGCAACGCGGCACAAGCGGCACGCAACATCAACGACGTTTACGGAGCTAACACTACAAACCAACGCACCACCTGTTATTGGTTTGCTCGCTTCCGTTCTGGAAATTTCGACCTGAAAAATGAACCTCGCGGTCGTCCGAAGACTTTGGTCGACAATGACAAATTAAAGGCGATTGTGGAAGCTGATGATACACAATCTACGGCTGAATTAGCAGCAGCTTTCGACGTTAGCGTCAAAACAATATTGGTCCATTTGCGTCAAATTGGCAAGGTAAAAACGCTTGACAAATGGGTGCCCCACGAACTCAATGATCGCCAGCGCGAAGTACGCGTCGAGACGTGCCTTGCACTGCTCAACAGACACACAAATGAAGGAATTTTGAACTGCATTGTTACCTGCGATGAAAAATGGATTCTGTTTGATAACCGTAAGCGCTCAGCAAGTTGGTTGGATCCTGGTTCAGCACCTAAACAATGCCCTAAACGAAAAATTACCCCTAGAAAAGTGATGGTCACTGTTTGGTGGTCTAGCGCCGGTGTGATTCATCACAGCTTCTTACCAAACGGGGTGAGCATTACTGCAGATGTGTACTGTGAAGAACTGAACACAATGATGGAGAAGCTGGCGCATCTCCAACCAGCATTGGTCAATCGCTCGTCTCCGCTGCTCCTGCACGACAACGCGCGACCTCATACTGCACAGCAGACGGTCTCCAAGTTGCAAGAACTGGGGTTGGAAGCTCTCCGTCATCCGCCCTACTCACCAGACCTTGCGCCTACTGACTACCACTTTTTCCAGAATTTGGATAACTTCTTGGCGGGAAAAAAATTTAATACCCGAGAGGCAGTACAAAATGCCTTTGAAGAATTTGTTGCCTCCCGTCCAGCTGATTTCTTTAAGAAGGGCATCAATAAACTGCCACTGCGATGGCAAAGATGCATTGATTGCATGGGTGATTACTTCGATTAATACAAATAAAAAATTCATGAAAAAAATTCGTTTAAATTTTTTCATACAAAACGGCAATTTCATGGGTAAAGACCTATTATTTAATTTATTTGTTATTATTAATTTGAAGCTTTTCGCATATCTCCGGACCATAGGGTTGGACCTTTGGTAGTCATACGCGGGGCCGACGTCAATTCACAGAGGTCCTTTTGACTCTAGGTAAGTTTAGTGACAATTTACTTATTTAACCTCTGAATTTAAATGTCATTTATGTACTTGTATATTCGAGTAACCTTTCGATACCGTTGACATTCAGGAACTACAAAATCAAAATCAAAATCAAAAGTCATTTATTCAAATTAGGCTGAGAGTCAGCACTTTTCGAACGTCAAAATTACATAAGACAGTCCCCCAAAAACGCCCACCCTTCGACACTTCCTAGTGCTTTAGCTGGGAAGAAGAAGTGGCGCAACAAACTCCCCAGCAGCACAGCTGTCTGATAAGTTGGAAGAACTTGATTCTATACAGTAGTAAGTAATTAAATTTCATCAAAAAATGGAAATTTCAATATTAAAAATAAAAAAATGGTTTATACAGTCAAATAAAATATACAATGCTATGGAGTAACTCATATAACCTGTCAGTAGGTAAGCTAATTCTGGTGAAAGAACACAAACGTTGTCTTGAGTTAATCACAGCGACCAACAATTCTTATCGTTTAAGTAGTTGTTGATTGAATAGTATGCCTTCGAACAAAGATTTGATTTTACTTTAGCTTTAAACGCATTAAAATGTAAATCTAGCAAAAAAGAGGGAAGCTTGTTATAAAAGGTGATACCGAGCCCAACGAATGAGTTATGAACTTTATGAAGCCGGTGAAAGGGACCACGTAGTTTGTCCTTATTTCTGGTATTAATATTATGAATATCACTGTTTTTAGTGTATAAGTGTATATTTTGCCTAATATATAAGATGTTAGCGAAGATGAATTTGTGATGCCACCATGAGAATACCAATATCTTTAAAAAAATCTCTCAGAGAAACTCTAGCACCTAATTGGTAAATTGCACGTACAGCTCGTTTTTGCAGAACAAAAATATTTTGAATGTGCCCCACAGCAGAATGCCGTAGGACATAACGCTATGAAAATAACTAAAATAGACTAACCGAGCTGTATCAACGTCAGTGTATTGTCTTACTTTCCTGACGGCGTAGGCAGCCGAACTGAGCCTTCCCGTTAGGCTTGATATGTGTGATCCCCACTGAAGTTTGGCATCTACTGTTATGCCCAGAAAAACTGCCGAGTCTACAGTTTCAAGCACCTCATTTTCTAAGACGATGTTGGGTCCCAGATTTTTTACATTCGGCAAAGCGAACTTTATACATTTAGTTTTCTTACCATTGAGAACTAAATTATTCGTGGTAAACCAATCCGTAACCATTGAGAGTGCACTGTTTACGTCGTCAAAATCTTGTCTATTCCTGTCTACTTTAAAGATAAGAGAGGTATCATCAGCAAACAGTACAACGTCACAAATACCCTTTAAATAGAATGGTAAATCATTAATGTACACTAAGAATAAGAATGGACCCAGTATTGAGCCTTGAGGTACACCTAACTGAACTGGTAGCCCGGAAGATTTCACACCATTAATATCTACACATTGGAGCCTATTATTTAAATAGGAGTTTATTACGTTAAGCGCTTCATTTTGAACACCGTAATGACGTAATTTACGCAAAAGCGTGTCATGGTGCACGCAATCAAATGCTTTGGAAAGATCACAGAAAACTCCAATAGCATTTTGTGAGTTCTCCCATGCGTTAAATATGTGTTTCAGCAGGGCAACACCCGCGTCTGTAGTCGAACGACCTTTTGTAAAGCCATATTGTTCATCATGAAGGAGGCTATTTAAATTAAAATGTCTTAGCAACTGCTTGAGTATTAACTTTTCAAATATTTTACTAAATGCAGGTAAGATAGAAATGGGCCTAAAATTGCCAACGTTATTTTAATTACCCGATTTAAATAATGGTATGACTTTACACTCTTCATGAGGTCAGGAAACGTTCCTAAATCAACACATTTATTAAAAGTAATAGCTAGATAGGGGGCTACGATGTCGATTATGTTACTTAAAAGTTTAATAGAGATGCCCCAGTAATCACCAGTGTTTTTAGACTTAAGTGTGTTAAAAATATTAACTACATCACGAGGCGTTACATGTTCGAAACTAAATAAGAGACTACATTTGGGCACACTACTATGCAAAAGGTTTTCCGCTTCAGACGGAGACGAATTTAAGGTGCGAGTCGTAGTTAAAGGTATGTTGGCAAAAAACTCATTAAATGCCTCAGCTACGTCAGCAGCTTCATTAACTAATTTATGGTTGACTATAATCTCTAGTTGCTTTTCCTGTTTAACCGACTTACCCGTTTCATTATTAATAATTTTCCAAGTGGTTTTTACTTTATTATTGGAATTTTTAATTGTATCGCTTAAAAATTTTGATTTAGCAAAGACACAGATTTTTTTAAATAATTTTGAATAATTTCGGCCATACTCTAGAAAAGGACTATCAAACCTGTTTTTTTTTCAAACCATATAACTCGTATAGTCTCGCTCTACTTTTATAAATACCTGGAGTGGCCCATTGGTTGAAGCCAACGGAGGTGCCATTAATCTCAATGGTTTTGGTCTTGAAAGTAGATTGGTATTCTTTTTGCACAACTTCAAAAAGTGATCCAAAGATTTTATTAGGATTCTCGTGCTCTGTTATAGATGGTGTAATTCTATCAGCTACATTATTTTTAAATTTGTTGCAACGACTAGCTGTATATGGCCTGCATTCTACTTTATGCGGCTTTTTATGTAATGGTACAGGGAAGCTAGCCAATAATCCACAGTGGTCGGACGTCAAGTCAGATAATACTAATTTATTTTTGGCATCACAATCACTAAATATATTATCAAGACAAGTAGACGTAGAAGCCGTGATCCTAGTAGGTTCAAAAAACAAGTTAATTAAATTAAAAGACCTAAACAGATTAAGTAGTCTAATCCTTAATGGAGAAACATCTAAAATATTAATATTAAAATCTCCACACAAAATTATACTTTTGTTACTAGATTTTAACTTATTGAGTAAATCCTCCATTACCGATTCAAAACTAATAAAATCCCCAGAGGGTGAACGGTAAACGCAAATTATAATGTAACGCTCGAGTTCAACACAAGACAACTCAATAGTACGCTCAATAGAAAGATTAACTAAATCTAAACGTTGTTTACATTTCAACTTGTTTGAAACAAGGACTAAAGATCCACCGCGAATAGCAGTCTTTCTTACAAATGCACTTTGTACGGTAAAATTATCATCATTAATAAACACTACTTCGTGTTCTTTCAACCAGTGTTCAGTCAGACATAGCACCTGAACATCATAGTTCTCCAAAAATAAGCTTAACTCTAGCTCTTTGCCGGATAGACCCTGCATATTTTGATGAACAACATTCAACATAATATGCGGCTTATCTGTTGTCGCACCTAATAGTTTAAACTACTAGGCAGTAACAGTACGCGATGGTAAACTACAGGTATCAGTGTCATGGTGTAAACTGTATGCTAAGAGATTAGCAACTTGTCTCCTACAACTAGGTGGCAAATACATAGTATAATTTGTCAGCTTGTAATCAGAAATAAATTGATTACAATCAAAAAATAAAATGGCGTCACTGTGACGACTTGTCCTATTAAAAATTAACATATTTAAATTATAAATGTGCCTATTTTGCTCATAAGATAAGTAATGTGAATAAGGCAATGCACATAAAATAAATTTACAATTATTGGTCTCATTGAGATGTAACATCAAATGGACACATTTAATTATGTCCTTTTTTTTAACATTTAAGCTATCCCCGCATAATAATATTACAGTTGAACTGGGGTTTATTTTAGACAACTTAATATTACTTATTAATTGGCTAATACTGGCAACGGGTGAACAATTATTAATTACATATTGTTGAGAACACTGATTAAATATTTTACCTAAACCTTGACCAAATTTGTCAGAAAATACATATGTTGTGTTAATCAAATTAATCTTATTATTATTACCATCACAGCTACCTACTGGCTGAGCTGCTGAGGTTGTGGGTGTGACAAGTTGAGGCTGAGGTGCCCGAGAACAGGCACAGCTAAAAGAGAGGTTATTTGTTAGAGACTCGTACCTCTCTGCATTGTACTTGACTAAGTCAGCCAACTCACTAGCCTTGCATACGCTTACTCAGGTCTTGTTGAGTAGCCTCATATTTACTGAATAATCCTATCTAATCCTTTAGAGCATGTTCCCTAACAAACAATTCATCCTGTAGGTGCTGAGTGTCAGTAACATACAAGATATTACATAATTGCAATTCACTATAACATTTATTCAATTCTCGTATTAAATTTAAATTTTGTTGCCTAAGTTTTGTGTTTAATTTGTTAACTTTTTGCCTTTTTAATGATTTCTGATATTTTCTAATTAGTCTATTAATTTTAATATTTTTATATACAATATTCAAATCTCCATAATTACGTTGAAATCTTGTACTTTTTCTATACGTACATAGTCACTCAGATGAACAATACCATTACAGCAATGCGCAGATTCTTATTCAAGACTTTATGTAGATGATGCAATCAACTATTTTTGTAACTGTTATTGTACTCGAGAGCGGAAACAATGGAGAGCAGAAAAAATCCATAACTAATTTATGGTATGTAGCCTTTTACTTTTGTAGTAACCTTTGAGTTGCAATGTTGTGCGAAAGACTGCAATTGTGTCATAGGATCATCATTCAAAATTAGGGTGCAATAGTGTGCGTTTCATTAAAGTTAAATTTTCTATGGTAAATAGCACAATTTGTAAAATACAGGAAATATTAGCTTTTCAGTTAGATAAACTTAAAAGCGGATGATACACTGCGCTCTTTATATGACTTACGATTCTAACTGACATCGAGGTAGTGTTAGCGAGAGTCGCGCGATGCGTCGCAACATGTCTCTCACGCCTATTTAATATTATTTATCTCACTCTCACAAAAATAACGATGTAAACAGTTAATAAAATCAAAATTTTCAACAAATTGTCATTTTTGGCTGTACATGATAATCCCGAGTCTTCATTTTCATTCTTGAGTGATTAGAACATTATTTTATTAAATAACAAGAAGGCATTTTGATGCGTATTTACACAAAAACTAAAATTGTTGAACTGTATCGTAACATGCGCTGTTTTGACAATTGTCCGCGAGTGTCTGATTGCAACTGTGTCCATTGGACTTGGTTCAGACTTCAGAAGGACAGCGCGATGTGATCAAGTAACGTATCTTCCGCATAATCTAAGGCTTTTCGAGGTCACGTAAATATGCGGCTAACAAATAGCCGAATATTTATGCGACCTCGAATAATTAAGAAATTCATTGCATCAAGGAGATGAGTTGGAAAAGCAACCTTTCAACTAAGAGATAAGGTAAGAAGCTAACGTTCATCATTTTGCGCTAACCTATAATCATGAGGGTAACATCTATCAACAGCATAAACAAAAGACGAGATGTTAGTACACAAACAAAAACGCGTTCCACTTGAAACTGTTTGCACTGTTCTAAGAGTGAGTTTAGTGTCAAGTTTTTAGTAAATAATTTCGTGAACTTGCTCCAACAAACCCCCTAGGGCATCCTCGTTTGCACGGTACTTTGAACTGCATTTTAGTTTTGATTTAGTTCAGGATCAATTAAAAATAATAATAATAACCCCAACACCGTATCTCTACGTTGACCGTCATGGTGACTCAACCACCACTGGCGCGCTCCTAAACTCTGGGTCTATGCCGGTAGAGTTTACTTTAGGGGTGGGTTGGGTAGCCATACCAAGCATAAGCCCGTAGGGCAGCATGTTGCGAGCTGTAGGGCAGTAGCGACCCCACGGACCCTATCTCTCGGGAGAAGTCTTGTTCATCACCTCTGACTTGCCTTTATTGGCCGACTGGAGTGTACAATGACGAAGAATAGAGCTCCCACTTCTTGGCCGGCTTGAGTGGAAATTCGCAAGAGTAAACGTGCTCAGAGCAAGGAAGTATTCCAGTAAGATGCTGGTAGGGATCTTTACTAACTTCCGGGCTCCGGGATCGTCGTGATAGCCGTGGAATGCCTCTCCACTGCTCCAGAAGCACCTCAGGATATGGTGCCCTCTTGTCACTATGTGCTAGCGACATATTTGCTAACATGTTACTGCTCTGTCAGCGTTGACCCCAATTGGCTCAGATGCAAATGCTTTTATTAAGATGATTGAGAGCTACATGATGAAAGAATCGTAGCAGGTGGCGTTCTGTAGTTTCTGCCTACCACCATCGGAAGAAGGCATGAGTTTTTGTATGGATGTATTAAGAGCTATCTACAAAGACCAGTGGTGGCCCAGTGAAAACGAGCTGTAACTCTTACGATTTGTAGGTTCAAACCAAACGAGGGCCTGAATTCACTATGACTACTTAACGATTCCTTACTCGTAACCACGTTAATCACACACGAAATCTGCTAATATCGTATTAATAATATCGACAAATTGTCTTGGAACATACATTACATCCGTTTCTAAAAAACACGATGCTGACGTAGTTTTTAACGTAGTAAGATTCCGTGAGGAATCATTATAAGCATAAAGAATTGGGGCACAGGCACTGGACTATGTTTAAATTATTTCATCACCACTGCTCACAAAACGCTGAAGCCCGCGTGACGGATTACGGCCCACCCAATCCACCTCACAAATAGGAGGCAGTGGAAACATTATAGGCTGCTTCTGCTTAGAGCTACCTGGACTTTGCTTCATTATTGCTGCGACCATGCCCACTATGAAAATCCTGGAATAGGTGTGGGCTCTCGCCACTACCTACTGATATTAGTTGGTACTTGGTACTGATGTCATACTTACGTTGTGCAGGCAGCGCTTGTACGAAGTTATCAGGGAACAGTCCAACGCGACCATGTAGTTCGCCGCGCCACCAGCCGCGGTCAGGCGCCTCCTTCGACAGGATAGTCACAATGTCGCCTTCCGACAGCGTCAGCTCGTCTTCATTCACAGCAGAGTACGGGAATAGCACGCGACACAGCTCCTTTACTGTGTACAAATAGAGCTTATTATTGCTTGCAACTTATGAGGATATTTTCATGGGTATTATAATTGGACTTCAAAGAAGTTAGATGGAGATTAGGATGTAGTGCTATGACAGTAAAGACAATCGTTCCACTTGTTCACGTTTTTACATCTAACGCTGTTATCATTTTGTTATAAAAAAATAACAATAAAGAGGTTAAGGAATAAGGCTGTGTACGAAATAATAAAACTGTTATTTTTTTTTTTGAAACAAAACAACACTGTTCTTTAAAAACCACACTCAAAAATTTACAGAAAATTATAAGAGCGACAATATTGTTAGTATAAAACGACTAAGCGCACAGTTTACACACACATTTTTTCACATGCAAATTTGAAAACATCCGGAATTTATCGCCAGCGGAAGATGCAATCACCAATACGATAAACCGTGCGTCCCCTTCAAATCGGTGTCATCGTTTCAATTAACGTAAGTATAGCAACAATATATCAATAAGACTGAGTGACGAACGAGCTCCGTACACTGTTATAAGGTTTGTGGTCATGACTCATACACTTAGAGAAAAATATTCTAGTAGTAGACCATGAATATCGTAAATACCAACCTTCATTGTACCTATGCGTTGACTCTAAGCAGAAGATCGCAAGGATTAATACCGGCTTTTTGCTCAAGTTTTTATTAATATTTGCAAAGATATTAACGAAGTACTTCTCATTGTGGTACATCTTCTTATTTAGTTACTTAAAGCATGGACCAAACCAACTGTTCATAAGGAGATATTGCTCCTATAGTAAAGTTGCCAAATGCGGTTTGCATTTCAAATGTTGGCATTTGGTACCTATGTTTCGTTAGAGCAAGTGTAATGTTCCAATTAAATAATACGGGCCTCGCTCCAGTAACAAATTTGCTATAGTATTTACTACTACAATTTAGAAATAAGTTTGAATAACGCTGCGTAGGTATACACGGCTACACATCAAGAATTAAATTTACAGTATAAGCTGATCTCGCATTGTATAGGATTTCCACACAGTGCGAGATCAGCGTAAACTGGAAAAGTATAGCTTGATGTGTAGTATAGTAGTGTGTACAATCAGAGGATGGTAGGGGGGTGTCCCTGTTGCTATTAGCTTGCTAAACCAGCGATTTTACTATATAAGAGCTACCTAGCTGTTATATGGAAAGTCTATCATATCCATAATAAATTCATCGTCATCATCATTTCAGCCGAAAGACGTCCACTGCTAGACACATGCCTCCACCAAAAGGGGGCTTTTGTCATAATCGCCACGCTTGGCAAGCGGGTTGGCGATCGCAGTATGGTGGTAAAATGCATAGAGATCGCTGCTGCCCATTCTCTGGTAAGTCCCTTAGTCGCCTTCTACGACACCCACGGGAAGAAATGGCGGGTGCTATTCTTTTACGTTATAATAAATTGCATTAACCTATATCGTGCAACTGTAAGGCAAAGGCCTTCATTCTTTCCACTTATACCTATAGTATATGTCTCTGTCATCTTCAAACAAGCGTTAGAAACAGAACGATGTGTTAATTAATATGTTTAGCGCTAAGCACTTTTAATGATTTGTGGTGCATGCAGACCTAAGACATTAAACTTGATTTATAAAAGAATAGTCCAGTCCTCAACTCACCAGGTTTAGGCGGGAGCGCAGGCGCCGGCTCGAAGGGCGGCGCGGGCTGCGGCGGGTCCAGCATTACGACGAAGTTGGAGGGGAACACCCCCACGCGGCCCTGCCGGCGACCCTGCCACCACCCCTCCTCAACCTGCAGGGTCACACGGGGTCAATAACATTACCTACACAACCACAACACGCCCGTCAGCTAGAAAACGTAAGGCAAAGAAGTCTTCGAAAAATGTATCCTTCACTTTGATTTCTCACCTCACACGAAGTTATAACGACCTAAGATTTCTTAGTCCAATTATGATTAGATAGGGTCATTTCGCCTGTTCGCGTCCATCGCCCAATTCGCGTCCATTTTACGGATCTCCCTTTAAAAATCCTCGAAAATAAGTAAACTAACACACCAATCAAACGAAAAGTCATTACCGCTAATACCTCAATGTATAAGAGGCACGTAAACATGGACAAAAGGTCCATGCGCTAAACCAGTCCCTTTTAGAAAAAATACTTAGTCTCGGCTGTTCATCAGGGAGTGCGTACGCGCGGGATATTTAGATAAAAAATAGTGTGCAGCGGCGCGTTCGATGGTAAGTTTTTTATTGTTTTATGTGAATTTTAGGATACACAGCTGTTTCTAGACTTTTATAATAAAAAAAGGAATAATATTAATTAAGAATTTGCTTATGATTTTTATATTTAACGAATAAAATAAGGTGGACGCGAATTACTACATCGAATTTACAAAACGTCCACTTTGCGTCCGCAATGGACGCAGACTATACCTACAGGGGATAATAATAAACCAAATTGCGTCCACTATTTTCGTTAAATACAATTGGCTTGCTTGTAAAAATAATTTAAAATGTATTGATTTTTATTATTGTAAATTTTTTATTATGACTAGTTACGTGTTTATAATTCTATTTTTAAATGAAATGAGTAATTTCTTTCATTGTTATTTTTTTCTATTTAACATGAGTTCTTCGGAGACAAGAAAGAAGAAGGAAAAGAGAACATACACAGAAAACGATTAAAAAAAAGCGTTAAATGAAATTCGAGAGAAGAATATATTGATAAGACAAATATGCAAAGAATATGCTATTCCCAAGACCACAATATTGGACCAAATCAGTGGGCGCAGAACAGATGGGGTAAAGAAATCGGGACCAGAACCAGCGCTAAGAGTAGATGGTGAAAAAAAAGTAGTTGAATGGCTTCTTAACATTTCCGAATGTGGATTTCCTGAGAAAAAGCAAGAATTGTTGGATACTTTTCAGAAAATAATTCGAGAAGGGGAGTTTAAAAATAATTTCAAAGATGATCGCCCAGGTCAAAAGTGGTTAGAAAAATTTGTGATTTTGGGATAAAATTAACAGAACTGATTACTGTTTATTCTTAAAGGTGCAATCATTATTTACCAATCAATGTTGAGAAGATTTTGATTTTTATTTTTAAGTGATGTTTTTAATGATAATAATGTTGATTTTTAGTATTAATTATATTCTTAAATAAATAAATTGTTAAAATACAATCTTTCTTTACAAATTCTTAAAAATGTCACCCCTATATTCCTTTTCTAAGCTGGTGGACGCTAAATGGTCCACGGGTGGACGCAATTTGGCTTTTGTGGACGCAAAGTGGGTAAAACGCCTAATTCTGAAGTTTATCTATTTAAAAAAAAAACACAAGATGTTTCGAACAAAACTGAAATTTAATCTTAAAATAGACTATATAATGAAAACATTACATAATTTTTTCATAGAAATTAGTGCCGGGATATTTTTACTATCGCCGTCAAACTTGCCAACTGCACTAAATGGACGCGAACAGGCGAAATGACCCTACAAAAACTTTCGCAAACACTAATGAAATGTTTAAAATATTTTTAAATTGCACTACAGAACCACTTACGCGTACGGCCACTAACGGATTGCAATCTTCGAACAAACCCACAATAACTTTGTCGTGTGGTGAAATTTCTTTTATATACATACTTATATATGTATACTTTACATATTATTTGGTCGCTGTCTAGTCTGTGACGCTACCAGAAAGAGACTAAATTAAAACACCTACAGTGAAGTGATACCTATAAATCAGAAAACGATTACCTACCAGTTAGGGAACGTTCAAGTATTACGTAACGCAATTTGGGGGGCGGGGGGGTCTTGTAATACGTTACGGTGCGTTACAGGGGTGGGAGGGGGTATTGGAACAACGCGTTACGTAACTTTTTTATTTTTATAAATAAACTAGGAAATTAAAATGTCCCAAGTTGGCAACCCTTTTCGTTTGATTTACGGGGAATCCCTCGATTGTAAATAAAAAACTACGGAAAGAATTAAAAGAAGATGAAAAATGTTTAAAGAAAAATAGAGATAGTGCCAAGCGTGCCAAAGAAACACTTGAGAAAGCTGAACGTCGGAAAAACAATCCTGCTGTAATAAAACCTCGATCTGGCCCTGGCCCCCCTCAGCAAACGACTGTCAGGAGTCATCCTGCCGCATGAACACTTTGGTTCTCATCTCGACGAAAAAGGAATTACTGTTGATGATGATTTACAAAAACGCAATTTTCAGCACGTTGGGGAAATACTTGCTAAGGTCTGGAGTGAAATGAAAATTGACGACTACGATTTTTCGCCGGAATACAGAACGCCTGAAGATAGCTTGCAGGATCCAGCAGAACCTAATCTGGCGTGGCATAGTGCTCACGTCCGTGAATCGTATTTTTTTTTAAACGTTGCCTAGGAATTTCTCCTGTATTCTCTTGTGACTTGTTGGTAAAAATGGTCACTTAGATGTTACGTAACATTTAGGGAGGGGGAGGGTGGGTACAGAAAAACGTTACGATGCGTTACATGGGGGGGAGGGAGTGTCTAAAATCTACCAAAAATGCGTTACGTAATACTTGAACGCTCCCTTATGAGAGTGACTCATAATTGTTCCATTTACGTACTAATTTGCCTTTGGTATTAAATTGTTTAATAAGTCCTCGACAGTCCCTCAAATTTCAAATAAATAGGTAAGAAATTCGATTGTCTTAGTTGCACAGTGTAAAAGACACTTCGTTCAAGTGTTCCATCACAATTATTTCAAGCCACGAATACGAGCGACGACACTGCATGGATAACGTGCTATACAAACATGAAGAATAATGCAAACAAGTTCAATTACCTCTCCAAGAACTTCGAGGACGTCACCGACGCTCAGAGGAAGCTCGTCCGGGTTCGCGGGCTGGTAGCTGAACACCGCTCGACATCGGCCCTGCACGCCCGCCGGCCTAAATACAACAGATGTCACTCTTTACTTACTACCAACACATTTACACTACAACACAATTTAAAAAATACAATTTATAAGTTGCCGACAGTAGATTTCATGTTTGCGTGCTAAATGTAGTGAGTTGGCTGAACATGTGAAATTGACGCCAATTAACAGAAGCTCTAAGAATCCAGTTTGATATGTAAATGTTGTAATTGATTAACTAGTCTGATTTGTTTGATATTTAATAATTCATAGGCAACACAGAAGTCGAAGAAAATGAGGGCAGATTGCTTTAGTATTCTGACAGATGATGTAAACGACTGCGACAGTTTACTCAACAATGTTCATGAATAAGAGATTTGATGCAGCTCTAAAAGAAATAAGAAATAGGTATCGAAATGTATTTGGTTTATAGAAATGCATATGTACTTAGTACTTAATATCTGCTTAAATAATTAGCAACATTCCCATGCAAAAGCTGGGCAGCCCCCTAGCCAGATAGATCACAGAATGACGTACAGTTGCACTAGTCATATAGTCTGCACATAGGCGCGTATTTAGATAGCGCAGTTTACGAGTATATCAACAGAATTAGGTATACCGCTGTTTGTCATTACTACTCATTACACCTCATGGATTAACACATATCGACACCTGCAAGGAATAACATTGTAACTAATATTTAGCAACTTTATAGGAGAGCGCGTCAAAGATTTAAAAAATTCTCACAGCTTTAATTTAAGTCTTAATGCCAACCAACTTTGAAATTGTATATCAACGAGGGAATAGCTACGCTTGCGAATGATTTTATTATTATATATATGTATATTTTAACTATTTTTGTGAGTTACAATGACAATCTTATACATATACTCTATAAAATTACATTGTAACTCAGACATACAATCGCATAAAGTACGATAATAGGTACTTCATAAAATCAAAAAATTGTAAGTCTGAGATACAATTTAAATGTAGTTTTATGAGTTTTGGAATTAACATACAAATAAAAAATCTAGGGAAATTATTTTTGAATACTTTTTATTATTATTTTATTATAGCATTCATAACATAAACAAATTAGTTAAACCCACACAACAAAATTTCCATAGTAATTTTATAAAATAGCAAACAAAAAAAAATGTTTTGGGCATCAACTACTTCGTTTTTATAAATTTCTTACGAAAACTGTTACGCATATTCAATCAACTAGGCCATAACAATGTACAATGACAGTAAATGCACATGAAAAACAAACAATCAAAACATACATTATTGAAAATAAATGAAAAGTAACACTTAGTAAACAATTACTAACCCTCATTCACATTTTTTTGGAAAACTGTTCTGTGTACCTATCTAATCAATTAGAAAGTAACAGTGTAGGTATTCATAAAATCAGGTCCTGAACTTCAATTACCTAACACAACTAAAATCTAAAAAAAAAACTTACTAAACAAACATAACTTTAAGCAATTAGCAATTACAATTATTCCTCTTTAAATAATCACAGCAGGTCTAAGTCAGTCTTTGTAAACATTAATTAATAGGGTTTTTATTCGGAATCAGACGCATTATTTGGATGAGTTGAATTAAGATTTGGTAAATGTTTGTAATACTCATGATAGATTGTTGGAATAGCATTGCTTGTGCATAAGCTCATTAAGTCTTTGTACTTTGCTGTAGTTAAAGGCAAAGGCGCATTATAAGCCTTCGAAATGTTGATCGGTAACTCTTGTTCAATATTTTGAGGTCCCTTAGCAGCACGACGAGTAACTACCCGAAGTGAAACTGCCCTATGTTGAGCTATATCTATAGCCTTTTCACTGTCACTCAGAGAATCATATTGAAACTTAATCATATTTGGTAAGTCACTGATATAACGGATGTGCATAATTTTGCTCCAGGAGACTTTCACATTGTTGGTATCGTATTCCCAATTATTGTAACACGGCAAAAGCTGTTTAAAATCCAATATCGTGTCTTGATTAACTTCCTTGACTACATAAGGCTCACCATTAGATTTCGCACATCTAATCAAAGTAACCCATTGTTGAGGAACGTAAATAATTTTATTCTTTTTTCTCCGCTCAATAAGTGTATGCATTGCATCGCCCTCTGACTGCGAATGTCCAACTTCGAAAAAGTGGTGATTTATGTTTATATTGAATATTGTGCTAGCATACATTGCAAATACTGTTCTATTTTTATTCTGACCGCCGCAGCTATCAGAATAAAAATTAAACTCTTTGTACCCTTCCTGAACCTTGGTTTTAATGAAGTCGAATACAAAACTACTTATTTCGTTTGATCCTTTGCGTCCGATCGTCTCGTCCCACAAGTAGCAATACCCTTTATGTTTGCCCAAATCATACATCGTGAAGTTATAACAAGCTAGTTTTCTTTTATAATAAAAGACAGACACTTCTGACTGCGGAGTGTTCAAAATTTTCTGTAAATCGTAACAAACTGCTACAACGGAACCAGAGTGCTCGGCTCGCTGTTTGTCGCTATCTTTTAAAGTCCTAACCACATTTTTATTGGCAACATGTAAAGCGTGCTCATATTCTAGCTTAGTTTTGTCAGTCTCAGTTGCATTTTTAAATCGCACCGCGGACATTGGTCTTTTTTAGGTTTATTGAAATCTATATTAAAATCTGTCTTAAATATCTCCCTGTACTGTCTTAAGGTCGCAACTACTTGATCAGAATATTTTTCATTCATCCATTCTAAATAAAGCTTCTAAGTCTAAATCAAACAATATTCAATGCAAACTACCGCAAATGAACACGTCGTAACTCGCTCAATACAGCGCGCGCGGGAGGCGGTCGGCGGAATGTAAACAATTACTTTCATCGTAAGTCGATGTAAGTATCATACTGTTAACCTAACTTGCAAATGATTGCGGAGAAAATAATCGTAACTTATGTTACAATGATTGGACTGAATTTTTATTCGCTAAGCAAGAATGAAATAGTTGTATTTTAAGGTTACGATGAAAGCTTATTTATAAGTAATAATAATTTCAAAGAACAAGAACGTATCTTGTATTACAATGTAATAATAGTAATGGCGAGCTTAAACAATGATGATGATGAGGTGTAACTAAAGATACCCTTTTATTAATCTACAGTTGGCTCTCACTTACAATGTTTTTACACTATAAAAATCTTTACGTGAAGGAATTTAGCCGCAGGGGTGAGTGCAAAAAAAATCTGCATTTTTAGTACAACAAGAATAAGATTGTAACTCAAAATTGCCCAAAACTGAGTTACGATGTTATTCCTTGCAGGTGTCGATATTATGTTTATCATTTTCATACGTGATACGACTATAAAGTCAGGATGCATGAAACATCAGAATAAACGTTTCTGAATCACCTACCTTCTCAATTTCCCTTGTTATTGGCAATATTGTTATAATATTAGTTAGAACAAAAAAAAAAAAACTTAAGACAGACAAAAATATATCACTAAGGGCCACACAACAAACACTGACTACTAGCGGACCGCGCTTCTTATCGCTATCCGAACTGATTAGATAGTACGTACAGTCATTATTATTCTACTAATCGAAAACGTAATTTAAAAGCCGTGTCCAATTATTTTACAATAAACGGTCGTGGTTGTTGAACGACTTTCGCGAGGACTGACCGCCTAATTAACCGGATGTTGTCCAATTTTAAAAACATCAACAAAATTACACTTCATAATGAGTACCTCTCCGAAGCTTTAAAACCATACTGCAAACCAAACATTTTGTAATATGATCATTCCTTAAGAGAATGACATCACTGATTGTGTTAGCAAGTGTATGACTAAAACGGAATAACTTTGTATGTGTTGTAACTCAGCATAGAAAATGTCTTTGTCAACAATACTAGTATTAAGTTTTTATAGACAATTGATTACTGAGCATTTAAATGATATAGTATTCTGTTTCATACTGTCACGACTCCGGTTTGTTCAACGGTATAATTTCTAGGTAGCAGAATCTATTAAAATAATATTGTTACCTACGGAGAACATTGTCAATACGAAATTTTGGATTTTATATTTCAATTTAGTTCCACAGTCAATGTTTCTTTTGAAGCTATACTTGCAACAATTAATTTTAACTTCTGTTAAAGTAAATGAAGATGCTCAAATTAGAAAAAGTTCCGAGTAATGACGGGTCTGTATTTATCTAAAACAGAGATCAACAATAAAATCAAAACGACTCTATAAAAATTAAAATGGAAATGTAAATAATATATGTGTCAGTGAACTAGACATCAGACACATGGTAATTTTATATCGGTACACAAACCAGTTCGTTAAGAGTTGTGCGTTTGCGCCTAGACGCTGCAGGATACCGGACGGTGCAGCGGTGTCGAAACTAACTGTAAACTGGTGACCTTAGCATCAATCTCTAATGTTGGTATTGAACTTTGACTTGCGCATTGTTATATGTGCTCCAGTAAGTTTGTAGATCAATATTGCGATTGTCATATTGTCGTGTAAAACTATGTATTCTGTGGCAAAGCGTAATATTTCAGTGCTTTTATTTTAGCGGCAGATCCAGGCGTAGATGGCGGGACAAAATTGACGTGGGATCGGCTCAGGATCGAATTGAGTGGAAAAAGGAAAGGAAGGCCGCCTTTGCCCTGCAATAGGACAACACGGCTGAATTTAATGAAAAAATGAACAATAACCAATACATAAGACGAGATAGATATCATAGAGAGCTAAGATTTCTATGAAGAAATTAGTAGGCGTCATGATAAAGAAATAATCTCCAAAAATATTAGGTTTTACCTACGAGGGTCATTCAATAAATACTTAGCCTACAAAAAGTAAACGAAAATTTTGGAAAAGTGGCAATTTATTTTTCAACATAGTCTCCTTTTAGTTCGATACACTTAGCCCAGCGATGCTCCAACTTTTTTAACCAGTCCGAAAAATAGTTTTTGTCAAACTCTGCAAAATAGGCCTCCGTGGCGGCGATGACCTCCTCATTCGATCCATATCTATTCCCGGCGAGTGATTTTTTCAGATTAGGAAACAAAAAGAAGTCACAAGGGGCCAAATCTAGAGAATACGGTGGATGGGGCAGCAATTCGTAGCGTAATTCGACCAATTTGGCCATGGCAACGGCAGACGTGTGAACCGGTGCGTTGTCGTGGTGAAACAGCACTTTTTTCTTCGCCAGATGGGGTCGTTTTTTCTTTAATTCGGCGTCGAATCGGTCCAATAAATCGGCATAGTAAAGCCCTGTAATTGTTTTACCCTTCTCGAGGTAATCGATGTAGATCACACCTTGTGAATCCCAGAAAACGGTGGCCATAACTTTTCCGGCCGATTTTACAGTTTTCGCCTTCTTTGGAGCACGTTCCCCGGTCTGGATCCATTGTTTTGATTGCTCCTTGGTCTCTGGTGTGTACCAGTGGATCCAGGTTTCATCGACGGTCACAAAACGACGCAAAAACTCCGCTGGATTCCGCTTAAACAGCGCCAAACACGTCTCCGATGTGGTCTCACGGTTGCGCTTGTTTTCTGGTGTGAGTAAACGCGGCACCCATCGCGCCGACAGCTTTCGCATGCCGAATTCCTCGTGAAGAATATGATGCACTGTTCCTTCTGAAATGCCTACAGTCTCAGCTAGCTCCCGAACCTTCAATCGGCGATCTGCCAATACGAGATCATGGATTTTTTTAATGTTTTCCTCCGTAGCAGCTGTTTTCGGTGCACCTGGACGTGGTTCATCAAAAACCGACGTACGGCCACGTGCAAACTCGTTGAACCAATTCTTGACGGTGGCCATCGATGGAGAAGAGTCACCGTACACAGCATCCAAGCGCTCTTTGATTTCGATGCGCGTTTTCCCTTCCAAAAATAGGAATCGAATCACCGAACGATATTGCTCTTTTTCCATTTTTGTAAAACCGATCGACACGTTCGCTTCCATAAGTTGTCAAATTAAAACAAATGAAGGGATTGGAATGAAAATTTGAAAAAAGAATGTGCTACACTGTGGTAAAACTCTTTTGAAACTACAGCGCCCTCTGGCGATGAGGCTAGGTACTTATTGAATGCAACTCGTATAACGTTCACACACAGATAATAAAATACAGACGGTTTAGAAAATTATGAATAATGAAACGAGCAGGAACAAAATGCATAGTTCTTATAAAACACTGGAGACGTATTATGTGATCTCATTTGCGATTGCAAAGAAGTCCAGTATCCCAATTAAAACTACTGAAACCGTATATGGCTTTAAGTGTATTAAATCCATAACATTCAAATGGTAATAAACGCTTTAGCAAATCAATGTCAAATTGACTGAAAATCTTTTGGGGAATGTCCACTAAAGTCTGTACCTGCATAATTAAGATTATAGCCCTTACTTAGCTTTAGTATTTAATTTGTGTGTGGATCAAGAATTCTTCCCAGATTTACCAAAATACAGTAAGGTACCACTTTTAAAATCCGGAGACAGTACAGACACCAATTATTATAGACCCAGCCCATGTTCTCCATCCGTGTTGTCGGTTTTCAGGTGTTTGTAAAGGTAATGCTTAATCAAATGCTTAACGTTTTTAACACCAATAAAATCATACACGAGCAACACCAAGAGACGTACGACTGACGCCGGTGTCATCTTATCAAAACAGATTTACGGCGTGGGAAGAAACCTAAGATGCCATAGGAATCTTTTGTGATCTCTTCAAGGCATTTGATTGCGTCGATCACAAGATCTTGCTCTTGAAACTTGAGCATTGCGGACTTGGAAAACTTGCGCTCAGTTTAGTAAAATATTATTAAGTAAATGATGGATAATAGCAAGTTTCTAATAAAAGGTGCTCAGTTAAAAATGGGTGTTCCACAAGGCTCGATATTGGGTCCTTTCCTATTTTTAATGAATATTTAATAATCTACTCCATTTATTAAAATATCAGCCACAAATAGTTTATTTGCTGATGAGACTTCCTTAATTTACAAGGTAGACAGATGAGCTACAAATTTCGTCGACGTAAATAACCCTATTCCATGTACAAAATTGGTTCACTGCTAATAATTTAGTATTAAATGGGAAAAAACGAAGTGCATAAGATATTTTTTACTAAATGTCAAAAGTAGTGATTGTGAGATAGTTTTGTCAAGAGAACTGGAACTCGTCGATGAAACTATTTCCTGTGGGATCACAGTCAACTCAAAGCTACAATAGGAAACTCATTCAACATCTCTTGCAGGACCGCTAAGTTCAGCAGTATATGCTGGCAGCATATTTTTATTACAGCGTATAATAATTTTATAAATTTTAATACAGCGTCTATGTTGTGTCTTTCCCGATCTCCATAGGTACCTACTACGCTTTGTAATAGGCAACCGGCTTCATATTTGTGACTGACACACATTGATTTAATTGAAATAAATGCTTTTAGTTTGAGTATAATATCAAAATTTCGTCATTAGGTCATGCGAAGATTAGATACTACTGTTTAAAAACTGGTTCTTTGCAAATTGGTTATGGTGGAAGGTAAAATCCGGTGAAACATTTTTTCGTGCTTTGTACACCGATTTTAGTCTGTTAGACGACACGCGATAGACTGAAGTAGTTCGTTTTATGTAAACATAAATTACATGAAAATCTAATATATCCTTCAAAGCGATTGTTTTTATTCAATAAGAAATTCTTTCTGTTTTTTAGGAAAATAAACAAGGTATAGGGTACAGTACTTATTCGAAGTTTTACTGATTGGTAGTAAAGAAATTTTAGCGTTTTGGCCTGACTAAATAAAATAATGCCGTGGTTTATGGTCCCGCCGAGAAACGCTTCGCGCCAGTGCGACATGGTGCGACAGGACAAATATTTGTACGACCACTAGGTGGTCTGTACTAACTATGAAATATGTATGGCTAGTACATATACAGAATATCATGGCGCATTAGATGTACGTTTACCATGTCTTAAATGTATAATACGTATTTTGTGCCACACTGCAGATTGGAAATTCTACCAAGTCGCGGATACCTCTGACTCGGTTACCAAAATTATTGAGAGGAATCCTGGACTAAATAGTCAAAAAGATCATGCACCAACAAGAAAGTATCCTCACCTTGCACTAGCATGTTCGACGACCGACACAAAGTTGTCAGGGAACATGCCACGGCGGCCGCGCAGCTCACCACGCCACCAGCCGCCGGGCAGCCGCTCAACGTCACGGATGACGTCACCGGGCCGCACCGTCAGCTCGTCAGACTCCGACGCGTCGTACGCGAAGTTCACCAGACACGATACTGCGATAAAACATGACTGTTGAGTCTTAAGGTCCACCTTGAATATGTAATAAGGCACACATGATATGGTTCACAATGATCTTTTTCCTTGATGTGGTAGTTCTTTATTGTCATCAACTGTGCACCGAGTGTGATTATGTTTTTCATTTATGAATGGACTACTAGTCAAATGTATCTTTCTTCAAAAGACCTTTCCAGAGATGGCCATGCAAAGTTAGACTCACATAAAATCCTAACAATAAAAAAGATTCTCTGAATTTGTTTCGGCATTTCTTTTCCAGGGATCAGACAACTAGGAAATGCCGGCGCCATCTAGTTTTAAAATATTGACACATAAAAGTTTAATAAAAGATCTACCTACTTACAATAAACATTTCATTTCAAATGCAGTTAGTCCAACAGTAATTATCATTGTTATGTTTACTCTAGTAGGTAGGGTATGCTTATGGCTTCTTTGGCCTATTTAAAACAAGAAATATGGCACAATTTGAACAAGGCGCCAAAAATCGGCTATTTCAATTGTCATAATTTTAAGGGCGTGGTTCCACTGAAGCGGAACTGGGCGGTGCGGAGCGTGAGGAGAGGTGTAGGAATCGACCAATCACAATGAATGGTTGAAATTCTCATCGCATCCACTCGTCTCATCTGTGATTGGACGATTCCTGCACGTCTTAGCTCCGCTCCGCCAGCTTCGCTTCAGTGGAACCGCGCCCTAATATACTCCCACTCTCACAATAGGGTATTTTCCAATTTTTTAAAAACTATTCTAATTTGAAGATTGGGACGAAATATGTAACAGAAAAATAAAAGTAAATTGATTTATATCCTTTTTCTCAATTAAAAACGATTTAAACCAAATTTATTTTTCGTTGTTTTGAATTTGCCGCCAAAACGCTCCTTACCATGACTTTTTATCACGTGATGTCAATTTTGTGTAAACTAAAGTAGTTAGTAAGTAAACAAGTGAGGGTCGTGTTTATAATTAACAAGATTTTTTATGGATAGAAAGTGAAATGACTGGTATGCGGTGCCTCTGTGCACAAATACTTCTTAAACAGCGCCAAACTAATTATTTGTACTGGTGCTGTTTACACAAAGCTGACGTCACGAAGTCACGTGATAAAAAGTCATCGTAAGGAGCGTTTTGGCGCCAAATTCAAAACAACGAAAAAGAAATTTGATTTTAATCGTTTTTAATGGAGAAAATGGATATAATAAATTTATTTTTTTCTTTTTCTGTTAAATTATATCGTCCTAATCTTTAAATTAAAATAGTTTTTTATCAAATTGGAAAATAACCTATTGAGACGAATCTAACGACGACGCCACTCAAGCTAAAATCCATCAAGCCGTTTAGGCTACAGGGCGCGTCAAAGAAATCCATGTGGATTTCTTTGACGCGCCCTGTAGTTTTTTCGAGTGTATGTATGTACATACACTCGAAAAAAACCCTCCTTCTGGTGCAGTCGGGTAAAACTAGTAGATAGATAGTGTTGTAAAAAATATTTTACCTAGGATTTTTTTGTTATTTTCCCTATGATCGCATTTTGTATAAACTTGTACATATATTATACCATATATTTCAATGCTAGCTTCTTTAATGTTATAATATCAATTTAAGTATGTTTCATTCATTTCACTACAAATATATATTTAAAAAAAAACAAGGAACTGGGGGTTTTTTGTTTCTATTTCCTCATTGTCATTAATTTATAAATGACTCTTTTCCTAACAGTTATAATATTAATATTTCCATGTTACATAACAGGATACTCATAAAAAGTCTGATTTCAACTTTTCGCAACTATCCTACTATAGGTAGGTATAAAAACTAAACTCATTCCCCCTTATTACAGAACAAGGTTTTTCTTTAGGTATGGTTTAAACCGTTGAGCCTGTTTTTTTAAATAAGAACCTAACTGAAATCGAAATACAGCTCCTTTTACAAAACTAACAAGTTAGTCCAGTGCTAAATTGTCAGTTTTGTAAAAGGAGCTGTAATTCTATTTTAGTTAGGTTCTTATTCAAAAAACAGGCTGTACCCCTGGGTATACCCCTGCAGTGATGCCAATTTAGGCCCTCTGGGCTAGATCTAGCCCTTTTTCTTCTTGTTCAGCTCCGAATGATTTAGACCCTAGCCTGTAATCTAGCCCCAAATATTATCGCCTGTCAAAACCATGTAAACATAAATTACGAAAAGGAGGAACTTTGAGTACCTAAATTCCATACCATAAATACAAACTGGCCTAACCAAGTAAAACCAAAACTTACTACATATAGGTCCTATGGTATTCCATAGGAACTCCTTCAATTTTTTTTTATCAAAGTTAAATTTACACTGAACAAGGCTATGGCCTGTGCGCAATGAGGCCCAAGCCCAACCATCAACATCGTCAGAGCAAAGTGCAACCCTACGAGAAGAATTAGATGAAGACCGCTATCTAGATCGTAATTTTATGATTAAACAATATTTTATAATCCAGAATGATGTATTTTATTAATAATTTACACATTACTTATTCATGAAGGCCATTTTAGTAAAGAATCTTTATTTTTGTTTTTCGTTATTTAGTTTAAAAAAAATGGAGCGAATCTAGCCCTTTTTTAAACTCGATTTAGCCCCAAAACCTGACACCCACTTGGCAATTCTGTACCCCTGAAATTTGTAATCTTTACATTACGTGAGGAATGCTGGTATAGAGCAGAGCTATGAACTACTAATCCTAAGCAAATTCACTACAAAGTAATGAGTTCAGCATTGAGTTCTTTAACTATCAGTATGAAGAGTCCCAATTGAATACAATTTTATTTTGGACGCTAATTAAAAACTGTATGACAAAACAGTTGGAAACCCAATGTTGAGATTAAGTGCTATTTTCTTTCAATTGTAATCAGCTAATTTTGTATGAATAATAAATTAATGGTCTGGTAACTATCATAAGACCTAAAGTGAAAGGAGATCCAGAACTGTTCAGGGAAAAAAGTTTGAAGTATTGTTTTTAGTTTTAAATACACTATCTTCTGTTAACTTTATTGAATTCATAATTTTATTACAGAAACCTTAATGAAGTTTTTGGTTTGAGTAGTAAAATTATGATGTTTGATATTATACATAAACATGAAAATGCTTGTAAAAATAACATAAGTCAAAAGCCATTTAATTCTAAAGTTTTAAGAGTGTTCATCCCATGTGTGCTGGCATTTATAGTGGGTTTTCGTGATTATTTCATTAAATACAAGCAAAAGTTCAGTTTTTCAGCAAAGCACAAGAAGCGCTTAATATAATTAATGACAAAAAATTTGCAGTAGGTATATTACTGGACATGACCAAGGCCTACGACAAAGTTCAATTTAATATATTATTTCACAAATTGTACGGAATAGGTATTCGCGGAAAAGCTCATGATTGGCTTGTATCCTACTTAAGGAACAGAGAGCAAACAGTGGAAATTGAATTTTTTGATCATCAGACAAAAGAAATAAAAAAAGTCCGATCAATTAACAAATTAATTAAAGGCTCAATACCTCAAGGAAGTGTAATAGGATGCCTCTTATTTCTAATTTACATCAATGACCTACCTAAAATCATAGAGGGACCATGTGTATTATTTGCGGACGACATTTCTCTACTAATCTCCTGTCAAAACAACATAAATCTAAACGAAGAGCTAAACTTAATATTCGCCAAAATCATCACTTGGATGAACGCACATAACCTCGAAATAAATTTCTCTAAAACTAAACTTATGCCCTTTCATCCCCATCAAAAAGCACCCTTAAATATAGAATTTACTTTTAATAACTTAAAAATAGAAACTGTTAAAGAATTCACCTTACTTGGACTAAATTTGGATACGCATATAAATTGGAAATCCCACATACAAAAACTAAGATCAAAGATTTCAAGTTTTTCATATGCTCTCCGTGAAATTAAAAAAACCACCAATCTTCAAACAGCGCTCACCATCTACTATGCTTATGCTTATTCATGGCTAAGCTACGGCGTTACCCTTTGGGGAAGTAGCACGGATGCACCAACATTATTTATCCTCCAAAAGAAATTAGTGAGAATCCTAGTAAACATCGATCAAACTGACAGCTGTAAACCTCAATTCCAAAATTTTATATTTTAACACTCCCTAGTATATACATATTAGAAACCTGCAAATTTGTTCGTAAGTATCAAGAATTTTATACAAAGCGTGAGGATATACAATCACGTTACACACTCCGACACAAATCGAGATTAAATATTCCACATTCTCGGCTAAAAATACATTCTACAAGCCCCTACGTGATGTCCATAAAAATTTATAATAAACTACCTGAAATAATTAAAAAAGAAGATAAAACAAACCTATTTATAAAAAAACTGAAGCAATTTTTAATCGAAAAATGCTACTATAGCATAAACGAATTTTTAAGCGATAAATTATAAAGAATCCTATATTATGTCACAGTCCACAAACAAGTAGTTTTGTATTTGAATTTACACATAAAATTATTATTATTATTTTTATATAAATTACATCAACAATTGACTATAAATTTACATTGCCTTCAATAGCATTTCGACGAATAACTCAAAATAACAATAAAGTCATGGTCTATGCCTTAAAACAAAAAATAGTAACAATAAAATTAGCTTTAGTAACTATTTAAAATTCATAATATAAAATGTATAGTTGGATCAATAAATTAGAATTAACAAAATGAAATCATTATTTAAATCATCTATCATTTACATTCAGAAAACAGCTCATGATTATCTCAATAAAATCATAGTTCTTCTACATATTATAGCTTGTAGGTATCAAGAACCCATAAAGTGGTATAACTGATTAATTGGACTTAGTTTAGATGAAAGTTTGGCTACTTATTAAAGGCTTCCTCTCTCCTACTATTTTTTGCTGTGCCCGACAGGGTCCATAATGATCACAATTTTTTATTATTTACCACCTAAGTACACATTGTGGAATGCAAATAAAATTTGAGTATTGAGTATTGTTGTTATTAATAATTATTTTTAACATTTACTCCATAAAACCATTTAATTGTACTAAGTAACACAAATAGAAAACAATTGATGTTTTGTCAAATTTTATAAGTAAATACCAAAATAACTGTAAAAATAGCATACAAACTTGTAAATAATAACTTGCTTGCTTGGCTGAAAAAAGTTTACTTTTGTTTGTATTTAATTATATAATCACAAAAATCCTCTATAAATGTGCTGTTGCCAGCCCGCATGGGATAAACGCTCTTAAGGAAAAACACAATATGCGAGTTGGAATGTCTTATTACTATGCTAATATTCAGCAGTGTCTTTTGCTTGGCATGCAGATAACAACACTTATTATTTACTAGCTTTTGCTATGGGTTCTGCCCGTGTGGATGTCGGTTATCGCAGAAAAAATTAGCCTATGTCCTTCTCCATATCCCAGGCTATATCTCTGCCAAATTTCATGACGATCGGTTCAGCGGTTTAGGCGTTAAAGCGTGACAGACAGACATACAGAGTTACTTTCGCATTTATAATATTAGTAGGGATTTTAGGGACAGCAATATTTAGTACATAGATAGAATCATGAGAATCATGATCGAGGTCAAGAGCGGCCTGCTCTTGACCTCATTTAGTAATAAAAATAAATAAAATAAGTTATATGTCCATGTAATCTATTATAGTAACTCTAAGCTCCCTACTCCAGTTTGTCATGTATTTTATGAAGAGTCCTTTAATTTATTAAAGTGTCTAAAAATATTCAATTGGTTTATGTTATCTTTAGCTGTCCAATCATACTTATAACAAATAAGATAACAGATAAATACGATATAACACATTTTAGGAGTTATAAAACTAAAACTAAAATGGAGATGGGCAGGTCATACTATAAGAGGAAAGGACAAGTGGAGTAAAGCTGTGACAGAGTGGTATCCAAGGGATGGGAACCGCAAAAGAGGCAGACCGTTTTGAAGATGGGCAGACGAGATTAACTAATATATGGACAAGGACAGCAAAGGACCGGACAAGGTGGAGAGAGTTGGAGGAGGCCTTTGCCAAAAGGCAAACAGACAGTGAACCGGAAGAACAAATATATGTCGCATTCCGAAATTCAACAAAAGTGATAATATCACGAAGCCAACCAAAATAAAAATCAGTACTAATGATCTGATAGCTCTTAAATTTTTTGACTATACAATTTGGTCGGATTCGCGATATTATCACTTTTGTTGAATTTCGGAACGCGACAATAGATTAATATAAACTAAATTGTGTAACAGTACTGTCTGAATAAAAGGCTATTTTTTTATTTATAGGAGTTATTATTGAACTATCCTACACAGATTACTTTAAAAAAAAAATGGTAGTTGAAACAAAATGTTTCAATCAATCATAATTTTATAACTCTACTCATCTAAAGCCTTTATAATTAGACTAGATTGACTTGATAATTCGACTTTATAATATAGTCATGTAGGTATACAAAGCATTAATGTTATCATAACATAACCTATACAGTAATTGTTAAATATTGTAATCTACTATACCCATCATAAGGGGTACTACTAAGATTTTTAACGATAAAACCGTGATAAAACTATCGAACCCAACATGTTATCCCAAGGTTCAGGCACGTCGCGATCTGCTTATTAATATTTACCACGCACACGACATCACAATGCCAACAAAGTGACTCATACTCAAGCTCAGGAACACAGAACACTCAAAGAGAAGAGCAACAGTTGTATTTATCAAGAATACTAGCAGATTTCAATGTTTCAATCTGTCTTCAAGGCAAATTTCAAGCGATAAGAAAGACATCAAAAACATGATAAGCTCATTTTCGTCGTATGACGCCCGAAAGAGTAACATAATCCATAAAGAACTATTTAAACACATTTATGCAAAATTATTGAGAACGCATTAAAAATATGCCTTTAGGGCAACATACGTCAGCCAAATTCATGTCGCAAGACTTGCAAGATACAGTTATCCATACACAAACAAGACTAGACCTTTGCGAGTGACGATGTACTTACCCTTCTGATTTGCATTTGTCTCCATTTCGAATACTATGAACACATCACATTATCACTAGAACACTTTCAATTTAACAAACCATTGCACACTTTTTGTTTAAATTCCAACAACTTGCATATTAATTTATAAAAATTAGGACAACAAGCGTGCAGGAGAAACGTATTTCACTGTTTTTCATGTATGTACGTCAAACTTTTTTTTCTACACCTTTTTTGAATCGAAATAGGTAGTTCTCTTTTGTCCCATGTGTTGGTCGTTTTGGAATTATATTATAAGAAAAGACAGATAATCAAGCCATGTTGGTTAAGAAAGGCTAGCTTAGCGGTTGTGGCCCTTAAGCGCTAAGCTAGCCTTCCTTGAAACAATGATTGTGGATCGTGAGCTCATGGGTAAAAATGTAAAAATTCTGGATAGGTCTAAAAAATCAGTCTGTTTTTTTTCTATTCTGGACATCTCATTAATTGTTACTAAACTTACTAAGAACGGGAATAAACATTGCTACTCGATCACTTCAGATGTCGCTGCTATCCAAAGTCCCAAAATTTGGCAGCTAGCTGTCAATGTCCATATTTTTTTGTAAACAAGTTATTTCTGTACGCATACTTAATTATTAATCATCGATGCGGAGCTGTTAACTGAAAAAAACGGGTACTCGTGTATTTGCCAAGCATGCAAGCAAGCCTGCGCAAAGCTGCAATGGCGCTTTCTTCAAAAGGCCTTTCCAGACATGGCCCTGTAACGTGACAATGTGGCATTGTTACAAATAAAATTCAAACGATATAATGTTTGGACTTTAAAAGAGACCATGACCTCTGAGTTTCTTTCGGCTTTTCTTCGTCAACTAGGAAATGCCGGCACAATCTAGTTTATAAAATATTGACCAACAAAATATTGACGTGTCAAAGTGCATAATTCTTCTTTCTAAGATCTATAAACATTTCATTTCAATGTAGGTTGGTTGATGTGTGCATTTAATATCTTCGAATTTTCGATTTGGTCACGATTTTTTACTTCAACGTTTTGAGAAAAGCGCTTATAAGATCTGCATAATTCTTCTTTCTAAGATCTATAAACATTTCATTTCATTTCAATGTAGGTTGGTTGATGTGTGCATTTAATATCTTCGAATTTTCGATTTGGTCACGATTTTTTACTTCAACGTTTTGAGAAAAGCGCTTCATTAACTTTGGAAAATCATTATTATTTTGACATCCTATTTTAACGACTGTTGTTACTAATTACAAATCTATGGTCATGGAATCCGTTCTTTTTGTGAAATTAGAAGAGAAGAACTCCTCAAAACTCTGCTCCTGTAGATAGAAAAAGTAATAATAAAATACAACAGCAAAGCGCTTTCTAACAAACGTCCATTCCTGCTAAAAAGCCAACAGCGTGAACCACGTAATGAGAGAACTAAAGAAAAGAAACAAAGGACCCAGCAACACCATGTCGTCTGTGGTTGTGCGTTCAAAATCGCGATTTTATTACGTCCCTGGGAACGTGGGCTTTTATCGACTGCCGCAAAGAATATACGGTTTTGTTTTGAGAGTGGGAAATCATCAAATAACTTCTCCCGCTCTGGGTGGAGCAGGAGGCCGTGTCAGACATAGACTAATATACAATTGTATACCACAGACATTTAAATAGTAGCAGACCAAACATGTCGCTCAAAATTGCGTAGCCATTACGCACACATAGGGAGTGTTGTCAATACAGGGCCGGACTAGGGACGGTTACCGGTATTGAAACAACTGATAATCTTACTGACAATCCGTGAAAATCGATATTCTCTGGGTATATGAAGTGTGTTTCTTATCAATAAAGTCTTAACGAACAGAACCCCCATCTATTCCCGTGGTTATTGTAAAAGGAGACTAAGGTAATATTTTAAGAGGACGATGGGCGGCAGTCCTCTCACCTCTTTTTAACCCCCGACGCAAAAACGACGGGGTGTTATAAGTTTGACGTGTCCGTGTGTGTGTGTGTCTGTCTGACTGTCTGAGGCAACGTAGCTCCCGAACGGATGAACCGATTTTACGATTTTTTCTAAGAACACTCCCGACTAATACACCTTGTATTAGTCGGGAGTGTTCTTAGACATGTTTCATCAAAATCGGTTCAGCCATTTGAAGATTATCAGCTCTTTTCTGGTTGAAAAAGGGATTTTAGCCTCTTCCATGGGTCTGATCAACTCAAAATTTGGGATTCTATTACTTCAATGATATTAGACGAAAAAAATAACCTTGAACTGATGCTGGAGCAACAGCTGGGATTTCCAGGAAACCCAAGTTATTCACCAACAAAAAGCAGAAGTATCGTGTTTGGGCTCATTGAAAAGGTCTCAATGAATAGATTATAGATAAATGGTGATTTAAGGGAGACATTAAGTTTAAAAAGCAAGAAATAAAAATTAAATTTAAGATTAAAAAAAACCCCCGACCCAAACAAAAACTCTAAAAAGTAAAAAATTATATTTATAGGCCTTTTAATTTGAACGTAATATTTTGATCAGGGCATTGTCAAGTCGGGGGACGGTCAATGAAAACGCCAAACAGAGGCCTAGCCATCCCCCGATAAATCGCCCGATAAGTCCCTAAAATATTACGTTCAAATTAAAAGGCCTATAAATATTATTTTTTAGTTTTTAGAGTTTTTGTTTGGGTTGGGGGTTTTTTTTTAACGGTATATATACACAGACCGTTGACGGGCATCAGTATTGGATAAAAGAACTGTCTCTGCAGGCATTAACCCGCATGCCCAGCTCGGTAGGACCTAGAGTTGAGGTGTTGGTATGCCTGAAAGCTAGTTTATGAATATATCAGGAATTTTGAAATAAAAGAATGAATTTAATTGATATTTACATATTTATTTTTTACTTTTTTAAACTTTGTTTTCATAATTTAAAAACTACTGGTTTTAAAATAATAATAATTATGTACTAGTATATAAAAAGAATCATAAGGCATCAAATAGCCCAAAAGGCTGGCAAAATTGCCACGTTGAATGGTAGTGCTGATTCTTTGGCCGAAAAATAGGCCAGATCTTTGGTCACGTGAAGAGTCGACCAACTGCTTGGGAATGTTTCGGAAAACGAAGTTGGCATTCGGACCCCATGGCCCTAGAGTTTCAACCCCAAACGGGTCGAACATATAGGTTCCAATAAGATTGGAATATTTGCGCTGCTTGCGGTTTTCCGTACATGCAGCAGCCGCTGCATAAACAGTTCATTAACAGAGTAGGAATTGCTCCAGGACGTAATGTTGTTCGAAAAGCACTGGGATCAATCAAGTGTTTCTCAACATGCTTCGAACAAAGTACACTCGAAGGTCTAGGTTGCCAATCCTGGAGTTTCATGTTTTTAATCCATGTATTCCGTAAACTTTCCTCCTTTGGAAACCTGGAAAAAATATCAGTACGTTCAGTTATTACCTGCAGAATGAAATGTCAAAGTTATGTGAGTAGCCTATACCTATTTATGCCCACCATCGTTCATGTTATCCATCACACAGATAGGGTAACATAACCGGCTAATGAGACGCAATTGATTTTCTATTGTAACGTACCACATGCGGAACGCACCGGGCCAGAGTGATTCTATAACTTATTAAAATAGCATGTACGTTTACACTGATAATCTGCACTCTGCAGTATTTTCAAACTATATCACCAAAAAAATTAAATATTGTAGAGTAAACTGAGGCTATTGTTTGATAATTCAATGGTAGGTAAATATTATACATACAACAAAAAATTTCATCTTTGTCGCCAAATCCGTCCCTGACTACACAACAAAATACAAAAACTTACCGACGAAAGGTTAATCCAGGTGTTTTGTGGTAGCTAGCACTGTCACACTGGTACGCACAGCACTTCACCATTTTATTTTGTGTATTAAGTCCCAAACAAGTAATATTTCAAGTAATATTTCGCGGTTGAAACATAGAAACACCATAGAACGTTATGTTGCTTATCAATATGGCGGCGTGGGATAGACGAGCTACGCGTCAAATTTTGTCTAAATGTGAGTCAGTGTCACAACAGGTGACAGAACGAGATACTACTTACGACTTGTCGCTTAGCAAGAAAAGGATAAAGAATCAAGTCCATCGACTAAGGATTAATGTTTGGTCTGCTACTGTTTATATGTCTGTGTTGTATACTGAGAGTGTCAGACTTTTACTGACTAAAAGTTACCCGTGTTGGCCGTGTTCCCTCAGTAGCCTGTGTGCCAGTGGCAGTGTTGCCAATTTAGCGACTTTGTCGAAAGAAGTGACGACTTTCATTTAAGTTTTAGCGACAAAAAATAAGATTTGACGACAAAAAGGTTTTAGCGACTTATCTGACGACTTTTGGAGTACAAATCAAAACAATTTTAGAACTTGTAATAAAAACATTTTTTGTTTTCTCGACAGAATAAATATAGTGCCAAAAGATAGGAAAACGCAAACGCGCTTGCTTAAATTTCTCAAAAAAAATCTTAATCTAATTATATATTTTATTATAAATGCACTAACACGTTTCTAGTATTTCTGGCAAATTGTCATTGAAACAACAATTTATGTGATTGTTACAATGATGGTAAAAAAAAATTAATATGTTTATTTAGTATTTTTAAATGTATTTAAATTATAATATAATTAAATAACCGCCACTAGCCATATAGCCCTCCCAGAACAAAATCCTGAGTCCGTTCCTGATAGAATCAGTTTTAGCGACTTTCTTGGGACTTTTGACATTGAATCTAGCGACTCGAGTTTTTAGGAGTTGGAAACACTGGCCAGGGGTCACGGTATCTCTTTCGAACAACCCGCACCCCTGGCAGAAGCATATACGGTTATCTACAAAATCATAATTTTAGAGAAAAGCGGTTATTTTCTTCGAAACGATGTGAAGTTCTGTGTGCACACGAGGCACGGATTTATCTGGAAGTTTGGACCATTACTTTTGAAACAATAACATGACACTGACATGACAAATGACAGAATGCCAGTTTGACAGGTGTCGACTTTCAGCCACCAGCCAGGCAACCGCGAGCCAAATCGTGGGCTTTGCGCATATTTTTTCGTTGGATTTTTGCTAAAAACCCATACAACAATAATAAAATGTTGACTAGAACATTAGTATCTAGGGCTCTTCTTCTACGAAGCCTAAAAAATGCTGGCGTTAACGTGAAACAAGCAAAAAGAAACGCAGGCCATGGGTAAGCTGGTTGTTATGTCATTGGTTTTTGACAAGAAATAAGCAGAGAATGAGCAGATAGTACCTGACTGCTTTAATTATGACTTTGATGCGACTTATTCGTTTTAAAAAGCAACAATTTGTAGTGTGTGATTGTTGACCTGCCTGCAGTATATCATCAGTTCTATATAACACAAGAATGTTGTAAAAATATCTCACAGCTACAACACTGGATTATGATTTTCTAGTTTTATTCTTACTATCCTGTACAATGGACATGGGCGGTCGACATCATCCACCTCTAAAACGACCCACTGACCCATTGTTGGAATTGCAGGCCAGGATGGCATAGGAGCGTGGGGATAGGCTCAAGAATAGAGAGGCTTATGCTCAGCAGAGGAAGAAGTCGGGCTGTGGAAGATGATGACACGTAGTAAAGATGAAATTGTGATTCCAAAATTTAGACTGACTAAAACTAGCAAGTCATTTCTAATAAACAGTATCCGCTTCTATAACAAGTTGCCAAAGTCGGTTACAGAACTTAGCGATGGAAAGTTTAAAACGCACATCAAACGTGTCCTTATCAAAAAAGCATATTATAAGATAAAAGACTACGTTGAAGAGAGGGAAGTTTGGCATTAATTCCTTCTGCACATGTGGCTTCCCTGGTACCTCATTAACAGCATAACTATGTGAAAGTCTATTAACTGCTCTCAAATACAATGTTCTTTTTTATTTTTTTTATTTTTACAATGCTGACATAATCTCGTCACTAATTGACATTATACATCAATTTTAGTTAGGTTCATTTTATTTATGTAGATAATTTTACATATTGTGAATGAGAGAACATTGTAGGCTTTACTGACTGTAGATTTGTAGACGATTTTCTATTCTGTATTCGTCTAAGTACCTGGTACTTATTGACAGGCCTGCGCTGTCCTCCCATACATTTAATCTCTGTAATTTGAAAACATTGTTAAAGCCAATTATTTTTAAAAGAGTAACCGTGGAGTTTCTTGCCGGCTCTTCTCCATAGGAAACAACAATTTGGAACCGTGCACCTAGCTTCTGACGTTTCATAAGTGCCCTTGCAGGTTTATATGAAATAAAAAAATATTTTGATTTGATTTGATTTGATGATGCTGATCATCTACAATGAACAGAGCAGAGTCCAACATTCCGAAAGTTAAATAAATAATGAAGCTTATACAACATGTAACATGGCTAATGCTAAAAGCATAATACAATGACTCAAAATTAATCTTAAAGAATCTTAATAGAAAATCGTCTTGACCCTTGCACTAATTTATGCATTTAAAACTGAGTCTCATTCCCTTGAAATAGGATCCAATGCTCATTTGCTCAATCAGAGGACTTGCATATAATTCAGTTACACTTTGTAATTCAACATTATTTCAGAGTATGGTCATACCGAGTACCACCACCAATGCCATCAAGGAGCGCCATAATCTTAGCTGAGGTTCTTGGAGGGCTTGCCTGGTGGTGGATCTTCTGGCATTGTTTCACCGAACCTGACCACATCTTTGTAAGTTAGATAAATAAATAGTAACTTGCATTTTAAAAATGCATATTTATTTCCCACCTATCAATTTAGAAAATCTTTAGTACTTACACTAAAGTCTTGGTTGAATCTCTAGAATGTTATGTTAAAATAATTGCTGTATTATGTTACTGAAAGCAAAGAGTACAGTCACTGGATAACTGGATCAAGATTGTAGGTTGATGGTCTGATGGATTTAGTTGGGAAGCCTTTAAATAAATAAACTAGCTTTTATCCCCGACTTTGTCTGAGTGAGATTATTGGCTGCTGCACTATTACTTTGTTTTCACTTAATATTCTTTCTGAGGTTTTTTCTTTTTATTTGGCTACTAAGGGTCGTATGTGATTACTGTGATTTTAAATCCTATCGCCTTCCTCAAATATTGGGCAAAAAATTTTAAAATCCCACTCGTAGCTCCATTAACGTATTTACTTACTGACCCGTCAGATGTTGTCCTGCCTTAACTATGAATATTTTATATATATATATGTTATGCGTAACTTTCTTAATTTTGTCTTTCATAAGAACCTTCTCCTGACAATAACAACACAACAAAAAAAGAATTAGCAAAATTGGTCCAGCCGTTTTCATGTGTGATGCTGTGACCAAGGGAAATAGGGATTCATTTTAATATATGTAGATGTATTAGTATGGATATTGAACAAACAACACTATTTCAATTTACAGATAGTTATTTTTTTTAAATGATTGTTAAAAATATGCTTTATTTTACAGGGTGAATTTCCTTATATTGATCCCAAAACCTACACGGATGAGGAACTTGGAATCCCTCCTGACTCTGCCGGATCACTGAAGAAATAAGCCAGAGTTATGTTTGAATTGTAGATACTATTTATTTATGTTGATGTTAAATAAAAATATATTAACGTCTAGTCTGGATTCTACTCCCATGGTTTCCTTTTAAAATTTTAATTTTGACGCCACTAAAACTAGGTTCGGTTGTTGAGGTTTATAAGTGCAAACATTTTGTTAAATCAAACTGAAACCCAATTGATTTAAAAAAGGGTTTAAATTTCAGTTCTATTAATTTACAAAAATTCTGTCTTCAGAATTCTAACAATGGGTCATGTTCTGTGGAAAATTGTAACACCGCGCTTCAGAAAATTATATTTGCTCAACGCCATATAATGAATAAAGAGGTTAGCTCGAAACTGCAGTTCTGCACACAATAAACTTTCTTAAATCAAACGAGTAGTATTTAATAGCTATCATTGCATTTTTTAAAATTCAGAACTAGTAGGGTATTTTCCAAATTGATAAAACTGACATTGACAAAAGATTGGGGACGATATGTTTAACAGAAAAATAAAATTATTTATATCCATTTTCTCCATTAAAAACGATTAAAATCAAATTTATTTTTCGTTGTTTTGAATTTACCGCCAAAACGCTCCTTACGGTGACTTTTTATCACGTAACGTCAACACCTGATTTCGTACAGAATGCTGCAATTCGTTGTTGTTTTGGAGTACAGACAGGCAAGGTTTCGCCATTTATTATAACGCATCTTAATAGCGGGACCAGTGTTATTGCGAAATTTCGTTTATGCCGTATGAGGTAATTTTTTTTAGGACTGATATAAAATAGTACTAAAGTTGAAAATCTGTACGTCTGTACGAAATGGGTAGTACAGACACCAGCACCTCAAGCTACCCCAATCTGTCAAATTTCTTTGATAGATTTTTAACTTTATCATTTAAGCATAAGGTTCAATTGGGAAAATTTGACAGATTAGGGTAGATTGATGTGCTGGCGTCTGTACTTAATAATGTGGCAGAAACATTAAATTACAGAGTTGGTCCCGCCATTATAATGTTTAAAAAAAAAACAGTAACAGGTGACAGATTAAACATTTTTTCCACTCTGTTCCCCTAAAACAAAGCAGGGTGTGATCGATCGGAATAATTCGACCATTATTTTTAGTAAACGGCGATGACGAAAGGAAAGGTTTCTACGCGAACGAAGTCGCGGGCAGGAGCTAAGAGGAAATAAACACATCCATTTGCTTTCAATTATTTTATTTACAATTCAAAAACACTTGTCTCAGTTCCGGGTTTTCTTTTTGTCAGATATTGGACTTTAATGGACATATTGATTGATAATAAATAATGTGCTTTTAAAAAGTGCGCAAGAGTAAGGTCCTTTATTATGCCATAAGGCAAATAAACTTGATAGATGATTAGATATGTCTGGAATGGAATGAAAATTAAACTGATCACTCAACTTTTCAAAAAACTGGAGACATGTAAAAGTAGCTACATAAAACTAAATACTACCATAAAAAAAGCTAGGCTTATTCACTCACAAATTGCTTGTCTGCCTACATTTAAAATCAATAATTTATTTTCGCCTATGAGCTAACATCATAATTACTACTTATTCTGAGCTTTGTCTTGACAACAAGGCTTGTTTGCAGTTGTTCCATCAGGTAATACTGCATTGTCATCATAAGGGATATTTTCAAATTTTGCTGTGTCTTCAGTGATTCTGGCCTCTGAAAATATAAGAGAGAAAAGGTAAAACAGTTTGTCAAAAAGGTTTTTACTATACAAGATGGTATACATTGATAGTACAATATTTATACTTTAAAGACGTACCAAATACACCCGGCTTGATCTCTCGAGCTTGGATAACTTGTGTTCGAAGTTCATTTTCCACATCCTCGCCAAGTTTAATCATCTGCAATAATACTGACTTTTTAGTTCAATAGTCAAAGAGTGTGTATAATGTTAAGTCATGTAGTTAAAAAAAGGTTCATACAGCCTTTATAGCTTTTTCATTGGTAACATGTATATTTTTACGAAACTCATCATTTATTTTTTGTCTCCCAGCTATCAGTGCTCTTTGATCTCCTTTAAAGACTTTCATCCTTGTTCTGTGCAACCTCTTAAAAGTCTGCAGGACCTGAAAAAAAAGTACCCAGTTCTAAAAATTGCTCAATATAGTTTCTATTGCAAGGTGATTTACTTGAGTGTTTATGGTTTAACATTAGTACAAAACATATTTTAGGTCCCGGTTGCTTTCAGTACTAAGTTATTAGAAAAAAAGCTCCGGTTACAGAACTAGAAGAATTTTCTTAGTGGGCACAAAATGTTAGAAAATTATTATGTTTGTTGGTACTCACTAGAGAACGTGTAGTGCTCATTCTGTAAGAAAAAATTCTACTATTTTATTGATGAATAATTTCCATAACCTGGCTGTTTTCTTTATAAAATTTAATACACAAAATATATGTTTAATTCACTGATTGATTTTATTGATAATCAGCTCAAATCAGCTGTCTGTCAGTCCTTAAAACACTATTGGGTTGGGCGCATTCCGTATTAGGAAAATAGCGCTGTGAGCGCTCACATGGATATTTTGCGTTCCGAGTTAGATATCACGATTCTGACAGTAAGAACCGTCACTTTTGTCATCAATAAGGAACGCTCGTGATCGTGATAAAAGTGTTCACGCGCAGAAATTTTTCGCCAGTTATACGAAAAAAAACAGCTGTTTCAGAGAAAAGTGCAATACCTACGCGGTCAAAATGTATGGAACAGCTGATTTTTTTCTGTTTAACCAGCGAAAAATTTCTGCGGTAGGGGGTCTAGAATGATATGCTGAATTCATGGTTAAAATTTGCGCACTGGGTAAAAACTTTTCCTGTATTTCAAATAAATCTAAGTTAGCTAAAGATACGATGCGAATAAAAAAAAAGCAGCACAACTGTCATTTTTAACAGTGCTCACGGTGATATTAGAATAACGCATGGTTGGGGTTATCGCAAGATGGGGCATGTCAAGACGTCATCTGTGCCGTTCCGCGGGACATCGTTATCGCGCTCACGCCAATTCGGAACGGGTGTGAGGGCGCTCAAATCGATATTATAGCGCTGTGAGGGCTCACATCGATGTTATTTGCTTTGCGAATTAGGCCACGTTCCGAGATACGATAATATCGATTTGAGCGCGCTCACACCTGGGCCTGTGGACAAAATACATCGTGAACGCTAACAGAAATGTATTTTGTCTATAGGCCCTGTTCCGAATTGGCGTGAGCGCAATAGAAGTGTGCGTCGCACTGTGGATCGGAAATCGTCTCTAGAAGACACACACGGATTACTTTCATCTACATTGGCGGACTGATATTTTAAATGATCAAATTCTCAACCATTCGACAGGTTGAATTGACTCACTTTCAATTAATAAATAACTGTGAACTACGTACGTAAAATAATCGTTACATTTTTGTCTTCGAAACCAGTTACACGATTATCAGCGTCGTTAGTACGACGCACTGTGGATCGAAAATCGCCTCTATACTCCATAAAAGATAGCTTGATCTCTGCGACATAAGTCAAACTGACATGCCTAGGGTTGTCAGGATATAAAAAATGGTCGCTAGAAATTATCGACGTTTCTTACTATCATCGATGCTAATGTAACATTTCATTGGGTTTAATTTAATTACAAACGTTACTAAATTAAACGGACGTAAACATTTATTCTCTTAAAGGAATACACCCCAAATCCATATCCGAATCAGTTTCTGAATCGCTAGAACAATCTTGTTTTATCATAAACTTTTGTTCGCAAATATGATCAAATCGGACGAGATGGCAGAGTGTCTTTTTTTTAGTTTATGGCTTGGTATGTTACATGAGTAGGTGAGAAATTGGATTTTATTTACTCACTATTATTTTAGATCAAGTATGTACAAATGTAAATAATGTTATGACTATATAAATACAATAAAAATTAATTTCAAATTACGTGTAATTTAAATTATCGATAGTTTGTAGTGTGTGGTCACGATGATTCATCGCCCATCACTAATTAGCTCGGCATGCCCATAAAGTATGACATTGACAGGTACTGTCTGTACTATTGTGAAATTCAGGACTTCATAGGCGTGATTTTACTGACAGCTGTCGCAGAGATCAAGCTATCTTTTATGAAGTATAGAAGACTAAAGGGATTTCAATTTGCAATGTGCCGGATTTTTTGCCGGTTATCGCTTCTATTAGTTATTTTCATTTATTCAAAAATGACACCCGAGTTAATTCTGCACAAAAACGAAGGAATTATAATGTTTTTACGAAAAATTTGTATGAAGCTAGTATGAACAAGTTAATTATCTAATTATCTCGTAAACAGCCAGGAAAACCGTAATATCCTCACAGGTGGTTATAGTACTAATTATTTATGATTTTTTGACATATGTCGTATAACGGTTATCGCAGCTGATTTTTTTTTTAAATCGTCAAAATATTTTTATTTATTTTTACTTATGAAACGGTTCCTTTTAATGACTAAATTAAGATCATTGTTAATTATGAAGAATTTTACTGACCCAAATAATATATAAAACGAGATGAATATTTAAAAATAGAAAAAAAAAAATCAAATATTATTCATTTTCCTTATCTTTGTCGTTTTCGGACTCCAATTATGAGTCAGAATCCAGATTGGATATATCTAAAAACTTGGACTCACTTTCCTGAAACTGAATTAAGTCTAGAGTTTCAGCAAAAAAGCTCTGCTTTCTCTTGGCATTTAACTTAGGCCTTTGTGCACTTAGGAAAGGATCCGAAGAAACAACAAGCATATTTAAGATATCTTGATTAGAATCTTGCCTGCTTCTTTTCCGCGAATGATGTTCCCGGAACCTCCTAAAATCTTTGTTTCGAGACTCTGAGGCTTCTTCCGAGAGAGTCCCAATCGGCACAATATCATTTTTCTCGATTATGTCAGCACCCTGTATTAATAATTTATGTACGGTTGACGACATGTAGTACCAATTCACGTACTTTTCTGCTGTTATGCGGGCAAAATCTTTAAATCTTATTACGTCGATCTTCTCGCCAGATGTTATCGCTTGCAAAATCACAGCAAATCTTTTAATAAGATCTTCGTCCAACCCGGTAATAGCTGCAGTTTTATTGGGAAACTCTAAAAACTTTCTTGCGGTATTCCCGTCATTGGTAGTTCCCGAGCCTTGTTTCACAATATCAATCAACAGATTGAGCTGATTTTTGAATTTATTTTGAATACATTGTTTTCTGTTCTGCAACATTTCTTTTTCCTCATTATTTCTCGCTGCCCACTGTTTGAAGTCGAGCCTGTACGCAATACGTAAGACATTCCATACAATTTATGCGTGTGTGTAGGGATGACAAGCCAAATTTGTATATGTCAGCCACATTTCGATGTTACAACATCTAAGCGGTTCATTTCCGTAGGTTTTGCTAAGCACAGGTAGCACGATGCATTTGATTTGGCCTCAGAAAGGTACGTGCAGACTTTGGCGGCGATCATTCTCATCATTAGTTGATGAGTCACCATGTTATTATTACTGCACTCTGTGGGGATAAGGGCCTCAATTTCATCATCCATTTGTCTTTTGAGACCAATGACAACTGCTTCGCTCTCCTTTACAAAAGTAAACTGAACAGGACGACAATACATATTTGAGCATGGTTTTGGGTTCGTCCATACAGTATTATCTCCATCTGTCAGTTTTAGTGGCACCAAGGAGGTCATAAAAATGCTTGCACCATCTTGCTCACCCTCCATTTTCTGCTTGTATCGGCTTTGGTTGGAAGCATCATCAAATCCCCACTTGGATATCAGCTTTAGCGGCTTATTTTGCAAATCGGCATAGTCAGAAAGACTTTGAAGGATCTTCGTCACCGTGATGTCAAGGAAAGCTTGAAGTGTAATCCTAGCCGAGGAATCCGTAAGTGACACTGATCGCTTCGGAGGGTAGCAATCAAGCTTAGTTTGTTGCACTTTATAGTAGGATGGATAAATATCCTTAGCACCTTCCCGAGTGGTAGCCTCTCGCAAAGTAATATATAGCCACTTTGACAGTTTTAGTGAAAGAAACAATCCAAGCGCTTTCTCCGGTGTAAATATGACTGTTTTCACTGGTTTCAGCGTTTCTTTAATTTTTACGGCTGATTCAGGATTATTCATCGTGTATTCGATCACAGATGCGATATCCTCATGCCCATCTTCTTTTAAACGCGCTGCAGCTGCAAATGCCAATTCACTGGAGTTTTCGCCTGTATGATCGTCAGATCTTCTCTTTTTCTGTTTACTTCCCAAATCTTCGAATGGTTTTCGGCACCTTTTTGTCATTGTTCCAACTGTAACGGTACGTTACTGTATATTATTGCTTAGTTCGTGGTTTGTTTACGACTTGGAACGCACCGGGTACCTGCGGCGCGGGGGCGAGAGTTTTTGCTCAGAACGATGGTTTTAAAAGATGCGCCCGCGCAGCGGAGGCTGCGGAGGTCAGTCCACGCCAGTCGCTCCTAGGCTGATGTGAGATTACACGTACCGCTTTGCTTCCTGTCGAGCGCCCTAGCTGACTCGAGCGTTAAACATTGGTATTCATTATATGTATTTCTCGAATTTTAAACGAGCAAGTTAGTGCCTACAAAGTTAACGTACGCCATAATCATTCTCATTGTATTTTTCTTTGTTCTTAGCCAATCATTATTTTGTTCTTTTTTATCTTGTAAAATACATTCCGGTTGCTTATTCCATTATATATTAATAAGCACCATTTAGCAAAAGCATCAGATGTTAATAATGCTGCATCATGCTACCTATTTTCCTTCTACCTTCATGAGCAATAATCATTTTGAAATTTAAACTCGTAACGCTTTAACCGACTCCTACGGTTTGGTTCTTTACTGTCTTCTCTTTTCTGCTCAAGCTTGCTTATCATGTAAACTCCGTTCTGGGCAATGCCACCACGTCAATACTACTGATAAATAGGTACTTCCTTCTTTTGTCGTTGGTGGTACCCCAGCACGGAAGTAGTTAGGCCAAGCACTGATAAGCTGGAACGAATGATTCCAGGTTCTACGACAACTTCTTCTCGGCAACTTTTCTTCAGGAACTTCCTGCGGCAACTTTTACTCGGCAGCAGGCCGTGCAGCAAGACTAGTACGGCAGGCTACCCTGCAGTGAGCTGACCGTCCTCGTGTGCCGCTGCCCCGAGGACCATCCCGTCGCTTCGCCTCTGGGGTGTGGAGCCAGTCGTGCGTCACCCCACGCCGCACCTACCGTCAGTGGCTTCACCGTGCAGTTCAATTCGTTCCAGCGGCCAACTTCCATCTCCGGCTACGGGCGTTATTTCGCCTGCAACTACAGGGGAGTACCTATCCCTGCAGAAGCGTTAACGGACGATCGTAACCCACGACCTACAAATTTGTGTGTCTCCGGCTGTACTGAGTTCAGTTAGTTTAATTAAAGTATTCTAAAGGTACACGCCCGTTTTATTGTTCAGTCCCCCATAGTAGGTGGGAATACAACGGGTGGAGGCTACACAACGGAACATGATGACGACGGTTCTTGAGAGTCTGATCGTGCTCTTGGTATCTCATCAACAGCTGGTTCTTGATTAACTAAAGTTTGCAAACAACTTGGCCAATAAATATTTGCTTGCAGCCAATTTCCGTACAGTTTTCTGAAGTGACCAAGGAATCGGTTGGATTTCTGCCACCTCTGTAAAGCAGCACGCGTAAATTTCCGACAAAATTCTTTGAGAGTTACTTGATCTTCGGCAGAAAGGCAATCGCCTATGCGGGATACAACTGCACCAAACAATACTTCATGATTAAATGAAGTACTCTCACTTTTTAGAAGAACAAACAAGTCTAAATTGGTGATTAAGCTTTCCATTTTAAGATGTTATAGTCGCAGAACAAAAATTTGGTGTTAGCAGTTACACAGTTGTGAACAATCTAAATTATAAAGCAAAATGTTAGCGCTTTTATTGTAAAACATCGATAATTAGCTCATTAGAGTTTTAAAAGATGTGCTAATGAAAATTTATTATCGTCAAAAACATTTCTTAGAACTCAACACAACTAATCAACAAATTAGCTTACTTATGAGAAATCATTAACAATAATTTAATCACCTAGTCAGACTTATTATAAGACTAAATCATTGTTATTACTTAATCACTTATTTTCAGACTCACTAGAAGACTAAACCATTTGTTACTTGGTATTTTGGTTGTATGTAAAGTTTTAAAACTCATTTGGATTGATAATTATCTAGCTCAAACATAGTTGTCTAAGTGTGGATGTATTATTAACCTTTGACTACTCCTTTGGGAATATAGGGGTGATGCTATGTTATGTTACGTGTTGTTAAAAGTCTGTGTTCCTCAACTTAAACACTAAAAGGAACCGTTTCATAAGTAAAAATAAATAAAAATATATTGACGGTTTAAAAAAAAAATCTGCAGCGATAACCGTTATACGACATATGTCAAAAAATCATAAATAATTAGTACTATAACTACCTGTGAGGATAATACGGTTTTCCTGGCTGTTTATGAGGTAATTAACTTTCTCATACTAGCTTCATATAAATTTTTCGTAAAGAAATTATAATTCCTTCATTTTTGCGCAGAATTAACTCGGGTGTCATTTTTGAATAAATGAAAATAACTAATAGAAGCGATAACCGTCAAAACATCCGGCACATTGCAAATTGAAATCCCTAAGTCTTCTAGAGGCGATTTTCGATCCACAGTGCGTCGTACTGCTCACGAGGCTGATAATCGTGTAACTGGTTTCGAAGACAAAAATGTAACGATTATTTTACGTACGTAGTTCACATTTGACGTGACACTCACACGTCTCACACAACGAACGGCGTACGAAAGAGAGCGTTAGAGCCCGTAGTAGTCTTCACTTGGGTATTTAGTGTTGTCTCCACTTTTATCTATAAACTTTTTGGGGGCAAGGCAAATTTATTAATTGAAAGTGAGTCAATTCAACCTGTCGAATGGTTGAGAATTTGATCATTTGAAATATCAGTCCGCCAATGTAGATGAAAGTAATCTGTGGTAAATGTCAAGCCAAAATGCCAATTATTATTAAGTGACGGAACTGACCGACAACAGTCATCAACTGTGGCCACGTTCCGAGACACGATAATATCGATTTGAGTGCACTCACACCCGTTCCGAATTGGAGTGAGCGCGATAACGATGTCCTGCGAAACAGCATATATGACGTCATGACATGCGCCATCTTGCGATAACGCCGACCATGTGTTATTCTAAAAAACTTTTTAATAAAAAAATTAAATTATTTTATAATTTTTTGTGGCTATAATCTACTAATTACTACATGCTTAATTTTTGATTTAATACACGACTCAGTATTAAAATCTGTGAGTAAACAATCAATCATCCCCTGTTTTCTTACCCTTAGGGTTGGAATTTTTCTTCGAAATTTATATGGGACCAACTTCGAGGTATACCCTTTCCAATAAAAAAAGAATTATTAAAATCGGACTACTCTGGAAAAAGTTATGCGTGGTCATACAAAAAAAAAAAAAAAAAATACGCGTCGAATCGAGTAACCTCCTCCGTTTTTTCGTCGGTTCGAAAATCACTGTGAGCGGTGTCAAAAATGACAGTTGGGCTGTTTTGATTTGATTCGCATCGTATCTTTTTTAACAAAATCACTTTTTCGCTCTCGTCACAATTTTCCCCTTACCCTAAAGATTAAACAACTACTGTATAGATGCCACTGCTTTGGCTTAGAAATTGCTCTGGCTTGTATCCCTAGCCACTCTGGAATTGTTGATAATGAGAATGCGGATTCGATTGCTAAGCTGGCTATTCGGAATGGGATCGAGTCTCATCAGTCTTGTTATCCCCGAGATCGGCACTGTCTTGTTAAACCCGAGATGATGACGAATTGGAAAGAGCATTGGCAAAAAACTAGATTATTGAAGGGAAGATTTTATGGTTCTATCCAACCATTCATTCCATCTGAATGTTGGTTCAGAAAATTAAAATTCTCTAGTAAAATAGCTACCTCTGTTATCATTAGACTCCGACTTGGGTGCACACCAGTTTTTTTGGCCAAAATCCGCGTGAGGGACTCCTCATTGTGTGAATGCGGTCTGGATGAGGGTACTCTGGAACACTTGTTTTTCTCTTGACCTCGTTTAACCACTCCTCTTTACGACATACTCCCTTCTGATATTCCCCACCCAATTAAAATTCCCTTCCTATTATCTCTAGCCCATACTCCTGCAGTTAAAACCCTTTGTAAATTCATTAGCATTAATAAAATCCAGTTATAGTTGAAATTTCTATTTACTTATCATATAGGTACTTACTGAATGTTCTAAAATTTGTTTTGTGACGTTTTAGATTTACTAACCAAAAATATTTTGTCCTTTTTTGGCATGGGGATCCATGGATTCCACCGCTACAAACACTGATCAATAGTTGTGTAATAGTTTATGATCATTACCTTCTCATATTGGCAAAATCATCGAACGCTACCGATGGAGCCAGAACCTTTAAAAATAGAATAGAATAGATTCGCATCGTATCTTTAGTTAACTGAGATTTATTCGAAAGAGTTCTTCTACCTAAGAAGAAGTGTGTGGTGTATATTATTATGGTGAAAATTATGTTCAAACGTTGAGTGAACACTTTTATCGCGATCACGAGCGTTCCGTATTGATGACAAAAGTGACGGTTGTAGCACGGCAGTCAGCAACTGTGTGTGAACGTGCCTTAACCGCGGCGACAGGCGGAATACACCCCCGCCAGCACTCCTGGACGCCCGCGCTAACGGACAGTGGACGACGGCTCGCGAGATAGTACGCCACGCTCGCGACCCGCTCTGATAGTTTTGATTGTTTTTACCATATTTACCTGTTTGTGCTCCTGAGTTTTGTTTCTGACTAATATACGCTTTTACACTATTAAACGCGTGCCAATAATTCAACACCCAACAAACCCCTGAGAAATCTCCTACAAGTGACGCCCAACTCGCGGCTAAGTTTTAGTGAAAAGTGTGTACCTAGTAAATTAAAGTCAGTGACAATAAGTGCTAAATCCTATCGTGCTAACTCATACTGTTAAACCTTTCCGATAGTGCATTTCACGTGAAATGTTACCGAACAGTGCAAAAAAAAACAATAAGAAAAACTTCGGGCGAGTCCATTCTTCCCGCCAAAAATTGTAAACGACGCGACGCGAACCGAGACGCGCGCGAGCTTACCGCGTGGTGTTTTAGCGCGAGCTTACCGCGTGGTGTTTTAGCGCGAGCTTACCGCGTGGTGTTTTAGCGCGAGTTTACCGCGTGGTGTTTTAGCGCGAGTTTACCGCGTGGTGTTTTAGCACGATCTTACCGCGTGGTGTTTTGACGCTAACCAAATTATACGTTTCGTATCGTGCTACCGAATTGATACCGTAACGAATACGTACTCAGTTCGTTACCTACCACCCATATAACCATCACCCGTGTTGATCGAGCGAGTAAAAGCAGAGGTAGTGCCCTGTTCTAGCGATGTGCCGTTCCCGGGAATGTTCCCAAAGTGGGAATGTTCCCAAAAGAATCTTTCCAGTGCCCGGGAATATTCCCAATTGCTGGGAACGTGTCAGTGAAACCACATAGAATTATAATAAAAGTAAAAATATAATAACATATAAAGTTACTGGTAAGATTTAGTAAATAAGTAGATTTGACATGTAATGAGTACTCATTTAGTAACTTGTCATTCATTGTATTAATTTTAGAAAGAGGTAAATAAAAATTTCGAATGTAGGAAACTAGGAGGTTTAGAGATTCATCATCATCATCATCGTCATTTCAGCCGAAAGACGTACACTGCTGGACATAGGCCTCCCACAAGCTCTGCCACTTCGACCGGTTCTGTGCTTCCCGCATCCAGCGGACTCCTGCGGCCCTCACAAGGTCATAGGTCCACCTTGTGGGAGGCCTTCCAACTTTACGTCTTCCGGTACGCGGTCGCCACTCCAGAACTTTTCAGCCCCATCGGTCATCTGTTCTGCGAGCAATGTGCCCTGCCCACTGCCACTTAAGTTTGGCAATTCTTCGTGCTATGTCGGTTACCTTGGTTCTCCTGCGGATCTCTTCATTCTTGATTCGATCACGCAGGGAAACTCCAAGCATAGCCCTCTCCATCGCCCTTTGGGTGACTTTAAGCCTTTTATGAGGCCCATTGTGAGCGACCACGTTTCGGTTTCATATGTCATCACTGGCAACACGCACTGGTCAAAGACTTTCGTGTTGAGACATTGCGGTATGTGGGACGAGAAGATATTGCGAAGCTTCCCGAACGCTGCCCAGCCGAGTCGGATTCGACGATTGACCTCTTTCTCGAAGTTGGACCTACCTAACTGGACAGTTTGTCCTAGGTAAACGTACTCGTCCACAACTTTCAGTGCAGCTCCTCCGACCGTTACGAGAGTGGGTGTTACATGGGTATTGGATTTGACCTTTGTCTTGTCCATGTTCATCCTCCATGGTCTCAGCCATGACAACTATATCATCGGCAAACCGAAGGTGAGTGATGTACTCGCCATTGATGTTGATGCCAGCCCCTTTTCTGTCCAGAACCTTGAAGACATCCTCCAGTGCAGCGGTGTAGTTTCGGAGAGATAACGTCTCCCTGTCTTACACCTCGCTGCAGAAGGATAGGTTTCGAGGTCCGGTCCTGGAGTCGGACTGACATGGTGGCGTTTTCGTACAGACACTTCAACACCGCCATGTACCTATAGTCGATCTGGTACCGTTGGAGGGACTGCAGTACAGCCCACGTCGCAATCGAATCAAAGGCTTTTTAGTAGTCCACAAACTCTAAACAGAGAGGCAGATTATACTCTTCGGTCTTCTGTATAACCTGCCGCAGCGTATGTGTGTGGTCTATTGTGCTAAAGCCTTTACGGAACCCGGCTTGTTCGGGAGGCTGGAAGTCGTCAAACCTGCGCGCTAGACGGTTTGTGATGACTTCGGAGAACAGCTTGTAGACATGGCATAGAAGTGAGATGGGCCTATAATTCTTATGAAAGGCATTGTCACCCTTCTTAAAGAAAAGTACCAGCACACCGCTGTTCCATGCCTGTGGCGTTTTGCCCTCGAGTATGACGGAATCAAACAGCTTCTGGAGGGCCTTAAGAACGAGTTTCCCGCCGGCCTTTAGGAGTTCAGCTGTGATTCTGTCATCACCCGGCGCCTTGTTGTTATTAAAGCTGCTTCAGAGCCATCCTAATCTCGTACAAACTGACGTCCGGGATGTCTTCAGTATACTGTCGGGTCAATCTAGCTCTTGGGTCGTTTGCCAGATTCGTAACGGGGTTTCTTGTTGACTTGTATAACTGTCCATAGAATCTCTCAATCTCTCTCAACACCGACCGATGAAGGCAGGATCGTATCCACCAAGCCTGAGCCTTGGTGGATACGATCCTGCCTTCATCGGTCTTCAGTTTCTTAAGCTGACTCTGCCCAATAGACAGATCCCTAGCAAAGACCTTGGAGCCTTTATTCCGGTCTATTGCGTCTTTAATACATTCTGTATTAAAGCGGCGGAGGTCGCTTTTCAAGGACTTAAAGATCCGTCTGTTAAACTGCCGGTACTCAAGCGCATCGTCTGAAGACTGCAGGACCATCTCGCGCCTCTCCTTCATGAGCTGCAAAGTAGGATCAGAGAGCCTCTTATTTTTATTGATACGATGGGCCTTGAAAAACTTAGACCCGACCGTATGGACAGTTTCCATGAACCCATCGTTACCCGCAACCCGTCGTTCAGAGATTATGTACAATATTTTGAAACGTTATTTAAATAGACTGGTAGAATACATTATTCTTTTCTTTTTTTTTTGTGTTTCATCTTGCAATCAGTTTTTAAAAACGATGAGCAAATGAGTTGTAGGAAGGTCTGGCAGGGAAGAGTTATTCCTCATCAGGAGCAACTTTCATATGAATAACGCAGCTCTCTCCAAGTTATCCAATTGTAGGATGTTGCGTCTTTTAAGTCTGCTGACACAAGCTGGTATTGTGAGTTGAGCGGCCAATTTGTTGGGATGTCTCTACAGTCTGGATTGTTTGTTACGCCGACCCGCAGCCTAATTGCGTAACGTATTAACTTTCTGATGACGATTCCGAAACTAAGCAAACTCCCTTCGTAATCGTGTTCTATAATCCGAATTGTGAAACTAAATTGAATCAAATTCTGTAGAATTGTATAGGGATGTTAATAAAATCCTGCCCAATCTATTACGTTTGCGCGTTTTGTTTCATAACATATGAACTATTCGCTTCCGAATAATATTACTATAAATTAATATTGTTTTAATTACAACTGGTGGTCTACTATTGCTTCAAATGAAAATATACAATGATTCCCTAAAAAACTTAAAAGCAATTTATAAAACAGTTTCTACCAAAAACTGCCATAATTGAAAAAAGCAACGAAACGTTATAATGTTCACGTTTTATTTATCTGTAGTCCATGAAAAAATCGTAGAAAAGCAGTGTTGTCAACTTATTGGGATAACTCCTAAAACTGGGGGTTTGGACACCCCAACTAGCAGATTAAATTTTGCTTTAGCGGCTGTTCGTTTTGTTTTGATTAGTCTAATTTAGTTTGTGGAAATCTGTTATTATAATAACACGATGATGACATGTTTTTTTACTGTTTGCATGAAACCTGTGATAGTAATTTTCCGATTATATCTTTATAATACCGAAATCATTTTGGATTCAAACGCTAATATGAAAAGACTGTTCAGCATGATGAATATAGTGAAGTCACACAGAGGCTGTGCCCGTGTCGAGATCGAAAACAGTGTCATTTCGACCAAATAAATCCCATGGAAACATGCTTCCAAAATATAAAGTCAAGCCATTATTGTATATCTAACAATCATCCATACATCTCCACCTACTTTTTCAGTAACTATTTTGTGATCCCTACTCAATATTATAAATGCGAAAGTAACTCTTTCTGTCACGCTTTCACGCCTAAACCGCTGAACTGATCGTCATGAAATTTGGCAGAGATATATTCTGGGATACGGAGAAGGACATAGGCTACTTTTATACGCGATAACCGACATCCACGCTGGCGGAGCCGCGAGCAAAAGCTAGTAATCTATAAAGTACGTGACGATGATATGAAAAAATATGACTGATTGTGACATGATAAGTTTTACTTTCAATTTCAAATCTTCAAATGGACCTCAAAAAGGACGACAGAACGTCAGCAATAGGAATTTAACCGGTAACGGCCGGGGCGGGCCGCCGCGCGGCCCGCCCTAGTAACTTCCGTAAAGCCCCGGCCGGGCCGCGCCGCGGCCCGCCCCGACTACCTGCGGTTTTTCTCTAATCATTTAAAATTAGTAAGTGAATAGACGTCTGTAAAAAAAAAAAAATTGTGGCCAGATAAATACTCTCCTCAACTTACTAATTCTATACCAAAAATATTGTCTGGAAACATAAAAATAAAAAGCTGAAAGTGCCGCCATTACTGACACTTCAACACGTCAACGTTGTGATACGTGCTCCGTCTAATAAAATCATATTTAGTGAGTTTTTGGGTGATATGCAACGGTAAGTGGATGAATATTCATTTATTATTAGTTATTACATCGTTTTAGATAATATTTGCACTAAATAACATCATAAATACTTCATTTTTGGCCAAAGAAATTTTACGTAAAAATCGTTGGGTTCATGGCGTCATTACTTTGATGAATTTTGACTGTTTTACAATGAATTGAGTCTATCTGTATGAATTGAGTTGCTCTAAATCTAATAATAATAGTTTTGATCATTCGATGTGTGTTTCATACTATATTTTTTACATTTCAATGATTTCGGACTGTGACCCTCGGACCTTTGACAGTTATAGAGACAATAAACGAAGTTCGAAAAAAAAGTTGTCTTTAATATAAATGAAATCTCTTTGTTTGATAGGCCAAGATCCTCATCGCCAGTTCCGGGGTCCACTGCTGCTGCTGGTTCAGGCTCGCCGCGCGTCCTTATGCCGTAAGTGTTAAAAATTATATTCATTACTCTTATACCTTTTCTTCGTAATTTACTCGTAATTATTTTGACTATTTTAATTTTAGATGTGATGTCGTCATCAGGGCCCCAGTGGGTGACGACATCACGATGGAGCAGGACCACTTCTCTCTTGCTGACAAGTACCAGCTGTTCCAGCAAGAGGAAGTGGTCAAGGACGTGGCAGCAGCCGCAGCAGCAGCGTCGGCCACGACTCGGCGACGCGCGTCGTGGCGATGCAGCGCGGTGCGGTGGTGCAGTGTGGTGCGGCAGTATTGCTCAGTGTGGCCAAACTAGGGGGCGGAACGCCTAGTGGTGACCCCCAATGGGTAAGAGGTGAGAGATCGGGAGAAGTCCATGTTGATGATGACGATGTGCCTGAGGATGTTCGGGAGAAGATCATGTATATTGTCAGAATGAGAGAAGCTAGGGTAGCGTTTTTGTAAGTTACGCATTGTATCATGAGTCCACATTATTTTTGTTGGCAGTTTTTTTTTAAGTAAGCAACACCGCTGTTCTTTATATTGTTATCAACATTTATAAAATAATGTGAATGAACTTGTATTACTTTTGAAATAAGCTGCACCTTTGTACTTTGTTTTTGTAGCCTATTTCCATATATTTCTCTGTGTGTATAATTCTCTTGCTATTCTGCTGGCAGTTATTTTTTTTATTTATCAAACTGAATTTGAGATTGCGGGATGTAAAATTGTGTGAATCTGAATGTGCAAAAGATGAAATTTTTATAATTTTAGGCATAAGCAGCACTGTATTTCACCCTTCTATTTTTATCACCGTTTGTAAATGTTTTGCGTTAGCAATACTCAGCATCTTTGTACTTCACCTTCTATTTTGATACATGGGAATGTGTAATTGTGAGATGTAAGACTTATAAATGTGAATGTGTAATAAATGAAAATGTTATTACTTTAAGAAATAAGCAACACTTTTGTACTTCAACTTTTATCAAGATTTGTAAATATGAATGTAAAATAAATTAACATTTATTTGAAATAAGCAGCTTATATTTAGTACAGTGTTCATTCTATTGCCACAATTTTTGCAAATATGTTGAAGCATAAGCTTACAATAAGTACCTATATTCTGTGTACCTATTTATGAGGAGACAATCAATGTGGGTGTATACACAACTGCTTACGCCTTCAGGGAATACAAGCTTGATGTTATGTGTAACAGGTTAGGATGTTATGTACAAATAAAATAACTGATAACAAGAATAATGTTTATTATTTTTCTTCCCTAAGTGACATACACACAGTACACAAACATTTATAGTAAAATACATTTTTAATAGGTAAATCAAAATCATGTAACTTGAATTTTGTTATTATTTCCTACAATGAACTTCTATTCCTAAACCAAAGTTATCGATGTTTTCGTAGAGTGGGTGAGTCACGTCCGTACGATTTTCTCGAACTCTATATTTTTATAGGTAATTTCAGAGCTTGATATCTTTGTTTTTTTCCATGACAATGAGTAAGTTTTTACACTAATTAGAAAGTCTAGTTCATTCTTATGCGGCTTAGACTAATTATTCAAATTTTGAAACCTATAGTACCATGTAAAATTAGCTAATACAAAAAAAAACATATCCAATTAGTTATCTCTTCCAGAAAATCTTATCATATTACAATTATACTGGCATATTTTTACAATATAAAGGTAGACATCGGTAGATAAAGGTTTATATAGTATTCTAGTACCATTGTTTTTATTTGAAACACTCAAAATAACTCTGATGAGCGTTTACAAAGTCATGCGTTTTAAACAAGATCTCATAAAAATGGCTCCGCGTACTACGAAGTTTGAGTTTCAATAATATGAAGATGTTAGGTTCAACTTTCAAAAAAACACTCCTGTTAGATTACTTGTCTATTCAAAAAGAAACAAGCAAAGTTTCGTGCAAACCAACACTATAATTTTACCAGAAATCATCCTATTACGGCAACAAACACACTTTCGACCACTTGTCCGTTTTCAATATTTTTTTCTAAAAAAAATGTTGAAATTTGAGTACCTACGCTAAACGATTTATATAATGGCCTGGTGATTCAAGAACCCAACACTGTTTATTTTTTTTAGCTAGAAGCAATAGAAACTTGCGTGAACCCTTTTTTGTGAGCGAGGTCGTAAATTTGTAATCGTAAACATGTCAGCTGTCACTGTCAGAAATCGGCGCCGGGCTTGACAGAAGTTTGACGTTTTACGATAGCTGTACGCCACAGGTTAAATAAAATTAAAAATTGCGATTAAGTGGAGTCGGGAAAAAGTTGGCAACACTGTAACAAATAAAAAAACTATGAAATGTTTTTGTTTGTCTTGAATTTTGTTTTAAATTAGTTGTTTTATGTTTTTCAATAAACTAAATTATATTTACTATTCGCATACAAAGACATGGGCCTATGATAAACAGTATCGGATTATTTTTGTGGTTTCTGCACAGAACACGTAATTGGCAAATGGCAAGGAATAGGGCTCTGTCTTCGTTTTGTACTGGCTGCACTACGTCATAAGCTGTGTTTCTCAATAGCGAAAAGGACGAACCAGTGACCCATAATTCAGTATCAGCTGTAGTGCTGTAAGTAAGCCAATATAAACAGGAATTTCGTGTGTCTAGTGATTGTAACTTTCTTAGGTTAACTATTTATTTTGGTAATAATGATTGTCTGTCAGCCTCACATTCTAATAACTGAGATGTTGTTATTTGATATTTTGGTCAGTGGGTCGTCTTAGGGGTTGTATGTATGTAATTCTATCAGCATCTACATAAGCAACAGATAATTACAAACTATAATAACCAATTACAACCAACAACATAGGTAACGTTAATTATGTATTATAACATTTTCGCAGACGATGCCAGAGCTAATAACTTCAATCTAAAATTGACCTATGAGGGTTTTACCTCAAAGAATTTGGTGGCAACGCAGGACATTGAAAACCAAGCTTTTGTATTAATCATTGAAGGTGAGCTTTTTAACACAGTTAAGTATCAAGCAGCAACTCATAATTATGAATGAATTTTTCTTTGGGCGAACTTTATACATAAATGTAATCACATCATAAATTTCATATGTCCCTATTTTTTACAGTTCTAGTTTCGTGCCATGTTAAATAAAGCAATAGCCATAGGTTGATGACGGCCTACTAAATATTGCCTAGTTTGGCCCATAATTAAGTACTTTAATTGAGCAGAAAATAATTTGATTTTGTTTTAAAATTGCAGGAGTCCCCGGAGCACTTCCCCTGCATAGACATGAAAGCAGCATGAATGATGTTGGCTGTTGCCATTTGTTTCGGCTACTTCTGACATCACTGTTACTGCTACTGCAACTACTTCAGTTATAAAGCTGCTCAAGTGCAAAAGTAGAAACTGAAGATTGTTATGAACATACTAATTTTACCTATTTAAGAAAACTGCTGACTAGTTTTGCTCAACAGCAATTTACTTAATATGTACTTTGTTAATTGATATTGGTGTAAACTTTAATACTTACAAAGTGTTTTAATTATTAACTAAAATAACTGTTAAATGTTGAAATACATACCTACAGCATTGATTAAGTTCAAAAAAAGACAAGTTATTGATCATTAAAGTGATACTATTTAGAAAATAGCAGTGTTTATCTGAATTGTCATTTATTTGGTACATAAAGGTAAATTAAAAACAAATAAATTATTGGTTAACATAACTGCTTTATTTATATCATTTCACCCTTCTGACTACAGCATTTGTTCACATTTGACATGAATTCGTTGGCTATGAGGCAAAAAGAAATTCAAACAAGTATATTGTATAGATTAGTGGAATTTGGCAAATTTGGGCTACTGTTTTCCTGTGGAAGTCATCATTTATAATTTAATACAGCTTGGTAATGTTGCTGAGATAAAGTTTAAATTTTTCCTGTTTATACATATAGTTGAGCCACCTGAAAGATAAAAAAATATTTTAAGTACATCCTCATTATTTTCCATCATCCATTACTCATCCAGTCTTTAATAGGCCTCTCCCTTAAACGCTTCAATGCACAATCTACTGATGTACTTTACAAAACTACAATATTCTGCTATTAGATAAACAGTAATTAGATGCCTACAATTCTATTGATGGATGAAACATAGATACTTGACTAAAAAGTATAAATTATCTTTATTTAGGTACTTCATAAGCAAGTCATTTTTTTAATAATAAATTAAAAAATTGATGGACGTATTATTTAACTATTATACATTGTGTATTAATATCAAGCAAAACCAATTCAATGAGAAATATTTTTTGTAGGCCTCCACATAATAAACATAACAAATAAATATTATGGTTTTTCAATATTTAGAAAACAATGTTCAATACCTACTACCATAGTCTGATGCATGTAGAGTACAATGCTTATTTTGTGGATTTCCACCGAATGTAAAGAATAATATTGTATGATTGAAAATCTTCACACACGTTGCATAGTAATTTTACAATGCAATGTGTGTGATAAACTTGACAGGCATAGGCCTCTCTGTGAGAGGGAGTGGACTGTAATCCACAGACAGAATAATTGAATTGGATATTCTTACTAACTTATTATTCACAATAATTAGTTGAAAAATATTTAAGGTACCTAGTAGGCCATCATCATCATTTCAGCCGAAAGACGTCAACTGCTAGACATGGGCCTCCCCAAATTTGGGGGGTTTGCTATAATCGCCACACTTGGCAAGCGGGTTGGCAATCGCAGTATGGTGGTAAAATGCATGGAGAACACTGCTACCCATTCTTAGTAAGTCCCTGAGTCGCCTCCTACGACACTGACGGGAAAATACCTACCTACTTTGCTTAAAGTAATTATGCATTGCCTTATCTATATTTTGTATTGACAACAAACAATATGTGTAAATACAATATTTAGGCATATTCAATAGGTTCTTTTATAGAAAATAATATTGATATTACCTTGAACAGACAATGATGTGGAAATAAGTCTGTATATATGGTGTGTGTAGCTAGTTCATAAAAGTCTTCAGATAGATAATACATTGACATAAACTGCTTCTTCAATGTGTTCTTCTTTTGTTCTTCCTGTTTAAATTAATCGCTTTTTAGGTTTTCTAATTACAATTCGTAAATGCTCGACTTGCTTGCTAAGTTGGTGACAATAAGATAAGTTTACGATACGAGGTACCTACGAATTTGTATTTCGTTAAAACGCCACCAAAATAGGTATCTCGTTTCTGAAATATCATCTAGGTAGGTTCTCTTAGTAGGAATCTTTATTTTAGGTTGTAAGCACACGTAACAGCAGCCTAATTGCGTAACGTATTAACTTTCTGATGACGATTCCGAAACTAAGCAAACTCCCTTCGTAATCGTGTTCTATAATCCGAATTGCGAAACTAAATTGAATCAAAATCTGTAGAATTGTATAGGGATGTTAATAAAATTTTGCCCAATCTATTACGTTTGCGCGTTTTGTTTCATAACATATGAACTATTCGCTTCCGAATAATATTACTATAAATTAATATTGTTTTAATTACAACTGGTGGTCTACTATTGCTTCAAATGAAAATATACAATGATTCCCTAAAAAACGTAAAACCAATTTATAAAACACTTTCTACCAAAAACTGCCATAATTGAAAAAAGCAACGAAACGTTACAATGTTCACGTTTTATTTATCTGTAGTCGATGAAAAAATCGTAGAAAAGCAGTGTTGTCAACTTATTGGGATAACTCCTAAAACTGGGGGTTTGGACACCCCAACTAGCAGATTAAATTTTGCTTTAGCGGCTGTTCGTTTTGTTTTGATTAGTCTAATTTAGTTTGTGGAAATCTGTTATTATAATAACACGATGACGGCATGTTTTTTTACTGTTTGCATGAAACCTGTGATAGTAATTTTACCATTATATCTTTATAATACCGAAATCATTTTGGATTCAAACGCTAATATGAAAATACTCTTCAGCATGACGAATATAGTGAAGTCACACAGAGGCTGTGGAAAACAGTGTCATTTCGACCAAATAAATCCCATGAAAACATGCTTCCAAAATATAAAGTCAAGCCATTATTGTGTATCTAACAATCATCCATACATCTCCACTTACTTTTTCAGTAACTATTTTGTGATCCCTACTCAATATTATAAATGCGAGAGTAACTCTTTCTGTCACGCTTTCACGCCTAAACCGCTGAACTGATCGTCATGAAATTCGGCAGAGATATATTCTGGAATATGGAGAAGGACATAGGCTACTTTTATACGCGATAACCGACATCCACGCTGGTGGAGCCGCGAGCAAAAGCTAGTAATCTATAAAGTACGTGACGATGATTTGAAAAACTATGACTGATTGTGACATAATAAGTTTTACTTTCAATTTCAAATCTTCAAATGGACCTCAAAAAGGACGACAGAACGTCAGCAATAGGAATTTAAATAAAATTAAAAATTGCGATTAAGTGGAGTCGGGAAAAAGTTGGCAACACTGTAACAAATAAAAAAACTATGAAATGTTTTTGTTTGTCTTGAATTTTGTTTTAAATTCGTTGTTTTATGTTTTTCAATAAACTAAATTATATTTACTATTCGCATACAAAGACATGGGCCTATGATAAACAGTATCGGATTATTTTTGTGGTTTCTGCACAGAACCCGTAATTGGCAAATGGCAAGGAATAGGGCTCTGTCTTCGTTTTGTACTGGCTGCACTACGTCATAAGCTGTGTTTCTCAATAGCGAAAAGGACGAACCAGTTACCCATAATTCAGTATCAGCTGTAGTGCTGTAAGTAAGCCAATATAAACAGGAATTTCGTGTGTCTAGTGATTGTAACTTTCTTAGGTTAACTATTTATTTTGGGTAATAATGATTGTCTGTCAACCTCACATTTTAACTACTGAGATGTTGTTATTTGATATTTTGGTCAGTGGGTCGTCTTAGGGGTTGTATGTATGTAATTCTATCAGCATCTACATAAGCAGCAGATACTAAATTACAAACTATAATAACCAATTACAACCAACAACATAACGTTAATTATTATAACATTTTCGCAGACGTTGCCAGAGCTACTAACTTCAATCTAATATTGACCTATGAGGGTTTTACCTCAAAGAATTTGGTGGCAACGCAGGACATTGAAAACCAAGATTTTGTATTTATCATTGAAGGTGAGCTTTTTAACACAGTTAAGTATCAAGCAGCAACTCACAATTATGAATGAATTTTTCTTTGGGCGAACTTTATACATAAATGTAATCACATCATAAATTTCATATGTCCCTATTTTTTACAGTTCTAGTTTCGTGCCATGTTAAATAAAGAAATAGCCATAGGTTGATGACGGCCTACTAAATATTGCCTAGTTTGGCCCATAATTAAGTACTTTAATTGAGCAGAAAATAATTTGATTTTGTTTTAAAATTGCAGGAGTCCCCGGAACACTTCCCCTGCATAGACATGAAAGCAGCATGAATGATGTTGGCTGTTGCCATTTGTTTCGGCTACCGTGAAACCTGCTAACTTTGCCAACGGTTGCCAAGTTTGCCATAGCCAACTTCTGTGAGAAACAACCTAATAACGTCTTAGTAATACTTTTTTGTGATGTATGGATGCCTTTATAGTAAAATTTATTAGTTAAATGGCGACACTGAATGAGATGTGGCAACCCAACTTATTTTTGAGATGTCATTTTTGGCGGTTACTTTTTTCGAGTGTTGGTGGCGTAAAACTTTGTACTCCGGAACTTTTACAAAAATAAACGGGAAAAGCATTGTCTACGTAAGTAATCTTTTGATATTATGTTAGCATAATGTTCTTTAGCTAAATAAAATCTGATTTACCGTGCTTCAAGCTACATAGAGTTCGCAATTGGTGTTGGTAAATTCAACAACCCCAATCACAACGTCCGTGATGGTGACTATGCCATGTTTTGTTGGAGGTTAGGGCTGCTACAACATTTCTTAGGAATATTTTGATTAAATTTAAGTAATCCTAAGTATTAAATGGGTTGAAGCTTTCCATTGTTATTTTTTAATATTTTATATTGTTATGTAATAAAAATTTCCTTTATGAATAATTTATTAAGTCGTTGGTTTGTTACAGGTACATATTTATATCTCTGACTGCCATGGGAACATTAGGGACTGATTATGCTAAGCTATGTTCGATGTTTTTAAATATTATTGTTTACATGTTGCTTTTTCTAAATATTAAAAAAAATTAAAGTCGTGCTTTGGTACGTGATAATGTTTTTTTTTTGTTTTATTATGTAAAACAGTTCAAGTTCTGAAATTAATTAGATGTAATTATAATTTTATTTATTATTGTATTATTAGAATTAATAGTCGCGAAGATTAATAGTGCGTGTTGTTCTCACTAAAAGTTATTATGTTTTTTACTTTTATTTAATAAAAAATTGTTACCTAATGATAATATTTGTATTAGACAACCCTAACCCTAACTTCTTTTTAGTATGAAATTTTTTGGAAAGGTTGGTGAATTTGCCAACTTCTTAGAGAGTTGAATTGCCAGTGCTAAATAATATAAAGTTTTTACTTTTATTTTACAGGATATAGGAAGAGCACAAATAAGTTAATTTTTTAACCTCTTAAACTCCAAAAACTTCATTTTAATTATCCTATGGCAAATTTACCAGAAGTGACAGTTGACTTTGCCATATTTGTTTTTAAGCTAAAAATATTTTAATTTACAAAAATAAAATAGATATTTGGTAATAATATAAATTTCCATGAAATTTACTACGTCTAGGAGTAAGTTACTCATAATGTTTTCATATAATTCTTTTTTTTAAAAGCGAATCAAAGTTTTTGACACATGAAAAAGTGGCAAAGTAAGCAGGTTTCACGGTACTTATGATGTTGGCTGTTGCCATTTGTTTCGGCTACTTCTGACATCACTGTTACTGCTACTGCAACTACTTCAGTTATCAAGCTGCTCAAGTGCAAAAGTAGAAACTGAAGATTGTTATGAACATACTAATTTTACCTATTTAAGAAAACTGCTGACTAGTTTTGCTCAACAGCAATATACTTAATATGTACTTGTGTTAATTGATATTGGTGTAAACTTTAATACTTACAAAGTGTTTTAATTATGAACTAAAATAACTGTTAAATGTTGAAATACATATAGCATTGATTAAGTTTAAAAAAAGACAAGTTATTGATCATTAAAGTGATACTATTTAGAAAATAGCAGTGTTTATCTGAATTGTCATTTATTTGGTACATAAAGGTAAATTAAAAACAAATAAAATAATGGTTAACATAACTGCTTTATTTATATCATTTCACCCTTCTGACTACAGCATTTGTTCACATTTGACATGAATTTGTTGGCTATGAGGCAAAAAGAAATTCAAACAAGTATATTGTATAGATTAGTGGAATTTGGCAAATTTGGGCTACTGTTTTCCTGTGGAAGTCATTTATAATTTAATACAGCTTGGTAATGTTGCTGAGAGAAAGTTTACATTTTTCCTGTTTATATAGTTGAGCCACCTGAAAGATAAAAAAATAATTTAAGTACATCCTCATTATTTTCCATCATCCATTACTCATCCAGTCTTTAATAGGCCTCTCCCTTAAACGCTTCAATGCACAATCTACTGATGTACTTTACAAAACTACAATATTCTGCTATTAGATAAACAGTAATTAGATGCCTACAATTCTATTGATGGATGGAACATAGATACTTGACTAAAAAGTATAAATTATCTTTATTTAGGTACCTCATAGGCAAGTCATTTTTTTAATAATAAATAAAAAATTGATGGACATATTATTTAACTATATACATTGTGTATTAATATCAAGCAAAACCAATTCAATGAGAAATATTTTTTGTAGGCCTCCACATAATAAACATAACAAATAAATAGGTATTATGGTTTTTCAATATTTAGAAAACAATGTTCAATACTACCATAGTCTGATGCATGTAGAGTACAATGCTTATTTTGTGGATTTCCACCGAATGTAAAGAATAATATTGTATGATTGAAAATCTTCACACACATTGCATAGTAATTTTACAATGCAATGTGTGTGATAAACTTGACAGGCACAGGCCTCTCTGTGAGAGGGAGTGATGGACTGTAATCCACAAACAGAATAATTGAATTGGATATTTTTACTAACTTATTATTCACAATAATTAGTTGAAAAATATTTAAGGTACCTAGTAGGCCATCATCATCATTTCAGCCGAAAGACGTCAACTGCTGGACATGGGCCTCCCCCAATTTGGGGGGTTTGCTATAATCGCCACACTTGGCAAGCGGGTTGGCAATCGCAGTATGGTGGTAAAATGCATGGAGAACACTGCTACCCATTCTTAGTAAGTCCCTGAGTCGCCTCCTACGACACTGACGGGAAAGTACCTACCTACCTACTTTGCTTAAAGTAATTATGCATTGCCTTATCTATATTTTGTATTGACAACAAACAATATGTGTAGATACAATATTTAGGCATATTCAATAGGTTCTTTTATAGGAAATAATATTGATATTACCTTGAACAGACAATGATGTGGAAATAAGTCTGTATTTACGGTGTGTGTAGCTAGTTCATAGAAGTCTTTAGATAGGTAATACATTGACATTAACTGCTTCTTCAATGTGTGCTTCTTTTGTTCTTCCTGTTTAAATTGATCGCTTTTTAGGTTTTCTAATTACAATTCGTAAATGCTCGACTGGCTTGCTAAGTTGGTGACATTATGATAAGTTTCGATACGAGGTACCTACGAATTTGTATTTCGTTAAAACGCCACCAAATTATCTCGTTTCTGAAATATCATCTAGGTAGGTTCTCTTAGTAGGAATCTTTATTTTAGGTTGTAAGCACACGTAACAGAAGAAAACGATTGCAATTATCTCTGTATAATCACCTCGTTGCTTCGCTATTCAAAATACCACAATACTGATATAACATTGAGGTTTTACACAAAATCACATTCACAGTTTATCAGGAAGACTACCAGTTATATTTTTTCGTTATAATTTAAGAGATTTAATGATTAAATCCCATTAAAATGTAAGAAGAAAAATGATTGCGGCGAGTACGTTGCCTTCGGCTTGCGAAACAGACTACTCGTTGGTTTCAAACAAACTGATAGCTGTCAAACTAGTTACGCAATTCGCTTTAGTTAGAAAAATAGACCGTATACCCAATTTTTCCCGACATATCATTCACTCTAATAGAATAGTAATCGCTTTCACAGATATTGGAGTTTCGCAATTCGAAATTCGTAAATTTAAGCAAATTGCGATAGAAACGAAGCAAATTAATCTGAATCGTTTGTCAATAATGCATTACGCAATTAGGTAGCAGAAGAAAATGATTGCAATTATCTCTGTATAATCACCTCGTTGCTTCGCTATTCAAAATACCACAATACTGATATAACATTGAGGTTTTACACAAAATCACATTCACAGTTTATCAGGAAGACTACCACTTATATTTTTTCGTTATAATTTAAGAGATTTAATGATTAAATCCCATGAAAATGTAAGAAGAAAAATGATTGCGGCGAGTACGTTGCCTTCGGCTTGCGAAACCGACTACTCGTTGGTTTCAAACAAACTGATAGCTGTCAAACTAGTTACGCAATTCGCTTTAGTTAGAAAAATAGACCGTATACCCAATTTTTCCCGACATATCATTCACTCTAATAGAATAGTAATCGCTTTCACAGATATTGGAGTTTCGCAATTCGAAATTCGTAAATTTAAGCAAATTGCGATAGAAACGAAGCAAATTAATCTGAATCGTTTGTCAATAATGCATTACGCAATTAGGTAGCCGGTTAGTTGGAGCCATAAAACATGCACAAAGGATAAGTAAATACTCTCAAAATTAGCATCACACCTGCACAGTTAAAAGGATAGTTTTTTGTTATCAGTTTAACTCTCCAACTACATCAATTAACTGCCGAAAATTCTCAGTAACACATTTTGGGTGTAAAAGATATGCATTTAATTTTTATCATTTTAAACATGCGATAAGAAACCTAATCTAAAAAGTTAAAAAAAGAAAAACCTTTAACTTTTGTGTTAGTGTTCCCACTAACTGGGAATGTTCCCGGGCACATGGGAACATTCCCGGGAACATTCCCGTTGGGAAGTTACTGGGAACGGGAATGTTCCCACGGCACATCACTGCCTGTTACCATGCCACCGAAGCCAACCAAAAAACTTACCGGAAGAGATGGTAGGTCGGAATCCGACACGGATACGGAGCAGAATAGGACGGTGGTTGCATCATCAGCATCGCCGAACATCACCATGTCTGAGGAGAGGCTTCAGACAATTGTGTGCAATATTACAAAAAACCAAGCTGAAGCAAATCGCATGCTAATTGAAAGCATACTGGCGAACAAGGATGAATCATGCCCATCATCACCACGGATACCCGATACGCGTGATGCCGCGCGGCGATCGGGCAACTTTGCAAAGTGCACAGCACGCTTTGACGGGTCATCGAAGAACGCGGACGAGCTCGAGGCATTTATCGATGCAATAGAAATTTACCGCGACTGCACCAACATCAGCGATGAGCACGCGCTGCGAGGGCTGCCTATGCTGCTAGTCGGCGAGGCCGCGGTCTGGTGGCAAGGTGTGAAGGCATCGATAACGTCGTGGGCCGACGCGCTGCAGCGTCTTCGAGGGATGTACGGAGTGCCGCGACCCAGTTACAAAATCTTTCGAGACATTTTCGGTACTGAACAAAACAGTGATCGGGCCGACGTATTTATAAGTAAAGTGCGCGCTTTAATATCGAAGTTACCATATGATGTGCCGGAAGTGATGATGCTTGATATGGTTTATGGATTGTTAGATCGTAGAATTAGAAAACGAGTGTCTCGCGACGCGGTGTACGAGCTGGATCAGCTGATAGCGAAGGCCAGGTTAGTCGAGGAGTCGTTGGCGGAGGTGAGTGCTTCTATCCATTGTAAAAGTGACAATGTAAACAATAACCCTCCTGTCGCCGCGCGTTCAAACACAAACTTTAACTCTACGAATGCCGTAGGTGACCCGCACAAGGCGAGTATTAATCAACCTGTTGTTAGGCTTTCAGACACGCACGCACCAAACGTGAAAATTAATAAAAATAGTGATGGGCAAAGGCGTGTTAGACCGAAGTGTGCCTATTGCAAGATTTTCGGTCATACGGTAGACGAGTGCCGTAATAAGGACAAGAAGGATGGAAAGGTCATTGACCCTTCTAATAACTCGAGCAAAAGTACCGAGTTACGTTGTTACGGATGTGGTCAGCTGGGAGTGGTCCGTTCAAAATGCAGTAACTGCAAAGGCGCATCAACTTCAAGCAAGTCGGATTTTTGTAGCGCTCAGGTAGCCAATAGTGACGATACGCGGCCATTAGTGGAAATCCAGGTCGTGAATCACAAGGGGGTAGCTATTTTAGATACGGGGGCCACACATTCTATCGCGGGCCCCATGTTACACGACTTACTATTAAGGGCCGGCGTTGCATTTAAGAAAACATTACGTACTATAGGGCTTGCTGATGGATCACAACAAGTAGGTACTGTACTCGAGTGCGATACTGACGTTATTTTGGAAAACCATAATATACCTACCACGTTTATAATTTTGCCGGACGCACAAACGCGGACTTTGCTAGGTAGAGACTTTATCATGAAAGCAAGTATCTTGTTGGACTTACCGCAAAGCAGCTGGCGTTTTAACGATGAGCCGGAACACTGGCACCCGTTTATCACTTGCTTCGAATTACCTACTGGCGGCCAAATAGAGCTGATGAAAGTAGAAGCATCAAACCTTGTGCTGAGGGATGATGAAGGCACCAAGTTGACAGGGGATCAGAGGATGCAACTGAACACGTTTCTGTTAAAAAGGGCCGACTGCTTTGCAAAGGGCGGGCCAGCAACGGAATACGCCACGCACCGGTTGAAGATCGATCCGCATCAGGAACCTATCGCTTCACCGCCTTATCGGATGTCTCCCAGCAAGAGAGAGATGCTAGAACAAGAGTTGCGGAAATTACTGGACACTGACGTGATCGAAGAATGCGAATCTCCGTGGGCCGCCAACGTGGTTCTCGTGACGAAGAAGGATGGAGGGGTTCGGCTATGTGTAGATTACAGGAAGCTAAATGCTGTAACCGAGCCTGATCGCTACCCACTTCCACGCATCGAAGACGTTCTCCACGCCGCTAAGAATACTAGTTTTATGACAACCTGTGATCTCCGTTCCGGGTATTTTCAAATTGCTGTGGAACCGGCTGACCGCGACAAGACTGCGTTTGTGAGCCCACTCGGTTGTTTTAGGTTTAAAAGGATGCCAATGGGTTTGAGGAATTCAGGAGCGACTTTCCAGCGGCTTATGGACCGATTCAGATCCGGCAAGGAACTGGCCGATGTTTGCATGCTAACATACTTAGATGACGTCATCGTCCTATCGGAGTCGTTCCCCAAGCACTTGGAAGACTTAAACGCTATTTTTGACCGGCTGGAGAAGTACAACCTGCGAGTGAACCGTGAAAAGAGTAGCTTTGCTCGCGAGTCAGTTAAGTTTCTAGGCCACGTGATCGTACCAGGCGGGGTGAAGACAGACCCCGATAAGACAGCAGCTATCGCAAATATGTCCCCTCCTGAGAACGCGAAACAAGTGAAGACCTTTTTACAAACGTCAAGTTGGTTCCGGCGCTTCATCCCCAATTACGCCGACGTTGCCAAACCTCTGACAGATCTTCTCAAAAAAGACAGCAAATGGACTTGGACCTCGAAGCAGCAAGACGCCTTCGACTGCATTAAGGAAAAGTTAGTCACAGCTCCGATACTGCGCCAAGCTGACGAATCAATGCCCTTTACATTGAGGACTGACAGCAGCGGTTATTGTCTCGGAGCAGTATTGATGCAGGGGGAGGGTCCCGAAGAAAGACCAGTAGAATACGCCAGCCGTTTGCTGAATAATGCGGAGAGAAACTATAACACAACGGAAAGAGAAGCGCTAGCAGTCGTATGGGCTGTTACCAAGTTCCGCGCATACATCGAAGGATCAGAGGTTGTGATAAAGAGCGACCACCAACCTCTGCGATGGCTGATGACTGTAAAATCACCGAGCGGACGGTTAGCTAGATGGGCCCTTACGCTCCAGGAGTACAATCTCCGTATAGAATACACACCTGGCAGGTCGAACGTCATGGCTGATACTCTTTCACGACCACCTAGCGCGGAAGAAACGAATTGCGACGTCTGCTTCGCTGAGGTCGATTTCCCGTCAAGGAGCCCCAAGGATGTCCGTGAGAACCAACTCAAAGACCCTGACGTGAGAAAGATCGTTAATGACCTCGAATCAACCGACGACCCGTTTAGGGGGAGAAGTTGGTCCGACCGCGGTTTTATTATGTCGGACGGCATTTTGTACAGATATGGACCTGACGAGTGTGAAGAAGAGACAGGATGTCTGGTTGTACCAGAGCACGAGCGTGATAAAGTCATGGCAGAATATCACGACGCACCGACAGCTGGGCATTGTGGAGTAGAGCGCACCCTGGATCGACTGAAGTCGAAGTATTACTGGCCTGGTATGCGGCAATACGTAGTTGGATACCTAAAGAAGTGCGTAGAATGTCAAAGGTACAAAGCCGGTAACAGGAAACCGGCCGGATTACTGCAGACACCTGCATCTAATCGCCGCTTTGAAGTCGTCGCCGTAGACCTTTTCGGCCCATTGCCGGAGACCGCCGATAAGAACAAGTGGATTCTTATCATAGAAGACACGTGCTCTCGATGGGTAGAGTTATTTGCTCTACAAGATGCCACCAGCTTAAACTGTTCCAAGATCTTGATCTCAGAGGTTTTCCTGAGATACGGAGTCCCAAGACGAATCTTGAGTGATAATGGTGTACAGTTTATAAGTGAAATAATGCAACAGGCTTGCCATTCATTTGGCATTACTCAGTCGCTGTCGCCTGTATACCATCCGCAAGCGAACCCAGTGGAAAGGAAGAACCGTGATTTAAAACCACAACTTGCCATTCTGGTAGGGAAAGATCACCACACATGGGACGTTCACCTACCCGCGATACGTTTCGCGATGAACTCGGCAGTGACCAGCAGCACCGGATTTTCACCGGCTTACTTAACGTTTGGACGTGAGATGCGTGCGCCGGCCGATGTAATATCTGATATGCGCAACATTGTTGAAAGTGACAATGTCGTAACGAGTCTTACTCCTTACCTTCTGAGAATGTCAAATGTGCTATTTGAAGCTAGGGATGTGCATGAAAAGGTGCAAGCGAATCGAAAACGTTATGCTGACGAGAAGCGCAGCCCTGCACCTGATTACTCAATTGGTGATTTGATCCTTTTGAAGACCCAAGGGAGTAACGACACGACCCGCGGACAAACACCAAAGTTCATACCACGACGGGATGGACCTTACCGTGTTAAGGAACTCGTAAGTTCCACCACCTATCTGTTGGAGAGGGTAAGTAGCGGTGAAACGTTAGGCAGGTACCACGTCTCCCAGTTGACCCCATTCGTAGGCGACATACCGCCAGCCCCGGTTCACGAAAAGCGTAGGCGCGGTAGGCCTAAGCGTTATCTTGACTGACTCAGACGCGTGGGCGCATGTCTGGGTCAGAGGGGGAGGATGTAGCACGGCAGTCAGCAACTGTGTGTGAACGTGCCTTAACCGCGGCGACAGGCGGGATACACCCCCGCCAGCACTCCTGGACGCCCGCGCTAACGGACAGTGGACGACGGCTCGCGAGATAGTACGCCACGCTCGCGACCCGCTCTGATAGTTTTGATTGTTTTTACCATATTTACCTGTTTGTGCTCCTGAGTTTTGTTTCTGACTAATATACGCTTTTACACTATTAAACGCGTGCCAATAATTCAACACCCAACAAACCCCTGAGAAATCTCCTACACGGTTCTTAGCTGTCAGAATCGAGATATCGTATAGAGGTATGGGGAACAGGGTGTAAAGTTCACTCATACCTATGATGGTATCGGAGGATCCTCCGACCAGACGGTCTTCGATATTTGTTGCGAAGTATTTTTTTTTTTGTGGTGCCGCTACAATCTAACTCGGAACGCAAAATATCGACGTGAGCGCTCACAACGCTATTTTTCTAATACGGAATGCGCCCACATGACTGTGACATTGACAAAGTGACAAGTGACAACTGATAGAGATACCGGGCACGGGGCACATCACATTGGGGAAACCGACCAGGCGACCACCAATCAACTAAAATTTATCATCCTGGTGACAAGAACAGCCACATTCATTGTTTTAACGATTTATAATAATTATTGTTTCCTACGAAAGTGTCCGATAATGTTTCAACTCGTGGAATAAAACTTAAAGATATTAATATGTCTTTCCCAATTTATCTGCTGCAAGCTGTGGCTTTCTTGGTAGGTGTTCACAACAAATGCCAGCATAATTAAATTTATGTTATTTGTTTAATAATATGATTAAAATGTACAATATAATTTTACATCCTTTCAGGACCTTTTAGCGGTGGGTCTCATTGTTCCGCTAGTAGCCGGTCATGTACGCCAGATGGGTGGAAACCATTTGTATGTGGGATTACTTGGAACCATTTATGCTGGATTCCAGCTTGGTTCTGGACCCCTTATCGTAAGTTCTGATTCTAATTACAGTTATTTTCTTAAGTTTCAAGTTTGTAATACACATATTTATAATTATAAATAAAACATTTTTCAGGGCAGTTTGAGTGACCTGAAGGGCCGGAAAACTATTTTGTCATTGACACTGCTTATGTGTGGCATAGCATACACTGTGCTTGGACTCACAAGTTCAATATTCGTTATATTGGTGGTTAGAGCAGTGTTAGGTACATACAAGAATCAGTTAATTTACATGCATACATAAATTTTATATCACACTTCATTCGCATAGAGGTAGTGACTACAGAATGTTAGAATATTGAGACCCCTTTCTCTTTGACTTAATAACTTCTTAGTTGTTCCAAATAACTTAATCAAATATGAAAATTGTAGTTATATTTATTTCCTCAACAAATACAAAAATTATAACTTTGTTTGTGGTATAGTTTTTGAACCATTAACAAGATGTGATGCATATTTGTTTTCAACAAGTCTTGTTTTTTACATGCCATGTATTAATAGCAGACTAGTATGTTGTTTACCTTGACATTTTATCTACAAGTTTTGCATACAACTAGTAAATGATAAACAAAACTACATGTTCTTTACCTAAAACATGGGTTAGGATAACTAATTTTTGAGTAACTGAAATAAATAGATGTTGTTTTTTTAAATTTATTTTTAACATATAGTTTTCTCAGTCTATTCTATAGCTAAATAGCTGTCTTTTCCCAAAATCTTTTCAAAATAACATTATTAGAACTTTTATTCATGAAAATCTCATCTTTTGGTTGGGGTCATGGTTTGAGTCATCCTGGAAGATCAAAAATGTCTGTTGTGAGAATAGAATAACCAAATCAATGACAAATTTTACAGGTCTGTTTAAACAAACACAGATGTTGACCAAAGCGTTAGTGCCTGATTATGAAAAGAATGAACAGAAGCAAGGTGAAATATATGGCAAGATGGCAGCCATATCAGGTGCTGGCATCACTTTAGGTCCTGTGATTGGTGGCCATATGGCTGAGGACAATCCAGAAAACGGATTTATGTTGGTTGCCATTATTGTTGGGATATGTTTTGCCATAAATTCTGGTAAGCAACTTCATAATAACATTTATTTTGTTTTATCATAACTGCCTTGTTGGTCTAGTGGTTGCAAGCGCTACTGCTGAGCATGAGGTGCTGGGTTTGATTACCAGGTTGGGTAAGTGTTATTGGGTTTTTCCATCTTGGATTTCTCAGTAACAGCCCAGAGTGTAGATTTGTGCCAGGTTGGTGGCAATAGGCGAACTATGGGTGTACAGAGGCCAGCACATCAAGCTACCCCAATCTGCCAAATATCTTTTATAGTTTTTCAACTTTAATACAAAAGAATAAGGTTTAAGTTCAATTGGGAAAATTAGACAGTTTGGGATAGCTTGACCTGCTGGCGACTGTACTATAGGTACACTTCTGCCCATTCCTTGGGGGAAACAAGGCATGATCTTATGATAATATAACTGAGTAAAAAAACTGTTTTATACATTTTTTTCCAGGTTTAGTGTATTTCCTGCCAAAGTTAGATAAGAAGCTACTAAAAAGAAAAGAAGAAAATAAAGAAGCAGAAATAAGTTTAGTGAATAAGTTGTTTTCTAGTGTCCGGCAATCTTTTGTTGAGTTATTTAATATAGATTGGGTTAAATATTGGGACATTTTCATGTTCAAAGCTTTAATTGGCTTTGCAATGGGTGTTTATTACTCAAATTATTCACTTTATTTAAAAACAGAATATGATCTATCACCAAAATATGTTGGTTATGTAATATCATTTCAAGGCATTATAGGTTCTATATCCAGTTTTTTCATAGGTTACATTAATAGCTTTTATATACATGACAAAGACTATAGTATAAGAAATCTACATGTTTTTATAGTTACAAGTATATCTTTATTAGGACTAGCTTTATCATTTAATGTTATTGTTTATGCTTTTTGGTTGATACCGCTAGCTATAGGTAATGCAATTGGTAGGTTAGTTACATTAGAAATGGTTTTAAAGAGGAGTGATGGAGACCACAGAGGGACACTTATAGGGGCTTCAAACAGTGTGCGGTCACTGACTGGTGTAGTTGCTCCTATGGTCTCAGGACTAATTGGAGAGTTCTACGGAGTGTCTTATGTAATCTATGCTTCATTGTGTTCAACTATGTTGGGTGTTGTACTGAGTTATCAGCACAAAAATAAAACAGTTAAAGTAGATTAAGCTTTCTAAAAAGTTTATTGGTATTTATATCTAATAAAATATTTGTTTTAATCATCATTATCTTTTATTAATTTTCCATCCTTTTATCACTAATATGTGTTATGGTCACTCACAAAGGACACTCAACCGGAAGTCATCAGCAATAACAACGTCGGAAAGTAGTAACAGGGTACTCACTCACCTACATCATGGTTATAATTATTTGAACAAAGAATAAGAAATCACTACCAGTCAATAAAAATGCGCCACTTATTTACAACTTTTTGCAACGACGAAGTCGTTGATCAGATATCATCTATTTATTCTTTGTCCATTGCTGCCATTTGCTTTTTTCTCATTTCTTTGATGAGTTGCTGAATAGCTTCCCTGTCTGCAACGTTCTCTGGTGGAAAGATTTGTCGCTTGGTATTTGTTACCCACTCCTCGAAATATGTGGGTTGATTGAAGAAGAAAAAGAGGCCCACAGGGAAAGATGTGTACATAGCCATTCTTCCGACTTCTAGTTTCCAATTACCCATTTTTAGTTTTAGATTTTAAAAAAATCGGAAAGACTCAATTTCGAGGTTGTTTTGAAATGTCAATGACTCAATGGGCGCATTCCGTATTAGACAAATAGTGATAACATCGCGAAGCCAACCAAAATAAAAATCAGTACTAATGATCTGATATCGCTTAAATTTTTTGACAATTGAATTTGGTCGGGTTCGCGATATTATCACTTTTGTTGCATTTCGGAACACGGCAAATGTCACAGAGATCATTGGATGACTTGGGCGCATTCCGTATTAGAAAAATAGCGCTGTGAGCGCTCACATCGATATTTTGCGTTCCGAGTTACATTATCACGATTCTGACAGCTATCGTGATTATGTAACCGGAACTGTCATTTTTGTCATCAATACGGAACGCTCGTGATCGCGATAAAAGTGCTCACTCAACGATAAAACATATTTTCACGATATTAGACTTCTATGCACCACACATTTCTTCTTCTTAAATCAAAATTAGTTATAGATACGATGCGAATCAAAACAAAACAGCCCAACTGTCATTTCTGACAGCGCTCACGGTGATATTAGTAAATTGCATGGTCGGCGTTATCGCAATATGGCGAATGTCATGACGTCATCTATGACGTTTCGCGAGAAATCGTTATCGCGCTCACGCCAATTCGGAACGGGTGTGAGCGCGCTCAAATCGATATTATCGTATCTCGGAACGTATTCGCTAGTGATGGGACAGAAGAGATTTGAAGAAGAATTAATAAAAAACTACTAATGGACTAATAGGGGCTTTCCTTTAAAAACATGAAGCATATTCCGTTCGGCCACCCTAAAACAGCCAGCCTAGAGCTTAGAGCAATGACACTTATATGCTCTAAAGCCACAGTCTAAAGCCTAGGGTGATCACGCGCGTGAATTCGTATATTATTTTTCTTGGATTTTCTCCGTGTGCGTAGTCACAGCGGAAACATGCAGTTTAGCTAATATTTATTGTATGACGTCGTTTAATTGTGTAAAAAACTGTTTCCGCTGGAACTACGGCATCCTAGCGTCACTTTTTTTCCTATAGGGAACGTACGCACGGCTACACATCAAGCTATACATTTCTAGTTTACGCTGATCTCCCACTGTACGGAAATCCTATACAATGCGGGATAAGCTTATACTGGAAATGTATAGCTTTATGTGTAGCCTTGTGTACACGAACTATAGATGGCAGCACAAATCGACACGATTGCCACGGGTGTGGTCAAAAAAGAAACTTTTCTGATCTGTCACCCTGTTGCCGCCAATGTTTATGTTAGTGTTACATTCTATTTAATCGTTTGTAATGGTTATAATGGTAAAAAATGGGTTCCGGCCGATTAATAATGATCGTCAACGTGATCAAAATATGTCCAAAGCCCAAAAACTCTTCGAGTCCGGACATGCCTTATTAAATGTAGAAAAAACAGTTATGAACAATATTATTATTTATGTTCATGTCGCTTTCTTTTCAGCTTGATTGCAATAGAAATATTAGAAGAGCAAATTGCAAGCAGGGTTGCCACCTTTAGGGGAAAAAAAAACGGGACGATCGGGCATCCTTATGAGACGTTCGGAGTTCGGTGAAAAAAAAAAATTACCCATGAGACAGTCAAAGGAAAATGAAACTTTATTTTGTGTTTATATTTTTATTTATTGTATACAGGATAAGTTTTTATCCAGTGCGCAAATTTTAACCATGAATTCAGTATATCATTCTAGAGCCCCTAGCGCAGAAATATTTCGCCGGTTATACAAAAAAAAACAGCTGTTTCATAGAAAAGTGCAATACCTACGCGGTCAAAATGTATGGAACAGCTGATTGTTTTTTGTGTAACCGGCGAAAAATTTCTGCGCTAGGGGCTCTAGAATGATATACTGAATTCATGGTTAAAATTTGCGCACTGGATAAAAACTTATCCTGTATACTTAATTATTTTTTCCATGTGTATTTCTTATTGTTACGATCCGCTTTTAGTAATTCTATATCATTTTTGTATTTATTTATGAAGTCTGAACAAGACATGTGCATATTCAAAGAAATTAGACACTCCAACGAATGTAATTTTTTCACTCAACTCAACGAAGAAAGAAACTCGCCGCAAAGTACAACCACTGAGTCCACAGATTACTGCGCGCGCTGGAGGTGGCGAAAACGAACGCGGTACAAGCTGCGCGCGGTAGATGACGCGGTGGCGCGTGACTGTGTTGGGTACTACCCGTGAATGAATTGATTGAGCCTGTCGCATATTGTCAAAAATCGGGACAAAATCGATAGGCCGTCGGGACGCGGGACAATTTCTTCGAAATCGGGACTGTCCCGGCAAAATCGGGACGGGTGGCAACTCTGATTGCAAGTGTAAGGCAGGCCTATCTGAAAAATGTAAGCTCATCTGTGCTTTAATTTCCAAAAAAAAAATTCTCCAGATATAGCTTTAATGAAAACGAATGAAAATTATTTGAGTTTATGATAACTTAGATTTGTTTGTATTGAATGGTACTGCGTACAAAACTCAAGTATTTTTACAAATAACATTATTAAGTAAATTCTAGATGTTTGGAAACATAAACTTCCATGTTTGTTTTTAATGCATTTATCGACTTTTGTCGTATAGCACGTAACCAAGGAAAGTGAGTAAAATCCGTGGGAAAGTAATAGAATTTCACCCAATTTGAGTTGTTTTAAGTTTTCTTTGAAGTGTTCAAGCATTCAGAAACACAACAATACATTTTCACTTAGTAACTATGTTTTTTTCACTTCAGAGAAAACTTCACGAGATGAGAATAGTTATTTTCAACACATTTGCTCAAAAACTGCATTTACGATGCCTGTATACATGGTTCGAAAGTTAAAAATTACGCACTAATACAACGGAACGTGCGGTAAAATAGGTACTCTCACCTAAGTACCTATTTTTACCGCATACCTCGTTGTATGGCACCGTGCGTATTCTTTACGGTTTTTTTTAAATTTCCATAAAATATAATAAGAATTTCGTCCAAGGAGTTTCACATTACGAGAATAAATAAGCTGACTGATCGAACCTCCTTGGAAACGATTTTGCTCAATACGTTTGTCTCACTTTAATAATAAAGAGTAAATGAGATGAAAGATGTAGTTCTAATTTTCACCACGGGCATGTGTAAATTCCCGCCATTTTCATATTAGAAACGTCAAAGATTGTTGCGAGTTTCCGACTGATATATAAAAACAAACTTATAATATGAGTTCAAGCTAGGAAACTGATATTAATATGGAATCTACTCCACCTGATATTTTGAATGAGGCGCAAATTGCAGGAAACGGTCTCTAGCCGCCAAAATTGGAGAGCGCTATTTAATGATGTATAGGTTTGTTTAATTACATATTATACTGTTTTCTCGCAAATGTGTTGAAAAACATTGTATGACACACGTGCAGAAATTGGTTTTTACAAACTCGTGACTATGGTAAGCCCTCGACTTCGTCTCGGGCTTACATTTGTCTACTCGTTTGTAAAAACCAACTTACCGCACTAGTATCATAATAGATATTTATGATACTAGTGCGGTAAGTTGGTTTTTAAACTTATGCATCATTAAATAGCGCTCTCCGATTTTGGCGGCAAGAGACCGTTTCCTGCAATTTGCGCCTCATTCAAAATATCAGGTGGAGTAGATTCCATATTAATATCAGTTTCCTCGCTTGAACTCATAATAAAAGTTTGTTTATAAATATCAGTCGGAAACTCGCAACAATCTTTGACGTTTCTAATATGAAAATGGCGCGAATTTACAAATGGCGCCAAATGCCCGTGGTGTAAACTAAATCTTTCATCTCATTTACTCTTTATTATTAAAGTGAGACTAACGTATTGAGCAAAATCGCTTCCAAGGAGGTTCGATCAGTCAGCTTATTTATTCTCGTAATGTGAAACTCCTTGGACGAAATTCTTATAATATTTTATGGAAATTAAAAAAAAAAACCGTGAAGAATACGCACGGTGCCATACAACGAGGTATGCGGTAAAATAGGTACTTAGGTGAGAGTACCTATTTTACCGCACGTTCCGTTGTATTAGTGCGTAATTTTTAACTTTCGAACCATGTATACAGGCTTCGTAAATGCAGTTTTTGAGCAAATGTGTTGAAATATTTTATTACGTGAAGTCAAGTAATGATTCTGGGTAAACTTTGGATTTGCGCCATCAGATGGAAGACCCTTCGTCGTGCACGTTCCCTATTACAGATACCTACCGGTTCCGTAATTTCATAGCATCTAATCATTCTTTACCATAGTCTACACACTCAATTTGAAGATTTCGTGGTTTTCCCTTTGACATAAGACACAATACCTATTGATTAGAGAGATGATTTCTAACGAGTTGTAGTAAAATACAAGACGTAATTTTCACGTTTATTGTGTCGGTTCGATTCTGAATCTTTGATTTGGAAGCAAAAAGTGCTTGATAGCAAAGCTCACATTTGTTGTTTACCTGAAAGTAGTTAGATTGAATTACCTAATTGGCACTGCTTAAACATATCATATTACACATCAGTACATCGGCAAAATCCTTGATGATGTGGGATTCAAGAAAAAAACAATCCAAAAAAAGGTTGCATACCTTGTTGGTTCCTCGTCTCGTCGGGTACCTATCATCGGGCAGCAACCGAGGCATGATAAATTGCAAAGCCATTACAAGAATTTACGCCGTGTAATAGCTACCATTACGATCCTTTCCTATCACATGGGTATGCACTATGCAGCATCCCTGCCAGGACTAGAAAATAATGCAACAATCACTGCAAAGCCTCAAAATTGTTTTGTATTATTTGCTTGCATGAGTTTGTAAATTTGCGGTCGCATTTGGATGAGATGAGATACGACTGGGAAGAATAACAGAAACTGTGTGGTAAATAGAATTACATTGTTATTTACCAACGTGCTTTTTACTTACCCGTACTTCTCTTACTCTACTTATCTACGGTATTTATCTCGATGTGATGGACCCACCTGCGATGCTTCTCTAATAAAGTTCAATCGACAGATTTTAGCCCGTGTTAGGTTGCTGATCTTGGGCCGTGGCTAGGGTTGCCAGATCGAAACTTACCAAATCCGGGACAATTCTAGGACAACGGTGTCTGGTCGTGGCCATAGTAAAAAGTATCTTGTTTATTAAGCTAAATGCTCAAATTTATTTAAATGAAATAGGTACTAACAATGATTTTTATATACTTTCTAAAGCTATTTAGACATTTGCGTATGATCATCATCATCTCATGACGCTGAGCCGATGAAGGAAGGTACAACTATTTAACGGTTAGGAGTTAGGTGGAGGTTCGGGCATAACTCCGTCATATAAAGACCGATTTGCAAAATTATTTTCTTAATTTTTTGTTCGATCTATGGGTTTATTCCGAAATTGTCCCATTTAAAGATCTGATGATGCGTTTCGGAGACAGACAACGGAACTCTTTAAAAACTGACAGCAAATCAAACGCGATTGCTGCCATCGCATAAATATGCATTGTTTTGACCCCAAAGACGATGAAATTTCGAATTGGTGTGGGGTCGATACTAGTGAAAAAGTTTTTTTCCAATAAAAAAACAACCGACTTCCGGAAAAACACTACAAAGTCAAAAATAACTTTAATTTCCGAAGGCGGTGACAAGAAACTAATAAAATACGTATCCAAAGTCACCGACTTCCGAAATTAAAGTTATTTTTCATTTTGTAGTGTAAAAATCCACAGACGTGTCTTTTTTTTCTTTTGATGTTGGGAAATCATGAAATAACTTCTCTTGCTCTGGGTGGAGCAGGAGGACGTGTCAGACTGTCTAAATCCCACTCGTATTAGGTTATCTGTGTGCCAGGGGCGGCGGTTTTTCTTTCGAACAACCCGCACCCCTGGCAGGCATCGGCCCTTGCGGGCCCCATCAGTTTGTGCTGACATCACTTTGAGGCGCGCGTGGAACACAACGCGTTGCCGACCTGGGCTTGGTCCTTACCGGAAAGCGAGCTACCCATTACTCGCCGTCCGCAAGCCCAGTCCGATCCACTGTGCGATCATATAATCGTTTTTAGTCACGTTTTCCTCGTCTGGACTCTCACTCATGAGATACAGCCATGCATCATCCAGGGCGTCGGGTGGCAGAAGGAGAAGGACAGAGCACAAACCCACGTGCTTTCTGAGAATACTATTCTCGTTTAAGCCTAGTCCCTTCCCCCTCTTTTTACCGCCTTTTTGTAGTGAAAGAAGCACCCTTTGACACTTGCTTTCGGAAATATAGCGAGAAGAAGCCTCTGACGGTGACTTCTTCAAAACCGCTAGTGAAAAAGTCTAAATGCATGGCTGGAATTGTGGATTTTAGCAGCTGGAACAGTGTTTTGTACGAACCCTTTTCTTGTCAAGCAGCAGAGCATTCGCTATCAATCTCGCCGTGTATGCTGTACATTTGTAGAAATGGCTTTGGTACGCACTTGAAGGTCCCGTCACAGTAAATATGGCATGTTTTTGCTAGTTTTTCCCTGATTTTTACCGTCACAAAGAAAAAAGAATTCGAGATCTTTCATCCCTGAAGTCCATTTAACCGCGCATGACAACGGAGCCATTGACTGTGCATGGTTCGATATGTTAGTAATGTCCTGAACAAAGAATACATATGTCCCATCCATCACTACAAGTTGTATACAGGTGCCGTTCGGACACTGAAATCAATAGGAATGAACTGTTCCACTGAACGGCACGTTACGAAATGTTGTTTCAGTGCCGTTAGTGGAAGTGGTCAGGTGTCGTTCGAGGAAGTGCCGTTATTCATCAGTGCCATGATTGGAATACCTCAAAATTCAGTTCCATTGATGTATCTTCCCCAAGCTACTGACAGACAGACTACCATAACAATTTTTTTTACAGTAGCACCAGATATCAAAGTTACAGAAATAAACTTTCTTCACCTCTTAGGGTCCCCAATTTTTGACGAATTCTTTCCAACGTTTATTGAAGAGAAAATTACAAATTTCAATGATGTCTCGGAACCTCTTTTCAAAATTAATATTCATTCGGCCTTCACGCTCATTTGATACTGTTGCTTTGGACCAAAATTTACATATAGCCTTCGCTCCTCACATCTTTGGAATCATCCACAACTTTTAGAAAAAGTAGACCAAATTATTAGAAACACACTAACTTCAATCCTAAATGTGGCCTTGGACGACCGAGCATGACAGCAAGCCACACTTCCCATTCGCCTGGGTGGTCTCGGCGTCCGCAAAACTTCAAGTATAAGATTACCGGCCTTCCTCTCCTCGGTCCACAGCACGGACAAATTAATCAGGAACATTTTATCTTCCTCACTGGTCGATTTTGAAGTGCTGTGTTTGACTGATGCGCTTGGAAAATGGCTTGTCCCAATACGGTTTAACCTGACAAACCATCCTCCCAGCGACGGTGGGACGTGCCGCTCTACAGTATTATACGGAACACCCCGGCAAATACGTCACCTAATACTTTTGAGCGTGCTCGTCTGCTGGCTGTGGGAGGGTGGGAGTCAGGCTTGTGTCTTCAGGCGCTCCCGTCATCCACCATAGGCACTATGATGGATGACTCATCGTTTCGGCTCGCTACGTGTCACCGCTTGGGTCACTTCACGCATCGGTGTCACTTCGGTGAAGCTGTCGACATTTTCGGGCACCATGGCCGGTCCTGCTGCATGACCGCAGGTCGCATAGCACGCCAGGCCAGCACCAACGATATTATTCGTCAAGCCCTTGTCACCGCCGGCGTACCAGCGGTATTACAACTAAACGGCTTGGTACGTGACGATGGGAAGAGAGCAGACAGTATGACGTTATTGCCGTAGAAGATGGGTAGTCTGGTGTGGGATGCAACCTGTGTCGACATCCTTGCGGCATCACACGTTCCTAGCACGGTGGGCTGTGCTGGTGCCGCTGCTGCGACCCTCAAGCGGCGTAAATACTGTAACCTAGTATTGGTAACTACCTAGTTTTGAGCCGTTTGGGGTCGAAACGCTAAGATCATGGGGCCCTAGTGCACGTCTCCTCTTTAAGGAAATTAGCATTTCCATTCAACGTGGCAATGCTGCCAGTCTTCTGGGCACATTTCCTGATGACAGCGATGCGGACGAATACTTCGACGCTTAAGTGTCCTTTTGTTTTTGTATTTTTTTTTAGTTAGTTAGTTTACATTTTTATAACAAATTAATTATTAAATAAATGACCACCTAGGTCACTATCACTAATGTATGCTACTTCATCAAAGCTATTCAAATGAACGACATGAATGTAGTAGTAGTTAGACCACCCAAGTTTATTACGCCCGTAGTTAATTTATTACAGCATCGCTCGCATTACAGTAGTTGAAGAAATTGTTGTTCATTGTAATAAGCTTCGAAGTACTCCAAGCTTATTAAGTGTACTGCGATCTAATGCATTGCGGCTGTAAATCATTTAGGAAACTTGATTGGAACTTAACATTTCCATTTGTAGAGTCCTTCCCATATAATTGTAATGTAAATTTTTATTTCTCCTCTATCTGTTATGTGAAAGGTCGTTAGACAAGGAACATGAAAATGAACACTTCACAGGTGTTAATACTGTATTTTTATGGACGTGAAAATTATTGTAGATGGTACGTGTCTAACACGTGGTCGATGTTAGTGATATGAACTCCATAATCAATTTTCAAGGGCGTCTTACTACCTACAGACATTAATTAGATGCCTAGTTACCTAATTAGTTATTAAATTAATATTATGTACATAATCTCTAGTGGACACAATTTCGAAACCGTTAATACCACGTTGCCATAATATACATGTTGCGAAGTCCTACGCTTGTTACAAAGAACCGTTAAAACTCTGCGTGGCGGACACATAAAGATGTCCTTACTAGGAGCAAAATTAATTGATCCCTGGTCGGCTAGGTCCACCGGCTTTACAGGCACGAGACATGGAGCCGTGTTAGCTACGCTCGTAAATTGTCATATTAAGTGGCGCTTAATTTATGTACAAATCGGCTTAGGTACAACTGTTGGTTTTGCATTAAGACATTATAGGCTATGAAATTGAGCTATACCTATACATTATGTTTGCTTAACGTTTGGAGGATTCTATTTCATTTCCTTGATTTTTTGCTGTTTATGTAGCAAATTGGCGTTCAAGATTATCCAAACTTGGTTTAACAATGTTTATATTAGCATCAGTACTTCCGTCTCACGCAATTCTCGTTTCAAGGAATCGGGCGGTCCATATCGGATGGTGTAGGGCGAGGTTCGCGATTACTCTGCACGATATGAGCTGTCTACGCGGTAGGAACAACATGGCAACTGTAATAACATTTGAAATAGTGTACTAGGGAGCGCATTACGGCTGGTGTATTACCTATCAGATGCCGTGCGGGCCGGAACGTGCCGCGTGCTAATGTGGACCCGGCACGATTCTGATTTGTTATCTGCCGTATTGAAACCGAAATGTTCCTCTGGTAGAAGTGCTTTTATGTAATTTGTAACTGTTTGATTACTATGGCTGACACAGGTTTATTTAAATACTTAAGAATTACATCCCAAGAATGCCTTTTGATTCTAAACTTAAAACACCGTTGATACTTCATCATGGGCCTACGGCCTTGCGTTTTCTTACAACGCACAAAGATCCAAAATTCATATTCCACGTAGGTTCTAGTAAGTACCTACCTAAAGGCCTAATATCAGGTAATCTAATTAACTTATCTGAAAGGAAATACTTGCCTTCCTCTAACTCACGGGAATCATATAAGAAATATTACATAACTGTAACATTACGCCGTTAATCGGTTCTTTTATGTACAACATATGCTCTTTCTATTGAGTACCTTTCTATGATTATTACTTAGAAAACCAACAAACACGGTTTTTTGTTCGGACTGTACTTTCATTACGCCATTTGACCCCACTTGAGCTTCCTTGCATTAGCCGGATCACGAAGTTCTTTGTCATCATTGGTATCAATGTCATTGTCAATGCGGCATCGATTATGGGTGAAGTGAAGGCACGCTCATCGGCATCAATTCACATTTAGCTGAATGTATTTTACATGAGTGTATAGCTTCACCGAGCTACCAGCTAATCGAAATAATTATGTGAACTAGACTAGAGGTGATTGCATGGAGAATCCGTATGGGTTGTATACGATATGGATGAAAACGTTTTCCTATTAACTAATCAGTTGCAATCTTAAATATAACATAACAATAGTATCACGCCTGTTTTCCTGGAAGTGGTAGGTAGAAAGGTGAGTGTGAAAAGCACGCGTATAGTACGCCAAAATTTCGCCAGTCGTGTTCATTAAAAATTATATGTTTCTACTTTATAACTTTTCTTTGGGTCTACACAAAATACGAATCATTCCGATACGGAAAAGTTTAATTCCAGCCATTATCAGAAGATGGTATCGTTTTCTATTGATATCAGTTGGAGTGTTCTTGAGACTATGGATGACTCTCATATTATATGCTGATAAATGAGCACTTACTTAATTTCGTAGTATTTCATCACCACGATAGTTATATTATTTAAGTGCGCAAATATTTAGTTCTTAAGACGACACGTATCGTATCTTTGGCTCAGTTGTCGTGTGAAAAGTAATAATTGGACTTCATTTTGTAGGCTTTCTGTATTCGCTCATTATTTATTATTCCGACACTTTGTCTTTTTTCGTCTCCTTGAAGCAAACCTAATTTGTCAGAGCTATCGACTATCTCTTTAATCCTATCATATGGATCGTTGGTTTCTGGTTCTTTATATGCATTTGCATCCAAATTGTCTTTATCGACTTTTTGCTTGTACAAAATAAATAACAAAAGGTCCGTAATTTATGTCCGATGTTACTGTCGTGAGTTTCTGTATCTACTTGTCATTTACATTTTATATTTTGAAATACTTTTACGACTCACTTACTCCGTGCGTGTTATATGCATGTTTACTCTTCGTGTTACGAAATGTATCAACCAATATTCGATTCACAATAAAATATTTCTACGTTTTTATTGCAGGGCAGAACCGCGAGGTGCCCAGCGGGGGTCTGTGTTGATTCAAAACGATTTCAATTTGTTCCATTGCATAATTTTGGGAAACTAAATAATTCATGTTACATTTGAATGACGACTGGAGATGTTAGATAAAAGTACCCAAATATTGCGCAACTTGTCTGAACGACCTTGTACCTACTGCTGTTTGCAATCAATATTTTGGTGTTGTGTTGGGAACGCTCTGCTTTATCGTTCACGAATCACCTACGACCTTAAGTTATGGCACGACTTCTTTAAGTTTATTAGAATTTAACTGAACTTCAACCTCAATTGTGCAGAGGTGACCTTCTATTTTAGGAAGACGTTGTTTTTTCTACAAATAAATATTGCACATTCTATGGCACATTTCTTGTTGGGAGTTGATTGCAGACAATACCTATGTCTTATGCGGTTTTCAAGCCTGCAGAATTGGGTTGATACGGAAACCCCTTTAATTTGTAAACCAACCTAAGTAGACTGGCATGTTATGAAACGAAAACGATATTAAAGTAGGTATCTACTTAATAAATACGGAAATAAGAGATCAGATGAAGCAATAAAACAAATAAACAGCAACGCTTATAGAAATCTCTAGGAAATGATCACTTCAGTGCCTGGCTTTGTTTCCTTTCCTTTCACTGCTCAGCTCGCGGCTGTTTTCATTTTAACACCTGAGTCTTTATTTTGATCAATAAAATGCCGTAATAATTGCTCCAGTTTACCCACAGATTTTAATCTAGTAGGAAGGAATCTTGAAGGATAATTGAGTTAATGAGTTTAAAACTTTCAATGAAACATTATCTACTCGGTATCGGGGATTGTGTCAAAAAGAACGAAAAAGGTCTGGAAGACCCTACCTAGGTAAGTATGCTGATTAAGCAGAAGGCCAAAAACGTTCAAAATCTAGTCGCAGTTTAGTCTCATCTCGGCGACAATCAAATGTCAAAAATGAATGGAAGCTCGGAAACTTTTTGACGGATTGAGACTGAGATCGGACTGTGAACGATCTTACAATTATGAGAATTTCTCCTCATGTAATAAGTAGGTACATACCTAAGTATTTAACTCATAAGTATCATGCATCATCATCATCGCATCATCTGCCTGACCTTTTCCTATGTTGGGGTCGGGATCCAGTCTAACCGGATGCAACAGGATACCAGTACCTACTTTACATGGGACGACTGACCCCCATGACGACTGTCAAAAATCCACGAATGACACCCATAACCAACCAACCGACTTTTCCGAGGCACGGAGGGGTTTTGGTATGTAAAGATGGTCACACATCCACGGATCAACTGCGGCAAGCGTAGCTTAACCTGATCGATCGAACTTGTTTTACTTAGCCACAAGCCCCTTATCTACTAATAGGTATCATGCATGACTACACACTCGTCTAGGCAATTGCTATCCTCATCACTCTCACCCACACAGTCATGTAACAATGTGAATTCCTTTTTTGTCAATATAGGCAAGAAACTTGCAGATGACGTTAATAAAACAAGGCCCGCACAACAACCACCTATACCACAAAACAGTTCCTTACCAACCTCATCCTTTGTCTTGGAGAAAACTGATCCAGAAGAAATTATATCCACTATAAATTCTCTGCGATCAAACGTTGCTACTGGTTGGGATGGTATCTCACCTACAATACTAAAGAAATTTTCCACCACTTTGGCGCCTATTTTATGCCATATATTCAATATTTGTTTTGAAACAGCTGTTTTCCCGACTTCTTTTAAAAATGCAATCATTTATCCAATATTCAAGGGGGGTGACGGAGTACTGCCGAATAACTATCGTCCAATAGCAGTTCTTAGTGCTTTATCCAAGGTTCTTGAACGCTTGATAAACAAAAGATTGCTTGGTTACCTGGAGCATTGTAAGATAATTTCTCAGCAACAATATGGCTTTCGTAAAAATAAGTCAACCAGCGACGCAATTCATGACCTAACCAGTTTTGTCACAGATCACATAAATAAAAACAAAAAAGTCCTTACAATATTTCTTGATCTCGCGAAAGCGTTCGACACTGTTCCCGTTACCACACTCTTAATCAAACTTGAGAAAATGGGCGTCAGGGGGATACAACTGGATCTTTTCAAAAGTTACCTCTCAAATCGTTCGCAAAAAGTCAGGATCGATGGCCATGATAGCGAGGAACTTTCTATTCACTATGGGGTACCACAAGGAAGCATTTTGGGCCCCACTCTTTTCTAAATCTTTATTAATGACCTGTGTGACCTCAATATCGATAATGCAAGGGTAATATCATTTGCAGATGACACCGCAATAACCTTCACCGCGGATTCCTGGTCACAACTCGAACATCTAGCTCAGCTTGGCTTTGGCGTTGCGTTAAATTGGCTTAATTCCCACACTCTCACCCTAAATACCTCCAAAACAAAATTTCTGACTTATTCTGTCAGCTCGATATCTCAACCACAGACTCCAATTTTAATCAAAGCTCACACTTGTCATCCACAAATACAAGACTCAAATTGTCAATGTCCTTTTTTAACCTCTGTTGAAAGCATCAGATACCTGGGAATAGTCTTAGATAGGAATCTCAATTTTAAATCTCATATTGGTCCGCTAACTGGACGAGTTCGCAAACTGATATACATCTTCAAGACTCTTCGGTATATTGCCAATCCCATTATAATACGCAATGTTTATTTCGCACTTTGTCAATCCATCGTAACTTATTGTATTTCCTGTTGGGGAGGCGCAGCAAAAACCACTCTCAAGCCGCTAGAAGTAGCACATAGGGCCATTCTAAAAGTGGCCACTTTTCGTCCTATTCTTTTTCCAACCGATCAACTATACAATCACTGCAAACTTCTAAATGTTCGGCAACAATTCATACTACAGACAGTCATTCCATTCTCCAACATCGCAAAACCCCATTCCGAATTATGGAAAATAAAAAACGTAGTAAACGTCGAAAAGATGGGATATGCACCCTGCCGCGAGTACGCTCAACTTTTGCAAAGAGATTTTTTCATTTTCTTGGTCCGTTCCTATATAATAAAATAAACGAAGAGTGTGAAATATACGGACTACCGTATTACAAATGCAAAAAGATTGTGCAATCGTACCTCAAAAATAATTCATATGACGAAACAGAAAAAATCTTAACACAAACATAAACAACATGAGCAAGCCAATACGACACAGACACACTACCTCGCACTCACCCACACACACAACGCGCACACTTACACACATACGCACGAGTACACACACACCCCCCCCACACCCCCCCCCCCACACACACACACACACACACGAACACACATACTCACTTGCACACACCCTACACACCATACACCCCACACACCATACACATTTATTTACCTTAAAATTATTGTCTTCTGCTTTAATTACACACTACTGCAAAATTGTAACAGTAGCATCAGAAGCACTATGTAACCTTTACGCCATTATACCTTAGGGGACCGGACTGCTTCTCCTTAACACAGGTTTTCATAACCTAGCTAGGAGAGCAGTGCTCACCCACACGTTTGTAGATATAGTACTTATTTTTGTATAACTGTATTATTATTTTTGTAACGTGTACTGTCTTGTTTTTTTTTGAGTAAATAAACATTATATTATATTATATTATGACTCAAAAATCTGCCACCTTGGGAACAGAAAATTATTAACAATAATTTTATTTTACGAAATCACTCTGCATTCCGGGTACTAAAGCCGCAGCTTGCGAACATAAACAGGAAGCTGGACTTACATAATTTGAACAGAGCTGTGCTTGAGGACTCGTAATGTGGCATGATGTGGTTCGCGTAATAACTGGGAACTTTTAATTCACGACCATTCCGAGGCCCATTTGCCTCGCTAATCATTTCAAAGCGACTGTAATTTTTAAAATGAAGTAAGTAGATACTGCTGCGTTAAGGAGAGGTTTTTGATTACCTTCCTACCAGTAAAAAAATAATTAAATGTAGGCAATGACGTGATGGCCATGTTCCGTGTCGTGCCGGGCGTAAAACAATAGCACCATCCAATTTCTTCCCGTGGGTATCGTTGAAGGCGACTAAGAGACTTACCAGAGAATGGCAGCAGGGTTCTCTATGCATTTTACGACCATGCTGCGATCGCCAACCCACCTGCGAAGCGTGGCGACTATGGCATAATTCCCATTTTGGGGGAGGCCTATGTCCAGCAGTGGACGTCTTTCGGCTGAAATGATGATGACGAATGATGAGGCAATGACGTATTATAAATAGACTACTCATACACGAACATTAGAGGTAAGTTTCTACTCAAAAACAGCGTAAACCATGAATATAGCTACCTACGAGTACATACAGTCATACAATGCGTGAAGAACAAGAAAGACCCATACCAATTCCTGTTGTTAGAAAGAGATAATGTATATTTTAGTAACGTTACATAGCGTGTCGCCGCGTCACAGGATGGTACGTGACTAATAGCATGACAGGCAATTACCTGTCATTTATCTTGCCAATATTGAGCGCCGGTAACGCATCTGGTAATATGCCTTGAATGTAGGCAGTTACATTACCGAGGTACTTAGATGCAATGCAATTAACTAAGAAATGCTTAAAAAATCGGATGATGACTTTTTTACTGAGATAATGCAGTGGAAGTTTTATGTCTTGTTTTAAACGCTGTCGATGCATCAATTGTCATTGTATGGACTCTTCCAGCGGGGTCAATTGCATGTAATGTTATCATTTACCTTCGTTATTATTCGTTTCCTTTGCTTGTTGTCGTCGTTAATATTTAAGTACCTATTCCTGTATCATTTCATGAGAATTAAAACATTTCGAATGTAATAACAATTTGTTCGGATACAGGCTGCTTTTAATATCACGTTACTTTCATTGCTCAATTAACAATGTTTGTCATTCATCATTTCATACAACTTTTGCATGAAAATGCGGCAGTCACTTTCCAAATGCCAAAAAATAACACTTTTTTTCAATAAACATTGTGACCTCCTTTCCTTAAGTGAACATCCTGTATGAATATTATGCAAAGCGACTTTTTATGGCAGAACAATATCGATTTTATTGATCGCTAAAGAATGGAGTTTTTATTGAAAGTCATCATAATATTGGAGTGTTTTGATAGCAGTTTAATCTAAAGCGTGAAGGGAGCGCTTTGATATTCAAATTGGTCCTGAGATCGGGCGCATCATCTCGCACGATAATGAGGCGTGGAATGACAAACTACCCTCTTTCATCACCGCCCACTAATGGTCAATATAATGAACACTAGGAACGTTAACATCCGTATCCGGCAAGTTATGATAAATGTCGATGCCAGCAAACTTCGAGATATTGTTTCGAATAGTTTTTTGCGTTCAAGGATTGAAATTTCTCACGATTTAACATTCGAAATGACTGTTGTATAGACTAACCATTTCGTGACCGTTTGATATTTATCATCAAAAATGTAATGGATCTAGGTGTTTTATTCAGGTACCTAATATTATTTCTAGCTTTGAAGATTCAGTCAACTGCACATCAGCGGTAAAAATTTGACATTGACAGTGCCTTTATGTCGTAGAACTATAGGAGTAAGGGCGGTTTTCGTAGTACAAACGTTTTAACAAATATTCGGTTGACTGTACCTACTGCCCCTAGTTACTGCCAAGTAGGTAAAAACCGAAGTGGTATATTACGAGTTACAGATACTACCACGCTACTTGGAACGATAAAACTGCTTGTAAAATTATTGAAGGAATTCGAAGGCAGGACGACTGGACATAGACCTCTCCTCAATATCATTAGGTAGCCTTCCGCATTGATCGCGTACAAAATTTAATAAATTGATAAAATGTATATGTAGGTGGGAAGATGTAGGTACCTTTCAGCTGATATGCCGTTGTTATAATCTTCATCCCGTTAACGTCGACCGCATCAATTGCAGTGTGATTGATGAGCCTTTTAGTGTTGCCCCTTATATACCTACATACTTATGTACCTACTTTTAATATAATCATCGTGAAGTCAAAACTGTACAGAGGCCAGCACATCAAGCTACCCCAATCTGTCAAATTTCTTTGATAGTTTTTCAACTTTATAACAAAGGAATAAGGTTTATGCTCAATTGGGAAAATTTGACAGTTTGGGATAGCTTGACCTGCTGGCGACTGTACTTACATAGATTTTTTCAAGTAGGTACCTAGGTATTTTTTTTGCGAGGTTTGTAAACCATTCCAATGCCGATTTTTTTTTTAATTTTTGTGTCTGAATTTATGTTTCTGTTAATCTACCGGATACATTTTGCACTCGCGCTGACTCTCTTCATATTGTGGTGTCTAACGACTTCCACGCGAACGAAGTCGGGGGCAGAAGCTACTTACATAGGTACCTACCTGAATTATGAACATTATAGGTACTTTTAAGATTACAACCATTAAACATGAATTTATTTTACGTATTTCTTGGCACTTTGTATATACTCATATCTACTTAGAACTAATTCTAGGAAAATACCTATGTGAGAGCAACATTCGACCTTTGACGGTTTTGTTCTTTTTTTTTAAATCAATGCCTAGTATTGCCAATGCCCAAAGCAAAAAAAAAACTTCCTAAATTGTTTTGTAGACCCCTGGCTAGTCTTTATCCACTGTGGCAGGGTAAGTTTCTTCCACAATTAATTGTGATCCATCTTTTTAAGCAGTGGAACATTATGTACCTACTCGTTGAATGTTTTATTTGAAAGTACGACATCGAGTCGGCGGCGGGCGTTCCGATCTTTAGTCCGATAAAGAAATGCATCCATTGATGTTATCTACAAATTCCAGGGATGACCAACAAGTCAAGTACGGGGCGCAGATAACATACCTTAGGATTTCATAGACAAGACGACAAGACAATATAGAAGATAACGAAGATGTACCGGACGGGCGTGATCGCTTGGACACAAAGGATGTGTAGGGAGGGTGTATTCCTATCCAGGTTTTATCCCGGTGTGTATGTAGGTCTCCCAGTCCACGCGGCGCTGACGTCCTGCACCTATAGGTTCCAGATATCTTCAGGGGCGGCTACTATCTTCCGTTCTTCACGACGTTACCAACGTTTTGACGACTGACAAAGAAACGGGTTCCAGACTTTCGTCTAGGAAGGGGTTGTTTTTGAGACACCTCTGTGAAGGGGTACTTTACCTGATTAAATAACACACATTTTGATTTAATCTTCAGGAAGCAATTTAGAACTTTTACTTGTACTACATGTTAATTAATTTAAGTTTAAGATAACAAATTTATCTTGCCGATGACTACAAATTGGTTTAAATTTACATTTTCTGAGGTGCCTCGAAACTTTACCGTAACGAGGGCCGCAAATTGCTTCCTGTTTTAACTTTTATTTATTCTATTTTCGACTATTGTTACAATGGAATATTGCATACAACACATTATTAAATTACTGTACATATGGCATGTTATATATCCCTGCATTCCCCCTGAAATTTCCCATCTCCTGAGATGTATGGACTATATCTTCCCGCACTGAAAGATTATTTCAAGAAAACCCGAAAAATTATGGAAAATGTTACCAATAAATATTTTAAAAGTTGATTTTCTCGAAAACTACTGAACTTATTTCAATTCTGGTTACAGATACCTCAGGGTGGTTTACAGACCCAAAACAATCTAATATTAAGAACGTTACACATATGACTTTCAGGGCGTGACGCGCCCTGAAAGATGGCTAGCTAAACTCAAACTTAAAAATTACTTAGCTAAAGCAACACGACTTTCAGAGCTCAATTAAGTGGGTTTATCTTAATTTTACGTTAAGGGAAGTTACGCCCAGGGCTAGGTCTCGGTTCTAGGTTACCTGGACGCACTTGAGACTATAAATTACGGCTATACAGCCCACTTAAATGAGGTCTGAAAGGGTGGTACTTACGGTTTTCTTATAGTAGGCACTTATCACCATTGTTTATTGGTTTAACTATCACTTATCTTTACGATTTTAAATTAATGTCAAAAACAAACTATTAAGCTATATAGTGACGCATCGTCGCGAACATCTCTCCCGCCGTGCAGTGCAGTGACGACTCGTAGCGATGTTGGTGCGGCGCTGCATCGCCCCGGTGAGCGACGACTGGAGTCGCGGCGCTCGCCACCGCGACGCCTGTTGCCACGCCGCTCGCCGCCGCGACGCTCGCCGTCACGACGCTCGTAGCCACGACGCTCGCCACCGGCTCTCGTCGCCCAGGCGGCCGCCGCCTAGGCGCTCGCCACCAAGGCGGTCGCCGTCTCGGCGTTCGATGCCTCGGCGCTCGCCGCCAAGGCGCTGGTGATGCCCAGGCGTTCGCCGCCAAGGCGCTGGATGCCTCGGCGTTCGCCGCCAAGGCGCAGGTGGTGCCCAGGCGTTCGCCGCCAAGGCGCAGGATGCCTCGGCGTTCGCCGCCAAGGCGCAGGTGGTGCCCAGGCGTTCGCCGCCAAGGCGCAGGTGGTGCCCAGGCGTTCGCCGCCAAGGTGCAGGTGGTGCCCAGGCGTTCGCCGCCAAGGCGCAGGTGGTGCCCAGGCGTTCGCCGCCAAGGCGCTGGTGATGCCCAGGCGTTCGCCGCCAAGGCGCTGGATGCCTCGGCGTTCGCCGCCAAGGCGCTGGATGCCTCGGCGTTCGCCGCCAAGGCGCAGGTGGTGCCCAGGCGTTCGCCGCCAAGGCGCTGGTGATGCCCAGGCGTTCGCCGCCAAGGCGCTGGTGATGCCCAGGCGTTCGCTGTCAAGGCACCGGTGGTGCCCAGGCGTTCGCCGCCAAGGCGCTGGATGCCTCGGCGCTCGCCGCCAAGGCGCTCGCCCCCACGGCTATTTGGGCAGTGGGACGAGTTTCTTCACCGGACGCTTCGAAGGTGCCGCCGGCAGTGCGCACCTCAGCGGTCCGACTTCTCCGTCAGCCCCGGGGAACAGGGCAACTATACGGCCTCGCGGCCATGTATTGCGAGGCAGCTGGCCGTCTGCAACGAGTATGGGGTCGCCCACCTGCAGTTCGGGGCCGCGGGTGTGCGGCTCCCGCCGGTTTTGGAGTTAGGTACTCCCTGACCCAGCGACGCCAGAACATGTCGGCGAGTATCTGGGATCGTCGCCAGAGCTTCCTGCTGTCCACGTCTCGCTCGGTGAACACGCCGGGTGATGGTAGTCTCGCCGATCCACCGAGCAAGAAATGGTTCGGTGTGATTGACTCGTCGTCTTCGCTATCTACTGAAACATGTGTTAGTGGTCGGCTGTTTACAGTGTACTCTGCCTCACACAACAGTGTGGACAACACCTCTTCGTGCGGATGTTTTTCTAGGAGCACAGTGCACAGCGCGGACTTTACGCAGCGTACGAGGCGCTCCCAGGCGCCTCCCATGAAAGGCGCTGATGGTGTTATGAAGCGCCACACGACGCCTCGGCGACTGGCCTCCTGTCGGAAGGCCTCTCGGAGCTCCTTGTCGGCACCGTGCATGTTGGTACCGTTGTCGGAGTGTATCTCGGCGGGGCAGCCCCGACGAGCAGCGAAGCGGCGCAGCGCCAGTATGGCGGCGTCTGCGCTGAGGCTGGCGGCGATCTCGAGGTGGACGGCTCTGGTGGTAAGGCACGTGAATAGGGCTACGTACCTTTTTTGATGCTGTCGTCCGACTGTGATAGACAGTGGGCCGAAATAATCTAGCCCTGTGTACGTGAACGGCCTCTGGTGATGTGCCAGGCGCGTTCTTGGGTGGTCGCCGGTCGCAGGCACGGTTGGTTGCGCCTTGCGAATACGACACTGTAGGCATCGTGACAGCACCTTCTTTGTTGTTGGTCGCATCTTCACGACCCAATAATGCTGTCGTACCTCGTTGATGGTGAGCTCTGTCCCACCATGCTGCAAGCTACGGTGTGTCCAGTCTATGTACAGCTGGGTAATATGGTGGTCGCCATGTAGTATCGGCGGACGCATCACTTCTTCCGTTATCTGTTCTACAGCTGCGATACGGCTCTTTATCCGTATGACGTCATCCCTCACTTCTATCTGTAGCGGCCGCAGTCGACTGTCTTTGTCTAATGCCTTTTGCTCTCGCAGTCTAGTGAGTTCTAGAGCGAAAGACTGCTGCTGCGCGACCATCACTAGTAGCTTCTCGGCTTCGTGTAGAAACTCTGCTTCTATGATTTGCCTCTTCTCTTGTGAGTTACGCGTCGGCACGGTTTGCTTCGGGAGAGAGGGGACGGCCTTCTTCTTGTTTCGCCAATCAGGATCCTGTTCTTTATTCTTTTGGGTTCGTTTGTAGAACGTCTTCTCCTTTGGGGCTTTGCATAGAGATATGAAGCGTAGAACGCTCGCCGTCGCACGGAGGAGTCGTTCCCACCGGGAGAACTTTGTCGGGTCTGGAATGGCTTCTGTGATCTGTCGGCTGTCGATTTCTTCGATGGCGGCGAACGTTCTCTCCTCCCCTGTCTCTTCCGCTATCGGAGGGTTTTCTGATGGCCATGATGACGACTCTTCATACAGGAAGTTAGGACCACTATACCACTCATGCTGTGAGTTGAAGTGGTGTGGTACATCACGAGTAGCTATGTCTGCGATATTCATCTTCGTGGGCACCCAGCGCCAGTCTTCAACTCTGCTATTTTCTTCTATGGCGGCTATACGATGGGCTACGAAAGGCCTGTATACTCGTGCTCCTCTTCTTATCCATGTCAACACGGTCTTGCTATCTGACCAGTAGGTCACCGATGCGGGTTTGATGCCGTGTTCACGTACAACAGCTGCGGCTACGCGGGTTCCCATCACCGCTGCCTGCAGCTCGAGGCGGGGTATTGATTGCAGCTTCAGCGGGGCTACCTTCGCCTTTGCCATGGCGAGGCTGACTCGCTGTTGGCCATCTGTTGCTGTGGTTCGCCAATATACTGCCGTCGCGTAAGCCATCTCGCTCGCGTCGGTGAATACATGGACCTGTGTCTCTACGGCGTCGCTGTATCCCGGATAGCATCTTGGTATGCTGATATTTCCGAGCTGCAGTAGATGCTGTATCCAACTCTTCCATTGGGTCGCTAGGTCGTTGTCCAGCGGCTGGTCCCAATCGACTCCTCGCCTCCATGCCTCTTGCAATATTTGCTTGGCTCGAATGGTTACTGGGGAAGCGAGTCCGAGCGGGTCGTACAGTGACATTACTATCTTCAGCGCCTCTCTCTTCGTGGGCGCTTCTTTTTCTAATATGCCTCTAGGTAGGCGGGCGAGTGTTAGGTTGAAGCCCAACGTATCTTCGCTCGGTCTCCATATCAGGCCGAGTATCTTTTCTGTGTCATCCGTATTCCCGATGTTGACGACTTCAGTTCGGATCTGTGTCGGGTCTATATTTTCTATTAATTGCGCGCTGTTTGACACCCATTTTCTTAGCTCAAACTTCGCCTGTAGGTGAATATTCTTCACCGTAGTTGCAATGTGCGTCGCTTCTTCGACGGTCTTGTAACTATCGAGGTAATCATCCATGTAATGATTCTGAATTATGGCTTCCACTGCATCTGGATGCTCATCTATATGCCTTTTCGCGTTCCAATTCTTCGCGAAAATGGCCGTGCACGGCGAGCTTGCCGCACCGAATATGATGGACGTCATACGGTATTCTTCTGGCGCTCCTTCTCTTCTATTGCCTCTCCATAGGTGTCGGAGCGCGTCTCTATCCTGACTTCGCAGTTTCACTTGCATAAACATCTCTGCTATGTCACCAGATATGGCTATGCAATGTCTTCGGAACCTCATCATGACGCCGGGCAGGGACTGTAGCAAGTCTGGTCCAGTGAGAAGGAAGTCATTTAGTGACAGTCCTTTTGATTTGGCGGCTGCGTCATGTACGATGCGGAGTTTCTCAGGCTTCGCGGGATTGAACACGTCGAAATGAGGCAGGTATCACGTTCTACCTTGTGTGCTCGTCTTGGGCGCCTTTTCTGCGTAACCCTTTTGAATTAGAGGTTTGCACCGGAGCGAGATTTTAACAACCGATTGAATTCACCGGTGATTGGGCAATCTCCGGTGAAAAACCGGAGGTCACCGGAGAATAAAGAAATTTTGTTTCTTTTTTAAAATTTATACATTAAAAATGAAGATTTATGAATAATAAATTGATATACTTTATATAATCATTTATTAAAATAAAAAAAAAAACGTTTCATAAAGACAACAAATGCTGATTTTGATTTAAGAAACACAACATGTCAAATCAAATCAAATCAAATCAAAATATTTTTATTTCATATAAACCTGCATGGGCACTTATGAAACGTCAGAAGCTAGGTGCACGGTTCCAAATTGTTGTTTCCTATGGAGAAGAGCCGGCAAGAAACTCCACGGTTACTCTTTTAAAAATAATTGGCTTCAACAATATTTTCAAATTACAGAGATTAAATGTATGGGATTATTATGGAATTATTGACAGGCCTGCGGTGTCCACCGCAGGCCTGTCAATAAGTACCAAGTACTTAGACGAATACAGAATAGAAAATCGTCTACAAATCTACAGTCAGTAAGGCCCTACAACGTTCTCTCATTCACAATATGTAAAATAATCTACATAAATAAAATGAACCTAAATAAAATTGATGTATAATGTCAATTAATGACGAGATTATGTCAGCGTTGTAAAAATAAAAAGAATAAAAAAGAACATTGTATTTGAGAGCAGTTAATAGACTTTCACATAGTTATGCTGTTAATGAGGTACCAGGGAAGCCACATGTGCAGAAGGGATTAATGCCAAACTTCCCTGTCTTCAACGTAGTCTTTCATCTTAAAATATGCTTTTTTGATAAGGATACGTTTGATGTGCGTTTTAAACTTTCCATCGCTAAGTTCTGTAACCGACTTTGGCAACTTGTTGTAGAAGCGGATACTGTTTATTAGAAATGACTTGCTAGTTTTAGTCAGTCTAAATTTTGGAATCACAATTTCATCTTTACTACGTGTATTCAGATTATGGAAATCGCATCGTTTTTTGAAAAGGCCTAAGTTTTTGCGAACATATAAGATATTTTCTAGGATATAAAGAGAAGGCAGAGTTAATATATCAATTTCGCTGAATTTGTTTCTAAGAGACTCGCTAGGCCCCATTTTATAGATTGCGCGGATTGCCCTCTTTTGTAAAATGAAAATTGAATCTACGTCAGCTGCCGATCCCCACAGCAGAACGCCATAAGACATTATACTGTGAAAATAAGCAAAGTAAACTAACCTAGCTGTGGCTACATCAGTCAACTGCCTTATTTTTCTTACTGCGTAAGCAGCTGAGCTTAATCTTAAATGCTATTCCAGAATTGTACAACTTCATCCCAATCGTGGCTTTTTTCAGGATACTGTGTTTCCGTATACATTTTGAATAAATTCATGACATTTTTGACATTGACATTTTCTGACGAAGAACCAGAAGGTGATTGTGCTAGAAATATTTCAAAAAAGCAACCCATAAAATTACAAAAATAACTACGAATATTGCAACAAATTTTTTGGCCCGTTAGTTGCTAGTGAAATGAATCACATAAACGGACAAGGCCGCTTTGATTCAAAGAAACAAGTTGGTAAATAATTGTCATGAATGTAAAATAATTATAAAAAAATATTGTTGAATGTGTCTTTTGTGTAAATTAGTTAAATAAATAAAATAAGATCGATCACCGGAGATCAATCGGTCAATTACCGATTATTTCAATCGAGTACTTTTACCGGTAAATCACCGGTTATTCTCCGGTACTCACTGCTCCGGTGCAAACCTCTATTTTGAATGAGAGAGTCCATCTGTTCTGTGTATCTATCTCGAAGAGCCGGTTTGCTATCGAGCTTCTTCTCTATTGAGACGAGCCTCTTCAGGGCCGTCCCGTAACTATCGGGCATTTCTATGTTTTCGGTTTTCCACAGCATGGCTGTTTCTATGTGCCCGTCCTCCAACTGACGAGTGTGACGACTCAAGATATCTTCCGCCTTCTTTTCGGGATCGGAGTCTGGCCGTCTGGGATTGATGACCAGTGATTCTAGGGCGAAGAATTCACGAAGCTGCTCGTCTATATCTTCTTTTTCCGCTGCTTCATTGCCTGCTGTGAGCCTATTGACGTAGTGCACTTGCTGACCCAAGATTCTGGTGTGTGCGCCGTGTAGAGTCCAGCCCATCGTCGTGAGTGACGCAACAGGTTGGTTCTTCGGACCTCTGTGGATCTCACTGGCCAGTAATAGGTGCCAGTTATCCTGTCCGATGAGTATCTTCGGCGTACCAGTGTTGTATATGAGCTGTTGCTTCAGGTCATCCAGATGCTTGCAGTGTGCGACGTCCTCTTCACTGACTGTCTGCGGAGCGAGGTTCAGCTTCGGTATGGTGCGCGCTCTGAATGGCACCCTATTCTTCAGCTCGCTCGCAAGAGTGACGGTGATTCTCCTTGAACTTGGAGTCTCAATCGTGGTGTCGCCGATCGCGCCTATCTTCAGTGGGTCAATTTTGCCTTCTGCCCCGACTTGCTTCGCTAAGTCCTCGTCGATCAAAGAGACGGTTGATCCATCATCAAGAAGTGCGAAAGTGGATACTTCTCCCGCCGGTCCAATTACTCGAACCGGTACCATTTTGAGGTAAGCGTGGCTTGAAGTTGTTCGTGAGCTGGCCACTGTTTCTTTTGTCTCCACGTTGTTCGACTGCTCTTGAGTAGCGGGCTTCTCGTTCTTGACGGCGTCTTCTTTAGCAGGCTTCTTGGAGTAGTGAAGAAGCTGATGGTGCGTAGCTGTACACCCTTTAAGACCGCACTTCTTCGGCTTGCAAGAATGATCTGGACGACGACTTCGCAGGCACCGGAAACATAGGCCAAACTTCTTAGCGAGCTCCCATCGCTTGTCACTGGATCCTTCCTTGAATTTCTTGCATTCAAGATTCTGATGTCCCTCTTTCTCACATATACGGCATTTCTTGAGTGACTTGTCTACCGCTGTGTGAGTCCGTTGTGTGACACGCTTGCTCGCTGTTGCTTCCGTGGCGCCGATGTTCTCGGGTGGAGCGAATGCACTGCAGAAACGAGCTTGCTCTGTTATGAACTCGCTGAAGAGCGTAAGGTCGGGCAGCGACTGGTACTTCTCCGTGTACGTTCTGTACCACTGTACACGCAGTGAGTTCGGTAGCTTCTCGGTTAACAACCGCATCAGCTCAGCGTTGATCAGGTAGTGATCCTTCTTCAGCGCGCGCAGAGTGACCACGCCGCTTCTGACTCTGCTTGCGAAATTGCAGATGTCCTTTGGTGCTTCGCCGCAGCGCGGTAGTCCACGAAGTCTGTCTGTTTCAGCCTGAGCTATCGAATCTGGACGGCCGAACTGCAGCTCAAGTTCCCTCATGATGTCATCTGGTTTGGCATTTCCGATGAGTTCTGAGCTCACTGTTTCCAACGCTCGTCCCCGCAGGCTTCTTCTAAGCCTAGCTGTGTTTTCAACATCGTTGAAATATCTTCGAGTTGTCTCGTAGATGGCACGAAATGAAAGCCACTCTGTGTGGGCCCCATTGAAGTTCGGTAAGGTCATGATGACCTTCGACGCCGAGGGGTTGCTCGGTGTCCACTGTTCTGTTTTTCTGACGGCTAGCGACGCTATAGCGGATGTCAGCTCCGTTATGAATGGGCGGAGTGCGTCCTCCCCTTTGACTTCTATTCCCCTCTGTGGGAATCGGTTCACTTCCTTCGCTGTAGGATTCGACAACGGTACTTGCTTTTCGAGGTCCACTATAGTTTCGAAGTCCACAGGGGGGGGCGGTTGCTCAAGGCCTATATTACTATTGTCCCCCTCGGCGGCGTTGTCCCTCTTCTCCGGCTCAGGCTCAGGCGCCTCTTCAAGCCAGGAGCGCACGTACTCATCGTTTGAGTCTCTGTCATCCATATAGCCGTCGGAATCTTCTTCTTCGGCTCTCTGAAGTGCTAATTGAGCGAGTTCCAACCTAACTTTCAGTAGGTCTTCACGTGCTCTTGAAATTTTCTTATTTGACCGCGTCGTTCTATTTGTAGTCGACTGCGGCCTGCTATGTTCGGTACGGGCGTCACCCCGGGAAGTCATCGGCAAGGTTCGGCTGTACTTTCTATCTGTAGTCTTCTCTGTTCTGTCTGCAGGCTTCAATGTTCTATCTGAATACTGCAGTGTTCTATTTGAATGCTTCAATGTTCTATCGGAATGCTTCAGTGTTCTGACTGAAGTACCTTCCTTTGCTGTAGAGGGCTGTTCCGCTTCTTCAGACCGCGTCCGTCTTGGAAAATCTTCACTAGCCCGTGGCGCAAGGGGGGGCTGCTGTACTGGTTCGGCTCCTTCAGTGGTGGATGGTGAACGCGGCGGTTGCTCATGAGTGATGGCCGTAATACCGCGTCCTCTGCTCACCTCCACTGTCCAGGCTTCAGGGGCCTTGCCTTGCGATCTTGTCACCGGCATGTTGATTCGATATGCGGTTCTTGAATACGAATCTTGAAAACGGAGCTCTTATCCGGATCTTCTATCCGGATATCCCAACTGGATCTGCACCGGATCTTCCAAACGAATCTTCAAAACGGAACTCCAATCCGGATCTTGAAAAAGAAACTCTTATCCGGCTCTTCTATCTGGATATCTCAACTGGATCTGCACCGGATCTTCCAAACGAATCTTCAAAACGGAACTCCAATCCGGATCTTGAAAAAGAAACTCTTATCCGGGTCTTCTATCCGGATATCTCAACTGGATCTGCACCGGATCTTCCAAACGAATCTTCAAAACGGAACTCCAATCCGGATCTTGAAAAAGAAACTCTTATCCGGGTCTTCTATCCGGATATCTCAACTGGATCTGCACCGGATCTTCCAAACGAATCTTCAAACCGGAACTCCAATCCGGATCTTGAAAATGAAACTCTTATCCGGGTCTTCTATCCGGATATCTCAACTGGATCTGCACCGGATCTTCCAAACGAATCTTCAAAACGGAACTCCAATCCGGATCTTGAAAAAGAAACTCTTATCCGGGTCTTCTATCCGGATATCTCAACTGGATCTGCACCGGATCTTCCAAACGAATCTTCAAAACGGAACTCCAATCCGGATCTTGAAAAAGAAACTCTTATCCGGGTCTTCTATCCGGATATCTCAACTGGATTTGCACCGGATCTTCCAAACGAATCTTCAAAACGGAACTCCAATCCGGATCTTGAAAAAGAAACTCTTATCCGGGTCTTCTATCCGGATATCTCAACTGTATCTGCACCGGATCTTCCAAACGAATCTTCAAAATGGGACTCCAATCCGGATCTTGAAGAAGGAACTCTTATCCGGATCTTCTATCCGGATATCCAATCCGGATCTCCAACTGATCTTCCAATCGAATCTTCAAACGGATCTCCAATACGGAACTCCAATCCGGATCTTCTATACGGATCTTCAAAACGGATCTTCAAAAGGGAACTCCAATCCGGATCTTGAAACCGGATCTTCAACGGTTCTCCAATACGGAACTCCAATACGGATCTTCTATACGGATCTTCAAAACGGATCTTCAAAACGGATCTCCAATACGGAACTCCAATACGGATCTTCTATACGGATCTTCAAAACGGAACTTCAATGTCAAATCTTCTAAGTTCAAGGATAATCCTTCAGGAATAAGCCTTCAGTACTCGGGAACAAGTCTTCAGGAATAAGGCTTCAGGTTTCCGATAATTCTTCATGAATAATCCTTCAGTACACAGGAACAAGTCTTCAGAAATAAGGCTTCAGGCTTCTGATAACTCTTGAACGGGTCCACATGTGTTCCTCCTGAAGAAATCCGGCTCGCAAGGACCAGCAGATGTACCGGACGGGCGTGATCGCTTGGACACGAAGGATGTGTAGGGAGGGTGTATTCCTATCCAGGTTTTATCCCGGTGTGTATGTAGGTCTCCCAGTCCACGCGGCGCTGACGTCCTGCACCTATAGGTTCCAGATATCTTCAGGGGCGGCTACTATCTTCCGTTCTTCACGACGTTACCAACGTTTTGACGACTGACAAAGAAACGGGTTCCAGACTTTCGTCTAGGAAGGGGTTGTTTTTGAGACACCTCTGTGAAGGGGTACTTTACCTGATTAAATAACACACATTTTGATTTAATCTTCAGGAAGCAATTTAGAACTTTTACTTGTACTACATGTTAATTAATTTAAGTTTAAAATAACAAATTTATCTTGCCGATGACTACAAATTGGTTTAAATTTACATTTTCTGAGGTGCCTCGAAACTTTACCGTAACGAGGGCCGTAAATTGCTTCCTGTTTTAACTTTTATTTATTCTATTTTCGACTATTGTTACAATGGAATATTGCATACAACACATTATTAAATTACTGTACATATGGCATGTTATATATCCCTGCATTCCCCCTGAAATTTCCCATCTCCTGAGATATCTGTATGGACTATATCTTCCCGCACTGAAAGATTATTTCAAGAAAACCCGAAAAATTATGGAAAATGTTACCAATAAATATTTTAAAAGTTGATTTTCTCGAAAACTACTGAACTTATTTCAATTCTGGTTACAGATACCTCAGGGTGGTTTACAGACCCAAAACAATCTAATATTAAGAACGTTACACATATGACTTTCAGGGCGTGACGCGCCCTGAAAGATGGCTAGCTAAACTCAAACTTAAAAATTACTTAGCTAAAGCAACACGACTTTCAGAGCTCAATTAAGTAGGTTTATCTTAATTTTACGTTAAGGGAAGTTACGCCCAGGGCTAGGTCTCGGTTCTAGGTTACCTGGACGCACTTGAGACTATAAATTACGGCTATACAGCCCACTTAAATTAGGTCTGAAAGGGTGGTACTTACGGTTTTCTTATAGTAGGCACTTATCACCATTGTTTATTGGTTTAACTATCACTTATCTTTACGATTTTAAATTAATGTCAAAAACAAACTATTAAGCTATATAGTGACGCATCGTCGCGAACAGAAGACTCGTAAAGCGCTTATTACACTTGACTGAATTTAGGCATGTAAATTCAGTCGTTACTGAATTTAGTCAAGTGTAATCGCAATTAGCAAGTTAGCATCCTAAATTCAGAAGCAAGGATGGTTTCTAACTGACTAAATCATTTAGAAGCCTAATTAGAAACTCATTTAGGAAGGTGTAATCGCATTTAGTACTGACTTTACTCTTCAGTCGCTACGTAACTGTCCGTGCGTGAGGAGTTGTGGACGTACACTTTTGTTTTGTATTACTGATGCAAAACTGAAAAATGCTAAAACTATTGTTTTTATTTTGATAAAAATTGTAAGCTTTTCAGAACAAAAATCATGCGCCTTAAATTTTTTCGAAAATTTAATCGAGTGGGATAAAAAAAGGCTTGGTGGATTAAATTGATACTCTGTAGGGTTTTTTTTGGGTAGATTGATCTGTAAAAGGCGTACTTAACATTAGTGGTTTCCTCATTATTTTTGATTGGGCACCTGATTTTTCAAAAAATTAGATAGATACGAAAAGCCTTTTTTTTGTTGCCTTTTCAAATTCATGTAATGAGTAATTAAAAATTTTGTATTGAATAATCATTCGCTTATCATTGTAGATTTATTCAAATTTTTGACCTCAAACTTCCTGTGCGATCATTGGTTGCCGAGAAAAATATAATTGTTTTGTCAGTAGTTTTCGAACGATTACTGGATTTGTTTTGACATACGTAGTATCTCTATGTAGTCTGTGGTTTTGACGAGAAACAATTTGGAATCCAATCGCTTTTTTAAATTTGCTGTATGACCATTTTTCTTCAAGATACAGCCTATTGAAATCGACCAAGAAATTGTTTTTTTTTTTTTTCCTTAATTTTTGTGAGAAGTATATTTTAATTGAGTCAACGGCCAGGGCTACGCAAAGGCCAATTTTTTGGTGTCTTGACAATTTGGAGCCATTCTCGTATGTACAGAGGCCAGCACATCAAGCTACCCCAATCTGTCATTTTTCTGTGATAGTTTTTCAACTTTATGATAAAGGAATAAGGTTTATGTTCAATTGGGAAAATTTGACAGTTTGGGGTAGGTTGACCTGCTGGCGTCTGTACACGGCACGTCCAACTCCGTCGCGCTTTAACTGGTAACTGATTCAGTAACTAAATTTAGGACAGTGTAATCAGAAGCTTCTAATTTGCTTTTAAGTTGCTTCTGAATTTAGATGCCTAAATTCAGCCAAGTGTAATAAGCGCTTAAGTTACATACTAGGTACCTAAATAGAGACCTAGGTACCTACTTTAGAAACTGGCATTACAAGGGTCAGCTCTTCACATCAAGCAAGTTGCTAATGGACAAGAATGGTGGTTTCTATGACCTTTAGTATATCCTTCGGCACCAAGCATAATCTCCAGAATCACACGTTTTTTGTTAGGTACATAAACGTATATTTTTTGTTATTTTATTTTTAGTTACCCTTATACTCAGAGGTTCATATTTTTTAGAGTATTTATCGTACCCCAAACCTAAATACACTAAAAGATTCGCCCAGGCCAACGTTTTCTTTCTCGTTAAAGAAATGTATCAAAATCGTGTGCATTAGTAATCAAATTCAAGTAACTTTATTTTCTTTCACAAACAATGTAATGTAGTAGCAGTAATATATTGTAGTAGTAGTAATGAGCATGCATGGTGTATAATTTTTGATACACATTGTGTATATAACCAAGTGTGTGCAAAAATGATACACGGGCGCCGAAGGTGTTAAGGATAAGACATAGTTCTATAATAACAGTAACTGTAACATCCGCTTACCGCATTCCGTCCCATATAATGCACACCAAATGTTTATGACAAAAATTTAAATTCTTTTCAAGTTTGAGTTATGGCAACATTAGAAACCATAGACTAGATGTCTACTTTGATGTTTAGTAGCGGTGTTAATGTTAGCAGTCTTGAAATTCTTGATAGAAAAAGAATAATAGCAGTTTGAACTCAAACGTACCCGGAAGGTGATAAGCTCTGTATTTGAACCCAAATATCTCAGAATCCTATGAATATTTCGGTTTGTATATATTTCTTTGAATAAAACCATCTTAATTGAATCTAAAAATTGAAGAAACAACCCCAGATCCCCATTGATTGCAAATTTATGCTGCGTTTTTGTTGTGTGCATATTCGGGACAACATGCAATGTTGACTCAATTGACCGTATGCAGATAGCGGTAAATTGCAATTGTTCATATATGACTCGGTATGCAATAAAATCAGCGTGGATTCAATTTCATAGACCATGTATGCTAAAGTACGCACGTTACATATATTTTGTTTTCTGCACTAATTTCAGCATTTTTAGGGAGGTAAATGTTGTATCAAATGTAAAAAGTATTTATGCATAAACAAAAAAGGAATTGTTTTCTGGAGTATCATACTCCTCTAGATCCAGTAATACTTCAGTAAATCTTGTGGTAGATGGGTGTTAATATGTTTCAAGTTATTAGTTTGTTTCCATTAAAGAGGGTATTTGATATTGATTATTGTCATTGATGAGGCGATGACAAAAGTTGGCTTGATTGCATTTCGTCCCATATTTGGTACATTCCATGAAGGTGTTTATAATGCATGCCGTACCAAATATACACATTTAAAAAAAAAAATCGTGGAGACTGCAAACATTTTTTACTTATTTTTTATGGATTCCATAAACTCTGAAACACAACATACATTTTTTCCGCATAGATACAAAAGTCCATGCAGTAAGGGGTTAAAGATTTTTATCGTTCATGATATAATAAAAAATAAAAAGCGTGTAAAAAAAATATAGGTACCTAGTTTTGGACGTCGCAGAATGGTCGAATTGGAAGAAGCAAAGCCGTGTTTGATAAAAACAGAATGAATAACCTTACATTTCAGCAGGGTAAATAAATGCAAAAGAGTGTAGATAGTAGAGTTTCCAAAGGATTTGTATGCTCAAAATTGTAGGATGACGGAAAATTGGCTATGGACCGCAGTCTCGTTCCAATTTAAGTAAATATTTTTGTAAAACTTCCATCTGCTATGTCAAGACTTCTTTGTCATTTCATCTTTGTCAATCATTGTCAAAAAGCTGAAATAGTCTTGCAGTTGAATCATTTAAATAATGTTGATAATTGCCAGACCATACTGTTTAAATAATTAATCATACATTGCAATATTGGAACCGCTTAAGGCTTAAACCCAAACGCACATGTGTCAAAATTGATCGTGTGTCAGTCAGTTTGACTTTAATTTGTTTACATTTGTAGTGTCACGGCAAATAAATCTTATTTTCTTGCAAATAAAATTAACGTTGTTATTATAGTACGATTTAGGAATACAAAATGTTTAAAATAAACACTTAGTTCAATAAAGTTATCATATAAAATGGTTATTTGTGTCTAAAAAGCATTGATGCAGCAAAAAGATGCCTAACCTAAACGAAACTTTAATCGAAAAACTGGTGCAAAACTGTTTCAATTTGTACAATAAATTGCCGAAAAATGGGAAGCCTATCGAAAATGAGTGGACAGTGCTATCATGTATAGTAGAATATGATAGAACTACTGAGAACATTGAAGTAGTATCGCTAGGTACCGGCTCAAAATGTATAGGGGCTACGAAAATGATGATAAACGGAAGTTTACTCAACGATAGTCATGCCGAAGTATTCGCTCGACGTGGTTTCTTGCTATACCTATACGAAAACATTCACAAAACTTTAAAACGTAAACAGTCAATATTTAATTATGAAAATGGACAGTTTAAACTTAAAGAAAATATTGAATATATTTTCTATTCGTCTCAGTTACCATGTGGAGATGCGTCTATAATATCCCAAGACGGTGAAGAAGAGCATTATGGTGATGTACTGAAGCTACGGAAACATGAAGCAGAAGATGATGTTTGTGAGACAGAAGTTAAGAAACGAAAAGTAGAAGACTATGTTAATAAAACAGGGGCTAAATGTTTGCCTCATTGTGAACAAGACTTAAAAGAACCGGGAACAAATGTTCAGCTACACCTTGGTCAAGTGAGAACGAAGCCAGGCAGAGGGGACAGAACATTGTCGGTCTCTTGCAGTGATAAGATTGCTAAGTGGATACATTTAGGTGTCCAAGGCAGTCTTCTAAGTATGCTGTGTGAACCAATATACATAAAACATTTTATTTTTGGTGGTGGAGTTCCTTATTCCGAAGAGTCTCTACGAAGAGCTCTTTTAAATAGATCAGACTGTTTATCACTTAAATTAGATAAAGTGCCTCAATTTTACCAAACAACTTTAGTGTTCCCAAGTATACGATCAGATGTCAATATAAAACCAGCTCCTGGGAGCATAGTTTGGATAAAATCAATTAGTCAGTGAGTACTTGTACTTAATTTTTTTATGTCTAAATGTCACTAACTAGAAATATATTCAGATTACTGTATGCATACTGTACCGTGTGGTGTCCCGGCGTAAAAGAATAGCACCATCCCATTTCTTCTACTGGGTGTCATAGGAGGCGACTTAGGGACTTACTAGAGAATGGGCAGCAGCATTCTCTATGCATTTTACCACCATACTGCGATCGCCAACCTGCCTGCCAAGTGTGGCGATTATGGCAACCCCCCCTTGGGGAGGCCTATGTTCAGCAGTGGACGTCTTTCGGCTGAAATGATGACTGTATGCATAAGCAGCCTATAATATTAATAATGTTTCCATAGCCTATAGCCTATAATGTTCCCATCTCATCCATGCCATCCCTCTCACCGAGAGGAGGCCTGTGTCCCAGCAGTGGGAACATTATAGGCTGATGATGATGATGAATGTTCCCAATGCTGGGACACAGGCCTCCTCTCTGTGAGAGTGAATGGGCTGTAAATCACCTTGCAAGCCCAGTGCAATATTTATAAATTAGCAAGTAACTCTGCTTGTTTGTTGTATGTTACCTTTTCAGGCCTAAACCACTGAACAAATGACATTTGGTAAGGAGATAGATGTGGGAAGGACATGGGCTACTTTTCTCTCATAAATGTGCAAACAAAAACTGTTTAATTAAAAAAAAAATGCATTTATTACATGTTCAGGTGGAATAATTTCCGACATCCATGAGTGTGAAGCTGCAGGCTAGAGAGCAGAGGCTAGTCTGTAATGAATAAGTCAAATAAATAATAGATCATGGATTGATAACTTATAAAATGAAAATGTAATAAAATAATCATTATGTTTCAGGCTCCTAGAAGTTGCAGTACAAGGCAGAAAGTTAGGAGTCACAGTAAAGAAGGCATTATCCCCAGCCTGTAGTTTATGTATTAGTAAATACCATTTATATAAGAAATTCTTACAAATACTAAACAATAATGAAGATCTGAAACAAAAAATATGTGGCCAAGATAAAATTGAGACCATACCTTACAATAAGATGAAGAAAAAGTCTATGAAATATTTTGAAAAATGGTTAGATGTTAAGGAAAAGTTTTTTAAGACATGGACTATCAAACCTGATATGTGGGATTTTTGTGTAAATATGACTTAATTTTATATACTTAGATATTTTAATAATCCTACTAATATCATATTTAAATATAAATAAATGAAAATATATTTAAATGTTACCTTTATGTCATGTTTCACTATGTTCTGGATAAGCCCTTCAACAAATAAAATGGTAAAAATTAATACAGGGAGGACAAGATTTTAACCGACTTCGAAAAAAGAAGGAGGTTATGCGCTCGGCACGTAATTTTTTTATGTAGTATTGTAAGCGTCGTTTCATCTTGAGTTGGTTATGTGCACAAATTGGGGATAAGAGGAACTTTCTGTCACTCTCACCCACTATTACATGGGACTTAAACATAACTGACGAAAATATGTGCGTGTAGGTACACACGGCTACACATCAAGCTATACATTTCCAGTATAAGCTGATCTCGCATTGTATAGGATTTTCGTAAAGTGCGAGATCAACGTAAACTGGAAATTATAGGTTGATGTGTAGCCGTGTATACCTACTATACCATAGGTACACCTCTGCCCAACCCTTCAGGAAAAATAAGGCGTGATGTTACATTTACGTAAAATTGATGGTATAGTTATGGGTCATTTTCACAAAAAGTGTACATTCGTGTTTCGGGTGTGTCCCACAACTTTTTTAATTTTTTACTAGAATAATATCTAAGTTTAAGATAAAAAACACTAAAAATTTGGATCTGTGGTTAGTTTTTAACAATATTGTATAATGTTGCTGCTTATAAACACAGTCATATTACCTTAATTTTCAAAAATAGAAGGTAGCTGTAGATATTTTAGCGCTGTCCCACTACCATTTTCAGTAAAATAACTTAACCTTAATGTATCTTGTTGACTTATATATAACAATGTGTTTGATATTTTGGAAAGTATAGTTATGCACGATTTGTTATATAATTACAGCAATAGTCTAGTGTCGCTCAAAATATTTAAATAATTTAATCTTTGTGGGGACATAAACTGGTTAAAATGGAAAATTCCCTTCCGAAACTGCAATTTTTGCAAGATGATGCAATCAAATCTACCATTTATGCGTATTTTTTATCGGTCAGCAACATTTTTAATGCTGTCAACGAGTTTCAACAAGTATTTCGGCCGATTTGACGGCGGCCAGCGGACGAACAATACACCTCAGTAACGGTCCGGTTTTAATTTTCCAGAGCCGCGACCAATTTCAAAGTAAGTTTACAAGTTTATTTTTTGCAATTTATTTTGATATCTTTATTAGCTTTCAGTGAACTTAAATTGATACCAAACTTGTTGATCTGATGTGTTAGTTTAAAATAATTAAAACAGAAGTATTTAAAGTCCGACTTCCGATACTTCCGTTCCGTAACCAAAACGCAGGTAACGTAGAATTGGAATTGAAAAGTTTCGGAATGGAATTCTTAGGAAGATGATACATTATATTTGTAGTATCGATCTGTTTATTATATATTTTTTTAATTTACTAGTTCTTACCCGATTGCAGTCGGGTAAGAAAAACCTAAAAATAAAATTTAAAAATATCGCAACACAATTACGAGTACATTCTTCACCAAAACATTCTCATTTTTCATTCAATTGAAATGATCTCATTTTCTTGTCAATGTGCCTATTCCTATTCCAAGAATAGGAAATAATAATAATGTTTTACTTTTTTATCCCCAACCATAAAAGGGGGGTGTATGTATGACCCAGACCAACATGTAAAATTTGAGTTGTGTTCAAAATTTTACATTAGAATATTTGTAATAATTTGATCTCATTTTCTTGATAATGTGCAATAGTCTTAAGAATTCTATTCCGTTATAGGCATAGTCTATTCCGTGACTGTCCTATTTGATATTTTACTATAAATATTATTTTTAGAGTGAAACGCTATTTAATTGTTATTAGATTTTGATAATTTAGAGTGTAATAATTTGATTAATGTAATTAAAAAAGAGTTCCTAAATTGTATCCTAATTGAGACGCATACCAAAAAGTATTGAACTAATTTGGTCCAAATAGTAACGTAATGGAAATTAAAATGATGATTGTGTATGTTTGCTATTGTTGATTTTACGTTTTATATTTTGTATTGAGGTACAACATATCGCTAACCAATTATACTATTTGATTTATACCAAACGAATTTTATTTTATTTATAAAAACCGAAAACCGTTAGTTTAGGAATGGAATAAATTTTGTACCACAGGGCCAATAAATAAGTTATATTTCAGTAAATAATAGGTACTGATTAAGAGGTTTTGTTATAATTATCGTATAATGAAAAGAATATCAATTGTAAATTTAATTGAAAAAAGCGAAATACGTTAAAAAATAAAATTTCGACATATTTTTAACAGTGTACACTTTTTCTGAAAATGACCCTTATAAATTAATGTGGACAGTTCGAGATAAGTAAACCGTTACAACAATACAGATTACAATTGCCACCACGTATTATAGATACTGCGTTTACGAGTAGGTAGCGTTTTGACAGACCGACTATGAGACAATATTTAGGTATGATTATCAGTTTTCGTAATCGTAATGATATCGATCCTGCACCCTAATTGCGGCTTTCGCCCTTCATGTCCGAAAGATTTGTGTGCCCAGCATTCTAAGTTGTTTAACTGTCAAATTAAAACGGAAGTCGCTGCCCGAAATTAAAGTTATTTTTCACTTTGTAGTGTTTTTCCGGAAGTCGGTTGTTATTTTTTTGGAAAAAGTTTTTATTTTACACTTTTTAGTTAGTTAAAGTACCTAGCCACACTAATTTGAAATTTCATCATCCTTGGGGTCAAAACAATGCATATTTATGCGATAGCAGCAATCGCGGTTATTTGCTGTCTTTTTTAAACGACTTCAAAAAGGAGGTTATCAATTCAACATGTCTTTTTTATGTATGATATATAACTGTATAGACGGATTTGCAAGATTATTTTTTGATTGAAAGGGATTTATTCCGAAATGGTCACATTTAAATTTCATAATTATGGATCTGATGATACGGTTCGGAGACAGACAACGGAACTCTTCAAAAAAATTACAGCAAATCAAACGCGATTGCTGCTATCGCATAAATATGCATTTTTTTGACCCCAATGATGATGAAATTTCGAATTGGTGTGGGATAGGTACTTTAACTAAAAAGTGAAAAACAAAAACTTTTTCTAATAAAAAGAACAACCGACTTCCGGAAGAACACTACAAAGTGAAAAATAACTTTTATTTCGGAAGGCGGATATCCAAAATCACCGACTTCCGAAGTTAAAGTTACTTTTCACTTTGTAGTGTTTTTCCGGAAATCAGTTGTTTTTTTTTGGAAAAAGTTTTTGAAGAGTTTCGTTGTTTATGAAAAATTTAAATGGGACCATTTCGTAATAAACCCATTTCGAACAAAATATGTAAATATTTTTCAAATCCGTCCATACTATATGTATGAGTGACGGAGTTATGCCCGAACATACATAAAAAAACTTGTCGAATTGATAACCTCCTTCTTTTTGAAGTCGGTTAAAAACTACTCCTACTCACGCAATTTTTCGGTGTGGCTTTGAATTGAGCGGTTCACGTAGCGATCAATTTACCTACCTAAATGTTGGATAGGTAAAAGATGAAAATGGCGGGTAGGTATCACATTATACCTTATAGCTAGGTACTGTCATAATCAATTTGATCTGCGGTATGGATTGCCAATTCTCACAGCCTGGCCACGGGGATCGGCGGTGCGTACGGCGGTGCGGCAGGCGGGGCGACAATTCGCGCGGCATCGTTTGCAGGCCACGGGGAGTCACGTTCGCCGCCGCGACCAGTAAGGAAGTCCGAGAGCGAAATGTTTTTACCAAAGTTATCTCGATATTGCTTAGAAAGTAATAGTTTTTTGGTTCTATTATAATATTTGGAAGAGATTGTGAAGTATTTAAGTTGAATAGGAATCGAGGTATAGATGGAGAATTCCACAAGAAGTAGGTACGAGAAAATCTAGAAATTTTATATTAATTTCTTCCCACAATCATTTCACTATACGTTTATATTTATGCTGTGGGTGGCCAGACTTCCAAATAGGTGGCCTTGCTAGTATTTCAGCAATAAAAGTATCTGTGTTCATTATTCGCGGCGAAAACAACTAAACTCGTTTGATCGCTGCCCTAGTCGCCGCGACTGCCGCTTGACGCCGTGGCTCGCGCCGTACTGATTCATGTATTTGTTTCACTCGCCGGCCGCGCCGCCGGCCGCCCGTGCCATTCGCTTGGTACATTCCGCCGGTCGCCCCGCCGGTCGCCGCCCCGCGTGGCTTGATTAGTACATTTCTATGCGTTTGTTTCAGTCGCTACACGCCTCGGCGGTCGCACCGCGCGTTTTTTCGCTATGGCGTATTTCCCGTGGCCAGGCCGTCAGACTCATCAAAATTGTTGTTTTGAATGGAACATTATTACGGCAAATAACTTTCGAGTTATTTGGCGAAATAATGCATACCTACCTATAGATATGATGAAATTGTAGAAGGCTCAATCGATGAGGTCAAGGTGTCGCTTTTATTATATGAGGTAACAATATCTAAAACCACAACTATTCGAGTATGAATTGGTTCATAACAATACAATTATCCGCTAAGCGCACCTTGTTTCATTGCTAAGCTTCGCTATCGGTGTTTGACGTTTATTAATTACAAAGTGTAATGTACTGAGTATCGAAATTCGGGTGCCAACTAGGGTCGCCAACCTCTAAAATAGAGTGTTGTACTCTTTTTCTTCTGGGTGTACTCTATAATCTATTACACTAATAGAGTACGCCATAATACGAGTACTCTTTTTTCATAAACTGACTTTTTTGAGGCAAGTGATTTCGTTATTCTGCGGTATTTTTTGTGTTTTCCACTGTGAGACTTGACTATTTGTCAGTCAAGAATGTGAAGTGGCGAGAAGAGAGGAACAGGGCTTTATGAATATTTATTAAAATGAGCTCCTGATCTCATACTAACATAGAGTTAGGATGTTTGGCGTTCTACAATTCATGTAAAGTCAATAAATAAAAATAAAAAACCGCAAAAATAGCTAAAAAATACGTAAAGAGAAATGAATAAATGGTACTCTATAAATCTTTACTCTTTATTTACTCTCTCTGAACCAGAAATACTCTAGGTCTTCTAGAAAAAGTTGGCAACCCTAGTGCAACCCGCATAATAAAGCTACTGTGGTGCCTTCTGCTGTATCGTTAGGATAAATTAGGAAATCTCATGCAAATGACATTTAAACTTAAATGCAGTAATGTGGCGTTAGTCGAGTGCAACAGTCTCAAGTAATTGGAGTCTGGACTTTAATTATTGTGTGTAATCAAGATTAATGAGCCAAAACTTGGTTGGTAGGCAACATGATTTATGAAGTAAAATTTTAGGTGTCGCACTAATGTTGCCCGCAGTTTTGAGGATTATTGAGCCATATCTAAGGCTTTTATATAATAGGTCTTTACCTATGAAATTGCCGTTTTGTATGAAAAAATTTAAACGAATTTTTTTCATGAATTTTTTATTTGTATTAATCGAAGTAATCACCCATGCAATCAATGCATCTTTGCCATCGCAGTGGCAGTTTATTGATGCCCTTCTTAAAGAAATCAGCTGGACGGGAGGCAACAAATTCTTCAAAGGCATTTTGTACTGCCTCTCGGGTATTACATTTTTTTCCCGCCAAGAAGTTATCCAAATTCTGGAAAAAGTAGTAGTCTGTAGGCGCAAGGTCTGGTGAGTAGGGCGGATGACGGAGAGCTTCCAACCCCAGTTCTTGCAACTTGGAGACCGTCTGCTGTGCAGTATGAGGTCGCGCGTTGTCGTGCAGGAGCAGCGGAGACGAGCGATTGACCAATGCTGGTTGGAGATGCGCCAGCTTCTCCATCATTGTGTTCAGTTCTTCACAGTACACATCTGCAGTAATGCTCACCCCGTTTGGTAAGAAGCTGTGATGAATCACACCGGCGCTAGACCACCAAACAGTGACCATCACTTTTCTAGGGGTAAGTTTTCGTTTAGGGCATTGTTTAGGTGCTGAACCAGGATCCAACCAACTTGCTGAGCGCTTACGGTTATCAAACAGAATCCATTTTTCATCGCAGGTAAGAATGCGGTTCAAAATTCCTTCATTTGTGTGTCTGTTGAGCAGTGCAAGGCACGTCTCGACGCGTACTTCGCGCTGGCGATCATTGAGTTCGTGGGGCACCCATTTGTCAAGCTTTTTTACCTTGCCAATTTGACGCAAATGGACCAATATTGTTTTGACGCTAACGTCGAAAGCTGCTGCTAATTCAGCCGTAGATTGTGTATCATCAGCTTCCACAATCGCCTTTAATTCGTCATTGTCGACCAAAGTCTTCGGACGACCGCGAGGTTCATTTTTCAGGTCGAAATTTCCAGAACGGAAGCGAGCAAACCAATAACAGGTGGTGCGTTGGTTTGTAGTGTTAGCTCCGTAAACGTCGTTGATGTTGCGTGCCGCTTGTGCCGCGTTGCTGCCACGACGGTACTCATATTCCATAATTACTCGAATTTTTAACGTATCCATGATGACGAAAAAGATTGAAATGCGATGAAAATGTAACACTAATCAATAAAGAAATGACTACTTTTAGAAAAAAAAATCCATGTTTTTAAAATAAAATTAATTTGAAATTAGAATTCTTAGCCAAACAAAAATTATTTTGATTTGAAATGGCCAGTACTGCAGAACGGCAATTTCATAGGTAAAGACCTAATAATAATACCTTCAAACGAGCAATTCTTGTATATATGTATTCTGAATCTCGGAAACGGCTCCAACGATTTTCATGAAATTTAATATGCAGGGGATTTACGGGGCATTATATCGATCTAGCTAGGTTTCATTTTTAGAATACATCAAACAAAAAATAAAAAATACGAGCAAAGGTCGGTCTTCCAGATATTATTTGTAATATGTATAATTATGTAGGTTCCATAACATCCTCCCGACCGAATCTCTTCGGATATTTGCCAAGTTATCATCTGGCTAGCCTTTCACAACTATGTTGGGGTCGGCTTCCAGTCTAATCGCTTGCAGCCGAATACCAGTATTTTACATGGAGCGACTGTCTATGTGACTTCCACAACCAAGTCCCGGGCGACATAATACCCTTTGGTACCTAAGACTGATTGTCAGAGACTTTCGGGTTTCCGACGTCCCGTAACATCTCAACGAGCCACGAATGACAGCCGGTACCACTGACTTAACATGCTTTCGAGGCACGGAGGGGTGTTGGAAAACCTACCGCGGCAAGCGTAGCTTTAACTGATCGATCGACCAGTGCGGCTGTTATTACTTTGCCACAAGCTCCTTGATGTTAGCCAAGTACGCAGAAGATATTGTAGTGCACAAGTGGGTGGGCAAACACAGGTTCCCTCTGTTCCTTTACTCTCATAGACGGATAGGATAGCTATCTGACACGACCAGGGCCAGGGAGACGTCAGGTACAGGACAACGGCTTTACGTGCTTTCTTCCAAGGTACGGGCGTAGTCTGTAAATATAGGGAATCACCTGCCAGGGGTGCGGGTTGTTCGAAAGAGATACCGTGGCCCCTGGCACGCAGGCTACTGAAGGAACACGGGTGGGTTTTAGTCAGCAAAAGTCTGACGCCGAGAAGTTATTTGATGATTTCCCACCCTTAAAAAAATTGGTTATCACTATCATTAGAGGTAAAGCCAAAAATCCTTCGCTCTAGGTATACTTTTCTAATACCGAAAACTCACTTACATTGACCTAAATCCTTGTGGTGATAAACATAATACTTAATCTTACGACCGTTTCGACCTCCAGGTCAATTTTATTTATACACCACCCACACACTAAACTGAGATAAAAATCCCGGAAAGGATCACCGTTAAACAATCAGCCGAAGTTGGAACGTGAGTGGATGCGCTTGCGCTCGCCGCCACCGATGCATAAGAGCATTAACGTTTAAGTAAAACAAATGGGTGCATGTCAGGTACCGCCCACATACGCGGAACAGATTATTAGTTATTGATTGTGGATTATTACAGAGACGAATGACTCTGTTTAGTATTTTCGGGCCGTATGAAGTAACCCGTGCACGGTAAAATAATGTTTTGTTATAACTTTACAAGTTTTTCTTTGTGTGTGAAGGTGTTAAATGCTTTCGAGTCGACAGACTCAATTATCTTTGATTTAGTCAACAACGTCTACCGATACATCATTTCCATAATCACCTTTTGCTTCATGAATTGCGGAGGCTTAGTTTTTTTGTTCTCTTCTTTTGGGCTCCGCCGCAGTCGGGTAAATGGGCTGAGTTAACGACCGTAAGAGCCAGTAGGAATTAACGTTAATCTGCCAGTTACCGGCTTCCAGTTGTCAGGAGTCCGGTGAGAACCCGACACCGGTCGTCGCTTTGTCATTATTTCGACAAGAATCAAACTGATTCGCCCGGCCCGCTCCGTGTTCAGGTTCACCCACTTTCTACCGGAAGGCAATTAAAAATAATTTGCATTTCTCTTTATGCGTACTACGTCATTATTTTCGTGCGAATTTGATGCTGGTTAAAAGGAGATCACTTGATCTGAGTCAGTATGTGAAGCCGCCGTGTATTCTAATAGATGAGAAGAAGCACTAAGTTTGCAAAAACTCAAACTCAAAGCATTTATTTCAATTAAGCCTTTCACAGGCACTTTTGAATAGTCAAACAAAAATCGAAGTTGAAGCTAGGTGCCCATTTCAAAAACGTAGATCTCTATGGAGAAGAACGGGCAAGAAACTCCAAGGACACTCTTTTAAATCGTGGGTATTACAAAATTTTGGGAACATTTCTTGGTGCTTCTATATGTGAGAACAATGTAAAAAAAAAAAAAAAAAAAAAAATAAGATTCAAAATAAGCCATGGCAGATAAGAGATGACCAGTCTCAACAGACGGCGCCCGTTCACGAACTTGACGCATGGATCAGCACCATCCAGCTCAACCATTTTCTAGGGAACCGAATGATCCAACACACACGCCACCATCAGTGAGACATTTAAGTGAGCATGAAATACTCTCAACTACCACGTTTTTTCAAGTCGACGTACATCACGTTGTACACGACGAACGTGTGTGTCATACGACGTTGCGTTCAGTTTATCCCAATACTTAAGTATAAACCTAAATAAGTAGGAGTTGATAAAAGGGAGAGTAAGGAATAGTGATTATCTAGCTTAACTTTGCAAAGAAATAAACGAAGAAGATTCCTCTACATGAATGCTTTGCTATCCTATGTATTTTGCAAGACTACCATTATCAGACGAAAGTACAGTTTATCTAACCTATCGCAGTAGGCTTCCTTTGAAGTCATCTTAAACAAACTCTTAATCATGATGACGTGTAGGTATCCATAAGTCCTGACCATAGAACCAGCTTTGAGTAAATAAATTGAGCGATCAGTTATTACCTGAGCTAAAGGATTATATCTTTAAGTTACCGTTATGTGATCACAGCCAAGATCAGGCTTTTTACTGCTATGTAAAAACGGCCGTGTATAGATAGGTACTTAGAAATACTAGATGGGAAGATAAGTTCTTACGTTCACTTATCGAAACGATTGCTGTTTTGGATTGCGATATATTTTTATAGGTAAAAGTTGATTAAAGAATCAAAGCCTTACATACCTAAGAGAAGGTATCCTTGCAAAAATATAACGGATGTTTGAAATCGCGTATTTGGAGCGCCCTTGTCTGTACGTATTTCCTGACAATAGCAAATACTGCTGTAGCCCCCAATAGAGGTATAAGTTCCAGATAAATAAATAAATAATTGTGTGCACATGTAGAGTGGTAGTCTTTCGTTCATAAGACATTTGAGGTTAGATAGTTCATAAGTTTCCGCTAGCCGGCCGCGACAGGACAATGGCGGGCTTGGCGCATAAATCACGGCAGGTGAGCGTGTACTGATCGTCCTCAGGCCTTACAGGTGCTTTATATTGTTTGTTTGTATTTGTACACTTTGTTGTCAATTATTTCTTTCCTCTAAACACAGGTGCCTATTTGTATAAGATTGGGGTTCTTAAGAAAGGTGCCAAATTAAGGTCGTCTAAAATGATACCTATTGTATTTGACAGCGTAATGTAAAGACTCGTTTCATTACGACACGCTTTCATAGAAAATCAAAGGTTGTTTCAGCGCCTACATTTGTTTCGTTTCACGGGCGGTTGTCGCAACTAGTGGTGTCAAGGTTACCAATGTTTGACTTTGACTCACAATAGTTGTAATTGGATTAGGGCGTTGATTAATTAAAACTTCTGATTAAATGTTGTTACAAAATGGTTGCGAAATCGTTGCTTGTACAGGTTTAATGTCGAATGGCTGTTCCTATTTTAGTTTCGGCATGTAAGGAAAATGTTTTTTTTATTATTATTGTTCACAGCCAACACTGGTGCATTGTAGATGTCGAATGTTGTAAACTTGTCGAATATTGTAAAGATCACAGTTAGGTTATAAATTGGATACCTACTCGTCGCGGATCCCGCTATCGGGAGGCGGAGGGAGTGACTCCTCACGACTTATTGTTTATCCACAACAAATTGTTACGGGCATATTCTATGGAAAGCTGCCATCAAACTTAGAGTTTAAATACCTAGGAATCAAAATGTTAGTCATCTATGTTGGGTTCGTACCTATTGGGAAACATAGTAACTTGAAAACAAAATAGTGTATGTACCATTTTTTTTTAATCTTAGGCAAAAGGCACATTCCAACTTTAATAAAAGTCCTATATCCGATGGAGGAACATACCTAATAGTGGTACAGAGACTGATTTCGGTAGCAGTTCAGTAGATTCTTGGTGAGAGCATCGGTATGGACGTGGCATGCATTGTAATAGGACCTTCAAAACGTCAGCAACAAGTTAACAACAGGTTTACTATCTTGGTTTCATCTTGTGGTCCTCCTTGACAGATAGGCCAAGTAGTTCCTCCAGTGGTATCAGAGTTGTAGGTCATGAGTTCGAACCCAGGCAGGCAAGTAATTTTGTGAATTTTACGGCGCGTTGTGTTCCACGCGCGCCTCAAAAAGATGTCAGCACTAACTGGTGGGGTCCGCAAGGGCCGGTGCCTGCCAGGGGTGCGGGTTGTACGAAAGAGATACCGTAGCCCCTGGCAAACAGGCAACTGAGAGAACACGAGTGGGTTTTAGTCAGTAAAAGTCTGACACGCCCTCCTGCTGCACCCAGAGCGGGAAAAGTCATTTGATGAAATACCACCCTCAAAAAAAAAAAACTTTGTGTATTTAATTTCATGACCACTGCTCACAGACTGTCTGACGAAAATATCGTTAGGAAACTGACCTGTTCTGGAACCATCATTTCGAAGACATGTGACATCAATATGGGCCCGCGTGGTGGATTTCGGCCCACTCCCTCTCACAGAGAAGAGGCCTGTGACCTAGGAGTGGGAACATTATAGGTTGATGAACTCCTCAATTACCATTATGGGCGATGTTTTGTTGTCCCACAGCCATTTCCTTTCGTAAAACGCAACGGACATTGTAAAAGGAGTCATTAAAAGATATTTTCTGCCTATAGGTAACCCTCATGAAAAACACTGACGGTACAGTTCCCAGTAAAGAGCCATGTAAAAGTAACACTCATTTAATGGACTTGTAAGGAATGATGCAATCGCGTTCTGTCCATCTTAACATAAACAGTTACAATGCTGTTGTCGTGTACGCCGGGACTTCTATAGCTTTAAACGGTTCATTGGCTAGTGAAATTGTTAAAGAGCATGACAATATATCCATGGGCCATCAGTTTGCGGGCTGTTCCGTGCCCACGGTGACGGTTTTGGGTTAAAGGTATTTATTTACCTAACAAGATACAACACCAGATAGCCTTTTCCCCAACTTAATGTATCACCTATAAAGCACCATTTCACATTTACCCCCCGTAATCCATTTATCTGAGTTTGAAGACGTCGAGATTTATTAAAGCGTAAATAATGTTTTATCATTGAAAAGACTCGTAAGTTTAACATCGTCAAAAGGCATTACGTTAACTGTTAATCGCATTTCAATACGTTATCTTTATGAATTGCCGTCGTCTGCGGAGTGGAGAAAACTCGCACTGAAGTCGGGGCTACGTTTATTTTTATTATTTGTGTTCCAAATATGATGACGAGGTTTCTTCGCATATAATGTTCTTACCGCTTCGTTGGTACTGCACACAAATCATGTAGCAACTCTCCTTTGACCTACTTTTACCTGCATACGTTATCCTGTGTTTGAACTTGGTTCTACATGTTACGTACCCACCTATCGCAATTGACCAGCGTAAGGCTCCCTAAAAGGCATAAGTATCGAAAACCAATAAGGGAATTGTTGCGAAGGGCCTCTGTAACTGGCTCTACAATTTCAAAATTTTAATTATAACATTTGCCAAAAGTTTAGAGCTAACTTTTAAGGTTATAAGGTTATATCAGAGTATCAGCATATATCTACATATACTCATCTTTTCATCTAGATCCTTTCGTTATTGGTTCTTACATCATCATCATCTGCCTAGCTTCTTCGCAACTATGTCGGGGTTGGTTTCCGTTCTAACCGGATACAGCTGAGTACCATTATTTAACTAGGAGCGAGTACCTATCTGACCTCCACAACCCAGTTACTGGGTAATACGGTAACTCCTGGTAAGTTGTTGTAAAATGTTAGGTCTTCTGACGACCCTTGGCGACTGTCAAAGATCCACGAATGATAGCGGACCAACGATGGGCAAGCGTGCTTTCCGTGCACGGCAAGATCAGCTCTTAAAATAATGTATAATAAGGCAGTAAAGGCAATTTCTGAGATGGGACTTCACGGTAAGGATTATAAAAAGAAAATTTAAATGAAAAAATCTCGTAGAGTTTAACAGTATCAGTTCTCTATTTCAATCAACAGTAATTGCAGTCTAAATTATACGTAATAAACGGGCATGAATTGAACACTGTAATCATTTTGATGATAGACTAACATACTTGTTTTTGTATGGAAGAGTTAATCAGATCAGACGGGTTGGCGTCAATCTTGTCAAATTACTAGATGTTATGGCTTGTAAAACTCGTCCGTTCAACTCTGTAGGTCATTTAACTAGGGATACGATCAAAACAATTTTGAAAATGTTGTTTCTGATATTGGTACCTACTTATTTTAAACAAACAATACAATATTTGTAAATGAGGTGAAGTAGCGAATTTATTAAAGAAACAAATTATATGCAAATGTAGTCAATAACATAAATATTTTTTATTTTGTTTTTGCTGGAGTAATTGTAGCCAGAATTTGTTTGTTTTAAATGCGCCGTTCATGCTTAACGATGAATCGTGAAATCTTCTTTGTTGAAATGTTTCGGGAACGATCGCTCACGTTTTATTGGTACATTTATTTAGTTGGACTATTTATTGCTACGAGTAACATTAATTACGGCGATTCATGCTTTCTCCGTTGTCTGGACATCACCACCCGGTTGCACCTTTACGAACCATTGCATCGTATACGATCGACTAGACGTAAATGTGGCACAGCTACACAGTTAATTGATCTCTTCTGAGCTTCTGTATTCGTTCGCTGGCTAACTGTTATGTTTCTATAGTAGGCGGTCTATAATAATATAGTAGGATGGTATTTCAAATACAGGTCATGGGGATTGATTTAGAAATGCTTCAGTGCTCTTTGTTCAAATTGATGTCATTAGTGAAAAATTCCAATGTAGTCGCAGGAATGCAGAATTTAATCTCAGCGTGAAATATCACACTGATTACTCTGTGGATTCTAAACGATACAACGTTATTCTCGTAATGCGAATTGCGTTGGAATTTTATCTTAGACGCGAGACAGCGGATTATTTATTAATGACATACTTATTTTCTTTGTGTACGATAATGTGTGGAGCAACCGATGTTACTTTAATATTTATTATTATATTGACAATATTACATAACAAGCGAGCGACGACGGTGAAATCCGTGAAGTGTGGACGTGTATACTGAGGACCGCGAACACGTGGCGGCGCAACAAGGTGTCGACTTGACCAAGTCTTTTAAATGTCTTTATCGAGAAACAAACGAACATAACAATAAAATCATCCATATCATTACATTACATACATTAACGGTTTATATAACTGGTCATGTCGAAAACGAAATTGAGTGAATTTTGGCGAATTCGGTCGATAGCCGTCGTTAACTCGAGAAAATGACGGTTTCAAAATTCAGGGGCGATATGTTTGAATTTATCGTAGTCTTTATTATTCCTGATCGGTATATGACAACGAGTATTCGGCGCCATGTAAAAACTATTAATAAAATTAATTGACCGTTCACGCAAGCCACACAGTCTTGATTATTACGCTTTATGAGGATCTTTGTACAGCGAAAGCCAACGAATATATTTCAAGTTTTTGGTCCTTCTATTGTCAATTATAGGCTCATGGCCGCAGGATTGTTGACAGTAATTTTAGTGTTGTTAGCCAGCCAATATATCATGACCATCCTACACTTTAAACGTAATTAGTTTTAAAAAAAAATATGTCGCGACGAAGGTCGAGTTAAAAATAACCGCATGCTTTTCTTAATTTAATGATTCACGCAAGAGTTACGATTGTAAAATGAAGGGCCACTGGTTTTTTATTGCACCAATATTTGCTTTAGATTGCCTTATTTATCAACATGCTCTATTTTTATGAAAATAAAAATTTACAGTCCTGTTAAAAGTTCGCAAAGAATGGCAATTTTGAAGAGTCAATATTTATTAATTAGTGGTCCAGGAAGGCCGAAACACAAAGTGTTGTGTGCCAATCGGGTGACCCCATCTGAGGCTGTTGGTACATATTGGGTTTTATTTAATGGCTGTGTTGGGCCGGTGGGCCGTCTCACCGTCTGGCCGTGTGAACTTTGCTTTATCAACTTTGTGATACATACCTAAGGAGCTTTGTAACGGTCTCGAAGGTGTCTGGACGCGTTTTCGGTTGTTGAGATTGTGATCAATATTTCTTTGTTCCTTGTTTTACCCTACTTTCTGTTTGAAATAATAAATTGTGTTTTATTTTTGTAGCGTACTTCCTCCCACTGATGGTGCGTCGGTTACCTATATTATAATTGAATTGGCGTTCATCTGTAACTGGAAATGGTAAATTTTACGAGTGTTCCGTCGCATTGTTTCGCTCATATCTGCAAATGTAACAGGAGAAACATGCCGCAAAGTTTTATACTTTAACAAAACATTCATGAATGTTCTACAAATTGAAATACTCCAGTTACAATGGTCTTTGAAGTGATTGATGATACTAAATCGAACTATGAACCTGTGTGAATGATATCGACACCTACTCACAACAGTTCGTAAGCATGTAGTGTTATATAATATCGCATTACAGTCAATTAAACCCCCTTTCCGATATGGTTATGCAATCCTGAGAAATATGGCGTTAGATTTTTCATCGCCGCCCGTAAGAAACCCTTGTAATTGTTTTGTAACTTTGTACACTGCTCTAAAGAGGTTAAAAGATGTAGAGATATGAATCGTTTAATAGGCAAGTGTGATCAGAACAGTGTTGCCATTGTTGGGCCCATTAACAAACTAGTTTTGACACGCGAGTCGCCTTGCGAAATGTCCAACTCACGACTAAATAAATAAATGCTTATTTACATCGTTACCCAAGCAGTTGATAAGTAATTTAATTAGAACGCGCTTAATTGAATATTGGAAATAATAGCGAGAGTAGCGGGTTGTGGCGTCGCGATACTGTTGTAACAAATTAATCAAAATTATGATCCGCTTGTGCGTCCGCGCCGCTTTGTTGCGGTTCAACCAATTTGTTGTTCTTGCAAAACGTATTTAGTATGTTAACAAAGGCAATAATTTTCATGCAAATGTGGTAAACTCGATATACCGGAGTAATCGATTTACGACGTTCTACGAAGATCTGGATCCTTATATCTATATGCGTCAAATATTCATCTTGTGCTCCTTTCTTAGCTATTTTATGTATGAGCGTCCATAAATAATGTGATGGTCGGGTGCTAAACTGCGTATTTATGATGCTATCTCAGTATCTAAATTAAAGAGTTGGCTATTAGCGGCATGACGCCGATTGCATAAATACGGTAAAGTGGCATGTTTGAGGAAGTTGTTCTCAGGTAACGATCAATTTGCGTTGAGTCGACACGCTGCGCTTTTTTTTCTACGTCACAACCTTCCTTAATGAGTAGAGAAATCCATGCAGCGAGCTAACTTCTATGCAAATGCATTTTCTTCTATTTTCGAAAGTATACTTATATATTGTGAGAACGCTAATGAAGACTGACAAGCAGTTCATTGGGTTTTATTTTTATGTTTGTTTGTAGAATTAGTAACTGATAGCAAATCCAGGCGTTAGATGCTTGCAATGCTTCGTCCATGAATGTCCACTTTTTAGTACCTATCATCTATCATCTCGAAGAAATGAAACCTATTAAATACCTAAAGGGTAACTTGGTTGTGGTTGCCATTCAAAGATAACTGTTACCTACCGGTTGAAATATTTCTAGGAAACGTGCTAAATGGAGGACATTCAGCTATTTCGACAGACATATATTTGTATATTATCTAATGATAAAAATAGTTTAATGGATGGTTTCCACCTTCCAGTGGTATTTCGATCTTGTTTTGGCAGCTATCCTGCTTAAACAATAATAGGTTTAGATCAAAACGTGCCATTGAAGTATGAGACGTCTAAACAAGGAAATCTTCTACTCATTAGACCAGAGTGGTTTGAGAATCATTAATCAAGATTTGCTTTGCTTTGCTTCACTTTCTTTCTGAATTTTATTTTAATAATATTATTTCTTACTTATATTTCTAACTTTCAAAGTAGAGTAGCTATGTGGCATAAAGGAAGCAGGGTAGCTGGACGTGGGCGGGGCGGATCCAATTATGTCTCAGCACGAACGAATTTATTGCGCTGAACGTCTGCATCATTCTCACCTTGACATTTCGCAGACGTGAGTATTCTGGATCGAGCTGATCGATTTTCTGCCAGTTTTCCTTATTCAGAAATAGGAATAGCAAAGATTTCATTTTAGTTTTTCCTGGCCGACAGTCCAAAATTTTGAAGAATTTCATTTCCGTTATCCGAAACATCGATAATATTGGCGTCAGTCCAACGTTATGAATATTTAATCAGGTAGGATGTATGGACGAAGTACAAATTCCAACGTATGCATACTCGGCTAGTTCGGAGGTTGGAACGGAGGCTGCGCACGCGCTTTTGATGCAAGCATCGGCTAGAGACGCCGGCAGTCGCGCGGGAAACTTCGCGGCACTCGGTCGAGCTTGCGGCCGTGAGAAATTCTGTGGAATCTATCTCTCGATCATATTTACGATATCTCACATCGATCGGTGCGATATCGACGATTACCGTGTTACAAACATAAACTGTGATCATAAACTAATGTGGTTGCTGGACACTGCTGCCATCATGTCCAGTTGAAATAATTTTCTTGGAATAAAAGTGAAAAAATTAACTCTGCCCAAATGAAGATGACTGTGAATCGTATAAGGGTGGTGGTGCTAGGGAGCCCGAGAAGCGGCAAGTCTGGTTAGTAGAGCATGCACATCCGTTACTTGTGACGACTAAATTTTTAGTAAGAAATCATCAATTTTAAAGGAAAGTTTAAATCGCATGTTGTAACCCTCACCTACAAATGACATATTTTGACTTTTGCAAACACATTTTATTTCTTTAGATTATGTTACTAAATTTTAATGACAACATAAATAAATCTGTAACTTTACATTGGTCTAAACAAGTGTCAATAATTGTCACTGCATTGACAAGAAGTGTGAATATAACGTTCAAAATACTCAAGGAGGTTGGTTACTTAAAATATTGACTGTAAAAAAACCCTTTTACTTAATTATTAAAGTGTTTTTTCGTATTTGGGGCCAATTTGTAAAATGAAAAGCTTTATCTGATGCAGTTAATATTTGTTATTATCATCAGTAATAAAATAAGGGATACGTTATTAAAGTCAACTGAGTGCGAATTTGAGGTGCATACCCTGTAATTTCGGTCTTCAAAAGCAGTTTTTGTGTGGTTATTACTTATTACATCAGAGGAACGTATAACGGGAAAGGAAAATTACAGTCATAATCATAGCGTTACATAAAAACGATGTTTTTAAAAGTCGTTCTTTTTAATATAACTTTTTACAGTTTATTTTAAACATAAGTATATTTTTATTTAATGAATATCCTCATACATCATGATATTATTTTCCTGGATGACTAAAATATTACGAGTAGGTGAATTTTATTTAATACCGATAGAGGTAGCAGTATCCAATGTTTATTGGTCCTATTAGAAACGTCTTAGACATATCTCTCGACAAAGTATATTATACAAGAAGGACAACGTTAGATACGTTGTTTGTAAATCATTCTACACCTACCTACTAGTTTACATTGCAAATCGTATCAGGTATGCTAAGCTATGATAGAGTTACACACATTAAATTACCCGCCTTTACCGGCCAGATAGGCACGGGCGATTTTATAATTTGCCAATTTTTCATTGCGCAGTGGGTTGTCAACTATTGGTGCTCACCCGAGTATTGAGAATCCAAGAAGCGCTGGCGCGTCAAAAAAACACACATTTGGATTATGAACTCTTCGCGCTTTGCAGTGCGTTGAAAATCCTGTTCGCAGTTCCCGTGGGTACAAGGTCTTATCATGCACAACAAACTATTCAATGGCAATCCTGTGTGTCAATGTTTATAACGATAACGCAACATATTTGACTAATGCATTGCTTTATTTCGAGTTGGCTCGTTTGATCTTATGAGTATTTGCACGATACTTAGTCTGCAATCTATCCAACGATGTTTAAGCGCCCTGCAAATATCCAACAATTCCAACAATATCGAGAATCTCGATAAACACTCTACGGATCTTATCAATTAGTTTTCATTTTTCAGTAAATTTTTCCTCGAATTGTTGGACTTTCTTTTAATTTTCCAACAATATTTTTATTCTTTCACATGTTTGCGATTTCTTAATTCAAGTATTTCTCTGGCGGTTTTAGTACCTGTATTTATTATTTGTTGAGTATATTCAAAACAATCAAAATGAATCCCTGCTGGCCTTATCTCATAAACATAGAGACTTTCTTCTTCCATGTCAGCTACATATGCGATAGATTCGTTACTAGGATGAATTACTCAAAGAAGACCAAACTTTGCGTACAGGTCTATCCAATTTTTCTTCAACCTTTACATCACACAAAAAGTATGTTCTAAATTCTATGAATATTTTATTGAAGGTGTCAAAATAAGCTTAGAAAACAGACTATATACACTTGTTCAGAAAGCTTATAAAGGTGGTCGACTACATTATCTGTAAAATTTCTTTACTCAATTTGTCAGTGATTCACGATCATGGCTGATTAATTTCGCTTTACAAACATGGGTATTGGCGTGTGATATACATGTGTAGAGCAACGACCTCGACGGCAGCGTTAATGGTTGATCGGTCGTTTAAGAGTTACACAACGTCGTCTGGTGGCGCCAGGCGTCGCAGTTGTCGGGAAATCGCGCCGCTGACCCACCGGCCGAGTCGCCGCGACTGGTTGTAATTGCACCGCCCTAATTGTCGGCCAGCGGACGGCTGACAGACCGGCTGCGAGCGCTTCGAGACGCATGCGTTTGCAATTCATTACAGACGGGAGCGAGGCGGCCCGACATGCGAAATTGTTTCAATGTAGATCCTGTCCACGGACGGCCTCGTGGGAGTGGCGCTTGTCTGTCACGGATACGCCGTTCACGTCGTCGTTAAATGCCCTCAGGGGCATTATCTACTCATTAAACCTTTTAGCACTGGCATTATTCACGAAACTCATTCTTCATAAGGCCATTTATTTTCGCATTTAGTGAATTCCGTTACCGCGAAGTCGCGGCAGTGCCCTGCGCTTAATATCGTTCCAAACTATCTGGGTCACGTTAAGACTTCGTTCAAAAATATGATAAGTATGTTTGCACCCTGTGGTTATCCGGCTGTTAAAATTGAAACACTAAAAATATTAATTATGTTGAGGCAATAAAATATTTCAATTAACGCGTCCAACGCAGAGTGCTACATGTCAACGTGCGACCATTTTTTTTTTGTCTGAAATGAATTGTGTTCGGAGAGCAACGAACTTTAATTTGGAAAGGAGCCACAATTTTTTGATGTTATGAAAGATTGCTTTTATAAAGGTCCTGCGTATATGTATTTTTTGCCGAGAGTGTCGAGATGGTGCCAAAATGGGATGTTAACCACATTGACTGTGGTATGAGCTTTAATGGTTTGGTCGAATGTGTCTGCTCGGGCCGCTCGGCGGCGCAGGCGCGGCGCTCCGTGCGACGACCTTCTCACGGCATGATGAATGAGTGCAGCGAGGAGATATTAAAGCATCGTCGACATCCTTACCTCGCGGATTCTGACACATTCACTTGTAATGTACCATATGATTGAGTTTCTACATTATTTGTTTGGCAGGTCTTTGAAGACATAATTTTAAAAGCTGTTTATATAAAAGGGGTATTGGTTAGTGAAGTTAAGGCTCATAAACATGGCAAAACATTGAAAGCAGATTTGAACGTAGTCTCTTTAATGCAACCAATTCGTTCATAAAAACTGAAGGCAATCAAGACATACCTATATTCACGGAAGTAACATAGGTGAAAAATATAACCGGAGAGGGACTGGAAAGTTTTAAAGACTATTAAAAAAAAAAAATTGGCATGTGATTTTTTTGTTAATGGAAAGTAGATAAGAATGGTACACACCGATATTAACACTTAACACAACGTGTTGACAAATCGGAATTTAGCAGAAATGATTAATAAAGAGAAAGAAGAAAATACGACCAGCAAGATTCTTTAGAAATAAATTCCATAAAATACATATATTATTTGTATAGTTTGAGGCAGATTCAGCTTTTAACGATGTAATCGCTGTTGTATCTAGGCCGCAGATCTTATAAAATTTCTGATACTGATGCCTGACCTCAATCAATTAGTCAACTCAGCCTAGTGCAGCCCAATCAGTCACATTTCTAGACATAGACCTCTCCCAAGTTGCACCACAACATCTGGCATTGATGTCACAATTGTTGTCATGACTGCCCACTAATATGTTAGACCGGTATCAAAAAAAACCAAGTCAAAGAAATAATGGTTGCTATTGGCTTCACTGATGGTCAGTGCGACACATGATGGATGTGTTCAGTAATCTATTAATTACCCTAAAGATTCCTGTCGATAGCTACATCCATTGTTCTTGTCGATAACGTTCGATCTATCAACCCACGTGGTGCCGTGTTGTTTGATCACAGTAATTTGTCTTATATGCCTCGATGATTATAATTTGATGTAATTTTTTATTGGAGTCTCGTCAGAGGAGATTCTTTAATAATTTTTTGATCCTCCACAATACACGCGGTTAATTTATTACAAGTAAATTGATGGTAAATCGTTTCAAAATGATGAATATTCACTTTGAGAGTTACTATTTTTTGGTGTTGTATGTGCCGTCATTATTATATTGGACAGAGATTACTAAATTTGTTTTTTTGTGGATTTTGACTGGGCCGTAAAAAGCGAAACGTACTTGTTTGTTGCAATGAGGATGGTTCGCCAGTAATAAGGAATTGAAGTACCAATTATCTGAAAAACTTTAGGTTTAGGACATAACATCTGGTAATATAGGTAGGTAATATTCTTAGTAGTGTAGAGAGGTAGAATCTTAACTAAATGATTTTTTACCCAATTCCCATGAAGCTCAAAACTGTTGGCCGTCCTTTAGGCCTATATTAGGAGTGTCGTAAAATCCAGAAAAACGTAAATTGGTCTGGTTAAATGCCAAGAGTTCTACCAGTCTAACATGAAAATAATATTGAACCAAACACAAAACTCCACTTTAATTGAATTCCGCATATTTCAGTTAAAACTGGATCGATGAAACTTTATCACTCGACGATTATGTACGTAATCGGATCGCAGAGAAAGTAATGCATTTAATACTCAATGCACACGGGGAAAAAATCGAAAGGAAAAATGAGAGTGTGGAATTTCGATCGTGTTTCATAAACTACGATATATTTGTATATTGTGGTGTGTTGTAATTTTTATCAACGCTTGAAAAGGTTTTATTGCACGCTGGTTTATTGACGTGACGATGCTTTATCGGCTGCCGGTCGTCAATCAAATATCGGAGATATCGATCTTCTTTCTCAATTTTTATTAATGTCATCATACACGGACGCTGTGTGAGTGTAACTTTATTATGGACCCGTGTATTTTTTCCTTTTAGTAAACATTGATTCTTTTTTTGAACTGGTTTAGCACTTTTAAAAGAAATTTCCATTTCGCAACCATCAAGAAGATATTTTAAGAATTCCATGAAAAACGATAATTAATTGTATCAGAGAGGACTATAGAGTGCTTTCCTTTTAAAGGAGAGAGAGAAAGAGAGAGCACAATCGTTTCCTTATAGTTACGTCGTCATGCCAGGAATGGCACAGTATTGTAAGGTAATAGATTTCCTATCCTAGCCTTAACCGTCTGCGCCAGAATGCGTACGGAATGCATTCGAAGTCCATTGTCATGCGACAACGTGCTGCAGTTGCATAAAAGCATTGTGGACTCTTGTGTAACTGCCTTGGGTCAAGATTCTGACACAAATAGTAACAGCGATAATTCATTCGGGAGTATTATCCAGACGGTGATGTTGCAAACGATTCATGTAATGGAATGTTAATTAGCATTTGTTACGAAAACAGATTTCTATCTAGAATTAAATATGTGAGATAACTATTGTGTTGTGTTTTTGTTTACTATATCTTGACTTGATATTGGGGTGGTTATCATAAAAATGATTGGACTAGGTACTCGTTCACTTTGTGGCTAAATCTTAAACTAACCGATATTGATATAGGTACTAATATGTTCGTACTATATTTTGCACTAGCTTTTGCCAGCGACTTCGCCCGCGCGGAACTTTCATTCCCTATTTAACTCCCTTAGGGGTTGAATTTCGAAAAACCCTTCCTTATTCCTTGTCTACATTATAAAGAGAACTTCTGTGCAAAATTTCATCTTTCTAGGTCCAAGGGTTTGGGCTGGGCGTTGATGAGTCAGTCACTCAGTCAGTCAGTTAGGACTTTTCTTTTTATTTAAATATAGATTTTCCTATGTATCCTACCAGAATCATTAATGTCATACGCATTTACTATTAAGACATGAGTTCATTAGTACTTATTAGTGCCCGACCATGGAACTTAGCATAAACATTGACTACATATTTAACGACCTCTGCGCAATGAGCACTAGTAGGCAATATGTCATGTTTTGTGCATTTCTGTTGGCACCTTAAGTTACGTGTTCAGAATTCAAATTACTCGTTTTCATCATCCAAATGATAGAAACTGCTACAACGATTACACTTCAAAGGGTGAAGTACGAACGTAATCTCACGTCCGAGACGGTCGCGCCGGACAAGCAATCAGCTTGTTGAATAGCGCCACTAGTTCCTTTTGATGGGCTGCAGGATTCTCCACACTTCATTTCGTCGGTAGCTTACGACCGCCTCTATTCACGCAACTTGCTTTGTCATTGTTGTTGATAACTGTTTGTATTGTGTACAACCCTTTGATGGAAATTCCAGGAGTGAAAGGACTAATCAGTATTTGATCCACTCGCTTCTAGAAAGTTGGGAGTGACGACCTCTTAATTGTTCGCCTATTTACAATATGTCTTCGATGAAGGCGTGCTTCTTACAATGTTATTCATTTGGTTCTCTTTTTGTTGCAGCGGTGGTCGTGCGTTATCTAACAAAGCGGTACATCGGAGAATATAGCTCGACAGGAGGTTAGTAAAGTTCAATCGATGAATCATTAATATCACAATAAAAAGTGTTTATCTCTTTTTGATCATTGTATTTAAAATAATTGTGAACGAAGATGAACGCGAATATTAATATAATATTCGTAAATTCAATAACCTATCGAACTGACATTTAATGATGTTAATTCTTAGTTAATTTACAAAAACTTCAATCATGTCTGTCATTTATTACAGTAGCAGAATGTAATATGTGTTTAAATTAAAATGTCTGCTACCTTCCGACCTTAAATATGACGCATTTGCGTCAGCTGGGCGCCCGCGCCGTGGCCGTTTTTCTCAGGACGTGTATAAAAGTGTTAAGGAAACCGCTTTCAGTGCGCGATGTCATAGTAAATGTTGTCTTTATCGAATGACGACAACAATATCAACACAAAAGCGATCGTTACGCACAGTTCTATACCGTACTCTCTTGTTTCAGATTTCCTTTATCAGCACAGAGTGGCTTTCGACGGTGCCGTTTCAGAAGTTGAAATACTAGATACATCTAATTGCGCGGTAAGTAACGAGTCTGCCACAATGTTGCTTTTAGCGTTAACACTAAAATATCAGTCACTACGAACAAAAGGCTCGACGTCGCGTCGTCGATAAGATTAAAACTCGAAGCTCGAATAGCAAACGTAGAGATAGACGGTCAAACTTAATTTACCATTAAACAATGGAGATGTTAATCTGCTGTGGGCTGTGCTGGTAGCGGACTAGCGGCTGATGGCCGCAGTACAATTTAATTAGACGAAGTTTATGTGGCTTGTATCGGCTTATCAGATGCGATCGTTGCCGTTGCTGCTTCGGTGTGGCTGCGGGCAAAATCCTACGTTCGAACCTACGCTACGATAGAGTACACGGGGAATTCGTGTTACGTAATTGTTATGCTTTTATTGTTGTTGTATAGGCGCGCAGTGATTTTGAAACCAGTTTTGTTTCCTAAACAACGATGATGTTTATTAAACGCATCGATATCGGAACTAAAAGAACAGAATAGATTGGATGCTTCGTATTATTGCGCAACCGGTGATTTTATTCGGTGCAAGCGAGTGGCCCCGATACCAGATTCCGAGTACCATTTGTGGCTTGCGACTTTATTTACAATTATAAGTTAAGTTCACTGACTTTATTTTACAATTTTAGCTATTCCAGATTCTCGGGCTCGAGGTGAACATTTATTGTGCATTGAGGTTTATCGAGCGCAATAGGGTTTTAAATGCCATGCATTATTCTTGAAACAATGCTTATACAGGGTGTTTGGCAGAACGTTGAACTTACGAAAATGGTGGATAGTTGGGGTCATCTGCTACTTACTCCGCCCTAATTTATTTGGCCCTGGCCCTCTGGATATTTTTTACTGCCTCTTGTCGTTTATTTTTTTATCCCTTCCAACAGTCTACTCGTATGTGCCAGATCACTGTGTGATTATTGAATAAAACGGATCCTGGATTACCACATTATGGGACCTTAAATTCCCTTAGAGGCGCCATCATCCCGCAAGGCTTAAATTAAAGGATTCACCAGTTTCTAATAGACGCATTTCTTCCTAGATCCGCGGATGTCTAGCAGAGCACGTACGATGGGGCGACGCGTTCGCCGTGGTCTACTCGGTGTGCGAGCGCCGGTCATTCCTCGCTGCTGCCGAACTTCTGTCCTTGTTGGAACGCACCCGACTGCCCGGCTGTGCCGCCGTCACCCTCTTGGGGAATAAACGTGACCTCGAACACGCCAGGTATGAAATTAACTTATCTCATTTTCTGTTCTTATATTTATTTTAAACTGGGTTTCATATTTAAGTCTACTTGGATTATTGAGGTCCACCTAGTTTAAATACATGCCTACGTCTATGCCTATTATGAAACGAATGGAATCTGTGACACTGACAACTATCACAAGTCAATTTTCAACATCTGTAATCACTGCCACTTGTTCACACTGCAGATTTGTGGCATTTGGGCAAGCCGGAATTACGGCTTTAGTCTTCACATATAATTAAGCTTACGAATATATTTTTTATTAATTAGGGAGGTCCATGCAGAGGAGGGTCAAGAACTGTCGCTAAGATTCGGCTGTCAGTTCTACGAGGTGTCGGCGGCGGAGTCGTGCGCGGGCGCCGCGCTTGCCTTCCACGCGCTGCTGCGGGAGGCGCGCGCGCTGGCGCTATTGTTGCCCGCGCCCAGGCGCAAGCTTGCTGCCTACTCCGTCTCAAAGGTGAGTTCCCTGAAGCTCTTTCTGTGACTCTTTCGAAAATTCTACGATCGATAAATCTACGCGTATGTATCTATCAATATCTTTGTGGAAAGACTTTTGAGGATATTTTAGGGGAAAAGGGTTGTAATCTTAAGGGAAATATTATGCATTATATTTTAACACGCCATTATTATATTTATAAACCACTCAACCAAACTTAAATTTGTAACTCATTTTAATGACCTCGTTTTAACAAATCTCTTTTTATTCTCAGGTCATTGGCACAATATTCGGGAAAAACAGCAAAAGTGTCAGAAAGAAACGGCCATCGCTCAGCATTTAAATTATTATTTAAATTTATTTTTAAAACGTACTTTATAAATCCCCAGACTGGTTTGTATATAATTAAATATAGTTTAGTTGTACCGTATTTGTAAGGCAATCATGTTATTTCTACGTTTGTAGATATCCTATACAATATCTCCATTTGTGAATATGGAGACGGAAGTTGTTATTAAATCTAGACGTTGCATATCGGAACGAATGTCAGCCATACACTTTTGATATTGATTTATGTAAATAAAACTGATATTAAATGCAAATAAAAAGATACGGTTGTACACCTCGCATTAGAATTATGATGAACTTTAAACATAAACATTGTAAATAATGAACTATGGATGGATAAAAGTTTGTGTGCATCTGTAAAGGTCTACAGTTATCTCATTATAATATATTTTTATACGATATTTAATTTGTTTTAATAATACCAATCATCCATCCACACCAGAGCCGAAGAATTCATACTTCGGGTTAAGTTTTCATAAGTATCAAGAAAATATTCATTTCCTGAACATAACTTTTAATGTAGCTAATAAACGCATACTTACCTATTATGCTACATCTAAACACGAAAATAACATATAATATGAACTTATTGTAACACACATTGTGTCGAATACACGAAGATAAAAACGATTAGGTAGAACACGTACCTACACATGGCTATAGATAATGTTCAAACGAAGCCAGAAACATAGAAAATCCTGGAAAGGTAATCTTTCGTCCAGCCTAGCTCGTACATCTTCTAAAGCAGACTGTAACAAGGTGCAACACATAGATTTTTCACCGGCTGTTCCAAAGCCGGAACACCATACCCGGCTGTGTCGCAAAATCGATCCCCATTGTCTTGATAAATATTCTATATTGTTGGAAAGCGAAAGTGACATTTATCTGTATTGCTTCAATTGCATTTTTTACCTAGTTTGGTATAGTAATTTTATTCTGGGTGCCTCGTTTTCACACATAATTATATAATGAATGTACTATGTTAAATTGTATTTAAAACATTTTAAAAGAGTAACGGTGGAGTTTTTTGCCCGCTCTTCGCCATACGAAACTACATTTTGGAAGGGGCGACTAGAATCAATTCTATTTTGATGTAAATGTTGACGTTCAAAAGTGCCTTTTAAGTGTCTGATTGAAATAAATGCTTTGACTTTGACTTTGACGTCGGACGCTTTCTTAGATCATAATGCTGCGATAGCGTCAAATCAATCGCAATGTGTTGCACCTCGTATACATGTCGTTAAAAGCTCTAATGAGTTTCTGTTTTCACTGGCGAAGTGTCCGGGTGTCACATCGGTCGGTGTCGGACAAGGCTCGCCAGCGTCCAACTTATATTGATCGGACAGGGTAGTCAATGGCCGGAGAGAGTTTCGCCACGACTCGACCTTGCATGTCGGAGCACTCCCGCACCACGTCCGATCTACCGATAAAAGCTATCGCAAAGACGAATGTGACGTTACAAGTCCGCTACATGTGAAAGCAACAAGTACAATTTCAAGGTCTCGGAGAAATTACGCATTGGTATCCACTTCTGATGTTATACAAACTATATCCGACAGCTCGCCGGTAGAACTGAAAATAATCAGAATGATCTACAACTGCTGATAACGCGATCAAGTTCAAGAGCACGTCAATAAATAAATACGTTACAATTTACAAAGTTGATAGTTTAGAAACGAATGGAACAAGCGACTTGTAGTAGGTAAGCATGGTGGTTACGCAATGGGCAATAAAATGTTCCCTTAGTGGTTCCGCTGTGGCATTAAATCGGGCACGTACAGGTGTATCGGCCGATGCAAAGATATGACTAATAAATCGGATCCCTTGATCGCATTAGTGGCGCCAACGTTCCGCTTGCCACAGCGGAGCGGCTGAGTCGAGGGTAGCGATCGCTATCTGCTCCGTCGTAGATTCCTATGCAGCGCTGCTCGGCTGTGAACCGTGCAGGTGTAGCGGAACTACGTTTAATACCATCAATTCAGAAATTCTCGTCTGGTATTTATAAAACAGTCTGTTTTCATTTGCTGTAACAGTATTGATTAACGAGAGGTGAACAGAATTAATGAAGAACATAAAATTTGTGATAAAAGAGTAATCATTAAATGAATGAAATACTCATAAATAAAATCTATTCAGTAACCACTCGACAAAGAAAGTATTAAATCTACAATAGCTATAAAAGCATTGTCACTAATTCATAGAAGTGAGGTCAAGAACGAATGACCTCTCGCAATCATCGCGATATTTAACGTCAATTAAATAATTTAATGAATCAGCAATCGACGATGCGGGTGAAAGCTTTAGATGTAATCGGACAGGATACTGTGTAAAATTGCGATGATGTACACGATGCTATGATAGCACGCCCCGAGCGGGCAGCCAGTGACGTACGGACCACTGCAGATAACCTGTTCCATAAAGCTGATCTATTAATATTTACCGTACATGTTCATCATTCTAATCTAATCGGAGTACCCGAAGCGTATTTAATTGAGCGTAATGATGAAATGAAATAAGTATAGAAACGATATCATTCACGGCGTACTAAGATGCGGCATCGCAGTGACAAGAATATGACATGTAGTAGGTAAGTCGTGGTGTCCGTGCATCGGGATTCTTGATCCAGTAGATAAACTATCAGCCACTTTCATCTCTCGCTTTAGATTAAACGATTACAAGTTTCGTCTAATTGCTCGTGTTTGTCTCGGATGGAATCGGTCATTGAGATTTATGCATGACTGAGAATCAGACTGGTACGTGATTCTGATCTAATGATAGATAGCCCTGCCAACGAGATGATCTCTGATTTACTTTACTGAATAAGGCTAAAGAGCAGCTGAACATAAAACGTGGACGTCATATGTTATAGAAATCTCAATCGACAATAGGCCATGAAACAATGATATGAATGACGGTCTCCACGGTGTACTAAGAATGACATACGTTCTTTTGTGTGGTGATGTTCTTGTCAAATAAAATATTATCTCAGCGCATTTAGTGTTGTCTGATGCTTTCTCATGTGCTTCAATATTTTATTTCTCAGCGAGATTCTTTCTGAGGAAGTTATTTTTCGAATATGAGGGCCTTGATTGAAGCGAGTCGGTTTACAAATTTTACAATGTTGAGTGTGTATGTGGCCGCATTAACCGCGACATGTCCTTGTAAATTGTTTGTATTTGCGCGTTCGACTTGTTAAACACTTGATTTACTGCAAAATACCCAGAACGGATTATTATCATGTAGTGTTTAATTAACGCTCATGAGTAGGTACTTATGATACTTTCAAGGTTATTTCCACAATGCGTTTTTGGCCATATTGATACTTTATGGATGGAGTTTTTCCTGCAGATTTTTTAAAGACAACAGTTCTGTTAACGACGTTCTAAGTCGAAATAAAAATATTTCAAAGAATGTGAAACATGTGGATCTAGTTAATTAACAGTTCCTTTGTAAAAGTGGAACTTTTGATGAACCGTCTTTGTTGATCCAAATTCATGAAGAAAAGAAATAATAGTGCGAATTAAAGTCGCCATGGTCAATAGCCACACCTAAATTACGAGTACCATATCGTACGTGTTCATATCACCGGAAATCAAAGAGTTTAAAAATGTTGGAAACCATTGTCCAACTATATCCACAACGAGTTCCCATATAACTGGTAACAAACGCAACATTAATAAATATTGCACAAGTGTCGTAACTCGGAAAAAAAGTTGTGAGATTAGATTGAATAATTGTACAACATAAACCGGTAAGCGAATGGTCTCGAGTTAAACACTTAATGGAGTCTAATGCTGATAATCAATGAGGCACCTGTCCAATAGGTTGACGAATGAGAAGTCGTCTTTAGGACCTATCGGATTCATCGGAGAAAGTGAAATAATTTCCAAAGAGTTACACAGACTGGAAATGTTAAGAGCGTGACTTATATTATGAACCTTACCCGCGCATCGCAATCTGATGTAGAGATTAGAAAATAGACTTTATGTTATAGCTCTATCGCTTGTGAATATGAAATCTCCACTTATTCCTTAGCTTTACATGAAGACCATACATCAACGCCCCGTTCAAATAAAACACGCAATAAAAGGATTAATTATATTCCTTTGCGTATTATTATTTCTGGACACGTATTTATAAACACACATCCTCGCAAAGCAATTTGTTCTCACTTTCATAATTTATTTTTTATGATGATCTTTTTATTAATTGTCAGAGTTTAACTCTCATATCGCTTCTAGGCAAGTTTTATGAGTACAAATAAATACGGTACGTCCACCGGTCGAAGCGGGTTTGCAGATAACACTAAACGGCTAATTTGTAAAGCACATATTGCGTAAATCAAGTTTCGTGGTCGTGGCTAATGACGTTGATCCGCTACTGTACATCTGACAGCACAGTTATGTTATGACTGTGAGTGATATGAAAGTGAGATTCATAATACAAACATGTTATTTTCGTGCGTGCAATGTATTGAATAGGCGCTAGATACGATAAATGTTTGCATTTTCACTAGGAGGCAGTTTGATATTAATTCAGATAAATTTTATATGATTGAAGACACGATACAAAGCCTTTTTCACGAAGTAATCAGCCTATAATGTTTCTACTGCTGGTACACAGGCCTCCTCTCGGTGAGAGGGAGTGTAACGTAATCGACTACGATCCCCAGGCGAATTTAATGCATGTAACATGTCTTCGAATATTTGGTTCTAGAACATGCCGGTTTCCTCACGATGATTTCCTTCACCTTTTTGAGAGCAGTGGGGATGACATAATTTACACAAAGTAAAGCACCTATCTGGGTTCGAATCTACGATTCGTAAGTCGAGGCCGTTTCCACTGGGCCACCTCTGTTCAAGTGACTAGGTTTGAATTTTCTTATTTCAGTTCAACATTTTACTATAACTTCAATGGGGAATTCAGTCTTCTCAAAACTCGTACCTACTAACCATATAGGTACTTTTATTTTTCCCCGCCAAGCGGATTATACCTACGTTTGACTCTTGAAACCACTTACAACTGTACCATACGTACAAACATTAATAACTTCCTCAACACAACTGTCATGACGACACCTCTACAAGTAGAACATCTCTATGAAGTATTGATTATGCGTGTACCGGAGGATCGGCTATTACAACCATGTACAACGGCAGACGGGCCGCTCGATAGTGTCACTCACAGCATGTAACACGTTACATCTGAATCATGACTCGACCAGCACCGTGACTCAATATATCGGGCTTCGATATACAGATCTCTGCTCTGGGTATATGTTGTTAGTACCTAATTAATTTTAAGACGAAAGGTGGCTTATAAGTCGATTCGAACGATTCAGTCACCCGAATCGTCACTTTTAAATAATCTAATATTTTCTGGAGGAGAATCGCACGAGGTTAATTTATTTGTGGGCAAATCAAAAATTCCAGAAATACTCATTATGCGTGCCAATTGCCTAGTGCGTATTTCTGGAATCGACCTCCTAAATAGCATGACGAGGTAAAATGGGCGAAACTAATTTCAATAGGTACCGGAAAAGGATAGATTATACAGAGAAAATAACAGTGGACAGAAGTACGGCTGAACAGAAATATACAGTAAAATTGTAGTGTAGTTTCACCAAGTTATTGACAGCGGACATAAAATTGTTGCGATTCCAAGAATCTAGATAGGAAGACTTCTAAGTGAACCAGATTGATATTGAAAAGGCGAGCTTTCATGGCGCTAACATCGTGCAAATTGCAGCAAAGTATGTACGTAGTGCCTTCAACCGTTCATTATGTGTAGGAAACTATAAATCGCCTATAAACACTGAAAAGTATGAAACAATATAAACCGGATCCAGACCAGACGAGACGCGAAGAATTATGGTGAATAATAATGAGTTCAAGCAAAGCCTCGAGGACAATGTTGGTCTTGTGGTAACTACATTCGTATTCATGTACAATTCATTGCCTACAACTAATATAGTTGTGGGAAACGTTGCATATCGCTTACTGTTCTTTCACAAGAAAGTAACATTGAATTTGACTTTGACTTAACTACGATCGATCAACCTCTTCATAAATCAATGACGTTGATCATTATCAAAATATTATGTTCTGAGTAGATTTTAACGCGCATTACTCAGTGTTTTCTGTCACTAAAATCCATAATTAGCATGCAATAAGGAAGTTTATCAGTTGTTAATCAAAAGCGGCTTTAGTGAAAAATTGAGGTCAGTGCTTCACACAGTTTGCACAGGACAAACTGCTCGTTGTGTACACACTGGATATGTTTTAATTTTGTTGGCGCATCCTTGTGTTGTCTGCTAACAAACAAAGGGCTGATTACTCACTTGCACTACACGGAACGGCACTCTTGTTTCTCCTTGAGACTTGAACACACATGGCCGGGGAACACAGGCATTTCTGTCTATTTTAGTCCTCGACTCCTCATCAATACGGAAAACCCTATGAAGTTGACATAAAATACCTATTTACTGTGGTAATTTGATGATAGATTAAATTTATTCTTGTTGATCTGGGGCGCTCGTGTCTGTTTGGAATGTTGGACATAAAATATTTTGGTCAACGGAAATGTATCTTACGTCCTAAATTCTTACATAATTTTGAGGATTAATTTCTATTCATCCCAATTTTGTAATGTTCTAGATACATTACAGAATTTACTACTTTGATCAGCTTGACGTTTGGTAGTAGATGAATGGTTTTCGATCTTAACAGAAATGTTACGCATATCAGTGTGGTTGAAGTCAACAAATTAGTGATTTCTTAAATAGCAGCGGCAGCGTAGTGTTGACGCCTGGAGCTGTGATGTTATCACGCACACGCTTAAACGACTGGCGCCGGCTTCTATTACCTATATTTATTGCAAGTCTTTCTTGCACAAGATGTAAATGCAGCACCTATTCTGAAGTTTATAAAGGCCACTTTCAAAGCAACTTTGTACCTAACAGTTTCTTCTATGTACAATAAAGTATTTTCGACATCAATAGAAATTGAACCTTGACATTTAACAGATAGAGTAAAAAATTGTGCTATGATAGTGAATAAATTATAAAATAAACCCACAATTTTGCTATCGATTCCCGACATCCGCTCATTACAAGGTGCTGGAATGTTGTTTAACACATTTTATAATAAGAATTGACGGTTACTATATGGGCGAGTGAAAATAACAGCAATTTCATACTGTTCTGACCTGGGTCTGAGTGATTTTACTGTCATTGATCATAGGTATTACATGAACCAAGAAAACAAAACCTTTTGTTTGCAAGGGTCGCCTGTCGCCTGTGGGTAATAATTGGTAATTTTACCTCGAAAAAGTACTTTTAGATATAACTAATATTTGGTGTTACTGCAAAACAAGGTATTTCATAGGTATGGTTCAGCACTAACAATTTAGTGCGGTGCTAAGTTGTCATTTTTGTATTAAAGACTTCACCTAAATCGAAAAACAAAGTTGGAAATTCAAAAACTGGCGTAGAGCTTTAGGCTAGAACTAAAAGTTAGGGTTGTAATAAGACCGAAGGGTTTAAAAAAAAGACAAAGCAGAAAACAGCAACATAATTTTTCTTAAATGATCATAGATAGGTGATAAGAAGTTGTGAAGGCAAAAAAACTTAAACCCACGCCACGCATTAAAGATTTTTTCCATTCTACATCAGCACAGCCTTAATTGGCAAGTCAGATCGTTATTATCCAATCAGATCACGTTACTGTAGTTACAACTTAATCACTATTACGTACGTGATTTAATAAAGCTCCAACCACCCACATCACTTCGAGTTTATACCCAAATTAAGGAGCAATCGATTAAAATTCCGCAAACCGATTCTGTGGCTAAAATGTTCCAGTATGATCGATTTTATGATAGATATTAGTTCAATGTAGATTTAATAAAGATATCAAACTTGATGGCCGCGTTATTAGAACATGATTTATTAGATTAGGTACTGTGTAAACAGCTTAGTGTAATTTAGATGTTGATAAAATAATCGAGTCTAGAAGGACAGATTGCAAAAAAAAATACACGTGGCTTTCATTAATTTGGACATAAGTTAATTGACGCTAAGGAACTTACTGATGTAACGTTATAACTTTTACAAAAACAGCAAACGATGACTGCTAGTGATCGCAAACGCTACTGCTGAGCACGATATCCTGGGTTCGATTCTCAGGCCGAGTTCTTTTTTTTGGGTGGGAAATCATCAAATACCTATCTTTTCCCGCTCTGGGTGGAGCGTGAAGACGTGTCAAACTTTTACTGACTAAAACCCAGCCGTGTTCCTTCAGTTGCCTAAGCGCCAGGGGCCACGGTTTCTCTTTCGAACAACCTGCACCCCTGGTAGGCATCGGCCTTTGTGGAATCCACCAGTTGGCGCTGACATCTCTTTGAGGCGTGCGTGGAACACAACGCGCCGTCGACCAGGGCTTGGTCCTTACCGGACAGCGAGCTACCCATTACTTTGGGCACGCCACGATTGCGGCGGTAAGTCCCCTCTTTGAGGAGTGGTTCGAGAGGCGGCATGGCGTCCTCACCTTCCGCCTGACGCAGGTCCTCACCGGACACGGTTGTTTCGGGAGGTTCCTGTTTCGGATAGGGCGGGAAGAAACGCCCGGGTGTTTCCACTGCGAAGATCGCCCTGAGGACACGGTGGAGCACACGGTGGCGGTCTGTCCTGCTTGGGCGGAGCACCGCCGTGTCCTCGTGGAGGCTATCGGCGGCGGCGATCTCTCGCGTCCGGCCCTGGTACAGGCCATGGTACGGAGCGAGAGGGCATGGGGAGCCGTCACCTCCTTCAGCGAAGCAGTGATGCTCGCGAAGAGGGAGGCGGCGCACGTGAGGGAGAGGCAGCATATGCGCCCTCGCGACCCCAGCCGCCGCAGGATACGGAGACGCCCTGGGCGTCGGGAATCCCAGGCCGATTTCCGGCCACCGTAGGCATGGGCTTGCGGACGGCGAGTAATGGGTAGCTCGCTGCCCGGTAAGGACCAAGCCCAAGTCGACGGCGCGTTGTGTTCCACGCGCGCCTCAAAGAGATGTCAGCACAAAAAAAAATGATGGGGCCCGCAAGGGCCGATGCCTGCCAGGGGTGCGGGTTTGTTCGAAAGAGACACCACAGCCCCTGGCTTAAGGGCTACTGAAGGAACACGGGTGGGTTTTAGTCAGTAAAAGTCTGACACGCCCTCCTGCTCCACCCAGAGCGGGAGAAGTTATTTGATGATTTCCCACCCAAAAAAAAAAAAAAAAAAAAGCTACCCATTACTCGCCGTCCGCAAGCACGGTCAAGTATTATTGGGTTTTGTTATTTGTACCCGGTTATTTGTACGGATTTGTACCCGGTTGATGGCAATAAGCTCGCTCCCGATTACATGGGACTATAAGTAGGTATTGTGGAAGAAATCCATATCTATACAGTTTGAAAACAAAATCCCGTGAACACAATGACCACATCTGTTAACCAACCCCTACCACCTCTGTCGAGCGCTGCAAGCAAAAACAGTCCTTAAAGTGTATAGATATAGATGTCCACGATAGTACACCTCTGCCCAACCCTTTGGGGAAACAAGGCGTGGTGTTATGTTATGTGATCCGCAAAATAAATGAAGGTTCTTTGTGACGACTGGTCATCATTGCAGACGCTTAAAACCGTATCTGAATAAGTGAAATTATAATTACCAGCTATTGTCATTACATGAATAGAATGGCTAATACTGTCGGTAATCCTTTCACAACAGTATGTAACTATGTGTATTATGCACCTACACACTAACAGCTTATTTTCCGTTATTTTAAAGTTCCTGTGGCGTTAGGGCTGCCTACGGTATAGATTTTTAGAAACAGCGTGACAGGGACATCGACGTGCCACCTGTTACCATAAATTCAGTACAGGTTTCTAAACCCCACTGCGTTGAAATTTATGCAATAAAATAAAAAAATGCATTTCCATACATTGTGACGGAGTAAGTATTATAATTGTCTGATTGTTCTGTTGTGTTGATTTTGAACCGACTTCAAAAAGGAGGAGGTTATCAATTCGACATGTTTATGTATATATTTTTTGTTTGTTCGGGCATAACTCGCCTATGTAGACGGATTTGCAAAATTCTTCTTTTGTTCGAAAGTGGTTTATTCCGAAATGGTCCCATTTAAATTTCATATAGATCTGATGATGAGTTTAGGAGACAGACAACCGAACTCTTAAAAAAATGACAGCAAATCCCGCGATTGCTGCTATCGCATAAATATGCATTGTTTTGACCCCGAGGATGAGGAAATTTCGAATTGGTGTGGGGTAGGGACTTTAACTAAAAAGTGGGAAATAAAATTAGGAATTGGTAGGTAACCGACGGAAAGTTTCTACGCTTGAATCTTGTGCTGAAGTCATGCAGGCTAGGTACTTACAGTTTACGCGTCATTGTATTACAAAGTTTGTATGTTATAGGGATATATACGGCTACAGAAGGAAAGAAGAAGGGTGCTAACAATAATGTGGGTTGGAATTAATGGGCACCATGGACACATTACGAGAAGAAATAAAAGAGGATCGACTACTCCTAATTGGCCTTTTATTACATCTATTAGAAACTAACACTTTATTATCAGAATATCAATTTACATCGACACCAACAAAGTTTTTTATAAGCACAGATTCCGTTTCATGCGGCGTGATTAAAAAACAAAGAAAACTCGTGTTCGGACACCTGTCGCGCCCAGCCCTGTTCCCGATGTTCGATAGCTGTAGGCGAGGGATGGCTCGTAACTCCGGGATGAGATCCCGCGATAACCATCCCGGATAGTTTGGTACTTTGGTCATCCGATACACATCAACCTGTGCTTCCTGCCGTGTAAACCGTTTGACGTTAGTGTTAAGAAAAAAACTCGACATAACTTTTTTACCTGAACCTCTGTTTAACTTCCGTTATTAAAAATGTTGTTTATTATCAGGTTGTATCGTATTTTGATCGGATTTATAGAGCACGTTGTTTTAAAATGGAAAGGTCTTGAATGGAAGATCTATTTAATTTTATTATTATTCGGCTGTTAAACCGATTTGGGGTTGTGATATGAAAAATGTTAAAGGGCAATAAAGACTGCTTACAAATTGATCTTTCGTATGAGTATCCACCATTATCGTTTACTGTTGAGCATGCCTTCTTATACTGTTGAGCATTCCTTCTTATACGACCACTAAGCTGACAGCAAAATTTTCAAACGTTTGGTTGGTTGAAAACGAGGCCTTTGGCTATGTTGTATGTGTGTATTATGCGTTTTGTGTGTGCAGAGTAAACAATTTTTCTTTCTTTATTTCTTTAAGTAAGTTGGCATGTTATAAAGTATTTTAGGCAAGGAAAATCTTTACACCGTTACCTTTGTTAGCAAATCTGTTTAAGTCTCGGTTTATTCAGCGCTTCGCCATCGAAAAATATTGTAGAGCAATCAAGGATGCTCCTGCCGTAATGCCTGCCTCCTTTCGATGGAATTTTTATCTTGTCTACGAATAAATTACTATCGATAGAGTTGGAAATCCTAATAACTTAATCGTACCTTTAGTTTCATTATCGAGTAGGTTGGTCCGGTACTTGACCATTGCCTAAACGCGAAAGCTTTCATCGTCCATCCATAAAAGTCAATCAACGGAAATTATTTCGTTAGTATTGATTACGTTATTAAGACGCACATAATAGCACTAATAGCTGTTAAATGTTACATAGTAAACGTAAACTTCAATGTTTTGCAAACATTAAGGCAATTGAAGGTACTCATGTGCAATAGAAGGTACGTACTTTTGAGTCAAGGTGAGTGTGTGTGATGATGATGTCTACCGTGCCCAGGTTATCTTGAACCTTCACAAAGGCGTGGCTTGTCAAGGCAATATGCCAAAATACGTACATTCCTGCAGCTAGTTCGCTATTTCCACGTGTACCTTAGGTGTGTATTTTAAGAAAGAAAATTAGCAGCTTTTGAATATTACGTTTTTAGATAGTTATTTAATTTCCTTCGATCTTATCGACTAGAAACACGATGCCGATGGTAACGAGTCCGTATCAGGTCGTTTATTAATATGAATCTGCAATTAAAAGCGACTTTATAATGGCATTATTTAATTATTCACTGTAGATAAGCTTACTTCCTTAGAAGTTACAAGTTTCCGGCTTTTACTCACAAGTTTTTGCGGGCTTAGGAAAGAGCTGGTCAATGTCTTGCTTGCTTACTTGCTAGTGCTTGTTTGCTCTTGCTTCATTGCTTGCTTACTTGCTCTTGCTTAATTGCTTGCTTACTTTCTTGCTTGCTTGCTTACTTTTGCTTTATTGATTGCTTACTTGCTCTTGCTTAATTGCTTGCTTACTCTTGCTTGCTTGCTTACTTGTGGATGTCCTATAGGTACACTTTTGCTCAACCCTTCGGGGAAACAAGGTGTGATGTTGTATTATGTTGCTCCAATAATAGATAGAAACACAATTCGAAATATTCGTGAATTAAAAACTATTTCCCTATTCAAATGTTAGAAGAGCAGTAACTTTCCTCTTAATTGTGTATGTATATACAATATATATATATATTGTATATACTTTATAAGGTAAATGTTTATATAAATAAATATAATTGTTTATATATTTTATCGATTTGTATTTATTTAAGTATACGTTAATTTCCTGCGTTATATGTATAAGTATATTTTAGTTCAAGACGTCATATTTTCTCTTCTTGATTTCAAACACTATTGTCTACATTTCTTTTTCATTTCTCCTTTCGCTGGTCTAGTGGAAGAAATTTCTAAAGAAAAAAGCAGTACCTTTGTATTCAACAGTTTCATTATGCCGTTTCTCCTATGTATTTTATTGTGTGTACATAAATAATAAAATAAATAAATAAATATTCAAAACAAAACATGCTGAACCTATGTACCTGGGATATTGAATGTTACATGATGATATATAAAACAAACAAAAACAATATCGATACTGTAGCACTTCCATTCATTGAAAGCTGTATTGTTTTCGTGGATCTTCAACATAATGGCCAGTCTATCGATGACTAGCGCCGTTTTGTTGCGCAATTAACTCATTACGTTATGGATTTCACTCAGTTTTGTCTGATGACTCCCCGCTGCGGTAGAGAGGTGGTCCTCGACACCAGCCCGTTGGTTATGTTCGGGAAAAATATTCGGATATTTTAGTCTAGTGTTAGAATCTTTTGTATTCATCTCATAGTCTTCATGTAGTGTTTGTTTAGTGTATTCACAAATACTTGTAAATAATTTGCAAATGAATGGTAATAAAATAATAATATTAACATGTAAGTGCATATGGGGGGTGGGTTTGGAAAGGAATCACAGCATCAAGAAATTCGAGCGTCTTGCGGTCGGAAGAATAGACAGTTGGCAGTTTTAGAAGAGTAGAAATATAAAGCGTTGTGCTAAGCTTGCTGGTCACATGAAGAGTCTACCAACTGCTTGGCGATATCAAAACAAGGTGAGCCCAAGTATTTCAACCCCAAACGGCTCGAACATATTTATTGTAGTACCAGCATATCTAATCAGCCTATAATGTTCCCACTGCTGGGACACATGCCTCCTCTCTGTGAGATGGGGTGGGCCGTAACCTACCTACCACGCGGGCCCAGTGTGGGTTGGTAGATGTCACATTCTTCGTATTTTTGCTACTAGGACATGCCGGTTTCCTCACGATGTTTTTGTTCATCGTTTTGGGAACAGTGGTGATGAAATAATATACACAAAGTAAATTGTCTGTTTGGCTTTGAACCCACAACCCACAAGTCGTGGCTGTTATCACTGGGCCACTACTGGTCTACTATCTCCACTGCATTGTATACTAAAAAGCAAACTGTGTTTGGGTTTTATGGCTTTTCGCTGAAATTAGTCCATGGCCTGAATGAAACATTCCACTCTCATAGTGTAGTGTACATTATATAACTTTCATCTCGTTCTATTGTAGTGTTTGAGTACTTAGAAAACTTCTTCGTCAGCAACTCAGACATGCGAAAATGTGTTTGGGTTTTTTGCCGTTTCGCATATTTTGCAATTAGACCATGGCCTTAATGAATACTGTCTGATCTGAATTCCATACGTGATTGGAGATAAACATGACTAATGGTTCGAATCAAATATTTACCTTTAGTTAGACGTTGTTTTTCTCCAGTAAAAGCTGTAGATACTTTAAGAATGCCAAATATGAACCCGCAACTATTTCTCGAAATTAATAAGAGAGTCCTTATTCCATCAACGTAAATAGAAAATTGCCGGAACACTGTATTTTGAAGAATAAGACCTAGTATTCGAAGCAATAGAGCAATAAAATTGATACATGATGATCGAAACCATTTTCGTTATTAATGTGGGCGAAAAATAAAATACCCAGTGAATGCCGAAATATAATTTATCGTATCTATATCGATTATATAAACAAACTGATCGAAAAGCAATTAAAGATTTCGCTCAATGTTATAACTCTTATAACAAACAAATATTGCCATTTGCAATTTAATATTTATGGGCATAGATATAATAGATTACTCAATAGTTACGGCCCACTGCTCTCTTATAAGTAAATCATTCTAAGAAATTTAATAGTGCGAATGAAAGTTGTTAAAAGAAAGCTGTTGTTGCAATATTAGATTAAAAATATTATTAATGTTTTACAAAAGGTAGATTATGATTTGCATACATTATGTCCATGTGTTAATATCTGTGTATGTAAAGTGTCGTTCACATTGACTTTACTTTACTAAGCAAACCAGAATGTTTGATTAAATATTATTGTTTCAAAACGTTTTGACTAACTGAGGATAAAATTTTACTGCAGTTTCTTGATTATTGTGATACCTTCTATGAAAGCTTATTAACCTGAAGTGGTTTGTAGCCAGTGTGTATAGAGGCTTACCAGCGCAAGAGCGCGTGGCCGGCCTACGCGTCTCGAAGTTTAATCCCTCGACATTTTTATATAATTACAGACACGCGAGGCGTTGACTGGAGGCATTATAAACGGATCACGACTGATTCACGCCGAGTCTAAACATGTTGGAGCTTTCCTTGGGTCCAGCTCATTGTGTGCCTTTAATAACGTAGGTAACTTATGAGATATCTTTGTACTGCACTATCACTTCGCCCACGACTGCAACCGCGTTGATTTCGCATTTTTCCCTACAAACACCTTCTAATCTCCCTTGACAGGGTATTTAAAAGACAAAAAATTACCGAGTTTATGATTTACTTAGATAAGTATTCGTTTCAAGTTTAATAACTCAAGGGATTTTTCATATAAACATATGAAATCGACCCTTTTCCACCCTCTTAAAGGGCGAATTTCCAGAATAACCTTCTTAGTGTTCCCCTAAATTATAAAAGAAAGCCGTGTGCAAAATTTCACGTTCGAAGTCCCAGTGGGTTCGGCTGAGCGTTGATATGTCAGTCAGTCAGTTTCTACTTTTATATATTTAAAGAATAATGGTGTTTTGTTTGTTTTAGAAAGAATGGAGTAGCAGACGGACGTTTGCCAAAGATATAGCATGACATACCAAAACAGATCATCCCATTTATGCGCATGATAACCTTTGACGAGGTGCCAGTGACGAAACTGACGTGGAACTAGTCCGTGAACAATATTTCACGAGTATTCCAGATAAGACATCACAAAAAGCAGTGTCACAACGTGAGCGCAGTATCGCGGAAAGTTTTGCAAGTACAACCAACTTTAAGCATTGTCTGAGATGCCAGGGTTCGTGTTCCTTTCCTTTGGCAAAAGGTGAAGGACGTCCCGGGTGCGGAATGTGGGATATCTGTGCATCTTCTATGGCACTGTTTATTATGCAAATTGATATGTTGGCATGCATGCAGATTATTCAAGGCGATATTATGCTAATACAGATGAAGGAATGCAAGAATTGCACATTTTTGACGGTGCAGCGGTCGTATGGGAGTAAAGACAGCGATTAACATTCCCGCCGAAGTGGGTTGTTTCTCAAAGCTTAGTTAAGCCACATTATGCTGTAACAGAGCCCGCGGCGACTCACGGACGGGTAAAAACAGAAACTGCAATGGTCTTCGCGCTACCGTTTTCTAGAAAATTGCATTTCCTTGGTGAAAGTGTGTTAATGATGGGGCGCAGGATTCGTGGCGATCTAAGGGCGGTATTGCACAAGCCGGTTACAGCTTTCTCTAATGATTATTTATATAAGTGCTGGACATACGTAGAGAGAGTGGTACTCATCTTCCTTGGCTAATTACTGCGAGATGTACATTGCCACCATAAACTTTCTACGTAATTATGCGATATAATAAATATGGAACGGGTAGATGATACTGTGTGGTGTCGATATGGAGAAACTACGATCGTTTTCTAAAATCGATAGAAAAATGTTGTAGCTTTTCGAATTAAAATAAATGGTAAATAATGTGTGACTGTATGCGAGATACCGCGCTGCATATATCTGTGATTAGTTATTTGTCAAAGAGAAAAATGTCTCCTATCACTGACTTTTCCCTTGTACGAGATACAAATATGACTGTTTTAGGGTCCCGCGGTCAAGATATTACAAAACTCAAACTCAAACTCAAAGCATTTATTTCAATTAAGCCTTTCACAGGCACTTTTGAATAGTCAAACAAAAATCGAAGTTGAAGCTAGGTGCCCATTCCAAAAACGTAGATCTCTATGGAGAAGAACGGGCAAGAAACTCCAAGGACACTCTTTTAAATCGTGGGTATTACAAAATTTTGGGAACATTTCTTGGTGCTTCTATATGTGAGAACAATGTAAAAAATAAATAAAAAAAATTAAGATTCAAAATAAGCCATGGCAGATAAGAGATGACCAGTCTCAACAGACGGCGCCCGTTCACGAACTTGACGCATGGATCAGCACCATCCAGCTCAACCATTTTCTAGGGAACCGAATGATCCAACACACACGCCACCATCAGTGAGACATTTAAGTGAGCATGACATACTCTCAACTACCACGTTTTTTCAAGTCGACGTACATCAAAACAACATATTATAAGGATGCATGGTACTCACATTTACAAAAATTTGACAAAATGCTTCTAAATTATACAAAACTATAGTTTCAATCCTATTTGAGAAATTCATAAAATTTGACTTCCAAAAAGAAAGAAAAATATATAATAAGTATCTATTGAAATTTTAATAAGTAATACTTGGTTCAGTAAAATCAAAAACAAATTCGTAATGTCACAAAATTAATAAAAATAGGAACAGAAATGTTCGCAATGTCAGAAAAATAATAATAATAGGAACAGAAGTGTTCGTAATGTCAGAAAACATAAAAAAAAAGGGGAAGCATCTCTTCCAAATATTAAAATGTTAATTAGTAAGCCTAGGTGGCTGTGGAGCGGGACCAGCATTAAGCCAGGCATTTTTATCTAAGATATAATCATCTAACTTATAATACGCTTGTCTACATAGTGTGCGTTTAATGCATGACTTAAATTTATTTTCACTTAGTTCAAGAATATCGACTGGTAGTTTATTATAACATTTTACACAGTACCCCATAAAAGAAGTATGTACTTTAGACAATCTGAAACGTGGTTGATCTAATTTGTTCCTATTTCTAGTGTTAAAATTATGCCTGGCACTTATCTTACTAAAAAGATGTAGATTTTTCCGAACATACATAATGTTCTCATAAATATATTGAGAAGGTACCGTCATGATGTTAATTGTTTTGAACAGTTCCCTTAGAGATTCGCGTCTGCGGAGGTTGTAAATGGCTCTGACAGCCCTCTTTTGCAGAATAAAGATCGACTCAACATCCGCAGCCCGTCCCCATAGCAAAATACCGTAAGACATGATGCTATGAAAGTAACTAAAATAAACAAGTCGCGCGGTATCCACGTCTGTTAATTGGCGGATCTTCCAAACAGCGTAAGCGGCAGAACTTAGCCGCCCTGCAAGTGATGTTAAGTGAGGACCCCACTGTAGCTTTGAGTCAAGCGTGATCCCCAGGAAAACCGTCTGTTCGACGAATTCTATTATCTCCTTATTCAATACAACGTGACATTCACTACTTCTTACATTCGGTAACGTGAATCTTATGCATTTAGTTTTCTTTCCATTTAATACCAAATTATTTACAGTAAACCAATTATGGACCTTAACTATAGCGTTATTTACCTCGTCAAGCTCCTGTGCGTGTCTCTTAACTTTAAAAATCAGTGATGTGTCATCAGCAAATAACACCATTTGTGGTTGGTTTTTTAGTAAATGAGGTAAATCATTTATATATACTAAAAAGAGGAACGGACCCAATATTGAACCTTGCGGTACAAACATAATGACTGCCTCATTGGTGTAGTGGTCGCATGCGCTACTGGTGAGCATGAGGTCTTGGGTTCAGTTCTCAGGTCGGTTATTGGCTTCCGTATCAGGCATTACTCAGTAGCAGCCTATAGTCTGGATTTTGGCTTGGTTGATGCCAATAGGCTAGCCCCCAATTATATAGGAGTTAAACATCCATTATCAGCCTAAAATGTTCCCACTGCTGGGACACAGGCCTCCTATCGGTGAGAGGGCGTGGGCCGTAATCCTCCACGCAGACCCAGTGTGAATTGGTAGATGTCACATGTCTTCGATATTTTGGTTTAAGACATGCCGGTTTCCGGGACCATAACTGTGAAGAACTCTTCGTGGAATAAGGCCGCCCATTGTATGTTTTTAGTGTTTAATGTTTTATTTTTGTCTTGTATTTTCTGGTGTACAATATAGAGTATATAAATAATAAATAAATGTCATAAGCAAAAATTTAAAATTTAAAAAAACCCCCGACCCAAACAAAAACTCTAAAAACTAAAAAATAATATTTATAGGCCTTTTAATTTGAACGTAATATTTTGATCGGGGCATTGTCAAGTCGGGGGACGGTCAATGAAAATGCCAAACAGAGGCCTAGCCGTCCCCCGACTTGACAATGCCCTTTTGTTTGGGTCGGGGGTTTTTTAAATTTTAAATTTAATTTTTATTTCTTGCTTTTTAAACTTAATGTCTCCCTTAAATCACCATTTATCTATAATCTATTCATTGAGACCTTTTCAATGAACCCAAACACGATACTTCTACTGTTTGTTGGTGAATAACTTGGGTTTCCTGGAAATTCCAGGTGTTGCTCCAGCATCAGTTCAAGGTTATTTTATTCGTCTAATATCATTGAAGTAATAGAATCCCAAATTTTGAGTTGATCAGAGGCTAAAATCCCTTTTTCAACCAGAAATGAGCTGAAAATCTTCAAACGGCTGAACCGATTTTGATAAAACATATATAAGAACACTCCCGACTAATACAAGGTGTATTAGTCGGGAGTGTTCTTATATATGTCAAACAAAAAAAACTAAATCAAAATCGGTTCATCCGTTCGGGAGCTACGTTGCCTCAGACAGACACACACACACACACACACACAGACACGTCCAACTTATAACACCCCGTCGTTTTTGCGTCGGGGGTTAAAAAACAAAAGAGGAAAATCATAACATACTCGTACCATTACGCTTCTCTAACATCGCTATTTTTATTTCACAAGCGTAGAAATTTTCCATGGAAGTAGTAAGCAACAGTATACATTACAAGAGCTAACAGAGCCAGCCTAGTGCATCAGTATTACGGTGATCGTTGGTATTAGGGCCTATTAGGGCTGCCATATTATTAAACTGCACGCGATTCTCAAAACTAATATTATTAGCGTTATTGGTAGTCGTAATTCTATTTCCCAGCTCTATTAGCGATAATTGCAAGACTACTTATGTGTTAAGAGTCTGGTGTGGCGTAAAATGAGGTCTGTGGAAAGGAAAGTGAAAATATTAATAATGTATGAAATATAGAGTAGATAAGAAAACATAAATGTTGAAGTAATTAACCGATTGACTGCGCTGCGTGTCGTGGGTTCGATTCCCGCACGGAACAAATCTTTGTATGACCTACAATTAGTTGTTGCTGGTCTGGCTGTTTGTGTATGTGAGTTTAAATGTTTGTAAACGCACCCACAATACAGGAGAAATTCCTAGAGTGGGGCAAAGATTAAAGAGAAAAAAAAAAACTAAAATATAAAATGCTGACCTCGTTAAAAAAAATACAGATTCAGTAATGATTATGAAAACTGTCATGTAAACAAAAACGTTGTAGCTAGCGGCTACACATCAAGCTACACATATCTAGTATAAGCTGATCTCGCATTGTATAGGATTTCCGTACAGTGCGAGATCAGCGTAAACTGGAAATGTATAGCCGTGTGTACTACATTTTGAACATCACATTTTTTTTGACGTTCGATTAATTTCAACGTAGGGTTTTGCAGAATCATGTAGGTACTGAATCCATAGTTACAGGTTTCGCATCGATGTCCCTGCTAGCATCTCAACAACATCTATTGGTTTAAGGTTGTTGATACAACATTTTTATAGTTTCGAACGTTTCTTTTCGCTAAGTACTTTGTGACTTTATCATAAACATTATTGACTGGTGAAGAAAAACATCGTGAGGAAACCAGGGTGCTTACTCTCGAATATAATTCCGATAGATCGACATTGGAATTGTCAGTCAAACGTCAGGGATTGGCTAGACTCAGCCAATCCCTGACGTTTAACTCAACCAACTGACGTTTGACCAATGTCGATCTATCGGAATTATATTCCAGAGTAAGCACCCTGGACTTGGCTTGAAATCGCCGACCGATCTAGAGCAAGCTTGGTGATCAATTGTCGTGCTTTCTCTGTATGAGAAGAGGCTTTTGTCCAACAGTAGGGAAAAAATAGCCTGATTTTATGGTGTATCTGTATAAACATGTCGAATTGATAACCTCCATCTTTTTGAAGTCGGTTAAAAAGCGAAAGGTCACTCATTCATTCACTCACTGATAAGCACGAAATCTCAAAAACCACTAGACCTACAAAGATGAAATTTGTCACAGAGCTAGATAATGGGTAGGAGACGTCAGCTAAGAATGGATTTTAGAAAACTCCCCCCGTAAAGGCGTGAAATAGGGGGTGGAAGTTTGTATGATAATATTTATTCCATGGGCGATAGAAGCCTGTTCCCGATAATTTTCAACTTTGACGCGGGTGGAGCCGCGGGCAGCAGCTAGTTATTCATAATTTTAGGTCACTACGGAACCGTACACTCATTAAAAAAATTGTTTAAAAAAATCCGGCAACTCTGTCTTATTAACATGGCGCCAAGATGATAAGTTTGTTCGAAGATAAGGCTTTTATTAGTCCTGATAGTGTGAACACATTGTTAATTAATAACCATTTCAATTCCATTAAGAAACTTTACGCATAATTGTTTCGTTTCATGGCAATTAAGGACAACCAAAAAAATAAACGATTGTATTTGTATTGAGGGCAACAACGAAATGTAATCGAGCATTTAGACACGACTGATTTATCAGAATTATAAAATAAAGATATTTGGTAGACGAATTTATTTTACTTCCAATTAATCCAAGACATACATATTTATAAGCATCTAACTCTTCTTAGATTTTTAAAAGCATTTAGTAATTTATTAATTCGAAATCTTCTTAGATTTTGGAAATACATGAGAAAACTGTATTTCGTAAGGGAAAATGTTTTGTTCATAAATGGTGATAAAGAAAACTGTTTTTTTTTTACTCACTAACGAAACATGTTCCCTAATCTAAGAAGAGTTAGGACTCTTCTTAGATTTTGAAAATACATAAGAAAGTATTTCGTAAGGGAAAATGTTTTGTTTGTGTGTAGGTACTTAGATGAAAAATTACAGTCCTCTACTATACCTAATGTATTCATATGTTCAACTATAATTAAGTAAACTGTTACCATCAAAAGTCTGCCTAGCTTCAACTATTGTACTATTTACTTATTCATCTGCAGCTTCACATCCTACATCTAGCACTTAGCTCACATTTTACTGTCGATCTTTCCTGTTAGTTCGGCTTACGACCCATAACTTTGTCCCCGATGACATTTATCCGTTGTACTAAATGTATTGCTTGCTAAGTGCATGATGTACTTTTATCGCTCAGTTAGCCAGTATTGTCTCCTGATTTTATCTTGTCGCCGTTATTCACGAATGATGGCGCTTAATGCTTTCTGTGATTGGTTGAGGTTTTGAAGAGTTAAAATGTTTTATGAATTTTGATTTGTGTTTCGTTTGAGGGGCTTTTGGCTAAGTATTATCAGCCAGACGGGTCGATTGATCAAGTTAAGCTACGCTTGCCGCGGTTGGTCGGTGGATGGGTGACCATTTTTACATACCAAGACCCCTCCGTTCCTCGGAAAGCACGTTAAGCCGTTGGTCTCGACTAATGTTCGCAAATTTTTGGCAGACGTTACGAGTCGTCAGAAGTCGAAAGTCTGACAACCAGTCTTACCAAGGAGTATCATGATATCGTTTGTGGAAGTCAGATAGGCAATCGCTTCTTAGAAGAAAATACTGGTATTCAGTTGCATTCGGTTAGACTAGAAGCCGCCCCCAATATATTTGGCAAAGCCTAGGCATATGATGATGATTTGTTTACGAAATAATAAGATCAATTTAGACTTAACAATTCCGCTATGGTTAGCATAAAGAGAATTTAGCAAAAATAAGAATAAAGATGCTTTTAACTATGCCAGAAAAATGATATAACATGTATTTGTCATAATTTCTTCACGTTATTGTAATATCTAATTCATCGATTTTCTTAACCGCCTAGCATCGTATCGTATTCTTAGTCGTAAGTTTTGTTTCTTTAAAATAATAATCAGTTCAATAAATCCAGTATAAATTACCATCAGTTTAAAAATAAAACGACATTACTCAACAGCAGAATTCACCGACGACAAATCACTCGTTAAAAGTTGACGAGTGGTCGTGACAGTCCTTTAACGCGCGCACGGCTAGAATATACTCCATCGCTCCTTGAGCGGATTTATGTAACTTTGTAAGCCACTGGTGAATCCGGTTAATATGGCCTTTACTTCCTAATGGCAGCAATTATTAATTATTTAATCATTGTGTTGTGAAATGGGCGGTCGCGAATCGTGACGGCAAGTAAACGATGATTAAGATTGTCCATTGTTTGTGTGAGCAGTCTTATAAATTTTTTCGTTTTGTAATTTTGTGGGGTTTTTTTTGAAAGGTCTTCGGTCTTTCAGTCTTAAAGTCTTTAGGCAGAGAGTAATGGTGGCCCGGTGGTAACGGCCGCGACTTACGAGGTTCAAACCCAAGCAGGCGCGCTTCTTAGTGTACATTATTTCATCACCACTGCTCTCAAAACGGTGTAGGAAACATCGTAAGGAAACCGGTATATCCTAGAACCAAAAACTCGAAAACATGTGTGACATCCGCCAATCTACATTGGGCCCGCGTTGTGGATTATAGCCCACTCCCTCTCACAGAGAGGAGGCCTGTATCCCCCAGCAGTGGGATTATTATAGGCTGATTATTCTTCGCTTTGGGTGTGCATGTAGTTAAAATGCTAGGTACTAGTAAGCAGTTGCTGCCTAAATCTAATTCTCAGAATAAACAGATACAAGACTGACAAATGTTTGATGAAGAAAGTTTACTTACTGATCCTGAAAGAAAAAATAATAATTTTAATACAGTTATGAACAACCTCAAGAAAAGGTACCTATCGATATACCTAGATAGGTATATCGATAGGTACCTTTTACCTCAAGAAAAGGGGTGTTATCAAAAAAGTACCTATCGATATACCTAGATAGGTAAATCGATAGGTACCTACCTTTTTGTCCTGCACCCTAATTTCGCAACACACTATTCATCATAATCTGAATAATTTTGAAGCCTTTTGCTCATCTATTGCTTCATATGATCGAAGAAATTGCGAGCTCAACAACGTACAATAAGGCAATGAAAGTTGCTGAACTGGCAAAATCGATGCCATTCCTACTGGTAATATGTTACGCAATTACCCCTCTGGATAAATAATAAATCATTTAATTCAGGCAACAAGGACCCATAACATAAATACCTTATAGACCAACGCCATCATCATCTGCCTAGCCTTTTCCCAACTATGTTGGGGTCGGCTTCCAGTCTAATCGGATGCAGCTGAATACCAGTATTTTACATGGAGCGACTGCCTATCCGACCTCCACAACCCAGTTACTGGGTACAAAGATACCCCTTGGTAAGACTGGTTGCCAGACTTTCGGGCTTCTGACGACCCGTAACGACTGTCAAAGATTCACAAATGACAGCCGGGACCAACGGCTTAACGTGCTTTCCGAGGCATGGAGGGGTCTTGGTATGTTAAGATGGTCACCCATCTACGGACGAACCACGGCAAGCTTAGCCTGGTCGATCAACCCGTGCAGCTTTTGTTATTTAGCCACAAGCCCTCACCTTATAGACTAACATACTTAATTATAAAAAAACACATATTAGTACTGCATTAGCATTCCTTTGTGCTGTCCCTGTCCTGTGGAACTTGTCCGCGGAAGCGACGGAAGCGACGACGGATCCGCAACCAAAAGTGCTTTTCCATGACAGCGCGACGCGACGCGACGGGCAGATAACAATTCGGCACGCACACCACTGCGGCGCGACTCCAGATACTTTCAATAGGTACAAGCTTGGAATTTGGCTTGCGGATTTGACTGTCGAGGTGGTGACGCGACTTGGTTTATGTCCAGCAGTGAACTACAAATAGTTGTGACAGTCTTAGTTGATTGATAGAGGCCGTGACAGTAATTTGGTCAATTAAAATTTCACAGCATTGTAATGAATCAAGCTGATAACATCTATGCCAAAACAGCCAACTGTTTAGCCACTTAATTAAACTATTTATCTACTAAAGCTTTGCAACGTAGTGTTTAAGTAGCTACTTAATATGTCAGCACTAAGTAAACGGATAGTAGTTAGCACGGTTAGGTCAAATTAATTGCATTTATAATGTCAATTATAATAGGTCTTTACCTATGAAATTGCCGTTTTGTATGAAAAAATTTAAACGAATTTTTTTCATGAATTTTTTATTTGTATTAATCGAAGTAATCACCCATGCAATCAATGCATCTTTGCCATCGCAGTGGCAGTTTATTGATGCCCTTCATAAAGAAATCAGCTGGACGGGAGGCAACAAATTCTTCAAAGGCATTTTGTACTGCCTCTCGGGTATTAAATTTTTTTCCCGCCAAGAAGTTATCCAAATTCTGGAAAAAGTAGTAGTCTGTAGGCGCAAGGTCTGGTGAGTAGGGCGGATGACGGAGAGCTTCCAACCCCAGTTCTTGCAACTTGGAGACCGTCTGCTGTGCAGTATGAGGTCGCGCGTTGTCGTGCAGGAGCAGCGGAGACGAGCGATTGACCAATGCTGGTTGGAGATGCGCCAGCTTCTCCATCATTGTGTTCAGTTCTTCACAGTACACATCTGCAGTAATGCTCACCCCGTTTGGTAAGAGCTGTGATGAATCACACCGGCGCTAGACCACCAAACAGTGACCATCACTTTTCTAGGGGTAAGTTTTCGTTTAGGGCATTGTTTAGGTGCTGAACCAGGATCCAACCAACTTGCTGAGCGCTTACGGTTATCAAACAGAATCCATTTTTCATCGCAGGTAACAATGCGGTTCAAAATTCCTTCATTTGTGTGTCTGTTGAGCAGTGCAAGGCACGTCTCGACGCGTACTTCGCGCTGGCGATCATTGAGTTCGTGGGGCACCCATTTGTCAAGCTTTTTTACCTTGCCAATTTGACGCAAATGGACCAATATTGTTTTGACGCTAACGTCGAAAGCTGCTGCTAATTCAGCCGTAGATTGTGTATCATCAGCTTCCACAATCGCCTTTAATTCGTCATTGTCGACCAAAGTCTTCGGACGACCGCGAGGTTCATTTTTCAGGTCGAAATTTCCAGAACGGAAGCAAGCAAACCAATAACAGGTGGTGCGTTGGTTTGTGTTAGCTCCGTAAACGTCGTTGATGTTGCGTGCCGCTTGTGCCGCGTTGCTGCCACGACGGTACTCATATTCCATAATTACTCGAATTTTTAACGTATCCATGATGACGAAAAAGATTGAAATGCGATGAAAATGTAACACTAATCAATAAAGAAATGACTACTTTTAGAAAAAAAAATCCATGTTTTTAAAATAAAATTAATTTGAAATTAGAATTCTTAGCCAAACAAAAATTATTTTGATTTGAAATGGCCAGTACTGCAGAACGGCAATTTCATAGGTAAAGACCTAATATAAGCAGTATTGACAAGAAAATTTAATTACTGTAATAATCTCTGTATTGCAAGTACATCCATTTGAAACATAGAATATTATGCAAAGACTATGTTGTTTGTTTTAACACCCAGTAGCTAATAAAGTTTATGATATCAGTGGCTACTTGGTCGAACTAAATTTTGCAATAATTCATAATCTAAGAGTTCCATCCCATCGTAATTTTGCAAATAACATCTTATTCCTAAACTAAATGAACATATCTTAGTCACACAATTGTCAGTCGAGAAACGTATCCAGGGTGGTAGGGGGACATCGGATGGATGGATTCAGTTCAAGATTTTTTTTCGAGGGTGGGATATCATCAAATAACTTCTCCCGTTCTGGGTGCAGCGGGAGGGCGTGTCAGAATTTTACTGACTAAAACCCACCCGTGTTCCTTCAGTTGCCTGTGTGCCAGGGGCCACGGTACCTCTTTGGAACAGTTCAAGATTCTGAACAAGGAGGTTCAGAATCTTGAAAGGTTCGTTGAGTTTCCACGGTTATATAAAAAAATAAATAAACGGTTATTTAAAAAAAGTTTCCACGCTTATGAAAGAAAATAAATCCTATGCCATTCACGTAGAAACACTTTTGTATGAAACAGTCCATTTTTTTATAGCCGACGATAAATTTCTATTCTAGAGGTTCAGGGGTTCTTCAATCATATGCTGAATTCATGACTACAGTTTGCGCGTCGATGGCCCTAGCATCCTGAATATTCTTGCTGTTTCAGAAGTAGGGTGAGCTAAAATACCATGGAACATTCCAACATCCATTACCTATAAGAAAGCAAAGACTTCCTCGCTATCTATCTATCTCACACATGTGTTAAAGTTTAATACTAACGGGCAGCAACTTATAGGAACGGACCATAAATTATCCATAAATAAAAATTATAAAGCGATCAGTCTACAGCTACAAGCCATAGCTTATTACAAATTATAATTAAACACATAGCCGTGTGCGTACATTGTTCGTGTTAATGATCATAATGTTAGGCGCCTCCTTTTCACTGCACACAAAAAGAAATAGACAGAACTTTGTCAGTATATCGAAAATTATCGTTTGTCGAGAATTCTAACACTTTTATGTTAGTACTTAAACTTTTTAAACTTCCTCGTTGAGTAATACCGGTAATATTCGTATAATATAGCATTATGAAAACTGGTCCCAGCTATCATCTTAGTCGCTATGGGTCGTCAGAAGCCCGAACGTCTGACAACCAGTCTTACCAAAATAGCCAGGGTATCACAATAGCCAGTAACTGGGTTGTGGAGGTCGAATAGGCAGTCGCTGGGTGTATAATACTGATATTCGGTTAGACTGGAAGCCGACCCCAACGTAGTTGGGAGAAAGCTAGGATAAAAAAAAACCTAATTGAAATCATACTCAAGTAGACAGTTGATAACGAATATTCAAAATTATAACAGCAACAGTGGTGCTATTGTGTAAAAATCTCACCGTGTAAACTAAGGTGAATTGAGCTGTCAATACTGTCAATTTCTAGCAATGACAGCTCACTTCACCTATGCTTTCACGGTGAGATTTTTACAGAATAGCACTACAGGCTGGGTTCATCATCATCATCATCATCATTTCAGCCGAAAGACGTCCACTACTGAACATAGGCCTCCCCTAATTTGGGGGGCTTCCCATAATCGCCACGCTTGGCAGGCGGGTTGGCGATCGCAGTATGGTGGTAAAATGCATAGAGTACGCTGCTGCCCATTTTCTAGTAAGTCCCTCAGTCACCTCCTACGACACCCAAGGGAAGAGATGGGATGATGCTACTCTGCTGGCTGGGTTATTTTGTAAAAATCACACCGTGAAGTGAGCTAACTTCAGCTGCTTGCGGCTATTCTGTAAAAACCTCACCGTAAAAACATACGGCCAGTAATGGGTAGCTCGCTGTCCGGTAAGGACCAAGCCCAAGTCGACGGCGCGTTGTGTTCCACGCGCGCCTCAAAGAGATGTCAGCACAAAAATGATAGGGCCTGCAAGGGCCGATGCCTGCCAGGGGTGCGGGTTTGTTCGAAAGAGATACGACAGCCCCTGGTATAAGGGCTACTGAGGGAACACGGGTGGGTTTTAGTCATTAAAAGTCTGAAACGTCCTCCTGCTCCACCCAGAGCGGGAGAAGTTATTTGATGACTTCCCACCCAAAACAAAAAAACCGTGAAAGCATAGATGAAGTGAGCTTAAAGTGAGCTTTCATTCTATCAGAGATGCTAGAAATTGAGAGTATTAAGAGCTCTATCACCTTAGTTTTCAAGGTGAGATATTTACAGAATAGCGCTACGGATTTTAGGTATTGATACTATTAAAAGCTCACTTCAAGCACAACCAATCAATAAACTCAGCCTATTGCAGTCCGCCGCTGGACTTAAGCTTCTGCCAAGCTGCGCCACAGCACCCTGTCCTCCATCTTCCGCATTTAGGCCGTCCCAACCTCCTTTTGAGGTTGTCGGTCCATGTAGCTGGCGAGCGTCTCACGCTACGCTTGCCAGTACGCGCTCTCCACTCCAGAACTCATCTGCTACAACGGCCATCGATCCGTCAAGTTCAGATCACTAAAGTTTTCACGGTGAGATTTAACAGAATAGACTGGCAGATCTCTTTATTATTCGTTTTCAGTTTATGTTTTTGTGCTTAACATACCACCAGTTAAGATGATAACTTTCCATGTGGAATCAATGTTTCATTATTGTTTATTGTGGTTCTAATCTATTTCCCGTGGAGCCTACGGCGGGTATTGTATCTTCATACTGCAGTGGATTTTAAACAATTCTTCCCTTATTACAAAACAAGGTTTTCAATGGTCAACCAAGACAGATTTTGAATTAAGAATCCAATATGTATAGAAATGCAGTGCTTCTTAAAAAACTGTTAACTTATGCCCGTTTTACAGAACTTCACTCACAAACAAGACTCAGCATTTACTTAAAATTTGTTTCAAACCGCGGGAGTCCGCTGGATGCGAGAAGCACAGAACCGGTCGAAGCGGCGGAGCTTGGGGGAGGCCTATGTCCAGCAGTGGACGTCTTTCGGCTGAAATGATGATGATGAAACTAGTTTTAAGAAATGTCTGAGTTCTGAATGAGGTTTTGTGATACGGGCCTTAGTCCGGTGCTTACTTCTCGTGTTTGTATTAAGAACTAGCAGCGCTCCGCGATTTCACCCGCGTAGTTACCGTTCTCGTGGGAATACGGGGATAAAATATAGCCTATGTCACCCGGGGATGGTGTAGATTCCTAACAGTGAGATAATTTTTCAAATCGGTTCAGTAGTTTCTGAGTCTATTCAACGCAAACAAACAATCAAATCTTTCCACTTTATTAATGGTATAGAAATAGATACAAAGATGAGAAGCCTAGGCTTTACCTAGACTAGAACTTAAGTTAGTTCGCGTTTTGTATCTAATAAGACGGTTAGAATTTTCTGATTGGTTGATATATAAGTACTTGTATGGTATGGTGCATTTTTTTTATAACGGTTGTAAACAAAATAGGTACTAAGCACCTTTGCAGTGGATTTTAGCCAGTTCTATTATTCTTTCCTGTTTGTCTGGTTCACCTTATTTGTCCGTTCATTAAATTATTTAATAATAAGGTCCAGCCATCACCGCGGGGACATGCTAGTCAAACCCCAAGCGTGTCTCATCGCCGCCTGCGTGTTTGTTTATAACATATTACACGAACTAAACAAAAGAAGATTTATCGTGCGGCCCGTGACGTGTGATGCGCCTGAGCAAGCCGCTCATTCCACTGTCATTTATTAAGCGTACGTTTTAATAAACGATTTGGAAAGTGCAGCTAAATGCATCTTCCTATGCAATGCGCCTATCTATGGGAGCGTCGAAACTTTTATAATCATCTATTTACTGATTGGTTATCGACCTCCTCTTTGTAAAATAATAAAACGATGGTATATCTTCCAACTGCGATTCCATACAGCCATCCATACATTTAAATTGTCTGAAGGTTGTGGCGCCATCTACATGGCCACATGCGAACTATGCATTACACTGTCGTCATGCAAAAATCCTGCAACGCGCAAGAGAGTATACCACGGGACTAGCATTTATACAACGGCCCAACATCAATCGTCGGGTTGCCCAACAAACAACACCCGTCTGGTCGGAGGTTATTCCCTATTCTATAGATATAGAGGATGAGTGAAGTTTACACCCTGTTCCTCATACTTCTAGGTTTCTGTTTCACCATTACACATTCTTTGGCGTTTGATTTGTCTATTGATTCTTGATGTTCATTAAGAAAGCAAAATGTACCTACTTAACTGAAAAATATATGCGTAATTTATTTTTGATTCCCATTATTTTGTTGAACACATTTATTGCGTCGGTCAACTAAATTACATGTAGCGCACAAATGATGGTTTAAATTGCGACATTGACACTATAAAACTGTGTAGACGTTAATTCGACAATCGATATTACCCAGAAGGTCAATAAGTCTCTTTAAATAAAACTCTTGCATTACAATAATCATTTTGCGTTACTTAGAAATAGAGGTCGATTAATAATACTTTATCTAAGCGTAGAGCTTGTTAGCTGAAGGCACAGTTGAAAGGTTATTTTTAACTCGTACAGTAATAATATTCCCACGGTATAAACAAAAACAAAACATACATCGTAAAATAAATCAATTTGAGAAACGGCTGCAGATATGAAGCTTTTTCGAACTTGATTTATCTTTGAAATCATATGAGTGTCAAACTTGCTTGTTCATAAAATAGTTCTATCAGCAAACCATTGTCTAGATACTATTCATAGCTAAGAAACCAAAGACTAATTAGGTGATTATGGGTACCTATTTAGTGAGAGGTTAGACTTTCATAACAGAGTTAATGAGACTTAATATTGTACTCAAATATTGTAAAACTAAATATAAAAGGTAACTAATGAATGTGGAAACGCAAAAGTCAATCAGGAGATTGTCGTGTTTTATAACGGTTTGTTACCAAAATTTTGGCAAATATAAGTACCTACTAGCGCTAGTGTTTAAGATGTGTATTTACTAACAAATTTGATTTTATTATCTGAAAAATAAATGATTTGTTTTGATTTTCGTTCGCTTTACAGAGTCTGTGTTAAACTTGCCAATTAGTATGTTTTCGTTGCGGTTTCATTTTATGATTCCTAAGTAAAGTATGTAACAAAAGTATCTACCATCAAAACATGTGTCCACGCTTACCTTTTTTGTCAAAAAAATTAACAGACATTTGAAAATTTAAATATAACCAAAAATTCTGAGATTACCACGCAATTACCTACTCTAACAGAAATGTTCTACAATAGTGAACTAATTTCCACACTTAGCGTTAGTAAATGCATTTATATCTTACAATACGATCTTGATCTAGATAATTTCAATTTAGAATAGTAGTTAATGGAAATATCATTGTTGCTAGTAATTGTGGAACGAAACCGGTAAAGAACTTCACGGAGTGCTTTCTATGAAAGGCGCTGGGCACAATTGGGTAAGTTTATTATTGAAAGCTGCGATCGTATCACTGTTGTTAGTTATTAGTGCGTGATTTAGTGCGCTGCGCCCGCACCGCCGACCACCCCTATTTACTGATAGAATATTGGCGCCACTGACTCGTTTTGTAGAAATCTCTATTTTCTAGGTCTAATGATAAAAATTGTGGTGATTGTATCAGTCTGTTGGTAAGTTGCTTGCGGCTCGTTGTAAAATGCATTTACCGCGTTACGCTTGGCGATATTTATCATAACTGACTCGAAAATGATCGGGTTAACTGTGTGAATATAGGGTTGCCATCTCTAGAATTTGGCAACCAGGACAAGACGCGTTAAAACCCCGGATTTTAGAGCCCAGAACCTGGACATGTCTGGACATGTTTTTTTTAAACATGGTCAGTGCAATACAAAACAGATGTAAATGTCATTAATCACCTTTTTATTTATTTTCAGACCTTAAAGTTAAATCTAATCATCTTTTATCATCATCTTTATTCCGTTCGTTGGTTAATCGCGGCGTTTGGGCACAGTGCGTGTGTCGCGGGCGGCCCAAGTCTTAAATTTTTTAATCCCGTACTACAAATGAAGCCCTGCCCGGACGTTCCGCGTATGCCCTCTAAACTAGGACAAAACCGGGGAAACCCGGATGGATGGCAACCTTTAAGTGAATGTGACTATCATAAAAGCAAAACTAGCCTGTAAAACTAAAAGCTCCCACAAACAAGCGGCTTGACAGCGTGACGCGGCTCTCGTCGAATGAAAAGTCATTTATTCAAACTATGCTGACAGTCAGCACTTTTGGAACGTCAAAACAATGTCGATGGAAACTTCATGGAAATTGTTCTACAAGTGTCACTTTGCGCTGTCGCGTCGCGATTGTCTGATGAAGCCTTAAAATAATGATCTTTGTGGCTCTACTTGTGTTGAATAACCAGATTGTTATGTTCTTGAGTTTTAAGTTCTACTTTTTGCTGAATTTTAATGTTCTCACCTATTATTATCGATTGTTACGTGCTGGTACGCACGGCTACACATCAAGCTATACATTTCCAATATAAGCTGATCTCGCATTGTATAAGATTTCCGTACAAAGCGAGATCAGCGTAAACTGGAAATGTATAGCTTGATGTGTAGCCGTGTGTACCAATCCTCCTCAAACTACTCGTACAAATCTTACTTTTCCATGGGAAGAGCATATTGCAGCTCTTGAAGCAGTGGCCATTTCAGAAGGAAATATTCCTAGCATGAATGCAATGAAACATCACAGTTGAAGACAAAAGTGTCCTCGGTTTGCGAACGGTACAATTCAATTAATTTTTAAGACATGATATAAAGATAGTAAAAACCGTGTTAATTGAACTTAATCGAATAACGGTAGTTTTGAGTAGCTATTAACGCTCTGTACTTAATTGTCAATAAGTTTCGCTTAATACACTGAAGTTTTAAAATGTATATGTGAATGTTATAACTTATACGCTTAGATTCTATTAACGTCTTTATTTCAACTAATCTTTACAGTAGAGTTTCGTTACCGTCTCTTTTATGAGTTGTAAGTGCTGATTTACTGCACTGTTTTATGGTGCATCCTATTCTAAGGTGCTATCTTCAAGATGAGCAGACCTTTATGAGTAACTGTATCCTGCTGCATTTCCTGTACGGCTAAGGATCGTAGTGATGCGTACAATGCTTTGGTGTACTGTAAAGGTTGGCAATTCTCGTCATTTTAAGAACGTTTACAGTCTAATCTCATGTCTCAATCTGTCAAAAATATCTCGAGTTTGCATACATTTTTAAAAAGTATTTGACATTTGTTTGTCATCGCGATGAGATCGCGACAATATTTTGAACGTTTCTAATTACGAGAATTGGCCTTCTTATGAAATGGCTTACAGGCTGGCGATAAAATAAGTAATCACATTCGAAAATTCAAGTAATATTTTAAAATAAGAATAGGTTTTTTGGTTCGAAACAACGGAGTGTTGTGGAGTTTTAGGCGGGATCGCGTTGGAACTGGTCGCACTAATTTTCATTTTCATGAAATAGCGAATTAAATTGTATAATTTTGGTAGTGAATTATTGAATTTAGTTACGTGTGAGTGCACAAGTGTAGTGAAGGTGAAAATAAGTGACTAACGTGGACTTTTCGTGGTCCCCCCAAAAACTCCTAATAGGTTGTTGTAAAGTTACTACCGCTTTACAATAACTTTGACTTGACTGACTATGACATTTTTGTAACTTCGTGCCTATAACGGGCCATTTACTTGATCGAAAATTAAAATTACCTGACACTGGCTAAATGCAAAAACCGTGAGAAACCAAAACCCAAAAAAAAAAACCGAGTGTTGTAGCAAGCGCGTTGCTGTAAACACGAAAGCGTGGGATAAATGAAATAATGAACAAAATTGTAAAACAGTGGTTTTTATTGTTCGATTCCGGTACAGGGAGCTTAAGAGGCTAGCCCTTAAGACCTAGTCGCTGCCTCGAACTCACTGGTGAGCCTGGCTAAAAAGCACGCTGTATCACCTAGCTTCGTGTCCGACAGAGGTAGTATCAGTGATGAGCAGTTAGACGCTAGTCTACGTGCAAAACGTTATTGAGTGAGATGCAAGGTCATTCATAGTAAAACAGGAGCTTAAAAAATTAAGAAAAGTCCTTCGGAAGATCGGGTTTTATGAAAAAACCACTGCATATATCAATTACCAATAAAGTTTATTGAACTTTTCGATGATTGAACTTCGTCGGTACCGACTTGGTTTTGTAGATTTTACACTTTTTTTATTACTAAAACGCGCCCAAAGTTAGGTTAAATTTGCAAGAAAAACGAATCTTTGTTGGCTCATAACTTTTTAATGGCTTTTTATTTAAGTAGGTATTCTGTTTCCGTACAGACAATATCAGTAATGAGCCAAAACCATACCATGTTTAATTTTTGATGGTAAATAGCAAAACAGTGGAGTAAAACACTCCCGAAGCTTGTATGGAAAAAAAAGACTAGATTCACCTTAAGGCTCTCACAGTAAATGATAAGTTAATGATTTTATTTCAGTAAGTAGGATTGTACAAACACTTTTACACGTCAATCATATTTTTTTAAACCACATAGATGAGGTCGGTGTTTCCTATCTGACTACTCTGAGAAGACAGACCGAAACAAACTCAGAGGTCACAGTTCTTTTAAAGTCCAGACATAATCTTGGTCAGATCATGAAATGTCAAGACCATGCAGACTGGTGTCTGAAATGGTCTTTTGAGTAAAGAACCACGCAGATTGAGTGGACTTGTCCAGTCAGTGAACGCATTCGTCATTAATTGTGCAGCTCAACTGAGAACTTTAGGAGATCAACGATTAGACGAACATTACCAAAGAAAGGTTACTTGGATACAGTACTTACCTACGTATAAGTTTTGTGATATGTATTAGGTACTAAGGCTCTTAATGTTTGTTTAACATCTACCATAAACAGCATGTGCTTATTGAGTGCTTATATTCCTCTTACTTTCCTATTGTTCCAACTCCCGTTCTTTACAATCGCTCTTTTCCATTTCCTTATTACTTCCGCCTTGCATAACGCACAATCTTTCCTACTCGGCGCACGAGTCGCACCGTCTTTTTTTCAGTCTGTCAATTAAAAAGGTCATAACACATGTTGCAAAAGTGTGAACATGGACATGTGTATTGATAAGTCGGCACGGCTAACATTAGGGGACAGCCGGTCTTATGTTACACACCCGTAGATCGAATATTACGTAACCCTGCACAAATTAGACTCACACACGGTAATGTTCTTACGCTCCAATTAATAATAAACCGGTTTATTTTAATTTATTTTGTGTAAACATTAGACACGCCCCGAGTTCGTATGTTTACTATCACCAGATTTGTTTTATTAAAACGTCATGTTTAATTTATTTCAGTGTGGTTTTATGAATAGTAATTGCTTTGGAGTGAGAGAATGGAATTCGTCTAGCAGGTGTTTGTCATTTCCATGCTCGTGGCAGTTTAGGTATATGTGGACATAGACACTAAGATTTACCTACTGTTACGCGTACGCAATACCATAGAGTAGACCGACTGCTGTATTTTGTAAATTTTGTTAGTGCTGGATAGGCTATACTGCACGTCGTTAGGTTCGATGTAGGTGCAGACGCCACTCACATCGAGCTACCCCAATCTGTCAAATTTCTTTGACAGGTTTTCAACTTTATTGCATAAGTATCGTCTGTACTTTGGAGTTGAATAGAAAATGGATCATAAATACAGAATAAGTAACCCCAGCGCAGAAAGTCGTCGGTATACAAAAAATAAAAACATCTGTTCCATACATTTTGAATGCGTAGTTATTGCACTTTCTATGAAACAGCTGATTTTTTTTGTTTACCCGACGAAAAATTCCTGCGCCCCCAGCGCAGAAATTTTGACCGCGTAGGTATTGCACTTTTCTATGTATGCGCTGGGGGTCTAGAATGATATGCTGAATTCATGGTTACAGTTTGCGCATGGTTAAAAACTTATCATGTAGATGAGTGCCAGCACCATTTTGGTACAATTTAACAACTGTCCTTCCTGGAATAAATCTTCCCAGTAGCCCGCGAATTTCTTTTATTTTACTTTTTTTATGAAATTTGCAGGTCAGTGTCTGTATGTTGAACAAAATATGATTTGCAACTGTAACAGATAAAAAAAAAAACTGTAACACGTATATATTTAAAGAATTAAAATAATGAATACAACCCTCTCTAGATGCAGCTAAATACCAGTATTTTACATGGAGCGACTGCCTATATGATCTCCACAACCCAGTTACTGGGTAAGACTGGTTGTACTGACCAGAAAATTGCAGATAATGTAAGAAAATTCGAATTTTGCGGGCTCCCAAAGCGCATCGTCCTTAACGAATATAAGTGAGTAAGGTAGGTAGAGGCCTCCGAAAACATAACCTTTGACCAGAGTTCTTGTTATTTAATCGAAGTTATTTACTTACCTATATTTTTCTTGCATAAATTCACTTTCGGATTACGTCGAAAGCTGCTGCAATACAATCTAAACAAAGTGTATTCGACGTTCGATTCCAAGAACAATAGTGAACTTTGACATCCAATAAGAGCCAAACTATAACGGGTGTCAAGATTTCCTTAAAACACGAGTCAATTTTCAAAGGTGTCGGCAAAGGTCGTACGTAGCGGTAACTGGGCCGTTTACGTAACCGCACTCACAGTTCTTGACATTTGAAGGGCGCTGCGCAGGAGTGTTGCCGGACTTGGACGGTTCGTCGCCTTGCATACGTCACACCACTCAAGGAATTCCCTGTTACGTCACTCGTTACGAAATTTTGAAAGGAAACAGATGTGTAAATATTTGAGCGGCTACGGCCTGATTTTTTAATGGAATGCAATTGTTTGTTTTGATAAAAATGTCACCAATGTCTCTCTACTTTGATTTATGTTCTGACTTATTGTATGTGGTTAGAGCTAGAACAAAAATAAAAGATAACATTACATCAGCAGGCTGTCGCAGGGAGTCGCATTGCTTCACGACACCCACTTCTCCGCCTCCCACGTCCTGTCTGCGCCAACTGTTTTCTTCAGGTCATCGTTCCACCAGTCTGGAAAATAGAATTTAATTTAGATAATATTTAATTGTGAAAATGGACTTTATGAGAGCATAAATTTGATTCCTCGCTATTGTTGCAAATGTATTATCGCCGCTCTCTTTTCAGAATAAAGATTGTCATTTAATATTGCTAAGGGCTGATATTCTCTAGATAAAAAAAAAACAAGACTTTCCGCCAATAATACCATCGTCTATTTCGTGTTAGTAAGCTCGTGACATGCGACGTCAGGTATTAGTGGGCGTTGCATCTAAATCTGGCTCGCAATAATTGGCTATAACTCCGTAATAGCGCAGTAAAAGCTAAACAGTACGGTTCTGCTTTATTAACTGCTAAATTGATGCAATTAGCTAGTGCGATTTTAATTTTATGTTTTGTGTCTTTTAAATTAAGATTCACTGCTTCTTCGGCAATAGTATCAATCGGTATGGAGGTGTTGTGTTTATTGTTTATTCGTTTTTATACTGACACTTCTCTTTTATTGTTAAAATGGATACTGTTTAACGGTTACTGTTTAACTGTTTATCTTTTAACATTTAACTATTTGTATAGTTAAACTCCCAATTAAGATTTGGGGTCTCCGGAGTGGGTTAAACAAAACTAGGTTTTAATAACCATAGTCTGAGGTCATATCATATGTAAATGTTAAAGACGTTCCTTTCTATTTTGAAGGCAGTTGGGTAATTTAAAGATGCACGGATGCATGGATGCACGCACGAGAATAAAGGCGAAAATAAGTGGCAAAACTTGTTTCTGTTTTCTTCGTGTGTAAAGATAGCGAATATCATGTCTATCTGGGAATAATAAATGCGTTTGTTGAGTACGACGCGGCGACGTGGTACATGGTGTGCATGGTGGCTTGCGGCTGCGCTGCGGCGCGGGCGCGGCAGTGCGGCGTCGGTGCGGGCTCAGAGACTCGCGAACATTCTACCGGTTGTCTTTTATGGCGTCTCGACGCGACCCTACCTGACAAATGTTCATACCGTAAAGGAGCTGCGGAATGCCGAAAAGATAAGGTTGTGTATTTTAGGAATCTTCCTAAAGTATAAATAAGTTATCACGTACGACTGCTCTTGGCTCGATTTTTTTAGTGTTGGTAGTATGTGTGTATCTTCATATCTCTGGTTGAGTAGATCACACACATTTTTAAACATGACTCAGTTTAAACTACAGCATCAGAAACTGAGAAAGTGCATCATTTTAACGATTACGGTTACTAAGCGCAAGTTTATTTCTTTGCGTGTTTTCTCCGAATCGATTTTACAGCGCACAAACCTTAAGAAAGTAGTAAGCTAAAAAGTTTAAGAGCGAGCTCCTTATGTAGTGCGGCTACCCGTTTTGGTAAAACGACATCCCGTCGAACGTCAGGGACCGCTTTATTTTGCTCCCAGCGATGCCCGTGTTAGGAAAGAAGACGCGAGTGTGGGATTGCCGCTCCACATTACGATATTTATTGCATCACTGCTTCGCAGCCAACTACAAGGTATCACACTGTCAGTGACCGCAGACCTTACTAGTGAGAGCGAAATTCGAGTAAAACTACACAGTAATTAGTACAACATAAAACGAGTCATAATTTTAATGATGACAACCAACAAAAGGCTTTCTGTCAATAGGCCATTAAATTAAAAGAAGCATAAAGTTTTTTTTATAAAAGCATTGCAAAGTCGTGCGGTCAAAACAACAATTTTGCTGTCCACTGCATTAAATTTATTGCCTCGCGAATCATCGTAGGGGCGTGCATAATACGAGCAACAACTATTTTATGTTCCTTTCTTAGTTCCAACAGGGTTTATGCTACAGTTTTACTGTGTTTACGTGGATCGCTATTTAGTTGCATAGTAAAGATGTTACTGAAGGGAACACTGAAGCTGGTGAATTTTTAACCGACTTCAAAAAGAAGGAGGTTATCAATTCGACATGTTAATATATATTTTTTTTTTTTTTTAATGTATGTTCGGGCATAACTCCGTCGTATATAGACGGATTTACAAAATTCTTTTTTTGTTCGAAAGGGGTTTATTCCGAAATGGTCCCATTAAAATTTCATATAGATCTGATGATACGTTTCGGAGACAGACAACGGAACTCTTCAAAAAATTACAGCAAATCAATCGCGAATGCTGCTATCGCATAAATATGCATTGTTTTGACCCCAAGGATGATGAATTTTCGAATTGGTGTGGAGTAGGTAACTAAAAAGTGAAAAATAAAAACTTTTTTCAAAAAAATAACAACCGACTTCCAAAAAAACACTACAAAGCGCAAAATAACTTTAATTTCGGAAGGCGGTGACAAAGAATTAAAATATACATCCAAAGTTACCAACTTCCGAAATTAAAGTTATTTTGCGCTTTGTAGTGTTTTTTTGGAAGTCGGTTGTTATTTTTTTGAAAAAAGTTTTATTTAGAAGGTTTGCATTCATCGGTGTTGTCTATTTTCGTTATACGAAATTATGATATCGACAACTACATTATATTCTATCATCTGCCTAGCCGATGTCCAACTATTTTGGGGTCGACTTTCAGTCTAACCGGACTGCTTCCACAACCCAGTTACTGGGTAATATGATACCCCTGGTTTTCAGACTTTCGGGCTTCTGACGACTCATAACGACCGTAAACGATCAATGATAGCCAGTTCTATGTAATGTAAGTTGGTGGCATAAAAACAAAATACAAAACCAAAGACACCGACTTCCGAAATTAAAGTAACTTTTCACTTTTAGTTTTTTTTGGAAAGCAGTTGTTTTTTTTATTATATATAAACTTTTTTCGAAATTCAGTGGGATCAACTTTCTAAATCTTTTGCCAGGTAAAAACATTAGGGAGAAGAGAAGAGAAGAGAAGCCTATCTTTAATATTTTTAGCGCGTTCCTCAATCCTATTAGGGCAAATCAGGAGTCAACGAAGTCAAGGTGACTTCGTTTTTGTTTAGTTTTGAGTCAAATTTAACTTTTTACTTTAATGCAAAATAAATTGCTCACAGTCAAGCTTTCGTATTTTGATCAGACAATTAGTTGTCTAAGATTGATTATATCCGTTCTTAATATGCTACATTAGTGTTTATAATCGAACCATAATTCGCTTAATTTATCAAAACTAAGAACACTGAAGAATCTGGGAAACATACGTATTAATACTTTCCGAAACGCTGTCGCTGCACTCAATCATTCAGTTCTCCGGTCAATGTCACATTACGTCGTATTTTCTTCGTATTCCGACTTACTTGTAAACGATCACCGTGCCCCACTTACCGCTTAAACTCAGGTAGAACTGCATACTTAAATACTTATAAGTATAAGGAGGATGTGAAGTTTGAAATCTATTAATTCTGCCGACCTTTCCCTCCAGGCTGAAGTTCTGACGGGCCGTTAACGGTCTCCCAAAACAACAGATGATGGATGCATGTAACTTACGACGAAAAAAAATTACAAATTTCTCGCCTTTTAACCGAACACAACGTATTAAGTTAACGGTGTATCAATTTATGAACAAATCTGTGTTTCGTGTGTGATTATTCTCCCAAATCACTTGCAGCATGACGAAAGTTAAGATTCCGTGTCAATATCACACTTTTAACAATTAATGTCAGTTACCTACATAACTAAATGGCGGTTGTAAACGCTCATATTGAATAACGCAGACGTTTTTATGTTTCAGGGTTATAATGTGTAAATGTTGACGTTAAAAATTATGATTTTGGCGCCTTTTTTGTGAAAAAGTTTACAGAGATGGTTTTTGTTTTGCATTGTGTAAAGTCACTGACTCCTGATTTGCCCTAATAGGATTGAGGAACGCGCTAAAAATATTAAAGATAAGGCTTCTATTCTCGTCTCCTTAATGTTTTTACCTGACAAAAGATTCAGAAAGTTTATCCCACTGAATTTCGAAAAAAGTTTATTTAAAATATAAAAAACAACTGCTTTCCAAAAAAACTAAAAGTGAAAAATTACTTTAGTTTTTTTTGCAAAATAATTTTAATTTCGGAAGTTGGTGGCTACAAAACCAAAGACACCGACTTCCGAAATTAAAATTATTTTGCACTTTGTAGTGCTTTTTGGAAGTCGGTTGTTATGAGTCGTCATCAACTATGACAGCGACCACCGTATGTGTAGCCTTTCAATCTAGTGACAGGTAAATATAATATCAACAAATTTAATTTTGTCTAAATGGGAAATACTAATAGAAGTGCGATGGCTAGACGATGGCTACCATACAAATGACGTGCCAATTTTTTTTTGTGTAACGTTTAACCTGATTCTTAATTCTTAAACTTTTACTCAGTTGATGGTCGGCCTCTAACTGTCAATCACGGGTTTTATTACTCTAAACAGACATAAGATAATGACCAGTGGCCTCGAAATACACAAAAGCAATACGATTAAACTATTTGTAACAATGCTTGTCAAATTTCACCCTTTTATTCGATTTATGAAAAAGTTAACCTCTAACTTTTTAGACGTCCAAAAGCTGTGTCCAAAGTTTTTTGTTGTACTTGATACACGGTTGCTAAATTGACTTCTGCTGACCCTGTTTATAAAGTTAGCATAAATAACTAGAAAAGGTATAGCCACTATTGAAATTCAGAAATAAGAAGCTTTTGACGACTTGGTACTCGTAACTGTACTTCTTGAGACGTTCAAGAAAAGTAATCATTAATCATTCATCAGGTTCATTTTTAAGGAAAATGCACAACGTCACGTGCAATTTGGAGATTACCACGGTGACAAGTGGGGCAACTGTCTGTCAGATGCAGGCTTTATAAAAAATGTGTGAAGCTATTAAGACGCGGCATAATAATATGTTTGACGAGAGCGGTGGTGGCCAAGTGGTAACGGCTGCGACTTACGAGTTGTCGTAGATTCGAACCCAGACAGGCGCTTTACTTTGTGTAAATTATTTCATCACCACTGCTCTCAAAACGCTGAAGGAAAACATCGTGAGGAAACCGGCATGTTCTAGAACCAAAAATTCTAAGACATGACATCTACCTACAGTGGGCCCGCGTGGTGGATTACGGCTCATTCCCTCTCACCGAGAGGAGGCCTGTGTCCCAGCAGTCGGAACATTGTAGGCTGATTATGACGTGTTTGACATATTTGTCACGAACACGCAAGCTGACCGGCTACCGGAATACAGAAGCAAAACTTAATTTACACACGTAACGGCGACTAGCTCTCTCATTATTTAAATTGTATAGAGTTGCAGGGGACCGTTACAAGTATGAATGTGACGGGTTGCGCACGAGTTTGATCTACAGTAGCTGAAGGAAGACAGTAATGGTGCAATGTTGGCGATATACTCGGGATCGGCGCAGCAGGGCGCCTGCGCGCGCCGAGACCAATCGAGACGAATATTCGCTCAACCACTCAGTGGAGCAGTTTTTGTTTTAACAAAAACATACATAATTTACTATAATAGCTCCCAACTAGCTATTTATGTTTTTCGTTTATTTATATTCACTACGGTGTATGAATATCTTATTTTTCATACAGTTACATTCAAGTTTCCCAAGTCCACTCTTTACTCAATAATGCTACATATCTATACTTTTGATCTAAAGTTAAGTGTAAGTAACTAGAATTTTTTGCACGGAACTTAGTTATCCGTTCTATGATTTAGATTAACAGCTTTCATTAAAATCTAATCATGTTGTTGATCCGGAAATAATCCGTCATCTTTAATCGAAGGTTTGGTCTTAATCACACAACCTGTCAACAAAAATTGGCGTGAAAGTAATATTTTGTTTTAATTTCGATTCCAAAACTGGTATATTTACTTTGGCTGATTGATGGTTTTCATTTCCTTAAATGTAATATAGAAAGGAGAGTCCTAAGAGATCCTCGTATCACTTTTTTCTTTTTTTGTCCGTAAGTACACTTTTTCTTTATCCGCATGGCGATGGTCTGCAAACCTGTCACTGTCACAATCTTCTTCGCTTTTAACCCATTGTAATTGTATATTGCAAACTCGATTCCTTTCAAGTAATGCTTGCGAGCTAATTTTAACTCTAGTTAACTTTTCAGGCATAATAGCCATGACTTCATGGTATGTTCTGTTGAACGAATACTCTCATCAGCATTTAGATATTGTATAGTAAGAACAAGTGTTGAAACAATCGTAGGTTTAATTTATGTTACACAATGACAGATAAGTATGAACAGCTGACCGGTATCAGTTTCAGTACAGTTGACAATGACCACACCCTGCCTAATTGAACGAGACAAAAATATCTTGAAACTGTTGCTACGTAACATGTTGCAACGTCCAGCCTAGTGCGACACGCCGTTGTATTAATGACCACATTGCCGATGCATATCAGATTCGGTTCGTGCTTCTGGCGAAAGTTCTGCGAAGTCCGAAGGTGTCCCGAAATTGATGGGCCTGTCGGTAAGTAAGTGCCGGAATCAACTGAACGAATCTCGTATTGATCATGCACGCAAACAGTACACGCAACTCGGTCCTTCACCTCCGAAAATTAATAAATGAGCAGAGTCGCTGAGTGGTGAAACTATTTCAGATTTACCTGCGGCCTACTTTCGTTGCGGAGTTTTGGCTTAATTACTAGAAACTTGTTCGCTTATATTTTTTTCGAGTGTAACGAGACCGTTGCAGGATGCTTTGCGAAATATGTATTTTTAAATATGGAAGAATATTGATTGCCGCTTTTAACCTTGTTACTTTTTTGAAGGTGAAGAGAAGCTTGTAGCTAAGTAATAACCGTTGCACGTGTCGATCGATCAGGTTAAGCTACGCTGATTATGGATGGTACGTGGATGGGTGACCATCTTTACACACCAGACCCCTTCGTGCCTCAGAAAGGACGTTTAGCCGTTGGTTCCGGCTGTCATTCATAGATCTTTGACAGTCGTCGGAATCCCGAAAATCTTACCAAGTTGTATCGTATAACTGGGTTGTGGGGGTCAGATAGGCAGTCACTCGATGTAAAATGCTGGTATTCAGGTTCATCCGGTTAGATTAGTAGCCGACATCAACATAGTTGGGAAAAAGCTTTTAGACGTTTGTGAAGGTGATATCTATTAGGTTGATAAAATGAGGTTTACACAGATTTCATAGAATGCAGTAAAAATACAGTTTCTAGTAATCGTAAACGACGAAGTTCGTTTGAAGCGATTTATTATGTCTTACAACATTAGCTATTGTCTGGCCAACCGTCAGTATAGTTCATTGTGATACATTTTAACCAGCATTTATTCCAAACATGGTTCCAAGTAGTGTTGCAGCATTAATGCTAACTCTGCTAGTCCCGTTAGGTAATTAGCGATAAGTATGCGTTATTAAACGGTGCCTCACACTTGGTGGTATATATGCCTCATGCCTAATTAGCCATTAACTTAGCAAATGTGTGCAAGCTTTCATTATTCAAAGACGCACTGTTTTATTTTATTTGAGGTGAATGTGCAGACTCAGAGCTTATTTATTTTTGAGTGCAACATTTTAATAGACGAACCGACTGGAAGAAAATCTTGTCGGAGCATTTCCTATGGGCAATACTCCTGAGAAGTGGCGTGATAACGGGCCAAGCCGGCCCGAGTTAACGAACGTCCGTAACGAGCAGACAGTCATCAGGAACCAAGGAACCAACTCCATTTAATGTGCGAAACGTGCCACAGTACTTTATAAAAGTTAACTAACGGACTCAACAATACCTTACCGTAGGTTCCTATGCTATGATTGACGGAAACAAGCGGGTCAGTGGTGTTCCTATACACTCGAATGTGTTACAAGGTATCTGTTACATTTCCTCGTATCATTGATTTGATTGAGGCCTTCCCGCACCTTTGACCGGAGTTTGTTAGGAACCAGCTGTGATTGACAGGATAAATGGTAGAAATCACTACTTACGGTTATCTTTGAATGTGTCCAGTGAATCAGTGCTTTATCTGTGGCTCGGCCCAAGGTTTCTAGTACTCGTACGTGACGCGGCTGAAGTAAGTAGTGATGCGGGATAATGGGACGGACGATTAGTTGGTACGTACTTACGTTGCAGCTCAGACTGAAGTTTTATTCAGAATAAAAGAATACAATACTGCACCATTAGTAAACATGTTTCTATTAAACATTATGGACTTGTTTACATGAATGTCTTTGTAAATTATGCTAACAACATTGAAATCAATTCAGAATTGTAATTTTCTTACGCTTATATTATTAATTACGTTCTTCACCGTATAATGTCCCGTTTAGCGGTAATGTCAACTAGTATCTTTGTCCAACAACACAATTAAGGATTATGTTCTCAAACTAGTTGTTATCAATAGCAGTTACGTTTAACTTTGTCATAAAACAGTTTTGTTACATGATCGGTAATTTGTTGCGCTAACTGATTTAAAATAATATCCTTTTTATTGGCAGTTCACATTGTCGTATCGTAAAATGCTTCATTTCACAATTCCACCCACATATTTATCACATCCTTGTGTGATTTTCGATTCTCTTCGTGATTTGTTCGATAAGTGTGTTCAATCAGGGGTTTCAGGACAGCATCGGAAATTGGATATAACGGGATTTTCACATAACGCAAGTCGTTTGAAGCAAATGTTAATGCAACTTTAATAATCAACCTATATTGTTGCCATTGCTGGGAAACACGGCTCTTCTCGGCTAGAGTAAGTGGGCCGTGATTCACCACGCGGGCCCAGTGCGGGTTGGTAGATGTCACACGTCTTCGAATTTTTGGTTCTAGGACATTCCGGTTTCCTCACGATGTTTTACTTCACCGTTTTGAGAGCAGGGGTGACGAAATAATTTACACGAATTAAAGCGCCTGTCTGGGCTTGATACTATGACCTAAAACTTGTAAGTCGCGGCCGTTACCACTGGGTTGACACTGCTCTTCATACAATTTATAATTTAACAAACTATAACTATACGCATGTGGTATTCACGTGAACGCATCGAAGTCTACTTGTAATTGCTCTTACGTGGATGGTTTGCAACCAACCTGGCTCGCGGGTCGTTTGTGTAACAGTAAGATGCGGAGAACATACGCAAAATTGATTAGTGATGACTGGCCGTCGACTGCGATTAAGAACGCCGCGAAATGATAGCTTGAATTTCTCAAGTGCAAAATTGCGTCACATTAGTTAGGTTTGTCCAAACTCCGGCGCAACGCGATACGTTCGCGAGATTTGGCACTAAAACCAACAGTTGATTTATACGCTGCGTAATTAGTACAAGAACGTTAAGAAATAAACACTTGTAAAGCGTAAATGGGTGTTACAAAAGTGTTGCCGTTTGTTTGCTCAACTATAAACAAATATGTTAGAATTTAAATACTTTAGAACAAATATTCCACGTTAGGAAAAGCTCGCTCAGTGCTCGTTTCATATTTGCTATTATTTCGTAATTTATAACGCTTCCTTGGTAAAGAAGTGCGCTTTAGTGTTTCAGATAGGATAAATCGGACGATTCCTAATCTAACTCCATCTCTGACACGTAAGATTGAAGTTGCTATTTTTAATTAACCTCTGGCTCCTCAACCGCGAGTTATTACTTCGGTCGACGTCTGGCTTCAGATCTGACTTATTAGATTAACTCTATCTCCAGTTTCATCTCAGTGCTGCCGCGGCGCGGGCGTACTGCGCTTATGAGTTCGCAATATTTTATAAGTTGCATAAGTGGCAAGCTCGGCCCGAGCTCGCATACGATTATCGGCTCCAGATATGGAATAAGTTTGACCGACTGTTTTGATCTATTCGTGTCATGATCGATCGCAAAAATCGATACAATCCGATTGATAAATCGACATAATTTTTATACGATTCGCAACAATTGCACAAACCCTTTAAACAGGACAACAAAGCGGATTAAGAAATAATAAATTACTGGTTTTATGTAACTGTTGTTATACAAATGAAAGTAAGAGTGGAGACGTAATTTGTCCCTAATTTCCATACAGGACCCTCGGTGGCTAAATGCCACGGGTTTAAGCGGTTGTTTTCGCTAATTACCATCTCGTTTGCAATTTAAAATCCCATGAACATACGCTTATTGGCAGTCCAGTGGCGAAAGTGAATTTGTATGGGGGTTGTATGTCGCGGTAATTGGCAGTTGTGCGGTGTCTAACAAGCGATGTGTGAACAGGGCCTAACTGCTTCTGTCAGCGCGCTTGTAGATAGGCCGCTGCCGCTATCAGCGCGCGCGCAGCCATTATGCAAACCCTTCACCATACCTGCGAGTACCTGGGAGTACGCAGTGCTCGCTACCGTGCGTTGACGTTTCCTGAATGTTTAGAGTAATTGAGTTACGATATTTGAATTGACTTATAACAACGCATAATTACCTACAATGTATCCTATTACATCATTACCCGTAAATTATTGCTTCAATGAGTAATATAGGAAGCCGTTTGTAAAATAAAAGGTTATTCAATCCGATGCCGTCGTGACCATTTCACCGGGAGCTTTATTCAGCTGCACTAAGCATAAAGGAAATACATAGTAATACTGATTCGACGACTGCTAGACTGGATATTACAAAAACCGCAATATGCGGGTGGATATTGAACGTTTCTTCGTTTTATTGTTTATCGTAACTACGTTTGAAAGACCCGTGCATAAAATTTATAAAGCAACTTTATTTTTAGTGTTTCCTCCAGTTGGATGCACTGAAATTAGAAATGTATTTGTTGTTAATGTAATATAATTGTAATGTCAAAATAATAGCTTTATACTAAATGCATTTGAAAACACAACCCTAGTTTTAGTAAAGGCGAAACCCGAAACACGTGTCTAGCAGTAACGCAGTAATAAGCTTGCTATGTTACCTGCACCCTAATTGCGTAACTCACGATTAATCAGAATCGGTTTCGTTTTCACAGTTCAACAATATTCATTGCGTTATTTACGTTGTTGAACAGACACATTTTTCGAAAATATGAAGATCCGTTTCAAAACGATACAGATTATGATGAATCGTGAGTTACGCAATTAGGGTGCAGGTTGTCTACATTAACATGGTCACCATGCTGTTGGCTTATGGCGCTCTGGTTTGGTGGACGAGGACCGAACTCTCGACCACCATTACTAGACTACAGCGCTTCCAACGACTGGCCTGTTCAGCTACCACTGGCTGCATGAGAACCACCCCAACAGCAGCCATGGAGATAGCCCTTCAATTAACTCCCCTGGACCTGTACATACAGCAGGAGGCCACATTAGCTGCTATCAGGCTAATGCATCTGGGCATATGGGGCAAGAATTTAACCAGCCCACACGCTAAAATCCTGGACCGGGCGATTGAGTACCAGCCACTCATCGCTGCCCCGTGTGATAGAACACCAAACCAACCTATGTTCAACAAAAACTATATTATACAAACAGTAGAGGAAGAAAGGGATCAGTCGGGAGCCAATGAAGTGCGCATCTACACAGATGGCTCAAAAACACAAAACGGTTCAGGTGCTGGCGCACACTCCCTTGACCTCAACATCAACTTTCACATACCGCTAGGCACACACAGTTCAATCTTTCAGTGTGAATGTGTTGCCTTAACACAAGCCGCTACAGCAGTAAAGCGCTTAGGCATCCGGAACTACGGCATTAAATTCCTATCCGACAGCCTATCTGTGCTCAAAGCTTTAGAAAACAAACAAACTAACAACAAACTAATTTTTGAGTGCCATCTTGCCCTGGAGAGTTTAGCGACGTCCAATCGTATTGCACTCCAGTGGATCAAAGGGCACAGTGGATCTTTAGGCAATGATGCCGCAGATGAACTTGCGAAGAGAGGCTCTGATATGAAAGTGCTAGGCCCGTACCCACTTCTCCCCCTGCCTTTCTCACAATTTCGTGCGTGGATTCGCCAAAGGTCGACCGAACTCCATAACAACAGATGGTCACGGGCAACAGACTGTAGACAGTCAAAATTGGCTTTACCAACTGTACACCCGCGATTAACCAAAAAACTTCTCAGCCTGAGCAGAAATAACCTTAGAATAATAATAGGAACAATTACGGGCCATAACACCCTTAACAAACACCTTTTTAACATAGGCGCCACAGACAGCCCGCTTTGCAGGGGCTGCCTTGACGCCGAGGAATCAGCCGCCCACGTCATCCTGGAATGCGAGGCCGTGGCTTCTGAACGCGAAGAAATCCTCGGAACAGTGAGGTCGCTCCGCGAAGCCTGTGAAGCTCCCAGGAAGCTTCTGTGCTTTTGGGCGGAGCTAGGCTGGCTCTGCTAGCCAGCATCCCCACGCACAACGGACCGAATGGGAGTCTACGTGCGGAAAAGGGAGTCCCATCATCATCATGGTCACCATGCGGCACACCGCGCCGCCCGCGTCCTATTGTGCTCATTGATAATAATTAGGCAGTAGGTACCTAAACGTACGGCGATTGTAGGTATTGTAATTAACTGGTGATAACATTTCCCATCATCATCATCATCATTCCAGCCGGAAGACGTCCACTGCAGGACATAGGCCTCCCCCAATTTGGGGGGGCTTACCATAATCGCCACGCTTGGCAGGCGGTTTGGCGATCGCAGTATGGTGGTAAAATGCGTAGAGAACGCTGCTGCCCATTCTCTAGTAAGTTCCTTAGTCGCCTCCTACGACACCCACGGGAAGAGATGGGATAGTGCTATTCTTTCCGTCCGGCACCACACGGTACATCTGCATAACTTTTTTGGGTAATAATATAACATGGTGTAAAAATTATTGCGATCGATTCAGTTACTTATTCTGTAAAATTCATTTTCAGGTTTCGTATATACTAAAAATAATGTTGTATATTATTTATAACTATAAAGTATATAAAAAAAAACTTTAAAGTCTTGTTCGTCTGTCTGTTCCGGTTAATCTCCGTAACTTCTGGACCAATTTTGTGACGTGATTTCAATGGCAGATAGCTGATGTAGGCAGATGAGGAATAGGCGGATGAGGAGGCACGTGCTGATTACGTAGCTTTTTGTAACGGTAGCACGTTCCCGTGAGATAATTTTCGACATCCTCAATAAATCCCAATAAAAACACTGTTTTTCTTCATCTGGGCACGTATGATTTCTAAGAGAAAATCATATCTAGCTCAAAAGTTTAGCCAGTTAGCAAAATTGGTAGCAAGACTCACAATACGGTAACTTTAAGTAGCCTTTATTACACCCTATGTATAATAGGTCTTTACCTATGAAATTGCCGTTTTGTATGAAAAAATTTAAACGAATTTTTTTCATGAATTTTTTATTTGTATTAATCGAAGTAATCACCCATGCAATCAATGCATCTTTGCCATCGCAGTGGCAGTTTATTGATGCCCTTCTTAAAGAAATCAGCTGGACGGGAGGCAACAAATTCTTCAAAGGCATTTTGTACTGCCTCTCGGGTATTAAATTTTTTTCCCGCCAAGAAGTTATCCAAATTCTGGAAAAAGTAGTAGTCTGTAGGCGCAAGGTCTGGTGAGTAGGGCGGATGACGGAGAGCTTCCAACCCCAGTTCTTGCAACTTGGAGACCGTCTGCTGTGCAGTATGAGGTCGCGCGTTGTCGTGCAGGAGCAGCGGAGACGAGCGATTGACCAATGCTGGTTGGAGATGCGCCAGCTTCTCCATCATTGTGTTCAGTTCTTCACAGTACACATCTGCAGTAATGCTCACCCCGTTTGGTAAGAAGCTGTGATGAATCACACCGGCGCTAGACCACCAAACAGAGACCATCACTTTTCTAGGGGTAAGTTTTCGTTTAGGGCATTGTTTAGGTGCTGAACCAGGATCCAACCAACTTGCTGAGCGCTTACGGTTATCAAACAGAATCCATTTTTCATCGCAGGTAACAATGCGGTTCAAAATTCCTTCATTTGTGTGTCTGTTGAGCAGTGCAAGGCACGTCTCGACGCGTACTTCGCGCTGGCGATCATTGAGTTCGTGGGGCACCCATTTGTCAAGCTTTTTTACCTTGCCAATTTGACGCAAATGGACCAATATTGTTTTGACGCTAACGTCGAAAGCTGCTGCTAATTCAGCCGTAGATTATGTATCATCAGCTTCCACAATCGCCTTTAATTCGTCATTGTCGACCAAAGTCTTCGGACGACCGCGAGGTTCATTTTTCAGGTCGAAATTTCCAGAACGGAAGCGAGCAAACCAATAACAGGTGGTGCGTTGGTTTGTAGTGTTAGCTCCGTAAACGTCGTTGATGTTGCGTGCCGCTTGTGCCGCGTTGCTGCCACGACGGTACTCATATTCCATAATTACTCGAATTTTTAACGTATCCATGATGACGAAAAAGATTGAAATGCGATGAAAATGTAACACTAATCAATAAAGAAATGACTACTTTTAGAAAAAAAAATCCATGTTTTTAAAATAAAATTAATTTGAAATTAGAATTCTTAGCCAAACAAAAATTATTTTGATTTGAAATGGCCAGTACTGCAGAACGGCAATTTCATAGGTAAAGACCTAATATTAATGGCTATTTCTAAGCAATAACTACAAAATGTTGTCCGAGATAGATAGCTTAGTGTGCGACGTGATATCTAAGCACAGACATCAATCATAAGACTTGCCGGTCGCTGGCGCTTTGTCAGTGTCATCATCTCGTCAGATGTAGCAACTTTATGTAGCTGAGGTATCCGTCGATGGGGGCCTGTATAAAGGTGCTCTTTCTTACACGGGAATTTTTTTGAGCAATTTTTGCTCGGCAACACTAATGGATCAATTGAGTAGAGCAATCTGGAGCAACAACATTAAATTGCCGATGTGTTTCGGCAATATTTCTTCTGATTGCTCCATATATTTCATGAGTTGCTGAATATCGAATCGGTTTGGAAATTTTTAGTTAATTTTCTTTCTATCTCGTTTGTACGTATAACTACGTCTCGTTTTTGCGAGAGGAACCGACAGGCGGCGTAGGCGGCGGGGAGGCGCATTGCCTAGTTTTTTTAAGTTGCTTCATATTGCTCCATATGGTGTGGATCTCTGGCAACAGGTTGCTACATGTTGCCATTGCCCTAAATGACGTCAAATTTTACGAGAATTGCCCAAGATGCAGCAATTTTAGTTGCTCGTGTAAGCGCAGCTTAAGTGTCTGAATTTATGGCCATAAAGTTGCCACGTTATTTCGTAATCATCAGCATAGCCTTTCCCCAACTGTGTCAGAATCAGAGGTGTGTAAAATCATTAATCTTCTGCCCTTATCCCAATTCGGGTCGGCGCAGCATCTTTTCCTTCCATTCTTCTATATTAGTCGTCATCTCGGTAGTTACCTACCCCCTTTCTAACCACATCATTGTTCACACAAACTATCCATGCATCGCTTCTTTGATTTTTCCTTGCTCTTATAGAGATCGACGTACCTACTCAAAATTCTCAAGTCAGTGCAAGTGGTGTAAAATCTGGATCCGAAAACCAAATCACATCATAAACACAATGCATTTTTCTGCGAATACAATGTGTCTATGATGTGATTTGTTCTTCTGTGACTTATTATTTATTTATGTCTAGTGAAGTCCTGTTTTGAATGTACCTAAACGAATTGTACCTACCTAACTCCAGATATACCAGACTATGACATATTTTTCTGATGAGTTAAACGTTGTGACGGTATTATGTACACACCAGCCGACCCGTATTGTGTGAGATCAGAGGGGCAGTTCTGCTAATTTTAAAAACGTTCACAGTCTGATCTCAGTCGCAATCTGTCAAAAATACCTCTAGTTTCCATACATTTTTGACAAGTTTTTGACATTTGCTTGTCGCCGAGATGACACTGCGACTAGATTGTGTTACGAGAATTGGCCTTCAGTTCTGTTGCAAACCGACGACTATAACAATAATAAAATTATACATTCTGCATTCGTAACTTGTATCTTATTTGGGTTACTAGTAGCTTATACTAATAGAGATGGTTTTGCGTCCTTTTCTATGTTCGAACTCTTTGTTCTCAAATCCTGCTGCACCTTTCAAGGAAGATGTCGTAAAATACCCAGTTATCTACCACCCAAGTAGCTGTATACCAAGTTGTAAAAACAAAGTTGTACGAGAAATTCAAAACTTTTAAAATCAGAGATAATCCATTTGAAACTCAAAGAAAAGCATTGTGTTACAGAACAAGGATATGCGTTTGATCTGATTGTCCATTCGTGCCCGCACTGACGGCGCTTTCAACTCGATGAATAGCATATAAACGTGCGCCTGCGATGCCAGTGTCATGGCACTCATGGCTAGGGTTAGCATTTATAAATTTGAAAAGCCCTGTCAAAAATCCGGAAATTTAACTTTATTACGTCTCTTTTACTGTTTTTTTTTTTTTAATTTGCTTACTCTGTTCCACTGCTGACCAAAGGACTCCCAAAAAATCCTTCCAGGCATCGTTTTCCAGGGCCAACTCGATCCAACCCTTGCAATAGCGTCTAGGTCGTCTCACCAACTCTTCTTGGGCCGAAATCAGAAATCACAAAATTGTCAAAGAATTTTCATGTTTATTTGAAAAGTCCGGACAGACACCCGGATCGGGGGGCGTCAATGTGCCGGACATGACCCGAAAAATCCGGACGGATGGTAACCCTACTCATTGCTGAATCTCGCACAAGTGTTAATAAAGGGATATTGATGTCCACAGTTCGCAATATTCTTTTTCTTGCATTAGTTATATTGTCTGGTTTACTCTCGCCTTTTCCTTTGTGCGTGACCGTTTAAAAGTAAAGGGTTATTCATTGCTTTTGCTCGACAGTGCAATGACAGTGATGTATTGATTTCAAGGATAGTAAGTAGAGCTCGAGGTTCAATTAGCACTACAATGTCAATATGACATACATCAATTAGAATAAAAAACCGCATAGCTTAGCGTCCACCTTCTGTCCTCCGCATTGGAACTAATACGAGGTTTTGAAGCTAAGAGGCCTGTGGCTAAGTAACGAAAGGCTTTCGAACAACCCGCACCCCTGGCAAGCATCGGCCCTTGCGGGCTCCATCAGTTTGTGCTCACATCTCTTTGAAGCGCGCGTGGAACACTACGCGCCGTCAACCTGGGCTTGGTGCTTACTGGACAGCGAGCTACCCATTACTCGCCATCCGCAAGCCCACGGCTACGGTAGCCGGGAATCAGCCTGGGATTCCCGACGCCCAGGGCGTCTCCTGTGGCGACTAAGGCCGTGAGGGCGCATATACTGCCTCTTCCACACGTGCGCCGCCTCCCTTTTCGCGAGCATCACTGCTTCGCAGAAGGAGGTGACGGCTACCCATGCACTCTCGCTCCGTACCATGGCCTGGACTAGGGCCGGACGCGAGCGATCGCCGCCGCCGATCGCCTCCACGAGGACACGGCGCAGCGGTGCTCCGCCCAAGCTGGGCAGACCTCCACCGTATGCTCCACCGTATCCTCAGGACATTAGTGGGTTCGGTGGCAAACCAAAAATTAAAAAAAAAAACTTTATTCGTACATACGTCACAGTTTCGCGTTATTTTTGGATGTCCCTTTAAATGATATTATATTTTTTAAAATAATTTATTACCCAACTTAATGTACGCTTTAACTTAATTTGGTTAAGCTACACGACTACGTTAAAATGTTAATTAAAATTTAAAAGTTGTTTCCAAGTGTAAGCAATAAATAAAGAGTGTGAATGTCTTTATCTCCCATTTTAGGGAGACAGATACATTGCCAGATATTTATGCCAATCAAGTAATCATTGTAACAGTTAAAGATAATTTAAAATACTTGTGTTGTAGAGAGCTTGTTTACGTTTTTAAAAGGATATTGCCCCGGCGTGAGAAGTTAAGGTGGAAGCTCTAGGGCAGGGATGGCGAACCAATGGCACGCGTGCTTTTGGTGGCACGCAACAAAATAATTTGGGCACGGCAGCCTATGTCACAGTAACAAACATAGACATCTGAGTGTGCTAAGTTAGAAACCGTACTTATGTCACATGATTCCAGTGCAGCTTGCATTTTGATAAAAGTTAATTTATCTATGAACCTAATATCAGACACCGGAAGTTGCACTAATTTGTTCTTTCATATAAATAAGCTGGTGTGATGTTGATTACTGTATAATAGTAGCTACAAGTCTATTTCTGTTTGTAAACAAAGACTACCAATTATTGTGAAAGTCGATGTTTAGTTTTTTTCTAGTCGGTACCTAGTCAATAAGTCAAAATTGTTTGTTGGTACGTCAATGCCAAATAAAATATTTTTTTGGAAAAAGTGTCTCGCTATCCCTGCTCTAGGGCAACCCGCGAATTTCACATTTTCTTACGTTTTCTGCAATTTGCAGGTCAGTGGAAAGTTGTATGTTTATTAGCCTTGTATGTTGATCATAATATGACTCGCGACCGTAAGAAATATATTTATTGATTTAAATCATCTACACTTCTTATCTTTATGTTAAGACCGAAATTGTAAAATAGTCAAAACAATCTTCTAAGTTCATTTAAATCGATTGATTTATTTTTCTTCATTAAATAGGTAGTAATTCAATCGAAAGTAAAATAAAAGTTTTATGGATTTTTTTTGTTTTTGGTTGGGAAATCATCAAATAACTTCTCCCGCTCTGGGTGGAACAGGAGCGCGTGTCAGACTTTTACTGACTAAAACCCACCCGTGTTCCTTCAGTTGCCTGTGTGCCAGGGGCCACGACGGTATCTCTTTCGAACAACCCGCACCCCTGGCAGACATCTTGCGGGCCCCATCAGTTGGTGCTGACATCTCTTTGAGGCGCGCGTGGAATACAACACACCGTCGACCCGAGCTTGGTCCTTACCAGACAGAGAGCTACTCATTACTCGCCATCCGCAAGCTTGCGAAAGTGTTATGGTCATGAATCATATTTTAATCAACATATAACGTTGTACTTACCTGCGAATTGCAAAAAACGTAAGGAAATTTGAATTTCGTGCGTTACCCTGGACCTTTCATCTTAGGTACCGATCTATATCCAGCCCAACTTCAGTCTGTTTCTAGAATATTATTTGGAGCTATCAGAAGAGTAGCGACCTAGTCATCGTAATGATGGGCTAGGTTCTGAACTAACCCTATGTTTCAAAAAACAACCTCATAAAAATTGTTTGTTTGACCGTTGAGCTAACTCCGCGGCTAATTCGATTCGCACATCGAACAGTGCTATGAGATATTCGAACACAAACTAAGAACAAAAAGTTTAATATAAATAACTAGGTATTACAGTGTGTGCCTCACGGCTGCGCCAAAAAGGTTCATTTCAGCATTAATGCCAGACAGATGCCGTCTGATGCTGGTTTTCTAATGAACCTTTAGTCTGTTCCTGTCAGTCTAGACTGACAGGAATATCATTAGCATCATTATCTACCTAGCCTTTTTCCAATTACGTTGGGGTCGGCTTCCAGTCTAAACGGATGCAGCTAAATATTCGTATTTTACATGGAGCGACTGCCTCTGTGACCTCCACAACCCGAAGTTACTGGGTAATACCTACTGGGTATGCTAAGACAGGTTGTTATAACTTTCGGGCTTCTGAAGACCCGTAACGACTGTCAAAAATCCACAAATATCTCAATCAAATTGTGCTGCTAATTGTCAAGTCTCAATTTTATCTTTTAATGCTTGGGAGTCTGTTGTATACATTAATTTAGGCAGTAGTAAAGGGCTGGGGTTTTGGCCTTTTTTAAGAAATTTTGACTATTAAAATCGTGTAAAAAGTGCCGATTCTTAGTCTTCATAACATCAAGCCTGTGTTCACAGAAATGTTAGGCAGTGGAGTTCCTGTTGTACACCCACATTTATGTTTAAGTCCACTGTAATAGGTGCGAACCTATTGCCTACCTATTCTGAGCCTAATTTGAATAAACTATTTTTTATTATGAAGTAAAAACATTTGAATTGACCCAAAGTGATTTTAAGCTCGTATTTCAAAGTGTCAAAGTCGGTACTATTTGCGACGTCGATAAAGGTAACAAAACAAATCTAAATTTATATTTCGTAGAATTTCCGTTTTCCCGGTGGGAAGTCGGTGAGTCGATTGAGGAAATGGGACACTAATCACTATGACGCTGCGCATGAGTCGTTGTCACTACATACCGGTCATTAAACGATTAGCTTTGTTGAAACACGTGACTTACACGTGCAGGCTATACTGGGACTAGTTGACCTGAAAATATCTAAGTTTGATTAAAATTAAATGCCTCTTGTTGAAAAAAATAAAACACAGTCGGTTACTATGTGTATTTGTGTCTGTGGTCTCAATTACAATTTTCAACTGAAAAAGTCTTAAAATGTGATCAGTCATGTACATTATAATAAATTGTTTCCTCATACGTACTACTAACTATGAATTAAGTACTTTTTCACTTCCTGCGGTGACATAAGTGGCATCTAAGGTAGCAAGAAAATTGTCCATTTCCCATTCCACAGAATATTCATTATGTGTTCTCAACTTCTCACGGAAGTATCATTCAATTCAAATAAGCACATCTATCATATTTCCGATTAGATCATACTTTGTAGAAACAGAATTACTAGTGTGCTACTTTCAAGGAGCTTTTTACGACTGAATGATATGGCCAGGCTGTTGGTTAACAAAATATGATTTTCAATAACAAATATGGCCTTACAGATTTATGATCATTAAGAAAACCTCATAAGTTTATATGATCTCATTGCATGACTTTAATTTGACATGGTCAAAAAGAAAATAGTCAATTAAAAAAAAAAAAAAACGAAAAAAAAACGAAAATTGAACAAATAATAATAATAAATTTAACAGTCATATATAATACATTTTTGATTTAGCGGGCTGATTTTTAAGTGCCTTGAATAATGAGTGGTGGTAGTGGTAGATAATGTAAAACGCTTTGGCGTAATCGACCATCATCTGCCTAGCCTTTTCCCAACTATGTTGGGGTCGGCTTCCAGTCTAACCGGATGCAGCTGAATACCAGTATTTTACATGGAGCGACTACCTGTCTGACCTCCACAACCCAGTTACTGGGTAATACGATACCCCTTGGTAAGACTGGTTGTCAGACTTTCGGGCTTCTGACGACCCGTAACGACTGTCAAAGATCCCCAAATGACAGCCGGGACCAACGGCTTAACGTGCTTTCCGAGGCACGGAGGGGTCTTGGTATGTAAAGATGGTCACCCATCCACGGACCAACCGCGCCAAGCGTAGCTTAACCTGATCGATCGATCCGCGCAGCTATTGTTACTTAGCCACAAGCCCCTCAATGGCGTAATCGACCATTGCTAAATTAAGAGGCTTTTTGAACTCTGTGCAATTCTCCATTATTAGGATTATTGGTGGTCAGTGGTGGAGAAGCCTCTTTGCGATCCTACCTGTTCTGGTGGCTGGTGTGTGTCAAGTTGGCTTGAAATGCGGTTCTCTATAACCTTCATAAAAGTTTTGTATAAATGCTATACTAGACTGGGACGGAAGTTGCTTTTGTCACCATTCTCGTTTAACACAATGATAATGGAGTGACAGAATTGAGTGAGAAACCAACCAGTTTGCAGAAAGGTGGATTCACTAAGGCAACTCGACCTGACCTGATTGCAAAAAAAACTTAAGAAAATTTGAATATCGCGGGCTACATTGGCGCATCCTCATTTAAAAAAAAGATAGCGGCTGTAGATCTTATAATGTTCCCGCGCCAAAAGGACCTTGTAGCGTTGTCTTTCAAATTAAAAAAAAATCGTGCCATAAATGAATAATCCTTCACTACTGAAAACTATAACGAATGTTATAGATGTTTTTACTTAGAAAGTGAAATGAAAAGCATCGCCAACCTTGTTGCTCACAATTTATCGACTACTGGTTTAATTATAATCTATGTAGCTTATCGTGCCGCGGCTTTGCTCGAGATGTTATGATGTTCTGTTGGGCTTTTTGACTTTCCCTACGTGGTGCATGAGCATAGTTGCATGGTTTGGAGCTTTATGATCTTGCTTAATTTAGTTCTGTAGGACCACAAAAATGCTGATCTTTAATGCCGCCATGCTCTAATATTCTAAGTTGTTGTGTGTTGGTTCTAATAGTCGATAATGGAAATATGTACAATCATCAAAAGATATATGTAACCAGGATCGTTGGATGCAGTTGAAGTTTAGGACGAAAGTAGAAAGAAATTTGATTTGATAAAGGAACTGTTTGTTTTCTATCCATTAAATTAAATATTATTCGAAAATATCCATCGGTTTCTTACTAAACTTCAACTATATCTGACGACCCTGGTTAATTTATTTATTGTCTCTAAACGAAACAACCAAAGCAAAAACTCCATGATTTTTGAACTTTCAAGTTAGTACCAAGCCAACCTGCATTGGGCCCGAGAGGCGGAATATGGCCCATTCCATTTAATAAGCATGGAAGAAGACGGAAATACAGATTGCGAAATGGAAATTCTAAAAACACTAACTAGTCAGCAGTGGGAAAAAATTCCATGAAGCAGAAACCAAGGACCTTCGTTCGAGTTCAATTTTCACGTGTTCGGACACATGAAAGTGTGGGGGGTGTGCGCAGTGAGTTATCTTGGTAATTTGGCAAACATCACATAATAATAAACATTTCATAAATTTTCTTCGGATTGTTTTCTTTTAGCGTTCCCCAGCGGTGCGTCGTAAGCTATACTTTCCTAAGATATTAATGTGACGATTTTATTTTGTAACGTGATTTTACACGTGGTAATATGGGTGGGGTGTTCATTGAAGAGTATTGTAGCTTCGTCTTAGCGTGAAAATTAAATCCAAGAGCAACTGCTTTTCTAGCAGTTGCTCCACGTAAAATATTGGTATTCAGCTACATCTGGTTAGACTGGAAGCCGACCCCAATATAGCTGGGTAAAGGTTGGGCAGATGTTAGAGTGATGAATATTTATAAAATAAATGAACAAGCAAACATACAATAATTTCTTTAAGTTAAAGTCAAGTAAATCCTATAGTTGTACTCACAGCAACCACAGCAGTGATTTATATCTCTGCCCATCTTTAAACGACTCATTTCTCAATCTCAAGAAGAAAGCCTATCTTAGGACGGTAATTACTTTATGATTTAAGGCCCGTGGTCGCTTTGTGGACAGTGGGGAGGTACGTATTAACTATTTATTAATAACTCGGCTCCAAGCGATGTGTAATCATAGTATTATAATAATAGCGACCTGTCACAAGGAACAGACATTTCAGGACGAGTACGAATGAGTCTGTGTGGTCAGCTGATCTAGTATGCTGATAAGACGTTGTGTAATTTGTATGAATCGGAAATATTAATGTTTGTTCAGGAAATTCGATGTAAGTTCAGATTAAGGAGATCAAGCCATGGGAGGTAGCATAGTCTATTAAGAAAAAAATAAGAAGGAAATACACACTTTTAACTATGATAAATAAATTGCAGAAAAACCCCTTTAGACCCGATTATACCCGCAGAGAATTTGCAGCTGTTTCGTTATTAATATTATACTGACATTTAGGAGGCTCAACTCTCCTTAAGCGTGCAAAATCATAATTAGTTTTTTGTGTCGTCTTGTGACATAATACATTCCTGGACCAGGCCAGGCCATTGACATGGAACTCGGAAAGGTCAAGACACTGGGGGGCTGAGTTCGCATAATTGGTCAATACTTTCGCATTATTTTGCATTTAAATATAATTTAAATGGTGTGACGTCACAGATTCGAAGTAATTATCGGCACGCGTATGTAACGTCATGCTTGGAATAATATTCTTTACGTAATTAAAGGTTACGTGCGTGAAACTGATATGAATTTATTGCTATTGTTTCTCGCTTGAATGGCTTTTGTCCAGACTAGGGTCTTAAAGGGCCATAACAAGAACATTAAGAGGAGACTTTATGTTTTGTAGGGAAGTGCAATTAAGGTCCTAATTATGACTTTACTGTTGTCATCCGCTCGGAGAAGCCGGAGACCCTGGCATTTAAGGCTGACTGTGATGTATACGAAGATGGGAGTTATAAAATTCATTATTATATAATATCAAATACATATAAATAATTGCGAGGTTTATTTGATAAGGATCAAACTAGATCCAGGGAGTCTACTCCGTAAGCACGACGTCCGTAGTTTTAGCCAAAATTACGGGTATTTCCTACTTTGTATTACTTACGGACTTAAAATTATTTCGGGGCCCACACTAAGAATGAATGACAACAGAATTTGACAATTTTCCCTTGAATATGTATGAATGTTGAATGTATATTTGCCCGTCCGAATAATTGCATTTGGCACTTGTTTTGACCGAACAGCTATTTTCGGACGGGCCCGTATTTTCGTTAGCGGATTTAGAGAGCAGACCCTCAGATCTCGGAAACTCTGTACGGAGTTATAGAAACCGTGAACTTGTGCCTTAGAAACAGTTCAATATGGTGGACTGTTCACGTCCAAAGTGTAATTGTTCAATTGGCGGAATTAATTGTATGAAACAATTGCTTGCACTTAGTAGACGCACGTGGCATAGCACGGGCTATTAGTAACGTGAGTTTTCACACATTTGAATAGTATTTTCCTGTGTGAACTAGATTCATTCGGATTCAATGTGATTCCACGTGTTGAGTAGGAGGCATGTTGGTTTTATACTAATACACTTTTGAGAGTATAGTATCTATATATTTAGTATAGTATGCAGGAAAAGTTTTTATCCAGTGCGCAAATTGTAACCATGAATTCAGCATATCATTCTAAAACCCCTAGCGCAGAAATTTTTCGCCGGATACACAAAAAAAAAAATCAGCTGTTCCATACATTTTGACCGCGTAGGTATTGCACTTTTCTATGAAACAGCCGATAATTTTTTGTACAACCGGCGAAAAATTTCTGCGCGAGGGGTTCTAGACTGATGTGCTGTATTCATAGTTACAATTTGCGCACTGGATACAAACTTCCCTGTATATTTAGTATAGTATATATTTAGTATAGTATATAGTTAGTTTATCTACCGAATACTAAACCCTTTATTCATAAACATTGCTTCAAGTTAAGAGACGTTTATGTGTCAAAAATTTATAGTTAAACAGCCGCTAGTCATTACTTACCTTTAAGCTATATTTATAAATAAACCTCTTTTGTGAAACAAAATAGATCTGTACCTACTTCAATGTTTTCTTAGACGAATAGTAGATCTAGATTTCACATATTTTTTATTAATTATGATATCGTTGTCATGGTTTTTTTTAAATTTTCCTTTAAAAAGACAGCTTTTTACACAGGTTCAGTAGCAGCGAATATGACATGAAGGTCGCTAGTCGCAGTCTCATCTCAGCGACAATCAAATGTCAAAACCTTGTCAAAAATGTATGGAAACTCGAGGTATTTTTGACAGATTGAGACTGAGATCAGCCTGTGAACGTTCTTAAAATTACGAGAATTGCCCCTCTGCAGTCTGTCTTTGTTTGATGCCGCTCAAGTCGCAAGCGTCAACATAGGTAAACAGGGTATTGTATTGTTCATAGGTGACGACTTGGCTACTTGTCATTCATTGACATTTACTGCTAAACGTGGCCACACAATTAGTGTTATTTCTACTCGTGTAATTTCTATGGATGTTGGTAATAACATATTTTTGAGTAAAATTTGAAGAAAATGCTTTGTTCTCGAATTGAATGGCTATTGTGTAATATTTTGTGATAAATATAATTTACTGGGGCATTAACGTCACATCGTAATTTGTATTTAATAACTAAATTAGCTAGAATGGCTGGAAAGGTTTAGTTATGGTTTTGTTGTGTTTGCCCGATTGCGCCAGAAGGAGGGTTATGTTTTTGTGTGGTGCTTTTGCTGCGTTAGAAACACGTATTAATTACTGAACTACATACATATATAAACTCACGCTTTTCCGATTGGGGTAGGCACCTGATGTATCTGATGACCATCACCACTAAGGTCATTACTTATCCTAGTCCAGAATTTCCCAAACTATGGCTCGCGACCCAATCAATGGTGGGATGCGAGCGATTATTGGGTGGGCATTGAAAAATTGGGAGTTACGTCCAAGTGAAGAACTCATTGATTTATCAGAAGACGGGCTTGTGGCTAAATAACAATAGCTGCACGGGTCGATCGATCGGGTTAAGCTACGCTTGCCGCGGTTGGACCGTGGATGGGTTACCATCTTTATAAACCAAGACCCCTTCGTGCTTCGGAAAGCACGTTAACCCGGTCCCGGCTGTCATTTGTGGATCTTTGACAGTCGTTACGGGTCGTTAGAAGCCCGAAAGTCTGACAACCAGTCTTAACAAGGGGTTATCGTATTACCCAGTAACTGGGTTGTGGAGGTCAGATAGGCGGTCGCTCCAAGTAAAATACTGGTATTCAGCTGCATCGGTTAGACTGGAAGCCGACCTCAACATAGTTGGGAAAAGGCTAGGCAGATGATGACGTCACTGAAAAATATATTCGATGGCGATAGCCGCGAAATACTGGGTCTCAGTTGCTGACACCTATCCTTGCTTGTTGCCTGAAATTGAAGTTGAAGCCAAAGCTATAAGTAGTGACAACAAAAAGTAGGAAACAAAAATATCCTTCTCTTTGAAATAGCACTTCTTGTAATTAGTTATTTTCGATTCCTACTGAATGTTTTTTCTTATTTGAACAGTCCTTTATTCATAACTAGTTATGCCCCTTCTTTTCTCCATGACAGCCAAGAGGTGAGTCCCAAATTTACAAGTTTTTTAGGTGGGTCGCGGTCCAGTCAACTTTGGGAACCACTGTCCTAGCCGTTTTAAGTACATTAATTAACGCCTTTTTACCATGAGAGTCGGCAGAAACTATCAAAGGCCTACAACGATCGTTACATATTCCTTTTGCTATCTTTACATTAATATACGAGTATCAGCGGTGTAATTTCGTGACACAGAGTAGGATAGCCCGGGTCGACGGCGCGTTGTGTTCCACGTGCGACTCAAAGAGATGTCAGCACCAACTGGTGGCGTCCGCAAGGGCCGATGCCTGCCAGGGGTGCGGGTTGTTCGAAAGTGATACCGTGGCCCCCTGTCACACAGGCTACTGAGGGAACACGGGTGGGTTTTAGTCAGTAAAAGTCTGACACGCCCGCCCGCGCCACCCAGAGCGGGAGAAGTTATTTGATGATTACCCTGCACCCTCAGAAAAAGTGTAGGATTGGCTTTCATTTAAACAGTTCAACCGCATTTATTGCGTTAATTAAAAGCTCCCCGCAAACATGCGCGACGCGACAAAGTGACTCCACTCCACTCTACTAGAACAATCCTTAAAATTATTCAGATTGTTATTAATAGTTTGTTCCGCAATAATTAGGGTGCCAGTCATTTGCACGCGCCGGTCGGGATTACTATGCACCTGATCTTTCTGAAGAACATCACACCATTAAAGGTCAGAATATTTCTGACTCATTCACTACTAACTCACTGATAGCGGGATTCTTTAGTTACCTACTAAATGATGCGTTTATACTTTGCACGTTGTCAAATTAATGACCCAGATAGGTATATATTTTTATAGGAAATCTTGTATGAAAGTAGCCTCAACGACTGCCTCGTTGGTTTAGTGGTCGCAAGCGCTACTGCTGAGCATGAGCTGCTGGGTTCGATTCCCGGCTTGTTCAAAGACGTATTATTGGTTTTTCTCTGGATTTTTTCAGTTATAGCCCAGAGCCTGGATTTGACCCCATCATCATCATTTTAGCCAAAAGACGTCTACTGCTGGAAAAAGGCCTCCCCAAGCTCCGCCACTTCTATAGGTTCTGTGCTTCCCGCATCCAGCGGACTCTGGCCCTCACAAAGCACGCGGCCCGTGGTCCTCGTCAAAGTTATGGAGTGGCGACCGCGCACCGGAAGACGTATGGTTGGAAGGCCTCCCACAAGGTGGACTGATGACCTTGTGATTTGACTCCGGTTCATTACAATAGCTGGCACAATGTTTTTGTACTATAAATACACGTCTGCCTAAATACTCGGGCAATAAAGGGTCAAATCCAACAGTAGACTTGAGTAGATATAAAAGATTATTCGTGCCATAGCATTTGCCAGCGGATCCCACGGAAACGTGCTACCGGAATAAAAAGTATCCTATGTTTTAATCCAGGTTATAAATGTGTCCCAAATTTCATTCAAATCCGCTCAGCCGTTTTTGCGTGATTGATTAACAAACATCCAAACATCTAAATATCCAAACATCTAAACATACAAACTTTCACATCTATAATATTAGGTCTTTACCTATGAAATTGCCGTTCTGCAGTACTGGCCATTTCAAATCAAAATAATTTTTGTTTGGCTAAGAATTCTAATTTCAAATTAATTTTATTTTAAAAACATGGATTTTTTTTTCTAAAAGTAGTCATTTCTTTATTGATTAGTGTTACATTTTCAACGCATTTCAATCTTTTTCGTCATCATGGATACGTTAAAAATTCGAGTAATTATGGAATATGAGTACCGTCGTGGCAGCAACGCGGCACAAGCGGCACGCAACATCAACGACGTTTACGGAGCTAACACTACAAACCAACGCACCACCTGTTATTGGTTTGCTCGCTTCCGTTCTGGAAATTTCGACCTGAAAAATGAACCTCGCGGTCGTCCGAAGACTTTGGTCGACAATGACGAATTAAAGGCGATTGTGGAAGCTGATGATACACAATCTACGGCTGAATTAGCAGCAGCTTTCGACGTTAGCGTCAAAACAATATTGGTCCATTTGCGTCAAATTGGCAAGGTAAAAAAGCTTGACAAATGGGTGCCCCACGAACTCAATGATCGCCAGCGCGAAGTACGCGTCGAGACGTGCCTTGCACTGCTCAACAGACACACAAATGAAGGAATTTTGAACCGCATTGTTACCTGCGATGAAAAATGGATTCTGTTTGATAACCGTAAGCGCTCAGCAAGTTGGTTGGATCCTGGTTCAGCACCTAAACAATGCCCTAAACGAAAACTTACCCCTAGAAAAGTGATGGTCACTGTTTGGTGGTCTAGCGCCGGTGTGATTCATCACAGCTTCTTACCAAACGGGGTGAGCATTACTGCAGATGTGTACTGTGAAGAACTGAACACAATGATGGAGAAGCTGGCGCATCTCCAACCAGCATTGGTCAATCGCTCGTCTCCGCTGCTCCTGCACGACAACGCGCGACCTCATACTGCACAGCAGACGGTCTCCAAGTTGCAAGAACTGGGGTTGGAAGCTCTCCGTCATCCGCCCTACTCACCAGACCTTGCGCCTACAGACTACTACTTTTTCCAGAATTTGGATAACTTCTTGGCGGGAAAAAAATTTAATACCCGAGAGGCAGTACAAAATGCCTTTGAAGAATTTGTTGCCTCCCGTCCAGCTGATTTCTTTAAGAAGGGCATCAATAAACTGCCACTGCGATGGCAAAGATGCATTGATTGCATGGGTGATTACTTCGATTAATACAAATAAAAAATTCATGAAAAAAATTCGTTTAAATTTTTTCATACAAAACGGCAATTTCATAGGTAAAGACCTATTATTATTATAGTAGGATAGGATTAAGTAAGTAACCAACACCGTCGGCGTTCCAGCTGTATTAGAACCCAATGGCTTGGCACGCGACGATGGCAAGAGACCGGACGGCATGTCTTTATTTCCATGGAAGGTGGGTAGGCCTTTAGTGAGGGATGCAAGTGATGCAACGTGTGTCGATACTATTGCGCCATCCCTTCTTCCTGGCTCGGTTTGATGTGCTGGTGCTGCCACTGCGGCTGCAGAAAACCTCAAGCGGCGAAAGTAGTCCTAGCCTTATTGGTAATTAAATTTTTGAGCCGTTTGGGGTTGAAACCCTCGGGCCGTGGGGTCCGATTGCTCATGCTCTCTATAAGGAAATCTGGAAACGGCTGGTTGACACTTCCCGTGACCCAAGGGCTGATTTTTACCTTGGCAAGAGGCTGAACATTGCTATACAACGTGGCAATCCCGCAATTCTCGTGGGTACATTACCATTTTTCGACGCTTTATTTTAGTTTATTCGTTTTATTTAAGTTAGGATATAGGAAATTTGTTATTTTCTTAATTACCTAATTTGAACTATTTTAACATCTTACATAACCAACACCTTGTCTATACTATAATAAAGAGGAAAGACTTGATTGTTTGTTTGTTGGTTTGTTTGCATTGAATAGGCTCCGAAACTACTGAACCGATTTGAAAAATTCTTTCACTGTTGGGAAGCTACACTATCCCCGGGTGACATAGGCTATATTTTATCCCCGTATTCCCACGGGAACGGGAACTACGCGGGTGAAACCGCGGGGCGCTGCTAGTATATTATATATCTTACAAGCATCTCACCCCTGTCGCATCGCATCGCCTTCCCGCGCTGTTATCTTGTTTTTGTTCTGTTTTCTTTTCTTTTTGCTCAGTTTCTAAAGATCCTAGTATGATGTTAGCGAGCTTTTCTCAAAGATTGGGCTATCAAATGCAATAAGAGTTTTAAAAAAATGACTGGTAGTGGCAAGGATTAGCGCGGTCAAACAAACTAACTCTTCAGCTTTATTAACAGTATAGATATACTAGATAAAGATACTACCTACTACTCATTAATAACGCGCCTTGCCTTGTTTTCTTCCGAGACGAAGTAAAATGTAAAGAGTTTATCATATAAGGCATAAGATAATCATCTCTTGTTGTTCTTATCGTGTCATCGGCTTATAATTTCGTCTCACCGGCCATTTATCAGATTAATTGTCAATGATGTTCGCTGTCAACGTAATATGGCTCTTAATAAGTTTTTTTTTTTTTTACAAGAAGACGTCTTCCTTTACAGGTTTTGTATTTCAATGTTCAGGTTTTGAACGGGTGAACCGGGAACAATGAACAGGTTTAACAGTAAAATCAAACAAAGATACAAAACACCGGCCAAGTGCGAGTCGGACGCGCACTCGAAGGGTTCCGTATCACAAGGCAAATACCGCCGAAAAAAAAACACGTTTCTTGTCCCACTTAAATTTTTAACTTTGTTTTTATTGTTGTTTTAATGGCAACATTCTGTGAAAATTACAACCATCTAGCTATTACGGATCATGATCGCGAGACAGACGGCCGGACGGACAGACAGCGGAGGCTTACTAATAGGGTCCTGTTGGTAACCCTTCGGGTACGGAACCCATAAATGTATCTATTATCTGTCTTCTTACGATCTTCTTCACACTACATGACGGATAGCTGGAGTGTCAAACTGTGGCTTCTCTAACTTCCCCTATCAGCTGACTATGTTGAGCCTGCAGAAAGTCCTTTACAAGGATACCAACTGCCATGGCAAACCTAGAAATATCATAACCGACTAAGAAGCTCGGTGGGCCGCTGCCAGCACAACTTTTTCCGGTGGGGGTACCCCGATGAGCCGCAGTGGGACTGTGGAGCTACATGTCCCTGAGAATAAACACTTGCACTGTAAAGGAAGACCTTTGCGAGGCCAACGCTAAAATAGTCGAAGTGGCCGAATTCTAGATGGAGCTTTTTAAAACCAATGGAATCATCGATACGACGAAGAAGAATGAGATTCAAAAGAGTTTTTAGGGTTTTAGACAAGAATGACAAAAATTGTGAATGCAAATCTTAAGTTCGCGAAAACCTCCGTGGCACAGCTTCGACTTTAGTGTGATTCTTAAATATAACTAAGACATTATTTTATCGATACTTAAATTAGATGGTACTAAGTTGACAATTTAGAAAAATATACCTTCTACCAAAGAAGAGTTGTTAACCTAGCGTTTAATACTAAACAAGTAAAAATTACAAAAAACACTTTCATAACTCATATTCCTAGACGTACTTTCATTCCACAGCGACAGTCCAAAACTGAACCTTAATTTTTCCTTAAAGTTAAAGTAAAACCAATTTCTAATGTTTGCCATTCACTTAAGTTATTTGCTACTTGAGTTCGGGCTAATGTTTATTTAGTAACCTAATCAACGGGTTTGCAAATATTTTTCGGTACGAGCTTCAGTTTAGAGGTGTTAAGGCAAAGTAAATTAAACGAACTTTTTCGTTTACTTAAACTTAAATAAACATAAGCCATCTTACTAAGGAGCTTTGGATAAATGATTCAATTTCTGTAAATAGGTTTGTACAAACACGTTTACACGTCAATCATATTTTTTTCGGCGTTTCCTATTTAACTAGTCAGAGAAGAAAGGCCGAAACAAACTCAGAGGTCACAGTCTCTATTAAGGTCCAGACATAGTCTTGGTCAGATCATGTGAAGACCATGTAGATTAGTGTCTGAAATGGTCTTTTGAGCAAAGACCCACACAGATTGAGTGGACCCGTCCAATCAGTGCACCAATCGTGCAGCTCAACTCAGAACTTTAGGGGGTATCGTGTGTAAGTGACCTTATGAAGAGAGAGTTCTCAATCTTACCTAAACTTAAATAAACATAAGTCATCTTACTAAGGAGCTTTTGATAAATGATTTTATTTCTGTAAGTAGGTTTGTACGAACACTTTTACACGTCAATCACATGTTTTAAACTAGATTTAAACTAGTTTCGGGATGAGGTCGGCGTTTCCTATCTGACTACTCTGAGAAGAAAGGCCGAAACAAACTCGGAGGTCACCATCTTTTAAAGTTCAGACATAATCTTGGTCAGATCATGTGAAAACCATGTAGATTGGTGTCTGCAATGGCCTTTTGAGCAAAGAACCACACTGATTGAGTGGACCTGTCCAAACAGTGCACGCATTTGTCACTAATCGTGCAGCTCAACTCAGAACTTTAGGAGGTATCGTGTGTAAGTGACCTTATGAAGAGAGAGTTGTAACGACTCAATATAATAATAAATAGGGAAAACGTTATCTGTTTCAATTGTTAACAAAGCTTCGATACACTGCCAGTGTCGCGTCTAAAGCTCTGTCCAAGATTTCGGATTTCTGACTAGGATTTAGTAAATTTTGAAGCAGCTAAATTCAGGAAGAATATATAGAACCCATTGATTCTGCTGATTGGAACATCTATTAATAAGGAGTTGTTGGATTGAAAAAACAAACTGGATTTGAATTTAATAAAACATGTTTTTATACTTGCTTGATTTTATGTATTTTATTTTGTCTTATAATCTTACACACGCTGCTACATCTCTTTATCTTCTCTCCTATCAGTGGTATGTTGCAAGAAATAAGCATCACCTTTGCAGATATTTTTCTGTTCTATTCTTTTCGTGTTTTTATATATTGTATATGTATTTGTGTATGTACATAAATGGCTAAATAAATAAATCTGTCCGATAGCGTTACGAGAACCAACCCTCGCGGAATCTTACTTCGTTCAAAGTACGTCAATATTGTGTTTTTTAGAAACCGGTAATGGTCAGGAATCAAAATATCATATTCTGTATGTTCCAAGACGATATTAGCAGATTTCATGTGTGATTGACGTGGTTACGTTACGAGTATGGGAATCGTTAAGTGGTCACACTGAATTCAGGCCCAGTTGTAAAGAGGTACAATTATTGTCACGAGAACTACAATAGAAATGATACACAACAGGATCCAATCCCCAATAACGATATCTATCGGCATTTAAGTCCGCAATGACGCGGAGGCGCCGCGCTGCGCTGCTCCTCACCTCGGAAGGTCATAGTCTCCCCGATTTATGGAGCACGAAGTCTTTGTAGCACACCGCCAACATTGCCAGCTCGCCACTCTTCACCCGCTAACGGGCCTGTTCTCAACTAAAATACGAATGTGTTCGGAACAACAAACGCATGGATACGCTCCCTATAGCTCACAAATACTTACGATTATGATCTGTTAGCCAATATCTGAGTAATGGAAATTGGTATTCAATGTTAAATCGATTTTACGGTTAAGTATCGTAGGGCATATACTTTTCAATAGCTGGTCGGAATGATGGGGAATATAAGCTGTTAACATTAAAGTTAGATGTAAGATAACGGGTTGGTTTTGAGGGTGGGATAAAAAGTTATGGAGCATAGTTCTGGTCCATGGAAGACGTAAGAGGATATAAGACATAAGCGGTTATCATAAAGCGCTGGGGCTGTCTCGAATACGGTCGTAGTATTATACTGACTCCTTGAAGGCCTCCCACAAGATGGACCGATGACCTTGTGAAAGCCACAGTAATCCGCTGGATGCGAGAAGCGCAGAACCGGTCGAAGTGGAGGAGCTTGGGGGAGGCCTATGTCCAGCAGTGGATGTCTTTTGGCTGAAATGATGATGATGATTATGATTATACTGAGCGATGGCCGTTTTTGCGTGGATGTGACGTAAATATATTTTTCCGCAACCTGTTCTTTTTTGTGTTTGTTTTTCCTTTGCGTCATGTTTACCGCAAACAAACATATTTATTTTCTTCTTTTCTTTCTTTCTAGATAGAGATTGCAAAAATTAATTTGCTTCCTTATAACTTTAATTTTTTTTCTCATAGCAGTTTTTGTCTGAAGCGTCGATGAAGTGACTTACTAGAGAGTGTTTCCTCACCAGGCTTTTTTTTAAATCAAAATCCGTTGATACATCCCCAAAAGGATAGAGATGTGATTAGATGATTCGATATTATCATCCAAAAAACACATGCCAACGTCACCTTTACTCCATCTTCCCTTCCTATCTCCACAAAGCATCCGAAAGTGTCGGTCGGTCTACTTGCGCTAACATTGCAAACGATCGTTCAAGTAAAACAGTTCTCGTGTACCGTATCGAAAGCACTCGTGATCCGACTTAAATGTTGAAATAAACCGATCGGAAATCGAACCTAAATACGAGGATATTTATTGGATCATGCCACTTTAGACTTGCAGAAGGAAATTCTGCGGTATATAGAAATGTACGGCGAATGTTACTTGCTTTACGGTTGTTCTACTCGACTGGGGGGGCATGGTCATGATTTTAACAGTCCATGTTTCCACTGTGATTAAATGACTTGAACAATGAGAAACGGTTTTCATGTTGGCGATTTTTAGTTTCACTTTCAAAATATGATGCTTCCTTACCATTTTGTAAATCCATGGCTTGTTATTTTAGTTTCACTTTCAAAATATGTTGCGTCCTCACCATTTTGTACATCCATGGCTCGTTTTTTACTCATGTGACCTGACCTTCTGTTCCTCTCAATTTTGCTTTTAAGCAAACGAGGTTTTCCCATTATGAAGCTATCAGCGAACAAGTGAAGTTCCTACATGTTAGCCATTTGTCGCCCCTTGCTACGCACAGAGGAGGAATGAAGGTCACGGATGCTACTTAACATGGAAGAGTACTGATTAAGACTTTGTTTTATCAGTCGAATTTTGTCATGGATTAGAAAGATTTGAGAATTGGATTGAATGGACAGATTGCACGGACTGTGAAAAATATAGGTCGGGGAAAAAGTTTTTCCGTATTTTTAACCGACTTCAAAAAGAAGGAGGTTATCAATTCGACATGTTTATATTATTATTTTTTATGTATGTTCGGGCATAACTCCGTCGTATATTGACGGATTTGCAAAATTATTTTTTTGTTCGATAGGGGTTTACTCCGAAATGGTCCCATTAAAATTGCATATAGATCTGATGATGCGTTTCGGAGACAGACAACGGAACGGAGCAAATCAACCGCGAATGTTGCTATCGCATAAGTATGCATTGTTTTGACCCCAAGGATGATGAAATTTCGAATTGGTCTATCGCGGTGGTGGGGTAGGTAACTAAAAAGTGAAAAATAAAAACTTTTTTCAAAAAAATTACAACCGACTTCCAAAAAAACACTACAAAGTGCAAAATAACTTTAATTTCGGAAGGCGGTGACAAATAATTAAAATACACATCCAAAGTCACCGACTTCCGAAATTAAAGTTATTTTGCACTTTGTAGTGTTTTTTTGGAAGCCGGTTGTAATTTTTTTGAAAAAAGTTTTTTATATGTAGAAAGTTGTAGTACATACAATCCTTTTTGCTGAACTGTTTCAATCTGGCTGGTTTTGATACCAATATATCAATGACATTTTATAAAACACTAGCAGTGCTCCGCGGTTTCACCCGCGTAGTTCCCGTTCCCGTGGAAATACGGGGATAAATATAACCTATGTCACCCGGGGATAGTGTAGCTATCAGACATATTTTTTTTTTTTTCAAATCGGTTCAGTCGTTAGTATAGATAAATTAAGAGTAAAAATGATTTCTCACCATTATCCAACGGGTTTTACGAGTTCATACTCGTAAAAACAGTTGGATAATGGTGAGAAATCCAACAAAATTAGTGAATCTAACGAAGAAATTGGATACATTAAGTTTTATTAAAATAAGGGTAAAAGGCGACACATGCCGAAAAAAATATGGGTCGTTTATAGACTTAACGCAGTGTCAGAAAGTTTTTTTTTCTTGAATTCGTGTAATTATTGTTGCCCTACCTAATATTTATGCACAGACATTGGGTGACATCTGCAGTGCTTGCCAATTCAAACATATTGTTTAATTGAAATAAATGCTTTGAGGTTGAGTGAGACAAATATGACGAAAACGTAGACACATATTTTATTCAAAATAATTCAAGTTCTATGCAAAAAAAACCCCAAGGCAATTCTGAACAACAAAAGCAAAACGAAATGCAGAAAATTCTTTCTAAATGACACAGCAAAATCTAAGTAGATACATTATCGAGGCGAGATCGTTGCAAATAAGCTATAATGGATGATGACTAGTCGTATCCGAGGTTTCAAGTGTCATATTACCAGTGGTAACTTTATTTTCCGTGACGGCCGATCTAGCCTTCAGATAGTCACGGTCGTAAGAAAATAAAATGCGAACAAATGAGATTATGTAGCAGTAATGTATGTTGCAGGTTCCGTAGGGTAGTTACATTTGATAAAAATATTTGTGCTCTTTATTTCAGAAAGATGGTCCTACTATACAGCTTTTTCTTCTCATTCTTTTTACTGACGACTGAACCCAAATTACGTTTTTGCAATCCACATTCAAAACGGGACTCTAACGGGATAACTTGTATTAAGTGTAGTATGATCAGTTTATTGATATTGAACGCATTTCAATAATCTATATTGGCATTCTTAATTAAGATGTGTCGATAACTAGTGCTTAAAGAGAATTGTAATAGTATGCAGCTATTATTGGTATCGTAATGGAATATAATAAGCGCTGAGAGCGTGAAGATCTGACCGAAAGATTTCTCGAAAGCAATTTTAGTATTTTAGCGTAAGTTATGGGAGGGATCAGATAATTTCTCGGTTGCATTTCCCGGCGTGTCGATAGAGCTTGTGATTACACACCCCTCGCTCAGTTGCCGACCACAGCGTGTATTGCACACTGTATACGAAATAAATCTATATACCTAAATAAAAAGAAAAGTGCTGACTGACGGACTCGTCAACGCCCAGCCCAAACCCTTGGACCTAGAAAGCTTAAATTTTGAATAGGGGTTCCCTTTATAATGTAGACAAGGAATGAGGAAGGATTTTTCGAAATTCAACCCCTAAGGGAGTTAAATAGGGGATGAAAGATCCGCGCGGGCGAAGCCGCTGGCAAAAGCTAGTGAGTTAATAAAATGTGATTTGTGACCTCGAAACTCAAAATTTGTTGAAAGTTCTTGCATTGTCAGATCAAAAACTTCAGAGGCTGAATGGTGGGACTTCCTGAAAATATGTGTTTTACGGTCCATAAAATAGATTAATTGCAATTCAATCTAGTTACTAAGTTTGCTCGACAATTACTATGATCTCCTAATACTGGCACTATTTGCCTGAAAGGAGGATCCAATCACAAAAATGTTATTTATACCCATACTGTTGTTACCAATAAATCATTTTTATTTATTTATTTATGATAAGTATAACATTCACATAAATCTGATTCTGAATTCTGAAAATTCATGTAACTATGCCATGGGTTTTTTTTTGGGTGGGAAATCATCAAATAACTTCTTCCGCTCTGGGTGGAGCAGGAGGGCGTGTCAGACTTTAACTGACTAAAACCCGCCCGTGTTGGCGTGAGCCAGGGGCGGCAGTATCTCTTTCAAACAACCTGCACCCCTGGCAGGCATATCGGCCCTTGCGGACTCCACCAGTTGGTGCTGACATCTCTTTGAGGCGCGCGTGGAACACAACGCGCCGTCGACCCGGGCTTGGTCGACGGCGCGTTGTGTTCCAACGTGGTGACTAAGGCCGTGAGGGTGCATTACTGCCTCTCCCTCACGTGTGCCGCTTCCCTCTTCGCGAGCATTACTGCTTCGCAAAAGGAACTATGCAATGGGTTGCGTCTACGCTTGCCCGTTCATAAAGTGTAATTTGTATATACCTATTTGTATCTACATCTTATTTTTAATAGTACATGGGTTTCCAACAAACACGTTTGTTTCCGTTGACCTAAACTGCCTAATTATCAAAGTGAAATGTTAGATCCTACCGTTATACGTAAATAAGAAATTAATGTATTTTTTGTCTATTGCTAATGGATTTTAACTGTCGTAGTTTAATAATTACAAAATGTCCAATATATCTTGACCCCCGTCTAAAAGGGGAAAAAAAGTTTACGTGCAGAATTTGGACTTCTGTGGGTTTTTGTCTTAGCAAGCAGTGCCACCACGTGAGGCCAAGATTCATTGGTTTTGTACGTTCGTGGTATTTAGTGTAGTGGATTTGCAAATGACGTTAAGACAGGGTCTGTCACTTGCCGATTAGGGTTAAGGAGCCAAATGTTGGCCTTATTTTACTGGCTACTTAAACAATTAATTAACAGTCTAATGAGATTTGAGACACACTTTATACTTATAGCAGGTGGAGTGTCTGTGTACTAAGTGGTGGGCCATCTGGGTGACTACAGTTGTATCTTAACCTTTAACTGATCGCGAAGAAAGACCATAATAATGCGCCATAATAATTTTAATTGTGAGTCTGCGAATTTAAATCTGGAACTTTTTTTACCCTCTAGAACACATTGAACTTGATACAAATCTAAATCCAACTTTTTACCAACTCAATCAACAACTATACTGGCCTTCAATAAATAACCGTTAGCCAGTAATTGGCCATTTTGCGATCTGTCAAACAAAAACATCGTGGACAGTCTTTAAAATCTTTTTTACAACTTCTCACAAATCCGTTAATCCGTAAATAGTTATGTGTCGCAATCAATCAACGGTTTTTTAGGTAATAATATTTTTTGTAAGTACGTTGACATTGTAATAAAAAATAAAAAAACTCCATACTTTATCATCGTCTCAAAGACTAGTACTTAATCCTAGTAATGCGCACGCGTTTCACGACCACGAATAATTTCCATCGCAGAAGCTATAATTAAAAAGCTTGCATTTTACAACGAAATCAGAGATGCTCTGAAGTCTGAAGCTGTGTTGTATTTATGCCCCCAGAACCTGATACAGTAAATAAATATTTCAGTAACTCGAATTGCATTCTAAGAAGTGATCTGAGCTCGTTCGATATCGTAGCATGAGTTACTGAGGCGTCAGCTACTAACGTGTAGCTTTGTTTATCTCTTTGTGTTCCTCCCCGTTCACTCGCGTATTGAGTAACGAGAAATAATCGCATGACTAATTGAAATCATACACAGTAATTCGTCATGTTATCCAAGCGGTTCTTTTTCTTGAACTTGCACGCACACTGATTATGACAGAAATATGGATTTGCTCAAACCGTTCCATATATGTCAGTGTTCCAAACGAATTGGTGCATATTTGTCATGTTTATTTGATTTGTAATGCTGCTTGTATTTGTGAATACTGCTTGAATGTAAACAGAATATATGTACTGGCAAGACAGTTTGGATTTATATTTACTTAACGTGTTATTGATTGATCGCAGCTCTTAATTGGAAGGCTATCGCCCTTTATTCTTGGAGCTCCAGCTGCGTATGCTGCTTATCTTCAGGTGACGTATAGTCTAAAGTCTTTATTGTCAACATTAATACACGTGTACTGTATATGAATTAATTTGTCGTATCTACTACTGAGTACAAAAATGTAGCAGTTAGATATAGAATAGATTCAATCTGAACGCATTCTGAAAATAAAATCAATTTTAGTATCTATGTGAGCATACAAAAACATGTTATCACAGCCAGAGCTTATACGGTAAGCGCAGAATTATATCTCCCTGCAGATATTGATTCTCCGCAGCCATACGAGAAAATAAAATTACAATAAAACTATTAGACGGTATGGCTTTCTCTACAAATTTGTCTCCAAGTCTTACGAGTGTACTTCCATATGAGGTAGCATCGGCTAACGCGATATGACGCAGTGGTGCGAAGCTCGCTAGAGGACGTGTTCGTCGATAGGGCGCTGCGCCGGCGCCGCCGTATTTATGGCGCTGCCTTGCTCACGCGCACCATGTTATGTTGCTGATAAACGCTATCTAAAAGTAAAAAGAGACACAGGTGCGTGGATTTTCAAAATGATTTCAAATGTAGCATAAATGGAAAATGTAAAGGGCTTTATAATCAGTTTCTAAATATCTAACTCATGCTGGACATAAACTTTCGCTAAATACTGTTATTAAAACAGAATAATGGTAGATTGCTGCTGAAGACAAGCTTTCAGGCTTAATACTACAACGTTTATTAATAGGGTTAAAGGTAAGAGGAGAAATCAACTTTCCCGGAGCAAATAAAAGCAAGAATTATATTGCAATTCTGAATCATTGACAATAAAAAATTATCGACCTTTCGGAATGGCACGAGGCGATAAAACAATAAGCAATCGATACTTTTTGCTGTGTATATATTTTAAAGGTCCGGTAATATAGATAGAGTTTATGGTTTATGTAAGAGAAGTAAGTACTAGAAATGATTTTCCTGAATAAGTTTGACTGTGTGTTGGTAAATACAATATTTTATTTACCGGATTCTATACCTACAGTTACCATACTGATGAATGCTTTTGGAGCCAGGTAGGTCACATGAATAATATTTATCACAACTGTCTCAATTAATTAATGCACATTTTCAATTATTTTAATAGGCACATCTAGAGTAGATGGCAACCCACCAAAATACTTAACATTTTGCAGAAATTGTATAATTTTCTTAGAATTTGCGAAATAATAATTGGAGTTGCCATTATTGCTTAACTTGTTCTACATAGCCTGGATGTTACTGGGTTAAATATATTGTCAGGGAACAGCCAATCTCAGATCTTAATTGTACTTAGAAAAATGATGCTCTATTGAACTGGTAAACTGAATCAATTTATCTATAGCGAGTCACGTAGGTTGATCTTGCTACTGCTTTTGGCAAAGTAGTGGTAACCTAACCTACTGAGGTTTTTAATTGTTGTTCTATATGGCAGGGTAAAGTTATTAATTACTCACATTTTATGATAAAGTTAAACATGATTACCTACCCATAGGTGAAACGTTACTTTTTGATAATTTGTCTCAATAGCTACGAGATCGTCAATAAATATTCATGCCGTAGATGAAAGATCAGTTAGTCAGCAAAGTTGGTATCGAGGCTAATTGTCTAGGGAGCACTGAACGTGCTTAAGTACCTATTGTCCCTCGACGAGGTTTTATTGATGCATCCTCAGGTCTTAATAACTTTGTATCACCAGACATTATGAATAAAAATTCAAGCTGGTAATTAAAATTGGCAGTGGTGGCTTGTGTTGGCCAGTGGTAACTGCACTGTACTAGTTGCTGGTCATAGGTTCGAACCCAAACTCGAGCTTTACTTTGTGTTTACTGTCACCACTGCTTTCAAAACGGTGAAAGAAAACTTTGTGAGGAAACAGGCATGTCCTAGAACCAAAAAATCCAAGACATGTGACTGGATTATGACAGCCCATTCCCTTTCAAAAGGAAGAGGTCTGTGTCCTAGCAGTGGGAACATTATAGGCTGATTATTATAATTAAAATGTAACTCCCAATACCGACTTGCACCGGTATTCAAGACGGTTAAAAAATCAACAAGCTAAAAAACATCAGTGCTAAAATAAATTACGTATATAAATCCCTTACCACGTGTAGTGACGTTATCTTACGGGTTCATCAGAGCGAGTGCGTGCGCCGAGTGTATCGTTTGTTTGGACATGTAAGGTGTCCGGGTACCTCGGTTGGGACATCCGGCACTTCGCGTGACATCCTCGCATTATTTCGCGAATCTCACCACACTTGTAGGTCTTCTTGTTAGTGGAGTGTGTGCTGGAATGCCAGGACGCCATATGCGAGTATTTATAGAGATATAATGTATGGAATATGTTTTTAACATTGAAAAAGAACGACCCTTGGCACGAACATTTATTTATTGAAGACGAGGTGACAATAAGGGGGTATGCTTGGAAAGCTGGTGGTGAGTGCCCTAGGAGCAGTCGTCGTATTGTTTTTTGGCCCTGATAAGGACTGTTGTTTCCATGTGGTGTAAAGATTAGCACCATCCCATTTCTTCCCGTGGGTGTAGTAAAAGGCGACTAAGGGACTTATAGAGAATGGGCAGCAGCGTTCTCCGTGCATTTTGTGAACATATTGCGATCGCCAACCCGCCCGGTAAGCGTGACGATTATGGCGTATTATGTGCTTGGGGGAAGCTTAGGTATGTCCAGCAGTAGATGTCTTTCGGCTGAAATGATGAATGATGAAGGACTGTTAAAAAGTGTTACACCGTGGTGAAAGGATTAGTCAGCTAGACTCAGCGTTACCGAATGCTGTTCAGGGGGCGCCGGCGGTTTATGTCGCAGTAGGTACGACGAATGTTACCGCCACTCGGTGCGGCTGCGCCTCGGATGACCAACGTGGCCACATACTGGGCTCAAACTATGTATTTAAAAAAAACCAGGAAGAGCATCATCGACACGAAAAGAAGAAGAAGCTCGGACATCAGGATGTACACACGGCTACACATCAAGCTATACATTTCCAATATAAGCTGATCTCGCAATGTATAAGATTTCCGCACAAAGCGAGATCAGCGTAAACTGGAAATGTATAGCTTGATGTGTAGCCGTGTGTACGTAACATTTGTGTAACTTCACTTGTTAGCTTCTTTCGTTCTTACTATTATTTTTTATTTTTTTTGGTTGGGAAATCATCAAATAACTTCTCCCGCTCTGGGTGGAGCAGGAGGGCGTGTCAGACTTTTACTGACTAAAACCCACCCGTGTTCCTTCAGTAGCCCGTATGCCAGGGGCTGTGGTATCTCTTTCAAACAAACCCGCACCCCTGGCAGGCATCGGCCCTTGCGGGCCCCATCATTTTTTGTGCTAACATCTCTTTGAGGCGCGCGTGGAACACAACGCGCCGTCGACTTGGGCTTGGTCCTTACCGGTCAGCGCGAGCTACCCATTACTCGCCGTCCGCAAGCTCATGCCTACGGTGGCCGGAAATCGGCCTGGGATTCCCGACACCCAGGGCGTCTCCGTATCCTGCGGCGGCTAGGGTCGCGAGGGCGTATATGCTGCCTCTCCCTCACGTGCGCCGCCTCCCTCTTCGCGAGCATTACTGCTTCGCTGAAGGAGGTGACGGCTCCCCATGCCCTCTCGCTCCGTACCATGGCCTGGACCAGGTCCGGACGCGAGAGATCGCCGCCGCCGATCGCCTCCACGAGGACACGGCGGTGCTCCGCCCAAGCCGGGCAGACCGCCACCGTGTGCTCCACCGTGTCCTCAGGGCGATCTTCGCAGTGGAAACACCCGGGCGTTTCCTCCCGCCCTATCCGAAACAGGAACCTCCCGAAAAAACCGTGTCCGGTGAGGACCTGCGTCAGGCGGAAGGTGAGGACGCCATGCCGCCTCTCAAGCCACTCCTCAAAGAGGGGACTTACCGCCGCAATCGTGGCGTGCCCATCGTTCTTACTATTAAGAACTAACTCTAACAAGTATGTCTCTTTCCTATGTCGCAAGTATTTTTCGCTGGCGAAACGTTATGCGGTGACTGTATTCTTTTTGTGTGATGGATGTTACTGTACATAGGGGATCGGAATTTCCCGCACATTCAGGGAAAATACATTGTGTGTCAAGAAAATAATACACATCATCTGCCTAGCCTTTTCCCAACTGTGTTGGCGTCGGCTTTCAGTCTAACCGGATGCAGCTAAATAAATAATACACAATACTAAGTAATGTCTGACTGTTTGTTTGAAGAAATATTCCAATTCCAACGACAAGAGCAGTTAGTATTTCGTCAACTCTTAAATACTCACATACAAAATTTTCGCAAAAGCAGAGTCAAAGTGAATATTTCTGTAAAAACTACGTTATTGGTTCGGTTTTCCCGTTATTAAAGCTTCAAGCGTAATACAATGAGTCAATGACGCATATGGACACAAAATAGGATGGTCTACGTGCTTCTTTTCTTATAGGTATCTAAAAAGGCGATTTAAATTTAACCATTGACGTTAGAATCAGTTCATGATCAAGGTAGGAAGCTGTTAATCAATCAATCCAAGAATTCTGGGATTTTTTAGTATTAGCACGCTTTTACGAAACTGACGTAGTTGTCTACCAGTAGCTACCAATCCAGGAAGATTATAAATAGTGAACTTTTTCATTGGTTTTCTCGATTCATAATATTAATATGCGCGTAGGTATCGTATGGAGTTTAAAGGTTCTCACAGTTTCCATAGAAATTGTTCTACTAGAATCGTGTTGCGCTGTCGCGTCGCGCCTATCGGCAGGACCCGTAAAGCTTCAAGCTAAAACGTGTTTATTTATTTATTGATTTATTTAAGGAAAAACAAACAGTAGCACAATAAGAGATAGACACAGTGCACTCTCAATGGTTACGGATTGGTTTACGGCAAATAACCTAGTACTTAATGCCAAGAAGACAAAGTGTGTAAAATTCGCCTTACCGAATGTTAGAAATCTTGGTCCAAACATCGTGTTAGATAATGAGGTGCTTGAAACCGTAGACTCGACAGTTTTTTTGGGCATAACAGTAGATGCTAAACTTCAGTGGGGCTCACACATATCAAGCCTAGCGGGAAGGCTCCGTTCGGCCGCCTATGCCGTTAGAAAAGTAAGACAATACACTGACGTTGAAACAGCTCGGTTGGTTTATTTCAGTTATTTTCATAGCGTTATGTCCTACGGCATTCTGTTGTGGGGCAAAGCCGCTGATATTCAAAATATTTTTGTTCTTCAAAAGCGAGCTGTTCGAGCAATTTACCAACTGGGTGCTAGAGTGTCCCTAAGAGATTTTTTTAAAGATATCGGTATTCTCACGCAATTCATATTCGCTAACATCTTATATATTAGGCAAAATATACACTTATACACTAAAAACAGTGATATTCATAATATTAATACTAGAAATAAGGATAAACTACGTGCTCCCTTTCACCGGCTTCATAAGGTTCATAACTCATTTGTTGGGCTTGGTATAACCTTTTATAACAAGCTTCCCTCTTCTTTGTTAGATTTACATTTTAGTGCGTTTAAAGCCAAAGTAAAATCCAACCTTTGTTCTAAGGCATACTATTCTATTAACGACTACTTAAACGATAAGAATAGTTGGTCGCTGTGATTAACTCAAGACAATGTTTGTGTTCTTTCACCAGAATTAGCTTACCTACTGACAGGTTGTATGAATTACATTCATATACTTAATTGTTTATTTTATTAGACTCTTTAAATCATTTTATTTTTTACTATTGTATTGTACAGTATCAAGTTCTTCTAACTGAACAGACAGCTGTGCTGCTGGGGAGTTTGTTGCGCCACTTCTTCTTCCCAGCTAAAGCACTAGGAAGTGTCGAAGGGTGGGCGTTTTGGAGGGACTGTCTTATGTTTTCTTTTTTCTTTTTTTTGACGTTCGAAAAGTGCTGACTCTCAGCCTAGTTTGAATAAATGACTTTTGATTTTGATTTTGATTTTTTTGACATAAAATTATCTTAAATATTAAGTTTTGAACAATTATGCTACCCACTACGTTCTCCACAGATTACAATTAAAGTATTTAAAAAACTAGCTAGTAACAGAGATACTATACCTATACAATACAACAGTCATTGTCAAAGAACAACAAGTGACTGGATTTTAATTAATAAAAGAAAATAAAGGAAAAACTAAATTAAAGTAAATTAAAAGAAAAAGTAAAGTTACGTGCGTACATTATTAAATATTGCGCTATTTTAAATGACTTTGCAGATCCTTTAGGGTTGCTTGGATTTGCTTCTTAAATACATGTTTACTAAGAAAAATAATGTCGATTGAATTAAACTCATTGTTACCTATATGTGTCCACCAAACGATGAAGTGGTGAACGCGAGCCAGCGTTGGTTTTACAAAGGCTAGTAGCAAATAGACGTCGAGTGCGCACTTCACGCACGTGAACTGTTCGAGGAACCAGGTAACACAGACTCCCAACTAAGTCCGGACAATCAGTTGTTTTAGCTTTAAGCTTTACGGACACAAAAAACAAATCATAGAAAACAATACAAAATCTATATAAATAAAATATAAAATAAAAATATGTACAGACAGCGTCTAAAACATAGGGTCGAACAGAGTGTTCAAGTTGATCTCAACGACTAAAACAATTTAACTTTATCTAAACTAAATTGGATAAAGTTCTTGTCAGAATTACAGTTGTCGTGTACGGTCTTCATTCTGAAACAATCCTTGTGTCATTGAGTTAATATTTTAATTTTCGTAGTTATTTACATAATTTTGAACAGTCTCTTATCGTCCCGATGTTATTGACGCTGACTGTACCTTTTTCGTGTCTGTCTGTGTGATTGCGTTGCTCTTCTAAACAACGTAACGGATTTTGATGCGGTTTTCACTATTATTTAGAGAATTCATTCCGAGTTTATGTGTATGTAACATTAATATTAAACTTCCATATATAATAAAGAAATCTCGGTATTTTGTCAAGTTCTAACAATTGTGCGAAGCAGGAACGTTAAGGATACTTGCTTTGATTCAGGTATATAATCAAAGGATAAATGATTTTGGATACTTATCATAATATTTCTTCTATCATGTTCCTCTAACCTTATGCTCGTAAACAGACAACCAGAATTTTAAAAACAGTAGGAGCAACTATGAATATTTTATAAGTTATGTCTAAATTATTTAGCATGGCTGGTCATGAATACTCGTCTGCTAATATTTGAAGAGAATTTAAATACTTCCATAGTTTTTTGTTAAACTTTAACCTTGTGCAATTGGTTAAAAAGTCTGCAATAACAAAGTTATCAGTTAGACAAACAGGTTGGTTTGCGCTATTCATAAAAGTATTCAAATATTTACATAGTTATTACATAAAACCAGAAAACGTTTACCTAGTCCAAACTTGCATTTTTGCCAAAAATAACTTTAAGTTAAGCAATATCCCTCTGTATTTGAGGTCCCGTCAAGTGTTACATATATTTTGACATTTCAAGTAAATTCTTGTATAGTCGTATTTAAAGACATGAGTACATTATAATACTTCTATAAAGAGTAAAAATAATTAAGGACCGCTACTTTAATCACACGGTTGAACTGCGAAATCGGTAAGAAATAATTTCCTTTTTGGAGTTCCTTACAAGTATCGGAACTACTCTCATAACATTGGCCAAAGTTTTATTTTGAGGATGGGAAATCATCCACTAACTACTGACTGCATCAAATAACTCCTCCCTCTCTGGGTGGAGCAGGAGGGCGTGTCAGACTTTTACTAAAATCCTCCCGTGTTCCTTTAGATGTCTGTGTGCCAGGAGCCACGGTATGGAGTGTAATTGTGGTGCTGTCCCACAAACATTGGGGCATTTAATATCTTGTCTAGCGTGTCTGCATACTGCAGGCGTTGATGAACGCTGCTGAAAGTGCCAAGCTTGTAGCCAAATTTTGGGCTGACTGTATTTAGATTGCTTTCGACACACTAAGAAGAAGAATAGGCGAAAATTCAGCGCGCGAAAAAACCGCCGCGATTTTATTACGCTCGTGTGAACGACGACTAAAACACAGTTCGATTTTGGACGGGCTGAGATACACTGTTGAATTCTCAATGCTCGATTTAAAAACAAGCGTTAAAAATTCAGTGCGCGAAAATATCAAGCCGCGATTTTATTCCGTCCGTGTTTATGTCGACTTACACTTTCAGTTGGCTTTAAAACCATTTACCTACTTAAAACTTCATTAAGTTACTCTGTCTGAATGGATTAGCATGAAAGGTAATTCAGTTCGAAAATATGAATGGAAAAGTTCTGCGGAACCATTAATTATCCTGAATGTTTATCTTAACAGGTAATTTGCATAATTCAGTCCATGTACCTGATGGTCTGATGGAGATAAATGCACGTGCGATGACCCGTCCAAAAACAGTCGACAGTAGAAATTAGGCCAAGTCTGTCACAAAAAAGCTACCCGCTTTTTCGGTGTGGAAGCTGTGATTGGAAGATAATTAATGTAAATAAAGATTAGCTTTAAAAGTTGTTTTTTAATTGCGGTTGTTTATTTGGAACGTTTTGGTTTTAATTTATTTGGTTCTAGATTTTAAAATTCCAAGTTACAATTTTTAAAACACGATGGCCGGGTTTTAGCCGTGTTTAGTTACTATGATTAAAATGCATATAAATATGTATGTACTAGCTTCCGCCAGCGGCTTTGCCCACGTGGAAGTCGGAAACTATCCCGCGGGCACGTAGAAACTACCGGGATAAAAAGTGTCCTATGTGTAAATCTAAGTTACAATCTATCTGTGTATCAAAGGAGATGGAAAACGGTGGGTCCAAATGTGATAAGTTGAGATATGCTCCTGTTGTTTTCGTTTTATTCTGTTTTTGTAAGTTTCTATGATGTGTTAATTTATAAGTATAAAAATATTTATTTACCTATGCTGAAACTGTTTGTACTCCTCGTCACTTGTCCTTAAAGGTTCATTAGAAAACCAGCGTCAGACAGCATCTGTCTGGCATTAATGCTGAAATGAACCTTTTTGGCGCAGCCGTGAGGCACATATTATAGTACCTAGCTATTTATTTTCACTTTTTTTTGCTATTTATTTTGTGTTACACGAACTGTGTCCAAATAAACGGTATTCTTTCTTTCTTTCTTTATATGATCTGAAAAATTAGTCATATTTTTTTTATCTTAGAATATGAAAAATCAGCTCAATTCTCAATCTGGAAGCGGAGAAATATGAGAAAAATCAATTCCGTGAGATTATCGATTGAGTAATCGATTACACAGTTACGAAAATAAAACCTATGCACTAAATAATCAACTCAAAGTAATTAAATGCACTATTTATACTAATATGCAATATACTGAATATAATTAGTCACATTAATAAATAAAATATCAATTAGTTACTGAAAAACCAATATAAATGTATCGATTTCATATCGATTAAAATCAGTCTTCTATTTTTAGCCTATGTCACTGGCATGACAGCTGACTGACATTGACACTAGACAGTTGCCGACATCATTTTTCACGACCACTGTTTTGTATTTTACGGATTCCAGCCCTGCCTACCTTGTTCGACCCTTGCTTTCACACTGGATTCGGTGTCCAGTGTAAAAGCAAGGGTCGAACAAGGACACTCACACGTTTCACTTTTTTTTTTTTTTTTTTTTGGGAAATCATCAAATGACTTCTCCTGCTGAGTAGAGCAGGAGGGCGTGTCAGACTTTTACTGACTAAAACCCACCCGTGTTCCCTCAGTAGCCCGTATGCCAGGGGCTGTGGTATCTCTTTCGAACAAACCCGCACCCCTGGCAGGCATCGGCCCTTGCGGACCCCACCAGTGGTCGCTGACATCTTTGACGGCGCGCGTGTGGAACACAACGCGCCGTCCCGTCTACCACTTTTCGGCCGCAGAGGATAGGGAGAGCGGCTGACGCTATACCGACACTCCTCTTCCCCTGCGGCCCCACCGCGTCCGCCATCAAACGGTGGCGGCCCCGTCCAGGCCACGGAAGGGAAGAGCGCTGCTCAGAAGCACCGGCACTCCTCCTCTACCGCAGCCCGTAACCCTCAGCCGCGATGCCTCCCATTCGACATCGCGGCCCACCTCAGTTGCGGTGCACCTCACCGCAACCTACTTTTTGGCCGCTACGTCGTCGGCTTTGAGGCAAAAGCCCTGACGAGCGGCCCCACCTTTGGGTTCCTCTTGGCTTCACCGTGGCCGGAATCCACGGTTACTGAGCCCCCCCGCAACGACAATGCGGGAACCCACTCGGGGGGGACACGTTTCACTTGAAATTGTTATTAACTACATACCTGTTACGTTCTTTCTGTATTCTGAGCCTGTTACCTACCTATGACTTATACGAAGTCATTGACGTTCATTCCTATGATTTTTCAAACATTTTCTACTAAATATAAATTATTTTGCACTTCATGAATCAACTGTTAGTTAAAGATTGTAACATAACCTCACTTTTACTTAATCTCTTATTGCTGTTCTCAGATTGACAAAATCCGCAGAATTTTCAGTGAAAGATTGTTAATATTCATGCTATTAATTGACACCACTTTCATCTTTTTACATCCAGGTCCAAGATTGTATGAAATCGTTTCAGTCTCCTTTCATCCATATCCGTTAGCCGTTTTTGCGTGATTGAGTAACAAACTTCCAAACATCTTCACAAAGTTTCACATTTATAATGAATATTATATTTAAGGAAGTAGAATAGTAGGATATTTTTTGATGAATGAGTACATGTTTCAGTTTCAAGGATAAATTTTGGGGGTTAAACATATCCAGACTTTCTAAAGATACACAAACATAAGCAGGGTTATTACTATTAATACAGGGTTATTGGAAAAACACAAAAAACCTCTTAAGAGGTCATTGTACTCATCATTATGAACAACTTTGACTGTGGGACCAAAACTGAAATCGCGAAAACAAAATCAGCTGCTCCCTACATTTTGATGGGTTATAAGAACATACTCGTAAATGTAAGGAACAGCTGTTTTTTTTAATGAGTACAATGACCTCTTAGGAGGTTGTTGATGTTTTTCCAATAATCCTGTACCCAATATATCATGTTCCCACTACTGGGACACAGTCCTCCTCTCTGTGTGATAATCCACCACGCAGGCCTAATGTAGGTTGCTAGATGTCACATGTCTTTTAATTTATGGTTCTAGAACATACTGGTTTCCTCACGATGTTTTCCAGCACCGTTTGGAGAGCAGTGGTGATGAACTAACTCACACAAAGTAAAGTGTATATCAGTGTTCGTACTCCTAAGTCGGGCAATTCCAGTCAAGTAAAGTTAAGAATAAATATTAGTATTATTGGCCTAATAGGATTCCCCTGTACCATTATTGAGACACATCATTCTCGTTGCTGACAAAGATCGTAAAAGTAGGTACCTTCCATACAATCTGTAATTTATTCCCAGAGCTTCCAATACGGCCTTCGAAGAAAACTCTAAGACCGGGTGGTATCATTTCCGTAATTGGAAATGTAATTACCTAATTGAGCTAATAACGTTTCTTACTTCATACTCATACTTTGAACGGTACCCCGATCTAATTAACACATTTGAATTAACGTTAAACCATTAAAACAAATTTAATCACAATCCAATAAAATGTTAAACTGATTACTATTCGTCATTAATATATTCACGAGATTTAATCAGCGTCGATAATATTATGAATACGAATTTCTACAAGCATATCCACATTCCTCATTACTGTGAAATTTCTTTGCGTTACATAACTGTTACACTGAATGCATAATATAATTTTCCTGTTTAGCATAAAACGTGTTCTTATACTTCACGGATCGTTAAATTATTGATATTTTATTATTTCTATGTTAAGGCTTCCGCAGACAGGCGTGACGCGATAGCGCAACGCAACTCTATTAGAATTATTTCTGTGGCAAATCAATGTAAAGTTTACGGTGGGCCTACGCCGCGCCGGCGTAATGCACGGAGTAAACGTTAGAAACGTAAATTCGAATGATTTTTAAATTGAAAATACTTGTTTCGAACATCCTAATAATCCTACGATAGAATATTGACACACAAACAAACATGCTTACAAACATACAGGTGAACCTAATAAAAGCGTGTTAATTAAAATGTGAATGTTTGTATGTTTATTACTCAACCACGGAAAAATGACCGAATGAATTTGGATGAAATTTGGCACACATATAGATTAAAGCCTGGATTAATAGATAGGATATTTTTATCCCGGTGGTACGTTCTTGTGGGATAATTTTCAACTTCCACGCGGGCGAAGCCGGTGGCAAAAGCTAGTAATATATATTTTGCTTTAAAACTTTATTCATACCTCTGGGTGATACTTACTGTACCTGTCGCAAAAATCAAAGTGCTATGCGATATAATATGCGTTGTATTTAGGTATCGATTCAATAATCGTCCGAATTTACGTTTCGTTCGGGCTGGGGTCACGAGACGTAAGGTCCGTAACATATCGTACCAATCGTAGATCTCGTAGCATCTACCAATTTTTCCAGGTAAGGATAACCATTTATTGTTCCAGTAAAAGACTGTGACCAGACAGTAACTCATGCGGCATAATCATCACATTCACAAGTTCGCGATAAACTGACCTAATTTCTTTAAGCCAAATATAGGTACTGTACGCCTGCACGAGCCTTCGCCGCTTAACCGAAAATAAATTGAAAATTAAGTGAAGACACGGACTCGATAAAAACTCGTTCGTGTACAACGGAAATTAGTTTCGAATTTTTTTCGTCCTTTTTTATTTTGCGGCGTGATTAAGATCGGGTGGCTACCGAATAAAATCCCCGTTGGTTGGGTAACAGGATCCACCGCGGGGACTCTTCAGGCACCCGTCGGGATGGATGAACACAATCGTATTGTTACTATAGTAGGTGCAGCGTGTATTGACAGGAGTATGGAGTCTATTTACTCATATAAGAAGACCATTCATCATCATTCATAATTTCAGCCGAAAGACGTCCACTGCTGGACATAGGCCTCCCCCAAGCTCTGCCACTTCGACCGGTTCTGTACTTCCCGCATCCACCGGACTCCTGCGGCCTTCACAAGATCATCGGTCCACCTTGTGGGAGGCCTTCCAACTTTACGTCTTCCGGTACGCGGTCGCCACTCCAGAACTTTTCGGCCCCATCGGCCATTTATTCTGCGAGAAATGTGCCCTGCCCGCTGCCACTTAAGTTTGGAATAATGTAAGAATAAGCTTAATTTTATCTACTTGGGAAATAATAACGTAGCTGGAGAAAGTGTAGGATGTGGTGCTGATGAGGGTGAGGCTATGAAATTTTATTTAGCATTCTAATAGTGGGATACTAATATTATTAAAGTTCGTATGGTGGTTACTCAATAACGCAAAAACGGCTGAACGGATTTGGATGAAATATGACACTCAGATAGTTTATAAGCTGCATCATCCCAGTGGTATGTTCCCGTGGGATAATATATTCCGACCGTAACGCGGGCGACACTGCTGGCCAAACTAGTACAGAAATATATAAAGAAAAATTGGTTGATTTATTACAGAAACATTTGTGCGTATAAAAGTTGCTCTTTGCAATATTCCATCGTGGTGTATTATGCTTATCTAATTAACTATTAAAGTATCAAAGATTTGGAAAATGGCTCCCCGACGAATAAAAAATAAAATATAAGAAAAAAGACTACGTAATCAATACAATTTATTTTGCATGAAGTATTTTTAGTAACTAACTAATTAAAAAATATATTAAATAACTAAATCACGTTTTTGACCCAGAAACGTGCTGGGACTAGATTTTTATGTAGTAGCTGTATTAATTCTAGATACTTAAATAACCGAGGCAATTCCAATAATTGTTTTAAGTAATATTAGGTACATAACACACATGACGGCTTCGAGAATTACATAATTTCCTTCGAAAGAATGTTTACTTTGAAGATTGAGCTCTTCTCTGAAATCTATTTGCTTTGGTAACACGATATCCATTATTTTTGTGAAGGGGACGAATATGATCCTTGCTATTAAAAAAGCTCTCGAGTCTATGGGATTCTCAGTAGCTGTCGATTCCCAGAATGACAACTTGTTGAAAGAGTACTTCTGCTACTATACATATACTATTCATATTTTTCTGGGGTAAGTAATTTACTAAATTGGCAACATTTCAATGTGCGATACGTGAAACCGCATCTCTGTGCCACTTTTCATGCTCCATATTATAACGATAGTTAACTGTAACCTTATGTGCCTATTAATAAAATATGATGAGATTACAAAAAAAATAAGTAGGTATATTTCAGTAGGATTAAAGTCATGAAAATCCTACTAATATTATAATCCTACTATTATTATTATAATTGTGAAAGTTTGTATGTTAAGGTATTTGGATGTTTGGGTTGAACGGATTTGGATGAAAGGCACACAGGTAGTTTACATACTTGATTAACACATATGATAGGTACTTTTTATGCCGGTAGTTTTTTCCTGTGGTGTGATTTCCGATAGTCACGCGGGTGGCGCCTCTGGAAAAAAGATAGTCAATAATAAAATGGTGTCACCAATAAAATTATATTTAATAAATAGTAAAAATAACAGAATTGTAATTGCGATAAAGACGTGGGCGTGACTAATCAGTTATCTAATACAGATTTGATAAGATTTATTAACGTTTTGTGGGTCAAACTGATAACCTGCTTACTAATAATAATATTTTGGATGGAAATAAACACTGTGACGTATGATTTCTACGTCAATTTGAAAGTAAGTTATGTATTGTGCAATTTGCATCAGTTTCTTACCCTAATCGAGTTCTACGTCGATTATTACTACGGGTTCCAACATCTAAGCGTCTGTGATTAGAAATAGTACTCATGCATGTTTTAAAATTACGAGATGTAGGTAGGTAATCTATAAAGTTGCACTGTGAAAATAACATAGCTTAGTAACGCTTTGGATCCGTTAGAAGCATTTGCAAGCTTCTTGATAGCAAGAAATCTTTTATTCATTGTCTAGTTAGGTTCCCGCATCAATTGTTTTGGGCCTAGGAACTTCTTTCAAACTGTTTTGTAAGACAATAACCTAATTGATTTCCTACTTGTTAAAATTATCAGTTATTCATCAATTTGAATTTAATTTCGATTTGCAATGTCACCAATTTTTCACTACGCATTACAAATTTTAATTTAATTAAATATTGCCGCTTAGGTATTACTAAGTGAGTTAGCTTATTTTTCTGATTTATTGTTTTATGCATGTGAAGTTGTTTATCTTGGTTATTGTTGCTTTGTAATTTAATTTTAACAATGTGTTAAATATGTCACTGTATTCGGTAAGAACCATTCTTGGTAAAACTAATAAAATAAATGAATACAAATCTATTATTTTAGCATGAACTTCAACTAGGACTTAATTTCACATGCCACTATTCGTTAGGCCTATTATAAGGCTCAAAGGCTCAAACCGCAAAGAAGTCTTACAATTTCCACATGCATCGTCTGCCTCGCATCTAAGTTTACATTTTTATTTTGACGCCTTTAAACTTACTGCGCTTCTACAATGTTGTGTACCAGATTTCCAGCCAGTATTCAAGTTTCGTTTTAAATTCCATTGCGATTTTTCTAGCATATGTTCCTTTGATGTTTTCTACTCGTGACTTGGCAACACAAAGGATTGTAAATCCAAATGTGAAACAAGGTGTTCCATGTAGAGGATTTCATGTTTTTGTAAGGTTCGTCTACAAAACAGTCGTATATCAACTGCAATTTTATTTAAGAAAAATCAACAGAACTTGTCGTCTACGCCGTTTTTAAAAGCTTTATTAGTGTCAATGTGTTTTTATTGTAAAAGCTAGTCTAATATTACTTTTATATTCAAGTGTAAATATTTTCTGCTCAGTCAATAACTTCAGAACAAAACTCGTCTTTGTCTACTCCATATGCACCGTATCGTTCTGTTCTAATATATGTAGTTATGTTTTCATAGCTATTCAGTCAAGCGGCGACAGCCAGTCTATTTCTCTAACTACCAACACACGACATTAGGAGCACGCTAACAAAGAGCTTGTTAAAATTCTTCTATATGAAACCGTTAGGGCGCCCTATTAAAACAAAACAAAACTGTAGAATGCAAGGAACAGTAAAATCTCCCCATCTCGACTATTTCACAACAAAAACGGATCGAATATTAGTCAAAGATAGGCAGAAATATTGTAAAATAATTTGAAGGTTAGTCAACTTACGATATGCGTTTTAAGCACTGCGTGCATACGAATATGTGTCATTGTGTACAGTTTATATGAAGAGTGTTTTGAATCTATTTGTATAGTCTGTATTATGATCTGCCACTTACTATATTTTGAATAGTATAAACTTAAATATTTTATTTGTTTCCGTTGTGTTTTGGATTGTGGAACTTCAATCTTTGAAACATTTTGTGTTGTAAAATTCTCTCTTTTTGCATTTCCTTAGCTTTAGTCAGGTTGAACTTGATTAATACAGCTTAGTATATTTTAGTCTTCACCCGTACATGGGTTTTGCTATGTCAGTGATATGCCCAATATGCCCTGTTAGTCTGTACTATAGTTTATATTGTTCTTACTCACTATCCAATTGTTTACAGTCATTCTACGTTTTTCATGTTCGAAGTGCGTGTATGTTGATCGACTGAGAGTAAAAATCTCAATTTATAAAATAGAGCTGCTTATACAAACTTCAAGGTTAATGTAAAACAATTTGCTACTTTACTGGGCAGCTATCGGAGTACTGGTTTTATGTATCACTTTAGGAGTGGACTGTACATTATATCATATCACATGTCGGCGTGTATTGGCTGTTGGCATACATTCCGCGGATTAAGCGCACAGTCTGCTCTCCTAACCGTAATATTTGCTGATAGTACAGCGACAACACCCTGCGTTTCTTTATGCCCAATAAATTGGCGACTCCTAGATTACTGTCCGTTTCTGTCAAACATTTCACTTAAGGCCATTAAACGCTTGTCAATGTTTTTTGTGCAAACCTCAACGTTATTATTGGATCTTGTGATAGAAATAGAACGCAAAAAAAGTTGGACGGACATCGGATAATCATCATTAGCCCAATTACTCTAATAGTTGCTAACGGGTGGTAACTTTCGATCTCGTATGTAAAGCACGCTACATTCGTGAATTTGGCTCAACAAATGTATAGGTACCACCTGTTATCTTGCTAAAGTCTGGCATCAATAATCAAATATTATTGTTTGGTCCACAACAACGCTATCAAAACTTTCATTGTGATCAGTCTCAACAATAGAAAAACATGCAAAATCATTTAGAACAGATTATTAAAAATTAATTGAAGATTTTGTTTTGCAACCTTTTAAATTATAATTGACGTTTTGGGAACATCTTAGCCTACATACCTATATAGAAGTAAATAGTAATGATGACTGGACCAGGGATTACTTTTCTTCAACAATTTACCAATGAATGCACCAACTGAACTGCAACGAAAAAAAAAACAGCCAAAGACAAATGAGTTTGTATTCAAATGTCTCTCACTCCTCACTGTAGTAATAGACGTGCCTGAATGCGCCTTGCGCCAATTTCGTTTGACGGCAGTCGCTCGCAAGCAGGTGCGTTGTGCGCGCGTGCGTCCGCCATCTTTGAATCACAGCTGATATTGCCGCCAACGCGATCTTGTTTCGAACATTTTGTACAAACGAATAACATTTGTAGCTAGCAGATTTTAAATGCACAAACATTTAAATTAAGTGCAGTGACTTAATAAACGGACTAATGAAGATGACAGTTAATCGAATAAGAGTTGTGGTGCTGGGGAGCGCGCGCTGCGGCAAGTCAGGTAAGAATAACCTCAGGAAAACATTATAATTGTTATTAGCAGGTGATTTATGCGCCTGGAATGCTTAGTTTCCCGACCAAAGCATATTTTGAAGCTTTGGTTAAATTCGTCTTTAACGACTTGTCGATAATTATGGCTTTTTTACTTTTTTAATCGAGCGCCGAAATCAATTATGTCTAATAGCCCGAGAAAAGGTTTTTATTTTATTTTGAATGCCCTGAGGTAGTTATTAGGATTATTAAATTAATTATAGGCCTAGCTATAGATTAGTTATAAACAGATGTTACTCATGGATGACTTCCATTTAGCCGACTGGTTTAGTTGTGATCTTCCTTAATTGCTTTAGGATTATATTATATTACGGCACCAATCAGAATAGGTGAAAGATTCTACTTTGATAGTTATAAGATCAAATTGTATTTTTGAATGCATTATGGCATTTGTAGTGTTTTTTCTTAGACATTATCGAAAAACTTTCTACTTTTAACCTCAGTTGCATAGAGTAGGTACATACCTGCATGACTTGACGTATACTTGCAACTTTCGCAAATCCCTTAACACTTTCAGCTTTGCATGTTAAAACTAGCGCTTAGCATGGCTCATAATGGTTTCATGGCTTATGAATAGACGTATAACCGAGTTTAAACAACGACTTCTTACTTCCAGAAATCCCAATATCTTTTGATGTCTTGTAAGTTGCCGTTTTTTGTATGTCTCTGAACAAAATAAACAGGTTGTGGCCGATGTAATCTACATTACACCGGCAACAACCTGTATAAAACTCCCTACGGAGTTTTGCTTACAAAAGATCGTATTGATTCCTTCTCTGACTTCAAGACCTACCAAATTTGCACCTTACATCATGTTATCATGTAGGTAGTTTCGTGTGGTGTCGGACGTAAAAGAATAGAACCATCCCATTTCTTCCCGTGGGTGTCGTAGAAGGCGACTAAGGGACTTACAAGAGAATGGGCAGCAGCGTTCTCTATGCATTTTACCACCATACTGCGATCGTAAACCCGAGGCGCTGAGCGTGGCGATTATGGCAAAACAACCCCTTTTGGGGGAGGCCTGTGTCCAGCACTGGACGTCTTTCGGCTGAAATGATGATGATCATGTAGCTATAGTGCTTATTTAGTACGTCGACGACGATAAATGTTTTAGGCTAGGCCTAGAACATTAGCTGCCGTGAAAACCCGTATGATTATATTATATGATAGGAATGTTATTTATGAATATTTACAGGTACTTATCTTATCAGCGAATATTTCGCAGAAGTATCATGTTATCCCAACATTACGGAAGTACATTAAACAGTGCGCAATAATAAAACAGCAATACTACTTATTGTTTATGTGAGAGCATCCTTGTCACTATAATATTATCATTGTTTGTACTTGGATCAGTTCCATGGAATCGGCCACTAGGCTGTTGACATAGTATGCGCACCGGTTATCAACACCGTGATACGAGACGACTGATAACTGACATTTACTGTGTGTTGCACCTGAAATGTTGGCAACAAAGAAAGTTGCAGCATTGTTATACGTAGGTACGCAATTTTATATGAGTAACAATGATAACGTCGTTTCTAAGTATCAGCAAAAAGTACTGCATGATTTTTTTAAAGGAATTAGTCATTTGAATTATCGTTAAGGGTGTTTAAGGTATTATGACAAATCCAGGTGATGAGCAGCGGATTCTCTTAACTGTCTGCTGGTAAGCTACTTTCGGGCTGAATCAGGCAAAATAGTTTATAGCGTTAATCGTCATTTAGAAGCCCAAGTTGATCAGTAGAAACTTACTGACAATAATAATTATGATGACTTAAATATGATGCATGACATGTAATATTTTGCCGGTTATCGTCTATTGCTGCCTGTGTACGGTCAACCTCGTTCAATGACAGAAGATAACAATCAATGCGTAAGGCTTTGGATGCATAGAGGATAATCTTACAACTAGACGCTAGTATAAGGCTTCTTGGTCGTGAAGTATACATCCTTGATATCGATCAGGGCTTTGCTTAGCTCATAAAGGTAATGAGTGTTATAAAGTGGTGTTACATACACAGGTTGATGATCTTTTCAAGTTTGTTGAACGCGGGAATGTCAATGGCACAGCCTAGACATTGCACGCAGAACTACTGTTTATTTTAGATGTGTCTGATATCAGAATATATTATGTTTTTAGATTTTGTAAATCCTAGTGCTTTCGTTGGCCTACTTTGTAGTTTCGAGCGTCCACTTTATACCTACTACGTCGCGTTTATGGGGCAGGTTTCTGAATAGGGATTGTATGCAATCCACATGATTTCTGCATAATACGTCGGTAATATAATTAATAGTACCTATATATTTGACTGTTCTGGAGGCAGCCTATGAGCTGATGATACAAAAGTAGTGAGGAAAACGACGATCATAGTTCATGGTATGGGAAAGGACATGTCATGAAGAAAAGTATTAAAGTAGATGACTTGAAGACCAGAAGAGAACCAAACAAACGATGAATGACGTGTGTGAAGATGTGGCTAGAAATGGGAAGAAAAGTACTAAGATGATGGCTAATAGTGATGTACTTACCTAAGAAGACGTGCTACGTCAACTCCGAATACATTCGCTAAATAAAGATTTTCCCCATAGACTTCAGTGCTCGACTAAAAGTCTATTATGTGCTCAACTCCTTAAACGTGTTCAGCGCCGGATGTTTAAGCCTCGGGTTATGAAATCGCAAGGATGCAATTAGCTGTGATTGGTTGTTACTTCTACGCCCATTAACCTTGTTAACTCTATTTCTTGGGATGATTGATAGCCGACATATTGTTGTGATATTTTTATTTCCATTTCATCGTTGGAAGTGATTTACTTGTTTTCGATGTGAGTCATACATAAGTGTTTAACAATGGATTACAAACAGCTTAAGCATTGACTTGCTGATTTAAAGAATTTGACTATTGATCGTTAAACAGACCTTCTGCACCATTTGGTTGAGTATCGTTTGAAGCGCAGTATTTTCGCTTTCTGGATATACAGGATAAAATTTTAACCAGTGCGCAAACTGTAACCATGAATTCAGCATAACATTTTAGGTAGCGTAAAATTTTTCGTCAGTTGTACAGAAAAAAAAAAAAATCTGCTGTTCCATACATTTTGACCGCGTTGATATTGCACTTTTCTATGAAACAATTGTGGGTCAACTAGGTATTTCCTGGTTAACGTCAATAAAACTGCATTCAATCTCTTTTATATTCTACTATTATTATTATCTTTTATATTATATTATTCCTTTAAACAACCTGGTTTCTGGTAAGGAACAAGATGATTAAAAGTAGATATAATGTACACAATAGATCCTAAGTACTAAAGTGACTGGCTTGGGATTTTGAAAATCATAATATAGTTTTTCCCTGTATGCAGTAACCCTGCTTTGTAGATTGATGACCGAATAACTAAAATGCAAGCAGTAAAATATGACGTGGTTGTGGTTCAGTGGCGCAATATGTGAGAGGCCTAAGTCCAGTAGCAAACAGCAATGGGTTTAGTTAATTAATTGAAACAATTAATCACAGGCAGGCACCTGGCTGCAGTCTTACTGACCAGACAGTCTCAAATAGCTCAATATTTACTTTGAGAATTTCGTTGTGGATAATATAATATTAGAACCATTCTGCAGACCTGTTACTCTCTATACAAAGATAAGTATTTGCTATAGATAGGGTATTTGTTGCGAAGCGCCAGACAATTTACGCTGATTTCTTGAGTTTTAGCCAATTTATGTCTGTCTGGTGACCTGAAGTTTGATTGCAATTGACGCAACGTACGAAAACACCTGTGTTTTTGTGTATTTTTAACTCTATCGCAATTATTGTGATCGACGATAGTGTAATACCTGTGTTCTCCGACGTTTTGTGCAGAGGAGAAAAACTATTTGCATTATTTCACTTGTCTCTTTAACTTCGAACTTCGAACAAGGGATGGTATGACCTGCTGAAAGAACTAAAATATCCTTGAAATGAAATTTTATTGCTCAGCTCCGGATCTACGATTTTTTCGAACCGGGGCATAAGTATGATAGTGGCGCCCCGCTCTCCAGCATTTAAGATTAATTAATTAGGTGTGGGCCTGTGTGGCGCCTTTTTCTTACAAGTCGACGGTGAGCCAACCAGGCTTCCGTATGGTAGGCGCTTTGTCGAACAAGTTGTTTTATTTTTAATCATACTATCTTATGACTTTGGCGCCCCCTGAAACTGCCGCTCGGGCGGATGCCCCGGTTTGCCCCGGAGAGCCGGGGCTGGAATTACTCATCACTGGCTGGTGATAGTTTTGTTATACCTATATCTATGTGTGTTTTTTAAATCTTTATCACACGTATTTTTTTAGGGGCTTTTACGAATAGCGTATGTCAGTCCCGTCGTATCCTAAACAGTAATGTACTCTCACAAGATGTGGGGCATGAATTTAAACAAACCCTTCGCATCGTCGCCATTTGTTTGGGATAGAATCGAATGGAACATGCCTACATCAGTTCTGTACAAATTCTGGGACTCCACTAAAATATATCACACGTATTTTAAACAAACTAAGCTTCGACTTTAGTTTGTTTTTTTGGGTAACACCTGAAAATGCACTGCCTTTTTAAAACCATAGACATCACATGGCAAAAGATGAAGTTGTTTTGTTATTCAACTCCCACGGTAACTTGGTATATGAGAGATTATTTAAACTGTAAACAAAAACCTACGGCTACCGTGTATTATACGATAAATAGTGTAATGTAAATAAAGCGTACTCTTTGAAGCACGTTCGCAGCGGTAGTAAGTACACGTGACTTTAACTTTAAATATTTTTACATATACGTTTCGTTGGAATTCATCATCTTTATGAGAAAAAAGAAAATTTTACCTAGTTCCTGAAAGCCATGTTTATACAATGTGGACACGATAATACTCGTACGTCAATAAATGGAAACAAAAATAACTATCAAATCAAATACATCCTAACAACGAAATTATAAAACTGTTTTTTTTTTTGCAAATAAAATAAAACATAAAAATAACAAAAGACTAACCAAAAAGAAGATCCGAACTCTGGGTAGGTACCTATAAAATGATTTCATGCTCACACTGTACTGAAAAATCATAGAAATTAAATACATAGATACAACTACAACCTGTGACTACGTGCCACTAAATAGGTACGTACAAAAAATAAATATACGATTATATTAGGAAGGGTCCTTCTACGATGACGCTATCGACCCCTTCTGATGATAATTGGCTGCCTGACCTCCGCAAATCAAGACGAGCCAGAACTAAAAAAAAATTCGTCATGGCTGGTTTATTTTTGTTTGTGTTCTATTTATAACAATACTATTTTTGTTCAGACTCTCGAGTAGTGTGAGTTTAGTACATTGACTCACTATTAGAATTGTAAGTAGGTAGTTAGGTATGTGTGATGTCATGATTTTTGTCACAGATGAGTATCAGCATTATAATGGCTGGAGCGTGGGTACGATGTATAGAGTTCGGGCTTAGTTTCCAAAACACGTTAGTCAGAGTAACGAAACAGTACTGCGACTAAATGTTCAGCGGAAATCAGAACGTACCTACCTATACGTAATATTTCGTCATCAAACCGGTATCTTTAAATATTCGGGACGCAAATAGAAGCACTTTGTATAGTCGCCAAAGTTCAGGAATTTAACGCAAAAAGTTTTATTGCTCTGAAGCGTAAAAGAAACGATTCGTAGCTATGGAGCGTAGTACGTAAACTACAAAGCGTAGCACGTAAACGTATAGTAGGTAGTTGGGTATTAAAAATCTTGGATTGAAAGATGTTGTGTAAGTCTTCGGTCAGGTTATGACTCCCAAAATAGTTCCAAATATCAGCAATTCGTTATTTTGGTGTTGTTAAGACGGCTCGTAAGACGTAGTACCTTACTCATGTGTTTGCTTTAGGATTCTTGATTTGTACTCTATAATATACCTGACCGTTACGTGAATGTTTAGAATTCATTGAGCCTTCAAAACTAAATTTTATAGTGTTTATTCTAGGTCATCATCATCAGCCTATAATGTTCCCACTGCTGGGACACAGGCCTCCTCTCGGTGAGAGGGATTGGGATTGGGTTTATTCTAGGTATTTTTCTTAAAATTGCTTTTACCGTTGACTTGGAGTGAAAACCAAATAAAAATTTAAATTCATTTTTTCAAACTAGGCTGAGAGTCAGTACTTTTTGAACGTCAAAATTACATAAGACAGTCCCCCAAAATGCTCGCGCGACAGTCCCCCAAAATGCCCGCCCTTCACCACTTCCTAGTGCTTTAGCTGGGAAGAAGTGTCGCAACAAACTTCCCAGCAGCACAATAATATTCAAACCAAAAGCTGAAAAACTACAGCGATCTTGAATATTCTGTATTATTAGTTCATAAAAAAAACTATTAATCATGTCTACACTGAAGTACCTAAAGTTTATATACGATGTGTTAAATAAAGATATCTTATAAAAATAGAATTACAAGTTTACGTCGGAATATTTGTCACGTCACGTCTGTATCTTTGTTCGCGTCGAGACGGAACTGCGAGGGGAGGAGCTCTCTAAATACCCGGTGTGGATGGGCCGCACTCTGAAACAACTATTAATACGTACCTACTACAGTTCCGAGTGAAGGCATACATAATAAATCCTGAGCCTCTTCGAGAACTGCAAACCCCCCTAAATAGGTACAATGCGTTAAGAATGAATCTAAATTTTTAATTAGGACTTCGGAATCAGGTAGGCTGAAGCAAAGAAAACCTGCTCAGGCGGAGATTCACAGATAACTCCACCCTGGAGTGTAAACGTGGAGCTGTCCCACAAACAACAGGGCACTTAATATCGTGTCCAGCGTGTCCTGTTATCTGCACGCTACAGGAGTTGATGGACGCTGCTGAAACTGCCAAGCTCGTAGTCAAACTCTGGGCTACTGTATCCAAAAAATAAAGAAAAAATAATGACGGCTATCGACACGCTAAGAAAAAGAATTGACCATAAAAAAATGTGTTTTTTATTGAAGCCATTTAGTAAAAGATAGTTTTGGCGATAATCAGAGTTGTAATAAAATTCACCGTCCATTAAATTCTTCTTAACAAATTATTCGAATGTACCTACTAGAAAGAACAACTTTAATTTTTTGGGTGAGAACAAATTGCACTTTGTGAGCACACATAATTTATTACATTAAAATTAAGTCTCAATTAAAAATTAGTTTAAATAAATTATTCAAATGGAATACAATAAATTAACGGAACTTCGAAAAGCACTAAAAGCACTCATAAAAATCCAATAACTCTTCAAATCTAGACAGATTTGTAGAGTTATTGGAAATAAATTCATGCATCATTACAGCGCAGCTTTGAGGTTCAGTGGCAACCCTGATACATCATTACAGCGCAGCTTTGAGGTTCATTGGCAACCCTGATACATCATTACAGCGCAGCTTTGAGGTTCAGTGGCAACCCTGATACAGTCGTGTTGGTTTTATAATATCTTATTTATTCTTATCATCATCTGCTGAGCCTTTTCCCAACTATGTTGAAGTCGGCTTCCTGTCTTACCGGATGCAGCTGAATACCATTATTTTACATAGAGTGATTGCCTATCTGACCTCCACAACTCAGTTATTGGGTAACACGATAAGACTAGTTGTCTTTGACTTGCGGCTTCTGACGACCCGTAACGACTGTCAAAGAACCACGAATGACAGTCGGGACCAACGGCTTAATGTGCTTTTCGAAGCACGGCAGACCAACCTCGGCAAACGCAGCTTAACCTAATCGATCGACCCGAACATTTGTTACTACTTAGCCCATCTTATTTATTATTTTCAGGAGGTTAATTATCCAGATGGTTAGCTAAACTAAACAGAATTCGTTTCTGAATCGATTTAAACGATAGCCTGAATGTTCAGACACACCCACCAAACGTTTCGAGATTTCATTGAACATTCGTTTCAGTTGATGTAGATTTTACTGAGCGTTAACTTGAGTGAGTACAGTAATGTAAAGAGAACGAGACTAAATGAGAGTATCCATTAAAATTTTGGTAGAATATGTTGGTGGTGGTTATAGAGCTCAATAGAGCCATTCTATCCAGCGACACACGTCAATACATTTCGAGATGTATATTATGATATGCCATAGAAACTAGGGACAGCAGTAACAAAATCAATTGTCAGCATTAGGTTCTTCTATACTAATTACTTCATAATTTCAGTCGAAAAATTTCCATTGCTGGACATAGGCCTCCCCTAAGCACCGCCACTTCGGAACTTGGGAAGTCTTCTAACGATACATCTTACAGTAAGCGGTGGACACTCTATACCTTTGAGCCCCATCGGCCACCTGTACTGCGAGCAATGTCCTGCCCATTCTTCGGGTTATGATGGTTACTTAAGTTCTCCTACGGCTCTCTTCATTTCTAATTCGATCACGTAGGGAAACTCCTTGCATAGCTCTCTCCATTGCCCTTTGGTTGACTTTCAGACAGGACGCCCATTATGTACCTATAATAACTGAAAGTCTTAGATTCGATGTGGAAGACTATCATTTAAAAAATATGTAACAAACGTGCCATTACGTGAAACGACTAACACTATTACAATAAACGTGTAACAGTTACGCAACACAATTTCTACAACACTTCTGATTTCAAGATCATATCGAGGTTTATTCAACACCGGCACGTGTATACAAGAGACGGTCTCAGATACTTCAAACAAATTGACTGCCTCACAGTCTCCGGTGCAACGACAGATAAATCATGCGCAGGCTATTAATGAGTCATTCAACATTCAAACGTCACTAATCGCCAATTAATAACTGTTAGAAAACTATCAAATGCTACCATTTGATAAAGTATTATGTAGACGTGTTAGCTGTGCAATAGAAAGTATAAACAATAACTTAGCGAAAGCTAACACGAGTGAAATTGATTTATAGCGCAGTCGTCGGATGTCGTTTTTCGGAAACACTCCAATATATTAACATAACAATTATAGAAAGATTAGGTAAGAACTGCTAACGGATGCCGCACATTGAGCAATGTTACGAACACTTGAATTTTAATGGTGTAGGATATTGGTTTTATAACGTGAACAGATTTTTATGTCCTCTATTTAAAGATTTTTATCGATAAATTCAATTGAAGTGTTTATAAGTGTTGAGTTTGTTTAGAACAGAAATAGGTGCAATGTTTGCACAGATAGAGTAGAGTCTATAATTTTTACCCGGATTTTGTCTAGTCGTGTTTTGTTTGATTATAAGAAAATAGTTCAACAGGTTCGGAAATTCGTTAGCTGCAAGCTTTAATTACCTACATAAATATTTACACAATTTTATTAATTGCTTGCGTGAAGCTAATTTATCTTATTTCCTATCGATTACTTAGCCTTTTTAGTTATACAAAAAAATATCTTCAGATATAGATAGATTAGATTTATTTTAATTTGACCTTCTCCATAACTTAACATAACATAAAAATTTATTTAATTTCTCATCACAAATGTTGTTGTGGACAGAAAGAGGTTAATCTAAAAATAGGCTTAACATTTGTGAGAGACTGGTGCCCGAAAAAGGCATAAAATACCTGTGTTACAGGTCACCAGGCCCCCAAGACTTACATGTGTATATATTAGGTTAGATTATTGAACAAAAACAGTAAAAGTATGTGATGAAGTTTACTAAAATTCTAGGTACAGTTAAAAAAATAATGAAAAAGAAAATTAATGAAGACCAAACATACATAATAAGATTGTGAGTTTTAACTATCTTAAGTTTTAACACTTCATAATACCACTTATTTATGGCCGCTCTTTTCGCAATACTTAACATGACTGAACTACATACATACTTACATGGGTACATTTAATCACGTATGCAAATTGGAACTACTAATCGTAATACCTGAAACATGGTATTGACACATGTAGTCATACTCAGGCGACAGTTATCACGTTTCTTTTTTTATTTTGTAACCCAATCAGAACTGTATCAGAAGTGATAATCTTAAGTAATTAATTATTCTGATACTCCGTATTACATATATTTGAAACCAAGGGAGATAAATAATTGTATATGTGTGTGTTCAGGTCAGTCGGTTAGATTCTATTATTGCGATTGAATAAACGTGGAATATGCAATGTTTGTTTACACCCTGATTCTGAAGTTTGGGTTAGCGCACGTGGTGTGCCACGCACTTTGAGATTTTATAGGTAATATATTTCAAGAAGGGTAGGTACTCAACATCTAGGAGCAATGGTGGCCCAGTAGTTAAGGCCGTGACTTACCGAGTTATAGGTCGTTAGTGTCGACCAGAAAGGCACTTTTGTGTTGACTATTTCGCCACCACTGCTCTCAAAACGGTGAAGGAAAACATCGCGAGGAAACCGACATATCCTAGAACCAAAAATTCTTAAAAGTCTTGTGACATCTTCCAACCCATACTGGGCCCGCGTGGTGGATTATTCCCACCGACAGAAGGCCTGTCTATCTGCAGTGGAAATATCATAGGCTGATTATGCTATTATGCTCTCGTAACAAACAGTTAGGACGATAGAACAAATTTTGTCATTTTATTTCAGTACCTACATGTCTTATAAAGATTTCCAAGTCGGAATGAATGAATGAAATGCACCGATCCCAGCGTGGCTTGACCAGACTCGATTAATCGAATGAACCCCAAGATTTGCACTAGCTCCTGGAGCCTCATGCTTCATGGTGCTACAGAGGCCATTGCATATCAAGAAGCAGACCGGGGGGCGCTGTAATGGTCAGGTAGACGTGCCCATAGGATAGGAAAGGATTGCGAGCCTACCGGATATGCATCCTTGAGTAAAGATTTCCAAGTGGGAGTCAGGAAAATCTTTATAAAAACGAGTACCCACAGAAGATGTTGAGGAATTTATAAAATTACTTAAAGATATTTTTCTCAGGCCTGCAATTATGAGGGCTTAACGAGTCGCTTCTAAGAACTGCCGGAAAACAGCTTAGCCAAGAGTACTTATTACCAATTTCACACCAATTGTTTGTAATCCGAAGTATCCAAACTCCAAAAATATTCTCCCATGGTTCCCAAGTGATCAGAGTAACGCTTGAGCAAGCATTAGTGAAGCATGCTTTACGCAACGAAACGCAGCGGACAATCAATCTTAAGTGGCCACATCTTGATTATGTGATTAAGTTAACTCTTAACTTAGGCTCTCAAAGTCTCGGCACACTTGCTTACCAAGTGGCTTACCGGGGACTACGTTGTAATTATAAGCACTTTTGTAATTATAATTGATGTTTACGTAGCTTAAGTATCGTTGGGAACTCATTTTGTTATGTAACTCTATTAAGAGGTTTGAAGACGGGTGCGCTGTTTTCATTTTTGATGAGTTTGGGTGGAAGCATTTTAGAAAAAATCATAGCTTTTCTAGGGTTATCTTTGGGAAAAAAATATTTCTTCTAAATAGAGTTGGTTTGGGATTATGAACCAGCGGGGTAATTGCGGCAATTTTATCGAACCATCTGAGAGCCTTCCGCCTGGGCACGCGTTACCGTGTTTGACTTGGAAATCTCCAAATAGACTTCGAAGTCGAACCCAAGTTGGCCGGAGCAGAGACAATCTCCAAGGACGGGTTTCACGAACGTCTCAGATCTCAAGTGCGTATACGGCGCCTCCCCACAGACAATGGCGCACCTTCCATCTTGCGCCCTGGCATGCGACACAGGATGGATCATAAGATCGGAACGGGAGCGTACCTAGTTCGCGCCCCTACATTTTCGGTCAAAGAAGTTTAAATTTTTTGCCATCGATACGCTAAGAAAAAGAATTGCGTAACACGTTAACAGAAGGGATGGCTTTCATTTTGAATTTTTTACTGTTCTATAACATGCATTACGTTATTAACATTGTTGAGAAGACACATTTTGCGATCATACGAAGCAATGGACTAGCAATATTCTAGGAAATGATTCAGATTCTGAAAGAAAGTATGTTACGCAATTAGGGTGTTGTTGACTGATTACATTAAACTATCTTCAGTCTTTGAACTGTCTTTCAGCCTTCAAAGCTTTTTAGTTTTTCGTATGACGCGTGGCTTGCAACCCACCCACAGTTCGCTTATCATATATGACGGAGCAGTTTTCATAACAAAGTTAACCCACAAAGTCGATAAAGAAGAAAGAAATCATAACTACAAAGGAAATATTATGACACGCGATCAAAACAAATCTCTAATAGCTGTAATCTGCATTGCCTCGTGTTCCATATGTATAACCGTTAGTTTAAACTATCGGCATAAAGGCGTTGAGTGCCAAGAATTCAACAACACGACTGTTAAATACCTACCTATCTGGTTACTGAAGGATAATATAAGTACACTACCTATTGTCAGCGACTGTGTCTGCGATCTAGCATTAAAAGTAGCCTAAGTTCATACCCCTGGGTAAGGAACATAGGGAACATAGGTAGCCAAATTTGCGTGAAAGAGTAACATATAAACAGACACACTTTCGCATTTCTAATGTTAGATGAGATCGTGACCCTGATACAAGAATGCAAGAAATCAAATTATGAGTATAAATGCCCAGATTGCCCGGTCAAACTGGTTCAAAGAACAGCGATACCCTTTTTGGAACTAATCTTGATATTGATGTAACCTGCTTCAGGTAGGACATAACAAATTATCGTTTGAATAAAAGTACCTACGCATTGGGTGGGGTAACCTGGACCTGGAAATAAGCCCTTCAGTAGGACAAATATGACAGACTGGAAGCAAGTGTGCGTACGCGCTTAAAATCGACATTTACGTTTCCCATGGAACGAAGTAGACAGTTCTATGAACCTCTTAACTCTCGTATTAAATTTGATATTAGTCATCGTGAGACATCATATGCAACATTACGGATGACATAAAACTCTTACTGCGTTTCGGGATCATAGATCGAGAGCGAGTAAATGTCAACTGCAGTAGTATTAATAGCGGCGTGCGCGCAGCTCCACCGCATGCCGCGGCGCACAGTGAGTCACCCGGTCAGACGTCTGCCGGGACACCCGCCACACGCACCACGCACACTCACTCCAAATACTGAATAACGAAACTCAGAAAATCCACAGACGACGGACACTAAAAAATCTACACGAAATTAGTTGGCATTATCTCTGCCAACGGATCAGTTTCAAAAACACTGAGTCACAGATCGCTAGCTTCACTGACCCGTGTCCTTCACCTTGTTTGAGGTTACTATATCTTTTTTCGACAAGAGACTGCAACGGATGACTGTTCACATTAAAAATAGAATGGGAGACCGAGATCAGTAACCCTTAGTCAACGATGATGATTTTTCTGGTCCACTTCGGTTTATCTACAATATTTAGCTTCTAAGGAGACGTGGGAAGTAAACCTTCTGTTTCTTTCAATTCGTGTTCCACTCACGATACGACATAATTATAAACTGCCGACCGAATATTCGATGGCTCAGTCAGCGTTCCAAATAGAATTCGCACAGTTAGAAATGTATTTATAGCGAAGAAAGAAATATCTGATATTGAGCGTATATTGTTACGATATTTCGCTTATAGCGTTTCAAATTCAAACTACATACTCGTAGTTGTTATTTACATACTGCGATCGCCAACCCGCCTGCCAAGCGTGGCGATTATGGCAACCCCGCCCCTTTGGGGGAGGCCTATGTCCAGCAGTGGACATCTTTCGGCTGAAGTGATGATGATGGTGATGAGTTGTTATTTAAGTACGGCTATCATATTTCAAAAAAGTTCTTCTTTCTTAACAACCTTGCAAATTCTCTACCCAAAAATTACCTATACTGTACCAATAATGATTATTGGTTTTACTTTCGCTATGTGGTTTCTCGCTTTTATATTTGTTCATTGAATCATGATCGATGTTTGCACACATGTTTCGAACTCCTCAATTTGTTTAACTGTCAATATCTGTTTGTTGATAATTTGCTACAGCATGCCACCTTAGACCTTTGTTTGAACTGAATTATGAGGTCAAACTTTTCTAGACTTCCAGGTCAAGCTCATCATTGTCACCTGTCAAAAATAACTTCGGTGAAATTCTAATTAGCATGTCGATACAACAAATTAAGATTGCAAGAGAAAGCTTTGCACTATCTTCAGAACTAAGCGCAAATGAAAATTAATTGATGTTTTTATTTAATAGGCCTCAATAAAGTTATAGTTTTATGACGCGAAAGAAAGACGTGCACCTTAATTAAGTGGCGTTTAAGGAAATAAACTGAAAGTAAAAATGTAAATGAAACTCTGTGGCGTCCAATTACTGTAGCGTGGCGAACAGGCCGGGATCGCGGCGGTGATCACCGATGCTGTTAATTAACATTTAGCGCTACCGTATTCGCTCGACAGACGTCGCTTAAATCCCCCGTTTTCCGGAGTCCCGTTATGGGTCTCGTTACCGCACTCCAGTTTATTCTGGAAATGAATATAAAAGTTTAAACGTGCGAGAGCCTCGGCTTCACGGTCAAGATCTTAATAAGCTTCACCGTGTATGTGCGGTTTCAATCTCAAACCAGTAGTTGGAGTATCACTCACTGTATTGTAGTAAGGAATGGAATACCTATTTCGGACGCATTCGTGCATTGCGAATTGAAGACCGTTCTGTCTTGTTACAAATTTAACCTAGATTTATGGTATGAGGCGCTATCTGTGCGGAGTAATGTGGCTGCGGATCACCTTGAACTGCCTAGCTATCAGTGTTCAAGTGAAAGTACTCGTTAGTATAATTGGTAAGACTCAAGCTGCATGTTTATTTTGCACGAATTGATAAGGGTTTTCAGATTCTGCAATACTTGTCTGAGTACGCTTTACAGTAAGAGGGCCAGTTTTGTTAATGAAATTATGGAGTAGTCTTTATCTGCAATCTGTAGGTAATAAACGCTTGAATTGTTCATTGGCACGTTGCGTTGTTTCAAAGATGTATCAACAAATTGGTGTATTTACACATTTCCGTTTCATTTATTTGCTCACATTGTAAATAAAAAATATTGTGGTGCTAAAAGTAGGTACACGAGTAGTGATGGCTAACAGCGAATAAAGTGAGCAAAATATTTATACTGAATCAATAAAGGATGCTCAACCAGGAGAGTGCACATAAAAGGAAAGTTCGACAACCTCGATAGATAACCGTGAAATCGCAATTAACATACATCGATTGTTTTGAGCTGGTTCATTGAATCTGAGCACACATCACTACGCCCCGCGCTCCTGACCCGACATGCTTGACAGAACACAAACATAATACACGTACCTACATATTTACTGACATTAAAACCACATGTGCAGCAGAAGCCCAATCATAAATCCGTTGAAATGACATGTTTATAGTTTTCCCGCTAACTCCAGCATTCGATAGAGAAGCAAATCTCAATAAACCGCGAGGTTGATGAGATGTGACACTTTATAATCCATTTTACAGTTTATGATCTGTATTGGGACGATGTCTCGGAACTGATTCTAATCACAGATACATGATCGATCTGCCGTTTGATGTCGAGCTGCTTACTGATAGATAAATTCAGGTCCAAACGGGCTATTTATTATTTGCAGCTCAACAGTTAATATTGGCTAGTATTTCTTATTGAGTATCTTAATATTGAAGTATCTTATAGTTCCAGGTTATAAATATTTGTTCGACCTATTGCCGGTCTTCGATAAGATTTGTTTAAGGCAAGCAGAGTGTGAGTCAACTAGGGAAATAAATGGGTTAGTTGTAGTTTTTGTGGGTGGGATAGCAGTTTGATAGTTGTTATGTGCAATTACGATTTATGGTATGACTAGGTGTGTTGTTCTGACACTATACACTACACAGTGGGTCGGTTAGCCTAGTCTGGATATAGCTCCGAATTCCTCCCGCGTCAATAGAGCATGAGGAAGTGAAGTCACTTGTTTGTGTTTTGTTGCGAGTGCGAATATTTATCAATAGTAACTTAGTGTGCTTCGGTCTGACCTCTGTTCCAGAATGGGCAATCATTTCTTTCCTTATTAAGGGTATTTCCAAAATAAGCTTTAGGCAAAACATTCTTCTTTGTTAAACAACTTGGTAAACGGTCTTCCATCGGCAATTGTGTAATACACAACAACTACTTAATTATTTACAAACCAATAATTATTTTGAGTGCAGTAGAATCTCACTAAACCGGCACTTCAATAGACTGATACGCCCAATAATCCGGCACCGTCAGCCCACGCCTCCCTCGCTTGCAAAAAAACAGACCTTAATCAAGGATTATTTTAAAATTTTAATTTTTTTAATGTTATCATTTACTTGCGAGTTATGTAACAGTTAAAAAAGACGTTTAGAACATTAATACAAATAAATCATATTCTCATTAAGAAATTCTTTATTTTATTTAATATTATTTTTTCTATATAATCCAATAATCCGAACATTCCAGTAATTGCGCACCCTCTGGATTTTAATCGTGCCGGATTAGTGAGATTCTTCTGTATAAGGTGATTTTCAGGCAAAATCATCTTCCATAAAACGTGATGATCAGATCTTTAATTGTATGTCCTTACCATTTTCTGAAAGGGGACTAACGTGAGATTATCCAGAACAAACAATGGACGACTCGTCTTTTTCATAAAAAGTTGAAGCTTTAGTAGAGTAAGAAGCTTTCCTTATTTGTATCACCAGACCATACATTCCGTTTCTCTTCGGAAAAATAGGAATAAATGTCTATATGGCCTGATTGTGCTAGACATTAATTCTAGGTTGATCAATAACATATACTCACGTAACAATATACATTAGTACGTGTTATATTTATTAGTTTAGAGGTTTCTTGTTACACGTCAGTTTATCTAGTTTTATTGTGCCAACGACTTAGATACACATTTACACAACTTATGTATAGTAGTAGTGTGTATGAGCGACGACACTTGGCCGGCTTTTAAAATGAATACTAGTAATGTACCGACTATTCGGGAAAGCCGACTAGTCGGCCACATTTGTAGTCGGCGATTAGTCGATGACTAGTCGGCTAAAAACGCTGACTAGTCGGCCCATTTTTTACTCGTATGAATATGCTTAAAAAATAAAAGACGGTGATTGAAATTAAATTGAAATCTTTATTGTTGTTATGTTTATTTTAGTATCAGTTTTACAGTTCACTTTCAGTATAATCTGGAATAGGATAAGAAATTAGGGTAGGAAGAACCGCCGCGCCGGCTCGCACGTAAATAATGAGAGAGTAAATACAAACTTACCAAAAACATGTCCCGAGAATTCCGCCTAGTCGCCGGGCGCCGAAAGCATAGTCACTAACATAACCGATGTCACCCGAACTCAACCGAAAGCCATGATTGGCTTGATCGACTAGTCGGCCATTTTGCAGCCGACTAGTCCCTAGTCGGCCAAAGTCATCGTCGGCCCGTCTCTAATGAATACCATGCAATATTAGCTTAGGCCTACAACCTTAGCAGGACATTCCTAGGTTAGGTTAGGCTAAACTAGGAATTTTACATGTTATTGACAATATCCCTGAAGTCTTGGTGCAAATAGAAAAGTAAAATACTTCGTAAATATCGTAATGATCTGTCTGAAATACATTATTAGTATAATACACATGCATCAATTCACAATTATTTTTTGTTGTGATTGACAGTTTTTTTTCTTTTTGGGTGGGAAATCATCAAATAATTTCTCCCGCTCTGTGTGGAGCAGGAGGGCGTGTCAGACTTTGACTGACTAAAACCCACCCGTGTTCCCTCAGTAGCGTCTGTGCCAGGGGTGGCGGTATCTCTTTCGAACAAACCGCACCCCTGGCAGGCATCGGCCCTTGCGGGCCCCATCACTTTGTGCTGGCATCTCTTTGAGGCGCGCGTGGAACACAACGCGCCGTCGACTTGGGCTTGGTCCTTACCGGATAGCGAGCTACCCATTACTCGCCGTCCACAAGCCCAGGCCTACAGTGGCCGGGAATCAGCCTAGGATTCCCAACGCCCAGGGCGTCTCCTGCGGCGACTAAGGCCGTGAGAGCGCATATACTGCCTCTCCCTCACGTGCGCCGCCTCCCTCTTCGCGAGCATCACTGCTTCGCAGAAGGAGGTGACGGATACCCATGCACTCTGGCTCCGTACCATGGCCTGGACCAGGGCCGGACGCGAGAGATCGCCGCTGCCGATCGCCTCCACGAGGACAGCGCGGTGCTCCGCCTAAACCGGGTAGACCTCCACCATATACTCCACCGTGTCCTCAGGGCGATCTTCGCAGTGGAAACACCCGGGCGTTTCCTCCCGCCTTATGCGAAACAGGAACCTCCCGAAACAGCCGTGTCCGGTGAGGACCTGCGTCAGGCGAAAGGTGAGGACGCCATGCCGCCTCTCAAGCCACTTCTCAAAGAGGGGACTTACCGCCGCAATCGTATGGCGTGCCCATTGTGATTGACTGTTAAATGCGCTATTCTTTGATTCATAATAAATTGAAAGTTTCTAAATAATAATCGATGCAATCAAGGGCCTAAACATTACCATTCCTGACGTAATAAACCCGTGATTATATTCATATAAATAAGAATACCCATAAAACACTGATTGTTAATAGGAACCAGCTTTGTATCTCGTCTTTAGTGTTAATTGGTGTGGTAGTTGACCAATAACTTTAGTACACTTTTAGCCCTTTGTCTACTTTCCCTCTAATTGAACCTTGTAGTTATAAATTCATTGAGGGGCACAAATTTTGTAACACCTTACCGAGTGGCTGCTAATTGCTGCTTTCTCTGTTACTTGTATTTCAATTAATCTATGTGTTTTATCTTGTTAGATAAAGTTTGAACTAAAAGTGTAATCAAATACGCGTTCTTTAGCTTACCGATAACGTGTGAAGCGTTGTGCAATTGTTTTAATTTGTTGGTTTTGTTTCAGCCGTGGTGGTTCGTTATTTAACGAAGCGGTACATCGGAGAGTACAGCTCCACTGGCGGTGAGTATATTTAGCAACACTTGATACTGTGTGAATGAGGTTTGTTTATATAAATTCGGTGCAGAAACAGATGAAATATTTATGGCAATTTCCTTCGTGATTTTCCTAATTCATGAATAGCATTGCGTTGTTGTTTACGGCGCGATTTACCGAATCGCAACAGGAAAACCAAAGCAAATGTATTTTTTTTTATGATATCCAACTCAAACGACATATAAATAAAGTTTCTATCAGATTTAAACAACACTATTGTGTATAAAGGTCATTATAACAGTAATAATAGTTATTTTCACTGGCACTCCTAGCTCTGATCACCTAGTTGATATGTAAAGAGTGTCAGTGTTGAACGCAAGACAGAAATACTAATGAACATGAGCCCTTATAGAGGGCACTCACAAATGCCACGCATTGAGTGCCAATGGTCGGTTTATTTGCGATATTGGCAAGATGCAGCGCCGGAGTGCCAAGGCTGAGCGACGCTGGCGCCGGTCTACACAGGCCGTCGACCTTTGGAGCATATTACATTATTTTGACGGAAAATAAAAATTTGAAACAAAAACAAAAAAAAATTCAACCGTTGAAGTGCCGACTTCAAGGGGCAATCCTTTTCCCGATTTCTAGACGTCTATATTAAATTGCGTCCCTGAAATATTATCAGTTATCAACACCTTAATCCGCGTTCTCGAAATCCCAATCAATAAGATTTATTTGCATATTTTTTGTGCCTTTATCAGTGACACTTAATAAGTCATTTGGGCGTATCGAGCGAGTGCGTTATTGGTTGTAACCTAGATCTGAGTGACTGATAGCATCTTTCAGAAAGTCAATACATTACGAGGTCGATATTGAGAACGGGTCGAGTGACTGGAGTGTTGATTGTTGCAAAGTCAAATAAAGATTTTGTTTCAGATTTCCTGTATCAACATCGGGTGGCGTTCGATGGCGCCACGTCTGAAGTGGAAGTCTTAGATACGTGTGGTTGCGCCGTAAGTGTTTTATCGTTGCTTGATATCATCGGTAATAGAATACGCACCTCGAGTACATTTACGATTATATCAATACTTTCTACATTTCATATTTTATAATCGTTTTACAAACACTTAATCTAGGTATTGGTAAATATACCTAAGTGTTTCACAGAACGCGTGCGTGACTCAAATATGATACCGATATGCACGAGTTTGTTTACGCTAATAGAAGTACCAACAATTCCTGCCAACTACGATATTATCCTGAAATTATTATCCTGAAATACACACACCGGCACAAAGGGGAACACAAAAAAAAGGTTGATTTTTTCTAACATTATCGGGTATTTTTATAAGTAGTTTTTGTTTAAGTGTTAATAACTTCATAACAGATTGTTTTAAGTACCCCAACTTTAATTTTAAGTGTTTTGACAAGAATTTATGGTTGTTTAAGAATTTGCTCACTTAACGTTTTGTACTCATTCTGATAAGAACTTTAGTGGATGCTGCGAATAGGGACTGTGGGTCATTTAACTGTTTACATTTGAATAGTGCACATTGTTCTGATACAAAATGAGTGATTTACCAGCAACTTCTGTGGCTAGGGCTGTAACCATGATCGAGGAAGGGCACACCTATCGCTCAGTCAGTCGCGCACTGGGTGTATCGACATCGGTGATTCATCGCGTCGTCCGACGTTATAGGGAGACTGGATCGTTCGTGCGCAGACGAGGACAGGGCAGAAATCGAGCAACTAGCGCCTTGGATGACCGTTTCTTGGTCATGCAGACTTTACGAAATCGTCGTCAAACAGCTGTCCAGACCCAAAATCGTTTAGCAGAAGTCCGTAACGTCAACGTGAGTGAAAGGACTGTTAGAAGACGGTTGAATGAAGTTGGCTTAAACTCGTACGTGCCAGCAAAGGCCCCAAAACTCGAGGTAGCTCATCGTGTAGCAAGATTAGCATTCGCTCGACAGCACCAAGATTGGACTAATGAGTGGGGCCGTGTTTTGTTCAGTGACGAAAGCCGATTTTGTGTAAATTTCGTGGATGGGAGGGAAAGAATGTGGAGACATCGAGGGGAACGTTATCACCAAGCAAATTTCACTGGAACTGTGTCGTATGGGGGAGGGTCAGTTATGGTATGGGGTGGCATATGTTTGGGAGCCCGCACGGAGCTAGTGATCATCAGTAATGGATCGCTAACTGCACAGCGGTACATTACAGAAGTCTTAGAACCCCATGTCATGCCTTTTGCCCCATTCATAGGCGAAAATTTCATTTTCATGCATGATAACGCACGCCCTCACACTGCGCGTATAGTGAGTGACTACCTTAATGAAGTAGGCATCACTCAGATGAACTGGCCAGCGCTATCACCGGATATGAACCCGATAGAACATGTCTGGGACTACCTGGGAAGAAAGGTTCGACAAAGAAATCCAGCCCCTAATAATGTGGAGGAACTTAAATTAGCGTTAGTGGAAGAGTGGAACAATTTGTCCCAAGAACTCATTGATAACGTTATCCGAAGCATGGGAAATCGTGTACAGGTTTTAATTAGAGCCCGTGGCGGCAATACCCGATACTAAAACTCCTTTTTTTTTGTCATTTTTGAAAATGTTTATAGATTTCACTTTTAAGGAAAAAACGTTCAATTCTCATTTTTTGTCATTTTTGTTTATTTCTTCACGTAGAAGTATTGTGTGAGTCACTTTAGCGTTTATTTCAGTTAGTTTGAGTGCAATTAATTATTGATTTACTAAAAAAATATGTGCTACATAAATTTGTTAAGAAAAACGACCTTTTTTTTGTGTTCCCCTAATTGTGCCGGTGTGTGTATTAGCAGAATCCTAACCTGACAATTTTTTGTTCAGAAACGTGGATGTCTAGCGGAGCATCTTCGCTGGGGCGATGCGTTCGCGGTGGTATACTCTGTATGCGACCGACGGTCATTCCTCGCTGCTGCCGAGCTGTTGGCGCTGCTGGAGAGGACCCGGCTTCCCGGCTGCACTGCTGTCACCTTACTCGGCAACAAACGAGACCTAGAACATGCCAGGTTCGCATACCATACCTTTTTGCCATAGATTTATGGATTCAGGCAATCAAGCTACTTAATTCGGCTTGAGTAGGTTAATTTACCGGAAAGTTCAAGAAGGTCACATCAATCTCAAGTGCCTACTCTTGACTCCTTGCGTGTCGATATTATGTAAATTAACTTAACTTGACATTTTCATGATTGTTTTCATAAAATTGGTTGTAATAATAGTGATTTCAAGTACCATCAGAGTAAACGAGAATTAAATTAATTATTTGTAAACCAGGGTTGTTAAGGCGGAAGAGGGTCAGGAGTTGTCGTTGCGGTTCGGCTGTCAGTTCTACGAGGTGTCGGCGGCGGAGTCAAGCGCAGGCGCCGCACTCGCCTTCCACGCGCTGCTGCGGGAGGCGCGCGCGCTCGCGCTATTGTTGCCCGCGCCCAGGCGCAAGCTTGCTGCCTATTCCGTCTCTAAGGTGGGTTTATGTAGCATTTACCTACATCTTTCTTAAAACATTATAAAGATGACACGCTTCAAACTTAAAACATTTCTTAAAACATTCATTTTCTCTCCGCTAAAATCATGCACGGTCTTTCTCCATGTAGTAGTTACATAGAGAAGGAACTGTGCATGGTTTTGCCATGAAAAGTATCCAACGTCACACTGATATAGTGTAGCTTTAAATTAGTGAAATAATTTTTGTAATCGAATTCGTTTTTCTGGAGATAACCTTGTACAAACAAACCAACTCAAAAGCAACTAAGAATACACCCAGTCGTGATTTCACGACGAAGAAAAAGTATCATAAACTTAAAACGAGAAATTTGTACACAGGTAATCGGCAGTATTCTCGGCTTGAGCAACAAAAGCGTGAGGAAGAAACGGCCATCACTCAGCATATGATCTGCATGTCCCCACACTACCGGATCTTGTTCACTCCGTGACAGGAGTTTTGTTTTTATTTCTGTAGCGTTACAGAATGCTTTTGTTATCTCTGTCGATACGGATCGAGGAGATTTGTCTGCCAGGCCTGGGACGCAGCAAAGGTGGATTTACGATGGCAAGAAAGATGAGGAATACGTAAAGATGTATACTAGGATTGATATTGATACGTGGAAATATGGCCCTTCTGATGCCTGTTTTCTAGTAATGTACAGTGTACTTTTACTATACCTACGTAATTAATGTAACTGTAATATATTGAGGATATCTCTTTGATAAGCTATGTAATGGGTTGTATGAAAGTTATGTTTAGCAATAAACGTGAGGTCGCGTTTGTACCCTTTAGTAGACTGTTAAGTGGCCCTCTATGTTCAGTAGTTGCTATAACTTTGTATGTTTGTTCAAATAATTTCATTGTAGAATTAGGTACACATAAATCAAATACAAGCAATAAATTAGTTTAGTGTACGTAGATTTAATCAGACTGAAGTGAAACTTAGTCGAATTTAAAAAAGACATTCTACAAAAGTTTTGACACACTTATAAAATTTTCATACTGTACTTTAGTTGTGTCTGCATTGCGTAAAATTACTTGAAATGTTAAGATAATGTACTTCACAACAAGAGAGGTCTTAGCTTAAAACACAAGCACTTACTTACGTAATAGTGTTTTTTGATTGAATCTTGATGTTAAATACCTATTTAGTTATCGTTTTATTTGATACGTAATGTTTGAGTAAATATTCCTTGCTCATAGCAGATTTTGATCGCAAAGTATTTTAAGCGAACTGTTTGGATTGTTATTATTATGACATAATTTTTCCATTCACATTGAAATGCAAAGTCTACTTCGACGTGTAGTACCTAATATAAATGAGACTGCCCTACGATTTGTATATTTATGAACCATCTGATGCCTTAAATATAGTTTTATTGTATGTTGTTAATGTATATAGTGCCAATTTGTCCTACAAATGATCTTATATTTATCGACACTAATAAAAAATATTCATGTTTATCTGGGTTTTTTTACTTATACTACGTTCATAGTGACATTAACTACGGGAAGTAGTTAGTACGGTCAGAATATTAACTATTTCACTTCCACATGTCGTATTTTTACTGATAACTGGTAACAGGTAAGTCTATTAGGCATATTGAAACAGCTTGATAGCACCAAGCCTACAGAAAGGGAAACCGGCAACTACAGGGAATTTTATTGCTAGCAGTAGATTTACTTGCAAATTCTCCTACCGATGTATAATACATACTTCAGATTACGTATTTACGCCTTTATAAAGGTAGGTATACATATGAAGCAGTCTTAGAAATGGTAGTCACAATAATCGTGGAAGAGTTTTGCATAATGCCGTCAGCAAAACATATTTCAATAAAGAAAAGTGATGCTGCAATCTTCATCAGAGTAACAAAGTTATCGTAAGAAGTGCTGGCAGTTAGCGTTCTATTACTGACTATCAAAGTAAACACATTCATTATTTTAAATGAAATACATGAATGCTGTTAGATATGCACATAGATAAGACTGGAGTAGAGGACTAGAACCTGCATATAATTCTTACAATGTATTACAATTTCAGTAAAAAAATTAACTGAAATGTATTCTAATATCAGGATGAGCTTGTTTTAATTTATTTACTAAAAGATTTGTGATATAATATATATCGTGTCAAATAACACGTGTCGCTTACTCGTACCCATAAACCTATTCATCACATCGGAATTCAAAAGCACCAAATACAAAATATTCAATTAAAAAAAAACAAAAAAAAAACTGGGAAAACTGAAAAGGCGGTAGGTAAGTGAAAAATTCAAATATTGTTATAACAATTTATTTTACATTGAAATTGGACTTTTTTCTTTCTACTGAGCTGAATTTTGAATTTGTGTTCGATCCCCAAATATCGATAAGTGGTTTAATGTTTTCGTTAACGAAAGGTGAAAGGCTAAAATTGGGGAATCTAACTCGCGACCTTTTTTCCAAAATTTTAATACCTGTAATTAAACTAAATATCCCCCATTTAATTGAATTTCTGCCATGTATGTTCGATTGTCTGTCGGTGTTTTCAAAAACGTTAATTTCGTATGTTGAGTAGTTTGTATGACCAATGTAAAATAATTTATGTAGGGATGTTGTGGTGAAAACATAAAGTTGATTGAGTTGAGGTCAAACCCGATTGATTGGGACTGCTTTGTGGACTTTAGGAATTGAAGGTTTTTTAGAGCAGTGTCTACGTCACCTCTTAAGAGTCCCATCATCTAAAAACCACAGTTACCTATCATAAGTTCGAAAAATATTTGACCGAATTTCATTTCACCTAAAACTTTTCAACTATTATCGTTTCGTTTGTTTTTACTTCACCGAAGTCATGTCTGCCACTGGATCAGTTGACCTATTATCAATTTGATTTTTTTCTTTATTCCGACGTTTCATTTGGTCGAAAAACTTTTTACCAAAGTTACACTTAGCCAAAATAACATTTGTTCGAAGTATTATGTTTCCGAACATTCATTATACCACTGTATTAATTACCATACTTTAATTTCAACCTATATTCGTCACTATTCTAAATTTTTATCTCATATTTTCGTTTCATCCTTGTTTGCATGCAAACATGCGCTTTAAGCATGCAAGCAGGAATGCAGAGTGCAAGCAAGCATTCAGAGTGCAAGCAAGCATGCAGCGTGCAAATAAGCATGAAACTTGCAAGCATGAAGCAAGCATTGTTTCTGTCACGGCTCCGGCGCTGCGGGGTTTGGGCAGCCCCACGCGAGCTTATCGTCGCAGATGGTTTAAACGTTCACCACCGCAGCTTCGGCTGCCAACCTCAGCCGCGGCGACGGGTCTTCAAACCACCTGCTTCTCAGCTCACGGGCCGCCGCACCCCTCCGCGCCTAAGCGGGCTTAAATCACACTGTAGGGGTAGGGCAGACAAGACTTAGCCGGGGATCGCGGAAGACTTACTAGTTCCCGTGATCCCTGGCGTAAGTGAGAGACGGAACACCAGGGTGGTTTTAGTCAGTAAGAGTCTGACAGACCCCTCCGCCCTCCCCGGGGCGGAGGACATCCATGAGGATTACCCCCGTAATCAAAAAAAAAAAAAAAAAAGGGCAGACAAGACTGCGTGACTTCGGTTTTACACCGATTCGTTTCTCACAAAATTTTGTAGCAAAATGTTGATTTTTAATGATACTATTTTAATTTTATATTGAAAACGCTACCAAGTAACCGGCTATATATTTGTGACCAAATAATATTCCGTAAAATTTTGTTTCAGTGTGGTGGAAATACGGCTAGTAAATCATTTGGCTAATGAAAAAAAATCAAAAGAGGTTTCGGGCAATAACAAAAAGTTATTTTGTAAATCGGCAAAATATGGTTCGGTAGAATAGTACCTATGACACATGAACATGATACTTCGATGTTCTAAAAATATTTCAAATAATGCATATAGCAAAAAAGACGTCGGTCAATAGTTTTCGGTAAAATTAAATTCGAACAAAAAATATTCGGAAAAGTGATCGGTTCCCAAAAATCACATACAATTTTGAACAAGGACTAGTGTAGTAGGGATGGATAGCAAAATTGAAAATACAGGTCGTGAGCAACTGATGATCACCTTGTTGGTATCCGCTTGCAGATTCCAAAACGTTGTCTGTATGTATATTAATTTTTAAGAGTGCCTAAGGGTAGCCCTTAATTCGAAATCGTGAAGTAATTGTAATTTCTTTCCAAACTTCAGACACGTTACATCGTGTATGACAGGGGTCGAGGTTTCTCCAGCTACATGGATCAGCATGAGAAGGTGTAAAGATTTTAAAGTATACATATGATATTGAAAATAAAACGCCTCTCTTTTTCACTATTGGCGAAACTTCACAAACATCCATCATCACCTATCTGTTCAACTCACGCAATGGCCATTGTAGATTTACCAAAAAGGAAGTAAAGGTGTGAGTACACGAAAAGGGTGTAGTTGTTGAGGATGAGACTCAAACTTGGGTGAGTGATTGTTAGGAAATAATGTCACTTGGTTTAAATATGTTCATTTTATTTATGTAGATTCTTTTACATATTGTGAATGAAAGAACGTTGTAGGCCTTACAGACTATAGATTTGTAGAAGATTTTCTATTCTTTATTTTCATTCCTCCCATACCTATTATCACTTCGAAATTTGAAAACAGTGTAAAAGCCAATTATTTTTAAAGAGTAAACCGTGGTGTTTCTTGCCGGCTCTTCTCCATAGGAAGCGACAAATTGGAACCGTGCACCTAGCTTCTGACCTTTCATAAGTGCAGGTTTATGTTTTTTTTTTTTAATTTGGAGCAGGCCGATATCCAGCAGAAGACTAATGCCTAAGTTTAAGTTGAAAAGATTCCATAAGACTTGGTGAGTTTTTGGAAACATGTTTTCATAAAGTATCATATAGGTAAAACAAGATAAAAATTAACTATGCAGGGACAGGTTGCACGCCCATCGGTTATCTTAAAGTTAACCTTTCACCTTCGTTGACTTTTACAACTTATGCCAGATGATAAGCAAGTCATATATATTCAGATTTCATTCCCTGTCAATGATTAGATATGCACGTACGGATATATTGACATAAATAAAAAAAGAAAAGATATCCCACCATCTTTCTATGTTACATGGGAAAAAGTCTTTGTTTGTGATAGTATGAGCAAAGTCAAGCACAAGCTTACTTGTTTACATTCAAATGTTGGGGTCGAATTCCAGTCTAACCGGATGTAGCTGATTACCAGTATTTTACATAGAGCAATTGCCTATCTGACCTACACAACCCAGTTACTGGGTAACGCGATACCCCTTGGTAAGATTGGTTGTCTGACTTTCGGGCTTCTGACTACCCGGAACGACTGTCAAAGATCCACACTGACAGCCGGGACCAACGGCATAGCGTGCCTTCTGAGGCACGGCGGTGTCTTGGTATATAAAGAGGGTCATCCATCCACAGACCAACCCCGGCAAGCGTAGCTTAACCTGATGGATCGACCATACATCCATAGTTAACAGCTGTTTAGGTACTAAATGCCGGAAGTATATACGGTACCTATAACAAAAAAAAAGCAAAGTATGTCTGTGTGTTTCGCCTAAACTCCGAAACCGCTGGAAAGATTTCGACGGGACTTTCACTGGCAGATAGAGTAACAATATGCTTTTTATTCGTGCTCGTGGGATAATTTCCGTCATCCACGAGGGCGAATCCGCTGGCGGTAGCTAATTATATGATAATATCGTTTATAAAACATTGACATGTGAAACCACATCTTGACCACCAGCTGCACTAAAAGTCTATAAACTTTATTATAATCATACAGCGTTGTTGTATCTACCAACCTCTTTTCTCTGTGGGAATATGGGATTAGTAAGGTAAAGATACCAATAAAAATGGTGTCAACATGATTCTCAGCAGTAAGTAGGTATCCTTCATACTTATCATATCAGTCATTGGAATACAATATCCCCTAAAACCTTGATGATCATACGATACTACCGATTGCACTGGAAAACACAATTTTATCACAATTTACAAGAAAAAAGATATTCAAAGATTTATAAAATAGAGTAGGTCAAGTCGGATGTCATGTCATTGAAACTCTAGTATCTAGATAATCTAGTTGATACGCTTCAATCGATTGTGGCTACCTACTACCTAGTTTTAAAAAAAAAACTCCGTGTTTAGTCTTCACAAAGTGTTCCGTATCCGCCTTCTTGTATAATATAATTTATTAGAGGAAAAATCTACAAATCGATCATTATTACTTCAAGGTTTTTCTTAACATGGCATGATAACACCACAAAAAAATTGCGGCAATTTCTAATTATATGAAAAACACGTCAAGGAATGGCTTTAACTGCAAAAGTGACGAAGAAACGGTCAGTTTTTAATAATTTCAACAAGGAAGGAACTCTACAAAATAAAAACGTAGTCAGTCTTTTAACACGCAAAACCAAATGACTTTCAGCACGCACTCTAAGATGTGCATAGAAAATCAAAACCGTCATGATATATTAGAAACACAAGTGTACAAGCATGCTAACGAATGATTAGCTTATCGACGGAGTCATGTCGTGTAGCCGTGCCTTCAGTCACCTCGCCTTAACAAGCATAAATTTAAACAAATGTCCCCGACCAGCCGCCGAGACAGCTATAATGGTAAGTTACCAGTACGCTGACGCCTTTCACCGCTCAATAAAGATCCACTTTTCTATAAAACATGATTCTCGTATTGAAGCGAAACCTACGTCGTGTAACACGCCGATACATGGAAAAATTACGCTTAATTATAATTTTTATAGCAAATAAATTGATGTAGCGATGAAACAGGCTACAAGATACTCAGTAGCATGGTCTTTTTATTCTCTAATGTTGTATAATATGTAGGTATATTTTTAGGGCTTTGTTCTAAAATAATATGACTACATCAGCAGTCAGCTGTATTTGTATTCGTTACGGAGATTAACAATGTAAACTTTTTGTGGCGTCTAAAAGAGTCGATTTGACTATGAAAATATTACACTCGTAGTTTTATTCTGTAATGAAATATTATTAGTTCAGATCATCGAAGTTCACGGCACTTCATGGGTACTGGGATCGCCAACAAGAATATAGTTGCCTGCCATTTAAGGGGATTACAGCATCGCCCTTCTTAAACTGCTCGAACATTAAAGTCGTTTCTGGAAATCTTAGCACATGTATAGCAGTGGTAGTTGCTCAAATACAAATAATGAAATCGTTCTTATCTCATAAAACTTTTTAACCTACATTTGGTTTCAATTACCCAATACTCTCAACAGTATCGCGGTAGTAAAACAAGATATTAAACGCATCTTCCGACCAGATGAATCCCAACAAATGTGTCCAGGAATACTAAAGCACTGCAGACACCCACACTCGAGACGAGTCGTGCACAAACAATCGCAGAAACGGTAACTAAAAGACAGGATAAATGTTTTATAATTAACACTCGGCTGCAGTTCCCACAGGATTGATGGCGAACCACCCACAAGATTTCAACAGAGGGATTTAAATTACGTGGTATTCATCGTCCGTCTTGTACATCAATAGAAGGCTCAGCATAGTGATAAATGCGTCGCTTTTCAGTACCTGTCAGGAACCTACGTGAAAGATAGAACCGGTAATTGCGGATGTACAGGTAGAAAACTTATTTCTGATATGTAAATTATGCAAGAAGACACTTGGGGATAGCGGTAAAGTGTTATGTGACAGGAATTTAATTATACGTTATAGGGAAATAACAAAAAATGGTCTTGGATTCACATTGACTCATCGGATAACCTTTGCTTAAATATTACCAAAATTAGGCGCTACATTATTTTCGCAGAAAAGAAAGTCTAATTTCCTTTGCGTTAGGTACAGACGCCAGCAGGTCAAGCTATCCCAAGCTGTCAGATTTTCCCAATTGAACATGAACTTTATTTCTTTGTGATAAAGTTGAAAAACTATAAAAAAAAATTGACAGATTGGGGTAGCTTGATGTGCTGGCCTCTGTACTATGAAAATGTTGATCTCCCCTGTTTTTATTTATATCTTATAAGAAGAATTTTCATCTAATATTCTAAGTACATCAGCACATTATCAACAATTAGTAGTAATAACGGCACCGGGAAAACTGGACGGAGTATCAACCTTGTTAGATAAATGGCGCCTTGTATGACGGCTGAAGGCGCGAACGTCCTGGCATATCAGTTTTATGCTAATATTCTCAGAAATTCTCAACATGCCAGGTGCAAATATCTAGAATATACTGCCATGTCGGTACTAATACAGAAACCCTGTAGCTAAGGTTGACTCATCTGTCGCTTCCCACCTGCTCTCCCAAATAGGAACAAAACGTCTGGTTTACATCATAAGTCTTCAACACACACTGGGCCACTGTGTCCTATGGTTATTGTGCTAATATTCTCATTTATTTATTTATGCAACCAGCGTAATATAAAGCGTTTCCTTGTTCCTAATAGTAAAATAGGTTCAGTAAACATTCCATAGGTGAAATAGGAAAACAATGTTATGTTGTTTTCCCCTAGATCTATCATACCGATGAAACAAGCCAGCTATCATAAAATTTCTTTCGTTTGTTCTTCCTTGTTTATTTGATTGTATAATATTACTATGCGTACGTGTATATTGGATAATAAAAGTAAAATCAGTGATGGGAAATTTACAATGGTATGTTTTGAAACAACACATTGTTTGGTCGATTTCGCTTCGACGGGAGAAGGTTTCTATTGCCGCCATAACATTACCATAAAAACACCGATTCACATCCCACACGCGTGACTTAATTCCAAATATTTTTGATAAACATCTACGTAATGGATTACTGTTCATATAGTACTGTCACTTTCGACACTTATACAATAAAGCGCAGTGATATTAATAAAAGTTCCATTCCTACGTCTCGTAATGTAAAGATTCCATGATAATCAACATATTTCCCTATTAAGTCAATGGACCCAACTTGAGCTTTATTGTCTCTATTGGCATGAGGAGTATTAGGATTGCGTGTAGTGTTATCTTTATTGTTGGAGTTATCGAAATTTAATCTTATTTGCATAATGTAAGGTAGAAATTTGAATACGAAAGGTCGGTGCTTCTTGTGTCTTTTAGTATTGGAAGCTTGCAAGCGGCGCCAGAGAGGGCGCGTGCTGCGGCGCGCACGACTTCGATGCGCACATTGAAAATGGCACATTATCATAATGCAATACCGGAATGCTAGTGATGTCCTCATAAGGCATTCCCGTTTAAACATTCAAATATTACTACTTTAAGGAAGCTGATTGTTTCGCAACTATATCGCAATGAGAGACGTGTAACAATCGATTTGGCAGAGTCAGCGAGGTTGAGCGGAGTGGTCGCCGCGTTAATTATCTTCACTCGTGTGTAGCGGGAGCGTTATTCACTATGTTGAACGTGACATCGTTTCTCAAGCAAATTGTGTCACTGAGATATACACACAAAATTCCAAACGCACCCAATCAAACAATTGCGCAAAAATCATGTTGAACGTTTGTGTATCTTCACTACTGAAAGATATGAAAAATGGAAATAGTTACGATCGTATGTTTATAACATTCCGTTTTCATATGTTACAATTGTTTTGATGTTATTTGTTACCTTTATTTCATCTAGTTTAATAATAACGGTGATTCTTCTCATAAATATTATTTCAAATTACGTTTCTGCTTTGGTTTCGTAAATAATCGATCGATTGTTACATCCCACCTAATCACACAGTCGTCTTTGTTTGTAAAACGTCGTAAACCGTCTGTCCCGAATCACCTGGTGATGTTATGTATTTGAGAGTGGGGCACATAAATCACACAGTTGGAAATGGGACGCAATACCGTAACTAACACAAGGTGAACCGAGCAATCACAATATGTTACAATTTATTTCACTCTAAGCATCGTAGTGCACTTTTATTGCATCCCAGTGAATTATGAGCGGTCTGTCCTTCTGTCTCTTTGAGCAACTTTGAAAACAACATTTGTATGGCAGATGCGTTTTAGGTAAATAATGGCATTTGTTTGTTATACGTGTCGTAGCGTCATGGTTGCAGAATTTGCTTCTACCAGGTGCATTATTAATCAGTCTGTAGGTACTTTAGGCTAGATTTTGCCAGCGACTTCATTCGCGTGGACGGAAATTAACCCACGAGAACGGTTTATGTTTATCCAGGTTCTGTGTGCCAAATTTCATCCAATCCATATCGCCGCTTTTGCGTGATTGAGTAACAAACATGCAAACATCCAAACATACAAACTCTTACATTTATAATATTAGTAGGATAGTAGGATTCATGCACTGTATGTGTATTAAGATATTTATTAATCGTAATGAAAAGATTCAACACATTTAAACTTAAAAATAAATATGGAAATAAACTTAAATAATAACTAAAGTATTTTTATACTTATAAATGTCATATTGGTTACATTGGAATCCCTCAGAAGATAATACAAGTAGTTTTTGCGTTTCGATTACCTCCCAAGAATGTTTACCATTAAAAATCCATTATAAGCATGTCCACAAAAACAGGCATCGCATTCCTGTAAGATATCTGTCAAGCCGCCAGTTTTTCTGAACAAGTTTTATAATTGATATCTTGATCACTTACATGGAATAGGAACGTGATAAATTCCGCTGTCATGGTCATATATGCACTGTAATCGATTTGGAGGTACCTACCACAAAGCTCACTCAGGGGTGTGGATGGATGGATCAATGTTTGTTACTCTTTCACTCAAAAACTACTGGATGGATTTGGATGAAATTTGACACACAGATAGTTTATAACCAGGATTAATACATAGAATACTTTTAATCCTGGTAATACGTTCCCCTGGCATAGTTTTCGACCTCCACGTGGGTGAAGCCGCTTGCAAAACTTATTAAGTCATATCGTCCACATTACAATATTCTTTACGACAATATGTGCATTTTTGTTTCAGAGACACTACGGTTTAGAGAGGCAGGAAATGTCCATATCAGGCGTGGAAATATTTGTTAACCTCGATTATACAATTAGAAAATCCAGGTCACAGATTAGCAGATAAAAATATATCAACTTGTGAACTCTTGCGGTAAGCAAAACCTAAATACAATGATACATAATCAGGTAGAGGTGAACTAAATTCAGTAATATTGAATTATCCAGTGTATTTTGCAGGAAAGGCGAACTGAAATTAATGCATTATTTGAGTTAATAACATAGCTAAAGTGTATGAGTAAATTATAATAACGGTCGTACATTAATTACGCGTTGCAAACGGTCGGGCACAATACAATAACATTACTGCAGGAGCTTTAAACTCTAAATTTTAAAGCGTGACTCACACCTAGCCCGTGGAACATTCATCTGGTTCACCAGACTTCATAAACAAGTTCGATACGGGCCGCGCAATGCATACTGGCAGCTTTATTAGATACTGCTATAACTATTAAGATGGAAAAAAATGTCAGTGAGAATGATAAAAGCGATTAAAAGGCGACAGTTTAATATGTGTTGTGATTTAGTGGTATCGGGTGTGGTAGGAAGCAATTAATTGTGTGTCTTATTTATCATTTTGGTGTCGCAGCAGGTGACTGTGCCGGGTTCCGGGAACGCAACGTGCCGACCCGGCGCGGGCCCGTCGTACGGTGACGAGCAAAGCGGTGTAGGGACTTTTGAGCTGTTATGTAAGGAGTCAAAAGCTTTAGATTTTTCATATTTGGAAACCTATACAGGATACGTTTTTAACCAGTGCGCAAACTGTAACCATGAATTCAGCATATCATTCTAGACCCCCCCCCCCAGGGCAGAAACTTTTCGTCGGTAACACAAAAAAAAATCATCTGTTCCAAACATTTTGACCGCGTAGGTATTGCACTTTTCTATGTATGTGCTGGGGGGTCTAGAATGATATGCTGAATTCATGGTTACAGTGTGCGCACTGGTTAAAAACTTATCCTGTATGTTACTGAAGAGGTTGATTTCCAATAAGCAAGCTTAATTTTACTACGCCCCAGAAATGAACTATCAACACGGTTTCTATAGATTCATGTTTGGCTATAAAATATACACAGGTACTTACTCTACCACTCTCTACCGTTATGCTGTCTTTTGGAACTTGGGACAGGTCAGCTGAAAGGCTTTTCTTCTCAGGGATCAGTCAGCTATGAAATGTCGGCGTCATCTAGTTTTAAAATATTAACCAACGAAACTAAATATTGAAGTGTTAAAGTGTCTTACAAGATCTAATACATATAAATAAATATTTCATCATCATCTGCCTAGCCTTTTCCCAACTATGTTGGGGTCGGCTTCCAGTCTAACCGGATGCAGCTGAATTATTAGTGCAATTATTGATGCAGTATTTTATATGGAGCAACTGCCTATTTGACCGCCACAACCCAGTTACTGGGTAATACGATACCCCTTGGTAAAGACTGGTTGTCAGACTTTCGGGCTTCTGACGACCCGTAACGACTGTCAAAGATCCACAAATGACAGCCGGGACCAACGGCTTAACGTGCTTTCCGAGGCACGGAGGGGTCTTGGTTTGTAAAGATGGTCACCCATCCACGGACAAACCGCGGCAAGCGTAGCTTAACCTGATCGATCGACCCGTGCAGCTATTTTTACTTAGCCACAAGACCCTCTAAATAAACATTTATATGGGGCAAAACGATGATTAAAGTTAACAGGTGTTTAAGCATCAAAAATGTATGATTAATCAGTCGCTAATCATTACTTAACTTTGAGCTGCGTTTATAAATAAGGGGGTAAATTACAATTATAATAACGTCATGTGGTAAGATTTTGATGACGTTCAGTTGTAGGTATACTTTTCGAGTAATTGATTTTAAAACATGCGTTTTTAAAAGGAGGATTATTTTCAGATTGATGAGCGCTCTTTAATTTAATTCCATTCGACAAACACAAGATTGCAAGCATTGAATAGCCTTGTGACATTTTCGCCCACACTTAAAAACGGGTTCAGTAAGAGCCCGCTCCGCTGTTCTCAGTCCCCTACCGAACACACTAGTTCACAAAATATAAACAGTGCTCATTTGACTAGTATATTGGGCGGGTACGGTTACAGGCTACCGTTTCCAGTGATCCACATGATAAGCCGGTGTACGCTTACACGTTACACCCAGACTTCGCAGAACTTGGCTGCCTCTGCCAAACTTACTGTTGTGAGCACATTAAATATGTAACGTTGCCAAAATAGCGGGATACTGTAACTGTATTTTAGAACTATACACTAAATTATTAGGAACTGTGTCATTATAATGTTTTTTTTTTTTTAACATAAAAATACTTGCAATAAAATTGTGCTGCAATAACATGGTAATATAACAGTTCATAGGTATATTTGCGTTTTGTTACATTACTTAAGATGTTGTTGCAACACGTCCGTATATGTATAACTAGACAATATTTCTGATAATTTGTAAATAAAAATATTGCATACTTTTTATAACAGGTATTAAGCAATATTACAATTATAAACGCTATTTCTCCTGTATTATGATGACCTACCTGCTCGAATACCGTGCCCTGAGTGCTCACATAGACGAGCGGCACGTTGCCAACGGTAGAGACAAGTGCGGCTGTCAACAGGAGTCGACACGTCTATGGCTGCAGTCGACAGCCGTCGCAACTGCAACTGCAGCCGTCAACAATTTTTTTTTTGCCAATGATATCGCGCACGTCAACCTAAGAGGTTGTCGGCTGCTTGACAGAACTTGCCTGTGGCTAGCTTAATAAATGAAGGCCTCCACCTAGGGCTTAAAAATGTAAAATTTTAGCAATGATACGCTAAGGGCAACCCCTGAGGGGTACGGATCGCGGCTTAGGGCGTTTCTGGAAGAGGGCAGCAAGAGTCGACGAAATATACGACCTGCATGTTGTCGACGTCTGCAGTTACCTCTGCTGTTCTACCGTCCTTTAAATGGACAGTCGCCCTAAAAGTTGGATCCGAAAAATGGAAAAAAAACGCGCGAATCATTACTTCATAAAAACTGTGATACTTACGTTACTGATTGTAGAAAACATCAATTGATAATTCTTTCTATTTGTCCCAAAGAATCCTTTCCAGTTAACGGCCAACAAATTCTTATATCTCAGGAACTATTTGAATTGTAAAAATGTTTGTTAGACAGAAACATAGAGTATTGTGAACTCTCTTGATTCTTTAAAAAAAGTAAAAATTGACCAAGTGAGGGTTAACTCCTTTCTAGTTAAAGGATGGCAGTGTTGGCGCGTGCTTCTCGTGTGTATGAAGATGAACACTAAGTACTGATATAAACGTGACTATTATTAAATTTTTCTGAAGTGTAATTTCTTCATAGACCGATAAGTAAAATTATAAAGACACTTTCTTAGCACGCAGGATAGTATTTTTGACCTTCGTTACATTAATTATGGTGATAAATAGTAGACTATACATACCCATATAAACATTATTAGTCATCATCATCATCATCAGCCCATAATGTTCCCACTGCTGGGAACTGGAATACTACAGGCCAGTGTAGGCCTCCTCTCGGTGAGAGGGATTCGGCCGGCCGTAACCCACCACGCGGGCCTAGTGCGGGTTGGTAGATGTCACATGTCTTCGAATTTTTGGTTCTAGGAGATGCCGGTTTCCTTACGATGTTTTCCTTCACCGTTTTGAGAGCAGTGGTGATGAAATAATTTACACACAGTAAAGCGCCTGTCTGGGTTCGAACTCACGACCTACAACTCGTAAGTCGCGGCCGTTACCACTGGGCCACCACACCACAACATCACCACACTACAACATTATTAGTAGGTAGTAGAAACTAAATAAATTACACAGAAAATCTAAAGTTTCTTCTCTAGTTCAGTCACTTAGTTCAGAACTTCCCTCCTCATCCACAAATTACAACCAACACACGTCACTTAATTGGTCATGCAGTAAATACCTATTCTCAAAACATCCGGCTAACATCTGCGTTCGTTAGTGCGTCCGTCAAGTCGAGTGACAAGACCTAAACTAGGAGTATGCGTCCGACTTGCTTCTATCGATTGACATCTGCGACTTGCCAGATCAAAGACGGCATAGCTTAATAGGCCCCCAGACCGAATCTATACTATCGGGGATCTTGCATACGATCAAGGTTAGTGCCCCAATGTACCTGTGACCTCGTGGCTCCGTCTTGCACGTATGGCATGGGACTGTATTTATAGTATTGGCAATTCGTAAATAATAATAAACATGGGAACGTGTAAATGGCCGTGTGATATTGAATAGGTACGAACGAGGAATAGATCGCTACACTTTCATATTTTTTCGTGGGTGTCGCTAGGCGTTTTTGAGTCCCTTGTGGCTAGGCTTTTCATTTTTGAGTCCCTTGTGAACTTATATCTAGCTCCATTACTTCAGGCTGTAAACTTACTCTACTCTATATAACCTCTTTTCCTGCTCCACTAGAACTGTGGCCGAGACCTGAGGGGCAATTCTGGTAATTTTAAGGATGTTCACAGTCTGATCTCAGTGTCAATCTGTCAAAAATTCCTATACATTTTTGACAAATTTTTGAAATTCGATTGTCGCCGAGATGACACTGCGAACGTTTTTAATTAGTAGAATTGGCCTTCTGAAGGCCAATTCTCGTAATTAAAACCGTTCAAAATCTAGTCGCAGTGTCATCTCAGCGACAAGCAAATGTCAAAAATGTATGAAAAATCGAGGTATTTTTGACAGATTGACACTGAGATCAGACTGTGAACGTTCTTAAAATTAGTAGAATTGCCCCTCTGATATCCTGTTGCCCAATCTTCTCATCAACTTAAGACAGACAGGCAGACGGATATTATTATTTTTGCCTATAAGATCCTGCTTGTTTCTAACAGTCCAGCCAGTTAGACTTCACGTAGAATAGCCATGTAGCGGATCCTAGATTCATTGTCAAGGTTTCTAATCGCTAATAAGATATACAAATAAACACGACACGTGTGTGGTCATATACCTATGACAGCAATTTCTATTGTAGGGCTCTCTATTTGCTCATCCTTTTGGCACGCTTATTTGCCATAAAACTTTTTAGTACCAAGTACTTTTCCGGCCGACACCTTTCACATATTACGGTAATGTTACATCGATCTATGTGTTTTTACATCCCTCATTTTTACTGCCAATTTGTAGTCGTTCACTCCGAGTAAAACACGTTAACGTAAATATTTTCCTTATTTTCCCAGAGCAGATTTAATATTGTTGTTTTTACGCCATAGTTGTACAAAAATTTGCGGTAATGTAAAGTATACAGGAAGCTTGCGCGTGTGATCTTTGTTATGTCGAAAGTAAAAAATAACGAAAGCCGAAACATGTTTGAAAGGTATTAAAATGTTTACTTATCGTCATCCGTGTTTACTTCCACGGAGTGTTGTTTGCTTATAGTGTTGTGGTACACAATAAATTTGTTGCAAAACTCATAACAACGATGAATGAGCGATTGTTTTGCCAAAACGCCTTGTTCACTCCGAAAAGCTCTGTCCATAAAAAAAATTAAAAACGAGACGTGCCATTCAGTCAAGGGGATGACTTGTTGAAAGCCATAAGATGTTTATCCCTTATTTAAAACTCCGATGTCTCATTACTAAATATTTTTACGTTGGTTATTACTTTATTAAAATTATTGTTTTGCGGTCATCTTCTCATCTTTATTTACTTTTGGTAATATAGGATATTGCCTTGTATGAATTCATTTGCTTTATCTATGTCATTTATCAAGGAAAATGTTCATTTTAAATAACTTATTTTATTAAATTGCCCATCTTTGTGTTCCACTTAAGATGCGCCTAATTAAAACTCTCTACTTGCACAACCTGTTCAAGTTTTTATTCGAGTGAAAAAGTTTTTAAATAAAAAGCTATTATAAAGTCCAAAGTAGGTACCTACTTTAAACAACAAAACGTAACACTTCATAGTTTATTACAAAAAAAAAAAACCGCGATCATACAACATTATGCAATGAGAAAATAACAAAACATTAATATAGAAAATTACGATTTAAAAGGTTGAGCAAACGGATGTGATTGGCGAATGAAGGCAGGTTCTGCGTCAAGTGCGTCGTGACTTGCACCCATAGAGGGTAACCTGTAGAATGCGCGACTCCCGCGTAACACGCACTACGTAATACAGGAGAAAAAATGTTACTGCAATTATTTGATTATTTTGGACGTTTCGTATTACTTTTTATTGGACCTGTTGTATTTTTACTGCGATGTTCGCGTATGTGATTACTCTTGTCCATGTCTTTTTTAAGAACGCTTTTAAGGTGTGAGTAGGTAAATAAATAAATAAAATAGGTGTGGAGGAAATCTTACTGTTACACGTCTAGACGTTCCGCGTGGCTATAAAGTTACCGAAAAAAGTAAACCAAAACAACAATTTAGTATTACGCCTAGAAGTAAACAACCTGCTTTTCGAAATAGGCTACAAAACTTTGTAGTTTTATGGAAATCAATCATAATAGAATAATGAGGACGACCTAGTATTGAAAGAAAACATTACAACAAGATTTATATTACTCACAACAGATCAACATTACAACAAGTAGGTCAAAAGAAAGTAACGTGCTGATATTATGTATTCGCCAATACATATTTGAATTATTGTGTGAATGATGATAGCAAACAAGCTCTGTCATGGCTTATTAGTCGTTTCGCACGAAATTACTCGCCCGGTCCCGGCGAATCGAAACTTTAAAATAATATATAATTATTTTCTTTACGCAACTAGCACGAAGTAATTTATTTGCGAATCAATTTCCAACTCCAGAAATACGTATTAGGCCTTGGGATTGGGAACGTTTTGTATTTTATGTAATAATCTTGATGAGAAAAGGTCACTGCAAGTACATGCAACAAAAGGCATTAAATTCAGAATGTGCAAATTACTTAGTACAAATTTCTGGAGATTTTTTCACATAATTGAAAATAATCTTTTTTTTTTAAAGTGTCGTTTCGACAGATTCGCGTGAGTAAATTCGTGCGAATCGACTGATAAAACTCTGTCATGGGTACGGGTTTCGGTACAAACCACAGTTAACGAAAGAGATAAGTACTCATAAGGTAAACTGCAATTAATTTGAACAAATTTGCCTGACTGTAACTTATGTTTCAAAAGTTGTACCGAACGTCATAATAATGCCTATTGCCGGTGTCAAAAGTTTTGTTACATACCTAACTCTTTGTTGGCTTGTACAGTCAAGTAATGAGGTAGCGGTTGACGGGTTAATTATGGCGAAGTGCTGTGAATGTAACTAATGATCGTATCGAAGTGATGTGACCCACATGTATCGGAACTTCGGAAGTCATGTAAACTTGACCCCCGACAGTCAGTGAAAGTGCAGTAGTCTTGTAATGATTGCCCATACAGTATCACATCCAATAGATGGTTGACTTTGGTGATTTTTGGAAGGGCCAAGCAAGCGGGTTTACTGACCCGCCTTGGGGCACTTGGTAGGTTACACCCCACTCCTTTTCGCCTGTGTCAGAGCAGTGGAATAATTATTGGCTGATTATGTAAGTATCGTTTGGTTAGTGCCCTTCATCAGCAGAGCGGCGGAAAGTACTGAATGGATAGTTATAATGTCTTATTTCTGAACGAATTTTCCGAAGGGTGGTCTGCTATAAAATGAAAAGAAAACTTTTGAAAACAAACACCCCCGACACATCCATAGGATGCAGACCCTCCAAAACCGTTTCCTTCGCCAAGCCACAGGCTCCCCATGGTTCGTTCGGAACGAGATCCTCCATCTCGATCTGAAAATGCCCACTATTGCTCAATTTCTGTAACGCAACTCGGAGCGTTTCTTCGATAAAGCCGAGTTACATCGCAATCCCTTGATTGTGAAGGCCGCTAGCTATGTCCCCAGTAGAATCAGTAGAATCCGCCGGCCGAGACATGTCCTTTCCGACCCAGACGACCCCATCACTGTTCTGCAAGAAAAGAATAGGGCCACCAGTACAGCACACAAATACAAACGACCGTCCTTCCGACCTCGCCGCCGAGGTCCTCGCGCCCCGCGAAGACCCCCCCCGAGTAACGATCAGACCCCCGACCGTCCCTTGCTCGTTGATGCACCAGCCCGCGCCGCAGCTGAGCCAGTAGCTTTAAATTCCCCGTCTAATAATCATGAAAATATCTTGATCCAGCCTGTCCCTGATAGTACTAGCTGCCCCAACCCCCCGCCAGCGACTCCCTGAGCCGAAGTTCGTACCCCACAGGGGGTGCCCTCAGTGCGCAGTCGTTTTAGGTTTAAGTAGGTTTACGCCCTGGCTGGAGGCTTTTAGATTCCTAAAAACCTTCACACAGGAAAGTCCGGTTGAGCAGTCACGGCCTCTCAAGGTCAACTGCGAGATGCCATACACAAAAAAAAAAAAAAAAAAAAAACAAACGACAGTAAAGTCTTCGTCTACCATTTTGAAATCGCGGATAATGGTGTGAAATGGGTTAAAAGTAGGTATCTATATCTTCAGAGGATGGAGAGTTATATTTCGTGGTTTACATGTTAAATGTAATTAAGATTGTGTCTAACTAGTCGTAGCTTGAAGCCGGATCAATTACCTACGGAAACGTTTAGGATCTACCTACTGTAATTAATTAATAAAAAAATAAAAAAAACCAGCTCCCGAAACAGCAATATCCGTTTTCCATGTCCGAAAATGTTGAAGATGTTTTTACAGTATTTTTGTCAAGTGTATTATTAATTATAATTAATACAGTAGTCCCTATAAATACAGCATAGTAATTATTTAACCATCTGATTTTATCATCTGAAATTATTTTGATAAATGGCACTTAATATCGTCTACCTATATTCGGGTAGCCAGGTGCTTTTCGGGTCAAGCGTATATAATTATCGTGATTTTGTCAACGAAAACAGTTATTTTTAAAATACGAAGATGAAGATGATGATGACTCATGCGCAGGAATCAGGTTTTATTAATCAAATATGGAACCGTGAAACATCAGCGCAAGATGAATGTTTAGCTACGCCCCTCAGTTTAGTTTAGTCTCTTTGGTTTTATTCGGGGTATTCTCAGACCCAGTGGTATGCACTAATGACGGCGAGGTGAAGCGATAGACTACATTCCTGGGGCCACAACAAAACCAAACAAATTGTTAACACTGATGAGTGGTCATACAAGGCATTCAAAGCAATGTCTGTGCGTAATTATTTACAACCAGTAGCGCGGTACTATTTTTGCATCGTCTGGGCTTGTATGAAACAACTTTTCACTATAACTCACTATATAACTACTCGTATGACTCTCTGGATGTTAATCTTGGAAATCATTGAACCGATTTTTTTTTTTTTTTTTTGATTGAGGTGCAGTTTTGTCTTGTTATTTTAGAGTAATAAATTTACGATTGGTGTCTTAGGAAGTCAAGCGGAGATAGTATAAAAAGTAAATAACTGAAAAGAAATTAATAAACCTTTTAGTACTTGTAACTAAGCTCCTAAATTAATTTAAATGACTAAGTTAGTTTGCTACTGGCGCCTTTTTGTTTGTTTGGCGCCAACTCAATATTTTAGTCGAACAAAAATTGTGGTTAATTTTTTGCTTCTCAGTTTCTTTTTTCTTTAGTGAAATTTTTGTAAAACAGTGTTTTTTAGGATAGTTTTTCTACACGTAGATTTTGTTTTCTGATTTTAAATGGGACCTTCCTTCGAAGCCCTTCCAATAAAACAATCAAAGGACCCTTTCCAATAAAATAAGATTTTTTTAAATCGGCCTCCTCAGTAAAATGTTATGCGTGGTGATTGATAAAAAAATAAAAATATACGCGTCGACATGAGAACCTCCATTTTTTCGTCGTTAAAAATTGAAGCCTATCGAATAATTTTCTGATGTACTCGTAGACTCCTGAATCAGATGTTAGAAAACACATCAGTAAATATTTTGAGGATGACTTGCTTAACTCAAAATAAATTTATGACAAACTTGGAATGTTGTCAAGGGTTCTTGATTTCCATGTCAACAGTATAAGTGTTGTTGGCACTACGATGCTGTCCGGAGCAATAATAGGAAGCGTATAATTATGATAAATGAAGTCAAGATCATTGTCACTGTTCCTCTTGTGGATTGGTTAGGTCAATTATTTACGCATAACACACTGACCATCTTATTACAAAACACAGTTTATCGTCAGCCCCAGGTTTAAAGCATAGAGCCATTTTTGAATTTCAAACTTTATACCGACAAAGGTTCTTAATACAAAACTGGCACCGGACTAAGTTTTACGTTTGTAAAAATAACATTTTAATTTTATTATAATTCAAATTTCAAAAAGTAGATTGATATTTTAAACAATGTCCATATTAAGGCCGCGATAGTTTTGGGAAGCTTTGTTACGGCAGGTCGATCAAAACAATGCTTCTATAAAATAAATAATATAAAAGTATGTTAGTGATACAGTGGCGAAGATATTACCATCAAAAACAACACCACAATCGGAGAGTATTTATGGTCATAGCAAAATAACTAACGAAGCAAAACGAGCATCATTATTTTCATTTTAAAAGACAAAAGATCGTAGCAAAATCGTTTCGTAACAAATTATAAGAATCTTAATGCAAACACGGTTCGTTAAGTTTTCCGATAGATCAAGTTATCGAGCTCCGCAATCTTATATCGAGAGATAACAGTTTCCTCCGGCGACTTCGTGTCTTGTTATCTGTTTGTCTCGATTTAGACATAAATTTAATTTCTAGCCATGTTTACTAAATAATGACGACAACAAGTCGCCAATTTCGTGAACAGAAATTTAGATAAGCATATTAAAGAGTTTAAGCTAGTTAGATCAAGGTGAGATTGGAGCTGTTCACCTTTTTTTTGGCAGCTCGAAGTCACGATTTCAGTTTTGATAGACACGAAACGCCACTAATATCGTAATTAAGTTAGCACATGATAAAATATAAAGTTTTAAAAGTTCGTGAACAGAAATCTTTGTGGACTTTGTATCTATGTTCTATTTGTCTATGTCAAGATCGTACATTATTTTATTGAAACCGTAACCTACCTTGTCTTGTCTTTGTCGGTCGATACGTCAGGACCGTATTTGGTAAGGTTATAATATTCATTAGGTATTATTTCAGTTTAACGATTTGTTACCGTAGTGTCAATATTGATATAGTTATCATTATCAGTAAAGCTTTATAAATGTTCAACTAAGATTTTATAACATGTTTTAGTATTAAATGGCCGTTATTAATAATCAAACTTTATGATTATACTATAAATTTCTATTAGAATTTTATCATCCCGCTAAGTACTGGATAAACTTATTGAATTATTGGTAAGTTTAAATTATTTACAAACATTCTAGGTTTCCTGATTAGGAATTTTATGGTTTATTTTATTTCAAAGATATGCTCAATACGGAAACTTAGAAATATCTAAACAATGCCTGAGGAAGGATGAATTAACCTAATCGACCAGTTCAAATTATTGATCCGCTAATTGTAATTAGCGAAGGTCGGAATAATCGGCTCTTATTATATGGTGTAGGTAATTTTGTGGGATGTTTTGTCCTAAGAAAAGTTTTGAGTAGGTATGTATTTGTAAGACTAAAAAAAACTTAAAAAAAACAACCGACTTCCAAAAAACACTACTACTTTAATTTCTGAAGTCGGTGACTTTGGATATGTATTTTATTAATTTCTTGTCACCGCCTTCCCAAATTAAAGTTATTTTTCACTTTCTAATGTTTTTTGAATGTCGGTTGTTTTTTTTTAAGTTATCATTTTTCACTTTTTAGCTATAGTACCTACCCCACACCAATTCGAAATTTCATCATCCTTGGGGTCAAAACGATGCATATTTATGCTATAGCAGCAATCTCGGTTAATTTGCTGTCATTTTCCGAAGAGTTCCGTTGTCTGTCTCCGAAACGCATCGTCCGATCTATAGGAAATTTAATTGGGACCATTTCGAAATAAACCCCTTTCGAACAAAAAATAATTTTGCAAATTGGTCTTATGACGGAGTTATGCCCGAACCTCCACCTATCTCCGAACCGTAAGAGTTTTACCTTCCTTCATCAGCTCAGCGTCATGAGATGATGATGACCATACGCAAATGTCTCAATAGCTTTTTAGAGGTATGAGGAACAGAGTGTAAAGTACCACTATTTTGATAAAGGAGGATCCTCCGACCAGACGGGTATTGTGTCTGGTGAGAAACTGCCCGACAGTTGATGTCGGGATTTTGTACCTACCTCTGGGTGTCGTGGTAAACTCTGATTGCGCGATGTAGAACTTCTCAGATAGTTCGCCTGTGGCATTGTAGATGACGCCACTTTTCTTTTTGCGTTTCTTGATTTTGTTGCGAACCATTTTTTATTTTGTTGTGCCGCTACAGCTTTAAAAAATATAAGAAAAACATGGTTATTACCTACAAAATTTGAGGGTTGCCCTCGATTTCCCTGGGATTCCATCATCATAAAAATAATTTTGAGAATCGGTCCACAAATGGAGGAGAAATCGATGAACATACATTAAAAAAAAATACATCATCATCAGCTTATAATGTTCCCACTGCTGGGACACAGGCCTCCTCTCGGTGAGAGGGATTGGGCCGTAATCCACCACGCGGGCCCAGTGCGGGTTGGCAGATGTCACATGTCTTCGAATTTTTGGTTCTAGGATATGCCGGTTTCCTCACGATGTTTTCCTGCACCGTTTTGAGAGCAGTGGTGATGTAAAATTTACACAAAGTAAAGCGCCTCTCTGGGTTCGAACTCACGACCTACAACTTGTAAGTCGCGGCCGTTGCTAATAGGCCACCACTCTCTAAAAAAAATAAAGTGGAACATATAACCTCCTCCTTTTTTGGAAGTCGGTTGATGAATGGATTACGTGAAAGATGATACGGCAAGAAAACAGTTGAATAGGTACTTAGAAAGAGACATACTTGTCTTGTTATTACGAAGTTAATGCCACAAAACTATAATATTTATGCTATGTTTATGGCGCTAGAGTTTTTCCGCAGTCCGGTCATTTACGTCCACTTCTAGATTCGTCTCTGGTGGACCAGAAATAGCTGGGGCGACATAATAATGTAAATAAATGCACCCGATTCTGTGCACCGTTGGGATTTAGCTGCGTTCCTATGCAGCCGACCGACTCGTCATCATTAAGTGTCGCCTGTTGCCCCTACTAAGGGTAGTTGATGACAGTTTAAGAGGAACAGGGCATGCGATTCTGCATACAAATGTATTTCCCTTTTTTCTTCCTGAATAATGCCTCTAGAGCAATTTTTGTTTTGCTGTAAACACGTCCCTGTCATTATCTTTTTTTCAGCAACTAATTAAGTAGCAAAGAAAATGTGACCAATTAATTTTTTTTTTTAATGCCCTATTTTTATCTCCGCGATTCTCTAATCTCTCGTCCTCTGACTACCAGAAAAATTAGAAAAGAATAAGCAAAAAAAAAAAAAACATTGAATCGGCTCCGTTTTCGAGGAGAGAAAAGAGTACCTATTTTTCAAATTCCTCGCAGACCCCGTACCCTCTTAATATTAATTAAAGAACAGTTAATCTTATGAAATGGTTTGGTATTATTTCAGGCAAAATGAAAACAAACTTTTTGAAGTCACCATTTCCTTGACTTTCCTTACTGGGTTAAACCATTTCTAGGACATCAAAATCGAGATATTTTCGCCATTTTAACCGTCTTCAAAAAAGGAGGGGGTTCTTAATTCGGTAGATTTTTTATGTGTGTTACCTCAGAAATCCTTCATTTATAAACTGATATGAATAATTCTTCTTTGGTTTCAAAGGGTTATAATACCTAGTGATCTTATATATTTGGTCAATATCTGAAAAGTGGTTTTTGTGTTAGCTTCATTTCGTTTATGTTGATGATGTTATAATAATTTCCTGTCACTCTTCTTTACTAGCAAGAGAAGGTATACAAATCTGTGTGGGGTCAGACAAGAAGAAAATAAAAAATAAATAAAAATAACAACCGAATTCCAAAAACAAACATTAAAAAGTGAAAAATAAATTTACTCGGACAACAACATTTTTCGGAAATAGCTGGTGTTTTGTCAAGTTGCTGGCTTAGGTGAAAACTAATTCAATTAATGCAAAGCTTGCGTATTTGAAAAAAAAAAAAACATTTTTTTTCCTTACATATAGAAGTTTTGGGAAAATAGGCCAAAACTACGTAAATTCAGATACATACTTACATTTACATTGGGCCAAGATCATTACAGTGAAACTCAAACTCTGTTAACATCCGTGTTTTACAAGGAAGGTAGTAAAACTCATTTCGATAAGAGTCCGCAATAAACTTCAGAAATTATGAAAATGTATGGTAGGTGCCGCGTCCAGACTGGTAACGCTTGCCGAGACTCAATTAGCATCCCCAGTGCGACCGGATTGTTAACATTCTTCCTGTTGTATCCGTTCCCACATCGCGACCAAAAAGAAACTTATTCGCAAAAGAAATACTTAAACAAACATAGGCGTATAGGCGCCTATTATTTTTTCTTTTGTGACGCGAGTCAAGGGGAATTTCGCAAGTCTTTCGAAATGTCGAAATATTTAAAAGTCGCAACGCCAAACAGTGCGGACTTGGATTTGTCAGGCGAAAGTGTCGTCTTCAACGCACTGACAACAAAGGCAGTGAAAGCCGGGTGCACACGACGGATTTGTCGACACGGTAATGACAGTTGCATCGTTTATGTGTTCGCACCTAATCCTCACATCTTTCATAGCTCCTCAACAAATTGTAGTTTCGCAATTCGCAACATTTATGAATGTACATTGTCACAAACGGAAGCGGCTATAAACATTTCGTTTGGAACCTAATGTATGTTTGAGAGTACATAAATAAATACCTACCATACTAGCATTTGCTAGCGGTTTCGCCCGTGTGGAGGTCGAAAATTATCTCACGGGAATTTACTATCGGCATAAAAATTATCCTATGTATTCCAGGTTACAAATTATTTGTTTTGCAAACTTCATACAAATCTTTTCAGCCGTTTTTGAGTGATTGAGTAACAAACATCCAAACATCTAAACATAAAAACAGTCACATTTATAATAATAGAAGGATTTAATGCCTCCATGTATTTGATTTTATTCTTGTACCGCATATGCAAATATGTGATGTGGTTTTGTCTCTCCAAAGAGAGAAAATAAACGTTAATTTAATTAAGCAATAAATATTTGTGTTAAAAATAAGAAAACAAATCCCAGTCGGCGGCCGCTGAGCGATGTCCCGTCTCTTACGCAATTAAGATGTACTGATACCGAACTCTTGCACTATATTGTGTAGGTTTTACAACTTTGAACCTTATGGTATAATAATAATTGAGTAGATAAAACTTTTCTTGATATTTTTGTTGAAAGCCTGGACAAGACTCTCGTAGCTTGAGTGACAGCATGAGCACATATGAATGAGTGTCCAGCACACGACCCATTCGACCATCGAATTGTTATGAAACTTTATAATCTCAAGTATTACAGATTGGGCACTGCTTAAATGTTGTGGATATTTTATGAAATAAGTTGAATAACGGTACACTCTCTTTAAAACAGATAAATATCCAATCGGTGTATTTTACAAGCAAGAAACCTAAGTTTACTTAAACCCGAATTAAACTTTTTAATTTTCTTTTTCATCATCATCATCTGCCTAGCCTTTTCCCAACTATGGTGGGGTCGGCTTCCAGTCTAAACGGACTGCTTATCTGACCTCCGCAACCCAGTTACTGGGTAATACCCATACCCCTTGGTAAGACTGGTTGTTAGACTTTGGGGCTTCTGACGACCCGCAACGACGTTCGAAGATTCACGAATGACAGCCAGGACCAACGCTTTACGTGCTTTCTGTGGCACGGAGAAGTCTTGGTATGTAAAGATCTTCACCGATCAATATACCGACCGCGGCAAGCGTAGCTTAACCTGATCGATCGAACCGTACGGACGTAATTACTTTAATTTTGAACGAAATAACCGACAAAAGCCTTCCCTTTGGTTTTAAGGGGAACCTAGTCGCTTGCTCGAACTCATTGGTGAGCCTGGCTGAAAAGCACGCTGTCTCACCAGGCTTCGTGTCCGACAGAGGTAGTAAACGCACAGCAGTATTGAGTGAGCTGCAGGATCAGTTATGGTAAAACAGGCGCGTAAAAAATTAAGAAAAGTCCTTCGGAAGATCGGGTTTTCTGAAAAAACCACTGCATAAATCAATGACCAATAAAGTTTATTGAATTTTTAGATAATTGAGCTTTGTGAGTATCGACTTAGTTTTGGACATTTTACACTTTATTTATTACGTGAACACGGCCAAAGTTAGGTGAAATTAGAAAGAAAAACGAATCTTTGTTGGCTCCTAACTTTTTAATGGTTTTTAATTTTAGTATTCTGTTTCCGTACAGATATTAATAATATAATAACTAGCTTTTGCCAGCAGTTTCGCCCGCGCGGAACTTTCATCCCCTATTTAACTCTCTTAAGGGTTGAATTTCGAAAAATCATTTCTTATTCCTTGTTTACATTAGAAAAGGAACCTCTGTGGAAAATTTCAGTTTTCTAGGTCTAAGGGTTTGGGCTGGGCGTTGATGAGTCAGTCAGGCAGTCAGTCAGGACTTTTATTTTTATTTAAATATATAAGATAACACCATACCATGTTGAATTTTTGATGTACACTGTCAATCAGTGGAGTAATACACTTCCGAGGTTTGTATGGGAAAAATGTGGACTAGATTCGCCTTAAAAGAGCTTTCATCCATTTACCATACGTCTTCACTTGTTGTTTTATTAAAAGCTAACAAATATCTGGGTCACTATGATTCAGAAACCGAGATTACACGGAAAATATCTAAACCGCAACCATGTCAAATATTGTAAACCTTGAACTATTTACGTTGATTACAACATTTCGCAAATCAGTTCTAATTTATAGCACAAGACAGTGTAAGTGCCAAGAACAGGCGTCGCAACAACCAGACCAGCTGTCTTTTGTGATACCGTATTTAATGTTCACAGTCAGCCCTATCTTATTAACTTGTTTATAACGCCTTTTCATAATAATGACTTCTCTGATTCATTGTTTTGATTCGTTGGTCTAGCGGTCGCAAGCTCTACTACCGAGCATGAGGCCGTTGGTTCAATTCGAAGGTCTGGAAAATCTGGAATTACTTAGTAGCAGCCCAAAGTCTGGATTTGTATCAGGTTGATGGCAATAAACTCGCTTCCTTACACTGGCGGAATGCTCCTCAACCCTCACGTCATTCATGTTATGTCATTCATTTTTCATTTATTATTTCTTATTCTTACTGGCCACAATAGAAGAAACAATTACTATGACAACAGATAATGCTTTTACTAGCCAATTAGGTTGTAAACATGGCTTCTTCCATTGTATCAATAATGGATTGACGCAATCCATCATCGCGCCACCTGACAAGTGTGCGAACATCACTATTAACAGATGTGTCAATAGGAACTTTCTTGTGCACCTTACGGATTCTTAATACTAATTGACACTGACAGATGTTTCTATCAATGCGCTGTCAACAGAAAAAAGCGCTAATGATCACCAACTTCAATTGTTTAGAAAATAACATCAATGAGACGCTTTCTTCCAAGTGACATCAAAAGGCTACTGATTATTTATCGTTTTATCATCTTCTAAAGCTGCAGGCGAAACCACAAAATATGAACTAACATTACGCGAATTGCGTAACTTTAATCGTATGACGCAACATTTCCATTTGTCAGATAATATCGTAGTCGCGGGAACAATAAATACTTGTAACTGAAAGTGAAAACAAATTAGGCGATTGGGAGATGATCAGTGACTTTCGCGTGCTGCGATCTTATCATCCCTGCTTTAACGAAGTGGGGTTTATTTTCATCGTCTCGAATGCGATAACAGATGACAGATCGAATTAAAATATTTCAATTGCGTGATCGTATCTGCATCCTATACTAATTTACAATCAACTTTTTGCGAATTAAATGTGAAATTGCTTTTATTTAATTAGAGACTGTCTGACAGTTTTGAATGGACTTTCACCTTCAATAGCAAAGTTCATTGGTTTTATTTAATTTATTGATTTTGCGATTTTATTGAAGTAGACTAAAAAACATCGTCATCCTGTCGGTTTCTCTATTTGTTGCTTGAAGTGATTCTAAGCCAATCACTTCAAGCTACAAATTGGCATAAAAGTGTATTGTGGTGGTACGGTAATGCAGATACTTACTTACAAATAGAATGGGGTCCCAAATCACAGGAAAATTTGTAATCTGAGGTCGTCGTTTTTTTATTTATTTTACATTGGAAATGAAAGAAAAGTAGCGGCAATTCTTTAGTCTGTTTAACTGTTCTCAGAGTGATTCATTGGCTTCTGAAGCTCTATCAAAGGTTAGACTTGTTAAGATAACAAGATACTCTTCTATTGTTCTATACAAAAAGCTATTTACAGGTCGTCTGAAGTCGTATACAATAAAGCTCAGCAGTAATTTATGCGTGTAAAATCATCGCACACAAGCAGTAAATAACATTTTATAGCAATCGTAAGAAATTCAACGTAATTTTCGCGAGAAATCAACCAACGTTTCTGATATATAAAGCGTTTTCGAATTACTGGAGTTGCCTGGAGAAATATCTCATTATAAACGAGCGAATCGAGCGAGCATTACAAATAGGCGCGTAATTGCGTATACGCCGTCGATATATCAAAAAATCTCATTATTGAAGAGGGTGCAATCACACATCACGGGCTCTTTTTAAGGCGTCCCATCCAATACGTGTAAATAGCGACCCGGCTCTAGTAATTGCGCTTAATGTCGTCCCAAAGGCTATTCAGTCCGTTTTCAATGCGATATTTTATTTTAATTCGCCGACGGTGTTCCCTAGATTTTATCTTGTCACGCCTTTGCTCATTGTGAACTCGAGCATTAACCGGCTGTACGTTTTTGTTCCAGAAAAAGGTATTTCCAGTGTATTTCGTGCGTCTTGCATGTAATAGGATAATGATGTAGCAACCAGGCAGGAAAATTCTCACAATTCCGTAGCCATTATACTGAATATTGAATACAACAATGACTGGAGTGCTATTTAGATAGTCCACCAATTTGTGTATATTATTTTAGAGACAGCAAATGCTATGTGATTGTTGACATTCTTTAAATGTGACACAGAAGTGAGAAATTCGGCGATCATATCGGGTCCAAACAATCACCGTAACCCGGACCTAGCTATCAGAATTTGCTATCACTATACGAAGAGATTCAAACAATAGATAGTAAAGTAAGTAAGGAAGAAGTTCTGTGAACTGTAAGTTGTATTCTGCTAGTACGGAAGACAGGAGCATAGTTTCACGTAAAACATACCTCGGGACGGCTGTCAAAAGCGAAACGTCCTACAATTTATGAAGCCGTTCAATTTCGCAATAACATAACTTTCGGCCCTTTTGTTGGCCGCAACGTTCTCTCCGAGCGAAGGAATATGTTTAAGATAAAAGTTCTTGTCTCGAATAAACCGATCGAAAGCCTTTCGACGACCAAGTCGTGTCCCATCAACAACCGATATTTTATTAATATGTGTATCTGTAGACTTATTGATTTTGTGTGATATATTTTGCTTTTATGTTGTTTTCTTACTGCTATTAAATGTATCTTGAATTATTTAAAGCTTTCGATCTTTGCTGTTTTTGTGCACTGGTCTTCTTATGTCACTTAAAGTAAATATCTAAGTTGCAAACGATGGAAAGGACATCAACAGTAGTTACATTATATTTAGTCAAATAGAAAATTATGTAAATATCTTGTATAACTAATGAAAGTAAAACTAGTAATGTCGGATGTAATTAATGAGTACCGTTTCGCGTACCTCTGCCAGTGGCTTCGATACGGGCGGGCCGTCAAAATATTTTGACAGATACTATATCGCGTAATACGCGAATAGCCAAACATGAGTTTTAATTGCTATTTATAAAAAATAAAAAACACTTAAAGTTGCGAAAGGCGTTGCTACGTCGCTAATGTGTAGGTACACATGTTTATTAATTGCAGTAATTGCTTTACACACATTTACTTATCTTGAAAACAACAATTTTAATTAATGTTTGTTAACCAAATATTTTGATGTGGTTATTTATCATGTCCACATCTTAAAGTAATTAATGCAGAATTCCACGCTCTCAACACTACTCATAAATAACTAATAATGTTTTATTTATTGCATCAATCCGATTTTAGAAATATGATGCCGTATAACAAGCGGAAAATTGTCCATAAATCGTACCATTTTGCAAGATGTTCGCCGCAAACTTTTATGTAACACACTATGAAAGAATTTTATTACATTTTTACTAGAATGTAGCAACCATTTTGACAAATGTATCTCTATATGGAATGTGTTAAGTATTTGCTAACTATCGACATAATGTTTATCAGCTTAAATAATACACAGATTATATCTCATGCAATATGCTAATGCCATCTAATTACAGAAAACTGATCCTTAAGACATTGATCACGATATGTGACTTGTCTCTTACATAACACGAAAAAAAAAATACCCCAGTAAAAGTAGTTCGAACGTTGCGAAGGAATAGTTCCATGTCGTTAAGTGGGAACTGTGTGTCTGTCACATCGAATTAAAATAAACCTTACTGTGTTTAATATATAGTGCTATTCTGTACAAATCTCACTGGAACCTAGGTGAAGTGAGCTGTCATTAGAGTAAATCCCTAGCAGCAGGAATCACAGCTGACTTCTAGCTCAGTTCACACTAGTTTTGATGATGAGATATAAATATTAACAGAGTAGTTCGGCAGGTATATATAATATTTAATAGGATAAGTTTTTATCCAGTGCGCAAACTGTAACCATGAATTTAGCATATTATTCTAGACCCCAGAAATTATTCGTCGGTTATACAAAAAAAAACAGCAGTTTCATAGAAAAGCTATTGCTTTTCCATACATTTTGACCAGCTGAAACAGCTTTTTTTTTGTATAGGTAACCGACGAAAAATTTCTGCACTGGGGGGTCTAGAATGATAACCTGAATTCATATTTACAGTTTACGTACTGGTTAAAAACTTATCCTGTATAGTAGTGGTCGAAATTCGACCATAATTCATTTAAAGTTTAAGTATGAACGAATGCAATATTATATGAAAATATTAGTTTTCTGCACTTCTGCTCCATAAACTTTAACTGTGCCTATACTTCTCCGTCCGCATAATTTTCGTAAATAGGGCAGTATAGGTATACAGGATAAGTTTTATAACCAGTGCGCAAACTGTAACTATGAATTCAGCATACCATTCTAGAACCCCCAGCGCAGTGATTTTTCGTCGGATATACAAAAACAAGTCAGCTGTTCCATATATTTTGACCACATAGGTATTGCACTTTTCTATGAAGTAGCTGTTTTTTTATAACCGACGAAAAAATTCTGCGCTGGGGGTTCTAGAATGATATGCTCAATTCATGGTGACAGTTTGCGCACTGGTTAAAAACTTATCCTGTAGATTATGTAGCCTAAATACTAAGTTTCACTAACCTATTCTAATTGGTTTCGGTTAAACTCATAATCCTCGTACACTTTCTTCGTAAATTGCACTAAGTGAAGATTACTCTGTAGATTTCAGCACGAAGCCGTACAAAGCCAGTATACAAAACTAGTTAATGTGAGTATATTGATATTTGCGCAACTGTAACGGTTTACAAATTAGCCTCTCAGTTTTATCTGTACATTAAATTATGATCTTAAGGGAGAGCACTCGCCTTTAGTGAATGTTAATTAATTACAAGTGTGTTATATCTTTACAGGAGACTAAAATAACCCACTTTTATGGTTTTATGTTAAGGTGTAAATTTAATATTTTTAGCAAAATAAAAGACAAACTGAAATGATAACTTAGTATAGGATTTGATTGAAAAACCCCTATATTCATAAACGTGGCGACTGTTTAACAATACATTTTGACGTTTAAGCGTCTCTTAACTTTAAGCAACGTTAATAAATAAACCCTTAAATTGTTTAATAGTGTATTGAACGACAGCGTATTTGGAAAAGGAAAACCTAAGGTTCGAAGAAAAACTTTAAATTTACTTTACTTCATAGAGAGTTCCAACTTAGTAATTAAAAATAAAAACATATTAAAGAACTACTTGACCATTTCAATGATTTATTACCCACTTTGTTTCCGAACAAGTTGCATTGGCCATTTAAGAAAAAGCTTAGAAGGAAAATATTGGAAATCTATTTGAAAGTGGCACTCTCAAACATTATTTTATCTACACATTTTACAATAACATGCGGTTTCTATCGTCGTTGTCATAAACAATCGATCGAATAGTTACACCTGCCGTAGATATATAGTGAAGCGTGGCCAGTCACCGCCCACGAGCATCGGAATGACCCATCACGATCAGATTATTCATCGGATTCGTGAGAATTAAAGTAAACAATTGGTAATCGATGTTATGTTTTGTTTTATATTCTTTTGAAAAAATAAAGGTGCTTTGCCTACATGCAGGTGCTATATGATTCACATTTCAACTTCTAGTGGTGTATTCATAAACGATGATTAAAGTTACGAGATTTTTAAACGTCAATAATGGATGGTTAATCAGTTGCTAATCATTACTTAACTTTAAGTAGTGTTTATAACTAAGGGGTTTATGTTCCATATTTCAGAATAAATCTTTAACCATCTTATTACAAAACACGGTTTATAGTTAGAACTTAGACCCAAAAAAACATAGAGCTATTTTTGAATTTCGAACTTTATTAAAGATAATGTTCCAAATACAGAAAAAAGACAAAGTTGTCAGGTTTGTAAAAAGAACTGTCTTTCAATCACAGTTACGTTTGAATTTCAAAAACTTACTCGATGGTTTAAACCATGTCAAAAGGAAAGCCTTTTTTTGTAATAAGGCTGTAAGAATTTTTCTCGACTACGGCATGGCAACGTCGGGTATCACTGTCGTTGCTACACCAGTAAGAATGTCAACATTGGTATAAATATCGAAGGCTTTCGTGACACTACTCAAAATAATATCAATCTCGTAAATCTGCATCATCTGCTCAACCTTTGTCTGACTATCAGGGATCGGCGTCCAGTCTAATTGGAAGCACCTGAATACCTACCAGTTATACGATACCCGTTGGTAAGACTGGCTGTTAGAGTTTCGGACTTCTGACGACCCGTAACGACTGTCAAAGATCCACAATTGACAGTCGGGACCACTTCTTAATGTTCTTTCCGAGGCACAGAAGTGTCTTGGTATAAAAAGATCAGTCACCCATTGGTGGACCAAAAGCGACAAGCGTACCTTGACGAAATAAATCTGGGAAATCCCTACTTAATATTATAAATGCGAAAGTAACTCTGTATGTCTGTCACGCCTAAGCCACTGAACTGATTGACATGAAATTTTGCAGAGATATAGCCTGGGATATGGAGAAGGACATAGGCTACTTTTTACGCGATAACCGAACACCATGCGGGCGGAGTCGCGGACAAAAGCTAGTATCAAAAGATAATATGAAATCTACTAATATTTTAAAGAGGAAAGATTTGATTGTTTATTTGTTTGCATTGAATAGGCTCCGAAACCACTGAACCGATTTGAAAAATTCTTTCACTGTTGGGAAGCTACACTATCCCCGGGTAACAAAGGCTATATTTTACACCCGTATTCCCACGAGAACGGGAACTACGCGGGTGAAACCGAGTATTAAATAAAATTCTGTCAACAAAGCTCAACAACTCACAAATTACGAACAGCAATAAAACTGCGCCTTAATAGCGGCAAACTTGTCACTTTCTCCGCGCGGTCGCAGACAGTCCTCGTCAGATCTTCTCCCGCGATTATTTCCATTAGTGACCATTAGGCATTTAACTCGATATGATTAGAACACGTCACGACACCACACAGTTTGCCAACGCCACGCCATAAATCAAGCAATCTGGTTCTTCGATTCGAATTCGCACTGGGTTTACGTAACGTAAGCTAACGTTATGAGCGCGTGAAATTTCTGTTACAAAATAGTTTGATCTTTGTTTTTCTTGTTGTCGGCTGGTTGGGAAATGCCGAAGATATATCTTTATTGTGTAAATATTGCACGTGCTCATCAAGAATTGGGTTGGTTTTTTGCGGAGTTATTTGGAAATTATGTCTATATGTTATTTTTCAATAATATGGTACGTTGTCTATGGATTGCCATGTATGTGAGTATTATATGGGTTATTCATAGATTTATAAATATTTATAACTGATTCAACTACTACGCTACTGCTGACCACGAGGTTCTGGGTTCGATACCCGGGTCAGTCAGTGTTATTATTCACAAAAATACATTATTTACAAAATAATTATGTTATCTACCTCTGACAAACTGCAAAGGAGTTTTGGCAGATGTAGTTTCTTTTGTTTAAGTAAATTGTTAATAGAATTATACCAATTTTTCACCAAAGAGGAGCTTGTGGCTAAGTAATATGTCGTACGGGTCGATCCATCAGGTTAAGCTTTGCTTGCCTCGGTTGGTGGATGGGTGACCATCCTTACATACCAAGACCCCTCCGTGCCTCGGAAAGCTGGTTATACCGTTGGTCTCGGCTGACATTCATGGTTCTTTGACAGTCTTTACGGGTCGTCAGAAGCCCGAAAGTCTAACAACCAGTCTTACCAAGGGGTATCGTATTACCCAGTAACTGGGTCGTGAAGGTCAGCGAGGCAGTCGCTCCATGTAAAATACTGGTATTCAGCTGCATCCGGTCAGACTGGAAGCCGACCCCAACATAGTTGGGAAAAGGCTAGGCAGATGAGATGAAAACTATTCATGCTTATCATAATATGACACAGAAACAGACACAAGTTTTTACAAATATTCTCTACAGAGGCTTTGATAAAACACATCAAAGAGGTAGGTATGTAATGTATTTTACTTTTAGAACAAGAATTTGTAATGCAACTGTTAATATAGACTGGAAGATTATTAAAAATATTTGCAACTAAAATAATTATTATATGTTTGGCATAGAGCGAGAGCAATGGTGGCCCAGTGGTTACGGCCGCGACTTACGAGTTGTAGTTCGTAAGTTCGAACCCAGACAGGCGCTTTACTTTGTGTAAATTATTTCATCTGCATTGCTCTCAAAACGGTGAAGGAAAACATCGTGAGGAAACCGGCATGTCCTAGAACCAAAAATTCGAAGACGTGTGACATCTACCAACCCGCAATGGGCCCGCGTGGTGGATTACGGCCCAATCCCTCTCACCGAGAGGAGGCCTGTGTCCCAGCAGTGGGAGCATTATAGGCTGATGATGATGATGATGATGATGATGTTTGGCATATGTATCTCAGTAGCAGCAATGAACACGGAATGTACCTATATTCAAAGATGGCTTCATGAAAACATTACAAGAAGACTTTTACGGGCTGAAATTATCATCATCATCATCATCATGTCAGCCGAAAGACATCCACTGCTGGACATAAGCCTCACCCAAAAGGGGGGAATTGCCATAATCGCCACTCTTGGCAAGCGGGTTGGCGATTGCAGTATGGTGGTAAAAAGCATAGAGAATGCTGCTGCCCATTCTTTAGTAAGTCCCTTAGTCGCCTTCTACGAGACCCACGAAAAGAAATGGGATGGTGATATTCTTTTATGTCCGGCATCACGGCTGAAATTATACAGAATTAAAATTAAATAAAATCAGTTAGCCGCTTCGGCCTTAAAGACGTCACGATCTCGGCTTTGCATTTATAATAACTCTAATTTATTAATTGAAGTATGGGCTGTCGCCAAGTTTCCATCAGCAGCCTCTAACAGAGCAATTAGGCCATTGTCGCTCATTTAACTCTTGATCCGTTTTGAAATAATAATTAAAGATTGCTCTATTTCTTAATGGCTTTACTAATTAGTTCTAATGCCGCAACTATGGCAATACTAGGTACCGTTATGAAACACGGCATTTAGTAGGCGTGCTTAATCTGTTTAATTATTTTTTTAGTTTTGTATTTTATTATTGGTACAAATTTTGATAAAATTAATCATGAATATTATTATGTTGTTTTTGGATATTAAATTTACTACATTAATCATCACAACTTAATTTAAAGGTCATGTTTTCATGAAAGTACCTACCTATAAGTAGGAAAGTACCAATAATCGTCATGTGTTAATTTTTTGCTTGCAATAATTTTCTTAACTACAAAAATCATCATCTGCCTAGCCATTTCCAAACTATGTTTTTTTTTTTGGGTGGGAAATCATCAAATAACTTCTCCCGCTCCGGGTGGAGCAGGAGGGCGTGTCAGACTTTTACTGACTAAAACCCACCCGTGTTCCTTTAGTAGCCCGTATGCCAGGGGCTGTGGTGCCTGGCAGGCATCGACCCTTGCGGGCCCCATCATTTTCTGTGCTGACATCTCTTTGAGGCGCGCGTGGAACACAACGCGCCGTCGACTTGGGCTTGGTCCTTACCGGACAGCGAGCTACCCATTACTCGCCGTCCGCAAGCCCATGCCTACGGTGGCCGGAAATCGGCCTGGGATTCCCGACGCCCAGGGCGTCTCCGTATCCTGCGGCGGCTGGGGTCGCGAGGGCGCATATGCTGCCTTTCCCTCACGTGAGCCGCCCTCCCTCTTCGCGAGCATTACTGCTTCGCTGAAGGAGGTGACGGCTCCCCATGCCCTCTCGCTCCGTACCATGGCCTGGACCAGGGCCGGACGCGGGAGATCGCCGCCACCTTCCAAACTATGTTGGGGTTGGTTTCCAGTCTTCCCGAAAGCAGGTGAGTACCTACCAGTATTTTACATGGAGCGACTGTCTATCTGACCTCAACAAACCAGCAACCGGGAAGTACGTTACCGCTTGGTTAGACTGGTTGTCAGACTTTCGGGCTTCTAACGACCCGTAACAACTGTAAAAGATCCCGGAATGACAGCCGGGACCAACGACTTAACGTGCTTTCTGAGGCACGGTGGTTCTAAAATTAATGGCCTATTACAGGTTTTTTGTTCAGATTAGTACTATAATAAGTTACGGGTCGTCAGAAGCCCGAAAATCTGATAACCAGTCTTACCAAGGGGTATCGTATTACCCAGTAACTGGGTTGTGGAGATCAGATAGGCAGTCGCTCCATGTAAAATACTGGTATTCAGCTGCATCCGGTTAGACTGGAAGCCGACCCCAACGTGATTGGGAAAAGGCTAGGCAGATGATGATGATGATGATGAAGTACTATAATAAGTCATTCTTTGTAATGTATAAAACTTGCAGCTTCAGAATTATTTACTCTACAAATCCCGTAAACCAAACGAAACAAACTTTCTTAGAAACAGTAGCGAACCAACAAGTGTACGATTACGAAAATGACTCTCACTGCCAAAACTAACAGATCCCTTATTCACAAATCACATAACATCCGTAATGTCAATGACACCTCACGGATGCGCTTACGCAACGAGCACCTTGACAGTTATACAGATGACGATCGATGTGACGTAACGAAACCGAGACGACGACAGACTTCTGTTAAGCATACATTGCCTATCACATTCATCGAGCAGGCTAGAACACTATACATATACAGCGATGAACAGTGAACGAAGGAGAAAATTCCAGCAGCCGCGTAGGCCGCCGATAGAAGAGGCTCTCGATGAGATGAAATGCAAGTGATAGCATAATTGCACAATAAACTATTGTTCAGTAAGCAAACGTAATTCGTATGAATGAACTATCATCAGTAATATGATTACTATCACAAACGCTGATCTCATATCTATTTCGATGATTGAAAATATTAAAGGGGAAATAGACTTCGCATTTATTGCTGTCATAAAAGATTTATTGGTTTAGAAACAGTTCTCATATATATTTCATGAGGGGTTGGAACAGGATTCTGAATGTGTTTTAGAGCTTCTACGTAAATCTATGTGGCTTTTAGTGAAAGGAGGCGACGCAGAACAAAGGCTAGTAAAAAAACCATAGGGAGTAAAGTTTAACTAGTACGTAAAGTATAACCTTGAATTCAGTATATTGAATTTAGTATAGAAACTAGCAATTGGTATTTCATACATTTTGACCGCGTAGGTATTGCACTTTTCTATGAAACAGCAGACTATTTTTGATGACCGACGAAAATGTTCGATGTTTTTTTCTCTTCTTTCTCTCTGGATAAAAAGAGAGGAAGAAAGAGAGTCAATCAAATCAATCAATCAAAATATTTTTATTTCATATAAACCTGCATGGGCACTTATGAAACGTCAGAAGCTAGGTGCACGGTTCCAAAATGTTGTTTCCTATGGAGAAGAGCCGGCAAGAAACTCCACGGTTACTCTTTTAAAAATGATTGGCTTTAACAGTGTTTTCAGAGATAAAATGTATGGGAGGACAGTGCAGGCCTGTCAATAAGTACCAGGTACTTAGACGAATACAGAATAGAAAATCGTCTACAAATCTACAGTCTGTAAGGCCTACAACGTTCTCCCATTCACAATATGTAAAATAATCTACATAAATAAAATGAACCTAATTAAACATAGTGACATGATTAACATGACAATCACTAAAAAATAGTTTATATTAAAATTGATGTATAATGTCAATAATGACGAGAATATGTCAGCATTGTAAAAATAAAAAGAATAAAAAAAGAACATTGAGAGCAGTTAATAGACTTTCACATAGTTATGCTGTTAATGAGGTACCAAGGAAGCTACATGTGCAGAAGGAATTAATGCCAAACTTCCCTGTCTTCAACGTAGTCTTTTATCTTATAATATGCTTGTTTGATAAGGACACGTTTGATGTGCGTTTTAAACTTTCCATCGCTAAGTTCTGTAACTGAGGGGAGGTCTTCGATTAGCAGTGGAACATTAATGCCTAACAAATTAATAATAATTAGCTTCTGCCCGCGGCTTCGCCCGCGTGGAAGTCGGAAATTATCCCGCGGGAACGTACTAGGGGGATAAAAGTATCCTATGTGTTAATCTAGGTTATAATCTATCTGTGTGCCAAATTTCATCCAAATCCATTCAGTAGTTTTTGCGCAAGGATTTTATATACGCGTCGTGCTCTTTAGTCAATTTGTTGACTGTGTTGATGTACATTTCTTAGCTGGTTTCTAAGCAATCCGTTTTCTAAACTATAGTACCCAAGACCATGATCTCGTCTCATGCTAACTCACAGCAATACATTGTTGAATAACCTCTTTGTTGGATATTAATTAGATTGAACATAAAGTGCCATTGGTGTTTCTGAGATAGGACGAGCTAACCTAACATGCTTTCTGAAATGGCGGAAAGGCAGAAAATACACAATTTCTGAGTACCTACTTCCATCCAATGAATATGACTAAGCTATGTGTCTTCGTATTTTATGTGAAAACTAATAGAAAAAGGTTATTTTACTCGCAGACGATAAACTCTGTATACACTTCAAACAATGTCGTCGAAATTACCCACCCACTGAAAAGTTTACCCGACAATAGACCAACAACTAAGGCGTTGGTCTCGCGGGAGGTCGTCGGTTCGAATCACCACCCTTTGTTTATTATAATGTACCCAAAAACACCTAAGAAGAGATGAGTCTGTAACAGAGCTATATTAAAGTTAATATTGTAACAAAATCGTTTAATTGTATAAAGAAGTTATTGAGTCATAAAATACTTAAGGAGTTTGACATTTTATAGTTTAGAACACCTACAGTTTTGGGTTTCTATTTTTTTAATAGTCTTGATGCAACCTGGGGCAATGAACGACATGACGATCTCAATTTAGCTAGCAAATGGTTCCAACAATAAAGTCTACAGAGCAACCCATTACTCGAAGGCATAAATTTGCCTTGCAAATACTATGCGCCTCTATCATTTCTTTCGATGCAATATGCTAAACTTTTTTTTAAGTTCTTAAATAAACTGTCATCAAAAGTCTCGATTTGTATGCAACAGATATCCGTCTCCATTAAAACTGTGGTGGGCTACACGAAAGCTCTTGTAAGATGTTAATGAAATGATGTAAAGGCCCGAGAACACGGTACCGTCCGGCGCAGGTAGGTGGCGCCTACGTCGACAAGTCTTCCAGTCGCCTTGGGTCGTGTTATTAGCATAATATCGCCTATACTAATGCCGTACAACAGTATCGTTGTTTATTGCTTTAGATTTCACTTTGATTTAGGTAAATATTTTGATCGGTTAATTTGTTACTGGGTTTCGATTTCCATCAAAATTATTAGGGGTCAGTGATACTTTGTTGCTAAGAAGCCTGGCTTTTGGGTGAAGATTTGGCTACCTATCAGCTGGCAGTGTAATAGATTAAAGGTATTCTTCTGACCAGTGGCCCCAATTATTTACAATAATTTACCAAGGGGTTGAAAACACTTGACAACAGTGCTGTTATTTTATTAAGAATAGATTACGAAAACTGAATTGCTCTGGTTTCATGGATATGCTCTGAACGAAAATGTTTGCATGCCGAATGGTGAAATACGGCTGAACTTTAATGTATAATAACACCTATTATGTGTTACCCGTACTTACAAAATAACGTCTATTCTATTCTATTCAGTTTTCAGGCTGATAACGCAAAGAAAATAAATAATAATAGGTATGTTCTATAAAATTATCCTCTCCAACCTCAACAAATAAGTAAACACTCAAACCTACGCATTGAATTAATTATAATTACTTATCATATAAATCATTCAACTGTTACATAACAAATATTTTCTCCTAGCAAAGAAAGTACTACGGAATTTTACATACCTACAATTGAATCATTTGATACGACCCACGCGCTATTGTTGTTATGTAAAATCACTATAATATTCATTCATAACTTGAAGTAGTAGGTCCACAAAATATAGATACTTGTAAATGATTGATAGCAGAGTGTCGATTTGGAGAGAAAATTCGAAATTGAAGTGGCGACGTCAAAGACTGCTATTGTTGTAGCCAGATAGATGAATGAAATTTAAGGTATAAGTTTAGTGTAATTGTGTTTTTTTTTTCTGGAATTTCTAGTAGCAATCCGGAGTTTGGATTTGAGCATGGTTGATGGCGATAGACTCGCCCCCTAACCTAACCTAATTAGATGTAGCTGAATATTATTACATGGGACTTAAACATAGCTGGCGTAATGTGAGAGAACTATAGGTACAACTCTGCCCTTCGCTTCGGGAGAACATGGCGTGATGTTGTTTTATGTATAAGATGATTACAAGCTTCTATTTACTTAACATGTTTTTAAAATCTGTTCTATGCAAATAGTGATCATCATCATCATCGACAGCTGTTACGGGTCGTCAGAAGCCCGAAAGTCTGACAACCAGTCTTACCAATCTTATCGTGTTACCCAGCAACTGGGTTCGAGATAGGCAGTCGCTCCATGTAAAATTCTGGTATTCAGTTGCATCCGGTTAGACTAGAAGCCGACCCCAACATAATTGGGAAAAGGCTAGGCAGCCTACGACAACATCATTATCGACAGCTTTGTTACACCTACGCCGAGATTACTTAGGCTTGTCTTTTGTGCCACGCTTGTCTGGTTTGTGCAAGTCCATGTTTTACCCCATTTCTTTTGTAGGTTACACATTCTAACACACAACACCCCTTCTTCTGTCTGTGGGCAAGTATTTAGTTTGGTTTCGGGATTTGGTGAAAACCTTCAAACTTTATCATTTAACTAAAAATCAAGCGGCTTGCTTTTGACATTTTCCCGTTAGTTTTTTATTTATATTTATTTGTTACTAAATGGGCCTGCTCTTGGCCTTAATATTCTAACGCTGCACTTCAGTTGTACTGTAAAACGCTTGTCTTGCTAGACGTCCCAAAACTAATGCACCTTCATTCGTAGAAGGAATGTGCAGCCAGTTTCTGTTTACAACACAACAATATTCCATGAATTCATCCAAGTGTCGCTTTGATTTATACGAATACCACGTTGTAAAAGTAATCTTAAATATCACGGTCTCAACCTGACCTTTTATTTGTAAAAGAATTTCCATTTACACTTTTATGTTCCTTTGTTACGTTCCCAACATATCTACAAATCAAGACGTTATGTTTACCGTACATATGTACGTTTTTACTGAAAAAGGCATACAGTTATTTACAAGAAATCGGATTCCTTTAACAAAACGCGGTATTTTTGGTATGCTGTTAATCATTTTGACCTGCAGATGGAAGCATGGGTTGTTACATTAATTACGTTTAAGGATCTGCACAGACAAAGAAAATATCAGTAGAGGTGAGTCTTTTGTAAGCAGCAGCAGTAGTAGTATCAAATTTGCAGAGGAACATTTTGAGTAAATTGTGTGTAAGCCCTTAGGCGCCACGACTGCCACAGTGAAGCAGCAGTTTGCATTCGATTAGATGTAAATTTATTGAAAACTCGAGTTCATTAGTTGCACTAATTGCGATCTCCATTCCCATGACCTATGGGATGACCTTACGGTTCATTGGACTTAATATTCATACGGGAAGAAGACGTAACTTGCCTCTATATTTTTTCTTAAACCAGAAAGAAAGTAGCGAACAAAACAATATGTCAAAGGGAGCTAAGCAGAAACTTTCTACGTGGGTGTAACGTGGGAGGCATAGTATCAGGTAGCATCGTTTAAATCATACGTAATCTGTTATTTTATGATATCCAAATATTTGTGTTTGCGTAACAGAGTAATGGTCAGTGAGTCAGTTTAGAGCGCCATTACGTTTTGCCCTAGTTACTCTGGTCACAGCACAACGTTTCGTCTCGGGGATTATCCGGCGGCGCCTCTACACCTCGGCCTAAATACCAGTTCGTATACCTATTTGTTCCGTCAACACTGAATATTTACATGAACCACTGAAGGTGACCTTAGATACAAGGTTTCATGTCTTCTGCGTTAGTCAGCAGCTGATACTAAACATGGGCGTCCCCCGTTCAACACTACGAGCAACTTTTGGCACGCTTGCGAATGACTAGGTGAGCTGTGCTAGCACTGCATCTAGGTACATATTGCCTACCTTTTTAACCGACTTCCAAAAAAGGAGGAGGTTATATGTTCCACCGAATGATTTTTTTATGTATGTTCCTATATTTCTCCCCCATTTGTGGACCGATTCTCAAAATTCCTTTTCTATTTGAAAGAGTATACTCCTGAAGTGGTCCCGTTGGCACCAAGTCAAGATCGGATGATCACCCAGGGAAATCGAGGGTAACCCTCAAATCTTATAGGTATTAACAATGTTTTTCATATGTTTTCTAATGCTATTGAGACATTTGCGTATGATCATCATCATATCATGAGGCTGAGCTGATGATGGAAGGTAAGACTCTTTAACTTAGGAGTTAGGTGCAGATTCGGGCATAACTCCCGTCATATATGGACCGATTTGCAAAAATCTTTTTTTAGAAAGGGTTTTATTCCGAAATGGTCCCATTTAAATTTCATATAGATCTGATGATGCGTTTCGGAGACAGCAAGGAAACTCTTCAAAAAATTACAGCATATCAACCGCGATCACTGCTGTCGCATAAATATGCATTGTTTTGACCCCAAGGATGATGGATTGGTGTGGAGTGGGTACAATAACTAAAAAGTGAAAAATAATTTTTACACACATAACATTAGGCTTGTAATCCCCAAAGGGAAAGGCAGAGGTGTATCTATAGAACTCCCAAATTTCGCCAATTAGACCTTTAGCAATGTATTAATCACCAGTTCATCAATAACACTAAATTTAACCACCTGGAATTCACATATTATGAATTAATCATGCACTTTCTATTAAGCAGAATTTTGAAGAAAGTAAATTCGATAAAATGTTGAAGTTGAAAATTAGAAACAAGATTTTTCTAATAACAACAATCGGTTTTAGCTTTCCACAATAAAAGAGAACTTATAAATTTCTTCACCCTTCACCAAACGTGTTCTGGCTCATTGAACAAAGCGGTCTCTAGTAACAAGCCAGATATTCTAGGTAAAGTAAAGATGATGAATAGCATTCCAAGTTTTATCCTCAAATATAACGAGCATTTAATAGCATTAGTTTTGCGATGGTGAAACAACTGCGAAGTCCGTTCAAATGGCGCCGTTATGGTGTGTAAAGTGTGCTCATAACTTCCGGCTACAGACAATATGAAATGCTGGTAGGTAACGAGACTGTAAAACAGGATGTGAATTTCCACTACCACCACCATACACAGGACGAAATAACGAGTTATGGAGATGAGCATTTTACTACAAGGAAGAGTAGGAAAGTGGGAGAATGAGGACAAGGCTATTGAAATCTCTATTATACGTCGGCTGTTTTATTTTTGAACCGACGAAAAAACGGAGGAGGTTACTCAATTCGACGCGTATATTTTTTTTGTCAAAAAGTTTTTACTTTTTAGTTTTGGTAGTATCAGAAATTGTGTGTACCTACCACACACAATTTCTGATACTACCACTTGTAAATAACAGTGACGGAAAGTATTAGAGCATTATCAAGATACACAATGTGGATTTAATACCTATACGAAGGTAACGCAGAAACTACCCAAGCAAAGTTTTGCACTTTTACATTGGACCACCCCTGAGGCATATCTTATTCATTAGATAAAGAATTTTCGAAATCGATTCACAATTAAGGGAGATATCGCAGCACATAGGTACATACAAAGCAAAAAACATCCAGACGAATAGAGAACCTTCTTCTTTTTGAAGTCTGTTAAAAAGGATAGGTGCTGAGGAAAATCAGTAATAGTATTAAGTTGCCCACATTCTTGTAAGTTTCGCATGTTGAACTTATGGCTTAGGTCATAATAACATCTCCTTGGCGTCGCTCTAGTCGGGTCATTTATAATTTAAATGAGTGCTTCTCAGTCGTTAAATGATAGGCATGAATGATAGAACGGTAACGAGAATTATTATTTTCTTAGTTTTTCTATTATATGCCTAGTTATAAACTTTTCTGTTACTTTATAAATTCATATAATTTACAGACCAGAATTCATGAACAGGACATTTAAAAAAAATGTTTTACAAAGGGTCATTTCCATAGTTCTTCTGGAGATACGACTAGAAATGGTAGAAAAGCACTTAGTAGTTTTTAATGCGAAAACCCTTTGAGATCACTATAATATTTCTAAAGAGTACACAATACATTGGGTTTGAGCACACGGTCGACAACTTTTCTACAAAATTATTGCTCCACATCCTTTTCAGATGTTGTTCTCATTTTATTATTTCCCATGACATTTTGACCAAGCAATTTCTTGCAACACTTATGGGTCAAGAAGAAGGCATGATGAGATGTAATTTGTGTCCGAATATCCAGTACAATTTCTCAAGGGGCATGTGATATTTTCAGCGGCGGAAAATGGACAAACAAAAAAGAAATCTGAATGAGACTCGTCAATTAGGTCGTTAAATCTTACTACGATGTTTTGGTGCGAATATAGAATTAATCGTAGCTATCTGCTAGATTGCACGAGAAGCCAAATAGGAACTTTTTTTTGCAGATAGTGGTGCCATTTTCAAGATGGAGAGAGCGATCATCAAAATCATCCTCAAGCTGGAGCGAGCTCTCTTCATTCCAGTCGTCACAATTTGGAAGCCTACTGCTGCAGACTCAACTTTTGAACTGAACGCTTCAGAAGGATGATGCAATTGTGGTTACTTTAACTGTGTCAATTTGGTCGTTATTGTTTGGCTAGATTTCAGTGGACCAATGAATATTTACGGGGCTTTACGTTCCTGAGCCTATTCATTACCTACCCATCAATCACTATATCAGCATAATCGATACAACAGTTCGTTCGATGACTCATGCAAATGCACTCCGATTCGTAGATCTACAGTTAAATAATAAATCAACATGTTCCAAATAATATAGGTTAAGTTCTACGACCCCATTGCTATGTGATACTATTTTAACGTTAATTGCAAAACAAGTAGCAATTTCTGTATTATGAGTCGTTGAACCAGAATTTCATATATGTAACTATTGCAAGTAAGAACTGCAAATTGCGGATCTCCGGAATACTATAGTGACGGGACATTTTGTAATGATGTAACACTGACGCAGGCGCAACTACTGACGCATTCGATTTTTTTTCTTATTAGGAACAAGTAAATGAAGATCACATTCCGTGCAGTGAGTCAGTACTTTCTCTCAAGTTGGTATCGATGATTAATTGTAGTTTCATTGGTGAGTTGTTTGGTATTTAACCCTTTGATCTTATTAATTAGTTATTACTGAGGCGCCATATCAAACATTGAGGACGCGACGAGAATTCACATTACTAACCGATTTTTTTTTCTCTCGGACATATTCGAGGATTTTGGCGCGTCATCATTGCTTCCAAAAAGTATTCGATTATTTCGAAGGGGCTTTCGAAATTTCGCACAATTGTGACAGTAAATAAACGATTCCTAATGAGGTGTGTTGCGCATTGAGTAAATAATTACTTCCCAGTGATTTTACACTCTTACGTGTAAAAGTAAAAAAGTTTGAGATTTACGAAATACCTTTCGACGTTCACGGAACTTCCATATTTAAGACTTTGGCCAAATAAAAACTGTTGACAGATGCCGGTTTAAACTTTAGGTACTTAATACCATAAAATACCACCCGATCGAAGTAAAGTAAATATTCAAATGTTCTTGTTACTCATTAAGCTTCTGAAACTGTCACCCAGTAGGCATTCAGTGGTAATACAGAAATGGTAAGTTGGTCCACGTAGTTGGTGGCTCTCATGTCTGACGAAGTGACGTCCCTGAAAAGAAGAGATAATCAGTTGTAATTTTTTTCTGGATCTCAACCTTACCTACTTACATGCAATGTTAACAAGCATGTAACGTTGTAACGACTAAAACATTAAATTAGGCTTCTTTAAAGCATTACATTTTATACCTACTTTTATAAATGAAATGAAAATGGACGATCAAGAAATAAGAAAGTGTTCTTTTTATCTTTATATCATCTCTATAACAGCAAAACATGTAACAATCTAGGACATCACCTGATCAAACTTCCTATACCAACTGGCAGACTAAACCACATTGATCGATGGATCTGCGGTTATGTCTACTCATTTACTACTAATTGAAAAATAAGGACCAAGTTTAGATAAACTGTTAAAGATATAACTTGCAAATTGACTGTTGACAGCGCTATAGGTGATGATGTACGATGCTCAAATGACCGATGACCTCTAACAGAAGTAGGTGCACACTCATGATATTACGCGGATGATATAAGCGAGCTATTGCCCTGAATACCTTACTAATAACCACTTACTGTAGAAGTCAGACATACTTATCTAATGGGAATGCGAAAAAATCGGGTCGATCCATCTTAAAATCACAGCAAAGAATTTCAATGAGATTTTCGGATGACAGCAATGAATAAGGCGAAAATGTTCACAGCTATGAAAATGTTGGCATTATTTATATTTTGAAATAGATATCTTGCTAAGTGCATATAGGTTCCTACTGTTTTCTAATCTAAAGCTATGAAATAAGAATACCGATGGTATAAGAATATCTGGCAGAGACTCAAAAGTACTCCACTCCCTCTGATAGAGAGGAAGTCTGTGTCCCAGCAGTGGAGACATTATAGGCTGCTTATGTATGGTAATTTAATCGAAAGTACACCGTTTAGGGAATACCTAATTGAAACCACCTTGGATGACTTTAGTGTACAAAAAAAAAATACTTTTTGATGAATACCTGTTGGACCAGAAGAAGTATCTAAGATTTGACTATAAAACGTAAGTTATCAATCTATTTAGAAAACGTATGCACATTATAATGATTGAGAAATTATAATTTCTTTAATCTTATTTCTCAACTATTATAATGTGCATACGTTTTCAACTTATGCAACGTTTTGCATTCAATAGTACAATTAAGTAATTAAAGTAGAAATCGCTGTAGATAATCAGTTATAAGTAGATGTTCATAAAGTACCGTTTCCCACTACGCAGTAAGTAATTGATCGTGAGATAAGATCGATATCTTCCGATGATCGATAGTGCAGATCGGAAGAGACCTAGAAAGTGGGATAAATCGTGATTTTACTAATTATTCGAGTTACGTTAGCCATTGCGATAAACGTTTGTCTCCTTATTGCAAATACGAGAAGATTTATAGCTATTAATCAGGCTATAGCGGTAACCGTGTTTGTTTTATTACGTGATCGAATGGATAATAATGTGTTTATCTTAAGAAATTTGTTTCGTAATGACCTTTTAAGTGTTTTATATTAGCCAACGCTAATGTTTGGCACGAAAGTGTCGCAACTGTGGCGCTACGTTTGCATGCATCCCTGTACTTAATTAATCTTATATTAGCAAGTCATATATCACAATATTTAATGTGCATGTTGACTGTGGTATGGGGTACAAAAAAAGTAGCTTCGACTATAAAAGGGCCTTTACAGTCATACGGATAAGTGACGGCAGAAACATCAGTAACTCAAAGGGACAGGGGAATAAGTTGTAAAATTTCAACAGAAAAAAACGAGCGACTTCGCGGACTATAAAATTGGAAATAAGTCCAGTACTAAAACTCTCGGCTCACAAATTAGTCAAGTTGACATGCTTGTAAACTCACCACAGGCTATTTCGCATTAATTTAATGGTAGAAGGCGTTGTTTAAAATATTGTACATGCATCGTCGTAAATAGTTTTATGAACATGAATTCATTTGTTTTTATTTTACACTTTTTTACCGACGACATGTTCTTTTAGACGTTCAGCATTATTTTAAATGGCAGCTTTTAGTTTAAACATTTCTAGGCGTTATTGCGACATAAAACTGTATTGAAGCTATAAAAAGTATTTTTAATGTCTTTTTCGGTTACTATGCACTTTAGGACTCAACTCTAAGCTATATCTACGCTCATCATCATCATCTGCCTAGCCTTTTCCCAATTATGTTGGGGTCGGCTTCCAGTCTAACCGGATGCAGCTGAATACCAGTATTTTACATGGAGCGACTGCCTATCTGACATCCACAACCCAGTTACTGGGTAATACGATACCCCTTGGTAAGACTGGTTGTCAGACTTTCGGGCTTCTGACGACCCGTAACGACTGTCAAAGATCCAGAAATGACAGCCGGGATGTAAAGATGGTCACCCATCCACGGACCAACCGCGGTAAGCGTAGCTTAACCTGGTCGATCGACTCGTGCAGCTATTGTTATTTAGCCACAAGCCCAAGCTACATCTACACAACACAAGCTATATCTACGCTATCAATACGTAATCTATAAAACCTTCTGACATATTATTCATAATCAATCGTGGGAATCGCAAACAATTATGGTAAAAATGCCATCAACATAATTCAACTCTTAGGTCCATAAGCAGTTGATTTAGTTAACCTTTACAAAAGTTCCCATGAAAACCTAATCAGTAGCGGAAGCGATTTCATTAAACCTCTATTATGACTGGTGCTTGTAACGTGTCAAATCGTTCAAATACCCATTTACGGAACTGATCAAACTTCTTTTCTATGTGATATTTCATAACGCCATAGAGTCCATTATAAAAAGCGCAAGATCATACCGGTGTCGTATTTCCGCCATCCCTCCGATGGTGCGCATGATTCGCCCATTGTGTGCTATCAATGGAGACAGTTTCATAGAAATCATTTGCATTTGGAACAGTCTGTTATTATATAGCTATGTAACTACTCGGAAAAGAACGGTCATGTTCAGGGAAAGCGAAATGGTGAAAGATTGGGTACGGTTTTTTTTGGTAATATTGTGAAGTTTTGAGAGTTTTCCTGTGGTTTTTATCCTTTTCATATTTTATTGATTAATTTGTACCTATACTCTGTTTTGTTATCACAAGGCAAGCATAAGCTGCTATGATACCGAGGTGGCCGTCCAAATATCTACAAAGAAGGATAAAACAGTCAACACTAATTAATAATCGATACTAAGTAATTGACGTCAGTTGCATTTTTCACATCATATCAACTCAAATGTTTCAAAGCAGACAGTAGAATCAATGAGTCAGTCGACTCACTAGCGGGACCAGTTGTCTATGGGTTCACCATCTCAAGCTTAGTTGTCTTGCCTGACGACGTTGTCTCCTTTTTGAGAGAGATGTTGCTGATGACAATTACATAATAACGGAGATAATTGCCGAAGAATTGAAACGACATCCCACAAAGGTAAAATAAACTGTAAATTAATCATAAATCAAATATAGCCACTACTAGATAAGAACAACAAAGAACATCTAGCAATTAATAATTCAATGTACCATGACTTCCTTAACGTACATATAGTATTCATTACACGTCCCATTGAAGAGTCGATCTTTGACTTTGATATATTATCCATTTAAGTGCTAAAAGGACTGACTATTAAATTACACAGGCAGTAACTTAGATCATAGATACATTGAGTAACGTATGATTAACAGGCTTCATCGCGTAGGTATACCTATTCAATGCATTCAGATATGAGTGTTCCCTGATACTTCGAAGGTACTTGATTCCAACTGGTATCAATCTTGTACACAAATAGAAGTGGTTTCTTGGCCCGTGCAAGACTAGTTCTTTCGTACCAAGCGAGTCATTAAACAAATAAATATGTACTTCGATTACCCAGTATTTATATGCGTTACGCGTGAAGATTTGTTTATTGCTGTTTTCTAGTAATTCTAGTGGATTTAGAGCTTTCTGTTTTCTTAGTATATTGTTATTGTTTCTGCTTATTACACTTTTAGAAGACGTGTTTATTTTTTCTATTTTAAATTGTTATTCATCACGGTCTACGGCTTCAGTATGATCATCTTTATTGAAATATTAACCCAAGTGTTTACTTTTAGAATAAATTAGGGATCACCTATGTTCAACACACTTCGGTGAAATAAGATAACTGAAAACTACCTAATTTATTATTCAAGTTTAAAGCGGAACTTGATTTTACGAGAATTTCTAACCTATATAAGTAAATCACAACTGCTTTGTTTATCTATAAAAGCTAGCACTATGGTGGTGGTGGTAAAGAAAAACTAAATTGTAATTTTTTAGGCTTCTTATATTGAAGATTTTAGGAAGCCTAAAAAACGTTAAGTTTGATTCCTTAATGGGACTAAAAAAACTTAACACGGAATCCATTATTTCTTTTTTTCTCATAAAACGCATGCAAACTCGTTCACATTCTATATTTAGCGATAGTAAACAGTTCTGTTAACCAACTGGCGGTGGTCGCGTCGGCGCCGGCGCCGGATTGACATTTACACGAGGACCTTGCGCAGAACAATTTGCGAACAATGAGAGACCTGTCATATGTTCCCGGAACCGTCGCGAAGGAGTGACCTCAGCCACCGACCTCTACACTTGCAAACGTGCCGAGTTACACAAAAGACCCATGTACGAAGGAAAATATGTGCATTGTGGACGATGCAAAGGAGTGTGTGGCCAATTGAATTGTGTCCGTGAAGTACGATTGATGCTGTCTTTGTGAAAGTATTTGTGGAGAAGACAAAGTCGATCGTGCCATGGGTTACCTACAGGATGTTTTGACTGTACAACATTTAGTCTACGAATGAAAACAAACACTAGAAACGGCGGACGGATCCACATCTGACCACTATAATGCTTGAAATAGGTACGTTCGTACCCACGCAATAATAACAACCTCAGGCTCAGGAAAGTACGTAGTGGTAAACATAATCGATCCATGATCCTATAGACCATTATTTCTGTTGTAAAGCTTGAACTTTAGAAGCTATTGTTCGAAATGCGTAAAACTATAACATTGTGTAAGTGCAATCGCTTAAACAACTTGTCATACGATACATTCAATCTACAAAATAAATACTTCCTTCTCCCTTAAGAGATTTGCCAGTAATCTAAGAAAAAATGAGTTTGTAACTTAGTCATTGTATAACGTCTGTTTACCGTCTTAATAATAAACGATGTTTTCAAGGAAACAATCTGATATACAAACTCCTAAAATTGGATCACTACAAGTTTGTAGAAAAACTTATGAGACTCTCAGTGAACTGGATATGAAAAAATCTGAGTCATATCGAATGTATTTTCGGGAAATCTGTGCCAGACGTTGAATATAATTCCGTACATTATTCATATGTCAGATTCTGTCTTGAACTTGCACGTTGTACGTGTATTCATGAGTACCTTTTGCGTTGTAGTTCTGCATTTTGTCGGGCGCCAAATAAAGTATTTAACACAATGACTGCAACAGTATGATTGGATTTACCCGTGTCTTCCATAGCAGAAATAAACCTTGGATTACTGTCTAGCCAGGCGATACCTAGAATTAGGTAGACACCAAACTTTTTCCTCATAAGTTACAAAACAACAGCGATGCAGGCAGTATCGCGATCCAAGATTAGTGTGAAACCAATTGCTTAACTCGAAGTTCCCACAAGTGCGTCAGTATACCCGATTAGGTAACGATCAGCCGGATCTACAGGCTCATTAAAAGAAAAAAAGATCATATCGCAGACAATAGAGCACTCGGCGACCGAAAGTGATAGTCTAATAGATATTGTAGTGAGACGATGACGATAGTGACCAGCAAACTGGCCAGTCATTACTCATTACGGAATACTCGCGGTTTTCCTAACAACTAATTGGTTCCTTTGTATAATAGATCAATAGTTAGATGCAGTAAATAAGATCAGATCAGACCAAATTTCCTCCAACTATACAAATATTTATTGCACTAATGATAGCCTTTCCTCAGGATAATAACATGATAAGCATTTCTAATGCTCCAGGACATAGCAGGTGGTTAAATTTCAATAAACAAACTTCAAGCAATACGAACCCTACTTTCCCTTTGAGTAAATTATCAAAATTATAGCTTATTACTTAAGAAAAGTGGGGTGTTACAACGAATCTATTCGGATACACCTGAGTGGCAGTTAAACAACAGATCATTCGTCATTTGCCGCGAAATTATAGGGAAACGTAGAACGGTGGCAGTTTATGCTGTTTTGAATAGCAAACGGAACGCGAACTTCAAAATTACCGCCATTTGCAATACATCAAGCTACGCCGCTGGCTGCGCGTCGCTCCCTAGCTTGCGGTTGTTTGACAAATGAAGTTGTTGTTCTTCCTGCACGGCGCCACCGCATCTTACGACCGGAATGTCATGCGTGCCATGCACCTTAACGCGTTCACACCTCGCGGTGACCTCAGTGACCGAGTGGTGAGTGGTGACACTGATGAGAAATAACTCAATTGGAAATGTGGAACGCAGTTCACAACAATGACATGATTGATGGTTTGTTAAGAAACATTTCGATGTCACTAAATATCATAGCCACAACATTCGTAGCCTAGATATCAAAACTAGGTAAATCTACACCTAGGTATCCAATTTCAGAATTGTCACCGTTAACTAGGTCAACAGCTAACGGTTCTCGCATTGATTAGTCATTATTTCCATATAGGGTTTTCTTTAACATAGAAACGATCGTATATAGTGCTAAGTAGCGGAACAGTTGCGAGTGGCACCGCGCGGCAGCATTATACATAATTGGCGTCACTGACCTACGGTAAACATTGCGTCTGCGTTCAAGGTCAACAGCCTTGATGTTTTATCGTTTCCAATAAGATGTCAGTATACGTAACGTATTACAGTTTGAGCGAGCTTTATTGGCTGTTCGTGTTTACATTAGTATGGTGGAGTACAAGTAGGTGTTGCTTCTAGGTAATAAACGGTGTTAGGTTGAACTACTTTATAATATCTTCCTACTATATTTTTCCTTCGTTAAGCATCATCGTAGGTACTAAAAGCTACAATCTACTGTTTTTCTTGCTAAGCAAGTTTCGACTAACGGCCCTAAAAATTAGACGAAATATTACAAGCATTTCATGCATTCGTGCATGTATCCTCATTTTACGAACAAAATGCGGACGCGCTTTCATAACAATATAACACCTAACAGATGAAGACATGACATATTCATATGTAACAAAAAAAAAAAAAAAAAATTGCAAAGCAAGAAGTGTAAATCCTCAACTCCTATTTACATGCATAATAAAATGTAACCTTGAAGAATACCTTGGCAGGCAGACGAAAATACAGACGTAGCGAAACAAAGGGTGAGATAAGGAATCTACAGACTCCTGGTCATTTAATACATATTTAAGACATTTACATACACAGGGCCACTAGATATATCGAACTGATTGTACGAATGCTATTGTGGATTTAAGTATGTTAAATGGAACCCTGAATGTTTCAGGTTTCTACTCCCACATATCCGGAGTAAACATGTCTAGTCTTCGCCCTAATGGACTTTTTTTGTAATGTATTTGCATAAACTGAATCTTATTTCAAGAGGTTTTAGACACACTGAGATAATGGCATAGATCACAATTGCCAAAGTTCAAATTGTTAATTAGTAGCATCATTGAAAGTGATAAATTGTATTCTTGTTTATTTATAGTTCATTAAATCGGTACAACACCAATTATATTAATTAACATAGAAAAAAATAATACGTTGACAATAATGTTTTATATATTTTAAAATTTGTAACTAAAATGGAACAGTTGATATACTTTCTTTCTCAGAACACCAGGCATAATTCTCCATCCATGCGCATTCACATCACATTCAGGTTGGTAGTGTTGGCAGTCAGAGGGACTGAAGGTATTTTACACCTTTAGAGTACGACAGACTGGGGATTGGCTGTTATGACGTAGCACTAGCTTATATTATAAAATAGTTTGTTAACAGTGCTCCACTCATAGATGGCGTCAATATTGCTTTCTAGAAGTTTGTAATCCGAGGCTAACAAACTCCTACAAAGCGATAATGATGCCAAATCCGAAAGAACGAGTCCTTTCAGATTTGAGTGACTAGCAAGACTGCGTAGTAAGCCAGGAAAAAACCAAATTTCACCCGCGCCTCGTTGCCTGCCCCTCTCTTCATACACGACAAAAACAATACACAATCCCTTCCCGCCAGTAGAAACTTTTCGCCCGGCATTTAAACCAAGAAAAAACCAAATGTCATCTCCGCTACCCTTACTTACCCCTCATAAGAAAGTCGACGAAAACAAAACACAATCCCTTCGCGCTGTGTTCGGCAGCTTATATCTATCTGATATTTTATCCTTCTGTCGTATGTATATGCAAAATAATCAGATGAAAAGACTATGATCAATGAAAGTATTGACCGCGGTGTACAATGTTGTTTTTGTAGCTCATTATTGCGCCTATAAGTTATTTCGGTTATTTGAGGTCCGTTTGCACTACAAATATATTTAGCGCTTAACGAATTACAATCACATAAATTGTATATAAGTGTACACTGAAAATTGTGTTGGAAGAGACCAGAAAAACGACTATGTTCAATACCTACTAAATATTATAAGCTGAAGAGTTTGTTTGTTTGGTTGAAATTATTTTAGAGTTGGATAGCCCATTTATCGAGGAAGGCTATAGGCTATATAAAATCACGCTAGGGCCCTTAGGAGCCGAACAAAAGGAAAAAGCCACGAATCCGAAGTACTTACACGGTCAGGTGATTCGATGCGACGCACTATGTGGAGATTGAGTCGGTTTCGGGTCATAAATCCATAACTTCCATGTTTTTATAGATATATAGCTGATTATTTTTTTAGACAATCTAGAATAAATATAATTTAAAATAATATACAGTTTATGGATACAAAAATATATTTAACTCTTTAAAAATACATAACATGAAATATTGCAAAATGATCAGAAATTTACGACCATCTTTAAATAATGTGACCTAAAATGTTATTATTAATACAAAATAAACTCTTAAAATTACTGTTATTAATAAAGTAAAATTAAAAAAAAATAAACATTAAGTGTATTATTCTACTAGCTCCAAAGCTTCATCTATACGTTTAATAGACTTTCTATTGGAAGGTTTTGTATTTATGGTCCGAAGTGTACAAAAGTGTATGTAGAACATCTTCATTTGTGGCATTCTAGAGCATTTTCTAGCATGAAACATCTCATATATCTGAATCGTTTATAGCTTTTGCTCCTTGATTGCTAGGCATCTTCGGTGAGCTGTCCAAGAGGTAACACTGAATAATGCCAAATGACGCTTTCCCCGTGAACTAAGACTTTATGGACAGATCATCATCATCATTTCGGCCGAAAGACATCCACTGCTGGACATAGGCCTCTCCCAAGCTCCTCCACTTCGACCGGTTCTGCGTTATGGAACTTATGGACAGATGATGGCATATGTATAATAACCTCATTTTTTTTTATTAACTTGTCGTTCTGCTGTATCGAAAGCATACTGTCCGAATTTATTACATTATTACAAAATTAGGTTGCTGCTTTAACAACAACAACCTAATTTCCGTCACTTTAAGTTAAAACAAGACACAGGCCGCGTCTGGTACAGTTGAATTCACTCATTGCGAGAAGGTCATTATGTACACTTTTAGTAACGACAATGACAAACGAAAAACAGTATGTAATTATTGAGTATGCAGAATATAGCCCTATTTTATATAATTGATTTGAAACGCGTGCAAAATGTGGTAGAAAGAACTTATTATCACTGTGTGATTTTGCGGTTTCCGATATGTTTTTTTGATTATTTATTGTGTATGTGGATTAAAATATGGTGAGAAATACTCGATACAGTATCTAAACATAAAATGCAAGTAATAAAATATCACAAGTATAACCTATAGGTATTAACTAATATAAACAATCAAAAAACATCAAATATCATCACCTACGTATTTATAAGATTGTTTTACTATTTCATGTTATAATAGATTAACATATGTTGTGCAATGAAGTTGCAACTTTTTTGTTCTTCCTTTAAAATAATATAAAATTTCCTACCAAATACAAAAATTAACAGACCTTCGGCAAATTTCGGCAACTGTCAAAACTCTAATCGAAAGTTTCAGATACGCTAAAATCATATGTCATGAGATAAATATTTCTGGTAAATATATTAACAAAAATATAGCATATTTATCCATACTAGGCAAAAGTATATATTATAAGCTTTCTGGAAAGGTATAATGCTTCCATAGTTTACATTGCTAGCTCATCAGAAAAAAATCCTGAAAAAATAAATGAAGATGTTTTTGTGATAATTTTAAAATCATCGTATTTAGATGCTCTTTGCTATAAACCAGTATAAATCACATACATTATTTATTTATAATATAGTGGATTGATTTCTTAGCAACAGTTTGAGGTATAATACAAGTACCTGTACAAGTACCTATTTTTACAAAATGTATTTATGGCCAAGCTCTCTTAGGCACCTCCACATAGTGCGACAGGGTGGGTTGAGGCAGCAAGAAATTTGACGCAGACGAAGTTGCAGGCAGAAGCTAGTGAAATATAAAAAGAAAAAGAAGGAACTTACGAGGTCGAAAATAATATTTTCTATCGTAAAAAATTACTTTTCTGAAATTGTATTCAATATGCATTTAAAGGCGGGGATAAGTTGTTAGGTACCTAATCTAATAAAGTTCCTACCCGGGAGTATTTTATCGGCTTCTTAATGTGATTAAGAACGTATTGTTGTTTTGTTGCAACAATTTATTGCAGCCAAAGCAAGGAGGATCTGCACCCTATTCGCGAACTCGCAATCAATCATAATCCGTTTCAATTTGACATTGACAGTTCAACAATATTCATTGCGTTATTTACGTTGTTGAGCAGACACATTTTTCGAACATATGAAGCAATGGTTTAACAATCCGTTTCAAAACGAAACAGATTATTGTTAATCGTGAGTTACGCAATTAGGGTGCAGGTCCTCAAAAAAACACGGTGGCAAGGACCTTATCTATAAAGGGGTAGGTAAGGTACCACCTTGCCAATATCGAATTCATAATTGATTAATTTTAAAAACAGTTATCAGACTATTTAAAAATAGGTCAAACCACCACTAGGTAATCAAATAGGTACCTACTATCCTAAGTATTAGGGATCAGAAGGTGTCCATGCTAGCTACAGACACGAAAAACAGAGGTCTGTCTTGTTAGAATTTCACTCAGACACGTAGGTACATAAATGGTAAAATAAATGAAATACAGGGCCATAAACAGAAAAGTCAATGTTAGATTACGGTTGCACCTGAGGTTTCTCGTTCGTGTATACATTGTTTACGAGGCCAATTCATTCGACCTAATTTGTTCTGTCTAGTCCAATTTTATTAAATCAGTATCGGTGAATGAGAGATGTTTGTCGTTCTTTATTGATTCACAATACTTGATAATAAAAAGTAGGTACGCACACTATTATAGTTAAAGATGGTAGGGATTAACCGTTCGCATTTTGGAAACGAAAAAAATATTATTAGCATTCTAATTTATTCATGTTGATGTTCACTGAGCGCAACAGAAATAATAAAAAGTCTTTAATTATTTCACAAAACGCCATTCTCTTTCAAATAGTTAGGTTTATTACAAGTCAGTGACCGGTGCAGGGAAACCCTGGCTGAACGAGCCTGTGGTAGTAGTTATAGTTACTTGTTGCAAGGTAAGACAACGGGCGACCCCGCACATGCGCACTTACCCTCATTGATTTTTCTTACTTTGACAGTTCCACCTATGTTTTGGGCCATCGCTCGCGTACCAACAACAAAGTAAACAAAAAATGGCTTTAGATTTTTCTGCAACGTATAAATTACTAGTTTTAGGTGATTCTAATGTAGGTAAAACGTGTATAGTGCATAGATATTGTGACGAGCGATATTACGATATATACATATCCACTATAGGTAAGCAAACTTATTTATTTTTAGTTTTACGAGCCTTTGTCAGACAGGTGATGCTGTATTTTAGTGCCGTTTTGTATAACTTAACGAATCTGTGATTATATTTTATATTGCGGATGTAAAGCTGCAAACAATGGAACATGTGACGTGAAATAGCCTTTAACATATTTATATGCTCAGGACTTCCCTCTCAGACCATTTTACAGTTAAAGTTAGTGCACGACCAACGTAAGTAAGCTATGTAGTGCAATACATAGGAACAAATCGTTTCTACGAAATGTATTTTGTATATTTTTTTGTTCCAAGCCACGACGAGCCTGGCTGCTAAATGATGTAGGGAACTTTGAAATCTTAGAAGCTCTTTGTATCTAAGTGCAATGCACTTCGCAAAAGCTTTTAGAAGATAAGGTGTCACCCCTAGATTTCGTGTTAGTCATGAGTGTGCATTTTGGCTCAGTTAAATGTTGGGTAGGTAGGTAGGTATTTTTACGAATTAATTGCCGAAATCTTAAAACAGCAAACCTCTATCAATGTGGTCAATGTTTTAATATTTGATGTCTTCTCTCTGTATCATTAAAAAATTCAATTGTTAGGAACTACCTAATTTTAGTTTTTTGTATTTCATCGTACTTATAGAGACCATTCGAATTATACACCTTTCTGTCATTGTTTATTTAAATTCTTCATGTTTTAAGAACTGGTCCTTAGCAGCTTTATACAGAGACATTGGAAAGAGCCTAGATAAGCCTTTGCCCTGCATTAGTAGGTACATTACGTACAGGCTTTCAATGACAACTTCTGGATGACAGAGCTTTGCTCATTTTTTTTTTGTTTGACATTTTCTAAAAATGAAACCTAGCTGGATCGATTTATCACCCCCGAAACCCCTGCATACTAAATTTCACAAAAATCGTTGGAGTCGTTTCCGAGATGCAGATGATATAAACACAAGAATTGCTCGTTTAAAGGTACTTATTAGATTAACTGAAGAGAAAAAAGAACGTTAAGTTTCAAGCCTCTCTCTGTCTCAGACAGTGGCAATTTTCGGAATTTTATTTTTAAGTCAGACACATCACGATGTTGTCAGTTTTATGAGCAAATCGCGACATAAGCCACTACATGAGACGCTATAGGTACCTAACAATGAGTCCTTAGAATAACATCTACCAGTAAAAACGTGTACCGTACCAACTTCTTCAGCAACAAATATTAGGCGGTAAGTAGGTATCTACATTGGCACACAATAGGCACTGTTGCGTCTAACCACACTTATATAATAACGTTTCCAGGCATAGATTTCAAACAGAAGATAATAAACTTAGACGGCGTGCCAATCAAACTCCAAATATGGGACACTGCTGGACAGGAGAGGTTTCGGACACTGACCACGGCGTATTATCGCGGGGCCATGGGTATAATACTCATGTATGATATCACCAATCTGGAGTCATTCAATCATCTGTCGTATTGGCTGAGGAATATCCAAGAGGTAAGATCTAATACGAGTGTCTTTTTCGAAAATATCCGAAGATTAGCTGCGTACCGTTACCAAGTTTATCTGACCGTATTTTTCATTGATTTGATATGCAGGATTCATGTTACTTGATTGTAAAAATCTATAAATGATCAATTAGTTGAGAGCCATCCATTTGTCGGTGTACAAGGTAAGAACGATTACGGTACCGCTATATGTAACCTCATGGGATATGACGGTAATTTTCTTTGATTCAATGTCAAATCATAACTCACCTTGATAAAATATGCTATAAAACGATTTTATCTAAGTAAGTAGGTACATTTGATTGAGAACTCATAGCAAGAAGATTGGTACCTAGGCAAGTTATGTTCATGGGCAAGTCCAATTGCTTTTTTAAACAAATTATAATTACTTACCTAGGCACAAAAGTTTATCAACTTGACTTTGTAAGGTCGTACCATAGATAGAGTGACATTCTGGAAATGGGCAACGTCGCAAATAGCAGTGAAATATTTCACTGTATTGATCAATTTAGCAATACTTCTGAGTGACGTAAAATATTGAATAAGAAATGCAATAATTAATTTCTTAACACCGAAAATTCAGTTAAAGATGTAAAAAAAGAATTTGTAAACTTTCCAAATGCCCTTTTTACACCTAAAACGGTTACAACATCAAATTCAGTGTTATAATTGCAAATCTATATAAATAAAAAGAGAAGTCCTGACTGAGTGACTGACTCATCAACGCCCAGCCTAAACCCTTGGACCTAGAAAGCTGAAATTTTGCACAGAGATTCCCTTTATAATGTTGACAAGGAATAAGGAAGGATTTTTTGAAATTCAACCCCTAAGGGTGTCAAATAGGGGATGAAAGTTTCGCGCGGGCGAAACCGCTGGCAAATGCTAGTTATTGAAAGTCACTAGTTGGCGATATTTCATATTTCCATACAGTAATATTAACAAATTAATAAAAACAGGTAAATATTTGACAGCAATTTGCGATGTTGCCAACTTTCAGAATATACTTACGCACTTAAAGCAAATTTTTGACTGCTTATTTATTTATTATTTATTTTATACTTTATGCACACACATGTACAGAGGCGGACTTAATGCCATAGGCATTTTCTACCAGTCGACCTTTGGGTGATGCAGAGACAAACAGTGGTAGGTGCAATAAATGAGAAGAAAATGAGCTTATCAAATCCCTATCTACCCTACATAAAGATGTAGGTAGGTTATCTGAAAGCCTTAGAACGTACCTATTCATCGATTCCAATGAAACATATGACTCAGCCTACTAGTTCAACGAATGACAAACAGAGAATTTATTCAATAAAAATAGACCTAGCAACTTGCTTTAAGTAAGTAGCAGTTTTCGCAAAAAAGCGATGCATTTTTCCTACAAATCAATCATGTATGTGTTTTTCGATTTCCAGTATGCGTCTCCCGATGTGATCAAGGTCTTAGTTGGCAACAAGTGTGATGTCCACGAGAATCATAGAGCTGTACCCAAAGAGAGGGGCCAAAAGGTAATTTTCAAGTTACCTTTTGTTTAGTCAACACCGTGGTGTGAATAATAAACGGCCTTGTGAACTTTGAATCAGTGTTAGGTTTTGATTCTTTCTCACATCAAAAAAACCTAGAAACTATAGGTAGATACAATATATCACGATTTTCATCAGTACCGGTCAATGTAATCATAATTACAATTCGTGCTAAAACGCCAGGTCATATCCAAAATAACCTCGACCATGGCTGGATGAAGTTCTCATATATGCTTCTCTTTTATCCGAAGGCAACAATTTTGGGGTCCACCAGAATAAAAATCAGACATGTTATAGATTAATGATCAACGGGCCAATTTAATTTTACAAACCCAACCACAACCTGCTCCTCAATTCATTCTTGAAAACTGATTTAAAATACAAAAATATCGATTCCAGATAGCAGATGACTTCGACATGCCGTTCTTCGAAGTATCGTGTAAAAGCAACATAAACATTGAAGAAGCGTTTCTGACGTTAGCCAGAAAAATTAGAGAATACCGGGAGACCAAGGTAATCAACGCCTTTTTTTTTTAAGGAACCAACGAACAGATCGAATCGAGGAAATACAAAGCAGATCCCAGTAATGGACTTGGACACCACAAAGTCTAGTATCTTTGCTAGCCATGTATGCACTACGGGCGCTGCAGTTAGCGCAAGAAAAGCTTAATTTTTCATAATATTTTATTTTTACAGGCCTAATGGGTTCAATCCGTTAAGCCTGTATTCCCCGAAGGATTAGAGGTGCAACCATAGCGTGTAGTTGTGTAGACCCACATTTCGCCAGATATATTGAAGTCCCATGTCTGGGCATGTTATTTTTTTATATAGGCCATAACATGTATTGTGTGATGATTGATTGCAATAAAAATCTTAGGGATCAACTCGACCCAACCCAAGAATCCACGTTTGTTTATTAATTTAATTGGTACCTGTGTTTATTTTCAGGCGGACGCCTTCGAGCTGAAGGAAAGAGACAACGTAATTAAACCTTCTGAATCGGAGACGGATGTGTCAAAGTGTAGCTGTTAGCCTAATGTAGCATTAATTCGTTCGTGTAGACCGCAACACTTGTTTGGAGATTAATGTGAGCTATGTTTTCACCTGAGATACGGGTTTGACTGATTTATTGTTTGATTTTATTATGAATTTATGCGCTATTGCAATAAGTCAGCCTAAAGCTTTACCCAGAATATTGCAAACGTGTTGCTGCTGCAAAAATATACAAAATGCTGCAAACACTGCAGTTGCGCAAACGCAGCTTATATCCCTAAATATTTAAAAAAAGTAAATGGGTATTGGAGTCTCCCAGCATAAAATAAAGGCAGGCTTATGCGGAATATTGCAATTGCGCCCACATTATAAAAGCCTAGAGCAGCATAAAAAAATATCGTTAGTAGGGTTGGCCGATATCTCAGTTGTAAACATTGGCAAGCGCCCAAATCATGCGTCAGGGCGATCTAAGAAAGCCGTTTCCTCATTGGTCAACTATTTACCAGCTCGCTTACTAATCAGAAAACGGTTCTCTGAAGCCTTGAACTAAAGCCCTCTTACCGCTAAAAATAACATAATGGTCTGTACCAAACGTAAGTATCTCATGAGAATGTAAACAAATGGGTCAGAAAACGCATACCTATGTGAATGACAATTTGTTGTGTTTATTACAAATTGAGTGATTTGATTAGCGTATTTGGGACACATAAACATATACACATACCAATTTTAAATCGACTTAAAGATTTTTCGTTTTGCAAATGGGTTGAATATTTAACCTCAATTTTCATCGATGATTTTTCAATCACAATTTTATATAATAATTTATTCTGAGTAATAATGTTATTCAAACAGTATAATTTTTGGAAAACTGGTGAAGTGCGAAAAGGCGTTGGTAATTAGGAATCTTTAGTATGATTGCGTATGAATTAGGGTAGACTGGGTACGGATGTGACAATTTTCATTTGACGTCCAATAATTTTGTTAGTGTGGCAGTTAACTGTGCAAAAGAACTTTTTGTTTGTGAAGTGTACATTTGCCTACGTATAAATACTGAAATTGTACTTCTAAGTACTATGGTTAACTCACAGGAGCAAGTTAGAAAAAAAAGAGAAAATGTCACAACCGACCACACCCCAGGGGCGGTTGTGACAGTACTTGGGGTCGGTAGTAGCAGGTTCAAAAATACACCAAAATGGTCATTAATCACTTTTATTGTACAAAATATCCATTCTTCTCGAAATAATAAACGTTTACGTGACACAAGAACATTTAACTGTCGTAAAAAGCTTCCACGAAGCTCGTTGCTCTTAAAAGGCTAGTAGGTAGCTTGAGGTACACGAACATACAGTGAAGGATTTCTATTCATGAATGAAGGAAACCATTCCTCACCACCAGCCATCTCATTCTGAAGCCATGTTGCTACTTGCTTCTTCTTCTTCTCTTGCTGCTTGTTTGCTTGCTTGGTCGCTTGGGATTATAGTTATTTGTAAGCTCAAAAACTAACTTCCTCACCTCTTCCAGAGATAGGCCAAAATATATTTCAGCACGTGTTTATATATCTTGACAGCTGCTGTTCTTGCTTCACAGAGAAAACTTTATTATGAGCAACATATCCCATGCTGATGCTGTCTTTATTGTAGTCCGCGCCGGCTTCATCGCGTTTCGAATATATCGCAACAAAGACATGCGATTAACTTCGTGCATTTCTGCAGCTCTCCGTAATGATGTTCCTCGTTTGAGTTCTGTATAAGCTTCTTCATATTTTCCAATTTCACATTGACCTCTTTCCGTCTTTCTTGTGCGTTTTCTTGTCATCTAAAAGCAAAATAAATATTTAAAAATATGGCACAACCGTACCCAAAAAAATTGTCACAACCGTACCCAAGGCACTCCTTCGCAAAAAACCAATCACTATGGCAATATAAAAATAAAGTACGTACAAAGTAAGCACTGCTATTTAACCACTAATGTTTAACTAATAATGAAAAAGAACATTCATTACTGTATCTGTGCACGTATACCAACAATCATTAAAATAAATCGAATAAAAATACTTACTTTTGACCCTTAAAAAGTAATGAGGGCCTCTGCTAACGTCAACGTCGCGCGTTGGCTGACGTAATACTGTGAAACACGTTCAGACCCGCATGGTGCTCCTTTCTCCCCTTTACGCTTCCCCGGTATTCCTTATAGTTTCGCTAATATTGCGATTGTCACAACCGTACCCTGGCACAACCGTACCCAGTCTACCCTAAACCTGAAAAGGCTTTGTTTACAGTCTCATCGAATACTTTTGGAACAGATATTAGATACCCTAACATAAATAGTTTTAAAATGTAGTTCGGTAAGAGGGTTGGAGTGATCGCTTTACGCATTCTGTGTGCTGCTTGGCGGCCTAGTATGCAATGCTGTGACAAGACATAATTATGCCATGTATTTTGTCAACGTGAGGCATGTCGCAAGGGTGCATCCTAGGCCCGCTGCGTGTACCTAAGACCTATCGCGTTTTCTGAATGCACCAATAATGAAGTGTTATTAAGAATTTCATTCCATATTTTCGTTTCTTCAAAGTACAATAGGAGTATTTATCATGTAAAAAGAAGATAAATAGACCAGCTATCAATATCTAAGGAAACAGTGGTTGTTATTTGTGAAAATTGGGGAAAAACAAAGTGAAATAAGTTAGATATAGGAGTTCTAGTTTTAGATTTCATTACTTAATACTTTAATATGCCTCATCATAGCGATATTCAAGTTTCATGTAATTAATCAATATGGTGTTAAGTGTCAATTTTAAGAAGGTTCCAATAAAGTTCAAATTTCACAAATAATAATATACAGGTACTTATACAGGTAAGCAAAGATTGGGACTGACACCAGTCAAAGAAATACGATTTTATTCTACATTTCGAACAAAAATAATAGCCTCAAATCAAATCAAATCAAATCAAATCAAAAGTCATTTATTCAAACTAGGCTGGTGTCAGCACTTTTTGAACGTCAAAAATTACAAAAGACAGTCCCCCAAAAACGCCCACCCTTCGACACTTCCTAGTGCTTTAGCTGGGAAGAAGAAGTGGCGCAACAAACTCCCCAGCAGCACAGCTGTCTGTTATGTTAGAAGAACTTGATTTTATACAATGGTAGGTTACAGAATATCGAAATTGAAATTAGTTCTAGATATAATAGATCCATTATCGGGGTCGCTAGCTAGCTACATCTTGCAATTTAACTCATTATTAAAAATAAAAAACAATGAGTAGATTATGTCAACACTAAGTAAATTGAAATGAATTTATATAGTCAAATAAAAAAACAAACAATTATGTTAATAAAGATATGACCTGTCAGTAGGCAAGGAAACTCTGGTGAAAGAACACAAACATTGTCTTGAGTTAATCACAGCGACCAACTATTCTTATCGTTTAAGTAGTCGTTGATAGAATAGTATGCCTTTGCGCAAAGGTTGGATTTTACTTTAGCTTTAAACGCATTAAAATTCAAATCTAGCACAGAAGAGGGAAGCTTGTTATAAAAGGCTATACCAAGACCAATAAATGAGTTATGAACCTTATGAAGCCGGTGAAAGGGAGCACGTAGTTTGTCCTTATTTCTAGTATTAATATTATGAAAATCACTGTTTTTAGTGTACAAGTGTATGTTTTGCCTTATATTAGGTCCTTACCTATGAAATTGCCGTTCTGCAGTACTGGCCATTTCAAATCAAAATAATTTTTGTTTGGCTAAGAATTCTAATTTCAAATTAATTTTATTTTAAAAACATGGATTTTTTTTTCTAAAAGTAGTCATTTCTTTATTGATTAGTGTTACATTTTCATCGCATTTCAATCTTTTTCGTCATCATAGATACGTTAAAAATTCGAGTAATTATGGAATATGAGTACCGTCGTGGCAGCAACGCGGCACAAGCGGCACGCAACATCAACGACGTTTACGGAGCTAACACTACAAACCAACGCACCACCTGTTATTGGTTTGCTCGCTTCCGTTCTGGAAATTTCGACCTGAAAAATGAACCTCGCGGTCGTCCGAAGACTTTGGTCGACAATGACGAATTAAAGGCGATTGTGGAAGCTGATGATACACAATCTACGGCTGAATTAGCAGCAGCTTTCGACGTTAGCGTCAAAACAATATTGGTCCATTTGCGTCAAATTGGCAAGGTAAAAAAGCTTGACAAATGGGTGCCCCACGAACTCAATGATCGCCAGCGCGAAGTACGCGTCGAGACGTGCCTTGCACTGCTCAACAGACACACAAATGAAGGAATTTTGAACCGCATTGTTACCTGCGATGAAAAATGGATTCTGTTTGATAACCGTAAGCGCTCAGCAAGTTGGTTGGATCCTGGTTCAGCACCTAAACAATGCCCTAAACGAAAACTTACCCCTAGAAAAGTGATGGTCACTGTTTGGTGGTCTAGCGCCGGTGTGATTCATCACAGCTTCTTACCAAACGGGGTGAGCATTACTGCAGATGTGTACTGTGAAGAACTGAACACAATGATGGAGAAGCTGGCGCATCTCCAACCAGCATTGGTCAATCGCTCGTCTCCGCTGCTCCTGCACGACAACGCGCGACCTCATACTGCACAGCAGACGGTCTCCAAGTTGCAAGAACTGGGGTTGGAAGCTCTCCGTCATCCGCCCTACTCACCAGACCTTGCGCCTACAGACTACTACTTTTTCCAGAATTTGGATAACTTCTTGGCGGGAAAAAAATTTAATACCCGAGAGGCAGTACAAAATGCCTTTGAAGAATTTGTTGCCTCCCGTCCAGCTGATTTCTTTAAGAAGGGCATCAATAAACTGCCACTGCGATGGCAAAGATGCATTGATTGCATGGGTGATTACTTCGATTAATACAAATAAAAAATTCATGAAAAAAATTCGTTTAAATTTTTTCATACAAAACGGCAATTTCATAGGTAAAGACCTATTATATAAGATGTTGGCCAAGATGAATTGCGATGCCACGGTGAGTATACCAATATCTTTAAAAAAATCTCTAAGAGAAACTCTAGCACCTAGTTGATAAATTGCTCGAACAGCTCGTTTTTGAAGAACAAAAATATTTTGAATATCTGCGGCTTTGCCCCACAGCAGAATGCCGTAGGACATAATGCTATGAAAATAACCAAAATAGACTAACCGCGCTGTGTCAACGTCAGTGTATTGTCTTACTTTCCTGACGGCGTAGGCGGCCGAACTGAGCCTTCCCGCTAGGCTTGATATATGTGAACCCCACTGAAGTTTGGCATCTACTGTTATGCCTAGGAAAACTGCAGAGTCAATTGGGACACTGCAGCCATTCTAGCATTGGTTTGTATAGAAGCAGAGTTGGGTTGTCATGCATTACGTATGGGATGCGAATTTTGAATAACTGCCTAATGACCGGTTAAATAAAGCATGTTTTAAATTGAAAGGCCGAAGCAAAAACAGCTCCAGGCAAGCAACACTAGCTTGCCACTTGGGGACAAAAGGAAAAGTATGTGTGTGTAACGACTTTGAGAACTATTGAGCTGGTCCTATTTATCTACTTTAATAGAACTTAAAAAAACAACGGACACTGAGAAGGCCTTTAATGTTGTAGGTTTAAACGTGTTTAAAAATAAAGCCTACGCGACTATCAGACTTGCTCAGCAAATATTTATAGACTCAATAAAAAGCACATTATTATATCTAACGAATTTAAAAAAAAAATAGGAGTCGATTATGTATTAGATGCGTTTGTTATTGCATTTCCATTTAGCAAAAGGTTACAACTAGTGCGTTATTGGAGACATATTTATAAGTTTTTGATGTTAACATTAAAGCCATTAGAAAGAGCTTTGAAACTTAAAATTTGATTATAATCGACTTTGGTATAGAGTGAAATGTAAGCAAAATACTACCGTATACTGTTAAATAAGAGTGTGACTATTGCCAAGTGGCATTTGTCTCTTCCACATCTGGAAACGCGGCTCTATTTGGATCCGGAACTAGTTAGACATTCCGAAAAGACCCGAGAGTTAAACCGAAACGAACGCAAAACGTGTGTCACACGTAATTAACAGTAGGAATTAGTTTAATATCATCTAGTTAATTATATAAAATTAGCAACGTCAATGAGTAGTTTTCATTGTTACTGAAGTTTTACTCATAAATTCATTAAAACCACAGTTGGAGGAAATGGTTGATCATCTTATAGGGCTGGCCCTAAAAGACTGCTGGACAGTACAAAAGGCACTAGTACAATTACAACACTAGTTAGAACCATTACATTAAAAGCACTGATTATTTTGAATATCATAATTGCGTAGTTTTCTGTGACGTTCTGTCCGAAATTAGTGTTAAAAGTTTAAAACCCATATTGCCAAAAAACTGAAACACTGAAAAATGCTTCACAATACCAGTCAAAATACCCTAAATAATAATGCTTTTGTACAACGAATTAAATGTTAATAGAAAATCACCATCAATGTTTTTTTTTTTTTTAACTTGGAACGCTTGGAGCTTGTTTCATTGAATTATTATTATTCTTAATGTTTTATACTAAATAGTATTCGTTGTTGACGAATTCAATTATAATCACACACACCGATACTATATTAAAATAAAGTTAAGTAGGTACTTAAACTTTAATATTCATCAAAAAGGTATTATTAAGCTTAATCGTTGTTCTGTTATAATGTTAGTCGCATCTCCAAAACAACGCACTAGCTGCAACATTCTTTACACTAGCACAACTAATATAGCATTAGATTTAAACAGTTCAATGTATAATAAAAGTTTTAATATATAATAATGGTTTATTTTATTTCGACATAATTTTAGGACAAAAGGCTTACAAAGGTAAGATCTCATTTATCAATAAAAATGTAAGTATGTAGACAATCTTAATAATATTACATTGAATTGCATTTACCTTCTAAGAATTATATAGAAAAGACATGTGTTCCATTGACCAGCGGTAAATTGCCGAAAAAATAAATAACACAATACGAAAATCGAAACAAAATAATTCCATTAAACTAAACAATATAAGTACTTCTTATAATAAAAATTATACAGGATAAGTTTTTATTCAGTGCGCAAACTTTAACCATGAATTCAGCATATCATTCTAGACCCCCAAGCACAGTTATTTTTCGTCCGTTTTACAAAAAAAAAACAGCTGTTGCATACATTTTGACCGCGTAGGTATTGCACTTTTCTATGAAACAGCAGATTTTTTTTGTAAAACCGACGAAATATAACTGCGCTGGGGGGTCTAGAATGATATGCTGAATTCATGGTTAAAGTTTGCGCACTGAATAAAAACTTATCCTGTATTATACGATAATATTTCATAGTTTTTCAAATATTTGAAAGATACCTCCAACGGAATGGTTTTAGGTAAAGTACCTACATTATTTACATAAATAGACAATTTTACAACGGCCTTTGCTCATCAGTTAGTGAAACTAAAAGTTAAAAGATGATAGGCTATTAAATGCCACCAGCCGCAGCTTTTGTTCATAAAACTTCCAATAGTTTAGTACTTGTAGAAAACCTATGGTTTCAAAAGTTGAATTTAGACCTTTTTCTGGGAACATGAGCTCTTGCTTGTTCTCTTTTTATTTCCTGCTTACAACTGACTGATGTCGTTACAACTGGCGCATTTGTTTCTTCTGACACTTCTGTCTTGGGCTCCACTTTTACTAATGGAACGGATTTAGCTGAAGTTGTGTCGGGCTCCATTTTCACAGTAGTGACAGGCTCTGTCTTTATACCAGGTATAGGTTCTGTTTTTATGTTTGGTGCAGGACCTGGATTTTCTGTTTTATTTGATTCTTGTTTCCTGTAATAATAGAAGTTGATTGTAAATAAAACAATATGGGCGGTGATCAACATAAAAAAGTAATCTATGAACATGTGTTGACTTGAGAACTGCCGAACAATTCATTGGTTTATAAAATATCTTCCTGAAATTTTTGACAGGAGCATTCATCATTAACTTTATTCATCATCATCATTTCAGCCGAAAAACGTCCACTGTTGGACATAGGCTGCCAAGCTCCACTACTTCGACCGGTTCTGTGCTTCCCGTATCCAGAGATATCTTATCTATTTACATAAAACTACATGGCCATTTATGAAACGTTAGAAGCTAGGTGCACGATGCCAATTGGTTGTTTCCTATGAAGAAAAGCCGGCAAGAAACTCCATGGTTAGTTTTAAAAATGATTGGCTTTTACAATGTAAGTATTCATATTACATTGTTAATAGGTATGGTCGTCACGCCACCTCTTCTTGGGCCGGCCTCGGCCTAGACGCGTATTGCAAGGGCTGGATCGAGGAGGCCCTGGAAAAGGATGCCTGGAAGGATTTGGGGGAGGCCTTTGCTCAGCAGTGGGACAGTGTAGGCTAAATGAAAAAAAAAAAAAAAAAATAGGTATGGGATAGTGATTTTGAAAACAATACAATGCAGTTAGGTTTGTTCTACTGGTCTATTTGAATGACAGCATTATCACTAGAGGCTAACTAATGGATATTATAACATAACATGTTAAACATTAAACTACTCACAGAACAGTTTTCTCCAGGATTTCAACAGCTTCCAATATGGCTGTGGATGAATCAGATGCATCAAAACTTTCTTCAAAAACCTTGTGTTTTTTCATATGCTCTGCATCATTGAAGGCAATGGTTTTTAGATGTCCTGAAATGAAATGAATAGGTAGGTAAGTTTTCGTTTTTTATTTCTGCCTGAGCTGATTTACTTACCTATATTATGGCAAATAATTTAATTTAATGTTTTACGTTGCATAATTTAAATTATTTTGCGTATGTAAGTACCATTGTCTAGAATCAAGTTTTTCTAACTGAACAGACAGCTGTTCTGCTGGGAAGTTTGCTGCGCTACTTCTTCTGTTGAAGGGTGGGTGTTTTGGAGGACTGTCCTATGTAATTTTGTATTTTGAAAAGTGTTTTCCTCAGCCTAGTTTTAATAAATTCACTGTAGGTAGGTGATTTAAAATATAACAGGCGCCATCTCGTTTTTAATACTGACCAACAAAATATTGACTTAAAAGATCTACTTCCAAATAAACATTTCATTTCAATAAATTTCAAAAGCATAAGAGTTACAGCTATGAAGCTTTACGAATGGCAATCTCCAATATTGTGTGGCAAACATGTGGACTTAGGAATGTTTCTACACATTGGTTGGCCAGGATACCCATAAGAGGTGATAGGTACCAACTTATATGATAAAAACAAACTTACTCAAGACTATCTCTCCACCCTCACATTTGTACTCTTCTATTTCGCTGTCTTTCTTTTTCAGCAATCGCCTCAGCTCACTCTGACTTTCTCGTAAGTCACAGATTATCTTCAACATCGGCCGGGTGACTTTCTGGAAATACTGTAAAGTACAAAGTGTTCAAAAATAGAATAAAGTTTTCTATTTGCGTGTTTGTGTGATGTGAATGAAATGTTTTAAAATGTGGAGGATGTTATTAGCATAAGACAGAAGTAATGTTGATGTGCATCAATACATAGTTAAAAAACTAGTAGACATTTCGGTTAATAGCAATAGGTATCTATTTCTTTACCAATAATTACAATTCAAATACTTACCAATTCTTCCGAGCCCTTTGAAATTGTACATTCAAGGTAAAAGGGAAATCCGAATGATATTGTCATAGAAATAAACAAACTTTTACCATTTTCTTTCTTTTCTATACTAAACTTCCTCAGGTTATCGAGATTTGATAGTAAATGCACTCCTTTTTGAACAAACTCATTATCATGTGGTAGTTCAAGTAAATCATTGCTTTCCTGAAAAAGTTAAATTCAAAATGACAGCTATTATTTTTTAAATTAGATATATGTTTAAGTGTGTGAGGCTAGCTTTGAAGAATGGCTAGGGACTACAGATATTTTTATAGTAAAAAGTGCAAATGGAATACATGTATGACCAGATTTATGAACATAGACAAAGTAAAAGGAGTATTTAAGGATTGTAGCAGGTGGTGTTCCATAGTTTCTGACAACCCCGTGAGAAGCAGGCATGCTTTTATGTTTGTAAGTATGTAAATTGATAAGATATCAGAGATTCCATCAGGCATGATCGAGGTCAAGAGCAGACCCATTTACAAAGAAAAAAAAAGATTGCCTACGAATGTGGAGTTTCAACTAACTGTTGATTAAGACACATTGGGTATTGTTCCTACAGTTTTATTTGGTAGAAGATAGGGGGACGAGCTCGACGACTACAGACAGGATTGGTGAACACTAGCTCAAGACAGAGAGGACTGGAAAGGAGAAAGGGAGGCCTTTGCCCTGCAGTTTGACAACATATGCTAAAAATGTATAAAAACTTATTTAGTGTAGGCAAACGAGATTCATAGCATCATCATCACCAGCCAAACCTTTTCCCAAATACTATGTTGGAGCCGGCTTCTACTCTAACCGGATGCAGCTGAGCGCCATAATTTTACATGAGAGACGGGCTAAACACAAATTCTGATGGTTTCAGAACTTTTCATCTGAAGAAGTTCAGAGAATTTAGGAGAAATTACAGATTTACCTTGAGTTGAGCTAGGAATGCTTTTTCGGAAAACAATGTAGTCCAGACACTCAAATGATCCGTGATGCATATTTCGTATCCACTTTCTTGTGAAAACATTAGGAAATATTGGGTTTCTTTAATTCTTTTCCACATTTTATTGATAAACTTGTGATTTGTGGACTTGTTTTGTACACAATAATTTAATTTCTTTTCCCGTAACTGTGTTGACACTGACAGTGACAGATGTCGTTTTGGCATTTAGTAGTGTTGCATCAATTATTTATTGTAATCAAAAATTTGAAAAACCGCTTTAGTCGAGTAAACAGTCGAGAATTACATTGTAATAAATAAAATTAGATTACAATTAAATAATAAATTTAAAAACTTGAGAGGTGTCAAGGGACACCCGGATGGAACGAAGTTCCTTTTTGGTCTTAATTTTTTCCGTCTAGCCCCCTTTCGCAACGCGCGATAAGGAACTTCGCATTTTCAGGGTTTTAAAGCCCATCATCATCATCGTCATCATCGTCATCATCGTCATCATCGTCATCGTCGTCATCGTCGTCACCATCGTTATTGCTTTTTAAAAGAGAGAGAGAGAGAGAGACAGACAGACAGAGAAACAAGCGCACGCCGCCGCCGCCGCACGGCTTACAATAGCTTACTATAGCAAAAAGTGTCGTTACAACTTTTCGTCTGATTTTTTTCCGTCTAGCCCCCTTTCACAACGCGCGTTAAGGAACTTCGTTCCTATTATAATTATTTTTGTTATTTAAGTATTGCAGTTGTTATCAACTTCAATTTCATAATCAGTCATTATTTACTGGATAATGTTTTTTATCAGTCATGTAGACATGCTGAATTGTAAAATAATAGTGTGTGTCATACTTTGTTTTCATGATAACTGAACGCCGATAAAAGTTGTGTAGTTAGGTAAACTATTTCAGCTATTTATTGTACTGTCTAGTGATTAATGTGTGCTTTGGGTAAATCAAATATTACATTATTGACATAGCTTTAATATTTTATAAATATTGAAACAAACACAAACATACTTATTGCCCTGCTAGAACCTCTTTTACTCTGCACATGCATTCATCCTAATGCTCTAAGATCATCAGTTTTAACATTTGATTACTTAGAGAAAGAAGGTTTAAGCACGGGCGTAGATAAAAAGACTAAAAGTCCATAAAATAACCCTTACCTATTTATGAAAAATAAAAACACATACAGAAAAAATTTCCACAAAGGAATTGGGGAGTCTTTTTTCGAGCAGTGGGACAGTATAAACTTTATAGTTAAGTTTTTTTTAGCTGCTAAATAAAAAAACAACGTTCCAAAAATCCAAAACACCGTATATTTTTTAATGTAGGTAATAGTTAGTAATCAATGAGATATGTCGCACGCCTGTTCATATTTTAATTCTATGAATGAGTATGTCTGAACTTTTCGGAACAAAACGGAACGGGGGGGGGGGGTTGAACCCCCAAACCCCCCCTGGCTACACCCGTGGGTTTTAAACTGATAAATGTACCTACAATTTAATGTATTTAGGTTGGTAGGTACGTGTAGTTAAACATTGTTTAGGCGTATTTTACTTAACTACGGCTGATTTTTCAATCGTCAAATAACTTTTGACACGTAAATGTGGAAGCTGTAGGTACAGCTTTTTTTTAAAAAAAGCATGTTAAGCCAGCCCATAAATTAGTTATTAAAATTTATCTGACATAAAGAAGAGAAAAGAAGTAATGATATAGGTACCTATCTACTTATTATATGGATGTATTACTTTTGCCAAATATTAAAATGGTTTATTTCTGCTAAAATCAGTTGAGTTGAGTTGTATGAGCCATAGTCAAATATTTTTTCAAGCACAAAATAAAATTCTGCGTGTAATGAAGGTGAAGGAGTAGGGTAGGGTCACTGACGTATAAATCATAAAGTCAATGGGTAGGGTACCTACTGCCTACTTATTTCCATTTGGCAACTATAACGCATCGTGCACACTCTTATATAAGTATCAATTTATTGCACCGCAGTCGTCGTGTATCACGTTCGTAGATTTTTAAATCGTGGAGTTTCAACATGTGGCAATGCGCTTTGCACTAAGACTCTCTCCGCTTTCCGAAATACGTATTTTATGGCGAGGACGTGAAGAAATACCAATCTTCACTTCTATTTCAAGTTGCAGACAAGCAATGTGTATTTTTTTAAATCTAACATTGGTCCGGTTCACAGAATGTTTATTAGATACATATTTCGAATATCTCATAATATTTCGAAGCTTTTTGCCAGAAAGCAAGTGTATCTTGACCAGGGATCCCGCAAGGCTCGCATTTGGGTTCTTTTTTAGCGTTTTCATTAATGACACAACCGAGTGCTTCAAACACTACCGTTTGCGGACGATTTAAACTTAATGAGGCCGATTCAGAGTAACTTAGATTCCAAAATGCTAAAGAATTAGTTACATCAAAGAACTTGTAGATTATTGCATTTTTTTCTCTTCAATATTAGTACCTAAATGTCACTACATCCCAGTTCACTCAGGATAAAAAATATTAGGTAGGTAGATCAGTAAAGACTAAATATTAAATAGAGGGGTTTTTTTTGGGTGGGAAATCATCAAATAACTTCTCTCGCTTTGGGTGGAGCAGGAGGGCGGGTCAGACTTTTACTGACTAAAACCCACCCGTGTTCCCTCAGTAGCCTGTGTGCCAGGGGCGGCGGTATCTCTTTCGAACAACCCACACCCCTGGTAGGCATCGGCCCTTGCGGGCCCCGTCAGGTTGTATTTTAAGGCGCGCGTGGAACACAACGCGCCGTCGACCTGAGCTTGGCCCTTACCGGACAGCGAGCTACCCATTACTCGCCGTCCGCAAGCCCACGCCTACGGTGGCCGGGAAGCAGCCTGGGATTCCCGAGGCCCGGGACGTCTCCTGCGGAGGCTAGGGCCGTGAGGGCGCCTCTCCCTCACGTGCGCTGCCTCCCTCTTCGCGAGCATTATTGCTTCGCTGAAGGAGGTAACGGCTACCCATGCACTCTCGCTTCGAACCATGGCTTGGACCAGGGCCGGACGCGTGAGATCGCTGCCGCCGAACGCCTCCATGAGGGCACGGCGTTGCTCCTCCCAAGCTGGGCAGACCTCCACCGTATCCTCAGAGCGATCTACGCAATGGAAACACCCCGGCGTTTCCTCCCGCCTTATCCAAAACAGGAACCTCCCAAAACAGCCGTGTCCGGTGAGGACCTACGTTAGGCGGAAGGTGAGGACGCCATGGCACCTCTCCAACCACTCCTCAAAGACCCCGACTTACCGCCGCAATCGTGGCGTGTAAAAAAACAGCAAAATTCGCGAACTGAGAGTTTAACTCGATCAAACGCTCCATATAAAATACTGGTATTCGGCTGCATCCGGTTAGACTGGAAGCTGACCTCAACGTGATTGGGAAAAGGCTAGGCAGATGATGATGAAACGCAAAAGTTCGATGTGCACTTCCTGCATATTGTCTCAAGATCTTTCAAGGTACTGGGATTTGTTTTGCTCAATAGCACCTAAAGACCCCCTACTTAAAAAAGGCTTTCAACACTAGTCCGTCTAATTTTAGAAAATAGCTGCTAGGTATGGAATCCGCATTACGATGTTTACTCCAAGCGATCAGAGAGTGTCCAAAACCGGTTTCTTTACCATCTGCGCTATTACACTGTCACTAGCTACACTATCAGGTTAAACATTATCACATTGATATATTAGCCAGTTGACGGAAGAAACATCTTCCTTCATTGCAGCGGTGTAATAGGTGGTGGTTGCTGATAGGTGCTGGTAGCGTTGGTGCCGAGGAAAATATATAAAAAGGCGGAATATTTTAACTTCGTGTGTATTGGGCCAGTGTCACAGTTGGAAAGGTGAGTGGAATCTATCGTAGATTATAGTGAACTTTAAGTTCAATAGAGATTAAAACCCCACACACACACACACAACGTCACGGTTACACATCAAGTTATACATTTCCAGTATAAGCTGATCTTGCATTGCATAGAATTTCCGTACAGTGCGGAATCAGCGTAAATTGGAAATGTACAGCTTGATGTGTGTGAAAAATTACCTCGGTCATAACATAACGCTGCTTTGCCAAGACTTTGTAGGCTAACATGTTCGCTAAAACTACGAATTTAGACATCTACAATATGTCTGTCTGGTTTGTAAGAATAGCTTAATAGTTTTAATTTAAGTATCTCCTAATGTATTGTTTTAATTTCTTTTCTTTAGTGTCCTTTAAAAAAATATTTTCCAAATTTAAATATTACTATTAGTTTAATTACTTATGTTAGATTAGTTGTCTCTGTTGTGCATGCCGTGTTTGCGCACTGGTTAAAAATTTATCCTGTAGGGTCTCCTACAGGATAAGATTTTAACCAGTGCGCAAACTGTAACCATGAATTCAGCATATCATTCTAGCCCCCAAAGCGCAGAAATTTTACCTCGGTTTTACAAAAAAAAAATCTGCTGTTTCATAGAAAAGTACAATACCTACGCGGTCAAAATGTATGAACAGCTGATTTTTTTGTATAACCGACGAAAAATTTATACGCTAGGGTTTCAAAAATGATAATTATGCCGAATTCATGATTACAGTTTGCGCACTGGTTAAAAACTTATCTTGTATGGTGCACAGTGAAGGATGTATAGTGTATTATCTTTTGTTGGAGATCCTAAATAAATAAATAAGATTGCTTGGGTGGTCTACTGGTCCCAAGCGTTACTGCGGAACATGATTCCCAGGTCGGGTAAACGGGTTTTTCCATCAGAAACTCAGTAGCAGTCTGGATTTATTCCCTGTTGCTCGGCACCTATTATAAAGAACCTAAACATAACTGGCGAACTACTGGGGTGTACTACAGGTACATCTCTGCCTAACTTTACGGGGGTGCGGGCTTGCGGACGGCGAGTAATGGGTACCTCGCCGTCCGGTAAGGACCAAACCCAGGTCGACGTTGTATTCCACGCGCGCCTCAAAGAGATGTCAGCACCAACTTGTGGGGTCCGAAAGAGCCGTTGCCTGCCAGGGATGCGGGTTGTTCGAAAAAGATACCGTGGCCCCTGGCACACAGGCAACTGAAGGAGCACGGGTGGGTTTCATTCAGTAAAAGTCTGACACGCCCTCGCTGATTATCCATCCTCAAAAAAAATCCCTTTGGCGTGATGTTAAGATTTTATAAAATAATTAGCTTGTAAACGACGCAAGTTGATAAATACTGACACTTTAATGTTCCTCCTTAACTTAATTTCCTAAGCAGACTACAATAGGCAATGGTTCGAATTAGTCCGTAATCCTAATCATACACGTTTAATTGCAGCATGATATTCCGATACATATCGTTTCGGTACACTGGATTGGATTAATATATCAAGTGCGGACACAGCCGCGTATACGAGGACCGTGGAAGGGTGTGCAGGGTGGAATAAATGATGTCATTTATCAACTCCTATGTCGTATCGCAGGCACGAATGTCACCGACGTATGTGTTATTCGTATGCAGGAACATACGGTTGGTTTAAAAAAAAAAGAAGAAAACATAGAGGAATTCGTAACAGGTGTTGTTAGTAGTGTCATTTCATGTGTGACAATGAATGAATGAATGCGCTGTTACTACACAGTACAATGGGCTGGTAATGTTGAAATAAAATATTATGTTGGAAATGGTTTAGTTTGTTTGTTTTGATTAATTTTACGAGAAATGATGATGCGTGGCCATTGTCTTCTGGTCGATATGTGTGTAACACTTTGGTACATTGACTTAATTTTACAAGAGATAGCCGTACTTTTGGTACAAAGCGCCAGGAAGTCTGATTCACTATTAAGTGGGTGTCAGAATGCGACTGGCTAAATGAGTAGGTAGGTATCAGCGCTCAAAGAAAGAGTTGTGGTTACAAAAAACTGAACAATAACTAGGGAGACTGATACTAGTACGGAATTGTGATATGAATAATAGGTACCTGTGTGTCGGGCGATAGTTACCAAAAGTAAGTAAGTTAGTCTCATATACTTACTATAATAATAACAAGAGCCTTTCAGTGCAGTAGACTTAGCACGAGAACCATAGAGAAGCGTTTTGTCGATGGAAGAATAGACAAAAGTGACGTTTCAGTATAGACAGTTGACAGTTTTGTACCGAGAAATGTAGACAGGCGATTTCTATTCTATGGTAGTGTTGAAATAGAAACCGTCATGCTAAGCCTGAAAAATTAATAAGACCAACTTTAGAGACGCGGTTATTAAAAGTATTGCACCACAAAATTATTCCGTCTTCGTGTATATCGGGCTGCTTAAACTAAGCAGTAGTATTATACCAGAAGTCCCCGGAAATACGACAAACGGTTCCACAACTTATAATTAACTCATACTCTGCCGTCGAATACGAATCCTGTGCAAAGCCGCGAAAATACATGTTGTAGAGAACGTAGTACTTACTAATTCCAAACTTCATGCTGCACTGTTCTTGTATACGTAAGTGAAAAAGAAGTTTGGCGAAATACGAACAATCTTAAGCCTATTTACATCGTCAGATAAATAATAAAACCTTAAAGAGCCGAAACAATAAAAGGGAGTGTTGAAGTTAATTTGCGTAATCCTCCCAATAGCTTAACGAAGTTTTTTTATTGCTTTCCTCGCTGCAATATAAATTCGTTAAATGGTGACGCTTAAAATTAAGATCGTGGTAACCGTCTACTGGTGTTTGTAAAAGGTCATAAAGAGGTCAAACAATGTGTACGATTTAACGGTAGGACCTTTTATTTATCTACCGATAGCCCGGTATAATGTGCCATCGAAAAACGCTTAGGTGTTAAAGAGAATTACAGGGGCCACGTCGTATTGTTCTCCCTTTAAATTGATGTTGGGTACCGCAATTGGAACACCTCGACCTACCTGATAAGGTTGTAATTGGTTCAATGTCCTATGTGGGAAGATAACTGAACAGATCGTTTTAGACAAGTCAAGGAACGTATTGATGGATCAGTGGGTCACGACATGTTCCAGTTCAATGGCATTGTAACTTTCAGTGAGCATGAACAGAGATTTGTGTGGCGGTTTAATTAAATAAATAAATAAATGTTTGAGTAGTGGCCTTTGTCTACGCGTAGATCGACCGAGACCGTCGAGCAACTTATGAAAACGACTACAATCTCAGTTATTGGATATGGTGTAAATTGGCCCATGTGAAAAGATTGGAATACGGAATTCTGTTTACTGTGAAATAAATTGTATGACAGTTTTATTGAAAAATGTTTGGAGGAAAGATGTATTGGAAATCACAATGAGTGCTTTTTTGTTGGCGTTGATAATGTCGAGTGTTATATTCAGAGATTTGAAATGATTGAATAGAATATTCTAGTCAAATATGAACGGTATTTCCAGCCAATTCTTATCAAGGCTTTGTGTAGATACTTATTTGTAGGAATATTCGCATTTTGGGACTTAATAATTCTGATCCAATAAGCTTTTTAGGGAACTACATAATACTCGTATTTTTATAGAAAAGTATCTACTTACTACACGGAGTAGGTATGTCTAATGTAACTTTTGATCCTTTTCATCTTCGATCGCCAGTTATACTTTACCTTTTCTACAGCCACGCTACATCTTCCACCTTGACTCGGCTGTATGAATCGCTGCGGAGTTCGGCGATGCCCAAAGACCAACGATGCTTTGTTAATTTAACCTTTCCTCCTGCACGGGTCCGGACAAAGGCCATTCATTTCGCTTTTACCACGTAATCATTGAGTTGTAAAATGGGCGTTCACGTTGACAAATTTAGTGTTAATCTGAGAATCTTTGGACCGCAAAAACCTGCTTGATTACACGATGTTAGTCTAATAGGTTACAAACATTAGTAGCGTGTAGAAGAGTTTTTCACAGATTGAGGTAGCATGATGTGCTGGTCTCTGTACTTTTTATTCTAAGAAAGGGGAGAGGTGAAAACTGTGGCTTGGCCGTTTCGCTACGGTCACATCGTAAGGTGAAAAATTTATTTACTCTTCATTACTTTGCTGTTACACAAAAAGTTCTTGTCCAAGCCACATAGTTTGACTAAGGTGTAGGGTTTGTAAATTTAGGGCTTGTAGAGTTTGGGCGTGTAAAGTTAGAAGCTTGACTTTACATGAGATCTGATAACTTTTTGACAGTGTGTGCCATATGGTCTCGTCTTATGGTGGGATTTATAGATACTTATTCCATTAATTCGCACCAATTAGTCTGCACAAAAAGAACCTGATGTAAATAAATTGTAATGTATGATGTAAGAAAACTTTCCGTTTTTAGTGCCACTTACAAATTGAGTAGTTTGATTTGATTCATTATATGTAGTCGATATTTTAATTTCGCAGTAATAAAATCATCAAATACACAAGTGAGAGAGATATTGTCTGTGGACATGCCGCATATCACTTGAGATTTGGCTGTCCGTGAACATCTGTGGAGATTCATAGATACATATTTGAAAATCTCTGAATAATAAATCTTTGCTAAAATCAGTACAACACCATCGTCGTATGTAGGTAAAACAAACGCAAAACTACTTACGTAAAAAAACACCCTTGTAAATTCTTTTTTATAAGTGAGGTCCACTATTGGTTCTTTGTTCAGTAGAAATTATGGTATAATCTCGTTACAGAATAATATTGTGTGTTTTTCCGTTGTAACAGGACTTGGTCGGAAAACCCGCTGTCCGTAAACAACAAATATTTGAGCAGTTATTGGGTTATTCAGTTTATTGAGCCGTTCAAAGTTAGTGCTGTGTTTTTTTACTGTGTTTTAATTCCCAGCTTTGATTTCACAGTTTTATATATATTCTATTCTCGTAAATATTAGAACTGTTAATAGGGAAATAGGAACGGCTCCCTTGTGTGTGATTTTTGATCATTATCTTCGCTTGGCGTGCGAAAAGTATTTTCACGAGTCATAAACTTTGTATGATAGAGGTTCAGATAATGTATGTGCATTATTTATTGTAGTAATAGATGTTTTTATTGTAGATGATAAGGATATTTATTTGAAATCGTATTTTGGGAAGGTGAAAGATATTATTTCGTGGTAGTATCGTGTTCCCCAAAACCTTTCAACTTTCGTACCTACATCTAAAAAGTACCTAGTTGAAGTTAAATCTAATTTTGAAAATAGTCTAATCATTATATTTCAAATAAAAGCAATAACAAATCATTTTCAATAGTTATGTAGATATTCTGTTACTAAGACCGTCATCAATATCCTGTAGCTGAAACTGTGAAACAAAATCAGATAATAATCAGACGGCAGACATTTTAGATGAAGAAGAGGCGATAGGAAAGGAGAATCTCTTTTAATTCACGGCAATTTATCAAAGTCGGCGTAAGGCCGGCGGCGTAAACAAAGTGTTTTAATTAAACGACCGAACTGATTGCTTAATCGTGTCTAAAATGCTTCTACAGTACTTTTTTGGGTTTTTGCATTAACGTTCCTGTGATTGTACCAAATTCCTTCGACATGTAAGTCTGTCCGTTGTGCTTAAAAAGTAAATTCTTATTCCTGAGAATTTAACCTACACCATAGTGAACTGGTGTTATTTAAAAGAATCTCTACCACAGTAAATTCCTCCTGTTTATTTTAAGAAATGCAATTCATAAGTTACTAGGGTTGGGTTATAAGCTAAGCGTAGGAGGAGTAATTACCACAAACACCTTAGCGCGAGAATTAATTTCGCGAGTAATTTCGACCGTCTTCTACTGCCACCGCCACCGCAATATTGGTAAGCACAATTACGTACGTACAATTCGTATAGCAGCTATCCAAAGTTTCCCTTATCGGTACTCAATTTTCTGATGAAAATCCTCTCAAAATTTGTTGAGAAACAAAATTTATTTCGCATTAATTCCGTTCCAATTCTTTTAATCTGGCGCGCCTGGATTTTGGACAAAATTTATTAACTCGTGTTGTTGGGATATTAGCTGGATACGACCGTGTTTTAAAAACATACTATAACAAAAACAAGTAAAATACATTGTTAACATACTTTTGACTATCAGATATTTGAATATTGCGAGAAAGTTCCTTTCATATTAGAACCTGAAAATAGGAGTTCATTTTTCAAAGGCCACCTGCGTTGAAATTGTGGTTTGATATTTTAGCTTTCTCTCAAAATTATTTGAGTTTTAGTGCGCTATCCACATGCAAAATAAATGTTCCCCGAGCAGAATTGATTATGGCATGCCGCCAATGCTTCGTGGTACAGTTGGCGAATCCCTGTTTCACCCATTTATAAGCGAGAGGTAGTGAGTGAGGTATTTTTCCGCGTGATCAGGTGAACCGTACGTCCGTATTACTTTGGCACCTACATAGGTGTACGCATAGCAGGGACGTTCGGAATACCCCCTGCCAAACATTTATCACGTTGTTCGTTTATTGCTTTTTTTCAGAACTGCGGGGCATTATAACAATGAAGCGAAATGATACGAGCAAATTGAATTCGTTAAATTTTTTTTTGTCAATATTTTCGTTTGGGAATACAAGTATGCGTGAAAAGCTGGATACGATTGTGTTTCTCAAAAAATAGTTGAAAATTGTTGGTGGAAATATTGAGCACATGGAAATTAAGAAAGGCTTATTAAGTTGAAGTTCTGATTTAATTTAAGAGACTCGAAGTATTTGCGCCAAAGGCGTCGTCGTAGGCTCGAGGCATGAAATGGTTGTAAAGTTCTAAGACAATTTTATCTTTAAGCCTGCGCCCTATTTTAAAGCTTATAGTAATTTTCGTTGCCGAATGGTTCTTTTAGCTAATTTCATAATATTTATTTTATAAGTTGATTATTTTCTAATTTATGATGTACCTATCCGGTGAAATTTTCAAACAGTGACTTACGTATTATAATAACATCTATTTCATAGCTGAACAATATTTATGGAGTCACAATGAAAATTGGATAATACCTCTTTTGACATTTTGTAGTCTAAAAACATATTTACATAATCGCTTTAAAACTTCCTAAAGTGATTGGTATCTATATTGCTAAACCTTTGATTAGTAAATATTTGAAAAATGTAATAAATCCCAAAATATCTCATTTAAAAGGCCATTTTATTAAAGATAAATGATCTAAGGAAAAGAAAGTTCTCTCCTTAATCTCGATTCTTGATCGTATTAATCTTGGATTTGAAAGGGGAAATAACTTTGTTATTAGAATGTTCGACAATTCGTTTTATTGGGTTCATAAAATAATAATTTCCTTGACTGTAGAATATGAAATAGGCACTAGCTAGATATTAATTATAAAGAAGTACCTTATTTAAGAATTAATTAAGATACTTGTGCCCTAAATAAGAACTTTGACACTTATCGACAAAATTTGAAATTTCATTCTTATCCCGCAAAGCGTGTCACCAATTAGAAATCCCCAAAAGTTGCGGTCAGATGGCAAATAATTTTTGTCCGAAAGGTATTTTCGCAAATTATAATAAAACGATTTCATTACAACAGAGAGACGAGCAAATAGCTACACCTGGCCAATGCAAATGGCCCCCTAAATGGTTATTGCGTCATTGGGCATCATATTATGTTTTTGTGTCATTTTGCCGTACCAACATTGATTACTTGTACAAACCTGGTATTACTCGGTCTGATTCACAATGAGAATGGAGAATATTTCGCGAAAGGATTATTTTGGGAAAATTTTCCAAATGAAATAGCACAATTTGAACTTACTGCTGCTTGCTGTACGTGCTTATAAATCTACATCTAAATATAAAAGTCGTCATCATTTATAAAATGTATCACGGTAGTGATGTGCATAATATAATGACCATTAAAATCACAAAAAATAAAGAAATCTCGATATTTTGCCCAGTTGTAAAAACCGTGCCAAGCAGGAGCGGGTCGCTAGCAGTTACTAAAGTATATAAAACTTTTTCCTAAAAAAAAAAAAAAAAAAAACAACCGACTACCGAAAAAACACTACAAAGTGAAAAAATACTTTAATTTCGGAATGCATTTTCATTTTTTAGTTAAAGTACCTACCACACACTTGAAATTCTACCATCCTTGGTCAAAACAATGCATATTTATGCGATAGCAGCAATCGCGGTTGACTTGCTGTCATTTTTTGAAGAGTTCCGTTGTCTGTCTCCGAAACGTATCATCAGATCTATATGAAATTTAAATTGGACCATTTTGGTATAAACCCATTTCGACAAAAAAAGAATTTTGTAAATCCGTCCATTTATGACGGAGTTATGCCCGAACGATTTGTTAGCATAAGGACAGATTCGCTTTACGCCAGATTCGCGATAGGTCAGATTCGCTTAAAGACAGAATAAGTACAGACCGCAACATAAAGTTCCTTTGTTCGCATTAGGACAGATTCGGTTTACGCCAGATTATTACACCATAATATTTCAATTTCGACGACCTCTGTGGCCGAACAGTCTAGCATCAGAACTGCCACACAAGGGGTTCGAATCCTGCTAGGGGCAATATTTGTCTAATGAAAATGTATAATTGTACCAGTCATGGTCATTTATTTTTATCCGTTATCTAATACTCATAAAATAACAAGGATGTTTACTCATTTAGCGCTGCTACCTCCAAATTAAATCCCTGAAGGCTTACTTATCTTTAGCTGGCTCTGCTACAGAGGAATTTGTTAAGTTTCAAAACTATTTTTCAACCCAGTGGCTAAAGAAAGTCACTTCTGAACAATTTTCTTGTTATGGAGAAAAGATTAGAACATCAAATGGGGTGGAGGGATACCATTGTAGACTGAATTCAAAAATACCGCCCATACTAGCCTTATATTGGGCACGCCACGATTGCGGCGGTAAGTCCCCTCTTTGAGGAGTGGTTTGAGAGGCGGCATGGCGTCCTCACCTTACGCCTGACGTCCTCACCGGACACGGTTGTTTCGGGAGGTTCCTGTTTCGGATAGGTCGGGAGGAAATGCCCGGGTGTTTCCACTGCGAAGATCGCCCTGAGGACACGGTGGAGCACACGGTGGCGGTCTGCCCTGCTTGGGCGGAGCACCACCGTGTCCTCGTGGAGGCGATCGGCGGCGGCGATCTCTCGCGTCCGGCCCTGGTGCAGGCCATGGTACGGAGCGAGAGGGCATGGGGAGCCGTCACCTCCTTCAGCGAAGCAGTGATGCTCGCGAAGAGGGAGGCGGCGCACGTGAGGGAGAGGCAGCATATGCGCCCTCGCGACCCCAGCCGCCGCAGGATACGGAGACGCCCTGGGCGTCGGGAATCCCAGGCCGATTTCCGGCTACCGTAGGCATGGGCTTGCGGACGGCGAGTAATGGGTAGCTCGATGTCCGGTAAGGACCAAGCCCAAGTCGACGGCGCGTTGTGTTCCACGCGCGCCTCAAAGAGATGTCAGCACAAAAAATGATGGGATCCGCAAGGGTCGATGCCTGCCAGGGGTGCGGGTTTGTTCGAAAGAGACACCACAGCCCCCGGCTTAAGGGCTACTGAAGGAACACGGGTGGGTTTTAGTCAGTAAAAGTCTGACACGCCCTCCTGCTCCACCCAGAGCGGGAGAAGTTATTTGATGATTTCCCACCCAAAAAAAAAAAAAAAAACTAGCCTTATATTATTTTCTTCAGTTGCTAAAAATAGAAACTGAAGCACAAGAAAGAAAATTAAGTTTAAGTGTTTACAGTCAAGGGAAAAGACGAAGGCTAGAAGACTTCAAAAAGGATAAAAATATTGAAAAAATTGTCGACAATGCGTTACAAGGACAAATTTGTATGTCCTTGTAACAATAGAATGTTTTAAAATATTTTTCAATAGAATGTTTAAAATATTTAGCGAATCAGGTTAATATAGAAAAAAATTAGGATAAAAAATTAGTACAGCGAATTTATTTTTGGTTGATAAGGTTTGGTCTGTTAGGTTTTTTGTAATTTTCTCAGACGTGTCGTATTGATGAATATAGTTATTTATGATACTAGTGCGGTAAGTTGGTTTTTACAAACGAGTTGACAAATGTAAGCCCGAGACGAAGTCGAGGGCTTACCATAGTCACGAGTTTGTAAAAACCAATTTCTGCACGTGTGTCATACAATGTTTTTCAACAAATTTGCGAGAAAACAGTACAATATGTAATTAAACAAACCTATACATCATTAAATAGCGCTCTCCAATTTTGGCGGCTAGAGACCGTTTCCTGCAATTTGCGCCTCATTCAAAATATCAGGTGGAGTAGATTCCATATTAATATCAGTTTCCTCGCTTGAACTCATAATAAAAGTTTGTTTATAAATATCAGTCGGAAACTCGCAACAATCTTTGACGTTTCTAATATGAAAATGGCGCGAATTTACAAATGGCGCCACATGCCCGTGGTGAAAATTTGAACTATATCTTTCATCTCATTTACTCTTTATTATTAAAGTGAGACAAACGTATTGAGCAAAATCGTTTCCAAGGAGGTTCGATCAGTCAGTTTATTTATTCTCGTAATGTGAAACTCCTTGGACGAAATTCTTATAATATTTTATGGAAATTAAAAAAAAACCGTAAAGAATACGCACGGTGCCATACAACGAGGTATGCGGTAAAATAGGTACTTAGGTGAGAGTACCTATTTTACCGCACGTTCCGTTGTATTAGTGCGTAATTTTTAACTTTCGAACCATGTATACAGGCATCGTAAATGCAGTTTTTGAGCAAATGTGTTGAAAAAATTATTTTTCAGCCGACTGTACTTCTGTCTTTAAGCGAATCTGTCAACAAGCGAATCTGACCTAACGCGAATCTGGCGTAAAGCGAATCTGTCCTTATGCTAACAAATCGCCCGAACATACATAAAAAATAACATGACGAATTGATAACCTCCTTCTTTTTGAAGTTGGTTAAAAACAAAACTATTACAACTCGATTTGAGTTTCAGTTTTACTCTATTCGACCATTTGAAATGTCTAGCTTACCTCAGTGAAAAGTCTGGTTACCGACCGCAAATTGAAGCCTTCAGCTTAATTTCATGAAAAGAACCTAAAGGAAGTAAGGTACCTACGTTTACTTGTACAGATTTGTTTTGCTTTGTGTAAAAGTTTTATAACTTTATTTATCTGCGTAATATACTTTATGGCAACAGTTTAACGGTTTACGATTTCTTTTTGGCTCAATTTGCGTCGTGCAGGGTGTGTTTGTTTGGTTGTCTTGAACGGACGCGTAGTTTATTACATACCTATACTTTAATCTTTCTCAGAGACATACCATTAAAGTGGTCATCTTTGTAGTGCTGTGTTGTGAAGCTGCCGCTTTTCTACTTTCTCCTGGACTTGCTGCCAACGCTTTTAAATATTATGATAATAAAAGATAAAACATTTATTTACTCAAACATGGGTAGGTACAATACATAAAACAAACATTGTCAGCTTGCAAGAGATTTTAAAAGTAAATATAAAAACAGTTCACCAAGTTTGCCTTACACAATGGCATGCAAATATTAACATAATATTTTTTAACGTCACTCCGAATAAAATTATTTAAAAATGTTATGATGATAAATAAGGACATTTAACTAATAAATTAGTAAAACATGATAAAAATCTCTCATATCTCATAAAAAGCTAAAATTAATACATTTCTTTTTGAACTGAACAGCAATTAAGAACTCCCTACATTTCGATGATATTATTAAGTGTCGTATAGAAAAAAAATCCATTTGCCAATAACCAGGCACAATTTCAAGTTTTCCGGAAACCCAAGTGCACACTCCACTTCAGTATCGAAACCACACACTCAGCGAAGTTGATGATGCTAATTTCCCTTAAACAACAAACACTCCTACAATTTCCATGTCATGTCACAACCAAAGCATATTTCCATTCCACTAAAAGCACATTCGCTTAATCAGTACATCCACAAACTAATTTGCGTTAACAAAACATGATGCATTGTCATTAAAATGACATTATTCAGCAGTTGTCAGCGATGTCAGCTAACGCGCTCGCTGATTCAAGCGATGCAGCGGCTGCAATCTGCTGGGTAATACAAAACAATTTTCGGTTTACCATTCGCACCTAGTCCGCATGGCAAAACAAAACATGAAATTAATTAAATGGATTTAGATCTGGTGCTGTTCTATGTTGAAGCAAATTAAATCTATTTATTGGTTAATAAATTGGTATTAATAGGTATTTTCTTTCTTTCTTTCTTTATATTAAATAATGAAAAGAATGAGCTGCAAATGCAATTGCCTTTTGAACTGAAGGCTTTTGAAAACAGACGCGACTCTCATAGATCAATTTCGAAGAAAACGTCATGAAAATGGTTCTACAAGAGTTGCGTCACGCTCTGGCGTCGCGCCTGTCTGTGGGACCCTTGACTGCAAAATAGCTATTATTGTTCAATTGGGTAGGTATTGTACGGGCATACGAAAGTTAAGAACTTTTAACTTTTAGGAGCTATCGTACCTCGTTTCAAACCAAATATCCACTGTTTTGAGACTGAAAACGTATCCTACATGGTTCTAAAATATAATTTCGTTGTTAAAGTGGGTCTCGATACATTGTTATAGATCAACTCAATACTCGATCAACAAATTGTCTAAGAGGTTAGTACATAATATTACACGGTGGTTGATCGACGTCTAAGTTTGTGCAATACGTATTCGGATTCTAAACATAGTTTCTCAAATCGATAACGTGCAGGATTGCTGCCAAATAGAATAGCAGACGAGACACTGCATTGTATATGGTTTTGAACTTTTGAGACAGATTTGATTCAAACTTTAGATACAACGCTGTAGCAGTGTTTGTATCGAATAAGAAACAATAAAGTAGAACAGTTGTGTAGTAATGTGGAGCTGTGTAGATAGCACATCATATTCCACTTAGTCTCTGCCCGAAAGCCTGCAGTCAAAGTGAGCTATGTGGCGCCGTCGCCAACGTTTAGACCAATAAAATTTGAAAAACTGGCGTGCCATCGACACGATGAAGAAGAAGGTGATGAGAAGATAAATTAAAATTAAATAAAGAGTGTAACAACGAAGTAGTTTGCAGCCTCTACTTACCTTAGGCAACTGAAGATTCAGTGTGTTACTTTACAGTCCCACGAGAATTGACTAGTCAGACTTTCTTCGACATAGAGCCTAACCTACTAAATACAAAAAAAGGTTAGAAAATTTTAATTTCGCGGGCTAATTAGGCACTTACACAGCAATAGAGCAGTTTTTTCTTTCCATTTGTTAAAGATTTCACGCAGTACATTTCCATGGATAAACAGCCAAAGTAAGGTTAGCAAACAAAAACTTAATCGAGTGCCAATCCCTGGCCCCCGGCGGCGGTAAGCGGTTGGCACTTGTTTAGTAAAACAAATCGATTTCCGTGTGATCCCACCTTCCGTTTAATCTTACTCTGACATTTAGGACTAAAGGCGTTTTTGACACTCTATAGGAAACTTACTGAAAAAACTAACTTGTCAAACCCATAAGCAAATATGGGACTTGGAAATATGTCGACATGAAAAAAAATCCATACTGTAATCACGTTACTTCTGAATCCTATTTACTCTGAACAATTTGTAGTTTTGAGAATACGATTGAGAGAAGCATACAAGTAAGTGAGGATCTTTGAAAGTTCATTATAAACATCAAATAAAGCGTACAAAAATAAATTGAGATGGTTCAACATTTGAATCCATCGTGGAATAAGTTGACACCTAAATTTCTAAAACGGGGTGTAACTTGTAATTTTGGGTACGATACGCTATAATATCACAGTGTGTAGTCACAAATCTTGCATCCATCCTTATTTCACATAAATAAAAATAAAAATACTTAAGAGAACGCGGAAAACAAATAAAGTTCATAACTTCATACCAATAAGCCCAGAACATTTTTTTTACAACAAAACGTTATGGTAGCCCTTTACATCGAGCACCGGGTTATCAGTGATCGTGTAAGCGTGACGTACGACCATCGGCGTTAACACTCCGATGATATTGGCCCATAATGTTAGCTGTAAACGATCGTTTGTGGACACTGTTGAAATGACGTCATCTGTTACACACATATTTGGAACGTATTGAAACCATTTATCGTTGTGACATGAAACAAGATGTAATTCGGGTTTACAATTGAAAAGGATGGAATTGATGTGGGACCTAGTTTTGGGTTCGTTTCAAGTGCTAATTTTTATCATAACATTTAGGTTTCTTTTAGGATTGCGCTGACAGCGGAACCAAAAAATAAAATAAATTCTTTAAAAAAAATCTGTAAGATTTCCTCAAGAAAAACAAGCTCACTGTAACAATTTGGTGGAATTTGAAATCCGTGGTTAAACGATGTCAGTATGAATTCGCTCATTAGTGTACATATTGTGTTTACAAATAATCCTCATTATACCAATATTTTGGACCCAAAGTTTATCTAAGTCGGTATCGATAGACGTAAAGTAAAGCTGGCATCAAAAGCTTCTCACCTGCTAATTTATGCGAGCGTTATTTAATTTGGATAAAGTCAAACACACACAGGCAACGTGTTTAAACAAATATCAAAGTTCTTAACTAGGGGCGTTCGAGCGCGAGTTCGCGCGAATTCGAATCATTCCACTAAGGCCGGTAAAAGCCATTTAACTTTTGAAAGAGAAAACAAAATTACGTTTTAGAACTTTTTAAATGAGCAATTCCTTGTTTTTTGGTTGATAAGGTGTTTTGGAAGACAGATGTTAGGTCAACAAAGTCTTCTTATTTATCTTTCTTAAGGTACGATCTTTTAATACTCAGTGGGGTTTTAGATTCAGTCAACTCAGTCGAGCTGTCAACTGCTTCATAAAAGTGAAAGTTTTTGAGTAAGTAAGTATTAACTAACAATAAATTGAAAACCTGTAATCATAATAGAATATCGTGAAAGAGAATCAGGCAAAAATATCCTAAGAAGTTTTTCCGTAAAGTAAAGCGACAAAGTTCACTTTGTATGTAGTACGTTATTTTCATCATTGAAACATACACTTATCTGAAGGGAAAATTGTATCCCAGCCAAGTTTATTATACATACGATACCATTGTTCTTGGTGATTATAATAATGAGCAAATTTTAATACAGATACAGTGCGATATTCTCTGCTTACACTTCGAAAGGGGAATTAATGGATTGCGGATGTGTTTCGAAGATTATAATTCCAGTGTTCGTTGAAGCTCAGGCTCGGTAAATATTACATGCACACATGGCTATCAAGATAACGTACTGAATAATGTTTATTATGTGTTTCCAGTGAAAGCTCGTTATGTGGGTTCTTAGTGAACCGCAAAAAGGAAGTCTTTTAACTCGCATACGATCCATAATTACACCCAAGTAGGTGTTAGCAAAAAGGTTTGTATACTAAAATCTAAAGACCAGTTAACCCCTTTTTCAGGTCAGCGTGTTTCAAAGAGGTAGCCATTGATGAAGATTTTATGGAAGTTTGTTAGTGATCAACCGGAAAAATGAGACGAATCGCGAATACGGATCACATTATCCACCAAACCATGCTACCACCCCAACTGCGGATCATAATCCATAAGATTATGAAACGAATTACTAATTCATTGCTTCATATGCTTGAAAAATTCGTCTGCTTGACAAAGTAAATAACGAAATGATTGTTGTTAAATTGTCAAATTGGAAGGAATTGTTAGTGAGGCAAATTATTAGAAAACACGAACTACTTGTTTTCATTACAAGAACCTAATACTTAACGAACCAATAGTGTGTCGTCTGAAGCCGCTCGTAATGTCAACCAAACGTATTCGCTTTTCGAATTCAGTGTTTTTCCGGTCCTGCATGAATATTTCATACACTCAAGCGCATTAGCAACTAGACAAATCCTTCGTTGCGCAAATAGTGGGTTGTATTTAGTATATTGTTTTAGGTTCTAGTATATTTCTACTGCTTTGTTTATCTGTATTTTTGAGGAGGTTATCAATTCGACACATGTGTTTTCTTTTTTCGAACCGACGAAAAAACGGAGGAGGTTACTCAATTCGACGCGTATTTTTTTTTTTTTTTTTTTTTTTATGTATGACCACGCATAACTTTTTCCAGAGTAGTCCGATTTTGATAATTCTTTTTTTATTGGAAAGGGTATACCTCGAAGTTGGTCTCATATAAATTTCGAAGAAAAATTCCAACCCTAAGGGTAAGAAAACAGGGGATGATTGATTGTTTACTCACAGATTTTAATACTGAGTCGTGTATTAAATCAAAAATTAAGCATGTAGTTATTAGTAGATTATAGCCACAAAAAATTATAAAATAAAAACTTTTTAATAAAAAAATTGAACCGCCGAAAAACCGAAAAATAAAAAATAATAAACTAGCTTTGTCCATGTTTGTTCGAAAGGGGTTTGTTCCAAAATGGTCCCATTTAAATTTCATAATAGATCTGATGATGAGTTTCGGAGGCAGACAACGGAAGTCTTTAAAAAATGATGGCAAATCAATCGCGATTGCTGCTATTGCATAAATATGCATTGTTTTGATCACAAGGATTATGAAATTTCGAATTGGTGTGGGGTAGGTACTAAAACTAAAAATTGAAAAAGAAAAAAACGTATTCCAAAAAAAAAAAATCAGCTTCCGAAAAAACACGACAAACTGAAAAATTACTTTAATTTCGGAAGGGGGTAATAAAAAATTAAAATACATATCCAAAGTCGCCGACTTCCGATATTAAAGTTATTTTCACTTTTTAGGTAGTGTTTTTCCGGAAGTCGGTTTTATTTGGAAAAAGTTTTTTGCCTAATGATGAGCGCATTTTTCTCATTCTTCTTCTTAATTTATCTTAGGGCTGATTTATTTAGATAACTTTTATCTGAGGAATAAAAATGTCGGTTTGACAGCTTTTGAATAGAAAATATGCATAACAACTGTCAGATTTATTCATAACGCCCTCGTTTTTAGTAACTTTGCAGGGATTCACAACTACATTTAAAATATTGCATAATTATCGTATTATAATATATTTCAAGGTTTCGGTTTATGAAAGTTATGCCTAAATATCAAAAAAGAACAAAATGCTGTTTTCTAATGGGTAATGAGTAATGACATTTCGAGTAATGACATTTTGTGATATTACAGCGAAATCTACAATTCATGGCTACTACCTATTTGAGTTTGAAAATACCAAAAAGCATTTTAAATTAAAATAATGATGTCATATCTTGCAGTATTTCTAATCCTTTTCAAGATAGCCTCAGAAGTTTATGTTGTACCAAATAAATTGTATTTTCATAACTTATTGTACCTAAGTATTTCTTATTTGCTATATCTAGCAGAGACGGTAACCGAGCAGATATTATAGAGAGCGTGTATCGGCTTTACCACATTATAGTTAATAGCCCGTCGAGCCGGCGCCTATACGAGGAAATTTTTATGATACAGCCCCAGGCCATCAGCGTTAAACGTTAAAGTTCAGTAGGTTCATGTTGACGGTTAATTTATTGTTATAATGCTTTTGCTTCATAAAAAAATAATGTAAACGTTTGAAATACATTCTTCGTTCTACATTAAATTCTCTGAAATAATACCTCTTACTGTAGTTTTAGGTACTTACTAGTAAATTAATGGGAAAACCTGTATCATTTTATTTAGCTAGCTGGTTAGGCTGTAAAAGAAATAAAAAAACTTAAAAAAAAAAAAAAAAAAAAACTGCCGACTTCCAAAAAACACTAGAAAGTGAAAAATAACTTTAATTTCGGAAGTCGGTGACTTTTGATAAGTATTTTATTAATTTCTGGTCACCGCCTTCTGAAATTAAAGTTATTTTTCACTTTCTAGTGTTTTTTTGTAAGTCGCTATTTTTAAGGTTTTTATTTTTCACTTTTTAGTTATGGTACCTACCCCACACCAATTCGAAATTTCATCATCCTTGGGGTCAAAACAATGCATATTTATGCGATAGCAGCAATCGCGGTTAATTTGCTGTCTTTTTTCGAAGAGTTCCGTTGTTTGTCTACGAAACGCATCATCAGATCTATATGAAATTTAAATGGGACCATTTCGGAATAAACGCCTTCATAATAAAAAAAAAATTGCACATCGGTCTATATATGACGGAACCCTCCGAACCTCCACCTAACTCCTAACCGTCAAAGAGTTGTACCTTCCTTCATCAGCTCAGCGTCATGAGATGATGATGACCATACGCAAATGTCTCAATAGCTTTAGAAAACATATGAAAAAAATATTGTTAATACCTACAAATTTCGAGGGTTGCCATCGATTTCCCTGGGATTCCAATATCAGATCCTGATTTGGTGCCAATGGGACCACCTCAGGAGTATACTCTTTCAAATAAAAAAAGAATTTTGAGAATCGGTCCACAAATGAGGGAGAAATCGGGCAACATACAAAAAAAATATACGTTCGGTGGAACATATAACCTCCTCCTTTTTTGAAGTCGGTTAAATACATTGTTTGCTTACTTATCTACTAAATTGTGTGAAGGACTGAAAATATTTTGTCTGCCACTAGAATATAAAACATATGTATGACGTTACGCTCTAAGTACCAATTTCACCAATGAATCTGAACGCGATCTGTACTTTCAAACTGCGTTCAAGAGCTGTCAGTGTCAATATTCAACAATAATTGTTACAGTGACAGTTGAACGCGGTTTAAATGTGCTAATTGCTTCCAGTTTAATTGGTGAAATCCGTCCTAAGGCGATCACTTTAGGATAGATTGATAGTCTATAATCAGAGAATCTGATCACTTTAAACGAGCAATTCGTGTATGTAGGTATGTATGTATGTGTATGTTACGCTAAAACGCTCATTGAGCGAAAAAACAGCCCAACGCGTCGCAGTCACTGTAAAACATTCACATCGCGAAATTCGTGTTACATATACCTATATATAATTTGAATCTCGGAAACGGCGTTAACGATTTTCATGAAATTTAGTATGCAAGGGGTTTCGGGGGCAATAAATCGATCCAGCAAGGTTTCATTTTTAGAAAAAGTCAAACAAAAAAAACCGAGCAAAGCTCGCTCATCCAGATATTAGTCTTTTATCATTGTTACTGTAAAAGTGTTGCGTTGTGATTGACTTCTCTTGCTTTCTACTCCGTGAAGCTTTTGCCCAGGGGGCACTTCTAGGTCTGTCAACGAAGACACGGGCCCGTCCAAAGCAGTTCGGGAGTTGGAACAGCTGTCAAATCGTGTTGACATTCATTCTTAGGACGGGTCGCTAACTAATCTTATAAGTAGGAAGTGCCCGTAACTTCGGAGGAAACTACGGATTTCGTGCTTAATGAGTAAACCTCCTATATTGGAACAACATCAGTTTAGCACAATATGTCGTATGCTTGTTGACATAACTTTAGGCAACGTAACATGACGGCATAGGTATTATCACGAGCGTATTACGTATTTTGTAATTAAAAGCTGTCATATCAATACAATAAATACAGTAAAAGTCGTATATAACGATTTACGATCCTCAAGCGACTCTTTATCGTATTAACCGGATGACGCACAAAATGACCGGATAGTTAAAGCTTGTTTTTTTACGTACCTGCCTTAATTCTTGTTGTTGAATAAAAATATATAAGATTAATTGGTATAAAAAAAAAAACTATGCGATGTGATTTAGAACAAATATTAACTTATTGCAGCCACCATGTTGAATTTACATTTTGACCAAAGAAGAAAGTCAGATGGAGCGGGCATAAAATTAAGAATGTTTTTTCGCGTGACAATTTCTACCAGTCAACAGCTACGAAACGATACTTAAAGTCAAGTAATGATTACGTTATTAACGTTTATACATAAGGGGGTAAGAGCTACAACCCTAAAGCTGTACAATAGAGCGTAGGTAATTATTTCAACAAATAGGCCTAGGTTCCACACCGTCCAAACTTATACTGTGGTGTTAAACAACACATGTCTGAGGAATGTCCGATTCTGGTTCACGTGCACATAATGGTACAAAGACAAAAGCGAGTCACCTGGATTGTTTGATGGGTTGCTAAAGTACCCAGTTTAATTACATTTAAAAAAGTGACCAACAGGCTGTTCCCAAACCCTTATCGAATTTGATTAATTGTTTTATCTGCACTATTCCACTTACCTCATAATGAGACAAAAATAATATAAAAATTCCGCCGCAAAAAATTGGCCAATTGCGAGTCGGAGTTACACATGAACCCCCTTATTCATAAACGCTGGTTAAAGTTAAGTAATGAGTAGCGTCTGTTTAACCATACATTTTTCACGTTTAAACATCATTTAACTTTAATCATCGTTTATGAATATGGCCCATGTCCAAGGCAAAAAAGCACGATTATTGTGATTGAGGCCCCATTTAATTTGGAGAAACCATTGAGGTAATATGTACTAACGTACAGTACATATTACCTCAATGGGAGAAACTTTGTTTTATTTTAATCATTATTTGTCTATCTAGAAACAGCCCGTTGACAGTTACGGACAGCGGAGGCCTAATGGAGTTCCGTAAACATAGAGTTCCGTTGGCACCCTTTGGGAATGGTACCCTTCAAAAGACACAAACATCGGTTAAGTGATTCTTAAGTTATAAGTGCACTAATAAATAGACAGACAGAGTCGTTTTATGTTAATCGGTTGACATCGGCGCGGAGCCTTCAGGCTCCATTACAATAGAAAATCAATTGTGTCTCATTAGACGATCTTGAGCGAATAAGTAAGTGAAGAGAATAGATACGAGAGTAGCTTAATACCTAACTGAAGCAGATTACGTATTATCCAGAACATTTAAAACTTAACGGGACATCAGAGGGATCCTTCGTTCAATATTCTATTGAACACTTACGACACATGTCCATTATGGTAATATTCTGTGGGAATCTCTGTGAATCCAATCCGATAGAAAATGTAATGAAAAGACTCCCGGACCACTACCGCTTTGCGGGACAAGCGCTTGAAGTAAAAAGGTCAACCCGCTGAATTTCATGCATTTAAAATTGACATTGTTGCACAAGCTTCCATTTTGTTTGTATTGATAAAGAATGCTTTTTTGAAAGTCTTGTATGTAGTTGCTACCAACGGTTAGGGGTTAAAAGGATTTTCCTATTGCAATTTATGTAGAATCATAGAGGTAATACCTATATTTTTGTTAGAAAAGTTAGTATTATCCTAATGGCAATCCTGGATCAAACGGAATCACCAGTTTTTTTTTCCAATGTTTTTTCTGTGGACCAGGTTTTCTATTATCGATGAAGAATAGAATACTAAAATACTGCAGGTGTAACGTATGTATATTGAGTTATCTATGTATACAGAACCTTGAATAGAATGTGTAGCCAACCGCATGTTAGCGGTTGCCAAGACATTCTGTTACATATCTACACATAACCCTTCCTTAATACAGATTGCTAATTTAGAATGTGATCATTGTGTGGTAGGTCTGAATGGCATATTAGGATCCGTATAAATAAAATCATTCCGACACGTTTGGTGTCTATAGTAATTCTAAGAGGATCTATCACATTGCCAAGGTCATCTGAATTTTGAACATACCTATAATTTATCTAGTGGTCGTCTAGTGGTCGACATTAGACCATAAAAAAAAACGAATGCATTATTATGTTAAAAATACGTTTTCTGTCCTTCTCCGTATTAACTTTAGCTGTGCCAAGTTTTATACTCCTCCGTCCAGTAAATTTTCTTGAAAGAGAGCAAAGTTTTTGCTTCACGTCATCATCATCATTTCAGCTGAAAGTTGTCCTCTGCTGGATATAGGCCTCCCCAAAAGGAGGGTTTTGCCATAATCGCCACGCTTGGCAGGCGGGTTGGCGATCGCAGTATGGTGAGTAAAATGCATAGAAAATGCTGCTGCCCATTTTCTATTAAGTCCCTTAGTCACCTTCTACGACACCCAAGGGAAGAAATTGGATTGCTTCACGTTTTAATATATAATCGTTCTTTATTACTGTATGATGTCTTTTTACAATAGAAAAATACCTGCTACCTACTGACTTCTACTAAGGGCCCCGGCCCAACCACACGAACCACAACCCCACCACATCGCAGGGACAAAATGTGGGCAAGCAGTGGTCACGTGTGGATAATGGCACTGCAACTTCTTGAAGTTGCGTTGCCGCGTTGTGCCACATTCAAAATTTCGATACGGTTTCGTTGACACTAGTAGTTGTGATGTAGTTAGGGCGTGGCTAATGTTTTGTTATGTGGGTACCTACTTATTTATAATTAATTAATAAGTAGGGTAAACTAGCAACTAAGTTTTGCTTCAACGACTGCTGCGTCAGTCCAATATATGAGTTTGTACGTATCGGTTGTGTTATTTCATCTCCACCCCCCCTCCGGTTATAACAGTTGGCGACGAGGTCAAAGTTCAAGTTACGCGTATATCGTAATTGTAACATGGCAAAAGCTGCAGTTTCGGTCGGCACAGTAACAGTGTTTAACCATGAACATCAAGAATGGCAGTTGTACAAAGAACGACTCGAACAGTGGTTTCTTGCAAACGAAATCGGGGAAGATGTAGATAAAGCCGGTACTAAACGTCGAGCTATTCTTTTGAGCAACTGCGCGGAATCAAGCTACAAATTGATTCGCGATTTAGCTTTACCGCGGCAGGTCGGTACCTTGAGCTATGTTGAAGTAGTTGCTTTATTGGATGGACATTTCACGCTAAAGAAGTGCACGTTCGCAGAAAGGTACAAATTCCACAGTGCCACGCAACATGTTGGCGAAGGCTTGCCGGAGTGGGCGACCCGAGTACGTGGTTTGTCAATACACTGCGGGTTCGTGGCGTCAAGTCTTGATGAACAGCTTCGCGACCGATTTGTGCTGGGCATGGCACCAGGTCCAGAGAGAGATAAATTATTTACCAAAGCGATGTCGGAGTTGACGCTCAGCAAGGCTTTGGACATAGCTGAAGGTGTACGCAGTGCGCGTATGGGGGCCCAAGAAACAACCCGGGAAGCAAACATGGGCACCGCACTTCAAGTGATGAGGATGGACACGGCAGCACAGCACGGCACAGCACACAGCAAGAGCGCGCAGCGGCGCGGGCATGGGCCAGCAACACCCACAGCTAGCGGCGAGCCCGCTCGAGACGTCGGCAGCGGCTGCACAGCTTGCGGCTACGCAGGCCATGAGGCATCAACGTGTCGGTTTGTGCGGTACAAGTGCAAAAAGTGTGGCGTTCAAGGACATCTGAAGCGAATGTGTAAACAAACTGTAAATAAACAACACTATGTCGAGTGCTGTGGGGATGAAGACGATGATGGTAAGCATGTGTGCTATAATATCCGCACCTTTCGCGGTGAACCGATGCGGGAATCTGTTTGTGTCAATGGAATCAATCTAACATTTGAAATAGATACGGGTTCACCAGTTACCGTTATTTCTGAGCAAATGTATCTTAAACATTTTGTAAACATACCGTTGGAAGTCAGTGATGTTATTTTGCATAGTTACAACGGCGATAAGTTACACATTGTAGGTAAACTAAATCTCATGTTCACTTATAATACCAAATCATTCACAATAGGAGTATATGTTGTACGGAATGGAGGCCCACCCTTATTAGGCAGAGATTTCTTTTTACGTTTTAACTTGCAAATATGTTCTGTGAATAACTGCAACGATTTTTTAATAGGTAATTCTTCAAAATACCCACAGTTGTTCGGAAGTAAATTAGGTTGTTTTACGGGTGTGAAGGTAGATTTACCATTAAAACCGGATGCAAAGCCAATTTTTTTTAAGGCTAGACCGTTACCGTTTGCTCTTCGGGAAAGCGTTGAAAAAGAGCTTAACCGTCTTGTTGGTTTAGGTGTGTTAGTACCAGTAAAATACGCAGAGTACGCAAGTCCAGTAGTGCCTGTTTTAAAGCGAGATGGTTCTATACGCCTCTGTGCCGACTACTCCGTGACTATTAATAAGCAGTTGCTTGTCGATAAGTATCCATTACCTAGGTATGACGAGCTGTTTACTAAACTACATGGCGGCAAGTATTTCAGTAAATTAGACCTTTCGCATGCATATAATCAGTTATGTCTTAATGAGAAGTCACAAATGCTCACTTGCATAAACACACATAAAGGGTTATATAAGTTTACACGCTTAGTGTTTGGTCTGGCTAGTGCGCCAGCCATTTTTCAGCGTAATATGGAAGCGCTTCTATCAGGACTAGATGGTACTCTTTTATTTCTTGATGATATTTTAGTGTGCGGGGCGGACAAAGATCAGATGATGAGTAGGTTAAATGAAGTTTTCCGTAGGTTACAGGAAGCCGGCTTGGTTTTAAACATAGAAAAATGTACTTTCTTCCAAGAATCTGTTTCTTACCTGGGGTTTGTCATTGACCGTAACGGTATACATAAATCTCCGGAGAAAATTAAAGCCATTTTGCAAAGTCAAATTCCAACCAATACATCAGAATTAAAATCATTTTTAGGTATGGTCAACTATTACCGAAATTTTATAAAAAATGCTTCATCAATTTTAAGCCCACTGCATGATTTGCTAAAAAAAAATGAACCTTGGTCATGGACCAAGAAACATGACGAAGCAGTGTCGTTTATTAAACGCGAATTGGTTTCCGAAACCACCTTAGCGCATTTTAATCCGGAAGCTTTGTTAATTGTAACGGTTGATGCGTCACCGAGCGGCTTAGGCGCCGTTTTATCACAGGTTGAGGGTGGTATAGAAAAACCAATCTCGTATATGTCCCGTTCACTTAATGCAGCAGAAAAACGCTACAGCCAAATCCAAAAAGAGGCTACTGCTATAATATTTGGAATAAGGAAATTCCATCAATACTTGTATGGTAGAATCATACCTTTTATTTTAAGAACTGACCATAAACCTTTAGTATCAATTTTTAATCCGGACAAAGGCATTCCCGAGATATCAGCAAATCGGTTACAGCGTTATGCTATATTTTTGTCCGCATACAATTATAATATTGAATATGTAAGCAGTGTTCATAACTGTGCAGATTTTCTGAGTCGATCGGTAGCGCAAGATTTAAAAACGACCGATACAAACTCAGTACGTGATGAGTCATTAGTCGATAAATCTAGTTATGTGCGTTTTGTTTACGAAGGTGAGAGATTTTTATCAATGACAGATATCAAAGATGCAATTATGCTTGATAATGTTATCAAAACCGTCATAGACTATTTGACAAATGGTTGGCCAAATAAAATTAAAGAACCATCCCTTATAGATTATTATAGCCACCGGTTGGAATTATCGGTAGAAAATGGTTGTCTAATGAGGGGTCATAGATTAGTTATTCCTAGAAGTCTGCGATACAAAGTCTTAAACGAGTTACACTCAGGTCACTTAGGAATCACTAAAGTGAAAGAAGAGGCACGCAATAGATTTTGGTGGCCGGGTATGTCTGTTGATATTGAGCAGCACATCGGCGCGTGCGCCGTGTGTGCATCGCAGCGCGCAGCGCCCCCGCGCACCCCCCTCACACCATGGCCTTTCCCCGCGCAGCCGTGGAATCGCGTACATATAGATTTTTTAGGGCCGATTAGCGGCAAAACATATTTAATTATAGTGGACGCGTATTCAAAATGGGTTGAAGTATTTGATGTTTCATCGGGTGGTACTTCGCGAGTAGTTATTGAAAAACTATGCGAAGTAATGTCACGATTTGGTTTATTTCATACGATATGCTCAGACAACGGCACTTCGTTTGTATCGTATCAATTTAAAAAATTCTGTACTCTTAATAATATCACTCATTTAACTTCACCAACATATAATCCTGCTAGTAACGGACAAGCGGAGAGTTATGTCAAGATTATTAAAAAAGCAATAAAATCATACTTGTTATCTGGTTCATGTTTAAGAGATTTAAATATTAAAATATCAGAATTTTTGCTTAGTTATAGGAATTCCAAACATTCAACCACAAACAGATCACCCGCTGAAATTTTGTTCGGTCATAAGTTGAGATGTAGACTGGATCTCCTGACACCGACTACCACGACGCCATCCAACGCAGCACTCGACACAGTTGTTAAGGTCAAACAGTGTTCGCAGATTGACAATTATCGTGGTAACCGTAACGTTTCGTTCAGTGTGGGTGACCAAGTCTTAGTAAAACTTTATAATAAACAAAAACATTATTGGTCACGTGGCTATATTATAAGAAATGTTGGTAAAACAGTGTATTTAGTACAACTGAGTGAATCGGATCAAACGATCAAAAGACACGCTAACCAATTGCTCAAATACAGAGGGAGGGAAGATAGGCCATGCGAAGAGATCATTCCCGCATTTGTATTGCCATCTCAACCGACGAGCTCCGGGGAGGCACCACCATCCGAAATCTCGGTAGAAGAACTATCGGTTGAGTCGGAAATGCCTGCATCAGAACTTCTTCACAGCGACCATTGCGCTGAAAAGGAAGAGATTTCGGCAGCTCCCTCCATAGAACCTGAGCCAGACATTCGGTCGAAACGAAATAGAACTGTGGTAGATTATAAGCAGTTTTTCTGATTAAAGGTGGAGGGATGTTATGTGGGTACCTACTTATTTATAATTAATTAATAAGTAGGGTAAACTAGCAACTAAGTTTTGCTTCAACGACTGCTGCGTCAGTCCAATATATGAGTTTGTACGTATCGGTTGTGTTATTTCATCTCCACCCCCCCTCCGGTTATAACATGTTTGTTGTACCGTGTGGTGCCGGACGTAAAGAATAGCATCATCCCATGTCTTCCCGTGGGTGTCGTAGGAGGCGACTAAGGGACTTATTAGAGAATGGGCAGCAGCGTTCTCTATGCATTTTACCACGATACTGCCATCGCCAACCCGGGCGTTGTATCACTGACGCTGGTGTCACCCTAATAAAGAACATTTTTAACGCCTGGGAAGAAGCAAAATATGCCATTGGAATCTTTTGCGACCTCTCCAAGGCGTTCGATTGCGTAAACCATGAGACACTTTTGCTGAAACTGGAGCACTATGGGATTCGAAATACAGCTCTAGATTTACTAAGATCATACCTAAAACACAGAAAAATTTAAGTTCAAGTAAACGGTATAAACTCACTTGGGGCTGAAATGGCAATGGGCGTTCCCCAAGGTTCAATATTGGGTCCGTTCCTCTTTTTAGTTTACATTAATGATTTACCCTATTTACTTCCAAATCAACCGAAGATGGTGTTATTTGAAGATGACACATCATTGATATTTAAAATAGACCGACGTACACAAAATCTTGACGACGTGACTAACTCTATTCTTCAGGTCCAAGATTGGTTTACGGTAAATAATTTGGTACTAAATGGCACAAAAACCAAATGCATTAGATTTCAATTACCAAATGTTAGAAGTAGCGAATGTGACATCATATTGAATGGAGAAAAACTGGAATTTGTTAATCAAACGGTATTCCTGGGAATCACGCTAGACGATAAATCGCAATGGGGACCTCATATAACATCTCTTGCGGGGCGGCTAAGCTCGGCCGCTTATGCTGTTAGAAAGATTAGACAGTTAACAGATGTAGAAACCGCGCGTTTGGTCTATTTTAGCTACTTCCACAGCATTATGTCGTATGGCATTTTACTGTGGGGTCGGGCTGCTGACATTGAATCCATCTTTATTTTGCAAAAGAGAGCGAATCCCTCAGGGGACTGTTTAAAAGGATTAATATTATGACGGTTTCTTTTTTTTTTTTTGGGTGGGAAATCTTCAAATGACTTCTCCTGCTGAGTAGAGCAGGAGGGCGTGTCAGACATTTACTGACTAAAACCCACCCGTGTTCCCTCAGTAGCCCGTATGCCAGGGGCTGTGGTATCTCTTTCGAACAAACCCGCACCCCTGGCAGGCATCGGCCCTTGCGGACCCCACCAGTGGTTGCTGACATCTTTGACGACGCGCGTGTCGAACACAACGCGCCGTCTCGTCTACCACTTTTCGGCCGCAGGGGATAGGGAGAGCGGCCGATGCTATACCGACACTCCTCTTCCCCTGCGGCCCCACCGCGTCCGGTATCAAACGGTGGCGGCCCCGTCCAGGCCACGGAAGGGAAGAGCGCTGCTCAGAAGCACCGGCACTCCTCCTCTACCCGCGATGCCTCCCATTCGACATCGCGGCCCACCTCAGTTGCGGTGCACCTCACCGCAACCTACTTTTTGGCCGCTACGTCAATGGCTTGAAGGCAAAAGCCCTGACGAGCGGCCCCACCTTTGGGTTCCTCTTGGCTTCACCGTGGCCGGAATCCACGGTTACTGAGCCCCCCCGCAACGACAATGCGGGAACCCACTCGGGTGGGATGACGGTACCTTGCCAATACATTTATGGAAATATCATGTACTTATGTAAGAAAAAATCTACATCTTTTAAAAAAAATAAGTGATAGACATAATTTTAATACTAGAAACAAAGACAAAATAGATCAACCATTTTTCAGATTAGCTAAAGTACATTCATCTTTTATGGGGTACTGTGTAAAATGTTAAAACAAAATACCTTGTGATATATTGCAATTAAATGAAAGGAAATTTAAAAGTCATATTAAAAGTAAACTTTGTAAACAAGCGTATTATAAATTAGAGGATTATATCCGAGATAAGAATGCTTGGAAACATGCTGGTCCTGCTCCATAGGACAATCTAGAGTCTAGACAAAATCCAACTGGTTGCTAATTGAATTGTATAAATAATTATATTTATGACATTGATTAACTCACACACTGACTTATTACTTGTTAATATTCTAGAAAAATCGTATATTTACTCTTACAATGTTTGTAAATATGTGAGCACCATGTATCCATCGTAAAATTAATTTATCTGTATTGCTTCAATTGCATATTTTTATTTAGTTTTGCCTATTTTGGTATCGTAGTAATTTTATTCTGGGTGCATCGTTCTTCACACATAATTATATATTTATTTATTTTATTTATTTATTCATTTCAATAACAATTTACATTGTGTCTGAATTTTTACAAATATATTCTTTTAAGAAGCAATAAGCAAATAATTAAAATAATAACAAGATAAACATATGATTAAATTAGTTCAACACAATATCATTTCCTACCTACCCTAATTTTATTTACATTCATAAAAGTACCAAATTAAAAACAATGTCAACGAGAAAAATAAATTTAAAAAACATGTCACTTAAATTAGTATAAAAGTGTCAGAACCAGATACTATTATACAATAATCATCAAAACCTTTTCATTCTCTCACCTATTTATTATTTGCACCAGTGTACAATGTTCCAATTAAAATAATTTAAATTAAATTCGTTCATGTCAGCATTTCTGAAATATTATATTTTGTATTCTATAATAAAGGTCTAGCTAAAACACATCAGCGAGAAACTCATCAACAGCATAATAGCATTTTGCCACCAGAAAAGATTTGACTTGCCGCTTAAACTGGTTTATGTCATATAAGGACTTTAATTCCATAGGTAGTTTATTGAATAATGAATGTACTTTGTTGAATTGTATTTAAAACATTTTAAAAGAGTAACGGTGGAGTTCTTGCCCGTTCCTCTCCATACGAAACTACATTTTGGAATGGGCGACTAGAATCAATTCTATTTTAATGTAAAATTATTGACGTTCAAAAGTGCCTTTTAAGTGCCTAATTGAAATAAATGCTTTGAATTTGCCTGCCAAGCGTGGCGATTATGGCAAGCCCCCCCCCCATATTGGGGGAGGCCTATGTTCAGCAGTGGACGTCTTCGGGCTGAAATGATGATGATGATGAATGTTTGTGGACAGCAGTTTGTTGTGGTTACGTCGTATCAGCTATACCATTTATTTTGGCGACAAAATGTGAGCGAGCAGTGGTTAGGTGTAGATCATGGAGCAAGTGTAGATAGTGTCGCTGCAGCTTTTTGCAGTTGCATTGTGGCACATGCATAATTTCGATTTCGGGGCGTTAATTGTCGCTAGTAATTGTGACGTGGCTGAGCTGTAGCTAGTTTTTGCAGACAAATAGGTGGTTATGTGATTGCAATGTGACCGGCCGCTATTGCGCGGTGTCGCTGATGCTTATATTGTGGTTGCGACGTGGCCTTGATGTGGTCGGAATCACCAAGACGGTATATTTTGATGGCCAAATTTGGTCCGTGTCAATAAACTATTGCGTGCGTAGGTAACAGGTCACTACAGATTCCAGATAAGATAAGATAAGATAAGATAAGATTTATTTATTTGTCTAAACATTGTATACATACAAGAGCATGCAAGATATTAGAAAACATCGTTTGAGTCCATTCATGTTTAGCCGTTAGTATCGGCGTACAAATATTTCCATAACATTAAAGAATTAACCAATCAGAAAAGATCAACAAACAAAATATAGGTACCTGTAATAGGCATTTACTTATTTTATAATATAGAAACTTATAAATTAGAAATTATTTTATGTTAATTATGTCAAAAATCCATATTCAAATAAATTTAAAATTAGTGTCAGGAAAAGATAAAATTATTTAATCAAACAGTAAGTTTTTCGTCTAGAAATTCGGATACACTATAAAATGCCTTTTGCGAAAGAAACATTTTCAATTGTCGCTTGAATGCCTTACTATTTAGTTCCTTCCAACGTTTAGGCAATTTGTTAAATATAGTAGGCGCCATGCAGACGATACTTTTGCGCATAAGTGCCGTTTTTGCGGGATAGACTCGAAGACTGGTAATGTCTCGTCTATTACGCGGTACAATGTCCTGTAGACGTGGAAACAGATTGGGGTTTGTTTTGACAAACATTGCGGTTTCGAGAATATAAATACATGGAAGAGTTAATATCTTGTACTTTTTAAAATATGGTTTACATGTGTCAACCGTTTTTAGCCCAAACATAGATCTAATGCATTTCTTTTGGGCCTTAAATGCCGTGTTAGTATCGGTAGAATTTCCCCAAAATATGATGCCGTATCTTAGGTGAGACGCAACTAAGCCATGGTAGGCGGCTATCAAGGTCTCCATATTTACAACTGCCGCTAGAGAGTGCAATGCAAATGCAGAACTACAAATTTTTTTGCATAGGTTTTCGATTTGCGATTTCCAGTGAAATCTTTTGTCAATTATTAGTCCAAGGAATTTACTACTATTTACGTTTTCAACAATTTTATTATCAATGTTTATGTCCATATTTTCTATAGTCAATCGTTGGCTAAAATGTATGATTTTAGTTTTATCTAAATTAATCTTTAAATTATTATTTTTTAACCATTCTATCATAGATGTCAGGGTATTGTGAATGTCAAGTACATAAACAATAGGTAACGGTCCAGTGGTAAAGGCTGCGGCTTACGAGTTGTAGGTCGTGCGTTCGAACCCAGCCGGGAGCATTACTTTGTGTAAATAATTTCATCACCATTGCTCTCAAACGGTGAAGGAAAACATCGTGAGGAAACCAGCATGTCCTAGAACCAAAAATTCGATGGCATGTGACATCTACCAACCTGCACTGGGCCCGCGTGGTGGATTACGGCCCACTCCTTCTCACTGAGAGGAGGCCTGTGTCCCAGCAGTGGGAACGTTATAGGCTGAGTATGTGTGTATGTAAACAATAGGTTCCTGTTGTAACGTTTTGTTCCCTTTTATTCCCCAATCAACTGTATTGTATAGTTTTTAGAATTAGCTGAATAGCACACCAAAACAATTCAATGGAAAACACGCAACATTGTGCGGCGACCAGAAAAAGCCAGATGCGAATAAAAAATAAACGGTTTTATGTATATTGGTACGGTGGCTTTAAACAAAGCAAGTTAGATACCAAGTTTATATAAAAACGTCTGTTTTGTTTTTTGGTTCTGAAAACAGGACGTGTGGCGTCATCATTTGTCATCATTTTTCATGACAATAGGCAGAGCGTAGACTATTGTCTACGCTCTGCCTATTGGTATATACGAACCTAGACCATGTATCCTAAGCTTGGACCAAGTAAGACAATCATAGATAGGTAATTATTCTTAGCAATATACATGTTATTGTAATGTTTTGTATTTTTTGGAATAATTATAATTCGGAATTGCAATTTTATTGATAATAATTAATATATTTATTGACTCATTTATTTAATGACTACTTTGGCAGTGAATTGTATATAATAAATATGCTTGTTGAATTTTAATGATATATAATCTTTAATTAATAATGATGATTTAATAAGTACCTACATAATGTCTATAATCCAATTTTGATGAATATTATCACAGTTTATGTTGGTTTATTGTCCTCTTCCTACCAATTTGTACGCCACCACAATATGTGGTTGAACATGTTAGAACTTTTCTGTATCTCAATGTTATCTTGCATCATGTACACCATGTTATATTAATACAATCTTTATCTTATCTTATAGTATCTAGATCTAATTAGATCTAAGAAGAATGCTAATGATTAAACATTTTGTAATAATAAACAATGTCCTATAATAACTAAGTGATACCTGAATTACAAAATAATGACTTAATAATAACTATAAATTTACCAAGACTGCCTGGGGCACAGTTTTATTTGATTACACAATACAATACAATTACAAGCAGCAAGATTAAACATACTCATGAAAAATCCCAATTAAGTCTAACACAACTAAAATGAGATTTGGCAGTAAACCTAAAAACAAAATTGGATTCATACTAGCTATAATTAGATAATGTATCTCAGTAGGATATTGCACGGTACCGCTATTGTTTTATTTTCACTAAATTCAATAATGAGTCAGTACAACGTCGCAACTTGTTTCGGAAGTAGAACATTTGTTTCAAAACACTGAAACACGGAACATTTTCTGTGAAAGAGAAACACATTTAGCTCTCCGCGCGAATTCCTTTATCGGTATTACGTTGGTTCCATTGCACTTTATTGGCATCAGTAGGTATTGCTACACAAGCCTTCAATCGCATTAAATTATATCGTATAGAATGTATGAATTCTGAACGTTGTTTGAATTTTGTTGGTTTTCAATGAAAATGTTGACGGCTTTTCTCCGTACGTACAAGTTTACTTTTCTCGGGATGTTATTTATTTACCAGTCGAAAGCGATGCGGATGAGTTTTTCGACGCTTTGTTTAAGTTTATCCGTTTTAGCTAATTTAGGATATAGGAAATTAATTAAAAAAATTATGTTTTTTTTTTAAATTAATTTCTTGGTTATGGTTTCTAGAAATATTTTTTAAGGATGGAAGGAGCACATGAGGATTCAACCTCGAAACATTAAATTAAATTAAACTATTTACAGGCATTTTATTTATTCTTCAAAAAATAAATAAATATAAAAAATGTATTGTTTACCTAGGTAAATAATGTACATTTATCGCTTAAAGTTTCCATTTACAAGCTTCCATAACATAAAAATAACATAAACATTAAAATATAAAAAATATACAATTACAATATTCAACCTACAGTTATATTTATTATACGCCCCAGATTACTAACTCGATTTTTTTTTAACGTAATACAACCTCTTGTCAGTGGCTTCGTTGAGATTCCACGGGAACATACTACTGTAATAAAAAGTATCCTATGTGTTAATCCATGTTATCAACTATCTGTGTGTGTGCCAAAAATCCCTTGAAAAACATCACTTAAAAGACGGCCAAGTTGATGGTGGATTGATAAAAGAGAGATCCCAAATAGTGAATTGCCACTAACTTCAATAGATTGTAACTAACAACTACGTAACTATGTAACTTATTCTAATCCAACAATGGACGTAAACATGTTTCCGGGATCCTGTGGCAAAAGATCCTATATCTCTCCTATTGTATAAAACTCAATTTGTAACTCGTAAACCTTAGTTAAGAAAGACGTTTCTTTATCGAAAACACACGACCTCTAAACGTAAAAAGGTCTGAAAGGCCAGTAGCTTCCATTTTGTTTTATTTGAGACAGTAATTCAAAGAAAACAACTAAAGAGCGTGTATTCGTTAAATGGCGGTTTAGACGAGAACAGCTGCTTTTCTTTTAGAAAATACATAGTAAATAGAATTTGAATAAGATATTCTTTGTGTTGACATCAGTCGAGCCTTTATGTTTTTTTTATTTTTATTACTTGAAATTGGGCTTGCAGTATTTGTTTGTGACTTTTACGTTAAATTAATGAGCCAAGGGTCACACGTTTATAAAAATATACGGGTCGGTATACATTTTCAGCTTTACCGAAGTTAGTTTCTTTTAAACGTCGCGTTTTTTACGTGTTTAAATACCCTTTTCCAAGTGGAATGTTAGGAATCCCTACAAATAATAAATAGGTATTCACCTATTGCACTGCCTGCGGCAGCTAGAAGCTCTTGTTTAATTTTTATAATAATGAGTTGCTGATAAAAAGCCCAGATATTATTATCTACTAAGCTTAGCCAATGTTTATAATAAATACCTAGATGTATAGACTTGTAAGCTAGCTACACGTGAATATTGTTCAAGTCAATGTCAATACGGAATGTCACTCCGTAAAGGTTAATCGTAGATTAACTCACGGTTATTGAAAGCCCGTAACATCTTTTGTGAAATGGTTTAATTGGCTTTTGATATTTTGATTAACTAATCACAATAGGTAAAATTCTATGTCTATTATAAGTCTATTATAAGTCTCATAAAACTGAAGGCTAATCAACGTTTAAAATGCAGTCGCTTATCTGAGTGACAATTAATGTCACAAAGTATGAGAATTAGAAGATTTTTTGACAGATTGACGTTGAGATTAAGAATGCGACTAAATTTTGAACGTTTTTTGAGAATAACCCCTCACATTTCTAAATAATTGATTTATTTATACAAATAATTACATAATTGAAAAAAAAGTTTTAATAGGTATATTAATATTTATGTACCTACAAGTTAATAAAAAAGAAAATAATTTTAGGCCATCAATAAATTCTAAGTTCAAAATCCTAAAATAATCAAAAGTCTTTTATAACAGCAGTCTAATTATTGCGTTATACACTTACTTACAATGAAAACACCTTTCAAACGTCCTTACAAACATCCATACAAACAAGCTTTCGCGTTTATAGTATTAGAAAAACGCGAAATGGATGTTTGTTACTCTTTCACGCAGAAACTACCGAATGGATTTGGATGAAATTTGACACACAGATAGATTATTACCTAGATTAACACGTAGGATACTTTTTATCCTGGTCGTACGTTCCCGGGGGATAATTACGGACTTGCGCGCGGGTGAAGCTGCGGGCGGAAGTTAGTACATACATAAAACTCACGCCATCTTCCCATGGGGGTACACAAATTACAGAACGCCACTTGCTATAATCCTTACATACTCCTCGTTTATGATCGTACATCAATACCTTTCAATTTGACAATTAAACAATATTCGTTACGGTATTTCCGTTGTACGGTAGATGAATATTTCAAACATTATGGAGAAATGGATTATTAATGATCTAGAAAATCCTACAGATTGCATTTTAAGTGTGTTACGAAGTTGGGGTGCTGATTGAAAGCGATTATTAACGTGACTGTGTAACGTAATTAAGCTGTGTGAATAAGCTGGCTGAACAAACTTGTTTAATTCAATCTCATCATCTGCCTAGCCTTTTCTCAACAATATCGGGGTCGGCTTCCAGTCTAACCGGATGCAGCTGAATACCTATATTTTACGTGGACCGAGTGCCTATCTGACTTCCACAACCCAGTGAATGGGTAACACGATACCCCTTGGTAAGACTGGGTGTCAGACTTTCGGGCTTCTGACGACCCGTCACGACTGTCAAAGATCCACGAATGACAGCCGGGACCAACTGCTGAACATGCTTTTCGAGTTACGGAGGGGTCTTGGTATGTGATGGTTATCCATACACGGACCAACCGCGGCAAGTGTAGCTTAACCGAATTGATCGATGCGTGTGGCTGTTGGTACTTAGCCACAAGCCCCTCATAAGCTCCTGTTTAACTCAATCTCTTAACTGAATTACCGTAACTCTGTGGAGGTAAACTAGACTATGCTTAAAATAGATCTAGTAATCCGGTGTAGGTGTCTAGCCTCCGAGATTTATGAGTAAGACCAATTTGAAATGCGGCCAGTGAATATTCTATTGTTCTAAACTAGTATTTGATTAACTTACCTCGAGTTTGAATCTGTGCTTTCATCGTTCTCTATTCGTTTTCATTGAGATTTAAAATTGAAACTATACTTTATTAGTATTTGTATCTAAGCACGTGGCAGGTGCTTCAAATGTTTTAACTTGTTTTAAGAAAATTTGTCTGACTATATGTAATAATATAAATGTGAAAGTTTGTGAAGATATTTGGATGTTTGTTACTCAATCACTTAGAAACGGTTGAACGGATTATGATGAAATTTGGCACACAGATAGATTATAACCTAGATTAACACATAGGATACTTTATATCCCGGTAGTACGTTCCCGCAGGATAATTTCCGACTTCCACGCGGGCGAATCCGTGGGCGGAAGCTAGTATAATATAAACAATATCTGGATGACCGAGCGTTGCTCGGTTTTTTTTAAATTGCCGTTTTCTAAAAATGAAACCTAGCTAGATCGATTTATTGCCCCCGAAACACCCTGCATAATAAATTTCATGAAAATCGTTGGAGCCGTTTCTGAGATTCAGATTATGCTCGGTTTTTTTGTTTGACGTTTTCTAAAAATGAAACATAGCTAGATCGATTTATCGTCCCCGAAACCTCCTGCATACTAAATTTCATGAAAATCGTTGCTGCCGTTTCCGAGATCCAGATTATATATTTATATATAAGAATTGCTCGTTTAAAAGTAGCGACAAATTGGAACCGCACCTAGCTTCTGACGTTTCATAAGAGCCCATGTAGGTTTGTGTATGATAAAATATTTTGGTTTTGGGTGCACCCACATTTCGCCATTTATATTTAAGTTCCATTTAATAGGGGGCGAGTCTATTGTCATCAACCGTGAAGTTAATCTATCTTTATATAAAAGGAGAAACTCACTGACTGATCAATCAACGCACAGCCGAAACTGCTAGGACTAGGAACGTGAAATTTTGCACACGGCTTCCTTTTATAATGTAGGGGAGCACTAAGAAGAAGTTTTTGGAAATTCGACCTTTAAGGGGGTGAAAAGGGGGTATTTTGTTCGTATGAAAAATCTTATTCCTTGAGTTAATAAACTTGAAAGTTGGCAAAAATACAAAGTTAAGTAAATTATGAGGTTGGCCATTTATTGTTTTTATAAACTACCCCCTAAAGGGGGATTGAGGGGGTGTCAAAGTTTGTATGGAAGAATTTTAACGCTCGGTCTGATTAACTCCAAATTCAGTATTTATTGCTTAAACCAAAAATAAAGAATAACGTGTTTAAGGGTTTCTCAAAAATATACTCGTAAAAGTAAAAAGGGTAGTCCGTGATATTAGAAATGTGAAAGTTTGTGAAGATGATTGGATGTTTGTTACTCAATCACGCAAAAACGGCTAAACGGATTTGGATGAAATTTGACACACAGACAGATTATAACCTAGATTAACATATAGAATACTTTTTATCCCGGTAGTACGTTCCTGCGGGATAATTTCCGACTTCCACGCGGGCGAATCTGCGGGCGGAAGCTAGTAATTTATAATTATGTAGGTAACTTTGTGGTTCCGGGTTGATGTCTCGTCTATCATAATTAACAAGGTGTCGTATGTGATACCACCCCGTTAGTTAAACTGTTTAATTATTTGCCATCATCATTATACCTACCCAGCTATTTGCATTTTCTTCCTTAGTACAATTTCATCACGATAATTTGTTGGTCAAATTGTGACATTTAAATTTTTTATAGACTTTTCACAACTTCTAAAACACATTGGCCTTAACGACTGCCTACATTCTAACAAAGTTAGAAACTTTGTTTTCCCCATTAAAAGTTTTTTTTTAGAATTCAAAGTTTTATTTTATTGGTTTAAGAAAACTGGTTGAGTTATGTAAACTGCCTGAAACCAATATACATTTGATTATGAAACAAAAATAAAAAATGTTTCTTCGAATGAATATAATTTGGAGTTGAGAAAGGGCAATAAAAACATTTCATGAACATTACTTTGCAATAAAAAAATCATTACTTGAACTATTATTTAAGATTGATTGATTCAAATAAGTGGAAAGAAAATTTTACAAAAGTCGAGTTTCGAAAACAACTTTGATTTATTTTACGTTGGTGGCAAACAGTTTGGGGCCCAAATGTTTTAAATGGATCGTTCCTGATACTATATACCCTTGATTTTGCCTCTCTAAGCCAGAAAAAGGGAAACATATTGCTCAAGTGATACGACGAATGTGCCCACTGAATTTATATTAGACGAGTCTCCAGAATATCGTTATAGAAATTCAATAAAACGTACCGAAGGCGAGTAATTCTTGTAAATGGTTTTTCTATTGTAGTGCGTCTGCAATGCTTTTAAATAGTTTCTTTTACTCTGACAACTTGACAAGCAATAAAGTCACAAACAGATATAAATGGATTATTTTTAGCTTGAGTGTAATAGACATGCATTTTATGTATGAATAAACAATTTGTGGAAGATTGGACATAAACGAGAGAATTTAACACAACATATTTTGTAAAAAAAACTTTTTTCAAAAAAATAACAACCGACTTCCAAAAAAACACTACAAAGTGCAAAATAACTTTAATTTCGGAAGGCGGTGACAAAGAATTAAAATACCTACATCTCCAAAGTCACCGAATTCCGAAATTAAAGTTATTTTGCACTGTGTAGTGTTTATTTTTCACTTTTTAGTTACCTACCCCACCCACACCAATTCTGGGCACGCCACGATTGCGGCGGTAAGTCCCCTCTTTGAGGAGTGGTTTAAGAGGCGGCATGGCGTCCTCACCTTCCACCTGACGCAGGTCCTCACCGGACACGGTTGTTTCGGGAGGTTCCTGTTTCGGATAGGGCGGGAGGAAACGCCCGGGTGTTTCCACTGCGAAGATCGCCCTGAGGACACGGTGGAGCACACGGTGGCGGTCTGCCCTGCTTGGGCGGAGCACCACCGTGTCCTCGTGGAGGCGATCGGCGGCGGCGATCTCTTGCGTCCGGCCCTGGTCCAGGCCATGGTACGGAGCGAGAGGGCATGGGGAGCCGTCACCTCCTTCAGCGAAGCAGTGATGCTCGTGAAGAGGGAGGCGCCCTCGCGACCCCAGCCGCCGCAGGATACGGAGACGCCCTGGGCGTCGGGAATCCCAGGCCGATTTCCGGCCACCGTAGGCATGGGCTTGCGGGCGGCGAGTAATGGGTAGCTCGCTGTCCGGTAAGGACCAAGCCCAAGTCGACGGCGCGTTGTGTTCCACGCGCGCCTCAAAGAGATGTCAGCACAAAAAGTGATGGGACCCGCAAGGGTCGATGCCTGCCAGGGGTGCGGGTTTGTTCGAAAGAGACACCACAGCCCCTGGCTTAAGGGCTACTGAAGGAACACGGGTGGGTTTTAGTCAGTAAAAGTCTGACACGCCCTCCTGCTCCACCCAGAGCGGGAGAAGTTATTTGATGATTTCCCACCCAAAAAAAAAAAAAAAACCCACACCAATTCGAAATTTCATCATCCTTGGGGTCAAAACAATGCATATTTATGCGATAGCAGCATTCGCGGTTTTTTTTTTTTTTTTTTTTTTTTTTTGGGTGGGAAATCATCAAATGAATTCTCCTGCTGAGTAGAGCAGGAGGGCGTGTCAGACTTTTACTGACTAAAACCCACCCGTGTTCCCTCAGTAGCCCGTATGCCAGGGGCCGTGGTATCTCTTTCGAACAAACCCGCACCCCTGGCAGGCATCGGCCCTTGCGGACCCCACCTGTGGTTGCTGACATCTTTGACGGCGCGCGTGTGGAACACAACGCGCCGTCCCGTCTACCACTTTTCGGCCGCAGAGGATAGGGAGAGCGGCCAACGCTATACCGACACTCCTCTTCCCCTGCGGCCCCACCGCGTCCGCCATCAAACGGTGGCGGCCCCGTCCAGGCCACGGAAGGGAAGAGCGCTGCCCAGAAGCACCGGCACTCCTCCTCTACCGCAGCCCGTAACCCTCAGCCGCGATGCCTCCCATTCGACATCGCGGCCCACCTGAGTTGCGGTGCACCTCACCGCAACCTACTTTTTGGCCGCTACGTCAATGGCTTGAAGGCAAAAGCCCTGACGAGCGGCCCCACCGTTGGGTTCCTCTTGGCTTCACCGTGGATGGGAGACCACGGTTACTAAGCCCCCCCGCAACGACAATGCGGGAACCCACTCGGGGGGGAGCATTCGCGGTTGATTTGCTGTAATGTTTTAAAGAGTTCCATTGTCTGCCTCCGAAACGCATCATCAGATCTATATGAGACCATTTCGGAATAAACTCCTTTCGAACAAAAAAATAATTTTGCAAATCCATCAATATACGACGGAGTTATGCCCGAACATACAAAAAAAAAAAAAAACATGTCGAATTGATAACCTCCTTCTTTTTGAAGTCGGTTAAAAAATAATCCGTTTCTTGTATGGAGACCCCTTCAGTTTCTAACTTTGTTAAATATTAATGATTTGATATTTTAGCGGCAATAGAAATAAATACACACTGAATATATAGGGTGACTGGTAATTAGTTACCGACATTTAAACACATGATTGTACTCATCATTATGAACAACTTTTACTATGGGACCAAACCTGAAATCGCGAAAAAAAAATCAGCTGTTCCCTACATTAATTATGTTCGCATAACTCGTCAAAATGTAGGGAACAGATGATTTTTTTTCACCCTATATATGTCAACTGTCTAAGTACCATTTACTTTTACAGTTTATGAGATAAAGCCTGCCGTCAGACAGACGGACGGACGCGGACGGAGGGTTGGTGGGAGGGTTCCGTTGGAACTCTTTGTGTACAGAACCCTAAAATAGTCAGCCACAATAGCTGTTTATTCAATTTAACACAACCCTATATATGTCAACTGTCTAAGTACCATTTACTTTTACAGTTTATGAGATAAAGCCTGCCGTCAGACAGACGGACGGACGCGGACGGAGGGTTGGTAGGAGGGTTCCGTTGGAACTCTTTGTGTACAGAACCCTAAAATAGTCATCCACAATAGCTGTTTATTCGATTTAACACAAACCCTTTGAGAGACTCGCAAGTAGCTATACTCCGTTTGAAATAAAATTTGAAATAAACTATTTTTACTGTCCGCTCAACTGATTTTGACTTCTATTGGTAGCATGATTAATGGCATCTGCAGTAAAAAGTTGGTATTATAAGCACTTTTTTTGCTTCTAATGCCATCCTTATGCCTACGGAATAGTAGTCAAAATCGATGATGTTAAATCATCGGCCTTATATTAAGATTGGAAACAAAATAACACATTCAAAGGCCCGTTATTCAGAACTAATACATTTCCTACGTCATGTTAAAAGCTTTTACTACATCCTAGGCTCAAGCTTGGGCGTTTGGCTTTTTGAAATTGCCGTTATTACCTACCTTCACTTCGCTCGGTAGCGTGTGGCCTATATTTCATTCCGAGCCCTAAAGCATTACATCCCCTAGTCCCTTTCAATTCGCCTAATAGTCCACCTGAGGTTGGTTTCTTTTAAGTGAACGATAAAATTTTGGTATTTTATGTTAGAATAAATGGTTTCAGATTTGTGTCGTTTGGTAATGCTATTACGAGTGATAAAGTGGGCTTATGACGTCTTGGTATTTCAGGATTAAAATGACTGGAAAATAAATTAATGATGATTACACTGCATCAGATTTCCAAAGTCTCTTCCAGAGTCTCTTAAAAGGTTTGCTTTAAAATGAATAAATAGCTATTGTGGCTGACTGGACAAACGGCTTCCAAGGAGTTGCTACGCTACAGCTTCTACCTTCATCATAAGTAGCTCACAGCTGAGACACAGGGTTCCTTTCTATAAGAGGGAGTGATCCTTTTTTTTGAGGGTGGGAAATCGTCAAGTATTGTCTTTGGCAGATAGCAACATGTTTGGTGAAATGATTGGTAGTGTTGCATCTATATTGTTTTAGTCCTCTTCGGCGATTTCTTCTAATTATACTTTACTTAGCATCATAAGGGAGTTTTTTTTTTTATAATTTATTTATTACACCGAAAAACATACAACGGATTACATATATTTATGGGCTAGTATTTGGGAGAACATAACATATTAGCCTCTGTAGCCGAACAAGGACGAGTCCTGTATCTCAGCCTATAGCGCCAGACCCCTCAAAATAGACAATAACATAATTATAAACACTACACTACGAGATGGCGCTGTCAAGTAAACAGAACATTGATTTGTGCTCCTGATAATATATTTTAAAGAAATAGTTAAATTTAAGTACGGACTGTGTAATGCACAAAAAAGTGAAACTGAATATCTAAACTTACTGTGGCAGTGTTATCAATGGTTAAAGTGTGCCAATAACTAATATTATAGTGAAAATAGTTTACCCCAGTGACTTTCATATTTACGAGACTGGACGTTCGTAAGTTTGTTTACGTACTAATACTTTGACTGATTCTGACATTCAGACTCAATAGTTCAGACAGACACCATAACAACATTCTGCAAATACTCGGATATATCTAGTTTCCTAAATTTCACGAAAAAGAAATCGTTTTTTATTTGAAACTGCATGACTACAACGCCATCTTACGTGACATTCAAGAACCAAGTCAGTTATTACCAACATCTAAACAATGTTGTCAGAGCAAATTTATACCAATTACTGAATTAAAATTGTGTTTAGAGTCATCTATTGACCATAAAGTAAGAACACATGAAACAATTACTACGTGCCTGTTACAATACGATCATTAATTTCAATCGTATCCATAAGTTCCGTCTGACCTGGAGGCACAACCGCCCGCCCGTACATGCCGAACCACCGAGACGCAAGTTCAAATCTCGGTATTTACAAATTATTTTTGATTTGCGTCTAAGATCGTAATTGCATTTAAAAATGAATTTCTTGGAAAATATTACGTTCCGGCGGACTCGCACACGATCTGAGTCTAATGATGATGAAAGCGACATTATATCTCAAACATTAAACTGTACGACGAGTAGTTTACCTGACATATCCGAAGATGAAGACGTCCCACAATTAAAAATATTAAAGGATGAGATTGCCAGACTAACATATCAGCTAACTAGTGCGCATAAAGAAATTGAGTTATTATCACTGGAGAACAGTAATTTAAAGAAATTGAATGAAGAAAATAATAAAAGGAATGAAATGTACAAAAAAAATGTGAGCAGTCCAGGAAAAATCAAAGCGAAGACAACTTTAATGACGCCTAAGCAAAGTACGAAGACGACACAAACACAGACTACTCAGACCATTAAAAAAGACCGTTCGTCACCTACGAAAACAAATGTAAATAAAATCACCAACAGCAACGTGAGCTTAGCTAACTCAATTCAAAACATCCGAGCCGAAAAAACTATAGAACAACCTTCGTTAAAACACAAAATATGCCTGATAAGCAGCGAAACATCTAACAGGTTGAATACAATTGCCGAAAGAACTAACTTACGTAACTATGAAATCTGTCACTATAGAAAACCAACGTGCGGATTGCGGCAAATTCTTCACAAAATTGAAGGAAAAGTGCAAAACTTTACGCACTCAGACTATTGTGTTATTTACATTGGAGAGGAAGACTTTCGGAAAACACACAACTATTTGGAATTAGTCATGTTTGTTAGAGAAAAGCTAATAGAATTGAGTCATACTAATTTTATAATCTGTTTACCAACGTTTAAATATATGATAGATGCTAACATAATGTATAATAGCCGCGTAGAAACATTCAATAACCTAATTTACTTGGATATAAACACATGTAACTATGCATATTTACTTGACTCAAATCTGAATCTATCTTATGACTATGATACTTACAGCAAACGCTTTGGGACCTTAAATAACAGTGGTTTAAATATAGTTATATCAGATTTACAAGACCTGATTCTTAGCCTATGCAACCTGAATGCTACGCACTCAGAAGACAACTGTCACCCTCAAATTAATAATAGTCAACACGATTTCTCTAATAATTCACAACAGTCAAATTCTCAGTTTTTTCGTTAACTACCTTACTATCTTACACCAAAACATAGCTGGCCTGATTAATAAATCTGATGCACTGACTGTAAAATTAGTAGAATTAGGAAACAAAGGAACTATAATAGATGTGCTGTGTGTTACAGAACATTTCATACAAACAGGTTATGAGAATTTATTGCACATTCCAAATTTTTGCCCAGCTGCTTTCTTTTCTAGAAATACAAAGAGAGGAGGAACAGGTATTTTCGTAAAAGTAGGATTGCAGTTTACAGAATTAACGGACGTAGCAAAACAATCAGTTTCAGGCATCTTTGAATGCTGCGCTGTAGAAATAATAGCTTATAAAATTATCATCATTTGTATTTATAGAATACCAAAACATAACTACGACATATTTTATGATAAATTGGATTATATTTTAAATAAAATCTGTCTATCTTCAAATAGGAAAATCGTCTTATGTGGAGATTTTAATATTGATGTTTTGAAAAGAAATAAAACTACACTAGAACTTGAATACTTTCTTATGAAGTACAATTTAAAGCTAGCACTATGTACTCCCACTAGGTTAAAAAGCCAAACGTGTATTGACAATTTTGCTCATAGCTATCGTAAAGAATGTAAAGCTGAAGTTGTAGATCTTATTCTTTCGGATCATACATCTCAAATACTCAAAGTACCAATAAACAAAACTTGCAATTTAAAATATTGGAAAACCAAAAAGCAGGACACATGTATGGAAAATTTAATAACTTTTAAAAGACATCTCAGCTCTCTATCTTTTGTGCGAGTACAGGAAGCTAAAGATGCAAATGAAGCTTTTGAAAATTTTATAGAAGATTTCATACTTTTGTACAGATTATGTTTTCCGGAAAAAATTGTAACCATTAAAACTAGCAAGAAAACGAAATGGATATCACGCGGAATAAAAACATGCAGTAATAAGCAAAGGCAGTTACTTTGGCCATATCGATTAAATTCAGATTCAAAAAATAAATTAGTCCTTAAAAACTACACCAAACGTTATAGAAGAATTATAAACTTAACACAAAAAGCACAAAATAATCATTTCATAAATACAGCTCAAAATAAATCAAAAGCTACCTGGCAAATTATAAATAAATCTAAATTTTGTCTGCCATTGGAGCCTGTTATATGCGTGAAAAGAGATAATTTGACATTTACAGACCCCGTGGACATTGCAAATGAATTTAACGATTACTTTATTGACACAATTGAGAATAATGTTAAACCTGACATCACATTAAATAACACAAATATAAACAATCAAACTTTAAATTCACTGTTCATGCAACCTGTAACAAATGATGATATAACACAAATAATTTGCAGTCTTAAAAATACAAATACTGTTGGATACGATGGAGTTTCCACAAAAGTAATAAAGTTTACCAAAGAACTAGTAGCACCTCCACTAGTTCATATAATTAACCGGTGCATAGTTGATGGCATTTTCCCGGACCAGCTCAAAAAAGTAATAATAAAACCTCTGTTTAAAAAAGACGATAAAACAAATTTAAAAAATTATAGACCTATTGCAAAAATTCCAATCATTTCCAAAATTTTCGAGAAAGTAATCTATAACTCTTTATATGCCTATTTCGAAAAGTATAAATTATTTTGCACAGAACAAAAGGGATTCCGTAAGAACACTACGATTAATATGGCACTATTTGATTTGCTAGCTGACATCATATCGTCTGTCGATAAAAGAACTCCAGTCTGTGCAATTTACACTGACATGACCAAAGCTTTTGACTATGTAGACCATAAGATTCTGTTGGCCAAATTAAATAGTTATGGTATAAGGGGTAATATCTTAAAGCTAATAAAATCATATCTGAGTAACAGGTTTCAATGCACGGAAATTTCTAGGATATGTCCTAAAACTAAATTAGAAACCATATATGTATCAAAACCAAGACATGTAAAATATGGCGTCCCACAAGGTAGTGTATTGGGTCCGCCACTTTTTTTGATATATATAAATGATCTCCCGAAAGCAACAACCAACAAAATGGTCCTTTTTGCGGATGACAGTACAGCTGTGATAAAATGTACTAATGTAAATAATTATGAGAATGACATAAATACTTGCTTAAGTGACATTATAAATTGGTTAGATACTAATAATTTGGTTATAAACTTGAGCAAAACAAAAGTCATGCATTACTACCAACGTCGTGAAAACCCAAACATTAGCATTTCCTACAAGGGTTGTGATATTGAAGAAGCTAATAAGGCTAAGTTCTTAGGCATTATTATTGATAGCCAGCTTACATGGAAACCTCATGTTGAAGAACTATGTAAGAAACTTAGCAAATCCGCATATGCTCTTTTTCAACTCTCAAAGAAAGTTAACAGTCAGGCTCTTTCTGCGGCGTACCATGGACTGGTTGCCTCTGTTTTGCGGTATGGCGTCATTTTTTGGGGGCAGTCGACTGATAGGGAGCTGGTATTTAGACTGCAGAAGCGATGCATCAGGTCAATGTGCGGCCTTAGGACAACTGATAGCTGTGTTCCCTATTTTAAATCGTTAAAAATTCTAACATTGCCGTGTTTATATATATTGGAAACTGCTTTGTTTGTGAAGTCCAACCCACATCTATTTAAACAATTATCGGAGGTCAGGAAAAATCCGATACGGACCCAATACATTAATCAATTATGTCAAGCAAAATGTAAAACTGCACTAATGCAAAAAAGTTTTTTTGGTATTGCCCCACTCATATTTAATAGAGTACCAAATAGTATAAAAAATATGACTACAATACAATTTAAAAGGGAGCTAAAAGAAATTTTAATTATGAAAACCTATTACACGATTGACGATTTTCTTAATGATAATTCACTGACTGATTGACATAGTTACTCTGATTGACATAATAATTTTGATGCTGGTTTTATAATTCTGTTTGACATTATTTAGTCTTTTTTATTGCTGTGATCACGCTGACATTTTTGATTTGTATTTTTTTCTTTTTTATTTTGATTTTTTTATTTGTAATACCAATGTTTATTTTTGAATTTTTATTAGACATGTAAACCTTTGCATGCCCATGCGACGGTAAAATATGGAGAACCTTATTATTAAAAAAAACATCTGTGTACTATACCCATGTTTGCAAAGAAATAAATGATTTGATTTGATTTGATTTGATATAGTAGCCCTAATGACACGCAATTGGATGCAAAAACCAATGTTTCCAACACCATATCACGGTGGCTCAATCAATAAACTCAGCCTTTCATATCGCAGTCCACTGCTGGACATAGGCCTCTCCCAGGCTGCCCCACAACACTCTATCCTTCGCCTTCCGCATTCAGTCTGTCGCAGCCACCTTCCTCTGTTCTTCTTCTGTCCTATCACGGTGGCTATTGTGCATTATTATCGACGACTCTCATAACGCTAATTAACTGACACTCAGATGCACCTAGGTATGTATGAATCTTTCAGTTCATATGTACTTTCTGAGTATATCTTGGACACATTTTTATTTTTTTGAGGGTGGGACATCTTCAAATGGGTCCCGCTCTGGGTGGAGCAGGAGGGCGTGTCAGACTTTTAGTGACTAAAACCCACCCGTGTCCCCTCATTTGTCTGTGTGCCAGGTACCACGGTATCTTTCGGACAACCCGCAACCCTGGGGGATCCTTAATCCTCCATGCAAGCCCTGTGCGGGTTGGTAAATGTCACAAGTCTTCGAATTTTTGGTTCTAGACCATGCCGGTTTCCTCACGATATTTTCCTTCACCTTTAATTAACACAAAGTAAATCGCCACTTAAAGGACTAAGTGCGGAAACCATACCGAATAACATAGAGCATCGCCTGTCTGGGTTAGGTACCTAAGACCTACAACACTGGCCCATCACCACTCTGCATACGTGCAGTAACATAAGCAAAATAGATATCTAGAATAACAATAATATTAAAATAGTCTTGTACCATGCATAATGCACAGGCTTGCAGCACGCACACATGTAGTACAGGCAGCTTAGTCTGTACTATAAATACGTACATAACCGATACTGGTGCAGCCCTAACGATAGACGACGCGACGCCGACTACTCGACTATGTAACGTATCCACGACCAGACATTCAAGATTTAATAGCTCGATATAATCCTTACCGATCGTAAAACGCAACGTTTCTATGTCCCGTCCGTTAGTGTGTTTAGAACTCGAGAGCTATTTATCAGATTCATGTGCGTTTAAACTAAGGAACCACCAGTGATGTACAAGATACCTTGTATAAAGTATCTGGAATACAAAATACAAGATACTTTTAAATTATGTATTTCTATGTATATTATACCAGATGCAAATAACTTTCTGTAATGGTATCTGAAATGCTAGATATAAAATGCATATCTTTTAAATACTTTTTATAGATAAAATACTTTTGTATTATATAATACTATATATTATACACATTTAATAAAATATAATTTACATTTTTTTTTCAATACAATAAATAAAATATACATTTTTTTCAAATGAAAGTTTATTTTTAATCTTAAATCGCGTTGATCGCGTAAACGTGACATAAAATAAAATTATATAGACTTAGTAAAACCAGTTCTTCAAACAGTTTATCACTCATTTTTCTTCGATGATGCCTCATGAATACTCATGATCATGCCCCCAAATGAGAAGAGTCGCACCACAGGAGCAGAAATTGGCAAACATGAGTAGTACAGTGAAACCTGGTTAAGTGGGACCTGGATAAGTGAGAAACCTCTATTATTGAGAACTACAATGAGGTCCCGGCACTTTTTCATCGAATTACCTCTGTTAATGGGCCTTTTCGAACTTGGTTAAATGAGATTTGATTTCTAGGATTTTTTCGATGTTTACCTCTATAATTGGGACTCTGGAGCTCAATTCCCTTTATAAGTGAGACAATTTATCAGGTTGGGACAGGTTACGACACGATCCCCCGGCGGGCGCCGCCGCCGGGATCACACATCGTGGTCGGGGGGTCCCGAATAGCTGTCGAGTCCACCATGAAGTATCTAGGATTGGTGCTCGACAGCCGGTGGGACTTCGGACCCCACTTCCAGCGGCTGGCGCCCAAGTTGTTGGGCGCGGCTGGGGCGCTGTCAACGCTGCTTCCCAATCTGGGGGGCCCGAGCGCCGCCTGTAGGCGGCTCTACGTGGGGATCGTGCGGTCGATGGCCCTATATGGGGCACCGATCTGGGCGGCTGACCTGACGGCCGGCAGCATCGCTGTCTTGCGGAAACCGCAGCGAGCTATGGCCGTCAGAGTCATCAGGGGGTATCGCACGATCTCCTACGAGGCGGCTTGCGTACTGGCCGGATCCCCACCGTGGGACCTCGAGGCGAAGGTACTCGCGTCGCTGCATCGATGGCGCGAGGACTCGAGGGCGCGGGGCGAGTGGCTGACGCCGCGACATTTGGAGTTGCGTCGGTCACAGCTTCGCGCAGCCCTGGTGGCGGAATGGCGGGACAGGCTTTCACGCCCTACCGCCGGCTCCGCCACCATCGGGGCGATCCGGCCAGTACTCGAGCGCTGGCTCGGGAGGAGGCACGGCTCCCTGTCGTTTCGGGTGACACAGGTGCTCTCGGGGCATGGTTGCTTCGGGAAGTACCTGTGTCGCATAAACAGGGAGCCGGACGCTCGGTGTCACCACTGCGTCGACTGTCGGGAGGACACGGCGTGGCACACGCTGGCAGAGTGTGCCGCTTGGACGGAGCCACGCCGTGCCCTCATCTCAGGAGTAGGCAGTGACCTGTCGCTGCCGGCCGTTGTCGACTCGATGGTCGACAGCGAGGAGTCCTGGGACGCGGTGGTGTCCTTCTGCGAAACAGTCATCTCGCAGAAGGAGGCTGCGGAGAGGGAGCGGGAGATCGCTTCCGCTAACCCGATCCGCAGCAGACGCACCGGGCGTCGGCGGAGGGCGGACAACGCCCTCTTCCAGCCCCCCTAATTGGGTCCAGGGGCGACGGACTGGGGAATCCGTCGCCCCCTACTTCTTAGGACCCGAGATGGCGGCGCGTAGTGTTCCAAGCGCGCCTCTCTTTGATGTGGGGGGGAGTTTAACACCTCACTCCCCCCCTATCGCGAGGTGGCCCGCATAGGCGGGCCGGCACTAGCCGGGGATCGCGGAAGACTTACTAGTTCCCGTGATCCCTGGCGTAAGTGGGAGACGGAACACCGGGGTGGTTTTAGTCAGTAAGAGTCTGACAGACCCCTCCGCCCTCCCCGGGGCGGAGGACATCCATGAGGATTTCCCCCCGTCATCAAAAAAAAAAAAAAAAGGTTACGACACGATTGTTTATAAACATTTGAATTTCTTTCACAAAATTTCCACCTTTATAAATGGAATAACGGTACATTTCGACCTCTATAAGCGGGCCCTCTGTAAATGAGACAACTAAATTTTAAACCTGTCTAATTGGAAAACTGGATAAATGAAAACCTCTTTAAATGGTACAAAATCCTTGGTCCCTTGAGATCCCAATTAACCAGGTTTCACTGTATTTGAAAAAAAAAAAGGGTGAATTTCCTTTTTTTTCCGATTTCTCCCCATTTGTGGACCGATTCTCAAAATTCTGTTCTTATTTGAAAGAGTATACTCCTGAAATGGTCCCATTGTCACCAAGTCAGGATCTGATGATGGAATCTCAGGCAAATCGAGGGCAACTCTCAAATGTTATAGGTATTAACAATGTTTTTCATATATTTTCTAAAGCTATTGAGATATTTGCGTATGGTCATCATCATGTCGTGGCGCTGAGCTGATGAAGGAAGGTACAATTCTTTTTAGTAGTTAAGTGAAGGTTGTCTTTTTATAATTTTTTTGGGTGGGAAATCATACTGACTAAAACCCACCCATGTTCCCTCAGTTGCCCGTGTGCCAGGGACGGCGGTAACTCTTTCGAACAACCCGCTCCCCTGGCAGGCATCGGCCCTTGCGGACCCCACCTGTGGTTGCTGACATCTCTGACGGCGCGCGTGGAACACAACGCGCTATCTGGCCTACCACTTTTCGGCCGCAGGGGATAGGGAGAGCGGCCAACGCTATACCGACACTCCTCTTCCCCTGCGGCCCCACCGCGTCTGCCATCAAACGGTGGCGGCCCCGTCCAGGCCACGGAAGGGAAGAGCGCTGCTCAGAATCATCGGCACTCCTCCTCTGCCGCAGCCTGTAACCCTCAGCCGCGATGCCTCCCATTCGACATCGCGGCCAATCTCAGTTGCGGTGCACCTCACCGCAACCTACTTGTAGGCCGCTACGTCATTGGCTTGAAGGTAAAAGCCCTGACGAGCGGCCCCACCCTTGGGTTCCTCTTGGCTTCACCGTGGGTGGCAGACCACGGTTACTGAGCCCCCCCGCAACGACAATGCGGGAACCCACTCGGGTGGAGTTAAGTGGAGGTTCGGGTATAACTCCGTCTCCCATTTAAATTTCATGTAGATCTCATGATGCGTTTCGGAGACAGACAACGGAACTCTTCAAAAAATTACAGCAAGTCAACTATGAATATGCACTGTTTTGACGGCAAGAATGACGAAATTTCGAATTGGTATGGGGTAGGTACTAAAACTAAAAAGTGAAAAATATAAACTTGTTCCACAAAAAAAACAAAACAACCGACTTCCGGAAAAAACACCACAAAGTGAAAAATTACTTTAATTTCGGAAGGCGGTGACAAGAAATTAATAAAATACATATCCAAAGTCACCGACTTCCGAAATAAAAGTTTAAATTCACTTTGTAGTGTTTTTCCCGACGATATTGAAATTTAAAATTAATGTCACCTAAGATGTCTGTCACCATAGAATCAGTTATCGATTGCTAAAAGTATTTTAGCAAACATAGTATCTTCAAAATACTAAGATACCAAACAAAAGGTATTTAGATACAAGATACAAAATGAATTTGAAAATAGTTTTATAGATTCAAGATGAAAATATGTATTTTGTATCTTGTATCTGAATTTCAGATACTTGTATCTTAGATAAGTCACATCTCTGGGAACCACACCGAGAATTGGCAAAATGTAAAGTCAAGGATTTAGTAGTAGTCTTAAAAACATTGTAGAACGAATCTGGGAATTCGTAAAAAAAAAACTACAGCTCATAAAGTGTCCCTCAGTCCTCACAGACCATCAGCCAGATCTCGTAAAGTATTTAAAAATGAGATTTTGTGATTACAGACATTTGGTAAAGAATTTGTAAGGATATTTAACTAAATAAAATACTACAAAACATTTGCAGTCCTTTTCCGTATAAAATGAAACTATTAAGTTTAGTTAGTTTAGTTTCGTGCGGTGCCGGACGTAAAAGAAAAGCACCATCCCATTTCTTCCCGTGGGTGTCGTAGAAGGCAACTAAAGGACTTACTAGAGAATGGGCAGCAGCGTTCTCTATGCATTTTACCACCATACTGCGATCGCCAACCCACCTACCAAGCGTGGTAATTATGGCAAAACCCCCTTTTGGGGGAGGCCTATGTCCAGCAACTGATGTCTTTTGGCTGAAATGATGATGGTGAAGAAGTTTAATAAAGTTCAAATAGAATCTTTCCTATGGGTGATGTGAAACCACTTTTTTTTTTTTTGTGTATGGCATCTCGCAGTTGACCTTGATAGGCCGTGACTGCTCAACCGGCCTTCCGAACTCGGCGGCGAGGTCGGAAGGACGGTCGTTTGTGTTTGTGTGCTGTACTGGTGGCCCTATTCTTTTCTTGCAGAACAGTGATGGGGTCGCCTGGGTCGGAAAGGACATGTCTCGGCCGGCGGATTCTACTGATTCTACTGGGGACATAGCTAGCGGCCTTCACAATCAAGGGATTGCGATGTAACTCGGCTTTATCGAAGAAACGCTTCGAGTTGTGTTTCAGAAATTGAGCAATAGTGGGCATTTTCAGATCGAGATGGAGGATCTCGTTCCGAACAAACCAAGGGGAGCCTGTGGCTTGGCGGAGGAAACGGTTTTGGAGGGTCTGCATCCTATGGATGTGTCGGAGGTTAATGCGAAACCACACATGCAATATGATATATATACTTTGGACGCATACACGAAAGTCTTACAAATTACTCAGTAACTGGGTTGTGAAAGTCAGATACGTAGTCACTCCATGTAAAATACTAATATTCAGTTGCATCCGGTTAGACTGGAAGCTGACCCCAACATAGTTGGGCAAAGTTTAAGCAGATAGATGATGATGGCAAGAAAGAGAGTGAATAAATAAATACGTATTACGTATTTATTTTTTCGCTTTCTTTCGTTTGCTCTCCAAAAAATCTGACATTGTACAAGGACGGACTACGACTCCCACACAATAGTTTTAGTAGGAAGGCAATCCGTTTGAACCATAAAGGCATTGACTTTCCCGTTTCGGGCCGGAAAGCTCTGAATAAGTTATACCTTCAAGCTTAACTGAGATACCAGATTTGGATACTTTGTTTAATATTTTCCCTTTCACAATGATTTTGATAAAATGTAATACGTACGTAGAGAGAAATACAGAAAGAGAAATTACTCTTTACATTAAGTATAACTCAGTGTTTTACATACAGAGGTATTTGTTCGTATAGAATAGAGCCAAATAAGGTACAATCATGATTTCCATATATTTCCATCACTGTTATTTCGGAGGTCCTAAGGATTTGAAGCTATACGACACTAACTTTGGCACGGACAAGATATACATACTCATTTGCATTTATTTACATACTAGGGGTGTTCAATAAAAAGTGATAATCAGTATGAAGCAGTCATATATTATTTTTTGTTATTTTATTTTTCGACTTAATCACCTTTGAGGTGGGAGGTACACTTGGTATATCGTTTTTATAATCCTAAGATTCCCTTCTTGAAAAAATCTTCATCTTGATCGCTTAAAAAATCATATACGGCGGCAGTCACTTACTAATCATTGCCATATTTGTGACCTCTCAGTTGTTATTTTAACCGCGGGAATAGGTAGAAATCACTAGGCGCATGGTCAGATGGGTATGGAGGATGTTCCATTAATTCAAATCCAGCATCTTGGATAGCAGTCATCGCAACTCGGGGTTTGTGTGCGGGGGCGTTATCTTGGTGAAACAACACAACTTTAGCAAGTTTTCCGCGGCGACTTTCGCGTATTTTTTGACGCATTTTTTTTAATTTATTCTACCTATAAGGCTCCGTAATAGTGGCTCCATGAATGAGGTATAAAATCATTATCACCCCCTGGCTGTCCCAGAAAAGAGAGCCCATAATCTTACCGGCGGATGGAATTGCCTTAAACTTTTTAGGCGTTGGAGATGACGGCCTCTTCCAAGTCATGGTCTGTTGTTTCGTTTCAGGATCATAACGGTGGAGCCATGTTTCATCCATAGTTACGAAGCGAGCCAAAAATCGGTCAGGATGTTGTTGTAACAATTCCAAATTGATTTGAGAAATCCGCAGACTTGTTTGTCTATGTTCGTCTGTAACCATTCTAGGCACCCAGCGAGCTGATACTTTTTTTTTGCCCAAATGTCCATGTATACTATGTATATTTCCTATCGAAATCTTTAGTTCTTCAGCTACAAAACGAACAGTATCACGACGATCTGCCAAAACAATTTTTTCAACTTTTTTATCATTTGTTCGGTAACTGCCGTCGTATGGCGTTCCGAGCGCCGGTCGTCTTTAGTTAAGTTCTTCCTCTCTTAAACTCGGCACACCAGCATTAACTCCTAATGTTCCTTTCTAGTCTAGATTTACTTGCTCAGTAGTAATTTTTTTCAAGTAGAGATATTTTATTACGGTGTGAATTTCAATTTTATCCATTTTGCGTACCACGATCCGACACGACGAAAACAAATGACTTCTATTTTTAAAATAAGAAAAGAAAATCAATAATTTTTATTTTTAACTTTATCAAATGTCTGGGCTTTACCTGCCAGTATCTACTTTTTTGTTGTACAAGGAGCATAAATGCCATTATTACTTTTTATTAAACACCCCGTAGGCAGTCCAATTTCAATATACGTGTCTATGAAATTAGCTGTTTTATGTAATATTCGCAAGGCTCAGTACGGTATGTCAACAGCTAAGTATTGGAAATCATAATCATCCGCCTGCAGCTGAATACCAGTATTTTACTTGGAGCAACTGCCTATCTGACCTCCACAACCCAGTTACTCGGTAATACGATACACCTTGGTAAGACTGGTAATCAGACTTATAGACTTCTGACGACCCGTAACGACTGTTAAAGATCCATAACTGACAGCTGGGACCAACGGCTAACTTGCTTTCAGAGGCACGGAGGGTCTTGGTATGTAAAGATGGTCACCCATCATCCAACCAACCGCGGTAAGCATAACTTTGCCTGATCGATCGGGCTGGTTGTTATTACTTAGCCTCAAGCTCTCTTAATATTGGAAATGTGTCTAGTAATTAATTAAGGGCCAAGGCTCGAACTATACAAATCGTAACAACGAGGGTAAGGTTGGATAAAAATATTTTTTTTAGCTTCTTGATGCCTAAATGACACCAGAACTCCAAACGATATGCTAAACGCTTACCTCTGCCCTTTCAATATTCTTTCAACAAATGGAACTTCGAAATCCGCCTAAACGCAGCCTACATTTTACATAGAAGGCGGGGTTGCGAAATAATAGTTTATGCGAGAACCGTGTCGAGTTCCATATTCATGGTTGGCCCAACCTCCCTCCGGAAACAATATAGAGGCCCGATGCCAATTGTTATTGGTGTACAGGAACTGGGTGCGCCATATGAGTCTGTTACATTCTTTATTTAAACTCGAGTGTTAGTTGCCAGTAGTTTATGCCGGTGAAAATAGGTTGGTTAGCTCGAAGTTCGGGATTTTTACTGAAACTGAATTTTATTGAAAGAATAGGTCGGTGATTATTGTCAAGTGGTGTTTGCGAATCCATCTATTGTTTCTCACAGAAGTAGGTGCGACTTAAGTGTGGAAAAAGGAAATTACAAAATTGCTGAAAAGCGAAGGGCTGACCACGTTCTTGTGCTGTTTACGATATGGTTTATTATAATAATCGTCACTCTTGTCAAGCTACTTTGGTGATTTCAGTAAGGTTTTATTGTTATTGACATGACTGTTTCTCTAGATATAATCAATTTTACGCCATCCACACGAGAACTGCGTCAATTACTTGCGGAAATCACCCAGTAGAATAGAGAAATATGTTTGTTATAATAGGTTCAGCGACCCACAAAACAGTCAACATGAGCCGACAGTCAAACACGCCGATGGAGAAACAAACAAATGACGTCAAGTTTATGTACAAAGCGATCCCTTAAATACAAACGTGTATTAGCTCCCACGACTTCGAAATAAGGAAAAGGGGTAGTATCAACAAAAGAGCTTTCGAACATCCCGATATAACGTATTACTTATGAGATTGACGTACTTAAGTTAGCTCATTGGAGGCGAAAAGTATAAGATATAGAGGAAAGTCAAGAGGGATGTGAAAACATACTGTTATATATATGACTCAAGAGCGTGTATTTTTACCAATATTTATACAGCTGACATTAATAGATTACTTACACAAAAGGGTGATTTTTACCAAGAATTGAGATAACATTATTTTTACACAAACTAACTGCAAGAAAACGTCAAATATTAAATGTCATGCAAGCTTACAATTTAATTATGACCCGCTGGTGCGGGTTTAAATTAAATTCGGAATTAAAAAAGTCAAATCAGTGGTATTAACTGTAACTATGTGAAATGAATATAAGATGAAGGTTACTCACACAATGAGCACACCCTACACGAAATGGTGTGCTCAATCTTAAATTGCCCCAAATTAGTTCTACATTATGTATTCCAGAAAAGTGGGACAATTTTGTAGGGCATATTAAGAATTGAGGCAAAAACAAATCTTACTAAACTTGTGGGTCCTTTGAACCGAATGTAATCGAATTATGAGCAATAATTTTTAGAGTAAGTCCCTGAAAAGCAAAAAGCGTTTCTCGTGATTTGCTAAACGATTGGTAATTAATGGTGTCCACGTTTGCACGTTGAATTTTAGAATTCCAGAAATTTCCGCCCACTCTGTTCTCTTTCACCGTAGTAGATCATTTTATGGTTTATTCTGAAGGCAGATGTTATTATTGATACCATTATACGGATTTTGTACGGTATTTTTGCGTATGTGTGCATGTGTTTTACAAAGCTCATCCCGTAAAAAGCGACCACATATTATGGTGTGTCCATGTGCCCATAACGCGGAACTTGTTTTGTAGTTTTGTACCCGTAAGCTGGATTATAAATTGCAAAAAGTTTAATAATTTTATCAAAGCTTCATACACAATTACAAATGAAAAAACGGAATTTTCAGTAGGTTTTGGGTTTGTAACAAATAATCTAGAAATACAATGAGCATAAAATCTGTAAATGTGTCTATCTTTTATGTCATACCTTCCTCTATCTACATTAGGTGTACGACCTTTCTTATGAAAACCTTGATACAAAGTCACATACGGGAAAGTCAGCATAAACCTAATAAACATATTTGTTTACTCCCTGTAGACTGCCCTATGTCTCTCACAGAAAGTGAAAGAGTACACATTTATTATGTAAATAGATGAATAATGAAAACACAAGATAATCCGCAAAAGAAATTGAATCATCTCATACAGCAAAGGAAAACATTCATTGAGCATTACCCATGAGAATAAAATTAAGGAGAGAATATGTATGAGTAAACAAAATGTGAATACAAAACAAATATAAAAGCATGTTAGTGCCAATGGTAATATGATAAAATATCTTAAAACAACTGAGAAGTTATCCACTCAGCTATTCTAGACGGCGTATCTCGCAGTCTCATTTGTATGAAAAAGTCTGCCAGTTTATATTGAAGGTTAGTGACACGACACAGCCGGCTGCCTGGCCCGCTGTATCCGTAATGTATTTCCACTAATACCGAAACTGTTCAAAGTAGCGTGCGCCTTGTAAGAATATCACTTGCAAAAGGTTCGGGCGCAGATGTGCGTTTACACAATACAATTGTTTCTCTCTCCATTCGGGAGTTTGTTCTATTTCCTTCGTCGTGTTGACACCGCGGTTCGCCTCTGGCGATGTATTTCGAATTCCAGCGAAAAGTTCGCGACTAAATCGCGTCGACATTATGAAGCTTTTCAATGTATTATTCGAATGTTATCGCGAAAATATCTGGTTTATTACAGTGTGCGAATGCGAAGTGCCTACTTTTGGACGGTAAGAGAATTTTATTAACATCATTTTCTTGATATGAGAAATATAAATAACGTTTTTATTTCTTTATGGTATCCGGTTGATGATGTGGTCGGCGTTTTTCATTCTAAATTAATATCAACCAATTTTTTTTGAATTTTATCACCGATTGTGTCACGCAACAGTAAGAATTCTTGTCTATTTATGTATACATACGTACATAAGTAGCTACAGTTTGACACCTGGATTAACTACACGTCAGATGTTTAGACTCCTAATAATTAAACGCCTATTGCTTAATAGCACTAAGCGGTTCATTAAGAATTCATGATCACTAATGGCTGAACGTACTTACCATGCGGTTTCAAAAGTAGGCTGTAAACCTACGTAAAATTATCGATATTTTATTGATTAAATTGTTCATGAGCTTTATAAAGTTACCGTCGCTGTGTCGCAAGGTTTATGTCTCGACGCGACGGCGTGATGCGAATCTCGTGGAATAATTTCTATGAAAACTTCATGGAAATTGTTCTGCTGGATTCGCGTCATGCCTCATGTCTTGTCAACAAATTTAAACTTCTTTACTTATTTAAACTTTTCGCACACAAAAAACGTACAAAGGCTGACTTAACTCCTAAGGCATTCTGTACCTACCAGTCAACCAAGGGTGGTGAAAGAGATTAGACGGAAGGTGCTTTGCTGCTTTTGGTGTTTTATTTATATAACTAGCTTTTGCCAGCGGCTTCGCCCGCGCGGAAATTACATCCCCTATTTAACTCCCTTAGGGGTTGAATTTTGAAAAATCGTTCCTTATTCCTTGTCTACATTATAAAGGGAACCTCTGTGCAAAATTCCAGCTTTCTAGGTCCAAAGGCCTGGGCTGGGCGTTGATGAGTCAGTCAGTCAGGATTTTTCTTTTTATTTATATAGATAATTTTATATTAATTTAATGTATTTTTTTTCTAAATGATCATGAAACTATATCAAAATCTGTTGTGTAGTTAAAAAAAACAATGGGGTCACATAGACCAACACGAAAAGCAACTTTAATTCATAATGCCTGTGTATAAATAACAAAGTTAAAAACCGGATTGGCATCGAAAGTGACCGAACTCGATTAATAGGCCAGGCGTGAACACAGTGTAGAAATAGAATCACAGTCACACTCGACCGGGCAAACAATGCAGGCTTTTATGAAACACAATTGGTAGGTTGGCGGCGAGCCTAGCCCTAGTTTACTGAACAGACAGTTGGATGCAATTGGAAAACCACACACTGCCACCGTTAATGCGAAACTCGTTGTATCAGACTCTACACTCGAAGTAGTCTCCTGTAGGTGGAACATTGTTAGGTGTGAATATTCTGAGGACTGCTAGATTTTCCCACATTATGTTAACGTCAGTCAAATTATATCATCACTAGCTTCCGCCGGCGGCTTCGCCCGCGTGGAAGTCGGAAATTATCCCGCGGGAACGTACTACCGGGATAAAAAAATATCCTACGAGTATGTGTTAATCTAGGTTATAATCTATCTGTGTGCCAAACTTCATCCAAATATTTTCAGTAGTTTTTGCGTGAAAGCGTAACAAACATCCATACATACAAACTTTCCCGTTTATAATATTATAAGTAATATCATCATTCTCCTGCTCGTCATCATCATCATTTCAGCCGAAAGACGTCCACTGCTGGACATAGGCCTCCCCCAGAAGGGGGGTTTTGCCATAATCGCCACGCTTGGCAGGCGGGTTGGCGATCGCAGAATGGTGGTAAAATGCATAGAGAACGCTGCTGCCCATTCTCTAGTAAGTCCCTTAGTCGCCTTCTACGACACCCACTGGAAGAAATGGGATGGTGCTATTCTTTTACGCCCGGCGCCGGCGACACATACGGCACTCCTGCTCGTATCCCAGTTTATTTGTAGTCGGCAACCGTAACCGTAGGCAACCGTAGCTTAACCTGATCGATTAACCCGTGCGGCTGTAAGGACATAGCAAAAATGAGAATTTAAAATATGTACCTGCCTATGAAATATAATATTGAAATATTAATTAAGTTACCTTAAAATTATTCGCTCCGTAATAATTTGTACCTACCTAATTTATGTTACAGCGTATTGACTCTATATTCACTTATTGGTATCTTCTGTAGGTTTGAGAGCTCTTATGATGGGGGTTTACGAAACGAACAGACTCTGAAAGCCTCAATTTGGTCTAATGCCAAATGACATTGCGAAATTGAATACAATTTCCTCTGCGCTTAACTACTCTCGCTTGTTAGTCCAAAAACAATAATCGAATTGTGTAACTAAACGTATTTAGGAAAAGGAAATAGTAATGTTTTATCTGTCTTCTTTGAAAGAAGTCAAACCATTTTATTTATTTTTCATCTCCTACCTAAGTTAGGAGCTTATTGTAGGTACTTAGATAATTAACATCCAAGCAATCTAATTATCTGAGTAATTTATTTATTAAAAGTTTTTCCTGTTTCCATGTGAACCTTCTTTCAGGGTCAAGATCTTACTAATAGACAGATGACACGAATAAGTGATTACAGGGAAAGTCCCGGAAAAGCCTTTTAAGCCTGACTGACGGACCCTTCCTGCAGTTTTCCGAGGTGAGAAAAAATTCTACGTTTAATTCTAAGTCTATGGGTTTAAGGCTTTCATCATTCGCTTTTGGTCATGAAACTAATAATAAACACGCGGTTTTATTAATAAAATTGTATTTGCCATAAAATATTTTGAAACTTATTTATAATTAGCTTTTACCAGCAGCTTCGCCCGCGCGGAACTTTCATCCCTATTTAACTCCCTCAGGGGTTGAATTTCGAAAAATCCTTCCTTATTCCTTGTCTACATTATAGTGGGAACCTCTGTGCAAAATTTCAGCTTTCTAGGTCCAAGGGTTTGGGCTGGGCGTTGATGAGTTAGTCAGTCAGGACTTTTCTTTTTATTTAAATAGAAGATAGATGGTCGTGGGCACATGTTTTTATGTTCCGTGGTCGTGGTAAAACACAATTTTAGAAGTAGTTTATTGAAATTACCTTTGCCTCTTATAGTTATATGTATAGTCAGAGCACTGGGTGCTGAGCGGTAACGGCCCCGAGTTGTAAGGTCGTAGGTTTGAACCCAGATTTCATTACCACTGCTCCCAAAACGGTGAAGGAACACATCGTGAGGACACGGACATGTACCGTAAACCTGAATGTTAATTTCTCTTAAATTTGTGGTTACAAAATACAAAAAAATGTCCAATAATTGGTTTTTAATAACTCTCGATTCCTGTACGTACGTGTGTAGGTGCGTGAAAAAATATTGCTATAAAATGAGAAAAATATAAAAACTGACCGATCAAAGTTATACGTAGGATGTAGGGTTATTTTGAAACCCCCTATTTTATTGCGGGCCTCCTTGCCGGATAACCGCCATGGGATCCGGCGGCAAAGGTTCTCGCACGTATGTGGAATTGGCGCGAGGAGACCAAACGGGCGTAAGTCCGCTGACGCGAGAAATCGCGACACAGCGCACAGAGCTCCGACGGGATCTCATGACGACATGGAGAACGTGATTGTCGCAACCCAGTGCTGGGCATGCCACGATTGCGGCGGTAAGTCCCCTCTTTGAGGAGTGGTTGGAGAGGCGCCATGGCGTCCTCACCTTCCGCCTGACGCAGGTCCTCACCAGACACTGCTGTTTCGGGAGTGTCCTGTTTCGGATAAGGCGTGAGGAAACGCCCGGGTGTTTCCATTACGTAGATCGCCCTGAGGATACGGTGGAGCATACGGTGGAGGTCTGCCCTGCTTGGGCGGAGCAACGCCGTGTGCTCATGGAGGCGATCGGCGGCAGCGATCGCTTGCGTCTGGCCCTGGTCCAGGCCATGGTTCGGAGCGAGAGTGCATGGGTAGCCGTCACCTCCTTCAGCGAAGCAGTAATGCACGCGAAGAGGAAGGCGGCGCACGTGAGGGAGAGCCAGTAGCGCTCTCACGGCCCTAGCCTCCGCAGGAGGTGCCCTGGGTGTCGGGAATCCCAGGCTGATTCCCAGCCACCGTAGGCGTGGGCTTGCGGACGGCGAGTAATGGGTAGTTCGCTGTCCGGTAAGGACTAAGCCCAGGTCGACGGCGCGTTGTATTCCACGCGCGCCTCAAAGAGATGTCAGTACAAACCGATAGGGCCATCAAGGGCCGATGCCGGCCAGGGGTGCGGGTTGTTCGGAAGAGATACCGTGGCCTCTGGCACACAGGCTACTGAGGGAACACGGGTGGGTTTTAGTCAGTAAAAGTCTGACACGCCCTCCTGATCCACCCAGAGCCGGAGAAGTTATTTGATGATTTCCCACCCAAAAAAAACCCCATTTATAATTTAAAAAAATCAAAACCTGCCCACAGGAAAAATAACTAACTTTTTAAATTAATTTTTTTAGTGAATTCTCAGCATGTCCTCAGGAAAGAATTTGACAGTGCTGCTAAATTAGAAAAAAAAAAAAACTACCATGTTTTTTTTTTTTTTTTTTTGGAGAGGACGCCATGGCGCCTCTCAAACCACTCCTCAAAGAGGGGACTTACCGCCGCAATCGTGGCGTGCCCAAGCGTCGGGTGTTGGGTTGCATCCATCCCAATTTTATATGAAATATAAGTTTTGATCAGTCTTCCTACGAATCAATGTAACGGGTTTACTGGTGTTAGAAGCAAAAATTCGAAAACACATGATATCTACCAACCCATTCTGCCACGGCCCATTCTCTCTCAAAGTGAGGAGGTCTATATCGCAGAAGAAGAAATATATATACATGAGTTGATATGTATACCTAGCTAAAGAGGTTATAACTATGAGATGAAAAGCTATTCATCAAAACATACAGATTGACGGATTCTGATTCTAAGATCACGACCCACGTAATGGTGGCAAAATGTCTTTTGTGCTTTAAACACATCTATGGTACTCCCAATTAAGATTACGACTCAAGCGCGTCGTCTGAATAGATTTAATGAACCCCTGTCAGTTCCAGTACACTAAACGGATTATGTATATGACGTGCTGTACCTATCTGCGAAATTAGTATGCCTTAGTCGTGTCTCAAGTCCTGAGTATTATTCCGAATGACAGATACTTTAGTCAAAGTGACCATTTCAGTAGGATAAGGGGGGGCCTGAGGCCGACATAAATTCCGATGTCAGCGTTATTGCGGTGTCCTTAGTTTGACGAAGGTACGACTCGAATTGTTGAGGTTATCTCAAACCAGATCGAACCCTAAAAACTGTTTTGTGTTTATTGTTAGCGCGAACGCGGAATTCTTGGCAGCGGGTAGAGATTTTTGGCGATTGGCTGGATGATGTAACAGCATAAGCAGGATTTTCGTGCGTTATCCGCATGTGGTTTTTAATATACCTAGTTGGATATTATTACGTGGAGAGTAGTGGTGGCGAGGTGGAAACGGCGGTGACTTACGAGTTGTCGTAGGTTCGGACCCTGACAGGCACTTTATTTTGTGTAAATTATTGACATTTACAGACCCGCACTGGACCCGCGTGGTGGATTACAGCTCACTCTCTCTCACAGAGAGGAGGCCTGTGTCCCAGCAGTGGGAATATTATAGGTTGATTATATACTTCGATGGGTATTTTGTTACCCCAGTTTCTTATTATTTATCAGCTACAAGACGCCAGCTCCAAAGAAGGCAAGTAAAATAACAACCAAACTAACATTATCTCAAATAACAATACATTTTTCTGTAAAGCGCAGCCACATTTTCAAGTCCCACGAAAACGTTATTATAAACCACAAATTACAGTGTTCCAATCCACAACCAAACCCTTTTGTTTCGCGTACAGGCTACCAACTGGAATTGTCACCGCCTTATCTCATTGATTAAGTGAGGATACGTTGCATCGTTTCGTCCTCACAGAATATACAATGTGTACCATAATTTACGCAAGACCTCATACCCCTGCTTTCAACGCAATTCTTTAAGTATTGCATTAAAAACATAGTAAATAAAAATAAAATAAAAATCTTTATTTCAGACATGAACACATACATAGGTTGATAAGTGATGGGTTAGCAACAGAAAGTACTTATAGTCAATATTAGTATTGTTAGTAAAGACACAAACACAGTTAAGGCTGCCCTCTCAAAAAATGGTTGAAAACAGCATGCAGATGAAACCACTTTTCGTCGGTATTTACAAAGAAATTACATTTGAAAAAAAATGTTAGTAATCTACATAATATGATACGGATAACATTTGGTTTAGGCGTAACTTTTCTACGGGTATCAAATAATAAGAAAAAAAAAAAAAACACCAAATCACCTCCAAATCGTTAAGATGAAACCATTTTACTCCTTCATTTTTTAACAAAAGAGTAAAAAAAATGTTTACTGCTTTGCAATACAAAGGAAAATGATTTGGTTTTATTACTTTTTACAAATATGCATTATTTTTGTTATAATAAATTAAAAATGCGACCGATTAAAGACTGCACGGATATATCACCCCGCACTCGCCCATTACTTTAGTGCGCCCAAATGCTGAAGGTCCTTGGCGTGTATACAAGCCTTAATAGTCTAAGCCCGCCCTCGAGGCTCAGTGTGGAAGCGCCATAGATACATTTACGCCTTCGCCTAACTCTTGGGGAATCACAGGCATGACGTTATGTGATGAAGTTATTATTTATTTACGTGTACCTATGTCTATTTCCACCCAGTGCCGTTGTATAGGACAGTCTGGCAATGACCTAAACTTATTCTTTTTATAGTACTTAGAAGAAAAGTGTTCACCCCAGCATTACTTTATCCTCTTAAAATCGAGTCTTATTGCCTTAAAGTACGATTTAATTTTCTTTGACTCAATCGGCAATCAGTACCTATGGCAAAATTAATTTAAAAAAATCTATGTTAAAATTCACTGAAATTGATTCAGTACCTAGTCAATTATAAATAAACTATTTTCAGGACTTGTTCTTATTCTTGTTGCATGTAGACGCGTAAAAGAGTAAACATATGTTTAAAAAAATACAACACTCGGCATGAAAAAAAAAAAACGATGTAAGGAAGAGAATATGCTTATCGACAATAATGACCCGAGACCCGATAAAACTCTTGCCCCGCGCTTGACCCGTCTCGCTCTACCTTTTGTCTGCCCCACTTTAGGAGCTCCTTCTAAGTATTTTTTATTGTTGTGGACAAGGCATTGTGTTCCCTGTTTGATGGAACAGTGTTGAGTATAGGGTTTTACCCACTTTGTTGAACATTATTATTTTATTAGTCTAATCACGTGTTTGAGAGTTTTACAAGAAAATTTGCCTTATACATGAGTACGAACCTTATTAAGTAGATACTTTGTTAGTCGTACAATTTCCAAAAAAAATAATAGAGTAAATTCTGTTCCTTAAGAAAATATACATAATATGTAATTAAATTGCACTGAAAAAAGGTGCATAAATATTGGCATCCAATCCTTTAGGAAATGAAAAAAATAAACTTTTAATTAGACTAGAAAAGATCCGAGTTTACGACGGCGCAGCCATAAAAAGGCAGAGAAAAAACACGTAATTGAATACGTTTGTAAGTAGGTATCTCCGACGAAACTTCGAATACACGCGTTCCGTAAAGGTGCATGCAGGATAGGGAACAAAACGCGCATTACCGCACGTTGACGAAAATCATGTACAATTAATTCGTCTTGCCGAGTCCAATCCACATCGAAGGGTAGCTTCTCAAGTGAATGAGTAGATCTACCGTGGAGAAATTCATCCAGCTCGGTAGACTCAACATTCAGAAAGAAGTCGACAGAAGGAAAGGATCCAGATTGGTTTTGGTAGAAGACTTGATGAAGTTTTCCTATGTAACCCAGTCATTGATCGGAAAGTGCACGAAGCCATGTAGTGAGCTAAAGGTGTATAAAATGTGTAGTGTATAAGTGGTTTTCCAGTTTTCCTGTACTGGCTTATATTATTTCTAGACGATGCATAATTTAGAGTTTCTATTTGATTTATTTATAGTTATTTACAGTACAACACAAATTGCATTAATTGACGAAGAAACAATTATAATGTGGAAAATAAATAGGACATATTATTAAATTAAAAACTGACATGGAACAGTGGGTTCCCTTGCATGCTTTCTTTCACAGAACACAGACATATTCGCTACGCATAATTTATTATATTCATCGGCAAACACATTCAGGGTTGGCAGTCAGAAGGGCATTCAGCATCTTTAGAGTACGGCAGACGGGGATTCGGCTCCAGCTACAGTTTTAGAAGGCAGTTGCGCAAAAAAATAGTGCTATGACGGTGTTCGATGTAATTGTATGTCGGGTATAAATAATCGGCAGAAAAGTCTATGGAGCTCTTAGCAATCGATACGTCCCCATAATTTATTATATTCATCGGCAAACACATTCAGGGTTGGCAGTCAGAAGGGCATTCAGCATCTTTAGAGTACGGCAGACGGGGATTCGGCTCCAGCTACAGTTTTAGAAGGCAGTTGCGCAAAAAAATAGTGCTATGACGGTGTTCGATGTAATTGTATGTCGGGTATAAATAATCGGCAGAAAAGTCTATGGAGCTCTTAGCAATCGATACGTCCCCATAACGTCTTACAGGTTACCGTGAGCTGATCAAGGATACCTTATTCTAAACATAAATATTTTTTATCAAAGTATTCGGAATGGAAACCTTCAGTAATCTGTGTTGTAAGAATATTTTTACGAAGTTATATTCAATGCCATGTATGCGTTCTCCTTAACAATGCCCTTCGCTTGATCCTCCCTGAAATACGTAGGTATACTGTATAGCCATAAAATATCAGGTTATAATAACAATCTGCGAAAATGGGAGCTAGGATTTTATAAACCGTTTACAGCTTGTGGGTTTTTTTCTTTTTTTTGGGTGGGGTATCATCAAATGACTTCTCCTGCTGAGTAGAGCAGGAGGGCGTGTCAGACTTTTACTGACTAAAACCCATCCGTGTTCCCTCAGTAGCCCGTATGCCAGGGGTTGTGGTATCTCTTTCGAACAAACCCGCACCCCTGGCAGGCATCGGCCCTTGCGGACCCCACCGGTGGTTGCTGACATCTTTGACGGCGCGCGTGTGGAATACAACGCGCCGTCCCGTCTACTACTTTTCGGCCGCAGGGGATAGGGAGAACGGCTGACGCTATACCGACACTCCTCTTCCCCTGCGGCCCCACCGCGTCCGCTATCAAACGGTGGCGGCCCCGTCCAGGCCACGGAAGGGAAGAGCGCTGCTCAGAAGCACCGGCACTCCTCCTCTACCGCAGCCCGTAACCCTCAGCCGCGATGCCTCCCATTCGACATCGCGGCCCACCTCAGTTGCGGTGCACCTCACCGCAACCTACTTTTTGGCCGCTACGTCGTCGGCTTTAAGGCAAAAGCCCTGACGAGCGGCCCCACCTTTGGGTTCCTCTTGGCTTCACCGTGGCCGGAATCCACGGTTACTGAGCCCCCCCGCAACGACAATGCGGGAACCCACTCGGGGGGACAGCTTGTGGGTTAACGTCCTATATAAGACAAAATATTTATCTGCCTACCTAATTTTCATTACAGTTGTACGTAACCGAATAGTAGAGATTTTAGGTACCTATATAAAGTTTTATTTAAAGGATTTTTGCTACAGTTTTCTAAGTCAAACACTCCTCTGTAATTTTACGTGAAGGTTCATAAAATGTCCTGAAATTCATTACATGCGGTCGATTAAATACGCAAATGTCAAGTTTTGTTACAATCATATTCAATTAATTAATATGCCAGTGCGGCGAAATATTGAAAGGACAGTCTGTTACCATATCATAATCCTATTGTAATTGATCTACCTGGAAAATACCGTGTAAACTTTTTATAATAAAAGGTATACACTCACATGTTTTGATATTCAAACAGGGCTGCACCGCTACAGTGCCATTTAAAACCACATCGTGCTACAAAAAAGTTTGCTTGTAAATATTGTCTTTGTTCCTATTTAATTTTGTATTCCCACTCAATTTTAAATGCATAAATTAATGCTAGGGTCAACAAGGTTTTCTTAAACACCCAGCTTAAACAAAAAGTTTAGGTTATTGTATTATGCTTTTGACTTAATACTCAAACTGGGGTGCGCGTTAATTATGTTATACTCTTTGGAAAAGTGAGGATCCTCCGACCAGACGAGCGTCGTGTCTGGTGGGCAACTGCCGACGGTTGATGTCGGGATGTTGTTTAAATGCGAGTCGCGCGGAAAACTCTGCTTGCGCGATGTAGGATTTGTGTGACGTCAAGTCTTTGATGCGTAGTTCGCATGTGGAGTTGTAGATGCCGCCACAGTACACTCACATTTTAAGTCCCATGTTAATAGGGGGCGAGTCTATTGCTATCAACCGGGCACAAATCCCGGCTGTAGGATGCCATAAAAAAAAAACACATTGGTTTCAGAATTGTTTGAGTCGAAAAACAAACAGTATTAAATAATCAACGTCTTCAGCCACTTTCGGGGTACAAACTTTTGTAGGTAGGTACTATCCCAACAAGATTTAATATTTATGCTGTGGCCAAACAAAATATTGGTCCTGGGTGGAAGCTTAATTAAAATACTTAGAAATTCTCAGTGGACAAGGAGTTGGGTTAATATAACAATTTTATTAGATTACTGAAGTATTTTCCTTTGTTTCTCTTGTGTTATTTTACGATGGAATGATAACCACAGTTTGGATTTTTGAACTACTAGATATTACCGGCGGCGTCGCCCGCGTGGAAGTCGGTAATTATCCCACGGGAACGTACTACGTTAATCCAGGTTATAAACTATCTGTGTGCCAAATTTCATCCAAATCCATTCAGCCGTTTTTGCGTGATTGCGTAACAAATATCTAAACATACAAACTTTCACATTTAAAATATTATATTATTGTAGTAGGATTGTACTTTAGGTTTCAAATATTGTCGATAGGTCTTCGAGTGATTGTATTACAGTTTGACTCTTATATAAAGGAACGTGTTTCTTTCATTTACGTATGTACACTGCGCCTCAAACGCTGTGTTTTTACCGTCATGGTCACTTGCACGGAAAAAATCATTACAATATAAAAGCCAAATTTTAATATTTTATATAGTAACTACTGAAAAATCACGCATTAAAAAGTTCGAAACAATAAAATAATATCACACACTTTGCCTTGTTTTTTTGCCTTTGTGTTTGTTTGTTAAGGGTATTTTTTTACTTCATGACTTTATGTCCTCTAGAGGCGCCATATTCAATTTAATGTGACGTCACACCAGCGGTCGATCAAGACGCTTCTAAAGATGGCTCATTTGTCTAATTATAAAACCTAAGGTAGTTTAGTTATGAAGAAACAGATGAACAGACTCACATAACTACTATAACAATCAATGTCGAAATTTTAACAACTGAACGTGTCGCCAGTTTGCCTTCGGCATATTTTAAAACAGCGAGCGTTTTTAAACGGACGATTCCGTTTGTAAAACGCGGAATCATTCAAATTGCCAGCGACAAAAATACCGGTCAATATCATGACCCTCCTTTTTGCTTTGCCGTAATCGAGTAAAAGGAATAGTATGGACAAAGCAGCGCATTTCTAGCAAGCGGCTAGTTCCCAGAATATTATATTCAATAGATTGCAAATTCTTTTTATTCCGATCACGAGTGCGCTTTCGTTGAAAAATTCATTACTCTTTCAGAACATTAATCAAGGACATTTTAAGAGCTGCTGCCATGTACCTGTAAAGAAAATTTATGGTCCATTATGTCATATTTTTATAGAAAAACGTAGGTAGTCAATGTTCAACCATCGCTTTAAGAAGTCACTCACTTCAAGGTTTTCATTTGTTACCAATTTCAAAGGCGCTATTTTAATAAAGGAAGTGATTTTAGTTTAAAATAACTTCGTGGGGACAGAGAATCTTATTATAATAATATTATATAAAACCTGTGACGAAAATCCTTGCAATCTACCAAAGGTGTTTTATTTTCGAGAATACCGGTCGTAAAACTGACGGATTGACGAACGAACTCAAATAAGATATTCTGGTTTCCAAGGTTTGGATCCTTAATCAAATTATTCAGGATCTTAAATTAAAGAGGGGAGTTTTGTCCAAATGACCACAATCGTTCGGTTTAACATCGTTTTGTTCGAATAATGGAAAAAGTTTCTCAGTAATAGCTATCCCAGGAAAATCAACAAAATCCAAGGGATAGGGAGGATTTTCGACTTAATAAATTTTAAGGGATACTTCTGATTTTATAGCTTTCAGTTACTAAATACCGGCAAGGAATTATTTATGGTTATTTGTTTCATTTAGGCGTATCTTATTGTGATACTTTATTACGTTATCTTGAAAATATTAAACCCATTTGAAATTTTTAGGCCATTCTTGAAAGTAACTCAATATTGAGGACAAATTCTAAACATAGAATTAACAGCAACGATGATGATGGGATAAGATGAGCCCCTCTTCAAAACTTCTAACATACAAGGATGGAAATGGTTTGGTTTAGCAAACTGATCTAAAACTATCTAGATCACTTTTGAGAATTGCTCCTAAGATCTTGTTTTCGCAACAGCTTGTGAAGATGTCTCGTTGTCTAAACCATATAGATGGTCGAACTGAGTAATCCTAACAATTATTATACCACCCAGAGTTTAATCTTATTAAGTAAACACTCCAGCTCTTTTTGCTTGTATAAAAGATTCGTTTCAACCGAAAGAAGTTAACAAATCAGTGGTTTTTCATAATTCCATATAATTATCTCTCTTCTGCTTCACCAAGTTTCAATTTACGCAAGACTCAGATTAAACTGAAGTTTTCAATTATCGTTCCTATTAAAGGAAGTTAGAGGGGTACTTGTGGAGGCTTCATCAATTTTTATAGCTCCGAGACTGAAGATAAGCTGGCTCATTACCAATGTTTTTTAATGTGATCGACTTTTCTGTCAATTTGTTTTAAATTGAATCGGGGCGGTTTAGGTATTCAAGGATGACTTACCCCATAAGTAGGTACTACGTAAGTAGGTAAGTCTACTTGCAGCTTTTTGATTTAAGTAGCAAGGTTTCACCTAAAGATTGCCCGCATAACCTTTAGTATAAGTTGCACTTGTGAGTAGCGAATATCGCGAGCCCTTAATTTAATCTACGTGGAAGTCGTCCTTTATTCTACTTTGATTTCTATGAATGTTAAGGTTTCAAGAATTTTAGATAAATACAGTTCATGGCAGTGAATAGAGAGAGCACGGATTCTTTTACTTATCACTGACTGCTGTTTCTACGCAAAAGCTAAACACCTAGTTTAGTGACTATCCAATAGGGGTGAACAATACCAACCAATTCGTAAGAAAGTGCCAACCCTGTCATACCCGGCGGTTTTATCCGGAACATTGAAATTACCACCAAAATGAAATGAGTGAGAACGGAGAGAGATTGCCACAAAATAAATACAACTCAAATGCTCTGGAACAAGCATCTTGACTACAAACTCAATAAAAGCACAATTGCACTATACCAATGTAAAAAAATGTTAGGAAAAACATGGGGGCTTTCTCCGAAGATTACCCTGTGGCTATATAAAGCGGTGATCAGGCCAATGTTGGCTTATGGCGCTCTGGTTTGGTGGACGAGGTCCGAACTCTCAACCACCATTACTAGACTACAGCGCTTCCAACGACTGGCCTGTTCAGCTACCACTGGCTGCATGAGAACCACCCCAACAGCAGCCATGGAGATAGCCCTTCAATTAACTCCCCTGAACCTGTACATACAGCAGGAGGCCGCACTAGCTGCTATCAGGCTAATGCATCTGGGCATTTGGGGCAAGAATTTAACCAGCCCACACGCTAACATCCTGGACCGAGCGATTGAGTACCAACCACTCATCGCTGCCCCGTGTGATAGAACACCAAACCAACCTATGTTCAACAAAAACTATATTATACAAACAGTAGAGGAAGAAAGGGATCAGTCGGGAGCCAATGAAGTGCACATCTACACAGATGGCTAAAAAACACAAAACGGTTCAGGTGCTGGCGCACACTCCTTTGACCTCAACATCAACTTTCACATACCGCTAGGCACACACAGTTCAATCTTTCAGTGTGAATGTGTTGCTTTAACATAAGCCGCTACAGCAGTAAAGCGCTTAGGCATCCGGAACTACGGCATTAAATTCCTATCCGGCAGCCTATCTGTGCTCAAAGCTTTAGAAAACAAACAAACTAACAACAAACTAATTTTTGAGTGCCATCTTGCCATGGAGAGTTTATCGACGTCCAATCGTATTGCACTCCAGTGGATCAAAGGGCACAGTGGATCTTTAGGCAATGATGCCGCAGATGAACTTGCAAAGAGAGGCTCTGATATGAAAGTGCTAGGCCCGTACCCACTTCTCCCCCTGCCTTTCTCACAATTTCGTGCGTGGATTCGCCAAAGGTCGACCGAACTCCATAACAACAGATGGTCACGGGCAACAGACTGTAGACAGTCAAAATTGGCTTTACCAACTGTACACCCGCGATTAACCAAAAAACTTCTCAGCCTGAGCAGAAATAACCTTAGAATAATAATATGAACAATTACGGGCCATAACACCCTTAACAAACACCTTTTTAACATAGGCGCCACAGACAGCCCGCTTTGCAGGGGCTGCCTTGACGCCGAAGAATCAGCCGCCCACGTCATCCTGGAATGCGAGGCCGTGGCTTCTCAATGCGAAGAAATCCTCGGAACAGTGAGGTCGCTCCGCGAAGCCTGTGAAGCTCCCAGGAAGCTTCTGTGCTTTTGGGCGGAGCTAGGCTGGCTCTGCTAGCCAGCAGAATGGGAGTCTACGTGCGGAAAACGGAGTCCCATCATCATCATCATCATCATAGGGGTGAACAATACCAACCAATTCGTAAGAAAGTGCCAACCCTGTCATACCCGGCGGTTTTATCCGGAACATTGAAATTACCACCAAAATGAATTGAGTGAGAACGGAGAGAGATTGCCACAAAATAAATACAAGGTTTTAGCCGTCTAATTGCTACTGAATTTTAGGATGACAGTAATTTATTGGTCCCTTGTATCGTGACAAGAACCCGTCCATGAAATGTCACTTAAATGCTATCTATCATGTATAAAATCTGAACTAAATAAAGTATTAAAATAATAGGTTGGAATTAACATAAAAAATACTTCAAACTGCTAAACACAAGTTTTCAGTATAATTTTGAAAGTTAAATTAGCACGCTTCTAGAACGTGGTAATATTAGAAAAATATTTATATACGGGTAGGTATAGACGCCAGCACATCAAGCCACCCCACTCTGTCAAATTTCTTTAAACTTTATTACATACGGATAAGGTTCATGTTCAATTGGGCAAATTTTACAGTTTGGGGTAGCTTGATGTGCTGGCGTCTGTACTAAACTTACATTAGTTAGCGAGGTTATAATTAAAACAACATGATCATGATGTTCAAAATATAAGAGTGAATACTTCTTCATAATACTTATAATTATAAGTATTACTAGCTTTTGCCAGCAGTTTCGCCCGCGTGTATGTCGAAAATTATCGGGATGAAAAGTATCCTATGTGTTATTCCTGGCTAGAAACTATCTGTGTGCCAAATTTCATCCAAACCCGTTCAGTCGTTGTTGCGTGATTGAGTAAAAAACATCGAAACATCTAAACAACAATTCTATTTTTATTTTTTTGAAGTGAAAACTTTTAGACGCGTTGGGCATTTTTTGAGTTGGAAAAAAAAAACAAATGAACTCGCGACACTGTTGCCACCACTGACAACACGAACGTACAACGTTGAACGTATGTTGAACGTTGTTTAATCAGACGATTCAAAAAATATTTCCTGATGATTAAAAAATACACACGTGTTGTTCAAGTTTTCACTTCTGTTGGCACTCCCGGAGTGCCACTGTTTTTTATTACTATTTGGGCCTGCTCTTGACCTCGATTACGCTTTTCACATTATAATATTATTAGTAGGATTATTTTTTGTTTTTGCCCTCAAGTCAACCGCGGAGATTTTAAAAACATTTTTAATGAAAAGATGGCAGTTAGTAGAGCTAGAAAACTATTTTGTTAGGGAACTTTTCATAAAAGAAAATAAGTCCTCATTTTAAATCAAACTAGCTTTTTGTATACTAAATATTCTATTTTACCTACGAGAAGTGTAGATCTTGGCGCCACTTAGCAACTTCTCTTTGTTTTACGGCAGTTTTAGCCGATCTAATTTCCGACAAGTACGTATGGTATTTATGAACTCTGAGCACGGTTTCCAGACTAAAGTAACTTCCAGTTTATCTTGCACTTAGTTCGTTTAATGGAAATGATTTATGGTAAGTTGTTTTGATGGAATGAAATCAAGGTTTGGTGATGGAGGTAGTAACTGAAAGGTAATTACAAAAGGAATTCATAATGTGAATATCAGTGGAAATGACGGGAAGGGGCGCTGTAGAAAAGGTCAGCTGTCAGGTAGTAGTGGTAATAGCAATCGCGCATGATACGATGTTTGAAAGTGGAGCTAAAGGAATTTGAGCCATGTACCTACCTTAATAATTAGCGATCAATATTATATGAGGTAAAAATCAAACAAATCACGTTTTAAAATTTAGGATAGAAGCTTTAGTATTTTACATACATATTCGTTACTTAAATCTATGTTTACATATTGTATAAAATTACGAACACTGTTGTTGTTGACTGAACAGCAAACCTGGAGTACCTTTGACTTTTTTGACATCAAAATCTGTATTTTACATGATTCATTTTCACTTTAAAAAAATAATCTTGAATGTCTTTATACTTTGACATTGTCATCACGTTCAAAGATATTTCCGCGAAAGGCACTTACGCGAATCCACTTGCGGAAATGAGATTTCTTCGTACCATCAGTCGTTAGCTTTGCTGCGCCCGCGTCGAGTCATACCTATCCTTGTAGCGATTCCTATTTAGTAAATTATTGCCGTCGGTCGTAGGTAAATATCATTACACGAGGGCGCATCAATGTTCAAATGTTGAGGACCTACAAAGAAATAGTGTAAATGCTTGTTAAGTGTGATGAAGTTGGTTCTGGCTTTTGACAACCATGATGACTGAACATTTTTGCAGCCGCCATCTTGTATTTTCATTTTGACCTCACTATCGGCTCCCTTGATATAGATAATTTTATTTGTCAAAAACATGTGTATACACACGGAGTGTATACATGCAAATTAAGCATGCAGGATGTCACAATATTAATGTTTCGTGCGTACATGTTTCACTCGTATGGCGTACAAAGGACATTGACCAAAATCAATATCGCTTTAAAGGATAAGAGTATGGCCATAAAAATATACTCATAAATTATAAAATATTTTTTTAACTTTTCTCAGTTCCCAGTATCGAAATCGTGTGTGGGGTTAATATTTTGAATTTAATTAGTGATTTATTTGATATTATTGCACTTATTTTTAAATGGCGTATTTTAGTGCAATGGTGTTGCCAATTTCAAGAACCTCCCCCTAAGCGGTCTTAACGGATACTCTAAGGCAGGGATGGCAAACCACTGGCACGCGTGCCTTTGGTGGCACGCAACAAAATAATTTTGGCACGGCAAGTCACAGTAACAAACATAGAAATCTGAGCGTGATCATTTCATCTTCATAGGCCTGAGTCGTTACTTTGAGAAACCGCACCATTGTCGTATGATTCCAGTTATGCTTGCATTCTGCTAAAAGCAATATATGAACCTACTACCAGACAGCAGAAGTTGCACTAATTTGTTCTTTCATATAAATAATGTGGTATGATGTTGATTACTGTATAATAGTACAAGTCTATTTCTGTTTGCTAATAAAGGTAGGTACCTATTATTGTGAAAGTATTTAGCCTTTTTCTAGTAGTCAATAAGTCAAGATTATTTGTTGGCACGTCAATTGCATATTTTTTCTTTTTTTTTCGGAAAAATGGCTCTGAGAGGTTAGAGGCTTGCCATCTCTGGTCTAAGGGCAGACACAAGAAATGTCTTAACTGAAATTATTTTTAAATCTCAGCCTTTTAAATATAGTTTCAACTATGACATTTTTCCTATTTTGTTTTTTATTGGCTTTAACAAAATAATATTCTTTTAGTGATTAAAAATATTTCTTTATTTGACAAATCACTAAAGGTCAGGGTGATTTAGATTAATTGTCGGTAACACTGTCATAAGCAATGTGAAAATTGAATTGTCAAAAGTGTCACTGACAAATTGTCGGCGGTCGGCAGCGAATTTTGTTGTAACTTATGCGTTGATAGTTATTGTTTGTTGTGCTATTATATAACTTATAAATTTTACAAAATAAAATTAAACAAAAATAAAAAAATTACAAAATAAATAAGTAACGACCATGAATACGACTCACATGACGAAACATTTGAAAATCACGCAAAACTCCATTCGTAGGAATGTCTTTTCACCCAAGTGAGTTCCCCCCGAGTGGGTTCCCGCATTGTCGTTGCGAGGGGGCTCAGTAACCGTGGTCTGCCACCCACGGTGAAACCAAGAGGAACCCAAAGGCGGGGCCGCTCGTCAGGGCTTTTACCTTCAAGCCAATAACGTAGCGGCCTACAAGTAGGTTACGGTGAGGTGCACCGCAACTGAGGTGGGCCGCGATGTCGAATGGGAGGCATCGCGGCTGAGGGTTACAGGCTGCGGCACAGGAGGAGTGCCGGTGCTTCTGAGCAGCGCTCTTCCCTTCCGTGGCCTGGACGGGGCAGCCACCGTTTGATGGCGAATGCGGTGGGGCCGCAGGGGAAGAGGAGTGTCCTGAGAGTAGGAACGGGCGCCGTCTGTTGAGACTGGTCATCTCTTATCTGCCATGGCTTATTTTGAATCTTATTTTTTTTTATTAATTTTTTACATTGTTCTCACATATAGAAGCACCAAGAATAATGTTCCCAAAATTTTGTAATACCCACGATTTAAAAGAGTGTCCTTGGAGTTTCTTGCCCGTTCTTCTCCAGAGAGATCTACGTTTTTGGAATGGGCACCTAGCTTCAACTTCGATTTTTGTTTGACAATTCAAAAGTGCCTGTGAAAGGTCTAATTGAAATAAATGCTTTGAGTTTGAGAGTTTGAGTTTGAGATATAGCGTTGGCCGCTATCCCTATCTCCTGCGGCCGAAAAGTGGTAGGCGAGACGGCGCGTTGTCTTCCACACGCGCCGTCAGAGATGTCAGCAACCACTGGTGGGGTCCGCAAGGGCCTGCCAGGGGAGCGGGTTGTTCGAAAGAGTTACCGCCGCCCCTGGCACACGGGCAACTGAGGGAACATGGGTGGGTTTTAGTCAGTAAAAGTCTGACACGCCCTCCTGCTCTACTCAGCGGGAGAAGTCATTTGATGATTTCCCACACAAAAAAAAAGGCCCAAGTGAGTTCGGGCAAGTACTTTCGCGGAAATATCTGTCGGGCAAGTGTCCCGGGCTGTTGTTACCTTACTGCCAAGCATGAGGCAATGCCTCTGAAGTTAGGACACTGCACTTACGTGGTGTGAAATACGAAAGCTATACTTAGCCAGGTGCCTGTCGATCCTGTCGATATTATACCCTGCTGCATCCTGTTGATTCTGCTAATCCTACTGATCGTGCTGGTTCTGCTGCATACAGCAGATCTTGTTACTGACTCCAAGCAGCGCAAAATCAATGCTGACTGGAAACTTCTACACCTTCATATTTTTTTGTGTTTTTTACTTAGTTTTAAAAAGTGCCCTCTGGCTAATTGTTTCATTACAATGGGAATGCTGTTTCTTTGGATTGTTTTCTTTTCGCTTTTTAGCTATAATACCTACCCCACACCAATTCGAAATTTCATCATTCTTGGGGTTAAAACAATGCATATTTATGCGATAGCAGCAATCGCGGTTAATTTGCTGTCATTTTTTAAGAGTTCCGTTGTCTATCTCCGAAACGCATGATCAGATCTACATGAAATTTAAATGGGACTATTTCGGAATAAACCCCTTTCGAATTTTTTTTTCGCGATTTCCGGTTTGGTCCCATAGTAGAAGTTGTTCATAATGATAATACAATGACTCCTTCAGATATTTCGTGTATGAATAGATACACCTTACATTCTTTCAAACAAAAAAAAAAAAGGATTTTGAGAATCGGTCCACAAATGGAGGAGAAATCGGTGTACATACATAAATAAAAATACATACAGTCGAACATAGAACCTCCTACTTTTTTGAAGTCTGTTAAAAATACGAATAAAATAATAACCGTACAGAGTAAAATGTCTGAGCATTTTCAGATTTTCCCTAAACTTCACATGAGTGCTTCATGAAAATTTCGGCTATTTTGTATTATCTGATTAAGTGTCCTTCTAACTTAGTCGAGATTATTTTCCTGCTGGTCAGCGATCCAATAAGCTTCAGTGTATCACTATTTCCTGACAGCTGGTTACTGCGATCGCTCACACAACTTTTATAAATCAATCACTTTAGTTTCTTCTACTTTACTTATTACGTTCCCTTCTTCTTTCTTGATGTCTAGTAGACTTTTGTCTAGTGGATGAAATCAATAAGGAAATGGCGTTACAGATAATTGAGTAGGTACTTACCTAATTAGGCCATGCTTCTTAAATTCATAAAATTGTTGCCTGTGACTTCGTTTGCGTTTTTTCATTTGTTTAACCATTTTTTATCCTTGCAAATTGAAATAATCTTAATAGTAAAATATATAAAAATAATAGTAAAATATATAAAAAAATTGAAAATTTCAACAGAAAACGGGTAAAAGAATCTTGTATCTTAGCGCAGGCTACCTGTCTGTCCAATGTCTTAACGATTGGTTCTATGATTGCGGCGTGAAACGGTAACAGATAGAGTAAATTTTCGAATGTTCCCTTAAAGTGAAATGTCAAAAAAAAAAAAAATGACCTGGTGTAGCTGACTCCAAGATGGCGTCGATTAGGTCACGTCCCTTTAGGTCCCTTGGGTTAAAACCCCGATTTCTCGCTATTTTACTATGAAACTCATATGAAACTGTAACTTTTTCGGAATTAGTACATCATTTTTTATTCAGTGTATGACCTATGTGAAATTGAGTTTACAATAAAATGAGTAGGTTTCAAGTTAAAAACGAGTGCTGTTATTTGTCTCCCACTTTATCATTCAAGGCCCCAGAAATAGAAGCAAAATACATATTTTAATAATAAACCATTTAATAGTAATCACTATTACACTACAATAACGATTACATAATAAACATATTACCACCAGGCAGCCCCCCCCGAGTGGGTTCCCGCATTGTCGTTGCGGGGGGGCTTAGTAACCGTGGTCTCCCATCCACGGTGAAGCCAAGAGGAACCCAACGGTGGGGCCGCTCGTCAGGGCTTTTGCCTTCAAGCCATTGACGTAGCGGCCAAAAAGTAGGTTGCGGTGAGGTGCACCGCAACTGAGGTGGGCCGCGATGTCGAATGGGAGGCATCGCGGCTGAGGGTTACAGGCTGCGGTAGAGGAGGAGTGCCGGTGCTTCTGAGCAGCGCTCTTCCCTTCCGTGGCCTGGACGGGGCCGCCACCGTTTGATGGCGGACGCGGTGGGGCCGCAGGGGAAGAGGAGTGTCGGTATAGCGTCAGCCGCTCTCCCTATCCTCTGCGGCCGAAAAGTGGTAGACGGGACGGCGCGTTGTGTTCCTCACGCGCGCCGTCAAAGATGTCAGCAACCACTGGTGGGGTCCGCAAGGGCCGATGCCTGCCAGGGGTGCGGGTTTGTTCGAAAGAGATACCACGGCCCCTGGCATACGGGCTACTGAGGGAACACGGGTGGGTTTTAGTCAGTAAAAGTCTGACACGCCCTCCTGCTCTACTCAGCAGGAGAAGTCATTTGATGATTTCCCACCCAAAAAAAAAAAAAAAAAAAAAAAAAAAACCACCAGGCAGCCAAAACATATAAAAAAGGACGTTAATCTTATCTTATCTTCACGCGACACAAGTGGCCACTTATAACTGTTACGTAACTCGACACTCATTCATTTTTTTTTAGCAGTCGTAAACATGTCGCAGTTTGACAAATGTTTATGTACTTAATCAGTTCAAGACTGTTGCTAACTATAAATAAATACTCGCAAGTGTTCACAATGAAAGGAGTTCGTAAATTAATCCATAAAAAAAGTCTATTGTTTACAAAAACTTAAGAACACGTGACGCTGTATGCGTCACGTGTAGACATTTGACACATTTTTATTCAAATCATGTTGTTTTTAAGAGTTATCCTGAAACCTGAAGTGCTAATTCTCGAGACTTTTGTTTCAATTAAAATGACTTTATTTCAGAGGGTTGAGAGGACCATACAAACAAAAGCTCATTAGACTTGATGTTTTTTTAAGGGCTTTAAAACATGAGGGGAAATTAAACGAGTTGTTTTTTATTTTGATAAGGGTTGGCATTGTTAGCTCGCGTGTGATAAGGAGTTCACTGACAACACGTTGCCGGAAGTATCAATCACGTACCATCTATTAAAAAAAGGGCACGAGTACGATAATTAACGTATGTAATAAAAATAAATGAGTTATTATGACCAGCCTCATCTGACAGTTGCTAATATCCTGGATTAACATTTTACTGTTTAATTCAACATGTTTTTTCTTAAAAAAAGGTGTCTTAATAGAATTGGTGAAAAAAAAAAATTGCTAGGAATTTGTTGTAATGGTTATTTTAAGTTTGCTTTTGTCAGAATATCTATATTTCTTTTTTTACTACCAAGTTTTTTTTTTTTTGTGGGAAATCATCAAATAACTTCTCCCGCTCTGGGTGGAGCAGGAAGGCGTGTCAGAATTTTACTGACTAAAACCCACCCATGTTCCTTCAGTAGCCCGTATGCCAGGGCCTGTGGTATCTCTTTCGAACAAACCCGCACCCCTGGCAGGCATCGGCCCTTGCGAGCCCCATCATTTTTTGTGCTGACATCTCTTTGAGGCGCGCGTGGAACACAACGCGCCGTCGACTTGGGCTTGGTCCTTACCGGACAGCGAGCTACCCATTACTCGCCGTCCGCAAGCTCATGCCTACGGTGGCCGGAAATCGGCCTGGGATTCCCGACGCCCAGGGTTTTACTACCAAGCTGACACTGCCTGCTCAATAGATAGTAGTTAACGACATTTCGATTATTTGCAGACTTTAAAGAAAACGCTAAATATTTACCAACTAAATTTTAATGACCGAATCGTTGGGCTAGTGGTCGCAATCGCTGTTGCTGATCATGAAGTCCTGGTTTCAATTCTCAGGTCGAGCACTGACCAAAAGCAGACTGGAGTCAAGACTTTTGCACGGTTGATGACAATACGTTGAGTTGGACAGCCTCCTACAAGATGGACCGATGACCTTGTGAAGGCCGCATGAATCCGCTGGCTGCAGGAAGCACAGAACCGGTCGAAGTGGAGGAGCTTGGGTCCAGCAGTGGCAAATTGGAACCGTGCACCTAGCTTTTGACGTTTCATAAGTGCCCATGCAAGTTTTTGTTAAATAATTTTTTTTAATTTGATTTGATTTAGACGTATTTCGGCTGAAATTATGATGGTGATGATGATGATGATGGCAATAGGCTCGCCTCTTATTACATGGGCTTTAAACATAACTGACGAAGTGTAGTACACCCAAACGATTTAAGCGTTTGTTTGTATGTCAACATTTTAGAAAGTCTCATAGCTCTCAAGCTAAAAAAGAAGAAAAAAGAAGGTTTGACATTAGTACCTCCTTGGTCCTCTTTAGTAGTTATTTTGCTCATAAATAAACTACTTATCACATCAAAAACATCAATGGGCGCTTAGTAGTGTGTACCCATTACGGATACGTTTTCGTTACGTTTGAAAGGAGATACAGTCGCAACAAATGTGAGTTAGTTTTTTGTGTATAAACAGGGTTGGATTTCTTTCCCGAGGGAATGTTTCTGCTTTCACAGCATTATTTTAGGCTTAGAGTGGGAACATTTTCTGAATACATCTTATGTCGCCTTTATTCGAAACCGTGGCTTTACAGCTAAGGAAATGTTCCTCTTTTTTTCTATTTTCCAGATATTTATCTCTTTTTGTGTACTTAGTACAGTTCTTTTGTGGATGAGAATGTGAAATGGCCGGCGCCGGTGAAAAAGTCAGCAACTTTCGGGGTTTTAATCTGATTTTTAACCGACTTCCAAAAAAGGAGGAGGTTATATGTTCCACCGAACGTATTTTATTTTATTTTTAGGTAGGTTCCTCGATTTATCCCCCATTTGTGGACCGATTCTCAAAATTCTTTTTTTATTTGATAGAGTATACTCCTGAGGTGGTCCCATTGGCACCAAGTCAGGATCTGCTGATGGAATCCCAGGGAAATCCACGGCAACCCTCAAATCTTATAGGTATTAACAATGTTTTTCATGTGTTTTCTAATGATATTGAGACATTTGCGTATGGTCATCATCATCTCATGACTCTGAGCTGATGATGGAAGGTACAACTCTTTAACTTAGGAGTTAGGTGCAGATTCGGGCATAACTCCGTCATATATAGACCGATTTGCAAAATTTTTTTTTTAGAAAGGGTTTTATTCCGTAATGGTCCAATTTAAATTTCATATAGATCTGATGATGCGTTTCGGAGACAGACAACGGAACTCTTCAAAAAATTACAGCAAATCAACCGCGATTGCTGCTATCGCATAAATATGCATTGTTTTGACCCCAAGGATGATGAATTGGTGTGGAGTGGGTACTATAACTAAAAAGTGAAAAATAAAAACTTTATCCAAAAAAAAAACAACCGGCTTCCAAAAAACACTAGAAAGTGAAAAATAACTTTAATGTCCAAAGTCACCGACTTCCGAAATTAAATTAAATTAAAATTATTTTTCACTCTCTAGTGTCTTTTGGAAGTCGGTTGTTTTTTTGTGTCATAATGATGAACTTTCTACTCTCTAAGTCAGACAATGAACAAACGGGAACGTCCGAAAATAGTACGATACTTCGAAATTAACCCTTATCTCATTAGCAACCTATAATGTTCCCACTGCTGGGACACCGACCCCCTCTCTGTGAGAGGGAGTGGGCATTAATCCACCACGCACGCCCACGCGGCTTGGTAGATGTCACATGTCTTCGAATTTTCGGTTCTAGAACATGCCTTCACGATGTTTTCATTCACCGTTTTGAGAGCAGTGGTGATGACATAATTTACACAAAGTAATGCGCCTGCTTGGGTTTGAACCCACGACCCAAACTCGTAAGTCGCAGCCATCACCACTGGGCCACCACTGCAAAAACCCTACCCACCAACCCCAACCCCCGTGTGCCCGTGGGCTGGAGTTTCCCTTGGATACGTCTGGGGGAAAGGCCAGTCTCCGGGACGGTGCACCCTGGGATGCGGGCAATATCCCCCATTGGGTACTGTGTGCCTAATGGGTGTCGTTGCCCGTATGCCAATATCCTGTCGGCGGGACGCTCCAACGCGTGTTTCTCTGCGCTCATGCAGAGACGCACAGCGGCGGAGTAAGAGCGGGCTCGGTGTGCACTCACCCTGCCACCGGGCAGGCAAGAAGGAGTGCTCTCCTTCTGCCACCGTTATTCTCGTAGCCCCGAAGATTGTCACGGTCATGTCTCTGACTTTTGACGGGGGTCGAGGGCCTTGGCTTAACCGCCCGGGCCGCGAGGAAGAAATCCTCTATAAAAAATTACCCCAAACCTCCAAGCGGCGGCGCACCGTGAGGGAGGTTGTAAGCTTGACTAATGGGTAGCTTAATTAGTCTCTAGTGCGGACCACTATTTTTGAGTAAATAAAATGATTACATACTCGTGGGAATCAAATGGAAAAACTTATTAAACCAACAAAAAACGTAGAGGAAGGGAGTGATGCGGGGTCGGAGTCCGACTCCGCATCGAGCGCGAAGGGCTCTGTGAAGGGCCCGGAGCATGCGGCGGTGGGCGCTTCGAGGAGGACAGAGTTCCTCAAGAAGCGCCCCAAACCGAAGAACGGCCGGGGTTCGTCCTCGGATGGAGGAATGGCCCCGACCTCGAAACTCGGGAAGGTTTGTCGGAGCGGTGGGGTCCGGTTAGGCAGAGGCCTAACCACGAAGGATCCCGCCGAGCCGAATGCCGAGGGGGCCCAGTCATCCGAGGCACATGCCGCGGAGGGGCGGCTCTCTGGGGGGACGGGCAGCAGGGTCCTCTCGGAGTCGGAGTCGTCTGGCAGTGAGCCGGACAACGCCGGCGGTTCCTACTCGGAGCGAACGGCCAGGCTCGGGGAGGTTGTGGCTGCAGCGGTAAAGGGGGTGGCCTTGAAGAGGCTTCAGGCCTCTAAAGAAAAGGCCATTGCCGCAGCCATAGCCTCCATCATGGCGGCAGCGGAGGACCTGCACACCGGACCTCCGCCGGACAAAATGTCCGAAATGCGGGCGGAGGTCGCCCGCTTGGCAGCCGCCATGGAGCATCTCCGTAAGGAGAATGAGGAGCTCCAAGCGGACCTGGCCGTGCTCCGAGGAGATGGCCCAAGGGTGGTGCCTCAGAAGGGGGCGGGGCATGGGCAGCGTGGACCCGTGCCTGAGGAGGACCGGGTGTTGACTCTGGTGCGGCAGGAGCTGGCCGCCTTTCAGACCCGGTTCTCCGCCCTGGAGGCAATAGTCTTGCGGCCCCCGCTGGCGACGAGTCGGCCGGCCCTGGGCCAGCAGAAGCAGGCCACGTATGCCACCGCCACGACTGCCACGGCCAAGTCGGCACCGCAGTCGGGTAGGCCCCCGGCGAAACCGGTGCCGCCCAAGCCCAAGAAGGGCGGGGTGGCTGCGCAGGCGGCGACGGCCCCAGCTCTGGTGCCAGGACGTACGGCCCCACCTCCTCAATCTCCTCCGGCCGACGCCGAATGGCAAGTGGCCGGGGAGAAAAAGAAGGCGGGGAAGGCTGCTAGGGCAGCCAAAAGGAGGGAGAGGCGGCAGCGGCGCAAGAAGCGCACCGCCGCGGCTAGGCTACGCGCCCCGAAGTCCGCAGCTGTAGTGATAACACTACAGCCGGAAGCGGAAAAGAAGGGCGTGTCCTACCGCGACGTGCTTTCGAAAGCAAGGGCGGCGGTGAACCTCGCGGAGCTGGGGGTCACCAATGGCATGCGGATGAGGGTCACTGCGACCGGAGCCCGCATGCTGGAGATCCCCGGCGCGGCCAGTGGCCCGACCGCAGACGCCCTGGCCGAAAGGCTTAGGGCGTCCCTATGTGCGGAAGAGGTCCGGGTGTCCAGGCCCACCAGGTGCGCTGAAATGCGCATCTTGGGCCTGGATGACACCGTGACGGAGGCCGAGGTGGTGGCCGCCGTTGCCAGGACTGGGGGGTGCCCTGCTGAGCAGGTGCGTGCAGGCACCATTCGTTCTGACGACGCGGGCATGCAAACCGTAACGGTGAGCTGCCCCGTGTCGGCGGCCAAATTGATCACCGGGGAGGGCCGAAGGCTCCTGGTAGGCTGGGTGTCCGCGCAGGTCAAACTGCTGGAACCCAGACCCCTGAGGTGCTTCCGCTGCCACGTGGGCCACCACGTGGGAGTGCAATGCACCTCGGAGGTGGACCGCAGTGGGCACTGCTTCCGCTGCGGTCAGCCCGGTCACAAGGCCGGCTCTTGCAATGCCACGCCGCACTGCTATTCATGTGCGGCAGCTGGCAAGCCGGCCGAACACCGGGCAGGGAGCAAGGCCTGCGCTCCATCCACCGAAGCCAGGGGCCGAGGCAGGGCCAAACCCTCCGCCACCGCCGTCACCGCCGCAACCGCCGCCACTGTCGTCGCCGCTGCTGCCGCCTCCAACACCGCCGTCGTTGTCGCCGCCGTCACGGCAAGGCCTGCCGAGGAGGCCCCGGAGGGGGCGAATATGGAGTGTCAGTAACGGCCCCATTACGCCTCCTCCAGGCGAATATCAACCACTGCGCCGCCGCTCAGGATCTGTTGATCCAGAGCATGGCGCAGTGGTCGATTAACATCGCCGTGGTCGCTGAGCCGTACTTTGTCCCGCCCAGGGATGACTGGGTGGAGGACCTGAGCGGCTCAGTGACCCTCATTTCGTCGGCCGCCGCCGGTACCCCGACCCTCGAGAGTGTCAAGAGGGGACGGGGTTGCGTTGCAGCACGGTTCGGGGAGATAGTCGTGGTAGGGGTGTACTTCTCCCCGAGCCGAACTCTCGCCGAGTTCCACAACTCCCTTGCGGAGTTGAGAGACGTCGTCGTCGGGTTTCGTTCCCTCCCCGTGCTCGTCCTCGGGGACTTCAATGCCAAGAACTTGGCTTGGGGTTCCCAGTTGACGAACGTGCGGGGCAGGATGGTGGAGGACTGGGCTCTGGAAGCAGACCTGGTCGTCCTAAACCGGGGTTCTGTCGCCACGTGTGTGCGGATGCGGGGTGAGTCGGTGGTGGACATTTCGTTCGCCAGCCCCGCTCTGTCGCCGCGTGTCATTGACTGGCGCGTCATGGAGGGGGTGGAGACGTATTCCGACCACCGGTACATCCGGTTTGACGTCTCCGCCCAGACCTCGAGCGCGCCGGTCCGACAGGCCCCGTGTGGTCCGCGGTGGGCGTTGAAGCAGCTGGACCGGGAGCTTCTCCTGGAAGCCTCGATCGTGCAGGCCTGGGTGTCATCACCGGATAGGCCTGCCGACATAAACGACGAGGCCGAGTGGTTCCGGGAGACCATGTCCGAGGTATGCGACGTGGCAATGCCCCGGGTCCAGCCAGGTCGTGCTTCACGCCAGGTGTACTGGTGGTCGCCGCAGTTAACAACTCTACGCGAGGCGTGTGTTGCTGCGCGGCACCTTTACTCCAGGCACCGCAGGCTCCGTATCCGCCCTCCGGATACGGAAGCCATTGAGGCGGAGCTGTACGAGGGGTACAGAGTGGCGAAGACCGCCCTCCGAGACGAGATCCTGCGGGCCAGAATAGTGGCCCGCGAGGAGTCGCTGGAGACTCTGAACAGAGACCCGTGGGGACGCCCCTACAAAACGGTGCGGGACAAAATCCGCCCGTGGGCTCCCCCGCTGACGCAGAGTCTCCGGCCTCAGCTCGTGCAGGACGTGGTGAGCGCTCTGTTCCCCTCGCGAGGGGAGCACGCTCCCCCGCCTATGGCTCCGCCTCCTGCGGTGCCCGATGCGGACCACACCGACGACCATGACGACTCTCCAGAGGTGACCGAGGTAGACCTGAGAGTGGCGGTACGTAGGCTGAGTGCCAAGAATACCGCCCCAGGACCCGACGGCTTGCCCGGCAAAGCCTGGGTCCTGGCCTTGCAGGCTCTCGGGCCTCGACTAAGAGGGCTCCTAAGCGCATGCTTGGAGGAGGGCCAGTTCCCACTTCGCTGGAAGACGGGGAAACTGGTCCTCATTAAGAAGCCGGGGCGCCCAGCGGACTCTCCGTCCGCTTACCGGCCCATTGTGCTGCTCGACGAGGTGGGCAAGCTCTTTGAGAGAGTAATTGCAGACCGCCTCGTCGGGCGGCTGGTGCGGGTGGGGCCGGATTTGGCGGAGAGCCAGTTTGGTTTCCGCAAGGGGCGCTCCACGGTGGATGCCATCATGCGCGTGCGAGCCCTCACGACGGGGGATGCTGTGGCCCGGGGTGGGGTCGTCTTGGCGGTGTCATTAGACATCGCCAATGCCTTCAACACCCTGCCCTGGAGTTGCATAAGGGAGGCACTCCGGTATCACCGGATGCCAACCTACCTCTGTCGTGTGGTCGAGGCCTATTTGACGGACAGGGCCGTCATCTACCCCGGTCACCACGGAGAGTGGAACCGGCGAGAGATGTCGTGCGGTGTCCCACAGGGATCGGTCCTGGGGCCGCATCTGTGGGACATCGGGTACGACTGGGTGCTGCGCGCCGACCTCCCTGGCGGCGTCAGTGTAGTTTGCTACGCTGACGACACGCTGGTCCTGGCGCAAGGGAGGTCGTACCAGGCGGCGGCCGACTTAGCGACACAAGGGGTTGCGACAATCGTCGATAGGATCCGGCAACTGGGACTCGAGGTGGCATTGCACAAGTCCGAGGCCATGTGGTTTCATGGTCCTCGGAATGCGCCACCGACGGGTTCCCAGATAACGGTGGGAGGGGTTCACATCGGCGTCGAGTCGACCATGAAGTACCTGGGACTCGTCCTCGACAGCCGGTGGAACTTCGCGGAGCATTTCCGCCGTTTGGCTCCCAGACTGGAGCGGGCCGGGGCTGCGTTGAAGCGGCTCTTGCCCAATCTAGGGGGGCCAAACGCCTCCTGCCGGAGGCTCTACGCGGGGATCGTGCGGTCCATGGCCCTATACGGGGCGCCGGTGTGGGCGCCTACATTGAGGCGCCAACCAGCTCGCAAGCTGAGGGCGTCCCATAGGGTCATGGCGATCAGGATGATCCGAGGATATCGCACGATCTCCGGCGAGGCGGCGGGCCTCCTTGCCGGATTACCGCCATGGGATCTGGAGGCAAAGGTCCTCGCGCAAATATGGGAGTGGCGCGAGGAGGCCAAACGCCGGGGCGTAACTCCGCTGCCGCAGGAAATCGCGGCACAGCGGACAGAGCTCCGGCGGGATCTCATGGCGACATGGAGAGAGCGATTGTCGCAACCCAGTGCTGGGCACGCCACGATTGCGGCGGTAAGTCCCCTCTTTGAGGAGTGGTTCGAGAGGCGGCATGGCGTCCTCACCTTCCGCCTGACGCAGGTCCTCACCGGACACGGTTGTTTCGGGAGGTTCCTGTTTCGGATAGGGCGGGAGGAAACGCCCCGGTGTTTCCACTGCGAAGATCGCCCTGAGGACACGGTGGAGCACACGGTGGCGGTCTGCCCTGCTTGGGCGGAGCACCGCCGTGTCCTCGTGGAGGCGATCGGCGGCGGCGATCTCTCGCGTCCGGCCCTGGTACAGGCCATGGTACGGAGCGAGAGGGCATGGGGAGCCGTCACCTCCTTCAGCGAAGCAGTGATTCTCGCGAAGAGGGAGGCGGCGCACGTGAGGGAGAGGCAGCATATGCGCCCTCGCGACCCCAGCCGCCGCAGGATACGGAGACGCCCTGGGCGTCGGGAATCCCAGGCCGATTTCCGGCCACCGTAGGCATGGGCTTGCGGACGGCGAGTAATGGGTAGCTCGCTGTCCGGTAAGGACCAAGCCCAAGTCGACGGCGCGTTGTGTTCCACGCGCGCCTCAAAGAGATGTCAGCACAAAAATGATGGGGCCCGCAAGGGCCGATGCCTGTCAGGGGTGCGGGTTCGTTTGAAAGAGATACCACAGCCCCTGGCATACGGGCTACTGAAGGAACACGGGTGGGTTTTAGTCAGTAAAAGTCTGACACGCCCTCCTGCTCCACCCAGAGCGGGAGAAGTTATTTGATGATTTCCCACCCAAAAAAAAAAAAAAAAAAAAAAAAACGCTACAAATGATAAACAAAAAATAAAAAATTGGACGGGCAATAATATATCGGGAGTAAGGACAGCTATCAAATCGTGTTGTCATTCATTCTTAGTTCGGGCCTCAAACGAATCATATGTCCATATGTGTTAAGGAGTAGGAAACGCCCGTAACTGCCAGCGCTGCTACACTTTTTAAATGTCGCAGCATCGTGCTGAGATAGTGGCCTTTTGGATCTTGTTTTTATTTTTACTTTTTCTATGTATAAATATTGTTATATGTTTTAGTTTTTTAGTGTTTAATTTTATTGTGCTGTAGTTATGTTTGTGATATTCCTGTGCGAGTCTAATAAATGCTTTTTCATTCTTCAACTGTAGCCGAAATAACGGACTTTGTGCTTAGAGAAAATATCAGTACCATTTGCGAATCTGAGTCTTGCTTCAAGTTGCAAAACTGCTAGATTATATTCTCATAAAAAGCTCTTCAGCAAAAAAACATTACCTACCTACTCTTCTAACACATCTTTTCACGCCATAAAGTAATTTCTACATAAAAATGATTTAGGTTCCAAAATGTTGTACCTACGGACGTAATCCGGTACCTACAGCGTACATTACAGTGCACAAGAATGATGAAACATGTTCTGTGACAAATGACCACAAAACAGAACCGTACGACATAAAACAGCGCGTGATGTATGCGCGAATGGATTACCATTTGTACACACAACCATGGAGGTACGAAATAAATTGGACGACAATTTATTTTTGTTTACCTATTTCATAGCTAAATGTGGCAAAAAAAAAGGATAAATCCTCCCATAAATCAATGTTTATTTTAAAAATAACGAGTGTTCGAATTGTCGTAACAGATTTAGGTATGTTAAATTTTTAAGCAATCCAAAAATTATATCTTTCCAAGGAACCGACTTCAATAGAAATATTATTGAACGGTCCTTAAACTCTTCCGAACTTTTTACAAAACACGGTTTTTCTTTAGACATGGTTTAAACCATCGAGCTTGTTTTTGAAATAAGAACCTAACCAAAATTGAAAAACAGTTCCTTTGACAAAACTGACAATTTAGTCCGGTGCTAAGTTGTCATTTTTGTATTACGAACTTTACCCGAATCAAAATAAAGTTGGAAATTCAAAAACGGGCTCAGAGCTGTGGCTTGAGATTAGAACTTAGTTAGATCACGTTTTGTAATGAGACGGTTCGCGTTTCTTTCCTATTGTTGGAATTATATGAATCATTCCTTGCAAACTCAAAAGTTATTTTTATATACATATATCTATTTGATATCTGTCCTTGTGAACAAATAGAATAAGTGTCAGAGATGACTTGTGTCAACTCTTCCCCTTTTGCCTTCTACGACGATGTGTAACGCCTATGTGTTTTCCATAATATAAATCAATCTATTTAAATCGTGCAGTAACTTTGATTTATTCCCCGCTTTGTAACACCTATGCCTTTCAATTTACTCGGCAAAACCCGAACGCGCCGTCTGAGGCGCTGTCCAGTTTTCCGAACAACTGAAAGTGACGATCGAGTATTCGCGCGACTCCTTGGTTACACACGGGGTCATATCATTATTATCACCACTACCTATTTATATCACTGGTTAGTATCCTATAGGCAGGCCGCCAGGCTTTTATAACCAGATTAGTAGCTATCCACAGATTATCCTTAGCACTCAATGTACAAACATATTTCGCGTCGATAGTTCATCATCCATCATTCATCTCGCTTCCACCCGATACTCCTAAACGAGGTTTTCATTGTATAACAATGTGAAAGGGCCATCAAATCCAACCATCCCAAAAGCTAGGATTCTTATTGTTGGATACAACGCTATTTTCTGCTTTCAACCTACTAAAGTGCCTTACGAAGATATAAGGGTGGAACGTTGAAAGGAAATTCGGTTGCCCTGATTATACATAATCAGAGCTATTCGATTATCAATATTATATTATAATATTATTATTCAATTAGCTATACGTTCACCAATTTGACATCATTATAATCATATCAAATAGAATTGTGAATGGAATTAAATTTGAAAGCCATTTCAAAGACTTCCTAAGGTACATTAAAGAAATTAATTATTATAAGTTCACGATATTTCAATCATCCATTGCCCGAAATTGTACCGCCTTTTATCGTGTTTTGAGTTCCATGAGAAACTGCTCAAGCTAAAAGAGTTAGCACAAAAATAATTCGGCCTAGGCAGATGTTGAACCTTTTTTTGGGTACGAAATCATCAAATAACTTCTCCCGTTCTGGGTGGAGCAGACTTTGTGTCAGACGGACGATGTCAGACTTTTACTGACTAAAACCCACCCGTGTTCCCTCAGTAGCCTGTATCGGCGGTATCTGTTTCGAACAAACCCGCACCCCTGGCAGGATGATGATCCTTAAGAATTATTTTTGGCTTTCAGTCTAATCAGATGCAACTGATTAGACTGAAATCTCCATGTGATGAATACCAGTCACATGGAGTGACTGCCTATCTGACCTCCACAACCCTACTACTACAATAAGATACTCAGATACTCCTTGTTAAGGTTTTTTTCCATACAAACTTCGGAAGTGTTTTACTCCACTGCTTGACAATGTACATCAAAAATTAAACATAGTATGCTTTTGTCTCATTATTAATATTGTCGGTACGGAAACAGAACACTAAAATAAAAAGCCATTAAAAAGTTAGGAGCCAACAAATATTAGTTTTTCTTGCTAATTTAACCTAAGTATGGGCGTGTTTAAGTAAGAAAAAAAGTGTAAAATCTCAAAAACGAAGCCGGTACCGATAAAGTTCAATTATCGAAAAGTTCAATAAACTTTATTGGTCATTGATTTATGTAGTGGTTTTTTCATACAACCCGATCTTCCGAAGGACTTTTCTTAATTGTTCACGCTCCTGTTTTACTATAAATGATCCTGCATCTCACTCAATAACGTTGTGCGTGTAAACTAGCGTCTAACTTCTCATTACTGATACTACCTCTGTCGGACACGAAGCCTGGTGAGACAGCGTGCTTTTTAGCCAGGCTCACCAGTGAGTTCGAGCCAGCGACTAGGTTCCCCATAAGACCGGTTATCGGTCTTTCGGGCTTCTGACGACCCGTAACGACTGTCAAAGCCGCTTGCTTTTCGAGGCACGGAGAGGTCTCGGTAAGTGAAGACGTTCACCCATCCACAGAACAACTGCGCCAAGAGTAGCTTCACTCGATCGATTTACCCGCGCAGCTGTAATTACTTCGCCACAAGCCCCACAAATTCCTAAAGCCCAATGTACAAATATAAATAATTTAATTTTAATGTGACAAAACTTTTAACCACTTCCCAAATATTTTTTAGGTATTCATGATGACAAATATTCCGCAGAACTTTGGATCATGATTTATGTACATTTCCTCGTTACGGTGTTTTGTAGGTAATCCCTCGGTAAATATTTGTCCCGTCCATGGCGAATAAATCGTCACATATTTTACGAAAACAAGCCATTGTTGTTTCAGTTACAGCAATATATTTTACACGCTTGCCATGACGGACGCATAAAAAACCTTACGGGTTCCATTTTGTTTATTTGTATAGATATAAGACTGCAACGGATTGGTTTAATTGTGCCATGGGCATTTCCTTTGTTTTTTTTTGGTGGTATTAATTACTTTTGTATTATTTTCTTACACTTTGTGATATCGCATTTTAGACGCCTGAAACTTGATATCATCATCAGCCTACAGCAGTCCACTGCTGGACATAGGCCTCTCCAAATGCATGCTATACAGCTCGATTCTCGGCAACTCTAATCCAGCTGCTACCCGGCGAAGATGGTCGATCCACCTAGCCTGAGAGCGTCTGAGGGGGAGCCTGAAGCTTGATAGCTAGTGGCTATATTATTGCCAATGTAATCTGATCTGATAATACAGTTTTATTCAGTTTGAAATTAAATATCACCATTATTTGCCTATCCTTTTTCCAACTATACAGAATAAGTTTTTATCCAGTGCGCAAACTGTAACCATGAATTCAGCATATCATTCTAGACCCCCTACTGCAGACATTTTTCGCCGATTATAAAAAGAAATCTGCTGTTTCATAGAAAAGTGCAATACCTAAGTGGGCAAAATGCTGATTTTTTTTTGTATAACCGGCGAAAAATTTCTGCGCTGGGGGTCTATAATGATATGCTGAATTTATGGTTACAGTTTGCACACCGGATAAAAACTTTTCCTGTATGTAAGGGTCGGCTTCCAGTATACCTAAATGCAGCTGAATACCAGTATTTTACAAAAAGCGACTGATAATCTGAACTCCAAAACTCGTGGTAAGACTGATTGTCAGACTTTCAGGCTTCTGACGACTGGTAATTACTGGCAAAGCTCGATGAATGACAGCCGGGACCAACGGCTTAACGGGTATAGCTGCTCACCCATCCATGGATCAACCGCGGCAGGCGATAACCGGATCGATTTACCTGTGCAGCTGTTATTTTATTTCCAGAAACGAAATATTAACTGTTACAATTGATCATGTTTGGGACAGAGCTTTGCTCATTTTTTTTAATGGTTTGACGTTTATTAAAAATAAAACCTAGCTAGTTCGATTTATCACCCCCGAAACCCCCTGCATACTAAATTTCATGAAAATCGTTGTAGCCGTTTCCAAGATTCAGCTTATATATAATGGACACATAATATACAAGAATTGCGATAGAATCGGTTCACCAAACGGTTTCACAACGTCAGTCTTGTGTTTATTTACGGAACCTGAACTCTCTCAGGTACCCAAAATATCGAAGGATCTCCAATTACATGGAAATTTCATAGACGGCGGGTGCTACTCGTGTCCCCGGCATGCTACCATTAATAATATAAAGTGACCCGACTGACGGCAATTAGGCAGACCCTGCCTTGCTATACCGATCTATAGCTACGAATATGTTTTAGTGATATGCCAGGAAATGTACTAAGGTCATTTTCCGTATTCTAATGATTTGACATTTATATTTATTTGGTATAACATCAATAGAATTTTAGATTTTTTTACATTAATATTTTGACTTAGTTTTTTTCTTTTGACATTACTGTAAAATGTCGCTAATGTTAATAGTCTATTTATTCTAATGATTTGACATTTATATTTAACTAGCTTTTGCCCGCGGCTCCGCCCGCGTGGATGTCGGTTATCGCGTAAAAAAGTAGCCTATGTCCTTACCCATATCCCAGGCTATATCTCGGCCAAATTTCATGACGATCGGTTCAGCGGTTAAGGCGTGAAAGCGTAACAGACAGACAGACAGACAGACAGAGTTACTTTCGCATTTATAATATTAGTAGGGATAGGGATTTCGGTATAACATCAATAGGATTTCTGTAATTTAATATTATTTGCATGCCCATGAGACGGTAGAATATGGAGGACTACTTTTTTAGCAAAACATCGATGTACCAATTGCCCATGTTTGCAAAAATAAATAAATTTGATTTCCATCACTCCCTCAGAAGAATACTTTTTTTTTGCTTTTGAATTGGCCTCTTTTTAATTAATTACATTATTCTTACCAGTCTCGAAGTTTCTTAGTAAATACGGGACACAATTCTATGAATAGAGTAAAGCAAAGGTTTATTTTTAATCTGTACATACATTACCTTTTTTCAAATAAATAAAATTGAGGTGTCTGCTTGTAATGTCAAAATAACAGGTTTTTGCTATATGCACAGGTAATATGAAAGTATATGCAATAGGTACCGGTGTTTCTGTTTATTCCGGCTAATATCTGAAACGGCTGTACCAATTTTGACAGGACTTTCACTGGTACATAAGTCACATAGGCTACTGTTTGTCCCACGCACGGTAGCACATGGGCGAAGCCACGGGCAAAAGCTAGTAAATAATAAACTCCTCAAAAGCAGAAGTCACACAGAAATAGATTGAAAACAAATTTAACAGAACAAGCGCTCAGGCTTTGTGTGAAAGTATATTTACATGAATATGAAATGTGTACCTTTGTAGTAAGTAGCACCTACCTACAATCATTCTCATATTTGTCTCAAGTGAGTTGCCTACTAGTTCTGTTAGTAACAAAACAAGTTAGTTATTTATATAATTTTCAATAAAGACGTTCAGTCGCCTAATGATCAAAGTTTATCACAATATCAATACCAGTTCCATTCTCAACTACCAATTTCAATACATTTCTCGATCTAAAATAGCACCTTCATTAAGTTTAAGAGGTGTTATATCGTATATAAGTTGCAAATGACGTGTGCCATCAAACGTCTATTTGGGGGAGCCTCCGTGCCGATTATAGGAAAATTCAATGTAGCGGTTACGTAATTTCGGTTTTCCGGGTTGGCGCGCTTCGTAATAGTCCTTATATCTACGCTAACGTATCCTATGTGTAAACTGCCGAATTAGGGAAATAGCGTTACAGAATCGAGGCAGTCTGGAAGGAACTTAGGTGATCAATGTGATCATATTAAATGAAATTGTGATCGTATACAAACTTTTTTTTAAACAGTTGGCGCGTTTGGATTTGTATTTGAATTTTTTGTCACCGTCTTCCGAAATTAAAGTTATTTTTCACTTTGTGGTATTTTTCCGGAAATAGGTTGTTTTTTTTTTTTTGGAAAAGTTTTAATTTTTTACTTATAGGCCCTACCCGACCAATTCGAAATTTCATCGTCCTTGGGGTCAAAACTATGCATATTTATGCGATTGAAAATCGCATTGATTGATTGAAATTGAAATGGGATCATTTAGGAATAAACTCTTCTTCGGCGTGTCGAAGTTTCCGATTATTGGTTTTAGAAAAGCTTCGACCAGAATTCTGCTACTTTGATAGTGTTATCGTTGGCCTCGCAAAGGTCTTTCGTAGTGCAGGTGTTAGTGTCCAGAGAGTGGTGGGGCATAGTTTGCGATGTTGCTCCACAGTCACACTGCATCTCATCGGAGTAGCACCCCCAATTCGATTTAGCTGTGATTGACTGATAACGAATCCAATTTATTTGAGAATGTATTGATATGTAAGGCCCTAAGGTCGCACAGGTCGTGGGTGAGATATCCCTGATAGTTGCATAAAGTTGTTATGATATTCCATAAATAGCTCTAAGTCTTACGTTTCATGATTATCTGTAGTACCTCTTTGCACTGGATTCTCGGAACTTTCATGAGGCATTTCTTTACCTCTGTTGCGTGGGTGCAATGAAAAGGCTTTCACGTGCTATGATACTTACTCATCTTTTTACTGAGGCACGAGCAACGGTGCCTACGCAAGAGCGGATTCCAATAAAATGGGTACATCACACGATAGGTAGAAATAAGTCCTATTAGATATAATTTTTCCAAAGAGGTTTGCTCTCGAAATCTTATAAAAAATCACTTCATAATAAGCATCAGGAATGATCTATTTCCTTCCAAAATCAGTTTCAAGAATCGGATCAAAACACAAAATGTTCTAGAGAACGAGGAAATATTTTCGTAAATGTTTTTGCTCATGAATCCATGTTTTTTCCCGCAACTAAGTAACTTGATGCTTTATAAAAAAAAAAAAAAAAACGTGGATCATAGCGCATTGATTGTTACTCGTGTGAAAATAAATACTTTTATTTATTTACCTACCTATTTGTTCCTAAATATGGTTGTTTACAAAGTAAAATGCCAATAGTATTGAATCAGTCGATTATGTTTTCATTTTCGTTTCGTTCCGTGTGCTTCCGGACGTAAAGAATAGCACCATCCCATTTCTTCCCTTGGGTGTCGTAGGAGGCGACTAAGGGAAAGTACTAGAGAATGGGCAGCAGCATTCTCTATGCATGTTACTACCATACTGCGATCGCCAAACCGCCTGCCAAGCGTGGCGATTATGGCAAATCCCCCCAATTTGGGGAGGTCTACGTCCAGCAGTGGACGTCTTTCAGCTGAAATGATGAGTGATGATGATGTTTTATTTTTTATAGTTCCTGATGGTGGTCAGTGATAACGTAAGCTGATTGATTGAGTAGTGTCTTGGTCTCACAAAATATCAGTGAAAACTAATATAAGTATGGTGGTAATCACATTATAGGTTGAAACTAACTGCGAGTTTCTTTCGACTTCAGACTGGAAACTTGGAAATCAGGTTTAGAAAGAAACAGATATTTCCGAAACTTTGATTTACTTGAAGCCGACAAACAGAGAAAGATGGTTTAGACCTTAGATTAGACAAATTAGAAGCCGTAACTTAAGACGACTATTTTACGTTCTTTTTTTTGGGTGGGATATCATCAAATAACTTCTCCCGCTCTGGTTGGAGCAGGAGGGCGTGTCATGTACATACTGAGACGGTGTCTAAATAGGTACTGTAAAGGTTGTTCGCTTACCGAAGGCAACTTCACACACATACTGGCAGACAACCATTGGGCTTTGTCTATGTTCGAACAGTCAGGACGTTCTAGAAGATAAACGTCATAGATTTTAGATAGGTTTTGTTCCAGGTGCTTGGATTTCTATTGACAGGTGCGGACTTGTAATTTAAGCCTCTCTCTTGAAATAAACGTGAAGTTTATATTTTTACGCACGTTTATTATTTATTCTTCGACCCGGTTACCAAGGACTCCACGGAGTCCTTACAGTACCTACTGGGATTTAGACATTAGTTCTGTCCTGATCCCCGAGTGAAAAGTAAATAATAATCAGGTTTTTTACGATTTACTAACGATAATCTAATTGCCAAAATTCAGTTAATTCTGATCTTCAAACTTATGTTCTCCGATTTGCAGGCGACTAATCAATGGTCACTATTGAGAATCACCGCTTTGTAACTACAGCCAATTTGTTGTTAGGCGCACTTAATACGAATTTTATTGCCTTTCAATACTTAGCTAATGGGGAAAGTTTCGTAAAAGTGATTTCCCACAAACGTGTTCCCCGGACATCTGCCTGTCCCTGTCGTCACCTTGGGGATTTGTGTGATGCAAAGAATGAACTTTTAATTAGTTTTCGTTTGTAAATCAAGTTTTGAAAGGTAGCAGCGCTTTTATGCTTTCATAGGGACTTGTTTTGAATGAGCTTGGAGCCAGTCTACCATAACCGATGAATATACTATAACCAGAGTTTTAAATTTACAAGAATTAAGCAAATTATCAAAACTTTGAAGGAAAACATCGTGATGAAACCGGTCCGTCCTAGAACCAAAAATTCGAAGACATGTGCCATCTAAGCACCAAGCTGGACTGGGCTCGACCCGCGTGGTGTATTATGGCCCAGTCCTGTTTACAGAGAGGAGGCCTGTGTCCCAGCAGTAGGAAACATTATAAGCTGTTTATCCTACTTTTTAGTCAACTTTTTATTTTTAAACTGATGCTGTTGGAGTCTGTTTTGCTTTGTGTGCCAATAAATAATTCAATTTCAACTGCTTGCCATCCGGTACAGGTCGTAAAATTCGGCAGAGGAAAGGGTTACAGTTGTGCTAATAGATAGCACGATTGGCATTTTGCCATTACGTACACAGTGCGATTTCACCAACTTCTAAATAATAATCCAAATCGGAAGAAGTAAGTACAATTTAACCTTTCTTTACTCTTCGTTTAAAGATTTTTATGAGTATTATTTATGTAGCTTTAACACGTCAATATAAATAACCGGTTCACTTTTGGCCATCCTCCAGTATTTCAGGTGTCTATGGTTTTAATAAAACCCGGCGATATTTTTCGTTTACGAGGATTTTCTTGAAAAAATAGGGGATGTTTCTGGGCATACCCAACTACCGCAAAATATGACGCACGATAAATAAACAGTGTATCTCATTGCTGTAGACGGGACATATTTTTTACGACATATTTTTGTGTCTAAATACATATTTCTTGTAGAGGCAGTTGTCATCGTCGGGAATTGCGTATGGCGTGGGGTAAAAATACGGTGATTTCATTCGTGTAATCAAATCGGATGGAAACGGAAATATATATTGTGGGATGAGTTCCTTTAAAAAAAAGTTTTTAAGCAGAATGGTTTGTAGTGACTTTTTGTCAGCCCTTATGGTATAAGATTATCTAACAAAATTATAAGACATCATTCCGAACTGTATATCAATTTATCATTGACCCATTTTCCATCAACAATTTTTATTTAAAACCCATTTGCATGTCTAAATTGAGTAAGTGAGTCCTTGCCTAAGAGTACCCTAAGAGCCTAAGAGTACATTTTAAGTAAAGTAACATCAGATTTATCAGAATCGTCAGTGACGGAACAGCTTAGAAACGGCTGGAAAAAACATTTAAAAAAAACAAGAAAATAATAGTTTTAGCCAAATCCATTCGGCCGTTTTTGCGTGGTTGAGTAACAAACGTATAATATATGTATTAATTTTATTAATTTTTAACATAATATTACTTATTTTCCGCTGCTCTAAGACGTGTAGCCAACTTGCGTATTTACTTACCCCAATTACAGATAAGCCTTTCAAAGCAGCTTTATATCATAACTCAACCAAGGAAGATGTAATAAAACAAGAAACCATATACACGACTGCTTGTTAACGAGTGAAGTAAGATGAATAAAACCTTATTCTTTTTTAAGCCTTTGCCCTAGATAAAGTCGGTGCAAACGTTATTGGATATCGATATCGGAGTTGTGTAATGAATTTACATGCCAGAGCTACTTAACTTACGAGAATTGCGTTACAAAGAAAAGGCAGGTTGTAAGCTGTCTGCAAATTACCAGCTAGGTGCCAGAGTTTCCTTGAGGGACTTTTTTAAAGATATTGGTACTCTCACAGTGGCATCACATCAGGATGATCCGAGGATATCGTACGATCTCCGGCGAGGCGGCGGGCCTCCTTGCCGGATTACCGCCATGGGATCTGGAGGCAAAGGTCCTCGCGCAAATGTGGGAGTGGCGCGAGGAGGCCAAACGCCGCCGCCGGGGCGTAACTCCGCTGCCGCGGGAAATCGCGGCACAGCGGACAGAGCTCCGGCGGGATCTCATGGTGACATGGAGAGTGCGATTGTCGCAACGTAAGTCCCCTCTTTGAGGAGTGGTTTGAGAGGCGGCATAGCGTCCTCACCTTCCGCCTGACGCAGGTCCTCACCGGACACGGTTGTTTCGGGAGGTTCCTGTTTCGGATAGGGCGGGAGGAAACGCCCGGGTGTTTCCACTGCGAAGATCGCCTTGAGGACACGGTGGAGCACACGGTGGCGGTCTGCCCTGCTGGGGCGAAGAACCGCCGTGTCCTCGTCGAGGCGATCGGTGGCGGCGATCTCTCGCGTCCGGCCCTGGTCCAGGCCATGATACGGAGCGAGAGGGCATGGGTAGCCGTCACCTCCTTCAGCGAAGCAGTGATGCTCGCGAAGAGGGACGCGGCGCACGTGAGGGAGAGGCAGCATATGCGCCCTCGCGTCATATACAACGTGTTGTTTTGCATCCTCGTCAAATTTCAGGAGGCTGTTCTGAAAAACATAGATAATCAAATAAAATTACGATACTTGCTCACTAATGAATACATACTTGTTTTTTAGCTATTTAAGTTTAACAGTATTTCAGAAAACACCTCTTTCAAAGGACAGAATCGCCCCGTTCCGTATGCAGTAGGCAGTGTCGCACGACTATATCGCCGTGTGTTACAGTGTGGTATCACACGGGCCGCGTTTTAACATGCGTGACCGAAAAAAAAAATGCCAAACGCCGATTTCTGAAAATAAGGAAAAAAAAACTACTTGTTTTATTATTGATTCGTGTCGAGAATCATTAGCATAGTTACCTCCTTGAATTTGACGAGGATGCAAAACAACACGTTGTATAATAGGCAAAATATACACTTGTACACTAAAAACAGTGATATGCACACCGTTAACACTAGAAGTAAGGACAAACTACGTGCTATTTCACCGGCTTCATAAGGTTCATAACTCATTTGTTAGGCTTGGTATAACCTTTTATAACAAGCTTCCCTCTTCTTTGCTAGATTTGCCTTTTGACGCGTTTAAAGCTCATGCAAAATCCATCCTTTGTTTAAAGGCTTACTATTCCATTAACGACTAATCAAATGACAAGAATAGTTGGTCGCTGTGATTAACTCAAGACAATGTTTATGTTCTTTCTCCAGAATTAGCGTACCTAGTAACAGGTTGGTTCATGTATTTTTTTTTTTTTAATTTTTATCTACCAAGTATTTTTTATTATTATCTATTATGTCATTAGTTATTGACAGGGTCATTCCTAACAATAATCCAGCATTGCATAAGTAAGCTATCACGCTCTATATACCAGGAGGCTTTTATTTTGGTATTATGCTTTATTGTTCATTACTTTGCTATGGTGAAGGGTGGGCTTAGTGGGGAAGGGTGAGCGTTTTATGGGGGACTGCCTTATGTGTTTTGACGTTCAATAAGTGCTGATTATCAGCCTAATTTGAATAAATGACTTTTGATTTAGAATTTTAGAAGAATTTGTGAAACCATTACAGTACGTCGATATTTTTTTTTATTTACTTTCTTTCTCTACTAGTTACTCTCTGGGTTGTAAAGGTCAGATGGGCAAGGCTAGGGTAAAATATTGTTATTCAGCTGCATCCGCAGTTAGACTCATCAAATCAAAATATTTTATGTCAAATTAATCTACATGGGCACTTATGAAACGTCAGAAGCTAGGTGTACGGTTCCAAATTGTTGTTTCTTATGGAGAAGAGCCGGCAAGAAACTCCACGGTTACTCTTTTAAAAATAATTGGCTTTACCAATGTTTTCAAATTACAAAAATAAAATGTTTGGGAGGACAGTGCAGGCCTGTCAATAAGTACCAGGTACTTAGACGAATACAGAGAAAATCGTATACAAATCTACAGTCTGTAAGGCCTACAACGTTGTCTCGTTCACAATAATAATATGTAAAATAATCTACATTAATAAAAAGAACCTAATTAAACATAGTGACATGATTTCCATGACAATCACTAAATATAGTCGATATTAAAATTGATGTATAATGTCAAATAATGACAAGAATATGTCAGCATTGTAAAAATAAAAATAAAATTGTATTTGAGAGCAGTTAATAGACTTTCACATGGTTATGTTGTTAATGAGGTACCAGGGAAGCCACATGTGCAGAAGGAATTAATGCCAAACTTCCCTGTCTTCAACGTAGTCTTTCATCTTATAATATGCTTTTTTGATAAGGACACGTTTGATGTGCGTTTTAAACTTTCCATCGCTAAGTTTTGTAACTGACTTTGGTAACTTGTTATAGAAGCGGATACTGTTTATTAGAAATGATTTGCTAGTTTTAGTCAATCTAAATTTTGGAATCACAATTTCATCTTTACTACGTGTATTGAGATTATGGAAATCGCATCGTTTTTTAGTTTTTGCGAACATACAAGATATTTTCTAGGATATAAAGAGAAGGCAGGGTTAGTATATCAATTTCGCTGAATTTGTTTCTAAGAGAATAGCGAGGCCCCATTTCATAGATTGCGCGGATTGACCTCTTTTGTCAAATGAAAATTGAATCTACGTCAGCTGCCGATCCCCACAGCAGAACGCCATAAGACATAATACTGTGAAAATAAGCAAAGTAAACTAACCTAGCTGTGGCTACATCAGTCAACTGCCTTATTTTTCTTACTGCGTAAGCAGCTGATCTTAATCTACTTGAAAGAGCTCTAATGTGAGCACCCCATTGCAATTTTGAATCTAAAGTAATTCCCAAAAATACAGTTTCCGAAATAGCATCTAGTGTCTTGCCATCAAGTTTTAAGTTTAGACCTACTTGGGGTACATTTGGTAACGAGAACTTAAGACATTTAGTTTTGTTCGCATTGAGTAAAAGATTATTAGCAGCGAACCATTTCGAAAGAACAGCCAGACTATCATTGACATGTAAGACATCCGTATCTTTTCTATCTATTCTAAAAATAAGAGAAGTGACATCAGCGAATAAAATTATATCCGAGAAGTTAGCCATCAGGTAAGGAAGGTCATTTATATAAACTAGAAATAAAAAAGGGCCAAGAATTGAACCTTGAGGCATGCCCATCTTAACTACAGACCCCGAGGGCGTCGCCCCATTAACTTTTACTTTTTGCTGCCTGTTTGATAAATAGGACAGTACAAGATCAGCAGCTTGTCCACGAATTCCGTGGTAGTGTAATTTACAGATCAGTGTATTGTGGTCAACGCAGTCAAACGCTTTTGAGAGGTCACAGAAAATGCCAATCGCGTCCTGGGAATTCTCCCAGGATTCCAAAATGTGACTGATGAGTTTCACTCCTGCGTCAATCGTCGACCTACCTTTCGTGAAACCAAACTGACGACTATGTAAAATCCCATTCGATTTAAAGTGTGACAACATCTGGTCTAGCATGATATTTTCATAAATTTTAGACTGGAAGCTGACTGCAATATAATTTGGAAAAGGCTAAGCAGATGATGCATTTTTACGTCATTTACCATACCTACGCCTGAATGATTAGGCTGTTCATTTGATGGTAAATGACGGAGAGTATCAGAGTTTATCAGAAAGCATGTGGGTTACTGCCGTTATAACTTGGCTAAGTCAAAATCGCACTGCATCTCATCGGACTACTCCGATCTCAAGGACTTCGATGAGATGCAATGTGACTATGGACTGACATCGCAAAGTATGCCCACCAGCTGTCGTGCTCTCTGTGCACTAACACCGCACTATGTAAGAGCTTTGCGAGGCCAACGATAACGCTGTCGAATGGCAGAATTCTGATCGTCGCCTATTTAAAACCAACAATTGCAATCATCGACACGACGAAGAAGAAGAAAAGAGCATGACTTTGCTGCCCACCCCCGTTGCGTTGTTAATTAGTTTTTGTTTGTTCCAAGAACATCTCATGAAAAGGAAAACAAATGGATCAGAAAACGTCGGGTACCTTTCTGATGCCAGTTTGTAGTACCTAGGTATCACTTACAAATTGATTGTTTTGATATAATCGTATAGGTAGATTAGAAACACTTGTAAGATGTTTTTCCTTTAGCCGTTGAGATTAATTTAATAACCTTCATTTTCATCGAAGATTGATCAATAACTATTAAAAAAAAAATAGAAAAAGTGGTGACATATAAAGATGGGACCCTCTTAATATACATGAATATGTGACTAGTCGCCTTTAGTGAGTGATTTCGTAAGAATCTTAACAGAGTTTGTTCAAAGTTACAGCAGAAACTTTTGGAACAGACCATTGTGTATTGGTACTTCTTTCGACCCCCTATTTATTCCGTTATTTTTCCAAAAAGCACCAAGAGTTATAGTACGTACCTCGTTTTTAATATATTTCCTCCACTGCATTGTTTGCATACGACACACACATAGTGTTTGTATGCAAATAACTTATGAGCGAGAGTTGCAAACTCAAAGTTCTGCAGTAGATTTCTTCAAACCTAGGTATTCTATTACATACATTTATCACATGCACTAGGTACACTGGGAGTTCAATATTAAAGTCCTATTGTAGAAACTGTAAGGTTTTCAAATTGTTGCACATTCTTTCACCTCGATTCACGTTTATTTCACACTTTTTTGACAACAACTAACATCGTTTATTTCTTTTTGTAATTTGTTTTGGTGTTTATTAGGGTTAGTCACCAACTCGACACGAGACTGCTCTTACCGAGTTATGACAACCTAGTACTTCGAAGACATAAAGCATTTTCTAGCTGACATACGTCAGGTGTACTCTTATCGAGTTATGGCAGCCTGGTACTTCGAATGCATAAAGCGTTTTCTAGCTGAAATGAAAAATGTATGAGAAAATGGTTTGTCCTAATATTTTTTCGTGTATTTTTCCAAAGTTATAATATTTATTATCCTATTCGGGGCGGACACGAATCCAACAAATCAAAGATCATAAAATCTAGAATCTTTAACATTGTTCTCCATTCCTCGTTCATCAATAATTCAATGAACGAGGCGATTATTAACTTGACTGTACCATTTTCTTGCAAAAATTGGATGTGTCAGGCTAATGAAAACATTAAAGTGATTTAGGTTTCACTACGTGGACATGCGTAAAAATCTTGGCATGTTTAGATGACGACATAATTTAAGTGATACTATTTTGGTATTTCACTAACTGGACACACGCATCTCTAGTTTCTGGTGTCGAGTTGGTGACTAACCCGTTTATTGAAGAGTATTCTGTCTATATACTCGTAAATACGCTTAAGGACTCATAAAAAAAAAACATTGGTAAGTAATGTTGATTTTTTTCTTCTTTACATATTCGTCGCCAGAAGAATCTGGCGACGAATATGTAATAGAAGTAGGTATGTAAGAAAAATACATGTTGTGCTAACGTCATAAAAATTGTGATTGATTTTGTCTTCACGCACTTTTGAATCAATTAGACTTTAAATCAGTATAGTGAAACAGGGTTATTTTGCACAGGTTCTGGCAGAGTATTGGTTTTTACTTTTTAGAAAAATACATGTTGTGCTAACGCCATATAAATTGTGATTGATTTTGTCTTCACGCACTTTTGAATCAATTAGACTTTAAATCAGTATAGTAAAACAGGGTTATTTTGCACAGGTTCTGGCAGAGTATTGGTATTTACTTTTTTTAACACCCCAGATTAATGTTTTTTTTATTCATTTGGCTATCAAACTCATACCAATATAAAGGGCCCCACATTTTTTTTAATGGTGTCAAAGTTAACCGGATGTGGGGTTCTTTGACAAGGCATTAAAATACAACTTATGTCAGAGATTTAAAATGTAAGGGGTTTTTTTTTTGGCTGGGAAATCATCAAATAACTTCTCCCGCTTTGGGTGGAGCAGGCGGACGTGTCAGACTTTAACTGACTAAAACCCACCCGTGTTCCCTCAGTAGCACATATGCCAGGGGCTGTGGTATCTTTTTCGAACAAACCCGCACCCCTGGCAGGCATCGGCCCTTGCGGGCCACATCAAATTGTGCTGACATCTCTTTGAGGCGCGCGTGGAACACAACGCGCCGTCGACTTGGGCTTGGTCCTTACCGGACAGCGAGCTACCCATTACTCGCCGTCCGCAAGCTCATGCCTCCGGTGGCCGGAAATCAGCCTGGGATTCCCGACGCCCAGGCCGTCTCCGTATCCTGCAGCGGCTAGGGTCGCGAGGGCGCATAGCCTGCCTCTCCCTCACGTGCGCCGCCTCCCTCTTCGCAAGCATCTGCTTCACTGAAGGAGGTGACGGCTACCCATGCACTCTCGCTCCGTACCATGGCCTGGACCAGGGCCGGACGCGAGAGATCACCGCCACAGATCGCCTCCACGAGGACACGGCGGTGCTCCACCCAAGCCGGGCAGACTGCCACCGTGTCTTCGCAGTGGAAACACCCAGGCGTTTCCTCCCGCCCTATCCGAAACAGGAACCTCCCGAAACAACCGTATCCGGTGAGGACCTGCGTCAGGCGGAAGGTGAGGACGCCATGCCGCCTCTCAAGCCTCTCCTCAAAGAGGGGACTTACCGCCGCAATCGTGGCGTGCCCAAAAATGTAAGGGTTACTTTGATTAAGTTATTCAATACTGTATGCAATAAAACAACAAGTTTTGGAGATCAATAAGTCATTTTTGTTATCACTTAGGTAGGTTACAAAATTATAGGCACTTGATCATCATAGGCACACTTTTAAACAGTATTTTAACGCACTGTTAGAGTAGCCCCATAAACTGTCAAAATTACCCTCACTGTCAAGTAGCCCCGTTTTACTGGTAGCCTATAATCGTTTTCATCCTAGACATCTTCCCGACCTTAACCTTTCCGATTATGACCTTTCCTTAATTTTATTGGAAATAAATTATTTATTTCAATTTCCAAGATTATATTGCCATACTTTAACTTTACTTACGTAATGATTTTCACGAGGCACCCAACAAATGTGTCATGGAAATGAGTAAAAGTAAAATATACTTATTCTCTTCTACGTCGAAAGATCACACGCTTTGTATATACCAGTATTTGTTACGTTATACTGTTAATCCCTTATCTGTAGTGGACAGCTCGGTAAGCCAATACTTAATCCCGAAACACTGTCTTCCCGAGATTTATCTTTCTGTCTAATCAAATACAATGTGCGCTAAGAAACACAATTCCCTTTTGTCACTTACAAGAAAAGAAAAAAGAAAAGTCCTTATGGAGTAAGAAAGCCTCATAAATCACCAACTTTAACATTCTACACAGTGTTATTAACATAAAGCGCTATTGAAATGACTTTGTTTCACAAAGAAAATAAGTTTACTGTGTTATGAATGCAATAGTAAGTTTCCTGTTTTCGCTTTTACCTATATCCTGGGGCAAAACGACCTTTCAGCAAGTACTTATGACGTAAAAGAGTCGCCCCTGGCTACACGAAGACAAGGATTTATTATGTATGTGCAAAATCCAAGTAATATAAAACAGGAAACTTTCTTCATTGTGGAGTAAATAACGAGTTTTTCAAGGAACTAGTACTGCGTCAAAGCCACAGTAGACTTCATTTCCTTTCCAATTTCTCCGCTGCTATTGAACAAAATGACATTAAGTAATGTTAGAAGAATAAATAGGAAAACATTAATACATCAACTACACTTCCTTCATTATAATCTGTGTTTTGTATTTGAATTTTTTTACCACAAAATGTCAAGGTCAACCAATCTATTTAATTTGTCGTCGAATTTAAATTCAATTAATCTGATGGTAGTAAATATTATTATCCACCAAATGTAACAGCTTGTATGAGATTAAGCAACAGATTTACTGACCAAGCTTAGGGCTTTCAGAAATTGAGGGTGGCGGAGATCAAATCCCATTTAAATCAACCACATGGGGCGGTAAAATGGCCAGTGGCTATAATTTGCACGTAGCCCTAGCTCAGACAGCCGTGATCCATCTTTGAGATGTACAGGTCGGTTCGTTAAATCGGAAACAAATTGTTTTTCTACGAACGTTGTCGCCGTCATGTCTGCACGTCTGCACACCACTCTGGTAACATTTTGCGCAAGTCTGAAAACCCAGTGGCGATGGACAGTAGCTTATCACGCATTTGAAGGTACATAAAGTGGTTGAAAGACAAGCCTGATTCTGTATTTCTTCAGTTTAACTATCTTGCAATTGTGTTTTCTATGATTTTGAAAACCTTTTCACATTTTTATTTTATCTTACAAGTGAAAGGTATATTTCTGGTCAATGTAACATGAGATAAGAACTTGTGTTGTTTTGAATCAAAACTTACTCCCAAATGATGTCATCTATTGTTTTCACCTGCTTTGTTAACTTTCGTAGAAAACAAGAATGACAGAACCCAATGCAGTTCGAACCGCAGTAAGTAGTTAAACAAACAACGGTAGACTCCTGCATTATTTCCTAGCCAAGTTACAGCTGATGGAGTTTATTTGCCAGATAAATAACATAACTTTGTTTGTATAACTGCAATACAGCAAGAAGAGAAACAACATTTCCTCCCAAACGACGTCACGGTTAAAAACTTGTATAAAATAAAACAAGAAAGCTATCCGTTTGTTTGATTTATTCCCCAGTGATTGAGTTACAACGCTGTCAGCTGCCAAGTGTGACTGGAAAAGTATTGTAACTTGTATTTTATTCGTCCATTTATCAAAATGACTGGGCGACAAATTGCGTGACAGTAATATTGTTATTTTAGAGACGAAGCTTGAAGAAAACAGCTTCAGAGCCCTAACGACAAACGAAACATGAAACTTTACAAATACATTATAATGAAATATGGCGAAAAGTTGATCCTTGCCGCGTCGACAGTTCAAATATTTGCATTTTTGCGTCTCTCATTCAATATTTTCTGCGAGGGTAAAATAATCAACGAAGGGTATGTACCACACCGGCAATATTGCGGGGAAGGTATTTTTCATGAATGAATTTCATAAACAATCCAAACATTTTGAAATTTTATCATTTTTTACTGGAATGAAAAGAAAAATATTGGTTACACTGGATTGAAATGGAGTTAAACTATAAGAGGTCGGTTAATACATTGATAGGATCATCATTTTAGCTGGAAGACATCCACTGCTGGACATAGCCCTCCCCCAATTTGGGGGGCTTGCCATAATCGCCACGGTTGGCAGGCGGATTGGCGATCACAGTATGGTGGTAAATGCATAGAGAACGTTGCTGTCCATTCTCTAGTAAGTCCTTTAGTCGCCTCCTGCGACACCTACGGGAAGAGATGGGATGGTGCTATTCTTTACGTCCGGCACCACACGGTATCTACGGTAATTGATAGGTTGCATAGTTTTAATACTATGCATTTACATTTCTACAAAATTTTACCGTAAGCATGACACATTTGCAATTCGCAACGATCTGCTCTGAATACGATACAAGTAAAAAGTAAGTCCCCGAAAGGTTAGGTACCTACTGTTATAGTAACCCACATTTCGTCAGTATATTTAAGTCCCATGTCAAAGGGGCTGAGCCTATTGCCATCAATCGGACACAAAATCTAGACTCTGACCTGCTTTTTACCTGAGAAATTTCTGCTGGAAAAACACCGATAATTAGAATACATTACTTTCGACCAACATTTCTCTAAAAGACAAATTAAAAACACAACAAGCCATTAAATCTTCCAAAACAGTCCATGTTTCGAGTCAGCACAGGAAAAAAATACACAGGCACAAACTTAACATAATTGAATGAATAATGAGCTTCCTTAACGACTCTAATAAGAAGACGGCTTCATCTTTTACGAGCGTTGCAGATTCTACAAGATGTCTGTACACGAAAGTATTCGCAGTAAGTAGATGAGTACTTAGTAGGTACTAAAAATTGTATTGCATTTTCGGAGTTGCGTGCTGTGAAATGAAATGTGAGTTCCAGGTGAGTGAGGCATACAAGTAGCCTTTCACTAGAAAATTACAAAAAGTTTAAAGATTTTTTGACAAAGAGATCTCCGGTACAATAAAGATTCGTGAGTGTCCGAAAACTATGAAAGACTGGTATCTTCCATTAACATCAACTGAATCAGAAATCCGAAAAACTATATTAACAAAAGTAAGACAAATTTGCTTTACTTTAAAAACCGTACTAAATTAATCCCATTCATGAAATCTCAGTGCAGCAGAGTCCACTCAGTCTTGCTTCTATTAATTTCTTAGTTCTTTATAAAAGTTTGTCTTTCATTATTTCCATAGAACACTGTCTTTGTTACGTTTTAATTAACACACAGACACACATATTTCTTTTCTAGAACTTAATTTAAATTTATACGAACGTATCCTAAATTAAAAACTCCATACCTATCCCTTTTCTGTCATTCATAATAGTCGGCCATTTTGTAAAGCTATTCGCGTGCACCCTTTTGCCTATCGGTTCGGTATATTTACCGGTTCGATGTTCAACGTTGGATTTCCGACTGCTATGATCACCTCTGTGCCTACCCCCGCCCCTACATCCGGACGGGGGACCGGCAGAGCAAGAGATCATACTTCCGTACGTTTTTATGGGACTGAAAAAGTGTGTAATTTTGTTTGTAACGTAAGCAGTGTTAGTTTGCTTTTGAATAGGATATCTGTACGGCAGTCATTTGTTTTTTTTTTGTAAATTATATCAACTGCATTGAGTTCAACAATGGATTATACTAAACACGTCAAACGAATAATAACCCAATTACTACCTAGAATAACAGGAGCGCTTCTTGCTATGAAAGTGTTGTACCTACATATCTCAATATTTGTAGAAAATAAATACATTGAGATTGTTCGTAAAAGTTAAAGTACATGTAACTCACACCTATTTTAAAGACTAAAGATGAAGAACACTTCAGGGCATGTTTTCACACCTTTGTCTTACTTCACACTCTCAAACTACAGACAGGAACTTTGCTACTTATAAATTAACTTTCCTATACAAACAAGGGGCTTCGGCTTCAATTAATTTGGGCGAGCATACATCTATACTCTAGATGAAATTGTAAGACTTCAGTAAGTCTGTAGGTACTTGTTTGTCCCCCACTTGTTAGATAAATTACTCCTCCTACTTTAACAAGTAGCCGATCAATTATTATACTATATAAAATATTCGAGTGATTGGACATGTTATAGCAAATATTGCTTGACGTGGAGGGGAATAGGTTGATTACGAAACAACATGCTTAAAGGATCAATTAAAATGTATAAATAATGTGTAAATATTCATATGAAATCGTTTGTCGTTGAGTCTATCTTATGAAATCCTTTGAAAATGTCGTTTATTTATGTGGTTAATTGAGTTTATGGCTTGTGACTAAGTAATAATAGCAGCACAGGTCGATCAATCAGGTTAAGCTACGCTTGCCGCGGTTGTTCCGTGGATGGGTGACCATCTTAACATACAAAGACCCTCCCGTGTCTCGGAAAGCACGTCAAGCCGTTGTTCCCGGCTGTCATTCGTGGATCTTTGACTGCCGTTACGAAGCCCGAAAATCTGACAACCAGTCTTACCAAGGGGTATCACATTACCCAGTAACCCAGATAGGCAGTCGCTCCATGTAAAATATTGGTATTCAACTGCATCCGATCAGACTGGAAGCTGACCCCAACATAGTTGAGAAAAGGCTAGGCAGATGATGAATTGAGTTTATGTACTAAGTTTCTCTTGCATGTAGTAAAAATACAATCGCAAAGAGACAAATACATTTTCCATGTGCATTCTCATTCCGCTGAAGTATGAATCAGCCCCTAAAAGTGGTCGACCCTTTAACTAACGCGAGAAAAATGCTAATTTTATTTGGAGTGCCTAAATTCGGAGTGGTTTTGGTTACACTGAACACATTCATAGAATCACGCTCCTCGTTTACGCTGTGCTAGTAATTAAAAAACTTTCAAATGAGTTGGCTGCCCATGAGGTTTAAAATTGAAGTATTTTAATTTAAATACCCCGTTTGCAGTTTTTTAAAGTTGTCGTTTACATTGCGTGTTGCGTAATGTTTATTTTATAGAAATACTGTCAGGGCTTTCACGAGCGTGTGAAATTTTTAAATTTTGTAGGATGACATTTAAGTACAGACGTACAAGTCTGTTAGTACGTACTTAAATTTTTATCTACTTCTTTGCTTTTAATATAAATCAGTTTATTGTACGCGAAAGCAGTGACAACGTAAATATATAGACAGGATATAAATTCGTAGGTAAATTTAAATTATTAGCGCTCATTATCAGCAATTTTGTTGGGGAATTCGTTGATTTGATTTGAACAATTTCTTTTTCGAATACATTTTAATGACATTCGTTATTATAGTTTCATAACACAATAGCAATCAATGACCAAAATAGCGACCTTTTATGGAAACGGTTAATATTGTTACCTTTCTATTTCTATATCGAGTAGAAGTAATTGCTATTTCACTCAAAGTTGTGTGGGTTTGTCTGGCAACCGAAAGAATTCTTTATTCTAATGATATACTAAAATAATACGACCTTCCTTAAACTCGCATGGTGAGTTCTTTATATGCCCTTGTGACTGTTATTCAAGCATTGAGTACCTTTCTTTTGGAATAACAATACTTGTTCTTCTGAGAGTAATACGCAGGTATGAATAGGTACCTATTCTCCATGTTAGCCGTTTAAATATACGTAATAATATCACAATGCATTCACAACGACACACGACAATGAAAAATCGAACAGTGTGTTTTTTCGTCGCGCTGAGATTCACACTGTTGGATTCTCGACGCTCGGCTTAACACTGAGAGTTGAAAATGTAGTGCGCTATAAAATTCCGTACCGATATTTTTTACATTCGTATGGACGTCGATGTAAATGAGCTGTGTACTTTGGCATGTTATATTTCTAAAATGGAGGTGCCTAAAAGGTATTTATTTATTTATTGACTAGCTTTTGCCCGCGGCTTCGTCCGCGCGGAATTTTCATCCCCTATTTAACTCTCTTAGGGGTTGAATTTTGAAAAATCCTTCCTTATTCCTTGTCGACATTATAAAGGGAACCTCTGTGCAAAATTTTAGCTTTCTAGGTCCAAGGGTTTGGGCTGGGCGTTGATGAGTCAGTCAGTCAGGACTTTTTTTATTATTTACTAGCTGTGCCCGCGACTTCGTTCGCGTGCATGTCGGAAAACAATAATGTGTCGCTTTGACGGTGTAGGTACCACTCCTCCGATCTTCCGATCTATCCTGGTAGGAATCTACCACAGGTTTCGAATGCAGTCCAGAGCCTAGAGACAAAACACGGTAATGTCATTCCCATATATTCTGGCGTAGAGTTTAGCGTGAACGTTAACAGAAAGGTGTTTTGTCTAGGCCTGCAGGCGTCTTTAGGGGTTATAATGATATTGCGACGAAGTCTCACTCAGATTTTTAAGAATAAATATAGATCAAAGCGCCTGGTCGAGGCTCATTTTATAATAAATGTGCACCTGCCGTAGGTACAGTAAAAGCTCTTTATTCGCGAGGTATACGTTCCGTAAAATACCTACCGCGAATACAGAAACCGTGACTATGGAATGGTAATTTATATGGGATTATAGGGGATACGTTCCTAAGTGACAAAAAAAAATCAATTTAATTGAAGTTTTTGACCATATTGATTTATTGTATGAGCGTGATATGGATGCAAGCGACTCTCCTAGGCGTAAACGATCAAGCATTTCGATGCGTTAAACAGATTTTTTCGCGTCGAAAATCGTTTTTAAGTAAAAAAAAAATTTCAACATTTTGCAATAAATGGAAAGATGAAACAATAGGTAAAACACGCAAAGCGGCTCGTACCAAAGGATGGAATGTCTATTAAGTCGCAGCATTTATAAATGTGGGGGAGGCCTATGTCCAGCAGTGGACGTCTTTCAGCTGAAATGATGATGATGATGATATATAAATATACTTTATGGTGATGAGGTTGGTTTCATTATGTTTGTTTACATTCTCAAAAAACTTTAAAAAAAAAATACCAACCGACTTCCAAAAAACACTACAAAGTGCAAAATAACTTTAATTTCGGAAGGCGGTGACAAATAATTAAAATACACATCCAACGTCACGTTTTTTGGAAGTCGGTTGTTATTTTTTTGAAAAAAGTTTTTATTTTTCACTTTTTTGTTACCTACCATACACCAATTCGAAATTTCATCATCCTTTGGGTCAAAACAATGCATACTTATTTATGTGATAGCAACATTCGCGGTTGATTTGCTGTAATTTTTTGAAGAGTTCCGTTGTCTGTTTCCGAAACGCATCATCAGATCTATATGCAGGGCCCAATCTAAGGGAGGGCAAGCCGGGCAAATGCTCAGAGCGGCAAAAATGAGCGGCGGCAAAATGTATACTTACAAACATACCTACTCTCATGAATTTTTGTATACTTGTTCAGAAGCCGTAGTAGACTAACGTATGTGAATATTATATAGTTAAAAGAATATCACATAATTATGGTCATACCATCTTTGATGGTGTTAGTGCAAAGGGCGGCGAATGTTATTTTTGCCCGGAGCGGCTAAATAGCTAGATCGGGCCCTGTTTATATGAAATTTCAATGCGACCATTTCGGAGTAAACCCCTTTCGAAAAAAAAAAAGAATTTTGCAAATCCGTCTATATACGACGGAGTTATGCCTGAACATACATTAAAAATATAAACATGTCGAATTGATAACCTCCTTCTTTTTGAAGTCGGTTAAAAACACCGACCGCGGCGAAGGCGGCTATTGTAGATGTCAAAGGCCGAACCAATACAGCGGCGATATCATTTGACAATGTACTTTAGGCGAAGTTGTAATAAGGTCTATTTCACTTTTTTATAGTCCATCTGACGACGCGTTTACAAAGGATATTGGGTTGGATACCTATGGGAATCCTTTTTGTTATTTGTTAATATGTATGTACCGATGTACCGATTAGACCCGCAAATAAATAAATCTTTAGCCGCGGATATAGGAATTGGGTCGCATTTTTTTAATCCGCGAGTAGTGAAAACGCGAATGAAGGAAGCACGAATAAGGAGCTTTTACTGTACTTACACAATAAATCGACTGCGCGTCTGGTTGAGTGTGCTGAAGCATTATTCCATGCGGGGGCGGGCGCCTATCTCGGCCCGTACAGGCGCGTGTCTTTTAGCTTTGTTTATCAAACGTTGACCACTGAATAAAACCACAGCAGTGGGAATGCTCTGCACGGACTGCGATAGGCCTCGACAGGTAGCAGTGCAGTAACACCTGACGCCACCTGTCAGTTAACGGCCCGTGGGACCATGGCGTTATCACGATGAAGAAAGATCACGCTGTAAAGGTGGATACTGACCGGCGTCACGGGTCAAAATGCACCTAATATGTTACCAAGCAAGTATTCGTGCAGTCAGTAGTACCTACGGCAAAACATGCGAGCGAGCAACACTGATTTTAGCACACGGCGTAAAGACATGCTCGCTGCGAATGTTACCATTACCTACGCCCCGTAACGTCGGTCATTATCCACATTAAAAGCGCTGTTGAAAAAAAAACCAAACCAGGCAAAAAAAACTATTTAATTGTATAGCACGGGTTTTCTATGAACATAGTAAGTACGATGTTGTTGCTACGTAGTGCCATACCGCGCGCGCCCCCACCTCTCTCCCCGCTGCTGACGCAGGCAGCAGGAAGAGAGAGAGCCTGATCCCGAGGATAATGGACGTAACAGAGCGATCCTCCGCGACTCTCAGTTGCGATGCCTTTTTATTGTAAATTGTAATCAAAAATGTTTCAGTGTTTCTTTTGTTCAGCCATACATTTATTTGTAGACCAATAAATAATTATATTTAAAGAAGCGACTTTAAAATTGTCAATATTTTACTATTGTGATTTCTATTGTTCGTGTGTAGGTAATGTATCCTTTGTTGGAGATGCCAAATGGATAAATAAATACATTTTTAAACTTGTTTTAACTAAGAAAATGCTTCTCTGTAAGCGATGTTGCTCGGAAGAGCATCGACATAACTACAGTTGCCCGTGTGAAAACCTATCTATTTACTCAAATCCACCAGTAGTTATGGTCGCAATTTTGGATTTTTTTCCTGACTTTCACCATCCGACCTCGCTTGAACCCCTCCCCACCTCGAAAACTAACATCACGAAAATTAGCACATAAGTATTTACAACTCTTTACTCCCAAAACTCCCATTATTTGAATCGAGTAATGCTGTAAACACGCATTTAAATTTAACATTATCAAATTTCGCGCGAAATCAAGTTGTTGTCTTTGCATGTTTGCTATTCAAACCTAGATGGCGTTACTGACGCTAGAGATTAAGAATTTGGAGATGTTCCTCTAGCCGCTCTAATTTTGCTACATTATGCTAGATGGCGCTACTAAGACTTTTATCACAATTAAAAATGAGATTTCTTCCCCTCTATTTGTATTAATTTGATTGATAAAACTAATAAATATTTATCTAACATTGCATTCTAGGTATATGACTCAGAACACCACGTCAGTTAATATTATCACAACTTTTTATTTGAAATTCTTTTAGCTTTTTTGATTCGTGGGAATCAACCACCAACGGAAAGCGATTTTACTAATCAGTATCATTACTTTTTGAAATAACACAGACACAGTAAGTAACTTAAATGAGAATGACGTGTTAATATTAAGTATTCGTTAGTACCGTTTCACGCCAATAGATGTCGCTAAGTGTTTCAACATTACGTAAATAAATTCTTCTTGAACACTTTAAATTATTTAGATAGGTTGACCGAAGCGATTGCGATGAAACAAAGACTAATATAAACTCTGAGTTATAAACAATATTTGAGTATGAAAGATAACCATATTAGTTTCGTTCTTTTGACGTGATACTTGATCTATTCAACACAGAAACTGAAAAACCGAGCTACAGACAAAAATTTTGATAAGGGTTAAAATGTCATCTGTTGATTATCCCTTACCACCCCAAGCAATTATTTTCGAAATATTTTAAATGTACAGAAAAAGTTCCTTTACAGATTTATTATATGTATAGATATAGAATAGATATAGATATAGATTTATATAAGGCACTTCAATGACTTATTCACAAACAAAAGTCACAAACAGTTTTAGGAATTGTAAATTAGTCACTTACAGAAGTGCACAGCACTAGCAGAGTAATTTAAAGAACGTACAAGATATCGCTAGTTCGGTTACATAAAAGTTATAAAATAAAATAGATTTAAAAATAACATGAGCAATGTTCACAACTAAGATAAGAATACAAAAATACTTGAAAATGTCAACAAGTAAGTACCTATTAGGTATACATACTGCAGAAGAACTTCTGTGAATTAATTTTGAGAGAGAGTGTCTTCAACGGCTCACCTGGGTGATACCCACTTGATAAATTTCGTAGCAGTTGGTTGTGCATACGATGACTTCCACCAGTGTAGGACGTTCAAAATCCAAGTTAGTAGGTAAGTAACCAGTGACGTTACAAAACTGAGTGAGACCATAGAATATAACTTCCTGCTGTTGCACCGTCATGTCTAATGTCAAAGTTAAAGTTAAAAGGGTGACAAGTGATAAGACGTCTTGTTTCCCCAAAATGCCCGTGGGTAATTTTTTTAGCAATGTCAACATTTCAAGTTTGTTGTCATCACGCTGTCAGAGACCGACAAAAAACTCAAATTCACAGCGTATCAGTTACAGTGAGTTCGAATTGTGTTTCCAGCGAGATTTTAATGAATAGACGCTTGATATTTAAATTAAACACTGTTCTACTATAAATTATAACAAGTAATTAAAGTTTATGCAAAATATGGAGAAATCAGGAGGAATACCAAATAGCAATTTACTCCACAACTTCAATACAAAGTGTGTACAGTTTTTATAATATTATTTATTTGGTTTCTCGTTCCTTCTGAAAAATAAAAATACGTTACTTATTGCATACAGACGTATGCGAATTAAATTTATTATTACCTAAATACCTATGTTATTTATACGAGACGGAACGTGGGATTAAGTAAAACTTTAGAATCTATCCACAGCACAGAATGTTTTTATTATTCGTGTATTAATTAGATAATTGACCCGTGTTTTTAGAGAAAGAAGTTTTAATTTTAGCCAGCAAGAAGTTAAGAAATTACAGATCTTTTTCGAAAAATACAAAAATATTTTGATGTGCAAAAAAACAGATGGGACTAGCACAAAACAAAAAGAAATGATATGGAAGAACATTAGAAAGGATTTTAATGCTAATGCTCATCCCACTTTAGAAATCGATCATGTAGAGGAACGTGGTTATAGTATTTAAAATAAAAGGCGTGTTGTCCGTACGACGTATATATTAAGACTGTACTGTACTAAATAACATGTGGCGGCTAAGGCTCCCACTGAATTATATATATAAGTATATCTAAACTAGGTACTTAATGCTACACACACACTACATCACCCTCCTTAAATGGAAAAAAAAATGTATCTTACCTACTAATATATTTTTTTTTTTTGTATTTTACGATTTTTTTTTTTCTAAATTACATAAGGTTTCGTACGGTTTTTATGTACGGTGTCTACGTTACAATTTTTTATTATCTTAACATTAGGTCCATCTTCTTCAATCACAACATACGGTCCGTCATACAATCTGTCCATTTTATTAGTAGTTTCATTCCTTATTAAAATTAAATCATCTTTCTTATAACTAATCGGATTTTTATTTTTATCATAAATGACCTTTCTTTTTATCTTACTATCTAATAACCTTGTTCTCGCATCCTTATGTGCTAACTGTAATCTATATTTTAATTCTAAAGCATAATTGTCTGCATTATACAGTGGCTCTAAATCATCTTTTAACCTACTTGGAATGTTACATGGCTTACCAAATACGAGTTCATACGGTGTATAATTAGTTGACGTGTGTATTGTTGTATTGTAAGAAAAACACCAAAAGGGAAGCCAATGGCTCCAAGTGTATGAATGTTCCTCACCTTGGATACGTAAAAAGTTACGCAAGTTTTTATGTGTATTTTCTAAAGCTCCAATGCTTTGGTGGTGGTAAGCAGTGGAATTTATTTTTTCTATTTCTAACAACTTACATACTTCCGTCATAGTTGAAGACATGAACTCAGTACCACGATCAGTTGCGATTATTCTCGGTACGCCATACCTTAAAATAAAATTACTTACTAAAGATCTCGCTACGACTACAGTTTCCTTTGTTGGAAGAGGGTAAGCTTCCACATATTTTGTAAGCTCGCACTGAAGGGTTAATATGTACTGGTTACCTTCATCGTCTCTGTCTAGTGGTCCCACAAGATCTAGGAAGATCTTTTCAAACGCTGCTTTCGCTGTGGTTGTTATCACCATGGGCTCCTTGTAGCTGGGTGAGTGTTTCATCACCTGACACTTAGTACACTTAGTTACGTAATTTCTGACGTCACTCTCTAGTCTTGGCCAGTAGTACTTACTTTTGATGTTGTTCACCATTCGACGAACGCCGGCGTGTCCGCTCGAAGGCAATAGATGATAATCATTTAATATGACTGTCATTTCGTCCTTATCGATAATTCTCCTTACATTTTTTAAAACATGTATACGAGGTGGTGGTGTTGGTCTCCACTCAATTCTACTTTCTATTTCTTCACATAATTCTTTTATGAATTTATCGTTATTCTTTTCTTTAATCATACAAACTTCTTTTACATTTATTTTCTTACAAAACTCACTTAATATATCCACAAATACGTCTCGCGTGAATTGTGACAGACGCTGCTTTGCATGAATACCCGCACAAACCAAAATTTTGAAAATACTGGTTTATAACACAGCCAAATGCAAAATAGTCCTTATTTCATGGTGAGTAAGACTCACATTCACAACGGTAAAACCGGCGTAGTGGCGCGCAAAAATGTCGTTATGTGATTGGTTGATTTATCACGCCATATTTGTGCAACAGTCGACGATCGCCAGTTGCTATTACTGTTTTTGCGTGACCACATTAAAACTTTCGGGAATAATATCACATTTCTAAATAATCGTGTGTTTAAAGTGTAAATTTTAGTAATATTTTCTGCAATATTGATTCATTTTGAGTTGTTTGATTATTCGAGATAAAATTGTGACAATTTTTGATCAATTTTTTGTTGAAAAGTGCGGCATTTAGTGCTACAACATTCTTCACGAAAGAGTAAGTAAAACAATAATACTTATTACGTTTTATTTCTTTATTCAAGATAGAAATAACAAAATCTCTTAACATTATTTACGAAATAGGTTATTATTGCTTAGAAATAAAGCTCAATAATTTAGAACCAAAAGCAAGTTAAGTTACTTTTAACGATATAATATAATTGTAACGTGTTTTGATTTTTTTTGCTGCCTCGTGGTCATTGCATAGGGCCTTATATAACCGCGATGTCCGGAGTTCGAATCCTGGGTCGAGCAGTAAACGTGCTTAACGTCATTTCAAATTTAGAAAAGTCATAATAGCAACTCGGAGTTAGAAACTGTGCCCGATGCAAAAGCAAAGGGCTCGCTCCTATAACGTATCCATGAGACCTAATAACAGCCGGCGAAACGCGGGTGAATTTATCACCTTTGCCTACACCTTCGGTTATTACAGGCCTGATGCTAAGTTGTGTCGTGTTATGGTGTAGTATGGTAGCTACGGTGTGGTGTGGCATGATGTGACTTGGTGTGGTACGGTTCGGTATGGAGTGGTGTGGTGTGTTGTAGTGTGGTATCGTATGGTGTGGTGTGTTGTATTGTGGTGTGGGCGTGGCATGACATGGCACGGCATAGTACGGTGTGGTTTGTTATTTTATGAATTGTTCTTATTATTTACAGTGCCAAATCCCCGTACCCTACAAATAATCCGGAATCTCAAACAAGTTAATGAAGATATTGTACAAAACGAAATACCTACGACCTCAACTTCCATACAATTTACTGAAAAGGAACAGTTAATTTTATCTCCCAAGCCTAAAGATAACATTGAAAATAAAGATTTATCTAATGTTAGTGAAGACTTTTGCTCAGATGATAGTGTGAAGGATCCTGATTATGTAGAAATCGATACTTCCTGTTCTACAAAGAGGTCTCTTTTGAGAAATGAACGCCGAGAAAAATTAATGAGTGGAATAGGTTTGAATGAAAAACGATATGACAATTTCAGTAACGATGTTTCCACCATAAACCAAACAAGTTCACCAATACCTATGCCGATAGCCCCCATGCAAACAGAATCTAGTAGCAGCTCAAGCGACGGATCTAATTCATCCAGCTCAAGCGATGGATCTAGTTCATCAGATTCCGAGAGTTCATCAGACGATGAATTGAATAATGAACGTTTAACAGCAGCGGTTCAGTCTAGGGTAGACAATAACATATTTCCTACAACAGCTAACTGCATCCAAGATGGTACTTCTCGCTATGATTCTATTGAGCCAGTAGCTTCAACTTCACGTTCTACAGCTAATACACCTCCAACTTCTTTGGAACTTACTTCTAATACCAATTCTACACAATATCTTGATTGTGAAGACAATATCAGCTCAAATAAAGGACGAAAACGAAAATCGACTCCCAATAACTGGTTGCGTAACAAGGCAAAAATCCTAAGAAACTCTGGTAAGTCCTATATATCCAATTCTAAAAAAGGAAAAACCATTGTGCCTGCAAAGTCTCTAAAAACACCGTGTACTGATAAATGCAAACAAAAGTGTACTCAAAATATTACAGAATCACAGCGCAAAGAAATTTTTGAATGCTTTTGGGGCATGGGAGATCTGCAAAGGCAACGGGAGTATATTTTACGCCATCTTTCCGTCATTGAACCACGATATTCATACAAGATGCATAATAGTAACCGGGGGAAAAACAATGCTTTTTATTTGACCATTGATAATGAGAGAATTCGAGTGTGTAAAGTATTTTTTAAAGCTACGCTAGATATAACTGATGCCTCTATCCGAACTGTTCTTCAAAAGAAGAAAAAATCATGTGGCATGTTAGATTTGGATAATCGTGGCAAACACAGCCAACATTTTCATTTAGATCCGGCTATTAAAGACGGTATTATTCAACACATCAACTCAATTCCAAAAATCGAAAGTCACTACTGTCGTGCAGACACAAAAAGGCTTTATATTGATGGTGGCAAAACTGTAGCAGACTTACATAGGGATTACGAACTCGACTGTCAATCAAAAAGTCTACCAAGCGCCAATTACCTTATGTATTACAGGATCTTTAGCAACGAATTCAATATTGCCTTTTTCCAACCGAAAAAAGATCAATGTGAGGATTGTACATCATACAGTAATGCCACAGAAAACGATAAGGTAGATCTGAAAGAAAAGTTTGATAGGCATTTAAAAGAGAAAGATTTGTCAAGGCAAAATAAAGAAGATGACAAAAAATTTACTCCTGATAATTGTATTGTGGCGGTTTATGATCTTCAGGCTGCAATGCCATGCCCTAGAGGAGACGCATCAAACTTTTATTACGTATCAAAATTAAATATGTATAATTTCACAATAAGCGATATCAAATCTAAAGACACTGCATGTTATGTCTGGCATGAAGGTGAAGCTAAACGCGGTGCTATAGAAATAGGATCTTGTTTGCTCAAATACATACAGAATTTAAAGCTTAAAGCTGAAGAACTAGATTCAAAATTAGATATAATTTTTTATTCCGACAATTGCTGCGGCCAGCAAAAGAACCAGTACATAATAGCTCTTTATGTATATGCAGTTTACCAACTCGATTTTATTAATTCAATAACCCACAAATACCTAATAAAAGGGCACACTCAGAATGAGGGTGATAATGTCCACTCCCTCATTGAAAAAGGAGTAGGTAAAGCTCTGAAGTCTGGACCCATATATACACCTGACCAGTATGTGCACATTATAAGAAATGCTAAAAAATCTGGCAAAACATATCAAGTAAATGAATTAGTACACGAAGATTTTTTTGATATAAAAGCGTTGGCTTCATCGATAGGCAAAAATTTTTCTAAGAATATGGACAAAGAAACGTTAAAGCTAGGAGACGTCAAAATTTTAAAGGTGGAATCTAATGACTCTAATTACAGTTTTTCGTATAAAACATCGTACGAGGACAAAGAGTTTAAAACAGTCATGATAGATAAAATTGGTAAGACAAGAAACACTGCTAATAGTATCACTGTTAAAAAGGCATACAGAGAAAAATTCCCAATAAGTGAGAAGAAGAAGAAGGGTTTGCTAGACCTTATTAGGAAAAATATTGTACCAAGATTTTATAAACCGTTTTTTGAGAATCTCTAATTTTTATTAAGTACATACCTGAAGAAGACTGATTATGCGGTAGTTGCCAAATAGTTTTAAGAAGAAGCCTAAAAGAAGATAAGTTAGTTTGAAGATAATTTTTTTATGTTTTTGGTTTCTAATGAACCTAATTTTTTTTAAACCGAAAGTTTGTTAGTACGTATTGTTTTATGTTTAACTATGGTTCGTAGTGTTCCTAATTATTTTGAGTTTGTTGATAATTTTTATAATGTTTATGGTTCGTTTAATCTCTGAATTTCATGTTAATTAGCATAATGCACTAATATGATAAACAGAAATGTGTTATTCTAAAGAAAAAATCATTCCGATGGCTTCAACATAAAACTAATAAATTGATTTGGGTTTGAACATACTTTTCATTCATATTATCTTAATCGTAATTGTGTTACTATTACAGATTTTTTTAAATATCTTGTTGATCATATTACCAGTTGTACCATTCTAAAATAAAAATTGAGAACTACTCAAGTGTATTATTTTGATTTATGTTCCTATTCATGATAATATACCAAAACTCATTTTGTAACAAGTCGAATAACGCACAGTTTTTAATTATTAATTAAGGTATTCGCAGCTCAAAACCTAAATATTTAGATTTCAATTAAACCTTGATTAATACCCTTTTGATTTATACATTATATTCTTCTATTGATCAAATACGTGAAAAGATATGACACTAAATATTTTGTTTAATTTTCAAATAGCTACCCTGTAAAATGTGTGTTTTTTGGATTGTGCGGTTATTCGTGCAAAGCAGCGTATATTTAAGATTAATATAAATAATTAACTGCTTTTCTACGTAAGCTAAACATTCTTGTTCTCTACTTATTATTTTTCCCTCTCGGAGTCTATCTAACTCTTTATCTTCTATAAATTTCATTTCTACTGAGTCAATTGGTTTTTTTAATAGCTCCACGATTTTTGGTTGATCAGGCCTCAAATCAGTGGTTTTACTTGAAAAATCCAGCGAACTTCCTTCCCCTTTTAATTCTTTTAATCTGTTTTCCTCTTCTATTTTCTTACTCTGAGCTCGCGTTGTCACAAATATATTTTCATTAATTCTTTTCAAATCATCCGAAGTTAAGGTTATTCTACTTAGGGCGTCTGCTATTACGTTATCTTTCCCTTTTATATAAACAATCTTATAGTCATATTCTTCTAACTGTAACCTGAACTTTATTAATCTACTAGATGGGTCTTTTATACTAAATAAATATATCAATGGTTTGTGGTCTGTCATAATTGTGAATTTTCTTCCAAATAAATATGGTCTATAATACTTCACGCTCCATACTACAGATAATAATTCTTTTTGTATTGTTGGGTAGTTTAATTCTGCTTTATTTAATGGTCTGCTCGCATAAGCGATTGGCCTCATGTCTTTATTGCATAAGACTGATCCTATCGATATACCTGATGCATCCGTTTGTAGTATGAATTCATTTTCTGTCGAAAAATCTGGGTACTGTAAAATAGGAGGAGTCATAAGTGCTCCTTTTAAAGTTTCAAAAGAAGTTTCACAACTTTTTGTCCAATCAAATTTTGAGTTTTTTCTACATAGTTTGTTTAATGGAATAGTAATATCTGCAAAATGTGGAATAAACTTACGATAATAATTACACATAGCAACGAAACGTCGAACGTCGTCTGAATTTTGCGGTGTTGTATAATTTTGAATTGCCTTTACCTTCTCAGGATCTGGCAAAACACCTTCAGCAGTTACAATATGACCTAGGTATAATAATTCCTTTTTACAAAAATTACTTTTTTTTGGGTTTATTTTTAAATTGACTTTTCTTAATCTTTCGAGTATTTTTATCAGATTTTGATTATGAGTTTCTAGGTTTCTACCAATTATAATTAAGTCATCCATATATGTTATGCATTTTTCAAAATTTAGTCCTGACATTGCTATTGACATGATACGTGAGAATGCACCTGGGCTAATTTTTAATCCCATCGGTAAGCGTGTCATCTGATACTGCCCAGAGCTAGTAGTGAAGGCTGTTACGTTCCTGCTATTTATTTCAAGGTCAACTTGATAATAACTTTGCGATAAGTCTAAATGACTGAAATAAGTGCAACCGGAAAGAGAGTCTAATATTTCTGTAATGTTTGGTAGCGGAAACTTGTCATCTTGTATTTTCTCATTTATTTTTCTATAATCGACTACTAATCTCCACTTTTTATTATTATTTTCGCTTTTCTTTGGAACGAGTAGTATTGGACTATTCCATTCACTATTAGTTGGTTCTATTATTTCATTATCCAACATCTGCCTAATCTGTTTATCAATTTCCGATTTCGTAAATCTGTATGGTTTTGTATAAATAGGCGTTGCTGCTGGCTTTAAGTTAATTGATTGGTTCATAATACTAGTAGTTGTCAGCTTATCACCTTCTAAATGGAAAACGTCTGCATACTTTGCACAAATCTGTTCAATAGTTTTTTGTTCGTCTGGTTGTAAATAATTTAGATTTAAAGTAGATAAAAGTCTTTTTACGCGGTGTGTATCTGTTTCTGTGCTGTTATATTCACAAATAACGTAATCTGTTAGTTTTTCTATTTCGGGTTTGAAATATGGTAAGCTAATGTCTTCTTCGCCTGTATTTAAAATTTTAATTGGAATCTTCCCATTTCTTGGTTGTACTATACTTCCTGCTAAAAATATGTTTTCTGATAATTGTGTTGGTATAACCACGTAATCACTTTGTGAATTTGATTGTATTGTTACAAAATGAATTGATTCACTTCGGCGTGGTAAATACAGATTTTTATTGAAATCGTTCCGGCTCATTTCTATTAAAAACTCTTTGTTATTACTTTGCAACTTTAAAACATTGTTTAACAAGTCAATGTTTGCATTATACATTCTAAGAAAGTCTAAACCGATAATTCCATCCGCCTGGCATGGCATGTTATTTAATACATGGAACTTAAATGTAAACATTGCTGATTCTCTGTAAGTTGAATATGAATCTGTTTGTTGGCTGTAGTACAATTGTAATGTTAAGTCAGCTAATTCATTGGAATAAATGTTCCCACCGATACCTTTGATTGTTGTATCGTTTCTTTGTGTTAGCTCTATAGGTATTTAGAGCACCAACTATTAATTGAAACCACTTTGTACTTTTTACAATATAATAACTTCGAACTATATAATAAAGATACAGAATGACAAGAGAAATATTTAACACATGAAACGACTGCCTCTTACAGCGGTCTCTAAAGAAGTCCCCCATATTCTCTATGAAACTCTCCTGAGAACGCTGCTGTTGTTTTTGTTCCCATACTGAATTTTGACCCTATCTTGAGGATGTTTACGTCTGGCTCGGGATACTGCAGCACTAGCACCTCGTCTGTTGGAGGCCACCATGCCGCTCCGCTGATGTCACTCTTTACATTGTAAAGAGAGCGCGGCAATCGCCAACACGGCTGTCCTGCCAGGTGCCTGTCCCACCAGGTACCCCACGAGTTCAGATAAAATGCTGAAACACAAATTATTAATAATTTACCAGTTTGTCTGTTGCGCATGAATTGGTTGTCTATCGAATGTTCAGGATTATAACTGCCATATTTCATTACACATTATTTCATCAGTGTATCCGAGGGTAAGCTTCGAATGAACTCAAAAATCGATAAGACCACTTGCACTTAAAGGGCTTTTAGCCTCACTTAAGAGTACCAAGTTCGTCTTACTGTCACTTGCGCTTAAAGGGCATGTAGCCTCACTTAAGCCTACCAAGTTCATCCCAGGACCACTTGCACTCAAAGGGCCTATATCCTCACTTAAGTGTACCAAGTTCGTCCCAGAACCACTTGCAGTCAAAGGGCATAATATCCTCACTTAAGCGTACCAAGTTTGTCCCAGAACCACTTGCACTCAAAGGGCCTATATCCTCACTTAAGCGTACCAAGTTCGTCCCAGAACCACCTGCACTCAAAGGGAATTCCCAACTTGACCGTTCGTTTTCCATTTGAACCTACCACTCGGCTTCGTTCTTTAATGTGTAATTTACGATATAGAACATTTATTATTCCTTAAAACATTTTATCTTGACTCGCACATACGCCTACAATACATTTCAAATTACCATCGCCAACACGGGCAGAAATGCTTTAAGTTAGAACGTATGTTTATTCATCTCCCAATCGTCACTCAATCAATGTGTATCAATGGTTTCATGTTCTCGGCAGTGGTTAAGCCTGTGCACTTTGTAGTGCTCTTTCCTCTGCCTTTTACATTCGTCACCTCTTATCTATTATTCCGCAGTACCTTATTCATATGAAAGGGGCAATGGCCGTCATTGTTCTGGCTTAGTATTTTAGTGAGTACCAGATCTCCTTCGACGTAACTCGTGCTTTTGTACGGTTTCTATCAAATCGCTGTTTTGGGTGATTTCGCATTGGACTTATTATTTATCTCTGTCCTCTCACGTAATTCAGTTACATCAAACTACCACTATCTCCTGTATATTAGCACCTACTATTTTAGTGCTTCTAGAGTAGTCTTAATTTTTTTTTAACTCTCAGCCTGGCTACTAAAACAGATGCAATTTTAAATATACAATGTTCAAACTTCATATAACGTCACTCGATTTAACGACAAACTCCCTAAAGCGTCGAAATCACTCGGCTTTAGTTGGTTTAGCTTGTCTTACATACAATGATACACTCTTTATAGCATTACACCCACTCTTAATAACGACAACAATTAAATGGCTGTGTACGTTCTTTGTCACTTTTTATCCTAGCCCGTAATAAACTCGACTGTCGGTATTATACACACCGAACTTTCTAAGAAATCCGTTCTTTTGTTTACAAATTAGGATTGCTTGCACGTGTAAACTGTTGTTGGTAGGAGTCATGGATTATATATCTATACCTACGTTATCATCACACACTTACTCACAAACTTTTGATTGTAATTACTAATATTAGTCTGAAATAAACTTTCTATTTTTCTAATATACATTTTTCTTCTCTCCGTTTAACGACAACTCTCAATAACGCCGTAAAATGCGCAGTCCCTTCAGTGTCGTTACATAAGGTGTTTTTAATGATATGTCGCGTTCTAGGAAAACAATACAGATGGCTTACTCGTTCTACAGTTTTATCAACCGCCCGAGGTCGTCATGGTTACATTTAATTATTTGCTAAATACGTTTCTTTGGGACCACCCACTGGCGACCTCGGGTTGTTCTTTTGTAAACTTTGCCATCGAGGACTACACATGTATATTTTTAAACATCATCATTTATTTATTGCATTCCTTATTGTAAAAAAAAGATGTGATTAGCTTCGGCCTCTCCTGATTCTATGTATAATTGTTCTATTACGTTGTGACTCGGAATCTTGTAGTTGTACCGAAAGCAACCAATCCGCTTCCGTTATTGACATTATAATCTCGATGTCTGTTTTTTTTTTGTTTTTTTCAGAGTGCATTGGGTTACGAGTCGACTCAAAGCGTCTATGTGTATCTACGATATCAAACGAGAATTCTCGAAAGAAACCCAACGCGCGATCCGAGGAATAATCTCTTCTTTTTTGTTAATGTGTAACGTACGGCGTTGCAATCGGTCACTATTTTAAAGGATGATACGAATAGGGATAATCGGAACTTCCTAAGCGAATTAACAATCGTCAATAACTCCATTTCAAACGAGCGGTACTTTTTCTCATCTTCCGTAATTTGTCTATTATTATAATGGACTGGTTTCTCACCTTCATCGGTGATTTAAATAAGTACGAGTATATTAGCAACACCATCTCTACTAGCACACACTTTCAGACGTTAATTTATTCTTAAATTATTGAAATACGTTTTTATGAACCTTGCCCCATACCCAGACCGAGTCGTTCTTCAACAGATTTGAGAGTGGACCAGTAATCATGGTGCAGCTCTAATCAATTTTAATAAGTAGCTCACAAGGCCAAGAAACTGTTGAAGTTGGTTTATTGTTTAGGGAGTGGGGTAATTTTGAACAGCGTCCAGTTTGCGCTGATTTGGCATCACACAATCCAGTTTGATTTTGAAGCCCATAAATTTGATTTCAATTTTGAACAAATGTTTCTATAAATTCTACGTAAGCCCGACTTCCCTAAAGATTTGGAGAACTATTTACGTTAACTATCATTTCGTGGCTGTTTAACTTTCCTAGTTCTTCGATAGTCGACGCCACACCGTCATCATGTTTTTGAAAAAGTGTTCATAATTTATTCTGATGGGAATTGTTACCGAACTCGAAACTAATAATTGTGTTACAAAACTCTGAATATGTATTCGCATAGTCAAATTAAAATCTGTCACCCACTCGTGAGTATATCAGTCAATCAACCTGAGTTAGACACAGACACAGAATCAACTTTCAGATCAGCTGTTAATCTTGTAGGTTACAAACTTAGAACTTTCTTTTGAGAAACCTTGAAACGGAACTGGCGCAGCCAGCACTATGTTTTCTATTGAAAGTCTTACATAATATTTTCACAAATTTGTTTCGCAGGTCAGGGGTTGAAAATCTTTTTGTTTTTTGTTAATCTGGTATGAATCTACATGTTATATGTGTTGTTGCTCAATTTAACTCATTTTTTTTTTGTAAACAGGAGTCAAGGGTTTAAGCTGAAAACCAGCGCTTAGTAACCCGCTAGGGGGACCGAAGCATAATGCTGACGCTTAAACCTTTTGCTTCCGGTATTATAGTTTTTTGTATAAGTGTAACTGCTACTACTAGCTGTAATACTGGAGACAATAAACGTTATTCTATTCTATTCTATATGTCGAATCTAAATGACCGCCCTTGCCACAGTAATCACATTTATTTGTATCACACTGACTTCGTTTATGGTTACCGTCGCATTGAAACCTAACACTTGATCTGTTTCCGACCATGTGCCTGGTCCACGTCTTAATTATTACTAGCAGTCAGTCAGATCAGTTTTGTCTGGCCAGCGCGTGTGTTTGCGTCTATCTGTTTCGCAATTTTTGATGTAAACGTTCAATCAGGTAGTAAACTAGCCAAACCGTCGTGGGTATGTCACAAAATTGTTTTCTTCAATTGATGCGCCTATACCACTGTCTCCTATATTGCCGACAATAATAGAAAAATATCTTGTTCCGAAACCTAGTCGCGTAAAAATTAAGAAAAGTCCATCGGAAGATCGGGTTTTATGAGAAAACCACTGCATAAATCAATGACCAATAAATTTTCCTGAACTTTAGATATTTGAGCTTTGTTGTTACCGCCTTGGTTTTGAAGATACTATACTTCTTTTATTACATAAACACGCCCAAAGTTTGGTTAAATTAGCAAGAAAAACTAATTTTTCTGTTTCCGTACCTATAATATTAATGAGCCAAAACTATATCATGTTTAATTTTTGATGTACATTGTCGAACAGTTGAGCAATACACTCCCAATGCTTGTACGAAAAAAGGTCGACTAGATTCACCTTAAACGATCTATTTTACAGTGTTCTTCAAAATAGAACTCGTAAAGCGACTGATTTTCTAACAGCCTTTTTTAATACTTAATATCATTTAAAAGATCGTACATATTCCGACGGATTTAAAAACTGGAAGCCAACTTAAGTGTCCAGTCCATCCACAACCACGTAGGCCAATAACTATCCGATCGTAACATTGAGTCATACCACCAATGATATTACCACACATTTGCGATCCCTTTAGTTTGTTAAGAGTTTGATAACGAGTCATTTCATCAGTCATTTAAATTTTAGGCCTAGGACCTGATAATCCTAAGCCAAGCATTCACGTCGTCTCTCACCGGATCGAACTCGGGTATAGTGATATTCAAAGTATGATTTGTACTCACAGTTGAGGTATCAGCCTTACTTAGTGATACCTGTTTCCTGTGTTTTGGCGGAGGTGCCGAGTCCTGGCACTACTACTGCTGCAGCTAGAACTTGATCTTGAACGTATGCGTTTTGTTTACTTTATTTACCCATAGCTGTGGGCGGGTATCGCGTGTCACTTCTGATGTTAGCTCTATAGGTATTTAGAGCACCAACTATTAATTGAAACCACTTTGTACTTTTTACAATATAATAACTTCGAACTATATAATAAAGATACAGAATGACAAGAGAAATATTTAACACATGAAACGACTGCCTCTTACAGCGGTCTCTAAAGAAGTCCCCCATATTCTCTATGAAACTCTCCTGAGAACGCTGCTGTTGTTTTTGTTCCCATACTGAATTTTGACCCTATCTTGAGGATGTTTACGTCTGGCTCGGGATACTGCAGCACTAGCACCTCGTCTGTTGGAGGCCACCATGCCGCTCCGCTGATGTCACTCTTTACATTGTAAAGAGAGCGCGGCAATCGCCAACATTTGTAATGTAATATAATGTGGTATTTTATTTTTAGCTATAACTGATAATGTTGCCCCTGTATCTACTAAGAATGTACATAACTTTTTACCTATTTTAAATTTTACGCAATCTAGTCCCTGACATGTTAATATTTTATGCTCGAAAAAACGTATTTGGGTTATTCAACTCACGATTTTCTGTAGTACTCTCTTGCTGGTTTGCTCGTTGGTCAGCAACATATGCAGCCTGTTGTTGGTTGTCTCGACCATTCAATTGTCGATTTTGACCTCTATAACCACGTCCACGTCCGTAACCTGACTGTGATTGGAATCGCGGGGTATTATTTCCTCGTCCTTGATTGTAGTAATAATTACTCCGTCCTCTGTAGTTCGAAGTATTGGAGCGTCCACGATACGAAGAATTGTTATTATAACTATTATTACCTTGACTGTAGTTACTTCGATAGTTGAACCCACGGCCGCGAGAATTATTATAATAATTATTATTACCTTGATTATAGTTACTTCCATAGTTGAACCCACGGCCGCGATTATTTTGCCATCTTCCTCTGCCGCCTGGCTTACCTCTTAAGTGCATTACCGCTTGCTGGGCCGACTGGTCCGGCTCCTCATCTTGTGCTGCTCGAATGGCGTCCTTCAGCTGCTGGTAATCGCGAGCCGCAATGATTGTGCTGAGTCTTCTGCTGCGAAGACCCTCTGAAAACCGTTTTATGGCATATTTTTCATTTATTGGTTGTAAAACGTCACTAGTAGCTTCGTTATCATTTGATTGAGAAACAGTTAGATTTATAAAAAGCTCTTCTAACTTATTACCGAACTCTGCTATACTCAATTCATTTTGTGTTAATTTATTCATTTGCATGAGTATGGAATTTGCCGACTTTTTTGTTAAAAGAAATGATTTTATATCTGTAATTAAAAGATCTGTACTGGTATAATCGGACTTCAACTTTAGTTTTGCTAATTTTGTTAGTCTAGTGTTAAGCACAAAAGTAATTAGTAATTTCTTATCTGCTGCTACAGTTAAACAAGAATCATACATTTCTATACCTTGTATAATTTTTTCCGTGGTCTCCTCATTACCATCCATCACAGGAATAAGTGAACTCGCCGTTCTTAAATCGAAACTTGCCATGTTGTCAGATGATTTTGACTCACTGTAACTAATTATTTTTATAAATGTGTCTTCTATAGATTTACACAAATTATCAATCAATAGGCTTGAATAATCAGAAGTTAAGTGTGTCACTTCTAATTCCTTAATACATTTTTTATAAGAGTTATATATTTCTTTTGCTCTTCTAATTTTACTTAGACCTAATTCTCGTAATCTTTTCTCTGGACCTAATTTCCTAAGACTTACTCGAATATAATCTAACTCTTTATATATGTTATTAAACCGTATTTCCATAAATCAAACAGCTTATTACTAATAAATACCATTTAAAAATAATCACTTAAAGTTCATAAAATGTTCATATCTTCGTAGACACGATGTAGTTATTTTTTCGGGTTATTTTAGTTATTTTTGGGTAAGTTCATATTATTTTATGTTTCACTTTTTGACACTAATTGCACTTCACTTTTTTTTTTTTTTCACTTTAGGCAGGTACTCACTCGCATTGGTACTCGTTCAGTCCGTTAGGAAATATTCTCCTCTGTAGGGCGGCTTCGTCCTCGGCCTGATATCCGTTCTTGCATTCTTCTAATAAAATCCGTCTGCATGCCGTTTTCTATTCCTGTACGCACCCAGTCACTATGACATTTCCTGTATTGGGCATATAATACGTATAAAACAGCTCCAGCACAAACAGCTACCATCACCCCCAGTAGGATATTGCTCGTTCGAAAGTGTGAAGAAACATCAGCGCTGCCGTTATTTTCACTGCCGTGTTGTGTAATTATGGTTTCCTTGTTTTCACATAAACATTTACTGCACTCTTTTCCCATTTTGTTTTATTTTGAATTTAAGTTTAAATTAGTCTTTAACACAAGCCGAGTATAGTGTCTTTTTAAATTCACAATCGCTCTCATAATGCACGGTGGTCGACGCGGTCCCACGGTTAGACGCTGAGATCGTCACATTTTTCCCGTCGCGACGGCGACGCAATCCGACACCGTGCCTCTGGCAGGGTCGCCATGTAGAGGAACGTGGTTATAGTATTTAAAATAAAAGGCGTGTTGTCCGTACGACGTATATATTAAGACTGTACTGTACTAAATAACATGTGGCGGCTAAGGCTCCCACTGAATTATATATATAAGTATATCTAAACTAGGTACTTAATGCTACACACACACTACAATCAATGCGAGGGCGATAAACTTTTCTCTTCCTAATTGGCACATGGATTCACTATTGGTGTCACTATCATCACTAGAGCTCGATTTCCACAATATGTCGCGGAGTAAAGACATAATAATTTCGTTTCAAAGGCCTATTCAATATTTTAATAGGTTACAACTGCAAATCAGATGATCATACAATGACACAAACCGTAACTATAGCCCTTAACCGCCCGAATTTGAGCGGTTAATGTTACCGTTATTTGTGACGTCATTTTAACAATTGTTAAATTGGTGCAACGCGTATTTCGCTTAACCGGGGATTTGACGGCTGTCACGACCTTGGTTATCGTTAAAGTTAATTGGTGCAACTCACTCTAAAGTGTAGTCGCAGCCCTTTTGTAAGACACTTGTAACGAGGGTACAGAGAAGATCGAGTAGAGTGCTTTCGCTTGATGAAATTTGAAAGTGGAGATAGTGCGATAATTTACGAGAAACGGTAAGTAACGGAAACTTCCGATATAAGGTAGCTTGCCTTTTATTAGTTCTTTGGTAGGAAACTTACAATTCAAAAGGGTCGCGGATGACGTACATAAGTAATAAGACGTTTGAAGCGTAAGTAGACGTAAAGACAGTTAAATAACTATTAGTACAAACAAAGAATCCTTGATTAGTAAAAAAAAACCGGCCAAGTACGAGTCGGACTCGCACACGAAGGGTTACGGACGCAACCCTTCGCGTGCGAGTACGACTCGTACACGTACCAAAAAATGCAAAAAAAACGCGTTTCTTGTATGGAGATCCCTTTTACTTCTTTGCCTACAATCTGTTAGTTTTTAACTTTTTTATTTTTATTATTTGTTGTTATAGCAGCAACAGAAAAACACATTGGGTGAAATTTCCAACGGTCTACCTATTCCGGACCATGAGATACAGCCCGCTGAGAGACAGTCGCACGGAGGGACGGACATCGAATGTTTCGTAATAGGATCCCGTTGGTTACCCATCGGGTACAGAACCCTAAAAAGAGAACAATAAAAAAAAGTCGTTTATTTCAGACTATCAAATTGTCCATATTTTGTTAGTTTAACATTATCTTAAAACTAAGTTAGTCGTGACGAGATCTATTATATTTAAATTAAATTGAAAAAGGTTAATTAAAATTAAATTGAAAAAGGTTAATTAAAATTAAATTGAAATAAATTAAAATAAAGTAAATTGAATTGTAATAAATTTAGATAAAATTGAATAATATTATAAAGACACTGCTTTTGCCAGCGGCTTCGCCCGCGTGTAGATAGAAAATTATCCCGCGGGTAGTATTCTATGTATTAATCCAGGTTACAAACTATCCGTATACCAAATTTCATCCAACACCGTTCAGCCGTTTTTTCGTGATTGAGTAACAAACTTTCACATTCATAATATTAGTAGGATGAACTTTCGCAAAATGTAACAAAATCTAAAGATTTAAGTCTGATGATTAAACAAAAAAAAATACCTTTAAATTCCTTCTGGGTGTACCAGACTGTTACCTACATTTACATGAGTAGGTACTACGCAAAGATGCCTCTGATAGAATTTTGTATGTTCCTTGAATTTCCACGGTGTTGCCACGCGTATTGTGCTATGTCCCGGGTCACTTGAATTCGTTGCCGCGATCAAACCTTGCATAGGTCAGATTTGTTTACATTTCGAGACCCTTCTGGTCTCCGTGCATGTAACCCGGCTATTATACAGCTTCGTATCTCTATTTCGAACAGCGAGCAACGATTTGAACGGCTTACTATGTTGATCGGGTTGATCAAAACTAGGAAAGCTATTTGCGGAATGCTACAACGGAGGCCATGTATGTACTCCAATCATCATCAGTAGGAAACGTTAGGTACAGTCCTTTACACAATGTGAAAGTTATTTTGATACATAAAAGCTTGGTTTCAACTTTAGCATCTTTATGGTAAGGTGGTATGGGAATTTAAAAAATAAAAATACCTCCAGTTTCCATATATCTTTGACAAGTTTTTGACATTTATTGTTTCGGAGATGAGACGGCATCTAGATGTTGAACATTTTTTTATTACAAGAATTGGCCTTTAGATTGTGTCATTTATGTAAAGAGCCGTGTTCAAGGGTTTATTGGATTTCATAGCAAGTACTTTGACGACGAGCAAAGAGGTGCTATGACATCTATCTAAATATTATGTAGCTGTGCACGCTTTATTAATGGATTTTAATGATACCGAACCATTTTGGACGCTTCCTTTATTCGAAAATAGTAAATCGGTAGTTCGGTAAATACAAAACGTACTTATTATCACTAAAATGATTATAAATAAATAAATTAAATTAAATTCATTTATTTCAGGCAAGTTTTTTAGACATACACCCATAGCATTAGAAAATTAAAAATTAAATTAAAAAGAAAAAAAAAACAACAAATAAATTAAAATTAAATCAAAATCAAATCAAAATTAAATCAAATCAAAATTAAATCAAATCAAAATTAAATTAAAATAAAATTAAAATTAAATCAAAATCAAATCAAAATTAAATTCGAAATTGATATTAAATTAAGTTATACGTACTATCATTATTATTCAGATTGGTTTGCTTATAAATGTCAGGCAGGTTTATCTTATATCTTATCTCTTAGGTTTAAATTCAATAGTCACACTAAAATGAAATGCTTAGTTGTCATATAAATGGTGCGAAAAACAGTTGTCACAATGCTGTTTTTACATTTAATCAGTCTGAGGTGAAATGATGCTTTAAGCCTACGCAATACAGCATAAAAATCGTCGACCGCGATAATAAGTACGTTTTATATTTAGTTGAGCGTAAAAAGGCCTATCTATTTCTTTTCTAAATTGGAGTATCTCGATGATACTGCGTTCTTTTGTTGTTGTGAATTATATCAGGCTGTTATAATAATTATAGTCCTTCTTCTAAGCGTGTCGATTGCACAAAATAAAAACTTTTTTCAAAAAAAATGACAACCGACTTCTAAAAAAACACTACAAAGTGCAAAATAACTTTAATTTCGGAAGTCGGTGACCTTGGATGTGTATTTTAATTATTTGTCACCGCCTTCCGAAATTAAAGTTATTTTGCACTTTGTAGTGTTTTTTTAGAAGTCGGTTGTCATTTTTTTGAAAAAAGTTTTTATTTTTATATTTTTAGTTACCTCACACCACTTCGAAATTTCATCATTCTGGCGTCAAAACAATGCATATGAATGCGATAGCAACATTCGCGGTTGATTTGCTGTAATTTTTTGAAGAGTTCCGTTGTTTGTCTCCGAAAAGCATCATCAGATCTATATGAAATTTCAATGGGACCATTTCGGAGTAAACCCCTTTCGAACAAAAAAATAATTTTGCAAATCCGTCTATATACGACGGAGTTATGCCCGAACATACATAAAAAAAAAAATATATAAACATGTCGAATTGATAACCTCCTTCTTTTTGAAGTCGGTTAATTAATAAAACATAAATTTTTAAGTATAATATAAACATAACATCACGCCATGTTTCGCCGGCAGAGGTGTAACTGTAGTATATCTCGCTACTGGATTTTTTGGTATATTATTAGAATACGCCAATTTACCAAAAAAATCCAGTAGCACACGGTAGGTGACATATAATGGCAAATATTTTAATTTTATGTTTCGTAACGTTAATTACGTATCTACCTACCATTTTATAGAATCAATTTCTTTTATCATAACAGACAGCTGTGCTTCTGGGGAGTTTGTTGCGCCACTTTTTCTTTCCAGCTAAAGCACTAGGAAGTGGCGAAGGGCGGGCATTTTGGGGTACTGTCTTATGTAAATTTTACATTCGAAAAGTGTTGATTCTCAGCGTAATTTGAATAAATGACTTTTGATTTTGTCTCAGTTTATAATGGATGAGCCTATTGCCATCAACCGGGCACAGATCCAGAGTCCAGGCTGCTACTGAGAAATTCTAGATTGAAAAACTCAATAACACTTTGTTCGACCTGTGAAATTAAGCTACGATCTTAGATTATTCCGAAGGTTGGTATAGGATCTCATTGACGGCACTACGTAGATCCGTCATGTTTGGACTCATTTGAAAGAGCTCATGGAGACCTTGGTCACTGATATGTCACCTACCTGGTGGTGGACTCCTAAGGTGGGTATAGGATCTCATTGACGGCACTACGTAGATCCGTCGTGTTTGGACTCATTTGAAAGAGCTCATGGAGACCTTGGTGACTGATATGTCACCTACCTGGTGGTGGACTCCTAAGGTGGGTATAGGATCTCATTGACGGCACTACGTAGATCCGTCGTGTTTGGACTCATTTGAAAGAGCTCATGGAGACCTTGGTGACTGATATGTCACCTACCTGGTGGTGGACTCCGAAGGTGGGTATAGAATCTCATTGACGGAACTACGGAGAACCGTCGTGTTTGGACTCATTTGAAAGACCCCATGGAGACCTTGGTGACTGATATGTTACCTACCAACGAGGCAGTAAGTAGGTATTTTTTCAATATGTTTAGTCCAAAATTCAATGACGCGAATAATTGTGGTCCAGTATACAGTGTAGTATAGCTAATATAGCATATAGTGACTAACATAATTCATGATGACTGTGTTATATATAGTTAGTGTATGCAACTATAAGAAACAGTTTTTTTTTTTTCAAATTAAGTTTCAAAAGCTTACGGCATTCATTTCTGCGCATAAAATAACTGTGAAATATTCTTACAATGAAAATGAGACTGGGCTGTAATGAGGACGTTGAAAAAAATGCATTTAGACTTTTTATTACAGTTTTTTTGTGAGAAATGAGAGGGAAAAAAATGTTCTGAGTGAGAATGCTAGTTTATTTTACGTGCTATGTATTTATTTTGCAAGAGATGTTACAAAAAGAAACAAAATAGGAAAACGGAAAAACCGTGTAGAAAAATGGTCACTAGCTCTAAAAATACCTTACTCGTACCCTATGTATTTTGATTTAAAAAGGTAGGCTAAAAAACACGAAAAAGAAACAAGTAAATCATACATCATCATCATCATTTCAGCCGAAAGACGTCCACTACTGGACACAGGCCTCCTCCATGGGCACGCCACGATTGCGGCGGTAAGTCCCCTCGTTGAGGAGTGGCTTGAGAGGCGGCATGGCGTCCTCACCTTCCGCCTGACGCAGGTCCTCACCGGCACGGCTGTTTCGGGAGGTTCCTGTTTCGGATAGGGCGGGAGGAAACGCCCGGGTGTTTCCACTGCGAAGATCACCCTGGGGACACGGTGGAGCACACGGTGGCGGTCTGCCCAGCTTGGGTGGAGCACCGCCGTGTCCTTGTGGAGGCGATCGGCGGCGGCGATCTTTCGCGTCCGGCCCTGGTCCAGGCCATAGTACGGAGCGAGAGGGCATGGTTAGCCGTCACCTCCTTCAGCGAAGCAGTGATGCTCGCAAAGAGGGAGGCAGCGCACGTGAGGGAGAGGCAGCATATGCGCCCTCGCGACCCTAGCCGCCGCAGGATACGGAGACGCCCTGGGCGTCGGGAATCCCAGGCCGATTTCCGGCCACCGTAGGCATGAGCTTGCGGACGGCGAGTAATGGGTAGCTCGCTGTCCGGTAAGGACCAAGCCCAAGTCGACGGCGCGTTGTGTTCCACGCGCGCCTCAAAGAGATGTCAGCACAAAAACTGATCATCATCTGCCGCTGTCAGCACAAAAACTGATGGGGCCCGCAAAGGCCGATGCCTGCCAGGGGTGCGGGTTTGTTCGAAAGAGATACCACAACCCCTGGCATACAGGCTAATGCAGGAACACGGGTGAGTTTTAGTCAGTCAAAGTCTGACACGCCCTCCTGCTCCACCCAGAGCGGGAGAAGTTATTTGATGAATTCCCACCCAAAAAATAAGGCCTCCTCCAAAAGGGGGGTTTTGCCATAATCGCCACGCTGGGCAGGCGGGTTGGCGATTTTAGTATGATGGTAAAATGCATAGAGAACTCTGCTGCCCATTCTCTAGTAAGTCCCTTAGTCGCCTCCTACGACACCCACGGGAAGAAATGGGATGGTGCTATTCTTAACGTCCGGCACCACACGGTACATACATCAAGTTTGCATAACATCAAATTACACCTCCGGATGCAACTGAATACGATTATTATTAAGATACGTTAATAATAACTTGCATCCGGTAGTCCCCTATCTCCCCTCCACAACCTAATTAATGGGTAATACGATACCCACTGGTTAGGATGATTCAATTTATATCGTCTTTTCGATGATATGGTCATGATTTTACTTTCAGGTCGATAGCCAATTACAGGTTCTCTGATACCACAATCGAAATATTTAATTTAAATTGTGTGGTTAATAACTTTTTAGGTTTCAGATTCTCTTATAAGACTGACGTAAACGATTTGACTACTCTGCACACTTACAATATTGATTCAAAATACTCGCAAATAAGGTGCCTGTATACTTATCTCTTTGTTTATCTATACCTTCCCTCTTCTCTCTTTATTTATTTATAAGAGTTCTATCTTCACTAAGTGAACCAATTATTTGTTTGTCCAACTGCGATTACGTGAATTAAGATGAAACAAACAACTAGTTAGTTCTAGAAGTTTCTTCTACTTAGCTTGAAGTTTTCTTTAGAATTGGTGGTCTAATTTGATTAGAGGTCTGTTTTCAATATAATATACGAAAATACCTACCTGTTTCGAATTGATGAAATTGGTCATTTTGTGTCAATAAAATGTACAATGAACCTAAAGACAAGATTATAACGAAGAGTTTTCTAGCTAATTTGAAATTAGGTACAGTAAATGAAATATGTGGGTGTAATTTTGTTGAAGTAAGCGCTTTCAACTATACATAAGTTTCAATCAAAGTTGAAAAGGTTTTGCGTTCAAAGGCTCATGGTACAAGGACCTTCTTATGTATCGCCAGAAGGTATTTACGTCAGACTATTTTAACTGAAATGAAAACAGAGCATTTTTATTTTTTCCTTTAGTAATTAAACTAAGAAATTACATTTAAATTAAGAAAAATTTTTAAAGTCTCAAAATAAATAAGGATTTTATTTTAGAGATAAGAATTTAAATATTCTGCCTCTTGTGGTCACACGCGATACCGCTGAGCAAGTGTCCTGCTATAATCAGCTTACAAAGTTCTCACTGCTGGGACTCCTTTTAGAGAGAGTGGGCCATTACCCAGTGTGGGTTGGTAGATGTCACATGTCTTTGAATTTTTGGTTCTAGGACATGCCAGTTTCATCACAATGTTTGTCTTCATCATTATGAGAGCAGTGGTGATAAAATAATTTACACAAAGTACACTGCTCCATGCACCATGACCAGGTCTGGCAAAGTGTTATTGGGATTTTCCATCAAGAATTATCCCATCAAGATTTTTCTGTCAGGAATTTTCCATCAGGAATTTTCCATTAGGAATTTTCCATCAAGATTTTTCTATCAGGAATTTTCCAACAGGAATTTTCCATTACGAATTTTCCATCATGAATTTTCCAGCATGAATTTTCCATCAAGATTTTTCTATCAGGAATTTTCCATCATGAATTTTCCATCAGGAATTTTCCATTATGAATTTTCCATCAGGAATTTTTCAATTTGGAATTTTCCATTATGAATTTTTCATCAGGAATTTTCCATCAGGAATTTCTCAGTGGCAGCCCGGGGTCTGAATTTGTGTTGGTGGGAATAGGCTTTCCCCTATTACACGGGTCTTATACATAACGAGCAAAATGTGGGTGGGGTGTACTTTAAGTTCTGCAAAAGTTGCTTGCTAAAACGGATCTCACATCAGGCAGGCCAGATTATAGAATTTAGGTACCGTAAGCACTCCTGCAGACATAACACGAGAACTGTAGAGCAGCGTTTTGTCGACGGAAGAGTAGACAAAAATTACGTTTCCGTGTAGACAGTTGACAGTTTTGTACCGATAAATGAAGACAAGGATTTCTATTCTACAGTAGAGTAGAAATAGAAAGCATCATGCTAACCCAGTCCAGTACTACGTAATTATTATGAAAGGTAATGTGTCAATTTAAAAACTTATATGAATTCTCGATTAAACAGAATATATATAGGTATTACTAGACGTGATGTAGGTAGGTACTGTGGGAACCGAAAATTGTCCTCGGTACCGGGGTCTAATAATAAAACACTTTAGTGCAGAAAAGTCCAGTAATTATTCCTATAGGTCGTTCTACGTACCTAATATATTTTTCACTTCCTGCTTCGGTTTGACAGCACGATATCTCTAATGTATTCTAAGTTGGTTTGACAGTTCGAATGTATTTACAATGTCAAATAATCAATAAAGAAAAAAACAAAAAAAAAAGTAACAAAACTTTCTTATTTTCTGCCTATACAATCGTAAGGTTGTGTCAAGCAAACAACCACTACATTACTATGGGGGTCTTAGGTGCCTCCATTACCCATAGGGACAAACTTGAACATAAGGTCGACTTTTGCAGACAACCTTTACAATACTTTCATTACGAAATTGGTGTGAAATTAATATGTCGGCCATAAGTCGATATTACAGATAGCAATAAAAGTCGGCCATTAGAAGCAGATGCCTTGACCCTGTGCCCATAAAGTGAACCTAAGGAAGTTTTACGACTGGACTCCGTAATTGATTCCGCCTTATGTTATTGTAGCTTAGATCAGACATATCAGACCGTATTTTATTTCACAAATGGCTCAAACACAGAGATTTCAGTCCTTTTTTACCTTTCTGACTACTTTGTACTAGACCATCTAACTGGACTAGACAAAACAAAGTGAAAATTGAAGTGAAATTAAAACTTTCAACAATTTATTGAAGTAAAATGTGGAAAAATAACTTTTCACATCATAATCACACTATAACGTTCTCACTGCTGTGAGTGGGCCGTAATCCACCACGCGAGCCCAGTGTGGAGCGGTAGATGTGACATATCTTCGAATTTTGGTTCTAGGCCATGCCAGTTTCCTCACGATGTTTTCCTTCACCGTTTTGAGAGCAGTAGTGATGAACTAATTTACACAAAGTAAAGCGCCTGTCTGGGTTCGGACCTACGACCTACAACTCGCAAGTCGCGATCGTTACCTTTGGGTCACCAGTGCTCTATAACTTATCACAGTGCCTGCTAATACAAACTGGCGATGAAGTAATTGCGGTTAATACAAGTTGACTTAGGTAGCTACCTATGTGTGTAAAAATTAAAAAGGATCAATAAAATTATATTAAAAATACATTATTTAAAAAAAATTTAGCGTAAACGTTGTCACAAAATATACCCTTGTTACGAGCGTTCATTCCACGCGGGCTGGCAACAACGCATTTATAGTAGTTTTTCATTATTATTTGATTAAATACAGACAAAAGTATTTTTTTTCAGTCAAGCACAAGATCTTTGGTATTTATAAATATTTTTAACATTTACTAATGTTAAAAATATTTATAAATACCAAAGACTAAAAATACCTAAAAAATACTTTAATAAAGACATTTAATCGTACTAAGTAATTAAATGGGGGAGGCCTATGTCCAACAGTGGACGTCTTTCGGCTGAAATGATGATGATAGCATAAAAACTTGAAAATATTAACGATCTAATGGATTGCTGTTTTTTTTTTTTTTGTTTGTATTTAATGAAATAATCACGAAAAACCGCCATAAATGCACCGTTGCCAGCTCGTGTGGGAAGCACGCTCTTAACATTAGTTTACTACCGGTAAAAGCAGCAATGTCGTGTAGGCAGCGTGAAACAAAGGTAGGTAGGCACCATCAACAATTCAACTGACATTTTATGGTATTGTTATAATCACCACATAACTTTAATTTTTAAAAACAACTGGGAAAACGTTCAATTAATTAAAAACAACTGGGAAAATAGATAATTAAACGGTAAAAGTGTCAAACGCACGAACCGTCACACTACTTCACTAAGCTACAACTATTGTTATCGTATTTACTAACGTGTCCTGTCACGATCAAAACAAGGAACCTGTCAAAATGACCCCAAAACCAAAAACAAAAATACAACAAAACCTCAAAGGGTGCACCATTACGCGAATTAAGAATACAACTACCACAAGCGCGAAGGCGAGTGGCTCATAATATCGTCGTCGTCGCACGCGCCGGAGAAAAACGAATCTCGTCGACAGTCACCCCCGAGCCCTCGACACCCATTCCGACGTCCCATATATTTCGCGCATATAGAATTACATATGCCTGCAGTCGTTTGCTGTAAGTACTTACATGTGTTGTATACCTCGATTTTTTTTTTAAAGTGTAATTCGGAATCGTTTGATCTAATTATTTGTTCTGGTCCCGGGTCGTTGCACCAGTTTTCATCAGGTGATACGAATATCTCTCTGCTTTTGCCGACATGATTTCATCATTTCAGCTGAAAGACGTCCACTGCTAGACATAGGCCTCCCCCAAGGTCGACTTCACTTCGACCGGTTCTGTGCTTCCCGCATCTAACGGACTCCTGCGGCCCTCACAAGGTCATCGTTCCACTTTGTGGGAAGCCTTCCAACTTTACGTCTTCTGGTACGCGGTCGCCACTCCAGAGCCTTCCGGCCCCATCGGTCATCTGTTCTGCGAGCAATGTGCCCTGCCCACTGCCACTCAAGTTTGGCAATTCTTCGGTCTGTGTCGGTTACCTTGGTTCTCCTGCGGATCTCTGCATTTCTGATTCGATCACGCAGGCAAACTCCAAGCATAGCATTCTCCATTGCCCTTTGGGTGACTTTAAGCCTTCTTATGAGGCCCATTGTAAGCGACATAATTTACCTAAAATTAAAAATCGCAATTTGAATTTTAGTTGTTTATTTTACATGTCATGTAGCATGCTATGTGATTTAATTTATTGTGATATCCTCAGCCATGGGAGGACATACTTAGTCAGCTGAACTTTTTAATTAAAATATTACTACCAGTGGGGTCAAAGGCTTTGCCAACAACAATCATGTCCTCAAAAATACAAGCAAACATCAATAAAACTTACGCTTTATTGCCTATTCATACGAACACAGCTTAGTAAAATTATGCCCCAGTTTTCGTCTGTCACCTAAATAAAACGACGATTTCTTATTGCCGTCACATCTCTTCAAATAAGAACGCAGTGTCATGTTGCCATCGAAATAAGCGCTAGACTGTTCTATTGGTCTTTTTAGACGTGCCACAACCGCACCACAAAATGTGGATAGCCACATTTTATAAAGATGGAGTAGTTCCATTCAAGCGTACTACAGTTTACAGTCGCGTTCAACGTGTGGTGAATTGATGACATTGGGATCACACACGCAAGTGACCAATGACCACTGAGCCTAGGACTATTAAGCATTAAGCATTTTGTGGGTGCCACAACGTAACTTCAAGCTGCTGAAATGACTGGAGACCATTCTGACCGACCACTGTCCACTACACCTTTTTAGTGTAGCTGCATAAGAGGGGCTCGTGGTTTAATAATATCAGCCGCATGAGACTTCAAAAGTTAAGCAACGGTCCGTGGATGGGTCCATGCCTCGGAAAGCACGTTAAGCCATCGGTCCCAGCTGTCAATCGTAGATTAGACTTTTATTCATCAGAAGCCCGAAACTGGCAACCCGTCTTATCAAGGTGTGTCATATTACGAAGTAACTGCATTATGCAGGTCAGATAAGCGCTCCCTATAAAATACTGGTATTCAGCTGCAATTTGTTAGACTATGAGCCGACCCCAACGTAGTTGGGAAGAGTCTAGGAAGATGAGTGTAGCCGTGTCACGTCTGCACAAACCCTATGTAGGTCACGCAGACGCTACCCAAATTCTGTAACTACATGATGTGTCCAATATTGTATGTTGTGCTTATTCCGCTACAAGCAAGCGGTATTAGTGAAGCCGGTTGCTGGGCTGAATACAATCCTGTTTGCGTAAGGCGAGTGTACCCTGTACCTATTTACTTAACACACAGTGATGGGTTACTGAACTCAACGGCACGATTATTTAATTAGACTAAGTATGTCAATCCGTTTATTGCCTTCAAGTTGTTTACGTGATAAAATGGAGTAAAGTTAAGAGAAAGAGGATAACGATCTCATAGACGATCAATTAGTTACCATTACCATATTTGTATTATATTAGTTTGGATAGAACTGGCTAGCCATGTTTTTAAGCAGAAGTGGCCCAGTGGGAACGGCCACGACTTACGAGTTTGTAGCTCGTGGGTTCAAACCCAACCAGAAACTTTATATAAATTACTAGCTTCCGCTCGCGGCTTCGCCCGCGTGGAAGTCAGAAATTATTCCGTTTTTGCGTGATTGAGTAACAAACATCTTCACAAACTTTCACATTTACAATATTAGTAGGATTTCATCACTACTGCTCTCAAAACGGTGAAAGAAAACTACGTGAGGAAACTGGTACGTCCGGGAATCAAAAATACGAAGTAATATGACATCCACCAACCCCAAAATGGTGGTGGTGGATTATGGGCCACTCCGGCTCACCAAGAGAAGCCAGTATCCCAGCTATAGATACATTATAGGCTGACTAAACTTATGCTTAGACAAGAACAGTGGTGGCCTGGTGGTATCGACTCCGGCTTAAGAGTTTATTATGATTATATGATAACTGTTGTTCCGTTTGATGCCGGACGTAAAAGAATAGCAACATCCCATTTTTTCCCGTGGGTGTCGTAGAAGGCGACTAAGGGACTTAATAGAGAACGGGCAGCAGCGTTCTCTATGGATATTACCATCATACTGCGATCGCCAACCCGCCTGCTAAGCGTGGCGATTATTGAAACCCCCTTTTGGGGAGGCTTATGTCCAGAAGTGGACGTTTTTCGGCTGAAATGATGATGATGATGATGATTTGATTACTACCTTTTGCCTGCGGCTTCGAGCGCGCGGTCGAAAATTATTTCACGTAAACGAATTATTGGGATACAAAGTATCCAGGTTACAAATCATCTGCATGTCACGTTTCATTCAGATCCGCTTTGCCATTTTTGCGTGATTGTGTAAAAACATTCAAACTTTCACATTTATAATGTTAGTAGAATGCTATGCTTACCCAGTTTTGGTTGTTGCTTGAGCAACAATACTACAAACAAAAACCTCGGGTTTGACGTATATAACCTACAGCACCACAACACTCCCTTTGCCGAACGTCAGCATCAAATTCAGAACCAATGAACAGTATTTCGTCTAACTCTTAATCAATAATGCTCTCTACGTTGCACTACTTCCATTACCTTTTTTTCCCGAGTGTACAATTGTACGTATGCGTTCTAGCATCGCTTAAAGTCCAGCTTTTCCCACTGGGAAAACGATGGGAATCCAATTCAGTCGTATGAAACTAACATTTTCTTCCTTCCCCTAGGAGTCATATGCCTGCCGTGGTTTCAAAGATTCTACCGTCTACGTGCTGTATTTCAGCCGTTTCCGGTGTTTGAAACGTTTTGAACTTACTTCGTCTGTTTGCACTTTAAGTTTTGCGTTTAAAGTCGGAGTGGAACGCTCAACTAAGTATTTGATTTACACAGATTCAATTTAATTTTGAGCCATCTTAGCTTAAATATACGTAAATATTTGAGAAAAATGATTAAAAAAAAAAAAAAAAAATATTGAAAATTTCGTTTATTTTAGACTATTAAACTGTCCATATTTTGTTAGTATAACTTTATCTTAAAAACTGTGCTAGTCGTGAGGAGATCAATTGTATTTAAATTAAATTGAAATAAGTTAATTCAATTGAATTAGAATTAAATCAAAATAAATTGACATAAATTAAATTTTTTTTTTTTTTTTACTAGCCTATACTGTCCCACTGCTGGGCAAAAGCCTCCCCTAAATCCTTCCAGGAACTCTTTTCCCACGCCACTTCGAACCAGCCCTCGCGGTAATAAAAAATTAAAATGAAAAAAAGAAAACAAATAAATGAAATGAAATAAATTCGATTGAAATAAATTAAAATGAAATAAATTAAGATAAATCCATACTAATATAATAAACGCGAAAGTTTGTATGATATGGATGTTTGTTACTCTTTCACGCAAAAATTACCGAACAGATTTGGATGAAATTTGGCATACAGATAGATTATAACCTAGATACACATACTTTTTATCCTGGTGGTACGTTCCCGCGGGGGATAATTTCCGACTTCCAAGCGGGCGAAGCCGCTGGCGGAAGCTAGTTTAAGATAAATTAATCCTCGAGCATCCCTTTTAAATTATTTGTCAGGTATTTTGAATAGAAAAATTAAATCGACGTCAGTCAAGTCTATGGAAATTAGTTGACGAGTCTTTTATGAAATATTACACAGCTGGCCATAATTAAAAACTTTAAAAATACTAGATTTCGAGACATTGATATGTTATGTAGAAAATTGAGTTCATTAGTAGCAGAGCGTCTACTTAGATCGCAAATCAAATAAAAGCCCACATTTTAAAGTAATTTCCTGAAGCACTCAGCCCTCGCACCAACAGCGGATGTTTAACGCAGCGTCTTTTTATCGCGCTGTGGATTTTCAATGCAATGCTTACCACCGAGAGTTGAAAATTCTGTGCGCGATTATGGATCGTCCTGTTTAAAAAATACCCGTGCATTTTGAAACAGATTGCTGATCCATTGCTTTATATGTTCGAAAAATGTGTCTGCTCAACAACGTAAATAAAGCAATGAATTTTGTTGAACCTTTCACACTTTACTTATTTTAGTTTTACTAGCTTTTGCTACCGCCTCCGCCTGTGTGGAGTTTGAAAATTATCCCACAGGAACTTACTACTGGGATAAAAGTATCCCATGTGTTACTCCAAGTTATAAACTATCTGTGTGCCAATTTCATCTAAATCCGTACAGCTGTTTTTGCGTGATTGACTAACAAACATCTAGACATTCAAACTTTCAAATTTATAATATTAGTAGAAAGTGGGATAGGATTTACAGTTTATCAAAAATTACTTAGTTACCTACACAAAAAATATGTTATGTACCTATTAATGAATCTAAGTATCTAAAATTACTTTTTATACATTTTGCAATGTTCAGTTTAATAGATTTCAGAGTAGTCTTCAAAGTAAAATGCTTATGGTAGAAAATCTAAAACATTCCTTTTAAATAAACTGGAGGTAGTTTCACCTGTCTGCTCGAAAGACGTGAAACTTTGCTAAGCTAAGCCTGAACACGAGAGTCTAACAATAATGATCGGTAAACTACCGAGAATGGGCCAAGATAAGTATCAATTTGCCTTTCCATCTGACTAGCCTTTGGCTAGCTGTTGGGGTCAGCCTCCAATCCTACCAGTATTTTACATGGAACGACTGCTTTTCCAACTTCTCCAATCTTGCAACAATTCCAATTCCACAACGTTGATTGACCCAGTGTTAAGACACTAATCGGCTATCATTGAGGATCATTATATTTAATTTTAAATCCAGCCAATCGTTTGCCGAGCTACTAAATAACTGAAAATATAACTTCACTTTGAACAAGTAATTTTTCAAACTAACTTTGTCGGATTTATAATTATTAATCTGTACTTAATGAGCCAATCATAGCACAATCTAGGCTCTTTAGATTAAACTCACCGGCTTTACGAACCGTCACTCGGCAATTATCTTTATATTCACCTTTTTGTACTCGCTGGTGCACAAATAGACAAGTACAGAAGGTCAGCTCCATACAACAAAGGAAAGCGCACGCAAACAAACGCGTACCTAGTCAAGTTTTTGGGAGTGTTTTAAGTTAAAAAAACTAAAAATACGTGTGAGCACAGCGGATGTTATCGTATTGTGTCTTCAAAACTAATCCAATCGGTTACATAATATGGTTTCTTAATGCCACTTATAATGATAAATTGACAAAATGCATCGAACCGCCTAGAAGGACCACCCTAAACTGAAATCGTGCATTTTATGCTCTCACGGTAATTACTTACTTACTCCGCCCAGACCTCGAGCGCGCCGGTCCGACAGGCCCCGTGTGGTCCGCGGTGGGCGTTGAAGCAGCTGGACCGGGAGCTTCTCCTGGAAGCCTCGATCGTGCAGGCCTGGGTGTCATCACCGGACAGGCCTGCCAACATCAACGACGAGGCCGAGTGGTTCCGGGAGACCATGTCCGAGGTATGTGACGTGGCAATGCCCCGGGTCCAGCCAGGTCGTGCTTCACGCCAGGTGTACTGGTGGTCGCCGCAGTTGACAACACTGCGCGAGGCGTGTGTTGCTGCGCGACACCTTTACTCCAGGCACCGCAGGCTCCGTATCCGCCCTCCGGATACGGAAGCCATTGAGGCGGAGCTGTACGAGGGGTACAGAGTGGCGAAGACCGCCCTCCGGGATGAGATCCTGCGGGCCAGAGTTGTGGCCCGCGAGGAGTCGCTGGAGACTCTGAACAGAGACTCGTGGGGACGCCCCTACAAAACGGTGCGTGATAAAATCCGCCCGTGGGCTCCCCCGCTGACGCAGAGTCTCCGGCCTCATCTCGTGCAGGACGTGGTGAGCGCTCTGTTCCCCTCACGAGGGGAGCACGCTCCCCCGCCTATGGCTCCGCCTCCTGCGGTGCCCGATGCGGACCACACCGACGACGACGACGACTCTCCAGAGGTGACCGAGGTAGACCTGAGAGTGGCGGTACGTAGGCTGAATGCCAAGAATACCGCCCCAGGACCCGACGGCTTGCCTGGCAAAGCCTGGGTCCTGGCCTTACAGGCTCTCGGGCCTCGACTAAGAGGGCTCCTAAGCGCATGCTTGGAAGAGGGCCAGTTCCCACTTCGCTGGAAGACGGGGAAACTGGTCCTCATTAAGAAGCCGGGGCGCCCAGCGGACTCTCCGTCCGCATACCGGCCCATTGTGCTGCTCGACGAGGTGGGCAAGCTCTTTGAGAGAGTAATTGCAGACCGCCTCGTCGGGCGGCTGGTGCGGGTGGGGCCGGATTTGGCGGAGAGCCAGTTTGGTTTCCGCAGGGGGCGCTCCACGGTGGATGCCATCATGCGCGTGCGAGCCCTCACGACGGGGGATGCTGTGGCCCGGGGTGGGGTCGTCTTGGCGGTGTCATTAGATATCGCCAATGCCTTCAACACCCTGCCCTGGAGTTGCATAAGGGAGGCACTCCGGTATCACCGGATGCCGACCTACCTCTGTCGTGTGGTCGAGGCCTATCTGACGGACAGGGCCGTCATCTACCCCGGTCACCTCGGAGAGTGGAACCGGCGAGAGATGTCGTGCGGTGTCCCACAGGGATCGGTCCTGGGGCCGTATCTGTGGGACATCGGGTACGACTGGGTGCTGCGCGCCGACCTCCCTGGTGGCGTCAGTGTAGTTTGTTACGCTGACGACACGCTGGTCCTGGCGCAAGGGAGGTCGTACCAGGCGGCGGCCGACTTAGGGACACAAGGGGTTGCGACAATCGTCGATAGGATCCGGCAACTGGGACTCGAGGTGGCATTGCACAAATCCGAGGCCATGTGGTTTCATGGTCCTCGGAATGCGCCACCGACGGGTTCCCAGATAACGGTGGGAGGGGTTCACATCGGCGTCGAGTCGACCATGAAGTACCTGGGACTCGTCCTCGACAGCCGATGGAACTTCGCGGAGCATTTCCGCCGTTTGGCTCCCAGACTGGAGCGGGCCGGGGCTGCGTTGAAGCGGCTCTTGCCCAATCTAGGGGGGCCAAACGCCTCCTGCCGGAGGCTCTACGCGGGGATCGTGCGGTCCATGGCCCTATACGGGGCGCCGGTGTGGGCGCCTACATTGAGGCGCCAACCAGCTCGCAAGCTGAGGGCGTCCCATAGGGTCATGGCGATCAGGATGATCCGAGGATATCGCACGATCTCCGGCGAGGCGGCGGGCCTCCTTGCCGGATTACCGCCATGGGATCTGGAGGCAAAGGTCCTCGCGCAAATGTGGGAGTGGCGCGAGGAGGCCAAACGCCGGGGCGTAACTCCGCTGCCGCGGGAAATCGCGGCACAGCGGACAGAGCTCCGGCGGGATCTCATGGTGACATGGAGAGTGCGATTGTCGCAACCCAGTGCTGGGCACGCCCTGATTGCGGCGGTAAGTCCCCTCTTTGAGGAGTGGCTTGAGAGGCGGCATGGCGTCCTCACCTTCCGCCTGACGCAGGTCCTCACCGGACACGGTTGTTTCGGGAGGTTCCTGTTTCGGATAGGGCGGGAGGAAACGCCCGGGTGTTTCCATTGCGAAGATCGCCCTGAGGACACGGTGGAGCACACGGTGGCGGTCTGCCCGGCTTGGGCGGAGCACCGCCGTGTCCTCGTGGAGGCGATCGGCGGCGGCGATCTCTCGCGTCCGGCCCTGGTCCAGGCCATGGTACGGAGCGAGAGGGCATGGGGAGCCGTCACCTCCTTCAGCGAAGCAGTGATGCTCGCGAAGAGGGAGGCGGCGCACGTGAGGGAGAGGCAGCATATGCGCCCTCGCGACCCCAGCCGCCGCAGGATACGGAGACGCCCTGGGCGTCGGGAATCCCAGGCCGATTTCCGGCCACCGTAGGCATGGGCTTGCGGACGGCGAGTAATGGGTAGCTCGCTGTCCGGTAAGGACCAAGCCCAAGTCGACGGCGCGTTGTGTTCCACGCGCGCCTCAAAGAGATGTCAGCACAAAAAGTGATGGGACCCGCAAGGGTCGATGCCTGCCAGGGGTGCGGGTTTGTTCGAAAGAGACACCACAGCCCCTGGCTTAAGGGCTACTGAAGGAACACGGGTGGGTTTTAGTCAGTAAAAGTCTGACACGCCCTCCTGCTCCACCCAGAGCGGGAGAAGTTATTTGATGATTTCCCACCCAAAAAAAAAAAAAAAAAAAAAAAAAACGGTAATTACTTGTTGCGGTTCAGGTTAAATAACTCCTACATAAAATAAAATAAGCCTTTTAGATTTGCCTACATTAATAATCTCCAAGACTCTGAGGCCTCCGTTATTCTTTTCGGTAATATTTTGAGTGTATAATGTTTAGAACAATTTTTAGCGCGACTTTCGTCGGACGTTGATACACTTACATTTAGAAGGGCGAAAATGAAAAAAATAATAACTAGATAAGTACCTACTAAGTAGATCTCTTACTATAGATCTTAAACGAATGCCAGTCGCAAGTAGGGTTAATTTTTCTTTTGAAAAATCTAGAATCTACTTTTTATTTATTTTTCAGTACTGGTTTTCAGTACATTTATTTTGTGCTTATATTTATATATGGTTATGTATATATGTATTATATTTATAATTTAAGTTAGGTTTATGCGTTTATGTTAAAATATTCCTCAAATTTATTGCACCTACCACTGTTTGTCTCTGCATCACCCAAAGGTTGACTGGTAGAAAATGCCTATGGCATTAAGTCCGCCTCTGTACATTTGTGTGCTTAAAGTGTTAAATAAATAAATACTGGTATGTTTATCTTGCTTTTTATTAACCAGAAATCCTTATTACTTAATAATCATCGACCAGTCGGACGGCCAATCGGCCAATCTGGCTGAACCTTTCTGGACAAATCCGAATGGTTGGAAGCTCTAGTCGCGAGTGTGCTTGCACTCATTGTACGTGAAGCGTGTCTATGAATGTGTGCGTCTTCGCTCGTATGTAGCCAACCTTCTGTACTGATCTATTTAGTGTCCCTGGGATAGCTTCAATTAAACATTTAATTAAAGTGCACGTCCTCTGTGTTTTTTCAGGAGAAACTGGATTCACGGTGTGTTATATTTTTTAGTTGAAGGTACATAATTAGTAATTTCAGAGTTCCAAGAATTTGAGGAGAGTATCGTGTTGTATTAAAGTTTTAAGAGTTTTGTGGTAAAATAACTTTAATAGTATTTGAATATTGCAAAATGATTAATTAATTAAAAACAGCAATTGTTGATAATAAAATTTTAGAATAGGTCAAAATATCACGAATTTAAATAAATCTAATCATCTATACGAATATTATAAAGAGGAAAGATTTGATTGATTGTTTGTTTGTTTGCACTGAATAGGCTCGGAAACGACTGAATCGATTTGAAAAAATATTTCTCTGTTGGGAAGCTACACTATCCCCGGGTGACATAGGTTATATTTTATCCCCGTATTCCCACGGGAACGAGAATTACGCGGGTGGAACCGCAAAGCGCTGCTAGTATTTCATAAAGGAATAAAAGATACATGAAATGAACCGTAATGAACAGAGATTGGTCCTAAATAATCACAAGATTCTCTTCGAATTGCTTATGAATAAACCCTTTTTTTTTTTTTGGGTGGGAAATCATCAAATGACTTCTCCTGCTGAGTAGAGCAGGAGGGCGTGTCAGACTTTTACTGACTAAAACCCACCCGTGTTCCCTCAGTAGCCCGTATGCCAGGGGCTGTGGTATCTCCTTCGAACAAACCCGCACCCCTGGCAGGCATCGGCCCTTGCGGACCCCACCGGTGGTTGCTGACATCTTTGACGGCGCGCGTGTGGAACACAACGCGCCGTCCCGTCTACCACTTTTCGGCCGCAGGGGATAGGGAGAGCGGCTGACGCTATACCGACACTCCTCTTCCCCTGCGGCCCCACCGCGTCCGCCATCAAACGGTGGCGGCCCCGTCCAGGCCACGGGAGGGAAGAGCGCTGCTCAGAAGCACCGGCACTCCTCCTCTACCGCAGCCCGTAACCCTCAGCCGCGATGCCTCCCATTCGACATAGCGGCCCACCTCAGTTGCGGTGCACCTCACCGCAACCTACTTTTTGGCCGCTACGTCGTCGGCTTTGAGGCAAAAGCCTTGACGAGCGGCCCCACCTTAGGGTTCCTCTTGGCTTCACCGTGGCCGGAACCCACGGTTACTGAGTCCCCCCGCAACGACAATGCGGGAACCCACTCGGGGGGGTGAATAAACCCTAATATCAATAATGTAACTAAATGTCACTTTAGACGTCTGAGGAAAGCCATATTGACAAAATTTCATCTTCGAAACTGACGAGAATTGATGCGCAACATATTATTTACAGCGTCAGTCGGAAAAATCTCTCGCAAGCATTTGAACCGTGTAATAGATATCTGAAATATTTTCTTTGTTATGAATTTACACGGGTTGACCGAACCCTTATCACGAGAAAAGCCAGGTTGACGTCGCCCACGCTATGCCAACCTCCATAAAAATATGACTTGTTAGGTTTTATACCCTGCATTTATAAAAGCTACGACATGAAAGAACCAAGTTATTTAGCTACAGTTTTTGTACTAAAAATAAACAAGAATTTAGGTACTTACTGTTTTACCTAAGCCTTCCCCGGTTATGAATTTATCCTTCAAGATGTAAACAACGATATTTAGACAGCCTTGCGACATGAATTATCTAAACTCGGCTATATTTTTGCTAGGAGGTAGCTTTTGAGCTGAGAAAATGTGGTTTACGATGGCCGGATTACAGTTGGGTCACAGATTCTGATTTATTGAAGAGTTAACTTTAATAGAAATACCTGAAATGATTTTCTGACTGAAATTGTCTTGATTTCATCGAAACAGAAAAGGTAGAAATGACCGAAAATCAATACTTCAATCAAACAAGGTGGTATTTCAAATTGTATTGTTTCATCTTGTACCTAAGAATTTTGATGGTTCATGAAACATCGTAAATGATGAATAGCAATGGGCATTCCAGCATTTTCTTGTAAAAGTTAAAATGTAGAACACAGACTATCAGCCACTTTTTACTGTTTAAATAATAAGTAACAATTTCCTCAGCTTTGTTGTCTCGTTGTTTTTGTCCCGGGAATATTAGTTTAATCTTCTTGTCCAAGTCTCCGGAATTCACCACAGTGCTTTCGAGGTCGACAGCTTGTAACATTCTAAATATTAAACTGCACTCTCGAAATAGCAATTTCTTCGCGAAGTATCTCAACTTCAACTTAATTTTAAATTTATAGTTCGTTGGTGTGAACTACAGTTTCTAGCTTCAGTCTTTTATGTTTAGAATTGTGCGGTAAAAACATTTTATAACGTTAAAATGTGGTATAACGAAAATCTCTTGGAAACGGAGCACATTAATGTAAAGATAAAATATTTGACATACGACTTAGCAGTAACTGGTAAACTGTGCGATGAAAACTGTCAGACTTAGCAGTTTGATAACGTTTTAGTTAATAGGTAAACTTGAGATCCTAGAAACCGAAACACAGTTAGAAAAGCAGATCCAAAGTTTGTAACTTAAGCGTCAGACTGAGTTTCAAATCCGCACAATATGTGTGATCTTATCAGCTGCTCGTGTCACAAATTTCAAACTTTATCGTGTAAAACTGTGACTCGGTTGTGATAATTGCTTCAACTCGCCACATTGAGGCGACATCGAAACCGAGTAAGTTTATCATCCTATTTCGCCACTCATAATAGTATTATGCTCACAACGTATAAACGACACGCGACAAAGGGTGAACTAGATAAGAGGTAATTTGCTCGGATTTCATCGTTATCGAGAGACTTTAAGGCTCATAAATAGTTGAAGAAGTTCTTCCGTCTCGGGAAGGAACGTTGTGGGGAAATCTTTTTATGCTCATGGATAGCAAACGCTATTCGTACTTATAACGGGTTCCTAAGTATACATACAACAGTATGTATAGATTGCTTTAGAGTTTTTTTTACTATTTTTAGCGAAGAGTTATGTACGTGGGTATTATACAAACCCAGTAAGATATTTGGTAAAAAAGATGGGCAGCTAATGCTGAGTTCTTATAAACAAAAACGAGTCATTTTGCTTACCAATAATACCATTTTTTATTGCTAAACTGGGCATGTAAATAGATTTGTGAGCAAATTTTGCCTGTGATAGCTACTTCCATATGAAATGGGTCTATATGCGAAGCTATGAGGTCTTAATTTTAACCAATAAACGATCTGTAAATTATATGAATCGAATTTATGTCGTCTAATGCAACTATGTGATCATTAATAATAAGTGATTATGTTTTTTTGAACGTTCATTATTGTGGTAATGTAAGACTGTTTTTTTTTTTTTTTTTTTTGGGTGGGAAATCATCAAATAACTTCTCCCGCTCTGGGTGGAGCAGGAGGGCGTGTCAGACTTTTACTGACTAAAACCCACCCGTGTTCCTTCAGTAGCCCTTAAGCCAGGGGCTGTGGTGTCTCTTTCGAACAAACCCGCACCCCTGGCAGGCATCGACCCTTGCGGGTCCCATCACTTTTTGTGCTGACATCTCTTTGAGGCGCGCGTGGAACACAACGCGCCGTCGACTTGGGCTTGGTCCTTACCGGACAGCGAGCTACCCATTACTCGCCGTCCGCAAGCCCATGCCTACGGTGGCCGGAAATCGGCCTGGGATTCCCGACGCCCAGGGCGTCTCCGTATCCTGCGGCGGCTGGGGTCGCGAGGGCGCATATGCTGCCTCTCCCTCACGTGCGCCGCCTCCCTCTTCGCGAGCATTACTGCTTCGCTGAAGGAGGTGACGGCTCCCCATGCCCTCTCGCTCCGTACCATGGCTTGGACCAGGGCCGGACGCGACAGATCGCCGCCGCCGATCGCCTCCACGAGGACACGGCGGTGCTCCGCCCAAGCAGGGCAGACCGCCACCGTGTGCTCCACCGTGTCCTCAGGGCGATCTTCGCAGTGGAAACACCCGGGCGTTTCCTCCCGCCCTATCCGAAACAGGAACCTCCCGAAACAACCGTGTCCGGTGAGGACCTGCGTCAGGCGGAAGGTGAGGACGCCATGCCGCCTCTCAAACCACTCCTCAAAGAGGGGACTTACCGCCGCAATCGTGGCGTGCCCAAATGTAAGACTGTTCAGTGTTTAAAGCCCGTGACTTTATAGTCATGAACAAAATATAAAAGATAAAAACATAATCAAAATGTTCTTGGTTCGTTGGTTTTAACTAGACCCAGGACAGTTCAAGTTCATAAGACTTGAGAAGGGTGCCCTGACCTCAACGTCACTTGTGACAGCAATCTGAAATTGAACTAAATTAAAATAATTATGCTTTATATGTTACTGTAAAATTTACGGACTGACTGTAAATGTAATGTACAAAATTAATTGCAAAGACTACACAAACGTCTTTTATTTAACTTCAAATAATTATCTCAAAATTCTTTAATTAACAACAGGACCTCAAATGAAACACAATTTTATTTATTAGTACAAAGTGAATGACAACGCCGACTTGACATAATTTCTTTTTATTCGAAACAGCGTCGGATTATTAAGACAATTATGTTTGAATAAAATAAGCACAATTTCCCTCAAAGAGCTATTCCCTACTGAGAAAGAGATTAGGATCTCGTTTGTTCACTTGCCTTTCATAATCCTAATTAGCCATTTAACCGAGTTCTTATCATTGGTCCTGAACAGAAAGTCATTCTTATAAAGCAACTCGCCTTCTTATCTGTCTACTTAAGATTCAGTTTATTTCTACTGTTGCCTCGAGTGCGGTGTTCAATTTTATTTACGTACTTTTCTTTCAGCTGTTTATCGTTGGCATCTTATTTTTTTTGTATAGTCCATTACTTTTTTAAATATATTTTAATTATATTTAGAGGTATTTAAAGAGCTTTTTGGTTTCTAAAAGAACTAAAAAAACTTTCTTTTTATCAAGCTTTTAATTAAATGCGCTAAAAAGAATAAAACAAATTTTTCCTTTAAACTTTTTAGTATAAACTTATATTGTCATTAGTTAATTATACAATTTATATGATATAAAAGCTTGTCGCAAGATTTAAGTACTCGTATTTGAAAATTTCTCAGGCCCAGGCCTCCTCTCAGTGAGAGGGAGTGGGCCGTAATCCACCACGCGGGCCCAGTGCGGGCTGGTAGATGTCACATGTCTTCGAATTTTTGGTTCTAGGACATGCCGGTTTCCTCACGATGTTTTCCTTCACCGTTTGAGAGCAGTGGTGATGAAATTATTTACACAAAGTAATGCGCCTGGCTGGGTTCGAACGCACGACCTACAACTCGTAAGTCACGGCCGTTACCACTGGGCCACCACTGCTCTGCAAAATCAATCAGATCAAGTTATTTAATTTACTTGTTTATCTACAAAGGTAAATCTTGCGACGAGCTTTAATATCATATAAATTGTATAATCTATACTAATATTATAAAGCTGAAGAGTTTGTTTGTTTGTTTGCTTCAACGCGCTAATCTCAGGAACTACTGGTTCGATTTGAACATTTATTTCAGTGTTAGATAGCCCAACATCACGCTAGGGCCCAAAAGAACAAAAGAAAAAATTCACGAATACGAAGTACTCGCACGGCCAGGCGATTTTATGCGATGGCGTGGGTCGGGGGGAAAGAAATTTGCCGCAGACGTTTGACGTTGCGGACAGAAGCTAGTGACGTTATAAGTTGATAGTAAAAAGTTGAAAGGAAAAGTTTGTTTATATCTGCTTCAAAATTAGGTTGCAAGATTCCACCCTAACAAACATAGATACACACATTGCAAGTTAGAGAGTTAGGAGAGCAGTGGTGGCCAAGTGGAAACGGCCGCGACTTACGAGTTGTAGGTCGTAGGTTCGAACCCAGACAGGCGCTTTACTTTGTGTAAATTATTTCATTACCACTGCTCTCAAAACGGTGAAGGAAAACATCGTGAGGAAACCGGCATGTTCTAGAACAAAAAATTCGAAGACATGTGACATCTACCAGCCCGCACTGGGCCCGCGTGGTGGATTACGGCCCAATCCCTCTCACCGAGAGGAGGCTTGTGTCCCAGCAGTGGGAACATTATAAGCTGATAATGATGATGGTGATGATTGCAAGTTAAATAACGTGCAAAAAATATTCTGATTTAAGTATCAGAATGAAAGCAGACAATATACAATTTAACTAAGAATTGACAGTAAGTTCACGTCAGCACGGATAAAAAATATCACAGCGAAATTTTTTCGCGCACTGAATCTTCAACGCACTGGGCCCCAATTCTGTATGGTTATAATTATTCCCGCGGAATCTTACAACGTTCAAACTACGTCAAAATCGTGTTCATTAGAAACAGAATCGAAATGTCATAATCTGTATGTTCCAAGACAATTTGTCGATATTATCAATGCCATATTAGCAAAATTCGTAGGTGATTGACGTGGTTATGAGTAAGAAATCGTTAAGTGGTCATAGTGAATTCAGTCCCTCTTAACGCCAAGAGTTGAAAGTTCAACAGTGTGTTTTTCCGACGCGCTGGATGCACTATGTTGGATTCTCAACACTCGGTTCAACACCGAGAGTTCAAAATCCAGTACACGATTAAATCCCGTCGCGATAGTTTTGGTCTGTAACTGTGGTCCATGAATATGTAGTTATCGCATATCTATACTAATATAAAGAGGTAAAGTTTGTGAGTTTGTGAGGTTGTAAGGGGTAATCTCTGGATCTACTGAAATGATTTTGAAAATTATTTTACCAATAGAAATTCACGTTATTTGTGAGTATCATAAGCTATATATGAATCCGAAAAATGAAAAGACTGGACTGGTTGGAGAAAAAACAGTCGAGTGAAAACGTTTCTTACGAACGCTGCCTTAACGACAAGAGATATATGATTGAGTTCTAGAGAAAAGTTGTAGAACTTAATAATGCCTATAAAAGTCGGTGAAAGCATATGTCTAACTTTTATGTTTAAGTCACAAAAGTAGTTTTTTTTTTATAAGAAAATTATTTGAATCGTTAGGTCATGTTTATTGGTCATATTATCAACAATTATGAATTTTTATCAAAATAAGTAAATTAATCGTCTCAAGTGTTTAAAACAAAAGACTTTTTCCTTATACTGCATATAATTTGGACGAATGGTTAAAGAGATAATACAATATAGGTATGAAACCGCGACCGTGTCGTAATCTATTGAGTGATATAAAAATGCCGCCCAACGAAGTGGGCACGGGTCAGCTAGTTTACTTATAATATGAAATGAACTTTTTAATAACGATCCATGAATTGTTTTCTATTTCTAACCAACGTGTAGCGCGTGATTTGACAAAAAAATCTTCTACATGGACTTAAAATGGCACTTTTATAATAGTCTTCTTCTATTTCTAAGCATAATCGAGCATCCATGCAAGCTTTTTTAATAAGCTAAATACTTTGCTCCTTCAAGTGTCTGTATACTACATACCGTCCGGTAAAATTCATGCTCTTGTGAGTACATTGAACTCACATGCTAGCTTTGATCGCTACTTTTATCTCGAAACATCTACATAGCGCTCCTTATCCTACTGGCGACGTTATTTGATATATTGCTTTGAAACTTTCAGAGAATTTTCTTTAATACTTATGTGCTTACGGCATGCATAGAGTTACTTCAAATTTAAAACAGATTCTTGCTTCAAATTTTTATTCGGTTTTTCTTCTCGGTGTAATCAGATAGAAAACACCGTTTAGTAGTTAGTAGTACCTTTTTTAAAATTGACGTGTAAAAATGTTTACTAATACCAATTGAAAATATAAACATTAATTTATTATTATCATTCATCAATGATTCATCAATCTCTTAATCGACTAAACAGCCAGGTGGGCCGCTGCCGGTACATCTTGGTCAGGTGGGGGTACTCCGATGAGATGCAGTGCGACTATGGAGCCACATCGCTAACTATGCCCTACCTCTTGTCGTGCTCCCTATGCAATTACACTTGCACTACGGAAGATCTTGGCAAGGCTAACGATTACGGTGTCGAAGTGGCAGAATTCTGATCGAAGCATGTTTAAAACCAACAACTGGAGTTATCGACATGACGAAGAAGAAGATTCATCAATTAAAAAGCAGTACTTACAGAGTAGTAAGTACTCGTAGTTGGGACTTGCAGGAGATACTCGAGACCTGTTCATATCGCACATCCAGCCACCTCGTCTAATAGTAGAATGAGCAACACCGTGGCTCTACGCCTACGAAAGAAATACATGGAGATTTCTCGTTAAAGAAAAAGTTTACCAGAAGGTGTCCTCAATACCGAATTTCGGTCATAGCGGCAAATCTCAACGGAGATTCTCTAGTCATCGGCGTAGAAGATATTAAAGTGCAAGATGTGTGTGCATAGACACAGGTGCACTCGCTCTTCCGTCACTCTCATAATCCGATGGGACGGCAATCCAACACGACCGGAGAGAGATCCGGCCCAGGACCAACGGCGTGACGTGCTTTTCGAGACACTATCACGCTACCAACTTCCAAACACTTTTACTAAGAAATTTCTAACGGAAAAATCCAATGACAGGAGGGAACAGGAGATAAGGAAGTACTATCGGATAAATCTTATAATGTGGAAAGTCAACAAAACGTGCTACGTCTCCTATACGATATGGTAGGTAATTTTTTCGTTCGCATCAAGTGTGACCGAATGAGGTGTTGAGCACGTTTCGGATACGGCGCGATGATGTCACGTCTTCGTTTATAACCCTCTTGGTGCCGAAACTGAGATAGCAATGTGCTAAAAGAAATATGGGGATTGGTTTTTTTATCAATTTATCTACTTACGTTCTTATTTTTGTTTCATTTTGATATTGTATTAAAATAATAAGGCTGCACAGTTGTTAAAAATTACTGACTGAATATTTGTGACTTCATTTATCACTAATTTTTAACCGACTTCAAAAAGGTCCCGGTCCACAATTGGTCTCCGGCCAATTGTGGATCAATTTCAAAAAGTCTTTTTAAACGGATGATAGGTACCACAACTAAAAAGGGAAAATTAAAAACTTTTTTTACTTAAATCACACAACCGACTTAAAAAAAGAGCGAAAATATGTATTATTGTACTATATGTAGTAGTATATGTAGTATTTGTACTCAAATATTTGAGTACAAATACACACCAAGTTTACTTTAAGTTTAGACTCTCAATAAAAACCATGCGTTGAAGATTGAATGTGGATGTAGAATATTCATTCTGCATTCACGGAATACACATTCAACACGACGGCTTTCTATTGTAACGTACGAAGAAAAGTATAAAACTTTTATCTACAAATCTGCGAAGAAGTGAAATACGACATTCGAATTTAGTCCCACCTTCATACTTGCGAGTAAGTGCATCGGTTTCCGACGAATTCACGTCTTGAATTGAGAAGTTGTTACCTGCCTCCGAAAGGAGACGGGAGCCGTGTTCAATTCATAACAAACTTTAACGTTTCGGGTGGATACTCAATACTGCCACTTTATTTACCAACGACTAAACAATATGTTTTACATTTATCGTGTTTCTTGAGTATACAGCGTGTATACTGAAAGTCTTCTTTACGAGAACAACAACGTAGCTAAATAGCTACGGCGCGGCGTAGGCTAATCGTGCTACGAATATACGAGAGCGCGTGGATGACGACAGATAATTATATGTAGGTAACCCAAGCTCATTGTATGTGAGTGGCTCGTAGACAGCGTAGCTAAATAGCTACGGCGTAGGCCTGTCGTGCTAAGAAGATAAACGACAGAGCGCGTAAGTTGCTGTTTACACTATGACATAATATTAGGAGAGATTATTTGATGTATTTTTAGTATTATAACCCAACATCATACATCACGCTTGTATTCCCCGAGATTTTAAAATAATGCAATAATAACAATGTTCTATTTTAAGTAACAAAAGAATTGGTTACCGACAGCCGAATGTCTGATTTTTCAAATAGAGTTACGTCAATGTTAGTTCAGTATGAACTTCATTCTATTATATAGTTAGATATTTCTAAGATAAGACACAAAGAAAGTAAATAATGTCCGTAAGTAATATAATTTATTTATTGTCTCTAAAAGGAATCAGTAAAGAGAAAGAAAGCATCTCAAAGTATACACTAAAGAGTTACGTGAGTCGCCGTAATAATATCCAACAGACAATTTTATAAATGTCTAAGATATTATAAAAAGCGACACGGTCCGTTGCACACTGACTCAAAAGTAGAATCTTTGTATTAATCTCTCTTTGAATCTGTCGACTTTGAATATACAATAATTTAAAAATGAAGAAACTATTACTTCTGCATTTTACTTGCCTTTCTGCAAACATTTGTAAGTTTTTGAACATTAAAAACGATTTGCGGGTTAGGCTTTGATAGTACCACAAAAAAAACGTGAGCAGTTGGGGGACCCCCATCAGGAATGAAGTTTCATAAAAAACTCTCGCACACACACTCACTTTTATGTAATAGAAAAAGGCAGAGAAAAATATCGACAACGTGACGATTTCTACCAGTCAGCTCCTACCGCAAGCCGCATTAAGGGGAATTTCATTCCAACAACTAAAATATTTTATAACAAAAACTCATCAAAGTTCTTTTAAAGCATACTATATTGCTCATCTATATTATATAAATCGTAGTTATACTATGAAAATGCTTACAAATAAGACTACTAAATTTTAAAAGTACGCGGCACGATATGTATCTACGTACCTACTCAAACTGATCTCCAAACATCTCGCTTAACTGCACACACATTCCACTCACAATTTATCACCAACTTAAAACGCCACAGAAAACATCATGAATAACCCAACGTGTCATGTTATAATAGAATGTAATGCTTTTCTTACGTTCACAAGAAAGCCAACACGACGTGGATATATCGCGTTCACGTTATCCAACACAGTGATTGACATTTGATTTACTGTACCAAGAAAATGTAAGAGAAGAAGAGAGAGAAAGAAATGATTTTGTTAATATAAAATCGTGTTATCCCACGGGACAAGGGAACATATTCGTAATCTCATACGACACAACAATAACATTAAGAAAAGCCCGAATCTGCAATATCCCGCGACACATCCACACACACCCTTGTCATTCAAAGTCCAGCCGACTGTAAAATTAAATTCACATTTCATTCCGTTCATTCTTTTTATATATTTTTTACTTTGCTTGTCTCTTGCAACAAAACGTAAATTCACATTTATATTAATTCTTTGTTAAATGTATAAGACCGAAAATGTTGTTGGGGAATACAATGGAACTAGTTTTTGGCGCAGCGAGATGAATTATAAACTTTCTGTTTAAATTACTACGTAAGGCTTTTTAGTTTGTGGTGATCTAGGTGGCAACTTGCTCCGCAGGTCTGCAGGTAGATATTTAATTTAAATACAAATAAAATGCCTTTGTCTTAAAATAATTACACACGCACCTACTGCTATTCAATAAGTTCTTTCAATTTTTATCCTTGTTCGTTTTCATTGACCAACGAAATCCCTGTGAACGAACTTTGTTCCATGTTTTATATCGCAATTGAACAATCAATCGTTATTACCCACTATTGGCTTCAAAGTGAACCAAATGAACAAGTAGGTAATTGGCATTGCTTAGCATTCCGCTCACGCCATGAGGAAAAACGCCAAGTTATACAAAAGCAAACGTTTTCCTTTTTGTGTTTTGTATAATACAATCATAAGTAAAAAGAACTGCGATGACAAAGCCTACTTTCCATTTGTTCTACTCAATTATTTTGATTAGAAAAACGTTTGTAGTTACTTTCTTTGATATTATGCGAAGTCACGAAGTAAATCTGTATTACATAGGTTCGTAAATAAAACTGTTTCTATTGTGATAAACGTTTTCATTAATTGCTGTAGGTAATACAGGATAATAACACTGTTCTTACTTAGATAATAATCATCAGTTAAAAAAAAAACATAGGAAAATATTTTTTTAGTTATTTCTACGAAACTCAATTCATTCGAATATCGCCGCCTATTAAGACCTATCTGAAATCTAATAAAATTAGATCCTTGATGAAGACCCGTACTTATTCTAAAGTCGTCTGTTCTATCTCGATTCTGGATTCATATCTGTCAGATTTTATGCTAATCTCGATTCAAATCTAGTTTTGAATGCGGGTAAACGGTATTACTAGTAATACCGTTTCTGGCCAATTTTGAAGTGAAATTTCTTGTCAACTGTAACTTGTGATTGGTTAAACTATACTTGCCTAGAAGAGCGGTTCCGTCATATTATAACTGCCGTCATGATATTCACCAGCAAAAACGCTCTGTACTTGGGCAGCCCCTATTGTGTGACCGGTGGCAATAAACGAATATACAAAATCAAAGACACCGACTTCCGTTCCAGTTACAGTTTTTGTTCACTTTGTAGTGTTTTATTTTGGAAGTCGGTTGTTTCAAAAGCCTTGGTTTCGTAGTCGTTTTTTTTTTTTTTGTAATAAAGTTTTTATTTTTCACTTTTAGCTGTGAACTCCACTCTAATACGTACTCGTATACTTTTATTAGCTAAGTAAGTAGAAGTGACAGGAAGTTATTATTATTAAAACATCAAGCAGTAAGTGGAAAAATACGTTTTATTGAAGCTAATTCAAATTTCAGGTACTCATCAAAACTTCACCAGTTATGTGAACCACCACCCTTTCAAACAAAATATTTTTTGAAGTGAAAACTTATTTATGTGCGTTGGGCATTTTTTGATATGGGAAAAAACAATTGAACTCGCGACACTGTTACCGACACCACTGACAACACGAACAACGTTTAACGTTTGTACATTGAACGTTGTTTAATTTTACTTTTCAAAAAATATTTCCCGACGATTCAAAAAATACACGCGTAATTGATCAAGTCTTCGCTTCTGTCGGCATTCCCGGAGTGCCACTGTTTTTTTTTTTCAAATCAGTTAATAAATTACTTAGTCTGGGGTAACAAACATTTAGAAAAGTTATTCGAAATGAGAACCTTCTCCTTTTTTCTCTGATTTCGGATAAAAATAACAGTGGTCAAGCAGTCACAGTAAATCGAGTAGACACTTAAATTAAAATGATGTGGTATACAGTAAGTATTTGAGTTCAGAAATTCACGTAATTAAAACATCGTTACTTATGATTAGTTTGTTTACCCTTTTTGCCCATAATTTTGTCCCGAACCACACCCGCATCATAATTTATTGTGTTTCTACTAAATTGGAAACATGAATGTACCCGTTACATGTAAATGAATTTGTTCTGTCTAACTAATGGCAGAGGTCTTTTAGATTTCTGGTGATTCTGTAAAGTGGGCTTCTAAACATTTGATACAATGAATTTTAGATAGATAATTAATTTACCTAAGTAATTTTAGGTAGGTAAAGAATATTACTGGAAACTCGACCGTTTGTTATACTTCTTCAATATTCGACTTTTGCAGTACCTTTTATTAATAAAAAGATTAATAAATGCTGAACATTACCAATTTAAAACGTATGGACAATCTGAATTTATGACCGACAATAACTTAACCCTTTTTAGAAAACTAGTCTTTGCCAGCGGCTTCGCCCACTTGTAAATCGAAAATTATTCCACGGGAACGTATTACAGGAACAAAAAGTATCCGATGTGTGTCGATCGGTGTGCCAAATTTAATCCAACTCCATGTACCCGTTGTTGCGTGATTAAGTGACAAACATCTAAATATCAAAACATACAAAGTTTCACAGTTATAATATTGGAGAGATCAGTAGGATTCCTAACCTAAAGTTTTCCATGGAACATGACAATGCCTTTAACAAAGTCAGTGCGCAATAACTTCTATGTTCGATATTGAGACTTACTAACCATTCTCGGATGGACATTGTTCGTAAACATTACGAGAACCCCCGGGCAGTTCATTAAAAGATAATGTTAATTAAAACGTAGTCAAAACACAGCCATCGAGGTGCTTTTGTTTGTCATCAAGCAAGAACAACAGGCTTAACAAATTGAATCATTAAAGGTTGAAGATCTCTGAACCCTGTACATTATATTTTAGTGAATGGTAGAATTATTGTTTTAACGTTAATATTATTAAATCAACAGTACAGATTATTTTGCCTTTGAATACTTAGACTGTGAAATTCGACTCGCGAACAAAACGTGATTTTATTCAGTTGAGTTACCGTTCGACTTTGAAACTAGTCGGGGATTCAAATAGTCCAATAAAGTAAGACATTAGATAATGGTAGGCATTATCGTATCTCATAATCCTACTAATATTATAAATGTGACGGTTTGGATACTCAATCACGCAAAAACGGCTGAACAGATTGGGACGAAATTTGGCAAACATATAGTTTACTATCGGGATTAAGACATAGGATACCTTATATCCCGGTAATACGTTCGCATAGGATAATTTTCGACCTCCACAAGCCACTGACAAAAGCTAATTTCAATATGTCTTGGTCGTTCCTACCTGAAAATAAAATAAATATAGAAAATATTTTTTTTTCGGACCACTAAAATCCATAAAATGTTAGTAACAGTTTTGCCTAAAACACTAATGTTAGCAACTTAATCTAAAGACAAATGAATAAGAAGACCACTTAACAAGTAAACATACCGGTTCCTGTAACTGAACTGTACAGAATTTCAGGAAGCTAATTATGTCATTTACTCGTATCTGATTTGGTAAATAGCCCCGTCGTGAACAGCAAAAACTGGCGTAAGCGCAGATACTGAACTTAGCATAATGTAAAGCGCCCCTACTTACAAAGTCTTTATTTAGCAACGTCTGCCGCATCCTAAATTCCCTGATAAGAATTTGTAAAGCCTCCCAAATAAGAGAGAACGAGTTAATCGCTAACTCGAGCCTCCTAAAAGCAAAGCCTTGAAACAAAACGGTCCTAAATCAACTCGGAGACAAACACAAAAGGTTTTTACTATAATTATAATGATTAAGAAGAATAATATTTTCTGTCTAATTTGGTAATAATGTAAGGCAGTTACATATTTCTAATTCATTTGGGCTCGATTTTGATAAAAAGTTAAAATATTGTAGTTAGTGCGCATTTTACGGAATCTGAAGATTTTTAGTGGATGGACACACTGATATTTGGGCTGGTTCATAAATTTAATGTCGCTCTGAGCGCTTTGGAGCAGGCTTTGCTCGGAATTTCTTTAAAGGATAAAATCAGGAATGAAATTATCCGGAAAAGAACCGGAGTCACTGACATAGCTTGCAGTGTAAGCCGAAGGATCGATGGCCGGTGGAGCAGACGAGTCCTAGAGTGGAGAGCGCGTATCGGCAAGCGTAGTGTGGGACGCTCCCCAGTTAGATGTCCAACGTCCTTAAAAAGTGGATGGGATAAACTGGATGCGGAAGGCGGAGGATAGAGCTTTGTCGCGCAACCTGGGTGAGGTCCACGTCCAACAGTAGACACGATCTGAATTCAATACTAGATATAGTTAATGGCGGAATAGTGACTAAATAATGATATGATTGCATGTCATGGATCATAAGCAGCCTATAGGGTTCCCACTGCTGGGACACAGGCCTCCTCTATGTGAGAAGGCGTGGGCTGTAATCCACCACGCGGGCTCAGTGCGGGTTGGTAGATGTCATAAGTCTTCGATTTTTTGGTTCTAGGTCATGTCGGTTTCCTCACGATGTCTTCCATGTATATCATGGATAAGAATAAGAAACTATTTGGTCAATGTCATTTTAATTTGGGCTCTAGCTCATTATCGAACATAATAGTAACAATCTTCAACGGGAAAGTTGCTTATTAAAAATCTAATGATGCAGCTTTAATTTTTAGCTATTTCTTATAATTTCACGTTTCAGTAATATACGAATGTCTAGCCTACCTACCTACCAGAAATGCCTCTTTTCCTAGGTTTCTCCTTTCCTTTTTAGACTTAACACCGACTCCAACGCATTTGGTAAAATGTTGGGCAAATGAATGAATATTGGGATACCAACTCACGCCTATTTCAAAAGTCCACCCCAATGTTTAGATAACGATTCCCGGAGCACATAAACATCAATTTGTTGTAACTTGTAAGCGATTGACTTAAAGTTTTGATGAATTTGTGTAAGCAATACAAGCATGTTTCGCTCAAAGCCAAAGTGAATGCCCCTTCCGCTAGACCGCTCCGCTTAATAACATCAAGTTTCAGTTGAAATTGCGTCAGTTGGCAGTGGCCAAAGTTCATAACCGACACCAAAAAACATTGGGAAGTTACTTCGGTTCAATATTACGATAGCTGTGTAATATTGAGACCCTTTGAATAAATAATTATCCTTATTAATGGTGTTTGAGAGAAATTTTGTTTACTTTGTCGTTCTAAAATATCTACACAGCATACAGATAAACCATGTCTTGAATATAAAGATAATCTTCCTGTTTTATGCAGAAGTAGTTTCCCTTCTGAAGATAATGAAATAGCGAGAGAAAGTTAAATATTAATTAATTACTCAATTACCATGGAGATTTGATCACGCTCCGGCTTTTCCGCAACTTTTTCCTACTCATACTAGAAAAGCGGGTCAGTAGACCAAGGCATCAAGGCGTAAAAATGTTAAGTTTTTATAAAAAGTTTGCTATTGTTTCAATTATCTTAAATTCTGAGACTCAATTCACTTAGCTCAAATATAGTTAAATTGAGAATAAAGGCGGAGGAAATACCTACTTTCATAGCAAAATACATAATGTTTGTCTATCATGCGTTTAATCTTTAATTAATATTGTTTAATCCTTCATTCTATAGAATCAAAGTAATTGCAAAAACTGTAATTATGAAGAAGAAATTTTAAAAGTTAAACGCAATTTTATTCCCCAGGTTATTTTACTTGGTGTGGCTTCCCCTGGCTCGCGGTTTCATTCCCCTGCCTTTTCTCAATGTAGACTCTTTGTAAGCGGTGTTGGTGTTGGTTGCAGTTCCCGATATCTACTGATGCGGTTGCTGAGGGTTCTATTTTTTTCTTTTGTTTATAGCAACTCATTTTGAATGCAAGAAGCCACAACTTCATTAACGTTGGTTTCTGGAAAACTCTTCGTTATGATTTTGTGTATATTATGGTGCGTACAGATTAAATAAAATCAAGTAACTGTGTGAGCACCAGACGATCGACATGGTATTTTTGGTAGATTGCCACTGTGTATCGTTTTTGTTGATCGATAAATCAAGAAGTCATGATAGATATTAACAAAGGACAAAAGGATCAATTAAATCAGACAAATAGACTTTGACAGATTTTATTGATCGTCAAAACTCAGCATTTCAAGGGACAATAACGATGGTTAAAATATTGTGTAAATCTGTAGGCAATTTAATAGACAAAACTTAGTAGGCATCCATAGTCCATACATTTTAAACAAAGATAGCTAACGTTCATCAGACAATTCCTTTCGACATTGAGAATTAATTTAGATAAGAATTTTGACCTCCTTCATTGATTAAAGCAAAGGCAAAAGTAAATTGGTTGAAACCTTTAGTTATTATTTTAGAAAATAGACGCTACATTTAGGTTAGATGATCGTTGGTGACCCTTGTAGGAAGTCTGTGGTATGTCAATACCTATCTTCCACGTGTCGATGGCCGTAGGTATCTTATTTAGGTACCTTATATCTATTGAACTGTCAGAGAACCTCCTATCCAGGCTTACTGGCCAGTTACTGTGGCCAACATGGAAAACCTTATAGCTAAGTAGGCCGCAGCAAGGACAACCTCCACAAATGGGGCCTCCGGAATGGCGCAGACCTTCGATATGTGGCGTCTACCAAAGACAATGGCTCAACTACAACCTCCGCATACCTGACACTCGCACATGTAAGGACCTAATGACTGCATCAGCGAGCAGCATTTGCGCTGCTGAGGTTTGGGCCAACCAATAAAAAAGAAAAAAGAAACTATAGATACTTATGTATATGTTCGTATTCGTAATTTTTTCCGTTGACACGCTAAAGCCCTCCTACCCACCTACCGGCGGCACAGCCGGCGGGTTATTGCCTTGATTGTATGCTGCAGGCGTTATTAGGCCGCCGGTACCTACTTGGCGCAGGATCCGAGTATGCCGCTGGCCTTGTTGGCAGCAAGAAGAAGAATAACCATCGAAAAGTTTAACAGCTGTTACCTGATACTTTTTGCAATAACTTAAGATAATAATTATCACGTCTGTATTCCCCATTAAGGTAGGCAGAGCATCTATAGATACACACCTACATTTGCATAGAGCACGTATTTGCATTAGCATTTTTTACTTGATTAGATATATCAAGATCGGTATTATTTTGACTGTTTATTTTTCTTAAAATAAAGTTTAAAAATATCATTTTTATAATGTCTAATAAAAAACATGTTTCCTATGCTGTGCTTTACTAACATTCTGTCCCAAAGTAGGGTTGCCATCTGTCCGGGTTTCCCCGGATTTGTCGTAGTTTAGAGGGCATCCGGGGTGTCCGGGCGGGGCTTCATTTGTAGTCCGGGTTTAAAAATTATAAATCTTGGCCCCCCGCGACACACGCACTGTGCCCGCACGCCGCGATCAACCGACGAACGTAATACAATTCTGTTTTGTTAGGCGCGAATTACACAGATACGTAAGGTGAAGTACGCAGTAAATTTTATACGAAAACGTTTAAAAGTGGCATCATGCCTTAGGTACATTTAAAATTATGATAAAAGTAGACGACTAAATTTAATTTTAAGGTCTGAAAATAAATAAAAAGGTGATTTTTATAGGTTATAATAGTTTCAACCGTTTTTTATTACACTGACTGTGTTTGAAAAACCTGTTGACATGTCCGGCTTCTGGGCTATAAAATCCGGGGTTTTCGCGCATCTTGTCCTGGTGGTCAAATTTTAGCGATGGCAACCCAAAGTGTTATTAATGTTTTACAAACAAAGCATCATCAGCCTTGAATGCTCCCACTGCTGGGATTTAGGCCTCCTCTCGGTGATAGGGAGTGGCCGTGATCCACCACGTCGACCCATTGCGGGTTGGTAGATGTCACATGTGTTTGAATTTTTGGTTCTAGGACATGCCGGTTTCCACACGATGTTTTCCTTCACCGTTTTGAGAGCAGTGAATAAATAATTTACACAAAGTAACTGTCTGGGGTTGAACCTACGACCTACAAGTCGTAAGTCGCTACTGTTAATTAATATATACTAACTTAACAAGTTCTGCCGGCTAGTATTTGTGTGTATTAAATAAATATCGTCTCGTGGACAATAATGTTTATGGTCAGTTACAGTTCTGTATTCTGTTCTGCTCTATGGAATAAACCTCCTCTCATTGTTAAAGCTAGCACGTTGTTTTATTTAAAATTACAATGCAAAGGAAAAACTCCCAAAATAACAAACCCGAATTTATCCAGGTCCTCGTAACAAAAACCCACGTGTTTATGGATGTGTCATTTGATTCCTCACAGAAAAGTACTGTAAGCGAGCCAATGTCTTGTTAGGCGTTCTCATAAAATTCTCAGTGGATTCATAAAATATGTAATTTGATCAGGATCAGTACTAGCGTCCGTGTCCCCTGGGTGAAACATATCGGCCATCGAGATACATTGGAAATAGAATTGTCTGAATGCCACTCTTGAGGTAACAATGTCTTGATCTATATAACGATACATAAGAAGGGATCATTGAACGATTTCTATTGAAAAAGTAGCCTTTTTGTATCTCAAAATCCGAGATATTTTCGTTACGAGATTATTTATTGTGAAATAAGGAAATCTGATACAATAAATGAATAATGAAGCATTGAAAACAGGAAAATTGGACTAATGTTATAATGGACGTAGGATTTTATTTATTCTTATCGTAAATTGTTTTTGAGATTAATAAATAAAGTCGTCATTAATTATGATTTTTATTTTTGTTTTTCATTTGTTTAGTAAATTAGTGGATCGTAGAGAATTAGTGGATCCTCGTTGGACCAGGAGTTTATTTATGAAATATTTACAGGAAAATTGCATGAATATTTCACAATCAGCCAACAATGTTCCCACTGCTGGGACGAAAGCCTCCTCTCGATGAGAGGGAGTGGGCAGTGATCTACCACACGGCCCCAGTGTCTCTCGGTATGCCACATGTCTTAGAATTTTTGGTTCTAGGACATGCCAGTTTCCTTACGATATTTTCCTTCGCTACCTTAAGTGCGGTGGTAATGACATTAGTAACACAAAGAAAACCGCTTGCCTGGCTTTGAACTCACAACCTACAACTCGTATGTCTGAGCCGATGCCACTGGGCCACCACACGCTCTAGAGTATAGATATAGATACATGATTATCTTCACACACTATATGAAACAACAACGGTTTATTTTTTGAATTACCTAAGTACCTTGCTAATGGTAGCTCGCAAATAGGTACCTAAAAATTCTTAATTATATCAAAAGTACCAAAACAATTACCATACGGGTCGACACCACTTAAACAAAGCTACGGCTTTGTTTAAGTGGTGTGCTAATTATTCAAAAATATAATTTCAGTATTCTAAAACAGAGGCACAAACAATGTTACGTTTGTAAAATAAATAGTCAACTTAAGTGTAATTTTGTTCCCAGTTTTACTAACAGAACTTATGCTAATTGGGCAAAAAAGTACAAAAACTTGTATGCAAAAATTGTTTTAAAGTGCCATAACGGTTGCAGGATATGTAAGCGGTAATACTTCGCTAACATCATAATTTTTGCCAAAAGCCTTCCGTGCAATGCGACACTAGACTAAACTTTTAACATTATTTTTCTCTGGACGGACAGTGATTTTAGAACCAAAACGTGTATGTTGTGTGAAATTCAACGATACTTGACTGCGAGTATCTTTTTTTTTTTTTTTTTTTTTTTTGGGTGGGAAATCATCAAATGACTTCTCCTGCTGAGTAGAGCAGGAGGGCGTGTCAGACTTTTACTGACTAAAACCCACCCGTGTTCCCTCAGTAGCCCGTATGCCAGGGGCTGTGGTATCTCTTTCGAACAAACCCGCACCCCTGGCAGGCATCGGCCCTTGTGGACCCCACCGGTGGTTGCTGACATCTTTGACGGCGCGCGTGTGGAACACAACGCGCCGTCAAAGATAACGTAACCCTCAGCCGCGATGCCTCCCATACGACATCGCGGCCCACCTCAGTTGCGGTGCACCTCACCGCAACCTACCTTTTGGCCGCTACGTCGTCGGCTTTGAGGCAAAAGCCCTGACGAGCGGCCCCACCTTTGGGTTCCTCTTGGCTTCACCGTGGCCGGCATCCACGGTTACTGAGCCCCCCCGCAACGACAATGCGGGAACCCACTCGGGGGGGTGACTGCGAGTATGAAGCCCGTTTTTGTAAAAGTATTAATAGTGTCTTTTGATCGATAAGTACAGTTAGTATATACAAACAATTACAATTGTGACTTGAGTAGGTATACGGATACTTAAAGACTTCTGCAGACAGGCACGACGTGACTCTAATTAAACAACTAATCTGAAAACTTATTTAAGGAACCTTTAAGTTAGTTGGTTGGTTTATTTCCCTGACTTTAGATTTATGTATTACAATCCAGAGTCTGGGTAGGAGTACAATATAGGGCCTACCTATACAAGGCTAGATACACAAGACATTTATAACAACATAACTAGCAATATGTGTGTGTACATAGGCCGCAAGTTAGTGGTAGCAAAACCAGTATAAATTGGCCTCATATTATATTAAAACTCCGTACTACGTCAGGCCAGTTTGTAATACAGGGTTATTGGAAAAACACCAATAACCTCTTAAGAGGTAATTGTACATAATAACAAAAAAAAACTGCTGTTCCCTACATTTTGATGAGTTATACGAACATAAATGTAAGGAATAGCTGATATTTTTTCGCGATTTTTAAGTTTGGTCCCATAGTAATAGTTGTTCATAATGATGAGTATACCTCTTAAGAGGTTGTTGGTGTTTTTCCAATAACCCTGTTTATGTTATCACCGAGGTGTGCAGTTGGATCTACATCGCTGCCTTTGCTTTCGGTGAATACAGGCATCATGTAATGTCATGTTAAACTAAAGCCACGTCAACTGCCAACAAACTGAACACTACAAGACAGTAATGAATACCTTCTGCCGGCAGCTGCATAACAATTTGGTAATAGCGGAGCTTGGTCAGGGCAGACGATGTCCGTCAGTGTGCACTCCTATACAAATTACATGCGAACTTTCTCTTTGACGTGGTCGGTACACATACCTTTTTGAATACTGCGGCGTGTAGTCTCGGCTTTAGTTAAACAACAAACTTCGTATAACTTCGGAGTTACGTAATGTTGACTTTGTATGAAAAATAAGTAGCATGGCACAGTTACATACAGTTATTAGGATTATGTTAGGCTACCGGAGGCTACTACGAAATAACGAAGAAACCTGGTACGGTAATCTAAATTATAAGTTTTCTTCATAATTTCTACCCGAGATTCAATCAAAACGCCTTTTCAGTTAGAACTTGTTATTAACGCCTCAAACGATCTTAACTTTTGGCACATTAATCTTTTTAGATCATGGAGGCAAACATTACTTACCTACTTTTAAATTCAAGCCAGCAACATCAATTTATTTTTTTTACAGAAGAAACCTTGTCATCACCACTATCACTTTTGCCTATATTAAATTCAACGTCAAGTTCCGAATTTTGGAAATCTCTACGTAGAATGCCAGTACACGGTACGGTAGATTCATTAATAAAAAATTGGTATGACACATGTCAAAAGTGACAATTCGTGAAAGGGTGGATTTTCACGCGAATTTGCCTTCATCAAAAATCTGAACGCATAGTGCCCATGCCATGAGTTTATTTAGTGTGACACCGGGATTTTGGTCCAATTTTTACTGTGTGTGTTTGTTTTGTTTCTTAACCTAACCTGAGATCCCCCCCGAGTGGGTTCCCGCATTGTCGTTGCGGGGGGGCTCAGTAACCGTGGATTCCGGCCACGGTGAAGCCAAGAGGAACCCAAAGGTGGGGCCGCTCGTCAGGGCTTTTGCCTTAAAGCCATTGACGTAGCGGCCAAAAAGTAGGTTGCGGTGAGGTGCACCGCAACTGAGGTGGGCCGCGATGTCGAATGGGAGGCATCGCGGCTGAGGGTTACGGGCTGCGGTAGAGGAGGAGTGCCGGTGCTTCTGAGCAGCGCTCTTCCCTTCCGTGGCCTGGACGGGGCCGCCACCGTTTGATGGCGGACGCGGTGGGGCCGCAGGGGAAGAGGAGTGTCGGTATAGCGTCAGCCGCTCTCCCTATCCACTGCGGCCGAAAAGTGGTAGACGGGACGGCGCGTTGTATTCCACACGCGCGCCGTCAAAGATGTCAACAACCACCGGTGGGGTCCGCAAGGGCCGATGCCTGCCAGGGGTGCGGGTTTGTTCGAAAGAGATACCACAGCCCCTGGCATACGAGCTACTGAGGGAACACGGGTGGGTTTTAGTCAGTAAAAGTCTGACACGCCGTCCTGTTCTACTCAGCAGGAGAAGTCATTTGATGATTTGCCACCCAAAAAAAAAAAAAAACCTAACCTGAGATTCTAACACTATAATTTTTTTTATCATGACGGATTACAATTCCCCAATAGAAAAATATGATTTAGTATAAATTTTATTTTCAGCTAAAATATTTCGTGGTTTCGAAAATACTGAAACTTTGTTTGAGAAACATTAAGGCGACAAAATGTTTAAAAAAACAAGAAAAATAATCTCAAAAACAAGATTAAGGATTGAAATATGCCCGTGTCAGAATAATGGGGATATATACATTTATAAGTGTGTACATTTAAAACAAATATCAAGCTTTGAATATCAGAATGGTTACTGCTTATTTACTGTATATGCAGGTTCTTATGAATATGGTTTGTAGGGAAAGGATTTCATGAAGTAAAGCACAGAAAGACAAGACCAGACATTTATTTCAGTTAGGCTTGTCAATATTGAATCAGAAAGCTAGTCGTCCGTTCCAAAACTAGGTCTTCATGGAGAAGAAGGACAAGAAACTCCATGGAAACAGTATTGAAGTATTTCATCAACACATCTCTTACATTACTATGAATTATTATTTTCCTACATACATTTAATTTCAACTCTTGGACCATTGTCCAAGAGAACTTAGAATTATTATAACATTGCTATTACATTATTACAATAGCTAGGAATAGAACATGAATATGATTGTTATGATTTAAAACATTAGGAAAACCGACTATAATATAACTTGTACAACAACATTTTTATAATAAGCAATAATTATTATATAATATCAAATTACTTAACTTACATGACATCTGGTTGATTTATTCCACACAACAACGGCACTAGGACTAACCTCCTGAACATCTACCAAGCAACTGACCCAATAACGTTATTTTTAATCCTTTTTATAACTTCCCAATGTCAATTTACATTAAACAACTACCGCCATTTTGAACAAGCTACAGAACGTCACTCATTTGGCTTAATAACTTCTAACACAGATTAATAAACAAAGGTTATGTAGTAAAACCGTTAGAAAACATTTTATGGTAATTAAGCAATTTAATAAGAACTGATTCGTAATTTAAGACACTTAAAAGTATCAATATGAACTGCCAGTATTGTGCTAGTCAATTGAATCAGTCTATTTATTATTTTAAGTAATACTAGAAAACCCAAATATATTACAAGTGTAATTAAATACTACGTAATCATTTATAGTAACAACATCCAAGTTATTTTCACAAATTGAGACCGTTATTTTTGTAAACTAGTCAAATTAGGTACTTCTGCACTTGTTCAAGGCTTCGTCAACGTGACAAATGACATTATCTACCAAACAATAATAGATTATCAAAATGAACAATCTAACACGGCCAGACTGACAAGTACTTCGTTCTCGAAGTACCTATGAATCCACCGTCTCACAAAAACAACAGCACTTGATAGTTGACCAGTTAAACTTACACATTATATAAAAGTATCAAATCAAAACCTAAGGTAAAGTATATTTAAACAGGTATTATTAAAAACTACTTAATCATTATAAATTTAAGTAATTTTTGCAAGTCAATACAGTTATTTCCTGTGAATACTATCTTGTCAAATTAGGTAGGTACCTCAAGGCCTCGTTAATGTGACCGATGTCATTATCCAACAAACAATACTTATTATAATATCAAAATGAATGATCGAACACGGCCAGACTGAAAATACTTCGTCCTCGAAGTACCTATTAATCCTCCTTCTCACTAAAACGACAGAACTTAATAGTGACCAATACAACAAAAATTTATACATTGTTTCTCATTTTATGTGCTCCGGGCATATAACAATTTATCTGTCTACATATTGATACAGTTTTTTTTTGTTTTTACCTCCCTAATGTCGTATAAACATTTAACTATTTTGTCATAACTATTAACGTAAGGGTATAATTAAGTTCACAAAAGAATTGTTCAGTAAGTCATTCATGTTTAACAGCTGCATCGCAGCACTGACCAGTGATCATGAAAATAATTCGAATAATTCATCGTTCGGTCAATCTGACAATAATTATTGAACACTATTCAATAAACACATTTTCTATTAACAATTTCATACTTTTTGACATGGCCACTCCGAACAATACTTTTACATTGGAAGTAATAACTTTTAATAACACCTAACAAGAAACCAAAGTATAGTGAATTATTTCAAACAAGTTAATCTTAAGGAAAATCTTAGTTTTGTACATGGGTGGTACTCGGGTGGTGCCCTATATAATGTGAAGTACCTCAATTTTGTATTATGTTAAATTTAATAGCTCAATTTTTTTATAATTATTAATTTTACAAACATAGTTTTAAGTTTTGTTTTTTTACTAACAAGTTATGGAATGTAATAATGAATTCTGAATTAAAATAATGAATAATAATAATAACCATGTGATATCACAATGAATTAGTTCTAGCAAAAGGGTGTTTTTAGATTGACTTCTACTTAATTGGATGTCAGTATCACATACCATTCTTTATTTATTGTTTGTTTCAGCTGTAAGTCATCTATTGTTAATTAGTAAATAAATAAAAGAAGCCACGCCCTCCAATAAATTGTGCAAGTGGTGTTGGTGACTTTGGACCGGAGTAGATGGAGAATGACTGTCCGCTTATCCAGTGACCACGATCTTCAGTAATGAGGGACTCATTGAATTACCTTTACGACGATAAATAAAGTACCAACTATTTATTCCGTCTTTCTGCTAAGACTTGGTATATTTCGTTTTCGTTAAAATTATCTCCGAAATAATTTTGTAAACATCAGAACCTTACACAAGTACCCAATTTTAAATTACCGTGACCACTAAAATAGCATTTATATAATTCTCAAAAAACATCGATTATAAATTACTTGTTACACTCACATTCAAAATATGTTCGTTAATTTAATTTATCTATTCTGTAATAATCTATACCAATAAGAATAATAAAGAGGAAAGATTTGATTGTTTATTTTTTTGTTTGTTTGTTTGCATTGAATAGGGTCCGAAATTACTGAATCTATTTGAAAAATTATTTCACTGTTGGGAAGCTACACTATTCCTGGGTGATATAGGCTATATTTTATCCCCGTATTCCCACGGGAACGGGAACTACGCGGGTGAAACCGCGGAGCGCTGCTAGTTCAACAATAATTTCCAATTTCACGATAGAACAGCTTTACAGATTCAGCATTTTATATTTGTTTGTAAAGTCAATTAGCGCAGAATTATATTCAGCCATCATTTGATATTTCAGACCGAATTAATAACGTGACACCGTAAGCGTCATTTGTTTTTAAATATTTTCTTTTTATTTCATAAAATAGCCAGGTTTTTGAAAATAAAAGATTTGGGTGATTTTAACTCGACAGTAAAGGTACGTACTATTTCGATTGGTGTTATGTAAATTAATAAATTTTCTTATGCGAAAATCTGCTCAGTACCGTATTTTTAAGAGGTGTGATACATCTTGATTTGAAAAGAAAAGAATTTGTAAACTGAAGAAGAATAACAAATCACACCGTACCGAAAAAATATATAGTAAAAGCACATCCAAACCAATATTACAATTTAAATTCACTATACGTTGGTCTATTAAGATAAAAGAATTATCCATCATCGTAATATACAATCCATGTCCAATTGTCCATGTACCGTTTGAACGTTTGGTCAAACTGAAATGCACCAAAATCATCATCACAATGCCAATAAATCTGAAAATAACCTTTCACAGCCATGCTGAACTGTACTTGTCTCAAAAGCAATAAGGGGAATATTTATATTGTTCTCATTGGTCTATGACCCAAGTGATGTTAAGGCCCCACCTGCTGTACGTGAGTTAGTTAACACCAGGCCTGTGACCCCAGCAGCAATTATTCCATTAGTCTATGACCCAAGTGATGTTAAGGCCCCACCTGCTGTACGTGAGTTAGTTAACACCAGGCCTATGACCCCAGCAGCAATAATTCCATTGGTCTCTGACCCAAGTGATGTTAAGGCCCCACCTGCTGTACGTGAGTTAGTTAACACCAGGCCCATGACCCCAGCAGCAATTATTCCATTAGTCTATGACCCAAGTGATGTTAAGGCCCCACCTGCTGTACGTGAGTTAGTTAACACCAGGCCTATGACCCCAGCAGCAATAATTCCATTGGTCTCTGACCCAAGTGATGTTAAGGCCCCACCTGCTGTACGTGAGTTAGTTAACACCAGGCCTGTGACCCCAGCAGCAATTATTCCATTGATTTCACAATAAAATCAACCTCTAAATTGCAACTTATCAAAGTCAAAGTCAACGTCAAAATCAAAGTCAAAGTCAAAGAATTTATTTCAAAGGCACTTAAAAGGCACTTTTGAACGTCAGTTGTACCATTTGCATTTTTTTTAAGTTGGTTCATTTCAGTTTAACCAAACTAAGTTACTAAGTTTTTCTGTCTCTCAAGTCTCATCGCTGTGAGCATTGGAAATTGAAATCGAATATAACACAATTTTATAATTATGTCTTTCAATAAAAATTTAAAAGCTAATTTTTAAAAATCATAAATAATACAAACGTCATGAGGAAATAGAAAGAAAATTGCATTAAGTACATACTCTACTAAAGTCATAAAAAAGTATAACTATAAATTCGGGGTTTATTACCACATCCGAAAATATTTTTTTACCATTCTTATTCCGTTATGCAATTATTTAAAAAAAAAATGAACTACCTTAGGCATACACAGCTGTTCGTGATACGTTTCCGAGGCTACTACTGAATAAGCTAGAAAGTATCAACAACTTTAAGATCCATAGTGTAATCAAATTGATTTTATTGCCACTTGAATTTCAGGTAAGTCGTGGCGCAATTTGAAATTTATCAAATCGAGTTTTACATGTAGGTACTAAGTATTTTTTTTCTTTTTTTTTACTTCTCTTTTGTGGAAATTAATTAGCAAACGCAGATTAGATGGTTGTATATTTTTTTTATCATGACAAGGAGAAAGACAAATTAAATTGCATTTAGCATCTTTAAACTTATGAAGTTAACTGATTTAATCAATTTATTTACCCGGTAACCTAATCACAAGTGTTTATTGTACAAAGCAATTAGTTAGGTATGTATCACGGAAGAAAGTAACTTTGTTCTTGTATCATTTAAGAATGTCAAAATTACTATTTTGCTTCCTCTCTCTTTCCTCAAACTATTGTATCCTCTGATTATCTTTTAAAGTAATCGGTTCAATGATACATAAGTAATTAACAGTAAAAACATACTAATAAATGCTCGATAAACAATAGAAATGATATAAAAGTATTTCGCAATACTTAATCTTTCAATTTATCATCGTATCCATTTGTAAATATTAAACAGCCTCTAAGGGCCTTACCAACTTAAGCTACTTCTTATTCCTGGAAAGCTTCCCGATACTTCTCACAGCAGCTGAGGTTCCAGTCTCGAAGCTCACATAGTAACTTGCAGCTCCGCAGCTCCGATGTCAGGGGCAGCGGGATGTCATCATTATGGTGCGAGTGAAGTCAGCGTCCCGCCAACGGTTTTCAAAATATCGTCAGCAGCTCGAACATTGATCATGAAAATAGAAAAATAAAATGCATTAGTAAGTGGTTTTAAAAGGCCAGAGAGCTATCCCACTTCTGATGTCAGAATAATGGGGATATATACATTTATAAGTGTGTACATTTAAAACAAATATCAAGCTTTGAATATCAGAATGGTTACTGCTTATTTACTGTATATGCAGGTTCTTATGAATATGGTTTGTAGGGAAAGGATTTCATGAAGTAAAGCACAGAAAGACAAGACCAGACATTTATTTCAGTTAGGCTTGTCAATATTGAATCAGAAAGCTAGTCGTCCGTTCCAAAACTAGGTCTTCATGGAGAAGAAGGACAAGAAACTCCATGGAAACAGTATTGAAGTATTTCATCAACACATCTCTTACATTACTATGAATTATTATTTTCCTACATACATTTAATTTCAACTCTTGGACCATTGTCCAAGAGAACTTAGAATTATTATAACATTGCTATTACATTATTACAATAGCTAGGAATAGAACATGAATATGATTGTTATGATTTAAAACATTAGGAAAACCGACTATAATATAACTTGTACAACAACATTTTTATAATAAGCAATAATTATTATATAATATCAAATTACTTAACTTACATGACATCTGGTTGATTTATTCCACACAACAACGGCACTAGGACTAACCTCCTGAACATCTACCAAGCAACTGACCCAATAACGTTATTTTTAATCCTTTTTATAACTTCCCAATGTCAATTTACATTAAACAACTACCGCCATTTTGAACAAGCTACAGAACGTCACTCATTTGGCTTAATAACTTCTAACACAGATTAATAAACAAAGGTTATGTAGTAAAACCGTTAGAAAACATTTTATGGTAATTAAGCAATTTAATAAGAACTGATTCGTAATTTAAGACACTTAAAAGTATCAATATGAACTGCCAGTATTGTGCTAGTCAATTGAATCAGTCTATTTATTATTTTAAGTAATACTAGAAAACCCAAATATATTACAAGTGTAATTAAATACTACGTAATCATTTATAGTAACAACATCCAAGTTATTTTCACAAATTGAGACCGTTATTTTTGTAAACTAGTCAAATTAGGTACTTCTGCACTTGTTCAAGGCTTCGTCAACGTGACAAATGACATTATCTACCAAACAATAATAGATTATCAAAATGAACAATCTAACACCCGCAGGTGGACATTAACGTTAAAACCATCCTTTGAAAGTTTTAGAGAGGTTACACCCTTTGCGAGCTGAGATGTGCCCACTCCACCCTTCTTAACGTCTGTGCCATATTTTCGAGACATTTTTGGGTCGTTGAGATAAAATCTTATTTAGTCAAGTTTTCCGTGGACATGAAATATGTTCCATTGATTGAAGAAAATCTTACCCAAAAGTGTTCGAGAAGTTTATAGTGTCTATCTGTGTCTCTCTGTCTTGCAAAGTGGTTGTAATATTAATTTTTGTTCGATTGAAAACTAAACAAAAGCTAGTCTTTATTTACCGTCTATGTCAAATATTGACCATCGTCTTGTATTTAAACTTACATAACATTTATGTCTTAAGGCTCAAACAGGTGTGACGTAAATCTCGTAGAACAATTTCTATGCAAAACTTCATGAGAATTGTTCTACAAGTGTCGCGTCGCGCTAGTCTGAAGAAGCCTTTAAGTCGACTACCATATATCAATCTACCAAGCCTTTTCTCAACTATGTTGAGGTCGGCTTTTTTTTTTTTTTTTTTTTGGGTGGGAAATCATCAAATAACTTCTCCCGCTCTGGGTGGAGCAGGAGGGCGTGTCAGACTTTTACTGACTAAAACCCACCCGTGTTCCTTCAGTAGCCCTTAAGCCAGGGGCTGTGGTGTCTCTTTCGAACAAACCCGCACCCCTGGCAGGCATCGACCCTTGCGGGTCCCATCACTTTTTTGTGCTGACATCTCTTTGAGGCGCGCGTGGAACACAACGCGCCGTCGACTTGGGCTTGGTCCTTACCGGACAGCGAGCTACCCATTACTCGCCGTCCGCAAGCCCATGCCTACGGTGGCCGGAAATCGGCCTGGGATTCCCGACGCCCAGGGCGTCTCCGTATCCTGCGGCGGCTGGGGTCGCGAGGGCGCATATGCTGCCTCTCCCTCACGTGCGCCGCCTCCCTCTTCGCGAGCATCACTGCTTCGCTGAAGGAGGTGACGGCTCCCCATGCCCTCTCGCTCCGTACCATGGCCTGGACCAGGGCCGGACGCGAGAGATCGCCGCCGCCGATCGCCTCCACGAGGACACGGCGGTGCTCCGCCCAAGCAGGGCAGACCGCCACCGTGTGCTCCACCGTGTCCTCAGGGCGATCTTCGCAGTGGAAACACCCGGGCGTTTCCTCCCGCCCTATCCGAAACAGGAACCTCCCGAAACAACCGTGTCCGGTGAGGACCTGCGTCAGGCGGAAGGTGAGGACGCCATGCCGCCTCTCAAGCCACTCCTCAAAGAGGGGACTTACCGCCGCAATCATGGCGTGCCCAGCACTGGGTTGCGACAATCGCACTCTCCATGTCACCATGAGATCCCGCCGGAGCTCTGTCCGCTGTGCCGCGATTTCCCGCGGCATCGGAGTTACGCCCCGGCGTTTGGCCTCCTCGCGCCACTCCCACATTTGCGCGAGGACCTTTGCCTCCAGATCCCATGGCGGTAATCCGGCAAGGAGGCCCGCCGCCTCGCCGGAGATCGTGCGATATCCCCGGATCATTCTGATCGCCATGACCCTATGGGACGCCCTCAGCTTGCGAGCTGGTTGGCGCCTCAATGTAGGCGCCCACACCGGCGCCCCGTATAGGGCCATGGACCGCACGATCCCCGCGTAGAGCCTCCGGCAGGAGGCGTTTGGCCCCCCTAGATTGGGCAAGAGCCGCTTCAACGCAGCCCCGGCCCGCTCCAGTCTGGGAGCCAAACGGCGGAAATGCTCCGCGAAGTTCCACCGGCTGTCGAGGACGAGTCCCAAGTACTTCATCGTCGACTCGACGCCGATGTGAACCCCTCCCACCGTAATCTGGGAACCCGTCGGTGGCGCATTCCGAGGACCATGAAACCACATGGCCTCGGACTTGTGCAAGGCCACCTCGAGTCCCAGTTGCCGGATCCTTTCGACGATTGTCGCAACCCCTTGTGTCGCTAAGTCGGCCGCCGCCTGGTACGACCTCCCTTGCGCCAGGACTAGCGTGTCGTCAGCGTAGCAAACTACACTGACGCCGCCAGGGAGGTCGGCGCGCAGCACCCAGTCGTACCCGATGTCCCACAGATGCGGCCCCAGGACCGATCCCTGTGGGACACCGCACGCATCTCTCGCCGGTTCCACTCTCCGAGGTGACCGGGGTAGATGACGGCCCTGTCCGTCAAATAGGCCTCGACCACACGACAGAGGTAGGTCGGCATCCGGTGATACCGGAGTGCCTCCCTTATGCAACTCCAGGGCAGGGTGTTGAAGGCATTGGCGATGTCTAATGACACCGCCAAGACGACCCCACCCCGGGCCACAGCATCCCCCGTCGTGAGGGCTCGCACGCGCATGATGGCATCCACCGTGGAGCGCCCCTTGCGGAAACCAAACTGGCTCTCCGCCAAATCCGGCCCCACCCGCACCAGCCGCCCGACGAGGCGGTCTGCAATTACTCTCTCAAAGAGTTTGCCCACCTCGTCGAGCAGCACAATGGGCCGGTAAGCGGACGGAGAGTCCGCTGGGCGCCCCGGCTTCTTAATGAGGACCAGTTTCCCCGTCTTCCAACGAAGCGGAAACTGGCCCTCCTCCAAGCATGCGCTTAGGAGCCCTCTTAGTCGAGGCCCGAGAGCCTGCAAGGCCAGGACCCAGGCTTTGCCGGGCAAGCCGTCGGGTCCTGGGGCGGTATTCTTGGCATTCAGCCTACGTACCGCCACTCTCAGGTCTACCTCATGTTGAGGTCGGCTTCCAGTCTAACCGGGTGCAGCTGATTAGGTACCAGTATTTTACATGGAGTTACTGCCTATCTGACCTCCACAACCTAGTTTCTGGGTAATACGATACGACTTGGTAAGAAATGGGTTGAACTTCTTATGACGGATATCAGTACCTAATAGTTTATATCACCATGGCTGAATCATTAGCTCTCAAAATACAGGCAGTTTAGTATAGAGAGTTAGCATCCGATTTTGAAATACACATAATTTAGATTATGATTTTCGGGTTGATTGTCTGTTTACAGCCTGATTTATACATTACATAGTGTCATAATAAACGAAAAATTCATGTTATTACTCTGAATAGGTAAGCACAAGACCGGTCGAAGTGGAGGAGCCTGGGGGAGGCCTATGTCCAGCAGTGGACGTCTTTCGGCTGATATGATGATGATGATGAGGTAAACATGTTATTGTGGTGGATGAAGTTTTTGACACCGATTAAATTTTTAAATTGGATTGCTCTGTTATTTTACCCGACAGTGGCTCTTACTCCAGATTATGACGGTGCCAATTTACTTTCTCTAATCAACTGTCTTTTATTATTCAAAGATTTAAAGTTTTTTTTTTTTTAATATTCATGATTTCTATAGAACTGGTACAAACTATTTTAAACTAGAGAGTTAAAATAAAAACATACTGAAACTGAGTTTAATTTTTTTTATGGAAAAGTGTCAAATATTTCCAAAATAGATTATGTTAATTTATTTCAGTTCTCTCGTTTATACCGACAGTATGGTTTCTACTTACAAAATATACCGCAAGATGTGCTCCCCTTTTTTATTACCTACCAAGATATTTAAACGGTTTTTGTATTAATAAAAGCAATTACCGTTAAGTATCTTAGAAGTAGCGGAGACAGCGAAAAAAACAACAAGCAACGGGGAACTTTCAGAAGATTGAAAGAACAAACTCTAAATAAAAAGTCGGAAACTCAGCAAAATAAATACGGAATAACAAACAGGTGTTTAGCGAAGACGTTGCGAGCTCCCTCCCGCACCCGATCCTTCTTTTATTAGCTGCCTTGAGCCCATTTAAGACCATGTGGTACTTAAGTGTATCGCATTTGAATGCGTGGGCGTCGTAAACTGCCAACGTAATGTGTTTAAATTGAAAATTTTCTTCGAAACAATGAAACGTGAACGCTACGCACAAATCTAAACGAATATAATAAGTAATTTATAAACGGTACCGTCTGCAACTTAATTAATCATTACACCGCATCGTATTATCGTTTGGCAACGTTGCATGAATTGTAAAAGGCGATCTGGGTTGGGGTGCTCCCAAACTTTATGGTGTACGGCCATGTTTAAGGAAAAAGAACAAAGTTTTTCGACTCCCTGCATATTAATATGTCTGCTGGAGTATTATACTGTTCAGCAAATATCTTGTTCTATTCCAGAGGGGTTTAGAGCAAAGTCTTGTGTATCTGCGGCAGCTGAAAACGCTTTTCTTAGGTGATCAGCAAATGTGAATGCTTTTCTTTATCTAATCCGTTTGTGACTCGATCACACAATAGTAAAGAATGTCACGTATCGATGGCAGTAAAAGAGTTTGCGTCGTTAAGTTGGAATCACTAATTAGTTAAGTAAACTGTCTGGGTTCTCGTTTCAGCACACGTACGCAGTTCTAGTTTAAAGTGTGTTTGTTTGGCTCTATCCTCATTTCAATATTGAATAATGTTCGTCGGATTTTTCTTATCGCTTAACAATAAAGTATAGTTAATCTGTTTGATTACTTAATGCATGCTCTGATTAGACAGGCCCAATTTGTGTGGTTCTTTCTTCAAAACACCATTTTAGACACCTATCTACATGGTCTGGCCAAGATTATGTCTAGACTTTAAAAGAGACTGTGACGTCTGAGTTTTTTTCGGTCTTTCTTCACCAGGTAGTCGGATAGGAAACGCCGACCTCATCTATTTTTAAAATTATGATTGCCGTCTAAAAGTGTTTGTTCAAACCTACTTACAGAAATTAAATCTTATAACAATAAAAGCGGAATGCTACCGTAAAGTATACAAAAGTAGGGCGTCGGGAATCCCAGGCCGATTTCCGGCCACCGTAGGCATGAGCTTGCGGACGGCGAGTAATGGGTAGCTCGCTGTCCGGTAAGGACCAAGCCCAAGTCGACGGCGCGTTGTGTTCCACGCGCGCCTCAAAGAGATGTCAGCACAAAATGATGGGGCCCGCAAGGGCCGATGCCTGCCAGGGGTGCGGGTTTGTTCGAAAGAGATACCACAGCCCCTGGCATACGGGCTACTGAGGGAACACGGGTGGGTTTTAGTTAGTAAAAATCTGACACGCCCTCCTGCTCCACCCAGAGCGGGAGAAGTTATTTGATGATTTCCCACCAAAAAAAAAAGTACCTATACAAAAGCAAAAAAAAAAAAAAAAACTGAAAGTATTAAGCTCAGCGCCTATCTCATAGCTAGAATACGTAATGTGTTCGATATTTTTCCGAGAAACAGAAATATCTAAGTAATGAAAATTTTCATGTCTAGTCTAGTGAAAAAAATCTAAGTTAAGACGTGGCAAGACGTGGGGCGGAGGATTTATTAACTTTGAAATTACTTTTAATTCCAGTGAAATAGGTAGTAAGTCTCCAGACTTTTTAATTTAAGTGTAACATTTTTCCTGGGAGTGTTTCACAAGATCCTTCAAAAGGAAAATAATTGGTAAATTCCAGCATGTGTCTACCCGTAAATGTTTTCTCTCCCATCAGGAATTCTTTGGCGTCTTAGAAATATTTGTTAGAAGGTCCTCAAAGCTGCTCTAAAATGTAATATCTTTTTATCCAAGGAAATAACAGGTTTTATTGTATGGGAACAAAGTATGTCTGGTTGGTTAACGTTAACGCCTTTCGCAATTCATTCGCATTAAAAAAAAATATTCAGGTGCTTTTTTGTGAGCGATTCTAATATTTATTTATTAACTAGCTTTTGCCAGCGGCTGCGCTCGCGTGGATGTCGAAAAATATCCCACGGGAATGTATTATCGAAATAAAAGGTAGATATACTTTGTGTTATTCAAGGTTATAAACTGTGAGCCAAATTTCATCCAAATTCGTTCTGCCGTTTTTGCGTGATTGAGTAACAAATATCTAAACATCTCTGGGCACGCCACGATTGCGGCAGTAACTCCCCTCTTTGAGGAGTGGCTTGAGAGGTGGCATGGCGTCCTCACCTTCCGCTTGACGCTGGTCCTCACCGGACACGGCTGTTTCGGGAGGTTCCTGTTTCGCATAAGGCGGAAGGAAACACACGGGTGTTTCCACTGCGAAGATCGCCCTGAGGGCATGGTGAAGCATACGGTGGAGGTCTGCCCGGCTTGGGCGGAGCACCGCCGTGTCCTCGTGGAGGCGATCGGCGGCGGCGATCTCTTTCCTCTGGCCCTGGTTCAGACCATGGTACGGAGCGAGAGTGCATGGGTAGCCGTCGCCTCCTTCTGCGAAGCAGTAATGCTCGCGAAGACGGAGGTGGCGCACGTTAAGGAGAGGCAGTATATGCGCCCTCACGGCCTTAGTCGCCGCAGGAGACGCCATGGGCGTCGTCCCAGGCTGATTCCCGGCCACCATAGGCGTGGGCTTGCGGACGCCGAGTAATGGGTAGCTCGCTGTCCGGTAAGGACCAAGCCCAGGTCGACGGCGCATTGTGTTCCACGCGCGCCTCAAAGAGATGTCAGCACAAACTGATGGGGCCCGCAAGGGCCGATGCCTGCCTTGTTCGAAAGAGATACCGCCACCCCTGGCACACAGGCTACTGAGGGAACACGGGTGGGTTTTAGTCAGTAAAAGTCTGACACCCCTCCTGCTCCACCCAGAGCGGGAGAAGTTATTTGATGATTTCCCACCCAAAAATAAAAAATTAAAACATACAAACTTACATATTTATAATATTAGAAGCATTTGTTTGAAAATACGTTCAATCATTTTTATTTGCAGAAAATATTTTTAGTTATTAATCGGTATTAACTAACCACGTAGCACGAATTTGAAAAGCAATATCTTCGTTGCACGTACCTAGTTTTGGGATAAAGCGATACCATCCATACCTTCCTTCTCAACCTATGTTCGCCCCGGATAACTTTAGTTGTATATTTAATTAACTTTATGTTTCGTGGCACATAAAAGCTCGGCGGGCCGCATAGAAAGGCTTACCGCAGGTTGAGTATCCCTGTTTTAGACGGCCCTCTGAATTATATAAAGTAATATCACGCTCTTGTACAGAGGTGGTGAACATATAGGTTTATAATCTTGCTGTGGTTTGTACTAGATGTTGTAGGTAGATTTTTTACATTCATAATTTAGGGTAAACATATACAGCGTTTTAAAGACGACAGGTACATTAACAGCGGTGACGCCCTCCTGAACTTTATTTTAGGCTACACCACTACTACTCGTCCGTGTGGAAGAAACTTATCTTATGGCACTCGGCAACAGTGTAGTTTTCAATGAGTAGAATTCTTGTAACCGGATCAATACTTCCAGAGATTTAAATACCTTTGGCAACCAAACAGTTTTAAATTTTTATCGTATGGAAATAGACAATAGTAAATATTTATTATCCAGGTAATACAGTAAGCAGGTTCACGGTTAACAGCAAGTTGACTTGAGTAGCTTAAAATATTATCTACAGCTACGTCACGGTATATCGTTAGTTGCCAGACTACACAGCTGTATCTTGGGGCAATAATATTATGTTTTTCTCGATATTATTTTCTTTGCTCGGTATTATTTAAATTGTAGTTCGTAGATTTGAATCACGACAGGCGCTTAAATTTGTGTTCATTATTTCATCACTGTTCTCAAAACGGTGAAGGAAACATCGTGAGGTTACCGGCGGCATGTCTTAGAACCAAAAGTTCGAAAACGTGTGTCATCTGCCAACCCGCACTGGGCCCGTTATGGTTCAGTCCCTCTCCCTCTCACATAGAGGAAACCTGTGTCCCTGCAGTGGAAACATTATAGCCTGAACATGCTATTATTTCAAACATTATGTACCTAATTGAGAATAATTCCATTTCTACACCTCGATTGCAAACAACTCAGTTCTGCTTATTACTTATCTTGATATAATGCAACATTTCCAACTTCACTTTTGTCACACTGATGTCAACATTCTATAAAATCTCAATACATGATAAATAAAGTTTGCGAGCTGAAAAATTGAAAACCGGTCGCAGTAGTTCATATCAGCGATTGTACGTCATTCAATCAGTTTTCGTGCATAGTTGCGAAATCCGGGAATGAATTCACTAACTCTCCCACTATTGAGTTTTAGTTAGTTGTTCAATTTTTTCCTGCAGTTTCTACCAGAGTTAGAACCGAGTTTAACCTACATATTCGTAAAGCTTCTCTGAGTTTTGCAAGCCTCCATTTCATTGTCATGTCAATGAAGCGAGAAGGCAAAATACTCGCAAGATACTGTAATAAAAAAAAAATTATAACAATGAAATGGACTGAGGTTGCATTCTTTTCAAATTACAAGTCCCGTTATCAGTAAATGGCAATTAATTTTATGACTGGTTATTTTTTGGAGGGTGGGAAATCATCCAATGACTTCTCTCGCTCTGGGTAGAGAGCAGGAGGGCGTGTCAGACTTCTACTGACTAAAACCCACCCGTGTTCCCCCAGTTGCCTGTATGCCAGGGGCGACGGAGTCTCTTTTGAACAACCCGCACCCCTGGCAGGCATCGGCCTTTGCGGACCCCACCAGTTGTTGCTGACATCTTTGACGGCGCGCGTGGAACACCTCCTCTTTCCCTGCGGCCCTACCGCGTCCGCCATCAAACGGTGGCGGCCCCGTCCAGGCTACGGAAAGGAAGAGCGCTGCTCTGAAGCACCGGCACTCCTCCTCTGCCGCAGCCCGTAACCCTCAGCCGCGATGCCTCCCATTCGACATCGCGGCCCACCCCAGTTGCGGTGCAGCTCACCGCAACCTACTTTTTGGCCGCTACGTCATCGGCTTGAAGGCAAAAGCCCTGACGAGCGACCTTTGGGTTCCTCTTCGCTTCACCGTGGCTGGGAGACCACTGTTACTGAGCCCCCCGCAACAACAATGCGGGAACCCACTCGGGGGGGGGGGGGGGGATTTATGACTGATCAGCTGTAATCCGCTTCGAGCCGGGTGTGGAAAATCCAACAGTGTGTTATTTCAATACGGTAGATGACACTTCATTAGATTTTCAATGTTTGGTTCAACAACGAGAATCATTGTAGACCCCCAGCACATACATTTTTCGTCAGTTATACAAAAAAAAAATCTGCTGTTCCATAAATTTCGACCGCGTAGGTATTGCACTTTTCTATGAAGCAGCAGATTTGCTTTGTAAAACCGACGAAAAATAACTGCGCTGGGGTCTAGAATGATATGCTGAATTCATGATTAAATTTTGCGCACTGAATAAAAACTTTTCTGTACAGGCAATTTAAGTTGGGAGACAAAAAAGTTGGTAAACGACTAATTTTGCTGACTTAACCAACATACTAAAATTATTATTTTTTAGGATGGGAAATCACCAAATAACTTCCCCCGCTCTGGGTGGAGCAGGAGGGCGTGTCAGACTTTTACTGACTAAAACCCACCCGTGTTTCTTCAGTTGCCTGTTTGTCAGGGGCCACGGTATCTCTTTCAAACAACCCGCACCCCTGGAAATTAACTTAATTTCGATCAAAGTCCCAAAAAATAAAACATATTATAACCTTTATTTCATATTACTGACAGCATTCAGAAATATCAACTGTTCTTTTGAAATTATTACAGTAAAGCAGATGTTGCTTATACTCGTAAAATATCTTAATATTAAAGACTAGCATAAATGCATCGTCACATAGTCCAAGCTTAGTTGGGTTCACCGTTGAAAGGTTACCTGAGACGGGAGGAGTTGAAAGGTTTCCATTGAATCTCTTGGGCATTCAAATACCTGCCGTCTATATTGACCAGTAGCTCACCATAAGTTGCTTTAAACTGTTATTCCAGTTTGGGAATATTTCGCTGCTGATAAGATTCTCTGATGCTGATGAGATCTATTAATAGTATAGTCGTCCTATAGTGGCTTTATCACCCTAAGGTTCCATGTCACATATACGTTCTACACGACAAGGTTTATTTTTAACCCCCGACGCAAAAACGACGGGGTGTTATAAGTTTGACGTGTCTGTGTGTGTGTGTGTGTGTGTGTGTGTGTGTGTCTGTCTGTCTGAGGCAACGTAGCTCCCGAACGGATGAACCGATTTTGATTTAGTTTTTTTTGTTTGAAAGGTGTATTAGTCGGGAGTGTTCTTAGACATGTTTCATCAAAATCGGTTCAGCCGTTTGAAGATTATCAGCTCTTTTCTGGTTGAAAAACGGATTTTAGCCTCTGATCAACTCAAAATTTGGGATTCTATTACTTCAATGATATTAGACGAATAAAATAACCTTGAACTGATGCTGGAGCAACACCTGGAATTTCCAGGAAACCCAAGTTATTCACCAACAAACAGCAGAAGTATCGTGCTTGGGCTCATTGAAAAGGTCTCAATGAATAGATTATAGATAAATGGTGATTTAAGGGAGACATTAAGTTTAAAAAGCAAGAAAAAAAATTTAAATTAAAAATTTAAAAAACCCCCGACCCAAAAAAAACTCAAAAAAGTAAAAAATAATATTTATAGGCCTTTTAATTTTAACGTAATATTTTGATCAGGGCATTGTCAAGTCGGGGGACGGTCAATGAAAACGCCAAACAGAGGCCTAGCCGCCCCCCGACTTGACAATGCCCTGATGAAAATATTACGTTAAAATTAAAAGGCCTATAAATATTATTTTTTACTTTTTTGAGTTTTTTTTGGGTCGGGGGTTTTTTAAATTTTTAATTTAATTTTTTCAACCAGCTTTTGCCTGCGACTTCACCCGTGTATAGAACAAAAATTATCCCAGGGGAACGTATAACCGGAATCAAAAGTATCTTATAAGTTATTTCAGGTTATAATCTATCTATGTGCCAAATTTAATCGAAATCCGTTCAGCCGTTTTTGCGTGATCGAGTAACAAGGATAGCATAAGTATAGTAGGATGTGACAGATAGTTGCAAACTTAAACGGGCTAGAGACCTTCAGTTTTAACTGATCAGTTTTAACTGAACAATCTAACTGTGCAGTTTTTTTTTTTCAATCAAATGATATTTTGATTAGATTATCAGTTCAACTGTACAGCTCTGTTTTGCCTACACACATACGTTTTAACTGAACAGTTCAACTGTACAGTTAAAACTGGAGGTCTGTAGACCGCTTTAGTGTAGTTTCAGTTTAGTGGGAATTATTGTGAAATGTGACAAATACGTGGTCGTATTTAAATTTTTCTGTATCACTTCAACCACGTTTTCATACGCGGATGACAATTGCGGGAAAGTTCAACAACCTTCCTAAACCACAGAATAATAGATGAATATGAAAGAATGAATAAATAGGCTTCCACTTAACAAATGAATGACGAATTGGCATATGATTGCTCCAAAGACCGTATTGGCTCGATCACGAATCGTGTAAAATGACTGATAGGAACCTATGTCAATAAATAGTAATTTTATCATTCCAAAATAAATACACATTCGTCATGCCGGATACAATGTCAGACCTTGAGGTAGACAAAACCGTTAGTTGGTATGCAAAATGTCATGTTTATGATTCACATTATTATCTCCCTAATAAAAACGAACACTCATCCATTCCGAAGAACAACTTGGTTTACCTGACAAAATACGTCGACATCAGATCGAAGATTACACCAAAACAATTTGACGAAACCGTGAAATTCTGTAAATGACGTTGATGACACACATATTTTATGATATGATCGATATGTGATCTAAAGGTTAGATCACATATCGATAGGACTTTCGAGCATGACGTATCATTTATTCTCGAATGATTGAACGATACTCTAAAGTCCATTTTGTGAGTTAATGTTAAGTGGAATTTATGTATTTGATAATTATATTTATAGTTTGTTTATAGAAACAATCATTATTCGGACATATCAGATAAGATTTCAATGTAAGAAATGTTTTCCTCAACTGATTAGTTAAGGAAAAAAATGCTAATAAGATAACTTTATCGAATTAAAATGATAATGAAAGTTTATCGAAAGATCTCAGTGAGGGAGAAACCGGACACTTAAGAAATTATGATTGGATACATCATTTGGCACAATAGATGGCGCTAGAGAACTGTCGTGAAGTTGACAACTGCGTAGATATAGCAACGCGCGGGCGGCGCGCCTTCTGGCATGCACCGACACGTTCATTCTTTTTCCTCGCGGATACCAGACCTTCTGTTGTACTACATTGTGTATTTTAATTAAATATTTTATTAATTTTTTACCTTGTCTTTCTGAGCTCTTACAATCAAGGATATAGATCTGGTCTATTTTTCGGCCAAAGAATCAGCATTGCCATACAACGTGGCAATGCTGCCAGCCTATTGGGCACTTTTCCCGTTGATAACGATGCGGACGTATTTTTTGATACCTTGTGATTATTTTCTTTTTATATATCTGTACATATTTTATTTTAAGATAAGAATGGATTGAAAAATAGAAAAAATACCTATTGCTTGAAAAAGAAAGGGATATTGAAAGGAATCAAAATTAACGTTTTTTAGAAAATGCTTTGGTCTATGCCCAAAACGCTCGAATATAATATGCTATATTCTCTTATTTATTATACTTGGACCTCAATATATCTTTACAGACAGCATAAAGGGAGCCGTACTTTGCTCATTTCAGCTAATAATAGCAGTTTTTCAGAGAAGCTAATATCATCCTAGATACGCACTTTTGCTCATTATTTGGATGAGTAAACTCTATTCATTCGCTTAATACAATCTTGGAAAAGAAATATTTTTTCTTGGAAAACATTTATAACTGTATGAGTCGTTATTTGTTTAAAATATTACTGTGTTATACTCTACTACAACGATCACCAATAAGATTAATTGGGGTTCGTTTTAAAAAAAATATGTCGCTGTCCATTTGGTACACAATAACTGGCAACCAATTTAAAAATATAAAAAATAAATTTGAATAATTATGTTTTTCACAACTTGTTGGGGTTGGCTTCCAGTCTAACCGGATACAGCTGAATACTAGTATTTTACATGGAGCGACTGCCTATCTGACCCCCACAACCCAGCTACTGGGTATGATTCCCTTTGGTAAGATTGGATGTCAGACTGTCGGGCTTCTGACAACTCGTAACGACGGTCAAAGATGCTCGAATGACGGCCGGAACCAACAGCTTAACTTGCTTTCCGAGGCCCGGAGGGGTCTTGGTATGTAAAGATGGTCATCCATACAAACATGGCTGGCGCAGCTTAATATTTTTTACTAAGTGATAAACAAATACCATAATATCGAACAAAAAACAAGGTAAGTGATGTTTTTAACATTTAATTATCTACCTGAAGTTTGCATTAAAGTTGGAGCAAACTGCAACGTAAGGAAGAAAAATGAAATTATTTGTGGATGATGTTTTACTTATAAATTACAGGTAGGTACTACTATACTTAAGGTCCGAAAAAATAGGTCGGCGGCGGCGCCGCGGTGGTCCATCATTTAGTAAGTCCTTCTTTCGTAGGCTAAGATTTTCGTTTCCTGGAAAGAATAAAACTCAATTATTTATTTAGATTTAACACACACTGGTTGAAACACAATCAACAAAAAAATGTACAATGCATAATTAACTTATGTCAATTGTACAACGTATGAAGAAAGTAGATATGAGGTGCTAGCTGCGGAAGTTCCCGAGAATGCGCGAGAATTCTCCGGAGAATTCATGACCGGTTTTTTGTCCTGATTCTGGTTTGTACGTTACAAAATCTAGATACAGTTCACAATGCTTTGTACATTTCCTATAAGAAAAAATTGCTTAGATTCTATTTCTTAAATTGAACCTACCTAGTTAGTTTTTGTAATTAGTTATAAATTAATTTGTAAACTCTATTTATACAAATAATTTGTAGATATACATAGGTAAGGAACATTGTTCTTATTGTTGTCAAACATTATGTAGTACACAACTAGTTATTAAAACGCAAATGTCAAGTTAAATAGAGCATTCGCGCGTGGTCCGATAAAGTGGAAGGATAGGCTTAGAGCTTGCGTCCTGTTTCATAAAGAAATCTTTACTATTGTTTTCAGTGGTTCAGAAAATGACAATCCTTTAATCGAAGTACGAAGTATGCTTCTTTCAGATTTCTGTCTTCATTAGTGATTATAACAATTGAAGACAAAGTGATTACCACCCTTCTTCTATCATGTTTTTTATGTTAGTCTTATTTGTAACAGGCGATGTTGTTGCGATTGTTAGCCCACATTCCCACAGACAAAAAATCCGGTTTTTTTTCGCTCACCAGATCTTCAACGCAACAATTAGTGCCAAAAGTTGAAAAATTAACGATAAAACGCACTGTTCGATTTTTGACTACTTACTAAGATGCGAGAGCATCTGAGTTGAAAATCTCAGAGTTGTGAAACCAGTGCGCAAAAAAATCCCGCCGCAATTTTATTGTCTGTGTGAACGTCGTCTTACAATTATCCTACTAATATTATAAATGTGAAAGTTTGGATGTTTGTTACTCAATCACGCAAAACCGGCTGAATGGATTTGGATTAAATTTGGCTCACAAATAGATTATAACCTGGATTAACATATAGGATACTTTTGTCCCTGTAGTACGTTCCCGTGGGATAATTTGCAATCTCCACGTGGGCGAAGCCGGTGGCATAAGCAAATAATAAATCAATTGATCTGGCAGGGAAAACGTGTGATAATCAGTGTAATTACGAATGTAATACTAAATAGTTTCTTTAAAAACAAGCAGTGTTTGATAGTTTCCATCAGAAAAATGTCAAAGTTCAATACAAACTTTTATCCACGACAAAATGCTTCCTTGGTGCTCACTTTCGTTATAGAAATAATAATAGCGCAAAATTACATACTACTAGACCACTGGGCAGTGGTGGGGACTTTGCCTGATTGAATCAAGGATTTTGCTAAGTAGAAGCCCATAAACCAATATAAATACAATTAAGATGATATTTTGAAAAATAACGTGAGCTCCGCACCTACAATAAGGCTTGCACTGTGCGCCAGAGTGTCGCGATGGGCACGAAATGACTCGTGAACCGATAACGAACAACGTGAACAGCTTATGAAATATACTAGTTTCAGCACATTGGTTGTATCTTAAAAACTATTGTGGTTTGTCCTGATCCGCTTTAGGCGAACTTATTTTGTCGAGGACAATCTAATTGGTCCGAAAATTGAGTTTTCCCAGTAACTTAATAATTCAAAGTTGGAACAGCAGTGTATGGTGTGTATGTGGGTGTGCGAGCGTGGGTATTTATGTGAACCTTACGTTCCCATTACTAACGCCAAAAACAAGAAAAAAACACAAAATTTGCGGTTTACCAAAGATTGATCGTATATGTAATCCTATTCGAATCAAGTGAAAGGGGATCTCAGGGGTGTATTTAGGTACACGCTACGTCGATCGGAGCACTGTGATTGATGGGCGTAATGATATGAGACAATATAATTACCTACGCCTACGTATATGTCAAATTACTGAGACGAATTGAGGTTTTCGGGTGTTCAAGGATTTTTATGAAAAGGCCAAGGTGGAGTGAGGGACACTGGTTGCCCAGTGGTAGTGGCCCCGACGTGTAGTGTAGGTTTCAGCGCCGAACCTGGGCAAACACTTTGTGTAATTTATTTCATCTCCAGAGCCGTATACAAAAAACCCAAGATACACAATCAACGGCTCAAAAACGTCCGCATAAATAGGGCGCAAATAGGTGTCAATGGTATCGTCAGACATCTTTCAGTCAGTCTTTTTGGACACTGCGTTGTAAAAACCACTTTTAGTGATGCGTGTAAGGTTGATTTTACAAAAAATGTGTTTTATAATAAAAAAGCCGGACGTAAAAGAATATCACTATCCCATTTCTTCCCGTGGGTGTCGTAGGAGGCAACTAAGGGACTTACTAGAGAATAGGCAGCAGCGTTCTCTATGCATTTTAGCACCATACTGCGATCACCAACCCGCCTGCCAAGCGTGTCGATTACGGCAAAACCCGCCCCCTTTTGGGGGAGGCTTATGTCCAGCAGTGGACGTCTTTCGGCTGAAATGATGATGATAATCACTGACGTATAATTGAGGTCAGTTTGGATTTTTGGGTTTTTTTTTTGTATATGGCCACAACTCTCAAAACGGCGAAAGAAAACATCGTGAGGAAACCGGCATGTCTTACCACCAAAAAGTCGAAAGCATGTGACATCCTCCAGCCCGCACCAAAATTGCTTAACACACTATCAATCACAATCTTAATCATTATGAAGTACATTCCTAATCCATTGCTTCACATGTTCGAAAAAATTGTCTGCTCAGCAACGTAAATAACGCAATTAATGTTGTTGAACAAAGCGAAAAAAATTAAAGCGATTCCTACTGTTAGTGTGTTACGCTATTACCCCGCTAGGCTAGACCCCCGTAGCTTACTTTTATTTTTTATTCATTAATGAGAGCAATTACTCTCTAATTTTGTAAAAATAAGGCTGTACCATTGTTATTACCTAATAAAGATTAAAGAATTTTCAATAAGTAAAACATTGTGAAATATTTGCCAACGTAGCAATCTTATAGCAAACATTAGATGTTGGAGTTCGAAACAAAGCAAACAATACTTGTTAGAATATGTATAAATAATCACAAAGGGAGGACCTAATATTGAGAGGGACACTTATTGACCCTCTGGGACCATGTAATTACTTGACGGTGACTCAACAAATCTAGTATATTTGTAGGACTTGAGCAAATGTATCCAAGACGAATATATTGTTTAATGGAAAATTTTGGATGGTTAAGAACCTCCGTAGCATCGTCATGCATTCTAAACATGAGTAGAATTCTAAGTTACTACAAGTAAATTATTTAAAGGAAGTTGAATGTGTGAAGAACGTAGTTAGGAATGTTCCCACTGCTGGGACACAAGCCTCCTCTCTTCGAGAGGTAGTGGGCGGTAATAAAACACGTGAGCTCCATGCGGGTTGGTAAATGTCACATGTCTTCGAATTTGTGGTTCTAGGCAGGCCAAAGCGCCTGCCTGGGTTCGAACCTACGTCCTGCAACACTTAGGTCAGTACCTTTATCACTACCACCACTGGTTTCATAACTTAAGCGACGCTTTCCTGGCGGATTAAGATTTGACTTAATATTTTATAGCCAGGGCTTCACTTTAGAACATATTCCTCGCAAATTTATATAGCATTAAAAGTTAAGAAAATCATGTTCCAAGACCTTGTTTTACACTCCAATCCCCTAAAAACGCTTTGTAGTAGACACCTCATCATCTATTTTTATGTATTACATTGGTCAAAATTATAAAAAAGGATTTTTCATTTCATTGGAAAAATAGAAATACTGGCAGATATTAGAAACCTACCATAATATATGACCAGTACGAAAATAAATATGAATACAAAACATATCTACAGCATTAAAATGATGAAAAAAAAATCAGATAATACAAGTTTTTATTACTCTTAGAATGAAAACGAATAAGGTTTTTTTGGTGACAACTGGGAGCCCAATTTTGTCTCAGCTTATTCTATTTATATGCAAATCTTTTACATATTACGCTATTATACTTGATATAACTACCAAAAAGGATGAGTTTTAATATTGTGATAATAACATACCTACTTATTTTATGTACTCCAGTTTGTGCTACCTACACATTAAGGCCCATCGTTCACGACGTTACTCAAAAGCAACATGTTAAACCTTGGTTTCCTAAGCAGGTGGTGGAAGGTTATATACAATATTGGCTGTCCAAGTCTGTACGCCCTGTGGCGTTCTATGCTAGACGGTTTGTCGTCCGCACTTAGTCCTTCAGGTGGACCATTGTGTTTAGGCCATGGCCGTAATCGGTGGTTATTGCAACCAGCCCCACCTCCCTCCAGAACTCTAGAACTGCCCGTTATGCATATTGTGTGGAAGTGCTTGTTTGGCGAGCAGTGTCCCGTGGTCCCTGTCATCAGGCGCAGGCCGTTCCTGTCTAGGCGTAATAAACGTCTGGTTAGCCTGCCATTTTAGGATGGCAAAGCTTCCCTGGACAGCCTACCTGATGCCCTGTGTTGAGGTTCACCAGCTCCGTTTATGTGTGGGTAGCTAAATATCAAATACTGGTAAAAGGACTGATTTTAATGACAAACGTTATAATATGATGGAACCGGTTTCCTAGGAAATCAAAGCTTTATAGACTAAAATCGCCAGTGGGTTTGAGTAGCCGGAATGTCACAGCTCTTGTATTTTAATGGTCCGTTCATAACGTGGCTCACTATCGCGTTATTAACTATGGCGGTTGGTACGCGACGTAACCCATCATAGACTGATTGGTTGCGACGCGTACCGACCGCCATTAAATACTAGTGAATGTGACATTCTGCCTATTCATTTGTAATTTAAGTTTGTTAGATACTATACTTTTCGGTTGCATCGTGGACAACTGGCTTAACTTTGTTAAGCTCTTGTTAAGGTTTTCTTTGTATTATTTATGAGTTTAATTTCTTAAAGATAAATTATAAATGTTGTTTTCTGAATACTAAACTGAAATATCCTATTTCTATATTTTTTATCCATCGAAAGCTATAAGATACAAAAAGTTCTTTGACAAAAGATTTTCATATCCATCCGTGCGTTTCAATTGAATTTTTCCCAAAGTTTTTCCGAAAGTTGGAAAAAGAACTTTAATTACATAAGTAACAGCTGAAAGCTGCTCATTTAGAAGATAGCGGAAGGGAGGGTGACCAATCACTGTCAGTTTTTGCTCCGCATTTTAAGCGTATATATATTTTATCAACTAAATATTCTTCGAAGCATCGATCACGGATATCGGTCACAAAATAATGAACCTTGGCTTAAGCGACAGTTTCCTATGACAGCGGTGGCCGCCACACAATGGCCGCAGACGCATGACGGCTGTCATGAAAATTATGGGAGCGGGGTTTGACTTCACATTGTCAAAAGACGCTATTTAGGTCAACACACGAACTTCATCAATACGCTTCTCCCAAGCACCGCCACTTGGACTGGTACTGTGCTTCCCGCATGCAGCAGATTCCTGCGACGTTCACAAGGTCATCGGTCCACCTTGTGGGAGGCCTTGCAACTCTATGTCTTCCGGTACGTGGTTGCCACTCCAGAACCTTTCGGCCACATCGGCCATATCAGTGACGTCATTCGACGTTAAATTGCAGACGGTATGTGGCTGCCACTGCAGTTTTTTAAACTTCAGGGTTTTTTAGTTTTTAAAGATGATATGGGCTTTTAGGTATCTGAGAAATACATAGATATTGTGATTTGACAGCTTTTGTATGGAAAATATGCGAAACTGTTATTTATACATTGGTTATCGTTGTCTAACTAATAAAATATCAGCCTTCACATAAAAGATCAGGATGATTTTTCTGTTAGTGTAGGTAAACTGTGGGGATTAAGTTTGGACCTTTTTTGGATTTTATGATGTCTAATCGAGGTTTGGCTTGGAATAAGTAAGAAATATGCACTGAAAAAGTATTTAACAGAATGAGATTCCCTCCAAGCTGATACGCGCGTAACTTCTGAATAGCAAACGAACTTAAATTGCATTGCGGAACTATCGGTGTCCATTCAACGGAGAGCGGTTGCACTGAATCGCTGTCGCGTCACCGCTTCTATTATAAATCGTTAAAAGTTTATCAAAACCGATGCGGTTACCGCCGGTATCGTTCTCGAATGTTCCGCGGTAGTTGCTCGAAAAATATTTCATCGAGTAACATTTGTTCTTTTTAATGTTTCGTATTATTTATTCGTTTAGGGTTGAATTCAAAATGTGTTTGGTTTAGTTTATCAGGATTTATTTAGCACGGGGGTGGCTTTAAAATATTTGTTCAAAATACCTATATATATATTTGTTACTCTAAAATCAAATAAATCTAAATTTGTCGTTCAGCTATGTGTCTGAAATGTCCTAATTCAGGACGCCTGTCCCTAAATTCCAAGAAGGCGCAAAATTCACAACCTTCAAATATGATGTACCTACTCACTATTGTTAAGCTATGTTAGTTATGACAACGAAATTACTATTCACAGAATACCTTCGTCTAGACACATAATTTCGGTCGAAATTAGACATTTATTCGACGAATAAAACACGCCCTTTCCAATTTAACGCACCTTGTCCAGTTTGGACATAGGGCCTTCCCCAAGCACCGCCACTTCAACTTCTCGTATCCAGCAGGTTCCTGCGGCCTTCACCAAGTCATCGGTACATCTTGTGGGAGGCCTTATGTCTAGCAGTGGAGGTCTTTTGGCTGAAATGATGATGATAATGATGTCCAGTTTAGCTCATATTTTGTCCAGTGTAAACAAATGTGTTGTAGATACACAGCACCGTTCGTATACATCCAGGTTCCCAAGATCCCGTCTTTGTTTGTGCCAACTATTTTGTTCTGCGGTTCCAACTTAAACTTTTATGTCAAAACAGTAGTGGAATGTATGCAAACTCTTCCTGAGACCCGTCGCTCTGCAAAGTATTCCGGAGTTTTGTATTGTGTGGTTCAAGTATTTAACGTAAGTCACATGAACTGAGAGATATTTATTAAGGTGGTTGCAGATCTGACGGAAGATGCGCCGAGTTGAACTTCGTTTGCATTTTTTCCACAACTTTTTCCGCATAAATACGATACCTTTTTTCCCTTACAAAATTCCACATCGTTTTAAAATGTGTTTTTGAAAAGTGTAGAATATTCTTCTTATTTAAATTAGAAGTTAAGCCCAACCTATCGAATGTGGAAGGTTGAATTTTCTATTATCTATTCATTCGTTTTGTCGTTACGCGTGCGACGAGACGCGAACATCTGCATCTTTCGTCAGATGTGCAAATGGTCTCAGATTATAAAACAAAGGCAGATAGACCGCGCGGAACACCAAGAGTGAGGCCAAAAAACCAAATACTCAAGCGCATTATATGTAACATACAATGCGACGCTTCGTGGCGTACTAACTCGAGTTTTAAATCTGTATTAATTGGTTTTTGGGCTTCACTCTTGGTGTTCCGCGCGGTCTATCTGCCTTTGTGTTATAATCTGAGCTTATGGTATAATAATTTACAACGCGTAAGACGCGGCTGATACCCTTGGGCTACCACTGCTCACTAGTCATATTTGTGCGCCCACCTTTAAATATAATTGTTTGAGCCGTTTCCATCAAATGAATCTCAAACTTTAAGTCCAACAGGTACACCTCCGCCGCCTCCGCCTCTGTACATGTGCGTGCATAAAGTATTAAATAAATAAATAAATAATGATGACTTTAAACAGAATAAATTCTGATTAAGTCTGTCCCAAAAAATCCAAGAAGCAAAATAACTTCAGCTGCGTTATTTGCTTCTTAGAACTTCAAATTGATGTCGCTTTTCATAAAGAAAAATATTGAATTTCAATCTAGTAGGTATATGATTACGTAGTATCTTAATGGAATTTTATATTCTCGAAAATCACAGTCTCATATATTACAATATTAAAGTTCAATGGCGTTGCGACACGTACATATAAAGGGGTCGAAATGAGGGTCACAATAACTTAATTAAAGAGACTTCGTTAGGGATGGAAAATTGATGACTAACTAACAACTTGAATGTTAAGTGAGTAGTTGACGCGAGGGCTGCCTCCGAGCTAAAAACGAGGTCACCTTTGACTATTATTTATTGAGAACCTTTCATATTAAATGGTCGGATCGTTGTTGAAATTTCGCACTCGAGATTTCGCTTTGTCGGTGGCTCACCAGCGTTGAATAGGGCTATGATTGTTAACAGCCGTGTCTCGTTGTATGTATTCATAGGTATTGTAAATGGATTGGCATTCATACATTATTTGAGTGAGTAGCTAACTTTGAGCTAAGCGCAATTTTCAGTTTAGTTACTTAAATAAATATGTTTTTCGATCATTATTAATTCTTTGAAGTTCATAGCCACTGAGTCCCTAGGTCGCTGGTTCCTATCCGACTTGAAGAACCAGAAATAAAATCTAAACTCATATATTCAAACTAGGCTGAGAGTCAGCACTTTTTGAACGTCAAAATTACTTAAGACAGTCCCCCAAAACGCCCGCCCTTCAATGGTGAAGGGCGGGCGTTTTGGGGGACTGTCTGTTTGTCTGTCGAAATCACTAGAAAATGGTTTCTAGTGATTTCGCTGGGAAGAAGAAGTGGCGCAACAAAATCCCCAGCAGTACAGCTGTCTGTTAAGTTAGAAGAACTTGTTTGTATACAATGGTGGGTAAGTAATTAACATACGAAACAAAAAACATAAAATTAAAATATTTGCCATAAAACGTCAGTTAGCACACGCTTATATACACAAATAATTAAAAACGTTACTCAAGGAGATAAAGATTGGGCACGCCACGATTGCGGCGGTAAGTCCCCTCTTTGAGGGGTGGCTTGAGAGGCGGCATGGCGTCCTCACCTTCCGCCTGACGCAGGTCTTCACCGGACACGGCTGTTTCGGGAGGTTCCTGTTTCGGATAGGGCGGGAGGAAACGCCCGGGTGTTTCCACTGCGAAGATCGCCCTGAGGACACGGTGGAGCACACGGTGGCGGTCTGCCCGGCTTGGGCGGAGCACCGCCGTGTCCTCGTGGAGGCGATCGGCGCGGTGATCTCTCGCGTCCGGCCCTGGTCCAGGCCATGGTACGGAGCGAGAGGGCATGGGGAGCCGTCACCTCCTTCAGCGAAGCAATAATGCTCGCGAAGAGGGAGGCGGCGCACGTGAGGGAGAGGCAGCATATGCGCCCTCGCGACCCTAGCCGCCGCGGGATACGGAGACGCCCTGGGCGTCGGGAATCCCAGGCCGATTTCCGGCCACCGTAGGCATGGGCTTGCGGACGGCGAGTAATGAGTAGCTCGCTGTCCGGTAAGGACCAAGCCCAAGTCGACGGCGCGTTGTGTTCCACGCGCGCCTCAAAGAGATGTCAGCACAAAAAGTGATGGGGCCCGCAAGGGCCGATGCCTGCCAGGGGTGCGGGTTTGTTCGAAAGAGACACCACAGCCCCTGGCATACGGGCTACTGAAGGAACACGGGTGGGTTTTAGTCAGTAAAAGTCTGACACGCCCTCCTGCTCCACCCAGAGCGGGAGAAGTTATTTGATGATTTCCCACCCAAAAAAAAAAAAAAAAGAAAAGGTGCTAAATGGAGGGAATCTGTACACTTAGTGATTTGATAGCGGGGTGTTTCTATTAGGATGATAAAATAAAAGCGACCGCCATGAATATTCGTTAAACACAGATTTATTGACATATAAATTTATATATTGTTTGCAATAAATAGGTACAAAATGATGTGTGTGCAGAATGCACGGCGCGTAAGTTGGTAAAGTAATGTACGGTTACGTACAATAATAATACTACGAGAATAAACAGAGGTCTTGATGTTGCCACTAGGTTTAAAATAGATTACTCAGTGGTTGATTTACTAAAGCTTAGTAGTAAGAGTTCTTTAGGTCTGCAAACTGCATATGGGTTGGTTCATCGATCAATGTCGTTAAAAATACGACTTAAACGAATCGAGTCTGAATATATTTTGTTAAGAATAATGTTCTTATTCTTTGTATGATTTCGAAATCATTTACATTACATTACAACCTAACAACGACAAAATATTGCAAATTAACTATTTATTTCTCGGTTAGTTTCTTATGTAGATAGTTACATATTCGCACCTGTAATTTTCCGAAGGGTTAGCCAAAGGTGTACCTCGGCATGTGCAGTCAGCCCCAAAAAAGTAAAGATGAAGGCCTCAAAAAGATGCAGGATTAATAAACGAGCAAAAACCTTTTTACTGTCTATAACCATTATTCGTAGCCACAACCATTATTTCATAATTATTGTATCTACCGTACAGCTACATAAACTTTTCGCATTTGACAGCCCAAATCTTGAGGACGACGAACGCTTTAGACTATTTAACATCACCTTAGAACCCATAAGAGCTGAGCAAAAAGTAAAAAATCAGAAAGAACGCTAAGCGAAAACGATATAGGTACCTATTGATAGATTGGCTCTTTTTTAAGACAGCTAAGAAAAGTAATTTAGGCTGCTATTTATTTTAAGTAAAATGAATGCGGTTTAATAAATGTCTGAAGCACCGATGAATTTAGTTTTTTGTGGCGCTTCGACGTACCTAGAAGAAATTTGAAATGGAGAAATAGATTTAAACGTCAATTTGATTTACAAGATTGAACGATATATCAAGGATAAAGTATTCAAGTTTCTTCATTCTCTATTGTAGTGTAAAAACATAAAGTAGGTATCAGTTTTTCAAAATCAGAATTGAGAATTGAAGCTGTTTCAAGATTGGGCACGCCACGATTGCGGCGGTAAGTCCCCTCTTTGAGGAGTGGTTTGAGAGGCGGCATGGCGTCCTCACCTTCCGCCTGACGCAGGTCCTCACCGGACACGGTTGTTTCGGGAGGTTCCTGTTTCGGATAGGGCGGGAGGAAACGCCCGGGTGTTTCCACTGCGAAGATCGCCCTGAGGACACGGTGGAGCACACGGTGGCGGTCTGCCCTGCTTGGGCGGAGCACCGCCGTGTCCTCATGGAGGCGATCGACGGCGGCGATCTCTCGCGTCCGGCCCTGGTCCAGGCCATGGTACGGAGCGAGAGGGCATGGGGAGCCGTCACCTCCTTCAGCGAAGCAGTGATGCTCGCGAAGAGGGAGGCGGCGCACTTGAGGGAGAGGCAGCAAATGCGCCCTCGCGACCCCAGCCGCCGCAGGATACGGAGACGCCCTGGGCGTCGGGAATCCCAGGCCGATTTCCGGCCACCGTAGGCAAAGAGATGTCAGCACAAAAAATGATGGGGCCCGCAAGGGCCGATGCCTGCCAGGGGTGCGGGTTTGTTCGAAAGAGACACCACAGCCCCTGGCTTAAGGGCTACTGAAGGAACACGGGTGGGTTTTAGTCAGTAAAAGTCTGACACGCCCTCCTGCTCCACCCAGAGCGGGAGAAGTTATTTGATGATTTCCCACCCAAAAAAAAAAAAAAAAAAGCTGTTTCAAGATCCAAACTTTATAGTACCCAGGAATAAAAAAATGGATACGTAAATGTTGGAAGAGGTCCAGTGGAGCTAGAATCTTCACTTTGAACATTTTACTGGTCGTAGCGTAGATGTGTGTTGCGGGCGAAAAGAAAAATCCTGAAGATGTTTAGGTTAAATTTTAACTTTCCAGAATTTATAAAACGAAACGTTGGACAGTGTCTATGCATTCGATATCCATACGATGACCAATGGGCAAGAGAGCTGCACAACGCCGTTGTAGCACTTTCGTCGACTCGTACGAACGTCAGGCTCGATTTCGTCGAAGCGCGCCAAGTTCACACTTGCGTTTTGTTGTCAATTGACATCCCGTAGGTACTCGTAAAGCTTCCGATAAATATAACATCGACACAATTCTCACCACTCTATAACTCCAAGTCTGTGCATTATTAAGCAAAACAAACCCAATTTCAGAGGCCTCTAAAACAAACATTCCCAAATGTTAATGGCTCGTACTACAAATAAATCAAGCTTCAGGACTGTCCTATTGTTTCCATCGCCGCGCCTTCCGGTGATCTATCAAAGAACTCGCTAATTACGGGCGTGCGTGCGTGTTGATTGATTATGAGCCTTAAGAACACTGGGGTTAGCGCCACTAATCCTGTTTGTTTATTTAATTTTCTTTTGAACCGTCGGAACAATTGTTTTGTTGTTAAAGCGTTTCCTCACCGGTTGGAACTTTTTGGAAGGTTTGACTGGTTCTTTGCTGGGCAAGTTTTTGAAGGTACACACGGAGGCTACTCTTGGTAGGCATTAGAATTGAGACACTGCTTTTAGTGCCCTCAATCGGGTAATCAATAAGGAAGGGTTTGTGGCTAAATAATAATAGCAACACGAGTCGAACGATCAGGTTAAGCTACGCCAGTTTTATATACCAAGACTCCTCCGTGCCTCGGAAAGAAAGAAAAAAAGAAAATAAATTTATTTAAAAGCACTTAAGCACTTAAGAAAGCACTTAAGGCCATTGGTCCCGGATGTCATTCGTGGATCTGGACTGTCGGACGGGTCATCAGATGCGCTCCATATAAAATACTGGTACTCAGCAAGACTGGAAACTAACCCCGGCGTTATTGGGTAAAGGCTACGCAGATTGATTACAGAGTAATCAATATTTCGAATTAGCCTTTTTAAAACTCCATACCTTACTAATATAATCTAATACGTAATGAATAACATATCTAATTAAAACAAGCAATTCTTGTACGTATACACCGTGTTTAAATGGTTGTTTTCCCGCGGCAGAACAACTTACCTTAAGGAGTACTTTCGAAGCATAGAATAAAAGTAAAAAAAAAAAAAAATTGATGTTTTTTTTTTTTTACAAAAATGTTAATAAACTCGAAAACGTGAGAATCAGCAGTAACACCAGAGGTAACTTGTAGGTACTCGTACTACTCGAATCGCACGCGCCGCCGACAAAGGATACAGCGATCCACAAATGTTCAAAGCAAAATAAATTCTCGCACGTGGTGATTTTTCACAATTGTTATTCTGCCATTTTATGTTTTAAATATTTTATTTGTTTATAAAACGATTCTATTACCAAGATAAAACCATTTCGCTGCGGGAAAACAACCATTATTTCTTGGTGTATAATCTGAATCTCGGAAACGGCTCCAACGATTTTCATGATATTTGGTATGCAGGGGGTTTCGGGGGCGATAAATCGATTTAGCTAGGTTTCATTTTTAGACGACGTCAAAAAACAAAAAAAAAAAAATGCCGAGCAAAGCTCGGTCATCCAGGTGTTATTCCCAATGCATACATTTTTTTAATACTACAGTTTGTACAAGTTATTGCTCAGAATAACCTCAAAATTATTTCAGATATAATTTAGGTTATTATCTAGTGACGAGAGAATCTATCGTCACTAGGTCAACCCCAAAATCCACCCAATACTTACTAGGACATTTCGACCCCAAAGAAAGGAAACTTTATATTTTATCTATTTCTTATCGCCATCATTCGGGCAATAACAATATTACACGGCCAACTTCGAACGTAACATTATATTTTACGCCCTTACCGCTAATAAAGGTAACCATTTCTTTTTTTAGGTTATTTTCATGCCGTAAAACCTTCAGCGGCATCAAGAAACACTAATTTTATAGCTCTTTTGTATGTACCTACTTAGTGCGAAGTTTTAGAGTTGATCGCGAGCGATTTCGGCTAACGATGATGACGTAATAAAATGGGTATGTTCCTTGGTCCCTTATTATGCCAGTACCTTATCTACCGCTGTCAGTGGCCAGTTATTAATAACAGTCGTGTTATGTCATTTGTTATTGTTCGCTGAATTGATTATTTAGATAGAACAAACCCAACTCCAGCTGTGATAAAGGACTGGTAGGTAATTATTTCGGTGTGTTCTATGTTTGTATACCTACTGGATGCAAGGAGATTGTTTCCATAAAGCAGATTTGATGGGATTTTCTGCAAATAGTCACTGATTTTAATTGAAATTTGAAACGCATAAGTTTTGAAGGTATTTCCGGTCCTTTTCCATGAAAACTCGTAAATTTAGTTTTTTTTTAGTGTGCCTACTTGATTAGTTCGTTTACGCTCTTGAATGTTGACCTACAATTTTGTTTTGAAGTAATTCAAATTTTACAACCATTATACATACAGGATAAGTTTTTAACAAGGGGGGGGGGACCTAGAATGATATGCTGAATTCATGGTTACAGTTTGCGCACTGGTTAAAAACTTATCCTATATGTTCGTTCCTAAAAAGGCATTGTGCATGCTGTATGTCCCGGAGACCACTGAGGACACTACACAGCTGCTCAGGATGTTGGCGAGGCAGAACCCAAACCTGAAAATGAACACCTGGACTCTGACACACGAAAGGGTTAGGCAGGTGCCCCCGGGTACCTGTCTCTTCTTTCGTGTGCCGGAGTCCATGGTCAAAACCATAAAGGACCAGCAGCGGCGGGTATACTACCTTATGGGTATTTTATACATCCGCTTCCTGGAGGACGGTGGAACCAGGGAGGCAGCCGCTGCGTCGGCATCAACAACAGCCTCGAGTGCGCTTGGGAGGGAGCTTGGTCTGCCGCTACCTGGACGTTCCCCATCGCCTTCCGCGATGGAGAGCGTTGAGGGGGCGGTGGAGTTGGCAACTTCCATGGCAGCACTCGAGGTTGTCACAACAGCAGGATCAAAGGCAGATCCACCCTCGCCCGGTCTAACATCGGACGAGGACTGCTTTCCGGCAGGGGAGAGAAGCGAGGGCGAGGACAGCAGCCTCTGCTCCTCTCCTTTGCGGGACTAATATCCTGCAGACCAACCTCCAGCACAGCCAATCTGCGTCGGCCACCTTGCGCAGAGTGCTGGAGATAAAACAACCACAACAAGCGAACACCATTGCCCTCATCCAAGAGCCGTGGATCAGAGGTGGCAAAATATGCGGTCTTGGTAACATCGGAGGTAAGTTGCTGCTAGACACCTCCGTAAGTAATCCGCGCACCTGCATTTTTGTCCCAAAACATGTACCTAACCTTTTAATTAACGAATTCTGTTCAAGGGACCTGACAGTAATCAGGCTTATTAGAACCGAACAGGAACTCCCGGACATCGTACTAGCCTCGGCATACCTGCCGGGTGACGAGGACGTGCCTCTGCCAGAGCTCGCCTCATTGGTTGAGTACTGTGAAAAGGAGAAACTGGAACTAATCATCGCGACAGACTCCAATGCGCATCACACGCTCTGGGGTAATGTCAAAACCAACAACCGAGGTGAGGTAATGCTTGATTTTATTCTTAGTAACCTTGTTTTACTGAACACGGGTTGTGAACCTACCTTCATAAATGCGAGATCGCAAACAATAATTGACCTAACTATAGCAACCATAGGTATTTCCAACTCCATACAGGACTGGCATGTGTCCAACGAGATATCATGCTCGGACCATATTATATGGATCCGCTATACCATTAACTTCAATCTAACCAAACCACAGCCAAGAAGGGTTCCTCGCAATACTGACCAAGCTAAGTTTACTAAACTCATCGAGGCTGAATTAGGTAGATTACCCACCCTTCCGGCTGAAATACCAGTAACCAATTTAGACGAATATGTAAACAACATAACTTCCATCCTTCTATCTAGCTATGAACAGTCGTGCCCCCTCACGGTACCCAGGCAGGGAGCTCGCCATTCCTGGTGGGGTCCTGAGCTGGAAAGGCACCGACGCAAGCTGAGAAGACTGTTCAACAGAGCTAGAAACACACGGTCGCCAGTAGATTGGGACCGCTATACAACAGCTCGTAAAACATATAAAAAACTGATACGCCAAAGAGGAAAGTATAGTTGGAGGCGTTTCTGTACTAACATCGAAAGTAACAACCAGGCAATGAGGGTTAAATCATGTCTCGCTCAAGAGACAGACCACTCAATAGGACGCCTGAAAAAAACAGATAACACCTACACCACAAACGACGCTGAAACAAGCGAACTACTCCTAACCACCCACTTCCCAGGATGCCAGATTGCCACCCAGCAAAGTTGGGAACCACATAGGGAGAGAAGCACGAGCAGCTTAGATTGGGAAGTGGCGATAGAAGTTATCGACAAAGACAAAATAACATGGGCAATCAACACCTTCTTGCCTTTCAAGGCAGCGGGGCTGGACGGTATTTTCCCAGCTCTGCTCAGGTGGAGTCAGGATCTACTGGCTGATAACCTCGTCAAGGTGTTTTGAGCCTGCCTGGCCCACCGCTACATCCCCTTGAACTGGCGGGAAGTAAAAATAATCTTCATACCGAAACCAGGCAGGGGTGACTACACCTAACCCAAGTCTTTTAGGCCCATAAGCCTCTCCTCGTTCTTCTTGAAGACACTGGAGAGGCTGGGGGACAGGAAGATCAGGTCACAAATTTCGGTCAAAGACCCTTACATCCTAATCAACATGCCTACTGTGCAGGCAAATCAACTGAATCAGCACTCCATAGCGTAGTTTCACGCAAAGGAAATGCTCTTAAAGCTAAAAACCCAACTCTAGGCGCCTTCATTGATATAGAAGGTGCTTTCGACAAAACTAACTTCGTCAGCATCGAACAGGCACTTGCCACGCACGGTGTTGCGCGAACACTCATAGAATGGATCAATAACATGCTAAAATACCGTGCTATTCGATTTACCGTGAACACCACCACGCGAGGTATCGTAAGTAGAGGCTACCCACAGGGTGGGGTGCTGTCACCACTACTGTGGAATTTGGTCGTAAATGAGCTCATCGCAGAGCTCAATGCCAGCAGTCCGTACTCGGTGGGATACGCGGACGACATAACAATTCTAATCTCGGGGAAATTTGAGGGCATCTTGTGTGATCTCATGAAAAGTGCCTTCAAAATAATCGAGAGTTGGTGCACGAAACACGAACTATCGGTTAACCCCTCGAAAACAGAACTATTAATGTTCACCAACAAAAGAACCCTGGGACACCATAGGCTTCCAAAACTCTTCAACACAGAACTAACACTTAAAGACGAAGTCAAGTACTTGGGGGTGATCCTTGACAGCAAACTGCTCTGGAAGAAGCATCTTGACTACAAACTCAATAAAAGCACAATTGCACTATACCAATGTAAAAAAATGTTAGGAAAAACATGGGGGCTTTCTCCGAAGATTACCCTGTGGCTATATAAAGCGGTGATCAGGCCAATGTTGGCTTATGGCGCTCTGGTTTGGTGGACGAGGACCGAACTCTCAACCACCATTACTAGACAATAGCGCTTCCAACGACTGGCCTGTTCAGCTACCACTGGCTGCATGAGAACCACCCCAACAGCAGCCATGGAGATAGCCCTTCAATTAACTCCCCTGGACCTGTACATACAGCAGGAGGCCGCACTAGCTGCTATCAGGCTAATGCATCTGGGCATAAGGGGCAAAAATTTAACCAGCCTACACGCTAACATCCTGGACCGGGCGATTGAGTACCAGCCACTCATCGCTGCCCCGTGTGATAGAACACCAAACCAACCTATGTTCAACAAAAACTATATCATACAAACAGTAGAGGAAGAAAGGGATCAGTCGGGAGCCAATGAAGTGCGCATCTACACAGATGGCTCAAAAACACAAATGGTTCAGGTGCTGGCGCACACTCCCTTGACCTCAACATCAACCTTCACATACCGCTAGGCACACACAGTTCAATCTTTCAGTGTGAATGTGTTGCCTTAACACAAGCCGCTACAGCAGTAAAGCGCTTAGGCATCCGGAACTACGGCATTAAATTCCTATCCGACAGCCTATCTGTGCTCAAAGCTTTAGAAAACAAACAAACTAACAACAAACTAATTTTTGAGTGCCATCTTGCCCTGGAGAGTTTATCGACGTCCAATCGTATTGCACTCCAGTGGATCAAAGGGCACAGTGGATCTTTAGGCAATGATGCCGCAGATGAACTTGCGAAGAGAGGCTCTGATATGAAAGTGCTAGGCCCGTACCCACTTCTCCCCCTGCCTTTCTCACAATTTCGTGCGTGGATTCGCCAAAGGTCGACTGAACTCCATAACAACAGATGGTCACGGGCAACAGACTGTAGACAGTCAAAATTGGCTTTACCAATTGTACACCCGCGATTAACCAAAAAACTTCTCAGCCTGAGCAGAAATAACCTTAGAATAATAATAGGAACAATTACGGGCCATAACACCCTTAACAAGCACCTTTTTAACATAGGCGCCACAGACAGCCCGCTTTGCAGGGGCTGCCTTGACGCCGAGGAATCAGCCGCCCACGTCATCCTGGAATGCGAGGCCGTGGCTTTTCAACGTGAAGAAATCCTCGGAACAGTGAGGTCGCTCCGCGAAGCCTGTGAAGCTCCCAGGAAGCTTCTGTGCTTTTGGGCGGAGCTAGGCGGGCTCTGCTAGCCAGTATCCCCACGCACAACGGACCGAATGGGAGTCTACGTGCGGAAAAGGGAGTCCCATCATCATCATCATCATCATCATCATCATCATGTTCGCTCAGTAAATCTGTTCATTATTTCACAACTTCTGTATAAGTTATTTATAAGTTACAGTTTATAAACGCGTATTTTCATGGCTGATTATACAACGCAAGGTGTGCGGTAACTACCGGCCCAATTTAGAACATCAATCATTTAGAAAAGGGATGCTTATCGATTACTGTGACGCGAGCCGTCGAGCCGTCGAGCGCTCTTCGCACAACACATTATAAGGGATTCAATCATTATTGGCCCTTCCTGTTTGTTTCTATTTGATCGTTGTACATAACAAACTACATATTTGGATAGATACAACTTCTAAACAGAATAATACATTTCGTACCTTTTTATGTCAATCTTTTATTTCCAATAGACGAACTTGTGTCCATTTTCAGTCATTTTACAACTTTAATCTGAGTCGATACTGTCAGATCTACTTCCTACTATAGGTGCTTAGTAGGTAGGTACTACCGTCAAACGTGGTGAATAGGGATGCAGGGGTAAATCGGAACGAAAGTTTGAAATGGATTTTAACTTTGAAATAACATTTAACGTTAAAATCCACTAAAATGTTTATCCCGATATTATACAGAAATGCCTTAAGGTGAAAGTGACAGGGTTTTTTTTTGGGTGGGAAATCATCAAATAACTTCTCCCGTTCTGGGTGGAGCAGGAGGGCATGTCAGACTTTTACTGACTAAAACCCACCCGTGTTCCCTCAGTAGCCTGTATGCCAGGGGCTACGGTATCTCTTTCGAACAAACCCGCACCCTGGCAGGCATCGGCCCTTGCGGGCCCCATCGGTTTGTGCCGACATCTCTTTGAGGCGCGCGTGGAACACAACGCGCCGTCGACCTGGGCTTTCCTCGCCGTCCGCAAGCTCACGCTTACGGTGGCCGGAAATCAGCCTGGGAAAGTGACAGGGTAACCCGCAAAATTTCAAATTTAAACAAAATAAAAATATAAATCAAAATATGATTCACGGCCGTAACACATCCATATGTACAGATTTCTTATTTTGAATCAACAACCATCATTCATTAAATTCCATTGAATTACTTTTTCATAAGTTATAGTTCAACCTGACACTGACCAGCAAATTACAAAAAACGGAAGGAAATTTAAATTTCGCGGTTTGTCTTTGCGCATCCACCTTAATATGTTTGTTTTCAGCACCTCTTTGCAGACAGGAGTTCTCTGCTGACCAAATTCAAGTCGTTATCCCCAAGCAATCAGGCTACGCCTACGATATCCAGAGGTACGGTCGACCCACTTGTCCTGACCACACGACACAAAATCTTGGTAAATATTGGTAAAATGCTTATCCATGTATCAAGCCACATTTGCAAACTCCAACCTTCCTTTAACATCTTTTCATAATCAAGATAATCTGTAATGAGGAAATCAGCAACGCTATTAAAGATAAAGGTGCGAATACACGCCCCAAGCAACCCGGGCTACGCTTAGGAATGTGTTGGGTAATGGGTATTACAGATTCCAATCATGCGCTAAATAGCATTGTGTAGTCGCCCTTCGCCCACAAATATCATTATAGCGTAAACCGATTTTCCATAATCGCCTGTTAAGACTTCTGCGATAAACAGGTTTTTGTCGCCCGGAGCAGTTTGTGACACGCAATTTCAGATTTCAGCTTGCGGTCGGTGTGAAACAATCAGTTTTGTCGCACGACTAATCGCGTAGAATTGGCGATCAAGCGCCACTCTGCAGTACATACACTCGAGCGTTTGCACTGGTTTAAGCGCCGTAAAAGCGGGGGCATTCGGCGTAGTTATTCGACTAAGCGAATGATCGCCAGGCTTTGCAGTGAAGCGTTATCACGTATGGTATAGCTAAGTGGCCAGATAGATCACCACCCTAATTGCGTAACTCACGATTCATCATAATCTGTATCGTTTTGAAACGGATTGTTAAACCATTGCTTCATATGTTCGAAAAATGTGTCTGTTCGACAACATAAATAACGCAATGAATATTGTGTAACTGTGAAGATGAAACCAATTAACCAACCAATCGTGAGTTACGCAATTAGGGTGCAGGCTGGAAAATGTAATCGCACTAAAGTATTTTAGTTCGGTCATTTATGATTTAGAATTAGATTTATTTCTCAGTATATGGTATACATTGAGATCTTACATTAAACATTGTTTCACACATACTACCATTGCTGGTGTAGAAATATTAATTAGTAAACTAGGTATACATGCAAATCAGAACTGGGTATTTTATGAGCATATTATATAAAATTATGAAATCCTGGATTTTATAATTTAAATGATTAGACTGGTTAGCATTATTTATAATATCAAAATAGTAATGGTTAAATCAAAAATATAAGTCATAGTGTCGAAAATTTAAATAATAATGTCAAAGAATAAATCATGTCAAAAATATAAATCACAATGTCAAAATTAAAATTACATTATCAAAAAGAATAGTTTTGCCTTCGTCTTTAGTGACTACAGTCGTAATCATTATAGATTGTTGTGACAGGACTGTCACGTCCCCCTACCGTCACCAATCTGGCAAAATTTCGCCGGAGGGATGGTGGGCGAGGCTGGGTCGCAAACATGGCTCAAGGTGCTCTTGTGATAAGCACGTAATCGTTGGCGGTGAGACACAGAAAAACTTTAACAATCATTGTTGCAACTCATCTTCCAAAAATAATCTTTTGACATAGCACCTAATACCTATATCAAAATTAATAGGTAAATTTACTCGTGGATTTTTTTTTTGGAAACCTTTAGCATATCGTCGTTGAAGTTCTAACACCACGTAAGTCATTTTTTGGCTGTTTTGACATTTTGATGCCATTCGCTAGAGAATCGGAAAATTACGCAGTTTTTTCTCTCTCCTGAAAAGTTGCTATTTTTGACTTACGTGGTGTTAGAACTTCAACGACGATATGTACATTTTAGTCATACATGAAACTCATAAATAATCTACAAAAGACAGTTCACATTCTTCAGATAAGATATATTAAAATACATCAAAATCTAATAATAATCTTTAAGATAAAACACGTTTCTGTTTGTTTTTCCGTAAAATCGCTTATAAAAATCTTTTTTGTTAAACATGACTTGAGTTTTGCTTAATTGATTTTAAAATAGTCTTTTAAACACATTTCATGTAAGTGTGAAACAATGTTTAATGTAAGATCTCAATGTACAGACGCCAGCAGGTCAACCTATCCTAAACTGTCAAATTTTCCCAATTGAACATGAACCTTATTCCTTTGTGATAAAGTTGAAAAACTATCAAAGAAATTTGACAGATTGGGGTAGCTTGATGTGCTGGCCTCTGTACCGTATACTGAGAAATAGAGCTAATTCTATTCTATTCTAAAAATACGTAACATTTTTACATACAAAATAATTTTAATTATTTTTTTTACTGTAAAAAAGGGCGTTTGAATGCAAAAATGAGAGTTGGAAAATAGAGATTTGGTCGACTTGAGAAATTAAAATTTTATCATCATCATCATTTCAGCCGAAAGACGTCCACTGCTGGACATAGGCCTCCCCCAAGCTCCTCCACCAAAATCAAAACCAAAAATCAAAAGTCATTTATTCAAACTAGGCTGAGAGTCAGCACTTTTCGAACGTCAAAATTACATATGACAGTCCCCCAGAAACGCCCACCCTTCGACACTTCATAGTGCTTTAGCTGGGAAGAAGAAGTGGCGCAACAAACTCCCCAGCAGCACAGCTGTCTGATAAGTTCACCTCGACCGGTTCTGCGCTTCTCGCAACCAGCGGATTCCTACGGCCTTCACAAGGTCATCAATCCGTCTTGTGGGAGGCCTTCCAACGCTACGTCTTCCTGTACGCGGTCACCACTCCAGAACCTTCCGGCCCCATTGGCAATCTGTTCTGCGAGCAATGTGCTCTGCCCACTGCCACTTAAGTTTGGCAATTCTTCGTTCTATGTCGGTTACCTTGGTTCTCCTGCAGATCTCTTCATTCTTCAATTACATTTTTTTGAAGTTAATTATCGAGAAATTTACATAAATTCCATGAACCTCTTATTATAAAGTACCAAGAACAGATATTTTTAGCTCTTTTCAAAACACTAGGTCTACATGTTACTAAATAAACAATACGATATTATTTCCAGAACTACAGACCCTCTCTGTTTTATGTTCATGCAAATGTAAGTACCTATGTACAGTCACGAGCATTAATATGTATACACATCGCCAAATTCAAAAGCGATTTTCTCTTAAATTGCGATTGCAACCTTGAGATAACTTGGGTATTTCATTATAGTGTGGGTTCCAAAATATTATTTTCATAATAAAATAAGATTACAATGATTAAAAGTGGAGAAAATCACTTTTAAAAGTTGGTAAGCGTATACATATTATTGCTCGTGACTGTACATACATTTTCAGAAAACTCAGATTCATAAATGAAGACCTTGATACATTTTTAAATATTTTGAAGCGATGGTGCACTTTCGAAAGTAGATATAAATATAATATGTCCATTTGTATATTGTTTCGTCAGTACGCAACGTATACACCAGCTACGATGTCGCCTTTGCGTTGTGAGCGTAGACATGGGACCCGCATGTTACAACCGACAATCGACTACTGAACTTATGGTGTAAAACTTAAAATGCATACTTTCCATACATATTGAGAAACCGTATAATTAATAATGACGCTTCTTGGTAGGTACTTGTACATAAATATAATATGCTATGTGGTTGCGCCAGTGTGCTCCAACGCTTTTTCATTTATTACTGCGTCACTATGAAAACTGTTTCGACTAACAACTTCTTCGTCTGGACTTCTATAAAACTAAAACAATTTAAATTCACTACTGCAATTGTTTTATTTTGTCTAGCCTCCTCCAAGAAACAAATACACTGAAGCTAATGCTAGCAGTTCACTTGGCGCATTTTCCCAAAAATTCGCGGAACTTGATCAATTGAAATATATTATACCTTTTACTCATTGACTGATAGTCCATTTAATGTATGTGTCAATAAAATATCGCGATTTTTTTTCAAATTTGCCAAGTGAAGTGCCAGTTTCAGAAGGGCCAGTAATCTACACTTTCTATACATATCACAAATTAAAGCCGCTTTTCGCGTCCATCCGTGTGACTGCTTTAATTTTCTAAATTTCGCAATGGATTTTGAAGCGATTTCCACTATTATTTAGAACATTTATTTCTGAAGTTTTAGGTGTATAGCACACTAACATAATAAGGAATCTCGATGTTTTGTCCAATCCTGAGGTAAGGTCGCCGGTTGCTAGTAATTAAATAAATGACCTAACGACTAAATCACTTACCGTTCCGTTCGTGTGTTGCCGGACGTAAAACATGGAGGACAAAAGAATAGCACCATCCCATTTCTTCCCGTGGGTGTCGTAGAACCGTCGCGACTAAAGGACTTACTAGAGAATGGGCAGCAGCGTTCTCTGTGCATTTTACCACCATACTGCGATCGCCAACCCGCCTGCCAAGCGTGGCGATTATGGCAAAGCCCCATTTTGGAGGAGGCCTATGTCTAGCAGTGGACGTCTTTCGGCTGAAATTATGAAATCATTTACCCCTAAGCCAATAGCACCAAAACAGTAGGTAAGCTTGGGTATTTCAGATTTAAAATTGTTAGGATAGGTAGGTACAACCAGTTAATTCATTCTAGGGTCGCTCGTGGTCATGACCGTTAAGCAACGTAAGCGTTCTTTGTGTACAGGCCTTATTTATTTACGTATTCCGTTTTATATTCACACAAAAAAGGCTAACAACGTTTCATGGTTATTTAGAAGAATTTTAAGTGGGTTAGGTTTATTTCCTGCATGCAATGTTCTAGGTATTCGGGGTTTTTGGAAGATTCATCAGGTATTACTTAAACAAAAACAAATCCTATAATTTTATTTAAGACGGTCTTTTCCATGTAACCACGGCACTAGTACATGACTCTGAGGCTCCACGTGCTAAATTTTTGCGACGGTGATAAAAAAAATATACTCTCATATATTTGAAACGCGTAGGTATGAAACAGCAGATTTTTTCAATCCGATGAGTTTCTAGGGTGTAAGGTAAATATGGTGACATACGGTGTACCATGTGTGTTTGTCGGTCATGTACTGAATTCATGGCTTCAGTTTGCACGTCGATGAGACGCACCAAAATAAACAAACATTTGGTGGATCGTAAAAGATAAAACACGAGGCCAAAAATCTCACTAAAAGTCACTCGTGTTTGAAATCCAAAGTTTTCTTTTTGTTTCCCGGAAGAAGGCTCATCAAACTGTCAGTTACCGAAAGACCTCATTTTGGGCAAAGACGGCGAATTTCTTACGAAAAAATGTCAGGATTTTGTTGTTCATCACTCTTGTTCATGAATACCAATTACTGGAGATAATGTATAAGTATTTTTGTGTATTCGAACTTTGAACACAGTTCTTTGTGTTATTCAAACCTTCATTTAGCTTTAATAGATTATTGCTAAATTAAGGCTAAAGTCTACAAAAAAAGGTTTCAATACCTAAAAAATAAGTTGTGTTATAGCAATTATGGCTGGTGTACCTATATAAATATTTTTATATGTTATGGATCTTCGAAATAGAGCAGTGGTGGCCCAGTATTAAGAGCTCCGACTTATCTGCGTGTTACAGTTCGTGCGTTTGAAACCATTCAGGCACATCAATGTAATATATTTCATCATAACTGCTCTCAAAACGGTAACGGAAAACATCGTGAGGAAACCGGCATGTCCTAGAATCAAAAATTGAAAAACATGTGACATCCACCAAGCCACGGCCCACGTGATGGATTAAGGCCCACTCCCTCTCACAGAGAGAAGGCCTCTGTCCCAGCAGTGGGAACGTTATAGAATGATTATAATAATATGCTATTTAGGATCTTGAACAATTTATTGCAATGGACAATCACTATCACTGGGCACGCCACGATTGCAGCGGTAAGTCCCCTCTTTGAGGAGTGGCTTGAGAGGCGGCATGGCTTCCCCACCTTCCACCTGACGCAGGTCCTCACCGGATACGGCTGTTTCGAGAGGTTCCTGTTTTGCATAAGGCGGGAGGAAACACCCGGGTGTTTCCATTGCGAAAATCGCCCTGAGGACACGGTGGAGTACACTGTGGAGGTCTGCCCAGCTAGGGCGGAGCACCGCAGTGTCCTCGTGGACGCGATCAGCGGCAGCAATCTCTCGCGTCCGGCCCTGGTCCAGGCCATGGTACGGAGCGAGAGCGCATGGGTAGCCGTCACCTCCTTCAGCGAAGCAGTGATGCTCGCGAAGGAGGCGGCGCACGTGAGGGAGAGGCAGTATATGCGCCCTCACGGTCTTAGTCGCCACAAGAGATGCTTTGGGCGTCGGGAATCCCAGGCTGATTCCCAGCTATCGTAGGCGTGGGCTTGCGGACGGCGAGTAATGGGTAGCTCGCTGTGCGGTAAGGACCAAGCCCAGGTCGACGGCGCGTTGTGTTCCACGCGCGCCTCAAAGACATTTCAGCACAAACCGATGGGGCCCGCAAGGGCCGATGCCTGCCAGGGGTGCGGATTTGTTCTAAAGAGATACCACAGCCCCTGGCATACGGGCTACTGAGGGACACGGGTGGGTTTTAGTCAGTAAAAGTCTGACACGCCCTCCTGCTGTCTGTTCGCGATAAACTCAAAACTTCTAAACGGATTTTCATGCGATTTTAACCAATAGACAGAGTGATTCATGAGAAAGGTTTAGATGTATAATTTATTAAGGTTTTGTGTAAATTGGTTAACGCGGGCGATGTGGGTGGCAAAAGCTAGTCTTTACATAGTTTATACAAAATCGCTTTTTGTGTTTGTACGCTTAGATCTTTTAAACTGCAAAACGGACTTTAATGCGATTTTCATCAATAGACAGAGCGATTCAAGAGGAAGGTTTATATGTATAATACACCGACATTCACGCGGGCGAAGCCGCTGGGAAAAGCTAGTTAATAATAAAGTTAATTTGATATATATACAATTTTTTCAGGTTTTAGTATTGGCCATGTTATGTATCATTTACACACATTTCTGAACCAGCTTGTGAAAACCATTAACGCGGGAACTGTGATGCTTGACAACGTAACCACCAAACGTAGCTGTAGGTACCGTACGTTTCACGTCACTGTCAGAGATATCGAATTTTACGTCATTATTATACGTGACATGGCAGTCAATACTCAACATCTGCTGGTGGCAACATTTAATAATACGTTATTAATTTACTGCTGAACCTGGAACCGTAAGGAAAACTTACGAAACAAAAATTTACACAACGGTGGCAAAATTGGGCGTTGAAGTGTTCCTAACATTCAACACCCAATTTTGATATGTGAATTGATTGAGATTCTGCTTCTAATAGCAGAATTCCGCTATTCGAAGAAGAATCTCAATCAATGCATGCCTATAGCTAACCACTGATGCTCTGAAGTTGAAGTTTATCCGATTGCTTTTCATCTAATACTCTTACGGTGCATTAAACTCTCGGGTTGGAAGACGATCCATTATTTTCATTCATTACACCACCAAAGTTTTCCGCTATAAGTTCTGTAAAAAGGTAATTAAAAAAGTTTGCGGTTCCGTCATGACTGACTTATTTTTCTTTTCTCTTTGCCAAAAGAATGAATTAATAAATTAAATGCATGCGTACGATTTAACTAAAATGGAGGACCACTACCGTATTTATCATCAAACCAAAGAGGAAAAACATAAAAAACAACATTTTCTGAGAACAAGCAGAGAAGTTAGCAGAGAAAAGCCAGTTTAATAGTATTATTTACTGCTATTTAAATTTAAAACCTTAACAACGCTGTTTGTTTTATCATATCAGACTTTATATTCTAACAGCTTTCCTAACTTTAGTCTAGACAGTGTCTCAAAAGTTGTTGATAACATCTTTAGTGTGAATGCGTCTTGCAGTTGACTTGTCCTTCACTTCTTACTTTTGAATACATTTACCTAAGAAAAAGTTCTCAGACTATGCGCGTTAAACCTTTGACATATCAATCTTCCCGTGATAGCACTTCCCTTAGAACTGTTTGAATAATATCAATTTTTTTCTACTAAACTAATTCTGAATAAAGGTAATCGATCAACGCTTCGAGAGCAGAAGTTTGTAAGTTTGTTTTGTTTGAAGGTTTGACGCTAAAACTTTTAAAAGATTCTGGTTGGCATCAAAGCAGAAGTTACAAAGCCGGATCGGTCGTCTGACGTCTCTACTTAATACACTTTTGGTCGGTAATACTAAACTCGTGAGAAGAATACAGGCTCGTCTCAAATGCTCTCCGGGCTGAAAGGCGTCGCTTTATTTAGCTAAAGGGAAAGGGTCTATTTGTCGTAAATCATCCCTCGTTATGTTTTCAATTTAAGTTTTGCTGTACGATTGACTTAACAAATTCAAGTGAAGATAAAGCGCTTTTGTAAGTCTTGTTTCGGCCAATTTGTTAACAGACTAATCATTGTTTGAAATAATTTGATCTTCTTAGACATTTCAAACTATGTTTGTAGTTGTTTCTTTGATATAATTTATCGTCCACGTTTGATTTAGGTTTAGAATAAATAAATAATCGAGCTTTATTCAGCATTTTAGTCTTATAATTTTGGTCTGATATTAGAGTTTTAAAAGAAGGTTTATTATTTTTTGCTTTTCAGTTTTTTCGGCGGTTTAATTTTTTGTTAAAAAGTTTTTATTTTATAATTTTTTGTGGCTATAATCCACTCATTACTACATGCTTAATTTTTGATATTTTTTTTGTAATACACAACTCAATATTAAAATCTTTGAGTAAAAAATCAATCATCCCCTGTTTTCCTACCCTTAAGGTTGGATTTTTTCTTTACGAAATCTATATGGGACCAACCCTTTCCAATAAGAAAATTATTAAAATCCGCCTACTCTGAAAAAAGTTATGCGTGGACATACATAAAAAATAAAGATAAAAATACGCGTCGACTTGAGGACCTCCTCCGTTTTTTTGTTGGTTACAAATGAAAACAAACCCTTTTATGGCATAATGATACAGAAGATAACGTTGAAGGTCGGGTTATAAAGGACGAATATGCCCAAAACGACGTCTTTGGATCAGATTAAAGTAAATTTACAGTTACATTTTAGGATGTTATGTAAGATACAACCTGCCTTAACTTTAATGCCTCACTTGATTAATATTAAATTAATCAAGAAGAGCTTGTTGGGTTACAATAAAAATATTTGTAAGTTTAATGAAACAGTTTGGATATTATTATTCTTACTTACAACCTGAACAATTTTTGAAATTATGATTTTGTCAACGTTATATAGGCCACGGTATGCAATTATGTAGTTGGTTATCCATGTCATAACATTTGCCTGAAAAAGGGAAATAACAGGACCTATTCAACTACTGCCAAATGGATAGATAAACGTCTATGGCTATGAGGAACGGTAAATCAATTTGTCGAAACACTTGCTGTAATCTGAAGTCATAAACAGTTAAAAACCAACACAAAAAATAAAGAAATGATATACGTTGTTATTTGGTACTAGATTGTAGAGGCCAGATAGGCAGTAGTTCCATGAAAAATACTGAAAGTTAGACTGGAAGCCCACCTCAACATAATTACATTTATTTTTGTTTATTCTTAAAGACATCTGAGGCAACGCTGGCTGCTGCCAACAATAATATTTCCTTGACGTACATTGACGGATCAAGCTTGAATTGTAACATTGATTGACATCTTGAATACAAACAAAGCAACGGATGTCAAAATTGTGATGGCTTTAGTCTTGATTGATAGGTTCAGTTGCTTGTTTCAGTGAACATCACTATTACATAGTTGGATAGTCGTAGACGTAAAGGGGTATCGTGTTACTCTGTAACTGAGTTGTGCAGGTCCGATAGTAAGTCAGTTCATGTAAAATACTGATATTGCGTCCGGTTAGACTGGGAGCTGGCCCCAACACAGTTGAAAAATCTCCCGTAAGCTTAGAAGCTACCGTGTTTTATGGTAAGTACTGTAAAAATAGATCATTTGTATTAGTAGGATGGGCTGGTCACCGCAACGCGATGTCAGAGTGCGTATTTTGCGTACGGAAAAATACAGTAAGTTCAGTTATTTTACCTCTGACAGCAGCAACCCAAAAGCAACCTTATTTCAATGAGGATAAAGATCACTTCGATTTTGACAGTGATTCAAATACAGAGATAAAATAACTGTGTAATGGACTGGAGTCTGGATCTGTGCCTGGTTGATGGCATTGGTCTTGACCCATACTCCATGGGACTTAAACATAACTTGCGAAATGTGGGTGAGAGACTACATTAAAATTAACCAAACTGTGGATAATTGTAAAAGTTACACGTATACCTAATCGGAATTTTGTATTCTGCGGTGCAAGAAATCAATGTTCAATGATTTATTTTTTACACATTTCGTATTTTGCCATAGTTAGCAATCGAATCAATTTTGGTGAAAGGAAAAGATGGTTACTAAGTAATTGTACATTGATGGGGTCCGCAAGGGCCGATGTCTGCCAGGGGTGCGGGTTGTGCGAAACAGATACCATAGCACCTGGCACACAGGCAACTGAAGGAACCCGGGTGGGTTTTAGTCAGTAAAAGTCTGACACGTTCTCCTGCTCCATCCCTGATGATGTCCCACAGTAAAAAAAAAAAACAAAGTGAAGTAGGTATTCGATAATCCCAAAGAATCTATGATTGAATCTGAGCTAAGCTTTGATTTTTTATTTGTCAGATTAAAATGACAGCTACGGTCGAACTTTTTTTGTCAATACGACGACCAAGCTGTCACTTTGATCTAGCAAATTCAAAATCGGCACCCTAATTGCGTAACTCACGATTCATCATAATCTGTTTCGTTTTAAAACAGATTATTAAACCATTGCTTCATATGTTCGAAAAATGTGTCTGTTCAACAACTTAAATAACGCAATGAATAGGTTGAACTGTCAAATTGAAACCGATTATGATTAATCGTGAGTTACGCAATTAGGGTGCTGATTATAGATAAAAAAAAAAAAAATGTTAATGTTATTTGTAACTTAAAATTCACCTTAACTTAACAATTATATTACCTAGAACTTATGTTTATTATTTTTAATTCTGTATAACCTAACAAAATAAGCATCTATTAGGTATTCTTGTAAAATGCATTTACATGCCACAAAGAGGAAAAATATGTGCTGTACTTTAAACCACCAACTTTTACAACTGGTAACTACCTACATTTTCTGCAAACAAATGATTCACATTCTTAGTATTAATGTTTTAGCCAATCAAATACCCATAACCATTTTACAGTCAGTCTGCATCGAATGCGTTCTTCAAATCTCTCTATTCGGTCGGGGCTAGAGTCATTGACCCAGTTTCAGCAATAGATCCTCATAATGATGCCTGTGAGCCAACTTTATGGGGTACTCCTGGTTGAACCATCTTCTAGTTTCCTACAATAACCTGAATACAGATTATTATTGAAGATGTTTTCATTAGACGGAAGTTGTTCCACCTGCGATCGTGCTGCCCTTTGTCGTTTATTCTCGAAGATTATTGAACTTACTCGTAGTTTTTAACAGTACCTAGATACCATTAATTTCATACCTAGTGTAAATAGTGTTGAATAATAATAATTGTTTACAAGTATTTTCTGTTAATTCTGTCCTCCCATACATTTTATATCTGAAAACATTGTTAAAGCCAATCATTTTTAAAAGAGTAACCGTGGAGTTTCTTGCCGGCTCTTCTCCATAGGAAACAACATTTTGGAACCGTGCACCTAGCTTCTGACGTTTCATAAGTGCCCATGCAGGTTTATATGAAATAAAAATATTTTGATTTTGATTTTGAATTAAAAAAAAAAAAAAACTTAAATAAACTGTGAAATAACACAACTTTTTTTTTAAGTTTCCATAATGGAAAATGATACAAACTTAATAGTGCTGGTGAGAGTGGCTTCGCCCACATGGATGTCGTGTATGTGTGTGTGCCAGTGAAAGATAAAATAAAGTTCATCCAGCCGTTTCGTAGAATAGCGGGAAGAAACAGACAGATAGACAAATAAATCCATTTTTCTTTCTTTCTTTTCTTTCATACAATTTCAGAAAATGTTCTTTTGTTATAATTACCGTATTTACTTTCATTATGCATTTTATAGAAAGTTGTTGCAATGATATTACAAGGAGACACTAAAATTTGAATTTATTTGTACGTATTTATTTGTTTACATTTTTATAACAAATTAAATGTTTTTTAATAGAAATAATTGTTTTGTACGTATGGATTACAACGGTTCAAGGACATTTTTACGCGTAGCCAAAATCCGAACTAATGCCACCATCTTGTTTATTCATACAATTTCTACGACAATTTCATAAAGTTTATTAACAACGCCCCCCTGTCAATGTCAATAACCCACCAAAAGATCCTTGAAGCACCTCTATCTATGGTTAATTTATACCAGTAAAATATTTAAGGACCATCCATTTAATCCAATTCAAAAACACAAAAATGTACAAAACAGACACAAAAATAATAAATCAAACTGCAATATTATCATGATGGTTTCGTCTGTGACATTAATAAAACCGAATATTTTCATTTAGCAACAAAAATTAAATTGGTTTTATTTTGTTAAAACCGACTGCGGTTTTTATTTTCGTTTAAAATTTGTTCTATCCGCAACTATATATTGACTAGCAACGCAATATAGACATAATAGAATAGAATAAAAAGGTATGTAAGGATAGGGTAAGAGAAAGGTCATCAGAAGAAATTACAACTTACTTCAAGGTCACTTCCCCTAAATATTCGACGTGATTTTTTTATAGAATAGGCCGGTTGATCTTTCCTTACCACTACGCGTATTCGGTACATCATGTTTCTCATGAAAATGAGGTATGGCTCGTCTAATTTCAAACTGCACGCTACTCACTCCACTAAAATGTCTATACAAATATTTGAAATGTGTATGCAACAAGCAGCGGTTGGTGCAATTTTAAATTAGACGATCTCTTCTTAACTAACATTAAGCTTCATGCGTACTAAATGCGGATTTTCCAAATGAAAGCATTTCTAAGCCCCGTACAAGAACTGTCGGTGTCAAAATACAAAACAATTTTGACACTGACAGCTCTTACGCTGCTTAGATATCCTAAACGAGTTCAGTTTCATTTGTGAAATTAAACCTAAGTAATTCAGTCCATTTTAAAATAAAAACTATTTCCACGGAGACAATTTAAAAAATGAAAAAGATAAAACAGTGGCATAAGTTTTAATGGATAAGAAAAATCCTCTTTAGTAGGTGCGGTCCGAGTTAATTAGTCTCTGGGGCATCATAACTTGCCAAATGAGTGCTATTTGCCACGTACAATATAAAATAGTTTAATGAAGCCAATTTTGCTGAAGTTTTGAAATATAAAAAGGTTGCAGAGCAGGGCCTAGAGACAAAATATATTTCTGTTAGCGTTCACGCCAAACGCTACGCCAAAATGTATGGAAATGACATTACATGCGGAAAGAACACGACGTAACTTTTCCGCAGGTAATGTCATTCCCATACATTTTGGCGTAGCGTTTGGCGTGAACGCTACGCCAAAATCTAGGCCTGCAGATACATTAAAAGTAGGGCAAAATAACCGTGAGTTTTCTATTCTGACGGCCCTAAAATTATTATAGGCAACATGAAAAAAAAAAACAATCATTTAGGGGTTTATTTACAAACGATGATTTTTAAGAGTTGTTTAAACGTCAAAAATGTATGGTTGAACAGTCGCTAATCAAGACTAATTTAAAGCAACGTTAATAAATAAAGGGGGCAATTGCCTCGGGTGATTTAGCTATCATCCATGTAACGTGTATGTTTGTTTTTGTGTTTCATGTCTTTCTCAGTTAGTTTTTAATGTAAATCTGGCAGTTTGAGTACTTTATGCGGCCTACCCTAATGCCCTTTCTTTTTAATTGTTCGACAAACCGTTGAGCTCCTCAAGTTCTGAGTTGAGCTGCATGATTACTGATAATTGCGTGCACTGATTGGCCATGTCCACTCAATCTGTGTGGTTCTTTCCTAAAAAGACAATTTCAGACACCAATCCACATGGTCTTCACATGATCTAACCAAGATTATGTCTAGGCTTTAAAAGAGACTGTGACCTCTGAGTTTGTTTCGGCCTTTCTTCTCAGAGTAGTCAGTTAGGAAACGCCGACCTCACCTAGTTTAAAAAAACAATGATTGACTTGTAAAAATGTTTGTACAAATCTACTTACAGAAATAAAATCTTTTATCATAACAACGGAGTTTTTCATCAAACAATAGTGTGCAATTTATATACAGTATGGTTTAAAAAAATAGAGGAAAAGTAAACCATTCAATTATCCTTGATTCTAGGAATACGACCTAGCTCGGAAACTGCTATAAAATAAAGTGAAACATTATTACTTATTGCTAAATAATGGTGACTGCCTGCAACAACAGAGTTACGAGGCTTGTTTTATTAATTGAAAGTAAATGTAAGCTGTCTGTTACAAGACAAGTACCTGGGCAGTAATAGAAGTCAATTGAGTTCTATTACTGCCCAGGTACTTGTCTTAGGATTTTACGAATGTTGCTGTAAAAGTAGATATTCTGCGTTCATATGTTGGTTTCCAAAAATGTATACAAATTTGTTTTTGGAAAAAGGCTTTAATTTTATATGTGAGTAATGAGTACATAAAATAATATATTTGACGCTGCAACTTAAAGCATTTTATAACTGTTTCCAAAGTTCTTATTATTCTGGATTCAACTTAATTTACAGAGATATAGAGTTCATACTTGTTCAAGTGGAAATAATATCAATCGGACAAAATAATTTTGAGGAATAGGTACTTCTTTGCTATTGTTGTATTTTCGTACTGACAGATGCTGTTCGGGAAGCGTTAAATAAGGATATCCCTTTATATTATTTCGGAGAATTTTATCACTAATTTAGCATTAGTATCGCTATTTTCATAATTGGTTTAATAAATTTAGCTCTGCATGTACATGTTGTGCTAAAAGGTATATCTGAATTACACTTTTGAAACACATAAAAACCTGGAAAACACACGCACATGTTGGTACAAACAATAATGAAACAGACACATTTCTTTAACATTTTCTAGGCTTATAGAAATGGATGCTTTTGAATACCGATTGTCTACTTCACTTTTAATGATATCGGCTACGAGAGCCTACGCCTTTGTAGCAGTGGCTACGTCATGACAATTACATCGTAGCTCGTAGTATGTGTTGAACGTAGAAGGCAGTTTTCATTTAATTTAATGCCATAATAGCCGATAATTTAAAAAAAAATATATCAACGTGATCGTTGGGTTTCCTTTTATGAAATTTGAAATTCTAGGAAGATTAAATTGTATTTATTGTAATGAGCTGCTATTTGATACAGAATTGTAGCGGATTTTTTCATGGAATTATTTATAATTCCATGAAAAAATCCGAACTAGTACGAACGAAAAAATATTTTGTGATAGGCAATCAAAATATTTGAAACGTATTTTTTGTCTACTAATGGTTTGTTTTTAAAAAACACTAAAGTAGCTTTTAAGCTGCTTAGTTCAGATTAAAACTGGGCGTTAGCCCAGTGTACGCATTTAGGCATTGTTCATGTTTTTTTTTTAACTTCCTAGGACCTTTTATTTCGAGAAGTACTTTTATAGTCCGCTTTATTTGTACAAAATTGCGTTTTTATCATAAAATGTATTACACATATACGTGTCGTATTTGGATCCGAGTGCAAAGTATAACAAAGGGTAATTAATCTACTTTAGCTGCTGGGAACTTCGAACAAACATCGTACGAGGTATCGGGTACATTTTATTTGGTTGTAGATAGCGGGCTTGTATTTGCGGGTAGGTATTTACGAACCCCAGGACGGCGTATTTTTATATGCATTTTTTGTAAATTCGATTCTAATTTTTTTTTGTCGATCACGTTTGCAACTCTAAAAGTAATTTCATATCTGCAAAAAAAAAAAAAATGCGACACGCTGTGTGCGATTTCTAATAATGTTATTTTTTTTTATTCATTCGGTATAAGTTGTTATTTATGAGTAGGTACATGTAATTTTAATTCAGAATAAAAATACTGATTTTGACTTTTTAATTAAAAAAAACCTATCTTACTTAGCATTCACAAATGCCAAGATTTTACGAAAGAGTAAAAAATACTCCTTCGACAAATTTATTAAAAGCGAAAATTAATTACAAACTGAACAGCTATAATCTGTACTAACACTCTCTAAAGACGCCTTATAAAATGAAGATAGGTACAGATTACACGGGACGGGCTCCTTAACTCGTATCCGTGTGCTATCTCCCGTGAACATTATAGCCATGAGAAGAATTGCAGCTCACACACCTGACGCCGGGCGTAAAAGTATACTTAACACTTTATGAATGTTGCCGTGAAACATGAGTGAAGACAAAGATATTTCTAGTTGAATTTAAGGTTTACAGCGATTATTTTTTAAGGAATTTTGAATAATTATGTCCGATGAATTTTAAACAATAAATAAATGGTAGAATTAGACCTTTTTATTCTATGATTTTGGCATCACTACCTACCTACTAGTCTTAAATATTTGTGAGAATTGTATTAATAAAACTTGTTTCTGTTCGAGACCAACTTCATTTTTGCACTCCGAAAATATATTGGGGATCTGTGTCATGTTAATTCATCATCTGCCTAGCCTTTTCCCAATCACGTTGGGATCGGCTTCCATTCTAACCGGATGCAGCTGAATACCAGTATTTTACATGGAGCGACTGCCTATCTGACCTCCACAACCCAGTTACTGGGTAATACGATACCCCTTGGTAAGACTGGTTGTCAGACGTGTCATGTTAATTATCATGGATTAACCTCATATAGTAGCTAGTTTCAAATCAAAACTTTTTTTCACTGCCATAAAAAAGGAGGAGGATATATAATCCATTTATTTTTACGTTTGTAACCTCAGAATTTTGTCATTTACATCCCGATAAAAAAAAATTGTTTGCATAATTATATTTCTAACCTGGTCCCATATTTTGGCTTAGTTCTGATGAGTGAGTTTTGACTTCCTACTACTGGTTTACTTAGCAAGTGAAGTTATACAACACCACAGCTAAAAAGTGAAAAACAAAAATTGTTTTACAAAAAAAAAAACACTTATTTTTCACTTTGAAGGATATTTTTGGATCTCGTAATTTAGACATGTCCCGCTTTCAAGCTTTCCCAGCAACACGAACGTGAGCATTAACGAGCATGCCTTACTAAGGGCCAGGAGTCGAGTGGAGCCGCGTCAAATGTCTTGTAAATGTTGAATATGCTTTTACCTTCCTCCTTTACACGCTAAGCGCCCCTAATTGGTAATTCGTAAAGCCAAAAGACGTGTTAGGGAAAAGATCTCTTCCTCAAAGATAAGGAGTCGAATCGTGTGAAATGTTCTGTAATAAATGTCGGTACTTTAAGAAAATGCTGATTACTTTCTAGATTGAAATGGCCGTGGTCGTGATTAAGTTTGTGATGTTTGCTTTAAAGGTTTGGTAATATTGTGTAAGGTCTTGTAATTTTAATCTCTTCTAAAACAAAACAGAATCTATCGTTAAAATATTTTTTAATTTCTCTTTTTGTGATGTATTTAATAAATAATTTCGCCATTACTATAATTTTAGCTTATATTAATAATGAATTCACTACTATTTTGCTCTTTTAAAATTAATTTTGTTTGTGATAATATTAATATAATGGTTGTATATTGCATAAAATCCAGAACCTACTGATTGGGTGAAGACACTGGCTCCTGTAACACAGGTGTTTTACCTAGCGCAGGAGTCAGGGCTCCACTTGTTTGTATCCTCTTTTATGTCAATAAAGAATTTTAGTATTATTGTATTATTAAAACAAACCTTAGCTGTGATAGTTTTTTGGAACTGCCCTTTAATTTGCATTTCCAATTCTTCATAAATCATAAGAGTTTGACTTTGATTTTGTGTTCGTGAATCATCTGGTACTCATTCTGAAATTCTCAGAATACGATGAATGAGTAACAAATATCAACGTATTTAAATTGTGTTCGCAAAATCACCTCTTCACACGACACGTGGCGATGTCACAATTTTTTTTTTTTTTTGGTTTCTTTGACATGCCGATTTCCTCACGATGTTTTCCTTCACCTTTTTGAGAGCAATGGTGATGAAATTATTAACACCAAGGAAAGCTCTTACCTGGGTTCAAATACTCGTAAGTCGGAGCCGTTACCACACCACCACCATTGCTCTAAAACAAGTTGTGTTTAAAGTATTCTAAAATAGTTTTTAAATATATTTCGTTTTTTTTTTATAATTAATTTTAGTAAAGAAATTGGTGGGCAAGGCTGAAGGCAAATAGATGTGATAAGGATAACAATAAACCAGATATTCTGTCTAGTTAATGGTCTGTTGTTAGCAGTGTGTTAAAAACGAAAGAAATGGTCATAGATTCCTATTATAGGTCGGTAGTACTCTTGTGGTAGTACTTCAGCTGCAATTTGACAGTTTCCAGAAACTTCAATGGTGCCTACTGAAGTTTGTCAGATATCAAAACAACGCACTCACTTGTACAAAATTTCCCACACTATTAAAACATCAAAACTTATTCAAAATATTCCTCTAGAAAGCACAGTAAATAAAGCGAATTGTTATTAGGCAAGCATATTTAGTCACGACAACAACGACATTTATAACGTCGTTGATTACATTCAAATGGTATGTTCAAACGTGCATCTATTTACATAGATGCACGTTTGAACATACCATGTAAATCTTCTAGTTACGGAAAAGTTATTGCTTGTGTCTAATTGATTTTTAGTTTTTATATGTCGATTGTGTATTTCTTGTGGTATATTGGAATAAAAAGTATCTATTATTTGTCCTTCATGATGGCCAAGAGCAACGGGTGTGCCAAATTTCATCGAAATCCGTTCAGCCGGCTACCACACAGACAGACAAAGTTACTTTTGCATTTATAATAATCACTACGGATTAGGGGTAAAAGAAAGAAAGGAAAGAAAAGGTTACCTGTAATTTCTTTGCGTTCCATGTACTTGTACGGTACGTAACAGGCCGAATATTTTGGTTTTGTAAATCGGCGTTTCTGGAACTTATCTGAGTGGCAATTTATTGGCAGTCTAATCCCAGTCTCAATCTGTCAAAAATATTTCTAATTTAACTACATTATTGTCAAGTGTACTCAGCTGATTTATTTATTTATCGAAATCGATAAGCCAACTTTCTCAACAAATCAATATATTCGGTGCGAATGACGATTTTCGCGAGTCATGATAGGGTAAAGATCATTCCATAATATCCTTATCATAAAATATTCATAAAGGAAGAGGAAAAGGATTAAAATTGCAACATTTTAAAACAACCTATCTCCTACATTCATTTTTCACCATCACGTCATAAGTGTCGCGAAAGGTTCATATCCGCTAAGTTACTGCGGCCGAGATAAAGCCAAAACAAGGAGATATGCCAAGGGTTTGTCTGCAGCAGTAGTCCTAAGATTTACCAAATGTGTATGCACATTAATTAGTCGGTTTACCTCCACGGAGACACAATACATAAACTATGCCTTTTGACCCGTGTGGGACATAGGATTTATGATGGGGCTTTATAGGGATTTCCCCAAAACAGGTAACCGAGGTATTGTAAGGGAAAAATTTTGCTTACCCTGGCGTATTTTTTTCTATACACATAAGTTATTTTTATAAAGCCTTTCGTAACCTCTTTTGTATTATTTCTAACAATTCTTTTCCCGAAATGATATTAACATTTTTTAATATACTCATAAACGGATTAAATTTTCAAACCGATTTAATACCCTGGAATCCGGCATGGCGGATTTAGGATAATTATTCTTTATATATTTTTATTATTCCCATTATCTTTTCAAATGATGTGAAAGGATGAGTGTAATAGCCTGCCAAAATAATTGTCTCATTGAAGCATCTTTGCAAAACAATATTAGGGTTGTTCTCAAATATTTGCGAGAAAATTATTTTGTGTAAATATTTGCTGTCTTTACATCGAGTTTATGTACACACAGGTACAAGTTCACAAATACCTCAAAGACTTGACTGTGCAATGAGGCGGGGAGTGACATGATTAAGTAATTGCCTGCACTTTATGTGTTAAGTTCTGGTGAATTGATCAAAGTGAGGGCGAATTAACACGCTCGTGTGACGACACGGTGTCAAATAAACATATCGACACTTTATAGCTAGTGTTTACTGTACCTAAACTCTTGGTAGATTGTGTAGGGTAGACAACATTTTGTGTTTTTAACATAGCTAGTTAAATATTAATATAAAAACAATATCTGTCTGTCTAGCCTTTTCCCAACTATGTTGGAGTCAGCTAGTCTAACCGAATGCAGCTGAATACCAGTATTATACAAGGATCGACTGCCTATCTGACCTCCACGACCCAGTTATTGGGTTTCGGGCTTCTGACGACCCGTAACGACTGCCTAAGATCCACGAATGTTAGCCAGGCTAAAGGCTTAACATGCTTTCTATAGTTTGGAGGGGTCTTGCTATATAAAGATTGTGACCCATTCGCGGACTAATAGCGGTAAGCATAGCTTTACCAGATCTACCGACCCATCATCTGCCTAGCCTTTTCCCAACAATGTTGGGGACGGCCTTCCAGTCTAACCGGATGCAGCTGAATACCAGTATTTTACATGGAGCGACTGCCTATCTGTCCTCCACAACCCAGTTACTGGGTAATACGATACCCTTGGTGAGACTGTTTGTCAGACTTTCGGGCTTCTGACGACCCGTAACTACTGTCAAAGATCCACAAATGACAGCCGGGACCAACGGCTTAACGTGCTTTCCGAGGCACGGAGGCGTCTTGGTATGTAAAGATGGTCACCCATCCACGGACCAACCGCGGCAAACGTAGCTTAACCTGGTCGATCGACCCGTGTGGCAGTTATTACTTAGCCACAAGCCCTTTAACTTATACTCTAACTAATAAACAAACTAATAGTATATATTTAAGAGAGTGCCATGTCGAGTTACAAAACAAGTTCCATGATTACTTCTAGTTCTAACCCCCGAGGGTTATCTCTGCTTTTACACTAACTCATAAAACAGAAAATATGAGAGCTTTTAAGCAGAAACCTAGGCACTAAGATAGACATGAACATACTTTGCACTTAGCTTTGAATAATTAAGATTAACTTTAATATAAACAAAGTGGACTTTTAATTAATCTGTTCTGAACAACACTAGAAATTCACTCAGCTTGGAATTAGGTGAATTTATAATACATAAGGTGGGTAGACTGTTGTCGGTGGAGTCACGTCGCACGGGGCTCATAAATGGGGCCTGTACACCCATTCACGGTGAGAACTTACTACGTGGTTTTGTTATTTAACAGAATAGTAGAGCCACGGTACTGTAAGTGCACCAAATGGATGGTAATGGAATAGCAGTGTGCTTTGTCGCATTATAAAGTAAAAGTGCTTCGTTGTCGCTGTGAGATAAATATTTAGATTTGAGAGAGAATTTTGTAATTACAGCAGAATGATTAGGGTTTTGTTTCGCCTCTCCTTGAATCCAACCAAAGTTTGTCTATACATGATCCCTGTTGCTCTCAAAACGGAGAAGAAAAACATCGCGAGGAAACGGCATGTCTTAGAACCAAAATTTCGAAGACGTATGACATCTCTACCAACCCGTACTGGGCTAGCGTGAGGGATTACGGCCCTCACCCTCTTACCGAAAGGAGGCCTGTGTCGCAGTAATGTTCCCACTCCTTGGACTTGGACCAGCACCCTAATTGCGTAACTCACGATTGATCATAATTGGTTTCGTCTTCACAGTTAAACAATATTCATTGCGGTATTTATGTTGTCGAACAGACACATTTTTCGAACATATGAAGCAATGGTTTAACAATCCGTTTCAAAACGATACAGATTATGATGAATCGCGAGTTACGCAATTAGGGTGCAGTTTGGAAAATCAACCTACAGGATAATTTTCATACTACTGTAGATAGTTTATGTTTTTTTCAGTAGAGAATGAAGTCAGTTCTTTATTTAATGTTTCATATGGTTACGTATGGTGGCTTAAGTTTCATATACAGGATATTTTTTTAACCAGTGCGCAAACTGTAACCATGAATTCAGCATATCATTCTAGATCCCCTAGAGTAGAAATTTTTCGCCGGTTATACAAACAATATGAACTGTTGCACACATTTTGACCGCGTAGGCATTGCACTTTTCTATGAAACAGCTGATAATTTTTTTTTTGTATAAACGACGAAAAATGCTACATCTAGAATGATGTGCTGAATTCATGGTTAAAGTTTGCGCACTGGTTAATAATTGACCCTGTAGGTAATCTGCCTGCTGCGTATATTCTCAATATGACATGTACACCTGAATATTCATATCTACTACTAACACGAAAGTTAAATCTAACTAATGTTTTTACCATATTATAAATGACGTACTCACATTTGCGAGTTTTCGTGCTTATCAGGGTATATCCCAGTTTGCGTCATTCTAAACGATCACTCCAATTTAAGCTGATTATCTCCAAACGAACGAATAATTTGATGATCAAGTAATCCTTATTTGATTAGATAATAAGTACTTACCCATATTTCCGTAAATTGGGGAATAACACTGGAAAAATAATACGGAACAACAAGACGATTTTACGTGTCCAATTCTACTAATATTAAAAATGTGAAAGTTTGTATGTTTGTATATTTAGATGTTTGGATGTTTTTCACTCAATCACGCAACAACGGCTGAACGGGTTTGGATGAAATTTGGCACGCAGATAGATTATAACCTGGATTAACACATAGGATAATTTTTATTCCGGTAGTACGTTCCCGTGGGATAATTTTTGACCTCAAACGCGGGTGAAGCCGCTGGCAAAAGCTAGTTTCAAATAAAACAAACATTTCCCTTACAATGCTTCAAAATAACAGGATTGTCTTCAAATTAACTTGGTTTTTGAAAAATTGGAAACTACCCTAATCTGATGAAACTAAAGGTCGTCCCGCAGTGTGTAGAATAAAAGTCACGCTGAAATTGATGATAACAGTATCTGTCAATAGTGTTACCTTGACGTTAACAGATTGTATGACTAAACCACAGTAGATAATGAACATGTTTGGAAGATCTTTTCCTTATGTCTATGAGGTAGAAGGATATCTATTTTGTAGTACTATTAGCTTCTTATCTTGATAGATTACGTTTCCGAACACTCACTTAAGGAAAATCTTTGATGAAATACGACTGTTACGAATGATTGTTACCTAATAGTTTTAGATTAGTTTATATAAATGAGAGTACACAGTTTAATAATAATTAAATTAAGATATTTAATAAGGATCATGTGAGCCTTCCGACACCAGTAAAATCTGTAGATAGATTATTGTCAAAATCGAAACTCAAATCAAAAGTAATTTATTCAAACTAGGCTGGTGTCAGAACGTCAAAATTACATAAGACAGTCCCTTAAAACGCCCGCTCTTCACCACTTCCTAGTGCTTTTGCTGGGAAGAAGATGTGGCGTAACCAATACACACTGTATCGAATTGACAGCTATTGAGAACTTATCTGCTAACCTCAAAAAATTCAAATCATTTAATTGCTTGAATTTAGGTAACCCATGAGGAGATACCTCTCACACACATATTCTAGTGAAAAAACTAAAATACTAATCTGTCAAGAAAGTACCGGAAAAGGATCCAGGAAGGAGTACCGGGACGGATACACAAAATGTAAGTTATTCATCCAAATTTATTTTATCAGCTTCAAAGTATGCTCCTTCAGAAATGAAACGCTTACGCTAACGAATAATCGAATAATTAAAATATTTAAACGCTTTTTCCGGAATTGAGTTGAGTTCTCGCCGCGAAGTCTCCTTTATGTCTTCTACCGAATGAAAACGGGTGCCACGAACTGGTAATTTGAGTTTAGAAAAAATACATAAATCGGCTGGAGACATATCTGGTGACTAAGGTGGTTGCTCGATGGTATTTGTTGAGTTTTTGGTCAAAAATTTGTTCACAATGGTGGCCTTGTGCGAAGGCGCATCAACGTGGTGCAAAATCAAAGAATTTTCTTTCTACAAATCTAGCCGTTTTCATCGAATATTCTCTCTTAAACGCCGCATAACACTCAAATAATATTCTTTATTTACCGTTTGACCTTCCGGCAAGAATTCCAAGTGCACAAGACCGCGATAGTCTAAGAAAACAGTCAACTTGACTTTGACTTTGATCGACTTTGACGTGGTTTTTTCGGTTTCGGTCCTTCCAACTGGAAGGCGCAACTTCGAAACTTTTTGACTAGTTTACATGTCAAACTCGTAAACCCATGTCTCATCACCAGTAACAATGTGTTTCATGAATGTTTGGTCGGAATTGACTCGTTCTAGCATGTCTTCGGCGACTCTTATGCGATTGAGTTTTTGGAGTAAAATTCAGGTCTTTTGGGACTAGCTGACCGGCAACATGTTTCATAATTACCCAACTGATTATTTAAAATATATTACGGATTGACTCGTGAGACATAGAACGTTCAACAGCCATCTCTCTAAAACTTGAATGAGAATTTTCAGTCACCATTTCCTTCACTTTTGCGATGTTAACTTTAGTTGAAGACGTTCATGGTCTTTCATCACATCTCGACTGTTTTGAATGCTTCGTATCACTCATAAGCACGTGTTTTTGATAAAGTCGATTCACCGTTCGCCTTCTCCCCCCCAAGTGTGTTCCCGCATTGTCGTTGCGGGGGGCCCAGTAACCGTGGTCTGCCACCCACGGTGAAGCCAAGAGGAACCCAAAGATGGGGCCGCTCGTCAGGGCTTTTGCCTTCAAGTCAATGACGTAGCGGCCAAAAAAGTAGGTTGCGGTGAGGTGCACCGCAACTAAGGCGGGCCGCGATGTCGAATGGGAGGCATCGCGGCTGAGGGTTACGGGCTGCGGCAGAGAAGGAGTGCCGCTGCTTCTGAGTAGCGCTCTTCCCTTCCGTGGCCTGGACGGGGCCGCCACCGTTTGATGGCGGACGCGGTGGGGCCGCAGGGGAAGAGGAGTGTCGGTATAGCGTTGGCCGCTCTCCCTATCCTCTGCGGCCGAAAAGTGGTAAACGGGACGGCGCGTTGTATTCCACGCGCGCCGTCAGAGATGTCAGCAACCACTGGTGGGGTCCGCAAGGGCCGATGCCTGCCAGGGGAGCGGGTTGTTCGAAAGAGTTACTCCCTGGCAAACGGGCAACGGAGGGAACATGGGTGGGTTTTAGTCAGTAAAAGTCTGACACGCCCTCCTGCTCTACTCAGCAGGAGAAGTCATTTGATGATTTTTCAACCAAAAAAAAAAACCGTAAGCCTTCTGTGACATTTTCGGGGACTTCGAACACGAAATTCCATTGGCGATACAAACTTTAAGAAAAACTCTTTGTTCGATGTTTTTGTCTGTAATGAAATTCGCAATACACACTTGATATGATCTATCTAATAAAGGCTCTGTGTTTAATCTAAATAACAGATGCAAACTCAAACTCCGCGCCAAAAAGGAAAACAGGTGTACCAATCTAACAACAACAAAAAAGAACATTCGAATCATAAACTGATCATCCATTCCCTATTCTTTTTTGACTGAACCTTTTCAATAGGGTTAGAATGTATGTTTAGGTGGCATACGATCACAGCCGACAAAAATATTTTGCATTTGTTATTTTTTATTTGACAACATTTTATGTGACGTCACATAGCCTAATAAGCAGCGGCGATTAAGTCGCGACCAGCGATACCATATTTGTCAAATTATGATTAAGGGATTTAGACGTTAGAAGGGAACAGATGAACATACATACATAAATACCGGTCAAAATCGTAACCCTCCTTTTTGTTTCGCTTTTTTTGCCACTGACTTCCGAAATTAAAGTTATTTTTAATTTTGTAGTGTATTGTTTTTGATCAGTTCAGTTTTTTTTAAGACATTAAATGTGCAAACTTTACTGTTGACTAATTTTGTTACGGCCAGCCAGAATGTATGATAAGCCATGACCACTATTCTTGCATATATGCATCGGCTACCCTCTTTTAGGCTCAAACTTGTGACGTTCTTCAAAAATACCGTGCGTCCTATTTTATACTATCTGTTTCGAACATTCAACCACAATATGCGTGTGACAGTAGTAGTGGAGACTCAATTACTTCTCCCTCAGACCGTTCGTTCACAAAAGGATTCAATTACGATGCACTTTACAGTGAAATGTGGAATACGTGCATGTGAAACCTTAACAAATTCAACAGATGTACGAGTAGAAACGTTTTAGAGAGAGTTCTCTGAATTTGTTTTGGCCTATCATCTGTCTTTCGTGGGAATCTACCATGCCTTGGAATGTGCTTAATATTTCTGAATAACCGACGCCTTCAGAGTTTAGAAGTGCTTGTAAATGGTTTCATTGAAATAATTGCTTCGAGATGTGAGTTCTTCTCAGTTATCTAGTTCTTAAAATATGATTGACGAATAAAAGTGTTTTCAACACACTTGCTCGTAAAGTGAGCCTTATTACATTGTTCTTAGGGCCATAAACCGAACTATAACACACGCGTGCAAATTATTTTTAATTCACAATAATTTGTTACAAAATATTGACATATTATCATTAAAATGATATTTTTGAAGTAGGCCGTATGGCTATTTGTTATCAATCACCTTACATTTGGCGCGTGCAAAAAAAAAAACTTGCGTGCCATTTCCCATAGTTTTCAAATTTTGTTTGGAACGCGTTTGTTGCTGTGTGGTAAAACGATTTATGCAATACAGGTTTGTTTTTTCCTCGCAAGTGTGTTGAAAAAGTGCGTATGAAACTCGCGAGCAACTAGACACTCGGCTGATTTACGCCCTCGCGTACAGCTCGGGCTGCAACCCACAGCCTCGTGTATAATGAGCAACTTAGCTCACTTGTATCATAATATACTATTGTAGAACCTATTTGCAGAAATAAAATATTTTTATCATTTAGGCATTTTTATATTTAATAACTTTTGGATGTAGATAGATAGATGTTTCTACATAAAAACCTGTTCCGTTCCAGGACGTATCTACGTTTGTAAGGAAACTCCGTAAATAATAATTAGGACTGTAGGTAGAACACTAGTATAATAATTACAGTATAAATTATTTGACAATAGGTAGGTCGCGACGCATACAAAGCTCGTGTGTATCGAACGGTCGTTCTTCCGAATTGTTCCGATCGGTGCGACGGCGCCGCTCGTCTCCGTGGCCGCCCCTCTTCCTTCATCTGCTTCTTACCCCTCTGTCGTCCGGCTGGTTAATACCAAACAAACCTACTTTATTATTCACTAAAATTATGGATTGATGAACCGAAAAGTTAAAGAAATACAACCGAATTCTTGGCAAAAACCAAATGTACAAATTTACACCTGGCAGTGTTTTTTTTTTTAAAGTCGGTTGATTTTTGTAAAAAAGTTCACACTTGTCTTTTCACTTTTTAGTTATTACCCCAACTAAAAAGCAAACAGCCGTAATTTTGTGTTATGGAATGGTGTTAACTATACATAGACATACGATCGCAGCAATCGCGGGTCATTAGCCGTTAAAAGAGTTCCATTGTCTCCTAAGAACTTCCTCAGATCCTAATACATTACCTATACATATATACTAAAACAATCCCTAAAAATTTCAAAATCATAATCACAATATTTTATTTCACATAAACCTGCATGGACACTTATGAAACGTCAGAAGCTAGGTGCATGGTTCTTTGTCGCTTCCTGTGGAGAAGAGCCGGCAAGAAACTCTACGGTTACTCTTTTAAAAAACGAGTAATTGGCTTTTACAATATTTCCAAATTACAGTGATAATAGGTATGGGAGGATAATGCAGGCCTATCAATAAGTACTGGGTAATAAAAGGAATGAAAATAAGGAATAGAAAATTTTCCACAAATCTACAGTCTGCAAGGCCTACAACGTTCTCTCATTCACAATATTTAAGGTGACACTTGTCCACATTTTTTCCATACAAACTTCGGGAGGGTTTTACTCCACTGTTTGACTATGTACATCAAAAATTAAACATGGTATGGTTTTGTCTCGTTATTATTATTGTCTGTACGGAAACAGAATACTAAAATAAAAAGCTATTAAAAAGTTATGAGCCAACAAAGATTCGTTTTTCTTGCTAATATAACCTAACTTTGAGCGTGTTTAAATAATAAAAGGAGTGTAAAATCTCGAAAACCAAGACGGTACCGACAAAGGTCAATTAACAATAAGTTCAATAAACTTTATTGGTCAATGATTTATGCAGTGGTTTTTTCAAAAAACCCGATCTTCTGAAGGACTTTTCTTAATTTTTTCGCGATTTTTTTGCCAAAAATGCTCCTGCATCTCACTCAATAACGTTGTGCGTGTAGACTAGAGTCTAACTGCTCACCACTGATACTATCTCTGTCGGGTACGAAGCCTGGTGAGACAGCGTGATTTTTAGCCAGGCCCACCAGTGAGTTCGAGCCCTCGCAAAGTGTCCCCTTAAAAGAATCTACTTAAATAAAATGAACCTATTATCTATACACTGCGTATTACAATAGAAAATTAATTGTGTCTCACTAACTGGACTTGACAGATTAAACGAAGTGACATGATTTCCATAACAATCACTTATATGAATTTCAATATCGAAAACCCAATCAGAAATCGGTTGAGTAGTTTGTGCGAAAATCGCGGACAGACAAACATACACCTAAGATTAAAACAGGACCTCTTTTTAAGTCGGTTAAAAATCATGTCAATTTAAATTTTTACTACCTTTTGTATTGTTGAATTTGTTTGTGATTGTAGAATGTTCAGAGCGAATTATTCTCCAAAACCTTTTAGCTCAAAATGTATTAACAAAAACCGAGCATACAGAATACTAAGTACCCTTTAGGTATCATTTTTGTTTTTAATCCAGTCGATTTACCCCGTCATTGGGGCCAGTGATTTGTTTGGCCCAGTTTCATTTCATTATTTACGACTAACGACCTTTATTAACAACGTTATGAAAATTTACGATCGACAAACTCAATCGCCAATGTATTAATAAATCATTAATCGGATGTAAACTGTGTGAATCCATTTCCCTGTTGTACTGGTAAGTACACGGTCGCTGTGAAACTTAGTTGTATTTCGGTTTCGATTACTTCCTTGTTCCATGCTTTTGGGGATTGAGTTAATTGAGGTCAACCGCTATTTAGAATGTGGTTTATGAAACAATTATTTTGCATCTTGTTGATTATTGTGCTTTTCGTTAAAATATTCTCAATACTTCTGAAGTTTAAGATAAATCAGTAATCATCCATTTATTCATTAAGTTCATACTCGTAATTATCATTATCATTGGCAGCCTTGTTCCAGCCACTGCTGAGTTTGAGGCTCATAGGAGATCATCCCCGCGATTGTACTTTTAACATTATTCCCACTACTTAAATCAATTATAAACAAAAATTACATTACATAATAAAATAACCACCAGTGTGTCGTCACGTTTTTTAATATTTACAACTAACTGTAATATTTATACAGGCGAAGACACTGGTCTCTATGATACAGTTAACAGTACTGTATGGGACCTGGGGAATCACATTTGTGTATACTTTTATGTTAATGAAATATTGTTATTTACCTACAGAGAAAGTTCATCAAAATATAGGTACCTATTCTACATGGAGATTACAGATTTGCGGCTTATTCATGGTGCTTACACAACATTCTTGTTAGTCTATATCTTTGTCATTGCTTGCTTAAATGCAAGTAAAGCGCATCTACCGCCTTTATTACCGACTTTTTTTTTCAAGATAAAAAGAAGCATCGCCATTACAATAAAAAAAAAAAAACCAATGCAATCTGTTTTGGAGCGTCGAATGTAGATACCGTAGATACAGTCTTATGCAGTCTTCAAACCCGAAATGGATACATAAAACTTGAATCTCAGTCTGTTGGAATTATTTCCTTATCGTAAACAACTTAAATAACTTTTACTTTTTACATGTTAAGCTGGTCGCGGCAAGCGTAGCTTAATCTGATCTATCGACTCGTGAGGTTGTTATTACTTAGCCACAAGCCCCACATTTATATTCTATTTGAAAATCATTAATTTATTCACTAACAGATTTCTCTGTTAGTGAATGAATTAATGATTTTTATGAGGCTCAGCCTACATCACTAGATTTACTAGAGTTCCTTTTACAACGAAAATTTTGAAAATAATAATTAGGAATGTAAGTAAAGTAACATTTTTGTTTATGGAGGTGCTATAGGATCCACAACGTTTGTAATAAATAACAAAACTGATTCCGTATTAATGATATCCAGCTCTTAGTTTAAACAAACTTTAGTTCATAATAAGAATATAATTTGAGCAAAAGCGATCACTGCTAGCACTGTCATTCCAGGTTGAAAAGTGGATGCTCCATCTGGAGCGGGCGTAGTAGATGTAGTCGCAGGCGTCGTTACTGATGAAGTTGTCGATGAAGTCTCTGTTGAGGGCTCAGGCCCAAGCTCAGGTATAGGTTGGACGGCGACGACATTATCTACCCATGTACTAAAGCTGGAGACACGTGTAAACAGTTGAGGTCTTGTGGGGACCTCTGAGCAGCCACTGGGTTGGATAAGAAGACCTGCTAGGCTACCATAGCAGACTAATGGGCTGCCTTCGTCACCCTGGAAATAATTAGTTAAAAATATTTGCTCACTCCTCAATAAAACAAAGTCGATTTTCATGTCTATCTTTGTGACCGCTTAGTAGACCATCTATAGTACAAAATGGATTTTGAATAATTTTTCACCACCATAAAATTTAGATCATTCGTTCCAGAAGGTTGAGATGCATAATACAATAATATTTAATTTAGAAATAGCACAGAAATGTCGATATTTCGACATGGATGTTGAGCACCTTTTTATCTCCGACTTAACAGAATATATATCACGCTAGTGTCCCTGAAGGGTTAGGCTCGACGGTCAAGATACACCAGGGGTGAGCGTATTACCACAAGCCGAGCACAACACAACTCCACCTTCAGAGCAGAACACGACTGATTTTTTTAAAATAGAAATGAGCAAATTTCTCTTCACTCGACTCCTAGTGCTCCTATGGTGCTATTCTATAATATTCTCCTGATATCAGTCATTCATTCCACCTGATGCTAGGGAGAGACAATTGACAGCTCACTTCAAGCTCACTTCACTTCAATTTTTAAGGTGACATCGGCTGGGGTCGTTCATTAACCCAAGATCCCATGCTCAACAGTGCCGATGACCTTATACCAACGAGAAATTCCTCGACCTGCCGGTCTGTTCTGTAAAATGTTTCCATGAATACATAGGTGAAGCAAGCTTGAAGTGAGCTGCCATTCTATGCTAGGGACTGACACTAGTGACGGCTGACTTCAACTGTGCGTTCAAAGTGAGACCAACTGTTTACAATAAGTTCTTACCGAGCATCCAGCAGCTCCTTCTATTATACCGGTGCCAGGAGACCACGCACACAGCATGCTTGGTAATAATGATGTACTGATTATTAAAGAGCACACGTTTTGGTACATCGTCAACATTTGTGAGTACATCAACTGCGTACTCGTCTATAACAAACGATTTAAATATAACGTTATTAAGTCTATAACACTAAATGGGTGATTGGACTTTACTAACGGACTTTAAATTGCGGGAAAAAGTAACTTAAATGACAGATTTTAGAGAGATATAAAACAAAATGGTAATACACAATATGATATAATATACAAATTAATAAAAAGGAAATACACTTTTTGCGATTTCAGTAAAAAATTTTCATTTTCCAAAATTACGTAACACAGTGTTAGAGCTAATTATTGCTTCAAATTTTCAAAAAAAACGAGCGTTTCATAGCGTTGTTGAACTGTCAAAATTGAAGCTATTGCTATTGTTAGTTTATTGCGCAATAGTTGGGAAAAGGCTAGGCAGATGATGATGAGTTTATTGCGCAATAACCCCGCGGGTTGGCTTTGTTAGTCAGAATCCCACGCACAATGGACCGAATGAGAGTCTAAGAGCGAAAAAGGGAGTCCCATCATCATCATACCCTGCAGGTTTTGCAGTTATTCAATGACTATTTGTTTATTAATCTGGATGGGAAAGAAAAAGAAATACTTACAGTAACTGATGAACCCTGCGCCCCCCATCCAGAAAGACGACATGATACTGGTTCTGTGTAAGAGCTCAGGTCTGTAATCGACAGTGGTGCCACTGTATCGGTTAAGAACGGTGTGCTAAGCTGAAATAATTGTTTGAATGAAGGACTTATTTTAGATTCAATGCCTTTCGCATTAACAGCAATTCAATAAAGCAAACGTACGTACAATAATAACAGCAATATCGTTAAGAAACCGGTTACTGGGAGGAGGAAGGGTCGTATTATACTCCGGGTGTATGATGATGTCTGCAACACGCCGAATGCGATCAGCCGAAGTGTCGTTGGTAAGAACCACTGAACCAGCGAACACCCTGTATTCAGCCGAGTTTATTGGCGATAAGGTCCTGAAAAAGTTAATAGTTTTAATGATTTGTAAATAATTTATCGTTTAATTGAGAGTATGTCATGCGGAGTATGCTCCTTAGAAACGATGAAAATCTCTTCAGTGCTCAATCTAGTTGTTGCAGTACCAAAGCCCTGCCGTTTATTCAGTAGCATTTACCAGGGAGCTGCATTATTCTTATTTTCTTATGTCTTCCGAGGAGTAACCACGTCTAGTCTAGTTACACATCTACGAAACATAAGTGAGGGAAGTTTGTCGAGCTTTTTAAAATATCAGCGACATCATTATCAATCTACATTAGTTTATTGCTGGATATAGGGCTCTCCAATTGCCGTTCATTTATTTATTTATTTATTTATTTAAACTTCTCGCACACAAAAAGGTACAAAGGCGGACTTAATGCCTTAGGCGTTCTGTACCAGTCAACCATGGGTGGTGAAGAGATTAGATGGCAGGTGCTTTGGAGAAAAGGAACAATGATTAAAAAAAGAACCATAAAATATATCATTATGCTATACAAAAAAGATTGATACATAAATTGGTTATAAACATATAATCATATAATACATATACACGCATACATATCTACTACAATATATACTTGTAATATACATATATAAATATACAAATTCAAGGAAAAGATATATTGAGATTACTCTACACTATTTGTTAAGAAAATACCTCTGCAATTTCCGCTTAAATGCATACTGACTGGTGGCCGTCCTGATTTCGAGAGGAAGCGCATTCCAAAGAAGAATGGACTGAATATGAAAGGAAGAATGAACAAAGTCAGAAGTATGAGAAGGACAGAGTAAGAGAAGGTTGTTAGCAGAACGCAGATTCTTATTGTGAGAAGAACATAAATATTGGAAATGAGTCACAAGATAAGAAGGAGGAGTAGGAGAGTTGAGAAGGGAGAAAAGCGTAGTCAAAGCGCGCAAACCTCTTCTTTGGCGAATAGGCATCCATTTGAGCTCAGACCTATTATAGCTCGACACGTGGTCATATTTCCTGAGGTTGAAAATGAAACGGATACAATTATTGAGCAGTCTGTCGAGCTTATCCAGCAAAACCGCATTCAAATCGAAGTAGCACACGTCACCATAGTCGATGATAGGGAAAATCAAAGTCTGCACAAGCATGGTCTTCGTCTTAGCGGGCAAAAAGTTCCTCAGACGATACAGGGATCGCAGAGTGCCGTTGACTCTTTGACCAACCCTAGAGACCTGGCGTTGCCAGCTCAGCGTCGAGTCAAGATGCAAACCGAGATCTTTCACAGTAGGGGTAATGGGTATGACGGTACCATTGTAAATAAGTGGAGGAAGAGAGCTAAGCGTCACCCTACCCATCATGCGCAAGCTTCCAATTACAATGGCCTGACACTTTGAGGGGTTTACTGACACCCCAAAACTATCAGACCACTTTTTGATTGCATCCAAATCTCGATTTACATCTGCTATAGCGTCTGATAAACCTTCTACCCGCTCAGCTGTATACAGTTGAAGATCATCAGCATAAAGATGATACGAACACCGAAGACAGTGAGTTATAAAATTAATGAAGATGGAGAATAATAATGGAGAAAGAATACCGCCTTGGGACACCAGCATCCAGATCACGCCAACTCGACGAACTCTCATCAACGCAAACCGACTGTTGACGTCCCCGAAGATAAGAAGAGAACCATTCCAGAGCCTCGGGCGAAACCATAAGATGAGAGAGGATAGAAAGAAGAATACATTTCATCTCGATTCTCGGCAACTGTCATCATACTGGGCCGAAATTACTTTGACGTACAAGCGTAAAGATCTGACGGGCAGCCCTGCGGCTCTGGAGCGTCTTCTTTGAAATTTGTGGAGGTATTATGACGCCTGATTTCAACATGGTGTGGCATAGCAGTCGGCTTCGTCGAAGCGTAGGTACATACATATTTTTTGCGCAGATTTTCAGCGACGGAATTATGTGGAAGTATGTTACACTCCACTTAGGTATACTTAAAGATTAATTAGATAAAATATTGGTGGTGTAACCGACTGATCCGATTGCGTTCAAAGTCAAGTATCGACTTATTCATTTGCAGCAGCTCTTTGAATTCCTTATTCTTTATAACTATTATAATATTGACTAATATAATCACCATTCTACGTCATTCGTTGGTCGGCTGACGAACTCGAGTGTGCAAGATGCAGCTGTCACTGCATGCTGTAACGTAACCAATGCTCCCCCGCATCTGTGTCCTCTAGTGACGCTGTGTACTTGACTTAATCGTTGCAATGATATCTAAAAGAACATCAACATAGCATATTGTTTGACTATTTTTGAGTACCTATATTTGTAAGTAACTTTTTCATACGAGTCCATCTTAAACAGTTATTTGTTATACCAAACGATCATATAAATTGTACAAAAACCAAAGCACTATTTTTTGATAATCTTGACAAGAACACTCAGTCCCCGTTTACTTAAAAATAATTATGGTACCGAGAGGGGATAAAATGTGGAGAAAAGCGTATATATCTTACCATAAAAGTTATTTAAATATTTTTTTACCATATATGGGAACTGGTTTTCTTTTGCAGGTAATCCATTAAGTATTCTGTTTGATCCTTCAGCATATACAGAACTTGTGCATGTGACTGTCAATCAAAATGATAGTAATTGTTTAGAAGATTTTTAAGAAACATAAGACGGTACTTTCACAATATAAAAATGTACAGTATGGTAACTAGGCCTATTTCTTGAAATATACGTAATTTCAACCTTTTTTCGCATGACTATGAAAGCGAGAAAAGCTTTCATATATGATATATGGGGAATAACCACTACCAGACAACTATTGCCGCAAGCCGCGTTAAAGATCTTTTTTCCATTAGAACACTTTTCAATTTTCCAAATACTGAGAGTGACAATCCTAACGTTTTAATGGAGCGTAGGTAATTACGAATCAGAACGGGTATAAAATACGCAGGCAAGAAGGCTGCCAGGCTCAAATGGGATTGGGCTGGTCACATCAGCTGCATGCAGGATGACCGCTGGGCAAAGGTTTCTATACAACGGGTGCCTGAAGATGGACGACGCCGCCGCGGTCGAGGGCTAGCCGAGGTGGCACGAGAAAAGGGTTCCTGGAAGGACTTGGGGGAGGCCTTTGCCCAGCAGTGGGATAGTAGATAGGCTTAACAAAAAAAAAAAAGATTATTACATATTTCAACTGTATTTTTTTATTACGACTTTCTACTTTGTCAAAATGTCAATTCAAGATGGTGGTTACAAAAATCTTTTTGTTTTAAATCATATGACCCCTAATTGGGGTCCCCCGACTACACGTTTTTAAATAAAAAACAGTCTAACTTTATAATTATGTCCTAAATAAGAAATACAGTAATATTAAAAGTACAGTCATATTTAAGATCTGCAAGAAAAATAAAAAATAACTTCCTATCCTACTATCCTACTTTTAATTTCCTATACTACTAATATTATAAATGCGAAAATTTGGATGTTTGGATGGATGGATGTTTGTTACTCTTTCACGCAAAAACTACTGAACGGATTTGGATGAAATTTGGTACATGGATAGACTATAACCTAGATTAACACATAGGATACTCTTTATCCCGGTAGTACGTTGCACCGGGATAATTTCCGACTTCCATGCGGGCGAGCCGCGGGCGGAAGCTAGTAATATTATAAATGCGAAAGTAACTCTGTCTGTCTGCCTGTTAAGCTTTCACGCCTAAACCGCTGAACCGATCGTCATGGAATTTGGCAGATTAGCCTGGGATATGGAGAAGGACATAAGCAAATTTTATGCGCGATAACTGACATACACGTGGGCGGAGCCGTGAGAAAAAGCTAGTAAGAAATACTGTGATATTAATACATAATTAATAAAAACAAGCTTAATTTATACGGTCGTTTTGTACGTCGTCGTCCGGTTAATACGATAGAGTCGCAGCTTGAGGTTCGTTATAACCGACTTCTACTGTATTAATTGTTTATTTACATAATAGAGCATTTTATTACGAAATACGTAGCGTATGACTAATAGCCCGCAACTATCGTTTTGGGGTTCGTCAATGCGCTCGTCTGTGTTAGTGTGCCGTTTCGAACGTTTGTACGTGGTTTTTGTACGGTCCAAATTTATATTGTGATAAAGCCCTCTGTTTACGCGAACACGCGTTTTGGTTCCCCTCATTAGAACGCGACGTAATTTTTAGTAAGAACGCGGGGTGATGGGAGCTGTGCGGCGGGTTGTCACTGTTATTATAGTTCGATGAATGTTTGGAAATGTCACATCCGGGCCGGTCAGTAAAATTACGCGTAGTGTACAAGCGGCCTCGAGGGAACTGATGGCATTGATGATAAAATTGTGGTAGGTAGAAATAAAGTACTTATTATCTAAAATGCTTACCGGAAACAAAAAACACAGAGAGATGCAAAATCTTATCCATTGCTTTATGAGTAGACAAGTGTACACAAAGATTTATAAATGATCTGAAACAATTTTACTATCAAACAAAATAATGTTACCAGCTTCTACACTTATTGTTGACTGCGGTATGTTGCAAATTTTGTCTTTATCATTTAGATTATTTTAGATATAGGTAATTCGTTATATCTATATTTTTATCTTTTAATATGTGTACGAAACAACGTTTTATCAAATTACGTACTACGTTTCTGTCCGAAACCTTTAAAAAGTTATGACCAAAAATTATGTTAACAGATTCTTATTTTTTTTAAATGATCTTGGACATCTGCCAGTATTTATTTACAAGGTAAGTGATAAATATTTTTTACTTCGTAATAATGAGAAATGTAAAAAAAAAATGTTTCATCCATACTTTTAAAGTAGGTGGGTATTATCAGTATCGCCTAGGCAGATTAACCCGTTTATTTATAAACGTTGCTTAAAGTTATGTAATTATTAGCGACTGTTTAACGAACATTAATTTTATACACAAAGTTAAGTAAAGGTCTTTAAGTTTTAAACTAAAAAGACGGTTTAAAACCCAATGGATTACAACGTATAAAATCCATTTTGAATCTAGAGTCAAAGCACTCGAATATAATTTAATCGTACATTCATAAGTATTTTTTGCGCTGAGAAGTTAAATCTTTTACGTTGCTCTTACACGTGTTCCTATAGGTACTCCTGTTCTACCTACGATAATGTTAATGTTTGTGTCAAAATGCGCCTTAATTATGGCGTTATAAAACATGAACACTGAGCCGCTACATTTTAACGTACATCCATAAGTTCTAACGTCACAAAAATGGCACATCTCAGATAACATATTAAAATATTCAGGGTTTTTTTTTTTTTTTTGAGAGACTAATTGTATTTATTTATCTAACTTTACTTTCATTAAAAAAAAAAATGCGTAATTTGGCGAGATAGGCGCCAACAGCATTGGTTTGCCAGCTGTATAGGAGAAGGATAACTCCAAAATTAAACCCGGTACTGTGTTTGAACAGACTGGGTTTTAGTCGGTAAAAGTCTGACACGCCCGCCCTCCTGCTCCACCCGAACGGGAGAAGTTATTTGATGATTTCCCTCAAAAAAAAACCCCGTAACAGAAAACATTAAACAACTTAAAACTAAACAATGAGTAATAAACAGTTATTATTATAATTATGACCTACCTAATATTGTTGTCCTTATTCGTTCTGGTAAATAACCAACATCGGTCGCCACATAATCCTAGCCTCATCCGACAAAAGGGACGCTAGGATGCTGTTACACGCCCCCCTTCAAATCCCACATCAAGAGAATATTGTCTATCGCGTATGTTCCGGTCAAATTCCATCAGCACGTGGTAAATCTCTTCACTCACCCCACAAACTTCGCAATTTGGTGAGTCAACTTTTACTCATTTGATATTTAAACTTATTCGATGGATTGTGGCCCGAACGCATCATCAACAGAGCCACTACATATTTCCTATATATCTCCCTTCCTTCAAACTATGGGTAACGGAGCGGTTCAGACTGGATGGTCTTATACCAAATTCCCTTTAACTTTGAAAGCCCTTTCATTTGATACCCATTTTGTAGGTGTGCATTAAAAAAAATACTCCGCTATCTTTGGTGTTCCGCCATGATAGATTAAGAATGAAGTCACATAGCTAACCATGCATTGTCATCCAAACTAACGTGTTTAAACATTTTTAGCTCAATCGGCTAAAGACATCTGCATCAAAATTGGGTTGCAAGATTCCACCAGAACAAGCATGGTTACATACATACATTGCAAGTTAAAGCTAGTAAAAAGTGGTAAAATGATAACGTTTCGGTCGTACCTAAATAAGATTAGATTATTATTGATAAACCTAATAAATGATAAACCGAAAATAAGTATCAGGATGTAGCTAAGTATTTTTCAGTGTGTTAGGTTATGTTGTGCAGCGATATCTTTTTTCGTCTTTCGTTTTCTGCATTTTGAAAAAATGGATAAGTTTTTGTTTTTATTTGTGATTGCCTTGTGTGGTAAGGATTTCAATTGTAATATAATTAATTTTATTGAAAATATTTATTTGAATCATGGCAGATGATAAGGAATATATTTAAATCACCACCTTCACAGAGTTTTAACTTTTACGTGAAACTACGTTACCGGAACAAACATCTGGACCATATAGAATCCTCCTATTATTCCACTATATAATATTATAAATGTGAAAGTTTGTATGTTTAGATGCTAAGATATTTGGATGTTTGCTACTAAATAACGCAAAAAAGTACTGAACGGATTTGGATGAAATTTTGTACACAAATAGTTTATAACCTGGATTGACACGTAAGGTACTTTCCCGCTCACCAAAGTGGTAACAGACTGGAGGAAAGTAAGCGATTCGCTGAAATCCAACACATCCGCCCACTTGGACGCCATCCCCGACCAATTCAACTCTCTCGCGGACACAACGGCCGCGATCGACTCATACACGGGTCACGTACAATCAGTCCTGAACGACTGTTCGAGGCGGGTTCCGGTATGGGAAGACCCCCGCTGGAAGCTGCCGAACGATGTACGCGAACTGCTTAATGAGAAGAACACGGCTGTTCGTGCCTACAGCAACTTTCCCTGCGACGCGAACAAAGTTCACATGCGCTATTTACATCGATCTGTAAAGACACGCATGTCGGAGCTACGTGACGCGGGCTGGGACAAGATGCTGAGCGAGTTGGAACCCACGCACTTAGCTTTCTGGGAACTTCAGAGGAAACTCAAGTCCCGAGAAGTAGCCACCATGCCCCCCCTGACCCGGCCCGACGGCACCGTTGCTTTCGACGACATCGAAAAGGCCGAATGCCTCGCCGATAGTCTTGAGGCCCAATGCGCGCTTAGTTCTCAACCTGTAGACCAAGCAAACCTCGCTGAGGTGGACGCTGAAGTCGAACGTAGAACCTCTCTCCCGCCCGTCGAAGACCCAGATGATCCATTACCTCTCGTCACCCCGGACGAAGTTCACGAGATCATCAAAAGTCTTAAACCCCGAAAGGCCCCCGGCGCTGACGGCATCACCAATAGGGTGATCCAGATGCTACCCACCCACCTGATCATGCTCTTGACCACCATCTTCAATGGGGCCTTGAGCAATAACATCTCCCCCCAAGCATGGAAGCAAGCCACGGTCATTGGCTTTCCAAAACCCGGCAAACCCAAAACGGAGCCCACGAGCTACCGACCCATCAGTTTACTGGACAGTCCCGGAAAAATCTATGAGCGACTTATTTACAAGCGTCTCAGGGACTTCGCCGAGACTAAAGGCCTGATACCCAACGAGCAGTTCGGTTTCCGAACCCAGCACAGTTGCGTACAACAGGTGCACCGGATCCTTGAGCACATAAGCGTTGGCTTCCAACGCGGCAATGCGACCGGTGCAGTATTTTTCGACATAGCGAAAGCCTTCGACAAGGTCTGGCACAACGGCTTGATATACAAGCTGTACAAACTCGGCGTGCCGGACCGGCTCGTACTCATCTTACGAGACTTTCTGTCGAACCGCACCTTTCGCTATCGCATCGAAGGGACTCTCTCATCCCCCCACCCGATTCGCGCCGGCGTCCCTCAGGGCGCCGTGCTGTCCCCTCTCATCTTTACGCTGTTCACTAGCGATATCCCCAAAAGTAGTAAGGCACAGTTGGCACAGTTCGCAGACAACACAGCCATCTACCACACTGGGCGTAGTCAGGACGCGATAGCCTCCTCCCTCCAAACCGCTGTCAACGTACTTGGCGCATGGTTTAGGAAATGGCGAATCGACTAAATCCGGACAAAAGTCAGGGGGTTTTCTTTTCGAAACCGCGACATAACCCTGACCCCCCCCGGCCCATCTCCATATTCGGCAAGCGGATCCCCTGGGAAAAGCAAGCCAAATATCTTGTAGTGATTCTGGATCAGCACCTCTCCTTCTCTGAGCATATCAAGAAGGCGCGCACACGCGCCGCCTTCGCTCTCGGAAGGCTGCACTCTGTTCTGAACGCACGTAGCAAATTGTCACTCAAGTGCAAATTGCGTATTTACACGGCGTGCATAAGGCCCATCATGACGTATGCATGTGCAGTCTTTGCACACACGCACCCCCGACACATCCATAGGATGCAGAGACCCTCCAAAACCGTTTCCTTCGCCAAGCCACAGGCTCCCCATGGTTCGTTCGGAACGAGATCCTCCATCTCGATCTGAAAATGCCCACTATTGCTCAATTTCTGAAACGCAACTCGAAGCGTTTCTTCGATAAAGCCGAGTTACATCGCAATCCCTTGATTGTGAAGGCCGCTAGTTATGTCCCCAGTAGAATCAGTAGAATCCGCCGGCCGAGACATGTCCTTTCTGACCCAGACGACTCCATCACTGTTCTGCAAGAAAAGAATAGGGCCACCAGTACAGCACACAAACACAAACGACCGTCCTTCCGACCTCGCCGCCGAGGTCCTCGCGCCCCGCGAAGACCCCCGAGTAACGATCAGACCCCCGACCGTCCCTTGCTCGTTGATGCGCCAGCCCGCGCCGCAGCTGAGCCAGTAGCTTTAAATTCCCCGATTAATAATCATGAAAATATTTTGATACAGCCTGTCCCCACTAGCGACCCAAAGGCAGTGACTCCCTGAGCCGAGGTTCGTACCCCACAGGGGGTGCCCTCAGAGCGCCGTCGCTTTAGGTTAAGTAGGTTTATGCCCTGGCTGGAGGCTTTTAGAATCCTAAAAACCATCACAGGAAAGTCCGGTTGAGCAGTCACGGCCTCTCAAGGTTAACAGAAAGATGCCAAACAAAAAAAAAAAAAAAAGTAGGGTACTTTTTAACCCGGGTGGTATGTTCCCGTGGGATAATTTCCGACCAACACGCGGGCGAAGCCGCCGGCGAAAGCTAGGGTATAATAAATATTTATTTACATTAATGAATTCAGGATCCACACTGAAGTCCGTATGACTGAACCATTTGATTGCTTGAAACAAGTTTTAAGTAATGCTTGAGTCTTACAAGAGGTTCTGTCTTACGGACCTTAGTCAACTATCTACTTTAGCGTTATGTAGTCTAAGTTTATTGTTCAGTGGCCATTTGTGATAGAAGTGGTCTAAAGTAAGTGGTTGCAATGGATTGAGGTCCGAAAACTTAATTATTATATTAGTTTATTTCATGTATACGTCGCAGATATGACTTGTCCAGACAAAGCCACATCAGTCACACCCAAACCTCACAGCCAGTGAGGTTCACTTCCAGAAGTGGGTCAATACCAAACGAACAAAGAACATGCTTATTTTGATATTCAATTTATTGATAATAAAAGAGAAGAGGTATAGAAGAGTACCGATAGAATATGGACCTTTTATCTTTATCTTGCAACTTATGTTATACATAATTTTATTATTTTGATGAACAGGCACACTTGTAAGTTCTTTAAAAGCTGGAGAGGCTAACAGAATATTAGAAGGAACACCTGCAGCTCCAAACCAGTTTCCATACATGGTAAATATATATTTTTAGTAAGTACAGCAAAATCTATACCTTCTTATAAACGTTGGCCAAAGTAAAGTGACTTAGGGTTAAATGATTTATAAACGTTGCTTAAAGTTACTTAGGTAAACACGACTTACTGTATAACCACATTTTTTTTCAAATTTGAACATCTCTTAACTTTGTGCATCATTTATAAATAAAAGCTCTAATGATAATCGCCGGCAAAGCTATACCTTTTTTGATGTTCAAATATGCCTTAACTAGGGTTTTTTGGTACCTACGGAATAATAAATAAAATTAGTTAAACACCAAGTAAAAGAAGCTACGTCCGCCAGCAAATATCAGCACGTGGTGATGGCAACTTTAGATCACAATCGATGAGGCCGACTGTCCGCTTAAAGAGGTCCAGTGACTACGATCTTCAGTAATGAGGGACCGATTTAAGAAGAAGATAATAGAAAATATGTTTGTTTTTATTTTCCAATGCAAAAAGGTGCCAAAACTAGTCGTTTATTCCTGTAAAAACTGGCCATTAAGTAAAAGCAAATATTAAACCAGTGAAACAAAATAAAGATGTTGATGTTGTTTTAGGTATCGTTACAAAACATAAGTGAAATACTAAATTACACAAGAGGACACCGATGTGGGGGAGCGTTGGTTACCTTACAGCATGCAGTGACAGCTGCATCTTGCAATTTCGTCGAAGTCAATGGGTCAGTGGTCAAACCAACCTACTGTTGTGTTGTAATTTATGATTCATACCTTTTGTAACAAAAATTTATGTGTATGGTAATGTAATTCTAATTTAGGAGTGATTTTTTGAAAATTTAAATTATTGCTATAAAAATTACAACAAGATATTGATGCATCTTTTACTATACGAAAATAAACTTCCTCGTTTACAGAAACTAATATTAACGGTATGAGGTATGATTTCGCATTGACCATGCGATTGTGTTGAAATCCTCTTATCAGAGGGACAATGGAATTAACGCCTTTTGAAAAAACACTCCTTAATTTATTTGGTAAAGCACCAAACGTTAACATTTGAACTGTTCCACAGGGTCTCTATGCCTATCAACCCGACACAATTCAGGGTGTTTGCCGGTGGAGTGAGTCTTACCAGTGACGGTAGTACCTACCACTACCGAAGTATAGAAAGAATCACCATGCACCCACGGTATTTCGCTAGTAACCCGTTTGTGAATGATATCGCTGTTATCTTCGTAAGTAATATTTATTTTATAATTAATTATCGTTGCACCAAGAGCCATTGGTTATGGAAAATCGTGATTTTCCATAACGTACATTTTGAGAATTATGATTCACATAATATGTGGCTAAGATTTATTTTCATATTTGGGGAGAGATCCAGTAGTGTATAAAATATAATCTAATTGCGTCATAGCAGCGACAGAAGGTGCGTTCAGATTTTCCGAACAAATAAGTGACAAATGAACGCGACGGCGACATTAGGACAAGGGGTAACATAATACTTGTTTGTTATGCTGCGCACAAGTTCTTTTTATGGTGTTAGCGCCTCTCGCGTCTCGCTCCCCGCCGCTTGCATTTTTTTTAACCAAGGAAAAAACGAGGTTACTAACTCGACGCGTATTTTTTTTTTATGTATGACCACGCATATCTTTTTACAGAGTAGTTCGATTTTTACAATTCCTTTTTTTTTTGGAAAGGTTTCGAAGAAGTTGGTTCCATATAAATTAGGAAAAAAAATCTAACCCTACGGGTAGGAAAACAGGGATGATTGATTGTTCACTCACTGATTGTAATGTAAACCACGCATAACTGCTTATAGAGTAGTCCTATTTTGTCCATTCTCATTTTATTGGATAAGGTATACCTCGAAATTGGTCCCTTATAAATTTGAAAAAAAAAACCTACCCTAAGGTTGAGAAAATAGGGGTGATTTATTGTTGTGTTCACTCACAGATTTTAATACTAACTGGTGTATTACAAAAATTAATCATGTAGTAATTAGTAGAATATAACCTCAAATAATTATAAAATAAAAACTTTTCAACAAAAAAATTTTACCGCCGAAAAAAACTGAAAAGCAAAAAATAATAAACCTTTTTGTTTAACCTCAATAACTAAGTTCGGAAGGCGGTGACATAAAATTAAAATACATATCCAAAGTCACCGACTTCTGATCTAAGTTAATGTTTTTTGTTAAAAAGTTTTTATTTATTTCATTTTAAATCGTGAAGACCCTAAACTATCTAAGCCTTCTTTTTCAGCTCACATCTGCATTCGCGTCGACCACGGTTACACCAGTGCCACTGTCGATCAGGGACGCTACTGTAACCGACCTAGCTCCTTGTTATGTTTCTGGCTGGGGTGCCCAAAATGCTACAGCTACTGTAAGTTATATTATTTAAAAAATAATGTTTTAGTTGAGAATAGCAAATCGAAAAATATTTTATATCTCAAGTCGGAGTCGCATTTTTAATATCATCGTATAGTCGACCTGTGAGTGCTTCACCTTTTTTGACCACAACTGTAAACTGAAAGTTTACTATGGCTTAACTATCTAACTGACACATAGGCAAATAGACAAGTAGCAATCGCTATCGTAGCGTTTCGTATTTCTTTAACGATTTGCAACAGGATGGTCATATGCCTTTTCAATTAATTTTTGACCTTTCACTGTCTCTATTTCTAGGGTCTTCTTTTATGACGTGTAGTGTAACATTAAACCTTAGGGTAGTAAGGGAGTTTCAAGGTGAACTGTACAAACTGTACACTTGTTTGTTTTTGTTTATTACAGGCCAGTGTGCATTTGATGCAGATAACACAGCGGGTGCCCGAACTGGGTACATGCCGTGCACATTTCTACGGTCAACTTAATATTGTAGATAGCATGATTTGCACGCGGGGTGTTCAGGAGACTCCGTTTTCAGGATGCACGGTAAGAAATATACTGTATTAATGTAATTTTTCAGTGGCAGTCCGATGTTGGGAAGCACGTAAAGCCTTGCGTCGGATCTCGCATCGGTCGCGTTGGATTGCCGTCCCATCGGACTATGAGAGTGAAGACTATGGAAATTCGCCCGGAAGGATAAAGTAAATTGGCTGTCATATAAAATCAGCATTAAAACTGTTGCGGTGTTGCAACTTCTAAATGTGTATCGTTGACTTGGTTATTGTCATAAGAATCAAGTATACACTCCAAAACATGTCCTTCACGTACCTACGATATTGTTAACCACCAAAACGTGATCAAGAAAATTAAATATTATTGCCTTTTTTTCCAGGGTGACATAGGCAACCCGTTAGTATGCAGCGGTTCCTTAAACGGTATCCTAATTCTACACAAAAACTGCACAGTCTCTGCCGACCCTGAAGTGTATACACGGATCTCCAGCTTCAGCGCATGGATAAATAGTACAACCGGGATGACGCCCCCCGCTCCAGCCACAGCAGCCACTTTCCAACCAGGAATGGCAGTGCTGGCAGTGATCGCTATAGCTCAAATAATAACCACCAATGTCATAAATTAAGATTTTTTAAACAAAGATATATTAAATAATTTTTATACAAATTTACAGATCCTTTGTTTTATTTATCATTTTTTTCTTCAAGGTATTTAATTGTTTACGATCACGATACAATTTTTCTCTCAATAAGGTACAGCTTTGGTACATGGTAGCTAGGTTATAGACAGATTTAAACCTTTGTGAGAAATGACGTCTATACTAGGTTCGGGACCTGTATGACAGATTTTCAGGTTCACACTCTTAAAATTCCAATATTATATTTCACTTACATACTATCATCATTTATCTTTTATTATCGTTATTATTTATAACATAACATCATTTATTTATCACTTATCATCATTAATTTATCACTCGTATATTTTCCTTCCTTGTTGTAAGTTCCATCTACAACGTTGCGAGTCTTATCCAACCAGAATTTGATAGCTATGATTAGATATAACTTATTAAAATAAAACTGGTCAATGTTTTCTATTTTTAACCCCCGACGCAAAAACGACGGGGTGTGTGTGTGTGTGTCTGTCTGAGGCAACGTAGCTCCCGAACGGATTAACCGATTTTGATTTAGTTTTTTTTGTTTGAAAGGTGTAGTAGTCGGGAGTGTTCTTAGACACGTTTCATCAAAATCGGTTCAGCCGTTTGTAGATTATCAGCTCTTTTCTGGTTGAAAAAAGGATTTTAGCCTCTTCCATGGGTCTGATCAACTCAAAATTTGGGATTCTATTACTTCAATGATATTAGACGAAAAAAATTACCTTGAACTGATGCTGGAGCAACACCTGGAATTTCCAGGAAACCCAAGTTATTCACCAACAAACAGCAGAAGTATCGTGTTTGGGCTCATTGAAAAGGTCTCAATGAATAGATTATAGATAAATGGTTATTTAAGGGAGACATTAAGTTTAAAAAGCAAGAAATAAAAATTAAATTACAAATTTAAAAAACCCCCGACCCAAACAAAAACTCTAAAAAGTAAAAACTAATATTTATAGGCCTTTTAATTTGAACGTAATATTTTGATCAGGGCATTGTCAAGTCGGGGGACGGCTAGGCCTCTGTTTGGCGTTTTCATTGACCGTCCCCCGACTTGACAATGCCCTGATCAAAATATTACGTTCAAATTAAAAGGCCTATAAATATTAGTTTTTACTTTTTAGAGTTTTTGTTTGGGTCGGGGGTTTTTTAAATTTGTAATTTAATTTTTATATCTAGTGAGCTAGAACACAACAAAAAATAGGCAAATAGTAAGTGTAAGTACATGTCTATTTATACTGTGGAGTGAAATAAATGAAGAGCATTTCAGACAAGTTTTGATGAATTAAAAAAACAGCGCTAGTTTTTTTTTTGTTGAAGTGTTTGTGCATATCTATAATTATTATTGGTCGTAATTATTTTTATCCAACAACCCTTATCTATTCACAACTAGTTTAAGATAATCGCTTTCAATCCGACTGATGTGGCAGGATGACTTTCGAGCTAATAGCCATAGCTCTCTGGCTGCCATTAATCTTTCCCACGTATACTACAAATGAGTGGAGCAAGATGGTGGACTATCAAGAAGTACGTCAGAACAACGTGCTAACACGAGAAACAAAATAAATCTGTGTACACACAGCTACACATCGAGCCATACATTTCCAGTTTACGCTGATCACGCACTGAACGGAAATCCTATGCAATGCGAGATCAGCTTAAACTGGAAATTTATAGCTTGATGTGTAGCCGTGTGTACAATGAAGTACAAAATTATCTTTATCTGCCTCATTGGTTCATTAGTCGCTAGCGCTACTGTTACCCATGAGGTCCTGGGATTGATTCCCAGGACTACACCCATTTTGGGGTTTTCCATCAGGATTTGTCAATAGCAGCCCGAAGTCTGGGCTTGTGCCATATTGATAGCAATAGTCTTAGCCCTATCGCATGGTAATTAGAAACTCTCTTAATGTGTGTACCATGGGGGTAAGTTGCACCTCTTATACGATAATATTTCTGTAAGTAGATTTGTATAAACACTTTTACACGTCAATCATATTTTTAAAACTAGATGTGATCGACGTTTCCTATCTGACTTCTCTACACATATTGAGTGGGCCTGTCCACTCAGTGCACGCATTTATCATTAATCATGCAGGTCAACTTAGAACATGAGGAGTTCAACGATTTGATAAACAATGCCAAAGAAAGGACATTTGGGTAGGCCGAATAAAGTACTCAAACTGTCAGATATCACTACAAACTAACTGAGAGAGAAATTAAAAACAAAAAAAAAATCCCGACCCACATAGTCCGCACATTCACAATAATTAAAACAAAAATAATGTTATACTTCTCAAAGAAAATATTCATCAATGCATGTAATAATCACCAAATTTCAAAGAAATGCAAGAATTGGAGCAGGTCAATCCTCCTTCAAAACAACTGGAGCAGGTCAATACTCCTGAATGGGTCGCCTAGTGTTCGAAATTCGACAATAATCTCTTCTCAGTTTGACCAAGGCCAGTTAATTTGACGATATGTTACCCAAAAACAAAAACAAAAAGCAATAACAAAAGAGGAAATATGTGTGTGTGTAAACCGCATGGTAGAGTGTGTTTTGTTTTTTTTTTTCTGAATTTAATGTAATTGTAATGCTTTATTATTATATAAAAATACAGATATTAGCTTTCTGCACTCTTTCTCCACATACACTCTGCCTAATTTCATATTCTTCGTACTCCATATACGTACGCGTAATTTACGCGCAAAAAAGGGGTGCAACGTTTTCGCTTCACGTATGAATATCAAGATTCCTAGATGTGCCCAACCGTGAAATAAAATCAGTTCCACGAACATAATTGTATGGAGCGGCAGAGATTTTGTTTTTCAATGCAACTTAGGAATTCAAGGGGTCTACAATATCTAGATGCGCAAAATACAGGACCGATTGATGTGTTGCCGTTTGGGAAAGCCGATGTCCAACAGTGGACATGGATCTCACCATATGGGTCTTAATAAAAATTTGGGATTAATAAAAAAACACTTAAACCATGGGAAAAAGGAACAATTGCACATACGTGCAGTTGTGCATGTGGGTGCACGTCACCAACAAAAGAGATAAGTAATCGAGTCGTCGGATATAGTTGAAGTTTAGTATGTAATCGATGAATGTTTTAGAAATTAATTTAATTAATACAAACACTCGTCACCCTCTCATCACTCGTCGTGTATTCCAAAGAGCCTGAAGACTAAAGTCTTCAACCAGTGTGTCCTACCTGTTATGTGACCTCCTTAACCGAAACGTGGACACGTGCTCAGCGAGCTATGCTCGAAAAAGAGAAAAATAGAATCCGGAATGAGGTGATCCGGCAGAGAACCATAGTTGTCGACATAGCTCAACAGACATAGCAAGCTGAAGTGGCCGCCCACATTAGCGGTAGAACCGATGACCGTTGCAGTAGACGTGTTCTTGAGTGGAGACCGCGAATCAGCAAACATAAGGTAGGAAGCCCTCAGGCTAGGTGGATGAGAGTTACCGAGAATGAGCTGAATGGTGTGCAATTGGAGAAGCCTATGTCCAGCAGTGGACTGCTGTAGACTGATGATGATGAATACAAAACAGTTTATTTATCAAATGAAATTTCATTCGAAAACATCCATTGGCGTAGCCTGAGAGGGACTTTGGTCCAGCAGTGGATTGCGATTGGCTGAGTCGATGATTCTGGTGAATTAGTGCCAGCGACCAAATCATCGCCCAACTATTATAACCGAACGTAACAAAAATGAAGTCGGTAAATAATATAAAAGAGAGTTCTATAAAATATAAATAATTTATTTTCTAAAATAATTATCTTAATTTATAACATTAGCGGTTACAATTTGAACAACTGCAATCACCGCTAACACGGCAATTCCAGATTGGAAACTGGATGCTCCGCTTGGAGCGGGTGTAGTTGCAGTAGAAGGCGGCACTGTCGTAGACGTTGTAGTTGTTGTTGTAGTAGTTGACGTAGTTGCCGGAGTCAGACCGGCTATACTGTTTATCCATGTGGCGAAGCTGGACACCCGGGTATACACTTCAGGTCGCAGATTGGATGAGGTTGAGCAGTCGTGGCCGTTGACAATAAGAATACCGTTAAGATTACCGTTGCATACTAACGGGTTGCCTGAATCGCCCTGAAAAAAAAAAAAGTTTTATAATAATGTAATTTTCTGTTCCTTTTATTTGTTTTTTTTTTTTTTTTTGTGAATTTTGGCCCTGTTAAACTATTTTTGGAGTGTATTCCAACATGGGTATTTGACATAGGCATATAAATATTCGGACACGGAACGTCTCAAAGTTATGAGTAATAATTTGTCGAATTGTTTTTCCCACGACAACCACGTTCTATTTCGAGGATAATTAACAGTAATATTAATAAGTTTTTACCGAGCATGAAGAAGAAGGTGTTGTTGCCAACGCGCAGATCATGGTATTTTGTAAATTGAGTGTAATGTCGCCTGTGGCACCTGAACCGCTGTAATAAAGTTGGCACACGGCCTGTTCCAACGCTGTCTTTTGTAAGTACATCAACTGGGTACTGGGCTAGAAAGAAAAGGAAGGGGATAAGTATGGTTAAATTTGAACAAAATACTGACGTAAACATGTGCAAATAACCCCCCCGAGTGGGTTCCCGCATTGTCGTTGCGGGGGGCTCAGTAACCGTGGATTCCAGCCACGGTGAAGCCAAGAGGAACCCAAAGGTGGGGCCGCTCTTCAGGGCTTTTGCCTTCAAGCCATTGACGTAGCGGCCAAAATAGGTTGCGGTGAGGTGCACCGCAACTGAGGTGGGCCGCGATGTCGAATGGGAGGCATCGCGGCTGAGGGTTACGGGCTGCGGTAGAGGAGGAGTGCCGGTGCTTCTGAGCAGCGCTCTTCCCTTCCGTGGCATGGACGGGGCCGCCAGATATCAGCAACCACTGGTGGGGTCCGCAATAGCCGATGCCTGCCAGGGGTGCGGGTTTGTTCGAAAGAGATACCACAGCCCCTGGCATACGGGCTACTGAGGGAACACGGGTGGGTTTTAGTCAGTACCTAAAAGTCTGACACGCCCTCCTGCTCTACTCAGCAGGAGAAGTCATTTGACGATTTCCCACCAAAAAAAAAAAAAAACATGTGCAAATAAAGAATGTAGCTCTTCCGACCTGTGTGACTTATGTTAATGTATGATTGACAGAGAAAATGCACTGTAAGCATTTTTTTAAATATAACTTTTAAACTACAATAAAATGAGACCTTCATTCCCCGATCACTAGCTTTCGTGGTGTGAAACAAAATAATACACAATTATATGTGGGTACATTTGGATACACTTCGCGAATGTGACGTCATCGCGCCAGTAAAATAAATAGGGAAATACCTTACTTAACTTACTGATAATGCTATCTTGCACGGGCAGTATCAGTAAGTTAATATTGCGGAAAAGGAAAGAATAACAATAAGATTGCTATCTTCTAGCCAAACTATTCGATTTGTTGAGCTCATAGTAAATAAAAGATTTAAACAAGAGTAATGAAACTTACCAAATTTGTGTTGTTTTGGGCTCCCCAGCCAGTTGACGTGCAAACCGGTCCTTGCAAAGTAGTGGCATCGATAGTCGAAAGTGGCACCGTTGATACTGCATTAGTTGGGAATGCAGTGGTCAGCTGAAATAGACAAGATGTTTATCTACATGACTCTTAGGTATTGCAAAGGTTTTGTCCTGGTGGCTTTAATAAACGACGAGAGCTATGCACAACCTTTCCAACTTTCAGAATGCACAGACTTGAAATAAAACACAGTTTACCTATCATTAGTATAGTATGAAATTTTACTCACGGTAATAATTGCAATATCATTGACATACGGGGTGTTCGGGCTGTAGTTGGGGTGTATGGTAAAGTTTGTTATAGTACGATGGCGATCAATAGAAGCGTCGTTGGTAAGAACTGCTGCACCAGCGAACACCCGGTATTCATTCGGGTTAATAAGCGTGTGTACCCTGAAAAGAACAGTGTTAATGTTTTTGGCTTTTTAGAATAAAATCAATATTTCGGTTAAGACCGCTCATTTTTCTTATTTTGGCATAAGAATAGTCTATGCTTAGCTTTTTTGACTTTTGTAATGCTGCCTACAATTTACACTAGATACTGACCCACTGACGCTGTTGTAAAGGCAAGATGCAGAGGTTACTGCATGACTTAGCGTAACCAATACTCCTCCACATCTGTGTCCTCTTCTGTAACTGGTAAGTTGACTTAATTGTTGCAAGGAAATCTAAAAGAATTTAAAAATATATGAAATATTTTTTTAGCTATAAACATGGCATCACTTGTATGTCTCAATACATTTTACACCGCATATACCATGTACATTTCACATTATCCTAACCAATTCCTAAAATTTAAAATTAGAACGAATAAGTTACCCACCCTATTAGTAGTTATTCTACATTTAAGGAGTGAAAAACATTAAAAATCTAAAGTTACTACTAAGTTTAGATTATATTGTATTTGCTCTTTCTGGCCATAGTAAAAAAGCATAATTACCATATAAGGGAACTGGTTGTCAGTTGCAACCGATCCTCCTATTATTCTGTTTGACCTGTCAATATTTAACGAGCTTGATGTGCCTGTTCATGAAACGAATAATAATATTAATATAAACTATAAACACGATACATTATTTAAAACAGATCTCTCTCAGAAAATATATTTTACAGGATTTTTCACACTTTTCTTCTTTAAGAAAACTGAGAAAAATCCTTTTAAATATTTTGTGTACAAATCAATGATGCGTTATATAAAAAAAAAAAAAACGAATCCTTACCAAAAAATGCAATCGCGAATATTATCACAAAGTTATTCATTTTGTAAGTGCGAATAGTACTAAATATAGGTTTAAAAAAACAAGTCAGTCGTACAGTGCTAAGGAACAGACTACTACCAAATGACTAATTGATGTTGCAAATTTTGGGCTACGTTATATAGATATTTACAATCTTATCGAATTTAGGGAAATATGAAACATTATTTATATCGCGGATTTACAATGTTTTTTTAGGATACCGTGCGTAAACGAATGAAACCTGCATAGTACGGAGCCAGGCCGCTTGGCCTTAAGAAAGAAGAAAGAAATACATTTATTTAGCACACAATATACAGCAAAATAATAAAAAATTAACAAAAAAAAAGTGTAAAGTGCGATGTCAGAAACTAGCATCAAAGTGTGCCTGGGCTGCGCTAAAATGGCACAATTCAGCAAAAATGCCAGACAACTTCCCCCTTATTACAGAACAAGGTTTTTCTTTAGGTATGGTTTAAACCGTCGAGCCTATTTTTTTAATAAGAACCTAACTGTAATGGAAATACAGCTCCTTTTGTCAGTTTTGTAAAAGGAGCTGTAATTCTATTTCAGTTCTAAGTTCTTATTTCAAAAACAGGCTCGGTGGTTTAAACCATACCTAAAGAAAAACCTTGTTTTGTAATAAGGGGGCGAGTGTCTGACGCTGGTTTTCAATTCAACTGCACGTGTGCTTAAGCCAGCTCGAGTGTCATCCAAGTAATAATATAAATTTGAAAGTTTGTATGTTTCGATGTTTATTACTCAATCACGCAAAATCGTACGGATTTGCATGAAATTTGGCAAACATAGTTTATAGTCTGGATTAATACATTGGATATCTACTTTTTATCGAAAAAAGTATTTCGGGATAATTTTCGACCTTCACGCGAGCGAAGTCGCTGGAAAAAGCTAGTTTCCGACAAATTCTTCATTTCGTTGGTGGTTACAACAGTTGTGGTTACAATAATTAGATTTTAAAAAGTGTCCATAGAGTTTATCATTCATTGCAAAGAATGGGAATAAGCAAATCTACCAAACACCCTTTTGCCTGACTGCTAGACAATTCAAAGGTTCTTTGGTTAAATGCAAATAAATGCTTTGAGTTTAATTTTGCTTGTCGGAAAAAGTGCGTTTCGTCAAAAAAATCCTTAGTAATACGGGGCAACCTTGCGGGACACGGCAAACATCAATTTATACTTGGACTCTTATCAAGCTTATTGCTTATACCGAGATCTATAAACTACGCTAAATTTAGCGATCGATATTTCATTATCATCTATTTTAGATGTGTCTAGTTCAGAAATGTCAAAAAACCAATGACATCAAACGCCATTCGCATTTCCATCTTCCTATTAAATATCATTACTTTTGTGATATGTCGCAAAATTATAAAATTGTTCTTACTAACGCCGCACTTTTGGTATCACGGAACCCTTTCTGAGTGAGTAAATGATAAATGAAAATATTCTATTAGTAATAAAGTTTCACGAATATTGGATCATCTTTTAAAATAATCACCTACCTGTTCTACAACTAATGCTATTCAATAAGGTGTGCTTCAATACTCAATACTGGGCCCATTTCTGTTCTTAGTGTATATCAACCACATACCATTCTAGTTAAAGGATATTTGTAACATTATACTGTTTGCAGATTCAATAATATTATACTGCTTCTCATCAATTTGAAGACTACAGAAATAGACAAGATTTTGACCACGTAAACAGTGCAGTGCAATGGGATTTTGGCTATTTTGTGCGTTTTATGTATCTTATTAAATTTTTTGTAATGTGCGTTTTGCTTGTGCAGAATAAACTTTTTTCTTTTCAGTCTCAATGGTTACGGATTGGTTGACGGCAAATAACCTAGTGAACAATGCCAAGAAAAAGAAGTTTGTAAAGTTCGCCTTACATAATGTTACAAAACCAGGACCCAACATTGTCTTGGAATCTTAGTGTACAGTTTTAAGCACCTCATTATCTAAGGCTTAGATAGACTCAGACTCCGGCAGATTTTTGTGCATAGCAGTAGATCCACAAATCAGTATTAGTCCACATATATCAAGCCTAGCGGGGAGGCTCAGTTTGGCCGCTTACGCCTTCAGAAAAGTATCCATTGACGTGGATACAACTTGGTTAGTCTATTTTAGTTATTTTCACAGCATTTTACTGAAAGAAAGAAGGCGCGCGTGGAATACAAGTTGCCGTCGACCCAGGCTTGGTCCTTACTGGACAGCGAGCTACCCATTACTGCCATCCGCAAACCCAGCGTCGGGTGTTTTTTTTTGGATGGGAAATCATCAAATAACTTCTCCCGCTCTGGGTGGAGCAGGAGGGCGTGTCAGACTTTTACTGACTAAAACCCACCCGTGTTCCTTCAGTAGCCCGTATGCCAGGGGCTGTGGTATCTCTTTCAAACAAACCCGCACCCCTGGCAGGCATCGGCCCTTGCGGGCCCCATAATTTTTTGTGCTGACATCTCTTTGAGGCGCGCGTGGAACATGCGCCGTCGACTTGGGCTTGGTCCTTACCGGACAGCGAGCTACTCATGCCTACGGTGGCCGAAAATCGGCCTGGGATTCCCGACGCCCAGGGTGTCTCCGTATCCTGCGGCGGCTAGGGTCGCGAGGGCGCATTTGCTGCCTCTCCCTCACGTGCGCCGCCTCCCTCTTCGCGAGCATCACTGCTTTGCTGAAGGAGGTGACGGCTCCCCATGCCCTCTCGCTTCGTACCATGGCCTGGACCAGGGCCGGACGCGAGAGATCGCCGCCGTCGATCGCCTCCACGAGGACACGGCGGTGCTCCATCCAGGCTGGGCAGACCGCCACCGTGTGCTCCACCGTGTCCTCAGGGCGATTTTCGCAGTGGAAACACCCGGGCGTTTCCTCCCGCCCTATCTGAAACAGGAACCTCTCGAAACAACCGTGTCCGGTGAGGACCTGCGTCAGGCGGAAGGTGAGGACGCCATGCCGCCTTTCGAACCACTCCTCAAAGAGGGGACTTACCGCCGCAATAGTGGCGTGCCCAAGCGTCGGGTGTTGGGTTGCATCCATCCCAATTTTGTATTGACTGCCTCGTGCGTCTAGTGGTCTGTAACTCTACTGGGGTTTTCAGACTGTTATTGGGTTTTTAAATCAGGAATTTCTCAGCATCACCTGGAGTCTGACTTTATGCCCGGTTCAGGGCGCAATGAGCTAACCCCTTATTCCAAGGTACTTCAACATAACTGGCGAAATGTGAACCTCTGCTTTCGGGGTTTGCTTACATGATGTTGATTAAATCGGGCACAGAAATGGTGGTGAAAAGGATAAAAGGCAAACGGTGAGATATAAAAACTGATAAACTCGAATGACCATGGCCACTTTATCATTGATCGTCATACGGATTTCAATAAAATTTGTGTCGACTTACCTGGAAATGATTGTTATGACTGGTCAAAGAAAAGTTTTAATACATGAGTCACCTCTACCATTATTCGGTTGTGAAACTAATTACCTTGAGGACAATACAACGAAAAGGTATTATTAAAAACGAATTAGCTGTTCCACGCGATTAAATCTGCGGGTATTTTGTGTTTCATCATTTTTCAATACAAATGTCCGGGCTGAAAATTATCCTATTTTGATGTGTAGGTCAATATTACTCGTGTATCGTTGTGAAATATACATAAATGTATATTTCAATACGATTGGATCAGCTGTAGGACATACAGTTAGACGGAGTTACTTCCGAAATTGTGTAAATATTTGCAAAATATTATGAACTTCGAACCCATGCAGGTGGCGCTCCAGGAGTGGCAGTAGTACAGAGAGTGCCGACAGAAGTGAAAACTTATACGAGCTAATTGTTATTAAACTTATTAAACTTTCAATTTTGATTTAATGCGCTATTGTACAGGCATGTGTATCTATGTACGTACATCTATGCATATATATAAAAATGAATCGCAGAAATGTATGTACGCGCATAACTTCCGAACGACTGCACCAAATTGGATGATTCTTTTTTTTTATGTGTGCCTTATTGTCAGAAAAAGGTTTGTATAGCTAATGCCAATACAATATTCATAGCTAAGACAAGACAACGTCTGTCGGGTCAGCTAGTACACAATATATGTACATCTATGCTAATATTATAATGACGAAATATTTATTTGTGTGTTTGTTTGCTCCGACTAATTTGCATGGATGGTTTGCTACTTTATAAAATTATAACAAATAAACATTTTGGTATCACTTATTATTCTTAATCCTTTATTTTAATAACAATATAAGCATTCAAAATAATTATTACATTATTATTCTCGTATACTAATATATCGAATAATAAAAGAACAGATGAAGATTATTGTTAAAAGAAAAGTAAAAGTCTCATCGCGACATTTGAACCCAGATTTATAAGTGTCCTAATACAAGACGATACGCTGCGAGCTACCAGGGCCTCAAGTCTGCTATTACAATAGTGTCAGAATGCTCTATCATTGATTTCATAATTGTTGATTTTGACAAGTTTGGTAATCTACTAATATAATGGCGTCATTATGACTTTCCAATGGTCCGCCACTGACACTCCATTGAAAGAAATAGCATTTATTGGTAATCTCGTATGTACATAATGACTGACTTAGGCGGTAATCTGCTAAAATTTTGACAGTTCCTAAAATAATACCTAATATGTAAAAATATATTTAAATGAAATCTGGCATGAATAAATGTTCAAATTTAGTGTTATTTTTTCGAAAATCCTTTCTACTAACGGGTTTTATAATAATGGCAATACGGCAATGCCATTATAACACAATTCTATAACGAGACCATTGACGACCACTGATCGACCATTATGAATTTAGCAGATTACGAACTTTTAGAGAAATGACAATGGGATCGTGTTGGAATGACGAATTTATAAAAATAGCAGACTTGGGGCCCAGGACTGGATTTTAGCAATCGTATGAACCGACCAAGGTAATAATTATTAATAAACATAATTACGTACTCTGTGCGATGGTATGTTTTTTGTTTCATTCGCCGCCAGTATGTGAGTTCTGTGGTGAGAGTTCTGGTTCTGTGTTGAGACATCACTTATATACACAGCTATAGGTACGGCCTGGACCGCGAGTTTATAGAAATATAACCCTTAGTATACTAATGGATATATGAATCCTTACTGTACATAGCTGTTAAGCTTGGTAAATAGCTGTTAAGCTTGATGCATAGCCGTTAAGCTTGGTACATAGCTGTATAAAAGTAACTGTTTTAGGTAACAGTAAAGCAGTTACTTTTTATCCCGACATTCCCACGGAATCGAAACCTACGCGGGTGAAACCGCGGGGCGCAGCTAGTATTTATATGCCTGCTTCTGCCTTACGTCCCTCAGCCCCTAACAAAAAAGCGGCGTCCCGACAGAGTTTGTAAGACTGAGCTCTGCAGGCTAGCGTTGGTTAGTCGCCACTTCCACCATACCAGTTCTAAACTTTACAATTACATAAATTCAAGATTTAATATTTACCCTATGACTAAAAGTCTGCTAAGGAGAAAATTGACTGACTGGCTTAAATCTTTGTCTTACCAAGAAACTGAGGAACTTATGGTATCACAAACACGGTAAACTCACGCGCATACACACACACAAACACACACATACACATACACACACACATATTCACTTCCCCCCACCTCCACTCTTCACTTATACACATAGTAACCTCCACATAGAGTATATTGACTTTTAAAAAAAAAATCCTCAATTAATTAATTTTCTTTGTAATTTTTTCTTCTTTTTTGTCTTGTCTGGAACAATGTCTTTGTGTATATATTTTTTTGGATTGGGCGTTGATAGCTGCGCCACAGTATCTTACTTTTGTGGCTATCTTCGTTTTCCTTTGTAAATTGTTGTAACCTTAAGTTGTTCCAAATAAACTTTTTTATTTTATTATTTTATTATTTATATACAGAGATGTCGGTAATGGTAACGGTAACAGTGTCGCGAGTTCAATTGTTTTCCCGTCTCAAAAAATGACCAACGCGTATAGAGAAGTTATCACTTTAAAAAAAATTGATAGACTCTTTTTCGGCTTTTATAATTGTTTAATGAGTCCCGGAATAACATAAAATTGAACATATTTTTGTTTTCAAAAGTAATTGATAATAGTACATTGCATTCTGAGGGGCTTGTGGCTAAGTTGTTCTAAGAGCGAATTCATGGTATTTAAAGCAGGCAGTAAGGCTGTAGCACAATTCCTCCAGTTATGCTGGGGGTCATATATTTATGATAAAGTATGTCTAAACTTAAAGTAAATTCCGAAGGCTTTGTTCACATGTTCACTCACTCACGCTTGCCTCTCAAATAAAATACTACCTCTCACGGTAGTTATATATGGCAACCAGTGCCGCAGAATAAGATCAGAAATGAAATTATCCGGAAAAGAACTGGAATTACCGACATAGCCTCTATAGTAAGCAAACTGAAGTAGCAGTGGACCATGTTTGTTGGATGACCGATGACCGGTGTCGCAGGCGAGATCAGGAGTGGAGAACACGTATTGGTAAGCGTAGTGCTGTACGCCATCCAGCTAGATGGACCGACGACCTTAAAAGGTGGCTGGGACAGACTGAAGGCGGAAGGCGGAACTGAGTGTTATTGTAATGCTTAGGAGAGGTTTATGTCCAGCAATAGACTGCGGTAGGCTGAATTGTGAATGATGATGAACGAGTGCATGCGACCAAATCAGCTGTTTCCATTGAATCACTTCCTGCAGAGTAGTATTCACTAGAAGTTGTTAATATTTTCAAAGAGTCATTGAATCTCAATAAATCGCAAAGAATGTGCGCGATATGGATGTATTAGAGTTATGGAACTGTGGTGAAGTATCTTGGCGCTGCGTAAGCGTGCGTGATCCATCGTCGCCCGTTCGATGTCCACCGCGCACGAATGCAGCACATGAAGTATTTTTTTGCTCCATTGGTGTAATTGCTGTATGGCGTTCCAGTGTGAGGATAAATAAAATAAATGAATTAAAATAGCAAAAATAAAACTAACAAGTTCTTTAAAATAAATAATATAATGTCTCTAAATTCTAGAATTCTAGAAGAATCTAATTAAGAATTCTAGAATTCTTAATTTAAAACATTGGCGGTTATAATTTGAATAATAGCGATCACTGCTAACACTGCCATTCCAGGTTGGAAAGTCGATGCTCCTGCCGTGAGATTTATCCATTCGGCGAAACTGGAGATCCGGGTATACACTTCAGGTCGCGGAATGTTTAAGTTTAAGCAGTCGTTGACCACGAGAATACCGCTAAGATTATTGTCGCATACTAACGGGTTGCCTAAATCGCCCTGAAAAATAACGTAAGTAATTAAATTTGTATTTCATGCTTTAGATGTGGAAAAACACCCCTAAAATTATCTTAACCTTAACAAAAAAAAAACCTGTTTGGATTTTTTTTAATTCTCTACCTACTATTTTGTGAGATTTGTTGGTGTTATAATTTCAGACATGAAACATCTCACAGAGTTATAATTTTTCGAATTGTGTCGTCACATGTTTGTGCCACTAATATGGTGAAACCACGTTCTACCGGGTGTAAAAATAAAGTCGATAGTCACTTGTTCTTTTCGTCATTATCATAATGTTCTTGTATGGAACCAAACTTGGGGACTTGCTGGTTAAAAAGATATTGAAGGTCAGAGATCCTACTTTTTTGGCCAGAACAAGTTTTAAATTTTACTTTAAAAACTTCCACGATACCTGTATCATTATATGCACAATATTTTGTGTGCTACATAGAGCTTTGTCGTAAACAGCAAATTATTACAAAGGTCGTTACCCAGCAATTATTTTTGCACAAAGTATCTTATTACGATCTACAGAATGCGTAGTTGAAGGCTTACGCTCTGTATTTTGAGGAGCATTAAAAGTAATACAAGTAAGTTATTAACAAGCACTGCCTCGTTGGTCTATGGTGGCAATTGCTAGGTACTGCTGAGCCTAAGGTCCTGGGTTCAATTCCCAGGTTGAGCAAAGTGTTATTGGATTTGATTTGTACGCAGTCAATGGCAATAGGCTCGCCTCTTATTAAATGGGACTTAAACATAACTAGCTAAATGTGCTCAACACTTTGAGGACCTCCTACCAGGGGTGCGGGTTGTTCGAAAGAGATACCGCCGCCCCTGTCACACAGGCAACTGAAGGAACACAGGTGGGTTTTAGTCAGTCAAAGTCTGACACGTCCTCCTGCTCCACCCAGAGCGGGAGAAGTTATTTGACACCCACACTCAAAAAAAGAAACAATTCTGTGGGGAAACAAGGCGTGATATTATGTTATTACCGAGCATGATGTAGAAATATTTGTGGCAAGCGCGCAGATCATGTTAACTGTTATGTCGAGTTGGGAGCCGCCCAATGCACCCGGACCGTGGTAATGTCTTTGGCATGGGTTCTGCTCCACCACCAACTTGTTTAAGTACATCAACTGCGTACTAGGCTAAAACAAAAGATAAGGTTAAATTTCAAGAAGATTTCGGAGAAAGGTTTAATTTCTTAAATTATGTGCAAGTTAAGTAAGCGGTCGTTCCTATAGCAAAGTCGAGTTTAAAACAGATGACTGTGTCATAATTATGAAAGATATACAGCCAGTTGCAGAAACGAGCTATAACTTTTAAATACAAATTTTCCATTAGCGTTTGCAGAAATCAATATTAGACTCGATTTTAATGGTTCTTTAATTTTAAATAATGAACTGTCAAACGTGACAATCTGTCACAGTTTTAGTTGCCCAAAGCAAGCACCATTAGCGTCTTAAAGTTGTTTTGTGTGACATGATTAAATTAATGAAATAATTCGCATTAGCGATCCATTTGTCTGTGTGCAACTGGGTGTATCACTACGCTTTATAAATCAAGTTTTGTTCCTGTTCGCTTGTGGCTTAGTAATAACAGCTACATGGGTTAATCAATCAGGTTAAGCCACGCTTACTCCTCCGTGCCTCGGAAAGCATGTTAAGCCGTAGGTCTCGACTGACATTCGAGGATCAATAACAGTTGTTACGTCGTCAGAAGCCAGAAAATCTGACAGCCAGTTTTACCTAGTAACTGGGTTCTGGAGGTCAGATAGGCAGTCGCTCCATGTAAAATACTGGTATGTGGCTGCGTTCCAGAGATACCAGTATTTGTCGACCCCAACATGCCTGGGAAAAGGCTAGCCAGAATTTAATTAAATCGACAGTTTCCGCGGTACGAAACAAAATAATACACGATTATTAGGTGGGTAGCTACCAGCGTTGCCAGACGTCCCGATTTTTGCGGGACATCCCGATTTGTATCCCAAAATTTAATGTCTCGCGCGGGACAGACTCAGTATCCGCTTTTCGCCGATTACTCGACGGTGCGGTTGCTATGAGTAAAGTAATATATTTTTAATTTTAAAAAAATATATGACTATGATCATTGTTAACTTAATCTGAAAGTCAAATAAAACCATAGGTAGTAATGAAGTTAGTTCATAAAAAACGACTTTTTTAATGTCCCGCTTCCGAAGAAAGAATCCCGCTTTTTTATTAAAAATGTATAAACAACTCCGCTTTTCCCGAAAATAAATCTGGCAACGCTGGTAGGTACTCTTTATTTCGCATCGAAACTGAGACGTAATCGCGCTTGTGACTTGCCATCATACACGGGTAGAAATAGTAAATAAATGCCATATTCTCACTGAGTATGCAAATTGCCAGACCTCAGTAAATTATGGTATAGTTATCAACATGAGTAATGTACAGTAGCCCTCACTAATGGTGCCCCAATCTCAAAAAGCAATAGATTGACACTTCGCTTTAACTTACGACCTTCTTATAATAAGCAATTTCTATAGGCTATAATACTATATACACACACACACTCTCATACGTTTACGAATGAATGTATTTCCTAAATTCAACCGTTAAAGCAAATGGCATGATAGCTGAGCGGTTACTGCACTTGATTATCGCGTTTGAGCGCAGCGAGTCGCGGTTTCGAATCCCACTCGCTGTGTGATAGTCTTTTTATTGTTTTAAAAATCACTTTTGAGTATAGTTTCTTGTTCTGTTCTTCTTATTCACTAAACTCGTAAAACTTTATCATTATACCCACAGAAACCTAAATAAATTTAAATGATTTACGACTCATTCACCGCGACTTATAGAACGGTGTTGGTTGATAATTGTGTGCTAGTGACGTGTGTTTCATCTGTTAGCGTCCTTCTAATTCATTTTAAAATGTAAGCAAATTTAAATATAGAAATGAAAGCGAATATTATTGCGCTGCATAAAAGTGGACTTAATACCTATATCACAAATACCTATGTGATGAAACCGGACTGAGTGTGAGTATTATGATTTAAATATAAATATTAAACATTTATTTAATTAAAGTGTAACTGCTGATCCTTGTAGTTATTTTTAAACGTTTTATAAATATCACAATGTCTAAATAGAATAAAAATATAAAATTTCAATGTAAATTTATTTCCTAGATTATAGAACGATGAAAATAACAATAAACTTAATATCTATGTGAAATTGCCCTTTTAAATAATTTTGTTTCTAAATAGTAGGTAATACATAAAGTGTGTATTTTGCTTAGTAGCCTAACAGTACCCCTTTTTTGTTTTAGTGAAATACTGTGAGTCGGTGGGTGAAAAGATATGAGGAAGGCGGTAGCCTTGCCCGTGGAAAGCAAAGTGGAAGACCCCAGCTCCTATAGGCACACGTTTAGCGAATATGAAACAAGTGGTTTCAAAACGACAAGACATTTTGCCGAATTATTCGACACATCTTTACGAACCGTGCGCCGTGCACTCCACGCAGAAGGTTCATGGCAAACAAGGCATCATGGAAAACCAGCTCGAGAATCAGCTTAAAAAACATAGTTAACGGAAAAAACATTAACATTAAGTTATAAATTACAAATATTTATTTATTTTAGTAATATTCAAATAATATTTTGTCTTATCCGTAATCTGGATTATTTTGAGGTTTAGTTTCAATCTTCTTTTCGGAATGAAAATGAACACTTAAGCTATAACCTCTTTAAGTCCTATTAAATACGATTTGTTAACTTTGAGGTTTGAGTTAAAACGAACTCACTCGCAGTAGAATAAAAGTAGTACTACTGAGTCATTTAATTGTATTGTGACAACTTGTCTGCATTTGTTACTTTTACGTGGGTAGATTTTTGTAGAATATTGTGATTTATTTAGAGTACCGACACACAGTAGTAATCAGCACAATATTATTATATTACTAAGCAATAGCCTGATTATCATAGTTCACCAACTAGCTTATTTACTTCAATAAATTGTTCTTTATGAGAAAATAAACTGTTTTAACAAGAAGTTATTATTAGTTATTTTTATACATTCTTCATGAAGTTATAACGAATAAACATTTTGTAATCATTTATTATTGTTAAACCTTTATTTAAATAACAATACGAGTAATAAAACAAATTTGTTACATTATTATTCTGGTATATTAATAAATCGAATAATAAAAGAACAGATGAAGATGATTGTTGAAAAGAAAAATTAAAGCTTCATCGCAAGATTTGAACCCAGACCTATGAGTTTCTTAATCCAAGACGATACGCTGCACGCTACCGGAACTCAAATTACTTATAAAAGTAAATTTTAGCAATGGTATGAACCGACCAAGGTCATGTCTGTCGTCGCCGACGGTATGTATAAAATACAAAGAGTAACGCCAGTGTGTGAGTAGAGCGGTGAGTTTTGTGTTAATACATTTTGTGTTAATACACACAGCTGTAGGTACGGCCTGGACCGCCACTTCATAGCAATATAGCCCTTAGTATGCGACTGCATTAGTGAATCTTGATAGTACTTACAGAATTTGTGTTATTTTGGGCTCCCCACCCAGACGACGTGCAAATTAGTCCTGTCACAATGTTGGTAGTCGCCAGTGGCAACGTTGATACTGTGTTTCTTGGAAATCCGCTGGTCAACTGTAAGGATGTAATATATTGTAAATTTAGACGTTGCTACTGGCATCGTATCTAAAGGCAGAGTTTTATGTAGGTACATAAATACTCGTATATAAATAATGAAAAGAGTAAATACGAGAGATGCTGCAGCGAGACTTTATACACGGTACTGACGCATTCAATGCTTGATACATTTTTAGCCAACTTCAAAAAGGGCAAAAGTGTCTTATATGTTTATTTATATTCATGGATATTTTGATCAATACTGTGGCGTGATTTTGAATATTCATGTCATCAGGCGTACAATAATATAATTTTCGGAATTAGGGTGCATTCTGTAAGTTGGAAACGTCATAATCAATATGTTGGTGCAACACAGAGTGATATTATTATAATTTCATGTTGGTAATATTGATTAATTTCTAAATAATATGTGAAATTAACTATGTTATTAGCTGTTAAATATTTGCTGTAAATACGTTGCCAACTTTCAATCCATAAAAAAAAAAACACAGTTTGTCTATAATTATTATTCTCAGTGATGTCCCAAATGAAGAAAACTTTACTCACGGTAATAACAGCGATATCATTGACATATGGGGTGCCAGGGCTGTACTCCGGATATACCGTAAAGCTTTCTATGGTACGGTGGCGATCAGCAGGAGCGTCGTTGGTAAGAACCGCTGCACCAGCGAACACCCGGTATTCATTCGGGGCAATAAGAGTGTGTACCCTGAAAAGCAGTGTTAATGTTAACTGTATTGGCTCTGTAAATAAAATAAAATCGATCTGGCACCGTTGAAGAGACTGCAGTACAGCCCATGTCTCGACAGGAACATCATCAAGAACGAAATGACGGCGCCGAACTAGCTCTACATACATTTACAATAGTCGCGTGTCCACTCCACCGCATGTCCGTCACCCGAGCGCCGTCATCCCGTCCGATGAAGTTTCGAGTAGATCTGAGCTTCTGCCGGGCCGAAATGCCGACAGTAAAAATCACGTTTGTCCACACACTGCTGCCGCACGGCACGGGTGCCAAAAAACCGTTTGCCAGGCAATTGTTCTTTATATCTTATCACACTGAACTGTGGAGTTCGGTCGCGGTGTACTAACGATCATCGATAGCGGGACAGCACGTTTGGTTTGCGCAATGTCGTTTCGCGGGGATGTCCCTGCGGCGGCTGTATTGATGATTTAAATGGTTATAAGTATGTAAAGCCATATTTTTTACGATCGCGAATCATATTTTCACCAACATACCACATTGCACTGATCTGCAAATTGCAAAAGACGTAAGAAAATTTGAATTTCACGGGCTACCCTAACTTTTTTGACTGTGTAGTACAAATTTCATTTAGGATTTTCGTATGAAGAGTTTATGCTTAGCAGTTTTTAGTTTTTATTACTTTTATTTTTACAGGACCGGACCAAGTACACTACCTTGTGCTACTCCAGCTTTTATCTGCCTAAGGTATGAATAGACAATTCTTTGTCTTTGATATCTAAGACTCTATGATGTCTGAAAACTATTGAGGCAGCATTGTTCTTAGCATTATAATATTCAGGAAAAGTTACTTTCCAGTGCGCAAATTGTAACCATGAATTTAGCATATCATTCTAGAACCCCTAGCGTAGAAATTTTTTGCCGGTTGTACAAAAAAAAATCACCTGTTTCATAGAAAAGTGCAATACCTACGCGGTCAAAATGTATGGAACAGCTGATTTTTTTTTTTGTGTATCCGTCGAAAAATGTCTACACTGGACAAAAACTTACCCTGTAAGTGAGGACATCATGCCATACGGTTTTCCTCCAGTGTTCTTTCAATAATATTAGTAATTCTGTGGCTTGGTTTTTAATACTGGCTAAAATTAACACTAGATACTGACCCACTGACGCTGTTGTAAAGGCAAGATGCAGATGTCACTGCATGCCTTAGCGTAACCAATGCTCCCCCGCACCTGTGTCCTCTTGTGTACGTGGCTAATTGACTTAATTGTTGCAAGGAAATCTTAAAAATAATATAAAACATGGGTTATTTAGTTTTACTGATAAACTTTCGGTATTTGAAGTGTCCTAGTTTTGGCATCTCTTTCGTCTATAACGATATTTTTAAGGTTCTGTATTCAAAGGGTGTTAACGGTACCCTGCTAGTAGTTAAGGTTTCAGGCTTGATTCCATGGTACGACAATGACCCCTTCCGATGAACTACAACTAATGTTGCATGTACAGAACTAAGTGGTATTATTTTGAGTCCTTGTCCTTCCGGCCATAGTAAAAAGTATAATTACCATATATGGAAACTGGTTGTCCGCTGCAGGCGATCCTCCTATTATTCTGTTTGTCCTTTCAAAATTTAAAGAGCTTGATGTGCCTGTTCGTCAAATAATTATATTAAAATATTAATTTATGTCCAAACTCTAGCACATCAAGCTATCCCAAACTGTCAAATTTTCCCAATTGAACATGAACCTTACCTTTTTGCAATAAAGTTGAAAATCTATCAAATAAATTTGACAGATTGGGATAGCTTGATGTGCTGGCGCCTGTACGAAATATTATGTGACAAGTAAATTTATCAGGACGAGATCCGTTTTTCGCGAATCGCAATGACGAAATGTGACAAACCGCCTTCGCCTTCGGTTTGTTTTAAGTTTTCACATCAAGAATATCTTAGTAGCAGCAGCTCGACGCATGGATTTGTACCCGATGGATGGCAAAAACCTCGCCCCCTATTACAAGGGACTTATAACCGCGAAATGTGGGTTAGCTAGTACACCTCTTAATAAGCTTTCGGGAAGTACAGGCGTGATGTTCTGTTTGTTTTACATATATAATAACACTGATATCAAATTCTTACCGCAAAGAGCAATCACAAATAAAATCAAAAGGTCGTTCATTTTTTAAGCGCGGATACTATTATATACTACAAAAATCAAGATCAATTAACTTTGGAACCACACTACTGCATTACCTATATAGGTATCAACAATCTTATCTAATCGCGACGTATGGAATAGCATTTTATCGAGGAATCACAATTTATTTTATGATACCGTGCGTAAATTGATAAAATTCGCTAATTAAAGAGTTGTTTCTTTCGGGTGTTCCGGTTTAAAGCTTGTGGACAATAGACGTGTAGGGCAACATCGCGGACCAATTCAAATCATCCAATTGAGACATACAGCCACTGTGGGCACGTCACGATTGCGGCGGTAAGTCTCCACTTTGAGGAGTGGTTTGAGAGGCGGCATGGCGTACTCACCTTCCGCCTGACACAAGTTCTCACCGGACACGACTGTTTCGGGAGGTTCCTGTTTCGGATAGGGCAGGAGGAAACGCCCGGGTGTTTCCACTGCGAAGATCGCCCTGAGGACACGGTGGAGCACGTGTGCTCCACCGTGTCCTCAGGGCGGTCTGCCCGGAATCCCAGGCCGATTTCCGGCCACCGTAGGCATGAGCTTGCGGACGGCGAGTAATGGGTAGCTCGCTGTCCGGTAAGGACCAATCCCAAGTCGACGGCGCGTTGTGTTCCACGCGCGCCTCAAAGAGATGTCAGCACAAAATGATGGGGCCCGCAAGGGCCGATGCCTGCCAGGGGTGCGGGTTTGTTCGAAAGAGATACCACAGCCCCTGGCATACCTACGGGCTACAGGGGGAACACGGGTGGGCTTTAGTCAGTAAAAGTCTGACATGCCCTCCTGCTCCACCCAGAGCGGGAGAAGTTATTTGACGATTTCCCACCCAAAAAAAAAAGGCCTACAGCCACTGGGAAACAATCAACTGAGACTTGAACTTTAATCGTATTCAGCAACTTTACCGGAGGGATAATCGTGTGTAACAACGAAACGTTTATGATGTTCGGACCTCTGATACTTAGATGTCATGTAACAGTTCCAATAGGCATGTTTGGCATTGAGATCTTCCACCAAGATGATGCAGTCACTCAGGCCGAAGAGTGCAGTGGGGTCGCTGGTAAGAGGGATGGGATCTTCAAGATCATTGCTGGGAGAGATATACGCGGAAATGACGGTGATCGGATCTCTAGATGAGATAGGAGGGGAACTGGGTCAATAGGGAAGCAGTATAGGGAACTGCTATAGTAAATGAGGGTACCGCCATTGTGACGCCTAGACCTATCATAGCGAGTTTATAGTTGGCAATGTTCGAGTTTCTGTGGTGGGGCTACAAGAAAGTTTCCTGTATGTGGAGGATGTCTAGCTGAAGGTCGCGAAGGAACAAGCCGATCTCATCAAGTTTCATCGGGGTTTAGTGCAGCTAAGCCTTTTGATGTCCATTGGAATAGTTAGAAAGTTAGGGTTCGGACGTATTGCGATACTTGATACGCATTGAATATTTCAATTAGATGACGGGCATTGCCTTCTGTGACAAGGATTTTGTCTGCCATAATGGCAGTGATCGCTAGCAAGGGGGACTGTCTAGGGCTGCGGAAGCGGCACTAGGTGAAGAAGTGGATTGAACCACAATATTTGTTACAATTCGCGACAAGGAGTGGCATACTTCTAAAATTGTTCTAATTGTGGCTGCATTCTTGGCATCACGGAACCCTTTCTGATTGAGGTATGTTAGATTAATACATTCTGAATGTATTAACGTATGTGAATATTGAATCATCTTTAAAAATAAAACTATATAGTTTTGTTTTACTTTTCGGAAATACAAATATTATGCCATTAGAGACTAGCGTTGCCATATGGAAATTAAGTAAGTAGTTGATTTAATTTCCATGTTGTATGTAAAAACTATGGACTGTAGCCATCCTTCGTTATTGACAACCCACAGCGAGATGTACCAGCCAAATGGCTGGTACATCTCGCTGTTTTCTTTTCTTTTCTTTTTGGGTGGGAAATCATCAAATAACTTCTCCCGCTCTGGGTGGAGCAGGAGGGCGTGTCAGACTTTTACTGACTAAAACCCACCCGTGTTCCTTCATTAGCCCGTATGCCAGGGGCTGTGGTACCTCTTTCGAACGAACCCGCACCCCTGACAGGCATCGGCCCTTGCGGGCCCCATTATTTTTTGTGCTGACATCTCTTTGAGGCGCGCGTGGAACACAACGCGCCGTCGACTTGGGCTTGGTCCTTACCGGACAGCGAGCTACCCATTACTCGCCGTCCGCAAGCCCATGCCAACGGTGGCCGGAAATCGGCCTGGGATTCCCGACGCCCAGGGCGTCTCCGTATCCTGCGGTGGCTAGGGTCGCGAGGGCGCATATGCTGCCTCTCCCTCACGTGCGCCGCCTCCCTCTTCGCGAGCATCACTGCTTCGCTGAAGGAGGTGACGGCTCCCCATGCCCTCTCGCTCCGTACCATGGTCTGGACCAGGGCCGGACCCGAGAGATCGCCGCCACCGATCGCTTCCACGAGGACATGGCGGTGCTCCACCCAAGCTGGGGAGACCGCCACCGTGTGCTCCAACGTGTCCTCAGGGCGATCTTCGCAGTGGAAACACCCAGGCGTTTCGTCCCGCCCTATCCGAAACAGGAACCTCCCGAAACAACCGTGTCCGGTGAGGACCTGCGTCAGGCGGAAGGTGAGGACGCCATGCCGCCTCTCAAACCACTCCTCAAAGAGGGGACTTACCGCCGCAATCGTGGCGTGCCCAATGTACCAGCCATTGATTATAAACAGTCTGATAAAACGGATGTGAATAAAAGAGTCATGGATATAAATGTTGTTGGATGAAAAGGGAGCGGAAGACCAAAGAAAAGAGGAGTAGATTGTGTGAGGAATACTATGAGAGAGAAGGGAGTGAATTATCGCGTGAGCGGCTGCGAGGAGAATAGAAGAAGAAAATGTGTTTTGCCGACCCCAAATAACATGGGTCAAGCGCAGGAAGATAGTGATGATTAAAAAAAAACTAGGATCAATGGTTTTTCAAGTTTGCTGGTAGTGGTGATATAATTTGCTGGATGTCATAAATCCCGTAGGATACTTTAAACAGAAAAAACGAGTACGAAGAGGGTAGGAGAACTCCTGGACGCCAAGAATGATTATAATCATGCCAGGAACTCAATGCATTCAGTGGTAGAACAATCGTGATATGGGCGGGTATTTAGATCGGCGGGAGAACCGAACTGATTTGGATCAGAAACACCCTCATTGCACAGATTTACGCTGAAACGATTGTATCGGATGTTGTCTGTGCGAAACAATAATAACAATTTAGTGCTTCATTTCTGCTTATGTATGATAGTGCACGTTCAGACACTACCAGTCATTGCAAACACACTGGCTGCAGCTAATGTCAACGTCCCACCAGGACCTGCTCATTTGCCTGATTTGTACCCCATTGAACACGCATATGATATGCTTCAGAGAAGACCTCTGTCAAATATGCGTGCCGTACACAAGCCTGAAAAATCTTGTTCAAGTCCGTGCGATTGTGTTGTACGCGGGTTGGGGATTCTGTTTATTATAAGAACCTTTTAAAACTTTATTTTATCTTTTAATTTTGTGTCAGGATTAACTAAGGTGAAATATCCAGCATAAGCAAAAATCGCAAAGGTCTTTCTTAATGCAAATTTAGAGAGAACTTCATCGATCTACTCATTCGATTTTTTTCTAACTATTTAGTAAAGACGTTTATAAATTTTTACTTAATTTCAACAGCAGGAGAGCAGTGGTAGCCCAATGGTAACCACCGTAACATTTGAGTTGTACCTAGGTCGTAGGTTCGAACCTAGACAGCCACTTTGTGTAAATTATTTCATCACCACTGCTCTCAAAGCGGCGAAGGAAAACATCGTGAGGAAACCGGCATGTCCTAGAACCTAAAATTCGAAGACATGTGACATCTACCAACCCGCACTGGGCGCACGTGGTGGATTACGGCCCACTCCCTCTCATCAAGAGAAGGCCTGTGTTTCAGCAGTGGCAACATTATAGGCTGATTATGTATTGTTGTGGGTCTAATTGCCTAAAATAAATTAAATTTAATTAATTGTAGGTATTTAATTTCAATAGGGTAAAGTATTTTTTAATAAAATATATGTAAGTAAGTAGTGATCATGTATGTAAATGTGTGTGTGTGTATATGTTCGATGTGTGTTTGATGCGGTAACGTAAAATAATTTCTCCGAAGGCTTTGTTCACTCGCTTTGCTACCGCTCCCTACTCGCGACATACTAGATGCGAAAGGCGGAGGATAGGGTATTGCGGCGCAGCTTGAGAAAAACCTATATCCAGCAGTGTACAGAAATTGGCTGAGTTGATAAGGCTAATGAATAATGAACTAGTACCAGTCAACCATATCGGCGACAGCCATGCCTTTACCTACAAGTTAAAATTCTCTTATAAAGTGGATTTAACATAATGGACATAGAAATAAAATGCAAGTTCTGTTTTTAAATAATATAATTTCTCTTAAATTCTAAAATATCTTAATTCAAAACTTTGGCGGTTATCATTTGGACGATAGCGATCACTCCTAACACTGCCATTCCAGGTTGAAAAGTCGATGCTCCAGACGTGGTTTGAATCCATGAGCGGAAACTGGAGATCCGGGTATACACTTCAGGTAGCAGACCGGATGAGGTTATGCAGTCGTTGGCAGTGTAAACGAAAATACCGTTGAGGTTACCGCCGCATACTAAAGGGTTCCCTGAGTCGCCCTGAAAATAACGCTAAAATTTAATAATAGGTAATGTAATTCTACTTATGTTCTTCTTGTTTAGCTTTTTTGTGAATTTCGTGCATATAAGAATAGTTTTAGAGATTATTACTGACATGGATATTTGAGGGGATAGTAAACATTAGAACAAGGAACGTCTGAAAATTATGTGTAATCATAATTATGTCGAATGGTGTGTTTACATGACAGTACAAAAAATAAGTTTTTACCAAGCACGAAGAAGAAATTGTTGATGCCAATGCGCACATCATGGTATTTTGTATATTGAATGAGTTGCCACCTATGGCACCCGAAACAGTGAAATAATTTTGGCACACGTTCGTGTCCAACGCCGTCTTCTGCAAGTGCATCAACTGCGTACTGGCCTAAAAACAAAAGGATAAATAAGGTTAGATTTCCACAAAATGTTGACGTAAGCTATAATTATATTATGGGCGAGTAGTGTGCGACCATTTATATCCCGGTTTAAGACAGATCACTGTGTCACATGTACTCGTATACATAGACTCCTCTGCTACCCGCCTACATGGCGTGCTCCCCGAACCAACAACACCCCCACTGCTAGAGCAATTAAGTTACTAAATGACTTTCTAAAACATATTCCTGAGGCAGATTTATTTTTTGACTCTCAATGGACAATAGTTAAAAATGTGTATATTTATTTAAATACGAAGAAATAATTGTTTAGTTATGGTGTTATGTATAAGGTTTTTTTTTATGTTTAGTCTAAGAAGTTTTAAATAAATTTTAATGTCATTTTGTAGAATTGGCATAGATATAAGCGATTTGGTATAAACTGTTAGCTTATATTTGATGAATAAATGAATATGAATATGAGCGATAGAGACGATATTAACAAAACTGAATTTTTCTGACACTCCATTTGCTATTTTACAGCGGCGTAATAAAATGACAATTGCAACACCTATAACGTGGAATGCGATTCACCGATCACTGGATTTCGCGACGCTAAACAAAATAATGCACAATATTATGTGGGTACATTTCGTCATTTCCTCGACGTCATCTTGCTTGTCACATGGTATCGTGCACGGGTAGGGTCAGAAGCAGACATTACGGAAATGGAAAGTGAAACAAAAACATTGTTATCTTTTATCATAGTATGCATATTGCCAGATCCAGAGTGAAGAAAAGTTTTAAGCATGAGTAATGAAATTTGAAACTTACAGAACTCGTCAAGTTTTGTGATCCCCAGCCGGATGACGTGCAAATCGGTCCTTGCAAAGTGGTGGCGTCGGCAGTCGACAGTGGCACCGTTGATACTGCGTTACTTGGGAATGCAGTGGTCAGCTGAAATAGGTAAGATGTTTATGTTATCTCCACGTCCCGTACTTCGTAGCTAATCTCCATAGCTGCAGAGGTTTTGTCCGGTTGGTTTAAACAACCGACCTTTGCGTATATTGTGATGGTTCAGTTGATGGCATGTATTATGAAATTTAATGTTGAGATAATCTTGTGCTGCCAAAATTTTACTCACGGTAATAACTGCAATGTCATTGACATACGGAGTGCCCGGTCTGTAGTTGGGGTGTACGGTAAATCTTTCGACATTACGATTACGATCAGGAGAAGCGTCGTTGGTAAGAACCGCTGCACCAGCAAACACCCGGTATTCATTCGGGGCAATAAGTGTGGGTACTCTGAAAAACAGTGTTAATGTTATTATTCTGGGCCTGTAGAATAAATTACATTTTAGTTAAAGATGGCTCAGAAACGAAAAACCTTGTTTCTCTTATTTTAACATGAGAATAGTTTATGCTTAGCTCTTTTGACTTTTGTAATACTGACTAAAATTAACACGAGATACTGACCCATTTACGCTATTGTAAAGGCAAGATGCAGATGTCACTGCATGTCTTAAAGTAACCAATGCTCCCCCACATCTGTGTCCTCTTGTGAAAGTGGCTAATTGACTTAATTGTTGCAAGGAAATCTAAAAGAATATAAAACACATGGGTTATTTCGTTCAACTGATAAACTTTAGGTCGATATTTGTAGTGTAGTATTTTTGGCATAATCTTGTTCGTTCCGATACACTGGTTCCGGACTCAAAGGATGCAAACCGGGACTCTGATAGTAGTAAGTTCAGATTTCACGTTTGATTCCACAATTACTCCTTTCAATAAATAAAACCGAATGTTTTATGTTCAGCTGTAGTGATAGTGTTGTATTGTTTTGGCTCCTCCTGGCCAAAGAAAAAAGTATAATTACCATATATGGGAACTGGTTGTCATTTGCATTCGATCCTCCCATTATTCTATCAATATTTGAAGAGCTTGATGTGCCTGTTTAAAATGGATAATAATATTAGTATAAATACGAAATACAATGTTATAGGCAAGTCAAACTTATTAGGATGAGATCCGTTTTGATGAAAAGAAGAAGAAAAGAGTCACAAAAAATATGGTCATCATCATCATAATTTCAGCCGAAAGATGTCCACGGCTGGACAAAGGCCTCCCCCAGGCTCCTCCACTTCGACCGGTCTTGTGCTTCCCAATATTCTAATTTAAATTAAATTATGTATTTTTGAAAAAAATAATAACACTTAAATCAAATCCTCACCACATAAAGCAATCACAAATAAAATCACAAAGTTATTCATTTTTGAATTGGGGAGATCACTTTAGTTTTAAAACACAAGATCAGAGACCGTCGTATAACGCTAAGGAACACACTACTACTAGACGACTGATTTATACTGCTAATCTTAGGCTACATTATATAGGCATCTACAATCTTATCTATACAAGGGACGTAGGCACGAATCAATATTTTTATCAGGAAATCACAACGTTTTTTTAGGATACCGTGCGTAAACGGATAAAGCTCGCAAAGTAGGGCGCCGCGTGGCATTGTCCAGCCCAACTGTCTTTTCTGAAAAGTGTTCCACCGCAATGGTGACCTCTGTCAGAGCCTCTAGGGTTGTGGTAACAATATTTACATTAAAAAGCGTGTCCTTGAAGTATTTCGCCCGTTCCAAAGAAAGGGAATGGGCAATTATTCGTTTCACCTTACCGATTGACCGACTCTTTGGCAATGCAAAAGTGCGTGTGATACAATAAAATAATTTGAACAATTTCAAATAAATACTTTGAGTCAAAAGATTCCGTGGAAAAACGGGTGGGTAAAAATACAGGCAACCTTGCGGGCCACTACAATCACCTAATCTAGAGATAAATCCACCTGGCAACAAGCAACTGATACAACTTGCAGTTTTAATCGTATTCAGTAACTTGCCAGAAGGATCGGTACATCATAATTGGACCGTGTTATGCAGAAGGCAGCCATGTCAGGAAAAGTACAAACAGAGTTATAAGCATTTTTCTGTCGATGGTTGCACTTCGGTTGTATATTAATTTTCTGATTATTTTTATTTGAGACATATTGGTACAACTATTGTAATTTTATTGTATCCTATCCAGAATTTCGGAATGTGGCTATAAATATTAATAATTGCGATTTTAGACGTGGCTGTTTTATACAAAATAGCATATTTTGTAGAAATCGCAATAAAGCATAAACCAGCCATGTAATTTGGCTGTGTTTTAAAATGTGATCTGTAACTATTCAAAGTAAAAAACAGACAAGAATGTATTAAGTGTAGCAGCTATTGACTAAAATGTTAACTACGTTCACTAAAATAATTCGACTGTTGTATAATGTATTTATACTGTTTTTTACTTTAACTAGGTACTTACAATTCCTTTAGGTTTTATTAAAAATCTTATAAATAAAATTATTTTGATTTGAGTAAAAACTTGGCAAGAGTTTTAGAAATATTTATTTAAAAAAAATATTGATACGTCACAAACTATTTTACGCAAAATACAAATTTTCGCACTCATTCATCATCCAAAATAAAATCTAACTCAGTATTAAATCCATCAACGTCATCTTCAATAATTCCAGGTGTACATGTCAAATTGTCATAAAAGTGCCGAGCATCTTCTGGTATTACATGTTTTATTGATATTATATCACGGAGCTTGGGCTTCCATTTGGCCATAATTTAGATAACTGACTCTTAAAAACACCTCTTTCAGCGGGCTTAGCATGACGCTTTGTATTTCTACGAAGAATAGACAGTGCTTTTTCAATACAAAGTGACGTTCCTACATTTTTGATATCGCACCGTTGATATCCTTCTACAATCTGTCATTTAGTTTTTCGTTTCTAACGATATTTGTCTAGGTCCTTATAAATGTAGACTATTTCAGAAGAATATTTCTTCCCAAACCGTCAAAATCTCACCGCAAACTTTCCACTCGAAGGCCACAAAGTATAAACGATTATCTACAAAATCATGATTCGTTCTAAGAACGCATAACTGTGATAATTAATAGAAAAACAAATCAAATCAAATCAAATCATTTATTTTTGCAAACATAGATGTTGTTTGTACATAGATGTTTTGCTAAAAAGTAGTCCTCCATATTCTACCGTCTCATGGGCATGCAAATAATATTAAATTCCAAAACGAGACAAATTCTATTAATGTTATACCTAATAAAAATAAATGTCAAATCATTAGAATACAAAACAAAAATAGAAACAAGAAAATAGACTAATAACATTTTTACAGAAATGTCAAAAAAAAGTAATGTTAAAATGTCAATCATAATAAAAAGTGTCAGAATAGGAACATGTAGGTATGTCAATCATCATGAATCAGTTCAGATATTTATCATTAAGGAAGTCGCCATAGCTATCTTCTCCTATTGTACATCATTTAGTTAATAATCATGTCTATTCTTCCGTCGACAAATCGGTGCTCGTGCTAAGCCTGCTGGATTGGCAGAGCCGTGACGTCTTGATATTTTACGAGTAATATCCAAACAGTCGTAGTCTTCTTGGTCAAAGTCAGACTTCATTTAAATATGATATTGGTCTCGCTTTGTTATTTTTAATTCTCTTGTTTTTAGCCAATTTACTTTGTCATTATTTGTTGTTTTCTTGCGATTCACTATGAACTTTTCTACAGTCTCAGTCGAGTAGAAATCATCAACTTCCATTTGGCAAGTTAACAGAGGTTTTTTCTTTTTGCATATAGCCATAATTTGAATGTAGTCGTCAGGCGTATATATCCTTTGCTTGTACTTCAAAGCTCTCTCAATATCACCGAAGTCTTTATCATTGGGTAAGTAACTATGGCCTGGCATCAAATACTTAAATGTAATAGATTCTAGATTTGGTTTCATCTCAAGCACTGCTTTCATCATGAGAGTAATTTTTATATTGCGGTTTCAGCCGCCACAAGAATCTGACCAAAGAATTAAATCTTTTATAGTGTCAGAGACGTTCTTGTCGATGTGTTTTAAAAGTGAAGATCCCACTTCCTGTGCGCCACGTCCAGCTTGACCATCGATCCATGTATAACAGTAGCTTTGGTTGTTTTTAGCACTGTGCACACCCAAGTTATAGAGCCAGATTAGCCTTTTATTAAAAAAAAAAATATTTGTCTGAATCCGGGGTAGAGGTAGTGTCTTTTGCATATCAAATGTAAGACATTCGACGTCTTCTTGATTTTTAGCTAAGTTCATATCTATTTTTAATTGACATCTTGCTCTTTCGGCCTGGAGAAGATGAATGTTGTGTGTTTCTTTTATGGAGTTAACATCGCCACCGCTTCTACCTGTATTTATTATTTCTATGCGAAATTTATCGCAGACATTGCACGTATCTTTGCTTAGTATTTTAGGTTTAATGTTAAAGTTGTCGTAAAAAAATTGTTTAAAAAAACTGTAACTCACGGCGTTTGTGGTCATTTTGGCTTTATATTCATAACTAGCTTTTGCCAGCGGCTTCGCCCGCGCGGAACTTTCATCCCCTATTTAACTCCCTTAAGGGTTGAAATTCGAGATATCCTTCCTTATTCCTTGTTTACATTATAAAAGGAACCTCTGTGCAAAATTTCAGCGTTTTAGGTCCAAGGGTTCGGGCTGGGCGTTGATGAGTCAGTCAGTCAGTCAGGACTTCTCTTTTTATTTATATAGATAAACTACAGACAAAGTCACTCCAGGCTTAAAAAACTTTGCCGATGTTTGTGACCTGCTATAATGTGACGTATATAGTGGTAGTAAGTATACAAAATCACATTACACAGTAAGTAAACAAGTAAAGGTTGGTGGGAAAGGTTATAGGTAAGTACTATTTATCTGTGTATCTAGGTAAGTACCCAGTTGAGGTACTTATGTACAATGCAATCGCAAATACGGGATAAGAAATATTTAAATTTTAGTTAAGTGTAATAAAATAAAATCCTTAATTACATAACAAAACAAAAAGTTGTACCTATTTATTATTATTGGCAAAAACGGCCTGGATGGTGTTGGAAAAAGCCAACTACGATTAACAACAAATAAATAATTTACAGTAAACAGCCATCATAGAGTGGCTGCCTTTTACGTAACTCGAACACCGATACCTCCTAACATTTTGAAATTTGTAAAAAACGGCCATATAGTTAGGCTGGCTTCTGCAAAATAGGTATTTTATTTTTTGTCAAAATTGGCTGCATTTAACATGAAGATGACTGTTTTTTACAATAAACATTTGTACACATGGCTGCATTTGACGGCTAATATCTCCGTGATAAATAGAGATATCGACATGGCTGTTTTTGCAAAAAATCGGGTATGTCGAAATTAGTATGGCTGTGTTTATAACTCATTTTTGGAAAAAGTGCCATGTGGCTGCTTTCTGCATAACACGGTCCAATTTAAACTTTTAAACACATCCTCTGTCTTAAACATAACTTAAGCAATGAGTACACTGTCCTTCAAGATACAGGATTCTTCTAGTTTGAAGGGCAGGGGTCTTACTCAACTGTATTAGCCATACCTATCTCTTAGATACTAAACAATCTCTGATGTTACCCAGGCTAAGTCTTTTGTCAAATAAACCATTACTTAGTTATGACCAGTGATAGGAATAGGTAGTGCCTATTTGCCTAAACTTCGAAGAACAGAGACTAGAAACGGAGACTTCCTTAGGACTAAATTTTTTTCCCGGGATTTGGGAAAAATCTTCAGTGCTTTGCACTATCTCTTTCCTTAAAATGATTAAAAGTCTAACTAAAGTATACTTACCGTGATCTACCTATACAGTTTAGCTCTCCATATTTCGTTGGTATTTATGTTAGATATGTCTAGTTCGCAAATATCAGACTCGATGACTTAAAACGTCATGTATATAATAATTTATAAATTATTATACAATACATAAAAATGAATCTATATTTACCTTGGTCACGGCATTACACCTGAACAGCTGGACCAATTTTACTAATCCTTTTTTTGTTGTGTTTGAAATTGTCAGGAGAAGATTCTTATGAAAGAAAAAGAAGTATAAGTTAAGACAGGACAACGTCTCTCTGGTCAGCTAGTTTGCAATAATATGAACATTTTCATTCTTCATTTTGGATCATTGCTTTTGCGCTACTTTGTATATTTGTTACGATGCGCGGCAAGAAGTGAAAAATAATAGAATTGTTTGATTGAGGCGGAACTAGAGAGAGTTCCGCCTCAATCAAACAATTCTATTATTTTTCACGGAACCCTTTCTGAGTGATTTAATGAATACATTCTGAATGTGATTACATCTATAAATATTGGATCATCTATAAAAATATTTTGACTACCTATAGGTATATCTATATTCAGTTTTGTTTTACAATTTCGGAAATATGACCATTAACATCCTGAGTGAGTCTTTCTTTCTGACGACATCAAAAAGGTGTCTCAGACAGACTAGTTGCGGAAGGCGGAGGACAGGTTATTCTGGCGCCGCATTTCAGAAGCCTATGTCCAGCAGTAGACTGCAATAGGCTTAGTTCATTGATGGAGCTTTCTTGGTTATAGATTTAGGTATTTACATCTGTTTATGATGTAGAGTACTTTTTTAACATCATCATCTAACCCTTTCCCAACTATGTTGGACCAGCTTCAAGTTTATCTGAATGCAGCTGCATCCCGTTAGACTCGGTAATTGAACACTGCATTTCTCTCCCCTGATTGGGTTCCTGCATTGTCGTTGCGGGGGAGCTCAGTAACCGTGGATTCCAGCGTTGTGTTCCACACGCGCGTCGTCAAAGATGTCAGCAACCACTGGTGGGGTCCGCAAGGGCCGATGCCTACCAGGGGTGCGGGTTTGTTCGAAAGAGATGCCACAGCCCCTGGCAAACGGGCTACTGAGGGAACACGGGTGGGTTTTGGTCAGTAAAAGTCTGACACGCCCTCCTGCTCTACTCAGCAGGAGAAGTCATTCGATGATTTCCCACCAAAAAAAAAAAAAAAACACTGCATTTCTACATAGAATAAAGATTTTGATAAAAAACTATTATAAGCTATATAAAACATGGTTCTTTCAGCGAAAATTCTTTTAAATAAAACAGATCCCAAAACAAGTAGAGATAATTTTCTAATTGAAAATAAAACCTTATATGTCCAATAAAAATAAAATAGTAACATCGGAGCGAGAGAAACATCTTATTGCGTTTTTTGTTACACATTCGTATGCTGATATCAGACCCGTAATAAAAATAAATGGGATCTCGGCTGATCTAAATATTAGGATACAAATTCAAGTGAACCAAATAGATCTTTCCACATACATAAACCATTCTACAATCGATGAATCGTTCCGTTGGGTTTCTTTTTAGAAATCCTTGCAACGTTGTAATGCTACTGTTTATTTTATTAAGTTTGCAAGACTTTGTATCTCTTGATGTGAAGAATGTTCGTCGGTCGAATGTTTCACCTATTAATGTAAAAAACTACAGAGGGCTTATAGCCAACAAAACGTTGGTGGCTAAGCTTCACAGCCTGGCTTTTCGTCGTAATGTTTCTTGCCTGTCGGTCTCTACAGACTGCACTTCAGAAAGTGTGCGCAGGAGCTCCACAACCTGATCCTACTAACGCCCTTTTACCACCGGATTACCAGACACACTGCAGGGTACCATCCGCACTTGGTTAATATCCCGTCCAGTCGTACTCAGCGCTTCTTCCACATTTAATATGCGCACAGCCAAAGTATGGAACTTTCTGCCGGCGTCTCTGTTCCCTTCTACATTTAAACCGACTACCTTCAAAACAAGGGTGAACAGCCATCATCTGGGCGCGCTCGTTCCTTCATAGACTTCATCAATCGCTTTTCATCAAGCGTGATCGAAGTTAAGAGTAGGCCCATATGGTAATTAAAACAATATTGAGATCTGATCAGATGTAATATATTCAAGTTTCAAGGTTATTTCAGAAAGTGTTACGAAAGTAAAAAAAAGTTCTATAGGTAACTTTTTTTTATTAAATCTGTTCAAAGCCAGTGGGCGCATGGAACTTTGTATAGAGGCTAGTGGAGTGCCACTAGCCTCTATACAAAGTTTCATGCGTTTTTTTTTTTTTTTTTTTTTTGGGTGGGAAATCATCAAATAACTTCTCCCGCTCTGGGTGGAGCAGGAGGGCGTGTCAGACTTTTACTGACTAAAACCCACCCGTGTTCCTTCAGTAGCCCTTAAGCCAGGGGCTGTGGTGTCTCTTTCGAACAAACCCGCACCCCTGGCAGGCATCGGCCCTTGCGGGCCCCATCATTTTTTGTGCTGACATCTCTTTGAGGCGCGCGTGGAACACAACGCGCCGTCGACTTGGGCTTGGTCCTTACCGGACAGCGAGCTACCCATTACTCGCCGTCCGCAAGCCCATGCCTACGGTGGCCGGAAATCGGCCTGGGATTCCCGACGCCCAGGGCGTCTCCGTATCCTGCGGCGGCTGGGGTCGCGAGGGCGCATATGCTGCCTCTCCCTCACGTGCGCCGCCTCCCTCTTCGCGAGCATCACTGCTTCGCTGAAGGAGGTGACGGCTCCCCATGCCCTCTCGCTCCGTACCATGGCCTGGACCAGGGCCGGACGCGAGAGATCGCCGCCGCCGATCGCCTCCACGAGGACACGGCGGTGCTCCGCCCAAGCCGGGCAGACCGCCACCGTGTGCTCCACCGTGTCCTCAGGGCGATCTTCGCAATGGAAACACCCGGGCGTTTCCTCCCGCCCTATCCGAAACAGGAACCTCCCGAAAAGTTTCATGCGTCTGAGCCAGTTATCGTAACACTTTTTCCAGTCCGCCCCAGATACCTCGTTTACAGCCTGCTCTAACGCTCACAGCGCATCTTCCGGTGACGAAAATTGTATCCCTTTGAGCTGATTTTTTGTGTTAGGTCAGGGCTGTAAGGAGGGTGACCCAGGAGTTTGACCGGTGTGCTGCCCAGAAAGTCCCTCGTTTTGAGCGCGGTGTGCGAAGGCGCGTTGTCGTAGTGGTGCAGTTGCTCGCGGAGCCCTGTGTTTGGTCGCTTGTTGCTCACAACAGAGAAAAATTCTGCCAAGCATTTGGTAGTATTCCGTTCAGCGTTGATGCTTCTTTGGTTCCGTAAAGGAATTGACACAAGTGGCCAATCAAATTGAAAAAAAATGATATCAAAATCTTCCCCCCGCTTCTAGATCGCTTCACTTTTATAGTCGTTGATTCGTTTAGATACACTCAAACCGCTGACTGGCGCTTTGTTTTTGGATCGTATTGATAAATCCAAAACTCATCACCTGCAATGATGTAAATACGCAGAGACGAGCCTGCTTCAAATTTGTTTATCATATCACGGCACCATTCTACCCGGGCCTGCTTCTGAGCATCGGTGAGGTTGTGCGGCACCCAGCTTGAAACTATCCTCTTCACGCGAAGATGCACATGTAGAATTTCGTGAAGGCTTCCCGATCCAAACTACAGTATGTGCTGAATCTCTTGATACGTAACTCACCAATTGTCATGGATTTTTTTTTTCTCTGCCAGCACGTTTCCTTCCGTAACAGCCGTCAAAGGGCGATCACTTCTTTCTTCATCTCCCAAAGTTAGATAACCGCGCTTGAATTGGTTATACCAAAGATACACGGTTGCCATAGAAGGGCATTCATCCATGAATGCCATTTAAAGTCTATCATACGATTCGTCCGGTTTCAGGCGACACTCGAAATCGTGAAAAAATATAGCGCGAAAATGTTCCCGGCGCAGATCTGAAGGCCAATTCTACTAATTAAAAACGTTCGCAGTGTCATCTCGGCGACAATCGAATTTCAAAAATTTGACAAAAATGTATAGGAATTTTTGACAGATTGACACTGAGATCAGACTGTGAACGTTCTTAAAATTAGTAGAATTGCCCCTCTGATACACGATAATTTAAATTAGCTCGAAAACAATGTGGAGGTAAATTTTGACATTGGAACCTATTATTGATCGAAGATTGGAACGTACCTTTTTTACTTACTAATAATCATCTTTTCAAAATAGATTATCTAGCCAGTCTCTCATGAATAAAAACTTTTTTTCCCAAAACTTTCTGAGTGGCCTGCTAAGTGTTGGACAGGTTAGCGTACAGTACCTGTAACATAAGAACTTTACTAGCACATAATATCTTGGTGACAAAAATGTCAGGACAAATAATACTAATCTTATATCCAGAAAGAACCTTACTGAAATTGCTTTTTCCAAAGAGAATTGTAGCAAGGAAGCAGATAACGTACGCATAAACCTTAAAATCTCGCCACTGAATCCATTTCGAGGATTATTGCGAAAAACTGCGGTCGCTTGCGTTAACGTACGATAGGAACGAACGAGTGTGGTCGTATACAGAGGCTGTGCCATGCCCAAGTTATGTCGGATGCATTCACATTATTCGCACTTTGTCCCATTTTAAACGAAATTCGGAAAGTATCTAAATTTAGCCCCTAGTTCCCTGCGATTTACTGGTTATATGCAATTTTATTGTATTGTTGCTGAAATTACTTCCTCGTTGATGTAGTGGTCGCAGGCGCTACTGGGTTTTAAAAAAGTTTATTTATTCATGTGCGAATCGTAATACGTATTAGGCAATTGTCAAGTTTTGAATTTTAAGCAATACGGGTAAGAAAACAATTGTACTTTTCTTACTAGATAATGTAAATAAATCGAACTCGAAAATCGAAATGTTATTTTTTATTGCATATAATCAAAAACGTGCCAACTGCTGGTTTATTCACCAGTTTTATGTTTAATATACATATAACTGGCGAAATGTGGTTTTGTGGTGCCTTCGAGGATTACGGGCGTGATTTTGTGTTACGATGTTTTTGAGGGACTCATGGTTAAGTAATAACAACAGGACGGGTCCATCAGGTTAAGCTACGCTTATTGGTTTGTAGATGGGTGACCATCTTAACATACCAAGAGCCCTCCGTGCTTCGGACTTAATTAAGTCGTTGGTTCTGACGGTCATTCGTGGATCTTTGACAGTCGTTACGGGTCGTCAGAAGGCCGAAACTCTGACAACTAGTCTTTCCTATTGCTATCGTGTTACCAAGTAACTGGATTGTGGAGACGAGATAGGCAGTCGCTCCATGGAAAATACTGGTATTCAGCTGCATCCGGTTAGACTGGAAGCTGACCCCATCATTGTTGCTGATAGGCTAAGCAGAAGATGTTGTTTAATTAGGGCGCAGACCTGGCTGAAAATTATAGAAAGCAGGAAGGCCACCGGACGTGATTTCCAAATCGATTAACTGGAAAGACCATGACGACTTTATCATTGATCGTCATACTAATTTCAATAGAATATCTATCATTTATCTAGAAATGATTGTTATGACTAGTCAAAGATAGATTTCAATAAACATTGTCATCCACTGGTATCCGGCAGTAACTTACCTACTCGAAGACAAGACAGTGAAAAGACTTTATTATAAACTACTTAGCTTTTTCCCGCGACTTTGTCTGCAAGTATATTTTTTTTGTCAAAACAAATATCCAGAAAGAAAACTTGCCCATTGTCTGCTCCAAGTCCCAGATCTTTTTTCTAACGATCATTTTATTGGTAAGCCATGCAGACTGACAGAGTTACTTTCGCATTTTTAATATTACGTATGAGTTAAAATTTACAAAATAACATTATGAGTTGCGCCCACGCAGAATGTTCAGCATACTTGCTATCGACCACTTGGGCAACTTGGTAATCATTATTACATTAAATGGGTACATTGGGAGGGGCTTGTGGCTAAGTAACAATAGCTGCACGGGTCGATCGATCAGGTTAAGCTACGCTTGCCGTGTTTGGTCCCTGGATGGGTGACCATCTTTACATACCAAGACCCCTCCGTGCCTTGGAAAGCATGTTAAACCGTTGGTTCCGGCTGTCATTTGTGGATCTTTGACAGTCGTTACGTGTTGTCAGAAGCCCAAAAGTCTGACAACCAGTCTTTACCAAGGGGTATCGTATTACCCAGTAACTGGGTTGTGGAGGTCAGATAGGCAGGCGTTCGATATAAAATACTGGTATTCAGCTGCATCCGGTTAGACTGGAAGCCGACCCTAACATAGTTGGGAAAAGGCTAGGCAGATGATGATGGGTACATTGGGTACATTTTTCCTCAACTGAAGAAAACATTTTGGAAAAAAGTCACAGAGACAGACAGGAAAAAGAAAGTGGTCCTAATAAGATTTAATCTATCATTTTGTAGCACGAAATATTAAAGTTAGGGAGAGATAGATTAACGGGGTTTTCCTCGTTTTTTATTGTTTACAGTCGTTTGATAAGTCCCGGAGTAAGATAAGATTAAACGTAATTCGGTCTAAAAATAATTGATAATGTCATTACTGCCGTCCAAAATATTTGGACCATAAACTGTCTTATTATAATTATTATTGTTAGTAGTCTAATGCCGCGGACCCACGGTCTATTAACTGAAGTGCTGTACCATGCCGGGCCAGGCAGACAGGCCGTGGGAACTGATTAATCTGATAAGACCTGCGGGATCGGCCGGGCAGCGACGAGCCACTGCCCGTCCGATCCGTCAGGAGTCAGTAGGTTCAAAAGCCCAGCGTGGCTTTTCATTTTGCCTTGTTTATATGGGAATTCTCGGCACAGGCTACGACTAACGTCTAGCGTGACCCATCTGTGAACGGGCCGTGGAACCACGGCATTGACTATTCCACCGACAATTATTGTCATAAACACAAAAGTCACAGTGGGTAGTTACACTTTTTTTTTGCTCCGTGTGGTATCCGGACACAAAAAAAGCACCACCTCATCTCATATAAACATAAGTACATAAACTAATTCGTTCTTCCCATCGGGATAGGCAGAACTAATGAACGCCACCTTCTACGACCCTTACATCCCCTCTTCGTACAGTATCTCCTCCTGCTTTGTTGATGTTCCTACTGTAGGTACATCGGAAGGTCAATTCTAGTAATTAAAAACCTTCAAAATCTTTCTCGTCTCATCTCAGTGATAACAGAATTGCAAAAACTTGTCAAAAAAGTATGCAGACTCGAGGTATTTTTGACAGGCTGAGATCAGACCGTGAACGTTTTAAAATTACGAGAATTGCCCCTCTGGTTATACCCGCATGCCAGTTCCAAGTATTTTTTTTTCATACTAGGTATTGATTTGACCAGAATAGACCAGACCCGAACCACATCGACATAGGTACTAAGAAAAATAGGAAAGGAGTTTTTTATAAGTTAATGCATTGGTCAGTCGAGTAGGATGTAATCCCTATCCTGTTAAACCCTTCTGCCGAGAAGTGCCTTCAAAGCAAGCATCTTCTGGGCACGCTCGTTTTATCATATACCTCTTACATCGCTTTCCATCAGGCGTTACTGAGGTCAAGGCACATTCAGCTATAAAAAAGAATACTTATCTAAGATTCATACACAATTCGTATTATCCGTAGATTTTTACATTTACGAAGTAAATAAATGAAGATCACATTAGGATACACAAATAAACCCCTCCATACCTCGGAAAGCACGTTAAGCCGTTGGTCCCAACTGGCGTTCGTGGATCTTTGATAGTTGTTACGGGTCGTCAGAAGCCCGAAAATCTGACAACCAGTCTACCAAGGGGTTTTGTATTACCCCGTTAGTGGGTTGTGGAGGACAAATAGGCAGTCGTTCCATGTAAAATACTGAATGGTATTCAGCTGCATCTGGTTAGACTGGAAGCCAATCAAAACATAGTTGGGAAAAGGCTAGACAGACGATGTTGATTAGGATACACACCAGCAACCAAAGGCGATGATGATTCATTACTTCGGAATTATTTTCATAAAATCTTGTGATATATTATCAACACTTATCTCCAAAGCATTTACAAGTATATTTTCCTGCAACTTTGGAACAAACATTGTTTAACTTGAACATAACTGACTGATGGGTGAAGAAAAACATCAAGTCAAATCAAAATATTTTATTTCACATAAACCTGCATGGGGCACTTATGAAACGTCAGAAGCTAGGTGGAAGGTTCCAAATTGTCGCTTCTTATAGAGAAGAGTCGGCAAGAAACTCCATGGTTACTCTTTTATTTTTTGGCTTTTACAATGTTTCCAGATTACAGTGATAATAGGTATGGAAAGACAGTGCAGGCCTGTCAATAATTACCAGGTGCTTAGAGGAATGAAAATACTGAAAGAAAGTCTACAAATCTACAGTCTTTAAGGCCTTTAACGTCCTCTCATTCACAATATGTGTACAATAATCTACATAAATAAAATGAACCTATTTCAACCAAGTGACATGATTTCCATGACAATCACTAATAAACAGTCGATATTAAAATTTATGTAAAATGTCTAATAATGACTGACTGCTCCCAAATTACAATGTTAATTAACACTTATCTCCAAAGCATTTACAAGTATATTTTCCTGCAACTTTGGAACAAACATTGTTTAACTTGAACATAACTGACTGATGGGTGAAGAAAAACATCAAGTCAAATCAAAATATTTTATTTCACATAAACCTGCATGGGGCACTTATGAAACGCCAGAAGCTAGGTGGAAGGTTCCAAATTGTCGCTTCTTATAGAGAAGAGTCGGCAAGAAACTCCATGGTTACTCTTTTATTTTTTGGCTTTTACAATGTTTCCAGATTACAGTGATAATAGGTATGGAAAGACAGTGCAGGCCTGTCAATAATTACCAGGTGCTTAGAGGAATGAAAATACTGAAAGAAAGTCTACAAATCTACAGTCTTTAAGGCCTTTAACGTCCTCTCATTCACAATATGTGTACAATAATCTACATAAATAAAATGAACCTATTTCAACCAAGTGACATGATTTCCATGACAATCACTAATAAACAGTCGATATTAAAATTTATGTAAAATGTCTAATAATGACTGACTGCTCCCAAATTAACATTGTAATTTGGGAGCAGTTGATAGACTTTCACATAGTTATTCTGTTAATGAGGTACCAGGGAAGCCACATGTGCAGAAGGAATTAATGCCAAACTTCCCTGTCTTCAACGTAGTCTTTTATCTTATAACATGCTTTTTTGATAAGGACACGTTTGATGTGAGTTTTAAACTTTCCATCGCTAAGTTCTGTAACTTACTTTGACAACTTGTTATAGAAGCTGATACTGTTTATTAGAAATGACTTGCTAGTTAAAGTTAGGTAATAAAGTAAAGGTCTGTCAAGCAGTGGTGGCCCAGTGAGAACAGCTACAACTTATGAGGTGTAGTAGGTCGTGAGTTCGATCCCAAGCAGACACTTAACATGGTGTATTTCATTTCATCACCACTGGTCTCAAAAAGGTAAAGGAAAAACATCATAAGGAAACTAGCTTGTCCTAGAACCAAAAATTCGAAGACATGTGATATCTTCGAATTTTTGGGAATTTTAATAATGTTAGGAACAGAACAGAACACACAGTCCGTAACCGTTTGCTCCCGAAGAATAATTCTGAAAATATGGTTTAAAGTGTTGTTTTGACTCAGATTTTGAGCAAAAACTAAATAATTAACGTTTACTAACTCAGTGTCATAATAACAAGCCATTACACCCAGTGTTTATCAGTTATATTTGGATTTTAACAAAAAGTTTGCAACATAAACAAAGTGTTCGAGTGACCGTTGTCCCGCTACGACCGAAACGCGTAAGCGACGCGCATTCCACGGCGCTTACGACCTTCTTGCCGAGAACATCATTCGCAGTTTGTATGAAGCTTAATACTCTAAACAGCGCTGCTATTTTTATACACTATTAGACGCATCCAGTTTTAATCGCTGTAAGCGCTTTATATTGCCAAATTTGAAAATTATATCAACGTACCCACGCACGCATTAAGAATGTCAACAATAAATTGCGCTGGATGTATAAAAGACTTTAAGGCTGGGAAAGGTTTGCGATGCTTTCTTTGCAATCACGGGTATGATTTGCTGTGCGCTAATATATCAGAGAAGAGGTTTAAATCAATGCATGCCGATACTAAAAATGCTTGGAAATGTCCTGGGTGTCTAAATAAACAGCCCAAACTTGATAACACCAACACTCCTGTTAGACCCGCCCGGCAATCTAGTCCAGTGACTCAACCATCTCCTGTTGACGGTACGAATGTTACTCAACGTAACAAACCACCTATATGCCACTCTCCTGACCGTTTTAATGACACGCTACTGGCAGATATAACAACAGGTTCTCTTAGAGAGATGATAAGGCATGAAATTAACCAAGCATTACATGATACAATCGCAGGATTAATCCATGAACAATTTAGCGTAATTAACAACATGATCTCGGAATTCAAGCAGTCCTTGTCGTTTTTTAATGAGAAATACGAAGAAATTAAGGTAACATTAGAAGATAAGACCGCTAAAATACACATGCTCGAGAAGGAAAATTGTGTTCTTCAAAATTCTCTCAGGGACGTAACAAAACGAATGAACCTATTGGAACAACACGCTCGTTCGAGTAACATCGAACTGCAATGTGTACCGGAATACAGATCAGAGAATTTGACTAGCACTATTTCTCAGTTAGGCAAAGTAATTAGATGCGATATTATGGATACAGATATTCAACTATGTACAAGGGTCGCCAAAAAAGACACGCGCAGCGCAAGACCGAGTTCTATTCTTGTCAAGTTCAATAGCCCGCGACTAAGAGATTCGTTCCTTGCAGCATCAATTCAATTCAACAAAGCAAATTCGAAAAATAAACTAAATTCAAGTCACCTTGGCATAGCTAACGAAAAGCCGGTGCCGATATTCGTCGTTGAACACCTATCTCCTGAGAACAAGGCTCTTCATGCGGCGACAAGAGTTCGTGCCAAGGAGCTAGGATACAGATTCGTATGGGTTCGCAATGGGAGAGTTCTATTGAAGAAGGACGAAACTGCGCAAAGTGTGGTTGTGGAAGACTTTGAAAAGCTAAAGTCATTAACATAGATCTTATATTACTGTATTATTGTTTCTTTTTTATGTGTCATTATTATTTACTTTTTAATTTTGTTTCTAAGAATGTTAACTAGCCTAAACTTTATAAAATTCAATTCCCTAAAATGTTACTATCAAAATACCAGAGGTCTTCGTAGCAATTTATCTGAGGTTCGTCAACACATACATAACAGTGATTATGATGTATTCGTCTTAACCGAGACTTGGCTTTGCGAAAGTATTTTCGATTATGAACTTTTTAATGATTCTTATTCTGTATATAGAAGAGACCGAGAATCGTCCAGCTTGAATAATCACAAAAAAACAGGCGGTGGAGTTCTCGTAGCGGTAACAAATAAATTAATTTCATGTCGCATGACAGACTGGGAAAGTAACTGTGAAGATTTATGGATTACGATTAAAACCAACTCCAATACATCCCAATCCTTAAAGATGTGTGCTGTGTACTTGCCACCACCTGTAAATCTTGAAGTTTTTGAATACTTTATTGATAATTGCAATTCGGTAATTACAACTAATAGCGACTCCTCAACATCAATTATCGGCGATTTTAATTTGAGTTGTATTGATTGGATACATGAGGCTACTACTGAATCTTGCATACCATCAACTTCTAGCACGGGAAGCCTAAAAAATTTACTGCTCGACTTCTTAGCGCTTAATGATTTAAAACAGCTAAACTGGATTAAAAATTTTCAAAATAAGACGTTAGACTTAGTGCTCTCAGATGTTGATCAAACTGAAATAAGTGGCTGCCTTGACCCTATAAGGGAACTAGATAAGTACCACCCGGCTCTTGATTTGACAATAACTTTTCAAACGTTTACCAAAACTTACTTAAAACCTGCGAGTAAACCCAACTTTCATAAAGCAGACTACGGAGCTATAAATAAATCTCTGAAACAGGTCGATTGGACCAAGGAATTCAGTGAATGTGATGGCGTCAATGATAAATTGGAGAAATTTTATGATATAATCAACGAAACCATAAATATACATGTGCCAGTAACACAATTTACACGAGGCAAATATCCACCATGGTATTCCCATCAATTAAAAAAGCTACTTAAAGTGAAACTGAAACTTCATATCAGGATAAAAAAATACAACAATCCAATGGACATATTGGAATTTAATTACATAAGAAAAGACTGCCAAATTCTTACCCAAAAATGTTATGACAACTACATAAATGAAATTGAAAATAAAATTAAGTATCACCCTAAAATCTTCTGGTCACATATTAAAAACCTCCGAAAAAGAAACTCTTCTTACCCTCCAGAAATGACTCTCGGCAATGTCAAAGCCTACGGTAGTAAAGCCGTTTCAAATTTATTTGCAGAACAGTTCTCCTCCGTATATGATCCACCTGACGATAATCGCAATAATTTCCTTAATAACTTACCTTCTGTCTCGGTTCCGGTTTTACCCATCGACGACCTTTCAATCCTTCCTGAAGCTGTATTTAATAAACTCTCTGGACTCGACATATCTAAAGGTCCTGGACCTGACAATGTGCCCCCAATATTCTGGTTAGGTTGTGCAGAACATTTGTCTTCTCCACTGGCAAATATTTATAATACCTCGCTAAAAACTGGGGTTTTTCCAAATAAATGGAAAAAAGCTAGAATAGTACCTATTCACAAGAATGGGAAACGGGAGGTGATATCTAATTATCGACCCATCTCCATTCTGTGTACTCTGTCTAAGGTCTTTGAATCACTGGTGTACCCAGTATTGCACGACCACGTTAAACAATTAATATCCACTAATCAGCATGGTTTCATGGTTAAAAAATCTACAAACACAAATCTTGTTAATTACGTCACTGAACTAACATCCGCAGTAGATAAAGGTCTTCAAATTGATGCAGTGTACACAGACTTTTCGAAGGCCTTCGACAAAGTAAATCATGAATTGCTGCTAAATAAGCTCCAGTCGTTGGGTATAACCGGTATCACACTGAGCTGGTGTAGAACTTACCTCGAAAATAGGACTTCTTCAGTGGTCGTAGATTGTAATGAGTCAGATCCCTTCATTGCAACATCCGGTGTACCCCAGGGGTCCAATCTAGGGCCGTTGTTTTTTAATGTGTTTATTAACGACATATCAGACATATTTAATTACTCCACACCATACCTTTTTGCTGATGACTTAAAACTGACCCGTGTAATTTTGAATAATGTCGATACACAGCTATTACAAATTGATTTGGATAGTCTGAGTCAATGGTGCACCAACAATAGAATGTACCTGAATTGTACTAAATGTTTTCATATAAAATTTACTAGAAAACACAACAAAGTCGAATCTGTTTACAATATTCAGGGAAACACACTAACAGAAGTAACAGTTATTCGTGACTTAGGAGTATACTTGGATAGTAAACTTAATTTTATAAATCATATAGACCAAATGCTTAATTCAGCTTACCGAGCTCTTGGTTTTATTTTGAGATCTTCAAAAGAATTTAAAAAACCATCCACTACATTACTTTTATTCAACAGTTACGTACGAAGCCAACTTGAATATTGCAGCACGGTGTGGAATCCTTCGTACCAAGTCCACATAAGTCGCATTGAAAGGGTTCAAAAGAGACTTGTCCGACATCTAGCGTTTAGGTTTAAAGTAAGAAATTGTAGATCTTACGAACATAGACTAAATCACTTCAAACTCAAAGATTTAAAATCTCGCCGCACTATCTCCGACATGTTGTTCCTGTATAAATTATTCAATAATGGCATTGACTGTCCAGATCTTCTTAGCAAATTACGCATTAACGTCCCTTCCCGTATTCCTCGCTATCCCGGCCCTTTACTGAAAGCCCCTCAACACAAAACAAATCTAGGTAAACACTCGCCGATTGTTAGGATGACCAATCAATACAACTCACTGTCATGTTCTTCCGACGATATAGACATTTTCTCCAACAGCCTAAGTAAATTTAAGTTGCTGTTACACGCAAAACTCAATATTGAGTAGGTGTTGACCTTCCTCCCTACTGTTCAACTCTCTAAGTTCAACTCAATATGTATAGTTTTTATTTTATTTTTTATAATTTTGATTCTTGTTGTTTTTACTTTAAATTGTATACTTTATTTCCATATTAGTAATTGTTTGTTTAATATCCTAATGCAAGCTGTGGTCTCCTATAATTGAAGATGCACAAGGATTCGTATGTTTTTATGTTTTATTTTTAGCATGTAAGGTGTAATCTTTGTTGGAGATCCAAATAAATAAATATCTACCAACCCGCACTGGACCCTTGGGGTGGATTACAGCCCACTCCCTCTCACAGAGGAGACCTGTGTCTCAGGAGTGGGTATATTAAAGGCTGATTTTGCAATTTTTGCCTACCACGAATACCAATGGGGCTTAAACTATGCGGTCTGCACAATGACAGAGTCAATGCTAATCAGGTACAATGCTAATCACTCGGTTGAATGACCGATATTCCTAATTCATATGGCCATAACGGCAACTTGCTGTGCGAATGGCTCAAAAATAATGTTTGACTGTATGATTAATCCTACTATATATTATATTAGAAATGTAAAACTTGTATGTTTGGATGTTTATTACTCAATCACACAAAATCGACCAAACGGATTTGTATGAAATTTACCACACAAACAGGATAATTTTTATCCCGGTAGTACGTTCCCGTGGGATAATTTCCGACCTCCACAAGGGCAACGCCGCTGGCAAAAGCTAGTGTAATTATAAAAATATATAGACTAGCTTTTGCTAGCGGCTTCACCCGCGAGGAGGTCGGAATTTATCCATATTTATCTAAATCCGTTCAGCTGTTGTTACGTGATTGAGCAACAAACATCTAAATATCCAAACACAGGGCCTTATCAGAATACCAGTGCTGCGACACTTTTTAAATGTCGCAGCATCATGCTGAGATAGTGGCCTTTTGGCTTCGTACAGGACCTTGTTTTTTATTTTTGCGTTTTTTTATATAAATCGAATTAATAAGTATCCAATTTTAATAAGTATCTAGCGTAGCGTCGTAGTGTTTTAGTTTTTTGTGTTTAATTTTATTGTGTTGTGGTTATGTTTGTGATAGTCCTGTGCGAGTCTAAAAAATACTTTTTCTTTCTTTCTAAAACATACAAATAATCACATTTACATTAATACACAACACAAAAATGTTAAATATCAAAAATCTGTTTGTAATTAAAAGTTCACAAAAATCACCTTTCAAGCAGTCTGATGCAGCCGGGTTTTTTGTTTATAAATAACTTAACCTTTCAGTGTGCTATACATGGTAACAGGGGCTTGTGTCTTATTATTTTTGGAAGACCTTGAGGATGTATTGTTATTGGATACCTCACAAAGCCATGGTACCAAATAATGTACAAAACTGGTACCAGGGTATTTTTTTTTTTCATTCTTAGTGACTTCTCAAATCTGTCTTATAATTTCATAAAAGCTAATCCTACCCTAGATCAATCGAACCTAGCCTATAACGATCGCACGATCTGTTTGAGTCCATGGATACCTCATGTATTAAAATTCATCCGGCCGTTTGGGTGCTTTGAGGGTGTAAAGAATTCGACAAATACACAGATACGCGTAAAACATAACCTGGTCCTTGCTGCCGCAGTCGGGTATAAATAGGGGAAATACACAAGGGAAACAGTTGTCCTTTTTATTATCAGTGAGCATGATTGCTGTGAAATTGTACTACATAAACGGTGAGTCCAATAAATGTATTATTCAAATTACCGATTGATGCCTAATAGAGTAACAAGCAGATTTCCTGAAATATTACAGATGTATAGCAAGAAAATCCTCCGATTTTTACCCAAACTGTTAGAGCCGACAGATTCATCTCATAGCTATAATTGCAGGTTATTCATATGCATGACATGACAACCTTAACCGCATCGCCTATGCTAAGATCGTACGGTATTTGGTAAATACGCCAACAAGTATAAATTATGTACACCAGAAGCGTAACGCGTTCTCAACATCATCCATCGGGAAGTCGCTGAGAGACCGCGATGAGTGCATACGTAAGTTTAATAAGTATTTAGCTGACGCTAAGTACTGCAGCTTCAAGACTGCATTTTATGCAAAACTAAAGCCTCGTTTCCACAGCGGTGATGCGAGTAACCTTGCGTTGTATACACGTAAGAGTAGTGGTGCCAAGTCGGGACGTGACGTGATGATCGCAAAACTTAACTTGTACAAAATAAGATGCACATTTCCGTAATATTTTTAGCCTACCATTTAAACACATAGTAACTTGCCCCATCATTCCATATGTCGCCGCACATTCCGATAAAATCTTAATCTAACGGAACTGCCTATGATTTTACAAATTACGTATTAACGCGTTGGATAAAATATTTAATTTGTAAAAGATAAGAACGTAGACAATTTACCTATTATGACTCAAGCTATAGAAATTACCAGCCGTGCACCCAATGGGATTTCTCATTGACAAGAATGATGAAATTCCGTACAACCTTGGAACCCCCTTACAACCACTTTTTATCCGACTACGGTGAAGTATTTAACGTTCACCTGATCCCTCATAACTTTTAAACTACGTATGCGCGTTATGAGCGTCTTGATCGTCCGCTGGGATAGGTTTTGTTGCAAGTAGGCTTTGTTAAGGGCACACATTGCGCGGGCTCGAACTCACTGGTGGGTCTGGCTAAAAATCACGCTGTCTCACCAGGCTTCGTACCCGACAGAGATAGTATTAGTGGTGAGCAGTTAGACTCTAGTCTACACGCACAACGTTATTGAGTGAGATGCAGGAGCATTTTTGGCAAAAAAATCGCGAAAAAATTAAGAAAAGTCCTTCAGAAGATCGGGTTTTATGAAAAAACCACTGCATAAATCAATGACCAATAAAGTTTATTGAACTTATTGTTAATTGAACTTTGTCGGTACCGTCTTGGTTTTCGCGATTTTACACTCCTTTTATTACTTAAACACGCTCAAAGTTAGGTTAAATTAGCAATAAAAACGAATCTTTGTTGGCTCATAACTTTTTAATAGCTTTTTATTTTAGGATTCTGTGTCCGTACAGACAATAATAATAACGAGACAAAACCATACCATGTTAAATTTTTGATGTACATAGTCAGACAGTGGAGTAAAACCCTCCCGAAGTTTGCATGGAAAAAATGTGGACAAGTGTCACCTTAAAGGCTATGTGACGTTATATTAAATTGAATATCGCGCCTTCTAGAAAACATAAAGTGTTGCCCTTAAAAACACCATTTTCTATGATGCCGTGTTGGCTATCAAATGAAAGGCCTTAATTAGCACATTTATAAAATAAAATACACGTATTGCGAGTTAGCCCCAAATTAATTTAAATAAAAAGTAAGTTTAAAATCTAATACCAGACTATTGATAAAATCGCTCTTTAAAACTATGAAAGAACCTGCCAGGGGTGCGGGTTGTTCGAAAGAGATACCGTGACCACTGGCACACAGGCATCTGAAGGAACATGGGTGGGTTTTAGTCAGTAAAAGTCTGAGAGAGAAGTTATTTGATGATTTAAGATCCACAAAAAAAAAAAAAAAAAATAGTATGGAACAAGAAAATATTCCTATCTGAAACTCGTGGTTGTATTCCACCTAAACAATACATTCTAGCAATGATACGCGTTCATCAGCTTTAGGGCAAAGTGGTTATATGGCACATATGTCGGCTCGAACATCTTCAAATTTTTTTATTATATATCTTATTATTAGGTAGGTAACGAGTATCTTTATTTATTTTCTATGCCAATTTTGAAGTGACGATTATATTAAGCAATGATTCAATATTATGAAACCCTATGAGCTGTCTGTTTGTAAAATATGTAGTTCCGCTTTAGAAAATCGTCGTAGTAATCCTGATTATGATAGGAAGTGTGATAATGAGCGGAAAACTATTTTCTAAGACGACATGAGTCACAGGTTTCTTATCGGAACAGGAAAACGTGCGCCAAATATTTTTGGTCAATGTTACAATTTTGTCGATATTTTTTTTTGTTGATAATATGTGATAGTAAATGTTCTGCTAATAGATAAGATAGCGTTGTTCATTTTTTCGATAATATGCCAAGACTGACTCACTTCTATAGAAGCTGTGACATCAGGGTTTTGTTCTAACGATTTAATTTGAATAAAAATTATGGAAAAGATTTTGTGTTTTTTCGTGCTCGCTGTTTACGGTAAGTTCATGTTTTATTTTCAACGTGTAAGTTTATATTTTTTTTTAATTTGGTGAACAATTTACTCAGTAAGATAACAATGACCTTACGATGACCTTGAGTTTTTTTTTTGTATAATTATGTCATTAACACATCATCGGCATGTCATTGTTTTGTTGTTGTTTGGATTTTGTTTGTGTTAATAACCGAATAGCGTGAAAACTCCATGAAAGTAAGGTTTTTTATATAATTATTTTTTGTTCTGAAATACTTATAGTTGCTAACTTTTTTGTTAATATTTCTTGTTCGTACTGAATCTCAAGATACAGGCTAACTTTCATAGTTTAGGGGTCACTGACAAAATATTTGTATGAACTTTTAGTAGGGAATAAGTACTTTAAAGTTACCTCAAATCGTAAAATTGTAATTCAAAAAATGTCTATGAATTTAGTAGCTGTAAAAACAACAATCGTCTAATTATCTGATCAACAGCTAAAGATTTTCTTTTACTTTTTTCAACAGCTGCAAGCGCGTTACCCTTCCCGCCGGACACCCGCATCACAGGCGGATCCCTTGCAAGAGAAAATGAATTTCCATATGCTGTAAGTAATTTTTCCATTGACGTTATTAATCCCTGATGAATCTTCCATTAGGTACTTTACCTAAAGAGTTAAAGTTTTTATGGCAACTCGGACATTGGAATGAAAATTAATTTTTTTGACATTTAAACTTCGATCAATAATATTTAAAGTAAATTTATTGATACATATGTTAGAAATAGATATACGAGTATGTATGCTCTAGACGGTGAAGGAAAACATCGTGAGGAAACCGGCATATCCTAGAACAAAAAAATCGAAGACATGTGATATCTACCAACCCACACTGGGCCCGCGTGGTGGATTACGGCCCACTCCCTCTCACGGAGAGGAGGCCTGTGTCCCAGCAGTGGGAACGTAATAGGCTGAGTACTCGTATGATGATATTTGATATGATGCTCTAGACAAGAATAATGGTTCGATAGATATTGTTGAAATATCAAAATGACAGGAGTTCCGAGTGTGATAGTGTTGTTACTTGTAATAATATATTATATTCTCGTAAGTACCTGAATTAATAAAATGTTAGTCTTGGGATAAAATATAATTGAATCAAATAGAATCGAAAACAAAACGTCAGCTGTAAGTTCATTCAGTGCCCTAGTACTGAGTGACCTTACAGTAGACGTTATTGAAGTAGTTATTTCGATTGTTGGGTCGAGTTATCTTTACCCACACCCACCACGTAGGTGAGTGATAGATAACGTTTACATTTATCGCCGAAATTATCGATTTGTATACAAGATAAGCACAACTAAAAAATTACCTTAAGAGCGGTACTTTTAATTTTTCAGAAAACCTAGCAGATTATAGTTTCATATATATTATATTGCAATTAAATGTAAGAAAATGTAAAAGTCATATTAATATGAGTTTTACATTTTCTTACAAGTAAACTTTGTAAACAAGCATATTACAAACTAGAAGATTATACTTATCTAAGATAAGAATGCTTGGAAACATGCTGGTCCTGCTCCATAGGACAATCTAAAGTCTAGACAAAATCAAACTGGTTGTTAATTTAATTGTTAATTATATTTATGACATTGATTTACTCAGTGATAACTTTAACTCACACGCTGACTTATTACTTGTTAATATTCTAGGAAAATCGTATTCGTACTTTTACAATGTTGTAAACATATGAGCACCATGTACCTATCATCAAATTTATTTATCTGTAATTGCTTCACTTTCATTCTTTTTTACCTATGTTAAATATACTTGAAACGGTGGAGTTTCTTGCCCATTCTTCTCCATACAAAACTATATTTTTGAAGGGTGACTAGAATCATTTCTATTTTAATATAAGCGTTGACGTTCAAAAGTGCCTCTTAAGTGCCTATTTGTAATAAGTGCTTTGAATTTATAAAATATAATTTCACTTTACAACTATATATGTACAATAGATTACAAAATTGAGGAAATTGTTTAATTGTTGTTGGGTTTGGCCATGAAATCGTAATATAATCGCAATATTTCGTAAATTCTGTGGTATCAGTTTGTGATGTTATGACATAAATATAACATCACGCCTTATTTTCCCGAAGGGTTAGGCAGCCACAGTACACCCACATTTCGTCAGTTATTTTAAGTCCTATGTAATAGGGGCGAGCTGCTACTGAGAAATTCCACTTTTCCTGGGAATCGAAGCCAGTACCAGTACAGTTAAAAGCACAGTTTGTTTATGTCTATGACTAAGCATCAAAGTTTTTTTTTGGGTGGGAAATCATCAAATAACTTCTGCTCAGGGTGGAGCGAGAGGGCGTGTCAGACATTTACTGACTAAAACTCACCCGCGTTCCTTCAGTTGCCTATGTGCCAGGGGCTACGGTGCCTCTTTCGAACAACCCGCACCCCTGGCAGATTGTTTCATAGTGTTTAAAGAGTGATTTTTCAATAGTCTGGTTTCAGATTTTAAACTTAAGTGCTTTTTATTTAAATTAATTTGAGGCCAGCTCACAATACGTGTATATTATTTTATAAATGTCCTAATTAAGACCTTTCATTTGATAGCCAACACGGCATCATTGAAAACGATGTTTTTAAGGACACCACTTTGTCTTCTAGAAGACGCGATATTCAATTTAATGTAACGTCACATAGCCTTTAACAAAGCTCACATGCAACAAAACCAATCCCAGCGGATGATAAAGACGCTCATAACGCGCATATGTAGTTTAAAAGCCCCCAGCGGACCCCACCAGTTGGTGTTGACATCTCTTTGAGGCGCGCGTGGAACACAATGTGCCCGCGCCTACGGTGGCCGGGAATCAGATTGGGATTTTCGACGCCCAAGCCGTCTCCTGCGGCGGCTAGGGCCATGAGGGCGCATAGATTGCCTCTCCCTCACGTGCGCCGCTTCCGTCTTCTCGAGCATCACTGCTTCGCAGAAGGAGATGACGGCTATCCATGCACTCTCGCTCCAAACCATGGCCTAGACCAGGGCCGGACGTGAGAGATCGCCGTCGCCGACCGCCTCCTCAAGAACACGGCGGTGCTCCGCCTAAGCCGGACAGACCGCCACCGTAAGCTCCACCGGATCTTCAGGGCGATCTACGCAGTGGAAACATCCGGGTGTTTCCTCCCGCCTTATCTGAAACAGGAACCTCCCGAAACAACCGTGTCCGGTGAGGACCTGTGCCAAGCGGAAGGCGAGAACCAGGGACTTGAAACGTTTCTCAAAATAACGTTACGCGTAGTTCCAGTACCGATAATTTGTACCGTTCCACTAGTATCGTAACAAAATTCACTCCTTGGAAATAACGATACTGAAAAACGGAACGAAATCTTACATTGTTCAATAACGATACTATCAAGATATCGTTATTAGTATAACGATATAATAACGTTATTCATTTCGATACGCGACGTTGCAAGCTTCATGACCTTGGGCTACGTGCGGTGCGGCGAGCCGGCGATGCAAACGCAACGGGATGCGTTGCGTTTGCATCATTCTACAATTTTCCGAGCGCAGTATGGCAACGTATCATTTCGCCGTGTTTATTTACATTACTCAACTCGTATCTGATTTTAATTCGTATAGTTTGAGTTTTGACAATTTCTCTTAAATCATGGGCCGTAAGAAGAACATTGTCTACAGATATTTTTCACTAAGCGACGACAAACACTCGAAAAATGTGATGTTCCAGGTTTTGATGAAACTCTTAGGTACAATTTTATATTGCTATTAATATTATTGATCGATGAAAGATGTTTTATCGTCTGCGACAGTAAAGTGATGTTTACAATTACAAAAGGCTTGTCGTAAGTGTTTTCCAAATACATGTCCTCTGCGGTTTAGTTGACGCAGGTATTGGACGCGAAAACAGGTTTGAACTTGCTCGCAAGTCGCAACGTGCGGCCGGCGAGCAAGCGGTACCTCTCGCCACGGTAATAATTTACATTCAGCCCCTTTTGGAAATGGAAAATATTACCTTGACGTCGCCCCTCACAAACCGCCGCCGTTCCCCGCGCACATCAAGTACTTGGCATTTGTTTTGTTTGTCATATCACATGCACGGAGTTACCATTACGGCGCAAAAGATCATTGATTTGGAGATTTTATGACGAAATATAAGGCGATAAATCTAATGAGGTCAGGTTAAAATTTTACGAGTTCTTTTTGAGCAGTGGCGTGCATTGCAGTGCCTATCTCGATAAATCACCTTAAGCCTGTTAATTACATTTTAGTGTGTGTGCCCTATAATTTAAGAAACTCACTAAATTATCATACCTACAACATAATATCTTCATAAAAACACGCGCGACAGTAGGCACTCGCCTGGTCGTCGGACGGCCTAGTCGGCTCCCGTATTATTCACACAGTCATTGTCATTGGTCTTTGTACGTTCAAGTTAATACGACGAAATGAAAAATAAGTACGCTGTCTCCGAAATTATTCACGGCCGTACTAGAAGAAATCTTCAGAAAGCTGGCAGCAGGCTGGGCAGAGAGGGGCATTATGGTTGCACATAGGAGATTATCCAATCTCCGTTTTACCATCTTCCGTTTCCGAGTTGACTCAGATGCTAGAAGATCTTAGCACGGCAAGCCTAGAGGTCGGAGTTCAAATGAACATGTTAAAGACCAAGTTGATGACGAATAGCGTGCATCTAAGGGTCACCGTGGTGGGTGGGGAGGTTGAATATGTTGATGAGTATCTCTATCTCGGCCAAGTAGTCTCTTTCCAGGTAAGACAAAATAAAGAAGTTGTAAGACTTACCGAAAATACCTGGAAGAGCGATTGGGCCATGAAAGATTCAATGAAAGGCGACCTTCCTCTATCGCTCAAGAGAAGACTCATGGACGTATGTATTCTTCCCATTCTCACATATGATTCTCAAACATGGTTTTTGACAATTCAGCAGAGGTCCACGCTTGAGGTTTGCTAGAGAGCTATGGAACGGAGTATTCTGGGTATGAAACTTGGGGACCGGGTTAAGAATACAACAATCCGTTCCATTACGAAACTTACTGATGTCACTCGGAAAGCTGCCACGTTTAAATGGAATTGGGCTGGACACATCTGCCGTATGTCAGACGATCAATGGGCCAAACTTACGACCCAGTGGGTCCCGCTTAGTGGCAAACGACATCGCGGCGGGCACAGACGAAGATGGCGGGATGAGCTGGACTCCTTTAATAAAGCTTGGTCCTTGTCAGCTTTGGACAGAGAGAGGTGGAAAGAGAGTAGGGAGGCCTTTGCCCAGCAGTGAGACGTTAAGAGCTGACAAAAAAAAATTGTTGATGGTATAATAATTACACAACAAATATAATATAAGTAACATACAGGTATTATTATAATATAGAATCTTCCGCATTTCAAAATGAGGTAAATTTTCATGTCGTTTGTTTTGTCTCGAATAAACACGTTTGTGACAAATTTATTTGTTCAAAACCTCATACATACTTTTCTTTTTAATATACAGTACAAAGTCGTTTACTCACAGCAGATTTGAAGAACAGCAAAGAAGAAATTCTAACCGAATTGACATAAGGTGCTCTAACAATTGTCTTACACGACCCACTAAATTGCAAATTCTTGGCAATTTTTGTAGAATCTTGATATTGCTGTCTATCGCATCTGGGTGCCTAATTTACAGCTATTCCAAGATTGTATAGAAATTGTTTTGTTTTTGTGTTTCATCTCTTTCTCAGTTAGTTTTTAATGTTAATCTAGCAGTTTGAGTACTTTATGCGGCCTACCCAAATGTCCTCTCTTTGGTCAATTAACTCAGCCTATCGCAGTCCACTGTTGGACATAGGCCTCTCCCAGACTGCACCACAACACTCTGTCTTCCGCCTTCCGCATCCAGTATATCCCAGCCACCTTTTAAGGTCATCGGTCCATCTAGCTGGGGGACGTCCCACACTACGTTTGCCGATACGCGGTCTCCATTCCAGAAATCGTCTGCTCCACCATCCATCGGTCCTTCGACAAACATGGCCAGCCAACTGCCACCTCTGCTTGATCACTCTACAAGCTATGTCGGTAATTCGGGTACTTTTCCGGATAAATTCGTTCCTGATTTTATCCTTCAAAGAAACTCCGAGCATAGCCCGCTCCAAAGCGGCCTTACATTTGTGGATCAGCCCAGCTGTCAGTGTCCACGTTTCGGCACCGTATGTCATCACGGGCAGGATGCACTGGTTGAAGACATTAGTCTTCAAGCATTGCGGAATAGGTGACGAAAAGACATGACGTAGTTTCCCAAACGCTGCCCAATCCAACTGGATCTGTCGGCTTCTTTCTCAAAGTTGTGTCTACCGAGCTGGATGTCTTGCTCTAGGTAAACATACTCCTTCACAACTTCGAGAAGCGACCCTTCAATGTGAATCCACATTGAAGGGTCGCTTCTCGGACTCGGCAAGACGTGAGAATTGCACATGACTTTCGTCTCGTCCAAATTCATGCCAAGGCCAACCCGCCGAGAAGCTCCACTTAGGCTGTGCAGCATCTGGTCTAACTGTTCCAGTGTCTCTGCCATTATGACGATGTCATCGGCAAACCGAAGGTGTGAGATGTATTTGCCGTTAATAGTGATACCCTGTCTAGTCCAGTCCAACGTCTTAAAGATGTCCTCCAACGCGTTGGTGACTAGTTTCTGAGATATTACGTCCTCCTGTCGCACCCCTCTGAGCGGTTGGATGGGAATTGTTTCCTTATCCTGGATCTGGACAGTCATCGTGGCAGCGTCATACAAACATCTCAACACCTCGATATGGCGCAAGTAAATTTGACATCGTTGCAGAGAGGCCAGAACTGCCCATATTTCGATGGAGTCGAAGGATTTCTCGCTGTCCACAAGCCATACACAGCGGTTGGTTGCACTCTTCAGTCTACAATTTTCCGAACAGTATGGATGTAGTCTACGGTACTGAAGCCTTTTTGAAAACCGGCTTGTTCTGGCGGCTGGAACTCGTCAAGTTTTCTGGCGAGACGATTCGTGACAACCCTTGAGAACAACTTGTAAACGTAGCTCGGAAGCGAGATGGGTCTATAGTTCTTCAGCAAGGTTTTGTCACCTTTTTTGAAGAACAGAATCACCGCACCTCTGCTCCACACCTCGGGTGTTGTACCCTCTTGGATGACGGAGTTGAAGAGACTCGCTAGCTAAGGAGCTCTGTCGTTATTCCGTCATCACCCGGTGCCTAGTTGTTCTTAAGCAGCTCGAGAGCCGTCCTAACCTCGCACTGGTCGATATCTGGGATTTCCTCCGTGTAGTGGCGCGTTATTTCGGCTCGGTGGTCACCTGCACTATGTTCCGCTGGTTTTGCCGTCCGCGTGTGTGCCCGTAAAAATCCTCAACTTCCTCGAGTATCTCGGACTTTGAAGTCACGATTCTGCCATCCGCAGTTCTTAATTGCGTCAGATGGGACCTCCGTAATTACTGAGCGAACACTTTCGACCCTCGGTTTTGCTCAATCGCGACCTTAATGTCGTGGGTGTTGGAGCACTGAAGGTCGCGTCGCGTCAGCTTTCGTATTTTGAGGTTTAAGGCCCTCTTTTCTGACGAAGACGGCTGCGTGGATGGCAATTCTCGTCTTTCCCTCATAAGTCCAAGAGTCTCCGAGGAAAGTTTGAACACCTTAATTTTTCACTGCGGCGAGAAAAGTCTGCGGGAGATGTCACGTAGTGCTTTGATCACCTCGTGCGTTGGCTTTTTCGTCAACAGTGCCTGAGGTTTCCAGCAGGGCAACTCGATTTTGAAGTTCCAGTTGGAACTTTTCGGATCCTAGAGCAGTTTGGAGCTGCGTAGGTCGGAGGGTAGGCCTCATCGTGCGGATGGCTTTCTTTGGTATTGTTCGTCAAATCGTTGAGCTCTTCAAGTTCTGAAGAAAGAAGAATTTCTTACCGTATTGACTTACGGTGCTCTAACAGTTGGCTTACACGAGCCACTAAATTGCGAATTCTTGGCAATTTCTGTACAATCTTGGAATTGCTGCATATTGCTATACTTTACTTTAATTCCAAGATTGTATAGGAATTGTTTTGTTTTTGTGTTTCATCTCTTTCTCAGTTCGTTTTTATTGTTAATCTGGCAGTTTGAGTACTTTATGCGGCCTACCCAAATGTCCTTTCGTTGGTATTGTTCATCAAATCGTTGAGTCCTCAAGTTCTGAGTTGAGCTGCATGATTTCTGATAAATGCGTGCACTGATTGGACAGGTCCACTCGATCTGTGTGGTTCTTTTCTCAATAGACCATTTCAGACACCAATCTACATGATGTGACCAAGATTATGTCTGGAGTTTAAAAGAGACTGTGACCTCTGAGTTTGTTTCGGCCTTTCTTCTCAGAGTAGTCAGATAGGAGACTTCATCTAGTTTAAAAAAAAATATGACTGACTTGTAAAAGTGTTTGCACAAACCTACTTACAGAAATAAAATAATTTAATAATGTATAATATTTTTACCCCAACTAAACGCCCGTAAGTAACGAGTACCTCGATAGTCAAACCCACTTATTCGGCCGATAACGAGTACTAATAGAATGGCCGAATATTGCCGAGTACCTAGTAATAAATGAGAAGCGACCTGTTCCTTGCTAGTTGCCGTGGAAATGGGCTGAATGTAAACGGGGTAAAACTTTTAAATATCCACAGACCATAGGATCAATGAGACAAAATTAACAATGTATTCATTATTAAATAATTAAAATGATAGGTTACGCGCCGATGAGATGTATACATAAAAAGAAAAAGTTAAATTTGACACAATCACATGAATATAAAAGTAGGCAGATCATCACAACGAATCATTCACAATTACAACAAACAACACTGTCGGAAAAAATATGCACTCTCGAACGATACGGCAGTGGCTTGTGCCAGGGACGGGGCGCGCGGGCGACGGAGCGATGGTCAGCGGGAAAAGTTCTTAAGAATAACGTTAGTAATTAACCTGTAACGTTTCACCTGTAACGTTATTACAAGCGGATAAGCATAATGTTACTGATACCTATAACGTTACTAATAATTTTGTTCCACGAAAATGATTTTCTATAACGTTTTTTTTTGTAACGTTATTTTTATTTTTAGATCTTAGTATCGCTACAAATTTTGAAACGTTGTATGAGAACATTAAGGGTAACGGAACAAAATTTATTTCGTTTTCAAGTCCCTGGCGAGAACGACGTGGCGCCCCTCAAGCCACTCCTCAAAGAGGGGACTTACCGCCGCAAAAGCTTCAAGGCTTGCAGTTGCGACATAGCAGATAAAAATATTGGATTCTATAGCATAGTAAGACAATGTCAGATTTGATGATAAGAACCTACTCATAGAGTTATAGATGTTTTATCTCACGAAGGCGGGTTGATCTTGATTGTTTGTGTAGAGTAAGTCTCTATTGCTTCAAAAAGGTGTCCTTTTACAATTGAAAATCGCTTAGACCCATTTGCACGTGCATAGGTTATCCTAAATAACTCGGAGTTAGCAGCTAACTGCTTCAGCTGACGTAGATTCAATTTTCATTTTACAAAAGAGGGCAATCCGCGAAATCTTAATGGGGCGTCGCGAGTCCAAATTAAATGAAATTGATATAGTTCTCTGCCTTCTCTATATATCTGAGAAAATATCTTGTATGTTCGCGAAAAGTGAGGTCTTTTCAAAAAAAGATGCGATTTACACAATCTAAGAACACGTAGTAAAGACGAAATTAAAACTAGCAAGTCGTCTATTAAAACAAAGTCGGGTTAGTTAGATTTTATGATCTTTTATTTTTTGGATTCGTCTCCGCCCCGAATAGCAGAATAAATATTACAACAAGGGAAAAATACACGAAAAAAAAAATTGGACAATTCATTTTCTCATAAAATTTTCGTGTCAGTTTGAAAATGTTTTATGCCTTCGAAGTACTAAGTTGTCATAACACAGTAGGAGCTACGTAATACAGGTATGTCCGTTAGAAAACGCTTTATGCCTTCGAAGTACTAGGTTTTTATAACTTAGTATATCATGCGCAATGACACAATATGTATTGCTGATAGGTTAACACAATATTTATTGATTCTGAGGCGGTACGAAGTTCGCTGGGTCAGCTAGTTTCTAATCAACAGTATCCACTTCTATAACAATTTTCCAAAGTCGGTTACAGAACTTAGCGATGGAAAGATTAAAACTCACATCAAACGTGTCCTTATCAAAAAATCATATTATAAGATAAAATACTACTTTGAAGACAGGGAAGTTTGGAATTATTTCCATCTACACATGTGGCTTCCCTGACCCTCATTATCAGCATAATTATCTGAAATTCTGTTAACTGCTCCCAAATTGCAATGTAAATTTTTACTCTTTTTATTGTTTCAATGTCTGACATATTCTCGTCATTATTTGACACTGTTCATCAATTCTAATATCGACTATTTATTGTGATTGTATGTCGTGTTGCTCATTTTATTTACATATTGTGAATGAGAGGACCTTGTAAGCCTTGCTGACTGTAGATTTGTAGACGATTTTCTTACTGCATTTTCATTCCTCTTAGTACCTGGTAATTATTGACAGGCCTGCACTATCCTCCCATACCTATTATCACTGTAATTTGAAAACATTGTAAAAGCCAGTTATTTTAAAATGAGTAACCGTGGAGTTTCTTGCCGGCTCTTCTCAATAGGAAGCGACAAATTGGAAGCGTGCACCTAGCTTCTGACGTTTTATAAGTGCCCATGCAGTTTAATGTGAAATAAAATATTTTGATTTTGATATTGAACTCCGGGTTAATTGACCAACTCGTCTTGTGCCACCAAGAGTTAGAGATAAGACTCGAGTTAAACTTTTAAATATTTAACCACAGCAATGTGGGAGTATGGGAGAGTTAAGTCGCTAAAGTCAAAGTTAGTGCTAGTAATTAATGACAAAATAGAATGACGTTATGAAGTTGATAATTTATTTTGTATCTTATATTGGTCGATGTTGTAATAAGTGAAAATTCATGAGGTACTTAGTTTACCTATCAGCATCAGAAGGTAATATATTCATGAACTTATTTAAAAATAAATACAAATTATAAAAAGCCTAAAACATATTTTTCCATAGCTGACGTTCATCAATCATCATCATTTCAGCCGGAAGACGTCCACTGCTGGACATAAGCCTCCCCCAATTTGAAGGGGCTTGCCATAATCGCCACGCTTGGCAAGCGGGTTGACGATCGCAGTATGGTGGTAAAATGCATAGAGAACGCTGCTCCCATTTTCTAGTAAGTATGGGATGGTGCTATTCTTTACGTCCGGCACCACACGGAAACGTTCAACAATAAATAAACTAAATTTCCATGAAAACCAAGTACCTACCAGTATTGGCCGAGCAGCCATAATACACACAGATACATTTGTGTACGTGCATCCACGAAACACACACAATAAATTACCAGCGACCCTCCTGCGTAAGACAAAACATCTTTCTACTATTTTCGAATCAAAACAAAGACGCATGTATCGAATTAAGTGATAATAAAATGAAAAATCCTTTGCCTTAAGACTATGCAAGTAAAATAATCTTTGATTAATTTTGATATTTATTTAAAATCAGAAGCCAAGTCTAAATGTATTAGCGATAACGAACATGGAAAAGTAAAAAGTTTAGTTAATTGTTATATGCCAGTACCGAAAAGCCTGTCAATCCTGTTCAAAGTTGTTGTACAATTTCCAAACGGTTTAAAAACTATTGCCACTTGTCCTTCATATAGTGCCTTGCTAGGCAGCTTGGCTCTAAAAGGAAGATGCCTAGTTAGCAGTACGTAAAATAAGAATGCTTTTGATTACGATGAGGACAAAAAACAGACTAAAGAAAAGCTTATACTTGGACACAGAACATTAATCGGTCTTAATACAAAACAAGGTTTTTCTTTAGGTTTGTTAATAGAAATAGAGAAACAGTTCTTTTTACAAAACGGACAAATTAGTCTAAATCGAAATAAAGTGATTTGCAAAAAATGGCTCGGAGCATTAGGCTAGAACTACAGTTAGATCGCGTTTTGTAATAAGTCGGTATTGTATAACATCGAAAATTGTGAGTCTAATTGTCATGGAGGTTGAAGCCGTGGCGATGGGCCAATTGCCTGCTATCGTAATTTAACTGCCCGGTTCCTATTACAACAACAAATCATTTTGCTTATCAATGGTGTTTTATTGCGCATTTATGGCTAAGATAAGCTAAGCCTATTTTACCTGTGAAGGCTGTTTATTTATTGGAGGGTCTAAAATGCTAAGTTAAGCTTTTACCTAAATGCAACAGGGTAATGCCCATTTTCATTATCAGTCGGTGATACGTAAAGGAAAATCCGTTGTTGGATTTTCAACGCACCGCGTCGAAACTTTAGATTGTTAGCACCAGATTAGATAATTGAATTGTCGTGTATTTTGATTAAATATGTTAATATTAAAAAAATGTTATCACAGCCACATGTTGATAATTAACAAAACGTTAATTATGCGTCAAATTATAGATAAATTCTAGTATTTTCAAAATGGCACCAACATTTTTATCGTCTTTCAAACGAATAAATAATATTTTATCAGAGTTTTGTATTTTCGGGAAAACGTGATAAAGATTTGCAATATACCTACTGGACAACCAGAAGAGAAAATTACTATCGCTTAAATTCAAAAGACAAAATCGCAGACCAACTTGATAAATGAGTACTATATTTATAGGGAACATCCCGAAGGTCAAATATACTGTTCTCACACCATGATTGAAGATAACATCTCAATCACACTCTATCTTGATATATAGGAATCCAAGTAGACAAACGATTTCTACTCCGTCGCTGATACAACATACATCCCATAGGGGTGGGCAGAAACTATAGAACGCAACCTGTTACGATGCCTAAATACTGCTTTTGTTTCGTTTATGTTCATACATCAGAGGGGCAATTATCGTAGTTTTAAAAACATTCACAGTCATCTCAGTCTCAATTTGTCAAAAAATCCGCGAGTTTCAGTTGCCTGTGTGCCAGGGGCCATGGTATCTCTTTCGAACAACCCGCAACCCTGGCAGATAGAAGAACGGTTTACATTTATAATTACAACAACTTGCAACCGGCGACCTCTCTGCAGAACATCACCAACATTGTCACTATATCTGACACAACAATTGACAGATAATAACTTTATCTTGCAGGTTTCCATACAGCAAATGAATCAACTGACCCAATTTACAAGGGGTCACCGATGTGGAGGAGTTCTAATAACATTACGGCATGTATTGACAACAGCTTCTTGCACTGCCGCATCCGCCTCTGGGTAAGTAATAAATAGTTACGAGAGTTCAGTGACATTTTTGACGTTTACATGCCTCTTAACTTTAAGCAACGTTTGTAAATAAACCCAATTTTCTTGTAAAAAAAAATAGAATTCATTCAAGCTGTATTTTTTAAAATGTTTCATTCTGAAAGGTAACCACGTCGCGAATAGCTGTCATAGGTTTATATCGTTGTTTTATATACCAGCATCTTAAAATAAAACTCTGAAATATCGCTCAGTAAAAAATCATTTTGGAATAACTAGTATCTGGACAATGAACATTTCACATTTAGGTTTAAAACAACACATGGAAACCATCCATTTTTCTTTTTAAATAGAAATAGATGGTGGGTAATTCCCCTCATTCTGTTATTATGATTAATTAAAAAATAAAATGATCTTTATTTCGGATGAGTTACGAGTACATCCACAGTGGGTTAGTAATTAAAGAATCTTATTTAGATCCATGTTAGTAAACCTTAATATTTAGTAACAAGAGAGTCGTACCTCCCTACTATAGTCTGTCTGTGTAACTATAATCAATATTAATTTTTATTTAGTAACATTGATACATTAATTACAACAGCGAAATATTTCACAGCTATTAGCGATCGTCTTTTGTTTCCATAACATATCGTCACACCTATTTTCCTGAAGGCTTAGATGGAGATGCCCCTATTGTAACACCCACATTTTGCCAGTTACGTGTGTTTTTTCCTAATAAACTAACTATTTATCTAGCCATTATTCAATAATACTAATGCAATTGACTGTTCTATTCTCAATTACCTTACAACTAAGCTACGTCGATGACAAAACTGAGTTCGTAGTAATAAATCTTGTAACGTCTCTAATAAACTTAGCGAAGATTCTGATAACTTATCTGATTAACTTACGTATATCTGTTTCTACTTGTTTAGGCGTACACTTATCTCATACATTAGATTAGTATGTTGTACTCCAATGTTACATTAACTGATAAGGAATCAAACTATTTTATACCTACTCTTACATTTTCCTGTTTTCGATGTCCTTTCTTTCCGTCTTTCGAGTTATATAACTTTTTATTTACATTTTTATTTTATTTTCTTTATTTTGGAAGGCTTACAAACTAATAACATTATAACAATAATATCTAACTAAACTAGGTTTTGCCAGTGGCTTCGCCAGCGCGGAAATTCTTCATCCTCTTTTTAACTACCTTTTAGGGGTTGGATTTCGAAAAAATCCTTCCTTATTACTTGTCTACATTATAAAGGGAATCTCTGTGCAAAATTTCAGCCTTCTAGATCCAAGGGTTTGGGCTGGGCGTTTTTTTTTTCTTTTGGGATATCATCAAATAACTTCTCCCGCTCTGGGTGGAGCAGGAGGGCGTGTCAGACTTTTACTGACTAAAATCCACCCGTGTGGACTGGGCGTTGATGAGTCAATCAGTCAGTCAGGACTTTTCTTTTTATTTATGTAGACTGCTATTTACTGCAGATAAAATCAATAAATTATTACTCAAATTATTACATACATAAATTCACGCATTTTTCCCATGGGGTCGGGCAGAAACTAGAGAACATCACCTGCTACGATCGTCACATACTCGTTTTGCTTCGTTTATATCCAACATCAACATCAGAGGGGCAATTCTACTAATTTTAAGAACGTTCACAGTCTGATCTCAGTGTCAATCTGTCAAAAATACCTGGATTTTTCATACATTTTTGACATTTGCTTGTCGCTGAGATGACACTGCGACTAGATTTTGAACGGTTTTAATTACGAGAATTGGCCTTCTGGTCATACACACACAGCAAACCTGACTTTTCTGTGAATTATCTATTTATTTCATTCGTATTTTTCAACAACTGTTTGTTATGTTGTGTTTTCTCAAGTCAACCAGTCTCGAGGATACGTACCTACCATTATATCTAAGTTTGTAAATATATTGTTGTATGTTGCAGGACAAACCCATTGCCAATAATTCCGGGTCAATTCAGGGTGTTTGCTGGTGCAGTCGTTCTTACCAACGACACTTCTCCAGAACGATTTCGGGTCGTATTAAACGTCACTGTACACCCCAGTTACACTGGATATCCTGCTTATGCGAACGATATTGCTATTCTTACTGTAAGTATTTAAAATATAATATTAAAAAAAACAAATGAAAAAATCTCAGTCTACATAAGTTACGATGCCGCTCATCTGTAACGTATAATTTTCTAGACAATGGACCAGTACATCCTGACTTCTTATTCTATTGAACCTCTTTAATATGTTAGGTCAGCGTAAGATGAAAATGTTACCAAGGACACGACGTGCGGTCGACTGTACATGATTCGGGCGCTATGCGCCATCATGAATGCGTTTTGTTTTAAAATAGTGATGTGCTACAACGACAATACTAATGTGCTACCGATATTCTTAACACATCAGAACGTCGTACCAAAACCATCATAGGTATTACATAGATGGTATGACAATGGTAAAAGATCAATTTGGACCCTGTCGGGCACAGCAATAATTAATATAAAAATAAATAGTAACATATTTATTGTTGTTCATTTCAGCTCGAAAATCCCTTCAACAACACGGTAGTAACTCCTCTGACAGTGCCACCCGAATCCTTCCGGCCCGCCGAAGACGCGCAGTGTGTTGTTGTTGGATGGGGAAGTGAAAATTCGACCTCTAGTGTAAGTCTTGTACCTAATATCTAATGATATTTTGAATGATTTATTTTTGAAGTAAGTATGTTAAAAGCCAGATAGATGCCACACTTTTTCAAATCACTCTATATCTCTCAGTACAAAAAGCAAAATATTTTATTTTTAAAACTGGCCGATACTTTGGTTTTTTATCTACTTCATGAAAAGTAAAAAAAACCATTAGGTATCTATAATAATTCCAGAATATTAGCGATTTTTGCAGACCTCTAAATTAAGGGACATATATCCCACATCGGGGATAGTTGCTTTATCCATAATTATGTATTACGTTGAGGATAGATGCCCCGCCGAGAAACAAGACATGTATCCCTCAAAAATTTGATCGCATTTTGGCTTCCCATGCAATCGCACTGAGACATGCGATACGCTCAACTTAGTGGTAGCTGGAGAGTATATTGATAGATTAATAAATTAGCATGCGATTCATCCGCGTAACTAGAGTAATTACAATCGGGGCAACTATACCCCTGAGGCAACCATCAAGATTTTTAATAAACTTAGCTAGGTATATCTATTGTTGTATTGACAATACTTCAGAACTCGAAGATAATAAACTGTAAAAGAAGGTTCCAGGTTTATCAAATAAACGACTAGGATAGGTCTTGTTCACCACTTCCTGACACCCTGGGCGACTTGAATCAATTCTATTTTAATGTAAATGTTGACGTTCAAAAGTGTTAATTTATTTGAAATAAATGCTTTGACTTTGACTTTGACCTGATAAGATCCGGTTAAGTTATCCGGTATAAGATAAACATAACAAAACATAGCACGCCTATAATCCCCAAAGGGTTAGTCAGAGGTATATCTAGAATGCACCCCCATTTGAGCAGTTAGGTTTATGTCCCATGTAATAGAGGGTGAGCATAGGCTCACCCTTTACGGAACGGAATTTAAAATTTAAATTATTCGAAATTGTCAGCCGGAACCTGTGTTCCGGCTGATAATTTCTTGCAAATTCCGTTTAATATTTAAATTTGTCAGGTAGATTCCAATGTCAACGCAAGACCCAAACGCAATAATGTATTTATAAACAACAACAATTTATTTATAAACAACAATAATTTATTATTTCCTCAGGCGAGCGTAAATCTGAGGTATGCAAGAAAGTATATCTCCAGTCAAAACATTTGCGCTATCCAATACAATCTGGTGGAAGGAGGCGCTAACATTTTACCGTCTATGCTTTGTGCGTCGTCCTTCGACATTATATCTACTGGATGCAATGTAAGTACTAACATTAAATATATACATAACATTCTACCACGTTTTTTATTACAATTTCATAGATTCTGTCTTTGTCAGTCAAAGCCCAAAAGTTTGACAACCAGTCTTACAAAGGGTTAAGAGTCGATACCCTTTAACTAACTGTTACCCAGTAACTGGGTTGTGGTGGTTAGATAGTCAGTCACTACACAAAATACTGGTATTTAGCTGTATCCGGTCAGATTGAAAGCCGACCCAAACACGGTTTGGAAAAGTGTGGGAAATCACCAAATAACTTATCCCGCTATGGGCGGAGCGGAAGAACGTGTCAGACTTTTACTGGCTAAAACTCACCCGTGTTCCTTCAGTTGCCTGTGTGCCAGGCTCCACGGTATCTCTTTTGAACAACCTGCACCCCTGGCAGGCATCGGCACTTGCAGACCCCACCAGTTGGTGCTGACATCTTTTTGATGCGCACGTGGAACACAACGCGCCGTTGACCCGGGCTTGTGTCTTACCGGATGGCGAGCTACCCATCAATCGCCGTCCACAAGCCCGCGCCTACGGTGGCCGGGAATCGGCCTGGAATTCCCAACGCCCAGGGCGTCTCCTGCGGCGACTAGGGCCGTGAGTGCACATAGATTGCCTCTCCCTCACGTGCACCGCCTCCCTTTTCTCGAGCATTACTGCTTCGCTGAAGGAGGTGACGGCTTTTCATGCACTCTCGCTCCGTACCATGGACTGGACCAGGGCCTGCGCGAGAGATCGCCGCCGCCGATCACCACCACTAGGTCAAGGCGGCGCTCTGCCCATACTTCCACCGACCGGCATACCTCCGGCAGACCTCCACCGTATGCTCTACCGTGTCCAAGACTAAGCAGATGGTGCTGACTTACCTTTATTGTAGCTCAAAAGACTTGCAACTAGCATGTAACTAGCATTGCTGTTTTGAAATCTTTTAAAAAAGAGTGAAGGATGAAAGAGCACGCTTATTCCGTGTCATTTATATACCTATTAGCCACCCACCCCGCTTCGCTCGAGCGCCATCTACCGGGTCCAAAACTATTCTATTTTTTAAGCCTGAACCTTCCATATTAATCACAAATTATCATTTCATTGAAATCGGCTGGCTTCTGAACTTTTATAATATTAAGATAAATCCAAGATCGAAATAGGTATTGTTATAATGTTGGATGTTGTGAAGAGCAAATCTCACGGATTTGTCTTGTCGGCCTTATTTTATGCCAATTATTTGAGGATCAGCATCCTCCGAAAATGTGACGTGTGTTGTGGGCGTATCGCTAAGAAATAAAACCTACGCTTACTTTTGTCTTCTAGAGCCTTTTTCATGCATCCTTTTGGTTCATATTTATTATTGCTTTCAAAATCCTAGTTGTTCCTATAATTTTATAGGATATTTTTTTCTGATTCACGTCTTTTATTGTTTGTACATAGATTTATCAAACACTAGCTTTTGACCGCGGCCCTGCTCGCGTGGATGTCCGTTATCGCGTAAAAAAGTAGTCTATGTCCTTTTCTATATCCCAGACTATATGTCTGCCAAATTTAATGACGATCAGTTCAAAGGTTTAGGCGTGAAAGCGTAACAGATAGACAGAAAAAGTTACTTGCGCATTTCAAATATTAGAAGGGATTAAAGAACGTGAATCACTCATGATAATATTGTAAAATGTGCCCTTTTTACCCGACTGCGCCAGAAGGAGGGTTATGTTTTTCGAGTGTATGTATGTATTTAAGTAATAAAGATCTTTACTGTTAAATTTAAGATGATGCCTCCGACTGCATGAGACTGCTTATAGTATTCAGTCTAATAGTGGTCCTTTTAAAAACAGTTTCTTGTTTCCATCTTTTTAAATTAAACTCACTTTTTAGGCAGTCGGGTTTTTTGATTTTGTAAATTATTTCTTTTATGAATGTTGCAACTTCTGAGTTCAGCTCCCATCCACCATTTTTAATATTAATCTGTAATTTATTTTTAGGTTTTAGTCTTATTGTGATTAGGTATTGTCAGCGGCTTGGCCCGCGTGGGGTTCGGAAATAATCCTAATTCGGAATTTTTTAAAATACATGATGTGTTTATCCAGGTTATAAATTGTCTGTATGCCAAATATCATCCAAATCGCTTTGGCCATTTCTGCGTGATTGAGTAACAAATATCCAAACGCAAGAACTTTCACATTTATAATATTAATAGGATTGTTATTAACAATTATACTGTTTTAACAGGGTGACTTTGGAAACGGATTAGTCTGCAACGGAGGACTGGCGGGGATTCTTTCAATGAGCAACAACTGCTCACCTAGTTCGTTCCCTGAAGTGTATACCCGGATCTCTAACTACACCACGTGGATAAGCAGCGTAACTGGAGGAGCCTCTACCTTCAATCCAGGATTTGCTGTACTAGTTATGTTAACTGTAGTCCAACTTATAACAGCTAAGATCATTAGCTGAGGATTTAAGTTGATTCTACACAAAAACGTTTTACTATTTATTCCACTATTCTTGTTATTGCGTACAAGAATAATGGAAAAAAAGAAATAGTAAGTAAAAAAGTTACTGTTGTCACCGAGCTCTTCTATAATAGCAATTATTTTATGTGAGACATGTTTATAAAAGTTTTTTTGTTTTATTAGCAGGTAAGTAAATGTTCGCCCTCTATTATTTGTTTGACCCAGTTGACACTGACAATAGATGTAGTCACTGGCTATTTCCGTAAGTACCTGTATATTTGTATAAGTTTTAAATAAATAAATATTAATGCTATTATTTCGATTTTGTGTTTAATTCCCTGTATGCTTAGAGTGTTCGTGTGCCTGTCTAAATTAATGTATATTACAAGCCTTTGATAGCAATATCACGCTTGACAACACGCCTGTAAACATTTGAATATTCAATTACTACGGATTAGTTGTTACGAAATAAATTAAATAATTTGTTTTGTATCCATAACTTAATTTTTAATACATATTATTTCGGGCTATTTATAAATGTACAGAGGCCAGCACATCAAGCTACCCCAATCTGTCAAATTTCTTTGATAGGTTTTCAACTTTATTCCAAAGGAATAAGGTTTATGTTCAATTGGGAAAATTTGACAGTTTGGGATAGCTTGACCTGCTGGTGACTGTACAGCAGCCTGAAACAATAGGTTTGACAAATATGAATGTCTAGATAAAAAAAATACCAATCTCTATTTCGGCCAGTTAAAATAAACCTACACATCAACCAAAAAAAGACTGGAAACGCGTTTCAGAGACTACACTTATCGCACTTGGCACTTCATTAAGGAGTTGACAGGCATTTCGCTAGTAGGTAACTCTTCAAACATTCCACCAGTAATTTGTAGAAAATATACGAAAGTTATCGCCCATTAAGGTAAGCGCGTTTGAGGTCCAATTTACTTGCAAAGTAACTAAAAGGTTAAGGGTGTTATAAATTTTGAGCACGTTCATTAAGGCCGCACGGATCCCCCGCCCCGGCTTTTAGCTTGCGACACATGTCGGAATTTCGTAATAAGATTTCCTTAATTTAAGATCTCAAACATACCTACGTAGATTCATTGACGGAATTCCAGAATCAACACCTGTTAGTGGAATAAGCTACGTAAACTCCGCGGTAATTCATTGTATTGGAAATTTGGAACATAGCTAGACAGGATATTAAATTAATGAAATCATATTTACCTCTTGAAATTATAATATTGGGTTGAATAGCTGAAATTCTCTTTGAAATTTGCTTTATTTGTTACATGGCGGTATTTCGCCTTTATGTCCTTGTTAGTAGGTATACAATTTGATAATCCAAATTGTATTTTGTGGAGGAGTAATAGCATGACAGCATGAAATTGATTCATATTTATTATCATCTTACATAATCGTAAACAGAAGAAATTTGAATTATCGTGTACGTTTAATAACTTCTAACTAGACGATCTTTTCATGGACGTGAACATCCACGTCCATAAAATGTATGGGAATACGTGTACACTTTAACGTGGACCGAAAATGGATTTATAGCCGAAAACGCAAACGATAACGAAGCTTCGGCTTTAATATTATGTTTCGACCGAAAAGAAAACACAAACGAAAATGATTTAAACATTAAAACAAATAAATGTTTTTGCTGTATTAGCAAGTGAAAAACAAACACAAAATAAATTCGCTTTACAAGTACCTATTAAACAAAATCGCGTCCGTTCGTGTCGTCACTTGATATTGCCGAGCCTTATGAGGTAGGCCGAATGACGCGCGACTATTCACAAACTTCTGATTTATAGCCAAAATCGAAAATATGGCCATCCCTGTGTTACCGTGATGCCGTAGACGGCCACGATTTTTTTTTTTTTGGGTGTGAAATCATCAAATAACTTCTCCCGCTCTGGGTGGAGCAGGAGGGCGTGTCAGACTTTTACTGACGAAAACCCACCCGTGTTCCTTCAGTAGCCCGTATGCCAGGGGCTGTGGTGTCTCTTTCGAACAAACCCGCACCCCTGGCAGGCATCGACCCTTGCGGGTCCCATCACTTTTTGTGCTGACATCTCTTTGAGGCGCGCGTGGAACACAACGCGCCGTCGACTTGGGCTTGGTCCTTACCGGACAGCGAGCTACCCATTACTCGCCGTCCGCAAGCCCTTGCCTACGGTGGCCGGAAATCGGCCTGGGATTCCCGACGCCCAGGGCGTCTTCGTATCCTGCGGCGGCTAGGGTCGTGAGGGCGCATATGCTGCCTCTCCCTTACGTGCGCCGCCTCCCTCTTCGCGAGCATCACTGGTTCGCTGAAGGAGGTGACGGCTCCCCATGCCCTCTCGCTCCGTACCATGGCCTGGACCAGGGCCGGACGCGAGAGATCGCCGCCGCCGATCGCCTCCACGAGGACACGGCGGTGCTCCACCCAAGCAGGGCAGACCGCCACCGTGTGCTCCACCGTGTCCTCAGGGCGATCTTCGCAGTGGAAACACCCGGGCATTTCCTCCCGCCCAATCCGAAACAGGAACCTCCCGAAACAACCGTGTCCGGTGAGGACCTGCGTCAGGCGGAAGGTGAGGACGCCATGCCGCCTCTCAAACCAGGAGTGGTTTGAGAGGCGGCATGGAGTCAAAGAGGGGACTTACCGCCGCAATCGTGGCATGCCCAGCACTGGGTTGCGACAATGTCTCTCTCCATGTCACCATGAGATCCCGCCGAAGCTCTGTCCGCTGTGCCGCGATTTCCTGCGGAAGCGGAGTTACGCCCCGGCGTTTGGCCTCCTCGCGCCACTCCCATATTTGCGCGAGGACCTTTGCCTCCAGATCCCATGGCGATAATCCGGCAAGGAAGCCCGCCGCCTCGCCGGAGATCGTGCGATATCCCCGGATCATCCTGATCGCCATGACCCTATGGGACGCCCTCAACTTGCGAGCTGGTTGGCGCCTCAATGTAGGCGCCCACACCGGCGCCCCGTATAGGGCCATGGACCGCACGATCCCCGCGTAGAGCCTCCGGCAGGAGGTGTTTGGCCCCCCTAGATTGGGCAAGAGCCGCTTCAACGCAGCCCCGGCCCGCTCCAGTCTGGGAGCAAAACGGCGGAAATGCTCCGCGAAGTTCCACCGGCTGTCGAGGACGAGTCCCAAGTACTTCATCGTCGACTCGACGCCGATGTGAACCCCTCCCACCGTTATCTGGGAACCCGTCGGTGGCGCATTCCGAGGACCATGAAACCACATGGCCTCGGACTTGTGCAATGCCACCTCGAGTCCCAGTTGCCGGATCCTATCGACGATTGTCGCAACCCCTTGTGTCGCTAAGTCGGCCGCCGCCTGGTACGACCTCCCTTGCGCCAGGACCAGCGTGTCGTCAGCGTAGCAAACTACACTGACGCCGCTAGGGAGGTCGGCGCGCAGCACCCAGTCGTACCCGATGTCCCACAGATGCGGCCCCAGGACCGATCCCTGTGGGACACCGCACGACATCTCTCGCCGGTTCCACTCTCCGAGGTGACCGGGGTAGATGACGGCCCTGTCCGTCAAATAGGCCTCGACCACACGACAGAGGTAGGTCGGCATCCGGTGATACCGGAGTGCCTCCCTTATGCAACTCCAGGGCAGGGTGTTGAAGGCATTGGCGATGTCTAATGACACCGCCAAGACGACCCCACCCCGGGCCACAGCATCCCCCGTCGTGAGGGCTCGCACGCGCATGATGGCATCCACCGTAGAGCGCCCCCTGCGGAAACCAAACTGGCTCTCCGCCAAATCCGACCCCACCCGCACCAGCCGCCCGACGAGGCGGTCTGCAATAACTCTCTCAAAGAGCTTGCCCACCTCGTCGAGCAGCACAATGGGCCGGTAAGCGGACGGAGAGTCCGCTGGGCGCCCCGGCTTCTTAATGACGACCAGTTTCGCCGTCTTCCAGCGAAGTGGGAACTGGCCCTCCTCCAAGCATGCGCTTAGGAGCCCTCTTAGTCGAGGCCCGAGAGCCTGCAAGGCCAGGACCCAGGCTTTGCCGGGCAAGCCGTCGGGTCTTGGGGCGGTATTCTTGGCATTCAGCCTACGCATCGCCTCTCTCTACCTCGGTCACCTCTGGAGAGTCGTCATCGTCGTCGTCGGTGTGGTCCGCATCGGGCACCGCAGGAGGCGGAGCCATAGGCGGGGGAGCGTGCTCCCCTCGTGAGGGGAACAGAGCGCTCACCACGTCCTGCACGAGATGAGGCCGGAGACTCTGCGTCAGCGGGGAGCCCACGGGCGGATTTTATCCCGCACCGTTTTGTAGTGGCGTCCCCACGGGTCTCTGTTCAGAGTCTCCAGCGACTCCTCGCGGGCCACTACTCTGGCCCGCAGGATCTCATCTCGGAGTAGAAGGCCACGATGATACCGTCACTTTAGACATTATGAAAATGCGCACAATGTTGGCCTTCTTGTAGCTTTTTACCCGAGAAAGCTTTAAGAAGGCCTTTCTTTCTTTCTTTACGAGTTTCTCGTAAAACATACATTTATTACCTGGTCATTTAATTAATGGTGTAAGTAGTGACATTTGTTGAAGGCACTGTGATTGTTCTGTGACTGTTGAGTGATTGAAATAAACATTAAAACTATATCACAGGAACACTATTTGAGCCAATAAATTATCTCATAACATAATGTAGATTCATCAAACCCCTCTTAAAACCAAGATACACAACAAAATGCATGTCAATCTTTCTCAAAGGTTTTAGAATAGACATCAATATCCATTTGGATCGGAACTGAGCAGTCGTCGGCATCTGTGGATATGCTCCGTTGCCAGAGCTACGCTAAGGGAGCATGGTTTATGAACCAGAAACATAAAAGTAACGAGGCTATTAAGTCCGACCCGTTGCACTCGGTCAAACGTGGCTTTATTTGAATGTTTTAAGCATTTTTTCCTCACCTTTTAAGAGCGATGAATTTGTAAACGCATTCACTATCATTTTGATATTCTACCAATAAGCGCCTTGTAAAATCAAAAGTCGTTTATTCTAACTAGGCTGAGAGTAGGCACTTTTTAAATGTCAAAATTAAATAATAAAGTTCCAGGAACGGTCGCCCTTCACCACTTCTTAGTGCTTTAGCTGGGAAGAAGAAGTGGCGGAACAAACTCCCCAGCAGCACAGGTGTCTGTTCAGTTAGAAGAACTTGTTCTATAAGTACAATAGTAGGTAAGTAATGAACATCCGTTCCGTAAGAACAGCACCATCCCATTTCTTCCCATGGGTGTCGTAGAAGGCGACTAAGGGACTTACTAGAGAATGCGCAGCGGCATTCTCTATGCATTTGACCACCATACTGCGATCGACCACCCGCCTGCCAAGCGTGGCGATTATGGCAAATCCCCCTTTTGGGGGAAGCTTGTATCCAGCAGTGGACTCTTTCGGCTGATATGGTGATAATGAATGAACATTACGAAACAACACATTAAATTAATATTGGCACACGCCAATATACCAATAAAACATTGAAAACTATACTCAAGTAGAAATAAACAATAAAACAAAAACGTTAACAGAGCTTATAACCAAAATAAAAGCCTCCGGGCATAAAGGGCGTGCTCGTTTAATGCAATGCTGCATTTTAATCATTTGGCTATAAAAAAATGTTTATCTAGAACCTTCGGAGTGAAGTAAATATTAAACAGTTAACACCATTAACAACATCTGATCATCTTGATTATGTTTACAATGTTAAGTTTGCAGCTTATTTATTAGCTTTAACGGGAGCAAAAATATTGCAGTTCTTAATCATAAATTTTCCATCGTAATTTGCAATAAAATGTATTTCTATTTAGTTTTACGATCTGCTCGTTTGTTTTCACTATATCTGTGCTGTATAAAATTTATAGTCTTGGCAATACTAATATTAATTTAAAACATTAATAATACATTATCGTCAACGATGTTTACTTAGAAACAAGGCCTGACTTAGAGATGATTAGGTATAAAATATCCCCATCAATGAATATTCAAGTTATCCTGTTACCAGTGTCATTAGCTAGAATATTTCACCGAGCGTTATAAATTATATGAATTAATTAGTGGAAATACTGATAGCTACAGGTGCTGGTGACACAATTATGAATACAATGGTGAACGTTATCACTGCGTCCGACAACACTTTAACTACCCCAGCGGAAGCTGATAAAATATTGTATAATCAGCGACTGGGTAAGACAGCCGCATTTACCTTTAAACACAACATTTCCCTCTCCGGGAGGTAATTCCGCCTAAACAAAGCTAGCGTTGATTCGCTTCCCTCTTGAAGGAATCTGCAAATCTCCGCCACGGTAAGACTCCCGTTCACTCCCGGGAAATAAAAGATTACTCTATGTGAATAACTCTTCGAAGCTCGAGTCGGCGATGTTTTTCAACAGGCACGATAATCTCTTCCATTATTCTTTTAGTGAATTTACTTTGTTGGTATTGCGTTTGAATTCATGAGTTGATGCTTTAAGGTTTTATCTAATTGTGCTAATAAATCATGAGTTTTGTTGGCGGTTGACAAAATGTTGTACTTAAAGCAGATTTTCAAGTATCAGATAACTGAAGAATAAATAAGGCAGTTTGACGTAATTTTTTTCTTCACAAAAGCTGTCTAATCACAGTTTTTATTGATGAGATAAAAATTATATGGAGATGGAAAAACTGCCCTCAATTTTGTGACAACTCAAATAACCATTAAAATGTACATACAATAAGCTAGATAAAGTTAGATTCGAATATCATCTTATTTTGGAACTACACTACTATGTACAATAAAAGCTGTGAAACAAATGGACCTTGGGCAATCGTACGTACACCAATAGTTAAATTGGCAGTATATAATTGACACTTAACAATAATAGGCTGGGACCTAAAATAAACAGCCATTCTACCTATTTAAAAGTAATTAAACAGGGAATTTGTGACTCGGGTAAATCCGAATTACGAAAACTTTAAGCTGTTTTTCATCGTTATTTTGATACTTCTCAAAGGGCATCTTGCGACTTACTGAAAAGGATTGAACAGGTAAATATAGAATATCCCAGAGGTCCAAGGCAATTTTAAGGGTTTCCTAATTGGATCAATATCAGAATCTGTTACGTGATCTTGAAGAGGTGATTGGCCCAATTACTTTACGGGGTTAAGAAGCTACTGAAAAGAGGTTTTTTAGTCGAACTTCACTGTTTGACTAGGGAAATCAAATCGAAAATTTTTGATGTCAAAATCGGAACGTAGACAAAAAATATATCTTTGACATTCATCAAACAAATAAATATTAAATTATAATAACACGTTTACAATAAAAAATAAAATAAAGGACAGTTGCTAATTTGCCTGAACTAGATTGAACCTGTGCTTCAGGCTACATAATGCACAAATAGGCCTGAACTAGGTTGACCCTGTGCTTCAGGCTACAAAATGCAAAAATACCTACTTAATGTTATAAATTAGCAATAATAATCTGCCTATAACGTTTCCACTTCTGGGGCACAGGCCTCCTCTCTGCGAGAGTGGGCCGTATTCCATCACGCAGGCCCAGTGCGGGTTGTTAGATGTCACATATCTTCGAATTTTTGGTTCTAGGACATGCCGGTTTCCTCAAGATGTTTTCCTGTACCACTTTGAGAGCAGTGGTGATGAAATATTTTACACAAAGTAAAGCTCCTGTCTGAGTTCGAACCTACGACCTACATCTCGTAAGTCTTAACAATGTCTACGAAGTAATAATTGAATAAACTAATAATTGAATAATTTAATTTTTACTTTTGTTGACCTAAGTCAACACCGATCGACCATAATCAATGGATAGTAAATGATAAGTTACATTTGTTTTGCAGCTAAAGTAATTAAATTTATAGATACTTATTTTTCTATTTAATCTATTTTACAAAAATTGGCCTAACAATGTTTAAATCTTTCTACAAAGACATGTTTTGAGTTTGCGTTAGTTATGCATACTATATCATTCCGTCTCTTGTTGTTAATGTCAGCATTGTCAAGCATGGTGTGTTGTTTTAATACTAAGTGCATGATGAAAAAGTTGGCGAACAGTGAGTACGTTGAAGGATGTATATAGCAGATCTGTAGGAAAGAAGATGGAATGGAAGTTTGTTACCTTTAAAATTGCTCTCTGAGCTCTTTCAAGAGGAAGAAAATTGTATTGAATTGTTGATTGACATAGGGCTAAAGAAACTTGTGTGATAAATTTTGAATCCGTTAACGTTCGCAATTTTTTTTACATTAGTTTGCGCACTTTTTTAGTCAGGCTGTCAATGTTTTCTAAAAGAAAGTGTGTCGTCCATTATTACCCCCAGGTATTTAATGTCCTTGTTTTGACGATGAAAGGATGAATTACACATGCTGGTTGTACGGTTTTCACACTGATGGGCATATAGATGAGGGTTAGTAATGTTAAGTTGAGGCTTGTACGTGGAGAAGTGAATATATGTTGTCTTGTCGGCATTTAATATTAGTAATTGCTTTGAAGCCAATAAGTCACAGAATTTAAATCTTACTTACCGATTTCAAACAGTTCGCTACTGGTTTTAAAATTTTAACGTCGTGTCGTTGGCTTATGGTACCGTCTTTAATATTGAGATTACACAAGTCATTAATATAAATCAAGAATAGCGTGGGGCCCAAAATACTCCTTTGAGGAACACCAAAACCAGTATTTTTCTGCTCATCACTGGTTATATTATCTATCCTTACGTACTGGTACGGGCCGTCTAATTAGTCAGTAAAAAGTTTCAGCGGCGTTCCTCATATTTCTATAGTCTCTAATTTGTCCAGAAGAACAGAAACAGACAACGTGTCGAAGGCCTTAGCTGAATCGAGAAAGACTCCTAGGGTCTGGTTTCCTTTGCCGAGGTTTTCTGAAATATAATCAGTCAAGCTTTGTACCGCATCGGCTGTCGATAGTTTGGGCCTAAAACCAAATTGTGCAGGGGATCAAATGTTGTTTTTCTCTAGAAAATTAACAAACCTGCTGTTTATAATTTTCTCTAGTATTTTTAAAATTGAGGGGAGTAAGGAAATTGGCCTCTAATTACTAACTGCGTCTTTACTTCCGAATTCAAAGTTAGGGATTACCTTCTTTAGACAACTAGGAAAAATTCCTTCGGCAAGAGAGATTCGAAATATAATATGTGTTTTATGTGTATCAAAATATGCTTGAAGTGTTTAAGGATCTTATTGCTTATATTATCCCATCCAGCTGCACAATAATCTTTTAGCCCAGAAATTATTCGGGCTATTTCATCTTTTTCAGTGTCCAACATAGCGAAGATTTTGGGTTATAGCTATCGCTTGATTTTTGAAAAGTTTATTTCGGAATCTTTCGGTCGCAATATTTCGGAATCTGCTCGGTAAGAGTTTTCCCATCATTTATAAAAAGTCATTTACATTGTTATCTCATATGAGTGGTGAAGGATTTTCAAGCAGTAAACTCGAACTTTCTAATCGTGCCTTTGTTATCATCATTTTGAAGAAAACCTGTTTAAGTAGAATAATACCTATTCGCACCTCTTATTCATCCAGTAACAATATACCGCGTAATTAAAATGTGTCACGTCGAAAATTGTATCGAAAATTTACCGAGAGCATAGCGGTAATATCCAGCGAGCTTAAATTACTAGCCGTGAGCCTTAAAGTTTTACGGTTCATTTAGATCGTATTAACACCCCAGCCGCTTTCGAGGGACGACTAACATTGCCTCTGCCGCAGATTAGGACTTTGTTACTGAATATGTATACGGAGAAAGGTACAATTACAAAAATAGTTTGTTCATTAATTTATTTTGTCCAAAAATTTCATGATAATTCAGTGTTACCTAGATATGGGTATCGCATTATCAATTTTGCAACTGGGTTGCGGAAGTAAGTAGACAGTAGCTCCATGTAAAATATTGGTTGGTATTGAGATACATCTGGTTAACCTGAAACCGATCCTAACACATTTGGGAAGAGGCTAGACAGATGATGATGGTTTCATGATTTATTTTTAATAGTACCGTTAATGGAATAGCATCGGTTCTGTTCATCCAGATGCGGTTGAAATCGGTGCTAAAAGTAGAACATGTCAAGAATATGCAGATAGAGAAAAAAAACACAAGAGGGGGCCATCTCATGTTTTAATTTTATCGTAGGAAAATGTACATAAACAGCCATAGCTCAATCTTAAAAATGATTATTTATTCAAATTGAGCACTCAAACATCCATCCACATTCCATCGTGCGAATTTTGCAATTAATTATTATGACAATGTTCTAATTAAAGGAAATGCCGACACGTGGTATTTCCACAATGTGAACAGGCGATATACATTATCTTATAATATTACGTTTATATCATACACAATAATTAGTCGACCTAATTGTTCTGCCACTTTTGACAAGAACTCCCAGTATATTTAAATAACACCAAAGGTTTGGTTTCCTATAATGCGGTCATCAAACACGCAATAATGGAAGTCAAAATAAAAAGAGTTTTGTAACAACACGGCGGAATTGCTTTCCTAGGAAACCCAAAGATAAAGATAAAGATAATTTTATTTTGCAAATATGGGTATAGGAGATAACAAAAAGGATTACAAGATCAGCCATATTTTACCATGCATGCAAAAGGTACACAAAAAAAATATTATAAAAAAAACATACCGAGCCCCCCGACTAGCTGCTATTGGTCTTAAAGCAAAAGAAGACCTCGACGTGTGATGACAAGCAAGGGACATTTAACCAATAACGAGACAAAATAATACAAAAGCAATTACAAACAACGAAGCAATTTTCCGAGAATTTTGTTGTGAGTGCCATTACAAAGTCGAATGTACCCGCGTCAATGCTTTCATTCGACGGTAATTGAAACGTATGACTACAAAGAGTTTGAAATGATTAGCGGTGTTAATAAACCAGGTTGTTATACCTAATTGGAGAGGCTTAATCCCCTAATAACAGAAGTTTATACAGGTTGATGCTACCTCGGATTTACATCTCATTTACGACGGTTAAAATACATAAAACGAGCCAAACAAGGGCAATAGGGTCAGAGGATGATAGAATTTGTTACAAGTTTATAGCAAGATTTGCAATTTTGCTACCGTTGAGCCTAGAGCTGTTACCTTTTAGGGCCTAATACTTTGTTAAAGCTGGTTGAAACTATTTAGGTGGAGTTCGCATAGACCTGTTTATAGGTTATTGACCGTTATCTAAAGTTCGGTGTCCTTTAATTATATCGACAATATCAACAACTGCTGTTGTAGTCATGACCGAGTGTTTATTTATTTTAGTAGGTGTTGCCAGTGGCTTTGTCTTCGAGGAGGTTGAAAATTATCCCACGAGAACGTAATACAGAGATAAAAAAATATCATAGGTCGCTGGCAAAAGCCGGTACCTAATATTCGTTTTCATAATATTAGTATGAAGTAGTATTTTCAAGTGATTGTTGCACTGTTGTATTTGCATCAGCCACAGGCAAACTCCGCCTGCATAAAGAATTGGTACAAATTAAAATATTAATTTAAGTAGTTTTAAATTACGAATCTAAAACACTAAATAATGAATATAACCATTTAAGTGACTTAATTAAACATTTCCTTTCGAGCGAGATGGTTGAACGGTTTATGAAGTGAAGAAGACTGAAGGAAGTGTTTTTAATCTGTGTCTACGTTTTATCAGTTTTCCATTTCATTGTCATCATTAATAACCAGTTTGTTGTTCTTCTGTAAGCCCGCCTGTAGTGAACCCACATTAATCACAGGGAATGCCTGCGCCACGTTGCATAAACTTGGCACACGATCATCGCCGCTGTTCAGTTATATTGCAGTTTTATTACCACTTCCCACGTCCCAATATTTCACTTCCTACTTTTTTAACATATGCCGTCAATGACAAAACTTCTTTATAAAAGCAATCTAAACTTTTATCTCTGTATAAAGCGGACACATTAACGGCATATGTCAAAGCAAACTATTCTATCTCTTGTCCCCACTTAAGTAGGGTGGGGAAAAAATAATAGTGTCGTAAATTCATAAATGACACTTTTCGAGTACACTAGCAAACTGTTTCCTAACTTTAAGGTCACAATAAACGGCATATGTCAAAGCAAACTATTCTATCTCTTGTCCCCACTTAAGTAGGGTGGGGAAAAAATAATAGTGTCGTAAATTCATAAATGACACTTTTCGAGTACACTAGCAAACTTTTTCCTAACTTTAAGGTCACAATAAAAGTGTCACATTGAAGGCTGCGTGGTAATTTATTGAGGGTAAAATAAACATGTGAAGTGCGAATAAGAACTTCTGAAGTGGGACTTGACTTTATTAGTTTGATGCTTTCTTTGCACTATTTAGGAAATAATTGAGTAGGGAGTTACACACAAAAGCAAAGATTTATTGCTATTACAAACAGAATGGGATTCCCTTTTAGACTCCTTAGTAATGTTAAATTGTGGGACTACAGTGAAATTACAATATAATAGATAACGTTTATACGTGTAACGCAGTGACTATAATATAATAGTGACTAATCGTGATCAGCTAAAAATTACGCAAAAAAACACGTAATTGCTTCGTATTGCATTGTTGTCACAGCTAATATTTGCTAAATTAATATGCTACAAAAACCAAAACTAACTTCTTAGGAACCCACCAATGATGGCAAAAGAAACATAATAGGTGGCCCACTGTCTGAAAGAAGACGGCATTCGCAAAGAGCATGCAGCAAGATTATTAATTATGCCACGTTTTTTTTTCATTTTTACTCTTAGGCTAGCACGCAGTAATGAAAAAAAAAAAACAAGGTACTCACATTCACAAAGGGACTGTAGAATTCATCAGCGACACATGACCATCAAGTACTAGTACATTACAGTACATTCGGCACAGTAATCAAGTCACCCGCGGGAAATACGCTCAAATCCAGCGGTTCACAAACTTGTTTGACTTACGACCCCTTTACTTCTCAAAAAATAATATATTCTTAAGAGTTCCCCGGGGAAATCTATTGTATACTACAAATAGAATGTGAGTGGGAGTGTAGCGAGTCTATGATTGTTAATTTCCTAGTTTTTATAGTAGCTTCACATTTTGAGGTGTTTGTTTATTTTGTTATTTTACTAGGTAATTTATATATGTATTTTATTACGTGTTCGAATTAAGTGAAGCTTTACGTTGTTTCAATATTTACCAGAAGGAAGTTGAGTGTATCTACTCGTATTACTCGCACACGCTAACGTTAAACACGATACATATATAATGTGAAGCGATTCATAAAACAAGAGTTGAATAGCATGAGTTTTGTAGGCACGCTATCTTCGCAATGTATTTTTTCGTCAAATCATGCAATACCCGATGATATTTACTTTGAGCTCCGCACATATAGACCCGGTTGGTACAGTGTATCACCGCGGTCGATCAATGGCCAAATTAAATTTACTGTCGCAAGCCCACCAGATCGTCGTAACGATACAGCGGCCGCCATTTATTGCCAATAAATATTTTTTACTAGCAGCTTTTACAGAACCCCGTATCGTCTTTCAAGAGAATCTTACACCCAGTATTATTTCATAACTGATATTTTATTACAGTAACGTCAGTTCTACGATATAACATTTAATTTGTTCTTGTTATTTCGGCTTCGGGTCGGGTATGACAGATTTTATGCTGCTCGTCTCATTTGGACATTTGACCTTTTACTCAAAATTAATAACTATGCCACCCGCTGAGATATTATTGGGCCGATCAATAACTGGTAGACAGGGAATTTAGAGAGCATCTCTAAATTTAACTTTTGAGCGTAACCGCAAAGTTCTAAGTTGCTGTAATAACAAAATATGAAACTAAAAACAAATTAAACCAAGATCAAGTATATAAATTCGAAACAGGAACTTGTAGAATGTTCATCAAAAGCTGCGTTACATTTCATATCGATTGGTACATTGTTAGGTATTTTGTTTGTACATTTTCATTTCCCATCATAATAATTCAATGGGTGTTACATAATAGCCTATTAAAACGAGACAACAAAGGGTTTCTTCCTTTGAAGCTAGGTTTATATTATACTCGGAGTTTTTACCCTTGCAATTTTGTTAGTGTGAATTTTATGAACCCTTTGCAAAACCTTTTGGTAAAATAATCCGGATGTCATAAATTATTCGCTATGGAAGTTTAAGCTGGGTGGTATAAATATGATCGTGGTGAGTATAATTAGACCACTTTTTTTTCTGTTTATTGTTTTCTGTTTATCTGCGTTTATTTTTTGCTAAATCAAATACAACCATTATGCATGTATATTCACTTCATCAGTATAATGTGTGTCACTGTAAAAAAAAATGATGTCAACCGATTTAGATAAAAACCCGCGTACTGCAAAATCACCCTCTAAAAGTATGAAACAAGCAATAAGAAATGAGGGAACATATGAACAAACACACACGCATATGTATGCGAATAGCTGCGCGGGTCGATCGATCAGGTTAAGCTACGCTTGCCGAGGTTGGTCCGTGGATGGGTGACCATCTTTACATACCAAGACCCCTCCGTGCCTCGGAAAGCACGTTAAGCCGTTGGTCCTGGCTGTCATTTGTGGATCTTTGACAGTCGTTACAGGTCGTCAGAAGCCCAAAAGTCTGACAACCAGTCTTACCAAGGGGTATCGTATTACTCAGTACCTAGGTAGTGGAGGTCAGATAGGCAGTCGCTCCATGTAAAACACTGGTATGACGCAACAATTTGGAACCGTGCACCTCGCTTCTGACGTTTCATAAGTGCTCATGCAGGTTTATATGAAATAAAATATTTTTTTTTTTTTTTTTTTGATTTTGTTTTCCAGCTGCATCGGGTTAGACTGGAAACCAACCCCAACATAGTTGGGAAAAGGGTAAGCAGATGATGATGACACACGCATACATACTAGTCAAAATCACAACCCTCTTTTTTGCTTCGCCGTAGTCGGCTAATAAATGCATCTTTTTCTATTCATAAATATTCTTGCTTGCACTGTAAAGACGTATTGTGAACTTTAATCGATCCTGACGCGTACCCAAATATAGAGAGCCATGGAAAAGGTTCAGTTATTTTTAGAGGGGTGGCACCCCAAAAGTAGGGTGACCGACAGAGAAAACGAAACATTAATAAAATAAACATTGATCCATTTTTGTTTTTGGGTGGGAAATCATCGAATAACTTCTCCCGCTCTGGATGGAGCAGGAGGGCGTGTCAGACTTTTACTGACTAAAACCCACCCGTGTTCTCTCAGTAGCCTGTGTGCCAGGGGCGGCGGTATCTCTTTCGAACAACCCGCACCCCTAGCAGGCAACGGCCCTTGAGGGCCCCATCAATTTGTGCTAACATCTCTTTGAGGCGGGCGTGAAACACAACGCGCCGTCGACCTGGGGTTAGTCCTTACCGGACAGCGAGCTACCCATAACTCACCGTCCGCAAGCCCACGCCTACGGTGGCCGGGAATCTGTCTGAGATTCCCGACACCCAGGGCGTCTCCTGCGACGACTAAGGCCGTGATAGCGCATATACTGCCTCTCCTACACGTGCGCCGCCTCCCTCTTCGCGAGCATTACAGCCTCGCAGAAGGAAGTGACGACTACTCAAGCACTCTCGCTCCGTACCGTGGCCTGGACCAAGGCCAGACGCGAGAGATCGCCGTCGCCGATCAACATTAATCCATCTGCGCCTTTCCCAACTATGTTGGAATCGGCTGCCAGTCTTACCAGATGTAGTCAAATACCAGCATTTTACATGGAGCGACTGCCTATCTGACCTCCAAACCAAGGTGGCTCTTACCAAGGTGTTACCCATTAACTGGGTAACACCTTGGTAAGACTGGTTGTCAGGCTTTCGGGCTTCTAACGATCCGTAACGACTGTCAAAGATCCACAAATGACAGTCGGTACTAATGGCTTAACGTGCTTTCCGAGGCATGTAGGGGTCTTGGTATGTGAGGTAGGTCACCCATCCACAGACCAATCGCGGCAAGCGTAGCTTAACCTGATCGATTGACTCGTGCGGCGGTTATTACTTAGCCAGAAGCCCCTCTACAACAAAGACATTCATATAACATTATTTATAAAGCAAGACTTTCTGACAGTCTTTAATTTTTATCTTGCTTTATTTATGTTTGAAATTTTGATTATCTTATCAGACCTGCGAATCTCGGTGCATTAGAACAGATTAAAAAAAAACATAATCAGTGTTTTTCTGAATAAAATGGTGCTTTTTCTCTTTCAGCAGTCGTCGCTTTGTCTGTGCCTTTATTTAGAAACACACAGGAAAGGGAAGTGACAGCGATAACGTCAGTGCAGGGCTGCAGAGCTGTATTGTACGCGTTTCGCTTTCATAAGGACGCTTCCATGATAACGCGAAGAAAACTCGAACTAACTTCGTGCTTTAGATGTTTTATCGGAATAGAGGATCTTTCTCTTTACTATAATTATTATTATTTTGGTTTGACTATCCTTTCTTTCGCAGATTCCATTTTCGACTTATGCGCGATTTTGTGATCATAATCTGTCATCCGTAGCACTGTATATGACCTGAAGGGCAATTCTACTAATTTTAAGAACGTTGACAGTCTGATCTCAGTGTCAATCTGTCAAAAATACCTAGATTTTTCATACATTTTTGACATTTGCTTGTCGCTGAGATGACACTGCGGCTAGATTTTGAACGGTTTTAATTACGAGAATTGGCCTTCTGACCGTTTCAGTGTCAGGAACAATTTGTCCGGATCTCTGGTGCGCTCCTTAGCTGTTAGGCGAAGTCATTGAGTCTGATAACAATAGAAAGTAATCGTATTAATTACTTGATACTTGAAGGTCTAAAAACAAAAACGAATTGTTTTGCTTACCAATAGTTGCCTTTTTTATTGCCAAACTAAACATATAAATAGATTAGTAATTATAACCAATAACGGTCCGTAAATTATGGGAATCGACCATTAAAGAACTAGAAAAATTAGGAGTGTTTTACGCGCCGTCGACTTGGGCTTGGTCCTTACCGGACAGCGAGCTACCCATTACTCGCCGTCCGCAAGCCCATGCCTACGGTGGCCGGAAATCGGCCTGGGATTCCCGACGCCCAGGGCGTCTCCGTATCCTGCGGCGGCTGGGGTCGCGAGGGCGCATATGCTGCCTCTCCCTCACGTGCGCCGCCTCCCTCTTCGCGAGCATCACTGCTTCGCTGAAGGTGGTGACGGCTCCCCATGCCCTCTCGCTCCGTACCATGGCCTGGACCAGGGCCGGACGCGAGAGATCGCCGCCGCCGATCGCCTCCACGAGGACACGGCGGTGCTCCGCCCATGCAGGGCAGACCGCCACCGTGTCCTCAGGGCGATCTTAGCAGTGGAAACACCCGGGCGTTTCCTCCCGCCCTATCCGAAACAGGAACCTCCCGAAACAACCGTGTCCGGTGAGGACCTGCGTCAGGCGGAAGGTGAGGACGCCATGCCGCCTCTCAAACCACTCCTCAAAGAGGGGACTTACCGCCGCAATCGTGGCGTGCCCAGCACTGGGTTGCGACAATCGCTCTCTCCATGTCACCATGAGATCCCGCCGGAGCTCTGTCCGCTGTGCCGCGATTTCTTGCGGCAGCGGACTTACGCCCCGGCGTTTGGCCTCCTCGCGCCACTCCCATATTTGCGCGAGGACCTTTGCCTCCAGATCCCATGGCGGTAATCCGGCAAGGAGGCCCGCCGCCTCGCCGGAGATCGTGCGATATCCTCGGATCATCCTGATCGCCATGACCCTATGGGACGCCCTCAGCTTGCGAGCTGGTTGGCGCCTCAATGTAGGCGCCCACACCGGCGCCCCGTATAGGGCCATGGACCGCACGATCCCCGCGTAGAGCCTCCGGCAGGAGGCGTTTGGCCCCCCTAGATTGGGCAAGAGCCGCTTCAACGCAGCCCCGGCCCGCTCCAGTCTGGGAGCCAAACGGCGGAAATGTTCCGCGAAGTTCCACCGGCTGTCGAGGACGAGTCCTAGGTACTTCATCGTCGACTCGACGCCGATGTGAACCCCTCCCACCGTTATCTGGGAACCCGTCGGTGGCGCATTCCGAGGACCATGAAACCACATGGCCTCGGACTTGTGCAAGGCCACCTCGAGTCCCAGTTGCCGGATCCTATCCACGATTGTCGCAACCCCGTGTGTCGCTAAGTCGGCCGCCGCCTGGTACGACCTCCCCTGCGCCAGGACCAGCGTGTCGTCAGCGTAGCAAACTACACTGACGCCGCTAGGGAGGTCGGCGCGCAGCACCCAGTCGTATCCGATGTCCCACAGATGCGGCCCCAGGACCAATCCCTGTGGGACACCGCACGACATCTCTCGCCGGTTCCACTCTCCGAGGTGACCGGGGTAGATGACGGCCCTGTCCGTCAAATAGGCCTCGACCACACGACAGAGGTAGGTCGGCATCCGGTGATACTGGAGTGCCTCCCTTATGCAACTCCAGGGCAGGGTGTTGAAGGCATTGGCGATGTCTAATGACACCGCCAAGACGACCCAACCCCGGGCCACTGCATTCCCCGTCGTGAGGGCTCGCACGCGCATGATGGCACTCACCGTGGAGCGCCCCTTGCGGAAACCAAACTGGCTCTCCGCCAAATCCGGCCCCACCCGCACCAGCTGCCCGACGAGGCGGTCTGCAATTACTCTCTCAAAGAGCTTGCCCACCTCGTCGAGCAGCACAATGGGCCGGTAAGCGGACGGAGAGTCCGCTGGGTGCCCCGGCTTCTTAATGAGGACCAGTTTCCCCATCTTCCAGCGAAGTGGGAACTGGCCCTCCTCCAAGCATGCGTTTAGGAGCCCTCTTAGTCGAGGCCCGAGAGCCTGCAAGGCCAGGACCCAGGCTTTGCCGGGCAAGCCGTCGGGTCCGTCGGTGAGGGGAACAGAGCGCTCACCACGTCCTGCACGAGATGAGGCCGGAGACTCTGCGTCAGCGGGGGAGCCCACGGGCGGATTTTATCCCGCACCGTTTTGTAGGGGCGTCCCCACGGGTCTCTGTTCAGAGTCTCCAGCGACTCCTCGCGGGCCACTACTCTGGCCCGCAGGATCTCATCTCGGAGGGCGGTCTTCGCCACTCTGTACCCCTCGTACAGCTCCGCCTCAATGGCTACCGTATCCGGAGGGCGGATACGGAGCCTGCGGTGCCTGGAGTAAAGGTGTCGCGCAGCAACACACGCCTCGCGCAGTGTTGTCAACTGCCGCGACCACCAGTACACCTGGCGTGAAGCACGACCTGGCTGGACCCGGGGCTTTGCCACGTCACATACCTCGGACATGGTCTCCCGGAACCACTCGGCCTCGTCGTTGATGACGGCAGGCCTGTCCGGTGATGACACCCAGGCCTGCACGATCGAGGCTTCCAGGAGAAGCTCCCGGTCCAGCTGCTTCAACGCCCACCGCGGACCACACGGGGCCTGTCGGACCGGCGCGCTCGAGGCCTGGGCGGAGACGTCAAACCGGATGTACCGGTAGTCGGAATACGTCTCCACCCCCTCCATGACGTGCCAGTCGATGACACGCGGCGACAGAGCGGGGCTGGCGAACGAAATGTCCACCACCGACTCACCCCGCATCCGCACACACGTGGCGACAGAACCCCGGTTCAGGACGACCAGGTCTGCTTCCAGAGCCCAGTCCTCCACCATCCTGCCCCGCACGTTCGTCAACCGGGAACCCCAAGCCAAGTTCTTGGCATTGAAGTCCCCGAGGACGAGCACGGGGAGGGAACGAAACCCGACGACGACGTCTTTCAACTCCGCAAGGGAGTTGTGGAACTCGGCGAGAGTTCGGCTGGGGGAGAAGTACACCCCTACCACGACTATCTCCCCGAACCGTGCTGCAACGCAACCCCGTCCCCTCTTGACACTCTCGAGGGTCGGGGTACCGGCGGCGGCCGACGAAATGAGGGTCACTGAGCCGCTCAGGTCCTCCACCCAGTCATCCCTGGGCGGGACAAAGCACGGCTCAGCGACCACGGCGATGTTAATCGACCACTGCGCCATGCTCTGGATCAACAGATCCTGAGCGGCGGCGCAGTGGTTGATGTTCGCCTGGAGGAGGCGTAATGGAGCCGTTACTGACACTCCATGTGAGCCTCCTCCTGGGCCCCCTGTGAAGGCCCTGCCGCGGTGCCAACGGCAGCGATGACGGCAGTGGAGGCGGCAGCAGCGGCGGCAGTGGCGGCGGTTGCGGCGGTGACGGCGGTGGCGGAGGGCTTGGCCCTGCCTCGGCCCCTGGCTTCAGCGGGTGGAGCGCAGGCTTTGCTCCCAGCCCGGTGTTCGGCCGGCTTGCCAGCTGCCGCACATAGGTAACAGTGCGGCTTGGCGATGCACGAGCCGGCCTTGTGACCGGGCTGACCGCAGCGGAAGCAGTGGGTGCTGCGGTCCACCTCCGAGGTGCATTGCACTCCCACGTGGTGGCCCACCTGGCAGCGGAAGCACCTCAGAGGTCTGGGTTCCAGCAGCTTCACCTGCGCTGAAACCCAGCCCACCAGGAGCCTTCGACCCTCCTCCGTTATCTTTCTGGCCGCCGACACGGGGCAGCTCACCGTTATGGTTCGCATCCCCGTGTTGTCAGGACGGATGGTGCCTGCCTTCACCTGCTCGGCAGAGCATTCCCCAGTCCTGACTACGGCGGCCACAACCTCGCCCTCCGTCACGGAGTCGTCCAGGCCCAAGATGCGCATGTCAGCGCACTTGGTGGGCCTGGACACTCGAACCTCGTCCGCGTCTAGGGACGCCCTGAGCCTTTCGGCCAAGGCGTCAGCGGTCGGGCCACTGGCCGCACCAGGGATCTCCAACATGCGGGCTCCGGTCGCAGTGACCCTCATCCGCATGCCGTTGGAGACACCCAGCTCCGCGAGGTTAACCGCCGCCCTTGCTTTCGAAAACACGTCGCGGTAGGACACGCCCTTCTTCTCCGCTTCCGGCTGTAGTGTTATCACTACAGCTGCGGACTTCGGGGGTAGCCAGCTCCTGCCGCAGCAAATTCAGCACCCGGTCTTCCTCTGGTGCGGGTCCACCCTGCCCATGCCGCGCCCCCTTCTGAGGCACCACACTGGGGCCAGCTCCTCGGAGCCCGGCCAGGTCCGCTCGGAGCTCCATGTTCTCTTTGCGGAGACGCTCCATGGCGGCCGTCAAACGGGCGACCTCCGCCCGCACCTCGCACATACCGTCCGACGGGGGTCCGGAGTATATCTCCTCCGCTGCCGCCATGATGGAGGCTATGGCTGCGGTAATGGCCTTGCCTTTAGAGGCCTGAAGCCTCTTCAAGGCCACACCCTTGACTGCAGCAGCCACAACCTCCGCGAGCCTGGCCGTACGCTCCGAGTTAGAGCCACCAGCGTTGTCTGGCTCAACGTCAGACGACTCTGAGAGGGCCCTGCTACTGGTCCCTCCAGAACGTTGCCCCTCCAATTCAGCTGGCTCAGCTGCCTGGGCCGCCTCGGCGCTCGGCTCGGCGGGATCCTTAGTGGTTAGGCTCCTGCCCAACCGGACCCCACCGCTCCGACAGACCTTCCCGAGCTTTCGGGTCGAGGCCATTCCGCCATCCGAGGATGACCCCCGGCCATCCCTCAGTTTGGGGCGCTTCTTGAGGAACTCTGTCCTCCTCGAAGCGCCCACCGCCGCATGCTCCAGGCCCTTAATAGAGCCCTTCGCGCTCGATGCAGAGTCGGACTCCGACCCCGCATCACTCTCCTCCTCTACTTGGTTGGTGTTTTTGTTTTTTTAAATTTTCCATGTTAGTTCCCACGAGTATATATATTTTTATCGTCTCAAAAATAGTGGTTCGCACTCGAGACTAATTTAGCTACCCATTAGTCAAGCTACCAACCTCCCCCTCACGGTGCGCCGCCGCTTGGAGGTTTGGGGTAATTTTTTATAGAGGATTTCTTCCTCGCGGCCCGGGCGGTTAAGCCAAGGCCCTCGACCCCCGTCAAAAGTCAGAGACATGACCGTGACAATCTTCGGGGCTACGAGATTAACGGTGGCAGAAGGAGAGCACTCCTTCTTGGCTGCCCGGTGGCAGGGTGAGTGCACACCGAGCCCGCTCTTGCTCCGCCGCTGTGCGTCTCTGCATGAGCGCAGAGATACACGCGTTGAAGCGTCCCGCCGACAGGATATTGGCATACGGGCAACGACACCCATTAGGCACACAGTACCCAATGGGGGATATTGCCCGCATCCCAGGGTGCACCGTCCCGGAGACTGGCCTTTCCCCCAGACGTATCCTAGGGAAACTCCAGCCCACGGGCACACGGGGAGGTTTCCTGTCCAAGCACCCCATGACTTGCGATGCTCACACCAAAGTAACAACAAAATAGAGCTGAGACAAAACTAAAAGGTTTCCACGAAAAGAAATAAATAAATGGTAGCAGAATGTATTTATTAGTATCGTACGCACGTGTAAATAACGGGATAATTAAGCCTAGAAAATATTACACTGAGCAACTTCATTTGCTTTATTGGCCCATATAAAATTAGGTTCGAATAAAGTAACAGAAATGAGAAGCCTATCTAAGTCCACTATTGAAATATGTCTGCTTCAAATGGCCAGTACTTAATGGCTTCAATACATCACCTGGAAGTCAGGCCAAGATCCAATTAAATCCGGTCAAGCAGAGACCTAAATGTTGTGTGATATTGGTCAAGTGACCTTTTTTGGTCAGAACGTCTAACGAAACTAGGGTTCCGCTATGAATTTCAAGTAAAGCAAAATAATATCGCTCACCTTAAACATTATTGTATGATGTTTTTTAATCTTGGTTCACGAATATTGTAAACTAGCTTTTGCCAGCGGCTTCACCCGCGCGGAACTTTCATCCCTTATTTAACTCCCTTAGGGGTTGAATTTCGAAAAATCCTTCCTTATTCCTTGTCTACATTGTAAAGGGAACCTATGTGCAAAAGATTAGCTTTCTAGGTCCAAGGGTTTGGGCTGGGCGTTGATGAGTCAGTCAGTCAGGACTTTTATTTTTATATACATAGATAGATATCTCGTAGATTCAAATTAATTCAAATATTTGTCTTGTATATGTCACCGGAAGATTGTGAACACCGTTAGTTTATAATCTATCGCGCGAGATTATAAACTGTCGGTAAATTGTGAACTGCACCGTACTGCTTATCGATCGAACAGGTTAGGCTAGAACTGCGAGCAACCGCGGCAGCGACCAGCGAGCGCTACTTCCAAGTTAGTGGCAGTTACTTAACTATTTACTCGTAGTAATAGCGCAAGGTACTATCCGTCTTGATACCGGTTCACAATTTGACGGATAGATTATAAACTATCGAAAAATAGTGTATTAAATTGTAAATTAATTTTGCAGTTCACAATTTATCGACAGTTTAAAATCTCGCGAGATAGATTATAAACTAACGGTGTTCACAATCTTACGGTGACATATACCTATTCATTTTTTTTAGATTAGAGGCTGGTGGCTAAATGATAACAGCCTTACAAGTCGATCGACGGCTAAGCTTCGCTTGCCACGGTAGGGTCGAGGATGGGTGACCATCTATTACATATTGAGACCCCTTGGAATGCACGTTAAGCATTCAGTCTCTGGGCACGCCACGATTGCGGCGGTAAGTCCCCTCTTTGAGGAGTGGTTTGAGAGGCGGCATGGCGTCCTCACCTTCCGCCTGACGCAGGTCCTCACCGGACACGGTTGTTTCGGGAGGTTCCTGTTTCGGATAGGGCGGGAGGAAACGCCCGGGTGTTTCCACTGCGAAGATCGCCCTGAGGACACGGTGGAGCACACGGTGGCGGTCTGCCCTGCTTGGGCGGAGCACCGCCGTGTCCTCGTGGAGGCGATCGGCGGCGGCGATCTCTCGCGTCCGGCCCTGGTCCAGGCCATGGTACGGAGCGAGAGGGCATGGGGAGCCGTCACCTCCTTCAGCGAAGCAGTGATGCTCGCGAAGAGGGAGGCGGCGCACGTGAGGGAGAGGCAGCATATGCGCCCTCGCGACCCCAGCCGCCGCAGGATACGGAGACGCCCTGGGCGTCGGGAATCCCAGGCCGATTTCCGGCCACCGTAGGCGTGGGCTTGCGGACGGCGAGTAATGGGTAGCTCGCTGTCCGGTAAGGACCAAGCCCAAGTCGACGGCGCGTTGTGTTCCACGCGCGCCTCAAAGAGATGTCAGCACAAAAAGTGATGGGACCCGCAAGGGTCGATGCCTGCCAGGGGTGCGGGTTTGTTCGAAAGAGACACCACAGCCCCTGGCTTAAGGGCTACTGAAGGAACACGGGTGGGTTTTAGTCAGTAAAAGTCTGACACGCCCTCCTGCTCCACCCAGAGCGGGAGAAGTTATTTGATGATTTCCCACCCAAAAAAAAAAAAAAAAAAAAAAAAAAAAAAAAGCATTCAGTCTCCCCTGTCATTCGTAGATTTTTGACAGTTGTTATGGGTAGTCAGAAGTCCAAATGGTCTGACAATCAGTCTTACCAAAGAGTACCTTGTTACCCAGTAACTGGGTTGTAGAGGTCAGATAAGCAGTCGCTCCACGTAAAATACTGAAATTTAACCCGAACAAAGTTGGGAAAAGGCTAGAGAGGGACTGATTTTGATATTATATTGACACGTATAAGTTTTATGTATGCATGTATTGTATATGTAAATATTTCACCACAGACTACATGCAATATTGTGTTTCCTCTCTTTATAAATTCATCCAAAGGTAGACTTAGCAATACGTAGCCCATTGTGCCACCCACTGTAAAATTGCTACATTTATCTTCTTGAAGAATGTTTCATCTACATGTTTTTGCAAAAGTGTGAAATAAATAGTGCCTAATATTACACTGCAGTAATAAAATAAATTTACTTCATAATATAATTATTGTTTAAAGATAATGAAATTATTGGAACCACGTACAATCACGAGTACTAATATGTATACGCTTACCAACTTTTAAAAGTGATTTTCTTCTCTTGCACTAATTGTAATTTTATATTATTATAAAAATAATATTTTGGAACCCACACTATAATGAATACCTAGGTTATCTCAAGGTTGCACTCGTTATTTCAGAGAAAATCGCTTTTGAATTTTACTGTGTGTTTACATATTTGTGACCTAACTGTACATACTTCAATGTGCACGCAGCTTAATGTTTCAATGCGTGACGGGTCTTATCTGAATTGTTCACTTCGTTCGTATGTAGTACATCTTTTATGTGGTCTTTTTCTATGTATCGTAATAATGGCCTATTTCACGGTATTCAAACAGATATTAATAGGTACCGAATAATCCAATACATAAATGGAAAATGCATACATAGAAGAAAATGATCTAAAAATGAATAAAATATGAAAATTAGCCTCGGGTGGCTTTTGGACATTATTCTTTGGAAAATGTATTATGTATTTTTTGTATACAAATATTTACGGCGGTAAGAAGGGAACTTTCTTTCATTCATACAATATTTCAGGAAGAAATAAATATGTTTATTGCAGTTACCATTTTTTTTAAACTACTTTATTTAGTTGACAATATAAGATAATACATGAAGTTGCTCATCAAGTCACGGAATTGTTCGAACTATGTTGACTACTAACTAATTGATGAACGACGTATATTTTAATTGCGAATTTCGACTTCGTCTTGAGTTACGGGCTGCTCATAGTTGAATTAAACTGGTATGTTGATTATACTCCAAACTCCTCGAATCTTGTGGTAATTTGATCCTTCAGAATAAAACGGTATCTAAGTTCACAGTTTTTCAAGAAAATAAATTTCTACCAATTTCAGGGATACAGATATCATTTTTAAATTGTAAATTCTACTGGATTAAAATAGCGCTAGGGCCTTAGGGCCATTTAATTTATATATTTAAAGCAATAAACAGTTACCCGAGAGTCTTGGGTCACTACAGATTGCTATTTCCAAAGAAAACAAATGAAAGGGTTGACTTTATCTTACGAAGTGAATCGTTGAACGTGAAGAGACTACGATTCGTAGCACAGTGCTACGCCGTAGCGCTACGCGTAGCGAGAGTAAAAAGGAGATTTCTTTATCGATTTTCACAAAAGAAATAAAGGAGTAAATAAAATAAACTGAACAAATAATAACAAGTACTATTATTGATCGAAGCAATTTCGACTTCCTTTAAACTAAACTGTCACATTTTTACACAGGATTTATTTGTCAGGTTGTCACTACCAGATAATAATGTGTTTTCGGATTGCATGCACTACCTAGAATTTTGTTACCAATGGTAACAAAATTCTAGGTAGTGCATGCTGCGTTTTATAGCATCATGCCAATAATATCGGTAGTTTGGTTTTATTACCTAGAACCATTTTATAACTTCTCACGACATTTCACAGACCACAAATTCCGTCTCATAAAACGGCTCACAGCTATTGTTATATCACTACGAATAGATACGAAATGCCACCGTCGCCTCCATCTACTTCCTTATACGAAAATATTGTAACAATACAACGCAGGACCGTACCGTAATGTGTAACCATAAACAACCACTAATTATTTTTGTTTTACTTCTATCGGTTTTCCGTTGCTAATCAGTGTTGACAATTCCAATAAATGTAAGTATCTCCCAAATTCAAGATTAATTTATACTACGTTAACTCATAAAGACCAGACACGAAATCTTATTATATCTAACCACAAAAGAGGTCATATCGCTCGTAGGACCAAAAACTTGGAGGTCGGAAATGAATCCGGCTCGAAGGACCAGAAAATGCAAAGGACGTACGCTTTAATGATAAAAGGTTATGAGTCTAACGGGTTTAATGATCTTTTTTCAGCGCTTTTTATATATTTGAGTTTCAAACAGATGTGACATGGATAAACATAACGGTACGTTGACCTTTTTATTAATAAAAAAATGATGCATTGGAAGCACTGGACGTCTTTTGTTCATCCAATATAATTATCATAATGCCAGAACGATAGAATAGAACAGACATTTCATTTACGTAGTCTACTCTTATTATGACCTCTGAGTTTGTTTCGGTCCTCATCTACTTTATAAAACATGATTGACATTTAAAACTGTTTGTACAAACAAACCTACTTACAGAAATAACATAATTTACTACTTTTACTTAAACGGCACTGTTGTTCCAACCAATTGGTAATTAATTGAGAAAATTGGGGCTCCACCGTAGGATAGACACTTCTACGAAGCAAAGTAGTTTGCTACGTTAATTGACATAATTCAAAACACGTTGAAAAACGTCTTAGATTTTGCCTTACAAACATAGCTACTTCGAAAGTATAAATACACGGTTGTTTTTTTTTTTTTTATTGAGTGGGAAATCATCAAATAACTTCTCCCGCTCTGGGTGGAGCAGGAGGGCGTGTCAGACTTTTACTGACTAAAACCCACCCGTGTTCCTTCGGTAGCCCGTATGCCAGGGGCTGTGGTGTCTCTTTCGAACAAACCCGCAACTCTGGCAGGCATCGGCCCTTGCGGGCCCCATCATTTTTTGTGCTGACATCTCTTTGAGGCGCGCGTGGAACACAACGCGCCGTCGACTTGGGCTTGGTCCTTACCGGATAGCGAGCTACCCATTACTCGCCATCCGCAAGCCCATGCCTACGGTGGCCGGAAATCGGCCTGGGATTCCCGACGCCCAGGGCGTCTCCGTATCCTGCGGCGGCTAGGGTCGCGAGGGCGCATATGCTGCCTCTCTGCCTCTCCCTCACGTGCGCCGCCTCCCTCTTCGCAAGCATTACTGCTTCGCTGAAGGAGGTGACGGCTCTCCATGCCCTCTCGGTCCGTACCATGGCCTGGACCAGGGCTGGACGCGAGAGATCGCCGCCGCCGATCGCCTCCACGAGGACACGGCGGTGCTCCACCCAAGCCGGGCAGACCGCCACCGTGTGCTCCACCGTGTCCTCAAGGCGATCTTCGCAGTGGAAACACCCGGGCGTTTCCTCCCGCCCTATCCGAAATAGGAACCTCCCGAAACAACCGTGTCCGGTGAGGACCTGCGTCAGGCGGAAGGTGAGGACGCCATGCCGCCTCTCAAATCACTCCTCAAAGACGACTTACCGCCGCAATCGTGGCGTACCCAAATACACGGATGTGTCAAGTCAAGATATTGTACCGCTTTAAAATAAGACTTGCAACTAGTTGTTGTTCTAAATTTAAGCAGTGATCGACATCGAACATATTTTTTGGGCCTTAAACGCTGTTTTCAGTTGAGTTTGCCAGAAAATGACACCGTAACGATATTGAGATTCAAGTACGTAAGCCATATGAATGCCATGTGTTCTGGTATACACTACCTATGGAGGATAATCTATATTTAATAATGCAGATGACCTAATTTTTTTCCATAACATATCTTTGTGTTTCTCAATTTAAACTGTAAGCTATCCATAATCCCAATAATTTTGATTCAAAGCTTCGTCAATATTGTCCTTTTTGTAATGTATGTGAAAATTAGTTAAGCCGGGTGGACGTTGTCTAAAGAGAAATCTAGCCATTTAATTATACCCTCAATAGAATTATTTAAGTATATCGTTTTCTATATAAAATTGGTTCTTTATACATCGAGTAACTTTCGTACGACCGCTTTTAGTAGATATTCCCTCGGTCCTCGGTTTCAAGGACCGAACTCTCGACCACCATTACCAGACTACAACGCTTCCAACGACTGGCCTGTTCAGCTACCACTGGCTGCATGAGAACCACCCCAACAGCAGCCATGGAGATGGCCCTGGAACTAACTCCCCTTGACCTGTACATACAGCAGGAGGCGGCGCCAGCTGCCATCAGGCTAATACATCTAGGCATATGGGGCAAGAACCTTACCAGTCCACACGCTAAAATCCTGGACCGGGCGATTGAGTACCAGCCTCTCATCGCTGCCCCGTGTGATAGAACACCAAACCAACCTATGTTCAACAAAAACTATATCATACAAACAGTAGAGGAAGAAAGGGATCAGTCAGGAGCCAATGAAGTGCGCATCTACACTGACGGCTCAAAAACACAAGACGGTTCAGGTGCTGGCGTACACTCCCTTGACCTCAACATCAACCTTCACATACCGCTAGGCACACACAGTTCGATCTTTCAATGTGAATGTGTGGCCTTAACACAAGAGAGCAGTGGTGGCCAAGTGGTAATGGCCGCGACTTACGAGTTGTAGGTCGTGAGTTCGAACCCAGCCAGGCGCTTTACTTTGTGTAAATTATTTCATTACCACTGCTCTCAAAAACGGTGAAGGAAAACATCGTGAGGAAACCGGCATGTCCTAGAACAAAAATTCGAAGACATGTGACATCTACCAACCCGCACTGGGCCCTCGTGGTGGATTACGGCCCAATCCCTCTCACCGAGAGGAGGCCTGTGTCCCAGCAGTGGGAACATTATAGGCTGATGATGATGATGATGATGAACACAAGTCGCAACAGCAGTAAAGCGCTTAGGCATCCGGAACTACGGCATTAAATTCCTATCCGACAGCCTATCTGTGCTCAAAGCTTTGCAAAACAAACAAACTAACAACAAACTAATTTTTGAGTGCCATCTAGCCCTGGAGAGCTTATCGACGTCCAATCGTATTGCACTCCAGTGGATCAAAGGGCACGGTGGATCTTTAGGCAATGATGCCGCAGATGAACTTGCGAAGAGAGGCTCTGATATGAAAGTGCTAGGCCCGTACCCACTTCTCCCCCTGCCTTTCTCACAATTTCGTGCGTGGATTCGCCAAAGGTCGACCAAACTCCATAACAACTGAGGGGCAATTCTACTAATTTTAAGAACGTTCACAGTCTGATCTCAGTGTCAATCTGTCAAAAATTCCTATACATTTTTGTCAAATTTTTGAAATTCGATTGTCGCCGAGATGACACTGCGAACGTTAAAACGAAATTAGTAGAATTGGCCTTCAGATGGTCACGGGCAACAGACTGTAGACAGTCAAAATTGGCTTTACCGAATGTACACCCGCGATTAACCAAAAAGTTCTCAGCCTGAGTAGAAATAACCTTAGAATAATAATAGGAACAATTACGGGCCATAACACACTTAACAAACACCTTTTTAACATAGGAGCCACAGACAGCCCGCTTTGCAGGGGCTGCCTTGACGCCGAGGAATCAGCCGCCCACGTCATCCTGGAATGCGAGGCCGTGGCTTCTCAACGTGAAGAAATCCTCGGAACAGTGAGGTCGCTCCGCGAAGCCTGTGAAGCTCCCAGGAAGCTTCTGTGCTTTTGGGCGGAGCTAGGCTGGCTCAGTTAGCCAGAATCCCCACGCACAACGGACCGAATGGGAGTCTACGTGTGGAAAAGGGATTCCCATCATCATCATCATCATCATCCCTCGGTCCACCAATTTTTTGTTAAAATAAATTTTTGAACACCAGTGGCAAAAACAATGTAAATATGCGTAGCTGACAGGTATAACATAGTAGGTTTACTTTTGCAAACTTATTTCACATCACCTGCACGTTAAAAGCGGAATAAATCTGCAGTTGACATAAACGTTCATAAAGTTGTATTGATAAGTTATTTAAGCATCCATGGGCTATTTGAACTCAAGCCCTAGAGTAACGCTTTGCGGTGATTATCCTTTGTTTGAACGTGATATTGATTTTTAGTTACAGATTTAATAAAGCAGAGAAATTATCAGTTTTGAATTGTTAACTTTGACATAGAACTTTAAACAACTTGTAACGGAAAGGGTATATACTCGTATATATACATACCAAGGGCACGGCTTCTTTGGATGATATCAAACGATATTGGAAGAGTTTTTTAATCCTATCTCTACATGTTCGGAAGTTATGAGAATTTTTTATACATTGATATCAGAAACCGAACTTTTCAAATTGAAATAAACAATTAACTCGGAAGAGATTTATCGTCATATTGGCAAGTGACGTGAAAATTATTGACATACGTAGTGCGGTGACATGTTTCTTATGATTTGAATTGAAGAAACATATGAAACTGCGGTATCAATTCTTAGAGTATTTTATGTTGAGCTGAAACTCCCTATAGTGATTCTATACCAGCTGTTATCTTTAGTGCTTAAGGATAGCAATAGGGTTTCTGTTACACCATCTACTGTCTACTTCCAAGTAACACGTAACGATAATTGCGTTACACACAGTAGGAATGGCTTAAATTTTGACAGTCCAACAACATTCATTGTGTTATTTACGTTGTTGAGCAGACAAACTTTTCTAACATATAAAGCAACGGATTAGCAATATTCTTCAAAGTGATTCTGATTACGCAATTAGGGTGACGGCACTCAATACCTCCATCGTTACGAACTAAGATTTAATTTGGAACGGATACCAACGAAAAATAAAAGACACATCAATAAACATTTCTGTTTCTCAACGTGACGTTTATTATTCATTAGTTGTAGAACGGTGAGGGCCACCAAAATACAGTAAAACATTTTAAAAGTGTGAAATGTTTATTAAACCTTTTTGCCAAACTCTTTTCTCTGAATTAAATTAGTTTTCATTCATTCAGTAAGAAAGTAAATAGCCCAGTTTGGTCTTTTGGTAAAAGAACAAAGGTTGAAACTATTAGCAAGCTCGTCTAGTTGCAAACCGAGTATCGCCGCTGGCGTCGCAATATATTTCAACCGCAAGCCGGCTCATCGTCAACGGAAGCAATAGTGCCATTATTTGCTTTCCAACAGAAGCGGATACAATTATGTATGTTTCCAATCACGCTCTTGTAAAATTGAGTTCCGATTAATCGTCTGTAAAATAGATAATTACAGCTGTTTATAACACCGACTATCACCTCGATTTAAAAGTGTGTGTATATACTCTGCACTTTAAATTTAACATAAATTTAAATTTTGCGTCATTTACTGTTTCGTTTTGCTCTTTGCCCTAAATAAATTTAAACAGAGGTGGACTAACTTGACTTAAGTATAGAATGTATACTACCTGAGGGGTAATTCTCGTAATTTTAAGAACGTTCACAGTCTAATCTCAGTGTCAATATGTCAAAAATACCTCGAGTTTCCATACATTTTTGACAAGGTTTTGACATTTGCTTGTCGCCGAGATGACACTGCGACTACATAATTATAATTACGAGAATTGGCCACCTGATGTACATTGTAAACAAGACATGAATTGATAGTTGATGAGATTTATCCCTATAGACATACTAAATAGCGTATGCTATAGGGCAATTCCGTTGACGCAAATTGTAATACAGATTTGTTGCATAGATCTGCTTCAATATCACAAAGTTGAAATAAACTTACTAGTTCAACCGCCATTCTGTAAATTTTCTGCTCCTAGAAACTGTAGGGAATAGTAGCAATTTTCTTCAAGTATCGACGCTTATCGAATGTCAGGTACCATTAAAGCTAGTCTTCTGTGCACCTACAAAATGTTTCGGACAACTCCTGCTATACTCGTTTCAACCAGTGCAAGATTTTACGTGGAGATAAACCTCGTAAATCGTACATTTTAAGGACGTTAGAACTTTTATTGATATATCGAGTGAAGATTTCAGTATCCATCCGCAAAAATCTCTCTTGTGAACTGTGAATTCAAATTAGCATGTTTTTAATAATTGTTAGCTGAAAGTTTTGAATTCAATAACTTTTCAATCTGTATTTTGCATCAAAATTTTAATTCATTGTTTGCAAAACTCTAGTCCAAACTTTTGTGTAAGATTCTATGGTTGAAAATTCTTGTTGTCTTTGGAAAAAGGCTTCAACGCATCTATCGCTGTAATATAATTCATTTATTCAGTTTTAAGTTGAATAAATAATCAAATTTTACTCAATTTACGGTCATATACATACATATACATACTCAGCCTATAAACGTTCCCACTGCTGGGACACAGGCATCACAGGCCCATTCCTCTCATGGAGGGGAGCTCCATGAGAGGAATGGGCCGTAATCTACCACGCGGGCCTAGTACGGGTTGGTAGATGTCACATGCAGTGGTGATGAAATTATTTACACAAAGTGATGCGCCTGGCTGGGTTCGAACGCACGACCTACAACTCGTAACTCGCGGCCATTACCACTGGGCCATCACTGCTCACTCAATTTACGGTCAATTACATGAAATCATCAATTTTTACATTTTTCCCACCAATGTTTGAAATCCACATTCCGGTTCCAAATCGAACCCACCAGCCGGAACGAACATGAACCTTAGAATGAATCGCAAAAACACATTTAAAGATGTTAACAATACAACAAAGAGACGTTGTAAATACCCAAGTAAAACATTAAGTCAGAAAGAACCATCTGAAAGCTGACGTTTTTATTAACTCACGTGACAAATGTTCACGGAAACAGCCCCAAAATGTGTCATTCAATTCCAAACATGGCTCTCCCTTTGAAATTTTAAACATGTTTGTTGAATGAAAACATCGCGAATGTACGGGAGTCTGGAAGAATTTTGACAGTGTGACGTCAGACTTTCTGTAAAAGGGTACGAGTTTGCCGAGAATATATTAATTTGTAATTTTGTAATAAGATTTTCATCTATACCCTACCCCTTTTGTACATCAAAAATGTTGTAACTGAATAAGGTTATTGGCCTTCTTTTTTTCAAAATGGATCGACTGTTCTTTTTATGCGCACATGTACTTTTGGGATGTCATCGGTTGATGACAACCCATTAATCATATCGACGGAATATGACAAGAAGATTCTTCATGACTGGTCAGAATATTTTAAGTAAGTCATCAAGAAAATGCTGACCAATGGTCGTTTGTCAACAGAATTCTCTAGCTAAGTTAGAATTTCTGATTTTCAGATGTTAATATATTATGCGCTATAATATGCATGCGTTGCAATGCCTTTTTCTATATTCTTTTTTTCGTTTTGTTAACACAATAACTTACCAAAGTTTTAGCACTCCGTTGCAGAAGCATTTGGTTGAGCCATTTTCGAGATTATGCAAGACTTACGCACGGCAACTGATATTGAATGTAAGAAGATTATAAGTTACGCAGCAATCGAATACTTACTTAGATACCTACTCAGTCAGTTCAACGATTGGGTCGATACTCTTTGGATTTTCTCACCAAGCAATGGTTAGCTTGAAGTACCAGACGATTAGCCTCTTGTATTCCTCCAGAATACTACAGTTGCTAATGATTAAAATTGTCAAGGAAAAATAACACAAACATCTTTCCAATGTCGTATATTCAGTTTCAATTTTACCGTACAATGACAATACGAACGTTAATTTAATATCACAGTCCAAAATGATTACGTGTAACAACTTACATTGGAAATAATCTTAGCTAAGAATTTACAGTGATTACAATACTTGAAAATTAAAAAATCTTCTGAACAGTATATACAGTTTCTGCTGATGGCCCTCAAAAAAGGAAAAAAAAAAACAGTTGAGTATCAAACAACAAAACCATTTTTTCTAAAAACATCTTTTGCTATTTACAAATTCGAAAACAAAGACAAAGCATAAGTAAGTTATACTGCGCTTCCGAATACTCGTCGCCAAGAAATATTTACATAACCGAAGCTTTCGACTTTATTCAGGTATCGCCGATGTGGGCAATAAGTCAGTCAGGCTCAAGTGGGATTCACTGGGACACGTCTGTTGGATGTCTCGGGAAGTCGGGAAAGATGGGGTAAGGTCGACACACCATCACACGAACGATTTTAGCTTGCGTAGATCTTCATTTCATACAAGCCTCAACTTGAATTGCTATGAAATGTTTGAGTACAAAGATGGATTTTTGATGGACTCCGAATTTATATTACCTTTCGCTAAATAAAACACTTTTAGTTAAGAGAATAATTTAAATTCTACTACAGCTAGTTGAGTTGGGTTAGAGACGACGTGTCGACACCGTTAAAAGGATTTTTTATGTCTTTTGGCTATAAAATTATAAGAACAATGATAGCTCAAGTAAACTACAAACAATATAATAAATATCTACATAGGAACTTCATACTTTACAAAAGACTAATGAAAACAATATTCAGATTTAATTCTTAGTGTGAGAGCCACCAATTATAAAGGTTTTATCAATACTCAGGTTGATAAAGAGGAATGCCACATTGCCACATTTATGAAATTGATATCTTTTATTGTTTAACATACACAGTTATAAATTTTCACTAACTAGTATTCAGTTCTCGTCAAATGGTCATTTTCACAGCCAGCTCACTGCTACCTGTAGAACAAAAAGAAAAAGTTGAGACAGAAATTGAAGGTGAACATAAGGACGAGAGACGGTGACATTCAAACTGTTTGTAAAAGACGATATAAATAATAAGTCGATTTAATTCCTACAATATCGCAATTTACAGAAAATTACTTTTACCAAATCCACGTATATTTATTTGCTCAATACTTTATAACATGATTGTTATAATGCCGTGCTGCCAAACAATTTCCACTACAAGAAATTTGCATGACATTAGTTAATTTATTCGGAGTTTTGTGACTCATCTTTAAAGAGAAAATGTGCAATTAGCTCTTGCCTGACTGACTGAGCATCGTAATATAATGTTAAACATATGTATGTATAACCTCAGATATATGCCAAGTTCAAATCAGCACTTCAATTTCGGTTAACAAGCTCAACCAATAAGCTGCTCACAATGTGTTATCAGCGAACCATTGCCTGCCTCTACAACGTACATGGCAATAACGTATTCTGAACTCCAGCAATGAGATAGTTTAGACCACAAATAGCTATCCGGTTACTATTTGAGCATGTAACCACTGTCATAATCGAATCAATTAATCAGCTTTTCACTGTTTCTGGTCTAGTCCTTTGACAATTTGATCACAATGAGTTCCTGTGTATCAACGCATTGAGATCAAGTCTCGATATTATTATGGGTAATTAATCTGATTAGTAAATATATGCCAGTTAACTATTGTTGCCAATATCGTCATACTCTTGTCCTAAACCGTTTTAATTTGTCATTGGCGTAGAATTTACGTAATGCGTCTCTCTTCGTCATTTCGGTGCACTTTCTACCTAACCATTTTATCTTTCACACAAACCATTAATCTTTTCTAAGGTACGCCTTTTCTTGTACCTATCTACATTCACATTCAACACTTTTCTCGTCACATGCTCCTCATTACTCCACATCACATGTCCACAAACTATTTTAGCCAGTAAAAAGTTTGAAATATAAAGTCTAAACTATGGTAGTACGGTTTCACTAGTTGGAAATTGGGATCATCTACAAGAGCGCGATGTGATTAGATTTCCAAACAGACTGCTGACTAGTTTGATCTGTTTCTGTTCCCAGGTATAAACAACAAAATAACTAGCGAAGTTGCTACTGCAACTGCTCTGGTCATCGCTTCAAATAAATTGAATTAGAAATACTAGCACTTCGCCAGCCACTTCGTTCGCGTAGATTTCGTATTTTCCCAACAAAGTTTAACACCTCCTAAACCCCGTTTACGGGGTCTTATAATAAAATAAAAACCAGAAAATACAAAATTTATGATTTACTTAGATAAGTTATGGCTCCAGCCAGTTTACTAACTTAAGGCAGATGGTTTTTCATACAAACTTTAAATCTCCATTTTCACCGAATTAAAGGTCGAATTTCCAAAACCCTTTCTTAGTGATCCCCTACATTATACAAGGAAGCTGAAGAATGTGCAAAATTTCTCGTTCCTCATCGCAGTAGTTTTGGCTATGTGTTGATATGTCAGTCAGTTTCTCCTTTTTTAAATATAAATTTATATGCAGGGGAAGTTTTTATCCAGTGCGCAAATTGTAACCATGAATTCAGCATATCATTCTAGAACCCCTAGCGCAGAAATTTTGGCCGGTTATGCAAAAAAATATCTGCTCTTTCATAGAAAAGTGTAATACCTACGCGGTCAAAATGTATGGAACAGCAGTTTTTTTTTTGTAAATCCGGCGAAAAATTTCTGCGGTATTTTCTGGCGGTTCAGAATGATATTCTGAATACATGGTTACAATTTGCGCACTGGATAAAAACTTTTCCTATAATATAAATAACTAGCTTCTGCCCGTGACTTCGTCGTGAGTTTTCTTGTCTCAATATATTTTTTGGGCCAGGAACCCTTGCGGCGGTCCCAGAACACCCTACTAAAGTATCATCACAATCTGTTCAATTGTTCTGGAACGCATAGAGGATACAAAAATGTATTTATATTTATTTAAAGATGCAAAGGAAGTAAGTACCTTTGCTTTGGATTGGTAGGCAAAATATTTTTTCTACTCGATCGAATTACTTAACATAATATTCAATGCCAGGGTTTTAGAGTCAATGGCAGTAAAAACTCGCTGAGAGGCGCAGTCGCAATAATTACTTTATTTTACAAGCGACTCATAACATTTTCAGTAAAGTAAGCTACACGCATTCTAAAGTATACGGAAACAACATAACAGCTTAATATCCTTACAAACCCATCTTACGCAACGGCTGAGTATGTCGAATGTCAAACGTGATTTCGTTCCGGGTTCCAGTAATTAATCGTCCCTGTAGCTTGGCTAAACGGTTCGTGAGTTATGACCGGGCGACAGACGGATGGATGAACCGCGGCCGCAAACAATAATCTCCTAAGGGTTTCTATTTTCCGATTAATTCCAGCTAACAGAGTTTCAACTTAGGAGTTAAAGTTCAGCCGGCTTGGACAACTTGTTTGTTACATTTAGTCGGACGCAGATAGTTCTTGCTCGTGATCCTAAGTAGGTACTTGAGTTTAGATTTCATAACATACCTACTTTGTAGCTTTTGTGAGCTGAAAGTTTTAAGTAGATTACAACTTTTGTTTGCTGTAGGAAGGATAACCTCTTAATTAATTGGATTCTCGAAAAATTAAAAAAATATCACTGTAGAAAATTTGCTACAAGATATTGGGAGAAGAAACAAATCAATAATAGCAACAACATTTTATAGCCATAACAATAGCTGAATAATATTGTAAACAACCACCTTCCTAGTTCTAGTAAGGAAAATCCTACAAAATCCAAGCCTGAATTTTCTCAAACTTTTCCTTGATATTATTAATAAGAAAAAAAATGTTCTTTACCTTGCTCAATATTTGACATTACCAAGAGCCGACGGATGAGAAAATTTAAATCTACATAGATGGAAAGGTTATACTGTGCTCGGGGCTACAAGATGGCCATGAACGCAACCGGAATTTAAGGTCAAGTCTCATCACAAAATGAGACTCATCATGAGATGAGAAGAATCTTAGCGTGTCGATAGCAATCTAAATACAGTCAGACCAGAATTTGGCTACGAGCTTGGCACCTTCAGCAGCGTACATCAGATCCTGTAGCATGTGGACCAGGATACGCTGGACAAGATATTAAATGCCCCATTGTTTATGGAACAGCGCCACATATACGCTCCAGGGCGGCTCCATCTGTGAATCTTCACCTGAGCAAGTTTTCATTACTACGGCCTACCTGAGTCCTGAGTCTATTTAAAGATTTCCAGGATAGCCAAGGTAGCTCATGTCTAGGTGCAAGATTTTCAGATGACTCTGATATTCACTTTATTCATCAAGAAAGAAAAATGCTGTCGTAAACTGTGAAATTATCATTTATGTTCATTGTATTTCTTATCTTTCGCATGATGGAAAAGAAATGGAGAATAGATAACGTTCAGTGGATCACAAACGTAAGGATCCGGCAACAAGGCAGGGCGAAAATGAGATGGCCTGGCCCAAAAATGCAGGAGTCCAGTAAAAGTGGAAATAGGGAAAGAACGCCATTGCCCTGCTGTGGACAGCACTGGCTTATAATAATACTGACGTTCTTTGTAACAGTTGATATAGACACAGTTCAAAAGTATATGAGACTAGCTTTTGCCAGCGGCTCCGCCTGCGTGGATGTCGGTTATCGCGTAAAAAAAGTACCCCATGTCCTTCTACATATCCCAGGCTATATCTCTGCCAAATTTCATGACGATCGGTTCAGCGGTTTAGGCGTAAAAGCGAGACAGCCAGACAGAGTTACTTTCGCATTTATAATATTAGTAGGAATAACAAACGTCTAAACCTTTTGAATCATAAAGGTTATTTCAATGTAGCAAAACTTTCTGAAAGGCCTAAAGTAACACTACAATAGAAAATTTGTAAAGTATGGAAGGTGTAACCCTTATTTTGCCTTTGCAAATTTTAGCCCTACGCTCGCACAATCTAATTTCCGTAACGTCGATAGAATATAAAGTACGCGTAGTGGTTACCTAAGATATCATTTTTTCTTACCTCCAGTGATATACAACATTGCAATAACCTGTTCATAAAAGAATATCACAACAATTCTAGTATCTTCAAGTAACTTTTCTCCATACATTCTAGTGTATAAATCTAAACAATACAATTCAACGCGTTGTATACCAAGTTTTAAATTGTCTAAAAAGCTGTTGCCAGTTTCATTTTACTAAAGAATGAATAACATATTTCAAACAAAGTACCCTGGTGGAATGGCGTCAGAAATTATAATATAATGTAAAATGTTCTCGTATAGCATGCTCCATACTAAATCGTAGTTGCTAATGAAGACCGAATGAGATTTTCCGGAAAATCTGGAGTGAAGCCAACAATTTCTAATGTCAATACTGACTGGAGTGAAAATTCGAAATGCGTGCTTTATTCCTGCTCATTTATTCATGAGAAGGATTGTGAAATTAAAAAACAACAAAAATTAAAAAAAATGTGTGTTCCTGCGGATAGTTTTCCAGTGTGGATACTAATATAATATCTATGGCTTTTGTTTAAAAGAAGGAATACCTTATGCAATTTGAAGCTAGAACTTTGTTTCATGGAATTAAATCCAAGCACGGAAGCACAAGACCGGTCAAAGTGAAGAAGCCTGAGGGAAGCCTATGTCCAGCAGTGGACGTCTTTCGACTGAAATGATGATGATGATGATGCTAGTAAAATTTTAACAAAAGTAAATTCGTTATCACTTCCATTCGCCTTATTGGAATGAAATGTAACGTTTTTACTCTCTATATCCAGCTATTCGTTTTCATTCGTGAAATAGAAAGCAAACACGCCTACTCCCGTTTAAGAAATAAGTTTAAGAAAATGTATTCTACATTTGTTCTCCCGGGGAGTGGTATACGTGTTTATTTCCTAGCGATAGTGTTTCGCCCGCAGTTTATACCGTTTCTATAAATACAGAAGCGGACATTTTAGAATTGGAATCTATTTCTTATTCTTCTCTACGACCTTCAATAAAATCGCAAATTCTAAATCCCAAGGGAGGTATTTTTAGAACCTTTTGTTGAGGAGAACCTAGGAGTGTGAAACGGTCAGGGTTTCGTACGTGGTATAATTATTTCGCGGACATTAGGTTCGAATTCAACGCAAGTTGGCAGACTGTAAATTAATTATTTATTTAAGGCCGTTCAAAAAGAAAACTACTGCCCATTAAAGTAACGAAGTTTTCTGAGCAATTTTATAATTTTGGGCACTATGTACAAAAAAGAGAAAAAGAAGGTTAACGTGGCTTGTTAAAATTTACATAATTAATTCATTTTTGTCGAGTCCTTGTGGCTCAAACTACCATTTCAGACAGAGTAATGTGTCGGGCACATGCCGCACAAAACATAATTATGTATAACTAGCTTCCGCCCGCAGCTTCGCCCGCGTGGAAGTCGGTAGTTATCCCGCGGGAACGTACTACCGGGATAAAAAGTCCTGTAGGCTATAATCTATCTGTGTGCCAAATTTCATCCAAATCCGTTCAGCCGTTTTTGCGTGATTGAGTAACAAACATCACCTTCACAAACGGATGGACTACCCTTTTTTACCCCTTTAAGGGTAGATTTTCGAGAAACCCTAACATACGTTATTCTTTATTTTTGGTTCAAGGTATAAATACTGTGTTTGGAGTTAATCAGACCGCGCGTTAAAATTCTTCCATATAAACTTTGACACCCCACAATCCCCCTTTAGGCGGTAGTTTAGAAAAACAATAAATGACCAACCTTATAATTTACTTAACTAAGTATTTGTACCAAGTTTCAAGTTTATTAACTCAAGGAATGAGATTTCTCGTACAAACAAAATCCCCCCTTTTCACCCTCTTAAAGGTCGAATTTCCAAAAACCCCTTCTTAGTGCTCCCCTACATTATAAAAGGAAGCCGTGTGCAAAATTTCACGTTCCTAGTCCTAGTCGTTTCGGCTGTGCGTTGATTAATCAGTCAGTCAGTTTCTCCTTTTATAAATATAAATATATATTTTGTGACTTACGCTTAAGATTATAAATAAATAATGTTGGCTTTTCAACGCTCGGCGTAACAACAAATGTTGAAAATCAAACCGCAAACTCTATTCAGGAATTCAAATAGGTGTCGCAGAGTGTTAGTTAAAACAGGCATTATATTTTTACACCATGCGATTCTTGGATATCAAATCATCAAAGTTAACAAAAACGTGTTTAATTATTTTTGTTTGAGGGCGAGCAATAATAAAATTCCAATTTCATAAGAATAAATTCCGTACCTAGTGCTGAACGAATATATACCAACGGCGGAAAGGCGTAGGGTGTCGGGGTACCGAATCCGGCTCGAAGGACCATTGAATGGGCTCAACTGGGCTTATAAATGAAAGAAGAAGTGGACTGTATTAAAATAGGTGTAATACCATAATTTACAATGTACTTATAACGATTAGAAATGAACAATGAAATGCCCGTAGTGGAGCGCGTCTGTGAGCCGAGTGATGTGGAGCGCGCACAGCGGTCGTCTTCTCCGGGTTCGGTACCCCGACACCCCACGCCTTTCCGCCGTTGATCACGCGCATATGTGGTGCGCCGACAGTAATGTTTATATTAAACGTTATAAATCTCCACAGTATCCAGAATATATACACGTAGAAAAAAATTACAATAGGTACCTCCATTTGACAAAAACAATTAAACATACGACCAACGCAGCTGGTATGCCGAAGAACGATATTTGAGCCATGTCATAAAAGGATAATGTTTTTATTTTAGTCCCAAATCACTGAAAAATACCAAATAATATTTTTTTCGGTTCAACACTCATTCAAGCCATTTGATTGGTTGAAACTAGTTTTAAGTAACGCTTGAGTATTGAGTGACTTTCTGTAATACGGGACTAAGACCCGAGTTCACCAACTACAACATAACCACTGATTACGTAACCGTCTTGTTAGTATTAAACATGTGTTTTAACAAACAGCGTTTTTTTCGAGTTCACTATTCAATTCTACCCAACGGTTAAATAACCGAACGTTTTTGAATGAGTGAGTCGAAAATGACCTAATGATCGAATGGTTTAATTTTTTTTTGTAAAAGCCGCTACGACAAATGCCGAAAAAAATGGGGTCGGAAGTATCTGGCTGACAAATTTTATGCTTTCGGCACTCACTGCAAACGTTCTTGGCTATTCAAACTTCTTTTCAATTAAATCAAGTAATTCCAGAGCACTCTCTACGTTTGTATTCACGAGATCTCGTACCAAAAGCTTTCTCGTTATATTCCTCGAAATTATTGTGACGTGTTGGAACATACGGAGAGTGCAAAATTAGATATTATCTTCAAAATCATCTAACACATTATCTTCTTCAAAGAACAAGTAACTCAAAGCGTCTTGAATTTGTAACTAAAAGTGATTCACAATGCAAAACTTCAAATCAGAAAGCATAAACCAGCGGTTAAACTGAGTTGGCCACGTCGTTTAAGCTAACCATCCGATTACAGTACGTAACCAATGGTTAGTGCTTGGTGAACAAAAAATATTGTTAATCAGCCGGTTATGGCGTAACCGGCTGTTTTAAAATTAGCCATGCGTTGGTGAACTCGGGTCTAAGAGTTGCAAATCGTTGTCCGTAGGAATGTGGGCTTAAGGGTCGATGCTTTTTATAAATATGTTAGACTTACATAGACTTCTATTTTCATTTTTGATCAACAAGGTAAAGTCAGGCACATATTTTTTATTAAAATACCGATCAATACTGTCCGTATATCCAAAACACCACAATCAGTCTTTGACAGTTTTATAAAATGGCTACAACACGGAAAGTTGACGTAGTGTGTCAATTTGATTCCCTGACTGTAAATCGTATTTTGAAAAAAAAAAAAAAAAAAACAAAAAAAAAAAAAAAAGGCATCTTATCTAAGATGTTACATACACATATCAACAGGCCTGTTATCCTCGGGTACGGCAGAGGCGCGTATTTCGCCAGTCTTCTATAAGTCCCATGTAATAACGGACGTTAAAGGGACATAGCCTCATTAACCATAATACAGTCTATTAATTATTGGTCAAGTATTACCCTAAGTACTCCTATGATGTCAATATCTAATATCCAACCTCCATTTTGACATTAGAAAGCAGTTAATTTGCATGATAATCATTTCTAATAGGGTCTTATGACCTGCAATCCTAATTACACACAAACATTAATTAGTATTCCTAAGTAAAACTCTCTGGGGATTTGAGTACCTCCACCTATGTAAATATTGTATCGGTTAAACGTGAAACCGAGGTCTGTTTCATATTATATTTTGAGGTTAAGGCCTGAATCGACAATTATATAATTAGGTGTTTAAATATTGAAAATGAAAGACCGAATAACACGACATTGCTTTTTGAAAGGGAAAGCAGATGTTTTTACTACACCCACATACATATTCACGAGTTGAGAGCAGTGGTGGCCCAGTTGTAACGGCCACGACTTAGTTTCGAAACCATAGGCGCTTTATTGTGTGTAAATTATTTTTTTAGCACTGCACTCAAATCGGTGAAGGAAAACATTGTAAGGAAACAGGGATATCTTAGAACCAAAAAAATCGAACAGCATTTGACATATACCAACACACACTGGGCCCACATGGTGGATTACGGCCCCCTCTCATCGAGAGGAGGTCTGTGGGAACATTATAGACTGATGATGTATCGACTAGTTCTTTTATTAGTATCTAGTGGGGGCGAGTTCTCCAAAAAAGAACCGGAGTTGCCGACATAGCTTGAAGAGTAAGCAACTGAAGTGGCAGTGGGCTGACCATGTTTGTCGAAGGACCGAGGGCCGGTGGAGCAGACGAGTCCAGGAGTTGGGACCATGTATCGTCAAGCGTAGTGTGGGACACCCCCAGCTAGATTGACCAATGACTTCAAAAGGGTGGTTGGGATAGACTGGACGCAGAAGGCGGAGGACAGGGTGTCGTGGCGCAGCATGGGAGACATATCCAACAGTGGACAGCAATAGGCTGAGTTGGTTAAAAAGGTCAGGGTATTTTAATTAACCGAGTACTAACCTAAACCCTATTAGTAACCCCCCCGAGTGGTTTCCCGCATTGTCGTTGCGGGGGGCTCAGTAACCGTGGATTCCAGCCACGGTGAAGCCAAGAGGAACCCAAAGGTGGGGCCGCTCGTCAGGGCTTTTGCCTTCAAGCCATTGACGTAGCGGCCAAAAAGTAGGTTGCGGTGAGGTGCACCGCAACTGATGTGGGCCGCGATGTCGAATGGGAGGCATCGCGGCTGAGGGTTACGGGCTGCGGTAGAGGAGGAGTGCCGGTGCTTCTGAACAGCGCTCTTCCCTTCCGTGGCCTGGACGGGGCCGCCACCGTTTGATAGCAGACGCGGTGGGGCCGCAGGGGAAGAGGAGTGTCGGTATAGCGTCAGCCGCTCTCCCTATCCCCTGCGGCCGAAAAGTGGTAGACGGGACGGCGCGTTGTGTTCCACACGCGCGCCGTCAAAGATGTCAACAACCACTGATGGGGTCCGCAAGGGCCGATGCCTGCCAGGGGTGCGGGTTTGTTCGAAAGAGATACCACAGCCCCTGGCATACGGGCTACTGAGGGAATACGGGTGGGTTTTGGTCAGTAAAAGTCTGACACGCCCTCCTGTTCTACTCAGCAGGAGAAGGGATTTGATGATTTCCCAACCAAAAAAAAAAAATATAGCGAAATATCAACATTAACTAAGTGGAATAAAATACGTTTTACTCTAGCTAACTCAAAAACCACTAATCAGAACTTGACCGCAGAGTAAGAGTTTAAACCAAAGAAGATTTTTTTCAATTTGCTGAATTGAGAATCTCCTCCTTTTTTTGAAGTCAGTTTAAAACACGGAATGGTTTGAAAGCGTTTGCCACATGTCCATGCCATAAGGACTAATATTTCAGGGCTATTTTTGACAATATCTCCTTTTTGACCACCAAATGACTGTACTCGAATAACAACGTAGGTTGAATAATATACGGTACCAAACTAACAAGTCATTCCCGGTAAAGAAAATGTACGCAAAATGAATAAGAAATTGCAGAATATATATTTATTGACTGACGATGCCGATTGTACACATTTTTTTTTCAAGTTCTGTCAAATAACCTCTGCCACATGGCTGTCACAATTTTTGTAATGGACAACCCCATAAACAAACCAAGGTCAAGGAACACAATTGTAAAATTCAGAAAATTCAAAATGGCGATTGAAGCTACAACTTTAAGCAGGAAACAATTAATAATGGGCGTCTATATAGTAATTATGTTTCGAGAATGCTTCCTGAATTGATACTATTACAGAGTTTGTCCCCCGAGGCTCGATTTACATATAACAAGGTACTTAGGAACTGTTATTGGTATTATTAGCTGGTTATTTCGCAAACACATTTATTAGAGTATTATTCAGTATGACAATATAATTAAATTGGTATTTTCAACATCACTTTTGGTAATTAGTTACGTAAGGATTACTGAAGTATTCTCAGAGGATTATAAGTTCAAAATAAACTAGGTACCTACCGACTGGAAATGAAACCATATTGTGAAATCCATAAATATTCACCTAAAGATTTTTCAATTTTTAGGGTATGGTCAAAGTGCAAATCCAGTGAAAAATGTGGGTTCTTGCAGGTCACCCTAGGACGTGGTCGGCTGCTTGTAGTTGCCTTTATAAAATAAGGCACACATAAGCGACTACCTCAAGGACATCCGCTGTGGGATACGGACCTTGGCTTAGGATACCGCACGAAGAAGGCAGTATAAGACGGGCTGGACCGGAATGATTATTTAGGGACAAAAAAGATACAGGCTCAGCGGCGCGGTCTGGCTCGAGCAAGGGTCAGGGAGGACATGGATTGGGACGTCGCGGCGGGCCTCAGTCTAGTACGGAAGGACGGTGGTCTGTGTTTGTGTATTTTAACCGTGCTGGTGGACTTGTTACTCTTCTAGAGGAGATTTGTGGCGCCAACAGGAATGGTTAGAGTATGTCTCAGTCGGCGTATGCTATTTATGAGAAAGGAAGTGTAGCGGGCGGCTGCCGCAATCATGAGGTTGGGGTGCTTTATAGCAGAGTCGAAGAAAAGCTTGGAAGGCGTTTCATGAACTGCTGGATGGTGGTAATTCTGAGATCTAGGCGAAGACTCTCGGAGAACTTGAGTAAACTTTCGAAGAAAACGGTTTTAAATTTGTTCGCGCCATTTGTGTCAATTAACTTTTATGGAGGGTTACAAACTGGCGCGAATGGTCGCGTGACTTCCTAGTCATTCGATTCGCCTCAGTTTCAGCAGTCCTTCGTACTTTACGCGTCCTTCCTGTGAAGATGGGATGAATCTACAGGATACCACGTGGTATTCTTACATATTCATTCATACATATGGCTGTACACATGCGTCACTTACGTACGCACCTAACACTTTTGAAGGACAACACCAATAAGGTCGGTATATAAGTCCAAAGATGATGCCTCGCGGCGATTCTACGAACACCAATCTTAACTCGCCTTTCATGGCAACTTTCAACATGACCACAATCATGTCACTTTCATTTCAACTTTATAATTATGTTGGTTCAAAATTTCCATACTGCCTACATTAAAATCTTCTTTGATTTCTCAATCTATCTTAAATAATATTAGTTATTCAACAAAATCAATCCGAGCAACACAGCGAATAATTTAAATTAGATCAGATTTTTAGTGGCAAACAGTTTAAAGATACCCATATCGACCACATTTGAAAATTTAACAAGTAAAAATTCATTTGTTATTATTACCTTGGATACATAGCATGTAGATCAGGATGCACAGGAACGTGTCTTGATCGAGGTGACATGGCGGCCGCGGCATTGATCATTCGTATGCGTGCGCGCAGCCTCTCGTATTGCTCCGGTTGATACTGTGCTGCTATTGTTACCGTGGCCCCAGAGTACTGCTTTGGTTTACAGGAAAAATTTAGTGTAATTATAATTATCACTTACTATTTTTTTTTTAAACAGCATAAAATTAGCATAATATGGTATATTTTAAACGAGGTTGGCAACGCCAAAGCCGAATTATTTATACTCGAATATGGGTGTAAATACATCTAAGTAAATATTTATAAGGTACGGCAGTAACAGGTAAAATCAGAAAACCAAAATAAAACAAATGATAAAGATCAAAAATGTTAGAAGCTATACATACTGTACATATCAGCTGTAGGTCATTCAAGTTCAAGACAACTCAGCACTTAAAAAAACCACAATTACACTTAATTTATAACAAAGAAAGTCTCACAGATAACAAACCTTTTGATATTTACAAAATTCCAAAACCTTTATAATCTAGCAGCTTCGAAGTCAATACTGTTTAATATGACCAAAATATCAAATAGATACCTTCAACGCAGCAGCGGCTTGTTCATGTGTAGCCCTTGTAAGGTCCCTTCCATCGACACTCAGTATTCTGTCGCCTCTATGTAACATGCCATAAGCAGCGCCACCCACGGAAACGCCCGATACGAACACTCCGCAAGCGTCATCGTCCGTACTTCCCTCTGCTTCTCCCCCCAGTCCGCCGACGATGTCCATGCCAAGGCGTGAACCCGAGCGGACGAGACGGACCATTCGGACACATCTGTGTGGTGGAAATTTGAAATTATTTGACGTTTATCGAGAGGAAATTTTGACGCTTGAAGAATTTTGGGTGTACGTCTTTGAAGAAGTTAAGCCGTATATATTTTGGAATCGATAATCGATCAATATCTAAAACATGTTTTGGTGGAATTACTTTTGGGATACTTCGGTCTGGCCTATGTCCAATGAGCTGTGGGGCAAAATAACCATTGCTGCACGAGCTGGAGAAAACACAGGACCAGGGGTCCACTTTAACCTGGTTGGAAGTCATGAGGAGAGGCTTTTGCCCAGCAGTGGGTCGATGCCAGCTCACAGTAACAGTAAGTCTATGGAAACAATTCAGCTAACAGAACGATACTGAATTTATAAGACCTTCATTGAAAATATAGCTTAAACAGTAGTCTGATTTCCATAAAAAATTACTGAAATTACTTCTTATCTAAAGATTTGCCAAAGTTAAGGAATTACGAGTTCCAAAGCTGTATTCAGCGGTTTTGCAGCAAAAGCAAAGGAAGCAAAAGTTTCAATGTCCGAAACTTATTGTCTTTGTTCCTTAGTTGGTGGCATGATTAATATTAGGTCTTTACCTATGAAATTGCCGTTCTGCAGTACTGGCCATTTCAAATCAAAATAATTTTTGTTTGGCTAAGAATTCTAATTTCAAATTAATTTTATTTTAAAAACATGGATTTTTTTTTCTAAAAGTAGTCATTTCTTTATTGATTAGTGTTACATTTTCATCGCATTTCAATCTTTTTCGTCATCATGGATACGTTAAAAATTCGAGTAATTATGGAATATGAGTACCGTCGGGGCAGCAACGCGGCACAAGCGGCACGCAACATCAACGACGTTTACGGAGCTAACACTACAAACCAACGCACCACCTGTTATTGGTTTGCTCGCTTCCGTTCTGGAAATTTCGACCTGAAAAATGAACCTCGCGGTCGTCCGAAGACTTTGGTCGACAATGACGAATTAAAGGCGATTGTGGAAGCTGATGATACACAATCTACGGCTGAATTAGCAGCAGCTTTCGACGTTAGCGTCAAAACAATATTGGTCCATTTGCGTCAAATTGGCAAGGTAAAAAAGCTTGACAAATGGGTGCCCCACGAACTCAATGATCGCCAGCGCGAAGTACGCGTCGAGACGTGCCTTGCACTGCTCAACAGACACACAAATGAAGGAATTTTGAACTGCATTGTTACCTGCGATGAAAAATGGATTCTGTTTGATAACCGTAAGCGCTCAGCAAGTTGGTTGGATCCTGGTTCAGCACCTAAACAATGCCCTAAACGAAAACTTACCCCTAGAAAAGTGATGGTCACTGTTTGGTGGTCTAGCGCCGGTGTGATTCATCACAGCTTCTTACCAAACGGGGTGAGCATTACTGCAGATGTGTACTGTGAAGAACTGAACACAATGATGGAGAAGCTGGCGCATCTCCAACCAGCATTGGTCAATCGCTCGTCTCCGCTGCTCCTGCACGACAACGCGCGACCTCATACTGCACAGCAGACGGTCTCCAAGTTGCAAGAACTGGGGTTGGAAGCTCTCCGTCATCCGCCCTACTCACCAGACCTTGCGCCTACAGACTACTACTTTTTCCAGAATTTGGATAACTTCTTGGCGGGAAAAAAATTTTATACCCGAGAGGCAGTACAAAATGCCTTTGAAGAATTTGTTGCCTCCCGTCCAGCTGATTTCTTTAAGAAGGGCATCAATAAACTGCCACTGCGATGGCAAAGATACATTGATTGCATGGGTGATTACTTCGATTAATACAAATGAAAAATTCATGAAAAAAATTCGTTTAAATTTTTTCATACAAAACGGCAATTTCATAGGTAAAGACCTATTATAATATAATAATTTTAACCAGCATTTGTGGTAAGCCCTTTAGTGAAAATCATAATTATTAAAATATTTGCTACAGAATGGCGTTTCGAAGAGAGCGTTTTAATTCCCTACAAATAATGTATTATCATAAAATGTTCCCACTGCTGGGACTCAGACATGTTGGTGATAGAGCTCCACGCGGGTCCAGTGCGGGTGGATAGATGTCACATGCCTTCGAATTTTTTGTTCTAAAACATTCCAGTGAATCCGTTTCCTCACAATATTCAGAGCAATGGTGACGAAATAATTTACACAAAGTTAAGCCTATCTGTGTTCGAAACCTAAGACCTAACTCGTAAGTCGCGGCTGTTACCAATGGGTTAGCACTGCTCCGAATGTATTAATTTATTATCAATTCAATGAAGCTACACCCATAAATTCATAAATATTAATAAATTGTTTTAAGTGATTGGAAATGTTAAATAGATAAAGCGCGAAAAACAGCTCATTTTTAAATGAAAAACAATGATTAAATGAAGTAAAATAACACAAGGCAATTCTGCTGCCAAAACAAGACAGGCTAAAAGATATAACGTCTTGTAGTTTCAGGATTAGTGCCAAAAATTGACTCGTTAAAGTAATAACTGAAAAAAGTTACGATAAAAATACACTTAGCCATAAATATAAGATAACTTTGAAATGAATAAGTTAGAGGTAGTTGTATAACTTATTACTCAAGTAATATTATAGAGAATGAGAGGCAAAAGAAGGCGATTTAGAGTCGGGGCTAAAGTGCAAAACAATTTAACAAAAGCATCAGTAAAGATAAAACATATGATAGTAGCGGTGTTACAAGAATTTCTTCTATGCCTGAATTTGGGTAAAAATATCTACATAATAAGAAATCTGTCCCAAAAAGATGCTTTATGATAACGGAATATTTGGGTTGAGAAATTTAATGTAATAAATCTTTCCTACAAAATGTAGGTTACCTTGAAAGCGAATGTAGTAAGGTCAACGTTACCTCGGTATTTCACTTGGCTCCTCTTCTAATAGCTCGTGAAGCGTTGAACACGATGTGGCTTGTGTTTTAGCTGTACAAATAAAGTTGATTGATTCATGGTTGTGTTTACTTGGTTATTTACGCCTAATTTTTCTTTTATTTTATTATTTTCCATTGTTATAATCTTTAATCATTTCTAAACAGTATTCACAAATAAACATAACTTAATTAACATCCTCATTAGGGAAAATTAATCAGTTTTAGTAATTTATTGTTTATGCGAGCATAAAAATGTAATACCCGAACGCCGACGCAACGTTCCCTACTCTATAGAGTGGGCTTCTGCATGCAAAAAAGAATGAACAGATTGCGATGAAACTTGATAGTACACAGCTGTTACTTGCGTTATAAAACTCATAATTGATTTCCAGCAGCATCAAATCTGCGCATATATAATGTTTCTATGTTAGAAAATGTTTATAACACCTATTCCAATTTTGAAAATTTAAAATTAGCAGTAGAATAACTATATTTGATTTTAATATAGAGTTAATAGAATCGATGGTGTACATACTTGAATACAGTGGAGCGGTCTTAGCGACAGGTGGAACAGAGCTGCCAGCAGACAGGACGATAAGCGTGACTTGATCCCCTGTACTTCTTAACGCAGACACAGCATGTGCATGCGTTGACCCAATTAGTGATGTTTCTATACCCTAAAAAGAATACATTTATAATTAATGTCGTTTTAGATATTACTTTTTTGGAAAGACACAGTTTTTAATTCTACTAATCATCATCTTCATCCTCCTGCTCTTAACATAGGTTAAACCGTCATCAGATTAGCTAATATCTTTCCAGTCGTATCCTCTTTCACACAATCCATCAACTAATTCAAAAATCAAAATCAAAATCAAAATATTTTTATTTCATATAAACCTGCATGGGCACTTATGAAACGTCAGAAGCTAGGTGCACGGTTCCAAATTGTTGTTTCCTATGGAGAAGAGCCGGCAAGAAACTCCACGGTTACTCTTTTAAAAATAATTGGCTTTAACAATATTTTCAAATTACAGATATTAAATGTATGGGAGGACAGCGCAGGCCTATCAATAAGTACCAGGTACTTAGACGAATACAGAATAGAAAATCGTCTACAAATCTACAGTCTGTAAGGCCTACAACGTTCTCTCATTCACAATATGTAAAATAATCTACATAAATAAAATGAACCTAAATAAAATTGATGTATAATGTCAATTAATGACGAGAATATGTCAGCATTGTAAAAATAAAAAGAATTAAAAAGAACTTTGTATTTGAGAGCAGTTAATAGACTTTCACATAGTTATGCTGTTAATGAGGTACCAGGGAAGCCACATGTGCAGAAGGAATTAATGCCAAACTTCCCTGTCTTCAACGTAGTCTTTTATCTTATAATATGCTTTTTTGATAAGGACACGTTTGATGTGCGTTTTAAACTTTCCATCGCTAAGTTCTGTAACCGACTTTGGCAAAATTGCTTTTGTGTTCCTGTATTATTATAGTCATCCGTCTGATTTAACTATGTTTTGTTCATAACTTACATCTTTATCTCTAACAGCCAATATTTTATCGCCTAATCTTAATCTGCCGTCATGATGGGCGGCGCCACCAACAGCAATATGGGATACAAAGATGCCTCCACCACCCGCTGCGTCGTCCGCTCCGCCCGCTATGCCAAGGCCTAGTCCGCGAACGCCCCGCCACAGTGTCACCACCCTAGGCCGTCGAGCTCGACGTACACGCTGATAAAAAAGAATTTGACCATTACTCTGGGCCACCAGTTTTTTGACCCTCACGCGACAGGCGTCGTTTGACAGCGACTGCTGCGGAGAAAACAAATGAAAGAAGTGAAGTGCACCACATTTCACCGCGGCGCGACTTGCGAAGCGACGCGATGCACGGAAGCAAAAAAGTGACGCGCGCGCGCATGTCGCGTGACGCAAGTCACGCCGTAACATCGTGGCAGGATTTTTTCGTGCCCTGTCTTCAAACTCAGTGGCGGGATTTGAAAATCAAACATAATTTTTCGACGTGCTGAGATGAACTCTGTTGGATTTACAATGCTCGGGTAAGCAGTGCGCAATAAAATCCCGCCGCAGAATTTTTACGTCCGTAAGGCGCGAATTACACAGAAAGGGCGCCTGCGCCGCGCCTTCACCTTACGCCATTTCTGTGTAATTCGCGCCTAAAGCGGCATCATGTCTGCATACAAAATGTACTACGTACGCTGCGCCTGCGCCGCGCCTTCACCTTACGCCGTTTTTGTGTAATTCGCGCCTTAGATCGTCGACCAAGTTGCATCGCTCTAGGGCGTGAACTGGGCTTCACGTAAAGTAGTGTCTCGTTTAAGCTATGACTGTTCAGAAAACCAAATGGCGGCCAGTACAACTATTTTACCCAAAAGCGAAAGCTTATAAAACCATTCTAACACCCTCAGTTCATCCGGAATAAAATATATTTCTTTTTCACTAGTTTTTGCTTACAAGTTGACTTTGACCGATATTACTACCTAATTTTCGTGGTACTACTTTTACTTAACTGGATTGCGTGCCTTATCTCGTTATTTTAAGAAAACACGCGCAGCAATATTTTCTGGCTTCAGGGTGGATTCAAGGACGTTATTTATTTTAGTAACTAGTTCATTTATTATTTAGGATAGGTACCAATTATTATAACGTGAAAATGCAAGCCTGCTGTCTCACCAAAGAAACAATAAGAAATTATGGCTTGATTCTTATCGTTTCGGTTATTGGTTTTGCTGAAATTAAATTCAGTGCTGCTGGTAATGTTTGCTTCAGCGATTTTTCAACTGGCACGACGCCAACCTTCCTTCGTCAGCTGCCTAGCATCAGGTATTACAACCGTTGTTGCAGATACGGTATCTTTTCTATACTCAGTACTGTTTACATAATGAATTCCTAGAAAGGTTTGGCTCTATATTTCTTGATACTGTTATGGTTTTGTGGTAAAAAAAAAAAATCTTGCTTTCATTTCTAACAATAGTTTAAGTATTCTAGGTTTTCCAGTTAGAGGTAGTTTTAGAATGGCTAAAAGTAGTTCAAACAAAAATATTACCCAAATACCTACAGTCATAAGGATTGCAGCAGTGTTAACAGAATTAAAACGTTTCATTAATTTTAATTGGATTTAGTTTACGTATAATTCATAACTGATCCTGTAGGTACATACTTTGATATGAACAGTATTGGCTGGTTTTATTCGCATAACTCGTATTGGCATGAGTTAATACGAAAACGTCTAATGTTGCGGTGAAAAGATTAGCCAATCAGTAGTGTCGTCACAATCTGAACTATGTAGTTATATGTACGATCACCAATATATTACTTCAAAATATAATTTTTAATCACAAAATATATTACTCTATCGTGGGTCTCTGATAATAATCTGAACTCTAGGGTCGTCGGCTATGGTTGAAAGTTAATAAGAAACCGATGGATGATTTCGAATAAAATTGAAGTGAGTTAATAGAAAACAAACAATTCATTAATCAAATCAATTTTTATTCGTAAATATCCATCAGTTTCCTATTAAACTTCAACTGATATACCTATTTGAAGTCGACGACCCCAGTTATTTATAATGCCAACAAAAACCATTTCAAATACAAAACACATAAGCTTAGTATCATTAAAACAAATAGCAGCCGAAGGCAAACTACGTCTTTGTAGAATTTCATAGGGATCTCGTAAACAACAGCGCGCGCCAATCTCGCAGTCACACCATTAGCGCGCGAAAAAAGTGCTAGTGAAGCGAAGTATAAAGCAACCAATTAAACAAGAGCATTTTAAAGAGAGAGCAAGCGATGCTGAACTTACTAATCTAACGACGCTCCCGGCTTTTTGAAGAGCTTCAACTGCGACTGAATGCGGCGCCCCTTCCACGGAAATGTCGTTTACCTGCAAAAAATATGGGTTTGAGGATACTTGGCATATACTCGTATACATTTTGTCAGAAACAGCAAATAAATAGAAGGTTTTTCATTTACGTCACAATATCGTTGTAATTTATTTTGTTATTGAATGTAATTAAATCACAGTTATTTTGGTAGGTATTGGAGTATGATTAAAATCGGAACCGGTGAAACAAATGATACGAAATTGAATGTATATTTTGTAACAATGTTCTCTGTGACAAATTGGTGCCTATTAATAGTACGTACCTATTATAGCTGACTTAATTTTATTTTCTATGCCTAAAAATAACTAGCTTCATTTTCTTGAATATTTAACTCCTTGACAGTTCAAAAGTACATGTAAATGGTTTCATTGAAATGAATGCTTTTAGTTACGTATTTCTATATTTATATGGTAGTCACTTAGTATAATTCCAAACACGCAAAATAGCAATGTTTTTCACGCGTTTCATGCATTTATTGCATTCATCCACCTAATTTACATTCAAATAGCGAATCCCATTGAATAAATAGAACCGTCAGATTTATTTTTGTGTGGAACTCCACACAAAAATAAATAGGTACACAGAATTGTGTGCAATTAATATTTTCGGTGTAATCGCTAAACATAATATTGATTCAGTATACACAAAGTACGTAATCAAACCAGTCATTTTAACAAATGAACAACAGAGTCAATTTTATGATTTTAGGCACAGGATCTAGTGTGCCTTTTTATACCGTTTTGCAGGTCCTGGAAAATAATTTTAATGGTTCTTCAAACAGAAAAAAAGACTCACTATCATATTGTAGACTAGATTCAGTTTTTGCACATAAGTATACATACGCCAGCACATCAAGCTACCCCAAACTGTCAAATTTTTCCAATTGAACATGAACCTTAAACTTATGTGATAAAGTTGAAAATCTATCAAAGAAATTTGACAGATTGGGGTAGGCTGATGTGCTGGCGTCTGTATTGTGGACTAGTGGACTTGGTGGGTACTTCCTTTTAATAAATAAGCTACTATAAATTCGCAAATCCATCTCACAATTTCCTACGAACGTACGAACATTAGCTTTATTATTACCTACCTCAGTAGGAATATATTCATAGGCAACGAAAATGCGATGACCATTAGGGTTTTACTCTTATCCATTAGTTGGGTCATTCATTGAATGAGTCGTTAGTTGATACGCATTTATTTTGACCCAACTAAACGAAGATACCTTTTAGTATCTACAATTACTGTGGTACTTGTTTATACTAAAATGTAACCTACAGCTATCACCTTACAGTTGATGACGACAACGGTGCCGCAGAGCTACAATAAATTCGACAAAGGAATGTCAAAGTGACATTTCTGCTGTCAAATGTCAAAAACCACCGTGAAGCTACGGTTTCTTAGAAGGGCGTTGGCTGCCTCATAGCGTCTGCAATTTACCGGCGAATTTGATCTTTAAAACGGTATTTATGGAAGCAAGTTGATGCGTTTTCTTAGAGAAGTTTTCTTAACACCAAAATGTCAAGAACCGCTGTCATCATTTATATGACGACCGCTGATATTCAAGGAAATCGTAGCTGTATTAGCTTACATACGGTCAATGGCAGCGTTCCCGCAGAGCAGAGAAATGTCACATTGACATTGACATTTCTCCTGTCAAATTTATGGGCGTTTTTGAACCACTTTCAGTCGTTACACTGTGCCATATTTATCTACCTACAACAAACACATCTCTACAATCTAGGTTATAACCTAGTTACTACTGCTACATAATTACAGTGTAATCTGTAATAGTTTAAACACTATAATAACAATATTAGGGCTGGGTCTTATCTACCAGTACAATTTATTAGCTACCTCACTCAGTAGGGAATTACAGCCAATGATGTCATTGCAAAACTGAGCTCAGTAAAACCATTAATTGTTATTTACTGTGGAAATAATAATAATTGAGATTTATTTCAATGGATAGTATTTCTTGCCAGTAAAAATTTATATTTCTCGATAGAATAATAACTGTAAATTGAGTCTGTACAATACAGATATTATAGTTTGATTCGATGAGTACAAAGTTAATAATTATTTAATTAAAGCTTAGTACGTTCAATTAAATATTGTTACTAAAATTATGTTATTCATTATTGTGGGTTTTGTGAAATGTTTTAGGATTTCAATCCATAGGGATGAATAAGATTTTATCAGTTCATTGATATGTCTGTGCATATCTAATATATGGTACCTACCTCCAAACCGTAAACAAGTTAAATTTCCATACCTAGAAATTTATGCATTTTAAATCTACAAAATAGTCTCAATCTTGCAGGATTTAGACGGTGTAGGTAAATATAATAACTGAAAACCTTACAAATGGTAATTGTATTCACCATTATGAGCAACATTCATTAAGGGACAAACACTTTAATCGCAAAGTAAAATCAATTGCTCCTGATTTAAATAATATTTTTAATATTAAGTACCTAATACTAATAAATAACAATCCTATGTTCTTCTCATATTTTACTACCAAAAATCTAATTTCTGGTCTACGAGTTTTACTCCTGAGTTTAATTAAGATTTTTACTACCTCTCGGTAGAGTTCAATGTACCCTTTGTAAGGTCAAACTCACACTTGACCAGACTTTGTCATTGTTCAATTAGCAATTTCATTCAGTAACCTTATACACATACATAACATCACACCTTATTTCCTCAGAGGGTTGGGCAGAGGTATTTCTCAGTGTCTCTTCAGTATCTGTCCCTTTAAGTTAAGTCCCTTTCATAATTCTACTATCTACTACAATGCAACTGAGGAATTACTAAATCATCCAAAATAGTCCGTCCCGCTAGCTTCCGAAGACAAACATTTCCTACTTTTGTCTTATTGTTTTGATTTCTATCATTGTTTTTTCAGAGCAGTGGTGGCCCAGTGGTTACGGCCGCGACTTACGAGTTGTAACCCAGGTCGTGAGTTCGAACCCAGACAGGCGTTTTACTTTGTGTAAATTATTTCATCACCACTGCTCTCAAAACGGTGAAGGAAAACATCTTGAGGAAACCGGCATGTCCTAGAATCAAAAATTCGAAGACATGTGACATCTACCAACCCGCACTGGGCCCGCGTGGTGGATTACGGCCCAATCCCGCTCACCGAGAGGAGGCCTGTGTCCCAGCAGTGGGAACATTATAGGCTGATGATGATGATGATTGTTTTTCATATCGTTTTTTTAATTACTGTTGTTTATGTTATACCCTTTTCCTTCACAGATACTAAATAACTATTTATGTTTACATACCGTGTGGTGGGACCCTGGTGATCTGCGATACAGGTATTCCTAGTGCAGACCCCAGTCTCTCACAAACTACTGTCACTTAAGTTTTTAAGCTCTTATACCCTTGTTTGTGAAGATAAAATAAAGTTATTTGAATTGAATTGAATATATATATAATAATTATTATAAATATTAAAATTTGTGAGGATGGAGGGATGTTTGTTGCTCAATCACAGCAAAGTGGCCGAACGGATTTGGATGAAATTTGGCACATGGGCAGTTTGTATCCAAGATTAACGCATTTTTTTTATCCTGGTTGTACGTTCCCGTGCGATAATTTTCAACACCACGCGGGCGGACCCTCTGGCATAACCTAGTAATCTTACTAATATTATAAATGTGAAAGTTTGTATTTTTGGTATTTGTTACTCAATCACGCACCAATACATAGGATACTCTTTATCCCGGTAGCGGTAGGTAATACAGTCACGTGGGATAATTTTCGACCACCTAACGGGCGAAGCCGCTGGTAGATCTAGTAGTGAAATATCAACAGTTTAGATCAGATTTACTTTGAAACTGCTCTGAAAATTAACCTTTACGAAGTTAGGTCGACACTTAATAGCCATATCTGAGCTCAGCTACAGTAACATAAAGTACGGCTATTCACTTTAATCTGTTGCTGTTAATCTGCCCCTTTATTGCTTCTAGTTTCATCATAATTCACTTCGAAACACCGGGACAGTTTTATCATTTATTTATGAAGGCGAGGAGTTTACAATCAGACGAGAAAACAGGTATTTGGCGGTTTATAAAAAATATTAAAACGAACCTGTCATATTTACTATTCGACCTTACGCAGAAATTTCATTATACAGGAAAATTTTCGGGAATGTCATTTAAGTAAGTTCCACGAAGAGTGTTTTAAATAGCGAAATGAATAAAAAAAGTTTTCAGGCGCATATTTTCTGGCAAGAAATAATTTTTTTTTTCTTGGCAGAAAATGTTTACGTCTTCTAAAATTTGATACAAGGAATTACATAATTTATTGGAGCCTTATCATTTTTCCGTTAAGTCTTTCCCGTTCTGTTCCTTTGTTCTCTGCGGAAATAAGCGGTACCGAGTACATTCCCGAGATATTGATCCTGACAATTACATTATTTATTACAAGCTGCGTTAGAGAGGTTTAAATGAATAAGCTTCTTGCGAAACTGGGAAATAATGCTTTTTAACTGTAGATAAAATGAGTTGTAAATCATTTTGTGTATTGGTTATTAAGAACTTGGGCAGTGGATACAGACTTTATTATTCTACCCAAGTTCCATGTCCAAATTAGTCATTAATAACAAGAATTTAATTAATAATACAATCTAGAAACAGAACATTCTTTTTTTAACCTTATGCTATAAGAATAACTTTAAGACCAGTCTTAAAAATACGGTACCTGTATATGAATATAGGGTACCGTATTTTGAAAACTAGTCGTTATAAAAATTCGTGAGCTAAATTAAGAAAATTAGCTCACGAATTTTTCCCTTAGTTTATATAAAGCCTTATTATAATTCTGAACGAGTTTTTCCACCAATTGTAGACCATTGTTAGTTTGATTCCAATTCTTACAATAGCCTAGGTATTTAATTTTTATGAAGGAAAGTTTCTGGCATTTTGTCCCAGATAATATTGTATGTACGCCTGCACTTAAAGCATGAATATAATGTGAACAGTTTTTTTTTGCCATTTCTTCTCAGGTAGTCAGTGTGAAATGTTGACTCCATCGAGCTAGATTATCAATATTAATTTGCTTAAACAAGACAATATGTAAAACTAATTCCTATTTCTCTAAGGGCTGTATTTTCAACTGTTGAATAACTTTTATCCGAGGAATTCATCTGATAGTTTGGCATATTTTCTATAGAAAAGCGGTCAAACCGACATTGAAAATTTATCTGACTATTGAAAAATCAACCATAAACAGAATAAAAGGTATAAGTCCGATATGATAGAAAAAAATGCTATTATACACTGTATGATTTTCTCACAGTAGTGATGTGTGTGAATATCTAGACTGATATAATTATTTACCTTTTTTGTATTGACATGATATAATTTTATTTTTTCTCTTGAAAGTAAGGGTTTTATCGTACCTAAATTGAATTGAATTTTATTCTTGATATAAATTTATAACAGGGGATTTGCAAAACTGTTCATACTTTTTTTTGTACAACGAAGATGGTTTTATAAACTGTCACTTATTCATAATATTTTTTATCTTTAACTTATTATATCTTCATGTAGTTTAAGTTTTTACTGTGATTACATATATTTCGGTACAATGAAAAACTTGTCAATGAAATAAATAAATAAATAATTTCATTTCATGTTGTGCGACTTTATATTAACAGAATTTGAAAAATACAAGCAACAGTGGCTAAAAATAGTGGTTAACATCAATATGACGAAAAGGAAGCAAACCAAAAAGGATTGATTGAAACCAAACAATAACATTTTGCTTTTACAAACTTCAACCGGTATCAAATAACATGATTAAAGAAAAGCCCATCAGAGAAATTGAAACTAAATAAATGATCCTATTACAAAATTCAGATACAATTTTATCAAGTTTACTTGACTTTGGTTCGAAACTTATTTGTTAAGTTCCACGTTTACCAGATAAGGGTGACTACTGACCACACTAATTTGGTAGAAGTTCACGCAAGGGTTACTGTTCCGTCTACCTACATATGTTTAACATATTATGGTCGTTCGTTGCCTCTACAAATTTACATACACACCTATGTTACGAGGTGGTCTATTTTTAGCTGTGAACCACAGGCTTTTACGAAGGTCCATGAAAAGGTTTGCGATAGATGGAGGTATATTTAACATTTTACGATTGAATTTAACGGGTAGACCAGTGACATTTAGGATCTTTTTCAGCACTTAAATGGTACCTATTTTTGTTTCAGTTATTCACTAATGCCTAAGAGAGATACAAGTGGAAATAAAAATGTACATTAATGTGTTTATTATTTGCGTAAGTATAAAAAAAAAAAACATTTTGACATCTACAAATAGTATGCTAAAAATATTACCCTCCTTTTCTTTTGGGTATCATAGCAGTCGAAACCGTTAAGGGACCCCGAAACGATCGATTGCAATTGTCAACTGAAATGCTCAATGTTTTGTGTTTATTTTAAATCGTTTCAATTGCATTTTGTGTACGATCAATGTATGTCAATCAAATAGAAATTGACAACAGCAATTGATACGAGTAGTTTCGACCCTTTAAGAGTTAAGATTCTGGCAATGTGATTTTTTTTTATCTGATATTTGTTTCAAGAGCCACTCGCTTCTCTTCATGAATTATTGACCGCACAATACTCACTTGTAATAAAATATCTCCTATTTGCAATCTCCCATCTTTTAGTGCCGCTCCTCCCGTTGCCAGTCGCGTTATGCTGACATCACTGCCAGTCTCCCCGCCTGCTATGCTCAAGCCGAGCCCGCTCGCACCCCGTTCCAATGTCACATCAGCTGTCTCCCACACGGCTTCGTTGTCTGTATCCGAAGGACACTGCCAACAATGACGTATTGCGAGATGAATGAGCAATGTATTGTGTGTGTGTGTGTGTGTTGGTAGTATGATGATGCCTGCCATTGTGTTTGGGATAAGTCTCACTGTACTGTATAAGTTAATAATGGAAATTATTGTGTAACGTATTAAAGTAAGAGCAGACTGTAAAATTGAGCAAATCGTTTAATCCGATGGTAACCTAAAATAAAAGTTTTATTTTTGACCTATTTAAAGACAACTGAAGACTATATTTTATAGATGACAAGCCGTCTGCCGGACGAGATTTAAGAAAGTACCCCAACTTTCATCCCTTTTCGGGTTAAAGATATCTTTATTCTCATAAGAAATAAATTTCACTTACATGAGATATTTACATACTTTAAAACATTGTTGGTGTAACGTACAGTTTTGATAAGGAGAAAAAAGAAATACAAAATACAGAAATTAGTAAAAAGTGTAGGGTAATCGCTAATAGATTGAACATAGCTAAAATGTAAACACCTTTTTAACCCCTTTAGCCGATGAAAATAATTACAGCCGCACGGTTTGATGGATCAGGGTAAACTGCGCTTGCCGCGGTTGGTCCGTGGATGGGTGACCATCTATACATACCGAGACTCCTCCGTGCCTCGAAAAGCGATTGGTTCCAGCTGTCATTCGTGGATCTTTGACAATCATTACGAGTCGTCAGAAGCCCGAAAGTCTGACAATCAGTCTTACCAAGGAGTATTACCCAATAACTGGATTATGGAGGTCAGATAGGCAATCGCTTCATGTAAAATACTGGTATTCAACTGCATCCGGTTAGACTGGGAGCCAACCACAACATTGTTGGGAAAAGGCTTGGCAGATGAAGAGACGATGTAATTGCGAATTTCCTTCCTCAGTGCTCACTTTCGTTCTATATGGAACTCTTTTGTAACAGTTCAATCTTCCTGAACTAGCGGTTTAGGCAATGCGTTTTCTGTCAGTGATTATATGATATTTTTAACCGACTTCAAAAAGAAGGATCCATTCTACATGTTTATTATATATTTTATGTATGTTCGGGCATTACTAGAATCAAGTCCATCAGACTAAACAGACAGCTGTGCTGCTGGGGAGTTTGTTGCGTCACTTCTTCTTTCCAGCTAAAGCACTAGGAAGTGTCGGTGGGCGTTTTTGGGGGACTGTCTTATGTATTTTGACGCCCGAAAAGTGCTGATTCTCAGCCTTAGCCTTTCATATAGATCTGATGATGCGTTTCGGAGACAGACAACAGAACTGTTCAAAAAATTACAACAAATCAACCGCGATTAGTGCTATCGCATAAATATGCATTGTTCTGATCCCAAGGATGATGAAATTTTGAATTAGTGTGGGGTAGGTCCTATAACTAAAAAGTTAAAAATAAAAACATAAAAAAACAACCGACTTCCGGAAAAACACTACAAAGTGTAAAATAACTTTAATGTCTGAAATCGGTTACTTTGGATTATTATGTATTTAATTTTTTTGTCACCGCCTTCCGAAATTAAATTTATTTTTGACTTTGTAGTGTTTTTCCGTCAAGTCGGTTGAATTTTTTTGAGATTTTATTTAAAGTAGAAAATGATGATGATTGACAGTTAAAACCAACAAGCGAAACAAAACAACAAACAATAATCTAAATAAATAAAGGGAAAACAAAACAGAGGACCTACGGAACTCTTAAGGACTTTTACTGTTTCCTTATTAAACAAACAAAATAACCTCTCAAACCTAACTAAAACATACTAAACATAACAGTTTGGGAACTTTTAGTTAGTTATTGGTTTATAAAGTGGCAGGTTCTAGTTAAAGTTGAACGATAGTTCGTAGTATGAATTTTGTTTGTACGAACTGGAATTATTGCTGGTAATGTTTTCTAAGTAAAGGTATAAGGATGTTGTCTCTCATAGAGAGGCGTGTGTCCCGACAGTGGGAACCACCGCCTCTTGCATATAGGTTACTGAGGGAACACGAGTGGGTTTTAGTCAGTAAAAGTCTGACACGCTCTTTTGCTCCACCCAGAGCGGGAGAAGTTATTTGATGATGACCCACCCAAAAAACGAAGATAGTGGGAACGTTATAGGCTGATTATGCCTAAGCTTGAAATATCAACACGTCTACAACGGAAACTGCAGAATTTTCCTGTTAGATAAATTGATAATTATAGACCGAGATCGGAAGGGTTTCGATAAATTGGTAAACATTTCCAGAAATTTCCGTCAAGCATTAATGATATTATTCATCGTAATAAGTACGATATCATGACAAACCTATTTTCAATAAAATATTTTATTTGAATTAATGTGGAAAGGTTTTATCGGAGACCTATTGCTTGTTAAATGAAAAAGTTCATTTAGGATTGAAAGTGAGTCGAAAGAGTGGAGGGAGGCCTTTGCCTAGGAGTAAGACTGCATATAATACTGAAAAAAAACGTATAAATTAAGAAAAAAGTAGCACTAAACTATGGAACTAAATTCCATCTACTCTCTATAGTTGGAAAACAATGTTTGTCTAAAATTTCTGCCGGTAGCTTCCCACAAGGACGTTAAGCCGTTGGCTATCATTGGTAGATCTGTGACTGTCGTTACGGGACGTCAGAAGCCTGAAACCTCAGATTATAAAACAAAGGCAGATAGACCGCGCGGAACACCAAGAGTGAAGCCAAAAAAACAAATACTAAAGCGTCGCATTGTATATAATGCGAGGCTTTAGTATTTGTTTTTTTGACTCTTGGGTGTTCCGCGCGATCTATCTGCCTTTGTTTTATAATCTCAACCAAAAAAAAAAACAAATACTATAGCGTCGCATTGTATGTTACATAAAATGCGACGCTTTAGTATTTGGTTTTTTGGCATCACTCTTGGTGTTCCGCGCGATCTATCTGCCTTTGTTTTATAATCTGAGCCTGAAACTCTGACAACCAGTCTCACCAAGAGGAATTTTATTACCCAGTAACTGTGTTGCTCAGATAGGCAGTCGCTCCATGTAAAATACTGACATTCGGTTGCATCCGGGTTGACTCGACGCCGACGCCAACATTGTTGGGAAAAGGCTAGGTAAATGATGACCTCACAATCCAATGATTATGTTGCCCTAGTATGTAGGTAGGAAAATTAAATACCTACACTGCCATTCTTGTTTCTTTACTAGTTTTTTATCAGATAAATATTTAATAAGACGGTGAGTGACTTGAAAAACTGAAAGAAACTAAAAAGTCATTGACCCTTTAATCGACATCGCTGTCCTTTCAAGTTTGAATAGCGGAGGCACTGACGGATGTAAGCGGTCGAACTTCTATCGAACAATCTGGCGAGACCGAAAGTTTTCGCACTCCAAAGGGTAATTTATGTTCAATTTGACCGTGTGATTTAGGCCAAATTAGATAATATTCAGGACATTTAGGTACTATTACAGACCAACATTGATCGAAGGGTTTATAACGACCTCAGAATTTTAGCAAAAGATTCTCCAATATTCGTGTTTCACATAACTACAAATGGGATGACGGCAAAAACGAAGTAGATGTAGCGGCACTACAAAAATAAATACTTCGCAACAAATATCGAAAAACGCAAAAAGAAAAGTGGCGCCATCTACAATGCCACAGGCAAACTATCATAGCAATTCTACATCGCGCAATCAGAGTTTACCACGCCACTCAGATAGGTACAAAATCCCGACATCATCTGTCGGGCAGTTGCCCGGACCAGACACAATACCCGTCTGGTCGGAGGATCCTCCTTTTCAATAAAGGATGAGCGAACTTTACACCCTGTTCCTCATACCTCTAAAGATTCTTCTTACTTCATATATCCTAACCGCAATGCATAACAATGCCGCAGCCCTGGTTGCAAATTGCGTGTATAGGTATTGCTACATAATTAAAAAGCTATAGTTAGCCACCTACGCATATTGTTTCTAAGTCCAGGTTCTGTTAGTGGTAACGCAAGGGTACGTTGTTACTGATGCGTTATATGCACCAATCTTATTCATTGGTCTACGTAGCATAACACTGGTTGAAACTGGTTCAACTAAGCTATGTTTTGTATAAGTAAGGATGCGTACTATGAAAACGGGCTATGGATAGGAGCTTTGGATGCGCGACTTGTATAGCTATGTGCAGAGCAGAGTATCTGCCGGAGCCGCGCTTTTGTCACCGACTGTAGACATCCCATCATGTAAGAAAAAAGTAATTTTATATCTTGCAATGTGCTTCTCTACGGTCGATGCATTTTCCTCGCACAGTTGCCACGCGGCAGTGCATCTTCTTATCACATTTTAATTCGGTCCGCTACAAACTTAGCATTCGTGGAAGCAGTCACATAGTTTGTAGCACATCTCTGATGGAAAGGCAGCTTAAACTGTGACTATGTGTGAATTAAATTACCTATCCAAAAAACCTGGTGTACAGGTATTTATAATGGGCTGTTAATAAATAGACGTCAAATATTCAACCACTGAATTTATGGAGGATAATTGTTGACAATGATATTTTAAATTTTGACATAATTTTATTTCTATTTTATGGTTTGACATTTCAATTATACCTACAGACATTTAATTTAATTTTTTTGTAATATTATATTTCATTCTTGTGTGTAATATTTGTATGCTTGCGAGTAGAATGCAGCGCACTAACATTATCACTATAAGACCTAATATAAACTATGTACCCGCATTGTGACAAATAAAATAATTTGATTTAATTTTTTTGATTTGATAAGTACTGCTGTATTATACATTGTGTTTCTGAACACAAAATACATATCATAAGCTCTGATTAATTATATGGTTCTACACCACTGATGCTGCAGAACCGTATCATTAATCAGTGCTTGAATATACATACATTTCGCAGCGTTGGAATAAGTTTAAAATATTCAGCGCAAAGCATTTGCGGCCTGGCCCCAATAACAACTTTTAAATTGTGAAATCCGTGAGTGATCGGGAAGGATTAAAACCAAATACGCGTGACCACCACCGACAAAATTCAATATGGCTGGACGAATTTTCGTATTGAGCTGGGAAGTGCCGAAAATGACCGTGCAACTTTCATCAGTTTTTAAAACCACCGAGCGTACATATTTTGCTGTCAAACGTAACGCAGCAGCTAATAAACTGGGGCCTAAGTCTGCTATTTTTATAAATTCGTCATTCCAACACGATCCCACTGTCATTTAGCTAAAAGTTCATAATCTGCTAAATTCATAATGATCGATCAGTAGTCTACCCTTTATACCTAGTAGAACTTTTTATGTCATAATATTATTTTGCATAACAGCGAATAGCATAAACTTCATTTCGCAGAAAATCGTTCGGCACACACAGATGAGATGATTAAACAGATGAGTAGCAAGTCGGGGGACGGTCAATGAAAACGCCAAACAGAAGCCTAGCATTTTATTTATCCGTCCTCCGACTTGACAATGCCGTGATCAAAATATTACCTTCAACTAAAAAGGCGTATAAATATGTTTTTTTTTTACTTTTTAGAGATTTGTCTGGGTCGGGGTTTTTTTTTTTTCATTCATAAAGCAGGTAATCGATCCATTCCGGTACAAGCCATTTGGAGCGAGATTCCACATCCCACATGTCGACAACCTCGTGTGCTGGGTCACGATACTTGATTTTTTGAAGTGTTAAATGCTATTTTTTTATTTGGGAAACTTACAGCTAACATAAACAATGTTATTAAACAATATGAGACTGAAGGCCATTTACAAGTTTCTATTGAAATAATTATTTTTGCAAAAATAACACACTAGAAAAATTTTGTTCACTTCTTATTGATACAAATCAATGTAGCAATAAGAAGTGAACAAAAAAAGTAACAACACTGTAGATGCATTTGCTTCCCAAGAAAAAGGATAACGGAAATGTTTACTGAGATCTGAGTGAATTGAATCACGGCGTACTGAGGGTACATTCCTAGCTTCCGAGTGTTCTGTGTGTAGAGGTTTACAAATGTTCCTTGGAGTAAAACGCTTGTAACCTCGTGAGATTTCCTTCCTTAAGTTGTGGGTGTGAAGGTTACGCAGAAAATGCTCACACTTTGACATGAATATTTACTTTGAGAAGTATATTATTATTGTTTTAAGTATTGTGAATGTGAGGACTATGTGGGTCATGTTTTGTTTTTTTTTTATGTTTCATCTCTTTCTCAGTTAATTTTTAATGTTAATCTGGCAGTTTGAGTACTTTATGCGGCCTATCTAAATTTCCTTTCTTTGGTATTGTTCATCAAATCGTTGAGCTCCTCAATTTCTGAATTGAGCTGTATGATTACTGATAAATGCGTGCACTGAATGGACAGGTCCACTCAATCTGTGTGGTTATTTCCTCAAAAGACCATTTCAGACACCAATCCATGGTCTTCACGTGATCTAACAAAGATTATGTCTGGACTTTAAAAGAGACTGTGACCTTTGAGCTTGTTTCGGCCTTCCATCTCAGAGTAGTCAGATAGGAAAAGCCGACCTCATCTAGTCTAAAAAAAAAATATGATTGACGTGTAAAAGTGTTTGTACAAACCTACTTACAGAAATAAAATCATTTATCATAAAAAATAATTTCAGACGGGATGATTAACCTTGTTGTAAGGTACAACAATACAATATCATGCGTTATGAAATACTGTTATCAAGATTATTATCTTCTTAGCGTGTCGATAGCAATCTAAATACCAGTCAACCCGGAATTTGGCTACAACTTGTCATGATAAAAATTAGTGCCATATACAGAATGTAACAGAAACCCTATTGCTATAGATAACAGCTGGTATACAATCACTATATACATAGTTTCAGGTCAAAATAAAATACTCTAAGAATTGATACCAAATTTTCGGTTTCATAAATATTTCTTCAATTCAAATCATACCAAACGTGTCACCGCACTACGTAGGTCAATAACTTTCCACGTTACTTGCCAATATCAGGATAAATCTCTTCCGAATGATGTGTTTATTTCAATTTGAAAAGTTCGGTTTCTAGTATCAATGTATTAAAAATTCCCATAACATCCGAACATGTAGAGATAGGATTAAAAAACTCTTCCAATATCGTTTGATATCATCCAAAGAAGCCATGTCCTTGACATATATATACCCTTTCCGTTAAAAGTTGTATATTACACTTAAAACAGGCCTTCTTTGCTTGGAAGTAGGCAGAAATTACAGAACGACACCTGTCACGATCCTATCCTACTCTTTTTGCCTCGTTCACGTTCACTACGTCTCTAGTCAAACAAGCACGCCGTTTGTTAGTACGATACACCTGATATTTCTTAATGACATCACCAATAAGGTCACTATAAATGTCCTCACTCCGTCTTGAAGAGTAAATGTCGTGCTGTCTCACAAACAATGGGGCACAACATTTTTTAATTTAATTTAATTTATCCTTTATTTCAGGCAACTGAGGCCCATAAAACACAATACATTATATAAGTGTAAAACAATAATTATAAACTAATGCATATTTTATAAAACAATCTTAAAAACTACACACGAAGTGACGGCGTCGTGATACGCTGCGAGGTGTAGCGTAGCTGGCCGCGAAAATGCCGATACAGCACACCTTTCGGCCAAAACTCTTCCTTGAGGAAGGTCACCAAATGGTGAGTTGGAACGCGCACCACGAACGACTTGAAATACGATAATGGCGCGCCTCCAACTTCTCCACCCTCAAACTCCAGTTGATCTTCACCCGTATGTACACTACGATGTCCTCAGTCTTCGTAGAGTGGTGCAAACGGGACACGTATAGCAGCGTCGTCGGTACTGCAGAACGTAGCAGCATGTTAGAGCGGTCCCACACTGGTTGCGATAAGTAGGCTTCCTCTTCTTTCTCTTCACCTTGATGAAGCCGTCCTCATCGCATGCGTTCTTCGGTGGAACCTTTTGTTCGTGGTCCATCACGACACCTTTAATTATCAGCGTGTCTTGTTGTCTGCTCGCTGCGGGATCTGATGGATGTTGGTGAAAGTACCAAGCTCGTAGGCAAATTCTAGGCTTATTGTATTTAGATTGCTATCGACACGCTAAGAAGAATGTTCTTGTAGGGCGTTCCTACCAGCTTTTCCACTCACATCTGCCTTGTTACCTTTTCTTATTCGCCTTTCATGCATCCTCATACTCTTTTCGATTGTTACACAAAACCCTTGTGCATTGACTGCGTTGAGGTAGATAATCGTCCCTCCTCAGTCAAATATTAAAGCTGGGTGTCACTTATACACGTGCTTCGTTAACTCTCTTACTACCAAAACATGGCTTAATACTGAGTGTTACCTGGATGTTTGCTGTGAGTTAGCTAAGTTTAAATCGATATGAAGAGGAGGTAACTACTTGTAGTGTATAAAGACTAACTCCTACTAGTTTATAAACGGCTTGCAAGTAAACTCGTGTTTTAGGTAAGACGCCGTTACTTCATTGAGATATATATAGATAGGTCGACAAATTTAGAGCGCTCATAAATCATCGAGTTTTATAAATAAGCGGCTTATTAAGTAGTCAATGATTGACATCTCTTTTTATCTACTTCTTATCGTAGGTATGCTGGAAGGGATTTCTTTTAAAAAAAGCATCACCTTTGCACTCATTTTGTTTGGTTTCTTCTTGTTTCTTCATAATTATGATAAATTGTTAAATAAACAAATATTTTTCAAACTACCTAAAGTATTTGCAGACAGTTCACCCAAAGTGTGTTCAAAGTTTTCTTAATGATTATAAAAGTCGGTATTCTTAGTTCCCCATAAAAAGGATGTATTATTATCAAGAACTAGCTACTGCCCGCGACTTCGGCCCCGAGCCACCGGGTCGCATCCCATCACCTGCGCTAAAGAGCGCTAAGCGCAAACATAGGTTTGCGCTTAACGTTCTTTCTGTTTTTCTTTTCTTTTTCCCAGCTTCTAAGGATCGTACCGTGACGATAAATGGCCTAAACCCTTCCTTAAGAATTAGGCTATAAAATCCAAAAGATTTTTTTGCAAAAAAAAAAAAAACGAATCCAGTCCCCAGATTAGCGCGATCGTCGAAACCTTCACAGCTTTTTCAAACGCAATAGGTAGTTCCAAAGAGAACACACAAAGTGTTCTAACAAAAAAGGAACCCTCCGGTTTTATTGTTAGTATAGATAAACGTTACTGTAGAGTGTAGAGGTATTAAATGTACGTAGATAGAAAATACCAAAAGTTCAAGGCAGTAAGTACGATTTTGATCACGTCGATATAACCCATTTTACTACCTAATTCCAAGTGTTATTGACTAGGCCTTGCTTACAAAACAAAAAACGCGAAACACAGCATTCCCCTGATTAAAAACATCAAGAACTAAAAGCAAAACAGAAAAGCTGAATCAAACGGATTGTTACAAGCAATTTCATTACACTTTCCTCTTTTATCCGCTCACAAAATTTATCCAGTTCTTCGCGTTATTTCGTAAAAGCCTTTATCACGCCATCATATTTATGTAATAAAATATAATGACTGACTCTGAGCGGTATAATAATACGGAATGGAGCTGGCTCATTATATGCCTTAAAAAACATGAATCCTTTTTTCAGTTAAAGCTAAAGATTTAGATTGTTAGATTCACCCTACCACGTCAAAAGATATTCGCATTTCTGTTTCGTTTTGACAGCTCTGACACACAATGACCCAGTGGCTTGATTTTGTTGTTATAGAAACGTTGTTTAATAATGTGTGTAATCTTGTCAGCATGGATACTTTTTATGGAGGGTAAAATTAGCGATTTAATATTTGGTTAAAGCTTTGTTAGGTCACCATTTGGACGAGTAATATAGTGATAATCTTAATCCTAATGATTATTTACACTATGAAATTCTGATGTGTGTATCACATAATAAATATTTCGTGGCAGTATGAATAGAAAAGAAATCATAAGCAAATGCTAACCTCACCGGCAAGTGTCAAGGAATTTCTTTATGAAATATTCATTTTGGAACGAGTGAACAGAAACGCTATATTCGTTCGCCAAATAGGTGTACCTTTATACAATGAGCGAACGATAAAACAAAATGTTAGGTTGAATCTGTTGTGCCAAAATATTTTGTAGGCAGCGAAAAAGTGATAAAAGAAGTGCTTTTGGCAAAAACTGGGGTCGCACTTTGCTAGTCGGGGGTAAAAAATATTTTAACAATGAAAAATATCGTTTCCCCGCTGAAGTTCTGCAAAAGGAAGCGGGCTATAGAAAACGGTTACGATTTTCGCACGGTAAAATGTAATAAGATGCAAATTGTGTACTAAAATTAAGCATTTGCTGTTTTTTCTTGTTTTTTCTTATAATTTAGAAAACAAAGAAAGGATTTCTATGGATTTTCGCTCCCTATCGAATAAAACTCAATTAGGAAATTACGGTTGGTGTATTTTTTACATTTTATTTAATGGATATACCCATTGAAGTAGATGGTGTATCCATGTTTTAAATAAATATTGAATTTCCTTTTATCTCAAAATTAATTGAATAAAAAGTATGTCGTTACAAAATAAAAATATCCTTCTTAAAACATCTAAAAATGAAGTTCAATACACATCATTAACTTCAAAGTCTCTTGTTTCAGAGCCAAGAAAACTAAAGAGCGTATTAAAATAAGTACAATTTGAAGACCAGCAAATGTTGTGAGCTGCTAGGCATGTTGGCAACGCAAGAAAGAACATGGTAGTTGTAGCATTTCAGAAATATTTCTCAACAGGTTCATACATGCCTCACTTAGTAACAAAATGAACTGTTTATTTCTAAGTCTATTCTACTTAACGTAACATTTTACAAAATACAAGAAAAAAAGGTGTTTGGTAGGTCAAATAAATAATACCTCCTCTTTAGCTTGAGTTCTTTAACATTGAAAAACTTTTTTCAAAAAAATAACAACCGACTTCCAAAAAAACACTACAAAGTGCAATTAACTTTAATTTCGGAAGTCGGTGACTTTGGATGTGTATTTTAATTATTTGTCACCGCCTTCCGAAATTAAAGTTATTTTGCACTTTGTAGTGTTTTTTTGGAAGTCGGTTGTTATTTTTTTTGAAAAAAGTTTTTATTTTTCACTTTTTATTTACACCAATTCGAAGTTTCATCATCCTGGCGTCAAAACAAAACATATTTGTGCGATATCAACATTCGCGGTGGATTTGTTATAATTTTTTGATGAGTTCCGTTGTCTGTCTCCGAAACGAATCATCAGATCTATATGAAATTTCAATGGGACCGTTTCGGAGGTAACCCCTTTCGAACAAAAAAATTTTTTCAAATCCGTCTATATACGACGAAGTTATGCCCTAAGATACATTAAAAAAAAAAAAAACATGTCGAATTGATAACCTCCTTATTTTGAAATCGGTTAAAAAGGCAACGATGGTGATAACAATCTTGATTGTTCTGATATTAAACAGGTATAGAAATATCTAAAATATGAACTGAGTAGATTAATTTCCTGCTTTCTGTATTGAGACACACTCAGTGGATAGAAAAATATAAAAGTACATTTAACTTCATAACATCGACTGAGTTGACTTTCTATATTATGGTTGGAGGCAATACACCGTAGTAACCGATGCAAGCCTTTATAAGTTGTCTCGGACGGTCGATCATAGTGTGGCATCGGACGGAAAATATTAAGTACAAAATTGCGAGTAGCAAATGTTAGCTAGAAGTTCCCAGAATTATACAACCAACCAATATTATTTTGTCCTGTAAACTTAAATAATGGTGGACCGAATTTCGTAGAGAAACTTGTGTTGTATTTGTGTACCAATCTAATTTGATTGATTCAACAAATATTTAATTACAACGTGAGTTTGACGAACGAACAAAGGTAAATTACAATTATGTTCATGACGGGGGAAACGAGTTTGTTTCCCCAAGGACGTGTCAAAAGCGTATCAAGGGCACCGAAGCGTTCTACCGGAGATCCCGGTGCCCTTCTTATGTGATTAAGTCGGTAGAAGTCCGACCCTCGCCCTTCCGGACACGGAGAGTATCCATGTGGATTTCCACACAAAAAAGATTATAATTTGGGTCAGCTATTAAGACATCACAAAACATTTTCAATATATTAATCGACTACTTTTGAATTATGAGCTTCTGAAAGTATTTGTAGTACAAAAACACACCTGCGGCAATGCGAGAATTACTGAGAATTTTACACGTGGCAGAAAATCCTAGAAAAATGCGATTTTCTTAGATACATTTTTACAAACAAGGACTTAATTTAAATATACTTTGCTTTTTGTTACGCGCATAAAGAGGGTCTGGATTAACCCTATCAATATAATGTTCTATTACAGTTAAGGGTAAGTTTTTGAGCTTATCTTTTCTGTCTTGAGTTATGAGTAACATAGAGTTACTGATAAATGAAAGAGCGGTTTACATCTTACTGGATTGTATGTACTCGTAATTGTCTTTAGATAATGGCAATGAATTTAGTGGTTTATTATTAAGAAAAGACTAATTTAAAAATATTTCATAAATAATAATTGGTACAATGATTCAACAACAATAAATTCAATTAACTGAAGAAATACCTAAAAATTGTTCCACTGATCTGTGTTTATTTTTAATTTAATTAAAAGTGCGAAATTACTTGAATTTTGATTGTCATTCGATTCAACTAACATCAAAAGAATCGCTGTTTTGTGAACCATAATTGTTGCCGCGATGCACTATTTTCAAATACCAAAAAAATGCTTCATACCGTGCCTTAATCTTACTAGACTCATCTTATATTTTGTAATAAACTCCGTGCACAGTTCATGTCATTTATTATGCAGTCATATTGCGTGAAATGTTGTTTTGCAAAGCAAATTGTTATTGCATTGCCTCCACACGCATAAACACGATGATTTGCATTTCAAAATAATATTATATCAGTGACAGACTTCCCACCGACACAAACATATTGGCAACTCGGTTGAGTCGCGGTTTCGACTGCTGATTTCAATATAACACATTATTTTCTATTCAAAAATACCTAGATATGAATGCACAGAGCTTATATAGTATGTTTGTTAAAATGAATGTGAGCGGTTGGCATAGCAAAAGGTTTATTATTTTACACACGTTACAAAATAATAGAAAAACGCTTGAAATGGCCGTAGTGTGCGTAATTTCTAATTTCAATATCAACCACCAAAAAAATATGCAGGTCCTTTTTTTTTTTTTTTTTTTTTTTGGGTGGGAAATCATCAAATGACTTCTCCTGCTGAGTAGAGCAGGAGGGCGTGTCAGACTTTTACTGACTAAAACCCACCCGTGTTCCCTCAGTAGCCCGTATGCCAGGGGCCGTGGTATCTCTTTCGAACAAACCCGCACCCCTGGCAGGCATCGGCCCTTGCGGACCCCACCGGTGGTTGCTGACATCTTTGACGACGCGCGTGAGGAACACAACGCGCCGTCCCGTCTACCACTTTTCGGCCGCAGGGGATAGGGAGAGCGGCTGACGCTATACCGACACTCCTCTTCCCCTGCGGCCCCACCGCGTCCGCCATCAAACGGTGGCGGCCCCGTCCAGGCCACGGAAGGGAAGAGCGCTGCTCAGAAGCACCGGCACTCCTCCTCTACCGCAGCCCGTAACCCTCAGCCGCGATGCCTCCCATTCGACATCGCGGCCCACCTCAGTTGCGGTGCACCTCACCGCAACCTACTTTTTGGCCGCTACGTCGTCGGCTTTGAGGCAAAAGCCCTGACGAGCGGCCCCACCTTTGGGTTCCTCTTGGCTTCACCGTGGGTGGGAGACCACGGTTACTGAGCCCCCCCGCAACGACAATGCGGGAACCCACTCGGGGGGGGGATGCAGGTCCTTACATTAAACTACTTAACGTTTCTTAATTTCGATTGATTTAAAATGAATAAATATCACGTGGGAAATGGCGGGACGAGAAGAATAGGTTCCGTCAAAACTTTAGGACCGAGCGTCCTGCGTGGGCTTGCGAAGTATCGAAGAAATGGAGAAAAGCCTTTTCCCTGAAGTGAGACGGCGTAGTCTAGTAAAAAAATATATGACAAGAATTTAATTGAAAGAGAGTACAAATTGTTACAATAAGTATGAACATCTTCTTCCTAAACAAAGAGAAAGGTAAACTCCCTAGCAACACGTCTCTATCAGGCTTACCTATGAATTTGTTCTCAATACTCAATTTTGTGTACTCAATGTGAACTTAGGTACAATTTGATAGTGAAAATCACATGTTAAGACAGTGTTTTAATAATTTAAAAAATCAATACGTCCAGACTTCAGCAAGAATAGTTGTACCTAGGTGTATGTAGGTCAGGTTAAAAATCTCGTAGATACAATAATCGATCCAGCTATTTCAAGCGCGAAAGGCTTATGTTTGAAGCTTACGTGAGCTTCATGGTATTAACTATGTTCGTTTAAATTTTCATTCAGGGAATGTACCTACGTGATAATTGTATCCGAATCTTTCATTGATTCAATGATTAATGATGATAGATTTAAAAATTACTTTTTATATGAAGGGGTTCAATTATATAACAAAATGCCGAATGAAATCAAAGAGTGCAAAAGTATTAATATTTACAAAAGAAAACTAAAGGATTATATAATGCAAAAAGTAATTTCCACATAAATATTAAATACCCTGACAACACAAGATATATAAAAAAATCAAAATATATTATTATAAAATGAAAATCATAAATGATCATCGGTCTCCGAGACTATACATGTCGCACACAAGCAAATAAACGCGTGCGCGCACTAGGCTAGGACACACAAAGACATTCATAGAGTAGTTCGCTTCTTAATCGTTGTTTGTGTTCCTTGCAAACTGAATCAGTACTTATGAGGGTACCTTGGTGTCAAATTATCCAGCTGTTAAATTGTTTTATATGTAACTACCTACACTTTTGTTTTGTTTGCTGCAGCTAATCTCATACGTTGTTTTCGTTATTTTACATCTGCATGCTTCGTCTTTAGACGATGATACCTTTATGTGAAAATGTAAGTCAAATTTATGTGAATTGTATGTCATGTTCATAAGAGAATAAAGATTCTTTAAATCTATTTGGACCATTTTATGCCGAGGACCTTTGATTTTGATAATTATGGCTGAGATTCTAAAAGTAACAGCAGCCAGAGATCCCAAAAAAAAAAGGAAATCCCGTCCAAAAAGTTTGTAATGATAATTAACATCACACTAATTAAACTCTAATAGAACAACCCAGATGGATTTAAAACACCGTACAATAAATGAATATAATACAAACTAAAACCTTACAAAAACCTACTTTAAAATAAAAAAAACCACACCCAAATCGGTTGATCCGTTTAAGAGCTACGGTGCCACACACACACATACATAGCGGTCAAACTTAGAACACCCCTTTTTTTGCGTCGGGGTTTAAAAATCAATTCAAAACACAACAGAACAGCAATACTGTCACAAAGTAGCCAATAACGAAACGTTAACAGAACCCATTTTACTACTCACAGCTAGAGGAAATCGAAAAACGTTAAAAGGCTAGGCAGGGTAGTGCGACAAAACTAAGCAGGATATGTGTTGTCGTGATAATACAATGGGGCGAACCTGGTAGCTAGCCGCTTGCCGGCCACTTCCTGGGCTATTTGTCGACTGCTCTCGCCCGCACTCGTAGTTCCCGACGTTTGCTGTGGACAAAACCGAATTTTAGTAAAGGTAGCTTTTTGAAATGTTATTGCAATATTATGCATAAGTTATGTTGTATTGTCAGTATCAATAAAAATAAAAGAGGTGACAAAGTTTTGAAAAAGATAAAAAATTTGCAGAGTTGTATTTTTTCCCATATTTTGTGTAAGTATTATTTTAGTAATACAGAAATACCCTATGATTGATAAGGCAATTATTGTAAAGACGTTTGGGAAATGAGACGGTTCGATGTCAAAAGCCTTTCACTTGTACGTGGAACACCAACTGAATAATTGAATACCGAAACCACACAATAACGATACCCTGGTCGTCATTGTTTTCTCGTGGTCTAGATTACCCGACGTTTGTAATATTCATGATCCATGGCCCATTGTGACCCTACCTGTTTCTGGAACTACTTGACAAGGGCACCACATTATACATATATAATTAATAGCGCCTCGCCCTTGCTCGCACGGTTTTTACAATTGGAAAAAATGTCAAGATTTCTTTGTTATTTGCAATTTAATAAATACTGTAAATCGTGAAAAAATCGCATCAAAATCAGTAGTTAAGAAGAACAACGCGGTCACAGAGGCAGGTACAAAAAGGTACTTTTTTTTTTTTCGTTTAGCCTACACTGTCCCACTGCTGAGCAAAGGCCTCCGCAAATCCTTCCAGGCATCCTTTTAAGTAAGGGACTCCTCGATCCAGCCCTTGCAATACGCGTCTAGGTCATCACGCCACCTTTTCTTGGGCCGGCCTCGGCGGCCCCGTCCATCCTCAGGCACCCACTATGTGGCGACAATTGCCCAGCGGTCACTGTGCATGCGACTGGTGTGACCCGCCCAGTTCCATTATAGCCTGGCAGCCTTTTTGCCTGCGTCTAAGATTCCCGTTTTAGAGCGCAGCGTGGTGTTCGTATTCGGTCGGTTCGTTTAACGCGTAAAATGCTGCGCTCCATTGCTCTTTGGCAAACCCCAAGGCGGAACTTTTGCGACTCGGTGAGCGACCAGGGTGCTTAGTCTGGAATATAATTCCGATAGATCGACATTGGTCAAACGTCAGTTGGTTGAGTCAAACGTCAGGGATTGGCTAGACTCGGTCCTCCTTATTACAGAACAAGGTTTTTCTTTAGGTATGGTTTAAACCACCGAGCCTGTTTTTGAAATAAGAACTTGGAACTGACATAGAATTACAGCTCCTTTTACAAAACTGACAATTTAGCACTGGACTAACTTGTCAGTTTTGTAAAAGGAGCTGTATTTCGATTTCAGTTAGGTTCTTATTTAAAGAACAGGCTCGACGGTTTAAACCATACCTAAAGAAAAACCTTGTTTTGTAATAAGGGGGAGTGAGTCCTGCCAATCCCTGACGTTTGACTGACAATTCCAATGTCGATCTATCGGAATTATATTCGAGAGTAAGCACCCAGGTCTGAGCACCGTAGGTTAGGACGGGCAGGATACACATATCGATGAGTTTTCGCTTCAGGGAAATTTACAAGGTGTAACAGAATTAACAAGGACCTGAAAGTATTTTGTTCGTAATTTACAACGGCACCCTAATTGCGTAACTCACGATTCATCATAATCTGTATCGTTTTGAAACGGATTGTTAAACCATTGCTTCATATGTTCGAAAAATGTGTCTGTTCGACAACATAAATAACGCAATTAATATTGTTTAACTGTGAAGACGAAACCAATTATGATCAATCGTGAGTTACGCAATTAGGGTGCTGGATCGATTTGAGTAACTTTTAATAAGGGTAATTTTTACAAAAAATATATATTTTGCTATACTAACCGCCGATTGAACCAAACAAAATTCAATCTTATTTCAAGGAGATAAGACTAAATTTTAAATGCATAAAGTAATGGTCAACGCGTTTTTCGCCATAATAACAGATAATTTAAAAATAAAGTTTCGATCATTGTATTATGCTTTTAGATCAATACTCTAATTGGGGTATGTGGTTTTGCGTTAATTCTGTTACACTTTGTAGATGAAACTGTAGCAGGTACACACGGCTACACATCAAGCTATACATTTCCAGTATAACCTGATCTCGCATTGTGTACGATTTCCGTACAGTGCGAGATCAGCTTAAAAAGAAGCATACAAAAGAGTTTTTATATATACACAAGAAAGTCAGACATAATATAAAAAAGCCGACCAGAGTTTTCATTGAGCATAATAAAAAATAAAAAAAAATCGTCTTTCATGCCACATAAGCACGACCCAGGGACATTGCTACACCGACAACTGCTAAGTACGTGGCGGCCAACATAACCGCAAACATTGTAAATGCAAAACTAAGTTGTTTGATCTAGTTTCTGAACTAGGTTGTTACTATTTCAACGTTTATCCCACATGACACACATAATGCTTTTAATATAGGTAAGTCGGAGTAGTTTGGCTCAGTAAACAAATTAAGTACTTGAGAAATTTACAACAGTTCTCGATATAATACAACCGCCTTTCCAAAAAATACAACAAAGTAAAAGATAACTTTGATGTCGAAACTACCTAGATGTCCTTGGTTTTGTATTTTCGTTTTCTTACCACCTACATTACAAGTGAAAAATACTTCGTAGTATATTTTTTGGAAGTCAGTGGTTATTTTATAAACTTTTAATTTTTCACTTTTAAGCTGTTTCCCATACAAAATCGCCAACCTTCACTCGCTAAATAAAAAACAGTGACAGAAAATTATTACAAAATCTACAGGAAAAGTTCTTATCCAGTGCGCAAATTGTAACCATGAATTCAGCATAACATTCTAGACCCCCTAGCGCAGAAATTTTTCACCGGTTGTACAAAAAAAAAAACAGCTGTTCCATACATTTTGACCGCGTAGGTATTGTACTTTTCTATGAAACAGCTGATTTTTATTTTTATAACCGGCAAAAAATTTCTTCGGCAGTGGTTCTAGAATGACATCCTGAATTCATGGTTACAGTTTGCGCACTGGATAAAAACTTACCCTGTATACAAATAAATAAAATTGAAGTGTCCGTGTGTAATGTGAGCAACAGTTTTTTACTAAATGCGTATGAAAGTGTAGACTGTGGACGGAAGGTGTAGACGTACTTAAAAAAAAAAACACTTTTCAAAATAAAAATCAAAACACATTTATTCAAACTAGGCTGGTGTAAGCACTTTTTGAACGTCAATAATTACAAAAGACAAATCAATGGAATGCGCTCCCATCTAAATACCATCCTTCCTGGGCATCAATTCGGATTCAGACAGCAGCATGGCGCTATCGAGCAGGTACATAGGTTGACAAATACCATCAGCAACACACTGGAAAACAAAAAAAATATTGCTCGGCTGTCGTCCTGGATATCCGCCAGGCCTTTGAAAGGGTCTCGCAGCCGGACTCCTGTTTAAGTTAAAAAAAATATCTGCCCCACTCCTTCTTTTTCATACTGAAAAGTTACCTGGACAAGCGCTGTTTTGAGGTAAAACTAAACGCCATCACATCAGATTTGTATGAAATTATGTCTGGTATTCCACAGGGGAGCATCTTGGGGCCCGTACTTTATCTTATATTTACAGCCGACATACCAACAGATGACAACACTTTCATCGCCACATATGCTGACGGCACTGCAATACTGTCAGTACATACCAACCCAGATGTTGCCTCAGCGAACCTTCAGAAACACATAAATATGTGAAATTGAGGAATGGCTAAAGATATGGCGTATAAAGGTGAATGAAAACAAATCTGTTCAAGTCACCTTTTATTCTAAGGAAAGGAAACTGTCCCCTAATTACACTAAATGGTGCAAAAATACACACGAAGATAGTGCAAAATACCTTGGCATGCACCTGGACAGAACGTTGACTTGGCAGAAACATATCTGCAGTTAAAGGAAAACCCTAGACACAAAGCTGAGAAGCATGTACCTACTGGCTGATTGGTAAAAAGTTCAACGAAAGCAAAATGCTGATATACAAAACTAAATTGAAGCCGGTTTGGACATATGGCGTGGAACTCTGGGGAACAGCAAGTATCCGCAATATCGACATCCTGGAAAGGTTTCAGACTAAAAGCTTTCAGATTCATGTTCAACATCCCTAAATGCAAACACAATAAATAGATCCTGCAAGATCTATCAAGAGTATGCACAAGACTTAAGAGGAACAGTGTTCCAAGTATAATTAAAAGATTCTCAGCAGAATGAGTGAGAATGGTCAATGGACAATTCCTCACTGCTACAAAGACCAAATGCAGAAAAAATTCGAACAAAGGAGCAGATAAATGTCCATGACAGATTGCTGTGATGAGCAGGATACATAATAGAAAAAGAAAAAATATTGAAGCTAACTCATTAACAAGAACCATTAAAAAAAAACCAAATTGAGAATCTTTTATCGGTTAAAAACCAAAGATACGTACCAATGTTTCAAAATCTCACATTAGTAGACGACAAAGTTTGAACCAGATCAACAAAAGCGATGTGGACCAAACTACGATTCATAACGGTGGCAGCACGAAGTTACCTACAGCTGAATTTACTAGCGTTGACATTTTCTTTCACGTTTCTAGGAAAAACGCGCCAAAATATTTGACGCTTACTGTAATTCGATTCTCAAAGTGTGATAGAACTTTTTTTTGTTTTTAATGGTAAGGAAATCGTTTGAAGTAACGACTCTATTAATCCTGCTGTCATTATTTTGCATGCCTAGTTAATTCAACATATGAATCGACGGAGATTCTAGAAGGTTATAAAAAGACAAAATTACTTACAAACATTTTGACCGCCTAGGTATAACACGTTTCCATGAAACAGCAATATTTTAGATTTTTTATTTATATTATTCTAGAATCATAATATTATGCTGATTCATTATTAGAATGTGCGCACTGGTTTTTTTTTACTAATGGTAACCGAAGAAACTCCATCGTATAATGAATTCGTAAGTGTCGAATATCATACGAACATGAGGGTGGTGATTTGATATAAAAAATGTTATACAGAAATCTGAAAACTTTCTGCGTCTAAACTTAAAAGATCCCATAGAAAGATGATGACAAGTTATAAACAGTAGTCATCGTCTTTCAGATATGCTGTTTGGTATTTTCACACTCTAAGACATGATATTTATTATAAAAGCAGTTCGAAATATCCTGTTGTACATGTAGGAAGTATTATAGGTTTACCTACATAACAAACAGCTCAAAGGATAAGCCTTGAAGTTTTACGACTTTCTTACGGAGATGAAAAGAAAATATAGCCCAATAACTACCGAACACCCCTGTTTTGGTGCTTGTCAAAACCCGAATAGCTTATCGATATAACCGTGTATTTATATCATCTGTCATAAATGTAATATTATCGCTTTTCTGGAATCGTTGAAATGGAAAAGATCTATCAAGTTACAAGAAGTAAGGAAAAGCATGAATATTGGACAACATCTTTTAAATTCTCGCGACAATGAATATAAAAAATATATTATATTCTACGAGGGAATGGGACTTACACTCAAATCTATACTTATAATATAATATTAATAATAATATGAAGCTGAGGAGTTTGTTTGTTAGTTTGGTTGAACGCTTATCTCAGGAACTACTAGTTCGAATTGAAATATTATTTTAGTGTTGGATAGCCCATTTATCGAGGAAGGCTATAGGCTATATAACATCACGCTAAGATCCTTAGGAGCCGGGCAAAAAGAAAAAGTCACGAGTACGAAGTACTAGCACGGGCAGGCGATTCAAAGTGACGGGGTGGGTCGGAAGAGCAAGAATTTTGACGCGAACGAAGTCGCGAGCAGAAGCTAGTATATAATATTATGACATCATATCACAAACCTCGAAAGGAGCTCCACATTGCACATATAACGAAACATTCCATTCACATAACATATTTTCAAAGCGTCGCTGCAAAATTTGTACATCCATTTAATTTACTCAAAATATACCTGTTTTTAATTATTCATTTATATGCTTTATTGTACACTAGAAACAACGTACCAAAAAAAAAAAAACACTACGAACATACAACGGACAGCCTTATTACTTTTGCTATCTCTTCCAGGCAGCCCTGAAATGGACAGTGATTGCGTGGACATAAAAATGGGATTGTCATCGGTGCATAGATACTAGATATACTATTTCAAACAGTATAAATAAATATATATATTTTACATATATTTATATACTGTTTATTAGATACTTATACACATACATTCTACAAAATAGAAGTAGTCAAACACTCAAGTGATAATTGTAAATTCTCTTTCGAATAAATTCAAAACATTGAATACGAGTTTATCATACACATTTAATACAAAAGTTATCCACTCGTATCAATTTACTCCTTGTTCAAAGAAATTCATAATTTGAGAATTCGGAATTGTGATTTATAACTGGCGTCGTTTCCTGAGTTTCATTGTAAGTGGTTTCATTATAAGTACATAATATTAGCTACAGAATAAAATCAACAACAATTAGCCCGTGACACTCGCCCTGAGCGCACGTGCTAATTGCTCCTGCCTACCGCTGCGTGACTCATCCTCCGCCGCCAACCTGACTCGCCGCGCCCCGCTGCGAACACTCCGAATTAATAATTCAATTAATTTAATTATTGACTGGATTATTAATTACAATAAAAACTGTCTTTTTCAAGACATAACTCTGTTTCTTTACGGAAGTAAATCGTCAAGTAAATTCACTTGGCCCCTTCTGGGTAAAATCCACAGTTTCGTGGTTCTCGGTGGAAACCTTACGGTGCCAACGAAACCGAGAGGGTGTTGTCCCAACACACCCGCCGAACCTCTTCAAGGCAAGGCAGTGAATTGGACGGGTCCCAGACCGACGGCCTTGGGGGATCTCCTAGTCGTCACTGGTGACAGTGTTCCTTCCACAGCTACACACCTAGTGTCTTTGGGGCGTGTCTACGCCCCTCGCGCTAGACTGACAGGGCCCTGTTGCACATTAAGATTGGCAACAGGTTTACAAGCTTAGGGCTCACCCGAGGTACACATCTCCCTGTCTATACCCGACAGGGAGGAATCACACATCCCCGGGCATCCCCCCGGGGAAGTAGACGTTAGGATTGTTAGGAGAAATAGGGACTTAGGCTCACTCCTTATGAGTGGGAAGTAGGTAACACCCCCCCCTACCCTTCAATCATGGAAGTTCCCAAGGAAGCCTTTTGGGCGACCTTGAGGACGATCCTTAAGGACCCCGAGTCCCGCGATATAATAAATCGCATGTTAGGTCATGAAAAGCCAACTTTTCCCGCCGCGTCCGCGACCGAAAATAAACCCGCGCCCGTTGTTGTTATAACTTATAACGATTCCCCGGCTTCACCGGCCTTGGCAACCCCGCAATCCCAGGAGCTTTTCTCCGACGCAGCGTCCGACCTTATGGACGCTGAAGATTGCCCTTGCACCCCCGAATCGCCAGGAACAGCTTGTTTCTCCTCTCCCTCCTCGAACGAAGAGGAAGTGGCAGAGACTCAAGTGACTCAAGAAGAGGGCTTCACCCCAGTTGAGTCAAAGTCGAAGGGGAAGAAGAGAAAGAAGAAAGTCTGCGATTCATCGCGATCTTCTAAAATTACCGCGCTCGTAACCGACCGCCCCCCCACCCCTTTCCCGACCGAGTCGACCCCCGCGACCCCCGCAACCCCCGCGATCCCCGCAACCCCCGCGACCCCCGCGACTGCGACCGCGACCGCGCCCGCACCCACCGCCGTACCCCGCGCCGCTGCGGGGAAAAAGGTGCCCGTTCCGCCCCCTGTCTTCATCCAAGACAAATCTAAATGGACCGACGTGTCCAAATGGTGCTTAGAGCAAAAGATTGCCTACACCAGCGCCCGCACCACCCTCCAAGGGATAAAGGTAGCGATCCCGACGGCTAGCGACTACCGCAGCCTTACCAAACTCCTCCGAAACCGAAACGTGTCCTTCCACACGTACGCCCTTGCTGAAGACCGACAGACACGAGTTGTCCTCAAGAGGGTTCCGGTCGAAATAACCGTTGACGAAGTCAAGGCCGACCTTGACTTTCAAAATATCCCTTACACCGAAGTGCACCGGATGCACCGCGCCCGCCGCGGAGTGCCATACGATATGGTGCTCGTAGTATGCCCGCCCTTTGAGGGCCATAACCCGATTTTTAATCTCCGCACAATCTGCAACCTGTCCGGCATTCGGATCGAAAAGCCCTACAAGACGGGAACAATCGGCCAATGCCACAGGTGTCAATTGTACGGACACGCGCAATCGCACTGTTACGCCACCCCGAGGTGCGTAAAGTGCTTAGGTAGTCACGGTACAGCGGATTGTACCAGGCCTAAGGACCGCTCCTTGTGCACGGAACCGCCGAGCTGCGTCTTATGCGGCGAAGCCGGTCACCCGGCCAATTATAGGGGGTGCTCGAAAGCACCCAAAACCACTTCTCCCAAGCTGGTGAAGCGTGCCGACGCCCGCCAGCAAAGGGAAGCCCCCTCAGGGTACCTCCCAGAAAGGCTCAGTCCTCAGAGACCGAGCCCCTGGAACTTCCTGAACCACCAGCAGGCATTCCCTGCGATGGCTTCAGCCAGGCCCGTCCCCGCGCCCATCCCTCAGTCCAAGAACCCGGGTTCAGGCGCTCCCGCGCCCCCTACCGCACCTCTTACCGCGACCACCGCCGCCGCGCCCCCCGCCGCCGCGACCCCCGCGTCCCGCGACCCCCGCGTTGGAGCACGCCCCGAGGCGCGCCCCGCACCCACTTACGCCGGTCCCATGACCATGTCCCCCGCAGTCGTGCATCAAAAGCTCGATAACGCGTTTTTCACTTTCTGCACCCCCCGTGCCCATCAGATGGCCATGGAGGTAGATGCCGCCACAAAGGCAGGCGATATCCTTAGGATATACGCCATCTATGATGCGTACCCTGACGTTACGCAAGCCCTGTTAAACGCCAGACTTTCCGTGAACCACAATGGCTAACACGGCCCTCGCGCGTACCAAACCCCGATCCCTAAAAATAGGAACTTTTAACGCCAACGGTATCCGTACCCAAAGGGATGAGATCGCCACGTTCCTCCGCGACCATCACTTGGATATCCTGTTAGTTCAAGAGACGTTCTTAAAACCCTGCTATCGTGACCCGAGAATTGCCAACTATAGAATAGTTCGCAACGACAGAGCACATTGCCATAAGGGTGGAACTCTCATTTATTACAAAAAGTCCCTACACTGCATTCCTATGGATGCCCCCCCCCTCTCCCGATTAGAAGTGTCAGTCTGCCGACTGGGCATGACGGGTCATCAACCCATCACACTAGTCTCAGCCTACCTTCCTCCCCAGACCGAATCAGAGGACTTTCAACTGTTCTCAAATGACCTCACCGCCCTGTTGAGCATGAGCGACTCCGTTATCATAGCGGGCGACCTCAATGCGAAACACCCCGCGTGGAATAGTTCCAGGGAATCGACCAGAGGGAGACACCTGTTCAACCTCTGCTCGACCCTGTCCTTCGACGTCATCGCCCCGATGTCGCCGACTCATTTCCCCCACACAGTGGATCACAGACCTGACGTACTCGACATTGCAATTCTGAAAAGGATCAACCTACGGTTGAATTCCATAGAGGCAATAAACGAGCTCACCTCTGACCACCGTCCGGTAGTCGTGCATCTGGCCCCCCGCACGGGTCTCCCAGATACCGACCAACCTCCGCTCACCAAAGTGGTAACAGACTGGAGGAGAGTAAGCGATTCGCTGAAATCCAACACATCCGCCCACTTGGACGCCATCCCAGACCATTTCGACTCTCTAGCGGACACAACGGCCGCGATCGACTCATTCACGGGTCACGTACAATCTGTCCTGAACGACTGTTCGAGGCGGGTTCCGGTAGGGGAAGACCCCCGCTGGAAGCTGCCGGACGATGTACGCGAACTGCTGAATGAGAAGAACGCGGCCGTTCGTGCCTACAGCAACTTTCCCTGCGACGCGAACAAAGCTCACATGCGCTATTTACAGCGAGCTGTAAAGACACGCATGTCGGAGCTACGTGACGCGGGCTGGGACAAGATGCTGAGCGAGTTGGAACCCACGCACTTAGCTTTCTGGGAACTCCAGAGGAAACTCAAGTCCCGAGAAATAGCCACCATGCCCCCCCTGACCCGGCCCGATGGCACCGTTGCTTTCGACGACATCGAAAAGGCCGAATGCCTCGCCGATAGTCTAGAGGCCCAATGCACACCCAGCTCTCTACCTGTAGACCAAGCACACCTCGATGAGGTGGACGCTGAAGTCGAACGTAGAACCTCCCTCCCGCCCGTCGAAGACCCTGATGATCCATTACCTCTCGTCACCCCGGACGAAGTTCACGAGATCATCAAGGGTCTGAAACCCCGAAAGGCCCCCGGAGCTGACGGCATCACCAATAAGGTGATCCAGATGCTACCCGCCCACCTGATCATGCTCTTGACCACCATCTTCAATGGAGCCTTGAGCAATAACATCTTCCCCCAAGCCTGGAAGCAAGCCACGGTCATTGGCTTTGAAAAACCAGGCAAACCCAAAACGGAGCCCGCGAGCTACCGGCCCATCAGTTTACTGGACAGCCTCGGAAAAATCTATGAGCGACTTATTTACAAGCGACTCAGGGACTTCGCCGAGACTAAAGGCCTGATACCCAACGAGCAGTTCGGCTTCCGAACCCAGCACAGTTGCGTACAACAGGTACACCGGATCGTAGAGCATATAGGCGTTGGTCTCCAACGCAACTATGCGACCGGTGCAGTATTTTTCGACATAGCGAAAGCCTTCGACAAGGTCTGGCACAACGGCTTGATTTACAAGCTGTACAAACTCGGCGTGCCGGACCGACTCGTACTCATCTTACGAGATTTCCTGTCGAACCGCACCTTTCGCTATCGCATCGAAGGGGCTCTCTCATCCCCCCACCCGATTCGCGCCGGCGTCCCTCAGGGCGCCGTGCTATCCCCTCTCATATTTACGCTGTTCACCAGCGATATCCCCAAGAGTGGTAAGGCTCAGTTGGCTCTGTTCGCAGACGACACGGCCATCTACCACTCTGGGCGTAGTTCCAAAGCGATAGCCAAATCCCTCCAGACCGCAGTCAACGTACTCGGTGCATGGTTTAGGAAATGGCGAATCGAACTAAATCCGGACAAGAGCCAGGCGGTTCTCTTTAAGAGACCGCAGCGCCGCCAAGACCCCCTCCCGGCCATCTCCATATTCGGCAAGCCGATCCCTTGGGAAAAGCAAGCCAAATACCTTGGAGTGATTCTAGATCAGCACCTCTCCTTCTCTGAGCATATCAGGAAGGCGCGCTCACGCGCCGCCTTCGCTCTCGGAAGGTTGCATTCTGTTCTGAACGCACGTAGCAAATTGTCACTCAAGTGCAAATTGCGTATTTACACGGCGTGCATAAGGCCCATCATGACGTATGCATGTGCAGTCTTTGCACACACGCACCCCCGACACATCCATAGGATGCAGACCCTCCAAAACCGTTTCCTCCGCCAAGCCACAGGCTCCCCATGGTACGTTCGGAACGAGATCCTCCATCTCGATCTGAAAATGCCCACTATTGCTCAATTCATGAAACGCAACTCGAAGCGTTTCTTCGATAAAGCCGAGATACATCGCAATCCCTTGATTGTGAAGGCCGCCAGTTATGTCCCCAGTAGAATCAGTAGTATTCGCAGGCCGAAACATGTCCTCTCAGACCCAGACGACCCCATCACTGTTCTCCAAGAAAAGAATAGGGCCACCAGTACAGTACACAAAAACAAACGACGACCGTCCTACCGACCTCGCCGCCGAGGTCCTCGCGCCCCGCGAAGACTCCCGAGTAGCGATCAGACCCCCGACCGTCCCTTGCTCGTTGATGCGCCAGCCCGCGCCGCAGCTGAGCCAGTAGCTTTAAATTCCCCGTCTAATAATCATGAAAATAATACCTTGATCCAGCCTGTCCCTGATAGTACTAGCTGCCCCCCCCCCGCCAGCGACTCCCTGAGCCGAGGTTCGTACCCCACAGGGGGTGCCCTCAGTGCGCAGTCGTTTTAGGTTTAAGTAGGTTTACGCCCTGGCTGGAGGCTTTTAGATTCCTAAAAACCTTCACAGGAAAGTCCGGTTGAGCAGTCACGGCCTCTCAAGGTCAACTGCGAGATGCCATTCACAAAAAAAAAAAAAAAAAAAAAAAACAGAATAAAATGGATTTCGTCAAGATATTTTATTACCTACTGGAGGCGATATTTTATTTTGTGCTGAAACTTTTTCACTTTAACACTTACTGAGAAAATTGGGGTTTTATACTTTTTTGGGAGTCTATCATTTATTTTTGGGACGTTCTTGGTAACTAGTGTAGGTCATCATCATCATCATATCAGCCGAAAGACGTCCACTGCTGGACATAAGCCTCCCCCAAAAGGGGGGATTTGCCATAATCGCCACGCTTGGCAGACGAATTGGCGATCACAGTATGGTGGTCAAATGCATAGAGAACGCTGCTGCTTATTCTCTAGTAAGTCCCTCAGTCGCTTTCTACGACACCCACGGTAAGAAATGGTATGGTGCTATTCTTTTACGTCCGGCACCACACGGAACTAGTGTAGGTAGTTGAATTAAATAGGCATAGCTTATTTTAAATCAAAGTATAATATTAAGTATTCAATTTTTATTTATATAGATGAATCAATAAGTTTTCTCCAGCCCTTATCCCAATTTTTTTGGGGTCGGCGCAACATGTCTTTTTGTCTATAATATTAATATAAATAAAAGTCACACCATCTGTCCAATGCGTGATCTAGGAACGAATACTTATCATAGATTAAAGTGACTTTTCTTGACTCTGTGTGACCGCGTTGTTCTTCTAAACTACAAGAGGAATTTGATGCCGATTTCACCATCATTTTTATGTATACAATAATACTTTTAAAAAAACTCTACTTTTTAATGTCTTTCTTATATCCATATATATTTCTTATATTCTTCTTCTAGTTTGTATGTTTAGATGTTTGGATGTTTATTACTCAATCAAGCTAAAACGGCCGAACGGATTTGTATGAAATTTGGCACACAGATACTTTATAACCTGAATTAACACATAGGATACTTTTTATCCCGGTAGTACGTTCCCGTGGGATATATTTGATACGTTGATATTTGCGACGTCCGTACGGGCGAAGCTGCTGGCAGAAGCTAGTAAAATAGCCGGACAGCAAGAAGTGGCGAGATGGCCTGGACGCGAACCGCGATGGTAGGTTTGAAATGGTGTAGGAAAAGAGTTCCTGGAAGTTACTTGGGGAGGCATTCACCAAGCAGTGGGACAGTATAGGCTGAACAAATATAAAAAACAGTGGCACTCCGGGAGTGCTGACCGATGTGAAAACTTGAACAATAGGGTATTTTCCAATTTATTAAAAACTATTCTAAATTGAATATTGGGACGAAATATGTAACAGAAAAATTAAAGTAAATTGATTTATATCCATTTTCTCAATTAAAAACGATTTAAACCAAATTCATTTTTCGTTGTTTTGAATTTACCGCCAAAACGCTCCTTTCGATGACTTTTTATCACGTGACGTCAACTTTGTGTAAACTAAAGTAGTTAGTAAGTAAACAAGTAAGTGTCGTGTTTATAATTAACAAGATTTTTTATGGATAGAAAGTGAAATCACTGGTGTACGGTGCCTCCGTGCAAAAATACTTCTAAAACTGCGCCAAAGTAAGTATTTGTACTGGTGCTGTTTACACAAAGCTGACGTCACGATGTCACGTGATAAAAAGTCATCGTAAGGAGCATTTTGGCTGTAAATTCAAAACAACGAAAAAGAAATTTGATTTGACTCGTTTTTAATGGAGAAATGGATATAAATAAATACATTTTTATTTTTCTGTTAAAAATATCGTCCCAATCTTCAAATTAAAATAGTTTTTATGAAATTGGAAAATACCTACGTGCATACTTTTTGAAACATCAGGAAATATTTTTTTGAATCGTCAGACTAAACAACGTTCTACGTTATTCGTTAATACGTTCATGTTGTCAGTGGTGTCGGTAATGGTGTTGCGAGCATTTCACATTATTCATTATAATAATTTTGGTCATATCTTCTAAACAGGTAATACGATTTTCATAATTCCAATTGGAATATTAGTTCTGGACCCAAACCTATCTATTGAGACTTAAATTATTGAAATTTATCTACTAAAAAACAGAGGTGTCGGTAACGGTGTCGCAAGGATTTCACATTATTCAAAAGCATAATTTTGGTAATATTTTCTAAACGAGTTTTCCGATTTTCATACTTCCAATTGCAATATTAGTTCTGGACCTAAGCTTATATTTTGAGACTTAGATTATTAAAATATCTCTACTAAAAACAAAGCCGTGTCGGTAACGGTGTCGCAAGTTCAATTGTTTTACCAATCTCAAAAAATGCCCAACGCGCCTAAAGAAGTTTTCACTTCATAAAAACATAATGTTAATTCTTCAAGCATCTACCTAAATTATTTTTGTACAAAACATGTCCTTCAATAGTTTCATAAGCAACAACTATTTGTATATAAGTAAGTCGCAATCTCTCTCGACGGGGTCTTTGCTTCGGAGCTTCATTAAAATATGCTTGTTATACCGAGTAGCAACGACCGATAGAAAGTATTTTGTTATTTTATTTATCCTTCGTACTTTGTAGTAAGTCTTATGTCAGCTTAGTTAGTCAAAGAAAGGTCAGTAAGTAGTGAGTACATGAACAGTAATTTTATTTATTTAAGTACGAGAATTATTGTGCTTTTACATGCCTTAAGTTACATTAGTCTACAAGAATTACAACTGACTGCGCCGGAAGGGGACGTTCGAGAAGGACATAATATAGTGACCATATTGGTGTTGCTCTTCAGAAAGGTGAGAGTGTGTGTTCTTGCAGCTGGCGTGTGTGAACTTTATTTACAGCCTATTTCTTATACCAGTGTAGTACCATCAGACTTCTTATATTAATTTTCTTGCTATTTTGGATACATTTTTCACCTATTTAAGGTTGCTTTTTATATCTGCTATGGCTCAACCCATCCGACCTTCTTGCATCGTCTTAGTGTGAATTTAAACAAGAACAACACATCTAAACCACGCTCAAAAGCTGTCACTGTCATTGCTGACATTGTTGTATAATATTGACACATATGCTGTTCACGTACCGTTTCATCGATGAAATTCGCTCTTATTATACACGGTGAAATTTTAATCACCGTTTAGGTAATTGTACTCATCATTATCAACTACTTTTACTATGGGACCAAATCTGAAATCGTGAAAAAAAATCTGCTGTTTCCTACATTTATGTTCGCATCACTCGACAAAATGTAGGGAACAGCAGATTTTTTAATATGTGTATAGCGGGTACAGATACAGGTACAGTGGCGGATCACCCGAGGTATCATTTTATAGCTCTGACGGTGCTAATGCAGATAGGAATAACCTCTCTGCATTAGGTACTCGTAGCACCGTCAGAGTTTTACTCCGCCCGCCGTACGCAAAATGTAAAGGAAAATTAATGTCGAAAACTCATCTAATATAAATGAGCATTATATAAAAGCCCGTTGTAATTATTAAGTGCAACCCGAACTTTATACCAGACTAATTTATTCGATACTAGGTATTACCTAACAGCGGTTAATTAGGCTCGTTTCATAGATTAATACTGATTTATTTAGGTTTAGTCATTAAAACAGAGACTTTATCAACATAATTATCATCTAGCTTGTGTACTTTCAATAGGTACCTAGATTTTGGTAAGTTCATTAGTATTTACAAGTAACATAAATCAGCAAAACAAGGTGACACTTTTTATCTCAAGTTTTCAAATTATTCCATGGGAACGTACCACCGGGATGAAAAGTATTCTATACTAGCTTTTGCCAGCAGCTTCCCCCGCGCGGAACTTTCATCCCCTATTTAACTCCCTTAGAGGTTGAATTTCGAAAAATCGTTCTTTATTCCTTGTCTACATTAAAAAGGGAACCTCTTTGCAAAACAGTTTTCTAAGTCCAAGGGTTTGGGCTGGGCGTTGATGAGTCAGTCAGTCAGGACTTTTCGTTTTATTTATACAGATTTATCAATCCATTAAGTAAATGTGTGCCAAATTTCATCCAAATCTGCACCCTAATTGCGTAACTCACGATTAATCATAATCGGTTTCGTTTTGACAGTTCAACAATATTCATTGCGTTATTTACGTCGTTGAGCAGACACATTTTTCGAACATATGAAGCAATGGTTTAAAAATCCGTTTCAAAACGAAACAGATTATGATGAATCGTGAGTTACGCAATTAGGGTGCTGTTCTGCTGTTCCTATCTTAAAACATCTAAATATCAAAACTAAAAACTTTCATATTTATAATATTAGTAGAAGGTAGGATAAATAGTTGAATACTTCGCACACTAGTATTTTCTATAGTAAAATGTGTCACAGATAGTTTATTTGGGAATTCATACTGAGTTACAATTTCAAATTGTTAAAATTCTTGAAAAAAATACCCGGACATAAATGTCCGGATATTTTCACTATTTGTTTTGAAATCCTTTGACATTTTTAAATTCTAAAAACTATCATTTCAAGTTGAAAAGTCGGACAAATTCTGGTTGCGGACTGAAAATTCGGACATGTTCAAACAAGTTCGGTCGAATAGTAACCCTAATTGTATACATTATGCATAGAAATGAAACTTAATTCTTCTTGTCTACAGGTAACAAAAGTAACTTCAGCTTAGCAAAATCCCGGACTCTTAATACCTGATAAAAAGGTACCGTACAAAAAAACTGTTCCACTTTCACGGTAGAAGGTAAGATTTATGTCATATTATACGGTATATACGTGGATAAGCGAGGTAAATGGAAAATAGCCGGAGCTAAAACAACCTATTCATATGGAATTAGAGGGAGAGAGAAAGAAATAGCAACATTTTTTGTTTCATTTAGGTTCGAGATAAATTCTCTAAGTGTTGGCGAAGATCTTAAAAAATAATTTTATTTCACATAAACCTACATGGGCACTTATGAAACGTCAGAAGCTAGGTGCACGGTTCCAAATTGTTGTTTCCTATGGAGAAGAGCCGGCAAGAAGCTCCACGGTTACGCTTTAAAAAATAATTGGCTTTAACAATGTTTTCGAATTACAGTGATAATAGATATGGGAGGACAGTGCAGGCCTGTCAATAAGTACCAGGTACTAAAATACAGAATAGAAAATCGTCTGCAAATCTACTGTCTGTAAGGCCTGCAACGTTCTCTCATTCACAACATGTACGACAAAATAATCGACATAAATAAAATGAACTATTTAAACCAAGTGACATGATTTCCATGTCAATCACTTAAGGTCATTGATTTACCACTAGAAGGTGCGCTTACACGAGCAATTAAAATTGCTCCATCCTGCACCCTAATTGCGTAACTCACGATTCATCATAATCTGTATCGTTTTGAAACGGATTGTTAAACCATTGCTTCATATGTTCGAAAAATGTGTCTGTTCGACAGCATAAATAACGCAATGAATGTTGTTTAACTGTGAAGACGAAACCAATTATGATCAATCGTGAGATACGCAATTAGGGTGCTGGTCAATTCTCGTCACCTACGACGTCACGAATACATTCATCAGTTTGGGGATATGGCAACATGTAGCTACCTGTTGCCAGAGATACGACCACACAATACCATGCAATATGGAGTAACTTACAAAACTAGCCACTACGCTCGCCACCCGCCGCCTCTGCCGCCGCCCAGTTCCACTCGCAAAAACGTGACGTAGTTATACGTACAAACAAGATAGAAAGAACATTTACTAAAAATTACCGTTTGGTTATTCGGCAACTCATATTGGCTATGTTCGCAATGGGGCAATTAGAAGCAATATTCCCGAAAAAATTGCCGCATTTTATTGTTGTTGCTCGAGATTGCTCCACTTTATAGATCCAAATTGATCTATTAGTGTTGCCGAGCAATAATTGCTCAAAAATTGCCGTGTATTAATGTGGCAGCTTTCCAAGCGACATCAGTTATCTTTGTGATGGGACGTATGGTCGTATTCCTAAACCGGTCTCTTAGTTTGATACACAGAATATTCCGTTCCATAGCCCTCCGGAAAACTACGAGCGTGGACCTCTTCTGATTTGTCAAAGACCATGTTTGACCAACATATGTGAGGATAGGAAGTACGCACTCGTCAATGAGTCTTCTCATATGGGACATATGAGGATGTATAGTTACATAATTACTTTACAATCCAGGTATGTCGACGCTTGCCTTCGTAGGTAGGTGCATAGGTATATAGAGGGTCAGCGCTAACACAATATCTTGTTGCATTAATTATAAACCTCATCATACTTGCATGTACAACCTGGTGCCAGCACCACATTAAGTGAGATATTACCTATTCAAGTGATATTTTCATACAAGGTTTAGTCTGTACTAATCATAATTATATATTATGACATCTTATTCATAATAATTATAAAATCTGATAAAAGTTTTTAATAAAATTCAGCATTTCAACCCGAGTTTAATAATCCAAATGTATGTAAAACATAGTTTCGCATTTAAACTGTGTTTATTCGAAGCAAATCATTAGTGTTTATTGGATTGTAACGAATAATTAGGTGCACAGCTATTTCAATTTAATTAATAACATGCATGTTTTTTCAAATAATTGATTACCTACACTATGAATCTAACAGGATAAGTCAAAAAGTTTGCACTAGTTTTTGTTAAACTACTTAAGAGCATTAATTCCACGCGGGCTGGCAACAACGCTAACACAAATAGAAAATAATTGACGGTATGTCGATTTTTATAAGTAAATACCAAATTAACTGTAAAAAAGTAGCATGAAAACTTGTAAATACCAATGATCTAGTGCTTGGCAGAAAAAAATGTTTACTTTTGTTTGTATGTAACTAAATTATCACGAAAAACCGCTATAAATGCGCCGTTGCCAGCCCGCGTTGGATGAACGTTCTTAAAACAAATCCAGCTATTGACAGTCGAGAAAAGAAGATAGACGCTTATCTTTATTTTGTGGTACATTAAGAAAACAACAAACTAACTAACCAGATAACATGTTAATCACATTCTGTAGGTTCTACATATTCAGTATTCACATACTAGTAGGTGTGTAAAAAAACTGTTTTCCTCCTCCAACACTTTTATCCAGTCGCCAAGGCGGTCGCAAGTGGAGTAGCAAACACAATTTGTATGGATCTACGAGTATTTGAATTTGGACGGAACCCGAGAAAAATTCAGCTTCAAATGTGTGGACCAACGTTTTGTCACTGCCAAGAGCTGCTTAACCAGTGGGCAGGCTCAAGGAAAGTGTCCTCTTTGCTGGAGTAGGGAAATATCCGGCTGCATTCAAGCGTGAATTTTAGAGCTACTAGTCACAAAATACTTTCTTTATCGGATAGCTCTACCACTTTGCAAACTCGGCTGCTATAGTGACGGAAAATTGGTACGTATGATCCAAAATTAAGGCACGTGCCAAAGGACATAGGAACACCGTAAAACGCTTGTGTTCTTTTATCTCACAGACGTATTGCAACCTAGTACTAGCTTAGCTTTTTAGTAGGTAAAGTAATAAAACAATCGTAAAAAAGAGCTCGAACAAATATTTTCGTCACATTATTCTCATTTTTTTTTTTTAATCGTAAACTTTCATATTGTATGTAATGATAGGTAATGAAGTAAATACAATCAACGAAATAAAAACTAAATAATATTTTACTGACCGTGCATTTACTTCAAAATTAACTTTGATTTAGATAGTCATTCGATTCAACTAACATCTAGTTAACGTATCGCTGTTTGGAACCTTATTTTTTTAGAATGCGCTTTCGTCAAATAGGTACTGAAAAAATTGTTTTCTCACCGCGCCTTAATCCCGAAAAAGGACCCAAAATGTTCTTTTTCAGGATAAAAAAATGAATAAAATAAAAACGCATAATATTATGGAGGTTACTGTGTCATCAACAGAGACTAACTTCTTAAACCAACTAATGTACCGATATTATTATTTTCTGTTCCAAAATTAGAATAGTTATTTCCATTATAAAACAAAACAGAAATCAAATGGTAATAGTACAGTAAGAAAAAAACATATCCAATTATTTTAGAAGCCTAGTCGGTACACTTAAAGTGATTGAAGTCAAGATCGTAAACGAAAAGTAGAAAAAGCAAAACACTGAGAACAATTATTGACTTTTATTATAATTTTTGTGATTCATCCATTCAAATTATTTTTTGTGTTACTTCGAATGATTGTTTAAGATTCAACAATAGTTTGACGAAGTTACTTTATTTTTTTAATTTTAATATGATCTACATATTTATAGGTAAGTAATCAAATCACATCAAAGTAAAAACAAGATTTTTGTTGTGTAAAAATGTATGTTGCTAATTAGTAGTCCAAAACAGAAACGATGAACCCTCTCAGTAAATTATAAACTGTTGTCGACTGGCAATATGTCTAACCATTATTGGGTAGCAAGATTGATAGAGCCCGCAGCCAGTTGGAACTGGATTAGGAAACATGCCAGCTACCGTTTAGCCTTTAACGTTCATATAGAAAAGCGTTATTTATACGAGAAAAAACCACTTACATTCTTCAGTAATCTGCATCTCGATTTTATCAAGATCTTCAACATCTTCATCATCGAAGTCGGTCTGGACGGTAACGTCACGTGTGTAATGTTCGAGCGTGATGACGTCAAACGGGGCCTGTTCCTCCGGGCTGGGCGCGCGCGGGCTCGGCGCGCTCTGCGACTCCTGCGCATCGTGGCGCGCGCGCCTGCACACCGCGCAGCCGCAGAGCGAACCACGTACGCGGAGCAGCCACACTAGCCCGAATAGCGCCATCCACGTGGTCATGCTGCGACTACTACTGCCACCATAACACGCTACTCGTCATCGAAAATTATCCTTCACCTGTATGATGTCAATTATTTTTGGATTTTTTGTTAATGTTTTAGCAGTTAACGAACATAGTTTTTTGTTTTCTTTTTGACACTTCACTTTCACATAGATCTTTGATTTTAATTTCACTGCACTGCCTTTTACACACAGATATTTGAAATGAGTATTACTGTTAATGCAATATGTATTGTTATTCAATTGTTAATGGTATTTTGCAATTGTTTTACGTGTGAATTCAGAAACTGAAGCTCGCTGATACCGTTGCTGAAATGTAATTTGAGCTAAATTGCGTACTGATTGAACCAATGGAAAATGGGACCTACCTACTGACGGATAAATGATGATGATTTAAACAATAAATTACGATACAAAAATAATTATTGACAGTTCATTACTGCCGTAGTAAGCTGTGCATGACGAACGATTTTTTCAATTTCAATATTAATCCAATAACACACTGTATGTCACAAAACAGCCAATTTAATCCCAAACGAGTCGAAAAGACTTATCAGACATAGAGCCTTAATTAGGGCGATATAAGGGAGGATAAATAAAAGGGCAACGCACAATAGACGGCTTTGCTGCGATATGTTAGGGAGCTCTCACTCGATGAAATGATAAATGAGAGTAATAAATTGCAGAACCCATGATATAAATGGGGCCCTCCTTACCGTGGAGGACTCATGAAAAATATCAATTCGTCACAACCAATCGTCGAAATTCGCTTTCCAAATAAATTAATGATTGAACACTTTACTGGGATAGAATATTTTTTTGGCTATCGGTTTTTGAAGCACCCAAGGGCTCGGTTACAGGGCTTAGCCCTCCGAAATCAATATTCGCGACGATTTTTTCCTCGATTTTGTCCTCTTCACTGGGAATTATTTTTTGGTAGAAAAATATTGGTAGTAAGATTTTTGCACGTGTCGAGTTTCTTACAATCCTTTAAGCTTAGTAAAGTACATTTTTTAGAAACACAAATATAATTTTATTTGGGTGGGAAATCATCAGAAAACTTCTACCGCTCTGGGTGGAGCAGGAGGGCGTGTCAGACTTTTACTGACTAAAACCCTCCCGTGTTCCCTCAGTAGCCTGTGTGCCAGGGGCGGCGGTATCTCTTTCGTACAACCCGCACCCCTGGCAGGCCCTTGCGGGCCCCATCACTTTGTGCTGACATCACATTGAGGCGCGCGTGAAACACGCGTGTCCTCAGGGCGATCTTCACAGTGGAAACACCCGGGCGTTTCCTCCCGCCTTATGCGAAACAGGAAGCTCCCGAAACAGCCATGTCCGGTGAAGACCTGCGTCAGGCGGAAGGTGAGTTCGCCATGCCGCCTCTCAAGCCAAACACAAATATCATTAGAAGGATTATGGAGAATAAGAATGTGTACCTAATACCTATGAAGCTAAGAATATTTTTGGAGCGAATAAAACATTCAATGTCATGTATAAAAAGAGTAGGTTGTGCAATAAAATAATAATATTTCTTTTGAGTACTGTTCACTTTAAATATTACATACAAGCTTTGATTAAGTATGTACCTATCGTACAACAGAATTGTAATCCCTTTGCAAAGGTCAAAATTTCAATTTGAAATTCGCATGTTTGGAATTATAGTCTGAAAGTCATATATTTGAATACAGTTTAATGTAAATGTAGACATTGTCTGTCCCCGAAACTACAAGAAAAGCTAAGCGCGTCCTTGAAGTCCGTTCTTTACGTTATAATATTTTGGTCCCAAACAAATGCTAGGGAATTTCATCTAAAGCCTTTAGCTTTTTGCTGCCGCGGCACAAAATGAGAAGGAGGCTTGGCTGGAAAAACTAAAGTTGGTAAACAGTGTTAGAATTTATAAGAAAAAAGAAACCTTTTATGAAAATGTCTAAAAAAATATTCTGTGTGAAAATAATAACATCACCCGCTAATCGCGTAAGTCGTTTCTGTTTGCACGCAATTCAGCAAAAAGTAGATACCTACAAGGACATGGGGTAGTGTGGCCTCCAATATTTTCTACAAGTTTTTTTTTATACGGGTGTAATCGACCTTGCAATTGTTTTACCGAGCTAAGGTTGAATTACACTTTCTAGATAAGTATAATACGACAAGGTGTGATAGTCAGATATTTTCAATCCGTATTGAACTTTTTACCGGGAATTGTGGTCGAATGTTAGTCTTAGTGATATTGTTTATAACGAATATAAAAATACAATACGCGAACGCTGCTGCGACGTTCCCTACTCTACAGAGTGGGCTTTCGCATGCAAAAACGAATGAACCGTTTGCGATGACACTTGATAGGTTAGCTGTTAAGTACATATCTGTTACTTTTTATCCTGATATTCCCACGGAATCGAAACTTATGCGAGTGAAACCGTGGTGTGCACCTAGTTATTTATCCAGGACTGGCCCGCAATGGCAGTGGACAGACGTGTGTGGAATGGGACGCCTTTGCATAGCACTAAGACATTACGGGCTATACAGGGTTATGGGAAAATAACCAACAACCTTTTAAGAGGTCGTTGTACTCATCATTATGAATAACTTTTACTACTGAAATCGCGAAAACAAAAGCAGCTGTTTCTTACATTTATGTTCGTATAACTCATCAAAATGTAGGGAACAGCTGATTTTTTTTTCGCGATTTCGGGGTTCGGCCGATAGTAAAAGTTGTTCATAATTATGAGTACAATGACCTTTTAAGAGGTTGTTCGTGTTTTCCAATAACCCTGCATATATAAATATACTTTATCGTCTTAGTCTAAGTACAAATATTCCGAATGTCAAACATCAAAATCGTTCAATCTTTCATAACTTGAAACATGTACTCATAGCGATTTGTGCCGTTTATTTCATTATCCATGATTCTAAAGGATTAGGTAGGTTTTAATACCATTAGCTCACTACTGCTAATTAGCTGCACCTATTAGTTAGTGTTAATTTAACATGTCTATGCCTACACGTGATTTCTATAGGTACAGTGGACCGTACTTCGGTGGTAACATTTTGACCTTGAGTTGGCCTAGCGTAGTATGGAGTGCCAATAGAATACGAAGCCAGCTTATAATACTGCTATACGGCATATTGTACCCAAATAGAAGAGACCCTATAGCTGCAGCTTCTGATTGAGCGCAGTAACTAATTTGAATTTCAAGCTTTGATTAGTTGGCAGAGAAATCTACATCAATTTAAAATATAAACGGTTTTTCGTTTTCCCATGGACAAACAAAAACATGTCAGTCTATTGATATGTAAAATATGTCAAACTATTGTCTGAATTCGAAATAGAACTCAACAACTCAATCCCGTCAGCCATACTTGCAATAACTAGATCTTAGTACTCTCACTAGTAGTCTCTAGAGAAAGATTTTTAAGTCTAAATATATAAAAATACACGACTGTACCTAACCTGACCTCTTCATGTAACTAATTGAAAGACCTACTAAAAGATGTGACTAATACAATACAGGAACAGCATACATTAAAGTTAAAAACACAGACTTTACACATCTGACGCGGCTCGTTTGAATTATTATGCATAATTTAAACTTTCCACCTAATAATGTGTCATTGTAACTTTGTTTCGTGCGGCCCGCACGGGTTGGTAACGGAAAAGCCAGAGAAGTATGAATACGGCTTGGTATTAAAGATAAATTCTCTTGTAACTCGAGCTGTAATAAAACTTCCTTTTTATAAGCCTTTTTGTTGTTACACGAACACATTCGTTTGTTTTGTTATTAACTGTAAAGTATACGGTTTACGATGTTCCCACTATCTCATTTCAGAAGTTAATGAGAAGAAAATGTTTGTTTAGGCGTCACTGTAGTTTTAATACTTATATCATAAGTACTTGTTGATGTCCTTCACTGAAGGTGAGCTTCCTTATACATAACTATATTATACTAAGGATACTGTATGGTGGCTTCTGTAGTTGTGGCATTAGTATTGATCTACGTGACATTGTTTTTGATGACATTTAAAGAGAAAATTAACTATGAATGAGAGCACTATGCAGGCTAGATTGAACACTTGACTTTATAATTCGTTTGGTGGTTTTCAGTATTTTGTAAATGGCCTACGCAAATGTCCTGCAGATCTGGTAGCGTATTGTGACGGGTCGTTGAGCTCCCTAAAATCTAAAGCTACAGAGCTACTGCTACAGGGGACAGCAAGCCTAGACAAAACACATTTCTGTTAGCGTTCACGCCAAACGCTACGCGAAAATGTATGGGAATGACATTACCTGCGGAGAGGTTACGTTGTGTCCTTTCCGCAGGTAATGTCATTCCCATACATTTTGGCGTAGCGTTTGGCGTGAACGCTAACAGAAATGTATTTTGTATCTAGGCCCAGGTCAGCTCAAAGCTGCAATGGCTCTTTCTTCAAAAGACCTGTCCAGACCAATGTCTGGACAATGCAGGGCAATCCCTGCATTGTTAGAGTCACATACAATTCAAAGAATATAATGTTTGGAGTTTAAAAGAGACCATGACCTATGAGTTTGTTTCAGCTTTTCTTCTCAGGGAACAGTCAACTAGGAAATGCTGGCGCCATCTAGTTTAAAAAAATCGAACTACAAAATACTGACGTGAAAAGTGTTTTAGATGATCTACTTACATAGATAAACATTTCATTTCGTTTAATTTCATGTTTTTTTTTATGGCACCACATTTGCACACATTTGCATTGCCATACCATAGTACGTGGCAATGCTGCCAGCCTTTTTTACCCTCTTTTTCTTTCTCATTACTAATTATTATTTTCAGAAAAACATAACATCACACCTTGTTTCCCTGAATGGTTTTTTTTTTTTGAGGATGGGTACATCATCAAATAACTTCTCCTGCTCTGGGTGGAGCAGGAGGACGTGTCAGACTTTTACTGACTAAAACATCACCTATGTTCCCTCAGTAGCCTGCGTGCCAGGGGCCACGGTATCTCTTTCGAACAACCCGCACCCCTGGCAGGCATCAGCCCTTGCGGGACCCATCTGTTTGTGCTGAAATCTCTTTGAGTCGCGCATGGAACACAATGCGCCGTCAACCCGGGCTTGGTCCTTCCGGACAGCGAGCTACTCATTTTACTCGACGTCTGCAAGCCCACGCCTCCAGTGGCCGGGAATCAGCCTGAGATTCCTGACGCCTAGGGCGTCGCCGTCGCCGCCGCCGATCGCCTCCGCAAGGACACGGTGGTGCTCCGCCCAAACCGGGTAGACCTACATCGTATGCTTCACCGTGTCCTCAGGGCGATCTTCGCAATGGAAACACCCGGGCGTTCCCTCCCACCTTATCCGAAACAGGAATCTCCCTAAACAACCGTGTCCGGTGAGGACCTGCGTCAGGCGGATGGTGAGGACGCCGTGCCGCCTCTCAAGTCACTCCTCAAAGAGAGGACTTCCCGCTGCAATCGTGCCCATTCCCCGAATGGTTGGGCGGAGGTAAGTAGTACACACACATTTCGCCAGTTATGTTTAATTCCCATGTAATAGGGGGCGACCCTATTGCCATCAACTGCGCATAAATCGAAACTCCATGCTGTTACTGAAAAATCCCAGTATAAACTTTCCCTGTTCTTGCAACTTGCACCGCTATAACTATAATTTATCGAATGGATAAGCTGTATTCTTATGATTTGTAAGCTGTCACAGACACCAATAAGCAGCGCCATGGATTTAAAAAGTCATCTGATGAATTTATAGCAAAGACCGCAGCGATCTAATGATGTAACCATTGACTTGTTTTTTTATAATAACCATAGAAGAAAGATGGGGAATTTGAATCGCAACATAATTTAAAACAAATACATAAATAAACCTATCCATGGATCGAATAACATGAACATCGAAATATTTAATAAAAACAGTCATCGTCTGCCTAGCCTTTTCCCAACTATGTTGTGGTCGGCTTCCAGTTTAACCGGATGCAGCTGGATACCGGTATTTTACATGGAGCGACTGCCTATCTGACCTCCACAACCCAGTTACTGGGTAATACGATACCCCTTGGTAAGACTGGTTGTCTGACTTTCGGGCTTCTGACGACCCGTAACGGCTGTCAAAGATCCACAAATGACAGCAGAGACCAACGGCTTAACGTGCTTTCCGAGGCACGAAGGGGTCTTGGTATGTAAAGATGGTCACCCATCCACGGACCAACCGCGGCAAGCGTAGCTTAACCTGATCGATCGACCCGCGCAGCTATTGTTACTTAGCCACAAGCTCCTCGTATATTTAATAAAAACAGTATCAGTAGAAAAGAGGACCAACTCACTCCATTTAGTGTGTATTTTTATCTCGGTCGGTTTTCATTTGTTTAACTTGGAATGCCGGATGGTCAATGGTTTAGATATCGCGTTAGCATGCATCACAGAATAAATATGAATGAAAAATCAACCCAGAACAGTACGAAGTATTGGTAGCATAAATATTTGAGTTAGAATATTTATTCTAACTCAAATATTTATTGAATACTATCTATCTATCTGTCTATTTATCTGATGATTGAAAAATCTGCCCTTAAAATTCCAAATACTCGATGTAAAATCAAATGTTTGAACTTATCATGTGCACTTATACCAGACACCACAGATACATTTATGTAGTACAAGGTCCAATACAAGTGCAACGTTTGAAGGAGGCCTTGAAAGTTCTAACGTACCCATAAAAGGTATTACTATATTACGATTAAAATTAGTATTACGATACGATTTAAATATTTGGTATAAAACCAAAGATTTCAATCGATATATTAGCCTGATGTTTATCGTATTACCCAGTAACTGGGTTGTGGAGGTCAGACAGGCAGTCGCTCCATGTAAAATACTGGTATTCAGCTGCATCCGGTTAGACTGGAAGCCGACCCCAACATAGTTGGGAAAAGGCTAGGCAGATGATGATATTAGCCTGATGTTTCTGGGGGTCTAATCTCTATGCACACAATCTGTAGTATCGGCCGAGGTTCCGGGCGTTTTCTACTCTGTTTAAGATTAGTTCGGGGCCCGAACTATGAATAAATGCCAGCACGATTTGACAGTTGTCTTTATTCTTGATGTATTTTTGCTCGTCCGGTAATTATTCGGGAGTAGGTTTCATTCCAAAGTATCGAACTCGATTTTCGGACGGGCCCGAGTCTTCATTGACGGGCTTAAAGAGTAAGCGCACATTATCGTTTTTTTTTAAACGTTGCCCTCCACTAGGAATTTCTCCTGTATTGTGGGTGCGTTTACAAACATTTAAACTCACATACACAAACAGCCAGACCCGGAAGAATTACTTGTAGGTCATACAAATATTTGTTCCAGTCAATCGCTTAACCACTGCACCAACTGTGCCTATTACGTTGACAAACATTTTAAAAGTATTATCTCAATCATATAAACTGGAAATCGTACATATCAATATAAAATCGCACACGTATAGTAAAAAAAAATGATACTACATAAAATAAAATGTAGTTTGAATGGTTTGCACGTGCAATGAGCAAGCGCGGTAATCAGCGCTTTTGTTCCTTGTCTGGGTGAATGGGTGACTTACTTTGCAGTAGATCAATTAGAAACAGGAATAGTAGTAACAAACTGCACTATTAATCATGGTTGCTATTGGTAGTATTGGCTTGGTTGGTTGATAGGCTTGATGAACGGCGAGCGTTTTGGGGGACTGTCATAATAATTTTGACGTTCAAAAAGTGCTGTCACTAGCGTAGTTTGAATAAATAACTTTTTATTTTGATATATTATTGACAGGAATGACAGGCCCTGTACTGATCACTGCTTATTCTAAAAACCAATTGTTTTTTTAAAGAGTAACCGTGGAGTTTCCTGCCGGCTCTTCTCCATTGTAAGCGACATGTTGAAACTATGCAGCTAGCTTCTGACGTTTCATAAGGGCCCATGCAGGTTTATTTATACTAATATTGTAAAGAGGAAAGATTTGATTGTTTGTTTGTTTGCATTGAATAGGCTCCGAAACTACTGAACCGATTTGAAAAATTATTTCACTGTTCTACACTGGAAGCTACACTATCCCCGGGTGACATAGGCTATATTTTATCAATGTATTCCCACGGGAACGGAAAATAAATGTGAAATAAAATATTTTTATTTTTTTTTACTGCCTCGTTGGTATAATGGTTGCAAGAGCTACTGCTGAGCCTGACGTCCTGGGTTTGATTCCCAGGTCGCACAAAGTGTTATTGTGTTTTTCTTTATGGAATTTCTCAGTAGCCACTCGCAATCTAGATTTGTGTGCTTGATGTTAATAGGCTCGTCTCCTATTACAAAAAAGGCTGAAACATTATTGGTGAAATGTAAACTATAGGTCCTCTGCCCATCCCTTCGAAGCGAGGCGTGATGTTATGTGTTATGTATTATTTCCTTTAAAAAAGATCAGTAAGGAAATGATTCAACTAAAGTTTAAATTTTAAGCTTTAACAACAATATTTGGACCAGATTTAGTAAATTCTTAAATAGTCTGTTTCAAACTTGACTCAGGTTTTTCCATAATTTTCAGAGTGATCACAATATATGGATAAAGTTCTTTTTGACCTGACAAAAACTATGAAAAACGTAGTCTTTGAAACTAACTGCAGTAGCTACCTACTTTAGGCGAGAAAATTGTGAAGAGCTACCTGGCTGAATTGGATTTTTTTTTTATATAAAAGCAAAAAAAAAGCAAAAGAAGCAATATATCACTACATGTGATTAATACATTTAATTTCAGAATCTTTGGATCTGTATATCAGTTTCTTGCCACCGACTCCTGAAAATAAAGTTATTTATCACTTTGTAGTGTTTTTTTTTTTTTGTAAAAAGTTTTTATTATTCACCTTTCACGCAACTACCAATTCGTATGTCACTATTTGTGATGTAAACGACAGTGATAGGTCTACAACATCACCCAGATTCACAAAGTGGATTATATACGTATTATTGAAGCTAACGTAAAATCTACCTTAGCAAAAAGGTATTTTGTTTGGGTCGGGGGGTTTTTAAATTTTTAATAAAAAAATTATTTCCTGCTTTTTAAACTAAATGTCTCGCTTAAATCTGCGCAGCGTTGCGTATTTTTCCCACACTGAAGTTTGTTACTAATTTATCCTCATTCACTATTAAAGAGCTGATGATCTCCAAACTCTACTCTTTCAAACGGCTGTACGGATTTTTATGAAACTTAGCTAAGAACACTCGGGATAAAATTATCTATGACACAAAAAAGAAAACGAAAATCGGTTCATCCGTTTGGGAGCTACGATACACACAGACAGATACACAGACACATTAAACTTATAACACCCCTCTTTTTGCGTAGGGGGTTAAAAAAGCGCCTTAATTCAAAACCTTCGCCTTTTGGAGTCAGTTAAAAATAACATAGGCAGCTAATTGAACTGCGGATAAAATTGAAACCTATGAAAGAACAATGACAATTTTATGCATTATCAAATAAATAGTAGTATGAAAAAAAAGTATTGTACTACACAATAAAATGTCAGTGACGTGTGCCCATAAGATTTTCCCATACCAAAAATGTTAAGCTTGAAACTGTGTTTGATCATGTCCCGAAAACATAATTAATCCGAATCATGTCATCATCATCAAAAATGTGACATATCTACAAAAAACAGCATCGATGTAGATCAATCAATCGATCAATACGCTCGGCTCAATTTTACTCGTTTATACTTATGGTTATGGGTCAACAAACATTAATGCAGCGAATAAGCAATAATATTACTAACGACCACGGAACAGAATGGCCATCAAAAGGTCACCAGTTCAAATGCTATCCCATTAAACTATTGTTGAGGACTCACTTATAACTCGGCAGTATATTTAGCTCTGTTTGAGGGTTGACAGGATTATTACGATACGAAGCACACAATATAACGTGCGCGTATGAAATATATCGAAGACTTAATAAAAATAAAGTTGTAGGCACTTTGAAAATCAGAGGCTCGTCAGGTTTAAAAAGTCATAAAAACACAACAAAGTGAAATATAACATTTATTTCGAAAATCGGCGTATTTGGTTTTTTATTTGTCAGCGACTTTCGAAATTGAAGTAATTTTTAAATTGGTAGATTTTTTTTTTGGAATTTGGTTGTTTTTCTTTTATCAGTAAAGTTTTTTTTTATTTTTCACTTATAGTAGTGGTACATACCGCAAACAAATTCCTAATAACTCAATATTATGATTCCAATTTACTATTTTATTTGTACCTGGAAGTTATTGTTACTAACGGGGAAAAATAAGTATTTTTGAAGCTAACTCAAAAACCACAGATCAGAACTTGACCGAATTTATATGGAACCAACCACTCGGTACGTATACCCTTAAAACCGGTGTTTAAATGGTGGAGATCTGAAGTTGCAAACATGAAAAAAAATATGCAACAGAATTGGGAACCTCGTCCTTTTTTGAAGTCTTAAAAAAAGACAATAATATCTGTCTTATTCTGTTATTTCGTATAAGTGCAGCTTTTGTTTCGAACGTATAATATGCTCAGTTTCGCCTTTATACGAAGAATTGTTAATTATTTAAATATTTTTATTAAGGATGCTTTCAATCTGTCTTTCAATATCGTTCTCAATTAAAGGTATAATTTCAAAAGGAATGCTGTAACCAATATTTTGTGTGTATACGTATTTTAAAACAGTGTCTATAGACTTTCTTATAAGTTCTTCTTCATAGGAACCTACTACGCATAGGAATGGACAAGCTTCAATTTTCTGACAAATCGACTCCTTGACAATTCAAAAGTTCCTGCTCAATGGTTTCATTGAAATATGTTTTAAACACAAGCATATACAACATGCTTTTTTTTTTAACTAACCAAATTTTTGTAATGGCGTAAAGAACACAGATGGAAATGCAAAGCTGATGCCCATCCTAACATATTATTATCAAGAGAAGAACTTATGCTAAGTGCCCAAAGTTTAAGTCAGACAGACGAACAAGGTGTTGACAATGCTATTGTAGTAACCACATTGTGAGCTCGCTTCTCAGCTTGAACGGAAGCCGCTTGCGTTGAACGTAATAAAGCCAGCGAAGTGATATGAACATTTCTATGACGTAACGGAATATTGTAATTGTTAATAAAATAATTTATTTATGTAATTCTGTCAATGTCTATGGGAATGTAATAGCAGCTGCACGCGTCTATCCATTAGGTAGGAGTTACGGTTGCCACAGTTTATCCGTGGATAGATGACCATCTTTACATATCCGACCCTCGGAAAGCACATTTAGCCGTTGGGTCCAATTGTCATTCGTGGATCTTTGACAGTCGTCACGGGAAGTCAAAAGCCGGAAAATCTGGCAATCAGTCTTAACGCAGCAATACTGGTATTCAGCTGCATCCGGTTAGACTGGAAGCTGACCCCAAAGCAGTTCCGAAAAGGTTAGGTAGATGATGACGGTGTAAATGCTTTAAAAAATGATTATGCTTACGATATCTTTGGCAATCTACTTAGAAACATATTACTGGCATCTGTCTGCGATTTTATCCGCTTGAAATTCATGTATATTTACAATAAATATATTCTATGGCACTTGGGGATAGAGTCGCATTATTTCAGTGAAAGAATTTTCTAATTCGCACCGGTACTTCCAGATATTATCCCTAATAAACTAACAAGTTTACCTCTTACAATATTAAATATCTGTATCACCGAGCGTTGTTCGGTTTTTTTATTAGTTTTTTTTTTTTTTGTTTGACGTTTTCTAAAAATGAAACCTAGCTAGATCGATTTATCGCTCCGGAAAACCCTGCATACTAAATTTCTTGAAAATTGTTGGAGCCGTTTCAGAGATTCAGACTGCTCGTATTTAGGTATTAGATTAGGATTTGAAACATAATTTCTTTTATGATCCTGAGTTTGAAAATAAAAATTCTAAACTTATTTTTCATAAAACATAATCTTATTGGTAAGATCTGTTAAAGGCTCAGTTTTGAAAATCCTCGGTGAGTCTACATACCCAACGGCTGTCTTTTACATGTAGGTAGTTGACTAACGTGCGGTTTTCTTCAGTGGTTTGGGGCTGTGTTGGCTGTCAGTAAATCAACTTGTCTAGTAGCAAAACCATAAGCTGGCCTCGTATTCTACTGAAACTCCGTACTACGCTAGGCCTGCTCCAGGCCAAATTGCTACCACTGACGTGTACATTGTGTAACCAAAAAAATAATTCAATATCTCTTCGTAAAATTCAACAAATTATTTTGTTTAACAAGAAGAAAGACCCTTTAAAACTTCTACAGTCAGAGTACAGTTTCGAAATAATCCTTCATTCTTGGAGAGTATCTCACCCAGAGCGGATTTGTGCTGAATTAGGAGTGAAATATTAAATTTACGTGCCACGCCTTTTCGTGTTACACGTACAGACGTACACACAGACGAAAAATACGTTCAGCTTTTAAAAAAAACCTGCACAATTTAAACTAGGAGTATCGCCAAGCCCATTGTATTATATTATCGTCAGTTTGTTGAATAGATTTAGGTGTTTGTGGTCGGGAGAAGGATCTATTTATTTGTTCTGTAATGCTTTCATTTTTTTCGCTTGAGTAAAATATACAGTACATTTCAGCAAAATTTAAAATTATTTTCAAGCTTGCAAGGTTTGTAGTGTTTTCTTTTGTTGTATTTGGTAAGTTTATCGTTTATTATTATATATAGTTCCAAACTATGATCTTGACTAAAAAACCTATGATTCTTGATTGTAGATATTTATTATCATTTCTGATTGTCAACAATTTTGTTTAAACAATTCCTCAAATGTCATACTTATAGTACATGGCTGATATCGAGTGTTTAACTTCTGGAACTGGAAATGACATTATATTTTTACCGTGAATAAACACAACCCACTTAAAAGAAAAACCTACATCATAAGTACGCAATTTCTCGTGAAATCTAAAAAGTACTGTCTAAGTTAACATAAAGGAAAAAATCGATTGGAAATGTACCTACAACCAATGTGTATAAATTTCAGAATCCAGTGTGTTCATCAATTAAGGCTCATACGATTTACCAATACACCTCAAAAAAATCTTCGTCCCAATTCTGTTTGTGGTTAATGATTTGGTCAGTACTGCGGTCCGTAGCCGTCGTATGATAAATTGATTCCCAGGGGCTATTTGTTATTTTCCTAAACCAAAATAGACATGAAGCAGGAAACGAATTATGTTTACCAAACCGATCATCTTGCCCCCAAAGTTTATTTTCCTTACCGAGATATTCTCGCTGTGAAAGCCTCGATTTCAGCCCTTGTCAAATGATTGAAAGTTTTTCGCATCCTTCTTTCTTTTTAAAGTCCTTATTATTGCATTTGACGCATACAAAGCCTTTTAATCTACTTGAGCACATGCAAACCAATTAATTTACTGAATGCACCAACGTTGGAAAAAGTGAAAAAATAAAAATACCAACGCCCGTACAAGTTTTGGCAAAGAGCCGAGAAAATGCTGGTAAGTAGAATAAGTGAACATTATTTCTGTACAATTTAGAACGTTACTCAAATACGGGTATTGCAAAGTTTTGGAGTTGGCTGTTTGTGTAAAGTTTGCTAATCGGCACGTCAAAACTCATAACAGTATTTCGCTTTGCGAGCTCGCTTACCCAAAACGTTGAATTGTGGGTGTCATAAAGATAACACGATTTGTCTGCGCTCTTTAAATTTCCATAATGAAAATTTGATGCGTGAACCCTCGTAACCATGAATTATAGTTATAATGTACCCGTATTTCTAAAAAGGCAAACAAAAAAAAAATTAACAACCTTCCTCACACCTAAGCACCTAATAAATTTTAACCATTAAAATGCTATTTTCATATTATACCTGCGTTATTTTGCCCAAATCCCTTCCGCGACCCTTTCAAAGGGCTTATAATATTGAATGTAACTGTGAAGGCATTTCCTATAACAATTTCGACGGCATTTTCATAAACGGGAGATAACTTATTCTGTTCTGAAAATACGATTGTGTTTCGGGACAATTTTGCTAAAATGTTTTGAGCAACTGGCATGCTTAATATTTCCTCAGGGAGAAAGAACATTTTATCGGATTTGCTGCCGCATAGAAATGCGGTCCTGAATAAAAGGTTGTCAGAAGAGGTTATTTGTCGGGATTACTACATCGTAATGACAATATATAGATTAAGGTGGTGATAAAGTAGTGAGCGAAGAAAATGACAAGTAGGGGATCATCGCTGTGCAAACGACTTGCGACGCTATGGATGGACCTTAACGTTATGTAAAAATGGAAAATAGCTTTACATTACTTAAGATTTTATCGTAGCACTTAAATTTTCAAGTGCCACAATCCTTACAAAAATATGCCTTGCTTCAGTCCAATGAATTCTGATGTTGACTGCATGTTGACATGTGTGTTTTGTTTTACCTTTTTTTTTTCACAATTTGAACTGTAAATTGTATCATAAATCTACACCACAATTCCTCACAAAATGTTTTAAACTACTATTTTCTTTTTGGTACGGTATTAAATATTTTAAAATCACTGTCAAGTTTTATTGTTAATTTCACATTCACTTTTTATGATTTGAGTTTTCACAAACAGTTTAAGTGTGACTTGGTTCGCGATCGCGTAATATGTAACGTTGGCTAGCCCAGGGACGGGACGTGTTCCCGCCCCGGTGTCTGACTGGCACTGACTCGCTCTGATACGGTAGCAAGGTTCACGCATGCGAATAATAACCCTGACGAGCGAGCTTCGTCGAGTGGCTGATAATGAAACCAAACTGTTAAACGATTTAAGAGATGCAAACTTGCCTCGTTCGACGGACACCTGCTATTTAGCTAACTATGCTAACGTCAGCAGTATGATAAGCTCCTTGTGTGTGGGGGTTTTATTACGAGTGAAAATATTTTTACTAAGTATTTTCGCTGTTTTTCCTCTGACGAGTGGTGAGTGCTTATCTACCTACATTTTCCTGTTAGCAAGTTTTTAAAATAATAAATGGAGAGGGTACTAAAATGCAGTGTATGCAAGACTTTTTTTTTAAAGCGTGTGAGTACAAAATTGTAAGCAAGCATGGACAAATAAAAAAGGAGGTTTGTGATTTTGATGGAGTTTCTTTGGTGCAGTTTCTTGCCGGCTTGTGGAGTTTCTTGCCGGCTCTTCTCCATAGGAAGCGACAATTAGGAACCGTGCACCTAGCTTCTGACATTTCATAAATGCCCATGCAGGTTTTTGTGAAATAAAATATTTTGATTTCATTTCATTTCTTCAGTATGTATGTATGTTCATCTCTTCCTTAATAACTTCTGATCTGCCTAAAATGATTTGACAAATGAGGTATTGTTGGAAGCGTCTTTATCGTCCGTTGGTTATATTGTGACGTCACATTAAATTGAATATGTCGCACTCTAGAAGACATAAAGTCATGAATTTCAAAAAAAGTAAGCGATCATAAGCTTTAGGAAAAAGTGACATACGACTTTTTAGAGTGAGTTTTTAGTACTCGAGTTTTAATTTTTGAACTTACTTTCTTATTAATATTAATATTTATGTTATCGGTTGGTAAAACGAGTGGAAAGAGCTTACTGCAGTAGGATGACTTCTGGTTTTTGGAATAAATGCATTTTAATGCCATGACAGAAGTGTTGTCCTTACTCTTATAACATCACGACTGTATAATACAGGCGTTAAAGACCTAGGCAGAGAAGATTGTTCACCCTAACCAGTTTCATTTCATAAAACTTCCACACATTTGAATTGTAATTGAGGTTATAAATATATATTCTACTTTTTAAGTATGTTATTAGGATTTATTTATTTATTTAATACTTTACGCACAAATGGGTGATACAGAGATAAACGGTGGTTAGGTGCCAGTACGTAAGTTGTGTAATTAATATTTATTCAAATATAAGTAAACATACACAATAATACACATACATACACACACTTACACTTTTGTATATTTTATAAACAAGATAAGTAAAGATATCTATTAATAAAATACGGACATTCAAGTTACAGAAACATTCTTGCAGAAATAAAATGCAAACTAAACATTCAAATTTTTCATAAAATTTCAATAGCAACAGAATATTTATCAAACCTTTTGAATATCAATATTGTTGGTCGTAAGCTTCAATAAATCTTGGCTGAGTTTTCGTCGACACAGAGCTGTGTTGTCCTGGCAAGTTTATTTCCGGTATAAGAGTGATGTGTTGGTCCCGATACAAATCTGCAACTGTAGGGAATATTGCTACATATTTTTCTTTTGTATGTATTCGGTATTCCAATCACAGTTTTAGTTATGTTGCGAAAAAATGTTTGTGACCCCGATACATCATAGAAAACTATCTGTGATGTATCGGGGTCACAAACATTTCATAAAAAAGAATGTGCACATGTTAGTAGGTAGATTTTTATAATAAGCCTAGAGGCTAATTATAAAAATTAGAAGTAAGATTTATTAACAAAATGCTTCAACGGAAACCAGTTGAATAATTCCTTTGACCGACAAGTACAAAACCAAAGGATATGATTCAACGAACGCTATGCAAATTAATTCATTCGCTTTACTAAAAGCGGGGGAGATTTCATTTCCCTAAGGAGTTAAGGCTGAAAATATCCAATCTCCCAATAAAATTGAAAAGCTTACCAGCTCAAGCTTGTAACTTATAGCCAGATTACCATAACTTAGTTTTGCAACCGATGCAAATCGTTGAAAATTCTCGGCCCATCTGCATGTCTACCATCGGACTAAAGTGCAAGATTGGAATTTGAAATGTTCTCATCTTGGCAAATATTTGTGAAAATTTATTTCCCTTTCAATTTGAATCTTACTTTACAATTTCATATCTTTGATTTTATTCGAAGGACATTTCTTTGATTTTGATTTGGATTAGGTTTTCTTGAAGACGGACGTGGTTCGGCTTTTAATTTGAAATGATAGTTCAAAACTTTTATCGTGAATGGATTTGGTATCAAAAGATTAATCAACTGCGGCTCCATAGACACCGAACATCCTCAGTCTTGTCTATTTTTCAGGTGCACATTTAGCACCTGATTAATTCCACTTTTTATCTATTCCTCCGAAACGAAGAGCTAGATACGATAGCGAAGCGGTATTCAAGTTCCAGTGGCTTTTTCAATGCATAAGTTTTCGAAGGAAACCGTTGTTAAAAACTTTGCTTTTAAATTTTCAAAAAGTTATTCTGCCAACCCTCCAGGGATGCGCCGAACTGCAAGACGTCTAGGATGCAAGTCACCGAAAATTTGCCATAAATAGTTTTGGATGACTTCCAAGACGTTTGAAGTAGTTGAAGGCAGAAGCTCTTATGAGACTTTCCTGATCATGAAAGGCTTTTATTCGAGTAGAAACGTTGCCCAGCTTCGGTTTTTTTCGACAAATAATCTTTTATTTGGCTTGGCACCTCGGACAGTCAGTCTTACAAGTGGACATTCATCTAGGTGTACAATCTCGTTTAAAAGTCGGGAAATCTTTTAGGGTTAGATAATCTATTACTGTCATATAATTGGTGAGGGTTGTGATTGCCAGTTAGAAAGGAAAATAAAGATTTACAAGTAGGCAGTTATGTATGTTAAACTACGAATAATCAACATCATTTCAGCCAAAAGACGTCCACTGCTGGACACAGGCCTCCCCCAAAGGGGGGGGGGGGGGAGGGTTGCCATAATCGCCACGCTTGGCAAGCGGGTTGGCGATCGCAGTATAGTGGTAAAATGCATAGAGAACGCTGCTGCCCATACGACACCCACGGGAAGAAATGGGATAGTGATATTCTTTTACGCCCGGACACCACACAAAAAAGTAGTACAACTACAGATGGTGAATTTAATTCAATCTTAATAAGATTAGTACAGTATTTTTCCAAAAAAAATGTTTAATATGACACGAAATAAAAATACTGATTTCAAATTCAATAATCACAGAAATTGCCTGATATTTATCGTCTGTCTGGGCACATTTTAAAATAATCAGTTGCTTGATTTATAAGGCAGTACCTACTCCTCGCACACACAGCCACAGCCCACATCGTGCAGAGGTTTCAATTTCTGGAGCCCTACCCACCGATAGTTTGAATCCTACACTTGACGCCGGCAGACCACCGTCTTTTATATTTTTACACAACATACAATGCGACGCTTTAGTATTTTTTTCTTTTTTGGTTTAGATTATAAAACAAAGGCAGATAGATCGCGCGGCATACCCAAGAGTAAAAAAAAAAAACAAATATTAAACCCTCGCAGTGCGACGCTTTAGTATTTGGTTTTTTGGCTTCACTCTTGGTGTTCCGCGCGGTCTATCTGCCTTTGTTTTATAATCTGAGCTACTAATATTATAAATGTGAAAGTTTGTTAAGATGTTTGGATGTTTGTTACTCAATCACGCAAAAACAGCTGAACAGATTTAGAAGAAATTTGGCACACCAATAGATTATAACCAATATTAAAACATAGAATACTGTTTATCTCGGTAGTATGATCCTGTAGAATAATACCCGACTTCCACGCGGGCGAAGCGGTTGGCCAAATATAGTTATTTGTAAAGTGTTTTTTTAACTTTCAGCTGGACAGCTAGGGAACGATTCTTAATAGGTAAGTGCCAGGGTAGCCCTGTAATTCCAATTTTCTTACGTTTGTTGCAATTCGCAGGTCAATATATCTATATTTCGCGACCGAACGTGACAATCCGACTGGGGACCGTCATTGACCGTAAAATGGATGTATTTACAAAATTATAGTACTGGTTTGACTAGTGTATATAATTCATTCATTCATGTGGTCATGCCACACGCACTCTGATGGGTGATCGTGTTTTGACTACCTACCTTCATTAAGAAAAAGCACTCATTTTGTTTCAATCACCCTCAGTTTTCTTGTGATGAGGTCAAGTTAATTTTCGGTATCTCAGCAATAAACGCAAATGTGCGACCTTTTCTTTAGATACCATACTATTCAAATATTTCTGGGGATTTATTTAATATTTTCTTTGCAATTAATTTTTCTTCACCAAATAAAATCGAAATGTGTTTTTTTTTAGTGTGTATCCTTTATTCACAACACCACACAGTTCGTTTGGTACAACGACAATTAAGTTTTGTTAACCAGCGGAATCATTTATATAGTCAGTACAATATAGTATAGTAGTAGGTAATATATATCCAGGTGTGTCCAGAAGATAGCATAATAGAAATAGCGTTCCTTAAGTTGTATTCTCCCGTATGTGTGTTCTTTTTAGTTCCGTATGTGTCGCCGGACGTGAAAGAATAGCAACATCCCATTTCTTTCAGTGGGTGTCATAGAAGGCGACTAAGGGACTCACTAGAGAACGGGCAGCAGCGTTCTCTATGCATTTTACCACCATACTGCGATCGCCAACCCGCCTGCCAATCGCGGCCATTATGGCAACCCGCCCCCCCTTTGGGGGAGGCCTGTGTCCAGCAGTGGACGTCTTTTGGCTGAAATGATGATGACGACTACTTTTATTCGTAGTTAAACATACATAACTACCTACTTGTAAATCTTTATTTTCCTTTCTAACTGGCAATCACAACCCTCACCAATTATGTGACAGTAATTGATTATCTAACCCTAAAAGATTTCCCGACTTTTAAACGAGATTGTACACCTAGATGAATGCCCACTGGTAAGACTGTCCGAGGTGCCAAGCCAAATAAGGGGGAGGCTTTTAAGCAGTGGACGTTTTTCGGCTGAAATGATCAGAGGATTATATTGAAGGGATTGTTTTGATGGTTTTAATCTATACGTTTACTCTTACCAAATTATACATACATACAGACATATTCTAGTGACTTGCCCGTTGCTCGCACGGTTTCACAACTTGACAAAACATCTAGATTTCTTTATTATTTAGCAAGTTGAATAAATACTGTAAAATATGAAAAAACCGCTTCAACATCAGCAGTTTATAAGAAAAATGCGGTCACAAAGACAGACACGACAAGCTACTTTAATTTATAATCTATTCATACTTTAAGCAAAAACTTTGTATCCCTTTTGACGAAAACGCGGACGGAGGAGTACGAAATTTATATGGAGAAGAAGTGCAGAAAGCTATTATTTTTATATAATAATGCATTAGAAATACATTTAATTTATTTTTAACTATCAGCGCTCCGCGGCTTCACCCGCGTAGTTCCCGATCTCGTAGGAATATGGGGATACAATATGTCACCCCCCCCCGGGTGAAGTAGTGTAGCTTCCCAACAGTGAAATAATTTTTCAAATCGGTTCAGTAGTTTCGGAGCCTATTCAATCTAAACAAACAATGAAATCTTTCCTCTTTACATTATAATAAGTTTATAGTACGAATAATTGAATACAAACAATAAAATTAATATAAATAAAACATGGTCGAATTTCGATCCTGTTTTATTTCTACTGGTTATAATTCTGTAGGCATTGACGTCGGTTTTACGAGTATCATGCTTAGCCCATAAGTACTTTTTTACGCTTATAATGTACCTACGCATAAGGCTTCGTCCTAACCATAACGAGCGCGAACACGCGGCCATCGCGTTCATTTTGTTCGGCTGAGACAAACGTGACAGAGGGCACCGTCCGGCTTTCCAGACAAATGAGTGACATATAAATGTGAATGTCGCGTATTCGTGCAAACAATCATTTCGGTTAGGACGCCGTGATAAGCCATACAAATGTGAAAAATTCCGAATTGTCAGCTTGACCCTTTTTTGAACCGATATTTTTTCTTAAACTATGTATGATCAAAATATACACAGTTTGAGAAAGTATATCTAAAAACTATAAGTAATGTTAAGTATATTCTTAATGTCCCTGCTTAGGGAACAGATGACACCAGTTTTATGTTATTTTTATCGTTCCCCAACCGCCATAGAGATCGTACTTCACAGCCGCTATCTCTTGCATTATTTTGCCCACGGCTTTGCCCACCTGAAATTATGTTGTAACTTAACCCACGGGAACCATAAGTTTCTCCCAGATAAAACAGATGGCTTTTCCATGGTATCTTAACTGAATCTGCTTGCATTTTAGTCCCAATTTAGTTCAAAGGAGATCATGTGGGCTATTCTACTATCCTACTAATATTATAAATGTGAAAGTTTGTATGTTCAGATATTTAGTTTGTATGTTTAGATGTTTATTTTATTTGTAACCTAATTATGCAAAAACGGCTGAACAGATTTGGATGACTTTTGATACACAGATCGTTTTTAACCCGGTATAACACATAGGATAGGTACTTTATATCCCGATATTACGTTTCCATCGCAAAAGCTAGTTTTTTTTTAATGGGTTTTGGCTTCCCTCGGTTTGTGCATTTAGCCAGTGTCAAGTAATTTTACTTTTCAATCAAGTAAATGGCCCGATATCAGGCACGAAGTTACAAAAAACTCATAGTCAGTTAAGTCAAAGTTATTGTAAAGCGGTAGTAACTTTACAACAACCTATTAGGAGTTTTTGGGGGGAACACGAAAAGTTCACGTTACTCACTTATTTTCACCTTCACTACACTTGTGCACTCACACGTAACTAAATTGAATAATTCACTACCAAAATTATACAATGTAATTCGAAATTCAATCTATTTCACGAAATTTCATGAAAATGAAAATTCGTGCGACATGTTCCAACACGATCCCGCCAAAAACTCCAAAAGCTAGTTTTAACATAAGTTGTGAATCGGCTAATGTCGGTTACATTTAAAAGAGCTTAATGTTGGTAGAACATATCAATGGAACTGACTTTAAGATTCGCAATAAAAAAGTTAGACAGGCAAAATGATAACTGTCACATTTTTATTTACTATTAGTACTTACTTTATTTTTTTTCTTTTAAGTTTTTCTTATCATCCAGTGCAATTGTAGGTAACTTAGTAATAAAACGCGATAACATTACCTATATTTATTTTCAAATGATACACACAAAAAATAAACCACCACGACTTTTATTTGGTAACGTAAAGACTGAGTTCGCACTTCTGGAAAAACGTAAAGACTAAGTTTACAGTATCTCTAAAATCAAAGTAAAATATTCTAGACTAACCCCAGTCTCAGACGTTTATTTTTATTTCTATAAAAAAGTACCTTTTCATGACTAGGTTCGTACCTAAAAGAAAAAAAAAAAACCATTCATCTGAGCTTTTCTAAAAGACGGGCAGTTTTTCTTTTGGAAAATCTTAAGAAAATATGTTTTGGCGAGAAGATTCATTCACAATTTTCTCACCTTCAACAAAATATGGGTAACACATAGGTACATGCCTATACAACATTATTTTTAGTAAATACGAAACCTGAATAGTTTGTTCAGAATAAGGAACTGAATCAATTCCAATAGTTTTTACACTATGTTATATTTTTTCCCAATTTCTTTTTTATTTTAAGGTGACACTTGTCCAAATTTTTTCCATACAAACTTCGGGAGGGTTTTACTCCACTGTCTGACTATGTACATCAAAAATTAAACATGGTATGGTTTTGTCTCGTTATTATTATTGTCTGTACGGAAACAGAATCCTAAAATAAAAAGCTATTAAAAAGTTATGAGCCAACAAAGATTCGTTTTTCTTGCTAATTTAACCTAACTTTGAGCGTGTTTAAGTAATAAAAGGAGTGTAAAATCTCGAAAACCAAGACGGTACCGACAAAGTTCAGTTAACAATAAGTTCAATAAACTTTATTAGTCATTGATTTATGCAGTGGTTTTTTCATAAAACCCGATCTTCTGAAGGACTTTTCTTAATTTTTTCGCGATTTCTTTGCCAAAAATGCTCCTGCATCTCACTCAATAACGTTGTGCGTGTAGACTAGAGTCTAACTGCTCACCACTGATACTATCTCTGTCGGGTACGAAGCCTGGTGAGACAGCGTGATTTTTAGCCAGGCCCACCAGTGAGTTCGAGCCCGCGCAAAGTGTGCCCTTAAACAATTTAATTACAAAACAATTGCCATACGGTTAGGTACCTACTGCATAATTATTATCAATGAGCACAAACCACGCTGGACGCGCGGGCGGCGCGTGGGGCCAATGGTGACCATGTTTGTGTAGAGAACTAGTTAACATAACAAGGTTATAACTTTGTGATTTTTCATGATACAGCTTTGAAATTTTGTACATAGATTCTTTACATAAGAGTACTAGACACGTGTTTCGGGTTTCGCATATACTAAAAATAAGGTTTTATAAACTCACGCTTTCTTTCAGGCAGAACCTACAGAACGCCACCATCTACGATTCTTACAAACTACATTTGCTTCGTATGTCATACACGTACGTTGGTTACGCGTACGTACACGTATGTACCTAACCTTTTTTGAAGCATCACCATAAAGGTCACCTTATGTCCGCCTAGGGCATCTCCACTCGGCGTTACCACTTACGTCTGCCTTGAGTTAGTCGCATCTCATTCATTTTCTCAACTCGACCAAACCATTTATCCATACTATTTTAAGTTTTTGTCACTACATCTTCTTTTAAACCGCTCCGTTTCCTTATGACATCATTCCTTAGTGTATCTTTCATAGTCAAAATACACATACTTCGCATGGAAAGTATTTGCACAGCATTTATTCAACTTTCATGCTTCTGTTGCCATATCGGACATTCACTTCCATACAATTGCATATACACCAGCGAATTGTGAACAGCCAGTCAAGCCTTTTTGGACATCGACTGGTTGGACACAATCGCATGTATACCATTCACTTTATTTCCCGCATTAACTCTCCTGTTCACATCTTCAGAAAATCTTATCCATCTTCTGTAAACAGGCTCTCTAAATATAAAGACTCGTTGGCTTGCTCCACACTCTTAATAATTATTTCCACATCTTCTTTCGTTGCAAAAATCTTCGTCTTGTTCAATATACACAGATATAATATTATATATCTTCTATTTAACACATTTGATAAAGGAAGCCTTATAGCTAAATAACGAAATTGAATAGAAGCAACTAACTATCTAAACCAATCACGTTTTATCAGTTCAAAGGGAAGAACAGGTAAAATGGTGTTGATTGAAAAAGTTTAACAGAATGCATGTGAAGCGCGTTACTAATTCAGCAGAGCTTGAAAAGGGTTTGTAAAGTTATTTACCCGAGTTTCGATTAAACCGCGTACCTAAGCATAAATAAGCACTCAGCAGTAGTGTAAAGTATTGTATCTCAAGTTATTATACCTGCGGTATTGAAAAATACCGCAGGTATAATAACTTGAGATACACGTGTAACTAAAAATAAGCAACGATACGAGGATCATTGGCGCGAAAAATCAAAACCAACGTCGCTATTTTGTTTTTTAACACAAGTTCTGTGACAATGTCTTATGTTTACTAAAAACATGTCCAAGTAATTAAAGCGTCAGTTTAGATCTTTAAAAAAAATACTGACGACCGCAACATTATTTCTTACTTATCTTAAAAGGTGCGAAACCAAAACTAAACAATTTGTAAAAAAATGTCGCTTAATGACGTATTTGATAAGGTTCTTTATCAAAATACGTCATTAAGCGTCATCATTTTATATATAAGGAATTCAAAGGAGTTGTTGCAGCTGCAGTCTGCATTTCAATCGAGATTTAAAAAAAAACTATTTGACAGCGAAGTAGGCAACATTGTGTAGGTAGTGTATAACAAGTACATACAATTTAGAAGAAAAATATTGTGTATGGGTATTTACCTACCCATACACAATATTTTTCTTCTAAGTTCATAAATTACACGTTTGCAATATACTAGGTTACTTGCCAACACAGAGACGCCGTATCTCTGTTTTAGTAACAATGTTAATATACACTACATACACAGAGATGCCTTCTGGTGTTTTTAAAATCTCGATCGAAATGCAGATTTGCAGCTGCACCTACCTACGCCTTTGAATTCCGTTGTTAAAAAGTTCTGATTAAAATGATCGTATTGCCATGAATAGATGAACGCACCTGAGCGTAGTTTTAATTGGTACAATGCTGAGCTCGAGTGGAGGCGTCCTGAATAAAGCCCTGTTTGTAACTTTTGGTAAGACCAAACTAGATTGGTGATTAAAAATTACGAACATTTATTTAAGACCGGTATATGACTACAGTTTCCAAACGGTGGGTACCTAGGGATGGACGGCATCGCCGATGAAGGCCTAGGAGGAGATGGTTTTTTTTTTTTTTTGGGTGGAAAATCATCAAATGACTTCTCCTGCTGAGTAGAGCAGGAGGGCGTGTCAGACTTTTACTGACTAAAACCCACCCGTGTTCCCTCAGTAGCCCGTATGCCAGGGGCTGTGGTATCTCTTTCGAACAAACCCGCACCCCTGGCAGGCATCGGCCCTTGCGGACCCCACCAGTGGTTGCTGACATCTTTAAAGACGCGCGTGTGGAACACAGCGCGCCGTCCCGTCTACCACTTTTCGGCCGCAGGGGATAGGGAGAGCGGCTGACGCTATACCGACACTCCTCTTCCCCTGCGGCCCCACCGCGTCCGCCATCAAACGGTGGCGGCCCCGTCCAGGCCACGGAAGGGAAGAGCGCTGCTCAGAAGCACCGGCACTCCTCCTCTACCGCAGCCCGTAACCCTCAGCCGCGATGCCTCCCGTTCGACATCGCGGCTCACCTCAGTTGCGGTGCACCTCACCGCAACCTACTTTTTGGCCGCTACGTCGTCGGCTTTGAGGCAAAAGCCCTGACGAGCGGCCCCACCTTTGGGTTCCTCTTGGCTTCACCGTGGCCGGAATCCACGGTTACTGAGCCCCCCCGCAACGACAATGCGGGAACCCACTCAGGGGGGAGGAGGAGATGGTGAGACGACCTAGACGCGTATTGCAAGGGCTGGTTCGAGGTGGCTCACGAAAACAACACCTGGATGAATTTAGGAGAAGCTTTTTCCCAGAAGTCGGACGGTGTAGGTGCACTTCTAGTAGGTAGGTATCTGTTCATTACTGATACTGTACTTACGCTCCTTTTTCATTCATCCACATCATCTTTTTCAGTATCCTTTTACGAATTTCGTACATTATTATATTTCGCACTTTGTTTTCTGTGTTAGTACTCTGCGAATCGGTCTTAAACGATTCGTCCATTTTTAATAACCCGATTTTACATTAGAATTTTTCATCTTTTTACCTAATAATATTCTTGTTATGACATTTAAGTCAAACGTGTCAAACTAATGTCTACTTATTCTTTAAATTATCTATGCAGTCAGTATGCAAGGTTGCATTAAGATTGTATTTACTAAAAAAAAAAAAAAATGAATCGTTTTGGATAGACTAAATTTGGTTTTTTCTACCTAATTGCGTTGTCTACTAAATAATGGAATTCTAAATTATAATTATAAGATTCTTAAACGCACTCTCGGTTTTTATCAAGGAGGTTTTATACGTCTTGGCCGACTAGACCACAGACATATAAACAATGTCTGTGGACTAGACCGGCAGGTGAGCTTAGAGCATATAGGATAAATGCTCTAAGCAGGTAAGACAATCTATGGCTACGAAAAACAAAAAGGAAAAGATTGGAATAAAAAAAAGACGGATGACAGAGAAGGAAAGTCAAGTTGTAAAATAAATGTGAAGCTGAAAAGGATTCGGGGCTGAGCAGATGTGATTGAAAGTGTCGGATTAAAGAAAAAGATACCTATTTGATCACCATGAAGAGCACGTTGTTTCCATAATTACATCCTTGTTATGCAATTACAATGCCTCCTTAATGATGAATAATATGGCTTTACAAAAGGTCGTTCAACTAAAGACGAGGGTGTTGCTTTGCTGAAACACATATTTAACGTATGAGAGAACTCACAAAATGCTATTGGAGTTTTCTGCGATCTTTCCAAAGCATTTGATTGCGTGCACCTTGACACGCTTTTGCGTAAATTACGTCATTACGGTGTTCAAAATGAAGCTCTTAACGTAATAAACTCCTATTTAAATAATAGGCACCAATGTGTAGATACTAATATTGTGAAATCTTGCGAGCTTCCAGTTCAGTTAGGTGTACCTCAAGGCTCAATACTGGGTCCATTCTTATTCTTAGTGTACATTAATGATTTACCATTCTATTTAAATGGTATCTGTGACGTTTAACTGTTTGCTGATGATACGTCTCTTATCTTTAAAGTAGACAGGAATAGACAAGTTTTTGACGACGTAAAAAGTGCACTCTCAATGGTTACGGATTGGTTTACCACGAATAATTTAGTTCTCAATGCTAAGAAAACTAAATGTATAAAGTTCGCTTTACCGAATGTAAGAAATCTGGGACCCAACATCGTCATAGATAATAGGGTGCTTGAAACTGTAGATGCGGCAGTTTTTCTGGGCATAACAGTAGATGCCAAACTTCAGTGGTGATCACATATATCAAGCCTAGCGGGAAGGCTCAGTTCGGCTGCCTACGCCGTCAGGAAACTAAGACAATACACTGACGTTGATACAGCTCGGTTAGTCTATTTTAGTTATTTTCATAGCGTTATGTCCTACGGCATTCTGCTGTGGGGCAAAGCCACTGACATTCAAAATATTTTTGTTCTGCAAAAACGAGCTGTACGTGCAATTTACCAATTAGGTGCTAGAGTTTCTCTGAGAGATTTTTTAAAGATATTGGTATTCTCACGGTGGCATCACAATTCATCTTCGCTAACATCTATATATTAGGCAAAATATACACTTATACACTAAAAACAGTGATATTCATAATATTAATACTAGAAATAAGGACAAACTACGTGGTCCCGTTCACTGGCTTCATAAAGTTCATAACTCATTTGTTGGGCTGGGTATCACCTTTTATAACAAGCTTCCCTCTTCTTTGCTAGATTTACATTTTAATGCGTTTAAAGCTAAAGTAAAATCAAATCTTTGTTCGAAGGCATACTATTCAATCAACGACTACTTAAACGATAAGAATTGTTGGTCGCTGTGATTAACTCAAGACAACGTTTGTGTTCTTTCACCAGAATTAGCTTACCTACTGACAGGTTATATGAGTTACTCCATAGCATTGTTTATTTTATTTGACTATAAACCATTTTTTATTTTTAATATTGATATTTCCATTTTTTATGAAATTTAATTACTTACCTATTATTGTATAGAATCAAGTTCTTCCAACTTATCAGACAGCTGTGCTGCTGGGGAGTTTGTTGCGCCACTTCTCTTCCCAGCTAATGCACTAGGAAGTGTCGGAGGGTGGGCGTTTTTGGGGACTGTCTTATGTAATTTTGACGTTCGAAAAGTGCTGACTCTCAGCCTAGTTTGAATAAATGACTTTTGATTTTGATTTTTTGATTTTGACTATATCAGCCAAAGACAATGGTTACTAGCGAAGTTCTCTGAAAATTACCTTCAAAAGGTGGACCGGCTCCTAGAGTGGCATCTCAAATATATGGACTAAATGGATCGCACTATTTGACACCTGAACCACGACTCCTAGAGTGGCATCTCAAATAATAATATATGAACTGGGTTTTTTTTTTTTTTTTTTTTCGTGGGTGGATCGCACTTTTTGACACCAGAACTGCAGACATCGCCATTACCAAGTTCTACCTTTCGTCACATCTTCCTTGAGTACGTAATTTCTAGGCAGGTACCTCTTTTTATAACTCCACTATTTTGTTTTACTCTCTTATTAAATTGAACTGTCTACTCTATTATTACCTTTTATTTGTTAGGAATAGGTAGACACGACACACTAAAATAAAAAAAAAATATCATGCTTGTTACTCTGTCAGGCATAAGGAACACTAAGAAGGCACCGCCTGGTTAGTAATAAATTATCCTAAATTCAAACTCAAAATGTTTATTTGTAAGAGAATACATTTTTACAAGGGATGATCTTACAGCCTTAAAGTGCTTACAGTGTGCAAATTATTTGTTTAAATATCATACCTAATTATTTCGCAGATTATATTATTAGTACATTACTATTACACTATTATGACATTATTATATACAAATGTCATGAAATATCAGAAACTTAGATGATCTAATCTTAAAGTGACACTGTAAATTATTTGTCGATTAAAAACCAGCAATAATTAATTCTATATAACTGAATTCGTGTTATAGACTCGCGAGCAATAAACTGGAATCTGCACTTCATCGTCCCCTGCTCGAAACAATTTTTTACAACTTCTATGCAATTAACTATGGATTGTGGCATATCATTTAAAAGGCAATTTTGTTAGCTTTCAATTTATTTCAATATCATAACCAAAGATTATTCACCTTATGTCTAGGAACGTAAAACAAAAAACATCAATTTTTAAAACAAAACACCATATTGTTTGGTAGTCCTGAAACCTTATAAAAAAGGGGCGATTATGTAAATTGATTATCAGTCCAATATTTCTCACGCAATCATTTTTTTTTTTTTCTCAATTTTTCTCATTTTTTTCTTACTGAAGCTAAAAGAAAATGGAAACCTCACCTATAGAAGCCGCTCAAGTCGTCATCCTAATCCAGCAAGGATTGTCTCAGTGTACTATCACTCGACAGCTTCATTTGAGCCAGTCTTGTGTCTCGAAGGTATACATGAGGTTCAGGAATACTGGAAACTAAGTCCGGAGACCAGGATCTGGACGAAAGCGATGCACTTCGGTGAGAGATGACCGATTTATTGTCACCTCTTCTCTCCGAAATGGACAACTGACTGGCGTGGACGTCCAGCAGCAGTTCAGAGAAGTTCGAGGGAGGGCTGTCAGTAAGTAGACAGTGATGCAAAGACTCAAAGAAGCGAACTTGACCCCGAAAAGGCCAGCCACGGGACCTAAATTGTCTCTAGCCCACCGACAAGCCAGGCTTCAGTTTGCTCGCGATCACTTAGATTGGGATATCGAGCAATGTAGGCGAGTCCTGTTCTCGGACGAATCCAGGATGTGCCTGCATGGTAGCTACCGTCGACAGAGAGTCTATAAGAGACTGGGGGAGCGATTCGCACAATGCTGTTTTGCGGAAACATAAGCAAAACAAAAATATGAAGTGGTAAATAACATCGATTCATTTAGAGGTCCAAAACTTCCACCCATTGCAATAATTCGCTAAATTTAGGTAGAATATTTAATTAATTTCAAATCTTTCTGATATCATTTGAAAGCTAACAAAATTACCTTTCAGGTTTTCAGGTAATTTTATTAGCTTGGTAATTGTAAAATTTGTCTTGAGCAACACGCGATGAACTGATTCCAGTTTATTGCTCGCGAGTGTAGTTTGCATGAATGAATGAATGCTGCAAAAACTTCAGGGCAAAGAATTACTAGCTTCATTATTAGATGTCCTTATTCTCATTGTCTATAGGTGTATTTTGCTTTTTCATTTTTATGTGTTAGTAAGTCCCTTACCCTATAATGGGTTACTAATTGATGCACCTTGCGACCATTATTATTGCGGTATTAGTCACACCAGGCCGACCTACCGGTTAAACTGAACTGACCATGTAGGTATGGTGGTGGCTGCCACCATACCTACATGGTCAGATTAGTTTGTGTTGATGACATGCCAGTTTAAAGGCTATTTAAATGCTTACATGGCCTTTAAATTGACATGTCTTATTCATTTTCGATAAAGGCCCATAATCATTATGTATCACGATAATTATTACTGTTAAACATGTATTATATGGATAATGAGTAAAACCACATAAACTATAATTTTTTAACAAGGTACTATTGTGACAAGTGCACCATAAATCGAACGGTTTTAGCGTCATCTTTGCACGTTTTCAATACGCGATTTAATATATGTAGAGCTGTTACAACCACGGAAGTAGTACGTACAAAATTATAGATAAACAACGCTATGCAATTCCAAAAAATCTTTTCGATACATATTATACACAAAAACACACAAAGCGATTGATACATTGTTTTGTTAAGAAAAGTGTGTTTTGTTAAAACTTTTTTCGTTTAGAGTAACGTCCTTTTTCATGATATTATTGTTATTTGTGGTTTGTTTTCGAAATTATTAATTGTGTTTTTGATGAAATTGCCTAACTTTAGATGAAGTAGTTTATGAAACTGTACAAAACAAAGTATTAAAGCTACTCGTGTGAAACTATTATGAAACAGTTTGATAAACTGCTATTTACATTTGATTAGAGTTGCACGTGAATAAACTACTCATTAAATCATTATTTCTGATTTCATAATTAGAACTTTACGATATGAAAGAAGATAAAATATTACTCCTTAATCGATCATAATGATTGATTTAGTTTTCCGCATTAAATAGATGAAATGACGTAAGCCTTGTTTTAGTTAGTACAATGCGGAGCTCGAGAGGAGTCGCCCTGAACAGAGCACTTTTGTTAATACTAAGGTAAGACCCACGCAACAAGTGATTTTTCAAATGTTTCAAGAATGTTTTGCTCTACTGCCTCTTAAAAAACATGTTTTAGTGCTTGGTAGTTATTTTCAATCTGGTTGTTGATTGAAATTAGGTATTTAGTGATCTGAGCCAAAATTGGCAGATTTTTTTTATCGATTTTGCTTTTAGTACTTATAGGTATATCGATACCAGTGGTGGCCTAGTGGAATGGGCTGCAACTTACGAGTTGTAGATCATGGGTTCAAACCTAGACAAGCAGTTTACTTTGTGTAAATTATGTCTGCTTTCAAAATGGTGAAGGTTGGAGAAACGTGAGAAAATCAGCATATCCTAGAAGAAAAAAAAAATCGAAAGACATGTGACATTTATCAACCCGCACTTTGCTCGTGTGGTGGATTACGTGGACTCACAGAGACAAGGACTGTGTCCTAGTAGTGGGAATGTTATAGACTGAATCTGCATGTTATTCATAGGTATATGACGCACCTAATCGTGTAGAGATTGTGATAACCACACGATAGCATTAAATTCATAAATAAAGTATTTTTCAGTTCCGTCTGGTGCCGGATGTAAAGAATAGCACCATCCCATCTCTTCCCGTGGGTATCGTAAGAGACGACTAAGGTACTTACTAGAAAATGGGCAGCAGCGTTCTCTATGCATTTGACCACCATACTGCGATCGCCAACCCGCCTGCCAATCGTGGCGATTATGGCAAAACCCCTTTTGGGGGAGGCGTATGTCCAGCTGTGTGCGTTTTTTAGCTGAAATGATTATGATAAAGTATTTATAAAACATTCAATGCAGATTTGAAACACTAATCTTTACACCTTTTTGTTACCATGTTTAGGTTCCTGCTGTTAGCAAAAGGAAGCCCAGTTGTGAACTCTGGGGTGAGCAATTACTCTTTCCCGGATGATTTTATGTTCGGAGTGTCGACGTCTGCGTTTCAAATTGAAGGAGCATGGAATGAAGGAGGTAGGATTATATTTTCATTTGTAAATAGGTATGCCGAGTTTCTGAGTTATTTATATCAGAGTTTATCTAATTGTGTACCCTCAGTTAAAGCAAAAAATCACTTCAACTTTCTCTCCTTCTTCGTTGTTCCCTCAGTGCTGAGGATCGCCACTACATACAACACGTCTCCAAGTTATGCGATCTTTTGCAGTGTGGAACGCTCGGTAGATGCTGCCTCGAACGGCCCTTTTGATCACATCTGACCATCTTGCCAGTTCTCTGCCCTGTGCGTGTCTACCTTCCACCCGGCCAAGTAGTATAAGCCAATCCAGACCATGCTTAAGTCAACGCATAATATGTCCAAAAAAGCTGAGGGCACGGTCTTGGCATGTTGTAGATAGCTGCTTGGTCTATAACCGCTTAAACTTAATAGAATCAATAGCTATGACGACTTTATCTGAGGACCTAAGAAATCGGTAATTTTGTTTTCTATGATTTTTCTAGGCAAAGGCGAAAGTATATGGGACACATACCTCCACAATCACCCCAATTTTACTGATGACCATAAGAACGGGGATGTGGCAGCTGACTCTTACCACCGCTATATGGAAGACATTGAATTGATTAAAAGTTTAGGCGTTAGTGGCTATAGAATGTCTATTTCGTGGACCAGGTAAGACATTTGTTAAATCTCCTTCTGCAATATTTACGTTGTGTAACCAGACCAATTCGTTGTTTAATTTTTGTAAAACTCTTCTTTTCCCAAATGGTCACAATTGCCGTGCCAATTTTTTTAGCCTAAATAGTTAAAATGTCGATAAATTCTGTCAGCATGGGGCTTACCCCTTGCTGACATTTATTTGTTTTTATTGCCATAAGACAGTAAAAATACATTTAATGACTGATAAAGTATGATATAGATTGACATGAAGTCAATCTATATCATATTTTATTTCAAAACTAGAATTGGCTCAGTGCAAAATAGTTCCCTAAATAGACAGTTTTATTTTGTTTCTGCAGGATACTTCCTAACGGGACTGACAACTACATAAACCAGGAAGGCGTAAAGTACTACCGTACACTCTTGGAGGAACTCCTAAAGGCCAACATTACTCCTGTAGTTACGTTATTCCACTGGGACATGCCCACACCATTCATGGACCTCGGTGGCTGGACCAACCCGAAAGTCGTGGACTATTTTGAGGACTATGTGAGAATCATATTCAAACTATACGGAGATTTAGTAAAAATGTGGACAACGATAAATGAACCTCATCAACATTGCTCTAATGTAAGTAGCTTTATAAGATCAGCTTTCGCGATTCTACAAATAGGTATGCTTTGCACAGATTTCAAAAAAAATCTTGTTGTTTATTATCAACGCAAAGTAATGAATAAATGGATTCCTTTTACGGGAATATTTTGACCATCATTAATAACTTAGTATCAACTTAGTTATTATCTCAAATTCAATGTTGTCTTTTGTTTTATCTTCCATTGATTGTTTCCTTGCCCCAGAGTTATGGCCTCAAACTCTTCGTACCAGCATTGTATTCACATGGAATTGGGGAATACTTGTGTGCTCACTACTGCTTGCTAGCCCATGCTCGGGCATACCGCCTGAATGAAAAGGAATTCAAACCTCATCAGAAAGGTATAGTAAATTTTATAATAATGGCATACTTCCAATGTTATTGTAAAATAATTATTTTATCTTTTTCTACCTATATCCCAATATAAGTCTGCAATCGCTAACCCGTCGTGATCAATGCTCGTGCCGTTTCAGTATAAAAAGAGGCTTTTGCCCTATTGTGGGATAATAATTGGGTGGTATTATTATTCAATCCCACTATTTTATGTCATCATCATCATTTCAGCCGAAATACGTCCAATGCTGGACATAGGCCTCCCCCAATTTGGGGGGGTTTGCGCTCAGAGGTAATATAAGTAAACTTAATTAATTTTATAATAGACTAGCTTTTGCCAACGGCTCCGCCCGCGTGGTTGTCGGTTATCGCGGAAAAAAGTATCCTTTGTCATGCTCCATTTGCCAGGCTATATCTCTGCCAAATTTCATGGCGATCGGTTCAGCGGTTTAGGCGTGGTAGCGTGACAGACAGACAGAGTTACTGTCGCATTTATAATATTAGTAGGCATTGTTTCCTGCCGCCTTGAAATTTTTAAAGGCAATGCTGACATAGTTTTATTTTTTTATTTTCAGGAAAAGTTGCTATAACGCTAGATGCATTTTGGGCTGATCCAAAAGACGCTAACGATCCTAGAGATGTCAAAGCAGCAGATGATTATCTTCAAATGCACGTCAGTTCTAATAGTTTTTTTTTTTTTTATTGTTATGTTTGACGTTCTCTTTTTTAATGTGTTTTTTGCTGTTGTGTTGTATCTGTGTCGAATACATGTTTTCTATTCGTCTATTGTTTATTCTATTCTTTTATGCAACGCGTCGATGCGTGAGATCGCACAATCATATCGTCATCTTCTTATCCCAAAATTCTTTTAAGCTTACACAACTTACTTGGTTGTTCAAAATTATGATAACGCACTAACGCGCCTCTCGGTTTCAATATAGTGTTTTGTTTTCCTTTAGGTGGCGATGTATTCCCATCCAATATTCTCTGATGTCGGTGACTATCCTAATTTTGTTCGTGAACGGATCAACAATATGAGTCACCAACAAGGGTACTCGCGATCACGACTCCCATATTTCACTGATAAAGAGGTTTGGATACCTACTCAGTTGTTCATGTTATAACATATCACAATATTAAAATAACTCACTGTGATATTGAAAAACAACATTGGCTGGCCGAATGCCGTTTAATGCAATTAAAGTTCGCCTTCTATTGTTTTTTTCCAGATTAAATCACTTCAAGGAAGCTCAGATTTCTTCGCCATCAACCATTATACCACATATTTAATGACCCCGTCATCAATGGAACCAAAGTGGCCGATCCCTTCTTTGGACCACGACACTGGAGTCAGATCTGAACAGGACGCTACTTGGGCCATGCCTGGTACGAACTGGTTAGCAGTAAGTTTAATTTTCTATCAGAAGTAGGCAATATATATCTTTGAAATTATTTTTATGAGTTTCGTCTCGTTGGGTAGCAAAGATATCTTCACTGTGTGGACGGAAGAAATCAAAGAAATGAAGTTTAAATGCAAATAAATTCACGGGAAAGGTCTATGTAAAATAATGTGTAAAATTATAATTAATTTATCGAATAGTTTTATGTAAAGACTATTTAAGCCCATTATATATGAATAACAATAGGAATATTAATCTTAAAACAGCATTTAGTGTTTCATATTAGGCGACTAATGTGAATAAAAATCTTGGCGGTATTTACTCACGTATTTGTATCGGGTTATTGCGACTAGTTACGTACTACTTACAGGGAGTTTTTATCTCTTTTTTACCAATAAAAATTCCAAAGATTTCCAACGTAACACCTTTAAAGGATGTTATTACCAAAGAAATCATGTTCAATCTGTCGCAGGTTAATCCTCCTGGAATGCGCAAACTCCTCAACTGGATCCAAGATAACTACAAAATGATAAAGGAAATCCCAATAATTATAACCGAAAATGGATTGACGGACAAAGGGCAAACAGAAGACTACGAGAGAGTTTCTTATTACAATGACTATCTCTACCAAGTGCTGCTAGCTATACATGAAGATGGGTGCAATGTTAAAGGATATTTTAGCTGGACCTTATTAGACGACTTTGAATGGAATGATGGATATGGGTGAGTTTTAACATTCCTTCAAGTGTCATTATTATTGTGTAATAAGCACTGCCTTGAAAAAGTTGACCGATGAGTTGCAAACGTCATAAAAAACCTTTATTACGTTCACAAAAAACGTGGTAGGTACAATACAAATAAAAAAACTAGTTACGGATTCAATTTCTTTTTTGGTTATTCCCTATTTTCCTTGGTCACAGCATCACACGTGAACGGCTGGACCAATTTTGCTCATATTTATTTTTTTGTGAATTGTTACTGAAATAAATTGAGTTGAATTGAAAAAAAGTTGTATTTGTTATTATTAGAAGGTTCTTATGAAAGAAAAAAAATAAGGAAGTTCTACGTAACATTAGAAAATTTAAGAAAACTTAACGACCACATTAACTTTTCCAATATTATACCTACCAATGACACGACAAGGTCTGTCGGGTTAACTAGTCCTTTATAATAATATAAATGAAAACTTCTTAGTAAAAAATTGTATTGGTGTTCGCCCGATTATAAAAAAAAAAAATTGAACGTATTTGGATAAATAGAAACCATAAAAGAGCTAAGACCAATTTAAATATGGCTAATCTAAATGTTTTTGTCATTTTCAGAACTAAATTTGGCTTATTCAAAGTGGACTTCGACAGCCCGAATGAGACGCGGACACCAAAGCTGTCGGCCCGCAACTATGCCAACATTGTGCGCACACGCCGTATTGACTTCGACTACATCAGGAAACCCACGAAGTCCAATAGATCACTTGTTACTGATTTGTGACCGTAGAGATTTTATAATTTCTAATTGTATAATAAATATTAATGACTTATTATGAGATAAAATTAAGCTGCACAATTTTTTATTTTTTTTCTAGTACAATTTTACAATAGATGTATGATTTTCGTTTATCAACAATATCTTTCTATAAGGAGGTTTCCCCTGTGATTTTTGTGTAGTTATTAGAGTATTTAATTTTTAACAGAAGAGCTGAACATGGGGTTCCTAATTGATATTAAACAATATTTCCTAATAATCGCCATTCACTTACGCCAGCCGTTCATTCTTCATGAAGTTAGTAATCATTACACAAACAATATTGAATAGTCTCAGGCTTGGCATAATGGAGATACTACTAACAGTGAAGGCAATTCCGTCAAGGAATGGGCTAATGGTCAGTTTTGTCCAGTATTGTCTTCCGACTGTCTCAGCACATAGAGGATGGTTACGAGAAAAGACAACGACGTTTTTTTTCGCTGCAGACAGCACATCCAAGATCACTCTCACCTCTCACCTAAAATGAGAAGCAAACTGTGCGAAGAACAGCACTCACCACCACCAGACTTTTTGAAACCCCAAAATATTTACCACGTGAACCAAATAAAGGACAATATAAGCAGACAGTAGAAAATACACACAAACTTTAGACTTGAAACCATCGGTATCAGTTAGCGATAGTCTATTTCAGCGAAATAGCACCAAGCACCTCAAAAGGCACCACATCCTCGAGCTGAATTAATAATCACCATATTATACATACAATGTGCGGTGCTCACTGGAACCTTGCATGGCCACGCCACCACTTCATGGGGGTAGCCAGAAACTACAGAAGCAGGAGGATTGCAGCAGGTGGCCAATCCGCAATCCTGCTGTGTCCTTTAGTACACCTTTTCCTTAAGGAATTGCTGTATATGTTACAAGCCTGTATACTATACAAGCCTGTGTATTACTATATAGGTTCCCGATGAGTTTTCCCATCGGCAACTTCCCAGAAACCTGAGTTTCCAAATTAATAACGATGATACGACCAACTTTTACTTTGCACATAAGTCCTAGTACCAACTTCCTCATATCAAACTTAAAAAATGACGAACTTTCATGCAAACTTTTATCACCTATAGAGGGTGAATTTTCAAAATCCACCTTAGTGGCTACTTTCGCGGTATAAGGAACTCTTGTGCAAACTTTCATGCTTCTACTAAGCGGTTTAACTCGCTGGCTGTGAGTGCGTGAATGTTTGATTGATGAAAATAAAATAATATAATAATATATAAAAACTGTCGAAACTTTAAAAATCAAAGAAACGTGCATTATCTACACAAATGTATGGAGCATTTTTAACCGACTTCAACGGAATGACTTCAAGGAGGTTATAAATTCGACATATATATATATATCATCATCATCTGCCTAGCCTTTTTCCGACTATGTTGGGGTCGGCTTCCAGTCTAACCGGATGCAGCTGAATACCAGTATTTTACATGGAGCGACTGCCTATCTGACCTCCACAACCCAGTTACTGGGTAATACGATAAGACTGGTTGTCAGACTTTCGGGCTTCTGACGACCCGTAACGACTGTCAAAGATCCACAAATGACAGCCGGGATCAATGGCTTAACGTGCTTTCCGAGGCACGGAGGGGTCTTGGTATGTAAAGATGGCCATCCATCCACGGACCAACCGCGGCATTATATAATATATTTGTGTATGTTCGGGCATAACTCCGGCATATATAGACGGTTTTGCAAAATTATTATTTTGTTCAAAAGGAGTTTATTTCGAAATGGTCTCATTTAAATTTCATATAGATCTGATGATGAGTTTCGGAGACAGACTAAGGAACTCTTCAAAAAATTACAGCAAATCAACCGAGATTGCTGCTATCGCATAAATACCTACAAATTGTTTTGACCCCAAGGATGAAGAAATTTTGAATTGGTAGGTACTATACCTAAATTAAAACTGAAAAATTAAAACTTTTTCAAAAAAAAAAATACGGCCGACTTCAGGAAAAACATTACACAGTGAAAAATAAGTTTAATTTCGGAAGTCGGGACTTTGGATATGTATTTTATTTTTTTGTCACCGCCTTCCGAAATTAAAGTAATCTTTCACTTTGTAATGTATGGATATGTATTTTATGTTTTTGTCACCGCCTTTCGAAAGATACAATTTTTTTTAAAAAGTCGCTTTTTTTTAAATTGTATTTTTTTTTTTCGAGGAAAATTTCAGAAACGTACCTACTCAATCCATAAGTAACAGTTTACGTGTCGATGATGATGATGATGATGATGATGGGACTCCCTTTTCCGCACGTAGACTCACATTCGGTCCGTTGTGCGTGGGGATACTGGCTAGCAGAGCCAGCCTAGCTCCGCCCAAAAGCACAGAAGCTTCCTGGGAGCTTCACAGGCTTCGCGGAGCGACCTCACTGTTCCGAGGATTTCTTCACGTTGAGAAACCACGGCCTCGCATTCCAGGATGACGTGGGCGGCTGATTCCTCGGCGTCAAGGCAGCCCCTGCAAAGCGGGCTGTCTGTGGCGCCTATGTTAAAAAGGTGTTTGTTAAGGGTTTTATGGCCCGTAATTGTTCCTATTATTATTCTAAGGTTATTTCTGCTCAGGCTGAGAAGTTTTTTGGTTAATCGCGGGTGTACAACCGGTAAAGCCAATTTTGACTGTCTACAGTCTGTTGCCCGTGACCATCTGTTGTTATGGAGTTCAGTCGACCTTTGGCGAATCCACGCACGAAATTGTGAGAAAGGCAGGAGGAGAAGTGGGTACGGGCCTAGCACTTTCATATCAGAGCCTCTCTTCGCAAGTTCATCTGCGGCATCATTGCCTAAAGATCCACTGTGCCCTTTGATCCACTGGAGTGCAATACGATTGGACGTCGATAAACTCTCCAGGGCAAGATGGCACTCAAAAATTAGTTTGTTGTTAGTTTGTTTTTTAAAGCTTTGAGCACAGATAGGCTATCGGATAGGAATTTAATGCCGTAGTTCCGGATGCCTAAGCGCTTTACTGCTGTAGCGGCTTGTGTTAAGGCAACACATTCACACTGAAAGATTGAACTGTGTGTGCCTAGCGGTATGTGAAGGTTGATGTTGAGGTCAAGGGAGTGTGCGCCAGCACCTGAACCGTTTTTTGTTTTTTAGCCATCTGTGTAGATGCGCACTTCATTGGCTCCCGACTGATCCCTTTCTTCCTCTACTGTTTGTATGATATAGTTTTTGTTGAACATAGGTTGGTTTGGTGTTCTATCACACGGGGCAGCGATGAGTGGCTGGTACTCAATCGCCCGGTCCAGGATTTTAGCGTGTGGACTGGTTAAATTCTTGCCACATATGCCCAGATGCATTAGCCTGATAGCAGCTAGTGCGGCCTCCTGCTGTATGTACAGGTCCAGGGGAGTTAATTGAAGGGCTATCTCCATGGCTGCTGTTGGGGTGGTTCTCATGCAGCCAGTGGTAACTGAACAGGCCAGTCGTTGGAAGCGCTATTGTCTAGTAATGGTGGTTGAGAGTTCGGTCCTCGTCCACCAAACCAGAGCGCCATAAGCCAACATTGGCCTGATCACCGCTTTATATAGCCACAGGGTAATCTTCGGAGAAAGCCCCCATGTTTTTCCTAACATTTTTTTACATTGGTATAGTGCAATTGTGCTTTTATTGAGTTTGTAGTCAAGATGCTTGTTCCAGAGCAGTTTGCTGTCAAGGATCACCCCCAAGTACTTGACTTCGTCTTTAAGTGTTAGTTCTGTGTTGAAGAGTTTTGGAAGCCTATGGTGTCCCAGGGTTCTTTTGTTGGTGAACATTATTAGTTCTGTTTTCGAGGGGTTAACCGATAGTTCGTGTTTCGTGCACCAACTCTCGATTATTTTGAAGGCACTTCTCATGAGATCACACAAGATGCCCTCAAATTTCCCCGAGATTAGAATTGCTATGTCGTCCGCGTATCCCACCGAGTACAGACTGCTGGCATTGAGCTCTGCGATGAGCTTATTTACGACCAAATTCCACAGTAGTGGTGACAGCACCCCACCCTGTGGGCAGCCTCTACTTACGATACCTCGCGTGGTGGTGTTCACGGTAAATCGAATAGCACGGTATTTTTTTTTTTTTTTTTTTTTTTTTTGTTATTTGTTTATTGTTCAATTAGGACTAGATTACATGGCAAGGTAACATAATATGAAGTAAAGGCATACGTTTCTTAATCTAGTTAGTGGGTGCCGTACTGTTCTCCTAATTTTAGCATGTTATTGATCCATTCAATACTCAATACTCAATACTCAAATTTTATTTGCATTCCACAATGTGTACTTAGGTGGTAAATATAAAAAAATTGTGATCATTATGGACCCTGTCGGGCACAGCAAAAAATAGTAGGAGAGAGGAAGCCTTAAATAAGTAGCTAAACTTACATCTAAACCAAGTCCAATTATACCACTTTATGGGTTCTTTATACCTACAAGCTATAATATGTAGAAGAAACTGTGATTTTATTGAGATAATCATGAGCTGTTAATTCTGAATGTAAATGATAGATGATTAAAATTATTATTTTATTTTGTTAATTCTAATTTATTGATATAACTATACATTTTATATTATTATTTTAAATAGTTAAATCAATCTAAAGCTAATTTTATTGTTATTATTTTTAGTTTTAAGGCATTGACCATGACTTTATTGTTATTTTGAGTTATTTGTCGAAATGCTATTGAAGGCAATGTAAATTTATACTTAATTGTTGATGTCATTTATATAAAAATAATAGTAATAATAATTTTATGTGTTTGAATGTTTTTGTTAATTTACTTTTATAAAAATATTTAAAAATGTAGATATTATGGAATGAAAATAAATAAAAGGAATAATAATTTTATGTGTAAATTCAAATACAAAATTACTTGTTTGTGGACTGTGACATAATATAGTTAGGATTCTTTATAATTTATCGCTTAAAAATTCGTTTATACTATAGTAGCATTTTTCGATTAAAAATTGCTTCAGTTTTTTTATAAATAGGTTTGTTTTATCTTCTTTTTTAATTATTTCAGGTAGTTTATTATACATTTTTATGGACATCACGTAGGGGCTTGTAGAATGTATTTTTAGCCGAGAATGTGGAATATTTAATCTCGATTTGTGTCGGAGTGTGTAACGTGATTGTATATCCTCACGCTTTGTATAAAATTCTTGATACTTACGAACAAATTTGCAGGTTTCTAATATGTATATACTAGGGAGTGTTAAAATATTATAATTTTGGAATTGAGGTTTACAGCTGTCAGTTTGATCGATGTTTACTAGGATTCTCACTAATTTCTTTTGGAGGGTAAATAATGTTGGTGCATCCGTGCTACTTCCCCAAAGGGTAACGCCGTAGCTTAGCCATGAATAAGCATAAGCATAGTAGATGGTGAGCGCTGTTTGAAGATTGGTGGTTTTTTTAATTTCACGGAGAGCATATGAAAAACTTGAAATCTTGGATCTATGTTTTTGTATGTGGGATTTCCAATTTATATGCGTATCCAAATTTAGTCCAAGTAAGGTGAATTCTTTAACAGTTTCTATTTTTGAGTTATTAAAAGTAAATTCTATATTTAAGGGTGCTTTTTGATGGGGGTGAAAGGTCATAAGTTTAGTTTTAGAGAAATTTATTTCGAGGTTATGTGCGTTCATCCAAGTGATGATTTTGGCGAATATTAAGTTTTGCTCTTCGTTTAGATTTATGTTGTTTTGGCATGAGATTAGTAGAGAAATGTCGTCCGCAAATAATACACATGGTCCCTCTATGATTTTAGGTAGGTCATTGATGTAAATTAGAAATAAGAGGCATCCTATTACACTTCCTTGAGGTATTGAGCCTTTAATTAATTTGTTAATTGATCGGACTTTTTTTATTTCTTTTGTCTGATAGTAGCTGATTATTGGGGATTCAAGATCACAGGAAGTCCAGCATAACTAGACCTGTGCTGGTTAGTAGTTTGGTAGAAGCGTTCGTTCATGTTATAGTGGTTTAGGTATAAAAAAGCGCTTTCAAACGGAAGTTAGTGGTGAGTTATCAGTCTTCAATGTTGCATTGTGGTTGAGGAAAAAAGATAAGAAGGTGTGTTATCATGCTTTTCAATGTTGCAGTACTAGTTCCCACGGGGAGACAGGTCCGAACACGTTTTGGCTGTGTTGATTGTGGAGTGTTGCGGGGGCGGGGGGGGGGGGGTGTAGTCAGCGACAATGTATTGGGTCTCACGGCTGATATAAGGATGTATCGACTTGAGCTGGTTCTGGTTTGAATCAGAGCGGATGTTGCAATTTTATTGATAAGTAAAAAAAAAAACGCATGTAGAAAATCACTGTTGCGCATTTAAATGTGATAAGTAATAGAACAAAGGATGGACAGGAAATGAATAATAGATACTGATTAATGTAGGAGTGGGATGAAGAGAGTATAAAAGGGAATTATTAATAAATTCATACAGTGTGCTAAATATTTTCCCAGTAATAGTTACCATACATTCATAATGATTTTTACAAGTTTGTTACCATGGGTGGTAATGTTTCACTTACAACGAGATAATGGTGGTGAAATGGTGATAAGAAATGTAACACGATTCTTAAATAAAGATTTACAAGATGTATGTAGTGATGATGATGAACTGTGGAATGTTAAGAAAGTGGAGCTCTTAGATGAGCAAGGTGATTTAGTAAGAAGATGGTTAATGAAGTTTTATTTTAACAATGATTATTATCATAACAATGTGAAAAGTGGTGGATCTGCGGAGATGTTTCACCAGAAATATGTGGTTGTAAGGAGTGGTAAGAGACAAAACAAATTGAATTTACGTTTATGTAGTGGAAACAACAGATTGTTGGTTAACAAACTAGAAATCATAAAATTTATCAACCCTCGTTCAAGACGGAGCAGCAGTGGTGGTGGTGGTGGTAATATGAGCAATAGTTTAAGTCAAACATGGACATCTGATGTGTTTCATCAGACATATAAGGATGAAATTGGTTTGGAAATCATAGTGAAAGTGCCTAGAGGTAGTTCAGTTGTAACTGGTGCTAGTCATCGTCGTCGTAATCATCATAAATCTGAAGATGGAACAGAAGAAAGTTCTACTGTTAAAACAATGGAGACGACTACTGCTACAACATCAACAACGAAAACGGTTCATCCTATATTAAGTCCAACCTGCGAGCGTTATAATGTAATCTTAGAAAGTTTGCAATTATGGATATCTAAGCAATTGGAGAAATTGAGAAAAGGTGAAATAACCGACAACGAATGTTTAGCTAGTATACCAAAAAAATAATAATGCCTGAGACAGGATGAGAAAAAAAAAATCCCATGACACTTTGTGGTTGCAGTGAGTGATAAAAAAATATATTCTCATGAAACTATGTTGTTGTGGTGAGTGCCCCGTTTGTTAACATAATTAAATATCTAGTTAAAACCTAAATGTTTGATAAGGGAATAATATATAAACCCAAACATTTGATTCAAAAGAACATACATTCAGTAACCATCAAAACAAGAACAACAGTAACAAGCGCCTACAATAGTAACAAGTACAATAGTGATAATTACTTACAACAGTAACAAGTAGTTACTAGTGCGCTTACGTCTCATAATCGCTGTAAGTGTAATTTTTTTTTTATAAAAAAAAATAAGAATGACATCCAATCAAGGAAAGAGTAATACTGCTCTCGCTGAATTATATAGTTGGGGAAATAAAACTTGGAGAAAATTAAGTGATTTGGAGGTAAATAAACCTTATAAGATCATAGAAGCAAGTAGGGTGTCTTCAAAGTATACAGCAAACGCGATGCAGACTGTGGTACATCTGGAGAACGGGTATACAGTCACACTACCATCAAGATTTAACGATATAAATGAAGACCTACTCGCTGAACTTAATGGTGGTATTTATCTCATAAATAAAGGACCAAGCGGGAATACATGGGTTATCAACTTTTCTTTAGGATAGATTTGTTGAGGAATTAAAGGATTATTTTTTATATTACAGTGACTGACGCTACCTACTGATATAAGTAATTAACACTAGGATATTCAAATATCATGTCACTAGTTGAAGCACTGTATTTTGAATGTAAGAAGAATTGGTTAAAACATTTATCTTCAAACAGATTACTGCAACTGTGGACAAGACCTATACCACTTGCGAAGTTGAATGGAGACGTGAGTGTTTTACTTAAAAGTATTTATGAGAAAAGTGATTTCAGTGACGTAAACACCTATTCCCTGATTGAGATCTGGGATGATATTACATCTCATTTGGAGGATACTGCAGGTGATATCAATGTGGATGTGAATGAGTGGTTTCAGCTACTAAGTGATACACCACCAGACTGTTTTGCTCACGAACTATTCACCGAGCAAAGAGGTAATGATTTAATAAACTGTTTAATTTATGCTGTAAGCGACTGTGGTATCGAGACATTTTAAAAGTTTTCACTTGTTATTTACTATTTTGTGTAGGTATCTGCGAAAGTGTGTGTTTTTTTTGGATACTTCAATATGTGTTTAGAAAACATAAAGTATATTATTGATGTAGATGGGTTTCAGATATCAAAAACAAAAAAAAAATGTACTTCAAAGAAGTAGCGATCTTAAATATTCAGGATAAGATCCTTTATTTGTTTCATTTAAAACTACCAACATGGTTTTTGGAAAACAAATATGATAAATCAATCATGTACTGTACAAGATATGTTCATGGAATGCTTTTACAAAATTATAGTGATGATATTAGTTATACAGAGTTTTTAAAAAGATTCCATAGTTTTGACCTGAACAAACAATTCACGTGGGCGTACAAAGGGGGGATAGTAGAAAGGGATTTTTTATCAAGTTTAGGGTTAACTTCATTTAACTTAGAAGTAATACATTGTCCAAAAGTGGGGATAATTATAGAAAATTTAAATTTACATTATCTTACTAATTGTACAAGGCATGTGGCATTTAGAGGAAAACCACCTCACATCGTTCACTGTAGTGGTGTAGAGGTTTTTTTTTTTTTTTTTTTTTGGGTGGGAAATCATCAAATAACTTCTCCCGCTCTGGGTGGAGCAGGAGGGCGTGTCAGACTTTTACTGACTAAAACCCACCCGTGTTCCTTCAGTAGCCCTTAAGCCAGGGGCTGTGGTGTCTCTTTCGAACAAACCCGCACCCCTGGCAGGCATCGACCCTTGCGGGTCCCATCACTTTTTGTGCTGACATCTCTTTGAGGCGCGCGTGGAACACAACGCGCCGTCGACTTGGGCTTGGTCCTTACCGGACAGCGAGCTACCCATTACTCGCCGTCCGCAAGCCCATGCCTACGGTGGCCGGAAATCGGCCTGGGATTCCCGACGCCCAGGGCGTCTCCGTATCCTGCGGCGGCTGGGGTCGCGAGGGCGCATATGCTGCCTCTCCCTCACGTGCGCCGCCTCCCTCTTCGCGAGCATTACTGCTTCGCTGAAGGAGGTGACGGCTCCCCATGCCCTCTCGCTCCGTACCATGGCTTGGACCAGGGCCGGACGCGAGAGATCGCCGCCGCCGATCGCCTCCACGAGGACACGGCGGTGCTCCGCCCAAGCAGGGCAGACCGCCACCGTGTGCTCCACCGTGTCCTCAGGGCGATCTTCGCAGTGGAAACACCCGGGCGTTTCCTCCCGCCCTATCCGAAACAGGAACCTCCCGAAACAACCGTGTCCGGTGAGGACCTGCGTCAGGCGGAAGGTGAGGACGCCATGCCGCCTCTCAAACCACTCCTCAAAGAGGGGACTTACCGCCGCAATCGTGGCGTGCCCAGTGGTGTAGAGGTGCGAGCATTCTCCCGGTGGTTAGAAAACCATCTACTTAATCGATAAGTTTAGTGTTTTATTTCATTTTGATGTAGTTATTATAATATTATAACAAGAAAAATAATTTATATAGGTAATTGGTAACCTGCTGGTACCTATTAAGTCTTTTTAAGTATATGTATACCTATGTCTAATAATAATCATTTAAGTTTTGTGTATGTCTAATTGACTATTCTTATTATTATTAAGTCTTTTAAATGTAATTAACGTTTAAGTTATTATACACCTATACCTAATAATATAAAAAAAATGTTAGTAGGTAAGCTTCAGCTAGGTCAGTCAAATAAAACATAATTATTGTACTTTAATTAATCTTGTTTTCTTTATTTATCCAACTTGTAGAATTTATACCGAACCATTTCACTAGAACTTTGTCACCCTTTCTCTTCAATACTTTCTCCACTAGGTACACATCAGGATATTTAACTTTTTGCAGTTCCTGTTCATAAAATCCACCTAAGATTGGTTGTTTCCTTTCATCTTGCAACTGGTAGGTCACCGGATTGGTGTTATTCACTTTCACCACTTGAAATATCTCTGAACTCCAGTTTCCGGTGTATCCCTTGGAAAAAGTGGATTTATATTTACTGATGCGTACATAGTCACCACACTTATATTTTGATTTAACTCGTACTTTGATATGGTTGTAAGCAGTAGATAAAATGTCATCAGCATTAGTATGATTCACGGTCACTGGGGCAACTCCAATAGTACGATGTGTTTTATTATTATATCTATTTATCAGATTAGAGAGCTCTTTTCCATTCCATTTGTAAGAGCCATTGTATGCAAATTGTTGCCAAAGCCAACTTTTAATAGTTCTAATAAATCTCTCTACAATAGAAGCCTTCATCACACTAAATGTGGAATAATGGTTTATATTAAACTTTCTCATCAGAGCTTGGAACTTTTCATTGAAGAACTCTCTTCCATCATCGGATTGAATATTTTTTGGTTTACGTCTTGGGTTGTTGTTTAATAGCTTGAGTATAGCTTGAGTTACATCTTCAGCTGATTTACTTTTTATTGGTTGAACCCATGCATACTTTGAAAATGTATCGATGCACGCTAAAATATACTTAAATCCCCTGTTATACTTGGAATACTTTTGCATATCAATCAAATCTATTTGCCAGGTGTCATCAAGTCCTTTTTGTGTGAAGCGTCTTCGAGGAAAGTTTTTACGAGCATTCTTATGAAGTTCCTGAACGACCGTCCATTTACTCATATCAGCTTTTTACTAACTTCTGAGATTCCTCCAGGCTTTTTAATAACTTCTGAGATTCCTCCAGGCTTTTTACTAACTTCACCTTTTCCTCGAGGTTTTAAAGCTATCGCCGCTGGGGAGGTGACTGACGTGCTGGTGCTAGTTGCTTTTGTTTTATGTTTTGTTTTTGAGATCTCGTCTAGACTTTGAGAGATTTTTTTTATTTTAGACAAACAATTAATCAGAACCTCATCCAGTTGTTCTTTTATAACCACATCATTTTTCAGAATAGCTTTGTTAGCATTCCTTAATAAGCGATTTCCACAGTCCACCTGATGTTTCAATACCTTAAGCAATGGTGGTGTTTGCTGTCGAGAGCCATTTAGATAACGTCCGAACTTGTCGATAGCCATAATTATAATGAAAGTATGTTTACTTGAGTATATGTTTTAGTATGTTGGAAAGTCGATGAGGTGATTCAATTATGTTAGCTTCTATTAATTCTTCCAAAATTGAAATAATTTCATTATCATGATTATTGTTACCGACACTTCGTGAAGCGATAAGCAGTCGTAGTCGGTCTATTAGTTCATTAGGATCATCCCAATACATAATATCTGTATTAGGGTAGTAGTTTTTCATTAATAGACTTGTGTCTGTATTTGAATGGTTATTATTAGTAGATGAAGTTAAGCCTCTACCTGTTACTAACAGATCTCTCACATTAAACAGACCCGCTACATCTGATCCGTTACCCGTTTTATCAAATAGACCTGATCTGCCATCTGTTTCACCAGATCTGTTATCTGTTCCACCTGATCTGTTATCTGTTCCACCTGATCTGTTATCTGTTCCACCTGATCTGTTATCCGTTCCACCTGATCTGTTTAAACATCCACCAGTTTTTGTTTTCATATTAGATTTTGTAATAGGAGTAGAATGCGGATGGTTTGTCTCCTTTATATATTGAGTATATTTGAGACTCTTGTCACCCTGTATCTGACCTTCTGCAGAAAAATTACGTCTATGTGCATTTGTCATCATTATTATTTTATAGTAGACGTCACTATCCGCAGGTTGGATCAAAGAAGTATTAGGTTCTCGTTTAAATAACAGTTCCATCAAACCTGGTGTGTAACTAAACTTCTGTTTTTTTATTATTAGATGATTTTTATCGAATTCAACAGCGCTGTCACCTATATAATACCCCTCCGGTGTCAAGTAAATACCATAAGGCACTTTTTGAATGTTATTAATTATAACACTATCCAAATAGCTGCGTACTAATGGATGTGACTCAAACGCCTCTTCTGTTTCCGATTCGATTGTTTTATTTAGAGAATCATCAGCATCTTCATATTCTTCATTATCAACATCATCGTTCTCTTCTTTTTTCTGATGCAATTTATCAGTAGCATTCTGAATTTTTTGTTTAATTTTTTTTTGGAATGGCTCCCTATCTGTTTCATGTTTCACAATTAACTCATTATTATCGTTTGAATTGATCTGGTGCAATAAGGTGTTTAGAGGCTGTGTGATGGGTTGAAATGTTTCTTGTAAGGTCGATGTGAATTCAGCTTTACCCTCATTTAAAGCTTTGATTTTCTTTTTTACTGAACTGACAGATTGAATAAGTTTACGTTTAAGCTCTTTATCTCCAAAGATCTGTACTGTTGAAGAGTTCATGGTGAAGTGTAAACAGCTTCATTGTAACATGTATTCTTATATGACTATAGTGTGATAAAGTCATCAAAACCCCTCCGATATCGACCCTTATTCATCTCAACATCTTTATTAATCACTAAAAATCCATATTTGTTCTTCCAACAAGCTCTGCATATTTCTAGAAAAGTATCCCATGACATATCCGTATTCACATGATCATCATACGTATGTTTTAGATTCATTTCATCCTGCTTGAAGAGTATAATGAAGTTTGCATTATCCCGCACTAGCTGTTTAGGTATTTTGCTATATGTTTGACATAGATAAAAACAATCAAGTCCCTTATGTCTACCCATTGAGAAGTGTAAACGGATAGGTTCTTGATTTTCCATCGATACATCATCAAAAATGATGATACTGTTGCTCTGAGTCTCTTCCGGTGAGGCTACCTCACTTTTATCTGAAAAAGTGTAGAAATTCACTTCCGGCACCTGACTAAACACTTTGCTTAAAAACACATATTTTGGTTGATTTAATGATTTGGAGTATAAGTAGACATTTTCAAATATCAGACCTTTTAGCTCAAGCAGTAAGGTGAGTAATAAATTAGTTTTACCACAACCAGATGGACCACATATTAGACATCGGATACTGTTAGGTAGGAGAACACTATGTCTGTAATGTATATTATCACTATTATATTTTGAATTAATATCCCATCCTTTAACTGATAAACACGTGGATTGTTTCTGAAACTTCATTTTGCTAAGCAATTTAATCGCTTGCTAATGCTTTATATTAGGTCTTTACCTATGAAATTGCCGTTCTGCAGTACTGGCCATTTCAAATCAAAATAATTTTTGTTTGGCTAAGAATTCTAATTTCAAATTAATTTTATTTTAAAAACATGGATTTTTTTTTCTAAAAGTAGTCATTTCTTTATTGATTAGTGTTACATTTTCATCGCATTTCAATCTTTTTCGTCATCATGGATACGTTAAAAATTCGAGTAATTATGGAATATGAGTACCGTCGTGGCAGCAACGCGGCACAAGCGGCACGCAACATCAACGACGTTTACGGAGCTAACACTACAAACCAACGCACCACCTGTTATTGGTTTGCTCGCTTCCGTTCTGGAAATTTCGACCTGAAAAATGAACCTCGCGGTCGTCCGAAGACTTTGGTCGACAATGACGAATTAAAGGCGATTGTGGAAGCTGATGATACACAATCTACGGCTGAATTAGCAGCAGCTTTCGACGTTAGCGTCAAAACAATATTGGTCCATTTGCGTCAAATTGGCAAGGTAAAAAAGCTTGACAAATGGGTGCCCCACGAACTCAATGATCGCCAGCGCGAAGTACGCGTCGAGACGTGCCTTGCACTGCTCAACAGACACACAAATGAAGGAATTTTGAACCGCATTGTTACCTGCGATGAAAAATGGATTCTGTTTGATAACCGTAAGCGCTCAGCAAGTTGGTTGGATCCTGGTTCAGCACCTAAACAATGCCCTAAACGAAAACTTACCCCTAGAAAAGTGATGGTCACTGTTTGGTGGTCTAGCGCCGGTGTGATTCATCACAGCTTCTTACCAAACGGGGTGAGCATTACTGCAGATGTGTACTGTGAAGAACTGAACACAATGATGGAGAAGCTGGCGCATCTCCAACCAGCATTGGTCAATCGCTCGTCTCCGCTGCTCCTGCACGACAACGCGCGACCTCATACTGCACAGCAGACGGTCTCCAAGTTGCAAGAACTGGGGTTGGAAGCTCTCCGTCATCCGCCCTACTCACCAGACCTTGCGCCTACAGACTACTACTTTTTCCAGAATTTGGATAACTTCTTGGCGGGAAAAAAATTTAATACCCGAGAGGCAGTACAAAATGCCTTTGAAGAATTTGTTGCCTCCCGTCCAGCTGATTTCTTTAAGAAGGGCATCAATAAACTGCCACTGCGATGGCAAAGATGCATTGATTGCATGGGTGATTACTTCGATTAACCTCTTGACTGTCGAGCCTCTGTTTACCCAAACGCGGGAAATGTCGGTGTAATCTCAAGACTTTTTGATTTTTGGTTAAGCCTTCAGAAAAACGGAGAATTCGTCAATATACAGGCATTAACACGGTACATATTATACCTTCCTGGCTTCGTTATGAGTTTACCGAACTTGTTATACTATTCAATAAGCAAATAAAACTGACCTAGCCTCGCAGTGATGTAATATGTTTCCATTTTGATAATTTTCACTCACATAACCTTCAAACTTTATCACAATTCTAACGAATTCACACACAAATTCACCAAAAAGAACTTTATTACGATAACACAATATCTATAGGCAATGACACAACTCATTTTACTATGAAACCACCATCAAAACCACCATAAAAACTATTTGTTTACACAACGAAAAATATTCCGCGGCCGGCGCGCGCGCTGCGGTCGTAAACACTGGCGGGCAGCGACATTGTACCGTCAGAGCAAAAAAACGGCGAACGAAATATTTCTGTTATAATTTTCAAGTACGATTTTTCTTATTTCTTATTAAAATTATATATGTTATTTTACTTATTCTGTTACTTTCTCTTTATTTTGTCATTGTTTGTATTCTAATGCATTCTAAAAGGACAATTTTGAAGTCAATAAAAAAAAAACATTAATCTCGACATTCATCATTATTAGACATGACATAACAATTTTACCTACATGAAATAATAAAAATCCAATTAGCACAAAAATATCATAAATATTATCAGTAAACATTTTTTGCAGTTAGTACTTACTCCCGTCTACCATGAACGCTATGTCATGGTACGCGGGAATTTCGCCGATTTTACTCTTGGAAATACGATTACGATGACAATAGGCACTAAAATCAGTAGCTATTAGCCAAATTATGTTCGTAGATTAATAAGCTAGATACTTATGTGCATTTCAAACAATAAACAAGAATATTTATCATAAAAAGATTACCAAATACGGCGGTCATCAGGGTCAAAATTAGTTCATTGTAAAACTTTTGTCACTTTTTCACTGACATATTTATCACTTTTCGATAAACTATCACTCAATACGAAATCTACACTTAGTTCTCAGTAATTCTGTATCAAATCAATATAAGATTACTCACTGTTTTCTTTTTGCGTTCATTTTTCGTTACACAAACAACACCGTTTCAAAACAAGTTTTGACAAATATGGCGACGTTGCGTCACACAACCACAGATACATTTTGTTTTATTTTTATTTCGTTCGTTCTCTTCGTGTTACCACTAAAATGTTACTAAAACCGGTCAAGTATGAATCGATTAGTCGAATGATACAGCCGAATCGTGTTGCATGTGCAAATAAAAGTAAAATACCATCGTCCAATGGCGACCGTGAAGTTGTGAACCTATGCGGTTCAGTTGACATTTCGAGCGCTTTCTCTTATGAACCTATGCGGTATCATGCGACACTTAAGAGGTTAATACAAATAAAAAATTCATGAAAAAAAATCGTTTAAATTTGTTCATACAAAACGGCAATTTCATAGGTAAAGACCTATTATATCTCAATGCAATAGCGACAGTGGTAAGAGTAGTAGGTAATTTTCTCTTAATTAAAATGATTGTACAACAGAGAAATAAGGTCAGTCATCACGAACCTCCTGTGAAAGGCGGAAGTGGTTTAGTCAATACACTTATCAATAACCTACCTTTCGAGTTGCACGTGCCCGGTTACAATTATTGTGGACCCGGAACAAAATTGGAAAAACGTTTAAAGAGAGGTGATATAGGTATTAATCCTTTGGATGAAGCCTGTAAATTACATGATATTGCATACGCTCAAAACTCATCCTTAGACCATCGACACAGAGCTGATTTGGAGTTAGCATTGGCAGCGAAGAAACGGCAACTTAGATCAAATAGTTTATCTGAAAGATTGGTGGCGTTTGGTGTGAATAAAATAATGACACAGAAAGTGAAAAGAGGTTTAGGAATGATGTCCCTCACGAAGGTTATAACAGCTGCACGTAAAGCTATGAAAAACCACCAACAATATCGTGGTGAGGTCAACGGTAAACGTGGAAAGGTAAAAAAAATATCTACCACTAAATTAATAAGCACGGCTATTAAAGCTGCCAAAAGAAGCATCAAAGAGAATAAGAGGAATGTGAAAAAGCCGAGGGTAATTCCTCTACCGAAAAGTGGTGGTTTTCTTCCGTTGATACCGATACTGGGGGCGTTAGCGGCTGCTGGTACTCTTGCTGGTGGAGTCACAACTGCTGCCAAAAATATTTATGAAATGACTAGAAAGAAAGATCAATCTAGTAACAGAGTACCAGTAGCTGTAGGAAGGGGTATGTATATGGCACCTTACAAAAAAGGTATGGGACTCTATCTAACACCATATCAAAAAAACTAGGTATTGCCCTACCGAATCGTGCCCTCTTCAACTATGAGCTTGTAAAATATGTTAAACAGCTAAAAATTCCCTATTTCCGGGGTGTAGTCATGCGAGATGCTCTACAGAAGCGAAAATCACAACCATGGAGGTATGAAACGGGGATCGTTAATTTAGACGATTCACATGGGCCAGGAACACACTGGGTAGCATATGTGAAGAAAGATCAAAATTGTGAGTACTTTGATAGTTATGGAAATTTAAGACCACCACAGGAGTTTCTCAAATACATGTTAAGTGGTGATGGTAATATTATCAATATCAGTTATAACTATAACAATATACAGAAGGATGAGGCTTATAATTGTGGTCATTTATGTTTACGTTTTCTATTAAATGTTTGTAATAATATGTTTAGAAAAAAATAAAATATAAATGCTACACCAAAAAAAGTATTCATTCATTTCACATCCTTCCGTTAGATTGTGATAATGTCTCTTTCTTTATCACTAAATGGTACGGATCCCGTATTGAACGTGGATTTTTTACCACCTATAGAACTGGATGTAGGTGAATATGAGTGCGCATTGATTTATTTTAAATCTTTCAATTCTATTCCTAATGTGGATAGGAGCAACAACCTATTTCATTATGGAGATAATGTTATTAAGGTTCCCGAAGGCTCCTATGAGCTGGATAATATTATTCACTATCTGGAACAAGAGATCAACCGTACAGCAGGTGACGATCCTTTTAAAACGATTGATATACTAGCTAATACGAATACTATGAAGTGTACAATTTATTCTCCATATTATAACATAGACTTTACGAAAAAGAACAGCATCGGAAGCATTTTTGGTTTCTCTCAGAAAATTCTCCTCAAAAATCAAGCACATCACTCTGATCAGCCGATAAACATTCTAATCACAAACACTATAAGAGTAGAATGCAATATTGTTCGAGGCTCATTCATAAACAATAAATCAACCCATGTGCTACATGAATTTTCACCATCTGTACCTCCTGGATACCAAATTATAGAGTGTCCTCCAAATCTCATATATTTACCGATAAAGACGAATACGATTCAAAATCTACAAGTGCGTATTACTAACGAACAAGGGGATGTTGTGAACTTTAGAAACGAGAACATTTCACTTCGCCTGCATATAAAGAAAATAGCTTCATGATTATCTATAAAACGAATGGTGAGGCAATACAATGCCATAGTCTTTCCAACTCTCAACTGGAGAGAACATCTCGCGAAAAGCAGTCAAAAATAGAAGCAAGAACGAAGATAACAAAAGATAACGCATTGTTTCTTCAATCACTCGGATTACGAGTAAACTCCTAATTATAATGACGTCATCATCATCAATTCTAGATATAGGAGATAGCGTGTTATTTGATGATAGTATCGAGGGAATTGAATATCACTCATATTTACCCTATAGTGAATCATATAAAAACAATGATGAGATCCGAATCCGTATCAACGATCAAGATGCAATAGTACTGCCTTGTGAGAGTCAGTTGGTAGTTGAGGGTACTACTACAAAATCTTCTGCTTTCATCAACAATGCCCCTGCTCACCTGTTTCAAGACATCCGCTATGAATTGAATGGTGTAGAGATTGATAGAACAAAAAACTGTGGTATTACTACCGCAATTAAGGGAACGGTATCCTATGGAGAAGACGAGTGTAATAGTTTGGAAAATAGCGGTTGGAATATGAATGGTTTTAAAGAGTATGATGGTGACTTCTGTTTCACTATTCCACTCCGACACTTGTTGGGGTTCGCTGAAGATTACAATAAAGTCATAGTTAATGCGAAACATGAACTGATATTGAACCGAAGCTCTTCTAATCTCAACTGTGCGATTCTCAAAGAAGCAACAAAAAAGATTGAGATTAAAATAACCCGTATAGCATGGCGTGTGCCTATTGTCAAGGTATCTGATAAAGAAAAACTTCGTTTGTTGAAGTATGTGGAGAACAACATCTCCATTCCCATTGCATTCCGCTCGTGGGATCTTTATGAGTACCCTGTGTTACCAACATCACAAAAACATATTTGGACTGTGAAAACAACTACACAGTTGGAGAAACCTCGCTACATTATAATTGGATTCCAACATTCACGTAATAACGATGCAGTCAAAGATAAGAGCATCTTTGATCACACACACTTACGTAATGCACGTTTATATCTCAATTCTCAATACTATCCGTATGAATCATTCTCTAGCGACTTTGATAAGGGAGTGTATTCACTTTTGTATAACGCATTCATAAACTTTAAAAGATCCTATTATGGATTAAAGAGTTCCAGCATACAAATAAATCCATCTCATTTCAAAACGAAAACCCCTCTAACTATCATCGATTGTTCCAGACAAACTGACGCACTTCGTTCAGGCACCGGCGGCACCATAGACATCAAACTGGAGCTAGAGTTTACAAAAGCTGTATCGAGTGATACCACTGCTTATTGCTTAATTATAAATGACTCTCTCTTCGAATACAATATTCTTACAAAAGCTGTACGAAAAATAACTTCATAAACTCTGTCAGAGCAGTTGAGAGAGCAGTTAAGCATCAACACTTAAAGAGATAACATGTTTCAGTTTATACAACAATCATATACTCCATCGATTCCACCCTTGCATTTTGAACTTTGCAAGTATATGTATCAAGTTTCCAGCTCCACGATTCCATATATTAAAACATATTTGAAGCCATCAGATAAAATCAATGGATCACTGGAAGTGTGTATCGATATCGCAAATCGGATAACATTAACTCGAGATGAGTGGGACATGATATTTATGGAAAACGCCTCTGAAATATCAAGATTCTTCACATCTGCTTCAATTCCTTTACCAAAACAGCAGGAGCAGCGAGAACAACGGCAAGTGATCAATTATATAAGCCTACCTGAACATGAAGAAGGAAGCAAAAAATTCGTTATAATTGACATTGGAACGAAATCGATCGTCATCTGTTGTGAAGAGTGGTGGTGTCTGAGTTATTTACTGAATTGTCTTGATTCACGTTTACGTCACTTGACAAGGGTAAAGGGTTACTATGAGAACCGTATTAATTTCTTTAGAAAGCGATTCAAGCTTGTCCAACCGAAAACAATGTCTGAAGCCTATGCAATTGTAGAAAATGTTTATGATGAAATGTCAATTGTGGATCAAGAAATCAAATGTTTTGTAATCGATTATTTATTCTTCTCATTCTTTTTATAAAATGTAATAATAATAAAATGTATTCGTTGACAATATACTTTTGTTTCTTTTATCATGATACCAACCACAAAAAAGTAAAAAAAAAACCACAAATAGAAATAGTATAAATTGATTATTCAAATCATTCCGTTCCTAGTCGTTTGCTGGTAACATACACTATCACTACTTGTTTTATGATTATAGTGTAGGTAACATAACAATGTACGAATGTCCTTTTTGTAATACGAAAGTGGAGAGTAATCAATTAATTGCTCATTCGAGAACAAAACGTCATAAGTTATTATGTAAACAAGATGCTGGAGATTATTTCGCGTATGTTGTGAATTCAGCGTTCAAGTGTAGAATCGTGACATATCGTATCAACGAATCATCAACCGCATTAGACCCGGAAGTTTACTTAGCAGGAGCTGCATCTAAAATTCAAGAACTGCTTAGAATGGAAATAATATCAAACAAACACATTAAGGTAAACATTGAACTTTTCTGTACGTATATTATAGTAGGAGAGAATGAAGTGATTAGAGACTTAAAATCATTCAACACCAAAAACATACATTTACAACAAACATCGGACTTATCTAATTACTATAATGAGACCTGTGCTAAACTTCTGAAGAAATGTGAAGAGTTTCAAGAAAGAGATAGCGGATGGACATTGGAGAAGATTGAATTTTTAGAAATTAACATCAACAAGTATGTACCGTTAAAAGCCAGCTCTTACATACCGCTTCCGGATTGGATACAGCGTAAACATGCATGTGTGAATGTAAAGAACACCGACAATACCTGCTTTTTCTGGGCAGTAGCAAGCGCTCTTTATACTGTTGACTTCAACTCAAATCGTTTAATATCATATCCGCACTATGAGACAGTCTTCAAAACAGCAGGAATTAATTTGCCAGTATCGACTCAAGGAATCAAACGTTTTGAAGTAATGAATCATATTAATATTAATGTGTATGGTATTAAAAAAACGAAAACGATCGTACCCATGTATATATCTAAGGCTAAAACGTATAATCATCATGTCAATCTATTATTTTATGAAGATGCTAAACATAATGGTAAATCTCATTATTGTTGGATTAAACATATGTCTCGTCTGATACGCTCACAAATCACAGGTAATAAAAATAAAATATTTTTATGTGATGGATGCTTACAATATTTCGCTAGTGAGTCCAAACTTGAACGTCATAAGATGTTAGGATGTGAAAAGGCTTTAATAGAACTACCTACTCCCGAAGACAAGTACTTGAGTTTCAAAAATATTAGTCATCAACTTTCTGTACCATTCGTTATATATGCAGATTTTGAATCAATTTTAAGCCCCCTCAAAATGGAGGAAATGAAAACCACTTATTACACTCACGAGCACATTCCATACGCTTTTGCGTATTATATACATTGTAACTATGATAATTCACTAAGTAAATTTGTTACATATCGCGGTGAAGACTGCGTTAAAAAGTTTGTAGATAATATCTATTCAGATTCTCGTTATATTACTAATATTTACTCAAATAAAATACTAAATCATGATAAAAATGAAAGCTTAATAATGGATAACAAAGCCACTCATTGTCATATTTGTGAGCAACCATTATTATCATCAGATCAAAAGGTTATCGATCATTGTCATCTCACAGGGAAAATTAGAGGTGTAGCACATAACCAATGTAATTTACAATATTCTCTACCCAATTATATTCCTATATTTTTTCATAATTTAAGCGGATACGATAGTCACTTATTCATTAAGGAGCTAGCTGCAAGAGACGGTCTTCACATTGAGTGTATCCCGAAGAATAAGGAAAAGTACATTTCATTTAGTCAAAAGTTGTATTTTAAAGATAGTGATGATGATGAAGATTATATCACTCGAAAAGAAATAACAATACGTTTCGTTGATTCGTTTAAATTTATGTCTACGAGTTTAGATAAACTAGTGAAAAATCTCTCACCAGATCAATTTCGTATATTATCTGAACACATTTCAGATCCCGAACAAATAAGTCTTTTAACAAGAAAGGGTGTGTTTCCATACGAATACCTTGACTGTTGGATCAAACTTAAAGATACATCACTACCCGATAAACAGTCATTTTACAGTGAACTAACCCAAACACATATTTCTGATAGTGATTACATGCATGCGCAAACTGTATGGAATACATTTAAATTAGAAACATTAGGTGAATACTGTGATTTATATCTTAAAACAGATGTTCTATTGCTTGCTGAAGTGTTTGAAAATTTCCGTAGTATCTGTTTGAGTGCATATAAACTAGATCCTTGTAGATACCTTACAGCACCCAGTCTTTCGTGGGATGCTATGTTGAGACAGACAGGAATAAATCTCGAACTTCTCACCGATTATGAAATGATTCAATTCTTACAGTCTGGTATTCGAGGTGGTATTAGTCAAGTTTCCAAAAGACATGCCCAGGCTAATAATAAGTTTTTAGATCCAACCACATATAATTCCACAACGGATAACAGTTTCATTGTTTACTTGGATGTTAATAATTTGTATGGTTATGCTATGAGTCAATATCTGCCTCATGGAAACTTTGTTTGGTTGAGTAATGATGAAATTAACTCATTCGATATATTAGCGCAGCATCCTGATTCAGATATCGGTTACATTTTGGAAGTGGACCTAGAGTATCCCCAGTGTCTACATGATTTACACAATGACTATTCATTTTGTGCTGAAACAAAAATTCCACCTACAGGTAAAACTAAAAAGCTTTTACTTACTCTCAACAACAAACCCAATTATGTAACTCACTATGTTAACTTGAAGCAATGCATAGAACATGGGTTGGTATGTAAAAAAATCCATAGGATCTTATCGTTTAAGCAATCCCCATGGCTTAAGCCTTACATAGACTTAAACACACAAAAAAGAACATTAGCAAAAAACTCGTTTGAAAAAGACTTCTACAAGCTCATGAACAACTCGATTTTCGGTAAAACCATTGAGAATGTAAGGAAACGAGTTGATGTGAAACTTTGTAATATGTGGAGTGATGAGAAAGTAAAGACTAAATGTAAATACGGTGCTGAAAGATACATAGCTCATCCTAATTTTCATAGTTGTAAGATTTTCTCAGAAGATTTTATAGCAGTGCAATTGAATAAAACAAAAATATTGTATAATAAACCTATTTATGCTGGTTTCACTATACTAGAACTTTCCAAACATGTTATGTACCATTTTCACTACTCATATATGCTACCTAAATACAAAAATAACGTACAATTACTCTACACAGATACCGATTCTTTCATCTATCAAATCACAACGGACAATTTTTATGAAGATATTAGATGTGACTTGGAGGCTAGATTTGATACCTCAGACTTTCCCATAGACAATGTTTATAATCTACCATTAGTCAACAAAAAGGTGATTGGTCTCATGAAAGATGAAACCAATGGTTGTATCATCAAAGAGTTTATTGGTTTACGTTCAAAAATGTATAGTTATGTTTTACAAAATGATTTAACTATAAAGAAAAACAAAGGCACCTCCACCGCAATTGTAAGAAAGTTACATTTTGAAAATTATAAAAAAGCACTTGATTGTGACTATGTAAAATATGATAACATGTATACGTTTACTAGCGATAAGCACCATGTTTATACACAAATTAAGAGAAAAAAAATACTTTCTGGTAATGATGATAAAAGGTTTATTACTGAGGATGGAATAAACACTTTAGCATGGGGACATTATATTATCAAATAAAAATAAACTTTTTGTTGTAATTACACAGTTTTTTTTATTTATTTTTTAACCTCCCAATTTATTCTTGCATTAACCACGGTGCAAGTTTCTTTACATAAGCACAATCACTAAACCACTGAGCATGTTGCTGCCAAGGATCATCATCATCTTCCCAATCTTTTATGCCTCCACCACATTGGAAACACGTGGTCCTGTCTCCACTACCACTATAAAAGAAACCAGCTTCGACAAGATCTTCACGCTTCTGACGTATGCCTCGAGGCCAGTCTATGAAAGTGCGCAAACGTTTTGTTTTTGTCCTGAATTGCGGGTACTGTGGTTTATAATCTCTATTATATTCAGTCATCAATGAAGCTATTGTTCTGCTCACCTGTGATGAACCAGTACCACACTCATCTATTCCCTCAGCATCATCATCATCACTTCCTTTCACTATTTTCTTTAAATAATCGCCATCATTCCGCACGTCATCGTTGTTAACTCGAACAAATGTATGTGTAACCTCACCATCACTCTTGAATATAAGGTAATGTGTGTTTTCTACATTAGATGCCACCGAATCTTCCATACGACTTCTATTATCACTATCATCATCATTATCATTGTTCTGATGTTTTTTTTTTGATGAATCTGAGTTAGATTTTTCCTGAGCAGTCCGCATGCTTTTAGTAAATATTATCTCGCCACTAACATTCTTGAAAATAATTTCTTTCATATTAGATTTCACTGAATCATCGGACATTTTTCAATGTTTTTTCTCACGCAATTATTATGTAATAGGTAATAGCGTTAAATTGAACCTTCGTCCACCAATGATTCAATCCAAATGTAAATAAATAAGAACGTACTAGGTAATAATACAAACATAATGCATTAATCATATCAACAAAACACTGCAACATCCGCTCTGATTCAAACCAGAACCAGCTCAAGTCGATACATCCTTATATCAGCCGTGAGACCCAATACATTGTCGCTGACTACACCCCCCGCAACACTCCACAATCAACACAGCCAAAACGTGTTCGGACCTGTCTCCCCGTGGGAACTAGTACTGCAACATTGTAAAGCATGATAACACACCTTCTTATCTTTTTTCCTCAACCACAATGCAACATTGAAGACTGATAACTCACCACTAACTTCCGTTTGAAAGCGCTTTTTTATACCTAAACCACTATAACATGAACGAACGCTTCTACCAAACTACTAACCAGCACAGGTCTAGTTATGCTGGACTTCCTGTGATCTTGAATCCCCAATAATCAGCTACTTCTGATGATCGAAAAATTCAATTTCCACTGTTTGCTCTCTGTTCCTTAAGTAGGATACAAGCCAATCATGAGCTTTTCCGCGAATACCTATTCCGTACAATTTTTGAAGTAATATATTAAATTGAACTTTGTCGTAGGCCTTGGTCATATCCAGTAATATACCTACTGCAATTTTTTTATTATTAATTATATTAAGCGCTTCTTGGACAAATTTGTAAACTGCCAAAGTAGTTGAGCGGTTTTTACGAAAACCGTTTTGGCATTCGTCAAATATTTTATATTTTTCGCAATATTTGTATATTCGGTCACACATGGCTTTTTCAAAAATCTTTGAGGCTGCAGGTAAGAGAGCTATAGGGCGGTAATTATTGGGATCTGATTTCGAATTTTTCTTGTGGATCGGTTTAATTAGCGACTTTTTCAATTCTATGAGTGTTCGCGCAACACCGTGCGTGGCAAGTGCCTGTTCGATGCTGACGAAGTTAGTTTTGTCGAAAGCACCTTCTATATCAATGAAGGCGCCTAGAGTTGGGTTTTTAGCTTTAAGAGCATTTCCTATGCGTGAAACTACGCTATGGAGTGCTGATTCAGTTGATTTGCCTGCACAGTAGGCATGTTGATTAGGATGTAAGGGTCTTTGTACCGAAATTTGTGACCTGATCTTCCTGTCCCCCAGCCTCTCCAGTGTCTTCAAGAAGAACGAGGAGAGGCTTATGGGTCTAAAAGACTTGGGTTGGGTGTAGTCACCCCTGCCTGGTTTCGGTATGAAGATTATTTTTACTTCCCGCCAATTCAAGGGGATGTAGCGGTGGGCCAGGCAGGCTCGAAACACCTTGACGAGGTAATCAGCCAGTAGATCCTGACTCCACCTGAGCAGAGCTGGGAAAATACCGTCCAGCCCCGCTGCCTTGAAAGGCAAGAAGGTGTTGATTGCCCATGTTATTTTGTCTTTGTCGATAACTTCTAACGCCACTTCCCAATCTAAGCTGCTCGTGCTTCTCTCCCTATGTGGTTCCCAACTTTGCTGGGTGGCAATCTGGGATCCGGGAAGGGGGTGGTTAGGAGTAGTTCGCTTGTTTCAGCGTCGTTTGTGGTGTAGGTGTTATCGGGTTTTTTCAGGCATCCTATTGAGTGGTCTGTCTCTTGAGCGAGACATGATTTAACCCTATTGACGCCACCGCGCACTCTCGTACTTTTGTTGAGCTCCGTGTTAAAATTCTTAAACTGTGTTTAAAGTGCATAAAACGGCGAAAAAACAATATAGTTAAAATCTACACTAAAGCAGTGACAATTTGTGCGCAAAATACTAGTGAAATAACTACGTAAACCTTCAATGTGATCAGTTTTATAAACAAAACGAACATAAAAATCGTTAAAAGTGCACGCTTCTGGACTTTGACCCCATTACCGAGACAAAGAAATCGTGATTACCACAAACAGTTTGCATGCGCACCTGCTTAGCGTTCGCTTATTTGAAACGGTATCTTACTGAGTCCGTGGCTTAGCGGCGCGGCGCGCTTTCTCAATCCTTGTGGTTCGAGTTCGAATCTCATTGAAGTGGATTTGTTTTGGCTTTTTGTTTTTGTAAATCTCTTTTTGTGACATCACCTGTTTTTGTAATAGTTTTCTAAATTTTTGCCAATATTAATAGCTATTTTTTATCAAAATGCAAAGAACCCCACCCAAAACACCCTTGACTCATGGGCAATCACTTTCCGAACCAGACTTAACATCAGCAACAAATAAAAAAACAGACTCAAAATCGGATGAATTCAACGTTACTGTGCGGAGCAAACGTATTCGCTTGGATGACTCTCCCTTAAACGACCAAGATCCTATACCCAAACCAGAATTCCATGCGTTCAAAATTGAGCTATTGGAAATGCTGTCAAAATGGAAAACCGATCAAGAACAGCTTGTCACGGCAGAGTCATTGAAGAATATTATAAGACAGGAATTGGGAACTACTATAAAAAGTTCAATTAAGGAATTGGTGGCAGACCAGCTTTCTAGAATTAATGAGCGTTTGAACGACTTTCACAGCTCACTACAGTTCTTTAACGAGAAGTTCGAGGAATTTAAGAATCGACTTGAAGAAAGGGATTCCACCATTGCAAATCTGCAAGCCGACAATGAGCGTTTGAAATCGAATGTTAACGAGTTAACAGCAAGGCTGGGTCTGGTTGAACAACATTTACGTGAAAGTAATATCGAAATTAACGGTATACCCGAGAATAAGAACGAGAACTTAGCAAATACACTAATTAATCTATCTACAACCATCGGAAGTCCTTTGAATGACACAGATATCCTGCAGATCACTCGAATCGCGAAGCTAAACAAGCACAACGATCGACCACGTTCTGTCATAGCAAAATTGCAGTCTCCAAGACAGCGTGACACCATTTTGGCAGCGGTTACCAACTATAATAAAAAGCATCCTCAAGATAAATTGAGTTCCCATCACCTGGGTATCGCCGGCAATCGTGCGCCCGTGTTTGTAACCGAACATCTAAGCCCAGCCAATAAACAGCTGCATGCAGCAGCGAGAAAATTAGCCAAAGAAACTTCATACAAATTTGTCTGGATTCGCAACGGTAGAATTTTTGTTAGAAAGGACGTTAATCATGACTCTATTTATATTCGTAACGTAGATACATTGAAACGAATGAAAGACGAGTAGGTCTCTCCTAGAAATATTGTTTGAAATATCTTTTGGTATTAAAAATCAACAGAGCTTAACATATATTATCAAAATGTGAGGGGTACGAGAACAAAAACTAATTGTATACACCATAATATATTGTTAAATAACTACGACTTAATTGCATTCACCGAAACATGGTTAAATTCAAGTATATCTAGCAGCGAAATTATCGATAACAGGTATATTACTTATCGTAGAGATCGCACTATCACTTCCAAAAAAGATGGAGGCGGAGTGTTGCTTGCTGTTTCGAAAGATATTAAATCGACAAGAATGCAGTGCTGGGAGACCAGTTCTGAAGACTTGTGGATAACTATAGAAATTAAAACCCAAAATATGGTAAGAAAAATTGCTATATGTATAGTATACCTTCCGCCTCCTATCAAGAAGGAAAAACTAGCCTCATTTTTGGACAATGCAAATAACATAAATTCTAAGGTAGATGATGTTATGGCGATTTTAATTTGGGTTTTATGAATTGGACACGAGTAAATGAAGGTTTCGAACACACACTTCCTGAGAACTACAGCAACTCTTTGGGCTATTCATTAACCGACTTTATTTCACTAAACAATCTTTTTCAGTTCAATTATATAACAAATATTGACAATCGTATATTAGATTTGGTAATAAGTAACTTGAAAAACATTGCGGTTACCGCTCCTCTTGATCAACTAAGTAAGCTTGACCCTCTACACCCTTGTTTACTTATATGTATATCCGATACAGTCCCCGAGACACTAAAAACCAACAATAAACTAGGTTATAACTTCTTTAAGGCTGATTATACTAAAATTATTCCTAAACTGAAAGAAGTAGACTGGATTAGCATGTTTTCTAAATGCCATAACGTGAATGAAATGGTGTCTCACTTTTACAATCTTTTATTAAACATTATTGAAACGTCTGTACCGAAATATAACCGTCGAAAGCAAAAATATCCAGCTTGGTTTTCATTTAGGCTAATCAAATTGCTTCACCAGAAGGAAAAGATTAGGCAAAAATGTCGCAAATATCGAAACCCTCGCGATATAATAGATTTTGAGTTAGTACGTGGTGAATGTCATAAACTTATAAAATCATGTTATCACTCATATAAACAAAAAATTGAATCCGACATACTTCAAAATCCGAAGGCTTTTTGGAGTTTTATAAAAGACAAACGTAAGGAACAGTCAAAGTCTCCATCTAGTATGCGGTTGGATGGATCAGTTGCGGAAACTGGACCAGAAATCGCAGACTTGTTTGCGCAGCAGTTCTCCTCAGTCTACAGCCCCAACCTTGAAGGCGGCGGAACTGAGCTATCCTCTACCGTACAAAAAGTTATCGGTAAAATACAGTTCACAGAAAGAGAAGTTCTTATGAAGCTTAAGAAGCTGGACTCCTCGAAAGGTCCTGGCCCTGATGGCATCCCTCTCATCTTTATAAAACGATGCTGCAACACATTGGCATTTCCCTTATGCATTATCTTCAATCGCTCATTGGCTGAAGGCGTTTTCCTGATATATGGAAACAGGCAAAAATTGTTCCTATCTATAAAAAGATGATCCTGCAGATGTAAAGAACTATCGTCCAATTTCAATACTGTCGTGTTTTCCTAAATTATTTGAATCGCTTATCTGTCCCATAATCACACATCACTTTGAATCAAACATTTCACCTTGCCAACATGGTTTCAAAGCAGGTCGTTCAGTGGAAAGCAATCTGATTCAGTTTGTCTCCGACATATCAGAATCACTAGACAAACGTCTGGAGGTAGATGCAGTGTACACAGACTTCAGCAGCGCTTTTGATAAAGTGAGTCACTCACTACTTTTGTCAAAACTAGCAGCCAACGGCGTGCACGGATCACTTCTGAGGTGGTTTTCATCTTACCTAGAACAACGGTCACAGACTGTTGTTTTAAATGGTTACACATCACAACCATATGTCTCTATCTCGGGAGTACCGCAAGGATCCCATCTAGCACCAATTTTGTTTTCACTATTCATTAATGATATAGCACATCAAATCAAAAACTGCAAGTTTCTAATGTTCGCTGACGATTTAAAAATTTATAAGATAATAAAGTCACCGAACGACTCGGTCGCGATTCAAAGTGACTTAGATCGAATCCAAGATTGGTGCAATAAAAATGGCATGGCTTTAAACGTCAAAAAATGTTTCCACATTACATTCACGAGAAAGAAACAAGCTAGTGTAACATCATATAAAATCAATAACGTTATACTGACTAAGGTTGATGAAATTCGGGATCTCGGAGTGATCATGGACAAAAAAATGACATTCAAGCAACATGTAGACAGTTGCGTTAAAAAAGCTGCTCAATTGTTAGGTTTTATTAAACGTAATACGCGAGAATTTAGATCAGTTAAAACTAAAATGGCCCTATACAATGCCTTGGTGCGTAGTAGGCTGGAATATGCCAGTGTTGCCTGGGACCCCTTTTACGCAATACATTCTCAGCGTCTAGAGAGCATACAACGGGCCTTTACCAAACACCTCGCATTTACATCCCCTGGCTTATCTCATAGGTGTCCCTATCAACAGCGTCTAACCTTTTTTAAGATGATCTCACTACGGCAACGGAGATTAATGCATAGCCTTATGTTCCTTCACAAACTAGTGAATGGTTGCATAGATTGTTGTGAACTGCTATCGCGTATTTCTTTAAAAGTTCCGCCTAGAATTCCACGCTTTCCCATAACCACAATTTTACAGCGCCCTACTACCTCTACAAATATAGGTCTCAACTCACCACTCATTAAGATGTGTGACAAACTTAATTTATTTACTAAGTCCGTACCTGAAGCAGATATATTTAATGACCCAAAGGTGAAGTTCAAATCAAGAATCTTAGCCTCTCTACGAACCAATGAAACGTTGTCGTAATTTCTGATTAATAGTGCAAATCTTACCCAATCTAATTACTTACACTGTCTCTTATTTTAATTTATTTTACAACTTTTGTTTTAATTTTTATTTACTTTCTCATTTTCTTAACAATTGTACATTAGACTTAAGTTAGCAACTAAGCGGTAATCTGGCGTCTTGTGTTGTCAATGTTGTGTTTACCTATAATTGGCATATATATTAGAATATAACCGTATGACTTGCTATTTCTATGTATATGTATGTGCTGTGGGTGAACCTTTAAGTAAATAAATAAATAAATACCCCAAAAAAAAAAAAAAAAAAAAAAAACCCTCATTGCCTGGTTGTTACTTTCGATGTTAGTACAGAAACACCTCCAACTATACTTTCCTCTTTGGCGTATCAGTTTTTTATATGTTTTACGAGCTGCTGTATAGCGGTCCCAATCTACTGGCGACCGTGTGTTCCTAGCTCAGTTGAACAGTCTTCTCAGCTTGCGTCGGTGCCTTTCCAGCTCAGGACCCCACCAGGAATGGCGAGCTCCCTGCCTGGGTACCGTGAGGGGGCACGACTGTTCATAGCTAGATAGAAGGATGGAAGTTATGTTGTTTACATATTCGTCTAAATTGGTTACTGGTATTTCAGCCGGAAGGGTGGGTAATCTACCTAATTCAGCCTCGATGAGTTTAATAAACTTGGCTTGGTCAGTATTGCGAGGAACCCTTCTTGGCTGTGGTTTGGTTAGATTGAAGTTAATGGTATAGCGGATCCATCTATGGTCCGAGCATGATATCTCGTTGGACACATGCCAGTCCTGTATGGAGTTGGAAATACCTATGGTTGCTATAGTTAGGTCAATTATTGTTTGCGATCTCGCGTTTATGAAGGTAGGTTCGGAACCTGTGTTCAGTAAAACAAGGTTATTACTAAGAATAAAATCAAGCATTACCTCACCTCAGTTGTTGGTTTTGACATTACCCCAGAGCGTGTGATGCGCATTGGAGTCTGTCGCGATGATTAGTTCCAGTTTCTCCTTTTCACAGTACTCAACCAATGAGGCGAGCTCTGGCAGAGGCACGTCCTCGTCACCCGGCAGGTATGCCGAGGCTAGTAGATACGATGTCCGGGAGTTCCTGTTCGGTTCTAATAAGCCTGATTGCTGTCAGGTCCCTTGAACAGAATTCGTTAATTAAAAGGTTAGGTACATGTTTTGGGACAAAAATGCAGGTGCGCGGATTACTTACGGAGGTGTCTAGCAGCAACTTACCTCCGATGTTACCAAGACCGCATATTTTGCCACCCCTGATCCACGGCTCTTGGATGGTGTTCGCCTGTTGTGGTTGTTTTATCTCCAGCACTCTGCGCAAGGTGGCCGACGCAGATTGGCTGTGCTGGAGGTTGGTCTGCAGGATATTAGTCCCGCAAAGGAGAGGAGCAGAGGCTGCTGTCCTCGCCCTCGCTTCTCTCCCCTGCCGGAAAGCAGTCCTCGTCCGATGTTAGACCGGGCGAGGGTGGATCTGCCTTTGATCCTGCTGTTGAGACAACCTCGAGTGCTGCCATGGAAGTTGCCAACTCCACCGCCCCCTCAACGCTCTCCATCGCGGAAGGAGATGGGGAACGTCCAGGTAGCGGCAGACCAAGCTCCCTCCCAGGCGCACTCGAGGCTGTTGTTGATGCCGACGCAGCGGCTGCCTCCCTGGTTCCACCGTCCTCCAGGAAGCGGATGTATAAACTACCCATAAGGTGGTATACCCGCCGCTGCTGGTCCTTTATGGTTTTGACCATGGACTCCGGCACACGAAAGAAGAGACAGGTCCCCGGGGGCTCCTGCCTAACCCTTTCGTGTGTCAGAGTCCAGGTGTTCATTTTCAGGTTTGGGTTCTGCCTCGCCAACATCCTGAGCAGCTGTGTAGTGTCCTCAGTGGTCTCCGGGACATACAGCATACACAATGCCTTTTTAGGAATGTCGGCTTGGGGCCGAACGGTGAGCGTGGTCCCCGGGAGTGGGGACGATATGTTGTTGACGACCCCTTTGAGCCAAGCCAGTGTGAAGTCGTCCTCGCACCATGTTTTGAGGACGCCTTCGGCGAAATGGGCCAGGCCTCTGAAGTGGATCGCGATGTTCGTGTCTGTTTGTTCAGGAGCTGCCATCAGCAGAGCCCGGAGCTGGTTCTCTATCGTTTGACGGATTCCCTCCGCTTGCTCCTGCGTTATGTCCGAGAAAGGCTCGGTCATGACGGCGACACACAGCTCGTTCGTTCTGAACGACGCGGCCGCTTCGGCGTAGCTCACCAAAGTTCCGTCAACCATACGGGAGCGGGCAGGCTTACTCTTCTTGCTAATCCCCGTTGGTGTGACGGAATCTTCGGGACGCGTACGCTTCTGCGCCCAGGTCGGTGGTACCATAGTGGTGTTTTTCTGTTGTTTGCGTAATCTTGGCCTCGTGCAGCGCTTGCGCTTAGTGCCGGTGGCAGCCTCGCCTTTGGGCGTCTCGGCCGTTACCAACACCGCCTTGTGGGACGTCTTTTTGTTTGGCACTGTTTGCCAGGTTGATCCTCCTGCCATTGGGGCATTGGCCAGACTCGTCGGGTCCCTCTCAGAGACCGCAGCCGTTAACGCAACCCGTGTTTTGGGCGCATCCACATTTGCAGTACTCCTCGAGTCGCCACGAGCAAGAACTGTCCTTGGCCTTACGGTCAGGGTGGAGTTCGAGGGCGCATCCATGGACGCAGATGGGGTTGGGGTCTCTCGGGACGCAGCCTGTTGTGGCGCATCCCTTACGGTTGCCTTCCTCATCGCATCCTTGGACGCAGCCGAGCGTTTATGACTAGCGGGTGCATCTTTGGACGCAGCCTTAGGCGGTTTTCGCTTAGGCACATCCTGAGACGCAACCCTTGTGTCGGTTATGGAAGGCGCATCTGAAGACGCGGCCTTTTGTGCGTTGGATTCTATAAGCGCATCCGACGAACGGGACGCAGCTTGTGGTTTGGTTGATTCTGTAGAAGTCTCTTTGTCCATGGGTTTGGATGTTAGAGATTCACCGTCGGAGCTCTCCACCCGCCACGGAGCCCTCAGTCGGGGACGTCGCTCGTTCAACAAGCAAACGCCAGAGCTACTCCTTCGGTATAGGATCAACCTAGTAGGAAATTGACGAGCCCGCACGCGACGGAAGATCCCGGGACTGTATACGACACGAGACTATGCCGCAACTCATCCCCAGACCCCACGCCACGCCGGCTGCCCTCCCCCACTAAGTCGACCCTCGCTTGCCATCCCGCTTATGGGATGCCTCAGCCGATTGATCTTGGGTAGCTACCCCACGACCTCCCGTGTAGGAGGAAATCAGGGCCAAAGTAGTGTGTTGTGTACACCACTCAACTACCAGGATTCCTTCATCCCTCCGTACGGGTCTCCGCGCACGGCACAAACACGCGGGAGGTCATTGCTGTCCAACATCTGCTCTTGTTCGACGGTGGACACCCAAGGGCATGACCTCGCCACCCCTGAGGTAGATCGCCCGGTAATTTCTGTTACGTCTAATTCATATGGAATTAGACCAAAAACGGGGCGGCAACCTCGAGAAGGAACATCACCGGACTTGCCTTGAGGATCTACACGACCGTTGCGCTCTCCCTCAAGACCACGCCACCTTACCGCCTCTGAGGGAGGAGGCAAGGTAGGTCTGCGTCTACAAAACCAAGCCAAGCAAGTAAGCAAGCGAAGCGTGTTGTTGGAAGCCAAAACATAAATTTGTAAACGCACAACCCTCCCCTTACGTGTCGATGACGCCACCGTGTATATTTTGTACTTCATTTTTACTTTTAATAAGTAGTCCATAAATTATGTAATACTTTCATAACTTTGGGCACGCCACGATTGCGGCGGTAAGTCCCCTCTTTGAGGAGTGGCTTGAGAGGCGGCATGGCGTCCTCACCTTCCGCCTGACGCAGGTCCTCACCGGACACGGCTGCTTAGGGAGGTTCCTGTTTCGGATAGGGCGGGAGGAAACGCCCGGGTGTTTCCACTGCGAAGATCGCCCTGAGGACACGGTGGAGTACACGGTGGCGGTCTGCCCGGCTTGGGCGGAGCACCGCCGTGTCCTCGTGGAGGCGATCGGCGGCGGCGATCTCTCGCGTCCGGCCCTGGTCCAGGCCATGGTACGGAGCGAGAGGGCATGGGGAGCCGTCACCTCCTTCAGCGAAGCAGTAATGCTCGCGAAGAGGGAGGCGGCGCACGTGAGGGAGAGGCAGCATATGCGCCCTCGCGACCCTAGCCACCGCAGGATACGGAGACGCCCTGGGCGTCGGGAATCCCAGGCCGATTTCCGGCCACCGTAGGCATGGGCTTGCGGACGGCGAGTAATGGGTAGCTCGCTGTCCGGTAAGGACCAAGCCCAAGTCGACGACGCGTTGTGTTCCACGCGCGCCTCAAAGAGATGTCAGCAGAAAAAAATTATGGGGCCCGCAAGGGCCGATACCTGCCAGGGGTGCGGGTTTGTTCGAAAGAGACACCACAGCCCCTGGCACACGGGCTACTGAAGGAATACGGGTGGGTTTTAGTCAGTAAAAGTCTGACACGCCCTCCTGCTCCACCCAGAGCGGGAGAAGTTATTTGATGATTTCCCACCCAAAAAAAAAAATACTTTCATAACTTCTACGTAAAAGTACCTACTAGTAGACTTGAGCCGTTTTTTTTTTTTTTAAACTCTATATTTAAGGAGCTTTGTCACAATACTCACTATGTCGCTCCATCATTTGAGTCGTTTTCGTGGTTCTATACTTTCAGTTAATCTATTGTATATTGGGGTGCTGCTAGTCAAGGGCTGGTTGAGTTAATTTAGATTTACGGTGCTCGTTCTTGTCAAAATTTAACAGTCTTATCTTCTTCTTAACAAATTTGGGTAATAAATGATGTGACCACGTTACGCTCCATTAACCACTGAGCCCAACTTTGATGTCGAGTCGATGATACTATGTGATTACAAAGTGTCATCGATTCGAAAAGAAGAAGATTCCACAAATAGGATATCTGAAGAATTGCAATGCAGTCGTTTGCTGCAAACTGAAAATTCTAGTATGAAGTACCTAATAAAACTCAAGAGGAATAAATCTGCACATTGTAGAACATAAATAGCGTGCAGTTTACCATTATTTAGATAAACAAAGACCGATATTAATGATTTATCACAATTTTTCAGCTAAGCATGTTTTGCTTATGTTGCATACTTATTGAGCTAAACCATATTTTAGAATCATAAATATTATTGTGCTGTAAGTTATGCGCTATAAATCGAACTATTCGAGTGCCAGTTTTTGTACTGTTGACACTCACAATTTTAAAATAATATTATGATGTACCTACATCATAATATTAATTTAAAATGGTACACTACCTAGTAAATTATAAATAAATAAAATAAATAATATTTAATTTGCATTGAACGTACTCGTAACTTGTATTTTTCCGTAGTCGATATGATTGATTTAGTCTTTGGCATTAAATAGGTAAAATCACTAGCCTTGTTTTAGTTAGAACAATGCGGAGCTCGAGTGGAGTCGCCCTGAACAGAGCACTTCTGGTAACACTAAGGTAAAGTAGAAGTGACAATTGTGCAATTTTACTGGCATCAGTTTTGTACATTGCCGGTCACAAGTTCTTTTTAGACAACAGTGGTCTTTTGTTTGTCAAACTCCGGATTGCCAATAGGTTTTTAATGTTCCGTGTCAAATTTGGCAAATCGAAATAATATCGCCATGCAGATTTACTTCAAAATAAAAACAATAAGGGAAATCAGTAATCAAACGGAATAAATTTGACGTTATCATTTGTTAAAATATTTAATTTAATTAAATGTAGAGATAGATTGGGATAGACAAAGTAAGTGTTAAGTTCAATTTTGATTGAAAACCTTAGTCTCTTTAAATTGTTTACAGCTTGCTGGAATTAGCAAGAGGAAATCCAGTGGTGAAGTCTGGGGTGAGCAATTACTCCTTCCCGGATGATTTTATATTCGGACTGTCGACGGCCGCATTTCAAATTGAAGGAGGATGGAACGAAGGAGGTAGGAATACATTATCATTCGTAAACTATTTACCAGTTTCCGAGGTATTTTAACCGGAGTTAATCTATTCGATAGTGCAATTAGTTCGGATTAGCGTGTTTGAGCAATGATAGAAAAACCCACGTAGATGACTTCGTCGAATTAATAGTTTTCGACAGTTTTCAGAAGACACTATCAATCTATTCACAACCGGACTGGTTAACTAAAATGGCTGTTTTTATTAACCTTGAGTTACGTTTAAGTGTGCTCTGAAATCGTAAGCACGATTTTAAATGAGTTATCATCGTCATCATTTTATTTAATCGGTGGAGATTAATTAGATTTAGTATACTTAAGTACGCCTTTGTTTAAAGTATTACTTAAGTTAGTCGGCGTGCGTGTATGACCAGTGGTCCTAGTGTGAGTTTCTTAACCATCTAGATCTAACACACCTACTCGCTAAGCACGAAAACCTATCACTTACGGATCTATGATTAGTTTGGACCCAAGCTAACAATGAATTACTACATGATTTGACAGTTGTCTCTAGTCCCTATACAGTTTTACCCGCCCAAAACATATATTTAATCAGCTGTAGGAGTCACTTCGAAGTTTCTAACTATTTTCGAACGGGCCCATATTTTCGATGACGGAGTTATGCCCGGTTTCTGAAGTTCCCAGTTAAACTCCCAATAGCTATTGATTCAATAAAGTTGTGTATAAGATAAACGTCGGTTAACTGTTACTGGGTTTCTGAATCCGCAACAAGCCATTCAATAACTATGCAACCCATAACTAGTTCCTTAGTTGGCGCTAGATGGGTCTGTTAAGGATTTCGGCTTTAGAATTCGTTTTTGTACGCAGATGTTGTCACAATGTGATGTCGACATCATTGTCTCCGTTTTTTTTTTTCAAAGAAACGTTCCTATTTTTATTATTTCAAGTTAAAAGTCTATTTGTCTTTCCAATCGTTTGTGCTTTGTCCATTTTTTTGTGAAAAAAACTGACAATGGACATTTGCGATGCATAAGGGGAGCTAGAGCAGGTCTGATCATAATATTCTTATATCTCAATCTATATTATCTCAATTTAAATTCCTCATCCGTAAATATTTCGAAAGGATTTCTCCTACGTAATAAGTATTTGGATACCTAATGATGTTTTAAAAATCAATAAAATTATAGTCTGATTTGGAGCTGCTGAATGAATACACATTATACTAAAACTCGTTGTTTTTAGATTTTAATATTTAGCTTTTACTAGCCATTTAATACACGTTATAAGTACTTTTAACTCAATTTTTAAATATTTTGGCTATGAAATGAAACGTCAAATAGTTATGGAACCGATAAACGGCCAACATTGGTCAGTTAAGTTAACCTGGGTGTAAACGGAGTTTATCTTACATCGCGGTGTTCGGAAACGCACTTTCGCCAGTTATCGAACCAATAGCGGTAATGAATAGATAAACTGCCGATACGAGTAGCTCAGAAACCGGGCATTAGAGAGGGCCAATTAATCTAGGCGCCCAACGCGCTCGATGCGTGCATTCGGTCGATGGTCAAAAGAAACTCACACGAAGGCCACTGTTGTTTGAACGTAAACGAAGCAATAAGAGTTTGGAAGGATCGTAGCAGGTGGTCGTTCTGAAGTTTTTGCATAACTCCGTGGCAAGCAAGCGAGAGTTTATGTATATGTATGTAAGAAATACTTTCAAATTTACAGGCAGAGGTGAATGTGTATGGGACACATACCTCCACGATCACCCCACGTTCACAGACGACCATAAGAATGGGGATGTGGCAGCTGACTCTTACCACCGCTACATGGAAGACATTGAAATGATTAAAAGTTTAGGCGTTAATCACTATAGAATGTCCATTTCGTGGACCAGGTAAATATTTAATCGTCTTCTTCAATATGTAGGTTTGTCTCCATTCATTTTGTATACCATCTGTTCGTTTTTTGTTATTGTAAAACTCATCTTTATTTTCTATTGTTTCACCGCGAGCTATGAGAATAGGTAATGTCAAAAACATCAGTTGGTTAGCAGATTTTGTTCAAAATGGCTACATCTAGACATACACTAAGTATCTTCCATTATTAGCTTCTATTCATTTACCACTATTGGTTTACGCGGTGCACGCCAGTAAATCTCCAAGTCGGCACAATTTTTTCCGACATCTTTTACAATCTTAGTCATATTTCAGCTAAATCACAGAAATCCTAACCTAATTACCTAAACAATCCTCATGGTTCCATCCGTCAATTGTTGAAAACCATATGAAAATCCGTTTAGTAGTCACGCAGTGGGGCATACCTTCTTTGTTTTATAATATACATAGTTAGTTATCTCATTAAATAAATCATAAGTCTACAGCCAATTTCATATGGATATTTTTTTCTCGTAGGATCCTCCCAAACGGAACTGACAACAACATAAGCCAGGAAGGAGTAAAGTACTACCGTACACTCTTCGAGGAACTCCTAAAAGCCAACATCACCCCTGTGGTTACGTTATTCCACTGGGACATGCCCACACCTTTTATGGACCTCGGTGGCTGGACCAACGCAAAAGTTGTTGACTTTTTCGTGGACTATGCGCGAGTTGCATTTAACTTGTACGGCGATTTAGTCAAAATGTGGCTTACGATAAACGAACCTCATGAACATTGTAGTAGTGTGAGTAACGAGCCGGAAAGACGAGAATTTTTTTTTTGTATAATAGTATGTGTGAAACTGGAGTATGTAACAGCGTCCTGGCTGCTCCGACTTCAGAAGCGGCCAGGATGCTGTACAGACTCGTAAACATAGGTATTAATCGCAGAAGTAGCGTGTAAGATAACTTGTATTTATGTTAAGTTGATTTGTAACGATGAGGGTGGCATAATCTGTTTAGATTAAAACCCTCTTTAAATAAATAAAGAAAAAAAAAAAAAAAAATTGTTTTTCGTGGATCTTTGACAGTCATGACGAGGCGTCAGAAGCCCGACGGTCTGACAACCAGACTTACCAAGGGGTGAGGTATAACCCAGTAATTGTTGAGATCAGATAGAGAGTTGCTTCATGTAAAATACTTGGGAAAAGGCTAGGCATATGATGAAGTACTCTCACAATGAAGCCTTATTATTTGGTACTTAACTGTTAGTTTATTTGATTGCAAATAAAACGAAGTAAGCTACGATGAATGAAATTCGAACCAACACACAAATCATAATTCACAATAATTAGACAACATACTTTTAGTATTCCTTATTTTGTAAGGCAAAACAGTGCCTTGTTTTTTTGTGTGAGATGTAGAGAGTCAGGTGGACCTCGCTAAGTTTTTTTTATTTTTATTTTGGTTTTATCTATAATAGTTTTAATGACATTTGTGTTTCCTCAGAGTTACGGGCTTGATATACTGGCACCAGCTATGAATTCTCATGGAATTGGTGTGTACTTATGTACTCACTACAGCTTGCTAGCCCATGCTTGGGCTTACCGCTTGTATGAAAAGGAATTCAAACCAATTCAAAAAGGTAAAGCGTGATTTTTTATTTCTCATTTCCTTGTTTTGTAAACACTTTACATAACATCATGCCTATACTCTCCAAGAGATTAGGCAGAAGTGTAAAATAACATTTACATTTTGCTATTTAAGTATCATTTAATAGGGGTGCGCCTAAATTGTCATCAACAAATGCAGACTTTGGACTGCTACAGGGAAAATTTCTAACGACGCGTTTATAAATTGCTGGCATTCAGCACCTTAGCCTAGTAAAAAAAGCAATGAAGGCACGTAACAAATTCCATTACATTTCTTCTTCAGGAAAAGTATCTATAGTGATAGACGCAAGTTGGGCTGAACCAAAAGACCCCAATAATCCTGATGATGTCAAAGCGGTGGAGGACTATCTTCAAATGCACGTCAGTACCTTGAATAACAATTTTCTTTAGTCCATACGAACAAGCTATCTGTTATAGGCAAATTTATTTAATTAATCTTTTCACCATACTAGTAAAATTAATGTTACTGTGAGCGACTCTCGCAGCGATCTCTATGCATTTTACCACCATACTGCGATCGTCAACCCGCCTGCCAAGCGTGGCGTTTATGGCAAGCCTTCCCGAATGGGAAAGGCCTATGTCCAGCAGTGGACGTCTTCCGGCTGAAATGATGATGATGATGAACTACTTTTTAGTATATCATTCCGATCTTCCTTGCTGCCCTCAGGACACGTACCCACAGGGGAAGCCGTTAGCGTATAGTCGCTTAATTTTAAGTCCTTAAGCCCTGGCTGGAAGCCTTAATTTATTAAGGCAGCCTAAGGCAAGTCCGATTAAGGAGCCAACAACGTCCTAGGTTGACGTGCGAGAAGTCATAAACAAAACTCTAGTAATACATTTTTTAGCTCATGATCTACATAAGAGAGTGATGTCAAAGAATTGAATCCTCAGTACGTTCACTACATTTCTCAAAAATAGTTGCAAGTTAGATGCCTCAATACCAAATAGAAAGAAAGAAAGAAAATACATTGAGAACAAATAAGTTCTAACAATTGTAAACTAGCACGTTATTTCCAAACATTTAAATCGTTCGATTTGCCTTAGTCGCGGAAAAAGGTGTCCACACATGAGAAGAGTGAGCTCACACAATATTAAAAGTCTCATGAGAATCATGTCGAGCCATTGCGTTATTATGTGTGTCATGTCAGTGGTGTTAAAATGAAACAGAAACGCGACCATCTGTTGACGCGGTAGCGCAAATTGAATGATTAAAATCTTTGATTTTCTTACAAAGAGACCTGCGACATGTGTCATAGTGTCCTACATTTCAATTAGCAACTTTAACAATCTTTTTTTTCAGGTGGGAATGATAACTCATCCAATATTCTCTGATATTGGCGACTATCCTAGTTTTGTTCGTGAACGGATTGACAATATGAGTCGCCAACAAGGGTACTCACAGTCACGTCTCCCATATTTTACTGATGAAGAGGTTTGCATACTTTAAGTATATCTTATGACAAAACATGTAAATAAAATGCTAGTTTCTTCTGTTAATTTGAAAGTTTAAAAATATATACATAGTTAGTGTCCAAGTGTTTCTTTGCCACTTCTTCTTCTGAGCGTGTCAATGGCAAATATCGTTCGAGTATACATTTCTTGTTTGGCCCTAAACTCAACAACGCAAACACCTAAGAACAGACAGGATATACGGTGCAAGATGAGGGGCTTAAGAAAGGTGGCCATGATCTGTTGGGACACGCCGAATATACATTGGGTATCGGAACCATTCGAAAAACCCCGCCTGGGATTTGGCTTTGCTGTCAGGCAGTCCTGACTACGGAGTCTGTTTACAGATATCCAATTCGCCGACGTACCCAGGCGAAAATGTCTGCGCATACGGAAAACTTTGGTCTTCAAGAAATTTTAGTTAGATTTTCACGCCTGTATTTCTTGAAGGAATATGAGTGCTTTGTGAAGTACACATTACCTCGCCAGTTATGTTTGAGTTCAATGGTAATAGGGGCATAATATCCATTGGAAAGTCTTTATATCGCTACAACACACCCTAAGTGAAAAATAACAAGGCGAGAGAGAGTCTTAGAATATTCTTTATTATTTGACTGTACAAAGCATTTTTTTTAAATTTTTTTTTTTTACTAATGAAATTTCAATTTTTTTATGAAATTCAATTACTTACCTATTATTGTATAGAATCAAGTTCTTCCAACTTATCAGACAGTTGTGCTGCTGGGGAGTTTGTTGCGCCACTTCTTCTTCCCAGCTAAAGCACTAGGAAGTGTCGAATGGGCGTTTTTGGGGGACTGTCTTATGTAATTTTGACGTTCGAAAAGTGCTGACTCTCAGCCTAGTTTGAATAAATGACTTTTGATTTTGATTTTGATTCAGCCATTCAGAAATTAAGTTCGCACCGTATTCCATTTCCAGGTCGTAGCACTTCGAGGAAGCGCAGACTTCTTCAGTCTCAACCACTACCTATCCTATTTAATGTCACCATCACCAATGGAGCCTGAATGGGAGGTGCCTTCTTGGTACCATGATACTGGTGTCAAGATGGAGTACGATCCATCTTGGCCTATACCTGGTGTTCTGGCGGTAAATAAATCTTTATTTTTATTAAATAAAATACATTTTTTTAAAGACAATACATTTCTAAGGAATTTATTAACGGAATAAAAAATAATATTAATAATCAGCATGTACATGTATTTTAAAATTAGAGGGAAAAGAATCATGGGCATCAAAAACTTCAGTCAGCACTGCTGTCAACATGGAAACTGCCCTAAAGGCTGGCAGCATTGCCACGTTGTTTGGCAATAATAATAATAATAATAATAATTTATTTATTCATAAGTTCACATATAAATTACATAGAAGTGACATCAGTACAGAGTTACATATTAAAATTATTAAGCAAATATTAAACTATGCCTAAAATAAATCTAGTGTAGGTATAACTTATATAATATATTGGATAAAGGCCTAATGAAAAACAATAGCGACCTGCCTGACGTAGGTTTATTCAAACCTGTGTTTCAGGCCTTCACGTAACAACGCTGAGTGTTTTATTGGACTATTAAATTAATGTACATAGAGCTAGCATTGATACATAATAATTATATTATTAAATAAAAATTGCCTTAACATTAATAAACTTATTGCATGATTTCTAGCAATTTTTCAGTGTCTGAGTAATTTAATGTCGCTAAGTATTCACTTAACATTTCACTACATTTTTTACAATTTACACTATATATACTTAGAGACTTATTGATTTTATTATATAAGAACGGACCTAAAAAACCATAAAATTTATTTATAAAAGTATGTCTAGTTTGAGGCTTTATGCAAACTAGGTCTTTTCTTCTCTTATGTATAGGTATGGGGGTATAAGGGAGATTGCTATGCTGGTGTAATACTATCTTTAATATAAATAGTTGACGCACAGTTAAAACCTTACATGCCGTATAAAGCTCGTATGTGGGAAATCTAAATGGGCGAAAGGTGGCTACCTTAAGGATAGCTCTCTGCGCACGTTCTAATGGTAGTAGGATTGTTTTTGCAGCCCCTCCCCATGAAGTTATGCAATATGTAAGAATGGATTGACACAAAGCTAAATAGACCTGTTTAATTAATTTGTAGTCCGTTATATATCGTAAATTCTTAAAAATGTATATTAATTTACGCATTCGAGTGCATAATAAATCAATGTGTTTACGGAAGTTCAGATTTGTGTCAAGCGTCACTCCAAGATATTTCATATGATCGGCTTTTGCTAAAGTAGGACAATTACATGCATTGTCAGCGTACTTGCCGCACTTATGCGCATAAATGTTTATGTTAGTAGTTGGCAGGTTAGTATTTCTCATAGTGAATAAAATGTGTTTAGTTTTTTCTGCATTTAGTGTTAGGAGATTTTCATGTAGCCAATTAGACACTATATTAAAACCGTTCTGGGCTTGTTTATACACCTCCTCTCGAGACTTGTCTGAAAACAATAGAGCTGTGTCATCTGCATAAGACATTATGACACCATTATGGAGTGTTAAGCTGCACAGGTCATTAATATATACTAGGAATAAAGTAGGACCCAATATACTACCTTGTGGTATTCCGTAATTACTATTTCGAAGCTCAGAACTGACGTACTGACCAATTTTTACACAATGTTCGCGGTCTCTTAAATAATCAGAAAGCAGTGTAAGCGTTGTTCCTCTTATTCCGAGTCTTTCAAGCTTGTCCAATAATAAAGGACAGGAAATTGTGTCAAAGGCCTTGGCGAGGTCTAGGAAGATCCCAATGGAGTGCATGCCCTGATCCAAATTAGTTGTTATATAATCCGTCATTTGATGTACTGCTTGATTAGTTGATTTTTTGGGCCTAAAGCCAAATTGTCTATCCGAAAGCAATTTGTTATCCTCTAGATATTTCATTAATCTAATATTAATGATTTTCTCTAAGATCTTGGAGAGCCCTGTTAAAACTGAAATGGGTCTGTAGTTGTTAACACATTTTTTGTCACCAGATTTATATACAGGAGTAACCACTGCTTTTTTAAGCGACTTAGGGAATACACCATTAGTTAAGCATAACTGAAAAATATGAGTTAGCGGCGGAGCAAGGAGGTATTTGAAATGTTTAAGTATGTTGTTTGATATGTCGTCCCACCCAACCGCGCAAACGTCCTTTAATCCAGAAATGATTGTTAATACTTCATCGACATCCGTATCTAGTAAGACAAAAGATTTGAGTCTGGGGAAAGATTTAGGTTGGTTTTGAGAGAAAGAACCTCTAGATTGTATGGTCTTTTCTGCTAAGGTTTTTCCTACGTTAGAAAAATAGTAATTAACTATATTTGTTGATTCTATTGGGTTGTTCTCTATAGTCAATAAGTCAAGTGGAGGTTCAAGTTGTTTTGATCTAAATGTATTTGTTTTTATAAATTTCCAAATAAGTTTACTATTTTTGCCTGCTTTCTGCAGTTCTTTTCTGTCATATTCATTTTTTATTTTTTTCAGAAGGTTGTTGCAGAAGTTTCTATATCTTTTATAAGTAATGGAAAGAATTTCATTTTCAGGCTCAAGTTTGAACTTTATGTGAAGTTTGTCTCTATGCCTAATACATCGAACAAGTCCGGGTGTAATCCAAGGTTTAATGCACTTGTACTTCCTTGGCGTTATTTTGGCGACTGTATGCTTTATTATTGCAGAGTGAAGTGAATTTATAAAATAATTAATAGCAATGTTTGCATCGGTGGAATTATAAACTGGGTCAAAATTAATATTACGTATGTCTTTTTCGAGGTGTGTCATGTTGACATTGGTATAGCTGCGTAAACAATTTTTTCTTGGTAAAGAAACTTGTAATATTAGTAAAACTGCTTGGTGATCAGTGAGCGAAGAGTTAGTAACAAATGTTTTGGCTGGTTTATTTGTTTTTATAATGAAATGATCTAAGCATGAACCACTTTGATGCGTGGGGTGGTAATGAGCTGGCAAGAGTCCGTGGAATGAGCAGATATTAACATAGTTATGTGCATGAATGTCCATTTTCCCGGAAGCAATGTTGATATTAATGTCCCCCATTAGAATTATGTGTTTAAAAGTTGTAAGACTTTGTAACTGTACGTTTAGTGAATCTAAGAAATTTGCGACATTTTGAGAAGGTGGTCTGTATATAGCCATAACTACCGTATCTGTATTAATTTTAATGAGTAAGCAATTACAATTTTGTAGCAAAGGTTCTTCTACAGTTGTACCTAAATTATTGTTGACAAATACAATTAAACCATCATTCTGGTTGATGTTTCTGTTGGTTTTATGCGAAACATATCCGTCTAAAGATGGTAAAACAGTGGTTTGGTTTGACAACCAACATTCTGTTAGGACGATAATGTCACAACTTATACCCAGGTTCTGTAGCAATATTTCAAAACCATTTATATTTCGATTTATGCTGCGAATATTTTGTGTGAGAAAGGTCAGCGGTTTCTCTCCCAAGGGAAAGTGGTGCTTACACTCATCAATATTACAATTTATAACTTCAGACACAGAAAATTGATCTAGGTCCTTAAGTAATTGATCAGTCATGATAAATAAACACCTAATAAATATAAACAAACAAAAACTACTACTAGTGTGCTTAAAGGATAGGTTAATAGGTAGCGCTCTTAGGCGCCTTCATAATCTATGGAATGGATATAGCTGTCCTCGGCATATTTCCGTGCAGGACAATTTACATCACCAGTTTTATGATCACTTTTCCTATTAAAACGTTTGCACGTCGCACAGTTTGGTGGACTGGACTTTGTGCAGCATTCCTTAAAAGTGTGGCCAGTCTCTCCGCAGTGATTACACGTCGGGTTAGTGTCACGGCAGAACTTGGCCGCGTGTCCAAACTGCTGGCAGTTGAAACACCGAGTAACGATCGTGAAATCTCGAACTGGGCATGACGTCCAATTGATGAATATTCGTCCTTGATTGACTAGGATCTTCCTGATGCTAGCTGGCACTTCTAGAATAAAATTGCAATTAGGGAGGTCTTTTTTCCCAGATTTATGGCTCAATTTTATTTGTTCTTCAAACGACTCACGAGTTGTATTGGTCAACTTATCTGAGAGGTTTTGCTCGTAGATGCAATCCAAAACCTCCTTATCAGTCAGGGCTACCGGGACTCCAATAACAGTGATTCTTGGGCGCCGCTTTGATGGTTCTTCAATCTTAAGGCCCGAAGAGACGAGTTTTTCTAAGCTTCTGAGCTTTTGAATGTCCTCTTTGGAGTCGGTACTGATAAGAACACCTCCATTTTTTACTTTCTTAAGGCCACGGACATGTAGTTTAAGTTCCCCGGGCGAAATAATTTTCTGTACGAGAGACTTGGTATCGTCACTAGATTTGGTTTTGTCGCTGGGATATATGGCAACTGAGCTTAAATTTGCTGGGCGCACAAAATTATCCGAGCCTTTTTTGACCATATTAGCGTACGAAGCGGGTACTGTCGGCTTTGAAATGCCTTCAACTACCTCTTTGAACTGTAGGAGAGAGTTCGCGATGTTCTGTTGTTGCTGTAAGTGCTGAACGGAACTGTGGGCTTGAATCGTTTTTTGCTTTAAGGCTTGATATAAGACAGCCATCTGAGATGCGCCATGTGAGACACTACGGCAAAGATTGGCTACACGTACCTTTTGGTCTGCGTTCATTTTTCCCTCAGCAACTAAACTGCATACTTCATTTAGGATTTTTTCTATGGACCCCATCCATTTCTGTACCTCCGGCGTAGAAATAACTTCGGCTGGTAGCTCATGTTCCAAGGGAGGTTGTGGCTTTGGGTCTACAGGCTGGAAATCTTGAGTTGGTGTCGGCGGAGGACTTCGCGTCACTAGCTGGCTACGGCCAAACGGGCTAGATCCAGTGTTAGACATATCTAACACAGAAACACTATATATCTTTTAAAAATACTTTAGCTCATTCTTACACAACGCAAGTAGCCTCGTAATGCTCACTCGTGACACACTTATATCACTGACGACGCAATTATTTCTAACAAATATATTTATAATTAATTAATAGTATCATAATAAGCTAAGCAAGATACGTCCGCGCGGTAAGAAGAAATAGATTCACATCCAATGTTAATTTTTTGGCCAAAATATAGGCCAGCTGTCTGGTCTGTCTGTGTGACTGCTTAGTTCTACAACACTACACAGAAAGTTGCGTTTTTTAACATCAAGTAGTGAATGTATTCCAAAAAGTTTATGTGTATAAATAATTAAGTTTAGAAAACTAAGGTTAGTTTTCATCATTTATCAAAACCAATCTTTATGATGCTAATTATTTTTTAATATATTTTTAGTCATCGAAATAACAATAAGAGCATTATTCTTTCGGTATGCTGTATTAGCGTCACAAATTAGTCAACCATTATACAATGGAACACAAATCTTTTTAATAGAGCTAAACTACACTTTGAAATTTTGGACTTAAAATTTTGAATTTTGGAATTTTCACAACGGAATTTAAATCAGTAGGTAGCCTATGCATTTAGCGAGCTAAGTTATACTCATCTTGCTTAGTACAAAGACATACAAATGACCTGGAATATTCACCAGCAACGTTTTATTAAAGGGCCAAAAACCTGACTTTGACCGCTTTATTTATAAACATTGCTTAAAGTTATGTAATGATTAGCGACTGTTTAACCGTCGTTTGGCATTTAAATATTTTATAACTTTAATCAACGTTTATAAATAAAGCCCAAAGTCCCATCTCGTAAGAAACCCACTTTCGACCGCAATTTTTAAGTATTCCAAAAATATTACAGGTTCATCCACCAGGCTTTCGCAAACTCATCAACTGGATTCAAAACAGCTATGAAATATTGAAGAAAATCCCAATCATTATAACCGAAAATGGATTGGGTGATTTTGGTGTTAGTGGAACAGAAGACTATGAAAGAGTTTCTTACTACAACGACTACCTCTACCAAGTGCTGCTAGCTATACATGAAGATGGATGCAATGTCAAAGGATATTTCGGTTGGAGTCTTATGGATGACTTTGAATGGACAGACGGCTATACGTAAGTTTGAACTATATTTTGTACATTACCGATGTACAGCAATACCAAAATATTTTCGTCACGTTGTTAAGGGCTCTGCTTTGCTAATTGTAAATACAACATTTGCAAAACGCGGTTTGAAAAAAAACGCGGAAATCGAAATGTAAAATTTTCATGCAAGTACAAAAACATACTTTCATTATCCAAATATTTTTGTTTTCCCTATATAGGTCCTTATATCCCTAAGGATGGCATTTTTGCAAAAAAGTGAAACCGTTTTTTTTGCAAAGAAGTGTCGATTACTGCAGATACAATTAGCAGGACAGAGGGATGTTTGTCTGCTTATTGCACGTTAGAATCTGCTTTACTAACTCAGTGTTATAAACTGCATCGTAATGTCAATAACCAATAAAAAACTGAAACGTGACAGAATCTGAGCAAGCACAAAAAAAAATGAGATTGTTTTTATGGAAAAATGCCCGATGATAATGATATATTTATGACCTGACCTGATAAAGAAAAAATTGTAAAACATTGTAACCCATAGTTGAGATGTGCTAATCAAATCCTTTTTGTCATTTTCAGAATTAAATTTGGCTTATTCTTAGTGGATTTCGACAGCCCAAATAAAACGCGGACACCGAAACTATCAGCGCACAACTATGCCAACATTGTGCGCACACGCCGAATTAACTACGACTACATCAAGCAAACCAAGGTCCAGAATGCAAATTAATTAGATGAAAATCCCGCAGCCTAATTATTATTATTAATCAGTTTATTTCAGATAAAAAATCAATCCATACAAATTATAAAAACAGAGAAATAAATTATTAAATTATAAATAAATCAAAAACAGAGAAATAAATTATTAGAAAATATTGTGTTAGTCAAATCTTATACTATGTTAGTCAACACCCATCACAATGCGCATCCATTTGTTCTGGATAGGGCAATCCGCACGAGATACAACCAACTGCAGGATGCTGTTGCTACTGCCTCGCACGCGCTGTAACATAGAGGCTACTTTCTTCCGTACAACCGCATGAAAGCCGTCCGTTCGCGCCTCCGCGAACATTCCGGACGCACTACAATAGCGAGGCAGCCGCATCAGCATCCTGAAGACGTTGTTGTATTGGACACGCAGAGCACTAGCAGCTCGGCGTGTAAAATTTACCCACAGACTGCTCGAGTATAACGATTGGCAGTACGCCTTGAAAAGAGTAATTTTCACTTCCCTCGAGCAGCGAGCAAACCTGCGCGCAACCATATTCCCCCTTACTGCCAATGCTCTGCGCTCCCTCTCTATGTCTGCGTCATCTTGCAAATCCTCTGTCACAATGTGCCCCAGATACTTGAAGCTGCTCACCACCCGCAGAGCCGCACCATTAAGCATAATAGGCGAAACATGCACAGGACCCCGCTTTTCACTCTTGAAAACGAGTACCTCGCTCTTCATCGAGTTATACCTCAGTCCATGCTCCGCCGCGTACGCCTCACAGATTGAGACAAGCTTACGCACCGCCCCCACCGACGGTCCCAGCAGTACCATGTCGTCCGCGTAACTGATATTATTTACGCTCACTCCGTCTACAAAACATCCCACATGAGTACTGCTGAGCTCGCCGATGAGGTCATTAACATACAGATTGAATAACAGAGGAGAGGTTATGCCCCCCTGCCGCACACCAAACTCCAAGCCATAAACATCAGATAGCGCCCCAGCCCATCTCACCTGATTCCTCTGACACGTGTACCAATAGCGCAATATGGAGATGACTTCAGCCGGCACACCCGCGCCTTTCAATTTGGCCCACAGCTTGTTATTTAAAACCCTATCAAAAGCCTTGGACAGGTCCAGGAAGCACGCATACACCGGCGTCTTCCTCTCCGTGTAGTACCCGACAGCTTGCTTAAGACACAAGATTGCGCTCTCTGTTGACAGCCCACTCCTGAACCCAAATTGGGCATGATTCAGCTTTACGTGCTGCAGGAGAATGTTGTTAAGCAAGCTGTCAAGCACCTTGGCCATTATTGTAGCCAGTGAGATGGGCCGATAGTTTTCTTTATCAGACATGTCACCAGTTTTATTCTTGACAATCGGTACCACAATCGTTTTTGTCAGCTCTTCGGGCAAATAACCGTGACATAAACATAAATTATAAAACACGGAGAGCACACGCGGCAGGTGAGCACCAGCGAACTTAAGATGCTCAATGCTGAGGCCATCATGCCCAGGAGATTTACCCTCTGCATACCAAGTATCACTTTTTGCACATCACGCGCAGTAAATTTAACAACTCGCTCCTGGGCGATAGCCCCAGCATCGTCACATCGGCTTGTGTTGGAATCAGACTGCGGCTCGACTTTAAAATAATAAGCATTGTATGCACTACACAAATATATTTAAAGCTAGCTTCATAAATTCACATCGTTTGATTTACCTTCACCGTACATATGACGCGAAAAATATTCATACGGAGAAGAATGACCTCACACAATAAGTCGACATATTCACTCGCGTAATAAAATCACGGCCGGTTTTTTTTTTGCGCGCTGGATTTTCAACACTGGATGTTGAACCGAGCAGAGTGCAGTGCGAGTGAGTCTTAGGCCCGTATTACAGAACCTCACTCAAGACTCAAACATTACTTAAAACTATTACTTTCAACCAATCAAATGGCTCTAAAGCCATTTGATTGGTTGAAACTAGTTTTAAGTAATGCTTGAGTCTTGAGTGAGGTTCTGTAATCCGAGACTTAGAACGTCGAAATAACCTAGTGTACGATTTTGAACTCTTGGCGCTAAGCGTTGAAGATCCAGTGCGCGAAAAAATCCCGCCACGATTTTATTACGTTCGTGTGAATATCTAGTAATAATGGCGTTTCCATTACAACAAAGTTAAGTCGCTGCGTCATTGTGTGTCAAAACGAATCAGATACTCGAAAATCTTGCATGCGGTAGGATTCTAACGGTTTAAATACTTGGTGAGCGTGCAGAGTATTTTAAAATGATATAAGACTCAAATGAGTCTTAAAAGATTTCCGCGGAGGGGAACACTCAAATGAGTGTTCCCTCCGTGGTGGTCGTTGGTAGTCGCTACGGCCCCGTCAGGGGGCGCAGCAGGCGGGTGACGGTCAGGGCTCTTAAATCACCGCTGTTTCATATGGTCAATACGGGCACGTTCGTTGGAGATATCTCACACGCTCGATACAAGTGAACCAGCCAAACGACGGAGAATCTTAACACCGCGATTCAGAAATGGAGCGCAAGCGCACAGCGACATCTATTAACGGGAGATAGAACTAAAAGCTTTTAGCGAGTTTTGAGTACCGTGTGGTGCCGGACGTAAAGAATAGCATCATCCCATCTCTGCCCGTGGGTGTCGTAGGAGGCGACTAAGGGACTTACTAGAGAATGGGCAGCAGCGTTTTACCACCATACTGCGATCGCCAACCCGTCTGCCAAGCGTGGCGATTATGGCAAGCCCCCCCAAATTGGGGGAGGCCTATGTCCAGCAGTGGACGTCTTCCGGCTGAAATGATGATGATGATGAGTTTTGAATTGAACCATAGTGTCACGATGTCATTTGGGTACAAATCCATACTGTAATAAAATAAGAGTTTTTTTTATTTTTATTTGGACAGCCGACTGTAGTCAGAATACGTAACAGATACGGGGAAACTGTCTTAGGAAACATTAGCTCTTTTTAATTAAAAAAAAATCGTAGGTATACTTAATGTGGAAAATGGAAAGGTAAAATACAGGCTCTTACCCTGTAGTGGTAAAATACAGGCTCAATAAATAAATATTAAATAATTTTATAAAATATTAAATTAGCCATTGCAAGTGGTACACTAACATCTAATATAGCCCATTTTTTATGACGTGTTTCTACTTTGTTTCATGTTAAGATCATTTAATAGCTTAGAAGATAAAAATCTGGACATTAAAAGAGGGTCAAATTTAATAAAATATTAATTAAAGTACATTTTAATTATAGTACACATTCTACCTATTTTTCAGCAGTACAAGTGAAACATTCAAGGATCATTTCAATGTAATAGGAAAAAAAAATATCTGCAATGTCAATGTTAAATTGTTACGACGCGGATGACTAAGTATAGGTACCTATGTATGACGTATTACAAGACTCAATCTAAGGGATACCGAATGCACTACTTCAGAATATTTCCTTGAGTAAAGCTAAGAGGATCTCAAGCAATAACGCAATATCCACTGAGCTATTTATTATCCATCCTCGGAGCAATAAACATCTTGGTGGGACAGTCGATCACGTCGCTCTACAATTTATATGGCCCAGCTTACATCCGACTGTTGCTAAGATCTATGAACTAAGATAGCGAGAGAAATGGATGGATTGTCTTTAGATAAAACGTTTACTAGGGTCAATTTGTTCAAATAAATAACTTATAGGACACATCGTGGACAAGAAAGGCACTTTAAATGGCAATTTCTGTAGTAACATGTCCATAGCTATTAGAACGGTACTATTAGGTCTTTACCTATGAAATTGCCGTTCTGCAGTACTGGCCATTTCAAATCAAAATAATTTTTGTTTGGCTAAGAATTCTAATTTCAAATTAATTTTATTTTAAAAACATGGATTTTTTTTTCTAAAAGTAGTCATTTCTTTATTGATTAGTGTTACATTTTCATCGCATTTCAATCTTTTTCGTCATCATGGATACGTTAAAAATTCGAGTAATTATGGAATATGAGTACCGTCGTGGCAGCAACGCGGCACAAGCGGCACGCAACATCAACGACGTTTACGGAGCTAACACTACAAACCAACGCACCACCTGTTATTGGTTTGCTCGCTTCCGTTCTGGAAATTTCGACCTGAAAAATGAACCTCGCGGTCGTCCGAAGACTTTGGTCGACAATGACGAATTAAAGGCGATTGTGGAAGCTGATGACACACAATCTACGGCTGAATTAGCAGCAGCTTTCGACGTTAGCGTCAAAACAATATTGGTCCATTTGCGTCAAATTGGCAAGGTAAAAAAGCTTGACAAATGGGTGCCCCACGAACTCAATGATCGCCAGCGCGAAGTACGCGTCGAGACGTGCCTTGCACTGCTCAACAGACACACAAATGAAGGAATTTTGAACCGCATTGTTACCTGCGATGAAAAATGGATTCTGTTTGATAACCGTAAGCGCTCAGCAAGTTGGTTGGATCCTGGTTCAGTACCTAAACAATGCCCTAAACGAAAACTTACCCCTAGAAAAGTGATGGTCACTGTTTGGTGGTCTAGCGCCGGTGTGATTCATCACAGCTTCTTACCAAACGGGGTGAGCATTACTGCAGATGTGTACTGTGAAGAACTGAACACAATGATGGAGAAGCTGGCGCATCTCCAACCAGCATTGGTCAATCGCTCGTCTCCGCTGCTCCTGCACGACAACGCGCGACCTCATACTGCACAGCAGACGGTCTCCAAGTTGCAAGAACTGGGGTTGGAAGCTCTCCGTCATCCGCCCTACTCACCAGACCTTGCGCCTACAGACTACTACTTTTTCCAGAATTTGGATAACTTCTTGGCGGGAAAAAAATTTAATACCCGAGAGGCAGTACAAAATGCCTTTGAAGAATTTGTTGCCTCCCGTCCAGCTGATTTCTTTAAGAAGGGCATCAATAAACTGCCACTGCGATGGCAAAGATGCATTGATTGCATGGGTGATTACTTCGATTAATACAAATAAAAAATTCTTGAAAAAAATTCGTTTAAATTTTTTCATACAAAACGGCAATTTCATAGGTAAAGACCTATTATTTGGTTAAAAACGGGATTAATTGGGGTTAATAAAGATGCATTAAAGACGAAAAATATATACTGACCCTAAATGGAGTGGAGCACCCCAGCGATATCCCCAAGAGTGGTAAGGCACAGTTGGCTCTGTTCGCAGACGACACGGCCATCTACCACTCTGGGCGTAGTTCCAAAGCGATAGCCAAATCCTTCCAGACCGCAGTCAACGTACTCGGTGCATGGTTTAGGAAATGGCGAATCGAATTAAATCCGGACAAGAGCCAGGCGGTTCTCTTTAAGAGACCGCAACGCTACCTCGACCCCCTCCGGCCCATCTCCATATTCGGCAAGCCGATCCCTTGGGAAAAGCAAGCCAAATATCTTGGAGTGATTCTAGATCAGCACCTCTCCTTCTCTGAGCATATCAGGAAGGCGCGCTTACGCGCCGCCTTCGCTCTCGGAAGGTTGCACTCTGTTCTGAACGCACGTAGCAAATTGTCACTCAAGTGCAAATTGCGTATTTACACGGCGTGCATAAGGCCCATCATGACGTATGCATGTGCAGTCTTTGCACACACGCACCCCCGACACATACATAGGATGCAGACCCTCCAAAACCGTTTCCTCCGCCAAGCCACAGGCTCCCCATGGTTCGTTCGGAACGAGATCCTCCATCTTGATCTGAAAATGCCCACTATTGCTCAATTTATGAAACGCAACTCGAAGCGTTTTTTCGATAAAGCCGAGATACATCGCAATCCCTTGATTGTGAAGGCCGCTAGTTATGTCCCCAGTAGAATCAGTAGTATTCGCCGGCCGAAACATGTCCTCTCCGACCCAGATGACCCCATCACTGTTCTCCAAGAAAAGAATAGGGCCACCAGTACAGTACACAAATACAATCGACGACCGTCCTACCGACCTCGCCGCTGAGGTCCTCGCGCCCCGCGAAGACTCCCGAGTAGCGATCAGACCCCCGACCGTCCCTTGCTCGTTGATGCGCCAGCCCGCGCCGCAGCTGAGCCAGTAGCTTTAAATTCCCCGTATAATAATCATGAAAATAATATCATGATCCAGCCTGTCCCCAGTAGTACTAGCTGCCCCCCCCCCCCCCCCCCGCCAGCGACTCCCTGAGCCGAGGTTCGTACCCCACAGGGGGTGCCCTCAGTGCGCAGTCGTTTTAGGTTTAAGTAGGTTTTACGCCCTGGCTGGAGGCTTTTTGAGTTCTAAAAACCTTCACAGGAAAGTCCGGTTGAGCAGCCACGGCCTCTCAAGGCCAACTGCGAGATGCCAATCTCAAAAAAAAAAAGGAGTGTAGCACCGCCGTGTCCTTATTATGGAGGCGATCGGCGGAGGCGATCTCTCGTGTCCGGCCCTGATCCAGGCCATGGTTCGGAGCGAGAGTGCAGGGGTAGCCGTCACCTCCTCCTGCGAAGCAGCGCACGTGAGAGAGAGGCAGTATATGTGCCTTCAGGGGCCTAGTCGCCGCAGGAGACACCCTGTGCGTCGGGAATCCCAGGCTGATTCCCGGTCACCGTAGGCACAGGCTTGCGGATGGCGAGTAATGGGTAGCTCTCTTTCCGATAAGGACCAAGCCCGGGTCGGTGGCGCGTTGTGTTCCACGCCCCCCTCAAAGAGATGTCAGCACCAACTGCCAACCAGGGCCGCAAGGCCCGATGCCTGCCAGGGGCACGGGTTGTTCAAAAGAGATCCAGTGGCCCCTGGCACACAGGCAACTGAAGGAACACGGGTGGGTTTTAGTTAGTATAAGTTTGACACGCCCGCCCCGGGAGAAATTATTTGATTACTTAACCCTCAAAAAAAAAAACCCTAAATGAATTGGGAAAGAGCAGGTGGATTATAATGGCATGTCTGTTGTATTACTGTGTCGGATGGTTAAAATTTTAATAGAACCGAAGTCACCAGGCAGGCATAAGAAGTTTTCAAGTAGGAAAGCAGGATAAATTGTGACTTTCAAAAATCTTTAAGCAGAAGGATCTTGTAGAACTGACAATCTAATAATAATTATTTATTCAGACAACAGGTTCTGGAGTGGCTACCGCGTACTGGAAGACGTAGTGTTGGAAGGCCTCCCACAAAATGTACCGATGACCTGGTGAAGGCCACAGGAATCCGCTGGATGCGAAAAGCACAGAACTGGTTGAAATGGCGGTGCTTGGGGGAGGCCCATGTCCAGCAATGGACGTCTTTCGGCTGAAATGATGATGATGAGACAACATTAACTATTTTGTTTGTAAAAAATAGTGCTTGAAACTATGTTAGTTCACACCTATACGTATTTACAATTTTTAAGAACGGATAGTCATACCTGTCCACAATCATACTGAGGATGCTGTTGCCACTCTTACGCACTCTGTGCAGCAGAGATGCCGCTTTCTTACGTAAAATTGCCGCGAGATCATCTCATGAAGCAAGATGATTCTTGACGTAAGTTATAACATTTTCAAAATCCATGAAAATGCATGCTATGTTTTATCCTAGCTAAACATGTTTGTGCCATTAAAGTAATATATCAACACCATTATAATGGTAAATGCACATAAATTACTTATTAATATTTTATTTATTCAATATAAAAATGATAATACAACGCGAGTAGGTAGATTTGTATGTACGAGATAATTTGTGGGTCCACATGATAAGTCGATTAAAAGTTGTGCCTTTTCAATAGTCATAGCAATGCACATACTTACTGATTGGTGCATTAAATTAAAACGTCGAAAAGGTTGCACCTATTAATGAAATTCGGAAGTTGGAACCAATTGTTAGGGATCCTCCTGTTCCACAGTCAGTCCTGTTCAATAGGCTGACCTATCGCATTCCACTGCTGGACAGAGGCCTCTCCAAAGCTGCGCCACAACACCCCGTCCTCCGCATTCCGCATCCAGTCTGTCTCACCCACTTTCATAATTAAGGTCGTCGGTCCATCTAGCCTGGGGGCTTCCAACACAACGCTTGCCGATACGTGGTCTCTACCCCAGGATTCGTCTGCTCCACTGGCCATCGGTCCTTTGACAGACGTGGTCAGCCCAATGCCACTTCAGATTGCTTACTCTGCAAGCTATGTCGGTAACACTCGTTTTTATTCCCGAAAAATTTCGTTTCTGATTTTATCCTTCAAAAAAACTCGCTCGGAGTTTCTTTGAAGACTCGATCCATAGCGCACTGAGCGTCCTTGAATTTGTAAGCCAATAGTATTATTAATAGGAAAGAGAGCCTGTCAGTCACCATGATGTAACTATCTTCCACCACCTGTTATTTATTTTGTTTGCGCAATACACCTAAATTATTTATTTATTTTAATAACAGGCTGTTAACTAATGATTGGTAATTCTTGCACAATTTAGTGTAAGCTAGGTACAGACGCTAGCACATTAAGCTATGCCAAACTGTATTTTTTTTTCCAATTAAACTTGAACCTTATACTTTTGCAATAAAATTGAAAAACCTTCAAAGAAATCTGACAGATTGGGGTAGGTTGATGTGCTGGCCCCTGTACAGTGACCAGTGCAGCCCTGTCATTCCTGTCAATGTAGGGTGTGTTCCTGTAGGGAACAGCTGATTTTTTTTTCGCGATTTCGGGTTTTTTCCCATAGTAAAAGTTGTTCATAATGATGAGTACAATCATGTGTTTAAATGTCGGTCATTAATTACCAGTCACCCTATATTAAAGGAGAAACTGACTGACTGAACAATCAACGCACAGCCGAAACTACTAGGACTAGGAACGTGAAATTTTGCACACGGCTTCCTTTTATAATGTAGGGGAGCAATAAGACGGGGTTTTTGGAAATTCGACCTTTAAAGAGGTTAAAAGGGGGGATTTTGCGTGTATGAAAAATCTTATTCCTTGAGTTAATAAACTTGAAACTTGACACAAATACTTATCTAAATCAATTATAAAGTTGGTAATATATTGTTTTTCTAAACTACCCCCTAAAGGTGGATTGGGGGTGTCAAAGTTTGAATGGAAGAATTTTAACGCGCGGTCTGATTAACTCGAAACTCAGCATTTATGTCTAAAACCAAATATAAAGAATAACGTGTATCTGGGTTTGTCGAAAATCTACCCCTACAGGGGTAAAAGGGTAGACTGACTGACAAATCAACGCACAGCCGAAACTACTAGGACTAGGAACGTGAAATTTTGCACACGGCTTCTTTTTATAATGTAGGGGAGCACTAAGACGGGATTTTTGGAAATTCGATCTTTAAGGGGGTTAAAAGGGGGGGTTTGTTTGTATGAAAAATCTTATTCCTTGAGTTAATAAACTTGAAACTTGGCACAAATGCTTATCTAAGTAAATTATAAAGTTGGTAATATATTGTTTTTCTAACCTACCCCCTAAAGGTCCCCCCCGAGTGGGTTCCCGCATTGTCGTTGCGGGGGGGCTCAGTAACCGTGGATTCCGGCCACGGTGAAGCCAAGAGGAACCCAAAGGTGGGGCCGCTCGTCAGGGCTTTTTTTTGCCTTCAAGCCATTGACGTAGCGGCCAAAAAGTAGGTTGCGGTGAGGTGCACTGCAACTGAGGTGGGCCGCGATGTCGAATGGGAGGCATCGCGGCTGAGGGTTACGGGCTGCGGTAGAGGAGGAGTGCCGGTGCTTCGGAGCAGCGCTCTTCCCTTCCGTGGCCTGGACGGGGCCGCCACCGTTTGATGGCGGACGCGGTGGGGCCGCAGAGGAAGAGGAGTGTCGATATAGCGCCAGCCGCTCTCCCTATCCCCTGCGGCCGAAAAGTGGTACACGGGACGGCGCGTTGTGTTCCACACGCGCGCCGTCAAAGATGTCAGCAACCACTGGTGGGGTCCGCAAAGGCCGATGCCTGCCAGGGGTGCGGGTTTGTTCGAAAGAGATACCACAGCCCCTGGCTTAAGGGCTACTGAAGAAACACGGGTGGGTTTTAGTCAGTAAAAGTCTGACACGCCCTCCTGCTCCACCCAGAGCGGGAGAAGTTATTTGATGATTTCCCACCCAAAAAAAAAAAAAACCCCTAAAGGTGGATTGGGGGTGTCAACGTTTGTATGGAAGAATTTTAACCTTAGTATTTATGTCTAAAACCAAATTTAAAGAATCACGTGTATCAGGGTTCTTCGAAAATCTACCCCTAAAGAGGTAAAAAAGAGTAGTTCATTTTACAAGGGATGATTTTACTGCGTGTCTTGATTAACTCTAAAATTGGTAAAAATAACCTATACGTCAAACAATGTAAAAGAAACGAAAGACTTAAAAAAAAACTTTTAGGGTGAAAAGGCGGATATAGTTTGTTTAAAGAGTTTTCTGTGGAGAGGTAAATAATATACACATATCTGAGCCATATTAATATTAGGTCTTTACCTATGAAATTGCCGTTCTGCAGTACTGGCCATTTCAAATCAAAATAATTTTTGTTTGGCTAAGAATTCTAATTTCAAATTAATTTAATTTTAAAAACATGTTTTTTTTTTCTAAAAGTAGTCATTTCTTTATTGATTAGTGTTACATTTTCATCGCATTTCAATCTTTTTCGTCATCATGGATACGTCAAAAATTCGAGTAATTATGGAATATGAGTAGGTACCGTCGTGGCAGCAACGCGGCACAAGCGGCACGCAACATCAACGACGTTTACGGAGCTAACACTACAAACCAACGCACCACCTGTTATTGGTTTGCTCGCTTCCGTTCTGGAAATTTCGACCTGAAAAATGAACCTCGCGGTCGTCCGAAGACTTTGGTCGACAATGACGAATTAAAGGCGATTGTGGAAGCTGATGATACACAATCTACGGCTGAATTAGCAGCAGCTTTCGACGTTAGCGTCAAAACAATATTGGTCCATTTGCGTCAAATTGGCAAGGTAAAAAAGCTTGACAAATGGGTGCCCCACGAACTCAATGATCGCCAGCGCGAAGTACGCGTCGAGACGTGCCTTGCACTGCTCAACAGACACACAAATGAAGGAATTTTGAACCGCATTGTTACCTGCGATGAAAAATGGATTCTGTTTGATAACCGTAAGCGCTCAGCAAGTTGGTTGGATCCTGGTTCAGCACCTAAACAATGCCCTAAACGAAAACTTACCCCTAGAAAAGTGATGGTCACTGTTTGGTGGTCTAGCGCCGGTGTGATTCATCACAGCTTCTTACCAAACGGGGTGAGCATTACTGCAGATGTGTACTGTGAAGAACTGAACACAATGATGGAGAAGCTGGCGCATCTCCAACCAGTATTGGTCAATCGCTCGTCTCCGCTGCTCCTGCACGACAACGCGCGACCTCATACTGCACAGCAGACGGTCTCCAAGTTGCAAGAACTGGGGTTGGAAGCTCTCCGTCATCCGCCCTACTCACCAGACCTTGCGCCTACAGACTACTACTTTTTCCAGAATTTGGATAACTTCTTGGCGGGAAAAAAATTTAATACCCGAAAGGCAGTACAAAATGCCTTTGAAGAATTTGTTGCCTCCCGTCCAGCTGATTTCTTTAAGAAGGGCATCAATAAACTGCCACTGCGATGGCAAAGATGCATTGATTGCATGGGTGATTACTTCGATTAATACAAATAAAAAATTCATGAAAAAAATTCGTTTAAATTTTATCATACAAAACGGCAATTTCATAGGTAAAGACCTATTATAAACCTAAAACTTGCTGAGGTGGTTTTGTGTGAAGGATAGTGATCACATCACTTTATATTGTTGACGTCAGAAGAGAAATATTTATCCTACTAATATTATAAATGTGAAAGTTTGTGAAGATGTTTGGATCTGTCAGGGGTGCGGGTTGTTCGAAAGAGATACCACCACCCCTGGCACACAGGTTACTGAGGGAACACGTGGGTTTTAGTCAGTAAAAGTTTGACGCGCCCTCCTGCTCCACCCAGAGCGGGAGAAGTTATTTGATGACTTCCCACCCAAAAAATATAAATATGTTTGATGTTTGTTACTCAATTACGCAAAAACAACTCAACAGATTTGGATGAAATTTGGCACACAGATAGATTATAACCTAGATTAACACATAGAATACTTTTTATCCCGGTGGTACGTTCCCGCGGGATACTTTCCGATTTACACGCGGGCGAAGCCGCGGGCGGAAGCTAGTAAATAATATAATTTAAAGTAGGGTTTCTTACCCAGAGAAAGCCATCCAAGCATAAACGATTTTTAGCTTCACAATGAAACTTAGCTATTTATTTCATCAAAGTATTTTTATTAATCCATAAAAATTTAATATAATACAATAAATGTTACACAATTTCAAGGAAAAACTCATATCAATAATCAAGTTGGTAATCAAAATAAATACAATACATTATTTTCTGTTTTTAATGGTTTAATTTATAATTTACAATTATGCCGTGCTCGTATGCTCGTGATGGTTCAGTAGCTCCTCAACCTCGGGGCATAGGAACCAAGGTTGAGGCATGCACGAGGTTGAGGGATCAAACACAGCAAAATACCTATGTGATATTTTCAATTTAAATGTGATGTCTCTCTTCGTTTATCTTTGAAATTATTGAAATCGTGAGGTTCCCGCACGATTTTAATTATATCTAAATCTGGTACTTATCTCCAAATCTATGCAAATAAGTAAAAATTAAGTGTTTGTTTGCATTCGCGTTTCATTAATTACAAATGGAAGTATTTATACTGTTTATGGTACTTATAACAAAAGAAAAACCTTTTTTAAAATGTTTATCTGGCTGTTAATTCCAGCATATTTTTTGAAATAACAAAACTTATTTTGACGGGACTTTCACTGGCAGATACTCGTAGCTGGGCCCTAATTCACTATGACCACAGCCATTCCTTACTTCGAAACCACGTCAATTCCTTAAATCACACAAGACATCTGCTAATATCGTATTATTAATATCGACGAATTGTCTTGGAACCTACAGAATATGTTATTTCGATGCCTTACCGTTACATTGGTTTCTAAAAAACACGATTTTTACGTAGTTTGAACGTAGTAAGATTCCGCGGGGAATCATTATAACCACACAGAATTGGGAACCTGATTTTATAAGGAGGATTATGCTACTTTTTGTCCTGGTATCACGTTTTCGTGGGATAATTTCCGATATTTACTCGGGCGAAACTAGTAATAAATAAAAGTCAGAATTCTCCAGTTCTAGAGCAAGCGTGGTGATATCGTGCTTTCTCCGCATGAGAAGAGGCTTTGCCCTGCAGTAACACAATAGGCTCGTGTTTTAAATGGTTCAAATATTTATTGAACACATTTCTAATTGCCTCACCACAACACCGTATTACAATTGTTTAAAAAGCCATTATTGCAGAAGAATATCACTAATCCGGCACTATTAAAAACCAGAGGGTGCCGGATTATTGGAATGTTCGGATTATTGGGTTACATAGAAAAAATCATAATAAATAAAATATGTAATTTCTTAAAGAGAATATCATATTAATGTTCTAAACATCTTTTTTTACTGTAACATAATCAAATCAAAATATTTTATTTTACATAAAACCTGCATGGGCACTTCTGTAACGTCAGAAGCTTGGTGTATGGTTCTAAATTGGCGCTTCCTATGGAGAAGAGCCGGCAAGAAACTCCACGGTTTCTCCTTAAAAATATTTGGTTTCAACAATGTTTTCAAATTACAGTGATAAAAGGTATGGGAGGACAGTGCAGGCCTGTCAATAAGTATTGGTACTTAGAGGAATGAAAATACAGAATAGAAAATCGTCTACAAATCTAGTCTGTAAAGAATTATAAACTTTCCATTGCTAAGTTCTGTAACCGACTTTGGCAACTTGTTATAGAAGCGGTTACTGTTTATGTGATGATTATGATTATGTGATGTAATGACTTGCTAGTTTTAGTAAATCCAAATTTTGGTATCACAATTTCATCTTTACTACGTGTATTAAGATTATGGAAATCGCATCTTTTTTTTTTAAAGACCTAACATATCTCACAACTAAATAATTACATAGTTTTAAAAGAATCCTTGATAATGGACTTGTAGTCCTTGTTTGAAAACCTTTTACGTGAGTGGACGATGCCGGATTATTGGACGTATCGGTCTATTGAAGTGCCGGATTAGTAAGATTCTGCTGTATATGTAAAGATCAACTAATTTAAAACTGAACGCCCCTCAATTTTCTATAAAAGTTACTTTTAAAGAGCAACGTTTACAAGAAGTGCTATTGGACAACAACGGATAAGATTTTTTTTTTGTAAAAGCCGCAAAAGTTATGGAAAGTTACTAAATGTCATCATATTGCAAAATGTTGCACCACAAAAAGTAACTTCGGTGTGAATGCACCTAATACAAACATTTGAAGTGTGTAGTTTAAAAGTTGGCTTATCTCTACCTATGTAAGAAGATTGACGATTGACGTGAGTTATAGAATATTTCAGCTGGTATATTTTTTGTAGTAAGATCCTAATATTGTATCATATAAAAAAAAGCCTTTTATTCTACCATATAAAATTACACTTCACATATTAATACTGCGTAATTATCATTAAAATTGTTGTTTATAAAAAGTTAAATCAAATTAAAATTTACATTGGTTAATTCATAATATTAAGTTCTAATAAAATATGGAAGGATTAAAATATTAACTAGTATAGCATGCACTTAAAATTATTTATATATGGAAGTCGCCTCTGCGGCGTAGCCCTCCCCCAACTTTTTCCATTTTTCCCTATCTCTAGCTTGTCTCCTCCAGTCTGGTCCACATCTTTCCTTAAATATGTCTTCCCAGCGTTTCCACGGCCTTCCTCGTTTTCTTTTTACATCTCTAGGTACCCATTCTATGACTTTCTTTGTCCACTTTCGTATTCCATTCTACAGATGTGTCCTGCCAATTTCCATTTCAGACTTCTTATTCTCTCCACTATGTCAGTTATTTTAGTTTTTTCCTAATTTCCTCATTTGTAATTCTGTCGGATAATTTAATACCCAACATGCTTCTCTTCATTTTTCTCTGCATTACTCCGAGTTTGTGTTCTTATTTTACCCGTAGAGACCAAGATTGGCAACCATATGTTTCATAATTCAACCATAATTATTATATTCCCACTGAGGAGACACCGTCCTCCTCTCAGTGAGAGTGACTGGGCCGTAATCTACCACGCAGGCCCAGTGTGGGTTGGTAGATGTCCCATGTCTTCAAATTTTTATGTAATTGTTTTGAGAGCAGTGGTGATAAAATTATTTACACTAAATAAAGCGCCTGCCCGGATTCGAACCCAATAATACAATTCGTAAGTCAGGACCACTGCTCTGCTGACGTTGTTCGTAATTTACCAATATTGTTATCTAAGACTAATTAAATTAAGTATCTTGCCAGATGTGACTGATAACATAGGGAAGGATGGAAGGAGAAATTTACCAACCCAAGGTTTTTATACTCCATTTATAACTCTGTTTCCCTATCGAGAATGGACCTTGGTGACTGGTGCAATCCGGAATTGATAAGTTACTTTTAATTTTATGCGTCTGACGTAAACGTATCCTAAATTGACGCACAAACCACCGATAAACGTATCCAATCTGCAATAAATGTTGTCGGAAACACACATTATGCCTACTTCGCGGTCAAATACATTTTTTTTTTTTTTAATATCAATTGGTTGGCTGTTGCAGGTAGTTCCTTTGCCAGGAAACCCCGAGAAGGTTATTCCGTAGTTAAAAGGTAATAATTAAGATTGTCGCATTCAGTAGGTAGACGCACCTGTGCCTTGGTTTAGTTAGTACAATGCAGAGCTCGAGTGGAGTCGCCCTGAACAGAGCACTTTTGGTGACTCTTAGGTGAGAACGAAGTGACTTGTGTTTTTTTTTTTTGATTTTTGAAGTGCGTTGTTTTATAAGTGGATCGTTATGGTAACGCGCGGGAAATTTTGTGAATTTAAGTGTGGAAGTTGAATTTGTGTTTTGTTATGTTAATAGGAACCTTGAACGTATTTGTGTTTATCAATTTTTGTTTTCTTTACAAAAAGTGCCAGCAAACTAATCGAATTATCTCGGTGTCCGTTTGTTACGCACTCTTATTAATCGACCTAGTTATTTGAAAACATCGATGAAAGTGCGATAGCCGAACTGAACGCGTAAATAATAAAAGGTGTAATTCACCTTTTATTGTCATACTGGTACTTTAAAAATAAATTGGGATACTTTTAGACATTTATTCAATGTTATCGTGCAGGGTGTCAAATGAAAGCAAGTAAATATATATTGATTAATTGTGATGGATTTCATAAATCATTTGCAGATGAAAAAAAGAAGAAGCGTAAACGCAAAATAATCTTCTTTTTTTTTCATTCTTCTTTTAAAAGGTGGGGTTGTTTTAGTATCAACCTATATTGAACTGCATTGGAGCTCTCAATACGACTTTGTCTTTGTTACTAAGCCTAACCTTGAACATCAGATAAATCAGAACCATTATTATTTCATTTTATATTTTTATTAAATGTACGTTTTTATTGATTGTTTTATCTTGCCATGACAGAGACTATAAGTGTTTTAAACTAATTTATTGTCAACAAAAAATAGGCAGTAACTGATCCTTTTCTTAGCAATTTTTTTTAAAGAACGCTGCATTAACATTTTTTTTAACTACTTTTTACGATTACAAGGTCAAATTAAATGAGCATTCAAAACTTCGCAGACATGTCGAGAAAAAAAAAAAAAAAACATTTGTGTTTTTATTTTGGTCAATGACCTCATGTAGTCCTAGTCTAGTTTGTTGAAATAAAAAAAATAGCATTAAAAAAAAAAAACTTGTTTCTGGTGTAACCTATACTCGGACGTAAAAATACGGATTTTGTAAACTGATCCCTACTTACTCGTAATATAATAAATGCGAAAGTAACTCTATCTGTCTGTTATGCTTTCACGCCTAAACTGCTGTACTGTTCGTCATGAAATTTGGCTGAGATATGGAGAAGGACATAAGGCTACTTTTTTACGCAATAAGTGACATTCATGCGGTCGCAGACCACAAAAAACAGATCCTCAAAAAAAAACACAGAATATTTTATCATTTTAAGATAGGCACCAATACCCATCTCGTTAGCGGAATTTTAATAGCTTATTACATTTGACCCAGTTTATTTATATTTTATTGTTCAGCTTGCTACAGTTTGCAAGTGGGAGCCTAGGAGTGAACTCTGGGGTAAGCAATTACTCTTTCCCGGATGACTTCATATTCGGGGTTGCGTCGGCTGCATTTCAAATTGAAGGAGCATGGAACGAAGGAGGTAAAATTATGTTTTCATATATTTAGTATGTAATGTGGGGGCTTGTGGCTTAGTAATAAAATGCCGCACGGGTGGATCGATCAGGTTAAGTTACGCTTGACGCGGTTTGTCCGTGGATGGGTGACCATTTACATACCAAGACCCTCCGTGCCTCGGACAGCACGTTAAGCCGTTGGTCCCGGCTGCCATTTGTAGATCTTTGAGAGTCGTTACGGATCGTCAGAAACCCGACAGTCAGTCTTAACAAGGGTATCGTATTACCCAGTATCTAACTTGTGGAGGTCAGATAAGCAGTCGCTCCATGTAAAATACTGGTATTTAGCTGCATACGGTTAGACTAAAAGCCAACCCCAAAATAGATGGGAAAAGGCTAGACAGAGCTCAGTATGTAATTCTTTTACTACTTCATTTTGCGGTTTTTTTTTTTTTTTCATTACATCACTCCTGTAATCCCCGAAGACAATCTTAGGCAGAGGTGTACCTATAGACTTTTTTTTGACGGTGGTAAATCATCAAATAACTTCTCCCAGTCTTAGGTGCAGCGGGAGAGCGTGTCAGACTTTTACTGCTTTTACTTTAACAACCCGCACCCCAGACAGGCATCGGTCCTTGCGGACCCCATCAGTTGATGCTGGCATCTCTTTGCGGCGCGCGTGGAATACAACGCGCCGTCGACCCGGGGTTGGTCCTTACCGGACAGCGAGCTACCCATTACTCGCCATCCGCAAGCCTACGCCTACGGTGGCCAGGAATCAACCTGGGATTCCCGACGCCCAAGGCTTCTCCTTCCGTGACGAAGGCCATGAGGGCGCATATACTGCCTCTCCCTCACGTGCGTCGCCTCCCTCTTCGCAAACATTAGGGCCGGACTCGAAAGATCACCGCTGCCTATCGCCTCCACAAGGAAGGTGTACCTAGAGACCACCTGCGTTACGCCAGTTCTGGCTTAAGTCCCATGTAATAGGGAGCAAGCCTATTGCCACCAACCGTGCCCTAATCCAGAATCTGGGCTGCTAATGAGAAATTCTTAATGGAAAATTGAATAGTACCTACTTTCTCCGACCTGGGAATTCAACCCAGGACCTCTTATTTATATTTTATTCTTAGATGACAGGATGTATTTAGATAGTAACGAATTATACTGGACTAGCAGCGTTCCGTGGTTTCACCCGCTTAGTTCCCGTTCCCGTGGGAATAAGGGGATAAAATATAGCCTATGTCACCCGGAGATATTGTAGCTTCCCAACGGTGTAATAATTTTTCAAATCGGTTCAGTAGTTTCGGAGCCTATTCAATGCAAACCAAAAAACAATCAAATCTTTCCTCTTTATAATATTAGTTTTAATCAGGTACTATTATTATCGTGGGGGCTTCCGCACAGCTACCTAAAAGCATTGTGGTCAGAGTAGATACGAATTTATAGCTACCTAAGTCAAGTAAAGTAAATGATTGCATGTAGTTTTGTCCAGCTACTCACCTAAACAAAATACCTGCTATTTAGTTTAGGTAAGCAGCTGGACAAAATTGCTTCCAGAATCAACTGGACAGATTAAATATCTCCAAGCTATTTGAAACTAACGCATCAGCTTATAGCTAATAAGCTTGAAAATCATCCCACGGGAACGTATTACAGGGATAAAAAGTAAATAAACTATAATATGTGCCAAGTTACAGCCCAATCCGTTTGGCCGTTTCCCTCTCACAGTAAAGAGGTCCATGTTCTAGAAAGGTAACTGTATAAGCTGATGAATATGCTAAGGGATAATCTAAATATTTTTCCGCAGGCAAAGGTGAAAGTATGTGGGATACATACATCCACAACCATCCAAATTATACCGTGGACCGATCAAACGGAGATGTTGCAGCTGACTCTTACCACCGATTCATGGATGACATTGAAATGATAAAAAGTATGGGCATTAAGTACTATAGATTGTCCATTTCGTGGCCCAGGTAAGAATTTTATTAAATTCAGGAATGAAATGTCTGAAGTGCAGGATAAAAAAGGCATGTCGTATGAATTAAAACCTCACAATATCGAGGGTTATCTGTTCAAAGAATCCAATTAAAAACATTATGAATATACTGTTTTCGAATAAATTTTAATTATTACGAATAAGTAAAAACGCTTAAGTCGTTTGAACTGTATCAAAAGTTTATAAAATGAAAGAAAGTAGGATTCAGAGTTTAACGTTCGAAATTAAAATCCCGTTATGTTATACTGAGACCTACGTTGTCTAGATTAATGCCTACTAGAAACTTCTTCTCAAACAGCGGAAATGAACTAGGTTTTGCCTGTGGCTTCTTTCGCGTGAAGCTCGAATATTATCCCACGAGAACGAACTTTCGGAATAAAATTAACATCCCATTTGTTAATCCAGATTATAAGCCATGTGTGCATAATTTTGTAGAATTCCATTCGACCGATTTTGTGTGATTGAGTAACAAACATTCAAATATCGAATCATCTGAGCATCCAAAATTTACATACAAAATATTAGTAGCAAGTAGGATATTTGTGGACTATTCTATTCTATTTTAATAAAGCCACAAATAACCGTTATTTAATTAAAAGTTTATTGATCTTTACCAAAAATTCCGTGACGTTCACTATTCAAGATCTCCTAATGATTAATAAAATTAAATGTTTTAAAACATATACCATATTTATAGTAAAATGTTATTTAAGAAATTAGCATTTAGATAGATGAGTTTAGAGGTCCAATGATGATAGAAACTTTGCACTTTGATCCTTTTCAATTTAAATTGCCAATTAGCTTATGTTTGTCCACATGCAGCCTTGCCGATATTCTTTAATTAATGTTTAGATTTTTTGTGTTGACGTAAAAGATTTATGATTGCGAATAATTACATTAATTACCTTATGTTTTGACATCAATAATAAAACGTTATATTTCTCGCAGTTCTTGCGTTGGATATTGACCTGTGGGAGAGCGGACTTGTCTCGCAAAACGGTGAAGGCTAACATAGTGAGGAAACCGGCCTGTCATAAAATCAAACATTTGAAGTCATGTGACATTTATGAACTTGAACTGGGCCCGCGTGGTAGCTGCCCACTCCGTCTCGAAGAGTGGAGGCCTGTGTCACGGCAGTGGAAATATAATTGGATGATTATGCTTGCCAAGTGCTTGTGGTGGCGGTGGCGGTGGTCGCGGCTGCGACTTACGAGTTGTAACCCCGACAGGCGCTTTACTTTGTATAAATGATTTCATCACCACTGCTCTCAAAACGGTGAAGGAAAACATGGTGAGAAACCGGCATGTCCTAGAACCAAAAAATCGAAGACATGTGACATCTACCAACCCGCACTGGGCCCGCGTGGTGGATTACGGCCCAATCCCTCTCGACGAGAGGAGGCCTGTGTCCCAGCAGTGGGAACATTATAGGCCAATGAGGTTATTTATGATGATTATGCTTGCCTTGACCCACAGCTTTAGTTACCTACTTGTCAGTGAGGTTCCCCAGTCAGTTTAATTTGACTCAGTGTTTCATTTTCAATAAGAATCTTTTCTGTAGGTCCTAATATCTAGTTGTCCACTGTATTTTCATGAAACCATAACTCCTGATAGAATACACCCATGCAAAAGAAATGAATACCAAAAATATTACAAGAAATGTATGTTTCACAGGTTACTTCCAAACGGTATGGACAACAAAATAAGCCAAGAAGGAATGAAGTACTATCGTACATTGTTTGAGGAACTCCTGAAAGCCAACATCACTCCTGTAGTAACGTTATTCCACTGGGACATGCCAACGCCACTCATGGACCTCGGTGGCTGGACTAACCCAAAAATCGTGGATTATTTTGAGGACTACGCGCGAGTTGTATTCAATCTGTATGGTGATATAATCAAAATGTGGACAACGATAAATGAACCTCATCAACAATGTTATAATGTAAGTACACGGGTTTATTCAATTAGAATAGCCAAGGGGCTATCAGAACTTAGATGTTGAATCAAAATTATTTATCTAATGCCGAGGGAATTACGAATATTTGCGATGGTAAGTAATTTTTCATTCGTTTCCTTTAGAAATCTGCACCCTAATTGCGTAACTCACGATTGATCATAATTGGTTTCATCTTCACAGTTAAACAATATTCATTGCGTTATTTATGTTGTCGAACAGACACATTTTTCGAACATATGAAGCAATGTTTTAACAATCCGTTTCAAAACGATACAGATTATGATGAATCGTGAGTTACGCAATTAGGGTGCAGAGTTTGATTATGTACTGTCAATTAAAAAAAAAACCGGTCAAGTATGTGTTTGGCCACGCACAATGAAGGGTCCTGTAGTTGGGATAATTTATCCCAAAATAAAAAAACTTGACATTGTAGTCGAAAAACATGTTAACCCATACATTCCAACCGCAAATGTAAATTGTAAGTACTCACAATATTGAGAGATTTACCATGTTAATTTAGGGTCATAAAAATCTCATAGGTTCCAGAATATAACATGGGTATGGAATATTATTTTATGTATATTTTCGAACATTTTGAGTCTGTAATTTCGGAGATATGGGTTGGAATGTTAAATTTTCTTAAACAACTTTAAAACGTTAATTTAAAATTATTAAATCAATTGAGAACTTCACAGCAAGGCATTCCATTTTATGTGCCACACTGATTTGCTTTGGCTCTCAAAAGTGACCCTATTAATCAAAATTTATTTGTTTAAATCACACGTCCATTTGGGTCGCAAAAATGCGTGCCAATTTCAACAAAATCAGACTATTAGATTCGGAGTAAATTGGCTGTGACAGACGGACAGACATACAGACAAATACATGAGTGAACTCTAATGAAATATACAAATAGGTAGGTTGATTAAATAAAGTTGATTTCAGATAAACTGTTTCTACTAACGGTATTATAAATGCATGTAAATAATTATTTAAATTTCAGATTTCATACTTTGACTACTTACTATAATAAAATAATTAAGTCAATGATCATTCACATAAGACTTTTTTATTCATGAATACTGATGTTTGCTCAAGAATAAAAATCTTCAAAATTTTAATTGTCCTTGGCCTTGGCCTTTGGCTATGCCTTTCATTATTTCCTTAATCAGTATCTCTGCTCTAGGGTTATGGTCGTAAATACTTCGTACCAACATTAATGTCAGGTGGAATCGGTGACCATTTATGTACTCACTACACTTTGCTCTCTCATGCTCGGGTTTACCGAATGTATGAAAAGGAATTTAAACCCTATCAGAAAGGTACTGTGATATTTATTACTTTGATCTATCTTTGACCCCAGGGTTATGGGCGTAATCACTTCGTACCAGCATTAAGGTCAGGTGGAGTCGGTGACCATTTATGCACCCACCACACTTTACTATCTCATGCTCGAGTTTACCGCATGTATGAAAAGGAATTTAAACCCTATCAGAAAGGTATTCCGATTTACTTTACTTTGAATGCTTCATATTAATTCACTTTCTTTATCATCGTTGCATTGTTTCGTAATAATCTGTTATAATCTGTCATCTAATGTTTTATTCACTGTCTTATCCTTTATTACTTACAATATCATCTCCTAGTATTATAAATTGCATTAATTGGATGACATTGTTGTTTTTAATTAACTGTCTGAGATAAATTTTATCATCGCTGTCACTTAACCCTTGAGCCAGTTAAGGGTTCTCATGGAAACAATGGAGAAATCATTTTCAATTACGTTTGTTTTTCAGGGAAAATGTCTATAACGCTAGATGCATTTTGGGCTGATCCTAAAGACCCGAATAGTCCTGAGGATGTTCAGGCTGCAGAAGATTATCTTCAGATGCATGTGGGTTCATTTAATTATTTTGAGGACCATGATTTTAATGTACAAACACAAATTCATTTAATAATTATTATTATGATGTAAGTGGACAATGGGCGAGGGGCGAAACATGTTAATTTTGTGTCCCAAAATCCCTTTGCTTTTGACTTCTTTATGCACATAATAAATTATTTCCAATGATATACAAGTTAATGAGTTTTTTAAACTTGATGACACACAAAATGATGCACCGATATTTTCAGTCAGGTCGGAACGATCATGTTTTGTTTTATTTTTCCAGTTGGCAATATATGCCCATCCAATATATTCTGATGTCGGCGACTACCCTAGTTTTGTTCGTGAACGGATTAACAACATGAGTTTTCATCAAGGGTTCTCGCGGTCACGTCTCCCATATTTTTCTGAAGCAGAGGTTTGTATAATATGTATGAGAATACAAATAATAACATGACAATCTTGGTTAATTGTGGCAATTTGGTGTCTACAACATTCTTCTTTGGAATGCGTAAATCTACTAGAAAAAATCCCAGAAATATTTTTCCCGTGCATATGTACTAACGATACTCGGAATCCAAAGGGCAGTATGGCAGTTGATTCTTCGAATAAAATGATTATAGGAAAAAACAATATTCTATCCTTTTTATTTCAGCTTAAAGCACTTCAAGGCAGCGCAGATTTCTTCGCTCTCAACCATTACACAACCTTTTTGATGACTCCTTCTTCATTGGAGCCAGATTGGCAGGTCCCCTCGTGGGACCAGGATACTGGCGTTAGGATGGAGCAGAATCTAAGCTGGCCCAGACCTGGAGCTGAATGGTTAACGGTAAGCTTGAATAAACCTGGGCCGTCCAGAAACGCATTGGGTTGACGAAATCATCCAAGTCGATGCTTGGATGAGGGATGTACTACGAAACTGGGACCTATGGCAGAAGAAAAAGGAGACCTATACCCAGCTATATTACGAGCTGAAGAGATCATTAAGTTTAAGTCTGATTAAATTAATTTGAGTAATGAGAGGGTCCAATGTAGTACACAATGGTTCGCATAATAATGTAAAATGGTGCGTTGTCTTTCCTTTTTCGAACTTTATATTGACTTGTTCTTAAGTACTGATTTTCGACCAAAAGCAAAGTAAGTTCAACGAGTCAGGTCTACATAATATCAATAAAATATGTAAAATTATTTACTATGCATGGCTATGCTCGGAGTTTCCCTACGCGATCGAATCAGAAATGAAGAGATCCGCAGGAGAACCAAGGCAACCGACATAGCCCGAAGAATTGCAAAACTTAAGTGGCAGTGGGCAGGGCACATTGCTCGCAGAACAGATGGCCGATGGGGCCGAAAGGTTCTGGACTGGCGACCGCGTACCGGAAGACGTAGAGTGGGAAGGCCTCCCACAAGGTGGACCGATGACCTTGTGAAGGCCGCGGGTATCCGCTGGATGTGGGAAGCACAAGACCGGTCGAAGAGGAGGAGCCTGGGGGAGGCCTATGTCCAGTAGTCGGCGTCTTTCGGCTGAAGTGATGATGTAAAATTACAGCTACTCAACTCTAGGTCGACAACTGGCTTCTTAAGCGAGTTCATATCAATCAACTCAGCCTATCGTAGTTTTCTTACTTAGCAAGCTATGTTGGTAACTCCGAAAACCATAACTCCGGTTATTAGACGGTTTTATTTAGTTTTTAGGGTTCCGTACCTCTAAAGGAAAAAACGGAACCCTTATAAGATCACTTTGTTGTCCGTCCGTCCGTCCGTCCGTCCGTCCGTCCGTCCGTCCGTCCGTCCGTCCGTCTGTCAAGACCGTTTTTCTCAGGAACGCGTGGAGGTATCAAACTGAAATTTCTATATGATACTTAGTTCTACTGTCCCTGGAAGCTGTAGAAAAATCAACCTTCTAAGTCAACGCAATCAAAAGATACAGCCATTTAGGCTGCAAAATTCCGCAAATTTTCGAAACTCGCACGGGAATCAAAACCTACAGGGTACTTCCCGTGAACTTAGAATCTTGAAATTTTGTACGAAGTCACGTCTTATAGTACAGATATAGGAAAAATTACGAAAACCGAAAATTTTTAGTTTCGTCATATAAAAAAAAATATTTTTGACAATTTTGAACTTTTACTTATATACCCACAGGTTTGTACGGAACCCTCGGTGCGCGAGTCCAACTCGCACTTGACCGGTTTTTTTTTTTTCGGATAATTTTATTTCTGACTTAGATAGTGAGGCTGCTTGTCAAGGACGAGCATTTAAATAATAATAGTTGAGTGGAGACACCCATAACTATGTTTCTTGTTGAAAAAATAATATATCGGATTTACAATTAAATTTTGCTTCAAAATAACTTGAGCCCATTATGTTTAAACAACAATAGAATTATTATTCTTTGTACAGTAAATGCGTCAGACATTCAAACAAGACACTTGGCCTTTATTTAAACGATTATGAATTTATGTGAATCATAATCGTTTAACTTATGGTTATTTTTAAATCCCTTACTACGTTTCATAGTTATTATATCCGTCTTGCTTACTGTGATGTCATAAAATGGAGAATTGTAATACCTAACATTTATCTATATAAATAAAGAGAGAAGTCCTGACTGACTGACTGACTCATCAACGCCCAGCCCAAACCCTTGGACCTAGAAAGCTAAATTTTTGCACAGAGGTTTCCTTTATAATGTAGACAAGGAATAAAGAAGGATTTTTCGAAATTCAACCCCAAAGGGAGTTAAATAGGGGATGAAAGTTACGCGCGGGCGAAGCCACTGGCAAAAGCTAGTTTATTATAAATTTATCACTGACAAGACTGTAGTTGCTTAAAATAAATTCGTGTACATATCTAAAGCCGTTTATTCAAATTAGGCTGAGATTACTTGAGCTTGTTGAACGTCAACATAACATAAGACAGTCACCCAAAACCCCTCCCTTTAACATTTCCTAGTGTTTTATTTGGGAAGATGTGGCGCAACATACTCCCCATCGTAATAAAATATACAGCCGTCCTTTAACTAGAAAATAATTAACCCTCACTTGGTCAATTTTTACTTTTTAATAGAATGTACGAGCGTTCACAATTCTCTATCTTTTTGTGTAGCAAACATTTTTACAATTCAAATAGTTCCCAAGGGTTACCTATCATAACTTCGAAAATGTTTGACCGAATTTCATTTCACCTAAAACTTTTCAACTATTATCGTTTCGTCTTTTTTTTTTACTTCACCGAAGTCATGTCTGCCACTGGATCAGTTGACCTATTATCAATTCGATTTAAGGTGTGGTGAAAATATGGCAAATAAGTCATTTGGCTAATGAAAAAAGATTTTTTGAACGTTTCTCATTAGCCATAGTAAAAAGTTATTTTGTAAATCGGCAAAATATAGTTCTGCAAAATAGTACCTTTGATACTTCGATGATCTAAAAATATGTCAAATAATGCATAATTAGCAAAAAAGACGTCGGCCAATCGTTTTCGGTAAAATGAAATTCGAACAAAAATAATAATCGTAAAAGTGATCGGTTCCTGTTCCCAAGATATGAGAGTTTGTAGGCCGTTATCTGGAAATAATTCTTTAGGATAAACATAAAGAAATATCACTTGATGTGTCCTACAATCAGTAACTGGAAAGAATTCTTTAGGTTATCAGAAAGAAATATCAATTGATGTTTTCTACAATCAGTAACGTAAGTATTATAGTTTTTAAGAAATAACGATTCGCGCGTTTTTGCCATTTTCTTGGAAATAACTTTGATGCCTGTCTAGTTATAGGATGGCACTATAGTGGTACAGTATAGGTACTAATCCGATCAAAAACAAAACAACCACAAAATAAAAAATAAATGACATTTATGGCTCGCGGGCAGCTAAGCAGTATATGATGTCAGTGTCACACATAGCATAGAACCTTAAACTAGTTGAAGAAGTACATATATCTTTAACAGTTTTCTCGGCAACTTACAAAAAACTGCTTATTAGTACCTACTTACAAATTAAAGTTATTTCTGTGAATAAGGTACTCGTAGTATTATAGGTAATTAATAATTCGTATCTATGCATATTATATTGTGACCAGTATAAAAACAAGTTTAGTTTTATTGTTTCATTATCGAAGTGTTGTGAACACGGCTATTGAGATAAAATTACTTCTGGTTTTTTATTGATATGTCTAGTAGTAAATAAATAGTCGTACAATTGGCTTTATTAATTTATTTTAAATAACGTATAATAAAACCAAAAACCTAACAGCTTTAAGGTGACATTAGACGCTTCAGTTTTTCATTCGATATCTTTCACATAAAGTGGAACTGTCTGAATTTATAATGAAATCCAAAGTTCAAAGAATCGGCAGTTTTCAAGCATCAAAATTACATAAATCAGTCTCCCAAAACCCGTCCTGCACCTCGAAATAAAAGTTCTTCGAAATAAAAGTCAAAAATTAACTATTTAGTGGTTCGATCCAAAGATGTTCGATTTCGGAATTCAGCATCTGACTTGGGCTCTGAATATTTGAAAAATTAAATGAAATGAGGAGATAAACATTAATTTCTATGCAGTTTGGTCTGTGTCGTCTGCAACAGGAATGAAACAAAACTTAAAGTTCATTCGAGTGAAGATTCTGATAACAGTTTTAAGAAATTAAATAAAAATCGGCAAATTGAGTGTCGGACCACGCACATTGAAGGGTTCCGTAGTTGGGATGAATTTATCCCAAGAACAAACTTAACATTGTAGTTGAAAAACATGTTCCTTCATACATCGCTATACGTCATAGTATCCAACTGCAAATGTATGTTTATAATCGCATTTTTTTTTAAATGTGATAATACTACAAACTAATGATTTTCGGATTTATTCTTTTACTTGTACTGACCTATTTTAATGCCAAATTTCACGGTTCTAGGTCAACAGGAAGTAGGCACAATGTAAGCATTGATTTACTGGCAAGTGAGCAAAATAATCGATATTGACCATATTTTAATTTTTTTGTCTTAACTTACAACCTTTATTTTTATTAGAGCTCCCAGGGACCATATCCTACGTATTTCATATGAAAATCCACAAGATACCTTCACGCCTTTTTGAAACAAAGGGTCTAAACCGTCGGACAGACGGACGGTCAACGAATTGATCCTATAAGGGTTCCGCCTTCCTTTTGAGGTACAGAACCCTAAAAATACTTATAATGGTTTATTTTCTGCAGGTAAACCCCCCTGGCTTCCGCAAACTTATCAACTGGATCCAAAATAACTACAGAATACTCAAGGAAATCCCAATAATTATTACTGAAAACGGATTGTCTGACATGGGCCAAACAGAAGACTACGAGAGAGTTTCTTACTACAACGACTACCTCTACCAAGTACTGCTAGCTATACATGAAGACGGATGCAATGTTAAAGGATATTTTAGTTGGACCCTTATGGATGACTTCGAATGGATAGATGGTTATTCGTAAGTATTCGTAAGAGACGTTTTCAATTGCTACACTCACGTATAAATGCGCACTGCTTTGTCTATACTATACAGGGTAAGTTTTTATCCAGTGCGCAAATTGTAACCATGAATTCAGCATATCATTCTAGAACACCTAGCGCAGAAATTTTACGGTCCGTTTATACAAAAAAAATGAAACAGCTGTTTCATAGAAAAGTGCAATAGGTACCTACGCGGTCAAAATGTATGAGACAGCTGATTATTTATTTTTTTGTATATGCGGCGAAAAAATTCTGCGCTAGGGGGTTCTAGGATGATATATGCTGAATTCATGGTTACAATTCACGCACTGGATAAAAACTTTTCCTGTATACGTATAATGATATAAAGACGTAAAAAACGTTTGTACGTATGTATTTTAGCTTCCATAAAGTAATATCAAGTGTTATATGATATGAAATTTGAAATAGTTTTTATGTCAAATATATAGATAGCGACTGGTAATTAGTAACCGACATTTAAACACATGATTGTACTCATCATTATGAACAACTTTTACTGTGGGACCAAACTTGAAATCGCGAAAAAAATAAAAAAAACATCTGTTCCCTACATTTTGACGAGTTATGCGAACATAAATGTAGGGAGCAGCTGATTTTTTTTATAATATGATTGGATATTTAATAGTTAATGAATCACAAGAGTGGTTGTGATTGATGGACTTCTGATTGTGCGTTGTGCTTTACTTTGTATAAATAATTTCATCAACGTTGTCCTCGAAGCTTCGAAGGAAAACAACGTAAGAAACTAGTATGTCCTAGAACTAAAAATCGAAGATCGAGACATCTACCAACCCGCACTGAGTTTGAGTGGTATAGATTACAGCTCCCTCGAAGGGAGGAGGCTTATGTCCTAGCATTTGGAATATTAAGAGGCCGATTATGCTAAGAATCCCATAAGTTTTGACAATCAGTCTGCTAATTGTTGTGTTTGAAATCGGGTGATTTATCGGTTTTTATAACCAACACAGCATTCTTTAAAAATACTATTTTTTAGAGACTGGACATTGAGAAAACTTTGAAGGGTTACTCACAATGTTATCATTTGTAATTTTCCTTAACTGCGCATAAAATATTAAAGAAGAAAAAAATTTAATAAAAGCGGTCCGTTAACAATCTGTCCATACCGTATTGGCATGAATAATTATTACTAAACAAACAAACAATATGCATTCAATACCAGTTTTAGATAGTGGTGTTGGAATGCAAATTAATTTGAAAATTCCACTAGTCTAAATATTTGTGTTTACAAACTGCAGTGCAATGAATCTATTTGCAAAGCGTTCCAACACGGATTTTGTAATTAGTATAAATAATGGTTTCGTTTGCAACATTATGTAAAATAATTGTTTTTAAAAATTAATTTCAATGCTAATAGATGCATTATAGTAATTTGCAGTTTATTGAAGAAACCTACAATTACTGTTTTTTATTTAAAGTGGCTATCAAATCTATACCAATATATCAAAAAATCTTTCATCATTAGAATGCTACTTTATCCTTGAGTATGCTTGATTACTAGAAAAAATTGGGGACACGTGCGAAGGCGGGTTGTGCCCCCTTCATTTTAAGACCTACTGGGAAAAGTTCTTAGGGAGATAAAATAAGAACAATGACTGTGTATTTAAATAAGTTTTGTTATTATTTTCAGGGCAAAATTCGGCTTATTCAAGGTGGATTTCGATAGTCCAGAAAAAACACGTACGCCGAAGCTGTCTGCGCATAGCTATGGCAACATTGCGCGCACGCATCGTATTGATTTCGACTACATCAAACCACCTTTGGAGTTAAATAAATTACTACTCGAGTAGATTATTATGAGCCTGAAATAATTTATAAATATAGTGATAATCTAATTTATGTAGTAAAAATTAAGCAGCATTTATTATTGTTTCATTTTTTTTTTCAAAACATGTTCGGTATCATCATCACCTGCTTAGCCTTTTCCCAACAATGTTGGGGTCGGCTTCCAGTGTAACCAGATGCAGTTGTATATCCATATTTTACATGGAGCGACTGCCTATCTGACCTCCACAGCCCAGTTAGGTAATACCCTTTGGTAAGTCTGAGTGCTAGACTTTCGGGGTTCTGGTGACCCGTAACAGCTTTCCAACCATTTTCGGTGTTTTGCTGTTGAGATACTCCAATAAGATGTTTTTGCAACTAACAATTTAAACGTCTTTTCCAATGCCGTATTTAAGATCTATCTATGCTGGCTTAGGCTGAGCATGACTTCTTTTAGGGGAAAGCGCCAGAAATGTTCTAACGTATTTTACTATTTATAGGACGCATCAGGTTATTATGTTTGGCCGACCATAGTGCATTCCCCTTTAGTAAGTGATAGCTCTAAATCAGCAAAAGGTAGCGTAATATTTAAGTCAGATGGCCCAACGTGGCGACAGTCGATTGAACATCATCATCATCATTTCAGCCGAAAGACGTCCAAACTCAAACTCAAAGCATTTATTTCAATTAAACCATTTACAGACACTTTTGAATTGTCAAACAAAATCGAAGTTGAAGCTAGAGAGGTTAAGGGAGGCCGATGTCCACTGCTGGATATAGGCCTACCCTAAGCTCGGCCACTTCAACCGGTTCTGTGCTTCCCGCATCCAGCGGACTCCTGCGGCCCTCCAAGGTCATCGGTCCACGTTGTAGGAGGCCTTTCAACTTTACGTCTTCTGGTACGCGGTCGCCATTCCAGAGCCTTCTGGCCATTCGGCCATCTGTTCTGCGAGCAATTTGCCCAGCCCACTGCCACTTAAGTTTGGCATTTCTTCGGGCTATATCGGCCACCTTAGTTCTCCTACGGATCTCTTCATTCCTGATTCGATCACGTAAGTAAACTCCAATGTCGATGGAATAGTTTGATTAAATTGTTTGTTATAGTTGGCCGCTTTTTTTACTCCATTTAACTTTGGCGTTTTCTCACAGTTGCTCGCAGTAACGGCTACTCTGTCCAAATGGTTTATGTTACGTTAGAACTGTGACCCATGTCGCGAGAGCTGAACGGGCGAACCGATCGGTTCCGCAGCAACGGGCGCCGAGCGCTGCATTCTAGTTGGTCGCCTAAATTGCCTATAAAAGTCGACTTGCCCGAATCATCAACATAGCGATGCATTATGATCATCATCATCGTCATTTCAGGCGAAAGACGTCCACTGCTGGACATAGGCCTTCCCCAAAAGGGAGGTTTTGCCATAATCGCCTAGCTTGGGAGGTGGGTTGGCGATCGCAGGATGGTGGTAAAATGCATAGAGAACGCTGTTGCCCATTCTCTAGTAAGTCCCTTACCTTCTACGACACGCACGGGAAGAAATGGGATGGTGCTATTCTTTTAAGTCCGGCACCACACGGAACACATGCCAAATGCATTATGATAATGACAATAATTACAACTAAGTACCTACTTACCTACTTACGTAAAACGTATGATATATTTTGGAAATTAATTGCTCTTCAGTTCCCAAGCTATTATTTCTAAATGTGTGAAACTTTGAGATTCGAAAATTAGATATTAAACAAAGTACATATTACGAGTAGGTACCTATTATTACCTGTCACTTAAACGCCGAGATCGTCTATAACAACTACTTTGAGAATATTCTAGTAGTAATAGAAGAATATTAAAGTTGCAAGGGTATTATCATCTGCCTAGTCCGTCCGACCGTCTTCAAAAAAGGAGGAGGTTACACTATGTTCGACTGCATGTATGCTTTTTTGTATGATCACCGATTTCTCCATTTGTGGACCGATTCTCAAAATTCTTTTTTTTTTATTTGAAAGAGTATTCACAACTATGTAGAAGTCTACGGTGGAGGTCCGCCCGGCTTGGGCGGAGCACCGCCGCGCCGTGTCCTCGTGGAGACGATCAGCGGCGGCGATCTCTCGCGTCCGGCCCTGGTCCAAGCCATGGTAAGGAGCGAGAGTGCATGGGTAGCCGTCGCTTCCTTCAGCGAAGCAGTGATGCTTGCGAAGAGGGAGGCAGCGCACGTGAGCGAGAGGCAGTATATGCGCCCTCACGGCCGTAGCCTCCGCAGGAGACACCCTGGGCGTCGGGAAAACCAGGCTGATCCCCGGCCACCGTAGGTGTGGGTTTGCGGACGGTGAGTAATGGGTAGCTCGCTGTCCGGTTCAGACCAAGCCCAGGTCAACGGCGCGTTATGTTCCACGCGCGCCTCAAAGTGATGTCAGCACAAACTGAAGGGGCCCGCAAGGGCCGATGCCCGCCAGGGGTGCGAGTTGTTCGAAAGAGATACCGTAGCCCCTGGCACACAGGCTACTGAGGGAACACGGGTAGGTTTTAGTCAGTAAAAGTCTGACACGCCCTGCTGCTCCACCCAGAGCGGGAGAAGTTATTTGATGATTTCCCACCCAAAAAAAAAAAACAAGCATAGCACTTGCGCCACGAAATCACTTTCTGACCTATAATAAATAAATAAATCAATGGTGACAATAGCATTTTACTAAATATATTTTATTAATTTATTGGGGAAAGGTCTCTACACAATGGGTGCCTGAAGATTGACGACGAAAAGAGTTCCTGGAAGGACTTGGGCAAGCCCTTTGCCCAGCAATGGTGTCCCATTGCTGAGCAAAGGGCTTCCTTTCTTGCTTAGCCTATGTATAGGTTGCTAACTGCAAAAATTAATTACTACGAAATATAAACGTCAGAATAAAGTCTGGTATACCTACCCACATTTAAAATGCGTAGCCAAAGAGTAAGCAACGTCAAAATCAACATAATTTCTTTATTGAAAAATATAAATTAAAAATTTAAAAAACACTCGACCCTAAAACAGTAAAAAATTATTTATAGGCCTTTAAAGATGAAGGTAATATTTTGATCAAGGCATTGTCAAGTCGGGGGACGGCTAATGAAAATGCTAGGCCTCTGTTTAGCATTTTCATTGACCGTCCCCCGACTTGACAATGCCTTGATCAAAATATTACCTTCATCTTAAAAGGCCTATAAATATTATTATTTTTACGCTTTTAGGGTCGGGGGTTTTTAAATTTTTAATTTAATTTTTATTACCTGCTTTTTAAACTTAATGTCTCGCTCGCTTAAATCTGCGCATCGTTGCGTATTTTCCCCACAGTGTTTCAACAAGTTTGTTACTAATTTATCCTCATTCCTCGTCCTGATCACTATTTATCTATAATCTATTCATTGAGACCTTTTCAATGAGCCCAAACACGATACTTTTGCAGTTTGGTGGTGAGTAACTTGGGCACCCTGAAAATTCCAGGTGTTGTTCCAGCATTTCAAGGTTACTTTGTTCGTCTAATATCATTGAAGTAATAGAATATCAAATTTCGAGTTGATCAGACCCGTGGAAGATACTCAAATCCCTTCATCAACCAGAAAAGAGCTGATAATCTTCAAACGGCTGAACCGATTTTGATGAAACATGTTTAAGAACACTTCCGACTAATACACCTTTCAAACAAAAAAAACAACATCCAAATCGGTTCATTCGTTCGGGAGCTACGTTGCCTCAGACAGACACACACACACACGCACACACACACACACACACAGACACGTCAAACTTATAACGCCCCCTCGTTTTAATATTGTATATAATAACATTGTTTTTTTGGTGCCATCTTTGTACAAAACTTTAAATGACGCTGTCACGTACAATAAAAAATCCAAACAACTGTTAAGTCATGGTTTATGGAAATTCTAAAAAAAGTTTCTAATTTCTATGAAAAATTACAAAACCAGCTGATCGATTACGGCCCTCCACTTTCGGCTGTCGAATGATGATATTTTTTTAGAATAGAATAACGTTTGTTTTCTCCAGCATTACAGCTAGTAGTTTTGTTTTATTAACCCCCGACGCAAAAACGACGGGGTGTTATAAGTTTGACGTGTCTGTGTGTGTGTGTGTCTGTCTGAGGCAACGTAGCTCCCGAACGGATGAACCGATTTCGATTTTTTTGTTTGAAAGGTGTATTAGTCGCGAGTGTTCTTAGACATGTTTCATCAAAATCGGTTCAGCCGTTTGAAGATTATCAGCTCTTTTCTGGTCGATGAAGGGATTTGAGCATCTTCCACGGGTCTGATCAACTCGAAATTTTGTACTCTATTACTTTAATGATATTAGACGAACAAAGTAACATTGAGATGATGCTAGAGCAACACCTGGAATTTCCAGGATGCCCAAGTTACTCACCAACAAACAGCAAAAGTATCGTGTTTGGGCTCATTGAAAAGGTCTCAATGAATAGGTTATAGATAAATAGTGATCAGGACGAGGAATGAGGATAAATTAGTAACAAACTTCACTGTGGGAAAAATACGCAACGACGCGCAGATTTAAGCGAGCGAGACATTAAGTTTAAAAAGCAGGAAAATAAAAATTATATTAAAAATTTAAAAAACCCCCGACCATAACAAAAACTCTAAAAAGTAAAAATAATAATATTTATAGGTCTTTTAAGATGAAGGTAATATTTTGATCAAGGCATTGTCAAGTCGGGGGACGGTCAATGAAAATGCCAAACAGAGGCCTAGCATTCCTATCCTAGGAATCAGTTCCCGGCCACTGTAGGTGAGGGTTTGCGGATGGCTCGCTGTCCGGTTAGGACCAAGCCCGGGTCAACGGCGCGTTGTGTTCCACACGCGCCTCAAGGAGATATCAACACCAACTGGTGGGGTCCACAAGGGTCGATGCCTGCCAGGGGTGCGAGTTGTTCGAAAGTGATACCGTGGCGTCGTCTGGCACACAGGCAACTGAGGGAACACGGGTGGGTTTTAGTCAGTAAAAATCTGACACGCCCTCCTGCTCCACCCAGAGCTAGAGAAGATAGTTGATGATTTCCCACCCTCAATAAAAAAAAAAACCCTGTACGACTTAAAAACTTCCTTTTTTTGTCGATTCATTATTTCAGTCATAGAAAAAAAGGTAATTATGTAGTTTTTCCCTAGTGATAAAGCTACATTGTTTTAGTAATTAAAATAAAATATCTTTAGTGATAAATTAAACTGACCCCTGTCTTTAGTTTGCAAAATGCGGGCTTCAAGTGCAGTTATCTTTAATGGAGCCATGTTGGCAACTTTGAGGTGAGAAAATTGATTAATTAGCACATTGTAGACGATATTTTCAACGTGCATTACGCTTACCCTACCGCGTTATAGCAAAAAAAAATAAACCTTCTTTAGCCAAAAGTAAAACTTAATTACAAAGTGTTCTTTTATTTTCTAAAATAATAATAATTATAATGTTCATGTGGTGTGAAATCGATGTTTGTTTATTCTTAATCCAGCTTACTACAGTTAACAAGAGGAAGATATTTGGAAGCAGAAAGTAAAAACCCTTCTTTGCAGTCGGATAAAAAGAAAAGTTATTATTTTCCAAATGATTTCATGTTTGGAGTATCAACGGCAGCTTATCAAATTGAAGGAGCATGGAATGAAGGAGGTAAAAATGATTTTAAATTTTATTACTTTTCTTTTATTTAAATTTTGTGGCCGGGAAGTAAAAGGTTTAGAAATTGTATAAAAATTATTGATATATAGGCTAACACACATAAAATAATAATAAGTACTATGTACATAAATGAAAACAGAGAGAAAATAATCACAGGGCATCAAAAAATTCGCTCGCATGGGAAAAGTCCCCAAAAAGCTGGCAGCAGATTCTTCGGATTATTATTAGAATAGTAAGAAATATGTTTTGCCCACAGTCATTAAAGTTGTACCTTGTAGTTGTCTGCAAGGGCTTGACAAAAAAAAAATACGTCCAGATGACAAAGACTACAATAGTATACTGGCAACCAGATACTGTACGGTACGCGGACTTTGTTAACCTAGGTACATGAAGTGTTTGAAACCGACAACCACACAGTCATTTAAGAGTGACAAACAAAATGCTCTAGAAAACCAATATTTTCTTAAACTCCATGTACCAATTTAACAACTGTGTAGGTAATGTAATTGTTGTTGCAATACGATGGGTACCGGGTTGGGGGCGCAAAGTTACTTGAGTAAATTATGTTCATATGAATGTAACGCTTTCATATTATGGATTTAATTTACTTCCAGCAGGCTTAGCACGAGCACTGATTTGTCGACGGAAGAATAGACATGACTATTAAATAAATGATGTACAATAGGATAAGATAACTATGTTTTTCTATTCATTATCACAGTTATGCGTTCTAAACAAATCATGATTTTGTAGATAATCGTATATAATTTGTGGCCGTAGAGTAGAAAGTTTTGTTGTCAGTGTGATTTTGACAGTTTGGGAAGAAATATTCTTCTGATATAGTCTACATTTATAAGGACCTAGACAAATATCGTTAGAAACGAAAGACTAAATGACAAATTGTAGAAGGATATCTACGGTGCGATATAAAAATTTAGGAACGAAATGTCACTTCGTATTGAAAAAGCACTGTCTATTCTTCGTAGAAATACAAAGCGTCATGCTAAGCCCGTGTGTCGTACTCGCATCTACGCGCACATATCCATACGCGTATAAGAAAAAAACCACAAACTTAAAGGCACACAAATACAATAAAATAGGACGTTTCTGGACAAGATAAATTCATTAAATAATTGTAATTATTGCTGAAATAAACATTATAGAACTAGAATAAGAACATTAAGGAGTTATTGCTCTCAGTCTGTAATACCCAATAACATCAGTTAATTCTAAAGATAACGTATTTCTAGAGATTTTCATTTTACGGCTCTAGTTTAACGTTGAGCCACTAATAAACAAACAGTAACAATGTTCTACAGCAGAACTGTTTGGCCATAAAGATAATCATTTGCTTATTATCAATGCTTAGTACCTACGTTGAAATGCAATTAGACATCTAGGGAATCATAAAACAAGTAGTAGGACCAAAATTCTACATGATCTAGGTAAGTGTCAATCTATTTTAATAATCTACATTACAAAATTAAAGCTTTAGAAAAACTAGTCACCACAATGGTCAAAACTACGGAATTGAAAATTGAAGGTCACACTAGTCAAAAGAACGGAATTGTAAATACCTACGTATTTTCGATTCCGTTCTTACGTGTTACCATGCTTAAAATATTTTTGTTTTCAAATTAGTGTCACAAATTAGTCATTGTAATATTTTGTTCAAGCGGGTTTAAACCATTGTTTATTTTTTTAAACGTCTCATACGTTATTCATTTTAAGATAAGATTAATCAAATACTTCATCAGCCTGCTGGTCTTATCTGATCAAGCTGGAAAACTTAGAGAGACTGTTGTTCCATCTTCAGTGTTAAAATTAAGAAATTACTTAAATAAATCCTATGTTATTTAAGGTAAGGCTGAGAGTGTATGGGATAAATACCTCCATAGCCATCCACACTATACGAAGGATGGTTCAAATGCTGACGTTGCAACTGATTCCTACCACAAGTACATGGAAGATATTGAGATGATCAAGAAACTTGGCGTTGGATATTACAGAACATCAATTTCTTGGCCGCGGTACGTATTTTTCTGGTCGAAGGGACATTGCGCACTACATGGCAATGACCACGGGCAGTGGCGTACAAACCAAGTTAAACTATTGGAACTGAATAATGAAATTAATTTCAGTATCCTGCCGAACGGAACCGATAACTACATAAACACAGAAGGAGTTATGTACTACCGAAGCTTTTTTAAGCAGCTTTTAAAAGCCAACATAACTCCTATCATAACTCTGTACCATTGGGACATGCCAACAATATTTATGGACTTTGGTGGGTGGTGTAATCCAAAAATTGTGGACTATTTTGAAGATTATGCACAAGTTGCTTTCCGTCTTTTTGGTGATCTTATAAAGAATTGGTTGACAGTGAATGAGCCTCAACAACATTGTGTTAGCGTAAGTTAATGGAATTGTTAATACTTTTAAAATTGCTTTGCTAAACTAACCAAGTGTCAGAAGTCTGCGCTTGGGTCTGTCAGCGAGCAGCATTCTAGATGTTCAACTCACTGATAGTATAAGGAACTCGATATGGCGTTCCGAAACTGAGATTGCTGATGTAGGTGACACGGTTGCCGAGCGTAGATGGACCTGGCCTGGCCACATCTGTCGTATGCCCGAGGATCTATGGGCTACAATAACAACGCAGTGGGTCCCAAAAAATGGTAAACAGCAACGCAGAGGCACAGGCGAAGATGGCGGGACGAACTCAACTTTTTTTATGAGGCCTTTGAACTTAACTAGGACACAAACGACTGATAATAATATAAATTTTAATGGCTATGTTCAGCAGTTAGCTATCATGAAATTCCGTTTTTATTATTTGTGAGCCCGCATGAGTGTGGTTCGAAACGAATTTTACTTAGTAATCTTGGTATTTCGTCATGATGTATTTTTGTTTTCTATTATTTTAGTCATATGGTGGAACTACAGTCCCAGGATTGCAGTCACCTGGTGTAGCATTATATCTTTGCACTCATCACATGCTATTGGCTCACGCTCGAGCTTATCGATTATATCAAGGAGAATTTTGTCACTCTCAAAAAGGTCTGTTATGTTTTAACTTTTATCTACTGTTGTTAAGAAATAGTATGAGTCCTATATTTTAAATTTATTTTATTTCAACCCTTTTAATGATTGTCATTAATTAATTGTTTTTTATTCTCAATTCCATTCCTTTTTCATGTTTTATTACCATTAGTATTATTTGTGATAATAAAGAACAATCCCAAATGTATAATTTTACTGTGCTTTAATGTTTTTTTTTTTTTTTCGTTTATTATATCTGAGTAATGCACTTTTACACTTGATCTAGTGGCACTTTTTACCTAATCTTAGTTTTATTAACATTCGGATAATGTAGTGGGCTGCAATAATGTTAAAACTATGTATTTGATTGTTATTTGTAAACACGCTATATTGTAGCTGTTTATCGTCCCATATTAAATAAAATAAAACTTGTTATAATATTAAATTTTGATAAATATCTGTTCATCTACTGTAACAGAAAACTATATTTTTATTCCACTAGGTAAAGTGGCCATATCTTTGGATTGTAATTGGAGTATGCCTAAAACTGACGATAGTCCAGAAGACCAGGAAGCTGCAGAGCGGCATCTTGAAATGCATGTAAGTAACTTTCTGCCTTATTGAACAAATAATACAAAGCCTCCTGTAAAATATTCTTGGGCGATGTTTAATTTCATGAAAAAGTTACCAAAAGGTTAAAAAATCAACTAGAACAACATTTTAATTTGTCACCAGGTGGGAATGTTCGCTCATCCAATATACTCCAAGGCAGGTGACTATCCAGCATTAGTCCGAGAGCGAGTTGATAACGCTAGTAACGAAGAAGGCTTCTTCAGGTCCCGTCTTCCATATTTTACAAAGGAGGAGGTTTGTATTTTTATATTTTTCTTTAAATGCATCTTTAGAAATCACCATTCTCACGGTGGTCCTCCCATTGTGATCGTGGTGATTTCTTAATTGTTCTTATCGTCAAGCTGATCACAATTGGCTGGCCGGCAACAATAGATTTTCTAAATCTTTATTGAATCCACAATCTTCTTTGTTTATCAATACTATTTCATCATAACTGACATTGACATTATCTACTCCCGATATGTTAATTTCGAAATATAAACTAGGATATTACAAAACAACTTTCAAGTGGATACTTAAAGTTATCGGATACAATCGAACACTCCCATTTTCTATTATCAACACGAGTTTCTTACAATCTATGGCAGTATCCAACGAGGCCAAGGTCAGGCTGCAGTGACTTATCCAACATTTATTACAATTTACAACCGGTTAACACTAAGTGCACAGTTAGACTGTTAGCCGAATCAAGTCTCTTTGTTTCAAACGTTATAGAACAAACCTTTAACTGCTTTTAAGACGTTGTTTGAGCCAAGAAAATTTTATATTATTTAGTATTTCTTATTTGTTTTGTCATCATGCCGCATCTAAAGATATCACATCAGATGCACAATGTATGCCACATTGTGCATCTTTATTATTGCACAAATAATTATATGTGTGTTTTTGTTGGGAATGGCATGTCGCATTTCAACTTAGGAGGTTGTCAGTTGCTTAATCGGACTTGCCTTTGGCGGCCTCAATAAGTAAAGGCATCCAACCGAGGGCTTAAAAACTAAGCGAGTTCACGCTTAGGGCCTGTGGGTAACACGGACGTTGGCTTAGGGCGTCCCTGGAAGAATGCAGCATCAGACCTCAATTTCTCTATTGCATCGGCGAATTTTCTTATAGATCGAGGCATTGCGGGGAAGTTCTGACTTCTTCAGTCTTAACCACTACACGAGCTACTTGATAACAACACCATCGGCTGAGGATAAATGGCAAATTACGTCATACGACCATGACACTGGAGTCAAAGTGGAGCAGGACTCTTCATGGGCTGTACCAGGAGTTTCATGGCTATCAGTAAGTAAGGCTAGCAGAGCGTAAGCACCGTTACTCGTGCGTAAAGTAAATAACTTTTCATCAATTTCTTAGAATTTTGTATCCAGCCACAGACAGCTTTAATTCGTGTTATTTCAAAGAATTTTCCATATGAAAAGTTTCCTTCAAAGTTAAATTGCCTTAGACATGCTTTCAAACAAGAAATCAGAATAAATTTGAAAAGCCACCTTTTGAAGGATGAGGATTATTTCTATAAATATATTGTTTTTATTACATGTCAAAACTATTTTTTGTGTCTTCTATCTCAATTCGCGTTCCAAAAAGGTTCATAATCAAGTTGCAATCTCATATCAGCGACAATCAATGCCAAAAAAAACTTGCCAAAAATTTAGGTAAATAAGAGGTATTGTTGATAGATTAAGATTGAGATAAGAATGCGAACGTGAACGCTTAAAAATCGGGAATTGCCCCTCTTCTATGTGACTACCCTAAATATAATGTAATTTTTAGGTTTACGCACCAGGCTTAAGGAAAATGATCATGTGGTTAACAAAGAAATACAATTTAAAAGTACCGATTATTGTGACTGAGAATGGTGTGGGAGACCGAGGACAGTTGGATGACTATGATCGAGTCTCTTATTTCAACGAGTACCTGTATGAGTTGCTACTGGCCATACACGAAGACGGCAGTAACGTTAAGGGATACTTCGCTTGGAGTCTCATGGATAACTTTGAATGGGAGGATGGATATAGGTTGGTACCTACTTAGACAAGGTTGTATTCCAATCAACGATTTTGTCTTATGCCGTTGCCAATTACCTTCTTCTCCTTGCTTTAGGCGAATAAGTAGAATACCTACAGCTTCGTAATAGTTTGCAAAACGTGACAATGTCGCTTTTCTATGTTCAAGGATTCAAGTTCATTGAAGCATTGACCTAGTGCCCCAATTCTGCAGTAATCAAATTCGCTCAAAATTAAAAATCTCCTTTTTGATCTAATTGCTGGACCGACGTATTTTTTTTTTTTTTGTGTATCTTCAACAAAAGCGCTAAGACATGTATGTATGTTGTTTCATCAACTGCATATAACGATATGGTTTTACATACAGTATAATCATGGGTATAGATCAACTATTGCATTCCTATAAAGCAAGGACAGATTATAAATCGGACCAGCTTACTCTCAACTCTAGGAAATAGTGCAATATGTATTTGAACGTAATTGAACGATTTTAAGCATTGAACGATTTTAAGCTGAAGACCGATCATTCCAGAATACAGAGCTGTGTAATCAGAGCTAGCAATTCGGGTTTCGGTAATCCAAAACGCATATTGTGATACATGACCAGATACCAATCAGAGACTAAGCTGCGTACACTATTGTTCATGTCAGTACAATTTGCACATGGCACGGATATAATTATGTTTGCGACATTGTCCACTAGGATTTAAACTATTAATCCACCTTCAAATAACACGGCGGGATTTTTTTGCGCTCTGTGGCCCTAGTGTGAGCTTTGTTTAAGGCCATGTTAACCTTAAAAGTGTCGTTATGAGCGTTATTAGTTCTAATTTCAATCCGATACGGGTTAAAATCTTTTGTAATAAATTCGAATAATAAATGAGCAAGCGTACGTCGTAAAAATGCAAATGAAATCGTATAAAATTAGATATTAACTGTTCAATAATAAATAATCAATAACTGAATGCAGTTTGTCATTTGAAATTTTATGGTATATTTTTAATTATAATTATAAATTGAAGGGATATACTGCTTTTAAAGATAGGTAATTAAGAGGTGACTTTGATGATTTTTGTGATGAATTAAAGTATGTTTTGAGTTCAAAGTATGCAAAAAAGGTTTTTTTTTTTCTTTTTGTTATTAAATAAATAATTATTTACGGTTAAAGTGCTTTATAAAACCACCTTTTTGACCGTTTTCAAGAAATCTCTGCCTCCGATTGGTCCGTCTCCAATCCACGACCAGTCGGAACGCCAAACGCGCTCAATGCGTTTTATCGGAAACTCACACTAAGGCCTCTGATATCATTAACTCACTGCTTAGCGCCTAGAGTTTAAAATCCAACATTTTGTTTTTTTCCATGCACTAGAATGTAATCTTTTGGTTCTACGCCGTGCGTCAAAAATCCAGTGTGCGATAAATCCCGCCGCGATATTTTTGACCGAATTCAAAAAGAAGGAGGTTATCAATTCGACATTTGTACAAAAGGAGACTTTACTCCGAAATGCGTCTCCGAATTTACGCAAATCCACCGCAATTGCTGCTATCGCATAAATATGCATTGTTTTGACCCCAAGGATGATGAAATTACGAATTAATGTGGGGTACTATACCTAAAAAGTGCAAATTAAAAACTATTTCCAAAAAAAACAACCGTGTTCCTGAAAAATACTACAAAGTGAAAACTTACTTTAATGTGGGAGTGAGGTGACAAAAAATTAAAATACAAATCCAAAGTCACCGATTTCCGAAATTAAAGTTATTTTTCACTTTTTAGTGTTTTCCGGAAGCCGGTTGATCATTTTTTTGGAAAAAGTTTTAAATTCGTGCATATTCGCTCCGTCTCAAACTACAGCAAACTTATTGCGTAGCACAGCCTTACTGGCAATCGCTTTCAATTTTACAATTCATAGAAATAGGTACCTAGTGCGATGATCTATCTAAGTATTACTTAGTTGTCGAAAACAACTCTTTTTCAGTGAATTTTGTGGTAAGGCCCACAAATAAAACGATTGCCAATAAGACGCAAGTTTCTTCGCCTGATTAATAACTTCACGCTATAATATATTAATCTCTTTTATTCTTTCAGAGAAAAGTTTGGTCTATATCAAGTAGACTTCAATGATCCGAACCGGACTAGAACACCGAAGCTATCTGCGAAGAATTTCAAAAACATTATACGAACGCGAACGGTTGATTTCAACTATCTTAAACCACCTACGGATCACCATCGATTCCTGGATTTTCTGTAACAATTTTATATTACCTACCAGCTGGTATTTTGCTAAGTTAAACTATTTTAGGTAATTGATCAATGATAATAGGTATATAATAAGTTAAAAGAGGTAGTTAGGTTATCTACGCAACATATGATGTTCATGAACGGCACACTAACAACGCACATATATTTACCGCAGTACAAATTCTCCTATATATGTATATAGTACAGAAAACGAAAAAAAATCGTATACGGTCTAGTAAGCATATACGAAATTTTGTTGATTTCGCTTGTTCATTTGATTTTTAAGATGTACTTTTACAGGTAAAATACTGCATTTCTATAAGTTTTAATGCACCACAGAAACTACCATTTCAATGATAATCTAATGAATGACCTCCTTTTATATTTTTGTAGAAAATTATTAATGCGAGATTTTGGGTTGTTTTGAAAGATTTCATCATCATTTCAGCAATAAGACGTCCACTGCTGGACATAGGCGTCCCCCAAAAGGGGGGTTTTGGCATAATCGCCACGCTTGGCAGGCGGGTAGGCGATCGTAGTATGAGGGACACCCACAATCGTACTATTCTTTTACGTCCGACACCACACCGATTTATGTACTGCCAATTCTTTTAAATTTTAAGCATTTTTTTATTCTGGAAGTTTATAACCGTTGTTTTTTTTATTTGAGCGATAGTTTTGAGTAGCCAAAATCAAAACCGATTCATTGCCCATTTTTTCAAAAATTTGACTAAGTTTAATATTTTTTTAAGATGCTGTTTAATATGAAAGTGGTAAAAAGTAATTCATAACTTGGTTAGACGACTTCCACAACAAAACATTCTAATTGTTTCATACCGTGTAGATGTTAAAACGATTTGTAAAAATGTGATATTCTAAACCTTACAGCAAAATTCTCAAAACAGTCTCCGCACGCTGGTTTGAGAACGATAAATCAAAATCACATAATAACATCAAAAAGTAGGTCATTCGTTTGATTTGATTGAAATGATCAATTATGATGCATTAAAACTTATTACAGTTAACAGTATTTAATTGGTAAATCGCGTCTATAAAATCACGTAAATCAGCGAAATCAGAAAATATTCGTATGCGGCCTCTTAATCCAGGTTATAAACTATCTGTGTGCAAAATGTCATCCAAATCTGTTCAGCTTTTTTTGCGTGATTGAGTACCAAACATCCAAACATTTAACTTTCATAATTATAATATTATTAGGATTGGATGGTAGGATACTGTATTTTAACACTATACGGGATAAGTTTTTAACCATGCTAGACCCCAGCGAAGAAATTTCGCATCGAATTTACAAAAAAAAAAAAAAAACATGCGGTTTCATTGAAAAGTGCAATAACTACACGGTCAAAATGTATGGAACAACAGATTTTTACTGTAAATCCGACGAAAAATTTCTGTGCTGCGGGATCTAGAATGATATGCTGAATTCATAGTCACAGTTTGCGCACTGGTTAAAAACTTATCCTGTATTCGATGACACGTGGAAGTAGGACGGCATTTCGTAATCATTGGTAGCGAAAAATGTTCTAGCACAATTTATGTTGCTTCCGTGGCCGCCAATTCAATTTTACTAACTAGCCAACTACCTTTTTACTTATAATATAGTTGTAGTTAAAAGCTTTTATTATACTTTGTTGAATCGATTTGTACTGTTACTGTTTTTATTTAATCAATTATAAGTTCTGCATTAGTTCGGCGATTGTTAGTTAAGAAGCCAGATCAGCCGTTACCAGCACAACTTGGCCAGATGAGCCGCAGTGGGACAGTTAGCTACATCGCAAACTATGCCCCAGCTCTTTTGCTCTCTATGCAGTTACTGTTGCACTATGAAAGACCATAGCGAGGCCAAAAATAACGCTGTAGAAGTGGCTGAACTCTGGTCAAAGCTTATTTAAAACCAACAACTGGAATCATCGAAACGACGAAAAAGAAGAACAAACTTAGTTTAATGAATTATTTAAAAAGTTATCCAAAAATTAACAGGCACCAATAACAAGACACGGAACATCTGTAATGTTGGCCATGCACACATTTGTTCAGTGAGAGAATTTCCCATAATTGAAGCCGTGTTACTTAATATAATATATATTAATTTACACAATATACCATTACCGTTGCTTCACTTAATCGCTCACGAGACCCTACAGGAAGGCACGGTTGACCTACCTTCATGATCAAATTATGCAAACTAATTACTCAGCAGATATTGCGTTAGGTCATGTATATTCAAAACATTTAATTATCTTAACGAAATAATATCTCAATATTGGAGGTGTGGCATTTCGTCATGTCTAGTCGACCTCAGTGCAGGCAGGAGGCTAGGAACTGGATTGTTTCAGTAATAGGTTCTTTGTAGGTGTAGCTGGCTGCAAGAAATTTATAGTAAATTCTTTGAGCGTTACTGTGTATAAACTGGCAATAGTGGACACTTGTTTCATCATTCGTTCTGGCCTTTATACTTGCGTAGAACGGATTGACGACCTTTGTGCGGTTCCTGGTACCATCAACGACAAAAGTCGACTACGTTGTCATCTTTATCGTCCGTGTAATATTTTTGGTGTTTTATTTTCTATGGTGACACGAAATTATTGGATTCAATATTATAAACATGTATTTCAACATTTTGCTAAATATTCTTTTAATTTTAGTACTGTTCCGATTTAAATTAAACCTTCAAGTGCCAATTAATTAATACAATTACTTTTTTAATGTTAACAGACTCAGTGAGTCTGCCTAACAGTCGAGGGGTTCAGTGAATAATTTTGATTTAAATCTAAAGCTAATAATAATACCTAATTCGTCACTTGTAGGTACTAGGTATGCGACAATTCATGACGAATGCTGCTAGTAGCTGGATGAAAATGGCCAAAGATTGAATGAAATACGTGCATTTAGTTGGGCCAAGTCCAGTAGCAAACTCCTAGCTCTTTTACATTTTCTTACATTTGGTTTCTATTATGAGCAAATAACAAGGCAATTTGTTTTCTATCCACAATGCTACACACGATGGGAAACACCATCAGATTGCTTTAAACAGAATTGAATATTCTGGAAAAACCGTTTTCATTGCTCTCCTCCAATTGCATGAACAAGATATTCTCTCTAAAACGTTTCTCTATACCTACAGGTCTACAGGGAATTCAAGACATAGTTAGCTACTAGGTTTAACAAGCGTAGAGTAGTTTTTATTTGAAAGCGATCCGAGTTCGTAAAGCTGGTCAACCGGGAACTTAAAAGCTAGTGCTCTTAGGTTTTAGCAGTGTGTAGCCATTTAAGAGCATTCGTCCCACGCGGGCTGGTAACGACGCATTTTTAGTGGTTTTCCGTCATTATTTCATTAAATACCTACAAAAAAAAGTGTACTATTTTAAACCTAATAAGTTAATCGCGATAAACCACTTAAAATGCGACGTTGCCAGCCCGCGCCGGATCGAACGCTCTTAATGCGGCCTTCCCAAATGTCCTTTTTTGGTATTGGTCCTCGAGTCGTTGAGCTCCTTAAATTTTGAGTTGAGCTGCATGATTACCAGTGATCGGAATATTAGGCTGACTATATTTGCCTAAACTTCGGAGAACAGAGACCGAAAGTGCAGACTTCCTTACGACTATGTTCTTTTTCCCGGGAATTGGGAAAAATCTTCAGTAAGTTGAAAATAAACTATAATTAAGATGTGTAAAGGCTATATTTAACTAAACTTGCAATTACCACATTTTCGGGATTTTCACGTAAAATCCCGAAACTGACAAAACGTAATGTATTCAATGATTTGTTACAACAGTTAGTTGGATCATAAATATAATTCGAACACATGAATTAAAGTTAAACGGTCTTATTCATAAAAGTTATCGAACATCTAAACAGTTGTTTAAAGTCTGGTTTTCAATACGAAACCAGACTTTAGCAACTGTTTAGATGTTCGATAGCTTTTTATGAATAAGACCGAATTTATTTATTTCGGGATTTTACGTGAAAATCCCGAAAATTTGGTAATTGCAAGTTTAGTTAAATATAGCCTTTACACATCTTAAATAAAGTTTATTTTCAACTTACTGAAGATTTTTCCCGATTCCCGGGAAAAAAAACATAAAAACATTTAGTAAAAAATAGCCTTTACACGTCTTGAATAAAGCTTATTTTCAACTTACTGAAGATTTTTCTCGGATCCCGGGAATAAAAATATAGTCGTACGGAAGTCTCCTCTTTCTGTCTCCGTTCTCCGAAGTTTAAGCAAATATAGTCAGCCTATTCCGATCATTGATCATTACTGACAAATTTGTGCACTGAATGGACAAGTCCACTCAATCTGTGTGGTTCTGTCCCTAAAAGATAATTTCAGACATCAGTCTGTATAGTCTTCACATGATCTGACCAAGAATGTGTCTGGAATTTAAAAGCAAAATTCAAATTCAAATTCAAAATCATTTATTTGCAAATATGGGTAAACAATGTGCAGATGTTTTACATTTATGAAATAGTTGAATATCACATTTATTATTAACACCATATTTTACCTTTCGGCATGCAAACTAGGTACATTATACATAGAATGAAAACACAAAAACTAAAATAAAACTATACAAAAATGAGATCAATAACAGTTGTTTAAAAGAAATATTACACTTTATCCTGCAAATATTCAGATACGCTGTAATATGCTTTATTTATCAAAAAGCTTTTAAGTTTTTTCTTGAACATGTTAGGCGATGACGCCTCCATTATATATTTAGGTAGATGATTATATACACGGGGAGCCATGCAAAATATACTATTATTTAAAAGAGTTGTTTTATTATTAGGACAACAAATTTTACTGTTGTGTCGTTTACTTTTATATTTTTAAAGAAAGTATCGTTTGATCTTACAAAATTAATAATTTCATAAATGTATATGCATGGAAGCGTCAGTAGTTTAAGATTTTTAAAATATTCTTTGCAACTATCTGTTTGTTTAAGTTTACAAATTGAACGAACACATCTCTTCTGAGCCTTAAAAGCATCATCCTTATATACAGAATGTCCCCAAAACATTATTCCATACCTTATAATGGATCCCACATAACCATGGTATGCAGACAGGACAGTCGATATATCGGCCATTTTGGAAAGCATGTGTAAGGCATACGATTGTTGATTTATTTTTAAGCATAAATTATCAATGTGTGTTTTCCAATTTAAACTGCAGTCAATATTTAAACCCAAAAATTTTGTAGTGTCTACGTGAGATACTTTTTTATTTGAGTATTCGATGTTGATGTCACTAAACTGTGCAACCCTATTGCGAAATATCATTACATTCGTTGTGTCGAAATTTAACTTTAAATTGTTAGATGTAGTCCATTTTATAATTTTTTCGATGGCTTCATTAACATCTTGTTCTAGTGTTATTCTATCTTTGTCGTTAAATACAATGGTACAATCATCAGCAAAAAGAAATGTTGGTTGTTTTATAATTTTTGGTAAATCGTTGATGTAAATAATAAATAATAATGGCCCCAATACACTTCCTTGTGGAACTCCTAAGTTCACATACCTTTTTTCTGATGCAAAATGAACCTCTTTGTTGATTTTTGGACATATTCGAGTGATTTGGGTAAACTGCTTTCTATTGCTAAGATATGATTCAATAAGTTTAAGAACATTACCACGAACTCCATACATGGCTAACTTCTGCAAAAGTATTTTATGATTAACACAATCAAATGCTTTGCTGAAATCCATGTAGAGTGCACAGACTGGGGTTTTGTTATCAATATTAATCATTACCTTCTGGAGAAAGTTATAAACTGCCGTATTTATGGTTTTATTTTTGCGAAATCCAGTTTGCTCATCGGTTAGAAGATGTTGCGATTCAAAGAAATTGTATAATTTGTTGTGTATGACTTTCTCAAAAACTTTAGATAATACTGGAACTAAAGCTATAGGACGGTAACAGGACATTGAAAGTTTATTGTCTTTTTTGAAAAGTGGTTTTATTAATGTAGTCTTTAGTTTATCTGGAAAAACTCCGTTAAATATTGCCAAGTTTATAATATGACATAGTATGTCAGAAATTTTAAGAGAAACCAGCTTCAATATTTGTGTTGAAATCTGGTCATATCCGGTGCTGCTAGTATTTTTCATATTATTTATTATTCTTTGAATTTCACATGGGCTGGTCGGACTCATGAACATAGAGTTTGGATTGCGAGGTATTTGTAAATTTGCGTCGCTATTTATAGTATCTCCTTTCAAGCCATCAATAAAGTACTCGTTAAATAAATTTGCTATAGTTACGGGATTATCAATATCATTTTTGCCATCGATGCTTATTTTTTGAATTTCACTTTTAGGTACATTTACTGTTGAATTTTTAATAACTGTCCACGTTGCTTTGCACTTATTGTGAGCTGTTTGAATAAAATGATTATTTTGGGCTTTTTTTGTGGAATTTATGATGTGTTTTAATCGACCTGAGAGAGACTTGAAGCTTTTTTTATTTTCCTTTGTACGATTTAGACGATAACGCCACAACAGTTGACGTTTACGCATACAACATTTCTTTAAACCATTGCTTATCCATCTCGGTCTACAATGTGAGGTTATTTTCGTAAGTATCACCGGAAAGCATAAGTAGTAAAATAAGGAAAATAGGTCAAAAAATAGGCCAAAAGCTTCATTTGTATCATGAGTTTCAAATACTTCAGAGAATGTGAGAGAATTAATGTAATAAATAAATTTATCTATGTTTTCTTGGCTATAATCACGTCTTTCAATGTACCAGTATTTTAATAGACTGCTTTTTTGTGTAGGGCATGATAATATTTGGGCTGTATGGTCAGATAATGCCAACTCTAAGACTTTGCCTTTACACCCACGGATATTAGTTATAATATTGTCAATGCATGTTCCGCTCATTAATCTAGTGGGCTCATTGATAGATAGTTTAAGATTATAACAAGTTACGGTTTCCAAAAATGTTTTGGTTAAGTTATTTTTATTTAATATGTTTATATTAAAGTCACCACATATTATAATTTTCTTTTTATTACAGCAATATTTATTAAGCAAAGAATTAAAAGATGTAAAAAATGTTTCTATGGCGTCATTTTTTGACTTTGGAGGACGATAAATACAGAATACAATAATGTTGTGATCTTGTGCAATTGTGACCTTTGAGTTTGTTTTGAAATTTCTTCTCAGAATCGACCTCATTTAGTTTTTAAAATATGTTTGATGTGTAAAAGTGTATCTACAAATCTACTTAGAGAAATAAAATCATTTATCATTATCATTTAATGTTAAACTGGTCACGAATTATTTGTTTGATAATGGAGAAGAACTGCACCGACTCATGATAGTACAAAAATATAAGACATGATGTTTGACATGGTGTGAAAAACCTTCATGTGTATGTACTGTGAGATTTCCCACTGTACTGAGAGTGACACAAAATTAAAATGGAATGTTTACAGATAAGCGTAGGTTATTCAGTTAACTACCAGGGTAAATAGACCAATTACTTTATGATGTGAGCCTCGCTACTGATAAAATAATAAAAAAACTTTGGCCCTTTTTTTGTTTGCGGTTGGGAAATCATCAAATAACTTCTCCCGCTCTGGGTGGAGCGGAAGGGCATGTCAAACTTTTACTGACTAAAACCCACCCGTGTTCGTTCAGTTGCCTGTGTGCCAGGGGCCCCGGTATCTCTTTCGAACAACCCGCACCCCTGGCAAGCATCGGCCCTTGCGGACCCCACCAGTTTGTGCTGACATCTCTTTAAGGCGCGCGTGAAACACAACGCGGGCTCGACCCGCGTTTGGTCCTTACCGGACAGCGAGCTACCCATTACTCGCCGTCCGCAAACCGAGAATCAGTTTTGCAACTGGTGATCTTACTTACTACTAAACCAGGAAATAATTTATTACCTATGTACTAGTTTTTGTACGAGGCGTCGCCCGTTAGATGCCGTAAATGATCGCATGTGACAAAAAGTAGTCTATGTCCTTCCCCAGTATGCTATAGACTTCCTTTCCAAATTTTATCGAAATGCATTCAGTGGTTTAGGCGTGAAAATGTGACATACAGACAGAGTTAGGTACTTTCGAATTTATAATAATCCCTACTAATATTATAAATGCTAAAGTAACTGTCTATCTGTTACGCTTTCACGCTTAAATAGCTGAACCAATCTTCATGAAATTTGACAAAGATATAGCCTGGGATTCGTAGAAGGCTACATTTTATGCGATAACCAACAGCCATGCGGGCGGAGCAGTGGTCAAAAGCTTGTAAAATATTTATAGAATGAATAGTATGGATTACAACCATTTAGTTTCAAACAGCTTCGATCGTAGCACTCATAATTGTTCGGCGGTTGCACAGTGGACAGCTTAACACAGCTTGTGGGCGCATTAATAGAAACCTGTTTACTCGACATAACACGGTTGGTCGGTATCTAAATACTATCGTTATACTACTAATTGCTTCTCTATTTAGTCGGGTAATAGACTTGCAACAAGTTCGCGGCTATTGTTAGCTCATTAACGCTTTTAAATGGCTGTGCGGTGTTCTTGCAAGCCTTTGTTTTTCTTTTTTAAGTCAGCAGTGAGGTTTCTTTTTGTTACAAAGCCACTGTTATCTATTGAATCAGTAGTTAATTAAATAGAAAATGAATGTCTTTGGTCTAGAAACGTATTCCGCCAGAGGACTGAAAATCGAGGAACAAAATGTATTGTATCCAAAGCTAAAAATAAAAAAAAATCGCAGGAGTCGTGTTCGTTAAAATATCTTCATACCTATCAGGCCATTAAAAAAGCAGGACGAAAAAACTCAGTCAAATATTGGAAGATACGATTGGAGTAGTTTCCGGCAAATGGTGATCGGTTTACTGCATATCACATGTTTCCCTAATTTGCGCAAATGACGTGACTGCAAATGAGCTCTACGCTACCTCGATGAGCGTATCTCATCATAAATGAGGAAATGGTGTCATAATATGTTTTTCGTTTCAAATGACGCCATAAAACTCCTTGGCTCAACTCCTGAAACAAAACAGCTTAACAGAAAGAAAAATATAACAAGCCACATAATGCAGCATATTCTGACGTAGCGGAACTCTGAACAAAGCTAAAGTTATACTTTCCCAAGCCGAAGATATTGTTGTCTCAGTATTAACACAAAACTACTGAAGTTAGTTTTAGTTAGGTCAGCTATTTCTAAAGTTTTTCACATTTTCTATTCTCTCTACCAGACAGAGATCGCTTCGCGAACTGAAATGGATCGAGGTGTTATGCATCGGGAATTGGGGTCCATATTAAAGTATTGGGGCATTTGTGTTCTATCTGACACGAGTATTTTTGAGATCGCGACCTGATTTCGATGAAGATGTATTTTGAGATTTGTTATGTGGGATGGTGGATAGCGGGCACGAATTTATTTTTGTACGTATGACATAAGGTTTTGATATTCATGCAGTGGGATTAGCAAGAACGAGCGGAGTAAGTAATTTTTGTTTATTGTTAATAGGCTATTGTCTGTTTTCACATACAAAAAGAAAAACTTAACGTAATATCGAAAGTTTTTAACGTTGAAAATACTCGTTTCGTACATTATTTTTTTACTTCGTTTGAGATATTATTCATAACTATGGTTAATATTAGACATTGTGATTTTTGTAAGAATGTAAAGGATAATTCATTGTATTTTCTGTAACAAAAATCGTTTGAATTTACATCGCGCTTTCGTGTTAGAGCCTTGTATATTCACTTGTTTTACTAGACTATTATCATTATTATTAAATCAATTAGTTTGCATAAAAAAACCTGTCACTCATGTAGTATTCTTAAAATATTATTATTTAAATTATAATTATGTCTTCATGTTGTTATAGTTTTAAATTCATTCGATACAATGTAAAAATTGTAAATGAAATAAAATATTGTTTTATAACGTGTTTCTTGCAGTATTTAATAGACCCCTCACTCAAACTATTTAAAACTAGCTTTTGCCAGCGGCTTCGCCCGCGCGGAACTTTCAACCCCTATTTAACTCCCTTAGGGGTTGAATTTCGAAAAATCCTTCCTTATTCCTTGTCTACGTTATAAAGGGAACCTCTGTGCAAAATTTCAGCTTTCTAGGTCCAAGGGTTTGGGCTGGGCGTTGATGAGTCAGTCAGTCAGTCAGTCAGGACTTGTCTTTTTATTTATATAGATAATTTCGTTCAAGTGGTGATGACGAAGAAATTGAAGACGTCATCCAAAAAAGCAATCAATATTAAGTATGATTGTGTACTTATAATAATTATGTTGTTTCAAGTTTTTCCCAGAGTCGTTGGGTTTTAATCTTCGAACGTGTTTTTGTATGAATCAACTCTCGTGGTAATCGATTTTAATTATTTATAGCATCGTCAACCTTGAATGTTTTTAATATCGATATACAAAACGAATATCGATTTTGTTATCCTTAATTATTGACAATTCAATGTTATGATATACACCGAAAAAGATGCGGCCTTGTTGTGTGGGCGATATTGAGCAAGGGCTCTTTAGTTCCGGAACCAATCGGATAATTTCGAATAGTACCTACCTACGCACACACAAAATATTGTATGCAATTTGGAACTTACTGCAATCTGTAATAGCATTTTTTTTTTTTTTTACCAAAGCTTTTTACAATATTTAAACCAACTAAATATTAACACTAGGTATTTAATTAAATGACAAACTAACTAACCTTACAAACTAGCCTTTGCTAGTGGCTTCGCCCGCGTTAACCGATTTTAACAAAACCTTAACAAATTATACACTTAATTAAACCTTTCTCATGAATCACTCTGTCTATTGGTGAAAATCGCTAAAAATCCGTTCAGTACTTTTTGTGTTTAACGCGAACAGACAGGGAGACAGACATACAGATGCGGCATGGGCAGTTTATTTTATAAAATGTATCGATAGCTACGTAAGCAATAAAAACTTTTTTCAAAAAAATAACAACCGACTTCCAAAAAAACACTACAAAGTGCAAAATAACTTTAATTTCGGAAGTCGGTGACTTTGGATGTGTATTTTAACTATCAATTATCACCGCCTTCCGAAATTAAAGTTATTTTGCACTTTGTAGTGTTTTTTTTTTGGAAGTCGGTTGTTATTTTTTTGAAAAAAGTTTATATTTTTCACTTTTTAGTTACCTACCCCACACCAATTCGAAATTTCATCATCCTTGGGGTCAAAACAATGCATACTTATGCGATAGCAACAATCGCGGTTGATTTGCTGTAATTTTTTGAAGAGTTCCGTTGTCTGTCCCCGAAACGCATCATCAGATCTATATGAAATTGTAATGAGACCATTTCGGAGTAAACCCCTTTCGAACAAAAAAATAATTTTGCAAATCCGTCAATATACGACGGAGTTATGCCCGAACATACATAAAAAAAAAAACATGTCGAATTGATAACCTCCTTCTTTTTGAAGTCGGTTAAAAAGACACTCACGCGTCGAAATTTCTTCGCTCTTGTCCGCATAGCTGTCATCCAAAAACGTGCTGAAAAGACTGGCAGCATTGCCACATTGAATGGCACTGCTAATTATTTGGTTCTAGACTTTACTCAGCGAACTGTGAAGGAAGAAATTGATTCATACAGCAAAAAGTATCAAAACAGATTGGACCAACATATAAACGAGCTAGCTGCCCAGCTACAGGGAGAAGGCAGCCTAAGGTTCTCTCGCCTTAAGAGGAATAGTATACCAGGACTAGCGACAAGATTCGCAGACAAAAGATGAGGACTGCACCGCTTTCTTTTTTTTTTGGATGGGTAATCATCAAATAACTTCTCCCGCTCTCGGTGGAGCAGGTGGGCTTATCAGACTTTTACTGACTAAAACCCACCCGTGTTCCCTCAGTAGCCCGTATGCCAGGGGCTGTGGTATCTCTTTCGAACAAACCCGCACCCCTGGCAGGGGACTGCACCGCTGGGTGCACGTCTCTGCTGAAAACACATTTACTGATGGAAATCTGACAGCATATTAGATTATTGTTTTGAACAAACACATTGCTAAATGGCGGGATGTATAAGAAAAAAAAAAGGTCAAAGAACGACCCAGCCCTCAAAGGTCACGTCAAAGTGTCGACCAGTCGGCGCAAATTTCCTTAAAAAGTTGTTAAGACACTTATCCTTAACAAGTTTGTGAACATAGTAGGAAGGTACTGTAGAGGTTTTGTCCGGTTGGCAACAAACCTTCGCGAACATTCACAAGTTGATTTCACGAATATTAGATAGCATAACAACATCAGGCTTTGGTGTACCCACTGTTGGTTCACTTTATACCACGCGGGCCCAGAGCGGGTTGGCGGATGTGACATGTTTTCGAATTTTTGACCTTAGTGCATGCCGGTTTCCTCACGATGACCTTCACCGTTTTGAGACCAGTGATGATGAAATAATTCACACAAAGTAAAGTGCGACCTACAACTCATAAATCGCGGTCCAAATAATAAAATAATAAACACTAAGTGTTACATATTAAGAGGATTAGAAAACTTGAGACTCAACTTTGATAGCTGACAGAGTACATCAAGGATATTTAATGAGAGCATCATTATTGGACCAGGTAAAATAAGGGCGCGGAGTCCTTAATGTACTAACTACCATTGAAATAAAAACAAACAACTGCACAACTTGCTTGGGAACTATAAGGGTCATCATCATCATCATTTCAGACGTCCACTGCTGGACATAGGCCTCCCCCAGTCATGGCGGGTTTTGCCATAATCGCCACGCTTGGCAGGCGGGTTGGCGATCGCAGTATGGTGGTAAAATGCATAGAGAACGCTGCTGCCCATTCTCTAGTAAGTCCCTAGTAAGACACTCATTTAAATCAAAATAATGCTACATTAAATTTGGTTACATCTTCCATGTTAAAATGATGCATGTGAGAACCATGTAGAAATAAGTGCACATTAAAACCGTTCGTAAAAAAAACAATTCAGAAACTAAAGTAAGCCGTGTTAGTTAAAAGATGACCAGTCTTTCCTGACCAGCAGTTTTAGCTCTCCCTACTGATCATCACCATTCAGCTCAATGATGTTTAAAGGAACTCAATGATCCAAAACACACGCCACCACCAGCGAGACATTTGAGTGAACAAGACACACTCTTACCCGCCAGGACACATTCAAGGCAATGAAATTCCTACCGAATACGTGGTAGCTTAATAGTAAGTCCATAGTTCTCACACATGTGCTATGCAGTAATACAATACTGCATCTAAACCGCGTTCAGGAGTTGACACTGTCATTATTTTTATGGATTAATGACACTGACTGCTCTTGAACGCGATTAAGATGTATCTACGGATCACGTTATGTTACATTGGTGAAAAAAGTCCTAAAAATTATACATAACCGGCCAAAAAAGTTATTTGTTAACTCCGGGCTCCCTCAGCGTCGTGTTTTACTGTTTTATTAATTTATTTTTCCTTAAACTAGTTACGTACTACCCTTAGGGAAAGCCTAGTTCCTTAATTTAATAAACGTATGGAAAAGATTGGTGTAGAATTGGAACAGAAATAATTGGGTCATATTAAGAGCAGTGGTGGCCAAGTGGTAACGGCCGCGACTTACGAGTTGTAGGTCGTGAGTTCGAACCCAGACAGGCGCTTTACTTTGTGTAAATTATTTCATCACCACTGCTCTGAAAACGGTGAAGGAAAACATCGTGAGGAAACCGGCATGTCCTAGAACCAAAAATTCGAAGACATGTGACATCTACCAACCCGCACTGGGCCCGCGTGGTGGATTACGGCCCACTCCCTCTCACCGAGAGGAGGCCTGTGTCCCAACAGTGGGAACATTATAGGCTGACGATGATTAAAATCAAATGTGTTGAAAAGGTTATTGATCTCTGGGTTTTGTGATTATTACAAAGACAACTGAGAGAAATCCTTTAGTACCTGTATCTCCATAGTACCTAATATAGTATAGCTTATTGCAGAGGCGTATGTTCGGGACAGTATCCAAAAAACAACCAGTCTAACCACCATCCCTACATAATTGTTTCTGCCGCCAATCAGAGTGTATGTATTCCAGTTTGGTTGTAGGGAACCAAACTGGAATATGTCTATTCAGTTCAGTTCATTCAATGTCTATTCAGACAGATAAGCTGTAAGCCGACCCCAATGTAGTTGGGAAAAGGCTAGGCAGATGATGATGATAATTATGATGATAGGCGGTGGTGACAACATATTTACCATAATTATTGGTTGTGGAGGTCAGATAAGCAGTCGCTCCATGTAAAATACTGGTATTCAGCTGCATCCGGTTAGACTGGAAGCCGACCCCAACATAGTTGGGAAAAGGCTAGGCAGATGATGATATTGGTATGGAAAGAAACGCATGTAAATTAAAGAGACTAATGTTGATGGATGAAGGTAGAGAGGAAACCCAAATAAATAGAAGGAAACGATGGCGTGAATGATAGCGTGACGACTGGCAGAGGAGAACAAAACATGTTGAAACGATCCTTAGTCACATGAGACAAGAACAGGAATGTGATGATGATTTCGGTTAAGAACAATACCCCAATATCATATAACTAACGCTTTTAAGTTTCTTTACAACATCAACGCTAAAGTACATCAAAGTGCACAATGTATTCAGTTCGTAGGATGCGATACTAAAACTTTATAATAAGAAATGGTAATAAACAATGCAAATGGTATGGCTCCTAAAATGCTTTCCATTGTAAAACTTGAGCTGTCTTGCATAAAATGATACAAAGTCGTATATTATATTGAATTAAGTATGAGGTACCTACCTAATTTAATTTTTAACATAAACTTCCGAAATGGCATCATAGTGAACGATCACGCAATTCTTATTCGTAAATATTTTTCTAAATGGCATTCAAAAACTTATATTTGATGTAGTATAAGTTTTGATCAAATAGATCGCTTTGAAACAAAATATAAATAGCTGGGTTTCTTACCATATTTGAGACCTGGGACAATTTTTTTTTATTGTGATTTGGTAAAATTAATGGTTTCTTAATAAACCGAGAAGTTGCATGTAATTGGCCATTGGCTATAAACCCTTGACCTACCTAATCATATTGAGGTAGTATTGGCAGACTCCTTTTTGATTTGCAAAGTATCTAGCTTAGCTAACAAACCTTATTGGAGTTTTCGTTTTCCGCAGTAATAGTTTTGCGTCCTATATGGACCATGTCTGACACCTCGGCTTTCCCTTTCAAAGAACTCAAGCTTGATTTCATGTTATAGATTTATTTACTAATCAACTGATTACGCGTTCAAATATTGAAACTTTTTCGACTGGAATAACCGACAAGATTTTGTTTGGATACGTTCAAAAATCATACAGAATTAATGTTTATTCGTTTTACTGCGAGCTCAAAGCAAATAAACCATGTGAAATCAATCGTGGATCAATCGAAATGTACGCGAATTTGTTACACATAACAGGGTTTTGTGTTTAGATTGTAGCAAACATTAATAATCCGTTTGGATTAATTTCTGTTTGTTCGACCAAATTTTTTCTAGGTTATGCAGATCGTTTAATTTTATTGATCCCTCATTAAATGGTCGTTGTCCTTGTACATGTATTGCGATCGATTTATTTTAGTATCTTTTATCGAGGTCGTTTGAACCATCTTATTATTATTAATAATAATTTAATTGCAATCAAACGGTTCCATTTTCAAACCTTACTTAACTGATTCAACTGATGACGAATTAAATTTCATGCGAATTGTAGTAGAAAACCTTTTCGCGCCCTGTCCCCCGCGAGCCCCAAGATTTTCAACCGCAGATGGTGAGACTAACCGCTTGCGGATATCGATAGTGGCTGCAGAAGATGACGTCAGCCCCAGTGCGGGTGAGCTTAGCCCTGGGTTGACCCTGTGACAATGTTGACAAGAAGCACAGCAAATTGTAATCTTCAAGTGGAACATAGCCATCTACCTACTTATTAATAAAGCCACATCTAATGGCACTTACAAAAGACATTACAAAAAGGTATCACCAAGGCCATAAATCATTGAAAGTAAGAGATTAAAACGCCCAAAGTTCCACATTTTTCATTCAATTAACCACTCAACGCTTCTTATAATCATCTTGATAACCACTTTACCCTTTTAATGAAAATTTAATCACTGAACGAGAAAATTATTTCAGGCGTGAGAAGCTCTCATTGTAATTTTTATTATAGAGCACTTTTTGAATTTTAAATGACAGTTATGTACTTCGGAAAATGTACAGTCGATTTTTTTTTTTAATAATATACGTACTGGCTACCGATGTTTGCTTTTTTTTAATTATCGGTATTAGGTACTTTGGGTATAAAATTTATTTATTTATCTATTTCCGATACTATATGTACTTTTATTGATTTATATATTTTCTATGTGTAATCAATACTTTAGTAGGTAAATTAACAATCAATTAGTTTACTAAAAATAAAACTTTTTTCTAGTTTTCCAAATGAGAGTAAGTTATAGGTACGTGCCATATAACCTTTTTTCTCAAGAAAACTTATCTAAACGCTTTTCGCACTCATCTGGGGTTTAACGAGAAACTTCTCACGAAAGTTGTAACCGTCAAGGGAGTAGGGTCACTTATGTAGGTACCTATTTTCGCCATTAACTCAAACGAAATCGAACTTTCTTCGGATTTAGTTTCACTGCCCGTTGCCCAATCAATGGTTTGAAGTGTTCCAATGTCGGGCAGAATTTGTTTATTGTTCTTGATTCAAATACTGTTGATAGGCATTTGTTTTTACGTAGCTATTGTTGCAAATGGAAGCCGGACTTTGTACCAGTTATTTGGTAATGTATGTGATAGCTCCCTCTCACAGAGAGGAGGCCTGCGTCTCTGCAGTGGGAACTTAGGTTGATTGTGTGTGTATCTGATATATAATGCGTATAAAATGTATGAAACAGCGAATTTTTATTTTAATGACCGACGAGTACATTACGTTGCGCGTCGAAATTCCTGCCACTCTGTATCATAATTAAGTTCGATTTTGCCAACCGCCTGTGCCCAATCATGCCGAATCATTCCGATCCGTACAAGTGTGTAGCAAGCACTTGATGTTTAATCATACTCTTAGGATTATTTTTTCCGGACTGCGCCAGAAGGAGGGTTGTTTTCGAGTGTATGTATTCATGAATGTATGTATGTATATTTCTTTGGTACGCTCAGTAGCCTGAACAGCTTGACAGATTTTAGCTTGAGATTCGTCGTTAGATTCTTCTGAATGGAAATGCATGGGAATGAAATGAAAATTAATCATTTCACATTGTGATCATTTTGCTAGAAAGCGAAAATTTTAATCTCATTGATAATTATGATTGTACCAGGGGAGCTACTCTCTAACTACGTCAACGAAAATACGGGCCCGTCCGAAAATAGTTCGAAACTTGGAAGTGACTCCTACAGCTGATTAATTAACTGTTTTTGACTGGTAAATCGGGTACCGTGTGGTGGCGGACGTAAAGAATAGGATCATCCCATCTTATCCCGTGGGTGTCGTAGGAGGCGACTAAGGGCCTTACTAGAGAATGGGCAGCAGCGTTCTCTATGCATTTTATCACCATACTGCGATCGCCAACCCGCCTACCAAGCGTGGCGATTATGGCAAGCCCCCCCAAATTGGGGGAGGCCTATGTCCAACAGTGGACGTCTTCCGGCTGAAATGATGATGATGATGATAACGGGTAAATCATATAGGAAGTAGGGACTATTGTCAAATCTTGTAGTAATTAATTCCTTCAGAATGGGCCCCAAACTAATCATAGGTCCCTAAGTGATACGGAGTAGAAAACGCCCGTAACTTCGACCGAGATTACGAAAGAATAGGTCCCTACCTGTTCTCTGAAATGCAGAAATATCCTAATAAACGCTGCAAGTATTAATAAAGCCTTATTATCTTTAAATTAATGCTAGGGTAATTTTTACAAAGATCTAGTGACGGGAGTTACGGATCGTGCTTGCTTTCAAGCTTTAAACTGTTTTGCGTTTCTTAGTGAGAAGATGTTTTACTTCTCATTCCTCTCTTAATTAGTGGGTATTAGTGGTCGGCTGCGCTAATTAAACCAAGCGTGTAATGGTCACAATTAAAACGAAAGCTTCTGTGGAAGGCCGTAAGTCGTTTATTATCGGAAGGGTGGAATTTTGAGGGCGCATTAGCTCATTTTGTTTTGCAAAACGTCATACTAAATTTATTTTATGAAGAATTTCGGGGAATGAATTGTTGGTTAAACATATAAATCTCGATATGAGAGATAATTCTTAACTTTTAATAATACCAACTATGGCTCATGCCGTAGCATATACAGGGCCAAATTAAATTAACAGATAATACTTTACCCACGCGTTGGGTATGGTTATCGAAAACGATTTTATTTTTTTGTCTGATCAATGCCCTAGATTGATGAAAAAAGTGGTGTGATGACTGGTACCTAGGACCGAATATTTTTTTAGCTTTTAGTACATTATTTTCATTAAAACCATTTAACCTAAAAAACCTTTTACATTATTTTATTTTCAAGTTTTTATTTCGTTATTTAATATTTCTCATTCTATTTAGTTTTTTTTTTTCATAGTGAACAGTATTTTAATAGTCAAACCCTTTTATTTGGTACCCATACTGAAGAGAAAAAGTATGTAATTTGCCATTTCGTAGCGGCGGCCATCTTGGATTTATAATGATACTGATTAAACATTAAATTGTATTGTTATTAAAACAAAAGTTGTGTACCAAATATCAGATCAATCTGCCAACAGAAAGGGAGTAAAATTTCAAGTACTAAATTTGACCCAAAAAACAAACAGGGCAAGATAAATAAAACCATTTTAAAACCGTTTAATAAAAATGTGCAAAACTTCAAATGACACTGACATTGTACATAAACCACACGACTGATAAGTTATGGTTTTTGGAAATTCGTAAAAATATCTATTGTATCACGAAAAATTACAAAACCAGTTGATCTTATTACCTTCGACCATAGAATTATGATTTTTTTTTGTGCCATTTGTTTTCAATGATAGTGATAAATTATTTTTAACCGACTTCAAAAAGAAGGAGGTTATTAATTCGAGATCTTTAAATATATTTTTTATGTATGTTCAGGCATAACTCCGTCGTATATTGACGTTAAAATTTCATATAGATCTGCACCCTAATTGCGTAACTCACGATTGATCATAATTGGTTTCGTCTTCACAGTTAAACAATATTCATTGCGTTATTTATGTTGTCGAACAGACACATTTTTCGAACATATGAAGCAATGGTTTAACAATCCGTTTCAAAACGATACAGATTATGATGAATCGTGAGTTACGCAATTAGGGTGCAGATGATGCGTTTCGGAGACAGACAACGGAACTCTTCAAAAAATTACAGCAAATAAACCAGGAATGTTGCTATCGCATAAGTATGCATTGTTTTGACCCCAAGGATGATGAAATTTTCGAATTGGTGTGGGGTAGGTAACTAAAAAGTGAAAAATAAAAACTTTTTTCAAAAAAATAACAACCGACTTCCAAAAAAACACTACAAACTGCAAAATAATTTTAATTTCGGAAGGCGGTGACAATTTTTTTTTTTTTTTTGAAAAAAGTTTTTATATTTCTTTAGGTAGGTTGTACAAACACTCCATACGTCCATCATATATTAAAAACTGTATTGTAGCAGGTCAGCGTTTCCTATCTGACTACTCTGAGAAGAAAGGCCGAAACAAACTCAGAGATTACAGTCTCTTTTAAAATCCAGACATAATCTTGGTCAGATCATGTAAAGGCCATGTAGATTGGTGTCTGGTATGGTCTTTTGAGGAGGTTTGATACATAATTCTTCATACTTATCTGGTTACATAGTGCCATGGCAGATTACTCAAAGATCGCCGGACATCATTGACATCACCTAAAATACTGCCATGTAGTATGCTCGTACACATGTATTTCAACCTTAAATTAAAACCTACTTAAAAATTATTTTATGAAACGTCCCAATTTTATTTTATACTTTCATTTATTTCAATAATTTAAATTTTTGAGCTTTAAGCTGTAATAAACGACTTTCATTCAACTAACAAGCCCCTTACTTATTAATAAGTACTTTACCTACGTTATCACAATATTTATTCACTAGCTTCCGCCCTTTGCTTCGCCCGCGTGGAAGTCGGAAATTATCCCGCGGGAACGTACCACCGAGAAAAAATATGAAAAAAAATGATATGTGTTAATATAGGTTATAATCTATCAAACAAATTGTGACAAATTTCATGCAAATCTGTTCAACCGTTTTTGCGTTATTGAGTAACAAACATCCAAACATCGTCACAAACTTTGTAATGATTATTCTTTATACTTACATTTTGTTAACATTAACCTTGAAATTTAAGCATTCTCTATGTACCTTCATACTCATTTTCTGGAAGGAAATATAGTATTTGCGTGTTACAATAACTATTTCTTTAATATCTGTAATAAAATAAAATTTGACCTTTGTAATTTTCTATGTTGTGACATGTATGTCAAGATTTGTCAAACTGTCAGTTACTTTTCTTTTTCCCATAGAGTTTCTCACTAGTCTATAAAGAATTACTTTTTGGTTTAATTATTATAAATTATTTTTATCAATATTATTAGCTGAAATATTGTATTTTATTAACTATGATTGTTTACTTCTTAATTTTAAATTATATCTTTAAATTCTTTACACACACATGGTTGTATAATATGTGCTGGCTGGTTACATGTGTCTGGCCACTGGAGGATATAATTTTGAAATTTAAAAATGATCTGGAACGGCTGAACCTCTAGTATAAATAGAGGACGAAGCGCAGAAAGCGGGACTACTACGAGAGGGAACTACGAAGAGGGACAGCGACGTAATTTGATGTATGGAGGTGCTGTTTATTTTTCTGAAAAGCCTCCACTAATAATACTACTACTGCTGCGGCCCTACTATTGAGCTTCGGAGTTTTGTCGGGTCCCTCCTGTTTCCACTGCTCGTCTTACTACAACCAATAGACAACAAGGCGCTCATACCGGATCCTCCTCACGACATATCCTCCTCCCAGTGTGTGTGACTTAAGAACCCTCCTCACAATATATCCTCCTCCCAGTTTGTGATACTAAAGGACTCTAGTGAAATAGGTAATTTTTATAAAACAACGGGGTAATGTAATGATTATTCTTTATACTTACATTTTGTTAACATTAACCTTGAAATTTAAGCATTCTCTATGTACCTTCATACTCATTTTCTGGAAGGAAATATAGTATTTGCGTGTTACAATAACTATTTCTTTAATATCTGTAATAAAATAAAATTTGACCTTTGTAATTTTCTATGTTGTGACATGTATGTCAAGATTTGTCAAACTGTCAGTTACTTTTCTTTTTCCCATAGAGTTTCTCACTAGTCTATAAAGAATTACTTTTTGGTTTAATTATTATAAATTATTTTTATCAATATTATTAGCTGAAATATTGTATTTTATTAACTATGATTGTTTACTTCTTAATTTTAAATTATATCTTTAAATTCTTTACACACACATGGTTGTATAATATGTGCTGGCTGGTTACATGTGTCTGGCCACTGGAGGATATAATTTTGAAATTTAAAAATGATCTGGAACGGCTGAACCTCTAGTATAAATAGAGGACGAAGCGCAGAAAGCGGGACTACTACGAGAGGGAACTACGAAGAGGGACAGCGACGTAATTTGATGTATGGAGGTGCTGTTTATTTTTCTGAAAAGCCTCCACTAATAATACTACTACTGCTGCGGCCCTACTATTGAGCTTCGGAGTTTTGTCGGGTCCCTCCTGTTTCCACTGCTCGTCTTACTACAACCAATAGACAACAAGGCGCTCATACCGGATCCTCCTCACGACATATCCTCCTCCCAGTGTGTGTGACTTAAGAACCCTCCTCACAATATATCCTCCTCCCAGTTTGTGATACTAAAGGACTCTAGTGAAATAGGTAATTTTTATAAAACTATTTGTTTTTTTTATTAATTTAAATTAAAAATGTAAAAATCTGCTTAAATCTTTATTTCCCTTAGGTTTAAGTTTGATTTGTTACAACTTTCACATTTATACTATCAAGTAGGATTGCATTATTAATATCTAAGGTCTGTTCGGCCAAGTGGTCGTAAGCGCAAATGCTGAACATGACGTTCTGGGTTCGATTCCTGGGTCGAGCAAAGTGTAATTTGGTTTTACCACCTGGAATTTCTTAGTAGCATCTCGCAGGTCGGAGTCTGGGAGCCTTACTCCCTAACACGATGTCAGTAGTTTCGGTCACGCACAACGGACCGAATGGGAGTCTACGTGCGGAAAAGGGAGTCCCATCATCATCATCATCATCGGTCGAAGTAACGGGCGTTTCCAACACCGTATCACTTACTGTCAGAAGATCACTTTGGAGCCCGAACTAAAAATGAATGACAACACGATTTGACAGCTGTCTACTCCCGATATGTTGCTGCCCTGCCAAAAAAGAATTGGCTGTAAGATTCACTAGGAAGTTTCGAACTACTTTCGGACGGGTCCGGATCTTCGTAGACGGAGTTAGAGTCTAGGCCCCCTGGATTTGTGCCTGTATGATGACAATGGGCTCGCCCTTTTTACATGGGACTGGCGTAATGTGGGTGTACTATAGGTACACCTTTGTCCCACCCTTCGGGGAAACCAGGCGTGATGTTATAATATGATCGTGCCAAGAAAACCTATGAATTTAAAACTAGAGTTAAATTCATGTGATATTTTAATTTAGAAATTGTCAAAACGAATCAAATCAAAAGTAATTTATTCAAACTAGGCTGAGAGTCAGCACTTTTCGAACGTCAAAAAAAAATAAGACAGTCCCCCAAAACGCCCACCCTTCAACACTTCCTAGTGCTTTAGCTGGGAAGAAGAAGTGGCGCAACAAACTCCCCAGCAGCACAGCTGTCTGTTAAGTTACAAGAACTTGATTCTGTACAATACAATAGTAAAAAATAAAATGATTTAAAGAGTCTAATAAAATAAACAATTAAGTATATGAACGTAATTCATACAACCTGTCAGTAGGTAAGCTAATTCTGGTGAAAGAACACAAACATTGTCCTGAGTTAATCACAGCGACCAACTATTCTTATCGTTTAAGTAGTCGTTAATAGAATAGTATGCCTTAGAATGTAACTGAAACCAAAAGACAATGCCAATTTATATATATATATATGGAATCCCGTACCAAGGTTCTTTATTAGTGATCGATGACCAAGTAGCATCAAAATAAAACGTTGTTTTTTTATAGACTATATGTAACAAATTAACTTCTACAAATGTTATTTTTGTAAAGAAATCCGGGTTCCAAAGTAATTTCATAAAATCGATGACAACCTAGTATTATATTTTAGTCGAAATATCTTGCCGAGTCTGAACATAAGCGCTACGAACTTTCGCGCATGTTCTCTCACTTCTTCTCATGTAACCATTTGGTCCCTAAAAAAATTGACAGCGCAGCCTTCTTCGCGAAGTTCGGACTCGCCAAGATAAATCGGCCGTGCAGTAGTGCACTCTTTCTCTTTCTCTCTGAAAATCTTAAATGTCTAAACAAATGGGAAAGAAACGGTATTAAATCCAAAAAACAAAAGCGAGGTTGTTAAAAAGTACTCCAGAAACTCAAAACGAACACAATCACGACTTGCCCGTGTATAGATAATAATTGTAGTCTTTGATCACGACCGACGACAAGACGAAAGTGACTGACACTAAAGTGACACTGTTGTGACAGCAGTCAGTTCTCTTTCTATGATCAATGGTCAATTTATGATTTACTGTCATTATTTTTAAGCACAGAGTAACTCAATCGGTGAGACGCCATGTTGAAAGTCGATAAAAATAATTGATAAATATCAATTCACTACCACAACAGTGTACATTTATTAGAATTGTCTGTATTTTTCCCGAATTCTACGGATTTTTATCTGTTTTTTGAGTTAATGTACATAGACCAGGCCCATTTTGAAACATCTTTTTTTTTAAATTTTATCGCATATAATTCAAAACACGCCAAGTTCCTAATACTAATTTCTAGACTTGTTGATTCGCCCATTCCGAGCGAGTAAATACATGCGAATGGATTAATAAAATAAGCCATTTTTCAAAACAAACCAAACTGATAGCGTAAAGCTTTATTAGATCAGTGTGTCAACCCAATCGACCTTCCCTTCATTGTTTGTATTTGAACATGACTTATCTGACCGACCCACAATCACGGTCACGAATTACTTAATAACATAGCAAACAGGGCTCCGCTTCGTCCGCGTGGAATAAATTAAATTCTATTACATTTTTATTGTCCAGACTTCCGTTGAAACGCAAACAAGGACCTTTTGACTTGATACAATTAATTAAAATTTATTACGAATTTTGAGGACATACTTCAGACAAGAAGGATGGGTCTCTTCATATGCTTTTGAGAACACTTTATTGTGATAAAATTTCCTGTAAGTATTTAATTAAAAGGTAATTAAATTAGCTGTTACGTAAGAGGACATGAAAGATGATTTTAATACAAGTTGAAATAAACGATTTTATGTAAGATAGGTAAGACAAGAGCAACCTTATAACGGAGATTTTTTTCTTTTAAAGACAAACAACATCAACAGCAAATATCGCAAAACTTCTTGTTGTTATAATGCTTCTTAAGAAGTGGTACCGAGTTGCCGTGTCTGGCCACATCTACCGCTATAAACCCGCGATGGTTTGTGTGGTAACAAATAAATGTAAAATGTTTATGTTTTAGATTATTAAAAGCTAAAAAAAGGGTAGTGTTTATTCAGTAAAAAAACTAAAACCAAAACGATTTATACTTCCTTAACTGTTACTAAATATTAGTACTCATTAAATATGCTAATTAGGTAAAAGTAATACGTTGACCCCTAACTTCCTACACGACACCTACCTTTCTGTCGCCACCACAGATAAAATAATATAACTTCTGCCCACTACTTCGTCCAGAATTTCGGCCCACGACCCACCGCGTCTCGTCCTATTGCCCACCCGCGCTACATGTTACTTCTTTTTCTGAATGTTTTATCTTTGCTCGGCACCAATACAGGATGCAGTGTAGTGTTAAAAAGCCTATTATTTTCCTCAAGAATTTTCCATGCTTTTAAATGCAAAAATATTTATTCAAATCCGACCCGCAGTCCCAGAATTTAGCACGTTCAAAGACACTCTTCAGCTTAAAGTAGTATTAGTTTAATATTAACATAGATTTGTATTCATTTTATTTAACCAGCGCTCCGCGGTTTCACCCGTGTAGTTCCCGTTCTCGTGGGAATACGGGGATAATGTAGCTTCCCAACATTAATAGTTCTTTTTCAAATCGATTCAGTAGTTTCGGAGCCTCTTCAATGCAAACAAACAAACAAACATTCAAATTTGCTCCTTTTTCCATTCCTTGGGTACCACTCTGTTATTATTTTGGTCCATTTCTCTTTTTCCTCTCTTAGCAATGTCCTGTCCATCGTTATTTTTGTGTTTTGCATACTTTATATGCATCTTTAAACATGGTTATGCTTTTCATTTCTTTTAATCTCAGTTTGTCTCTTCTCTTGACTCCAACTACACTTCTTTCTATACTGTTGTCCTCTTTATAATATTATTATAGATTTATTAACAGACAAGAACAAGAATCAAGAAACGAGCAGACAAATAGGCTCGAAGGCGATGCTTATTTCTAAAGAAATCCCTTCCAGCATACCTGCTACCTATATTCCGGATTTCTCATTTCTTTGGTCGCCACAATAATCCTCTTACATACCACTCAAAATTGAGTTGCAATTATGACAGTAATTAGGCCATATAACAACGTCACGTCGACAAATATTTTTCCCTACCAAATATTTCATCACTAGACATAACCGACCCAAAATGACAAATTATCGGAAAGTATGAAGCTGCTCTCAACAAAACAAAAAGTTCCCTTTATAAAACAATAGCGCGACCTAGTCGCAATAACGCGGAACCATCCGTGTGAACTGGCACTCGTGACCGGATCTGAACTTGGCTCATAACTACCGTCTTTGATTCCGGGTTCCGATATTTATTTATATACTTGGTAACTATATTCATCGAATTTGTATAAGTAATTATGAATAATAAATGCTAAGGTGGTTTAAGTATCAACGACATTTATTTAAATGTTTTATATTGTTTATAATTTGAGAGAGCGGTGGTGGCCAAGTGGTAACGGCCGCGACTTACGAGTTGGTCGTGAGTTCGAACCCAGCCAGGCGCTTTACTTTGTGTAAATTATTTCATCACCACTGCTCTCAAAACCGTGAAAACATCGTGAGGAAACCGGCATGTCCTAGAACCAAAAATTCGAAGACATGTGACATCTACCAACCCGCATTGGGCCCGCGTGGTGGATTACGGCCCAATCCCTCCACCGAGAGGAGGCCTGTGTCCCAGTAGTGGGAACATTATAGGCTGATGATGATAATTTGAGTGCATTCAAAGTAATTTAAATTAGATGGCAATGCTTCACAGATGTGTTGATTCGGTATTTCAAGTATCTACTGCTGAATATGGGGACATTGGCCGTAAGTGGTGTAGATACTTGAATGTTGAGTTCAGAAAGTATTTTGTCTTAGTTTTAGACCACTTCGCATGGACGTAAAAATATCTCGGCGAGATTTTATCGCGCATTGCATTTTCAACTCTCGTCGTTGAATCGAGCTTTGAAAATGCAATAGAATGCATCCCAGCGCGTCGGAAAAACCAGCTTTTCGATTTTCATTTCTCTGAAGATACAGTATCTACGTGAAAAAATGCCACAGATATATGTTTACGTAGACTTGTCATCATTAGAGTCGGTTATCATTTAAAGTGAAGGCTCGTGAGCACATTCGTAAGAATTTGGCAGAATCATCCCAGCGCTGATTTACTGGATTCGTTTTATCCTCTATCTGTCGTTATTTCTCAAGACAAAGTTTATTTTCGTTATATATATATATGACGGGAGAAAGTCTCGTGTCGTGTTTTTAAAAAGTGTGACGTCAGCATAGCTGACGTCACTGATGTCGTCTTCGTGGTGATCACTCATCTTCGATTTCCAAAAGAAAACTTCAAGATTTGTTTCAAAGCTTCGTTTATTCAAATGACAGCGTAACGACGTCCCAGAGAGGTCCGCACTGTCCGGCGGCTCGAACAAGAATGAATCGAGCACCACAGTGCGGCCGTATTTATAGTAATCGTCGCATGTGCACATTTTTAGGTTAAGTATAGTGAATTAATTTTGTTAATGTTTTAAATATGCAAGGTAGTAATATGTTTTTAACGCTAATTTTATCCCGTAATAATCAACCAATAATTTGTGAACTAATTTCAAACAATCAAATTATTTAGCTTATTAATTTCAAATCTTAAAATAGATGAACAATTGTATTTGCGCCGATACGGCCATACTGACAGGCGGTGCGCGCTCTGCACCAGCCTCGCTGATTCTCGTTGTGATTACCTGTAAGCGAATAAGAATTTTCTGTGAGTTGGATATCTGTTAAGCAACTAGTGTTGCTTTCTAATGGTTGTTACATAATCACACAACTGTCTTGTATGTTTGAAAATATTATGGTTTGTAGGTTCTCGGAGATTCTCGAAGGTTTTTCGGAGGTTCTCGACGGGTTCTCGGAGGTTCTCGACGGGTTCTCGGAGGTTCTATCGGCGTATCGTAGATGTGTTAAAGGTTCTCGTAGGATTATTTGGAATGATTGAATTTGAGTGTCTTACCGTTATTCTGATGGGTCATCCTGTAGGTCGTGGTGTGGCTGTGCTTGCAGCTCTTCTCGTGACGTTGTTGGAATAGGCTCGGTTGGTACTGCAGGGTCTCGGTGTGTAGGTGATTGGTTTCCCGCCGATACGGTCAACTGTTCACCAGGTTGTGGAGCACGGCGTAGCTGATCATGGGCGACCTTGCGGGGTCGTCCTCTGCCGACAACTTTCTTTACCAAATATCGGTCATTTTCCAGTATCCTACAGACTTCATATGGCTCGCTGAATTTAAGGTCTAGCGAGGTTTGGTTGCGAGGATTATTCTTAATCAATACGTAGTCTCCTCTTTGAAAATGATGAATTTTGGCCTTACGTAGATTGAAGCGTTGTCTGTCTTGTTCGCTAGAACGAAGGGTTTTCTGTTGTACATGTTGAGTAAGTGCTTCGATCTGAATGGTTTCATTGTCAATATCCACCAGGTTGAGAAGCTCAGGAGGTACGCAGTGCTTCCGTTGTGTGATAAGTGTCAGTGGAGCAACACCGGTGACACGATGAGTTGTACAGTTGATTGCCAGTTGAAGTTCTTCAAGTACAGTGTGCCACTGCTCTATTTCGTAGTTTTTGATCATGACCAAAGCATTCTTGATAGTTGCAATAACCCTTTCAACTTGGCCATTTGCTCGGCTGACTCCTGGAGCTATAGTGTGGATGTTTATTCCGACCTGGTCAGAGTAGTCTTTGAACTCGCCAAGGAACTCTCTTCCTCCATCGACAATGATTTGGACCGGTGCGCCAAATAAATACACAGTACGTTTCAGGGCAGCCAATGTACTGTGTGGGTTTTTGTTGCTGGCGAAGTAGAGTAAAACATACTTCGAAAAGGCATCAATGGTGACTATAACGTACTGCTGATCATCTGGAGTGCCCAGTTTCCCTGTTATGTCCATATGAATAACTTGAAAGGCAGCCGTTGGTTTTTGTATTGGATGTAATTGTGCTTGAATGGCACCGGATCTTCCTTTGGATGTTCGGCATATGACACAGTTATCCACAAATCTTCGGACAGTAGAACTCATTTTATTGAACCAATAAGTTTCTCTGATCTTCTGCAATGTCTTTTCCCAGCCGGGATGTTTCAGTGCCGTGTGAAAAGAATTGATGATACTCCATTGAAAAGACTTGGGAACAACTGTACTAAGCTGCTGACCAAATACAGGATCATTGACGTTCTTCTTTAAGACGTTGTCCTCCAAGACATAGTCTTCTATAGGGTTATTGTCACCGAGGCTGTCCATTATTGGGCGCAGTTCCTCGTCGCGCCGCTGTTCAACTTTGAGCCAGTTCAAGTCTCTTGTCATAATATTGACTGCAAACTCAGTTGGGTTTCTACTGAAAAAATCAGCATGCTGCAGACGTTCACCTTTGCGATACTCAACTTCGAAGTCGTAGTTTTGCAAGAACGCCCACCAGCGATGAACCCTCGGCAGTAGATCCTTTTTGTGTTTGGATGCTTTTAATGCGTTGCAGTCCGTAATCACGATGAATTTTCGCCCATAAAGATACTGGCGAAAGTGTTTTATAGCACGCACCACTGCCAATGTCTCCAACTCGTAGGAGTGGTAGCGACTTTCGGCCTCCGTGGTTCTCATACTCATAAAAGCAACTGCATGTTGTCGTCCATTAATTACTTGTACAAGTACTGCACCAAATCCGAGGCTACTTGCATCCGTGTATAGTTGTATGGGTGCTTCTTCTTGGAATAATGTAAGTACAGGAGCGGACGTTAGGCATTCGATGATAGTGTTACGGGCTTTCTCGTGTTTATCTGTCCATACCCATTTAGCACCTTGTTTCGTTAGTTCGTAGAGAGGTACCATTATACGAGAAAAGTCCGGTATGTATTTTCTGAAGTATCCTGCCAGGCCATTGAACTGCCTGACCTGCTTGACAGTCTTAGGTACTGTAGCTTTGACGAGAGCCTCTACTTTTCGCGGGCTTGGTCGTACTTGTCCATCAGAAACCACGTTTCCGAGATATTCGATTGATCGCTTGAAGAAACTGCACTTGTCAGCGTTGATGGAAAATCCAGCGTCTTGCAGTGCAATGAGGATTCGTTCCAGGTGTGATATTCCCTCAGGGAAATCTGTGCATTTACTCAACACGTCATCCACGTAGACCTGTGCAGCTGTTCCCAACAATGATGTTAGAGCTCTGTTGATGCATCGCTGGTAAACTGAACAAGCATTGCTCAAACCAAAGGGCATGGTGAGGTATTCATATAAACCATCTGGTGTGACGAAGGCGGTCTTCTCTATGGAGGCTTCACCAATCGGAATCTGGTGAAAACCAGCCGCCATGTCAAGGCTTGTGTAGAAATGACCATTTGCCAACTGGTCAATTTGATCAGAAATCAGTGGAAGCGGATAATGGTCACGTAGAGTATTCGAGTTAAGTTCTCGAAAGTCCACGCAAAGTCGGTCGTCACCATTCTTCTTCTTGACTAAAATGATGGGGCTTGAATAAGGAGATTTGCTCTCGCGGATGATGTTGTGTTCCAGGAGTTCTTGAATTATGGCGCTGACCTTCTCTCGCTCCATTGGACTGAGACGATATGGTCTTCTTTCTACGAATTTATCGGGGTTTTTCAGTCTGATTTCTAATTCACCAGTGTTCACCCGTGTCTTGGGATATCCACGAATAAACAGGTGTTCGTATTTATTCAGAAGTCGTCGTAGTTGCACGACTTCGTCTTCGTTGGTTAGGTCGCAGTCGAGGTTGTTGAAGATAGGAGAACTGGTACTCATATGATTGACGAGTGTCTTTTGAATTATCTTCGTCCCGTCGGATGTGATTAACACACTTAGGTTAGTACCATGGATCAGGTTCATACCCACTAAAATGTCTGTTGACATTTCATTGTCGGGCAGTACGTAAAACTCCAACTCAATACTGGTGGTGTCTATAACACATACAGTTATTAGTTTGGTTAACGATAGTGCAGGGAATTGACCAATTCCTTTCAGGTAGTTGACTACTGGTCTCCTTTGACCAGGTACAACTGTTGCGATAGACTCTCGTATAACTGAGCATTCCGCCCCGCTATCGAACACAGCCTGCAAAAGCCTTTCGCCTATTTTGATGGTGATTGGCGCCAACTTATTGCTTGCTACGCAGTTCACATTTGAAGTCACCGCACGTTCACGCCTGAAGCAAGTTTCATAAGAGTGGCCTGGTTTCTTGCAATAGGTACAGGCAGGTGTGGTTGGTGTCTTTGGGTCCTTGTTGTCAGCTTCAGGTTTAGTCTCCGGAGGCTTGAATCTGCAATCGTTGGTGGAGTGGTTGGTCTTCTTACATATGCGGCAACTTGATGTTGATTGTGTATCCGAAAAACGTGGACGCTTGGTATGTATTGTGGAACTTGAACTTGGGTGAGAACGCTTCTTCCGTATAGTTGTTGCAACCGAGATGAGCTCAGGAACCGTGGTTGCTCTGGCATTCAATAATTCGATACGCAAACGTTCGTCGTTAACGCATCCAATCACTGCTTCAACAGCGTGTTCATCTCCCAGTTTGTCTTTAGTCACTCTTCTCCATAGGATCCATGCACGTGACAAAAAATCCGCAATGTCTTTAGTTGAGTCGTAAACATGTTCCCTGAACATGAGAATATCTCGGGAGTATCTATTTTCAGGTTCAAACGTGGTGATGAGGTTCTTCCGCAACTCTCCCCACGTAGTAGTAGTCACCATCCAATCATCGACCCACATTTTTGCACGCCCCTTCAATAGGCTGCAGACTTTCATGCGAACATCGAAATCATTCAGCTTGTAGGCTTCAATCGCTTGATCTATATGCTGACACCATTCTCGTACACCGACGTGGGTGTCCGGGTCAAAACATGGTAAGTAGACGTCCTTGATTCTTATTTTTGGTTCGGTGGACGGAACACATAAGCGCTCCGACATTTTATGCATCATTTCCATCATTTGCATCAGGAATTGTGGTGGTATCCCATCCATCTGCATTCCATGGTGAACGTATGTTTGCGGTCTTGATTGTAGTACAGCTTCCAATGGTGTATTTGTGACGAACACAGGCTCATGGTGCTCTGTGTTGGTTGGTTCTGGTTGATCAGGTGGAGAACGAGCTGATGTGGAAGCGGCTTGGGTAGGAGCTTCTTGCAATCCCACTTCTGATGACGGGAGAAAGTCTCGTGTCGTGTTTTTAAAAAGTGTGACGTCAGCATAGCTGACGTCACTGATGTCGTCTTCGTGGTGATCACTCATCTTCGATTTCCAAAAGAAAACTTCAAGATTTGTTTCAAAGCTTCGTTTATTCAAATGACAGCGTAACGACGTCCCAGAGAGGTCCGCACTGTCCGGCGGCTCGAACAAGAATGAATCGAGCACCACAGTGCGGCCGTATTTATAGTAATCGTCGCATGTGCACATTTTTAGGTTAAGTATAGTGAATTAATTTTGTTAATGTTTTAAATATGCAAGGTAGTAATATGTTTTTAACGCTAATTTTATCCCGTAATAATCAACCAATAATTTGTGAACTAATTTCAAACAATCAAATTATTTAGCTTATTAATTTCAAATCTTAAAATAGATGAACAATTGTATTTGCGCCGATATATATATATATATGTGTATTTGTATCTATGTATTATCTTTCGAGTAACCTATCCCTTATGTTGCACCTGCCATGTTTTCTCTCTGCATCACCCTAAGGTTGACTGGTAGAAAATGTCTCAGGCATTAAGTCCGCCTTGGTATCTACAGTATTTTTTACTTGTGCATTAAGTTTTATTAAATATTAGGTCTTTACCTATGAAATTGCCGTTCTGCAGTACTGGCCATTTCAAATCAAAATAATTTTTGTTTGGCTAAGAATTCTAATTTCAAATTAATTTTATTTTAAAAACATGGATTTTTTTTTCTAAAAGTAGTCATTTCTTTATTGATTAGTGTTACATTTTCATCGCATTTCAATCTTTTTCGTCATCATGGATACGTTAAAAATTCGAGTAATTATGGAATATGAGTACCGTCGTGGCAGCAACGCGGCACAAGCGGCACGCAACATCAACGACGTTTACGGAGCTAACACTACAAACCAACGCACCACCTGTTATTGGTTTGCTCGCTTCCGTTCTGGAAATTTCGACCTGAAAAATGAACCTCGCGGTCGTCCGAAGACTTTGGTCGACAATGACGAATTAAAGGCGATTGTGGAAGCTGATGATACACAATCTACGGCTGAATTAGCAGCAGCTTTCGACGTTAGCGTCAAAACAATATTGGTCCATTTGCGTCAAATTGGCAAGGTAAAAAAGCTTGACAAATGGGTGCCCCACGAACTCAATGATCGCCAGCGCGAAGTACGCGTCGAGACGTGCCTTGCACTGCTCAACAGACACACAAATGAAGGAATTTTGAACCGCATTGTTACCTGCGATGAAAAATGGATTCTGTTTGATAACCGTAAGCGCTCAGCAAGTTGGTTGGATCCTGGTTCAGCACCTAAACAATGCCCTAAACGAAAACTTACCCCTAGAAAAGTGATGGTCACTGTTTGGTGGTCTAGCGCCGGTGTGATTCATCACAGCTTCTTACCAAACGGGGTGAGCATTACTGCAGATGTGTACTGTGAAGAACTGAACACAATGATGGAGAAGCTGGCGCATCTCCAACCAGCATTGGTCAATCGCTCGTCTCCGCTGCTCCTGCACGACAACGCGCGACCTCATACTGCACAGCAGACGGTCTCCAAGTTGCAAGAACTGGGGTTGGAAGCTCTCCGTCATCCGCCCTACTCACCAGACCTTGCGCCTACAGACTACTACTTTTTCCAGAATTTGGATAACTTCTTGGCGGGAAAAAAATTTAATACCCGAGAGGCAGTACAAAATGCCTTTGAAGAATTTGTTGCCTCCCGTCCAGCTGATTTCTTTAAGAAGGGCATCAATAAACTGCCACTGCGATGGCAAAGATGCATTGATTGCATGGGTGATTACTTCGATTAATACAAATAAAAAATTCATGAAAAAAATTCGTTTAAATTTTTTCATACAAAACGGCAATTTCATAGGTAAAGACCTATTAAATAAATAAATTAGATAGGTATCAATAATTCGGTATGTTGATAGAAAAGAAGAAGACAAATGATGTGCCAACCTCTACGATTAATAAAAGTTGCCAACCTCAAAAGGATTGAGAAAAAAGGAATAGAAATATAAATAGAAAAGAAAATTGTTATTTAACCAGGTAATAAATACATTAGCAGTTACACAGATTAGCAAACAAATTAAAATATCTATCAAAGAGACTCATGACAATGAGATACTAACTAAAGATTTCTTCGAATCAAATTTTGACGTAGTTTTTATTCATGTAGAATAGGACTATCCGTTCCATCACAAAGATAACTGATATCACTTGGAAAGATGCCATGCTAAAATGGAGTTGGGCTGGACACGTGTACCGCATGCCAGACGACCAATGGCACAAACTTATGACCCAACGGGTCCCTCTTGCCGATTTCCGGCCACCGTAGGCATGGGCTTGCGGACGGCGAGTAATGGGTAGCTCGCTGTCCGGTAAGGACCAAGCCTAAGTCGACGGCGCGTTGTGTTCCACGCGCGCCTCAAAGAGATGTCAGCACAAAAAGTGATGGGGCCCGCAAGGGTCGATGCCTGCCAGGGGTGCGGGTTTGTTCGAAAGAGACACCACAGCCCCTGGCATACGGGCTACTGAAGGAACACAGGTGGGTTTTCAGTCAGTAAAAGTCTGACACGCCCTCCTGCTCCACCCAGAGCGGGAGAAGTTATTTGATGATTTCCCACCCAAAAAAAAAAAAAAAACGGGTCCCTCTTAATGGTAAGTGGCATCCCGGTAGGCCCGGGACGGATATGGCTGGATGAGCTGGACTCCTTCAACAAGAACTGGTTCTTAGCAGCTTTAAACAGAGAGAAGTGGAAAGAGAGTAGGGAGGCCTTTGCCGCGCAGTGGGACATCACAGGTTTTTAATAATAATACGCATAACTTGCAGAGTCAATAGCCGAAAATTATCTAAATATAACTCATCATCATATGCCTAGCCATTACGCCATATGTTTGGGTTGGCTTCCAGTCTAACCGGATGCAGCTGAATTTGAATCCACACTTTGGCCAATAACTGAAGACCCTTGAGAGTGACAATTTTTTTACTTTGGGCCATAGCCAAAAATAGTCAAAACTCATAAGTTTTGACTATTTTTGACTAAATGTAAAATCAGATTTTGTCACGAAATAAAAAAAGATCACTCAATCCAAATGCACATGATGCAGCTGAATACCAGTATTTTACATGGAGCGATTGCCTATCTGACCTCCACAACCCGGTTACTTGGTAATACGATACCCCTTGGTAAGACTGGTTGTCAGACTTTCGGGCTTCTGACGACCCTTATCGACTGTCAAGTATCCACAAATGACAGCCGGGACCAACGGCTTAACGTGCTTTCCGAGGCATGAAGGGGGGTCTTGGTATGTAAAGATGGTCACCCATCCACGGACCAACCGCGGCAAGCGTAGCTTAACCTGATCGATCGACCCGCGCAGCTATTGTTACTTAGCCACAAGCCCCTTCTAATCTAAATATACCGAACTAAAAGACGAAATACCTCGACTTTGGCATCTGCAAAAAGACACAATAGTCCCCATAGTGCTGATCTACAACAGGAGTAATTCTCAAACAGCTTCATCAGTCCCTTAGTTCCCTCAACCTGCCATCTAATATCGACCACCTGCTGCAGAAGGCAGTGTCTTAACACATGCAGGCTAGTTAGATAATTTCTTCAGTGTGAGTCTGACACCTTGCACCGATATTCCCACGCAAATATATATAGTTTCATCTAACACACATTCTACTCAAAATATTACTCTCACCCTTAACGCCACTCCTGGACACTTGGCTTAGGCCTGTGCCATCAGTTTTATCCGGCTAGGCCGAGGAAAACAAATAGAAAACTAAAATAATAATAATAACCGCACCACCGTAGCTCTACGTTGACGTCGTGGTGATGCTTGCGCGACTTTGAGTTCTGGGTCTGTGCCGGTAAAGTACACTTTGCAGAAACAAGTCTTTGGTGAGAAACTTCACCTTGAGAGACAGCCACCCAAACCTATGAGTTTTTCATAGCCCAATATGTTTTGTTTCCATATTCTCCAATAGTCATGCGCCTACCGGGGTTTGTCCTCGGGTGCACTTGCATAGTGCATACAGGGATAATCGTCCGTTAGTGTCTCCTCATCATTTAAAATTGTTTAATGTGCTTCCACGAGTAGGTTTCGGCTCTTCGTACGCCTTCCAAAGATCTGAGGGATCCCAGGGTTGCGAGATATTTATTTATTTAACAAAGACATTTAAAATATTTCATTTAGGTATGGAAAATCGTAGCACGTATTGTTATGTAGTTTCGACCTGGCATGGGAAAAGCCGTGAATTAATGCAAATATTGTAGGTAGATACCAGGTACCTACATAATTGTTTTCTCAGAACCAACAGAAGTGCTCTTGACTTGCATCCACGTGTTACCACACTAATTCCTCTTAATAAGTAATGAAGAAGGTTTAAAGCCTACAATGTAGCATACAAACAGATTAATGTGATTATTATTATCTTAACCTGTCTAAGCAAACTTAGCTTTATCTTTACATATGTATGCTTCGTTATTAATCTATGCATAATCTAAACAAATCTATTACACGATTGTGATATCTCAGATATGTACCTGATTGCTCATTCCATTCTAATAATAAAATAATAATTGATCGTAAATAGGATTTAATTCGAAATACGTACCTACTATAACAACGCTATTGAACATTGCTATTATAACATAATTTATTATCTATGCAATAATTATTGTTAAGTATATAGGATCTCTACGTGTGTAAAACCCAGACATGATGGTCAATAATGAAATAATCGTATAGTGGTAAGAATCAACCCTGTGCATGCATGTGTTTAGTCAAAAACTAGCTAATACCAGGCTTTGCTTTGCGATGCCTTTTCTTTTTTTTTTCGCTAAGAACTTTCTACGGCATGCTCACAACCACTTACCAAAGTTTAATCACAATCGGTCCAGCCATTTTCAAGTTTTTGCGAGACTTACGCACCAAAAATGATTTTGATTTTATATTTTTTGATATACCATTTCGATAAGAGATGCTTGTACAAAATAAAATGTTATATCCTCTCGATACATATTACAAAAGCTGAGTACATCCAAGGAGGCTTTTTCCTAGTGGCATCATCAATCAAACGACTACCCACAAATCGGAGGAAAGAATCTTCCATAGCTGATGGCTTACAATTCCGTCATACAAGTATGTGTGCCCATACTCAATACATAGAAAATGGATCAATAATAGTAAATATTGGCTTTATAATTTGGGTGCCAGAATGCTGGTATTATTGGGATATAAAAAAGGTAGGTAGGTAATGTAAAAGTTGTCTGCTAAAGACGTCATTATCAAGAAGCTTATACACTCGAGAACAATGAATTAAGGTTACATGAAGGTACCTGAAAATTTGGTAACTATATAAGAATGCTAGAGCTTAATGAAATAAACAATTGTGCTCAATATATAGTCAAATGTTCTTGAAATGAAAGTAATAAAATGCATGTATCACTTTGTACAATATTCATAAAAATTACGTAAACAAAAAAATAACCAATCTGATATTACATCCAAAATAGAAAATAAAGTTTTTTCTACCCCCACGTACCTACTTAGTATTACTCAAATATGCTGTCATCACTGCGGTTATGCGGTTTGGTATGCTGTACACCAAGTTTGTTATGCGATGTTGGGGAATATTCTCCCATACCTCCACGTGCCCAACTTTGAACTAATCATAACTTCGAAGTTTTATTACTTTCATATACGGAACATTAAATTGTCTATTAAACACAATTTATTTTTAACCGACTACAAAAAGAAGGAGGTTTTCAATTCGACAATTTTTTTTTTTATGTATGTTCGGGCATAACTCCGTCGTATATAGGCGTTGCAAAATTATTTTTTTGTTCGAAAGGTATTTATTCTGAAATGGTCCCATTAAAATTTCATATAGATCTGATGATGCGTTTCGGAGACAGACAAAGGAACTTTTCAAAAAATTACAGCAAATCAACCGCGAATGTTGCTATCGCATAAATATGCATTAATTTGACCCCAAGGATGATGAAATTTCGAATTGGTGTTGGGTAGGTAGGTACTATAACTAAAAAGCGAAAAACAAAACTTTTTTCAAAAAAAAAAAAACAACCGACTTCCAAAAAACACTAGAAAGCGAAAAATAACTTTAATTTCGGAAGGCGTTGACAAGAAATTAATGAAATACATATCAAAAGTCACCGACTTCGAAGTCGGTTGTTTTTTTTTTTATTGAAAAAAGTTTTTTATTAAGCTAGCATTCTTAGTTTCCGAGAGTTTCAGGTATCTTTATGTGACCCTAATTCATTGCTCACGAGTGTAGGTAAAAGTTGTGGAAGCCCTCTAAATAGGTATCTAAGTAAAGACGGCGGTAGTCGAAAGGTCAGGCAAATTATTTGCTAACCAAATTGACGCCCTATGCCAATTTGCCATGATTTAACCACTTTATATAACTGTAAAAGAATAACGGTTGTTATTTGTATAGGTATACGGATCATTTCACTTGGCAGTTAATTTGCTTGCATTCATTTTCACGACTCACTAGCTGCTTGGCTTGGCCTACGTGGATATCAGAAATTATTGCACGGGAACGTGCTAACGGTATGAAAAACATCATACTTCTTATAATGTCAGCTATCTGGTAGTGAAACTCCCGTCTAAATCGGTCTAGCGACTTCGGAGATTAGCCGGAACAAACAGACGGATAAAAAATAGTTTTTTTAATATGTAGGTACGGTATATATTTTCAGCTGCATTTAGTCATCATACCAGCCGAAAGACGTCCACTGCTGAACATAAACCTCCCCAAAAAAGGGGGGGGGGGAGTTGCCATAAGCGCCACGCTTCGCAGGCGGGTTGGTGATCGCTGGTGGTCAAATGTATAGAGAACGCTGCTGCCCATTCTCTAGTAAGTCACTTAGTCGCCTTCTACGACACCCACGGGAAGAGATGGGATGGTGCTATTCTTTTACATCCGGCACCATCCGGAGTATTTAGTAAAAGCTAAAATTTTGGCATTACAACCAGGCACTGAAACTTTATTTATTTGTATATATGACAACTACGAGTATCTGTAACATATATGTAAAACCACCACTGCTTTTAGTGTATTACACGAATATAATCTTCGTCATTACGCGTGTGTACACTGACTATAGACACACTGACAAGACAACACCATCGATCATTGTTAGCAAACAGAACTTAATTAACACGACGAACGCTAAATGTATCCATTAAACTTTGACTATAAATACTCGCAATACTCGTACTCTAAGATTATAATATATTATATTCGAAAGCTTCGTCTACAATCCCTGAAGATATGAAGAGTTATATTTGGAGCCAAATAAATAATATTAAACGAAATATCGTAGTACCTACATATATAAAATACGTGTGCTGAATGATCTCTCAAGTAGAAAACTCTACGACAAGGTTTTTGTACATTCTTTTACATGTCCCTATGATAAATTCAGGGAAATTAATTAGCAAAGGAAATTGACTACTTACCTACCATAATCCTCCTATAAAGTTCCTACTGCTTCTTTTTTTGTTTTTGCGTGGGATATCATCAAACGACTTCTCCTGGTGAGTAAAGCAGCAGGGCGTGTCAGACTTTTACTGAATAAAACCCACCCGTGTGCCCTCAGTTGCCCGTGTGCCAGGGGCGGCGGTAACTCTTTCAAACAACCCGCTCCCCTGGCAGGCATCGGCCCTTGCAGACCCCACCAGTGGTTGCTGATATCTCTGACGGCGCCCGTGTGGAACACAACGCGCAGTCCCGTCTACCACTTTTCGGCCGCAGGGGATAGGGAGAGCGGCCAACGCCAAACCGACACTCCTCTTCCCCTGCGGCCCCACCGCGTCCGCCATCAAACGGTGGCGGCCCCGTCCAGCCCACGGAAGGAAAGAGCGCTGCTCAGAAGCGCCGGCACTCCCCTTCTGCTGCAACCCGTAACCCTCAGCCGCGATGCCTCCCATTCGACATCGCGGCCCACCTCAGTTGCGGTGCACCTCACCGCAACCTACTTTTTGGCCGCTACGTCATTGGCTTGAACGCAAAAGCCCTGACGAGCTGTCCCACCTTTGGGTTCCTCTTGGCTTCACCGTGGGTGGCAGTCCCACGGTTACTGAGCCCCCCCGCAACGACAATGCGGGAACCCACTCAGGGGTGAAGTTCCTACTGCTGGGACACAGTCCTACTCTCGGTGAGACCAAGTGGGCCGATGTTCACGCCCAGTGCAGTTTGATAGATTTGACAGGTCTTCGAATTTTTGGTTCTAAGACATACCGGTGATGACGTCATACCTACCTAAGCTGTCTAAGTATACAAATCATAAGTTCTATAATTCTTAAACAGTTGTACAAAATTACTTTAACACGGCAAATTCAATTAAAATGTCAATTCTTAATAACCTTACTGTACCTACCTACGTACCTATTAAAATACCTATCGATTTCATCATAATAATTTTATGACGAAGTTGTAAATTATAAACACTGTAACGAATGCGATTAACAGATGATTAAGAATGAGTTTGTTAGTGTTTTGTTTTGAGATTTAGCTCATTTTAGCTTCAATCTTACTTTGGTTGAGTAGTTCTCGCAATTTAGACATAGAATGTGCATATAGATTTGAAGGGGCTTGTGGCTAAATAACAATAGCTGCACGGGTCGATCGGCCAGGTTAAGCTACGCTTGCCGCGGTTGGTCCGTGGATGGGTGACCATCTTTACATACCAAGACACCTCCGTGCCTCGGAAAGCACGTTAGGCCGTTGGTCCCGGCTGTCATTTGTGGATCTTTGACAGTCGTTACGGGTCGTCAGAAGTCCGAAAGTTTGACAACCAGTCTTACCAAGGGGTATCGTATTACCCAGTAACAGGGTTGAGGAGATCAGATAGGCAGTCGCTCCATGTAAAATACTGGTATTCAGCTGCATCCGGATAGACTAGAAGCCGACCCCAACATAGTTGGGAAAAGGCTAGGCAGATGATGATGTGCATATAGATTTGAGTATGAATGTCGATGGCTGTAAGAGTAGGGGAAGTCCAAATAAAGATGTGTGAAAATAATAATATGGCTAGAAAGGAAGTTACTACCGAAAGACGACTAACAGAGAAGTATGGGACAAGGGGTGAATGATGGTGACGAATCTGCATATAGATTACTAGCTGTTGCCCGCGAGTTCGTCCGCGTGGAGGTCGAAAATTATCCCACGGGAACGTATTACCGGGATAAAAATTATCCTATGTGTTAATCCAGGTTATGAACTATCTGTGTGCCAAATTTCATTCAAATCCGTTCAGCCGTTTTCTGCGTGATTGAGTAACAAACATCCAAACATGTTCACAAACTTTCACACGGGATGGCCGTAAAAAGGCAAAGAGAGAATAGTGGTGACTCAGGGGAGAGCAGTGGTGGCCCAGTGGTATCGACAGCGACTTACGAGTTGAAGGTCGTACGTTTGAACCCAGACAGGCACTTTACTCTGTGTAAATTATTTCATTACCACTTGCCACAACGGTGAAGGAAACCATCGTGAGGAAACCGGCATGTCTTAGAACCAAAACTTCAAGGCAATGTGACATCTACCAACCCACACTGGGCCCGCGTGGTGAATTACGGCCCAATCCCTCTCACCGAGAGGAGGCCTGTGCCCCAGCAGTGGGAACGACATAGACTGATTATGCTATGCTACAAAGGCAAACCTATTTTTTTTAGATTTCAAACAATTGTAAAAGACACAGTATACGCTGTTATATGTATTTAAAAGATTAAACGTAAACATTTGGAGTTTTACAAGGAGCAGTGTTAGCAGGGAGCAGATCTAAATGTAATTTTTCAGAGTTATTATTATCTTTGAATTACGTGAGAATTCAAAATTACATAATAGCTTTCGTTATTTCTTTTACAAATCTGTGCGTATAATAATAAAGTTAGAATCTTTTTAGCATTTTAGTTGTTTTACACCGCCTGGATGAATAGAAAATGAAATAATTACATTTTCGTCAGACCCTTTTTTATCTCTTATTTTTCATTCGTTTTGAAAAGAAAAAATGGCAAGAGGCTCTGCAGCAAATACATACAATTTAGTTGTTAAATTATTATGCTAATGAATGAACTACGAGTAAGTAATCAAATATTTAATTTAAAAAAAGTCAAATCAATTTAGCCTTTTCTCAACTATGTTGCGGTCTGTTTCCAGCCTAACCGGATGCTGCTCCGCCGGAGACGCCCGGCCACTATAGGCGCTGGCTTGCGGATGGCGAGTAATGTAATGAGTAGGTCGCTGTCCGGTAAGGACCAAGGCCGAGTAGATAGCGCGCTGTGTTCCACGCGCGTCTCAAAGAAATGTCAGCACCAACTCCCACCAGTCCGCTAGGGCTGATGCCTGCAGGGGTGCGGGTTGTTCGAAAGAGATACCGTGGCCCCTAGCACACAGGCAACTGAAGGAACACGGGTGGGTTTTAATCAGTAAAAGTTTGACACGCCCTCCCGGTTCACCCAGAGCGGGAGAAGTTATTTGATGATTTCCCACCCGAAAAAACCAGATGCTGTTTAGTACCAGTATTTATAATAGAACGACTGCCTATCCGACGTCCACAACCTGTTTACTGGGTAACGCGACAGCCCCTTGACATGTCAGACTTTGATGCCAAATTTTTTGGACTTGAAAGAAAGAAAGAAAGAAAATCTATGAATGTCAGCCGGGACCAACGGCTTAACGTGCTATCCGAGGCACGGAGGAGTCTCGATATACAACGTGTAACGGAAAGGACATATACATACCAAGGGGCAAGCGGGCTTCTTTGGATGATATCAAACGATATTGGAAGGGTTTTTTTTTCCTGTCTCTAAATGTTTGGAAGTTATGAGTATTTTTAATACATTGATACCAGAGACCTAACTTTTCAAATTGAAATAAACACATGACTCGGAAGATATTTATAGTGATATTGGCAAGTAACGTTAAAAGTTATTGAACTACGTAGTGCGGTTACACGTTTGTTATGATTTGAATTTAAGAAATATATGAAACCGACAATTTGAAATCAGTTCTTAGAGTATTTTATTTTGAGCTGAAACTATGTAAAGTGATTCTGTATCAGCTGTTATCTTTAGTGCTTAAGGATAGCAATAGGGTTTCTGTTATACCCTGTAGAATGGATTGTTACTCATCCACGAACAGACCGCGGCTACCTGACTTTCGATCGAGTCGCGGCTGTCATCATTCAGCGATAAGCGCCTACCATTTTATCAAAAGAAGTAAAGTGTAAAAATGCCCCTTCAAACCACTTCTAAGCTAGCGTAATACCTTCGTTTAAAGGAATAAATCCACGAATTTCTGTCTGATTTATTAACCGGAAAATACTGATTTATAGCGAACCTTTTCCTCTCAATACCATTCGATATTTTTCTTCTTTTAGCATTAGCCGTATAACTGATTGAATTATAAATTTATGTCGCTGGGATTTTTCTATTATTAAAATTCATTTGTATTTATTGATAGCAGTGTCTGTTGAGGTTAACCTCTTAAGGTCGTAACAACGGCTTACTCTCAAATATTTAAATTCGAAAAAACAAGAAAAAAATTACATTCTGCCCTTGTTAGCTTGTAGTCCTTTAGTTTATAAGTTTTCTGCCTCGGCTGGAGGCCTTAATTCATTCACACATGAAAGATTGGCTCAGCTGATAACCTCCTATGTAGACCTTAGAGACGTATTTCCCAAAAAAAAAAAATGGAAAAGTTTACTCCTTAAATAAAACATTATAGCTACTGAAAGGTGGTAAAAGGTCTAAAATTATCCATTTCATTATTTAAAATATCCAAATGATAATTTCCCATGCAATCACCATTAAAAATAAATCTGCCGCTGAAATTCATTAATTTTTAAATACATGTCATCGATGAAATTCTTGAAATAATAATGACTGTAGCTGAAATCGGCTTGAAATTTTACTGGATTTCAAGTGTAAAGAAAATATAAATCGGTGACCGTCGCATTGATGTACGGACGCTTACTACACAGGATAAGTTTTTAACCAGTGCGCAAACTGCAACCATGAATCGAGCTTATCATTCTAGACCCCCCAGCGCAGAATTTGTTCGTCGGTTATGCAAAAAAAATCTGCTGTTTCATAAACAAGTACAATATCTACCTACGCGGTCAAAATGTATGGAACAGCTGATTTTTTTTTGTACTGTTACCGATATACCTATTTAAATAAAGGTACTTACTTACTAGACAGTATTAATGAAAAATATTTTGAATACTTACAACTTTATTTCTCAACCTCATTTTCACTTAATTGGAAAATCACTCGTCAAACTTACTTCTTAACGCTTTTGAGCGCTTTTTTTCTTTGAGGGTGGGAAATCATCAAATACCTTCTCCTGCTCTGGGTGGATCGGGTGGGCGTGTCAGACTTTCACTGATTAAAACTCGCCCGTGTTCCTTCAGTTGCCTGTGTGCCAGGGGCCACGGTATCTCTTTCCAACATCGCGCACCCCTGGCAGGTATCGGCCCTTGCGGACCCCACCAGTTGGTGCTGACATATACTTGAGGCGCGCGTGGAACACAACGCGACGTCGCCTGGGCTTGGTCCTCCACCGGACAGCGAGGTACCCATTAGTCGCTGTCCGCAAACCCGCGCCTACGGTGGCCGGGAACCAGCCTGGGATTCCCTACTGCTTCGCAGAAGGAGGTGACGCCGAGAGATCGCCTCCGCCGAGCCCTTCCGCAAGGACACGGCGGTGCTCCGGCCAAGCCGGGTAGACCTCCACCGTAAGCTCAACCGTGTCCTACGAGACACTCTTGAGCGTATATGGCATTATTGACATCTAATAAAAGAAGCTTCTGCTTAAAATAAGGCCTAATAGATTATCTAAGAGATTACCTAATATTATTAAGAAATCTAGTACTTCATCTTTTGAAATTGTTCTGAAAATTGCAGCCGCTCTCTAAATTTATCCGCAAAAACAAGAATTGGTGATAAGTTGGAATAGCGGTTCGAAGGACCTCGCGGGGTTGTAAATTTTGGCGGGAAATTAATTTGTGCGGAATAGAATGTTGCCGGCACGCAGTTTTTATATAGGGGAACAAGGACTTACTTGGAAGCTGATGAAGATGATCGCCTGGGAAGATGGCTGATGCCGCTGGAGGTGCTGAAGCCCTGCGCGTGTTCTGGTGGATTCTTCCTGCACTTAAGTTTGTTTCACCGTGCCGGCCGACATTCACAGATTGTCTTTAGTTTAGAGTTTAATGCGGTTTGCGGTTTGCTCAGCAGTATCGCGTGAGGTGTTATGCGGATGACTTTTCTTTAGCGAGTATTCAATCACGGCGTGATTCTTCTTCTTGTCACTGCGAAAAAGCGCCCTGATTGGGCGTAGGCGGCGATACTTCTTCTCTTTCTGTCGCATGGGAGCGTAGTAGGAAGGAAGGAGATGGGTAATTCAAAACTGCGTTTGGCAACATGACAGAAAAAATATAGCGTAAGACGCGTTTGGAAACGCGTAAGTAATAATGAAATATACCACGTTCGGATATGTTAATATAAAAATAAAAATAAAACTTACTACAGAAACTTGCGTAAGCAAGAATATTTACACTTTCAATCTCAAACTGCACACCTCTTTTGACAGACTTTCCTATTATTCCTACACTTAAAAATATCCTTTCCATTCTATCTAACAGTAGCTTTATGGACACTAAGATCATCAACTGCCGAGTAGACGGCAGCGTGTAGGATCGTATGCAGTAAATCCTCGGAGATTTACGACCTTTCTAATGGACAGGTAAAGTGACAACACAAACATGGTAGGAGATTAGTGCCGGCACTTAAAGGAAATATCCGGAATTGCAAGCTTTTTAAGAAAACGAATAAAATGAGGAAGGTATCCGGTTGAAAAATAGATCTTAAGAATCGTATAGCGATAAATACGATAGTCGGAATTTTATTTGAAAGTGAACCGGATATTTGATTGTTGCTTAATTAAAATGGTAGTCTCTCTTCGAGAGACTCGTGGAAATCGTCTGTTCTTCGTGTTTTTCGAAACAATACATGATGGTAGGTACTTACTTATACTAGGAATTTACAGAAACAAAAACTGGGTTAAGGCGAATTTCACCAAACTTTTATACGTAGAATAAGTCTTATCCTGAGAATAAATTTTGAATTTTTGACAGATTTTGCATAGTAGAAAAGTCAGACGTAAATTTTATTCTACGGATAAAAGATATCGGACTTTGGTAAAATCAGGCCTTAGTCGACTCATACGAATTAACTCACCCGAATCGTCACTTTTAAATAATGCAATACTTTCCACGAGCAACTCGCACGAAGTTAATTAATGTGATATGTGTATTCGTCTTTACAAATTAAGTAAGCAGGTACACCTTTGAAAATGCAATTAATTTGAAGTAAACAGATGACATAATAATAATATGGTATCATTCAAAATTCAATTCATGTAACTTAGATAATGTCACAGATTCTCTGAAACACGTACGACAGGAAGTTGTTCCAGTAATTACTCACCTTACAAACCTCTGCTTCTAAAGCGGCACCTTCCCTTACCTACTGAAACATTCCATTATTACTCCCGTTCGTAAGGGGGGGGGGGGGGGGACAGAAATGAGGTAGTCCGAAAAGTCATGAATGATAGGCATGAGTAACTCTTTATGTTTACCTATAAGAGGCGTAACAACATTGGCGTCTGTGATAATGGCGTTCACTTCACGTGGTGGAGTCTTAGTAGGACTAGGTAATGTTTCGAGTAGGTACTGCCTGTCTTGTCAACAACTACAGGCCAATATCGGTTTTACCAAGTATTTCTAAAATGCTGGAAAAATTAAATAATAATAAGTAGACTAACAACAAATTTTTCTTAAATTTAATTTACTATCCCTCGCCCAATTTGGCTTTAGACAAGGCTTATCCACTGAAGATGCAGTTACAGCACTGAGTTCTCTAAAGTCAAAGTCAAAGCATTTATTTCAATTAGGCACTTAAAAGCTACTTTTGAACGTCAACATTTACATTAAACTAGAATTGATTCTAGTCGCCCCTTCCAAAATGTAGTTTCGTATGGAGCAGAATAGGCAAGACACTCCACCGTTACTCTTTTAAAATGTTTTAAGTGCAATATTTAACATAGGTAGTACATTCATTATTATAATTATGTGTGAAAACGATGCACCCAGAATAAAATTACCAAACCAAAGTAGGTAAAAAAAGAATGCAATTGAAGCAATACAGATAAATTAATTTTATGATAGATACATGGTGCTCACATATTTACAAACATTGTAAAAGTAAGTATACGATTTTCCTAGAATATTAACAAGTAATAAGTCAGTGTGTGAGTTAAAGTAATAAAAAGTGTAAATAAAGAGTGTTAATCAATGTCATAAATATAATTATATATGCAATTCAATTAGCAAACAATTTGATTTTGTCTAGACTCTAGATTGTCCTATGGAGCAGGACCAGCATGTTTCCAAGCATTCTTATCTTGGATATAATCCTCTAATTTGTAATATGCTTGTTTACAAAGTGTACTGTTAATATGATTTTTAAATTTCCTTTCATTTAATTGCAATACATCTCAAAGTATTTTGTTATAACATTTAACAAAGTAGTTTAGTAACTGAACATCTTGATAAGGGCAATAAATGCCTGACTGTTTTTCTAGACCTTAAAAAAGCTTTTGATACCGTCTCTGTCCCTGTCCTTGTGAGCAAACTTGAAAAAGTTGGAATAAGAGAAACCACTCTGAAATTGCTCAAAGACTACCTCTCGTCTAGGAAGCAAAGGGTGAAGGTGGGTGAACTGACTAGTAGTAACGTTGAGGTCATATACATTCCCCAAGGCAGCGTACTGGGCCCTACACTATTCTTGGTATAATTAAACGATCTCTGCAACATGCATACCAACAATGCAAAAGTTTTTTCATACGCCGATGATACCGTTGTCGTTTTCACTGGGAATTCCTGGCAAGATGTGAAACTAAAAGCTGAGATGGGGATGGCACAAGTAGCCAATTGGCTAAACAATAAACCTACTCACTTTAAATACATCAAAAACTAATTACATTTGCTTATTTGCATTAACAAAAGTAGTCAACCAAGTGAGGATCTCAAGCTAAGAATCCAAAACATATGATCCAAACTTATTAAGGAAAAGGAGGACCGACATTGTTGCACGAATTCCAAAAACTAAAACTATGTTTGCTTGTAGGTAATTTAATAAACGGTCTGCTCAACTATACAGCAAAATTAACAAACATATGTACTTATACACAAAAAATAGTTACGAATGTAAGAAAATAATAACTAGTTGGATAAAGACATGTGATGAAACAGAAGCACTTTTGGAGTACTCACACATACACTTTCACTTACACTCTAACAAACACTCTCACAGACACTTTCATATACAGACACACTACGCACAGGTACTCACACTCGAATCACACTCTCGCTAACATACTTGTTTTTATTTGTAATTTTAAGTACGGGATGTCTTGTAAATTTATTAATATTATGCTGTAGTATGGAAGAGCGGAGTCTCCAAAAACAGGCAGTTTGCATAAAAGGAGGCTCCAACCACGAACTCTTTTTTGTAAACTGAAGCATAAATAAAAACATTTTATTTTGTTTATTTATTTCGATTAAAAATAATATAACAATAAAAAAATCGTTGACGTTACGTTTGCTCTGCACGTTTGTGCTAGGGTCTTAGCCAAGTCAAACTGACGCAGCAACAGCTTGATTCAGGATTTCAGATCGAGTTCTTCGTGTAAGATTTAATGCTTCAAGGGGAACCTAGTCGCTGGCTCGAACTCACTGTTGAGCTTGGCTAAAAAGCCCGCAGAATCACTAGGCTTCGTGTCCGACAGAGGTAGTATCAGTGATGCGCAGTTAGACGCTGGTGTAGACTCATACGAATTACGCACAACGTTATTGAGTGAGATGCAGGATCATTTATAGTAAAATAGGCGCGTAAAAAATTAAGAAAAGTCCTTCGAAAGATCGGGTTTTATGAAAAAAGAAAATTAACGACCAAAAAAGTTTATTGTACTTTAACAATAATTGAACCTTGTCGATGCTGACTTGGTTTTGGAGATTACACTTCTTTTATTATTTAAACACGCCGAAAGTTAGGTTAAATTAGCAACAAAAACGAATGTTTGTTGGCTCATAAGTTTTTAATGGCTTTTTATTTTAGTATTCTGTTTCCATACAGACCGTTCTAATAATTTTAAATTATTTTTAAATCCGGTATTAATAATCAGACAAAACCTATTTAATTTTTGATGTACAATATCGAACAGTGGAGTAAAACACTCCCGAAGTTTGTATGGAAAAAAATATCGACAAGATTCACGTTAAATATTCCGAGCATGGGGAATGTTTGGATTTATTAATTTTTGCATCAATAATATACACCTGCCAGTTTCAAGAATTTCCTTAATACATGTAGAGTAATACGGTAATACCAAAGTCAGGAGGTCTGTCGGACCCATTACCTCTGAGAGGCAAGTTGGCGATGTTTCATTAATCACGACAAGTTAAATGCGCCAGTAATTTGGTGCCTCGTTCTACTTGGTATGAAACTTTGCGGTTTTTGCTGCACATTTGTAACGTAGACTTTACCCAGTTTTGACGTCCTGTTTAAATACTTCAAAAGTTTTGGATCTTTATGTTTTTTTTTTTCACTACATTAATTGGTCACCATTGCCGTAGATAAAAAAAGAATAGAACATAAATTAAAATTGTATTTTAAAGTTTTCTTTATTGTTTTTCAAATTCAAATTGATATATCAGTGGGTGGGTAATTATGGGTTTTGTTATTTTAATTGTGTTATTTATTCTTTTTGTACATTTTTGTTTTTGAAATATATTAAATGTAGGTACAGACGCCAGCACATCAAGCTACCCCAATTTGTCAAAATAATTTGATAGATTTTCAACTTTATTTCAAAACGATAAGGTTCATGTTTGATTGGGAAAATTTGACGATTGGGGTAGCTTGATGTACTGGTGTCTGTACCTACGTATTCATTCGTTTGTAAAATACAATGCCCTAGGTGCCTATTGAGAAATGAAACAACAAAAATTAGAAGTTCTTTAATCTACTTTTCACTATTAGAGAATATAAAACTATAATCTATAATGTTGAATATACTTATTAAAAAATAGAAATCACTTTTAAATAAAAATTCTGATATTTCATACAACGGAACAAAAAGACCATTCACGGAACTTCGGGTAGGGAACCCGCATTTATCTTTGCGTGATATTACTAAAACAATAAAGGGCAAAAGGTTCCATATCATAAAAACAAAGACGTATAAAAGTGCTATCTCTTTGATTTGTTGTAGCCTCAAGTTGGCAGAGTGTTTTGGGATTTAGTTCTATAATGGTTTGTTTTGCATTGAGTTTTTTTATGCTAGTGGATATTAAGTAAATCTTGAATCGTATGTACTTTTTTTTTTTTGTTCTAATATCTTCATAACTACAAGATGTTGTTTTGCATCCTCGTCAAATTCCAGGTAGTTGTCATAAAAGACATAAATAATCAATTGAAAGTACAGTACCGGGCAATAACTAATAAGCGCTGCTTTTTTTTGTTGTTGAAATTTAACAGTATTTCAGAATTAAACCCTTAATTCAATACAAATAAAAGAGAATCACCCGACTACGCAAACAGCGACAATGCAGCTGTGTGCGTGAGTGTCGACGTCTTACCTACGAACCAAATTCAAGCGTGCGCGACCGAGCGGCGAGCAATGAATGACCTGAGCGACCGGTAGCAATAATTTTACCTAATTTTATTTCGAAAATCACCTACATTATTGTCATAAATTTAGTTTGATAATTACCTCTTTTTAAGCATCATTAGAATACGGAAATCTTACTAATGACAGTAAGTACCTAATACTAGTGCGCCAAAGAAAAGTTCACTGACCTGGTATCAGATGATTAATAAAATGTTCGTTTTGCTCTAATGCTATCGTTCAGCCTAAACTTTTCGTAATGATTTTGTTTTTATTTGTGGATTAAATTGGTTGATTTGAAATTTTCTTTACTACTTAAGGCTTAGGACCGGTAATAATACCTGGTACCTTAGTTGATGTACCGATCTACTAAGTTTAAAAATGTTTTTTAGGTTTGATGGAAATGGAAAGATTATGCTAGTTAAGTGTAAGTAGGTGGTGATACTTTCGACTCTTAGGTATTATTGGCGTAGTTAATAATTAAAAATCAACTTATTTACACTAATAAAATTGATTAAGCTAACAACGAATTTACAAAATGTACAAATAAATAAATTACCTACTTAAGTTACCCGGAGGAGTTGTTCAAAGTTACCACCATCACACTCTTGGCACAATCGAGCACGACGTAGCTGGTTTTCCTTTAGTTTACGTAACACTAACACATTCGTTTTAAAGTGTCGAAAGCACTAATGATCCTTGCACGTACACTGTGGTGTGGTGCACTCCAAAGCGTCGACCAGCCTCCCGCGTGCTTGCCCGTGGTTCTCGCTGGAAGTATTCCAGGATGTCTTCCTGCAAGGCGACAGGCAGGCCTACCTACGCTGCCGCGAGCTTGAGCATGCCGGGGAACGTCAAACTGCCGATGATCCCGCAGTCTCTGCGTAGCAGCCAGCATGACGCTCTGTGATAGGGGTTCCCGATCGGGAAACATTTCCGTGAACATCCGGATGGCTCCACGTAGGCTGCTCCACTGATGGCATACAGGCGGACCATCTCCACCAACTCGACATTAGTGTAATTGTCCGTCATCTTGCACTTAGTATCAAATGACGTCTCAACAATTTACCGAGAACTGAGAAGCGCGCACGCACATTTCGGCGACATCAAACACACTGTTGGTTCGGGGGCGGGCGGGGGGCCGCGCACGCGGCGCCTGATCGAACGATCGCGCAAGCGTTGTGAATGGATGTATTGTTTGCGTTTGTGTGTGAAAGCGCGGTTAGGCTAGTATCAGACGGGCCGCGTTTAAATACGGCTGGTACACACTTATGGATTTTAGTAAACAGGAAAAAATATTAAAAAAAATACCTACCCATTTTATTGTTGATTTGGGTCGAGAATCATTAGCATAATAACGTCCTTGAATTTGACTAGGATGCAAATCAACATCTTGTATAGTCTGTTCAAAAAGTATCTCACTAAAATGTAAACAAATGCATCAGAAACCATGCCTGACGATGTCACTAACGAAATAAGTACTACTAAGTTTGAACCACCATATACCTACCAAGTATTTTTCATTTGACAGTTGAGGCCAAGCGTGGCAATTATGCCAAACCCTCCCCTAAATGCTTGCGGGAGGCCTATAACCAGTAGATAGGTATAATCTCAATTTGGACAGTGACTTTTTAATTATAATTTGATGTTTATTGTTATTCAAACAAAAAGTAGTGATTTGTAACCTTCTAAATACAGATGAATGTGCAGCCACTTCCATTTAGCTAGGGGCATTAGAAAGGAACATAATCAGGGTTTGTTTACGCTTTCGTTAGGTACTTTGTGATTAGACTATAGGAAAGTGTTTAATTAAAATAATAATAAGATCTAAAACATTAGATAACTACTTACATAATCGAGATCTAACATTCTAACGATACAAAAAAAAAATACAATCTGCGAGTTCAATTTACTTGAGTACTCACTGGAGAATTACAGACTTACCTACTCCATTTCACACAGAAAATGTTCTCACGTAAGTACCATTACCCACCTACTAAGCTTTTAACGTAAAGAAGCTTATTATCCCAACGTACAACTTAGCACTTCAGGAGCTAAAAGCTGCGTCGAATATAATACAGAACACGAGCTAAAGTATAAATTATAATACATTTGTAAATGATACTAAACCATAGCACATATGCTGTTTGTACATTGACGTGTACAACTACGATTATTCGACGAAAAACTTTTTCATACATTTTGTTCTCACACGCAAGGTTAACGCCTACCCGCTACGTTCGTGTGCTTACGGCATAAACTTACTAAGTAGAAGTCAGTGTTTTACAACATAACCTGTGGCTGTGACTGGCTTAACACTGGTTTAGAATGACGTAAGACCGAGCCAGATTTACCTTAGTGCTAAGCCGTTGGCTTGGGCTGAATTAGGTTTGAAAGAGCTACGTGCAAATATGATAATACTTTGAGTTGTACGTATGAGTAACTGCACCTTAATTGCGAAATACGCTCTGAAATATTTTGAAGGATTGCTTCGTACGAATATGTTCAAAAATTTGTCTTCTCAACAACGTACATAGGATACATTTTTAACCAGTGCGCAAACTGTAACCATGTATTCATTATGTAATTCTAGATACCCCAGCGCAGAAATGCGTTGTTTATACAAAAAAGAATATCAGCTGTTTCATAGAAAAGTGCAATATTTACGCGGTCAAAATGTATGGAACAGCCGATTTTTTTTCGGATATCCGACGAAACATTTTTGCGCTGGGGGGTCTAGAATGATATGCTGAAATCATGGTTACAGTTTGCGAATTGGTTAAAAATGTATCCTATGTACGTTGTTGAGAAGACAAGTTCTTGAACATATTCGTACAATTTGCGCATTGGTAAAAAATTGATCCTGTATGACGCAATGAATGTTGCTGAAATATTAAAATTATTTAATGTTGTACAAATGTATTTACATTTGTACTGTATGTAACCCTCTTACCAATACACACAGAATAAACTTATTCCAACTTTAAACCTATGACAATATATATTCCTGGTATAACTTTATTCCGTGTTTATGAGTAGGAGCATTAGTATGTTACGCATAGAGATGTAAATTGAAAAAAAACATGAAAAAAAACTTGGCACCGTTGTTTTTTTTTCTACATTTGGTTTTTTTTTTCAGAAAAAGTGAAACACTATAACTTAAGTGGAATAAAACACTAAATTTAATTGTTTTGTTTTTATTAAAGTCAAATTATGTTTAAATCAATGGGTAACATTATTATGAACTTAAAAAATACTTAATGTGTTACACTCATCTGTATCAGTATCAGTAGCTGCGGCTACGCTTGTTTTATCAGTATCGGAATAACGTTCTGTGTCTGTATTTGTTTCATCTGATTCTGAATCAACGACTATACTATCAGGGACTCTATTACTCGTACCTTCTGCTTGTGTTAATATTGTTGATGATTGTACTGATTGCAATCTTAAATTGTGCGCAATGTACACTATTTTGCTAGCCCTGTCATTTGTCAGTCTATTACGTTTCTTGGTATGAATGTCGCTGTACGTACTAAATGTTCTTTCGCACGCAGCTGATGTAATAGGAAGAGAGAGAAACTTGACGGCTACTTTAGACAAAGCAGTTGATTTGCAAAGTCCTGCCCACCAAGCAATGGGATTCAATTTGTTCACCGATGACCACAAAAATGTCTTAGAAAAAAACTCTTGTTTTTTTTGCTATGTAATTTGCAAGCTCTGCCAGTACTATATCCTCTTCGATATCTGGTATCTTTATAGCAGCATTATAAATTTGTTCTACAGCAGCCGTTTCTTCTTCTGGAGTCAGATCGCATCCTTTAAAATGAGGATCTAATAGGTTCGCGATTTTATGAACGTCATATATAGTGAATGCCTTTCTATTTTTGAGTATTTCTCTGACTTTTTTTTCCTCGGATTTTAACAGGGGGCTCTTGTCCAACATGTCTTCCACATTGACTTCAATTTTTTTATCTAAACTTAAAACATGAGACATCTGTGGAGTGTCACTTTCTACAATTGTAATAGTGTCTAATATTGGTTTCAATAAATTGTAGAATCCAGTAACATTATCCCAAAAGTCATCGCTCAACATATTTACTTTTAATGTTTCCACTTTATTTATAACATCTGAAAGACTCTCATCAATCGCCATGGTTTTAATAGGTTGTTTGTTTTCTTTTAAACTCTCTAAGCAGGAGACTAGAGATCCCCAGCGCGTTTTAACTGGAAGCTTAAGACTTAATTTGACGCCGGTGGTCAACTGCTTTTCTATGAAAGCTGTGTTAAGCTTGTGAGAGTTCTTTATAGCCTTGACACAAGCTGTTGCATCGGCTATGAGGGTCTTTAAAGTTGGCAAAGTATTCATATCAGTAAATATTAATTGGAGGGAGTGTGCTAGGCACCCGTAGGTAAATAAGTTTGTCCGTGCGTACTTCGTTTCGAGTAGTCTCCAAGCTGCCTTCATATTAGCAGCATTGTCAGTTACAACGCCAAATACCTTTTGAGGTCCTATTTCGTCAATGACACAACTCATTTCTTGGGCCATTCACTCAATTCTGCAGTGTGAAATGATCTTCCTGTCTGTAAAACCTTGTAAAGAAAAGCTTTCGGCGTCGTGACAACAAAATCTACGATAGGTTCATTTCTAATGTTGCTCCAGCCATCCACAGCCAATGCAACAGAATCAGCAGCAGCAATTGCCTCTGCTACCAACGCAGACACATTCTTGTACTCATTTTCCAATAACTGGCCTGACAACATGTATCTAGAAGGTAGTTTATATGCTAGCCGAAGAAACGAAAACAATTTCCTCCAATGAGAATTTTCCACCACACTGAGAGGTGATCTGCTCGCAAAAATTGCCCTGCTGAGAAGCTCATCTGCCTTGTCTTGATCTTCTGGATTCATGTTGTCTATAAAAGCTGCAATACCTGGTGTCTTTAACTTTTTTTCAAGCATAGATGTACTGGCAATGCTGGAAGTATCTAAAAAGAAAAGACAGTGCGGTAAGGTAAGAAACGCTATAAATCACTACAATATAGTTATTTGATAATAAATACATATATGGACTACGAAGCGGCAGTTTTTTTAATAAATAATTTTTAAGTTTCAACAAATGCTTTGTCATATAGAACTCGGACTTTTAACACGGAGTTCCGTAGTTCGAGTCAAGAAGCCAGTACAATCAAAAGAGTTGATCATGTGCGGATTAATTTGAATTTAATCATCACAAAAAAAACGCGAGAAAACAGAAAAATACCAAAAAAAAAATGTACTTACGCTGTGGAACTTGTGTGGTTGTCTTCATATATTTATCTTTTACAGAGTCTGGGCATTTTTTACAGACTTCTAGATGCTTTGACATTCTTGTGCCGTTTTTCGTAAGACGTTTTGAGCAGAATGTACATTCTACTTTAGGTACTTTGGAAGAGGAAACAACATTGTTAAAAAGATTTGCCACGATTGATGTCTTTCGACCTGAACCAACTCGTTTCGGCATATTTACAAATATAACCAAAAAGTACTACTGTCAAATTACTCAATACGATTTTAATATTTACTTAACGCTCACACAGAAGTTCACAGAACACTCAACAAAAACGAACTCTCACTGTCTCAAGCTTTCTGCAGTCTGCACGCAAATCAACCCAAACATAAACCAAACGAGGATTAGGGAAATCCCTGTCCGTAAATGTAGTTTATATTTGGTGTTGCCAATTATGTTAAGACATTTAGGTACTATTTAACAAAAAAACAATTGGTATTTTCTTATTGAACAGAAAAAATAAAAAATAATATCAACTCATATACGATAACCGCCTTACCATATTTTTATTTTCCTACTCATGAAAAAAAACCTGCTCCAGAAAAAATACTGTTTTTTTTCATGTTTTTTTTAAACGTTTTTTTTCATCTCAGAAAAAAAACCGTTTTTTTACAACTCTAGTTACGCATCTACCCAGCTCTGGTAATGTTTGATTTTAGTTTTTTGTGTTACAATTTTTGTTTTGCAAACCAGATAAGATTTTTTGTCTAAATTGCTGAGATTGTTTTACATACATTCTGTTTGGTGAACGGTTACCGATACTTTAAGAGAGTTGAGTGTAGGATAGAAACTGAAAAAAAAAACGTGTGGCACTCGGAGACTGCCGCGGTAAAGCTATTGCATAGCATTTTTTATCAACTTATGCAATTATAACGAAAATAACCTAACACCCCCCAGTACCCCCCGAGTGGGTTCCCGCATTGTCGTTGCGGGGGGGCTCAGTAACCGTGGATTCTGGCCACGGTGAAGCCAAGAGGAACCCAAAGGTGGGGCCGCTCGTCAGGGCTTTTGCCTTCAAGCCATTGACGTAGCGGCCAAAAAGTAGGTTGCGGTGAGGTGCACCGCAACTGAGGTGGGCCGCGATGTCGAATGGGAGGCATCGCGGCTGAGGGTTACGGGCTGCGGTAGAGGAGGAGTGCCGGTGCTTCTGAGCAGCGCTCTTCCCTTCCGTGGCCTGGACGGGGCCGCCACCGTTTGATGGCGGACGCGGTGGGGCCGCAGGGGAAGAGGAGTGTCGGTATAGCGTCAGCCGCACTCCCTATCCTCTGCGTCCGAAAAGTGGTAGACGGGACGGCGCGTTGTGTTCCACACGCGCGCCGTCAAAGATGTCAGCAACCACCGGTGGGGTCCGCAAGGGCCGATGCCTGCCAGGGGTGCGGGTTTGTTCGAAAGAGATACCACAGCCCCTGGCATACGGGCTACTGAGGGAACACGGGTGGGTTTTAGTCAGTAAAAGTCTGACACGCCCTCCTGCTCTACTCAGCAGGAGAAGTCATTTGATGCATTCCCACCAAAAAAAAAAAAAAAAAAACCTTGTATGAAATGGCTAAAATACTGCTAAAACGGTAAGAAAATTTTATAAACTATCCAGAAATATACGATGTTGTGTATGAAAATTCAGATAAAGCAGTCAAAATTGCAATTTTAACATGTCATTCCTCCGTTGCTATGCAACACTCCGACCTGTTGCTAGGTGTTAGGTTATTTTCGTTACGGAATTTCTGGATTCGGTCTCCACGCTCAAGGCCCGCGATAGAAGCTATGACAGGTCGGACTGTTGCATAGCAACGGAGGAAGGATTTTAACATGTCATTCCTCCGTTGCTATGCAACAGTCCGACCTGTTACTAGGTGTTAGGTTATTTTCGATACGGAATTTCTGGATTCGGTCTCCACGCTCAAGGCCCGCGATAGAAGCTATGCAATAGCTTAAAACTACTTTTTCCTACATTTTTATCAAGTAATACGAATAAATGTATGTGCCAGCCGATTTTCACGATTTCAGAGTTGGTGTCATAATCAAATCAAAAGTCATGTAATTAAATAAGACTGAAAATCGACACTTTTGAAATTCAAAATAACATAATTAAGAGAATCCCTAAAAACGCCCACCCTACACCACTTCCGAGAGCGTTAGCTTGGAAGAAGTGCCTGTTGCGGCACTTCTTCTTCCCCAAGGCAATTTTTTTTTCATGAGTGCTAATATAATAATAATAATAAATGATTTATTGGTAACAACAGTATGGGTATAAACAACATTTTTGTGATTGGATCCTCCTTTTAGGCAAATAGTGCCTGTATTAGGAGAGTCCGCTCTTCCACAGCAAGACGTGTTAGGTATAAAAAAGCAATACGTATAATTCTTATACTAAAACTACATAAATTAACATTAACTTAAGTTACTTTAAGTATGTGCATGAGTGGGTGTAAGTATGTGTGTGAGTACCTATATGTGAGTGAGTGAAAGTAGGTGTGACTGAGGGTACATGACGTGTGTGAGGGTGCGTATGTGTCAAGGTTTCAGAAGTGTTTCGGTTTCATTGTAGGTTAGCTTTTGTATCCATTCCATTACAATTTTTTTACTGTCGTAGTACTTTTTGGGATATATGTAGATGTATTTATGGATTTTATTATATAGCGCAGCAGATCGTTTACTAAATTGCATACTGGCAAACAAAGTTCTTGTCCTAGGGATATTTATTATCATGTCTTTTCTTCTTTTTGTCAGAATGCTAGCATCATAGGAAAGAGACTTGTGTTTTTTTAATATAATTAATAAAATGTAAAGTTTCCTGACAGAGAGCAAATTACTAAGTTGAAATAAGTCTTCAGTAGGATATCTCTTTTTTTTAAAGTACATGCACTTGATAAGAGCGCGTTGTGCCCTTTCCACCACTATAAATTTAGTTTTTGCTGCTCCACCCCAGACAGGTATACAATACGAAAGTACTGACTGGACTAGCGCAAAATAAATCATCCTGAGGAAGTCTTTTTGATGGCCTGAATTATTACCGGTAGTCTTAGGAACGACGTATCTAAGAGTCCTGAATATCCAGCTTAATTTCCTGACTCTATTGGCAACCTGCTCAATGTGTGGGTACCATGACAGCCTCTGGTCTACGATAACACCTAGGTACTTAATATGAGGTACTTTGTTGATTATTGAGCAGCCACAATTATTGCGACTATTGTTATTGCAGCTATGAATTTTAACATTAAAATCTTTCTCTGGTTGTGTACGTTGGCAGACACTGAAGCAAATGTAATTTGTCTTTGTGATGTTTAATGTAAGCAAATTACTTTTTAACCATTGGGCGATTTTTTCCAAGCCCGTCTCCGTACTAAGCCTAACATTCTGCCAAGTATCACCCGTGAAGACTACTGCAGTATCATCCGCGTAAGAGAAGACTTGTGCGTTTAAGACATTTATGTTACAAAGTTCATTGACGTAAATAAGGAACAATGTAGGGCCCAATACGCTTCCTTGAGGGACGCCGTATGACGTGTTTGCGTCTTCACTAGTGTACTGACCCACTCTAACCCTCTGCTTCCTGTTTACAAGATAATCCTTAAAAAGGCTAAGAGGCATTCCGCGAATCCCGATACACTCCAGCTTTCTCATAAGGATTGGGACAGAGACGGTGTCAAACGCTTTTTTTAGATCTAAGAATGCAGTTAAACATTTTTTACCTTTGTCAAGCTGTTCGGTTATATGAGTACTTAGTGCAGTAACTGCATCTTCAGTGGAAATCCCACGACGGAAACCAAATTGTGACTCAGATAATATGTTAAAATCTTTTAAGTATGATAAAAGTCTAATATTGATGAGTTTTTCTATTATTTTTGATAAAGAAGGTAATACGGAAATGGGCCTGAAATTGGAGACATCGTCTCTGTCCCCACTCTTGTACACTGGCGTAATAATAGCCAGTTTTAAGGAAGTCGGGAAGATGCCTTTACCAAAACAAAGATTGGCAAGATGTGTAATTATGGGAACAACCTCCTTTCTTATATGTTTTAGAAATGCAGTAGAAACATTATCCCAACCAGACGCACTGTCAGATTTGAGACTCATTAGGATATTATTCACTTCCTCATCGTCAGTGTCTAACATTACGAAGGAGTTGGGTTGGGGTTGTTGTAAACAGAGGTCGTTTTGATCATAATTTAAAGTTGGCTGGATTTTTTGAGCGAGGCTCTTACCAATGTTCGCGAAATATTCGTTAATATAGTTAACTGATTCTAAAGGAGTCGATTTTATATTAAGTAAGTCTGTATTACAAATGTTAGGTTTATTAGTGTAAGTTATATTTTTAATGTTTTTCCAAAGTAATTTATTATTATCAACTGATTTAGTAATTAATTCTCTTTCATATTTTCGTTTTAATTTTTTAATAAGATTATTACAGTGATTTCTATACCTAATATACGTTATTTTTAATATGTCGTTGTGTGGATCTTTTTTATTATCTTTTTGAAGCTTATTACGATTTTTAATACAACGTAAAATTCCTGGGGTTATCCATGGTTTTATGATGCGCTTACTGTTAGGGATTTTAGTTACAATAGTATTTTTGTTGATGGAATCCGTTAGTTTGTTTACCAGTAGGTTAGTGAGAGTTTCAGGGTCATTACAAAAAAGTAATTCTGCTAGTTTACTTTCTTGCACGTACTTAAGTGCTTGCTCAAAATCCACAGTGGATCTAGTTTTGTTAGCTAGTGGAGTATTTTTTAATTTTGCTAGGGATAGAAGTATGGTGTAGTGATCTGTAATACTTGTGTGTAAGATAGCGATGGATGCTGAGATTTTTTGCTTGTTTATTTTCAACATAAAATGGTCTAAACAGTTTTCATTCCTGGTAGGTAGAGTATGCCCAGGTAAAATTCCATACAGGGATAGCATGTCAAGGTAAGTAGTTCTGTTTCTGTGTTCACAAGAAGATTCTATATCTTTAGGTCTAATGTTTATATTAATGTCACCCGCTATAATAATATTTTTCTGACTTTGTACAGTATCTAGATGGGAACATAAGGAATTGATAAAAGCCTCAGTGTTCGTGTTTGAAGGGGATCTATAAATGCATAGTACAATATTATTCAGTATGTCCAGCTGCAAACAAGATGCCTGGGATAATTTTATTTCCTTAACTTTCGATTTTAGATTATTTTTTAAATAGACAACTACCCCATCGTTTTGGTTCAAATGGTGGGACGTACTATAGGACGTATAATTATTTAGATGAGGGATAATTTTTCCAGGAGTTAGTCGACATTCAGTTAGTATAATAACATCGGTTTCGAACTTCAAGTTCGAAAGAGTAAGTATGAAATCGTCAAAGTTACAAGAAATACTCCTTATATTCTGAGCGACAACAGTAAAGTCATTTCTTTTTATATTTAAGTGTTTAAACAACTCCAAACAGTCACATTCAATACTACGCGCAATTTCAATGCTATCTAAATCATTGAGGGTTTGTAATGAGTCACCCATTAAAAACATTTATCGTTTGAAAGGACGTGCAATCAAGTTGTGTTATTGTTAATATAAACGTATTACGGGTTTTCTCTGTTTTATACAGAATTTGAAACCGTTTTTTTGTAGTGTATTTTTGTAGTGTGGTTAAGTGTGGAAAGAATGTTGGCGGTATGTTTTGAGTAGGTATAAGTAAGTGGATGTGTGTTGTGAGTGCAAGTAAATAATTATGGAAATTTATGTGTATGCAGAATAATTTTGTACTAACGAAAGAATAAGCTGAGTAAGTATAAAAGTAATTTGACAGTGAGTGGTTATTGTTTTTATGATATAAAGTAAAGGTGTAAACACAAACATAAAGAAACGTTCGATGAAAAATTATATGGTAACAAAACAGAGGTGAATTCGGCAAATTACTTAAAGTAGGATAAATAAAAAAACAGAATAATAACATGATATCTTCCCGTAGTAACCAACTAAGACTTATTAGGAAATAGATATATCTCAGTCATTTACTGATTTTCAGCTGATGAATCTGTTGTTCATTTCTAACAGTTATGGTTGGCGAATGTTCGTCTTTCTTTAATAGAACTTTCCCATAAGCGGTCCAGCAAAATTTAAACTCGCCAGATTTAGTTAAGTCCCGAGCAAGGAAATGCAAGCGGGAACCCTTTGCAGTAAGATGCTCAGAGAGGAAGATGGGAGTATCTTCTTGCGATTTATATCCTAGATGCTTACAGCATAGCTTGGATTTAAATTTAATAATAAATGCCTTACCCAGTTTCATAATTTCTGACTTAATTAGGGTCGAGCCGGTTTCAACAATTATTGGCGTGTTACTTATCTCACTGTTTCTCGCACGTGTTCTATATATGTCTTTTATATCGTGCTTTGTGAAAGGACAGTCTAGGTTTTTAGCGAGAGACATAGCCATTTCAATCAGGTCTTCTTTAGTTTCGTTTGATCTTCTAGGTACATTCTTTATTACAAAATTGGTCTTCTGATTGCTGATTTGCATCATTTCTAGTTTATCCTCTAGAATTTTGATGTAATTTTTGTCTTCTTTAGCCTGGCTTTCTAGTTGCTCAATTTTCTTTCTAAAATCTTCATTTTGGGCAGTAAGATAATCAATTGAGCTCTCTATTTTGTTATTAGATTTCTGAATTTCGTTTAAAGTAGTAGTAATGCGCAGAGTTTCTTGTTCATGTTTTTCAGAGAAGAAACCCAGCATTTTTCTAATCTCTTCCTTAAACTCTCCTAGCTGCTTATCAAGGGAGTCCTCCATGTCGTCTCGGCTTCTCTTCATACGCTGGAACATATAGTTTGGGGGTGTGTTTAGCTCCGACTGGTTTACGTCCGTTTCTGATACCGACTTGTTCATTGTTGACTCCATAAGTATTAGGATACCAGGAGTATAAAGATGTAATTAGCGCTACTAATGAGTGGGTGGGGCAGGCGCGGTGCGTCGTCCAGTTGAGTAAAAAATGGGCGTGGCTGGTGCACAAATCAAGATGGCGAACGTGCGTTAGCGCACGGAGGCGGGGTCATCTACGGTGATCTAGGTAGGTAAGTACTAGGCGCACACGTACAACGGTGTCGTACGTAGCATTTGACAACGTAGTACCGATACCTCCGAAATGTTCTGCACTCCTATTTTTTGAACTGAGTTTAAATAGAAAACTTCTTTTAAATAATATTTATAAATAATAACGACAGCACTGAGAACACGTTAGCACCTTACGGCGGTCCGGAGGAAGAGCCTTCATTTAAAGTATCTATACCCGTTTTCTAAATACCCTATTTTAGCGTATTTATAAAATTAATAGTCTTATGAAACGCGTTGTCATACAAGTAATGCGACAACATGTGAATCTTATTGAGCAACGAGATGCATTGGTTTGCTCAAAATAAGCGAAGTGAGACGATTTAAACATTCGGCTCAAATCCGCGACACGTCTTATGTGGAATATTGTTTCGTGACGTGTCTACTTTTGGGAATCGTTCTTAGTTTTTCGAGATAAAAAGCACAAAACTATGTATGTTCTAAACTTATGCTGATCCAGGTTAAATCTTTTGTAGTGTAGCCAAATCTACACAGCATTAACGTTACGACCTCGTAAAGTTCCAAGCACACATTTATATTCAAGCAGTTTCTTGCAGACTACTTTGTTGCTGTAATCGTTAAAATACCCTCAAATGTTTATATCGATACTAGTAATTGCATTTATTCCTACGGCTAATCTTTAGGGCTTGTCATTTTTGCAGGAGTTTTTCAATAGTCGCCACGTTTGGCAGGCGGGTTGGCGATCGCAATATGGGATTAATATGCATAGAGAACGCTGCTGCCCATTCTCTGGTAAGTCCCTTAGTCGCCTACGACAAATGAGATGGTGATATTCTTTTACGTCCGGCCACATGGATCCGATGACATTGTGAAGGCCGCAGGAATCCGCTGGATGCGGGAAGCCCAGAACCGGTCAAAGTGGGCGGAGCTTGGGGGAGGTCTAAGTATGTCCAGCAGTGGATGTCTTTCGGTTGAAATGATGATGATGGAGCTAATCAAAAAGAAACAAGCGAGCATACTAAATTTTCCCACGAGAAAAGTTAGAGCACGTTCACACCAACACACATGCGATGTTTAGCTATAAATATGTACATCGCTGATGACACATCGTAACGCACGTCGCCTCACAAACCACTTCGCTGAAGTTTACCGAGAAAATTGCCATCGAAATACGTTACATATTGGAAATTGCCGTAATTTGTTAACGTTATGTCTCCCAAGAGTACTCCATACTCACATTTTTTTAAATTTATTACAGCATGTATTTTTTTATCTCCACACTACCTGCGCCGGATTTCGAGTAATGAGAAACGAAATGAGCTCCAACGTTCTCCTGACGAGAAATTGTGCTGTGCTTTTTTTTGTAAGTTTTAAACGGCTTATTAGGTACCTCGAAAGCTCGGGAAATGGCCAGCAGACAGTTACAATTTATTCGAAATAGTTTCGTGTATTTTCTACGTAACTGTGCTCTTATATTTTATCTAGGGTTTTAGGTACGACTAACGAGTAACTACTGCAGTATTTTTCAGCGTATAGGGATGAACTTCAGAAATAAGGCTTGTGTTTATAAAATCTGGATAGTAAAGATTATTTTCTATTAAGGATCCCGTATACAGGAGCGACGAGACAGCGTGACGCGGCGCAACACAATTTCTGTGAAAACATCATACTCGTAAATATTGTTCTACCACAATCGAACCGCACGGTCGTGTCTAGCCTGTCTGCGGGAGCCTTAACGGAAAATTTAGTCTATCATTAATTTCTGTTTAATTTGGCTTTATAGATTGGATTTGTTCATAAATTTTCAAAAGTCCAAAGCATGATTAGAAGTGCTTTGTAATTCCTACTTTCAAACGCATGAAAAGCTTTTATACACAACTTTTCAGACTAATAAAAAATAGAACTCGTACCTACGAGTTTCCTTGGGCTTGTTGCTAAGTAATAACAGCCACACGGGTCGTTCGATCAGGTTAAGACCCGAACATAGTTCGGAAAAATCTAGGCAAATTGATTTGAGTTACGAGTTTCCTTGACCGTATAATTCTGCATAGTTCTATAGTAACTTGACAACATTTCCGAAAAATCGACATTAAAAAAACTTAAACAAAAAAAAAACAACCGGAAAAACACTAAAAAGTGAAAAATAACTTTAATTTCGGAAATCGATGACTTTGGACATGTAAACATTAAATTTTTTGTCACCGCCTTCCGAAATTAAAGTAACTTTCACTTTGTAGTGTTTTCCGGAAGTCGGTTGTTTTTTTAAAAGTTTCAATGCATGTTTATGCGTTAACAGCAATCGCAGTTGATTTGCTGTCACTTTTGTAAGAGTTCCATTGTCTTTTTCAGAAACGCATCATCAGATTGATTTTAATTGGGACTATTTTGGAATAAATCCCTATTAAAAAAAAACATTGAAAAAAAATCCGTCTATAAATGACGAAGTTATTATTAAAATACATAAACACGTCGAATTGATAATTATTGAAATCGGTAAAAAAAAACTAATTGTTTTTAAGTAGAACTTAATGTCTCAATAGCAGCGCGAGTGTAAATTGTCCCCGGTTGATGGTAATTGGCTCGCCCCCTATTACAAGGGACTCAAATATAAGTGGTGAAATGTGCATGTTACTTATAGGCCAGCAATCTACCGACGCTCTGTTCGCTGTTCCAAATAAAATGAAAGCATTTCCTAAGAAAGCAGCTTTGATATGTTTTAACTAGCAAATCAACAAAAACTTAATATTCATTAGATTCTACGTATATTTAATATACAATTTGACGTAAACATCACTTAGTTTCAATATTAATATTCAAAGAGCCACTTTGTATTTTATTAATGGAATTTGTAGTAATAAAACTTTGTTAATATCATCCACCAAAGTGAAACCAGGCTGGGAATAGGACCATTCTCCCCTCTCCAATATAAGATTCAATAATGGACTTTTACTTAATCCAGATTTTTTTTAATTATAAATTTACTCGTCGTACCCGCGGTCACCTCGCGGTACACCTCTGTGTAACTCTTCCGGGGTTACAGCGTGATGTTTTGTCATTATCTCAGCAAAGTTTGAAATACATTTTGAGAATTAACTTCCTTGGTAGGTGCTAGAAATTTATTCTAGACATAAACCCCTTTATTTAAAAACGTTGCTTAAAGTTAAGAGGTGTTTAAACGATAAAATGTATGTTTTTTTTTTTTTACGGGTGGGAAATCATCAAATGACTTCTCCTGCTGAGTAGAGCAGGAGGGCGTGTCAGACTTTTACTGACTAAAACCCACCCGTGTTCCGTCAGTAGCCCGTATGCCAGGGGCTGTGGTATCTCTTTCGAACAAACCCGCACCCCTGGCAGGCATCGGCCCTTGCGGACCCCACCGGTGGTTGCTGACATCTTTGACGGCGCGCGTGTGGAACACAACGCGCCGTCCCGTCTACCACTTTTCGGCCGCAGGGGATGGGGAGAGCGGCTGACGCTATACCGACACTCATCTTCCCCTGCGGCCCCACCGCGTCCGCCATCAAACGGTGGCGGCCCCGTCCAGGCCACGGAAGGGAAGAGCGCTGCTCAGAAGCACCGGCACTCCTCCTCTACCGCAGCCCGTAACCCTCAGCCGCGATGCCTCCCATTCGACATCGCGGCCCACCTCAGTTGCGGTGCACCTCACCGCAACCTACTTTTTGGCCGCTACGTCATTGGCTTGAACGCAAAAGCCCTGACGAGCGGCCCCACCTTTGGGTTCCTCTTGGCTTCACCGTGGCCGGAATCCACGGTTACTGAGCCCCCCCGCAACGACAATGCGGGAACCCACTCGGGGGGGTAAAATGTATGGTTAAACAGACGCTTATCATTACTTAGCTTTAAGCAACGTTTATAAATAAGGAGGATTGTGTGCTATCTGTGTCCCGTATGTGTCGCCGGGCGTAAAAGAATAGCACCATCCCATTTCTTCCAGTGGGTGTCGTAGAAGGCAAGTAAGGGACATACTAGAGAATGGCAGCAGCGTTCTCTACACATTTTACCATCATACTGCGATCGCCAACCCGCCTGCCAAGCGTGGCGATTATGGAAAAACCGCCCCATGACTGGGGGAGGCCTATGTCCAGCAGTGGACGTCTTTCGGCTGAAATGATGATGATGATGTGTGCTATCTCACTTAAGTCAAATATAAATAAATGGAAATATTTTTGAAGTTAGCAGATTTAGAGTTTTGTAATAAACAAATAACTGTTTTCAAATAAAATTTACATTAATTAATGTATAATAAACGATTGTTCTAAGATTAAATACTATTCGAATGTCATTTCCATCGGTTTCTTTTTTAACTTCAACTGTATACGGCGACTCTGATTCCTTTTCAGTTCTTTTGTTGACTGTACCTAGACATAAAATTAATTATGACTGTATTTCAAAATATTTAATGTATGTGTACCTATGGATCGTGATATCCGAAATAAAACGTTTTTATTTATTTATAAAAAAGCAAATCTGGCCAGAACTCCAGTGGACATATAACTGACTAGCAGCGCTCCGCGGTTTCACCCGCGTAGTTCCTGTTCCCGTGGGAATACGGGGATAAAGTGTAGCCTATGTCACCCGGTGATAGTGTAGCTTCCCAACAGTGAAATAATTTTTCAAATGGGTTACTGAACCCATGAACTACTGAGTTTCGGAGCCTATTCAATGCAAACAAACAAACAATCAAATCTTTTCTCTTTATAATATTAGTATAGATAAGTCTACTAACGTTATAAGGGACGAATGACAGTTGTACGCAGTTTACAGGAGATATCTTATCCGTCCGAGCGTAGAATTGAATTGGGACAACGGTAGAGTGTAAACACTAGGAAATCAAAAAGCGTAACTGTGTTTGTTTCACATTTTTAATTCTACATTTTCACTGTAAAGGGGAAAAATGTAAGAGGATTTTAATTAGTTGTAACAACATTTTTATGAATTATTTATGTAATAAAATGGGGACATATATCATCTTCATCCTGACCTTCTTTTCCACGTGGTTCTATTGACGTATTTTGGAGAAAACCTACACATTTCTTTTTTGTCAAAGCAATCTTTCAGTATGTATATTTCAAAAAAAATTGGGCGAGGCATAAAAATAATACAAACACAATTACATTTATTCACTTAACTATACCCATATCACAATACGATTCACAAACCACCACAAGAACCCCAATTCTGTATGGTTATAATGATTCCCCGCGGAATCTTACTACGTTCAAACTACGTCAATATCGTGTTTTGTAGAAACCAATGTAACGGTTAAGAATCGAAATGTTATTATGTATGTTTCAAGACAATTTATCGATATTTATTGGCAGATGTCGTGTGTGATCTAAGGAATTGATGTGGTTTCGAAGTAAGGAATCGTTAAGTGGTCATACTGAATTAGGGCCCAGCTAAATATACCCAAAACCTAAACCGTGAATGAAAACGGATTGATTTTTAAGTATCCGCTACAAACCTTTTAATATTTAACAAGAAAATTGCAAACACTGTATATTGTGTTCTAAGGCTTCATAATAAAGAAAACTGTTAGCAATTTCCTAGCAAGCTCTTTGAAAAAATATAGAGCTTTACTTACTACAAACGATATTAACATACTACTTGCTACGCCATTAATAAAGATACTTACAAGATTGTAAGTGTTACTACAAACGCTGAGAACACAAGAATCGATCCCAAACGTAAGCAAAATCCAAACTGTATCAAAATACCTCCTCAAGATACTCGAAGGCATCTTATCATATAAAGCTATTGGCTATAATTAAGCTGCTTAAGCGTCTCTAACAACAGTTTGCTGACGCAAGTCTTCTCTTAGTCACGTTTTTGCTTCGTCATAGAGCGTTGAAGACCCTACAAATTGTGCAGAGCATTGGAACAAAGCCAACTGTTTATGAATGCAGTGTTTCGCGTAACGAGCGAAATGTCTCTCGCTTAAATTACATATTTTTCAAGCAATTGTATCAACACTTCGTTAATATCGTTTTGTAATTAACGGGTCGAGGAATGGTGGGTGGGAAACATAGGTGTGCAATTATTGGTTAATTTTGACTTGTTAATGGCCACACAAGTGTTCGTTATTGGTTGTTGCAGCTCTAATCCTAATCCTAACAATATTATAAATGTGAAGGTAAATTTGTTTGTTACCTTTTCACGCCTACGAGTACACCACTGAACCGATCATCCTCGGCTGTTTCGGGAGGTTCCTGTTTCATATAAGGCGGGAGGAAACGCCCGGGTGCTTCCACTGCGAAGGTCGCCCTGAGGACACGGCGGAGCACACGGTGGAGGTCTGCCCGGCTTGGGCGGAGCACCGCCGTGTCCTCGTGGAGGCGATCGGCGGCTGTGATCTCTCGCGTCCGGCCTTGGTCCAGGCCATGGTACGGAGCGAGAGTGCATGGGTAGCCGTCACCTCTTTCTGCGAAGCAGTTATGCTCGCGAAGAGGGAGGCGGCACACTTGAGGGAGAGGCAGTATGCGCCCACACGTCCCTAGCCTCCAGAGGAGACGCCCTGGGCGTCGGGAATCCCAGGCTGATTACCGGCCACCGTAGGCGTGGGCTTGCAGAAGGCGAGTAATGGGTAGCTCGCTGTCCAGTAAGGACCAAGCCCAGGTTGACGGCACGTTGTGTTCCACGTAAGTGATTGTTGAAATAATTAGATAAAAGTACGAAAACAACAATCAGCTGCATGTGTAGCGGTGGAAAGGCCGTCAGCTGACACAGTCAAGATTAAAAATATTGGAGCATTGCTACTACGCTGTTTCCTTTTAAACTTAATTAATATTTCGATCACCATTTCCAACGATAGAGCCATAGCCAGCCATAGCGACATCTAATTATATACCAACACCGCCTAATTTACGAGACAGGAAGCAGCAGCGCGTACTGCATCCACCCACGAAACTGAAATTTGTATGTATCGTAAAATACGAAATTTAGATACGTAGCAACTTTGAATCGGCTTTATTATACTGCATTCAATCACACACACATCACACAAAACGGTGAAGGAAAACATAATGAGCAACATGTCCTAGAACCAAAACAATCGAAGAAATATGACATCTACCAACCCGCACTAGGCCCGCGTGGTGGATTACGGCCCAGTCCCTCTCACCGAGAGGAGGCCTGTGTCCCAGCAGAGATTATAGGCTGATTATGTACACACACATAGAGCGACTGCGTATCTGATCTCCACAACCCAGTTTTGGTAAGGCCTTTCGTCCACCGGCATGTCAACGGGACGTCAACGAGAACGGGATACACGGCGGCGAAGTAAAGATACGTATGTTAACTAAGGCCGCGTGTCCACCACACGTCCGTCAACGGTACGTCACGTTCGCTTTAAATAATCACGTTGACGTTCCGTTGACGGAAGCGGTAACGCTGTAAGACTGGTATCTGACTCCCAATCTTACGGAATTTTTCCACCGCTTTTGGGATTCAGACTACGTAACCACTATCAAAGATCTATGATTGGCAGCGGGGTCTAAGTTCATAACGTGCTTTCTGAAACACGGAGTGATCTATCTAAATAAATAAAAAGAAAAGTCCTGACTGACTGACTGACTGCCTCATCAACGCCCAGCCCAAATTCTTGAACCTAGAAAGCTGAAATTTTACACTGAAGTTTTCTTTATAATTTAAAGGAATAAGGAAGGATTTTTCGAAATTCAACTCCTAAGGGAGATAAATAGGGGATGAAAGTTGGTATGGAAAATCGTCATTTTTGTAGTTGAAAACCATGAAAATTGGTGTTTATCATTCTGATTAAAAATTAAAAACCACGTTTTTCACTGTTTTTGGGAAATCTGCCCTTGAAGGCGAGAAATAGGGGATAACAGTATAAAGGGGAAACCCGTTAGTTTTGTAGTTCAAACCATAAAAAATTGTATTTAGCCTTTTGGTTGGTAATAAATAATTAAATACATGTATCAGCGTTTTTCACAAAACGTTAACTACATCCACGTGGGCGAAGCCGCGGGCAAAAGCTAGTCTTGATATATAATCGATAGTTACCGATGAACCAACCGCAGCAAGCATAGCTTAGCCCTCAATTGACCCCTCTATCTAGGACAAACACTTCAGTGTGTCAACAGTACCTACTAGTACTAGGTACAAACAATATCCTACAATACATTTTCCCCTGCCTATTAAAACACCGCCATATCTAATCACAATCCCATACAGGGTATGAAAAGGAAGGTTTATATAATTTGAAAGTGTCCACAGATACGTATGCGGTCCACGTAGACGGGTGTTGTGCAGCGTTCCACATACAGTTTTTATTTCCGGACCAATTTCAGTAGCAAACAAACTTCGCTGCGCCCATTCTAATGTATATTACGAATACGTGCTACATAGAAATTGTTTATAATAAAGGTTTTTCTATTATGTTTGCGGTATATTGAAAACGAAATTGTGCTGGCATTATTACCTGGAAATTAAATCATGTGTTACATATAATAACTGTGTTAACCGTCTTCATAAAATACCCTTACCTAAATTTATTTGGAGTTGGCATAACGTATATTCTTCTTGGGAATAGTCAGAAAAAGTTCGTAATTCGTAAGCAAAATTATTTCTTATAATTCATTCGCGAAACTTACTTACAGTTTTCTTAATCAATAAGTAATTGAAGCTACCTCTTACATAAATGAGGTAAATAAATAGTACACAATGGACTAATACAAACTAAATAATTATCATTTAGACGCAAACAATTACTTTTCCATAGAGAAGCTTTTCACCAACAAAAGTTTTATGTTTAAATGACATCATTTGTCAATTTGCAGTGCTATTGTGTCAGTTGTGATTTGAGTACAGGTACGGAAAGTAAGAAGTTAATTTAGTTAGTAACTAATTTCCCTAACTGTATTTTCATCACGTTTTCTTCTATCTCAGATTCACCCTTAACTATAGTCAAATTAGCTTTCACACCACAAAAAATACTGCAAGCATTGAGTCGATTTCTAATTTCTATCTAGCAATTAATTGCTAACAATAACACAGTTTCATTAATTAGCTACTAACGCTGTTACAGAGCATTCTAATGAAATTGACGTTCAAGTAATTACACTTTATTTTCAAAACAATAGGAGCAAGTGGACCCCACAACTGGAAAAGGTTGCAGAACTTTAAACTAAAGAAACAATACGGTATTGTATCGTGTTGGACTTCCAATCTTAACTGAACTTGCTTACACGCGACTCAAAGCAGTAACAAACTCACAAGAACAAACTTCAACTACGTACGTTCTATAAAACCAAATAAATACTTTTAAATCACTGAAGCTGTTTAGTTTCTTTGAAGGAAAGGACGTTCCTTTTAAACTGGTTAAGAGACAGGAAATAACTCCACATAATAATGTTTTCTTTATGGGAAGCTCAAAATACTTAACAACAATACTAAGCGCTTAACTCCGTACCTAGTGCACCGTGCACCTAGCTTCTGACGTTTCATAAGTGCCCATGCAGGTATAAATGAAATAAAATATTTTGATTTTGATTGACTGATTATAATTTTTAAAGAAGACGGATCACAATCCATACAAAATTACCCCACGTCCTATAACAAAGTGACGTATCTCAAAAAAAAAAGATAGAAAAGTTTAAAAAAAATATGACATACTTGTGAAATATTCGTAATTCCATAAATACTCATATGAACGAATTTTTCATAACAGCGCCTGAACTATTTTCATAGCAATTTTTTAATATGAAAGTGTAAAAAAATGAACTTAGGAAGAATGCCATATTTTTTATACTTTTTATCTTTTTTTTTAGATATGTCACTTCTATAGGACGTGGGGCAATTTTGATCCATCTTCTTAATAAACATATTAAAAACAAAGCGAAAACTAAATAAAACAAAATTAAGTATGCGCAGCCCGAGTCCGCACTGTTTGCTTTCGTGAAAACGTTTGGTCACGACTCTAACCTGACCAGCTTTGCTATCTTGTAACCATCTCACCGCGCGAATTGAGCGTGAAGTGAGCTGTCCGTCTCATACCACCTGATGCTTGGTCAACCCCTAGCCTCAGTTAGATGACACTGACAGCTTACTTCACGCTCGAAGAATCGACATGCACTTATTGTGTTCTTTATGACGTAAACTTTCTTCGACTGTCGTTTTTTTTACAATTACGAAAAAAATACAGCCGATATGAAGCGAAATATGTTATTACATTGGGTTTTGTAACAAAATATGTTCCTATGGCTCCGATACTGCTGTAGCCGTTGTATCTAACCGATACTAGATTAAGTAGGCTCATTGGATTTCTCGAGAAGTAAGTTTTTACGGATTACAATGTTTTTTTTTTTTTTTTTTAAGTTTAGACCAGATTTACAGCTAATATTCGACGACATCTTAAAATATTTTGTTATTTCCAACAGATTTTCTTACGGTTTCAGTCACTGCCGTAGGCATTGTATTTGCTCGCCACTAGATTTTTAGGCTCATTGCATTTCTTTTGATGTAACCTTCCTTTATTTGGGATTTTTTTGAGCATACCTATTTACGGCCGATACGAGACTTCATATTCCTTTTTACCCTCTTTCGGCCTATACTTTGTTAATATTATCTTTTCCCCAGTAGAACTACACAACTCTTGACAACGTTACTGAAATCAATGTCCTAACTAAAGACGTTTTTGCGCTACACGAATTGTAATTTCGTCTCATAGTTAAAATAGAGGGACGACCGATAATATCATACTTCAAAATAGTAATAACTATTACCTACTCGTATCTTTTGAATGTTAAACCATTACCAAAACTCTTGTAGTTATTAGGAGTTGAAATCTTAGATGTTTTTGTGGGTCAGAAATACACTGTACAATTACTTATTAAAACTTACTACCTGTACCTACTTCGAGCGAAAAGACGTTTTCACGTCAAAATGCGAATCAAAGTGTGCAAGTCAACTGCAGAGTTAGAATAAATGCTCTAAAAAAGTTCAAAGCGAAGGTTACGTGAATAATATTGAAAGTTCTTATTAATTAATACAAGAGCAAAGCCTATGAATTGTTTTTATTACAGCATTCAATGAGCAGAACGTGATGTAGCCAGATAATAGTTGCACATAGGGATGTCAAAAAATTGTTACCTCATAATAAGAAGAAATATTTCATTCAAGTTTCGTTTTGAAGATATTAATGAAAAACGGTTGACATCTGTCGGGCATGCCACCGTCTAAGAGAATCAATCACACACATAATCTCTGGGTGTTTTCGTCTAGCTAACGAAGAGTACTTGCATAGGCACAAGCTTGTAGCTAGGATTATCCACCAGCAACTTGCTCTGAAATAATACAGCCTTGTGGAATTGAAAGTGCCGTACTACAAGAATGTGCCCGACCCAGTTCTTGAAAATGAACATATTTTTTTGGGTTGGATATCATCAAATAACTTCTCCCGCTCTTGGTGGAGCAGGAGGGCGTGTTAGACTTTTACTGACTAAAACCCACCCGTGTTCCCTCAGTAGCCTGTGTGCCAGGGGCGGCGGCATCTGTTTCGAACAACCCGCACCCCTGGCAGGCATCGGCCCTTGCGGGCCCCATCGGTTTGTGCTGACATCTCTATGAGGCGCGCGTGGAACACAACGTACCGTCGACCTGGGCTTGGTCCTTACCGGACAGCGAGCTATCCGCGAACTTCCACCGGCTCTCGAGGATGAGTCCCAGGTACTTCATTGTCGACTCGACACCGATGTGAACCCCTCCCACCGTTATCTGGGAACCCGTCGGTGGAGCATTCCGAGGACCATGAAAACATATGGCCTCGGACTTGTGCAAGGCCACCTCCCGGTTGCCGGATCCTATCTAGTACATATCACACTGTACTGGGATCGATCCATCATCACTGACAGGAATATTGTTGCCAATGGTGGTGGATCGACTAGAGCGGCGTGCAATGATCGTTGACATAACAGTCCCGCATGACGGGAACCTCGTGAAAGACGAGAAAGATAAACAAATCAAGTATCTTGACTTGGCTCGCGAGCTTGTTGACATGTGGGATGTGGACGCAGCTATCATTGTACCGATAGTGGTTACAGCCAATGATTTGATAGCCAAGAGCCTCGACCAACATTTAAGGAGGCTCTCGTTGGGTAGCTAGATCAAGGGCTTTATTCAGAAAGCGGTACTCCTGGACCAGGGCTCGCATTGTTAGGAGGTTCCTCTCTCTGGAGCCCTGACTGCCGGTAGCTTGAACCCTGTTCCCGATACCGGTGGGCTACTATTTTTTATATTTTTAAATGTTTTTCTATATTATATATTCTAATATTTCAAAATGTAATTTCAATGTGTTCTTAATTAAATAAATGAGATAATCTTTAGTAACTGAACGGAATTGCACATACACTGTATTACAGGGGCAACGCTCAACAAACGCTTAGTAAATAACTATTTATTAGACCCGTTGAAGATTTACAAGTAAATGTTTTTAGCAGCTCGTTTTAACTCATTGTTAATCTTGAAATCATCAAACCTACTGTAAGTAATTTTGTCAAGACCTTATCTTTTAAATAGAGTAATTTTGAACTCGTAATTTTCAATGAAGGAAAATAAATATTGCGTAAATCAAAGTTAAATTCATCTATACTTGGCTTGAGAGGTAAATAAACCAAAAATGCCTTTAAACATTTTTAAATGTTCTATCTTATCTCAACAAGGAAATACGAGAAAGTAAACAAACAGGGTAGGGTTATTGAAATACTTTGAATAAAAACGGGTTCACAAGAACTCTTATAAAAAAACAACTCTTTTATCTAATTACTTAAAAGTTCGGGGAGGGCTGACACAATAATAAAGTTAATGTCAGTGAAAATTACAATATTATGGATTCATTATGACAAACATGTCTAATCTTCTGAATAATGATAAAGAGGTCAATTTTAGAGTGAAATATACTTGTAAATGTATGTACAATCTTACGCTAAAATATATTACTCGATGTATGTATTTAAATATGCTTTATTGTACACCACAAAATACATAATAAAAATAAAACATTTAACACTAAAACATACAATGGGTGGCTCGCTGGGCATCTCTCAAAAACCCTTTTGGCTCTCCTACCAAACCGCTTGGCGATGTTCTGATATACTCGATGACTCCTCCGTGGAGTAGTTATCACCAATGAGAACGATCGATCAGCGAAATATATGATGATCAGGTAATTGATTTTCCTTAGATAGCTAGCGTAGTCGATTAATTTTATTGTGACAGTAACTGCGAGATAAAAACACATCAATTCAAATAATATTTATAATCTTTCACTGTTGGCCCCCATAAGTGATTACTGAATGAACAGTCCTTATAGAAGATTTAAAAAATTAAACGCTTAGAAAGAAAAACGTAGCTTGAAAAATTCCCTCTCAGATAGTCGAACAATCCACTTGCATCGTCTCGCGCACGTTTTGGCACGTTTCATCCAATAGGGAAAAACTAGTTTCGTAATCTATTCTCTAACAAATTAACTTTTCTTTCATTTAATTAGACGATGATCCTTTTGGGTCTGCCGACTCCATAATATCTTAATAGTATCACGTTTTAGGGTTAACTAAATAACAATATTGGCATAACTTTGAATAATAAGTGTCTGTGTCTGATTTAGACTCAGGAACAACATATTTGAGGGAAAAAATAAAAAATGGTGAAGAGAAGCCGATCTTACAAAAATAATAAAATGAGTTACGACTTCGTTTTAACTGGTTATAACCGTCACCAGGGCGGCAAAAAATCATTGAAATATTCCTTACGAAAAAGGACATATTAGGTACAAAATACCAACAAGAATTTTGGAAAAAAAATTCCATCTAAATATTTAAAGAGCTGTTGTTAGCTGAAACCAATCAAAATCCCTCATTCAAATAACTTTCCACCATATTCTCGAAGAAAAAACGCTCTCCAACCCACAGCCCTACACGGTGAGAATGGCGCAGTTTTGAAGCGCAGCCTACCGGAAACAGGACGTGCTAGTGACGTTTGCCTGACTACACAATGCGGCCTCCGCCGTGAAACAACTACAAGCAATACAATAGCTTCACATCTTTAAAGTGTCGCTATTCAGCGTGTTATGTGACGGCTCGTGCTGAGACAAGAGAATGTGATGTAACGTGTTTTGTAGTTGTAGTGCTCTATGGCACAAAATATTTAGTTCTTTTTTGCATTGACTTTTGACAAATGATTGGCACTGTTATTGTGTTCTCCACAGAGAGATAGAGATATCCCCTGCACAAAATATGAGGGATGTCGGTTTCAAAGACGTCTCTGTTTGAGGAATCAGTTTTCTTCATACCAGAATATTTTATAAAACCTTTGTTGCAATAGAAAACCGTAGGCCTATGAAATTGTGGGATGTATCCGAAAAATAAAGACCGATACAAGATTTGAAAAGAAGGGCATTAATAGGCACAAAATAATAGGATGATAAAGGTAACCATTTCCAAACAAATTAATGAGAATAAGGACACAGAGGAAAGTTTTGATTTTGAATATGAATGTGGCTATAGGAGGTCTTCCACCAAAGAAACGATGGATGCTCGATGTGAAAGATAATAAGGCTAGAAAAGGTAGGACAACCGAGATGACGATTAATAGAGACGTACACAAGAAGAGGACATGTTGCGGTGACCCCTAATAAATTGGAAAAAGCGAATACTGAAAGACATGTCAAGATAAAATAAAACAGACCTGTGATCAGCTGCTGGTCAGCCTAGGTCCAATAAAAGATAAAAGTACTAGAATCAAGTTTTTTTCCATTTTATATACGGATTCGGATCTGTAAAAGTTATTATCAGCTTAATCTCTCAACTTCCTGAAAGTAAGATCTCGGATACCAACTTTAGCAGACGTTCGCAAGAAGTGCAAAGTTTTCAATTTACGTAATTGGAATCAACTTCGTACTTACTATCAAGTGTTTATCATTCCAAGAAAGTTTTAAGGAAATCTTGTGTGTTTTAATTGTGATATTCCATTTTATGATTTGCCTGTTTTGCCGAACTGAGGTCTTAGTGTGAGTTTCATTTTTGTTTTCATTTATTCATAGACCAATCGGAGCGCTGAACGCGCTCGAAGCGTTTGATCGAGATGGTTTTTTTTTTCTGGATGGGAAATCATCAAATAACTTCTCCCGCTCTGGGTGGAGCAGGAGGGCGTGTCAGACTTTTACTGACTAAAACCCACCCGTGTTCCTTCAGTAGCCCGTATGCCAGGGGCTGTGGTGTCTCTTTCGAACAAACCCGCACCCCTGACAGGCATCGGCCCTTGCGGGCCCCATCATTTTTGTGCTGACATCTCTTTGAGGCGCGCGTGGAACACAACGCGCCGTCGACTTGGGCTTGGTCCTTACCGGACAGCGAGCTACCCATTACTCGCCGTCCGCAAGCCCATGCCTACGGTGGCCGGAAATCGGCCTGGGATTCCCGACGCCCAGGGCGTCTCCGTATCCTGCGGCGGCTAGGGTCGCGAGGGCGCATATGCTGCCTCTCCCTCACGTGCGCCGCCTCCCTCTTCGCGAGCATCACTGCTTCGCTGAAGGAGATGGCGGCTCCCCATGCCCTCTCGCTCCGTACCATGGCCTGGACCAGGGCCGGACGCCCTGGAGATCGCCGCCGCCGATCGCCTCCACGAGGACACGGCGGTGCTCCGCCCAAGCAGGGCAGACCGCCACCGTGTGCTCCACCGTGTCCTCAGGGCGATCTTCGCAGTGGAAACACCCGGGCGTTTCCTCCCGCCCTATCCGAAACAGGAACCTCCCGAAACAACCGTGTCCGGTGAGGACCTGCGTCAGGCGGAAGGTGAGGACGCCATGCCGCCTCTCAAACCACTCCTCAAAGAGGGGACTTACCGCCGCAATCGTGGCGTGCCCATGATCGAGATGGTTAAATAACACTCACACTAGGGCCACTCACCAGTAGTCACCACTACTGGTGAGTGATATTCACTGATTGAGAAGGAATGAGACTTCAGTTGCTGTTAAACACTGAGACAGAGAGATAAGAGTGTACCTTGGGACCTTGCTTGCCACCATATATTGGGGAGTTTGTTGCGCCACTTCTTCTTCCCAGCTAAAACACTAGGAAGTGTCGAAAGGTGGGCGTTTTTGGGGGACTGTCTTATGTATTTTGACTTTCGAAAAGTGCTGATTCTCAGCCTAATTTAAATAAATGACTTTTGATGTTGTCATCCTAAGGCAAGTAGCCTAAAATTACTTTATGTGTTCTAAATAATCACTACATTCAACTGAAATTAAGTTCAAGTACTTCACGGTCACACCTGCAATTTGTAAAATATAAAAAAAAATTGAATCGTCTATTACGCCTCGCCCGGTAAGTAGTCTCAATAGGTAATTGATCGCCTCATTCCCAAAACTTCTTACTAATTAATAAACATGCACATATAAAACGAATTTATAAATGAGGCGCTGAAAGCGCTGGGTATACATATTATTTTGTGCGTTCGTCTAAATATGGCACCAGAAAATTTAATCGTTATCTTATGTATAAAAATAAATCGCCGAAATGTATGTTCGCGCTTAACTTTCGAACGACTGCACCAAATTGGATGATTGTTTATGTTTCCTTATTGTTAGGATAAGTTTTGTATATGAGAAAATTTATAAAAAATATATGGATTTGATCAGAATTATTGTGAAATTATTGATAATCCAACAGATTTGATTTTTCCGGAAGGGTTATACATATATTTCCTCAGTCGCGATGGAGAAATAAAATATGGCGGTACGAAGTTCGCCGGGTCAGCTAGTACTCTATAAAATGGGTACGAGAGTTTGAAGTGTCCGTTAAGTTTATGTTATAATTATGATTTATCAAAAAAAAAAAACAACATAATTATCGTACAGAATCGTATCCGCGGCGATTCATGTTTCACCAATGTCAAGAGCGTACAGGGGGTTTGACAAGAGTAATAATGAGAAGAAAACTCACTCTTATCTTGAATATCTTGGTCCACAAGAAGGACGAAAGAGGTTAAATTAAAAATAAATAAAATAGTTTACCATTGAGGATCCTTATCTGATTTCAATGTCCCGTATGTGTCGCCGGGCGTAAAAGAATAGCACCATCCCATTTCTTCCAGTGGGTGTCGTAGAAGGCGACTAAGGGACTTACTAGAGAATGGGCAGCAGCGTTCTCTATGCATTTTACCACCATACTGCGATCGCCAACCCGCCTGCCAAGCGTGGCGATTATGGCAAAACCCCCCATTCTGGGGGAGGCCTATGTCCAGCAGTGGACGTCTTTCGGCTGAAACGATGATCGGATTTCAAACCTTTATGAAACAAAATCGTAATATTGTGAACGATATTTCTATTAAGTTTTTTTTTTAAATTTACAAAGTAACCTTGTGTAGAGGGCAGGTATATATTACTTACATTAATATTATTTCCAGAGAAGAAAAATAGCTCTTCAGGCCAACAAGAAGATTTACAGTTTCCTTCACTAAAACTTAAGGTAAAGGCTTACTTTGGGAGACGATAAAGTATTTTGTTTTGACAACAACCCCGTACTTCACACAAGGCTGGGGTCCAGGGTATTTACATAAGTATTCGCGCGTGGTTCAGCAACTATGTGGGCGTAGCTACGGTCTATATTTTCTGCTGTTTCCTTTAAATAGACACGCGGACCTCCCAGATAGAAACAGCATTTTTTTTGTTTGTTTTTGACTAACCTGTTTTTGAATCGACGCAAATGCTATTTATGTGCCTACATTTCATAACGAAACAGACTTGTCTGCACGCACAGGGAATCCTAGTGTGGAGGCTAGTTCTATTTGAATTTGGAATGCTCTTTTGAACAATAAAGTTTTTATTCATTTATTTAATAAGGTTTAATCGGGATTATTTTACCATATTTGAGAGTATTCGGTTCTACGTTCAAAATCATTAGTTATCAATTTCAATATTTGTACAGTTTGCACCTTCACAAAATTCACGAAGAAGATTGGCTACAAACTAAGAATGTAAGAGAAACTTAACCCCTTTATTGATAGGTTATACTCGTACAAACGTAAACTAGTATAGACTAGTAATTCATAACAATACTGAAAACCCTTCATATGGTTACTATAACTCCGAAGTTCAAAAACTTAAGCAATACTACGTCATAAGCGTTTGCCACACAGCAAGCAAAGCTAGTGTCGGTCTAGGTGTACGGGCGTTTTCTGGGGGGCCCGAGCGCCGCCTGTAGGCGGCTCTACGTGGGGATCGTGCGATCGATGGCCCTGTATGGGGCCCCGATCTGGGCGGCTGACCTGACGGCCGGCAGCATCGCTGTCCTGCGGAAACCGCAGCGAGCTATGGCCGTCAGAGTCATAAGGGGATATCGCACGATCTCCTACGAGGCGGCTTGCGTACTGGCCGGATCCCCACCGTGGGACCTCGAGGCGAAGGTACTCGCGTCGCTGCATCGGTGGCGCGAGGACTCGAGGGCGCGGGGCGAGTGGCTGACGCCGCGACATTTGGAGTTGCGTCGGTCACAGCTTCGCGCAGCCCTGGTGGCGGAATGGCGGGACAGGCTTTCACGCCCTACCGCCGGCTCCGCCACCATCGGGGCGATCCGGCCAGTACTCGAGCGCTGGCTCGGGAGGAGGCACGGCTCCCTGTCGTTTCGGGTGACACAGGTGCTCTCGGGGCATGGTTGCTTCGGGAAGTACCTGTGTCGCATAAACAGGGAGCCGGACGCTCGGTGTCACCACTGCGTCGACTGTCGGGAGGACACGGCGTGGCACACGCTGGCAGAGTGTGCCGCTTGGACGGAGCCACGCCGTGCCCTCATCTCAGGAGTAGGCAGTGACCTGTCGCTGCCGGCCGTTGTCGACTCGATGGTCGACAGCGAGGAGTCCTGGGACGCGGTGGTGTCCTTCTGCGAAACAGTCATCTCGCAGAAGGAGGCTGCGGAGAGGGAGCGGGAGATTGCTTCAGCTAACCCGATCCGCAGCAGACGCACCGGGCGTCGGCGGAGGGCGGACAACGCCCTCTTCCAGCCCCCCTAAATGGGTCCAGGGGCGACGGACTGGGGAATCCGTCGCCCCCTACTTCTTAGGACCCGAGATGGCGGCGCGTAGTGTTCCACGCGCGCCTCTCTTTGATGTGGGGGGGAGTTTAACACCTCACTCCCCCCTATCGCGAGGTGGCCCGCATAGGCGGGCCGGCACTAGTCGGGGATCGCGGAAGACTCAATAGTTCCCGTGATCCCCGGTGTACGTGAGAGACGGAACACCGGGGTGGTTTTAGTCAGTAAGAGTCTGACAGACCCCTCCGCCCTCCCCGGGGCGGAGGACATCCATGAGGATTTCCCCCGTCATCAAAAAAAAAAAAAAAAAAAGGTGTACGGGCGTTTAAAGAGCAGATTCCATCAGTAAACTATAGGTCAACCTATTGGGTACAGGTTTGTAGGACAATTTTTTAGCACCATGATTTGTTATGGTGCACTGTATTTTCAACTTAGAGTATTGAGTCCAGCATGGAGAATTCAATTGACTGCATCCTAGTGCATCAAAAAAGCACGCTGTTTTATTTCCAAATCTCAGCGATTTTTCTTCGCCTTAACGTGACGATATCCAAAAAAAAGTTTTTTTTTTTTAATTTTATGCGCCCACAATTCAGCAACGTGAATCCTGTTTGTTAACGCAGCTATTAGGTCCTTGTGTGTGCAGGTAACAGGACATGCGGTGCAAGATGGGAGATGAACCATTGTTTGTGGAGAGACCGGGACCTGTCTATGAACCCCCACTTGTGGAGATTGTCCTTGCTGTGACCTACTTAGGTACGAAATCTATTTAAGGTTTTCCAAGTATGACATGGTTGCTTGTGACCGGATGGAAGACTCTCTGATGGTTTAATAAAGGAATCCTGATTCCTCTCCTCTTCCTGATCTTTGGCAAGAACTGTTTAAGCCTTCTGAGACTTAATGAGTTATTTCCAAAGATCACATCTTCCTAGGCGATAAGCAACGCGTTAGACATCCCGTGTGAGAAAAAAAAGTCGCCCGTGAGTACGAGAGCTATAACTCTCTCGCTGCGTTTGTGATCGCGTTTGATGTGACGGAGGTTTTAGTCTGACGCTTGAACTATCTTCGGTTAACAAGAACATATTATATTCATGTTGTTATATTCCGTAGTTGAAATGTTGAATACTGTTTGCACTTTAGCTTACAGTCATAGTACTAAGCTCTACGTTATATTGCTTGTAGTTTGTCTTACGATGTTTCCATGTACCTATGTACATAAGTATCTATTTACTATTCATTTCACTCTGTAGTTACATTCGTGCAAGTTGTATTGTGTAAATACTTATTATTCCCTTTTCATGTCCATCAAAATTAAATTATTATGAACCTTCCCTAAGTTACAGGAAGGCTATAAGGCTATTTAGTGTAGCCATACTCTTACCTAACTCATATTTATATGTATATAAAAAAAAGGTTAACCTTTCCGTACCACAAGGCAAAAAACGCCGAAAGAACACGTTTTTTGTATGGAGACGCTTTTTTTTTTTTTTTTTGTTGTTTTAGCGGTAATAAAATACATCATCATCTGCCTAGCCTTTTCCCAACTACTTTACGGTCGGCTTCCAGTCTAACCGGATGCAGCTGGATACCAGTATTTTACATGGAGCGACTGCCTGTCCGACCTCCACAATCCAGTTATTGGGTAATACGATACCCCTTGGTAAGACTGGTTGTCAGACTTTCGGTCTTCTGACGACCCGTAACGACTGTCAAAGATCCACAAATGACAGCCAGAACCAACGGCTTAACTTGCTTTCCGAGGCACGGAGGGGTCTTGATATATAAAGATGGTCACCCATCCACGGACCAACCGTGTCAAGCGTAGCTTAACGTGATCGATCTACCCGTACGATGCGGCTTGCGTACTGGCCGGATCCCCACCGTGGGACCTCGAGGCGAAGGTACTCGCGTCGCTGCATCGGTGGCGCGAGGACTCGAGGGCGCAGGGCGAGTGGCTGACGCCGCGACATTTGGAGTTGCGTCGGTCACAGCTTCGCGCAGCCCTGCCAAGCGGCACGCAGTGTGCCGCTTGGACGGAGCCGCGCCGTGCCCTCATTTCAGGAGTAGGCAGTGACCTGTCGCGACCATGCCCCGAGAGCACCTGTGTCACCCGAAACGACAGGGAGCCGTGCCTCCTCCCGAGCCAGCGCTCGAGTACTGGCCGGATCGCCCCGATGGTGGCGGAGCCGGCGGTAGGGCGTGAAAGCTTGTCCCGCCATTCCGCCACCAGGGCTGCGCGAAGCTGTGACCGCAACTCCAAATGTCGCGGCGTCAGCCACTCGCCCCGCGCCCTCGAGTCCTCGCGCTACCGATGCAGCGACGCGAGTACCTTCGCCTCGAGGTCCCACGGTGGGGATCCGGCCAGTACGCAAGCCGCCTCGTAGGAGATCGTGCGATACCCCCTGATGACTCTGACGGCCATAGCTCGCTGCGGTTTCCGCAAGACAGCGATGCTGCCGGCCGTCAGGTCAGCCGCCCAGATCGGTGCCCCATACAGGGCCATCGATCGCACGATCCCCACGTAGAGCTGCCTACAGGCGGCGCTCGGGCCTCCCAGATTGGGAAGCAGCGTTGACAGCGCCCCAGCCGCGCCCAACAACTTGGGCGCCAGCCGCTGGAAGTGGGGTCCGAAATCCCATCGGCTGTCGAGCACCAATCCCAGATACTTCATGGTGGACTCGACAGCTATTCGGGACCCCCCGACCACGATGTGTGATCCTTGCGGCGGCGCCCGCCGGGGGCCATGAAACACCATGGCCTCCGACTTGTTGAGGGCCACCTCCAGGCCAAGGCGCCGTATGCGGGTCACCACCTGTGACACCGCAGCCGTCGCCAGCAACGCTGCCTCCCTGTACGAGCTCCCCCGGGCCGTGACCAGCGTGTCGTCCGGTAAGGACCAAGCCCAAGTCGATGGCGAGTTGTGTTCCACGCGCGCCTCAAAGAGATGTCAGCACAAACCGATGGGGCCCGCAAGGGCCGATGCCTGCCAGGGGTGCGGGTTCGTTCGAAAGATACCGAAGCCCCTGGCATACGGGCTACTGAGGGAACACGGGTGGGTTTAAGTCAGTAAAAGTCTGACACGTGCCGGCCGTTGTCGACTCGATGGTCGACACCGAGGAGTCCTGGGACGCGGTGGTGTCCTTCTGCGAAACAGTCATCTCGCAGAAGGAGGCTGCGGAAAGGGAGCGGGAGATTGCTTCCGCTAACCCGATCCGCAGCAGACGCACCGGGCGTCGGCGGAGGGCGGATAACGCCCTCTTCCAGCCCCCCTAAATGGGTCCAGGGGCGACGGACTGGGGAATCCGTCGCCCTCTACTTCTTAGGACCCGAGATGGCAGCGCGTAGTGTTCCACGCGCGCCTCTCTTTGATGTGGGGGGAGTTTAACACCTCACTCCCCCTATCGTGAGGTGGCCCGCATAGGCGGGCCTGCACTAGCCGGGGATCGTGGAAGACTTACTAGTTCCCGTGATCCCCGGCGTAAGTGAGAGACGGAACACCGGGGTGGTTTTAGTCAGTAAGAGTCTGACAGACCCCTCCGCCCTCCCCGGGGCGGAGGACATCCATGAGGATTTCCCCCCGTAATCAAAAAAAAAAAAAAAAAATGGTCCTTACCGGACAGCGAGTTACCCATTAATCGCCGTCCGCACGCTCATGCCTACGGTGCGGTGACCGGAAATCGGCCTGGGATTCCCGACGCCCAGGGCGTCTCCGTATCCTGCGGCGGCTAGGGTCGCGAGGGCGCATAGTCTGCCTCTCCCTCACGTGCGCCGCCTCCCTCTTCGCGAGCATTACTGCTTCGCTGAAGGAGGTGACGGCTACCCATGCACTCTCGCTCCTTACCATGGCATGGACCAGGGCCGGACGCGAGAGATCGCCGCCGCCGATCGCCTCCACGAGGACACGGCGGTGGTCATGTTGATTACCTTTCGGGTACGAAAGCCTTAAAAGAAGTATTTTGAACTTTCAGCCGTAATGTGACTAGTTTTAACTATAATTTATGAGACACTAGCTGACCCGACAGACGTTGTCCTGTCTTAAGTATGAATATTAAATTCGCAACTTCTTTTTCTTTCTTATTAACATTCTCCTGACAATAAAAAACACAGCAAAAAAGAATTAGCCAAATTGGTCCAGCCGTTCACGTGTGATGCCGTGACCAAAGGGAAATAGTTATTCATTTTTATTTAAAAGATGTGTTGGACCTACAAAAAAGTAAATGTAGGTTAGTATAACTGAGAAAAAGTGAAAGTAATAACGCCTCACTCATTATCCCTTATTATCTCCCTGCTCAAAAAGGCAAACACTCGCAAAGGTTAATATTAATGGGCAATTCCTGGAATAATATCATTACGTTACAATAACGTCCTTAATTCGCACTCAACGGCCTCTTCAATAAATATTAAATACGATAATTCTTGGTATTAATCAGCATGAAATAAGTTATTTGTGTAAACCTATTGTAACGAATAATAAAAAGCCTAATCCATTCAATGTAATATGAATGAATGAGGACGTTCATTCATATTGAATTTATAATTTAATCTAGGGAATATAATGACATATTTTTTTGTCCTTCTTCATATCCCAGGCTATATCTCTACTAAATTTCATGACGATCGATTCAGCGATTTAGGCATGAAAACGTGACAGACAGACAGAGTTACTTTTATAATATTAGTAGGGATAAAAGAAAAAATACCTACATATCTATAAGAGATAATACTAACATCAATTAGATATTGGACACAAGTATGGTTGCACGATAAATATAATACAACTACATGAAAAATATAATCATCATCATCATCATTTCAGCCGAAAGACGTCCACGGCTGGACATAGGCCTCCCCCAGGCTCCTCCACTTCGACTGGTCTTGTGCTTTCCACATCCAGCGGATGCCCGCGGCCTTCACAAGGTCATCGGTCCACCTCGTCGGAGGCCTTCCCACTCTACGTCTTCCGGTACGCGGTCGCCACTCCAGGCTTAAAGTCACCCAAAGGGCAATGGAGAGGGCTATGCTCGGAGTTTCCCTACGCGATCGAATCAGAAATGAAGAGATACGCAGGAGAACCAAATAATATAATAAAACTACTTAATATAATATGTAATGAAACCTTCAAATTGATCATGTCAATCTTTGTTTGTGCATCTATGAGGTACTTCCGTAGGCGTCTCCTAAATGTGCCATTCGTTTAAAGGCAAATCGGATTTTCCAGTGTTGTCTTAGAGCCAAACTACGAACCTCTCTCTGTATTATATGTGTGAGTATATTTTAATTTAAGACGTCACATATTCTTATTTCCTTTTCTTGTTCTCACACACTATTGTCTACATTTCTTTTTCATTTCTCCTTTCGCAGGTCTGCTGGAAGAAATTTCTAAAGAAACAAGCTGTACCTTTGTACTCACTTGTTATTATGCCGTATCTCCTATGTATTTTACTGTGTGTACATAAATAATATAATAAAATAAATAAATAAATAAACCCTCTTGTATTGCAGAAGACCACTTACTGGTTCAACTCCGCTTATCACGGTCCACTTCTGGACACAGGCTTCTGTCAGACTGCGCCACGACACCTTGCCAGGACAGGGTGGGCAGAACAGGACAGGTCCAGGACAGATCCTGTCTTGTCCTATGTGTATATAAGGTGACTGATATAATTAGTGACCGATATTTACACATGGTTGTACTCATCATAACAGACAACTTTCCCAAAGAAACGATTTTATTTTTTATTTAACTAGCGCATGTCCCCAATCACCCCATTATAATATTGAGTACCTAACAAGAATAATACACGATCAGCTGTAATTTAGTTTAGTTACCTACAAACAATAAAAAAAACACTTTTACCATGCATTAGTCTTTTGTCATTAATTTAACCACCGTACGGACGCGCGAGTGCTATCAGCTGTGGGTCCTTGACCCCGAAGTCAAGCGACGCAGCTGATACGAAAGAATGCATGGTAAAAGCGTTTTTGTTTGTTTGTAGGTAACTAAATTAAATTACAGCTGATGGTGTATTATTCTGGTTATGTACTCAATATTCTATTGGGGTAGTAAAATAGGGGTCAATAAGATAAATTAAAAAAAAAATAGTTTCTTTGGAAATGTTGCTTGTTATGATGAGTACAATCGTGTGTTTAATTATTGGTCACTAATTACCAGTCACCCAATATACTGGTTTAACATCCAGTAATATAACATAAAAAACGAAAACTGTACAAAAAAAGACGAACGGAAACTGATTTAATGAAAAATCTTTCCTTGTTTTTATTTTCCACGCTGCATGCACCCACGAGCTATATCCACACGATTGATGCTTTCCCAGATTCATTTCCATCGTAAATCAATTAAAATTCAAATGAGATTTTTCATTGCCTGGTTACCCTATCCGCCTATCAATGAATTTATAAGCAATCAAAGAGAAATCGAGTCATTTATTTTGTTGCTTTTTCTTTGAGCATTTTCGCAGTTTCCTATGGAAATTTTCATGAGTTCGTTTTTAACAGAAAAGTGAGAAAAAAATGCTTATTTCTAAAAAGTTTTCCAGCAGCCGTCATTATATTATAATAGATGTTCATGTGCCATGATCGTGTTTTTAAGGAATTACTTAGCTTCTCATTATGTGAAGCTTTATGTTTCACTTGGATAAAAACTCAATGTAGATTCGAATAATAGTTTGCTTTCCCATCATCTGCCTAGCCTTTTCCCAACTATGTTGGGGTCGGCTTCCAGTCTAACCGGATGCAGCTGAATACCAGTATTTTACATGGAGCGACTGCTTATCTGACCTCCACAACCCAGTTACTGGGTAATACGATACCCCTTGGTAAGACTGGTTGTCAGACTTTCGGACTTCTGACGACCCGTAACGAACGTTCCGGGACCAACGGCTTAACGTGCTTTCCGAGGCACGGGGGGTCTTAGTATGTAAAGATGGTCACCCATCCACGGACCAACCGCGGCAAGCGTAGCTTAACCTGATCGATCGACCCGCGCTGCTATTGTTACTTAGCCACAAGCCCCTCAGGATAATAGCTTGCTTTATGCAATGAAATAAGAACACTAAATATTAAAACATCACTGATCTTTCAAGCAACGTTAAACCAAAATCTAATTTCCTCTATTAAAACCACGTAAATCAAACCACTAAGATCTCGTAACATGAACTAAGACCGGGCAATCCTGCAACTATTATTCCATAGTGTGCAATATCTAGATTACCTACTTCCCAGCTCAGCAAGCTCTAGAAATGCGGCTAACTGGCAGAGTCTACCCGTCTGACGCACAAACTGGTGCACGAAATCTGTCTGGGCGGGCTAAATTGAATTTCTGGTGTTTAATAGAATTGCCCAATCAATATTGTAAGGATATCGGTTGGATGTTCTAGAAATTTCTAATGAGCATTGTTTTGAGGAAGGAAGCACGTTTCTTGTGTCTCTGGTGATTGGGATTTTGGAAAGGTCGTCTGCCACGTGTTTCACTCTTTAACAGAGCAACCCAGATTTCTTTCGTTTCAATGTTTTATTTATATGTCACCGTGAAATTGTGAACACCGTTGGATAATAATCTATCTCTTCGTACATTGTCACCTTGGATTATAAACTGTCGAATATTTTTTGTTTTGAAAATGTTCGTTAGTTTGGTTTGCAGTTTTGAATCATTGTTGATAGTTTAGAGTCTATCAATGTCAAATTGTGAAGGAACCTGCAGGGTTAATGACAGGGTCATTATTCTGGTTAGGTTAGGTTAGAAACTCCATCAACTACGCGCGAGCCGAGCGAGCGAAGTGAGCGGTGCCGCGGCAGCGGCTGACGATCGCTGCCTTCAAATTGGTCGTACTTACTTGGCTATTTTTTTCTAGAGCAAGGTGCGTTCCATCGCATGCAAGTTTGGTACCAGTTTACAAGTTGTCGGTTTGCCATGGATATCACAAAATATTGCGTTAATAGATTATACACTAACGATGTTCATAATCAAATGGTGACGGTACATACGCATTGGCATATTGGTAATAATAACCTATTTTAACATCTTGTTTTCGCGCCTCAGTAAGGATGAAGAAATTAGTATTTTATAATATATTTTTTTAACCTCTAGATTCTATGCGTTACTAGGCACTCAATATTGGCAAGACAAATAACAGGTAATTGCCTGTCGTGTTATTAGTCAAGTACCATCCAGAAACCCAGCGCGGCGCTAGTGACATAGCTAATTTTTTTTTTTTTTTTTTTTTTTTAATAAAACGTTGTATATTGTTAGTATATTGATCTCTTTCTACCAACAGGAATCGGTATAAGTTTATTCTGTTTTTCGCGCACGGTATGATTGTGTGTGTTAGTAGGTAGCTACATTCATGGTTTACGCTGTTTTTAACCGACGAAAAAACGGAGGAGGTTCTCAAGTCGACGCGTATTTTATTTTTATTTTTTTATGTATAACTTTTGTCAGAGTAGTCCGAAGTTAATAATATTTATTATTGGAAAGCGTATATCCCGAAATTGATCCCATATAAATTTCGAAAAAAAGAACCAGCCCTAAGGGTAGGAAAACAGGGGATGATTGATTGATACTCACAGATTTTGATACTGAGTGTGTTACAAAAAGTAATCAAAAATTAAGCAATTAGAAGATTATAGCCACAAAAAATTATAACATAAACGTCGGTGACTTTGGAAATGCATTTTAACTTTATGTAACCGCCTTCCGAACTTAGTTATTAAACAAAGCAGGTTTATTATTTTTTGCTTTTCAGTTTTTTTCGGTGGTGATTTTTTTTTATCATTTTTTGATTTATTGAGTGCTATAATGTTAGTGTATGACGCGTCTATTTATTATACGTCTATCATTTTTGTTTGATTTTTAACATAGTTTTTGAAAGCTTTTACCAATCTCATCTAAACCAGACAAACTGGTACCTTTTATTGTTTTAGGTCAGAAAACTATCACCCAATGAAACATGCTTGGATTTATATATTTACTTAGTATAACTTTATCCAGATAACAAACTGAGAATGAATAACTGAAGCTATTTCACACAATCTTTGATTTAATGTTGTTTTGTTCCTATATGGAATCATCCAAGTTTCGTTATTTATGACTCTAGTTCTATGAACTTACCTACGAGTTTAATTATTATTATACTTAGGAGAAGTCGGGTTATAGATGATCCTTTCTTCGGATAATACGAAGGGTAGTTCGATTAATGTGATATTATTGTGATTAGTAACAGGCATTGCATCGTTTTCAAAATAGTGCAAGGGACAATGTGTCGGATTGGTACTACATAATTTCGCACGATTTTAACCCGACTACGATGAAGCCCAAAAGTTCAACGAAAAAAATGTCAATTCGATCGAACACATCAGCTTTTTAATTAACTTCAATAATTGAGCTCAATATTTAATTCAAATCGGAAAATTAAATTAAAAGGCTATTTACTTACCTTAATAAAAGTAGCATTGTTAATTGGTTTTTGTCGCTGACCGTCCCGTTTATGCTGCTGGTACTGTGTGCGCGTCCACTTCAATACCGCAATGTTCGGAGACTAAGGTCTTCAACCAGTGCGTCCTGACCGTGATGACACTGATGACATACGGTGCCGAAACGTGGACACTGACAGTTGGGCTGGTCCACAAATTTAAAGACACTCAGCGCGTTATGGAGCGGGCTATGCTTGGGGTATCTTTGAAGGATAAAATCAGAAACGAAGTTATCCGGAAAAGAACTGGAGTTACTGACATAGTTTGCAGAGTAAGTAGGTTAAAGTGGCAGTGGACTGGCCATGTTTGTCGAAGGACCGATGGTCGATGGAACAGACAAGTCCTGGAGTGGAGACCGCGTATCGGCAAGCGTAGTGTAGGACGCCCCCCAGCTAGGGGGACAGACGACCCTTTAAAGGTGGCTGGGTCAGACTGGATTCGGAAGGCGGAGGACAGGGTGTTGTGGCGAAACATGGGAGAGACCTATGTCCAGCAGTGGACTGCGATAATAGGCTAAGTTGATTAACAGGGTGCGGGTGGTGTCTTATGGCCCACTCCTTCTCACAAAGAGGAGACCTTTGCCAGCAGTGGAAACATTAAAGTCTGATTATGTATGCTGCAATTGGTTCCTGTCTTTTTTTTTGTCATAATAATGTTACGTCATTAAATTGTATCATCAACGCTTTCTGAAACTTAAGTTTGATTGCAGTCTCATTTGTTTCTTTCCATTCATCTACCAAAAATTATGTCACTTTTTGACACCTAATGCAAAATTTTCACCGTTTTAAGTCCCGATCAGTTCCAAAAGTTTGAATAATGCGTCTGCATAGCCAGACCGAGATGGCTACCGATACCCGTCTTTCATTTCCGGGTAGCCCTCGTGGAAATTGCGAATCCATCCGATGTCGATGCGTCCAATGGCTCGCTCTGGCTGACATGTTTTGTGACCAACTTTTTATAGGGATCTGATTGTAATCTGGTGTGGTGACTTTAATTGACATTGACATTGAAGAATTTTGTTTAAACAATGACATGTATATTTACTTTGCAAAGTATTATATTGCTTTAATTATTGTGAATGTGATGACTGCGTGGATGTTTTTTTTTTTGTTTGGTTTCTTTTTTTTTCCTCATTTAATCATGGTCTGGCAGTTTGAGTAATTTATGCGGCCTACCCAAATGTCCTTTCTTTAGTATTGTTCGTCATATCGTTGAGCTCCTCAAGTTCTGAGTAGAGCTGCATGATTACTGATAAATGTGTGCACTAATTGGACAGGTCCACTCAATCTGTGTGGTTCTTATTCTCAAAAGACTATTTCAGACATGGTCTTCACATGATCTGACCAAGACTATGTCTGGACTTTAAAGGAGACTGCGACCTCTGAGTTTGTTTCGGCCTTTCTTCTCAGAGTAGTAGATGGGAAAGGCCGACCTCAACTATATATTTTATAAAAAGAAGTGCAATTCTAAACATATTGGGTTCTTAATTCAAAAACTGGCTTGGTGGTTCAAACCTGATCAAAATATAAACTTTGTTATGTTATATGGGAGTAGGTGTGTGCTTATTTTTTAGCAAGTCGGCAGTTGTAGAAACCGGTGTGGAAGCCAAAATATTGTTCCATCGGACGATTCATAGGCCGGGACATAAAATATGGCTTCGGTCTAAGATAAAGTGAACACCTATACAGTAAAAGCAGATTACGCATAGAATATTATTTGAATGTTACAACTTTCATGGGGTTTTATCATTTAAAAATAAATTTGAGTGTAAAGGTAAGGTCCGTAATTGGATAATGACCCTTAGCTATGACGAGGTTGAAAAAATTCTCAATACGCAGATTTAACCTCCTTTGACCCCTAAATACACTCCGTCCGGCACATCGTCAAGTACACCCACCTTCCGACAAAAACGACACTACGGAATACTCAGACACAACTCTACACAACATAACTCACATACAAAACACACACACATACAGTCCCACACACTTACACACTCACACGAAATACATATTTATGTATAACTTAGTGGGTACTTCAAAATTGTAAAATTGGAAATGAAGATTTATTTATTTATTTTATCTAATTATTATTTAACAACTCGAAGTTCGAACAGCATCTGATTTGAGGCTTGGAGTCGCAAGTTTAAACATACTACCTACATCAGCACAATTTTATTTATTGCGAACGGTACAGTCATCACATAAATAAATAAACTTACAATAATAATAATAAACATTCACAGACAACCTTATATACTCGTATGTTATATTAAGATCATGTTATCTACTATATTTGAAATTAATCCTAGAACCTGTCGAAGTAAAAAAATGATTTCCCAATAAGCTATTATGTCAACTCGTAGATATAACAATGCTCTTGGAATTATAGATGAATACAGAATTTCAATTCATCCGGGTCGACATACATGTGAAATTGAAATTACTGAAACGTGAGCGCGCACTCCTGAGCTGTTATGAAATCTTATTATAATGGAGTTGAGCCTAAGATTTTCATTCAAATTAATGTGCGTTTCGATTAAGGCTTTACATGTAATAATTATGTATGAAGAAACACAAGGTAGCCCTACAAAGACATGAATTCGTTTGCAGAAAGATTTGATAAATAAACGCAAATCTTTTCATCATCAGCTTATAATGTTCCCACTGCTGGGACACAGGCCTCCTCTCTGTAAGAGGGATTGGGCCGTAATCCACCACGCGGGCCCAGTGCGGCTTGGTCTTTAAGTAAATCTTTTAATTAAAAAGTAAAAGGAAACTCAATGTTGTCTTTACACCTCACAAGTTGGCAGATAACCAAAGAAGTGCGAAATGAGACACGTGTGACGATGCGACGTGCGTATTAATTCGGGCACGTTCCTTTGAGTAAAACATCTGCTTACACTAACTATAAAAGCGGCGGAGTCAGTAAAGCTTACAGAGTACCCTCGCGAGGTACCTATTATTGTCATGGCCTGCCCCAGAGTGGGATTTTGTTTTATAAAACTTTTTGCTTGTTAGTGCCGGGAGCGAGTGCATTTTCCTGATTCCACGCCTAATGTTATGGAACTCTCTCTGGCGAATTTACGCTAGAAAACACTCACACATTAACAACGTACTTAGGATGCTTTTTGGTTGTATTTTAACTTCCACATTTTAGGAGGGTTGGGTATGCAAATAAGTTAAAAGTGTGCCGCCGACAAGTAAAGAAAGAGTAATGAAAGGCTTCTAAAAAGCCAATTTGGCTTTATAAGGGTGGAGTTAAAGGTCAATGAAATATTCCTACGGAATCTTTTAACACAATTGTCGAACATCAAACATTGTCAAAATGTTTAATCGAACAGAAAGATGAAAATCGCTTTGAAATCAACATAATAAAATGGCGATCAAAATTCAATATCGGCAGCAACACGTCATATCCTGTCATATACATCCATTTCCCTCCATAAAATGCGCCTTATTTGAATGTCGAGTTCAAATCATATTAATGACAAAATGCAAGTGAAGCGTAGAATTTCGATTTCTCGATCGGAGTGAATTTTCACAATGTCTGCACTCTGGCAGATATTCAACGTTTAATATTCATGTCTAGTGATACGGCAGCTTTGCTTCCTTACTCAGAAATTAGATATTCGTTTCTTAGCAGAAACTTCGACATTAGCCACTGAATACCAAAGTTTGCTTTCGTAACGTATGTTCTTTGTTCGCAATCATTGTTTGTCCTCCCATGTGTATTAAACTGTAGACATTAGTCTTGAATTACTTTTGTGTTTTCTTCGTCCTTCGAGTCGGATACTTCCAATTCTTGTTCTAGTATAAGTCTTACTTTATTTCAAAGATAAACAAACATAAAGTTCCACGCGTCCAATATTTTTATTCTACAAAATAAGTATAAGTTTTAAAGATGGTTCGCTTTTACGTCAAAAGATCAGATGAAGACTACCAGCCTGAGGCTATGAGATTTGAAAAGAAATAAAAAATTCGCTATATGATCTGCAAAGTACAAATCCAATTCAGTTTAATATTCAGACATGTAGGTTTCATAGGTACGCTAGATCCAAGAAACTACGTCGGAAAAATTTATTTTCATTTATTTACATATTTATGTATATTATACCTGCATTTGCTTTGGCTATCTTTCAATGTTATTTGACTACTCTTCTATTTTCTAGCTTAGAGATTTGCATGAAATATACGTCTATTTGCTTACGAAAATATGTTATAAAAGAAAGTTCATTAACCTGTTTCTCGTCTCGTTACAATATTCGTCTTTCAAGACATTAAAACCTTGGGTTTACTTTTCTTAGTAATTTAACTTTAAAGTTATTTAAGAAAATAAATTCTCTGAAAATGTTTTTCAACGCAAAACATCGACATTAGTAATAAACAACATAATATTCGTATTTAAATGCTGCTTGTTCCATATATTCACCTTCATCATCATCATCATCATCATTCAATCGAAAGACGTCCACTGCTGGACATAGGCTTCCCCCAGGCTCCTCCACTTCGACCGGTCCTGTGCTTCCCACATCCAGCGGATACCCATATAAAAAACCCTTAAATATTCCGATATTCACCTTAAATTAAAAAATTAAAAGCACTTAATTTATTCATTACCATCTGGTTCAAGCCTCTCCATTGTTTTATATTATCTTTTATAACGCAATCATACCCAAAATGAGTTATCTATTCATGTTTCCACTTTGCGAATCTTTTACTGAAAGCACCATGTATAATGTTGTTCACCTTTGAAATTGAATTTTCTTTTACAAAACCACCTACATCTTGCCATTTGTCCCTACTATGTTTTAAAAAAAAATCTCATGAAAAATGGCCCTCAACGAGTAGGAAATGAATACACTTAATTATTCAAAAATTCGACAACGGTATGATCACAAAATGATATCAAATGGGAAACAAATGATGATCCGATGACAGTGCGGAAAGGCATCGATATTGTTCACGGGAAGCTATTAGATCTCGTGATCAATCTTGCTCAATATTGATCCCTGCGAATCATCACTTGTTGATTGCTTTGTGAAATGAAAACAAATGATAATATTGCTCTTATAAAGTAACTCACCCAAATAATGTGCCTGACAAAGTGGATCAAAGTGGGTGTGGTTAATTTATTTTGACTGGCTAGAGAGAACATTAACAGTAAGTGAAGCTGAACACCGACTATCAGACACTGAGCGGCAGTCAGAGGAAATCATAGATTACAAAACTTTCGGTCGTCCAATCACTAAAGGATCATGAAATATTTTGATAACAGACAGTAGATAGGAGCAAAATGATGACAAAATCGGACCGTATGCACAGCAGCATGAATAGCGTGACCGCCGTAGAAGCGGGTTCTGTCGACGGAAGAAAAGACAGAATGATGGATTGTAGAAAGATTTCTACCGTTAAGCACGGCAATGTTAAAACTGAAGAGAAGAAATGTGTCTGTTCTTCAGTCACCAAAAGTCTCTGAATTTTTCTCTACTTTCGACATTTCAGGATTTCAGGGTAGATTTTTTTCTTACAGAATAATAATCATTAAAATTGTCAATACAATCTTCTAAATTCATGTAATCTCATTGAATTACTATTTAATAAATAAAAATCACCTTAGCATTCGGGAGCTACGATGCCGCAGATAGATACACAGACACGTCAAACTTATAACACTCCGTCGTTTTTGCGTTGGGGATTAAAATTTCGGGATTAAATCACCAAGAGAAAACAAACTTCTCTGGTTACAAACACATTAGCGTTCTTTGATATTATTACTATATCTGTCGTTACCCCAAACTATCAATTTCGTCCCGTGTGGTGCCGGACGTAAAGAATAGCATCATCCCATCTCTTCCCGTGGGTGTCGTAAGAGGCGACTGAGAGACTTACTAGAGAATGGGCAGCAGCGTTCTCTATGCATTTTGCATAGAGAACGCTGCTGCCCATATTCGCCTGCCAAGCGTGGCGATTATGGCAAAACCCCCTTTTGGGGGAGGCTTATATCCAGCAATGGACGTGTTTCGGCTGAAACGATGATGATGATGATGATCAATTTCATAATGACAAGCGACCTTCAACTTAGCACAAGATATTACCTACATTAAACGCGTAATTTTACGTTTAGGTAATTGACAAAGGAAATACTCTGAATAACAGACTAAAGTGGGAATTGTCAGTGTTATCTATTGTAATACATTTCTAATAAGCCTGAAAGTTGGGTTTATGACCTATGACCCTTTGGAGAATAAACGGTGAACGAACAATTGTACATAACAAAAGCTTGATCAAACAACACGGGGTGATAAACAGCCATTATTATAATTTTGAAGCAGAATAAATTCAGTTTGTTTAGAACACAGATTAATAAAATTCAACTGTCTGCAAACGGGTAGACAATTATGAGTAATAATTAGAGGTATCTTCTAGATAAATTATTTTTCTGGTAAACTTTTATTTACTGCCTTAGCGTTCACGATTGCCGCGTACGAAACTTTTGTTCACGGTCAGCAGGTACAATTTTTTCTGCTTTAGCTAATTAGGGGCCATGCGTAAATTACGTCATACGTTTAGGGGGTGGGAGGGGGTCAACGAAATGTGACATTATGTGACAAGGACCAGGGGCGATCAAAAGCTTTGTGACGTTACATGATAAAATCACCATTAAGTCTCTAAATTATTTGGCTTTATGTTAATTTTATTAAATATTATTTTTAATTTCAATTAAAAAAATAGGAAAAGCTGCTGTTCTCGTTTAATTATATACTTTCAAATACAAACTTGAAAAATATGTGACGTGAACAAGGGGAAGGGGTTTCACAAGTGTGACCAAATGTGACAAGGACAAGGGGGCGTCAAAAAACCATAAATTTGTGTGACGTAATTTATGGATGGCTCCATATCTGTACATCGCTTTTCACTCCTTAGAAATAACAACTATACAGATCGACCAGGTTAAGCTATGCTTGCTGCGGTTTGTCCGTGAATGGGTGACATTTACATACCAAGACCGCTCCGAGCCTCGGAAAGTACGTTAAGTTGGTCCCGACTGTCATTCTTGGATCTTGGACAGTCATTACTGACTGTCAGAAGCCCGAAAAGTGACCATCAGTCTAACTACGTGGTATTACCCAATAACTGGATTGTGGAAGTCTCATCGGCTCCATGTAAAATACTGGTATTAAGCTGCATCCGGTACGATTGGAAGACCGTCCCCAACATATTTGAGAAAGGCTGATCCTAAGAATGGTCAAGGTTTTCAAAGGCCTACTGTTCGTAATGGAACGTACCCGTTTGATTGTCATATTTTTCCATACGGCTAGTTTTGCAGATTACGTACCATCGCGAACATTGGCACCACTACCACTTTTCAACCTTATCGCTTTAAGTATAAGGGTGAAAACTGATTTACCGCTATGGTCCTACGTGTAATCTAGTTACCAATTGCCATTGTGACTTCACACGAGTACACTATTAATACCTCTACAAGTCGTAATTTGAGTGCTCCCATATTTCACGTGAAAAGCTTACTTTTACCCAAAAATGTTGGCTCGTTTTCACGTGTAGGTAAAATAGGAACATTTACCCTATCATATTATATAATCATCATCATCATCATCATTTCAGCCTAAAGACGTCCACTGCTGGACATAGGCCTCCCCCAAAATGGGGGGTTTTGCCATAATCGCCACGCTTGGCAGGCGGGTTGGCGATCGCAGTTTGGTGATAAAATGCATAGAGAACGCTGCTGCCCATTCTCTAGTAAGTCCCTTAGTCGCCTTCTACGACACCCACGGGAAGAAATGGAATGGTGCTATTCTTTTACGCCCGGCGACACATACGGGACTATTATATAATATACTATTATATTATAAACGTTGTTTAATCTGTCAAATCCCGGCTAACGATACACAATTAATTTTCTATTGTAATGACCTCTATAGGGGCCAGGCGGTACTTAGTTAAGAGATGCTTAAACGTCAAAAATATATTCGCTTTTCTATTACTAAACTTTAAGCAAAGTTTAATAATAAAGGGGTAAGTCTATATGGGCTTACTTTGGGTTAGGTTTTAGTGTCAAAAGATATTTGACATTAGTAAGCAGGTGGTGTGAAAATGATATTTATTTCCCGTTTCTTGAAAACCATAACTAAAGACGCGGTAAAAGAAGTTGCGGAGTTCAGTGAATTAAAACTTGAGCAATTTAACTTTTTGTGGTTCCTCGATTCTTAAAGTTAGTTGGCGCTTAATCTTTAACAAGTTTATGCAAGGAATTTGTTTTGACACCTTCCTTGAAATGAACGAATCTTCGCGTCAGGTAGGTTTTATATCGCAGTTATGTACGAAAAATTCGGCCAAACTTTTTCATTGAAATATCAGAATTATTTTATGAAAATGGTAAAATGATGAAAAGAAAATATAGAAAATCTACTGCTGTGCCATGCTCCACAGTAAAATAAAATAAGATCAAACATTGTACTATTATGTTTAATATGTTTTTCAGAAACCTTGTTTTTTTGTTATAATTATAGATATTTCTGAATTTCAGTATCCGTTTGCAGTATAATATAATTCTATCAGCCTATTATTGTCCCCTACAAGTCAAAGGCTCAAACCGAGAAGGCACGAGCATTGATCAACAAGCTTGCTCAAACATCCGTCATAGAATTATTATAAAATTCATGGTAACATTCAGCTCTTCCAAATTCGAATCAACTATATACGTAGAAAATAATTCCTCCTCTAACAACACCAACTGTTGTTCTAACTAAATTGCATCATATTACAGGAATACGTGATTAACTTGTGAAAGTACCTATCTACATTGAGCCAGCGTGACAGCCGGTGTCATGTGGTGGATGTTTCGAATTGCGAACGCTGTGATCGATGCAAGCTATACTTCAACGTCAATATTGGATTACTATTGGGTAGGAATCATGTATTCTGATTGAGTAATGGATATAGGTAATGACGTCGGTAGTCAGGGATAGAACTATGTTTTTAGGTGAGTATTCTGGGGCCAATATTTTATAAATGCATTTTATATGCATTGAGACTGAAATTGCTGATTTGCTTTTTGTAAGAGGTTTAAATCGAGCTGTTCATCGTATTTAATTTATGAAAATTATATCGTAGCTTTCCGTGAATATTTTAAATATTTTTTTTAATATTTATTTGTGGATGGACAACATTATGACTTAATTCAAAAATGATATTTGACTAGCGACCATCCATGTCACGAAGGACGACAATCACGTAGCCGAATTCTAGGCCGAGCCCATTTAGTTTACCATCGACACGCTAAGAAGAAGATAGAAAACGCTGGAAGAATGAAAAAGTTTTCATTGCGATAAACCTACTTCTTTTCACTCACAAAACAGTCTCAGTGAGAGCACCTTACTTTCGTGTTTCAAAACCTCACTTAGTTATTCAGTACATTTCAAGGCATTCTTCTCAACTAAAACAAATTGAAAGCAGTTAAATTCTAAGAGACCCTCCATCTAAAGCTACCAACATGAACGGAAAACTCATGAATGAATTTAAAATACCTCGCTCAAACCATACAAACTTAAGGTAGGTAGTCTTCTAAAAATGAGATCCCTTGAATATATTTTTACTGTACCTAAGTATCTAAAGGTTGAGAACATATCAGTAGAAATAACGTCATAGGTAGTTACGCGCATTAGTGTGGAGCTTCACAGAATTCTGGTGTAAATTAGGCCAATGTTTGTACAAAGGCTTACGCAAAAATGTTTCGCTCGTGTTCACATACGTCAATATGTGCGCGCCAGATGAACGCACGTACAAATATTTTAAGTATAAGAGCCAAAGAAACATACGACATTATGACATTTACGAAAATAAATGTTCAAACGTTTAGTCATATTTCAGAATACGAATAAAAGTTAGAGCAAAGACAAAAACTTCTCTTTATAATGGAAAAACAAAAGTTCCATAGTTACTGTACTAAGGCGTACTATTCATTGTTGTCGCATGATTATAAATCTCCATTTATCAGGAATATAAAAGAGACTAGAAACGTTTCCAGTCCATTAATCGCATAACAAGGGAGGCCGATATTTCGTTCCTCAAGTAATTCTGTAAGGTTTTTAAGACACAACTTTTTAACATCCAGCACTTGCTATTTTAACATTACATTCACGTATTTCATGAATCGGGACAAACGTGATTCGGGATCTTATTGAAAAAGAAGCTGTTTTTGAGTATTGAAAACTTGTGGTCGACCGGTTTGTTTTGCAAGCTGTGTTCTGTTCTTAAACTTTGTGGATAAAAAATAAACAAATGGAGGAACATTATGTCCAAATATAATGATATAAAGTTTCCGGCACGGGAGGAAGTCGAGGACGGACGGTTGGGCAGGAATTGCGGGCGGCGGGAATTTAATTCCCTACAATATTGGTTTAGAGTTTTTGTCGAACTGGTGGCTAACATGTGAATGCACTGATTCTTCAATTTGTCTCTGAACAGTTATTAGCTCAAAACAAAGGACGTAAAAAAAAAAGTTTTCGACACTGGGAAAATTATTTCAATAATTTATCGTCTCTACACAGGTTCGAATTAAATTATGTGATGGGTATCGATTTATCTAACTACGACAAAATAAAAAAATGTTTTTTTTATGGGGTCCAAGACTGCTGTTATTCTTATTTGAAGTATGAGTTGAGAAAATCAACAAAGTGTCCCCTTGGTGTGACTAAATGTGTAAAGATGCTAGTAACTTTAGATACCTAATCATCACCTTTTTTGCCCAATCTAGGGGGGCCAAACGCCTCCTGCCGGAGGCTCTACGCGGGGATCGTGCGGTCCATGGCCCTATACGGAGCGCCGGTGTGGGCGCCTACATTGAGGCGCCAACCAGCTCGTAAGTTGAGGGCGTCCCATAGGGTCATGGCGATCAGGATGATCCAGGGATATCGCACGATCTCCGGCGAGGCGGCGGGCCTCCTTGCCGGATTACCGCCATGGGATCTGGAGGCAAAGGTCCTCGCGCAAATATGGGAGTGGCGCGAGGAGGCCAAACGCCGGGGCGTAACTCCGCTGCCGCAGGAAATCGCGGCACAGCGGACAGAGCTCCGGCGGGATCTCATGGTGACATGGAGAGAGCGATTGTCGCAACCCAGTGTTGGGCACGCCACGATTGCGGCGGTAAGTCCCCTCTTTGAGGAGTGGTTTGAGAGGTGGCATGGCGTCCTCACCTTCCGCCTGACGCAGGTCCTCACCGGACACGGTTGTTTCGGGAGGTTCCTGTTTCAGATAGGGCGGGAGGAAACGCCCGGGTGTTTCCACTGCGAAGATCGCCCTGAGGACACGGTGGAGCACACGGTGGCGGTTTGCCCTGCTTGGGCGGAGCATCGCCGTGTCCTCGTGGAGGCGATCGGCGGCGGCGATCTCTCGCGTCCGGCCCTGGTCCAGGCCATGGTACGGAGCGAGAGGGCATGGGGAGCCGTCACCTCCTTCAGCGAAGCAGTGATGCTCGCGAAGAGGGAGGCGGCGCACGTGAGGGAAAGGCAGCATATGCGCCCTCGCGACCCTAGTCGCCGCAGGATACGGAGACGCCCTGGGCGTCGGGAATCCCAGGCCGATTTCCGGCCACCGTAGGCATGGGCTTGCGGACGGCGAGTAATGGGTAGCTCGCTGTCTGGTAAGGACCAAGCCCAAGTCGACGGCGCGTTGTGTTCCACGCGCGCCTCAAAGAGATGTCAGCACAAAAGTGATGGGACCCGCAAGGGTCGATGCCTGCCAGGGGTGCGGGTTTGTTCGAAAGAGACACCACAGCCCCTGGCATACGGGCTACTGAAGGAACACGGGTGGGTTTTAGTCAGTAAAAGTCTGACACGCCCTCCTGCTCCACCCAGAGCGGGAGAAGTTATTTGATGATTTACCACCCAAAAAAAAAAAAAAAATCTAAATATCTTGAAAAATTTGCTGAAGTTTTTTCCAAAAAAACACGTTGCTATCATCTCTAATTAAATATATACCCAAGTTCTAATTACATTAGCAAGTTTCGCAGAACTGACAAAGCGATTGAGTAGCTTTGAGGGAGCGAGTTGCAGGTTACAGCCATATTAATTGAACGTCACACGTGTCAAACAACTGATATTTACCATCCTCGAATGTAACATCAAGCTAGAGCATGGGTTGCCAATTAGTGGGATGCACGCATCACACTTGTGAAGCGTTTAAGGAACCACAGGGGGGCGCAATGGTTCCATAACTAAACTGTATATTTATTGAAATGTAATAAATTTCTGGTACCAAAAAAAAAACTTGATTTCAACAACCGTGAGTGAGATAGCAGTGACCTGTATGTAACCAACGACTTTAATTTCGGAAGTCGGTGTCTTTATATCTGTTTCATAGTTTTTTGTCACCTACTTCAGATATCTGGGGGCACGGCAGTGCCCCGACCGAGTCGAGCAACTACCGCCGATGGCCGTACCATCCTTTTCTCGAAGTAGTTGAGGCCATTTTCGACCCCCTTATAACTTCGTTGTAGATAAAATTAGAAGCCTATATTTTTAGTAACCAAACATTCATTGTATAAATTCGGTATATTTCAAATTTCATTTAATTTGAACCAGTAGTTTAAGAATTATAACTGGTCAAAGTCTTGTAATCGCACTAAACTACCTAATTTAATATAATATGCTAAAAGCCTCCAGCCAGGGCGTAAAACCTACTTAAACCTAAAACAACTGCGCACTGAGGGCACCCCCTGTGGGGTACGAACCTCGGCTCAGGGAGTCGCTGGCGGGGGCGGGGGCAGCTAGTACTACTGGGGACAGGCTGGATCAAGATATTTTCATGATTATTAGACGGGGAATTTAAAGCTACTGGCTCAGCTGCGGCGCGGGCTGGCGCATCAACGAGCAAGGGACGGTCGGGGGTCTGATCGCTACTCGGGAGTCTTCACGGGGCGCGAGGACCTCGGCGGCGAGGTCGGTAGGACGGTCGTCGTTTGTATTTGTGTGCTGTACTGGTGGCCCTATTCTTTTCTTGGAGAACAGTAATGGGGTCGTCTGGGTCGGAAAGGACATGTCTCGGCCGGCGAATACTACTGACTCTACTGGGGACATAACTAGCGGCCTTAACAATCAAGGGATTGCGATGTAACTCGGCTTTATCGAAAAAACGTTTCGAGTTGCGTTTCAGAAATTGAGCAATAGTGGGCATTTTCAGATCGAGATGGAGGATCTCGTTCCGAACGAACCAAGGGGAGCCTGTGTTTTGGCGAATGAAACGGTTTTGGAGGGTCTGCATCCTATGGATGTGTCGGGGGTGCGTGTGTGCAAAGACTGCACATGCATACGTCATGATGGGCCTTATGCACGCCGTGTAAATACGCAATTTGCACTTGAGTGACAATTTGCTACGTGCGTTCAGAACAGAGTGCAACCTTCCGAGAGCGAAGGCGGCGCGTGATCGCGCCTTCCTGATATGCTCAGAGAAGGAGAGGTGCTGATCCAGAATCACTCCAAGATATTTGGCTTGCTTTTCCCAAGGGATCGGCTTGCCGAATATGGAGATGGGCCGGAGGGGGTCGAGGTGGCGTTGCGGTCTCTTAAAGAGAACTGCCTAGATTTTGTCCGGATTTAATTCGATTCGCCATTTCCTAAACCATGCACCGAGTACGTTGACTGCGGTCTGGAGGGATTTGGCTATCGCTTTGGAACTACGCCCAGAGTGGTCGATGGCTGTGTCGTCTGCGAACAGAGCCATCTGTGTCTTACTACTCTTGGGGATATCGCTAGTGAACAGCGTAAAGATGAGAGGGGACAGCACGGCGCCCTGAGGGACGCCAGCGCGAATCGGGTGGGGATGAACATGGCATACGTCATCGGCAACTTGTACTTTTGACCTATACAGGCACCCCTGTTGATTATGGCAGAAAATTGGGAGGAACGCGTATAGTAAAAGGTTGGGAATCCCTGAGCTCGAGGGAACAGTCACTGGTATTCCAATTTGTTGATTTAATTGAGCATTTAAATTATTGTGTTAATAGCTTATTCTGATTGAATTTCCATTAAACGGGGCTCTAGAATTTCTGAATATATTTACGCCATGAGGTAGTATTTGGCTGTTTTGTGAATTTCAATGTATTTATGATAGGCGTTTTAGACTTTTTCATAAATTCAGTCGCAGTCAACCATGGCCGCTTGTTCGGATATCTAATGTAAGGATTAATGGTAGAACCGAAACAGACATGGACATAGAAATCGTTTACTTGCCACTAAAACGAATACCAATTTGATATTATTTGGTAGATACAACACAAATTTAAAAGACTTCATAACCAAATAAAATTAACAATTATATTAAGTAGGTGGTTATTCTGTAACCTGCACCCTATTTGCGTAACACACCAAACATAATAGCCTGAATCATTAAGTAATTCATCAACTCGTACTACATGCTTATGGTCCATTTAGGAAAATTTGCAGAAAATCAAAATAAATAATATTTTCATTCTGAAATTCATCCCACGTTTCTTTTTATGTGGAACTTTAAACGTTATCAACGTTTGGTACAGTTAGTAAGACAAAATGTTAGAATATTTCCAAGAATTTTTAGTTAGATATTGCTTATCCATTGCTTCATATGCTCGAAAAACTTTTTTCAAAAAAATAACAACCGACTTCCAAAAAAAACACTACAAAGTGCATAAATGTGCATTGTTTTGGCAACAATGCACATTTATGCGATAGCAGCATTTGCGGTTGATTTGCTGTAATTTTTTGAAGAGTTCCATTGTCTGTCTCCGAAACGCATCATCAGATCTATATAATTTTTTATTACCATTTCGGAATAAACCCCATTTCGAACAAAAAAAGAATTTTGCAAATCCGTCTATATACGACGGAGTTATGCCCGAACATACATAAAAAAATATATGTACATAAACATGTCGAATTGATAATCTCCTTCTTTTTGAAGTCGGTAGGTATTATTTTTTTTTTCAAAATGAAAGACATTCGTACTGTTGGAGCCAAACGGAGAAAATTGTCCAAGTCTCTATCTCAAGTAAGATCAAAAGTAGAGTTACTTAAATCGTTAGGCCTGAGTTTACACTGATATTATTATTTAATCAAGTTTCAGGTAAACTTAAACTAGGTAGGTACTTGAACAACGATGTAATAACAAACTTAACTGTCGGCCGATGCTTTGACCTAGCACTAAGGCCTTGTTCAAACTTCAGCTTAAAGCATTTACGAAGTGTTATTAAGCAATCATATTATATAATATAATTTTGGAGCTGAAACTTGGATGTAGCTTTCCTGAACAATAAATCGGATTTCGTAGTTCTGTTGAAATAATTTCCATATAAAGAAGATAATAATGAACTGACTGCCTAATGACTTACTCATATATTCCTATTATATACGTCATTAGTCAGTCAGTTCATTATCTTGGCTGAAATATCAAAGTTTGGGTTGAAATACCTATGTACCTATTAAAACAGAAACTAAAAAGCATGACGGATTCTGGAGATATTAAAATCTTATTTTTATTATTGTAAAAATAACTTCTGTCGAGGATTGATTGCCTAGCAGTTCAAACCTGTAATCATAACGGTTTGAATAAAGGTATCTACTTCAGCTTTAAAGCGTCGAATGCGTATTGATTCAACTTTGAAGAACGATTTAGGAAATGTTTAAATCGTCAATCAGGATTGGTCGATATCCTTCCATTAAGTCGGACATCGGAATAAATGGCCGTTTTCATTATATCCCGCTCTATAGCCGCCCGAAAGGCGATTTGCAAGGCTTTTCCTTTAATGGGACGACATAGCCATGCAAAAAAAAACACTTTATCAACACTCCATTGCACATACAAATCGACGGTGGAAATTTAAAATGTCGTAAGGGAAAACAGAAACGGATTTAAACGTCAATTTCTTTTTAAGCGGACAAAGAAATAAAGACTTATAATATGTTGGCATTTTAGGGTAACCTAAAAATTAAGATATCGATTACTTAATGTTTATTCAAATTTAAAAAGAAATTGACGTTCGATATAACTGAGGCAGGTATACAATTGGTGGAGTACCACCAATTGTATACCTGCTTCAGTTATATCCCTATTCTAAGTCAGTCGTTAAACCCAGCTAAAGATAAGCATTGAGAACGCCTCGATTGCGGCGTAAGTCCCCTCTTTGAGGACTGAATTGAGAGGCGCCACGGCGTCCTCACCTTCCGCCTGACGCAGGTCCTCACCGAACAAGGTTGTTTCGGGAGGATCCTGTTTCGAATAAGGCGGGAGGAAACGCCCATGTATTCCCACTGCGTAAATCGTCCTGAGGACACGATGGAGCATACGGTGGTAGTCTGCCCGGCTTGGGCGGAGCATCGCCGTGTCCTTGTGGAGGCGATCAGCGGCGACGATCTCTCGCGTCCGTCCTTGGTCCAGGCCAAAGTACGGAGTGAGAGTGCATGGGTAGCCGTCACCTCCTTCTGCGAAGCAGTAATGCTCGCGGAGAGGGATGCGGCGCACGTGAGGAAGAGGCAGTATATGCACCCTCACGGCCCTAGCCTCCGCAGGAGCTGCCCTGGGCGCCGGGAATTCCAGGCTAATTCCCGACCACCGTAGGCGCAGGCTTGCAGACGGCGATTAAAGGGTAGCTCGCTGTCCGGTTAGGACCAAGCCCGGGTCGACGGCGCGTTGTGTTCCACGTGCGGCTCAAAGAGATGTCAGCACCAACTGGTGGGGTCCACAAGGGCCGATGCCTGTTAGGGGTGCGGGTTGTCCGAAAGAGATACCGTGGCCCATGGCACACAGGCAACTGAGGGAACACGGGTGGGTTTTATTAAGTAAAAGTCTGATGAGCGCTCCTGCTCCACCCAGAGTGGGAGAAGTTATTTGATGATTTCCCAACAATAAGCATACTTAACTAATGCCTTTTTTATAAACGTTGCTCAAAGTTGAGTAATGATTAGCGACTGCCTAACCATACATTTTTGGCGTTTAAACATCTGTTAATTTTAATCATTTTTTTTTATAAATAAACCCCTAAATTCCTCCTTAATTAAAACTTAAGCACGACAATACCACACGCCTTTTCAGAAGTAAAATGTATTTTGCTAATAAATAGAAATACTTGTAGGACAGCTTCCAGCGCTAACTTTTAATTGTGCCACAGACCCGTTGAGGAAAATAAACTATTTAGTTCAACTACACCAAATGATTGCCTTCCTTTGAAATATTTCCCTCTCTTTCACACCTTCAGATTTCATTGATCAACGTGCATTCAGTTTTTTGTGCAGTTACTGAACGAATTTGAAACCATTTGGTGCAAAAGTTTTGTGGGCGGAAAACCGACGTACGTATGTATGTATGAATACGCAGCCATTTACCATTGTGTGAAAATGTCCAACGTTTACACTGGTGTTCAAAGAAATAGCCTAGATTAGAAAACGTAACTTTATTTGTTTTATTAGTCGTATAAACAATAACCCCCAGTTTTATAAAAGTTGCTTAATTAAGTAATTATTGGCGACTGTTTAACCATACATTTTGTAACGTTTAAACGTCTCTTAATTTTAAGCAACATTTATGAATAAGAGGGTGAGTTTTTAAGAATTGGTTTAATGTAAAATATTTTCTGACATTAAGAAATCTTTATTCTTGCAAATAATACAAGTTATTATTTTCTTAATTTGTTGTCTAATCAATGGCATTTATTGCATTATAGTTTTCTGCTTACACAATATACATACAAAATCCGCCAATAAAATTCCCAATGCTGGGCCACAGGTCACACAGGGCTGTTCTCTTCGTGAAGTAGGGTACTATTATCCACTACGCGGGCCCAGTGCGGGTTGATAGATGTCACAAGAACTCATATGTCTTCGAATTTTTGTTTCTAGGACATGTTGGTTTCCTCACGATGTGTTCCTTCACTGTTTTGAGAGCAGCAGAGGTAAAATAATTTACACAAAGTAAAGCGCCTGTCTGAGTTCGATCTACGACCTACAACTCGTTGCGGCCGTTATCACTGGGCCTCTTTTTAACCGCCTTCAAAAAGGAGTAGGTTATCAATTCGGTATGTTTTTTTTTAACTCCGTCTTAAATAAACGGATTTGCAAAATTCTTTTTTTGTTAGAGAGGGGTTTATTCCCAAATAGTCCCATTTAAATTTCATATAGATCTGATGATGAGTTTCCGAGACGGACAACAGAAGTCTTCAAAAAATGAAAGTCAATAAACCGCTATTGCTGCTATCGCATAAATACGCATTGTTTTGATTTGATTGACTTTAAGAATACCCCAAGGATGATGACATTTTGAATTAGTGTGAAGTAGGTACTATATAAACACTACAAAGTGAAAAATAACTATAATTTCGGAAGGCGATGACAAAAAAAATTAACACATATCCAATGACACCGACTTCCGACAACAAATTAGTTCGATCAATAATAAACTAATTCAAGCTCTCAAAACTAAACGCAAAACACTATACGAAAAAATCGTCCTCCAAACAAGACCAACAATTGCCTTTTGACAACGTGGAAACTCATTTATGTAATGAAAAAGCTCAGAGGTTGCACACCTATTGTAATTTCGAGCGTAGTTTTTCACGCTCTTTTTGTCAGCGTGCATTTAGTAGGGACAGCATTTCCGTAAGAGGTGGGGCCGGGAAAAGCACACTAATTAAACTAGACGGGTTCAGAGAGCTGTTCACAGTGTAATGTTAAAAAAGCCTCTCATTTACCTGGTGGGCCAATATGCGGTATTTAATGTGCAATGCTTTATATTTATGAAAATAAAATACGTTTTCTACCTTCATGTCCGAACTGTAATAGAATTATATCTAATTCACACTCGCTGTTCAAGATAAACCAAAGATAATATGATAACCTAAGGGACCCGCAAGGGCCGATGCCTGTCAGGGGTGCGGGTTTGTTCGAAAGAGAAACCACAGCCCCTGGCATACGGGCTACTGAAGGAACACGGGTGGGTTTTAGTCAGTAAAAATCTGACACGCCCTCCTGCTCCACCCAGAGCGGGAGAAGTTATTTGATGATTACCCACCCAAAAAAAAAAAGAAAAAAAAAGATAATTTTGATGAAAACTGTTTTGTTATAGTAAAAGGCTAATAATCCCTTAATCAGGCTTGTATTAGCAGATGTAATTAATCAAGGACTTGTGTTTAAATGCCTACCAGAAAAGTATCTATTTTACTGCCAAAAAATTCCTTTTCCTGCCAGAATGGATAAATGCTCACCAAATTGTGTTTCATAAATTACTGTAGAAATTAACCTATTTTCCTTTTTATTCTATGCCATAAACATTTATAAACGCCTATAAAGTTAATTTCAGACCAAATATTTTACATTATCGCTAAATAGATGTTACCAATATTTTATTTCAAGACTTTCAATTTAGTGAATTTTACTAATGCAAAAAAGCTAACGGTCGATCGTACAATGTTTTTGATTATCAAATATAATATTGCGTATCCCAAACACATGTTACTTGTTTATTGTTTTATGCTTGCTTCAAGCATGCAGCATGCAAGCAAGAATATAGCGTGCAAACAAGCATGCAAAATGCAAGCAGGCATGAAACATGCAAGCAGGCATGCAACATACAACAAACATTGTTTCCGTCACGGCTTCGGCGCTGCGGGGTTTGGGCGGCCCCACGCGAGCTTATCGTCGCAGATGGTTTTAACGCTCACCACTGTAGCTTCGGCGTGCTGGCAGTTTACGCCGGTCAGCCTCAGCCACGGCGGCGGGCCTTCAAACCACCTGCTCCTCAGCTCACGGGCCGCCCCACTCCTCCGCGCCTACACAGGCTTAAATTACACTCTAGGGGTAAGGCAAGACTGCGTGAAGTCGGTGCAGCGATTCTGTTTTTACTATTTTTTTAGTACAACATATTGATTCAGGTTGAATAATTTGATTACAGCAAAGCTATTTAGAACTTTAATTTTGAGTATTAATCTTACTTTTTCAGGGATACAAGATCTGGTGAGCATTTATCCGTTTTGGTAGGTAAAAATAATATAAATACAACACTACAATTTTACTTGGTATGTGCTTATAAAATGTGCTGCTTGGTATGTCTTAGGGTCTAAAAATTGTTTTGGTGAGCATTTAAACTGTACCCTTAATCAAGCTATAGTTACACCTCAAAAGCAACTTTTTTTGAAATTGATGGTAACTGCTTTTATTGCACCGCAAGTGTAACACGTCCGTCAGTGACGGCAACAAACATGGGCGGGACGCATTGCCTGGTCGCGCCACCTCGAATAATGAATGCGAACGACTTCTATGCCATTGTAATGCCCCTGACATATTCACCCAAATTACCCCCATATTCCACTCACGAGCCGGAAGCGAAAAAACACGTTCAAAATCACACAACATAGAAAAATACGTACCTTCCTACACTCAGTTTTGTAAATACAGAGGGTCGGGTAGAAAACGTTTTTTTTTTTTTTTCTTCTACGCAAGATGAGATATTGTCGTACACGACATTAAGCAACAAAAGAAAATAAAAGATTTGTTACTACTCAAGTTTCCGACACAAAAGCTGCTCTTGCATGGAGAGAGCGTTCCAATAGTCTTTATAACGCAGCCAGTGACATTAGACCTTCGATCTTTAGTTAATTTACCCTTCTTGTACAGCTTATTAGTGGGATAAGGAAGGGGTAGGGAGGTCAAGATGACTGGTCTGTGCTCTATAAAACGGCAAGCCTTGTTATCACTAGAAGATATTATAGCCTCAATGCAGAGTTTATGTGCCGTAAAACGCCATTCGTTAGCAAATGAAATAAAGAGCAAGTGATATGCGGAATTGTTATTCTAGTCACAAAATTTGTTTCAGTGAATTATGCGCTGGACTATAAATTGTGCTCGAAAACTTACGTTCTACATTGTGCAGATGAAATCTGTGGAGGTATTACTTATGTTACAGTACTAAATTCGAATTGTTTTTTATTTTCTATACCCTAAGTACCTATTTAAAATCAATTTCTGTTCGTTAGTCAAGCTAATACTGAAAAAGGGCTTAACCGACTTGTTTTGTTCGCTCTAAAAAGGGGATGATTACAAAACAGCTGAATAATTAGGAAAACTAAAAACGCATTTTCTATGGGAACTTTGTACGAATTATTGAAACTTGGACAGGACAACATCTGTCGGGTCACCTAGTATATAGTAAAATGAATGAAAATTCGAAAACCAGATTAAGAACATTATCATTTACAAATTAATACTAATTCTAAAACAAAATTCACGCTGATCTGTTAATTTTATTAGTTTGGTCGAAAATTATTATTTATTTTAATGTACCAATTAAATTATTAACTAGCGTTGGCCAATGTTGATATTTACCAAAACTTATATTATCTACTGTATATTACTGTCATTTGAAATAATTAAATTAGCATAATAAAAAGATTGTAGGCATACGCGTAATCGAAAAACACAGCCTGATGAATTTGGAATGAAAATAAACATAGCAGATAGAAATATGGCTGAACGTGTGTGATTTTTACCGGTCCCTAAACGTTCTTTCTGTTTTTTCTAAGAATTTCTGCTCTTTTCACGACTCTTGTCTGGTTTATATTACGCATATTATTTGCTCACCTTCCATTGTACTGACACGAACGATAATAGCCTCAGATGAGTGGTTCCAATGCAAATTGGTAACTACAACGTGAATATGAAAATTTTATGTAAAGTTCACGAAAAAGGCGGGAGGGAAGATATAAAAGAATTATTCATAAAGCTTCCGACAAGTAGATGCTGGCAAGAGGCCTTTAAGAGGGCTGCATTCCTCTTCCTTATTTTATACCTCGCTTATCTCGGGAGCTGCAATTCTTCAATTTGCCAATATTGCAGCCGGTTTGATGGAGTGGTGAGATGCGATAGATTGTATATAACAATCTGGTTGGGTTGCAGAATATTTTCGTTTTAGAATAAAACTGCAATGCAAAAGCACTATTGGAATACGGATTTTGTTAAAAGAATCATGGAAGTATCGTCTAAATTCAGAGAAAGATATGGCATACGATACGATTTGCGTTTATTTTTATTTGATCTCGATTCAAATAGCACTTGAATTTTCTTTTATCTAGAGAGAAGTCAATTCAGATTCGGTTCATAAATGCAATTAAATTATTTTGAACATCATAGTGGGCAATCAGTCCCACTTGCTGACTACCTATCATTATTTTTACCTAGGTCTTTGCCCATGCCAACGCTTAACTATATATCATCAAAATGAAAAACTGTTTTTTTTTTTTTCACAATAAAAAATTATAAAATCATTGTTTATTTATTCAAATAGCTACCTCATGTATTTTGTTGATAAAAAATAATGACTAAAACTATGCTAGTTAGTAATTAGCATAACAAATAAATATTTGATTAAATAAATCTCCATGGTTCCTCTTGTTTTACATAATGAAGGTAAACAAAAACAAAAGAAAAAATCGATAAAACAAATATCACAAAATTTCCAGTACATAAACCTGAGATCTGCCTTTATTTTAAATAGGCCTGTAGTCAAAGATTTAAATGAATAGATGTGCCCTCATCTAACTTAGGTCCAGCGAAAAGGTGTTTACACTGAGAAGAGTGAGGTCGCACATAACACCTTGGAACAATGGATACGATTTTCAGCATGAGTAAGCGGGACAACATTATTTAACCCTTTTGCAGTTAGAGGGAATATTTTTCCCACCAATAAAAACAAAAAAAAAATCAATATTTCTTTTTGCAATTTTATTTTTCGACCTGACAACATTAACGTAACATTATGACGTTTGTTTCTGTTTTTATTTGACACTGACAGATATTTTTTTTTCTCAAAGTTCTTGAAGTCTTATAACCGTTAAAGGGTTAAAGCTCATCAACGAAGCAGTGAAGTGACGCGAATCAATTTTTTATGCTACACCCTAATTGGGCAACTGAATCATTTTGATATTTCTAATCCATTGCTTTATATGTAAGAAAAAATGTCTGCTCGACGACGTAAATAACACAATGAATGTTGTTGAACTGTCAAAATGAATGCCATTCCTACTGTTAGTGTGTTTGGGCACGCCACGATTGCGGCGGTAAGTCCCCTCTTTGAGGAGTGGCTTGAGAGGCGGCATGGCGTCCTCACCTTCCGACTGACGCAGGTCCTCACTGGACACGGTTGTTTCGGGAGGTTCCTGTTTCGGATAAGGCGGGATGAAACGCCCGGGTGTTTCCACTGCGAAGATCGCTCTGACGACACGGTGGAGCGCACGGTGGCGGTCTGCCCGGCTTGGGCAGAGCACCACCGTGTCCTCGTGGAGGCAATCGGCGGCCGCCGCCGCCGATCGCCTCTCGCGTCCGGCCTTGGTCCAGGCCATGGTATGAAGCGAGAGTGCATGGGTAGCCGTCACCTCCTTCAGCGAAGCAGTAATGCTCGCGAAGAGGGAGGCGGTGCACGTCAGGGAGAGGCAGTATATGCGCCCTCACGGCCCTAACCGCCGCAGGAGACGCCCTGGGCGTCGGGAATCCCTGGCTGATTTCCGGGTACCGTGGGCGTGGGCTTGCGGATGGCGAGTAATGGGTAGCTCGCTGTCCGGTAAGGACCAACCCCAGGTCGACGGCGCGTTGTATTCCACGTGCGCCTCAAAGAGATGTCAGCACAAAGTGATGCGGCCCGCAAGGGCCGATGCCTGCCAGGGGTGCGGGTTTGTTCGTAAGAGACACCGCAGCCCCTGGCATACAGGCAACTGAGGGAACACGGGTGGGTTTTAGTCAGTAAAAGTCTGACACGCCCTCCTGCTCCACCCAGAGCGGGAGAAGTTATCTGACGATTTCCCACCCAAAAAAAAAAAAACTATTAGCATGTTACGCAATTACCCCGCAAATCATCACCATCATTATTTCAGGCGAAAGACGTCCACTGCTGGACATAAGCCAGGAGGCTTATATCCAGAAGTGGACGTCTTTCTCTAAGCTCCTTCACTTCCACCGGTTCTGTGCTTCAAGCATCCCTGCAAATATATGAACGTAAATGAAACAAAAGGAGTATATGAGGATCGTAGCAAGTTAAGGCGTGATTTTAGGGGAACCTAGTCGTGGGCTCGAACTCACTGGTAGGTCTGGCTGAAAAGCACGTTGTCTCACCAGGCTTCGTGTCTGACAGAGGTAGCACCCGTGATGAGCAGTTAGACGCTAGTCTACACGCACAAAATTATTGAGTGAGCTACAGGGACAGTTGTAGTAAAACAGGCGCGTAAAAAGTTAAGAAAAGTCCTTCGGAAAATCGGGTTTTATGAAAAAACCACTGCATAAATCAATAACTAATTAAGTTTATTGAACTTATCGATAATTGAGCTTTGTCGGTTCGGAATTAGTTTTGGAGATTTTACACTTCTTTTATTACTTAAACACGCCCTAAGTTAGGTTAAATTAGCAAGAAAAACGAATCTTTGATGGCTCCTACCTTTTTAATGGTATTTAATTTTAGTACTCTGTTTCCGTGCAGACAATATTAATAATAAGACAAAATCATACCATGTTTAATTTTTGATTTACATTGTCGAACGTTGGAGTAATACACTTCCGAAGTTTGTAAGTGAAAAACGTGGACTAGATTCACCTTAATGCATGTGTATGGCGGATCTACCGATTTAAATCTTCGCCTGTAGTGAAATTTCCGAGGTCACCCTCCGTGATCCAAATATTTACGTCCACGTTCCGATGAATGATTTATTCGGGTACAAGGGTCCTCTCGTTAAACAAAAATGCCACGATTACCTTCCTCGTGGTTTCGCTTAAAAGCTCTCGTGTTAACCGTTTAATCGGAAGGAATTTTCAGTTTATTTTCATGTAAATTTACAGTAAAATATAATAATATGCTCCAATAAGTCGATGGAATTTTTAACAGTTTTAGCAATTTTTTGGCTTATATTTTTGGACGTCCTTCATGTCTCAAAGCGCTATGATGACAAGCATGACAGGTGGCCTTCTTTGCAGGTAACTGTTATTTCCTACCATACATAATGTCTTCCCGAGCTACATTTTTATTTTCATACTATAGTAAGTCAACTCAACTGCAAATCTTTACGAAACATCTCAGCGTTTTCCATATTTATATCTTATTGTAGATCTCCGTATCGTATGACACAAATATTATATTAGATAGGAACCTATTAATACATATACTAGCTATTGCCCGCTACTTCGCACGCATTGAGGTCGGAAATCATCCCACGGTAACGTACTACCGTATTAAAAAGAACACAAACAAACAAACTATCTATGTGCCAAACATTCAAACCCGTTCAGCCCTTTTTGCGTGATTAAGTAAGAAACATCCTAACATACAAATTTTCACATTTACATTACATAATATTATGTCGATAGGATTGTGCAAGTCTACACTTAGCACTATAAGATATTTTCCCTTTTATACGGTTATGATATTGACTGAGTTAAATATACGTTTTCTTTAGCAAGAACCAGCGCCTTTTGATTTCGGTTGTTAATAAGGATAGGATAGACGATGTACAGGTTTTACAAATTTAATATCATAAGATATCTCAAAGATTTTGGGAAAAGCAAATTAATTTCACCTACACTCACTTTAATTAAGCCAGGCATACATACATGTACGGCGTAGGACGTAATTAAGATTTGACAAAAAGCTTGTCAAAAACATGTTTACTACTTTTAACATCTTTTTGATGTCGCGACCGCAAATAATTAAAATAAAACGAGCTTTGAAAAAGTACTTTGGTACCTACTCGTGTCAGACACGACGATCTGCTAAGCAGAACTTTGTCTAGCATTCAAAGTGACACCTTTAAGGTCAGCTAGTGTAACCTAGGTTGTCCAGGCAGATAATAAAAGGTGGACAAACTTAATGTCATCACCAATCTTCACCAATTTGGAGCCAGATGTTTTGGGAGCAACAATTCAAAATGCCATAAAACGAGGACAAAATGTGCATTACTCAAGACGGAGTAATTTGACCGATATCACTATTTCGACCTCAATTTTAGACCTTTACATAAACTTCTCGTAAAAACAGATTATATAAATTTGCAAAAAAAAAAAAAAGTTTATTTCAGAACAAATAACACAAGAATAAAGTACAACAAGTAAAACGATGGTAGCTGCAAAAGTATAAACTGCAGCGCAGCTAACAACGCCCTTCTCCAGATACAGAATGGAATGATGTTCCATACAGAAAAGTGCTTAGTAGGTAATCAAGTTAATTTAGATTTATAATAAAAAACAAAAAAATACGGTAAAAATAAGCAGTACAGGACAATGATTTGGGATGTATTATGACGTTTAGTTAATGTGGTGAGTGTGAGGTGAATGGGTGAGTGTTACTGATGTGTGAAGGGGTGTTTGTGACATGTGTTTGTGTGTGGTTTTGTTAGGGTGTGTGAGGGAGTGATGAGTATTTTACACTTCCACGAGTTTCTCTGTATCCTCATAATTTTGTGATTTTAACCAGGAATCAAGTTTTATTTTGCATTTGCTCTTTGTTAATGGGTAGATGTGTAGGCTTTTGTTTAATTTGTTATAGATCTTTGAACTTAAGTGCTTGTAATGACGACTTGCAGCTAAGGTTCTACGGGACTCAGTGTTACAAACCCTATTTAATAATTGGTGTATTTTCTAATTAGATATTTAATAATTGGGGTATTTTCTAATTGTTGACACCGACAGTTTGCGTGTAAGTTTGGGCAGGTGTGAGCACGAATTTCAATCGGTGTTGGGGGCTGACTTGACTTCATTGTAGAGAATGTGATAAATTTGGTCTTATTGAGATTTAGAGTGAGAAGATTTGTGGTCAGCCACCTCATGACGGTGCTCAAGGCAAACTCCGAGTTGAGGCTAGTTTCGGTCCAGTCCCTCCCATGCACAATTAGAGCTGTGTCATCGGCATAGGCTATAATTTTGCAGTTGGGTAAAGATAACTGACACAGCTCATTCGCGTATATGAAAAAAGTGGGGGTCCCAATACACTGCCCTGGGGGACACCAAAAGTAATCGTCTCCTGATTGCTGAGGTAGTTTTCAATTTTTATTATTTGTTTATGACCTGTAAGATAACTTCTGAAGAGATTGTGGGCCATCCCGCGAATGCCAAGATGCTTTAGCTTCAAAAGAAGTAAGGGAATTCAGACAGAGTCAAAGGCCTTGGATATGACTAAAAAGATGGCAAGAGTTTTATATTTATTTTCCCAATGGCCAATAATTGTATCTGTAAGTACCAGTACAGCATCTTCGGTAGATTTTCCACTCTTAAAGCCAAACTGATTGTTAGAAAGAAGGTTAATTTTTTTTGGTATTTGGTGAGCCTCTGATTTATGACTTTTTCGAATATCTTTGAGAGAGTACTCAACACTGAAATAGGTCTATAATTTGTAACATTATCCTTGTCTCCCGACTTATATATAGGGTGGACAACTGCAGTTTTGAAGACATCAGGAAAAGTTCCTGTTGAGAAGCACATATAAGCACATAAGATGAAAATAAGGATAGGAATAATAATTTGACGAGTCGCCTTCACGATTGAAGGGGAAATACCGTCAAATCCAACAGCACATTTGTCTTTAAGGCTTAGGATGATATTTTCCAGCTCAGCACTATCCACGCTGTGAAGGGCCATAGATTGAGGTGCGGACGGTGTGGAAGTACCCGGGATCTGAATGTTGGGACGACTATCCGAGAGAAATTTATATAGGACAGAGTGTTCGATTTCAGCCGCCAAGAGTCCACCAACATTCGCAAAGTAATTGTTGACTTTGTCCACAGACAGCGAGGATCCGGCACTGCAGTTTAGCAGCTCAGTGGCCGAGTGTCTGCTTTGGCCTATGCATGCTACCCGTTTCACAAGTTTCCATATAGCTTTTGGACTATTTCTAGCCAGCCGAAATTCGGAGCGCTCATACTCACGCTTGACTTTTTTTAAGAGATTGTTGCAGAAGGTGCGATCAGAAGATCAATTTCTGTGTTTCATTCTCTGGATCTTTTATATATTTACGGTGCAGCTTATCCCTGTGACGTCTGCATCTCAGCAGGCCAGGAGTAATCCATGGCTTAATGATGCGTTTTCCACTGGGAACTTGTGAAACATGAGAATGCGATTTGATGGCTAAGGACATAATGGAAACAAGAGATTCCGCAGCTTTAATTGGGTTGTGACATTGAAATATGAGGGAAAAATCTGCGCTGTTAATTTGGTCCACAGCCCGAGGCAAGTCAATTTTTAATCTGGTGAGGTGGGGAGTTTGAGTTTTAGATTTTACTTTGAGGTTACAAAAAATAATAATAGGAGAGTGGTCAGTGATGAGAGAATCGATGATTAGTGCAGTAACAGAGCTTTGAGTGCGGAGTATCACATGGTTTTTTTTTTTTTTTTGGATGGGAACTCATCAAATGACTTCTCCTGCTGAGTAGAGCAGGAGGGCGTGTCAGACTTTTACTGACTAAAACCCACCCGTGTTCCCTAAGTAGCCCGTATGCCAGGGGCTGTGGTATCTCTTTCGAACAAACCCGCACCCCTGGCAGGCATCGGCCCTTGCGGACCCCACCGGTGGTTGCTGACATCTTTGACGGCGCGCGTGTGGAACACAACACGCTCCGTCCCGTCTACCACTTTTCGGCCGCAGGGGGTAGGGAGAGCGGCTGACGCTATACCGACACTCCTCTTCCCCTGCGGCCCCACCGCGTCTGCCATCAAACGGTGGCGGCCCCGTCCAGGCCACGGAAGGAAAGATCGCTGCTCAGAAGCACCGGCAATCCTCCTCTACCGCAGCCCGTAACCCTCAGCCGCGATGCCTCCCATTCGACATCGCGGCTCACCTCAGTTGCGGTGCACCTCACCGCAACCTACTTTTTGGCCGCTACGTCAATGGCTTGAAGGCAAAAGCCCTGACGAGCGGCCCCACCTTAGGGTTCCTCTTGGCTTCACCGTGGCCGGAATCTACGGTTGCGGTTATCCCCCGCAACGACAATGTGGGAATCCACTCGGGGGGGAAGTATCACATGGTCAAGGCAGTTCGAGAGTCTAGTTGAGAGAGTGTAGGCTGGTAGCATTGCATGCGAAGCTGTGAGATTGAGGTATTCATCAGCATTCAGGTCGGTGCTCCCAGGTGTAATGTTGAGGTTAATATCTCCAATTATGGCTACAGTTTTAAATTGAGTTAAAGTACCAGGCAAGCTGTCTAAGCTGCCAAGAAAGTTAGACAAATCTCTGTATGAAGGAGAACGATAAATTGCGATAAAAGCAGCTTTATTTGAGAATTTAAAAAGAAGAACGTTTGCCTCATTAAATGTAGAAGTTTCGACATTGACAACAAAGCAGTCTCTCACATAAACAACCACGCCCTCATTTTGTGTTTTATACGACGAAGTGTGTGAGTTGTAGCCAGTTAGTAAGGGAGTAGTTGAGCATTTGCTCAACCAGCACTCAGTCAGGATAATAATGTCAGGCAAATACGTTAATCTACTCATAAAAACCACCAGATTATCAAAATTGATGTTAAGGCTACGAATATTAGTGTGTAATATTTTAAGATCATGGAGAGAACAATTTAAAAACTTCTCACTTGCTTCCGGGGAACAAATTAGCAATTTGAGACGGCAATTTGCTCAACTTCACTAGTGATCACGGTAAGATCATCCATTTTTTATAATCTTTAATTATATTAGCAACAGGGTAACAAAATTTTAGGAAAAAGTAATCGGAATCGTGGTCGCGATGTAGCAGCCCTATTTTTACTGAACTAACAGTAGGACACACTGAAGGGTTTACTAAGCAGGTGTTTTTTAAACGTGCTAAGTCTTGTTTTTGAGGAGGTATACAGAGTTTGTGGAAAGTGCCGAAATGGCAGCCGATTCATATTATGACATTACTTTTTGCCCACTTTGTACAAAATTCTAGTAGTTCTAGTCTAGCTAGATTATCCCTTTTTGAGAGAATTAAAATTCAAAAGTAACCATGGGCTCATTTAAACGTCCAAAGACGTTTATTTTATGTATAAGAACCGAAAAGAAACTCCACATTTACTCTTTTAAAATTAATATCGCACTTCAACATAAATCAGCCCACACACATAGGCCTCCTCTCGGTGAGAGAAAGTGGGCCGTGCTCCACCACGCAGGCCTAGTGTGGGTTGGTAGATGTCACATGTCCTCGATTATTAGTTCTAGGACATGTCAGTTTCTTCGCGATGTTTTACTTCAACGTTCTGACAGCAGTGGTGATGAAATAATTTACACAAAGGAAAGTGCATGTCTGGGTTCGAACCTACGACTACCACTGCTTGCACTTCGTTTCTCTAAAATGGTGGTGCTAACACACACAATGGTCCACTTAAAGGACTAAGTACGGAAACCAAACCCAATAAAATAGAACATAGAACATGGTGGTGCTAATTACTTTCGACCATACTTTCTTTTCTTTTACGCTCGCTGGAAGTCGCAGCCGGTTTCAGGAAAAGCCAACTTTTTGTTATTCAGAATTTTTCCCATCCGACCCTGAGTTCAACAAGGACTCCAATATGACAGGGGTAAGGGCCGTTTGTAAACACTACAAGATATCCGTCATACTCAAGTGCTTTATTTACACGCAGGGGACTCGAGAATACTGATTTGGTCAACAACATCCGGTGTAGTTTTGTACCCCCACACAAGATACTTTCTGCAGCCTTAAGAAGTAGTCAATTCTGTCTTATTAATTATTAGAAAAAGAAACATTAGGTAATTGAATCTTATGGAATAACTAGCTTCCGCCCGCGGCTTCGCCCACATGAAAGTCGGAAATTATCCCGCGGCAACGTACTACCGAGATTAAAAGTATTCTATGTGTTGTGTATGAACAACTTTTACCATGGGACCAAACCGCAAATCGCAAAAAAAATCAGCTGTTCCTTACATTAATGTTTGTATAGCTCATAAAAATGTAGGAAACAGCAGATTTTTTTTTTCGCGATTTCCGGTTTGATCACAAAGTAAAAGTTGTTCATAATGATGAGTTCAATGACCTCTTAAGAGGTTGTTGGTATTTTTCCAATAACCCATACAGGATGAAAGGGTTTTAGGGGTATGAGGAACAGGGTGTAAAGTTCACTCATACTTATGATGGTAAAGGAGGATCCTCCGACCAGACGGGTATTGTGTCTGGTCCGGGCAACTGCCCGACAGTTGATGTCGGGATTTTGTATATGTTCGAGTGTCGTGGAAAACTCTGATTGCGCGATGCAGAATTGCTCATTTAGTTCGCCTGTGGCATTGTAGATGGCTCGACTTTTCTTTTTGTGTTTCTCGATATTTGTTGCGAAACATTTTTATTTGTAGTGCCGCTACATCACTCCCCCCCGGAGACCGGAGGTCGATAGTGGTCTGAGTCAGTGCATATTATGATGCTTGCCAGTGCCAGTTGTGGTTCCAGTGGGTCGGAACCGGGTGTCACATAGTTCGCGGTGAGTCAGAACTGTCTGCGACGATTCCCCAGTGAGTCGGGGTTGCGCTGCGTTATGCTCCAGTGAGTCGGATCTGGTACAGCGCTGGGTTGAGAGGTTGAGGCTGACTGCTGGCGTCGACCGGGAGATTGGGCTCTCGACCGGCCGAAAGTGCAGTGTTCTGGGCCATGGTTGCTGATGAGGCTGTGGGTGATGACCAGGTATGCGGTTCGCTGCATGCAGGTGGTCAGAATACCCGTTGAAGCCGTGGGTGCTGGCTGGCTGTGTGACTCGCCGCTCGAAAGCTTGAGGAAGTGGTGATGATAATGACGTCACGCTGAAGTGTTGCACAAAGGCTGCGCTGACGTTCTTTCACGGGGTCACCAATTTAGGGGTATGAGGAACAGGGTGTAAAGTTCACTCATACCTATGGTGGTAACGGAGAATCCTCCGACCAGACGGGTATTGTGTCTGGTCCGGGCAACTGCCCGACAGTTGATGTCGGGATTTTGTATATGTTCGAATGTCGTGGAAAACTCTGATTGCGCGATGCAGAATTGCTCATTTAGTTCGCCTGTGGCATTGTAGATGGCTCGACTTTTCTTTTTGTGTTTCTCGATATTTGTTGCGAAACATTTTTATTTTTAGTGCCGCTACAGGGTAAATACCCTCACTTAAACCATGAGTGGTTGACTTAAATACAAAATAACGAGTGAGATAAAAAAAAAAATTGCGGGAAATGAGCGACGCTAAGACGCGACGTTACATGCGCTCGCTAGCGAAACTGATAGCTGACTGACCGGGGTCGCGACCCGTGCGTCGGAGTCGGGCCACGCGGCGTGGTCCCCGCGCCCGAGCCGCCTCCCGTATTGAGAAGCAAGTTTGTTGCCCTTGCGCGTAGGATGAAATATTAAAAAAAAAAAATTTACGTTCTATAAACGAAACCAAACCACTGGTTTCAAGGATAACGGTGTTAACCCTTAAAGCCTGTTTATGACCTCCACAACAACGAAACCAGTTATCGGGTAACCAGTTATAAAACGAAAACCCATGGTAAGACTATTTGGGCTTCTGAATACCCAGAAAGACTGTTCATGATCCACGAATGACAGCCGACACCCACGGCTTAAAGTGCTTTCCGAGACAAAGAGGAGTATTTGTAATGAATGTTCAACCTTTGATTGGCTCCGGCTGTCATTATTTTTTCACGACCCCTCCGTCTAAAGATAACATAATGTGATCAAAACTTTACAAAGAAGAATGTAATTAACATAAATCACACAATTTTCCATCGAAAGAAAACTAATTTCATACAGCAACAGCGAGAATATTGTATGTAAGCATGACAACAACGTCGTATTGACATTTATATAACACAGTACAGCGCACAATATTCCAGAGTCCGGGAACACTAATAAGCTGTTCATTTATTTTTCTTCTGTACAGTGTATAGCTTGTTATTTTCTGTAATTAATTTTCTTTGTTCTTTAATAAGGAACTATCACGTATGACTTTATTTTTGCTTTTTGCATGAGAAATTGTTAGGTTTAAAGACGGGAATGCTGTGGATTTTAATTGCTAATTCAATGCATACTGGACGTAATCTTTATTTTTCATCATTATCAGGAAAATTTCTCGAAATAAATTCAACACCAGTTCATAATTTCACAACCTAAAGTCCAGTACCTACTAGTACAGTAACACAGGAAAAAAATTAAACCAGTGAGCAAAACTTCTACGCTAGGGGATCTAGAATTATTTGCTGAATTCATGGTCACAGTTTGCGCACTGGTTTTAATTTTATCCTGTATTAAATCTTAAAAAATCAATGCGATTCTTGTTTTTCCAAATTCAGAAAAAAAAATCAGCTGAATAAAAACCTGAATACCTTTAAGATCAACTAACTTGTGAAAGAAAAGCTTTTAGTAATTTAGTTTCAAAGTCTCTGTCGGATTACTCCGATTATCTAGTATAAGAATTGGGAATGCTATGCGCATGACTAGCAATCCTGGCAGTAGGCCGAGAAACGGATGAAAATTTCAAATACAGTTACTTCACAGAACCAGTTTATGGTGACATTTTATTCTATTGAAACTCCGTAGCTAGGCCAGCTCAAGTTTAAAGTCTTAACACTATCTTCGACTGTATAATGTATAAAAGCAATGGTCCCAAAACTTGATCGGAATGCGAATACAACGAATATATGACTCGAAGCATAGCATACCTAAGCATATTCAGCCTATAGTGTTCGTGTGGTGCCGGACGTAAAAAGATAGCACCATCCCGATCTTTCCCGTGGCTGTCGTAGAACTCGACCAAGGGACTTACTAGAGAACGGGCAACAGCGTTCTCTATGCATTTTACCACCATACTGCAATAGCCAACACACCTGCTAAGCGTGGCGATTATAGCAGTACCCCTAAAAATAACGAGGAGTCTGGGGTGGGCCTATGTCCAGCAATGGACGTCTCACGGCTGAAATGATGATGTTGAATGATGACTAAAGGCACAACTCTGCCTAACCCTTCGGAGAAATATGGCGTGATGTTATTTTATGTTAAGTTTATTTCCATTTATCTACTACTATAGTATACTAAACATCCAAATAAACAAGTTTAACATATTACATTGAACATATTACATTCGAACATTATTATCGAAAGGATATAAATAGTCGAAAGTAATGAGATCGTACAGCCTCAATGGAGTTCATAAATAAACATAAACAATTACTTGTTATTGCGCAAAGGAATTTATTCTTTAAATCTGATATGGTAGGCATACAACAGTATTGGTTCTTTCTCATTGACTTACAAAACAAGTGTTGATAGCCCGAATCCCGTTTTCGTATCACGTAGTAAGTTTACTTTTTTTTCTATCTTCTTTGTTGAATTCAATTATCAGTTACAGACATTGGCGGGGTAAACGATTTCCCCTGAAATGGATGACTTAGTTTCTTTTGTTAGTTTGAGTTCATAAAACGTACAATAAATGTTACTTTTACAGGGTTTTAGAGAGAAATTATTTGGACGGGACTATTTATTTTTTCTTTCATTCTGAATATTTGTGAACTTGTTGTTTTGCTACCAGTTGTAAATCTTATGTGAATCCAGTTACAGGGCTTTTTGCCTCTTCGAGTCTATTGAAGATTATACTTAATTTGCTGTTCAGTTTTTCTTTTTAATAATTTTGATGGTGCCGAACACACATACCTAGATACATCTTCTTACCGTGTCGATACCAATCTAAATACAGTCAGCCCAGAATTTAGCTACGACCTTGGAAGTTTCAGCAGCGTCCATCAACTCCTGTAGCGTGTAGACAGCAGGACACGCTGGAGGACAAGATATTAAGTACCCCATTGTTTGTGGGACAGCACCACATTTACACTCCACTCACATCTGTGAATCTCACCATAACAGGTTCTCTTTACAATCGGCCTTCCTACTAAAACTAGAGTATTTTCACAGCAAAAAGTTAAAGTTCGTAATTTTGCAATAATTCAGCAGGCGTTCTGCTGAAGACCTATTTACAGAAACTTCGTTTAATTTGATTATGATACAGAAATTAACTTAAATTTTGATTAAATTTACAAAGCTAATGTTTTGACTATTCAAAAACATCAATTTAAAAATTCCTTCAGAAGTTTATAGAGGTGTCAGCTGTTAGATAAGTTATCAAACTTTAGTAGTTGTTGTCTAGTTTACTTATTAATTATTTCGAAGAAATTTCGATTTAATTATTTTGATATAGGCCTACAGGCGAAGGCCTATACATAGCAGTGGATGATTCCGGGCTGAGATGATGATGACATTAAGTGCTACTCTTTGATTGTTTATGAGACCTTTTATTAATCAAACTAGCTTCCGCCCGCGGCTTCGCCCGCGTGGAAGTCGAAAATTATCCCGTGGGAACGTAAACTACCGGGATAAAAATCCTATATGTTAATCTAGGTTATAATCTATCTGTGTCCCAAATTTCATCCAAATCCGTTTAGCCGTTTTTGCGTGTACAAACACGTACACAGTACAACAGTAACAAACATCCATACATACAAATCGCGTTTATAATATTAGTAAGGACAGTTGACTGAAAACTTCATACCTAGGTGACATAACGTAACATAACGCCTGAAATCCCTTAAAAGTTAGTACTATGCAGGATAAAAAAATTACCAGTGCGCAAACTGTAGGTAACCATGAATTCAGCATATCATTCTAAACTCCCTGCGTAGAAATTTTTCATCAGCTATACAAAAAAATAACCAGCTGTTCCATACATTCTGACCGAGTAGGAATTGCACGTTTCTACGAAACAGCTTATTTTTTGGCGCTGGGGTCTGCAAGGGTCGATGCATGCCAGGGGTGCGGGTTTTTCATAAGAGATACCGCGGCCCTTGGCACACAGGCAACTGAAAGAACACGGGTGGGTTTTAGTCAGTAGAATTCTGACACGCCCGCTCCACGCAGTTATTTGATTTCCCAAACTCAAAAAAATGGGGCAATGCTCGTAACTTTAAGAACGTTTACAGTCTGATCTCAGTCGCAATCTGTGAAAAATACTTTGATCTTCCATATATTTTTGAGAAGTTTTTAACATTTGATTGTCGCCGAGATGAGAGTGCGACTAGATTTTTAACGTTTCTAATTACGAGAATCAGCAAAACTTCTTACCGTCTTCTTTCCATGGTAAAAATACGTATTAGCCAGTCAACAAAGGTAGCGGAGGGCGGAACACACTAAATCCTGCGTTTGCAAAATTTGACACAGCTCGCCTACAACGTGTACACACCTGCGCGAAACGGGTTGATCAACCTTTGCTGCGTTTGGACCGAGGCACCTCTGTGTAGCCTTTACAATTACATCTGTAAACAAGCACCGAAGTTCAACCTTTATTTTGAAAGTCACAAGACCACCTTTTCCATGCTTCATTTCACGTCAAAAGCGAAATCAAACACATTAAATAAAACATGCTTTTTTGCTTTTATGTCATTAATTAAAGAGCAAAGTTACATGTCTTTCAGTAAGGCTTCTTTTTAAGTCTGTTAAAATGGCTAACGAACCGCCAAATGAATTACAAAGCAATCGTTGCTTCGCGGCATAATGTATTCACTCCCAAGTTCGTATAAGTAACGAAGCTTCATGTTAAAATCACACAGGATCGAATTTATGCATATTTTATGCTCTCCCGAGTTAATTTCGAAGTCGTGTGGATTTTTGTTTGCAGTTAAATCTTACTTGATGTTGTATATCACAATATTTTGCATAATGAATTTCGGGAACACAAATTTCCTGAAATACGTATACCGTTAAAAAGATCGTATCTACATAATAATCCCCCCCGAGTGGGTTCCCGCATTGTCGTTGCGGGGGGGCTTAGTAACCGTGGTCTCCCATCCACGGTGAAGCCAAGAGGAACCCAACGGTGGGGCCGCTCGTCAGGGCTTTTGCCTTCAAGCCATTGACGTAGCGGCCAAAAAGTAGGTTGCGGTGAGGTGCACCGCAACTGAGGTGGGCCGCGATGTCGAATGGGAGGCATTGCGGCTGAGGGTTACGGGCTGCGGTAGAGGAGGATTGCCGGTGCTTCTGAGCAGCGCTCTTCCCTTCCGTGGCCTGGACGGGGCCGCCACCGTTTGATGGCGGACGCGGTGGGGCCGCAGGGGAAGAGGAGTGTTGGTATAGCGTCAGCCGTTCTCCCTATCCTCTGCGGCCGAAAAGTGGTAGACGGGACGGCGCGTTGTGTTCCTCACGCGCGCCGTCAAAGATGTCAGCAACCACTGGTGGGGTCCGCAAGGGCCGATGCCTGCCAGGGGTGCGGGTTTGTTGGAAAGAGGTACCACGGCCCCTGGCATACGGGCTACCGAGGGAACACGGGCGGGTTTTAGTCAGTAAAAGTCTGACACGCCCTCCTGCTCTACTCAGCAGGAGAAGTCATTTGATAATTTCCCACCCAAAAAAAAAAAAAAACTACATAATAATGCTTAATGTTTTTACAATGGTGTTACCTAGATCAGATGAGGTAGAATTAATGTCATAAATCATTCTTTGCCACTCAATACTACATACACTATCATCCAAAGTCCTATCGCCAAACTTAAGTGGCAGTGGACAGGGCACATTGCTCATAGAACAGATGGTCGATAAAGCCGGAAGGTTCTAGAGTGGCGATCGCGTACTGGAAGACGTTGGAGAAAAGTTGGAAGGTTTCCCACAAGATGGATCGATGACCTGGTGAAGGCCGCAGGAATCCGCTGAATGCGAGAAACACAGAACTGGTCAAAGTGGCGGTACTTGGAGAAAGCCTATGTCCAACAATGGGCTTCTTTTCTTTCGGCTAAAATGATGATGATGATCATAACTATAATCAGCCGTTAGCTGCTGTAGATAGGAATCTCTAATAACCCACCAGTTCGCTCTATCTTCGACAACTTTCATCCTGAAGCCGATCTTTGAAAATCGTCGCTACACCTAATCTGTAGGTTTCCTACTCTACGTTCATTATCAATATTTGATCTCATGAAAACAGGGACCCGCCTCTGCTTCGCACGGTTTTTCAACTTTAAAATCATCGAGATGTCTTTATTATGTGTTAGTTAAATATTAATAAGCGAGAGCAGTGCTAGCCACGTGGTAACGGCCGCGACTTGCGCGCATTACTTTGTGTAAATTATTTCATTACCACTACTCTCAAAACGGTGAAGGAAAACATCGTGAGGAAACCGGCATGTTCTTGAAAAAAATAAATAAACGGAAGACATGTGACATCTACCAACCCGCACTGGGCCAGCGTGGTGGATTACGGCCCAATCCCTCTCACAGAGAGGAGGCCTGTGTCCCAGCAGTGGGAACATTATAGGCTGATGATAATGATGAAATATTAATAAATTATATTCATAAATCTTCCGGAATAAATTCTCAAGTAATGGTAAAATCGCATCTTAATCCGTTTAAGAACAACGTAGCCAGCCAGACAAAAAAAGACTTCAATATGTAGTATGTATAGATAACTCCAACAGGGATTTACCATTTTTAGTAAGGCATAATTCTAAACGACCGAGCTACAGGTAAGAAAATCCATTGCTAATAAAACAATTCATATTCCGTTTCTATCCACAGGCTATAGTGCAAATTCATCAGAATAGAGGCACTTCTGCTATAGACCCAAAGCCATGAATACCACGTGGCGTGGTAGTTGAAATATGGCGCAATATCTTACCTGCCCTCCTTATGGCTCCCTACGATCGGAGCCCGTTTATTAAGATACTAGAGGCTTGTAAAAATATAAAAATATGCCTGAGAAGGAAAGATTTATGTTGGAAATAGCGTCTATTAATTTTACGTGGGACTTATTACTTTCAAATAATATCAGCATGGGATATTTTATTAATTTATGTGTCCACTTTTATTTTATATAGTAAGTAACACGACAGTGGAATTACCCTACAGTCGGTCTCATAGCAATTAGCAATAGCAGAAAGGAATGCAGAATTCTTATACTGCAGTTTGTAACGTTACGATTTGCTAGAGACAAAACGTAAGTTACGTTTTTAAAGTGAAGTAGAAAAACACAAAAGATGTAAAAAAGTTATTCATTAACAATCATTTGTATCTCATCATCATCATCATTTCAGCCGGAAGACGTCCACTGCTGGACATAGGCCTCCCCCAGGCTCCTCCTTTTCGACCGGTCTTGTACTTCCCACATCCAGCGGATACCCGCGGCCTTCACAAGGTCATCGGTCCACCTTGTGGGAGGCCTTCCCACTCTACGTCTTCCGGTACGCGGTCGCCACTTCAGAACCTTTCGGCCCCATCGGCCATCTGTTCTGCGAGCAATGTGCCCTGCCCACTGCCACTTAAGTTTGGCATTTCTTCGGGCTATGTCGATTGCCTTGGTTCTCCTGCGGATCTCTTCATTTCTGATTCGATCGCGTAGGGAAACGCCGAGCATAGCCCTCGCCATTGCATTTGTATCTGAATTTACACAAAATGAATTAAATTATAAATGTATTAAGAATAAAATTTCCCGCAGGTCAGGAAGCTCGGAATCGGTAGCAGGATGCAGCAGGATGTAACAGGATGCAGCAAGATTGATTGGATCGACAGGCAGTAGGGAATATCTATAGTTTCGTGAGTGCTGTGTCTTAACATGAAAGATAGTGCCTCATGCTCGGCAGAAGAAATTTTCCGCCATGTAGCCAAAGGGCCCTCGTTGTCAACGACCTCCTACCACATAGGCGAGAGGCCGGAGCAGAGGAGAAAAAATCACGAGAATTTTTGTGCACAACAGCTCTTTAAATGCTTAATAAATTAATACAATATCCCGCGGGAACGTACTACCAAGATAAAAAGTATCGTATGTGTTAATCTAAGTTATAATCTATCTGTGATCCAAATTTAATCCAAATCTGTTTAGCCGTTTTTGCGTGAAAGAGTAACAAACATCCATACATACAAACTTTCGCGTTTATAATATTAGTAAGGACCTAAGGATAGCAAGGATCATCAGACCTAAACCACTCATCAGAACTCGCCAAAATGTTTATTGGACCTTCCCATAAATATACCTTTTCAGACAAAAGAAAAATCATTCAAAATCTTTTTTAAATGAAGGGATTCTGAGGACCAAACAATAAAAAACACCAAAAGTTTAGAGCCTTCTCCTTTTTTGAAGTCAGTTTAAAACAAGATGGCGGCGTTTGTTCCGGGTATAGCTACATATATGTATTAACACTGGTAATAACGTATAAATTTTCAACTCAAACATTTAACAAAATGATTTGTCTGCTAAATCCTAGTCTGTCTGCAACTATACATAGTTTAGCTATTTATACCAATAGTTTGGAGCATCATGTATGTAATTATACGAATAAATCAATCTAGTCAGCCATACTCAACCTGCAGCCCGCGGGCCTGTATGATTGGCCCAACTGGAGTAACAGTCAAAGTTTTTAAATTGAAAAACTGTTCTCAGTATCAAAAATGGCATCAAAACAAGTATGTTTCATACGAAACATCTTTGTTAAAACCTGAAGTCATTGTTAGTTCTTTCAAAGTTAGCTTTTTCAAAATTTGGTGTACATCGCATGTCGCTTCATGAAAACCTTATATTGTACAGGTTATTGCTGGCTGGCTGTATTGTGACCACTTTTTCTTTTTTCAATAAATACATCGCCAATTTTGAATTATATTTTAATAACACAAATATTTTTTGCGGCCCACAATATCAAGACCGAAACTTGTTTGTGGCCTCATTAAAAAAAAGGTTGATTATGGCTGGTCTACATAATACAGTTACTGCCAACGCAAGATTACGAGTGAACGATGCGAGAGCAAGACTAACAGACAGAGTCTATTTTATTATCTTTTTCGTAATATTGTTGCTGCGGCCTGTATAGTAACTGATCATTGGTTCACCCATCTGTAAGACGGACCTATCTATAAGTTTATTTTTGACCTTTGTTTCTCTAATACCACATGGTTAAGTTTTGGAGTGTACGAGAGTGTGTAAATTATGTCCTTTCTACGGCAAAAATAAAGACATACTTTAACATTGCTTAATGAATGGGTTTTGTTTGCCCGTGTGCAGTTCGGAAAGTATCCTACAAGGACTAATACTACTTGGAAGAAAAGTAGCCAATTTCCTAACCAAGTTCATGGTCTGTCTGTGTTCCAAATTTTTATCGAAATCCGATAATAGATGGACGGATAGACAGGCAAAGTTACTTTTCCATATCATATTAGTATAGAAGTATGGATGAGTGAGGTACCTGTACAATACTTAGGAATTTTTGTAGAGAAATAAAGTAACGACTCGATTTACTGATACTTGATATTCAGTATCATGAAAGTTTAGACCATAATATCAAGTAGAATACACCAACCATATTCATTTTCCATTGACATAACCCATTCTGAACTTTAAATTTTTGTTAAAAACTAATTCAGTCGTTCAGGTAGTAGTAAATGAATTTTTTTCAAACAAACATAGATATACCTATTTACATAACTCGTATGGCTTTTAATTCCTTCCTTGCAGCATTACCTTGCCGGGTAAAAAAAAAATGAAAGTAGCCCCAAATCTAATTTAATTAAATGAACCTAGTGAAGGTTCATTTAATTAAATTAGATTTGGGGCTAACTTTCATTTTGACCCAGAAGTAGGTTGACAGAGCATCAAAGTCTCAGATTATAAAACAAAGGCAGATAGACCGCGCGGAAGCCAAAAAACCAAATACTAAAGCGTCGCAATGTATATAATGCGAGGCTTTAATATTTATTTTTTTGACTCTTGGGTGTTCTGCGCGATCTATCTGCCTTTGTTTTATAATCTACACCAAAAAAAAAAAAACAAATACTAAAGCGTCGCATTGTATGTTACATAAAATGCGACGCTTTAGAGTTTGGTTTTTTGGCCTCACTCTTGGTTTTCCGCGCGGTTTATCTGCCTTTGTTTTATAATCTGAGATCAAAGTAGAAACAAGTTGCTGTGGAGAATATTATGATAGGAATAATTAGGTTAATATGTCATTTGGATTTCACCTCGAATAATAAGGTAAATATGTCGTTTGGATTTACACTCTTTAAAAACCTAATAGTTATACAGGGTGGGCAGGGCAGGGTTATCATCGCGCAAACTGTAACCATAGGTTCAATATGTAAATTATTCTGAACCGGATGAAATATTTCAACATAGGACCCACGTGATACAATTTTAACGATTGTTTAAAAAAAATGACCTAAGTAACATCAAAAAACGAGGCAAACTAAATAAATAAGAGAGACTCCCTATTGTAGAATTTATTTTAGTCTCAAGTGCGAAATTCATGGGCACAGTTTGCGCATCGATGTCCCTGTATACATGAAACAAGCATTTTACAACAGCACAATTTTTATTTCTAACAGTTTTAGTACACACAGTTACATTTATGTTTCTACTTTTTTACAAAACATCAAATTTCAATTAGGTAGGTTGTTTGAGTCTTTTTGAATATTATAATTATGTAAGTTGAGAACAAAGCTAAACTAGCCGCAACAAAAATCTCCAAAGAAGAAAACATATTGCTGAAAATTTCAAGTATAACATGACTGTCTATTATTATTTATCTATGTTGATCTCGACTATTTTCGGAATCGAGGTATCATTGCACACATCTTTCGTCCGTGCTAATCTAATTATGCTTAATACTGAAGAATAAATGAAATTTCCATTGCTTTCTATGGCTATACCATAAACATCATTTAATTTAGCTAAAAGTTCAACTTGCTTTGTTTCTTCATTAACAAAATAAATTCCTCTTGGAGTTGAAAAGTATACATTACCCTCAACATCAGATGTGATCCCATTGGCAACAGAATCGTTTAAAAAAGTGGTTACATTTTCAGCTCTGTTATACAAAAACACACCAGATGAATTAGCATACACAAGATCGTTGTTATTAGTAACAGCAATTAGCATGACTTTGACGTTTTGTAAAGCAGGCACTTCCACGACTTTGTTATTTTTAAAGTAATACGCTTTCTCGTCTGGGTAAGTAGTAAAATATAATCCATTCTTGTAGAACATTTGCCATATATTGACTTTCATAATTTCTATATTTGTTGCGGTCTCCGTATTATAATCATATGTGTATACGCCATCTTCACCACCCATATAAACAGTGCTACCCTTACTGTTAACAGCGTTTGCAAAACCTCCTTGAATGCCAGACACTAAGCCGAAAGCACCAGTTTTCAAATTGAGGTGGGCAGATTTAAAGATTTCTTCCACTCGTGCCGTGTAGCTGAAGAACAGAGTATTCGTGCCATGATCAATAGCTAACTGGTATGGACTATTGAGATTTATTTTAAAATCTTCCACTTCGTAACTTATGTGCCGAATAGTTATACACTTTGTGTCACCACCAATTGCAAAGGCAAATAACATTGCCACAGTGAAGAACTTCATCTGAAAAGATAAAAGAATTGTCAGTACGATAATATCTAGAAGTATATTGTACACTTAAACAAATGTAGAGAGGAGATAAATCTAATGAGGTTATTGCAATAAGACTACTTGTCTACTAAAGCAGGTTGCTTGCTTCTATCTGTTATAAATGGCATAGGTATTATAATATACAGCATGTATTAGATGGGTGAGGTCATATTTAAAGGTGTGGTATAGACTACCAATTTCTTTTTACTGTCTAGAGTTGTTGTTGATTCGCCTACAAATAAATAAACTTCGTGCTAAAGGCCTACAAAAAATAATGTATTTATTAAAAGTGTCGATTCGCCCTTTTTGCGGGAGTAAATTAATGTGAATGAACTAATAAGCATCAGGGCCCTAATTCACTATGACCACTTAACGATTCCTTACTTCGAAATCACGTCAATTTCTTAGATCACACACGATATCTGCAAATAAATATCGACAAATTGTCTTGGAACATACCGTTACATTGGTTTCTATAAAACACGACGTTGACGTAGTTTTAACGTAATAAGATTCCGCGAGGAATAATTATAATCATACAGGGCAGTATCGTTATAATGATTCCTCGCGGAATTCGTTCTACGTTCTAACTTCGTTACGATTTTTTTTAAACCAATGTAACGGTAAGGAATCCAACTGTCATATTCTGTATGTTCCAAGACAATTTTTCGAAATTATTAATACGATATTAGCAGAGTTCGTGTGTGATTGACGTGGTTACGAGTAAGGAATTGATAAGTGGTCACAGTGAATTCAGGCTCAGAATTGGCCCAGTTTGATGGTCTGTACCAAACCCGTAATTAAAACCACACGTTTCTGGTACACGCTGTATAGTTTTGTAAAACACCATTGATATTTAATCTTCCTACACAAATGAAAGTTGTTCCTTGTTCATCAAGAATGCGACATTGTAAAAGCAGTTGCTTTGTTTCAATATAGCAATTTATTATTAATTTGAAGTCATAATAGTTAAACTGTTATTCATAGGTATTCATAAAATTAAAGGCCTGTTTTACAGTGAACCTAGAACCATTTTAATACGAATTTATCTACAAAAATGTCGTGTGTTGTAAGCCTGAACCAAGTCAAGTTGATTTAGTGTTTTTTTTTTACATTTAAAGCAAGCACTTTACATAGGTACCAGTTTTTTTTTAATTATGTTAACATTATATTAAAATTTTTGAATAAATATAAATTTATAAGATGGATCATAGATGTCTTTGTAAACATTTTGTTGAAGACTCTTCATAAACGTACGCATTTTTGTTTCCGTTTTCTGAAACTGGTGGCGTTGTTGCTTTTTCTCTTCTGTATACATATGGCCTGTCGTTTGTGCCAAATAAATAATATCGTATTTATAGAAATCTAACGTGAGTTTATTGAAATATTGCCGAAATTCAATAAGAAATTTAAATAGAGTCCCAAATAACATACTCGTAGATGTAACACATAATGCAACATCACTCCTGTTATTCCCTATAGGGATCTGTCACCCTGTACAATTAGCAAAATTGGTCAATTGATAATTCGTTCACAAAAAACAGCTGATTTCACCAATAGAATACAAAATGATGATGTAACAGGTATAGACATAATAGGCAACACCAAAAAGTTAACTGCGATGTGTTTTTTTTTATAAAAATAAAAACGAAATTTATCTACAGTTTCCCGGAGACATCGCGGATCATATATATCTAAATAGAAAGAAAAGAAAGTCAGAAAAATGTATTTATTTGTCAGAGAAACACGTGCATATAAAAAGATGAAATAACATATTAAAAAAATACATCATATTAAAAAAAAAATCTGTTCCCTACATTTTGACGAGTTATGCGAACATAAATGTAGGGAACAGCTGTTTTTTTTTTCGCGATTTCTGGTTTGATCCCATAGTAAAAGTTGTTCATAATGATGAGTACAATCATGTGTTTAAATGTCGGTCACTAATTACCAGTCACCCTATACAGGAAAAGTTTTTATCCAGTGCGCAAATTGTAACCATGAATTCAGCATATCATTCTAGACCCCCTAGGGTAGAAATTTTTCGCCGGTTGTACAAAAAAAAAATCAGCTGTTCCATACATTTTGACCGCGTAGGTATTGCACTTTTCTATGAAAAATCGGATTTTTTTTTGTACAACCGGCGAAAAATTTCTGCGCTAGGTGTTTTAGAATGATATGCTGAATTCATGGTTAAAGTTTGCGCACTGGATAAAAACTTATCCTGTATATGCAAATTAATCCCTGTTTCCCTTGGTCACGGCATCACACGTGAACAACTGGACCAATTTTGCTAATTCTTTTTTTGTTGTGTTTGTTATTGTGAAGAGAAGATTTTTGATGAAAGAAAAACATAAGAAAGTTGCGCGTAACATAATATTCATAGTTAAGACAGGACAACGTCTGTCGGGTCAGCTAGTACAAAATAAAAACGTATTGAGAACATCCGCCTTTCTTTTCAAAGTCAAAAAATAAACACAGACATGTACCGTAGGTCAGAGATTCAATTGTCGAGAAAATAAATAGTGGCTAGCCAGTGAACAAATACATAAAAATACATACCATGAAAATTATGAGTGCCTAGAATGTGCACTAAATATTTTTATTTGTAACCAACACCTTTATTCCATCGACTTCGAAGCTACACTAGTGTTTTTATTGAAGAATTGATTTATATTTATAATAATAATTATTGCAAAGTTATTGCAATTATAGAGGTTAAAACAAGTTATCAGAATTATGACTGTCGACATTACGGACAATGCGAAGTACATACGTATTGATAAAAATATTGTTATTACGTGAGAATGTGAAAACTGTATTATACTGAAGATTGTTAGTTAAATAGAATAAATCTATGCAAACTATTCTACGATGGAAATTCGATTTCGAATCGATTTATTTGAAATCGATTCCAAGGAAAGTTTTTTTTTACAATGGCATCCCGTGACCCTTTGATGCGGATTGGACTCAGCAAGACGTAGGAATTGTAAATGACTTTCATCTTGTCCAAATTCATACCGAAGCCAACCCACCGAGAGCCTCCATTTAAGCTATGCAGCATCTGGTCTAACTGTTCCAGCGTCTCTGCCATTATGACGATGTCGTCGGCAAAGCGAAGGTGTAAGATGTACTCGCCGTTGACGTTGATACCCTGTCCAGTCCAGTCCAGCATCTTAAAGACGTCCTCCAGCGCATTGGTGAACAGTTTCGGAGATATCACCTCACCCCCATGAGCAGTATGATGTGGATAGTTTTCTTATCCTGGATCTGGACAGTCAAATACCTCAACACTTCGATGTATCATCGCCAGCCAATTCGACAACGTTGCAGAGAGGCCAGAACTACTCAATTTTCTGCTTTCTCATAGTCCACAAATGCCATATCGTCGACCGTAGGTTCAATTGACGTAAGTGACAAAATACGATTTTTCAGGAGAGGCCGACAAAGTTTTTTTCGGACTAAATCACTCATAACTTTTTTTTAAATTAACCTTTTTCGGATCTAATTTCACATAATCTTGTATTTTAATGCTCTATTTACCTATGTAAAATTTATTTTAATAAGTTAGCAATTTAAGAAAATAGACGTCCATTACACCAACGTATTTTGTTAAAAATGTCTCTTACTGACCAAGTATCTTGTAGCCCCGTCCCTAACATTAAATTGACCTCTACGTTGGATCCAATCTATTAATGAGAAAATAGTGTAAAGGACTCGTTGAAAAAATGTATGAGAAAATACAGTTTATAGAGATTATTGACAGTAAATGATGTACACACTTTTGACGTACGGATTTCTCAAACTTGGAAATCGTTATAAAAATCATTTATGAGACAGAACCGTGTGTGTTTTTTTTATTTTTCGGTTACATTCAGTGTTTGTACATTGTAATAGCCAATTTCTCAAATTTTGGTAAGGGTCAATAATGTCAAATATTTATTTTTTGAGATAATAAAGGCGTTAGTGTAAGGCCAGTTTTATTATGGTTTCTTCAAAAATAAACCATGTAATGATAATTCGTTGATCGGGAAGACCCTAACCTTATTTGAAGTGGATTGGCGGCGGTAATTATACCATTTCAAGTTGCTATATTCCATAGTTTTTCAGATACATTGTTTTTATGGGGCTGATTCGAAATTTGGATCCAAAAATCAGTAGCGTAAGGGACATTTTTCTTGGCCTAGAATTTTTTCATATACACCATTCAAAAGAGCGAAAAAAAACTGTATACTCAACTCATTTTGGGTATTTTGTCCCTTATCCCAATTGAACCTACGGTCGACGAGATATAGCGGCTGGTTGTACTCTTCAGTCTTCTGCACAATTTGCAGAACAGTATGGATGTGGTCTATGGCGCTGAGGCCTTTTCGAAAACCGGCTTGTTCTGGTGGCTGGAACTCGTTAAGTCTCCTGGCGAGACAGATCCTTGAAAACAGCTTACATACGTGACTCAGAAGTGAGATGAGTCTGCAGTTCTTCAGCAAGGTTTTGTCTCCTTTTTTGAATAACAGAACCACCCCACTTTTGCTCCACGCTTCAGTTATTGTACCCACTTGGATCACGGAGGTAAAGAGACTCGCTAGCTCTCTCAGGACTGGCGCACCGCCCGCTATAAGGAGCCAAACTTAAGTGGCTGTGGGCAGGGTACATTGCCCCTCAGAACAGATGGCCGACGGGGCCGAATGGTTCTTGATTGCCGACTGCGTAACGGAAATCGTAGCTTTGGGAGGCCGTCCACAAGGTGGACCGATGACCTTGTGAAGACCGCAGGAATCCACTAGATGCGAGAACCAAAGAACCGGTCAATGTGGTGGTAGATATCAACTGTTGCGGTTGAAATGATGATGAAAAGTATTGTAAGATGTGTAAAAGAAAACCAAAATCTGCTTTATTAAAAAGAACAACGAAACCCAAACACTATTCTGGGACTGTTGAATAAAAACTTAGAACAAAAGTAAGAGAAAGGAGAAGTTAAGTAGTATTCGTTTAAAAACACAAAGAAAACATTTCAAAGTTTTAAAATGCTCATAGAAATCTGGAGTAGACCGAAAGATAATAAATAATCAATCTGCCTAGCCATTTTCATATCTGACCTCCACAATCCAGTTACTGGCTCCTATACTCCCCTTGGTTGTCAGAATTTCGGGCTTCTGACTGGATAGTCAATACGGATGTATCGACTATCAAAGATCAACGAATGACAGCCGTGACCGGGACAAACGGTTTGATGTGCTTTGGACAGGAAGATAGGTCTCAATATGTTATGAATAGTAACGAACCCACATACCTTGCGTGTGCCTATCTGCCAGGGGTGCAGTTCTGCCAGGCGTGCGGGTTGTTCGAAAGAGATACCGTCGCCCCTGGCACACAGGCAACTGAGGGAATACGGCTGGGTTTCAGTCAGTAAAAGTCTGATACGCCCTTCTGCTCCACCCAGAGCGGGAGAAGTTATTTGATGATTTCCTACCTTCAAATAAAAATAAACCTGGTGCCTATTATTATTTTGCCACGAGACGCTCGCAGAGGCGGTATTTGTTTATGTGACCAAGCATAATCAAACAGAAAATAGGACAACGCATTTTGGCCCAAAGCCTTAAATAGATGTAAAAGATATCATGATTTAATACAGATTACTTTGCTACAATAGGATTTAGGTAGCGAATTTACTTTTTCAATTTAAGCATTGAAATTTTACGAAAATAAAAACAATTAAAACATGTATAAGAGTTCTAGGTTTTATGTGTCTCAACACAACCATTTATAATTGAAGCCATTGAACTGAAGACTTTAATATGAAAACAAAAACATATTAGGTCATTTACATTTCTGAGATAGGTACAATCACAATCTTTAAACATAACTAGCAGACTAATTAAACATGAATAAAATTCATCTTAAGTGCATTCCTGACAAATATTTGTAAACATATAGAATCGATCAGAGGGGCAATTCTACTAATTTTAAGAACGTTCACAGTCTGATCTCAGTGTCAATCTGTCAAAAATACTTACCTCGATTTTTCATACATTTTTGACATTTGCTTGTCGCTGAAATGACACTGCGACTAGATTTTGAACGGTTTTAATTACGAGAATTGGCCTTCAGATTTCATCATTGTATTCAAGACCAAAGGAATATCAAAAGAAAGTGATATAGCTACAAGGTGTATTGAAGGATCCCGAAGGCCGGTCCGAAGTGACATCGCGACGCGACTCAAGTAGCCCACGTAGCCATGGACATAATAAAATCGCGACGGGATTTTTTCGTTCACTGTATTTTTGAACCGACGAAAAAACGGAGGAGGTTACTCAATTCGACGCGTATATATATATATATTTTTTTATGTATGACCACGCATAACTTTTCCAGAGTAGTCCGATTTTGATAATTCTTTTTTTTATTGGAAAGGGTATACCCCAAAGTTGGTCCCATATAATTTCGAAGAAAAATTCCAACCCTAAGGTTAAGAAAACAGAGGATGATTGATTGTTTACTAACAGATTTTAATACTGAGTTGTGTATTACAAAAAGTAATCAAAAATTAAGCATGTAGTAATTAGTAGATTATAGCCAAAAAAAATTATAAAATAAAAACTTTTTAATAAAAACATTAAACCGCCGAAAAACCGAAAAGTAAAAAATTATAAACCTGCTTTGTCCAACCCCAATAACTAAGTTCGGAAGTCGGTGACGTTTTTATCAACCCAATGCTTAGGCCTGTTAGAGTTGAAAATAGAACAGTGTGTTTTTTCGACGCGCTGGGATGCACTTTGTATGCACTCAAATCCGCCGCGATTTGATTACGGCCGTATAGACGTCGACGACGACGTCGACTTAGAGTCTCGTTGCGCTGTCACGTCGGAGCCTTGAAATAACTGAAAACCGGAAATGGAGTCATCATTATAAAGAACTAGCTTTTGCCAGCAGCTTCGCCCGCGCGGAACTTTCATCCCCTATTTAACTCTCTTAGGGGTTGAATTTCGAAAAATCCTTTCTAATTCTTTGTGTACATTACAAGGGGAGCCTTTGCACAAAATTTCAGCTTTCTAGGTCCGAGGGTTTGGGCTGGGCGTTAATGAGTGAGTGAGTCAGTCAGTCAGGACTTTTATTAATATAGATATATGCGAGTATTATGTATGGGGCAGCAGATTTTTTTTTTAAATCATATTTCAGAGTTGGTATTACAGTAAGAGTAATTCATAATGATGAGTACGATGACTCCTTTTCAAGTTTTTAGTTACTTCAATTACACCTTGTTCGAACAACAACGAGAACTACACAAAACATCAAGCCTGCAATCCCCGAAGGGTTAACTAGAGGTGTACCATGTAACAATATATCGACTTGGGAAAGCAGATAACATTGGACAGCAATAGCAACGAACTAGAGGTAGAGCGCAGAACAAGAATTACGTGGAATAAGTTCTGGAGTTACAGAGAAGTAATGAAAAGTAACATGCCAACAGACTTGAAAAATAAAATGATGGATACTTGCATTTTACCATGTCTTACATACGCTTGCCAGACGTGGAAATTTACGAATAACGTCAAGAATAAAATAATAACGTGCCAGAGGGGAATGGAACGTAGCATGCTCAATATAAAAAAAACACACAGAATCCGCCATACAAAGATAAGAAGCATAACCAAAACAGTAGATGCGCTATATTATGCTCAAAGATTGAAATTCAAGTGGGCTGGCCACGTAGCACGACTTAAAGATAAGAGATGGACTTCTAAAGTAACTACATGGGACGGTCCTCAGGGCAAACGGCGTGTCGGTAGACCGTTAACGCGCTGGGAGGACGACATTAGAAAAGTCGCTGGACCGCACTGGATTTATGTCGCCAGAGACAGAGACAAATGGAAATCTTTGGAGGAGGCCTTCACCTGAGAGGGGTCCATGCATATAAAAATAAAAATTAATTACTTGATAATACTAAAAATAATAATAATTTACCTATTTTAAGATATATTTTGATTATTCCAATTTTTATACCAGAAACATTATTAAATCCGAATTGTTAATTTTTAATTAAGCTAGCTTCTTTAAATCTTCTAAAGAATAATCAAGCATGTGATTTAAATTCATTATTGTAAAATTATTTTGTAAATGCATGGAATAAAAGGTTTTTTTATTTATTTATTATTATTATGCGAGTATTATGTATGGGGCAGCAGATTTTTTTTTTTAAATCATATTTCAGAGTTGGTATTACAGTAAGAGTAATTCATAATGATGAGTACGATGACTCCTTTTCAAGTTTTTAGTTACTTCAATTACACCTTGTTCGAACAACAACGAGAACTACACAAAACATCAAGCCTGCAATCCCCGAAGGGTTAACTAGAGGTGTACCATGTAACTATAGTATACCCACATTTCGCCAGTTATTTTTCAGTCCCATGTAATACAGGGCGAGCCTATTGCCATCAACCGGGCACAAATTCAGACTCCGGGCTGCTACTGAGAAAGTCCTAACGGAAAAATCCAATATCACTTTGCCCGACCTGAGAATCGAACCCAGAACATCATGCTTCGCATTAGTGCTTCTGATAACTAGACGAACGAAGCAGTAAACGAGAATTACTCTATAGAAAACACAAGAAACATCAGACCCACAGTTTCTAACTCTCAATACCGACTGTCCGGATATAACGAAGTGTCTAGAAAGCATGGGCACAAAATTGACTGCGCGCGATAATATAGTAATTTATTGCACCATATTTCACCCAGCATGGTCCGACGGGACCCTCGTGACGACCGCTGCGCTGCGAATCTGAAATGCGCTGAAGATATTATGTGTAATGTTAGGTAAATACGTTGTTTAATTACGTTCATCTTTTCTGATTCTGGAAAAGCTTCTATAAATGCTCATTTCGTATTTTTAGCGATGGTCAATCAGGTTAATTTACACTACCTACGTTTACTACCTTTATTTACAAAGACCCTCCGTGCTTCGGAGAGGACGCTAAGCCGTTGTCTCGTCTGTCTTTCGTAGATCTTTGTCAGTCGTTACGGGTCATCAGAAGCCCGAAAGTCTGACAACCAGGCTTACCAAGGGGCATCGTATTACCCAGTAGCTGGGTTATGGAGGTCAGATAGGCAGTTGCTCCTAGTAAAATATTGGTGTTCAGCTGCATCCGGTTAGACTGGAAGCCGACCCCAACATAGTCGCGAAAAGCTAGGCAGTCTTAAACATAATGATGATTTCTATCTTAAACTTATTAATGATTTCTATCTTAAACTTATTAATCATTTTTATCTTAAGCTTATTAATGATTTCTATCTTAAACTTTTTAATCATTTTATCTTAAACTTATTAATGATTTCTATCTTTAACTTATTATCCATTTTTATCTTAAACTTATTGATGATTTCTATCTTAAATTTAAATTCTGTTACGTTTTTTTTGCAATTTGCAGGTAATTGTCAGGTTTTAGGATACAGAACAATATATGATTTGTGATTGATATTTCATGAAATAGTCAATTAATGGGATCATATGATTCTTGAATTGATGGCTGGATTGATGATTTCAAATATTATCTATACTAATATTAAAAAGAGGAAAGATTTGATTGTTTGTTTGTTTGCATTGAATAGGCTCCGAAACTACTGAACCGATTGGAAAAAATATTTCACTGTTGGGAAGCTACACTACCACCGGGTGACATAGGCTATATTTCATCCCCGTATAAACCGGGGATAAAATATCCCCGTATTCCCACGGGAATGGGAACTACGCGGGTGAAACCGCGGAGCACTGCTAGTAACTCTATAAAGCCATACTTGTAACAGTCGTGAATGAACATTTTAATCAAAATATAACCTGAAATTTAACTGTAAATTGTAAAATAACATAATTTGAATATCTTCATCAACATCAAATGCCTAAAGACAATGCCCACAATATAAATGGTTAGACAGAAAATCTGAAATCTCAAGAAATATCACGGCATCATTTTGGTTCCCTGCATAATTTGTTGTAAAAACGTTCCTATCAAATCTTATGAAGAAGATGGATTGTTTCACGCAACACAAATCTCTAAGACATTTCTTCACCGACAAATACGGGTTCCGTATTGTCTCATCCATCATTTTTTGACAACTTATGACTGTGGTGTTCCCACTTGAGTAGTCAACATAACATATCGTCTACAAATCATTCCTAGTTCTAGATTCGATCACTGTTTTTTTGACAAATGCATGTACGCATAATGTTTATTTTTCTTAGTAAAAGAAAATAGGTTATCGTATGTTAAACTGACTTATCTACGGGAAACACCAATCTAATATGCAGTAATGAGTTGGCTCGAAGTTGTGGAAGAGTACGTTTACCTGCGACAAACTGTCCAGTTAGGTAAGTTCAACTTCGAGAAAGAGGTCAATCGTCGAATCCGACTCGGCTGGGCAGCGTTCGGGAGGCTTCGCAATATCTTCTCGTCCCAAATACCACAGTGTCTCAAGACGAAAGTCTTTGACCAGTGTGTGTTGCCAGTGATGACCTATGGTACAGAGACGTGTTCGCTCACAATGGGCCTTATCAAAAGGCTTAAAGTCACCCAAAGGGCAATGGAGAGGGCTATGCTTGAATTTCCCTACGCGATCGAATCAGAAATTAAGAGATCCGCAGGAGAACCAAGGCAACCGACATAGCCCGAAGAATTGCCAAACTTAATTGGCAGTGGGCAGGGCACATTGCTCGCAGAACAGATGGCCGATGGGGCCGAAAGGTTCTGGAGTGGCGACCGCGTACCGGAAGACGTAAAGTGGGAAGGCCTCCCACAAGGTGGACCGATGACCTTGTGAAGGCCGCGGGTATCCGCTGGATATGGGAAGCACAAGACCGGTCGAAGTGGAGGAGCCTGGGGGAGGCCTATGGCCAGCAGTGGACGTCTTTCGGCTGAAATGATGATGATGATGATGAATGGCCATGACTTACAAGTGGTAGGCCGTAGGTTCGAATCCAGACAGGCGCTCTACTTTGTGTAAATTATTTCATCACCACTGCTCTCAGAACGGCGAGGGAAAACATCGTGAGGAAACCGGCATGTCCGAGAACCAATGATTCGAAGACATATGACATCTACCAACCCGCACTGGGCCCGCGCGGTAGATTACGGCCCACTCCCTCTCACAGAGAGGAGACCTGTGTTCCAGCAGTGGGAACATTAATATGCTGATTATGTTAGCACCAATCTTTGTTCGATTACAAATTCTACTTCTCGCAGTGTTGGTATGAACAACATTTTAATATACCAAAAGTAACTGTTCCATACAATTTGACCATGTAAGTATTGCACTTTTCTAAGAAGCAGCTGATACTTTTCTTGAATTTTTTTAAAGGCAGGGGTCCTGAATCACGTACTGAATCTCATCATCATCTACCTAGCCTTTTCCCAACTATGTTGGGGTCGGCTTCCAGTCTAACCGGATGCAACTGAATACCAGTATTTTACATGGAGCGACTGCATATCTGACCTCCACAACCCAGTTACAGGTAATACGATACCCCTTGTTAAGACTGGTTGTCAGACTTTCGGGCTTCTGACGACCCGTAACGACTGTCAAAGATCCACAAATGATAACCGGGACCAACGGCTTAACGTGCTTTCCGAGGCACGGAGGGGTCTTGGTATGTCAAGATTGACCCATCCACGGACCAACCGCGGCAATCGTAGCTTAACATGATCGATCGACCCGCCCAGCTATTGTTATTAACCACAAGCCCCTCTATCACGTACTGAATCTATGGTTACTATTTTTTTTTTGGGTGGGAAATGTTCAAATAACTTCTCCCGCTCTGGGTGGAGCAGGAGCGCGTGTCAGACTTTTACTGACTAAAACCCACCCGTGTTCCCTCAGTAGTCTGTGTGCCAGGGGCCACGGTATCTCTTTCTAACAACCCACACCCCTGGCAGATTGGTAACAGGTTGCGCGTCAATGTCTCTGCCACCCTGTATTTAAGAAGGTAGTAAACATTGGTTGCAGGACCGCTAGATTTAAGTTTTTAAGCCCAGGTTGGAGGCCTTTATTAATTAAGGTAGCCACAGGCAAAGGCCGGTTAAGTAGCCGACAACCCAAGGTTGACCAGCGAGATATCATGCCCATTAAAAAAAAAACGACGAGTTGCACTCCGGGAGTGCTGGCAGAAGTGAAAACTTGAATATTAACTTTGTGACTTTTGATATTTTGGAATGGTTACGGAATAATTTTGCGCGAATTTCTTTAATTATCAGTATAAAAGTACTATCATTTATGTGGTAGAATACAATATTTATTTATTGCAATATCGTACACAAACATGACAATTTTATATAACATTAAAAAGTTTAGCTCTCAGAAAATTCAAGCCATCAGCTGTCACCATCCATGGATGCGCGTGGCACGCTGTAACATAAAGCTCACACGAACATTCGCGCAAGCGCCCTGCGCCGCCTAAACGAAACAGCAGGCGCAGGCATACATTTTCGCCGCGCCCTAGAAAGAGAGGGGGATACTTCCTCTCCTACGCCGCGCCGGCTGTCTACTCTCCATCCGTCTTACGAATTTTCGATCAGGTCACGTGTCCTGACGCGAGTTTAACATTTTTACCCATTACCCACAAAAAGTGTACAACGCCGCTAAAGAAGTTTTCACTTCAAATAATAGCTGGACCAACAGTCACGGGTGTGCCAGGTGTACAGTCACGAGCAATAATAATAGTCACGAATAATACATGTAAACACATCGCCAAATTCAAAAGCGATTTTCTTTGAAATAGCGATTGCAGCCTTAAGATAACTTAGATATTTCATTACAGTGTGGGTTCCAAAATATTATTTTCTTAATAAAATAAGATTACAATTAGTAAAAGTGGAGAAAATTACTTTTAAAAGTTGGTGAGTGTATGTATGTTATTGCTCGTGACTGTACCTAGGTACCCTAAGAAAAGAGATAATTAGCTGGTTCATTGTTAGAAATCAACTAAAACTTTTTTGCAAGTACTTGGCCGAATAATTTAGGCCCTAAAACAACCAACTACAGTTATAACTTTACGGTAGAAAACTTTACAAAAGAAAAGAAAACGTACATTTTATTTCGATTTCTCTAGGGAGCCCTTTGCAATGTTAGTCGTTGTACTTACGCAGTGAATGGATTATCTTACATCTTAGGTAATGTATGATACACAATATAACTATGTGTCAAAATAAGAGCTTTTTACTAAACGCATGTATTTAAGTTAAACAAAGGAAAAAAAACATTGTTTTTGTCTGTCTGTTTATTCCGGTATACTCCGAAGCGGCTGAACCGATTTTGACGGGACTTCACTAGCAGATAGGTGATGTTATAACGAGTAACAAAGGATCTTTATCGCGGTAGCACATTCCCATGGAATAATTTCCAACATCACAATATACATAATATTATGACTGAGTATGGCTGTCTATTTGCTCAGTAGATAAATACTTAAGGAAAATAATATTTTCATATTATTGTTAATTAGCATCCTGCTATGTGAACCAATAACGTCATGTTCTACACAGATCACATAAGTAAGTATGATCTTTTCTAAAAGTATGTGATGAAAATGTAAACAAATGATTCAGAAAACTTACTCGTTGATGCCAATTAGCAGTAGGTACCTACCACTTACAAATTTAGTGCTTTGATGTGGTTATTTGAATACATAAATCTAAAATTCTAATTTTAAATCATCAGTAAAGGTTTTTTTTTCATTTGATAAATTTTTGTTAATTTTATAACCTCAATTTTAATGACCTTTCAGTTCCAATTCAATTATGTTTTTTGAGCGTATACTGTGCCACTGCAAAGCAAAGACCTCCCCATAGTCCTTCCAGGAGCTCTTTTCCCGTGTTACCTTTAACCCCTTTCTGGGCCGGCATCGGCGGCTCCAAGTTAAAATAATGTTATACAAGCAATAATTGTTGGCATAAGTGGTAAGATATAAAGTTGAAACTAGCTAAATACGTGAACGTGTTAGTAATTGCCTAAGATTTAATCAAAAAAGAATTTGTATACACTTTCCTTAGATAGTTTTGGAACAAACTATACCTAGGTACACACGGCGACATATTATCAAGCTATACATTTCCAGTATAAGCTGACTTCTCACTGTACGAAAAGTCTATACAATCCGAGGACAACTAAAACTGGAATGTATGGCTTAACATGTCACCATGCATACCAATTCTGTGTTCCAAACTTACAACACATAAATTAAGAGTCAGGGGTTAAAAACAAATTTAAAAAATTACCAGTTTTGCTAACCACTGACTAATATGGCTTATAGGTTATTTTTGGCCTTCAATGCAGTCTGGAAACGAGTTCCATTTGCGCAGTGCAGTCAAAATGCAAATTCAACAGTGTAGATGCAATTAGAGAGCCCAATCAAATTCAACAATGCATACACAAAAGGGTATTTCCGCGCCCAATTAACTTTATTATTTTACTAGACGTAACAAAAAACCTGATGGAATACAGCGTTCTGTGTGAATGTTAATGATTGTTATTTCCATTAAGCCACTTGAAAGACAAGTTATGTTCAGACAAAAGAGGATATTCGGGAAAGTTACGGGAGACGAGATTTATATTAATAAGAAAAAAATCCAAGAAATATGACTTTCACAGAGCCACACTGGACCCGCATGGCAGATCACGGCGCGGTTCTCTCACAGAAAAGAGGTCTATGTCCCTTTTTTTTGCCCAAGGGCAGCTGACGATCTCTAGCAGAATGCCTCAGTGTAGAAAGTTTCAAGTCTGTAAACATTATTTTATTAATCATCTCGTAAACCGCCGTAAATCAACCAACACTCACATAAATCGCAAAGAAATCACTTTTGCCTGAAACCTATTTTCAAAGACAAATTTTAAAATATTTCAATGAATTCTGTTGCGTTCTAAACCGTGCTTTATAACCTCGCATTTTTTATAAAAAAATACGAGACCTAATAAGCAATAAAATTCAAATTCTCATTACATTAAGTAATTAATTGAAGAAGTCCATAAATCTAACAAGTAAGATTAAGTATTACATTCAATTTAAGCTCGCTAAAATAATATCTGAAATAAAATTAATAGCTAGTCGGCTACTCTAAATTCATGACGTGACTTCGACTCGGAGTCTGTTTGCGTCACATCGATAACTTGATGGTGATAAAAATATTCAGTTAACTGAAAATTTTACATTGAATTTTAGTATTTTCCTTGGAGTTTTCTTTGTATGTATATAAAAGTTCAGATGGCAACGGCCCTGATTCAGGCCACGGCACGAAGCGAGAGTGGGAAGGCGACATCTCCTTCTTCTAAGCAGTAATGCTCGCAAAGGAAGAGGCGGAGAGCGTGAGGTAGAGGCATGGATTGCGCCTTCGCGCCTCTAGCCATCGCAGGAGACGACCTTGTAAGGTGGACCAGGCTCGGGTCGACGACGCGTTGTGTTCCACGCGTGCCTCAAAGAGATATGAGCAATACTTGAAGGGGTCTGCTAGGGCCGATGACTACCAAGGTCGCGGATCGGTTCGAAATAGTTACCGTGGCCTTGGCACAAGCAACTGAAGGAACACGGGTGGGTTTTAGTCAGTAAAAGTCTGACACGACCGCCGTCCCGCTCCGCCCAGAGCTAGCAGTCATTTGATGATTTCCCATCCAAAAAAAAAGGCATGCCGGTTTCTTCACGATATTTTCTTTCATCGTTTTAAGAACAGTTGTGATACAATAAATTACTCAAAGTAAAACGCCTGCGCAAAAATGGTGCTACAGAAATACTGAATCGATCGACTTTATCTTCTTGTTATTCATGGAAAGCTGATGTTACATAGGGCTTATCGCTTAAAGCGATCTTTCACAGACAAGTTAGGAGAAAACATGTTCATTATTGAACGATATTTTATTCTTTATGCATTGTATGTATAGGCGAGTTTGTAATAGTGGCTAATTTATTCGGTCGAGTTTAGGGTTTTAAAAAGCAAAAATAAAAATCGTACTATTACGGCGATAAGGCCGCCCATTGTATATTTTGTAGTGTACCTTGTTTTTTTGTAATGTTTTTTTTTGTGGTGTACAATAAAGTATTTATAAATAAATAAATAAATAATAAAACAACTGAGATAAAAACTTTTACAATATTATAAGTTACCTATATTCCACAAAACCCTGAAATATTGCAACACACAACGAACAACATGAAAAATTGACACCTAGAAATAGACACAGCAATACAGAACGGATCCATACACACTATCACGACTCTCACACGTCAGAAATATGTTTATACAATGGACAAACTGGAGCGCGATGAAAATCGATGTTTCCAGCAAATCGGGGACACATCGACTGTGTCGATTTACCAAGAAATAACAGCCAGCCCGCTATCTAGAATTTAAACATGGATTCAAGTTTGAAAATCTTAGAGAGAACTTCGCTTTTATTTTCTGTGAATCGGTTTTCGATTGTGCAAACATGACGCTCTATTTTTCATTCCGATCTGAGAATAATGTGAGGATATTTAAACTTTCCGTGTTTTCTTGCGCAGTCATACATCACACGTATCAGACAAGTTATTCGTTCTCTTGAATATTTCCGGGATAATATTTCTTTTTCCCTTTAAATATGGCTTTGTGCTTCAGTCGCTATCGTTACCTACATGTTCAAGGCTCTACACTGCAAATGATGTGACAACAGGGTATGTAAATTTAACATGAAACACGAAGAACATCATACGACTAGATTTCCCTACGGGTTGCAAAGGTCAGATGGTAGTACAACCACCCAGGTATTAACCAAGAAGTAAGGGGTCCACGGCTGATTAAATGTTCGGTAAATCATAATTTGTCAAAATTATGTTTCATTTATTTATTTGAATTATAAATAAAACACCTTTAGTCACGCACTAGTTGTCTGGCATTTATGCTGAACCGAGCCTTTTTAGCGCAGCCGTGAGGAAGGCCCACTTTGACGCACTTTACACTTTTTGTTGTTTTTTTTTTTTTCTTTATTATTATGCTATATATGTATTGTGTGCCTTTTAGTCTGTGCTAAATAAAAGTAATTTTCTTTCTTTCTTTACAGACTCATCCAAGGCTATGTTATAAGTTACAATGTCATAATTAAGTACACAAAACAAAAAACAAAAATAAGCAAAATCACTAATATTACTCAGAAACTAAAACTCAAACATTTATTTCAATTAAACCATTTACAGACACTTTTTAATGGTCAAAGAGTCGGTCAGTCATAAAGTTGAAGCTAGTGCAGAGCCTATCATTTGTGCCATTTTAATGATTTTCAGCAGGTTTCGTAAAATATATCCTCCGATACCGTAATAACGAAAAATGTACACTGAAATATGAGAATCATTCAATGCTGTAAAATAAATCCCTATTGTTCAACTAGGTATTATGTAAATTCAACTCCAATATAAAAAGCGTGTTTTTTTTTCTGAATTAAATGGAATTCTATTCATTTAAGCCACACTCACGCAATCTTTGTAAAACCTCAGATTTTCCACAATCACAATCAGGGAAAGCAACTTTTTGGCAGATTGACACACAAAGTCACCTCAATTTGTCACGTTATAGCCATACTAGCGTTTGCACGCGGCTGCGCCCGCGTGTATGTCAGTTATCGCGTCAAAGAGTACCCTATGTCCTTCTCCATATCCCAGGCTATATCTCTGGCAATTTTTATGACGGTCGGTTCAGCGGTTAAGGCGTAAAAGCGTATCAGACAGACGGAGTTACTTTCGCATTTACAATATTATAGTGATCATATAACTAAAAACTAAAGTCACGTGGAATTTGAATGTACGAACAGTTTGGTAGATAGTCAATTTAATTGGCTATCATCTGACCAACCCTAGGAATATTGCAATTCACACTAGATTGGTAATTCCACAATGTTATTAGTACACAGTCACTTCTTACGACACCCGAGGGATATAGAATGGTCTAGAATCCTAGATCACATTACAACGCACATAAATCTATGTAATAGGAGGTATATCACTAGACAGACGAAGCTTATTAAATGAAAGAACTAGGTCTTGCCAGCGAACCTACTATAAGAAAAGGCAGGTTATCTTCCCTAACGCAAGAGACCAATAGATTATGATCCTTTGAATCTGTGTGCTTCACTTCTTCATTGCGAGCAGTCGTGGTCTAGTGGAAATTACCACGGACTTACGAGTTCTTAGGTACAAACCCTGATACCTTACTTACCTGATGCTTTACTTTGTCTTAGTTCATTTATAACCACTTCTCTTAAAACGGTGAAAGAAAACATTGTACATGTTCTAGAACCTCCGAAAATTCGAAGACATTTTTTTTTATGAGAAACGTTACCCCATACTAGGAATTTCTCCTGTATTGTGGGTGCGTTTTCAAAAATTTAAAACTCACATACACAAACAGCCAGACCCGGAACAACTACTTGTGGGTCATACAAATATTTGTTCCATGCGGGAATCGAACCCGCGACATGCAGCGCAGCAGTCAATCGCTTAACCACAGCGCCAACCGGGCCGTCAATTAAGGCGGGGTGTCATGTGACATCTACCAAACCTGCATTGGGCCCGCGTGGTGGATTACGGGATACTCCCTCTCACAGAGAGGTGGCCTATGTCCCAGCAGTGGAAATTTTTTGGGCATTTTATGTAAGTATGTGTGTAAGTACTTCATTTCTACACTGTATTACCAATAAAAAAGCCTTATTTCCTATTAGTTACCAAATAAGTTTTAAGTATCTAAATAAATATTATTTACATTTTTTGGGTAACAGGAACTCCCCTCAAGGTAAAGGCCTCTTCCAAAGATTGCCATTTTTTCCGGTCTTTAGCTATAAGTAGTCATTGTTGTCCAGCTATTTTCTTGATGTCGTCATCCCATCGCGCGTAAGGTCTTCCTTTGTAGCGATTGCCCTGTGGGCCTTTCCATGTTGTCACCGTTTTGGTCCATCTGCGGGCTTAGCATGACGCTTTGTATTTCTACGAAGAATAGACAGTGCTTTTTCAATACAAATTGACATTTCGTTCCTACATTTTTGTTATCGCACCGTAGATATCCTTCTACAATCTGTCATTTAGTCTTTTATTTCTAACGATATTTGTCTAGGTCCTTATAAATGTAGACTATTTCAGAAGAATATTTCTTCCCAAACTGTCAAAATCACACTGACAACAAAACTTTCTACTCGACGGCCACAAAGTATATACGATTATCTACAAAATCATGATTCGTTTAGAACGCATAACTGTGATAATGAATATAAAAACATAGCTATCTTCTCCTATTGTACATCATTTAGTTAATAATCATGTCTATTCTTCCGTCGACAAATCAGTGCTCGTGCTAAGCCTGCAGTGGTCTATGAGACGCGACACGTGACCAGCTCATTTTACCAATAACTACGAGTACTTACTGATTATGTGTAAATAATAATATTACATCACTGCCATGTTAGTTTCAGACTTAAACAAAATATTTGTCTTTGTTCTTAATTTGATCAAACCTAATAAACGGGCATGTTTATGAAGCAAAACGGGATTAGTAAACAGGAGAAGAAAATAAGAAATATGTCAGACAACAGGAAATAAATTCAAGATAACACAAAGCGGTAATCATGCTCACCATTGTTCGTTTGTAATGCTAATTTAAATCATGATGGCTTTATGAATTCGAAATTAGGTCACCAAGAAAAAGTATGTAGTTGCGTAGGTACATTAAAAAAGCTGCGACGTGACGCGGTGTCCCAACAACTTTTTCTTTTTAAGTTAAGAACCTTTTCATTACTTCGCATTCAGTAGCGGCTCGAATAATTATTACGTGCGGTGAATACTCTTCAATAATTAGCGGCAACACTAATGAGAGAAAGCGTGGCTCCCCAAATCGTCTAACGGCAACACAATTATTCAATTAATTTCAACTTATCTTAATTGTCTTGAAACGCAAAAAGGCTCGTTATATTATAATGAGGACAAATGGGTCATAGACGGGCATGATCGAAGGTTCGAAGACGTATTTTGTGGATTGAGATACGACTAGGTATATAAGTCTAAGCGTACGACTAGCTTAGTTTCTACTGCTTAGGGCGCGATGCCCTAAGCAGTCAAAACTAACCTAAACAAGCTAGCTAACCTAACTAGCCTAGTTAACCTCTCAGGTCAAGTTGTTAATGGGTTTTTTAACCGACTTCAAAAAGAAGGTGGTTATCAATTCGCCATGTTTATAAAATACAAGTACCTATATATTTTTATGTATGTTCGGGCATAGCTCCGTCATATTTAGACGGATTTGAAAAATCTTTTTTTTTTCGAAAAGGGTTTATTCCGAATGGTCCCACTTGAATTTCATATAGATCTGATGATGCGTTTTGGAGACAGACAACGGAACTCTTCAAAAAATGACAACAAATCAACCGCGATTGCTGCTATCGCATAAATTTGCATTGTTTTGACCCCAAGGATGATAAAATTTTGAATTGGTAGGTACTATAACTAAAAAGTGAAAAATACAATTCTTACAAAAAAAAACAATCGACTTCCGGAAAAATACTACTTACGTTTTATTTCATAAGGTATTTATGAGGACCACAGCGGCCTGAAGTCTAGATTTGTGCCTTGTTGATAGCAATAGGCTCGCCCACTATTAGGTACATAAGACTTGAACATAATGCGGCGGTAAGTCCCCTCTTTGAGGAGTGGCTTGAGAGGCGGCATGGCGTCCTCACCTTCCGCCTGACGCAGGTCCTCACCGGACACGGTTGTTTCGGGAGGTTCCTGTTTCGGATAGGGCGGGAGGAAACGCCCGGGTGTTTCCACTGCGAAGATCGCCCTGAGGACACGGTGGAGCACACGGTGGCGGTCTGCCCTGCTTGGGCGGAGCACCGCCGTGTCCTCGTGGAGGCGATCGGCGGCGGCGATCTCTCGCGTCCGGCCCTGGTCCAGGCCATGGTACGGAGCGAGAGGGCATGGGGAGCCGTCACCTCCTTCAGCGAAGCAGTAATGCTCGCGAAGAGGGAGGCGGCGCACGTGAGGGAGAGGCAGCATATGCGCCCTCGCGACCCCAGCCGCCGCAGGATACGGAGACGCCCTGGGCGTCGGAAATCCCAGGCCGATTTCCGGCCACCGTAGGCATGGGCTTGCGGACGGCGAGTAATGGGTAGCTCGCTGTCCGGTAAGGACCAAGCCCAAGTCGACGGCGCGTTGTGTTCCACGCGCGCCTCAAAGAGATGTCAGCACAAAAAATTATGGGACCCGCAAGGGTCGATGCCTGCCAGGGGTGTGGGTTTGTTCGAAAGAGACACCACAGCCCCTGGCTTAAGGGCTACTGAAGGAACACGGGTGGGTTTTAGTCAGTAAAAGTCTGACACGCCCTCCTGCTCCACCCAGAGCGGGAGAAGTTATTTGATGAATTCCCACCCCAAAAAAAAAAAAAAAAAGACTTAAACATAATTGACGAAATATAGGGTGTACGATAGGAACACCTCTGCTTATCCCTTAAAGGATTTCAGGTGTGATGTAATGTTATTGTAATTTTCGCATCATTCAAGCAGAAACCCGAACAAAAAATCTAGAGACACAACAATACTATATAAGGATAAACGAACGAAAAACAAATATTTACCTTGAAATGATACTGGACACAGTACAGAATAAATTCACTTTCACTGGTCTACAGTTACACAAACACTAACCACCTAAGTACAGATTTTTTATAGACCTAGTCAAGGAACACTCATCAGTATGAATCAATATTACAATAATTAATGCGTATTTTAAACGTAATAATTATTACTAATACTATAGAGAGACAATGATTAAGAAGCTTACGAAATGTAACAAAAAGTTATTACCCTTTTCCTACGAAAAAATACCAGCAATTCACTATAGACGCGCCATAAAGTAGGTATGCTACATATGCTTGCCATATTAAAATTATCAGGCGTCAGAAACACGTTTTCGAATACGCAATGGATATAATACATAGAGGACATTTAATATATTTTAATATAAGCTTGTATATTTTTTTTAATATGTATATTTCACAGTAAATAAATTTATATTTTATTAAATAAATGTACCTCCTTTGTATTTCTTTTTACGCTATAAGTGTTCTGTATTTACGCATCTGAATTTCAGGCTGAAGGGATTCGAATTTCATTCAATATCTCAGCTTAACTGCTGAAAATACAATCAAATCCATCACAGATTTTTTTACCGATTTCATAAAGCAGGAAGTTCTAATTCGTCTGTATACCTATATGTTTTTGTATGTAGGTACGTTACGCGATATCTTAGGGAATTGTGGATCCATTTCGATTTTTTTTTTTTTAAGATAGACATGCTAGCCTCAGTGGTGTTCCTACATTCATTTTATGAACTTTGCTCGAGTAGTTTTTGCATAAGCTTCGATATACGTATTTAATTCACTGTGTGTATTTTGATGTCCTGTCACTGTTTAGTTTACATAGCAAGTCGTAGCATACGAATTGGTATGGAGTAGGTACCTTAACGAAAATCGAAAACACTTCTAAAAAAAAAAACAACCGGCTTCCAGAAAAAATCACAGATTGAAAAATAACTTTAATTTCGGAAGTAGGTGGGTTTTTCTATCAGCAGATAGACACACTTAGCTTTCAGCCATTCATTTTTTTAAACATTAAAAGCTTTTTCATACAGTCATAACTCCATGAACATTCATTCCGCTTTGTCTATTCTATTCAGCAACTCCAATTGAACGGTCGGAAACCAAACGTACGTCGTTTGTGATTACCGAATTGGCAGCATGTGGTAATTGCTTCCATCACACACCGATTATAAAGTTATGCTGCAAAATTATTCGCTTTACGATGTTTAGGTGAAAATTGTTGTTTTGCACGAAATTTATTCGGTTTAGGGCCTAATTGCACCACTAATAAGTAAATACCTGTAGTGCTAAACATATTACAAACAAACAGACAAAAAAAAATTGGCAAAAAATGGTGATGGATGACCTTGCATAAAACACAGTTTTTGGTTTGACCACTGACCCTCAAACTAAGCAAGGCCCCAATTCTGTATGATTAAAATGATTCCCCGCGGAATCTTACTACGTTCAAACCTCGTCAATATTGTGTCTTGTAAAAACCAATGTAACGGTAAGGAATCGAAATATCAAATGTTTCTGTATGTTCCAAGACAATTCGTCGATATTATCTATTAATACGATATTAGCAGATGTGGCGTGTGATCTAAGGAATTGACTTGGTTTCGAAGTAAGGAATCGTAAGTGGTCAAACCTGTTAGCGGGTGGAGCAAATAAAAGTGTGGACTGTATTTTAAGGCAATGGTTTACTGCCGTGCTAATTAACAATAGGAAACTTTCCCGGACAAACAATAAATAAATGAGGTTAGAGAGGTGATTCGTCCGTCGCGGTGGAGTCCGTTGAAGCGAGTGCTCGTTGGGCCGAGCCATGTTGCCACCGCGCCGCGCCTCGGCGTGCCGATGATGACGCGTCGGCCACGACGCCTGCGCGTGTAGGTCGCGCGCAAGTTCGTGTGTTGGGTTCGATTCCCAACATGCTGCCCGGGTTGAAGCGTAGACTTCAAAAATCTGGAAGGGGGCAAACATGAGTGGGTGCCCTCTTAATGATGGGCTGGTATCACCACAGTAGCTCCCGTTACTGCCAGGAGAATCACTGAGAAATCCTTCGTTTGCTGAGAGGTGCTTCATGGTTTTCACATTGCCATCAGAGACCTGTAGATGAGAGTAGAATTAAGTGGCCGTCCAATGGAAACAGAAGGAGTGAAAGTGAAAGAGATAAAGGGTTCTAAGGGAGGAGGAGTAAGAGGATAGGAGTTTAAACCAGCATTTATTTGAGTGAGGCAGATTAGCCATTTCTCATAACTAGCAAGTAATGACATATTGAATAATAGAATAAAGGATAAGAAGTAAATAAGCATAATATTATGAATTAAGACAAATGATTAAAGAGCGGATATGTAGATAAGCTTCACAAGATGGCACAGCAACGAGTTCGAAATGACAGGCTTGTGTCGAATTAGAGATATAATTGCCAAAAATTTATAAATAAAATTGTAATCTCTGCTTCTCCTGTCTGTTTACATCACTGGTTCAGCGTAAACAACGCTATAATACAAAACTGGATACAATATCCATATTATCACAAGTAAGGACACAATGACAGAATTTAGAAATGATTCAATTTGCCAACTACACATGAGTTATTGTATTATAGAACAAAAAATACATTAAAATATAAATTACTAATTGAAATGTTAGCTACGAAATGATAAGAACATTAAGAAAATAAGACCTACGGTTAACTACACTACATTAAGAATCTACATAAGAATTACTGTTAGTATGTAGGTACAACAGAACAAGAAACCAGTACTGGTAGATCGTGCTTCTCGTATGATTGGGCATTTTAGGCAAAGAAGAACATGCCCACCACAAGGATGAACCACTGATGGAATCAGCCTTCAGCCCGCGGGAAACAAGATCCGCCGGTTTGTCTGTCGACGGTAGGTAGCAACACGCGTGATAGGTATAAATAACACTAATTAAAACTACCAAGAAGACAGCTAGGCGAAGACTTCCTATTTTTGTGCCTGTACTTGAAGACAGAACCTTCAGGAAATTGCTCATGTGACATGAACCGACAAAGTGTGTTTTGAATTAAACCGCCAAAGACTGAAGGTTTTTCCTTCAGCGGCATGGTCACCACAAAGCGTCCGTCGTCATTACGAGTGGCGTATTTCTGAGAGCTCAGCTTAAAGTTACGCTTCTTAGGAGATAGGGAGTGCTTGGCTGCGATGGTATCTGATACACGGATTGGAGGTAAAAAGGGGTCGGCATCCACGTTTAAAAAATGACTAATGGGGGAAAAAGAAGGTGACTTACGACGGGCGACGTACCCTGACACTAGCCAACCCAGTTTTGTTTCATATAACTTGGGCTGATTTTTTCCCAAGTCAATAGAATTATTGCATAACACGGACCAAAATACTTCGGCCCCAACTAAGATATCTATTGCTGACGGTATGTTAAAAGAAGGGTCAGCTAGACTTATTCCCATAGGAAGAGGAATATTATCTATGTTTACGAATGAAGACGGTAAAGCTTTAGTGATCTGTGGTAAAATATGGCAGTCCACAGTACGTGTATACTCGTCATTGTGGATGGACATAATAGTAAGACTGCAAGACTGTGTGCTACGAGAAGTGTTATTATTTATACCTGTCACGGTGGCGCTCGCACTACGTCGCGGCAAACCCAGCTTACCGCAAAATGACTCAGCAACGAAGTTACCCGTGCTACCGTTGTCGAGCAGTACTCGGGCAGTGAGCACGTCGCCCTTGCTGCCAACCACTCTCACGAGCGCTGTGGAAAGTAAAACATCCGGAGGAGTAGAAAACTGCTGAACATTAGTGGTACCAGCAAAGTTGTTGACGGGGGTAACTGGCTCAAAAGTAGGGGTTGTTTCTACCACATGTAAATGAAGCAGAGTATTGTGCTTTTTCTTGCAATATTTGCAAGGAACAAGATTGCACCTAGATTCTACGTGCCCTGGTCGAAGACAATTAAGACAGACCTTTGCTTCTTTGGCCTTTTGAAGACGATCTTCTACAGTCAGGGCTCTAAATGCTTCACAATTGAATAAGAAGTGAGGCTGATTGCACATAGGACATGTAAATTGTTTTTTATTAGCATTGTAATTTTTTTTATTTGAAGTGTTACTGTCATTTTTATTGTCATTAGATTTTGTTATTGTGAGTAGATTAGAATCGTGTTTTGAAATGTCTGATTTTGGCTTGTTACTTTTGTGTTCTTGTATAGTTTCTAATAAGTCGGCTCTGTTGCTAAGAAAATGTATGAAAATGTCTAAGGAAGGTGGATCAATAAGTGTGTTTCTGTGTTCTTCCCATACCCTACGTGTAACACTATCCAATTTTTCTGCCATCATATGAATTATGAGGGTATCCCAATATTCTGTTGATTGACCTAAAGTTTTTAAAGCACGAAGGTTTTTGTTCGTGACGTCGATGAGGTTACGAATGGAAGAACAAGATTCAAATTGGATGCGTTCAACGTTAAACAATGCATGAACATGATTATTCACAAGCAATCTTTTGTTGTCGTACCTACTACACAACAAATTCCAAGCTGACTCATAATTCTGAGCTCTAAAATCTAAATTATCTATAACTAGTAGTGCACTATCTTTAAGAGACGCACGAAGGTAGTGCAACTTATTAATGTTGTCAATGTCCGACCGTGAATGAATAAGTGACATGTATGTGTCTCTAAATTCTAGCCAGTGTTGATAGTGACCGTGGAAAACAGGTAAATTGATTTTTGGCAACCGTACACAGTTAAATTTAAAGCCACCTGCCTGTACATCCTCGATACCCGTTACGGAACCATCTCGAAGGCTGCAAGACTGGGGGGGGCGAGCACCGAGCAGACTCCGCGCCGTCGCCACCAGCTTATAGTACTGGTTCTCGAACTGCTCACGTTCCTCGCTCTCGTCATCGGGGTTGTCCAGCAACACCTCGATGTCGCACTGCAATTTGTCGAAATCCACATATAAGCTATCAAATTTATTAAACCTGGTCTCTAAGTCTAAAAGTTGTAAGCTGCTAAGTACGGTGCAACTTTCAAGCATGTTAAGGTAGTTGCAAAAAATTGTGATCTTTGATTTCATACAGCCACGTTTTTTAATGAGTTTTGCAATCTTTTCGTCAGCCATATTGATAGAAGGAACAGTAGCAAACTCACAAATGAACTAATGAGATAGCAAACCAGTATATACTATACCATATAACTAGCTAATGAGTTATGAATGACTTGACGGAGCGAACAAAGGAACAGCTGATGCGACGGTAACAAGTAGGTACGTCGGCAAGCGATCAGCCGTTATAGATAAGAAGCGAAGGATTTGCGTAAACAGATGGATAGTATTACCGTTATATTTTAGCTTTATAAGCAGAAAAAGTGATTTTTGAGAAATGTTAGGCTAAGAATAAGAATGATTGTCACTTAACGACTTAAATTGAAGATTAATGAAAGCACTCACTTAAATATGGCTATTTAAAACATGAAATAAGATAAAGAAAAGGAATAAATAAAGGAAAAATTGGAACGAACTCACAGAATGTCTAAACCATCCACAGGATAGACGATGATTTGCAAGTTTTCGTTCTCCTTTGTCCTTGACGATGACTCGAATGTTCGACGGGTCCGAAGTCCGACGCCGGTCGACCTCTTGATGATTTCGTCCTCTAGGCGTGTGCGGGTGCTGCTAAGTTTCTTCTACAGGACTTTGATGACTCCTGCAGGAACTGTTGCCGCTGAAGACCACAACTGAAGAGCTTCGAGTTCGATGTTCTGTTCCCGAGACCGTTACTTTTTGCAAATAAGACGGCGAGATCCTTGAAGGACCAATGTTAGCGGGTGGAGCAAATAAAAGTGTGGACTGTATTTTAAGGCAATGGTTTACTGCCGTGCTAATTAACAATAGGAAACTTTCCCGGACAAACAATAAATAAATGAGGTTAGAGAGGTGATTCGTCCGTCGCGGTGGAGTCCGTTGAAGCGAGTGCTCGTTGGGCCGAGCCATGTTGCCACCGCGCCGCGCCTCGGCGTGCCGATGATGACGCGTCGGCCACGACGCCTGCGCGTGTAGGTCGCGCGCAAGTTCGTGTGTTGGGTTCGATTCCCAACAAACCAAAGAAATATGTCAATTTACAAGGCTAGTCTAGTTGTGTGTGTGTGTGAGTGTCACTTCACACACCCTATCGGTGTGTGTGAAGTGACTGGTTTGCTTGCATTAATTTGTGCTGACGACAAATAATAGAGAAAAATCATCATTCTGCCTCTGAAATGCCATCTTCAAACGACAAACAGACCGATGTTTTAAATTCGTTTAGCGATAAATGTGTTTAGCGATTTTTGTGCAAGCGGGCCTCATTGTGGAACCAGAAGTACATACCTATTAATTTTCTTATTTACCGAAATTTTAGCTTATACCTACGTGGTACGCCGCTCCAGCTTCATAGCTACCTCTTATGCATATAATATGGGTAGTGATGAATGAAGCCTCTTGTGGTTGCTTGAAAATATATTGCCTCAACATCATAGTTTCCCGAGGGATAAGGAAGCGGTGAGTTAGAAATTAAATCAACAGAATGGATAGCGGAAAACACCTGTGCAAGAATATACTGCGATCAGTAACGCTGTTAAGCTCGGCTTGGCAATATTTTGTTGAATCGTCTGTCTATAGGGAGTGATACGAAGCATTGAAAAAAGAAGTAACAAATAAGAACTCATTAAGTCTGTATGTAACACTGAACACCAAGCCTGTTCTTAGCGAACTTCTTTTCAATGTTTAATTTTTTTTTAAATGTGTACTTAACTTATTTCTTCACATTTGGTTTTCAATGCTGTCATTATGTAGACTCACAAAACCTAAATAAATATATCACAGACTTTAAGAAATAACTTGGTTAAACAAGCGAATCTAAAATAACTACAGTAAATGTTACCACAGCTAATAAAATTCAATATCTAATCTTGAAGTTTACCGACGAGAAAATGTAGTAAAAATCAGATTTTAATTAAAATAGAGGATAGCATCACTACAAGTTATCCGTGAATAAACTCTAGCTCATAATATTATATCCTACGGGTAAGCAAAGGCCCGTTCGTTTTCTCAACGCCTTCTGATTAAAATCTTTCATCTAAATTAAAATCCTGCTATCTTTAGCTTCGTTCGAGTTTATCTAAGTTTGAGAAAATTATTAGAAAATTTAATATGCTCGTATATATTTCACTTTCAAGTTCTTTACTTACTTTTCTGGGTTTTTTGGAGGCTTCTCTTGATTTGATAAATGGGCCCTACTTGGTCCCCTTGAGGGGAACGGATCGGAGACAGATGATTATAAACCCAAACCACTAACTAGTCTTTTATTTAATGTAATATTGCTTAGTGTGATAATGTAATGTGGCATTACTTTTAAAAATGTAATATATTATCTTTTCATTTTTCCGACCTGTCCTTTAAAGCACACAGCCCCCTGCTGTGTGCGTTAAGGGACAGATCGGAATAATCCAGCAGAAGTCTAAATTCTATGGTGGATAATGTCCTGTACCTACTCGCGAAGCTCTGTCCTGTTTCGAAGCAGATATACGTTGCTTTTAAGTAAACTGGTATTACTGTTCGCAGTAAATTTTCGAGTAGCTACATGTTTACCCAAATAAAATATGCATTGTAAGGGAATGTGAACATCTCAAGAAAATAACCGTGTGGTTTGGACAAAAGCTTTTAGAGAGCAGAAGCTTCGCATACATATTTGTGGAGTTAGGGGCATGACATACTGCCAATGGCATCGGGTTACCGGCAAAGCTATATAAATACGTGCTCCGTGTTCGGTTACAAATCCAACAGTTTAAAAGGACAAAAAATATGCACTCTTTCTCACTATCGACTTTACGAGGACCTGAACTTTAGGATTATTTTATTTAATTTACGACCCAACTTTTCTGATGAGCTGATTTTTTTAAGCTTGCCTGTGACTGGAATACTTTTTGTTAATTACAGTCTTGTTTTAAGGGACCACTATTTTCACGATTTTTTCATAATTCGCCAAAATGTCCAGAGGAACTTTGTAATAACTCAACAAGATACACATGCAAAAGGACTACAATAGTGTAAAACATTTCTAGGACTAACCGCCGACTGAATGCGAGTTTCGACAGTAACGTGTGTAACATCTCTAGCTGTGAATACACGACGACCGAGTACATTTTCATGAATCACATTTAAATGACACTCTCAAGCGTTGAATGACTTACACTTCGCCTCCACTCCGCATTGAAATATTTATTTGTCTGCCGGCGTATTCAAATGTTTATGTGGCGCAAAGAAGAGTACCTCAACAGTAGCAAGCTTTTACACGTGTTTAAATACGAATGTATCCAACCGTATTTTCAATGCATTTAACTTCCAAGTCTAGAAAATTTCTGATGAAATTGTTCAAAGCACTATCACATTCAACACACTCTAAGCTATTTATTAAAACCGACCAAGTGTATGTCGGACCACGCACAATGTAGGGTTCCGTAGTTGCGATGAATTTATATAGTTGAAAAACATGTTGTACAGAGGCCAGCACATCAAGCTACCCCAATCTGTCAAATTTCTTTGATAGTAGTTTCAACTTTAAAACAAAGGAATAAGGTTTATGTTCAATTGGGAAAATTTGACAGTTTGGGATAGCTTGACCTGCTGGCGACTGTACCATACCTTCCACGTGCAAAAGTTGGTCGACTATTACTCTTTAACTTTTAGAGCCTACTTAGCTGTGTTAGTTTTACTTTTAACTTCGTTTTATATACTTTCTGCAACCGTGAATGTTTTCACATAACCAACCATAACAACAGCTGGCATGGACCCTTGACTCTAAAAAAAATTGCACTTTGAGTTTATTTCACGTACGGATCCCTTAATCGATTTTTATATAATATTTCTTTGAAATACCTTATCAACGGCACCCCATACTATGGGGTAGACGAGAAAAAGAAACCCACTTTACGTGTAGAGGACCCTATTTTGTTATTACATTTTATTTATGCATTTTTTCGGCGTGACTAATATGTAGATATTTTATCTCCATGCCAAATTACAGCTTTCGGGTACTAAGAGTCTCAGAGCTAAGCTGTTGACAGACGGACGAACATGGTGGAACAATAACGGTTCTTTTTTGACTACGGAACCCTAAAAATTAAGAAGACCGTCATACTTTGCTATAGGTGTAGCGTGTTCTTACACTTCATAACGTCTGAGTACCACTCAATTGAAGGGAGTTCTGTGAACTCGGCTGCATAAAGAACTATTTCTTGGAGAGGTTTTCTTTTTGTAGTCGAGGAAACGCCGCGACAAGGATTGTGGGAAATGACAATTTCCTTTTCTATACAGCCGTAACTGTTTTTACTTCCATTCAACACTCGTCTCTTGCAAATGCTTGGAAACGACTCCTTGTTTACACAAAGTTGAATAACATGCTGTGATACCGTACTCTGAGCGGAGTGTGTTTGTTTCAACTGTTTTTCTGCACCGTAACTCACGCGTTGGAGCAAAAGTGTAGCATTACCTGAAGTAGTTAGGTGTAGAACTAAATTTGTCACCTTATGCTGTAAATATGCAATGTACATGTCATATCCTAAGAATTTCGTCCCTATGAACTTACACTTTAGAAGGTAACGGCTATGCGCCAATAAATTCAGATAGCAGGCGCAGAATTCCAATATCGAGACTCCACATTACGAGTATTTACATGCATAGCAGAGAAGTTTTCAATAAATACTCGCAAACTTCGATGGCAGATAGAAAATTTATTGAACTCGTGTCTACATTCTAGGCAATTTTTTTTAGACTTAGTATGCTTCTGTTTGGGTCCACTTTCATTTCCATTGGCACTTTTTATGATGAAAAGTTGCATCAGTACATATTGGTATTGGTAAGTAGACAATATTTAGATGTAAATATATATAACATGACGCCTGATAACTTCTCCCGCTCTGGGTGGAGCAGGAGGGCGTGTCAGACTTTTACTGACTAAAACCCACCCGTGTTCCTTCAGTAGCCCGTATGCCAGGGGCTGTGGTATCTCTTTCAAACGAACCCGCACCCCTGACAGGCATCGGCCCTTGCAGGCCCCATCATTTTTGTGCTGACATCTCTTTGAGGCGCGCGTGGAACACAACGCGCCGTCGACTTGGGCTTGGTCCTTACCGGACAGCGAGCTACCCATTACTCGCCGTCCGCAAGCCCATGCCTACGGTGGCCGGAAATCGGCCTGGGATTCCCGACGCCCAGGGCGTCTCCGTATCCTGCGGCGGCTGGGGTCGCGAGGGCGCATATGCTGCCTCTTCGCGAGCATCACTGCTGCGCTGAAGGAGGTGACGGCTCCCCATGCCCTCTCGCTCCGTACCATGGCCTGGACTAGGGCCGGACGCGAGAGATCGCCGCCGCCGATCGCCTTCACGAGGACACGGCGGTGCTCCGCCCAAGCAGGGCAGACCGCCACCGTGTGCTCCACCGTGTCCTCAGGGCGATCTTCGCAGTGGAAACACCCGGGCGTTTCCTCCCGCCCTATCCGAAACAGGAACCTCCCGAAACAACCGTGTCCGGTGAGGACCTGCGCCAGGCGGAAGGTGAGGACGCCATGCCGCCTCTCAAACCACTCCTCAAAGAGGGGACTTACCGCCGCAATCGTGGCGTGCCCAGCACTGGGTTGCGACAATCGCTCTCTCCATGTCACCATGAGATCCCGCCGGAGCTCTGTCCGCTGTGCCGCGATTTCCTGCGGCATGATGATGATGATGGGACTCCCTTTTCTGCACGTAGACTCCCATTCGGTCCGTTGTGCGTGAGGATAATGGCTAACAGAGCCAGCCTAGCTCCGCCCAAAAGCACTGAAGCTTCTTGGGAGCTTCACAGGCTTCACAGACCTCACTGTTCCGAGGATTTCTTCACGTTGAGAAGCCACGGCCTCGCATTCCAGGATGACGTGGGTGGCTGATTCCTCGGAGTCAAGGCGCCTATGTTATAAAGATGTTTGTTAAAGGGGTTCACCGAAGGGTTAGGAAAAGGTATCCCTTTAGTAAGTACATCCACATTTCGACAGTTATTGTTAGGTAAGTCACATGTAAAAGGTGGTGAGCCTATTGCCATCAACCGTGCATAAATCCAGTCTCCGGGCTGCTACTGAGGTATTTCAGAAAGAAAAACCCATTAATACAATACTTTGCCCGACCTTGGAATCGAACCCAGAAGGTTTACGACCTAGTGGTCGGAAAAAGTTTTTTATTTTTCATATTTTAGCTATAGCTGATGATGAAATCTATATGATATTTAAATGGGAGCATTTCGAAATAAACCCCTTTCGCACCTAAAAAGAATTTTGCAAATCCGTCTATATATGACGGTGTTATGCCCGACCATATGTTAAAAAAACATGTCGACTTGATAACCTCCTTCTTAAGAAGATAAGTTATGTCCGTGACAAGACAAGTAGGTTGACGAGCTTCCGAAAATGCGAAGCATAAAACAATATTTTTGTCAAAACTATGTTTAAAAAAATCCAATTCATTTTTTGTCCTAAATCTCTGTTGTTAACAGACAGACAATGATGGCGCAAATCCGTAAACACCACAAACCCATAAAGGAAATCACACAAAAAGTTCAGTTTGTAAGACGGATATAAGTTTTCAATTTAAACCCAGGATAATAAATACTTTTCTAGAACAAACACTTCTGAGTGCAGAGTCAGACACTAGTCCTAAGTAACTCGCGCAGAGAAATAAATTGAGTGCAGGAATAAATCAGGCGTAGACGCAATCAGGGATTTCTCCGTGAGAGTGAACGATATCTCCCACGTGTGCGCTTCCAACGGATTTACAACCTTATTTTGTAATAATAGCCACGGTCTTCATTATAACATAAATAGTCCTTAAACACCTTTATAGCCCTCACAGAATTTGTATGAAGTGCCCCCGAGAGGTCAATATGTTTATAATCCTTAAAGCCGGCTTAAATGCCTCTTTCATTAAGGTAATGTGTTCCGCAATTCGAGACAGTTCAATCTCATAAAACTGGCCATTAGTAAAAGAGGAAAGTTAGTTTAGACAATATTTTAGAGAATGAATGAATGAAAGCAAACAAAAAGTTTCAGGAGAATAGTTTGGACTAAATAAAAATTTACTTTTAAGAAGTGAAGTTGCAGGCATCGTACACCTTTCTTTCAAAGGCCAATTTTGATAACTATTGATGTCATTTCGAACAACTTTAATGGTAGGTGCAAAAAACAAATAATAAAACATAGCCACATAAATAAAAGTATCCATACAGCCTAATAAATATACGTTCACACGATACTGGACACTCACGGTTCGCGCCAAATCGATGTGTAAAAACGTTTCCAATAATTAAGTGAGGGTGGAACGAACGGTTAACTGACAGAAGCGTTACGCTTAAAATGTGAATCGGATCCCAGCGGAAATTACGTTTTTCTCCAATTTTCTTTACAAGTACCTACTTGTTTATTTTAGGATTATTTATTGTGATGCTGCTTCGCGAGATTTCTTATTTATTTTTGTCACTGGATTTTCTGTGAATTCAATCACTATCCGATAATAGAGGATGTTTGATTAGACTATGTTTGTTTGGTAGATTATTACTTTTTCAATTTTCTGCTTGGGACAGTTTAATTCTGGAATCTAATAATTACATAATAATCAGCCTATAATATTCCCACTGCTGGGACACAGGCCTCTTCTCGGTGAGGAGAAGTGGGCCGTAATCCACCACGCGGGACCAGTGCGGGTTGGTAGATGTCACATGTCTTTGAATTTTTGATACTAGGATATACCGATTTCCTCACGATGTTTTTTCCTTCAACGTTTAGAGAATCATTATTACGATACCCAAATGAGGTGCACAATGGTCAGGGCATACTGCCGATCGTTTTATTCGTGCACTCTGTGTGTTAGCTGTACTCAGTGGACACTCAATGTCCTTCGTGTACAATATAACGCTTTTAGGATGTTGTTAGGGCTGCAGAAATGCTGTAGTGTGTCTGGCATGTTTATGGAGGCTCGGATTGATGGCTTTTATGCCATCTTGAGAATGAGAGCGACCTTCTGCATTCTGAAAGTAATGAAAAATAAACCGGTTAGACGGTTATTTTCGAAGAAACTGAATCGCACTACACATTCGTTTCTTTTATTTTCTTTTTGTGTTTTACTAACATAGTTCTAGAGTAGTTACTATTACAAATATGCATTACAGACCATCTGTAATGATTACGCTGAAAGAAAGTTATAATATACGTAATTATTATAATTTATTGTTTTATGGCATTTTAAGCCCACGGTGCTGAAACAAAATATATAATAATAGCATAATGGAATAAAGAACATGATCCTCATAATTCTTAAAAGACATCAAAGGTTCATGATTTGACCTTATTAGAAGCACTGCACCTATCCTATGTGCCATTATCAACCCTATTAAACGAATGGTTCGCAGTTGGGCGAACAAATCCGACTTATTCAGCACACTTTAGCTGGCGAGCAATCACGTACTAAAATAGTATACGAAGTAGAAGTTATAGCACTGACATGACGTCACGTGCAACAACAAACCACCTACAGGGAACGCTGAGCTTGCAAGCAAAGGCGTTTGGAACGCTGAGCTTGCAAGCAAAGGCGTTTGCAACCCCAACACGCGCGTGTCCGTGAATGTTCACTGTGAGAATTGCGTCCACTTATAGCGAGGCATGCAAACTACGAGTTATGTAGCTATTCGCGACATTCTTTTCATCGTCTAAAATGGGCCTTAAAATCCAGATAACATCTGCTCGCCTCTTTGTGCTTGTGATTTTTTTAACATGTTTTATATTCACACACACTCGACAATACTGTAGCGTCGGATCCTATTCGCGAATTTTGAAAATTGGATCAGTTGACCCGGTTGACCGGTCGATGTGGTGGAGCTTTGGGGAGGCCTATGCCCAGCAATGCAGGTCTTTCGGCTGAAATTATGATGATATAATAGTAATGGATAAATGCGAAAGTAGCCATGTGTCATTATTAAGAAACACAACAAAAAAAGAATTAGAAAAATTGGTCCAGCCGTTCACGTGTGATGTCGTGACTAAGAGAAATAGGGATTCATTTTTATATATCAGGTATAGATAGATATTAGTAGGATTCATGGCCGCTCTTCGACCACCAGCGCTATGGCTGTTTCGCTCAGCTCAAATCTAAGCTAAGCAATGGCCGTTTTGCGTGATTGTGCCGCACATTTTCCCACAACACGTTCTTTTTTGACTGCCTCATTGGGTTGCCGCAAGTGCTTCCGCTGAGTTCTAGCTCCGATTCCAAGATCAGACAAAGTGTTATTGGGTTTTTCTATGTCGACTTTCTTAGTTGCAGCCCGGTGTCTGAATTTATGGCAATCGGCTTTCCATCTATTACATCGGACTTAAAAAAACTGGCGAAAGGTGGGTGTACTTAGGTACACTGCTGCCCAAACCTTCGAGAAAACAAGCCGTGATATTATGTTATGTTGTTCTTTTTTGCGTCATATCAAGCTTAACCAAACAGACGCAGTATATGCGCCCTCACGGCCCTAGCTCCCGCAGGAGACGCTGATTCCCAGCCACCGTAGGCGCAGGCTTGCGGACGGCGAGTAATGGGTAGCTCGTGGTTCGGTGAGGACCAAGCCTATGTCGACGGCGGGTTGTGTTCCACGCGCGCCTCAAAGAGATGTCAACACCAACGCAAGGGCCGATGCCTGCCAGGGGTGCGGGTTGTTCGAAAGAGATACCGTGACCTCTGGCACACAGGCAACTGAGGGAACACGGGTGGGTTTTAGTCAGTAAAAGTCTGACACACCCTCCTGCTCCACCAAGAGCGTGAGAAGTGATTTGATGATTTCCCAGCATCAAAAAAAAAACAAATGTATTTTCTTTCCCCCTTTTTTCACATTTGACCACTGTATTTTGATATCGGCTAGTTCCTACGTAAGGACAGGACCGTTTTGTTAGCCGACCCGCATCCATTTGCCAAAGTCTACCGAATCGGGTCAGATGGCTCAAACTCGTTCACCCTACATATTTTGTACGATTGTTAAAATGTTTTAGTTTACTACGAACATCTATCAGGCGTTTAGGAAACTTGTTTGATAGAATTAACCAATTGCAAAATAATACCAAATTCAAGGTCGCTCATCGCACTATAGAGTGAGCTATGCTCGGAGTTTCTTTGAAGCATAAACTCAGAAATGAAATTATCCGGAACAGAACCAGAGTTATCGAAAAAGCTTGCAGGATAAGCAAACTGAAGTGGCAGTGGGCTGGTCATGTTTATCGAATGACCCATCAGGCTATCAGTTTTTCTAATTCTAACAAAACTACATGTTTTCTATAACGTTTGCATTTTCCAAATGTGTATTTGATTTAATAATACTAAGGCAATATCTAAATGAGCGCGCGAACCACCCATTTAGCGTTACGCACAATAAAAGAAAGACATCGCAGTAAAGTTTATTTGAAACTTGAAACAAACTTAACCTGTTCAGTCATTCATAAATAAACATTTACAATTAAACAATGTTATAAGAGAAAACTTCTCAGACTAATTAAGTAGGTATTAAAACAATAAACTTCAAAGAAAAAGATTGCTCGTAAATCTACCTGCAAAATAAATGTCTGAAACATTAACAATTTTATTGCGTTTCTTGAAACCTAAATAAGAAACATACCTTTAAAGATTAGAAAAGATTTCTACATTCTGAATGTTTACTCAGCTTTCAAGAAAAAAATCTTAAAAATGTGTTGTCTTGAAATGTTCATGTTTAAAGATTTTTATAGAAAATTTCCATTTCTTTATTCCATGTAAAGCTATTGTAAATATTATAGGTATAGTCTGAGCATGCAAAATTTGGATACTAGAATTTTGTTCGTTCAATATTGATAAGCATAATTATACATCCAATTATACATTTAATAATTTATAATAATGTTAATTGAATTGCTTGAATTTGTACGTAGCCCTCTTTCTCTCTCCTAATTTTGCTGTGCCCGACTGCTTATACCATCTATTTAAAATATATGGAATGCAATAAATAATAATTTATTTCTTTCAGACAACATGATCCATTTTGTTAGTAAAATTAGTGCATAAAACTAAGTTGGTTCACACATAAACGCATACAATTTTGAAAAATGGGACATTCATACCTATACCCATAAAGAATTGAGTATATTGAGTATAGTATTTGTATTAGTTGTAATTACGTAACATACTTGCAATAGGAATGGTTTGTGACAACAATCATTGCGTTATTTATGTTATTGAGCAGACAAGTTTTTCGAACATATGAAGCATTGGATTAGGAAAATCTGAACAAAAATCTGATTCTAATTAATAGTGTGTTTTGCAATTAGGGTTCTTGATTTTCATTGAAAACCTTTTAAGATCCTGGGAGTGCCGTGAATCTGCCAAATGAAGCAGGCACGGCGTACATAGAAGTATAATATTATTTTTCTTGTAACTACATTCTCGATATTACAAACTAGGCTATAGGAAACTCATACACATCGTTCAATGAATATGTAATCGTTACAACGGTTACTTGGGCTTGTGACTGAAAAGGCCATAACGCAATTTGAAACTTTATGAGTCATATTCATTTATTTCATAGTTATTTCCTTACTTTGCGAATTAATTTTGATCCACATGAGACCAATATAACAAGAAACAAAGATCGTCTGATAATCATGATATAAAGTTATTATTGTTTCTTCAGTACAACAATCCACTTATTCTTTTTCTTCTAAAAGCGTAGGGTCTTCTTTCACCGCCATTTTGAGCTGAGCAATGAAAAAATCAAACTGTGACGTCAATCTGTAGTTAGCTCTGAATTCTTCACAGTGTTTTAAGAACACTGGGTATAAATGCCTCAAAACAGCATGGTCCAACGTCGGGAACAGATGATGCAGTGCGTGGTCACCGAAGAAAGTCATCACTTTAAAGAAGTTGTCGTTTATGTCATTGCGATCCATCACAGCTTCGAGCTCGTGCATACCCCAGTCAATAGTTGTTGCCCTGAAAAATTATAAAAACTCATGAAAGCCAAATAATTGGGTAAGGACCGAATTTATCAACCAGTTAAATGTCAAAATACGTTGCTTTAAAACTGATTGTACTATAATTTATTTGGTCAATTTGTAGATATATCCACCAAATTCACTCAGTGAGCTACGTAAAATAATTGAATAACTTACTTGACTTGATCGCCATCTTTGAATATTTTAGGATGATGATGAGCAGCATTGGATCCAATCGTGAAGAAAATAAGACTGGCAGTGCAGTTAATCCACAACCACATAGTGAAAGCGTGGTAGAAGGTAGAGCCACTAGCAAGGTACATCCAGACAGGAAGGAGGAGACCGATGCCATCGTGCCATCTGTAGTGCCGAGTGAAGAAGCCCTTGCGAATGAAATTACTGACGAACCTGAAAACGTAGATAGGGATGTTACGATTGGTGAAGTACGGCTCTCTATTTCAAAGCATGAAACTTAAAATGATATCTTACCTCTTTAAGAAGTTGATCATAAAAAGGAATGGGAACACCGCAAACTCAATCAAGAGAGTGAAGTATGTGTAAGACGGCTTCTTCCTAGGATTCCAGAACACAAAAGGCTCGAGTCCGCTGATCTCTAAATCTATGAGAGTGTTGGGATAAACGTGATGAGAGAGAGCGTGTGATACCCTGAAGTCCCTGTAAGAACAATGATATAATAATTATTATAACATTTGTTAACCAAGGCGATGTCTGAGTTTGTTTATGTATTTTTTTCATACTACTTCGGTGGTCTTCTATACGTATCATCATAAAGTAAAATTATTATTTACCTGTAGGACCACAAACTGAAATTAAAGAGATACATCCTCCAGTTGGTTTTCATATGGATATAGTTGTGTGCAGCGACGGTGTTCCATGCTAAGGTCAGAGCTGCTACCAAGTAAGACGCCATCACAACCCAATAGTCTGTAGCCCAACAAGACAAAGCCGAAGCTATTAAACACGTCGAAAAAAGTCCATCAATAATCAGAGTTGTACGTTTCTTCTCAGTTGGAGGAATCTTCTTAAGCTCCTCTGTCACTGATCGTTTTAAAGTTTTGTAAAATCCATCCTCTTCGAAGGTAAATGGAGAATTTCTAGGCGTCTGAGCGTCTCTAATGTAATACTTTTCTTTCATTTTTTCTACAACTGGATTGAAGTGGTGGCACTCGAATGCTTCTGTGATATCTGTGCCCTGCAAATTAAAGGTTCGGTTTATTGAATAATTCAGATAAATATAATTCCCTTTCAACCTATTCATACATTACAAGCGAAAATGTATCTTTGATATATTTAACTATAAAACTTAAATGTGATAGACACTTTTTTTAAATTTATAAACCTCTTATAACTTTTTGCGCTTCTAATGATAAACACCCTATTGAAGCTATTTTTAACTTTCTAGGCTTTTCTCACAGTTGGTCGCAACTAAACTAGGATACCCCGACCAATCGGGTAAGGTTAGATTAGAACTGAGACCAACCACGAACGAGCAGAATTGGGTGCAGTTATTAAGCTAGGGCATCCTGACCAAAAGGGTTAGGTTAGGCGCTAGACGAGCTAGCAAAGAGAGCGATGCTACGGTAGCGGCCGGCAAACGCTACATCCTATTTGCTCGCAGTTACGAAGGAGAAGGATTTTTTTTATCCACAAAAAGAGGCGCAATCATATTAGAGTGTTCGATAATATTTTAAGGAAAGAAAAATGGAAAATATTAGAGGTTCGATTTAATACATGCCTTAATTGAGAATTTGATAATATTGTTTTTATTTTAATCTCAAGGTTAAAGCAATTTCGATCACGTAGATCAACGTCATGATCTGTTATAATCACTCAAATAATAATAAAAAAACACTCTTAATCATACCTTGGACAGCTCCAACCACTCCTCGCCACCAGGATGCTTTTGCAAAAAATCCGTGAAATCATAAAGTCCATTCCGTATCCTCCATAATCCTTCTGCTCCATCGTCCATGGCTTTTCCTTCCAGCCATTGTACAGGATCCCTAAACCCCCCATCTCTCAGAGAAGGGTACTTCAATTGAGGGAAACTCACATGAGTCTTCTTCTCCTCAGCTGTTTTATGTGCCCACTCAATGTATCCTGTATCTTTGGGAGCCATTTTAAATAATTACACAATTAAACACTACGATAAGAATCACACTTAACTACACTGAGATGTGTTCTGTCCAGACTGTGGAAATAGATTAAATTGGGGATCCATCCTCGCCTGTTTATATCACATGTTTTTGTAAACAGACGATATCTTTCTCGACGAAACATTAAAATTGAATATTTACCTATAGAACTCGAATAAAAAAAATAGCCTTGCAATCGTGTTCCGTCGTCTCAGCTATTGACACAGGAATTCCACTTTCTTCTTCCATTATAAAAAAATATATATAAAGTTGGCACCAGAATGTTGTCACGCTAAATATGCAGAGGTGACCAATAGTGTCTCCCCCCGAGTGGGTTCCCGCATTGTCGTTGCGGGGGGGGCTCAGTAACCATGGTCTCCCAGCCACGGTGAAACGAAGAGGAACCCAAAGGTTAGGCCGCTCATCAGGGTTTTTGCCTTCAAGCCGATGAGGTAGCGGCCAAACAGTAGGTTGCGGTGAGGTGCACCGCAACTAAGGTGGGCCGCGATGTCGAATGGGAGGCATCGCGGCTGAGGGTTACGGGCTGCGGCAGAGGTGGAGTCCCGGTGCTTCTGAGCAGCGCTCTTCCCTTCCGTGGCCTGGACGGGGCCGCCACCGTTTGATGGCGGACGCGGTGGGGCCGCAGGTGAAGAGGAGTGTCGGTATTAGCGTTGGCCGCTGGTAGGCGGGACGGCGCGTTGTGTTCCACGCGCGCCGTCAGAGATGTCAGCAACAACTGGTGGGACCCCACCCTTGCGGACCCGCAAGGGGCGATGCCTGCCAGGGGTGCGGGTTGTTCGAAAGAGATACCGTCGCCCCTGGCACACAGGCAACTGAGGGAACACGGTTGGGTTTTAGTTAGTAAAAGTCTGACACGCCCTGTTGCGGGAGAAGTCATTTGATGACTTCCCAACGTCCAAAAAAAAACAATAGTGTCTGTTGCCACCATATTTCGGACCGTGGTCGTTCTAGAAGGTGTGTTAAAAGAACATCGTATTTTGCTATTTTTTGTAGGGAACACTAAAACTATTCGATATGGCGATAATCCTATCTGGGGGCACGGGAGTAACAAAGTAAAAACAAAGTTGAATTATTTATTTCAATTTGAATTTTGTATGAAGTATTGACTAGAGTTGCCTGTTTTAAAATGAAATAACAGCTACATATCCATGAAAAAACCTACGGTATTTAAAAAATTGCGATACATTTCCTACGGGAAATATCAATTTATTCTGTCATATTCCTGATGAATCAAAAGAGCGTTTCTCGGAAACTCAAAAATCATGATATTGCAGATAATAGCCATGTTACATACTCAGCCTATTACGTTCCCACTGCTGGGACACAGGCCTCCTCTCCGTGAGAGGGAGTGGGCCGTAATCCATCACGCAGGCCCGGTGCGGGTTGGTAGATGTCACATGTCTTCCAATTTTTGGTTTCCTCACGATGTTTTCCTTCACCGTTTGAGAGCAGTAGTGATGAAATTATTTACACAAAGTAATGCGCCTGGCTGGGTTCGAACGCACGACCTACAACTCGTAAGTCGCGACCGTTACCACTGGGCCACCACTGCTCTCTAGCCTCAATAGCCATGTGATTTTGTGGAATTTGTACTTTACTAATACTTTTGTTTATTAATACTTATTACTAACATTTTCTTAATTTTGGAACGGCAAAATATTTATATTTATTTTTGTGTATGTATATGAAGAGGTGAGCTATAGAATCTATTTATGTACCTAATATTTGCTTTAAGATGTTTTATCAATCTCTCTCACATGTTTGACCCTCCATAAACAGTGTTTTTGTTAGGAAAACTTGATTGCGATAAGTTATTTATTCACTGACTCTTGATAAGCGAAGTCACAGCGCAAACCAAAGGTCGAGGTTTATCTCTCATACCTACACACATGTGTGAAACAAAACATTGCAATATTGATTTTAACTATAGACATTCCACTTCACAAATTAAAATACCGCCAAAGGAATCTTACTGCCTCTTTTTATCGGCCAATCTAACTAACTAATTACTATTTATTAAACTAACTACTTGGCTGAGACAATAACATTGTAAGTAAGATAAAATTCTGTTTAAGACAATGTCAGTGACCTTTAGATCCCACAGTAAGAGATAGGTTAGTTGAATAAATATGTATGTATTTCAATGATAGATTTGATATCTCCGTCAAACCGTTAACAAACGTTTATTTAATTCCGTATCAACAAACTAAGAAACATTAATATGTAAGTACATACTGTTATAATCAACGGTATTTATTACTTAATGCGACTAACGCAATTAGGCTAGAAAAGTAACATTCTAAACACAAAAAAGCAAAGGACACACAGGCAACTGTTAACACGGGTGGATTTTAGTCAGTAAAAGTCTGACACGCCCTCTTGCTCCACCCAGAGCGGGAGAAGTTAATGGTTGACCATAAAATACCGAGACTCTTCCGTGGCTCGGAAAGCACGTTAAGCTGCTAGTCCTGTCTGTCATTTGTAGATCTTTGACAGCCGTTACGGGTCATCACACGTTCCATAGTTTGACAACCAGTCTTACCTGATTGACGTGTAAAAGTGTTTGTACAAACCTACTTACAGAAATAAAATCATTTATCATTTACCAAGGGGTATCGTGTTACCCAGTAAGTGGGTTGCTGACGTCAGATAGGCAGTCGCTCCATATTTATTAGTTTAAAATTGCGTACTTATTACCCTAACAGCTATATGCGCCAATGCGATGTTACTACTAACTATAAACAAGCAGTTTCCTCCATTCTAATCAGCTGTATCTGTTTAGAATCGAAGTCGACCCCATCAAAAAGGTGAGAAAAGACCCTGCCCTAGCCGTTTCTCACCTGCGGGGTTAGCCGTCACCTCCTTCAGTGAAGCAGTGATGCTCGCGAAGAGGGAGGCGGCGCACGTGAGGGAGAGGCAGCATATGCGCCCTCGCTACCCTAGCCGCCGCAGGATACGGAGACGCCCTGGGCGTCGGGAATCCCAGGCCGATTTCCGGCCACCGTAAATCAAATCAAATCAAAATATTTTTATTTCATATAAACCTGCATGGGCACTTATGAAACGTCAGAAGCTAGGTGCACGGTTCCAAAATGTTGTTTCCTATGGAGAAGAGCCGGCAAGAAACTCCACGGTTACTCTTTTAAAAATGATTGGCTTTAACAATGTTTTCAGAGATAAAATGTATGGGAGGACAGTGCAGGCCTGTCAATAAGTACCAGGTACTTAGACAAATACAGAATAGAAAATCGTCTACAAATCTACAGTCTGTAAGGCCTACAACGTTCTCCCATTCACAATATGTAAAATAATCTACATAAATAAAATGAACCTAATTAAACATAGTGACATGATTAACATGACAATCACTAAAAAATAAGTTGATATTAAAATTGATGTATAATGTCAAATAATGACGAGAATATGTCAGCATTGTAAAATAATAGGCATGTGCTTGCGGACGGCGAGTAATGGGTAGCTCGCTGTCCGGTAAAGACCAAGCCCAAGTCGACGGCGCGTTGTGTTCCACGCGCGCCTCAAAGAGATGTCAGCACAAAAAATGATGGGGCCCGCAAGGGCAGATGCCTGCCAGGGGTGCGGGTTTGTTCGAAAGAGATACCACAGCCCCTGGCATACGGGCTACTGAGGGAACTCGGGTGGGTTTTAGTCAGTAAAAGTCTGACACGCCCTCCTGCTCCACCCAGAGCGGGAGAAGTTATTTGATGATTACCCACCCAAAAAAAAAACTATGTTGGGGTCGACCAGTCCTTGCGGTCCATCATCATCTGCCTAGCAGCTAGGCAGATGATGATGGATCGAAATCTGAAGAGCTGTTTCAACGTGGTTGTGAATAATTTGAACTACCAGTTTTTTATATTCACAATTGGCACAAATGCTGCACATCATCACCCTGATATCTTTAAAGATGGTGATCAACTCAAGTAAGTACATTATTTTTACGTAAACTCACACACCTTTTTCCACGGAAAAAGGCACAAACTTTAGAACGACCCCAAATAGATGAGAAAAGTCCTGCTCTAGCCTTTTCCCACCTATTCTAGGGTCGGCCAGTCCATGCGGTCCATCATCAACTGCCTAGCCGCTAGGCAGATGATGATGGATCGAAAGAACTGGTCACTAGAAAAATAAAGAATTATATGGAATTGGGAGAGGAGGCACCTGTAGTGAGACATACATGCTAGTTAGACTAGACTAAAAAATTAAATAGAAAAAGTTCTTATAAAATATCAGTGTGTTTTAAAAATAAGACTTATTATGACAATAATTTTGTTAACACTCTTACAAACGAATAGGGAGTAAAACAGTATTTTAATACATTATGAGTACATTGTTAAAATTAATAAATGCTCTTCCAATTTGGTATTAGTATCTAACAAAGCGATACTTATAACTGGTCGACAAAATTAATTCGATTTATCCAAAACATTAGGGTCTTCTTTGACAGCCATTCTCAACTGCCCAATAAAAAGGTCAAAGGATGACGTCAATCTGAAGTTAGCCCTAAACTGCTCACAACGCTTCAAGAACACTGGATACAACTGTTTCAAAGTGACGTGATCCAAAGTGGGGAACAGGTGATGTAGTGCGTGATCTCCGAAGAAAGTCATTGATGTGAAGAGGCTACTATTGATGTCAGTCCGGTCCATCACAGCTTCGAGCTCGTGCATGCCCCAGTCAACAGTGGTGTTCCTGGGAAAAGAAAAATCGTAAGTCGTCAAATATCCAGTAAAGAAGTTTAAAGTTCTTTAGTTGTCATGAAAACTCTTTCTGCACAGTTGAATGGTCTTAGTGAAAACATTGTTATTTTAAAAGAAACATTAAAAAGTATTACGAAAATAATCAATTAAAACATTTGAATATGCAATCTTGAAAAGACGAAACTTGTAATTGTAGCGGTTACAAATAAATTAACCGCAATTACTAGCAATTGTTCCTGATATGATAATATCAGAGAATTTCAATGATGCAAGTCCAATTAAAGGATTTTCCTTGAGTCTCATTATCTTGATAGTCGGCAAATATTCACTGTCAGCAAGACCAATCTATTTCTGGACATGAAAGCCAAAATAATATTAAGTAATGAGCAAACATTAAAAATAAAGCGAAAGAAAGGCGACTAACAAAAGGTGACAAACTCACAAGGCAGACTTAGAACGTGACGTTCTTCAGATAGGTGTATATTGTATATAGTCTAGCCTTCTCATGCTGATCCATGTAACTGCAGATACCACGACCCCTGTCTGACAGGATGGCCTAGTTCAGGGGTCGAGACCTCGTTGATGTAACATGTACTGAAGTTTCGAAATAAAATACTATTGCTATTACAGGCCGAACTCGCAACAAGCATGCGTAACCGGATATATGAAATAGACAGTATAAATAGTAATGAACTTGAACGTAAATTACACAAAAGGAATATGTAAGGATCGTAGTAGGTGGCGTTCTAAAGTTTCTGCCTTTTTTCCGTGGTAAGAGGCGTGAGTTTACGTAAAAATAATATACTTACTTGAGTTGATCACCATCTTTAAATATATCAGGGTGATGATGTGCAGCATTTGTGCCAATAGCGAATATAATAAAACTGGTAGTGCAAATTATCCACAGCCACGTTGAAACAGCATTGAAGAAAGTAGAGCCACTGGCAAAGTACATCCAAAGGGGAAGGAGGAAGCCAATGCCATCGTGCCATCTGTAGTGGCGTGTGAAAAAGTCCTTGCGGATGAAGAGGTTGACGTGCCTGAAAACATAACAAATATATTTGTTCAGAAACTGCTTCTCACGTGTTCGCTAGACTACGCAAGGGAAATAAGCCATGTCATAGTCATAAAAGAAGAATTCATGGGGATAGGGCAAAATTCATCAAACTACAATACAAAAATGACGAACTATTTTAGTTAATTTAATATAGTTACTTAAGGCATTTTACAAGGCAAATTCATCATCATCAGCCTATAATGTTCCCACTGCTGGACACAGGCCTCCTCTCGGTGAGAGGGATTGGGCCGTAATCCGCCACGCGGGCCCAGTGCGGGTTGGTAGATGTCACATGTCTTCGAATTTTTGATTCTAGGACATGCCGGTTTCCTCACGATGTTTTTCTTCACCGTTTTGAGAGCAGTGGTGATGAAATAATTTACACAAAGTAAAGCGCCTGCTTGGGTTCGAACTCACGACCCACAGCTCGTAAGTCGCAGCCGTTACCACTTGGCCACCACTGCATGCTTGGCCACCACTGAATACTTGGCCACCACTGCATCAAAGCAAATTAAAAAAAGAAATATTATTAAAGCTATCTTACCTCTTCAAAAAATTAATGAAAGCGATGAATGGGTAAACCACAAATTCAATCAGAAAAGAAAAGTAGGCATAGAAAGACTTCTTTCTAGGGTTCCAGGACACGATTGGCTCAAAAACACTGACTTCTAAGTCCATTAGCGTGTTCGGATAAAGATGATGCGAGAGTACGTGTGATACTCTGAAGTCTCTGTAAAAAAAAAATTTTTTATTATTTACGATTAAATTGAAACTTGGCACACATATATAATTTTGATGAAGCTTTAACAAAATGGAGACCTAGAGTTGATCTAATGATGGAGACAGAAGACAATGCAGAGGGCTCCTTAAAAGTTTACAGCACATAGGATAAGTTTTTAACACGTGTGCAAACCGCAACTATGAATTCAGCATATCATTCTAGATCCCCCAGTGAAGAAAGTTTACGTCGGTTATAGAAAAAAGAATCAGCTGTTCCATATATTTTGACCGCGCAAGTATTGCAGTTTTCTATGAAACAGCAGATTTTTTTTTTTTGCTTAACCGACGAAAGCTTTCTTCAATGGGGGATCTAGAATGATATGCTGAATTCAAGGTTACAGTTTGCGCACTGTTTAAAATCCTATCTTGTATACTTCATGTTTCTTATTAAGTGGTTTGGGTTTTTGGTGCCTTTTTTCTTGAAGAAAAAGTTTGCATTACACCAAGATGCTGTCTTTGCCCTTTTTATTTAAAGATCCTTAAAAAAAACACACTTTTGACCTCGTACCCACTAGCAATTCTTCATCACGCACTCGATTTACAATGCACTGCTGCATAGAGTTGAAAATTCAACAATATATTGGTCGCGCTGGAAGTCACTCTGTTAAGTTCCAATTCATTCTAATTCTTAGAATCCAGTGCATGATAAAAAATCATACGTCCGCCTTTAACTAACGTACCTGTACGACATTAACGTTAAATTGAAAAGGTACATCCTCCAGTTAGTTTTCATGTGTAAATAGCTGTGTGATGCGACGGTGGTCCATGCTAAGGCGAGCGACGCTACCAAGTATGACGTTAACACAACCCAGTAATTGGTAGCCCAGCAAGATATGGCTGATGCTAGCAAAACAGTAGCAAAGAGGCCATCAATAATATAATCTGCTTGTTTACGCTCACTCTTTGGTACTTTCTTGATTACCTCTCGAACGTCTCGTTTTAACGTTTTATAAAAACCATCTTCCTCAAAAGTAAATGGAGAATTCCTGGTTGTTTTAGCGTCTCTTATATAATACTTTTCTATCATTTTGTCTACAATGGGATTTAAATGATGACACTCAAAGGCTTCTGTTATGTCTGTACCCTGAAAATACTTAGCTTGTTAACAATAGAATAGAATGTAGGCCTAAAATAATGATTCATACACAATAATTCAGTTCCAACTTCCCCGTAAATAGAAAAAGAAATCACAAATATTGCTTTCGCAGGACAAATTGACTTTCATATTTTATTGCCGCGGGCCTAACCCTACTTTGCTCACAACAAAAATATATTTCAACGATAATTAGGTTACCTTAGAGAGCTCCAACCACTCGGCTCCGCCAGGATGCTTATCTTGAAAGTCGTCGAAATCGTAAAGCCCATCACGTATTCTCCATAAACCTTCTGCTCCATCATCTAGGGCTTTTCCTTCCAACCATTGTATGGGATCCTTTAACCCTTCATCTCTCAGCGAAGGGTACTTCAATTGAGGAAAACTGACGTGAGTCTTTTTTTCAGCTGCCGTTTTATGGGCCCATTCTATGTAATTTTTACCTTTGGGAGCCATATTTGTAAACTAATTACAACACAGTTTGTTATCACTTCACTCTGATGCGCACTGCCCAAATTTTAAAGACAGTTTAAAAGGGTGGGTCTAATATCTACGGTTTTATATAATATTGTCATGTAATTAAATGAAACGACTGATATTGTTACATAAGATTAGGTTTCATCATATTTCCTTGTAAAAACAGTAATCTAAACAATGATTTCGCATATTTCTGTATCTGATCATATCATAGTTCTTATCTCATAAATTAGGACACCACGCCACGGTAATATTACCGTGACTACGCTCACCGCTCTGTTCGAAAGTAGTTGAACATTGAACATTGAACCGCTGACACAAAGTTTTAATATAAATATTGTCCTTATGGACGTACCTAAGTCACCTAAGCTCAGAATAAGACTAAACTGGAGCAGGAGGGCATGTCAGACTTTTACTGACTAAAACCCACCTATGTTCCCTCAGTTGCCTGTGTGCCAGGGGCCACGGTATCTCTTTCGAACCACCCGCACCCCTGGATTATACAAAGAGTACAAAAAATCAAGATACAAATAGTGAACAAAAATGTATTATCAAAGCTGACGCAAGTTAATAAAATTACATAACCACAACTGAAGCATAACCTATCCATAAGGCGGTGACATATAATTAAATACATATCCAAAGTCACCGACTTCCGAACTTAGTTATTGGGGTTGGACAAAGCAAGTTTATTATTTTTTACTTTTCGGTTTTTCGGCGGTTTAATTTTTTTATTAAAAAGTTTTTATTTTATATTTTTTTGTGGCTATAATCTACTAATTACTACATACATGCTTAATTTTTGTTTACTTTTTGTAGTACACAACTCAGTATTAAAATCTGTAAATAAACAATCAATCATCCCCTTTTTTCTTACCCTTAGGGTTGGAATTTTTCTTTTAAATTTATATGGGACCAATTTCGGGGTATATCCTTTCCAATAAAAAAGAATTATCAAAATCGTACTACTCTGGAAAAAGTTATGCGTGGTCATACATAAAAAAAAAATACGCGTCGAATTGAGTAACCTCCTCCGTTTTTTCGTCGGTTAAAAATATTTCGAAACCGAAGTACAATTGCAGGAGATGTCCTGAAACATTCTCCTCCTTTTTTAAGTCGGTTAAAAAGTTGTTCCCTAAAAACAAGTTTTGAGGTTGTAAGGCGAAAAATACATACGCCAGCACCAAGTTCCGTCATAAATATTGACTCTTAGTTCTTCAGAATCCTAAAACATACGTCCCAGTACGAAAGTTTTACAGCAACACATACAAATAAAACAGAGCCCTGAAATGTGCTTTTTACGATTCTTGGCCTTTTTCGAAGAACTATAACCGCAAACTGAAAGCGAGTCAGCTTGCAAACGTCCTATTATATATTCTACGAGTGAAACAGAATATTTTATCGTATCTAAAACTACGTGCCAAAATTATGCAGTTAAAATGAAATACCATAAATGTGAAAATTTTCACGCTTATAATATGTTACTCAATCACGCAAAAACGGCTGAAAGGGTTTGGACTGAATTTAGCACACTGATAGTTCATAACCTCGATTACACATAGGATAATTTTTATCCCGGTTATACGTTCCCATGGGATTATTTTTAACTCCTCGCGGGAGAAACCGCTGGAATAAGCTAGTAAATTATAAAAATATTATAAATATAAAAGTTTGTGTTTCGATGTTTGTTACTCAATCACGCAAAAATGGCTGAAAGGATCTGGATAGAATTTAGCACTCGTATAGTTTATAACCTGGGATATTTTTTTAGATCCACGTGGGAACGAAAATCTCCAAATAATCACAATAAGGTTATGGGAATTGCAACAGAATTCTACAAAACACTTTATAGCGCTCAAGAGTATGAACATATCGATGAATATCACAACTATCACTCAGACGAAAATCCTACGAGGTGTACACCTTTAGACGAATCAGAAGTTATCAAATCATTAAATAGATTAAAAGCAAATAAAAGCCTTGGTTCGGATAACATCACAAACGAATCTATAAAAACAGTCCATTTATTACCGCTAACTCACCTTTTCAACCACATTTTGGAAAATTGTACAACACCGCAGTAATGGTCAGAGTCAGATATAGTGCTTATTTATAAAAATTAAAAATTTTAAAAACCCCCGACCCAAACAAAAACTCAAAAAAGTAAAAAATAATATTTATAGGCCTTTTAATTTTAACGTAATATTTTGATCAGGGCATTGTCAAGTCGGGGGACGGTCAATGAAAACGCCAAACAGAGGCCTAGCCGTCCCCCGACTTGACAATGCCCTGATCAAAATATTACGTTAAAATTAAAAGGCCTATAAATATTATTTTTTACTTTTTTGAGTTTTTGTTTGGGTCGGGGGTTTTTAAAATTTTTAATTTAATTTTTATTTCTTGCTTTTTAAACTTAATGTCTCCCTTAAATCACCATTTATCTATAAGCTATTCATTGAGTCCTTTTCAATGAGCCCAAACACGATACTTCTGCTGTTTGTTGGTGAATAACTTGGGTTTCCTGGAAATTCCAGGTGTTGCTCCAGCATCAGTTCAAGGTTATTTTATTCGTCTAATATCATTGAAATAATAGAATCCCAAATTTTGAGTTGATCAGAGGCTAAAATCCCTTTTTCAGCCAGAAAAGAGCTGATAATCTTCAAACGGCTGAACCGATTTTGATGAAACATGTCTAAGAACACTCCCGACTAATACACCTTTCAAACAAAAAAAACTAAATCAAAATCGGTTCATCCGTTCGGGAGCTACGTTGCCTCAGACAGACACACACACACACACACACACACACACACACACAGACACGTCAAACTTATAACACCCCGTCGTTTTTGCGTCGGGGGTTAAAAAGGGAGACCCATGCGATGTCGCAAACTACAGTCCAATAAGCTTACTGCCATGTGTGTATAAATTATTCTCCTCGCTCATAAACCAAAAGATGAGTACCACATTGGAAGAAGAACAATCCATTGAGCAAGCGGGATTAAGGAAGAGTTTCTCAACTATAGACCATATCCACACCCTGGAACTACTGATTGAAAAATATCAAGAAAGACAGAAGGCTCTATATATTACTTACATCGACTACAAAAAAGCCTTCGATACCACCTCACATTCAAGCATCTGGAAAGCGCTCATAGAGCAAGGGATAGAGAAGGAGTATTTACGGGTATTAAAAAGTGTTTATAACTACAACACGGGCAGAGTAAAACTACAAAGAGTCGACCCAAACTTCCCCATTAAAAGAGGAGTGATACAAAGCGACCCGACCTCCCCGAATCTGTTCATTGCTATCCTTGAGTCTATAATAAGGAAACTGGATTAGGAAACGAGCGGCCTATACGTATATATACTTGAGCCACCTCTGATTTACTGACGACTTAGTGCTTTTATCGGAATCAAGTTCCAAGCCATAATACAATCACTACATGTGGCCAGTAAAGAAGTAGGACTAGATATGAACCTCACAAAAACTATGGTCATGACAAACAGCACTGAAAAACAATATTTGCTGACAGCGAAAAATGTAAATATACGAACAGATACGTTTATTTAGGAAAACAAATCAGTTTCGATAAGAACAGGAACTATTTAGAAATCGAAAGGCGAATTCAACATACTTGGAAGAAGTACTGGAGCCTAAAGGAGATTTTTAAAAGCAATATGCCAGTGAATCTAAAAATTAAGGCCATGTCGAGCTGCCTATTACCGTATCTTACTTATGCTTGCCAGACTTGGAAATACACTGGCAAAATAATGAGAAAAATTACCACTTGTCGACGGGGCCTAGAACGAAGCATGCTCAAAATTAGAAAAATCCAAAATTTTAGACATACAAAAATAAGAAGCATATCAAAAGCGATGCCCTAAATTATGCTCAAAAACTGAAATGGAAATGGGCGGGGCATATGGCAAGACTGTCAGATAAGAGGTTGAACTTAGGAGCGACACGGTGGAGAGGCCCAAGTGGGAAACGCTACACAGGAAGACCGCTTACAAGATGGGCGGACGAAATCTGTAAAGCGGCTTGCCCAAGCTGGATGCAAATAGCCGAAGGTAGAGGGCTGGAATTCTTTGGAGCAGGCCTTCACCTGCGGAGGGGTTCTTGCAAATTAATAACTTTGATTGTTTTAGATTAAGATTAGTTCACTTTGTTATTGCATGAAATAAAAGGCTTTTTAATTTTATTATCTGTATAGTCGGGCGGATTAATTTTAAGATGATTTTGTGAATGTATAAACATTGTGTAATCCACACAAATATAGGTATCTCATAGGTTATCATCATGCACTTGAAGTAACATGATTGTTAGGGCCTTTACATACTGGCCGTAAAACAATTTCTGTTTGGAAAGATTCCAATGTACCTACCATTTTAAAATTGAAAGCACGACATTGACAAAAGTTTTGTCGCGTACTCAAAGATAATTTAGTTAGAAGAATAATCAAGTAGGTGGGTATTAAAACTTAACTACGTGAGATCGTGAGTATCTGTATTTCCTTAATAGAACAACAGCATAAAATAATAAAAACCCCGAAGCTCTTTTCGAAGCAAGGTAAGAGCACTCGAAAATCTTGTATAACATTAAACCACCATTTAGAACGTTTACGGTCGAACAAAATCAAATGTGTTGCAAAGCTAATGTGTGGGTAATTTAATGCACTATTATATTTACAACATCAAAGGAACCAATCAACTATCTATTATTTGTACTAATGAACTAGTCATTAAATTAATAGATCTGGCATTGACGTTGAGTCGAATGCAATGAATATTACTGGCCAGTCGCGTATTGCACAGACGAGAAAATTTTAAAAGTAATTTAAAAAAAATATGCCTCCTAATTCGGAATGGGAAGAAGGGGCGCAACAAAGGGCCATCGATAAAAATACTCATGTGAGTTTTCCACAGTTAAAATATCCATCTTTACGAGATGAATATCTCAGGGACCCAGTTCAATGGCTCACTGGAAAAGCCATGGACGACGGCGCCGAAGGATTATGGCGTATTCATGACAAACTATATGACTTGACGAGGTTCATAAAGAGACACCCGGGTGGTGAAGAATGGCTGGAACTTACCCAAGTAAGTGATACTTGAATTTTATTTTTAAAGTCATTAAAATGGATACTTGGGTACTTACATATCCTACTAGTTTTACTTGGAGTGCTCGTCTCCATTTTTGAGACGTCACCAAATGTTTAGTGGACATTCCACTTGATGGACCATTCTCCGGGCAAAGCATCAGAATCTCCATTTTACGTGGCAATTATGTAGTTATACTTAAATTAAGTTTCAACTGTAAAACTATCTGACTACTGAAACGTTGACATAAAACTTTTATTCCTAAAGCAATACAAATTAAAATTTATGTTTTCAGGGCACCGACATCACTGAAGCTTTTGAATCTCATCATTTAAACCCATCCACAGAGAAAATTCTTCCACAATATTATATAAGGGATGCAAAGACTCCTCGTAATTCGCCGTTCACGTTCAAAGAAGATGGCTTTTATAAAACGCTAAAGAGAGAGGCTTTTGAGCAACTCAAGAAAATCCCTAAGGATGCATCTAAAACTGCAGATAGTATAACAGACGGCTTGTTTTTATCTCTGCTCATAAGTTCTGCTTTCGCCTGCTGGGTCACGAATAGTTTTGCAGTAAAATTTTGGTATGGCTATGCGTCTGTCAACTTGGCATTTCTGACCGTGGCTTGCCATAATTTCATTCATAGAAAAACGAATTGGAGGATGTACTTGTTTAACATGAGTATGTGGTCATACAGGTTAGTTTCTTTTTAAATATTTTCTGCAGTTAGATTCAGTTTGTGCAATTGTAAATTATATGCAGCAAACAGTAGACGTCTATTATTAGTATTGTTTGTGCATTATGTGCAATAGATACTTTTTGTAATATTGCGAGTTTCAAACTCAATCTCGAAGCATTTATTTCAATTAAACCGATCACAGGCACTATTGAACTGTCAAGGAGTCGGCCAGTAAGAAAGATGAAGCTACTTGCCCATTGCAAAGTGTTGTATCAGGTTCCTATGAAAAAACTCCACAGTTAATCTTTTTCGTTTGTCCAAGCATGCACCACTCAAATACGCACAGCTTCGTTAAAAAACAGCAGTTGTAAGCATCCATTTTAACTGTTTTTTCCACCAAACAAAATCTGTTAACCAGCATGATTTCTCGAGCGAACTTCAAACTACGTAGTTTAATTATGCTGATGAGAAAATTGTAGAGTTTTTAATCAAGGCGAGACGTCTCGCCAAGAAATTAAGGACTTTCAAGCTTTCAAAGTTTCTCGAGATGTCTTTTACCCCTTTGACGTGTTTCAACTTACATCTTAACTGTTTGACGTCATGTTGTAAAACTTGTTTATACTAATTAGCAATGTTATTATAACCTAGGTATAAAATACACGAGGTCACGTTACGTACTAACTTCTAGATACATTAGGAATATAGAATTTGTAATTTTTGCCATCTAATTCAACCAATAAACCGAAGAAATTGACTCCTAGAACTAAAAATTTATGTGTAATCATGTCTAAGGACCAAATTATCGAAGATATGTGTGACATCTACCGCTCCACACTGGGCCTGCGTGGTGGATTAAGGTCCACTCCCTCTCACAGAGAGGAGGCCTGTGTCTATGAGGGATGTATATATAGGAACAAAACGCGCCGTCGACCTGGGCTTGGTCCTTACCGGACCGCGAGCTACTCATTACTCGCCGGCCGCAAGCCCACGCCTGCGGTGGCCAGTAATCAGCCGGAGATTCCTGACGCCCAGGGCATCTCCTGCGACGACTAAGGCCGTGAGGGCGCATATACTGCCTCTCCCTCACGTGCGCCGCCTCCCTCTTCGCGAGCATCACTGCTTCGCAGAATGAGGTGATGGCTGCCCATGCACTCTCGCTCCGTACCATGGCCTGAACCAGGGCCGAACGCGAGAGATCGCCGCCGCCGATCGCCTGCACGAGGATGCGGCGGTGCTCCGCCCAAGCCGGGCAGACCTCCACCCACCCACTGGGCAATCGCACCCTCCATGTCGCCATGAGATCCCGCCGGAGCTCTATCCGCTGTGCCACGATTTCCCGCGGCGGCTGGGTTACACCCCGGCGTTTGGCCTCCTCGTGCCACTCCCAGATGTGCGCGAGGACCTTTGCCTCCAGATACCATAGCGGTAATCTGGCAAGGAGGCCCGCCGCCTCACCGGAGATCGTGCGATATTCCCGGATCATCCGGATGGCACCTTCCATTCGGTTGCTTCTCAAATGAATAATATTCTAAACTTAGTCAAAATCTTGTCTTATGTTCACTAATAAACTATGTGTTATTTTTAACCGACTTCAAAAAGGCGGAGCTTGTTTGAATGGGGTTTATTCCGAAATGGTACCATTTACTTATCATGCAGATCTGATGATGAGTTTCGACAGACAACGAAGCAAATCAACCGCGATTGCTGCTATCGCATAAATATGCATTGTTTTAAATTGATTTACTTTGGGAATACATTAAGGATGATGAAATTTCGAATCGGTGTGGGTGGGGTAGGTACTATAACTAAATAAAGGGAAATATAAAAACTTTTCCCTAAAAAAAACAACCGACTTCCGAAGAATAACTTTAATTTCGGAAGTCGAAGTCTTTGGATATGTATTTTAATTTTTAGTCACCGTCTTCCGAAATTAATTTTTCACTTTGTACCTAAGTAGCGATTCTTCGGAAGTCGTTGGAAGTTTTTTTTTTTTTTTTTTGGAAAAGTTTTTTATAGACATTCGTTCGTGTACTAATGATGTTCTGAACAGCAAGGTTTGCCAACCTCGCGCTTCGATCTCTATTTAATTTCAGAAATTACATCGTTTACCTGCTTGATCTCCTTTCCGTTCCGAATAACTGTATTTTTTTAGACAAGAAATTAGAGCTAAGTTACAAGAATCGTGTTGTTAATTAATCCACATATCTAAGGTTATAATGTCCGACGTACCTACGTAGTCTCTTCTTCAAATTATGCTGGATAATCCTGATAAAGCATTTCGCTGTCTCATGCAAAGTGTGAATTATTATAATGTCAACGGAACTTAGTGCCGCTGTTGTCAAGCAGTTTTAATTAGAATCAGAATATTATTTACTACCAGTGCCTCGTGGTTTCACCAGCATATCTCTCGATCCCGTAAGAACGTTGGGATAAAAACTACGTACAATCCAAGTCATGGTCTACCCATCTGTGGATTTTCATCCAAATCCCTTGGCTGTTTTAGCGTGAGAGCGTAATATACGTACAAAAAAGAACTGTTCTCTGTTGTGGCGGCGATCTCTCGCGTCCGGCCCTGGTCCAAGCCATGGTACGGAGCGAGAGGGCATGGGGAGCCGTCACCTCCTTCAGCGAAGCAGTGATGCTCGCGAAGAGGGAGGCGGCGCACGTGAGGGAGAGGCAGCATATGCGCCCTCGCGACCCCAGCCGCCGCAGGATACGGAGACGCCCTGGGCGTCGGGAATCCCAGGCCGATTTCCGGCCACCGTAGGCATGGGCTTGCGGACGGCGAGTAATGGGTAGCTCGCTGTCCGGTAAGGACCAAGCCCAAGTCGACGGCGCGTTGTGTTCCACGCGCGCCTCAAAGAGATGTCAGCACAAAAAATGATGGGACCCGCAAGGGTCGATGCCTGCCAGGGGTGCGGGTTTGTTCGAAAGAGACACCACAGCCCCTGGCTTAAGGGCTACTGAAGGAACACGGGTGGGTTTTAGTCAGTAAAAGTCTGACACGCCCTCCTGCTCCACCCAGAGCGGGAGAAGTTATTTGATGATTTCCCACCCAAAAAAAAAAAAAAAAAAAAAAAAAAAGGCCGACACCACATATTGCTAAATACATTATAGCGGTAAACGAATTTTAAACATCTTTCTGGACATATTTTTTTATAAACTGTGTGCAAGAATTTTTTTCCCGTCCATGAAGAGACACTGAGCCCGAATAACCTAGACGAGCCAGAGAAGCCCTGACCCTGATATATGTATAACTACATACTTTTTTATGTTCCAGAGATTTCAGAGTATCCCACGTCCTGTCTCATCATCTTTATACTAATACCCTCATGGACTTGGAAATCAGTTCCCTGGAACCATTTCTTTTCTACAATCCCAGGAAAGACAAACCACTGCACGCAAAGCTGGGATTTATTACTGAAATCTTCTTCTTTCCCTTCGTCTTCCTGTTGAGCTTCACTAAGAGGTAAGATAATTCACTCATGCACGTACACACACATACACACACACACACACACACACACACACACACACACACACACACACACACACACACACACACACTCACACACGCAAACACACATGCACATGTACACGCACGCTACACGCATCACTCAATCACCAGCCTTTTTTATCTTTTTATAATTTTGTATATTTATTATTTTTATCTTCATAATTTTGCATAACGTTTCAATCGTTTTCTTCACGGGAGAGGGCACTGGCTCTTGTAACACAGGATCACCACTTAACACAAGTCACATCACACTCTCTCTTATGTAATAAAGATTATTAGTATTCATTATCTTTTACTTGAACGGTCGTCTAGTTTAGAAATATGCATTACCCCAATTGATCAACACTATCAAACGGTGTCTATCGTGATTTAGTTTCTAAACATTTAAACAAGTATGTGTGTATTTGACGACTTTATGACCCGTATCAAATCGGCTGCCAGTGTAACCAGATGCAGCTATCTGACCTCCACAACCCAGTTGCTGGGTAGTAGGTACAATATCCCTTGGGAAGACTGATTGACAGCCTTTCGGGCTTCTGACGACCCGTGTCGACTGACAAAGATCCACGTACGGCTATGGAGTCTTGGAATGTAAAGATGGTCACCCATCTACTGACCAACCACGGCAAGCGCAGCTTGACCTGATCGATCGACCCATGTTGTTATTATTTCAGCGACAACTAATTTTATTCATGCATCCAGTTAATATTCGTTAAAGTAGAAAGTTAGTTCATCTTATTATTAACACGCTTTTATTTAGCTTCACCTGTATATTTTTTTGTTTGTAACCGACTCCTTTGGAGTCGATTTTGACCCAATTCAAACGGTCAAATTTAATTTAAACTTCGTTGGCTTATCGAGGACCGATGATAATTCAATAATTTCATAAATTTGTTCTACAATGTTTAAATAAAATTAAAAAAAAAACTGAAAAATCACGCTTATATAGTTAGCAGAACTGAAAAATAGAAAATAAACAATAGATAAAAAAATCCAAAAAAAAAACGCTTTCAAAGACAAAGTCAAAGCATTTATTTGAATTAAGCACTTAAAAGGCACTTTTGAACGTCAATATTTACATTTAAATAGAATTGATTCTAGTCGCCCATTCCAAAATCTAGTTTCGTATGGAGAAGAACGGGCAAGAAACTCCACCGTTACTCTTTTTTTTAGATTTTTATCAATTTTTTTAAATCGACTTTTGTCGATTTCGTAACACCCACAGATTAAAATGTAGCGTTTTGATTGTCATACACAATCTGTTAAACTGTCCCAAGTCCAAATTCCATTTCTAGATTCCACCTATCAAAATCATTAACATTATTAATTTTCATTGTAATCTTTAAAACATTGCGCAAGTGTTATTCGTATGTTGAACGTAAACATAACTACAGGATCAAAATTTAACCAGTGCGCAAACTGTACCCATTATTCCAACATATCATTCTAGACCCCCTGGCGCATAGCGTAGACATTTTTCGTCGGTTATACCAAAAGAAATCAGCTGTTCCATACATTTTGGTATTACACTTTTCTATGAAACAACTGTTTTTTGATGAACATTTTCTACGATAGATGACGTCTAGATTGATATGGTGACTTCATGGTTACAGTTTGCGCACTGGTTAAAAATGTACCCTATAAATTGTATAATAATACATAGGTAGTGATAGCAAATCCACGTTTGATTGTCTAACGAAATATCGTAAACATTTTGTCTTAAAAACACCGAAATCCAAAAAAAAACATAATTGTTTGTCAAGTAACTTTAAATTCGGAATCGAGTCTTTAGGTTGGGTTTTTTCGTCATTGCCACAGACCGCAAAGTCGGTACCTAGTTGTTTTTTTTTTTATCGTTTTTTTGTTTTCACTTTTAATTTGTGGTACCTACCTATTTTCATACAAAATCGTATAAGTACCACTACCTACTGTTATGTAAACAACACTGAAAATAACTTATAATTTTTATTACATAAATCTTATTTATATATAATTGAAGCTAACTCAAAATCCACTCATCCACCTTGCCCTAATTATATTTTCCTTATTTTAATTTATTTTCAAAATGTTTTTACGTAATCGCTCCACAAATGATGAAAATATTTATGCACATAGATATTAATATACGGACGAATTAACAACATCCTCGAGTCGGTCAATTATTAGTCTTTGAACTAAAAGATCAAATCCCTACAACGTGTTTAGCAAAGCAGAATCTGAAGCTGCCAATAAAACTATTATAAGCGATTAATAAAATATCCGTTTGCTTATTTCAGATTCCTTTCAATATTCCTCCGTCAAGGGTTTTTCAAGAGTCATTACCGTTGGCACGATGCCATTGGCTTACTCCTTCCCGTATGGATGGGACTCACTAGTGGCGCCCCCGTACTCGACGTCATCTCAACTTGGCTATGGATCAATTGCACTGGCAGCTTACTTTTCTACTCCATCGGCGTGAATGCTGCTCATCATCATCCTGATGCTATCAAAGATGGCGATGAACCTGCGTAAGTGATTTTTCATATGCTTTCATCTATATTTTTTTTTGCTATATAAACACGGAACAGAAAAGTACGCAAAGAGGTGATGCTTATTTCTAAAGAAATCTTTTCCAGCAAACGTGCGATAGAGGAGAAGATAAAAAGAAGTGTAGACAACGTGTGCAATAGAAAGTACAAGGGAAAACATAACATCAAAAACTATTCTCTAATTTAATTTTCACATTGTTCGGGTATATTAATTATGCAATATGAGAAGATACTTACATACTACATACTTCTAAAATAAATATGTTAATATAATTATCTTCTGATGGCATATAAATGCGTATCGTCTTATCATTGTAAAAGATTACAGTCGGTAAGGTGTATTAAAATATAGGTATCACTCGTAGATATCATACCTACGCCTTTAATCTATAATCATTGACTAATTAAAGAGGTTTTTAATAATTCCCAATTATAAAGTGAGAAGTTCGTGATGTGATTTTGTAGTTCGCACAGTTATCTAAAGCTAAATATAACTGAATGTTTCAAATTCGATAACAAAACTAAAGTATTGTTTACGAAGCTAGTTATCAACAGTCGTCAGTGAATTTGTAAAATTAAATTAATGGCAAGATGAATTTAAATTGTTTTGCTTATCTGTGAAAATCCAACATTAAACCCGTAGAAAAAAGCTACGAATGCATCGTTTTCATTGAATTTACGTTTTTTTTTTGCATCCTTCATTAATTATGTTGTGTATATGTGTGGCATAAAGTCACACGTCAAATAACAAATCATGCTGTATAATGTCAAACTATATATTTCAGGAGCGAGACACCAGATTGGGGAATGCACCAAGTAGAAGCCCTTCTTGACCGCAAGGATATAAACGGCAACGTCTTTGCCGTCATGACGTTGTTCGGAGACCACGCCCTCCATCACATGTTCCCCACTCTAGACCACAGCCTACTCAAGTACATGCACCCGATCTTCATCGACCTTTGCGAGAAGTACCAAGCAAACTACCGGGTCTCCACACAGTTCAAAATGGTTCTCGGCCAAATAAAGGAAACAATGCGCACGGATTTTAAAATCAAGAAATAAATTCGCAACTAATTTCCGTGAAAAATTCAACTTAATACAAAATTAATGAGCCACAAAATAAGGTTATAACATTCTCAGTTAATGTAATGTTTAGATGAGCCCCCAGATTTTATATTATTCTTGGAACGTTATGGTATTTATTTTCTTAATAAACTCGCTTTTGGATTTATACTTATTCCTCGTGTTATTCTTTTAACACAATGTATATCGTCTGTTTCTAAAATGTTATTTTTCTGTCTATTCGCTAGCGTAACTTTCCATCTAACAAAGGTTGCTGTTGATTTTACTGTCCACCTTTTTTTTCAACATACCTGATTTATCGAATAAATCCAGTTTATCATATACATGTGTTCAAAAGTTGTTAAGGTGGATGCGCTTGCATTTCTTACGTTTTTTGCGTCAGGAAAAGGACTTCGCAGCCTACCCTGGCGATTACCCCTTTATGTTCTTCTGTGTATTTGACCCACCAGTTACCAGACAGTTATAGGACAGTTACAGTAAAATACAGAGAATTTGTAGCCATTAAATTTAAATAATCATATTCCATCTCATGCTTGCTAACTTTAGAAATCTCATCCCGAATCAGAGTCACTTTCTCCTAATCTGTCCATTGCGTCTCACCATTAAAGGTACTACTGCCGACCCCATTAAGGAAATAGAATGACAATTTAGCCCTTAATTCTCTTTACGCGACCTTTTAACCCCTAATTTAAATTCACGCAACAATTGCGAGAGCTTTCGGATCGTACGATGGTACTGCACTTTAATTTGAATTAACCTCGACAGGAATGTAAAAACCCGTAGCGGAGTCGAGGGTTCAAACCCTAATTTAAAACGGGATCAGGCGAGATGTCGATACCACGCAAACGTATATTACAGGGGCTATAAATTTTAAGCTGGGTTAAAAGATGCATGCATTTAGTGTGTTGACGAAGTTATGGATATTTATAATTACCTACTAGAACTTGGATGGACTAATACTGACTAAAATAAAATTGTGAGTGTGGCTAGCTATTCATGACGATTCCCTCCCGAATAATTCTCTCTTGAAGGCGTAGCGTTACTATGACGTATAAGGTATACCGGTGAGCTTATGAACGTAGCAGGAATCTCATAGATGCACGAAACGCAGAACCGATCGATGTGGCGCCGCTTAGGGGAGGTCTATGTCCAGCTGTGGACGTCTTTAATCTGAAATGATGAAGCACCGTCTAGAGAAGATGGACGTGATCAGATTTGAATGATATCCCTAGTCAAACGCAACGTTGCGTTTATGCTATTCTTTAATGAGTAATTATGAATGTGTGTCGAATGCCTGCTGTTATCAACAAAAAAGCGGCCAAGTGCGAGTCGGACTCGCCCATGAAGGGTTCCGTAGCAGCAAGTAACATAATACGATTTATGAAGTATAAAAAAAACTACTTACTAGATCTCGTTCAAACCAATTTTCCGTGAAAGTTTATATGGTAATGTACATCATATTTTTTTTTTAGTTTTATCATTCTCTTATTTTAGTTGTTACAGGGGGGGGGGGGGGGACACATTTTACCACTTTGGAAGTGTCTCTCGCGCAAACTATTCAGTTTAGAAAAAAATTAGATTAGAAATGTCAAAATAATTTTTGAAGACCTATCCATAGATATCCCACACATATGAGTTTGATGAAAAAAAAAATGAGTTTCAGTTCTAAGTATGGGGAACCCCCAAAATATATTGTTTTTTTTTTTTCTATTTTTGTGTGAAAATCTTAATACGGTTCACAGAATACATCTACTTACCAAGTTTCAACAGCATATTTTGTATAGTTTCGGAATAAAGTGGCTGTGACATACGGACGGACAGACAGACATGACGAATCCATAAGGGTTCCGGTTTTTGCCATTTGGCTACGGAACCCTAAAAAGTGCCAAGCTTGGTGATTAATGGTGTAGCTTTCTGATGCACTACTTGTTAGCCACATGCTAATACCAAAATTACCTGAACCTTCAGCATTCGCTCCATTTGTTCATAAGCTCTCTCGCTGATTGCAGTCACAACAAAATTGGAATTAGCATAAAGTCTAACCTGCATTCGTTCGAAGTACATTCTCTAAGAGACTCGTTACTTCATCATGCAAATTGGACTCGTCTCGCGAGGATTGTAAAGAGTTAGTTCCTCGTGTGACAAATAACTCCACACGTGGACACAGCTAAATGGAAAATTTGTCCTTTTATGCATGTAATTTTCGCGAAACAATAACAGAACTACGTAGCAGTAGATAGCTGAACATTCATTATAACAGGTACTTAAGGCTAGAAAAAATATTTCAGCTTACGGAAAAATTTATACATATTTGGTTTGTGGGTGCTTCTACATGACTCAAAAATAAAGAGAAAAGATTATAAAGAGGAAAGATTTGATGGTTTGTTTGTTTGCATTGAATAGGCTCCGAAACTACTGAACCGATTTGAAAAAATATTTCAATGTTGGGAAGCTACACTATCCCCGGGTGACATAGGCTATATTTTATCTCTGAATTCCCACGGGAACGGGAACTACGCGGGTGAAACCGCGGTACGCTGCTAATTTTAAATAAACCAATTACAGGCACTTTTGAACTTTCAAGATGACGGTCGGTCACAAACATGAAGCAAGTTGTCTATTCCAAAACGTAGTAGGTACTTATGGAGAAGAACGGGCAAGTAACTCCACGGACACTCTTTTAAATTAAAATATTGTTACAAAAAAATTGATTACATCATTTGTGTTTACATCGTTCTCACATGTGTTTATACATTGAGAACAATGTATAAAAGCGTCCGTAATATATATATTAAAAAAAACAATACAGATATTAAAGCAGTGGCAGCTAAGACCAGAGATGACCAGTGCCTACTGACGCCGTCAGTTCACGAACAAGACATGGATCAGCGCCATTCAGCTCAACTATTTGAAGGGTACTTAATGATACAACACACACGCCACCACCAGCAGACATTTAAGTGAGCATGACATACTCTCGGCCGCCAGGAGACATTCAAGTCAATTAAAGATGTAGGTAGGTACCCATTGGTAGCTTTATAGTAGCTACATAGTGCTCACACATGTGCTATGCAATCCTACTAATTTTATAAATGTGGAAATTTGGATGTTTAAATGTTTGGATGTTTGTTACTCATTTGGATGAAATTTTGCACACAGATAGTTTGTAATCTGTAATAACACATAGGGTACTTTTTATCCCTATACTACGTTCCCGTGATATCATTTTCGACCTCCACGCGGCGATGCCTCTAGCAAAAGCTACTTAAAAAAGGTACTTAATGCAATACTAAGAGATTGAATAATTATAAGTATACAAGTTGTAACGTAAAACGTTGTAAAACTGAAATCGCGAAAAAAAGTCAGCTGTTCCCTACATTTATGTTCGCATAACTCGTCAAAATGTAGGGAACAACTGATTTTTCTTTCGCGATTACAGTTCTGGTCATAGTAAAAGTTGTTCATAATGATGAGTACAATGACCCCTTAAGAGGTTGTGCGTTATTTACGTTACACCTTGTATACATATCACCGTAAGATTGTGAACATCGTTAGTTTATAACCTATCTAGCAAGATTATCGACCGATTAAGAACTGTCGACAAATTGTGAACTGAAAAAAAAAACTATTCACAATTAACGCACTATTTTTCAATAGTTTATAATCTGTCCGTCAAATTGTGAACTGGTATCAAGACGGATAGTACCTTGCGCTATTACTAAATAGTTAAGTAACTGCCACTAACTTCGAAGTAAGAATTAAGAACGCGGTTGTAAGCAGTTCTAACCTAACCTATTAGGTCGGTAAGCAGTATGATGCAGTTCACAATTTATCGACAGTTTATAATCGCGATAAATAGATTATAAACAAACGGTGTTCACAATCTTACGCGGGTGACATATACAATGCAAAGGATTATTATTTCTGTTGAATTATCCATGGCCACAAATTACGGATAGGTACGGATATAAGTAATAAGTAGAAACGATTTTAATACAACAAATAATAAAGTCTGCGAGGACTTATTCACTCTTTCGGAATCCTAACTCAATTTACAGCAGAAATAAATTCCTATTGCCTATAGAACTCCCATAAAATCTACATGTTTTGTTAGTTTATTACGTAATTTCCGTAACCTGCAAATCCCCTCTTATTTTGAATGTGCAGGTCGAAGTTATCTTCAGATCTGGCAATCCATTCCACGCAAATTGGCTATTTATCCTGACATAAGCGTGAGTTATTGTGGACCGTAATTCGTATGTCCTGTGTAAACATCTTTATTTGGGAATCTTAGAGGGTTTGTTACAAAGAATAGATGAAATTGTATTGATGAGTAGGTAGATTATTTGATTTTGTAATTACGTAACTGAATTTTTATAAGTCGCCAATATTTCGAATACTGTGGAGTGCGTACGTCAGGGATACGTGAGTGGCTTATAACAAATTAATAACAGCCTCATGAGTCGATCGATCAGGTTAAGCTACGCTTACGTTGATCCGTGGATGGGTAACCATCACCACATCTTTGCATACAAAGATCCCTCCGTGCCGTTGGTCCCGGCTGTCATTCGTGGATCATTGACAGTCGTTACGATCGGTCGTCAGAAACCCGAAAGTCTGACAACCAGTGTCACCAGGGGGTGTCATAGTTCCAGTACTTGGGTTGTGGAAGTCAGATTGGCAGTCGCTCCATGCAAAATGCTGGTATTCAGTTGCATCTGGTTAAACTGGAAGCCGACTCCAACATAGTTGTGAACAGGCTAGGTAGATGATGCAATGCATACGTCAGCTTTGTCTACGTGATGACTGCTTTTCGTCAAGGGTGGGCCCGGGTGCTTGTTCGCAACCGTAGATGTTTTGTAAGTGTAAAAAGCATAATTCGTTATAATCTGTATAAATAAAAAGAAAAGTTCTGACTGACTGACTGACTGACTCATCAACGCCCAGCCCGAACCCTTGGACCTAGAAAGGTGAAATTTTGCACAGAGGTTCCCTTTATAATTTATACAAGGAATAAGGAAGGATTTTTCGAAATTCTACCCTTAAGGGGTTTAAGTAGGGGATGAAAGTTCCGCGCGGGCGAAGCCGCTGGCAAAAGCTAGTTAATAATATTCTCATGTGAGTTCCGTGTGGTGCCGGACGTTAAGAATAGCACCATCCCATTACTTCCCGTGGGTGTCCTATGAGGCGACTAAGGGACCTACTAGAGAATGGGCTGCAGTGTTCTCTACGCATTTTACCACCATAGTGCGATCGCCAACCCGCCAAACGTGGCGATTATGGCAACCCAAAAACCAGTCGAGGTGACCGTGCTTGGGGCTATGTCCAGCAGTGGACGTCTTTTGGTTGAAATGATGATGATGATGATGAGTGAATTATTGTATTCTTAAATGAATAAAGTTATCTCAAACCTCATAATAAAACGTAATTCATGCAAAATGAGTGTAAAATGCAAGAAATAAAGACAAATTATAGTCTTTGAAAACGTATTATTATTTCAGTAGCTTCATAAAATATTAAGCCCATCTTTATTCCAAACTGTTGTATTGCACCTGCTACTACAAACTGAAAGCTTATATTTAAAAAAATGATTTTACAGTCTAAAATTATTCTTATGAAAGATTTCAAAGAACTTCAAACAAAATTAATATTTATCTAAGTTTTCTGCTCATAAAAACATCTAAAGTAAATAGTTTAATCATTTCATAAGCCGTTAACTTATAGAAAGTTTATTTATTTATTGTATATTTTTAATTAAAAATGTTTTTAATTCTCTGAAATGTTGGCAAAAAATACGCTTTTAGATATTTTAAAAGTTCTAATGAGTAAATAATGAAGCGACACTTTAAAATGTCGCAGCATCATGCTGAGGTAGGAGCCTTTTGGCCTCGTGCAGGACTTTCTGTTCTATTTTTTAACTAGCAGCGCTCCGCGGTTTCACCCGCATAGTTCCCGTTCCCGTGGGAATACGGGGATAAAATATAGCCCATGTCACCCGGGGATATTGTAGCTTCCCAACAGTGAAAGAATTTTTCAAATCGGTTCAGTAGTTTCGGAGCCCATTCAATGCAAACAAACAAAAAATCAAATCTTTCCTCTTTATAATAATAGATTATTAGAATAGATTATTTTTTACTTTCAAGGAATTTGTACGAGTTTATGTGATCTTCCTGTGCGAGTCACAATAAGCAATTTTTCTTTCTTTCTTTATGTTGTGAGCGTCGGAGTCTGGATTTGTGCCCGGTTGATGTCATTAGGCTCTTCTCCTTATTTCATGGGACTTAAACATAACTGGCGAAAAAATCAAAATCAAAAGTCATTTATTCAAATTAGGCTAAGAAATATGGGTGTACTATACGTACACTAAGTGCAACCCTTCGGGGAAACAAGGTATGATGTGAGGAATGATAAGTTATATTATACTTTACTAGCTTCCGCCCGCGGCTTCGCCCGCGTGGATCTCTTAAATTATCCCGAGGAAACGTACTACCGGCATAAAAAGTATCCTATGTGTTAACCTAGTTTATAATCTATCTGTGTGACTAATTTTATCAAAATCCGTTCAGCCGTCTTTGCGTGATTGAGTAACAAACATCCAAATATTTTCACAAACTTTCACATTTATAATATTAGTACGATTTTATGTTCATTTTTAAAATTGCAAACTAAAATGGGTGGCATGATACTGATTACTGAAAATCTTTGGAGTACCAACTAACAACTACCTAAAACCGAAGCTTATAAGGATGAAAATGCTTCAATGGCCATCAGCACCAAAATGACAGGACAGAAAAAAGAAATGCTCTATAATCCCTAATACATATGCGCAGGATATCTCCATTTCAACAAAACCCGGAGAATTGCGTGTCCACACACGGCACACACAATGAAGGCTTACGTAGTTAGGATGAATTTAGCCCAAGAACAAAGTTAACTTTGTAGTAGATATTAATTACAACTTGATACCTCCACGCGTTCCTGAGAGAAATACTCTTGAACGACAAACAGACACAGACAAAGAAATGATCCTACGGTGAAGGTACAGAACAATAAAAACGATGGAGAACACACCACGTTACGTACGTGCCCTTAGCGTGTAGTCGCTTAGTTTAATAGTATTTTTCCCTGGCTCGAGGTCTTATAAGGCACCAAAAGGATAACCCAGTTAAAACGCAATTATTTGCGAGTAGACTTTCGGACAAAAAAGGCCTCTCGGAACAGCAAACGTCAACTGACAACACTAAGCGACGAGGCTTGTGTTTTTCGACTCATAAAAAAATAAGCGGTGCAAGTGAAGCCCCTGTACAAAGAACACAAAGGGCGACTGCCGACTGCTCCTTATTGTTCGCCTCACAATATAAAACTTCCTTTCACGCCAAAAGTCTTGAGCCACAAAAACGATAACATTTTTTTTTTTTTGTAAGATATACGTATTATTTTCTTTCACCTCGGAATTATCGCAGTACCTGTTACTGACATACAGGAATTCATTCAGGCAAAGAAAGTTAATCTTTTGAATGTGTTACGTCTTATATCTACACAATAGGTTTTTTTTTTGGGTGGAAAATCATCAAATAACTTCTCCCGGTCTGGGATGGAGCAGGAGGGCGTATCAGACTTTTACCGACTGAAACTCACCCGTTTTCCCTCAGGAGCCTGTGAGCCAGGGGCGGCGGTATCTCTTTTGAACAGCCCGCACCCCTGGCAGGCATCGGCCCTTGCGGGCCCCATCGGTTTGTGCTGACATCTCTTTGAGGCGCGCGTGGAACACAACGCGCCGTCGACCTGGGCTTGGTCCTTACCGGACAGCGAGCTACCCATTACTCGTCATCCGCAAGCCCACGCCTACGGTGGCCGGAAATCAGCCTGGGATTCCCGTCGCCCAGGGCGTCTCCTGCGGTGACTAAGGCCGTGAGGACGCATATACTGTCTCTCCTTCACGTGCGCCGCCACCCTCTTCATGAGCAACACAATAGGTACCTACGCTTTTATTTATGTATTGAAAGAAAACAAACACCCTGAAGGATCCAGCTTCTTCGTTAAACCTAATAGAAATCATAATCTCTTATTTGCTTAGAAAGTAGGGACATAAAATAAAAGTAGTTTCAGAACTTTACAATCTATTTTTTAAAGTAGATTGTAAAGTTCTGTTTAAATTATGTAATGTAATGTAATGTAATGCACCGATCCCAGCGTGGCTTGACCAGACTCGATTAATCGAATGAACCCCTAGATTCGCACTAGCCCCTGGAGCCTCATGGTTCATGGTGCTACAGAGGCCATTGCATATCAAGAAGTAGACCGGGGGGCGCGGTAATGGTCAGGTAGACGTGCCCTTAGGATAGGAAAGGATTGCGAGCCTACCGGATATGCATCCTTGAGTAAGCATTGGACTAGTGGAGTGACGGGTGATATTTCTTTATAGGAGGGCATCTTTTCACGACGTCGCCGGCATGTTGATTCAGGTCGGGCTTCTTGGGTATGTTCAACTGTTTTCTTGGCTCTTTTCTTTGCCGTTGCTTCGCTATGTTCTGTGTTGTTGTTTTCATAGTAATCTTCTGAGTTCTCGCTGCTATCAGTTTCTGTTTTTTTTGTAGATATCGGTAGCCGCTTTCTTGATCTTATTTCTGTCTCCAGCCATGTCCTTCCAAAACTTGATCCCCATGTCGAAGTATTCCATGTCCTGTTTTAGATTGTCATTCCATGTGTAAATAGGTCGTCCGACCTTCTTAGATTTGGCCTTGTACTGCATTGCTGCCTGCAATAGGTGTGGTTTATCTCGTCTAAAGACGTGTGCATCAGTACATTTTATTACGATTTTTCCATCTAAGATTTCGTGCATTTTCTTAATTATTGATTTATTCCTATCGTGGTTAGTCAAGTCTCTCATGATAACTCGTTCATATTTTCCAAGTCTTAATCATAATATCATACAAGGTACGATAACCCTTCGATACATAAGTCTAGCTAGCTTCCAGTCCATCTTTGAGTTTAGTATGAGTGGTAGTAATGATTTGGCGTTTCTCGTGGCCAGTTGGAATCGTTTTCTAATTGTGCTTTTTCTGCTTAGTACGGATGTTGTGATTTCTTGTGGCTAGTTGGAATCGTTTTCTAACTGTGCTTTTTCTGCTTAGTACGGGTGTTGTGTTTGTGCCAGGTATTTCATTAAGTCCAGTGTTGCTATACTTATTCTCGTTGAGGGTCATGTTGGTCGTTTGCTGTGATGTTATGGTGTCTCTAACTAGATTTTTTTGTTGTTTTTTTTATTTGGAGGCCTGCGCTATTTAGTAAGGATTTTATGTGGTATAAGATACGCTCTAGTCCTGCTAGATTGTCTGTAATGAGGATATGATCGTCCGCAAATGATAATACCAGCGGGAGTTAAATTTCGCGGTCCTGATAAATTTCGCAGTCCTGATCAAATTTGAATAAATGGGTTCCCTCTTCAAGGGTTCTAAGGACTTCCTCGGTAACCGATGTGAACAGTGAACGAATTTATTTTCGTTCACTGATGTGAAAGGCAAGGGGACAGAGGGCACCTCTGTTTAACTCCCTTTCCTTTGATTACTATAAGCCAACTGCTTTTCTGGCCACACCATTTGATGCACGTTGTTACATTCAAGCATATCTTGACTATACTAATGGTCATCGATTTGTTGGTTCATTGCAATAATTATCCTAATGCCTTACTGTACTGCCTTTAATTCAACATTGTAATAGTGTTTTTTTATGACAAGGGCGAGTACGTAAATTCGTTGACTTTTCCTTCGTCGTTTAGGACCCTTTCGAGCAAAAAATGTGGTCTATTGTCATCTGTTGATCTATTGTTTAAGAAGGCCGCTCGGTAATTACCTAGTTCCGTTATTGCATTGTCTATTATTTTTTGCCATGCATGTAGCGTAAATTCTGTAGTACGGGCTTTGATTATATAATAAATTGCAAATCGTTATGCGTCGATTTTTATTCGCGTCATCAATTTTTATTTTATTTAGTTGGTATTGGTACCTGCGCACTTTCAAGCTACATGTCTGGCATTGTATTCTGTGTCCGGGCTTTATTCATGTGTATAGTTGCGGCTTCCTGTTATATTTCGGGCGTCGCTTTGTAAAGTTTGATTACCACTTGGTCCGTTCCGGGGGCTGTCTTGTTTCGAATTTTATTGATGATTACCATTACATCTTCGGCTTTGTTATTTTGACAGTTGGTATCTGAAGGCACTCGGTCCCTTGTTTGTTTTCTGTTTGGACACCGATATGTACGCGGATCTTATTCGGGTTTTGTTTGCTGTTTGTTGTTCCTATAAATCGACTCGAGAATTATGCGTTTTGCGGAGTGAAATGTCCCCAGTCCGGTGAAGCGGGTTCTGCATGTTTTTGTTCTTCCTGATATTTAACTTTTTGGAGTGTTGTCTGGCATTCTTTTTCCTTTGTATGCCTGCCTGATTTGTAGGAATTGAGCCTTTTGTAGGTTAACAAGAGCTATGCGATGGTCTCTTGATTAAATTGGTTGAAGAATCAGTTTCCTGAGCAGCGGTCAGTTTTAACTCCCTCCGTTTTACCTCCGTTTTTGCGTTCCAGGGTATTCCGATGTTTTCATTCGTTGGGATGCTTGCTTTATTTGCTAGTTTTTTTTTTTTTTTTTTTTGTTATCCTGTCTTCGTATTTTGTTCATGAAAATTTCTATTGAGAGCGCCATAGTTGCCTAGTTTAAGCCTGATGCGACCTCGGTGTGTGTTACCCGCTTTTCTTGAGGGGTGCCAATCACTGTGTGAAGATGTATGTTCCTGGGTTCAACCCTGTTTCCTGTACCATGGTTGGCTATATGAATGCCGCTACGTGAAGGTTCAGCGTCTATTTGTTTTTTTGTTTTTTTTTTTGAGTAGTCTTGCTTCTTGTTCTTCACACGGTTTTAATGAGTTAACTAATTGGGGGCTGTTCGTTTCGAGGCTGGGGTCTCGTGGGTTTTTCTTGCTTTTATCGTGTGTTTTACCGGTTAAAAGGTTTGATATATTGTAGAGTTTTAACGTTGTACTTAGGATGTGGCTGTTGGTACTAGCGGCCTTGTGCGTTTCTGTTGTTTATGTGTACATGCACATTTACGAGATAATACTCGGACAAGACGATGATGATATCTTCGCCAACAAAGAAAGTTTGATTTAATTGTGCAGTTTTTGCTATCCTTTGTTCCTGGAAGAGAATGCTGTTGGAGACAAAATCATGTGTATTATTTTATTTTTTGTAAAAAAATTGTAAACGCTTTTGTATGTGGTGCAAATCCAGGACACGTGCGAAGGGGCTGACTTGACCATTTTTTATTTGTTTAGCTGTAGAACAAAAGCTTGCGATGCGAACTTAGAGTTAAGGGTAACTTTTTTGTACACTTCAGCACACGTGGGCCGTGGGCTGACTCAAGTTTCGGTAACCGTGGCGTTACAGCGTCACAATAATAAAATCTTTAGGTACTGCGTTTTGAGCGATGCCGTCTTTTGCGCTAGAATAATAGCGTAAATTTGTTTGTGCTGCCCTATTATAGTTAGTGTTGGCACACTAGTCTACAACAAAAGGCCGGTCGCACGCAGTTTTACAGAACAAACCCCTGAAATATTAGGAACGGTCTCACCAAGTTAAGGTGCGATGAGTCAGTCGTGTGACCGTGTCACTCGTCCTCAGGCAGCCAGTCTTCACTGCAGGCTGAAGTGCATTTACGTCACTTTTGATCCCTTGTTTTATATTACTACCCAATATAACAGATTGCGATGCGACACAGACGGAGACACAAAAAAAAAACCACAATTAACAACAGAGCATCTGCAGCGCGCGAGCAGACGCGACCGTTCCCGATGGCGGCCCAACTTGAACTCGTAAAGTTCTGTTTAAATTAGGCATGCAAAAATGTACAATAACTTATTAAGAAATGTAATGTAATGCACCGATCCCAGCGTGGCTTGACCAGACTCGATAAATCGAATGAACCCCAAGATTCGCACTAGCCCCTGGAGCCTCATGCTTCATGGTGTTACAGAGGCCATTGCATTTCAAGAAGTAGACCGGGGGGCGCGGTAATGGTCAGGTAGACGTGCCCTTAGGATAGGAAAGGATTGCGAGCCTACCGGATATGCATCCTTGAGTAAGCATTGGACTAGTGGAGAGACGGGTGGTATTTATTGATAGGAGAGCATCTTTTCACGACGTCACCGGCATGTTGATTCAGATAGAGCTTCTTGGGTACGTTCAATTGTTTTATTAGCTCTTTTCTATGCCGTTGCTTCGCTATGTTCTGCGTTGTTGTTTTCATAGTCGTCTTCTGAGTTCTCGCTGCTATCAGTTTCTGGTTTCTTGTAGATATCACTAGCGGCTTTCTTTATCTTGTTTTTGTCTCCAGCCATGCCCTTCCAAAACGGGATTCCCATGTCGAAGTATTTCATGTCCTGTTTTAGGTTGTCGTTCCATGTGTATATCGGTCGTCCGACTTTCTTAGCTTTAGCCTTATGCTGCATTGCTGCATGCAATAGGTGTGGTTTATCCCGTCTGAAGACGTGTGCTAAGTAGCACATCCTGTGGTTCTTGATGCGTTTTGTTACGGTTTTTCCGTGTAAGATTTGGTGCATTTTCTTAGTTTTGGTTTATTCCTGGCGTGGTTAATGAAGTCTCTCATGATAACTCGTTCATATCTTCTGAGTCTTGATCTGTTGTTGTCTTGTTGTTTGTTGTTCTGAGGGTCGATACTTTTAACCCATAAATCATACAAGGTATGATAACCATTCTGTACATGAGTCTAGCTAACTTCCAGTCCATCTTTGAGTTTAGTATGAATGGTAGTATGATTTGGCGTGTTGACATCGTTTTCTAATGGTGCTTTTTCTGTTTAATGTGGATGTTATGTATGTGCCTAGGTATTTGATTACGTCCACTGTTGGTAAAGTTATTCCGTTGAGGGTCACGTTAGTCGATTGCTGTGATGTTATGGGGTCCTTAACTAATTTTTTTGTTTTTGTTTCGTTTATTTGGAGGCCTACGCTGTTTAGTAAGGGTTTAATGTGGTATAAGATCCGTTCTAGTCCTTCTAGATCATCTGTAATGAGGATAAGGTCGTCCGCAAATGATAATACCAGGGGGAGTGAAATTTCGCGGTCCTGATCTAATTTTATTAAATGGGTTTCGTCTTCAAGGGTTCTAAGGACTTCTTCGATTACCAATGTAAAAAGGCGAGGGTCAGGGGGCACCCTTATTTAACTCCTTTTCCTTTGACAATCTACCTGCTTTGCTGACCGCACCATTTGATGCATGTTCTTTCATTTAAGCATGCCTTTACTATCCTGTTGGTCATCGATTTGTTGGTTCGTTCCAATAATATATCTCTTAATGCCTTGAAATCAACGTTGTCAAAGGCTTTTTCTATGTCGAGGGCGGTACGTAAATTCGTTTACCTGCGCGCCATTCCTCTTCTAGAATACTTTTGAGCGTAAAAATGTGGTCATCTGTTGATCTATTGTTTAAGAACGCTGCTTGGTAATTCCCCAGCTCCGTTATTGTAACAATAACTTATTAAGAAAAACAAAACAACATATCAGAGAAATTAAACATGTCAAAAAAATAAAATACGAAATTAAAGAATTGAACCAAGCAATGTCAAATATTAAATTTAAAGTGTAATGTCATTTAAAAAAACCGGTCAAGTGCGAGTTGGACTCGCGCACCGAGGGTTCCGTACAAATCTGTGGGTATATAAGTAAAAGTTCAAAATTGTCAAAAATATTTTTTTTTATATGACGAAACTAAAAATTTTCGGTTTTCGTAATTTTTCCTATATCTGTACTATAAGACGTGACTTCGTACAAAATTTCAAGATTCTAAGTTCACGGGAAGTACCCTGTAGGTTTTGATTCCCGTGCGAGTTTCGAAAATTTGCGGAATTTTGCGGCCTAAATGGCTGTATCTTTTGATTGCGTTGACTTAGAAGGTTGATTTTTCTTTCTACAGCTTCCAGGGACAGTAGAACTAAGTATCATATAGAAATTTCAGTTTGATACCTCCACGTGTTCCTGAGAAAAACGGTCTTGACAGACGGACGGACGGACGGACGGACGGACGGACGGACGGACGGACAACAAAGTGATCTTATAAGGGTTCCGTTTTTTCCTTTAGAGGTACGGAACCCTAAAAATAATTCATTGAGTCGTACTTATCAAGTATAGGATGTATCTTTTTAAGCATTTGAATTGGAACTTTTTCATACTGCTGCCTAAGTACTCTTTAGGTACTTCACATAGGCACACACAGGCTTCACATAGATGTATATAACTAAGTCTATGTAAGCGGATCTTAATGAAACACAGAGCCCCAATTCTGTATGGTTAAAATGATTCCCCGCGGAATCTTACTACGTTCAAACTACGTCATTAACGTGTAAGGAATCAAAATGACATATTCTGTATGTTCCATAACAATTTGTCGATATTTATTAGCAGATGTTCTGTATGATCTAAGGAATTGACGTGGTTTCGAAGTAAGGAATCGTCAAGTGGTCATAGTGAATTAGGGCCCTGTTCTAATCAATCTGCCTAGCGTTGTCCCTATGTTGGCGCCGGCTTCTAGTCTAACCGAATGTAGCTGAATAACTGTATTTCACATGGAGCGACTTTCTATCTGACCTCCACAACCCAGTTACTGGGTAACGCGATACCCCTTGGTAAGACTGGTTGTCACACTTTAGGACTTCTTACAACACGTCAACGATCAAAATCCGTCGTCTGTCAAAGATTTATTTATTAACACCAATAACTAAGTACAACATCTTACTGTTACCCAAAACGATGTTATACACATATTAAACTATTTATATCCATAAAATACACTTACATAAAATTTAACAATGAACATAAAAACAAAAATTTAATAAAAATTACAACTATAGATGTACGCCTTCTTCAATGCACCTTTGTGCTCCTGATGCAAATTTTGGCAGGTCATCGAAAACATCTTCCGTCGGCATATTATTAATAATATGAGCGGCCCTTGACAAAGGGGCAAACTTTAATAAATTTGTCCTAGCCCATGGCACCTCTAACAAAGCGTGGCGGCGGCGCGCCCCCACATACCCATCTGGCACTCGCAGCCGTAGCGCCTCCAGTACATCTGGTGGTGCAGCCCGCGCAGCACCCTCGCCACGTACTTCACTAATGCGATGTCCCTCCTAACGGCCAGCTTAGTGTACCCGACCATGCCCATGCCAAGATCTATGAATGACAGCCGATACCAACGGCTGCACATGCTTTCCGAGTGACGCGACGGAGGGGTCTTGATATTTGATGGATGGACACCCATCACAAACTGACTGCGGCAAGCGATCATTTATCCACGAGCCCTTCCAACTACATTATTCTAATAACACTTCCCTACACGATAAAGCTAATGCACTTTGTAATAAGCTCTAGTTTCTACTATACGACAGCTTGTAAACTGCAATCTACTACTGGAAATGGAAACCAACCAGCTCTATAATTGCGTAACACCCTTGCAATGTCATTAGCTTCCATTTTGAATGTGCAACAACATTCATTGCGTTTATGTAGTTGTTAGCAAGACTGACGTTGTAGCATACGATGCAGTGAATAGCGAAATGAAAGCGACAATGAGTATGTTACTTATTAGGGTTGCTCGTCGGTCCAATACAATCAGTGTGGTTCTTTCTTGAAAAAAATACAACCGTACAATATATTTTGTTTGAAAAAAGTTTTTTCAACACACTTGCTCATAAAATGGCTCTAATTTCACCGCAATTAGGCACATAATGACACCTATTATCAAACTGTGACTTTTTCATTACTATTATTCACTAGTGAGTTTTAGCTTTTTTTTTTATTGGTTGAGTTGCTTTGTTCTTAAAAAGTTTCGATACAAAAAAGGTCGTGCTCAATAGTACAAATAAATTAATATACCTATTGCTTGCTCATTTCATGCAACTTCGTAATGAAATAGATAATTTCAACTTGTACGTTTTTAATAACTAAAACTTTCACTCAAATATAACTTTTGTTTTTTTCTGTTACAAAGAAAACTTTGAATTCCCCATTTTGTAAGTGGCTAAAGCCCTATCCGCGAAAAGCAAAAAAAAAAGAAACGTCATTCTTTTAGGCCACATTCCGAGTTACAATAATATCGATTTGACCGCGCTCACACACGACGTCCCGCGAATCGTCATGGATGACGTCATGACATGCGCCATCTTGTCAAAAATGACAGTTGTGCTGTTTTGGTTTAAGTCACATCAAATCTTTAGATAATTTAGATTTTTTTGAAATAGTGCTACTATCTAAGAAGAAAAAATGTGTTGTGTATACAAGTTTAATATGGTGAATATATGTTTTAACGTTGAGTGAACACTTATTTTTTAGTATTGTTTTCTTCACAAGTGTGTTGAAAAACGTCGTATGATACACGTGTATATTGATGATTACCGTCCTCGGCTCTCTTAAGACCCTCGCCTGACGGCTCGGGTCTCAATGGCGCCTCAGCGGTAATCACCAACGTTATACACTTGTACCATAATGTACTATTATTTTCCACTTTTTAGTTATTTCATCATCCTTGGGGTCAAAACAATGCATATGTATGCGATAGCAGCAATCGCGGTTGACTTGCTGTAATTTTTTGAAGAGTTCCGTTGTCTGTCTCCCAAACACATCATCAGATCTATATGAAATTTAAATGGGACCATTTCGGAATAAACCCCGTTCGAACAAAAACAGAATTTTGTAAATCGGTCTATCAATGACGGAGTTATGCCCAAACATACATTAAAAAAAATAGAAACGTCATTGATAACCTCCTTCTTTTTGAAGTCGGTTAAAAATATTCAGACTGTATATATCAACATGGTTGTCACATGATCTGACCAAGACTATGTCTGTACTTAGAAGAGACTGTTACCTCTGAGTTTGTTCCGGTATTTCTTCTCAGAGTAGTCGTAGACTCGTATTTTTATTTTTGACAAAAATGTAAAAGTGACAAACCTACATACAGAAATTAAACTGAATTATCATTTAAGGTTGACACCTTGATCATGCATTTATAGTGTTTCTAGGTGGTTACTAGCATCCCATCTCTCCTTAGCTATCTACTACCCGGATCAGTACTTCCAGAGATTACGTGTTTTTTTTGTGTTTTGGCTTCGCACGGTTTGTGCATTTAACCAGTGTCAAGTAATGAATCTTCAAAAAAAAATATTTTCGATCAAGTAAATGGCCCGTTATCAGGCACTAAGTTACAAAAAGTCATAGTCGTCCAAAGTCAGTCAAGTCAAAGTTATTGTAAAGCGGTAGTAACTTTACAAACCTATTAGGAGTTTTTGGGGGGAAACACGAAAAGTCCACGTTAGTCACTTGTTTTCACCTTCACTACACTTGTGCACTCACACGTAACTAAATTGAATAATTCACTACCAAAATAATAATTCACTACCAAAATTATACAATTTAATTCGCAATTTCACAAAATTTCATGAAAATGAAAATTCGTGCAACATGTTCCAACGCGATCCCGCCAAAAACCGAGATTACGTCATACAAACAAACAATTTACCTCTAGGTATACAGGGTAAATTTTTTACCAGTGCGTAAACTGTAACCATGAAGTCAGCATATCATTCTAGACCCCTAGCGTAGAAATTTTTCATCGGTTATACAGAAAAAATCAGCTGTTTCATAGAAAAGTGCAATACGTACGCTGTCAAAATGTATGTAACAGCTGTTTTTTTTTATAACCGACGAAAAGTGCTAATACTATAATTTGTCTCCGTAATACAGATAAGTAAGAAATTTTCACGCATAGCCGGATAATTAAATAACGTTTGATAATATTTCTCGACCAAAAATATTAATATGACATTATTTTAAACACGTTACAGCTAAATCATTTTTACCTAACTTCGTTTGGATCAGCTTCCAATCGAATTGGCTGCCGTGCCGGTTTTTATTTCGGCAACCAATTATCCCCCCAAATTGGGGGAGGCCTATGTCCAGCAGTGGACGTCTTCCGGCTAAAATGATGATGAACCAATTATCTGCAAATTACCTACTAATACCTGAAGAGTTTATCTAAGGAGTGTGGTTCGTGGCTAATTTTAACAGCCACATGGTTCAACAAGGTTTTATACAGCAAAGCTGGCCAAGGTCAGTCCGTGGATGGTTAAATGATAAATTATAAATTATTTTATTTTTGTAAGTAGGTTTGTACAAAAACTTTTACACGTCAATCATATTGTTTTAAACTAGATGACGTTTCCTATCTGACTACTCTAAGAAGAGAGGCCGAAAGAAACTTAGAGGTCAAACAGTCTCTTTTAAAGTCCAGAGATAATCTTGGTCAGATCATGTAAAGACCATGTGGATTGGTGTCTGAAATGGTCTTTTGAGGAAAGAACCACACAGATTGAGTGGACCTGTCCATTCAGTGCACGCATTTATCAGTAATCATGGAGCTCAACTTAGAACTTGAGGACCTCAACGATTTGACGAACAATACCAAAGAAAGGACTTTTGGGTAGGCCGCATAAAGTACTCTACTCAAACTGCCAGATTAACATTAAAAACTAACTGAAAAAGAGATAACACAAAACAAAAAAACAAAACATGACCCACATAGTCCTCATATTTAAAATAATTAAAACAATAATAATATTATACTTCTCAAAGTAAACATTCATGTCAAAACCATTTCACTATCCATTACATAATGGATAGTGAAATGTAAGTTACCAATACCCCTCTGTGCACAGAAAAGCACGTTAAGCAGTTAGTCGCTGCTGTCATTCGTAAATTTTTGTCAGTCGTAAAGCCCGAAAATCTATCAACTAGCCTCGCCACGAGAACCCAGTAACTGGGTCGTGGAGGTCAGATCCATGTAGCTGGATGCGGTTAGACTAGAAGCCGACCCCAAGAGAGTTGGGAAAATGCTCGACTGATGACCTGAAGAGCAAATCTGTCGCTTTATATTGGTTTCTTTGCTATGAAAAAAAAATACAAATACAGAAAAACTGTAGAAACTCACAAAAATACACGTGAAACGTCAAACACTAAACACTAAAAATACACGTGATGAAGACGATCTTCATCACGTATTTTCTTTTTCGAGTTCCAGATTTGCCCTTACTAACAAAAATGTATTTTTAATTAATTGCAAATAATAACGAACTCGATAAATGACTATGGAAAACAGAGAAAGGTCAAATTGCAAAAACAATTATTAAGATAATGATGACCATAAACACTTACTTATCTTGTGACCCATGAGATAGTGGTGGACCCATAAACTAGGGGAACAAAATATTGTGTGATGTTTTTAATTGAATTATAAATATTAATAAACTTATCTAGAAGTATTCAGGGTTATCAACATGGTTCTATAAGCCTTACCATAATGGTAACTGTTTTAAAAGAATGATTTTCTCGAAAGCGTACTTTTATGTATTTTTATCTTAATAAAGTATACCTGAATAATTTTACGTGACGATTTATTTAAAAAGGTACTATGTCTGACTTTTATGATACACATCACGCCAGTAATCCTCAAAAGGTTAAGCAGAGATCTAGCTGTAGAACGTTGTGACAGGGAATAACCTAATGCCATCAAACGTGCACAAACCCTAAGTCCAGCAGGCTTAGAACGAGCACCGATTTGTCGAGAGAAGAATAGACATGACTAATTATTAACAACTAAATTATGTACAATAGGAGAAGATAGCTATGTTTTTCTATAAATTATCACAGTTATGCGTTCTAAACGAATCATGATTTTGTAGATCTAATCGTATATATTTACTTTCTGGCCGTCGAGTAGAAAGTTTGTTGTCAGTGTGATTTTGACAGTTTGAGAAGAAATATTCTTCTGAAATAGTCAATAGTCAATACATTTATAAGGACCTAGCTAAAGATCGTTGGAAACGAAAAACAAAATGACAGATTGTAGAAGGATATTACGGTGCGCTGTCAAAAATGGAGAAACGAAATAGTCACTTTGTATTGTAACATCACTGTCTATTCTTTGTATAAAAAGAAAACGTCATGCTAAGCCTACTGGCTGCTACTGAGCAATTCCAGACGCAAAAACGAAATAACAGATTACGCAATCAAGAATCGAACCCAGGACTTCATGCTCAACAGTAGTGAGACAGCTTTATTTATTTTTACATGCATACATCAACTGACGCTTTTTTCTCATGACTCCCATGCGAAAACTACAACGCTACCCTGCTACGAACCTTAAATACTCCTTTGGTCTCGTTTACGATCATACATGTGCATGACACATTCTATTTCTATTCTATCGTAGAATATAAATCGCTTGTCTACATTTCTCGATACAAAACTGTCAACTGTCTACACGAAAACCACCTACCCACCTCCCTATTTTAAATTAATTGAATATTATTTTAAAAAAGGTGCTTAATTATAATTTAAAACTAAATATTATAAACTATTTTGTACGCCGAATATGGCAAAACATGTTGAACCAGCAATTTTAAACAAACCATCGACATGTGCTATTGTGTACGAATGTATCATATTACAAATGTTTATAGAAATAAATGCATCTTTATCTTACCGTCCCAATACGGTGTACAGTCACGAGCAATAATATGTATACACTTACCAACTTTTAAAAATAATTTTCTCCACTTTTACTAATTGTAATCTTATTTTATTATGAAAATAATATTTTGGAACCCACAATGTAATGAAATATCTAAGTTATCTGAAGGCTGCAATCGCTATTTAAAAGAAAATCGCTTTTGAATTTGAAGATGTGTTTACATGTTATTGCTCGTGACTGTACCTGACAACCGATCCTCCCAGAGACAGTGGGACGTGTCGCTCTGCAGTACTATACGGAATACCCTAGTAAATACGTCAACTAATACTGTTGAGCGTGCTCGTCTGCTGGCTGTGGGAGAATGGGAGTCAGGCTTGTGGCTTCAGGCACTCCCGTCATCATCGTTTCGGCTCTCTACGTGTCTCCGCTTGGAGCTGTCGACATTTTCGGACACCATGGCCTGTCCTGAGACAGAGAGGGCTGGGTCATTCTTCGGCCAAGGAATTAGCATTGCCATTCAACGTGGCAATGCTGCCAGTCTTCTGGGCACGTTTCCTGATGACAGCAATGCGGACGAATACTTCGACGCCTAAGTGTCCTTTTGTTTTTATTTGTTTAGTTATTTAGTTTACATTTTTGTGTTTAGCTTGTCTCCTTCAAAGTTCAGAAAAAGAAAAGATAATGTAAAACGAATAACATTTAATTTATTCACATAAACCTTTATAGTGATACAATATATTAACTTCAATATCTCTATAGTTAGTTTGTACAATATAATCTTTATCTTTAACGTCATTTTTGTGTACCCTTCCATCGGCAAAACGCTTCTCCACGGTTCTCGTGTTAAGCCTGCTTGTCACACACGCACGCTGGTTGCGATTACTACGCACCAGACCCTTCGGAAGAACATCACCAATAAGGTCACTAAATTATGTCCTCCTAGGGTGTCACCTCCCGGACAGTCGGTGACTAAAATACATATCCAAAGGCACCGACTTCCGAAATTTAACTTATTTTTCACTTTGTAATGTTTTGTCAGAAGTCGGTTGTTTTATTTTTGAAAAACTTTTAATTTTTCAAATTTTTTTCATTAAACAGAAATAATTATTAGTTTATAAAAAAAAACTCTCATTTTAAAAAGGTAATATGACAGCTTTTTATTTCACGTCTGTGGAAATAAAAATTCTATTAACAATAAAAATAACGAGTTCATTTTATTTGTCTAGACCCCACAGTTCATACCTCATTATTTTGTAAAGAGGTCTTTTATCCTCGTAATGGATGTGGGTCATAACACAGGGCTCTCTGGAAAACCTAATTTTATTCATACTACAAATGACCGCATATATATGCTGGCTCTCATATTTTTCCAACTTTATGGTATGAAATGTATTTATTTCTAACTTCTGTGTGTTTTTAGCATGGTTACCAAAAAAAATATTAGTTAAAAAGGCGGTGTACCTACTCATGACAACAAAAAATAATAATTTTAGTACAAATTTTACACACGAGCGCCTCTGCCGTTGCATATGCAGTCGACGAATGTGGACGGCTCTGCCGTTGACGCGTGCCGCTTATCACGAGCATTTCTGCCGTTGCGTCTGTCGTCGACGAGTGTGGATGGCTGCAGCTGCCCAGTAATGAGTGATGGAGATAACATTCTAGAAAGCCAAAACTTTTAAATCTGATATTGCACTTAATTATATCAAATCTCAAATATTAGCGCAACTAACAATAGTTTGCATAATTGCTAAGTAGACCGTAATGAATGCATAATGCTTTAAAAATATTTTAATGAGCTATCAAGGAAGACGGACCGGCCGTTATCCGGAGCAAGCCCTGAGATCTCCTACTTTTCTTAATGAGCAGACTCCTGACGCCGCAGAGCCATTTCGGCTATTTGAATTAATAGAATGAGATGAGACAGTCTATCAAACTGCTTGCTGGGATGGCAATTAGTGAAATTACAATTCGCATTTAGATGATGAAATTTCGTGATGTGAATTATAATTATTGGTTTGATTCTAATTATCTACATAATTGTAGTTAATACTAGGTATTACGCTCCAAAATGGAATGACACCATAAATTTAAAAAAATGGTGATTTGTTGATAGGCTGGCCATAGAGATCTACGTTTTGGAATGGGCACCTAGCTTCAACTTCGTTTTTTTTTTTTGACAATTCAAAAGTGCCTGTAACAGGTTTAATTGAAATAAATGCTTTGAGTTTGAGTTTGAGCAGTTTTATCAGAAGTATGATTGTCTGTTTTTAATTACCAACCATCTAAAATATAAACTAAGTCGTTATGCTAAATTTTAGTTTTTCTACAAATGCCATAATAGATTTTTGATCAGTGTATAACAGACATAACATTTTTCAAACTAAATCGAAATCTTAGAAATGTATTTGTTCAAGATTCGTATCCCGCAAAAGAAGTAGACAAAAAATACCCTTCTGTGTAAAATTCCATTTTACTCGTATCTCCTAATCAAGAACTCTGAATTCTGAATTCTCAAGTCTCGATTTCAATTGGACCGGTCCTTCCCTATAAAAGGATAACAAGGTTACAGCCAGTTTCAATGTAAAAGCAAATCGAATATTGGGTTACTGCCGTGGGGCCTTCCTAATGGTCCCATCGAACACTTAGGTCCCATACATAATTGGGATAAAAGGATTTCCCCTCACCACAATGACTTGTCACGTCATATCTTCGTTGATTCTCTATACATTAGCCTAAAATCTTACATTCTTTGTGTGTATTTTCTTGTGTCTGCGTTTTATTAATGAAGGTAATTAGAGACATTATAAGGGACTTACTACCTACCTACTTACTTGAGTTCATACTGTTTTCTTTGGAAGCAGGTAAACATAACTTGGGATGTTTAAAAGTTTGCGGTTTGGTGTGAATTAGGTCAGTCGATAAGGAACGAAGATTCGTTGTCTTCAAAAACTGGGCCAACGATCTTTACACATCATCTCATAATTAAAAAACCCCCGACCCGACCGGTTTTTAAATTTTTTAATTTAATTTTTATTTCGTGCTTTTAAACTTAATTAAAATTAAAATTCATTTATTTCAGGTACAAAACCCACAACGAAAACGTCATTGAAAACATCTTTAAAATTTAATTTATTGAATAAAAGATACACAAAATTAAATACAATATAAATACAACAATAACACAGAAATTAAATACAATATAAAAACAACAATAACACACAAATTAAATAAATTAAATTGAAATTCATCATACATATTCATTACAGAAGTCTCTTACGAGCGACACTTTAAGTAACTTGCCTGTCACAGCAGTGTCGCATGTAAGGACAGTCCAACCTACTTGCTACCATACTCAGAACGGCATTGGAGCTGGCCCGCACTCTGCGCACAAGAGACGCGCAGCACTTCCGCATGGTAGCATGAAAACAGTCCGTGCGCGCCCATGCGAACATACCTGAACCGCTGCGCTCTAGCGAGGCAGACCCAAAACCGCTCTAAAAGCGTTGTTAAATTGAATGCGGAGGGTGTTGTAGCTTTTCTGCGTGTAATTGGCCCACAGGCTGCAGGTGTACATGGACGTGCAATATGCTCTGAAAAGAGTTATTTTAACGCCGTCCGAGCAACGCGCGAACCTGCGGGCCAGTATATTAGCTCTTTTAGATAAAGCCCTCCGCTCCCGTTCCAAGTCAGCATGATCCCTGAGGTCAGCCGTGACTATATGCCCTGATTCACCTTCACTGATTCACCCTGTCTAAGGGTACATTATTTAGACGTATAGGTGGTACATAATCGGGGCATATAGCACCACCAGCCTCAAAGACCATGTATTGACTTTTCTTAATATTATAAACAAGTCCATGTTTAACCGCGTAATCCTCACACGTCGCTATCAACTTCCTTAAGCCACAAATCGATGCGCTCAGCAGCACCATATCGTCAGCATAGCTTAAATTGTTGACACACACGTCATCTACATGACAGCCGACGTGCTGATTGCTCAGCGCGACGATCAGCGCGTCCATGTAAAGGTTGAATAACGAGGGTGAGGTCAGTCCGCCCTGCCTAACACCGCATTGCAACCGATAAGGCTCCGACACTGCCCCCGACTATCTGACGCTGTTGACCTGGTGCGTGTACCAATATTTGAAAATGGTAACAAGTTCTGGTGGTAGGTTGATACTCTCAAGTTTTTTCCACAAGAGATCATACGCCACCAAATCAAAGGCCCTGGAAAAGTCGAGAAATCATGCGTATACCGGGGTTTTACGGTCATTATAGTATTTGACGGTATGCTTAAGACACAGTATGGCACTTTCCGTTGATAATCGGGGTCTAAATCCAAACTGATTATCGTGCAGAGATATACTCGAATATTTACTTAACTGTGTATTAAGCAAACCGTCAAACACCTTCGCTGTAACTGTAGCTAGAGAAATGGGCCTATAGTTGCTTTTATCAGCCAAGTCACCGGTTTAATCTTTAACTATAGGCACAACCACAGTTTTCATGAGATCCGGCGGAAGATAAGAATGGCTCACGCACAGCGAGTAGAACATTGCTAATACTCTGTTTATATGTGAGCCCGCGTGAACCAGGTGTTCAATGGATAGAGAATCATGACCTGGACACTTGCCTTTTGTCATACTCTTAATGGTTATGGCAACATCCTTGGCACTAAACCTCACCCCCACTATCCCTTCAGGTAACTCACCATTGAAAACCCCCACACGCCTGACCCAAAGGTGACTGAACAGAAAATTGACTCTTAAAGATTTCAGCAATGCCTTTACAATCACTCACCCCATCGACACTCACCGGAAGTCCAGGTTTGACGTTAACTTTGTTGGTGTTTTTCCAAAACCCTCGAAAATCACCTTTGGCGTGCTTTTCCGCCAGACTGTCCATTTTAATCTGGGCTTGATTATCTTGACACCATTTTAAATGAGATTTAAAAACTCTTCTGCTGGCACACATTTCATCGTACATAAGGCCAGCTTTGGGTTTACCGCACGATACCCACTCCGTATACTTCATTCTAGCCTTCCGATGAGCCTCGCTGACGTGTTTGTTCCAACCCACTATGCATGTCCCACTCTTATTCCTCCTAAGTCCCACTCGACCTGCCACGGACGCAGCACGAAGGGCGGACACAATGTCAGAGTACATCCCATCAAGAATACGATGGTGATAGGGGTCATTGCAATACAAATCAGCACAATTTATACACTCGATAGGAAAGTCAACTAACCTTAAACGTTTATGACACTCTGTAGTATATTTAGCGATCTGTTCTGTACTTCTAGTGCCCTACGTTACAGACGTTAATGTCTCACTCGCTTCAATCTACGCATCGTTGCGTATTTTTCCCACAGTGAAGTTTGTTACTAATTTATCCTCATTCCTCGTCCTGGTCACTATTTATCTATAATCTATTCATTGAGACCTTTTCAATGAGCCCAAACACGATACTTTTGCTGTTTGTTGGTGACTAACTTGGGCATCCTGGAAATTCCAGGTGTTGCTCCAGCATATCAAGGTTACTTTGTTCGTCTAATATCATTGAAGTAATAGAATACCAAATTTCGAGTTGATCAGACCCGTGGAAGATGCTCAAATCCCTTCACCAACCAGAAAAGAGCTGATAATCTTCAAACGGCTGGACCGATTTTGATGAAACATGTCTAAGAACACTCCCGACTAATACACCTTTCAAACAAAAAAAAAACAAAATCAAAATCGGTTCATCCGTTCGGGAGCTACGTTGCCTCAGACAGACACACACACACACACAGACACGTCAAACTTATAACGTCGTTTTTGCGTCGGGGGTTAAAAATGAATAGAGTGTGATTTCAAGAGGCATCTCTTTACTACTTTATGAACGACTTACTGCAACGACCAATTAATTTGCTAAATACAGTGATCTTGGCAATGACGTATGAGGAGCAGGGTGTAAAGTTCACTCATACTCTATGGAAAAGGACCGACCAGACGGGTGTTGTGTCTGGTGGGCAACTGCCCGACGATGTCGGGATGTTGTATATACGGTGACTGGTAATTAGTGACCGATATTTAAACACATGATTGTACTCATCATTATGAACAACTTTTACTATGGGACCAAACCCGAAATCGCGAAAAAAATCTGCTGTTCCCTACATTTTGACGAGTTACGCGAACATAAATGTAGGGAATAGCTGATTTTTTAATTCGCGGTTTCAAGTTTGGTCCCATAGTAAAAGTTTTTCATAATGATGAGTACAATCATGTGTCTAAATGTCGGTCACTAATTACCAGTCACGCTATATATATCAGTCGCGTGGTAAACTCTGATTTCTCGATGCAGGATTTGTGTCATGTCAGGTATTTGATTTGTAGTTCACAAATGGTGTTGTAGATGCCGCCACAACCTCGTAATATTGTAGGTCGATTTACGATGAAGTTCATCAGTAGACGATCACAGCGATTTAAAATCTATGACCTCAATCGGAGTCTCTGTCTGTCAACAAACCACTGTAATCTGCAAGATACATTCGATACGAAATCGAATCGTCAGTTGTTCATCCTTCACGAATACCCAATATTTCGTTTCCACGGCCTCCTTACGCAGCGTAACGTTTCCATCTACACTGATTAATAGATAATCTGGCTACACAATCGTGTGGAACTTGTAGCTAAGTAATAACAGCCACACGCGTCGATCGATCAAGTTAAGCTCCGCTTGGAGCGGTTGGTCCGTGGATGGGTGATCATTTTTACATACCAAGACCCCTCCGCGCCTCGGAAAGCACGTTAAGCCGTTGGTCCCGGCTGTCATTCGTGGAGCTTCCAAAGTCGTTACGGGTTGTCAGAAGCTCGAAACTCTCACAACCAGTCTTACCAAGGGGTATTATCGTACACTGAGAAAAATTTCCTCTGCCGCACTACGTAAAATAAGGACAAAAATCGACCACAATGACGTGTGTAACCCGCTCCATTACGCGTAAGTAGCCAGTCATACGTAGTCGGCATACTGACGCTCATCATGGAGCGGGTTACGTAATTTACTCGTGGTCGATTTTTGTACGTACGTACGTAGCCCGACATCCGGCTACGTAATACGTAGTGCGCAAGTCGCACTGAATACTCCTGAAACTACGATTGCAACACCCGTATACTATTGTTGCGAGCACAGTAGAACACGGTGAACCTTACGTGTGTACCATGGCGGCTTACGTACGATACTGTAGCGGGCACGTTAAATAATGATGAGCCATATCTGTGCACCGCGACGGCATACGTACGATACTGTGGCGGACACAGTAAAGCACGGTGAGCTGTACGTGTGTACCACGGCGGCATACGTACGATACTGTGACGGACACAGTAAAGCACGTTGAGCCGTACGTGTGTACCACGGCGGCATACGTACGATACTGTGACGGACACAGTAAAGCACGGTGAGTCATACGTGTGTACCACGGCGGCATACGTACGATACTGTGGCGGACACAGTAAAGCACGGTGAGCCATACGTGTGTACCACGGCGGCATACGTACGATACTGTGGCAGACACAGTAAAGCACGGTGAGCCGTACGTGTGTACCACGGCGGCATACGTACGATACTGTGGCAGACACGGTAAAGCACGGTGAGCCGTACGTGTGTACCACGGCGGCATACGAACGATACTGTGGCGGACACAGTAAAGCACGGTGAGCCGTACGTGTGTACCATGGCGGCATACGTACGATACTGTGGCGGACACAGTAAAGCACGGTGAGCCGTACGTGTGTACCACGGCGGCATACGTACGATACTGTGGCGGACACAGTAAAGCACGGTGAGCCGTACGTGTGTACCACGGCGGCATACGTACGATACTGTGGCGGACACAGTAAAGCACGGTGAGCCGTACGTGTGTACCACGGCGGCATACGTACGATACTGTGGCGGACGCAGTAAAGCACGGTGAGCCGTACGTGTGTACCACGGCGGCATACGTACGATACTGTGGCGGACACAGTAAAGCACGGTGAGCCGTACGTGTGTACCACGGCGGCATACGTACGATACTGTGGCGGACACAGTAAAGCACGGTGAGCCGTACGTGTGTACCACGGCGGCATACGTACGATACTGTGGCGGACACAGTAAAGCACGGTGAGCCGTACGTGTGTACCACGGCGGCATACGTACGATACTGTGGCGGACACAGTAAAGCACGGTGAGCCATACGTGTGTACCACGGCGGCATACGTACGATACTGTGGCGGATGCAGTAAATCATGGTGAGACATACGTGTACACCACGGCGGCATACTTACGATACTATAGCGGACACGGTGAATCATGGTGCGCCATACGTGTACACCATGGCGGCATACTTACGATACCATGGCGGACACGGTGAATCATGGTGCGCCATACGTGTACACCATGGCGGCATACTTACGATACTATGGCGGACACGGTGAATCATAGTGCGCCATACGTGTGCAGCGTGGCAGCATACGTAGGATACTGTGGCAGGCACAGTAAAGCATGATGTGTCAGACGTATTAACTGTCGTAGTAGAGGTAAGGTACCGTTGCCGGTACAGTAAGGCATGATGAACCGTGCGTATGTACCACGGCAGTGGACGTACGATACTGGTGCGGGACCAGTAAAGCACGGTGAACCATACTTATGTACCACGCTAGCGTACGTACGATACTGCTGCGGGTATAGTAAGGCATGGTGCACTATACTGTGTTACGTATGGCACACCATGCCTTACGATACTCGCACCTGTATTTTCCTTATGCTGGCGCATGGTACATACAAAGGTGTTCAGATACTTATTTTGAATATTAAACACTCAAATCAATGAAATTTTGTAGACATGATCGAGAAACTAATATCTAGGTCTGTGGTTTATTACATTTTCGTAAAAATGTATAGTTTAAATATTGCAGGGAGTTGCAATATTTTAAACTATACATTTTTACGAAAATGTAATAAACCACAGACCTAGCTAGATATTAGTTTCTCGATCGTGTGTACAAAATTTCATTGACTTTGATTGGTTAATATATAATAATATCTGAACACCTTTGTATGTACGGCCAGCGTCATAAAAATATATACGTTAACAAGAGCTCAAAAATATCTACACGCCTCTATGTCACTGACAATAAGGTTGGTGTTTACATATTTTGACTCGATGGCTGTATATATTTATATATTAATGACGTTGACTGTAACCATGCCAGCATAAGGAAAATACAGGTACAAGTATCGTAAGGCATGATGTGCAATACGTAACACGTAGTGCAATAGTGCACCATGCCTTATACCCGTAGCAGTATCGCATGTACTCGGGCGTGTAGATGGACGGGTATGGTGAATGGTATGGTGCCATATTGTCCCGCACTAGTAATCATACCTTTTATTTTTCTTCTCAGCATATATATTCGTCCACTGCTGGACATTTATGCTTCTCCCATGGTTTTTCTATGTCATCCTCGATGCGGCGTATCTGGTCGAGGTCGGCCCTGCCATCTTAGGAATGGCGGTCTGCCTACGCTTCGACTTCCCGTTCATACCTCTACTATAACAGTTAATAAGTTTTATACACATTATGCTTTGTAGTATAAGTAGTACAACCTGCACTGGTCACATAGATATCTACTTATAAATAATGGTGCGGGTACGGTAAAGAATGATGTATCATTATAAAGCTGACCAGATGTTTTAAAACCCGCGTGCGGTATTTTTCAGATTTAATTTCTTTTACTGGCAATAGTTAAGTATAAATATATCACAAAAGGTCGCGTCCTCATTGCAGGGTTTTTTTAAAACTCTGGTCAGGCTTTACCTACTGTTGTTGAATTTGTACGATATTAGTGCGGCTATTATTATTATTATGCAAAATAATTTTGTAGCAAACTTAACAGCTACACCGATATAGCACCAAATCGGACCTGTAAGTGAAAAGCATACACTAATTGGTAATTTAGATAAAATAATACTTCACGATACATATACATTTAGTGTAGGTACTACCTACACAGCAATGATACATCATTTTTTATTTTTTTAAACTTTTACAAGGTTATTAACAGAAGAAATTCTGAAGAAGTTCTGTTCTCAAACCCTGTACAAGTTTTATAACTTTACATGCTTAAAAGGAAATAGACATAAAAGATTCATATTATTTATTTTCAATCGTAAAATTGAGACATACAAAAAAACCACAAGCTTAATTAATCATACTATTCTAGAATTACATGGTAGTCAACTATGAACGAGGAATTTCACCGTCTGTCGGTTGTTGACAGGCGTCCACCATTGCAAGATTTAAGGCCTACTCAAATCTGACCGGTGTCCCGTACCGGTGGCGATAACGATATCCCGATGGGTATGCGATAACGCGCTGTTCAAAGGTGTTCCGCAACTGCTGCCGGTAATGCCATACAAAATACCGGTCGGGATATCGGTCAGGTTTGAGTAGGCCTTTACAAAACGTAATACGGAAAGGACGAGAGGATTGGCGATTAGATATTTATTAAAATATAAGGGCGTCAGTAGATATCCTATCTTATATAGATTTCGTCTGAATGTTTTAGGGCAATTATAAATACTTAATTAGGTATAACAACAGACAGTCCATTATCAACATGAACAATGTCTCAGATCTCCGGTATTTGTAGCACGAGCCGGAAGCGGGTAAGTAAGAGCAACCTAGGATTCCCGACCAAAGAATCACTAGTACGAGCCAGTCCACACGGCGCGTTGCGTCTCCGTTGCGTCGACGCAGCGCTGCCGTTGCGTCATTTTACATTTTGCGTTGCGTCGACGCAACGCGCCGTGTGGACTGGCTCTAAGGGTACCTTGGCATCAATGGAGTCCGCGTGGTCGTCGCTGGAAACCACACTGAGAAAAACGGGCTACTTAAAATTGGCAAATTTGTAATGTACTGGCAGCCAGATACGTATAATGTGCTTTTGACATGAAAATTATAAGAGCCATACTTATAATGAAACGACACCATGTTAAGTAAGTATGCGGCATAATGCTCTGTAAAGACAATGTAAACAAGTTACTTGTAATGAGGCCGCATCCTTAATACGTAAGCCGCATCATGAAATTACTGTGCCCGCATTATTAACGTTTACGTATGCGGTTTAATGATGCCGCATATGTATTAACAGAGCAGCATACGTAATTTACTTAACCCGCAACAGGAAAAATGTATGCGCTATACGAACGAAGATATACAGCCGCATTATTTCAGTATCTAGGCTCTTTACAACAGTAACTGGTTGCCAAATCATTGTACTGACTCCGACTCATTAAGTAATGGCCCCGGTTACGTACATAATGTACAAGCAGGGTAGGGGATATGCCGATACATTTTACGCACACTGGATAATTAATAATGTCTCCGCCTACATCATCAGTTATTACGTATCCTGGCTCATTTTACGAACTCCGTTTACTTACTGACTGTGTTCGGTGCATAGAATCTTTATGACGTCAGCCGCATCATGAAATTACTGTAGCGCACTCTTAAAATTTACGTATGCGGTTTATTGATTCCGCACAGAGCAGCATACGTAATTTACTTAACCCGTAACATAAAATATGTATGCGCTATACGTAAGTACGACGTTATACAGCCGCCTTATTTCAGTATCCAGGCTCTTTAAAACAGTAACTGGTTGCCAAATCATTGTACTGAATCCGTCTCATTAAGTAATGGTCCCGGTTACGTACATAATGTACGAGCAGGGTAGGGGATATGCCGATACATTTTACGCACACTGGATAATTAATAATGTCTCCGCCTACATCATCAGTTATTACGTATCCTGGTTCATTTTACGAACTCCGTTATTTGCTGACTGTGTTCGGTACATAGAATCTTTATGACGTCAGTCGCATCATGAAATTACTGTGGCCCAAAAACAAAAAAGTTGGCCGCCATATTGGATTTTTTAATATTTTCAACACTGCGTTATTTCCTTGTCAAAATAGTACCAAAACCGAGTTTCATTGAAATCGGCCCACAAACAAAAAAGTTGGCCGCCATATTGGATTTTTTAATATTTTCAACATTGCGTTATTACCTTGTCAAAATAGTATCAAAAACCGAGTTTCATCGAAATCGACCAAAAAACAAAAAAGTTGGCCGCCATATTGGATTTTTCAATATTTTCAACATTGCGTTATTTCCTAGTCAAAATAGTATAAAAAACCGAGTTTCATCGAAATCGGCCCAAAAACAAAAAAGTTGGTCGCCTTAATGGATTTTTAATATTTTCAACATTGCGTTGTTATTTCCTTGTCAAAATAGTACCAAAAACCGAGTTTCATTGAAATCGGCCCAAAACAAAAAAGTTGGCCCTGCCATAATGGATTTTTTTAATATTTTCAAATTCTAGATATTATTTTGCTTTTGATCGCGCGGCGGCGTAGTGTTGTGTCGAAGATATATTTGTTTTTGTTCGCGAACGAAATGTCTAACAACGGAAAATTAAAATAATTGTATAAGTATTTTTTGTGTTGATAACAATTTGTGTCATTATTCCCCTTAACATTGTATTCGCCTTAATAAAAGAAGCATTTTTAACCTTATACAATTTCATTCGAAACACGATTAACGAAATTTAAAACAAGGAACCGACAGACAAATGGAATTACGAAATCTAAGAGCCTGCGCGCATTGCCTTGCCTTTTTCTAACGCCTAATCTATGAAATATAGTGTCATAGAAGTGCGCGCATTGCCGTGAAATAAACGCATGCGGTAGAGTCACCGTTAGCCTCTCGCTGCAGCGGTGAATCTACGGCACATATTTTTGTATCGCATGGAGATCTAGGAAGCGCCGCGCACTGCCGTGAAAAAAACTTAGCCTAGGGCTGTCAAGGGATGTACGGTGTACCCAATACCGTTTGGGTACCCTTTTTACGCAATACCTAATAAGTATACACAGATAGTGACTCATATTGTAGTTTATAACGATAACATGTGCATAGAGTTGCCACCTTTTGTTTTGATCCACGATTTCTTAAATAACTAGATATTAAAAGTATTAAACATAATTGTAGTAGTTTGTTGTTACATAATTTGTATGGTAGTTTGATTTGGTATGTAGTTTTGTAAGTTATTCCAGAATACCTGCTGTAATACATAATTATTGTATGTCTACTCGGCAGGACATAGTGGAACTTAATTAAATTAAGTTCCACTATGTCCTGCCGAGATGATCAAACAATAAATTTTATTGTTTGATCATCTGTATAACCTATGCCCACAATAAAAAGATTTGATTTGATTTGAAGGATAATAGTATTTTTTCAAACAGTGGGAAAAATATAGTATTTTAGGGAAGTTCATGAAAATAAAAAGTAAACAAACATGTTAGGTTGCCATGCTGACGTGTCATGAATGAGTTTTGTTGCAAAATTACATAATTTCCGTTGCGGGTGCATTCCAGTCACAGTTTAATACAAAGAAGTGCGAAAATTTAACTAACAACAGTAATGTGATAGTAGTAAATAAAATACATCATAGCGAAGGAATTAAAAACAAAAAAAAAATGTAATCATCAAAGTTTTAATCAAATTAAATGTTAAAAGTCTCAAAGATACATTTATTTTCTACGTCAAGTAACATTAGTATTATCTAAAAACTAGTATTGTTAAGCTAATACAGCACTTCAGAAAAAGTGACTAGTGATTTTTGAGGAAGCTTGCCCTGAAAATAACTCATGACAATAAAGGTACCATATAACTCGATAGTCAAAGCATTCACGGGGATTCCCGAGTACCTAAGTAAAAAAGCAAACAATGGAATGTCGGTAAAACAGACATCGACCGAACGATCTACTCACTATGTCCACCATTAACGCCATCTAATAAATCGATTGACAATTAATTCCAGTCCGATAATAGTAGGTTTTACTGAAGCTAACTTAGTGTACGGACTACGTAGCAAAGAAGAATGCTTATTTTTGACCTGACTATGTATAGAAATGAAATAAATCTTAAAATATAGCTTATTGAATTGTATATTGATTACGCTTATCACAATGATAAAAGAAACGCAGGAAAAAAAGATTTTTTAACATTAATTTAAGCTAATTCTACGTCATGACATATCGTATTGACATATTTTGAACGCATCCAATCATTCTTTTTTTTTAAACGTTCCATTTTAAACATTGCTGGTTGACCATATTTAACTTCGTTTCGTAGTTTAATACTTATTTTACGTTTAATTTGATCAGTAACTATTTCTTTATTAGTCATGGGATAAATTAAATTATATAAAAATAACACAATAATTGAATTAAATTAATCATTCAGTGTTTCATTGAGTGTGCGCAAGTGAAATGGATTTTTTGACATTTAACAGTTCTGTGATTTGCATCGGCGGTCGGCGCCAGTGTTGCCATATATACGGATTTGTCCATATTTGTACGGATTTTGGAAGTCCAGTACGGATGAATCATGCTTACGGACTTTTATACGGATTTACGTACAGATGGACTCAACCTCAGCCAGATGCTGTACAGAGCATATTCCGAAGTTTTTTTCGTAGTATTCATTATAAATCATATTTTAGTCCTCTGTCGCAACTATTATTTTCATTTCATGGAAATATAACATAATAGAGCCGTAACACAAACATGAGATGTGGGGAATACCGTGCCATAGGTCGCGTTCGAAACCGTGTATCAAAGACAAAACCTTTAGAGCTATTGTCTTTGATTGAAAAGGACATTAAGTGTAGTTTGAAAACAATGGCTGGAAATGCAAAAAATCAGGCATAATTTAGCGCTTCAACTTAGATTGGTTGGCTGAATCTACTTTCAAGGTTTTGCTGAAACGTAGCAAGAAGGATTTTGCACGTTTGCATTATGTAAAAAGAAATTGAGTGACTTATCTATTGGACGCGGAGGTAAGACGAATATTTTTAAGTATGTACATGAACACGACTAAACATTGAAATTCAGTACCTATAACGTCCTAAAGATCTGTTACAGGTTTTTTTGCCAAAAAACAATGAAAAATGGTGAGATTTTACTGGTAATACGGATTTTTAAAATGAAAATATAGATTTCACGCCTCCTCCATATGGCAACACTGGTCGGCGCAGTCTTAGCATTGTTGACTTAGGGGCAGTTAGTTTCAAGGAATTAACAAAGTAAAAAGGATGTTTTATACCATAGTTAGGTAAATACTCCTATTTTAGACAAAACATCGAGCGTACCTAATTAATTAGTTCATGCACGTTTGTTTCATTATTTTTGGTACCTAACGCCAAATCCTAACCTAAAAAGAAACATTAATATTTTTTGGACTTCGTGGCGTTTAAATCGCCAAAATGACTATAAGACATTATTTTATAAACTTATATGAAGTATTTCTACTATATCATATAACTATACATATACTTTCATTATCAGGTTTTTAAATGTATGGAAGGTGGGCATTGTTCTTTTTTACTGAAGCTGACTTAGTATACGGACTACGTAGCAAACAAAACAGAGACACCATCATCTTAAATAAAAAACTTTAGATTTCGAGGCCTAAACTAAAAACTGAGAGAATTTACAAAAAACTGTAGATCTACAGTTAAAACTGTAGGGTTGGCTACACTGACCGCACGTTAGAATAAACGCACCGCGCTCCCCCGCAAGGCACTGCGCAGAGGCTCTAAAACAGGGAATCAGCCAAAAATTGGACATTATAGAATCGAACACTAGAATTTACCAGAAAGTGAAGAACTATTATAAAAAAAAAGACTTTGCATTTTGCCTTTGATTACAAAATGTGTTAATCAATAACATAAGATCAGGCTGCATGGGCTAGATTCCTTTGCCTTCCCGCAAGGGTAAAGAAAAAAAAAATAAAGAAACATCGCGAAGGTCACGAAACGCTACCAAATAAGGTAATGTGTTGCATCAGCCCGTGACGCCCCGCCCCCGGCGGCGCCAGAGGCGGGGGCGCCTCGCGGCAACGGCGCGGCAGTCAGCAGTCGCCTGAGAAAAACAGACCGAACAACACGAAGTCTGGCTGAATTATGATTAGTGATTTTGTGCTAAAACGCGTCGTAGCGTAGCCATCATGGAATTTATGGAAGAGATATTAAACGCCGGTTTATCTGAAATAATACCATTCCTTCAAGGTAAGCCAGTTTCTCGGTTTTATTTAGTCAAGATTTTTTGTTTTATTTAGATTATAAATTTTCTTAGATCTGTCGCACTTTGAAATAGTATGTTGCGTCATAACATAACCCCTCGTTTTCACTCATTGAGTTATTTTCACTCTCATCTTTGGTGGCATGTTTGAACTTGTCTGATAGCCTTTTACATATAATACTACTTACAAACAAGTTTAAAACCTTATTATTGCTTGTTGGATAAAGTTGTAAACTTTACTAATCGGTAACGGACAGCATTTTTTAACCGACGAAAAAAAAAGGAGGAGGTTCTCAATTCGACACGTATATTTTTTTATGTATGACCACTCATAACTTTTTATTGAGTGGTCCGATTTCAAAAATTCTTTTTTTATTGGAAAGAGTATATCTAAAAATCGGTCCCATTTAAATATGAAAAATTATATCTGCCCCTAAGGGTAGAAAAAAAGGAATTTATTGATAATTTTCCTACTGAATTTTCAATTGTGAACCGATTCTGTTGAAATTAACCAAACATTTATGATGTGTGATGACACCACAACATAACACGGATCTGATGATGGCGTCTCCATTATTAGATCAACTCCAGATCCCTGTTATGTTGTAGTGAAGTCAGTTCCAAGAGGTCCTCAACAGTGTACAGGTGGCGCCATACAAACTTTGGCGCCGACTCGAAATTAATGTGGAGCTTAGCTGGACTAAAACGTTAATTTTTTATTTTTTCCTTTTTTTATTTTTTCGTCGGTTCAATTTTTTGTTAAAAAGATTTTTTTTTTTTGTTGAAAACCAAGAGACCGCCCAAAAACCTGACTCTCCGACTGAACATGTAGGCAATTATAAGTAGGTAGGTACTTACCTACATAACAAGTTTTGTACATGTTTGTATTTGTATTTTTCAGACAATCTTATAACATCACTTGAAACTGCCATTCTGTTAAACGATGAAGATTTGAAAGAAATGATTCCAAAGATTGGCCCCAGAATAAAATTTAAAAATTGGCTACTACAACATCAAAAAGCGACCAGTGTCAATGTACGTACCTACTTGTTTATTGTACATCTTGTATTTAGCTAATAAAAATGTTTTCGATTTTTTCTCTTGGACCGATGCCGTATACTTTTAAATTATTTTTCTAGAACCTTGAAATTAGGAATGCTGGGCTAAACGACTCAACTCAAAACGCTGTACGGGACACTGATGTCAGTGATAATGCAAAAATCTCTACAGATTGTACTGCTGCAGCTAATAACACTGTGAGTTACTTATAATAATAAAATTACTCAGTTTGATAACAAAACGTATTTCGTCGGCCTAATTCGTTAACCTGCTAAGTCCATTTTTGTATAGTTTACAGTGATTGTAATACAATACTGACAGGCTGCCCCACCCTTTTTTGGTGCTCACTTAAATTTTTATTTTGTAGCTTAATTTGGTAGGTACTTTATGTTTGTGTTATGGACCAAAAGCATTGTTTACATAAGGCCATCGCTGGCTGCCAGTCTCACTGGCTTGAAAAATAGACGGGCACTTTATTCTCGCCAGCGTTGCTGGCTTGGCTTGCGATGGCCTCGTGTAAACCTTGCTTAAGATAAAATTGAAAATGCCCATCATTAAGATAGGACCGGGTACCTATTTAAGTTTGTAATCATTCTTAGATTACGTTTTGTTTTGTTTCAGGTATTGAAACTATTAAATGTAATGTTATTTTCTTTAGTAGATTGTATGAGTATTTAGAAGGCACTAGTCAAAGTTAGTGTGCTAGTAGAATATTCATAGTTTAGGTATATTGTTTAACCAGCAAAAATGTAAGTACATTAGGCATGGGTTCGATATATCAAAACGTAACTTATATCGGATATGTGTTTATTATCATACCATATCGATATCTAAATATACATAACCGTTTTCACAAAAACTTCATCGAGCTATGGCATATCCAAAGCGCAACAACGAGAACGAACTACGAATAATGTCGAATAAGTAATAACGAACAAAACGCAAACTTCACATAACGAGCGATATGACATCGACGGTTTTTATTCGCTTTGTCTCTGTCTTACCATTCAATGTTTTACTGGCGTAAAAGTGATGAAGCGAATATTACGTAACTTCGGCTAGTGATTGGTTATTTGGTTAATAATAGTGCGTGCGTAATATCTATATCCTAACGCGCTAGCAATAAGGTCTAGTTTCTATTTATTTAGTTACAACAAATATTCCATAAGTTAGCAACTTTCCGGCGGCTACTCGATATCAGGGAGAAATTCATTCTTTAAACTAACTAGTTTCGTTCGTTTCAGTTACTTGTGCAAATCGTACTACTGACATCGATATCTCAAAACGGTTTTCGATATCGATATGAAAACTGAATATCGGTTACATATCCGTTAGCAACTAAATACGAAAACGCCCATGTCTAAAGTACATCCGTATGTATAGTATTTATTTGGTACATTATTAAAACCCGTATTATTACAACTCGTATAGTTATGCAGGCCATACACCATCAATTCGATTGTACAATTGGCATGACACTGCCGATTGGATCCAATCGAATTGACCGTATGTGGCCGTGGATCGGCAGGCAGGACAGATCGAATTGGCGGAACAATCAAAATTCAATTATTTTGGCTGGATCATGCCGATTGGACCGTGTATGGCAGTGGGCGATCGATCGTATGATTTTTCTTAACCGACTTCAAAAAACAAGGAGGTTCTTAATTAGATTGTATATATTTGTTTTATCATTGTTTGCGCATATCTTCGATATTTATAGACCGATTTTTATGTTTTTTTTCTTTTTCTTTATTTGTCCGATTGGACAGTTAGAATTGATCGTGTGTGGTGTAGGTATATGGACGAACTGCAGATTGGATCCAATCAGCAGTATCATGCCAATTGAACGATCGAATTGGACGTGTATGGTCTGCATTACTAAGTAGTATATACCTATTTAGTATTCAATAGTATTTATCATTAGCTAGCTTAACTTGGTAACTGCGCGGCATTTAACCGACTTTAAAAAGGAGGACGTTCTCAATTCGTCGGAATCAGTTGGAGTGTTGCCTTTGGGGCCTATGGGAAAAAAGACTCAGAATCTTTTTAATTATTTTTTTTTGAAAAAAAAATCGTTTACCGATGCCTTTTTTTTTCTTTTTTTTTATTTAGGGCACATATAGTAACATGTTTAAACTTATAATTTTTTTTTCGTTAAATGCATATTTACTGAGAACTTATATCGATTTTCGATCATTGTCCCCATCAATTTATGTCATGGGCATGATGTGTCCCCGACTCACAGTTATTTAATTATTATCACGAGATATTTAATTATTAAAAAAAAGTAAAAAAATCTTCAAAGTTAAATTACTCGAAAAATATGCATTTTACGAAAAAGTGTAAAAAGCCTAAATTGTTTCTATGGGTATCCTCAATTAAATAAGAGCAAAAAAAGGAGGGACAATCGGTCACCGAAAAAAATTTTTTTTACAATTCTATTTTTTTTTTTTTTTGGTTTTATTTACTACTCATAGAGCTCCGAAGGCTGTTCTCCAACTGGACCATTTACTCATTAATTTATCAATTTGTTCAACAACTTTAAAAAGTTGGTATCAATAGTGTTTGTGTTTTACATACAGGAAAGTTTAGACGGCAGAGCAATACTCAAAGAGGGAAAAGGAGGCTTACTGACGGAGGGTTCCCGAAGGAAATTGAGCCAGCTGCTAATACACCACATACTAGAAAACAATTGTGCGAAGAAAATTTCCAGTGAAGAATTTTATAAACTAGCTACCGAAATTGTGGAAATATTTCACAAGGAACGCGTTGTAGTGTATTATTCTGCATATTTATCAGCTACAAATAAATTAGCTAAAAAAAATGCTAGCGGAAAGCTCTACGAGAGCTATATAGCTCGAAGGAGAAAGTTGCGAGAAAGTGGACAGTTGCCGGGAACTAGCCGTTCATCCTCGAAGTCGTCCAGATCATCGCTCAGATCCACGCCAACTATCACAGATGATGACATTTATAGCCTGGAATCTCTGGAAAGTGGTAAGCAAATAATCGCTAGTCACCTTTTTCGTGATTTAAATGTACTACGGGCGACTGTACTATGATGCCCTTCCTCTTGTTGACTCATCCCACTATACACATATAAATTACAGGTATTGTCTATGAAGAAACATTACTATGGCTGAAAAACAATGTCGATCCATGGAAATCTGTTGAAGAAAAGTGGGCAGAAACTGCAGATTACCGCCTAAATCGCATCCAATGTGGAAAAGGTGAAATAGCAGATTACTTCAAGGATTTCCCAGCCTTAAAACAATCACAAGGCTATACCTTGGTAAGCATAAACCGCAGCCGCTTATTTTTTACATAATCCTTGTGGTTTTTCTATAAATAACCACAAGGATTATGTAAAAAAAAAAACTTGTAGAATACTTGTCAAAACTGTCTCAAACATTATTTCGTTCAACTGTGTAGCCAGCAAGTATTTTTACAAGTATAAAACACATTTGCGTTTACAATGAAGTCTGTGACATGTATTAACTCGTCTGTGGCCCTAGTGTGAGTTTCTTTTAACTATCTCGACTTTACGCATCGATCGCGTTTTGCTCTCTGATTGGCCCTTCACCAAACGAGTGCCAATCGGAGCAAATCGGAGTGCCGAACGCGAAATTTCGATTGCCATGTAAAATTCATAATGTTAGTTCCCGTATCTGCCACGGTTCTTCTCTTTTCGCACAGACTCTAGTCACTTGCAACACTCGCGCGCTGCCGACATTGCAGAACGAGATATTGTGCAGGCACTAAAAGAGACAAGCTATTCTAGTTCTCGCTCAACAACCCAATAACCTATGTGGTAGCCATCCGGACCTTTCTCACCAGTGGAAATAACGTGGCGTACATTTATTGTATTCTTTTTTTCAGCTAATGAACGATTTCAGTCGTCTGTATCCGGGAAAGGAAAACAAATTATTTTCCTCTATCACCCTCAAAAATGAAGAAATTATAAAATATGCTTCATTAAAATTACGAAAAATTAGAGACCAAGATACGAGAACAAAAATAGCAAATATAATTGCACTGATTGACGGTAAGAAGTTTTGCTCAAATATTAGTTCTTATTATTAATCTTTAACTATGACGTGGAGTCTCAGAGGCCCCGGTTATTCTAGAAATCGCACAGATTTGTGACTTCCCCCTCCCCTTAGCACCGAGCCGCTCAGTTAGTGTATTGAAAAAATGACGTCCATAGTGTTTTTTTTTTAATTTTAGTAAAATTAAGTCTTAAAAATTAACCGAAACTTTTTTTTGTCTTTGAATACAGAAGATGAACCAGAGACATCTAGCAATGTTGCTTTGATGTTGCTGGCTTATGTCATCAACATTTCACCTGCACGGAAAATGAAAGGAAAGCCAGCGTGGAAGCCATCCAGAGCAGAAGTATGCGACGGCTATATATCGCAAGCTGCTTCTGAAGCCGACGTTACCAACAAGATCATTCAAAAAAAGGAGAACCTGCAGAGGCTAGGCCGCACAGTTCAACCCTACGTTATTTTTGTTGGCCTTACCGTTACTGAGGTAAAAGTAGCATATGTGGTAATAAATGACACATTGTATAGTTTCAACAAATTAGTAACAGCAGTAGACTGTGCATTTAAAATATTTCAATCGATAGGAGCTTGTTACCCGGAGGAAGCTGGAGACATATGGCTTTTTATTCAATTGGGTTTCTACGATATTAAAACTAAATTTGACAGGCCCACACAGGCTGTGAATAGTCTTTTAACTGATCTAGAGTTAATACTTTAAAAATGTTTACCTGTTACTATTGCAAAAAAGCCAGTGTGTCTCCGAATTTACTTATAACTCATGTGCGAACTTTCTGTAAATTAACGGTAGGATTTTCCGGATTTCGGTGTGGTGAACAAGGGTGTTATCGTCATTATATTTCCTCTGCATCTTTCAAAAAGCACTTAGTTAGAGAGCACCAGTCATCATTGTCAGTCTTGCCTCATCCAAATAGTAACAAACCGATTGATACAGATACAGAAGCCAATATCTCAAATTTACCTTCAACGTCAAGCAAAGAAACTTACGAAACGGCAAATACGATGGAATCTCTACCAACTCAAAGAGACGAAAACTCTCTTGGTCACCATGCTGCAAGTCTCGTTTCCACTCTATATGCTAACCCAATAATACCGCGTAAAGCCGTACAAGTTCTTGTAGAAAATCTTCAATTATTTCATTCTAAATCACAATGCATTATAGAGCGACAGTTTAATGATATGGTACCACCAGACCAAGATAATGTTCATGTTAAAAATGCTTTAAAAAAAATATTTAGCGCGTTCAGCGATGCGTTTGAGAATTTAGATTCGGAACACAAACGTTTAAAATATTTTAATGAAATAGGAACTTATTCTGAGCCCCTTGAAGTGGTTGTAGGTCAACGTAATGAGTCTAAAAAAACAGCGGCTGGTTTGTTATTAGTACAAGTAAATTGTACAATGCAGGTGATTCCGTTAAAAGAAAATTTAAAACTAATTTTTTCATCAAAAAATTTCATTAAGGATACTCTTGAATATTTGGACACAGTACAAAATGACTCTTTCGGTATTGAGAATATTGTTCAGGGTTCAGTATGGAAAAAAATGACAGAAAATTCTGTAGAGCATGATGCAATGATTTTACCATTAATAATCTACTTTGACGATTTTGAAATAGGCAATCCCTTAGGAAGCCACGCTGGGATTCATAAACTTGGAGCTATTTATGCCTCAGTACCATGTCTTCCACCTCACTACGTGTCGCTTTTGCAAAATATTTTATTATTGGCTCTTTTTCACTCATCAGACAGAACAAGCTTTGGAAACAACATAATTTTTCAAAAAGTTTTTGATGTTCTTAATGATTTAAGGAACAATGGTATTCATGTTGAAACTGATGTGTATACTGGCAAAATTAAGTTTTATGTTGCAGCTGTGACGGGAGATAATTTAGGATTGAATGCTATGTTAGGTTTTGTTGAAAGTTTTTCTGCAAATCGGCCATGTAGAATTTGTACTGCTAATAAAGAACAAATCAAAACACTGCTTTATGAAGATGACACGTTGTTGAGAAACAATGTCAATTATGAAAATGATTTACATTTAAATGACATTCATATGACTGGTCTTAAAGAAAAATGCTCGTGGCTTGCTTTAGATGGGTTTGACTTATTTCAAAACGTCGCCGTAGATGTTTTACATGACTATCTCGAGGGTGCTTGTCGATATGTGATGCCATTTGTGATACAGAATCTAGTGTGTACTCAGATGCTAATTTCTTTTGACAATTTAAAATCAAGAATACGGTATTTTAATTATGGACCTGATTCTACATCGACACCGTGCGATTCTGTAGCAAAAGAAGGCTCAACATTAAAGTTAAAATGTTCGGCTTCTGAAATGCTTACCCTTGTTCGATATTTTGGGCTGATTGTCGGATATAATGTCCCAGATGAAAACGAAGTTTGGTTCTTATACATCAAATTAAGACAATTGTTGGATAAACTTTTGAGTCATAGAATCCATGAAAATACTATTGATCAAGTAAAATTTTCAGTAGCTGAATTAAACGAGCTCTATCGAAAATTTGCTGAAACAGACTTAAAGCCAAAGTTTCATTTTCTTACACATTATCCAGAAATGTTAAAAAAATTTGGCCCACTTACCCAAATCTGGACGATGAGGTTTGAAGCCAAGCATCGTATATCTAAATTTGTGGCCAGAGCATCACACAACAGAGTAAATGTTTGTAAAACAATAGCTATTAAACATCAATTAATTTTAAACTATACTTTTCTTAAAAATGAAACTGTAAAGACGATCTCTTATGGCAAAAAGGCAAATATGACAGAAGCGCAAATTGAAAATGTAAGACAAAACTTTCATTCTCGAGGTATAATCGAAAATAATTGTTGGTACTCATTATCATGGGTGAAACTGTATGGTGTCCGATTTGAGCTGTCGTCAATTGTCATTCTAGATATTTCAGAATCTTCAGGCTTACCAAAGTTTGGTGAAATAAAAAATATTTATTTACTTGACAATGATGAAGTTACATTTGAGTGTGTTTCATTAGAGTGTATAGATTTTAATCAGCATTACTATGCGTATCAAGTGATGAGAACCAACGATTACCTATTACATAATTATAATACCCTTGTTTCGCCTGTACCGGCTACAATTACTATAATGTCAGATTTAAAACTTTATGTCACTGTTCGATGGACTTTAGAATAACAACGACCATTACACATCACATACGACGTACGTACCCTTGGGGTAGGACTTCCCATCATATTAGCACCAACCTTCTTCGTTTATTTTTCTCTCATCACACACTTACATGCATATGTAGTCAAACTCCGAAGTCCCGGCGCTCCTAGGTTTGCCTAGTCAAACCTCAGGTTTGACAAGAAGCCTTAGTCAAAGTCCAAAACTAAAGCGTGTTTTGGCCTTTGACAAAAGAATTTATGGTCAAACCTTGGAGAGACCAACTTGGGTAGTCAAACGCCGAAACTCAGTACGATCAAATCGGGGTTTGACTAGTCAGACTTAAATTAGGGACAGAATGGGTTATATAACCTAAATATGTATGAAAAACTTCATTCATTTCCGATGTTAGATTCAAAACTGCCTTACTCCTGTAGGTCACGTGGTCCTGCAGGTTAGAAATTTCGCAGCGGAGTAATTGCGATTTGATCAAATTGCGTTTCGGCGTTTGACTTTCCAAGTTAGTCTCTCCTAGGTTTGGCCATAAATGCGTTAGCCAAAGGTCGAAACACGCTATTAGTTTTGGACTTTGACTAAGCCTTCTTGTCAAACCTGAGGTTTGACTAGGCAAACCTTGGAGCGCCGGGACTTCGGGGTTTGACTATAACACATACAACACGTGCAAAAATTCAGAAACACACCCACCTGTGCGGATCTGTTGCCCGCAGGTGATACAGTTTACACATTTTACGTACCCATACCTTACATTATATACCGTTTTGCAAAAGCGTGAATACGGGCCCACCACCAATTTGTTTCTTTAACTTAACTTCAGGTTAAACATCAGCTGAGTTTCATTTGTTGTTTGTATTCTTTCATCGTATTGTCATTTATGCTTTTAAAATCAGTCAAATTTCGTAAAAGTAGAAAATATCGAAACTCGGTACTGATGTTTAACCTTCACCTAGGCCATGGGGTAGGGGTGCACCGCCCCTACTGCCAAAAGGTGGCTCTCGGATCGCTACCAAAACGGGGCGATCCCCACATTTTGTATTTTTTTTTTTTTGTAGAATACCGGTTATATCAGTTTAAAGTCGGGCCTTGCGACATAGGTTCCGCAACTAGTTAGGTTTATGCGTATGTATTAGCGTTCGTATGCGAACGAGCTTTAAGTTAAGTTTACCGTAGGCCTAGATGCATTTTACCTGATAACTGGGTTGTGGAGATCAGATAGGTAGACGCTCCATATAAAATCACACACCCGCCATTCTCTAGTAAGTCCCTTAGTCGCCTTCTACGACACCCACGGGAAGAAGTGGGATGGTGCTGTTCTTTTACGTCCGGCACCACACGGAACTATAATATACTGGTATTCAACTGCATTCGGTTAAACTGGAAGTCGACCTCAAAATGATTGGGAAAAGGTTAGGCAGATGAAGATTGCTACACAATCGTTAAAATAACAATACAAATCGATCATCATCACATGAGTAAAACCACCCATTTTGAAAATTAACTTTTGTCAAGTTATTTCTGTGGCCAAAATTAAACTTTCAAAGCATCACACTACAGCTTACATTATCTTCGTGCCCTACTTGTAAATATGAGCAAAATATGAGGCCGTTGTAAACATACATTTTTAATTAGCACGCCACATTAATGAGGAGTACGGCCTGTAATCGTATTTGTTGGCCCCGCCTATCCGGTTAACGGATGCCCGGAAAACGTATCAGCTGAAAAATTAAACAAGTTTTACGTTCAACATTTATAATTTAATGAGAGATCTTGTCAAAAGTATTTTTTTGTAAAAAGAAGCCTGAAAGTAACATGAAATAAATTGTTCAAATATTTACAAAAGGTTTTCTTGCTGAAACATGTTATTATTCTGTGTTTTTCGTACATTACAGCGATCTACTTAATGTTCTCATTTCTATAAAACTTGTAGACAAAGCTTACGTCAAAAAAGTTTCTGATTCCTATTCCCAAAAGGTACTAGTGATACCAAAGCGGTTCTCAAAATTTAGTTTATTGTTTACTTTGATCTTGTTTTATTTCACTACATTTTGTTTTTACTCTTCTTTAAACATTTGTGAGCCTACTAAAATTCATAGCATTTATTTCACAACTCAATAAAAAACCAATGTTAGTGTTTCATCATCATCATCATCATTTCAGCCGAAAGACGTCCACTGCTGGACATAGGCCTCCCCCAGGCTCCTCCACTTCGACCGGTCTTGTGCTTCCCACATCCAGCGGAAACCCGCGGCCTTCACAAGGTCATCGGTCCACCTTGTGGATGTAAGTGGTTAAATAATTTAATTTCAGATTTGGAACATTATTTTTCACGGGCGTTCAATAGGTAGCTGATGGATTCTGGATTAGCGACCGCGTATCGTAAGGCGTACCGTTGGAAGACCTCCCACCAAGGTGGACCGATAACCTTGTCAAGGCCGCAGGAATCCCCTGAATGCGGGAAGTACAAAAACGGTTTCGGCTGTTGTGAATTGTTTTGGAACAGAGTATATCTATTTTTTTCTTTTTGTAAAGAACTGTCAACACCGTTTTCTCGCATCCTTTATTTCTTATCTACCCCATGTTTATTTATTACAGGACTACCAAATTTATTACTGACCAGTCACATTTTGCGCGGACGTAAATTTATTAAGTAACAGCTTTTAATAGAGCTCATTAAATTTCGTGTGGCGGTTTGAGCCTGTTGTATAATTTACTGATTGATCGATGACTGTCATTGTTCGTGTATTAGTTCATTTAGGATTCGTGTTTGTTGTTGACAAGCAGGTCTGTTTTATTTTGATGAATGAATGTGCAATGTTCCAATGTTAACACAACTGTTATTTGCAGTGTAAATTACTGTTTATGCGCTTGTGTGCAGCTTTCGGGTGTCAGTATTAACTAAAATTCGAGTACGTATTTAGGTATTTGTTATGAATATTTCATGGATTTGGGACGCCTTTTATTCTTCGTAGAGTGTATTCCACAAGTTCATCAAGAATATAGGTAAGTATTTCTTATTTAATTTTTACAAGCAGCCAGTTTTAAACGACTACACATTATTATCTGTTGAAAAAACTTGGCTTTTCTTTCTCAAGAATTATCAACAATATTTATATTTACAACAGTACGCTATTTCCGCACCCTTAAGGAACAAACATAATTTCAAACATTACTTCCGCTGCATTAAGAACGATAACGTCACAACACATTAAATACAAACACGAACCAGATAATTAAGTCGTCCGCAAACGAAATCAGTCCGGAGTACCTACCGCGGAGCAAATTGCTTAGAATTACCGACGATGCCGACGCCGCCGACTCGACGCGAAAAATGACGTAAACTCCACAATATTACCCTACAACACCAAGATAACCTCGCAATTAGAGCCTCCACTTAATAAATATTCGACCCACGTCGGCTTATTGTTGTTGCTGTGTTATAATGCTTTTATTTTCCATGAATTTATGTGGAACGCGTATTTTTGGACCAAATTGAATGTAATAAAAAATAATATACGCTTTTTTGCGGGATATTAGCGGAGGTAAGCGTCCTTCTTCTCCCTGTGTTATCAGATTTGATAATTCAATAATAAAATGTAATTTTAATGCTTTCTCGCCTGTAGCTGATGAAAAAAGTTGCTTTAGAATAAGAAGTTGCTTTATTGCATTTTAGTAACGTATTTTTTGTGTAGATATATCTATGTGTTGGGTACGTTAAATGTAGGTACAGACGCCAGCACATCAAGCTATCTCAATCTGTCAAAATTCTTTGATGGAGTTTCAACTTTATTTGTAAAACCATGTGGTTCATGTTCAATTGGGAAAAGTTAACAGTTTGGGGTAGCTTGATGTAACACGCTGAACTATGTAAAACGTATGCTTTTTACTTTGATAAAGTTTACGATATTTGGCAATATATGGGTAGTAGGAAAGTACTTAACGCCTATCGTGCTATTAAATCGTAATCTTTATTTATATCGATGTCATTCAATGCAGAATGCTCTTATTTTCTTATTGCTTTTGAATCACACAAACTCCATGCTTTGGATAAAAAAACACTGATTTGAGTGCATTTTTACTAACAATACGATACTAAGCCTGGTGATACTTTATCACGAATTTATTCGTACCATTTGCAGGGTGTGGCATAAATAGTATTCCAACGAGCACCGTAAATACATATATGAGGCCACACGCTGTATCATCATCATCATCATTTCAGCCGAAAGACGTCTACTGCTGGACATACTCGTAGGCCTCCCCCAGGCTCCTCCATTTCCGACCGGTCTTGTGCTTCCCACATCCAGCGGATACCCGCGTCCTTCAATTTTTGGGGGGTTTTGCGATAATCGCCACGCTTGGCAGGCGGGTTGGCGATCGCAGTATGGTGGTAAAATGCATAGAGATCGCTGCTGCCCATTCTCTAGTAAGTCCCTCGGTCGCCTTCTACGACACCGAAAGTTAACACGGTCGTTAAGTTTTCTTAAATTTACTAATGTTACGCGCAATTTACTTATTTTTGTCTTTCAACAGAACTTTCTCCTGACATTAACAAATACAACAAAAAAGAATTAGCAAAATTGGTCCGGCTGTTCACGTGTGATGCCATGACCAAGGGATATAGGGATTCATTTTTCTATGTAAGATTATATTGATTGCCATAAATCGGGCAAATCTGTAATGCTGAAGTCTAAGTTTCAATGTATGGTTAAACCATTAGTTCTATGTATGTTCTCCTGATGTAATCGACGTAGGTACGTCTCATACTAGGGGTATGCTCACGATGCATCTACTATGTAATACGCTCATGCTTGCCATAGTTTTCAAGTATTTGTTCTATATTCTAGCAAGTCTAGCAGTTTAAGAGGATCATATCTTGCTATATTAAGTAACAATATACAGCGTGTGTCCCGTATGTGTCGTCGGGCGTAAAATAATAGCACCATCCCATTTCTTCCCGTGGGTGTCGTAGAAGGCTACTAAGGGAATTATTAGATAATGGGCAGCAGCGTTCTCTATACATTTTACCACCACACTGCGATCACCAACCCCCCTGCCAAGCGTGGCGATTATGGCAAAACCCCCTTTTGGGGTGGCTTATGTCCAGCAGTGAACGTCTTTCGGCTAAAATGATAATGATGATGATGATATGAAAGTATTACATTTTTCTTAGTATTTTAATTCTATACAAATATTACTAAAACAAAATGGAAAATAATTTGTATTAAAAAAGAAACCTCCTCGTGAATGTTAAACATATTGACTAAAACAATACAGTAATTATAATAAAATGTTTTTACAAAATAAATACAAAAAGTAAGTGATGGACTTGTGTGTACGTGTCCGCAATCACACTCAGGATGCTCTTGCTACCCACACGCAATCTATGCAACAGAGACGCCGCTTTCTTGCGTTAATTTGCCGCGAAAGCATCTGTACGTACCTCCATGAACATGGCGGACGCGCTGCAAATCGAAGGGCGCCTCGGCAGCATCCTGTATCATCATCATCATTTCAGGCGAAAGACGTCCACTGCTGGACATAGGCCTCCCCCAGGCCTCTCGTCATTTTTGGGAAGTTTTGCCATAATCGCCACGCTTGGCAGGCGGGTTGGCGTACGCAGTGTGGTGGTAAAATGCATAGACAACGCTGCTGCCCATTCTCTGGTCAGTCCCTTAGTCACCGTCTTCGGCACTCACGGGAAGAAATGGGATGGTGCTATTCTTTTTACGTAAGGCACCATACGGAACGCACCTGTATGCGCTATTCTATTAAACACAGTATCTTTTGAGTTTGAGGAATGCTATGATCACTATTCCTGCTCACCATTTGCTTAGAGTTACTACTCATTGATAAATATAATGTGTTCTGCTTCTGTTGTTCCTATACCTACCTTGGTAGCACAGATCATGCAAGACATAAATATGATTTATTTTGAGACAAACTACCACTGGCATAAAAAAAAACATTCGTTATATAATTTAGGAACTGGACAAACGATGTTATGTTCCCCAAAAAACTTCCACTCTCTAGACAAGGTCAAAAGGAGCCTTATGATGGGTAATTGGGTTTTTCTTTCAGGATACTCTCTGAACGTCGGTGTTGCTAGCTGGAAAAAGATGACTTTAGTATGTTATTATTGCTACTTTTTCGGGTCTTTTTTATGTAATGGCCATGGAACTAATATGATGTAATGATGATGATGTATGTACGTAAGTTGTTAATAAGTTCGTCTTTGTAGTTACTAAGTTAATCAAACTAACTTACTAACTACAAAGCCGACGGAAATACAGAGCGCCAAAAAAAACTGCTGTCATAGAAAACCGCGATACCTGTGCTGTTAAAGTGTTAGGAAAAGCATTTTATTTTTATTACCTATGAAAAGTTTCTGCGTCTAGAATCATGTGCTGAATTCACGGTTACATTTTGCTCATCGATGTTCTTGTCACCCTTTACACAGGGTCAAAAAACCCTAGCTGACAAAACTTTACACACGCGATGGGTTTCGATATCTAATGAATGACGATAATGTAAATTAAAAAGTTTCTTAGAATCTCATAAGTCTATCTCACAGGCAGGAGGTTTGTACCCCAGCAGTGGTAACATTTGGGACCGCCGCCGGTGGTGGTAACATTTGGAAAAGGGGGACTGTCCTATGTAATTTTTGACGTTCAAAAAGTCTCAGCCTAGTTTGAATAAATGACTTTCGGTTTTTGAGCTGTAGTCACTTTAAATGAATACCATAGACAATTCTTTTTCTTCTGTTTTATCGTCACATTAGGTACTGACAAATCGATCGATACCCACCACAGTTTAGCCAGCTAATTTAATTCGATACTCTGTATGTCCATTGACCATTTTATTTACTGTCTTTAAGGTGTACTTACTAAATCAGTAATAGTCACTAGTGTCGTCTGTAAAGCCGTATCAGGTTGGGAGGAAACAGCGCGACGCGTACAAATGTTTACCGTGGACGAAGCAACAATGTAGGCTTTGAAAGGATAGAATACCAAACTAGTTTATCGCTGTACCGCTTAGCATCGGCTGAGGCAAAAGGCAAGAGTGGCAATGAATGATGCAGTTTTAACGTAATGCAGGGGTAGGTAAACTGTTTCTTTTCCGTTTTCAGTAGGTATGTTTCTTTGCAAAAGACACAAGTCTGCTTTCACCGTCGTCATGATTGTGACCACTGATAATCTTCATGCTGAGTGGGCGGAAGCCTTCTCCCTTCTTTCTTCTTCTTCTAGACTTCCATCACAGTCACGGCGTGCAGCTGCGACTATTTAGGTATGATCTATGTGCTGTAGCGTAAAACCGCTACGGTTAAAACCTCTTCCATTTCTAATCCAAACTTTTCAATAAAAATTATCTTCATAGCTTTTAATCACATTTAAACTTCGAATTGGTGAAAAATCGTCGGTTTTTGGGACCCGTTATGAGATGGTCGTCTTCCCTTTTTGAAGAAAATACCAAAATTTTAAAATTACATACTACGATAAGTTGATGAAAAGTTAAAAACCGCTAGTACAAGTGTTTTCTCCCGAATTATTTGATATGTATTGTCACCAATTTTTCTCTTTTCGATCTATTTTTCTGATGATTCCCTTTAAGTTACAAGCCGAATTTCGGTTTTCCGGCGTGGTATCCCACGACCGACATCAGTGCGCTCTCGCCCAAGATCCTGACGCGTCTCGTGTCGAGACGTCCACGTCCTTCAAGAGTCGAGGCGTGTACGAGATAGATTGGGCACCGCAGCTACGTGACCCCAGTTCATTCTACAATCCACCCGGCCGACGTGCTCCGCCGATCTGGTTACTTCCATAAATACGTGGCAAAAGTATTTTAAGTGGACTAGTTTAACATACTGTGTGTTTTCTTTTTAAATGTACATGATAAAAAATCTAACATTAAGTCTACCAAGACGCGTCGGTTTCACTTGGTGTTTTATCGTTAAACAATCGTATTTTTGCTTATATAGGCCTTGCCCAAACCGATTGCAATCGTTTTGATAGGAATAGGTAGTGTGCCAGAAAAATAATCTTTTCTTCCTTTTTTTTTTTTCTCTAAGTTTCTCCACGCCAGCCATTTCGAGTCCAAAACGGTAGTATTTTTTAACCCAATTTAACCCTTTTTTATTTAGTTTATATATATCTCTGGTGTTTTTGTATATTTTTATATCAAAATTAAACGTTAAGTAGCAGTGTGTGTTTTACTCCAATTGTTATAACACTACAATGCCTATGTATAAATCTGTGTTGTATTCATGTTTTTTTTTTTAACGTGATCTCTTTGTTTGCACTTGTTTCTATGAAAAAAAAAAACTAATTTCCTTTCTTTCTTTTTATTCTCCTGCCCTTATCTCAATTTATTTGGAGTCGGCGCAACATGTTCTTTTCTTTCATACTTAGTCGCCGTCTCGGCCTCACACAGTTTATCTATAAATTTTAAATAAGTACACCTTAGTTTTATGTCGATTTGTTGGCCAGTATTTTCATTTTCAATCTAGAATTTTATTGTTTCTGGAAGCGGAATGTTAAAAAAAAAGAAAAATGCAAGTCTTAAAACTTTATACCTAGTTAGGAGTATTTACGGCTACACTCTTGTGTATTTTATCGGTTTTGCCCAGAATCTTCGAACGAATTCGAAACTATTTAGCTGGACGAAAAGCTATCATAGTGTAAAGAAATTTCGGAAAGTATACGGCGGTACATCGACGCGCAAACTGTAACCGTGAATTTAGTGTAGAAAATTTTCGTCAATTATTGTTAGATCTAAGGAGTGGACTGTATGGATGGTTCTCATAGATGATGGGGTCGGGTAGTTCTGTAGGAACTGAGTTCTGCTCATTCGCCCAATCAAGGATACAAATTCAACAGAGAAAAATCTAAGTACGACTCACCTTTTTCTCTCGCTGCGGCCGCTTCTCCAGCTCGGTCGTTCCTTTGAGTGGAATGTTGATCCCGGAGTCCGGCGCGAGTACAAAACACGGTAATACATTTGTCCTGGTTTTAGCAATTTTCACTCACGGAGCTCAAATTCCGATTGTATTCTAGCGAGCAATGGCGACCGACCACCTTGTCTTTTGCACGCACACACTTGGTTGTCTATGGCAAGCTAGCCACGAAGCCGCGGAATCAAGCGTTTTGGCGGGAATGGGAACCGACCAATCGCGTGCCGCCTTGGCGAGCCGTCCATAGATTATCTATATTGGATTTGTCCAAACATGGGCGACTAGAATCAATTCTGTTTAAATGTAAATGTTGACGTTCAAAAGTGCCTTTTAAGTGCCTAATTGAAATAAATGCTTTGACTTTGACTTTGACTTTGACATGGGCTATTTACAGAACAGTTATAAAAAAAAGAAATCTGTTTCATAAAAAGTGCAATTCCTACGCGGTCAAAATCAAGAGCGTTTTCTTTTAATAATCAACGAAAAATTTCACAGCCTGTTGAAAGAGGAAGTGGGCCATAATCTACCACGTGTGCCCAGTGCGGGTTGGTAAACGTCACATTTCTTCGAATTTTTGGTTTTAGGACAAGCCGGATTCCTCACGATGTTAACCTTCACCGTTTTGAAAGCAGTGCTGATGAAATAATTTACACCAACTAAAACGCATGTGGGGGTTTGGACCCACGACCTACAAATCGTAAGTCGCTCTGTGCTCACACGTGGTTCTGGTCTGCGTTGCTTATAATATTAGCTACAACAATATGTCTATACTTTTTCATTTCGCTTATTTACTTACGAGTTCAAACATACGTGAACATGTTTACTGAAGTATTCACTTTAATTAGAGGCATATTCAATTTAAAGCGTAGGTATTTTTTTTATTTTGCCGTTTATTGTGCAAACAACGAAGGTTTTCCAGAAGAATTTGTTTGAAACTATCGAAGTTAGCATTGTAAGTACGCATTGAAATGCAAAATGTATTCGAAGTACATTTTGCAGTTTCGTCGTGAATGCCCTATGCCGTATGGATTGGCACGTCTGAAGCATTTACATAGGTAATGGTATTAGTCTGGGTTCGACAGTCAGCTGGTCTAGAACTAATTGACATTGACATGTAATTTTTTTTTTATAACGAGTGTTATGTGTTAAAAAGTTTAACTGGCTTAAATTGTTTGTCTAGCATCTGAATACAATTGCAAGTCATAAAGATTTTGATTTTAGTAAAAAAAAATATTAATTAATTTTCGCGAACTTTTAAGTTTAGAGTTCATAAGCTCGGTTTTTTTTTTAAATCAAATTTTACAAAGTGAAATTCAAAGTTGAAATAATTTATTTCAAATATGCACATAAAGGTACTTTAACGTGAACATATAAATTTATTTTAAAAAGGATGACCCTTACAAAAGGTAGTTTCGAAATGGAGAACTCCAGCCACCGTTACTCTTTTAAAATGACTCTCACTCATAAGTTTATAACATATGTACCTACAAATATCTGTTATGGGAATAAAATAAATCAACTATTTTTCAGACTATCTAAAGTACATACTTCAGATAGTTTAAAAATTGTTGATGTATTTATTTATTTCTAATATTAAAGTATTAAAGTGACGCTATCACTTATTTTATTCAGAAGTAGCTTTTTTTTTTTGGTTGGGAAATCATCAAATGAGTTCTCCTGCTGAGTAGAGCAGGAGGGCGTGTCAGACTTTTACTGACTAAAACACACCCGTGTTCCCTCAGTAGCCCGTATGCCAGGGGCTGTGGTATCTCTTTCGAACAAACCCGCACCCCTGGCAGGCACCGGCCCTTGCGGACCCCACCAGTGGTTGCTGACATCTTTGACGGCGCGCGTGTCGAACACAACGCGCCGTCCCGTCTACCGCTTTTCGGACGCAGGGGATAGGGAGAGCGGCTGACGCTATACCGACACTCCTCTTCCCCTGCGGCCCCACCGCGTCCGCCATCAAACGGTTGCGGCCCCGTCCAGGCCACGGAAGGGAAGAGCGCTGCTCAGAAGCACCGGCACTCCTCCTCTACCGCAGCCCGTAACCCTCAGCCGCGATGCCTCCCATTCGACATCGCGGCCCACCTCAGTTGCGGTGCACCTCACCGCAACCTACTTTTTGGCCGCTACGTCGTCGGCTTTGAGGCAAAAGCCCTGACGAGCGGCCCCACCTTTGGGTTCCTCTTGGCTTCACCGTGGCCGGAATCCACGGTTACTGAGCCCCCCCGCAACGACAATGCGGGAACCCACTCGGGGGGGATTCAGAAGTAGCTGCATCCGTATTTGGGAAACAATAGTAATGTTAGTCTAAAAAATCTTACCGTTAATGCTGCCTTAACGGTTAGATTTGTTGGTCCTAAGCCTTACATTAGGGACGAGAATCCTGTTTACTCTTCACCAAAATCGTAACGTTTATACTTTTATAACGCTCATTTCATTCAGGACCGTAACAAAATAAATCCTGTCAGCAGACGCATTGAGTTTTATTATAATCTTTATTGCCCCGTCCTAATTGGCCCCCAGTTCTTTAAACATCACGATCTTAACTGTTATTGTGTAATAGAATTAATTACCAAAGTTAAAACGTTCACGAAAGATATGGATGCTTATTGTTACCAGAGAGGTAAATTGGTATTTTCAAACCACGACAGAAAACTAAAGCAGTGTAATGGATTGTAATATTCAGTACGTACAACTATTTAGAGAAACCGAAGACGAAGGAAGTCATAAATCAAATCAATCTGCCTAGCCAACTATTTTGGGGTCAGCTTCCAGTGTAACCGGATGCACCTGAATACCAGTATTTTACATGAAGCAGCTGCCTACCTGACCTCCACGACCCAGTTACTGGGTTGCAAGATACCCTTTGGTAAGACTGGTTGTCAGATTTTCGGGCTTCTGACGACCCGTAACGACTGTCAAGGGACCAACGGTTTAACGTGCTTTCCGGGCACGTTAAGCCGTATGTAGCCGTATGTACCTAGATATGGTCATCCATCCACAGACCAACTCTGGCATCGTAGCTTAACCTGAGGGATCGACCTGTGCGGCTGTAATGACTTATCCACGAGCCCCTAACAAAAATAACTCGTTATAACACATCTAAATGTATAATAGATATCGCTAACTCAAAACCCGAAACAAACTCGAATATCCTCGAAAGCCGACACCTTTTGTCAAGTTATACTTGAAATAATATTCCGTGATACATAATAAAAGTTTGCCCATTCAAAATTCAGAATATCAACATTAAATCAAGCACTGCTTCCTTCCCGAATACTTTTACTTCGGTTTGTTTATTTGGAGTGCAAAATGGCCATCTCTGGAGATTCTATCGGAGTGGTTTTTAAAGCGAAAGTGATGCCTTGTCCGATTTCCGTTACTGAAGAAAAACGAGCCTCCCTCCGTGAAAATAAAAGGTTCGAACGATAAAAGCAATTCCGATTTTTGACATACATCTCGACAAATTGTAAATAATGATAGGAAGTTGATGGTTCCTAAGTAAAACATGTATCCAATATTAGGTAGGTAGTATTATTTCGGAGGAGGGGCTTGTGGCTAAGTAGCATAAGCCGCACGGGTCGATCGATCAGGTTAAGCTACGCTTGCCGCGGTTGGTCCGTGGATGGGTGACCATCTTTACATACCAAGACCCCTCCGTGTCTTGTGTGTGTTCCGGCTGTCATTTGTAGATCTTTGACAGTCGTTACGGGTCGTCAGAAGCCCGAAAGTCTGACAACCCGTCTTACCAAGGGGTATCGTATTACCCAGTAACTGGGTTGTGGAGGTCAGATAGGCAGTCGCTCCATGTAAAATACTGATTTCAGCTGCATCCGGTTAGACTGGAAGCCGACCTCAATGTGATTGGGAAAAGGCTAGGCAGATGATATTATTTCGGAGGATTTGCAACAAATGACTACATAAAAGTCTGGTGTTTAGAAAAATGAACTTTGACTCACTTAAGACATAAAACCTAAAATATTGAATTACATTGAATATCAAATATCAGCATTATTCGTTATTTCTGAAGTATTTACAGTGTCATAACAACATATTTTGTAAGCGGTTTACGACCAACAGGTATGAAAATTGAGAATTTCCAGGCAGCAAAGATATTTTCCGACGAAGGACGCTTGTAAGCGGCTTAAAGTTCCGCTGATCCACAATCCCGACTGCTCTTAACGAATGAAATTGTAAAAACATTACATTTCAGGTTCCTACGAAAGGCTCAGATATTGATGATAGTTGTATATCAGTATACAGGTTCAAGTTTTATGTAAAGGAGATTTCGGTGCATAAATCAAAGTTGAGATCAAAAGAAAATCTTCAAGCGGACTTGCAAATTTGGATTCGTGAACCCTTTTAGGTAATAGTTGGGTATAAATGCCACAGTAATAATTCAACAAAGGTGGGTAGCTTCGGTCGTTCGTCAACGTCGCTTGGCTAATCCACTTACGTACAGAGTTCAGTTTGGCCACTGACAACGAAAATTTGGTCAACAGCATACTGTACATACATTTGGGGTAAATCTCTTCATGCAATTTTCCATGAATAAAACCACGCGTGCAGTGTCAAAACATAGAGATTAATAGTGGACTTTGTGTATGTACAAAAAGCTGTTTTTGACACGCTCTTTTGTTTACTGCTTTTTAAATGAGTTACACTACGACGGTAAAGTAGTTTGTGGTTACAGCTACTCCGAACTACTTTTATTTTGACTAGCCTATACAGGGTGCATATATATCGTCGCAAAAACTGTTACCACAGGATTGAGCACATGATTCTAGAACGAACGTAGACAGTTTTCGTCGGTAACTTACTGTAAGGGGCCTAACTAAGGACTAAACTCACAGACAGGTTAACTAGTTTAAATGGATATGATACGTATAGGTACAACATTTTATGTTGGTAAACGTACGGAGTGCGCGCGCGTGCCGTCGTTGGAGATCGGTAGTGAAGTAGCTAGACGGCCCGCGTCTTGCACGCCACTGCTCTCGTCGCCGCCAACTCCAGCCGCCTTCCGCTGCACAACAGCAGCTGAAGATTGCCAAAATGTATGAAACAGCTATTCTTTTTTTATAACCCATGAAATATTTCTACCCTAGCGTAGAAATATTTCGTTAAGTTATGGACTTTTCTATGAAGCAGTCGATGTTTTTTTTTTTGGTTAGGTTATACACTTTTCTATGAAGCAGTTGACGTTTTTTTTTTTTCAGAAATAATGTTACCTAGTAACTTCATGTTTCCATACGGTAAGTTACTAATAGGGATAGCAAGTTTTTATATATTTTTTTAAATAGAATAATTAAAACTTATAATACAAGGTGAAGACTGCCGTGACAACTACTCATCCTCTTTAGATTCAATTAGTATGCCTAATCACACGAAGCGCGCTTACCTAAAGCATAATTATGTACTTGTACGAAGCTAAATCATAAAGCCGCTTGATCAGCAATGGACATGTATGGCTTCATCACTAGTCTACAAAGCACTCCTATATCCTACACAAGGCCTTTGAATGAGGAGCGTTTAAATACAATTAGTTCCCTCACTCTAATTGCATCAAAAATTTCCAAAAACAACACAAAAGGCATCCTATCTGTTTATCTGTTACGTCGTCACGCCTCGACGGCTGAACAGATTCGGATGGAATTAGGCAAACAGATATACTATGACTTAGATTAGGACATAGGATAATTTCGATCCCGGTAGTACGGTTTCACGGATGAACCCGCATTTAATTTTGATTCTTTTTGTAGCTAATCTAGAGCAAATAAGTAGAGGAAACATCGCGCTCTTTATTTCTATTTATCTGTTAGTCATTAACGCAACTACCCTATCATTAAATTAATCGCATAATAAACGAATTTATAGTCGACGGCACAAGCCATGCCCTTTCAACTTAATTAACTGCAAAGTGCAGTTTTAAGAGCTCAATAAAAATGATAGTTAAAAGGATAGCTCGAAGTGCTCTATATAGCTTTAAAATACAAAATTTAAGTGATTGTATTTTTTATCACGTAAAATAATCCGGTAAGTAAGTATATTAAAATTGTAACAAATAATGTGTTTGCTTGTATTTTTTTTGGTAAATTATGCTTAATTATGGGAAGGAAACAGTTGTTTTTGGTGAAACATGTTTACTCAGAAAACGTACAACGTATCGTTACGTAAGAACTTAAGTCGACGTCACACGTACGTAATAAAATCGCGCCGACAATTGAAAATCGAACAGTGTATTTTTTTCGACGCGTGGAGATGCACTCTGTTGTATTTTCAAAGCTCGGTTTACTCGTAACACCGAAAGTTGAAATACATGTGTGCGATAAAACTCTGCCGCGATATTATTACGTCCGTCCGGACGTTGACTAACTGCCTCGTCGGTCTAGTGGTAGCAAGCGCTTCTGCTCATCACGAGGTACTGGATTAAATTCCCAGGTCGACCCAGTATTTCGTTTATCGTTTAAAGTGAAGGCTCGTGAGCATATTCGTAAGAAGTTGGCAGAATCATCCCAGCGCTGATTTGCTAGATTCGTTTTCTCCTCTACCTATCGTTATTTCTCAAGACAAAGTTTTATGTTCGTTATATGTATGTATGTATGTATGTATCTATGTATTAGTATGTATTATTTTCGAGTAACCTATCCCTTATGTCGCACCTGCCAGGTTTTCTCTCTGCATCACCCTAAGGTTGTCTGGTAGAAAATTCCTCAGGCATTAAGTCCGCATTTGCACAGTATTTTTTTACTTGTGCATTAAGTTTTAATAAATAAATATTTATTGGGTTTTTCCTTCTGGAATTTCTGAGTAGCAGCCCAGAGTCTGAGGTTGAGCCCGGTATACGGCATTACATGGGACTTTAAGATAACTGGCAAAATATCGGTATACCTCTGCCCGACTATTCGGGAAATACAAGTATGATGTTATGTTTACTCAAATCAAATCAAATCAAAATATTTTTATTTAAAATAAACCTGCATGGGCACTTATGAAACGTCAGAAGCTAGGTGCACGGTCCCAAATTGTTGTTTCCTATGGAGAAGAGCCGGCAAGAAACTCCACGGTTACTCTTTTAAAAAATAACAATGTTTTCAAATTACTGAGATAAAATGTATGGGAGGACAGTGCAGGCCTGTCAATAAGTACCAGGTACTTGGATGAATACAGAATAGAAAATCTTCTACAAATGTACAGTCTGTAAGGCCTACAACGTTCTCTCATTCACAATATGTAAAATAATCTACATAAATAAAATGAACCTAATTAAACATAGTGACATGATTTCCATGACAATCACTAGAAATAGTCGATATTAAAATTGATGTATAATGTCAAATAATGACGAGAATATGTCAGCATTGTAAAAATAAAAAAGAACATTGTATTTGAGAGCAGTTAATAGACTTTCACATAGTTAAGCTGTTAATGAGGTACCAGGGAAGCCACGTGTGCAGAAGGAATTAATGCCAAACTTCCCTGTCTTCAACGACACAGAAAACATAGGCCGTAGCCATGACGAAGTTAACCCCGTTGCAGTGTAGCTCGTAGCTTGAAAAAAGCTTAGCGATCGTCGTAGCCTGTGCCTGTGGTCGTAGCGTTACGTAGCCATGACGAAGTTAACTCTGTAGCAGCGTAGCTCGTAGCTTGAAAAACGCTTAGCGTAGCCGAAAAGAGCTACGAGAAAAATAAAAGAGATATTTTATATCTCCGTGAGCTACACTGTGTTTTATATATTTATATGGTAGCTACAGCTTTGAATTCTGCTTACTCTGTGGAATGGAACATGTTGTAAATTAATAATTTAAATTGTTTGTGGCATACAATGTTGGAGTTTTACATTTTGTGTGTGTCATGTGGAAGGTTCGTAGTCACAAACTTTTGGCTAGTTAGGGCACGATATGTGTATAAACGATTTCCAAGTGAGTAAGTTATTTGAATTTATTATTGTGTGATGCTGGTGATTTGAAACTGGTCACTTTTTACGTGTCATAGATTTAGCATTATTTTTAAATTATCAGTATCATCATCATCATCTATTCTGTCAAGCCTTTTTCAAACTATGTTAGGGTACCTATCTGACCTCCATATTACACAACCCAGTTACTGGGTAACACGATACCCCTTGGTAAGACTGGTTGTCAGACTTGCGGGGATCTGACGACCCGTAACGACTATCAAGGAACCAACGCCTTAACGTGCTTTCCTAGGCACGGGGTGTGTAAAGATGGTCACGCATCCACGGACATACCGCGGCAAGCGTAGCTTAACCTGATAAATTGATTCTGCGGCTGTATCTACTTAGCCACAAGCCCATCTAAACATTGTCAGTGATTCATTGGAATTATCCCCACTTATATTATAAATGCTAAAGTAACTCTGTCTGTCTGTGTGTTACACTTTCATGCCGGAACCGCTGAACCGATCGTCATGAAATTTGGCAGATATATAGCCTGTGATATGGAGAAGGACATAGGTTACTTTTTATGCGATAACAGACATATACACGGGCGTAGCTGTGGGCAAAAGCTAGTAATTAATAAAAAGCCAGCTAGTCAATTATCAGCTGCACTCGGTTAGACTGGAAGCTGACCCCAATATAGTTGGGAAAAGGTTAGGTAGATCGATTGACAATTATTGTAAAAGTAAAATTATCATAAAAAGTAATTAACATTTACACCTAAATAAGTAATTAATTAATCCTCAAATGTAAACCAATAGAAAACTTTATACATTTATTTTTAACTCAAAGTTTTCTACGCGTACAAACATCACCCCTTGTACAATAAATGTTCATTTTCATTTTTGTTTCTTGTTTTTTAAACCCTTACATTTTGATGGTTATATTATACGCCTTTGTGAAATAATACACTTCGCGAGTTGAGTATTAAAGAACCCAAAAGGGTGCATAATTTTCTGTATTTTTTCCGGTCTCTTTTAAGATGAAGCTGGGTTATCTATTAACCTACAAGCAGGTATATTTTAATACGTCTGCTAAACTCAAACTAAAAAAGCTACAGCTAAAAAACAAAAAAAAGGCTAAAACAGTATTTATTTGAGTGTTTGGTTTTAGTCAAAGAGCACTTTTGACTCTAGCGTGCGCACTGTCCACAGAGTACGTTACAATATACTGAAACTGTCATAAGACTGCTGAAATTATGTCTATACTGCTAGTGCAATAATTAGTAAGTGCACCAAAACCAAAAATATGGAAATCTAAGGTGTTAAAAATGTTCAGTAGAGATAACTATTGTGACTACATTTTTGTTCCTATCACATAATGTCTATTTTTTCTATGAAAACAAGCAAGTCATCATTTCGCTTTCAGGGTATTTTTTTGATGGTGGCACATCCTCAAATAACTTCTCCCGCTCTGCTTGGACCGGGAGGGCGTGTCAGACTTTTGTTGACTAAAACCCACCCGTGTTCCTCCAGTTGCCTGTGTGCCAGGGGCCACGGTATCTCGTTCGAACAACCCGCACCCCTGGCAGGCATCGGCCCTTGCGGACTCCAACAGTTGGTGCTGCCATTTGAGACGTGCGTGGAGCACAACGCGCCGTCGACCCGGGCTTGCTTGACAGCGAGCTACCCATTACTCGCCATCCGCAAGCCCGCGCCTAGGATGGCCGGGAATCAGCCTGGGATCCCCGGAGCATACAGGGTGACAGCGACGCGCTAACTGAAACCATGAATGCAGCACAGGATTCTAGATCTAGAGAAATTGTTCGTCGGATATTAAAAACCAGCTGTTTTATAGAAGAGTACAAAAGTCAATTTATGCGGAACGGCATTTTTTTTTTAAACCTTCGTAATATTTCTTATTCATGTACAGTGTTGCCAATTTAGCGACTTTGTCGCTAGAAGTGATGACTTTCATTTAAGTTTTAGCGACAGAAAATAAGATTTGACGACAAAAATGTTTTAGTGACTTATCTGACGACTTTTGGAGTACAAATCAAAACAATTTTAGAGCTTGTTATAAATACATTTTTTGTTTTCTCGACACAAAATTATATAGTGCCAAGAGATATTTAAGGAAGACGCAAACGCGCTTGCTTAATTTCTCAAAACATAGATTTCTTAATCAATTTTTTTTTTAAATGCAATTGCACGTTTCTAGTATTTCTGGAAAATTGTCATTGAAACAACAATTTATGTGATTATTACAATGATGGTAAAAAATATTAAGTAAACATTAGTATTTTTAAAAGTATTTAAATTATAATTAAATTATCGCCACTAGCCTTTTATGGCCCTCCCATAACAAAATCCTGAGTCCGTTCCTGATAGAATCAGTTTTAACGACTTTCTGGCGACTTTTGACATTGAGTCTAGCGACTCGGATTTTTAGGAGTTGGCAACACTGTTCATGTATTGAATCTATACTATACATATAATCTATACTAATATTATACATCTGAAGAGTTTGTTTGTTTGTCTGCTTGCGTTAATCTCAGGAACTACTGGTCCGATTTGAAAAATTATTTCAGTTTTAGATAGCTCATTTATCGAGGAAGGCTATATATATAGGCTATACAACATCACGCCAGGGACAGTGGGAGCCGAGCAAAAAAAAAATGTCACGGATACGAAGTACTAGCACGGCCAGGCGAATCGATGCAACGGGGTGGGTCGAGGAGCAAGAAATTTGACGCAGACGAAGTTGCGGGCAGAAGCTAGTCTATGATAAATATGCTAACAGACGTTTATATTTTATCTTGTTAAAACTGAAACCTAGGTTATGAATTTACCAGTTATAAATTCAACTTGTAGCTAACAACGAGCTAGTATAACAATATTTACTAGCATATTTCAACTCACAAAAGATAGGATTAGAATTTCACATAAATTATTTTACTAGACCTAGATTATTCGACTAATTACTAGTCTCTGTAGCTATTCGAGTAATATGAGGTTTAGAGGCCCTACTAATTATAGACCACATCTAATTAGACCATTAATAAGACGGTTTGATAACGTGGTGACAGATTATTATTGGCCTAGGATGTGACGTATCGCCTAGTTCCATTAATTTACACAAATCATCAAACATCATATTTGAAGTCAGAATGGCACCATTTACAAAACACAAAATCCTAGGCACTGGCTGCTGCGTTATGAACACAACATCATCATCACCCTACAGCAGTCCATTGCTGAACATAGGCCTCTCCAATTGCACGCAATTCAGCTCGATTCTCGGCAACTCTCATCGTTGCTACAAGTAACCTTGCGAAGATCGTCAACCCACCTAGCCTGAGGGCGTCCTACCTTACATTTGCCGATTCGCGGTCTCCACTCAAGAACACGTCTACCCCAATGGTCATCGGTTCTACGGCTAATGTGGCCGGCCCATTGCCACTTCAGCTTGCTAATTCTGTGAGCTATGTCGACAACTTTGGTTCTCTGCCGGATCACCTCATTCCGGAATCTATCTTTCAGAGAAACTCCGAGCATAGCTCGGTCCATAGCTAACTCTTAATCGAAGTTCACATGGAGGTAAAAGATCGCAGCGGTATTTCATCTTGCACTGTGCTTTCAACTCTGCGTTGAAACATACATTTAGAATCAAAAAGAGTGCATGTTTGCGCGTAGAAAAAACACACGACGGCGACGTGAGTTTATGTATGAGTACACTTACCGCAACAAACTATTTTATTCATCAACCAAACAACATTAAAACTTCTGCTACATATACTTTCCTCTCACTCGAATACTCTTAAATAAAGATAGCACATCTTTATTTAAGAGTAGATTTTTATATAAAATTACTTATATTTCATTATAAATTCTCCTACCTACTAAATATTTGCGAACAATTAATAGGCGAGACACAAAAATCAATCCGCGCTATCCACGCTCAGTTGGTTCACAAAATGGCCCGAGGACTATAATTTGAAATCACGTGAATGCGGGTAGTTTTGCAGTGACGTGCATGAGTGTCAAATAACGAGATGTAAAAGAACACTAGAGTAGTAGTCACTCGTACGAAACGTGAGCATTTCAATGAGCACCGAGCACTTTCAGAGTGTCTCTGCAGCTTTAATTATAGACACCTCATGAATATGCTGTAAGGGTATGTGTACATCGACGTATGTGCCTTTTTGCAGATGCAATGTTCCGTTAACGTGGCGTTTTTCTATTTTTGTAGCTTGCATTTTACACGTGATATTGAGAGATCCCTTTGATACATCTCTTCTGGAGATATACTACATCATAACATATTTCTCTTGCAAAATAATAAGTACAGAGGAGAACGAAAACGATACCCAGTTTTAAAATTACAAAACCATCAAGATCGGTACCGGTACCCAAAAATATAAGCTTTGGATTTTAATTTTGATAAGATTGTTGCTACAATCAGAGGTAGCTAAACTAAAATAGCTACATTTCGTCCTTTTAATATACCTAAACGACACACATTGAAGTATAAAGCATCGCTCCCGAAGCTTCCCATAATTTTGATGGTGCTACATAAATACCGTTCTGAGAAAATCCTATAAACATTTACCACGTAAAATGTTCTGTAGTTAACATTATACGCCGTTGCTTCCAAAGGATATTTAATTTAGCAAAGAGATTGAAAAAAAAGAAAATATCAAGGAAATTGTCAATTTAATGGCTGAAGTGTAGGAAGCTGAACTGCTATTGTTCAGTTAAGGGGCTAAAATAAAAAGAGTTTATATCCCGATTGCAAAAAAGTAATGCTTCATTCATTTCCTAGCTAATTTTCATATCTAATTTACATCAAAAATAAAAACACTTTTGATATGACATGAGATAGCCAAGGACCTAAATGTCCTCTTCTTGAGAAGTACCTAATACCATACGTGTTTGGTACCACAACTTCAATGAAAATTACAGATAACTAATATAACAACGAAAATATTCTAACAATAGCCACCGAACACGGTTTAGCAGATAACATTACTACACAGAATAATATACACAACGATTCATCATTCCCCAACAATGTGCACCAACCCTAACATTAAGATAAAGACAAATAACCCTCACATCACACGGTCCCTTAACTTCGGACGTTGTCGGTTTCAACCCTTACGATTTATAACCCATCCTATTCTGAAAGTCAATAAATGACCCATTTCTTGGCCCGTTAAAGTTCAATTAACGTGGTATATGGAGCGTAGAATGAAATATAAAAATGAAACCATCACATACAGTCGTAAATTCCAGTGCTGTGTTTTATGTTGTTGTTTCCATTAATTCAGTGTAGGTGAGAGTAAAAGCTATGTACTTGTTGCTGCTGTATATATTTGTTTTGATTAAAATGAGAGGACTTTTATAAATCGACTAGCTTTTGCCAGCGACTTCGCCCGCGCGGAGCTTTCATTCCCTATTAGCTACTAGCTCCCTTATTTTCTCTCTCATTTCGATTCCTTATTCCTTGTCTACTTTATAAAGGGAACCTCTGTGCAAAATTTCAGCTTTCTAGGTCCAAGGGTTCGGGCTGGGCGTTGATAAGTCAGTCAGTCAGTCAGTCAGGACTTTTCTTTTTATTTATATAGATTCCCTACAAAATGGCTTAGCACGAGCACCAATTTGTCGACGGAAGAATAGACATGACTATTAAATGATGTGCGTTCTAAACGAATCATGATTTTGTAGATAATCGTATATACTTCGTGGCCTTCGAGTAGAAAGTTTGTTGTAAGTGTTATTTTGACAGTTTGGGAAGAAATATTCTTCTAAAATAGTCTACATTTATAAAGACCTAGACAAAGATCGTTAGAAACGAAAGACAAAATGACAGATTGTAGAAGGATATCTACGGGGCGATGTCAAAAATGGAGAAACGAAATGTCACTTTGTATTGAAAAAGCACTTTCTATTCTTCGTAGAAATACAAAACGTCATGCTAAGCCTGCTGGATAGTGCTAATCCACACGTCATGTTCGTGAACGGGTGTGGTCGTTTGAGATTGGCTCCACTGCCAGGGCTTATGTTTAGTCTTACATTTTGAATTGTCTCTTCGTTTTTTTTACATTGCTCTGAAATATAGTAGCAACAAGCATAATGTACTTAGCATTTTGTAATATTTTGACTTAAAAGTGTCCTTGGAGCTTCTTTGCCCGTTCTTCTACATAAAGATCTACATTTTGGAATGGGCAACTTGCTTCAACTTTCTGACCGACTTTTTACGATTCAATAGTGCCTGTAAACAGTTTAATTAAAAAAAAAACGCTTTGAGTTTAGTACCTAATAATAATTTTTAAACCATAGCTTTCTGTTCATCTGCAATAAGTATCCAGTTTAATAACAGCCAGAGGATTCGTTGCCAACCTTGAAGTCACAGTTGAAATCCCATATGGATACCCATAATTACATATCCGTATGATTGCCTAATAAGGTGGCTAATAACCAACACTCATACCAAACGAGCTGGTACTAAATATTGCTGTTTGGTCATGATTTAGTAGTAGTAAGTACACCGAAAACGGTTTCTTGCGAGGAAGGTAACTAAATTAAAATGTATATATATCCTAGTGTACAATTCGTTGAAAAAAATGCAATGATTTTCAAGCTGTATGTCAAAATTCTATCCAGCCTGTGCAACCACCTTTATTGGCACTGTGGCAGACCAAACGTGAAGCGAAGCAAATGCCACCTTTTCTTGATTTAACTTTTACTCAAACGTTATTCTCAACCTCAGTTTCGACTGATGTTGAAACACTCAACACTTTTTGTTTTCAAGTATACCTGCGTGTATTTACAATCTATATTGAAAGCCAAAACTTTCATTGCATTGTTTACGTTATAAAGTAGACCATTTTTTTTTTTTCGAAAATTTTGAAATATCGATCAGCAATAACCTTCAAATTGATTCAGATTCTGATTAATACTTTGTTACGAAAGGGAATTGCTCAGTTTGTTAGGGTGATCTAGCTAAGCGTGGACAAATCTTTATTAATAAAAGACTTGCATTTATGAAATACTTATCTATAAGAAAGGAAATGACATGAAGATGCAAGAATATGCATGTGAAAAATTGTAACCTTGCCGAGTAAAATCTTTGTATTGTGCATATTTTTTCAGCGTGAGGTGCAGATTCAGTGTCAGAGGATAGGGCCGGGTCATCATGAGGAGCGGAGTCCAATTATAAGAAACACAAACGTTTAAAGCAGCGAGTAAACATAACAATATCCACAGTGCACGAAAGAGTATTCGTAATATTCTAATGTACTCTGTGACGAAAGAAAAGCGAATCGTTTTTTCATTGTTGTCAGATGTGACATCCCTAACGTCAACTCAAAATGTCATTTCACTTGACGTTAGGGATGTCAAAAATATTTCTTTCAGAATTAATAATATTGTTTGTCAAAAATACTTTTTAATTCATCTTGTCCACGCTTAGCCGAAACTGGTGATTCACTTTAGATGCCGGTTCCAGTTACTGATACGAAACCTATTACGTTAATTTCAAAATAGAGCTATCGAATTTGTCCGTGTATATTGCCAATTGTCAGTCTGTTATGATAACTGTGATTCTTTGAGAGTTTCGCAGCAATTTATTACTTTTAATACAACTTTTATTTAGTTTCAACTTCACCATTCTGCTTACCGACCGAATAGGTTAGGTTAGGTCAGAACTGCGACCAACAGCGCGCGAGCCGAACGAGCGAAGCGAGCAGTGCCGCGAAAGCGGCCGGCGAGCGCTACTTCCAATTTAGTGGCAGTTACTTGACTATTTAGTAATAGCGCAAAGTACTATCCGTCTTAATACCAGTTACCAATTTGACGGACAGATTATAAATGATCGAAAAACAGTGCGTTAAATTGATGGTTGATCAATCACAAATTTAAATTATAATCTCACGAAATCTTTTTTTTAATAATAAAGAGGAAAGATTTGATTGTTTGTTTGTTTGTTTGCATTGAATAGGCTCCGAAACTACTGAACCGATTTGAAAAAATCTTTCACTATTGGGAAGCTACACTATCCCCGGGTAACATAGGCTATATTTAGTACCCGTATTCCCACGGGAACGGGAACTACGCGGGTGAAACCGCTGGGCGCTGCTAGTAGATTATAAACTAACGGAGTTCACAATCTTACGGTGACGTATACATATAGATGCAGAAACGTCTTGGCTAGTGCAATTAATTATTTCCAAGAAATTCAAAGAGATGGGAACAAGCTCTTCTAGTTTACAAATATAATAAATAGTGCAGTTTAATTACAAACTACTGAGTTCTGCACCAAACACTCGGTATTTACACGGAATAGTCTCCAGAGTTATGAAAATTGACAGCACTGAATGCACTCGAATGCGTTTTGGTGGTGATATGAACAATGGTCTTATAAGGTTACAATTGATACGATATAATTATTATGTAAGATTTGTATGCTATTCAAGCGACTTCATAAAAGGGGTGTTTTGAAGTAAAACTTGTTAGGCGGCGACTTGATAACAGCACGAAAATTGAGAGTGAAATTACAAGGAGGCGTGACTTTTAGGCACATTTTGTTCCACGAGAGAGAAGAACGACATGACTATCTCTGTCGTTTTCGTCAAAGTTTCAATTCGATTTACGTGCTGCACACGCAATGTTTTTTTCATAACTCTATGTTATTCATGTTGTAGTTCTTAAAGTTGGTGCTTTTAGTTGAAAGTTTTTTGTTCTGCCCTACTATTAACATTATTTTCAACGAATAGACATCTAATAAATAACTTCTACTATTACTATTTTCCTCACAAATAAAACAACAACTCTTATTATCAGGCTTAAGGTTTTACTAAAGCTTCGCACGATAGGCCGTAGAATACGTGAGAAGCTTGCACACGTCCAATCAACGTACAAATTCAATGTCTATATATCTTAGAATGAAACAAACTCAATCTACCAAAATAACGATTCAATTTTGAAAATAGAAACCAGTCATTCGTAAATCGAACGACTAGTAACTGCCTCATCAATAATTTCAAATTCAGAACGCTCTTCCTACCGATAGTCCACTTCTGCCTTAGGTTAATGCAAGTCTCCATTTAATGTGCACTCGTGTGCCTGTTGAATAGGCAAGGCGGCTTAAGGACCCTTGTGCGGGATAATAATGGCATACTTAATCTCCGAGCTAATGTTTGCCTTTTGCCAGGTGTGCCATCTAGCTGCTATTGAATATAGCAGCTAGATGGCACACCTGGCCACATCTTGAGTTTAAGTAGGCAGTTTCGTTTTGGTAATATATGCAATTGTTCTCAAAATCAAATACCTTAATTTAAGAGTTAGATATTTTACGTATTTAAATTCCTTCGAATCGAAATCTCGCCTCTTTTGACACTATTAGTTTTCTTTTTCGTATTGAATCAGACCAAAAAATACGTTGGATTACTTCAGAAACTTTGAAACTGTTGTGAGTTTAATAACATCATATTACAAACCTAATTCCTTTGTTAAATTAAGCCACCGGTCAATAGCAGACTAGTAAGTAAAATTCTGATATTACATTGCGACAATCCGACCTTAATATTGTCCAGCCAGACACATAACGATGATAACAATATGTGAAACACTAATCAATTCGAAGGTTACAAATGCCGTCGTCCACGACGCTACTCAAACCAGTTAGTTTCTTTTTTTTGCACACTTTCCCATTGCTGAGTAAAGGCCGCCCGAAAATCCTTCCAGGTATTCTTTTCCAGCACCACCTTTTCCCCAGCGGTTACTATACATGCTGCTGACGTGACATGCCCAGTCCTATTTTAGCCTGGCAGGGGTTTGCCTACGTCAAGGATTTCCGTTTTGGAACGCAGCGTGGTGTTTCTTATTCTGTCAGTTCGATTAATGCCTAAAATGCTTCGCTCCATTGCTCTTTGGCAAACCCCAAGGCGAAAGTTTTGCGACTCGGTAAGTCAATTACAAACTCAAATATATACTTATTTATATTATGAAGCTGAAGATTTTGTTTGTTTGGTTGGACGCGATAATCTCAAGAACTACTGGTTCGAATTGAAAAAATATTGTAGTGTCGGATAGCCCATTTATCGAGGAAGGCTATATAACATCACGCTAGGGCCCTACGGAGCCGAGCAGAAAGAAAAAAGTCACAAATACGAAGTACTCGCACGGCCAGGCGATTCGATGCGACGGTATGGGTCGGGGGAGCAAGAAATTTGACGCAGACGAAGTTGCGAGCAGAAGCTAGTCATCAATAAGTAGCCAGAATGTTTGATGCCTGCCGATGCCAATGGCCTGTGGAGCAGACTAATGCAGGAGTGAGGCGGCATATCGGAATGCGTAGTGTGGAACGCACCCCAGTTAAATTGACTGACAACCTTAAAAAGATAGCTGGCACAGACTGAATGACGAAGTAGTTAAACACGGTGTTGTAGTGCACCCTGGGAGTGGCCTATATCGAGCAGTGGACTGCGATATTTTGAGTATGTTGATTCAGACATTCTGAATCAATATACGCACAGCACTAACATTTGAATGGCGATTTGTATACGACGCGACTTGGGATTTAAGTCGCGTCTACACGTTGCAAGATCCTGGAAGATCAAGAGCAATAATCACATGCCATAAAGTATACGTTCAATTATTGGCTTTCGAGAATTGCATTTAAATGTTTAAACGCAATGCACTTTGCCATTAGTTTTGCCATTGAATAACTGCAGGCGACCTATGTTTGATTTAGAAGTATTGTTCGTATTTGATCTGCCAAATGATTCATTCAATAAATTGAACTTAAATTTAAAATGTCTTATCAAGATTTTTATTTTTTTATTTTTTTACTTTTTTAGTTCGCTCATATTTGAATGATATAAAATTCTCATTCCAGAATTAAATGCGACTTTATTGGACGTGCTGTTTACACCTACACCAGTTTTGAACGGCAACCAACTTACTCGTATCGTGCAATAACTATACGTGTTAATTAGACGGTGCCATTCAATTGTTGTTTCTATTTCATAGTATGCCACAGAAAATAAACTTGCACCAACTGTTGAGTAGTTTGTGCATTGCTGATATGTCTTTGTAACATGTAACTTTTGAGTAGCGTTGTGGATGATGGGCTTAAGAACAGATCCTTGTTTTGCTGCCAACAAAACAATTGTAGTACAATTTCTAATAAGGGAACAATAAATCACTCGCTCTCGCTCCCGGCTGCTGGAGTCATGTGCTTACAAACTTCTTTCCGTTTCTCATTAATCAATTTTTTTGGTACTTTAATTTTCGCTGGGTTCAACATGTTCGTGATTTTTTTTTAAATTAAAGTTTTTCACCAACAAATGTAGTAGGTAGTCGTTCACTTTCTTCCTATGGTGGTAGGCAGAAACTACAGAACAGCACCTGCTATGATTCTTACATTCTTACTCCTTTTGTTTCGCTTACGAATAGTCTGCCAGGCGTGCGGGCTGCTCGAACTGCCAGAGGTGCAGGTTCTTCGAAAGAGATACCGTAGCCCCTGGCACACAAGCAACTGAAGGAGCACGAGTGGATGATCCGAGGATATCGCACGATCTCCGGCGAGGCGGCGGGCCTCCTTGCCGGATTACCGCCATGGGATCTGGAGGCAAAGGTCCTCGCGAAAATGTGGGAGTGGCGCGAGGAGGCCAAACGCCGAGGCGTAACTCCGCTGCCGCGGGAAATCGCGGCACAGCGGACAGAGCTCCGGCGGGATCTCATGGTGACATGGAGAGTGCGACTGTCGCAACCCAGTGCTGGGCACGCCACGATTGCGGCGGTAAGTCCCCTCTTTGAGGAGTGGTTTGAGAGGCGGCATGGCGTCCTCACCTTCCGCCTGAGGCAGGTCCTCGAGGGAGGCGGCACACGTGAGCGAGAGGCAGCATATGCGCCCTCGCGACCCTAGCCGCCGCAGGATACGGAGACGCCCTGGGCGTCGGGAATCCCAGGCCGATTTCGTCCGAGGATATCGCACGATCTCCGGCGAGGCGGCGGGCCTCCTTGCCGGATTACCGCCATGGGATCTGGAGGCAAAGGTCCTCGCGAAAATGTGGGAGTGGCGCGAGGAGGCCAAACGCCGAGGCGTAACTCCGCTGCCGCGGGAAATCGCGGCACAGCGGACAGAGCTCCGGCGGGATCTCATGGTGACATGGAGAGTGCGACTGTCGCAACCCAGTGCTGGGCACGCCACGATTGCGGCGGTAAGTCCCCTCTTTGAGGAGTGGTTTGAGAGGCGGCATGGCGTCCTCACCTTCCGCCTGAGGCAGGTCCTCGAGGGAGGCGGCGCACGTGAGCGAGAGGCAGCATATGCGCCCTCGCGACCCTAGCCGCCGCAGGATACGGAGACGCCCTGGGCGTCGGGAATCCCAGGCCGATTTCCGGCCACCGTAGGCATGAGCTTGCGGACGGCGAGTAATGGGTAGCTCGCTGTCCGGTAAGGACCAAGCCCAAGTCGACGGCGCGTTGTGGTCCTTTCGCGCCTCAAAGAGATGTCAGCACAAAAAATGATGGGGCCCGCAAGGGCCGATGCCTGCCAGGGGTGCGGGTTTGTTCGAAAGAGATACCACATCCCCTGGCTTATGGGTTACTGAGGGAACACGGGTGGGTTTTAGTCAGTAAAAGTCTGACGCCCTCCTGCTCCACCCAGAGCGGGAGAAGTTATTTGATGATTTCCCACCCAAAAATAAAAAGGAGCACGAGTGGGTTTTAGTCAGTAGTCAGCCCTTCTTCTCGACCCAGAGCGGGAGAAGTTTTTTGGTGATTTCCCAACCTCACCAGTCATGTCACTATGTCCTTCTAGGGCGTCCCCTTCCATTATTCCCACTTATCTGTTTTTTGGCTTGTCACCACTTGTCACTTTTCTTTTCTTAGTCGCCTTTCAAATACTATAACGATATTCATTTTTTTTTAGAGAAATTTAGTTATAGTACCTACCCCACACTAATTCGAAATTGCATCATCATTGGGGTCAAAACAAAGCATATTTATGCGATAGCAGCAATCGCAGTTGCTTTGCTGTAATTTTTTGAAGTTTTCCGCTGTCCGTCTCCGAAACGCATCATCATATCTATATGAAATTAAAATGGGACCGTTTCGGAATAAACCCCTTTCTAACAAAAACAAGAATTTTGCAAATCGATTTATATATGACGGAGTTATGCCCGAACCTCCACCTAACTCCTAACCGTTAAAAAGTTGTACTTTCTTTCATCAACTCAGTGTCATGAGATGATGATTACAAAAAAATTAGAATCGGTCCACTAAAGGGGAAAATAGGTGAATAACATAAAAAAAAACATGCAGTTGAACATAGAACCTCTTCAAGGAGGGACAGGGACTCAATGATAGCACAGACCCCAAGTAATAAAGGACAAGGTCAGAAACGTGATGATGATAGGTAAGAGATTTGATCGGTTGTTGTTGTTCCAGTCACTCAATCAACGTATTATAGATCACGCGTGTTTATCAGTCTTTGTCAGCAAATTTTTATATTGATTATAGTTTCAGTAATCGGCTTATGTCGTGTTTTATGTACTCAGTTGTAAAGGTCACCTTATTTTGTATATAAATGTTACCAACAGATTATTAAACGGATTATCAGCCAATATTAAAAATAAAATTGAGCGAAAAATTGACGCGCCTAATGAGGCATAAATAGCAAATACTTTCAAACGATTTAGCAAACCATAAGTTTTCTTTAGGCAAACTAAGATTTAGTAATAAAGTTTCTGAAGACAAGTCCAGAAAGTTTCAGTGAGAAAAAAAAGCAATTATATTTTGTTGTAGAACTTAAATATTTAACAATGGCATGGAAGCTTTATTTTAACAGCTAAGTGCCCTACTTAATAGCCGAGTACCTAAGCACCAACGAAAAACACAGTTGTAGTAACTTGAAGTTGTATTTACTAACGACACATTACGTAAAAGAATAACGATTTGCTTTATATTGCTGCCAAATCAAAGGCCTTTTATTGACAAAAATCAAAACAAAAGATAAAGACTAAACAATACAATCAAACTACAGGTTTTAAAACTTCGGCCATTATATTGCGAGCTCCATAAAGATCAATAACATGTTTTGTCTAGCAAAACATTCTACACAAACATTATTGAAATAACTTCTTAGTAAAAGTTATTTCAAACACGTATTTCATAAACATAAGTACTGAAACAGAAAGTCGACAGACACGGCTAGGCATAACGAACTTTTACGCTTTGAAAATCTATTTTGTCAGAAATGACGGCAATACGTTCCACTAAGTGTCTGTACGGAGGAAACCCCGAAAATGTTTACATATGAAAATGTTAAAACACTCAGCTTAAATCTTAAGTAAGGAGTAATGTAAATTTATCAACAGGCTGGTGGGAAGTGTTCAATTTGAATTGTAGATGATTACAAATAAGTTTATAAAATGGCTACCCTAGTTAATGGAGCTGAATTAGATCCTTACCTTTTAGGGGTTTAACTTAAAGGATGATGAATTTATTCTTGTCTTTTTTCTCTTGGCCTACACTCATAGACAAAAGAGGAACAAAAAAATTATTATTATACAAAATATAATGGATTTAAGTGACAATTAAGTGTTTCATTTTGGATTTTGCTTCAAATTATAAATGGGAACTATAGGTAGGTACACCTTTGCCCAATCCTTCGAAACAAGGCGTGATGTTACGTTAAAATTTCAGAAACCTAATGACAAAATTTTGAGATTTAAAAATACAGGTCCGAAACATTTATGAACCTAAGATTTTTTTTTTTTCATTATTCTTAGGGAAGGTTAAACGTGGCTATAATCAGTATGTATTGTTGGCCTCTCTAGCTAATCGAACTGCTTCCAGTCCCTTCGACATCATCCTAATAGTTATCAATTAAATCTTGAGAGATTGCGTTCCATTCTTCATGTACTACGTTATTATGGTATTTTAAATTAGCGGGGGCAGAATTTCTGTTCAATAAGTTTCCCAAGCGTATCCTTTACATGCTATATATAAACCCCATATAGGGATGTACTCGACAACTAAGGCCGTAGTATTGGGCACGCCACGATTGCGGCGGTAAGTTCCCTCTTTGAGGAGTGGTTTGAGAGGCGGCATGGCGTCCTCACCTTCCGCCTGACGCAGGTCCTCACCGGACACGGTTGTTTCGGGAGATTCTTGTTTCGGATAGGGCGGGAGGAAACGCCCGGGTATTTCCATTGCGAAGATCGCCCTGAGGACACGGTGGAGCACACGGTGGCGGTCTGCCCAGCTTGGGTGGAGCACCGCCGTGTCCTCGTGGAGGCGATCGGCGGCGGCGATCTCTCGCGTCCGGCCCTGGTCCAGGCCATGGTACGGAGCGAGAGGGCATGGGGAGCCGTCACCTCCTTCAGCGAAGCAGTAATGCTCGTTGAAGGAAGCGACGGCGCGTTGTGTTCCACGCGCGCCTCAAAGAGATGTCAGCACAAAAATGATGGGGCCTGCAAGGGCCGATGCCTGTCAGGGGTGCGGGTTCGTTTGAAAGAGATACCACAGCCCCTGGCATACGGGCTAATGAAGGAACACGGGTGGGTTTTAGTCAGTAAAAGTCTGACATGCCCTCCTGCTCCACCCAGAGCGGGAGAAGTTATTTGATGATTTCCCACCCAAAAAAAAAAAAGGCCGTAGTATGGGGGTATCCATTATCATGCATAAAAACAAATCTATCTGCTATTAAAGAGGCAAATGACCCTAAAATGTCTTCCAAAATCTCAGTTACATAACGTGCCGCTGTTGGGACCCATGCGCAATGCCGCTGAGTTCGTACATGCCATACAAATACCGCCCCATGCTACAACTGAGCGTCCACCATATACCTCTTTCACTGCCCTGAAAACTTGAGTGGCGAAAAGATTTAGTATTATTTGTCATAATCTCTACTTAACACGCCTAACCCTAAAATAAACTCAAATTTTTGAATTTGAGTTTATTTTAGGGTTAGGCGTGTTAGACAGCAAAAAATATCGCGATGAAAGAAGGCATTATACGACATAATTAGATACATAAAAACAAATGAAATTCGAATAAAAACATTCCATATTTTATATATTTTAATAATATTTACTAATGGCCAGTACGCACGATTATTACTACTGCAGGCTTAGCACGAGCACCGATTTGTCGACGGAAGAATAGACATTACTATTTACTAAATGATGTACAATAGGAGAAGATGGCTATGTTTTTCTATTCATTATCACAGTTATGCGTTCTAAACGAATCATGATTTTGTAGATAATCGTAAAAACTTTGTGGCCGTCGAGTAAAAAGTTTTGTTGTCAGTGTGATTTTGACAATTTGGGAAGAAATATTCTTCTGAAATAGTCTACATTTATAAGGACCTAGACAAATATCGTTAGAAACGAAAGACTAAATGACAGATTGTAGAAGGATATCTACGGTGCGATTACAAAAATGTAGGAACGAAATGTCACTTTGTATTGAAAAAGCACTGTCTATTCTTCGAAGAAATACAAAGCGCCATGCTAAGCCCGCAGGAGAAATTAAACCTTGTATTTGCGTTCCTCTAAATAGCGATTTGTTTGAAAGCATAGACAACTACAGTCTGTAACTAAAGTCAATATCAAATGGAGAAAATATTATGATATTATATAGAGCCCAAGCCCAAGATATACGCCGATGTCGTTAGATCTTCTAAAATGTTTCTGTCAGCAAGATCTTTGTGGCCTAGGCACAAGACAAAGAGAATTTTACTTTAGAATAGATCAAAAGACATCAGTAGAAAATCACAAAGCTTGCAATATTAGGTAGATTATTAATTTTAGTGATATTACGAGATGTCTCCGTAGAATTTGTAGTAAAATCTTAAAAGCAGCTCACGTAGCATATTTGGAAATAAAAATATCTGATGATATTGAATTTATAAAAGAAAACCATTACATAAATATTATTTTAAGTTGATATCGAATCACATGCATTCCCATTACGATCCCTATTATTTTTTTACAAACATATTATTATTTTAATTAACACTTAACAAAAAAAAAACATACAAAAGCTTAAGCAACATAATTCTCCAAACTTTTGAGATAAATGATCACATTTTCTAAGATATTTAAGCTATTAATTAGTAACTTCTCAAGTGCACTTATTAAAGAATCCTTTAAAGCGGGCAATTTTTTTTTTTTTTTTTGTTAAACTAAACTTTGAAATATACGAAGTTGAGAAGAAAGTCGTCAAAGACTTTTTTTTTCGACTTGCGTCATCTCACTCTGCTTATTATAAAGGACAAAATTTCGAGCAAGAAAACTTAGAATTACTTTAAATAAGTAATGCATGTTTTTGCGGCCTAGAAACTTGGTCGTACACACGGAAGAATTTGTCTTGACATAAGTAATGACTGCATTACATAAACAAATGTTAGCTCAGGAACTGTCCTTAGTTCAAAAAAAAAAAAAAAAATTCTAATCCGTCTACGGTCATTTTAATCAAGGTAAATTTTTACGAAAAGTAAGTGGTAGCCCAGTGGCAGTGGTATTGCCCGCGACTTACGAGTTATACGTTTTCAGTTTGAACTCAAGTTTTTCACTACTGTTCTCGAAACGGTGAAGGAAAACATCGTGCACTGGGCCCGCGTGGTGGTATGGCCCACTCCCTCTCATAGAGAGGAGGACTGTGCCCAAACAGTGGGAACATTATCGACTGCTTATGTTATATAAAGACTGTACCTAACTTAAATACTTTCCTAAACCGCCATAACTTCCAGGTCTACAACAATAAAAACAGAAACTAACCACCAACACTTTGAAAACAATAAAGCATTAAATACGACTTCGGATCTCATTCGTGAGCCGAAAATGTCTTCACATTTATATCCGGAGGCGGTGATGAGAAAAACAAAAGTGCACTTAATTCTCAACAAGTCTAGCGGATTTACGAGGAAAGCGCTTAAGTGAAAAATTGCTTTCTTTTATTATATTTTCTTTGCGATCCAGAGACGTTCGAAACGCTTTGTTTTCCACTACTGTGTGATGTGATGAAGCAACTTCGTGTCATTTGTTTTTGCTATCTCTTTTTTTTGTACTTTGTAAGAGGTACTGTTGGTAACAGACAATTCTAGAAAACTATGAATAAGTAATTATTATGTTGTACCCTTTGATAAGTGCTCTAGCGGCCTGCAAAAAAAAACATAATACGATTTGCTAGTATAATTTTTCAAGAAACTAAACTCGGCTCGTGCGGTGGGCTACCGTCCGTTTCTTCTCACCGAAACGATCATCATTAGCGGTTAACGCAACATGTCTTTTTATTCCATACTTCTCAATTGGTCATCTCAGTAGTCACCTCCTTTCTATCATTCTTCCCATACTATTATAGCCATCGACATTTTTCTCATTATCTCCGAAACGATATATGCTAACAATGTAACATTAGTTCCACTAAAATCCATATAATTTAACACCTATAGCGATCCAATCATCTATTCCAACAAAACACGTCTAACACATTCGCTTTCAGTATAGTAGATGACTATCGTAAACAGGACCGAAGCTTCAAAGAGGGTCGCAGAAATGAATCGCGTAGCCTCGGCATTCATGTAAAGTAAAGGGTACACTGTACAAATTCAATAAGGTGAACAGTGTAAATCTCAATTGTGCACCCGACTTTATCAAGATAGTGGACACGGAGCCTGTGTATTGCTACAGTTCACCCTACAAATGTACTAAATGTTGGCTGTGTTTGTTGACAAAGAAGGTTCTAATTCGTGTTTGAGTTAATTAAGAACGTTTTTTGTTGGTGGATTCTTGTAAAAGCTGACTACGTTTAAACGCCATAGGAATAGTTTAAAGCTCTTACCAATTTAGTATAATTTTAGTCATATTGGTAAAACAGTATCTGAAGAATCTATGCATTCTTACAAAAATCCGCATACGTCATTTCATGGGGGTTCCAATTAGTGCTACCTGGTGCTACCACAAACGATCGAAGTGAAAAGGCATTATCACGTTTGGTAGACTGATTAGTGAAGTATGTACTGTAATCACAAAATCCATAGATTGCTATCCTCGAGACCCACACAACACAAATATACCAATGCATTGATATACTATCTACGAGAACTTACAACGGTTGTAAAAACAAACTCCGCAAAACGTTACACAAAAAGGATTTCAAAGGTCAAATTCTAGATACAACTCTAAAAGAAAGAAAGTACTAAAGTCAAAGTAAATAAAATAAAAGACAGAAACCTAAGCACATCGTTGGTCATTGTAAACCCACAGCCCGTAGGTCGAATGTAATCCGTAGAGCTTACATCCACAACTCAAAACATGGTTCATATTTATTTGTAATATCGTATCAGAATCTTATTTATATCGTATATACTGCGTTTATGTATCTAAAAGAAGGACAAAGGACTATTATGTGCCAACAGTTTTGCCCTTTACTGCCACTCGATTAGGCGTCCAATATTAATGGCACCCAAAGTTTCTGAGCAATGTTGGGGAACATGTGACAATAACAGAAGTTAATAAAAAAGAAAACATTCATATTTTATCAATTTGAGAATTATCTTTCCTAGTTCCAACATTTTCAGAACGAAGCAAAACTAAATCAAAGTGAGCAAAAACTACATACTTATTTCATTGCTTCAATTTTTGTCTGGATTTCTGTTCTATTTTCCGAACAAAATATTCTGTCTGGTGCCCATGGCAACTCTTCATTGAATGCACTAGTCTACCGACTAACGAGGATCAAATGAAATAAATCCAAAGTGTTCTCACACCTAGCTATCCAATTTATCGACTCAAATAACGCTGGTGATTTAGAAAATGGACTCCGTTAGTATCGTAAACTAGGTTTTATTTTTTGTGTGTGTATTCCCATATTCACACTCAATGTACCATGAAATGTACAAGCGTTAGTTCACTTTAACAGAATTTGTGGTGTACTCAGTTTACTGGAAATCTTATTAAATTAAGGATTTTCATTTAGAATATTACTGGAATTTCGTCTGGGCTTTGACATAAGAGGAATAAGAATTAAATTCTAGCGACTGAATCGCTATTATTGTCTACTACTAGAGCTGTACCCACGGCATCAGGTGTTTTTTTGGAAATTGTGGCCCACGGCAACTTGCTACCGGAACAAAAAGCCTGTTGCTGCTTATGACATCAGCTATTTGCCAATGAAAATCCTGTTAAAATCGGTCCAGCCATTTCGGAGATTAGCAGACAACGAAAATTAAAAAAAAAGCTTTGGTTGATAAAAGTACCTTACTATATATACTTAGTATACTTTATATATATAGTATACTTTCGTGTGCATTTATAAAAACCGTTATTTTGACAATACAAACTATACGACGTAACGATACTTAAATTTTATTTATTTGTATAGATAACGTATTTAAATAATAATTACAAAAAATATTACTTTATTTTCCTGATTTTTCAAACACGAGGATAAAATAAAATAATATACTAAACATTTATAAGACTATAGATAAGGACTATAGGACTATAGATAAGGACTAAAAATTGCATAATCATTCACTGAAGAACACAAGAAACCACAGCTAGAATACTGAGATTGCAATTTACGAATGCCTATTTCCGGAATACCAAAGAGTTGGACCAAATTTAACTTACGATTCATAATTCACAAAAGGACGAAACTTCAACGTCGATGGCCACAAACCCGAATTCATTTTACATCTTTGACGAAGTTCGGGTAATCTTGTTAAAATACTGACTTTAGAAACGACCTTATTTGAATTGAATGGACTGATATAACGCCTAGAAATTTCTCCGACCTACCAAGATTCCAAATATAGGTCCACTCATCTTTTATGCTGATGGAAATGTTATTTACGAAGAAGTAGGTAGGCGTCTGTAGCTTAAAAGGTTCTTATTCGATTGTAAGTAGACCGTTGATGGAATATCCACACATGAATCTACTTTAGTTAAAAGCGATGTTCAATGTGATGACGTTAATTAGATTTCACATTCTTAAAAGCAAAACTGAAATGCCATAAAATCGTGTCTTCACTAGATTTACAATAACCTTTTTACGCAATAGACCGTAGCCGTAGGTGGGTATGTCAATTTGGGAGAAATGCGTTTTCTGTGTGATTTTTGAATGAATCTATCTAAGAATAAATATGACTCTACTAGCTGTTGGCCGCGGCTTCGCCCGCGTGGTGTTACCCCACGCGAACGTACTACCGAGATGAAAACTATCCTATGTGTTATTCCAGGTTCTAAACTGTGTGCCAAATTTCATGAACTGGTCTAAAAGCAGTTTATCTTGAGAATTATTTGGAATCGTACCTTGAAAAAATTCATCAGAAAACTGGAAACAAGAATAAAAAGTTGTAGGTACCTTTATATGCTTAGTGTAAGGACAGCAGGTTAAGAGGCCGTATACGAAATTTTGCTAATTTCGCTGATTCAAATGATTTTACAGACGTTTCCTTGACAGTTAAAATACTGTATTTTCATTAAGAACAATGCCAACTTTGCATGCATTTAAAAAGCTGATAATGAATGTTTATGTATAGTTATGAGGTATAGAAGAAAGACTATCTGTAAGGATAGATAATAATGTTATATAGTAATTTTTACGATTTTAATACTACGAAGTCCAAAAAATATTAATATCACTTTTTAGGTTAGGATTTGAAAATTAGTCTCGAGATCCAGAGGCGGTCATTAAGGTTGTAAAAAGAAGTAATACACACAAAATGGCACAGTTACACAACGAGACGCAAACACAACAACTTAGGCGTTCCGAATTCCGATAATATCGATTTGAGCGTGCTCACACCCGTTTCGAATTGGCGTGAGCGATAAAATGATGTCCCATGAATCGCCATAGATGACGTCATGACATGCGCCAACCATGCGTTATACTAATATCACTGTGAGCGCTGTAAAAAATGACAGTTGTGCTGTTTTGTTTTGCGTCGTATCATATCTTTAGCCAACTTAGATTTATCAGAATGAGTGCTTCTCGCTAGAGTCGCCACCTAACCAAATAAGAAGACAACATTTAAATAGGTTTTAACATTGAGTGAGTACTGTTAGCGCCTTCCGTATTGTTGATAAAAAAGACAATGCTCAGTAGTCGTAATCGTGATATCTTATTCAGAACGTAAATTACTGATGTGAGCGCTCATAGCGCTATTTTTCTAATTCGGAAAGTGGCCTTATCTGTGCGCCAATGCCAAAACTGCCAAAAGCAAAACTGTCAAACGTAAAAAAATCCGTTTCAGTCGTACGAACTCAATTACATACCACATGATGAATTTATTTAATTAAGTATTATGGTAATTTTAATTTATCAGTATTTTACAAAGACTAATAAAGAAACGCTTAATTATTTAATAAAACGTAGGTAACATAATGTATTAAAATCCGAAACAGATTTGAGTAAATTCAAGTAGAAGTGTGTGCAATGGATCGTCAGAAAAAAATTATAGTTGAAATGCATTCATAACATGGTAATATATTTACGCGACGTAGAATAAGCATAAAGAAAAATACACAAATATGTTTTCCGTGCGTTTCTTTTAACTTTGTGATAGGCGCATTTAATATACAATTCAATTAGATGAATTTTAAGAATTATTTCATGTCTTTAAATGTTCAAGTGAAAAATGGGCATTTTTGTTTTACTGCAAAACATAAAAGATAATTTATTATGTAACGAATAAGCTGCTTTTTTATTTTTGAATAATCGACCTCAAAAAGGCGACTGTTTAGTGAATTTTGCTGCAAGAGGTTTAGAATATCACATATTTACGAAACTTTTTGACACCTATTGCGCATTAAAACTTATGGAAACAAAGTAAATCACGTAAAACAGCGAAATCGGAAAATTTTGTATGCGGCCTCTTAAAGTCAGTTATGCCTACTTAAATAATTTAATTTCTTGGAAGGTTGAGTTTATTTTATTAATTCACTCTACATTGTAATTAACCTTTAAACGCAGTCAGAATGTACTAGTATGATTGTTTCAAAACGTTTATCTTACGCAATTTCCAGTTGCTACAGTTGATATTACTGATAGATTTTTTTTTTAGTTTAGGAAATCATCAAATAACTTCTCCCGCTCTGGTTGGAGCAGGAGGGCGTGTGAGACTTTTACTGACTAAAACCCACCCGTGTCAGTTGCCTGTGTGCCAGGGACCACGGTATCTCTTTTGAACAACCCGCACTTCTGGCAGGCATCGGCCCTTGCGGGCCCCTTCAGTTTGTGCTGACATCTCTTTGAGGCGCGCGTGGGACACAACGCGCCGGCTTGGTCCTTAACAGACAGCGAGCTACCAATTACTCGCGGTGCGGGAATCAGCTTGGGATTTTCGATGCGCAGGGCGTCTCTTGCGGAGGCTAGGGCCGTGAGGGCGCATTTACTACCTCTCCCTCACGTGCGCCGCCTCCCTCTTTGCGAGCATTACTGCTTCGCAGAAAGAGGTGACGGCTACCCATGCACTCTCGCTCCGAACCATGGCGTGGACTAGGGCCGGACGCTAGAGATCGCCGCCGCCGATCGCGTCCGCAAGAACACGGCGGTGCTCCGACCAAGCCGGGCAGACCTCCACTGTATGCTCCACTGTGTCCTCAAGGCGATCTACACTACTGATAGGTTAAGACGAATGAACGTGATGTAATAATTTGTTCTTCTCATATCGAGTACCTATCTCTGCAACACTTAGAATTATGAAAATTCGCAAATTTCGTGCCGCTATTTTTACATTCAAGTTGATTTAATTTTTCACAGCCCTGCACAAAACTAAACATAAGTATAGATTCGGCTATACAGTCTATAAACACTTACCTTTGCTAACAATCTGTCACTGATGTGCGTATTACGCCATAAAAGCGAGTATACGCCATAAAGTTCAGATTTAAAAAAATCCTATTGCAAATTATTTCAAGTGGTTTTCAAGCAAGGCAGAACGCAGTCGACGTGTATAACACTGAACACGCGTTGACGGTACGTTTAAAAAATGCTGCGTGGATAGGCCCTAAATTGGTCACACCAACGATATTCATGTCTTAACTTTTCACAGCGATTATTAGGAACTTATAACACACTCGCCCAGCTTAAATCAGATGCCATCCATAACTGACAAAGCTCTACCAGTCATGCCAACCGATAGATTATAATATGCTCTTCGTCCGAGGCATACGTGTGGCCCGCTAAGCTTTATATGCAGACAGCTGAGCTGCCCCTCTTATAAATGACCCCCTTAGCTTCATGCAGAGCATGTTTCAAGACTAATCTAGATGGACCGACTAACTGAAAGCATACTGGCCATAGTGACTTAGGCTTCGTACCTACCCAACTTTTTTATTCGCATTCTTGAGTATTAACATCATTATTAACTTGTAATACGAAACAAATTTTAGTTTTTTTACAAAATCGAAAAACCGACTGCCTAAGGTCTTTATTGTTAAATTTAAAAAGATACCTCCGACTGCATGAGATTGCTTATAGTATTCAGTCGAATAGTCATCCTTTAAAACAAGTTTCTTGTTTCCATCTTTTTTATTTAAAGTTCACTTTTTAGGCAGTCGAGTTTTTTGATACTTATTGTAAAATATTTTTTTTAATTTCCAAGATTTTAGTTAATATAATTATTTTTGACGTTAGTGGGAACTATTTATGAAACCTTTTATTTTCATACTCCACTCAATAGGTTTTGAGGAAAAAAAATGTTTGACGATACAATATGGCGCAAAAATCGCGTTGAGGCTCAGAATGTCAACTTCCCAAAATGTCCCCTGGTACCAAAATGTCAACTTCCCATAATGTCCCTTTCCCAAAATGTCCCTTTCCCAAAATGTCTCTTTCCCAAAATGTCCCTTTCCCAAAATGTCCCTTTCCCAAAATGCCGCTTTCCTAAAATGTCCCCCATTCTTAGAATTAAGCGTTATAACCCAACTCTAAAAAATGAAAAACAATATAATAATCAATTTTTTTATTTTAATTACTTTGTACGAGTATCAACTCTTTCGTCATTTTTTTATTAGAAAAGGAATTTGAAATGAAATATAGTTATATATTATCAACATATTATAAAAATAACTTTATTTAGAACTAATACGTTCAAGTACACAGTAATTCAATAGGATTCTTTGTTAGTTTTGTTTTTGTTGTACTGAAATCCCTTCCATATTAGTGTTTGATTTCCTTTTTGGTTACTTAAAAAGTCTAATTCCTCGCTTAATTAATAAAAACACGTCACAAACAACAAAATTAAACTGTCTCACGTAAGTATACACAATACCATTGAATTGAATAAAATGTCAATAAAATACATATTTTTTCAAAAGTACCCACTTTTGTGAGATAAATATTTTTCTTGATAGTTTCGTTTAGTTTATGCAACATGTTTCAAAGAAAATGATTTTAGAGGCTTTCTTTATTTATTTAAATTTCTTTTTAACTTGATAATATAACATTTAATTACATAATATGTCGGAGGAAATGGTCAAGAACGAATAGATAATAATCTAGTTCAATTAATTTAGTTAAGTTAATGTCAATTAGTTCAATTAATTTCTGGACGAACAAGATCGTCTAAATGTGACCAACATAATACATTCTAACAGTTATGATGTTGGTAGTTACATTTCTTTACATCCAATCACAAGCGAGGACGATTGTAATTATTGTTTTTTTTATTTTTTAGTTGGGTTATAACACTTAATTCTAAGAATGGGGGACATTTTGGGAAAGCGGCATTTTGGGAAAGGGACATTTTGGGAAAGGGATATTTTGGGAAAGAGACATTTTGGGAAAGGGACATTTTGGGAAAGGGACATTATGGGAAGTTGACATTTTGGTACCAGGGGACATTTTGGGAAGTTGACATTCTGAGCCTCAACGAAAAATCGGCCATTTTCTTTTTCAATTTTGACATACCCAGTGTCACTCTATAATTAAGACGAATCTAACAGCATCTCTCAAGCTGAAATCGATAAAGCCGTTTAGGCTACAGAGCGTGCCCAAGAAATATACATACATACATACACTCAAAAACACAACCCCCTTTATGGCGCAGTAGATAAAAATTAAATTGAATAGTGCCCTAATTACGCGTCCCAATATCAATAAGAATCTGAATTTTGGAGTGTGTTGCTAATCCATTGCTTCTTACGTTCGAAAATTGGTCTGCTCAGCAACGTAAATAACCTCTGCTCAGCAATGTAAATAACGCAATAAAGTTTGCTGAGCTGTCAAAATGAAAGCTTTTCTTGCTGTTAGTGTGTTAAGCAGCTACCCCGCTAGTAACTGGAGTTAAGTTAAGAAATAAATAGGTACACAATCAAACACAGATTTTAACATTTGAGTACATACAGGAAAAGTTTTTATCCAGTGCGCAAATTGTAACCATGAATTCAGCATATCATTCTATCATTTTTCGACGGATACACAAAAAAAAATCAGCTGTGCCATACATTTTGACCGCGTAGGTATTGCACTTTTCTATGAAACAGCAGATTTTTTTTTGTGTAAGCGGTGAAAAATTTCTGCGCTAGGGGTTCTAGAATGATATGCTGAATTCATGGTTACAATTTGCGCACTGGATAAAAACTTACCCTGTATAACAAGAAACAAACAAAATGTGAAAAACATTTAACCTGTAACATATAATGACACGGAGGCGCTGCTGGTATAAATATTACCCTGCCCGTAATGCCTGTACCATTCTTAACCTCATGCGTATGCATACATGAGTATATACTCTGATTCATTCGTACTCACATTCACATATTAGCACATCAATCCACTATAACACTCTCGCATTCAAAGTTTTTTATATTGTCAATAAACTTTTTTAGTTTTTACTTTACTTTATTCACACACCCTCACTCTCACTCACATACTCTTACATTCACACACTCTCACTCTCACTCACCCATTCGCATGTCTGCGTGCGTGCTGCATGTTTAGCTTTAATTCTCTCTTTTTTTATTTTTGTATACAAAGTGTAACGTCAGATGCGCAAAACCTCATACACCCCAATTAGAATATTAAGTTAAAAGCATAATACAATGACCAAAACTTTTTTTTTAAAGCTAACTGTTAGTATTAAGAAAAACGTGTCGACCCAAGCATTGCTTTATGCATTTAAAAGTAAGTTATAGCTTTGAAATAAGATTCACTTTTCTTTGCCTCAATCAGTGGTAGGTATGGCAGAACACATAAATTTTTGAAAAAAATACCTATGTTAAAGGTTACTGAATTCGATTCACTAGTCAATTAGGAACAAACTACTTTTAGGTTTTGCACATATTCTGTTGTATAATTATTCCCTTTACCCTACATTTGTATAAATCAAGTAAAATATACTGAAATATATAAAAATTAAAAAGTGGTTTATTATTTTAACAATTGGAGCCTCCTTTTTAGCAGATATAATATATATGCCTGTGTTAGGAGACTCCGCTCTGCCATAACTTAAATAAATACCTTTGACTTGTTTTATGCAAATATAGGTACCTATAATAAGTAAAGGGAAAAGTGGTAGTAAAAAAATGTAAAAAATAAATAAAGCTATGCATGCAGCACAGCACACCCGTAGGCATTTGAGTAGGTGAGTGACAAACCCTCAGTGTGTGAATGTGAGAGTGTGTAAATGTGAGGTTGTGTGAATGTGATTTCATATGAATTAGAGCGTATGCATGAGGTATGTTAATTCCGGGATTTGTTGTAGAAAGCTGTTCAGTTTGATGGTCTGCACGCACCCTTGAATAAAGACCACGCATTTCTGATACACGCTGTATAATACCCACTTGTAACATACTTTTGCAGTTTTATTTCATCATCATCATCATCAGCCTATAATGTTCCCACTGCTGGGACACAGGCCTCCTCTCGGTGAGAGGGATTAGGCCGTAATCCACCACGCGGGCCCAGTGCGGATTGGTAGATGTCACATGTCTTCGAATTTTTGGTTTTAGGACATGCCGGTTTCCTCACGATGTTTTCCTTCACCGTTTTGAGAGCAGTGGTGATGAAATAATTTACACAAAGTAATGCGCCTGTTTGGGTTCGAACTCACGACCTATAACTCGTAAGTCGCGGCCGTTACCACTTGGCCACCACTGCTCTGTTTGTTTCTCTGCACTGTTTTATTTAATGTCCCTTATTTTAGGTCACAATTTCAATGAGCTTTGCGTAAAAGATACAAAACCTGACTTACCTGCTTTTGTCATTTAGTTGGAAAAAGTACTGAACTCATTGATACGTTTTATAATCCCGCAGTTTCAGTCATCAGTAGCAAGGTGTTCAATTTAGGTTAATTATATGTATGTTTGAAAACAAAAAATGCTGCATTGTTTTTGTGTAATCAGCTTTTTAAGTGAAATGAGAATTACTTGATTTACCTACTGATCCTTTTATAGATTTTAACAGTGTGGCTGTAGGCTTGCACCAGGGCACCCTGGTGCATGCTGTTTGCCAATGACACTGTTCTTGTCAGTAAAGAAGGATCAGTGACCCAGAGCATATTGGGAAATGGAAACGGAAACTGAAGAATGTTGGCTTGAAAATCAGCAGAACCAAAACTGAATATATTATGGTCTGCGATTTTGGCGGTCTCTCCAGTTCTGGGGCCACAGCGCTTGATGGTGCGTTTCTCCCAGTCTGCTCCGGCTTTCGATTTCTCAGTTCACTCGTGCAAAGCGATGGCGAAGTAGATCGGATGGTTAAGCAGAGAATTTACACTGGGTGATGAAAGGTCACGGGAACAATCTGCGACTCCCGCATTCCCCTTAAACTTAAGGGTCTTCCCCTTCCCCTTCATAAAACAATAGTTAGACCTGCGGTCTTGTATGGGTCAGAATGTTAGGCGAGAAAAGGGATCAATGAACAGCTATTGATGTGTGTTACACGAATGTATATAATAAGAAATGGCTGCAGAAGACGAAATCTGAAAGTGGCACCGGTAACTGAAAAGTTGTGTGGATATCGGTTGTCATGTTTTGGTATCAGTTATGTTTGGTATGGTATGGTTTTTATTAATTTTTATACTTTTTTCTGTACCCTACATGGTCCGTAATTGTACCTTAGGTTTAGGCCACTGAAAGAACTTTCAACATTATGGAATGCAAATAAAGATATCTTCTTCTATATTATAAAAATAAAACTCCTGACTGACTGACTGACTGACTCATCAACGCCCAGCCGAAACCCTTGGACCTAGAAAGTTGAAATTTTGCGCTGAGGTTCCCTTTATAGTGTAGATAAGGAATAAGGAAGGATTTTTTGAAATTCAACCCCTAAGGGAGTTAAATAGGGGATGAAAGTTCCGCGAGGGCGAAGCCGCTGGCAAAAGCTAGTTATGAATTTGAAAATCAATAATACTGTTTACGGATTTAATCAAGTTGTTCCTATCCTAAATTTACAAAATCAGGTTTTATTTTCTTAATTAACCTAATCGTATTTTTATGCAGCTAGTATTTCTTGATTATAACATAGATCGGAGTGCGTCTAACTCAAAACTAACTTATTGTTAACGTATAATAAACAGGTTTTTGAAAAACGAGTAAGGAAACACTCATTTAATAAGTTAAGGTTAAACTACATCTCCAAAACGCAGTCGGGTAAAAAGAGAAGAAAATAAAAACCGGCCAAGTGCGAGTCCGACTCGCACATGAAGGGTTCCGTACCGCCGTACAATATTTAACAATACATTTAAAAGAACACGTTTCTAGTAGGGGAGCCCTTTTTATTATTTGCTGTTTTAGTGGCAACAGAAATACATGTTCTGTGAGAATTTCAACTGTCTGCCTATTACGGATCACGAGATACAACCCGCTGGCAGACGGGCGGACGGACGAACAGCGGAGGTGTATTAATAGTCCCATTGGATAACAGTATAAAACAGCACCCTAATTGCATAACTCACGATTAATCATAATCCGTTTCAATTTGACAGTTCAACAATATCCATTGCGTTATTTACGTTGCAGCACGTTATAACAGAGAACACCTGAAATCGCACATTGAGTGTTAGCTCAGAAAACAACAAAAACAAAATGTTTCCGACCAAGTCGTTTTTTTTATTTTATTTTACGAGATGATTGTGATGTGTATGTACTTGCAAAAGTAGCTTGAGAATAATATTTAATCAGGAAGATAGTGTGGCCATCTTTCGTTACCTAACCTGTTGTAATTGCAACTGGCTTCTTATCATTAATCAAATCAGCGATAGGCCTTCCCTGAGTTGCATCAAGTAACCGGTTAATAGATCTACCGGCAGTCCAGTTTTCAAGGCGCCGCCGCCGCGCCGATGCATCTTACTGCATGTTGCAACTTGTTTTTATTCCACATCTAGCTGTTGCCCGAAGTCTCATTCGCATCCTAGGGGAACTGTGTAGTTTGTGTACTATCACTTTCTTTTTCTTTTGGTGTAACCGCATGGATACTCGCCTGGGGTTAACAGAGGACTGGGGATTATTGCAAGAAAGAAAGAAAGAAAAATAGATTTATTTGTCACAGAAACACGTGCACATAAAAAGATGACATAGCATAAAAAATATGATAACAACACAGGTATTTATACATAGGCATATCTATATACTCGTATATAAAAATTTCGTGTCACGATGTATGTTCGCGATAAACTCTGAAGCTACGGAATGGATTTTGATAAAATTTTGTAACCATTTATAATATGGTCCAACTTAAAAGATATAATAGTTTTTATCTTAATTATTGATCTCAATATTTATTATTGCAAATTAAATGTTTATTATACGACATTAGTCTGTATTTATCGGTTAGTTCTATAAAATCCTAATAGATGGCGGTTTAGCATCTAAGTTGCACAGGTATCCCGCAGATGGCGTCGTATTTATATTATTATTACTTCTAAGCTACTTAACCGATTTTAATCAAACTTGTACACCGTATCCAGTTTGATCCAACTTGAAAGATAGGATAGGTTTTTTTTTTTGGGTGGGAAATCATCAAATAACTTCTCCCGCTCTGGGTGGAGCAGGAGGGCATGTCAGACTTTTACTGACTAAAACCCACCCGTGTTCCTTCAGTAGCCCGTATGCCAGGGGCTGTGGTATCTCTTTCGAACAAACCTGCACCCCTGGCAGGAGATAGGATAGCTTACATCTCAATTTATGATCGCGAAGAAATAAAATATGGCGGTACGAAGTTCGCCGGGTCAGCTAGTAAAACATAAATAGTCGGCAGCTGCACGCCGTGACTGTGACAAGAAGGCTTCCACTCAGCATTATGCTGTGCTACGGGACCCACAGCACAGCGCTAATGCGCTACTAGCCTTTTTTGATACTTAGCGGCTTCGCCCCCGTGGAGGTCGGTGTGTACGTTAAACCTTCCTCTTGAATCGCTCTGTCTATTGATGAAAACCTTATTAAAATCCGTGGCATAGTTTAATAGATCCAAGCGTACAGACACGAAAAGAAAAAATAGAAATATATAATATAGAATACAGAAATTTATCCCGGAGTGGATTTGCAACTAACGGTGTTAAAATGAGCATTGGAAATCCAATACAGTGCATGATGTCCAACGTCGTCAAAAACACACTGTGAGGCGGCGCACGTGAGGAAGAGGCAGTATATGCGCCCTCACCTTAGTCGCCGCAGGAGACGCCCTGGGCATCGGGAATCCCAGGCTGATTCCCAGCCACCGTAGGCGTGGGCTTGCGGACGGCGAGTAATGGGTAGCTCGCTGTCCAGTAAGGACCAAGCCCAGGTCGACGGCGCGTTGTGTTCCACGCGCGCCTCAAAGATATGTCAGCACAAACTGATGGGGCCCGCAAGGGCCGATGCCTGCCAGGGGTGCGAGTTGTTCGAAAGAGTTACCGCCGCTCCTGGCACACAGGCTACTGAGGGAACACGGGTGGGTTTAAGTCAGTAAAAGTCTGACACACCCTCCTGCTCCACCCAGAGCGGGAGAAGTTATTTGATGATTTCCCACCCAAAAAAAAAAACGATTAACAGAGACCATTGAGAATCCAACAGTTTGGTGTCCAACGTCGTCAAAAACACACTTCGATTTTCAACTCTGCGCTAAAAAAAATTGCGTTGAAAATACAGTGAGTGAAACACGAGCGGAACACGTCAACGTCATAGGTAGCTGCAGTTACTCCGACTGATTAAAACTATTAAAACCCATCTAAACCCCACGGTTCCTACCACTACCATAAGTTGGGTGCCCTAGAGCATCCTAACCGCTTGAGTGGCCTTGATGACGTCATCGCACCCATCTCTCAAACTTAATTAATTCATTATAATGAGTACAGAAGTAAGAGATCCTCAATCGTAAACTTCTTTTGCAGTTGACGGTTGCAGAGCAGTTGGCTCAACTGCTATATTTTGATCAAGAACCATGCCACTTGAATTGTTGTTATCAACAAATTCATCATCATCATCATTTCAGCTGAAAGACGTCCACTGCTGGACATAAGCCTCCCCCAAAAAAGAGGTTTTGCCATAATTGCCACGCTTGGCAGGCGGGTTGGCGATCGCAGTATGGTGGTAAAATGCATAGAGAACGGTGCTGCCTTCTCTAGTAAGTCCCTTAGTCGCCTTCTACGACACCCACGGGAAGAAATGGGATGTTGCTATCCTTTTACGCCCGGCACCACACGGAAAACACAAATTAGCTTCCTACAAATACTTGTAAATTGAGAGCAGTGGTCGCCCAGCGGTGATAACAGCAGCGACTTACAGGTCGTAGGTTTTAAGTTCGAACCCAGAGAGGCGCTTTACTTTGTGCAAATAATTTAATCACCACTGCTCTGAAAACAGTGAAAGAAAACATCGTGAGGAAACCGGCATATCCTAGAACGAAATATTCGAAGACATGTGTACACATCTACCAACCCGCACTAGACCCGCGTAGTGACTTACGGCCCGCTCCCTCTCTCAGGGAGCTGGCCTGTGTCCTATGGGAATGTACGTAATGGCTGATTGACTCAATTCTTGTAAAACGCCTCAAAAAGACAAAGTATTCATCGAAGCAGAACCACTGATATAAGTAATTACGTTTGGTAAGCGTGCATATCAACGGAACTCGATCGCTTGCGCGCGCGCAGTCAGGGCCAATCGGCGCTGATTGGCGGACGCACTCACTTTCATGTCCGAATTTAAAAAATAACTGTATTAACTTATTGTTTGTTGTGATTGTAAGCAATAACTTTGGCGGAAGCACTGGGAATCTGAAAGGTTTGTTTTTTTTTTTATTAGGTATAGTTTATTATTTGGTGTTATACCTTACGAAATACTTTGTGTGTACTTTGGATTCGTGATAAATAATTGTTATCTATGTTTTTGTCAAACTCATTTGGTAAACAAATTATGCATTAATAGGTATTTAAACATATTTCAAATACGCGCGCATACCTAATAACGTACCTATAACATGCGACTGAGCAAGGAACCATTTTGACGCACAAAACGGGCGTTTCGACACTTTAATACTATTTTCTGTAGGTGATTCGCAAGAAGTAAATTATTTGTGGTTATTTCCTTATGGCATAAAATTCCAAACGTGCCAATTGCTGAATACGAATTTCTGGAGTTGTAGATTCGCCTATAAGTAAATTAACTACGTGCGAATCACCTACAGAAAATAATTTAGGTACAGACGCCAGCAGGTCAACCTACCCCAAACTGTCAAATTTTCCCAATTGAACATGAACCTTATGCTTACGATATAAAGTTGAAAATGTATCAAATAAATTTGACAGATTGGAGTAGCTTGATTTGCTGTCGTCTGTACTATTCAAAAGTATCGATTCGCCCGTTTGGGGGAACCAAATTCGTGCGAATCAAGAAACAAGCCAGGAGTTAGTACTTATGTTTCAATTTGGTATTATAAGGGGACGTGCAAATAATATCAAACTCAAATAAAAATCAAGTACCACCGAAGCATAACAAATGGTCATCCAAATAAAACATTTTTGCCGTTCATTTGTTTGTTTGTCATTCATTTGTTCTAGTTTATTTGCTCTCATTTCCGTACTATCGCAATGAATTGCTGCAGCTGCAACAAAAACTTTTCAGCCCTTGACATAATTGTACCTTTTGGCTAAAGAAGATATTATTGGTGATGTAATTGATAGTAGACAATTGAAAGCTAACTATAATTAGAACTTAGATTAAGAAAAGAAATAAACAAGGAATAACCACAATATTGCCATTTCTAAACCTTTTTTGATTTCTGTTTTTTTCCCAACTATCTGGTTTTTATTTTTTGCTAGGTTTTACGCTACTTAATCATTTTATATTCATGCTACTTAATTATAATTTAATTACACGATTAATTTGCTAATTGCGGTTTAATTTCATACAGTTTAATTTGTACTGATTTGAATGCATAACCGCTTACGCATAAACGGATAAACATTGATAACCATAATTAGACACGCACTGTTACATCCCTAGTCTGTGCTGGTAAGTGCTGACACTAGTGCTTAGTCAGCACCGGGCCTCCTAGAACATGATTGCCCACAGTCTACTAGCCAGTTCGGGTTTGGCATCCAAAGAGTTGGGACGTATACCGAATTTTCCCCAAATTAAATTGTCCTTGGTTAGGTTGGCAATAAACCTTTTTTAAAAAGATTCCCGGAATTTCAATTCTAACATTTGGTGGCAGCGGTGGGATAAGACGTCCCCAGTGTCCTTAAAACGGTTTATACGTCACCGGAAGTAAAATTTCATGTGTATCTGTGTTCCTGAAAGTGCCCAGTGATTGTGTCGCCCAATAAACACTGAAACCCGAACTCATCTCATCGGAGGTCGATACTTTCCGACCTGGTTCCAAAGCTGCATATCGCCGCCCTGGGTCCACTGCGTAGTAAGTGGTATTACGTTGTTGGGTAGCACTTGCTGCACCCAACCATATTGTATCCAGCGCCGACCTGACGGCAACCGTCGGCTTCTCATCCATAAGTCCAAGGTAGACGTAATCTAGCGAGTCCAGAATGAAGAGTTCCTACAAGTTGTTCCTGTAAGTCCAAATTACCTTATCCTGTGAAATTTGTGTGTGTTGTGCGTTAAGTGTCCGTAACGATATCGCGTATAATCCCGTGTGTTAAAATAAGTTAATAATTATAAGATTAGCTTAAAATATTTATAAGATTCAAAGTAACGTGTTAAGAAGCCTACGCTTCGATCCCAGTCGTCCTTATCAGTTGCGCATAACTTAAACATCCGTAGCTCACGTAATTCTCAGAACCAAACACCTCTTGTCCATACCAGTAATTTATCATCACGCCAATAATTCCCGACGGGTTAAGCAGAGGTTTATTGATTTATAAACAAATATGACGGCTAGAACTGAAGCTAAAAAAGACATCAAAGAATTAAAAGGTGAGGAGGAAATCCCGTTAGGTGTCGTGCTAAAGTTTATTAAACCATTCAACGGCGACAGAGACAAGCTAACAGCTTTCATAAGAAACTGTGATAGCGCAATATCCTTGGCGTCCTCTCAACAGGAAGACGTAGTTTTTAAATATGTACTAAGTCAATTAGAGGGTAAGGCCGAGACCGCGTGCTCTATTAAAGAGTTTGATACATGGTTATCACTTAAAGAATTTCTGAAAAATCAGTTTGGTGAACGCAAACACTATGCTCACCTGCTCACTGACTTACAAGACTGTAGGCAAGGAAGTCTAGAACCCGTTAGCCAATTTTCCTTGAGGGTAGAAACCTGTTTACAAAAACTTCTTACAGAAGTTACTGTTTCCAATACGAAGAAGACCGAACTTCCTGGTAGATTAGCCGCCATGGAAGATCTCGCTCTCCATACATTTATATTAGGATTAAACCCTAAAATCGCCAATATTGTGAGATGTAGAGATTACAAGACCCTAAATGATGCTATTAACGCTGCGATATCTGAAGAAAAAATACTTCAGTTCTCCTACCGAAATTTCAACAGGCAAAAGGGTATTGAACCCGTTAAAAGAAGTGAAACAAATACACCTCACGCAAAAGTTTTTATTAAAAGTAACAATGGTCAACCCAACATTGCTTTCAACGATTCTTCTTTCTGTAGATACTGTAAAAAGTCAGGACATATTCTCGAAAATTGCAAACTGCGTGAGTTCAACAATAAAAGATTTTCAAATGGCCCTCAGCCATTTAGACCTTCGCCGTTTAACTATAAACAAACGGATATTAAACCAAGATCTCATGTAAACTACACTGATAATCATGAAGAGGAGGGTAGAGATGAAGTAGATGAACCCATTAATTATACTTTAAACTAAATAATGTCCCGTTTAAGTATCGCACGGGGCAAACCCCTTTTAATCAAGCCGATACTACCCTTACTAATATTAAGACCAATGGACAGGGTAACCAGCCCCAAACTCACGGTCTTTCCAAAAGTAGGACCACGCCGCAGGGTAACCAGCCCCATAAGGAAGGTCTGTACCAACAAAACATTAGGACCAACGGACAGGGTAACCAGCCCCAAACTCACGGTCTTTCCAAAAGTAGGACCACGCCGCAGGGTAACCAGCCCCATAAGGAAGGTCTGAACCAACAACACATTAGGACCAATGGACAGGGTAACCAGCCCCAAACTCAAGGTCTTTCCAAAAGTAGGACCACGCCGCAGGGTAACCAGCCCCATAAGGAAGGTCTGAACCAACAATCTAATTGTAAACCTGGAAAAGAACTTAAAATATATGAAATCCTTACCCGAAAAAGATACTTACCTTTTATCAAATTACAAACATTTGTAAATAAACATCCACTTACCTTCCTGATAGATTCAGGAGCATCACTCTGTGTTCTGAAAAAGAAAAGTATAACAAGTACTCTGCAACTAGAAGATAATATCGTCACAATTAAAGGAATAGATTCCAAAAATGAAACTATGAAAAGTGTAGGAAGTTTTAAACTACAATTACAGTTCAATGAAAAACTAAGTATAACCCATCCTTTCCAAATATTTGAAGATATAAACTTACCTTACGACGGTATAATAGGCACCGACCTGTTTACGGAATATAAGTGTCGCATTAATTATCAGACAGACTGTTTAGAAATAAATAACTGTAACATTAAATTATCCTTCGATGAACCATCATATGTCATTGAGCCCCGTACCGAAACAGTAATAGAGTGTTCCGTGAAAAACCCTGAATTGAAAGAGGGAATTATATTAGATCAACATATTTCCGATTCCCTTCTTATATCAAATTGCCTTGTTAAAGTAAAGGACAATAACAGAATTAATTTGACAGTTATCAATGTATCCGAAAAACCAGTTCACTTAAACGCTAACCTTATGCTTACTTTAAGTTCACTTAATCTTACTCAGTGCAGTATAATACAACATAATAGATTAAATAATAGCCTAGAAAGGTCCCAGCAATTATCTAAACTACTGCGAACATCTCATTTAAATCAGGAGGAACTATATCATCTTAACGAAATTTGTCATCAGTACTCTGACATTTTTCACTTACCGGGAGACCAATTAACCTGTACAGATGTAATTCAACACGAAATAAAAACTAATTCCTCACAGCCAATTAATGTAAAATCGTACCGATTTCCAGAAATACACAAAGAAGAAGTTAACTCTCAAATAACAAAAATGTTAGATCAACAAATCATTAAACCATCAAAATCCCCATGGTCATCCCCTATTTGGATAGTACCTAAAAAAGATGACTCCACCGGGCAAAAGAGGTGGAGAATAGTAATAGACTATAGAAAATTAAATGATATTACTATTGGGGAAAATTACCCAATTCCCCAAATTAATGAAATATTAGACCAATTGGGTCAAAGTAAATACTTTACAACCCTAGACCTAGCTTCCGGTTTTCATCAAATTCAAATGTCTCCGGAAGACGCCCCAAAAACTGCATTCAGTGTACCCCAAGGTCATTTCGAATTCAAGCGGATGCCGTTTGGTTTAAAAAATGCACCCGCAACCTTCCAGAGAACAATGAACACTGTCTTGTCCGGATTACAGGGTGTTCATTGCTTCGTGTATTTAGATGACATCGTCATATACTCGCATGACTTATCTTCCCATATCAAAAAGCTTTTTCTTGTCTTTGAAAAGTTGAGAAAATTCCGCCTTAAACTTCAGCCGGACAAATGCGAGTTCCTGCGAAAAGAAGTCGCCTATCTAGGACATGTGATAAGCAGTGAAGGCGTTAGACCTAACCCTGACAAAATAAAAGCTGTCGTGAATTTCCCTGTACCAAAATGCGTTAAAGACATAAAATCATTCTTAGGTTTAGCGTCATACTATCGGAGATTCATACCAGAATTCTCAAAATACGCTAAGTCCCTTACCGCTCTTCTAAAAAAAGATATTGATTTTAACTGGACCAATAATCAACAATTATCATTTGAACAACTGAAAGAGAAATTGGTAACTGCACCAGTCCTTATCTATCCTGATTTTACAAAACCTTTTATTTTAACTTGCGATGCGTCAAATTACGCTATTTCAGCTATATTATCCCAGGGTGTAATTGGAAAAGATCAACCAATCGCTTTCGCGTCAAGGACACTTAATAAAGCGGAATGTAATTATAGTGTCACAGAGAAAGAATGTCTGGCCATTGTGTACGGAACCAAAACATTTCGTCCTTATCTTTTCGGCCGTCAGTTTAAAATATTAACAGACCATAAACCCCTAAACTGGCTTTTTAATTGCAAAGACCCTGGATCTCGATTAATCCGTTGGCGCCTTAAATTAGAAGAATATAATTATGAAATTCAATATAGGAAAGGTAAGACAAACACAAATGCTGATGCCCTTTCGCGATATCCAATAAATCCTTTACAAAAAATGGAGGAAACTCAACCTAGTAAAACATTACCTGATAATTACCCAATACCTAATCCTGAAAATGTCCCCACTGACCCTGATCAAATACTTACCGATGATGCAACTCCTCCGCAGTCCTCACCGCAATCAAATCCTGGAAGCTTAGACTTACCTGATGATTTTGTCCTTCCTGAAAACCTGGAACTCCCTGATGACTTTAATATACCTACACCACAATCCAGTGAACTCATTAATGATGACGATACCTATTCCAAATGCCTTAAAGCTATAAATAATAGATTAGTTACATTTAATACCAAAATCCTCGAACATAATGAAAACCTTTTAAAGACAAAATCAAAACATATTGTGATACCTACCTCAATTGACCTTGATGAGTCAAACCGTTATGTATCCGAAATTATCGGTAATATGACTGAAAGTAAAGAATTCCTTGCATTGGAAAGAACTCTATATTCATTCTTGACGTCTAAAAAAGAGAATATCATTTATTATTTACTATTCACTAAAGTGTATCATTATGAAACATCTACTTACGATGATATCTTTAAAAGTCTGAAAAACTTAAAGAATTACCTTTTAGCTGAAAATATAAACGAGTTTAGCATCACAGATTTCAGAAATCCGTTTGATAGCCATAATTTAATAAAAATATATAACATAATCACGTACCTATTTCATAATACAAGTATAACCATTAATATTTACAAAAATATTATAATGTATCCAACTATGAGCGAAATCGCTAAAATTATGCGTGAAAATCACGATATTCCTATTTCAGGCCACTTAGGCTCTAACAGAATGTTGAAAAGAATCCAAGAAAAATATTACTGGCGTAATATGCGCAGTGACATTGAAAATTATGTCCGCAAATGTGTACCATGTCAAGCTAATAAAGCGCTACGTCAAACTAACCGTGCACCGATGCAGATCACCACAACATCGACGCAACCATTTGAATGCGTAGCATTAGACATCGTAGGCCCTCTTCCTGAAGTAGGAAGTGCTAAATTACGATTCATTCTAACACTGCAAGACGACTTGACGAAATACTCAGCTGCTTATCCTATCTCTAATGCTACCGCAGAAGAAACGTCTGAATGTATGATCCATTTTATCGCGCAATTCGGCATTCCAAAAACCATCCTAACTGATCAAGGCCCGAATTTTACGGCCGAGCTATTCAAACAAACTTGTAGCTTTTTAAAAATTAAACAGCTTTGGTCTACCCCTTATCACCCGCAAACACAGGGAGCCCTAGAAAGGAGCCACTCAACTTTAAAAGAATACCTAAAATCGTTTGTAGATGATAACCAAACTAACTGGCCTCGATATGTCTATACAGCCATGCTCACCTATAATACAACAGTTCACAGTACTACAAACTTCACCCCTTATGAGCTAGTATTCGGTCATAAGGCACTTATACCCTCATCCATATACGACTCCACTCTAGAATCCACATACAATAATTACGTAAGGATCTTACAACAACGTCTACGAATTTCCAGGGAGAAAGCTGTAGAAAACATACTAAAATCAAAAATAACCTCCAAAGCTTATTACGATAAGCATACGAAACCAACAAAGTATAAAGCAGGTGATATGGTTTACGTGAAAAATCATTTACGACTTCGTAAAGCTTTATCACCCATTTGGAAAGGTCCCTATAAAATAATTCGTATAAATGGAAATAATACACTTACCTTACTGATGAACCGTCGGCATGTAAAACATCACTATGATGAAGTTAAACTTGCCGAAATAAATGATTAGTCTAGTTTTATATTTAGATACGTAAATTAGTTTTATAATTTAGAATATTATTTCAGGATTGCCTCGGCGTGTATCTCCATTATCTCAGCTGACGTTATAGAACCCATGAAAGAAAGTACTGGAATCTATTTTGACCCTGTGGGAACCTTGAAAATATCTAATAATTATCTTCACATATTAGTCCCGACTGATGTTGGATATATACAACCTCATATAGAAAATATCAAGTCTGCTTTGGGAACTGCTAGATTTCTTTGCCGACAGAACGAACTAAGTGTCTCAAAATGCCATAACCTCTTACAACCCTTAACATCTCGCCTTGACAGTATTTTAAAAGATTATAGTGCTATATCTCATCTTATTCCCGATAGAAATAAGAGATCTGCGTGGTTTGCTGGTATCGGTTCCCTTTTCAAACAAGTAATTGGCACAATGGATGAGGACGACTCAATCAAGTATAACTCTGCAATAGAACACCTAGAAAACAATGATAAGAAACTTTCATCTCTTCTAAAAGATAATATTTTGATGACTAATACGGCATTAAATAATTATAATGAAACACTTAGAATAATCAAAACCGATGAAGCTCGATTAGGCAACGCTATTGAAAATTTATCAGCCGTATTAAACAATGTATCTAATATACATAAAGACTTGTACATAGAATCTAAAATGAATGAAATTTATAATGAATTGTTTTCTAGTTTACTAACTTTATCATTTAGACTTGATGATATTATTAACGCTATAATGTTTACGAAAAGTCATTCTATACACCCCTCTATCCTAACCCCTAAACAACTGTATGAAGAGCTGATGCGTAGTGTTAAGGATTTAAATAAGAATAGTGAACTACCTGTTAGCTTAAGTTTAGATAGTATCCATGTGCTAACTGACTTAGCCCAACTATCGTGTTATTTTATAAGTAGTAAAGTAGTGTTTGTAATTAAGATTCCCTTAGTATTTAAATCAGAATATGTGTTATATAAACCTATCTCGGTACCTATCCCACATGATGTGGGCCAGCCTCATTCATATGCAATGATTATACCTAATTGTAATTATATAGCTATAAGTAAAGATAAATTAACATATGTATGCCTTCAGGAACTAAATAAATGTGTCAAAAGTATTAATCAGTTTTATATATGTAATAATCTCGATGCATACTCAGTTCAAGATATGCCTACTTGCGAAACCGAGATGTTATGTAAAATTATTAATAAATTACCTCAACAATGCGAAACTAAATTGTTCCAAGGGAATATAGATATTTGGCAAGAATTAAAAAACAATAGATGGCTATTTGTTAAGTCAGAACCGACCAAACTTACCCTTGACTGTAATTCACAGATAACAGAGTACAAATTGTTAGGTACTGGTGTTATCAGTCTAGAACCGGAATGTAAAGCTTATTGTAAAGACAGGGAACTTTTATCGAAACCTTATTATAAAACAGTTATTAAGCCTGTAATTTCTGATTTTAATCTTATCAATGATCCTTGTTGTGACCAAGATAAATTCGCGTTAATGAAATCAAAATTAAAACCTTTAAAGTTAAATGATTTACACCTAGAAAAACTTGTAACTGTTTCAAATCACCAATTAATGTCAGATATTGACAATATTATTAATGAACCTAGCCCATTCATAAAATATGAATCTCATTATCCTATCATTACCTATTGTATAATTATCCTACTTTTAATTTTTCTATGTTATAAACTTTGTAAAAAATTCGGTAAATGTCCAACTCCCAAAATTAAAATAGAATCTAACAGTTTAACAGATGAGGTTCAGGAATTAGAAGAAATTCCAGTCCCTAGACTTCGCATATCGCCCTGAAACTTATGTAAAAAAAAATATATAAGTTTCATCTTGTTGGGGGGGTTGTTACATCCCTAGTCTGTGCTGGTAAGTGCTGACACTAGTGCTTAGTCAGCACCGGGCCTCCTAGAACATGATTGCCCACAGTCTACTAGCCAGTTCGGGTTTGGCATCCAAAGAGTTGGGACGTATACCGAATTTTCCCCAAATTAAATTGTCCTTGGTTAGGTTGGCAATAAACCTTTTTTAAAAAGATTCCCGGAATTTCAATTCTAACAGCACGAACACCATTTGCTCATCCTTTTCCCAACTATGTTGGGGTCGACTTCCAGTCTAATCGGATGCAGCCGAATACCAGTATTTCACATGGAGCGACTGCTTATCTGAAAGGCACAACCCAGTTACTTGGTAATTATATACCCTTGTTAAGACTGGATGTTAGACTTTCGGGCTTCTGACGACCCGAAACGACTGTCAAAGATCCACGAATGACAGCCTGGACCGACAGCTTCACGTGCTTTCCGAGGCACGGAGGCATCTTGGTGTGTAAAGGTGGACACCTATTCACGGAGCAACCGTGCCAAGGCTAGCTTAACCTGGTGGTTCGACCAGCGCAGTTGTTAGGTATTACTCAGCCACAAGCCCATCGCACCAATAGGTTAAATTGAAGACAGTCAATTTTCTTCCCAAATACCACAGTGTCTCACGACAAAAGTCTTTGACCAGGGGCCTAAGTCTACTAATTTATAAACGTTACAATGGTCTCTCAATGGTGTGTTTTTGACAGTTTTTGTATGGCAAATCTGTCAAAAACTTACCATTGAGAGACCATTGTGACGTTTATAAATTAGTAGACTTAGGCCCCAGTGTGTGCTGCCAGTGATGACCTATGGTACAGAGACGTGGTCGCTCACAATGGGCCTTATCAGAAGGCTTAAAGTCACGCAAGGGGCAATGGAGAGGGCTATGCTCGGAGTTTCCCTACACAATCGAATCAAGAAATGAAGAAATCAGCAGGAGAACCAAGGCAACCGACATAGCCCGAAGAATTGCCAAACTTAAGTGGCAGTGGGCAGGGCACATTGCTCGCAGAACAGATGACCGATGGGGCCGAAAGGTTCTGTAGTGGCGACCGCGTACCGGAAGACGTAGAGTGGGAAGGCCTCCCACAAGGTGGACCGATGACCTTGTGAAGGCCGCGGGTATCCGCTGGATGTGGGAAGCACAAGACCGGTCGAAGTGGAGGAGCCTGGGGGAGGCCTATGTCCAGCAGTGGACGTCTTTTTAGGCTAAAATGATGAGTCAATTTTCTAAAAAACTCACTCCTATCCAGCCTGTCCCTTACTGGCCCCCCAGCGACGCCCTAAGACGAGGTCCGTACGCCACATAACTCGTATTTATTTATTTTACAAAAAAAGTCATCATAATTACAATTTTCAAAGACTAAGCGCATATTATGCTTATACAGGGTAAGTTTTTATCCAGTGCGCAAATTGTAACCATGAATTCAGCATATCATTCTAGAACCCCTAGCGCAGAAATTTTTCGCCGGTTGTACAAAAAAAAATCTGCTGTTTCATAGAAAAGTGCAATACCTACGCGGTAGCTGTTTTTTTTTTTTTTTTGTGTATCCGGTTACAATTTGTGCACTGGATAAAAACTTTTCCTGTATGTAGAACACAATAATTTTTATACTAACTATGTACGTGCCTGTGTCTTAGGAATCACTGATTCTCCGTAACAAACACAACAATAAGCAAATGGTGTAAAAGAAAACACACAAAATGAAAAGTGTTTAACTTTGTGGTGAGGTGAATAAAATGTATCATACATTTGAGTTATGGAGTGAGTGACTGTAGGATGTGTGTATGTAGTAAGTAGGTGTAGGGTGTGTGTAGTGAGAAAGAATGTGGTGTAACTAGTACTCATACGTTTGTTTGCATTGAGAATGATATAGTTAATTGTAATTGTAAATTACCCAGCAGAAGATCCTCAGTGTTGTCGTAGCTTAAGTGTTTGAAAATAATCTCTAAGTAAGTTTTTGCATTGATATATGGGTCACGAATAAATTTTTATCTTTTTATTTAGAAAATTGTACATTTTAATGCTACTAACGTAGAATTGGTCGGTATGTAGTCTCTCAGGTTTTAGTTTTTAAGCCCTGGCCAGAAGCCTTAATTTATTGAAGCAGTCACAGGCAAGCCCGCTTAAGCAGCCACCACCTAGGTTAACCAGCGAGATGACATTCCTAAAAACAAATCTATAAAACTCACCGTAAAATTTTAGGGGAAATGAGCTTCAAGTGAGCTGTCATTCACCTGATGCTGAGGACTGACACTATTGACAGCTTACTTCATTTTACAGAATATGACAACCTACTGGTAACTTTGATGGCCGTTCGATAAATAGTATTAAAGTATCTAACCATTGTTTGTCCACCTAGTACTTAGAACCAGTGCTTAAAGCCAATCATTTTTAAAAGAGTAACCGTGGAGTTTCTTGCCGGCTCTTCTCCATAGGAAACAACATTTTGGAACCGTGCACCTAGCTTCTGACGTTTCATAAGTGCCCATGCAGGTTTATATGAAATAAAAATATTTTGATTTGATTTGATTTGAGTGCGGCTTGATTAATAAATTTGTCTATGCATTAAAACAAGTAAAAAATGGAACTAATATAAAAACTGCTGCAATGTCATACCACACGTACGTCGAATCGTTGTTACGTTATGGACTAATAATGTGGGGTAACAGCACTGACTTCCAAAGAGCATTCATCGCTCAAAAAAAAAACCGGTCAAGTGCGAGTTGGACTCGCGCACCGAGGGTTCCGTACAAACCTGTGGGTATATAAGTAAAAGTTCAAAATTGTCAAAAATATTTTTTTTTATATGACGAAACTAAAAAATTTCGGTTTTCGTAATTTTTCCTATATCTGTACTATAAGACGTGACTTCGTACAAAATTTCAAGATTCTAAGTTCACGGGAAGTACCCTGTAGGTTTTGATTCCCGTGCGAGTTTCGAAAATTTGCGGAATTTTGCGGCCTAAATGGCTGTATCTTTTGATTGCGTTGACTTAGAAGGTTGATTTTTCTACAGCTTCCAGGGACAGTAGAACTAAGTATCATATAGAAATTTCAGTTTGATACCTCCACGCGTTCCTGAGAAAAACGGTCTTGACAGACGGACGGACGGACGGACGGACAACAAAGTGATCTTATAAGGGTTCCGTTTTTTCCTTTAGAGGTACGGAACCCTAAAAAGTGCATAAGAGCAATTGCCCGACAACTCATGTCGACCAATATTTAAAAAACTTGGTTTGTTACCGTTACCGTCGCTTTACATTTACGAAATATGTGTGTTTGTTATGAAAAATAAGCAACTATTTAAGACTGCAAATGATGCCAATCCTCGGTACCGACGAGATCCATGTAAACTAGTGTTAAATGATTTCCCTAGACTGTATAAATACAATGGTAACCGCTTGGCAATGTGTGTGTGCATTGATAATAAAATACCAAGGCATTTCAAAGCTCTAAATACAAAATTAATTAAAATTAAATTTCTTAAGTAGTTACTCGAGTGTAGTTTATATAGTTTAAAAGAATTTTTAGATAAAAAATGTTGATGTCTTTTTAAAAAACCATTGTTGTTGCTAAACTTGTTTCTAAAATTTCGCATGCTATGTTTTATCCTGGCTAAACATGCTTGTGCCTCAATTTGTATTTAAAACCATTGTATACCATGTTTTACGCAAATAAATATTCTATTCTATTACATTCGAAAGAGATACCGTGGCCCCTGGCACACAGGCAACTGAGGGAACACGGGGTGGTTTTATTCAGTAAAAAATCTGACACGCCCTGCTGCTCCACCCAGAGCGGGAGAAGTTACTTGTTTTCCCAAGCTCAAAAAAATAAACATTGTTTGTCCACCTAGTACTTGGAACCTAATTACTGTCTTATTATTCTTAGTATCATAGCGTGTTTCTGGTCAATTACCGAAGCCCACTTTAATAAAGACGCAGTTCTTAATGCAGACACCTGAATTTTTGGGCCGACGCAGATTTGGACGTGCCGCCCCGGATTGGTGAGCAAAAGCAGTGGTGGCCCAGTGATGTCAGCCCTGACTTACAAGTTGTATGTAGGTCGTGAGTTCGAACCCAGGTAGGCACTTTACTTTGTGTATTTAATTTCATCACCACTGCTCTCAAAACGGTGAAAGAAAACATCGTGAGGAAGTCGGCGGATGACCTAGAACCCGCACTGGTCCCGGTGTGTTCCATAAAGCCAACGCACACACACACAGCCACAACGGCTTTATGGAAAATTGAATTAGGAAGGTTGGAGGTAGTCCGCTAAATTCAAATGTTCTTAAGTTTTTAACACAAAAAAAAGCCGAACGGAGTTTGATGAAATTTGACACATAGATAGTTTATAACCTGGATACTTTTTATCCCGGTAGTACGTTCTCGTGGGTTTATTTCCAACGTCAACGTGAGCAAAACCACTGGCAAAAGCTAGTTAATTATAGTTCTGTAAGGCCATATTTATTTGTTACAGTTGCGAATCATGTTTTAATCATAATCACCTGCAAACTGTAAGAAACGTGAGGAATTTGCCATAAGTACTAAGTGTAACAGTAGAAGATTTTCCTTCTGAGTCAGTGAGTTTCTCAAAATCAAAATATTTTTAACCGACTTCCGAAAAGGAGGCGGTTACATGTTCGACTATATGTTTTTTTTTTTCTGTATGTTAATCGATTTCTCCCCCATTTGTGGACCGATTCTCAAAATATATTTTTTTATTTGAAAGAGTATACTCCTGAGGTGATCCCAATGGCACCAAGTCAGGATCTGATGATGGAATCCCAGGGAAATCGAGGGCAACCCTAAAATGTTACGGGTATTAACAATGTTTTTCATATATTTTCTAAAGCTATTGAAATATTTGCGTATGGTCATCATCATCTCATGACGCTGAGCTGCTGAAGGAAGGTACAACTCTTTAACGGTTAGGAGTTAGGTGCAGGTTCGGGCATAACTCCGTCATATTTAGACCGATTTGCAAAATTCTTTTTTTGGTTTATTCCGAATATGGTCCCATATAAATTTCATATAGATATGATGATGCGTTTCGGAGACAGACAACGGAACTCTTCAAAAAATCAACCGCGATTGCTGCTATCGCATAAATATGCATTGTTTTGATAAAATTTCGTATTGTTGTGGTAGGTGCTATAACTAAAAAGTAAAAAATTCAAACTTCTTTTTTGAAAAAGTTTTATTTCACATGAGCCTCAACCTGCATGAGCACTTATGAAACGGCAGAAGCTGGGTGCACGGTTCCAATTTGTCGCTTCCTATGGAGAAGAGCCGGCAAGAAACACCACGGTTACTCTTTTAAAAATAATTGGCTTTTCAAATTACAGTGATAATAGGTATGGCAGGACAGTTCCTGTCAACAAGTACCAGGTACTTAAAGGAATCAAAATAAAGAATAGAAAATCGTCTACAAATCTACAGTCTGTAAGGCCTACAACGTTCTCTCATAAGCGACATTAAAATTGATGTATAATATCAAATAATAACGAGAATATGTCAGACATTGTAAAGAATAAAAATTTAACATTGTAATTTGGGAGCAGACTTTGATATATGTAGTTATGCTGTTCTGATCGCGAATGTCATGTCCTTAAGGTAAACAGATTTGTTTAAAGGTCCTTATGGTAAACTGGTTTCTTTAAGTATGTGTAGGTCTGGTATAAGTGCTAAGTGAATCACGTAAAAGAAACTGTTTAAATAAAGTCCAATGAGTAGAGCTGCGAATTATTTTATATGGCCAACTATTTTCTTAGTTGCCAGTGACACAAATCCTTGGAACAATATGAAAATGACCTCTCGAGCTGTGTATAGGTGGTAAAAGCGGGAATTACTAAATTATATATTTTCTCATAATAAATTAAATTCATGCGAGTCGCCTTTAGAAAAAATATATTTAAGAGTGTTCATTTGCCCGTTTAAATCGAGTAAATTCATAATTACACACTTAATTCACACTTATTCAGCTCTGTTCAGCTGTTGTCCATAGAAAATAACGATTTTGTATAGAGTCCGTTCAGCTTTCCGCGGCTGAACGGATGCTTACCTCATACAAAATCGTTGTTTCTATGGACAAAAGCTGAACAGAGCTGAATAAGTGTAAGGAGTCCTTAATATGCCAAAATTTCGGGCATATCCTGAACGTGAACAGTCATCATCGCTATCAGCTGACACATGGCCCACCTTCCATATATGCAGCCCTGTTACCTGTGCACTTGACGACCTTCTGACTGTGTCAGTGAGTGCATTTTGCGTAGCTAAATTTATGCTGACTGACAAAATTTTCACGAAATTTGAACTTCTCTATCTCTACTAATATTTGCGATGGGTCCAAAGAAATATAAAAATAGGACGGGTCGCAGTGTGCTGGATTGTTGAAATTTCGACTGAATACCAGTCACTATGAAGATGGACGATGGTGGAAGTATTAAGTAAATGAAAATACTGTTTTACACTGTCAAAGACCGTGAGAGTAAAGTCTTTGTATTCGTCTGTCTGTTCCTCCGCTTGCTACTTCTAGACCACTCAACGGATTTAGATACAGTTTTCCGGAAGAAATTCTCTAAATGATAGTGAATATCATTTAGAGAATTTCTTCCGGAAGGTTTAAATGTATTACATGCTTTTTTAACCGACGAAAAACCGGAGGACGTTACTCAATTCGACGCGTATATTTTTTTTTTTTATGTATGACCACGCATAACTTTTTCCAGAGTAGTCCGATTTTGACAATTATTTTTTTATTGGAAAGGGTATACCCCAAAGTAGGTCCCATATAAATTTCGAAGAAAACAGGGGATGATTGATTGTTAACTCACAGATTTTAATACTGAGTTGTGTATTACAAAAAGTAATCAAAAATTAAGCATGTAGTAATTAGTAGATAATAGCTACAAAAATATTATAAAATAAAAAAGTCGGACTTTGGATATGTATTTAATTATAAGTCACCGCCTTCCGAACTTAGTTATTGGGGTTGGACAAAGCAAGTTTATTATTTTTAACTTTTCGGTTTTTCGGCGGTTTAATTTTTTTATTAAAAAGTTTTTACAGTAGATAAAAGCCGAGAGTTTCAAAGATTTAAGTACCTCCGTCACATACTCGTATACTGTTCACTTATGCGAAGCCGCGGCGAGTCCGCATCCAGTGAGACTGAAAGTCGAACCTAATATAGTTGGGAAAAAGCTAGACAGATGATTTGGATTTGGAATGTCGACTTTTAATGCAGTGGGTTTTGATGCAGACAAAGAATCTTCGAAATCTCGCATCCATTAAACAGGATATTTGCAGATATCAGTAAATATTTGTATTCACGTCACGGATCATTGTCCAAAAAGGATCGCAACGATATCGATTTTCCTGTTTACGCTTTTAAAATTAAAACCGGTTTTAAAAAGGTACAGACGCCAGCACACCAAGCTACCCCAATCTGTCAAGTTTATTTGATAGAATTTCAACTTTAGCACAAAAGCATAAGGTCCATGTTCAATTATTGAGAAAATTTTACAGTTTAGGGTAGCTTAATGTGCTGTGCTGGCCCTTGTGGACCCCTCGGTTATCTTGCGACGGGTCAGCAAAGTGGCCTCGCCACCTACCACTTTTCGGCCGCAGGGGATAGGGACAGCGGCCAACGCTATACCGACACTCTTCTTCCCCTGCGGCCCCACCGTGTCCACCATCAAACGGTGGCGGCCCCGTCCAGGCCACGGAAGAAGCTACTCAAAAGTACCGGCACTCCTCCTCCGCCGCAGCCTCTAACCCTCAGCCGCGATGCCTACCATTCGACTTCGCAGCCCACCACAGTTGCGGTGCACCCCACCGTAACCTACTTTTTTTGGCCGCTACGTCGTCGGCTTTGAAGCAAAAGCCTTGACGAGCAGCCCCACCTGGGTTCCTCATCGCTTCACCGTGGCTGGGAGACCACGGCTACTGAGCCCCCCGCAACGACAATGCGGGAACCCACTCGGGGGGGCCCTAACAGGGTCATGTACTCACTAGTTTGAAGCCTAGCGTGTAAATATGGTTGGTGTACATTGTGCATTAAACTAATAAAAATCCAGGATAAAAACAATCTGTGTAAAAAAAATCATCCAAATACGTACAGCCGTTTTTGCGTGATTGAGTAACAAACATCCATACAAACTTGCACATCTATAATATTATATTAGTAGGATTGACTGACTTCTGCCTTCGACTTAGTTCCGTAAAACACCACAATATACTAAAACAAAAGCTACGTTTTTTTTTAACCTGCCAGTAGGTGTAAATACGTTTGTAGTTTTTATATCAGCAGCTAAAATATGAAGATTGTCAAGGAATAGTGACGTGGCAGAGTTATAAATAAATAGTTTGAAACCAAAATAACGTGGAAGAAGTAGTGCTATTCTACCTAATAAACCAAGTTTTCTTATCGTTGATAACCACACTTTATTGCACTAGTTTTTTTTTTTTTTCCAATAGCATTTATCTCTGAAATTATTAATTAAAGACTTAGTTAGATAACTAATATGAATGGCTATTTGTATAAAGAAAACAAATTATAATCTACAATGATCCGATATTTTTTATACATATTTTGCACACCAATTGCTCGCCAATGTCAAATTAATTATATTTCATGCAAACCTAATAAGCAAGTTATTAAAGTCCTAGGATTTCATAATGAAGTGGGTCATAATGAAATCCAGTACAATGTTAATGCCCGGTGCTTATTGTGAATTGAATTTGGAATCATAACAAAAAAAAAAAAAAACTTTCACCAATTTTTATTTTCCTTTAAAGTACGGCTCGGCCAAAGAGTTCTTACTTTACAGTTTTAGTTGCTATCAATGAATGAAATAATGAAACTAAATTATTATTATTGTAATTAATTTTTAATAATGAAATACAAAAATAATTGCAGCATTAAAAACAATTATATTGTTTTCTGTAAGTGTATGGATAAGTCCAAAATTACTAAAAAATATGCTTATTAAACTCGGCCAACCGCTCTTTCTACATAACATGTAGGTAGTGGAAATGGTAGCATGTCATCGCCTCTACAAATGGGGGTTCATGGACGGCTCAGACCTCCGCCTCCGGTGTGAATGCGGCGTCTCTCCACAGGCAATGGCTCACCTCTCATCTTGCACCGCATGCCCTGTCACCTGCACATGTGTGTGGGTAAATAAATAAAATAATAGTGAGGACCTAATGGGTGCGTCAGCGAACAGTATTTGCGTTGCTGAATTTTGGACCAAACTAATTTAGAAAATTATACTTTACAGACATTTTTTTGTGTGATGACTTTTGCCATCGACACGATAAGATCGCAATAGCTGATCATTGATGCGGCGCGTACCTACCACGTGCGACGCCGACGCCCAAATCCAACATTTTATTTTTGGTTCTGGTCGTCATATTTATGATATTATTTGTGTTTTTGATAAAATTGCATGAGGTTAGATCAATTTGTGTATGCACATAATTAGGTAGGTATTAATTGGAAATCGAATGGGTTTCGCGGTAAGTGTGAAAAGTACAGTATTCTCCTCGGAGATAAAGTTGTCTTCGTTTTGAGCGAGCAAGAATTCCTCGCTGCAATCAGAATCTCTAGCTTGAATCCCGAACGTACCGAAGGTTACCATGGTTTTTTTTAGAATGGGAAATCATCAAATAACTTCAATGAGCCAACAAAGTTTCGTTTTTCTTGCTATTTTAACCTAAACTTTGGGCGTATTTAAGTAATAAAAGGAGTGTAAAATCTCGAAAATCAAGTAGGTACCGACAAAGCTCAATTATCGAAAAGTTCAATAAACTTAATTGGTCATTGATTTATGCAGTGAGTTTTTCAGAAAACCCGATCTTCCGATGGACTTTTCTTAATTTTTTACGCGCCTGTTTAATAAAACTGATCCTGCAGCTCACTCAATAATGTTATGCGTGTAAACTAGCATCTAACTGCTCATCACTGATACTACCTCTGTCGGACACGAAGCCTGGTGCGACAGCGTGCTTTTTAGCCAGGCCCACCAGTGAGTTCGAGCCCGCGACTAGTGTACCCTTAAAACACTGCTTTATCCGCTTAATGAATAATCGACTATTTTGTCTTTGCACCTTTCTCCTTAATTCCAGCAATAACTAAGTCATGTAATGCAATTCACAGTTCATAAAAGGTACAAGCCTGGTTTCTTATTCTCAGTCTGGTTATTGCATCTGGTAGGAGCAACACATCATTCAAAAAAATACATTCAAGAATATATGCAACAGGTTTTATTTTGCAAAAACCGGATTTTATAAAAATAAACTTGTTATTCAATTCCAGCTTATTTTAGCTTAGCTCTGTCTTATAATACCTGTTTATTAACTGCTTTGTAATAAAAATTCAGACAGGTTAAACACACACACATTTGAAATTCTAATTACGTATACCTTACCTACTGTGTATTATAGTTTTTATGAATTGTATGGACGTCATCTCACAATAAGTAGCCCAGCAAGATTTCGTGGAATAACTACGTCATAAGAAAAATATGGATAATCCCATTAAAGTACAAGTCATAGAGTTAAGGCTCCCACAAACAGACGCGACGTGACAGCGCGACTTCTCTCGTAGAACAATTTCTAGGAAAACTTCATGGAAATTGTTCTACAAATGTCGCGTCGTTTGAAGTTTCGTCTGTTTATGTGATAGCTGAACATGAATATTTTCCGAGACCAAGTCTATTTTTATGTGAATGCAAACGGTATGTATTTAATCGAAATCAAACCATTTATATTTAGCTTTCCTAAAAATATTATTGAACATTCTAATTTAATGAATACAACTCTTTCTGTGAACCTCTAATCCTGTAAATACTATAAATCCTAAAAATACAAGTTTGTTGCAATTATTAAATAGTTGGATAACTTGCAATAATTAATAACTTGGATGTAGGGCTCGCCGGCCTGGGGATTTAGTCTGCTATTTTTATAAATTCGTCATTCCAACACGATCCCATCGTCATTTTGCTAAAAGTTCGTAATCTGCTAAATTCATAGTGGTCGATGAGTGATCGGTCAATGGTCTCGTAATAGAATTATGTTATAATGGCGTTATTGTATTGCCATTATCATAAAACCCGTTAGTAGAAATGGTTTTCGAAAAACAACTACTAAGTTCATTGCCAAATTTCATTTATATATAATTTTACATATTATTTATTAGTGTTATCAGCAATCTGAAGTAGTAGGAAGTTCGAAAATAGCAAAAGACTCACAACTCAATAATATTTTATCTGTTTAGCTGTCAAAGTCAAATGTGATATTACTGCTTACTGACGTTTATCTGTTTTATTTCTAGCGGCCGGTGTTTTGATAGATATTTATTTACATTTGAGGGTTTTAATTAGATTTTTGTTAAAAACAAAAGAGTTTGTGTGGAACTGTCAAATTTTTTGCAGATTACCGCGTAAGTCATTCATTCTTTTGTCATTATGTACGAGATTACTAATAAATGCCATTTCATTCAATGAAGTGTCAGTGGCTGACCATTGGAAAGTCATAATGACGCCATTATATTAGTAGATTAACAAACTTGTCAAAATCAACAATTATGAAATCAATGATAGACCATTCTGACACTAATGTAATAGCAGACTTGAGGCCCTGGTGTTTTGACATGAACTTCTTCTTAGCCTATCGATGGCAAAAAAATCGAACATCTTTGGCGGAAAATTCAGCTGCGCAAACTGCAGTGATCGTATTTGAAAGCAATTGAATACCTATTCAGTTTTGTGAACTACAGTTACAAATAATCTCTTCGTGGCTTTAAACTCTCGTTACCGTTTTGATCCTATTCAAACTCAATTCAAAGCACTTAATAATCGTGACTTGCTTGAGTTGTAACTGATTTTAATTGATCAATTAACAGTGTTAATTGCTTTATTGTGTTTGGCTTAAAATAGATAATATTGAACTACATAGGGAAAATAATAACCCTATGTAGAAAATTATCTAAATTACGAGATTATCGAAAATTACGAGATTACCAATAAATGCCGTTTCTTCCAATGGATTGTCGTAGTGGCTGACCATTGGAAAGTCATAATGACGCCATTATATTAGTAGATTACCAAACTTGTCAAAATCAACAATTATGAAATCAATTATAGACCATTCTGACACTATTGTAATAGCAGACTTGAGGCCCTGCACAGCTGCGGCACCGTTCCATTGGTTGGGGCCCGGTTGTTCTTTGATAATACCTAGCCTAACCCATTTGGTCAGGGTACCCTAGCTTTCTGGTTTTTTCTTACACTTAGTTGCGGTAACTCTGCAACTAAGTGTAAGAAAAGACCAGAAAGTTAAAAACAGGCGAAATAATTAAACAAAACTTATATCATTAGAAGGTTAATATTTTTTAGAGAATCTGCTAAATATTTCCCAGGGCAAGCTAAACAATTAATTTCGTAGTTACATTTCCAATTTGTTTCTTATTATTTCGCAGTGACAAGACAAAATGGCGCCCAATACTGAAAAACGTCAGATAAGCTTCCCCCAATTGGAGTACCCGATCCTTAGGGAAGTGACGCCTAAATCTGACCAGAACTGGCTGAAGGGGAAGCGACTGCAAGATGGCGCCGAAGATTTGTGGCGGATACATGACAGCCTGTATGATTTAACGGACTTCGTGAGCGCACACCCTGGAGGATCCCATTGGATTTCCGTTACAAAGGTAAACTTGATGATAGTTTTATTAGATAGTTCGTTTGCATTGTTGTTGTTCTAGGTTTTTTTTTTTACCCACATCATTAAATTAATTACCCATATCAAAGTTCCACTTGACGAGTATTTTGCCACATTTAAACTAAGTCCACAAAAACTAGCTTTATGTAATCAAAGACTCTGAAATACTCACCTAAGAGATCCCGCAGGCAGGCGTGACGGGACGATGCGACGCGATTCTGGTAGAACAAATTCCACGACGTTTTTATAGATTTTTTTTCTACGAGTGTCGTGTCGCACCTGTCTGCGAGAGCCTTAAGTCCGAAGCGTTAAACACAGGTTAGTTTTTTGTGGAAGTTTCTCGTTACAAAAATCTGAACTTTGGACATGTGGCACAATTAATCTTTTGAAGTCCAAACAAATCTCAAAATGTTTTCCTTCGCTTCTATTGAAGTAGGACGAAACCGTAAATGATTTTCCTCTTTCATTGAGCGATAAAAAATGACCACTACTGCCCGGGCTGGAATCCGATCGCGATAAATGGCGACAAGCTCCATTTCTATCACACTGAGACCTGATACTGTCATTTGCGAACTACGAGTGTACAATAAATAATACAGCTCTGTTACAGACGTGGTATCCAATAGACTTCAACTGTTATTTATTGAATTTATTTTCTGTGTAATACAATCAAGTAAAATTCTGTTTTGAAACCGATAAGGAGGCCCTCAGACTAATTTATTCGTTCTCAAGGATGGTTAATAAAACGCTTATTGGGATTTTTTTAAATAACAAATCGGATATGCAAAAAGATAATAAGTATCGCTAATTAGAATAGTAGTGCTTATTCAGTGAAAAGAAATATATTCCATGTATTGATATTCTTTTATTAGGATCACGGTCAAGTTGTCGACCTATTAAATCACTACAATGCAATGGTTCAGTCATTAAATCAATTTGTAAAAAGGAGTTCTCAATTACACTCTCGAACACTTAAGTCGATGGTAAATGGCGTAAATTATCTCAGTATCAAGTACGAACCCATTTCTTTGAAACACTTCTGAATTACCGAACTCGGTTACCGAAACGTCTCATTCAGTTATGCTGTTACATAAATAATGAACTTGTCTGTTAGGAGTGAAACCTGTCTTATTTACAATACACCTAATAACAACACGATATTTGACAACAAGCCTTACCTTGTTCATTTAATTATTTACGAATTTAACAGTTGACTATGTTAATTAATTGTCAATTCCATTTGTGCTCAAGCTTGTCATTTGTTTAACGCAAACAATTAACTAATGAGTTATACAATATTTGGGGAATTTGGCCTCAAATTAGGTTGATTGGTTGGTGTATTTCCTGGAACGATGAAGATGTAGGTAAATCTAGAAATTAGCGAAGAATAAAACTTCCAGGATATTATTCAGTTAGACAATGTTAAAGAGAGAATGAAAATTAATGAGAATTCATGAGTTGGGATCACCTACCTAATTATAAAAGCAATACACCTTACAAAGGTCATACATACATACATATTATGAACTGTATGTTGATGAAATTCTATATGAGGTCGAGAATTTTGAAGGAACTGAATGCTTGTATATGAGTACATTAGAGAAACAGAACGTATATGTAGAATTAAAATAGGTTATTTTACGTCAATCAGTGCTCAGGTTGTTGCTTTATGCTGAGCGATGGCCGTTTTGCGTAAATGTGACGCATATTTTCCCACAACTTATTTGTTTTTGTGTTTGTGTTCTTTCTCTGCGTCATATTTACCGTATGCATTTTCTTTATTTCTTTCTAATTCATGTTAATGGAGAACTATAACAAATATTTTCTGGTGTTCCTCAGGGCACAGACATAACAGAAGCCTTCGAGACACATCACCTCAAAGGCATTGCAGAGACTTTCCTACCTAACTATTACAAAAGAGAAGCAACAAAACCCAGGAACCAAGCTTTCACATTCAAAGAAGATGGGTTTTACAAGACCTTGAAGTTGAAAGTCATGGCGCAACTGCCTGAAATACCTAAAGACATTAGGAAGAAGAGTGATTTCGTTACTGACTCCTTACTATTTGCTCTGCTTGTTCTAAGTCCCATGAGCTGTTGGGGCTGGACTCAGAGCTTCGTTTTAGGAGCCTCCTTGACTCTCTTGAATGGATTGGTCCTTAGTTCTATCATCACTTGTGCACATAATTATTTCCACCGCAGTGACAGTTGGAGGATGTACTTATTCAACTTAAGCGGGATGTCGTATGAGTGAGTATTTGTTGATATTAACTTTATTAATGTATTTATTCAGTAGTTTGACATCATGATTTTTACTTTGTACAAACACACCCTTTTTGCCATATGACAGCCATTTCATACGACCGTCAAAGAATGACAGTTATGTTACTATTCTATTTTTTACTATGGTAAGCAAAGCCGATGTCGACTATTCTGCTAATGTCTAAAGTGAATTGGAAAAGCATGTGTGCATTATTACAAAAAAATAAGAAGAATGATTAATTATTGACTTAACTGTTGATCTTGTGGGGTTAGTAATGGACTGAAACAAACAAAGAATAAATTAATTATACACTTATATTAAAATGGTTAGCACATTGAAAGTACATTATATCTTATAATCTTATAAATATAAATAAAAAGACAAGTCCTGGCTGACTGACATATTGACTGACTCATCAACGCCCAGCCCAAACTCTTGGACCTAGGAAGCTGAAATTTTGCACAGAGGTTCCCTTTATAATGTAGACAAGGAATAAGGAAGCTTTTTTCGAAATTCAACCCCTTAGGGTTTTAATTAGGGGATTAAAGTTCCATAAACACAGATTGGGGTAGTAAATCATAGTTTTATATTATTGTTACGGATGAAAATCATCAGCGCCTCAAGCAGTTCAGGAGAAGAATGTGTTAAAAGAGAGAGAAAATTTATCGGAAGAGGGATCTTAAATTTGGTGAGACGGTTATACAAATCTAGAGGTGAGACGTTATTGGAAACAGATGTGTTTAGAATATACGGACAATCTATGTTGGTAGTAGATTTGGTAAGCGATGACTTTGTTACTCACCATACCACGACCACAGATTTTTTCTAGACTCATAAGTATAACTAATAATAAAACATGAAGTTCTATTAAAAAACAAAGCAAAAGTTAAGCATTACTAACTAAACAGGAAAGAATGTTATTCAAACCAAGAAATATAACGATTATAAAGTAATACAAACTCCTTGAACTTGACCTCCAACTTGAAACCAGTGTAACAATAATAATCAAGTAATTGCAGTGCATTGTGTATCTAGTTGTGTACCTATATACTATCAGTGTCTATCATAATTTCAAAGCTGTTTTAAAACGCAGTTTTTTCTTTTGTTCACTTGACTTCAGAAAAAGGAGTTGGTTCTCAATTCAGTTGTTTTCTTTTTGGGTGTTTATTTTCCTCATAGCTCCGTACTTAATAAACTGATCAGGAAAATTGTTTTTTTCGTTTGAAAGGGTATACCTACCGAATAATCGCATATAAATTTGGTCAAGTTCTGATAAGTGTTTTTTGAGTTAGCTTAAATAGTAAGTTTTTTCCACTTCTTGTGTGAAGATGATGTTATCCTAATTTCCTGTCACTGTTATTTATTTAGCCAGTGAAGGTATACGAATTTGTGCAGGTTAGGTATCACAACTATAAAGTGAATAAAATTAAATTAAAAATTTAAAAAACCCCCGACCCAAAAAAAAAACTCTTAAAAGTAAAAAATAACATTTATAAACCTTTTTAAGTTGAAGGTAATATATTGATCAAGGCATTATCAAGTCGGGGGACTGCTAATGAAAATGCTAGGCCTCTGTTTGGCATAATATTTTTTTTTTTTTTAGGATCGGGGGTTTTTGAAATTTTAAATTTAATTTTTATTTCCTACAAATTAAATTTAATTTTGTTAGGGTCGGGGGTTTTTTAAATTTTTAATTTAATTTTTATTTCGTGCTTTTTAAACAAACATAATGTCTCGCTCGCTTAAATCTGCGCATCGTTGCGTATTTTTCCCACAGTGAAGTTTGTTACTAATTTATCCTCATTCCTCGTTAAGAACGAGGAATGAGGATAAATTAGTAACAAACTTCATCTTCAAAGTCACTATTTATCTATAATCTATGCATTGAGACCTTTTCAATGAGCCCAAACACGATATTTTTGCTGTTTGTTGGTGAGTAACTTGGGCATCCTGGAAATTCCAGGTGTTGCTCCAGCATCATTTCAAGGTTACTTTGTTCGTCTAATATCATTGAAGTAATAGAATACCAAATTTAGAGTTGATCAGACCCGTGGAAGATGCTCAAATCCCTTCATCAACCAGAAAAGGGCTGATAATCTTCAAACGGCTGAACCGATTTTGATGAAACATGTCTAAGAACACTCCCGACTAATACACCTTTCAAACAAAAGAAACAAAATCAAAATCGGTTCATCCGTTCGGGAGCTACGTTGCCTCAGACACACACACACACAACACACACACACAACACACACACACAGACACGTCAAACTTATAACACCCCGTCGTTTTTGCGTCGGGGGTTAAAAAGCAAATACGACTTCCAATTTTTTTTTTTTTTGTTTTTGGAATTCAGTTTTTTTTTTTCATCTAAATTAATACTGGTGGTACCTGTTGATCTAGCTAAATTGTAATGCTTAACTGTTTCTATACTAAGTCATCGTTAATAATGCAAGTAACTCTGTCTGTCTGAATGTTACCTTTTCACGCCTAAACAACTGAATTGATTTGGTTGGCAGCCGAGGAAATAGCATCCTTTTAAGCCCGGTAGTAGGTTCTCATGGGATAATTTACAAGTTAACGTGGGCAAAGCCGCGGTTGGTGTTTACTTCCAGCCGTCTGTTCTATTCATATTAGTTTTTCTGGAGAGTCTGCATGGTTTCAGAACCTCCAGAAAAACTAACATGAATCTCACTCATATAACTCACATTTGTAGTTTACTCTCTGCAATTATTCAGTTTTTCCATTCTTAACGTTTTTAATAATCGTTTCGTAAGTGGTTTTATTCATTTTTTTATGTTTTATATTTCACAGTGTATTTTCTACGATGTGATAAATTACGAAAATATTATTTACGAAAATAAATTATATCTCAGCGCAGCTGAAAATTCATGCGCAGTCCTCTCGTCTCAACAGAGCGACGGCAACTGATTTGTGAAACAAAAATATGCTTGATGTTTCTGTAACATGCGATAGAAGATGACTTTTCCTCGAACTAAGAGCGTCGTGAGTGCAAATAGCTTGTAGTCGTAATAAAAATAAAAATAAACGAATTTCAAAAAACGCCTCCACAATTTTTTTCGCCTTGTGATGATACAAGTAATCATCACATTTTATCCCATTAGTCATTAGCATATTATGTACAAATTGTAACTACGAGAAAATTAGAGGTAACTTCGTGATGATTTTTTATCGAGAAAATTTTAATGTATTGTGTTTCTGTTCCACAAAAAGTTTGAAAATATCATGTAGTTACTTGTAATATTTTTATTTTATACCAAGTCTTATAAATTTCATGAAAAATCAATTTTAAGATAGGCAATTTTGGTTTATCGCCCTCTTAAATAGCAACTTATTTTGTTCTGCAACGCAAACTCAAAGCTGGAGCAGGTATGGCCCTGTAGTTACGGCCTCGACGTACGAGATGTAAGTTCGAACCCAGGTAAGGGCTTCACTTTGTGATAAAAAAATCATCATCACTGCTCTCAAAACGCGCGGTGAAGGAAAAAATCGTCAGTAAACCCACATTTCGTAGAACCAAAACTACAAGGATATGTGACCTGTACCAACTAGCGCGCGGCCCGCGTGGTGGATTATGGCCCACCTCTTACGGAGAGGAGGCCTGTGTCCCAGCAGTGGGAACATTATAGGCTGATTTTATAAACCAATAACAGGCACTTTTGAATAATGAAGCAAGCTGCCCATTTCAAAACGTAGAACCTAGGTTCCTATGGAGAAGAACGGATAAGAAACTCCATGGACATTTTTAATCAAAACATTGTTACTTTCATAGTGTAAAGTATGATGAAATAAAACGTAGCCAATTTGACGTCTTTATTCCTTAAGATGGCTGGGCTATGCAACATAAAGTTTGACTGCAGAGTGCGGATATTGCGCGCCATAAACTAACATTGCTTGGTTGTTGACTTATGAAAACTTTACAAGACAATTTTGCTATTGCTTACTGGAAACGAAGTGTTACAAGTTTTAATGTTTATCTCTTTTGAGAAAGATATTTTTTGTTGCTTCATCATTTCGGCCGAAAGACGCCCACTGTTAGACATAGTCCTCCCCCAAATTGGGGAGGGTGGCCATAATCACCACGCTTGGCAGGCGGGTTGGCGATCGCAGTATGGTGGTAAAATGCATAGAGAACGCTGCTGTCCATTCTCTAGTAAGTACCTTTGTCGCCTCTTACGACACCCACGGGAGTTGTTGCTTAATTGCAAAGCAAATTTTATTAAGAAGTATTCCCGTTTTAGCACCAATTTTTAGAGCACCTAATTTTGAGCACCAAGGTATTCCCATATCTTTGGTACTCTTGGTGCTCAAATAGGAATACTTCAAACTTAATACGATAAAAAAAAACTCGTGCAGTCGGTGGTATCTTCTTAAATTTGACCTTAAATACCTTTAATACCCCCGACTGCATAAGATGCTTATAGTATTATGTTTAATAGTCAAACTTATAAAATAAAATTATCTTATATCCATCTCTTTTTTAGTCACTTTTTACGCCGTCGGTAAATTTTTAATTTTTTACTCATTAAATCGTTAGCCAGGTATTTAGAAGAACAATAAAAATTAAAATTGCCAGTTTCCGTCGTTGTGTCACAAACTTCCGTGTGCCTAATTTCGTGTTGGTTGGTAGAGACGTGAAAGGAGGACAAACAAACATACAGACTCACTTTCACATTTCATTTTATTGTACACAGTTAAGATGATATTATTACTATTTCGTAAAATCCCAGGAGCATGGAGATGCTCCTAGGGTACGGTATGGTGTTTTGACATGAACTTCTTCTTAGCCTATCGATGTAAAAAAAAATCGGACATCTTTGGCGGAAAATTCAGCTGCGCAAACTGCAGTGATCGTATTTGAAAGCAATTGAATACCTATTCAGTTTTGTGAACGACAGTTACAAATAATCTCTTCGTGGCTTTAAACTCTCGTTACCGTTTTGATCCTATTCAAAATTAAATCAAAGCACTTAATAATCGTGACTTGCTTGAGTTGTAACTGATTTTAATTGATCAATTAACAGGGTTAATTGCTCTATTGTGTTTGGCTTAAAATAGATAATATTGAACTACATAGGGAAAATAATAACCCTATGTAGAAAATTATCTAATCCCCAATGTACATTATCTATTTTTCCATAGATGGATTATAGAAGTCTGAGATAAGGACGAGCCTGCGTCACATGCCTGTGTGCCTTTTAGGACAGCTGGTGAACTAAAGATTGCCTATCAATTCAATTTATTTTTTTTTAATTTGAAGAGGAAAAGTCTAGTTCTTTTTTATTTATTTGAGGATATTAAATTACGCAACCATACCTCAAAACTGTGACAACTAATTCTTGCATGACACTGTCTTTTTCTCGTTTACCATTTTGTTTTTATTTTTCAGTGACTGGCGTGTCTCCCATGCGATGTCACATCACTTGCACACAAACACGGCTCAAGATGTTGAGCTGTCAATGATAGAGCCGTTCCTACAGTTCCTGCCGTACAAGAACAAACCCATATGGGCCCAGATGGGTGCCTTCTACTACCCAATTATTTATGGAGCGTCTTTATTGGCTCTTTTAGTTACAGAGTTAGTAATACTTTTTCATTCTTTCAATTACCGTACTAAGGCCTTGCTTAATATCTGTTTTCTAGCTGGTAGCTTACGATGAAATCATATTTTGCTAATACCGACGTTATTAGCAGATATTAATATGGTACACACGGCTACATATTAAGCTATGAATTTCCAGTATAAGCTGATCTCGCATTGTATAGGATTTCCGTACAGTGCGGGATCAGCGTAAACTGGAAATAGCCGTGTGTACAAGATCCAATTTTATCATCATCTGCATAGACTTTTCCCATATACGTTGGGTTGGCTTCCAGTCTAACTGGATGCAGCTGAGCATCAGTATTTTACATGGTGCAACTGCCTATCTGATCTCCACAATCCAGTTACTGGGTAATACGAAACCCCTTGGCTGGTTTGGCTGACTTTCGGGCTTCTGATAACCCGTAACGACTGTCAAAGTTCCATGAATGACAGCCGAGACCAACGGCTGTACATGCTTTCCGAGGCACAATATTCAATATTATCTATATTAATTAAATGTAACGCGATTCATGGACTCCTAAATTGATAATTAGAACAGCTGCATTATTTATTATCTTTAATAAACACATTCAATTACTTTGATTGCAGTCTAAATTAACTGAACGATTGTTGTTTCAAACCATTCTGATTTCTAAACTAAGAGCGTTACACGTGTACTCGTATGTTCAACTCCAAACTTTATACATGTAACAAACGGAATTATATAGAAACCGTTTGTGTTCCAAAACAAACAGCTTGTGTACAAATAGCGGTTTTCATCAAATGGCGAACGAAATTACCAGTAACAAAGTCGAGAATTTTAACAAAGTTGTAGATATTGGGTGAACTGCGAGCTGCGACGGGATTATCCTGTTGGCATGTTATTTGATTGTATTGTATCAGTAGTTTAATTGGGTCCAATAATATTTGGAAACAAGATAAGTTTTTGGTTTAATTAAATCGGGACTCCGGGCACAATACAAGGATTACATTGGTTACAGATTCCAGTAATTAAATATGTTGTCAGACGAAATCGACGGTATTTTTATTAATGCTCAAATTTCATTACAAACACAGGGAACTGTTCTATAAAAATAAAGCATTCTTTTAACTTGATTTGAGTTTCTCAGAAAAAAAATTGTAGTTCTAAGCCTCAGATTATAAAACAAAGGCAGATAGACCGCGCGGAACACCAAGAGTGAAGCCAAGAAACCAAATACTAAAGCGTCGCATTGTATATAATACGAGGCCATAGTTTTTGTTTTTTTGACTCTTGGGTGTTCCGCGTCATCTATCTGCCTTTGTTTTATAATCTAAACCAAAAAAAAAAACCAAAAAATACTAAAGCGTCGCATTGTATGTTACATAAAATGCGACGCTTTAATATTTAGTTTTTTGGCCTCACTCTTGGTGTTCTGCGCGGTCTATCTGCCTTTTTTTATAATCTGAGTTCTAAACCATCAATCAGTTATGGCTGTAGAATCAACTTTCTGAACATTTTTTTTTTTTGTTTTTAAATAATGTCATTACTAATTGCAAAACCAGCCTACACAACGTCTAAAAAATATAGGTACTATATATTAGAAAAAACAAGCTGTTTAGTTCTAAATGTAAAATAATTCTAAGAAAATCTTTGAACAATGTCTAAAATAAAAAAACTCAAATTTCCAGGCTAGTTCTCTGCGCAACAAACCATGAAGGCAAGTCTTTAAGCTGGAAGAACTTGATACCATTTACGGTACCAGCTTGGATGTACATGATGGGAGGTTTACCCCTGCACTGGAGTATCGTTGTATGGCTGCTGACTATGATCCCAGCCAGTTTATTCTTCGTGCTGTACGGATTGACTGCAGGCCACCACAGTCATAGGAACTTTTTTGAAGGAGATGTGCCGAGGTAAGATTTTTAACTGACAATTCAATCATTACTAACAATCCATAAGGTATCTAAACGACTTTTTTCCGTTTTCAGCGTATTAGTTGATTCGCTCGAAATTACTCGCCCGAATTGGGCGAATCGATTTTTTAAATATACATACATACATATTCAGCCTATAACGTTCCCACTGCTGGGACACAGGCCTCCTCTCAGTGAGAGGGAGTGGGCCGTAATCCACCACGCGGGCCCAGTGCGGGTTGGTAGATGTCACATGTCTTCGAATTTTTGGTTCTAGGACATGCCGGTTTCCTCACGATGTTTTCCTTCACCGTTTGAGAGCAGTGGTGATGAAATTATTTACACAAAGTCATGCGCCTGGCGGGGTTCGAACGCACGACCTACAACTCGTAAGTCGCGGCCATTACCACTGGGCCACCACTGCTCTCATTTTATATTATAAGTTATTTTCTATAGGCGAGTCGCAATAAAGTTATGAGAAAAGGCAATAAAGTGCATTAAATTCGAAACGTGCCTTTTGCCTTATACGTATTTCTGGAGTTGTCGAATCGCCCAAATCAACTTTGTGCGAGTCGCCAAGAAAAGACAAAATGATTTGCAAGTGTGGATTCGCCCAATTCGGGCGAGTAAATTCATGCGAATCATCAATTAAGCCACTTTCTCAATTAGGACCGCAAAACGAAACAAAATGTTTGTAGAGGGAATGGTCATAAGCTGTGATACTGTTCTGGGCAAGAATCGAATTCGGTATTGAAATGCGATATCGAAAAGTAGTGTATTTACTTACATAAATTAAAATAAATGAGGTACCTATGTGGGTTTTATTATAATGATTAAATAATGTTTATTTAACTATAGTCAATACTCGTTTCAACGACCACAAAAAATATAATAATAAACGTGAACTGCGATTACCTTTTTCACGAGCGTCAATTTGGCTATTGTTCTAAGATGGCATTTGCATTTAAGCAAGTAAAGTCTAACTCGTTGACAGAACTTTACGTCATCGGATTAAATAACGCATACCTAATTTGATCAAAATAATCTATGTTTTCTTTTCTTCCTTAAATGATGTAGCTTTACTCAACGTCAAACTCAAAGTATTTATTTCAAATAATAAATAATCCTTATTATACCTACCAATATTATAAACGCGAAAGTTATTCTGTCTATCTGTCTGTTACGCTTTCACGTCTATACCGCTGAACCAATGGTCATGAAATTTGGCAGAGATATAGCCTGGGAAACGGAGGACATAGGCTACTTTTTTACGCGATAACCGACATTCACGCGGGCGGAGCCGCGGGCAAACACTAGTTCCAAAAACCAATTACAGGCACTTTTGAATTGTCACATCATTTATGTTGAATATATACATGACTGTGAGAACGATGTTAAAAGACATGCACATTAAGAGCGCTAATTCCACGTGGGCTGGCAACAACGCATTTATAGGTAGTAGTTTTTCGTGATTATTTCATTAAAAACAAACAAAAGTACCTACTGTTTTTTTTTTTTTTCAGCCAAGCACTATAGTTCGTTGGTATTTAAAATTATTTTTAACATTTACTCTTTCATAAAAACATTTAATCGTACTTAGTAATGCGAATAGAAAATAATTGACGGTATGTCCATTTTTATAAGTAAATACCAAAATAACTGTAAAAAAAAATAGCATACAAATTTGAAAATAGCAACGATCTAGTACATACATGGCTGACATTTTTTTTTTCTGTTTTGTTTGTATTTAATGAAATAATCACGAATAACCGCCATAAATGGGCCTTTGCCAGCCCACGTGGGGACAACGTTCTTAAAAGCGTCCGTAATGAAAAAAAAAATAGAAATAAAATAAGCTGTGGCAGCTAAGAGATAACCAGTCCCTACTGACAGCTCCCGTTCATGACCAACACCATTCAGCCCAAAGAGTTACCGTTGCCCCTGGCACATAGGCTACTGAAGGAACACGGGTGGGTTTTAGTCAGTAAAAGTCTGACACGCCCTCCTGCTCCACCCAGATCGGAAGAAGTTTTTTGATGATTTCCCAACCTCAAAAAGAAAAACCTTTGAAACCTATGTATGAAATAAAAAACCAAGATAGTCTTACATAAATTTCGTCAACTAGCAAGTGAATTCAGAATATACCCATGTTTCGTTTTAATATTTTTTCTTAATGCTTGTAGACATAAGATAACCGGCTTTGCAATTATTTTTCTTTGTACAACTGAAACAGACGCGATGTCTCGATTCCGACCTTGCTATTGTAAAAAAGCTTGTGAAAATATAACAAAGAATGGATGACTCGTTTAAATACATTACTTGTTACTTCAAAAAACTTAATTCATCATAACATTATCTCAGGCATAGTTGACATGTAGCTAAACAAAAGCCTACTTCAATAATTTCCAAATCATTGATCTATTCTGGGCCACTTGAATCCAATACAATGTCTAATCTACGCATTTGGTTTTTCTTAAAAATATGAATTATTCCAAGTGAATACCTGCCGTTACGTGAGGAGACTGCGTATCAGACTTTCACAACCCAGGTACTGAGTAATAAGAAACCCCTTGGTAAGACTGGTTGTCAGACTTTTGGCATTCTGACGACCCGTAACGATCGTCGGAGATCCACGAATGATAGCCGGGACCACGTGCTTTTGCGAGGCGCGGAGGTGTCTAAGTATGTAAAGACGGTTACCCATCCACGAAGGTAACATCCGTTTATAAAGTTACTTGTGTCCCAAAAATACATAAAAGAACTTCTCCATTCACAGTTTTCGAAAGCCAGTCATTATAATGTTGTGGTGTAAAGTACATTCTCAACTCTAACGGTTAAAATAATAACGTGGATGTAGATTTGATTGACGTACAATGTATGAATGAATAACTAACTTTCTTTTGCGTACTTCGATATGAAGTTTTTTTTTTTTTTTTTTGAACTGTCATGACTATTATTGCACAACTCTAAATTCTTCATATCGTGAACTGATAATGGCTCATCAAAATTTACCATTAAAAAGATCTATAGATAATCTATCTTTGTTTAGTAATTAAATTTACCAACAACTAAAATTTTATAATAATATTTTAAATAAAAAAATATATATGAAAAAAACAAAAAAAAATGTATTATTTCACATAAACCTGCATGGGCACTTATGAAACGTCAGAAGCTTTGTGTACGGTTCCAATTTGTCGCTTCCTTCGGAGAAGAGCCGGCGAGAAACTCCACGGTTACTCTTTTAAAAATAATTGGCTTTAACAATGTTTTCAAATTACAGTGATAATAGGTATGGGAGGACAGTGCAGGCCTGTCAATAAGTACCAGGTACTAAGAGGAATGAAAATGCAGAATAGAAAATCTTCTACAAGTCTAGTCTGTAAAGCCTACAAACGTTCTCTCATTCGCAATGTGTAAAATAATCTACACAAATAAAATGAACCTACTTAAACCAAGTGACATGATTTCCATGACAATCACTAAAAAACAGTTGATATTAAAAGTGATGTATAAGGTCAAATAATGACGAGAATATTATGTCAGACATTGCAAAGAATAAAAAAGAACATTGTAATTTGGTAGCAGTTAATAGACTTTCACATAGTTATGCTGCGAAATGCGATATATTGTAAATACCTACTACAAACTATAGACATCGCCAAGCGGTTAGTCGACTCTTCACGCGATCTGCAGGCTTAGCACGACCACCGATTTGTCGACGGAAGAATAAACATGACTATTAAATAAATGATGCACAATAGGATAAGATAGCTATGTTTTTCTATTCATTATCACAGTTATGCGTTCTAAACGAATCATGATTTTGTAGATAATCGTATATACTTTGTGGCCGTCGAGTAGCAAGTTTTGTTCTCAGTGTGATTTTGACAGTTTGGGAAGAAATATTCTTCTAAAATAGTCTACATTTATAAGGACCTAGACAAATATCGTTAGAAACGAAAGACTAAATGACAGATTGTAGAAGGATATCTACGGTGCGATGTCAAAAATGTAGGAACGAAAGCGTCATGCTAAGCCTGCTCCAGGCTTAGCATGCCGCTTTGTATTTCTACGAAGAATAGACAGTGCTTTTTCAATACAAAGTGACATTTCGTTTCTATTCTTGACATCGCACTGTAGATATCCTTCTATAATCTGTTATTTTGTCTTTAGTTTCTAACGATCTTTGTCTAGGTCCTCATAAATGTAGTACTTCAAAATAATATTTCTTCCCAAACTATCAAAATTACACTGACAACAAACTATCTACTCGACGGCCACAAAGTATTTACGATTATCTACAAAATCATGATTCGTTTAGAACGCATACTGTAATAATTAATAAGAAAACATGGCCATCTTCTCCTATTGCAAATCATTTAGTTAATAGTCATGTCTATTCTTCCGTCGACAAATTGGTGCTCGTGCTAAGCCTGCTGAGGGCTGGCCTATTCTTTGGCCACAGAATCAGCATTGCCACACAACGTGGCAATGCTGCCAGCCTGTTGGGCACTTTTCCCAATCAAAATCTAAAGTCATTTATTCAAATTAGGCTGAAAATCAGCACTTTTCGAACGTCAAAATACATAAGATAGTCCCCCAAAAACGCCCACTTTTTGACACTTCCTAGTGCTTTCGCTGGGAAGAAGAAGTGGCGCAACAAACTCCCCAGCAGCGCAGCTGTCTGTGAAGTCTGACATCGGTCATTGACAGCGATGCGGACATTTTTTTTGATTCTGCTCTCTCTGTTTTTATTTAATACATGTACAAATTATTAATATTATTTTATGTGTAATTAATTATATAACATCTATAAACTTATAATTTGAAAACGTACCAACATCTAAACCTAAAAAAAAACATTGATTTGACCATCTGTAGAATGAAACAACCATAGAATGAACTTGAAACTTCATTTCTGTTCTCAAAAGAAGATGAATTGAACTTTACACCAATTAGTACAATTTCGCTGTGAGTCGATAGCCAAGTTTTAGCCTCAGAACCTTTCGGTTAAAATGAAGCAACTTTTGGCCGGTCCCAAACTGCAACTTTTTCCCGGTCCCAAACTGCAACTTTAACCGGTCCCAAACTACAACTTTTGACCGGTCCCAAACTGCAACTTTTGGCCGGTCCCAAACTGTAACTTTTGGCCGGTCCCAAACTGCACATTTCACGCAATTCCAATCAACTTTTATTACGAAACTGTTTCAAACGATTCGGCAATTTTAACGTGTCATTTATTTAATAAACGGTTTACAAAATTACAGTCGCACAGATCCATCGATCGGGTTAAGCTACGCTTGCCACGGCAGTCTGTGGATGGGTGACCATCTTTACTTACTCCTCCGAGCCTCGGAAAACACATTAAGCCTTTGGCCCGGAAAGTCTGACAACCACTCTTACCAATTCGAATAGTATCGAATTACCCAGTAACTAGATTGTGGAGGTCAGATAGGCAGCTCCATGTAAAATACTGATATTCAGCTGCGTCTGGTTAGACTGGAAGCCAAATCTTAAATATTTGGGAATAAGCTAGGCAGATTGATTTACATCTGGCAGTTTAATAATGGCACTACGTAACATTTACTCGAAATATTTCATAAGGCGCAAATTACACGTAAATCCGTTTCCATGCATCGTGGTGTATACTGATGTGCAAAATAATAATAAATGTAAACGTATTTCGAATTTATCAAATTGATAGATGGCTTGTACAGACAACAGAGATAACAATGTAGAGAAAGTTACAAAAATCTTAAGTCTTTCAATAAGTCTTCGTAAGAAAATATGATTTCTAAATCCTTTTCATGTCAATGTCTATTGTAGGCATTGACATCAAAATAGTCTTTATATGAGCACAAAAAATGAACGATATTTTTTTTCAGACTTAAATACAAAAACGTTTGATATTGACCTTCGATTGAAGAGTCTTTATTTATTTATTACAAATATTAACTTATTTATTTAAAGTCATTTTTTTCTTTTTCAGAGACGAAAATATTGATTGGGGTCTGCACCAGCTGGATACGATAGTGGAGAGAATCGATTACGCGGGCAACCATTTTAAATCGATTACTCGGTTTGGAGACCATGCCCTCCATCACTTGTTCCCTACATTAGATCACGCCGAACTGAACTACTTATACCCCACACTTTTTGAACATTGTGAAAAGTTTGAATCGCAACTGAAAACGAATACTTTCTACGAAGCATTAATAAGTGCGAGTAAGCAATTAATAAGAAAACGTCAAAATAATTTCAAAGATGGCAAAATCTTGAAATAATTTAACAAAATATAAGAATAAGAACTTATTTTACAAAAACCTACTATTTTTAACATAATTCAAGGCTGATAAAATTTTGTATAAAATTATTTAGGTGCATGAAATATCTACGGGAAGTTAGATATCTATGTATGTTTGATGTTGAAAATCAATTAATAGCAAAACCTTGTGTAGCTTTAAATTTTGTAAGAATTTACTGAATAATTTAGACTATTTTTAAGAACTATATTTTTTCTTATAAAAGTGATACATAACGGAAAAATTGAACTAATTCGGCCAAATTATGACAATACAGGAACTCTATACAATTTAGTATATAATGGTGAAGGTGTAAAATGTCCTAGGTGGTAATTTAGGTAAGACTTAGACTAAGAATGGCTGTGGATGTGAAACAAATAGACTGCTTCAATTACTTTATGTTGTATTATCATTTATTTTATTTTCGATTTTTCGTTTGTCTTTTCAAACAAGCAGGCCTTTCTGACGAAATGTGATTCGACCGCCTATGGACATCTTCTATACCAAAAACGTCGCACAGGCGTTACTATCCCAGAGACAATACTATACAATCACATTATGTTTCGTAATGAGCAATGTAACGTACTTTGTGATCATGAATAAAGGCCCCGTCCCTGTTCCAAATAGGTGAGGAAATCCATAAAACACTATAGCAACGCTCAAGTCTCCACAAAGTTTAGTGTATCAAAAATACAAAAACTAAACACTACTACTTTAATCAAACAATTCAAGCTTTCAAGAAGTTAACCCCAAATAGTTGCAGAAAAATCCACTTGCACAAGTTGCAACAAATGTTTAATAAATGTCGGGTATCCCACAATAACTTGCAGCAAGTCTTGCAGAGTTGTTCGCAGCACTCGCGCAGTTGACGGGACACATTTGTAACACGCCGCAAGTCTGATTGTACCGATCCTCCTCTCTGGTCGGCAAAGTTTGGAAATTGCTTAACACGTTCGCTTTTAGTGAACTTACATACGGTGAGCTAGCTAGTATAGAATCTATTTCAAGAAATAGTGGTGTCAAAGGTTAAGAACTTAGGATGGGATGGGACGTTCTGAAGAACATTACACCGATCTATTCTAAACTGCAAAAAAACGATTATCAATAGGTACTTATGAATACGTTTATAAGCTACTTTTGATGTGAGACGGGCTTGTGGCTATCGATCAGGTTAAGCTACGCTTGCCGCGGTTGGTCCGTAGATGGGTGATCTTTACATCCTAAAGCCTCTCCGTGTCTCGGAAAGCACGTTAAGCCGTTGGTCCCGGTTGTCATTCTTGGATCTTTGACAGAAGTTACGGGTCGTCTGAAGTCCGAAACTCTAACAACCAGTCTTACCAAGGGGTATTTATTGTATTGCCCAGTAACTGGGTTGTGCAGGTTAGATAGGCAGTCGCTCCATGTAAAATACTGGTACTTAGCTGCATCCAGTAAGACTGGAAGCCAACTGGACACCAACAGAGTTGAAAAAAGGCTAAGCAGATAATGAATATACTTCTTCATAATTACAGTGCCTACTTGTAAACAATTAATTAGTCTACATCGGTGCAGCACAATAAATAAAGACTCAAGAATAGGCTATATGCCATATCGGGGATAGTAGCAGGCAAGTGATCAATTTATATTCTCACTTTGATTCACTCCCTGGAAGACTTACATAAAAGAGCGAGAGTGTCTCCAAAATTAGAAGTTATTATTTCGTGGAAAATTCAATACGTTATCAGAGCTTTCAGAACGTAGACGTGCGAAAAGAAAACGTTCGTTAAAACTTTCGAACAGCACATGAAATCTAAGAGCCTATTAAAACAGTATCTGTAAGTTACTATTGCTGTCCCTAAACCAAAAGACAAACGAGCTCTCGAGCATCTAAACAGTTGCTAAAATCTGGTTTCGTATTTAAAACCAGACTTTAGCAACTGTTCAGATGTTCTATAACTTTTTATGAATAAGACCGTTAGTCGATACTAGCAGTTATTTCATGTATACGCAGTATATCACAATAATGCAACAACCAGTGCCTCATTTTTGCGCACTGTAACCTCGCAAACTCGCAAAACTACAATTTGATATCTCAAGATGTACTCAAATAGACAAAATAAAACATAATTAATGTACTAGTTTAATTATTCACGTGAAACGACCTAATAAATGACCAATAAACGTTAAGATAGTGAGGCAGACGTAGCGGTCTGTGGCTTGTGGCTACCCACTCGGAGCAGGGCGACACTTGTACGGGTAGCCACGAGCCCCGAGACAGCCATCCACTTTAGAAGACCCTCTCGTATGTCTCAGGTTAGCAGGTAATGAATTACCAAAATAATTATATTGCAAACATTGAGGATCTAATTTTAACTAGGGTTAAATCTAGCTTCATGTTGGTTAATATTGTGTTTAGTGGACCAAATTATAATTGGCTACACTTCAATGAATGGTGTAAAATTACTAATGTTCTAATTTACCTACCTGCCTTTATGCTTGAATGTAAGTATTGGATACTGTGCTGTCATCACTTCAGCCGAAAGACGTCCACTGCTGGACATAGGCCTCCCCCAGGCTACTCCATTTCGACCGGTCTTGTTGTCATTTTTGGGGGGTTTTGCCATAATCACCACGCTTGGCAGGCGGGTTGGCGATCGCAGTATGTTGGTAAAATGTATAGAGAACGCTGCTGCCCATTCTTTAGTAAGTCCCTTAGTCGCCTTCTACGACACCCACTGGAAGAAATGGGATGGTGCTATTCTTTTACGCCCGACGACACATAGGTACGGGACTGTAGGACTGTGCTGTAGTGATATCCTATTCTAAAGATCACTACGAAAGAACGGTGTTGTGGTGTACCTAAATTTGCGATTATTTATTTTTTAACATTGAATTCAATGGGTAAAACAATAACCTAGTTTGCCAATAACAACGTAAAGGTCTGTCAACGAACTCATTTAATATAGTTAATAATCCATCCTGGGGTATATTAGTTAGGTATTAACTTTCTTATTCTTCGAATTATTACATTATTATTAAATTATTAGATATACAAGCATTTTTTCTTTCAAATGTTACATTTTCATTGAATATCCAATTAGAGTATGATATTCTGCGTATTTTGAAAAGTATGTTGTATGATTTAAGCAGTTTGTTTTCAATACATGATAACTAAAATGTCCCTAGCATTGTATTGATGTGTGTAGAATCAAACGTTTTAGTACCTAGAAGTTTATTGTTTGAGTAACTATTTTGTTACATATAATAACTCAAATGCTGACAATAAGCTTTATTTCTACGTAGATATTAAAATAATAAAGCTGTATGTGCATCTGTAAGCACAGGTGAAGCGAAACTGCTTTCTGAAATACCGAGAAAACTTATTTGCAAGAAAACAGAAATGTTAGGAATGTTCATAATTGTTTGCGAATTAAATAAATCCATTTCTATTGAAAAAGGTAAATTCTGTAACCCTGGCAGAACTAAACAGAGAATACAATATTAGCAATTTTACACCAGTACTTTTACATTCGCAAAGCTGGCTACACATTTTTTTCTTATTCCTTCAGATTCATCGCTATTCCAAATTCAAAAGCTCCTGACGTAGCTACAGGAGTGCTAAACCTACATTACTACAACCATGGTCTAAAAAACTAGGTCTCGCATTCCGAGTGACAAATGTCGACGTCACTATCCAGCTTCCAACTATGGCAACAAAACACAAAATTATGGAAACATTTTCAGTCAACATTCTGTTAAAAAATCATAAAACATTAAAATTGTCGTTTCGTTTTTTTTAATGAAACGTCACACACAACGCAATTTAAACATACGTATACCAACGTTATTGTTAATTTTAACGTCTTTGTTTAATCGGATTCGCACATATTCCGATCTACTCCGTCCCTTGCTACCCTCTTCCAGCAAAGCCCTAAACCAGGGGTCGGCAACCTGCGACTCGCGAGCCACATGCTGCTCTTTGTATGTGACGCTGCGGCTCTTTAGTTCCATACGCAAATATTATTTATTTTCCCTTCACCTGGCGAGCTATCAAATAAAAACAATGGCGAGTTTGCAAAATGGCGTAGATTAGGCCACGCCACTTTTGGTCACCTTGCGTTTAAACCCCGATTTGACGACTACTAATCAACTGAACTACCGAACTACTGATATAACTGTGACTTGTTTCGTAATCTGTAATAATTAAATTGTGGCTCTTTAAAACTAACATTTTGTAAATTGTAATTTCTAACTCTTCCGACTCAAAAGGTTGCCGACCCCTGCCCTAAACCTAAGGCCGTACCCCACAGGGCGTGTAGTTGCTTATTTTTTAAGTTTATAAACCCTGGTTGGCTGCCTTAATTTATTGAGGCAGACACAGGCAAGTCCGATTACGTAGCCGACAACCTCCTAGATTGACACGCGAGATGCCATTTAAAAAAATCTTCATTAGTGCTCGACAAACGTTGTCAGGGGGCGCTTTTGATAAACATTTTTGTGAAAGTTATTCTAAAAACAAGATGGCGGAGTTACTCGTAGTTGAAATTTTGGCCACGCGCTGAATGATACTGTCTTGTATAGCTAGAAGTAAGTACGTCAATGTTCATTATCGTCTCGTCCTTACAAACGCCCTTGGTTGAGACATAGAGAAGATTACTACGTCACAGTGGGCCCACACGTCGTTAAGTAGAGTCCAAATAGTCCCTCCCAACGGAACGCGAGACCCTAACAACATTTGTGACGTAATGAAAGAACCAACATATTCGAAGAGAGAGTCGAGAGGGTTGAACTTGTGACCGATTAGTTACAAATACAATTTAGTTGGGCGAACTTCGGTGTCTACTCCATTCCGTCCGGTATATAAAGGATACGTTTTTATCCAGTGCCTAAACTGTAACCATGAATTCAGTATATCATTCTAGACTCCGCAGCGCAGAAATTTTTCGTCAGTTATACAAAAATAATCAGCTGTTCCATACATTTTGATCAAGAAGTTATTGCACCTTTCTACGTTTTACTGTTTTCACTTTTTTATGAAACAGCTGATTTTTATTAAGACCAACGAAAATTTTCTGCGCTAGCTAGGTGTCTAGAATAATATGCTGAATTCATGGTTACAGTTTGCGCACTGGTTAAAAACTTCATCATCAGCCTATAATGTTCCCACTGCTGGGACACAGGCCTCCTCTCTGTGAGAGGGATTGGGCCGTAATCCACCACGCGGGCCCAGTGCGGGTTGGTAAATGTCACATGTCTTCGAATTTTACTACATGCAATGTATGTAATGAAATAATTTACACAAAGTAAAGCGCCTGTCTGGGTTCGAACGCACGACCTACAACTCGTAAGTCGCGGCCGTTACCACTTGGCCACCACAGCTGCTCTCAATTGAAAACTTACCCTGTAGAAATAAGGAGTATTAAATTGAATGAACTGTTGACCATCAAAAACTTTTTATGCTCAATTCTTGACCCCCTGGATTTCCATTTGAAATTTCTTAGTAGCACTCCAGAGTTGGGATATGCTCGTTTAATAAAAATCGGCTCACTTACTACTAGGTCATGGCCATATATATATTGGCATAGCTATTCATAAGTTCGCAACCATTAGACAGACTCTCGATCCGAAAAGTACACTTTTCGATAACCTGATTTGCCTTGCTAAAGCATGGTATCGGTGTCGTCTGTTTGATTTAACCTGACAATAGTTTCAAGTTTTGGATTTGTGAACAGCGTAAAAAGGTCTCCGATGATAATATTGAGTAATGTTCGATTAGACGGAAGCGTATCGTATGGATGTGAATAGCTTGTGAATACTTAATACTTATCGCTCGCCTGTAACAACTTTTAAGAGGAAAACAGATATGTTATACCTAATGTTACTTTTGCTTTAATACCCTATTGAGCCCACGACTCTGACGCCCACTAGTTACACAGTAAATAAGTAGACGTCAAAGCTTGTCAGCGTCAGGAAACCCCCAGAAGCCGCAAACATCAACATCTTTCACGGATTCTAGGAAAAATCAGAAACCGATTCAAAGAGAAACTTGATTCCTTAAAAGATTTTTATTATTGATTTTTGAAAAAAAATTAAATTAAAAATTTAAAAAACCCCCGACCCTAACAAAAACTCTAAAAAGTAAAAATAATAATATTTATAGGTCTTTTAAGATGAAGGTAATATTTTGATCAAGGCATTGTAAGGCGGGGGACGGGTAATGAAAATGCTAGGCCTCTGTTTGGCGTTTTCATTGACCGTCCCCCGACTTGACAATGCCTTGATCAAAATATTACCTTCATCTGGGGTGCTTGGACAGGAAACCTCCCCGTGTGCCCGTGGGCTGGAGTTTCCCTTGGATACGTCTGGGGGAAAGGCCAGTCTCCGGGACGGTGCACCCTGGGATGCGGGCAATATCCCCCATTGGGTACTGTGTGCCTAATGGGTGTCGTTGCCCGTATGCCAATATCCTGTCGGCGGGACGCTCCAACGCGTGTATCTCTGCGCTCATGCAGAGACGCACAGCGGCGGAGTAAGAGCGGGCTCGGTGTGCACTCACCCTGCCACCGGGCAGGCAAGAAGGAGTGCTCTCCTTCTGCCACCGTTAATCTCGTAGCCCCGAAGATTGTCACGGTCATGTCTCTGACTTTTGACGGGGGTCGAGGGCCTTGGCTTAACCGCCCGGGCCGCGAGGAAGAAATCCTCTATAAAAAATTACCCCAAACCTCCAAGCGGCGGCGCACCGTGAGGGAGGTTGCAAGCTTGACTAATGGGTAGCTTAATTAGTCTCTAGTGCGGACCACAATTTTTTGAGTCAATGAAAATGTTTTTACTCGTGGGAACAAAAATGGAAAAATTTATATCAAAACAAAAAAGCGTAGAGGAAGGGAGTGATGTGGGGTCGGAGTCCGACACCGCATCAAGCGCGAAGGGTTCTGTGAAGGGCCCGGAGCATGTGGCAGTGGGCGCTTCGAGGAGGGCAGAGTTCCTCAAGAAGCGCCCTAAACCAAAGGACGGCCAGGGGTCGTCCTCGGATGGCGGGATGGCCTCGACCCGAAAGCTCGGGAAGGTCTGTCGGAGCGGTGGGGTCCGGTTAGGCAGAGGCCTAACCACAAAGGATCCCGCCGAGCCGAGTGTCGAGGCGGACCAGCGATCCGAGGCGTTGGCCATGGAGGAGCAGCTCTCGGGGAGGACCAGCAGCAGGGCCCTCTCGGAGACGTCTGACGACGAGCCGGATGCTGCTGGCGGCTCCAACGAGGAGCGAATGGCCAGGCTCGCGGAGGTTGTGGCTGCGGCAGTCAAGGGTGTGGCCTTGAAGAGGCTTCAGGCCTCTAAAGACAAGGCCATAGCCGCAGCCATAGCCTCCATTATGGCGGCAGCGGAGGACCTGCACACCGGACCTCCGTCGGACATCATGTCCGAACTGCGGGCGGAGGTCGCCCGCTTGGCAGCCGCCACGGAGCTTCTCCGTAAGGAGAATGAAGAGCTCCGAGCGGACCTGGCCGTGCTCCGAGGAGCTGGCCCGAGGGTGGTGCCTCAGAAGGGGGCGGGGCATGGGCAGCGTGGACCCGTGCCTGAGGAGGACCGGGTGCTGACTCTGGTTCGGCAGGAGCTGGCTGCCTTCCAGAGTCGGTTCTCCGCCCTGGAGGCCATAGTCCTTCGCCCCCCCCTAGCGGCGAGCCGGTCAGCATCGGGCCAGCAAAGGTCAGCATCGGGCCAGCAAAGGTCAGCATCGGGCCAGCAAAGGTCCACGTATGCCGTCGCCACTACTGCCACGGCCAAGTCGGCACCGCAGTCGGGTCGGCCCCCGGCGAAACCGGTGCCGACCAAGACCAAGCCCAAGGGCGGGGTGGCTGCTCAGGCGGCTACGCCCCCAGCCGTGGTGCCAGGACGGTCGGCCCCGCCTCCCCCATCTCCCGCGGCTGACGCCGAATGGGAAGTGGCCGGGGCGAAAAAGAAGGCGGGCAAGGCAGCGAGGGCGGCCAAAAGGAAGGAGAGGCGGCAGCGGCGCAAAAAGCGTAGCGCCGCGGCTAGGTTACGCGCCCCGAAGTCCGCAGCTGTAGTGATAACACTACAGCCGGAAGCGGAGAAGAAGGGCGTGTCCTACCGCGACGTGCTTTCGAAAGCAAGGGCGGCGGTTAACCTCGCGGAGCTGGGTGTCTCCAACGGCATGCGGATGAGGGTCACTGCGACCGGAGCCCGCATGTTGGAGATCCCTGGTGCGGCCAGTGGCCCGACCGCTGACGCCTTGGCCGAAAGGCTCAGGGCGTCCTTAGACGCGGACGAGGTTCGAGTGTCCAGGCCCACCAAGTGCGCTGACATGCGCATCTTGGGCCTGGACGACTCCGTGACGGAGGGCGAGGTTGTGGCCGCCGTAGTCAGGACTGGGGAATGCTCTGCCGAGCAGGTGAAGGCAGGCACCATCCGTCCTGACAACACGGGGATGCGAACCATAACGGTGAGCTGCCCCGTGTCGGCGGCCAGAAAGATAACGGAGGAGGGTCGAAGGCTCCTGGTGGGCTGGGTTTCAGCGCAGGTGAAGCTGCTGGAACCCAGACCTCTAAGGTGCTTCCGCTGCCAGGTGGGCCACCACGTGGGAGTGCAATGCACCTCGGAGGTGGACCGCAGCACCCACTGCTTCCGCTGCGGTCAGCCCGGTCACAAGGCCGGCTCGTGCATCGCCAAGCCGCACTGTTACCTATGTGCGGCAGCTGGCAAGCCGGCCGAACACCGGGCTGGGAGCAAAGCCTGCGCTCCACCCGCTGAAGCCAGGGGCCGAGGCAGGGCCAAGCCCTCCGCCACCGCCGTCACCGCCGCAACCGCCGCCACTGCCGCCGCTGCTGCCGCCTCCACCGCCGTCGTCGCTGCCGTTGGCACCGCGGCAGGGCCTTCACAGGGGGCCCAGGAGGAGGCTAACATGGAGTGTCAGTAACGGCTCCATTACGCCTCCTCCAGGCGAACATCAACCACTGCGCCGCCGCTCAGGATCTGTTGATCCAGAGCATGGCGCAGTGGTCGATTAACATCGCCGTGGTCGCTGAGCCGTACTTTGTCCCGCCTAGGGATGACTGGGTGGAGGACCTGAGCGGCTCAGTGACCCTCATTTCGTCGGCCGCCGCCGGTACCCCGACCCTCGAGAGTGTCAAGAGGGGACGGGGTTGCGTTGCAGCACGGTTCGGGGAGATAGTCGTGGTAGGGGTGTACTTCTCCCCGAGCCGAACTCTCGCCGAGTTCCACAACTCCCTTGCGGAGTTGAGAGACGTCGTCGTCGGGTTTCGTTCCCTCCCCGTGCTCGTCCTTGGGGACTTCAATGCCAAGAACTTGGCTTGGGGTTCCCGGTTGACGAACGTGCGGGGCAGGATGGTGGAGGACTGGGCTCTGGAAGCAGACCTGGTCGTCCTGAACCGGGGTTCTGTCGCCACGTGTGTGCGGATGCGGGGTGAGTCGGTGGTGGACATTTCGTTCGCCAGCCCCGCTCTGTCGCCGCGTGTCAACGACTGGCGCGTCATGGAGGGGGTGGAGACGTATTCCGACCACCGGTACATCCGGTTTGACGTCTCCGCCCAGGCCTCGAGCGCGCCGGTCCGACAGGCCCCGTGTGGTCCGCGGTGGGCGTTGAAGCAGCTGGACCGGGAGCTTCTCCTGGAAGCCTCGATCGTGCAGGCCTGGGTGTCATCACCGGACAGGCCTGCCGACATAAACGACGAGGCCGAGTGGTTCCGGGAGACCATGTCCGAGGTATGTGACGTGGCAATGCCCCGGGTCCAGCCAGGTCGTGCTTCACGCCAGGTGTACTGGTGGTCGCCGCAGTTGACAACACTGCGCGAGGCGTGTGTTGCTGCGCGACACCTTTACTCCAGGCACCGCAGGCTCCGTATCCGCCCTCCGGATACGGTAGCCATTGAGGCGGAGCTGTACGAGGGGTACAGAGTGGCGAAGACCGCCCTCCGAGATGAGATCCTGCGGGCCAGAGTAGTGGCCCGCGAGGAGTCGCTGGAGACTCTGAACAGAGACCCGTGGGGACGCCCCTACAAAACGGTGCGGGATAAAATCCGCCCGTGGGCTCCCCCGCTGACGCAGAGTCTCCGGCCTCATCTCGTGCAGGACGTGGTGAGCGCTCTGTTCCCCTCACGAGGGGAGCACGCTCCCCCGCCTATGGCTCCGCCTCCTGCGGTGCCCGATGCGGACCACACCGACGACGACGACGACTCTCCAGAGGTGACCGAGGTAGACCTGAGAGTGGCGGTACGTAGGCTAAATGCCAAAAATACCGCCCCAGGACCCGACGGCTTGCCCGGCAAAGCCTGGGTCCTGGCCTTGCAGGCTCTCGGGCCTCGACTAAGAGGGCTCCTAAGCGCATGCTTGGAGGAGGGCCAGTTCCCACTTCGCTGGAAGACGGGGAAACTGGTCCTCATTAAGAAGCCGGGGCGCCCAGCGGACTCTCCGTCCGCTTACCGGCCCATTGTGCTGCTCGACGAGGTGGGCAAGCTCTTTGAGAGAGTAATTGCAGACCGCCTCGTCGGGCGGCTGGTGCGGGTGGGGCCGGATTTGGCGGAGAGCCAGTTTGGTTTCCGCAAGGGGCACTCCACGGTGGATGCCATCATGCGCGTGCGAGCCCTCACGACGGGGGATGCTGTGGCCCGGGGTGGGGTCGTCTTGGCGGTGTCATTAGACATCGCCAATGCCTTCAACACCCTGCCCTGGAGTTGCATAAGGGAGGCACTCCGGTATCACCGGATGCCGACCTACCTCTGTCGTGTGGTCGAGGCCTATTTGACGGACAGGGCCGTCATCTACCCCGGTCACCTCGGAGAGTGGAACCGGCGAGAGATGTCGTGCGGTGTCCCACAGGGATCGGTCCTGGGGCCGCATCTGTGGGACATCGGATACGACTGGGTGCTGCGCGCCGACCTCCCTAGCGGCGTCAGTGTAGTTTGCTACGCTGACGACACGCTGGTCCTGGCGCAGGGGAGGTCGTACCAGGCGGCGGCTGACTTAGCGACACATGGGGTTGCGACAATCGTGGATAGGATCCGGCAACTGGGACTCGAGGTGGCCTTGCACAAGTCCGAGGCCATGTGGTTTCATGGTCCTCGGAATGCGCCACCGACGGGTTCCCAGATAACGGTGGGAGGGGTTCACATCGGCGTCGAGTCGACGATGAAGTACCTAGGACTCGTCCTCGACAGCCGGTGGAACTTCGCGGAACATTTCCGCCGGTTGGCTCCCAGACTGGAGCGGGCCGGGGCTGCGTTGAAGCGGCTCTTGCCCAATCTAGGGGGGCCAAACGCCTCCTGCCGGAGGCTCTACGCGGGGATCGTGTGGTCCATGGCCCTATACGGGGCGCCGGTGTGGGCGCCTACATTGAGGCGCCAACCAGCTCGCAAGCTGAGGGCGTCCCATAGGGTCATGGCGATCAGGATGATCCGGGGATATCGCACGATCTCCGGCGAGGCGGCGGGCCTCCTTGCCGGATTACCGCCATGGGATCTGGAGGCAAAGGTCCTCGCGCAAATATGGGACTGGCGCGAGGAGGCCAAACGCCGGGGCGTAAGTCCGCTGCCGCAGGAAATCGCGGCACAGCGGACAGAGCTCCGGCGGGATCTCATGGTGACATGGAGAGAGCGATTGTCGCAACCCAGTGCTGGGCACGCCACGATTGCGGCGGTAAGTCCCCTCTTTGAGGAGTGGTTTGAGAGACGGCATGGCGTCCTCACCTTCCGCCTGACGCAGGTCCTCACCGGACACGGTTGTTTCGGGAGGTTCCTGTTTCGGATAGGGCGGGAGGAAACGCCCGGGTGTTTCCACTGCGAAGATCGCCCTGAGGACACGGTGGAGCACACGGTGGCGGTCTGCCCGGCTTGGGCGGAGCACCGCCGTGTCCTCGTGGAGGCGATCGGCGGCGGCGATCTCTCGCGTCCGGCCCTGGTCCAGGCCATGGTACGGAGCGAGAGGGCATGGGGAGCCGTCACCTCCTTCAGCGAAGCAGTAATGCTCGCGAAGAGGGAGGCGGCGCACGTGAGGGAGAGGCAGCATATGCGCCCTCGCGACCCCAGCCGCCGCAGGATACGGAGACGCCCTGGGCGTCGGGAATCCCAGGCCGATTTCCGGCCACCGTAGGCATGGGCTTGCGGACGGCGAGTAATGGGTAGCTCGCTGTCCGGTAAGGACCAAGCCCAAGTCGACGGCGCGTTGTGTTCCACGCGCGCCTCAAAGAGATGTCAGCACAAAAAATGATGGGGCCCGCAAGGGCCGATGCCTGTCAGGGGTGCGGGTTCGTTTGAAAGAGATACCACAGCCCCTGGCATACGGGCTAATGAAGGAACACGGGTGGGTTTTAGTCAGTAAAAGTCTGACACGCCCTCCTGCTCCACCCAGAGCGGGAGAAGTTATTTGATGATTTCCCACCCAAAAAAAAAAAAAAAAAATATTACCTTCATCTTAAAAGGCCTATAAATATTATTATTTTTACTTTTTAGAGTTTTTGTTAGGGTCGGGGGTTTTTTAAATTTTTAATTTAATTTTTATTTCCTGCTTTTTAAACTTAATGTCTCGCTCGCTTAAAAAAAAATGCGCATCGTTGCGTATATTTCCCACAGTGAAGTTTGTTACTAATTTATCCTCATTCCTCGTCCTGATCACTATTTATCTATAACTTATTCATTGAGACCTTTTCAATGAGCCCAAACACGATACTTTTGCTGTTTGTTGGTGAGTAACTTGGGCATCCTGGAAGTTCCAGGTGTTGCTCCAGCATCATTTCAATGTTACTTTGTTCGTCTAATATCATTGAAATAATAGAATACAAAATTTCGAGTTGATCAGACCCGTGGAAGATGCTCAAATCCCTTCATCGACCAGAAAAGAGCTGATAATCCTCAAACGGCTGAACCGATTTTGATGAAACATGTCTAAGAACACTCGTGACTAATACACCTTTCAAACAAAAAAAAACAAAATCAAAATCGGTTCATCCGTTTGGGAGCTACGTTGCCTCAGACAGACACACACACACACACATACACACACACACACACACAGACACGTCAAACTTATAACACCCCGTCGTTTTTGCGTCGGGGGTTAATAAAAAACAGAATAAAGACTTTTTAGGTGCGCTTCTAATAGCATATTATTTAAACTGGTTGATGAAAAAAACTTCATTAGAAAAACAAAATTTAAAAAATTAAAAATAAATTAAAAATTTAAAAAACCCCCGACCCAAACAAATACTCTAAAAAGTAAAAAATAATATTTATAGGCCTTTTAATTTGAACGTAATATTTAAATCAGGGCATTGTCAAGTCGGGGGACGGCTAGGCCTCTGTTTGGCATTTTCATTGACCGTCCCCCGACTTGACAATGCCCTGATTAAAATATTACGTTCAAATTAAAAGGCCTATAAATATTATTTTTTACTTTTTAGAGTATTTGTTTGGGTCGGGGGTTTTTTAAATTTTTAATTTAATTTTTATTTCTTGCTTTTTAAACTTAATGTCTCCCTTAAATCACCATTTATCTATAATCTATTCATTGAGTCCTTTTCAATGAGCCCAAACACGATACTTCTGCTGTTTGTTGGCGAATAACTTGGGTTTCCTGGAAATTCCAGGTGTTGCTCCAGCATCAGTTCAAGCTTTTTTTTTTCGTCTAATATCATTGAAGTAATAGAATCCCAAATTTTGAGTTGATCACACCCATGGAAGAGGCTAAAATCCCTTTTTCAGCCAGAAAAGAGCTGATAATCTTCAAACGGCTGAACCGATTTTGATGAAACATATCTAAGAACACTCCCGACTAATACACCTTTCAAACAAAAAAAACTAAATCAAAATCGGTTCATCCGTTTGGGAGCTACGTTGCCTCAGACAGACACACACACACACACACACACACACACAGACACGTCAAACTTATAACACCCCGTCGTTTTTGCGTCGGGGGTTAAAAAATTACTATTTGTAAAAACAATATTTTTGTTTCATGTCATTATGGATGCTTTCCATTTCTATTCTGTCACAAAAAAAAATTATCGTGAACGTCTTCCACGTGCATAATTATTATTCTGTGAGGTGAAGCATGGCAGTCACGCTAGAGGAATGTAACAGAATCCTAACTTTTTTGGAACTTGGGCGGAGCCAGCGTGAAACAGCCAGAAACATTGGTGTATCTTTGTCGACTGTTCAGCGGGTAGTCCAGCGGTACCAAGAGACCGGATCACACCTTACAAGACCAGGAAATGGCAGACCAAGATGCACAACGGCCAGGGAAGACAGACAACTGGTGGCTACAATGCTCCGAAATCGTTTTCAAACTGCTGTTGGTCTAAAAACTCACTTTATTCGCTTTGGAGGTGGCAATTTAAGCGCTCAAACAGTAAGAAGACGTCTTGCTGAAGCAAATTTGAAACCATTGAGGCCCGCAAATGGCCCCAAACTGGAACGGGGACATCGAATTGCAAGACAGAGATACGTGCGCGAGCACCTAAACTGGACACTAGACGATTGGTCTAGGGTAATGTTCACGGACGAGTCTAAATTCATGCTTTATAAGCATGATGGTAGGCAGTTGGTGTACAGAAGACCATGGGAGCGTTTCCATCAAGCGTGTGTGGAGGAAAAAGTGGCGTACGGTGGAGGCTCCGTACAAGTTTGGGCTGAGATTTCTGCTGAGGCCCGCACCGAGCTGGTACTCATTCAAAATGGAACTCTAAATGCAGAGAGGTACGTGGAACAGATCCGGACGGGTTTATGTGACTGACCCGTTATTTTTGGAACCGAGTGTAGTTTTAGTAATAATGGGTTACAAAAATCTGATACAAATTATTATGTGTTGATTGTGTGATTGTTATCAAGAGCAATTTTACAAAATGCGGCAGGTGTGAATTCACTCAGAGTACAATTGAAGCAGTCAATCTGTTGTGACACCATATTGAGTGAGCGCAAGGCACGCGTCAGCGGCGCGTGCTGCAGCAGGTTGGTGCGAGAGGGCGGCACCCACAGCAGGGGCGGCCGCTTCCGTCGCCCCACGTACCCATCAGGTACACACAACCCAATCGTGCATAGAACGCCTGGGTTGTGGATTTTACCACGCACAATTTTAAATAAGTAAGTGGCGAGAGCTACTTCACTTCTTACTTCCAGCTTATAATAGCCCACCATGCCCAGCACAAACAGAGTAGGATACAACAGTGGATACCCTGGATACACACCAACACCATACTGCTTTGAGTACAGGAATCTCACTTTGTTCTGGATACGTTCTAGCATTAGTTTGTATTTGGCTTCATGTGGCGACCAGACGACAGCATTGCATTCCAAATGACTTTTACAAGCGCTTCGTACAACGATCTCAGAGCACTGATGTTCGTGAACTGGTTTCCTAACCGTAAGACCAACCCTAAATTGAGGTACGCTTTTTTACAAACATCAGTGGTATGCTTACGGAAATTTAAATCAGTTGTAAAGCGCACGCCCAAGTCCTTAACCTTTGAGACACGTTGAAGTTGGATTCCATCCATACAATATAGATAATGACTTGGGTCGCGCGCACGAGCAAATGATAACACCGAACATTTGACCACATTGAAATACAATCTATTGCTTTGACTCCACTCTACTAGATTGTATAGCAATAGTTGTAGATATCGAGTGATTCCCGGAAAGCTTTGGAAACATACAAGATTGCACAGAAAGTTTACATGGGTGAAGACATCTGTATGAGCAACACGAAAAACTAGGTACATGTATCAGCAAAAATTTACGGGCGAATTTATACTTTTTAATGATATGTACTTATTTTTTTATTTTTCTATAGACGAATCACGCAAAGTTAATTTATTTGTGAACGAATCGGCAACTCCACAAATACGTACAAGGCGGGTCGCCTATAGAAAATAACATATTATTTAAAGTGTCGATCCCCCAATTCGAGCAAGTAAATTCGGGCTAATCGACTAATAGGTAAACCATTCAACCAATCACAGCATTTCATAATTGGTCACATAAAGTTTTTCAAACAAAATTTTTGCTTTAGTTTTCATTCTAGAAACTGGCCCTAACTCTTGTTCGTTGTTCTAGATCAAACACATAAGCTTGCTTATGTTTTCTCTTTAAAGTATAGCCGTTTTAATGCCCGTATTTATTGTAGATGGAACATGGACACAACGAAGTTTCTAAAGAACATCACTTAAATTTGTTGCAGATTAGAAAATAAATAGGTTACAATACTTTCCTTTTAAAAGTTCTCGAGGCGACCAGCGTTGAGAAAACTTCGATACAAAACAAGAACTTGTTTCGGAACAGTTTTAGAGTGTTCACTGAAGTTTTATGGAAGAAATTATACAGAAAAGTGTGAAATATTCTAATAGGAGAACACCTGAAAATCACATGTTTTCTTCTTTATTTTCTGTCATCATCAACATTAGCCTAGAGCAGTCCACTGCTGGACATAGGCCTGTCCAATTGCACGCCATTCATCTCGATTCTCAGCAACTCTCATCAAACTGCTACTAGACACCCCACGACGATCGTCGCTCCATCTAGCCTAAGGGCGTACTACCTTACGTTTGCCGATTCGCGATCTCCACTCAAGAAGCCGTCTACCCCAAAAGGTCATCGGTTCTATGGCTAATATGGCTTGGCCCATTGCCACTTGAGCTTGCTTATTCGGCGAGTTATGTCGACAACTTTCGTTCTCTGCCAGATTATTTTCTGTGCCTACGTATAAATGGTTACAGAACTTGAATAACCTATACACAGTTGCAAAAAGAACAATACCTACCTCATTAATTTTGAATAGACACACGATATTGTTTTCGTAATAGGTTTCCGGCCAGCGTTTCATTTATCTACGATTCGATATAATTAATCCGATAACAGCTGTAATTAAGTAGTTATATTTTTCCTTAGTAAGTTACAGATACAAACTCTCATTCAGGACACCACAGGCTTGAAAATAATTACTTTTGTATTTGTCTTGTGGTAGCTGAATAAGAGTGACCAAGGACAAAGTTTAATAACAGTGGTAACACGGCGGTAAACGATGTTAACACATTAGACCTACAAAAAAGCCCTTTATTAAAACCTAGCGCTGGTGAATTAAGGCCCGCAGACGGCAGGCGCGACGAGATTTGAAGAGAATAATTTCTATGATCGACTAAAGTCGCGTTGCACTGTAGCGTTGCAACAATCTGCCGCCTTTAAAAATCCGACCAAGCCGACTGAAAAAATCACCGGTTCAGTCCTCAGTCTCTAATAAAACCCAAAGTCCCTAAACAAACAAAATTTACAATCAACAGAGTAAAAGTCGCTTAATACCGCTACGTGTCATCGGTCAATTCAATAAGAGGTAATTGGAGTAATCACCTCCAGCCTGGAGGGCGCTAATTACAAACTGAACACGACACCATAAAATACATAGGTACAGAAGAACAGCTCTTTACAATGAGTGAAAACGCACGCATTCGCTTCACGTACAGTTTCCACCGTAAGTACTGTAAGATCACTTTAATCTTTATAGGAACACACGGCTACACATCAAGCTATACATTTCCAATATAAGCTGATCTCGCATTGTATAGAATTTGTGTACAGTGTAAGATCAGTGTAAACTGGAAATGCATAGCTTGATGTGTAGCCGCATGTAGGTACATAGGTTTTATAGGATGGTACATAGGATTACGAGTGTTGTTCAAACGAACATAGAATGAGATCAAGAAGTAAAAGGATTATTTTCTCGAAACACAACATCACGCCATGTTTCCCTAGTTATGTTTAAATTCCATGTGATAGGGGCGAGCCTATTGCCATCAACCGGGCCCAAATCCAAACTCCGGGCTGCTACTGAAAAATTCCAGATGGAAAAACTCAATAACACTCTGCCCGACCTGGGAATAGCTCTCAGAATCTCAGAAGTAGATCTTGCGACCACTAGACCAACGAGGCAGCATTCTTTTCTCGATTTGCTTATTATATTAGAACAGATGCACACACTCTGTTTGCTCAGTGAGAGTTTGGTAGAATGACGATAGAATGAACATCGGCTCGTTTCGTCTACACCCACATTGAGATAGTATATGATCTCTGTACGTCAATGTACAGACGCCCAGCACATCAAGCTATCCCAAACTGTACAATTTTCACAATTGAACATGAACCTTAACATTTTCGAATAAAGTTTTTTTTGGGTGGGAAATCATCAAATAGCTTCTCCCGCTCTGGGTGGAGCAGGAGGGCGTGTCAGACTTTTACTGACTAAAACCCACCCGTGTTCCTTCAGTAGCCCGTATGCCAGGGGCTGTGGTGTCTCTTTCGAACAAACCCGCACCCCTGGCAGGCATCGGCCCTTGCGGGCCCCATCATTTTTTAACCGACTTCAAAAAGAAGGAGGTTATCAATTCGACATGTTTATATATTTTTTTTTATGTATGTTCGGGCATAACTCCGTCGCATATAGACGGATTTGCAAAATTCTTTTTTTGTTCGAAAGGGGTTTACTCCGAAATGGTCCCATTGAAATTTCATATAGATCTGATGATGCGTTTTGGAGACAGACAACGGAACTCTTCAAAAAATTACAGCAAATCAAGCGCGAATGTTGCTGTCGCATAAATATGCATTGTTTTGACGCCAAGGATGATGAATTTTCGAATAGGTGTGGGGTAGGTAACTAGAAAGTGAAAAATAAAAACTTTTTCAAAAAAAAAACAACCGACTTCCAAAAAAACACTACAAAGTTCAAAATAACTTTAATTTCGGAAGGCGGTGACAAATAATTAAATTAAAATACCCATCCAAGGTCACCGACTTCCGAAATTAAAGTTATTTTGAACTTTGTAGTATTTTTTTGGAAGTCGGTTGTTTTTTTTTTGAAAAAAGTTTTTTTGTGCTGACATCTCTTTGAGGCGCGCGTGGAACACAACGACACCCAGGGCGTCTCCGTATCCTGCGGCGGCTGGGGTCGCGAGGGCGCATATGCTGAATCTCCCTCACGTGCGCCGCCTCCCTCTTCGCGAGCATCACTGCTTCGCTGAAGGAGGTGACGGCTCCCCATGCCCTCTCGCTCCGTACCATGGCCTGGACCAGGGCCGGACGCGAGAGATCGCCGCCGCCGATCGCCTCCACGAGGACACGGCGGTGCTCCGCCCAAGCAGGGCAGACCGCCACCGTGTGCTCCACCGTGTCCTCAGGGCGATCTTCGCAGTGGAAACACCCGGGCGTTTCCTCCCGCCCTATCCGAAACAGGAACCTCCCGAAACAACCGTGTCCGGTGAGGACCTGCGTCAGGCGGAAGGTGAGGACGCCATGCCGCCTCTCAAACCACTCCTCAAAGAGGGGACTTACCGCCGCAATCGTGGCGTGCCCAAAATTTGATAGGTTGGGTTTGTTTGATGTGCTGACGTCTCCACGCGCCTGTTTTCGCTGTTTTCGTGGTACTTATGGAATTGACATTCTGTTCATATATATATTGTGGCAAAAGACACACACGGTGGGAACGCGCGAATCCCAGTTATTAGCAATCAATTTTATACGGACTTTTCAGCGGCTGAAAATGTTTATTTGAAGTTGAATTTGGAAGGCAAAAATGCGTCAAATTGGTGCTCTTTTAGAGCTTCAATAAGTTTTGTAAAACCCATGTTCTAAAAAAACAGAAAAAAATGTTTATTAATTTCCATAGTTTTGAAATTGTGCACCTATACTTTCATATCGTTAATTGCGTCTGTTGGATAGGAATGCTGCAAGAATGTACCGAAAAGGCGCAAAGTGGAGGTTCTCAATCCCTTTTTTTTTCGCGATATCTCCGGCTAGTATCGACCGATTTCGATCATGCTTTCCACATAAATTTTACTGACTTTGCTTGGATAGTTTTTGCCACAATACCTACATAATTATTTAATCCACTTTGTGTATGTTGATAATATTCTAATGCTTTCAGGACACTATTTTTTACGTAACAAGTAGTAGTATTCGATTTCGTGTGGGGAGATAAGTGAATATTTCATGAAGAAGACATTCAATGAAATTAAATTATCATATAGAATTGTATTTATGTTTTAAATTATGTAAATACATAAATGTTACTATCGCAAATCATATTTTGTTCAACATACAGCTTGCAAACTTCAAAAAACGTAAGAATAATTGAATTCCGCGGGCTACTGTGGCGCTTCTACCATAAATAGAAAAATATTTAAAACAAATGTTGTACGAAAAGTCAAAACACAGCAAAATAATTGCAGCCTACATGAAAACCGTATTAAACTTCGTTCTAACAGGCAGGTACGAAGTCAAAGGGGAAATTACGCCGGGAAGTAGGCTACAAAATACATTTAATATTAAAACGCCTGTTAAATAACTTTGAGCAATAAACTAGACGACGACGTCCTTGCTATAAGTAATTTTTAAGTACGGACACATTTCAACTTTCGTATAAACACTAAAACCCTTTCAGGTACATAAAATGTGGAATGGAATCTTCTTCACACATAAAATTAAAGTATTAGGGGGCAAAGTTGAACGCGTTCGTGGCACCCTCATTACGCTGTCTCATAATTTCCACACGCTAATACAGCATAACCCCGACAAATCACCTGTTATGGCGCACAAAAGGAATTTATTTAGACAACTATAAATTCGGCTAAATGTAGACGTGATGAAGTAAAGTTGTGAGGTGTAATATAGTGAAGAGGTAGCTACAGTCTGTTTTACATTGATGAGAATGGATTGTGGCATGCCATTGCAGCTTGTCGTGTGGTTCGCGTAATAGGTCGTCAGTTGTAGTCCTACATCGCGCGCGCTGTTCGTGGAGGTTAAACCCCTGAAACCAATAGAAAATGGCGTCTAGGGCAGGAATTACATTTGCGCCCCTATGTAAATTATATTCTCGGTCTACATTGAACAGAGCCTTCAATGACGAAGATATTAATTTCAACTTGCTAAATATCGCTTGCAAATCCTGCAAATTTAAGAGTTTGGAAATACGCTTTCTTCTTCGTACTGCACAATATATTCTAGCTCTTCAGATTTCTTAGATATAGGTAACAGTATGAAATGGTTTATTGATGTTTTTTTTTTAATTATATAATTGGCGAATTTTTGCACCCCCTTTCGATAGGCGCCCAGGGCTCTTGCACTGCCTGCCCCACCCTAGTTACGCCATTGTCTGTGGACCATGTGGTGGTGGAGACTACAGGGTTGATTTTAGTGAGATAAGAACCTTTGGTAAGTACTTACACTCCTTGGTAAATACAGGGTGGCAGGGAGATCCACGCGCAACCTAGATCAATCTATGAAACAACCTGGTTTCATAGATTGATCTATGAAACCAGGTATAGGACCACACTTTTTTATGAAGCAGCTGTTTTTTTTTTTTTTGGTATCCAACGAAAAATTTCTACTCTAGAAACTCTAGAACCGTGTGCTGAATTCATGGTTACAGTGGGACACTCTGCATAAATCCCAAGTGCGTCTCATGACGGATACACCTTTAAAATAAAAACGGTCGTCTCTTTTGGCAGCGTCATAATTAGCGTAGAAGAGGAGGTTATTTTTTCGAATCTTTCAACCAACTCCCAGGAGAACACAGGTGTGATGGTATATGTTACAGCTCCGAATTGCAGTATCAAAACTTTATGAACAATGTAATCTGCATCGTAGATACTCTCGTACGTCTGAATATACTTTACCTGCTCCTGTATAAATATTCATAGTCTTGAATTCTGGACTGCTCACCTCACGTTCCAAGTTGGAATATCAAATGGGATTGGATTGTGGTGAGTGCACAATATATTTGCCGTTCTTTGTAGGTACTTATGATAAATGGTTTTATAATAGAAGTGCATAGCTCCCTGATGCAAGTGCTTTATCTACTTTTGTAAATATTCTTTTATTAGTTGAAATGTTAGGTAGGATGCACGTTGACAAAGGAGTATATTATTAGGACCGTAACTGGCTGGAATTTTGCAGTTCATTCCAATCCAGCAGGCTTACCACGAAAACCGTAGACAAGCGTTTTGTCGTCGGAAGAGTAGACAAAAATAACGTTGACGTATAGACAGTTGACCGTTTTTCACCGAGAAATGTAGACAAGTGATTTCTATTCTACAGTAGAGTAGAAATAGAAGCGTCATGCTAAGTCTGCAGCTCGTCCCTTGGTGCTCTCTTCCAGTAACGCCCTAAGCCGAGATCCGTACCCTACAGTGAGTGCCCATAAAGAGAAGTCGCTTAGTTTTAAGTTTATAAGCCCTGGCTGAAGGCCTTAAGGTGAATCTAGTCCTTACATATATTTCCCATGCAAACTTCGGAAGTCTTTTACTCCACTGTTTGACAACGTATATCAAAATTAAACATGGTATGGTTTTGTCTCATTATTAATATTGTCTGTACGGAAACAGAATACTAAAATAAAAAGCAATGAAAAAGTTATGAGCCAACAAAGATTCGTTCTTGTTGCTAATAAACCTGACTTCGGGCGTGTTTAAGTAATAAAAGAAGTGTAAAATCTCCAAAACCAAGTCGTTAACGACAAAGTTCAATTATCGAAAAGTTTAATAAACTTTATTGGTCATTGATTTATGCAGAGGTTTTTTCATAAAACCCGATCTTCCGAAAGACTTTTCTTAATTTTTTACGCTCCTGGGTTGCTATAAATGATCCTGCAGCTCACACAGTAACGTTGTGCGTGTAGACTAGCGTCTAATAATACTACCTCTGTCAGACACGAAGTCTAGTGAGACAGCGTGCTTTTTAGGCAGGCCCAACAGTGAGTTCGAGCCAGCGGTTCCCAGCTAGGTTCCCCTTAATTTATCGAAGCAGCCACAGGCAAGCAACCGAGAACCTTCTAGGTTGACCTGGGAGATATCATTCCTAAAAAAGTGCTCCGTAATATGTGCCCCCACCAGAAGGTTGTAGTTCTGTAGTTGGGTCTTTTGTACTTGTATTATGATGACATTATTAAATTTGGATAAAGCCTTTTGAGAATTATTCCATAATCGATTCCAGCGATTTTTGACACAGCGACGCGCTATAAATCAAAATTGTGACTGAACAATGATAGGCCCAATACTCAACGGTGTGAAACAAACCTTGATAAATAACTGAATTCGGAGAATAATGAATGAATCGTAAAGTAGCTAATAGATACTGTTATTTGAGCCAACAAGCTTTTAGTGATTGATGTGAATTCAAATGAAATTATTGATGAAAAAGCTCTGAGAAGTCTAAAGTGTAATTAAATATTGTATGTTTGAGTTTGTGCTTAGATACGGATTCGTTGAAACAAATAAGTTCTCGCGTTTTGTCTATCGTGTTCGATACTGTTTTTTTTTTTTTTTTTTGTAATATAATGATTTTTTTACAAATTCTGGTGGATTATATTCTCAGTATTTGTTTGGCAGACAAACTATGTGCCTGATAGGATTTTCTAACGGCAAAAGCTATTCTATACAAACTTTGACGGTCTTATTCATAAACGCCTTGTAACTTTTAATCAATTGCTAACTAACTGATTAGCAAAATTCTTATTTATAAACGCTATTTAGCGCTATAAGGTCGCTAAGCAAATGATTTGTAGCTGTCATATTTAAACACCACCGGTGCCCTGTTTAACTTGCTAAGAGGCAACATGGCGGATTTTATTTTAATCAGCTGATCGATTCAAAATGATTTTTAGTGTACTTCAAGGTTATTTTGTTCTTAAATATGGTATTATCATTAGTAAATGTGGATTTCGACAATATTTTACGGGATTTCAGAACGACACCGAAGAATTAAATAGTTTTGAAACGCCGCGGGCGCCTATTGTTAGTAAACGGAGGAAGACCTACAAGACTCGTTCAAATCCGCTACGAAAAAAACATATTCCTCATTCTAAGTACACGTGATGATAGGATTTATAGGGTAGTTCAATCAGTAGGAGGTTCAGTCAGTTCGTGAGGAAGCTCATCGGAGATAGTGATTATCCATTGTTATCCCATGTACCCCTCGTTTTATGACGCAGAGAGTACTTTATACGATACTGATGACGCCTTCTAGGGCCCAGAACTAAAGAAATGCCACGTTATGGCAGTCATGCACAATAAAACAAGATACTTTTTATAAAAACCATTTTATTTCGATACGCAATAAAGCCATATTTGTGTTATAATTTCATTATTTTTGATTTCCAATTCTTCTTTGTCCAAAGACGGGTGCACTTATTTTCTCATGCCACTCTCATTCCTCATCTTTTTCACTTAGCATGGTGACCCCCGTTGCCATCTTTGCAAGGTTGAATAGTAATGGTGCTAACTGCTAAGTAGTGGCTTTCATAGCAGCAGTCAAAATTGTAACTGTAAACAAGAATAATAATTGTTATTTAAAGACACTGAAACCCCAATGCAAAAGCAATAGGAAGTTATATAGAATAGGCACAAGTACATATGTTTCTCAAAGAGAATATCCATGTTAACAAGTTTAAAGAACATGTAAATACATAGCTGTATCGGCTACTGTGCTATCATTCATTTGGTCACTTTACAATAGAAAGTAAATAGGTACAAATTCAGAGATACATTACCTTTTCCTGTTAACTCCATTCTTGGGAGCATATTATTATCATTGCTTATCTTTTTCACGTAGAATCATCTCCATCGTTGCCATCTCAAGATTGAATAGTATTGGTGCTACGTGCTAGCTTTCATAGCAGCAGTCAAAATTGTAACTGTAAACAAGTATAATTTTATTGTTATTAAAATACACTGAAACCCTGCAAAAGCACTAGGAATTTTCATAGAATATACATACATATATACGCATATGTTTTTAAAAGATAATATCCATGTAAATATACGTAAAGAACTTGTAAATACATAGTTATTATCAGCTAATACGATAGCATTAAATTGGGTCACTTTGCAATAGAAACTAGATGAAAATTCAGACGATACATTACCTTTTCCTGTTTACTCCAATCATGGGAGCGTATTATTTTCATTGCTGATTTGCTTCCATCGTAAACACAATAAAATAAACACAATAAATTAATTTATTCAAATACAATTACATCAATGAAATTTTTGACATAAGTCTGTTGAAGTCACCACAGATACAAAAATCATGCATTTGACATAAAATCCTGTTTTTTAGGCGACTATTTTGATTATAATCTTTGCTGAACGCATAATTTTACCTCTATTTCGTTTCGCTACTAATCACCTGCAAACTAGCGTTTATAAATAAAGAAAAGTTAATCAATGATTAGGAGGTAACCAATTGATAAGCTAAACAGTGGCTAGTGAGTGATTAGCGAGTTTTTTATAACTAAGGCTGTGAATCTTTAAATATACAGTTTAGTTTATTAATATAGTAGCGCACTACCAATATGGCCTTCATATTGTATATTTTTTTGTTGTGGTCAGTGAACCTTCGTTCGTGATCCCGACTTAAAGCCTCCATGGTTATGTACTTCTTTAGTGTTTTCGTTAGTTACATTTATGGAACTCTTGTGCAAAATGTCATGCTTCTAGGCCTGTAGCCGTTTAGGCTGTGCGTGGGTTGTCATTGAATTCAAGATTTTTGCCATGCAGATCAGAAGTCGTTGAAAGAAACTCTAAGAGCAATGGGCATAGTAAAAATCTGATGCATACGGATGAGTATGTCCATTCTCATTCGATCCTATTCCTTTCGGCGGTTTTCAACCTAAATGTAAAATCGAAATAGACATGGCCGAGTCAGAAAATAGAAGAAAAAAAGAAGTATCTACATTCGTGCAACGTTGCTTTGATTACAATATGCTCTGGTGGACCAGCACAGCAGCCTACCATGGCTGACGTGATTACTTCCGCCCTTTGACCCTGCCTTGCAATGTACCACTACCTGAAAATACTGAAGTAGGATACGTCCGAAAGATGAAGGAAAGCCGGTATGTTCAAAAGCTTTGTAAATTGTCCAAAGTCCACCCACATATTAATAAATGTTGCATAAACTTAAGAGACGTTTAAACGTCACGAATGGATGGTTAAACAGTCGTTTATCACTACTTAACTTTAAGTAACGTTTATAAATAGGCGGGAAGGTTTACCCCATTTCAAGATTAAAACTTTGTTTTGTAAATCTGTCTAGTTTTCGAAATTCGAATTGTAAGTGTGATTAAAATTAGGGATACATCCGATACCGATACCGTTGCCGATATATCGGCGATACTCGAAGTTTGCCGAAATATCGGCATCGGCGATATTTTTATGGCCGATTCAACGATACTTTTCAAATATCGCGTTTTATAAATGTAATGTAAACGCGCGTGTTGTCTCAACTATTTCGTTGCAAACGAGGCACGAACTAACCATACTAAAATATATTATGACAACTACAAGACCTAATGTGGCCTTGAAAATCGCACGCACACATTTACATAATCGACGTGTATGCCATCTAACGACGACGGCCATAACAAGTATCACACAAAACAAATACGAAGTTTAGCACTAGCGGTAAAGGGAGATTACGTTGCCGCGCCATCTATTGGAATACTCGGGAGTATTCTAATAAATGGCGCGGCAACAGCGCGCAAGTAGTGCTTATGCCTAAGGTATAAAAGTCATAATCGGTTGAATGGACTGTAAAAATGCTTGTGTACTTAAATGTTTTATTTCAAATGGAGTATAGATAACTAACATTCACACATAATTATAATTCCTTTTTATTAAAAACAAAATCAATAAATTAAAGTCTTACACATTGGAAATAACTTCTGTGTTGATATTATCAACTTTCTTGCTCCTATAAAAATCAATTACATTTTCAATGTTTTTCTAGTTAGATATAAAAGTATTTAATAAATATATCTAAATATAGTAGTTCTTTAAATAAAAAGAAAAAAATATATCGATATGTCCTGGGATTCGAACGCGAGCACTCTTCACTGCAAGCCTAGACTTATGCGCTACTGTAACAGCTAAACACAATGTTGAAAAAACGGATGGTATGCGAACTGTCTGTAAGTACAGTCAGTTCGTAAAGATTACATTTCCAAATTCTTTATATACCTAACATTCATACATAATTATAATTCCTATTTATTATAAACAAAATCAATAAATTAAAGTCTTACACATTGGAAATAACTTCTGTTGATATTTTCAACTTTCTTGCTCTTATAAAAAATTATTAAATTTTCAATGTTTTTCTCGTTATCTATAAAAGTCCTATAAAAATCCTATAAAAATCAATTACATTTTCAATGTTTTTTCTAGTTAGATATAAAAGTATTTAATAAATATATCTAAATATAGTAGTACTTTAGATAAAAATAAAAAATTGTACCGATATGTCCTGGGGTTTGAACCCGAGCACTCTTCAATGCTAGTCTTGACTTCAACCTAATACGTTACTGTAACAGTTAAGCGCCATGTTGAAAAAACTGATGGTATGCGAACTGGCTGTGCAGTACATTTCCAAATTCTTAAGGCCAGGTTGCAGTAATTTGTAACTTTTTTAAACCTGTGTAAATCAATGAAATAGTTAATTTTGGAAAAAAGAAAAATATTTTAGAAAAATTGAACATATTGTCAAGCACTTCGTAAAGATAGAAACGTGAATAAAACAATTTGGCTCGATAAAAAAAAATCATAAAGATGACACTAAAACGCTATTTTAAACGTGTTTCTTGACGAGATTTCATCATTAAACAATGTCAAATTTGTACCAAAAGATAGGGCTTTTTATTTTTTAGAAAATGGTAAAAGCACATTTTATAATTTCTTTATATTTTTTTTCTACGGATTAAAAAACACGAAATTTGGCCGTTCAAGCGCTCGCAACGGCCGGCCAGTGCCCGCCGAGGCGTCTTCGAGGTTGGACGCACGCCGTTTGTTTCGCGAAAATTCCCCCGCGTTTGCGATTTCTAAATAGGTAAAGATATTCATAAAAAATTGTTTAGATTTTTATTACCAATAATGGGTAGTAAAAAGAATAAAAGAACATACAGATAATTTATACATAAGGCAAAACAAAAATTGGTACTCGAAAAATGGTTAGTACCTACATAATATCTAATAATTTACCGTAAAATAAATAAGATTACATAGATTGATTTCGTTTGATGACGTAAAGTTCCAAACATTATTTACCTACAATAATTCTTAGACGTGCCATAACGTAAAAAAGTACAGTAGGTAAGATTTACTGAACAGATTGAATTTTTTCAAACGATTATTATCTTTGCTCAATAACTTTGAAATATCGGTTAGTATTGTAAAAGATCTTGTAAATTCTAGGTATAATTATTTCAACAACGTGACGTGTAACAGACTACATATTGTTTATTTTGCAGCGCATCAATGAGAACATAAAAACCATGGGTAGTTTGTATTACATATTGTTGTTTGATCTCTCCAAATTAAACATGCCATTCTTATTAAAATGTTCCACATTTATACATTTATATTTGAATGAATATATGTGTAAAAAAAACTTGAAAGCCCTTTATGGGCCTCTACCTACTCATCAAGGGCGAGCAATTTCGAGGTTTACTGTTTTATTGACTAGAAGTATAGTGATTTTTTTATTTTAGTATGAATTGTTGACATATATCATCATCTGCCTAGCCTTTTCCCAACTATGTTGGGGTCAGCTTCCAGTCAAACTAGATACAGCTGAATACCAGTATTTTACATGGAGCAACTGCCTATCTGACCCCCACAACCCAGTAACTGGGTAATACGATACCCCTTGGTAAGACTGGTTATTACACTTTCGGGCTTCTGACGACCCGTAACGGCTGTCAAAGATCCACGAATGACAGCCGAGACCATCGGCTTAACGTGTTTTCCGAAGCACGGAGGGGTCTTGATATGTAAAGATGGTCATCCATCCACGAACCAACCGTGGCAAGCGTAGCTTAACCTGATCTATCGACTCAAGTAGCTGTTATGACAGCCACAAGCCCCTCCCTCTTCTGATAATATAATATATATTTTGTATATTTATTTGGGATCTCCAACAAAGGTTACACATGTCTATACTAATATTATAAAGAGGAAAGATTTGATTGTTTGCATTAAATAGGCTCCGAAACTACTGCACCTATTTGAAAAATTATTTCACTATTGGGAAGCTACACTATTCCCAGGTGACATAGGCTATATTTTATTCCCGTATTCCCACGGGAACGGGAACTATGCGAGTGAAACCGCGGAGCGCTGCTAGTTCAGTAAAATGTTAACAGCTTATTAGCTAGTAAATTTTACGTGTGCTGTTTTACGTGTGTGTGTATGTAATAGAAGGTCACATGAGATCACAGCATGGGCATATAACTAAGTGTAAACACGATAAAAAATTAAATAGAGAAAACATAAATTAAGAACGATGAATACAAACATTTGGGAAAAAGAAAAAAACGTCTCAAGAATGAGCATTCATATTACAATCTACAATAGTGTTAACAATTTAAAAATAAAAAGTGAGAAAATAAATGATTCAAGAAGAACGCCCATTTTTCACCTGACTATGTGTAGAAATGAAATAAATCTTAAAATTCATCTAAATCTAGTTTGTAACTGAGCTCGCACGACTGAAACGGTTTTTTTTATTTTTGACATTTTTGCTATTGGCAGTTTTAGTATCGGCGCACAGCTTCGTTGTTTTGTTTGCGTCTCGTTGTGTACTCTGCCATTTTATGTGTGTTACGGCACTATTTACCGCCCCTAGATATCGAAACTAATTTTTGAGCGTTAATAATTAGTTCTAACACATTTATTTCTTTATATTTGGTACAGACGCCAGCACATCAAGCTACCCTAAACTGTCAAATTTTCCCAATTGAACATGAACCTTCATCATCATCAGCCTAATAATGTTCCCACTGCTGGGACACAGGCCATTGGGCCGTAATCCACCACGCGGGCCCAGTGCGGGTTGGTAGATGTCACATGTCTTCGAATTTTTTGGTTCTAGGACATGCCGCTTTCCTCACGATGTTTTCCTTCACCGTGTTGAGAGCAGTGGAGATGAAATAATTTACACAAAGTAAAGCGCCTGTCTGGGTTCGAACTCACGACCTACAACTCGTAAGTCGCGGCCGTTACCACTGGGCCACCACTGCTCTCATGAACCTTATGCTTATGTTATAAAGTTGAAAATCTATTAAAGAAATTTGAAATATTGGGGTAGCTTGATCTGCTGGCGTAATGGCAAATCCTAACCAAAAAGTAACATTAATATTTTTTGGACTTCGTAGCGTCGTAATAAGTAATCGTAAAAATTACTATATGACTTTATTTTCTATACCTACAGGTAGTCTTGCTTCTATACCTTATAACTATACATACACTTTAGTTATCAGGTTTTTAAATGTATGGGAAGTGGGAATTGTTCTTTGAGGAAAAAAGGTACATGAATTTCAAGATTGAGTATTCATATTACAATTTAGTTAATAAAATACACAAATAATAATTTCACATTTGTTGACTATTGGAGAGAAGTGTATTTAGTTATTTTTGGGTTGTTTAATTCTTGATGTATTTTGATATGGGGAGGGTTATGTTCAGGTTACATAATTATGTGTTAGAAAAAAGGACATAATTAAATGTGTCCAGTTGATGTTACATCTCAATGAGACAAATAATTGTAGATTTATTTTCTCTGCCTTGCCTTATTCACAATACTTGTCTTATGAGCAGAATAGGCACATTTATAATATGAATATGTTAATTTATAACAGGACTAGTCGTCACAGTGACGCTATTCTATATTTTGATTGTAATCAATTTATTACTGATTACAAACTGACAAATGATACCTTGTATTTGCCACCTAGCTGTAGGAGACAAGTTGTTAATCTTTTAGCATACAATTTACACCTTAACACTGGTACCTGTAGTGTACCATCGATTACTGTTAGTAGTGGTACTAACGCCACTTTTGATTCGCCTAGTAGTTTAAACTATTAGGTGCGACAACGGGTAAGCCGCATGTTTTGAATGTTGTACATCAAAATATGCAGGGTCTGTCCGGCAAAGAGCTAGAGTTAAGTTTATTTATGGAAAACTATGATGTTCAGGTGTTATGTTTGACTGAACACTGGTTGAAAGAACATGAAGTAGTGTTGATAAATGATGATTTTTTTACTGTGCATAGTGCTTTTGTGAGGAAAAATGCTATTCGCGGTGGTTCTTTAATTCTTGTTTCAAACAAGTTGAAATGTAAACAACGTTTAGATCTAGTTAATCTTTCCATCGAGCGCACTATTGAATTGTCTTGTGTTGAACTCGAGCGTTACGTTATAATTTGCGTTTATCGACCCCCCTCAGGGGATTTCATTCGTTTCGAATCGGTAATGGAGGATTCACTCAATAAATTAAAATCAAGTAATAAATGTATAATTTTATGTGGAGATTTTAATATTAATATTTTAGAAGTTACTCCATTAAGTATTAGACTTCTCAATCTGTTCAGATCTTTTAATTTAATTAATTTGTTTTTCGAACCTACTAGGATCACGGCATCTTCGTCGACTTGCCTTGATAATATATTTAGTGATTGTGATGCCAAAAATAAATTGGTTTTAAGTGATTTAACGTCCGACCACTGCGGTTTATTAGCTAGCTTCCCTTTGCCTTCACATAAAAAGCCGCATAAAATAGAATGCAGGCCATATACAGCTAGTCGTTGCATTAAATTTAAAAATAATATAGCTCATAGAATTACATCATCTATAGTAGAACACGAGAATCCTAATGAAATCTATGGAGCCCTTTTTGATGTTGTGCAAAAGGAATACCAATCTATTTTTAAGACCAAAACCATTGATATTAATGGCACCTCCGTTGGCTTCAACCAATGGGCCACCCCAGGTATTTATAAAAGTAGAGCAAGACTATACGAGTTATACGGTTTAAAAAAATACAGATTTGACACTCCTTTCTTAGAATATATCAGAAATTATTCAAAATTATTTAAAAGAATCTGTGCTTTTGCTAAATCTAAATTTTTAAGCGATACTATAAAAAATTCTAATAATAAAGTAAAAACCACATGGAAAATTATTAACAGTGAAACGGGTAAATCAGTTAAACAAGAAAAACAATTAGAGATTATGGTCAACAACAAATTAGTTGATAAAGCTGCTGACGTAGCTGAGGCATTTAATGAATTTTTTGCAAACATACCTATAACTACGACTCACTCTTTAAATTCATCCCCGTCTAAAGCTGAAAACCTTTTGCATAGTAGTGTGCCCAAATGTAGTCGTTTATTTAGTTTCGAACATGTAACGCCTCGTGAAGTAGTTAATATTTTTAACACACTTAAGTCTAAAAACACTGGTGATTACTGGGACATCTCCATTAAACTTTTAAGTAATATAATCGATATCGTAGCCCCCTATCTAGCTATTACTTTTAATAAATGTGTTGATTTAGGATCTTTTCCTGACCTTATGAAGAGTAGTAAAGTCATACCTTTATTTAAATCGGGCAACAAAAATAACATTGGCAATTTCAGGCCTATTTCTATTTTACCGGCTTTTAGTAAAATATTTGAAAAGCTGATACTAAAGCAGTTGCTAAGACATTTTAATTTAAATAAACTCCTTCACGATGAACAGTATGGCTTTACAAAAGGTCGTTCGACTACCGATGCAGGTGTTGCTCTGCTGAAACACATTTTTGACGCATGGGAGAACTCGCAAAATGCTATTGGAGTTTTCTGTGATCTCTCCAAAGCCTTTGATTGCGTGCACCATGACACGCTTTTGCGTAAACTACGTCATTACGGTGTTCAAAACGAAGCACTCAACGTATTAAGTTCTTATTTGCAAAATAGGCATCAATGTGTAGATGTTAATGGTGTAAAATCCTCCGGGCTACCAGTTAAATTAGGTGTACCTCAAGGCTCAATACTGGGTCCATTCTTGTTCTTAGTATATATTAATGACTTACCATTCTATTTAAAGGGTATCTGTGACATCGTACTGTTTGCTGATGATACCTCTCTTATATTTAAAGTAGATAGGAATAGACAAGATTTTGACGACGTAAACAGTGCACTCGCAATGGTTACGGATTGGTTTACAACAAATAACCTAGTTCTCAATGCCAAGAAAACTAAATGTATAAAGTTCGCCTTACCGAATGTTAGGAATCTAGGACCGAACATCGTCGTAGATAATGAGGTACTTGAAACTGTAGACTCTGCAGTTTTCCTAGGCATAACAGTAGATGCCAAACTTCAGTGGGGTTCACATATATCAAGCCTAGCGGGAAGGCTCAGTTCGGCCGCCTACGCCGTCAGGAAAGTAAGACAATACACTGACGTTGACACAGCGCGGTTAGTCTATTTTGGTTATTTTCATAGCATTATGTCCTACGGCATTCTGCTGTGGGGCAAAGCCGCAGATATTCAAAATATTTTTGTTCTTCAAAAACGAGCTGTTCGAGCAATTTATCAACTAGGTGCTAGAGTTTCTCTTAGAGATTTTTTTAAAGATATTGGTATACTCACCGTGGCATCGCAATTCATCTTGGCCAACATCTTATATATAAGGCAAAACATACACTTGTACACTAAAAACAGTGATTTTCATAATATTAATACTAGAAATAAGGACAAACTACGTGCTCCCTTTCACCGGCTTCATAAGGTTCATAACTCATTTATTGGTCTTGGTATAGCCTTTTATAACAAGCTTCCCTCTTCTGTGCTAGATTTGAATTTTAATGCGTTTAAAGCTAAAGTAAAATCCAACCTTTGCGCAAAGGCATACTATTCTATCAACGACTACTTAAACGATAAGAATAGTTGGTCGCTGTGATTAACTCAAGACAATGTTTGTGTTCTTTCACCAGAGTTTCCTTGCCTACTGACAGGTCATATCTTTATTAACATAATTGTTTGTTTTTTTATTTGACTATATAAATTCATTTCAATTTACTTAGTGTTGACATAATCTACTCATTGTTTTTTATTTTTAATAATGAGTTAAATTGCAAGATGTAGCTAGCTAGCGACCCCGATAATGGATCTATTATATCTAGAACTAATTTCAATTTCGATATTCTGTAACCTACCATTGTATAAAATCAAGTTCTTCTAACATAACAGACAGCTGTGCTGCTGGGGAGTTTGTTGCGCCACTTCTTCTTCCCAGCTAAAGCACTAGGAAGTGTCGAAGGGTGGGCGTTTTTGGGGGACTGTCTTTTGTAATTTTTGACGTTCAAAAAGTGCTGACACCAGCCTAGTTTGAATAAATGACTTTTGATTTTGATTTTGATTTTATGCATGTTTATTTGATATTTGATAACATAACAATGATACATACCAACCAGAAAAGCAATTTATTTTACTCTTCCATCAATGACCCGAACCCGAAATACCTTCCTTACCTACTGCATTCATGCTGCATTGTGGCATGTCTGAACGCTAGCATTCGCTAGCTCGGCGCCCGGCGCGCGGCGCGCGCTCGCCACGTCTTTACGCTCGATAATACCTATTACTGCGGGGAGTGAGGAAGCGTTTTCATACCTACACACCGCACTGCAAGAGCGCCTTAAATATCTTGATAAAAAATTTGTAATCATAAAATGCTCTCACCTTTTAATATTGTTCATAATTATGTTCGGCATTTGATTTATATGAACGTTTTTTACTTCTCGTAACGGGTTTAACTTTATTTCCCATATTTACAAATGTTAATGATTAAAAACTAAGTACAAGGTTTTTTACGCTATTGAACTAAAAGTATTTTATAATTACAAGAATGAAGAATTTTTAAGGAAAGAATATAAGAATCAAATAATTTACAAAATAGCCTACGAAAACAGTAAACAATCTCAACGGAAATAATGCGGCGAAAAGCGCGACACATCCTACTAGCATCAGGCATCGGCCGGCACTGTCGGTACACGGGCGTTTAAGCACACATGTATACGTATTATGTTCGAAAATAGGAAAATGCGATTTACGAAAAATCTATTGATCGGACTAAAAAATTGAAACACTATTATGCTAGTATTTTGCTTGTAGAATAATCTGACAAAAAATCAGAATGATTGCAATATTATTAGTATGGTTTTTAATCGTTAAAAGAAATTTTTAGAGGTAATTTCGTGATTTTTTTCTATCATATGAAATTAATTGTATTATGTTTTCAACACACTATCTAACTAGCATATATCCTGAAGATTATCATATATTTTTCTGATTTTGTTTACTGCAGTGGATCATAATCTTTTAGGCATTACAAAACCTGCGTTTAGCTCATTTAAGCCCCTTAACGAATCTCAACCTGTCTATAGTTTTAAAAGGTTTATTTAGTTTGTCCTGTTATTTGTTATTTTTATATTACTTAAAAAAATAACCTGACTTGTGTATTATTTATTTTACCTTCATTTTTGAATTCAATAATCGTATCGGTATCGGTATCGTATTGGCAAAAAGGCGTATCGAGGCATCCCTAATTAAAATACAGTTCTTTTTACAAACCGGACAAGTTAATCCACTATTAAGTTGTCAGTTCAAAATTAAGATATCTTTGTCGGAAGTCGGAAAACAGTTCAAAAGTTTTCAACGTGTTACAGAATGAAAGCAAGTCCTAAAAGAAGTTGTTTCGAAATTGACTTCTGCCTGGAAGTATTCCATGTGTTCACTTAATATAAGGTTTTGAATTATTTTTAAGCAGCACCTAAGCAGTTTGGTCAAAGTCACCACTTTGTATATGAAGTTTTGAATTATTTTTAAGCAGCACCTAAGCAGTTTGGGCAAAGTAACCACTTTGTATATGAAGTTTTGAATTATTTTTAAGCAGCACCTAAGCAGTTTGGGCAAAGTCACCACTTTTTATGTGATGAAAAATCTGTCGACAAAATATTGGTTAGTCATTTTTGTTAGTTTTTATTTTGTCTTTGTAAGAGTATCTCTATCCTCTATGTAATATATTATTGGTATCTTATAGAAGCCAGTCAGAGAAATTACTTGGTAATCTAATCCCCAACCAAGTTAAATGGTTTATTTATTTATTTAACCATTTATGTACACACACACTAAATAAACAGACAAGAAGATTAGAACAGAAAAATAGGTACCAGAGGTGATGCTTATTTTTAAAGAAATCTCTTCCAGCATACCTGCGATAGGAGAAAAGATAAAGAGATGTAGACAACGTGTGTAAGAGTAAAAGGGAAAATAAACTACATTTATAACTAATAATATACTAACATACATACTTGGACCATACATACTTACATATATACATACACCTAAAATAAATATCACTATAATATTAATAATAATGCTATAAATTAAATAATACATACACAACTATGACGATGTGGACAGATAATGTTCTTTCACTCTTCTTTTAAAAACTGCAGCAGTTTGGCAGTCCCTAACATTCCACAACCTCACCGCGTGCACTGTGAAGGAGTAGGAGTAGAAGTTAGTGGAGTGGGGGGGGGGCTTAAGGAGGTTTCTAAGATGCGACCTGCAAGGCGCATCTGAAGGACGGGCGTAGGAAAAACGGTCCCGCATATAGGAAGGGGTTTTAGGATTGTGAAGAAGGTTGAACAGCAAACACAATATCCGAGAGTTCCTGCGAAGGCGAATAGGGAGCCATTTGAGTTCCTATATTCACAACTGTCATGCTTTGACAGTTGTATGAAATGGCTTTAACACAGCAAATTGACGTAGGGTAGGTCAATCTGCTTAAAAAATAATTTCGCCGACTCTGCGTTAGAGTCAGTGTAGTTAAAGTTAAACAGATAAGTTACAACTAACTGGACTGAATACTCACTATGAAAGCTTGTTCGTTATCTGGCAAAATTGTGTATGTTAGACAGTTAGCAACAAACATCGCGAGTTGTATACTGTTGTGTGTAAACATGACAAGACAACTTATGTAAAACGTATGCATAGTGTATATGCGAATAAAACTAATTCCAAAGTGGCGCAGCAACTGCGGGTAGAGTGCGATTGCGGTTCCTTAAAACCCCATTTACACTATGCAAGTTTCTTACCTGTGGATAATTGAAGCAAAAGTTGACTTAGCGTAATAGCATAGCATAATCAGCCTATAATATTCACACTGCTGGGACACAGGCATTCTATCTGTGAGAGGGAGTGGGCCATAATTCACCACGCGGGCCCAGTGCGAGGTTAGTAGATGTCACACGTCTTCGAATTTTTGGTTCTAGGACATGCTGGTTTCCGTACGATGTTTTCCTTCACCGTTGTGGGTTCGAACCTCCTTTACCTACAAATCGTAAGTTGCAGTTATTGATACACAAAACACCCAAGACACACAATCAGCGTCTCAAAAACGTCCGCATAAATAGGGCACAATATGCGCAGGTGTCAAATAGTATCGTCAGTCATCTTTGAGTCAGTCTTTTTAGACATTGCTTTGTAAAAATCACTTTAAGTCATGCGTGTAAGGTTGAACTTGCAAAAGAATCGTTTCATCATAACTACATATTATAACCTCTGATGTAAAATTGGGGACAGTTTTCAGTTTTTCTTTTGTTCGAGACTGTGCTACATGTTTTTTTTGGATATCAATGGTTGCAGCCATTACCACTCGGCCAACGCTGCTCGCACAATGCATAGTCTAAACTCTGTTTAGCCAGTTCAATTTTTATTGATGCTGCAACTTATGCTATGTCATTGTCAATTAAATCATCATCATCATCATCATTTCAGCCGAAAGACTCCTTTGCTGAACATAGGCCTCCCTCAGGCTCCTCCACATTTTTGGGGGGTTTTGCCATAATCGCCACGCTTGGCAGGCGGGTTGGCGATCGCATTATGGTGGTTAAATGCATAGAGAACGCTGCTGCCCATTCTCTAGTAAGTCCCATAGTCGCCTTCTGCCACTGGAAGCAATGGGATGGTGCTATTCTTTTACGCCCGGCAACACACACGGTGAATTAAATAACACCGTGTAAATTAAACTTATAACGTTGATACGTTGCCTATATTAGAATATTATGTTATGATCATAATACATACACTGAATTTTTTGCTTTTAGGTATAAAACATTGTTTATTTATTAAATTAATTATACTTAGGTACTGTGGGAGAAAATTGTGGTCACATGAGAAAACGACGCACGCACACAGTCGCTCACGTAAAAGGGCTAAGCGTAGTACGTAGGTACTTCGTCCATTTTGATTTGTTTTGACTGTATAGCAGAAGTGTAGTTGTAATTTACGAAGTTTTAATTACTTTTGGCGATTTTTTAGGCAAGCGATTCAGGAAACCATTCTGAACAAATTAGTTTCATAATGTGCATTAAGTCAGTTCCACATAGTATAGTTGTGATATTCACCGAAACAAATTGTTATGATTTTATCCAGACTGATTTTCTACATTGTTTTATTTATAGGTTATTCAAAAAGACATTCAAATCTCTTAAGGCTGTATTCACCTCAATCTTCAGGCCGTGAAAATATTCATGTTTTTAAAAGGAATTTAATGATATTTATTCTAGAAAGAAAATACGTTTAATTACCGTAAACATAACGCAGAGAAAAGAACAAACACAAAAAAGAACAAGATGGGAGAAAATATGCGTCATAACCACCCAAAATGGCCATTGCTCAGCATAATGCTGTGATCCTATTTGAAACAGAGCCACAGCGCTGGTTTTCAGCGACAGGCGTGCAGAAGTTGAAGCATTTAACATTTCAATAAAGCATCGTGCAAAATACTCAACAAAATTCCACAGTCACACGTATTGCAGTAGGTAAATAAATTCCTTTCAGAAGGGATAGGTGGAAAATGGAGCCGTCAGTGGGCACAAAAATATTCTTCCAACACATTGAATATTTTGTGCTCCCAACTTAACAAAGGCATTCTTTTGGCAATAGCCGCTACCTGCAGCTAAAAATAAAAATAGGGGGCTACCATACACTCATAGCCGGTCAATATAAGGCAAAAAGTCAACTGCCAAGCGATTTTCAACCATATCAGATTCAGTACTGTCATCAGAAACGGTGAAGGAAAACATCGTGAGGAAACTGATAAGTATGTCCTAGAAACAAAACTTCAAAGACATGTGATATATACCAACCCCGCAATAGATCCGCGCGGTAGATTACGGCGGACTCCCCTCACAGAGAGGAGGCCTGTGTCCCAGTAGTGGGAACGTTATTGGCTGATTATAGGTAGGTACTGCCATCTTGACAGGCTTTTTGCATGAACTGCCCTGCTAAAGATTATGGTAGGGGCTTGAAATCAAAGACAAAGTGACATTATATCAGCAATAACGATGATGGACAAGTCAAAAAGTAGATACTGTATTGACGTAGATACCGAAAACATCAATCCTGCTGAAAGAAATATTGTTGCAGAAATACGTAATGGTTTGAAACCGATTGCCACGTGTCCAAGCCCTCTGGTCAACTTATTGAGTTAACGAGAAATACCTTCACAATTTGTCATAACATTGTTTTATCGAGCATATCTACTAAAGCTTCATACAGACGAATGGCACCCTTCGAAATGGCTAATGCATTTGACGCCGCAGTTCGGTCGCCAAGTGTGTTATCAGCCTAACGAGAGACGCCACAGGCGTAACTTGTACTCGTATAAACACGGGCCCAAATAAACCCGCTGAGCAGTTAAGCTTATCACACACAGACAGACTATGAAAATAGTGGAGATAAAGCAATAAACTGCGACTTTTTCCTTTTATGACAGTAACCGTAAAGTTAAGCTGACACTAGTTATTATAAGTTCGCATGTTTGATGCTTTTTTACCCGACTACGGCGAAGCAAATAGGAGGGTTACGACTTTGACCGATATGTTTGTATTTTGCTTTTACGGTAAAAGTATCACCTAGGATCCAATTCAGACTAATTTCTGAATTAAATCCCTAATTCGCTTTGAAAAAGAAGTGAAGGCAACGTTTAAAGAAATTACACACTTTTCATACGTTTTAAAAATAAGCAGACGCTTACAAAGGTACCTATGAAGATTTAAGTGCTCTAACAGTACTTACAGTGGAACCTCCAGAGTAGCCTACGAAATTTAAATTTTCTTTCGTTTATTGCAATTTCCAGTTCAGTGGAGAGTATGTTGATAAAATATAATTGGTGATCGTAACACGTGATCAACACGGGTGGGTTTTAGTCAGTAAAAGTCTGACACGCCCTCCTGCTCCACCCAGAGCGGGAGAAGTTATTTGATGATTTCCCACCCAAAACAAAAAACACGTATCGATTTACAGAATTGTAATCTTTCGAATCATCAAAACAATCCTCTAGGTTCAGTTAATTCCATTGAATGATTTTTTCAAGAATTTTTGTAAAGACAAAGTTACAGTCGCGATTCAAATTTTGTTCTACAAACACCTTGCAAATGCAATAAATGGAAGAAAATATTAATTTCGCGGGCTACGGTGTCGACCCTGTAGTTTTTTACCTTTTACCTTATAATTATTACACGGTATAAAAGAAAGTCGCTTTTCGGTTTTGTACGATTAATTATTTTTTGGGGAACCTGGTCGCGGACTCGAACTCACTGGTGGGCCTGGCTAAAAAGCACGCCATCTCATCAGGCATCATGTCGGACACAGGTAGTACCCGAGCAGTTAGACGCTAGTCTACGCGCAAAACTTTATTGAGTGAGATGCAGGATCAGTTATAGTAAAACAGGCGCGTAAAAATTAAGAAAAGTGATTCGGAAGATCGGGTTTCATGAAAAAACCACTGCATAAATCAATAACCAATGAAATTGGTTGAACTTTTTAATATTTCAGCTTTGTCGGTACCGACTTGGTTTTGAGATTTTACACTTCTTTTATTACTTAAACACGCCCAAAGAAAAACGAATCTTTGTTGCCTCATAACTTTTTAACGGTTTTTTATTTTAGTATTCTGTTTCCGTATAGACAATGTTAATAATGAGACAAAAACATACCATGTACATTGTCAAACAGCGGAGTAACTCCCGAAGTTTGTATGGAAAAAATGCCGAAAAGATTCACCTTAAACTAAGCAACGGATTTTAATCTGGTTTTCATCAATACACAAAGTGATTCAAGGTGAAGGTTTACATTTATATTACACAGAACTCTACGCGGGCGAAGCCGCTGGCAAACGCTAGTAATATATACCTAAATTAAATATAATTCTTGAACTTGCTTAATTATGAAGCTACACGGTGATAAAGCATTACAATATTTGCAACACAACATAAAACGCAAATAAAATTAAAGATGTCGCCGGTCGTTGTAGCAATTATGTTCCCGGGCGTAATTAGGTCGGCGCGTAATTTGGACCCGTTGTCTGTCACAACTCGCTGGGAAACTTTCAAATTTCATGAAAAACCTTGAGTGCTATGTAAATCTGAGGATACAGGTTCCAATACTGTCTCCATAAACACATAAGAATTATTGTTGTTTCAATGTTTTCGTAAACATAATGTAGTAACGTCAGTCTTTTGTTCTTCTTTTTTAACCCCCGACGCAAAAGTTTGACGTGTCTGTGTGTGTCTGTGTGTGTCTGTGTGTGTGTGTGTGTGTGTGTGTGTGTGTGTGTGTGTGTGTGTGTGTGTGTGTGTGTGTGTGTGTGTGTGTGTGTGTGTGTGTGTGTGTGTGTGTGTGTGTGTGTGTGTGTGTGTGTGTGTGTGTGTGTGTGTGTGTGTGTGTGTGTGTGTGTGTGTGTGTGTGTGTGTGTGTGCGTGTGTGTGTGTGTGTGTGTGCGTGTGCGTGTGTGTGTGTGTGTGTGTGTGTGTGTGTGTGTGTGTGTGTGTGTGTGTGTGTGTGTGTGTGTGTGTGTGTGTGTGTGTGTGTGTGTGTGTGTGTGTGTGTGTGTGTGTGTGTGTGTGTGTGTGTGTGTGTGTGTGTGTGTGTGTGTGTGTGTGTGTGTGTGTGTGTGTGTGTGTGTCTGAGGCAACGTAGCTCCCGAACGGATGAACAGATTTTGATTTAGTTTTTTTTTGTTTGAAAGGTGTATTAGTCGGGAGTGTTCTTAGACATGTTTCATCAAAATCGGTTCAGCCGTTTGAAGATTATCAGCTCTTTTCTGGTTGAAAAACGGATTTTAGCCTCTGATCAACTCTAAATTTGGGATTCTATTACTTCAATGATATTAGACGAATAAAACAACCTTGAACTGATGCTGGAGCAACACCTGGAATTTCCAGGAAACCCAAGTTATTCACCAACAAACAGCAGAAGTATCGTGTTTGGGCTCATTGAAAAGGTCATGAAGACATTAAGTTTAAAAAGCAAGAAATAAAAATTAAATTAAAAATTTTAAAAACCCCCGACCCAAACAAAAACTCAAAAAAGTAAAAAAATATTTATAGGCCTTTTAATTTTAACGTAATATTTTGATCAGGGCATTGTCAAGTCGGGGGACGGTCAATGGAAACGCCAAACAGAGGCCTAGCCGTCCCCCGACTTGACAATGCCCTGATCAAAATATTACGTTAAAATTAAAAGGCCTATAAATATTATTTTTTACTTTTTTGAGTTTTTGTTTGGGTCGGGGGTTTTTTAAATTTTTAATTTAATTTTATTCAGTCTTTTTCTTTTAATTTTGGGTTGACCCGCTGCCGCGGGTCTTGACTTCACGCGGGGGGGTGCGGGTTTGTTCGAAAGAGATACCGCAGCGCCTGGCATACAGGCTACTGAGGGAACACGGGTGGGTTTTAGTCAGTAAAAGTCTGACACGCCCTCCTGCTCCACCCAGAGCGGGAGAAGTTATTTGATGATTTCCCACCCAAAAAAAAAACGCGGGTATTTGCGCTTTATCTTATTTTAAAATTATATTGTAAAAATTCAATAATAATATTATATGATTTATATACCCATACCCTACCGTCAGGTAGAGCATGGCGGACTCATAAAATAAAACATGTATGTACTATGATACCCATGTTTGCAAACCAATAAATGGTTTGATTTGATTTGATTTAGCTTTTGTCCGCATCTTGATCTGCGTTTTCTGGCTATCCTTTGAATCGCATCGCCCGACGCGATATTACTTCGATTTCTCATAACGTTCCTTCTGACTTTTTAGACAGCTTCATCCCGAACCATTCATAGCGTGATATTAAGTAGTCTATAACCTTCCTTTAGAATTGGGCTATAAAATGGGTTTAAAAAAACCAAATTCGACGGTTAGATCCAGAGCTTACCTACCTCTAAATACAAACTTACCATATTAGTATAACTTGTTTCGGTTATCGATTTTTGAACTAAAGTTTTTCTTCCCCAACTCTGAACTACTTCTGAACAACTCTGAAGTATTTGCGTCATACGTGTGAGCTTCATCAACATTATTATTTCAGGTCAAAAGAACGAAACTCGTTCCCATAAACACCGAAATTTATAAAACAAAACTAACCGACTGCTCTCAAACACCGCACTTTACATCTAATCTCATACATTGGAGGCAACGCCCTCCGTATTGCACCTCACTGCAAATAGAAACAGTCCACTGCAAAGTCAAACCATATCCGAAAACTACGACCAAAAACGTATGTTTCTGTGTTACCAACAATTGGCTCAAGGGAGCTAACCGTCTTACTTTATCTTAACGGCTCTAAGCCAACCCAGTTTGAGGTTAAGCTGTCAAGAACGTTTTACAACATGGACCTCCATATATAATACGGATTTATATTCGCAGAATTGTCCTCTGTTGTGGAGATATCTAATCTAACTGTCACCGGGCTGCTGAGCTTCAAGTGTCCCTCTGTCTTTGTGATTAATGCTTAATACCTTTCATATACAAGACGGAAATGGACTAGTTTAGAGTATTACTGGCTTTAATACAACAAAAGGTACCGTGGGTAAGTCAGACTCGGCCGTAACTAAATATGGCGCAACGACTTTTAAAACGACTAGCTGTGGTACAAGTTTTTGTGGCACAGACGATGCTGTACAAAGGTAAATTCAAATTCTTTACTTCAGTCTTGAGTCCATAGAGTTAAACATTATCTAAAAGTTTTGCGAATGTGATGGAAAATGTTATATCCAGTTAATTACAATATAATTGCTGTACTGTTTTTTTTTTTGGGTGGGAAATTATCAAATAACTTCTCCCGCTCTGGGTGGAGCAGGAGGGCGTGTCAGACTTTTACTGACTAAAACCCACCCGTGTTCCTTCAGTAGCCCGTATGCCAGGGGCTGTGGTGTCTCTTTCGAACAAACCCGCACCCCTGGCAGGCATCGGCCCTTGCGGGCCCATTCATTTTTTTGTGCTGACATCTCTTTGAGGCGCGCGTGGAACACAACGCGCCGTCGTCTTGGGCTTGGTCCTTACCGGACAGCGAGCTACCCATTACTCGCCGTCCGCAAGCCCATGCCTACGGTGGCCGGAAATCGGCCTGGGATTCCCGACGCCCAGGGCGTCTCCGTATCCTGCGGCGGCTGGGGTCGCGAGGGCGCATATGCTGCCTCTCCCTCACGTGCGCCGCCTCCCTCTTCGCGAGCATTACTGCTTCGCTGAAGGAGGTGACGGCTCCCCATGCCCTCTCGCTCCGTACCATGGCCTGGACCAGGGCCGGACACGAGAGATCGCCGCTGCCGATCGCCTCCACAAGGACACGGCGGTGCTCCGCCCAAGCCGGGCAGACCGCCACCGTGTGCTCCACCGTGTCCTCAGGGTGATCTTCGCAGTGGAAACACCCGGGCGTTTCCTCCCGCCCTATCCGAAACAGGAACCTCCCGAAACAACCGTGTCCGGTGAGGACCTGCGTCAGGCGGAAGGTGAGGACGCCATGCCGCCTCTCAAACCACTCTTCAAAGGGGGACTTACCGCCGCAATCGTGGCGTGCCCAGCACTGGGTTGCGACAATCGCTCTCTCCATGTCACCATGAGATCCCGCCGGAGCTCCGTCCGCTGTGCCGCGATTTCCCGCGGCAGCGGAGTTACGCCCCGGCATTTGGCCTCCTCGCGCCACTCCCATATTTGCGCGAGGACCTTTGCCTCCAGATCCCATGGCGGTAATCCGGCAAGGAGGCCCGCCGCCTCGCCGGAGATCGTGCGGTATCCTCGGATCATCCGTATGGCCATGACCCTATGGGGCGCCCTCAACCTGCGAGCTGGTTAGCGCCTCAATGTAGGCGCCCACACCGGCGCCCCGTATAGGGCCATGGACCGCACGATCCCCGCGTAGAGCCTCCGGCAGGAGGCGTTTGGCCCCCCTAGATTGGGCAAGAGCCGCTTCAACGCAGCCCCGGCCCGCTCCAGTCTGGGAGCCAAACGGCGGAAATGCTCCGCGAAGTTCCACCGGCTGTCGAGGACGAGTCCCAAGTACTTCATTGTCGACTCGACGATTGTTGTACGGTTAGATACCTACTGCCTAATTTATGTCAATGAGCACAATACGATGCCGGAAGCGCGGGCGGCGGGCGCAGGGTGCTGCGTGACCATGTCTGTATAGACAACTGGGTAACATAACGAGCTTATAACTTTCTGGCTTTTCATGATAAAGTTTAGAATTTTTGTACATATTAGTACATTCATAGTATAATACTTCACATAAAAATACTAGACACGTGTTTCGAGTTTCGCATATTATACTAAAACTAGGGTTGTATATGTGCCATATACAAGGTGGAAACTACAATAAATTTATTAAACATCGTATATCTAAAGACGTTCCCAGTTTGCATACAAAAATTCAACCAAATATATCTAACAGTTTGGTCACTATAGCTATCAAAGATTGGCATAATCCATAGTCGGACTATCTATATAAATAAAAAGAAAAGTCCTGACTGACTGACTGACTCATCAACGCCCAGCCCAAACCCTTGGACCTAGAAAGCTAAAACTTTGCACAGAGGTTTCCTTTATAACGTAGACAAGGAATAATGAAGGATTTTTCGAAATTCAACCCCTAAGGGAGTTTAATAGGGGATGAAAGTTCCGCGCGGGCGAAGCAGCTGGCAAAAGCTAGTCACTATTATTTAGATTGATAGATGTTAGGATTCATTTGATAGTTGTTAAAATAATCCTTGTCAGTGTTTTTTGCACTGTGCATTTACTGTCGAATTTTCATCTCGACGTAAATGTGGTAGGTATGTGCTAAACAGGGTGGCAGAGACATCGATGCGCAAACTGTAACCATGAATAAAATTTCATCACAATATGTTTCTAGACAACCAAGCGTAAAAATTCAACTCGCATTTTTTCTACAAACAGCTTATTTTATTTCGCAGTAAAAATGTATTGAACTGCTAATTCTATTTTTAATAACCGATGACTAATTCAACACATTACACCGAATCTTGTATAAATCCTGTAACATACGGTAGGTAACGTAGGTACTCTGAGGGTACAAGTCATATATTTAATTGCCATGTCTAGACACGAAGGTTTAAACCGTTTAAACCCTAATGTGTTTCACTATACGAAGTGATAACCTTAAATGTAACCCTATTTAGGTTTACCCTCAATTTACATAAATATTTCCAGGCTATCAATCTTCTGTGAAGTTAGATCGAATCAATGGCGGCTGGAATAGGGTATTTTCCGATACAGTAAAAACTATTCTAATTTGAAGATTGGAACGAAGTATGTAACAGAAAAATAAAAGTAAATTGATTTATATCCATTTTCTCAATTAAAAACGATTTAAACCAAATTCATTTTTCGTTGTTTTGAATTTACCGCCAAAACGCTCCTTACGATGACTTTTTATCACGTGACGTCAACTTTGTGTAAACTAAAGTAGTTAGTAAGTAAACAAGTGAGTGTCGTGTTTATAATTAACAAGATTTATTATGGATCGAAAGTGAAATCACTGGTGTGCGGTGCCTTTGTGCACAAATACTTCTAAAACTGCGCCAAACTAAGTATTTGTACTGGTGCTGTTTACACAAAGCTGACGTCACGATGTCACGTGATAAAAAGTCATCGTAAGGAGCGTTTTGGCGGTAAAATCAAAACAACGAAAATAGATTTGATTTTAATCGTTTTTAATGGAGAAAATGGATTTAATAAATTTATTATCATTTTTCTGTTAAATATATCGTCCCAATCTTCAAATTAAAATAGTTTTTATCAAATTGTAAAATACCCTATTATTTGAGGTAAGAAATTAAGGGCTGCAAAATCAGCAGTCACCCGTCTATTGATTTCATCAAGTCTGATTTCCACAGGGACCGTTAAACTCGACGGACTACAACCGATATTCTATGTAACATTTTATATGAACATAATATAGGGTACATATATTTCTAGCGCCTACATGAAAACGATTAGTTAGTCTACATCGGTGCAGCACAATGTTAAATTACGAGTAGGCTGTGCCTCCTGCGTGCAGGTAAGATATGTAAGAATAATATTTTCTTTCTTTATTTTATTTATTTATAACAAACATAGATTTACTGCTATACACGAATATATCAACAGTGTGGTGCCGGACGTCAAAGAATAGCACCATCCCATTTCTTCCCGTGGGTGTCGTAGAAGGCGACTAAGGGGCTTACTTGAGAATGGGCAGCAGCGTTCTCCATGCATTTTACCACCATACTGCAATCGCCAACCCGCCTGCCAAGCGTGGCGATAGTGGCAAATCCCCCCTTTTGGGGGAAGCTTATCTCCAGCAGTGGACGTCTTTCGGCTGAAATAATGATGGCCCTGATCAATCACGGCGTTCAGCAGATTGATCGCCTGGGTTGTGGGAGCATATCCAGCGGTATGAGTGCGCACTGGCGGAGCTGCGAACAGGTACCTCAAGGTACAGGCGCGCGACCACCGCAGCCGGTCCGGAGCAAACAATGAACAGCGAGCTAGGGTTGTCGCGTCATCGATCTTGTTATTCAGTAATAGATAGTAGTGCATCAGAAGCGCACACTTACGTCTCAGTTCGAATGTGTTAATGCCCACCATTCCCGAAATAAACAGAGACGGATGCAAATAGGGATATCATCATCTGCCTAGCCTTTTCCCAACATAGTTGGGGTCGGCTTCCAGTCTAACCGGATGCAGCTAAATACCAGTATTTTACATGGAGCGACTGCCTATCTGACCTCCACAACCCAGTTACTGGGTAATACGATACCCCTTGGTAAGACTGATTGTCAGACTTTCGGGCTTCTGACGACCCGTAACGACTGTCAAAGATCCACAAATGACAGCCGGGACCAACGGCTTAACGTGCTTTCCGAGGCACGGAGGGGTCTTGGTATGTAAAGATGGTCACCCATCCACGGACCAACCGCGGCAAGCGTAGCTTAACCTGGCCGATCGACCCGTGCAGCTATTGTTATTTAGCCACAAGCCCCTCGGATACAAATAGGGATAATACCCATTAACTTTTTTGTATAGGTAGAGAACAAATTTTCGTTGGACCCGTTATATCAAGAGCTTGTATTTTTGTTCATGCGGATCCCATTCACCCGCATTGCATTCAAGTTTGCTACGTACAAACGAATAGTACAGAGAGATACCTTCCCGTGAGTATCGTAAAAGAAGACTAAACATAACACCACGCATGTAACATCATCCCCAAATGGTGAGGCGGAGGTGTAAGTACACCTCCGCCTCACTATTCGGGTAAATCAAGTACACAAAAATTTCGCCAGTTATGTGTAAATCCCATGTAAACTGTTCGCCAACTTTTAATTATGCACTTAGTACTAAAACAGCACACCATGCTTACCGACACTGCTGACAATACTAGCAAAAGACGGAACGATACAGTATGCACATCTAATGCAACGTCAAACCATCTCTTTGTAGAAAGATTTCTTTTAATATTCTTAGGCCCATTTCTGAACAATAAATAGGTTAATTAGAAAACTACATATCTATAAATTAAATTACTTTAGCTGTAAGAAAATTATACTTAATTTACTAACCATCGCTTATGCACAGACAGAAAATCTACTTGTTGTCTGCAAATAGAACGACTAACATTACTATTACTTTCATAATTTTAACTTAGTTTTTACTTTATACACATTGTTAATCATACATTAATTAAGGCCACATTCATAAACGATGATTAAAGTTAAATGATGTTTAAACGTCAAAAATGTATGGTTAAACAGACGCTAATCACTATTTAACTTTAAGCAACGTTTATGAATAAGGGGGTAAGTGTTTATGCATTTCATAGCCTGAAGCACAGGTTCAGGTACGCAACTGTCAACACCTGCCTAGCCTTTTCCCAACTATGTTGGGGTCGGCTTCCAGTCTAACCGGATGCAGCTGAATACCAGTATTTTACATGGAGCGACTGCCTATATGACCTCCACAACCCAGTTACTGGGTAATACGATACCCCTTGGTAAGACTGGTAGTCAGACTTTCGGGCTTCTGACGACCCGTAACGACCCACAAATGACAGCCGGGACCAACGGCTTAACGTGCTATCCGAGGCACGGAGGGGTCTTGGTATGTAAAGATGGTCACCCATCCACGGACCAACCGCGGCAAGCGTAGCTTAACCTGGCCGATCGACCCGTGCAGCTATTGTTATTTAGCCACAAGCCCACTTCAGGTGAGCAACTGTGTTCTATTTTAATTGTTAACATACTTTGTAAATATGCTCCCTTTTATAAATACATCATCATCATCAGCCTATAATGTTCCCACTGCTGGGACGCAGGCCTCCTCTCGATGAGAGGGATTGGGCCATAATCCACCACGCGGGCCCAGTGCAGGTTGGTAGATGTCACATGTCTTCGAAGTTTTTGTTCTAGGACATGCCGGTTTCCTCACGATGTTTTCCTTCACCGTTCTGAGAGCAGTGGTGAAATAATTTACACAAAGTAAAGCGCCTGGCTGGGTTCGAAATCACGACCTACAACTCGTAAGTCGCGGCCGTTACCACTTGGCCACCACTGCCTGCTCTATAAATCTTTATAAATACACGACATTATTAGAGGGCGAGTCTATTGCATCAACCGTGCACAAATCGAGACTTCGGGGTACTACTAAGAAATTCCTAATGGAAAATCTCAATAACACTCTGCTTAACCTGGGAATCGAAACCAGGATCTCATGCTTAGCAGTAGTGCTTGCGACCAGTGGACCAATAAGGCAGTGATAAGAAGATTAAAAGATGTACTTAAATATCCACTTCTTGCAATCATCATCCATTCATTTCCCTACCATGATGTCATAGCAATAAGGCTCATAATAGCTTATTACAATAGGTGTGTGGGTCAATATGTAGTCGAGTGTTATTTATGGGCATTCAGTATTCCAAAAGTATACAACTAACTTTCAACGACTCACATAAACAAAATAACGAAACTGAAACTCTCAGAATCCCAGAGTACAAATAAAAAGAACGCTTCACTTTGAAGTCTCACTAAATCAAACTGAACAACAGAACCAACTCAGATAGTAAAGAGCGAGTTTCCAGAACACAATTTACCATAATAAACGGCTCACAAAGTGAAATGAGAAAAAATAATGGCGCAGTACATGCAATTATCCCTTTTCATTGGGCTGAAGTCGTGACGTGTTTAGAAGTAATAACATCGCCGCACCACTACCACCACAGAACAGTACAGAAGGTCAGATCCCTATAACGAGCGAAGGCAGGTGCACGCACTCATAGATTTATACATACATGCAGTGATCCCTACCTATTCTCAACTGAACGCCAGTCGCGAGTGCGCTTGCACTCGATGTTCGTGAAGCGTGTCTGTGTGTATGCGTTTTCGCTCATTACATGGAGTAAACCTTCTGTACTCTTCTGTAGCCCCACCCACACCATGCAAATAAATCCTTAATAGCTGGTGGGGTTCTTCGCATTACATTTATGAGCCCATTTTGTTGCGTAAGCGCTTGGAAAGCGCATTTTTTAATGATACGTGTGATAAATATTCTAGGGTAACTGTGCGTTCATATTATTTATTTGCGAGAGATACTGTTTTAATAGGCTCTTAGATTTCTTGTGCTGTTCGAAAGTTATTGCTAAGATTTTCTTTTAGCATGTCTGAGTTCGGAACAGTCTAATAAAGATCACGTTCAGTTTACCCGAAATAATCACTCACACCCCTTTTTGTGGTTGGTGATATACATACCTATATCAGTGAGGTTGGCAGTGGGTTCAGAATAAAGGCAGGGTTCTCAACTTTCAACCAAACTACCAACCTCGCTGACCCAGGAAACACATAACTTCGGAGATGAGATCCATTCGAAAAAATCGGGCTAATACCTGTAAGAGATGACAACCCATTGATATAGGTATCACAATATGAAAATGGTCAGTTAAAAATCATAAGAGAAAATTTCCACTTGGTTCCGGAATAGTGACTTATTGGAAAGCAGCTGTCCTTTACAGCATCTTGTAGTTTGCAGTCTTAACAGCAAGCACTAACAGACGTGCAATTCATATTAATATTCATGCACACGCTGACTCTAGAACTAAGCGTCTAAATGCATGAGATTCTCTATTATACCTAGTTTGAACAATAAGTTGTATTGCGAAACTAAATTTATCAATACAATTTCGGCAAAATGTATGTTCAAAATTCGATTGTTGCTTGCAAGATGACAGACAGAGGTCAACAGTTACAAGCTCTAGCATAAGAGCACGCATGTACAGACGCCAGCACATCAAGCTACCCCAAACTGTCAAATTTTCCCAATTGAACATCAAACCTTAGGCTTATGTTATAAAGTTGAAAATCTATCAAGGAAATTTGAAAGATTGGGGTAGCTAGATGTGCTAGCGTCTGTACTTATTCGTCAAAGATTAGGCAGATGTGTACATAGGTTAGTTCCATCATTTACGAAAATGTCCTTTACTAAATAGAACATCATAAAGCGCGTAATGCAGTCTATTTACATTTTAGGCGAACCCAGAAACGATTGAGCTTATCAGTGGTTAAGTATTTAAAGTATTACGTAAAAAAAAGTGTTTTAGATAAATCCTACTCCTACTATCATAATTATCGTCATACTAATAATCCTACAATATTGTGTTTGGACGTTTAGATGTTTGTTACACAATCAACCAAAAACGGCCAAACGGATTTTGATGAAATGTGGCACACAGATAGTTTACAACCTAGATTAACACATAGGATACTTTTTATTCCGGTAAAATTTTCCCATGTATAATTTCCGACCTCCGCGCTGGCGAATCCGCTAGCCAAAGCTGTAAAATAAATCATTTTTAAACGACTTCAAAAAGAAGGAAGTTATCAATTCGACATGTTTATATGTATATATATATTTTTTATGTATGTTCGGGCATAACTCCGTCGTATATAAACGGATTTGCAAAATTTTTGTTCGAAAGGGGTTTACTCCGAAATGGTCCCATTGAAATTTCATATAGATCTGATGATGCGTTTCGGAGACAGACAACGGAACTCTTTAAAAAATTACAGCAAATCAACCGTGTATGTTGCTATCGCATAAATATGCTTTGTTTTGACCCCATGGATGAAGAAATTTCGAATTAGTGTGGGGTAGGTAACTAAAAAGTGAAAAACAAAAACTTTTTTCAAAAAAATAACAACCGACTTCCAAAAACAACACTACAAAGCTCAAAATAACTTTAATTTCGGAAGGCGGTGACAAATAATTAAAATACACATCCAAAGTCACCGACTTCCGAAATTAAAGTTATTTTGAGCTTTGTAGTGTTGTTTTTGGAAGTCGGTTGTAATTTTTTTGTTCATGTATAAACAGGTCTAGCGCATAAATACCTAAGTAACTAGGTACTAAAAACCACTATCTCCGTCATCCGTTTATTTAGCCCCAGTCTGAGCCCTGTGACAAAACACTGTAACCTTATCAGAAATAAATCGAGTAATTTGTACCCAGGAATGCTAAGGCCTTGTTTAGGGCGAAGGGCACGACTTAATCACAGGCATTAAGTCTGCGGGCCGAACCTTTGCGTGATGAGATGCCTAGACCTTTCTTGAGATAGAATTAACATTGACATGTCGTACATTTAGATGTCTACGTGTCTAGCTAAGTTATTTTCTCATGTAGATAGATGATAAGTTAGTAGGTAAGTTACTTAGGTTTTTTTTTACCATACTTAAATCAAGGGTTTCACGTACGATGTTTTAAAATAATACGATTTTTTTATACATGATATCATGCCTGTATTAGACAAAGGTCATATTTTGCCAACTATGTTTAAGTCCCATGTAATTGAGGGCGAGCCTATTTCCATCTGCTCCTGAGTAATTCTAGTTGTTGAACCCCAATAATACTTTGTTCAGAATCGAAATCAGGACCTCATCATCGCTCGCGACCACTAGACCAACGAGACGAGTGAAGAATTTTATTTTATTATAGGTACAGAATTTAAATAGAGTTTAAGTTCACAGTACACAAAACAGTATCCCTTTTAACATCATCCTCATCATCATACCAGCCAAAAAACGTCCACTGCTGGACATAGGCCTCCCCCAAAAGGGGGGATTTGACATAATCGCCACGCTTGGCAGGCGGGTTGGCGATCGCAGTATGGTGGTAAAATGCATAGAGAACGCTGCTGCCCATTCTCTAGTAAGTCCCGTAGTCGCCTTCTACGACACCCACTGGAAGAAATGGGATGGTGCTCTATTAACAACTTCAAAGTTTTTAAGTACGTAAATAGAATTGACCTCAGATTTACAAGAACGATCCACAGTCCCAGTCCCCTCTTTTAACTATTGCGATTGTCTCTGTGACAGACAACCTGTCTCACCCTCTTCACCACAGCATAATCTGCGCTCGTACAACCTGTGCCGACATCGAAATACCAGACCTGCATAGCTATTAGAAACAATTTGACAGGCTGTCGAATTGAAAATGACACATTTTTAATTAGTAATGTCCCTTGCTCCCGACACCAAGCTGAAACCAATAGCTGTCGGAAGAATGGCGGTCGTCTATTTGATTTAATCTGTCAAAATTTTCCGGTTTCGCATTTGTGAAGAACATTAAGAGAATTCATTTGTGAACAAACATTGATGTTTGATTCGGCACAGGTGTATTGAATGTAAATAGCGATGCTGAAAACCCAACACACAAAAAAAATACACTTGGCAACAAACCACTTACAGCAAGTTACAATGTTGAGGGATTAAACCGAGTAATAAAGTTCATTCAAATAGTATTGCTAAAAGGCATTTAACTCGGAACAGTCTGTAAAAGTAATAAAGCGGTGTATCACTCGTAGAGGCGTAAAACTTTTTAATCCGGATAACGCTTGTATGTAGAACCATGGGGTTTGTGCCATAGGTTTGCGCACATATTGGAATTTGGAAAAAATAAGGAGAAAACTTTTTCAATTTGCTTGCGTAAAAGTTGAGTACAAAATAATTTTGAGAATTGAAAATAGGACAGTTAGAAAAGAGGAGGATGACATGGGAGAGTTTGAAAAATTCTTCGTAATATTATAGGAAGGGCGAAATATCTTCAGCTCCTATACATCTGGCTTTTAAACAATGAACAATGCCTGTGACCTATTACCGCATTAATCTGGTAATTACAGCCACAATATCTATGTAATTATGTTTGCAAGATAAACACAAAACACTCTATAGATGAAGCCTGAACGTGGGAGCAAGATGAGCATGTTGTAGCAGCCTTACTTGACACATAATCAGCCTATTATATTCCCACTGTTGGGACATAGGCCTCCACTCTTCGAGAGGGAGGCGTCACGCGGGCCCAGTGCGGGTTGGTAGATGTCGCATGTCTTCGAATTTTTGGTTCTAGGACATGCCGGTTTCTTCACGATAATTTCTTTCACCGTTTTGAGAACAGTGGTGAATAAATAATGAACATGAATTAAAGCGTCGAACCTACGACCTACAACTCGTATGTCACAGTTACAAGCAGACTTATAGCAATAATAAAATCATCATCCGCCGTTTTCATTCAAATTAGTCTACACTTTACCTTTGCTGGGCAAAGGCCTTCCACAAATCCCTCCAGGCATACTTTTGTGTGACACCTCGGTCCAGGCCGTGCAATACGCGGCATCTGCCCCTATCCGATATAATATCAGGTCGGTCTGTTTCGCCATATTTCTACTACCAGTCATCTCAGAATTATCTCAAATTCTCTTAACGTCCATTCACACCATAGTTACTTTGTGTGAGGCAACACTTGCTAGTGTTAATTGGCAACAACAGGCAACTAATCTAAACTGTTACTATTAAGCTTATTCAGTAAGCTTGATAAAAGATCCACTATTGCAAGTATCGTTGGTGGTTGCAAACGCTACTGCTGAGCATGAGGTCCTCGAGGGTTCTATTCCCGGTTGGGCAAATAGTTACTGAGTTTTCATTTGGAACTTCCCAGCAGCCCGGTGTCTGAATTTGCCCCCAGCTACATAAAATATCTGGAAAAATATAGTTGTACTATGTCCAGCAGTGGACGTCTTTCGGCTGATATGATGATGATGATGATGATGGGTGCACTTTAACGTCACCCTTTAGAGGAGACCAGTGTAATGATAAAGTTACAGAAAGTTATCTTTAAAAAAATAAACACCAACGCATCACAAATACGCCATCTTAACATGGAAATATTTACAAATTATTACAAGACACATACTTTCACATATACCATGCTATACTGGCCACATAGCGTTATAGTTGTGAGTAAGTTCACGTACACTCGGATTGGCCTCAAACATACAGATCACGTCAGGCGGAAAAGTCAACGGACTATCATATCCTTGTTGTAATTCTGAACCAGATGCTAAACAGAATAAAGATACGGGAATGTATGTATAAAAGTTATAGGAGAAGACAAATCATTGATATTTGTCACGTTTATTTTTTCTGACAGGATTTGTAAAGTTGTTCTTATTGAATGTCTCGACACATCTGCCTAACTTTCTTTCAATCAGCTTTGGTCGTTCTTAGTTATTTTCTAGACATATATGGCATGTTGTATAGTGTTGTCATAGTTCCTAGCAGACTGCGGAGAGGCCAAACAGCAGTGGCGAAAGTACCATTTAACACGATTCCTACTGGCTTCCCTTCGGGGATTTGCATCGGCATTTCTGTATTAGTTTTGGAATGATAATACGAATTCTTCCTTGCATAGAATTTAATAAAGTCGTTTTTCGTGTTTAAACTACGCAACGGATTTGAATTCGGTTTTCATCAATGGACAGAGTGATTCAAGAGGAAGGTTTATATGTAAAGTAAACCGACATCCACGCGGGGAAGCTGTTGGCAAAAGCTAGTTATTGATAAATCAGTAAGTAAAAGACTTCGCTTCGGCTTGTCTCTTAGAAAAATTAACACCTCGCCGCTGCCAAACGGAGAGTATTAAACGTTACAATTGTTATAACTTTACACAAGCCTCAAACTAAGTCCCATCCATCCCATGATAACAATGTTCTTTCTATAACGTTTTTAGAATAAACAACTCTTTAAAGTGAATTCAAATTTTCTTCCGTTTTTAAAAAAAAAAATTGCAGGTCAGTGTTATCCACCTTAAAGTTAACATTTAAGTGTTACACCATCTTCAAAGCTGCAATCAAAAGTGGTAACTGATATCCAATTACCATCACACAGAATCAGACCTTGCATTCGCAGTTACGATCTGCAGCCGAATGAACCAGTTCCCAACAACTGTCAAGTCTTCTTCAAAACTATTCCCATTCTTGAGAACTGCCCAAGTCTGGAAACTTAAATTAAGTCGGTTTCTACCTACAACATGTGTAATACATAGGTCTAAAGGGAAAAACTCTCTAATCTACTGACTCGTTTGCCCTGTGACCCTAAAAACGCGTAATTAAGATCTCTCCCGAGAGACCAAACTGACGCCTCATGAATAAAATGGTATTAGCGCGCGTTTCGTGTTTTTGGCGTTCATAACATAATAACTGGGTATTACTGAAAATAAAATTCGTAGGATACAAAATAAGCTGTAAGTAACCATACACACGTACGTATTGTTAGATTCATGATTAAAAGTGGATAGAATTTTTTCGTCCGTTATCAAAAAAAATCTATTGCTCCATAGAAAACTGCAATACCTACGCGGTGAAATTGTATAGAACAGCTCTTCTTTTTTATAGCTAACGAAAAAGTTCTACTCAGTTATAATCATGAATATATCATCTGTATGCATAAAAATTCGGCTTCACACGTTATTTGTGTAGTCGTTTTTCTTGTCAGATCACGTACCTAGGTATGCCTATGTGTAAATTGATTGCATAGTGAAATTAAAAAAAAAAATGATATCATAAAATATTTTCCATTTGAGCTGGTGCCAAAAATCGCATCATTCGAAATAACTAGGTCGATCATACAATACGGTAGTTCACAAAAATGTGTGATCAAAACAGCTGAACAAGGAAACATAAAACGTGGTGAAACAATAGAGGACTCGTCCACGTAACGTTTCCTACTACTGTGGTACATGGGGTCTAACTGACAGCTGCCACATTTAAAGAAGGATACAGTCTATTACCTATCTAAATCAGCCTAAAGTAGATAATCCACTGCTGAACATACGCCGCACAAATCACACGTCATTTTAAACGATGTTCAGCCAGTCTCATCAAGCTGCTATTTGCCACTCTGGGAAGACCGTTGTTCCACCTAAGCTGACCCTACGTGGGAGTCAAGTTATCCCATTACTATCCTGGCCGTTTTGAGAGGATTAATGAAAGGGGACTAAGAAAAGGTATTCGAAAGGTTGATGTGAGTGGAAACACCGAAAGGGCCGCCCTAGAAGGACATATGGAGGCCATTTTGGTGATGGTTTTCAGAAAGATGCGTACTGCTTACAATCAGCGTGCGTGTAAGACCATATTTAAGAACGTAAACGAAGCAAAGGGGTATATGAGGATCGTACTCGTAGTAGGTAGCGTTCTGTAGTTTCTAGCAACCATGGGAAACAGGCGCGAGTTTATCTCCATGTAACGAATACCTATACAAAAAATATCAGCTGATCCATATATTTTGACCGCGTAGGTATTGCACTTTTTTTATGAAACTGCAGATTTTTTTTTGTATAACCGGGGTCTAGAATGATATATGGAATTCATGGTTACAGTTTGCGCACTGGTTAAAAACTTATCCTTATCCTAACTAACAGTTGTTTATTACTAAAAGGATTTTTACTCTGAATGTGTTATATTAAAGGGATGAGCAATAGGGATGTATCTTAAAGTATTTTAGTCTGTATGTATTAGACTCACAGGATATGCAAATAGGATGATGAGTTCATTATGTACTCATAACTACTCATGGCAGTGTTAGTTCAGTTGAGAACGTCCGCATATCTTAATTGTTCTCAAGATTCTATTCTAACACTCTCAAAATAATGAACTCAGCATATGTTTTTGTGACCTGACTAGGAGTAGCTTGGATGATATAGAGTTCTCACACCAATATCTATTTCGTTACATTTCATCATCGTCATCATTAATTCAGCCAAAAGCCCAAAGGGGAGTTTTGCCATTATCGCCACGCTTGGCAGGCGGATTTGCAATCGCAGTGTGGTAGTAAAAAGCATAGCGCACGCTGCTGCCCATTCTCTCGTAAGTTCCTTAGTTCTACGACACCCACGGGAAGAAAACGGTTGGCACTATTCTTTTACGTCCGGCACCACACGGAACACATGGGTACCTACACTTGATTAGTCCCAATTATTGATGGTAAGCCCGTCTCTAACATTCGCGCCACACCTCAACAAATCACCCGTTCGCACTCTCCCATTAAATTAACAGACAATTGTTATGGGTTTTGCAAGTGCCACCAGCTATAATAACTTTTTTTTTAATACGGAATTACACGCACTCATCGTAATAATACAACATCGTAACTACTTCAAATTAAGCTAAAATTATACACTTTCTAAAATCTCCTCGCATACATCTGTCACTATTTATAATTTTAATATACAATTTCATGAATCTATAGTTATATATCAAAGCTAATTCGCATAATAAAAAGATTAGTGAACTTTATTGACACTTAATCAGATGAAAGTAAAAATTAATTGGTATGCAGATGTTCTAACGAGAGTGATGAAAAGTTATATTGACATGTTACGGAAGGTTTACTCCGAGTTAAGTGCCAAAATGAACTGTATTATGGTTTACATAGAGGTATTTATATTAGCTAGTGGATTGCCATTCTTAGAAGACAAATTGGACTAAATAAAGACAGGCTTACGAAAGACCTTGAACAATGTCTCGGATTTGTAAGGATAAAGAACTGTAATAAATTCTTGCCGGTCTTTTAACACAATTATTTTATCCGATTCTTTTACTTGGAGCTACACACGAAAAATAAATCATAGTAACTAACACCATAATAAGTCTGAAGAAGATGAAAAAGAAGTTCAGACACTAAAAATGAAACCCGAATTTGCTAACTAAAGTCTGAGAGATGATGCTGACAGTGGTGAAAATTATAACAGAATGAATTTTCGCGAAAATGGTCCCGACGTGAAAATTACTCCTTTTGATGTCTGTACGAAAGGTGAAGCCGTAAATGGGAAATGTAGTGTTGAAGACACATTCAGACTAAAATATTGGATTATTTATCTTAAGGGAGTAACTTAAGATGCAGAATAACTTAAGTTTTCCTAGAACTTATAGTACAACTTACTAGCAGTGGGTGCCAAACTGCCGTAAGTTGGATAAACTTGTGAATATCAGAATGGCCAACTGTTTACATATTCATGATTCGCCACGCTACGAACGAAACGTTTCTAAAGGCTGTTATACTGCAAATAAATAATGCGCTGTTTTTCATAGTTTTGCATAACTAAGAATAGTTAATAATTTTAGGATGGAAGCCTAAATCGTAACTAAGTTATTTAAAGGCCGATGTCCCGGATTCCAAGAAATTTACTCATTCCGAAAACTTTAAAGGAAGTTCTTGGAATCTTATTTGTACAATTTACCCTCCCTAGGTCGGAATTTGTTTTGAAGACATCTAATGATGAGTAACGGAACGGAAATCTTTGTAATTGTCTAGACGGCAGAGATAACAATAATACCTATTAAGAAACATTTTGTTTTGAAACTAAGTCATTAATTATTGAATGACAATAACAAAGGCACGAACTTACTAAAGTAACTACCAACACCAAAGGACTAAATAAAAACTGTATTTTACTCTAGCAAAAACTCCAACAACACTTGAAGTGATTAATGGACCGATTATTACACAACAAACAGCGCTAATTTACCAGAAAATATTCCGGAGACGAGTAATTACTAAAGTTAGTGCATGAACCTTACGTAATCGCGATACGAAATTAACTAATTTGATAGTTCGAAACAAAACTACCGTGACATAATTAGCTAGCTAATCAGAAGGTAAGAGTAGTTTTTGGACAATGTAGCCAAACTTCGTAATTAACAAATTGCTGGGTTGGCAAATTTCCCTTTCACACTTGTGATGCTTGTGAAACAGACATTTTGTATCCTTATGTTGGTCGGCCTCGACGTTTTGAGTGCAGGAAATCCCTGAAGGCATAAGATCTAAAATTGTACACTAGCCTTTATGTGTGTACGTATGTTTGAAACTGTGGCAAATGCTGGCGGCTTATTTAATTAAGCCTTCAGCTACATGTTGTTTACATTGTTTTCCCTATTATGAATGAGCTAGTAGAAGAACGTAGTTCACTCAATTTAAGGGACTTACAAGTAATTTAATCACAATGGTTCTTCAGGCTACTTAAAACCCCATTATATAATTGCTTTGAAACAATCCAGTCTTTTTTTTTTTTTTGAGTGGTAAATCATCAAATAACTTCTACCGCTCTGGGTGGAGCAGGAGGGCGTGTCAGACTTTTACTGACTAAAACCCACCCGTGTTCCCTCAGTAGGCTGTATGCCAGGGGCGGCGGTATCTCTTTCGAACAACCCGCACCCCTGGCAGGCATCGGCCCATGCGGGCCCCATCAGTTTGTGCTGACATCTCTTGAGGCATCTAGTCTTCAATATGGTAATGTCACTAATTACATTTCATCACTGCCAGCAGCTTTGCCTGCGTGGAGGTCGGAAATAATCCCTCGGAAACATTTTACCGGGATAAAAGTATCCTACGTGTTAATCCAGGTTATAAACTATCTCTGTATGAAATTTCATCCGAATCCGTTCAGCCATTGTTGCGTTATTGAATAACAAACGTCCAAACATGACTCATTAAATAATTTGAAGGTTGGTTCTTTGGGAAAAAGTAGTGGTAGAGGTAACCAATAATTAATGATTGTAGGACCTAAACGGACATCAGAAATGACTTTGGACCTATCAAAAACAAGGTCAAACTCCAAATAAATATCTACCCTTTTATACCCTTGAAGGAGTAACGAACAAAACACAAAGCTTAAAGTTGTAAGCAAACCCGCATGGGCATTTTTCCTTGGGCAGTATTATCCCGGGTAAGTGGACAGGTCCAATTTATATAAGGATGTGACAGTCCCGTGAATTATGGTGATCGGTTACCGGTCGACGTGATCCCGGGATTCTATAGGCTTTTTAGCCACTAGCGACCGCTTGCAGGTTTGCGTGCAAAATGTTTTTGTCTGGATTAGGTATTGACTTACGGCTTCAATACGGTGGCAGGAATAAAAACTGCTTTAGTGTAAACAAATGGTTTGCGACTGTGTTAGGTCTTGAAATCGACTTCAAAAGAAGGAGGTTTGTTTCCTCAAAACTCCGTAATTTTGTAAACCTGTTTGAAAATTCTTCTTTCGTTTCAAATGGTATACAGGGTTACTGGTAACTCGACGTATTCCTTGCAGGACGTCATAGTAGGGTTAAAATGCAACAAATTAAGCCACCAAATGTTTTACCGAAATTCAGTAGTTTTTGAATTAGAGTTTTAGTTTTTTATGAAAAGTCCCAGATTAAATCATTTGAAACCAATTTAAAAATGATTTACGGCGCGACTGTACTGAAATTTAAGTTATTATCATAGTTGACGCCGTAGCAGACCTTTGTTAATAATTAAAAGTTCAATAATGCCTAAAACTTTGGCAAATATCACTAACCAAACATTAAATTTTTTGTAATTTTTGCTATTACTTCATAAAAAATGTAGTCTAGTGCAAAAAAAAAATACTACACCTGGTGTACAAATTACTAGGAAAATATCCTTGTCTTATCAGTTATTCAGAAAGGTATGATTGTCAATACTTTTGCATGTGTGCCAGGGAAGAGAAGAGTTTTATGGGGGGCAGGTAAAATTGCGAGACGGTCAACCTATTGTTTCGTATTCGTATTATTCGTAGGTTTTACCTGCGCTTGAACTCCAAACACTCGGGGAGCTTTGTGATTGGTCGCTATTGTTCTCTCGGCATGACAGGGGGTGCGATTTTGCAAAATTTGGTCGTCAGCGTTAGTTAGTTTCAACTCTACGTCGCGCAAGCTCATGTTTTGTTACTGGCTATTTCCCTAACTGTTGCTGCGTATCTTGCTCTTGTGCTGTGCTGTGCCTTCATAAGCGCTGACTATGGCTGCATATTCTAATCCTGAATACGCTGACATAATGTACTGTTACGGACTTTGTGACGGTAACGCTGCTGAGGCGCGGCGAGAATATCAACTTCGCTTTCCTAACCGCCGACTCCCCCACGTTAGTGTCTTCGGATCGACTTATCGGCGAATATCTGAAACTGGCAGCGTCCAAAGAAGCAGGCAAGTTGACACTGGTCGTTCCCGGAGATACACGGCTGAGGACGAGGAGCTTATTCTTCAACGTTTTATTGACGATCCTAACACATCGACAAACATCGTAGCGCGTGAGCTTGGTATGTCACAGTGGAAAGTCTGGTCTGTAGTTCACTTGTCAGGCCGACATCCATACCATTACCAACCAGTCCAGTCATTAGAAGAAGGAGATCCGCCGAGACGGCTTGAATTTTGTCGTTTTGTGCTAAGTGCCGACGCCGACAGCGAAAACTTTTTAAAAAACATTCTGTGGACCGATGAGTCATGTTTTGATCGTGATGGTATCACAAATTACCACAACTTACATTACTGGGCACCGAAAGCAGAAGCAAACCCTAAAAAACTGAAACCAACCGCATCCCAGCGAAGGTTCTCGCTTAATGTTTGGATGGGTATTATTGACGGTAAATTAATTGGCCCACATTTTTTACCCCGAACACTAAATGGGGAACTTTATGAAGATTTCCTCAGAAATCATTTATCAGCACTGCTCACGGATGTACCGGAAGAAAGAAGAGCAAACATGATTTACCAACATGACGGATGTCCAGCCCACTTCCGAATCACAATTCGACAATTGCTGGATGAAAACTATCCAAACCGATGGATAGGGCGCGGTGGGCCGATTCCGTGGCCTGCACGAAGCCCTGATCTGACGCCGCTAGACTTTTACGTCTGGGGTCATATGAAAGATCTAGTTTATGTGACCCCAGTAAATTCAATTGAAGAACTAAGGAAGAGAATTACAAATGCGGCGGACCAGATGAGGGCAACAATAACATCAAGAATAACAAAAACCGAAGTAAGGAAGCGAATAAGAACATGTATTCGAAACCGAGGGCAGCACATCGAACAAGACGTGTGAAATGTGTGTAATTAAAGTTTTTAATATTGATTAAAAAGAATAATAATGTTCACGATTTTGTTTTTGATTTTTCGAATAATCACCTTTTTGTGAAACGCACGCCTGTACTAAATCAAAAACGATTTTCATAATGTAGTCCATGATTTTGTATTAACTTTCATACCTTTTTGGATAGCTGATAAGACAAGGATATTTTCTTAGTAATTTGTACACCAGGTGTAGCATTTTTTTTTTTGCACTAGACTACATTTTTATGAAGTAATAGCAAAAATAACAAAAAATGAAATGTTTGGTTAGTGATATTTGCCAAAGTTTTAGGCATTATTGAACTTTTAATTATTAACAAAGGTCTGCTAGGGCGTCAACTATGATAATAACTTAAATTTCAGTACAGTCGCGCCGTAAATCATTTTTAAATTGGTTTCAAATGATTTTATCAGGGATTTTTCATAAAAAACTAAAACTCTAACTAATTCAAAAACTACTGAATTTCGGTAGAACATTTGGTGGCTTAATTTGTTGCATTTTAACCCTACTATGACGTCCTGCAAGGAATACGTCGAGTTACCAGTAACCCTGTATACTTACCGAATAGTCCCAATAAATTTGGTCAAGTTTTGATAAGTGTTTTTTTTTTTTAGTTTTCTTTTACTATTTTCTACGACTTAGTGTATGTAGATGATGTTTATTTATTTATTAGTTAGTTATACCAATTTCCTGTCACTGTTATTTACTTAGCACGTGAAGGTTTAGGAATTTGGTGGGTAGGCTTTTTGGGGTAGTCTACCGCACCCAAAAAAAAAAAGTTTACAGTTTTAAAAAAGTGTTTTTTTTTTAATGCTTAGATTTTAAAAATAACTTCAATTTTATTAAACTTATAGTAGAGGTGGTACTTTTTAATCGGTGGAAAAAAACGAAAATACAAAAATAAGGTCACAAATTAAAGTTGTTTTTCACTTAGACTATTTCTTTGGAAATCGGTTGTTATTTTTTCTATAAACAAATAATGAATAAAAGTTTTCTCGTGAGCGTGACATTGTATTAGTTTCCTTATTTTTGGTAACACTGACTAGTTTTACTCGTAACGAAGAAAACACGTCGAATTGTAGTCCACATGTTACACATTTTATATTTGGCTGCCACCAACACAGCATTAAATATATACTTTACGAACCCCCACAAAATCTTTATCTTAATAATGCAATTTTTCCCTTTCCCAGCAATTTCGTATAAACGACGTCACCTTTTAAAGTCTTCCCATTCCACTGTGTCAGATCAGTATCGGGTCCACACAAGTTGGATCAACATTCATGGTTGCACCATAAAAAAAGCATCGAACTACGTTCGGTTCGTTATTTGGACCCATCCGGGCCCTCTAATCGGGATCTGGGTCCAAAATGTAGGTCATCGTACTTCCGCATCCCATATTCAAGGAAATGAGTGGGCTGGAAAAAATCTGACGTCACACATCACATATTATGAAGATATAAAGTTTCCCCTTTGATTCATGATCACAGCTCAGAGATTTGCTGCAAAATTTATTTGCGTTGTCGTCTGATAAGGTTTTGTGTTTCAAGATATTTCTGAAGCAAACGAGGCGTGGAGGCGGGAATGGAGGTTCATTTTTATGCCCTGAAAAGTTGTAATTTTCGTGTTTACATGAGTAATATAAGTTACACGAAAGTTGCCTGAAAATTAAACTGGGAATACTGCTCTACCATCACTTAAAATATTAATTAATTAACTTACTGATAAAATTAGATACTCGAGTCCCTTATATTAAGTTACTAATTTAGTTACTACGTAGAATTTGTGTCCTTTTCGAATACGCGAATTTAATTATATTTCAGACTAATGAACGCCCAATTTCTTAGCTTTTATAAATAACACCTGTTCCCTGGCCTTTGTTTTCATTATTATTTCAAGACTGGTGTGTCTATTTCAGTTCAGTGCTATAATAAAAACGAACTCTTAAAAGGATTGTATTGTTTAAAATACGCTTCAAAATCCGTACAAAAGGTCTTTCCCGGTTTTGTGATTACATGTTGGTTTTAATTTTTAAATTCTTTTCAAATTAGTCATTTGTTTCTTTTGTGTATTCGTGTTAATTCCCAGTAGCATAATCAGCCTATAATGTTCCCACTGCTGGAACACACGCCTCCTCTCTTCGAGTGAGTGGGCCGTAATCCACCACGCGGGCTCAGTGCGGTTTGGTAGATGTCACATGTCTTCAAATTTTTGGTTCTAGAACATACCAGAATTCCCTGTGCAAATTCAAAATCGATACTTATCTTTCTTTTTTTTCACCAATAATTGAATCAACATGCCTACCCCTGGTGGTTGCCAGTTGTTATAAGCCTTGTTTGCCTTACACGGCTTGTGTAAGTACATCCTCTACACTTAACGGTTTCGTGTTTATGGTATCCTTGTAGCATGAGTCGTCGGCCTGAATAGTGACGTCACGGCCGGGGAAAGTACCACATTCTTAACCTATTGTCACTTATGTGCCACTTAGGATGACTCGGGTACACGCTCGTTCAGGTAAACTTAGAATCATACTTGCTTCGTTAAATGAGATATTAATGGAAATGTGAATGATATCTACACTCTGCGATGGAGTAAAGGTTTTAAATTTAAAACGTTTATACACTGTGTCGTAGACTATGTTATGTTGGATTTCGTACCTCAATAAAACCACATGGTAGCTAATTTGATTGTATTTCACCAAACAATGTTGGTTCTATTATTGAAACAAAATTGTATTCAGGGGTTTTGTGTGTGTTTGGATATTGTTTGTCCGTTTTGGCATTGACCTTTTAACATTGGATGTAGAAAGACTTTTAAATTTATTCGTGAAACAATTTTGTAATATAAAATTCATAAGTCATATTATACTTATATTATACTAGCAGTGCTCCGCGGTTTCACCCGCGTAGTTCCCGTTCCCGTGGGAATACGGGGATAATATATATTATCCTATTTCACCCGGGGTTAGTGTAGCTTCCCAACAGTGAAAGAATTATTCAAATTGGTTCAGTAGTTTCGGAGTCTATTCAATGCGAACAAACAATCAAATCTTTTCTCTTTATAATATTAGTAGATATAGCACGCATTACAGTTCAACTCTGAATAGTCTACTTTTGGTTACAGCATTTTACAACGAAAATCAAAATCAATTCAGCTTCAAGATATTTATTAGTGGAATTATGAAATCGAAATATAAAATAAAACATTCTGTTATTTGATATTTTTTTCAAATATTCTAGTCTTTGGTTGTTAACGTGTGTGAGTGTGCCGTTGTCTTTCGCGCTAAGTTGAATATTAAATATGTAACCCACTACTGCTAAGCTTGTGTTTGTGTGTACGGATAGTGGAGGCGCAAAAGTGTGGTATTGGGCCGGGGAAGCGTTGCCAAGTTACTCATGATAAATAGTTTTGTATCTATAGTGTGTTGAGAATAAAAAAATATATAAAATAATTTGATAAAAAAGTGAAATTGTCGTTATAACTAGATGACAAATTGAAGGGAATTTAATTTATATGATTTCTTGAGTTCAATAGAATTATAGAACTATGTAGACGTCGAAACCAAAACATTTTTTTGTACTGGATAACACGTCACGAATGTCACAGCTATTGTCTCAATAAAACAGTTACAGAACAAGTTCCACAACTAATTTGCGCCAATGAAAATATGGACACATTAAATTAGTCTAATGAAAAGTAAATACAGATGCATCAACATTATCTTCTATGCCTGAAACACGTCGATGGGCGACGTCTACGCACACTGACGTAGCACTCGTAGCGGTGTGTAAGTAACCGTAGTCTCATTCTTAGCTGCGCACGCGCGCGCGTCGTCTCGAAGAAAACCTCAGTGCTGAACTGGCGGCCGTCGCGACCGCACTGGCCTGCCGACATGTGGCAAACCTTGTGACTCAAGTGTTGTGAATTGTGTACAAGCACAGTGTCCGTGCGTTAACCCCAACCCCTGATAGTGCTTAACCGGATTTTTAGTTGGAACGCCCCGCGGCGTGCAAAAGGTGGGTCTTTAATATTATCTAGACGTATCAGTGCTAGCTCAGTCGAGTGTTAATTTAAGGTAATGTGAAAGTTGTGACGATCGATCGTCGAGTTCGAGGAGTCAGCGATGTTGACACACTTTTGGTTCAGGTGTGGTTGCTAGCAGGTGGGCGCGCCGGCTGTATGTCAGTAATACGTGTCCGACCAAAATTCCGATCTCAGAGACCGCTTTCGGCTGAACAACTTTCTTCCGGCCGAGGTTTTTGATTCTATCGTTCTATGGGGCTATTATGTCGTTTTAAATGAATACGAATGTTGACAAAAGTCTGAGGTAACAGCCGAATTGCTCGTGATAATAAAAGCTCGGGATTATGCCATCAAACGGAAGACATCAACGCGCTCCGCTGTGTCTCGCATCTCAAGTGCTTTTCATTGTTATAGCACTTTGGTATCTTGACTATTGTCTGGAATAGGATAATTGTGAGATTCAGCTTTATCTTGATCATAACATGAATATATCTATTTCAGCTATTTCATTAGATTGATGTTAATAACGTCTATGGAGCAAAACAAAACTTGATAATTTCTGAAATACTTAATCAAATTAGTTCTTAATACACCTTAAACAATTTAATTTATAATCTATTTATTTGATTTCACATCAGTGTGAAAATGCAGGCGACCATGCAGTAGCCACGTTTAAAAAATAAACATGACAACCAAAAACCCATGCAATAAAATTAAAATGTAGTTAACATTCAACATTTCAGTGACTACTGCTTATGGTACTAATTAAGAAAAAACAAATGAAGTATTTAATGGAAAATCAAAATTATTACACTATAAACACGAAGTGGAGGTAAACGGGGACAAAGCCGAGTATACTAGTGACGAGGTTGAACCGGTCTCCCTCCGCCCCCGCTACTCCGCGGTTCCCTCCGCACCTCCTCACTCGTCGCCTCGGTAACTCGCGATGCGCCTGAGTGCATCCCTCGCATCTCTATTTTCATAAATTATGATAAACCTCTTACATATTCTCTGCTGGTTGCCCAAAACAAAATCTTGACACGAACGTAAGAAATGTAACGAGAGCCATGATTTGCTTTTGATTCTATCCAAATGTCTCTAGATTTACATAGAAATAAAAAAAAACAAACGCAGATTTCATGTACCTGGTTCTGTAACCAAAATGGGAATAGAAGGAGGACCTTATACTCCTTGGTAAAACAAAATTCACTGTTGTAACTATACTGCTAAGAAGGCCAGAACTTGGCATAACCTCAATTGGTACCGATAATAACTTAATCAAAGAAGATAGCTATACACACATAAATAAACCACGCTTATGATCCCTACACTTAGTGCCAAAGCAACAAACAGTGCCAAAAGTGGTTCACATTTGGCACAGCTCAATAGGATCCCGTTCAAATTAATCTCTATCTAGTAACCTGACAATTCAAATAAGCTTATCTATTAAGGTATACCTAGAAGGCTTGAAAGATTAACAAAATCTTAGCACATTTTTGGAAGTTATTCAAATATTGAATTAAACCTTGTAAAGAATTTATCAAATTTATCAAAAAGAATTATCTTTAGAACTACTGCTGAGCCTCCTTCCAAGAAACTACACCGATTATATTCCAGCTTAAGCAGTGAAGTTTCTTCATATTTGAAATCACTAAGTCCTCTCAATTACACATACCCATAACTACCTCGCTAAGTAGAAAATTGACACTGTTAATAGACCCTTTTACATCCCAGGAGCTCTTTCATTCCTTAGAGACTTTTTACTATAAGAAATGGAATTAATTATAATAAAAATATTCAATTCCATATCAATCATACTACTAAATTAGGTTTGTGGTACCGATAGGGTGTTGCCGCGCTCTGATGAATAAATCATTTTCTGGGAGAAATTCGTATGACTCGACCCGAAGGTTGTTCACAAATATCCTCTTGTGCATAGAAATTGTTATTATATATGATATAAATCGAGAATTCTTGATGAATACCGACAAACATGTAATGACTGTAAACTGATGTAAGTATCATTGATGACACAGAACAAACGCGCACATACGGGATAAAATTTTACCCATTGCGCAAACTGTAACCATGAATTCTGCTTAAGATTCTAGACAGAAATTTTTGGTCTGGTAACAAACAAAAATTTTCTGTTCCATACATTTTGACCGCGTAGGTATTGCACTTTTCTATGGAAGAGCCGATTTCTTTTAGTAACCGATGTATTTCAACCCGGGGGGTTTTAGAATCATAAGCATGGTTACAGTTTGCGCACTGGTCAAAATTTTATCCTGTAATTATATGTCTAAAGAATGCTAATTCAACATGTAGCTCCAACCATGAGGCTGCTAAATCTACTAAAGCCCATTCATAAGTAAATCTGATCAGGCAATAAACATGTCAAACCTTCCTAGAAGCAACAAGAACAATGACAATAAGCAGGAACTAGTCGAAACCAGAAATGCTTCATAATAACGCATTACAAGATGAACTAAAATCCCACGTTAGTAAAAACCTGCACATATTTTATGTTGCGCTATAATAATGAACAAAGAGAGCATTATAAGCACGTCTGGCAAAAAAAGGGGCAGACAGGTCATTGAGGGCAAAATAAAGCTTCATTTGCTCATCGCTCAAGAATCCAAACAGAGGTTTAAGATTTTGGACGTTGAACTTGAGATAAATCATTGATAAGATTACAGACTCATACATATAGCTGGCATAAAAAAGAAATAGATATGAAATAATGGATCGGCTTTTCACATTTTTTTGATAAATAATAGAGTGTTGGTATTGGAATTCCAACAGATAATACTGTTAAGAAAGTACACCACTGTCAATTGAAGCAAAGATCTCGGAGCTTTATGAACTAAATACCAAATGAAGAAAACCCATAAGAGCAGCCGAAACATGAATAACTATGATTGAAAGTGTTTTATTGCTTACAAGTACATGAGTTCTGCACTTGATTTCTCACGATTTTTCCACGCTCTCACTTATAAAGATTATTATCTGCCAGCGATATTCATCCAAAACTATTTAAATACCGCTTAAAACCCATCGACGCATATGCAGACATGCCCATAACCCATTGCTTTGAAGATATTGAACCAATTACTCGATTCATATATGATTATGATGCTCTAATTGACTAAACACCGTACCTGTAATTATGCTACCAGATTCGTGTTCAAGGAGAAAGTGTTACATACGCCCGAAGATTCTTAAATTTTCACTATCCACGCTACAAAACGACCCGCATGGAAAGTAGAGTACCTGCATTTTGCACCAAACAAATCTAAAATTGTTGCAAAAACTGCACAAAGTAAAACTGTGTCTAATTGTTGCAAAAAACTTGTTAAGATTTAAAACGAAATGTTCTTTGGATTCCTTACAAAATTTATTTTCAATGTTTCTTAGTTTGAATACAAACTTAGCTGATACCGGAATTCTTAAATATTTACACCTAACAACCGGTTACCAGTCAGTTCTTGACGTCATTTCTAAATATGGTAGAACTGGCTAAATCGATATCGAATAATAACATGACATTCAGTAAGATTTTATACAAATCTTCTTCGTTTGGGCTACTATTATAACATTGCCAACTACGCAATATTAGGCATAACAAAATGCTTTTACTACTCTCACAAATAAGTCATCATCAACGTTCTGTACTTCGTTCTTTGCACACACCTCTTAACTCAGCAGAAATTCCTGCTAATGAGTAAATATTGGTTTACCACTCTCAAAATTTTCTAAGGTCTCGTGTCTCCCACGTTTGGCCCTCAAATTACTCAATAGTTATATAACTCGAGCGGCTAATACCGCAAACGATACGTCTGGCTACGAAGACGTGAGCCGAACCAACGGTTACCAGTCCGTTAGTGCTAAGGGGGTCATGCGCGCTCGAGTCGCGTGCGCGACTTTCAACACACCCGACATTACTTACTATTCGACCTGGAATACGCGAATATTTTCTTATAATAGGAAACGTGCATTTACAATTGTAACGAAATCGATTCAACAGTAACTTTTACTTGAATTTTTGTAGCAATTCGGCGAAATATAGGTAGAGAAATCAGTCTAAGTTTAATACACGCATAAGTACATGTTATAACTTACCATATTACGACAATTAAGTAATAAAAACGTCAAGTATGTTAGATGATATTCGAGGGACGCATTTTTGGAAAGTTTTCAGTGGAAGTGAAAGTTCGGAAATGACATTATGCAGAATAGATGGCCGCCATAACTCGATTATGGAAGTAAATTATTTATTTAAAGGGATTTAAATATTACGTAGTAGAGAATGAAACATGAAAGATAAACAGCGGTAAACGAAGAGAAAAACGTTCTGAAGGAAGTCTTCGCAGAAAAGCAATAACTCGAAAATCGTGCTCCCTGAATATTTGAGATTCTCGGTTAAATAAAAGATAGTCATTCCAAGAATGTATATTTACAAACTGACATAAACTAAGAATGTACAAAACAATATAAACGAATATATTTAAACTACTTACTTTAGTAATATTTCCTTCATTTATTTCCAATCCCTATTACCAATTTTTTTTTTTTTTTTGAGTAACTTATCAAAAAACATTTATAAATATTAAAATAGTGGTCCGCCGGTATCGGGAGCAGGGTCCAAGCTACCGGTGGTTAGGGCTCCAGAGACGGGAACCTCCTCACGATGCGAGCCGTATCGAGGAGTACTGCCTTCTGAATCAGGTCTTTGATCCAACCGCCCAACGAGAGCCTCGAGAGATGTTGATCGAGGCTTTCGGCCATCAGTCCATTGGCCGATACGAAAATCGGGACAATTAGAGCCGAGCTCACATACCACATGTCAACAACCTCGTGTGCTAAATCAAGATATTTAATTTGTTTTTTTTTCTCAGCTTTCACGAGGTTCCCGTCATGTGGAATGGTAACATAGACTATAATTGTGCGGCGCGCTAACCGATCTATCACCACTATATCAGGCTTATTGGCTACAATAGTCCTGTCAGTAATGAGAGACCGATCCCAATACAACGTGACATGGTCATTTTCCAGAACAGGGTCGGGCACACACTTGTAATACGGTACCTCAGAATCCACAAGTTTATATTGCAAAGCAAGTTGCTGGTGAATAATCCTGGCTACTTGGTTATGCCTGTACAAGTACTCGCCGTTAGCCAAACGAGAACAACCAGAGATAATATGTCTGATGGACTCACCCGGACGGAGCCCATGCCCGAAACACGTCAACCGTCCCGTCCTTAGTAATATAATTATTACAAGTCAAATAAATTTAATTAAGTTTCATCCTGTTCAAGTTTTATCTTATTAAAAGATTATCATCTCTATGACTGCTTTATGAGAAAAATATCAATATTGAGATAAGCCCGTGTGCTATAAATTGCTGTTAGCTAAGGATTTTTTTTTCTTCTTCATTATAACGGTTTTATTATTTTTGAGGAAGCTCCAGAAGCAATCCTTCGATTTCTCCTTAGTTACCGACTAGAAAAATGATTTTTTATCAAAGAAACTTGTAGCTATAGCATTTAGTTTATCAAAATGATTGAGACAATTTATTTAAGCTAAGGTTATTACACCTAACAGTAAAAATCGAGTTATTTGAATACAGTCAACTTTTGCCTAATAATACTGAAGTGTGAAAAAGCAAAGCATACACACACTGAAATTGTTTGAAAATTGTCGTGCGTGACCAAGATTTAAAGAAAAAATAACCTTGATGAAATTGATTTCCAAATGAAAAATTAGAGTCTCGAGGCAAAATTGCTTTTGTCATGTCAAAACAAGTCTAATCCAAGCTATATTTTTAACAAATATAACACAGGGTCCTGTGGCGCAACGGATAACGCGTCTGACTACGGATCAGAAGATTCCAGGTTCGAATCCTGGCAGGATCGCAACTTTTTAAGTTTTTTAAATATTTTTCTGCATTTTCTAGTAAATTTTGTCGTATAATTCTTTTGTTAAACCTTTTTTTATTGTTTTTAGTTTATCGAAAATTTTTCGTCACTTGATGAACAAACTGGACCTTCCGTTCTATTTATGGTGGCTCAAAGACTGCTAATGAATTCGATTATCCAGACAGAATTCGCTTCCGCATATGCTTCCGACCATTCAATGTAACATCTAGACTAGACTGAAACTACATTTTCCCTTGAATTAACAAACTTTTAAACTTACCTTATCGCAAGGGCATAAGGCTGAAAATCAAATGATAAAATTGTGGCAATTTATACAGAGTAGACTTTCGTACGAAGTTTACAAAGCACCTAGTGAATTGGATCAGTGAGCTATCACGTAGATATTGACACTGGTACGTTGGGTAAGAAATTTTTAGATTGTATTTAAAAAGGCAAGTTACACTAACATAACATAAAAATTCTAATCCTACTTTTCAAATATTATCAAATATGGCGGTCATTTTAGCCTTTCTAAACAATATAATATTATGAAAGTAAGTTGGTAAATAGTTTAAACTTGTTGACGTTTAAGTCCTTTTAGGTTATGTAGCCAAGTTAATTAAAAGTAAAATACTTAAGACCAAAGGGATAAAACGCTAGGTCTGTACCCAAAATCTGACAAATACAAAAAAGAAATAACATCTGCTGTAGATAAGTAATCAAAAACCGACGTATTAAATGAGTAGATAGATAATATTCTTTTAATTGCCTTCGAGAAACTGGTGTCATTATTGAAATGCCAGCATAAGGTCAAACTGGCGATTCAACAGTAACAAAAGCATTAAAACTTTTATATGAAAAAAAACTCCAGACTCCAATTTTGGACCGAAGAGATCCTATAATTAAGGATCCTATAATTAGGTACCTACTTACAATCCGGTATTTAGCATCTGCAAGAAAAGATTTAAAAGTTGGGAAATACATTAACGAAGAAAATCGTTACCTAAATAATCACCGAATTAAACATTAAGTAATAAACAGGAGCTAGATGAAGGTTTTGGTCAAAATACATAACCTCACGCATTCGTAACTAAAATGAATTTATTATCACGTGGCAGATAAAATGAATTGTGCATAAATAAGGAAAGATTATAATTTATCACAGACATAGTAAACCAATTGCACAGCACCTTCCTTTTCGAATGCTGTAACTAAAATTAATTTCCTAGAGAGGCCAAGTGCAGTGGGCCATTCTAACGAACTTAATTCTCAAAAGCATTCCGAGAGGCAAAATGTCCTGTAAATGTTAATATTTTGTTAACTGATCTTTGGAGTGTTTATTTAAACACTTTGTTGCTTAATTTGGCTACAATTTCATTCACACATTGCTTTTCAACATCGTCTTAAAAGCTTAAATAAATTTTGAAACTAATTTCAAAATCGAGATTCACCACTTGAGATTGAAGGTATTGAGAGATAGATTTTTTTAAATGAATCCGGCTGAGCTCATTCTCAAAAATTATATCTCTATATGACTAGATAAAACCAAATAAAATGAACTTCATTTAACTCAATGATCAACTACACAATTCAAAATACAAAGGTGGAACTACCATGAATTCAAAATCAAATGTAATAAGAACAGCAAACGTTAAAGCAATCTTCAACGTATTTTTTATCCCTAACACACAAAACTACAGTAGTTTAGCTGATACAACTTGGATGTTTCCATGATTGCTGATCCACATACAAAACTTGTTAATTTGCATTCGTGCCATCTCGCATTCAAGTGGAATTATTTAGGAAACGCCGAGGAATCTCTGTGTAACGGTTAACCGACCTGTCGTGGTGGCGAGTGGTCGTGCGATACTTGGACAGCTACTGATTCAATTTGATCGTTTTGAATTCCGTTTTGATCATTAAGGATGGTTTGGCTTAGGATGCTCTAGCCTTTTAATTATTCTTTATATCGTGTGGTATATCAAAATTTAGCTTATTTTCTTTTAAATTAGATCTGCGGGTTTTTTTTTGGTAATTTTTATTATATTGCGTACATACAATCCAATCTCAAGTTTTTCGTATACTATGGTTAACAATATCGTAACTAGGTTCTACGTGTTACCTTGATCAAAACTTTTTCAGTTTTTTTCATACTCTGAGCAACAAATTGAGTCCGATAAATATCGCTCAAGTAACAAATGTTCTGTATTACGTTATCCAGTTTTATCTGTGTTTATAGTATTGACTATTAACGTTAACTGCTCCTAAATCCGCCTTTTGTATTGACAAAAGGCTGATTTAGGAGCAGTTAACGTTTATATTGAATTTGCAGCTACACTTGTAAAGAAAGCTTATCCTAATGGTGTAAATATAGAACGATCGTGAGCATCGGATGTCGCTAGAGATTAAGACTTATTAAATATTTTCTACCAACTTAGTCACCGACGACCTTATTTTCCAGATTGTTTGTTTTATTTTTCTCTATCTCAGAGTTTATCGTCTCATTGCTTTTGGTCTTAAGGTGAAACAAGTCCACATTTTTTCCATACAAACTTCGGGAGGGTTTTACTCCACTGTTTGACAGTGTACATCAAAACTTAAACATGGTATGGTTTTGTCTTGTTATTAGTATTGTCGGTACGGAAACAGAATACTAAAATAAAAAGCCATTAAAAAGTTATGAGCCAACAAAGATTAGTTTTTCTTGCTAATTTAACCTAACTTTGGGCGTGTTTGGGTAATAAAAGAAGTATAAAATCTCCAAAACCAATCTCCAACTTCAGTACCAATAAAGTTCAATTATCGATAAGTTAAATAAACTTTATTGATCATTGATTTATGCCGTGGTTTTTTCATAAAACCCGATCTGCCGAAGGACTTTTCTTAATTTTTACGCTCCTGTTTTACTATAGATGATCCTGCATCTCACTCAATAATGTTGTGCGTGTAGACTAACATCTAACTGCTTATCACTGATACTACCTCTGTCGGGCGCGAAGCCTGGTGAGATAGCGTGCTTTTTAGCCGGGCCCACCAGTGAGTTCGAGCCAGAGACTAGGTTCCCCTTAAGAAATTTTCTTCGACCAACTAGATTTATATTTCAAGCTTAACGTCGTGCAACGTCATACTATATTATCTAGACAAGCCTCGCTCGACATACATTCGTTTGACTCACTACGCCAGTATACAAGTAATTTATTTCCATATTAACTTGCAGTGGTAGTCTCCTTCGCTGTTTATAACTTCGAGGGTCGATGAATACCCAGGTCGAGCAAAAAGTATAATTGGGTTTTACGTTTTATTCACCTCCTTTTATTTCTTGTTAGCAGCACATCTCGTATTCTTGTTGGTGAAAACCAGTTTGGAGGCAGCTGCATACAAATATAAGGAAGTAGGTTCAAATAGCTGAGAAGGCGTTAATATTGGTTCTAGAATACGCTCGTAGACACGTAGGCTTAAGTCAGGGTTGACACGAGTCACTTGAAATATATTTATAGAGTTATCTGCATCATAGTTATGACTAATTTGATCTAATGGAATTTTAAAGTAGAAAAATATATCATTAAAAAAATGAAGCACCGCTCAATCTTCTACATACATCATCGCTGAATTTCCAAAGCGTATCGCGGCACCTCTTCAACTTTAGCTGAAAATGATACTACTTCAACGGTCTAGAAAAAAACAGTTGTACACATTAGCAAATTATGTACAGTCGTAATTCTAAATAGAGCGTCGACCCTATTTCAGGTCTCCCTTCACAAATGACCTTGTGTGGTCACAAGGCCTGCTGTCGTTCGCCTCGTAGGAATGCGAACATAATGTCACCATGTTGACGAACCTAAATACAAATTCCTGCATAGAATACATTTGCCCTACTAGTTGTGAAAGGCTATTGGGAAGTCTATGTAGAGACTTCTTAATGACGGTCCTCATGCGAGCTTTAAACAAACTACCACATCAACATTAATGGAATAAACTGATGTTATGCCGTTAACAAAATCAGTATTTGTAAGATTCTTCACAAATATTAGTGACCAGTGGCAAGTGGTAATAAAAAAGGTACTCAAATTAATTTAAAATATGCCTTCTTGATAGTGTGTCGATGATAATCTTAATGGTTTCAGGTCGGAACTTAACTACGGTTTTTCCATTAATAACAAGTAGTCCATAAGATCTTGAACCAATCCAGAATAGCACCAATAAAATAAACCTTTGTAAGAAGATGCTATTTCAAAACGTCATTTACTCAGAGCTTGTCAAAATGAAATCGTACACCGACGTGACCTTTCAATCTGTTCTGTACATTATTGTTATTATGTCGTTGTGTCATTCAGTCTTGAACTTTAAAATTTTAAGTAGAATCTTATATAAAAACTAACTCGTTATATCCACCTACCAGTCTTACAACTTAGGTCAAGTTTTGAAACTAGTTTCAAACGAAATTGGACTGGCCCATGTGACTAATGCAAAATTTACCGAATTTTATGATTCAGCATTTTTAACTGTGACCGCCATCATAACGGATATCGAAATTAATCCCTTTTCCAGTGGTAACGAAATAATAAACTAATGAATTTATTATCTCAGGCGACCTCCATCAGTAATTTCGAACGTTGCTAAAGAACCGGTCTCTGTAGGAGTCGAACTAAAGCTTGCTCCTAATAATTTGTGAACCAAACTGCAATTGGCGCAATCCACGTTCAGAGTACCACTGATTTCGATACTAGTGTGCCTACAGATAGAACTGACGTTGAACGTAGTAATAACAAAGCATTTGACAAAGCGTGTGTTGGCATCCATTCAATACGTGATAAAACTCAAATGGATAACTGAACGAGGTCTGTCCAGCTTAGGATTTTTTTACCTGTCTAGTTTTCGATACAACAATATATAATAATTATTACCAAAGCATTAGTTTGGAAAGACGAAAAACATAAACATCGTTTAAATACTAATACCAAAGTCAAACTAACCATTACAGAAGTACATGCATTTTAAAGAAGATTCTTATCTCAAAGACAATTCAGCTCATTAATAAAATTACGTTCATAAACGCTTTCGACGCCTCCAATGAGATCACACAGGCTTTACACAATATGTTGAACAACTTATTATACGACGAAACGGGTTAGCATTGTGTTCCAGAACACAGTAGGTATCAAACCACGAATTCAAGGTGATATTGGCCAAAGATATTCTAAAGCATGTCCGCACTTCAATCAACTTGGATTTACAGCGTCTGAGCCGATATTAACAATAATATATTGTCGTCGGACGCTTTTGGCAATTCTCGTCGAACTATATTACTGTTTTATGATATTAGTTGTCGATTTAATAGGATCGTGGCGAAGATATCAATGATAAGTTGGCCATTTCTCATATTACGGAGATATACGTTCTCCTAGATTTTCCTTGCCTCTTTACCCCATCAGAGAAATGAATATTTTTGTTTAGGAATTCTTTTATCCTCTTCCCTAGATATTAAATTTCGTTTCCTCTCAAATTCACTTTGAAACGTTTGGCGGGTTTTGTTTTTATAAAAAAAAGAAAAGAGAAAAAACTGACCGTAAAGTCCCGCTTACTCAGAATTCGTCGGCCGTGAATATTTCCGTAGAAATAAATATACAAAAACTGTATTCCGTGAACAGGTTTGAACGCTTGTTACGAAATGGATATCGTGAAATCAAATTTGTGAACCTACTTACTTGACAAGTCGACAAACAACTGCCTGTTAGTATACCACTGGTCTTTGGTGGCGAAATCCAATTGATTGTTACCGTTATCAGTGCGATGAACCAAATATCGTGAAAAGCCTTTAAAAGCAAATAAATTACATAAGTCCTATCTATTTTATAATGCAAAGTTAAAAATAAACCGTTCAACATCGTACAGTACTAAAACTGCATTCTTGCTGCTGCACTGACTAATTACTGACTCGGTCCCATTCAAATAAAACCTTCGAATAGTCTGGCCGTAACCGCAAGCACTGCAATGGACTCGGAACGCCAGAAAAATAAAATTGAAGCTGTAAACGAGAAAAATCCTTCCATTTTATTTCATTCAAGTGTTCACGTAACTGCGGGTATCATTCTTTAGAATTATTTAATCGGAACTCTATCACAGACCACAGTCGCTACTTATCAAAATGCATAGTTGAATTGCCAAGAATTTGGGTCAGAATTAATACGTGCATAGTTACTTATAACGGCGTATAACCAATATATTGGAATAAAGCTATTACGTTGAATCACGTAACGTTTCATGCTACTGATTTCATATTTAGGAAATTTTAAAAGACATAGTACACGCACTTACACCCAGTGTTTCAATCAGTTGTAAGCCAGGTAGCGTATTATACAAATATTCTCACGTAGACTAGTCAATAACCATTCGTGTAGATTACGTGACTGTCGACTCAGATACGTGTTATTCCCGAGAAATATGTTATTTTCAAACAAATATCTATAAAGTCGTAATTGACAATTTCTTACTGAACGTCTGTCATGCTGAAGACATGTTAGTTTGAAGTGTTAGAAGAAATATTTTTTGGTCTAAAAATGCATTTAGAAATTCCAATAAGCGTTGTTATAAAAATAAATATCTTCTAACGTTTATGGATGGTGCTTCACGTGCTCATATAGTAAATAATAAATGATTTTATTTCTGTAAGTAGGTTTATACAGACACTTTTACACGTCAATCGATAACACTTTAACACGTAAATGTGTCGAGTAACCTACAAAGGTTACATTATAAGTAACCGTTGAACTTCAAACTATTGCAAATCAAAAAGGTGATATTTACGCAAAACTAACACACTAGAGCCAAATATTTCCTAAGCCCGTTCAAATCTGAGATTGAAGTCATAAAGATGCTTATTATTCTACAGCCGTCTTGCGGCCACTTCCAGAATAATAAATGTTAACACTACACAGCCATTCGCCAAAGAAACTGACGATATCACCGCAGCACTTTCGAACGCCATCGGAATATCAAACAACATGAACCTAGCACAGGTAACAGTTATATCTAAACCTTAAAAGCTAGATAATTGAACCAAATTTATATTGTGGGTGACCTCGATATGACGCCCATTTAGATTTGCAAACGATTGGACGTTATGGTTATTGATATTCGATATTTCATCATGTTTTGCTGTTCCGTAGCTAGATTTACCTGACCGCATATTGTGTTGTATCAATTGTTTTTCAACGTATTAGCTATTTCTATTGTAATATCATTCGTAAATATAGTAGTTTTTACTAGAGTTTTTGCATCGAGTTGGACAGTTTGACACGCTATCAAACTGGCAAGTAGACCCAAACGTAATTCGACATTAATCTCTTTTCATTTTACATAAACACTTAACGGGCCTTAACTTTATGTTTGCGTGTTTGTAATTACCAGTTGCATGTCTCACCGCAAATATCTGCACTGGCCATGTGTTAAAAATAAAAAGTTAGCCAATCATAATTACTCCGCGAACTTCAAAGGTTAGAAAAAATCGGTAGAACTGTTTCAATCCAATTTGTCTTCACAACCGCAGTCGGATTGCAGAAGTTTATCAAGTCGGGCGGACCAAGCAAGGTTGTCACAGCCACACAATTTCTCAGCACTCTTAAAAAATAACAATTATTGTCAATGTTTTTCATCGATAATTAACTACATGCAATAACAGTAAGATTTTATACTTTATTGTGCAGCGGCATTATGAAACGGTATTTAAGTAAGCGGCAAGAACTAATATTTTTATGGTTCTAATAACCATATGGTCATATATAAAATCCGTAGTTACCTCATACTCTTATATCATTAATTATAATAACTCTTGCGTTCTAATATGTGATAAAATCACGCACCTATTGAATTGAACGAAAATATTGGACCTATCCTCGCCCCTAATGGTCTGACATGGCCATTTGCCTCATCATACGTTAATTATTTTTGGTTGACAAAGAAACTGTGACATTTTCAGTAATTCAGCAGCCCTAGTCTAGTTGGCAACGGTGGGTGGTGGCCGGCCGCACCTCTGCGCCATGCGACGTGAATGCCTCTCCGGTGACATCTTTAAACTCTTCCACTCCCATCAAAGGCATTGTGCTTTGACAATACGAAACTCTCCCAAACTTTTCTTATTTCTGGTCCCAGCTGTATTTTTTACTAAAAGCCAGAGATTTTTCTTGTAACTGATGTAGTTAACGGGTAATCAGTCTTCCAGACTTTGTTAGCTTTAAGGAAATGTTCACTCGGTCCTGTTTACAGTCAAGAAGTAATTATGGGCTTATGGGTGGTCTGGAGGGTATCATTAAGAACCTTCTTAAGGCACACACAGGTCGAAGACCTAAGTAAACGTAAACGATGTAAGCGCACACAAAAAATGAATTAGTTTGCCTGTCCACTGGCCTGTGCTTCTTTTGTGGACAAGGTACACAAAATATTGGGTTTAGTTAATAGTCTACGTTAGAGGTCAATGTGCTGTGTAGTCCTCCAAACCTTTTCAAGCTATTAACAGCTTTCAAAGCTCAAAAAAAACGCTCAACGAAATTCGTTTCATTTTATCCCTCCATACTTTTACCAAATTCAGCCATCAGCATCAGCAACAAAAAAAGGTAAAAAGATCTAATTTTCATATCTCCACAGTAACATTTAAGAGCGCGCATGCAAAACGTGTCAAATGTCCTTTGCGCGAAAACAAAACACTTATTGTATTTGTTTATAAGAAATGCGCGGACGTCAGCGGAAGGGTCGCATGCGCAAGGTCACGCGTCGAGCCCGACCCGCGTCCGCACGCGTCAGCAACTTTGCACACAACTCTGCTTCAGTACAAAAGTAAGACAAACTAATACTTTAATCATTTAATCTCGTGAAGACTAAAGTTTTGTTTGTTCGTGTAATGTTGACACAAAAAACTGCTAGAAAAATCTGGGAGTTTCCCGTTAGTTAAGGAACTGTCCAAGAAACTCTAGTTAGATATTTATATTTAGTGATAGGATGGAGGAAGACTAAAGTTATGCTTTTATCACTTCTAAATTAGGTATATAGTCACAATTTGCCTATAAATCAATTTAGCTACGGCCATCCACCTTTACTAGAGGTGAATGCATGAGCAATGAACTGGAAAATTCACGAGAAAGGATTATTTCAACCAGTATCAAAACTTCTTTCAAATTATTTTGAGTAAAAATCCTCCTTGCTCCCAGACATTTTATTTAATTGCACGTTCAATTTAATGTGGAGGTTCACGAACTAAGCGTCGTTATTATTAATTTAACTCAGTTTTGCTTGAATCACAATCAGGGAGGTTACTTTAAGCCCTTTTCCTCATTACGCTAGATCCTCTCATAATGAAGTTAGCCTTTGTTGTGATTAATTATTTATTTTAATTTGATGGCTATAGAAAACTGCGAAGTTAATTTTTAGAAATGTAGAAATTCGACTATCGAGGTTTTGACTTTATTGATATTCGTGATGCAGACTGTTAAAATAAGTTCTTTCGCCAGAGCCGTACCCCTCGCGGAGGTCAGAAATTTTCCCACAGGAATCTACTACTGGGATAAAAAAGTATCCCATGTGTTCATCTAGATACCTATTGAACTATCTGTCTATCAAATTTCATCCAAATCTGTTTTTGTGTGATTGAGTAACAAACATCTAAACATCCGCACATTCAAACTTTCACATTTATACTATAAGTAGGATTAGTAGTATTCATGAAAGAACTGGCGACTGTGAATCTTTCAACTCACAATACAATTGCTTTCAAAATGATGACTCCTCTAAACACAAGAACAAACGTAAATCTCATCTGATTCACAAAACATAAATTCTTCACATATTTCTACACCTTATTGATGAGAATCAAGTTTCAGCGATTGTCTAATGTTTATTCAATAGCTCGTTAATGTATGATGTAAGTACGCATTGCAATACGTTGGTGTGCACCATACCTTGAACTTTTCGCCTCACGAGAGCTCCGCACCGGTTAGGTCATTTCGAAACCAAGTAGTGAATAATTCACTGCATATTTTTCATATATACTTGTTGCACGATCGTGGAATATTATAAGTTTATTGCTGTGGTACTGTTGCTGTTTACTGCCATGGTTTTATAATCATGAAGGAAGAGTACGGGCGGTGATTATTTAAAATAGCGTATATATTATTGTGATGCTACCGGTATTGTTATCTATGCATCATAAATCTAACGTGGTACATAAACTTTAACTTTCACATTTTATTTTTTGTTTACTGACTTTGCGATACAACTGATATTAACATTTTTCTAAAAGTTGGATAACTCCGCCTTCTTTTTTGAGTTTTGTATACATTCTAATTCATCATTAATTCATATGTTACTCATCTTTATGATTTGTTTCATTTAAAATATTAGAGAAGGTTTCTTGTGTTTCTCCATTACTAATACGGCCTGCTTTATTTAAAAGCGGTACAAAACAGTGACAAAGAACCATTCTAAATTCCGTGAGATAACACAACAAATTCAAAATATGAGGTCGATCCTAAAATATTTGAAATCATTACTAAGATTCTGACGACGTGACTCATGCAGAATCTTGAATAAATTTATATAAAGTTAATCATAAATATTAATAAGCATATCCTGAAGCTCTTAGTCATATAATTCGTAATTTATTTAATTGTCTATATGAGTATTTCTAATTATACTTTGTTTGCGCCTTATCAACACTTGGTTCTTCGCATTCCGCATTCAGTCCTTTCGCGGCTACCATTCTTTTCTTCTAAACTTTTGACTATCAGGACTTCAGCAAGCTAAGTAAAGATTAATGATGTAGGTACATAGGTACCCCAGTCAAATTAAAATACCTTTCAAAAAAATACCAGCGTTAATAAGTGTATAATTAAATTCTTTGTCCATTATATTACAAAGAAACTCCAAAGAATCTCATTATGTTGACAGATTGTAAGTCCGCTAAATTAAATTAAGTTGTTTGAATTCATTTCGGTACAATACATTCCGCTATTTCAGTTTTGCGTAAATCCTCAAATCGCTCGCTCCCTTCGTATCGCTTATACACATACGACCCAAACAAATACAAAGACACAACAACACATTCCACTATTTCAATTTTCCAACGCGATACTAAACAAAACCCAAATGCATTAGAAGCATTCAGTTCTATCTCCACGTTTCTTGTCTCCGGCATACTCATTTCACCGCTAATGCGCTTAAAAACGCAGTGCACATCTAAAGGAAGCACTATGGAATTTAACACAAAAGGTGTGCTAAATGTAAAAGATCTTTTCTGGTGCGCCTCACAAAACAGCGGGCATCATTCGACGACTGTCTCGTTAGGCCCATTCAAACACTCCATAGTTCCACGGACTCTACGAGCTACGAGACTTTTTGTTGCTCATTCAACTGTTGGCTTTTTATTTTTGGATGTCCCACTAGGATTTGGATTTTCAGATTTGGACCATTATCTCGTGAATCTTTGAGGACGAGCATGGTTCTGCCGGTTTCATTGTTTTCATTTAAAATATAGGATACCTCGTTCAGGTTAAATCTGACTCACCTATAACTCTGTTCGACAAAAGCACAGATAAATTCGTTCTGAATAAATTAAACTTGTTATATGTATAAAGGAAATGTGCCAAGGAAAATCCCAACCATTAAAAGCGACATGTTTTTGATGACTCCAACCAAAGCCGGTATTACAAAATGTGGTCGTTAATGTAAAAATAGCGAGGATAATAAAAATCTTTTTGGAGGGATACCTCAAGTATGTATACTGGGACGGGTTGGCCTCGACCGTACAAAACCACATCCTCATTATCAGTAATCTGACATTCTAAACGAAGCTTCTGATGTTTTATGTTTACGTTGACTTGAAGGAGATCTCGAAACGCGTCTTCATCTTTAAAATTTTGCGGAACTGTTGCTGACTGAACAGGATTTACAGTTTAACGATTTCTCTTTAACTCGCGAAGACGTTTCGGTTAAACTTGTTTGGCTTCGCTGTACAAAAAACTAAACAACCTTATTCACTTGTATTGTAACTCGAATGTTGGGCAAAAGAGCTTCGATTAATAAGCGTAACTTCTCCAGTGTGGAATATGACAATAAGCCGGATAAATGAAGACAAAAATGAAGAAGACCAAAAATGAAACAACCAACTTTTTCACTAAGCCTTAGTCCTACCACGTAAATCCTCATTGAACACGTACGAACAGGTCCCGAACAAATACAAAGAAACAACAATAAATTACACAGGAATCGCTTTCATAAAAATGTATCACGAGTTACCTGCGTTAGAGGTCAAAACATCAGAAATCCCACGTCTCAAATAGCCGGGTACGCCACCCGAATATTAGGATTAGGACAAAAGCTTTCTCGGTGACTCAACATCTCAGGTAGAAGTTTTTTCAAAGGGCCGCATGTCCGTTCGAAAAGTAATACACGGTAATTATAGGAAGAATAGTTCGGCATTATAGTTTTCGGTGAAATTTTGAGGCGCTTGTTAGCTAGTCCATAAATTACCTGTTTAGACGCAACGTATAAACCTGTTTTATATTCACAGTGACATACCACACTTGTGATAAAAGCCGGTTCGTTGTCTGACTCACTGGACATTTTGTTTTGAGTAGGTATTGCTTTTTAGTTTTTTGTCCTTTTGGCAGAATGCTTGAATACATTTTATTCTTTGGAGGCGATCATAAGTTGTGGAAAATAACGACAGTCTAGTTTTCTTCCTTTTTAAAAATATTATTAAAAACATAGCGCGCCATTTCTAACTGCCTTTCCTCCACTAATGTAAATATGCGGTGGGATAAGGTATTTATGTGCTGTTATAATATTAGCTGGATATAATCACGAAGTATATGAAACCTTTAGGTATAAACCAGTCTCACAGTTATTCATATAAAAAGTTCTGCTTTACATGTCCACTGGGTGTCGGTTAATGTTCTTACATACAGGCCACCTGGTCCATCCAACATTTATCAGTTCAACTCGACGACAACAGCTAGCAAAAAACCTGAAATATTACTCAAACATACCTTCTTCTTATATTCGGGATAAAAGGCCTCTTTCAGAATGTCACTGCAAAAGTTACGTCGCATTTTATGTAAGTCCCTTTTTCCGAACAAAAGGCCTATTGACACGTAACCCTCCCGAAATTAGATAATAAAATATTTGCGCTACCGTTTTTTCAGGTGGTTTGTTCATTTTATGGTAACTTGTTCGTTGAACTCGGCATCAATCTGTTCGCTGCTTTGAGCGAATCAACCGTCCGTTAGTAGATCAAGCCACGCGGAAAGAGGGGCTGGAACTCATAATCTGGAACATGTCTCATGGTTTTTAATGTAGCAAGATTTCCATGATCAAAGATAACAATCCAGATGGAAAATTGTTGTGCAAGTCGAGAAAAAATATCTTCATATGTGCTTACGAAAACTAAACGACATTCGTGGATCCAGTCAAACCCGTTCTTGTCGAAACGCGTGAAGAAATTCTTCGTTTTTAGTTTTAGCAAGATCGGCAGATACCGTGATGTTTAACGGCCAGTGTTATTAACATTAGACACCGGTTGTGAGCAATTAGAAACGTTTTCATAATATAACCCGATAAGTGGAATAGGAGTTTGCATTGGTACTACAGACAAGTAGAAACATTAACGTCTACGATAAGAATACCCGATGACTAAGCAGAAGCGGTATAGTAGTTTCTCTATATTGTTTTTCTATAATAATTTTATGAAATGGTGAAAGTTCCTTTTGTTAAACACACTGTCAGTTAACCGCATCAATCACGATGGGCAGGGCAAAGGAAACAGAAATACCTTGCAGTTAACTTTAAGTGTCATTCAACCATCTCGGGGCACCACGTAATCTCGGTTTCACTTTTGCCATAAAACAAGACAATTCCACGCCACGACGCGCGACGCCAACGTCTCCCCGCAGGAATACAAAATGGCGGCGCAAAAAAAGCGCGAAACCACAAGCGCGGATACGTTAATAACTGTCTCGTTTGAATAACAATGTTGTAGTTTGTGGCATTATCTGGCTCAAATTACTATATTATTATTTTCAGGTTACAGGTTTACTAAGTTCGATTGTATCTCGTAATACGGTGGTTTATACTACACCTGTCACTGTTATTGAGAGCAGCTCGGACACACATCGTACAACCGTTACTGCCTCCTAAGAGAAGTAGTAACCAATTGGCCAATTGTTATTTGTGTCATGTCGTATGGCAGCCGCGAGAGCTAAATGCGTAAACGGAGTAACGGTGTCAGTTCAATGAACGGAAAGTGGTACCTACTAATAATAATCATCACCTGCTCTGTAAGGGAAGTTCGAGCGATGTGCTCGCCATATTCAACCTATGCTTGTGAACGAGGAAGTGCAGCGGGTAGGAGGGGGAATGTCGCTGCCAATATGGCGCTACTCCGATTAATCTATGGCCGTTATTGCCTTTACCACATACTCGTATTTGGTAAGCCTACTTACACCGCTAACGTTTTGTTCCGAAGGTATGTCCTAATTTTGATAATTAATACGGTATAAAATGTTAATCTAGAGTCTGATTATCTAAATGAGCTGTGCCTTATAGCCTATTCAAAACTATTTGTAACACAAAACCGCGCCGTTAATTCCTTATGCAACCTTACAGCGTAAACAATGACTTTCAGAGGTAAAGTAATAAAAGTAAAATCTGGTGTGGTAGCGTTAATGTGCATTATATCTCCCACCTGACCGCGAATTTCGCTTCGTGCTCGGAACTAGGTTTTTGTTTCGGCGACCACTTGCTAGTCCAAAAGGCACGACCTGCACGACAAATCTCCTTAAACACTCATTATGTGGTGTGCTTTCGTTTATTTCTCCACTTACAACTATTTAAACATAACTTTTACTTTTTCGGATCACGGCCGGCGTGACTCATATGACAATAAAACTTCCTAGATCCGTCTTCAAATAAATGAGTTAAGTAAACTAAAAATACTCTTACTGAGATCATACATGTACAACTAGTTTCCAACTGTTGGCTTCCCATTTTCTAACGAGATTTTTTCTCTCAATATAAGCGCGCAAGTCGTTCAAGAGTTGGGCTTCTTCCGCACCACTGCACACTGCAGCGAGTGGAAAAAGCCACTAACATTACGCTCCAACAACTTAAGTTCCTGACCAGTGTTCATTTTATCCAGTACTCTGACGTATGTACTAGTTTTTGCAGAAGAAGTTTAATAGTCAGGGCGAATGATAACGGCATTATTTAACGCCATTGTAATTATGGTTGCAAAGTACTGTTAACAAGTTGCAAAAGATACAACAACAAACCATAAGATCAACAGGTAGAAAATGCTCTAAGTAGAGCAGTCTTCGTCGGTTTATTCCTAAATCGATTCTTGAAAACCACAGCGAAACTTAACTTCAAAGTTCAGGTCAAAACCGAATATATAAATCAAAATATTTCACCAGAAACCATTAGAATAGAATAGAAAAACAATCACAATTCTTTAGCGTTAGTAACTTTCCCGCGGTCCACTAATTACGATCTGTCACAGCACTTGAGTCCACATTTCAAGTAAGAGTAACCAATAAGAATGACAAGATAATTGCAACAAAGCCACTCAGCCAATCACAGGAAGCTGGCACATGTTAACATGACATACTAACCGACTAAGTCCTTAGTCCCTAGTCTCGTATATGCAGAAATTCCAACTTAGTGTCATGTTTGCTTTCTCGCTTGCTAATTACTCGCTGCCGACGGAAAACACCTTACCTTTACTTCAGTTAATATGAGACGGTGTACGGTGTCACCAGGATAATCGTCTAAATGAATCATAGCTTGGATCCGGGCCAACGATGTGTATTTCTCTCAACTACTGATATAATACGGCAATAAAAATGCATAGATGTCAATGCTGTTAAATATAAATGCGATAATAACATTGAAAAGTCCAGTGGTGTCAACTTTCAGTGACCGTTCTAGGTAGCTCTTTCACTTTGGCGCATGAATATTGAAGTCGCGTACATCACCATTTAGGGAGGGGAGGTATAAAAGGTTGTAACTGTTAAACAGTCAATGGAGGAGTGACACTGGCAATGAGGAGCCGCGTTCCGTTTTAGGCAAGCATCACGTATGCGACACGTACCCACGTACGTGTATCGTTTGCGACCAATCCGACCGGCTGACTTTCCACCGCGTCACATACAAAAGAATCGTGAAAAAGTTTTATTCTGTTTTAAAGATTCAATGGACTGCCTTTGTTATTTTCTGTATTGTGTATTTTGTTGGCCGTTTTACAAAATTGTAAAGCCTGTAGTTTCACAGCTGATTGGGCCTTTCCCGTAAACCGCAATAACAAACACTTTTTACACTTTTTAGAATGCTACAATAACGTTTGACAGGCAAATTGATGACTGCATTATGATGTCATTAATGTACAGGTGAACATACTGTTGCGTAATATACCTAATGCGTCACTAAGTAGAGGATCTAAAGTATCCCCAACCGAGTTCCTTTAACAAGAAAATCTACTTAAACCCCAAGTGCCAATTTCACCAATAGGACTGAACGCGATCAGCACACCGACACTGCGATAAAGAGCTGTCAGAACAGTGATGACAATAACAGCTTTTGAACGCAGTTTAGATGTGTTGATCCCGTTCAGTTTCATTGGTGAATTCACCCTAACAAAGAAGATCGAAAAAAAACTCATAGTCCAGACAATTGTACGGTAATAAAAACCAAGAAAGAGCCTATGGCAAATAGAATTTCGTCGTCATCACCATCACTATGTACCATTCAGCCGAAACCTTCCAAGAATTCTCCTAGTTCTTCATAATCAAGGCAAGAGGTATTATTAAATAATTGCAGTCATATGCAGTTAAACTTGATAACGCGATTATTTTTAATGCTTTTCCTCCATATTTAAATGTAGATGCAATGTAATGATATCGTATCTAACTTCCGCCAAGCTGTGGTCCGCTCCATGGCGATCACATTCCGTTATACGCTAGCCTCTACTTAGGTCACCAGCTTGATTAACGAAGCGACAAGTGGCGATAACTTTGAATTGTTTACAAGACTAGTAACAAGACACAGACTTGAACGTGACGTAGCTCTGTCATCTACACGTCATAGAAACTAAAAAGAAAAAGAAGAAAATTTCAAAGACAATACAAATCATCAGTTTGGCCAGAAGCAAAGACAAGAGAACTGACTTATTGGTTTGTGCAACGTTGATATTTCGACTTAACTATACCTTTATTGTACAAGGTGAGCATCCGTCTTTTTTACTCCTATTAACAACCAAAGAGAAGAGACGAAACAAAAAGTTTGCGTGACTAAACCCAATCGAACATCGCCGGTCAGCTATTGAAGCTTTTCATAGGCAGTCAATTTTTTCGTCGGATCAAAATATGGCGATATTTCGAGTTTCGATGCCTCGTTGATTGCTTGCTCGGTTCAATGGGATCGAGTAAACGATACTTCGTGCAAAATACTTTTTTAATACACCTAGCCGTGTAATTCGATATTCGTCTTGTGGATTTATGTTTAACGAATTTTCTTTTTTTTTCTGGTCTTGTAAAATCAAGCTGGATCAACCTCTCTACCAAACGCCTTTTTTGATTTCTATTAAAAGATCTAGCCATATCTTTCTAACTGACCGAAGCCCCCGAAAATTCAAAAATACCTATAATTGGTGTAATTGAAATAAATGCTATGTGTTTGAGTTTGTGACACGCGTGTGGAGAAAAAAAAATTTTTTCTACTATATTAAATGCTTTATTCAATTTATAAGCTACAGCTCTTCTAAACAAGACACAAATTTCATTAGCATCAAATGAAAAATGAAACATAAATGGCGTCACTACAATTTTATTACAACATTGTCTCGTTGGTCTAGTGTTCGCAAGCTTTTACTGCTGTGCATGAGGTCCTGGGTGCGATTTTCAGGTCGGGGAGCAAAGTGATCATCATTCATCATCATTTCAGCCGACAGACGTCCACTGCTGGACAAAGGTCTCCTCCAAACGGGGAGGGGATTGCCATAATCGCCACGCTTGGCAGGCGGGTGGGCGATCATAGTATGGTGGTAAAAGGCTACGAGACACACGGGAAGAAATGGGATGGTGCTATTATTTTACGTCTGGCACCACACGACACAGATTGTTATTATTAATTTTATTTTATTTTTTTAAGCTTCGTACGTACACCCTAACAGCTATAATGCGCCAATGCAATGTCACTGCTTTAAACATACAGTTACAAAAAAACATCTTATTTCCATCAACAAAATTAACATGAAATTGGCCTCTAAATATTTTCAATGCACTTCAGTGCTACTTCTGGGGGTTACTTTTGGGGTTTTCTATCTGGAATTTCTTAGTAGTAGCCCGGAATCCGGATTTGTGTCCGGTTGGTGGCAACGGCTCGTCCCCTGTTCCATACGACTTAAACATAACTGGTGAAATGTGGATTTACCAAAGTACACCTCTACCCGACCTTTCGTGAAAGCAAGGCATGATGTTATGTAGGATTTAAAAACTTCGACATTCTTCACACCTATCACATAAAATGTTCAGTTAATCAATGGCCACATTACATCGTTAGCTATTTCTAAAACATTGCAGTTAGATACTGTTACGCGAACTGGGTCACAGACGGTTTCGTACCGTAAAACGATAACATCTTCGCACAATAATGCTGCTATGCGCTTTATCGTTGCAGCTAGACGGAATAAGAAGCAGATGGAGTGCTAGGACGCATTTTTACAGAGTCTAACTTACCAAAAATGCCGGTTGGCAAGAAAAAAATATCTGGCATTGTACAATCCCAAGTAGCGATATTGCAATGTGACACAGCTGTTTCTGAATATTTGACGTCTAAATTATGCTACATAAGATAATTGGTGAGGAAGCCACTATACTGCTTGATTTACGATTGCGAGAGCAATGGCGGCCTAGCAGAGTCGACCGTGATTTACGAGTTGTAGGTCTTCGGTTCGAACTCTGACAGGCGCTTTTTATCTTGTGTAATTTTTTTCACCACCACAGCTCTCAAAACGGTGAAGGAAAACATCGTGAGTAAACCCTGTCCTAAAACCACAAAATCGAAGATATTTGACATCCACCAACCCGAACCCGCACTGGGCCCGTGAATTGGATTATATGGCCCATATCCTCTCACAGAAGAGCCATGTTCCAGCAGTGGGAACATTATAATGTAGTCTTACGGAATTGTTTATGCAAAAACCTCATGACACGAAATACCTAGTCCTCTTTTTAATACCCACAGGAAGATAGTTCGTCAGCTTTCACCAACCAGTATTTCGTGCTGTTCGCTTTGGATTCCACTGACTCCTTACTCTGTGGTCTGGTTTCCACCACTATGCTCAGTTCAGCAAGATACCAACTTTTTTATTAGGCATGTTTGTTCAGTTGCTTCAGCCAGTTTTATTTGCCCGCATGGTTGTATCAAAGGTTCTGTCAAAGTGAGGCCTTTATCGCTCTCGTTGGACCCAACTTTGTATGTAGGACGTATGTTTTGTAACATATACTGTTCTCAATGTTGATTGTATATATTGCTTTCGTCCCGTGAACATCAGTAAGTTGTTTACTCAAAAGCTCTTCAATTAATTAGTTTATTCTTAAAATATGTTCTAATTCTAGAAGGTATGGTCTAAAGTCGAACCAGATTTTGTTTGAAAGTAAAAAATATTGTACCAATTTAGGTGTTAAATGTATTTAAGTTTAATTAAGATAAAGTGATCCTGTGAACAATAAGTTCTAAATTAAGTTACAATCGTAACTTAAGCTACTTAAATAATTTACTTTAGTACTTTGCCGACCTCGATTTGAGTCAAATATACTAGCAAGATAGAAGGAAAAGTTAAATATACTTAGAACAGATTTCTACAGCATAGATTGAAATCGTATTAAATTTTTAATCGTTATGTTCTCTTTGCAGGTAATTGCCATCTCTATCGCACCAAAGTGGAATTAATCGAGAGAGTTGAAAGAAAAACAGGTAACAATAGAATGCTTTAGTCAAGTTTTAAACTTGTTTCATCATCAATGCAAAAAGGAAATCCTTGTTTGTTCGAAAAGCTGAGAACAAATGGCACTGAATTTTAATTCAGCTTTAAAATATTTGACACCAACAAAACAAATAAAGAATTCCATTCATGATTTTTCCCGGACATCTAGAATGTAGGTACTTACGCTGTCAGCCGGTCAGCAAAGTGCACAAACAGTTTGAGTAAAGAAAAAGTAACGCCTCTCACTTTCTTCGAAACATATCTCAAATACAGGCCCACGTGTACGTTGAGAAAGTGAATATTCGACAGCGGACGCTATTCACAGCTTCTCAGCTATCATTTATTACCAGCCAGTTATTGCTATTGATTGTCCGTCACAAACTACTTTCCCATTAACATTGGAATTCAAACAATCTGATTATGTAAAACTAATTTGTTCGGCGATTTTCTACTTCTTCTTAAACCTACTGAACACCTGTTTGTGCAGCTTTATTTGTTAAGTAAATAGTTGGTAGTTGCATGTGAGAATTCGCGTTTCTTCTTAATTCACAAACAATCTTATTGAAAAAGTTTTGTTAAATAAATAACTCAACATATTTCGAGGTCTGAAAATGCCAAGGATCTACTGCATTATTGTTGATTTTGGGTTGAATGCAAATTAAGTTGCAGCATTTTTCATTTAAAACAGCAAGCTGAGCTAATTTAATACTCAAAAACTTTTTCAAAAAAATAAATAAAATAAAAAACACTACAAAGTGCAAAATAACTTTAATTTCGGAAGGCGGTGACAAATAATTAAAATACGCATCCTCATCATCAGTCACCGCCTTCTGAAATTAAAGTTATTTTGCACTTTGTAGTGTTTTTTTGGAAGTCGGTTGTTATTTTTTTGAAAAAGTTTTTATTTTTCACTTTTTCGTTACCTATCCCACACCAATTCGAAATTTCATCATCCTAGGGGTCAAAACAACGCACATTTATGCGATAGCAGCATTCGCGGTTGATTTGCTGTAATTTTTTGAAGAATTCCGTTGTCTGTCTCCGAAACGCATCCTCAGATCAATTTGAAATTTTCATGGGACCATTTCGGAATAAACCCCTTTCGTACAAAAAAAAAATTTGCAAATCCGTCTATACATGACGGAGTTATGCCCGAACATACATTAAAAAAAAAAAAAACATATAAACATGTCGAATTGATAACCTCCTTCTTTTTGAAGTCGGTTAAAAATAACGCAGCAGTACTGCAAATCACGTTGTTTTAACTGCTCTTTTTAGGAGAACATGCTGTACTTAACGACTTTTTTTTAAATCTGCATGTTTTCTCTTTGATTTTAAAAACAAAAGTCAGTTATTCAAACTAGGCTGAACATCAGCACTTTTTGAAAGTCAAAATAACATGAGACAGTCCCCTACAATGTCCGTGATTAGTTACAAAGTGATAATAGTATAGGTACTCTAACCACAAATTTATTAATACAGTGATTTATTAACTAGATTCAATAATTATTATTTCCCAATACAAAGTTTAATGATACTCGTTGTAAGCTGTTGTTGGCATCATACAAATACGTATTAATTTATCACAGAAACCAATGACTAATTAGTAAATTTAACCATTAACAAATAAATAATTAATTGAACCGCGTCAACATTATTTGATTTGATGCAAAATTGTTTTCAATTTGTGTTCTGAATGCAGATATTATTTTTATATTTGTTATTATTTATTTGAAAATTAAATACCGTCTCCGTAAAAGCGAGATCCCTAAAAAAATATTTTACACAACTAAAATTGGTTTTACCTGCAATTTCAGAACCACCATCCCGTATGCAAAATTGTATCCCAATCATTTCAGTCGTTTAAACTTGACTGAGTGACAAAACATCGAAACAACACAACATAAACAATATAACCTACGCTTTATCGTGTCACATTGAAGTCAATTTGTTTTAACTAATTCTAGAATATACTGTTTCATTTCATTCATCATTCGCACTAATCACCTCTCCATACAGGCACGCTTGCTTTGTCAGATTTAGTAGACGAACATAATAATAATGAAGCATTTAAGTATTCCGAAACAAAACAAAACAAAAAATACCTTCAGTTGTACCAAAACACTTACCTAAACACTATGTAGCGTTACAAGTACAACTAAAGGAAATAATCTTTTCGATAAACTCTGGCACCCAATGTAAGATTTAACTTGTGTTTAGGGTGCCCGCGTCCTCGCCTGTATAATTGAACATAATATATAAGTAGTTCTAAGACAAGCATAATATATTATTATTAAAACAACTATTTAGTAATAAATTCTACTATAATATAACCTATTAAGGTACCTATGTGTAGGGGGAATGTGTAAAAACAGCAAAAGTTATAACAAAAATAAAACATAAAAACTAAAATTTCAGTGTGTCTCATGTTTCATGGCATAGGCCCTTCTAACAATTTCCATTGTCGTCTGTCACGAGAAACCCTCTTCCAGTTTGTACTTGCTGTCAGCTTTATTTTCTTCTCCCATCAGGTAAGCTGTGTTCCCCGATTTCTTTTGTCATCCCTAGGACAGCACTCTGTCACTACCTTGCTCGACTTTCCTTTAGTGTCTCGCATCATGTGGTCTGTCCACCTCCGGTTTTGTTGGTTTATTCTTGTTAGAATGTCTGTCAATCTAGAATGTTGGAGCCTAACCATTCATCTCTCTGTTGCTTTTTGACACTTGGCAAACTTTTCTCTGAATGGGCGAGCATCACATAATTCAGTTTCATTCAAACCCAATCACTTTACTTATTCACACATAGGTACAGATCGCATTATCGAGGGCCAAATAATCGGATTTAACAAACCAAATGAAGTTCACCTGTTAATATAAATTGCTTGTTGAGTGTTAATTGAAATAATTAATTTGAATTCGTATTTATACTTATGAATCATTGTTTCTACTGGAGACCTGGCTATCGATTCCAATGTCATTGTGTGGTTAAGCATAAATGGGTTTACCATGCTTTTTAGTGTCAGCCTGATATTAAGAATAGCAACACGTACACACAACAACAACAGTACTTTACCGTTTTTATTTAAAAATAGACAAATCGATATTGAATTGCAAAATTCGAATTGCTTTTCAAGTTTCTTTCAGTCTTCATTCAGTCACTTAAAATTGAAGTTAAGAGGTTTTGATTTTCGAAAATTTAAGAGTATCCGCTATTTCTTTCGATAAAAGAGTCCAATGAATCAAATGATAGCGGTAAATATCAGTGCTAACGACGATAATATTTAGCAAACAAAATTAATATTCAGGACATACCTGACGACTTTCCTTTTACGTCGTCCTTTAAACATAACGGGCACTAATCGCTATTTTGGCCTTAATTTGTATGTGTGTTAAGAACTAGAATTCTTTAGCACTTCTTTGTCAAATTACGTGCTTGGTTCTAATAGAGTTAGCACCATTTAGTGTTAAAATAAGTCCTTGTTAAAGGAATGTGACCTTTTTCATTCAGATTTCTTAGAAATGTTAAAGAAATAGTTTTTTTTTTAATATGAACGAGGCTACAAAGTTCAAGATTACGTATACTATCTATGTACACAAATTAGATAGCTTTTTTATGAGTTAAATACCAATCTATTCGACTCACACCAAATTAGTTATGGATATATTTTACATACATATATTTTACATACTTTTTCCTAGAAATATATGAAATTTTATAACAACTTTTTAGAAAAATCTACATAGATACAGGGTTTCATACACCTGTTGCTAAGGTCTATTTAATAAAAATCTATTTATATGTGTCAACCATGACAGAGGTAAAACAAGTTTAAACGGATTTGCAAAATATGCTTGTTATTTTGGAAAACCTGTACCTATATATATCATTTACAAAGAATAAAGTTAAGTCGATCAGTCGCGTCAGTCTGTTTGAACCAACTCATCTCGGAAAGTGTACTGCTTTTAATTTAGTTTTCACCAATGCGGGCCCACCAGTTGTTGCTGAAATCTCTTTGAGGCGGGCTTGGAACACAACGCGCCATCGGCCCAGGCTTGGTCTTAACCGGACAGCAAGCTACATAAGGGTGCCGGTTAGATAGAATGATAGCAATACAGTCATAGTTTTCTGTTTTATTCAACAACCACCTTCCATGAAATTGTGTCAATTTTGTACATTTTTGTCACAGCACATTGTCAGTTATTGGGCACGCCACGATTGCGGCGGTAAGTCCCCTCTTTGAGGAGTGGTTCGAGAGGCGGCATGGCGTCCTCACCTTCCGCCTGACGCAGGTCCTCACCGGACACGGTTGTTTCGGGAGGTTCCTGTTTCGGATAGGGCGGGAGGAAACGCCCGGGTGTTTCCACTGCGAAGATCGCCCTGAGGACACGGTGGAGCACACGGTGGCGGTCTGCCCTGCTTGGGCGGAGCACCGCCGTGTCCTCGTGGAGGCGATCGGCGGCGGCGATCTCTCGCGTCCGGCCCTGGTCCAGGCCATGGTACGGAGCGAGAGGGCATGGGGAGCCGTCACCTCCTTCAGCGAAGCAGTGATGCTCGAGAAGAGGGAGGCGGCGCACGTGAGGGAGAGGCAGCATATGCGCCCTCGCGACCCCAGCCGCCGCAGGATACGGAGACGCCCTGGGCGTCGGGAATCCCAGGCCGATTTCCGGCCACCGTAGGCATGGGCTTGCGGACGGCGAGTAATGGGTAGCTCGCTGTCCGGTAAGGACCAAGCCCAAGTCGACGGCGCGTTGTGTTCCACGCGCGCCTCAAAGAGATGTCAGCACAAAAAGTGATGGGACCCGAAAGGGTCGATGCCTGTCAGGGGTGCGGGTTTGTTCGAAAGAGACACCACAGCCCCTGGCTTAAGGGCTACTGAAGGAACACGGGTGGGTTTTAGTCAGTAAAAGTCTGACACGCCCTCCTGCTCCACCCAGAGCGGGAGAAATTATTTGATGATTTCCCACACAAAAAAAAAAAAAAAAAAAAAAAAACATTGTCAGTTATTAAAATTAGCGATCGGCCGCTGCTTCGCATGGATCCCATGGCGACAAGTCAAAACATCGAAAATTCTTCATACGATACATATAAACTTCCCGAAATAATTTATCTAAATGACATTGTGCAGTTTAGAAGATCTAAGAGGTCATATAGACATACACGAATAGCGGCTTTATTTTATAATACCTATCTAATAGATAGGGCCCATATTTTATTACAAAAAAATATCAAAATCTTCTAAAGGACCAAGACTTTGGCAGACACGACAAATTGAATTAAGACTTTTTGAAAAGAGTATTGTGCTTAATTTTATGATGTTCCTCTGTACGAAAAGCAATTTTTATTCATAATATGCAGTAGATATGGCCCCGTTTTTACCACAAATAATAATCAAAATCTTTAAAAGACCTTGATTTTGGCAGAAACTTGGGAAAAGTTAAATTAATTGAGGCTTTTTGTGAAGACTATCGTGCTTAGTTTTATGATGCTCATCTGTTTTCGCATTCGCACTGTGAGAAAGCAATGTTAACCTTGGCACACTTGCCAAAAAAGCTCTTGAAGGTGAAGAAGATCGTATAAGGTGTCTTGTTAATTAATTAAGTTTAATCCAACATGAGACAAGAGATAAAGCAAAAAAAACCTGTTTCATGAAAAACTTACACAGGAGTTTTGAGTTATGTATTTATTTAAAATACGCTACTAATCCTAGTAATATTATAAACTAGGTTAGCCCGCGGCTTCGCCCGCGCGGAATTTTCATCCCCTATTAACTCCCTTAGGGGTTGAATTTCTAAAAATCATTCCGTATTCCTCGTCGACATTATAAAGGGAACCTGTGCAAAATTTCACCTTTCTAGGTCCAAGGATTTGGGCTGGGCGATGATGAGTCAGTCAGTCGGTCAGTCAGGTCTTTTCTTTTAATTTATATAGATGTGAAAGTTTGCGAGGATGGATGGATGTTTGTTACTCTTTCACGCAAAAACTGCTAAACGGATTTGTATGAAACTAGGCAGACAGATAGATTATAACCTAGATTTAATGTAAAAGGACATTTTAGCCCGGAAGTGCGTTTCCGTCGAATGATTTTCGATTTCCCACCGAAGCCACTGACAAAAGCTGGTGTATGTATAAAGGTACACAAACAGCTGTGTATAATAATATCTTAAATACTATAGGCCTTGGACTTTACACAGTCGCCAATTACAGGTAAACTAGCAATTTCAATGACTTCATTTTTCATATATTTTACACACACACTTAAACTCACACCTTCACTGTGTTATGTCTTATAATAATTTGATGCACGAGAGAATCATCTGTAACCTTGTAACAGGATTTTCTGGCGCATATAATCATTCACATAGTACACTTTTTTACGCTCACTTTTATATTTTAAATTAGTCATAAAAAATATGTATTTTTCATATTGTAAACGAAAGTCTAATTACACGTATTCCTTACCCATATTTTATTGATCATTGTTTGCATAACAGTGTGTACAGCATAGAAGCGTGAGACACTATTTCGAAAAACACCTGTGATTACCAAGCCAATAAGCAGGTCAGCTCAACGCAAGTTTCCCATTATGACAATGGTCAATTAAGTAGACCATCGGCCTTACGTGGGAGAACTCCAAATTCCATTTTTATAATAAAAGATCGTTATCTTTTTCACACTAAGCTTAGTCTTACTCACACTATATTTTTTTCTATGTATGGACTGATGACATACAAGCATACTTACTTATTGTGCCACATATGTAGATACAAAACGAATTTTAATCGTTTTGATTTAAACCATTTAATTTGAAACCGTTTTTTTGGTTTATATTTTATTTTATTTTTATTAAATGCACTGAGGCTTCAAAATAAGTGTTTTAGACCACATCTACTCCCTGATTTAGGATATTATGAAGCTCTTGTGATACAGGAGTTCCTACTACAAGAGCCAAGCTTGTTACTTGAAGTGAAAAATAAATAATAAAAAAAATACATTCTAAAAATATCCAGTGGGTTAGTAAAACCTAATCAGACAATTTTTTTATTGATAAACAATTATTTTGAAAATGTATATTCTAATAAATCCGCAGAATTATCAACATTGTTTTCAGTACTTCTAATACAAAAAAGTATGTTATATGACTTCACCTATATTAGATAATAACAATGGTGAATGACACGAACTTTGGTTTAAAACGGTTTATTTACAACTACATATATCAACATACAAGTTGTACTGCTGAACAAACATAAGCCTCCGACCGTAGACGTCCGTTACTAATATACGCCTCCTAGTAGATTACTATTATGAGTGTTCGATGTTTTCATTGGTAATGGCAGCATACTATTATAGAAAACCTTGAAGGAATAATGACTAATAAGAAAAAATACAACCGTTCATATTTCTTTTTAAAAGTCAGACTGTAAATCGTAGAAGAAACCAAACATAATTCTCAAACACAAGCCAGCCCACAAACCTATTTTACATTCATCTATTGCAATAAACATGAGCAAATCACACTGTAACCCCACGCTCTCATACCCTTTCATTCGGCAATATCAACCCATACATCGAAATCATAATAAAATCAGCAATCATTTGACAAAACAATGGCGGCCCGTATTGTTTTACATACTGTTTTATCGGCTAAATTAACGCAGAGGTGCTCAGCCGAATACAATGGAAGTGTCAGTCTAATTCACCCTTATCTGGGCCTTGCACGTACGTAAATAATTGGGTTTCGAAGAGAAGAATAGCTTAGGAAATTTCTTATATATGTTTTACGTAGGTATATAAGCTTACGGCTTATCTAGAAGGATATGAATAGTTCAAAATCTTCGTTTCTATTATGTTCTATGTTTCGGCCCTTTAGTTGTTGCTATGTATGGATTTCTGTCTAAACAACAATGAATAACAACCTAGGAATGTAACAGTACCAGACTTTCATGTTCACTTTCGTAGTTCCCCTAGTTTACAATGATATCGCGACCTAAATAAAGATTATTATTAGACGTACTGAACATAATTCAACAGAATCGTAAACTTACAGATAGATATTCAAATAGAAATCGTAAATATTTTGTATAAATAATCAATAAGTTATAGCAATAAAAATGTATTGTTATAGCGGCCACAGTTTACACTAGTTATATTAAAATACGTACTATAATCATAAATAACCAGACAGAAATTGGGCACTTTAACAAAAACCATTAATTATGGACGGTACAGGCAACACTGATTATGTTAACAGTAAAGTAACAAGTAACACAAAAATCCCTAATGATACAACAGAGTAACCCACTTTCGCTTAAATAATAAAATTAATTAGAACGGAACAAAATCGTCTTATCTGTTCAGAGATAGTGGCATCAAGCATCAAAGCGTCAAAGGTTGGTACCGGCGCAAACGCAACTTCTAAGACAATGGGGGACGTGCGGGAGGGGAGGTGTCGGCGCGTGAGAACAGGCCACGGGGGCATACGATACATCACGAATTATGAGGAAGTTGTTCCTATTGGTCTCGTTTCCTCCACTCGAGGTTTTTTTTTAACTGTCATCATCATTATTGCAGCCGGAAGACGGTGCGATGTTGTTCGTCGGCAGCACTTTAATGTTGGTGATCGTAGATTTGTAATTCTAGATAGAATTACGATCTTAATTTGTTACACAAAAGATTGCTTAATAGGTAGAGAAGGGGACACTTACTCGTAACTCACAATTGTCAAATTAATTGAAATTCAACCGGTTTTCTGTCGTACAATCAGCATCTAAGTTATTCGCAGGTGTGTTTTAATTAGTCATTTAACTGATAGTAAACGCAAGTGATTCTCAACCCGCATAGTCGGGTATACTCAGTAATCAGCACGCAGCATACAATAGGTGCACGATTTGTTCCTTTAAACCAAACGGGCATCGAAAGAGAGCTGACAGTCAAAAAACCTATGGAGGCGAAGTAGAACGAAAGACAGACATCATCATTTGCTTAGCCTTTCCCAAACTATGTTGAGGCCGGCTTCCAGTCTATCTGGATGTAGCAGGTACCAGTATTTCACATGGTTTCCAAACTTTCGGAATTCTGACGACCCGTAACGACTGTCAAAGATCTGCAAATGACATCCGGGACCAACGGGTTTTGGTATGTAAAATGGTCACTCATCCTCGGATCAAGCGCGGTAAGGATAGCTTAACCTGATCCCGTGCAGTTATTATTACTAAGCCCCTTAAAATCAGAGGAGAGTCTTGAAAAAAAGTCAGACAATATTCTTTAATGTAAACAGAAAGGATCATAAACCGGGCACTACTAACCTATTTTCGAATAGGAAACAAGAGCCAAAAAACCACCTTTAACTTCGCTGATTTAAAAAAAAACAGAAAATAACAATGTACAGATGCCAGCACATAAATCTACCCCAAACTGTAAAAAAATCCCAATTTAACATGAACCTTATAACTTTTGGAATAAAGTTCAAAATCTATCAAAGAAATTTGACAGATTGGAGTAGCTTGATGTGCTGGCCTCTATACCTGCACATGATTTCTTTGCAGTAAATTAACCCTCGTCAACCACACAGTAAACGATCAGCGAATTTGACCCAATCCATCCACACTAGTCGTTACCATGCAGGAAAACGTATTCGTGTTTCCCAAAACGAGGGATCGGTATCCAATCCGAATTTAGTGGGCAATCGATACCGCAAATACGATTACGTACAATCCGAAATTTTCATGTGAGGTAGTTTTTCCGTGAGTGAATGAAAATAGGATGTATGCTTGGCTAATCTTTCCGCCCTACTAGGTTTCACTGAGAAAGGTTATTTGATGCTTGTACGCAATGAACTGGCAACATGTCATTTAATGCAGTTGCAGTAGATAAAACAGACACATTCGTTTTACTCGGCTGAGAAGTTTACGGAACTTTGTCGTGTTCTGTTTTTCAAGATTTCTTTAATCTAATCTGCAAAGCAGTTCATCATCTGCCTAGTCTTTTCCCAACAAAGTTGGAGTCCGCTTCTAGTCCAACCAGATGCAGCTGAATACTAGTATTTTACATGGAGCGACTGCCTATCTGAGCTCTACAACCCAGTTACTGGGTAATACGATACCTCTTGGTAAATTGGTTGTCACTTTCGGGCTTGTGATGACTCGTAACAACTATCAAAGATGCACAAATGACGCCCTGGACATTGGTTGAGTTCTCGGATAACATAAGGGATGAAAATTCTTAATGAAATTCCATGCGTTTGCCGGAGCACTGGACACTGACAAGATAAGACAGTACAAAGCAGCCTTACCTTGATTCCCACAGCTAGATCCACCAGTTCAGGTTTCCACGCACTATTGCAGCCCTTTTGAATGGGGACACAACACTTTAGACACAGCCCCCCTTATTACAGAACAAGGTTTTTCTTTAGGTATGGTTTAAACCACCGAGCCTGTTTTTGAAATAAGAACTTAGAACGGACATAGAATTACAGCTCCTTTTACAAAACTGACAATTTAGCACTGGACTAACTTGTCAGTTTTGTAAAAGGAGCTGTATTTCGATTTCAGTTAGGTTCTTATTTAAAGAACAGGCTCGACGGTTTAAACCATACCTAAAGAAAAACCTTGTTTTGTAATAAGGGGGCATGTTTATTTATTTCCAATTAGTTAGAAAGCGGCGCAGCCATCTTCAAAAAGTTCTTATAACGACTCGCCTCGGAAAGCACATTGGTGCTTTCCGAGGCACGGAAGGGTCTTCTGTATTGATATTATATAATATTACAGGAAACATTTGATTGTTTGTTTGCATTGAATATGCTCCGAAACTACTAAACCGAAATGAAAAATTATTTCACTGTTGGGAAGCTACACTGGGGTGACATAGGCTATTATTTATCCCCGTATTCCCACGGGCACGGGAACTACAAGGGTGAAACCGTGGAGCGCTGCTAGTGGTATATAAAGATAGTCAGTATAGTCACCCATCCACGGACAAACCGCGGCCAGCTTAGCTTAACCTGATAGATCGACCAGTGTGGCTATTATTACGTAACCACTAGCCCCTCACTTAGCCACAAGCCCCTGCAAGACAGTTCCATCTTAAATATTACGTTTAATTTGTGGTTTCCATCTTAAATATTATGTTCAATCTTGTTGGATAAGTAACCAACTCCCGCAGACTTGGTATCAGACTCAGGCAATAAGGTTAAAAGTCTCATTTGCTTCGGACCGCTAACTCTCCTGCATTTAATGCCTAGAGCAACGCAATTTATTTTTTCTGTTGGAAATCCTGTTATGGCCCGGAATTGGCAGTCACGAGAAATAGCTAGAACTTATTCTGATAGCTAGTTTAGTTCCTAATATCGAATAGTGAAACGATACATCATAGCCTGTTTTTTTATATGGATTAATTTATTTTAATACCATACCCCACGTGGAGTATCCCACGGGAACGTACAGTCGCCAGCAGGTCAAGCTATCCCAAACTGTCAAATTTTCCCAATTGAACATAAACCTTATTCCTCTGTTTTAAAGTTGAAAAACTATCAAAGAAATTTGACAGATTGGGGTAGCTTGATGTGCTGGCTTCTGTACTACCGGGATTAAAATATCCTATGTGTTAAATTAGATTGTCTACACAACACTAAACATATGTGTGCCCAATTTCATCCAAATACGTTCAGCCATTTTTGCGAGATGAGAGTAACAAACATCCAAACATACAAACTTTGACAATATTATTACTAGCTTCCGCCAGCGGCTTCACCCGCGTACAATTCGGAAATCATCCCGCGGGAATGTACTACCGGGATTTGCTGCCACAATTATGTTTAGTGCTCTCCTACCGATTTATGGCAACCTGGTATTTCGAAGGCATAAACCGTTTTGTAGCTGACACAACTATCGTAGGTGAGCTCCTACCAAGTTATAACAACCTGGTGCTTCGTGCAGAATACCAATTTATAAAAGATCTACTTATTTAAGTAAACATTTCTCATTTGTTTCTTTATTTTAAACTATTATTTCCCGGGAACGTACTACCGGGATAAAAAGTATCCTATGTGTTAATCTAGGTTATAATCTATCTGTATGCAAAATTTTATGCGCAGTGGTGGCCCAGTGGTAACGGCCGCGACTTACGAGTTGTAGGTCGTGCGTTCGAACCCAGCCAGGCGCATTACTTTGTGTAAATAATTTCATCACCACTGCTCTGAAACGGTGAAGGAAAACATCATGAGGAAACCGGCATGTCCTAGAACAAAAAAGTCGAAGACATGTGACATCTACCAACCCGCACTGGGCCCGCGTGGTGGATTACGGCCCACTCCCTCTCACGGAGAGGAGGCCTGTGTCCCAGCAGTGGGAACGTAACAGGCTGAGTATGTATGTATCCCAAATTTCATCCAAATCCGTTCGGTAGTTCTTGCGTGAAAGAGTAACAAGCATCCAAACATACAAACTTTGACATTTATATCGTTTATTTTCTTTAAACCATATTCAGTATATTTTACAAAATTGATTTAAAAAAAAACATTTAAAAATATAAAAAATAGTAGCCCACCGGTATCGGGAACAGGGTCCAAGCTACCGGTGGTCAAGGCTGCTAAGAGAGGAACCTCCTCACTATACGCGCCGTGTCCAGTAGAACTGCTTTCTGGATCAAGCCCTTGATCCAGCTGCCTAACGAGAGCCTCCTGAGGTGTTGGTTGAGGCTCTTGGCTATAATGCCATTGACCGTCACGACTATCGGCACAATGACTGCTGTATCCACATCCCACATGTCGACAACCTCACGTGCCAGGTCAAGATACTTAATTTTTTTATCTTGCTCAGCTTTCACGAGGTTCTCGTCATGTGGGACTGCTATATCAATAATCATTGTGCGACGCTCTAGTCGATCTATCACCACTATGTCCGGCTTATTGGCAACAATAGTCCGGTCAGTGATGATAGATCGATCCCAAATACAATGTTATAGTGCCATTTTCGAGAACTGGGTCGGGCACATACCTATAGTATGGTACTTCTGAATCCACAAGACTGTATTTCAGAGCAAGTTGCTGGTGGATAATCCTGGCTACAAGGTTGTGCCTATGCAAGTAGTCTCCGTTAGCCAGACGAGAACAGCCAGAAATAATGTGTCGGATTGATTCCCCCGGACGGTGGCATGCCCGACAGATGTCAACCGTGCCATCCTTCACAATATATTTCCGGTAGTTGTTCGTCTATTTCCGGTAGTTGTTCGTCACATTTATATTATTATTAGTAGGATATATATACTCGTATAGTAGGATCTGCTTAAGTGACGTGATCCACAATTAAGCATAGGTCTTATGTCAAATCATCTTCATCATATTCTTGCAAAATTGTAGTTTATCAACTTTTGACTTACTAATTGCACGTGAACTAAGTTTCATATCAAACGCTACCTGCTCTCTATTTTTTACCTTTTCCTACAACGTAATTGGTTAAATTATAACGAGTTTCTTATTAACTGGCGTATGACTGTTGCAATATCCCTACAGTAATATTACCTCCTGTAATACCGATTTCCTTTCTTGCAACACCACAATATCCACTTCAAACATTCTTGAATATAATCAAACAAGCAATTTTATTACTAAAAGTTGTCTCATATATGTTTCAAAATTGTGACCTTGTGATCTTAAATATCAACGAATACTTACTATTTTGTAACATTATCAATTTTTTATGTGCAATTCCGAAACCTTTAGAAAAAAATCTTAGTCAGGAATTCTACAATTATTAAATTCGTTTAATTAGTAACTTTGATATTTACAAAAGCTGTTCTATTATATGTTTTTGAATGTTAATTCTATGGATTCCACATTCCACTCTTCGTTCATCTCAATTGATAAAAAATCTTCCATTTTTTAACACGGATAACATAGGTATTGTGGGAAATCCATTTTCCGTCTATCCCACTTTTGTTTGTAGGGTCTTGCTTAGAGTTTTATAAATTGAGTACCTCATCTATACTTACTTCTTCGTTAGTGTAATCGAAACCTGACCGAATTAATTCTTCGCGGGCTCGTTTAAGTAAGCCACCATTAGGTTATTCATCTGTGACATAGCGATATTCAGGTTTGAAACCAGGCGATTGTCTGACCTCTTCAACCCTAACAGAAACCTGATATTCAAGTATTAAATTATTAATATACAGGTAAAAGCTTAGTTTCTACTTAATTTTGAACCTACTTTTAGTGAAAATTTTCTATATTCGTGTGAATATATTGACAAAGATATAAGACGATGGCAAAGATAATTTTGGATGGATCTAGCAGATTACCTACTAACATAATTTTTAGGAGTTATAATTTTGTGATTTGCAGTAATGTGTTCAATTACAACATATACCTTAACATCCCAAAAGTGAATAATGAGCAAACTCTTGCAATTTATAATAATTAGTTTTAATATTCTTACTTTGTAAATCACAAATTCCATCAGCGTCTTAAACACAAGTGATCAAAACCTGTATTAAAACAAATAGTATATTGCTCAAAATTCGACTTTATGTTAATTAATCGATTGTTAGCTTCAAAATAGTACAATCGAATCCGGACACGAATTATGACATCATCGACAGACAGGTAAAGGTTGCAAAGTTACTGAGCAACATTATTTTTAGAGGTACCTCGTCAGTTATTATAATTAAATATACCTCACCGTCACAGCCATCCATCTTGTAGCTTGCAGTATATATTTCATATTACCAAAGTAGCAATAACGTCTTTTACTAAAGCCCTATTTTATGCCTTTGGTGAAACGAAACCTAGAAACTCCGGAACATGCTCATTAAACTTACTTCGACAAAACTGTGTCGTAATAAACTTTAATATAACTTCCTTATAAAACTAGTCCTTAAAACGTTAAGTTCATAATATAACTAGGATTATTCGGAACTCGGTAGTTGGTATATGGAAGCTAATTTTAATAACTTTTCACATTAAAATTGTATCTGAAATGCACACCGATTCAGTCGCTGCAAAGACCTAAGTTTCGATATCGATTCCTGTTCGTGTAAAAACTTTAATGTGACAATTTTATCGACATATTTATATCTGCTATTAAATTATCTCTTCATAGCTTCTAGACCGTTAAGTCCCGTAAGGTTTATGGGATTTATCTACAGCCATTTTTGTTTCTTCTCCGTCTCCGTGTCAGCAGAATTTTAAAATACCTCAATATTTTTAATACCAGTTCAGTTAAGGGGATAATAAAAAGTGTAGAATAGGTAACCACAGAATCCTTTTTCTAGTCTCCCGGTGGTCCATTATATGAGAGAGCGTACACTAGTATGTTATTATGTAATAATCGTGTACATTACGCCACATATGTAAGTACCAATCATTTCTGTTCACCGTTACAAGGAACCGGGCAGTTCCATTACACTTTTTATTACTACCCGTAATGACATCAAAACGTGTATGTGCACTACGTTATCTATTTAATTTATGATAATTTTATTTGAATTATTCATGAGATTTTGTCATAGTGTCTCTATTGAATTAGAATAATGCATTTTGATTGAGTTACAAAACGTTACAAACTATAGTTTCTATTTCAGAATTCTCATCATTAATCTTAGAATTTCTTAGATTCACAAAAAGTATATCAGTCTTCATTTGTCGATTCTTTACCGAATTACGTCATAAGTCTCCTCCCAGCATCGCCACATCGACCGATCCTGTGCTTCTTACATCCAGCGGATTTCATCTCGTGTATAGTAAAATGTATTTCCTGCCCGAGTCATTTCTATATGCAATGCCACAGCAAATTGATTTCCCGTCCAATCAAAACCAAGACCATCTAACACTGCCCTTGCTCCACTTACCACTAAAGACTAATCAACTGTCCGCACGTATATTAGTTCTCTCGCACGACGCGCGACGGTATTTGTTGCACTATCATAATGAAACAGGTTTACACAATCACCTCATTGTGCTTTGACAAAGCTTTGTTATCTTATCTTTTAATTGTAGTGTACTATTCTCATAATTTTTACTTACGAAAAAATGTTGCTTCAGTCCCACAGTTGAGCCGTGGAACCAAATAGTGGCGCGATTCGAATTCTTGTTTTGTCTGCAGTTGCAATTTTGATTTTATTTGCTCTGCCACGGGTACGGGTTGTTCGAAACAGATACCGTGGCTCCTGGCACACAGGCAACTGAAGGAACACGGGTGGGTTTCAGTCAGTAAAAGTCTGACACGCCCTCCCGCTCCAAACAGAGCACGAGAAGTTATTTGATGATTACCACACAAAAAATAAACATGTATACTTTAAAAATAATAAGCAAAGCAAATGTCAATACCAACAACTTTTTAGTTGTTGTAAACCTTATTGTTTAAGGTGAAACCTCCAGGGAAGCCCACGAAATTCAAAATCCTTCACGTTTTTTTTTTTTTATTTGCAGGTCAGCGCGAGACTGTGTATTGAACAGTATATGATTCGCAACTTTAAAAAATTAAAATCTTCAATACGGGTTATATTCTGAATTCATTTAATTCCACTGAATGACTTCATTCATAAAATAGTCATTTTACTGGAATTAGACCCGCAAATTGTAAAATACGTATGAAAATTAAATTTCACGGGCTTCCTCTTAGCTTACACTATAAGTAAGCTTAGTACTTGTCTAGTAACAATCTTCATTAGCCGTCTTTCATAATTTGTTGGGTAGCAATTAAAATTTTTTCAAACTATTTCAAATCAGATTTTTATCAAGAGTATGATGAAAATTTGGTCCTTAAAAACGGGTAACTAACTGATTTTAATCCAACCCACTTTTATATCTATCTACCCGCCTTTGTACACACTGTCAATCATTGTGTCGCAAGTTTCAAATAACTGACATAGCTACCGGAGAATTTACAAAAAAAAAGATTGGATTATGATCGATTTCGGGACACGCTGACAGAATCTAAATTACAAAGCCACTAGCCAGCGAACAAAACTGTATAGATTCCAATGTTTCTATAGATACAGATGCAAATCTACATTGTTTTGTTTCCAGTGTTGATGACTGCAAAATAGAATGCAATTGCATTTGCAAGTACAAAACCATCTCGGTATTGCATAAACAGTACAACTTAATACGAACTACGAACTTGTTATTATTTATGTAGAGGGTTGGCTACCTCTCTTTCCGAGTGCAATTTAGTTACAAAATAACAACCAATATTATATTTGAATAATTAAACACAGCGAGTCATGAGTTTTTCATCAGGAAACATTGCGAGAAAAGTTACATGCTATATATAAACACACACGTAAAATAGGTACAACAAAATGGCAGCGTCAGCTATATTTGCCTACACGGTGGAGCACACGGTGGCGGTCTGCCCGGCTTGGGCGGAGCACCGCCGTGTCCTCGTGGAGGCGATCGGCGGCGGCGATCTCTCGCGTCCGGCCCTGGTCCAGGCCATAGTACGGAGCGAGAGGGCATGGGGAGCCGTCACCTCCTTCAGCGAAGCAGTAATGCTCGCGAAGAGGGAGGCGGCGCACGTGAGGGAGAGGCAGCATATGCGCCCTCGCGACCCTAGCCGCCGCAGGATATGGAGACGCCCTGGGCGTCGGGAATCCCAGGCCGATTCGAACGGCGAGTAATGGGTAGCTCGCTGTCCGGTAAGGACCAAGCCCAAGTCGACGGCGCGTTGTGTTCCACGCGCGCCTCAAAGAGATGTCAGCACAAAAATGATGGGGCCCGCAAGGGCCGATGCCTGTCAGGGGTGCGGGTTTGTTTGAAAGAGATACCACAGCCCCTGGCATACGGGCTACTGAAGGAACACGGGTGGGTTTTAGTCAGTAGAAGTCTGACACGCCCTCCTGCTCCACCCAGAGCGGGAGAAGTTATTTGATGATTTCCCACCCAAAAAAAAAAAACTATATTTGCCTACATGCTGAGCTGAAATTTCATTTGGTGCAACTTCGAGACCCACACCGCACTTTTTTACTCCACCGCACGTAATTTAAAAAGCCTAAAGTCTCATCACTATACTTATGTTATCCTTTCTTCTTTTTTTTTCTTGGTGTATTGGCACCTTGTCCTTTTCATGTAATTCGTTTTTAGCTCATCATGCTTTGTATGTAGTGTTATTTATTTTGTATACACCAAATAAACGATTTTCTATCGTAGAAAAATAAATAAATAAATGTTTCCAACAAAAATGAAATAAACCAAGATTAAATCGGATGCCGCACTCATTTGAGTACACAGACGGACTTCAAACAGGCCGATTAATTTGAACCGAACTTTTCTCAAAAATTGCCAACAACCAATAACCAATTTGTGATGATTTCATACTGACACAACTAGGTACTTATTCAATCAAAGGGTAAACGCGGAACGAGTAATTTCAATATTTCACGAATCCCGATTCAATTTCGGAGTCTCTGTACAAATATGCTGACGTTAATTTCAATTAATACATAAACAGGTTGAGAATGGATTTTTGTTATTTTACTTCATAAATATTAACCAGTGCTCGGAGTCTCGTCGGCTTTTTCGTTATTTAACGAGTGAATTGCTGAAAAGCTCATGACGTCGTACATAAGTTTAAATAATCAGCATAAAATTTACTTTCGCTGCAGAAATTTTTTTTGGGTGGGAAATCATCAAATGACTTCTCCCGCTCTGGGTGAGCAGGAGGACGTGTCAGACTTTTACTGACTAAAACCCACCCGTGTTCCCTCAGTAGCCTGTATGCCAGGGGCGGCGGTATCTCTTTCGAACGAACCCGCGAGATGGCATTTTGGTTGTGTTTTACACCAAATAGGTTTGTACCTATCACGTGTAAAATCAGAAAGGCTATCCTCAAAAGGGCTTGTGGCTAAGTAATAAGAATCGCACGGTCGTCCGAACAGGTTAAGCTACGCTTGTCACGGTTAGTCCGTGGATAGGTGACCATCTTTACATACCAAGTCCCCTCCGTGCCTCGGAAAGCACGTTAAGCTGTTGGTCCCGGCTGTCATTTGTGGATCTTTGACAGTCGTTACGGGTCGTCAGAAGCCCGTAAGTCTGACAACCAGTCTTACCAAGCGATATAGTGTTACCCAGTTACTGCTTTGTGGAGGTTTACATACCAAGACCCCTCCGAGCTATCATTCATGGATCTTTGACAGTCGTTACGGGTCGTCAAAAGGCCTAAAGTCCTGACACCTGTCTTACCAAGTGGTATTGTATCACTCAGTAACTGGGTTGTGGAGATCAGATAGGCAGTCGCAGTTCCTAACACAATCCAACGTTTTTGGGAAAATACTAGTTTGATTAAGTTACAATCTCAGAAAATTAGAATCAAGGAATTCCACCTTATAGCCATATTCTGACTTTCATAAGGCTGCAAACTACACGGGTTATTTCCTTGAAGGGTTACGCAGAGGTGTATTTTTAAAGTACACCCACATTTCGTCGGTATGTTTAAGTCCCATGTAATAAGAAGCGAACCTTTTGCCATCAATCGGGAGCAAATCCAGACTCGGGGTGCTCTTGGTCTGACTTGGGAATCGAAAGTCAAGACCTCATCCAGGCAACTCACGCTGCAAACTAAACATTATTTATTCGAAGTTTATTACTCTCTTGACGCGTACTCGTATAAACGAGAGATACTGCTGCGTTCCGTGTGGTGCCATATTAACTTAGCAGTTTCAGAGTATCCATCCATTTCAAGTATAATAAAACACTCATGAGTTTTCTCTTCAACTCCTATTACGATTATGAGTCTGTGCATGAACAAAACTTAACAAAAGTACTCGCGGCAAAAGAGTTAAATATGCAGGTAGAGGGTATTATATGCACTGAATTGTTTTACATTTTAAAAGTTTAAATCAGAGATCAGAGAGTGAGAGGCTATAAGAGTAGGGGAAGACCAAAGAAATGATCTTTTTCTGCTCGCGCTGTTATTTCGTTTTCACTTGGCGTTCTTTTCGACATTTCTGCTTTGTACTCGGCTCCTAACCGGCTATAATCTTCCTCTAGAATTGTGCTAACAAATGCAAAAAGATTTTTTATCCGACTGGTAGTCCAGAGATCGCCTAGATACAAACTTACAAACAAACAAAAATTACCCATCCTTTATTATATTAGTATAGAGAGGTCTTCTCTATAGTATCATAGAATCCTAAGGGGCCAAAAGTCGAAGTGACATTGCTGCAGTCCAGTACTGTAGCAATGTCCTCATGTTTTTCCTTTCCCTGAAGAAAGTGCATGCACACTGTTCCCTTACACCTACTATACCAGCTGGTACAAAGTTCTGTAATACTGTTGTTAAGAAAAGCTAAGCATTATTATGTTTTGTTCACAGATTTACGATGTTGATAAGGTGTCCGGCGACACTATGTGTCGTCGTGTTCCTACTGGCTGCTGTGCAAGCCGGCTCAGAGGTAAGCTAACATTATTTATTTTTTATTTTACTTAGCTCAGCATCTTTGTACTTCGTATAAGGCTGAATACACTCGCAATTTTTTTGGTATATGAATTATATTATATCTTATAAGTATCAGAAAAGTGATTTCTAGGAGCGGAATAAGAGATGTTTTGGGATAAACTACGACACCCACAGAAAGAGATAGAATGGCTTATTTATAAACCCACGTTTCCTCGGACGTAATAAAATCGCGGCGGATTTTTTTCGCGCACTGTATTTTCAACCCACTGCATTTCACAGAGAGTTAAAAATCGAACAGAGTGCATCCCAGCGCGTCGAAAGTACCAACACACTGTTCAATTTTGGACGTTGACTGAAACAGATATATTCAAACGCTCGATCTCGGACAGGCTAGTCGAAATTGCGTCTTACGTTCTACGCAGGCCATCCAATACAAAACACCCATTGTGTGGGAAGAGAAGCATCCACCACCTCCCATGATTTCGTTAAAGCCCAGCAACATTTGCCTCCCGGGCGTGATCTGCAGTGGCTTATATGGAAAGTTCTCAATCGATTGCTTACCCAAGTAGGCCGCTGGTAGACACAAAACTGGGGGATTACTGACTCATCCAACACCCAGTGCGAGTGCAGTGTTTCTGATCAGATCATGTTGGAGTGCCCTAAGTGCCCGTTCAACTGCACGTTGGATGATCTGAATTAAGCCACAATAAACATGGCCACCTACTGGGCTCTAACAATAAAAAAAAGTGTACAAATACCATCACCACAAAAAGAAGAAGATATTCAAACGCTTATCTCGAAAAATAATGTATTTTTACTTTCAATTGCTAGAGCAGGAGTGTTAACATTCTACCGTCTCAGTGGACTACAATGAAGGATATTGTAGTCTATACTAATCTACTAGTATTATAAAGAGGAAAGATTTGATTGTTTGTTTGTTTGCATTGAATAGGCTCCGAAACTACTGAACCGATTTGAAAAATTCTTTCACTGTTGTAAAGCTACACTATTTCCACGCGAACAGGAACTACGCGGGTGAAACCGCGGAGCGCTGCTAGTCGGTTATAAAGCTCTCGTATTTTCTGATAAAACATTTTACGCCCAGACTTTAATCTTAAAAGTGCCACCCGGTTAACTGGAAATATTCATAATCCATTTTAACTTATACTTTTACAAAAGCAATTTGGATTACTCCGTCCAAAGTAACGATTATTTTTACTGCGACACTATAAAAAACTGGGCGATTAGATAGATTAGTCCACTGAAGTCGGAATGCCATTAAAATTGGATTGAGTCAATGAAACCAATAACAAAGCAATTATGGACTAATAGATATATCGTTTGCAGCGCAGGTGACCTAAAAAAAGAACAATAATGATTTAATTAAAAACTGATCGACGAGTAAAATGGAATTGTTTGGCACAGGCGGATGTACATACAGCCTTCTGAATCATATTCGCGGAACATCTCATTGTATGTTAAACAAACTGTTTATTTACACAATGCAACTTTGCAACACTATTGCAACGTTGATTACTTTTACCGAATCTGCAAAGAAAATACTTATTGTTCTTTCGTGTTTATAGTGGAGCACATTGTCTTGGATAACAACATATACTTAATTAATTATTCATTGTCATCTATATCTTCTATACATACATATACTACCTTAACAAAGAAATAAATTTGAAATTTTTCACAGCGGTTCCCTTTATAATGTAGACAAGGAATAAGGAAGGATTTTTCGAAAACCATCCGCGACGATGAGTTCGCGTGGGGCCGCCCAAACCCCGCAGCGCCGGAGCCATGACAGAAACAATGCTTGCTGCAAGTTCAAAGCCTGCTTGCACGTTGCATGCTTGTTTGCACGCTGCATGCTTGCTTGCATGCTGCATGCCTGCTTGTATGCTGCATGCCTGCTTGCACTCTACATGCCTGCTTGCATGCTTGAAGCGCATGTTTGCATGCAAACAAGGATGAAACGGAAATATGAGATATAAAAATAGAGAATAGTGACGAATAGAGGTTGAAATTAAAGTATGGTAATGAAACCAGTGGTAAACAGTGGTATGAATGTTCGGAAACATAATACTTCGAACAAATGTTATTTTGGCTAAGTGCAACTTCGGTAAAAAGAATTTCGGCCAAATGAAACGTCGGAGTAACGAAAAAAATCGAATTGATGGTCAACTGTTACAGTGGCAGACGTGAGTTCGATGAAGTAAAATAAAGTAAAGCGAAACGATAATAGTTCAAATCAAAATCAAATCAAAAGTCATTTATTCAAATTAGGCTGAGAATCAGCACTTTTCGAACGTCAAAATACATAAGACAGTCCCCCAAAAACGCCCACCCTTCGACACTTCCTTGTGCTTTAGCTGGGAAGAAGAAGTGGCGCAACAAAGTTGAAAAGTTTTAGGTGAAATGAAATTCGGTCAAATATTTTTCGAACTTATGATAGGTTACCGATGTTACAAGGAGTAACATGGCTGTTCCGGTAGCACCTACCTAACACATTTCCGACAAGCACGTGGGCGAAGTCGTGAGTTCCGATAAAAGACCAAAATACCACTTCGACTGCACGTACATAGGTGCTGCAGTTCTCAGCTGATGGCCTAGTCCGTGAGACTGCCATTCACAAAGACCTACTCATGTGACTGAAGAAATCGTCAATACGTTACTGATTGTTTTTGAACCCATGTTTCAACATAGAGCCGCATGTTGATAATATTTTAGTAAACATTGTTACTAAGTATACACTAATCAGTCCATATCTGTTGCGACCGCAGTCATTAGTCGGTAATCACTGAGTGTGTACTAGCTTTTGATCAGTACTGTGGCCAGTTAGTATTGCAGGACCGCTAATAACGGTATCATAACCATGGTAACACCTCTGATTGCGATAATTAATACTAGTTTATACTGAAGAGTTGCAATATAATTTACTAGCTCTAGCTCTGCGGTTTCACCTGCTTTGTTCCCGTTCCCGTGGGAATACGGGGATAAAATATAGCCTATGTCACCCGGGGATAGTGTAGCTTCCCAACAGTGAAATAATTTTTCAAATCAGTTCAGTAGTTTCGGAGCCTATTCAATGCAAACGAACAATCAAATCTTACCTGTTTATAATATTAGTAGACGAGTATATTAATAATTTAGTAGGATGTCAGCCCGCAGCCCACATGATATATCAACAAAAAGGGTACCATAACAAATTTCATCAAACTCGGTGCTGCTGTTTCGGAGATTAGGCGGAACAAACAAACACACACAAAAATTGTTTTTTGTTAAAAGTACCGTATAGTGTGTATACCTTCAAATCATGCGTCTAGTAAAAGTTATAATTTTGACATTACAAACAGACACTTCAATGTTATATATTATTATTATTTGTTATAGATTTAGATACTTAAGTCATAGATTTTCGATAATTGTTCGAAATTTGATACAGCAACCGATTTTGAAAAGTTACAACGACGTAAATTACCTATTAACTTTTTAAATTCTTATTATATTTGCCGGTAGGCACTGTAGGCAGTCTCATAACTAAATAATAATGTCGAGTTGCGTAACTTTGTCAGCCGGTTCTGTGCAGCTTCGTGAGATCGATTACAAGTTGATTACATCCACTACACCCAGAAACCATAGACTGTCAGAATACATTAACTTTCATGTCAGCGAGTGTCATGTTAGTACAGATAGGCGGCTCTGTGATTTTGTAAGTAGTTAGACAAACATTGTGACTGCGAGTTTGCGCTTTCGACACACTCTGTTTGATTTGGTAAAAGCACTGACGTATAATTCTCGCATATATTTGAACGCATCGCTGTTATGTGATATTGACCAAATTAATTTTGAATTCAGCTTTTCAACCAGAATTTAATAATATTTTAGACGTACTGCAAGGTACCATCCGTATTTGTTTGATATCGTGACCAATCGTACTCAGTGCTTCTCCTCCACATTCATTATGCGTACAGCCAAAATGTGGAACTTTCTGCGTTTGCCTTCAAAGCAAGAGTGAACAGACATCTTCTGGGCACGCTTGTTTTTATCAAAGACTTCATCAATTCCTTTCCATTGGGCAAGACTGGTCAAGAGCAAGCCCTTTCAGAATTAAAAAATAAATTTTAAAAAGTATGACTTGCCACAACGTTGCAGCGTTGTCATACGACCGCAAAATCGCATCGGCAAAATTCTATGAAATAAAACTTGAGTCATAAATTCAGTCATTTTCTTTCCCTACCGCACATAAAAGTTCCCGGTGAACGTACGCACGGCTACACATCAAGCTATAATTTCCAGTATAAGCTGATCTCGCATTGTATTGGATTCCGTACAGTGCGAGATCAGCGTTTACTGGAAATGTATAGATTGATGTGTAGCCGTGTGTACTAAGTAAACTACTACGTCAGTTTTAAGTGCAAGGAGACATTGTTGATTGAAATTCACACTTCTGTTTACGAACTGTGGTTACTGGAGGGGCTCGTGGCTAAGTAATAACAGCCACACGGGTCGATCCAACAGGTTAAGCTATGCTTTGCGGGGTTGGTCTGTGGATGGGTGACCATCTTTACATTGAGAAACTCGTTCGTGCTTCGGAAAGCACGTTAAGCTGTTCCCGGCTGTCATTCGTGGATCTTTGACAGTCGTTACGGGTCGTCAGAAGCCCGAAAGTCTGGCAACCAGTGTTTACCAAGGGGTATCGTATGTTACCAAGTAACAGGGTTGTGGAGGTCAGATATACAGTCTCTCCATATAAAATACTGGTATTCAGCTGCATCCGGTTAGACTGGAAGCCGACACCAACATAGTCGGGAAAAGGCTAGGCAGATAGATGCGTTTTTGGTAACTCCATTGAATTAACTTTCTACGGATCGGTATTCGAGTGTCTACTCTCACCATCAATCAGCAGGCAGTCTTACGTAACAATTAAGTGGAATGCTTCGTCGTTTTATCCTATAGAAGTTATTGTTTCGTTTAAAACTGTTTTATTCGGTCACGGGTGGCGAGTGTCCTCGCTAACCACTTTCCCCAGTTTGGCAAGCCACTCGAAATGTTTCATTCTGTCACGACCGCCCGTTATATCAATTTCCGAATGGAAAACTGTGAAACTGACCACATTTTGGTTTTGTATCGATGTGTGCGGTCTAGGAATATCAATCCATTAAATTCTGGTAATTTTGATAATTTCGCTGCAGCCGCTTGCAGTCGAGCGAAACGTGTCAGTTAAGAACTAATATGTTTTATTTAATTAAATATTTCTATCGACCATTTATTCATTGCAAATTGAAATATTTACGAACTAGCTTTTGCCCGGGGCTTCACACACGTGGATGTCGGAAAATATGAGTCGTGGATACGGGAACGTACTGTGTTAATCCAGGTTATCAACTATCTGTGTGCCAAAACAAAACTATATTTTCGGCATCAGACTCGTTCCCACACGTCGTAGTATTTTTTTTTTTCAAATATATTTAATTAGCAGCGCTCCGCGGTTTCACCCACGTAGTTCCCATTCCTGTGGGAATACGGGGATAAAATATAGCCTATATAACCCGTGGATAGTGTAGCTTCCCAACAGTGAAAGAATTTTTCAAATCTATTCAGTAGTTTCGGAGCCTATTCAATGCAAACAAACAAACAATCAAATATTTCCTCTATATAATATTAGAAGATAGAAGATATAGATGTATATAGTTTTGACTGCAAAACTGTTTTATTTTATACATAGATACCTACAGTACACGTTGTTTAAAATTTTGCCGAAATCCAAAATGAACGAAAGCGCTTTACCTTCTCCTACCAAAAAAGTAGGGAAACTATTGCGTTTACCGCATTTATTTCGGGCCTTTGCTATCAAAATTAATTTAGCGTGCAACCTCAAACTGTACGGGTACACAGTGGCCCATAACAGAGATTCATTGCCGTAATGTTGTCACATACAAGCTAAATTGAGTGGCGGTGTAACGAGATTCCCAAATATGGGCTCCGTAATATGACGGGCGGCCCACACAAAGTTTTGCCCCAGTATAAAGGGGATACAGAGCTTTACAGACTTACTAGCCCATATATTAAGACACAAGTACCTAAGTTGCCTACATAAACGAAGCGGTTCCTATATACAAAGCTGACTTACTTATATAACAGGTTCCACTGCCTGCATTGGAAAGCACATTACATAGCCGACTTAAGTCAAGAACGGGGGCTCCACTTAATAGATTACGTTAATCTCTAATCTTGTACAATAAATAACTTCATTCAGAATGAGAGCAAGATTTTAATTAGTCAACAGACGGTCTTTATAAAATTTTCCAAAGAGAACTTTTTGTAGGAACTCTGTCGTGTTTAAATATGCGTAAATTGTCGTGATTTTGTTAGTAAATATCCGAAGTTCTCTCGGCGAAACAAAAGCCGAGCGAATCGATCGACTTGCTGCGACAAATGGATGGAATTGAGGATTAAGCATTATAAGCCATTTTTTAAACATCGAGACTCCTCTTTGTGTCGAAAAACACAACATTTATTATTATTTCTTTACCTGATAACTGAGGGGCTTGTGGTTGAGTTATGTGAGACGCTCGGCTCAATCAATCAGGTGAAACTGCGCTTACCGCGATTGTTCCGCGGATGGATGACCATTTTTACATACCAAGACCTCTTGATTCGTCTGAAAGCGCCTTAACCCGTTGGTCCAGTCATTACGGATCGACAGAACCCCAACAGTCTTACAAGGGAGTGTCGTTTTACCCAATAATTGAATCAAATCAAAATATTTCTTTTCACATAAACCTGCATGGGCACCTCAATAGGCACTTATAAAACGTCAGAAGCTAGGTGCACGGTTCTAATTTGTCGCTTCCTATGAAGAAGAGCCGGCAAGAAACTCCACGGTTACTCTTTTCAAAATAATTGGCTTTTACAATGTTTTCAAATTGCAGTGATAATAGGTATGAGTGGACAGTGCAGGCCTGTCAATAAGTACCAGGAACTTAGAGGAATGAAAACACAGAAAAGAAAATCGTCTACAAATTTACAGTCTGTAAGGCCTACAACGTTATCTCATTCACAATATATAAAAGAATCTACATAAATAAAATGAACCTATTTAAACCAAGTGACATGATTGGGTTGTGGAGGTTAGATAGACAGTCGCTCCAACTGCAGTGCCGTTTAGGCCTATGTCCAGCAGTGGACTTCTTTCGGCTGAAGTGGTGGTGGTGGTTAGACTAGAAGCCGGTCCCAACATAGTTGGGAAAAGGCTATCCAGATAAGACTTTACCTGTTTACTGAGTTTTGAGGTTCAAATGACAATCGCTGCGTAAAGACTAAATTCAGTTTAACTATGGTCATCGGCTATCTACATAATATGCAATGGGCCTAAATATCTATCTACTAACTGAATGTCAACATTAATATTTTTACGGTTCGTCTAAAAATAACCCATTCATCTCTATGCTGGTGGGTGTCGGAAGGGATTATCAAGTGGATGAGCAGCTTTGATCCTCCTTCCAAATTAGTTATTAATTATGAATTCATCCCCCACAATCGGTACCAGTACTTACCGATTCACAAATACTTCAAAACTTCCCGGGATCAAAGTAACGCCAAATGCCTGTCTGAAACATTTCCTGGAAACTTTTTAGTGTAAATAAATATCTAATAATTTCGTTTTTGTTCACAGGGCAACCTTTTCACGTGTCCGAATGGTGAGTGAAATCTCTTTATTGTTTAATACTTATTTACTTCACATAACTTTTGCCAATACTTCAAATAACTTGGGCGGGGTTCGGACTTTCTATTTAATTAAAATCGGGGCCAGTGCCTCGGCTTACCGTAGGGAAATATAAAACTTGCTAACTTTGTTATTTTAGCGGTTTAATGAACAACATGTACCTACGTGAACTTTCATTGTTTTATTTTAGAGTTGTTTTATACATACGACTTGTTCTTGTTGAGATTAGATACCAGTTACCACTCTATATTTTACGAAGCAAGTTGAGTTAATTTGCAATTTGTACAAAATGTGCGACTAATCTGAATTAGCATTGTTATGGTGAATTATTATCGTAAAATCTATTAAGCCGAAGTAATATCTTAGTTCTAAATAATATCCTCGTCTTTGTCCTTAATAAAAAGCCTGCCCTGATTACACGAAACTTAATCTGAAAAGAAATTAGTAGGCGCCAGGGATACTCGGTAACTTCCTTATTTTGTGAAGGGAGGTGGCCAGAAAGGGACTCATTATACTGGATTATACCCAACACTAATGAAGTACCACCTCTTTTATTCATAAACACTTTGAGTATAAACTCAACTGCATATAGAGCGGTGTGCTTTGTTGGTTCTGTGAATGTTACCCAAAAGTATAAACAAAGGATTAATAAAAAGTTAATCTTCAAATCGATAATACATACAAATCATCACCGGATTTTACGAAATAGGTCAGATTTTTTTTTTTACGTGTATTTTTAGTAAATATTATGTGATTCCTTCAAATAGCATTTGTTTTCATTGTTGCACAGCACAATATAGCAGCAGTAATACAAAATCCTTTGTAAACCACCAATTAATATTCAGACTTTAATATTATGAAGTAAATGGCTCAAGTACGTAAACAGTGTGACAATTAATCACGTCTATTAACGCATAACGCTACAGTATTTAAGCACTTGCTGTAATTAGGGTTTCTATTAAGTGATAAGCTGAAGCGGGATCGAGCGAAACGCTTAGCAGGTATTCAACTAATAAAAATTGTGGATGTGTGGTGAAGTTTGAGATTAATTTGTCAACTCAGTAAATGATTAACTGCCCGTTACTTTAACTGGCTGTTACTGCTCTTGGACTCAGATCTGGACAGATTCCATGCATAAAATTTGCCTTCCTGATGAAGAAAATCGCTTCGCCCAATTGTGAGGAATGTGGAGTTGTCGAGGACCTACAACATTTGTGCCCATTATGAGTCCAGTGGAAATATTTTAGTTAGGTCCCTGAATTTGAACAGAACTGATGTAAGGCATATTCCATACGATTCTATCGCAACCAAATGGCAATGATGCGAAGGGTTTTTTTTTCTTTATTTTTTTTGTCAAATTCATGGCACACGTCTTGTGAAAGTACAATTGTTTAGGATACGATGGGACTGCCATACGCTATGCGTAAAAGCCCCTAAAAACTCATAAAGAAAAAATAATGTTGCAAATAAGTTGCATGCTGTTTTAGTTTTGTCATCAGAATAATTTTATTTTGTATTCTTTGTTCCAAGCAACAACACTTTCGCAGTCTTTGGTAATTGAAAGCAAATCACTCCAAACTTGTAAACATGAACATCCACTCAACCAATTGTTGTGTTAAATGTTTTCTTAAATGTTTCTATGTAGCATTCTACATAGAACCATTTAGGAACAGTTTTGACCGATAATTAATTTAAACTGCCGTTTTATTCTTTCGAAATCCAAGGTGAAGCGGGTTTTTTCTATTACTCCCCGTTTGCTAACTTATAACTATATCCTACTAGCTTTTGCCTCCGGCTTCGCCCGCTTGGTGATCCAAAATTATCCCACAGCAACGTCCTACCGGGTCAAAAAGTATTCTATGTGTAATCCAGCACCCTAATTGCATACCACACGATCAATCATAATCTGTTTCATTTTGACAGTTCGACAGTATTCATTGCGTTATTTACATTGTTGAGCAGACACATTTTTCGAACATATGAAGCAATGGATTAGCAATCTGTTTTAAAATAATTCAGATTATGTTTGATCGTGCGTTACGCGATTAGGGTGCAGGTTATAGGTAAATTATCTGTGTGCCATATTTCATCCAAATTCGTTCAGCCGTTTAGGCGTGACTGAGTAACAAACGTCTAAACATACAAACTTTCACATTTATACTAATAAAGTTTAGAAGAATATCCCAATTACTAAAACCCACTATTTGTGTTTAAAAAACTGTTATACAGGATAAATTTTTAACTAATGCGCAAACTGTAACCATGAATTCAGCACATCATTCTAGACCCCCCAGCGCAAAATCAATTATACAAAAAAAAAAAACAGGTCTTTCATATAGAAAAGTGCAATACCTATGCAGTCATAATTAAGGAACAGCAGATTTTTTTTTTTTGTATAACTGACAAAAGAAATCTCCGCTGGGGAGTCTATAATGATATGCTGAATTCATAGTTACAATTTGCGCACTGGTTAAAAACTTATCCTGTATATAAGGTGACGGATAATTAGTGACCGACATCTAAACACATGATTGTACTCATCATTATGAACAACTTTTACTATGGGACCAAACTTGAAATCGCGAAAAAAAAAAAACACAGCTGTGCCCCCCACCCGATTCGCGCCGGCGTCCCCCAGGGCGCCGTGCTGTCCCCTCTCATATTCACGCTGTTCACGAGCGATTTCCCCAAGAGTAGAAGGGCACAGTTGGCACTGTTCGCAGACGACACAGCCATTTACCACTCTGGGCGTAGCGATAAAGCGATAGCCTCCTCCCTCCAAACCGCAGTCAACGTGCTTGGCGCGTGGTTTAGGAAGTGGCGAATCGAATTAAATCCGGACAAAAGTCAGGCGGTTCTCTTTTCGAAACCGCGATTCAACCCCCCTCCCCCCCGGCCCATCTCCATATTCGGCAAGCCGATCTCTTGGGAAAAGCGAGCCAAATATCTCGGAGTGATTCTAGATCAGCACCTCTCCTTCTCTGAGCATATCAAGAAGGCGCGCTCGCGCGCCGCCTTCGCTCTCGGAAGGCTGCACTCTGTTCTGAACGCACGTAGCAAATTGTCACTCAAGTGCAAATTGCGGATTTACACGGCGTGCATAAGGCCCATCATGACGTATGCATGTGCAGTCTTTGCACACACGCACCCCCGACACATCCATAGGATGCAGACCCTCCAAAACCGTTTCCTTCGCCAAGCCACAGGCTCCCCTTGGTTCGTTCGGAACGAGATCCTCCATCTTGATCTGAAAATGCCCACTATTGCTCAATTTCTGAAACGCAACTCGAAACGTTTCTTCGATAAAGCCGAGTTACATCGCAATCCCTTGATTGTGAAGGCCGCTAGCTATGTCCCCAGTAGAATCAGTAGAATCCGCCGGCCGAGACATGTCCTTTCCGACCCAGACGACCCCATCACTGTTCTGCAAGAAAAGAATAGGGCCACCAGTACAGCACACAAACACAAACGACCGTCCTTCCGACCTCGCCGCCGAGGTCCTCGCGCCCCGCGAAGACCCCCTCCGAGTAACGATCAGACCCCCGACCGTCCCTTGCTCGTTGATGCGCCAGCCCGCGCCGCAGCTGAGCCAGTAGTTTTAAACTCCCCGTCTAATAATCATGAAAATATCTTGATCCAGCCTGTCCCCAGTAGTACTAGCTGCCCCCCCCCCTCCCCCCGCCAGCGACTCCCTGAGCCGAGGTTCGTACCCCACAGGAGGTGCCCTCAGTGCGCAGTCGTTTTAGGTTTAAGTAGGTTTACGCCCTGGCTGGAGGCTTTTAGAATCCTAAAAACCTTCACAGGAAAGTCCGGTTGAGCAGTCACGGCCTGTCAAGGTCAACTGCGAGATGCCATAAACAAAAAAAAAAAAAAAAAAAAAAACAGCTGTGCCCTAGATTTATGTTCGCATAACTCGTCAAAATGTAGAGAACAGCTAATTTTTTTTCGCGATTTCGTGTTTGGTCCCATAGTAAAAGTTGTTCATAATAATGAGTACAATCATGTGTTTAAATGTCGGTCACTAATTAGCAGTCACCCTATACAGGAAAAGTTTTTATCCAGTGCGCAAATTGTAACCATGAATTCAGCATATCATTCTAGACCCCCTAGCGCAGAAATTTTTCGCCGAATACACAAAAAAAAATCGACTGTTCCATACATTTTGACCGCGTAGGTATTGAAACAGCTGATTTTTTTTTTCTACAACCGGCGAAAAATTTCTGCGCTAGGGGTTCTAGAATGATATGCTGAATTCATGGTTACAATTTGCGCACTGCATAAAAACTTACCCTGTATAACTATAAGCTAGAGCCACAAATTTTATTTCCCTGCGACTCCACCGCCGCTCCCGCTCCATTTCTCACTAAAAGTACAACCTTATCAAGTACTAGTACGTATAGAGAGTGCGTAATTATTAAAGCTACCTACGTCGCTTAGAACAATGTGTTACGAAACTTGTGACGCAAGGCTTCTCGTGAGCTTTCAAAGCAATCTCTTATCAACTGGTTTCATTATTAATTGCAATGCAATTAGAAATAAATCGCATTGAAACAAGTTATTGGGGCAGGTCGTTTGGAAATAGGCGGATCATGGTTTTTCCCTTTATGTGAAACACAAATAATCATTTACAGCAAAAAATTTACTGTTTCCGAGATTCACACAGTCGACAGTTCGACAGTTATAGTCCAATGTAAAAGGGGCGAGCCTATTGCCATCAAACGGACACAAATCCATACTCGGGGCTGTATTGAGAAATTCCAAATAGAAAAAGTCAATAACACTTTCAATAGACCTCTTGCTCAACTGTTGCGCTTGTGACCACTGCTGCACTGGACCAAGGAGGCAATCACTCTGTAGAAAATTGATTCACATCTAGTAAAATAATCCTACTAATATTATAAATGTGAAAGTTTGGATATTTGTTACTCAATGACGCAAAAAGGGCAGAACGGATTTGGATGAAATTTGGCACACAGATTATAACCTGGATTAACACATACAATACTTTTATCCCGGTTCCCGTGGGACAATTTTCGACCTCCACGCGGGCGAATCCGTTGGCGAAAGCTAGCTCATAATATTTATTTTTTATTTAATTATCACATGATTTAATAAATGAATGATTATATTACTGCCCACACTACCTGCTTATTCATATCTTGTATTGCATGAGTACAGAATAGATACCTACTATTCTTCTCGTTCGAAATTACCACGTGAACGAAGCCTCGAACAAAATCTACGCTAAAACACTAAGATAGTCTACAATATATCATGATGCTCATGCAGCTCGATTTCATAGCGGTTTCTAACGACCTTGCGCCCGCGCATCCGCCTGTCTAAGCTAAATAGGCGGTGACTACATCTTATGGAATTTCGCGTCGCTTTGGCTAACGACTTGAAAAACTAACCCAACCACTATATTTGTTCACTATATTACTTATAATGTAAGTTCTTAGTTGTGTTGTAATGAAACACGTAAACGCTATCCTATAGTTAGTTATTATGCGCCGAAGCAATAATTTTCTCCAAGAGTAAGATACCGGACATGATCGCGAAATTGCAACTGAGCCGTACTTACTGTTCTACTATGTAGGTTCTGCCAGTGGCTTCGCCCGCGAGGAGGTCAGAAATTATCCTACGAGAACATATTACCGGGATGAAAAGTATCCTATATGTTGACCCAGGTAATAAACTATCTGTATGCCAAATTTCATCCAAATCCGTTCAGCTGATTTTGCGTGACTGAGTCACAAACATCTAAATATCCAAACTTTCACGTTTATTATGTTATTAGTAGGATATAGTAGAAAGTAGAATGGTGAAATATTTCGCAATAGGAGTCATACTTTGAGATATCTAATCATTGCATTTATTAATAAAAAGATATGCAATGTCAAAATATTTAATAAGAATTTAAATTATGTGTTTACCTTATGATCAAAAAGTATACCAATGATAATGAGTCTTAATAGGTGTATTATCCACAATTACCTAATAGAATTATGACGTGACATTGCCGTCATTGGAATGCTTGTAATGAAAAAGGAACCCTATGTTTTTTTTTATGCATTCAAATGATGGAGGCTCCTAAGAATATTCTGTTCTTAATCATGTAACACTAGCTTCTGCTCGTGACTTCATCTGCGAAAAATTTCTCGTTCCCGTCCTCCCCGACCCACCCCGTCGGCGTCGCATCGCATCGCCTTCCCGCTATTACATGGATTTTCTTAACGCTCTTTCTTATTTTTATTTTTTTGTTTTTTGCTCGGTCCTGAAAATGGGCAAATAGCTGTCAAATATTTCACTGTTTTAATTAATTTGGCAATATTACTGTATAGAAATATGAAATATCGCCAACTAGTGACCTAAAATATTGATTATGAAATGCAATAATTAAATATCTTAACACCAAATATTTCGTTTTAGATGAGAAAAAAGAACTTGGAAACATTCCAAATTCCCTTTTTACACCTAAAACGGTTACAACATCAAATTCAGTGTTATAATTGCAAATCATTATTCATATTTTAGGTAGTTACCTAAAATAGCGATATTTCCGATAAAGTAATATTAACAAATTAATAAAAACAGGTAAATATTTGACAGCTATTTGCAACGTTGCCAATTTTCAGAATAGACGCTCTTAAATTTGATACCGCAACTCTTCCTCAAGAGTTGCGGTATCAAATGCAAAAATAATTATTTAAATCTGTATGGGAGTTTTAGAGATTAGCGCATTCAAACAAACAAAAAAGCTCTTCAGCTTTTTGATTACCAAGTGTAGATAATGGTTCACTGGAATGGTGTTCTTTTTATTAAGTAGTAACACGGAGAATCGATCTCAGCACACGACGACTAGATTAATGATGTGGTCTCTGTTACATATTATGGCTAGTTGCTCTCCTACGTGTTAAGTTTAGATAACTTTAAAGTATTTTCCGCGTATGCAAATAGAAAAGAAAGCGCTTTTCTTATTTGCAACGAGTTTTCTAAGTGCACCTATTGCATATAAAGTACAATTTTCTACCATAACGGACTTATGTAAGTATGTAGGCATTGAATAACGATGTTTTTACATAGGGTAAATTGTCGCACTCTACAATTTACCCTGTCTGTTTGAATTCAATGTATGTTGTCAAATCTCATGCCAAATGATGTTCTTCTTAGCGTGTCGATGGCAATCTAAATAGAGACGGCTCAGAATTTCGCTACAATTTTGACACCTTTAGTAGATTTCATCAGTTTCTGTAACGTGACAGTACACGCTGAACATGACACTAAGTGTACCATTGTGGGTGGAATAACACCACATTTATACCCCAGGATGGAGTCATCTGTGAACCTCCGCCTGCGGGCTTAGCACGAGCACCGATTTGTCGACGGAAGAATAGACATGACTATCAAATAAATGATGTATAAAAAAAAGGATAAGATAGCTATGTTTTACTATTCATTATCACAGTTATGCGTTCTAAACGAATCATAATTTTGTAGATAATCGTATATACTTTGTGGCCGTCCAGTAGAAAGTTTTGTTGTCAGTGTGATTTTGACAGTTTGGGAAGAAATATTCTTCTGAAATAGTCTACATTTATAAGGACCTAGACAAATATCGTTAGAAACGAAAGACAGAATGACAGATTGTAGAAGGATATCAAAAAAAACGGTGCTGTAACAAAAATGTAGGAACGAAATGTCACTTTGTATTGAAAAAGCACTGTCTATTCTTCGTAGAAATACAAAGCGTCATGCCAAGCCCGCTGAGCAGGTTTTCCTTACTTCGGCCAACCTGGGTCTGGAGTCTATTAAGATACTTTCAGGTATTGATTAGCTGTTGTTATTTCGGTCAGGCCATCGTAAGTTTAATGGTTTTAACAGCGTGTTTATTGCTGTATAGATCACCCTATCAGAAACCGGATGTAACTCTCCCAAAACAGTTTCCATCACGCTCTGTTCAAACAGCACCATCAATTCTCATTGAATATCATTTAATTACTTTTGCAATTAATTATGAGAGAGAAATGAGGTCCTTTCATAGCCGTAATTTTATGTCAACCCTTTCAAGTTGTTTGACCTACTAAAGGATTCTATTTTCAATCAAGAGCCAAAACGTAGGCGAAATGAATTGAGTTTGTCACTCCGTCGTCGGTTTTCATTCGCCACATAATTAGCCTAGGAAATTGCCTCCAGTCCCGACTCACGTGAACGTTGACAAGCTTGTGTAATCAAACGTTGAGTCCCTACTTCTGTACGTCATCGTCAGAGTGTTAAAATATTACCTCTGATCGGCTGCCTGGCAACGATTTAATATGGCAGCGAGGTAAGGGAAATGGAGACGAAAAATTTGGTATTGACTTTGAGAGATATGTTGATATGGAAAGGGTTAACACTCAATTATTAATTTGAGATGAAAAATAATAATAAAAGTTTCTTTTGTTTTTATTACATGCATAACTGGCTAAATAGGTACACCTTTACCCAACCTTTCAAGGAAACATGGCGTGATGTTATGTTGTTTTTTTTTTTCTGAAATCCCAGAAGAAACATAATAAGTAACCAGCACAGATTCAGATCCATAGAGTACTCTTTAAAAGTAAATTGTGCTACCTTAACAAATGATAACGAAGCAATCAAATTAAGATCTATACGTAAGTAGTTCATTTAACAGATTATTAAGTAATAGTAAAAAATATTAACCCAGATACATTACACATAAGGGATTGATAATTAAATACGTTTTTCATTAAATGCTCGAGTATCATTAAAAGTTCATTGACTTCATTGCATTATCTCAGCTCACCTATTTCCTTACAACGTAACACCTACATAGCATCTAGATTATTCAACAGAATTCTCAAAGAATCCCACATTACGCTTACATAACATTGCACATAATGTAAGAAGGTACTTAGCCACATATTTCCACATTTTAGATCTAAAAATAGCACTAAGACATCGCCACAACCTGTTACTTCTATTCCTGTAATTAAATTACGAAGGATATTGAAGCAAGAGTCGCAAATCGCAATGTTCCTGCAGACAGATTGAATCGAAATTCGCTCCAAGCCGGAATTAACGCGACTGACTTGTGATTACACGTAATTCGTTGAGTTAATCTCTAAAGCAGTTGTTTAGAGTTCTACAAGTACATAAATATAGCTATAAAGCCTTCGTTACTCAAACAGCATCAGAGAACAAAGTTTTCGCGAAGATGCTTTTAAAGCGTGTTTTGACACAAAATTACGCCTTGTTAATTACTCAAGGAAACAAATTAAGAATAAAATCTTATTTGATTACAAAAACTTTTAATCCTCAACAGCTTTATTTGATTGTGATAATTACGGAAGAAAATTATATAGGAAACTCAGAACCGAGGCAGAATAGAATAAAATAAAATAATGATTGATGAAGCCACAATAACACCAATATGCGTAAAAAAAGCAAATTATCTTTGAATAAAAAATTAGGTTTTAAAAAGCGAAGGCAACAATGGCTGACGTCAGTGTATCGATCGAGGCTGTGAATACGTTAATTTTAGCTACCGGGTTACAAATCTGTTTGTTTGTGTATCTCGAAAGTAAGAGCTAATTAGAACCTTAGGATTTAGATGAGTTGTGTAACAGTGATCATAGTGAGCGTTAATTAGTAATGCCTATTACAGGCTGGGAACATAGTGATGTAACAATTTACATCACTGGGAATACAATGTCACTGAAGATGTCTAATTTCGAATCGTTGATCCTTCGATAAGACGAATTTAAGTGCACCTACAATTATTAGAATCGTACTCAAGACACACAAAAAGTCATTTCTATGAGTAACTATGTAACTAAAAAAGTTCCCAAGAAAAGCTTCAAATAAGTACACTCAATTTGCATTAAAAAGTAATATACAACTCAAATAAATCTGAAAAGATAATTTAAAACTCAGCTCCTCAGTTCTTAAGCCAATAAACGTGAGATGCTTTAGATATATGATAATCCTTATTATTTACACTCTCTGAGATAAAAGTGAATTATATTATTCATGAAAATATATGATTCTCTCTCTCTCAAATTTCAAATATCTCGCATGCTTTTATCTATCTCGGTCGGTTTAACTTCAGATTACTTAATGGTTACTACAAGAACTATGCATTAGAAGCGATTTTTCGGATGTTTAAGTGGGTAGGTCTATTACTGATGTTCTTTTGAAGATGCACACGTTATTTATTAGATGCATTTTTTTAGTGTCATACGTTTTTATTGGAAACACTGGCAGCCGGACAATTTTAAATAGATAAAGCAATAGATAATAAAATAAAGTAAAACCTGCTTATTACGTTACTAAAATAAGATTACCACAGAGCACACAAAACTTCCATTATCAAAATCAGCCAATCTCAGCTCTGGCTGTTTCAAAAGCGATTTAAAAAAAATGCGGTACACCCACGCGTAATTACAGAGGTCGCCAACATATCTGCATAAATTACCGACAGCTCTCCCTTTTGTTTGTTTTCCGACGGCAATGAATGTCAAAGGTCAATTTGTGACATGAAATAATTTCAGCGAATAAGTTTTCATTGAAAATAAATTAATTGTGAGTCTCTTTGGATCTTACCCGTCGTAGGTACTTTGATTTAATTTGATTAGTATTTGAAATCATATTCAAAAAGCTTCATTAAGTCATTTAGTTAGAATGGAGGCTTTTTGTTACAGATACCTGACTAGAATTTACTTGAAACAAGCTTTTTTTTAAATAACTTTGTATGAATTGAACAGGAAAATTAATCATAATATTTATTTCAAAACATTTTGACTTCATATTAAGAAAAAAAATGTTTGATTTGTTGGTAGAAGTCATAACACCTTTTTAAAATCAATCACAAGACCATTTATTTTTTAGTAATCTCGTAGCTTTTTCAATTCTCCTACAAAATAACCTTTAACAATTCGCAGAATTGCAATTCAGCTCATAATTTCTAGAAAGCGTATAGAAATTGTAATAAACTGGATTCTATATGCTTATCCTGCAAGCTGGGTCGTAAATGCAATCTCAATTAATCAATAACCTTGTTTGAATAGCTTCTGTCAATGGAAACAGTATCTCTCTGGCTTATAGACTAGGCAGTGGTGCTGAAACTGAGCGCTTTCTACGCGGCCTATAGATCAGTGAAGCGCTTAAAAGCCAATTCAGACAGTATTAGTGAGGTTTTTGTGAGCCGTCGTATATACACTGGTATCAACACTATCGACCCATTCTGTTACTAAAAAAAATTCGTAGTCGCTAGAAATTATGTGCATAATAATTGTGTACACATACCTACATGTATGTAATGTACGGTATAAATATATATTTACCTATGCGCAATTTATAATTACGTGTAGGTAAATACTCAAGATAAATAGGTTCGGCCAGGGCGCATGTTTACGAATTTAAAGTTGTTAAACACATATGCTTTAGCAAAATAATTAAAAGAAATCGTCGATACGATACCTATCCGTCTAAAGTAACGACGATTTCTTTCCTTTCTTAATGGTCTGCGCCACTTGGTAGGAATACGAATCAGGCCCGAAAGATTGACTACCACTGATGGCCTTCTAGGCGTCTACAGAGACAAATTAATGCTATATTCCACTGAGATACTGCGAACACTAGAAAGGTGCTTGCCCATTGCACTGCATACTAATAGCAGCTTGAGTGTATGTCGATTCTATTGACAGTTCAGTATAGTAAGCTGGACCAATCACTGTCACTACATCTAATAACGTATTGTTAGTGAGGTAATTCGGTGACAGGGTGTTTAATTATGAAAATCAATAATTAGGAAGTATTTATGTAATTACTTTGCTACACAATGCAATGATTTCCTGAATTTAATTTACCTACCGATAAAGTAATGACATGCTCTGGGGAGAAATTCATTATGGTTGGCTAGAATTTGGATTCACATGGTGACTGGTAATTATTAATTAGTGCAGCTCCCAGCTATTACACGAATTTATATGGCAGCTGTTGCTGGTACTTAGAAACCTTAAAGTCTGACAACGAACCTGCACCGCAACCGAAGCATTTGGGTATTCCCCGGTAATTAAGTTGTGGAAATCAGATAATGCCATCTTCTCCGCTTTATGTATTTTACTGATTTTCAGTCACATTCGATTAGTCCGCCTTTAATTTACCTATCTCCAAGGTTGTAGTTGGAAATAGTGGATATGCTAGAGGCTTGAAGCGAGAGCAGTGGTGAGTATAACGTCCGCGACTTGCGAGTTGTAGGTCCAACCCAGACTGGCGCATTTATCATCATCATCATTTCAGCCGAAAGACGTCCACTGTTGGACATAGGCCTACCCTAAGCTACGCCTACTTCGACCGGTTCTGTGCTTCCCGCATTTAGCGGACTCCTGCGGCCCTCACAAGGTCATCGGTCCATATTGTGGGAGGCCTTCCAGCTTTACCTCTTCCGTACGCGGTCGCACTCCAGAATTTTTCAGCCCCATCGGCCATCTGTTCTGCGAGCAATGTGCCCTGCCCACTGCCACTTAAGTTTGGCAATTTTTCGGGCTATGTCGGTTACCTTGGTTCTCGTGCGGATCTCTCATTCCTGATTCTATCACGCAGGGAAACTCCAAACATAGCCCTCTCCATTGCCCTTTGGGTGACTTTAAGCCCATTGTGAGCGACCACGTTTCGGTTCCATATGTCATCACTGGCAACACGCACTGGTCAAAGACTTTCGTCTTGAGATACTGCGGTATGTAGGACGAGAAGATATTGCGAAGCTTCCCGAACGCTGCCCACTGGCGGATTACTTTGTCTAAATTATTTAATCACCACTACTCTCAAAACGGTGAAGGAAAACATCGTAAGGAAACCGGCATGTCTTAGAACCAAAAAATCGAAGACACGTGTCAGCTACCAAGCCACATGGGGCCCGTTTATTCCGTTCTTTCAACTTTACACCTTATAGGTACATGTAGCGACATCTAAAACACTATATGCGGACTACGCAACTTAATGATGTCACAAACAATCCTGCACCGCGTAAGCAGAGATTACCGCGCAACTTACAACGTCCCGACATCAGTCGTCGGGCAGTTGTTTATCAAACATAATAATAATACCCAACTGGTCTGGGAGGATCCTCCCTTTTTCTTGAGAGAATGACTGAACTTTACACCACGTTCATCATAATTCTAAATACCTACTTACACCGACCTGTCTTAAGCGCAAAACACACCAAAGTCGCCGACCCGCCGACTCAGCTCGCCGACACAACCCGGCCGGCCTATACGGCCTTTTCATATAGGCCGCCGGGTTGTGTTGGCGGGTTTGGTAATTGGTGTGTATTGCACTTTATGTGTACATTTTAATAGAGCCTTATTGTATAGTTTCATTTGTTTTGCTCCTAAATGTTGTTAACAATACCATGTTATAAAACACGATGTGCAATATATTATGTCAGCATTGTAATTTACGTTGGTTTATGATTGAGCAACATTCACGCCTAAGCAACGCCGACATACTACATCTTGCCGCCTTGCCGGGCTGCATTTGAATGCTGTGATTAAACATAAGCTTTATTATGATTCGCAAGGTGATATTTTATATTCAACTATGTGGTTGTATGGGTACAGTTACTAAACTCAAATTCTTATTTACAAATAACGTTACAGTGTTTATCAGTCTTATTACCGGCTATTTATCTTGTTATCCAGTGACTGGATTGTAGAGGTCAGATAGGCAGCCAGTAGAGGTCACATCCAGGTAAGCTTGGATGCCGAAAAGGCTAGGTAGAAGTAGAAGAGGTAAGAAGTTTTAATAATTTGTTTAACATCAGTAGATCCATCAATATCATACAAACCTTTTTTTTTTTTGGTTGGCAAATCATAAAATAACTTCTCCCGCTCTGGGTGGAGCAGGAGGGCGTGTCAGACTTTTACTGACTAAAACCCACCCGTGTTCCTTCAGTAGCCCGTTTGCCAGGGGCTGTGGTATCTCTTTCGAACAAACCCGCACCCCTGGCAGGCATCGGCCCTTGCGGGTCCCATCATTTTTTGTGCTGACATCTCTTTGAGGCGCGCATGGAACACAACGCGCCGTCGACTTGGGCTTGGTCCTTACCGGACAGCGAGCTACCCATTACTCGCCGTCCGCAAGCTCATGCCTACGGTGGCCGGAAATCGGCCTGGGATTCCCGACGCCCAAGGCGTCTCCGTATCCTGCGGCGGCTAGGGTCGCGAGGGCGCATATGCCTCCTCTCCCTCACGTGCGCCGCCTCCCTCTTCGCGAGCATCACTGCTTCGCTGAAGGAGGTGACGGCTCCCCATGCCCTCTCGCTCCGTACCATGGCCTGGACCAGGGCCGGACGCGAGAGATCGCCGCCGCCGATCGCCTCCACGAGGACACGGCGGTGCTCCACCCAAGCTGGGCAGACCGCCACCGTGTGCTCCACCGTGTCCTCCGGGCGATCTTCGCAGTGGAAACACCCGGGCGTTTCCTTCCGCCCTATCCGAAACAGGAACCTAACGAAACAGCCGTGTCCGGTGAGGATCTGCGTCAGGAGGAAGGTGAGGACGCCATGCCGCCTCTCAAACCACTCCTCAAAGAGGGTACTTACCGCCGCAATCGTGGCGTTCCCAATCATACAAGCCTTGAACATAGGCTTCATCTACAATCAAGTAACCAAAAATAAATAAACCCACTGTTTGACGTCCACTAAAGAATTTTCAATTAAAGTCCCATCACAATTTCCTCAAGCAATAGCTATGACGTTATTGCGATGACAAAGAAAATACTTTAGACGTCATAAGGGAAGGAAATTAACTCAAAATGCTGGACAAACAGACGTGGTTATTGTTCAATAAGAGACAGGGCTGAATTCCAGCGCATTCACCGCTGCACCGGAGTTATGAAGCGCCAGATAAATGCAACCGACAGCGCTGTGCACTCTTTACACATTTTATACGACACGACGTGTTTACGATTTTCTCATAGAGTTCTTTGCGCTTTATGTCTTTTTTAAAGTAAATACTATCTTCGTCTCTAGCCAGCTAGAAATACAAATAAAAATAAAACCGTCTTCTGCTCTTGCCAAATTATCTACCTACTTTGGCAATTTACTGTTAACGGGGGGTTGTCCCAAATTGCCTGTTTCAGAATCAAGATTAAATGATCAAATTCGTGTATTTAGGCCCTGAAAAAACATATGTCATAGATAGATCCTTGTTTGAGGGAAATTAAAGGTTCAAAACACGATTAATTACAATTTGGTCGATGAAAAAAAAAATCCGAAACAGGGTCGATTTCAAAACCATTTTCCGTCTCATTTCCTAATAAGAGCACAAAATAATGTGAAAATTGCATGTACGATGAGGGATCGTATTTAGGAGGGAATTTAAAGGTTGATTTTTTTAGTTTAGTAGATTCTTTTTTAATAAACTCAAAAAGATCTAAATCCGGCTAAATCGGCTCATGCTCAGAGTCTGTCAGAGTCCTGCGGGACGTCATCGAGGGTGGACCTGTGTTAACATTTTCAAAAACTCGCTCATTCTGCGCCTGTACAAAACAATCGAATAAAATAATAACAAATTAATTTATGAAATTACGATAGCCCAGAAAAAATATCTTGTAATTATATAATAGTTTTAATTCGTAAAATTGTTTTCGAAAATGTGATTATTTCTAGGCAATATGATGACGTTTAATTGTCATCTTAAAATAGTGTTAACACATTACAAATTATTATCGATGAAATAATAGTCAAGTGAGAGTCGTATTCGTCGTTTATGAAGAAGTTTGTACAAATCACAGTTTTCTAAGATATAATCCGTTTCATCCATATAAACTATGATATTTCCTCTGCACCGTACTGAGTTTGCTACTATCATATCCTACATTAATATTACATATTATACAATATGTCTGGTTGTCGGTTGTATCCCAATAACATAAAGAACTTTCAGTCTGACACCAACAGAGAAAATAGGAAAAAAATTGCTCAGACAAAAGTGCTATACACGACCAATTGGAAGGAACACGATAACAACTTTATTGATATTTCTCGAATAGCGGAACTTACATTACAAGTTTTTTTCTCGAATCCGTGATTTTAAAATATTAATGTTGATGTCCTAAAATAATAGTTTCGATAAATTATAGCTGGAGCAGTAGGTACGTCACTAGACAATAAAGTACGGCAATTGTTTCTTCATAAGTAGCTCACAATATTTACGGTTCTTTCTGAGCGATGGCAAACACCAAAAACAAAAGAATATACAAGTGTAACCGAAACAGTACGACCATTTTTAGCGTATTCTACTTAATAAAAGTCTGAAAATCAGGATCTTTGAAAATTCTGCCACTACAGATGTAAATAAAATAGTGGATGATTCGTATGGAAAACTACAATTTTGTCGAAGAGAAATACCGTCGGACACAGCTTGTCTACTTGGTATATTCTTGAATTCACTGACAATTTACGCTTAGCCTTAACCTCTGGGTCTGGAAGCATTATTTCGATTTAAAGACATTTATTTTCTCAAAGAACAAATGTCACAAGGGTTTTTTTTTTTTTGTTTTGGATGAGAAATCATCAAATGACTTCTCCCGCTCTGGGCGGAGCGGGAGGGCGTATCAGACTTTTATTGACTAAAACCCACCCGTGTTCCTTCAGTTCGAATTCACTGAAAACAAACACTTGTCTGGAAATTCTCTGGTTGAAAGGTCTGGAAGCATGATTTCCAAATGAAACCATTCAAATTTTAATTTTCACCTTACAACCGCAAAACCATATGTATCTGTAACTAGCTTCTGCTCGTGACTTCGTTCGCGTGGAAGTCGTAAGACACCACTATTGTGCCACATTATATAAAACTTCCCTGGACACAACTACGTCACATTTGTAGATTTGCTCTCAACAGTCTAAATATACAAAGAAAAATTGACGTACAGTTGTCCGTGTGAGAAGGAGCTAGTCCTGAGGTCGACGCCCGTAGCAATCATAATAACAGTAAAACTGAACGGTTTCTTTTTTGATAAATGTTTGAAATCGCTATTTCTGGAACCACCAGACTCAGGCAAGAGCTAGTTTTGAATGAAAATACATTTCTGCATTTTCATTTGAAACTAGTTGATTACATCACATTAACAATTACATTACATTACATTACAACACAGCACATTAGCCAATTCCGACACCGCCACGATACCGGGGATCAGATTTTTGCGTACGTTTAGTACCTAATAAACGCTTTTACTTAAGAGTTGTTATTGTCACCTATGTCGTCGTAGACAGTGACTGACTCCGATATCAGCACAATAGAGGTGAGAGAACTGGCCATTCTTTCAATTGAACACACTTATTCGCACTGCCGACTTCGAGACGTCAATACTTAGGTACTGTACCTACTGTGGTCGTTTGGTGAGTAGCGATGGTCATCGATATTCACCAATATCATCTGGCCGATACTAAATATATCGGTTTCGAATCGGTATGTGTATAGCTGCCGACATATCGGTATCGGGTTGGTGTCAATATCTGATAATATGAAAACGCTCAATAGGTAACTTACAGGACACTTACCCTACACAGGGAACTTTAAGTAATATTTTTAGTTTTACCATACCGTACCTAAAAGTAAGGTAAAAATATCGAACCTAAGCAAAAATAATTCAGTTGATCAACTACAATATATTATACATGGCATGGATTTTCTGGTAAATGGTTGACAGTTCATCGTAAATAAATACGTCGCGTTGCATTTAGGGGAGGCGGAGGTAACATTTCAAAGGCCCACAGGCCGGAACAACCTAGCCTTAAACCGTTTTATTCATAAATAACATTAAACAACAAAAACTTTACTTTTCCTTTCGTGAAAATCAATGTCATTGTGATCAAGGTTTTGATCGCGCAAAAGCCTTCTTACTTCTACTATTGATTTCTCAGATTATAAAACAAAGGCAGATAGACCACGCGGAACACCAAGAGTGAGGCCAAAAAAACAAATACATATGCGTCACATTTTATGTAACATACAATGCGACGCTTTAGATTATAAAAAAGGATCCGCGCGATCCAGATAGATCGATAGAACACCCAAGAGTCAAAAAACAAATACTAAAGCCTCGCATTATATACAATGCGACGCTATAATATTTGGTTTTTTGGCTTCACTCTTGGTGTTCCGCGCGGTCTATCTGCCTTTGTTTTATAATCTGAGATTGATTTATTCACAGATATCGTCAAAAATATTCAATTTAATATGTCCGTTTTATTAGTTCTTAAGTCACTCATCGGCTATAAAATACTAGTCTTAAAGTATAAAACTAACCCCGTATCTCGAATGAATGCTGTGTTATCGATCTTTAGTAATTGCAGCCCCCAGTTTTCTATGCTGCCTGTATAGGTATCTAGGCGTACCGTTAGATCCTGGCCTACAACTGGGCTAATCATAACCACAGCTACCTAATCAGTATATTAATAGTTGACCTTCTTTAATAGGTGGATAGTTTTTGCATGTGGCCTAATGTGGGCTAAGTATGTATCCCTGAGGCATCCTTGAAATTTGCTCATCTCTTTGAGAGATTATTATGTTTGGTGGGAGTATAACAAGTTTAAAAACTTTTTTCAAAAAAATTACAACCTACTTCCAAAAACGACACTACAAAGTTCAAAATAACTTTAATTTCGGAAGTCGGTGACTTTGGATGTGTATTTTAATTATTTGTCACCGCCTTCCGAAATTAAAGTTATTTTGAACTTTGTAGTGTCGTTTTTGGAAGTCGGTTGTAATTTTTTTGAAAAAAGTTTTTATTTTTCACTTTTTAGTTACCTACCCCACACTAATTCGAAATTTCATCATCCTTGGGGTCAAAACAATGCATATTTATGCGATAGCAATATTCGCGGTTGATTTGCTGTAATTTTTTGAAGAGTTCCGTTGTCTGTCTCCGAAACGCATCATCAGATCTCTATGAAATTTTAATGGGACCATTTCGGAGTAAACCGCTTTCGAACAAAAAAATAATTTTTTAAATCCGTGTATATTCGACGGAGTTATGCCCGAACATACATTAAAAAAAAAAAAAACATGTCGAATTGATAACCTCCTTCTTTTTGAAGTCGGTTAATAAAAAACAGGCCTAAGTTCGTCTAAGTTTTTGAGACTGTTTAGGTGTAATATATATGTATATGTAAATCCTCGCGTCAAAATAAAGTATGATAAAGTCGAGGATAAGATTGCAGCAGCAAAACGTGACGAAAATTCTAAGATTTGTGTTTTGTAAGAAAACTAAAATAAAGCGCATCTAAACAGACCTTCAACTTTAGAGGACATTAATATCAAGAATACACTGAAGAATACATAAAATAAAATATTTCTTCAACACAGCTTAATCGTTGTCAATTCTATTGTTTATTCGACAAAATGTTAGTAAAGTATATTTTGGGTTACATCAGCGAATGATGATGACTAACCGAGGTGACCTTAAGTTCCTTCCGTGAACAATTTATAAAAATAATCTTTCTGAGAAAAAACGTTAGCGTGAACTTGGAACACTAATTTGTTCAATAATAGCCGATTTCTATATTCAACCGAACGTCATTGAAAAATGTTAACGGTCGTGTTGGTTTACCAATAATAAGTACCTTCTCGTGACTTTTCATTGGTTTTGTACTTAAGAGCCCTAATTGTAGTACTTAATAACATTAATCATCCAACTTTGTCAGAAAATCTTATGTTACAACAAAATTTGAATCTTAAAACCTGGAAAATCACCCAAAACTTAAAACACAAAGTCACTGAAGATGATACCTAATGAAAGAAGATTTCTTAGGAAAACCTATTCTACCAGAAAGCTTAGTTATAACTTAAGACGTATTAAACTTTTAGTCAGTTTTTCGTTAAGACAAAGAGATTTGACATTCAGGAAATGATTGAACAGCTGACATAGTAACTTATAATCTCAGGTTACATCAAGAATGTTCGTTATCCGAGAAGTCTCGACTATTTGATTTTGTGAAAAAACCACAAGGTACAATGTCACCAATATCTACCTACTATGACAGACAATCAAACTTATTATACGGTTTATTCAGAAAAAAGTCGAAATTGTATTCAATCAAAAAGACAGCTGTTTCTGTGACGTTGCTTTGATTACTTATCCGTCAAGTACTGTCACATACACGTCAGTTGCATCAAGCATGGTCCATAAAACTATCAAGTGTATTCTAAACTTGGCACGCATCTGCACGATATTTGGAGCATCACAATCTGGGTCAGTTGCTTAGTAAGGCGCGCTTGCTGCTCGCCTGGATTTGCTGCCACTAACAATACGTTTGATCGTGCAATTACGACCTACAGGATTACTTAACTACCCATCTATTATTTTATGAATCCTAATAAATTATAATTCAACGCATTAAATATATTGTCGACCTTGAGGTGGCATCCATCAAAACTTTGCACCGAACAAATGGTCTTCTTTTCATGGTTAAATCAACTTTGGCCTATCATAATTATTTTTCTGGAGACAAATAAGACTGACAGCTGTTCTCTAGTCTTTGGTCTCCAGGATTTATTGTCCAAATTTGGTCAAGTTCGTTTAATTTCGTGATTACATTTCGAATTCACATGCTATAAACGTATGTCGATGTCGTTACGAAACACGAATATCATTGATTGATCTTTTTTTTATCTAACGAGACAATGTAGGCTTTGTGCTGTTATAGTCAATTGAGCGGCAAACTGGTAGCCTTGGAGGTTCACATTTGTAATGAGTGAAAGGCAGCGCCTCGATCATACATAGCCGGAACGTGACTCACTGATGACGTTTTATTTACGAATATTTCAACCTCTGCACCTTCAACTTTAGAATAACTATGCTTAGGATACTGTCTACTTGTATTTGTTGATCACACTTATATCTTCACGAAGTAAGTCCCCATCCACAGATGTAAAGAAAAGCGATGGCGGAAAATAAGGTCACGTAGTCACTATGTAGGTACGTTGATACGGATAGTGAGCAGATGAGTAAAATAAAATACAAACATATAGTTATGTCTTCTAAGATATTTTTATTTTATCTACCAAGGTAGGCAATTTCAAATCAGAGAACAATACAACTCGTTAGAAGAACTAACAATTAGAAGTAACAATCCCATTAAAACAAAGTTTGAAACTTCATTGCGTACGATTGCATTTTTCCCACGACCGGTCCGATTAGATTTACCGATATCACTATAAAAATTAACGCTGCACTCTATTGCAGCGTTATTTATTTGAAACAAACGTTCCATTTTCAAATCTTTAATCTTGTTATGATTGGCTTCAAAATGCAGTTCCGGTACAACTTAAAATCATGCTAAGCCACAGAGTAGGCGCGTCTCGTATACTTGGGATCTAAATAGAGCAGTAAGTCAATCTCCGGTGCAGTGCAGAGGGGTATCCGTATATCCTTCAAAGGTTTCAGGTTCGCCTTGCTAAGAGGCACTCGACACAATTGATCGGCAGCCACCGTGTCGGCGGCCGGTCGACATTGCTCTCGTCCCGTTTGATGCAACCTTTATTGACGCATAACTGTTTGATATGCTTGCATTTTTAACGTGGGCTCTAGTTATTGTTCATTCGTTTATGTTATGAGTAATGTGGAACGAATGTCCTTAAAGAGGCCTTAATCATTTCTGAACTCATCCAAGACTTTTGCAGTCAGTTAGTTTGTCCACCCCAAAAATGTCCTTTAGATTATCAACTTAATCAACCAATATATTAAATATCCTACATTTCCTCATATCACGACGAAAAATTAAATTAACAACAAACTAAGGCATTATTTTGTAAGGTTTAATCTGTAAATACGAAGGTCCATCATCAAACTATGTGATATTTTCTCTTAATTATTCGTACATTATTTTGCAACATTAAATGTCAATGATGTCGTAACTCCTTCCATATTACATACACGAATATCTAACTAATCGATAATATGTGCGTAATCGATTAACACAGCTTTCTCCAATGAGAAAAGTAGTTAATTGGTATGACCCGCGTTGATTGAAAGCCTCGTATCTCGATATCCAACAGTTACAAAGCTCAGTCATCCGAGGCAGTAGACATGGGAAATGAATGCGATCCCCGATGAAACCCATTACCTATGATATACATGAGGAAATGTGGGAAAGTACGTATAGGGAGGAGTAACTGTACTAACTAGTACAGATAACCTCGGAAAAGCAACCCCGACCTTATCTCATAAATGAACTTAATGCGTTGTCTACTCGATTTAAAAATGAATCTAGTTTCTTACGTATTCCAGCCTTCTTTTAAGTTTTGTTTTATTTAATATAGACTTTTTCTCCATAAACAAAGCCAACCACTCGCGTTTCCAATATAGCGTTTCAAAGTACATTTAACAGCCATAGAGATGAATGTAGATCTAATAACGTTTCACATAATATTAAGCGTGATATTGCTCTCATCATGATGGCGGATATTGGTTTATAGAGATTTTCCGTAACCGCAATAAGCTACAAAATCAATGGAGCCATTCGCTTTGGTCGCTCCTTTGCGAGTTAGGCTATTCAGTAGAACCCAATGATTTGTTACTATGCGGGACAATTACGTCCAACGCGCGTAACTATGTGTTACCTGCATATGTCGGTGTTCTCTCGCGAATCGTTTCATGCGACACTAACAATATTGTGTCGTTTCATAGCGCAATTCTATGAATGTAAATCGTGGGCCCATCATTTTCTGCGCAAAATACCGTCATTTCACATCCGGAATTAGTCAACATTTCAAACCCGTCAATTACTCACTTTTATTGCAAATTCATTCAACTTTAAAGCTTAAATATTTGTGCCATTGGCTAGCCAAAAACTGCTTCCTCTGTCGATTAAATGACTAAATTGTACTCGTATGATCGTGTTTCCGGTTACGATTTGCGAAAAAGGCGGGCTATAAAACGCGGAGTTTATGTTTACAGTTTTAGGCAAAAGCGTACAATATACTCGTATACAGAGTGATTGCATTTAGCTGCAGTAACATAACTAGCTAAGTGGGTCAAACACATTGCATCGTGTTGCGGGCGCGGCGCGGTGAAGCGTGGCCACGCCGCGGTCTTCGCGATACCTCGTCAAACTCGCACGCTCTATTTATGCCTATTTACTTTTTTATCTTGTACGTTAATGGGCGGAAATTGAATGAAAAATAGATCGATTTTTCTCCTCGTTTTATTTGCACTATCTTTGAACTTTTAGCCTTGCTTGCTCGTGGACTCTAAGATATTATACCAATTTTTCTGTCAGAAAAAACTTAATGAGTCGCATTAAGAGAAATTATGCAATTACTAAAGTTATAACCGGAAGAGTGTTACATTGCGCCCGTTCATTAAAAACAGTTTGATCGCGGATAGTTACAGAAGTTGACGACTTAAGATGTCTGCAACAACATAATTTTTTTTTAACATAGGTCCTTCTATCAATCTGCCTAGCCTTTTCCCAACCTAGTTGCGGTAGGCTTCTAGTCTAACCGGATGCTGCTGAATACCAGCATTTTATATGGAGCGACTGCCAATCTGACCTCAACAACCCAGTTACTGGGTAACACGTACCCCTTGGTAAGACTGGTTGTCAGACTTTTGGGCTTCTGAATACCAGATCTATAAATGACAATCGGGCCCAATGGTATATTTTCTGAGACAGCGAACGGTCTCAATATGTAATGGATGATCACCCACCGACGTACCAACCGCAGCAAGCGTAGCTTAACCTTCGATCGACCAGTGCGGCTGTTATTACTTAGCCACGAGCACCTCTACATTTTTCTTGGACTACTTTAAATCGAACCGTTAACTTGGTTGTTATCTACGACATTGGAACTTTATCAAGAAAAATTGCAAGAATTTCGTTAATGCCATTTTCTATAAATTCCCATTTTACAATCATAGTAAACGTTTTATTCTATAAAACTTCAGTAAACGTTTTGAAATATCGTACAATTTTATCTCAGCATAGTAACTCAGTTCGTTTTAAATTATGTACATAGACTAGTTGTGGCTTCATGTGTAAATCCTTATACAAAGCAGTGAGCTTTCTTAACTTAAGCTTCTTTTGACGTCCATTATGTAGAGCTCCAGCTTAAGAAAGGACTTCAGGGCACGTCAACAAACCGACACATACGAAAACAGTCTAAATGTACGTACATTAATACAAGGAGCTTCTCGCTAAGCACTTAAACATAACTCTCAACTTAATTTCTATTCAATTTAGGAAACGCAAACATAGACCCAGTAAATAATGTTATGAACACTGAATTTCTAACGAAGTTAAATACTGCTTTCCAATTTCTTCAAACACAATTAAATACTTCGCTACGAATTGTTCCGTAAATTCTACAATCTCTAATTCAATCTCCCATTCGACAAGTTTCATAGGCTAGTTAGACACACCTGTTGAATCACTAATTCCAAATTAGTAATCACTTTAGGCTGGTTCAACTTCACAATGAGGACGCACTCAACTTCTGCTTGAGAAAACAATTCAATCCCTTACGAGTTCCGGAGTTATTCGGCGTGCACGATCTATAGACCGTCAAACAACAGTGCGGTTACTTTATTACCTAACGTAAATTTTTCGTCAAATTATTTCCCGGCACTCAAATAGTTTCAGCACACAAAAGCACACAGTATAAACACAATTTTGTATGTCTTTATGGCGAACTGAATAGCTTTCACCGAAAGCCCTTTGAAAGGAGAAAGCCTTCACTTAATACCTGTCCATGTTCACGTTTACACAAAATTTCTAATCTTATTACATTTTGTATTCTTTGCATAAATATACGCTAAGTAATTTGTAGAGTCAACATGTTTCTTTGTAAATAAACTTCGAATTTCTCCTTGACTTTAAACTTATGTCATTAAAATCTTGCTTTGTCTTTGTTTTCAGGATGGGAGTTGAAAGGATTACACTGTTACAAATTCTTCAACATCAGACATTCATGGGAGAAAGCTGCAGAACTATGTCGAAGGTAATTAATTAAATTTATCAAATGAAAGATTGTTTGAAAGCTTTCTGCTGATCAAGTTTCTAGTTCTAACAAAAAAATTCTTTTCAGGTATGGCAGCGAACTCATGGTTGTAGATAATTATTCAGAAAACAACATGACTGCCAACATGGTGCCAGCCAGTCCCAGTAACAACCACTACTGGCTCGGACTCGCGACGGTCGACGACCTAAGAACGAATACACTCGAATCAGCTGCCGGTGCTCTAGTCTCGCAGTATGCCGGTTTCTGGGACCTGCGACAGCCAAACCCAAAGGCAGGAGAATGTGTCGATGTCCACGTCACATCCGACAGCCAGTCGTGGGAGCTGACTACCTGTGAAACCCTTCTGCCGTTCATGTGCCGAGCTACCGCCTGCCCTGCCGGTAAGCAACATCAACTGGCAATTGTTTATCAATCAACTTTGCTTGCTCAATTACAAGCGTAGTTATACAATGTTAAGGTTACAGAAAACAATACTCACACAATTTAAATTTGTTTTAGGAACCTTCCATTGTTCTAATGGAAAATGCATCAACGCAGCCTTCAAATGCGACAAGCAAGACGATTGTGGTGATGCTTCCGACGAAATGGACTGTGCTTCCGACTGTCACTTCTACATGGCCAGCAGTGGAGATGTAGTCGAGAGTCCAAACTATCCTCACAAATACCCTCCTTTCAGCGATTGCAAATGGACTCTCGAGGGGCCACAAGGTCAAAATATCGTCTTACAGTTCCAAGATTTTGAAACTGAAAAGTCTTTCGACACTGTTCAAATTCTGGTTGGTGGCAGGACCGAAGATAAATCTGTGAATTTAGCGACACTTTCTGGAAAGCAAGATTTATCTAACAAAATTTACGTTTCCGCTTCGAACTTCATGATCATCAAATTCAGTACAGATGGTTCAGTAGAAAGAAAAGGTTTCCGCGCGGCTTGGAAAACCGAATCATCTAACTGCGGAGGCATGCTTAGAGCCACGCCTCAAGGTCAAGTACTAACCTCGCCTGGTTATCCAAATGGTTACCCTGGTGGCTTAGAATGCGTTTACGTTATTGAAGCTCAACCAGGTAGAATAGTGTCATTAGAGGTCGAGGATCTCGAATTAGGAATGAACAGGGATTATATTGTTATTAAGGATGGTAACACTCCATCTAGCCCTGTGTTGGCCAGGTTGACTGGACCAGGCGAAGAAAATCAAAAGGTTGTAGTATCGACGACGAACCATCTTTACATGTACTTCCGAACGAGTCTTGGCGATTCCAAGAAAGGATTCAACATGAGATATTCTCAAGGCTGCAAAGCAACAATTATTGCAGCAAATGGTACCGTTACATCACCTGCTTACAGTCTTGCAAATTACCCGAATAACCAAGAATGTTTATTTAGAATAAAGAACCCTAACGGTGGTCCACTGTCGTTAAAATTCGATGAATTTAGCATTCACCCATCCGACGTAGTGCAAGTTTTTGACGGAACCAGCACAAGTGGTTTAAGATTGCATTCTGACAATGGATTTACTGTAAAACCAAGAATTACACTGACTGCATCCAGTGGCGAACTGTTGGTACGATTTATGTCTGATGCTTTGCATAATGGAATAGGTTGGAAGGCGACGTTCTCGGCAGGTAAGTTTCACGCTACGACGACGAAAACAATTGCGGAACAAATAGACGTGTATTCAATTATTTTTATCTTACATTTTATTTTTCAGATTGCCCGACTCTTACATCCGGTCTTGGTGCTTTAGCGTCAAACAGAGATACCGCCTTTGGGACAGTTATAACATTCTCATGTCCGATTGGTCAAGAATTCGCCACAGGGAAATCTCGTATCACAACAAAATGTTTAGACGGAGGAAAATGGTCAACTACTTACATTCCTAGCTGTCAAGGCAAGTAACAAACGAGGAATGGTGGCATTGCACAATGCAGTATTACTTTAGGTTATATAGGGGTACTTATTTGATTTTATTGTTACTTTACAGAGGTATATTGCGGTCCGGTGCCACAAATCGATAATGGATTTTCAATCGGCTCTACAAACGTGACTTATCGAGGTGTTGCTACTTACCAATGTTATGCTGGTTTTGCTTTCCCAACTGGACAACCTATCGAAAGAATCTCGTGCTTATCTGATGGGCGTTGGGAGAGAACACCTACATGTTTAGGTAAGTTTACAAGATAGTATTTACTTTTTCACTAAAATTTCCCACTAGTTACGACTAGACCAAACTTATCAGTAGACAGAATATAAAGATGAGATCTTTGAACGAAATTAATAAATTAAAATAATTACTAATAAAAGAAAATGTTATTTTATTTATGCTTTCTTTTTCTGCAGCATCACAATGCGTTGCACTTCCGGACTCCCCTCACGCCAACGTTACAATCTTGAACGGTGGTGGCCGAAGCTACGGTACTATTGTCCGTTACGAATGTGAACCTGGCTACGTAAGATCTGGACAGCCAGTACTACTGTGTATGAGTAACGGAACTTGGTCAGGAGATGTGCCAACATGCTCAAAGGCATTATGCCCGAAATTCCCAGAAATCAAAAATGGGTTCATCGTTGACCAGACTAGGATTTACATGTTCGGTGATGAAGCTCGTGTCCAATGTTTCAAGGGTAAATAACAAAACAGTTTCGTAATAAAAATTTATGCACTTATGATCCTGTGTTCCTTTGGGTATTTATTTGTGTGCACTATTAAATATTTTAGGATACAAACTAAACGGACCTAGCGTGCTCAAGTGTGGACCTAACCAAGAATTTGACAACCCACCGACTTGCGAAGATATCAACGAGTGCGCCAACAGCCAATGTGACACGGCCTCGACTGAATGTAAGAACACCCAGGGTGGTTTCTTTTGCCCCTGCAAAACTGGTTTCGCACCAAGCTTAGACTGCAGACCTGTTGGCGATTTGGGACTAATCAATGGAGCTATTCCTGATGAGTCCATCATAACTTCTGCTCCAGAACCTGGATATGCCAAAGGAGTAAGAATTTTTTAGCTCACTTTTATTAAGACCTCAATAATTTATTTTACCAACAAATATTAATATGTATTTTTTTTTTCGCTACAGATGGTACGTTTAAACAATGGAGGCGGGTGGTGTGGTAACAACTTAGAGGCTGGAGCTAACTGGATCCTCATAGACCTGAGAGCACCTACAATCATCAGAGGATTCAGAACTATGAGCGTCATGCGCGCTGATGGCAACATTGCGTTCACTTCTGCTATCAGAATTCAATATACCAATGACTTGACTGACGTCTTCAAGGATTACACGAACCCCGACGGCACTGCTGTAGAATTCCGTATATTGGAGCCTACTCTATCTGTCCTTAACTTGCCTATGCCAATTGAAGCGCAATACGTCAAATTCAAGATCCAAGATTATGTTGGCGCACCTTGTCTGAAGGTTGAAATTATGGGATGTGCTAGATTAGATTGCACTGACATTAACGAGTGCAATGAAAATAATGGAGGATGTGAACAGAAATGTCTTAACACGTAAGTATTTCTTTAACAAATTTAATTTACTTAAAACATTTAAGATATCTAACGGATTTGCTTTTCTTTTAGACCCGGAAACTTCTCATGCGCCTGTAACATCGGCTACGAGCTTTATTCTTCAAACGGTACAGCTGGATTTGCGATTGAAAAGTCAGAATCTGGTGAAAGGGATGGAGACACATACCAAAGGAACAAGTCTTGCGTACCAGTCATGTGCCCACCACTTGGACCCCCAGAAAACGGAAAACTGCTGTCCACGAAGGATGCTTACCACTTTGGAGACATTGTTCAGTTCCAATGTGAATTCGGATTTGTAATGTCTGGATTCTCTTCACTTCTTTGTACATCTAGTGGAACCTGGAACGGAACTGCACCTTTATGTCAATGTAAGTACAAAATATTATAAAGTTCGTTGGGTCAAGGCGGATCATTATTTTAATAAAACCAATTCAATCATTTAACTATTGAAATATTTTGTTGATACTTAATTTACTATTAATATTCCTCTTTTTTATTGTTAACAACGCTAGTTTTAAAATTTACCAAATTGTCTCACTGTGTATCTATGAAGAACGTGGTTGATTTCACATTAGTGTCATTTCTGTATCCTACCTTTTTGTAATTCATAATGTGTAATTTTTTATTTTCCTCAATGAATAAAATAAAATAAAAATAATGTTTTCAGATGCTCGTTGTGTTACATTGTCTGACGATAAAAACGACGGCTTAAAGGTGATCAGAGATGATCCTGAAAGCGTGCTGGTTCCATACAGGGACAATGTTACGATTACATGCACCTCACCCGGAAGACAGTTGAGAAACACTGTATCCTCGTCCTTCAGACAGTGCGTTTATGATCCTAAACCGGTGAGTCTCATGAATTCAAGATTTTCTACAACTACTTTCTTATGTTTTATTTTTCTTTTATTTAATTATTTTGACATCAATCTAATGCAATTTTTTAGGGTCTACCCGATTACTGGTTTTCTGGCGCTCAACCTCAATGTCCCAGAAAGGACTGTGGTGTCCCAATGCCTACACCTGGCGCTGAGTACGGTCAATACGTTGACACGAAATACCAAAGCTCTTTCTTCTTTGGATGTCAAAACACTTTCAAGCTCGCTGGACAAACAAACAAACACGACAACGTGGTCAGATGCCAAGCTAACGGTATTTGGGACTTTGGAGACTTGAGATGCGAAGGACCAGTGTGTGAAGACCCAGGCAGACCAGCTGACGGTTATCAAATCGCAAGAAGCTATGAGCAAGGATCCGAAGTTCTATTTGGTTGTTCGAGACCTGGATACATTTTAATCAACCCCAGACCAATTACGTGTATACGTGAACCTGAATGCAAAGTCATCAGACCTCTTGGACTGGCATCTGGTAGAATACCAGACTCTGCTATCAACGCAACATCAGAAAGACCTAACTATGAAGCCAGAAACATCAGGCTCAATTCGGTGACAGGATGGTGTGGCAAACAAGAAGCCTTTACCTATGTAAGCGTTGACTTAGGCAAAGTGTACAGAGTCAAAGCTATACTAGTTAAGGGTGTCGTTACATCTGACATTGTAGGCAGACCCACAGAAATACGATTCTTCTACAAGCAAGCTGAAAATGAGAACTACGTAGTTTACTTCCCTAATTTCAACCTAACAATGAGAGATCCTGGAAACTATGGTGAACTGGCGATGATCACCTTGCCTAAGTTCGTACAAGCAAGATTCGTTATTTTGGGAATTGTGAGCTTCATGGACAACGCTTGTCTTAAATTCGAGCTGATGGGTTGTGATGAGCCAGCTGCAGATCCTTTATTAGGTTATGATTATGGATACTCTCCCTGCGTTGGTTAGTATATTTGTTTTTTTTATAGGTACCTGTGTGTTTTGACTCGTCTGAAAACGAATACAACTAAAAAATAAATACTCCTTACAGATAACGAGCCACCGGTATTCCAAAACTGTCCTCAACAACCAATTGTTGTGCAAACTGATGTCAACGGTGGCCTTTTACCAGTCAACTTCACTGAGCCTACAGCGACTGACAACTCCGGTGCTATTGCTAGATTAGAAGTCACGCCACAGCACTTCAGAACACCTCTCCAAGTATTCCACAACATGGTCGTACGATACGTGGCGTTCGATTTCGATGGAAACGTAGCCATTTGCGAAGTGAATATAACAGTACCAGATTACACTCCTCCAAAACTCAGTTGCCCACAAAGTTACGTTATTGAACTAGTGGATAAACAGGACAGTTACGCCGTCAATTTCAATGACACCAGGAGAAGAATAAACGCAACAGATGCCTCAGGCGAAGTATTTCTCAAATTCATTCCGGAAAGAGCCGTCATTCCCATACGCGGCTATGAAAATGTTACTGTTATCGCTTCTGACAAATATGGAAACAGAGCTCAATGCAACTTCCAAGTAAGGATATTTTTCTACTGAATTTTATTTATGTAAATATTGGTACTTACATGAAAAAAACTTTATTTAATATTTTACTTTTATTCTAGGTATCTGTGCAAGCCACCCCTTGTGTTGACTGGGAACTTATGCCGCCAGCTCATGGTGCAATGAACTGCCTGCCTGGTGATAGGGGAATCCAATGCATTGCCACATGCAGTCCTGGCTTCAGATTCACTGATGGAGAACCAGTCAAAACTTTTGTTTGTGAAACTAAGCGTCAATGGGTACCAACATCTGTTGTGCCTGATTGTGTTTCAGAAAGTATGTAAATCATTCGAGAATTACCTAAAATAGTTTTTGCTAAACATAATAATGTTTTATTAACTACGTCATATCTTTATTACAGATACCCAGCAAGCCGCCTACCACGTTGTTTCTACCGTTCAATATCGTGCTCTTGGAGCAGTTTCTAACGCTTGCTTACCGCAATACAAAGACTTGATCGCCCAATACGACAACGTACTCAACGAAAGACTTACCCAACGTTGTTCAGCGGTAAACGTCAACATTAACGTAACATTTGTGAATGTTTTACCGACACTTCTTGACGAAAATGTAGTCAAAATGGACTTCGTGTTAGCTATCACACCTGCCATTCGACAAACGCAGCTTTACGACCTGTGCGGTTCAACATTGAACCTTATATTTGATTTGTCTGTACCATACGCTAGTGCCTTAATTGAACCGGTACTTAATGTATCGTCTATTGGCAATCAATGTCCACCGTTGAGAGCGATCAGAAGTTCCATTACTAAAGGATTCACTTGCAGCGTCGGTGAGGTATTGAATATGGATACAAATGATGTCCCAAGATGCTGTAAGTATTTCTACTTGCACTTTTGTACAATTTGTGTTTTTTTGCCGTTTGTACTATTATAGAAAATAACTCTTTTTTTATTTAAATTTCAGTACATTGTCCTGCTGGAACCTTTGCTGAAGAGAAACAAAAGACCTGTACAATGTGCCCACGAGGTTTCTTCCAAAACCAAGCTCGTCAAGGTTCATGCCTTAAGTGTCCTCAAGGAACTTTTACTAGAGAAGATGGCTCCAAGGATATAAATGATTGTATACCTGTATGTGGATATGGAACATACTCGCCAACTGGATTAGTTCCTTGCTTGGAATGTCCTAGAAATAGCTACACAAGCGAACCACCACTAGGAGGATTTAAGGATTGTCAAGCCTGTCCAGTAAACACATTCACCTACCAACCAGCTGCACCTGGAAGAGACAGGTGCAGGGCTAAATGCGCACCAGGAACTTACTCTCCAACAGGATTAGCTCCGTGCTCTCAATGTCCCAGAAACTTCTACCAAAACCTTGTCGGGCAAACGTTGTGTATGGAATGTCCTACCAATATGAAAACTGTAGGAACTGGAACAACAGGCTTAGAAGAATGTCTGCCGGTAGAATGCTCTAACAGCGCTTGCCAACATGGCGGTCTATGTGTACCTAAAGGTCATGGAGTTCAATGCTACTGTCCCGCTGGTTTCTCAGGACGCAGATGTGAAGTAGACATTGACGAGTGCGCAAGTCAGCCATGTTACAACGGCGGTACTTGTACTGATCTTCCACAAGGATACCGCTGCTCTTGCCCTACAGGATATGGAGGCATCAACTGTCAAGAAGAGAGATCTGATTGTAGAAATGACACCTGCCCTGAAAGAGCTATGTGCAAAGATGAACCAGGATTTGATAATTACACTTGTCTTTGTAGATCGGGATACACGGGCATTGATTGTGACATCACGGTACGTATTTGAAATTATTTTGGATAATGTATCAACTTCATTCATAAATAAAGCGAATCTCTGAAAAATCAATAGCCCAGAAATGTTATTAACAATTCTTGTCTTTTTCCAGATTGATCCATGCTCGGCTAACGGAAACCCTTGCACAAATGGCGCAAGTTGTATTGCACTCCAACAAGGCCGATACAAATGCGAATGCTTGCCAGGCTGGGAGGGACAACTTTGCGAAATCAACACTGACGACTGTATCGAAAAGCCTTGTCTCCTCGGCGCACCTTGTACAGATTTAGTTAACGACTTTAGTTGTGGATGTCCTCCAGGCTTTACAGGAAAACGTTGCCATGAGAAGATAGACCTCTGCTCAAATGAACCTTGCAAACATGGAATATGTGTTGATAAACTCTTTATTCATCAATGCATCTGCGATCCTGGATGGAGTGGTCCTTCTTGTGATATCAATATAAACGAATGTGTAAAATCTCCTTGTGAAAATGGTGGGCAATGTATTGATGGCATTGACGATTTCAACTGCATTTGCGAAGCTGGTTATACAGGCAAGACTTGTCAGCATACCATCGATGACTGTGCTTCTAACCCATGCCAGAACGGTGCATCGTGCGTTGACCAAATAGACGGATTTATCTGCAAATGCCGTCCAGGATACATAGGACTACAGTGTGAGACAGCGATTGATGAATGTCTGAACGAACCTTGCAACGCCGTGGGTACAGAGCGGTGTATTGATCTTGATAACAAATACCAGTGCGTCTGTCGTGAAGGCTTTATGGGAGAGACATGTGAAACTAACATTGATGACTGTGCTTCGGACCCATGTTTCAACGGCGGATCGTGCAAAGATGATATAGGTGACTACAAGTGCGCCTGTCAACCTGGATGGACCGGCAAACGTTGTGAGAATGACATTGGCAACTGCATGAACATGCCTTGTCAAAACCATGCTAAATGCATCGATCTCTTCCAAGACTTCTTCTGCGTGTAAGTACTTAGTCATATTTAATTAAAAATCATACTTCTTATATTACAAGAATAAAAAACTGTACTTATTTCACAATATGAATTGTAAAATGATTATTCCGGAAATATTTCAGATGCCCAAGTGGTACCGATGGCAAACAATGTGAAACGGCTCCAGAAAGGTGTATCGGCAGCCCATGCATGCACGGTGGAAAATGTCAAGATTTCGGTTCTGGCCTCAACTGCACATGTTCTCTGGACTACACCGGAATCGGTTGCCAATACGAGTTCGACGCATGTGACGCTGGTCTCTGCCAGAACGGAGCTACTTGCGTAGACGAGGGCGAAGGTTACAACTGTATTTGCGCTCCAGGTTTCCAAGGAAAGAACTGTGATGAAGACATTGTCGATTGCAAGGAGAATTCTTGCCCACCTTCCGCGACATGCATTGATTTACCAGGCCGCTTCTACTGCCAGTGCCCATTCAATCTTACCGGCGACGATTGCAGAAAAAGTAAGATTTTTTTTAAATACCATTTACTTGACGGAACCAATATCAACTTCACTTTACTATGTACTAAATATCAAATTATTTTCATTCCAGCAATCAGTGTAGATTACGACCTCTACTTCAGTGACCCGATGCGGTCAAGTGCGGCTCAAGTGGTGCCATTCGATACAGCATCGGCTGATAGTTTGACTATAGCGATGTGGGTACAATACACGCAACAAGACGAAGGAGGAGTGTTCTTTACTGCATACAGCGTTAGGTACGTAACATACTGACACTCAACAGAAATCAATCACATATATAGGTACTTTTCCTGTATATTTACTGACTTATTTTGCAATTTCAGTAACTCCCACATTGCTCTTAATAGAAAGCAAATAATTCAAGCCCACTCAAACGGCGTGCAAGTTTCTCTGTTCCCGGAACTTCAAGATGTTTACCTCAGTTTCGGTGAATTCGCTACGGTAAATGACGGACAGTGGCACCATGTTGCTTTAGTCTGGGATGGTAACAACGGTGGTGAATTGACACTCGTCACTGAAGGTTTGATCGCAAGCAAGATTGAAGGTTACGGTAGCGGACGAACACTACCACAATAGTAAGATATTTTTATTGTAAAAGTTAGAACTTGAATATTTTAAAGTTCAATTAATTAACATTATCTTTTATTTTCAGTGTTTGGGTAACACTTGGCAAGCCTCAATCTGACAATCCAAAGGCTTATACGGAAGCTGGATTCCAGGGTCACCTGACTAAAGTACAAATATGGAACCGTGCTCTCGATTTCTCAAATGAAATCCAGAAACAAGTGCGTGACTGCAGAACTGAACCTGTTCTGTACAGCGGCTTGGGTCTGACTTGGGCTGGATATGACGACTTAGTTGGAGGAGTCGAGAGAATAGTGCCATCTCATTGTGGCCAAAGAGTTTGTCCTAACGGTTATTCCGGTTCTAAATGCCAGCAATTGCAAGTAGACAAGGAACCACCACGGGTAGATCGTTGCCCAGGTGATCTTTGGGTGATTGCAAAGAATGGATCTTCTGTTGTCAGCTGGGATGTACCCGTGTTCAGTGATAACGTTGGAGTTGCTAAAGTTGTGGAGAAGTCTGGTCATAGACCTGGACAGAACCTTGCTTGGGGAGCTTATGATATTGCTTATATCGCGTATGATGCTGCTGGCAATGCAGCTACTTGCACTTTCAAGGTTACTGTTCTTGGTGAGTTTTCAAGATCTCCTGAATCTAGTTATTTTATTTTCTTTTTAAAGGATAACTAGTCATAATAAATTCGTTCTTCAGCTGAATTCTGTCCACCACTGCCTGATCCGCTTGGTGGTTACCAATCCTGCCGCGACTGGGGTGCCGGTGGTCAGTTCAAGGTGTGCGAGATTGCCTGCCGGGACGGTCTTAGGTTCTCGCAACCTGTGCCACCATTCTACACATGTGGTGCTGAAGGATTCTGGCGACCAACTGCTGATCCTACCCTACCATTGGTTTATCCTGCTTGCTCACGTAAGAAATTTTATAAATATATTATTATTTTTCTATTTGTTTTAATTATGGTTTAATAACATATTTCTTATTTGTACAGCGGCCTCACCAGCTCAGCGTGTCTTCAAGATATCGATGTTGTTCCCAAGTTCAGTACTTTGCAATGATGCTGGTCAAGGTGTACTTCGTCAGAAGGTTCGCAGCGCTATCAACCAACTTAACAGGGACTGGAACTTCTGTTCTTACGCTGTTGACGGTACGTACCTACTCAGAAAACATAACTGTAATCTGCTCTTAAACAGCAGCTTCTGGCAACTATCCAAATCACTGAAGGTTTGCCTTGAACTACTTCACCATCATTATAAGTTGCAGTAAGTTTTCTAATCTGAAACTTTAACGCAGGAACCCGCGAGTGCAAGGAACTGGACATCAATGTAAAGTGCGACCACCGCGCGAACAATAGACAGACGAGACAAGTATCCACCCCTCCCGCCGTACCTGCTGAAGATACCTACGTACTGGACGCCATTATACCCGTCGAAGAGTAAGTTCAACTCCATTACTATTTTGAATAACCTATTGTAACCTGTGCCATTGAAGAAACGAAGTAACAAAATAGCAACGTCTATCATTCTCTCTCATCATCTGTCTAGCCTTTTCCCAAATATTTTGGGGTTGGCTATCAGTGTAACCGGATGCAGCTCCAGGGGTGCGGGTTGTTCGAAAGAGATACCGTGGCCCCTGCCACACAGGCTATTGAGGGAACACGGGTGGGTTTTAGTCAGTAAAAGTCTGACACGCAAAAAAAAACCGGATGCAGCTGAATACCGGTATTTTACATGGAATGACTGCCGATCTGACGTCCACCACCCAATTACAGTTACTGGGTTATACGATACCCCCTGGGTAAGACTGGTTGTCAGACTTTCGGACTTCTAACTACCCGTAACTGTCAAAAGTCTACAAATGACCGCCGGGATCAACAGTTTCATGTGCTGTCCGAGGCATCGAGGGGTCTTGGTTTGTAATAGATGGTCACTTAATCATTATCTCTCACTCGCACATTATACTGAGTGAATGAAAGGGCAAGATAAGCTCATGTGTTTGGCCGCCAGTTTCAATTCGTTTCATTAATGGCACGGGTTTTGCAAAGTAGGAGTCGATAAAAGGTGACGGCGTAGTTACAAAAATATTACGCAAAATTTGTAATGTAAAAAAATCTCATCTATGTAGTGCACATAAAAGCATGTGTTTATATAACACGATACAGGAAGCACTTTGGTATCGTAGCAAAATTTTGACGTTTCCATTCCCAAACTGCACTTTTAGGCTTCATACAAAGAAAGCATGATGTTCTTCTATCACAATTGCATGTGTTTTTGTGGCACTTAGGACTCGAAGCAGTAGGGAGGGTCGTCAGGCTGGCGATACGTACAACATTGAGATCTCTTTCCCGTCTGTCAAGTAAGTTGGTTGCATGGTTTGGAGTAGCACTTAAGCACTTGTTGTAACATAAAATAAAGGTTTAATTTGCTTGAATAAAATAGTTACACTACCCGGGCATTAATATGACACATCAATCTTTTAAAAAACCCTGTTTTGTCACAGCTATATTACTGACAGAAAAGGCTTTGAAGTTGAACTTTTTCTTAAACTACTTAGATGTGTCATATTTAGGGGCAAATACTGTAAAATAGGTAGGTATGTTGCTGATTGACATAATGAATTTCAATAATTATATAAACACCTAATCATAATGATATTAAATAATGAATGTTTAAAACTCGCAGCGACCCAGTGATCCACAATGGTAACAATGAACGTTCCACTGTGCAAAAATTATTGGAGAAACTGATTCTCGAAGACGAACAATTCGACGTGAGGAACATTCTTCCTAACACTGTTCCGGATCCAGCCAGTTTGGAATTAGTTTCGGACTACGCCTGCCCTACTGGACAAGTTGTGATGGCTCCTGATTGTGGTAACTAGAAATCCTTACTTTATACTGTCAGTAACGAAAGTCGGTTTCAGTTTTTTAAACCATATTTGAGAAAAAAAATATACGAAAATAATGTAGGCACTAACTTATTATTTAAATACTAAACAGAAATTCAGGACAGCAGTAAAAATAAAAACTATGGCCTGGGTTTATCAGGTAAAATTGATGCTAATTGATAGGTACCTATTTGGCAAAATAATTATTGCTATCCGACTTCCGTTGCTGACCATACTCATAAGAATAGGGCGAGCGATACCAAAAAGGGTTACTAACCACCAATTTTCATTTTACAGTGGCTTGTGCTGTTGGTACTTTCCTTGATGCTGCCAGCGACACCTGCAAACCTTGTCCTCAAGGCACATACCAATCTGAAGCAGGACAGGTGCAGTGCACTGCATGTCCCGCCATTGCTGGACAATCTGGTGTCACACAATCTACTGGAGCCCGAAGTGCTGCTGACTGCAAAGGTAAAGATTTTTGAAGCTTTGGAACCTGTACCTAATTCTCGAAGGCAAACGTAGTGACCCATATTTTTCCTATGTGTATGTTCCATCCCATGTTCCACGCCATTTTTCTAATATGGTGGCGCGAGCGGCAAAGATACGAGGTGGCAAGGTAGAAATTCGAAAAGAACACCTCAAAATCTATAAAACCACCCATTTCCAAAACTCCCGGAAAATTTTCCGGGTAAAACTACCAGATGACTGTACAGTCAGCGTCAAAAATATCGGGACTATTCAAAATGATCTCAACAACTAAGAAAATTAAACTTTATCTCAATGGAATAAAGTTCTCGTCAGAATTAAAATTGTCGTTTACTGATTTCATTCTGAAACATTCCTTGTGCCATTGAGTTAATATTTAATTTTCATAGTTGTTTCGATCACTTTGAACAGTCTGTTCCTCCAGATATTATTGACGCTGACTGTACTAATAATGTACGAGGATGTCATATTGCCATTCTTCATCTTAGCGTGTCAATGGCAATCGAAATAGAGTGAGCCCAATAATTTGGCTACGAGCCTCTTCAAAGGCCCAAATCCAGACTTCGGACTCCTACTGCTACTAAGAAGTTCCTGACGGAACATTTTGCCAAGTTTTTATTTGCTTTTGGTCATCATCATCAGCCGATAATGTTCCCACTGCTGGGACACAGGCCTCCTGTCGGTGAGAGGGATTGGGCTATAATCCACCACGCGGGCCCAGTGAGGGTTGGTAGATGTCACATGTCTTCGAATTTTTGGTTCTAGGACATGCCGGTTTCCTCACGATGTTTTCCTTCACCGTTTTGAGAGCAGTGGTGATGAAATAATTTACACAAAATAAAGCGCTTGTCATGGGTTCGAACTCACGACCTACAACTCGTAAGTCGCGGCCGTTACCACTTGGCCACCACTGCTCTACCTGGGTGCCTACATATCATTTTATGCGACATATTAGGCGAAAATTAACTTATTTTCTTTACTTGGGCATGGAATTCAGGATCCATACTCAAAGCAGTAAAACTTGCGCTCACTAGATCAACGACTAAATATTTTATACGATAGAATTCATTTTGGTTCTAACACCTATATTTCATTTTTAGAGAGGTGCGCTGCCGGGAAATACTACGATGCCGAAGCTGATCTTTGCCGTCCTTGCGGTCACGGTTCATACCAACCACGTGAAGGAGCTTTCTCTTGCATGGCCTGCCCTAGGGGACAAACCACTCGAGCTACAGAAGCCGTATCGGCTGCTGAATGCAGAGATGATTGTCCTTCAGGTTAGCACGATTAACAACCGATATTTTTTCCGGAGATGTGAAAAACTTTGACAGATTTGTTATGCTGTTCTTAAAATATTCTTCATTTTATACTAATGTTTTTCTCTTTAGGAGAACAACTAAGCAGTGATGGCGGCTGTGAGCCTTGCCCTCGTGGAACATGGCGCGCCAATGGATCGGGAGCAGCATGTGCGCCATGCCCCCCCGGCACCACGACCCCGCAGTCCGGAGCATCGTCCGCCGATCAATGCTCCCTCCCCGTCTGCCGACCTGGTAACCACCCTTCCGATACAAATAATTCTCGGCCCCAAACTTTCGCATAGTAACGTTCGTAAAATTACAAATTGACTTTGAAACAATCCTCTGTAATGTTTAATACTTCGACAACGGAATTTTGATCTTCTGAACTCAAGGAATCCGCTCGAATCTGATTCTTATTGTTGAATATTGGAGATGAAAATTCTAGATGTTTATTGTAATTGAAATCTTCTTTTATGATAGAAATGTTAAGACATTTTCTTGTAATTTCCAGGCTCATATCTCAACGTCACCTTGAACACATGTGTACAATGCAGGAAAGGAACCTATCAATCAGAGGCACAACAGACAGTCTGTGTTCCATGTCCAATCAACACAAGTACGCGAGGCCCTGGTGCTGTAAGTAAAACATACTTATCCTTAATAACGTCCCAAATATATCTTAAGTGGCTTTTTATCATCGTCGAAACGTTTGGGATGACAATAAAAAATAAGAGCGCTCTTCTGAGATTTTATTCGAGATCAAAGCACATGTCAAATTGCTCAACTTAGGGGTAAAATTGCTAGAAGGTTGTTATGGTTTCCCTTGTGAAATAAATAATCTTCAACGAAATAGAAGATTTTCGACTACTATTTTAAAATTTCCTTGTACTTACGTTACTTGATCATAACTTCCTGCTGGTAACTTTCACATATTTTGCTTTGAATACGTGTGTGAATAAACCTTAATGTTACCTTCACAGACAGCGGAAACAGAATGCACGAACCCATGTGAGATGAGTGGCCCAGAAATGCACTGCGATGTCAATGCTTATTGCCTATTGATACCTGAGACAAGCGAGTTCAAATGCCAGTGCAAGCCGGGCTTCAACGGCACCGGAAAAGTTTGTTTAGGTGAGCAAAACATTTTTATTCAAGAAACCAATATTTAAATCAAACAAGATTCTTCAACAAAGTTAGACCCATAAATTAAGCTTTTATTGGAAAAACCTCATTCGAAACTTGATGCCTGTATAATGGACCGATTTTTTGTACGACAGCTAATTTGTAGGTATTTGTCGTGAAAAGTATTCAGCTGAAATGCCCAAATTTCCCTAAATCTCTCAAAACTCTGAATACTGGAATTGATTTCGAAATCAATTCGGAAAGAATGTTGCCCGCTTCTTGACTTTTTAAGCTCAGTATTCCTGAAAATTATTTATTGAAAGTGTCGAAATGTTACACAAAAGTGTGATTTTCGTTTTGCCCCTAAAAATTGGTATAAAAAATTTTTCTTTCAACACAAACAAGCTTTTCTTGGACCAAAGTACACTCATTCTCGCTTGGTTTAACTCCCACCTACACATAGCCGGTTATACAATACATTTTATTTAAATTTTCTTGCGTACAGTTTTAATGTGACCCCCTTGCGTTGATTGACAATGATATTCATTAAGGTGACACTTGTCCACATTTTTTCCATACAAACTTCGGGAGGGTTTTACTCCACTGTTTGACTATGTACATCAAAAATTAAACATGGTATGGTTTTGTCTCATTATTAATATTGTCTGTACGGAAACAGAATACTAAAATAAAAAGCCATTAAAAAGTTATGAGCCAACAAAGATTCGTTTTTCTTGCTAATTTAACCTAACTTTGGGCGTATTTAAGTAATAAAAGAAGTGTAAAATCTCCAAAACCAAGTCGGTACCGACAAAGTTCAATTATCGATTAGTTCAATAAACTTTATTGGTCATTGATTGAACTTTACTGGTTCTTGATTTATGTAGTGGTTTTTTCACAAAACCCGATCTACCGAAGGACTTTTGTTTGTTAATTTTTTCGCGAATGTTTTGCTATAAATGCTCCTGTATCTCACTCAAAAACGTTGTGCGTGTAGACTAGCGTCTAACTGTTCATCACTGATACTATCTCTGTCGGATACTTAGCCTGGTGAGACAGCGTGATTTTTAGCCAGGCCCACCAGGGAGTTCGAGCCCGCGAAAAGTGTCCCCTTAAGGCGGAGATTTCTTGAAATCGCTCAAAAAAGGTGGTTTTCTAAACCAGTGTATCTCTTTAACCGTAAATAATTTTGAAAGCAAAAAAATATATTTTCAAGTATTTTTTGCATACAGTGATGTAACTCAAAACATAATTAACATACTTTAATGCATCAAAAAAATCATCACCTCTTAATTATCTTAAGGCGGAGATTTCTTGAAATCGCTCAAAAAATGTGGTTTTCTAAACCAGTGTATCTCTTTAACCGTAAATAATTTTGAAAGCAAAAAAATATATTTTCAAGTATTTTTTGCATACAGTGATGTAACTCAAAACATAATTAAACATACTTTAATACATCAAAAAAATCATCACCTCTTAATTATCTTAAGGCGGAGATTTCTTGAAATCGCTCAAAAAGGTGGTTTTCTAAACCAGTGTATCTCTTTAACCGTAAATAATTTTGAAAGCAAAAAAAAATATTTTCAAGTATTTTTTTGCATACAGTGATGTAACTCAAAACATAATTAAACATACTTTAATGCATCAAAAAAATCATCACCTCTTAATTATCTTTAAAACCAGTTTATCCCTTCAATAACAATTATTGTTATAATCTATATATATAAAAGAAAGTCGTGTTAGTTACACTATTTATAACTCAAGAACGGCTGAACCGATTTGGCTGAAAATTGGTGGGGAGGTAGCTTAGAACCAGGAGACGGACATAGGATACTTTTTATTCCGGTATTAGGTAGGGTAGCGTAGGTAGGGTAGGTAGGATAGTGTAGAGTAGGGTAGGGTAGGGTAGGGTAGGGTAGGGTAGGGTAGGGTAGTGTAGTGTAGGGTAGCGTAGGTAGGGTAGGGTAGGATAGTGTAGGGTAGGGTAGGTAGAGTAGGGTAGTGCAGGGTAGGTAGGATAGGGTAACGTAGGGTAGGATAGTGTAGGGTAGGGTAGGATAGTGTAGGGTAGGGTAGGTAGAGTAGGGTAGTGCAGGGTAGGTAGGATAGGGTAACGTAGGGTAGGATAGTGTAGGGTAGGTAGGGTAGGATAGTGTAGGGTAGGTAGGGTAGGATAGTGTAGGGTAGTGTAGGGTTGGTAGGGTAGGGTAGCGTAGGTAGGGTATGGATTTTGTATGAATGACTTTTGGATGGACAGGACAACGTCTGTCGGGACAGCTAGTTAAAAATATACCATAAAATTCCAAATGCCAAACTGCATCCAGTGATAGATTATTTTTATTATCAAATAGTTAATATATCTAATTTTATACGATTTCATTTGCATTTTTCCGAAAATGCTTGCTCATTTATTATTCGAATTTATTACAACGGATTTTAAACCGTATCGGATTGCTGTAAGAACTATTATCGCTCATAACGACAATACGACGAGTACATTCAAAATTACCAGGGCCTTAATGTTTTCGATGTGAATTCAGTTTTCGTGTAACATAACTTCTTTCGTTTGTCGTTTTAACTTAGTTTGTATATACATATTTTGCCTAAGCTTACTTATAAGTTCTCGATATAATTCCTATCCAGTAGAGCATGTGAAGATTGCATCCTTGTTTGTATGCTTGTTAGCTTGTTTGCTTGCATGATTGCTCGCTAGCTTGCTTGCAATTTGACGAAGGCTTTTTTTTTAGTAGAGAAACTAGGTTTCCGAATCTAGGTACTTACGACTTCTAAAATATTAGGACAATGTTAATTTAGAACACTGAGGGTATTTTCCAATTTATTAAAAACTATTGTAATTTGAAGATTGGGACGAAATATTTAAGAGAAAAATAAAAATAAGTGTATTTATATCTATTTTCTCCAATTACAAACGATTAAAATAAAATTTATTTTAAGTTGTTTTGAATTTACCGCCAAAACGCTCCTTACGAAGACTTTTTATCACGTGACGACACGTGACGTCAGCTTTGTGAAAACGTCATCGGTAAAAATACTTTGTGTGGCGCAGTTTTAGAAGTATTTGTGCACAGAGGCACCGCACCCCAGTAATACCCCTTTCTATCCTTAAAATCTTGTTAATTATAAACTCGACATTCATTTGTTTACAACTACTTTAGTTTACACATAGCTGACGTCACGTGTGGTCACGTGATAAAAAGGTCATCGTAAGAAGCGTTTAGGCGGTAAATTGAAAAGAACGAAAATTAAATTTGATTTATACCGTTGAGAAAATCGATATCAATCAATTTATTTTTATTTTTCTGTAACAAATTTCGTCTTAATCTTCAAATTAAGACAGTTTTTTTTATAAATTGGAAAATACCCTATTGCCGCCACACAACAAGGAGAAGAGATGACATTTTTTATTGATCAGACCATGAAAATACGTAATGCGGGAATATGACCCCAATTTATTCCTACGTTGTACGATACCTTAACCCCTTTACAATTTATCTCCAGACGTATGCCAGGACTTCTGTGACAATGGCGGCGAGTGCGTGAAGGATGGTCGAGGGGAACCTTCATGCCGCTGCACTGGCTCGTTCACTGGCCGCCATTGCAGGGAGAAGAGCGAGTTCGCGTACATAGCGAGTGGAGTCGCGGGAGGAGTCATCTTTATTATATTCTTAGTGCTGCTTGTATGGATGATTTGTGCGAGGTACGTTTTTTTCTTTGGTTGATTCTCCAGGCGTAATATATTGTACTAGCTTTTGCCAGCGGCTTTGCCCGCGCGGAACTTTCATCCCCAATTTAACTCCCTTAGGTGTTGAATTTCGAAAAATCCTTCCCTATTCCTTGTCTACATTAAAAAGGGAACATCTGTGCAAAATTTCAGCTTTCTAGGTCCAAGAGTTTGAGCTGGGCGTTGATGAGTCAGTCAGTCAGTCAGGACTTTTCTGTTTATTTATATAGATCACATTATGCCAAGTTGGCAAGTTTATTTTATCGCATTTAAAAATATACTCATCACGTCTGTGAAGTGTAGCCAGCAAATTTTATTTGACGTTGTATAACATCTGCTGTAAATGTTTAACTGTTACATACTGATTTCTTAATTCCACCAGATCAACAAAGAAGAAGGAACCAAAGAAGACATTAACACCAGCTATCGACCAAAACGGCTCCCAAGTGAACTTCTACTATGGAGCGCATACGCCGTACGCAGAATCGATAGCACCATCACATCATTCCACGTACGCACACTATTATGACGACGAAGAAGACGGCTGGGAGATGCCTAACTTCTACAACGAGACGTACATGAAGGAGAGCCTCCACAACGGCATGAATGGAAAGATGAACAGCTTAGCGCGATCAAATGCCAGCATATACGGGACCAAGGAGGATCTCTACGATAGATTAAAGAGGCATGCGTACCCGGGTAAGAAAGGTCAGTATGTAAGCACTTAGTTAGTGCGCACTTTCATTATTGAGAATGCAGCTTTTGCACGTCTTGCTTTATGCATTTGTTCATTATTTTTCGAGCACCATCCATTATACAATTGAAAATTATCCTAGCTCTTTATTACTTCAAAAATTCTTATATGGTAACCATTTTTATATTTCTCCCATCAGGAAAACTGTTCTAACCTTCATTCTTCTCCACTTTTATTCCATTTATTATTAAATATTATAATATTTATGATAATTTGCTTCTACATGTTATATGCCATATTTATAACAATGAGCCCTTTGATTTTTGTTTAATGATGAATATAAGAACAAAGCCTTTATTCTTGTTTACGTTATTAAGGTGAATGCGACATTTATAATAGACAATATAAAATCGCAAAACAACGTCCATACCCTTTGTTTTTAATATAAAGCATTACAATTTCAAAGACTTAATGCCTGATGTAAATAAACAGAGAAATGAACATAAATGTTTTTCATACGCACATACAAAAATTCCACTATCACAAACAACGTTATCGGTCACTGGGGCATACATGCAAAACTGTAAATAACAATGATGTAATACTAATAAGTATATTTTCGTTCCAGATAAGAGTGACAGCGATAGTGAAGGTCAGTAAGTGTAATAAAGGACTGCGTTTTGTCGTATTCTGGTCAATCTTACATAATACTTCGTACTAGTTTCATTTCTCGGTATACCCGGCAGTAATAATTCATATTATTGCATACTAAATATACGGCGTGGAAAATATGTAGCGCTCGCGACTACATGCCGAGAGTTCAGTATGTCATTGTAGAATGTCGTATTCTATTAGCTTTATTAAGAATTATAGTTGTAACGTTATGTGTATTAACACACTCACTGTTTAAATTACAGCCCCCACCAAATATACTTTATTTAACAAAAGAATCGTCACAAAAGTCAAAGTTTATTAAAGGCGTTACATTATTTCTAAAACAGTGAATGTGTTGATGTTCGAAAATAATCATCAACGAACTAAATGCTCAAGTACTTTAAGGCGAACACTGCCATATCCGAAGCAGGGAGTACTCACAATTTCTCAACGAATATTGTAAAAATTACATTCCAACAACATTCCGATTTATAATCGTGTAAATATAATGTTATAAAATATTTTGTATATTTTTTTAGGACACTGTTCTTGTAATGTTAGTAATAATTACATCTGTAGAACAGTAATTAGCGTAACGATTGATTAATTATTACTAACATTAGGGATGGCTAGGTTATATAAATTAACGGTTTATGTTTGTATTATAAACTGGACTGTATTATTATAATTTTGTGTGTGCATGAGAGTGAGTGTTTATGTGACAGTGAAATGTATAGAATGATATTTTTTTTATAATTATCACGTGAATATATGGGACATGTATTATATATACGTTTTGTATTAAAGTATTTTTAAGCTGATATAATTTATAGTAAATACATAATCTTCCTAACACTGAATATTGGAATCGTACTAGGATCGACCGTAACAAAATACATATAATAATATAAGAGAGTTTTAGACTAGTTCTAGACGACATGTATCCATTATGTACGTACCTAAAGAAGTTTTTTATATTTAAATACTCAAAGAATCTCCAGAGGGTGGTCAATATTCCATCACAATCTATTACCACATTAGTGATTACATAATAAAGATATTTTTTACAAAAACTTTAATGAAATAAATTTTAATACGTATATTTATTAAGAATTTTATTTTATTTACTACTACCCTCTCCTCACCCGAAAAAATATATCTAATTGCGATACACTTGTTCTATGATCATTCTGATAAAATTGACCCCTTTTTAACCAACTTCCAAAAAAGGAGGAGGTTATATGTTCCACTGTAAGTATTTTTTTTATGTTCGATTTCTCCCCCATTTGCGGACCGATTCTCAAAATTCTTTTTTTATTTGAAAGAGTATACTCCTGAGTTGGTCCCATTGGCACCAAGCCAGGATATTATGATGGAATCCCAGGGAAATCGAGGGCAACCCTCAAATTTTGTGGGTATTAAGAATATTTTTCACATATTTTCTAAAGCTATTGAGACATTTGCGTATGGTCATCATCAGCTCATGACGCTGAGGTAATGAAGGAAGGTACAACTCTTTAACGGTTAGGAGTTAGGTGGAGGTTCGGGCATAACTTCGTCATAAGACCGATTTGCAAAATTCTTTTTTTGTTCGAAATGGGTTTATTTCGAAATAGTCCCATTTAAATTTCATATAGATCGGATGATGCGTTTCGGAGACAGACAACTGAACTCTTCGAAATATGACAGCAAATTAACCGAGATTGCTGCGATAGCATGAATATATACATTGTTTTGACCCCAAGGATGATGAAACTTCGAATTGGTGTGGGGTAGGTACTATAGCAAACAGTGAAAAATAAAAACTTAAAAAAACCGACTTCCAAAAAACACTAGAAAGTGAAAAATAACTTTAATTTCGGAAGGCGGTGACAAGAAATTAATAAAATACATATCCAAAGTCACCGACTTCCGAAAATAAGGTTACTTTTCACTTTCTAGTGTTTTTAGGCAGTCTGTTTTTTTTTTTTTTAATTATGTTCAAAGAAACTCCCGGGTTACATGATAACGAAGATCGGGCGGTTACTAACAAGCTTCACCGCTCGGGGTCAAATCTATCCATCGAAAGGTCTCGCCGAAATATAAATAACATTCAACAAAAATCGTCCATTTCAACAATCAATTGTGTCAATAAAAACCACTGATTACGTACTTCGACCCGAGACTACTTTTAATTTAATGTCATCGGTGTCAACTACCGAAATAAACTAGTATAATATAATGTCATTACATTACAATATGTTTGGCTTCGGTTGGCCTCGTAAACATCTGTAGAGGCCATACCAGAATCACATGATCGATGTTTGAACAAAACAGTTGGTTAGTAAAAGACGTTACTTGTCTTTTCATCGCAATGTATGACGCATTACAGTTTTTATTTTTATTTTATAACGAGTAAGTTTTGTATAAGTGGTTTGTTTGAAGTAATCTCACAACCGAGTTAACCAATTCTGATATTTATCTCACTGTTGGAAAGCCATGACATTTCCCTAGAATGAGCAAAGTCGTGAGTATATACGGATGTATAGAATCTCCAGAGGTTGGTGGTTGCACCATCTTATGCTGGTGCAACCCTTTAAAATTATTCGCTATTGGGACTACCGAAGAAAAAGAATATATTACTTAAAAAACTATAATTTATTCTTCAAAAAGTATTTCAGCACAGCCAATATATTCAACTTAATTTAATATCCAAACAATGCGCGATATCCGCCGTAGAACAAAGTATACTTAGTATTAGAATACCTAATAAATAAACTAAAATTACTTGGCATGTTTCTTCTGGAACTCTTTCATGTATTTCGATAGAGTTTCCACTTCTTCCACCGACACGGCATTGTAGATTGATGCCCGGATACCACCGACGTTCCTGGAAATGAAACAACAAGGAAATTAGGTCCAACTATTCAACAAAGTGGGCTACGAGGGTCTCATGAACGGGGACTTACGTCCAGCACAAGACGTCTTTTGTCTAAAACCAAAATACACCGCTTCTCAAGATTCTGGTAACTATACCCGCTAGCTATTAGTGAGCTATTTTTAGTAATCATCATCATCATCATTTCAGCCGAAAGACGTCCACTGCTGGACATAGGCCTCCCCCAGTCATGGGGGGTTTTGCCATAATCGCTACGCTTGGCAGGCGGGTTGGCGATCGCAGTATGGTGGTAAAATGCATAGAGAACGCTGCTGCCCATTCTCTAGTAAGTCTCATAATCGCCTTCTACGACAGCCACTGGAAGAAATGGGATGGTGCTATTCTTTTACGCCCGGCGACACATACGGGACATTTCGGGCATTTCGAGTAATAGGAGGTGGTAAATAGTGGACTGGTCCAAAAACCGCGAAGAAGTTGTAAGTAAGCGATACAGGAAGCATCCAACCATAATTTTAAGACAAAAATTCGTAGGTTCTCAAGCCCGGTCCTCGGCGACCCTGTAATCTTGGGGACCTACGAATTTGTCTGCTGTGATTTGATTTTTTGCTTTTTCTGCTGTGTGTGCGTGCGGGTTGGCGGAATTTCGATGGGACAGCAGTCACTGTGAATATGGACAGTGGTCTATAATGGAAGTATGTATAAAATACTAGATTCCTCGGTCAAAGGTAGCGAGTTTCGGTACTCGCTCGCCTTTGACCGAGGAATCTAGTATAAATAATATTCAACAAAAATCCTCCATATCAACAATCAATTGTGTCAATTAAACCACTGATTACGTACTTCGACCCGAGACTACTTTTAATTTAATGTCATCGGTGTCAACTACCGAAATAAACTAGTATAATATAATGTCATTACATTACAATATGTTTGGCTTCAGTTGGCCTCTAGACATCTGTAGAGGCCAAATTATCATACCAGAATCACATGATCGATGTTTGAACAAAACAGTCGGCTAGTAAAAGACGTTACTTGTCTGACGCATTACAGTATTTATTTTTATTTTATAACGAGTAAGTTTTGTATAAGTGGTTTGTTTGACGTAATCTCACAACCGAGTTAACCAATTCTGATATTTATCTCACCGTTGTACTGAAGTAGAACTGAGTACTGAAGTCTACTTCGCCTACTGTCTTGCACTAGATCTGAATCGGAAGTTTGGATCTTATATTTTTACTCTTTGGTAATGTTAAGGGGAACGAAATTACTCACTAAAACTAGCTCTGTTGCATGCAGTGTTGATTATAAAAATAAATAAGCACGATGGAGTTACCTGTGTCCTTTCAGCTGAATAAGTCCCAACGCCTCAGCGCCTTTTAGGAAGTCCTTTTCTAAGTCTTCGTTGGGTGGTGAGCCAATTCTGAATGGCACATTCATTTTACTTCTAGCGTTCTTGGCTACGGGCACGGAGTAGAATCCGTTGGATTGTTCCACTGTGTCATATATGAGTGAGGCCTTCTTTGAGGCTAATTGGGCCATGCCTTCGACACCTCCGTTTCTTTCTACCCATTCTAAAACTCTTCCCATGACGTAAATACTGGAATAGAGACATTGTTGGTTGTTAAAGACGCCTAAAATTATTAAAAAAAAATATTGCAGTGCTATTTTGCTTTACTCCATTAAGTTATGGAGATGAATAACCATATTATAGGTTCATTAAATAACAGTTCCCAAGTAACACAGTCATGGTGAATAAATTTTGAGTAATGGCAATTCGCAAATGCTTACAGCTATAAGCTACATAACGTGTGAGTAAGTGGCTATTGAAAGAGTCAAATTCTGAATAATATTCTTTTTCGGCCTTTATAACTTTTTAAACTTACTAAAAGTTGTATTAAGTTGGCTTTTTTTTTTAAAGCTTAGTAATAACTTCTATACCGTATATAACACAAATGTTATTAAGCCTAATGCATTACAGATGACTTTAATTTGAAAAAGAGTGCCTGTGATAGCATTTATCTGTATAATAGTATAAGTAGCTGAATATACGTCGTTGTCTAATACTAATATACAAAATTTACTCAACTTATTGCTTATGAAACCACTATATGCTGTAAAATTGTGTCCTAAGCAGCAGTTTTCTGAATAATGGTGTAGTTAAAAGCTTGATTTTGAATAACCGCTTTTATTTTGCCTTCAAGTCACATAAGGTTCCACGTTTTATCAATTATTCAGCTACTGTATAAAAGTGATTTCTGGGTTCTTTAAGGAGCATACTTCGGTATAATGGAAATAAAGTCATAGTTTATAGCAAACTAACACAGATGGAAGCTGAATTATGTATTCTTATTCCGCAATTACTTGTAAAAGTACAATTTTCAAACAAGTTATACAGAGTTTTTCTAGGTAGACATTGAATTAGGGACGTTAAAACATTGTTTTATAATTTGTTGTTTGTATTTTATTTAAGTACCTATAATATTTTACTATGTATTTACATACAACCTATTATAATACGTACATACCTATATGTCAAAAGAGAGAAAATGTTTTATTTGCATTGAAAAACATAATGTGGACTTTATAGAACTGCTAATTATTTTGTTATTATAGGTATAAGTTACAATAAATAGGTAAGTATACATTTTCCTGAGAAATTGGGTCGATCTCATTTTATTTTGAACCCTAATTAGCTGTGTAATCAGTCATATTTAGTAACTTATTCAAGTGTTATTCAATTCAAAATCACAGTGTATCCACGAGAATACTGCCGACAAACTGTACAGCAGTTTGGCAGAAGTTTCATGTATTTTTTTGTATGTAACATTTCGTGAATAAAATTTAAATAAATAAATAAAATATTTGTACTACCAAATCACTATTTCTCAAATAAAAGCTTAATAATTAGAAAGGCGTGACTTTTTATTCAGAGTTATGCTGTAAAATAGCTGCGTGGAGAGTTTTTATCCAGCTTATAAGGAATCGCCATTAAAAATTATTTTTAAGTAAACTATTGAATCATTACGTATATCAAATGCCTCATTTAAATCTATATATATAAAAGAAAGTCGTGTTAGTTACTTCACTTATAACTCAAGAACGGCTGAACCGATTTAGCTGAAAATTGGCAGGGAGGTAGTTTAGAGCCAGGAGAAGGACATAGGATACTTTTTATCCCGTTCGACATCATTCCCGTGTGACTTGACATGTAACGTCAGTCACTATAAAAACTCGGTAGGAACACACCTAATATAGATAAATTTATACAGTCTTAACTACCAGGCCTTCATAACTCGGTAGGAGTAGGACACACCTAACATAGTTGTGTCGGCTGGAAAACGCCTTATGCCGTTGAAGTAGGTGCCAGGTTGGCATAGCACAGTAGGAGCACACCTTTTTTTAAGCTTTCTCAATACATATTTAAATGTAAGCGCTTTCTAGCTGACAACTATGTTTGGTGTGCTCCTACCGAGTTATAACAACTTGGTACTACGAAGACAAAGCGTTTTCTAGCTGACACATCTGCATAATTATGTTAGGTAAGCTCCTACCGAGTTATGAAAACCCGGTACTTCGAAGGCATACAGTATTTTCTAGCTGATCCATACACATAAAATGCTTTGTCCTGAATGACTGACTGACGGATCAACGCACAGCCTAAACCACTGATCGTAGAAACCTGTTTGGAGGGTGTGTTCTGTGTATGATGTAGACATCCGATAAGAAAGGATTTTCCGAAATTCTACACCCTTTTTAGGGGGTGAAAAACGGGGGCAAAGTTCTCAATATATTTTGTTAGTCACCTTTTTAAACGTTTAATGCATTCGAAGTACCAGGTTGTCATAACTTGGTAGGAGCATACCTTACATAGTTGTCAGCTAGAGAGCGTTATATGTCGTCGAAGTACCAGGTTGTCGTAACTCTGTAGGAACACACCTAATGTAGGTAGGTAATTGTGTCAGCTAGAAAATGTTTTATAGGTATAGTCAAAGTACTATTAGGCTGTCATAACTCGGTAGGAGCACACCTAACATAGTTGTGTCAGCTAGAAAGCGCTTTATGTCGTTAAAATACCAGGTTGGCATAACACGGTAGGAGCACAACAAAATTAATAACGTAAAAACCCAATTCAAAATCCTATTAGAACCATTTTCAACTTCTACGCGGACGAAGTCGCGGGCAAAAGCTAGTAATGAATTAAATTTAAAAATACTATTTATAATTTATTTAATGACTTTTGAAAGATAAGCACTAGCTGTTTCGTCCTAAGTATTTTTGTCACTTCTAAAAGCCTATATTTTTGTCTTATTTACTGTCACTAAACTTGATTATCTAAGCGGCGCGTGAAAAATGTTGAGATAATTCATATGCTATTCACGATAAAACTATTTGCGCAGGAATATTTAACGTGTATCATGGTTATAATACATAATAATGTTTATTACACCGATTCTCAGTTTCACCGTGCACTTCGTTTCTGATGTTATTCAATGCAACTAAACTATAAAATGTTAGATCAAAGACGCACTGCACGATTAGACACCACTTTTTTTCTATTTTACAACTTAACTCTTAATTTTGTTTGAAAACTGTTACGCAAATAAACTTAATCCTGAATAATTTCTATCCATAAGCACTTGTCTGAACAAATATGAAATAACAAGTGTATAAAAGAGATGTCAGCTTTTTTTCAGACGTTACTAAGCTGTGTGGGCCATTACTAAGCTATTACCCAGACTTTACATCGCTGTTATACAGACAAAAGCATTTAAAAATGTGCCCAAATTGCTTGAACAACAGCTGAATAGACATTTACTCAGACATAATCCAGACAATAGTTTCAGCTTATAGTTTCGTGGATCGCTATTACTCAAACTTTATTCAGCATGACTGTGTTACTTGGGTTGTTACAAAGCGCTTTACACAGGGCGGCACGAACATCGACGCGCAAAATGCACCTCTGAACTGACTAGCGTAGAAATTTATGGTTGTTTATTTTTAAAAATCTGCTATGTCATAGAAAAGTCCAATACCTTAAACTACGCGGTCAAAATACATACACAGTGTAAATTTTTAAACAGTGCGCAAACTGTAACCAAAAATTCTGCATATCATTCTAGACCCCCTAGCGCAGAAATATTTCGTCGCCGAGACAAAAAAAAATCTGCTGTTTCATAGAAAAGTGCAATACCTACGCGGTCAAAATGTATGGAACAGCTGATTCGTCTTTGTATAACCGACGAAAATTTTCTAGGATAGAGGGTTCTAGAATGATATGCTGAGTTCAAGGTTACAGTTTGCGCACTGGTTATTATAATTTTATCCTAAATAAATATATGGAAAAGCATAATTTTTTTTGTTACCGACGACGTCTTTCAACACAGGATGTTTCAAAATCATGTACTGTATCCATGGTAACGGGTTGCGAGTCGATGGCCCTACACCCTGTATAGCATTGTATCGTATTTTGCATTATTTACTTTCCCCATTCGATTTTCATTGTTTACTACTGAACATGACCCACCCCAATGCTACAATTTATAAAGACACATAACAGCATTTTTAAATAGTTCATCAGTCACAGACACATAGTCACATACTATGAGATATGTTTTAGTCACTATCAGGTGTTATCTACCTTGCTAAAAACCTCATTAAAACCCATTATGGTGATATCTTTTTCAGCGAAAATCATGCGACAATTTGGCCAAAAACAAATTAGATAACATGTTTTTTTTCTACCATTTTATCAAAAACGAATTAGGTACTTTACAATCTTTATTATGTAATACTGAGGTGTACACCACAATAACACATAGTTCTGGTGATAATTTCTATGATAAAACGGTTGCGAAGGAAATTGACAGACAAAGATTGATAATATCTATATAATAGCAACTAGCTGCGGATTCAACCGAAAAGTCTCGTTCCGTGGGCATAACGGAACAAAAAGTGTCCTTGTTGTAATACAGATATAACCATATGCCAATTTAAATCCGTTCAGCCGCTTTAGCGTGAAGGCGATACGAACCATACAAAAATCAAATCTTTATAATATTACTTTAAAAAACATGACGGTTGAATAAGTAGATTATTTGTTTTGTCTACTTAATCAGGTGGATAATAATCTCTACTTCTGATGTGTTTTTAATTCAAATGTATAAGTACTCAGTATAATCTACCAGCGTGGTAATTGCGTAACAGTAGAAATGGCTTTCTTTTGACAGCCAAAAACATTAATTGCGTTATTTACTTTGTTGATCAGACAAATGTTTCGCATGATTAGCAATAATAACTAGAGATGAAACGGATATCCGGTAACTATCCGGTATCCGGCCTATCCGGCGGCCTAAATAGTATCTGGCCGAATACCGGATAACTAGCGCCTATCCAGCCGAATAACGGTTATTTTATTTTTTGCTAATTAATTGCTTTATTTGGTTTAGTAATCAAAAGATAATTCTACAACTTAGAAAATGAACTAGTACTCATACTGCACTAAGGGCGAATTATGGTGAATGAATACTAATTTCTCTGCATTAAGAGGTAGCAAGTGGTTCTACTTGTCTTCGTAAATGAGGCCGGCTTCAGAAAAATCTATTTCGCTGTACACTACTGCAAGGTGCTGAAAGATAGATTTCGGCAAACTTTTTTTTAATTTGGGTTTTGTTTAGTATTAACTGGCCCACCAAGAATAAGGGGCAACGTTCCGCTGGATATCCGGCTATCCGGCTACAAGGTTGACCGAATATCCGGTATGCGGCTGAACTGGTATCCGTTTCATCTCTAAAAAATCTTCAAAACTAATCATATTCTGATTAATAGTGTGTTAATTTAAGGTGCTGATTGTCCCAGAGAAAAAGAAATACTTACGCAAACATAGGAGGGGTATTGAGAATAGAATCTGCCTTCGCATTGGCCGTCCAGTCGAATAACGAAGGGCATATTGGCAGGGCCTGATTCAGCAGATCTTCTCTAACGATGACTAAAGCTACGCCAGCCGTACCGATGTTCTTCTGTGCACCGGCGTAAATGACTCCGAACTGGAAGAAAGTAACATTGTTTATGGTACCAATCTCTGCTTACAGGCACAAAATGATTACGACGCGACTTTAGTAGAACAATTTCTATGAAAACTTCATGGAAGTTGTTCTACCAGAATCGTGACGCACCGTCGCGCTAATTTAGTCAATTTACTTGTTTTTATGTAAGTAACTAGCGCGAACAGTAGTGTTATTCCTAATCATTAAAACAATAGACGCGCGCAGTAGCGAATGTCACCTCGCGCGTGATTCATTTGTTTTAACGGTACTTGAAGCAGTAATTTGATGACTGGCAATAGTCCCTCTCGAACACCAGCGACATTAATTTTTTTCCATGTTTTGCAATTTGCAGATCACTGTTCGGTTGTATGTTAATTCGCGATCGTAAAAAATACGGTTTTACACTCATCATTCATTTAATCTTATTGGATGACTATTTCATGAATTTCGCGGCTACCATGTTCAGCAGAGTGCATAGGCATACGTCTACTGGCGTATTTAAACAACATAACGTCTGTGACCCCCAAATGATGAGCTCAATATTTATTCATCGCACGTCACTGCTCCTTATCGGACATCAGTTCGCTATCATATCATTTCTTAAGCCTAGTATCGTTTCTACTGATAAAAAATTGAAGTCGGAGGCAACTTCGAAAAGAAATACCTAAAACACGACGTGAATAATACTTATTATCATCGACTTTTGTAATTAGCGAAGAATCGCATCTCAGTATAGGTACCAAATACAAAACAAGCAAAGAATCTTTATTACTATACAGGGTGACTGGTAATTAGTGCCCGACATGAAATAGCGAAAAAAAAAACAGCTGTTTGTTCCCTACATTTATGTTCGCATAACTCGTCAAAATGTAGGGGGAACACCTGATTTCTTTTCGCGATTTCGTGTTTGGTCCCATAGTATAAGTTGTTCATAATGATAATGTACTTATCAGTATGAACAACTTTCATTCTTCATGTGTTTAAATGTCGGTCATAAGTGCAACGTGAGTGCAACAAGTACGATAGAGGGCGGAGCATACCATGATCTATCTAGTAGGTAATTTGGAATAATATACACGTGAAACCACGAACTGACGCAATTGTAAAACTTGCATCAAACGCATGCAGTAGGTGCGCCCGCGTCATATGCAAAGCCGTGGCTTGCGTCGAGGCCACACTACACGACTCAAATTTTAGTCAAAAAGCTGGTTGAGTATAATCGTACAGGGTTACCTTACATTTTTGAAATATTCGTAAGTTCTGATAAAAGCCAGACGTATGCAAAAAGTCCAGACAATTTCGCACTCATTGCACTGTTTATATAATTTTTTAAGAAATCTTTCAAAAAAATCTGGACAAATGATAAGGATAATACTTAAACCCGGACATATCCGGAAAAATCCGGACGGTCACCCTACGTACAAAAGCACCAAATATTTCATCAAGCCAAGAAATTGATAACAAATATTTCATAATACCTATTATTAATGAGACCACTGGTTATCTGCAGTAATTAGTATGAATAGATATCAGTTTGAACTGGTTTCTTTCACAGATTGAGTCATTCAGGAAAAAGTTTAGGTAGGCATTTATCTTTATCAATTTATGAAGTGATGTTTACTTTACAAAATTTACTCATTATTTCAAACAGAATTCTTTTAATTATATCATCAGTATTTTGCTTGGGCCAATAACAATTATGTATGTCCACAAAAGATATTATGTACTCACTATACTACAGAATGCTATAGTGTATTCCTAAATGTTTGGCTGATATCGAAATTGCATTTCAAGTATAAAATTGTAAGCAAAAGTATCTTACCTTAGAAACATCAACTTTCTTAGACATAATATTTGAGGACATATCAGCAACTAGAGGGACTCCCTTAGTGTCAGGAACAAAATCAAACTCCACGCCTGAAACAGAAAAAAATATCAATGCTTGTTTGCCTTCTCTATATTCGAAGAGGCCTTTGGCCTGCAGCGGGACATTATGTGGGCTGTATTTTTTTTTTTTTAATCTGCGATCAGCCTTTGGCTATAAGCAAATGTGGTGTTTGATTCATGATGTGCTTACGCAGTGAGCACTGCACAAATGGTAATTATTTATTCAGCTCTAGGATGTGGTGCCTTTTGAGGCGCTTGGTGAGATGTGGTTGAAGCAGGTCTATAGCTATTTGATTTTGGATGGTTTTAGTATTATTAATGTGCAAAACTGCCTGCCTCATTGGTCTAGAGGTCACAAGTGCTACTGCTGAGCACGAGGTCTTGGGTTCCACTCCCAGGTCAGACAAAGTGTTATTGGGTTTTTCTATCAGATCTGGAATTTCTCAGTGGCATCTGGAGTTGTGCCCGATTGATGGGAATAGGCTCAATAACATGAGACTTAACTGGCGATATGTGGGTGAGTACACCCATACCCCCCGACCCACCACAACTGGTTGAGCAGATACACCCACCTATAGTAATAGGTGGGTGTATCTGCCCAACCAGTCGGGGAAACAAAGCGATGTTATGTATGTCTGTAATGTGCAAAAACAAATACACATTGAATCATTCAGGCCTTGTGCTCATTAAGATAAATTATCACATTAAAACTAATAAAGAACCTACTCTCATTGCTTGCAACATATAGTTAGGGTCATTTCAGTGCAAAACGTATACAACTTTCACAAAGATACAGGAATAATGGTTATAACAGTAGGTATAGTGTATGTACAGTTGAAGCAAATAGTTTAGTTAGTTAGAGCCAATAATGTTTTGTTGTTACTATCGGTCTTATCAGTAATTATAATGTTGCATTTGATATGCTATTTACTGATGAAGCATTGAGGTTACGTATTTCCAATTTCTTAAACAAATAAACTATCTAACAATACTTTATCAAAAGACATATTTGTCTTTTGATAAAGTATCCTGTATCTGCATTATAAAAGTAAGAGATAATAGATGCGCGTCATCAGCGGATAGTTACCGTGAATGGTTTCATTGGTACAAATGTGCACATAAGATGCGTTAGGGTCAAGATTCCACTTTGATTGATCAGGGATGTCGACATAACGGTCAACGGGAGGCAGGACCAAGTTCACTTTGCCATATTTCTTTGCTTCTTTTGCTGCCTTTGCTGACCAGTCACCTAAAAAAAAGAAAATCTTTAGTACATATACAAGCTTGTACTTAAATTTTAGTTTAATCAACATCAGGTTTAATTTATGGTGTAATTGTGTGAACGGATTAGTAGCTGATTGGAAACCAGAAACAAGAAACTTAAGCAAAGAAAAGACTTGAATTAGTTTTTCTTGCAGTTTATCTTAGTTCTTGATTATGTAATAGAGACATTTAAAACTACACAGTTTATGTGAAGTGTTTTAGTTTACGTGCAAGAAAATAAAATCCATTGACAAAATAATTGTGGTATGAAACACAATAAATAAATATTTACCAGTTACGACATAGTCCGCTGTTCCGGTTCTGGAAATCAAGTTAAGAGGAACTGCAGCAAATTCACCCGTTCCACCACCAGCCATAAAGATAATTTTGTAGTTTGCTGGCACATTTCTGAAATGAACAATAAATAAGTAACTTGATCAAAAAGTGATTTACCAATCACTTGAAATTTATAGTGTAAACCAAGGCAGAAACTTGCTCTCTTGCGCTTCAGGCTTCTGTCGTAAAATCAAATATTGTTGTTGAAAAATATAATGAAATTTTTCGGATTGTTTGTTTGCTTTCCTTTTTTATAACAAACAAATGTCAAGTGTCTTCAGTATGCCAAATTGTATAATTCCACAGAAAAGAGAAAACTCTTTCAGTTCATTCATTTATGCTCAATTCAATCAAATCATTCACAAGGACATGACAAGTGATTATCCACAGCCACCGTGCCATTGAGATGCAATGCGTTGCAAAATTATGAGCACAGTTTTGGGCACCCGCGGTACAGTTCATATCTGACTGGTGCCTAGGGCCTACCAGTCAGTTAATGTTGTTGATGTTCTATTGACTAAAATACTAATAAGTAAATTTAATTTTTCAAACGCGGTAGTGTGCGGTTACGCATAGGCACGAAAAACGTAAACGAACTTTTTGATATTTACATAATAAATACTCACAGTAATCTTCTCACAACATTTTGTACTTCTGTATTAAACTGCATGTATCCTTTAGTTCTGTGGCTTGTCTCAAGTAAACTTATACCAGAGTTGTCGAAGTTTGTTAGTTCATTCCTTATGATATCGTATACCTGAGGAATCAAACATAAATATTGTATAAAATACCCATGCGCACCATTGCTAATTAGGAATTCAGATTTTTAATTAAAGTATAAAGTTAGAAAAATATTGTTTTACGACTTACTTCTTCTGGCATTTTGGCCGGGCCAGCACCAAAGTTGTGAATTTTCGGCATGTTTTTAATTAAAGAAATTACTGCACGAGTAATTTTTCTGACTTATCAAACCAGACTGTGTCACAAGCAGTCACAAGGCTCGCGCTGTGCGTTTACTCAAACTGAATCGTTGGGTTATCGCCCTGCCTATATTATGTGCGTGACGACCGGTTTACTGAGCACATGAACGACATTCATTCGTGTGCAAAACACAGATAGGCACCAATTTTTGCTGAAGTTACGCGTAATATTGCACTCAATGTTGTTGAATATTTTTGGCACTATTATACATAATCGCTCGATTTGTAAATATTTTTGTTGACTAACAAAACAAACAATATTGTGGGTATTTTTTAAAGACTTCTACCTAGACAACCATCAAGTTATTTTTTTTTTTTTTTTGCGTGCGTCATCATCAAATAACTTATCTCCCGCTCTGGGTGGAGGAGGAGGAGGAGGGCGTGTCAGACTTTTACTGACTAAAACCCACCCGTATTCCCTCAGTAGCCTGTATGCCAGGGGCTGCGGTATCTCTTTCGAACAAACTTGCACCCCTGGCAGAACTAACAAGTGACCTTTTGGTAATGTTCATTGAATAATTTTAAGCACGTTGATAATTACTGTTAAATAAAATAAAAAAATTAAGTACGAAACTGCGTTTTTCGCACTAATCGTGATGCTAACTCTTAAATTACTTTTACTTTTGTTATTGAAGTGACCCAGCCAGCTGTCCGAGAACATGGTATCGCGAATAACAAAAACACACACTTACATATTTTAACTGAACGAATCGTAACCTTCAACTAATGATTACTTGTTCCTACTCACCAAACAACTCCTCGGACTAGTTGAACTGAGTCAAGGTTAGCTGAAGGCAAATACTACATATTAACTAGTACCTACCTACTATACCTATAGTTATTTTCTGCTCACGTTCTTAATTTCTATTGCCACAGCCTGACTTGACTGATTATTATATGTAAGTATTCATAAGTATTTACCTTCGTCTACCCGTATTACTGAATATCTCTCACTGTTTCTGCAGTGTACAGTCGCCAGCAGGTCAAGCTATCCCAAACTGTCAAATTTTTCCAATTGAAATTTGACAGATTGGGGTAGCTTGATGTGCTGGCCTCTGTACCTATTTGGAGTTTAAAAAAACAGTCAAACAAACGTCTCTTCATCCATTGACTTGATTCTTGCGTCGAAATAAAAGTACGGTATGAAAAATAGAGAAAGAATGGGCATACGATTACTTACGAAGAATAAACCTCCGTCTCATCATCAAAGAACACAATTATTTGGGCTCATCATCGAAATCATCGCTATAAAGTCTAAATTGATGAGACCGCAATCGCGAGCCAACGCGAAATAAAAAAGAGAAAAAGTTAGGGAAGTAACCTGGTACCTAACACTTTGTAGTCACCATCATTATCATCAACCTATAATGTTCCCACAGGAGTAATAGTGTTCTGTGGTTCTCACTGCTGGGACACAGGCCTCCTCTCGGTGATTAATAATATCTTACAATAATTATTGTATCTTGTAAGCGTGGACACTACACTCGTAAGTCTGTCCAGCCAGGTAAAAAAGGATTGACCTCGATTGTTAGCATCTCTCAATAGTGTTTATTGTTCTGTGGTTAGTATGTACCTACCTACAAACCAGTTATGAAATTATACGAGTCTTGTATGTTTTTGAATTGTGTAAGTACCCAGTAGATTTTACAACTTTTATCTATTCGGCTTCTATTCCTTAATATTTCCTCTCATCATTATCAAGGGACCTACAGAGAAGGCCAGGCCAGAACCCAAGGCGCCTCTTATCTTATTTATCGCACAGGAGAAAAAGAGTGGGTGCCAGGAATTATCTGCAATCACAGTTTGCACGGCAAAATATTACCCAGTTATAACTTGAATTAATTAACTGTGTAACAAGCAACTAGTGACTGATGGATTGCAAAATAATTACTTAGGAATGCCTTAAAATTTTCCTAATTTCTATGTATTGTAAAAACAATTTGAATACTTATTTATTAAGTCCTATATAATTTGTTCCTTTTCATGTTCTGTGTCCCGATTTCCCGTAACAAGTTTCGACTTTGCATATTTTGTAGCTAATTGTAACCAAAAATGAATTTCTTGTTGAGTGGTTATTTGAGTAATTCTACCTCAAATAAAGCCTTCCCAGTTCCCATTGATGATTTGATTATAAGCGGAAACATTTAGACTGAACAGGGTGCTTACTCTGGAATATAATTCTGATAGATCGACATTGGAATTATCAGTTAAACGTCAGGGATTGGCTGGACTCACTGAGTCGAGCCAATCCCTGACGCTTGACTAACAATTCCAATGACGATATATCGGAATTATATTCGAGAGTAAGCACCCAGCTGCCAAGTGGTTCAAATCAAACATTTGTACATTCAGCTCATTCGTTCGGTCCATAAATATAAATGTACTCTGTTCCCTATATATAAATGTACTCTGTGGTTCGGTCTCAACTTGTATTGCCATATTAAATTAATTACTATTTTTTGCTTGAAAATTCTGTAAAACGTAGGCGGGTGGAACGTACACGCACCACCCCGTCCCGCCCATTGCTCGAGCCAGCCCGCACGCTAAGCCTGTAGTATTAAATTCGTCCGTAGATTATAATTATTCCAATCCAGCCCGTCCCTTGCTGCCCTCTTCCAGCGACGCCGTAAACCGAGGTCCGTGTCCTAAAGAGCCCTTAGCGTTTAGTCACTTAGTTTTAAGTTTGTAAGCCCTGGGTGCTTACTCTGGAATATAATTCCGATAGATCGACATTGGAATTATCAGTTAAACGTCAGGGATTGGCTAGACTCAGTGAGTCCAGCCAATCCCTGACGTTTAACTGATAATTCCAATGTCGATCTATCGGAATTATATTCCAGAGTAAGCACCCTGGTTTTCAGTCTATATAAAGTACTCTTTGAGGTAGCCACAGGCAAGTCGGGACCTCCTGGGTTGATGAGCTGTGAGCTGTAATTCCCAAAAAAATCTTGCAATAGTACTTTACACTGAACTGGGGGCTTACTCTTGAAACTAATTTTAATTTCAATCTAAAGCCAATACAATTCCAATGTCAATTTTGCAGTCACGTGATTCGGTACTCTTGAACACAATAGTGTCAACATTGGATTGAAATTGGGATTGCCCCGCCATTATTTTATTCAACGTGAAGTTAGCTACGTTACGGGCCGCAATAGTGTTGTTCGACTCATTACAATAAACCGGTAATAGAGAATTAAAATGCTTTATCCTTTAAATAACGCGGCCAATAAATAAATATCTTATAGATAGTTGTTTAATTGAGTAATTGTGACGTAATCAATTCATTTGGGCGTAAGAAAATGATTAAAATCATAAAATTAACCATGACTTTGGCTGCATGCGGTAGGATCGTTGCCATGCCCTACACTATCTACTAATAAAAAAGACGGCGTAGAAGGTCTCAATTTTCTATACTAAAAGTATAAAGTAGTCAAGTTTTAGTTTGTTTAGAACAGTTAGATATTGTTCGCGTTTGGTTCCTTTGTAGTAAGAAATACCCAATGGCGTTCTTTATTTATGTAAAATAACAATATTGAGTGTGTCTAGTAATAATAAAAAAACCTACAAGAAAACTAATGAAAATGTAGTTTGGTATATTTTCTCTTACATTAAATCTTGAATATCTTTGGAACCCGTGGTACGCTTTACATAATTCCAACTGTAAAAATGGTTTTATCCATAGATCTATCGTTTAAAACCAAAATACATAAAAACTGTACATAAATAAGAAATCTCATTTTCAACTTACGTAATTATACGAGAACCTTACATTATTTTCAAAAATTCCGTATAAAACTCAAATAAGTACAACTGGATTTTATTATGAAAACTATGTAGATAGTAATGAGATCAAATTAAATTAACTAGTTAATTAGAAACCTATACATTGAGTTGAGCCAAAATCTCTTAACATTTCTCGTCTTTGTTTCCATTCTTTTTTAGGGAATTACGTAAAACACTGTTTAATACTGCTAATCGTGCCATATTAAACTCCTTTTACTTGTTTAAAACCACCGAAAATGCAAAACAATTTCAAAAAAGTTACACTTTTGCTATTGGAAAAATCACAATCTACAAACAATCCCAGCGTAATATTGATGCAATACACAGCTGTCAAAAAAACTCAAGAGTAGCGATTACCGCGCGCCAAGCCCGATCCCGATTTCATTTAGTTCTCCAAAAAGACACGCAATTTAAACACGATTTGGCGCTAGCGTCGAACTCAAGAGTACGAAAAGTCACAATTCCAATGTCGATCGATCGGAATTGAACTCAAGAGTAAGCACACTGATTTGATTGATTGACGATAGGACATCGAATTGACGACCGTTCAGATGTCGACCTTTTTTTTTGGGTGGGAAATCATCGAGGGCGTTTCAGACTTTTACTGACTAAACTCGGTTGTTATAACTTAGGTAGTAGGAGATCATGCGCAATGACTCAATAAACTCGACAAATGTTTTTTTTTTTTTTTAGTTTTGACCTTTCTATAAAATTATTCAAATTTTGTCGACCAATTCAACCATACAAAAATTCCTTTCCAGTAATCTATTTCATTATAGTAACATTGGTCAAAAGCAATGCAATGAGATCAAGTATCACAGTGTCAATATTGGCAACACATTCTTCGTTTAAAAAAGAGTTCATATGGTAACACCAAATTCTTCATTTCATTCATTCGGTTCTAATAATTTTCATTCGATCGCTTGTCTTCGATTTTCACTTGAAAAGAGAGTCGGGCACTATCGTATTTTATTTTTAATAATTTACAGTTACGGAAACGTATTTGTAACAATAAAAAGTTTATTAAAAACTGTGCTGTTAAATTGTGCAAAGGATATGCCTCCAGTAAAAGATGAGTCGATAAGAGAAACCAACTGTTTAGAAATCATAAACATTGTTGAGAAGAGTCCTGGCAAGAGTACTCTGGTTGATGTGAGGGCTTGCAACAAACCTGCCGCTAAGGTAAATAATAACTTAGATATTTCAATTATCGTTGTATAAAAAGACATTGCCGTGTCGAAGGTATCGATTTAGATTCTCCGTCCGTCCGTTGGGATTTCTTTACAAACGCTATGGTATTTTCCGTTCGAAATTTGATTTGGTCACTGGTTGTTCCTTTGTTTTACTTAATAATAGTAGTTCAAAAGTTAATTATTATTTCACACTTCACATTGATCGTAATTAGTTCTACTTGCACGAATAAAAAAACAAGCAGCACTACAGAATTATATCAGCATGTTTATGTAGTTTTTACAACACTTTCTCATCAACTAGGTACTTACGACTTTCTTTAAATGTACATTGTAACTTTACAGCTGCTAACACTTGCACAAAGTATTCTTCTGTAAAGAAAAACTAAAAGTATTAAAGAAATCTGTCAAATCTCTGTCATTTGGCAGAGCTTACATAGCACAAAGTTAATTATATATAATGAAACTAAAAGTAACCAAAAACAATATCAGTAAATGGAACCAAGTGAATCCCACGTTGTGGTACAGAAAAGACTGAATTGATTGATTGACCGGAACCATGTGTTGATTTATTCCAAGCCACAGCTGCTTGTAGAATTTGAGACAAAATTAAAAAAAAAAAAACTAAGCTCATAAAATTGTGCAAATTCTTTCCCATAGAGAAATAAATATTCTAAATATTTTACTACCTACATAAAGGTCTTGTTGTGTTCTATAATTTAGATAAGTATCAACTTCTGTAAGTTATCAGGAGAGCTAGAGTGAACTTCCATGAAAAGTCTTTTGAAGTCTGTGTTCTATTTGAAGTCATTTCTTGTTCTTGTATGAAAGCTTAGGAACTATAGCAGTCAACATCATTTCAATTGAAATGTCTAGCTTTCTCTTTATACCTCCCCTTAAAAAGTCAGTTCAATTCAAGCTCTCCAAATAATAAGTTAGAAACTATGGTCACAACCTCTTAAAGCACACTAATCTTAACAGTTTAAGTAAACTTTCATTTGGGTACAATTTTCAATGCTTCCACCATTTATGAGTATGAATAATATTGCATCCCAACATAGAATAAATCTATATTAACTATAAACTTGATACACAATTTCACCATAGCTTTCTCCTTATAATTGTATGATTGATTGTGAACTATGTGAGTTGGCATTTTATGAAGTGGAACATTTGTTGCATATTGCTATCAGATTATTTGTTCTCAATTATTATCAAGAAAACACCAAACTACATACTTATCGTGCATTGCCACATATTTGTAGATAACAAAATAACAATCATATTAAATATTACAATAATAAATGAAATTGCTATTGCCAAATATAATTCTAAACCTTAATTTGTCCATTGATTAAAATAATATTGCAAATTTGCAATGCCCTTCACATTATTGTACTGGATTTATATCAACCACATGGAGGCAAAGTTTTGAAAATATATCCACAACACTGGCTAGATAGAAAACTACCTACATAAGAGTTGATACATAGTTTTTGGTGGCAGTTTGATTTTTGTTCCTCATTACTCGTAGATAAATCTTTTTACTAAATGCTTAACAGTGTTTACTATATTTACTTATATTGGAACATGTTATTTAAAAATGTTGTCAACTCAATAATAAAAGCTGACTCAACATCTTATCTAATAGTGGTTTCATATCTATCAGATAAAAAGCTTTTATGTTAATCTCTGACAAGGCAACATAAATTTCCCATGTAAAGGTTTGATAGAACTTTTGAGATAATAATTATTTTGAACAATAGTTTTGGTTCAAATTATGTAGATACCATTCCCAGGCAGTCATCAAGCATTTGGTTGAACATAGTTATAACAGAAAGTAATTAACTTTCTATGTTCATTTAACAGTGGAAGATTTTTTTCAAGGGATTAACATACTTTGGTGGGAACTACTCCCCAACTAGTGTGTAAATACATGTGTTTTTAATAATTATTAGTGGTGGTCGCCCAGTATTAGTCAAAATTTGACCATAATCAATTTAAAACTTTATGTACTTATTTCTAATGAACAGAATAGAATAAATTCATTGTAAAACATGAGTATACATCAAATAAATGTGCAAGGTAATATATCAAGTAGATCTGCATGTTTTGCCATTTATGGTGTACAAAATAACATATTTTTGGGATATTATACCATAAAAGATTTGAGTCTACACAACAAACTATGAAATTAATAACTTAATCCTAAGGCTAATTTATAAAGGAAAAAAAAAAATATTGTTTTTACAGATTTTTGGGTCAAATTGTGAAAAATATCGTTATTACAGGAATTCACAATTATTTACGGACGTTTAAAAAATCCGATAGGGTATAATAGCATTATTACATAATAATACATGACATATAAAGATTCTGCTATCCTACTCCATAAAAACTTTAACTGTGCCAAATTTCATACTCGTCTGAGTAACTGTCGTAAAAGGGGTACAAAGTTTTGCTTCACATAGATACTGACTATAACAAAGTCAATATTATCTATACTTAATATAAATACAGGGCGAGTTGTTATTTTTCAACATGGATCGGTAATAACAGCAATGCAAACCATTGAAGACAGGACGGTGAGATGTAAGAAATCCATTTTGAGTTGTTAAAGCATGAGAAGCATCTTAATCGCTCAAGATCGGCTAATGAGACACAATTGATTTTCTATTGTAATGGAGCCCCAAGGCTCCGCGCCGATGTCAACCGATTAAATTCATTTTAAATACACTTGAATACTAAAGTGATCAAAATAGTGAAAAGCTACAGGGGACACTTTTGACCAGTAGTGGGACAATTCCGTTTACAAAAATATCGACAAAATTTCCATCTACATAATATTATGATTGGCACAGGAACCTTTTGTGAAACTCAACCAGTAAAACTTTGCTTACTAAGTAAGTAGTTATCTAATCATTTAATTATTACTTTGGTGCTAATTACCCTGTTTAACATGGGGCACAAGTAGGTACAAGGTGCATTATTATGTAATGTGCACTTCAGAATTATTGCTCTTGAAAACAATTAACTAAAGTAAACAACACAGCATTGTTTTTAACCAACAAAAAATGAGGATGTGGAGGTTTTTTTTTTATTTTGGTTGGTTTGTGATAAAAATACAACATTATAAACCAAGCAAAAACTTCGGCCCGGTATCTACGACGTGGTTGCTACAACTTTTTAGTCTGCAAATATACCTAGCCTTTGGAGCAGATCAAAGGTACAGCTATACCCACGTATACCACACGAAGACCCAAAAACATCCACATATTACATAAATGCCACACCTACAAACTGTTCGAGAGACTGCTGCTTGCTCGTCTCACAATCGTCGTGGACCCAAAACTTATTCCGGAACGAGTTGGATTTAGACCAGGCAAGTCTTGCCATGGCCAGGTCCCTAACTTCACACAACCAATCGAGGATGGGTTTGAAACTAGGAAAAGTACGTGCTCCGTATTTGTAGACTTATCAGCAGGCTACGATACCGTTAAAGTTCAGCGGTTGAAGGTTGTTGTGGAATGTTACCAACTTAACAGTGGATCCAAAGTTTACTCGAATTCTACGAGAATTCCTCAGTAATCGTCAATTTATAGTTAATGTTCTTGATGAAAAAAGTAGATGGTGAACGCAAAAGAACGGTTTACCTCAGGGTAGTATACTGTTACCTCTGTTGTTTAACATCTACTCTACACTAATGATCAACCGGTGAGTCCAAATACAACCCGCTTTCTGTACGCAGACACCCTGGTATTATCTTGCAAAGCCACTGACTTTGAAGAGATAGGAGCCAACCTTACAACGGGCCCTCTCAGATCTTAGCCATTATTATGCTGACAACGCCCTGAAACCAACTCCACTCACTAACGCAATCATGCGCCTTCCACCTTCGTAAGAGACGAGCGGGTCGAACACTTAGTATGTCGTGGCAAGGGGTTCCAATCTTCCACACTATTCACCCAATGTATCTCGGTATCACTTTGATTAGGTCCCTTACCTTCCGGAGCAACTGCAAAAATGTCACACAGCAAGTGTGTACAAGCAATAACTTACTCCGTCGCCTAAAATCCTCTAGATGGGGCATCGCATCAAGTCCTGTGAGCAACTGGAATGACGCTTTGTTTCTCCGCAGGTGAATATGCCTGTCCACTGTCCAATAAGAAGCCGATCTGCCTACTCTAAGTTAGTGGATACAGCTCTAAATGAGACATGCTGGATTATTACTGGTTGCTTAAAACCGACCCTCTTGCGAATACTGTATCCACTGACTGGCATCGCGCCTCCAGAAATTCTCTAGACTATAGCCAGCCACGAGAGGGCGAAGCTAAAGGATGATCCGCGGCCAATGCACAACTTTAACCCGCCGCATACAAAATATTGGGTGCGTGAGTCAAGCCTATAGCAACCCTTCCATAGGAAGTGGGGTTTGGGCCACACAAATGAAAAAAATAAAAACTCTAGCATATATTTCTTCTTGTAATTTTTCAATCGACACGCTAAGAAGACAAAGTCAATCAATCAGCTCAGTCTCACCTGAACATGGGGCTCACTTTCTTATACTCAATACTATTTGCCTTCCATGAATATAATGATAGAATATTGAAGTCCGAAATATACACAACCGACTTACAAGTTTTATTATTACGCGTTCAAGAGTGTCTTCATTGCTTTGAAGTATTTCCTGTGACAGCTCTTGAACGCGCTTTAGAAGTGCCAATCGCGTTCAGTTTCATTGGTGAAATTCGCTCTATGGAGTGACGTCATAAAATCGCACTTCAATTTAAACCATGACATAAGTGGTAAGGTAGGCCACTAGTATTGCGCTGGTTAGTTTACTTTACTGTAGTCATTCTTTATATTACGCTTCGCTGACTATCATGTAACATCCTTATCTTTCGAATGTACCCAGTCGAAAGTGTTACATTATTGCTAAATATTTTGTTTGAGTCATACTGCTTAATTGTACCACTTAGTGTGTTTGGCTTTGTAAAGCTTTATTATCAATTTAATCTTTTAATTATGTTCTATAATTCTACATAAAAGCGGCGTGACATTTGTATTTAATAAATACAGTCAAATTAAAAGGGTGTGCAAAATAACCACATAACAAAAATATATTGATTAATTTGATGATATAACATTTGATTCTATTAGAGACCGAGTTTAGCAATGATGTTTAGTACATAATTATATAAAAACTTTCCTAATTTACATACATACACATTACGTAACATAGTTGCATCATCGGTAGTATTATTTAATTGATATTCTATCAACTATAATAATGAATTTGAATTTCTCTGAGAATCAACGACGACAACAACTTTGTAACGAGTGTCTTTTCACTTTTTTTCTCGCGCCTTTCGAGACACGCGTTTCTGCCGTTAACTTCGTACTAGGAGTATCATTTGGTAGCGACCTAGCGCAGGTCTGCACGACTTTATAAAACAGACCATCTCAGTATTTATTCTATTGCACATTTTTTTTATTTTGTATTATGTTTTAATGCATCCTTTTTGTTTCTTTGGAACTTTCAGTGTTAAAGGTACAGTGCATCATGTTGTGGGCAGCTGATTTTTATGTTATTTGTGTATACGATTATTGTATGTAAAATGCACAGAACTGTATAGTTTTGGAGTGTGCCTCTATGTAGTGCATGTATTGATATTGCACCAGTAGCGTGGAGACATCATGACTAATTCACAGGTATTGTTTTTTTCATTGCACATTTTTATTCGGATATTAGACTATGTATTTAGATATACATGGAATGCTTTTTTATGCAGATTTTTTTTTTCGTAGTTAAAAGTAGTGAGAGTCGACTATGGGAAATAGATTGCAACTTGGTATTATTTCTTTATCTACCCTAGTGTATCGCTTCTGATAGTGATAGGGTTGTCAAGTGTCCGTTTTTTTGGTCAATATACTGGAACAACCTACCCACCCTGTTATTTCCATTTCCCATTTCACCTCTAGGAACCTAACTGTATAGACGTAATATCCTTTTATACCAATACTTCATGGGTTGATGTTTGTAAAGGTGAATGAGTAAGCTAATAAAAATACTTATATGGCCATGTGCGCAATATATTACGTTCAAGTACCTAATTATGCAGATATATGACACAGTGGATCATGATTAAATTCAGTCTTATACACTACTACTACCTACATCACTAATTGATACGGTATCTAATTATAAAATGATATTGACAAATGCTAATTCGTTTTCCATGTGTAACTAAATGTGCTATTAATTTTTATGTGTGTCACTAACCATAAAATAAAATAAAAAATGTTTTCCATGATGTTTCCTGGAGGTTTTGTTTTAATTAGTAAAGTTTCCCTTTAAAATATATTATTAAAATTATATATTGATAGGTGGAGAGCCAGATTCCTAATTTTCAAAAAGTTTTATTCTTTTTACAAAACATCCTGCATATCGCTTATTTTTTAGTAAAGGTACACGTCCTGTAACTTGATCGCGACGCAATCGCTTAACGATAAATCATAGATGAGTTATTAACGTTTAAGCTCATTGCTCCACTTGTAAATGTGGTGCGTGTGTATAAGACACTTGATATTAATAATCCGTTACGCAATTATGGTTATTGCTCTTAATTCCCGCCGCACACACAAGTCGGTTCATAGACAATTTTAATAAAAGCCGTATTCACTCGACATTGTTTCAATTTAACTATGATAATAATAGTACTTTATCAAAGCAGGTTTAAAAGCCACTTATTTTGCTATGATTATCAATTTTCTATTTTATTTCTTGTTTCTCGCCAAGCCTATGCATATTTTTAACATAACAATCGGCTATAAAAGTCGTATTATAATGAGAGAAATTGATGCATGATAATGAAAAGTCGTTAATAGGTGTTTAAAACATATCAATTTTGATATATCTGATCTATCAAAGAAATAGAAAGTTATAACTTATAATTATTTTTGTTACTTTTGCAAATAATGTAAACCAAACCGCATTGGGCTTGCGAGACAGTCTTAGGCTATGTATCCTCACAGAGAGGTAGTTTATTTATTCATTTATTAGCGCTTACAAGAAAAAATACATGGTACAAAATTTATTATCATAAATAGAACGACGAGTAATATTCCCATTGCTGGGAAATCAAACCTAGCTCCGAATTTTTCAAAATTCCTTCGTTTTTTCAATACAATCCTAAGTATTAAAAAAAACTAATCCAGTCGAATTTAATTTTTTATCACAAAGATAAAGATTATACCACTGTGTTATATAAATAATTCTTATGTTCAGATTTTATCTCATATTTTCTCTTATTGCGTGCGATTCTAATGACTGTCTGTAATGGCAACAATTAGTAAGTGCACAAATGTAAGTGTCAAACTTAATAAAAAATTATGTCAGTTTGTTCAACTAAAGTGTTTTGTTAAAAAAAAAACAACTTAATTGCTTTTAACTCACGTTAACTGCTTCAAATGAGTCTTTTGTCAAATGAGTTCTTGCACTTAAATTCGTACTTTTTAATTACAAGTACCTAGCCAATTGGCCATGTAATATAATTTTAAGAGAGTTCAAAAAACGAAGGAGTTTATGTCTTCAACTTCGGCCAGTTCTTTTTTTGTTGTTAGAGGAACTGCCATATTTAAAAAATCGCGTTCGAATAGGTACAATACGATGATAATAAAAACTGACTGAAACGTAATGAATGCTATTTGTAAGTGATGATGACCGTTCACAAACGCGTAGTCATGGGAGGCGTAAATAACAAGCAGATAATGATGTCGTTGTTACTCTCACTAAATGACGAAATCATTTATGGGCTCACTGGTATTGTCATTGCATTCTTAAGATACCTTCATTTTGTTTCTAAGCAAAAATCTTTTTGTTTAAAACATAGTCCTCTTTTGAGGCCGAAGTAAAAATGCCTTGTTTTGCTCCATCAAAACAAATCTCAATCTGTATTTGTGTAAAAGTAAAATAACATCATTCTTGTTATACAAATTAAAACTACTGGCGATTTCATAACCCGTCACGCGAAATACACTTATGCCAACTTAGGTGGCAGCTAGTAAAACTATTAAATAATTAGTTCACTTTCGCGCTATATGTATAGTATTTCATGTATTAATAACAATATATTAAGTAGAAAAATATGTACTATATTCTATGCTTTGGTTTGCAATGATTCTTGCTTTTTTGTTTCCCAACAGCTCACCCTGGAAAACGTTTTTCAGGTATGGTTCCGTGGCGTGAGGAGCTCCAAATTCCGCCATGTGTACGGCGTTCCTTTCAAAAGGGAGCGTTGCTATGACAACATAAAGATCACCAGGAATGCGCACGATTCCAATTTCTGCGCTGTCAACCCTAAGTTCGTTGCCATAGTAACGGAGGTGGCTGGTGGTGGGGCCTTCCTTGTTCTGCCATTGGATAATGTAAGTATTAAAAAAGATGAAAAAACATAACCTGTAGCATTTTTAAACTAGTGCACCTTGCCTTTCCTTTTAGATTTTTAAGTGCAAGGTACATTTTTAATGTAACTTATTTTCCTCGTCCAGAGTTTACCTAATTAGTGACCTGTATATTTAAAAAAATTCGAAGATATTATTGCATTCAGTGATGGCAGATTTATTCAATCGTTGCCGAAACGACTTTTTTTAATTAAAAAATATTAGACAAATAAAATAATATTATGAAAGCGAAGCACGAGAATGCGATGAATGCTTCTTATCATCGAATAGAATAGCCATTTGTTTTGTGTTTACTTCTTTTGTCATATTATTACAAGACTTGCTGTTATTGCCGTCCCTGTTATTTATACGTCTTTCTCTAAACACTCAGTTTTACTCAAACCGAAATAAAAAAATCCTAACTTTCGATTTTTATTTATTTTTAATAATAATAAGGAATTAATATTTTTATAAACAGTTTTATATGAATCATACAAATGGCGATAGAAGAAGTAGACCTAGATACCTAGATCTCGTATTTTCCAAACCTAATTGGGTTTTTACACACATACATAACATCACGCCTTGTTTCGCTGAAGGATTTGGCAAACCGATTATTTTTTTAAGTAAAGTAACTCGCGAAATGTGGGCGTACTATACATGTCCTATGCACCTGTCTGTACCTGATCCTTCGAGAAGACTAGCCTGATCCTGATGTTATGTTTTGTGTGTTAATATTACTTAAAATAAAATTTGAATTAAAATTTAAAATAAGAATTTGAATTCATAATCCCAAATAGCCGAATTCAAACCATTAAGCTTTTTCACTTTATCAGATCAAGCAAAGACTTTAGTTTAGGATAGGTATATTGCTACCCTTGATAGACGTCATCGATTCGCTAAACAACAAATATTTGCCTTTCTTTTACTGACATTGTGTCTGAACCGCCCTAGTTTGTGCCCCCATAAGCTTAGTGTACACAGACCATGTTTATACAAGGTGTATACCCAAGCCAGATTAATCAATTTGATTGCTTATCTGACTCAGATAGTCAGATCCTAAAACAATAAAAAAGAGTACAATCCAATCGATTAACCTTTTTTTAGACGTTTTCACTTGTGGTTTCCACCTGCCAATGCACTATGTAATCTTACTGTTTCTATATGGCAGTCATATTTGGTCACTCACCTTTTTAAACACCTGTATAAATAATGTTCTTTACCTTGACACTTGAATAATTTAAAACTATCCGCCCATGCTCCACTTCGTTGCGTTCAGAACTACATGCGTTATTGAAACATCCGCTACGTAATCAAATTGTGGAAATCCTACTGAAAATGACCTGTGATTGTGTATAATAGCGTGAGAAATGTGTATAATTTTGGATGCATTTTTAAAAAAAGCTGCAACGTTGCAACATTTCCTTCAGTTTTGCACGTCTGGCGCAAGGCTTGCAAAAGTAATTGTTTGTTAAAGCGGTCACTTTGTCTGATGTAAAATGATATGTTTATAAAGCGGAACCTATTATATTTCTTAAACCATTATTATTAAATCTTTAAAGGCTCGTATTTTGAAACAAAGAAGTCATGAATCTCGATTTAAACTACAGAATTGAGATTAATATCAAATGTGACAGTTTAAATCGAGATTCATGGCAGAGCAAATAGCAGCTAAGATATGGGCCAAGTCGGGCGTTGGTTAATGTTTAGGAACATTCTAAATTAAATTTTTTTATATCTCTTTTCCAGACTGGCCGGTTGGACTTCAACGCAAGTCGAGTGACTGGCCACAAAGGCCCCGTGCTCGACATAAAATGGAATCCTTTCAATGATAACATCATAGCGTCGTGTTCCGATGACTGCACGGTAATTTCATTTGTGCCAAATTTTTTTTTCTTTTTTTATATCCGCAATTTGTTCATGGTAATTGATGCCTATTACTCGGAGATGTTCCGTTTGAACAATTTCTCGGTTTTTGTTGATATGAAAGCGTGTAGCCTGGTTGTCAATATATTATTACATGTTTGCTATATTATTACCGGTAACGAGCATTGATTCTATTATCTTATCAAGCAGAAGTAGCTGTTGTTTCGATTGTATAGTTTATAGTTTACTGTCATCATTTGTCTGGTGTCATCTATATATATAGGTGATGTACATAATTTAAATTACTGCAGCGTTCTGTATTAGTTATTATAATATGTGCATTTGATTCGATTGTTTGCATTCCATTTGAAATCCTTGAAACAATAGTAGCATTTACATACCAGACTGGCATGAGAACAATATTATTATTGATTTGTTGTTTAAGAATGTGACACCAATTGACTGCCTAATTGGCTGCTCCACTAATTCTTATCTGATAGGTATGTTGCTTCCGTTTCATCAAAGAAAAAATGCACGGGTTGCGCAAAAACAAAAAAAATACCCATTTTTGTTTCAAAGAATGAAAATACACGGTGTATTATTTACCAAATTTATATCTGGTAACGTGTAAGCAAGCAAAGCTGATCTTAAACTTTTTTACCCATTTTCTTAAAACTACTCACTGTTTTTCATCCCTTTCAATTGTTTTTGTATTATAAATGTTTACAATAAAGTATTATCGATTTTAAATTCTTATATTGTTAAATAGTGTATGCTAATGGGTAGTTTTTTGAATTACCTACCTACCATAAGCTAACTACAACTGTAGAAACAAAAATCACAATAATAAATACCTTGGCTTTAGAATCAAATTTTTGACGTTTTTTACACATAGGTAAAACTATGGCACATTCCGGACGGCGGCCTGTCGATGCACCTGACAGACTGGTTGGTGGAACTACATGGCCACAAGCGACGCGTGGCCTACATCGAGTGGCATCCTACGGCTGAGAATATACTGCTCAGCGCTGGATTCGATTATTTGGTCAGTAAATCTAAAGTCTTCACGAAGGGCTTGTACCTAAGTAATAAATGCCGCATGGGTCGATACATCTGCCAAGCCACTGTTGACCCCTGCAGACTTAGTATGACGCTTTTAAATTCTACTCTCCCATAGAATAGAAATCGCTTGTCTATACATTTCTCGGTTCAAAACTGTCAACTGTCTACACGGAAACGCCATTTTTGTCTAGTCTTCCGTCGACAAAAGTCTTCTCTGCGGTTCTCGTGCTCCTGCTGGATGAGTGACCATCTTTACCAGACACCCCTCCGTGCCTCGAAAATCACGTTAAGCCGTTGGTCTTGGCTGTCATCCGTGGATCTTTGACAGTCGTTACGGGTCATCAGAAGCCTGAAACTCTGAGTGTCATTTGGAGGTCATATAGGCAGTCGCTCCATGTAAAATACTATTCCTATACTTAGACTGAACTGGAAGCCGACCCCAATTTAGTTCAGAAAAGGCTAGGCAGATGATGATGATCTTGTGAGTCATCATAATCTCAATAATATTGTAAAGAAGGCAAGGCAGTCGCCTGTTCGTCTTTGAGATTCTATGAAAATCTTCATACCCATCTAAGTAGATGGGTATCAAGATTATCATAGAAATATTTATTTTGTATTAATTATTATTAATTGAATTAATTATTATTTATTAATTGAATTAATTATTATTTACTAATTGAATTAAATATTATTTATTAATTGAATTAATTATTATTTATTAATTATAATTAAAAATTATAACGATTCAGTGGAGCCTTATAATGTCTACCATAGTTACTTATATTATTTCTCACTCAGATTATAAGATAACGGCAGGTAGACCGCGCGGGACACCAAGAGTGAAGCCAAAAAACCAAATTATACTAATTCAAAACTCGAGTTAGTACGCCACGACGTTTTTAGGCTTCACTCTTGGTGTTCCGCTAGGTCTATCTGCCTTTGTTTTATAATTTGAGATTTCTTAAAAAACAGCGAAACCATTGTCCTTTGTGAAAAACAATAGCAATCATCAAAATATTTTGATTAATTATCGAACGCAAATTCATTAATTATCCTAATCAAATCTATTCACCAGTTAAGTGACTGGTAAATGACCTGACATATCTGATATATTAACTTGAACACCAAATGTGTGAAGCATGTATCAACTATAAACACGTTGTTCTACAAATTGAATTCCAAGCTAACATAAATGCTCTTCAATTCTTCACACAGTGTTTTGTTCTGAGTTGTGATCACTTTCGTACTCGCGATAACAGGTACATACAGAACTTGATATTATTTCCGGTCGTCACGCGAGCTTCAAGCCTCAATTTATACGGCCGTTGCGACTCTTTAGTTTAGCGTGCTGCTTTGCTATCAAAATAATAAATGTTCGGGGACCGTTTGCAGAACAGTTATTTATATGACTTAGTGAAGCGATGCTTTAAAATTGATAACTGTCATTGCTCTTTGTTGCTGTTATTTGATGCTATGATGTACCGGTTTTCGAACTGTCTCAACTATCTGAATCCATATTATGAGTTCGTAACTCGCCAGTATGTCACCTTTTCACGCCTAAAACACAGTACGGATTTCGATCAAATTTGGCAAGGGCGATAGTTGGCATACTAGGGAAGGATATAGGCAACTTTTTGTCCCGGTAGGAAACTCCCGGCCCCGTGGGATAATTTCCACCACCTACGCGGGCGAAGCCGTGGACAGAAGCTTGTATTTCATTAAAATATTTAATGTATAGTGCACACTGTAATGACATGAACAAAAAAACAATAGGTTTAGTTTAAGTATCTATCCTCGACTCGTACTTCTCTCATTCTCTTCTGGCATGTATACACATTACAAATTAGAATAGCTATTAGTGTCAATCTGTGTGAGTGTCACCGCGTTGAAAAAGAAAAAAATATATTAATGTAAGTAATTAAATCTTTTAAGACACTTTTATACGTCAATATCAAAGCTGGCCAATATTTTAAAACTAGATACCGCCGGCGGTTCCTAGCTGATACTGATAACAGATAAGCAATGCAGAAACAAAGTCAGAGGTCTCTTAAAGTATATTATGTATGGCATAATATAATTTTATGTGAGTCTTACAATGCAGGGCTATGCCTGGAGTTGATCTATCCCAAGTCCCAACAGACACATCAGACATCATGTAGCTCAAATTTTAGGGACCTCAACGACCCGTCACAAGACGCTGCACGTCTGCAGGACATTTGCGTAAGCCATATACAAAATACTCGAAACCATCAGACGACGATAAAGTCATACATTCAATCTAGCCTGCATGGTACTCACATGCAGTAAGTTTTTTCTTTAATTCATCAAAAAATATCCGAACCACCATCATTTAGACAATTTATTCCGCTGGATGTGGGAAGCACAAGACCGGTCGAAGTGGAGGAGCCTGGGGGAGGCCTATGTCCAGCAGTGGACGTCTTTCGGCTGAAATGATGATGATGATTCCGGAATATCATTAAATAACTTCTCCCGCTCTGGGTGTGGAGCAGGAGGGCGTGTCAGACTTTTACTGACTAAAACCCACCCGTGTTCCCTCAGTTGCCTGTGTGCCAGGGGCGGCGGTATCTCTTTCGAACAACCCGCACCCCTGGCAGGATTCCGGTAGGGCTATGTGTAAAATATTAATAATAAACTTACATCTAATATGGAAGTCAAGTCGTGGATAGGATACAAACTGTGCGAAACAGGGGTGGTGCGCTAGTTATTTACTGCACCCGAAAGTTTTAAATCAAACTACTTGATAAAATATTATATTTGACTTTCAAACCGGTTAATATCAATACAAAAGGTCACACAATCTTCTAAATTAACAGAATCATTGTGCCGCGTGCAATCTCGTTAAAACCGACTTTGTATTGTTATCGTCACCTTGATCTTGTATACTTCTGTTATCACAGTGAACACGGCCCGGTTTAACTCAAGGTACCTAAATGATTAATTGTGTGATTGACTGACGGACTTAATTACTTTTTAGGGTTCCATAGGTACCCGACGGGTATCCAAAGCCTCCGCTGTCCGTACGTCCGTCTGACAGCGGGCTGCATCTCATGATCCGTAATAAGCAGACAGTTGAAATTAATTAAATTAAACATATTGTGTATTTCTGTTGCCGCTATAACAACAACAAAAAATAGTAAAAATAGAAATAAAGTTTAAAAAAATTAAGGGGTCTGCGTGTTTTGCCTTGTGGTATGGAAACCTTCGTGTACGAGGCCGACTCGCACTTGGCCGGTTTTGAATACTGTAATTAGTTACTGGTATTCTTGGCAGACCCTCTGATTGGCTGATTATCTTAACTTACTTATTATGGTCGAGCATCCAAAGTATTTCATTTACTTTATTTTTGTCTATGTATTTAATTACTTATTTTGACTATTTGGTCGTTACTTATCAAAATAAACATTATAATGCCCTTCGAAAATTATGACCGATAATATAATAGGTGAAAGAAAAGAATCCACTATTAACTAGCGATTCTGAAGTACGCTTACAACAATACTGACCAATGAATCTGTCTAGCCCAGGGGTCGGCAACCTGCGGCTCGCGAGCCACATGCGGCTCTTTGTATGTGACGCTGCGGCTCTTTAGTTCCATACGTAAATATTATTGAAGACGGCGAGAGCGGCGAAAATCCGAAAATGCGACATATCACCTTCATCCACTCATGGATAAAATAAATTGAAGACATGAGTGGATAAAGGTGATATGTCGCATTTTCGGCATTTTTTGGCTAAATACACTTAATCGGTTTTGAAAACCGAATAAGTGTATCTAGCCAAAATAGGCCTGAACGGCGAAAATCTGAAAATGCGACATATCACCTTTATCCACTCATGTCTTCAATTTATTTTCGCTTCACCTGGCGAGCTAACAAATAAAAAAAATGGCGAGTTTGCAAATGTCGTAGATTAGGCCATGCCCCTTTTCGGTCACCTTGTGTTTAAACCCCGATTTCACGCAATTTTACTATGAAACCTGGATAACTGTGACTTGTTTCGTAATCTGTATAATATTTAAAAAATCTGTGGCTCTTTAAAAACTTTAAAATTTTGCAAATTGTAATTTTTGCCTCTTCCTACTAAAAAGGTTGCCGGACCCTGGTCTAGCCTTTTCCCAAGTATGTTGGGGTCGGCTTCCAGTCTAACCGGATACAGCTTAATACCATTATTTTACATGGGGCTACTTCCTATCTGCCCTTCACAAACTTGGTTAATACAATAGGTCAGAATTTCGGGCTTTTGACGACCCGTAAAAATGGTCAAAGATGTACCAATAACAGCTGGGACCAACAGAGGGCATGGAGTAGTATCGATATTTTATGAATTGTCGATTCGCCCTCTTTTTATTTCTCTGCCTATAGCGTTATTCCCCAATTCATTTGGATCAGCTCTCCTCGACATACTTCACCAAACGTTACGTGTCAATTCTGGCTCGTCCAAACATCTACCTGCCACTCAATAACAATAAAACGTTTTCTCCTACAGATCTTCGTATGGGACGTGGGCAAAGGCGAGGCAGTGAAGGTGATAGACTGCCACACGGACGTGATCTACTGCATGTCGTTCAACCGCGACGGCTCCCTGCTCGCCACCACCAGCAAGGACAAGAAGCTGCGTGTCATCGAGCCGCGGAGGGGCATCGTGCTCTCTGTAAGTGTTATTCTGTGTGCTTCATAAAGGTTAAAGAACACTTTATGAGAAGAAATTAAACCGTCGAAATAAGAAAGCTTTTCGGTTTGCTTTTCAAATGAGACTTCCTTCGACAGCCTTCCGTCTCCATCACCAGATCCTCTTATAGCCCAGCTAGATCTTTAGTTCTCGGTGATTGTAATAAGCCCAAACACGGTGGATTTAATTTTAAATGGCACAGCTACGAAGCACAGCATATCCTAACCACTATACCCTATTCAATAAAAAAGAATCGTCAAAATCGGATTACTCTGTAAAAAGTACAGCTGCGTCATAAATTTACAAAACAAAACGTTTCGACTGAACACCCTCGAAAATTTTGTAAGCAAGTGCTGACTTCTATTCATGTTGCTTTTCCTGACTACACTACCAGTCTGTGTTAAGATTTTTCCCAGGAAAAATCGTACCTACCTACCACAGAACTAAAATGTTTATCAACATTCCAAAACACCGGTCCACCAGTTCACAAAAAACAGAATGTATACCTACGCGACACTCCATGTTACCAGCAACTTGTTTACCGCGACGCAAAAACAGAGGGGCAATTCTGGTAATTTTAAGAACGTTCACAGTCTGATCTCAGTGTCAATCTGTCAAAAAAGCCTATACATTTTTGTCAAATTTTTGAAATTCGATTGTCGCCGAGATGACACTGCGAACGTTTTTAATTAGTAGAATTAGCCTTCAGATTTGAAAGAAAATATAACCATTACAGCATTTGAAATACCCTAGAAGACAAACCGAAAGAGGAGAGCTCAGCATATTGTCAGATGACAACACAAGGTGTACCACCTGATTATCAGTTTTAACCCACAATAAAATTAGTAAAACCATGTTGTCGCTACTTTTGTCGACAATACAAACACAAAGCTTTTATTTGAAACCTAACACCTCACCTCTCCTCTCATTGCAGGAAGGTCACTGCCACCTGGGTACCAAAGCCTCCAAGTGCACATTCCTGGGCAGCCAAGGCAAGGTGCTGACGACCGGATTCTCGCGCTACAGTGACCGTCAGTACGCCGTGTGGGACCAGCATGATTTGGACAAGCCGCTTGTCTGTGAGACCATCGATAGCTCGTCCGGCGTCGTGTTCCCGTATTATGATTATGATACTAATATGGTAAGTATTCAATATATTTTACTCATTACTCAATTCTCCTGTTATAGGTAATACCAAAAATATTATAATAAATAAAGATGGAAGAAGGCCTTACAGACGACGATGCTTACCAGCGAAGTGAATGACACCGAATGAGTAAGAAACCGCCTCCGCGTAACGGGAAGAGGCGAGTGCAAAGGAGAGGAAGATTATCGTATCATCGAGAAGTGAAAAAATAAATAAAAAATTGAACAGCTCATGCTCATGTCGTATAGACATTCGAATAGAAAAGTTGAAATATACGGCTATCGCAGTGTCGATGTCGGTTAGCTTAAAACGTTAGGATTAATTTACGTAACATTTTTGCGATTTTGGTCACAGTATTGTGAAAAATATTAAGTTCTACACGCTTTGTGAATATAAATAGTACAGAAATCTTCAGCTGGTAACTGGTGTTTGACCTCACTGGGCAATAAAACCTGTAACTAATTACTCGTTGTATGAAACCATTAGATAGATGCCACTACCTGATAAAAACCATTTATCGTCGCTAAACGTTACCCTTGGGACAAAGTGCGGCCAGTAATGGAATAGTACCACGTTTTTATCGTTTACACTAAAATGTCGTGAGGAAGGTTTTCAGTACCTATGAATGTGGATGGCTATAGGAGTATAGGAAGACCCTAGAAATGATGGATGGACTGTGTGAAAGATGTTATGGTTAGAATGGGGGTGACTAAGTTAATCTACAGGAAAAGTTTTTATCCAGTGCGCAAATTGTAACCATGAATTCAGCATATCATTCTAGACCCCCTAGCGCAGAAATTTTTCGCCGGATACAAAAAAAAAATCAGCTGTTCCATACATTTTGACCGCGTAGGTATTGCACTTTTCTATGAAACAGCTGAATTTTTTTTTTGTACAACCGGCGAAGAATTTCTGCGGTAGGGAGTCTAGAATAATATGCTGAATTCATGGTTACAATTTGCGCACTGGATAAAAACATACCCTGTATACATTTTTTTTTTAATATTATAAAGCTAAAGAGTTTATTTGTTTGTTTGGTTGAACGCGTTAATCTCAGGAACTACTGGTTCGAATTGAAAAACTATTTCAGAGTTGAATAGCCCATTTATCGAGGAAAGCTATAGGCTATAATAACATTACGCTTGGGCCCTTGGGAGTCGAGCAAAAAGCAAAGAATTCGCGACGAATACGAAGTACTAGCATGGCCAGGCGACTCGATGTGACAGGGTGGGTCGGGGTAGCTAGAAATTTGACGCAGACGAAGTTGCGGGCAGAAGCTAGTAATATTATAAATGCGAAGTAACTCTATCTGCCTGTGTGTTATGCTTTCACGCCTAAACCGCTGAACTGGTCGTTATGAAATTTGGTAGAAATATAGCCTGGGATATGGAGAAGGACATAAGCTACTTTTTTACGCGATAACTGACATCCACACGGGCGAAGCCGTGGGAAAAAGCTAGTATGGAATAAAAAGCCATGTTGCGCCGACGCCATATAAATTGAGAAGAATCTCCAAGAGAATGACGATGTTGTATTTTTTTTTTTTTTTGTTTCCACTTAGGTGTACCTTGCTGGCAAGGGTGACGGGAATATCCGATACTATGAAGTGGTCGACGAGGCTCCGTACGTGCATTTCCTCAATCAGTTTCTGTCGGGTAACCCACAAGTAAGTAACATTTGCAAGAATTCATGAAGACTACGGAACATTTCAATAACGAATAGTGGTATTCATTCAGCCTATAACGCAGGACACAAGCTTTCGCTCTGTGAGAGGGAATTGGCCGTAATCTACCACGCGGGCCCAGTGCGGGTTGGTGAGTTCTGAGTGCAGTGGTGATACAATAATTTACACAAAGTAAAGCGCCCGTCTGGGTTCGAACCTACGTAAGTCGCGGCCGTTACCACTGGGCCACCAGGGCCTGAATTCACTATGGTTACTTAACGATTCCTTACTCGTAACTACGTGAATCACACACGAATTCTGCTAATATCGTATTAATAATATCCACAAATTGTCTTGGTACATACAGAATATGACATTTCGATTCCTTACCGTTACATTAGTTTCTAAAAAAACTATATTGACGTAGTTTGAACGTAGTAACATTCCGCAGGGAATCATTATAACGATACAGAATTGGGGCCCTGTGCTGTCTATGGTAGGAATGGTGGTAGAGATTCATTTTTTTTCTCATCATAATACCACAGATACCTTATTATAGTAAATAAATAAAAAACTTATCAAAAACTATACTATAGCATATGATTATTTTAATGTTGGCACAAAACTAGATAACTGATGAAATGTGGATTTTCTATAGGCACCTTTGCCGGGCTCTGCTTTACCCTTCGGAAACACAGGTCCGATTTTGTTGTTACAAAAGGTTCTGCACGTAACATGAACTGATAAACTCACCCTGCTAAGCACCTAAATATAATTATTATTAAAAACATTAAAATGGTTATGTCCGAACCGCCCTTGTAACACCTTTTAATTCTTATTGTTTAACAATATTGTTATTCTGGTAACGTATAAGCACTCTGGGTGAATGATGTAGCAAGCATTATATTAGGTCTTTACCTATGAAATTGCCGTTCTGCAGTACTGGCCATTTCAAATCAAAATAATTTTTGTTTGGCTAAGAATTCTAATTTCAAATTAATTTTATTTTAAAAACATGGATTTTTTTTTCTAAAAGTAGTCATTTCTTTATTGATTAGTGTTACATTTTCATCGCATTTCAATCTTTTTCGTCATCATGGATACGTTAAAAATTCGAGTAATTATGGAATATGAGTACCGTCGTGGCAGCAACGCGGCACAAGCGGCACGCAACATCAACGACGTTTACGGAGCTAACACTACAAACCAACGCACCACCTGTTATTGGTTTGCTCGCTTCCGTTCTGGAAATTTCGACCTGAAAAATGAACCTCGCGGTCGTCCGAAGACTTTGGTCGACAATGACGAATTAAAGGCGATTGTGGAAGCTGATGATACACAATCTACGGCTGAATTAGCAGCAGCTTTCGACGTTAGCGTCAAAACAATATTGGTCCATTTGCGTCAAATTGGCAAGGTAAAAAAGCTTGACAAATGGGTGCCCCACGAACTCAATGATCGCCAGCGCGAAGTACGCGTCGAGACGTGCCTTGCACTGCTCAACAGACACACAAATGAAGGAATTTTGAACCGCATTGTTACCTGCGATGAAAAATGGATTCTGTTTGATAACCGTAAGCGCTCAGCAAGTTGGTTGGATCCTGGTTCAGCACCTAAACAATGCCCTAAACGAAAACTTACCCCTAGAAAAGTGATGGTCACTGTTTGGTGGTCTAGCGCCGGTGTGATTCATCACAGCTTCTTACCAAACGGGGTGAGCATTACTGCAGATGTGTACTGTGAAGAACTGAACACAATGATGGAGAAGCTGGCGCATCTCCAACCAGCATTGGTCAATCGCTCGTCTCCGCTGCTCCTGCACGACAACGCGCGACCTCATACTGCACAGCAGACGGTCTCCAAGTTGCAAGAACTGGGGTTGGAAGCTCTCCGTCATCCGCCCTACTCACCAGACCTTGCGCCTACAGACTACTACTTTTTCCAGAATTTGGATAACTTCTTGGCGGGAAAAAAAATTAATACCCGAGAGGCAGTACAAAATGCCTTTGAAGAATTTGTTGCCTCCCGTCCAGCTGATTTCTTTAAGAAGGGCATCAATAAACTGCCACTGCGATGGCAAAGATGCATTGATTGCATGGGTGATTACTTCGATTAATACAAATAAAAAATTCATGAAAAAAATTCGTTTAAATTTTTTCATACAAAACGGCAATTTCATAGGTAAAGACCTATTATTATTAATTTGAAACCAAAATGATCTTTGCATACAAACATCGATCACTAATAAAGAACTAGATACACAATCCCAAGCAAAAGTTCTCTTAAAACTGTCACCAAATTGTGTTTAGGTAATGCTAGTTGAAATAAATATACAGTAATTTAAATTCAACCTTAAACGCAATGCTTAAAGTTTATTTCACAAAGCTATGTACAAAAAGCAATAAATTTTTACGACCGATACTCACTGGTCAACGTAAATTTAAAAAAATCAACCTTACACGCATGTCTTAAAGTTTGAATTAAAAAGTGCTAATAAACAGCAATAAAGTTTTACGATCCAGGCTCTCCGCTAGGACAAGGAATGAGTGGAGTCGAACTGTCCAATATTTTTTGTTTGTACTGTAATAATAAATGGCCTTTTTTAATTTCGTGGATAATGTATTTAAAAAAAATTATGTACATAAATGTTATTATATTCTATGGTGTATATGTGTAATGATTATAGTTTACTTGAATGTAAATGTTTTTGTATAGGGCACCACATTTATTTATTAACTAGCTTCCACCCGCGTCTTCGCCCGCGGTTTCGCCCGCGGCTTCGCCCGCGTGGAAGTCGGAAATTATCCCGCGGGTATGTACCACCGGGATAAAAAGTATTCTATGTGTTAATCTAGGTTATATTCTATCTGTGTGCCAAATTTCATCCAAATCCGCTCAATCGTTTTTTCGTGATTGAGTAACAGACATCCAAACATCTTCACAAACTTTCACATTTATAATATTAGTAGGATACATATTTCTCTTCTGACGTCAACAATACAAAGTGATGTGATCACTATCTTTCACACAAAACCACCTCAGCAAGTTTCAGGTTTATATTAATATGGCTCAGGTATGTGTATATTATTTACTTTTCCACAGAAAACTCTTCAAACAAAATAAATCCCCCTTTTCACCCTCGTAATTTTTTTTTAAGTCTTTTGTTTCTTTTACATTATTTGACTTATAGGTTATTTATACCAATTTTTCAGTTAATCATGACACGCAGTAAAATCATCCCTTGTAAAATTAACTACCCTTTTTTACCCCTTCAGGGGTAAATTTTCCAAAAACCCTGTCCTTATTATCCTTTATTAAATATCCTATATTTTTGGTTTTCGGTTTGACTGAGTTTCGAGTTAATCAGATAGCGCGTTAGAATTCTTTCATACAAACTTTGATACCCCCCAACCCCCCTTTAGGAACATAGTCAAAATTAAATCCATAAAATGTTACTTTAATATTGACAGAAACAGCCAAGTACTCTCATTAAACAAAAAAAAAACAATAATTCTTTAATTAATAATAAAATTTAAAAACCAATAGCGTCTCCAACAAATGGAACAGAATCAACGCACATAACTCGAATAATTTAAGTGGGCATGCTATAGCATGGTTAATACGTTTAGTATGAGTCTTTAGAATTGAGATGCTTTATAACACCTACTATTTAAAACGATTTATTAAAAAAAAATGTTTTTACGATGATTTCTTGACAAAATAACAGCATTTATAATACAGTGATAACAATTATGTAATGATAATATTAATACTTACCGAAAATATCAAACTCTATACTTTTTTAGCGTCCTAGATGTGTGATTTTAATATTTTTAAACGAGCACCGAGACATGTTTACCGTCGGAGCGTTCGAATGCTACTAAATGGAAAGCGCACCCAAATGTTCAAGTGGGTGCTCATTCGGTGAGGACATTTTTTGCCGCTGATTGTGTATCTAGTTCTTTATTAGTGATCGATGCATACAAATCAATTTGCCTGACTATTATCAATGTGTGACTGGAGTTAGTAAACCTAAAGTACAATTTATGTGGGTGTTAATGTTAAGCAAGAAGACTATAAAGGAAAAAACTAAATTAAACATTTCATTGTCCGTCTGTCTGTCTGACTGTCTCGGTCTCGGTCTCTTGGAGCTCTAAAAAATTGAGCTTCTAAGTCAACGCAATAGAAAAATACGGCCATGCAAATAAATCAAAACCTGTAGGGTATTTCCTGTTACCTAAAATCATGAAATTTGGCTAGAAGCAAAGTCTCACAGAACAAACATAGGGAAATTAATCGTTAATTTGTAGTTTTGTCACATAATAAACTTTTTTTTTGTAAAAAATTACTGCCACGATCTGCATTAGACTGCTTAAAAATGAGCTTGTTTTGAACTGTTACTTACAATCCGTTTTACTTTTTCTTTGAAATAGTAATCGAGAATCCAAACTCTCAATCTTCGAAGGAATCGTCTTCTCATGCCATTTTTATTTTATTAAAACCAAACCTAGACCATACACAACGCACGCGCGACCAAGACGAGTCGATAGACATCTCATTTATTAAAATCCATCCAGCCCTTCGGATGGCTCGAGGATACAAAGAAACATACATGAAAAACAGAATCCTGTCTTTGCTCCGCTCAGTCGGGCAATAACTACAACAGCTAAACAGTATACTCAACATGGATTGAATTTACAGCGAGGGCTAGGCTTCATGCCTAAACGTGGCGTGAGCACTGCGTCGTGCGAAGTGTTCCGCTTCTACAAGCTGCACACGTCGCGAGGACTGTGCGAGCCCATCTCCATGATAGTGCCACGCAAGTCCGACTGCTTCCAGGTAAATGATATTAAGTTCTATTAAATGCAGACGAAATGTTGATTTATCAAATCGTTCGAGTTCAAGCGTAATGAACTTGCACCCTAATTGAGTAACTCACGATTCATCATAATCTCTTTCGTTTTGAAACAGATTGTTAAACCATTGCTTCATATGTTCGAAAAATATGTCTATTCAACAACGTAAATAACGCAATGAATACTGTTGAACTGTCAAATAGAAACCGATTATGATTAATCGTGAGTTACGCAATCAGGGTGCTGTTCATTCATGTAACTTACGCCCGGTTTCTGGAACGGAAATCGACTTATAAATTCTCAACGTTGAATACATTTATCAACAGCAAATCGCATCACTCGACTTGCGTTTAATTTTCACGCGTCGACAATTTTCATTTTAGAAACTTGGTTACCAGCATATTATAATCATATATAAAAGCAAAGTAAAGTAACATTTCTACATCGTAGTGCAACAGCATAGGTGCTTTCAGACACACAAGTATTCTAAATAGTTTCCCCATAAAATTCCTCACCTACATCTATCACTATCCAAGGATAAGTTATGAAAAATCTCGAGTCTAGGTTTTATAATTCTTCCATATGACCCCACAGCGCTGAGTATATCCCTGATTATTTTAGTGCCATGCTTCCCTCGTCTGTGCAGTCTCATCCAGATCTTCCCCACGAACTGCTGTAGGTCGTCCCCACCTGACAAAAAACATTGTACTGAATCATAATTTTAATACTGATTTGTTTTCCAGGAGGACTTATACCCCGACACAGCTGCACAACTACCCGCGCTCACAGCAAAAGACTGGCTCAGCGGCATGAACGCGCCACCTCTGCTCATCAGTATGAAGACAGGTACGTTTCTGCATAATAATACAGTGTTTTATCGGCATTATCTAACTTTAGATATAAATTATGGAATTTTAACAGTAGTCAATCAGTACTGTTTGCCTCTCCGCCTCTCGTCAGCGTTAATATGGTATCCAATTCGCCACGCAATGAATTTCGTAACCCAGACATACTACTAAGTCCCAATTCAACCTTGCGTATTCCAAATATTACTACGTGTAGAAGAAACTTTGTACCCCTTTTTACGAAAATTACGCGGACGGCGGAGTATACAATTTGGCACAGTTAAAGTTTTTATGGATAAGGAGTGCAAAAAGCTAATATTTTTATAAAGGGTGTAACGGAAACCCTATTGAGATAACAGCTGGTACAAAATCACTATACCTAGTTTCAACTCAAAATAAAAACTCTAAGAATTGATTCCAAATTTTCGGTTTCATAATGTTTCATCAATTCAAATCATAACAAACGTGTCACCGCACATCGTAGGTCAATAACTTTCCACGTTACTTGCCAATATCACGATAAATCTCTTCCGAGTGATGTGTTTATTTCAATTTGAAAAGTTTGGTTTCTGGTATAAGTGTATTAAATATTCTCATAACTACCGAACATGTAGAGATAGGATTATAAAAGCCTTCCAATATCGTTTGATATCATCCAAAGAAGCCGTGCCCTTGATATGTACACGCTGCTTTTTTATTGGCTAGGGAGCTGCAACGATAGCGATCTATATACCAAATACTATCTAAGCCATCTATCATTTTGTCAAAATAGCAAACTTGTTAAACTAAGTAAAAAAAAAAAAAAAATATGTCCCGGACCGAAATTTAGACACCCCACAACACAAAATGTAGGCAATAATAGGTACTATGTACCTACACGCCGCGCGCTCAATGCGTGGCGGTCGGTCATTGACTCTACCTATCATATTTTAAGACCCATAGGTTGAGTGGTTAAGGCGCATAACCGTGAACCGTAGGTTAGTGGCTTCAATTACCAGATTTCACGTATTTTATTTATTTACTTTGTCCTATTTTTAAACACATATCGACAAAATGTTGTTTGGTGAAATTTGATACTTAATAATAAAAACCAAAAACTTTTCCACTTTTTTTTTTTCAGTAAATAAGTTATTATTTTATTGCAAGCCTTGTTGATTTCATTTCTCCCTTCATACTTATACGGGCTTAGGACCGTCAGAAATAATGAAGTGAATTCAGTGTATTGAACACTGGTAATTGGTGAAAAATTATGTCAAACAAACATTTCTGGCGTATTTAAAAAAGTGAAATCAACTTATTTACAATAATTTATGGAGCTTAAGATCACTTACCTAATTAATTATTTACACTACGAATACCTTAATAATTGTTCAAACTGTCGCCCACTTTGTTCAATACACAATCGAGCCCTTCTCTGTAAATTGTCTTTCAGCCTATTCAAGGTGTCTCTATCACGTTTCACTATTCTAAAAGCACTTTTAATTCTTCTTTTCAATTGTCTAACATTTTGGGCCTCCTCGGTATACACCAATCTTTTTATTTCAGACCACAAATAAAAGTCCATCGGTGTCAAATCGGGACTTCTTGCCGGCCAAGCTACAGGCCCCCCGCGTCCTATCCACCGGTCACCAAATTCACTAGTTAAATAGGCACGCACTGAACGTTCGTAATGTGCTGGGCACCCGTCATGCTGATAGTACATACCTCGCAAATTTACTAAAGGTACACGTTCTAATAATCGTGGAACCACCCTCTGGATTAAATCTCTGTATGTTCCACCTGTAAGGCTCCCTTCTACGAACACTGGTCCAATAATTTGGTCATTAATAATACCCGCCCACACGTTCACACTAAAACGTATTTGATGCGAATGTTCAGCGATTAAGTGTGGATTATTGTGATTCCACCAGTGTTCGTTATGTATGTTGAAGAGTCCTACTCGTGTAAATGTGGACTCGTCTGTCCACAAGATATTCGCCCCCGAATGACCGAGGAGCCATTCACAAAAATGAATGCGCCGTTGTTCATCACCATCGTACAGGGCTTGGGTACGACGATAGTGATAGGGGTGTAAGCCGGAGTTATTGAGGAGCTTCCACACGTAAAATCTGCTTACACCGAAATGCCTAGCAGCCATTCTTGTACTTCGCCTTGGATCCTCTTCAAAGTACTCTAGAATTTCTTCTTCTAAATCGGGGCTGTACGTAGGTCGACCCGAACCTTGAGCATGCGCTGGCGCACGGAATTGACCGTGATCTAACAGCCGTTGGACTGTTGATAATATTGTTTCCGGTCGTGGCACTTGTGGATGCACAATACCGGAAGCCCTAAGCGCGTCCATGTGCTGGGGTTCAGCATACAATCTTCGGGCTTCATTAAGATTGTGTCCTGATATTATGTACATTTCCATCATGTGGAAATATTCAATATTTGAATATCGGTAATGCGCGTTAGCCATGGCGAACAAAACACGGAAGCGACAAGATGCAATAGCGCTCGACACATCCGTCACTTGCAATTTTCACCGGTCCACTAATCCTTTAAATGCTTTGACATGCCGCCGGTAAGCGCAAGAGTAGCGCGAACGGCGCCGGCGCGGCGCGCGGCGGCGGGATCAAAAGAAAGGGGCGGCGCCATATTTCGGCTACTTTCTTCCTATTGGCAATTTTTATGCGCTTTCGAATGAACTTACTAGAAACACAAGATAACAGAATGTTGTTTACGTTTGTTGTAGGGTGACTATGGTTTCAAGTTATTAGAGATACTGTACTTTTGTTTGGCGATTTTTTTTAATTTTTTTATGCAATAAAGGTACCACTCCTTAAACGTTTTTAGTGCATACAACTACCCTTACTATTTTTCCGAGCCGTTTTGATTATAAACACATGTGCATTTTTTTTCAACAAAAACATTACGTAGTGGTTACATTACGTGTATACATCATTCCTACAGCAGCTCCCTAGCCAATTAAAAAGCAGCCAGTATATGCCCTTTCCGTTACACGTTGTATAATAATACATTAAAAATACATTAAGTTTTGAATTAATTATGGTCGAATTTCAACCACTGACTGGGCTATTAATAAAACCTTCATTAATACTAATCAAATTTGCCAGGAGTAACAATAACAACGCACAAGCCGCGCACAAGCAACAACGGGCCGGCGATGCAACCGCAAGACGCCAACAACAGGAAGAAGTTCGCGTTCCTATCGCGGGAGACCACGCCCGACTACCGGCCGCTGGGCACCTGGCAACCCAACGAGAATCATAATGAGAATGACCAGGTAGATGTATGTTCATTTTTGTATTCATCTATTTTTTTCTGAATTAGTCATGTAACATAAATACAAATCATAAACTAATTAGATAATAATACTAAGGTCTAATTTTTCAGAAGTTTGAGAATTTTTATGTGAGGAATAAATATGTCGGTTTGACAGCATTTGTATAGAGAATATTCCAAACTGTCAGATAGGTTCTTCAGATACTATTGAACTTGGACTTCCTCAAGTAATTGTCAATAAATAATACTGAGTCCATTGGGCATCGTCATGCAGGAGATGCTTCCCTCTTACATATTTGGAAAATGAAGCGAATGTAGCATCGTTGAAAATTCATCTTCCATGTATTATTATATTCAAAATTGACCACTTTAATTTAGAATGTCATCTTTCGAAGTTGAAAACAAACCTTCCAAATTAACAGGTCCAAGTAAACGAGAAATCTCAAAAGACAAACGCCAATCAGAACACAAAGTTCCACCAGCTGCAGCGTATGTTCGGCAAGCAGACGGGCGACGCCGAGCCCGTGCCGCTGTACAAGCAGATCAACCAGGGAGACGTGTTCAGTACTGAACATGAGGTATGTACTGTCACACTCAACACAAGTTCCACAGCCACAGCATAAGTATCCAAAAATACCTTTCAATAAACGCCTTCCTTGCACAAGTAGTTTTGATAGTAAATCAAAGTGCAATATTGGTAATTGGGAACATTTTTTCAGACCCAAATCTTATAATTTTCCATTTTCGTTTCTAGTTACGCCTCGCATTTAATCGCCAAGGCGAGGAGTTGCGGATTGTGAAGAGGCAGCTACAGAACAGCCAACAGCGGGTTCGCGAGCTCGAACAATTGGTCGCCGCGCTTCAAGCGAGGCTGCAACGCGACGGCTCATAAACCACCTTGCCTAAAAAAAGCCTTTTGTCTTATCGAGCGAATACACGCTTCAAAATGGCGGACAAGGGATATGAAACCTCGTGAAATACTGAAGGTTCAAGACCACTGGTCGCTTGACAGAGATATTCGAGCCTTGGTCTTAAGTATATTTTGTGCCACACTAATACTATAAGCGACTAGAGTCGAGGATATGCGCCATGGAAAATCGAGTTACACAGAACGTCGGGTCTATGAAACCCAGAATTCGATGCGCGATCAGTGGTCGTGGTCTTAGCTTACATAGTGCGAGGTAATCGAATGTTCGTTATAATGCTTGTAAAAACGTCGATCAAGCTTTAAGCACTTGATCTGTTCTCTTAGCCTTCTATTATTTTAAGGTTTAGTTGTCATTCCCTAGTCTAAACCACGTCTTAATGTTGTCACAAGTTAGTATACTAATGTTGAGGTTATGCTAGAATGTTTAAGGAATGCGTTGACACGCAAGTGATTTAAGGATAAAAAATATTTAAGAGTGGAGGAGAAAGCAGGATATTTTCTTTGTGGTATTGGATACTAAGCCTGTAGTGCCGGTACTCTTCAGACATTCACCGATCAGTGATTATGTAAATCTACGCCTTATAGCAGTCTATTTATAAGGAATTTGGGTTTCACCCATTCCCATTTTGTATTGTTAATTTACACGCATTTTTTTGCTGTTCTTTTATATTAGAATTTTTTCCAGAACTGCTTTTGTTTTTTGAAAAATATTTTATCTAGGCGAATGTCATGATTTCGCAAATCATGATATTCGCTAGATAAAATATTTTTCATAATATGGGATCAAAATTAATCATTCCAAAAGTTGCATTGGGCTAATTCGGCAGCTAAGCTTGACGTATTTGTGATTTATTTTGACATGTTATATTTTAGGCATCTATTTTTTAAGGCCTATGAATTTTCTCATGAACAAAAGTTTTGTATTGCTTTGTTTTAGGAATTTAAATGTGATATAACCATGACGTTCTACATAAATGTTCATGTCACAAACTATTGTTTTTATTTTAATTATTACTTTGTGTGATTTACTTATTTTCTATACTAATTATGTATATGCAATCAACATCAGGGTTATGCTTTCAAATTGTTTGACGTGATGTGAATTGTGATCAACTTGCCTAAACTATTCAACCATATTATCAGATTAATCATCTCCTTTTTTAGTTTGAGATCTCGATGAAATTCCTATTGTAAATAAATCTTGTTACAAATTAATATTAGGCTGCTGATCTCGTGAAAAGCACTTTTTTATGTAGCACATCATAAATGTTATTCCCAGTTTATAGTTAAGTTGACATCTTGTTTGTTAGTGATTGTGTTAATAGTCTGATTTATGTAATAGTGTTACCTGTTATTTTAATATTGTGTTTTGAATATCCTATGTATTATTATACATTTTGACTGCATTATTGTTTTGTACCATTTTACGACGATCAAGCATTTACTTTCATTACTTATAAAAACGCTAGGTGTATTCATGTATCTTGATTCCTGTTGCGAATGAATTGTACAAAAAAGTTACCTGAACTTTTTCTGTACATAATTATAGTTAGACTAGATTTCCGAGCTAGCATTATAGAAGTATTATACATAGGTGCTAGAAGTTCTCAAAAGACTATCGAGCTGCTTTGATTTGCACAATTTTATGCTTGGATTATTCTCAAACTAAACTAATTAATTAAAGTATAATGGCTTTAATAATTGTATGCAACTTGTGTATGAATTGGAATGATGCCACATAAAGCCTAAAATTATATACATAGTAACATGTTTAAAATTCAATATATTGAATCTTTTTAATAGTTACATTCCATGTTCAGTATAAAACGCATAATGTTAGTGTGGTAAGTGAAAATGAAAGTATTATTGTGCATTAGCTGGATTATTTACTTGGCTAAGTCAGTGTTAATATTTATTATTATGTATTTTTATATCATGCTTGTGTAGCACAAATTTTCAATAAATGTTTGGATAGTATTTTGGGTTTTATTTCTTATGGACCAACCATTTTCCTAAAACATATTATTAATGTATACATTATTATGCTAGAGGCACACATACATACTTGGTATCACATAATTATGTTTGTTATAAAGGTAGGCAGAGTAGGTAAATAAAACCATTAGTTTTTAAAGTATGTAAAAGTTTATTGTACAAAAAGTATGTACACATTACAAAGACTTATTTTATCTTCTAGTCAGTCAATGTATAACAGAAACTAAAATATATTGAGATTCATATTTATAGGTAAAAAGAGGTATTTTATATTCTTTATAATCAATGTTATTTGATTTCACACTTATTCTTAAATAAAAATGGAATGTGATGTTGGCCGGACCAATTCTAAAATTATACTTTTAGTTACATTGCACTTAATTTCAATTTAATAAAACTAAGTAGCTGTCAAGTTTATATAAAATTATGTACATAATATCACTACATTTGTAATTAATATTTAGGCACTACATCATTTGAAGGCTACATCTCTATATTATCTACTGCATTTATACAATGTTGAACTGTAAAAGTCAATTGAAAGCCACATCTCAAAAACAGAAATAGCTGTAGGTACAATTTGATTGTGCTTATATGTATAAATTGCTGGTATAATTTACATGTTTAGAAACAAAACAAAAAGATCTAAACTTTAATTCTTATAACACAAAACATTTGAGGATGAAGAGTGATATTATAGACAAGACTGATGTCTTTAGGCTTGTGGCGGCATTGCATCCATCTGAATTACATGTGAAAATACAAGTCCTGTACTCCAGTTTGTCTCCAGGCTGCTGCACATAGTTGCAGTAATTTCCTAGATCTAATGATGAACAGTATCTCTTTGTGCTGATGCCCCCTGAAACATGAATGGGTTGCATCGTTTAATGAATTAGTATCCATAATTCAATAATCCCACAACTACTTAGGACCTGTATTGCATAAAATCGCATTTGTTGCATTCGGAATTATCATCAGCAGATGAAGACTCACAGACCACTGAACATAGGCCTTTTAAATGCCATTTTATTATTGTGATAATTTTACTTAATCTACCTCAATAATATTATAATTGATGGCAATAACTGCATAAATAAAATGTGAATAAGTAACCAGATTTTTAGTTTCGCACATTCATTACTTAGATAAAAACTATGGATGTATGGAAAAATCAAGTAAAACTGAAAAGAAGTGCAGAACTCACCAAAATATCCACACCAAGTTAGTGAACCATTTATTTAGTGCCCAGTGCTGTAAAACTCAAAATCACCCAGTGCATAAATAGGTATAATTAATACTGTATCTTATACAAATATAATAAATCAATAACAACTAATTAAAAATAAATAAATAAAGATAACAAGGTGTGTAATCCTCTTGCATGAATGCCAATGATGAAAAGATATTAAAATATAAATCAGTGCTTATACTGCCGTAAGTATGCTTGCCATTACATACTTGTTTCATTGGAAAACATAATTGAACAAAGCAAACTTTGGTACCATTATGTACATGAGAAAACAAGCAAAGCACCATATTGTTAGTAGAGGTAGAAACCTGTTAGTTTAATGCAGTACTTTGCATTAAACACATGCTCGCAAGATGACGGCTGCAGTATCCCACCGTCTAATGTCATCAGCCCATCACCACACTCCATGCTTGATGAAGTATTGCACTGATAGCATTCTAGTGCCACACCTATGTCCATGGTTAACAGGTTTTTAAAAAGAGGAATCACAGAAGTGAAAAATAATTAAATAAAAGTCCAACATAGCCTTTTTTTCCTATATTATACCTACACTATTTTTTGCCCGTGGCTTCGCCTGCATGGATGTCGGAAAATCGTTGGTCCTACTCACGGACCTGGCCTAGGTGGCGTCGTGTTAATTGCGGTTTCCTATTTATACTTTCATCCCCTGTTTTACGCCCTCAGGGGTTGATCTCCCAAAAACACCAATTTTCATGGTTTAAACTACAAAATCTTTGATTTTGTATATAAACTTTCATCCCCTATTTAACTTTCTTAGGGGTTGAATTTCGAAAAATCCTTCCTTATTCCTTGTCTACAAAATAAAGGGAACCTCTATGTAAAATTTCAGCTTTAAAGGTCCAAGGGTTTGGGCTGGGCGTTGATGAGTCAGACAGTCAGGAATTTTCTTTTTATTTATATGGATGGAATTCCAAGGCCTAACTTTGAAGAGATTAAGAGTTAGTAATAGTTTATCACCATCACCTACTAGTTATTAAATGGGTAAGTATTAATAGGTACATAATATTGGCTGTATGACGCCAATAAAATAATTCCAACAAGCATAAGTTCACTTAAATCTATACCATTTTTATGTTATTTCTACATTTCTGATATACCCATTAGTGAGACTCATGCCCGTTATCTTTGAACTCTCACCTTCGTATCTTCCGACGTGCTTGATACAGTACTGAGCATCATGTATCGTCGCACAGTCGATAGGTAACAAATCAACATCACTCTCTAAAAACTCATTACACTGAAACGGATCATTCGAATCAGTCCCTGAACACTGGTAGCAGTTTATGGAATAAACTAAAAATAAAAATTAAAGATAGAAATCAAAATAACAAAGAAAGTTAGAATTAACAACAAGAAACAACGCCCTAAAACTCTTACCTGATTTAAATGTGGCGAGTGACACGCAAAGGTAAAGTAATACTTTTTCTTGAAGGCTCATCATTGTTATGAAAGCTTTTAATTCATTTAGAAATATGTACTTATTTAGAAAATTATCAATAATCAATAAAAACCCAAGCCAACAAACAACACACTATTGTTTTAAACGACGATTTGCCAACTGTCAGACAAAAATGTTTTTCCTAATGATCGCGTTAAAGTTTATTTGTTAGGCATTTAACAAAAAAGTTGGTCCTACTTCAATAACACGCTAGACAAAGACGGCGCATTTGAACTGGAACGCTCCTTGGTCATTATTCATTTCAAAACTGCGTTTTGAAATTTTATGTTGCCAGTGTTATAAATATGGTTCCCAAAAAAATTATTATGACATTTTCCACTCCAGCGCCAATAAAATAATTTAGGGCAGATTTTTTTGATCTCATAAAACTTTCATCTGAAGACAAAATAGTACTTCTATAGTTCCATAGTTTAGGTTACCAGTCCACTTTAGCGACATGTAGTATGTACAGAGGCCAGCACATCAAGCTACCCCAATCTGTCAAATTTCTTTGATAAAATAGTTGTTCAACTTTATTTCAAAGGAATAAGGTTTATGTTCAATTGGGAAAATTTGACAGTTTGGGATACCTTGACCTGCTGGCGACTGTACAATAACTTTTTTTTTGGGTGGGAAATCATCAAATAACTTCTCCCGCTCTGGGTGGAGCAGGAGGGCGTGTCATACTTTTACTGACTAAAACCCACCCGTGTTCCCTCAGTAGCCCGTATGCCAGGGGCTGCGGTATCTCTCTCGAACAAACCCGCACCCCTGGCAGTCGGTACAATAACTTTGTTTCCATATAGGTACCGCAATAGGGTATTTTCCAATTTTTCAAAAACTATTCTAATTTGAAGATTGGAACGAGATATTTAACAGAAAAATAAAAATAAATTGATTTCTATCCATTTTCTCAATAAAAACGATTTAAACCAAATTTATTTTTCGTTGATTTGAATTTACTGCCAAAACGTTTTACCACGTGACGTCAACTTTGTGTAAACTAAAGTAGTTGGTAAGTAAATAAGTGAATGTCGAGTTCATAATGAACAAGATTTTTAATGGATATAAAGTGATACTACTGGTGTGCGGTGCCTCTGTGCACAAATACTTCTAAAACGGCGCCAAACGAAGTATTTTTATCGGTGCCGTATAAACAAAGTTGACGTCACATGTCACGTGATAAAAAGTCATCGTAAGGAGCGTTTTGGCGGCAAATTCAAAACAACGAAAACTAATTTAGATTTTAATCGTTTTTAATTGAGAAAATGTGTATTAATACATTTATTTTTGTTTTTCTGTTAAATGTATCATCCCGATCTTCAAATTAAAATAGTTTTTATGAAATTGGAAAATACCCTCGAAGGTTGTTTTTGGGTCGGGTATGTACACTTTTATTGGGCATACAGCCTCACACTCACACAGGGAAATTGGTAGGTTAGTGCCTCTTTAAAAGAGTTTTGCGTGCCTCTGCAAATTGATCTGAAAAATACGTGACCCCATTGTTTCGAGAAATGTCCAGGATACAAAATACATGCACAAACAAAATGCTCCTACCGAGTTATGTCAACCTGGTACTGTGAAGGCATAAAGCGTTTTCTAGCTGACACAACTATGTTAGGGGTGCTCCTACCGAGCTATGACAACCTGGAACTTCGAATGCATAAAACATTTAAAAAGCTGACACAACTCTGTAAAGTGTGCTCCTACCGATTTATGACAACCTGGTACTGTGAAGTGTGAAGGCCTATAGCGTTTTCTAGCTGACACAACTATGTTATGGGTGCTCCTACCGAGTTATGGCAACCTGGTACTGTGAAGGCTTATAGCGTTTTCTAGCTGACACAACAATCTTAGGTGGATTCCTACAGAGTTATGACAACCTGGAACTGTAAAGGCCTATAGCGGTTTGCAGCTGTCATAACTAGGTGATTTTATCTGTTGGGTCATACCGTCCGTGGTAGACAGACGAAAGGGTGAGCCGGTAAACCGGTAGGATTTTCAATTTGTTTTTGATACTAAGTGTCTTCTTTCACTAAAATTTCCTGAGTTTTGTATCTGAATACAAAACTAAGTATCAAAACTACTTAGGTTATAAGAGGAATATTATATTTATATGATATAAAAAGTAAAATAAAATCGTATAAGACTTATTCAGAATATTTATTTCCAGATTGTTTTAAATTCACAATAAGTTTATATAAAAAATATTTAAGTTTATATAATAATAAACGAATACCTATGAATCGTTCACATTCCTGTTAAGATACGTCTAATATAATATATTATACAAACTACGGACGTCTTAGAGTCGTTACATTATAAACATTAACTTGCATTCCAATTATTTTACACAGACATCTTTTACAAACATTCATCCTTCAATTTTTATTAAAACACCTAGACGTAATAATCACAATATGCATGAGCTGTACCTTAACTCATGTAGACTTAATTTGTACATTATAATTCTATTTTAAATGCATAACTTAGTTTACATCTAACTATAGGCAGTTTGAAAGTTGAAAATATTATTGTCATTAGATACTTAAAGCTATTATTTTAATATTATATTCATTGTGGAATGTGATAAACATCAAAATTAGGCATCTAAATATCGAAGAAGTAAATATTTCGTTTGATGGAATAATTCTTATGACATAATTAAGTATAAAATAGGTAGGTACATATATTTCTTGAGTAATTTATTGGCACTTATAACCACAGAAAAGGATTGAGTACAGAAGTACAGTATATAAGTATTAAAGAGTATCAAAGTTTAGAAAATAGTTTTATAAAATAAAGTAAAGAATATAGTATACAAACGCCGATACAATACTTTGTATAGATTTCGATGTCATGTGATCATACATATATGTAATTATGTATTCAGTTATTTTTTCTATAAATTATTATTTTAAAATTAGAGACACAACAAGACGAAAACAGGTGGGCAATTCTAAGAAATAATTAATCTATTCGTTACCGTCACCTCAATAATTATGATAATACAGAAATTCGACTATCGAATTATGATTGTGAACCCCAAAATAAGTCACCGCCAATGGATAAAATGAAATAGAAAAAATTACAAAAACAAACAGCAAGGTACGGTAGTTGGGGTTACCATGATAAATATTTTTATTTGGATGGCGTCACTTTTACGTAAGATAACTGAAGAAAATTAAGATAATCGATTATCACTGCTTTACAAGTAAAGAAATGCTTACACAAAATTGGCACGATATCATATTTCACGTATATTTAACATTACGTAGTATCTTACGTATTAGTGGCGCTATCTAGTGTTGTTTTTCTATAGAACTGCCCGGTGATGACGTATTAGTTCAATTGCTGAGGTTGGGCCGGAGCGGTAAGGAGCCTTCGACCCAGAAGTTGGGTCGCTGCATCATGGTCTGCCACAGCGTCACCTCTTTACCCACGCTGTCCATCCAGTTGACGTTGGCACCCATGTAGGTTCCTGTGTACACAAAACTTTGACGATTAGTAATGAATAATTTTGGAATATTTAGAATACTGATTTGTTTCAATCCAAAGTACGTTATGAGTATGACTATATTACATTTAATATTTATGACAATACGGCAGTGGTAGTCTTATTAAGTGCAAGTACTTGAAAATGTTATTCTGAGTCTCAAGATCGTCGATCATCGAAATAAATATATAATATGTCAGTATTTACATTTAAGTACATATTTATAACTGGAGAAAAAAAAGGGGAGGTACTCAAGTGGACGTGTTTTTTTATACGTTTTAAGTCTAAAATGACAAGTAATATGTACCGGTGCCGAGCGACAGTCGCACGCCGCCCATGAAGTCGTTGGAGGCGAGGCGGTCGCGGTCCCACAGACTGAGCTCCAGCGCGCGCGCGCCCAGCTCGTGCGGCGCCAGGCCGCGGTACGTGAAGGTGTGCTCCCAGCGCGGCGCCAGCGTGCGGCGCGACACGCCCGTCTTCTGCTTGGCCAGGCGGCCGCGCTCCGGGAGCAGGTAGCTGGGGGACACGGCGGGTTAGGGCACGTAGGCATGGGGTTTTGCGATACAGTCATGCCGCAGAAGAAGGCTGCGGGGAAGGAGTGGGAAATGAATCCCACTCATCTGGCATGCAGCAAGCATAAAGGGCGTCGGCCGTAGGCGGACCACCCTCTCTTCCAACCCCCTGAACAGCTTTTACCTCATAATTTCAGCCGAAAGACGTCCACTGCTGGACATAGGCCTCCCTCAAAAAGGGGTTTTGCCATAATCGCCACTCTTGGCAGGCGGGTTGGCGATTGCAGTATGGTGGTAAAATGCATAGAGAACGCTGCTGCCCATTCTCTAGTTAGTAAGTCCCCTAATCACCTTCTACGACACCCACGGGAAGAAATTACCTTTTACCTGTATTCTACTAATTAAAATACAAAAATGTATTCAAATGTTCACTATCAAACAAAGCACAGTCTAAAACGCTGATTCAAAAAACTTTAAATTTTCCACAGGAGTTATTAGTAGGAACTCTTGTGCAAAATTTTAAATTGTTGAAACTTTGGCCCATGGAGAGGTCAAATACATAAAGATTGTATGAAAGTTTTTCTTCTCTGCTTTTGGAAAATCCCGTTGGGCACACAGCTTGCACATTAATAACATATCTATCCAACGAATTTAGTAATTATTAGCAGTGTCGTAAAAAAAATGAAATGTTACACTAATTTCAATTTACTTATATCGACCATTGAACTTTATTTCTTCAACGTGTTGATTGGGATCCGATGCATGGGTGTACTTTTAAGGTGGAAATAATTTGAAACTACTTCTTGAACTCTTCGAGCGAAGATTTTGGGCCTTTATGCCATTCAATAGCGGGTGAAAAAGTAAAAGTAGCTCTAGATTTAAAATTTCGTACCCCACAACAGTAGATATATGTCCGAGATATGCCCCTATCAAATTACTAAGACTTATCAGAATAAACGAAGGGCAGGATATAGTAGCGCAACAAGGGAGTGGCCTATGTCTAGCAGTGGACTGCAATACATTGAGTTGATTGATCAGAAAATAAAATATGAGTTGATCTTACCTCTTACAAAACACATCAGCGAGTCCGTTAGGCTTGGTAGCGACGAGGTTCTTAGCTTCCTTGACCAGTACATGTAAGGTTCCCTTCCCGCGCGCGCCCTCCGCCAGCTCCAACTTGAGCCCTATGATGAGGTCGCCGCGACTGCCTTGCTGCTCATCAAATTGTTCCGTCTGAAAATTGAAAATTTTGATTAGAAGTGGTTTTGTTATGTGACATTTGGATATATCATAATTATAAGTTATTCGTCCTGTTTTAGACTTGAAATGTGTCCTCTGAATGAGAATTCGGAATGAGAATAGGTAAATGCCAAATGAAAAGGTCCAAGCGATTAGTGGTCAGCAAAAACAGTTCTCTTGGGCATTAATCGTCTTCGAAATTTTATTAGTCCAAATATTGCACGACTGTCAAATTAGACCAGAGAAAAAAACTGGATCGTATACATACAAAAAAAATCTACTGTTTCATAAAAAAGTGCAATACCTACGCAGTCAAACTGTATGGAACAGCAGATGTTTTTTGTATAGCCGACGAAAAATTTATGTTCTAGAATGATAAACTGTATTCATGGTTACAGTTGGTGCACAGGTAATTTTTTTTTTCTAAACCGCTGAACCGATCGTCATGAAATTTGGCAGAGATATAGCCTGGGATATGGAGAAGGACATAGGCTTTTGTACGCGATAACCAACATCCATGAGGGCGGAAGCGCGGTCAAAAGCTAGTATGTAATAAATACTCACTCTCTCATGTAACTTGTACCACATGGGCGCGGGGTCGTCGAACACGACGTCGGCCAGCGGCAGCGTGACCTCTCCCAGGAAGTCGTTCCTCCCGAACATGTCCGCGTGCCACACGCTGAGCCACAGTGTCCGCGCGGACAGCGAGGCCAGCGGCTGAATGAAGCTCAAAGTCTCTTCGAACACGGGGCTTAGGGTATTCTTCTTGACTTTTGTCTTCCTCTTGCCAGCTTTGGACTTGTCCGGTAACAAGTACACCTGGAAATTAAGGGATTACAATGTTATTTTTATATGAATATCTGTCGATGTCTATCACCTTGTTTGTTCACTGTACTAAACTGAGCAAGAGACAATCTCAAAGTCTGTTAAAATTAAAAGCAAAGGTGGCACTTTTTGTTTAAATTTAATCAAAGATGAAGTTGTTTTAAATTATTATTTTTATGAATCATTTGATTCGCAATTTAACGAAATTCAATTGAATCCAATTTAAAGATCTCGATGATTACAACACTGGAGAAATTGGGAATCCCTAATATTCAGTTAAAACGTTTTCCTTGTAATGTTCTTACTAAACCGTTTTTGAAGGACCTTTATTTTCTACGATTAATGTAATGAAGACCACAGCAACCTATACACGTCATGTTTAATAATAACTAGTGCTGGTTGCTACCTAGTTATAAACGTACTCGTCCTAAGTATATTATAATTCGTATTAATATTCTCGTTGTGTGTGTTAATCAAGTTTGTCGGTTAGCCGGCCGTGGCCATGGGATTTGTAAACTCGATTATTTTTAGACAGGTTTATAGTAAGCCATTAATATTAAGCACCTGAGTTTTGTGTTTATTGAATTGTAAAATTATTCTTTGACATTCAATATCTGGTGAACGGTCACCTGCTTCAATAATGTCGTATCTTTGACAACGAAATTGGTAGGTATTTAAAATTCACCTGTTCAGGAAATACCGTTTATGGTAATGTTCCATGGTAGAATTAAAGGTGGTCAGAAAAAGCGATAAAGTAATAGCTATAAATAACTTGATAAGCATCTGAAACCATAGTAAAAAATTGCGGTAAATTTTATTTTTGTATTCAAAAGTGAATGTTCATTTTATGCTGGTATTTATGGTACACGAATGCCTATAAGGCTAGCTCCGAGCTAGAAAATTGGAAATAACTTTGTAAGCGACAAAATCGAGTTTGTTGCATTGATAGCTACGTCTCGGCACTAGAATCTACTTTTGTGTGTAACATACACAACAGTCGATTGTAATCTCTAGAAATTTCGAACTGATTACAAAACAATCTTCTAATAAAAAGCTACACTGCTCGATGATTTGCTTGCCAGGAAAATGGACAGAGACTGTGGACATCTTCATGCAGGAGGAACCGTACGGCACAGCATGTCGATTCTGTAACCATCTCACTGCGTGAAGTGAACGTGAAGTGAGCTGTCAGTGTCATCCCACTGATGCTAGGGATTGACCAAGCATCAGGTGGAATGACACTGACAGCTCACTCCACGCTCACTTCACGCGGTGGGATGGTTACAGAATGGCAATGCTGGTTACAGTCTGTCTATTCTGTAAAAATATCACCGTTAAAACAGGTGAAGTGAGCTTGAAGTAAACTATCATTCCACCTCATACTGTCGATGTATTCTGCAAATAAATCACCTTGAAAACATAGGTGAAGTGACCTTGATCTTAGCTCTCAATTCATCTGATAGGGATTAATACTAATGACAACAGATCACTCAAGTTATCACGGTGAGATTCTTACAGAATAGCACTGCAGACACTAATGACAGCTCACTTCACCTATGTTTTCAAAGGGGATTTTTTTGCAGAATAGATCAGCATGCTTTTTAATATTACCCACCTTAACGTAAGGGTCGGATCTGTTTCTCTTGACGTCGACGGACGCGAGGTCGCGGCACCGCTTGACGCCAACCTCCAGGGCTCCCAGCCTGTAGTTGTACAACAATGAGATCTGCACCTCGCCTCTGATCGTCACGTTAGCTCGGGTGCCTTCGCCAGCACCAGAGTATACTGATGCCATGGATTCTGAGCGGACCTGGAAAAATAGAGAGAAATAAGAATTTTAGTTTAAGCATTTTTTTAAAATGGGAACGTTTTACAGGATATTAAAGTAATCATTCATTCGTGAATTTTTGTCAACATACCATCAAGCCTGAATTACGCACAGTTGTCAGTTATGTGTTAAAATAAACATGAATGAGTGAAATTAAGATAAACAGGAAGTTGAAACATAATAATAAAATATACATCTGTGTTGATTCTCACCAAAACTTTGCAGTCACGAACCTTATTAATTCGGATAGACATCTCCAAAATGAAAATGACGAATTAAGTCAATTCTATTCCGGGAGTAAAAAGTTAACGCGGCTGTTCACGCGGAATTGGGTCTAATACTATCTATAAATAAAGTAGTGAGAGAACACATTGCACATTTTGCTATGATACCGTGATCACTACTGAGCTACAATTACGGTGAACCAACCAAACGCCATGTTTTTGTTTGCTTGCATTATCATTCTGTCACTCGATACTGCCATTCCTGCGTGAGTGTTGTGTGTGTTGTTGTGATATGTTTATTTTGTTTAATAAAAAAAATATTTTTAGTTTAGGTCATATAGGTACATGCTATGAAGCCAGACAATTAAAAGAACACTTACTACCTACACAAAAGTCTACTTGATCACAACGTAGCATCAGGAAGTACAATCAGTACAAAACATCGTATGCCTTTTTAGCTTTATCAATAAAAGCATCAGGCAGTAAAAACATACAAACAAAAGGACCGTATCATTATAAACATTGATACTATCTCCTCAATCTCCTTTGTTTTATCACAATTAAGTTTAATTCAATTCCCTTATTGGAAACAATAGACAAAAAAATGTAGTCCACTTGGGGCTTAGGCCCACGCAAGTCTTGGGAACTGGTCTTGCGTAGGCGCAGGCTCATTTTTATGCCCTATACAGCAACAAGCATTTATGTCAAGTTACCTTAATAAGATCAGGAAATCCATTTATTGCATAAGAGATCATTTAATCTGCATCGATATATTATGTTGTCTTGTAAGTTATGTTGGTTTTTTGTTATTTATTGAATGTCTTAACTGAGAATGTTATTCAGCAAATTTACATGGAGAGGAGTCTTCATATATGGTATGTTTTATGAGGGAAACGTAGCTATAAGTTAAATGGGACGTGGTGATGTTATTATAGCCACAGTTCTAAGTATAAAGTAATAGAAGGAAGTCTGCAAAACCGAACTGTTTTTCATTTTTAAATCGTTGAGATTGGCCGATTATTTAATTGCAAATGTCAAGTTCTGGTGCTTTTGTATTTTAATATCCAGCATAGATAGCAAAGCATTTGAATGTCACTGATCTAATTAAGATAAAGTTAGTTCTAAGATGTGTCTCATACAAATAAATTAAAAGAAACGGATACATAATAGACTGGCGTGCAAATTATGTTTTTGTATATTTCTCTTTTATTAAAAGTAAAATAGTGCATAATTTTGTCGTTCTGAAATCTCTTTTTTTATTGAACATCTCTGTCGGCACCGCAAGTTAGTAGATCATGTCATTTGTTTAGTCTTCATGCCTGGCATTGCGTGTGGAGTAGGTAAATGCATAAATAACGGTAGAAGTAAGTACGTACTATCAAAGCTCGTTATTTTGTTGGTATTTAATGTAGGTCTAGACTTGAATGGTTTATTTGTTTTTCCAAAACAAAGTTACTACTGGAAGGAAAAAGTAGGTACTTAGGAAAATACACGCGACTATTTGGTTCCGTTTTTATATACAGGTATACAGGTAGACCTACAGATTACAAAGTAAATGCAGTATGTATAGTGTGAGCGCACAGACATGTGAAACGGGCCAAACGGCCGCATATGGCATTGAGTAATAACGTTTTATCGTATCTACCCACACTACGACACTTTATAAGGGATTAATATTACAACATTTCGAGTGTAAAATTTGATAGGCGAACGCGAATTCATTCTGTTTTAAAAGATATAACTGTATGTCGTTGTAATCTCTTCCCGTCATAATCTGTTACAGCAAGGATTTTTGTACTAGATTCATCAAGTGTGCAATAAATTGGTCGATAGTAGGTTATCAACATCCTGCTCTTATTACTCGTTTTCAACTTCTCTATGATGTGCCATTTACTTATTTTTATGATTCTACTGATTCTAGCATCCCATCTTTGTCTGCTAGATACATAGGTATAATGTTTCTTGATTTACATTCGAAGTTATGATTAAAGAAATACTTATAGGTAAGTAAACTGAACACATCCGGCCGATCAACTCAAGCGTCAAGTTTACAAAGTCCGAGAAGAGGCGTGTTGCACGCACTACGAGTATCACATTCATCACATGAAATGGCACACTAACCTAATTAAAACATGAGCTATGGAGACATGTAAAAGAACTTGCTACATTAGGTACTCTTAAACTCTTTTGAGTAGCTCACCCTGCCGTGTATAGGTATACATTCAGGTATTCGTTCAAGTAAACGTTTTGCAAAGCCTCGTTGTTCGCGGGCCGTGTTGCAAGACGAAGTAATATTAGGTCTTTACCTATGAAATTGCCGTTCTGCAGTACTGGCCATTTCAAATCAAAATAATTTTTGTTTGGCTAAGAATTCTAATTTCAAATTAATTTTATTTTAAAAACATGGATTTTTTTTTCTAAAAGTAGTCATTTCTTTATTGATTAGTGTTACATTTTCATCGCATTTCAATCTTTTTCGTCATCATGGATACGTTAAAAATTCGAGTAATTATGGAATATGAGTACCGTCGTGGCAGCAACGCGGCACAAGCGGCACGCAACATCAACGACGTTTACGGAGCTAACACTACAAACCAACGCACCACCTGTTATTGGTTTGCTCGCTTCCGTTCTGGAAATTTCGACCTGAAAAATGAACCTCGCGGTCGTCCGAAGACTTTGGTCGACAATGACGAATTAAAGGCGATTGTGGAAGCTGATGATACACAATCTACGGCTGAATTAGCAGCAGCTTTCGACGTTAGCGTCAAAACAATATTGGTCCATTTGCGTCAAATTGGCAAGGTAAAAAAGCTTGACAAATGGGTGCCCCACGAACTCAATGATCGCCAGCGCGAAGTACGCGTCGAGACGTGCCTTGCACTGCTCAACAGACACACAAATGAAGGAATTTTGAACCGCATTGTTACCTGCGATGAAAAATGGATTCTGTTTGATAACCGTAAGCGCTCAGCAAGTTGGTTGGATCCTGGTTCAGCACCTAAACAATGCCCTAAACGAAAACTTACCCCTAGAAAAGTGATGGTCACTGTTTGGTGGTCTAGCGCCGGTGTGATTCATCACAGCTTCTTACCAAACGGGGTGAGCATTACTGCAGATGTGTACTGTGAAGAACTGAACACAATGATGGAGAAGCTGGCGCATCTCCAACCAGCATTGGTCAATCGCTCGTCTCCGCTGCTCCTGCACGACAACGCGCGACCTCATACTGCACAGCAGACGGTCTCCAAGTTGCAAGAACTGGGGTTGGAAGCTCTCCGTCATCCGCCCTACTCACCAGACCTTGCGCCTACAGACTACTACTTTTTCCAGAATTTGGATAACTTCTTGGCGGGAAAAAAATTTAATACCCGAGAGGCAGTACAAAATGCCTTTGAAGAATTTGTTGCCTCCCGTCCAGCTGATTTCTTTAAGAAGGGCATCAATAAACTGCCACTGCGATGGCAAAGATGCATTGATTGCATGGGTGATTACTTCGATTAACACAAATAAAAAATTCATGAAAAAAATTCGTTTAAATTTTTTCATACAAAACGGCAATTTCATAGGTAAAGACCTATTATAATACAATGGCCAACGCGGTCATCGAGACAATACTCCTACACTTACTGTACCTACAATACATAAAGGCCCTAAAGCTTCTTTCGAAAGGTCGCTTTTTGCTTGCAAAAGCGATTCTAGAACCAGAGACGTGGAAACATTTCTGCGACACGGTTGATGTAAAAGTAGGTGATTCACGATTACTGTTGGACCAAAATATTGATTTTGTTGATCTATTGTGGTATTTAATTGATCGTTTTGATAAATATAAGGACAGTGGCAATATCGCAACTAAAACTAATCACGTAGATACAATCTTAAATCCTCTATACATAGCTTGATGAAACGTCACATATTACATTAAACAACTTGATTCAATTAACGTACCACCTCAGAAGAATGCTAATGGATTTCGTGACGCAGCGTACATACGGTTCGTTGTTTGTGGTGCGCAGCAGTTTAGCCATGACGTCAATAGTCCGTGAGGCTAAAGTAACGGAGTGATATGATCAAAATACTGAAGTATGTCGTTTACCTGTAGCCCACTCCTGTTGAGAGAGAACCTATCCCTGTCGATCATATCTCTTTCGTGGGGTGAGTTCGAACGCCTCGGCAACGTTGCATGGTTCGGCGACACCGAGTCGGACATGTACACCTCATCTGGAAACAATACAATACAACCGTTGTCATCATTGTTGCAACATAATCCGAAAATAAACATGTTTGAATATTGTAAAATGAAAACAGACGTCAAACCTACGCGAGTGATTAATTATGAATTTAATAATATAATTATGGTTCATTTCGATAACAGTACAGAAATATACGGAATCATCGCACTGGCAACGGTGATTTTGATTCAGATAAAGAAAGTTCAGATATTGTTAATGCAAAAAAAACATGTTCATTAAAACAGAAGTATAGATAAACTTGAGGACAAGAGCCTGATGTTAGAAGAGAACGGGAGTTAATTTTGCTTTTCAGAAAAATATTTTGTAACAAGTTATTAAATAAAACACAGCTTAACACTGTTAGTCAGTGGCTTTTCACGTGCTTAAATTAACATTGTGGAGTTAGTCGTGCAATAATTATTTGTGTCAGAGAAACAAGGCGTGCCTCAAGTAATCGAATCTAGTTTCGGTACCATCGTTCTTCAGTTCTAGCCATTCGTCGGGTTTGACAAATCGACACCTTTTGCTCCTCGTCAAAGAATTATCACACCACTCCAAAGACTTTAAAAAAGTGTCTCGACACGATAAAATCTCTCGAATGAATGAGATTTTCTCACCAGATTTTAAGGTACTGCAGCGACTGTTACCGCCTGAATCCAGAGAGGATTCACATGGAGCCACTACCATTTTTTTAAAGGAATAGTTCTGTGCGCCCAGATTTATTTCACTTGCATTTCGTTCCGCGGTTAGCAGAAGTGTCGTAGTAGAAGTAGAAAATTCATCATCAAGGGGCCTAGTGACAATCAATGCAGGGACACTTGTTTCTTGTACTATACTTGATTTAGTTGCTTCACTATTGATAGTGTAGCTCCTGCCAGTAGGTCCCACGAGAGCTGATGATGGATTATCTACGGGCGATTCAAGTTCATTGTCAGAAGTTCCTTTACAACACAAACACCGACTCAAAAACGAACCGAACGTCATTTTTTTATCACTTTTAACAACAGTCCTTCGGTAAATGTCCACGTGATGAAATGTGCTCGCATTTATTTCGTCAGGGTTACAACTTTTATGTTCTATTGACGAATAGCTTGGTTCCGATTTATAACTAATTGAATAAACCATTATTTCGCAGTTTATGCCAACGCGCAACACGACTGCATGTCACTGAACTAAATCACTTATTTTAATTCCACATAAAATCCGTATTTTATCGTATCCTACATGTCATGGTCGTTTCCTGTTGTTTTAGTACACATAAATTGTGTATGTGTATGTATCTGGCATACCGATACCAGTAGAGATAGAACGCGTTGCAAAAAAAAAAACTGTTGTAAATTATTCACGTTGTTCACAATGCGTAGGATTGAATCAAACCGGGGAGACCTCTCAATAATTTAATGGTTGTGTCCATAAAACTGGACGGACACTCTGTAATTGTCACACCTATGTCATACTAACGGGACGAACGATTACTATACTATTATTTTCCTGTTAATTAATTACATGTTTGAATCATTGTATAGGATTATTAATAACGATGATCTATGAAACGTAGCCCTAGGTATTTATAAATATTCAAGCTTGTGTCTATTTTAGGAATAAGGTAAAGCAATGCTTGTTTGATAAACAAAACTGTCTATTATCGATAAGACATTGATTTAAACTTACGATTAGTTGATATTTGATTTAAAAAACTGATAGATTACGTACCATCGAGACGAGAGGACCTATTCGGTAGTTCCAGTGTACTCCAACGTAAACATTTCACGGGTTTATTTTCTGTATCACTGCTATCTCCAGATAAAGACTTGGTGGACTTTAGTATGTTTCTTCTCTGTGTCAAATTAAGCGCCGGCAAGGAAGATTTGAAATCTTCTCGAGAATTTCGTGCTTGAGTAAAAGGCGTCGGAACTAAAGATTTACTGCTTACTGAATGTTTTGTTGAAAACGCCATGTTTTTGTTTAGAGAATCGATGTCATTTAAATCTCGAATAGATGATCCCTCATAACCTGATTCTGAATTATTGGAACTGGTGACATCAGTTTTCTCGCTCTCATTCACGCTTTCTTCCTTTTCAGAAATTGACATATCTTGAATTCTTCCTATGAGCCCTCTAATATCATATTCTTTATGTTTTTGTTCTTCTGCCATACTTGTTGTAGAAGGATGCTCACAGGTCTTACTATCTTTTATGTCAATATATGTTTTAGGTGTTGAAGTTTCAATTTGAACCTTGTATTTTATTTCGGAGTCATCTTTACTCTCAGTTCGGTCTTGTGAAGGAGTCCTTGGAGATTCTAAAGACTTATTTTGTTCCTTTTCTATTCGAGTACATTTACTTGCGGTTGGAGAGACTTCCTGATCGTCATCTGGTAAGGGAATATTTAAACATTGTAAAGGTACAACGTCTTTTTTGTCAGTAAAAGTAGATTCATGTTTTGAGTTTTCCGAGTCTCCCTTACTTTGTTCAGGCAATTTAATAGTAGGAGATTCACAAGCCACGTTTTGTTGTTTTATTACTGGAGCATATAAAGGATTTGAAGATATGTTTGGAAATTCAAAAGATAAATTCGATTTCTTAATGAATTTGTTATTGCTTATTGATTTTGAGTTTTCCGAGTCCTCTTCCCGTTGTTCAGGCAACGTATGTTTCAGAAATTCATGAGGCACGGTTTGTGGTTTCGATATTGGAGAATATTTCGTTTTTGTAGCGTTAGATGATTGGAAAGAAACGTTAGATTCCTTATTGATTAGGCTATTCCTTATTGATTTATTTTTTTCCGTGTCCTCCTGTCGTTGTTCAGGCAACGTATGTTTTGGAGATTCATAAGACATGTTTTGTGGTTTTAATATTGGAGAATATTTCGTTTTTGAAACGTTAGATGATTCGAAAGAAATTTTAGATTCCTTACTGATTTGGCTATTCCTTATTGATTTTGTGTTTTCCGGGTCGTCCTCTCGTTGTTCAGGCAACGTATGTTTCGGAGATTCATAAGACACGTTTTGTGGTTTTGATATTGGAGAATATTTCGTCTTTGAAGCGTTAGATGATTCGAAAGAAACGTTAGATTCCTTACTGACTTGGCTATTCCTTATTGATTTTGAGTTTTCTGAGTCTTCTTCTTGTTGTTCAGGCAACGTACTCGTATGTTTCGGAGATTCATAAGACATGTTTTGTGGTTTCGATATTGGAAAATATTTCGTTTTTGAAGCGTTAGATGATTGAATATAAACGTTAGATTCCTTGTTGATTTGGCTATTCCTTATTGATTTGGAGTTTTCCGTGTCCTCCTCTCGTTGTTCAGGCAACATATGTTTCAGAGATTCATAAGACACGTTTTGTGTTTTTGATATTGGAGAATATTTCGTTTTTGAAGCGTTAGATGATTCAAAAGAAACGTTAGATTCCTTGCTGATTTGGCTATTCCTTATTGATTTTGAATTTTCCGAGGTCTCCTCTCGTTGTTCAGGCAACGTATGTTTCGGAGATTCGTAAGACATGATTGGTGGTTTTGATATTGGAGAATATTTCGTTTTTGAAGCGTTAGATGATTGGATAGAAACGTTAGATTCCTTTCTGATTTGGCTACTCTTTATTGATTTTGAGTTTTCCGTGTCCTCCTCTCGTTGTTCATCAGGCAACGTATGTTTCGGAGATTCATAAGACACGTTTTGTGTTTTTGATATTGGAGAATATTTCGTTTTTGAAGCGTTAGATGATTCGAAAGAAACGTTAGATTCCTTGCTAATTTGGCTATTCCTTATTGATTTTGAATTTTCCAAGTTCTCCTCTCGTTGTTCAGGCAAAGTATGTTTCGGAGATTCATAAGACATGTTTGGTGGTTTTGATATTGGAGAATATTTCGTCTTTGAAGCGTTAGATGATTGGATAGAAACGTTAGATTCCTTTCTGATTTGGCTACTCTTTATTGATTTTGAGTTTTCCGTGTCCTCCTCTCGTTGTTCAGGCAACGTTTGTTTCGGAGATTCATAAGACATGTTTTGTGGTTTTGATATTAGAGAATATTTCGTTTTTGAAGCGTTAGATGATTCGAAAGAAACGTTAGATTCCTTACTGATTTGACTATTCCTTATTGATTTTGAGTTTTCTGAGTCCTCTTCCCGTTGTTCAGGCAACGTACTCGTATGTTTCGGAGATTCATAAGACAAGTTTTGTGGTTTCGATTTTGGAGAATATTTCGTTTTTGAAGCGTTAGATGATTGGATAGAAACGTTAGATTCCTTACTGTTTTGGCTATTCTTGATTGATTTTGAGTTATCCGTGTCCTCCTCTCGTTGTTCAGGCAACGTATGTTTCAGAGATTCATAAGAAACGTTTTGTGGTTTTGATAGTGGAGAATATTTCGTTTTGGAAGCGTTAGATGATTCGACAGAAACGTTAAATTCCTTGTTGATTTGACTATTCCTTATTGATTTTGTGTTTTCCGAGTCCTTATCATGCGTAGGCAAATTTTTTTTCGGCGATTCACAAGACACGTTTTGATGCTTTATTATTGGAGCATATTTCGTTTTTGAAGAAATGTTTGAACATTCGAAAGATACATTAGATTCTTTATTGGTTTGTTTATTCATTATTATTTTATCTGAGTCCTTCTGATTTTGTTCAGGCCGTGTAATTTTCGGCGGTTCACAAGAAACGTATTGTTTTTTTATTACTGGAGTACATTTAGTTTTTGAAGCAATGTTAGATGATTCAATAGAGACATTAGATTCCTTATTAATTTGATTACTTTTAGTGTATGAGTTTTGAGAACAGTCTTGTCCGTCAAAACGAGAGTTAATATTTGAACTTTGAGATGAAGTCGATGTGTTTCCGTCTGAATCATCAGTTTGAGTAGATTCACTTTTTACGTTTTCTAAATCTTCTTCGTCATCCTCAGGCAAGGCAATATTTGCAGCTTCAATAGCCATAATTTGCTCTTCGTCTACTTGAATAGATACACTCTTCTGTTTTTTAGATTTCTTGACTAGTTTCTTTTCAATTTTCTTGCCAACAGCATAATTTTCGCGCACTTTCTGTTTTAATGGAACTGTTTTAGGCAGCGTCACTTCAGAAGCCAAAATAGAATATAACTTGAACTTTCCCCTGTTTTCTTTACGAATTTTTGATAAGGGAACTTCTATTTCACTGTCTTCTTGTTTATCTTCATCTTCCACATTGAAACAATTCCAGCACGACACTTCCACATTATTTTTCTTTACAATTTGATTACTAACACTGTTCTCACTCATTTCATATGAACTACTATAACACAATATAAAAATTAAGAGCAGGTATGTACCCTCGGGGAACAGAAGCTTGACTAAACCTTGTCGAAGGTGTCGATTGCTTAAATAACCTGATCGTTAGGTAGTTCCATAATGTATATTAATTATTTTTAAATATTCATGTTAAAAAAATATTGCGCAACTTTATTTAGAACAACGTTCTCGAAAAATATTCCGTCCAGTTTTTAAATGTTATGTAATAATGTAACAAACGACAACCTTTAAAATAATGTATTCATATTGATAACGAGGAAATAATTTATACTTGATATTTAATTTTGTTTAGAAAAAACTATATAATATCGATAAATAACAAGTGCGCACAAAAACTAAAGCAAAACACAGAAGTGGTCATACTGGTTTGATGCACACCCGACAGCCTGCTAATTGTTGTTGACGCGAGGTCACCAGTTCATACAAATTAGTTCCAAGCTTGATTTGTACAACGTAGTAGTGTTTTTTTTCCTGAATAAATGTAGATAAGTATTTTTAATTTAAGTAATATATTGGCAGAAAATTGTTAGGGTTTTCATCATTATCATTATTCGTAGCCTTGTTCCACCCACAGCTGAGTATAGACCCGTTTGAACGTATTAAAAAAAATTAGCATGAATCTGTGCCATGGCTAAAGTAACGATTCTTGTAACCACATAAAGGATTTCAACAAATATTTAACCAAAATTAATTCAATGTATCGGTGTTATTTGCATAAATTAGCATCAACGGAATGATCGTGTTATTTATGTTTTTTATTTTATTTTATAATATGACTACAAATAGAACGGGTTAGATTCCTGAGTAAAACATCCGTAAGTAAATACTTAGTCATAGGAATGTTTTTACTTACGTCGTCTTTATATTTAAAAAAATAGTTTAAATTCAAATTGACTAGTTTGAAGGTCGAACTTTAAAGTTATTGTACGACATAAGTAAATCATTCATTATGTACATAATATATTAATTTATATTAAAATGTAAAATAGAATTTCTGGTAGTTTTTTTTGTTTATTCGTTTATTTGTTTTTAATTTAATCAAGGTGTAACACAAATTTTGTGTTTTAATTATTTTGAGGCTTTTAGTTAGGTTAAAAAGATCATTTGTTTACATTCTCAGTAAAATTTAGATAAAGGACACAACGCTAACTTTAAATTAATTCTGCTTTATTGGCACTCTTCCGATAGGAAAGCAGGTGCGATCCTCGCTTTCATTCAAGTTTCCGTTTTAATCAATGTTTTTTTTTTATCTACAACTGTCCGTTTTTTAATGTTAGAATGAGTTTAGTGTGGTTACCGTTAAGGTTGAGTTTTGACTGATGTAGAAAGGAGATCAAAACAAAAACCATGTCACGAATGTGTGTGGACATAGCTATTGTTCGCATAATGTCCGCCGTGACGTGCCGCAGGTCCAAAATGATGTCATTGTCACTTCACAGCATGTTGCTCTCTCTGATAGACATGTTACCTTTCTTATCATGTTTATTACTCATACCAAATCATCAATCAAGATCTCATTACGGCATCAGTGTTCGAGACAACTTGTTAGTTTCGTAACTTAATGTATGTAGGATAGAAAAAATGTAACGGTGAGTGATAGATCGTGTCCCTAATATCTTGGTCTGTCATCATGAGACATCATCACATACATGAGTACCGTAAAATTGTTGTGAAGCCTCAGCGCAAATATGGGAGTGGCGCGAGGAGGCCAAACGCCGGGGCGTAAGTCCGCTGCCGCAGGAAATCGCGGCACAGCGGACAGAGCTCCGGCGGGATCTCATGGTGACATGGAGAGAGCGATTGTCGCAACCCAGTGCTGGGCACGCCACGATTGCGGCGGTAAGTCCCCTCTTTGAGGAGTGGTTTGAGAGGCGGCATGGCGTCCTCACCTTCCGCCTGACGCAGGTCCTCACCGGACACGGTTGTTTCGGGAGGTTCCTGTTTCGGATAGGGCGGGAGGAAACGCCCGGGTGTTTCCACTGCGAAGATCGCCCTGAGGACACGGTGGAGCACACGGTGGCGGTCTGCCCTGCTTGGGCGGAGCACCGCCGTGTCCTCGTGGAGGCGATCGGCGGCGGCGATCTCTCGCGTCCGGCCCTGGCCCAGGCCATGGTACGGAGCGAGAGGGCATGGGGAGCCGTCACCTCCTTCAGCGAAGCAGTGATGCTCGCGAACAGGGAGGCGGCGCACGTGAGGGAGAGGCAGCATATGCGCCCTCGCGACCCCAGCCGCCGCAGGATACGGAGACGCCCTGGGCGTCGGGAATCCCAGGCCGATTTCCGGCCACCGTAGGCATGGGCTTGCGGACGGCGAGTAATGGGTAGCTCGCTGTCCGGTAAGGACCAAGCCCAAGTCGACGGCGCGTTGTGTTCCACGCGCGCCTCAAAGAGATGTCAGCACAAAAAATGATGGGGCCCGCAAGGGCCGATGCCTGCCAGGGGTGCGGGTTTGTTCGAAAGAGACACCACAGCCCCTGGCTTAAGGGCTACTGAAGGAACACGGGTGGGTTTTAGTCAGTAAAAGTCTGACACGCCCTCCTGCTCCACCCAGAGCGGGAGAAGTTATTTGATGATTTCCCACCCAAAAAAAAAAAAAAAAAAAAAGCCTCACTGCAACCAGTGCTAGACCATCTAATGATTTGCATTTGTATAATATAGTAATATAGTTAGCACATAAATAATAATAATGTGGTCACAGCAGCTCTTGATGACAATTTGACGATTGAATATCCATGATGAGAATAATTACTTCAACCAGAAATGTCAGACTTCGATAAAATAACAAACATTGAATAGCTTCGCCGTTGTTGAACCAATATAAATTATAAAACCAATTAAGGTTACTATTCATTCACAAGATTGACCTATAACAAAAGGCATTGACATAGACTACATTAAATGAGTAACTTCATCTTTGAAATAAAATGGCGGCCAACAAAACTAAGCATTACTAACGAAGTAGAAAAATTTGCAAAACGTGTGAAATCTAAACATCTACGTGGCCGTTGCCACAATGTGTGTTTCTCATGAGAAGGTAACCAAGTATATTCACTTTCCATTATTCGATTACCACAGTAGTAAGCGAGAAATAAACCGTGCGATTATTGTGGCGATATGCAAAATCATGGTATTTGTGCAACCTGGTGCATTACCAAGTCGAGACTGCGGCGATAAGAGTTACAAAGTTGATTATTTTCAATTACGAAACATCATGACCCGAAGAAAATACAAGCAATCCTTAAAATAAGACAGTGTTAAAACAACTTCTCTTGTTCAAATATTAATGTTAAGATCTAGATCCGGTTTAGTTACCCGTCTGTGTACAGCGAATAACTTTCAAAGCGATTTACAACAACTGTGTGAATAGAAGCCATGCTTTCAATTAAATGGATATTATTATGACGGGTTGCCAACAGACCAATAGAACAAGTGAAATATAACGACAACAATAAATACATTTTCTCTTTCTCACTGCGACATATAACTAAACGACAATTGTCTGAGTGAATGCTACAGTGAATACTTAACACTAAGGTTTCACTACGCCAAACATTAGTCAAGACTTAGCTAACAAACAAACGGTTACAATGTTAATATTAGTAAACGTTTTAGCAATTCTGTTTTCGAGATTTTTGTAACAGCAATCGAATATAATATCATCAGCTATCACACTACGCAAAATGCTAATGTGTTGTTTAAACAACTGTTACTTTTGCTGTGGCCATGGCCTGAAAATGTAGTTATTGACCTTAAGTAGACGTAATTACTTCAAATACGATTGTAGCACCTTAAGCTGCTTATGAATAGGAGATAAACATTTTTACATGTAGGTAATGGCGAAATTTCGCCATGGGCCCCTTTATTTATGAACGTTGCTTAAAGTTAAGTAATGACTAGCGACTGTTTAACCATAATTTTTTGACGTTTATATCTTAACTCTAATCAACGTTTATAATTAAACCCGGAATGTCTTAGGGTAGTCATGAATTCATAATCATAAGTTAGAACAAAGTCGCATTTTATTTTACAATACTCGGTTTCTTGGCAATTTAATCTTGATGGGTAGAACCCCTATCTTGGTATATGACATCATATAAAAGCCTGTTTGTCTTTGGGAGGGTCATGCCGGCTTCTTTGACATTTGAAGGAAACATAATTGACTTAATAGTCGTTTTATTGTTTCTTGGTGGTTTGGATAGGCTCAAATGTGAATCGACTATTGTCTATTAGTTCCAAGGGTTGAATATGTGATGATGAGTTATGAAGGTCGGTTTATTTTATATATAAAAAATTAAGTCATCAGCTGCTTAGCCTTTAGTTAATAAAATACAAGTACGCTATATTCCACGTTATTATTAAAGCGTAATAATATTAAAAGAACCTGTAAAACTACAGTCAGCATTGTCTAAAGTTCCAAAAAACAAAACAAAGTCAGGATGGCGAATGTTCACCAGATTGGAACGAGGCGTAAAAACTCGCCTTAAGTGATTTACGCTTACTTACCAAAACGAGTTTACTGTAAATACATACTTACGTTTATTAATTTTATAGATATTTTTTTACACAATGTAGGTAACTAATGTAGTAACTAACAATGTTTTAATGTAAGGTTTTGACACAGACTGCGAGGTATGCGATAAAAACGTATTAAGATATCTAATGGATAATTTTATTGATAGCAAGAACATGCCGAAAAGTTATCAGTTTTATTATTTACCAGGTTACCTTTTCGTTTCAGCTATTATTATTTTATCAATAGTTCATTGATAAAATTCATGCATTAACCTCTATTAAACATGGATTGTCCTATTCATTTTAGATCACCTTTGTCCTTTCAAACAAAACTTATTACCATGCTATTACGTATGGCACTTATATGAAGTCGTTATGTTCTAATCTAATATCACTGACGTTATCGAAATGCGTGGCGTGTGCCTTGAACGCATGTACATACGACGTCCAACTCGTGAGTGACGTCAGCACAGGTAGTCACGTTAACCAGCTGCCTTGACCCTGAGATGGCATGAAGAATATTCTACAATTTGCGAAAGGAAGTAGTCAATTTAAGCGTCACGACTAGCTTCTGAAGGAGTGAAAAGGCTTTAAGACCTGAGTTCCTTACGGTCTTGGAAGAAATCGAATCAATTGAAAATCAAATATGCGAATAGGGATATATTATGTATTACATAGATTGTGGATCAAGTTGCGTATAGGTATGAATAATGTGGTGGCTTACCTCAACATATATGAGGACTTGGTGAGTGACACAGAAATAGGAGCAGGAATGAATTTATCTGGAAAATTACCGGAGTAACCGACATAGCTTGCAGAGTAAGAAAACTGAAGTGGCAGTAGGGTGGCCAGGTTTGTCGAAAGACTGATGGTCAGCAGAGCAGACGACTCCTGGAGTGGAGACCGCGTATTAGACCCCAGCTAGATGGACCAACGATCTTAAAAAAGTGGCTAGGACAGACTGAAGGCGGAGGACAGTCCAGCAGTGGATTGCGATGAGCTGAGTTGATTGATTTGATTGTAGAATCAAGGTTTCAGGAGGATTCAAAAAGCTTGCACTTACCACACTAATGCATTCAAGTAATAGTATAAACTATAAAGCGTCAAATAAATAAAGAAATGTTGTATTTGCTGATCGAAGGATATGATCCGTAAAATAGAAGAAAATATCTAATTAAAAAATCTAGCTGAAGAGACGCAGGAATAATTAAAGAAATTAAACAAATACGACAGTTTCGTGACGGAACTGAAAATAGAAGCATACGTTTTGAAGTGAGAGACCGGAACGTATGCTATATATACATCTTAATGCCCATATTTCTACATTAGACACGACTATAAATGACGTATGCTGGGTGGAGAGGGCGAGCAATCGTAGTTTCTCTTTTCTTAGTGCGAATGTTTGTAAATACTCGCTTACAATGCAACAGAACAATGGCGCTACGAAATGTCTGTAAGATAAATGGTTGATAAACTGCTTATAATCGTTCGGAGCAGTGGATAACAAAACATGAATGAATCATCTGTTCATTTAAATGAACTGGAATCAGGTATAGGTAAACATGAATGATGATGATGATGCATCTTTCAGTTCATAGATTTCTGAAGCAATTAATAATCAGGACAACAAAACATCAAAATTTTACGCCTTTAATATCCAATCGGTTAGATTAGAAGCGTACTCTGGAAATCTACTGGGTGTGTAATCTGGAAATGTACTGGGTGGAATTTTTTGTGGTTTATCCCAAGACCAATCGATGAGTCAATTAACCACAAAATCATGAAAGGAAAGATAAATTAATGATAAGGAAAGGTCTGGTGATCATTATATTTTTTCCTCTATTTGGTATAGCGGCGAAAAAGGAAACCTCTTAATGGTTATATTGGTGATTAGGATAAATTTTACAGTAGAAGTTACCGGTGATGGCAATAACTTGAAAATATACCAAATACAACTAATTATATTCGTGATATGTAGAAGGTTACTGTTTGCGTTTATTGCACAGTAGATGCAATATTTTATTTTTGTATTGGACAGGTTTTCAACGATTTACCGTTAACGAAATCATTTAAAATCTAGCTCGGAGATTAATTTAGCAACGCATTCGACTGCATTATTCTTTAGCGTTTTCTAGATTATTATTGTCATGGTTTGATTTGGTTTAAGGCGTAAGAACGTGCGCTTAGTGTAGAAATCAGTGTACGATCGATAATTACGTTTAAGATATTCATACATAGGTATTGCTTTCTCTGATAGTTCTGCAATCGAATGATCAGATTAGTTTTTCTGTAATAGTCGTGTCTAACAACAGGTAATGGATATTGTCAGATAAAACCAGCACCCTAATTGCGTAACTCACGATTCATCATAATCTGTTTCGCTTTGAAACAGATTGTTAAACCATTGCTTCATATGTTCGTAAAATGTGTTTGTTCAACAACGTAAATAACGCAATGAATACTGTTGAACTGTCATATTGAAACCGATTATGATTTATCGTGCGTTACGCAATAAGGGTGCTGGTTCCTAACGTTAAACTAAGGCGTTTTTATATAAATTTACTGTGTCTTAGTCAAGTTTCCTCCAGGTTAGAAATGTTCTTGTATTTGATGTTGTATTTTGGTACGAGCACCAACGAAACAGACATCAGGCTAATTGTTGCCCATAGCTACCAGATAAGGTTCGTTTTCTTGGAAAATGTTGAATTATCTGGTAAAACTTGGATAAGAATAATCTTTTTAATATAATTTCACTGTTTGTAAATTCTTAGTAATATTCAGATATACTTTTTTATTTTCAGTTTTTATACTTCACGCATAATCTCAGTTCTTTTTTACCAAAACTACTTCTTCCTGCTCTTTATGATCCTACACTATGTTTGCTAATTATGATTTAATCATTAATAAACACCAGGAAGGGAATGAACTCGAAATGAGGCGTACGAATTGTTCGCACATGTACAGTTAGCAAACTGAATCAGAGTACAGTTTGTAAATCCACGAAGCATGTCGAAGACAAAACTAAATTGTTGATGAGTTTTTTTTTTTTTTATAGAAACTTACAATAGGATGGGCTGAAAGTCATGTTAGTTGCATAAAATAAAATGTCAGTTATAGTACTTTTGAAAACCACATCTAAATTAGAAATAAACGGTAGTAGAAACAATAGCAGTATTCCTTGAATGTAAAAGTCTAGTTTAATTTTTTTTAACATAATTGTACACATTTTAACGCATGTTTTCATTTAGCACAATTTATTGTATATAAAAATGGATACTGTAACAAAGCCGTGATATTTACCTATGTATACAAGAAAAGTTTTTATCCAGTGCGCAAATTGTAATTCAGGAATTCTATGAATCAGCAGATTTTTTTTGCATAACCGGCGAAAATTTTCTGCGCTCGGGGTTCCAGAATGATATGCTGAATTCATGGTTACAATTTGCGCACTGGATAAAAACTTACCCTGTATAACACAAAATGTCAACTATTATATCTCGTTGAAGTCTTTTGTTAGAAGATGTAGGGATGTATGAAGTCATTAAAGTTTTTGGTTTTTCTAGTGATTTGTTTTCTTTGCTATAATTAATAACTAGTTTTAATTAATTAATTAGTTATTGATTAAATTCACCCTCCCTGAAATTTCATAGGATTTCATTTTAATTCGTTGTCTTAAATATACAACAATAAACAATCTATCTTTATAAATAAAAAGAAAAGTCCTGACTGACTGACTCATTAACGCCCAGCCCAAACCCTTGGACCTAGAAAGGTGAAATTTTACAAAGAGGTTCCCTTTATAATGTAGACAAGGAATAAGGAAGGATTTTTCGAAATTCAACCCCTAATGGAGTTTAATAGGGGATGAAAGTTTGGATGGAAAATCGTCATTTTGTAGTGTTAACTATGAAAATTGGTGTTTTACACATAGGGTACTTTTAATCCCGGTAGTACGTTTCCGTGGGATATTTTCCGACATTCACGCGGGCTAGTATCCTATATAAATAATGGCACCTAAAAACGACAAAGGCCAACAAATTGATGAGAACATTTTTGGAACTCCAGCTAGCTGGATAGTAACCGGAAGGTAGCGAGGCTTAGGACCGCTGTGGATGAGTCTGAGCTTTTTAATGTGGTACTTATTATTTCATAGATGAAAATGATTACTTTCTTCATCATCATCATCATCTGCCTAGCCTTTTCCCAATTATGTTTGGGTCGGATTCCATTCTAACCAGATGTAGCTGAATACCAGTATTTTACATGGAGCGACCGCCTGTCTGAAACTCTGTTACCAGGCAACACGGTACGCCTTGGTAAAACTGGTTGTCAGACTTTTGGGCTTCTGAAGACCCGTCTGTCAAAATCGACGAATTTCAGCCGGGACCAAAAGATTTTTTTTTTTTTTTTTGTGTGTGGGAATCATCAAATAATGTCTCCCGCTGTGGGTGGAGCAGGAAAGGGGTGTCAGACTTTTATTGACTAAAACCCACCTGTGTTCCTTCAGTTGCCTGTGTGCCAGGGACCACGGTATCTCTTTCGAACAACCCGCACCCCTGGCAGGGGACCAACCGATTAACGTGCTTTCCGAGGCACGGAGGAGTGTCGGTATGTATTGTATCGTCACCCATCCACGGAGCGACCTAGGCAAGCGTTGCTTAAACTTGAATATCAACCCTGCGGCTGTTATTATTTAGCCACGAGCCCCTCAAATGAATATTTACTTCATTTGCAGGATATACACACAAAATACGAGTACTTAGCATCAAAATGTAAATCAAACCAGTGGTTTGTAACGCAAACTACAAACTTACAACGAAAATTAAATAAAAGTTGTATGTAACCTCAAGCAAAAAAAAATACTGGCCATTATTATTCCGGCTCCCATTACACAAGTTAGCACCTCTTATTTACAGGTACCTACGCTTTAACGACATTAAGTAGTAAGTACTTCAGCATCAGATAGAAAGTAACTGAGACGTAAACATGGATGAATGTAGTTTTCCCATGGCGAGAAAGTGGTCTCACAACAAAACTTTGCCGACATCCATCAAAGTCGGCTGTTACAAAAATTATGTAGTTGCACAGACTCATTATTATTCATAGTTTAGTGCTAAGAAAGTAACAGTCTACTGTTATGATTCACGTAATCTTAGTGATGATACCTCTCTCAATTTCGCGATGAAATCATCTTCAAGTAACGTGTAATTTTTATTATTACATTGTGTGTCTGTACTGTGACCTATTCTTTTCCTTTGTGAAATAAAATTGCATGTTTTCTAACATTAATTTTCGATCGGCGGCGATAGAAAGCTAATCAAGTAATTATGTATGTAATTATTTTAATAGCTATTGCTTAATTGATTATGTACGTTTTATAGGCTTGCGTAGAAATAACCATTTGGTGGGTAAATGTCTAGAATACATCTTCAGTTAAACATAAATACATTTAGACATGGATGTAGGTACACTTATGAAAACTTTAAATTATAATTATGTACAGGTAAAAATAAAATAATCATAAGGCATCAAAAAATACGTCCGCATCGTTGTCAATGGGAAAAGTGCCCAAAATGCTGGCAGCAGAGTCGACCAACCGCTTGGAAATGTCTCGGAAAACTAAGTGGGCACTCAACCCCAAACGGGTCGAACATATAGGTTCCAATAAGATTGGATTATTTGCGCCGTTTGAGGTTTTCTGCACCTGCAGCAGCCGGGATGGCGCAAGCCAGCAGCAAAGATGGGATGGCGCAAGGGTGTCGACACATGTTGAGTCCCACACCAAAGGCCGACCTAACTTCCAAGGCATTATGGTAATTCCATCTGGTCTCTTCCCATCGTCGCGTGCCAAGCCATTGGGAAAAGCAGCTAAGGTATCCTACCGTTTGAACTAGCCGTCATAGCCGGATGTGAGTGACTCAAAGCTCATTACAGCTAATGAGCTAATTGTATTTGAAACGTCCAGAATCTCAACAGGTTTCTGTTTCTAGCATAAGTTGTACTACATCCAATATTGCTCACGCCTGGGGTTTTTACATTACCCGTAAACCATGTTTTGGCTTCAGCATTAATTACAAAAACTTAACACCTTTTTAAAACAAAATACCTTCAATTTTACAGGTCTCGTTTAGCTGAAGGCCCCTAAGATAATATGAAGTTGAACAGAAAGTTGCGACAGGCACTATCTCTGATTACTCTCAGATAACGTGACGCGTGGGTGTTGTAAACATGTTTCGTAACATGCATGTCAACAGACAGCGACTTTTTTCAACAATTAACATACACTCGACATTTGTGTGACCACGCTACGACTACTTATACGTTGCGTTTCGATGTAATCAAACTGTAGTTGTAACAATTACATAGTTATCTACTAACTAAGTCCAGTTCTCTGCAATCGGTAGGAATGTAATGTTTTAATAACACATATCTACATTTAGTAACGAAATAGAAAACAAAACGTGTCGATTTCTTGTAACACATAGGTACGGTGTAACATTCAAATCGATTTTCTACTATCAAGAATTTGTAAATTCAAATCAAGCAGTAATTTAAAATTGCACGTTTCGAAAGTTATTTCCATAATCTAAACTGGTATACAACTTCGATTCAACGGATTTGTGGGCTAATAGGTAAACTTGTAGATATTCGCTGTCAATCAATATTTATGTTACCGCTTGTTAAGTCTCAAAAATTGTTGTTTGAATAAGGCCGTGCAATAGTTCTGGGAATATCTGTAAATTTAAAACTAATCGGTTTCAACCACAAATAAACTTGAACTAATCGCAATTAAGGTGACCTGAGAACAAACTAAGAAGCTGTCACTAAAATATCGGAACATTATAATTAGAAGCGAATACTGTGAGTCAGATTTCAAATACTGTTTTCATTTATTGATATTGTGGGAGCTATACAACATGAGATTTATTCGTAGAATCTCAGTCAGTGCATTGAAGGAAGGTAGCTTTATTGTCTTAGAATGAACTCATCCAGTCTTGCGTCACTTGGACTTGCAAACCGGTTGGCCTCGCGTCGATCTCCACTTTTAGATTTATTCTTACAGAACAATGTTAAAGAACTGCTTGAATCAGCGTGTCAATGTATACCGTCTTAACAGAGTTTTAGTAAATATTCCAGATCTTTGTGAAATATGAATTAAAGATGAACTAGAATGCGTGGATAGATCAGTGCTTACAAAAACAATAATGAACTTGGCGAAGCAAGTAGCAAACAAGCAATTTATTGCCAACGATGTTATTACTGTGAACAGTGGACCACGGTCCACGACCACCCCTCCGTAATTTACCGACAATTTTCTTTCAGAACAATTCCTTCCTGTTGTATTAGTATGCATGAAACCTTAAGAATCCTACGACCGAAGCTCGCAACTAGGATTCGGGCGGAGACAATATTTCGTCTGAAAATTGCTATCGTTGCGCTAGTGTTAGTACCTGTCGAGGATACATACCTACAGTGAGCATTACGATCACACACACATTGACAATGGCTTGACGCGATAGCGCTACCAGCTACTGACCATTTATGATGAATTTGGATGTGTTCCGTAATACCAAAAATGATGAATGAAAACTTATTGTATTTTAATATTTTTTTCGACATTTTACAACTTGATAGTATGAGCTATGCTTCTGAGACAACAATATTACGGAAATTGTTGGTTATAATACCAAAAAAACAGTGAGAAAACATGTCATTTACGCTGTAAAAATGTGCGAAATGCAATTCGCTTAAACTTCATTTCAGGTGAGTATTTTGAAAAAAAAAACCCCTTCGAGCCTAGATAAATACTGTCTGAATCCGAATATCATAATAAAATGGTGGAAATATGCTCAAGTTGCAAATGATTTAGGTATTACGTATGTATGGACAGTTCTTTGTACGTAGGCCTCTTAAGTACACAAAACCGCGTTGTGTTAAACGTTTGCGCACGCTGATGCGTCGCGTTACTTCATCGTTTGTACTCATTCCTCGTCTTGGTGCCGTGGTCACGACAATACTGGTATGCCTGTTAACAATATTACAATAGAGTTATATTACTCGACCTTTTATTGGTTGAGTGGCATTTCGGCTATTTTGAAACTCGGATCGTGACAAATCGCGCCTTGATCGATTTTAGAATGACTCGTCTTTCGATAGTCAGAACTATCCAGATGGGTTAATTTTCGCCTTGATAGTTATTGACATTACTTGTTAGTGTTTACTTAGTAGGTATCGTAGGATGTTTACGTCCGTGAGGTGCTGTACACAATGAAGTTGTGGATATCGGCATACCATTTAAAAACTTGTTTGAAACTATGCGGTTGTACTGATATAGAATAGAAAATAATACTCTTTATTATGTAGCTATGTACTTAATCTGTGTATGTGTGATTGTGTATCGTAGGTATTATATAGCACTAATTCACTCATGTTACCTACAGAATAAATGGAGAAAACAACAAGATTTTTTTTTAAATTCATAGAGAAACCATAGTAAAATGCACTATATTTTCCAACCTATGTAGCTAAGGAAATAATGTTGTAATATTCTAATCTGTAACATTCATTAGTCATTACCAATTACGATAAGCTCATTAAAATGTATTTAACCGCAATTACCGACTTTTTTGTCCGCATATTTCGATACTTTGGCAAGAAATAGACAAAGTGAAAGCATACACCGACGATAAAGTCATAGGCAACAATTGGTCACATGAAGTCGATAAAAAATTATGCGGCCGTGCACAATGGTTTCCGAGTTTCATTTCTCTGTGACATGAAATGTGTATATTTGTATGACATGGATAGAAATAAATAGATGGAACAGTTTCAAGCGATTAGCCGACTACAGTGCGAGAAATCGATGCCACTTTGTTCACCGGTTAGACGATTCTTAGAAACTATTAAAAACTTCAGAAATATTAAACTGATACAAGTAGCACCATAATTATGTTTCTGGATCTTGATATGTTCTAAACTTTAGATCATATAATTATCAAGGTTCAGAAACATAAAAAAGTCTTTAAATTCTAAAGTTAGTTCTTCAAAAATAATAATACAGATGCGATAATGCAACTCATTTTAAACATAATCTAGTCATTTATCGACAAATCTGAATACACAAAATTCACTGATGTCTATCTCCAGTATCAGATTTTTTAATGTCATTGATTAGTATCGTGTTATCTTGAGACGTAATCTATATAAATAAAGAGAGAAGTCCTGACTGACTGACTGACTCATCAACGCCCAGCCCAAACCCTTGGACCTAGAAAGCTGAAATTTTGCACAGAGGTCCCTTTATAATGTAGACAAGGAACAAGGAAGGATTTTTCGAAATTCAACCCCTAAGGGAGTTAAATAGGGGATGAAAGTTCCGCGCGGGCGAAGCCGCTGGCAATAGCTAGTTATATATATACATACGTATGTCAGGAATCGGTTCGAATAGTGCTAAAATAAAAAGTATTTGAAAATGCGTGTCTTCTATGGATAGTAGAGAATGGAACACTATTATTAACATTGTCCTTGCATACCCCTCTTGTTTTTTTTTTTAATATTGCACTTACATATGTGTGTACTTCGATTGTGTAATTCCATTCCAAAACAACTGCGCAGGTTCTGACCGTGTCTTTAACAAGACTTTACACGAACAATTGTACAAACAAGTGAGCAATAAACATTAAAATGTTATGTGGCAAACTACAATGGCAAGTTTGTTATTAATGTTCAAAATCTGTAACTATTTCCGTTACATTACACGAACAATTTGTATTTGAAGGTCTGCATTCGGTCATATGAACTGTATTTAGATATAACAATCTGCGGTTTTACTTTGATCTTTGATGATGCGACACAAATTGCAGAACAAACTTAAACTAACATGGATTTTTCTCATGCACATTTTGTAGTAATTTTCAGACAACTTTATTCGAAAGCAAAATAATGTTATATATTACAATACCAACTAAACGTTCAGTTTAATTGGTGAAACTCGCTCTAAATACTCTAGCTAGGCCAGATACAGATAACCAACAGTCTATGCAATTACAAGAAAACGTTGCACACAAAAACCTGCCATGTACTCAAACAAGAGAAACCGATGCATTGTTTCAAAAGCAAAAGGTATCAATGAATAAAGTGTCGTTGGTGCCCTATGTAACCGGATGAAGCCAAATAGCGGCCAGCCGGCGTGAAACCACCATTGGGTAAGCGGCCAAGATACGCCATGCGTACTTACTGCTCTAGTCGGTAAGTCGGCTCATGAAACTGGACACAATCGATTTATTATGTCGTAATTTATTGTAACAATTGGATTATTATTTTATAAAAATAATGCTATTATGGACGGAGCGTTTTCAATAAGTAAATGTTTGAAATAGATATTGATTTTTTTTAATCACACTTACGAATAGACATAAAAAAAAAATACTTTGGTTACGTTTCTTTAGAGGGTCATAAAAATAATTGAATTTAATAATCGAGACAGACACAGGGGAAGATGGCGGAACGAGCTTGTCGCCTACAGACAGGATTGGTCCACATCCAAACTAGCTCAACACACAAGAGGAGTGGCAAGGAGAAAGGCAAGCCTTTGCCCTGCGGTGGGACAACATAGTCCAAAAATAAAATAAAATAAAAATTATTTGAAAATGTTCAACATTTCCTTTTTATTTTCTTCACGAATTCTGTCTCTTGAACTTGAAATAATTCTAGTCTCCTTCGTCTGTAGTATTTATCTCTAATGGATTATAATATTTCTCGCTATGATAATTCAGTTTACCATTAAGTGTCATTGCAATGTGAAGCCTCAAGGTTGGCCATTCATCAATTCATCAATGTGGTATTTTAATATTCTATTCACGATAAACTATACATACACAGTAATAATACGTCAACGTTCCTTTTTTTATTATTTATTTACTGTTGGACGTAACATAAGCCGAAGACTATAATAAACTATAATTTTGGCTATTGTTGATTGATTTGCAACTTATGAGAGAGAACGTTGATAATTCGACTACCACTTACACACAAACAAAAAAGGGCGTATTGCTTTGTGGTTCTCTGAAGTGAGGATCCTTCAAGACAAGGACCAAGGACCTTTCAAGACTTATAGAACTTAAGAAGCCTGTTTTCAATTATTTTTCCCGTTTCTAACAAGCCAAATCACGACACCTATTTAGTATCAACTTAAATTAATTCTGACAGAAAAAGACTACAGTTTTTATTAGCTACAAATTGGAACCTAACAACTTTTATGTCACTAGATGGGATTTAAATGCATTTAGCAAAATGTCAATATTATTAAAAAGATAAGTCACAATAATATTTTTATTCCATTCTAAAAGGACACGGGCCAGATTAATTTTCTTTAGACGCACCCAAAACTTAAAAAAAAAACAACGGATCATTCAGTGTCATCGCCACAGATGGTTAGAGATCAAATCGATTCTTTATCAAGATGATTAGGTTCGTATTTCCAATATGTTTTTATTACTCGTATTAACGATAAACCATTATATTTTTATCGACTGTAATGTGGAAATCAATGACTTCTTTGAAATGCTATCACGCTTTGTATTATAATAGCCGTTAGCAATTACCGTTAATCTAATTTTAAAGGCGATGGATGCATGACGTATAACAGGTTTCCTAATTATATAATATTTGTATTTATTTATTTAAACATATATGCACAGACATATAAATAGACAAGAAGAAAAGAGCAGAAAAATAGGTACAAAGGTAATACTTATTTCTACAGATATTTCCATCATACCTGCGATATGAGAGAAGATAAAAAGAGATGTAGACAAAGTGTACAATAGGAGAAGGGAAAACATAAAATTATACTGTTTTACACACTATATTTTTTATAGTGAATTGGTTTTATTTGCCAATACCTCTTTTCTATGGCTGTACTTTTTATTAACGACTACTGTTTTTGATATTTCTGTCATGTGTCTTAGTACCTTACAAAATTTACTTCTACCCAGCAAAAACATAATAATTATTACAATATTTTTGATTCTTCCATAACAATACCAAATTGAAAGACCTTCCAGCTGATTTCTGTGTTTTCCTTTCAATTGCTGTGTTTTGCTTTCATGCGCAATCAAAGGTCGTTTCAAAGGCCGCAAACGATAGTGAACAGGATACCTAAATCGCAAGCGTAGTCGGCTAAATGTAACGTCAACCTTTAATCAATAGCCAAGCGAGTACCGAATCAAGCGAGAATTGGACACATAATACATTTGCTGTAAAATTAGGACAAGGCCAGTACTTTTCGTTGCTTAAATAGTACTTAGTGCGTAAATGCATCAGCCAATGAGTGAATGGCAGCGGTATAGAACTTAACTTTAACTTTGCATTCGCTTGCCACAAAATGATTACGTCCGATAAGCCGGAAACATTGTAGTGAACAGGTTTTCGAAGTTTTGAAAGGTGTTACTTGGGTTACGTATGAAGTCAAGTATCAAAGTTTATTATGAAATCTATTTTAAATAAGACTAAATGCTAATTAGATCGTGTTTTAGTTCCGTGACAAGTATTTAAATCGTTTATCACATATTATCACTGAAATGCTGATTGTGTGGAAATATACATTCCGCTTTGTTTACCTATTTATGCGCAAATCACGTAGGTTTCAATACCTATCAACCTACATACACACTGGTGCGTAAGTACTGTGTCTTGAACAAGGTTAAAAAATAATAAATCATCCTACTATATACTAATATATACGTATACATATCTATCCTACTATCTTCTTTAATATAAAAAATTTCCATGTCACAATGTTAGTTACCGTACTCCTCCGAAATGGCTTTACCGATTTTTACCAAATTTTATATGCATATTCAGTAGGTCTGAGAATCGGCTACTATCTATTTTTCATACCCCTAAGTGATAAGGGTTGTTCACTAGAAATTACCTGCAAAACAACGTTTGCCGGGTCAGCTAGTAATATAAATGTGAAAGTTTGTGATGTTTGGTTGTTTGTTACTCAATCACGCAAAAACGGCTAAACATATGTGGATGAAATTTGCCACACAGATAGTTTGTAACCTGGAATAACACATAGGATACTTTTTATCCCGGTAGTATGTTCCCGCGAGATGATTTCCAACCTCAACACGGGCGAGGCCGCTGGCAAAAGCTACTAGACAATATAAAATGCATGTAAGTAGGTGAACACGAAGGCAAGAAAGACATCACAGACTTCATGTAACTTATGCCGATGCCGTCTCTCGAAATGTCTCATTGCTGTGCCGATGAGGAAGCATTAAGGTCAGCTGTTTACCGAGGAATGTAGTCAAGAACGGAGAAATACTCTATCTAAACAGTTAGGCCTACTTTTTAGCATTCGGTACCGACCGTGACGCTACAGAAACAAAAGCGGTTTACCTAATGACGCGTTTCAATTCATCAAGTTCTAGAAACTGAGGAATTGTTATAGAAATGTTTTAAAAACAGCTTGGTTTTATTACTAGAGTTTGGCAATGGCCAAAGTAAATGCCTACCCGAATAATGAAGGTTACCTATCCAACTCTCACATTAATAAGATTTGATGGATAGCATTATTATAATATTCACATAATCAATTTAGAGTGTCGTATGTCGTAATTCCTGGATCCAACGGGGACCCGTTACCGAGCCGTGCGGAAGTTCGTGTGCTCGGGTCCCATCGGGGGCGGTTCCGAACTATATGGTTAAAAACAGCTAGGTTTAATACTAGGATTGGCAACGGCCAAAGTAAATGCCTACCCTATTAATGAAGGTAATTGTTCATAGATACCTTAAAGACGAATGATTGAATAAATAAAGATAGTAAAACATTGAGAACCGGATTTACACGAGCGACAATATTAACAGAGAAAAAAAATACAGGTGACCATACAACAACCTGCAAAATATTATAGGTGTAATATACTAATAGGTCTACACAATGAGGTTCTTAGAAACCTTTAGTATTCCTGGAATCCATATAAATTCTTTAAAAGCATATTGTTGTCCGTCAAGTGCTCGGCCTATGTGTACGGTTTGTCTACACTTTCTTCAGTCCAATAACCCGTAGGTACCTACTTCTACAAAAGTTAATTAAAACTGATCATCAAGACTATAGGATAATCGGTTATGTCATCATAAGGAAGTGAACTACTTCCTTCCTACAGCAAACATTCACTCACAGTAATTGTTTTCTTTAATCGATTCATACGTAATCGAAATATAGTTTAATGGTTGTTTGCTATCAGAGAAAATTTATTTGAGCAGGAGTTTTGTAAGTATCGAATTAATTATTGAATAAGAACAAATTAAAATGTGTTTAAGAAAAATGAAATCTCGCAGTTCAGCCTATGAGGTCTTCGTCTGCTTAACCGGAGTTGCCTGTGCTGTGATAATCTTGTGATGTAACTTTTCCATGACATTAATGACATTCCCATACATTTTGGCGTAGCGTTTGGCGTGAACGCTAACAGAAATGTGTTTTGTCTAGGCCTGCTGGGCTTAAAAATTTAAAACTAAAGCGACTGCTCGCTACGGGCACCCCCCTGTGGGGTACGGACCTCGGCTTAGGGCATCGCTGTTAGAGGGCAGTAAGGGATAAACTGAATGAAAATGTGAATACCGCGACTTCGTTTTTAGACGTCGCTTCTCCTTGATAACACTAATGCCGCGGCCACATCAACGAGAAATGCCATTGATTATCGCGATGTTGGACGTTTAGGCTTGTATCCACGCCAAGGACCTTCAGCATTTGGGCGCACTAAATTTGTGGGCGAGTGCGGGATGATGTAGCCGTGCAGTCTTTTACCGGTCGCATTTTTAATTTATTTTAATGAAAATAATGCATATTTGTAAAAAAGTAACAAAATAAAATCATTTTCCTTTGTATTGCAAAGCAGTAGACATTTTTTTTTTACTCTTTTGTTAAAAAGTGATGGAGTAAAATGGTTTTATCTCAACGATTCGGAGGTGATTTTGTGTTTTTTTTTTCTTATTATTTGATACCCATAGAAAAGTTATGCCTAAACCAAATGACGTATCATATTAGGTCTTTACCTATGAAATTGCCGTTCTGCAGTACTGGTCATTTCAAATCAAAATAATTTTTGTTTGGCTAAGAATTCTAATTTCAAATTAATTTTATTTTAAAAACATGGATTTTTTTTTCTAAAAATAGTCATTTCTTTATTGATTAGTGTTACATTTTCATCGCATTTCAATCTTTTTCGTCATCATGGATACGTTAAAAATTCGAGTAATTATGGAATATGAGTACCGTCGTGGCAGCAACGCGGCACAAGCGGCACGCAACATCAACGACGTTTACGGAGCTAACACTACAAACCAACGCACCACCTGTTATTGGTTTGCTCGCTTCCGTTCTGGAAATTTCGACCTGAAAAATGAACCTCGCGGTCGTCCGAAGACTTTGGTCGACAATGACGAATTAAAGGCGATTGTGGAAGCTGATGATACACAATCTACGGCTGAATTAGCAGCAGCTTTCGACGTTAGCGTCAAAACAATATTGGTCCATTTGCGTCAAATTGGCAAGGTAAAAAAGCTTGACAAATGGGTGCCCCACGAACTCAATGATCGCCAGCGCGAAGTACGCGTCGAGACGTGCCTTGCACTGCTCAACAGACACACAAATGAAGGAATTTTGAACCGCATTGTTACCTGCGATGAAAAATGGATTCTGTTTGATAACCGTAAGCGCTCAGCAAGTTGGTTGGATCCTGGTTCAGCACCTAAACAATGCCCTAAACGAAAACTTACCCCTAGAAAAGTGATGGTCACTGTTTGCTGGTCTAGCGCCGGTGTGATTCATCACAGCTTCTTACCAAACGGGGTGAGCATTACTGCAGATGTGTACTGTGAAGAACTGAACACAATGATGGAGAAGCTGGCGCATCTCCAACCAGCATTGGTCAATCGCTCGTCTCCGCTGCTCCTGCACGACAACGCGCGACCTCATACTGCACAGCAGACGGTCTCCAAGTTGCAAGAACTGGGGTTGGAAGCTCTCCGTCATCCGCCCTACTCACCAGACCTTGCGCCTACAGACTACTACTTTTTCCAGAATTTGGATAACTTCTTGGCGGGAAAAAAATTTAATACCCGAGAGGCAGTACAAAATGCCTTTGAAGAATTTGTTGCCTCCCGTCCAGCTGATTTCTTTAAGAAGGGCATCAATAAACTGCCACTGCGATGGCAAAGATGCATTGATTGCATGGGTGATTACTTCGATTAATACAAATAAAAAATTCATGAAAAAAATTCGTTTAAATTTTTTCATACAAAACGGCAATTTCATAGGTAAAGACCTATTATTATGTAGATTACTAACTATTTTTATCAAATGTAATTTCTTTGTAAATGCCGACGAAAAGTGGTTTCATCTGCATGCTGTTTTAAACATTTTTTGAGAGCTCAGCCTTAACCGCTACGGTTAACGTCCAACATCGCGATAATCAATAGCATTTTTGGTTGGTGTGGCCGCGGCATTAGAAATACTAACTTTACACTTGTTTAGTGTAATACCCCAAACAATGGCAACTGACTACATGATTGAAAAACGTTTATTTTAAACTGCATCTAGATTGCCAAAACATAAACAATTTAAAATGAGGACTTAGTAAGGCCTTTTCATCGACGTTTTGACCAAGCTTTCATTTGTCGGCACAGCAAAGTAAATGATTAAAATCCGGACCAGAATAGATAAAGTTACATCATACCAAGTACCTATTACTACAAGAATTTATTTCAATTTTTATTGGTATTGCTATTATAAAAATTGCTCATAATATAACCATTATTCTCAATTTGTTTTTACACCGTACGAGTATGTGCACGTTTTATATTCTGTGCATTTTTTCGTAAGCACAGCGAAAGGTATGCGGTGCATTGAACGTGACATTAAAACCAATGAGTTGCACATTTCGATGAAATTGCTCACCTATTACGTCACAGTAGGTATTCTGATGTTAACTGTGCCAATCTTCTGTAATCTACAGAAGTTTTTAGTTTTAGATAACCTTAATCGCAGTTGCAGGTTGGTCGTCGTAGAAGGTTATGTCAGGCTTTAAAAAAATAGCAGAATACTAGAACCATTTGTATCTGAGGGACAAGAACGAAATACTTCAAATACGTTCGAGAACAAAGAGTTGTAGTCAATAGTAGTTTTGAGTTGATGGGAAAACAGTCACGCAATAATCTAAGTGGGTTAAAGAAATACGAATGCAACAATGATACTTTGTAAACGCGAGTGATTTGCTGCGGTCATGGACACTGGTGACCCATGGGAAATTGAAGAAGGACACAAACAGAGGCTCATGTTTGTTCGAGCAATTTCAGTGGCTTCCTGACTTAAAGAAAGGTAACCTGATGGCATTGAAGTATACGATGCTTTAATATTAAATATCGAACCAGTTGTTTTAAAATAACTGTTGCTATCAATGTGTAGGTACTGGCATTGTCTCGTGCGCAAGCAAAACATTGAAGGTGTATAGTTTTTATAACAATGCATACATGTGGATGAACTAAAAGAAATTCTTTACACATTGTTTGGTTACACAACGTGTAAAATTGTGATCATACCTACTTTAAATTCAAAATGTCGTCGAATGTCGTCGTTTATTCTTTAACGAGCTGATATAGTTCAGAGTTAATGCACTGATTGTCAGAATGTCTCATTCATGTCATTGAGTGTGAGTGAAAATAACTTTTGAAATTGTTTAGAAAGTATAAAGCACAATTCATCATCCCATTAACGAGGTTGATAATTAGCTACCTCTTTGCGTAACAAGGCGTATTTTAATTAACTTTTAGATTTTAGGTAGTTAGTTTTAAGAATAATCGTGACAATTCATTTGCAGCTCCATTGTCTTTTTGTGAAGTCTACAACACGTTAAATTGTCATGACAAATGAAACTTCCAGCACATTCAGAGGCTCGTTTTGCGTGAGTCTCAAGAATAAATAAAATGTAGTAATATTTTCCGTCTAAAGCTGTTTCTCATGACCTTACATGCTAGCGAAGTAAGCACATAACGTAATAAAGCACTGGTAGTTTGTCAGTTTTTATAACTTGAAGTAGGTATAAGTCAATAAAAGCTTTTCTGTGGAAACGGATGTTGTGCTTAACAGACGTGTCTATGATTAAGGATAATTTTAAACAAAGTCAGTTACTGTGCTGTAAAACTGATGAGTTCCTCCCATTCGAATGGTTTTTTAATATCTTAGAATACAAAGAGTTTTAAATATGGTGTTTTTTATCGTTGGGGGTTTAATCAGTTTAAGATCTTCTGGATTCGAAATTTAATTGAAATCTGTCTCTGAAGAAAGGTCGGTTGTTTGGACTAACTTCTGCATCTTATTATTGCAACAACCTTTCTTCTTTAAGGTTATTTCTAAACTGATCGCTCAGAGTATATAAAAAAGACAGAAGGCGCTTACGATTCCACAATCACCGCGGCGCCTGTCCCACTTTTTACCGCGGAACACAGCTCGCTAAACAGCGTTTGCGTTTTCTGGTTTGTTCTGTTTCCTTAGACTGATACAAAAGCTTAAACAAAAGATAACTCACCCTGTAGGCTAGGTGCAGACGCGGGCGCAGCAGGAGGTGGTTGCAACGGCGTGGGAGGCGGCCTGCGCCTCCTAGGCACATGCAACCCTGGCGCCGACGCCGCCCGAGTAGCCGTACGGAACCCGGGCGCCCGGTACCGGGCCGACTTCACCGGACCAGCCGGCACTGTGTTCGTACCCGTGATGGACGGCAGCCGTGGTAGGGAACCGGCGCGTTGTTCTTCCTCCGACTGGAAGATATGACAGTGTTAATTTATGGATAGGTTCTCCTTCAACTCTTACTATATGAGAGTGCTTTGGTATAAATATTGGCCAGTTAGCAAGGTGGAAGCGCTGCTCCCTGTCAATTGCTACCTACAGATACAATGTGAGGTAGTTGGGAAATAAGATTGGTTGGGTTGGTGGTGATTGGTGGACTGGTACGGTCTGAGAGACTACTTAAGGCATAAGATATTCTTTATCGCTTTGTGTGGCTTTAGTTAAACTTTTTAGTATCTAACTAAACAACGCCGTCTATCGTACAGAGCTTCCGAAGTCATTGCTGCCTGTGCTTGTTCAGCTTATACATATCAGCTTGTCATGTTCCCACTACTGGGACACAGACCTCCTTTCTTCGAGTGAGAGTGGGCTACAATCTACCACGCGGGCCCGGTGCGGGTTGGTAGATTTTGTTGTTTCATTGTTTAGCTTAGAAAAATCCCCCTTCGGTGGCCAAATATTATGATATTTGGCCACCGAAGGGGGATTTTTCGAATGAATTTATGTGGACCTATAGTTCTAGCCAGCTAAGCTGAACAATGAAACAACAAACACAAATTGTATGCAATAGAGGAGAATAATTAAGAAGCTTCGATGACGCTAGTAATTAGGTTAAGTGTATTTTAAAGGCTAATGCTTTGAGTTGAGTCATTTCTAATAATGCAATTTAATTATGTTATTACTAATAATAATGATAAGATTATTACCCTATCTGTAATGTCGAGTGATACTTAGCTAAAATTAGAAGTTATGTGCAGGTGCCACATATCCACCTGTCAGTGTGATAACTTTTATTAATATGTCGATATTTAAGTTTGACAGTACAGACGCCAGCAGGTCAACCTATGCCAAAACTTTTTTCCCAATTGAACATGAACCTTATTCCTTTGTGATAAAGTTGAAAAAGTATCAAATAAATTTGACAGATTGGGGTAGCTTGATGTGCTGGCCTCTGTACCTCTCTGAAAACTTTTACAAATTGTACATTATTATTATCTTAGAAATTTGAATGTGAAAAATATTTTGAGAAATACTTCCGAGGGACAAAGTCAACTTCAATATGGCAATTGATAGGGGGAGATTATTGCCAGGTAAAAGAGAATTTTGTCTGATTAAGAAAGTAATACTACCTACGTTAATTAGTTACCTATTGCCCTGGCAATTTCTAGGTATACCAAGAAAATCGTACGTGCTTATCAACAATAAATAATATAGTACGCGCATACACACAATTGATTGTAATTACCTTAGATTATAAAACAAAGACAGATAGACCGCGCAGAACACCAAGAGTGAGGCTAAAAAACCAAATACTAAAGCGTCGCATTTTATGTAACATACAATGCGACGCTTTAGAATTTGTTTTTTTTTTTGGTTTAGATTATAAAACAAAGGCAGATAGATCGCGCGGAACACCCAAGAGTTAAAAAAACAAATACTAAAGCCATGCATTATATACAATGCGACGCTTTAGTATTTGGTTTTTTGGCTTCACTCTTGGTGTTCCGCGCGGTCTATCTGCCTTTGTTTTATAATCTGAGGTAATTACGTTCAATATTTACTATCGATATGCATACCTAATGCAATTGTAGCCTAGGTTAGCTATAGAAATATAGGTACTTCTATAAGTACCTATAGAACTACAAGTTAGTAATACTGAGTACTTTCAGTACTTATATTTATAATAGTTAACTGGCACGTAATTAAATACATAAGTGTGCTAAGTATAGGGAATTTTATGTCCCAATTAAAAACCATTACCACGTGCGTGAATTACATAAGTTTCGTTCACATTATGAGTGACACATTTAATTACAGAAATGTATTCAATTTATCGGTTTAAGTCACCTTTTTACATTTAAAAATCATTGGTTTAAGTGGTGAAAGTCAGACGAAATGGTGTATTTTATATGAAACTAGCTGACCCGAAACGTTGTCCTGTCTTAGCTATGAATATAAAATTTGTTACGCGCCACTTTCTTATTTTATTTTTTTCATTAGAACCTTCTCCTGACAATAAAAAACAAAACAAAAAAAAACAAAAATTGGCAGAATTGGTTCAGCCGTTCACGTGTGATGCCATGACCAAGGCAAATAGGAATTCATTTTTATTTATAAGTTTAGATTTGCACATGGAAGTCTGGCACAGGAGTAGGTCATATTTTTGTTTTTAAGTAATTCCTATTTTAAAAATAAGTTCTCTAATAAACTTTTCTAAACTCTTCTCTTTTATTCTCATTTAAATGAATTATTGTATTCTTAAAAGAATAAAGTTATCTCAAACCTCACTTGACAGATACTTTTGAAAGCTCTTCTGTGACATTTTCTTGACGTGTTGACTTAAGGTTACTTTAAAAAGCAGATTATAGTGAATGGAAACAAGTTTTTACAACAAAGTAAACGTGTCAGAGGACACTAGGAAACTACACGCTCTGGTAGACAATATCAGTCAAATATTTATTTATTTACAAACCTACGGTATCTCTTATGTGATTCACAAACATCTCTTAGGCAATCTTTTATCTACTAACGTGCGTTCTTGAACGCAGTGGTCGTATCTACACGACATTGACTTTTTCGAAATACTTGCGTCCCAAATAAATTGATATTTATGAAGAAACAGCCTTGAATTGAATAGTTGTCGTTGTCGATGTTTTGTAAAAACTCACTTTAACAAACGTTACAGAAAGTGTAAATACACAAATGAGTAAGTGTCTACTTTGTGTTGTTGTGAGCATATATAGTCTTTGTGAGCAAGTATGCTAATATTTTGTTTTGCATTCTCATCAATTGCATCTTGTGTTGTGGATGTTATCTTTATTGTGTATTTTGGATATTTTTGTGTTGATTTTGAACAGATTTTGTTGACTTACCTCAGCATCTGGTGCGGATGCGCGACGTCGTCCTCGCCACAGCCTGTCCTCACTGCCTCCAATCGCTCCACAACTCCTCGAATGGGATTTCTGTGCTGCCAAATCAGCTCCCGCGGGTGAACGCCGGGATTCTCCCCCACCACCCAACGTACCACGAGAATCAGCAGCCAGGAGTGCCGATTCAAAACTACCACGCCACGAAAACCTCTCGCAATCACTCGCGACACTGCCCCTACTGGCTGTTGGCTCCAGTATGTCATGAGACCGACTCCGCGCTAACGCACCCGGCTCGGACGCACTGTCGTCATCTGTGCTTGGCGATGCACCGCCCGACACTTCATGCATTAATGCCACTAGTCTGCCACCAATATGCCTCATCACTTTCCCGAACATCGGTGGTGAACCTTCTCCAGCCCGGCCCAGCGTCGCCGCCAGCCTCCGATATGCTCCGACTGCGTCACGCTCTAACGAACCCGCATCGTTATTTCCTCGATCGAATTCATCAATTATTTCACGGCAGCTATCAGATATCTGTTTCCTGAGCGCAGATCGAGTACCAGCTGTATTGCCCTCTAAGTCAGAACCGGCGTAATCGGATGAGTCGTATGAATCACTCCAGGTGTCCTCACTCGACAAATACTCCACTATTTCACGCACTTCTTCGTCCCGTATACCCGGAACTGTTTTCATTAACCTCGTTAATTCACTTTCAAAGTATAGAAGTTGAGGTGGCTTCGGGGGGCGTGAAATCTCTGTGGAGTTTGAATTAGACGATGCCGGAGTAGATGTCCGGACATTGGTCGTGTGTATCATTGTTTTGAAAAATTGTCGCATTTTTGTCATCATAAGATTGGTTTCCTCATCAGACGACCAATTGTTAAAACTATCTTTACGTACTAATGGACTTTGAGGCGGGCGGGATGACGGTGGAACTTCCACACGTTCTTCAATATCAGGTCGGATTTCTTCGATAATTTCTTCTAATTCTATTTTAGGTTCATGAGATCGTGTAAAATCAGAACTAGAATCTCCATTTCTTAGTAGGTCATCACAGCTACCTACGAAACCACTATCCCTACTAGTTTGTTTTTTAGATTCAGATAGTTCAGATCCAAGCGGTGGGAATTCAGGTCGGGGCGATAGTCTGCCGTCTTCACCCTCCGAAACAGATCTAGTATCATCGCGTGTTTCTTCGGTAAACTCAGCTGACTGTCGTCGTTCGTCGGCGGGTGATCCACGTGGCTTTTTGTTTTGTTTTTTTCTTTTCGATTCGCCTTGCATGTCGAGCCTTTCAGAGGAGTCATGCCTGTCCTCCGTCTCTGTACTTGAGGCGTCGGAAACTTCCTGATTATCCTGCGAAGGTTCGTCCCCCGTTAATAAATTGTCGAGTGAATTTGAATGTGACCGCGGAGTTCCACGGGCGCGAACCAGCCTTTTTCTGCGCTGCTCAGGACTTTGTCTACCTTCACTATCGCTACCAACACTTCCAGAACCGTCTGAATCACGCCTTTCTTGATTAAATCCCATGAAGCCAGAGAGAAAATATTTTTCTAACCGTGACGACACTAGATCATCACTATCACCACTTCTTTTCGGTTGCTCGTTATCAACAATAGATTCACCACCTTCACTACACACACTTGACGTTTCCGACACTGCTTCCTCATCATCGCGAACATTTCTGCCGTCACCCAAACCGAAGAAAAAGTATTTCTCTAACTCCGTTGCGGATATAGGTCGTGGTTTTTTTGTTGTTTGTTCCGTTTCGCTTTCTTCGCAACTTTCTTCGACGATGGTGTGTAAAGTGAAGTCTATGGAACGCCTACAGTAGGCGAAGTCCTCTCCCCTCATGGGTAGCGAGGCTTCATCCCCGGAATCGGTGTCAGAAGGTGAGGTGGCCTCGTCCTCGTTGTGGCTGACGTCCTCGACCCACGAGTCATCGTCTGCGAGCCCCTCCTCGAGGCACACGACCGCCGAGAGAGTGTCGGCATTGCTAACAACAGTCACTCCGCCCGAAGGCTGTGGCGTTTCGTCGTCGGATATTCGTTCGTCTGTTTCGTCTTGTACGTCCGGGCTAGGGTCCGATTCACTTTGTGAGTTGGTGTGGTGCACTATAACTTCCCGCATGAGCCGCGTCGTGTCTGACGTGACAACGGAGACGCGGTCGTGCGTTATCATAACGCGGCTAGTGAAGCGCGCGGAACCGTCCGCACAAGCCGTACGCGAGCGGCAAACTGTTGTCGCGGCAGGTGCGCACGCGCTCCCCTCCGCGTCGGCGCAAACCGGCCTGCCGCCGTGCATTTTCTCCTCCTCTTGTTCCTCCATTAATTCTTTCTTCAATAGTTCACTGAGAGTTCGTTCAATACCTTTAAACAGGTCTATTTGTTCCGCGGACGACGAACTTGTGTTATCGTGACTGGGCTCCGGTGAAGGTGCTAATTTAGTTAATGAGTCCGGCTGAATTTCTGCAGAATTTAATTTGTTGTTATTATTATGTCTCTCGTTGGCTAATTCTACCGAAAATTTTACTTTCACGTCCGCCAGTGAGTCGTAGTCGGTGTTTTCAGATGATATACTTTGATATCGATTAACGTCACTATCTGTGTTATTTTTCTTATCTAGATCATTACTCGAGCTCGAGCTACAACTTGCATTAAAACTGTTAAATCTTTCACACGTTTCACTTTGCAGCATATTTTCGTCACAAAACTTGAAGAAGTTAGTTTTTCTGGAGCCTTCCTGACTGCTATCTTCATCACTATTATTTTCGTAGGGAATAACTGAGTACTCTTCTGTAAAATTAACAGAGTCCAAAAGCACAATGTTTGAGTTTTCAGATCTTGGTGAAAAACTTCCATTTGATTCGCCACTAACATTTGCTTCATTTTGCCCAGCTACCTCAACCGCGATTATTTCTAAACTATCGGATTTCTTGTCATAGGAATCATCACAATCTATGCCACTACTGTCAGCGTTATCCTCGAGATCTGAGGATGAGTCAGCCGGGTTAACAACAAACACTCGTGAAAATCTGCCACCGCCACCTCCCGAGTCATCGGAGTCCTCGTCTGACGTCGCTGGTTCCTCAGGTGCGCCACTTGTGAGGTCGTAACTTCTTCGAGCTACTCCTTTCTCTGAGTCGCTTGAATTAGCTGACTCGTTCGAGGAAGGGAAAGCTTTCTCCGCTTCCAAGTGATCCGGCATAGCATTTGCTGGATCAGATAACAACGATAAAGAGTCCTCCTCGGCAATCACCTTGATTCCGACTGACGGTTCATTTTCAACTGGCCGTTCAATATCCTTATCATCGTTATCGTTATCGCGGGGCTCCGGCGCTTGTGACGCCTCGGACTGTATCGCTTTATCAGTTCTTTGGACGGTGGTCATCTCAAGTTTAACTGTATGTGGTGCAGCAGCGGAGGCGGTGGCGGCGGCAGTGACGGCGACGGCTGCAGCCGTGGTGAACCGAGCGAGGGTTGCGGCATCGAGAGGAGCTAGGCCGGGGTATGTGTTCCAGTGTGGCGTGGGTGGTGTTTGCGTGGGGAAGGCGAGTAAAGCAGGCCAGAGGGCGGCGGGTACGGGTACGGGGACAGGCACTGGGACCGCAACTATTCGGGGCTCAGCGCCGCAGGAGCAAGGTCGCGGGCAAGCCTGTGGCGCGTGCTTAGCAGGTGGTGGGATAGGGTGCGCCGCCGACGCGCCCGGCTCGAAGTAGTCCCAGTCGCAGTCGTCGGGCGCGGGCGGCGCGGCGGAGGAGGCCGTTGATGACGAGTCTTCCGTGTCCTCGCGACACGATGAGTCGGAGCTCAGGAACACGAGGCGGTAGTCCTCGGGACGCATGCGACCGGCCTCCGGTTCGCTTGCCTCGCCCGGTTCACTGTTGACGCCCCACTCTGAAAATGAAAAAAATAAGTTAATTTATTTGTGGCAATATATATATATTTACATCTGTTATACATGCATATGTAGACAGGAATTAAGTAAAAATAACATCATAAAGGGTAAATTTAACAAACTCTCATTTCGCTTGTCCAGAAAGATTGCTAGTCGTAATAAAACACGTTATACAGGTAAAGTTCAAACCAGTTCTAAAACGTGTATAGAATACATACAGTAACCTGTTATTTATGTGTGTATGTACATATGTATTTATTTATTTTATTATCTATGCATGTTTTATTTGTACAAGACATTGTGTGGTGAAACGATAACAAACGCCTTCAGTTTTTTCTGAGCAACGAGTGGACGTCTAGTTATACGTTATGTGCAAACCATAAGGCGTTTGGGACCGTACACGATTAAAAGTATTTCATGTAAAGAACATTGAAAACAAAGACAGGTAAACTAGACCATATTAAGTATACAGACCACAATTCTATATACATATACATATATTCGATACACATGCTGAAGATTGGGCGATATCTGCCTGCCTAGTCTTACCGTAACGAACTCGTATGCAAAGACCTTGGTTGCCTGCTGGTAACAACAATAGAAATAGAACAGCAAGTCCAAGAGTCCGGAATGTCATGTTTAAGATTGCAATCATGTTAATATTGGATCTGTAGAAAGCACAACGGATAGGTGGCCCGAGCCGCGCCGGTCCAGCGCAGAGCGTGTCGTGAGTCGAAAGCGACGTGTTACACGAACCTATCTCCGACTAGCGGGGTGTTTTATTTGTTAACTAGCTGTCCCGACAGACGTTGTCCTGTCCATCCAAAAGTCATTCATACAAAATCCATACACTACCTACCCTACCTACTCTACCCTACCTACCCTACACTACCCTACCCTACACTGCCCTACCCTACACTATCCTACCCTACACTACCCTACCTACCTACGCTACCCTACCTACCCTACACTACCCTACCCTACACTACCCTACCTACCCTACACTATCCTACCCTACCTACCTACCTACCCTACCTACGCTACCCTACCTACCCTACACTACACTATCCTACCTACCCTACCTACGCTACCCTACCTAATACCGGGATAAAAAGTATCCTATGTCCTTCTCCTGGCTCTAAACTACCTCCCTGCCAATTTTCAGCTAAATCGGTTCAGCCGTTCTTGAGTTATAAGTGAAGTAACTAACACGACTTTCTTTTATATATATAGATTTATATTTAGGACTAGCAGCGCTCGCCGTTCCACCCGCGTAGTTCCCGTTCCTGTGGGAATACGGGGATAAAATATGGCCTATGTCACTCGGGGATAGTGTAGCTTTCCAAAAGTGAATTTTTTTTTTTTAAATCGGTTCAGTTGTTTCGGAGCTTACTCAATGCAAACAAACAAACAATAAAATCTTTCTTAGATAACAAAAGACCATGTTTTTCCTGGATAAACGTATAAAGAAAACTATTATTTGATTATCTTGTCGCGCTACGTTTAGGAAGTAAACTAAGCGAGAATACATCTAGAATCTAATTTGACAGATAAGCCAGCATTTTGAGACGCATAAGTAGTCGATCTTATTTTGCGATCTTTAACAAACCTACTAGGCATATTTTGTATTTTTTTTAGGAATCATTTAGGTTATTTAATACGAGCCAGAAAAAATATCAAACTGACAAGAACTTTGCTGCAAATATGCTAATAAGAGAATGAACAAGGACATAATACATCATTATTTTATTATATCGCCTGCAGCTTTAGACTGACTGGAACATATTTGCATACTGCACCTACAGTTTTCTACATTTCGAGAGAAACGGCATAGTAATATATTATAATAACTTTGACTTATTAATGGTTCATAATTCATTTTTATTGCCGATAAGAAGCAATGCATGAATTAACTTTCTAGGATGAAATCAGATAAAATGTTATTTTTTTAGTACCTAATTGTATGTTATTCGTGTAGCTAATTAAGCAATTACTTGACTTATCATAATGTCTATAATGCATGTGCTACACTTGAGACGTGGCTATGGAATTAAACACTGCGATCCAATGAAATCCGTTGGATTTATTTTTTCTTGGGATATAACACGAACTCTTTGAAGCCTATATTATTTTAAGTACAAATCAAAACAAACGTATGTTTAGTATTGAACAAAATTATAGGATAAGTGTGGTATTGATTATTTTCCGTGTGAGATTTCTGGGTTGAAAACTTTAAAGAGTTGTATCAAAGACTGACATTTTGGAACAAACACTACCCCAGCAGTGTTTAAACTAAAATTTCAGTTATTCTTTAGTCGCTGACAGAAACCGTCTCTGTTTCGGAGGAGGAGGTAGCCAAAGAAAAGCGTTATAAAAAAGGCATTTCCTAGTGATGTTCTATTGAATGGATTCGTTCTACAGTTTCATTCAAGAGCCTGTCAGTCGTCACTTCGTCAGATAATAATACAAAGTGTATGTAAGCACCTCACGTGTGTTATATCTAAGTAGCTAATCTTCATGTACCTACACTACCTACTCTATAATTGTTTACGAATACACAACACGCTACTGCTATAAGAGACCGAAGTGCACATGATGTGAATGTAATTACTACTAATGTATGTATGTACACACGCTATGGTTTTTGCATCACTGCAAATGAGACTTTTAATTGATTATTATTCACATTAAAGCGGTGAAACTTATAACAACTTGGTTCTATTACTTATATGATTTTATGGCTCTTTCAGATGGTAAAATAAGGACTTTCGAGGTCCGATCCTGAGCAGAAACCGGCCAGCGGCAGCGGCCCGAATTATAGACACAATAAGCCGTCGTGCCTCGCGGAGTTCTACGTTCAATGGGGGAACGGCAGTTTCTGCAATGTCAGCCATTTTGTTTAGATTGCAACTTAAGAAGGCTGTGCTAAGGTAGCCCGCAAAATTCAAATTTTCTTACTATTTTTCAACTTGCAGGTAACCTACCAACCTGACTCCAATTTGGAATATGATTAGCGAGAGCGACCTTCTAAGTTTTTTTTTAACCTATTGAATGACTTTTAAGAGCAGTGGTGGCCAAGTAGAGCCGTGGTGGCCAAGTGGTAATGGCCGCGACTTACCAGTTGTGGGTCGTAAGTTCGATCCCAGACAGACGCTTTATTTTTTGTGTAAATTATTTCATGACCATTGCTCTCAAAACGGTGAAGGAAAACATCGTGAGGAAACCGGCATGTCCTAGAACTAAAAATTCAAAGACATGTGATTTCTACCAACCCGCACTGGGCCCGCGTAGTGGATTATGGCCCATACCCTTTCACCGAGAGGAGGCCTGTGTCCCAGCAGCGGGAACATTATAGGCTGATTATAAATATGATGAATGAATGACTTTTTCATAAAATTGTCATTGTAATACTGTCTCTAATTCTCGTTATAGATTATTTCTTCCTCGTCTGATGAATCATTAGCAGCATAGTTCTGCAGCTGCATGTTCACATTTTTTACATACATGTTAAAATCGCGAATCATAATTTGTTCAACATACAGTCTGACACTGACCTGCAAATTGCAAAAAACGTAAGAAAATTGAAATTTCGTTGGCCATTCTCGTGCTTCCCCCTAAGGGGCCATCCATAACTTACGTCACACGTTAAGGGGGTGGGAGGGGGTCTACGAAATGTGACATTGTGTGACAAGGGACAGAGGCTCAAAAGCTTTGTGACGTCTCATGTTAAATTCTAAAATTCAAAAACTCGATATTTATAAGTTAACCAAAAACTTTAAAATATTACTTATTCGATCTACATTTATAAGGCTTTTTCTATCTATCTAAAATATTTGAGTCTATGTTAATTTTATTAAAGATTATTAAATTTTTATTTTGTGGAAAAAAATGCTGTTTTTATTTAAATACTTCACAACGGGGAAAGGGGTTTCACAAGTGTGACCACCTGTGACAAGGACGGGGTGTCAAAAAACCTTAAAATTTGTGCGAAGTAATTTATGGATGGGCCCTCATATTGCGGACAGGTTCACCAAAGTTTACCCTTGATCCATGCTAATTCCTTTCCTGATGACGTCAAATATATTTATTAGAACAATTAAGCTAATTAAATGTTATGGTTCATGCAGACACATTGCCCAACATCAATTATAATTTACTAATACGTATATTGCTTCATAGATATGCACAATAGATTTTTCTATCAGTTTCCACAAGGGCTGTAAACTGCAGCTTACGACTCTGCTGACCTCAAAACGGAATGAGACCGTGAAGATATATATCTTTGCTCTTATTACGTAAGTAAATAAAGTAATGATACGCATTAAAACATTACCCTCCTTTAAGCTATTGTGGTCAGATAAAAAAACAATGATTTCCCTGTTGTATTTGTGTAACTTATGCAGGGACATCATTGTCGGTGCAAAACAAACATGCAATTTGTTTATAACTAAGTAAAAACAGCCAAACGTGTCGATCTATCAGGTTAAGCGACGCTTGCCGCGGTTGGTCCGAAGTGGGTCCATCTTTACATACCAAGACCCCACCGTGCCTCGGAAACCACGTTAAGCCGTTGGTCCCGGCTGTCATTCGTGGATCTTTGACAGTCGTTACGGGTCGTCAGAAGCCCGAAAGTCTGGAAACAAGTCTTACCAAGGAGTATCGTGTTACCCAGTAATTAGGTTGTGGACGTCACTCAGGCAGTCAGTCTATGTTAAATGTTGGTATTCAGCTGCATCCGGTTAGACTGGAAGTCGACCCCTACATAGTTGGGAAAAGGCTAGGCAGTTTGATATTTTGGGCAACAAACCGCGAACCTCCTCCATTTTTTGAAGTCGGGTAAAAATTGAACACAGAAATGCACGTTAGTTACGTGGCATATTTTTGTTATATTCCAGGCTTCCGACTATCCGCAATCACGCCTGATGGCCGTATGGCCTTGTTGTATAGCAAGACTACCCGAGGCGCTTGCCAAAACAATATTTTTGTTTGCCTAAATTAAGATGGAGGTTACTCCACATAGGGAATAAACACCATCAATCGGATGGCCTCATTGTAATCAAATCAGCATTCAAACGGACAATGAAAGTAAGAGCTGGGCATACGTTGGCGCCAGCTCAAGGCTCGGTTGCCTAACTCGGCGCACGTGGGATGCGAGGAGGTAGCGAGGCCGTACCAGATACAGTTCGTACATGTCCTTAACATTACCGTGTGTTACTTAATTCGAGCACAGCACTAGTTCCAAGCGTTGTAGATAACCTATATGATATCGTAGGTACTTCAGACCACCGCCCTAATTTGGCACTACTATCGTGACTCGTGTCCCGCAATAGTGAACGCCTTGAGTGTTATTTTGAGTGGAAACAACTTTAAGAGAGTTGATTTGTTAAAAGTATCAATATGCAGGGTGGAGACGACAATAAAAATATCTTCACATTGTTTATAACAGGTAATCAGGGTGTCGAACTAAATCTGAAGTATTTGGTAATACTCGTACAACCATCGTTTTACTCAGAATGGTACAAAAGGGACTGGTAAGTACTAGTTTCGTACCAATAGACCACGTGTTTTAAATCTTCCCCGCTCGCTTTCTTAGTAGTTGTACTTCATCCGTTATGCATTGTAATAATTATGCCTATTCATTGTTTTCTTTGCCTGTTGACTCAGTTTTCACCAAGAGGATTTAAGGTTTTTGATGAATTGAACCCCCTATTAGCAGTTTTGTTTTATTAAACATACATGGAGAAATTTCAGACTATTGTAGGTATCTAAATTCCGAAATAGCTTTTTTGTTACACGGATAAATCATACTTTTTCGAGTTTTTCCCTTTCCCGATTTACCTACATCAAAGTTTAATTTTATGTATTTTTGGCACACGAACATGTTAAGAATACAAAGTGAAAAATGGGGACAAAAACAAACAATGGGGCACTCAAATGTCTTGTCCAGCGTGTCCTGCTGCACGCTACAGGAGCTGATGGACGCTGCTAAAAGTGCCAATATCGTAGACAAATTTTGGCATGACTGTAATTAGATTGTTTGAAACGCTAAGAAGAAGAATTTTCAAGCGATTCATTAAGTTTTAGATATCATATGAAAGGTACTTTAAACTAGCTTCCTTCAGTAAAATTCTAGCACTCCAAATATAATAGTATCGTTTCAGACCAGTTCACTATTACGAAACTGTTCGCTTAGCTAACCTAGCCTAACTTTGGATATCCTATTGTTTCACATAATGCTACTAAACACAATATAATTGTGGATCAGATGTTATCGATAGACTTTCTAGTGTTCGTGGACTGAACTTATCTGGCAATAAACGCTCCGATGCTTCAGATAGTTCTGAACCAGTGGGGTTTTATGGTGCGCCATATTTCAACACTGAAACGCACTAGAAATGTTTGAGGTTGCATTTAGATTGCACTTAAATTAACACGTGCTGGAAAATGGGTATTCGTTATTGTTTGTTGCAGGAAGTATAGATTTGAGGAAGTTATTAGAAATATGACGAAAATAGGCAAGTCGATAAGGAATAGAATAACCTTGCAAGCCAAAGAAGAGAATATATGAGTGAGCAGGTATGGCCTTTCAATTTAGGAGACCTTTCGAGCAGGTCAATTCAGGTAAATAATTTCATATTCGCAACACTAATAGGATGAAGAACTTCAGCACTCAGAACAGAAAAGTAAAAAGTTTTTACAAAAAGTATTTTATGTGTTCTAAAAAATACCTTGTATTGTACCTCAGATGGCGCAAGATCTTATGGAACCACGATCTTAAGTAAGACTGAACAAAACGCGAGGAGGAGGACATCAGGGACATCGGATAACCTACTGGATATTATTATGTTCATCACTGCGAAACGTCTTGATACGTTAGGGATTTGGGCTGCTTGTGAAGAGACCCGTCATCATTTCAGCCGAAAGACGTCTACTGCTGGACATAAGCGTCCCCCAAAAAGGGGGTTTTGCCATAATTGCCACGCTTGGCAGACGGAAGAGACCCGTATTCTACATTAAATGACTGATAAGAATAATGGGCGTCCGTCGGTCTAACGATTAGTAAAATGTTCTCTTGAACTCCACATGATTTCACTTCAACACACGTTCGTTTGCCTTCAACTGTAGCTCAAATGTGCAAAGTTGACTAATGAACAAGCAGTCATATTTTAAATTCGGTCAAGGACCTATTTACGACTTACTTGATCATTACGTGCAAATATGATTAATAATTAATTATACAAGTTAAGCTTAGCCAGTTAGTAAGTCAGACTGTCATAATTATAAAACACGTAATGCCAAGTAATCTGTGGTTAATAGTCACCTCGATGCAGACCATTTATCGAGCAAGAAACGAATTTCTTTTGTCCATAATAGAAACATCATGAATAAGCAATGGATTGGAGATATCACATTTTTCCAGTAATTAATTTTATGTTAGAATTGGTTATTAACACAAGAGATGTTTTAAGTAATGAATGATCATTATTTACTAATACTCTTTAAGACCATCAAAAGCCTCAGTAGTTTTCTGGTATAGTGCGAGAATGTGACTGTCTACTGGGCTTCCAAATAGACAGTCTGGCAGACACTTTGGGGATCGCACTTTTATTTACAATTGTACCTGACCTGTACCACTGCTGCCAGGGGTGCGGGTTGTTTGAAAGAGATACCGTGGCCCCTGACACACAGGCAATTGAAGGAACACGGGTGGGTTTTGGTCAGTAAAAGTCTGACACGCCCTCCCGCTCCACCCAGAGCAGGAGAAGTTATAAGATGATGCCCACCATAAAAAAAAACCTGTACCAGTGTGTTTTTGTACCAGCCATGTTACTGCATATTCTTCTTCATGTATTTCTGTGACAATATATTTTTCCCTTATTTCTTATTCAGGCAAAGGAGATCCCTAAAACAATTCAGCTTTTAGCACAATACTTTTTACTCATTGCTTCTTATGAAATTAAATGGAGCGTTACACAAAAATATGCACGTTTCTGAGATTAGAACTGGTTAAAAGCAACGATGATTGGCCAATTATTTGCTTTTAATAATTTATTGATCAATTTGGTTGCGGTTTCTGCTTTTCTAAATGTTTTTCTGCAGATTAAGTTTGATTATTTTGGTTAAGTTTATGACTTAATAACGTTGTCTCACGTTTTTTATTGAAATCGCAAATCTGTTGTCAAATCTAATCACGATACATTTTTGACTGAGGTTCATAATTTTGTAAATAAACGTAAAGAAATAATATTTAAATATCTAGTCTACTTAGACGGTTCTCAAATTGAATGTAAAATAACGGAATCAAACAATCCAACTCAGCGGCCAAGATAATGATCATTATCGTTGTATTTTTTGTGCACATCATTTTTATAATAGGCATAAAAATAGGCCGAATTTTGAAAAACTTAAAAAATGGTTCGTGATGTGTATGTACATCATATTGAGCCTCAATAAATTGAAGACTAGGGGGATAAAAACTAGTGTTGAATAGCTAGACTTTTTATTAAGTCATCGTGACCATCTCGATGTTAAGTTAGAAACAATAACCCGTCTGATGCTAGGCCAGTTCCAAACCTTACGTCATCTACAGCCCATATCGAATTGATTCTTCATTTTACTTGTTTGACTTAGCATGAAATAGAACTGTTGTAGCTTTTATGCCAAACGCAGAGAACTTAGATATTTTGTACTATGTTTACCTACGTCTCTTATAAACAGACTAGGGTTTGTTAACAAAGCATAAGGTTTATGTGGTAAAATATCAAGTTTAAAAGAAATAATTTTGCCATTACAAGATTAGCAAAGACGTTGCGCAATTTGATAGTACGTCTAATCCATTAAACCGCTTTTCGATATCCAATTACTTCCATACCCTTAGTTACTTACCTATTTTCGTTAGTGGATTGCTACGGCTTCCTCGCAAGGTTTCGCTTAAAGTTCACAACACGGGCTGTTTTCATAAACACAGTTCCAACGTTCATTAAACTGGCCGGAAACTTGATACATTATTGTTTTAGCAAACTATCATGAAAATATGAATTGGCGGCACTTGTTGATTCGTTTTTTGAAAATTCGATCACATTGTCACAGATAAAACACTTGTCGGTCGTTTTTTTTTTTGGCGAGCTGGTTAGGACTCCGGAGTGCGGGCGCGGGGCTGAACGCGCAAACGGATGTGAGAAGCCGGCCGGCCGACTGCTGCGCTCGACCGACACAGTGTTGCCCCCTACTCGATTGTTTGTACTGTCGAGTTTTTGTCGAGCTTGTTGTAAAAGGTGAAGTGTTTATTTTGATAAAGGGTGTAAAGTTGAATGGAAATTGTGAATTATGGATAGTTTCGTGCTAACCTTTTTAATAGACATTTTTGTTGCATATATCGGTGACGTTATAGTTTGAAACTGAAAGAACAATACTTAATTTGCTTTTTAATGGTCTTCACTGGTTTTAAAGTACTAAGATAGTTGTCTGTAAAATCTTTATTTACTTATCGGAAAATAATTTTAAGCTGTAAAATATTTAACCACCTAGTCTTGTTAAAGTAACTTCAGCGATTCCAGGATCGGTTATGATGAAATACTTTTGGATGTTTAATGTTTATCGATAGTAAATATCGACTTTTACGCGTACTAACAACGTGACTCACCTCGCGTCTCAACGCCAACAACAAAACGTTTACCAGAACCAAAGTGACGTAAGTGACCGGTAACGAGTCGACAAAAACGCTTTACCTCTGCCGAGGGCCAAACTTCAGTACAAAAAACGGTCGGAAAGCGCCTGGCGTTTACGACCAATGTAAATTAGGTTCGTCCGAACAATGAACTTGCACTGGCGAACTAGACCAAACACCGCGACCACCACTTGTATATAGAACAAGTTAGTTTTAAAAAGAATACTTGTTTGTATGTATACGTAGGTACGTACGTAGGAGGCTCTATGTATCCACGCACACACGCGTAACAGTTAACTGAGTACCCAAAACTAAAACAAAAACTTTAACTGTACTAACGATACGATGTCACAGTTTCCTACCATTCAACAAAGCGTGAACGCTTCAATGTATTTTTGTCAAAAAAAAAAGACTTATAATTTAAGATTATACGTTTTTGTAAACCTTTTTGTCGTGTGTAGAGACGAACCTTGTGGAGTTTGTGGAGGTCATGAAATCAAATTAATAGTGAACGAAACTGCAAAAAAGTACTATTAAATGCTATTAAAACTACGAAGTAAGTATCATCCGAGTACTTCCAAATAAGCAAAATAATTGCGTGTTTATTTAAAACCAGAAGCAGATGCAATGATTAATTACAAAATAATGAGTTATTACGCCCATTTTATCAATTTTAATTAGCGATTTTATCTGAAATTCTGTTTTATAATATACTTTTTTTGCAACAGATTAATGTATACATAATTTCGATGAGTACATCTTGACTACTGAACATCCATAATTCCATACAAAAGACTTCAACGATCTAGAATAAATCGCAGCTATATTTTTCTAACACAACTTTTATGATTGGAGCAAAACCAATATAAGAAATAGTTTAGTAATTTCATCTTCATTATGAAAATTCACGATTACAACACTAATAAGACGCATGAATATCTTGACACGAAAGTATCGATACTGATAATTTACGCTTATCTTTCAATAACATCGAATTTGATATTGTTATCATAATATTGTTATGGTTTTGGATCCCCTCGTTAGAGTAGGTATGTTGTTAATTGAAAATTATGACACAGAAAGAAAGAATTATTGCTGTTTTTCCTATGTAATTTTGCAGTATATTCCGAATTTTCCGAACAAAAAGAATAACAGATTGAAAAGGTCTCGTGCTATTTTGAAGGTTTTGTCTCGAAATCTTAAGCATGTGGTATATTGATATCAGTTTAGTAAGTAGGTACCAGCAGGCTTAGCACGAGCACCGACTTGTCGACGGAAGAATAGACATTACTATTAACTAAGTGATGTACAATAGGAGAAGATTGCTATGTTTTTCTATTAATTATCACAGTTATGCGTTCTAAACAAATCATGATTTTGTAGATAGTCGCATATACTTTACGGCCGTCGAGTAGAAAGTTTGTTGTCAGTGTGATTTTTACAGTTTGGGAAGAAATATTCTTCTGAAATAGTCTAGATTAATAGGGACACAGATTGTTAGAAACGAAAGACAAAATGACAGATTGTAGAAGGATATCTACGGTGCGATGCTAAGAATGGTGGAACGAAATGTCACTTTGTATTGAAAAAGCACTGTCTATTCTTCGTAGAAATACAAAGCGTCATGCTAAGCCTGCAGAATTGTATAAGGAGATCGTTGCAAGAACTAGAACTTGAACAGATCTCCACCTCCCCCCCCCCCCCCGAGTGGGTTCCCGCATTTTCGTTGCGGGGGGGGCTCAGTAACCGTGGTCTGCCACCCCCGGTGAAGCCAAGAGGAACCCAAAGGTGGAGCCGCTCGTCAGGGCTTTTACCTTCAAGCCAATGACGTAGCGGCCAAAAAGTATGTTGCGGTGAGGTGCACCGCAACTGAGGTGGGCCGCGATGTCGAATGGGAGGCATCGCGGCTGAGGGTTACGGGCTGCGGCAGAGAAGGAGTGCCAGTGCTTCTGAGCAGCGCTCTTCCCTTCCGTGGCCTGGACGGGGCCGCCACCGTTTGATGGCGGACGCGGTGGGGCCGCAGAGGAAGAGAAGTGTCGGTATAGCGTTGGCCGCTCTCCCTATCCCCTGCGGCCGAAAAGTGGTAGGCGAGACGGCGCGTTGTGTTCGACGCGCGCCGTCAGAGATGTCAGCAACCACTGGTGGGGTCCGCAAGGGCCGATGCCTGCCAGGGGAGCGGGTTTTTCGAAAGAGTTACCGCCGCCCCTGGCACACGGGCAGCTGAGGGAATAAGGGTGGGTTTTAGTCAGTAAAAGTCTGACACGCCCTCCTGCTCTACTTAGCGGGTAAGTCATTTGATGGTTTCCCACACAAAAAAAAAGAACACATCTCCACCTCCAGGGCGTAATCTATACAAATAATAAAATTGCAAGTGTTTCTTTGTAATGTCAACAGAAAAGCTTCTGGCTAAATTCTTAAGAAAGTATTTACGGTAAGGATATAATAGGTATAAGGATGATCTCTGAGTGCCCAGTTTGCAGTGCTGGGGACATTCATCTAGCTTCATGCGGTAAGATGACACTAGTAATGTTTTTTTACATCCCTTTTTAACATGATCTTTGGCCATGAGTGATTTTATTATTAAAATATTATGAACTAGCTTCCGCCCGTGGCTTCGCCCGCGTGGAGATCGGAAATTATTCCACGGGAACGTACTTCCGGGTTAAAAGTATCCTATGTGTTAATCTAAGTTATAATCTGTATGTGTTTTTGCGTGATTCAGTAACAAAAATCCAAACATCTTCAAAAACTTTCCAATTATAATATTACTAGCATTTGCCCACGGCTTCGCCCGTGTGGATGTCGGTTATCGCGTAAAAATGTAGTCTATGTCCTTCTCCATATCCCAGGCTATACCTCTGCTAAATTTCATGATGATCGGTTCAGCGGTTTAGGTGTGAAAGCGTAACATACTGATTGATTTGATTTTAGTATTGACTAACATAGTTTAAAGAGCTTTGTTACTAACAACAACAAATACAATTTTATCCAGGAACCCTGGGGAAGGACATTGACACAAAACGCGGGTGTAAGCAGTGGTAACGGCCACGACTTACGAGTTTCAGGTCGTAGGTCCGGCGCTTTACTTTGTGAAAATAATTTCATCACCACTGCTCTCAAAAAGGAAAACATCGTGAGGAAACCGACATGTCCTAAATAATCTGAGCAGATGCATAAAAACCTTCGCTGTCAATAAACGCCTCGTCACCGATAGTAATACACCCGGCATTGACATTAGCTGCTCATTCATTACTATCATTACGTCCTACCTACATGCTACCCACAGAATGGTAACCGAAGGCTATACTTCCGTTCGTATTGTTTGCCCGCGGCGCGCGGCGGGGCATCCTGCCCCATGAGGGGAAGTGTAGCGATACCGGTAGGTAACTTGTTAGGGGCTTGTTGAATCACTTATGTTTGTTTTGAATAATTACGACAGATAAAATTTTATTTAGGTACAGAGAAAAGATTTACAATCTGTTACTTACTGTTCTGATAATCCTCGATTTATCTAGTTACTTTTGAATCACACTATGAATGGTGCCATTAGCCTTTCCTGCAAGTTTTATGTTTCAACAAAAACTGTGGAAGCAACCGTAGCGTTATGAACGACTCCAAGCGCCATCTGTGATTACAGTCATACACTGTTAAACGAAACACGCAGGCAACTGGGTCGTTACCTTTCGCTGCGCGTAGATAGATGGCAGTGCTCGCAAATTTAAAACACGGTGAGTCAATAGTTTTAATCGACAGAGTTTATGAATGGAATGTATTTAAAGTGTTGGTACGCTTTAATCTAGAATCGTAGCTTACAAAGACATCATTCAGAAAAGGATTATGGGTGCAGCGAATTTTTCTGACTGTTGTTTAGCGCCATCTGTGTAAATGAAAGCACGTCCATAGATGCCGCTAGGTTCTCGACTTTTGTACTACAATATGATTTTCCTATGATAATGTTCTACCATGTTGTTGTCGGGGCCGCCGGCCGGGGTGTGGATAAAAATAATACGCTTTCAGATCGGGGAGTTTAAACGTATCTTTAAGCAACATCCTTACATATAATAAAATAGCTTCTGCCCGCGACTTCGCTCGCGTGAAATTTCTTGTTCCCCGACCACATTTCCTGCCCGCGCTATAACTTTGTTTTCGCTAGGCATTCTTCCTGACTTTCTCTGTGATCGGCGCCTAAGGGTCCTAGCGTGATGTTAGCTTTCAAATGCAGCTAGAATTTTCCAAATCCAAATTGTAGTTCAAGAAATAAGCGCGTTCAAACAAACAAACAAAAACAAGCAAACTCGCCAGCTTTCATATTAGTATAGATAGATAGTAGGTATAACGAGATACATTTATTACTTTTGATAGGTACTTAGTCATTGATCGGGTGGCATTTTCTCATCTATTTCAAAAACAAAGGTACCTACCTTGTCTTATTTGCAATGTAATCAATGTTGCATGCAAACAATGCACGTACTATGTCAGTGTTAAGCGCAGGACAGACAGAAGAGACGTAAGACGCAGACGGGGCGCAGACATTTGTCTCTACCGCGTCCCTTTCATACAAAATGTATAGAAGCGTCGCGACGCAAAACATACAAAAGAGACGGGGCGCGGGTGCAACGCGTTGCGCCCGCGCCCCGTCTGCGTCTTACGTCTCTTCTGTCTGGCCTGCGCCTTAGATCGTAATGCAACTATGCAAAAATATATTGCATACAACTTTTCATTATAGCTCTAAGTTATAATTATGTAAGTAACGCAATCGCTGGTAATCGCATTTTAATAATCTTTACGTAATTTGTAACTACTATGAACATTTGATTCAATTCTTTTTGTTTTCGTGTCGGATCAATTCTCATCTAAAAGTCCACACGAGAGTTGTACGGGGGCCTACGCTTTAGGTACTTTTTAAGGTTTAGTGGTAATACTTATAAAACAGTCAGTGTGACTAAATACATTTGTTTTTTCTGTAATTGATTCAATTAGCTAACTAAACTACTAATAAAGTTATCAGATATCTCCGGCAGTAGACTGGGAAAGACAGAGAACTTAAGAAGGATGACTTTTTACCGCAAGATTGTTATAGCTGTGCTGGTTCCATGTACACGGAAGACTACTTAGCGTGACATTGCAATAGATTTTTTATCTCCGTTTTTGTTTACGTGGAATTAAGCTTCAAATGATATTATAACTACTAATTTACACTACGCTTAGTCACGTGTAGGAGTAACGTGCTACCTTAGAGATTACTATTTTGCATAAATATTAGCTCGGTGCAGAACAAATGTTCGCGACATTTTGTTGATTTGTTCCATTTAACTTCCTTGAAGTGAATCATGGACTCTCTCTTCACTGGAAAAATAATTGTGTCGACATTTGCAAAATTGTTCAGATACGACCATTGTTCTGCTCGTAATGGAGTGTTGGACCTAAATTGTTGGCCGCCGGCTTTTGGGGCAAGTACGCCAATTGCGTGGGATGATGAACAGCTAACTTAATGTTTTATTCGAATGCGTTACTTAAAAATAAATCAGCGCGGTCCTCCACTTTCTCGTAGACTCAAAATTATTTGACCATCAACCTAGCAATACCTTTCTGAGAGCATCCTGAGAATCAACTTGAGCTAGAATCAGACAATATTGCAGATTGTATATTGTTTACTTCTTCACTCAACTTGACTTTTTGTCAACGTATCTGGTGGGTTTTATAAAAATAAATAAACCAATGAATAGACGCAATCACATGAACAGAGCAATATTCATAAGTGATTCCATAATGATATTCATTTTCTGCGCCAAGTATAATGTAACAAATAATGTCAATGACAATAAGCAGCACATTTTCTTACTACAACCTTGGCTATAGTAATTACATGCCATTCTATGTAAACAATTTACATGTTCTAGTATAATAATGTAGTTTATACATACTGATTTCACGTGTCGGATGCAAATGAATGACTATTATTTGTTAGCATGTAGGTCATGAAGTTGTGATCATGAGAATATTAAAATCACAAGAACTGCAGTAGCAATTCGACAAAAGGATTAAAAAATCACAACATGTTACATAATATGACAGACTGACGCTATTTTATGGGGGAAAGGGTGGGAAATGTCCGACAATTTAACGTTATGTGGAATTACAGAAAAAAAAACCTGTTCATAGTATGAAATTCTATCCTATTCTTATATCTAAATTTCTTTCAAATAGTTGTAAAATTTTACACGGCGACGCTTCGTTACACAAACACGCACGTAAGGCTGCATTGATCTTATCTTAGTTACGTTATGCGCAGCATGTAATTTAATTTGTTATCAAATAAGAAGTTCGTTACGTTATGCGAAAACCTTGAGTGCCTTTTTAGATAGCTACGTCACAAGTAATTAGAACTAACCTGGGTTTGCTGGCGTCCTGCGTCGCCTCGCAGACGCTCTCTTGACCACTGTCGACACGAGAGAGTCCAGCTCACTCCCGGAATCCCACCGCGACCTCTGCGGCGCTGGCCGTGACAGACGTCCATCATCCTCCGTATCCCTATCACTACTGGTAGGCGGCAGATTAGACTCGTCACTCTCCGGAGGAGGATCCACTTTAACACTTCTATTGAACACACCGATCATGCTAACATCGCGAATATCGTCCGAACACGTAAACGGGTGGGTCAAAGTTCGTCGTATGTTACTTTTCCTATGCTTCACTTTCACTGACCCCTCGGATAGCGAACGCTTTCCGTTGCTATCCGTTTTTGCGTCTCCCCTAGTGCATTTTAAGTCAGACGGCGATAGGGATTTCTTTCTAGAGTTTCGCCTTTTGTTACATCTTTTTTGCCTGCTTGATTCTCTTGTTGTCTGCATGGTGGTTACATTGATGATTGCTGTAACAAAAAATAAGAATATGTTATGTTGTGTATTGTGGATTGAAAGTAATTAATTATACACTAAGAGTTTGTTAAAATATCGAGTACCTACTAGCAGCGCTCCGCGGTTTCACCCGCGTATTTCCCGTTCCCGTGGGAATACGGGTATAAAATATACCCTATGAATGTGAATTTTTCAAATCGGTTCAGTAGTTTCGGAGCCTATTCAATGCAAACAAACAATCGAATATTTCCTCTTTATAATATTAGTTTGATAAGGATTTTCTTTTTTTTGTATTTCAATTTTAAATTTAACTAGTCCATCTAAATAGAAACTGCGAAATGCTCTACTTCTACACATTTTTTCGCTTGTATCACAAAACAAGTTTATAATCGGGTTCACCAAAGGTGATTAAACAAAAACTGTACTTTTAAAATGGCAAATATTGCAGAGGTTGGAACTGAAATCTCATTCGCTAAAGGTCAGCATAAACTTGATGGAATTGTGAAAACTGCAAACACAACACCGGTTTATCAACTTAGCGCCATTTGCATTTAATGACAGAATGCAAGTAGTCAATTATTCATATTACACCATTTTGCATAGGTACCTACTGAAGATTTGAAAAGACCAAACGTTATTTAGTACATGTACTGTAACCTAAATATTGGTTCCTTATCAGTACCTCGACGCTTATCGTACCAACTAGTAAAAGGAGGGAAAGGGTCTATAGTCATCCGATATCTACTGGTAGATAAGCATCATGTGAAAGTGCGAACCTGTAACCTGCTCATACTGGTAAAAATCTTTTTGTTGCTTCAGAATGTTGGATTGCTTTATCTACCACCCAGACTTGAAGATCAGCAGAGTGATATCCTGCGACAGTATGTAGGTAAAGCAAGTATCTATGTAGGGTTTATCTCTGGGGCCACCACGCCAATTCATTTCAATGGAGCCCATTAAAAGAAGCCAGACCGCTACCTCTGTGGTTTTAGAGAAATCTCAAGTGCATGTGCCATGTAACTTCTTGACTCAAATTCCACACTATCGGCCAGCGCAGATAATGCACTCACTTGAGTGAAACTATAATAATAATTCATAACGTCAGACTACATAATTCAAGCAAGGTGCCCTCGAGTTGCGACTGTTATCTCAGGCGTGGAATCGTGTTTTTTCTTGCCATAAAATGAAAAACCTGAAGCGTTTATTCATTGTTTTTTTTTCTGGTAGAGGTTTTCTGACTTTTGGAGTAAAAAACATAATTTAGTTACAAACTGAATTAAACATAAATAAACAATCACTTTTGAACACGGATTTTCCGGTAATATTTTCCCATGTCATGGCCTCAAACAAACAGGTTTATCGTAGGATGAGTTTCAGTTCTGCATTAACTAACTAGTACTAATATTAGTACATTATGGTACAAGTGTATAAGGTTGGTGATTACCGCTGAGGCGCCATTGAGACCCGAGCCGTCAGGCGAGGGTCTTAAGAGAGCCGAGGACGGTAATCATCAATAGACACGTGTATCATACGACGTTTTTCAACACACTTGTGTAGAAAATAATACTAAAAAATCATTTTCCATAATGTTAAGGGCTTCACATCTTATATCGGGCGGTGTTGCAACATACATAATTTACTTCATAACTAGTACTTGTAGTCATTTTAATGAATAAATAACTATAATTTCAACAGTGAAAACGAGTTGAGTTTTTTTTTTTGCCAATGGCGGGAAAAAGTAATCAGTTTTCCAATGCGCGCGCATCTAACAATGGCGATCGGCCTTATACTAAGGCCGCATTCCGAATTAGAAAAATAACGCTCTGAGCGCTCACTTCGATATTTTGCTTTCCGAGTTAGATATCACGATTCTGACAGCTAAGAACCGTCATTTTTGTCATCATACGGAACGCTCGTGATCGCGATAAAAGTGTTCACTCAACGTTAAAACATATATTCACCATATTAAACTTGTATAAACCACACATTTTTTCTTCTTAGATAGTAGCACTATTTCAAATAAATCTAAATTAATTAAAGATTCGATGTGACTTAAAACAAAACAGCACAACTGTCATTTTTGACAAGATGGCGCATGTCATGACGTCATCTATGACGATTCGCGGGACGTCGTGTGTGAGCGCGGTCAAATCGATATTATTGTAACTCGGAACGTGGCCTAAAAGAATGACGTTTCTTGACTTTTTTTTTTTTTTTGCTTTTCGCGGATAGGGCTTTAGCCACGTACAAAATGGGGAATTCAAAGTTTTCTTTATTACAGAAAAAAAACAAAAGTTATATTTGAGTAAAAGTTTTATTTATTAAAAAACGTACAAGTTGAAATTATCTATTTAATTACGAAGTTGCATGAAATGAGCAAGCAATAGGTTTATTAATTTATTTGTACTATTGAGCACGACCTTTTTTGTATCGAAACTTTTTAAGAACAAAGCAACTCAACCAATAAAAAAAAAGCTATAACTCACTAGTGAATAATAGTAATGAAAAAGTCACAGTTTGATAATAGGTGTCATTATGTCCTTAATTGCGGTGAAATTAGAGCCATTTTATGAGCAAGTGTGTTGAAAAAAACTAAATATTTAGGTGGTATCTAATCTTTCTATTTTACTTCTTACTAATATTATAAACGCGAAAGTTTGTATGTATGGATGTTTGTTACTTTTTCACGCAAAAACTACTGGATGGATTTGGATGAAGTTTGGCACACAGATAGAATATAACCTAGATTAACACATAGGATACTTTTTATCCCAGTAGTACGTCACCGCGGGATAATTTCCGACTTCCATGCGGGCGAAGCCGCGGGCGGAAGCTAGTAATATTCTACGTTAGAGTAGGTACGTAATTATTATATAAGAGGTAATTAAGTAAAAGAAAATGTTTTTCGGATCGCTGTGCTTATGGTACCTATTTATAGGCGCATTTAACCGGTATTCATGAGGATTGTTGAATGGCCCATATTTATTTATCAACTGGTAATTATTTTAATAACATGTAAGTAATTAGTTTCATGGTAATCAAGGAAAATAAACAAGGTTTAAATAAAATTATAGAAACGAATCAAAGACAAACACTTGCAAAAGATTGGCTCAGGAAATAGAAACTTTAAAAAATTACAATTATTATACGCTTAAAATATGCTGTTCCCGAAATCATAATTATATTTTAATACCACTTTTGGAAGTGGCGAAGGTTTGGGCCAAGATTTTCAATTAATTAACGGTCGTGACATCGACACGAGGAAGAAGAATATACCTATAATACCTAAATTCGCAAAAAAATATGATTAAAGTTAATCAGAACATTAAAATAAATTGCCTACTGTGTAATTCTAGTAAAAATATCAAGGAATATGTAGTATATTAACGTTGAAATAAATATATACCTCCGACGGACGCAACCGCAAACCGAGGAAACTTTATCTACACTGCATAGTTGGTATCACAATTTCGTATTTCACTAAACAAACACGACGGCACAAAATTATCTAATACAGTTTTTTTTAAACAATCACGAATTTACGACACAGATAACAACTTTATTGTTGACGTTGTTTTGGCGCGAATGAACATATTTTTTTTAAACCGAGCGAAGGCACTGCGTATTCAGCCTAGCGGTTGTTGAACGTCTCGTGCCGCAGTCGAGTCGCGGCAAAGGCGTCTGTTTCAGACGGTTCTGCAAACCGAACTGCCATTGCTTGCTTTGCTGCTTGCAGGCTCAAGCACACAACACTCAGATTAAAATTGAGCACGAAAAATATTCGCAATATAAAAATTCCTACAAATGAGTAGTGACCAAATTAACATGTGCTAGATCACTGAGTAATTAGTACCTACATTGCTAAAACGGCACCCACCGTATTAGGTAACCAATAACACAGTGCCAACAGAATTTAGATAGAATCAACACAACTTTAGATACTCTTTTAATAATAATAAATGAAAGCGAAGTGTGCAAATTTTAATTAAACTAGGCATATGTAGTTAAAGTTATTTCGTTGCAATATTTTAATACGGCTGTTGTATGAGACAAATTAAAATAAAATGCTTTATTTTCAGTATGATTTTAAGAGTAATTTATTTTAATTGACTATATATACTTGATAATTTAAATTTCAAAGTGCACACACTTATACAATAATAGTAGTACGATATTATAACCATTCATTTAGGTACTAGTACTAATGGCTACACTAAAATAAATAAACTCCATACAGAAACGGAACAAGCATAGCAAAAAGTAGTTTAGTCTTGTAGCACGCGAAAATACAATAAATTATTGAGATTTTCTAACAAGTCTATGTGCTGATTTACAAGAGAAGAGTATATACGTTGCTACCTATTCTAGACTATACATAGTTTACTTGTATGTTTTAAGTAAAATTATTTACAGTAGTTCAATAATATTTAAGATTTTAAAACCCAAACACCAAACGGTGCATGAAACCTGACCTTATGCCTTTAGTGCAGTTTTTACTACCTACAGCTGTAAATAATATCTAGTCTAGGGCGTCTAAACTTCTCGTCACGCTTGAGATTACTGAGGGGGTCATAGAGGTGTATTTTCATCGTTTATAGACGCCAAAAATATTCCTAGAATATAGCGATTCAAACAGCTTTTATTTATGAATGCATAAACCCTTATACCTGGAGATAAGGGGCAAGCCTATCGATATTTTATCGGGCATAGTCCCAATTCCAGGTTGTGCGGATCTGAGTAAATATGCTTATCCACTATCGGAGACCCAAATTTTGACTGATTTATTTGGAAGTGGTCTTTGAAAACAGGTTATATTCACCACTAGCTGTGCCCCGCGATCTCATCTCACCCACCTTGCTTGTCTATTAAGCGTAGTGTGATGTGAAACAGCCTATAACCTGCCTTAAGAAATGGGCTATTAAATGCAAGAGATTTTTTCAAAACTGACTGGTAGTTTCAGAGATTAGCGCGTTCAAACAAACAAACTGTTCAGCTTTATTATTAGGTATAGGTATAGATTAGAAACCATCTTTATATCAACTAACAGCACGAAATGATCTTGGTTGTACAGACGCCAGTACATCAAGCTACCCCAAAGTGTTAAATTTCTTTGATAGATTTTCATCTTTGTTGCATAAAAATAGGGTTCATGGTCACTTGGGAAAATTTGACAGATTGGGGTAGCTTGATGTGCTGGCGTCTGTACATAAAGATATGAAAATCTCTCTGAGACTCTTTTGTTTTTGGAACCATACTCTAATGTTCCCATAATAGTAAGTAATAACATAAAACCGATAAGTCTGTAATAATCAGAGTATTCGCAAATCGCAGTATTACCGGATCGTGGAGAGATGTTGAAGAATTCTTCATAGCAATGCGATGTGATACGATACGGGTCGTTACGGCAAGGAAGGCTACGATAACAGAGAACTCTGTACATTTAAACCGCTTCCCATTTAATACGCATTTCATCGAGAGTCGACTGTTGACCTGAATTACGTGATATTGCGAAACATGCACTGTTGTTGGTAATATTGATAAAATCGACAAGGCTGATAACTATTTTCCCAGGAGTTCATATACGTGGCTTCTTTGTGTGCATTTTAAGGCGAAAGTGAGCGACCTGCTTTGAATAATTGTGAATCATCTTTTTGTGAGCTCTTATTTGAACTTGACGACCATTTTAGTGGTTAGTCTGGCGCACCAATGTTATTGTTTTTGTGGATCGCCTTGGCGCCCATGTGCATTTCAGTATCGGCAAACACGATAATAACCATTAATTTTAATGGCAGAAATAATTCAAAATTCCCCAAACGATAAAAACATGATAAACTTATTAAAATGCAAAAAATACAGTCGACTATTGACCCGATTCTGAAGATATTGCGAAAGATACGCATTTTGTAGTGTACAGAAAACACTTACGCGAGTACCTACAGACAAAAGTAAAGGAGAATGTTCGACGGAACCAAAACCTTGTATTTAACAACGACGATTAAGATGAAGGCTTCCAAGGCAAACTATTCATTGATTGATATGTGCATAAGGCTTGGCAATAAAAGTGCATACCGACGATTTTGAGAAGCTTTTGTGGGTGGTTAGAGGCTATCGTGTTGAAAAATAAATTTAAAACATTTCTGGCTATTCATAGAACTTCTATTTTTTGTCCTAGAATCAAGGAAGGCAGATATAAAAACGTTCATGACAACTACAAAAAATAACATACTAAAATATATTTTGCATCTTGGGGTCACCAATGTAAATAGGATTACGCGGTGAGAGAATATAAAATCATGTGTAACCATTTACCACAAGAAGTTCTATTTGAATTGATTACATTGAATGAAACAGAAAGTGGCGTTAAATGCTGCTGTAGTCATGAAATTTAAAAGTTAAATGAAAGAGAAAACGGTTTTAAACGGGTACCTTATTCTAAAAACTGAGATTGATATTTGTAGGTAGGTTGATAGGTTTTTTCCTTTTGGTTACTAAGTACATTTTCCTATTGTCCTGTTGTTTTCTTGGTGCCAGTTTGAACTGTTTTGTCTTTCACAGCTAAATTCAGTACACGAGTTTTTCACGGAGGACTTTTAGAAATCCAACGCAGAGACTAGACCGAGGAATGCGTTGCCAAACATATGGGAACAACAAGGGAGAAGCAGATATCGATGTGTTTTTATTAACCGACTTCAAAAAGAAGGAGGTTATCAATTCGACATGTTTTTTTTTAATGTATGTTCGGGCATAACTCCGTCGTATATAGACGGATTTGCAAATTTCTTTTTTTGTTCAAAAGGGGTTTACTCCGAAATGGTCCCATAAAAATTTTTATTCAGGTTTTTCATATAGATCTGATGATGCGTTTCGGAGACAGACAACGGAACTCTTCAAAAAATTACAGCAAATCAACCGCGAATGTTGCTATCGCATAAATATGCATTGTTTTGACCCCAAGAATGATGAAATTTCGAATTGTTGTGGGGTAGGTAACTAAAAAGTGAAAAATAAAAACTTTTTTTTTTACACAGAAATATAGTTTTTTTTTTTTTACGACGATGGATTCTATAAGCACGGTAGATTTAAAACAACAAACGATCATGGCTTAACACGCGAGGATCCCAGGTATTATCAAGGAACTTGAGACGTCTAAGCCTGTTTACTTCCATCTAATCCGCAGGACGGATAGAATAACGGATATACACACAATTTATAGAATCATGTTAGCTAACGGACGAGGCTTCAGCTTACCTCATCTATCATCCATAGCTATCAATATACCGTATTCCGCATAAGGCTGCGTTTGCGCGACCACGAAGCGTGCAGCGAGTATGAATTGCTCACACTTTTCCTTACTAAAATTCGTTGCGCACTCGCCGATCCTGACAGTTAAATGCCTTAGCCAAAGCGCGGCTGGTGAATGTTAGGTTATTTAGGAGATGTGAGGAAAGAGAGAAGAGGATAGCTCTTTGGTTGGCCCTCATTGCAAGTGCAACCGGCAAACATCTATTGAGACATCCGTTTATCGAGTCTGTCTCACCAATCGTGGCTAACATGCGTGTCGTGACATGTTATGCGGTACCACATTACGCAATAAAACTTCATAAAACAAGTTCATTAAACAGTTATGTCGATAATGATGGGGAATGCGCGACAAGTTCAACTTCCCATAGCTAGGTGTGGCGTTCCCATGGCCCCAGAAACAATGGTAATGTAACGTTATCGCGTTATCTGTACTTGCTATCGTTAGTTAGGGCGCAAGTAATATAAACATACGTTAGTATACCTCAGGGTTAGCGAACCTCCGGCATACCATGGATGAGTCGCGATAGAACGTAAGAGGTAGGATATTCTGGTTCGTTTGCTAAAAAAATGTGCACAAGACTACTTTGTCCATGTAAGGACACAATAAAAACTCTCACTATGGAATCGTTTCGATTCTTGTTTCCAATTAATAGTGATGCGGTAGAAGCAGGTTTTTTATTGAGTGAACACCAGATACATCTACTTAATAATATCTGATTGAATACAGACTGGTTAGTCTTATAGAAAAAGACAAAAAATATAATTAACAATGCAAAATGTTGGACATATCAGAAATACTGTTACGTGTTTGATACTTAAAACATTTTTGGTAGCTTCTGAATTTGATCTTATCTATTGGTAGGTACCACCGACTCATTCAACGTCATTTTAATTCTTTAGGTATTTTGTAAAGGAACTAACCAACTACAAGAATGCAGAGAATGCCTCATTTCGAGACAAGAGTTGTAATATTGATGATTTTACAAGCATGGTGGCATAGTATTTATGTTAAACTAGCTGTGCCCGCGACTTCGTTCGCGTGCATGTCGGAAAACAATAATGTGTCGCTTTGACGGTGTAGGTACCACTCCTCTATCCTGGTAGGAATCTACCACAGCTTTCGAATGCAGTCCAGAGCCTAGAGACAAAACACATTACTCTTGGCGTTCACGCTAAACGGTACGCCAAAATGTATGGGAATGACATTACCTGCGGAAAGGACACGGTAATGTCATTCCCATATATTCTGGCGTAGAGTTTAGCGTGAACGTTAACAGAAAGGTGTTTTGTCTAGGCCTGCAGGCGTCTTTAGGGGTTATAATGATATTGCGACGAAGTCTCACTCAGATTTTTAAGAATAAATATAGATCAAAGCGCCTGGTCGAGGCTCATTTTATAATAAATGTGCACCTGCAGTAGGTACAGTAAAAGCTCTTTATTCGCGAGGTATACGTTCCATAAAATACCTACCGCGAATACAGAAACCGTGACTATGGAATGGTAATTTATATGGGATTATAGGGGATACGTTCCTAAGTGACAAAAAAAAACAATTTAATTGAAGTTTTTGACCATATTGATTAATTGTATGAGCGTGATATGGATGCAAGCGACTCTCCAAGGCGTAAACGATCAAGCATTTCTATGCGTTAAACAGATTTTTTCGCGTCGAAAATCGTTTTTAAGTAAAAAAAAAATTTCAACATTTTGCAATAAATGGAAAGATGAAACAATAGGTAAAACACGCAAAGCGGCTCGTACCAAAGGATGGAATGTCTATTAAGTCGCAGCATTTATAAATGTGGGGGAGGCCTATGTCCAGCAGTGGACGTCTTTCAGCTGAAATTATGATGATGATGATATATAAATATACTTTATGGTGATGAGGTTGGTTTCATTATGTTTGTTTACATTCTCAAAAAACTTAAAAAAAAAAAATACCAACCGACTTCCAAAAAACACTACAAAGTTCAAAATAACTTTAATTTCGGAAGTCGGTGACGTTGGATGTGTATTTTAATTATTTGTCACCGCCTTCCGAAATTAAAGTTATTTTGCACTTTGTAGTGTTTTTTGGAAGTCGGTTGTTATTTTTTTGAAAAAAGTTTTTATTTTTCACTTTTTTGTTACCTACCATACACCAATTCGAAATTTCATCATCCTTTGGGTCAAAACAATGCATACTTATTTATGTGATAGCAACATTCGCGGTTGATTTGCTGTAATTTTTTGAAGAGTTCCGTTGTCTGTTTCCGAAACGCATCATCAGATCTATATGCAGGGCCCAATCTAAGGGGGGGCAAGCCGGGCAAATGCTCAGAGCGGCAAAAATGAGCGGCGGCAAAATGTATAATTACAAACATACCTACTCTCATGAATTTTTGTATACTTGTTCAGAAGCCGTAGTAGACTAACGTATGTGAATATTATATAGTACAAAGAATATCACATAATTATGGTCATACCATCTTTGATGGTGTTAGTGCAAAGGGCGGCGAATGTTATTTTTGCCCGGAGCGGCTAAATAGCTAGATCGGGCCCTGTCTATATGAAATTTCAATGGGACCATTTCGGAGTAAACCCCTTTCGAAAAAAAAAAGAATTTTGCAAATCCGTCTACATACGACGGAGTTATGCCTGAACATACATTAAAAATATAAACATGTCGAATTGATAACCTCCTTCTTTTTGAAATCGGTTAAAAACACCGACCGCGGCGAAGGCGGCTATTGTAGATGTCAAAGGCCGAACCAATACAGCGGCGATATCATTTGACAATGTACTTTAGGCGAAGTTGTAATAAGGTCTATTTCACTTTTTTATAGTCCATCTGACGACGCGTTTACAAAGGATATTGGGTTGGATACCTATTGGAATCCTTTTTGTTATTTGTTAATATGTATGTACCTACCGATGTACCGATTAGACCCGCAAATAAATAAATCTTTAGCCGCGGATATAGGAATTGGGTCGCATTTTTTTAATCCGCGAATAGTGAAAACGCGAATGAAGGAAGCACGAATAAGGAGCTTTTACTGTACTTACTCAATAAATCGACTGAGCGTCTGGTTGAGTGTGCTGAAGCATTATTCCACGCGGGGGCGGGCGCCTATCTCGGCCCGTACAGGCGCGTGTCTCTTAGCTTTGTTTATCAAACGTTGACCACTGAATAAAACCACAGCAGTGGGAATGCTCTGCACGGACTGCGATAGGCCTCGACAGGTAGCAGTGCAGTAACACCTGACGCCACCTGTCAGTTAACGGCCCGTGGGACCATGGCGTTATCACGATGAAGAAAGATCACGCTGTAAAGGTGGATACTGACCGGCGTCACGGGTCAAAATGCACCTAATATGTTACCAAGCAAGTATTCGTGCAGTCAGTAGTACCTACGGCAAAACATGCGAGCGAGCAACACTGATTTTAGCACACGGCGTAAAGACATGCTCGCTGCGAATGTTACATTACCTACGCCCCGTAACGTCGGTCATTATGCACATTAAAAGCGCTGTTGAAAAAAAAACCAAACCAGGCAAAAAAAAACTATTTAATTGTATAGCACGGGTTTTCTATGAACATAGTAAGTACGATGTTGTTGCTACGTAGTGCCATACCGCGCGCGCCCCCACCTCTCTCCCCGCTGCTGACGCAGGCAGCAGGAAGAGAGAGAGCCCGATCCCGAGGATAATGGACGTAACAGAGCGATCCTCCGCGACTCTCAGTTGCGATGCCTTTTTATTGTAGGTAAATTGTAATCAAAAATGTTTCAGTGTTTCTTTTGTTCAGCCATACATTTATTTGTAGACCAATAAATAATTATATTTAAAGAAGCGACTTTAAAATTGTCAATATTTTACTATTGTGATTTTTATTGTTCCTGTGTAGGTAATGTATCCTTTGTTGGAGATGCCAAATGGATAAAAAAATACATTTTTAAACTTGTTTTAACTAAGAAAATGCTTCTCTGTAAGCGATGTTGCTCGGAAGAGCATCGACATAACTACAGTTGCCCGTGTGAAAACCTATCTATTTACTCAAATCCACCAGTAGTTATGGTCGCAATTTTGGATTTTTTCCTGACTTTCACCATCCGACCTCGCTTGAACCCCTCCCCACCTCGAAAACTAACATCACGAAAATTAGCACATAAGTATTTACAACTCTTTACTCCCAAAACTCCCATTATTTGAATCGAGTAATGCTGTAAACACGCATTTAAATTTAACATTATCAAATTTCGCGCGAAATCAAGTTGTTGTCTTTGCATGTTTGCTATTCAAACCTAGATGGCGTTACTGACGCTAGAGATTAAGAATTTCTATGGAGATGTTCCTCTAGCCGCTCTAATTTTGCTATATTATGCTAGATGGCGCTACTAAGACTTTTATCACAATTAAAAATGAGATTTCTTCCCCTCTATTTGTATTAATTTGATTGATAAAACTAATAAATATTTATCTAACATTGCATTCTAGTATATGACTCAGAACACCACGTCAGTTATTATCACAACTTTTTATTTGAAATTCTTTTAGCTTTTTTGATTCGTGGGAATCAACCACCAACGGAAAGCGATTTTAGTAATCAGTATCATTACTTTTTGAAATAACACAGACACAGTAAGTAACTTAAATGAGAATGACGTGTGTTAATATTAAGTATTCGTTAGTACCGTTTCGCGCCAATAGATGTCGCTAAGTGTTTCAACATTACGTAAATAAATTCTTCTTGAACACTTTAAATTATTTAGATAGGTTGACCGAAGCGATTGCGATGAAACAAAGACTAATATAAACTCTGAGTTATAAACAATATTTGAGTATGAAAGATAACCATATTAGTTTCGTTCTTTTGACGTGATACTTGATCTATTCAACATAGAAACTGAAAAACCGAGCTACAGACAAAAATTTTGACAAGGGTTAAAATGTCATCTATTGATTATCCCTTACCACCCCAAGCAATTATTTTCGAAATATTTTGAATGTACAGAAAAAGTTCCTTTACAGATTTATTATATGTATAGATATTGGTTTGATACCGGTCAAATTTTGGGCAGGCTACTCGTTGAAGAAGAAAGTTTTTAAAGTTGACGGATTCATGAAAATTGATTATTTACAGATGGAACGTGCTGAGTTAGAGGTTTGGCCACAGTCAACAAAGGTTATTGTGTTTTTAGGCTGAAAAACGTGCATTACAAATCTTAACCTTCATAGGATTATCTATAGTTTCTTGTTGTTTTCCGTATGACAATATTGCGAATTTCCGATTCAACATCAATAAATTAACGGCCACTAGTTACCTATACAATTCAGACTTGGGAATCCAGTAACCATATCAGGATCTTAATGAATCAATCAAGCCGTATGTAACATGAGCAACAATGATCGACAGGCGTCTGTGAATGTTTCTGCAAATATTGTGGAGGAAAAAATTCCAAGTCTATTGTTTTTCATCACGTTCATCAAAGTAAGTATAATCTAACAATACCTAGGTCTAAGTCAGTAAATTTGTCTGAAATTACTTAGAGCTGCTCCTTAGGAACTTTTTGGTACTGTACTAATAAATATACCTATTTGAAATCAAGACTTCACGCACGACTTTCGAGCAAGACCTGAATAGGCCAAATAAGCGGCTAATTACTATCGGCAAACCAATCGATCGTTTACACAGGATAATTACAAAACCGTTTCGATCATAAATCGTATATCCAACAAAGCTCCCTTCACATCAGTTTATCGTGCTTAATTTCGAATAAGCCTATTATCGGGTTAGCCGCCTTATATTTGATCCATTACTGTCGAAGCATATGTAGTTTCACTACATTAGGTTAATCGATATTTGAAAGCTACTTTCCACTTTACCTATAAGTATTTTTATCTTAAAATCAATAAGTGACTTGGTGAATTCAATAACACGGTACTTGCACTTACACACGCGGAATTTGTAAACAATGAGTAGGTAGGATTCACCTGCTCATTGTTTCAGAATAATACCAGTTATGAAACTGAAACTAATATTAATTTAAAAGAATGCGCATATGCATATAAGAAATATAAGAATGATCAGTCCGTCATTACCTAACCTTCAATATCTAGATAAAGATGATAATATTTATAGAGACCGTAGATTGTGTTTAACGGTAATTAAGGTTTAATTGGAAACGTAATCTTAACTTAAATCTATATGAAAAACCGCGTCATTGAACGGTTTTATTGGTCTTAAAATTGAGGCAGTCACACATACGATTGAACAATCACGAAATAACCTTTTCTTTTGAACTCCACACCGTTCAAATAGCTCTCGTACCGGTAAAGTTTTGGTCGATGTAACTGAAGTACAGTCGCCAGCACATCAAGTTACCCCACTTTGACCTTGAACGCTTTAGAAGCAACAACTACGAGAATCGTGTGAAAGAGATATATAGCTTTTTGTCCGTTCTTACTCGTAATGTTTCGTGCTGCAGTGCGTACGTGAGAGTGTGTGCATACGCTCGTCGTGGTGTAGAATGAGATACTTTGCGTAAAGAAATAGCGTAGCAAGTTGAATACTTGAATAGAATCCAAATAATAGCGTGGTAATAAAAAGAAGCGGCCCGTGGACGGCGCATTGCCTAAACTACTTAAGAAAGCTTAGATATAATCGTTTTTATATTTAATTTTTACTTAATTGTTGGAAATAGCTGTAAGTATTAAGTAGGTGTTACCTACTCATATATTTAAACAGGTAGGTAGCGAAATTTCACGCTCTCGGAGAATAATATTAAGTAGACAGGTAGGTAATCTGATGTGAGAAAAACAGTTTTTTTATTATTTCACGCAGTTTTTAATTACTTTTTCCGAGTTTTGTTACCTACTTTCTGGTGGGCTGGCGGTCACCTGTTTTCGTGCGTTCCTTGCTCTTCAATTCTAAGTATTTTTACGAAGTTCAATGCAAAAACCCATGACACAATCGGCTTGAAATTTCGAAAACAATATAGATACCCATCACAAACGTGGACGAAGTTTTAATTAATTATACCTACAAAACGACTTTTGTCAGTCCGCCTTGTTTGAGATAAACGTTTGACACGATCTTATTCCCAAAGATATAAGGTTGGAGGTTAGTAACGGAATTACCTATACCTACCGAAGTTTGCTTTTACATGAAAGTTCAAACTTATTGCGCAAGAAATAAGATACGATTTCTAGGGAAATAAAATTCGAATCTATAATTATTATCGTTACTTCATTACATTCAAAATATTTTGTCAACGAGAATATGAGTTCCTTTGTTTGTTACGCATCATCATGAAGGACATGGGTTCCCATACGAGGTTCATTTGCGGCTACACTAAAATTGTCATAAGAATACCTATTCCTATGAGAACTCGGATGAAGCCGCATAAAATACAAAAGTGAGTGTTTATTTGTTACCTACGCTTTCAGTTTTTTCGCAGTGGCGTAGCTAGCCCTTATGAGGCTAGCTATAAAGCCCCATATAAAAATATCATGGCGGGTCTTTTGCAAAAAGGACGGTGACGTTTTTTTAAGTAAATAAATATACCGTCGGCGTCAGGGTCCGGTATAATAGATTCAGTGGTAGCTAGAGCCCCTTTTTTCAGTGGTAGACCCCCTGCTTCTGGCGCTTTAACTACACAACCGATCATCATGGAATTTTGCCTACCTACCTGCCATCATAATAGGCCTTTAATGTTCCCACTGCTGGGACACAGGCCTTCTCTCGGTGAGAGGGAACCTACCTATCAGGAAAAGGACAAAGGATACGTCCTTACGGTAACGCGTGTGAAACCGCGGGAAAAGTTTAAAAATAAAATGCGGAATAAAAATCGTAACCTTTTTATTTTGAAACATTAATTTTTGAAAACTTCAAAACAAATCCTACACCTACTCTAAATTAAAATATACTTACAACAAAATGTATAAAATCAAACTATACAAATAGACAATAGATTAAAAACAAGTTGTTAATATATTTTTTACAAGTTTATATTTTTATTGATTTTTGTAACAGATTACTTATACAGTCTACCAATGACTACCTAGTAATATTAAATGCTGCCGCGAAACAAATGAAAAATTTCCATCCATTCAATTGTGTATTGTCAATTTTGTATTGTCCATTTGAAATAAGATTAGATATTTAAACAAACCTTTTTTACAATCGGTTCAACCGATTGTGACTTCTATTCAGTAGGAATAAGGATGGCTTTAAAGCAAAAAAGTGGTTACAACACCAACTGTTTACTGCAGATACCATTTATCATGCTTACAAGTCATACAACGCAATAGAGGTCAAAATCAGTTGAACGGACTGTAAAAAAAGGTTTAATTAACTGTCTAATGTTATTTCAAACGGAGGATAGATTAGTATAATTTGACTAGGCTGGTGCCCGGGAACATTCCCAGTTAGTGAGAACACACATAAGCTAAAGATTTTGTCTTTTTTGAACTTTTTAGATTAGGTTTCTTCTCGCATGTTTCATAATAAAATAATAAAAGATAGAAATTAAACGCATATCTTTTACACCCACAATGTGTTACTTAGAATTTTCGACAGTTTATTGATGTAGTTGGAGAGTTAAACTGATAGCTAAAAACCATCCTTATAACTGTGCAGGTGTGATACTAATTTTGAGAAATGTTATTTACTTATCCTTTGTGCATCATTTATGGCCATAACTAACCGGTCGGCGTAACAAAAGAAGCAAACATAATAGGCAACTCCAGAAATGTAAACTTCTATTGTTACGCCTGCCGCTCATCACATTAAAGATAGCGCGAAATGAGCACTTTTACATGTCACTTCTACTTACTTACTAAATCTTACCAGTAACTAAGTATGTTATTATATTTTTACTTTTATTTTAATTCTATGTGGTTTCACCGACACGTTCCCATTCCCAGCAATTAGGAATATCCCCGGGCACTGGAAAGATTCTTTTGGGAACATTTTCGGGAACGGCACATTACTACTCACACTATTCCTTCTCTTACAAACTTACACTCTACATAAACATGTATTTTATTTGCTATACTAATATTATAAAGAGGAAAGATTTGATTGTTTGTTTGCATTGAATAGGCTCCAAAACTACTGCACCGATTTGAAAAATTCTTTCACTGTTGGGAAGCTACACTATCCCCGGGTGACATAGGCTATATTTTATCCCCGTATTCCTACGGGAAAGGGAACTACGCGGGTGAAACCGCGGAGCGCTGCTAGTTTTAAATAAATATGCATCTGAATACTTATGCAATCCTAATACTTTAAAAGTCGCTTCCATACTAAACACCTGAACTAGAAAGCTTCATAAATTCCCGGTGTTCCTGGAATCCCGGGATATTTTTTACAAAAAAAATAATCTAAAAATTAACTTTAGGTAAATTAAATATGCATCCGATTATCCGATTTCTAATTATGACACAACATCAACGAACGACGTGACTGGCGTCTTTCCCAAATCGAGCAATGAAAGAAAGAATCAGTGTTTGAGAAACAATGCTTAGAAATACCTTAATTCTTTTATTTTGATAAATAAAATAATTACAAAATGAAAATACTACATAAGGATTGTAAAACTATGCTACTATTTATTGTGAAAGTTTGTGGGAATGGATAGATATTGTTTGTTACTTTTTCACGCTAACGGAAAAACGGATTTCAGTGAAACTTGGCACTTAAATTGACCATGACCTGTATGAACACATAGGATTGGTTCCTACGGAAACTCAGGTGAATAAAGTGCATTATTTACTAGTGCCCTAGAATCGGAGTTCGTCATCTAAAGCTAAGGCTACGACACTATACACCGTGCACTCAGTGTGTGCTTCCTAATGCGCCTAGGTCATTAAAATCTTGGCAGGTCGGCGGCATTTCTTTCCAACGTTCTTCAGGCGCCTTTTGACGGTGTCTATTGAAATCTAAAACAAATAAATATTGTCAATTTCAATACATACTTACATAAAATTCTTTATTATGAAAAATGGTACGGGACGGGCCAACTTGACTAAATGAGTATGTGACGGTTAAAATTATTATTCTTCAAAATATAAACATAGACAGATAAATGATCTGCCGTATTGCGTGCTTCCACCTTTGTTGGGGCGCGTTGTAGACAACTAAACATTTATTATCTAATAGTAATAATTTTTACTGAGTCTGGTCCGCCGGCGCGCGTAAAACCGGTTTGAGTGCGCGCCGAGCGCCCTTACAACATGTCTATTAGGTAGTAGGTATTACCTATTTTAATCAACGTTGTTATTCACTTCTCAAGAAAACCATGTATTATGTAAATTATGAATAAGTTAATGTGATAAGTGTGATTACAAGCTAAGCTATGCATGGACTCACGCTGTACGCTCGTGTGCTCAAAAAATGATCGGCAGTTCGGCACCGACCATAGTCGCATCGTCTGCCGCCGTCGTGGTTCTCGCCTAGAGTTGGCGGTGGTGGGCTTCTAGGGTTCCGCTTTCTTGCCAGCGCCGCCCGAAGCCAGAAGTAAAAAGTTTTCTTTTTCTGGAACGAAACAAATAGCTATAGTTTATTTGCACATACACACACAGGCAAACATGTATTAAAACTTAAATATAATTCCCTACAAAATATAATCTGCCTAGCCTTTTCCCAACTATGTTAGAGTCGGCTTCCAGTTTAACCGGATGCATCTGAATACCAGTATTTTACATGGAGCGACTGCCTATCTTACCTCTACAACCCAGTTACTGGGTAATACAATACCCTTGATAAGACAGACAGAAGAAGCCTGAATGTCTGACATGGTTGTCAGACATTCAGGCTTCCACCGAACTTTAACGACTGTCAAAGATCCACAAATAACAGCCGGGACCAACGGCTTAACGTGCTTTCCGAGTTACGGAAGGGTCTTGGTATATGAAGATGGTCACCCATCCATGGAACAACCGCTCAAGCGTAGCTTAACCTGATCGATCGACCCGTGTGGCTGTTATTACCTAGCCACAAGCCCCTACAATAATAGGTAGCTAACTTATAATCATTAAATTATTTACACACAAACATCGCTACCTTTACATTACATTTACAATCTGATTTCGTGGTAACTAGATTCTTACTAAACTTGGGCTCGCGAACACGCTTGACCCAGCAATGTTTCAACGGACTAAAAGAAAGTGCGTAATTGCGTAGGTAAGTATTTAAAATCCAATCACTAGCTACTTACTGGATTAACTTTTGTTTAGAATATTTCACGACTTAATGGAATCAAAAACAATAGTTCATTGTGAATTTAAGCTTTCACGGGGGGGGGGGGGGGGGAGTGCTGCAGCTAGCAGCTACACTCTACTTGGAACAGTGCTCAATATTAAAAACTTACATTATCAGAAACTCTTAGGAAAGAACACAAAGACGATACCTACGTAATTAACCCTTCTGTTAACTTATTTCGAATATTCTATAGAAAAACACATAAGACACATGTTTTTTTTATTAGCCTTTGTTTATTTTAATAAAAATAAACAATAAATATATAAAATATTACTCACCGTTATGCCCGTCTGCCGACACTGTCACCAGGCATCCACTCAATCGAAGCGCTATGATACACTCTCTTTCATCTTGCGTCAACTGAGGCGCCAGTCGCCATTTTAATATTATTTAATAGTTTTACTGTTACTAATATCACGCACAGGACGACTACAGGACGACTCCACGAAATTTTATTGACTGACGATGTGATGAGTGAAACTCGGGAGCGGTGACGTACGCGCAGGGGGGCGTGGGTGTGGCTTATTCCTAGTAAAACATGATAATTGGCTCCCAAATATTGGAATGTGCAGCAATTGGGCAATTTTAGAAACGTTTAAACGTCCGCCAATCAGGGCAATGATACTTTCTTTCTAACACTGCATGGCGCGTCGTAGTTATAGTTATGTATAGGGTTTAGCTTGACGTGCTGGCGACTGTACGCAGCGTGTTCCACTTCTTACAAAACGTAAGATCGGCACTCACTTGGACGACTTCGAGCTATGTGGGACAGGCGAATGGACTCGCCGACTACTCGGGTGCAAGAAAACAGGCTGTTATGAAAATACTTATTAAGAAATAACACATGCACTTAGTGGTTATTTAAATGTATTGCTGCGGCTTGCCGTAATTGCTGTACCTTTGATGCTGAAAGCTATACAGATTACGTAAACAAGAAGTCTTGTTTGGGATTTGCATCCAAAATATTAATGGGCATGAAAGATAACGTCAGTCAACGTAAACAGAAGTCAGATCCAACTAGAGACCTAATTGTTCAGTCTATCATCAACACAGCGTACAAGTACAAATTCACGATTCTCTCTTCAATCACATAGTCAAGTCTAAAAAACAATTTAAACTCAATTACAATTTCATAGAATCGATTTAGGTTTATTGATACAGATCTTTTTGTGGTTGTAGGAAAGTGGAACGAAGTACAAATGATCTTAAAAATGAAACTGTCTTTTGTAGTCACGAGCGTGCGCTTTGTTACTTAGATCTTTTATGTATTATTTAACTGTGTTAAACCTACCTATGGCACACGGCTATAGCTATCAACAAATTGGATGGTTAATCTTTGTTGAAAGTAAATTGTTGCTATGCCAGCAGCGGACTTATTTTGCCTGATGATGGCCATGAAATCAACAAACCGATGGATTTTCATCACCATCTAAAGAGTCTTTAGTGACCTGGGCCTTAAAATACTTTACAAATCAATTCAACAATGACCTCCTTCAATGTCTGATGAGCTCTCGGATTTCCGTTTTATTGTTTCGAGTCTCGAATAAGATTTATGACTAAAACCATATATACAGGGTTGAACACACCCCACAGAAAAAGACTGGAAAAATGCATCCTATTTTATTAAATTACAAAGATTCCTTAGAACAACAAAGAACACGACGAGTTCACATTTTCAATTAGAACAAATCGTTTCGTAGAAGTCAATTAAGAAAATGGGTTACTGGCTACTCTACCACCAGTTAATCGTAGGGTTAAGATTAGAAACTACTCGACATAAATACAAATGCAGCTTGACGTACTATTCCCACGAGAGAAAGAGACCCTGGCACCAAAACCGCAAGGATAACATCAAATCAAAGAAGAAACAGTTACTGGATAATTCTCACAATATAATCTATTGATTCCACAGACATCGACATTGAGGCTGTAACGAAGTGTGAAGATCGTAGAATCTGATACAATCACAGCTGTTTTACTTATAAATCGTTTTTGTTTGTCGCACGCACGTCACGGCTTTGTTAGGGAAATCCACTTCCTACTGGAGGATGTCAGGTCGACGTTTTCTTAGATCTTACAATAATTATTAATTTTACTCGCCGCTCTTGCACAAAGGCTGACTTGTTAAAACAACTTTCCCATAGTATGCTAAAGAAAACGGCGTCATGTTAGCCGGTTATTACCCCTGCATACGTTGGTTGGCCAATACGAGATAACCTATAGAAATTTAAATCCACTGACAACTCGCACTCTCGTAGTTTAATGGTTCACAGAGCGAAGGAGTTATGGACAGTATTATTTTGCGTTGGATTTCTTAGCAATACGTTCTGTAGGTAACTGATTTTCGTTTTATTATGAAATGAACGTTTCTAAGTAAACTCGTATTTTCACATGATGCATATTGTATGCACCTTGTATTAGGTAACTGAACCGTTTCACCTAGTCATGGTTTTAAATGAAGAGGCTGATGGCTGATGCAACACTGCATGAATTCTCTTTAAAAATATCATTGCTTATACACAGGGACTAAAAGTAGATAAAGTTAAACGTAGATCTAAATTCGAGCATACTATGACGGCACAGTATATAATAATTTCTGTCCAGTTGACATTTGATATTGTTTTTACCTATTCTTCGTTCCCTATAATAATTTATGTCCAGTTGACATTACGATTATCGCATTGCACAAGTAATTTTTGAGTCGGTATCGATGTATTTAAGGGTACACTTTGCGCGGGCTCGAACTCACTGGTGGGCCTGGCTAAAAATCACGCTGTCTCACCAGGCTTCGTATCCGACAGAGATAGTATCAATGGTGAGCAGTTAGACGCTAGTCTACACGCACAACGTTATTGAGTGAGACGCAGGAGCATTTTTGGCAAAAAAATCGCGAACAAATTAAGAAAAGTCCTTCAGAAGATCGGGTTTTATGAAGAAACTGTTGATGGGAAATTTTGGACACAGGAAGAAAGACTGGTTTTATCTTATATTTAACTTTTTATTGTGTTCAATATTCCTTCTTATCCCGAATAGCTCTCCATCTTTTTCCACAGAGTGCACACAACAACCACAGACTAAAAATATTAATATGTTAACACCTTCTCCTATTTTTTATTTGATTTTCCAAATAAAGAAAAAAATACACACATCAATTTATAACACTTGAATTATAGCAGCTTTTACAAACAATTTACTTTAAATCAATTACTTTAATTTTTCTTTTACAATTTTCTCACAATGAAATTGAAACTTCTCTTTGCACAAAGGTTTTGTAAACATATCAGCAATTTGTAAATTTGTAGGACAATATTTGATATCAATATTACCTTTCTTATAATTTTCATGAATGAAATAGTACCTTACATCAATATGTTTTGACCTTTTACTAAATGAACCTGTTTGTATTAACTTCATTGCACTTTGATTATCAATATTCAAATATGTTTTAATAGGTTTCCCAATTAACTCACTTATCAATAATTTTAAGTACAAACATTCTTTCACACAATCTGCAGCTGCAATGTATTCAGCTTCAGTTGATGACAAGCTTACTATGGGCTGTCTCTTTGAGCACCATGATATGGGTCCTCCTGCTAACATTATTATAAATCCAGTTGTACTCCGTCTTGTTTCAGTACAGCCTGCATAATCTGAATCACAGTATGCATGTAACTTTGTAATATCTTCTCCTGTATTATACATTATTCCTTTAGATCTGGTCCCATTCAAGTACTTCAATATCTTCTTTACAGCTAATATGTCTTGTTTAGATGGATTTTCTAACCTTTTACTGGCTTCATTTACAGCTTGACTTATGTCTGGTCTTGATCTTGTTGATAGGTATAATAATCCTCCAACTAATTCTCTATATGGAAAGTTAGATGTTTTCATTACAGGTTCAATTTTCTTATCAGTATTACATGGTGTACTTGCTGGTTTAGAATCAAACATATTAAATTTCCTGAGTAATCTTTCAGTATAAGTCTTCTGATGCAATAAAATTCCTTCTTGACTTCTAGTAACTTCAAATCCGATATAATTTGTGGGTTTTTCATAAACTTTTATTTTAAATTCCTTCTCCAGATGTTTAAGTATTTTTAACAATTTGTCTTTATCTTTAGTTATCGCTAATCCATCATCCACATAAATTGCAATTATTATTGTTTTGTCTTCTGTTAGGAAAACACACTGGTCTTGTTTAGTAGGCCTGAATCCAAGTTTTAGCATAGTTTCAGTGAATTTCTTATTCCATGTAATTGGAGCTTGTTTTAGTCCATACAAGGCTTTTTTCAAGTGACATACTTTATTAGGCTGATTTTCATATCCTTCAGGAATATTCATAAATATGTCTTCGGTCAACTCACCATACAAAAATGCTGTTTTCACATCAAATACAATCATCTCATATTCCTTTGAAGCAGCAATTGCTAATAATGATTTTAGTGCTGATTGACTTACTACTGGACTATAAATTTCTTGATAGTCAATTTCTTTTTGTTCAAAACCTCTTGCTACAAGTCTTGCTTTGTATGTACCATTTTCTTTTATACAAAATACCCATTTATTTGTCAGTATTTTATGTCCCTTTGCCTTTTCTAAATCAACTATGTCCCATGTATTGTTACTTTCCAAAGAATCCTGTTCTGACTTTATGGCCTTCTCCCAATTCTTCTTTTCTGGAGACTGCATGGCTTCACTGTAGGTAAGTAATACATAATCTTGCAGGTAAGTTGGTTTCTTCTTTTGTCTTCTTGTTCTAGTAGTTTCTACTTCATCTTCTAAATTATTTCCTGTATTTTCATTAATTTCAATTTCTTCTGTTGTAGCTGAAACATTTTCTTCTGTTTCACTACTTTGCATTTCGGACTCTTGTATTTCATTATAGTTTTCATCATCTTCTTGTTCATTCATACCTTTTTCTACATCACTGTCTAATATTATTTCTGTAGTTACCTGTCTTCTTAATGTTATACTGTCTTCTTTTTCTTTATTCTTATTATTGTCATTAAATATGACAATATCCCTTGCTATTTCTATTTTTCCTTCTTTTTCATTCCATAGTCTATATCCATTATTAGTATATCCAACCATTATTAACTTCTTACTTCTTGGGTCTAGTTTCTTTATGTTTGTATTTAGTTGTTTTGCGTATACTTTTGAACCAAATTTCTGTATATTGGCTATGTTAGGTCTTTTACCGTACCACATTTCATAAGGTGTTTTGTTTTCCAACGATTCACTTGGTAGTCTATTTATTATGTATGTAGCACAGTACATAGCCTCACCCCACATTTCTTTTCCAAATTCAGAATCAAATAATAAAGCTCTGGTTTTATTTAGTAATGTTCGGTTTAATCTTTCTGCCTTGCCGTTTAATTGAGGAGTATATGGTACTGTTAAATCTAGTTTTATTCCTTTTTTCATGCACCATTGTCTAAAATCATTGCTAGTGTATTCACCTCCATTATCACATCTTATGGTTGATACTTTTTCACTCCTTTCTCTTTCAGTTTCTTCAATGTAGTTTCTTAGTATATACTTAACTTCACTTTTGTACTTTAGTAGGTAGATCTTAGTAAAATGGGTGTAGTCATCCATGACTGTTAATACGTAACTGTAATCATCATATGTTTTATTTTCAAATGGTCCACAAACATCAGTATGTATGATTTGCAATGGTCTTTTGGCTCTAGCTCTTATTGTGTCAAATGGTAGCCTCGTTTGCTTTGCTTGTGTACAGATTTCACATTTATCGAATTGTTTTCCGCCTTGTATTTTTATTCCATCCACCATTTTTGGTAATAATTCTAGTGTTGTTTTTCCTGGATGTCCTAACCTTGCATGCCATTCTAGGGCAGTTCCATTTTCTTTAATTAATAAGGTTTTTTCTTCTGTCTTGTTCTTATCTATATTTATTTTATATAAACCATTTTCTTTTTCTCCTGTTAGTACTAACTGTGACTCTTTGTAGATTTCAACTTTATTTTTAGTAAACACAACAGTTCCTTGGTTATTTGTGACTGCATTGACTGACAACAAGTTCTGTGATATGTCGGGAACAAATAAAGTGTTATTCAAACAGCAATTATCACCCTTCACTGCTCCTTGGCCACGCACTTCAACAGATTGGTCATTGGCAGTTAAGACTGTTGATACTTTGTTTTCAAGATTTGTCAATATTTTTATATCATTTGTCATATGAGCTGTGCAGCCTGAATCTACAATAAATTCCTTGTTTTTTAATTCTTCATCTCGTTTAGTAAAAAATGCCATATCTGGTTTTTTAAATGACTCTGGCTTCTTATTCTTATTAAAGAAACAATTTTCTTCCTTGTGATTTGTTTTCTTACAAATTGAGCATTGTTTTCCCTTATTTTTGCAATCTTTTTCTTGATGATTATACTTTTGACATATTGAACACATTTTGCAGTCCTTCTTGAAGTGTCCTTGTTTATTGCATTTGAAACATTTTATGCTTGAATTTCCCTTTTTTACGGCTTGAAACGCCAGCTGATTTTCCATTTTGTTTTCTTTATTGTTCTCAAACCTATTTTCTTCACTTAACAAGCGGTTGGTTAAATTTATTAGTGTCTTTTTATCTTCCGATGTCGATTCCCAAGCAGTAACAAAATAATTTAGTTTGTTTGGTAAACAGGTTAGAATTTTTGACATCACCATTTCTTCATTTATTTTCTCTCCTATTTGGTTTAAGCGAAACTGTAGGTTTTCTATGTCAGTGATCATTTGAGAGAGAGACTTATTTTCCTGTCTGTAATTAAAGAACTCTTGTAACAATGATGACTTATTTCTTTCTTCTTGTCCTTCAAATATTTTACAAAGTTTCTTATACATTTCCTGGGCATTCTGACAAGCCAAGATATGACTTTTCAGCTTTTTATCTATAGTGTTTATGATGATCTTTTGTACCTTAGCATCTTTCGTACTAAATTCTTCCGTTTTTCTTACTTGCTCGTCTGTTTGTGATAAAACGTCACTTAGTTTCGCCGCCTTCACGTGAATGTTGAATTCGAATTTCCATAGAAGAAAACTTTCCCCGTCTGTTAATTTTTCAATTTTTAGCTCTTCTTTATCCATTTTTAATTAATATTCCGGTTTTTTCCTGGTTTTTACTTGTTTTTTACGGCCACGCCGCCACTGGTTTTTATTTTTTTTATTTTTAGCACTGTTTTCCTGTGTCTAAGTCCACTTAGGCATTTCTGGGAATCTGGGCCCATAACCTGTTGATGGGAAATTTTGGACACAGGAAGAAAGACTGGTTTTATCTTATATTTAACTTTTTATTGTGTTCAATATTCCTTCTTATCCCGAATAGCTCTCCATCTTTTTCCACAGAGTGCACACAACAACCACAGACTAAAAATATTAATATGTTAACAGAAACCACTGCATAAATCAATGACCTATAAAGTTTATTAAATTTATTGTTAATTGAACTTTGTCGGTACCGTCTTGGTTTTCGAGATTTTACACTCCTTTTATTACTTAAATACGCTCAAAGTTAGGTTAAATTAGCAAGAAAAACGAATCTTTGTTGGCTCATAACTTTGTAATGGCTTTTTATTTTAGTATTCTGTTTCCGTACAGACAATAATAATAACGAGACAAAACCATACCATGTTTAATTTTTGATGTACATAGTCAAACAGTGGAGTAAAACCCTCCCGAAGTTTGTATGGAAAAAATGTGGACAAGTGTCACCTTAATAACGTAAAGTATCTCTACTAACCTTTAGCTAAAGGACTGTTGACAGAGATACTTTCCGTCATGATTATCATTTAGGCTTTAGGCCCTTTTTGATAGTTTAGGCGTCCTACATCTGTGATGAAATCTATGATAATATTTAAGTTTTTTTACCCTATTCGAAACTAATCGTAGCTGCAGTTCAACCTTGTGCCAGTAACAGATCAATGACAATTAACGATTTCCTGCGCTCAAAGATACCTGTACGTTAGCAAACGTATGTCACCGGTGCAGGCGCACCTTTCTACATCTTGAGTAAAGACCGCTAATAACCTGATGACCGGCATAAAATTAATGTTAAGCGATTTGGATACGGGGTATGTTATGTAGTAATTTCAAGAGTTAAGAGGAACTTATAATATGTTTTAAGTTAAAACATTAAAACTAAATTTTGGAGTTCAGGTAGACAGAGCCGAAGAAATAGTGAATTAGTGATAGAAACCAATTACCAGTTATCTGCCTAGCGTTTACCCAACTATTATAGGGTGGGTATTTTACATGGAGCGACTGCCTGTCTGACCTCCACAACCCAAATACTGGGTAACACGATACCCCTTGGTAAGACTGGTTGTCAGACTTTCGGGCTTCAAACGACGCGTTACGACTGTCAAAGATCCACGAATAACAGCCGGGAACAACGGCATAACGTGCTTTCCGATGCACTTTTGGTCTCGGTATGTCAAGGTAGTCACCCATCCACGGAGCAACCGCGGTAAGCTTAGCTAAACCAGATCGATCGACCCGTACAACCGTTATTACCTAGCCACGAGCCCCTTAGCCACTATAATCTGAAAATATAGCGTCGATTAGTAGATTAATTAGTGTAAAACCTATAACGAATCGACGTTCAATGATTACGAAAGTGGTGATATTTACACAATTGGAAACTTATGTAAAACTAGTCTCAGTCAGGAAAAGAAATTCAAATGTATCTGATTTGCAATTAGGTAAATGGAACTTTGAGCAGGATATATCCAACGGCCTATTAAATCAAACAGATAATATTAAACCCGCACATTGTGCCAAAGTGTAATTTCAGACAAAATAATACGATTTAGTTAACCTTATTTTGTTGAGATATTAGTTTAAACCGATGTGGGTTTACAAGCTATTAATATAACAGGTAGTCCATTAAGTAAGGTAATTATTTATTTTACTGGTGCAGTAATTACTTGTAGATACGACATTTTCAAGATCAGGAAAAGAAGTCGGAAGGAAACGATCATAATGTAGTATTTCTTGTTACATTCTTGTATTTACAATGCTATATCGCAAAGGTAGATATACCTAGTCGTTTCCAACGTATTCGAGATACTTATACTCATAGTCTATTTGCCCCTAAGCCGTGCAGGACTAACGCAGGCGAACGAGCTCCTTTACGGCGTATTATGAAAAGTTACAACGGTGATTTCGCTGATGTTGACTTGTTTGTTTTTTCACTTGCACAATTCAAGAAACATATATATTGCACAAATCTGTTGTTGTTCGCGCCAACACTACGCGACCAGAAATTCGCCTGCGCCGCGCGTCACATCACTAGCGCATCCGCCCGCTGTCGCTCTCTTGCTCCGCGACCGCCAACGAAGACACACGCGTCCAAGCGCTCCCTACCGCGCGTCCTAAACTATAAACTACTCTCGATACCTAACAACTTAAAACTAAATAAGAAACCGTAATAATAATTGCATTGAAGGTTAATAGATTAAACGTTAAAGTTTCAATTGGCTGTTTTCCTTTTAACAACGAAACAAACTACTCGTGTAAGTTGTGAAACCCACGCGCTTACATAATGGCGACCGTCTAAAAGTAACTGCAATCGTCGGAATCCGAAACCTACCTACCGCTTCGTGCTTCCCTGAGCTTCGTGCACCCGCAACCAGTCTGCATTCGGCGTGTCTGCGAGCAACGAGCCTCGACCAGCGTGCGTGTCGAGAATCAGTTCGAAGAAACGAGTTCAAGATCTACCTACTTTGCGAGTTCGGCCTGCTTGGGCGTGGCCGGCCCGTGAAAACCCAGCTAAGTTTCCTTTCTTCATTTTCCTATTACCTATACCCCTTTTGTTGTAGTCTAGCCTGCGTAATTGCGGAAAAACTACATCAGTAATAGAAAAAGCCTTTTTCATGCATGTGCATTGTGCGTATCTATTTAAAGTCTATTCCTGTCACCTATACCCTTGATTTTTGTAGCCCTTTGCAATAGTGCGATTGCATAGGTAGCTACAAGTGGCTAGGAAAATACCTATAGGTACATAAGGTACCTACCTATTAACAATTCTATGCTATAATTTGCGATTCAATTTATTCCAGTCACCTATTCTTTTTCGTTGTAGGCTATCTTCTATACCCCGCACTAAATTGTGCAACTACAACAGTGACTGGAAAATTTAACTTGTGCGCCATTTTGTGAATATCGTGTTGCCCACGCTATCCCCGCACGTGTTGGAAGTGCTAGCCAGCATTTGTGCTCGTGTGCAACATAGCTATCTATGTTACTTGGTTCTTGGGATTTACTGATGAGTTATTTTGTGCTTTGTGCGTGGATTGTTTACACCCCTCCCGTTCTATAATTGCACTATCCTTCGCTTGTGTTGCACGTTATATACCCCGCCTTGGGCCGACTATTCCAGCGCAAGAGGTGCCCGTGCCCATCCTTGTGGCCAGAGCCCGTCATCACTTCGGGTATTCATCGAGCGCTTTGTTACGGCGCCTCCGCCGCACGCGTGCCACGTGCCCCAGGCCCTGTCCCGAGCTCCGCGCCCGCGCGTGGTCGCTTCGTTTCGCTGACACCGAAGGAGTGCCGGTAACTACCGATAGCCAGACGACGAGGAACGTAAGATCTTTCCATTCATTTTGTACTAGTGATTCAGTGCTGTCTTTATCAAGGTAGTTTATTTGATTAATATATCGCCATGGATATCAAAACCTTAAAAGCTAAACGTGCCAGTATCCGTGGTAGGCTAACTAAATTTGAAAATTACTTAAACCAAATCAAGACAGTACCCATGTACGAATACAAAGAATCACAAGTAAATGAGCTTAAATTAAAACTACAGATGATCGGAGATTTATTTAAAAACTTTGTTGTGCTGCAAGATCAAATTGATGAGCTTTCCGTAGAAACTATATCTATTGAAATTGATGAGAGGGATGCTACAGACTCTAAGTTTATAGAATTGATTGCTGAGACAGAAACAATTCTGCAGCAATGTCCTAGTGAATCTCAACAACTTCCATCCCATCATCATTTTCAAAGCGAGCATTCTAACAGTGTGAATTTTAAATTACCTAAAATAGAAATAGCAAAGTTTGATGGTACTTACTCTAAATGGTTAGACTTTCGAGATACTTTTAAATCACTAATTCATGAAAACTCACAATTACTTCCTATTTACAAATTCCATTATCTCACTTCTTACTTAGCCGGCGAAGCAGCCAACATTTTAACTAACTTAGCGGTCTCAGACAAAAACTACATGGTTGCTTGGGACCTGCTGTGTCAGAGGTACAATAACACGAGACACCTGATCACTCAACACATAGATTCAATTTTATTTGAACTACAACCCACTCACCGTGATTCTGAAAGTTCTCTTAGAGCATTGGTTTATAGTGTCAACAAAAATCTCAGAGCCCTGTCAAGTTTAGGTCAGTCCACAGACGAATGGGATCCATTGATAGTACAAATTATGTACCACAAACTTGATTTCACTACCAAACGAGCATGGGACGAATATAGGAACCCTGATGATGACACTATGCCAAAATTAAGTGAATTAATAAAGTTCTTACAAAATAGAGCTAACATTGTAGAGAATACTACCAGTTGTAAGAAACACAACTCTAGCAATAAGCAGGAGCGAGCCTGCAATTCCTTAGCATGTATAGAAGCCAATACAAACAACAACAAACCTAACGGAGAATCAACTTGGGTCTGCAACTATTGCAGTGCAAATCACAGCATTTACAAATGTCCTACATTTTTAGCAAAAACGCCAGAACAACGGAAAGATGAAATTTACCACTTGAAGTTATGTCCTAATTGCCTTAAAAAAGGACATGTTGCCAAGGATTGTCCTCAAGGCCCATGTCGAAGATGTAACAGAAAGCACAATTCATTGCTTCACATAAATTCACAGCCTGTAACCAGCGTCTCTGTGCAACCTGCCATTGCTGAAGCCACGGACGTTCCTGAATCAACCATTGAAGTTCCAGTTAACTTCTCATCTCAGGTACAACAAAACAATCACGTATTACTATCTACAGCTATTATTGATGTGGCAAATCCAAGTAGCAACAAATGCCAGAAAGTACGTTGCCTTCTTGATTCCGGCAGTGCGGCCACCTTTATAACTAGGAAGTTGCAAGAGAAGTTGGGCTTACCTGTCATACCGACTAATACTACGAGGATAACTGGTATGGGTAATACACACTGTGGATTAATCGCAGAAAGAAGCGTTGTCCGCATACATTCTCGCCATACAGACTACCATACCACACTAGCATGCCCGGTTCTACCTGAGCTTACAGCAAATATTCCAAGTTCAACCATTGATTTAAGCTACTTCAAGATTCCGCCGAAAACTCCACTCGCCGATCCTTCCTTCAACACTTCAGGCCCAATAGACATGCTGATTGGTGCAGATTTATTCTGGCAAATTATAGGAACAGAGCAGCAATCACTTGGAGCAAATTTGCCATTTTTGAGAAGTTCCCAGTTGGGCTGGCTTATTTCAGGCGCTATATCTATACCGTCCAACTCTGTAACTAGAAATATTCAGTGCAATTTATCAAGAAATGACGATCATTTAAACAATAATCTTGATCAACAACTTGCTCGATTTTGGGAGCTAGAAGAGCTACCAAAAAGACCTCTCCTGAGTGATGATAGTGAGAAGATGTGTGAGCAGCACTTTCAGACACACACTACCCACCAAGAAAATGGACATTTCTCTGTGAAGCTTCCACTTAAAGAGTCTACTGATGTTCTCGGTGACTCCTATAATAGAGCAAGACAAAGATTTTTTTCTTTAGAGCGAAAATTCCGCAAAAATCCGATTCTCAAGCAAGCCTATTGTGAATTTATAGCAGAATACCTGTCACTGGGCCACTGTACTTTGCTGGAGCAGCAGCCGCCGTCGCCGCACCGGCGCCACTACCTGTGCCACCACGCTGTGCTGCGCGAGCAGAGCGAATCCACCAAGCTGCGCGTCGTGTTCGACGGCTCCGCCGCGACATCTACTGGTGTTTCCATAAACGACATCCAAATGATTGGCCCCAAGGTACAAGACTCCTTGTTTTCGATTCTGCTGCGATTTCGCCTATATAAGTATGTATTAGCTGGAGATATCGATAAATTCTTTCGTCAAGTCAATGTCCACGAAGAAGACAGAGACTTACAGCTTATTCTTTGGCGTGAAGAAGAAAACCTACCAATAAGAACGCTTAGGCTCAACACTGTGACCTATGGCTTCGCCAGCGCAAGCTACTTGAGCACTAAATGCTTGTGGCAACTTGGAGAAGACTGCGACGACGATAAGGTCAAGGAAATAATTCAGAAGGATTTTTATTGCGACGATCTACTAACTGGAGCTGACACTAAAGAAGAGCTACTACACATATTGAATGCAGTCACCGCTATGTTGAAATCCGGCTGCTTCAATCTTCGAAAATTCAGGTCAAATGCACCTGACATCTTTCCCATCTCCACCGTCGACCTGCAGAGCAAGTTAAGCTTGAGTGACGCATCCAGTGCCCTCGGCTTGGGCTGGAGCCCGCGATCCGACTCTCTTCAATTCACCATTGAAGCTCCAAGCCCCGAATCTACAGAAAAGATTACGAAAAGAGCAATACTATCATCGTCTTTCAGCATTTTTGATCCTCTCGGATTGCTTTCACCGTCTACTGTCCAGCCCAAGATGCTAATGCAACAGCTGTGGCTGCGAGGCTTGGACTGGGATGAGCCAGTCCCAGATGATCTACGAAAGGAATGGCAGAAAATGAGTTCTAGCCTTCCGTCTCTTAATGAAATGGCAGTACCAAGAAGAGTTCTATGTGAAAATCCACAAGAAATTCAATTACACTCCTTCTGTGATGCTTCCATGCATGCTTATGGCGCATGCATATACCTACGATCAACTGATAACGAAGGTAAAGTAGCAGTCCATTTACTCTGTGCCAAATCCAGAGTGGCACCTACTAAACCGCCTCTTACCATACCAAAGTTGGAGCTACTTGGAGCGCTACTAGCCGCCAATCTCACGAAGACTGTTTTAGACTCCCTGCGGTACCCTATCTCCACGTGCATACACTGGTGTGACTCCAGTGTCGTACTTGCATGGCTCAACAGCACTCCCAGCAAGCTGAAAAGTTTTGTAGCTAACAAGGTCGTAGAAATCTGCGAAAATACAAACCTTTCTTCATGGCGTCACGTGCCCACCGCTGCCAACTCGGCTGACTACATCTCCCGCGGCGTCCCTGCAGAGAAGCTGCGCAATCTACAAGACTGGTGGTCAGGCCCGCCCTTCCTCAGCATGGATAAAGATCATTGGCCATTACAAGACAAACCAAGCAAAACCAACTTACCTGAGATGAAGGTCCTACTCGTGACAACTGCAAGCAAGTCAGCAGTCATACGATTTGAAGATTTCTCTGCTCTCAACAGAATCAAGAGAATATTTGCATTTGTACTAAGGTACATTCAATTTCTGAAAGATAAAAATATTAGACGAGGTCCTCTATCAGTTCAAGAGATGAACCATTCATTAACATTATTAGCCAAAGAGGCTCAAAAACAATCATTCCCTGAAGAATACACTAAACTAACAAAAGGTGAATCTATACTTAAGGGTAAAATAACAGCTCTTAGCCCATTTCTCGATGAGGAAGGTGTTTTGAGAGTAGGCGGTAGGCTTGATCGTTCCAGCTATAGCAACGATAAAAAACATCCTATAATTTTAGACTCCAAACATCATTTGACCATTTTAATCTTTCGCCAGGAACACAAACGCCTATTGCACGCAGGTCCACAGCAACTGCTGTACTCTGTCCGAGAGTCTTTCTGGCCGATCAACGGCAGGCAGCTCTCCCGCAGCACCGTGCGCTCTTGCGTCGTGTGCCGCCGCCACAAAGGGCAAACTCTTACACCTATGATGGGTAATCTACCTCCCGAGCGAGTCACTCCCGCTCCTCCCTTCCAGTCTATCGGTATGGATTTCGCAGGGCCCTTTCACATACTAAATAAGAAAGGTCGTGGGGCTCGCGTATCCAAATGCTATTTGTGTCTCTTCGTCTGTTTTAGATTCAAGTGTGTGCACTTGGAGGCCGTTAGCGACCTCTCTAAAGACGCATTTATTTCATGTTTAAAACGCTTCATTTCACGTAGAGGAAAACCCTTAGAGATATTTTCAGACAACGGGCGTAATTTCGTGGCAGCTTCCAAGGAAGTAGGTCAATTTCTAAAATCAAACGCGAAAGGAATCAGTGATCTTGCAGCAAACATGCAAATCAACTTCAATTTCCATCCACCTTACGCTCCTCACTTTTCTGGTCTGTCGGAGGCCGGCATTAAATCGGCTAAGCACATAATCAAACGTGTAATGGGCAACACTAATCTGACCTTCGAAGAGTTGGCCACGTTATTTGCGCAGGTTGAGGCTATAATGAATAGTCGACCCCTGTCCCCACTTTCTTCTTGTCCTACAGATTTCCTTCCTCTCTCCCCAGGACACTTCCTGATCGGCCGGCCGCTGACCGCACCGCCGTCGCCAATCATCGATGACAACGCACGCTGCCGCACAAGATATGAGGCCATCGAAAAAATGCGACAGCAATTTTGGACACGGTGGCAACGGGAGTACATCTCTGAGCTCCAAACGAGAACAAAATGGCGTGAGAACAAGGCTAAGTTGACCACTGGTGATCTAGTCCTCATTCAGGAGGATAATACGCCGCCGCTATGCTGGCGCCTGGGGCGCATTGCCAAACTGTATCCTGGAGAGGACGGCATATCTCGCGTCGCCGATATCTCGACTACCAGAGGCACTATCAAGCGGTCCCTCACTCGCCTCTGCCCCTTACTAGACTGATTCAGATGTTCATCACACATTCCAAGCAATCAATGAAGACAACACTTAAAGAAAATAGAGACAGTATTCAATAAAAAGGAAAACATCTCAATACAGCTTCACGTGCACGCCATCATTACACCGCCCACTCGGCGTCCACATCACCGCACTGCTGCATAGAGCGCCGCACTGCCACTCACTTCTTGCATCATGGGCACACTTCGCTGCACCTGTAGTTCTGCATCAGCGCCAAGGGCGCAACTTCACCAGCTTCGAAGACGGCGTAAGCTCTCGTCCTCAACGTCTCCTCGTCCACACTTCCCTGCTGGACTTCACCGGCCCCGGAGTATGTTCGCGCCAACACTACGCGACCAGAAATTCGCCTGCGCCGCGCGTCACATCACTAGCGCATCCGCCCGCTGTCGCTCTCTTGCTCCGCGACCGCCAACGAAGACACACGCGTCCAAGCGCTCCCTACCGCGCGTCCTAAACTATAAACTACTCTCGATACCTAACAACTTAAAACTAAATAAGAAACCGTAATAATAATTGCATTGAAGGTTAATAGATTAAACGTTAAAGTTTCAATTGGCTGTTTTCCTTTTAACAACGAAACAAACTACTCGTGTAAGTTGTGAAACCCACGCGCTTACAGTTGTTTATTTTTAACCGACTTCGAAAGTTTTCTGTTCGAATGAGGTTTGCTCCGAAATGGTCGCATTGAAATTTTGTTTTTGATCTGATAGGTTTCGAAGTCGGTTGTTAAAAGTTTGTCTCATTTTTTACTAAGTGCTGTGTAAATCACATTATAATAGTTAAATCTTTTGTTTGCTTAAGTTTGCTTGTACCTACCTAATAAATTTTTGACTGTATTATTTTGTGGATAACGGTGCTGGTTGCGTTATTACCTAAATGTTCTATAATAATCTATGTAGTAGTATTAAGCATTATTACGCAATTGTTTGTTGTCCCAAAGAAATAAAAATAAAATAATATTAATCCTAACTATTCCTAGCGCTACTTTAATAAGGAAATATTCGTTTTGAGTAGACTTATTATTACTCTGCTATGCAAGTATTAATTATCCGGAAAAATTGGTAGCATTTTCTGGAAATCAGTGAAAAAACGAATTCACTTTTTTTAGTCAATCACAAGAGTCATTTGGAAATTCAGCAAAAAGATAATTCAAAAGTAACAAGGGATCGATTGTTGTTGTCGAAAATATGTCTCTGTATAGCTATGTAAAAACATCACCTGTACAAACATAAGTTTTTGTTGAAACAGTTTGCTTTAAATTTTACATAAATCTGCTACCTATTATGCAAATGATATTTACGTTGGAAATACATCATTTCAGTTTACTGAAAATGTTTAATGACTCCATCTTCATGAATCCATAGACACTGATGGAACAAAGTAGGTACACCTATCTAACACCAAACAAAATATTAGTAAACTAGACTACAGGATCGCAGTAACTTAAAAACAAAAACAAAACTAAGCGTATTCCTCTACAGGTCAAGTAGATACAACAGATGGGTGTAAGCCCACACTAGCATTGTTCCATCAATGTCACCTTGATCAGTCGCCTCTCTAAATACAAGGCGCAAGGTTGCAGCCTCATAAAAAATATTAATAACTACTTACTTACATGATTGGCAAACTTGATGGAGTTACTTGTAATTGATATTTAAACCTACCTCAAATACTTAAGCATTAAACAGGAAGTTACACGCTAGAAAACAATATAAGTTTATATTGCAGTAGTTTTATATTTGTCTATTGTACTTACCGAATGATAAATAGAAGTAATACTGTGTAAGTTACCCCTCAACGTCCCCTCGCCCTCTTCATAATATTATAGGGTTAAATTGGAAAACGTGCAGTAGGGCTTTACTTTGAAAGTATCGAAGAGATAATAATTTAACTTTCAGTTATAATATATTTCGTCAGTTTGTCTTAGACGTCATTCTATGACGAGGTTTCGTTTGCCTCTATCAAGACCAAGATACAAAATTGTGACTTTGCCCTTTTTAATAAAAGTCAAGCTATTGGTTAGTGGTGACTGGTGTTTAATTTTGTCGTTTACCAAATTATAACTAAGTATTTGGAGGAAGCCTACGTCCATCAGTTTATTTATTTTTTATTTATTTATTTCATAAACAAAAAACATTTGTGTCGAAATATAGGAATACACCACGAACTTAAGATTAATATTGTGATTACACTAAGCAAAAAATAAAAACACTACAGCGAGAATACATACATATCAAATCTTCTTAATTATTATATGTCAAAATATTATTTATGAAATTATTGCAATAAACATTCTAAAACTAATAATTAACCAATAATTACTTTTTTATCCTTACAAAATTCGTCAATACTATAATACTATAAACAGTAGACGTCTTTCGGCTGAAATTATGATGAAGTATTTTCCAAAGAAAGGAAATTAAAAGCGAAGAAGTAGAGAAAGATAGGTGGATGTAAGAATAATTACAATACCGATGAAGATAATCCGGCTAAAGATTTATTAAGTTGATATTATTCCAACAAATCACAATATGTATCTCTTACGCTAATTGGATGTTCGGAATTCTACTAAATAAAAACAACATCGCATTTCTTACATTAATAAATATTTTCCTGACATTTAATTAATTGCGTTTACATTACCTCGAGAAAGTAGGAGCGCTTTCCCTGGAGCAAGAACCTCATGAGTGGATATTATAGTATCTGTTTTATCGTAATATGCAAATTGAAATTGCTTATAGGTAATACATAGAACTACCAGTAGTACTTGCTACTTTCATCTACCTTAATAGCTTACCTAGTGATTGTATACTGTTGCCAAGAAGAAAACATCAAGATAATATGAAATAAATTATGACCCACAGACTTATTCATCACGAAATTTCCGGAACTATAAAATAAAGGTTTATATTATTCAATTGGTACCTAGCTCTTTTGTTTTTAAATCTGTTAGAAGTATGAAACATTTTGGACCTATTCGAGATGCATACATAATAGGTCAAAAATATCATTGCTTATACACAGGGACTAAAAGTAGATAAAGTTAAACGTAGATCTAAATTCGAGCATACTCTGACGGCATGGTATGCTCGGATTTAGACCTACTCTTCGTTACCTATAATAATTTCTGTCCAGTTGACATTTGATATTGTTTCTTCTATGATAGTCGTAAAGTAGGTATCAAAAGTCTTGTTCGTTGACCTGTCCACTGTCCAGTCAAAAGTCGAAATAGTGGCGCCAACATTCAACACTGAACCGCGATTGCCATGAGTATCGTGTTCCAACAACATTAGTTCACTTACGCCTCACTTGATATAGAAATAAGTATTATTATAATATTATAATTATACTTGTCTAACTTGTCTCCAAGGTTATTTAGAGCGCGGTGAGAATGGACCCAAATAATAAGGATCCTGTTTTGGAGTCTCGAGTGTGGCAATTTGTGGCCTGTTGATCTTTTGAACGTTAGTGGTTATTAGAAATTTTGCAAGCTTTTGACACATTGACCATAATATGTGGTAGCTATTATACATAAGCAGGGGTGGTGAATGATCTAGCTAGAATCTAGGATACACTCAAAGCAATTGCAGTGTGACTTCGTGTAGTGGGAGGATTTTTACATTACTGACAACAAATTAATGATGTTACAAAACATACTAACAAACAAAAAACTAATAAGGATTCTAAATTTCCCTGCGCCTGTGGCCATTGTGTTGTGGACAACCCTTAAAATAACTATTATTTTAATGGTTAAGTTAAATCATTCTTATTGCCTTAAAATAATCACAAGCATTCGACTAAGGCGTATCTAGTCATTATCTATGTTAATGGTTGATTGATTGAACGTCTATCCCTTAAACATTAAGTCAAAATCGTGACGATCAACATGTTATAAATACCAGGTTAACAGTACACGTAGGCGGTTCGCCTTGCCGTACTTGTCACGTAGAAAGCCTGAGACAAAGGTCTGTCTGCCAGTTCACTTGCGTAACTCGAAATCTGCATGTCTAATGATCGCTTTCGGGTCTTACAATGATTGATTGATCAGTTATGCAAAAGAGGTTCAGAGTGCAGGCGATTTTATTCAGATTACGGTCCCACGTATGTTGAACGGGAACGTGTGAAATTAACCGTTAAAATATTAAAATATGGTTTATTTTATCTTTACTTTGCATGAAGAGGATGACTGTATAAGTAATGGCGTGTGACACTCAAGCAGGTTACACAATAAATATTTATTTCCCTGTTCCTTTCACACAGATGATAGTGGTTTCGAATTGGCACACTATGGTAGTAAGTCTTTAATGGATGTAAAAGTGTTGCATTTGCAACTGGGTTTGACCTAAATTGTAGAACGGAGCTCGGAATACACATGGTTCGTAGCTACGTGTATGCCGTGATTCCGATTGCAGTTTTATATGTTTTAGAAACATGCATAACTACCTACTTGTTTTCGTTTTCTTATTATTCTTTCAGGTTTACACAAATTTGGCCTGGGTTCCAAGACCAAATTTTTTATTCATCATCCCATCATCCGCCCTAGCTAGCTGACTGTAGTTTGATAGTAAATAATTGATCAAAAACATACTAAATAACCTAGAACCTAAGAACCTACCCTCAATCGATAACTCTTATTAAGATTCCCGTATCTCATCGTTCAAACATCTAACTCTACCACATTCTTACTTGACAGAGATCTAATTGCAAGCTTATTTTGACGTCACTAATTAACATACACAGCAGCATTATTTGCCGAGATATTTAACATACATACCAAATGAAGCGGGTGATAATTGTAGCTGTAATTACAGCTAATGATTTTAGAATGACGGTGATCACTTTGAACGTACGACCTAGCTCATATTAATAAAGTGATCTAGATCGTAGTTCGCAACATGTCACAAGAGAATTTATAATGAAGTATCGAAACTTGTAGCACAGGATAAAGCTTGGCTTGAGACAAGTTAAAAACTAGAGTGGTCTTACGAGTTTTTTGCATGTCGTGTATTTCTGATAATACGTGTAGTGACCTATGTTGCTGTTCGGATATAGTGACGGGTGTCTCAACCAATCGCAAGACACGTCATTATTATTTTTGCAAAAGTGTGCATCCAGTATCGATTGTTTAGTACATCTTAACTATCTACTGCTTTATTCAAGATTGAATTGAATCATACTATTATGTAGGTTTTTACCGACACACGCGATACCGAGAATTCAAAGGCAGTAAGTAACACACCAAATAATAATCATAGAATACCTACCTCTGCATGCTAAAATTTGCTCTAAATTGCCTTTTCATCCCTTTTTACTTTGAAATGAAAAAATATATTAAACGAAACCGATCAATTTATTTACGCCTACATTCGCTGTGGAACATGACGAATCCTCTATGAACTATCGAGCCTTTATTAGTATCGGTTCTTGAGAGACGAAATGGTAGGCGTAAGAAATGGCTACACAAGGATGCAAGTAACCAATTAGTCTCAGCGTAATACAGCCTGTATGTATACCAGTCAAAGGACGATATTTCTATGAGTGCAACGGAAAGGAAGGATGTGTTAGTATGCGCACCGATTTGTAGGAAATAACGGAACGACCAGTTATTTGACGACTGTCTAAAGTTAGCTATCTATAAGTTTCTAAGAACTAGTTGAATAAATATTCATTTTAAATTAATTATTTTATGAAGTTTTTAGCCACTTAAAAGATTTAAGTTTGTTTGACCATCCTCCTACACAGGATAATTTTTTATCCAGTGCGCAAATTTTAACCATGAATTCAGCATAATATCATTCTAGAGCCCCTTGCGCAGAAATTTTTCGCCGATTACACAAAAAAAAAAAACAGCTGTTTCATAGAAAAGTGCAATACCTACGCGGTCAAAATGTATGGAACAGCTGTTTTTTTTTTGTATAAATTTCTGCGGTAATTTATACAAAAAATTCAGCATATAGGTCTAGAAGTACCTATGTGCTGAATTCATGGTTAAAATTTGCGCACTGGATAAAAACTTATCCTGTATAACGGTAGGTGCGGCCCGATCGAATAACAAACATCCCCTCGAGCTGACTATGTCGAGCCTGCAGAAAGACTTCCAGCAGGCCACCGACTGCTTTCATCATCATCATCATTTCAGCCGAAAGACGTCCACTGATAGACATAGTCCTCCCCCAGGCTCCTTCACTTCGACCGGTCTTGTGCTTCCCACATTCCGCGGATTCCCGCGCTAGGGGCCGTTTTGCAGGGCTGCTTGTAATTTTTGGGGTGGTTTTGCTATAATCGCCACGCTTTGCAGGCGGGTTGGCGATCGCAGTATGGTGGTAAAATGCATAGAGACGCTGCTGCCCATTCTCTAGTAAGTCCCTTAGTCGCCTTCTACGACACCTACTGGAAGAAATGGGATGGTGCTATTCTTTTACGCCAGGCACCACACGGGACACACCAACTGCTATAGCACACTTGAAAATCTCTTAATCGGCTAAGAAGCCAGGTGGGCTGCTTCCAGCTGTCTTGGTCTTGGTCTGCTGGTTGATGAGCGGCAGTGCGACTGTTTAGCTACATCGCAATCTACGCCCCACCTCTTGTCGTGCTCTCTGTGCACGACAAGAGGTAGCTCTACCCGCACTATCGAAGACTTTTGTGAGGTCAACGATTACGTTGACGAAGTGGCCGACTTCTGGTCGTAGCTTATTTAAATCCCACTTTGGAATTATCGATAGGAATTAAAATTAAGAAAAGGACGAAAACCTTAGAAAAATACTAATTTGAAAGCCTGTAAGAGGCTATGCCATGCCTACAAATATTTCAAATTGGAGGATTTGTCTGAGATGAGCTTCTCGACCTTTAAGTATACAGCAGTTGAGCCAGTATAATATAGCGAATTCCTCAAAAGGTATTGCATGAGACACCACATTTTATCATCTTCATTTCCAGTTTCTGAGAACAGGAAAGTTTGATGAGGTCCAAGCACAAGAAGTTCATATATAAGTAAGATACCTAACCAGAATAACAGGTAAATGGAAGAAGAGGAACAATTCATTAATAGGTTACATATCAGTGTTCTTAAATACTTGAAATTCCCACCCCGTAAGAACACACAGCGAGACCCCAGAACTGGGGAATATGGTATTGTAACTAGACCTACTAGATTCATCATCTGCCCAGCCTTTTCCCAACTATGTTGGGGTTTGATCCCAGTCTACCCTGATGTAGCATAGGACTAGACCTGCTAAACTCTAGTAGTTAAAACCAATGGGATAGAGCAACCACCGCTTGGAACGACTAAACCAAGGAGTACAAATTAATTCTGGAGTATACTTTCATGTTAGCTCAAAATGCTAGTGGGTTTTCAGTTAGAATATTTACAGCAGAAGCTAGGTTTATATTTAGCTGTAGACCATAGACTGCCAACACATGTGAAACAAACATACAATAATAAATATTGGTAATACATTTGTGAGATTCGCACAGACCAGGCAAGCATGGCACAAAAGAGAGGTGGCCTGTACTCAGCTTTGCATGAACAAAGGTTGTCAATGATCATGATGATGAATTCCGAAATACCTCTGATAGAGTAGAGGCCTGTGTCCCAGCAGTGGGTGGCTATGCTTATGATAATACCTGGATACAAAATTACTTCAACACCTGACATTACAGTTTTTTGTTTTTAATTTTATTTCTTGGTTTGGGAAATCCATCAAATAACTTCTCCCGCTCTGGATGGAGCAGGAGGGCATGTCAGGCTTGGGCATGTTACCTGCGTTGCATGTGTGCCAGGGGCCACAGTATCTCTTTCGAACAAACCGCATCACTGGCAGGACATTACGGTGTTAGTTTTGGTATTGATGAATAGTTAATATTCTGAAGTACTAGTTCTTCCTTACACAGGGTATTGCTCAAGTTCCTTATGCTTTATTTCTTCCTTAAGAAATGAAACCATTAATAACTTACTGACATTGAATTTTAGAATCATTCAGCACAATAACATCCAAATTAACAAAATACCTATAAAAAGATATCCCACCTTAAACTCATGAGTAGAGCTAAAACTGCCCAAACTGAACCAGAATATTCAACAAGCTAAGTAGTTGATTTCATGGCGATGATATCAATTAGGTTTCATTCTTTCAAGCAAGCGGCAATTATTATTATTTTAATTGAATTAAGTTGTTTGTTTAGGTTTTATTTTGTGTATATTTAGATACCTACCTACAATTTATTAGTGAATAAATGACTATACAAATTACCATTCATCTCAATTAGATAGATAAACAAACCGGAAATATAAACAAAACAATCATGTAATAATAAATCAGTAAGGAAATTTGTAGATAAATACTGTGCCCTTACAAGGATCATGTTAGGAAGGCCCTGAATGTAACATCTGCTTACAAATTTTGTGCAACATAATATTTGAACAAAGTGTTTTTTATTTTATTATCAGACTCTAAGAAAGTGCAACGGACTTGTGTAAAAGTGCAAAATGACGCTATTCTTAGTTATAACGTAATCTACCACGTAAAATATTAAGTTAGAGTTAAATTGCCTACTAGTCTATTATGCTAGATTGTAATAAATTACTAAGAACTTTAGTTCTTACTATAAAGAAAAAAAATTTGAAGAGATTGTGTTTGAAAGAAATAATTTGAAATATTACCTACCAGTGCTATTTTGAAACACTAGGAATATAACATTTAATAATTTATTCTATCTTAACAAAGCTGACATAAAGTTAATGTGTACAAAAAAAATCTCAGCTTGTGAGAGACTGGTGCCTGTGTCTAATAAAGGATTTTGGAAGAACACTTCTTATGCGTAATGGTAGGTAGCAATTTCTATCCCATTCAATAATATTATAGTTGGTTCCGTCCCTTCATAAAGTAGGCTTCGAAAAAGAATTTCCCCAAAAACACTTCTGTTTCGATAAAACAGCTAACTCACTTCTGATCTTTTGTACAAAAGTTTTGATTTAAATGCATTTGCACCTACCTGCGTTTAAAGAGCACCAGTGCGCGAGCCTCTTTACTTTACTTTGGCGTCTTTTGTTCTAAGGAAATCAGGAAAACGGATGATCGAAATCAATGTGTCAAACTTTTTTTGTAGAAAAACTTCTGAGTTTTTACTTCAAGTTTGCAATTTGAAATTTGAAAGCTTTCATAAAGTGTTGCCAGTTGTTGGCTATTAAAATAATACGAATCGCAAGCCAATAAATCAGGAAAATGGACTGGTTGGTATGTTCGCGTACCTATTACTGGTCAGATTACATTACTTGTCAGTTTATTTAATTTGCTAGCGAGGTTCATTAGTTAATTTCCAGTGTTTCACGGCCACCGTGTAGGCGCGGGCTTGCGGAGAGCGAGTAATGGGTAGCTCGCTGTCCGGTAAGGACTAAGCCTGGGTAAACTGCGCGTTGTTCCACGGGTGCCTTATAGAGATGTCAGAACCAATTGGTAGGGTCCGCAGTGACCGATGCCTGCCAGGGGTGCGGGTTGTTCAAAAGAGATACCGTGGCCCCTGGCACACAGGCAACTGGGGGAACACGGGTGGGTTTTAGTCAGTAAAAGTATGACACGCCCTCCTGCTCCATCCAGAGTGGAAGAAGTTATTTGATGATTTCCTACCCTCAAAAAAAAAAAAACTGTTTCCAGTGTTTGCCAGTTTACTTGTCAAATTCGTCGGGCAAAGTACAGCCGGCAGAAATGTCCTCCCGTATTGCGTTGCAATTGCAGGTTGTAGGTTCGAACCCAGACAGGCGCTTTTCTTTGTGCCAATAATTTCATTACCACTGCTCGTAAAACGGTAAAGAAAAACATCGCGAAGAAACTGGCATGTTTATGAACCAAAAATTCGAAGACATGTGGCATCTACCAACCCACACTGGGCTCACGTGGTGCATTACGATCCACTCCCTCTGACCGAGAGCAGGCCTGTGTCCCTGTAGCGGGGACGTTATAGGCTAGCTAAATAAATTATGCTTGATACTATCAAGCATAATTGTTTTAGTAAAAAAACTTAAATCTCAATCTCAATTAGTTTTTTTATCTATCAAGTTAATAGATAAAAAAACTAATTGTGAAAGACACATTCTACGAAATAACGCTGAAACAGATTAAAAAAAAATACTTTAAAAAAAACCGCCGAAAAAACTGAAAAGTAAAAAATAAGTAACCCTGTTTTGTTTAACCTTAATAACGAAGTTCGGAAGTCGCTGACTTTTGGTTCTGGAGTTGTGGTTAAACAAAAAAGGGTTTTTAATTTTTTACTTTTCAGTTTTTTCGGCGGTTAAGTTTTTTGTTAAGTTTTCTTTTTATGTTTGTGGTTACTACATCCTTAATTTGCATTTACTAATTACTACATCCTTAATTTTTGATCACTTTTTGTAATACACAACTCAGTTGAACTCAGCATTAAAAATCTGTGAGTGAACAATCAATCATCCCCTGTTTTCCTACCCTTAGGGTTGGATTTTTTTTAGAAATTTATTTGGGACCAACTTCGGGGTTTATCCTTTCCAATAAAAAAAGAACTATCAAAATCGGACTACTCTGAAAAAGGTATGCGTGGTCATACATTAAAAAAAATATAGGTACGCGTCCCGCGTCTCGCGTCCGTAACCTCCTCCTTTTTTTTCGATTCATCATCATCATCATCATCATATCAGCCGAAAGACGTCCACTGCTGGACATAGGCCTCCCCCAAGCTCCTCCACTTCGACCGGTCTTGTGCTTTTTTCGATTAATTACGAAAAATGGTTTAAATACAGAAAATACCATCAGTCATCATAACTAATTATTTTGGAAATCAGATCAGAGGTCCGCGTAATTTTGTTTTGTTTGCTTCAGTAATATAGCTTTAGAAATTTGCGAATTCTATTTCAAATTGCGATCACCTGGCAACACTTCGATACCTAAGAACACTCAAATTCAAAAAAAAATCGAATTGCTCGTGAGGGTTTTGTTTTCTGTTTTCATAGAAAAGTAAACAAAACAATAAAAACCGCTAACTCTAACCGCTAATAATAAGCAATTATATAGATACTGCTCAGTTCATTCAGTGGCATGTTTTTAATATTCAGTGTTACTTTGTTTAGGAATGATTGGGAGTCTGGTTTGGAGAAAAACTAAGTATCGTGTAAGTAATTATGTGTGCTTTATTTATTACTAGCTTTTGCCCACAGCTCCGCCCGTGTGGATGTCAGTTATCGTGTAAAAAAGTAGCCTAAGTCTTTCTCCTTATCCCAGGCTATATCTCTGCCAAATTTCATGACGATCGGTTCAGCAGTTTAGTCGGGAAAGCGAAAAAGACAGACAGAGTTACTTTCGCATATAGAATATTAGTAGGGATTTACTCCATAGTAATTATATTTTATTAAAACATAATAATTGATACTTATAATTGCCTCAACCAATACCTAGTCTCAATATACTTTTTTACATTATTATTTTCTTTATATTTCAGGTTTGTATTATTCAAATTTTAAATGAAATAATTGCTTGAAAGAAAAGTTGCTTGAATTTTATCAACGCTATGAACTAAGCTTGCTTGCTGGATGGCTTGCTTCACTGGTTGAGAGGTGCCCTAGCTTCAGGTTTGTAATGTTTTGCCTTTTTTAAATTAAAACTTGCTATTCGCTTGAGTTATTTAATAATGCTTGTACCTAAGTGATCGTTTTCAATGTTCATCTTTTTCTTCTTTTGATTAAAATGATCAAGTTGTTTGAAGTCTCCCTATATTCCTGACCTGCCCTAAGTGGCTCTCAACATTACTGACCCTTTTAAGTGTTTCTGATTACCCAACTGAAACCACAGAAATTGGTATTGTGGTTTATAGGTACCTACATATTTTAAGGAATTGTATGCTTTCAAAAAACTTTTTCTATTTAATATAATTTGTACAGGACACTAAGTAAAGGCCCTGATGGCCTTTACTTAGTGTCCTGGATACTATCTTTAAATCTACTCCAGTTTTGTTTTTGTTCCAAAATTAATTTTACTTCTTATCAGCAATATTATTATTCTCGGTAATGTCCAGGGACATAATACAAGTGTTTTTTTTAACACTTCGATGTTTTGCTTATCTTCAAAACAGAGCTGATGACTTATTTAGGGTTTTATCATAATTTTTGGATTGAGTCTTGAAGTTCCATTGTTAAAGCTCATCTTGTTTAATTTTGAGACAGACTTGTTAATCTCAGGAATTTCTTCATGAGTTTGTGTTTTATAGTTTGAGATTTAGTTCTGAAGTTCCACTGTAAAAGCTGACCTTGTATAATAGCAATAACGTGTTTCATTCTTGGAATTACCTCACACTGTCGCCCTGGCGAAAGTATTGGTTTTTGTAAGTTGTATGTCAGTGTTTTTTTTTTTTTTTTGGTTGGGAAATCATCAAATAACTTCTCCCGCTCTGGGTGGAGCAGGAGGGCGTGTCAGACTTTTACTGACTAAAACCCACCCGTGTTCCTTCAGTAGCCCTTAAGCCAGGGGCTGTGGTGTCTCTTTCGAACAAACCTGCACCCCTGGCAGTGCATGTCAGTGTCAGGTTGTATTTTCATCAAAATAAGATTCACAACTGTACCAAATAATTATGTATTTACTGAATTATAATAATTAATTATCAATACAAGTGTCTAAATTAGAATCAGTAGAATCACCCTCAAATGTCACTATTTTATGGAAAATAAGGTGGAGAGAGTTGTATTGTTATTACTGTAAATACATACATTGTTAGGGTTGTGAGTCATATTTTGATTAAAATACAACATGATACTCACCTAGAAATTGCAAAATCATAAGCAAATTTTAATTTCGCTATTGAAGCGCATCTCCGAAAATCTAAAGCTTAATTAATCCAGTTTACAATTTAAAAATATTGGATTGGTAATTATACCGAGATTAAATTTCACCGTCAATATGACTGCTGGCTGCAAATAAAACCGATACTTGCTATTTACTACCGTCACCACAATTACGGTTATAGTTTCAGAGCTGCGGTTATCGACACAAGTGTGTCAAATTATAATATTTATTTATTGTAAGCGTGTGTTGTACGTGATGGACGAGTATTGTGTCGGCCTCATACTTGATTCAGGGCGAGGGTTCGCGCCAATGTAAATTGAATGACATAAAAATAATTAAAGAGGAAATTCATATTTTAGTGTCAGTGTTTTCCGCTGCACAGCTTCGCTTGTTAAAGCCGGTAAATGTTTGACTGTTTATGGCTTTTAATCTGTCAAATCCCGGCTAGTGAGACACAATTCATTTTCTATTGTAATGGGGGCCATGACCTGGATGCGTACCTACCGCGAAGGCTGGTTCGAAGTGGCGCGGGAAAAGAGTTCCTGGAAGGATTTAGGGGAGGCCTTTGCCCAGCAGTGGGACAGTAGGTATAGGCTAATAAAAAAAAATAAAAAAAATGGGGGCCATGCTGTACTTTTTTCTTTTTCTTTTAAAACGTTGCCCCACACTACGAATTTCTCCTGTATTGTGGGTGCGCTTAAACACTGAAACTCACATCCACAAACAGCCAGACCAGGAACAGGTAATTGTAGGTCATACAAATATTTGTTCCGTACGTGAATCGAACCCGTGACACGCAGAGATGGCTTGTGATGACTTTTAAAAACAGCTTGTAGACATGGCTCAGAAGTGAGACCACACCTCTGTTCCATGCCTATGGCGTTTTGCCCTTGATTATGATGGAATCAAACACCTTCTGGAGGGCCTTAATAACGGGTTTTCCGTTGGCCCTCAGGAGTTCGGCCGTACTTCCGTTATCACCCGGAGCCTTGTTGTTTTTAAGCTGCTTCAGAGCCATCCTTATCTCGTACAAGCTGACGTCCGAGATGTCTTGGGTATAGTCTCGGGTCGATCTAGCTCTGGGGTCGTTTGCCGGATTTGTAACGGAGTTAGTTGTTGACGTGTCGTGTGTTGTACAACTGTCCATAGAACCTCTCGATCATTCTCAACAGCTCATGTCAAGTCATCATCATATCCTGTCTCTTCTGTTCCCTGCAGGATCTTCCCATTGTTCTTCAAGATAATTTCGTTTCTTTTTGTATACCTACATCCATCCAAGACTCATGTGCTAAATATAGTTGATGCTACGAAGGCGGTTGCGGGGCGGGGCGGCTGCGCAGCAAATGCGTCGCTAACACGCTGCGGCTGCACAGCGAAGACGTCGCGGACGCGTGGCAAATTCGCAACGTTTTCGTCGCGTGTTTGTAGCAAGTGATAACGTACAATACACTCGATAACAAAATGGATTCCGACGAGGAGATACTACTGTTGGCTTTTTACTTGGGAGACGAAAACGAAAGCAAAAAGAAATGGCGTCCACCCTGCTATTCGTGGCGATCGCGTTGCGCGTCCGCAACGAATTCGCTGCGCATGCGCCGAGTGTTCGTGGCGCGCCCGCTCCGCTGTAAGGGCGCTCGCAATCCGCTAGTATGATATGGCCCTTACTGTTAAGGTGTTACGTAATTACCCCGCAGGAAAAATAAAGGAAGTTTTCATACCTAGTATAGTTGTTCCTTTTTTTGTAAGAAGCAATTGCATTGCTTTGAAATTTCAAAATCACGAATTCTTATTCTGCAGACTTTTTCTCGGAGAGAGATTCGGAAGGTATATTAGTAGAAAGATGATATTTATTGATTTTCCATAGAAACGTATTCGCAACTATTCTCAAAACAAGAAACCGGTCAAGCTGGAGATAGGTAGTTGCAGATATATTTCGTTTTGCTTATCTCCCCGCGCAACTTGTAACTCGTGTGTGTCAATCGTGGAAAACGGGTTATTCTGGTGTCCTGTCCACAGAGCCACAAGCCACATTCAGTACAGCCTAGTTTACATTAATAGGTTATGTGGTTTTGTTCTATTGCAATTTAGAATGTGGAGATTTAGTGAAATAATATGTAGTTTATTAAACTCATAAAGCAAATTCTCCAATATTTTCTGTCATATGTGTATTCTCCAATAGGTCAATATTATTTTGAACAAAAACAAATATCAATACCTTTGCTAACATAATTTATTCTTCCTTCTTACACATTCAAACATTGCATTCACTGTATTTGTCCATGTGTCAAAGTAAGTAGACTGGTTCCTAAAAAGTCTGTGCTAGTTTACTTTGCAAAATGTTTAGTTTACTGACAGATCATTTTTATCATTTGAATTAATTATAATCAAATGCGAGAGGTAAAAAACCGGTTACTTTTGACTTCTTCGTTTTTTTTAAGCGCGAAATAGTTTTGTTTTTGATTTTTGGCCTTTGGCTAACCTACTGGAAAAAGGTTGATGTATTTATAGTTCCGAAAATATTCCATGTTTTCTTGCTTGGTACTTAGGTTGAAATTCGCAAAAAAGGCATTTTTTAGATTATCTATTGCAGCAATTTGTCAGGAAGTTGCTTTTTTTGGCGTTTAAAAAGTGCTGACATAAGCCTAGCTTGAATAAATGACTTAAGTTTTTGATTTTTCATACTTCGCTAATTGTTTTCATTGAAGGCAAAACGGGCATAGTAATGTTAGCAGTAGATAGGTATAAAAAGAAAAACAAGACCGAAGTATCCATAACTTGAGAAAATGATAATTTTAAGATTACTTAACAAAATAATGAACCACTTAATTTAAGTACTTACCTTAATAAGCTTCCGATAGCAGCAGTCCAAAAATAATATCTTTGTATGCTACGATATCCGATATCTACCTATAGAGTAGAGATAGCTTTTTATCTAGGTACAGACTCCAGCTGCACATCAAGCTACTCTAATCTGTCAAATTTATTTGATAGATTTTCAACTTTAAACCGTAAGAATAAGATTCATGTTCAATTGGGAAAATTTGACAGTTTGGGGTAGGTTGACCTGCTGGCGTCTGTACTTTAGAAACCTATTACTTATAAAATAAAATAGAAAGTGTTAGTCACTTTCACATAAAGCATAGAATTTATAGTCGACAAAGTAACAATGACACGAAAATATGGTATTTTGCATATAACATACCTGCTAAAATAATTGAGAGTTTTGCACGTCAATTATTATAATTGTGGTACTACGAGTATTTGCTTGAAAGATCAAACCAAATTGATTTTAACCGATTCTTATTTCGTGAATGGTTTGTATACTGTATAATATGTAATGTACGAGTATGCTTCATGCTGCGCGTACATGAGTCTAAGAATCAATTTTGCAAACTGTCGCTCGCTAGGGCAACCCGCGAAATTGAAATGTAACGTTTTCTTTTGTTTGTAATTATAGGTCAATGTCTGGCTGTAAAGCTGAATTAATTCTGTTGAATGTTTTTTTCATGAACTAGTCATGCAATGGATGATCAATGAAATAGGATTAAATGAACTTTGTAGGTACCTATTGATGAATTTAATGATTATAATTCCGGAAAGCCATATTTGTAACGGTCACTTATCATATTTTAATCGACATACAACCTGGCACTCACCTGCAAATTGCAAAAAAAACCGAAGAAAATTTGAACATTGCGGGCAACCTTATCGCATCCAGTTTATGGTGTTCCAATGCTGCATCAAAGCATTTAGTGAAATCGACATACTATATCTCACAGTGCAACAATTTTCATTGCGTTATTTACATTGTTGTTGAGCAGACACATTTTTCGAACATTTGACAATAAGCAATCTGTTTCAAAATGATTCAGATTATGATTGATCGTGCTTTACGCGATTAGGGTGCCGATTATAGTTAACGTTTGCCATCAGTTTGCATTGTAACTATCTAGTTATAATTAATTGGATCTGTGGAAGATGTAGTGGTTGTTAAGTTTATTGTTATTTACGTTTATTTCGAACTAGCTGGGCCTAGAGACAAAATAAATTTATGTTAGCGTTCCCAAAATGTATGGGGATGACGTTACCTGTGGAAGGGTTTCGTCGTGTTCTTTCCGCAGGTAATTTAATTCCCATACATTTCGGCGTAGCGTTTGGCGTGAACGCTAACAGAAATGTGTTTTGTCTAGGCCTGCTTACCCGACAGACGTTGTCCTGTCTTAAATATGAATATATATTATTATTTTCTTACACAAGAACCGTCTCCTGACAATAACAAACAACTAAAATAAAGGTGGCAAAATTGGTCCAACCGTTCACGTGTGATGCCGTGACCAAGGGAAATATGGACACGTTTTTGTATATTGATAGATATAAGTACCTATATCTACTGTTGGTATTAAAACGTCCCACTGCTTTGCCATTTTTGTCGACATCAACCTTACCATCGCATGGATGGTAAAAGAATCTCGGACTCCAGCCTAGACAGGGCAACGCTCCCTAACTGAACCTCCTCAACATTGTTTTATTAAAGTCTTGCGCATCCTCAGCGCGCAAGCACGATTTGTGTCTGTATTCCCAATAAAGAAGGACAGGAAATCTCATTTTCTTGGGTTAAACTAGAATGTTAAAGACGTCAATAAAACATTCTAGTCGGTTGCAATTAAAACGCACTGTAGTCTTGCCGCCTTTTACCTAGTAAGAGTTTTTGTGACAGATCTTAATCTTAAAGCCTATAAGTTTTTTATATTTATGCAACTGATTAATCACTTATTTTTAAGGATGCATATTTTTTTAGTACTCGTTTATGTATCAAGTATTGGAGAATTGTCGTATGCATCTGTTGCATCACTAAATCTTCACCCAATATATGTTGATATCTCACTTAGGTATTCACGTTTATTCACGGTCATAAACCACACGTGAGTCGCGTGACAAGCCAACATTTTGTAAAGAATGCTGACGCACTCGCAGATATTAGAACATAGATATTACACCTCATCGTCCAGCAACAATCAGAAGGAACTTTTTGAGCGGTCTTATGTTTAAATCTAGTTTGACCATATATTATAATAATTTTATAAGTCAACAAATTAAAATAGGTGCTCATGTATCTGCTTCTTACGGTCCAATGGTCATAGACGTGTGGAAGGCAGCGTGAGAGGCGAGGTGGGTGCAACGTCCTGTGCGCAAGTCGCCGCTGACTGGCATACGTAATGCGCCAACTACTAAGGGTCTGAGCCACTACACAATCAAACGAATAGTTTTACTTTTATCGATATTAAAATTTGTTGATTTTTCGTACACTAATGCGTTTCGGGTTTGATAAAAATAATCTTAAAATATCGAAAACGGCGTAAATTACTATAATCGTCGAACGTGAATAAGACTGGTTTCGAAGTCACCAACTCTCTAACCTAGTGTGTTGGAGTGCAGTGATAAAATTAGAGACCTCCCTTTTTGGTTGGGTGGGGTCAATGACTGCGATTGGCATCATTGGCAGAGCTAACAGTTGATATAAAAGGTTCTTAAATATAAATGAATAAAAAAGCTAATAAAAATCGCTGTAGTTGATTGACCTCTTAATATTATTCTAACGTTTATTACGAAACGTCTGGTTCAAAAACGTCAAAACGCTTAGAGGTATAAACGTTCATAGTAATTCCTAATCCTAAAAGAATTACCGACACCTCTCACAATTCACACTTAGTTTAGATATAAAAGGCTATACAATAGGGCCAAATGAGTATAAATAATAGGTACCTACCTACTCTAGTATGATGCAAATTTAAGGTTCACACGTTCGCTTCATCATTTGCATGGCTATTGAACCGATATTGACAAAAGATGTGTGTCATTCAATCAGTTCATGCCATGTTCTATATGGTAGAATAACGATTCATTGAGGATCGTGCACATACCAAAATAAGTTATTTCAAACGAATCTGTCATCTTTTTAGAAAAGGTGTACAAGTGGTTTAATTCTATTACTTATTGATATTTTTCGTAGTTAATCTATATATAGTTGGTTTACACGACAACGTCACATTGTCTGTCGCCTTTAGTCCTATCAGTACTCTAGCCAATCAACCAGGACCCATCGATTGGTTATTTAGACCTTATTCGTAGTTCCATTGAAAAAATAATTTGATGTGTGTTCTGCACCCCTAATTGCGTAACACTTTCTATCATAATCCGAAGGATTTTGAAGGAAAATCCAATCAATTGACTTATATAAAAACTAGTCTACTTAATAACGTAAATAACGCTAGTTAATTGTTGTTGAATCTAATAATAAGTATTAAGTCAATTGAAAGGCATTGCCATTTGCATGAATTTAAACAGATTTAAACGCTTTTAAATGATTAAATGACAAGGCGTATTATTACGTTAAAGAATTAGTGACACATTATAATAATATTTACAAAATTTTGTGTATCTGTCTATTAGAGTGTTGGTCTCATATGATAGTAATTTTTATACGAAATTGTGATTAATTATTATATATTTTTTATACTGTCTTAATATTTTTGACATATTATTAACTATTCGTGTTTGGCATGAACTTCTCTTAATCTTACCTAGAAATAGACTTTATTTTGTATTTTAATTATGTTATTTGACATTTGATTACCTGTATGCCTTCTGGCAGGACATAGTATGGACAAACATTTCTTTTTGTCTATAACATCTGTGTAACTATCACTCTATGTTCACAAAATTAATAGGCCGCAGTTCCCTACATATCCAAATATTTGTTCACTTATAATTCCCATACATTCTATATTTAAATAATATATATGTACCTACAAAAATTTAAATACGTGTTAAAATCATAACGAAACAATTAGACTTTGTTTTTTAAATAATTTTATTTATCTCAAAGCTCCAAATAAATACTGCGTATGACGTCGAGATTTTCACGGTGTCTTCATCTGTGTATCTATAGACTTATGAAATAAACAAAATGGTGATCCTGGATCCTCCGGACTGTTCCTTGTCAACTTGTTTCAATGTTTTTCGTTGTACCGTCTTGAATCTAAGCGTACAACGCTGCATGGTTAATTTGGCGCGTATCCAACGGGACTAACGTCGCAATCTTGTTTTTTGTTTTGCAAAACAATTTCTGTATGACAATTTCACAAATGTTTACTAACAACGCTCCCCTGTCAATGTCATTCAGAAGCCAATATATCCTTGTAGCACTCTGCTTTGAAAACTATTTACCTATCTACTGTGTGCGTTTGGCGTTCCAACAATTTAGTAATCCAATGCTTCTCAGCCGTGACTACTGAGGATAGGTTTTCAGTGTTCTTATTGATCAGGACTCATTACTTTCATACGTGTACAATAGGCTACCTAAGACTTCCGTTTGTAAGATCTTTTGGCCTTTTTTTTCGCTGGAGAATTGTCGGTATTGGTTGCTTGGCTTCGTACTGGTTTCTTTAGATTTACTTGAATTCCGATTGATCTGTGACTAGGAGAACCATTTGACTCGTTCTTAGGTATGTTATCTTCTCCAATTGGATCTTCTTCATATGTATCTGTTGACAAATCATCAGGTTCACATTTCACGAATTCTACCGCGACTTCTAATAGATTTTCGGCAGAGATATTGGAATTAAGAGCTCTTTTAAATTTTTGGACTTGCTTATGTTTCTGGTATGCAGACAGTTCTAGTAGAAGTGTAACCTCTTCTTTCTTTTGGCAAGCAAACTTGTGCGGGATAACACCTTTTTTCAGTCTAGTTGGTGCAAATCCGAGCGAAGTTTTCGCTCTGAATCTTGGGTTGATTTCCGTATCCGTCTCAACCTGTGCGAAAGATTTTTTTTATTAAAGAAACATTTCAGTAATCATAATAGTAGGTAGGTACCTACTGCGCCCCGAGTTACATCAGTTCCTAACAATAGCTATGTTGTGTAGAACCACCAATAAAATAAAAAAAAACTGCATTGAAATCAAATCACTCATTTGGGAGCTACGATGCCACAGACAAACACAAAGATACACACAGAACGATATTGTCGTCAAACTACACTACATCAAGGATTACAAAAGCTGTTTATCTTATTAAAACGTGCTCAGTAGGTGCCTACTACCAATAATTATTGTCTTTTTGAAATCAAACCGATACTTACGTCAAAATGATCTTCACAGCAGTATAAAGCACTTTTGACTGAAAGAGGAGGTTTATCGTCTCTATTCATTGCTTTACTCCATTTCGTTCTACTTTCTGCGTTTCGCGGAACTTGAAAAAACTGTTTCTTTGGTGTAACAGCTGTTGTACTGTTACATTTAGGCACAATACAATGTTTGTATCTCAGCATTATTATCAATTCGTAATCACACAAGTGAAAAAACAAACAAAATTATCAACCGTATAGACGAGAGCACTGCGATCAACTGCGGACAAGCGGGAGGGAAATGGGGGGCGGGGTATCGGGCCGGCGCGACTGAGGCGCGCGCCGGTGGCCGCGGCAGGCGACGATGGCGACGGATGACGTAATGCCAGTTGCACAGTATATATCTCTTACGCGTATTCGAGTACCTACATCAGTTTAGTTTATTGGTCACAAACGGATTTCAGTAAGCCGTTGAGAGTAAATTGATGTATTATACAATAGAATTTAAAACAACGTTAGTAGGTAGGTACTTAAATTAATTCATTATTGTACTTACTATAAAAATCACTCTTGCAAAAAACAATTGTGTTAAACGCAATAATTATAAGGCTCACCCACTGTTTAACCAGTAGATTACTGATATTTTAAATGAAATTTTAATGTTTAGATGTTTGTTGTACAATCACGCAAAAACGGCCCAAAGGTTTTGGATGAAATTTGGCACACAGGTCGTTTATATCCTGGATTACCATATAGGATAGTTTTCACCCCGGCAGTACGTCCCCGTGGGATAATTTCGACCTCCACGCCAAACGCCGCTTGCAAAAGCTAGACTTTATCTGGTTACAACTCAAACTTATTCATTAACTAAGGTAAATTGCTTCATACTCGTACCTATATGCTTGTAATTTCCCTAAGATAAATAGAACAACAACGTTATACGTACGATCGAAAATCAGCAATTAAGTACTTATCTATTATTTAAACATACATTGCAAGTAATTATGCAAGGCTCAATTTACATTTCCGCGGAATACAATGGAAGCGATTTTTTTTACGAAATTGTTAAATTACTATGAATAATAAATAAAACTTTTTTTTTGTACTTTATACATTTTCAAATTCAAGACATTTGTTGTCATAGTTTATTTAAATTTGAGTATATTAAAGGTACATGTGTGCCAAGCTCAAATATTGCCGCTTTGTTAAGCGCTAACATGTGTTAACAAAATCGTACAAGAGCATGATGCACTTTATATCAATTATTTTTGTGTAACGTGCAAACTCGATACCTAAGCATCTTCCGCAGAATTCTCGCGGGTTATTGAGAATTCCTGCAGCTAGCAGCTCGGGGGAAGGCAACTGTTAAAATTGCGCTTTTGTAGTTAGTTCCCAACTCAAGCAATTAATTAAATTGGAGTTCACCATTTCCCAAAAAGCCCTAAAACTAGAATATTGCGGCTTAAAGTTATTCGGAGAGTTTTTCTAACTAAACAAAGTTCCAGTTTATGTCGAAAAGGAAATTTTTAAAATTTACTATTCCAACCCTTTCCAGCTGTCTGGTAAGGACCAAGCCCGGGTCGATGGCGCGTGGTGTTCCACGCGCGCCTCAAAGAGATGTCAGCACAGACGTGATGGGGCCCGCAAGGGCCGATGCCTGCCAGGGGTGCGGGTTTGTTCGAAAGAGATACCACAGCCCCTGGCATACGGGCTACTGAAGGAACACGGGTGGGTTTTAGTCAGTAAAAGTCTGACACGCCCTCCTGCTCCACCCAGAGTGGGAGAAGTTATTTGATGATTTCCAAGACAAAAAAAACCCTTTCCATGTCATACTAGGTTTAAAATATTGAAATCGCCGAAATTACGAAATAGTGATATAAAACTAAACTCATGAATGAACACCAAATGGAATCAATTCAGTCAATCAATTCATTTGTTTATTCTCTCGTCACAATATTGGTTTCCTTAGAAATTCAAAATGTTTTTAGAAATGTTACATTCCACCATTGTAACAGAGTGGTGCCTGAAGTAGGTTTTATTAAAAAGCCTGTGTTAGAGGTCACCAGGCGGGCCCCCCACAGTAAAAATTTGGTAAGAGTCTTGAAGACGATCTTGTGTGAACGTCGTTAAAGAAACCAAAAAAATTAGACAATAGTGTGGAATTAATGAACGAAATTCCAAATCTATTCTAGGCCGTAGGGACCTAGCTATGATCACGCTATCATTTACAATTAGCTACATAGCGATAAGTATCAAGTAAGTTGGAAAAAATCCTGCACTTTGAGAGCTAACTTGGCGTGCCTGCCAAACTGTTTCAGTTCCACGAAGATAATGTATGGTGGAATTGCTTATAAACTTCTAAATATAAGTCCGCGACAGGCAGCATGATTACATCAACCATTAATGAGGAAGCCATTATAGCCATAAAAAGTTTAAAAAAACATCTAAGATACTTTTTATACAATGCACATTTTTGGTTGTATCTTGTCAAAATTACTTTATTGCTTATGGTATTTAACGTAGATAAACTTTGTTTTGAACACTAAAGTAATTTGGACGAATAGTTTACAAGTTACCACGATAAGAATGACCAGCGGAGCGTTGATGTGGATAGTCCTGTAGTAGCCTGTAAATGCCTGTAGTAGCCTTGGAAAGGACATAAAATATTATGCTACTTTTTATCAACACACCACGCGGGGTAAGCCGCGGGCGGAGGCTAGTACCTAGATATAATAACATATTTAGTGATGACCTATCCTGTACCGAACTAACTTGGTGTATCTGTATATAAGGTGATGGCTTGATGGGTTATCTTATTGATAAACAAACAATAAACATTAGAAAGTTACTGTATTAGAATAAGTAATAGTTTATAGTGTTATTTTCCTCTTTCAAAAATGTTGATAAGGGTTAAAATGTAATCTGTTGATTATCCCTTACCACCCCAAACAATTATTTTCGAAATATTTTAAATGTACAGAAAAAGTTCGTTTACAGATTTATTATATGTATAGAAATATGGTTTCATATAACTTGCCGCATGTATGTGCTAGTGCATAATAAAACTTAAATGTAAGAGCTTCTGCCGGGGTGGAGACCTGCACCCTAATTGCGTAACTCAGGATTCATCATAATCTGTATCGTTTTGAAACTGATTGTTAAACCATTGCTTCATATGTTCGAAAAATGTGTCTGTTCGACAACATAAATAACGCAATGGATATTGTTTAACTGTGAAGACGAAACCAATTATGATCAATCGTGAGTTACGCAATTAGGGTGCTGGTGTCCTGCAATACAGGCCTTACGCCTATCATTTTTTTTTTTTTTAAACGCCTTTCTTAGGCACCAGTCTCCCACAATTTAAAAATTAATATGTTTAGTTTTTAAAATGTATTTCTACCTATACATATATTGTGGCGAGAAATAAATCATTATCTCATGATGCCAAGTAGTGGTAAGATTTGAAACAAAATAGAATAAGCACAGTAAGTTTAATGAACAGTGGTTATTGCGACTGCGCGAAAATATGGTGTGGCGATGCATGATTGGATAGTAAACCACAAATGAATATGAGCGATGAGGCTAGATCCATAAAGGTCAGATCGGCATCGACGGTTTCTAATTGCCTTTGGAGTTCTATGGATATACCACATAAAGTTATTCAGTGCCGTGTTGTGTGTGGTGTAATCTACTAAGTGATAAGTTGAAACTTTTTTCATAGTTCATGTTATTCGGGAGGAGGAGCCTGGGGGAGGCCTATGTCCAGCAGTGGACGTCTTTTGGCTGAAATCACGATGATGATGATGTTATTTGGGTGTCTCATTCAGTAGCAGATTTTTACAAGTAAGTTAAGAAATTATAAGGTCGATTATAATTTAAGATGGTGATTATTACTTTAGAGGAATAAGTAACAATGGTTTTATTCTATGAAAAGACAGTTTGCAACAGTTAACGTTTGTTGTTGCAGTAAACATTTACTGTTGTGTAAATATGCAAGTCTTCTGCATTCCATTAGGGCTGCGAGGTCATACTGCAGCGTTCACTGCTTGTTGAACAACATTAAATTTTTCTGTTCGTTGGTTTACCTCAGTAAGTAAAGCAGTGTCTTTAAAGACAACAACAACAATCGATGGCCAATGACCCAAACTAGTCATTCTTACTTAAGTAAGAATGACTAGTTTGGGTCATTGGCCATCGATTGCTTTGCAACAAGTAGGTAGGTAGTGGCGGTGCTTGGGGAGGCCTGTGTCTAGCAGTGGACGTTTTTCGGCTGGAATTATGTTCATGATATAGTAGGACGACTTACCGTGGCTGACTTGGAAATCTCTAAATAGACTTCGAACCCAAGTCGGCCGGAGCAAAGACAATCTCCACAGATGGGGGTTCACGGACGGCTCAGATCAAGTGCGTATGCGGCACCTCCCCACAGACAATGATTCACCTACCATCCTGCGTCACATGCCCTGTTACTATTGCATTTGACGAGCTTATGACTGCGACAGCGAGCGGAGTTCGCGCAGCTGAACTTTAGGCCAAAGATTTTTTTTTATTTTTTTTGCCATCGATAAGGTAAAAAGAAGTAGGACAACGCACGACACACAGTTCATTGTTGTACGCAGTATGTACAGTAGTCATTACCATCATGTTATTACCTGCGATAGGTTTGCCAGAACACCTACCTTTGTTGCATTTATATAATCACTAGCTTCCGCCCGCGGCTACACCCGCGTGGAAGTCGGAAATTATCCTGCGGAAACGTACTACTGAGATAAAAAGTACCTATCCCATGTGTTAATCTAGGTTATAATCTAAGTATCTGTGTGCCAAATTTCATCCAAATCCATTTAGTAGTTTTTGCGTGAAAGAGTAACAAACATCCATACATCCATACATACAAACTTTCACGTTTATAATATTAGTAAGATAAGAAGTAAGATGGCTAATAGCCAACCCTATACCTGTCGATGGGAGAGATGACTTTCGCAAGGCTTAGCGATGAAAACGTAACGCACGATCGTCACGATTCGTATCATTTTAAATGGTTGTTGTTTTAAAATTAGGTTTTGCAATGGTTGAGGCCGTTTAAGAGCGACCCAGTGAAGTTACGAACTCTTTATCGTTACAGAAATATGCAGTTCAGTTCAATGTTGTAATAAGTACCAGTCGGTAACCTGTGAATAGTGGGCATAAACATTACGCTGTCTTTGCTGTCGTGCAATCGGGTAAAAATATAACGGACTCGGTCTCATCAGCCTTAGTATAGTTTTGAATGAATCATATAATTATACTTTTTTATAAAGTTTAACCAGTGTATAAACTCAAACATATATGAGCTTTTGTACTGTGACGACGCCTTCACCATGACCTTAAACGGAATTTACCACTTCCATTATTAAAATGCATCGATTCCAAAGTTCAGTAAATGGTCTTCCATGACTAATACACGGACGATGTCTGTGGTCATCGCAGATATATCGATTTCCATAGCATCGTGTTGTTTGCGTGTTGATTGCTCATCATCCTTCAAGTTCTTACTGCGATGCTAGCTTATCGGACGTATTTGTTTGAGAATTCAAAGTCTTTTAAAAAGTCAACTTTTTGAAAGCTTGATTTTTATTGGTGGTTTCTGTGGGCACCTGTTCGGTAGGTTGGATTTACGTTGCCTTTAATGACATGTTAAAAATAACAGGAAGTCACCTGTTTATTGTTGTATTTAGATGTTATTCAGTTAATATTTGTCCAAAATATTTGTTCTGTTCTGAGAACGACTAATTTACCTCAAAATAAATTACAAGAATATCTTGGTGTATAAAAGCCTTTCAAAAAAAGACTTGATAATATTGACCTAGAACATTGAGCACAAGTTTGCATAGAGATTTTGACAATAATCAAATAAGTATTAATTGTTCCCAAGCACGAAGAATACTGAAAGTTTAGAAGGCAATAAGTTTTAGGGGTCGTGAGTTCACGCGATCATGTTGCTGGGTAGATCTGCTAATAGAGAAACCTTAAAATCAATTACATCGAAGCGATTTCCAAAACAGATTTTACTGAACATTCGTTACCGACTAGGTATGCCTTAAGGTCCTTGTACTTAAATAGGTCCTTACGTGGGTTAACAGGTAACATACGTTACAGTCTGCGAGATTACATAAAACTACATGTCATTTTGAACATCTTGAGAGACTTTGTTCCGCAAGAATTGGCAGTTTAACATCAAGGAAATCCAATCGAATAGGAAACACAAATGTATCTAACGCCTAACGGTAAGCCTTAAAGGTATCTTGTGTGAATCAAGATACTCATAAATCATATACCGTAAGTAGATGGTTGGCGTCTAAATAAGTACATAGAGTACATGTGTAATGTCACCATTGTTCGCCAAGTGCGAGTCTTTGTCTGTTTTGCTTTATTCTTGAAGATGAAGGTTATTGATTTGTTGAACATGATACACCTGGAGGCTCTTTACACATGTGATAACGTTGTTTATAAAATAAGAAACGTAGGTAACTCGGTAAGATCATGTATAAAAACTTTTGATTGCAACATCTTGATATCCGCTGCAGTCAAGATATATTATTTTCTTTATAAATTGTTTTCATAATAATAACTACCTATACTAACTGAATTAGGTTAGTTCACATTGGATAATGGATGTTTTACCTGTCATAATAATTTGTCGACCTTTTTAATTTTATTCATAATGATTAGCAATAAATTGTCTTAGAACCAAGTATTACTTTGTTAAACTTACGTATGTCTGGTATTCGGCGACTATAGACACTGTCCACTAAGCATCTCCCTCATTAAATACGAAAAGTTGGCAACAAAATTTATAGACAAAGTAATATAGTCGATAATCAAAGTATAGTAGGTGCTATAAACAAATCAGCAATTGTTTTAATTAAGTTCTGCTATCATTGATTTAGAGTCTTCTTAATACAAACTTCTAAAAATATTAAAGATGCAGTTCGCAATGTTATCGTTTTAAAATCTACGTTCGCCGAAAATGAGTCTTAAGACATCTACCTGCTGATAAATCAACCCGACCCTTGCGCTACCAAAAAAGTCCAAAAATACTTCAAAGCAAGATAAGATTCTCAGAATAGTGTCGCAGTTGGATTCATGAAACTGTTTAGCACAAAGAACAAAGTTGTAGGCGTTATTAAAACTCGTGTATTATATGAGGAAAATACATCTTTTAAGAAAATATGCCAGCGCCTTTGTATCACGTCTAAGGGTTAGTATGTATTACAACCAGTGTTAATCATTATGAATGAAAATATAAAATACGTGTTGGAATGTATTGCTGTGTATAACTTAACAATCATTTTACCTAAGTTTTATCACATAATTATGTTACACATTAATAAAGTTAGACTAAAACGAAACTTAGGCTTACCTTTAGTTTTCAAGTCAGGCACTTGTTGCAGTCTTGATATTCAATACAAACTACAGGAATGGGTAGACTAAACAAACAAGAGAAAAGCTACTTTCAATACATTGAGGACTTAAAATCTGGTTCCGCGATACCGCTATGCACTTAAGGAGAAGTTTACGAACGCATACCTTGGCTGTTTCAAAACCGCGCGCACTCTACTGCACTGCTAATGTTTAAAAACTGTCTTGTTCTTCGTTGTGCTTAGAATACAAAATAGTTCGTTTGACGGTGGCGTTCGTTCGATCGTTTTATCGTTGAACCGGTAGGACGGGGCGCGATACCTGCCGCGGACCCGTCGACTAATCGACTGTCTTTGCTATAGGGCACGTGTTTACATGAGATCCATTGGCGTGTGTGCGTGCGAGAAGGCTTCGTTGCGCGTGCGAGTGTGCGGTGTTGCCAGCTTAATAACACTTCCGTCAATTGAGTAGGTAGTAGTATCTCAAATCAAATCAAATCAAATGATTACTAGTTATCAACTAAGCTTTGGGGACGGCTGATGTACAGGTTCTTACTTATGACACACGAATAATGTTCTCTTACCAGTGTGCCTAACGTCACTTTGACATTTATTAATATCTGTCTACACTTCACTATTTTTGGGTACATTTATTGTCCCCTCTACTGGTCGAAGGTTTTAGTTGTACGGCACGGGTTTGGGCGTGGGCTCTTTAATAGTTCTTTCTGAGCCAGCCTGAATCAGTCATTTGAGCCTGGCAGCCTTTTTTAACCGACTTCAAAAAGAAGGAGGTTAGGTATCAATTCGACATGTTTATATATATTTTTTTTATGTATGTTCGGGCATAACTCCGTCGTATATAGACGGATTTGCAAAATTCTTTTTTTGTTCGAAAGGGGTTTACTCCGAAATGGTCCCATTGAAATTTCATATAGATCTGATGATGCGTTTCGGAGACAGACAACGGAACTCTTCAAAAAATTACAGCAAATCAACCGCGAATGTTACTATCGCATAAATATGCATTGTTTTGACGCCAAGGATGATGAAATTTCGAATTGGTATTGGGGTAGGTAACTAAAAAGTGAAAAATAAAAACTTTTTTCAAAAAAATAACAACCGACTTCCAAAAAAACACTACAAAGTGCAAAATAACTTTAATTTCGGAAGGCGGTGACAAATAATTAAAATACACATCCAAAGTCACCGACTTCCGAAATTAAAGTTATTTTGCACTTTGTAGTGTTTTTTTGGAAGTCGGTTGTTATTTTTTTGAAAAAAGTTTTTGTAATTTCGAGCCAAGCTTGGTGTGATGTATTTTGCCTCTTTATCTTAAGCCCCGGAAGGGCCTATGTAGCTATGCGATGACGCAATATTTTAGCCGTTCATTGCACTAAAGCAAACGCCACGGTAGAAACTTGCATAAGTTATCGATTGGTTTGTACCATTTCAGAAAAATTAGTAGACAATATTTTTTTAGCGTTTTAGCCATTCAATAGCCTTTACAGACGCCGATTGGGCAAATGACTTCTCTGTTCTGCCTTTTTTTAGGAAACTCAGGCTCAAGTAGACGGTGCAGTGCAAACCTACCCATCATTATCTTCTACACGTCGTCTCACACAGATACAATCACGTCCTTTACCTTACACAGCTACAGGACAGCAACCCTTTCATTCTTATGTATATTAGTGAAGTTTATATTTTAAAAAATCTGTTCCCTTTTCTTCGTAGGTTCATACTTGCATACCCAGTCCGAGGGTTTGAGGCGTTGCATGCTGAAACACTGGCTATATACCTAGTTCGGCAGTCTCAATTTAGACATAATTGTAAATGATTTTTTGTTAAGCATATTATGGTAATTTAGCTATGACAAAATGTGTAACATTTATTCTAAAAAAAAAAAAACTTCAAATGTATGTATTTCTAGCACATCTACTAGGGGCTTCCGCTGCTGTTCCTTATTATTTTAGTTTTACACAGACCGATTTATCCCGAGGCTCTGCCTTGAGTTTACCTAAGTTCTTGTAACATGGTCAGTAGCGAGTGTCGGCAGGCTATTGAATGTCCAATAGCAGATGCATTTCTTGTTTAGGATATCCACGAACCTGTCTTGTTGAACACAATCACATAGTCGAAGCTAAAACGTAAAAATGTTGTAAATATTCGGGAACTAGGAATATGGAAAATTATCTTTTAAGTCCAGCAGTCTCGGTTTACGCGTATGGCAACATCGATAACTTAGGCAGCGACGTATACAAAACTGGAGGAGCTTTAATAAAGCACTGTGAAGTATCCTTCGGGTTTAGTCTTATTTTCGTTTATAAATAGCCCTCATACTGGTTTGACTTCTTGTGAACACAACAGTGTAATGGTTGGATTTCTCAAAACATTCCACAATGTTAACTTTTATAATTAGGTATCATTTTGAACACTAAACAGGTTTATCTGGTCGTTTCTGATGCCCGTTCGTTGTTCTAAATTGATTAGTCGGCTATATTATTATATATAGGTACCTACGTGTGAATGAACTGGTGAACATGCCTTTCCTGTTTGTCTGTCTGCTGGATTACTGTTACTGGGAAGAACGTTCCCTAGGATGCAAACACATCTTTCACTCTTTCCGTTAAAGTGAAAATTTCAAAGAGTGTAACTACATTGAAATGAACCATTATAAATATTATAATATATATATATATATATATAAGTTCTACTTTCAGAAAAATATATTAGGTGTAATTACGAAACGTTATACCTCTCTAGTCATCTCGGTGCTTCGAACCTTGTCTAAGTTACGTGTCATCTATGACGATCGATCTATAGTAGTGAAGTTAATTGTTTGGAAAAATTAAATGAAAGTCACACATTATAATTTTTAGATTTATTTTATTTTCAATAACATAAAAATGTTATGTTTTTTCATTTTACACATTTCGAAATGAATTTAGTGGGTACCAACCTGATCGCTAAACTTTTCACATAATGTTCAAATGTTAAATATGCTACAGTACAGTTTGGCTTTGCATTAACTTCTGAGTCATGGGTCGCATGTTACCTTATTTAGAATTCTTTTTCACTTATTTCCAAATGCTGCTTATATTTGTACGAGCACAAAATCTACTTCACAGCAGTTCATTATAATATTCAACAAAATATATAATATTGTAATCATTTACTCACTTGGATGAATCATTCGATACGAATTTTGTTTTTTTATAATGTGATATGCTATAAATTTTTTGTGATATTTTCAATTTTTATATAAACAAATTCATTACTTTTAAATTACCTAAAATAGGTACACATGTAAAAAATTACTATTTGGTCACACAAAAATCGTTGCGATGATCCATCCAGCAGCAATATTTACTACAATAAATAGATCTAGCTAACTGGAATTGAAGGTCCCTTAAAATTATGTAATTTATGCTAAAGCTGTGCTCAACTAGACACACAATCAATCAACCACGAACAGACGACAGCAAAAACTTGACAACAATTCGTAAATTATTTCCAACTTGTTTGAATAATTGACCACAGCTTTGTATAATACTAATTTTATTGTTTTTTCGTAATAGTTTGACTAACTCTAAAGAGGCGTCCATATTCATAGCATGAAGTAAAGAAGCGCAAATCATCAATTATATAAGATAGTGAAAGAATTGACAGTTATTACACACAACTCTAAGTGAACGTTATTTTTCTAAGCGCTTTAAAAAATGTTATTAATCGTAAGTTATGTTTGAAAATTTTACATTATCTAAAATGAATTATGGTGTCATGAATTCATGATGGTCATATTTTATGGGAACTTAATTCCATTTAGAAACCAAAACGTGTTGACAATTTGCGCTGCGCGTTACTCTTAATATATAGATACATACAAAATTAAATAAGTTACAACAAGTATAATTGATTTTGCTTGCGCAACATTACTCGAAACATCAAAAATGTTAACCAAACATTTGAAAATATGTGAAATAAGATTTTGTCAATTCGATGCTCACCGCAATTTTTATTTCCTATTTAGTGTATACTTATATACTTTAAAATATTCAACTATTTTAAATAAAATTTATTTTATCAGCACTTCCTTATTATTGCTTCTATGTATATCTGAGGTGGGCAAAACGAAACAAAATTTAGATGAGCACAGATGTAACACATTTTTCTATGTTTATATTGGCGGTTTGCACTTGTAAATAGAGATACGTTTCAGAGCACAAATACAGTACCTATTATCAACCTAAACTTATGTCATAATGTGATTATATTTAAATATTGAAAGAAATTGAAAATGTTCTTGGACCAGACATACAGGCAGACAGAATTTATTGACAAAATAATTATACTTAATTTCAATATAACTCAAGTAAGAGGAACTTTATTTCGTACGAAATCAATGCAATACGAAGGGACTAGTTTAATGATATGAAATTAATGAAATAAATTCAAAATGTTGTGAAATAGTTATAAAAGTTGCAGTTTTTCATACATTTAAGTATGTATTTGAAATAAGAAGAGACTCAACAGCTGAAATGAAGTTGTTAGCTTACTGTACTGGGCTCCAAACGCATAGAGTTGTTTAATAGGTATGGTAATTTTGTATGTACATGTAAAACCATGTGTAGATTTTTTCTTTAATTTAGTAATACTATACTAAACTGGCCGTCATATAAGTATCTGCCATGTTCTTCTCCTATATATAACTAGGTAATATAATATTCTTATCTAGATTCATATTTACAAATAATACAGTTCATTACTATTTATATAGAAATTAAAATATATTTCTATCATTCTTCGATTCACATAACGCAAAATAATTTAACAGAGTTCATTTTTGCACTCACATTTACAATATACTTCTGTAACTAATTTGTTACCATTTATTTGTTGATTTCAAACAACTCATTTAGAATATATCACCCAAAAGCGAGTAGCGTTATACTCACGAATCCTATCATATCTTACCATTTAAAAATGCAGAATATGCGAAAACTTGAAGGAATATGTTTACAGTAAATGGCAATTGAACATTATAGTTCGCTCGCATCCAATAGGAACTATAAGATTCACAATGCCTCCGGACGGGCCGGCCGCGCTCGGTTAGCCTATACGTACAAGGAGCCGCCCGGCCCCGCCCACAGTACACAAAACAACTAGCACAAATAAAATAACTCCTCTTTATTATTTACACCTGGTGAACTATTCACAAATTATGGACACAAATCAAAAAACTCTAATCGATTACAGTTATATTGAATAAGAAGTTGAATTATTAATGAAAATTTGTGTTACAGTTTATGCTAGAGTTTAGAATATTAAAGGAGCTCAGTAGCGCCACCGTGTGTGCGGCGGTGCGAGGAACTATACATGCACAACACCGCAGTGTCTATGGCCGTTTGCCTCCAATACTTTACTTATATACCTAATAAATGTTCTCCAACACCATTGTTTCAACAATCGATGCCTCGGTGTGTCGCTGTGTCCAATACGACAGCGTGATTGGAACTTCTACTAGACGATAACACCTTTACAAGGTGACAGAGATTCTGAAGACATCTACTGTTCGAATGCTCTGCGATATTCAACCCAGCGACACGTGGAGAAGGAACTAAAATCTAATATCACAATATCGGGCTTCTGGCTTCATTGCGAGTTGAACAAACGCCTAGTTTGACTCTCAGACGAATAAATCTCTCAAAGTAACAAGCGAGTTACGTAGACGGTTATAGATGTTAACAAGTATTTTCTCTGCTCAGTAATGAACGGAAGAACCATGAAACGGGCGAATTAGAGTATCTTCTTTTAAGTACAAATCGAGATCTTTAGTTTCCTTTGTAGTTGTGGTTTTAATTGACAATCATATACGTAATCCCGTCTACGTACTTCTCGGCAGGTCACCGTGTGTTCACTCGAACAGTGCCAGGAGGTCGTCGGAGGAAGGCGCACGTGGTGGGTGGCTGCCCGCCGATGACGACGACGACGGCGGCGTCGCTAATAGTTCACCAAGTGCAGGTGCGTCTAAGTACGACAGCAGCTCCATCGGGTCCACACTTGTCTCCGGCAATAACTGGAAATAGAAAATAACAGTCAGGCTTGGCTTGCTTTAACAAGTGTTGAATGCTTCTTAATAATGTTTGCTTGAAAATATTGTATCCTAGCTGAATACAGTTTCTTTGAAGTAAAGTGCATGCGAATACACAACAAGGTACCTAGTATTGCCGATTTAAGCTCATCGTAACTAGTAACTTCAAAAGGCGTTACTGTGATGGCTCTTGTTTCGGTCTAGGATGAGTTAAAATACTCACATTGAGATTATCTGTCCCTTCTCCATCTATGACAGCGGCAGGATCAAAGTTGAGGTCGGCGGGTATGTCGACATCGGTGAGCGAGTGGTGGTCCACGGAGGGCGGGCCCGGCGTGTGCGACGAGCCAGGCGTGTGCGCGCCGCCGCCGCCTGGCGTGTGCGCCGAGCCCGGCGTGTGCGGCGTGTGCGGGGTGTGCGGCATCTGGACAATACGTCGACTTTAAGCTACAAATTCCGGTGTATTGGCAGGTAAGGGAACACTTCAAATTGAGACTTGCTCCTTACTAATAATAGCTGCGTAAAGTCAGTTTAAACATATACATATGTATATTTTTCTGTGTTTACGTTTGCAATAGCACAACCAATATTATAGAAGTGTAGATTTTACTATCGAATTATTCAATATTTGGATGTGCAGACATCCAAGTTATGTTGTGGGCTATCTGCACCCTCATCCCTAGTTGTTAGAGAAATACCAAACATTTCATAAGAAAACAGTTTCTACTAAAACGTTTATCTTGATTTGTGAATCCGCTACAGTGTGATTCGAATATGTTGATACCTGAATATATAGAATACCGTGTAAACTACGGGAAAGTGAGCTTGAAATGAGTTGTCATTTCCTTTTTTTACTAGGAATTGACACTATTGACAGCTCACTACACCTAAATTTTCACTTTGAGGTTTTTACAGAATAGATCGACTGTTTTCGGTTCAAAAATATGTCCGCATATTTACATTTGATAAACATTGTTTACCTGATCGTTAAGGCTCTTCTCCATCGCGTTAAGAGGATCTAATGAGTTGACGCTATCATTCAGATGTGAAAGAGGTCCATTTCCAGCGTACTCGTTACTGCCAGGCCCATTGTTCATACCGAAGTCGTAATTCTGATTGTTCGAACTTGAATTCCTGTTCTGACCGTTTTGGTTGTACGAAGAGATCATTGAGCCGCTGGCGATAGTGTTCATGTCAGGAGGAAGGTATGGCGATAGTGCTTGGTTCATGTCCCAGTTGTTCATTGTAGGCATGTTCATCGAGCCCGGTGATACTGCTTTACTGCGTTTTCCTCCTACACTGCCATCATTGCTATCTTCTTCTTGCTGCAAAAAGTAAGAACAAGTCTTAGAAACATTTTCAATTACGTCAAAGTCTAGCTATCTATAGAAATCAAAAGAAATAAAATGCTCTTCGTTGACAAGCGCATCACTTGAGATCGTTTGGACAGATTTGGTAATTTTTCTTTTAAAATGTTTTTAATCGTCCCACTAAGGTTTTTTAGAGAAAGAAAAACGGAAAATGTTTCCCGGAAAATTGGAAGAGTGGGAAAAACAACTCTTTTTTTCTATGAGATTTTTGCATGAACTATTGTTTGGACAGGACAACGTCTGTTGGGTCAGCTAGTAAATAATAAAAATGCATTAGTCGTGTGACAAATACTCACCTTTATGCCAGTGTTATTAGCGATTTTAGTTGCTTTCCAATTAGCACCACTGTCAATCGTAACTTCGTCTACATCTGAACTGTTCAACGTGTTAAGGATACCCCACATGTATTGGTCAACTTCTAAACCTTCCAACTGTGCTGGTTTACTGTGAAGAAATAATCTTGTTAGATATTTGTCCCATAAAACAAAAATATGATTACGACTGAAATGTCGGGAGTAATACTCACTTGCAGACTGGACACCGCCATGACCCTCGTTCACAGTTCAGTTGTAAATACGACTCTAAATCGAAGCATTGTATGTGTTTGCACTCGTGGCCACGTGCCGGTAGCGTGATCTTCTTAAACGTGATTGGACATTTTAACGATACTTTTAATGCTGTTTGTTCAACGCTGTCCCTATCGTTAGCTGTGTTGGATCCATTGCTACCATTCGTCGGCGTCTGGTTGAAGTTCATCTTGATTTTCGCGATACAGTGGTCTGCTGTTAATAGGCGCTTTCTTAATAGACCTTGTAGCACACTTCGTACGCTCGGTCGGTGAACTAATTGTAAAACAAACAGGTGCGACTGAAAAAAAAGGAGGAACATAAGTTGTGTTATTTCCTGTTGCTGTCTATTAAACATACCTTGACCAAGTTAATAGCATGTATGTGATCTAGGATGTTGGCTGCTTGATGTTTTGGTTTAATCTTGTTTAATATAGAAGACATTTGGAGATACTTACACAGCAGCAGGCTGAGACAGTGATTTGTATCGTATTTCGGCCTGGCTGGCACACTTCTTTCAGGTACAATGGTTTGTGTGATGTTTTGTTCTCTCCTCTATCTATTTGTAATGGAGTTGCGTTGACCGACACTTGAACACTCGCTGGCCAGTTTGTGTTCATCTGCCTATCCTCGTGGTGGAAGCATTTTAATTGCAACTCAAGGTCTGATCTGTGAAAAAATATTTAAGTTAAATTCATTGTCCGCTACGTTCCACTTTTACTTTGATTATGTATTTACTTTACTACAATATTTACCTCCATATTAACGTCGAATGGACCGTGGGTTTTAATTGAAATACATGATTGCTAACTGCTAAATTATGTTCTAATCTAAATGGTGGTAATATAATACCATCTCTTACGGGGAATGTTAACCGGAGCTCGTCATCTGAAAATAATAATCACCGTTAATTGACTTGTCCTTGTTTTATACATATATATATTTCCATAAATATTTTCGAAGTATCCTTACTTTGCATGCCCATTGGTGGTTTGAGCTCGCTGAAGTGGGGTTTCACATCACCATTAGGGCTGATGTAAGGGGGCATACTGCTGGCGGGCGTTAGCGGCGGCGTCGGATTACCAGGAACTGGACTGTGCTGATAGCTCATATTAGTGCGCATGGCGACCTCCTGCGCGAACTGTCCACCGTATTGTCCACCATACTGTGCGTTGGTACTCTGGTGCTGAGGAAACTGGCTTGGTACGCCGCCATTGAAGTATTGCCCCTGGTTTGAGTAAGGTGGCGTTGTTTGCCTCATGGTTCCTCTCATTGCTGCACCGAAGTTACCGCTAGGCCCTAATGGTTGCTGCGGTGGGTATTGCCCCTGAAAACCCGGTCTGCCGCCGTACCCCGCCGGGTACTGAGTCGGCCCAAAGCCGGGCTGCCCAGTCATGTACTGCGTTTTCCTCTGACCCATAAGCATAGTGCCGGACGGATACGGCGTATGTCGCCTTTGGTATCCTGGGCCCATCTTCGCTGAGCTGCTCATTTGTCCAGGCCCCATCTGTGACGGCATCATGTTGGCGTGCATACCCATGTTGGCCATCTGCGCCATGGGGTTCATACCGTTCATAGCAGCATTTCCCATCTGCCCCATGCTGGTCATTCCGTTCATCCCGCCGTTGCCTCCCATACCCATTCCAGTCATAGCCGGATTATGGCTGCGTTGTTGACCGTAGCCGTTCATCGCGCCATATTGAGGATTTCCCATAGTCATGTTGTTTTGCATCTGCAGAATGAAAATAACGACGTCTGTAGAATTGTATACGTGACTGAATTCACGTTTCACTTGTAATAGCTTTTTAAGTCCTTTTGATTAATTGATTAAGATTCAATGGGGTTTGCTTCGAGTTTGTGTATAACTGAAAGTTATGATTTCATTTGAATTTATTCGAAATGTAATAATTTCTTCGTTAAGACGAATAGAAAGATTTTTGGACAATACTTTTTGCAATTTGGATGTACGCGACTTCATCTGCTTAGCCATTTTTCAACTATGTTGGGGTCGGCTTCCAGTCTAGCTGGTTGCAGCTGGATGTATGCAACTTCAGTAGGGATCATGAGAGGGTTTTACCTGCGAGAAAGGCTGCGAGTCCTGCATCGCGGCCGTGGTGGCCGCGGCGACCATTGCGGCGGTGGCGCCGAACTGCGCGTTCTCGCCCCCGCCGCTCATCGCGCCCGAACCGCCGGCGCACCCATAGCCGCTATAACAATGTCAACAAAATCACGTTAACAACTTAACAGCAAATGTTGATTTGCACAACATATTATTACAGATGTTTCTGAAAACATCTTAATAAACATTTTGCTAAAATATTGAAGTTCGTAACCACTCTTTAACAGAAATTATTACTTCTCGTTGAATGGATGAAGTAGATACACGTGTACATATTAAATGTGAAATCGGTCCAGTTAATATTATTTCACTCACGATACGAGCAGTTTCTATTGCAAGCGGCCTTGCAGAATCGAACATTCCACACGTTAACGCTTCGATTATTAATAAACTCAGACTCAATATTCAACCCAAATTCTATCGACGCAAGATCTTTTTTTAATATGCGCCGTGATTTTATTATTTTACTAACAATGAGAGAAAAAATCAATATGGACGTATAGTGACGCGTTGTAACCCCTGTGTTTCTCTCGGGATGTGTTTGATTTTTTGTACGGCGCCGGAGTGGGAGAACATTTCATGTGAACTGCTTTTGGGGCGAATTCCCGAGCCTTCCCGGAGCCCTTTCTAATAATTCCCATTCGACAAATGCACGACAAACACTCGCACGGGCTACCCATTGTTGCGAGCATCTGTAGTGGAGCAACAATATTGGCCCTTTGTGAACGTGTATGAAATTATTTTAATTTACGTGTGTGCGTTTAGTATGTACATAAACAGTAACTGATTACGTACGAAATAAATTGAGTAGTAAAATCTGCCTTTATATAACAATTTTATTCAAAACTTAATTAGTTTGTGAGCTAGGATTACATTGTTATGTCAATTAAGTGTCACCTAAATTGTTTGTATGGTTGTGTATTGTTAATAAATCTTGCCGAAGCGGCAACTCCTAGATACTTTAAGTATTCTCATAAATAGCTTAACAGACACTTAGTAGCGTCGACAACCAATAAACACACGAGTCAACAACGCTCATCTCGACATCATCTCTATTCATCGTCGCTGCAGATGATTTACAAGGGTCCTTCCTTAGGTAAACTCGGCCCGGCCTGCACTTCTTTTTATAGTTTTGTCTGGACCTTTTTCTTTTTGCCGACCGAAATGTGTAGTCAACAAAAAATCTGTGTGTTCTGTATCCTGGTACACTTTTTGTAAAAGTGGTACCACATCCGAATAATCACTTACAGTCTGTTCAAAATATTTGGGTTGTTGAATGCGAACGTTGGTCTCAGGCATTCTTTTGGGACAATTCTTGGAACACCTTTGTTAAATACTTATGTTTCGGCAAATGCGCCTGCACAGACTTGACGACTATTTTTGAAATGGTACTAGGGATCGTAAGACTGGTGATTTCAAGTGATTTGTGCAGAGGATATGACACGATCTATACGTGGGCGCGTTACACCCGTTCTTCGATACATGAAACTTCTAAATAAATCAATATGAATGAGTAGGCAAGCCGCTATTTTGAGAAGCTGGAAGGTGTTTGGCATAGTATTGAGAGATGTGCGAGTAACGCGTAGGTATTTTGATACATAGGCTGCAGTTAATTTTAGATTAGTGCGCAGACGTGTCGGATTCCTGGTTAATTGGCAGTCGAGATAATCGTGTATGGAATCCAACTGCTTAAGAATCATGCTTCTACTTTCAGTTTCGGAACTTTAGTTATATCAGGCATTAGCATTTTATAATGTTATTGTAGCAGTACCAAAATTAACTTTTTTTTTTACTTATCAAGTTTTGTAAACGGATATAACTGGATGTTTAATTATATTTGAAGTGAAGTGTTAAATAAGGCATTAATTGTGAATCTCGTATAGATTACTATCGCTGTAGCGTGAAGCCGTGGCGTGTTCCACCCCTGTGTTTCGACGACAGTTGGTCACCCCCATTTAAATGCCACTTCACATTGTGGCTTGTGCGCACACTAACATAATAAAAAGCGTTAGCATTAAAATTATGGGATCGATGAGGTTTGGTTGTCTTAAATAGCTACCTTTTCGTATGTATAGGTACTGATTAAAATTACTTCTTATCATTAAATACCCCTATCTTTTTATACCTAAATATTTAAATATGATGAAGATACGAAAAATCTTGAAACTGTTTTGTGGCAAAGGAGTTTTTTTAAATATCCGATTATTTTAATAACCTGCAGCACTATCTATCTCATTCTCATCAATTGACGCGGGGTCCCGAGAATGAATCATGCTTCAAGGAGCGGATTCCGGGGGTTTACAAATGGAGCCAAGCGTTCCGGGGTAAATACGGTACAATGAGCGGGGAAGGGTCGGCTACGTCGCCTGGGGTAAGTGGGGCCGGTCACGTCAATATGGGGCTTTATTACGACGACGCTCCTGATAATAATTTGTTTGGCTGCGATGATATTGAACCGAAAGAAATCGCCGATTTAACAGCATAGAATAGATTAACACGTGTATTTATACGAGTATTTAGAACTCTGTAAGTTAAAGTCACTTCGTGACTGAAGTATTATAGAAACATTTAAGGTTTCTATTGAGAATCCGTTCGGGCATGTCGCACGTGGTGTAATGTATGTTGTGTCAGTGCATCCGCCCCCAGACGTCTCGCTCGATTCATACTGACGTTTTTTCCCACGATCACTTACTAACGGTTACAAATCTGTTTATGTTTGATCTCCCTTTTAACATTCTTAACACTTCATGATTTGATATTAATTTAATGAGTAACTTTATTTTAATTTCCCTAACTTCCCTACCCTTGAAGTTAAGTAGACTTCCTGTGTTATGTTCACACAATCTCGCTGCCGGTCCCCACTTTTATTATTATTTACTTATTGGTTTTGTATAAAGGCAGGCTGCCATCAACAATATGTCGTTTGTAAAGGTGACTACTAAACAAAGCCGTTGAGCGGTTCGATTTAACACCTGCTCAGAATTTTATAAACATTGTAATTTAGCCCATAATCTTGAATCAAAAAAGGTGTTTTAAACAATTTTCTATTATTTGTTATTCAGAACAGTAACGGTTGAAAATATCAAAGTAGAAAGTATAAACGTAAAAAAATACTATTGGAATGATTCGTAACTGTTCGATGCTCTCGGTATTGCTAGTTTAAATGTTTTGTTTATTTGTGTTTATTGTAAGCGCTAAAGTGCAGTCACCGCGTGCATTCCCAATATGCGCCTGTGTGAGAGTTTCGTAAATGTGTGCGTGCATCTGCACTAGTGTGAGTGCAATGACGTGCGATTGTGTGAGTGCTGGGTGCCCTAAAGCGTTTGTGCGTGTGAATGGAGGAGCACATTTCATTTATAATTGCAGCGATGCGCGGTCGACAATGTCACACTTGTGTGTACTTTTAAAGTTATGTTTGGTTTATTAGGGGAAACTTAATGCTTGTTGATTAAAAAACGTTGATTTATATTTTAATGCTTTGTCGTATTTAAGGTTTTGTAACAAGACTCCTCAGACAATTTATTACATGAATCGTAAGGTAGTCTTAAGATATTTACGTAGATGGTATATTTTTGATTTTATTGCTTGTTAACTACGATAAGGTGGCACAGGTAAGCCGAGTCACGTTTCAGCGTTTTGTTGAAATGTAAACAAACTTGTTCCGGATAAGATAAAAACAGTAAAGCCAACGAAGTAGTACCTACACAAAGCGTCAAGTTTTGGTAACTGATAACAAATTAGAGACCTGTCTACTCATCATTTTCGATTTGTAATTTAATTGCTAAATAGGAAACAACACAATTCGAGTCTTCAACTTATATCAAAAATACTACGTAGACATTAAAAAAAATCATTTGAAGCGGAAATTCCAATAACATGGAGTATCAACATTATTTCGATTACGATCACTGCCTGCTTTGTGGTTTCTATTATTACTTATATTTTTTTTAGCTTCACTAACTTAAAATTTCACTTTTGGCATACCTAGTTATGCATTGTTATGATTGAGATTTAAACAAATATTTTTGGAGTAAAACATATATTTTCTGACTCACCTAGGGGCGTTGACTCTGTATCCAATGGTCCCTTGCAATGGGTTGTGTTTTCCACTATCGGGAGCTTGTGCTCCCCCGTAGGTGATGATAGAGCCCGCGTACCCGGCCGTACTATTGGAGTGCGCCGTCCTGCCGTTCCAAGGCACCCCCTGAAACACGATGCACCTGGTTTGTTGCGACCCAAAAACATCGACGTCAGCTCGTAACTGACATCTTCACTCGGCAATAATTCCATAATTGCAAAATCTACATTTTTCTCCAATATTGTACTCGTGTCAGTCGCGAGCGTACGGTCGTATTTTCTGTTATCGCGTATCGCGCGTAAATTTCGCTCCAGTCGTTCGTCGAACGTCAACAATTGACGAAACGTTCATCGTTTACCTTTGTGAAAATTTCATCGCCGTCATCAGTCTATTCTGAATCACTACTTGTCCATAATTACTCAAGTCTGATTTTATTTTTATTTTACGGCCATTTTCAATAACTTAACACATTATTTAAATTAGCACTTAATAATCATAACTGATATTATCACGGTAGAAATTTTTCATGTTTCACAAGTTTTCTTGCACATTTTATAAGCTGTCAACGATGAACGCTTCGCGAATTTATTCCGTTTTCGAATCAGCTGAGACAAAATCCAGCGTGTACGTTTTACGACAGGTGGTGTCCTAGCTTTAAACCTTCTACAAGTTTTTATTTTTAATTCGATTTGGCAACTCATCAATCGATTTTTTTTCTTCACATTTTTCTACGTTTGTTTCCAAAAAAAAAATTTTGCAAACTTGTAAAAAATATAAAAACCAGTTCAGAGAGTTTAGGAAAACACTTGTATTTACTTGAATGCCACTTTCACGTAACACTGTTCTTGAATTCACTCCAGAAATATTTAATTCATAATCCAATGTTGACACTTAGAAGAAATCCTTTTTTGGTGATCCACTTCACTGTTTGTCCAAAAATCCAAATAGTCACTTCTCACAACTCATCAAAATCCAAATCCAGGGAGTAATGAGATCAAAACTTGTCACTGTGTTCCAGCATTCGATAGCCAATAAGTTATCGTTCACTCACGAGTCCGACTTTGAAGTCACCGAAACATCATAGACGTGTTGCACGAGTGTCGACACCGACGTCACTGGCTACGACGGCGAACGACCGCGCATTCGACCGTCAAAGGTAACACTGGATGATGGCGATGGCGAGCCGGCGACGGTGAGTGAGAGGTTGCGGCGCGGGGCGCTCCCACCCCGCGCGACGTTGCCAGCTCGCAGCGATAAGTGGCGCACCCCCGCGTCCCCCGCTCGTAAGTCGTCGTCTCGGCACTCGGCGATCGGCCGTGTTCGGGCGCCATCGTCACCATATCGGCTCTCTGCCCCACCCCGCGCGCTCGACGTTTTCACGTAACGGTCCTCAATCGAGCGCGATACTGCCACTGCGATAGTTGCAATGTTCTACCGTCATTGCGATTTCCATGACTGAAGTAGAGCGCCTTCGATAAAAAATATTATGAATGTTTAATTAAAATTTCCTTAAAATATTAGACCTTATTCTGAAAAAAATGATGATATATTTCAATAAATATTTACGCCTTATTCTCAGGTAGATATTATGTATCTCAGTTTTTGCGCAGAGCGGCTCGACGCGCTGCGGCGGTCGGCAAGCGTCTGCGTTGGGGCATAATAATTAGCAACGATAAACAATGGACTCGTCGTCCTCTGGCTGCTACCTGCGCATGACGATAGAGGACGAGTGACTTGTCCTGTGATGTCCTTGCGGTGTGCCGCCTTGGAGCTGCACGCATTTCGCACACATCTTAAATGATGATTAGTCTAATTGCTGATTGATGTATTATGACAGTCCATCTTTGGACACTTTAGAAAGAGAACATTTTATATCTCAAAAATATGTTGAATAATGCCCTTTTAAATGATTACTGAAGAACCTAAGTACCCCTTTTCAATATCGGTAATATATCATTACTCCTTCTAAGTTTGATTGTCACATACCTACCTACAAGAAAAAAAAATGTTGACACGTTTTGTGAAGATGAACATTGTTCGTTGTCATTTATTTTACCTAATAGGTATAACTAATTGTGTGATGATAAAAAACAAACCTGAAAATTAAGAATTAAACAAATATAATCAATGTTAGGTACCTACACACAATTTGAATTGTTTTTGTACCCGTAAATTATAATTTTCCATGAGACCTACTGCTTCCGTGTCTGACAAATAAGTATGTTTTCCTCATGCTAAAATATTTTATCATGATTTGAACGATAGTGTGAAAAATGTTAGGGCAAAATCAACATTTGTAAAATGGTTTACATTAGTTTTGTGCGGCACGGCACGCACATCGCCTGCGCCGACTGGAAAGTCGGGAAAGCGAACGTAGAGCAGCGCGCGCGACGCGTCTCGTCCGCGTTCCGATGCGCCCGCGCCGCCCTCTACTCCATTCATAAAAATAATTAACCACCTATCCGCTCAACGGGCTCTAAATATAAATGTTGTATAAATTTAGCCATTTTTACATTTTATTTCGTAGTTAAGACAACACTGAGAAATAAAATCCATTTTCTATGAGTAGTTTTCTTATGCTTCGTAAAAAAACTTGTTCTAAATTGATTTAAGGTTCAATAGGTAGATATCATGTAATGCATGTTAATTATTATTTTTCGCATAGATATAGGTAGACCGAGCGGCGCAGTCAGAGCCGGGCTCAGTAACCAATACCTAGTAAAGTAACTCAATTAATCAATTAGGTATATAAAATAATTAAAACGAGAATGATTGAACCACAGGCTCTGTTTAGTTACATCAATCTTGCGAACACTAGCGCACTATCTTTTACGGAGGCTCCGAAGTAACTTTCGTCGTCTCTCCCTATATGGCACTTTGCAGGAGACAATTACAAAGTTTAAATTACAAATTAGTTTCAAATATGTAGGTACTAGTGTGGCTTGTAGACTATAGATTACTTGAACTTACCGACTAGGAAAGTCTCTCTTCATCTATTTTTACTACCTACTTGTTTCAGATTTGGACACTTATTTGGATAGTTTTGCTGTTGTATTCATCATTACATCCAAAATTGTCGTATCAGATTTGACTTAATGTGTAGTACACATTATCTTGTACCCACACAAGTTATCAAGCTACCCCAATCTGTCAAATTTCTTATATAGTTTTTCAACTTTATGACAAAGGAATAAGGTTTATGTTCAATTGGGAAAATTTGACAGTTTGGGATAGCTTGACCTGCTGGCGACTGTACAAGATTTAAAAAAAATATGGTATGATTAGGATCAGAATAATTTTGAGCCAAATTAACCCATAGTTTGGCTCGAAATCATTCTGATCCTGCCACAAAATTTAATGGAAAATTTCGATTATTTAAAATTCCTGAAACCAGAAAATTCAAACCTTACAGTGGCGATTAGTACGTGTTTAGTTACCTTTCTTCCGCAGAGCGTTATCAATACAGATAAAGTTCGTGACGTAGGACAAAACTGATAAGAAACATATTCCATAACACACGTAGCATTCATACTTACCTACGTACTGATATTATTGTTATAGATATTCTCGTTTTTTGGTGCTACGTGACTTAAAAAAGCGAAGGTCAATCTGAAAGTATTGGAGGAATCTAATCAGTGTAGATCTATACAATTTGTAACTTAATACACAAATATAAATTATTACGAAGGTATTTTGATTGTAAAAAAATTACATTAGCAAGAAAGGTTTCGTTACCTATTTATATTCTCTCAACCTTGGGCGGGCGGCCGAAATTCTTTGCATGCCTATTTATTTGCCTATTCTTCATTTGGCTTACGTTACTTAATATATTTAACTTAAACATTAAACTTAATTAGTATACGCAGATTTTATGAATTTTATCTGGGATCATCATTGATACTTTTGGTGGGTGAAATCGCCCCGTGGGCGGTGAATGAGAACTCGAAGTACATTCGAGGGACGTATGTACATTGGGGGTGTAAGTAACAAACGCGAAAGGGCAACCCGAAGGCGGGAAACCATTTAATTGTAAATCCTTATTATTTATTTGTCAGAATTAAAATGTCGAAATGTAGATTCTTATTTAGGAAAAATTAATAAGATATTTATATTTACACTAGCTTCCGCCCGCGGCTTCGCCCGCGTGGAAGTTGGAAATTATCCCACGGGAACGTATTACTGGGATAAAAGTATCCTATGTGTTAATCTAGTTTATAATCTATCTGTGTCCCAAATTTCATCCAAATCCATTCAGTAGGTGCGGGTTTTTCGAAAGCGATACCGCCGCCCCTGGCACACAGGCTACTGAGGGAACACGGGTGGGTTTTAGTCAGTAACCCCCTTATTCATAAACGTTGCTTAAAGTTAAATAGTGATTAGCGTCTGTTTAACCATACATTTTTGACGTTTAAACATCATTTAACTTTAATCATCGTTTATGAATATGGCCCTAAAAGTCTGACACGCCCTCCTGTTGCACCCTGAGCGGGAGAACTTATTTGATGATTTCCCAACCAAAAAAAAAAGAAAAAAATACATTCAGTAGTTTTTGCGTGAAAGAGTAAAAAACATCCATACGTACAAACTTTCGCGTTTATAATATTGGTAAGGATAGTAAGGATTATGAATTGGCATGGCAATCCACAAATGACAGCCGTTGGTTCCGGCTGTCATTTGTGGATCTTTGACAGTCGTTACGGGTCGTCAGAAGCCCGAAAGCATGATAACCAGTCTTACCAAGGGGTATTGTATTACCCAGTAACTGGGTTGTGGAGGTCAGATAGGCAGTCGCTCCATGTAAAATACTGGTATTCAGCTGCATCCGGTTAGACTGGAAGCCGACCCCAACATATGATGATGATGAGTAAGGATTATGAATGTAACTATGGGCGGTTATTTCGGTACTCGTAAAAAAATAAGATTACCTACTTAATTCTTTTAATCATTATATCATATCGGCAACTGTTATATATATCTCGGGTTTTCCAAAATTATTATCATTGTAGCATCGTTTGTATCGCAGCCATTACTTCTGGAACTAAACGACATAGAAAGAGAACGACTAAGATAATGTGGCATTTACATGCTACGCGTGTTGTTTATTTACAACATACTGATTATTGTTTATGTTTAATTGGCTCGAGGATCAATTCAGACGTTTTCGCTTTCCAATTTATATGTATTTCGTAAGTAGATAAAAATCACGCACGTACAAGCATCGCTTAAAGTACATACTTAGTATTTATAAACAATGAATTTATGGCGTATGAGAAACTAGTAAACAAATAAAATTGTTATTGAACCGGTCGTAAATATCTAAGACCTAGAATTCGAGATCATATAATTTTTCGAAATAAAATAACAAAATAATATGTGGAAGGAACACAGCTCCACATAAAATAAAAATGAAAACAAGAACTTTATTTGATTATTTATAATGATTACTAGTGCCGTCATCGAGTAGATGATGTAGAAGTGTAGTAGGTAGGTAGTTTAAATAACATACTATCTAAGATACAGAAGAGGTCACGTGCGAGCATGCAATTCCACTCGGTAATACAACAATAGCTCATCATCAAAGCGTTGAAAGCGGAGAATTAAAAAATCAGTTTTTCCTCATATGTTGACAACAGTTATAAATCACAGTCGCCGTGTTTATTTTATGATCCAGCTATTATCGTCAACTCGGCGGTTTTGCAACGTGGCCGCTGCGCCTCGAAGCTGAAACGCGTGTGTAGGGTTGTCGGATTACCAACACATCCGCTTGTTTCAAACAACCCGCCAAATTATCATGATAATGCTCAATCGTTTAAAAGTACCAAGCGTGTTTATTTTTTGTTATAGTTTTGGCTTCTTTGGCCATCCCTGTCTCCAAGTTTATTTTAAATCAGCTTTACACGTAAATCTATGCCATCCCTACGTTCGTAGAAGTCGTAAAAAACAGATATATTATATTTGTACATGCATCAGCTATTTCTGTATCGCTCTGTACTTCCATTCCTGTGGTGTTTCGCAGCCGCATCTTATAGTATTTAATTTTGTGCAGCAATTTTAGTCTTACTCATAACGAAAGGAAGACCCAACGCCAAAGGATAGGTCCTGAGTCCTGACTAAAGTACCATTTTTTATTTATAACTTAAAATCAAATATTACCTTCCTTTATTTCCATGTCATGTCAATAATATCGAACGTTTAGAAATGAATAATTAGTACGCATGATTTTTAGGCAGGGATTGTACCTTATCGCAAGTGAGGACAGTGACAATGATAACGATTACACACGTTATTATTAAAGTATTGTCACGATATGTTGCAATTGTTTTTGTTGAAGTTTGATTTTTAAGACTTAATTTGTATCTGTATGATTTAAATTAAGTCCTACATTAGTAGTTATTGGAATAGTTAATAGTTTTAAGTTAAAACAATTTCTTCAATGAACAACAACAGGCAAAGCATGGGTCCCTGTTAAACCCTTTTGAATGTCCCCATATATACCATTCGTTCTGGCTTTATGTGTAGGATTTCTAGGTGGAAATGTCATTGTTGCTAGTATCTTACATTTTCGGTTATTTGATACCTACAATGTTTGCACCTTAACCACCTCCAGTCGTTTTAATTTTTGTATCTATTAAACATAACCATACGCTTTAGTAGGATCTGTTTATGATGTTCCTAATTCTAAAATAAATTATATATTATTCAAAATTCTTCGAAACATCAAATCGTTCAGAAAACAACATTACATAAGGCAATATTGTTCTAACTGCAGCAGTATGCTAATCACACGTTGAACTTGTTCTTAGAGTTTTAGAATGCTTATGGGGAAAGAGGCCTTATTTTTTTTTAAATAAAATTTCAAACATTTGATCATAGTCTCCTTACCAGGAATAAACCCCAATCTTGGTGTACCTCGCACTCGCCTCCACACAGTAGAGAATTCGTTCATGTTTCAATGTATATACGCTTTTACAACAAATTTCCTATTGACGACGAAAAACAAACTTGTAAAAAAGGCGCTATAACATTTCTGATTATTTCTGTAATTTTTCTTTCTCAGTTAGTTTTACTTTATGCGGCCTACCCAAATGTCCTTCTTTGGTATCGTTCGTCAAGCCGACAGCATCGTCCTGAGTTGAGCTACACGACTAATGACAGATTCAAGCACTGACTGAACATATCCACTCGAAAGTTTGGTTCTTTTCTCGAAATACCATTTCTGACATCCTACATGGGTTCACATGATCTCACCAAGATAATGTCTGAACTGTGACCTCTGAGTTTGTTTTGCCATTTCTTCTCAGGGGTAGTCAGATAGGAAATGTCGACTCCATCTTGCATATTTTTTTTTAATGTGACTTGTAGAAGTGATTCCGATATACCTACTATTTACGGAATAAAAAAGTCATTACATTTCATTTCTATTGTTGAAATTTTACTATGGTAGCAAATCTCTAATCATTTGTAAATATAATGGAATGAGACTGCTAAAGATATTTCTATTTTTGGACACAAAAATGACTTTGGTCCTCTCAGGTCTTTTCTTGATAGTCATTACGACGTTTTTTTTAGTGGTAGTTGTCTTTTTTATTGATGAGCTTTTATATTTCAAATTAAGTCGATCGATGTTCTGTGGTTTCAAGTATTTGCGTCCATCTTTCTTTGAATGACTCGGCGTTTATTCTATACCTACCCTTTTCTCCTCATCTCTGTTATTAATAGTTGCTTAAGTTTGTAATTAATTAATTTTTACTTTATTCGTAATACCTTCTTCTGTTTTGGAGTAAGTTAAGATACAGATAATTATGTTGCGTCAATTTAGTAGGTGTTATGAAATGGCCTATATTAGAGAACTGAATATATTAATAGAGGTGGCCAAAAATGTGCTGCTGGATCATGATTGGAATTGGAATAGTAAACTTAAGTGGCCATTTATAATAAATAATATTTTTATTAACAGTAAGGTTTTTTTTTCATAAAATAGTCCTATCAAATACTAAAACATCAGTTTGAAAATTCCGCGTATATACGTGAATTTACACGTTTATTCATACACATTAAAATTGTTACGCCTTGCAATAGCCAACATTGATGATTATGTGTTTCAGTTAGAACTTGTGGAAGTTATAGTTCGCGGACAAATTCATAACGGAACTTGCGCTCGGTTTACTTATCACTAGGCTTCAGACGCAGTTTGGGTTCATGTAAGCATGTCTAGTTTGCAATGGACTGTAACTAGGAATAAATACGATTAATTAGTGTTAAATAAAATATTAATATTAATTTGAAATATTATGTATTAGCTATATTAATGATTTGATTTTCTTTAAGTAGCTGCGCTACTGTTTAAATGTATTTTAATTTACAGAAAATATGATTAAGTGTGATGGAAAGTGAATGTTTCATTGGGTATTAACTCATTATCTAACTAGAATGTATGAATAGTAGGAAATCGCTAGTTCGTTATTCTTTGCAATTATGCTTTGTGTTACTATTTACTACTCGTGCATCAGCGAAAGTGCTGATAATTTTATTCCATATTTTAGTTATATTTATTTGTGCTCATATTTAATTGCCTCCTATAAAAAATCTGCCAAATATTTTATTTTGAAGTCAATGTAATGATCATTGAGCTGCTTAAAGGGTATTTAAAGTAGGAAAAGGTCCAACGTAATGACATAGTCAAATAGTTAGAACGTTCGCAAGTGGCACATAACGCGGTGTAGCAAGCAGGCGTATCGGCTGCAAGTTACATGCATTTAGGGTTACCATGACAACCACTGAAGATCAGAAAGTCTGGGTCTTATTTAATTTATCTGACAATGCAACATTTTTGTCTAAGAATGAAAATTTCCCGTTGTGTAAAAGTTGGAGCAGAAATCTTTTGATAATATTTAGTAAGAAATCATGCATGCAGCCTTTTGATTAATATGAATATCTTGTTTTTATTTCAGGCACTCACTTACTTTTTTAAATATATTTTTTCCGATACCTACTGAGTTACTACTTCCAAATGCAAGCTACGTATCAGATTTACTCATATTATCATAGGAATATTAAAGTGTTCTACTGCACCATATTAATATGTCTTTTAGCAGTTATTAGCTCCGGATTGTTGTCTTAGGCTACGATTTCTGACATGAAAGTCGGAATTTCGAGTGTGGTGACCCTACTTTTGCCTCGGCGAAAACCTGTTCTGCACTTCGGGAAATATGTCGCCGATCACGCGTCCCCACCGGCTTGTTCGCTCTTCGTAATACTAATACGCATTTTTTTCGCGTTATTAATGTAAACTATTATTTATATGATATTAAGGATCAAGATTTTGCAGGGGTTTAGTTTTCCTCGTTCGTCTTGTCTATGGTTGTTTTTCGATGTAACTGGTGGTTTTTAGTTGGCGTAAGAAAAGTGGAGCATGTCAAATTCATTTTCACTCTTGTTTCAGCGCTCGCATGATAAAGTTTTTCTTCGTGACTTTGCTCACACTTCTGTCTTTATATCGTTGCTTTAGGAATTAAAAGTTCAAAAACTCGAACAGTCGCAATTTCCTTATAGTGTGTTATACAAAACTTTATACTATAGATATGAATGTTATTAACACTTGGTATTCTTGTCTAGCTCTTGCCCCGCTCTCTCTCTTCATTTGTGCCGCACAATGTGTCGAGTTAGACATAACGCGTGTCTATATTTATTATTTACAGGCGAGCGATGATTTCCATTCTTCGCGCTTGATGTCGCGGCTACGAGACGAGAAAGCCACACAACATGAAAATATCACATTCTTCGCTCTACAAATGAGTACATTCTAAAAAAATCACATTGTTTATTATTATCTACGCCGTTTTGCTTGACCTATGCTTTTGACACTCAATTTCCTTTTTCATCATTATTATGCTTCTTTAGTATTTTTCTCACAAAAGTAACAAGATATTATTCGTCTCTTAGAATTTGCCCTTGACGTACCTGCTTATGTCAACGTCGTAAACATCAGTTTATTAATTGTCTTGTTATGTACGTCAATTGTGTTTATTGTACCTACAACGGCTAAATTGTGAGACGTGTACCTACTGGACACAAAATGACTCTAACTTAAAGACAACGCGGTGACGAAACGAATTCATACGCCGTTGTAATTTTAATTAAGCTTTACAATAATTAACAAGAGCGGAGGTAATGAAACAATGATGCGCGTGAGATGGAGTGTTTTACGAAAATAAAGGCAACAGAACGGGCACAATGACTCAGATGGAATTCAGCTTTGCCCGCCATACTGAGCTTCGTCGGAATCAGAAATACAATCCTAATTATAATCGCACGCATCCGTCCAGCACCTCAATCGGTCGCTAACGTTCCGACTAAACCGCACCGTGCTCCTGGACGCACTCATCTCTGTGGATTGTATGCAATGAACGTTTAATAATTATTTTCGTAATACACGTCACGTAAAGTTCAAGCGTCGGCAACACTGCGAGGAGCCGCACCGTGCCGCGCCGCACTCGCTTTAATAAGCTCGGAGAATAAACACGCTATTGATATCTTGTTAATTCTTATAATAGCTCCACATTATTGTTGACTTAGTACATTAGTGGCGAGTAGTTACAACGTTATTAGCGACTTGCCATCCGCGATTATAATGAACTAAGTGATTCGCTATTTAATGTAGACCTTCACCTATTTATTTATATCTGACAAGGTTATATTAAAAATTATGTCGTTCAAATAGTCTAGCCTAATGCATGAACCGCCGATTTTTATAAGTGATTTCTACCCGTCCGATTCGAAGACATTCGTTTAGAATAAATAGGTGCGTCATCTGCACATCATCAGTTGTTTATTGTGATCGTTTATTTATATCTAATATTTTTACGTTCGTTTAAACGATACATTTTATAAATACGGTGCGAGTATTAGCCGACGGAGTGGTTCATAATAACGTATGTGTACATAGGAGCAACATTGCCGCATTGCGGTGAGCCGCCCATATGTCGACATATCACTTCTGCCCTTTACTGGAGTGTGCCATACTCAAATACCTTTTAGATCGGACCGCGCGAGATTACTAACTTTTTCTTTAGTCACAATCTGTATGACCATGTTTGATCACCGTTTGATGTGTGCTCTGCATATTTATGAATAAAAAATGGTTTTAATTAACCCGTAATAAGGCCAATTTTTCGTATAGATATTTGTAAAGTGTAGGTAAAGATTGCAAAGGGGTACAAATCGCGATGTTATCCTTTGTGTCAAATATTTTAGTAGAATTATAGTTTCTTAAATATCAAAATAATAACGGAGTCGGCTCATTATCAACTGAATAGTAAAGAAGTGCTTATCGAGAACTCGTTTCCGGGTCAGGTAGTTTTGTTCCACACAATGATTTTGAGCACTTTGGCGTTAACTGAATAATAAAACGCGTTAAGGAATAATAAAATATGTATAAAGTTTTTAGTTGTTTAGTTTCACGCCTCAGACGCCATGTATCGGGTGTGTAATACATTAGTCGGGCGTTGATTTACACGGCTACATATCGTGGGCGCGTCTATTCATAGTACTAATGTACTATATTTAGTAGCGATTCCCTATTATTTCTCGCGACTGACTCAGTATGTGAGTTGTTCCGCTTTCAAAAATGGGTTTTAAATTAACATGCGGTTCTTTATTGAATTTTCCTTATTACGCAATACCAATAACCTGAGACTCTACCCTATCTACTCAGCGTTTGAATCTGCTAATTAGGTCACAAAAAGTAACGTTAGGCAAAATGTTGAATTTGCAACATAAAATAATAGAACCAGTGTTTTCTATCAAATTCCATTTCAAAGTTTAGGGCAATACAAAACTTAACCATATTAGAATCATTATGTAAGTATCAACTTATGTACTTTACTTAGACTTAACGCATAGACTTGTAGTTTCAAGGTCGGTGGGTCTATGTAAATAGCAAATAAGCGCATGTGGAGAGGCGCCGATGCAGGTAGAGGCAGCAGCGGCGCGTCGGCTGCGTTTGCGCACATCTGCCGGAGCGCGCGAGTGGCGCGGCGAGGCGCGTGCCGGCCGCGCCTAGCACCCGTCCTGCCGGCACGTAAGCCACGAGCGACATACCGACACATGTCGATGTGATCATATTTTATTATGTGGGTATAGCAATTAATCCGATATATCAATGTTTTGGCTGTGGCAATTTAACATTGAAACTCGGTTGGAACAGTAGTTAGTTAAAAGCCAAAGCATTATGTAGACATAAATACCAAGGCTTAAATCCAGTAAGTTCTTTATTGTGTGTGTTTTCTGTGTGTGTCTATTCTAACACAGTAAAATGATAGATTACTAGCATACATAGTGTCCTCTCCGTAAAACTGCGTGTAAACAACTGGTACATCGTACATTTATCATTAACACCTTACGTATCATAATTAATCTATGTGCCACCACTTATTATGATGATGGTGTGACCGATGTGTTTACTATTTAATCTTGTACGTAGCTGTGAATTATTTTATTTAAATAGTCCTGCGAATGTTACAGAATAGATAAAGAACAAGAAGTAATTACCTAATACTGTAATAGATGACTTGACATCGACTGCAAGACTGAAATCGCTTTCGCTGATGAAATACACCGCTCGCTGTGGGTTGGCAGCGCGGCTAATTATAATCTACTAAACATCATCGAGTGCTTGTAACTTAGGGTCGCACCTTGTGTATGTATTTTTAAATACATTTTTCTAGTCTCACTTTCTTAACGTATGCACCGATTTTGAAAATGTAATTAAAAGAAGTACTACGTAAAAAACTTGCAATGAATGCGATCTGCTCTTGTCACAACAGCGTGCTGAATTGGCGCGAGCTTAATATTTATAAATAATTTGATATTAACATACATAGGTACTATATTTATTAATAAAGGTATACATAGGTGTTTGAACAGCCCTAAACCGGTGGACGGAGGCGGGCGTGCAGTGCGGCGCGGCGCGGCGGGCGGTGCGTGCGACCCGATCACCACATCGCACCTTGTTGAAGACTGCACGATGCGTGGCGCGGCGTATTAGCAACGGCATTAGCATTATTTATTTATTGATTTATACACCCTCGCGGTCCACATCAAGTTATGATTATGTTACGTCTGCTGTTTCAATCAGCACGCGCTAAACTTTTACTAATTGCTCCACGTTGACAACATGATAAAGATCTTGTTATTTAAATGCGTGAATATTAAACAAAGTCATGTGTCATAATAATTAATCTGCCTACTCGTGCTCTATTTCCAATTATCTTGGGTTGATGCCAGCTATTCTAAATACCATACGTGGTCTCGTTCAAATTTGTCTATAACAATAACGAAGAAATTCTCATGAAATAGAAAGGTAATCAAATTCGTGGCAAATTGCATGTATTCGAATGGCTCCGTTGCTGAGACTCGCGAGTCCATTGTTCAGTCCGTAGCGTGAAAATCAAACTTCCGTACTGCTATTAAAGATATTACAAACATTTGTAAATATCTATTGTAGTCTGTTTGATTTTCAACAGATAGGTAGTACCCTACGTTAGTTGCTAGAGTATTTTTAGTGTTACACTCGCGATTGTTATTGATGTAGACAGGTATGCCACCTACACTGTTTTGCCAAAAATACAAGGCACGTGATAAATCTAAAGCACAATCGCTGCTTCTAATAAATGACGTCAAAGCTAAAGCACACTAAAATAATTATGTCGGTTTGGTCAAATCGACGCGGGCGCACGGCGCGACGTTTGGACGGTAGAGATTATCCAGCATCGACTGAGCGCGATTTTTTAATCTGTCGCGCGTTTCCTTGTAAATCTTAATTCGTATGTTCCGTTACAGTAATTCCAGCGTGAGGGCATGGACGTACATTTTTTTCTCTGGAAACGTATCACCTTGTCGTCGGGTAGCCGGTTACTTACCTACAATTAAAAAGCGAAAAGAGCGCGGATTCCGAGGCGAATTTCGAGAAATATCGACGGGGTCAACGAACCATGTCGACGCATCGTGGCCGCGTCTCCTCACTTGATTTTTTTTACATTTTGGTATTATACGGACAATTTAGGATGAAGTTTTATTGACGTGCTTTACTTTACTTAACTCTTTTAAATTACCAGTCAAAACACAAGTTATTCTATGAATAATGAATCCCTGTTTTTTCAACTATTATTACTATTCTCTATTTAGGAACTGTCAACCTACTGCGATCAGTGTTTCACTACGTATTATTATACATCCGCAAAATAAAATCTTTCGCCTTCTACAAGGCTTCAGGCATATTAACTTTTATAAGTAGTCTAACGATCCTACTTTTTGTTAAAGTGCGCAGACGCTCGTGATTCAGAGTCATCAATTTGGAAACAAAAACGCTACTAATTGTGCAGGTATCGACCGGCAGCCTTTGAAGGGTTAAACGTACACCAAATATTAGGCCGGATCTTTTCGATCTGGCCGGTTTTAACTTGGAGATATGTATTTTTTGCGCGCGTCTCGGAGTAAGCCGTGATCGATTCTCAGTAGCGGGATGAGACCCGTACTCGTCGAAAATATATTACCAATTCGCAGATCGCTTTGTTATTTTAGACTCGTTGTTTAAATTGGTGATGCATATTATTCGGTTACGAGCTCTCGAAATCGGTATCAAGTTCAAATTAGGAAGTCATCATAATGATTTATGTCATTTCACAATTTTTGTTTTTCATATTGTTGGAACAACATATTTAAGAGACTAAATGCTGTGTCTCTAGTCAACACTATCTGAATGTCCCTATATTTTATTGCATGAACCATAATACAAAATTTTATTTCGTGCAATTTATTTTGTAAACAATTCCAAGTTGCTGCATGCTATTTTTAGAACAGCATAAATATCGAGAAAAGGCTGGCCAGCCTACTTAACATTCCATTAGCACGAGCCGTTGATTGCAATTGCATATCTGTAGCTTTCTATTGAACTTCTGTGTTGTGCAGTAGCTTAGGTACAGAACGCCTTAGAATCAATACCAATCCATATTTGATTAATCTTCAAGTTGGTTATTTTTAATCATCACAGCATCATAGAATGTGATCGTATGTAGACAATTCGGTTGACGAGTTAACGTAAAAAGGTGCACACACTCGCACCGCATTTCATTTGTGACCGCCATCGCTTGCGAAGGCGAACAATAAAAATATCACCGACGTTGAAATAAATAAAAAGAGCAGCCGGTCCAGGTGCCGCAAGGGCAGGTGGAATAATTGGCAATTCTTTGTCTCAACCCATACACCAGCTACGAAAACCCACTTAAATGTCTTAAGCTGATGTCTTATTTTTGAAAAAAAACTTACGCATTCTGCGTATATGACGATTAGATAAAGTCAATAATTACCCATTAAGTAAATACGGTAGCGTGATCGTCTGTCAAGTTCTTGTTTGCCATTGTGTTAAAAGATGTATGTAGATAAAGAAAGTTTATCCAAGGATTCGTGTAGATGTAGAGCGGCATCATTTTGGAATAACAATATCTACCTACATTGTTGCGATAAATGTGCAAGCTGAAAACAGTCAAGTTTTTCATATGCATCAAGAAATCGTCGTTGAGCAAGTAGGCATAGAGCTTATCTTACTGACATTTATGTATACATGTATTCATTATTCTTTCCTGTATCTACGCAAATTAATTTAGTGGGTTTAGAAAGGGTACATGAAAGGTAGTAAATTCAAATAATTAAAGCTACCGAAGATCTATAAATTGACAGTGCTGGTGAAATCGATGAAGACGATTTTCTAGGGTAGTGGCGACGTTGGTAACCGTAGCAACGGTACGTTTTGACAGATCGTGAAACTGGAACTCAGATGCGCACCAGATTAAGCATCAGTAATGGTTCGCGAGGTAGCCAGCTTAAGATCTGTCCAAGATAAATACACGAGAATTTCGAAATTAAATAATTATTTGATACAGTTAACTGATACTTTAACTGCAGTTGAATTTAAAAGGGATCAGAGTAATTAAAAATGAATTGCATATGCTTAATAGTACAAAATAATAAGGTCACAATAATAAATGTTCAGTGATAAAGAAAACGACCTGCGAACGTATTTCAAGTAAATTTACTCTAATCGCTTTAGCAGTTTGGCTGCATTGCTAATTTCCATTTAACAACGGCGCAGAATTAATCTGATGGACATCGATAAACACAGTCATTGTATCAGTACATTGCGACTGTCAACGTGAGTGAAATTCCGGAAGGCAGGAATGTGGGTGAGGTAACCCCATTCGGTTTGTGCACATGCGCCATGTTCGCAGCGATTTCTGTTGTAACCCGACCGAATCAAAAGCGTGCCAGTAACCGTAGTGAGACGTTTACCAAGTTTTTATTTACAACTTGGTTGGATATTAACCTCATTGTGCGAGTAGGTAGCGCAACCCGGTCACTTAGCTAGTACGCATATTATCTCCATTTGCATAGCGCGGACAAGTAGCGGTGTCGACTTACACGCCGCTGCCGCCTTTAATGCTGTTACCTTCAACTGTGTTAAATATAGAATACGCAGACTGTATCATCTATGCTACTCACAAAGCTCTCTTAATTACACCTTACATACCAGTTATCCCAACGGATTTGCTTAAGTTCACTATTGAACCCCGATCCATTGGAAAATGAAGATCGAATGTTATCGAATAGGCGCATGCGGTCTTGAAACAGCCTTTTGGCGGAACGAAGAGTAGATTCGAATCGATTTTAGAAAAACTAAGATTTTCGTTTTTGTCCCTGGTCGTTTTCCTGGTGGTTACTTTATGCACGTAAAATGTTTTAGGTCTTTCTTGTTGAACTTTTTTTGGGTTAGCCTAATTTCACTCGAAAATTCTAGATGCACTGTATAAAATTATACACACATAAATAAATCAAACATAATTTCCACAGCGTAAAGAAGATAATAGTATCTGTAGCACTTACAAAGCAGCGACATTGAACGAAACACGCGATCACAATGGTTATGAATACGTACCCGGATAACGATGTTATTTGCTTTTGCCTTCCGTCATCGAGGATCATTGCCGTAAATACAATCGAGATATACTTTTGCTCGTTGCACTAAAAACTACATCTTTGAATAAAGATTATCTAGATGTGGTTTTTTGAGTTTTCTAATTCATGTTAAGTATGTTAAAGTTGGTCCTTACGATAACCTAAATATTACCCTTCATATATTAAAATTTTCGGGGAATATAAAAAAAAATGATGTATTATCCTCCACAGATGCAGTTTCTTATAAATATATTTTAGAAAATGACGCTGAATGTACTTAGTCAGTTTTAATTGCACGTCATAATATTAGATCGCTAAATAGGTACTTTCATGTGATACCTATATCTACATAAATAAATTAAATTAGTGACTCATCAGCTCAGTCACTCCTTTATCACGATGACAGCTTTACATGTAATTATATCATGTAGTTAGATATTTTTATCTTTCACAATGCGATATATTGTTGCGTAAAATTCGAAAGATTCAATGGCATACCGAAATTATTTATTATTTATTTATTTTATTGCATAACAAAAAATAGCATAACGCCACGCTGCAGAACTTCGAAAAATCTAGTCTCTACAATTACATCTGATTTATGACGGCATTACGCACTTTTATGTGATTCACTATCTATATCTTTCACTGTTTAAACACAATATTTCAAAACTGTGTTCTTCCACAATATAACACTTTTAGCTTGAACTGTAAATTTAACCTAAATCTCCTCCAATCTTGCAATTTCAGTAAAATGGAGTCACGAATTTTGAATTGATTGCTTTACCTTACAGATTATATTATCGTATTTAAGCGACCAAAGTGTCACAGTAAAGAACGATTAACATTTGGACCTTGCTACAAACCCTATAAGTCACATGCATTTGAGTATAAAGTACGTTGAATCTTTTATATTTATCTATTTGTCCTTACATAACTAGACAGACCGTAGAGCTTGTTATAGCGGAATAAAAAATTCTGGTAAAACTAAATTAAAAATTTCAAAAACCCCCGACCCAAACAAAAACTCTAAAAAGCATAGACCTATAATTTTTTTTTTTTTTTTACTTTTTAGAGTTTCTGTTTGGGTCGGGGGTTTTTTAAATGTTTAATTCCTGCTTTTTAAACTTACCTAATGTCTCGCTTAAATCTGCGCAGCGTTGCGTATTTTTCCCACAGTGAAGTTTGTTAATGTATCCTCATTCCTCGTCCTGATCACCATTTAAAAGGGAAACATAAGGACAGGAAAAATAAAAGGGAACCGTGAATGACGTCATTCGTCATAACTGCTGCATCCTTGTCACGTGTCGGGGTTGTTTCAAACAGCAGAATGGATTTTTAATCGTTTAAGCATGTAGGTGCCCACCTACCCTACATACTTCAGACAAATGAATTAGAGTTCGAGGTAGCTTTGGCTTATTTTGTAGTTGTATTCCGCATATCCAGTTTTCTATCTTCCAAATCAGGCCGCTGTGATTACTAGGAGCCGTGCTTATAGCCCACGAGCAAATGAAACTAAGCCTTGTTTCATCAGTCCACTTTTGCATTCCTTCGCACGCTGATTGCCACAGTATCGAAGATGTTATTTTTCTAACGGATAACTAGGGGGGAAAGCGCCTGGATAGCCCGCGGAATTATTTTTTTCATACGTTTCTTGCAAATAGCAGGTTAGTGACAGGTTGTATGTTGACTAAAATATGTATGATTCGTAACCGTAACATAACCACTTCCATAATTATAATCAATAATATAATCAATACCCACAACCCTTAAGTTCATTTAATCCAATTGAATGTCAATTTTCTAAAAATGCCACTCGGCCAAATCTCTCTCACTTTCTCACAAATATTTCCTTACGTCTACTGTCAACACAAGTAGGTACACACAATAACGTTCACTTTATTTTTAATGTTCCTTTTCCTACCGAACAGGTATGTCATTGGCGTAGTTTGAATAGGCGTTGCTGATGCGTGTGAAGTACCTACAAATTAATCAATACTGTATGCATCAAAAAGCTTCATAAGGCGTTACTTCACATAGTGTCTGGTTTATGTTTCTACCTACATCATTATTTTTATAAATGAAAGTTTGTTCATTTACTTACTCGTATCTGCCTACTTTATAAAATTACAGTCGTCTGTCAATGCAATATAACTGTTGACCTTAGCCGATATACAGGTTTTCATTTCATCTTCACGCGCATAGCCTTTTCCATTATGACTGAAGTATTAATGTTTTTAATTAGTTCTTAATCGGGTCAGGTTCACATTGTGTCAATACTATGTGCCTTGAAAATGTTCGCCGAGTACATATGTGTTTATTCGTCACACTATTGGCGTCCTTGTCACACTAGCCAGTGTATGCGTGTGTTGCGACGCCCGCGCCGTTTGTTATTGTCAAGTATGTGTAAACAAAACCGAATCATGCGCCGATGTGACAGCGACGCGTTATCCACGTTACGTTATAAATCAAATTCAGTCGTATCTAAACACTTTTGAGTGTTACGTTAATTTACGTTGAAAGATATGACAAAATTTTGTCAATAACCAATTATCAACGAGATTATGTGAGAATTATTTAAGTAATCTAGATATTACTGAAACTCTGATTTAATTCGAAACGAGAAAATGAAAAGTTTCGAATGGTGATTTGTTTGTAATGATGAGTGACATTAACCAAAAACATTAATTGGTACCTACTACAAGAAGTGTAGGTGTAGGTAGGCATCGGTTTATAGGGCGGTAATCGATACGGTATAAAACTAAATGAATGTTTGTATGAATTAGGTAACGATGTCACAGCAAAAAGTCAACATGCTCAATAAAGTATAAAAACACAACTCAATGAATAGCATAGAACATACGATGGAACATAAGATGGATGAACATCTGTATTAATTTTGTCTTGAATCGTTAGAAGCATGTTTCCAACTTTCGCAAGAGACTCAAATGGCTCCCCATTCGCCTTCGCAGGAACTCTCGGATACTGTGTTTGCTGTTCAACCTTCTTCACAATCCTAAAACCCCTTCCTATCTGCGGGACCGTTTTTCCTACGCCCGTCCTTCAGATGCGCCTCGCAGGTCGCATCTTCGGAACCTCCTTAAGTCCCCTCCCCACTCCACTGACTTCTACTCCTACTCCTTCACAGTGCACGCGGTGAGGTTGTGGAATGCACTTCCTCCCGAAATTAGGGACTGCCAAACTGTTGCAGTTTTTAAAAGAAGAGTGAAAGAACATTATCTGTCTACATCGTCATAGTTGTGTATGTATTGCTTTATTTACATCATTATTATTAATATTTTAGTGATATTTATTTTAGGTGTATGTATGTATGTATGATCCAAGTATGTATGTTAGTATATTATTATTTGTTTAATTAATTTAGTGAAATATTGATTTTGGTTATAAATGTAGTTTATTTTCCCTTTTACCCTTACACACGTTGTCTACATCTCTTTATCTTTTATGCTATCGCAGGTATACTGGAAGAGATTTCTTTAGAAATAAGCATCATCTCTGTACCTATTTTCTGTTCTAATCTTCTTGTCTGTTTATATAGTGTGTACATAAATGGTTAAATAAATAAATAGAAAGCGCCGATTTAGAAGACTTAGAAAAAACAAATCATTGACAACTTTGGGTGTTGCTTAGTAATATTTTAATTCTCAAAAAGGCTGTAACCGTATGAGGTCATATGGTTATTTGGAAACATTCTGGTTATCATGACTCACATAAGGTACATAACATTCAAGGTACGGGGACATCAAAGCACAACCGTGCATTGGCTTCGACACACACCGGCAGCAAACACATAATTAGAATTGTATTATTGATTTACCTGCTTAATTATGCATGCTTATGTGGTCGCTTTGTCAGCGGAGATCTACGACTTTAGATAATAACCGATTAGTGACAAACTTAATAGATTTTTGTTCGTGATTTGCTTTAAAGAGTGTAGGAAAAACATTTTTTTTAATGTATCTGAATATTAATAATTTTCAAATGGCAAGTCAATATACCTACTGACACAGGTTGAATTTTACTGTACCGACATTGTCGGTACAGTAAAATTCATCCTTCAAGGAACCAATTCCTTGCTTACTAAGTTATAAAAAGAGCAGGCAGGTCCTGGGTGTTGCTAATCCAATACAAATAATTGCAGAACCGGTCGAAGTGGAGGAGCTTGGGGGAGGCCTATGTCCAGCAGTGGACGTCTTTCGGCTGAAATGATGATAATGATGAACACAAATAATTTACACTTTGTGTTATGCGTGGTATAGTAAACTATTAATTTACCTATAAATATAGAAAAAAAGTACCGTTTTCATGCTTTGAATTTTGAAGTTGACGAATCATGTCTGAGGGCTTAAAAATGAGTCGCCTCGAAACCATAAAGAGAAAAGACTCTGTTTTGTAACTATGAGTAATGATTAAGGATTTGGTATTTCTATACCTACCCACTGTCATGTAACCGACATGTTTGCAACACCCAACATTTACATTTTGAATTTCATGTTTATCAGTGGCAACAAGTGCTTCAATTAGTTTCTCATTGGTGTCTCCCATGTAGTTTGTCTTCTTTTTTCTATTTAATATTTTATAACAGAAAATTAATATTAAATATCGCATTTACATAATCAGTAAGTTTTCGTTAAACATTATCCGAATTATGTTTACAGGTGAATTATGTTCTTTTGTTTCAGGAGACGGAACCCGGTGAAATCTTATTGCACTCTTCGTTTCTTCCATTTAACAAGTTTTCATAAGAAAAATCAAAACTATATATTTTTTAAATTTAGTAGTAGGTATATACCATTGTTATCTATGCAATTTCGCAATTTTTTAGATAATTCTTTGATTCCTTTGAAGAAAAAATTGTGGGAGCGATAATCAATAAATTACGGTTTTGAGTGCCTCATCAAAATTGTTTTTTTTTTCTTTGCAACAAATTTTACAAATTCTGGAATGTATGGTGGGTCCGGAGACATTACAATATCAGATCCTCTCATTTAGCAACCGTCTGTTGTGCAGTGTGTGGTCTAGCATTGTACTGAAGCCACAGTGGGCTAGACCAATTGATAAGTCAGGGTTGTTTATCGGCATGCTTTCCCTTTATAGTTATAATTGTTGACAATACAGATAATCGTCTGGCAGATCTTAGAAGGCTGTTGTGGATTTCACCGGCGCTGGTTTACCAGACATGGGTTTATTCTGTAGGTCAAAATTTCCAGAACGAAAAAGTTGGAACCAAAAACGTCCAGTGTTATCTTTAACAGCAGCTTTCTCTTACACTTCCTCTGCGCTGGGGGCCACAGTGGAACTTGTATTCGTAAATATTTAACGCGAGATTATTGTGAACAGAACGATGATAAAGAAAAATAAATTACCGCGAAAACAAATGAATCACTAAATTTGAATATGAAATTTTTAACCAAATGCCAGATACCTCCACAGGAGATGCCCTGGGCGTCTCCTGTGTACGGTGTTCGGGAATCCCAGGCTGATTCCCGGACACCGTAGGTGTGGGCTTGCGGACGGCGAGTAATGGGTAGCTCGCTGTCCGGTAAGGACCAAGCCCAGGTCGACGGCGCGTTGTGTTCCACGCGCACCTCAAAGAGATTTCAGCACAACCTGATGGGGCCCGCAAGGGTCGATGCCTGCCAGGGGTGCGGGTTGTTCGAAAGAGATACCGCCGCCCCTAGCATACAGGCCTAAGGGAACACGGATGGGTTAAAGTCAGTAAAAGTCTGACACGCCTTCCTGCTCCACCCAAAGCGGGAGAAGTTATTTGACGACATCCCGCCCAAACAAAAAAAACCAAATGCCAGATATTAGGTCTTTACCTATGAAATTGCCGTTCTGCAGTACTGGCCATTTCAAATCAAAATAATTTTTGTTTGGCTAAGAATTCTAATTTCAAATTAATTTTATTTTAAAAACATGGATTTTTTTTTCTAAAAGTAGTCATTTCTTTATTGATTAGTGTTACATTTTCATCGCATTTCAATCTTTTTCGTCATCATGGATACGTTAAAAATTCGAGTAATTATGGAATATGAGTACCGTCGTGGCAGCAACGCGGCACAAGCGGCACGCAACATCAACGACGTTTACGGAGCTAACACTACAAACCAACGCACCACCTGTTATTGGTTTGCTCGCTTCCGTTCTGGAAATTTCGACCTGAAAAATGAACCTCGCGGTCGTCCGAAGACTTTGGTCGACAATGACGAATTAAAGGCGATTGTGGAAGCTGATGATACACAATCTACGGCTGAATTAGCAGCAGCTTTCGACGTTAGCGTCAAAACAATATTGGTCCATTTGCGTCAAATTGGCAAGGTAAAAAAGCTTGACAAATGGGTGCCCCACGAACTCAATGATCGCCAGCGCGAAGTACGCGTCGAGACGTGCCTTGCACTGCTCAACAGACACACAAATGAAGGAATTTTGAACCGCATTGTTACCTGCGATGAAAAATGGATTCTGTTTGATAACCGTAAGCGCTCAGCAAGTTGGTTGGATCCTGGTTCAGCACCTAAACAATGCCCTAAACGAAAACTTACCCCTAGAAAAGTGATGGTCACTGTTTGGTGGTCTAGCGCCGGTGTGATTCATCACAGCTTCTTACCAAACGGGGTGAGCATTACTGCAGATGTGTACTGTGAAGAACTGAACACAATGATGGAGAAGCTGGCGCATCTCCAACCAGCATTGGTCAATCGCTCGTCTCCGCTGCTCCTGCACGACAACGCGCGACCTCATACTGCACAGCAGACGGTCTCCAAGTTGCAAGAACTGGGGTTGGAAGCTCTCCGTCATCCGCCCTACTCACCAGACCTTGCGCCTACAGACTACTACTTTTTCCAGAATTTGGATAACTTCTTGGCGGGAAAAAAATTTAATACCCGAGAGGCAGTACAAAATGCCTTTGAAGAATTTGTTGCCTCCCGTCCAGCTGATTTCTTTAAGAAGGGCATCAATAAACTGCCACTGCGATGGCAAAGATGCATTGATTGCATGGGTGATTACTTCGATTAATACAAATAAAAAATTCATGAAAAAAATTCGTTTAAATTTTTTCATACAAAACGGCAATTTCATAGGTAAAGACCTATTATTTGGGATCAGTGTCCAGTTCGACAAAACGCCAATTTCTTTTCGAAGTAGAACAGTTTAGTTGTTATTGACCTAGGTTCATAGTTTATTTATCCCAATCCCAATCCCATGCATATCTTCGAACGAATACATAACGAATACATAATATACCAGATAACTACATGTATATATAACTCCTTATTTTTGTACAGCTTTTTACTGTCATGTACGGTAGATACAGTTGCAGTTGGTACACACGGCTACACATCAAGCTATACATTTCCAGTTTACGCTGATATCGCACTGTACGGAAATCCTATACAATGCGAGATCAGCTTATACTGGAAATGCATAGCTTGATGTGTAGCCGTGCGTACTACGCATGTCATAAATTCAGTACACAATGTTATGATCGTAATTTGAATTGCACACAAGAGCACGCCGCCACGTGTCCTCTATTACTTGTTTATAACAATTCCGAAGTTGTATTGTTAACTTAACAGTTTAATAACTTCACTGCAAAACAGTCGGGAAATGAGTCATTAGCCGTTGTGTTCACAACTTACGAGTGAATTATCGTCAGTGTGTTATAGGTTTATGTTCCTATTGCTTTATTTTCTTGTATTTTCAAAGTAATAGTGCGGAGTTATCTGTATCGGGTTTGATTCCTGGCTCAGACAGACGTTAAAAAAAAAAAAAAACATTAGAGCAGTTTTGTTTTCCTTCAAAATTGAGATCATGGTTCCTTTGAACACTTCGCCCTATTAGCCATAGTTACGACATTAGCCTGATGTGCCGTTTCAACAATTATGTTAATTTACGTGGCTGAAATACCGGGTGGCAGGGACATCTATGAGCAAAATGTAAAAATGCATTCAGCAGATGATTGAATATGAGACCCCCTAGCGTAGAACTATTTCGTAGGTTTAAACAAAAAAAAAGAAGCTTTTTATAGAAAACTACATAGAAAACAACGTCATCATCATCATGATTTCAGCCGAAAGACGTTCACTGCTGGACATAGACCTCCCCCAAAAGGGGGGTTTTACCATAATCGCCACACTTGGCAGGCGGGTTGGAGTTACCCATTTCACTGAACTGTACAGTTTTTAAAATTTTCGTTTACCTACTCAACTGCAGTACCAAAACTGATTCTGCCGCCCTTCAACGATCTTCAGGCCCTTAAAACCAATGTCCAAGTTCCTAAGCATACATTTAAAAAATAAACATGAACGTTGGCGCTTGACTGCAATACACTTCATCTGGATTGTCCAGAGATAAACTAGCAAAAACAAAGCATATATGGAAAAACCTTATAACTGTTCCCGGTCAATGACTATTGCACGTCGGCGATAAGAAGCGTATGTTGCTATTTATATTGGGCATTGTGCCGGGTTTAACAGGGAATATTTTAACCAGGAAAACCCGTGGTAGTATGAAGTCTTTAGGTATGTATACTTTTAGTATCTGTACCACCGTTTTGTATTGAGCCTAGCCTTTGAGAAATAAACTGGGCGTTTGCCTATTGATGGGTAGGAAACTACCAAAGTTTACTTACAAGAACTTGCAACAAACGCAGAGACACCAATGTGTTAATTGTTTGTAGGTACGTTAATAAACCGTTTAATATAAGACTACGCTTAAAAAAGTTATAAAGGATATCATTTGTAAAGTATCTACGTACAGTATGAGATTATGAACGTTTGTTATAATTTATCAATTAACTTTATTTATGTGCACGCCAATTGGCTTATTTTTCAATGTTTTTTGTTAATAAGTATTTTGATAAGGCGAGAAAGCAACTAAAACAGAAAAGAAATGGGATTTGAAAACACGAAAGAATGAGTAAATTCCGTAATTTGAATAACCTAATGTCGAAACTAAAAGGCACGTGTAGCTTCAGAAAAATACAACAGTATTGAGTTGAAAAAATTAATATTAGCTTTCGATGCGCTAAGGATTTTACAAATTAGATGAAGTGTGGAGGAGGTAGCGCACAATAATATCGTGCTTCCTACAGATGGCCATCCTTACTAATATTATAAACGCGAAAGTTTGGATGTAAGGAGTTGAGTTTGTTTCGGCCTTTCTTCTCAGAGTAGTCAGATAGGAAACGCCGACCTCATCTAGTTTAAAAAAATATGATTGACGTGTAAAAGTGTTTGTACAAACCTACTTACAGAAATAAAATCATTTATCATTTATCATAAGGATGTTTGTTACTCCTTCACGCAAAAAACGGCTGAACGGGATGAAATTTGGCACACAGATAGATTAAGTACCTACCTATAACCTAGATTAACACATATTATACTTTTTGTCCCGGTAGTACGTTCCCGCGAGATAATTTCTGACTTCTAAGCGGGTGAAGTCGCGGGCGGAAGCTAGTATACAATAATATACCTTCTAGATAGTTAGCGGGATATCCTTTCAACTCTCCAGTTTAACTATGTAGGTACAGTAGGCCACACGTCCATGGTAACAAAACCAGCAGGTTAATTGCGTAATAGGTAACTAACAGTAGGAATGGTTTCAGTTTGACAGTTCCACAACATTCATTGCGTTACATACGTTGTTGCGCAGACAAATTTTTCGAACATGTGAAGCAGTGGACTAGCAATATTCTTCAAAATTATCCAGATTTTGATTGATAGTGTGTTTCGCAATTAGGGTGTTTTATAAGTTTATTCTATTGATACTCCGAACTAAGTTAGGACGGCTTCTTTTTGGGTGGGAAATCATCAAATAACTTCTCCCGCTCTGGGTGGAGTGGGAGGGCGTTTCAGACTTTTACTGACTTAAACCCACCCGTGTTCGTATTTGCCTGTGTGCCAGGGGCCACGGTATCTTTTTCGAACAACCCGCACCACTGGCAGGCATCGGCCCTTTCGGACCCCACCAGTTGGTGCTGACATTTCTTTGAGCCGCACGTGGAACATAACGCGCTGTTGAACCAGGCTTGGTCTTTTCCGGACAGCGAGCTACCCATTACTCGCCATCCGCAATCCCGCGCTTACGGTGGCCAAGAATCAGCCTGTAATTCCCGATGCACATGGCGTCTCCTGCGGCGCGGCGGCTAGGGCCGTGAGGGCGCATATACTGCCTCTCCCTCACGTGCGCCGCCTCCCTCTTCGCGAGCATCATTGCTTCGCAGGAAGCCTCTTATTTTATTGATACCTACTCCGTACTATACCTGTTCTGTGTGGTGCCGGACGTAAAAGAATAGCACCATCCCTTTTCTTCCCGTGGGTGTCGTAGAAGGCGACTAAGGGACTTACTAGAGAATAGGCAGCAGCATTCTCTATGCATTTTACCACCATACTGCGATTGCCAACCCGCCTGCCAAGCGTGGCGATTATGGCAAAACCCCCTTTTAGGGGAGGCCTATGTCCAGCAGTGGACGTGTTTTAACTGAAATGATGTTGAATGATGACTCCGTACTACGTTAGGACAGCTTAACGTCAAAGTTTTCACCTACGTGTGGGCTGATGTGCCTAATTGAGTAAAAAAAAGAAGATATATCGATAAATTTACAACAAAACAGATTGGTAACCAATTTATGATAGGTACGAGTACCTAGGCATATTTTTCTGGTTTAAGAACGTTATTATTCCTCATTAAGAATTAACAATAATTCACTTACTGAGAAACGAAATTTTTGCTGATTGTGGTTATGTCAAGTGTATTGAGATGTGTGAACTCAGAATTCCGTATTCTGAGTGTGTGAATTATGGAAAGTAGAAGTTACCCACTTCTATGAAAGGTTTAGTTTTCGGCTACAGATGTCTAATTCAATTTGTAATGAGAACTTCCTCCTTTTTGTGAAGTCGGTTAAAAATAAAATATAGCTTAAGATGGATTTGCTAGTGTAGCTCGCACAATTCAAATTTTCTTACGTATTTTGTAATTTTGCAGGTCAAAAAGCAGAAAAAATAAAGACTATTTCATGAACAAGTCATTCAATAGGATTTAATTAAATTAGAGAGTTGTATTGGTGATTTAATGAATATAATTGTTGTTATTTACCTAAGTACCTACTTACAGATATTTGCAGATTTTTCTAGAACTTTACAGCTTTTCTTTACGTAAGTTAAAACGAATGGGTGGGACTAGGTTCTTATTTACAAATCTATCAAAGCTGATTAAAATTCCTGATGCATTTATTTTCACCGCCTTAGAAATTATATCTTTCGACGGGCCGGCGCCATATCCGCTACCATGACAAAGAGAGGTCAATCAAGAGTTCATTGAATTAACGAACATGAATTTTAATCACACTGTTTATGTACGACTTATTATATTTACTGTTATACATTGAGTAGGTACCAACTTAAGTTCCTAAGTACTTTAAACTGGAGCAACGGGCCTTTTGGCTTGTGATATGTCGCTAGGCAAAATAACTGTAGGTCGGTAGACTGACCAAACTGGAATATACCTACCACACCACACCACACTATACTACACCACACCACACTATACTACACCACACTATACTACACCACACCACACTATACTACACCACACCACACCATATTTCCTTCCAAGGATGAATAATATATTGTATACATTAGGTTAGTAATATATCTTTAAGAAATACTCAAGCACTGTTTTTTGGGCTGGTAATCTGTGTGACAGGTTTTCCTAGGGCAGATACCAGTCTCTTACAAATGATTTATTCAGATATTGTAATCTTCATATATTTAAGACTCGTTTGTGGCAGAGAAATAATTTTATTTCATTAAATATAGATCTACTTACCAACCTTCCTATGGTCGCTCGCTTTTATCATAAATTACATAAACTGGAACAGAATGTTTGTTTACATTATAATTTACAATTATTAAAGTGTGAAAACGAAACGTCAGCTTATTATAATGATTTCCTATAAAAACTGCCAAAACAAGTATCCAAATGCGCTATTTAATATTAAAATATGCACTATAAAAGTCAGAATATGCAAAACGCTGATTAAGACAGTAAGTATAAAAAAAATAAGAATCGTATCATATTTTAAGCACTAGCATGTTGTTAATTGGTACTTCAGTAATGTCTCCAATAATCTAAATATCTGGAAAAGTTATTAACTTAAATTATGATTCAACCAATACCACCACGTCTGACAGGGGTGTGGGTTTGTTCGAAAGAGATACCACAGCCCCTAGCATACGGGCTACTGAGGGAACTCGGGTGGGTTTTAGTCAGTAAAAGTCTGACACGCCCTCCAGCTCCACACAGAGCGGGGGAAGTTATTTGATGATATCCCACCCAACAAAAAAAAAAAAAACAATACCACCACCTTACTGACACTAATTAAACCATCACAATGAACGTTACATTCCAGCTACATACATAGCAACAAATATATCAGCATGCCTAGACAAAACAGATTTCTGTTAGCGTTCACGCCAAACGCTACGCCAAAATGTATAGGAATGACATTACCTGCGGAAAGGTTACGTCGTGTTCTTTCCGCAGGGAATGTCATTCCCATACATTTTGGCGTAGCGTTTGACGTGAACGCTAACAGAAATGTGTTTTGTCTGTAGGCCCTGAAGTGTTTTAATTAATGCAACTCCTATCTAATGAGGGTGTTCTAATAGACATCAATGAAATGTGAAGAACATTTCACCCGATCGACGGTTAAACCTACCGACAGGGCAGGAAAAATAGGTCTGACTGATTTTTATCTGACTGAAACTTCCTGTGGGTAGGTAATTAATCTAATTTACAAGCCAAATAATCACAAGACTAGCCTTTTTTCCGACTTTAGTTACGGCTATATCCAGTCAAACCAGACGCAGATGAAAATCAGGATTTTTCATGCTTCGGTGGCTATGTGACCTCTTCAACCCAATTAACTAGTTGAGGACACTGATGCTACCGGTTATACTGGTTTTCAGTTTCGGGGTTCCAGCAGCCCGTGCTTTCAAATGCTTCTAAGTGTCTATATGAAAGCAGTTACTATTCATAGATTAACTTTACCTATACATAGAACGTTAAATAATCTCATTGCGTACATTAAATTCTATCATCTCGTCAGAATACTCACATATGAATGTCTTGTTTGTGCTTTGTAACAGTGGTTACGTGAGCTTAGTCAAGTTGCGAAAGCACAGTTCGCACTGAAACGAATTTAGCGCGAGTCGAACAGGAAGCCAAGTGCGCGGTATTATTGCCGAGTTATGCTCTACTAGATGGGACTTGATCACATACAAAATAAGTACACACTTTCCTTCTTTATTTTTGTCATGTTTCATATTTTAGCCTTGGTTTTGCTAACATTCTAATAGATCAAAAAATACCTTTAATTATTCACTCATTTTTCCGATTAATTACCAGTTTTTAAGGGATCAATGCCATGCTAAGAATAAAAGTTGTGTCGTTTACAATTAAAAGTCTAATCTTACAGTTCTTTGGCTCTCTCTACTCTAAGTAAGATTTAAAATAGGTTTGAATTAAAAACTTCCAAATAAAGTAGGTTATCTATTTGTAAAGTACTAATGATAATGTTAATCTGCCTTCATTAGAATCTTACATTAATTCTGGGTATGACTAGTAATCAACAAATGAACGGTGCATGCTCCCCGTCATTTCTAGTCTACATAACTCTCTGTGCATTTGGTAAGACGTTCAGTGAAAGTGATTGCGCGGATGTCGCGTGCGACGGCGGCGCAAGCGCACCCGCCGACCTTGCCATATAGGCGGCGCGCGCGACGCATCGCGTAGTGCGTAGCTACCGGTTGTACATCGTGCGAGGCTAAGCCGGGATTCAGGGTCTCTTAAAGACCAGTAGCAAACATTTTGAGGGTCAAAACAAATATAGCAATTTTTTACGCCTATTTTAAGGGTCAAATACTCATGCGTGAACTATAAGTGCCTGGTGCCTTTCTATAAAAGCGGCTTATGTTTCCCCACGCCTGCCCCGCATAGAAATGTTACAGATTATAAAGTAGACAGATTTAGTAACCACCTACCTTATAGAGGCAATTTTGCTAAGCGACTGTAATATTAATACCACCGAACATTCAAGTTCATCACGCATGCTAAAGCTCATACTAGACGGTTGGATCGTTTAACATCATCTTACAATCGGCCATTCGAAGCCTTACAGAGATACTTCCTACCTACAACTTAATATGCCTATATCTTGGTCACGTCTAGTCAGATCGGAAATGGACCCTTAATAAGAAGGCCGAAACAATTTCAGGGCAGTGCAGTCTAATAGAAGTTTTAGTATGAATATTTCTACAATGCACACGGTTGGTTTCTCTCAGTCAGATTTCCCTAACAATCGTAAATAACACTCTTTACGAGCTTGTACTTAGATAAACATGCTCAGTTTCGCAATTACAATAGTAAAATATAAATACTGAAAGGTTTACCTCATCGCTCGAGAGTACCGGGTGACATATTTTTCCGTGACTTCAGCTATTACGCGCAGAGACACGCCTGATACGATCAGTTAGTTTTTGTTCCGGTAGGTACTATTCATATTTATGAATAATATACAATAATTGTAGCGTGATTCTATGTGACGTGTCGGCCTGAATCCAGGCGACTTGTAACTTTATACACACAGAGATGTACCACTTACCTTATGTTTTTGCTTCTTTTTCCATAGTCAATATGTCAGTCGGATCCCGGTGCTACACAACCGGCCACACATGAGCACCACCCATTATTAATTTCCCTTTGAAATTACGTTGGCACTAAACATTAAACGGTACATTTAAATATGGGTTTTCGAGTACTTTTTCAGTTGAATAGATTAATATGTAATGCCAATGCAAAATAGATATTCTTATAAAGTCTTGATAACGCCGATAATGGCTCTATGTAAACATCACTACTTTTTTGTTTCGCGGCTGCCTTATTAATTATGCACCTACGTGTCGTATATTCACGTGTGGCGTTTAGCTAATAGATTACCCGTTAAGGAAGTTTTACATAGATTCTTGTTTTTTAATTTTGCGCTACCCACAACCACCCTGAGTGAAGTCCTTTTTTGTCGTTTATCAAAAGTACACATTGGCCATATTCAGGTGTGAATGTATTGTAACTCGTGTCAACAGATTTCATTAGTATTGAGCAGAGTGATGCACATGTTAGTTTGCGCATGTGCTCTGCTGATCGTCACGTGCTCTTTCGAGGACACCCTCACTTCCATGAAAATTAGACTCATTTCATTATTAAGCACTAGATCTACATACCTCACATTCAAACTAGTTACGAGCTAACTTGCATCCAGATCTAGTTTTCACATAACCGAAATAACTGGGCATATATTTCGTGAGCTATCGTAAATTCTAGCGATAATGACGTAATGCAGTTTTGTCTAACAGCATTTTGGCAGTTAACCTTATGTAGCTGGTGATAAAGGTCCAACAGTGAAATATTTCAACAAATCAGATTAGGCGTGTTGCAACATATTACTTGCATTAGGTTAATTCATCGAGTAGATACAGAGACACAGTATTGAGATGGACGCGTATTGGCAAATAAGTGCGCGTTTGTTTGGGGGCCGCCGTGTTAGAACGGGCGACCTCTCGCCTCCGCGGCCCGCGTTCTCCTTACAACTACTAGCATTGAGGCATTTACCTTTCTTAGGTCGGACTTGTCCTCAATACAGGCTAGAAGCGTTGATTTATTACGATGCACGGTATGCCGGCTCAATTTAGAGACAAATTTTGTGCAATATGCGCCCAATCCGAGGTATGTTTACATTCTAGTCCCCGTGTGGCGTCAACATTAGCCCAGTTGGCCTGATATGTCGATTGGTTAATATTCTCTGGTACAAACTGGTTGCAAGTAAATACTTTTATATGTATTATGACTAATTTTACAAGGCTGTTTATGGATAAATTGTTTCTACTTAAATATTAGAATCTGGCCTGGTCCAGCCGAATTCTCACACACGTATAGGTAGGCGCTATATTTGTTATTAAATTTCCCAAAAGATCTAAAATCAATATACCTACTTTTAATTCCTAATTGCTATAGAGTTGTAACTATCCAATTCTGGTTATAGGCGCCAATTCCTTACTAAGACTTTTAATTTTGCTCTAATTTGGACATTTTCGTTCTGTAACATTGCCAGTTCGCCCACGTTGCATGTACATATTGTTCAGAAATATGCCCAAGGTTGTATAAAAAAGACCCTGGACAATATTTAAGTAACTTTTAGCTCAACAAAGATGTGTGATAAGGTCCAACAAATGAAGTATGGCTAATTAGCACATTTTTTAACAGACGAGTTTTGAGGAATTCGAGCACAACAATTAAGTGGCTACGAAATTATTTCTACTCATTAGTAACGTGTTGTTACCTGTATAATAACTTAATAAAGTAACGCAGTATGGGCGCAAAGTTAGAACTGTTTAGTTTCTTAGTTACGTACCCATAAATTTTCCGATAAGGTAATTTTTTACAAATCAAATCTAATATTTTTACAGAAAAAAAAACGAATACTACGTTTCTACCCGTTACTGCGAATTTTAAAAGTCTCTTAGTAATACTGTGAAACAAAGCGAAACTAAGTACCTACGTAATAGTTTTGTATTATCTATTATTTATATAAGTAGGTATCTAAGTTGTGTGTTGTGTATCTATGTACGTTCCTTAGGTACTGATGTTTATGTAGTACCTACATAGGTAGTGGACACCTTCCTATTTATTTTGAGAGTTTTCTTCTGAACATTTTGTTTTTAAACCATTGAAATTTAATCGACCAAATTTTCGGGAACTATATAAGTACAATTTATTGTTCATAATACCTATGATTTTACTAGCAAATTCTTAAACGTGTCTGAAAATGTATAAAAACTGTAATTTACCTACGTTAAAACAACGAAATCTTAGAGATGTTTAGTCAAGGTTGGGTGATATCGGCGAGGCATCAGTATTGTTATCAGTCTAAGTGACTATTTACTGTAAACAGATTGTATCGGAGGAAGCGATCTTTGTCCTCTTTGAGGCAGTACCTTGCAAACACTTTGCCGCCTTCCTGTGGCGCTAGTGTCATAAGCTGAAGCGATTTCTCGAGCAATTTCGTAACGAGTTCGAAGCACCGAAGCACCTAAGCTTAAACGTCTTGTCTATTTGTCTCTATATCTATCTAACATCGATCTCCTTGGTTTAACATTAAACTAATACTAGAAAAGCCTTTGTTTACATCCTTGTTATTTTTCGTAACTCTAGTAGCTGTTACTTATTTATTTTTCACTTGGATATCTACCACTATCAGTAGCATCTATCTAGTATATGTAAATAACTAGAATAACAACATTCCTTTACATAATATTGGAAACAAAATACTAGTCTTAAAACGAAGATGTTACACAAGACATGTGTTAAATTATTTAAATAAACTGTTGCGTGGCTGTTTTGTTCTATTTATTTATTTTCTTATCATGTTCACTGCTAAACGTGACCGCGACAATATTATCGGACCCTGAGCTTTTTGGATAATGTCTACACTTGGTAATGGGACTGGTGATCGCTGACCTTAGGTACGATTAGGTTGGCGGGTTGTTGCCATTAGAAACCAAGACCACTTTGATTAAGACGACTTTTGTCAAAGTCTTCAGACTTTTGATACAACTCCTAATTTGGTCAATTCTACAACGGAATCTACAGAAACTATAGAAGCTGGGCCACCATAAACCCTAGTTGGAAGAATCGAAGCTGTCAGTCGCGCCCGCGAAATCGCTTGCCTTACACAGCTCTGACGTGAGTGACATTGAACGCTCGACCCGATTAAGCATAAGCAGACGATTCGCGAGGTCGCGTCGCCAATGTCCACACTGTCCACTGTCTTACTCTAAAGATTTATTGTTCCATCATTCTCACACCTAATTACAGCTGTATAATCATCATTGATTCTTTTCAAAATTATTCCAATGTAATTGAGACGAAGAATTATAATATCGTGATATCGTCACTTATTGGATTTCTAAACATTGTAAATATCATTGATTTTGTTCTAACTACTAAAATAAAAGGTTAAAATTTAACGCTAACGTAGGGCTCTTGTTTTATGTACCTAGTTATGTGGAGCCACATATGGCAAAAATAAGGTTAATCACTACAAAACAGTGCGAATTTACTAGACTTTCCTCAAAGTAGGCAAGTGGTTATAGTTTGAACGTTAGAGAAGTAGATACAAGTTAGCCATTAAGCAGTTGTAGTGCTTCTAGTTCAATTAACGGCACATGACTGTTAAGATAGCGATCTAAGTATACTTATATATTGTCCAGTATTGAGGTGTAAAGGGTGAGTCGCACGCGACCGACTAGAACCTGCGACACCGGTTGCGCTCGCACCATTTCTGATGGGCTCATTGTCGGTCACTCAGTGTGCAGCAAGATGCCAAGTTATTTATAAATTGCTTGTAATAGTTTTTTGAAAGGTGGAGAATAAAAAACAAACATAAAGGGCAAGAAAGTTAAGATGTTTATTGATACGAGTAAATTGAATTATTGTGATTGGGGGCATCAATATATTGATTTGAGATATTGTTTAGGAACTTAGCAGCAAGCAGATGAAATAAAGCCTAAATGTACATGACTTACGATTTTTAACATTAGATTATGAAAAAAACAAAAAAAAAAAACAATTGATTGTTAAACTTAGTTTCCAAATATAGGTATAATACCCTAAAGAATCGCGCTGTACTTAATGGGTTTCGTATAATAAATCGCTATAGCTGTTATCTAACTTTATTTACGAGATCTTCTTCTGTATCCCTAATCTTATAGAGTTTAATATTACTTTCCCACCAAACCTATAGTTTACCTAGGTACAAAGTTTCTTTCTTAAGCAGGATAAGTACATTTAAAATAAAATCGAAACCTTTGAAAAGTTAGTCGCATGAACGTAAACGGAGAATCTTTAATGTTATACTCGTAAAATACTTTAGATTTATTTCATAAAGATTTCAGTCCAAATGTTTCAATTTCAATGATAAAGGTTCATCGTAACACAGACTAGAAAGAGGTCAAACGACGCGTCGAACAACTTAATTTACGATGTCTAGGCTAAATAACACATTCAATCCAAAATCAACAAATTATTGTAACATTTAAATAAATAAACGGCCGATTTCGTTTGGTGCCAAAGTCTCATTCTATGCGAAATTTATGGTTTTTTATTCATTCTACAAATTTGGCAATGTCATTTATAAGAAAGGACGAATTAGTATTCAAAGACTTACGAGTGGCCACATAAAAATATCAAATATTATAGTTAGGTACTTAGTCGTATGTTTCAATACAACTGTTACTGACTATTACGCCATTTGTTTTGCAATTTGCTGAACACAATGCTTGTGGTCGGTGGAACGTCTGCTGGATTAGTTCATAGCCACAATGTTACATTTTCAAATTATCTTTACGTTATAGGCGTGATAAGCCTCTTCAGATTTCAATTACATTCAATTTTATAGAATAATTCATAGGGCATGTTGGTAGGGCTGTATCATCCACATAATATCGTACCTACTGAGATTAACAATCTCACTGTCAAGTGTTTTTAATGTTATCATAAGATCCTTCGTTGAAGTTTATTGTCAAGAAACGTAATGTATGTATGCAAATGCAATACAAACTAATCAGCGTGTTTTCTCAACGCAATTTCCACGTGTAACGGAAAAATAACCGCAAAACTGATTATAATTGTAATCCGATAAACACTATTGATTTACGAAGCAAACAGTCAAGTTTCCAATTTGAATCCATCCGAGGAATTGACGTGTGCGGCCAATTATTTGTTAGCACGTTAAAAAAGGAGTATATTATAGTGCTTGTAAATCAATAGGGCGATAATGTAAATCGTCTTGATTGTGATCTCGACTGTCGCGAGCATGATGTCACTTGCCTGCGCGCAGCGACAAGGCCTCGAGACTGCCTCCTTAGTTTGAGCTACACAGGTAACCACATGAAAATATAATGTGTGATATATTTGTATGTTTCTGCCTATGACATTGGTGTAGATTTTTTTCTATTAATATTGGCACTGGTTTTATGTCGCGGTCTCCACTAACGTACCTACATTACGCAATCAATAGTATCAATCGAATGCGATCTATATTCCCGATTTTTTCCAGATTTTGGAACTTGAAATATCTGGTTTTACAAACAGTTGCTAGATTTTACTCTATTCTTACAAAGTAGTGTTTTGATTTTAAAATTATAATTAAACTTAGGTTCATATAACAAATAAAAAGTTTCATCAATTCAAACGTTTTTCTTTTATAGCAACATCGTGAGAAATATTATGATTTACGTTGATCAGTTGCACGACTGTCAGCTCCATCGATATGACATATCATTATTTTAATATAAATAACAATTACATTAGCATACCAGTTTGACGCCATCAGAGTCAACTTTCAGTACATCCACACATTCTGGCCATATTGAGCGTAACAACTTAATTTAGAAGTTTGTGTGCTCAAGGCAATTTGTGTTTAATTTTAAGCGGATCTCTACGTATTGAGAGGTGGCTGCCAACCTGATGTCATAATCATGGCTCGTTATTATATAACGACTGGTTTCAACTATTTTTTGTGTTCTCATTTTGCTTTGTTACGCGTTTATGCCAAATTGTTTGACGGCCTGTCCCCTATTTGTTAGCGATTTGAAAACTTCTGTAAAGCGATCCGAGAAATAAAGGAAAAGTTTGCGTTTTCACAGTACCTATTCTAAAGAGAAAGTGAGCGGTGATTATTGCTAGTCAGTTTTGACTAGTTTTGAGTATATCGTTGTAACTGAACTACGTTCATATCTTCTTAGATATCATTATGCATCAATAAGTTTTATTCTACAAAGACATAATTTCTTGATCCACTTATTTTATTCATGCAATGTTGTCAAGCTTGCCTTTTTAACAGGTTTATTGTGCATAATAATTGTAGATTATGTAATTTTGAAATTATTATTAATATTGTAGATAATTTGTTGATTTAATGTGATTTGAGGCTGCATTGCCAAGCGATGAGTCCAAAACATTCAAATCTTTATTCATAACTAACTTCATAACATATCTAAATTATGATTAATCTCGATTTTTACGCTACGCATACTCTAAATTAATTCTAGATAATAACATATTTTTGCATTAAAAAAAAAAATTGCACACTCTTAATAAATTTTCCTTTATATACCGATGACTTGGCGAGGGCCGCAGGAATCAACTGAATGCTAGAAGCACAAAACCAGTAAAAATGGCGATTCTTGGGGAGGCCTTTGTCCAACAGTGGAAGTTTTTCAGCTGTCATGAAGATCGTACAAAAAATTAACAGACCATTACTTATAGAACTCCATAACTGGTACATTACTGAATATGTGTAGAGCTCATCATCATCATTTCAGCCGAAAGACGTCCTCTGCTGGATATAGGCCTCCTCCAAAAGGAGGGTTTTTGCCATAATCGCCACGCTTGGCAGACGGGTTGGCGATCGCAGTTTGGTGGTAACATGAATAAGAACGCTGCTATCCATTCTCTAGTAAGTCCCTTAGTCGCCTTCTACGACACCCACGGGATGAAATGGGATGGTGCTATTCTTTTACGTCCGATACCACACGAAACATGTAGAGCTCATTAAGAACTAAATAATGAGCGAGTGCAGCTAATTTTCCTGTCGTTACTTTAAAGTAATCCAGAGTCCAGCCATTGTTATTAAGTAGAAATAATTCATAACATCGCAGGTTATAAATATTTATAATTATAGGGCGAAACAAGTGTTGTGTCGCTAATATGACATTACAGTGCAATTTCACCATGATACCCCTCAATTTGAACACGGTAGGACCCCATAATTAGCTATAATGTTGCCTAAGTATAGTTACTTAAAACAAAATGTAGTCAATTGGCACCTCTTTTATTAACCGACTTCAAAAAGAAGGAGGTTATCAATTCGACATGTTTTTTTTTTTATGTATGTTCGGGCATAACTCCGTCGTATATAGACGGATTTGCAAAATTATTTTTTTGTTTGAAAGGGCTTTACTCCGAAATGGTCCCATTAAAATTTCATATAGATCTGATGATGCGTTTCGGAGACAGACAACGGAACTCTTCAAAAAATTACAGCAAATCAACCGCAAATGCGGCTATCGCATAAATCGACAGTCAATACATAAAGACATGTCAAAAATGGATTATTTTTTAAATAGCACAATTGGGTTTACATTTTCCATGTGCACATTTCTGTACCATTATAAAGTTCCTAAAGCAAATAAAACATCATAGAAAAAATATAAATAAAATTGTACATAGAACTATTTCTAGAGCAGTTTGAACATTAATAACGCTTTCCTGTAAACCTCGGTTTTTGACATGTCTTTATACGTAGGGACCGTCGAAATATGCATTGTTTTGACCCTGAGGATGATGAAATTTCGAATTGTCGTAGGTAACTAAAAAGTGAAAAATAAAAACTTTTTTCAAAAAAATATCAACCGACTTCCAAAAAAACACTACAAAGTGCAAAATAACTTTAATTTCGGAAGGCGGTGACAAAGAATTAAAATACCTACACGTCCAAAGTCACCGACTTCCGAAATTAAAGTTATTTTGCACTTTGTAGTGTTTTTTTGGAAGTCGGTTGATATTTTTTTGAAAAAAGTTTTTTGGAAATATGTATACTAAATGCAACATCTTCATTTGTTTTGTGTAGCTTTTGAATAGGGACTATCCCTGGTTGGGTCAACCTATTTTTTTTTGTTAAGATTGGAAGCTGCCATTCTCGGACCTGACTTAATTAGCGCCCAAGTTTGAATCTTATAAAAATTACAGATTTTTTAGTGTTGCCTATTGTTGTAGCCTGATAGCGCGAATAAGCTTTTTGGGGGGTTTTATGAACCCGTAGAAATCATTGTGCTTAAATAATTTTCACACAACTTTATATAGAAGTTTAATTATTTAATTTCGCCCTTTTGAAATTCGAAGCATCCCATTTTTTTAAAATTCTATCGGTGGATAGATTATTGATAAACGATTACCTATGTGCTGCATTTTCGTTAGTGTATCTATCTATGGATTTGAGCAGTGGGCACCTAAGCTGTAGAATAGAGGATGCGGAATGCATTACAGCACATGACAAAATAATTCCACAATATAATCTCAAAGTAAAAAATATTGAAAGCTTGTTGTAAAGCTAAGATATTTTTGTTCGCTACGTAATATGTACGTAAAATGATGACGCTAAGGAATGGTTAATTTATCAAAATCATGGTTACGCTTTATTACTTTTTTGTTTTATTTTCCGTATACGTAATGGACGTATACAATTCATACGTACTTATTTATGATACTTACTTAATTAGTAAAGGTTCTATCACTTACTACTGATTAATTATTACTTACATACATAAATTGACCTTTTATTGCTTCTAGCATAGGTCTCAGCGTAGGCTTCGCTTTTTGACTTTGCTTGATTTTTACCTCGTTGTTCTTCCCACAGCCGTGCAGGGGGAGGCGAAGGGGGCGGCGCCGCCGGGCGCCTTAGCCAGAGGGGCGCCAAAATCATCATGAAGGGAGTCAAGTGCCATGGCGTAGCTACCGCAGTATCAGCCGTATCAATGATACCAAGCAACCTTGGGGTGGCCCCTGTAGCGCCAACGCAAAATAACGTAAAATATTTTCCAAAACCTAAGGCGTGAACTATACAGAAACGGCGTAAGGTAAAGGCGCGGCACAGGCATGACGTTTTCATACAAACTGCGTACGCTGTTCCTGCGCTGCGCCTTCCGCCACCTTACGCCGTTTTTGTGTAATTCACGCCTAAAACCGCAAAACCTTTTTTAAAAAAGATAATCAGGTAAAACTACTATTACCCACTTGTTATTTTTTACGTTTCTTACCTCTTCTCTTCAAGTCAGGGTGCTCAAATTTACGAGCTCTTGCATTCTCGTAGTAAAGAAAAAATACACAGGCAGGATGTTCCATTTTTCTAGCTCATTTCGCTCTCTCTTGTATTTCTGAAGAATGCTTAAATTTTTGGACTCGCTTCGCTCGCTTTTTGATAAAGCGGATCCGAGTTAGATACTCCAAATTTCGAGCTCGCTTCGCTTAATCTTATATTCTCTTAATAAGATCTCAATTACAGCATTGGTAGGTTGACCTTCCAAGTCAGTATGCTAATTTATTTATTTTGTAAAAAAAGCTAAACCCCTTGTTTTGGAGCTTCACTGCAGTCGAGGCTAGCTACGCCATTGGTCAATTGTCAAAAAATAAAAGTTATATCTTCATGTGTTCTTAAGAATGCTAAATGAAATACAGTAAATTAAAATCAGTGTTGAAGAAAGGATCAGATGGTGATACTGGGTTATCAACCTACCTAGGTTTAAAGGTACGCAATCACCTAGTAATGTAAGTACTTACTGTAAAGATAGAATTGAGTTTAAAAAATCGTTATGTTTAGAGGCGCTAGATTGCTAGAATAAAGCTTTGCCCCAGGCCCAGTTTTATATTAGCACGGCTCCGAGTATTCTTTACTATCATAAAACCACCATACCTATGTCATCGCTAAATTGTTTTAACGAAATATTCTTGTTTCTAGTTCTAACTAAGGTTCAGGCCCAAAATCTGCCTCATGGGGCACGACCTCGCTTAGTTGTAAACATAACTACGTTACAACTTCTCGAGTTAATTCTTTGTAATGTAGGGCATTTTCCGCCAACGCCTATAAAACACTTGTGTGATCATGTAGCAAATCTAGGGTAGCTTCTGAAGCAGCCCTGACCTCTCGTACACAACCATTTAAATGAATCCGAGGATATATGATCCGAGTCAGCAATAATAACTGAGCAATTATGCCCGTAATGTGTCTGTTTTGTCTGGAAACTTGTTATTTGTTAATTGTTTTGGTGTCTGCGTTAATGTCTTTATAGAATTGTGATATCTCGGTGTTAATGTACGCTTTTTATAACAACTTGTGAGTGTCTGAACTCTTACTTTGTATGCCCGGTTTTCTATTTATCACTGACTTGTAACAACTTATAGTTTAATGGTCGTGTGGGTGTTATGGACATGATTAGTAATTAATTCAAGTATATCACAAACTTCGGTATGTGGGTGTTGGTATTCTGTAATAAAAATGGCGTCCATTTGATGTTACTATTAACATCCCGCTTGGTGTTGCATCAAGTGAAATGCCACAGAGTTACTAAAATATTTGTTGATAAGGCTTTTTCAAGTGTTATAAAAATCGTTATATTCTTGAAAGAAACTGTCGAGAGTAGGAGACCCATTGGTGGTTTGAATTTGAATAGATTAGTAGGACTTATGTATGAATGAATAAATAATTGAAATGTACCGGGCGCAGCGTGGTTTGAACAGACTGGATTAATCGAATGAACCTCAAGATTTGAAGCCTCATGTTTTAGACTTAGATACTTACTAAAATTTAAGCTCCCACTTTTCTAGGAACCTTTAAATGCACCGGTTCATGTTGCGTCAAAAAAATATTGTTGCGCATCGCGGTTATCAAAAATTTCCGGAAAACGGAGTTTTGAACATAAAGAAGCTCTGAAGTCCACAGCTAATGTCAAATACCGTATCCAAAAGTGAGTAAGTAAGCAACCTACGGTGGGAACTTGTTGTATTGGTGGGCGTGCTCGGTCTACTAAGTACAAATAGCTGGCCGCCTCGGTCAACGCGTGTAGATACACCACCGAATGATCTCTCGCTCCTCTACCAATGCAATGTACGTTATAATTTCTAGAAAGCACCAACTGACTCGTGTTCATTTGCTTAAACTTTCAATTTGATATGAATTTATGAACGAGTCTCGGTTTTCTCTCGATACTTTCTTAGTTTTATGATTTACTCTATCAACCAGCATTTATAAGATTAATTAATTTTAAAAAGTGGTTGCGTATGGTACCTATCATGATTCTTGATAAAGTAAGTAATATTTATTGGAACAGTGATTTCCAGTTACTGTTGCTACACGTGTTAATTTCCATGTTTGTTTGCTTGTTTATACATAATAGGTAGTTTTTGTTGTGTAGGTGTATATTTATATACATTAAATACTTCATCGATTTGGCGTACGTTCAAATGGAATATTGATGTTAAAATCAAACAGATGGAAAAATCACCAGGAATAATATTATTTTCGGAAAACTTGTATTTTTTTTGCCCACATTGTTTCATGTAACATACTGATTTATTCCGTATGGAAGCAGGTGCTGCACTCGCCCGAACAACCGAAACTATGTGCTATCACAAACTGTTGTGTTTACAGACAAGATGCCAGACCACTTCCTTAATCTTAAGCGGCGGTAACATTTACTAAGATAAAATAAATTAATGATAATCTCATACAGAAGTGTTTGCTTTTTAAAACGCTACAAAACTGTAAATTACAATGGAGCGCGATGAAGAGTGTGTATAAATTTCGCTGGCATTCCCACACACTAACGTCACCCGGCCGCGTACCTACGCAGATGTCCTGTGCGTCTGTGTGAGTGCACGTAGCGTAAATACACCTCCCTTGATTGACTTACCTAACATCCTTTGGACTTTATAACGATGCAGTAGAGTTCAGTTTAGCGTGTGTTGAATTTAACAGGTACATGAATAAGGTTGTGTTACTGTACCGTATTGTTTCACGTTTACGCGGGTCTGTGTGGCGAGGTTAAGTAGAGCGGCGTTATCTTAGAACAGAGATTCCGTGGAGTCAGGATTAACGATAAAACAATATGTTGATGTAATATTTGGCTGGAAATGCCTATTTGTGCTTATTCTTTTATTTTAAATATTTTTATTAATTTATACACTTACGATCGAATGTCAAATAGATACTAAGCACGAGCGTAGTAAGTCAGCCAAGTGGCATAGCTAATTGTTACCAATAGACGTAATTTGTAAATGTTTTATTTATAGGTAAGTAGACAGTAAAATGTAGGTCCGTAAATAAAAGTGATGATTGCACTTGATTAAAAAGTTACATCACACCATATACCTGCTACATAAATAATTACGTTTCATAATTACCGAGGGTTTAGAGCATTGTCCGTCCAGTCTAAATGTCATCGAACGGGGTTTCGCAAGAGCGTCAATCACGGGCGGTCACCTACTTTCGCGATCGACTCGAGGCGATTAGTCGACTACATTCACCGAGGCCTCGGATCACCTCTACGCAACAATTGTTTCTGTAGGAATCTTTTATTTATGGCAGCGTGGAGTTGTGTATGTGTGAGTGGGCCGTAAGCGACCGTGCCCGTGTTTTACTTGTATGATGAAAATCAAAATTAATTTCAACCATATTCGTATGGTTTTAGAGTCTTAATTCTGTTGTGCAGAACAGACACAGAAATGCCCTACCGGCAATAAGTCAACGCTCGAACTCGCCTGTTTGACAAGATTCCAACCGCGTCTGTCCTGTTTGTTTATTGTAATCGGTTTGACAATGAGCTTAAGGTGCGGTTTCGAGTGATCTCCTGGCTCGCGCTCTCTTGTGATTGTTCTCGGCTACTCTGTGCGAGACTGTGTTTGTGTTTGTATTATACGTCATGTATACCGGCTTACTGTAGATTCGCCTCTTAGCATTCATAATTGCTTGGCGACCAAGCGGCTTTTAAAGCTTGCCGTTGATTGGTTTTTATTCGCGGTTTGAATTCAGTTTTTATTCATCCGAAATTATCGAAATCGTTACGAGTTAGGTTTATGCCTTATACGCGTTGTTATTTGGTGTGAAGAGGTGAGATTTAGTTGAAAAGACAACAGAAAGCGGTTGATAAGTCGAAGACAATCCTAGTGCAGATAACGGAAGGTCAATGAGGGATACGTCAGGCGATTGAAATGGCGCGCTTCGGCGTTGATGTTGCGTCGCGCGGGAGGAGCGTGTCGTGGTGGCATAGCGGCGTCTCTATCGCGCGCTCCAGCGACCTCCTTGGATGTGCGGCCTGCAAGGTCGGCCGCCTTAATTAATAAACTCACCGTAAAGTATTTGAGGTCGATCGGAGAAGCGTCTACAATCTTACTCGAACCTTTGTCTAGTTATTGACCCGTACGCGTCGAACGATGAAGGCTTTTTATTGCTCTATTCTATGTATCGTGGGACTAAAAATAATTGGTCAGCTCATTAAATATTTTATTCAAACATTAGTGTTTATACATGCTGGTTATTTGAGTTTAACTCGTGCAGTCTGTTTTCGTATTGTGTAATGAAAGTACACACATTATTTTGTTTTATTGTGAGATTAAAGTGAACGATATCACTTTAATAAACGTGCTTGTCGTTTACAAAAGGTATTAAATAGTCATAACAATGCACAATCTATGCAAATTGTATATCGCATAGAGTTCCCAGTGAAACTGTTAACGGTGAAATAAAAAAAATGAAAGTTTTTTTTACTTACCCCTGCGGTAGTGTATTAAGACGTTTCGTCACATCCGTGTCTGATTAAATCTTTAATGCATTGCTCTGTCGCAACTAAATATTTATTAACTGGCTACGAACGTTACTATCACTTACTTACATGTATTTAATAAACGTCACGTGATAGTAAGTAGCCATCTTTTTTATTTTACGTTTGCATTTCAAATTATGATGATATGATTCGTAATTTTGAGTATAATAAAAATGGTTTTATGGTTAACAAAACCGCTACTAATGTAACTCATGGAGTCGTATTAAAACTGTAATTTAACATGGTTACACGCTGTATAATATCTCACATAAAATAATTATCGGCTTGTAATCAACGCACAGCTCGTGTTGAACGCCTTTTCTCCTAAGGAGAAAGAATGCAACACCTGTAGTTGACATATATTAAGTTGAAAGCTCCAGAGTATCCTGCCAGGGTCACGGATTTGTTCGAAAGAGTTACCGTGGCCTTGGCATAGGCAACTGAAGGAACACAGGTGGGTCAGTAAAACTCTGACACTTCTCCCGCTCTCCCGAAATCATTTTATGATTTCCCATCCAAAAAAAAGGGTATCCCGCGAGTTTCAAATTTTCTTACGCTAACTCTCTTATGGCCCTGGTAATTTTGAATGTACTCATCATATTGTCGTTATGAGCGATAACAGTTCTTACTGCAATCCGATACGGGTTAAAATCTGTTGTAATAAATTCGAATAATAAATGAGCAAGCATTGTCGTAAAAATGTAAATAAAATTAGATATTTAACTATTTGACGATAAATAATCTATCACTGGATGCAATATGGCATTTAGAATTTTATGGTATATTTTCAACTTTAATAATAAATTGTTATTGAAGGGATAAACTGGTTTTAAAGAAAATTAAGAGGTGACTTTGATGATTTTTTTGATGTATTAAAATGTGTTTAATTATGTTTCGGGTACCATCACTGTATGCAAAAAAGACTTGAAAATATCACATATTTTTTTGCTTTCAAAATTATGTACGATTAAAGAGATACACTGGTTTAAAAAACCACCAGTTTGAGCGTTTTCAAGAAATCTTCGCATAAGTTCATTTAATTCCATTGAATTACTTGTTCATGAAATAGTAAAATTAAATGAATTCAGAGGGTTGTTTTGATTGATGACTTTAATGATTTTAATTATGTTACGTAATATTAATTATTTAAGATTATAAATGTGAAAGTTTGTGAAGATGTTTAAATATTTGTGACTCAATTACGAAAAAACGGCTGAACGGATTTGGATGAAAGGAGAAACCCGTTTCTGGGCCCAACCGTTACAGGAATCAGATATGTACCAAAAAATTCGTCTATTTTTCTTAATTAACTCATTTAAATCTTAGCCTCATTAGCAATGGCCAAGTGTAGAAAAAAGATTGATTTCTATTTTCTTAGCTCTTATCAACCTTTGTAAATCGTTTTATCACTGATTTCAATAAACGTCATTAACTTCACAAACGCTTCCATTTTTTCAATAGACCCTAAGAATAAGATTGATTTAGTGGAAATCGATACTGTAACAAATAATTAATAACACTCCACGTTTTAGTTTAATTGTTTTTTTAGGGATTAAAATCAATGTTAAATAAAAAAAACAGGAATCTAATTCATTTTTAACGTAAGCACCATTAAGAAGCCAAAAAGAAATAAAAATATCGATATAATCGATTACATCGCGGATTGCACTAGTAAACGGTAAATGTCAATGTCTGTCAATTGTCATGGTTGTAATGGCATGCATGTCACTTCGTATTTTTGTGCAAGTGAATGATTTTTCTTGTAGTTCTATTATTATTTCATTAGACCTCTGCTGAAATACTGGACTCCGTAATTGATTGCCTTTTCACTAACCCTCGCTTGAACATTCGACACTGTAAGCTGCCACCTTTGCTGGAAAACCGGATATTGCTCTTTGACGACATCAACCAGCATCAACCAGATAAATCTGAAGTCACCTCCGAAGCGCTATTTATGTAGGTATCTACTTAAATATAAGCCGCAAGCAACGTAGGAAATAAAACCTCAATATTTTTTTTTTTTTTATAACCAACATAACCTAAAATGTACTTAAAGATCGTCTGATTTCACCAATTTGGCCATTGCTCGGAGACGTGAAAATTGGGTGCGTGAAACCTTCCTACATGTTCTAATTTATGGCCAAATTCCAGCCCTGTAACGCCAGGCCCAAGTTTCTATGAAGTTTGGGTTTCTCCTTTGGCACATAAATAGTTTATAATCTGGATTAACACATAGGACAGTTTTCATCCCGGTAGTACGTTCCCGTGGGATAATTTTCAACGTCCACGCGGGCGAAGCCGCGGACAACAGCTAGTTATTAATAAAATCACATTCTCGCTTTTAGATAAGGTAGTATATACATACTTTTCAATATTAATGAAAGCTCTAAAATTACTTATTACAGTTCTGCATACTAAGCAAAGCTTTTGAATTTTCGGAGATCTAATTGCATATCAAGAATACATCTTATGATACCGAAGTCCAAAACCGTTGAAACTATGGGAAAACCTCTGCCCCAAAACCTGGTTTTACAAGTTTTTTTTTGGTATCACTTGTTTGCTTATGAATGGACTACATCCTCTTGGACTATCAAGTGAATTACGGCTCTTTTTTATTTTTATAAAGACAGCTTCACTGACTTTAGTTTAATTGCTAAGTAACAAAAAAATCTACATGTGCTGACGCTGCTTTGTAAGTAGCACAGAACCAAGTAAAGGAAATGACTTATTGTGCTTAAGACTCTGTCGGCAAGTCTTTATTTATGCACTATTGTGACGTATGGACTCAAAAAGTTATTGCACATGGCTTTGAAAGGTGCCGACGTTGTTGCTATTAGACCTCGCTTACCGGCAAACTTGGTGACACGTGGCATAATGCAATTTATGTTTGGTAAATTTTAATAGGTCTGCTTAAACATATGTTCCGGTACTGACTAAGCAACCGGTTTGTATGAATACGAGGCTTTGGCTCCGAAATTTTGGCGGCACATCACTGGGACATTATACATATTTAGGTTATTTAGGTACGGTACCTACGTCCAGAATATTAAACAAACACTTCTTGAATCTCCCAATTTCATTTACATAACCTTATAATGTTACTGCTGGAACACAGGCCTCCTGTCATCGAGAAGGAGAGGGCCCTAATCCATCACGCGGGCCCAGCGCGTGTTGGTAGATGCCACATGTCTTCGAATCGTTGGTCCCCCTTCTATGTCCGAAACGAGAATCTCCATCTAGATCTCAGAATTTCCACTATCCAGCAGTTCATGAAACGGGTCTCCAAGCATTACTTCGACTTAGCTGTGCAGCATCCCAATCTCCTGACCTACGACCAATTCGTAAGTCACTGCAATATCGCACCACTAGACCACCACTGCTCGCAATTCAATTTCAATTAGCATGTTTTTATTAATTTCGAAGTAATTTTATGTAAAGTTTTAGACTAGTTAGTTACCACGTCAATTGTATTGGCAATAGCACTTCCGGTTGTATGGAAGGGACGGTGAACAGTCGGGCCGTCATAATGGGAGCGAGGCCTTGTGTATTAGGTACCTGCTTCTCTTAAATTTATTCCATATAGGTACTTAGTGATATTACTAACTTACTAAAAGGCAATCAAGTATAGAATAATGTAATTTTTGTTATCAATACGAAATGCGTCATTCATTAGGAATACATAAAATTATATCAGTTGTAGTGATATATTTTATTGCCTTGATAAGAATGTTTTTATTTGAGTAGGTACCGTTACGTACAAAAACTTATTTGACTTAGAAATTGTTTCAGATTAGATTACAAACTAATTTTGTTAATCTCCACTTCCTTGACATCTTTAAATACTTTTCCCTCGTTTTTATTTTTAAATCGGAATAAAATGAGATTGATCTATGAGTGTGTCTAATGTCTTGCTTATGGTATTGCTATAAATAGCGGTTTTGCAAATAACTGGACTGCCGCGAAGAACCATGGCCGTGTCGAGACGTGTATTCTCTATAATTCACATAGATTAGTCCGCAGATACGAGTTTAGGCATAATCATTTTCACCGTTTAGAATGTTTGGATTAATTGAAGACCAATTGATTTTATTAATACGGTTCTTCATCCGGTGTTTTAATTGTTTTCATATGGATATTTAGCAACGTATCTACATTTTTAATCGTTATTTTGAGAAATATTGACAGTGTCAAAAATAACCTTCTATTTAAAGTAGACCTCGTGGTATATTGTTCAGTTACCGTACTTTCTGTAGGTAGGTAATTAACGGACCTGTGTGTCAAGTTTCAAGTGTGACGTCACCCATCTGCGTTGACAAATAATTATAATCTATGCGTAGCGTTCGGCGCGGGCACATTGTTGCCTGCTTATGTAAGTCGGAACGTCTTCCACTTTCGAATCAAGTTTATTGACACGGCAAGCTCGACAAACGCAGACGCTTCACAGTTACATCGGCATCGCTTTGATTCTCGGACTTACCCGTCCCGGACACCGGAATACTCGGTATTCATAATTTGGAACTACAAATATAATTCGATGAAATATTCGACGTAAATTGCTAGTTCCAAATTTCAGTGTACTTAGCACAGACCATAACTCATCTGGGCGGTAAACACAAGCTGTTAATAAATTAATTCGCGTACAATTTATATACTTGTATTAAGATGTTTTATGTTAATTTTATGTATGGTCCGCCCCCAACTGTATTAATTCTAAAGACTTTAGTCGAAGCGCACTCATTAAGTTTTTTATTAGCAATAAATCTAATAGCGTAAATGGTTTTGTCGCTTCACAATCGCACTTGCTAAATGCTGACTAATCGATGCTTAAATCGCTAAGCTGCTTTCATCAGCAACAGCACCCACGTGCGGTCTACCTGTGACGAACGCGTAAAACTTCACCTTCCAAAAAAAAACTTGTTTTCAGTTCAACCGTTCACGTTTTCGGGATTATCTTCATCTGCCTAGTGTTTTCCCAACTACGTTGGTGTCGGCTTCCAGTTTAACCGGATGCAGCTGAATACCAGTATTTTACATGGAGCGACTGACTATCTGACCTGCACAACCCAGTTACTGGGTAATATGATACCGCTTGGTAAGAATGGTTGTCAGACTTTCGGGCTTCTGACAACCAGTAACGACTGTCAAACATCCACAAATTACAGCCGGGACCATCGGCATAACGGGCTTTCCGAGGCACGGGGTGCCTTGGTATGTAAAGATGGTCACCCATTATCGGACCAACCGCGGTTAACGTAGCTTAACCTTATCGCTCGACCCGTGCAGCTATTGTTACTTAGCCACAAGCCCCACAGTTTTCGGAATTATGTGAAATATAATTAAATTATTAGCAATAATTAAACAATCAGATAGATATACACCTTTTTATCAGCCATTAACTTCCCACTGCTGGGCGAAGGCGTCTACTCTCTTTCCACCTTTCTCTGTCCAGAGCTATAGGTAAGTACGTACTTTCCGGAAAATTCGCCGTTATTCTAAAATAATAATTTAATACTTTGACGGAAAGTTATTGTTCTGTATTGGCCTCAATATATATACAGTGAAACCTGGTTAAGTGGGACGTGGATAAGTGAGAAACCTCTATTATTGAGAACTACAATGAGGTCCCGGCACTTTTTCATCGAATTACCTCTGTTAATGGGACTTTTCGAACTTGGTTAAATGAGATTTGATTTCTAGGATTTTTTCGATGTTTACCTCTATAATTAAGACTCTGGAGCTCAATTCCCTTTATAAGTGAGACAATTTATCAGGTTGGGACAGGTTACGACACGATTGTTTATAAAAATTTGAATTTCTTTCACAAATTTTCCACCTTTATAAATGGAATAACGGTACATTTGGACCTCTATAAGCGGGCCCTCTGTAAATGAGACAACTAAATTTTAAACCTGTCTAATTGGAAAACTGGATAAATGAAAACCTCTTTAAATGGTACAAAATCCTTGGTCCCTTGAGATCCCAATTAACCAGGTTTCACTGTATATATAAACAGCGTTGCTAAAATGTGTTCAGTGTGTAGAGAACTTCTTTAACCTACTTCTCTTCTTTCCGATACTACTGTTTTGAAGTTCATAGTATACGAGTCGTAATTATAAATAACTGAGCATGTTTTAGTGAACTCTGCTCACCGCAAAGTGTGCTTAGCGTAGTACTTGAATACAATTCGGGTGTTATGATAAATAAAAATTGTCAGGTCATCCGTATCATGCGTTGTTTGGATGACTGAGTGTGCTAAGTGTGCTTATTGCTTAGCATCTGGTGAGACTGGATTCCGATCACAACTTGCATGGGAAATGCCCTTGAGTTATCAAAGACTTCCCTGTTCATATAAATTGATAATTATCTTATTTTTCTTTTCTTAATCTGTGGATGTGGACCATTTTTATTCAAAAACTTAAGAACAGTCTCTTAATTGTAGCGACAACTTTTACTTTACCGACCCCATCTAGTTTTTTTTTTTAATTTAGTGTAAGTTAGATTATAAGATAAACTATAAGTCCTCATCTCTACCTTCTAAATTTATTTTGCTTTGCCCGACAGCCCTCTACGATTGTGTCTTAAAGCTAATGTTTACCACCTAAGCATATACATTGTGGAATGCAATAAAGTATTGAGTATTGAAAAATCAATCTTATTATTATGTCGTAATTGATTGCTATCATCAGATAATCATTTAAAACGTAACTACCTGCAATATTCTAACCATTATTCTTTCTTTCTTCCATTATTATTATTCTATTTTACTTTGGTTATACTGTAAATGAGATAATAGCGCCGTTAACATATTGCAAATCTTTCAAGGATGGCTAACATTCGACTCAATCATTTGATTAAGCTGACGTTTAAATAGGCTATCTACCCAATAGCCGATGTGTATTCGTAAAGGTAATCAAATAGTGGATAATATGGACATCAATGGCCGAATACCATCGTACATTATGGATTCATGGTTTTATGACATTTAGCCACGAAAACGTTTTGCAATTTAATCTAATGCTGGCTGATGATATTTTCTGATATCTCATTACATACTACGTTGGGACATGAACATTTAGTCTATCGGTATCGTAAACGCTGGTAGCTTCAGAGGATGTAGATCGACAGATTATAATGACCGGCTGCCGACTGGCGTCCTGTTAATATCCGCCCCTTTAATAGAGGTTACACCAACTAATATATCACGATGTCTTACATACCAGTATCTTAGGTTAACTACACTGCCTGTGAAGGTCAAACGGCACCCGTTCCGTGTAAAATCCTGATATTTAACCGCATCTCATAAACAAGAAGTGGACCCCAACAAGAAGAAATACTAAAACTGTAAAATTTAAAAACTTTTTCTACTCTATTATAGGGCTTTTGGATACTTTGATTGTGTGCATTTTATGTGAATCTTTTTTTTTGTATTGTTCATTTTTTTTTGTGCAGAATAAACATCTTTTTCTTTCTTTTTATAAAAAAGGATAATCTTAACTTTAACATTAATAAATATACATAAGTTGAATAAACTTTTGTTGAGTAAGTAAATAAAATCTTAATGAATCCCCTCTTGAATATCAATTAGCATGTGATTTTACACATGAGGTAAATAAAAATACTTTCACATTGATTTATGGTCCAAGTAGGAGTACCACGCAAATACGCCATGCCGTAGTGTAGGTCAACGACCTACGCGTGCCCGAGGAAATAGTTTCAGTTACTACGAATGCGATTGATACACTGTTATTGAAAAAGAAATTGATCTCAAAATCGTTTATTTTCCAATTACTTAGTTATTAGAATATAAAAGTCATTTTGTGTAGGGCACAAAAACTGGGAACGTATATTATAACTTTTCACGCTTAATGCTCTTTTCTAAGCGAAATTTGGGAAAGTAAAAATCCGTGATTCTTAGTAGCTTTGTCTGTTGACATGACATGATACAAATATCAAAGGCTTTTCGGAAGCGAATTATGTGATTGTAATGTTGCCATGATGTTATTTGGCCAGATTTGTTCATTTGGTGGAAATTTGTGAGTGAAAAATTAGTTTTTCCAAATATTATTGATTCTTACTTATTTATAACTTAACTACCTGTGCCCGCGACTTCGCTCGCGTGCATGTCGAAATGAGTCTCTTTATTAATTCTTTTTCTAAATTAAAAGTAGCCTAAGTTACTCTAAGCTATCTGCTAACTTCCACTAGGAAGTCCCGTCAAAATCAGTCCAGCCATTTCGGAGATTGGCAGGGACAAACAGACACGGTCAAAAGTTCATAGGTAACTTTTTCGTTATATGTAAGTACCCTTACGTTTCATACAAATTTAGTCAAAAGCTGTTATTTTGACATTACAAACAGATACTTAAATTTTATTTATTTGTATAAAAATGCAACCTACTTACTTTTTCGAAAAATGTATTCGTATTACCAAAGATCAGGTCGGCCATTTTCAATTCAAATCTAATACACAACGATTAGTAGATTTTGGTACCAAAAACGTTAGATCGGAATGATAATAACAAGAAATCGGTATAAAAGTTATAAATAGTTAATTGTATGGCACATAACACAAATGATTGAGCTCGGGTGAGTGAATCCACGTATCTTTCACACATAGGTACACACACACACACGTTATGTTTAGGTATATGTGTAGTATATACAATAGTCTGCGGTGGAAGCGTGTTTGTAAAGTAGACTGTAATCGTTAGTCACTGACATCGAAACGCATAGCCGAGGCAAATCTTATAGATGTGACACTTTTGTTCGTCGTATATTTCGTATATTACTAACTTTAAATCTATTTACGAGTTTCTAAACCTATACCTATTTGGGTAAGGCCTATGACTATCAGTAGACTGTCAAGATCTAGGACTAACGCAAGCTAGATTATATAGATCATAATTTCTCCAAATCAATGTAAATTCACTAATTAGTTAAAAATAATTTAATAATATTAAATAGCGTCGGTGCTTTTTGAGGTATTAAAATACCAATCAATAAATATCAAGCACCGCACGCTTTTTAATAGAATTAAATTATTTTCTACTTTTTTATTTTGGCTTTTAAAGCGTGTCTTTTTTTATTATTGAATTGTCATCGGTCCTCGATAAGTCTACAAAGTTTAAATGAAATCTGACCGTTTGAAGTGGGTCAAAATCAAGTCCAAAAAAGGAGTCGGTTACAAAGAAACAAACATACATACAGGTGAAGCTGATAAAAGCATTTGTATTTCACATTTATGTTGAAATCCATCAATTTTATATTTATAGGGTTAGGTCAATCACTCAGTCCATCATACTAGGTCAAAATGCAAATGAATCCAATTTGAATTCCAAATAACAAAATCAACAAAACACTCGTTTAGTTAATTATTTTATTTCATTGAGCGCTTTATCAAAGCAATGAATGTCAATTCTGCGGCCGCGTCATCTTTGATATCATCTCGAAAGCGTACCGAGCGTGTAGGCATTTACATAGATCGCGCCCACTCGGCTTCATCCACCGCGATTTTTACTGAGATACAAACAACTATTACACGGCCGAGTTGTTGTGTTAATAGAATATGAGACAATGTACCGAGCGCGGGTGCTCCTTAACTCGCGAGTGTTTGATTTCACCCGTTGGGACAGGTTTGAGGACGGAATGCGCGCCGTGCCGTACACCAGAGGTTAATAAAGCGCGCACTTGCTCGCTACTTTATTGCTTTTTGTGGTCATAAATAAAAACGCTTTCGAGAAATAAACAATTTATGCATTATCGAGTCTGTCAATTTCGGTGCCCGGAACGCTGGATATTTATATTGAGTAAAGCATTACGAGTGTGCCTAATTAATTGAATATTCAGTTAAGAAATATTTAATCATTCCGTATGGACTGCTTAACTGTATTCTTTATAAAAATTTAATAAGATGCACATTATATAGGAGACGTTACTGCCAATGTTGTATTACGTGTAACCTTACACGGAATATTTTATACCGAGTCGAAATAACTCGGAGAATATGAAAGCGGTAAACTACACATGAAACTTGTGGAAGTCAAATTGAATGGTTATCGCCTTCCTGTTACCGAGGAGCATGCCTACGCAGACTCGTAGCGGTCGTAGGCGCGTGCGTCACTCCTACGTCACTGCCCTACGAAGCGCTACGAGAGCTACGCGGCCCACGCGATGACGCGACACACCCTCTTCTACCTACACATTTAATAAAAATTGTTATTAGTGGTGAATGTGGTAATATTCGTACCACCCGTATAATGAAAGTTATTTTTAACACCCTTGTTGGTCCCAAGAATACTCCACCTTCTCCTCTTCACGTGGGTGTCGAAGTAGATGGGTTATTTCGGTAAAACAGTAGTTCTTTTTGTGTTAGATCAACTTTAAAATTGATAATGGCCACTAATCAACAACATAATTACTTCAATCACTTATTTATTGAATGTGAAGATCGCTAACAGACGGAACATTCTGCAATAGGAATATCCTCATTCCTAAATTCAACTGGCTCACGTTTCACTACTATGTATTTCATCTAAAGTTAAACGATGATGGGGTTCATGATGATTGATAGCTTGCCAGGAAGTGACCCATTTACTGGATGATTTCCAGTCCAGGTTATTATTAAGTGCGGTTAGGTCACTGAGGTTTATTTCTAAGCCTAACCATGATTTATTCTCTTTATTTTATGTCATAAAATGCTTTCACTGGTATGTACTGTATGCGGACTTGGAGTAAGTTTTCTTTGCTGAAGAAAACTTTAGTCTGTAACGCAGTATCGAACAAGATCTCTTCAGAGTAGTGGTAATACGCGGAGGGAAACAAAACGCAAATAGATAGAGTAGTGATGGCCCAGTGGTAACGGCTGCGATTTACGAGTTGTAGGTAGTTAGTTCGAACCCAGGCTAGCTCTTTACTTTGTGTAAATTATTTCATCACCACTGCTCCCAAAACGGTGAAGAAACACATCGTGAGGAAACCAGCATGTCCTAGAACCCAAAATTCGAAGACATGTGACATCTACCAACCCGCACTGGGCCCGCGTGGTGGATTAGGGCCCAATTCCTCTCAAAGAGAGGATGCCTGTGTCCCAGCAGTGGGCTGATTATGCAAATAGATAATTCAAAACATATTATCATAACATCACTCATGTACTTCCCTAATTAAAAGGCAGGGTGGGGGGAGGGTGTATAAGCCGTGGGCTTGCGCCCTGGCTGCGGACGGCGAGTAATGGGTAGCTCGCTATCCGGTAAGGACCAAGCCCAGATCGACGGCGCGTTTTGTTCCACGCGCGCCTCAAAGAGATGTCAGCACAAAGTGATGGGGCCCGCAAGGGCCGATGTCTGCCAGGGGTGCGGGTTTGTTCGAAAGAGATACCGCAGCCCCTGGCATACAGGCTACTGAGGGAACACGGGTGGGTTTAGTCAGTAAAAGTCTGATACGCCCTCCTGCTCCACCCAGAGCGGGAGAAGTTATTTAATGATTTCCCACCCAAAAAAAAAAAGAAAAAGAGTGTATAAGTCGGTGAGTTAAATTAAATCAAATTTTGTTCCATAAGTCTTTTGCTATTTATCGGACACTAATGCAGATAGGCTGAATATGTATGTATGTATGTAATGCAGACCGGTTTAAAATTAGAATACCTTAATGAAAAATAAAAACAAACAATAAAAATTTACTTATACTGAGGATCGAACTCAAGACCGGCGGCGGCGGCGGTTAGCAGTCGCGCTTGCGAACTAGAGCTAGATTAAGCTTTCCGATCATGACATGGGACACCGACTATAATGTTGACGGCTTGAGTGGCGCAATGGCACAGTGATTGGATTCTACGACATTGATGACTAACTACGGGTTCGCGAGCTCAATTCCCGCACCAAACTTGTATGACCTAAAATAGTGGGTATGTGTGTTGATGCATTTGAAATTTCTGCCTGTAAACATAGACAATTACAAAAGTACCTACCTACTACTTAGGTACATACAAAACAAAAGTGGAGTATTTCGAAATTCTGAATGTGGATGGTTACTTACCGTAATGGCTGAGCGATTGGCTGCCTCGTGTCTCGGGTTCGATGCTCACACGGAATACACAGAGGTACTGACTTAATTTATCACAATTTTTTCTATGGCTTATAGCTGTGTTAGAAAAGGTTGTCATAATTTTAACATTGAAAACAATCTTCAATAATGATTAATATTTAACACAAGTAAAACCTTTTCACAACGTCTAGGTCTAGGTAGGTACCATAAACTTCCGTGACAATTTAAAATCATATCATTATTTGACATAAAGGTCTATTAAAATAACTTTCCTTAAAAAAGATAAAAACATAAATAAATATAACGTCGAATAATATTTATTTCTTAAATAATTAATTAATCCTACGAGTTAATATACATGTATGTGTAAACAATAACTTTAGTGTTTATGAATTATAACGATACCGCGCAGTGCTGAGTGAATGCGGTATCAAGAAACACGTACCGCGCGCCCCCCTCCTCCCTCCGACACCCGTTGCGAGTCGCGGCTCGCCCGCGTCGTCCGCGCCACACTGTCGTCATGCCGCCATGCCGAGGGAAGGAGGGGTAGCGGGGACCGCTAGCGGGCCTTCCCGCGCGACACCATTCAGTCCCCCGCACATTGTCATGAGTATAGCATGTATTTAAGCCAGCTATTTTAACTTCTAGCATCTAAATATGTATACAAAGTGGAAATGGAACTGGATGAAAAAAGATATATCATTTATCGAACTGATGAAACAATATGAAAAAAACGACGCTTTTGGTATGAAAAACGCAAGACAAAAGGAAATTTGGCAGGAGATATCGATGAAAGTAGGAAAGCCAGGTATGTTAACAAAGTAATCTTTTTATTGAATACTTATTTATTAGTAATATTTTGTTCGCTTTTGTGGGATTGAATTGCTTTTTTAACAGCTGAAATTGGCTTTAACGTTTTATACCTACTTTACGATTATATTCATTTTTTATTTCACCAATGAACCTGAACGCGATCATCACATATAAACCGCGTTTAAGAGCTGTCACTGTCGTCATTATTGTGGAATATTGACACTGACAGCTCCTGAACGCGATTTAGGAAGGTAATTTTCGTACCGTTTTTGGCTTTTAGTACAGTTTCGAACAGTTTCATTGGTGAAAATGTCAAATCACTCACTACCCACGCGTTTTTACGGCCATGCACTATGTGGTTAATTCTACCAAAGATATCACGCACGTGTGTATGTATATCGTGCAGTCGCGTGGTTATTCTGTTTATTATGGCGACCGAGACGGCCGGCCGCCCCGCGCCCTGCCTGCAAGTGCTCTCACGTCAAACTCACGCAAACTTACGCATAGCGCATACGACATGATTTCACGATTGATAGTTATTTACATATGTAACGAAATTACTGATTTCGTAAATGTACAAACGCCAGCACATCAAGCTACCCCAATCTGTCAGATTTCTTAGATAGATTTTCAACTTTATGACATAAGCATAAAGTTCATGTTCAATTGTTTTAAATTAGTTTGGGGTAACTTGATGTGCTGGCGACTGTACATTAGTTTAATCAACTAGGTAATTAACGTTAATACGTAATTTATTTTTAACCAACTTCAAGAAAACAGTTTATGATAACAACTAAAAATGTAAAGTAGGCCGCACGTCAGTGGTAAATGTTTGATTTTGAGCTGGCCTTTTTTTTTTGTGGGAGCGGAGGGTAATGGTCGTTCCTTCTATTACTATAATATGTTGGGGGCTCAGGAGATACTTGTACATTCGCTGCACCTCCGACTGGTATCAGCCCGCCATGCCTAGCGGACCTTGAGCTGGCCTAGCGTAGCACTGAGTTTTTAGTAAGGATGTGCCTAACTGTGTGTGGTGTATGTGTGTGCGTGTGTGTCTGGATGAGTATGTGTGTGCGGGTGTGTGCCTAGCTCGCGAAATTCAAATTTTCTTCCATGTCTTGCAATTTATATAATAATTAAAATCATTAATATAACCCTCACAGTTCATGTAATCCCATTGAATTGGAATCCCATTTTGACTGTTTTATGAAAAAGTCTACATTATATCGACGGTTCCTACGTACAATCCCCTTAGTGGTGTAGATACGTGATTTGCATGTTTTGTTTTCGTAACCTTCAGGCCTACTTATAATAACGTTTAGTTTAACAAAAATAAGTCTAAGATGGCAAAATGCACTTTAAATCCATCGTGACATTACATTAACTAGAACATGATATACGCGTGTTTGAAATTTAGCGCTCTCGTGTAAAATTTGTCATTTATAGTTTAGGATTATACGTATGGTGTAATTACCATTGACGTGCGGTCGACTGTACATTTTTAGTTGTTATCATAAACTGTTTTCTTGAAGTTGGTTAAAAATAAATTACGTATTAACGTGGTGGGAAATCATCAAATAACTTCTCCCGCTCTGGGTGGAGCAGGAGGGCGTGTCAGACTTTTACTGACTAAAACCCACCCGTGTTCCTTCAGTAGCCCGTATGCCAGGGGCTGTGGTGTCTCTTTCGAACAAACCCGCACCCCTGGCAGGTCGACTGTACGCTTGACATTAATATAACCTTTGTAAGCTAATCTAAGCACCAACATTTTATGATTTTTCATTAAGTAAGCCCCCTTAGATCCCACCTTATATCTCACAATCATAACAAGCCACTATTCTTATTCCTTGTCTGTCCATGCTGTACCTAAGATTGTGGAACTCAGTTCCGCCTAGCATTCGTGATTTAAAAACGAATTCTCTGTTTAAATGTTGTGTATCTACTTAAAATAGCATTACTTTTCCTCATAACTGCGAGTATTTATATATAATATATAGTGGTATTCGTTTATACATTTTTGCATATAAGTATTCATATAAGATGTTAATTTCTTCCATTATATATGTGTAGTCGTTTTATTTTCAGATTTCAAAAACTCATCTTTTCTCTTTTTCTTCTTCATAAACACTATTGTGTACAATTATTTTTCATTTCACCTTTCGCAGGGCTGCTGGAAGACATTTCTTAAGAAAAAAGCAGCACCTTTGTCCTCCAATTTTAATTATGTCGTATCCCTATGTATTTTAGTGTGTGTACATAAATTAAAATAAATGAATAACTAAGCGATCTAATAAATTGTATGTTAACCTTTTCTTTTCAGCGACATATTGTAAGAGAAAGTGGACTATTATTAAACATAATTATTTGCAATTAATGTACATGATCCATAGAGGAAGAGTGACAGAGGATATGGTCCGTAAAAATGTGAGAACGTTGAAATATTTGGATGGGAGGCTTAGTTTTCTTGACCGATATATGTTTAAAATACCAGAAGCGCAATTAACTTTTACTGCTCGTAAGTTCGTTGATTCAGTATTTCCATGCACCCAAAGTGCTACAAGCGTTGAAAAATTAATAAAAGTAAAAGAAAATAGTGTTATAGAAGTGATTGAGGACTACAAACAGAAAACTGGAAAAGAGCCTATGAGTATTCTGCCAAATATAGAGATTTATGAAAGTGGCAGTAGCATTACGCATTCTAAAAAAACATTTGAGAATTTAGAAATGGACCTGGCAATAAAGAAGGATCAAAGAATCGATGACGATTCAAATGACGAAATGTTCGTTGAACCTGATATTTTACCAGACAAACAAATAAGTACGAGTGCTAACGAAGAATTTGGGAATTTGGGAATGGACCAGGCAATGGAGGACTATCGAATCGATGACGATTTAAATGACGTACAGTTCATGGCACCTGATATGTTACCAAACATACAAATAACACCCGAAGATCCACTAGGTGACAATGTAGTAGCGAAAGTTACCAGACCCAGCATTTTGAAAGATATTTTGACGTCAACTAAAAATGAAGATACAAAATCATCAAAACCACGTTCTGATTTAGCCGTATTTTTAGTAAAATACGCAAATAAAACAATAGATAGAGAAACGGACGAAGAGTGCAATTTAAAAGAATATATGAACGATTTGGCAGAAGTGTTGTGCAGACGATTGGTACCTGGAAAACGCAAGCATTTTTTAAGCCAAATTGATTTAGTAGTAAGTGAAATATTAGAGGGAACATAAAACTTGATCTATATTTTTTCATTTTAATCATAACTTAAATTTATTTTAATATTATGTACATGTGTATTTTAACGATAAACATGTAAGAACGGTCTATTTTAGGTAATATCATGCCAGTATTCCCTGAAGGGTAGGCAGAAGTGTATAATTAAAACACCAGCATTTCATCAGTTATCAGCACCAGCACCCTAATTGCTTAACTCACGATTAATCATAATCTGTTTCGTTTTGAAACAGTTAAAGTTAAACCATTTATATTATAAAGGTAAAGTAAGTTAAACCATTGCTTCATATGTTCGAAAAATGTGTTTGCTCGGCAACGTAAATAACGCAATGAATATTATTGAACTGTCAAATTGAAACGGATTATGATTAATCGTGAGTTACGCAATTAAGGTGCTGGACCAGTCGTGGGCCAATGACCCTTAACAACATTATTTTAGATGTTCTATACCTGTATTTCATTAGAACAGAGTTTTTATTCAGATAATATTTTTGCTATAGGGGAATGCTCTAAAGTAGCCTGTGAACTTCAAATTTGCAGTTTGAGGGTCAGTATCGGGTTGTTGGTTGATCAAAATAGTATATTAATTATCTAATATATAATATAATTATTAGAATCATCAATACGAATCCCTAAGTTAGAATATGATTATATGTACCTAATAGTAATTTAATAGGGTATTTTAAACTTGGAGAGTATTGTTTTTGGATTGCGGTTTCCTAAGCTATTCTTCGTTAGTTTCTCTGAGCACACATTATTTTAGAACTGACTTGATTTAATGTTAATACTTTGACCTTCGCTAATTTTTATTTGTTAATAAGTAAAGGCGTAAAACGTTACCTTTGCTCTTTGCCTAGAAGCGGATGTCTTGGGGGTGATAGGTAATGGAAATTAAATTAAAAATGTACTTGTAAACATCACGTGTTTTATTTACTGTTTGATTTTTGTTTGGAATCAATTAGGAATAGGTATAATTTGCCGTTATTCGTTAAGATATCTTATTACATACATTGTATACATAAAAATAAAAGTGTGCACTGTCGAAATATCAGATGTTTGTTAGGAGGAGGCACAGAATGCGGCGCTCACAAGAACCGTGACGGATTGGTCGCCGTGTCTTTCAAATCGCCGTTTCAATTGTTGTGAACTGGTTGTGGCTTAATATTTGTGTTACCAAATTTCTCTGCCCACGAACGAGCCGTATGTACCGTAAGTGGTATGGTTCACCGAGATACAATCAAATGGACTTATGCTTACTACAATGAACTTTCTAAACTATATTTTGTACCAAAATACTTCGTCAACTTTATTTTACTAAGTGTTTTTTGAACTTACAAAGATGCGCATTGTTTTATTTAAAGCAGACTACAATTAATTTCAAAAGTTATATCAAAAAGCGGTCGACTTGTAGTTAAAACGATAAAGCGCGCCCAATCTCCCCTAAATTGTGTGTGGTATAAGATAACGCTGCACTAGGTAGGTAAATATTTCTCGTGATAAATGCTTTACTTACCTGTCGCGACCGCAGCGCGCGTTTCAATAATAACCGTGATATTGCGATGATACGGACTGGAAAAACTCGTTCGGCGGATGTCGATATCCTTAACCCGCACAAATCGGCCGTTGATTCATACATGGACGAGCTTTTTATTTCATACATGGCGGGTTGGACAGAAGGTGCGTGTGGGAAGAGAAGAGTATAACGCGCATTGTATGGGTGGCATATCGAGGAGGTCGGTGTTTATTTGGTGTGTGGCTGGGTTGGGACGATCATAGTGTGCTGTCAGTGAGCGGCTTTCATTCATGCCGCCTCAGGCCACGTTCCACGAGATCTCATCTCCCAATTACCAACTTTGCTCGAGTGTTCTGTTCCACAATTTTTGTCATTTTTGCTCAATTGAATGTTCCATATTTTTGCGGATTCGCGATGTCGCTTCTACTTTTATTTTGCCTTATTTAATTGATACCGTTTAGTGTTTTAAATGCTGTTTTGATTTTTTTAAGATTTCACTCCCTGGGAATTTTTATGATTTTTTTATGATTTCACTCCCTGGGAATTGGCAACTAAAACTTGCATCAATTTCTATTTTTTTTTTCATGTCTGTTCGTTAAGATTAAGAATCTTAGCAAAAGGTTGCTGATTGACGCATACGCATTATTGAAGGCTTGTTTCAACACAGGTGAACAGTTTCGAGGGCCAGCTGATTTGGTGGAGCATTGTGCCGGTGTATTACACAAACAGTACTGAGCGCAATCGCTCAGCGTTTCACAATCGCGGGTTCGCTGACCAACACCAATACCTAAATTAATTTTCTTTTCGGTCCCGCGTCGCCGCCGTTCATTGTTCAATTTGTGACTCCGATTTTGGAGCGCCAATGTACTATTTGGTGACACGGAATTCGTCTAGAAAGTAATCTCCAAAATTGTTGACGTCAAACATTTTCCTTCCGTAACGAAATCGAAGAAACATAAATGTTAGACTTTAATTTAAGTCATCATCAAGTTGATACATACTCACAACTTTGTCTCACATTTTTTGTTTACGATAGCACTAACCAGTTCGGGTTGCTCAAACACGAGCATGACATTTTATAACTGTAACAAGGTCATTTACCGTTCATATTGGGGAATTACTATATTATAACGTAGATCAGTATTGTACACGGTCGAGACGAGAATCTCTGATGGATTCGAATGTCAGAGTGAAGGTCTGTGTACATTTTTGTATCCGCTTTGAACGCGCATGTCATTAAAATATTGAAACCAAATTCGCTCATTTGAATGTTCATTAGCATCGATAGTTTCAAAGTTGTACTACATACTTCAAAGACGTTAACAAGTCTTTATTTTCTGCCAAACGTGCGGGTTGTTCGAAAGATATACCATGGCCCCTGACACACAGGCAACTGAGGGAACACGTCTGGGTTTTAGTCAGTAAAAGTCTGACACGCCCTCCTGCTCCACCTAGAGCGGGAGAAGTTATTAGGTTATTTACCACCGTCAAAAAAATAAAGTTTTATATCTTCGGTTATTTTAAATGGATATTGCAGCAGTATTTGGATCCAGGGTTCGAAACTAAATTTACAACGCGGCGAATTGGACATCAGAGCTTGGCATAGTTGAGATTCCCGTGTGATTGGCGGAATTATGTTGCTTTCCCAGCGATTTGTTGGTTGCGTCGGTTGCAAGGAGCGCGGCCTACGCGAGCTGCGCTTGCGACATTTTGACAATCCGCCTTACGTAACGGTGCAGCGGTGCTACGACTGTCGACTTCTTTACTGCAATGTTTGGATTTAGATTGGTTCCGGGGTGAGTTTCATAGATTTAATACAATATGTTCCAAAGTAATATTTCATGCCAAAACGACTAACTATTCGTTACCTACCTACTTACTGTTTTCTAAGAAAACATAATTTTATTTATTTTTAGTTTCAGCAGTCCGAATTAAGTAGACATGTGTCTACATATTTTCATTGTTAGGCGAATGTGTATCGGTATATACGGTACAGGCAGTTAAGTATCTAAGACCCTAATTGACGTAACAATATCCTGAAGAGTACGCCCACGTTCTCACGGCCGAAATAAAATCGTAGCGGGATTGTTTCGCGCTCTGGATTTTCAACGCAGTGCTTAGCGCCGAGAGTTGAAAATCGAACAGATGCGACGCGCTGAGATGCACAATGTTGGATTCCTAAAGCCACGGATACACTAGCTAGGGGACAAATAGAGCAACATATTGCGGAACATGTCGCTGACCAACTACGTGATTTTCCCGGGGACAATGTTGCGGGACTTTGCAGGCGTCCATACTAGTCAGTAGTTGCAGTGCATGGATGTTGCCCGAAGAGGTTGTTTTGATTAGTGCTGCCGTCATTATTTAATCGGGAAATAAGAAGAAGCGAAAGAAAAGGTGCTGGATGCGTAGTAACCTCCGAAGTCGGGAAACACAAATAAATATTTTAAGTGATGTTTTGAAACAGTTGCGCACACGTCTACATTAGGGCACAGATGCCGCAACACTGTCGCAGGACTCGTGTTTTTGCCCACAGAGCGTCAACACGAAACATGTCCCGGGGTCACATAAAATGTTACGCGAAATACTGAGGGTCAGTTCGGAGCAGTTTGAGAACGTTGCTGCGACGCGACGTTGCAGGAGTACGTAGAATCTGAGTTGCACGGGACATTTGTCCCCTAGTGTATTTGTGGCTTAATAATCTGTTCAACACGAGAGTTTGGAAAACAGTGCGCTAAAAAAAGCCGTCACGATTTTATGACGTCCGTGTTAGTCAAGTCTCAAAAGAGACTTGACCAAGTCTCTTTGTATTACTATTATTGAGTAATTAACAATATTTTATGATCTACAGATACAAGGCAGGCACTCATTTAATGTTTCTGGTTATTACCTAATGAGCGATAGAATTACTTATTTAAACAAAACTTGTTTAAAATGCATGTGAACATTAGTTAATAAAGGTACGTGGTAGTTTATGCAATGTTCATGTTCCTGTTACGAGATACCTACTTGTGTCACTAGTGCGCAAGCGCGGCGCCGCCCGCCACCGCGTGCGCCCGCGCCGCCACTGCTCGCATCAAAACAAACGGAGAAAGTCATGCTATATTATTTATACGTGCGCTTCGCACTATTTCCTACTTCCCCATGAAGCAAATAATTGTAATAGAGAATAGAAAATTAACAATAGATGTTCAAACTACACAATTCTAACACGCAGCGTATGAAATTACACGATGTTTTCACTTACGAATATTTGATGCAAATTATTTTGACTGCTCTTCCTTGTTGCTCGAATTCACTTAGATTCAGAAATAATTGTCAAGTTCAAAAGCAAACATTTTTATTAATTTCTGAGATAGATCAGCCTACGGTGAAATTAGAGAAAGTATCTAAAACTAGCTTTATCATCAGGTTAGATATAGGTAATGAAGAAAGAAACAATATAGCATCAAGAGAGCGTATGAGTGATTATAACTTTGTCAGAATTAAAAAAAAATATGCAAACAACGGGCACAGATGATTAGTTGCTTAGTTTCGGAGCAACATTGTGTAATGTTGGCGCGATTAGATTACCTTCCACCGAGACGTTTCATAAAACGATTGTTACTTTCATTTCACTTGCCAGTGCAATAGTCAATTACCACTACCATTGTAGTAGGTATCGATGTTTATATTTCAGTTTTGCTGATATTAAGTAGGCAAATATGATCAAATAAATAGTGATAATGCTAAGTAAATTTCAATCGAATCCCTTTCCGCCATAGTGGGGGCATGTCACCTTTGCGAACTGTCATTTTATTCAAAATATTAGCAGTGATATAGTCCGAAAAAAAGGTGTACGTTTAAAATATCTTAAAGTGACCTACTTGTTTCTGTTGTAGGTACAGTTATTACTTGTAAGTTTACCCTGTAATTGCAAGTGTTGTAATGTAAATAATGGATGATATCTATAATTTGAACTTAAGCTGATTTTTATCTGTAACGTGCAAATGAGCATTTTATGGCGACAACTTTGGATTCGCACAGATTTTGTTATTGAGGTGCAATTGTAAATTATGATTTATATCACGGATAAAATTCAAGGAGATCTCGGTTTTGCTGCTTACGATTTGTTTGGCCTTAAAATGGTCTTCCTCGAAAGATTGCTAATTATTTTAATGTTCTTAGGTATAAACAAAAAACAAACATTGTATGACCAAATCTTCCATTTCCTTTTTCTCATTTTGTTAATTTATTTTCTCTTCAGGAGTCAAGCTCATCTCTTCCTATTCTAGTGTTTATCTTCTTAATTTCATATATTTTTAATGAGCAATGTCCTAAAAAAACAAATGCCAACTTGAGTAGGAACAGCACTGGACATGCAAAACTGCAGCAGTCTTGCAGTTATCACTATTTCAGTTGGCGTTTTCAATATCTGCAAACATCTCGTTACTGAAATGCCACGGAATACAGATAATATTGTTCATATTTATCGGTTTCGGCTCACACCATGCTTCGGCGGCATAATGGTAGGGGTAAGTCCATATCTGTCAGTCACATATCGACTATGTGTACCTGCCTACAGCTCAGTTATTGTTTATATATTCGTTAGTCATTCGTCACGGTTGCCAATACCGACGGCTTACATATATTTGTGTTCGAACGGCTTTCTTCAAGGCCAGTTACAAATAAATCATTCGATTTACGCGTTTCTATATTCTTATGACGTGCAATTATCTAAATTATTGTAGGAAAATTTGGTGAATACATTTCAGTATGGTAAACACTAATATATAGCTCTATTTTATTTAGAGAGAGACAGCACTATTGCTAGGTTTTGATATGTTTTGCGTAAAATATGGAAAAGTTAACCACTAACATAGATTTTATATCATTTTCTTTACACACGTAACAACTCGTTTCATTGCAAGTTCGTTAAAAATATGTTAGAGAATTTTGGGCAAAAACATTTTTATGATAGATGAGTAAAGTTCCACCAATACTTGCTAAAGATTACGTGTGACAAAACGGCTGTTATGTAAAATAAAATGACAAAGGCCATCTTATGTAATACGAGTACGCATTCGCAATATTATGTTTTTTTGTCAACTCTCACACTGCGACCTTAGGTTGCAAGGAAGTTCCGATGGCAGTATTTCCCTTCTAAAGTGGGCTACAACTTGCAACAAGCACAGTAAATAGAGATAAAGTATTGTCACTGCGAATAAGTAATTGATATCGGCGCCCGCACATGGGCCGCCGCAGATTCTAAGCTAGTTTCACTAAGAAAAGATTCGTCATCTTACTCTTTCAACAATCACAGGCTCTGTATTTATCCCTGTTTTTCAGCAAAGCGAAAGGTACCTACTTCAATTGATTGGCCATTGTTTATTCGGCCAATCAGCAGTTAGGTAAAACAAAATTTGATAGCACATTTAATAACTTTTGCTGTCAAAACCGTTGGTTAATTTCCAGTGTAGTATCTTCAGCAGTTGTCTCAAGAACACAACGTAGTTGCGCTACTGTTGTCAGATAACTGTGCTACAAGTAAGCGTTAGCCTGCGAATGGTTGGGCTATTAGTCACTGAAAGCATTCCTTGCGAGCCGATGGTCTGGCCCGATCGGTTTTGCCGGAGGGACGAACTGAGAATCGAGGGGAACGGCCAAAGAAATGCAGCTCTTTGTTCGCTTTACCAGCAACGCTGTATTTTCCGCAAATGTGCTATGTTGATTTGTTTATGCTTAGTGCTTGCTGTTTATGATGTGTGATTATTTTGGATTCAGAAAAGGTTACTGAAATTGTTTTTTTTTTTTACTTCGAACTGTTACCCTTACGCTTATTTGCATACCTACGCTGTGATTGCAGTAATAGCGATAAGCCTGTATGTTTTTTAAATTAGTATTTGTTGTTAGCTATTTGGCTTCGGTTTTGTTTTTGGCTCTTGTTTAAAAATAAAATTAAAAGTCATTTATTCAAATTAGGCTGAGAATCAGCACTTTTCAAACGTCAAAATACATAAGACAGTCCCCCAAAAACGCCCACCCTTCGACACTTCCTAGTGCTTTCGCTGGGAAGAAGAAGTGGCGCAACAAACTCCCCAGCAGCACAGCTGTCTGTTTAGTCGGATGGATTTGATTCTATACAATATAGGCAAAGTAATAAACAATAACGCATAATACCAATAATAAAAGTCTCCTGGTATAAATGGCGTTATAGCTTACATAAGCAATGCTGGATTATTGTTAGTAGTTAGTTTCAAAATAATCTTCAATAATCACGCAAACCACGAGGAGAATCACTGATCCCACCTTTCCAGTCCACAATTTGGTCTAAATTTTTTCCAACTCGTCTGCTATTATAATAAGTATCGCACTAACTTAATAAGGCAAACAAAGCAATTGCTTCTAATGTTTATCTGACGAAAGGCGTCAGGAAGCAGCGGCCCGTGAAGGTGGTGACACACTGTGGCGGTTACTCAACGTCAACGGCGCGAATCGCGGTGCGCTGCGCAGGCGCATACCGCCCCGTCCCCGATTATTTATAGAACCAATGGAAGCACTAGTTTTAATAATTAATTTACTATGTGGAAATCATTTTTGAATATTATGGTGAGTGCGTGTGGTGGTTTTGCCAGCTAAGGGCTCAGACCAACAAAAAAAGATGTTGGTCTGAGGCTAAGGGTAAGAAGCAAGAACTTCCTCCTTTAAAAGAGCGAAGGGTCCTTATTTCATAGGAGTTGTGTGTGTAATTATCTCCCTTTATATAAATCCCTAGTTATCTCCTGAATATTCTTAATTTCTTGAATAAGACAACTGTTAAGCTACACCAATCGTTTAGTTCCTTTATAAGGAGAATCAAAAGCATTACCTAACACTAAAAACAACAGGGTCTAGGTAAATCACAGTGCGATTCAAGCCAACAAGCTGTAGATAAACGTTGAACGTGCACAGCCGGCATCTGCATAACTGAGTCGCTCCGTTCTCATTAGCCGGCGCCCGTTAGCCCGACCCAACTCCCGCGCACAACGGGACTGCCCGACCTCGTCGGTACGCTAGCTGCCTTTAGTGTTTACTACACTTTACAATCATAGAAACATATTTTAATGTTACTGTTTTGAATGAGAATTGAGGTAAATTTTTATGGATTTCTTAAAAGTAAATTGTGATTTGGGGTTCTGACTTTGAAAGAAAGTGATTTTTTTTATTAAAAAGCTTCACAGTTTCAGACGTGGTTTGTTCAAGAGAGAGTCACAACAACGGAAAATTGCGTCTGTCTTCGTTTCTTTTCAATTACAGCTAGTGGGGGTGCTGTTGAAATGTCACTTTATAAATAGAAGCACAATTTATGCACGACCGTGGCACGGGCACGCAAAAGTGCCACAAATACTGCATCGTAGTAAACAAGCCCTGTGGAGGTGCAGGTCAAAGGCTTTCTCTGTGGGCAGTTAGGTACCACAGGGGGAAGGGGGAGGGCGGGGGCAGACGCACGCGCGAATAGAAAGTCCTTAACTCATTGTTTTCTTCATTACGACATTTATCAGTCGTCACTCCACGTTTGCTTATTGCATTTTAAATGTAAATTAATTTCAGCCCGGCTTGATTAAAGTCGGAGATCTTCGACCTCATTGAAGTAGGTAGATAAATTAAGGTTTTATTTTACGGCTAACCTATACCGGTTTTCTAGAAATTTGCCAGTAGAAAGAACTCAGCGTTATCTAAAATTTAATAATTTTATTAGTTAAGACGCTTGAGCATTCATTAATCTTCTCAAACGTGAAAGTGTTAAAACACAGACTGTAGTATTAATATTGATGAAGCATGTTATAATAAATAGTAATTGTTTCAAGTATGTTGCACTCACAAGATACGGAGCGTTCTCGAAGGGCGACCACGGACCGGAAGGCGAAGCGTGGGACGGTGCTCCACTAGCTGGACTGACGACCTGGGAAGGTCGCAGGGGGCCGTTGGTCGCAACTCGTCCAGAACCCTTCGTTATGGAACTATGCATGGGTTATTATATGAATTTGACTACTGAAACAACTGGGATTCTTACAGCGATCGTTCAGACCATACAAAACGAAAATCGGTATTTGATAAAGCGATAGACAGTTCATTACACAGCCGGCACTAATGTCATAACACTATTAATATATCTAACTAGCTATTTTATAAAAGGAAGCCGTACCAACTAACGTATTTATAAACTAAAGTTTTATAATAGGTAAGTAGAAACTACATAAGCGTTTCATTAAAGTGAAGACATGGTTGCGTAAAACGAAACGTTAATTACGAAAATAAAATCGACGAATGAATTGCTCGATCACATTGTTCGGGAGCTGACTCGATCAGGGTCATGAGAGAGACGATTTCGAGACTAAAAAAGGTCATCGTCTAACATACAATTTAAATCTCAATTCGTTGTCTGTCGCATGCGAGGAGGCAGACCGTGACCATAGGATTTCGGGTAACACATCATTTGTAGTTGCCAAACAGATTGGGTCATTCTTTTGTCCGCGTGGGAATGATGCAAATGAGCCGCTTCGCTATTTCTTTGTTTGATTTCGTGAAAGTTTACACGATCGACGAGGAAACGCGGTCGACGACGGCCCGATGTGAACGCCATTTTTATGTAATTGTTACGTCGTGATGTACGCCGGGCGTAAGTTAGTAGCGGGCGGCGCGGCGTGAAATCTGCACACACGCATGTCTGCAGCAATTGAGATGAAGGTATTGATGGATTTTGGATACCTGTTTGGAACTATTGTTACCACCCAATCATTTAAATTTTGTGGGTACTAATGTATTTCGTACCTTCTCGTCTAGCATGATAAATATGAGATGAATAGTTGCATCCCCTGTATAATTACATAGCAAACATTTAGATTTTTTAAGTCTTCGAAATTGTATTATTATTGTTTTAAAAACTCCGCAGACGATACAGTCGCCAGCAGGTCAAGCTATCCCAAACTGTCAAATTTTCCCAATTGAACATAAACCTTATTCCTCTGGAATAAAGTTCCAAAACCATCAAAGAAATTTGACAGATTGGGGTAGCTTGATGTGTTGGCCTCTGTACCTAATAATACCATGAATGTCAGTATTGGGACTAGTCCCATGTCTATTCTTGATGATTCTATTCAGTTGTCTGATGCGCTGTCACTTAATAATCATCACCATCTTCACTTAACTAAGTAAAAGCCAGAACCGCCGACCTCTTGTCACCTACATCATTGCGCGCTCCGGAGGGGAACGCCCTTTATGAAATCAGCTGCACTCGGTCAAGCAGACGAATTTTCGTGCTTTAGGGAATCAAATAATATACCTGTTATTATGTCTCATTGTTTATAGACAGCTAACAACATATTTTCTTATGGAACTCTCCATTGAATGAAGAAACAGTTATCTGATTATAACTTTTGATTGTTTTCACAGAACCCACGGTGGTATTTTGTTGTCAAATTGCCATTTTACGCCTTTATTCAGGAGGCAGGGGTATATCTAACCTATTGTATAATAAACAGCTACACTTTGACGATACCGGAAGTACCTACCTAGGTTATGGCATATGGTCCCTTGTGACAGCAATTTAACTGTACAAAAAAATAAACCAATGCTGCAACTTTCTTCTTAGTAATAACAAGGGATACCGTTCTAAGTTTCTAATAAACTTCGTTAAGTATTAATAGAGCAATAGAAAGTCACGGTTTAGCGATACAAAAATAATGTCGATACCCATCGCTATTTATTTTATAATGCTAATCTAGTGAAGTAATTTACCGCATATTACTTTCAAGTTTCAATAACCGCAAAAGTAGGCCTGTAACATCATCTTCACTTTTTCGCAGAACTCCAAAAACAGGTCCGTGCATCTTACATTGAATATTACATATAGTTCATTACATATCACGTGACATTACGCCAGCGTGATCTTTAAACACACAAACTGCATTCCCAAACTGCTGCTTAAAAACTGGCTGTTTCTTCACAGTGTCTCACCTCTAGTACTTGTAATCAATGACACAATGTTTGTTTTCTCAACTCTAAAGGCTCACTTAAAGCTATCTGCCATGAAAATGGAGCATGCAATTAATCGTGCATCGTACGGTTTCGAAATGATCGCCAAGACGCCAATCCGTAATATACAATGCAGTTTTTAAAACGCTTTACATTTGTGTACTTTCTGTTACTCGGTCGAGACTAATGTACACTCTTGTCCATGCGTTGTCGACGCGCAATCTACAGGTAGTCTCAGTAAAAATATCGTTATAATGAGGTGACCCTTCTGTCTGCATAGAAAAAAATCAGCGAACGGTATGTCGCGCGTTTATCCAGTCACTATGCTAGAGTAATTTACGTGACGTACTGAATTATCGGTACTGTCCCTTTTTATGACTTGGTCTTTTTTTCCATAGATATTTTTCTTAAGGAAAACAGCTCCGTTGACCGTAAATAGTGTGGTTATCGCTAGGTCAACTCTTTGCTTTTTGTTTTTGAGTTGGATAGTTCTAACCTACCTACCGTCTACCTTCAAACTGTGGCAGGGTTGTACTCAACGAGTACCTACACATATAGACAACTTTTGTGTTCCCTGTGCCCTATTTAAAGTGTTCTTATTCAAAAGTATATTTTAATAGGCTACTATGTGTGAATTTTTTAAGGTAATTACTCGCCAAGTCAACAAAAATCTCGGAGGTCAGTTAGACCGAGGGACTTCCCCTTTATTCGCCCAATATTTCTGAAAACTGCTTGACACACTTTGAGGAATTACATTGATCTAGGGTTAAGGACTATGGTGTCAAGACCAATGTATGAAAAGCGTAGTCAATGTGTTTGGATGTGGATGTGTTTTAGGATGCTCTATTCCTAATTTCCAATAAGCCTTTAGCTAAACTGATAATTCTAGAACAAGCTAATACCTCTTAACCGTACCGCCTGAGCCCACTTATAGCATATGAAGCACGTATGAACGAGCTACATAATAAAACGACGCTTACCTATAATTAAACAATTTACAACAATGTCAACGATTGTATGCGTCGCGTTATCATATGGACCACGCTTCAACCTTGGATTGAACTGGCACACGCTATGATTACCTGCTTGTGCCGACTCCCTGACCTAATTCCCTATTTGTTGCTAGAGAATATCATTCTCTCTCGTGAAGTAGCTATGTAAGAAAACCTACTTACAAAACATCATGTAGACGGAAAGAAAAACTAGAGAGTGTAACTTCACCCTGTATTGTTAAAAGGATCATGGGTAGATAGTGTAACTTCACCCTGTATTGTTAAAAGGGTCATGGGTAGAGAGTGTAACTTCACCCTGTATTTTTAAAAGGATCATGGGTAATAGGTAAACTCCTTGGACTCCAAACTACAATGTAATAAAATTTGCCAACCATTTCCTAACAATCATTCAAGGAGTTACTTATGCACCTATATTTTGTTTGATTTTACTTTCCAGGATTCAATTCGCGACGACCAAAGCAGCCTTCCCCTAATAATTGCACATACATGATTCTAGAACAGGGGCTTGTGGCTAAGTATTAACAGCTGCCCGGGTCGATCGATCAGGTTAAGCTACGCTTGCCGCGGTTGGTTTGTGGATGGGTGACCATCTTTACATATCAAGACCTTTTTGTGCCCCTCAGAAGGCACGTTAAGCCGTTGGTCCAGGCTGCCATTTGTGGATATTTAACAGTCGTTACCGGTCGTCAGAAGCCAGAAAGTCCGACAACTAGTCTTACTAAGGGGTATCGTGACGCAGTAACTGGGTTGTGGAGGTCAGATAGGCAGTCGCTCCATGCAAAATACTGGTATTCAGCTGCATCCGGTTAGACTGGAAGCTGACCCTTGGGAAAAGGCTAGGCAGATGATGACGTATTTCTAGAACAGAAATCTAGAAATTCGCTATTAGCACTAAATAACAAAAAAGCTGAAGAAGTAATGATAGCAATTTGTTAATATAATAACTTCATACATATTCGACCATAAAAACCAAAACACAAGTTCACGTGAGGTCATGGGCTTTCCCCATGATGGCCAAAGAACAAATACTTTAGTTCCGATAGTGCTATTATCTGACGAATTGGTGAACGAAGTGGGTATTATTATTATCGATCGTATTATTGATTGAAGAAAATTACAACTGATAAAAATATAAATTAAAAATGCCTTGGTATCCATTCTAGGTATATCGCTGAATCCGTATTTCTTGAAGGTTAAGATTGTATGAGTACCGCGCGGTGTACTTATTGCCAAAATAAGATACATTATAGCGCCTGCCAGGGTCGCGGATTTGTTAGAAAGAGTTACTGTGGCCCTGGCTCAGGCAACTGAAGGAACACGGGTGGGTTTTAGTCAGTAAAAGTCTGACACGCCCTCCCGCTCCGCCCAGAGTCATTTGATGATTTCCCATCCATGGGATGGTATGTTAATACGCGTTCGGTGGCTGACATATTGCAAACTTCCGTAAGGGGCGGTTACCACTTACCACCAGGTGACCTATCAGCCGGTTAGCAACCCAATAACATAAAATGGTCCTAGCATCATCATTTCAACCGAAAGGCGTCCACTGCTGGACATAGACATCCCCCCAAAGGGGGGTTTTGCCATAATCGTCACGTTCGGCGATCGCAGTATGGTGGTAAAATGCATCGAGAACGCTGCTGCCCATTCTCTAGTAAGTCCCTTAGTCGCCTTCTACGACACCCACGGGAAGAAATGGGATGATGCTATTCTTTTACGTCAAGCAAACTATGCCTAGCATACTATATCAGAAATAAGAAAGTGATGCATATGTTGCTAATTCTGATCATTTGGGCCGAAACCTTGAACAATGCCTTCAATGACCGTTACGTCTTACAACGAGCGGTCCTTACTCTCTGGATCCTGAATGGTGTTGCCCAACTAAAATCACTATGCTCACCAAAATATTGGTGACTGCAGTGTGCAGTGTGTTGCGTATTGTATGGCACACAGGAGGACGCATTTAGTTTATGAACATGCCGCGCTAGATTAGGAGACGCGTATAGGAAAACATATTGTTTTCTAAAACGGAAATGACGATGCATATATGACGATACGAACCTGAGGAATTATTCCGTACAGTATTATATTAGCTGATATCAAAGAACATTATCGCTACAAGTGATATCGACAGATTAGGCGGGTTGCTCACGATGTCCTGGTTCCGAATGACATTGATAAAAGACCTAGAATTTTACCTACCTTAAAAAAAACAGGATTAATAAGTCTTGAAGTTAGAAACAAACAGACATATTACATTGAACATTTAAAACGGTGATAGGCTTAAAGGATTTAATTTCGTCTGTGAATATCTAGACTTCTGTTCTAGTTAATGTAGCTGAATTATGCATTATTTACAAGCCTTCAAGGTGCCCCGATAGTGAGACTAAGTCATACTAGATAATTGAGAGCAAGAAAATTTGAATTTCTGTTAAGAGACCGACTTTATAAGCGATAGTAACGTTGGTTTTGTTGCTAAATATTATTTATACATATAAGTTATTCATATTGTAGCTCTCATTCAAGGTTGTCAAGTCATGTCATGCGAATTATGTTGAACCTCTCGTAGCGTAATTTAAGTTTAGGATTAATATACAGTTTTAGAGCATTTTGCTGTACATATATAAACATAATCAAAAGATATACTTAAAAAGCTGCTGAAAAAAAATCACAAATCGGTAATTGATTCTGCCAAAGTGAAGAAGTTAGTAAGGAATTAAAAGTCTATTTTCGAGTAGTACTTGAGTCTACTCAAGTCCAAGGATACCTATTTGGTTCACAATCAATATAAATTATACGCCCACACAGAACTGCTAAATCGCATCATCGTATGGAGTGTATCCAGCCTAAAACTGCATCGATTATTTGATAAATCGTATTGTTATCGGTACATAATAGCGATCGGAGCACGTGCACACGAGAACTTAAGCCTATCATTCATATCACACGTTATCGGTCTTGTGACCATAAGGGATGCTTTTGTAGGACAATGATTTTGCTTGGATTTTGGGTTTCGTAAGGGTTCATACAATTGTAGATAAGAGTCAAGCTTTGATGTACTTACTTAGATCCGGTTTAAAGCGCGGCCTTGTAATTGCCCGAACACCCTATGGTTGGATGTCAGTGTGCAGTTTCAGTTTACTGGGAATTGTTGTTAAAAGTGAATAAGCAATTACGAGGTCGACTAAACCTACCGGATCTGAGTGAATGAGAATTTGTACCTACTAATATTCGTGTTAACCTTAAACCTATGTTTAAAACTCACGTAAACATGCACATCATTCTTAATTATTGATTTTTACTGCTGGACATGAAACTTCTTTATGATGAGAGAAATCGATTTTTGAATCTGGGACTCGTGTAGATAAGTAGGTATGCGGTGTTTTCACGAAACCATTCGGCTCCAAAATCAAAGATAAGATCAAAGAGGGTAGAAAGTAAATATAAATCGTACGCCTTACAGTAAGTAGGTACCAATACTGAATTTGGTTGTATCCCCCGGGAGTCCTTTGGAGTCCATCTAAGATAATTTAATAACCTTACTGTGGAAATTGCGTGCAGCTGTTGTGTTGAAAAGTGGTGGTAGGGAAATATGACAGTCGTAATTAACCTGACAAAATCTCCAAAAAAAGTTCTCAAAGGCTAAAAAATATTTTATTAGGGGATTCAAACATTCATGAATTTATAATTTTTTGTCCTTCGGTTATCTCATGCAGCCGTGGTCATCCTATTATAGTATCACCGCATACCATTATCTCAAGTACTGGCAGTCGAATTTTATTGAATGTGAATACTGTGAAATGGATACCATTATAATTTATCACTTATTGGTTTTCTTTATGCTTTATTTTGCATTTGTGCAATATTTAATATTTCATAATTAAAAATACATTGCGAGTTTTTTATAGTACCTAACATATTTATACAGGATAAGTTTTTATCCAGTACGCAAACTGTAACCATGAATTCAGCATATCATTTTAGACCCCCCTAAAGCAGAAATTTTTCGCCGGTTATACAAACAAAAATCAGCTGTTTCATAGAAAAGTGCAATACCTACGCGGTCAAAATGTATGGAACAACTGATATATTTTTACGTACAAGGTGGGCGCATTACTTAAAAAAAAAAAAACTGTAATATGTCGATAATACTATGAGCCCGTTCCAGTGCAATCGGCGGTAAATTTCATATGTATCCAACAGTAATCGAACCTAAGATCTTCTGCTCATCAATATCGCTATGTAATCAACAATCTAATTAGTGCTTAAGTACCAAAATATCTTATCTACAGCTTGATAAAAACGCCATCATTCATGTAGATCTAAACTTATTTTAAACGGAATAAGGAAGAAAGAGGGTTTTAAAACGGACTATATTTTACGACGTTTGATATAGGTACATTACCTAATTAATCAATTCCGTACATCGTTATCAATCTATTTCCTTACAGACTAATGAGGAAGTAGAAACTCGGCCACTCAAACGTTTTAAACGGAACAAATTAATAAATCTAACACAGAATAGTACCTATAGATGGCAAACTACAGTTGTCGACGCAAGAGTGACGACGGATGCATGATTCGACTCCTCTCAGCGGTGTGTATACTTCAATAAATTGTAAACAAAGGACTGTAGAACAATCTGAATGAAAAAGTTATCGATTTAAAAATTAATTATTATCAATTGGTTTGATTAATTCTGACCGATATGAAACGTTGATATAATGAATTGCAGTTATCAGAAAATCGAGTTGACGTCAAAGTTCACGCTTGGCTGATAATCTTAAACTTACTAAAATTGGTTTCTTACCTCCTTTAAGAATAATCTCTAAAGAAAATTTTCCTTTACGTCCTGTGATTCAGAATTTCGCCATATCTTCTACCTCAGGGATTGCTGCACATTTGCATGTGTCTCATGGAGTAAAAGCATAAAACCAAGAAAATTAATCAGTTACAGAATGTTGAATAATTTGAGGACACGACCATCAACTAAGGCTGGATGGAGACGCAAGCGCAACACACAAGTACATGCTACATCATACACGAAAACATGCACATCTAATACAGTAGCAACTAAAAACAGCACAAAAGTGAGTTGTTGTAACTACGTGGGAAACAGCGTTTTAACGCGTGAAGATCATCGGAATTATTAGCAACCAAGGTGGCGCGTGCGCACAGCAACCTTGCGAATTAGTACGAGTCTACAGTCAACCGTACGTCAGTACCACTTGAACTACGGAAACCGCCGTTACTGCTACGAAATAAAGCTGTCAATCAAATTGTTATTATTAACGAGAGGTTGACTGTAGCAGATAGGAACTTGCAATCATGTTCATATCATTGTTATGACGAATGGATGACAACAGCGTTTAATATGTAGGTACGGACGTAATTATATACAAGGTGTTACAGTAATTGGACGGTACGAGATTGAATGATGCATCTGATTCTGTAGTGTTGAAAACATGATGAATAGGTGCACGTCACACGTGCATTGACGGTAAGTACGCATTATCAAACAATTTACCAGGCAATAATTGGAACTTCGGGTTCCTGATAACTTGGAAACCGACCTTTTGTTTGACAGCATTGCATTTGCAACCCGACTCACCACTAATCCAAAACATACAAAATTCTTAAATTACAAAAAAGTTTTTGTTCCAGATTCTGGACGTTAAAAGTAAATAACTTGATCTGACAACTACTGCCGCTTCTTCTGGAAATATTACCCTCAACCGCTACTGCTCAACCATTATTATTATTTTCGGGAGTGTTATTTTTCTCAGCTTTTAGGCTGGTTTTAGCTACATCTACGGGCTAAAGCCAAGTAAATGTAGCGTATGGTGTGTATTTACGATGAGGGTGTGTTTTCTTCCTCTAACTGCATGAACTTCCTAACTATTCTGCAAGTGTTTAAGATGGCAGCTTTCTATAGGTTAATATAAACGGATTCTTCTAAATCTATTAATTTCAGACTACGGAGAAGATGATTGGGGATAACGCCTGTCGTGGAGAAAACTATAGGGATAACGTACACTTTTTCTTTTCTCCATATTCTTGTGACTTCTTCTTCAAGGTCCGCATATTTACTTATTTTTTCAGAAATGGTTTTTTGTATGTTATGGGTATTAGGAACTGCGATGTCTACGAGGTAGGTGGTTTTTTTAATTTTATCCTGTAGGATTATATCTGGTCTATTATAGTAGATAGTCCTATCTGTAAGTATGGCGCGATCAAAGTACATTTTGTGTGTATCATTTTCGAGGATAGTTTGTGGCGCATACTTAAAGTAGGGAGTGTTAGTGTTTTGTATGAGACTATGTTTGAGTGCTAATTTTTTATGGATAATGTTGCAAACCCGATTGTGCCTGTGAGTGTAGTCTGTCTGTGTGAGGGTTATGCATGCTCCTGTTATAATGTTATATGGTTTCTGATTGAATGTGGCATCTGCGGCATTTGTCGTTTGTGATGGTAGGGTCTTTAATGATATTACCATTATTATTATTCAAAGGTCACATTATTTTTCTTCTGTTTGACTTTTAGACTTTAGCTAGTTGATCATCACCAGTAAATATCAATTCTATGAACTTGATGTTTTGCATAGGTAATCAGGGCTAAGTAAATTTACTATCATCATTATTATTTCAGCCGAACAATGTCCACAGCTGGACAAAGCCCTTCCCTAAGCACCATTACTTCGACCGGTGCTTCTCGCATCCAGCGGAATCCTGCGGCTTTCACCAAGTCATAGGACCACCTTGTGAAAGGGCTTCCAACGTCAGCCGCCCTTGACCTTCGTTTTGTTCATGTTAATTTTAAAACCCAGTCTTTCGGAAGCTCTACTGAGTTCATTTGTAAATGCTACTAATAAAAGAGACAAAACCAGCTGACTTATGTCACATTTACGCGTATTTTCTAATACTAGAGGTCAGTTAAATTGATTGTTAATATTTTTAGCTGATGATATATTAATTGGGATCAATATGAACATTTGGACTACCTTGATATTTATTTGAGGGCATGTCCGAGAGCGTCATGTGTTGTAATTATTGCATAGAAGCTTGCATTTTGTACTGACCATTTTATAACCTTTATTGACTACTAGGTTTTGCCAGCGGCTTCGCCCGCGCGGAACTTTCATCCACTATTTAACTCCCTTAGGGGTAGCATTTCGAAAAATCCTTCCTTATTCCTTGTCTACAGTATAAAGGGAACCTTTGTGCAAAATTTCAGCTTTCTAGGTCCAAAGGTTTGGGTTGGGCGTTGATGAGTCAGTCAGTCAGGACTTTTCTTTTGATTTATATTGATTCACCCACTACTGCTCCGCCAATAGAACCACACAACGGTCAAGGCTTAATCTTTAAATCAATTAATATTAATAAAAATTACCAGTTCTCTCGTTTCGACTTCTTTTACTGGCTTTCAAACAACATACAGTTTATTGCACCAGAACTATGTTCAACAATTAATCCAACAGTTAAAACAGACATGGTGGTTTATCCAACTATGAATACAGTTTTTCCACACTCGTGTCAATTGATTTGAAGTAGATGAGGAATAAAACTAATATGTATCCGCCGCTAAACCACCCACGCAAGTCGTAAGAGTTAATTGAAAGAAATGGGTCATATGTTGGTGGCTGGGCGAGCGGTCCGTTTGTTTATTACGCATCATTCACTCTTGGGCAATTTTTTGTTGGAAACGGTTCGATTCGTAATATGAAATTCAAATTGTTGTAGTTTTATGTTGATATTGCTTAAGGGTTAAGATTTGGAAAAGTTTTTCTGTATAGTTATTCGCTTACATAGGAGTGTGATTGTTGCTTGTTTAGAAAGACTTAAGCTCCAGTTGTCTCAGGTAGGAGTTGTTTAATCGTTCCTGTCTGTGCTTAACGCATCATTGTTGTGCAAAGTCTATGCTGCAATGCATGTTTGGCAAAAGGGTTAATGATGGAAGCATGTTGCTAGTAGTAACAAAAAGCAATCGGTCACCCATCCTCATTAGATCAGCAACAATAGTTACATTTACCCGTTAATTTCTCAAAACAGGTCTTAGAAACTGACACAGTCGTGGGTAAATCCTTTTACAATCATACTAGGACCATGCATTAAAATATGATATCATAGTGTAATGTGATTCATCTTTCTTTTATTATAGAATAAGATAGCGGGAGATCAAGGGAGTCACCTCAGTGACCCAGGATCATGATAACATTAATTATTATGATAAAGACATAGGATTTATAAATGGTTTTATTACTTATGGTGTGTATCACATCTTTCTAATAAATAATCCACCAGTCAAATAAAATAATGAAACAGAATCTGCATGAACTCATCTGCAATGCAGGATAAGGTAACAGGATTTAGAGGTATCTACACCTGGAGGTCAAACAAACCATTACATTATTAAATGAATAAACTAAAATCAATAAACCTACTTACAATTCAAAAGACATAATCATCCGTAGTGTATTTAAGAATAAGAATAAAATTAGCAATAAACATAGGCCCGTTACGATCAATCAGTGGTTGGTACTAAACAGTGTGGGAGCGCAGATGACCCGTGAGAACTGCGCCGGAGCATTGTTTCTAGTTGCGCCCGCACATGAGCTCATTCTGACTTCACTACTTGAGCCGGCGATTCGAGGGTAAATGTGTGGGTTAATTCGATTACAATGGCTGTATCGGACGTTTTTAATTTAGGTTTGTATCTGTTTTGGAGGAAGCAAGTTTTTCAAATTAGTAACTTCTTTCGCGTCGGTATTAACACACGTGGTAAAATTTGGCGATCAGCAAGACAGCAACGCAACGTCCGAGGTGCGTTGGATAAACTCAAACTCAAAGTATTTATTTCAAGTAAACCAATTACAGGCATTTTGTATTTTATAATTTAAAAAATACTGGTCTTAAAATTATAATATGTACAGGTATATAAAAAGAAAATGATCATAAGGCATCAAATAATACGTCACTATCGTTGTCAATGGGAAAAGAGGGCACTTTTGTATTGCTAAGGGATGAATCAGTCAGAAAATTGAAGCAAGTTGCCCATTCAAAAGCGGACGCGGCGCAAGCGGGTTCCGATGGAGAATAATGGGAAAGAAACTCCACGGACAGTCTTTTAAATAAAACTGTTGGTAACATCATTCATATTGAAATTATACATGTGAGAACTATGTAGACAGACGTGCACGTTATAAGCGTCTGTGATAAAAAAATAAAAATTAAATAAGCCGTGGCAGCTAAGAGCTGACCAGTCCCTACTGACGGCATCCGTTCACGAACATAATGTGTGGATCAGTACCATTCAGCTGAACCATTTTGCCACCATTGCATAGGAACGCACAACATCGCCACGGACCTACATTTGTCGTCACTCGCTGAGATGTTTTATTTTTATAGATTTCATTGAAAGTATAACTTGAAAATCTAGCTAAACTGCTAAGTCACCGTTAGTATGTAGTATTACTGATAACAGTACCCATAGCATAAACATTTAGCAAAATACCTTGTCATCGTTATCGTGCCATCATCGGCGATAAGTTTTGTAACAGTTTTGTGAGTGTATCAATGTGTCAAGATTCTTAGAATAAGCTTTTCTTTATCTGCAGATATTTTGTAGTTTACGAATAAGTTATTAACCAGTGCGCAAACTGTAACCATGAATTCAGTATATCATTCTAGACCATCCAACGCAGAAATTTTTCATCAGTAAAAAAAATCAGCTGTTCCATACATTTTGACCGCGTAAGTATTGCACTTTTCTATAAAACTTTTCTGCGCTGGGGGATCTAAAATGATATGCTGAATTCATTGTTACAGTTTGCGCACTGGTTAAAAACTTATCCTGAATACAACATTGCTAACCTTAGGTAGGTACAAGTAGTACCTACCTAAGGTTAGCAATGTTGTATACCTACTACCGGATATATGTTTCTGCCCCTGGTTAGGTTGCTGAGGTCAATAGTAGCGGTAGCTTCATGTTAACACCGATACTTAGCTTAAGTTGCATAATTCAAAAAGTTGATAGGAGGTGTAATAATGAAGCAGTACCCGTCTGGGTAAATAGGTAATTTTTTATAATGTTTTGCTTTAGATAAAGACCTGACTATAAAATGTAGTCTTTAAAATACAAAGCATGTATTATTTATTAATAGACAGTAAACAAAAGCGTACATAGCGTTGTCCCACATATTGCCAATGACAGTTATCAATCCCACAATGATAGGGGCCTAGGGGGACAGCTTATTACCGTTTGTTGAGCACAATTTTAATTTCGGGATGTGGAAATATCCATGGCCAAAAACCAATACCCTCATGAATCCATATTCTGTAATGATTGGTCAATCGGCAGGTTGGTAGCGCGACATGACTGCCCAGGCTACGCCCGTAAAAATGTTTAGCACCTACTCGACACTGGATAGGCTCTTTTATTTTATCTCACATAGAATTAATTATATTCATACACTTAACGATCACAATCCCGGCCGCCAGACTAATCAATCAATTCTAAAGATATCCAATCCATTTGTCAAAAGCGAATCGTCAAGTTTTAAGTTCGTGTATAGTCGTGATCGTTCGCGGAAGTTTGTCATCTATCGAGGTCTTCAACATTTACGTGTTAATTGCTCTCATTATTATTAAGCAACTGGTTTTGGCGCCGGGGCTCCTCACTTGGACGAGGCCTTACCGTTCACGAGACTGCGATGTGTGGAGGCTAAAATGACGCTTTTGCAAAACATAAGGTGTATTTGTAATCTGCCTATAATATTCCCACTGCTGCGTCCTATAAGGTGCATTTACCCACGATTTTTTATGGCTTTATAAAAAGAGACGGAAAAAAAATATCTGGTGATTGTACAGGATGATAGTGATAGAAAATGAATGAACTCCATCTGATGTCAACAACTAGAAAATAGATTATAGGTATGTGGGTCAAAGATACCTTACTAAAAAGTGCACTGACCCGAAATAAATTCAAACAAGGGCAAAAGGTTGATGAAGCCCATTCTACATCTCTGGGTTATTTGGTGGTGGATCGGAGGGTAAAATATGTATTTATAATTATTATTTTGTACAGGGACAATATGGCCAGAGAACGCAAAAGACGGAGAGGTTTGGAAGGAAGAAGAGGAGGCCTTTGGCCAGCTGTGGGATACAACATACTCTAACAAAGAAATAAAATTACATACATACAATAAAAATACATAGGGATATAATGTATGTTCCTACATAGGTCAGGGACTCAGGGTTGCGTAAAAGTATAGGCCAATATTCAATCAAGAAGTAATTACGGGCTACGGGTACTTTAAAAAAAAGATGCACTTGTCACTTATTTGGTACCACATGCCTGAATTAAAAATAATTAGCGTAGCACTATAACATAATTATTTCTACTTACTTAAGTTTAAAGTATTGGCACTAATCAAGCGTTACTTCGATAAAACTAAGCAATAAAATCGGTTTTATTTTTTTGACTTGGTAAACGAAGTTCAAGTAGATAATTGTTTACAGTACAGTAGCTAATATCCAAACAGTGTACGTTCAAAATATATTTTATGATAAGTCGAGTAAATATGATAGCAACGTTTTAGCGCATCAGTATGACAGTCAGTGGTCAGTTCCATCGACGGCCGCGTCTACTCGCTACTGAAGTCGCCTACGCGAATCGTCGACCAATCACCAAGATCCCACGTGACCACTCAAAGATTACCAGCTAAAACTAATCAAACAGACCAACTTACACTGGACGCGCAACTCTTATCGCCTACGCCGTCAATGTTACTATGGCGCCTTTTTGGTTACTAATTAAACCTATCGGTCTTTGACACCCGACTAATGTTTGAACAATAATTTAGCTTGTCTATGACACATACTTTCGTCGGTAGCCTCTTCATGGTCATTTTGGTGTACGCGACATACAATAGAATGTTTCTGGGTTGACTAAAGTACTTTTGCACGGTAAGTAAACAAAAGTTGCACAATATTGTTGCAGCAACTTGTTGTGTTGCTAGAAAAATGCTGCATTAACAGGAGCACACATGCATTGTTGCCAACATGTTTTCAACAATACAAGAACATGTTACTGCAAAACAAATTCAACTTTTGTTTACCGAGAATATGACGCTGCGTTGTCATCACCTAAAGGATTTTGTTAACATGTGTGACAGTGTCATTATTGGGCATAATTTTGTAATGACGTACTGTTTACGTCTGTTTACTTGTATGGTTATTTGCAGATTGTCTTGCGCATTCGTGTAGCGCATATAGGATGCGTTGAAAGTGATACGCTAATAGCGATTTTTACGCTGGACAGTGGAAAAAAATGATTGTTTAATTTATTTTAAGTACATATTTTGTTTGTAATGTAAGAGTTTGAAACAGTGTAAGACGATATTCAACATTTTGACACTTAAAAATCCCAAGCACCTAATAGAATTCACGAGCATTGTGTTATCTTTCGTCGTGGTTTTCTGTCCATGTTTACCCACAACTTAATCTTTAATAAATCGCTTGAAGGTCATAACTTGTGCGAAGCATCAGATATGAGGTCTCCGCGCGGCCATGACCAGCAATTGTGCCTCGAAGTATGTAGGTGACCTCTCGAGCGAACCTTCGAGATTTTGGTGTTTATACATTGACATCCCGCCAAATATATTTATGACCTCAAGGTATCTCAGGTGACTGGGTAGCGTCAGTTCTTAGATTAGTAGGTTTACTCTGATTTTTAATTTGATAGACCAAAATGACAGTTTTTACTATCGCTTAACTGTCATGGTGGCAGAGGTTTAATTTGCTAGACTTTTTAGTTATCTGGACATTTTAGTTTAGCAAATTAAAATCAGAGTGTAGTTAATATGAATCTGGAATTAAAATATTCTAATTAAATGTGTCGCATGAGGATTTGACAAGATATCAATTTAAAAAAAAACTGTTTATGTGCCTATGTAATTTTCTCGGCGTTGGTGTTTTGCTTACACCTACAGTTTTGTGCTCACCAAGTTCAATTTGAAGTTCTTTACATGCAAATAAATAAATATTAGCACTCCAAATGACTTGATAATAAAATGAATAAGTAAATAAAGAGTAAAGAAGCACTTTAAAAAGGTTTATTAGTAATTAAAATCGTTTCCACGCGATGTGTCGGCGAAGAGTTATAAAACCTCATTTAAAGGAGAACGAATTTAATTAATATAGCTTTTCAATTAACACTGGCCTGAAATTAAGTTCCTATTACGAAGTCTTTGTCGATAATCAATCGGAGTAAAAACGTAGGAACATTATAATTTATCACACACTAATTATTTGTAAATTAATTCGGTAACTCATATTTTTAAACATTTCATTTGCAAACAATGACATCTTTACATGGAACTTGCAATTAGCTGGCGCAATTAGGTACGTTAGCACCTTTTCACCTCTGCCAACTCCTGTGATTTTATACAGTGTGATTTTATGGTACCAACATCCTTCAGCTTTCAGCACCCTGTGTCTAACTTCTATAAGTTAATGTATAAGTGTATTCTTCTTCAGTACCGAAAAATAATATGATGTATGACGTACCAACATTCTAGATTGTACTGAGTTGAAAAGATTAGGCCGATAGGGCCGAAAGGTTCTATAGTGCGCAGGAATTCGCTGGATGCGAAAAGCACCTGTGGATCTGACAGTGCTTGGGGACGCCTAGGTCCAGCAGCTGACGTCTTTCGGTTGAAATGACGAAAAGAATAGAGTGGGTTAAACTGTCCGTCGTATGCCTGACATCCTTACGTATATCTCTGCAAAGATTAAATAGGAAAGCAACTATTTTCTTTCTTTCTTTTCTATTCACCCTCTCCTTAACCCTGCGCACTTATACACAATAGCAATGTTATGTTGATTGAACAACGATAACACATGCGCGACACTAAAGGTCGTTATTACACTACGGCCCCACTACACAGGCGTACAGCGTAAAACGTAGCTCATTTTTTCAAGTCTTCAATTAAGTACTGTCAACAAAAGAGATATCTATTCTGTTTTTGTAATTTCTTTTTTACAAGGATCTAACTTGATCAACTAACTACTTTTAATCCACGTTGTTGTGCTTGACGCGCGATGGCTTGTGTGAAGGTTGCGTGAATTCGCGGAAAACGGGTAACGCAGTTGGTCGTTGAGGCGAGATGCTTGGAAAAAGCATATTTTCAGTCATACGCACATCGCATGCGCAAGCGTTGCAGCTAGTCATAGCTTCGATCGCTCGGTTGGCCAATATTGCCCAACCTGGTGGTTGGTTTTACCAATTATGCTTTCTCAAAAGCAGCCGAAGCCTGCTGGTCTACTCTTTAAGTCAACGAAGTAACGGGCCCGTCCAAATGTAGTTGATGTTAAAATATGTGTCAAATTATTTTTTCGGACGGGGACAACTGTCAAATCGTGTTGTCATTCATTTTTAGTTCGGGATTCGAACTAATCTTATGTCCCTAGGTGATACGGAGTAGGAAACGCCCAAAACTACGGACTAGGAAATAGACTCCCTGGATTTCTACAATACTAGCTTCTACCCGCGACTTCGTCTGCGTCAAATGTCTTGCTCCGACCCACCCCGTCGCGCGTCGCATCGAATTGCCTAGCTGTGCGAGTACTTCGTATTCGTGACTTTTTTGCTCGGCTCCTAAGTGCCCTAGCGTGATGTTATATAGCCTATAGCCTTCCTCGATAAATGGGCTATCCAACTCTAAAATAATTTATCAATTCGAACCAGTATTTCCTGAGATTAGTGCGTTCAAACAAACGAACTCTTCAGCTTTATAATATTAAGCAATCGGTTTGCTCCTATTTACTTAAACAACAGCAGAAAACAAGGTTTACTATACACCCAACCTAACTTATAGGGGAACACAGCCGTAATGTTATGTGTAGAAATATGTTTATTTTTGCCTGTATACAAGCAGGTAGGTAATTGAATACCTAACTCTTTTGTCGACGGTACGAGAAACATGGCGGACCGCGGTGACATGTGCCGGAGCCACGTGACAACTATCGCACGTGCTACACAAATCTGTCGATTCTCGGCCATTACCTGAGAGCTATAACAAACAGTTAGGCGTTCTGCGCGCTGTCAACTTATTTGAATGGAAATAATTGGGTTTGTTAGGATTATGTGTTAGCTATTTTATTACGTGAATATTTCGGGTATTTTTAGGGTTCCGTACCTCTAAAGGAAAAAACGGAACCCTTATAAGATCACTTTGTTGTCCGTCCGTCCGTCCGTCCGTCCGTCCGTCCGTCCGTCCGTCTGTCAAGACCGTTTTTCTCAGGAACGCGTGGAGGTATCAAACTGAAATTTCTATATGATACTTAGTTCTACTGTTCCTGGAAGCTGTAGAAAAATCAACCTTCTAAGTCAACGCAATCAAAAGATACAGCCATTTAGGCCGCAGATTTCCGCAAATTTTCGAAACTCGCACGGGAATCAAAACCTACAGGGTACTTCCCGTGAACTTAGAATCTTGAAATTTTGTACGAAGTCACGTCTTATAGTACAGATATAGGAAAAATTACGAAAACCGTAAATTTTTAGTTTCGTCATATAAAAAAAAATATTTTTGACAATTTTGAACTTTTACTTATATACCCACAGGTTTGTACGGAACCCTCGGTGCGCGAGTCCAACTCGCACTTGACCGGTTTTTTTATAACAATCATTCTTGTTTCTTGTGGAGGTACATAGAGCTATATCTATGTATGATATGAGGTATAGTTTATCTATGTATGATTGAGTTATAGGTATAGATTTGATTATACTGTCGTACACGGTAATTCCTGTTTGAAAATTCAGTTTTTTGGTTTTCTTTGGAATGGAGGGTTTCCCCATTTAACGTACTGAGTTCTAAATATGTTTAAGTTTATCAAATGCTCCGGACATAGTGGCTTTTCTTCGTGACAATGGGAGTTAATACACTTGTCATGAACTGGACAAATTTACTGACGGTATGCAATGAGCCTAAGGTTATTAATAATCCCGTTTCGATGATCATGGAAACTTATATGCGAGATGCAATAATTGCTACGTGATTCGCTGTATGTTATATTTCTTGGTAGTTCTTAAAGGTGTTAAGCAGTACAGCTCCTGGAAAAGCTAAATATAGAATATCCAATCATTTTAAACGATATAGCGTCAATTATAAAAATAGTTGAATATAAACTTCCGGGAATTTCACGGCTTTTCCGTACGTAGATACTTTATAGGTTTGTTACTGATTCGGTTATCTGGAAGAACTAAGGGTGCGGGTTTGAAACCACGATGATAATTACGATTAAAAACAGTTTATACGTCATTCGTTACGCGGAAGTCACCAACATAGACCTGGGAGAGCTAGATTTCATTATAGGCCAGCCGATAATCAATCAACCAGGAATTAGATTGTTAACAACGGACAATACATCTCACTTCTGAGACCAGTAAAATCTTTAGAGTAAGTCCACTATGAATGTTGTAAATCAGATTTAGTCTAATACATTTAAACGTTTTTCTAATAATTTACCTGGAATTTTTCAGCAGCTGCCCTGAGTCTAAATTTCAGTCCGGTTGATGGCAATAGGTTCGCCCCTAATACATATCATCATCATCATTTCAGCCGTAACACGTCCACTGCTGGACATAGGCCTCCCCCAAAAGGGGGTTTTTGCCATAATCGCCACGCTTGTCAGGCGGATTGGCGATCGCAGTATGGTGGTAAAAAGCATAGAGAACGCTGCTGCCCATTCTCTAGTAAGTCCCTTAGTCGCCTTCTACGACACTTACTGGAAGAAATGGGATGGTGCTATTCTTTTACGCACCACACGGAATCTATTACATATGACTTAAACATAACTGGCGAAATGTGGGTGCAGTATAGGAAGGTATACCTCTGCCTAATCCTTGAGGGGAAAAAAGCGTAATGTTTTATTTAAAATGTGAAATTCTGACCTATGGAATCAATACCGCCAATCTATTTAAATAAATGAAAAGAAAAGTCCTGATTGACTGACTCATCAACGCCCAGCCCAAATCCTTGGAACTAGAAAGCTGAAATTTTGCACAGAGGTTCTCATTATAATGAAGACAAGGAATAACGAAGGATTTTTCGAAAATCAACTCCTAAGGGTGTCAAATAGGAGATGAAATTGCGTTAGGAGTAGAAACATGATGATTTCAGTTTAAGTATTGAACAAACATGTAGACTAAACACAGCCTCATTCTTTTTCCTTAAACGAGATTACGATCGTCGCATTTAATAAGGCATATCAACAGTTTTCATACAATGTATCCAGTTATATAGGGTTATGGCAGTCTACACTGCAAGCACTAAAACAGATATCTAAACTATAATAATTTAATTGTTTCGTTAAACGATCAAGTCAAACCAGTATTTTAACTGTAATGATGTCTTTATCGAACTGGTTACCAGTTTTCAGTTCGCTTATAATGTTGGATTGTTTTTATATCTACTACCTTCTTACTTATTAACATATCGAAAACTGCGATTGTTAAATGCCTGAATGAATGATACCTTACACTTTGGACATGCTATCTGGTTATAAAAATTATACGGATAGGTATCCGCCGAATGAATTATCCGGATATCATTTGTTTAACTATCCGGATAAAGCGAATAGTAAGGATAGTTTATTTTATAATTTCGAAAGCAGTAGTAATGTAACATTTTACATTGTCTATATCTATATATATAAAAGAAAGTCGTGTTAGTTACTTCACTTATAACTCAAGAACGGCTGAACCGATTTAGCTGAAAATTGGCAGGGAGGTAGTTTAGAGCCAGGAGAAGGACATAGGATACTTTTTATCCCGTTCGACATCATTCCCGTGTGACTTGACATGTAACGTCAGTCACTATAAAAACTCGGTAGGAACACACCTAATATAGATAAATTTATACAGTCTTAACTACCAGGCCTTCATAACTCGGTAGGAGTAGGACACACCTAACATAGTTGTGTCGGCTGGAAAACGCCTTATGCCGTTGAAGTAGGTGCCAGGTTGGCATAGCACAGTAGGAGCACACCTTTTTTAAGCTTTCTCAATACATATTTAAATGTAAGCGCTTTCTAGCTGACAACTATGTTTGGTGTGCTCCTACCGAGTTATAACAACTTGGTACTACGAAGACAAAGCGTTTTCTAGCTGACACATCTGCATAATTATGTTAGGTAAGCTCCTACCGAGTTATGAAAACCCGGTACTTCGAAGGCATACAGTATTTTCTAGCTGATCCATACACATAAAATGCTTTGTCCTGAATGACTGACTGACGGATCAACGCACAGCCTAAACCACTGATCGTAGAAACCTGTTTGGAGGGTGTGTTCTGTGTATGATGTAGACATCCGATAAGAAAGGATTTTCCGAAATTCTACACCCTTTTTAGGGGGTGAAAAACGGGGGCAAAGTTCTCAATATATTTTGTTAGTCACCTTTTTAAACGTTTAATGCATTCGAAGTACCAGGTTGTCATAACTTGGTAGGAGCATACCTTACATAGTTGTCAGCTAGAGAGCGTTATATGTCGTCGAAGTACCAGGTTGTCGTAACTCTGTAGGAACACACCTAATGTAGGTAGGTAATTGTGTCAGCTAGAAAATGTTTTATAGGTATAGTCAAAGTACTATTAGGCTGTCATAACTCGGTAGGAGCACACCTAACATAGTTGTGTCAGCTAGAAAGCGCTTTATGTCGTTAAAATACCAGGTTGGCATAACACGGTAGGAGCACAACAAAATTAATAACGTAAAAACCCAATTCAAAATCCTATTAGAACCATTTTCAACTTCTACGCGGACGAAGTCGCGGGCAAAAGCTAGTATGTATATAAAAATGAATTGCTGTTCGTTAGTCTCGCTAAGACTCGAGAACTGCTGGACCGATTTGGCTAATTTTTGTTTAGAAATATTTGTGGCAGTCCAGGGAAGGTTTAAACGGTGAGAAATTATGGAAAAATTGCATGGAAAATCGAAGTAGCAACAATTTTATTTTACCATACAAACTGTCCCTACCTGTCAAACTACCTGAAAACGCTTTATGCCTTCTAAGTACCAGGTTGTCATAGATCGGTAGGAATTCACCTAATAGCATAGGTAGGTAGGGTAGGGTATTTTTTTTTTTTTTGGGTGGGAAATCATCAAATAACTTCTCCCGCTCTGGGTGGAGCAGGAGGGCGTGTCAGACTTTTACTGACTAAAACCCACCCGTGTTCCTTCAGTAGCCCTTAAGCCAGGGGCTGTGGTGTCTCTTTCGAACAAACCCGCACCCCTGGCAGGCATCGACTCTTGCGGGTCCCATCACTTTTTGTGCTGACATCTCTTTGAGGCGCGCGTGGAACACAACGCGCCGTCGACTTGGGCTTGGTCCTTACCGGACAGCGAGCTACCCATTACTCGCCGTCCGCAAGCCCATGCCTACGGTGGCCGGAAATCGGCCTGGGATTCCCGACGCCCAGGGCGTCTCCGTATCCTGCGGCGGCTGGGGTCGCGAGGGCGCATATGCTGCCTCTCCCTCACGTGCGCCGCCTCCCTCTTCGCGAGCATTACTGCTTCGCTGAAGGAGGTGACGGCTCCCCATGCCCTCTCGCTCCGTACCATGGCTTGGACCAGGGCCGGACGCGAGAGATCGCCGCCGCCGATCGCCTCCACGAGGACACGGCGGTGCTCCGCCCAAGCTGGGCAGACCGCCACCGTGTGCTCCACCGTGTCCTCAGGGCGATCTTCGCAGTGGAAAAACCCGGGCGTTTCCTCCCGCCCTATCCGAAACAGGAACCTCCCGAAACAACCGTGTCCGGTGAGGACCTGCGTCAGGCGGAAGGTGAGGACGCTATGCCGCCTCTCAAACCACTCCTCAAAGAGGGGACTTACCGCCGCAATCGTGGCGTGCCCAGGGTAGGGTAGGGTAGGGTAGGTATGGTAGGTAGGGTAGGTAGGGTGGGTAGGGTAGGGATTTTGTATGAATGACTATTGGACGGACAGAACAACGTCTGTGCCTCTCATGCCATCGCTTCAAAAACCCATTTTATGACACAATTACAAGATTCGTCATTACGATAATTTAAAAGTGCTTTTAGCCAGAGTTTGAGTTCAGTTGACGACAGCGATGATGATGACGTAGTTAGTACCTAGTCAGTGATGTCACGCAGTTAAATTAATTAATTTAAAAACTCGAAAAAGCTCAAAAGCTTTAGTACATTTATGGGACAGCACGAACTATTCATCTTAGTCAGTTATACAACCTCCTCATCAAAATTCCTCGAAAAGGTTTTTCCTCCACTGTTTACATCCCTACTAATCCCTACCAATATTGCAAATTCGAAAGTAACTCTGTCCCTCTGTTACGCTTTCTCGCCTAAACCGCTGAACCGATCGTCATGAAATTTGGCAGAGATATAGCCTGGGACATGGAAAAGGACATAGGCTATTATTTTACGTGATGACCGACATCCACGCGAACTGAGCCGCGGGCTAAAGCTAGTACTTATGTAATAAATTGAGGTTACATACATATGTAAGAAAAAATATCTTAACTATCGCAGTGCCAGGGGGCGCTCCACGGTGGACGCCATCATGCGCGTGCGAGCCCACACGACGGGGGATGCTGTGGCCCGGGGTGGGGTCGTCTTGGCGGTGTCTCTGGACATCGCCAATGCCTTCAACACCCTGCCCTGGAGTTGCATCAGGGAGGCACTCCGGTATCACCGGATGCCGACCTACCTCTGTCGTGTGGTCGAGGCCTATTTGACGGACAGGGCCGTCATCTACCCCGGTCACCTCGGAGAGTGGAACCGGCGAGAGATGTCGTGCGGTGTCCCACAGGGATCGGTCCTGGGGCCCCATCTGTGGGACATCGGATACGACTGGGTGCTGCGCGCCGACCTCCCTGACGGCGTCAGTGTAGTTTGTTACGCTGACGACACGCTGGTCCTGGCGCAAGGGAGGTCGTACCAGGCGGCGGCCGACTTAGCGACACAAGGGGTTGCGACAATCGTCGATAGGATCCGGCAACTGGGACTCGAGGTGGCCTTGCACAAGTCCGAGGCCATGTGGTTTCATGGTCCTCGGAATGCGCCACCGACGAGTTCCCAGATAACGGTGGGAGGGGTTCACATCGGCGTCGAGTCGACGATGAAGTACTTGGGACTCGTCCTCGACAGCCGGTGGAACTTCGCGGAGCATTTCCGCCGTTTGGCTCCCAGACTGGAGCGGGCCGGGGCTGCGTTGAAGCGGCTCTTGCCCAATCTAGGGGGGCCAAATGCGTCCTGCCGGAGGCTCTACGCGGGGATCGTGCGGTCCATGGCCCTATACGGGGCGCCGGTGTGGGCGCCTACATTGAGGCGCCAACCAGCTCGCAGGTTGAGGGCGTCCCATAGGGTCATGGCCATACGGATGATCCGAGGATACCGCACGATCTCCGGCGAGGCGGCGGGCATCCTTGCCGGATTACCGCCATGGGATCTGGAGGCAAAGGTCCTCGCGCAAATATGGGAGTGGCGCGAGGAGGCCAAACGCCGGGGCGTAACTCCGCTGCCGCGGGAAATCGCGGCACAGCGGACAGAGCCCCGGCGGGATCTCATGGTGACATGGAGAGAGCGATTGTCGCAACCCAGTGCTGGGCACGCCACGATTGCGGCGGTAAGTCCCCTCTTTGAGGAGTGGTTTGAGAGGCGCCATGGCGTCCTCACCTTCCGCCTGACGCAGGTCCTCACCGGACATGGTTGTTTCGGGAGGTTCCTGTTTCGGATAGGGCGGGAGGAAACGCCCGGGTGTTTCCACTGCGAAGATCGCCCTGAGGACACGGTGGAGCACACGGTGGCGGTCTGCCCGGCTTGGGCGGAGCACCGCCGTGTCCTCGTGGAGGCGATCGGCGGCGGCGATCTCTCGCGTCCGGCCCTGGTCCAAGCCATGGTACGGAGCGAGAGGGCATGGGGAGCCGTCACCTCCTTCAGCGAAGCAGTAATGCTCGCGAAGAGGGAGGCGGCGCACGTGAGGGAGAGGCAGCATATGCGCCCTCGCGACCCCAGCCGCCGCAGGATACGGAGACGCCCTGGGCGTTGGGAATCCCAGGCCGATTTCCGGCCTCCGTAGGCATGGGCTTGCGGACGGCGAGTAATGGGTAGCTCGCTGTCCGGTAAGGACCAAGCCCAAGTCGACGGCGCGTTGTGTTCCACGCGCGCCTCAAAGAGATGTCAGCACAAAAAATTATGGGGCCCGCAAGGGCCGATGCCTGCCAGGGGTGCGGGTTTGTTCGAAAGAGACACCACAGCCCCTGGCATACGGGCTACTGAAGGAACACGGGTGGGTTTTAGTCAGTAAAAGTCTGACACGCCCTCCTGCTCCACCCAGAGCGGGATAAGTTATTTGATGATTTCCCAACCAAAAAAAAAAAAAACTATCGCAGTGCAATATTGCATTGCTTGCGTTTCCCATCACCAAATAATAATAAAGTTATGTTTTATAAAGGTTGTTTAACTTTATTTTCAGATTTATTTATGCATGTTCCTTTTGATATCCCAAAACTCTAAGGTATTAATGAGACCATGTGAAAGAATCAACTGGCATATATAAATATATTTTGTAAAAATAAGCCCATAGGAGTGACTGCGGTGGCCGCGGAATGGACAAGCCGTATTTTTGGCCAAGATATATAAGGTTTGTAGAATTAGGGCCTTGGCTCTAAATTCTATCTGCTAACATTTCATGAATGAAAACGTTGTGTTAGTTTTGGCAACCTACTTTACATGAAATGCTTTTGATGGGTAACATATTCTCCATAAGGAACCGTTTCCACGAGGGTTCAACTCGCATTTGTCCGGTTTTTTTTTGTAGCATCAGCGGATTCTATTTTGATAGAGCATTATATTATGTTACTCTATTATTAACATTCCCTGAACCATTTGTTTTTTTCTTGAGCACCAGAATAGCAAGTAATGGCCAGTGGCACCCAACGCATTGTATTCTCAGCATACCTTATTTTTTGCTGTCTACATAATTAATTCAAGAAACACTTAAATTCACAGCGACAGCACTTAAAACTAGACACATCAAATTGAAATCTGAACTTTTTTGATGATATGCTGATTCAGAATCATTTAGTTTTTACTTCCTACTTGGTTTGACGACGGCCTTGTTACTCTCGATTCGCGAATGTTACAATGTTTTTACAATGACGACTGTTCATTGTTGATACGATGCTAACAAAAAAGTAATAAGCTCAAATGACCTTACCGTGTGATATTTTGAAGTTCTCAGCGATACTGAAGAGGCTGGACTAAGGATTTTGTCTGGTTTTGGATACCAAGACTGGTTTTATGCTTTGCTATGGCGTTGGAACTGAAGCCATCAGGCATATCAATACTACTGATAGGGAAGACGGTAGTCAGTACAATTAAATCAATCAATATTTAAATTAGTTGTATTTAAATTGTTTGGCGTATCGGAATAGGAAAACATACCTAATCATAAATAAAAAGAAAAGTCCTGACTGACTGACTGACTCATCAACGCCCAGCTGAAAAGCTGAAATTTTGTACAGAGGTTCCCTTTATAATGTAGACATGGAATAAGGAAGGATTTAATTTAAAAAAACTTAAAATTTCCCACATATTCCTCAATAGTATAATATTCCTATAATAATTTACAAAATTGAACCCCTAAGTGAGTTAACGCGCGGCCAAAGCCGCTGGCAAGAGCTACTTTTTAAATAATTGTATAGGTATACCTACTTCAAATTGAATTTGATTTCAAAAAGTGCTGATTTCCAGCCTAGTTTAAATAAATTACTTCTGATTTTGTATTCGTGTAATTTTCCAAGAATGTTAGTCGTTGAAAATCATCCTTAAACGATCTACTTTGCAATCGTTTCACCTATCTCAGTTACAAAAAGTTTGAAGCAGGCGAGGCCCTCATCACCCTCTCAACTCATAGTTTGTAGAGGCATCAAGTGGTTCTTTCATTAGGCCAACTAATCTAACTAATCCCATGTGAAGAGTTAAAGTTCAAGTGTAATGACCATTACACAATGAATAACGCTGGCCTTTTGACGTCCACACACTAGCGCGTCGCTCAGTGGCGATTTTCAAGGGGTTCCCCGACATGTTTTAAGTAATCTAACAAAACTTTGTCTAATTTCTCGAAGATTTAACAGCTGTTATACGATACGACGAGAAAAATTTACTCAATACATAAGTCAGTTTGTAATTAAAAACGGAAAATTTAAATTAATAGTCAATTTGAAAAACAATTTCCCTGACTTTATGTCAAATATTTTTTATTTGCTGACATTTACTTTGGGTATCTCAGGGCAGGAATCGGCAGGATGTCTTTAGATAAATTGCGATGTAGTGATAAATCGGACAGTAAATCTTAATATATCTCATTCGATTTCCTGCACTTTAGTACTCATTGATTTTATTCGAAATCGATAAAACTTTCATTTTGAAAGTATGATTCCATATAATTGACTAATGAAGTTATTGAGAAGCTGAATTTTAAAAAGGTAGTTACGTAGGTGGCGTAGGTACCCTCTGTCATATAGGCCAGAAATCAATGTGCCTGGCCTTTTCGGCTTCCATTGCAGCTGAATACCAGTATTGTACAAGGAGCGACTGCGAACGTGCTTTAGGAGTCACGGAGTGATCTCGGTATGTAATGGATGGTACCCATCCACGAACCGACATCGTCAAAATGTTGCTTGACTTTGAAGATCAACCCATACGGGTCTAATTATTTGGCCTCGAGCCCCGCCCTGCACCGTTATACAGGATACGTTTTTATCCAGTGCGCTTTTAACCATGAATTCAGCATATCATTCTAGAGCCCCTAGCGCAGAAATTTTTCGCCGGTTATACAAAAAAAAAAAAAAACAGCTGTTTCATAGAAAAGTGCAATACGTACGCGGTCAAAATGTTTGGAACAGCTGATTTTTTTTTGTATAACAGGCGAAAAAATTCTGCGATAGAATGATATGCTGAATTCATGGTAAAAATTTTCGCACACTAAAACTTTTCCTTTATAGAAGAGAAATATAATTACTAATAGGTCTTTACCTATGAAATTGCCGTTTTGTATGAAAAAATTTAAACGAATTTTTTTCATGAATTTTTTATTTGTATTAATCGAAGTAATCACCCATGCAATCAATGCATCTTTGCCATCGCAGTGGCAGTTTATTGATGCCCTTCTTAAAGAAATCAGCTGGACGGGAGGCAACAAATTCTTCAAAGGCATTTTGTACTGCCTCTCGGGTATTAAATTTTTTTCCCGCCAAGAAGTTATCCAAATTCTGGAAAAAGTAGTAGTCTGTAGGCGCAAGGTCTGGTGAGTAGGGCGGATGACGGAGAGCTTCCAACCCCAGTTCTTGCAACTTGGAGACCGTCTGCTGTGCAGTATGAGGTCGCGCGTTGTCGTGCAGGAGCAGCGGAGACGAGCGATTGACCAATGCTGGTTGGAGATGCGCCAGCTTCTCCATCATTGTGTTCAGTTCTTCACAGTACACATCTGCAGTAATGCTCACCCCTTTTGGTAAGAAGCTGTGATGAATCACACCGGCGCTAGACCACCAAACAGTGACCATCACTTTTCTAGGGGTAAGTTTTCGTTTAGGGCATTGTTTAGGTGCTGAACCAGGATCCAACCAACTTGCTGAGCGCTTACGGTTATCAAACAGAATCCATTTTTCATCGCAGGTAACAATGCGGTTCAAAATTCCTTCATTTGTGTGTCTGTTGAGCAGTGCAAGACACGTCTCGACGCGTACTTCGCGCTGGCGATCATTGAGTTCGTGGGGCACCCATTTGTCAAGCTTTTTTACCTTGCCAATTTGACGCAAATGGACCAATATTGTTTTGACGCTAACGTCGAAAGCTGCTGCTAATTCAGCCGTAGATTGTGTATCATCAGCTTCCACAATCGCCTTTAATTCGTCATTGTCGACCAAAGTCTTCGGACGACCGCGAGGTTCATTTTTCAGGTCGAAATTTCCAGAACGGAAGCGAGCAAACCAATAACAGGTGGTGCGTTGGTTTGTGGTGTTAGCTCCGTAAACGTCGTTGATGTTGCGTGCCGCTTGTGCCGCGTTGCTGCCACGACGGTACTCATATTCCATAATTACTCGAATTTTTAACGTATCCATGATGACGAAAAAGATTGAAATGCGATGAAAATGTAACACTAATCAATAAAGAAATGACTACTTTTAGAAAAAAAAATCCATGTTTTTAAAATAAAATTAATTTGAAATTAGAATTCTTAGCCAAACAAAAATTATTTTGATTTGAAATGGCCAGTGCTGCAGAACGGCAATTTCATAGGTAAAGACCTAATATATGCTGGAGTACAAGAGCTATGTTTCAGGGTGCGGATGCGGTGTCTATTGATCGATTGGGTACTGAAAACTTTGATAACTGATGTTTAATTGACGTGTATACAAAGACAACCGAGTAGACAATTAAATACATACTTTCATTACTTGTCACATTACTGTGATCACCAATATTGGTATCAAAATTGATAAGGATGTGGTATTGGGAAATGTGATTCGGTTATACGATCCAGAATTTTTCAGTAGCAAACCGCTCTCTGGTCTGGATTTGAGGTCCCTTTAAATGGCTTTCCTCTTACGTCTTTTTCTTAAACATATCACGTAAAATGTGAGTGTACGCCATACGTAATTTACGCCACCATTCGGGGAGTAAAAATGAAAACAAAAATGTAAACTAAAAACAAAATGATGAAAAGATTTATAAGGATTACAAAGTAAAACGAGTAGTCAATAAAGCAAATTGACCAGTTCCATAGTGCCTGGCCGCAAACATTTGGTATCTCATCAGGAATTCCGGCTCAGGATTCCTGTACCAATTTCCGGATGCAGCATATAATATCATTGATTATTTGATTCCACCGCAAAGCATCCGTTCCTATTTTGTTATGGACCTCATGTATTCAAAGTTAGTTTTATTGCACCTTATTATTCTGCTACTTTAGTAGCACTAACATCAGATACCAAATTGTGTGTTGCAAATTCCCGCTTGGTTTTTTTACTAAGTCCCTGCTGTAAGGAAAATCCATTATTTTCCTGTTTCATCACTATCGACATGTAGGGTTTCTTGATTGTTATAAATATCAAGAATCATTTCTTTCTTCTTTGCATTAAAAATAACTGTAGGTAGTGCTTACCAGTTTTAGCTTTTGTTTACAGGCGAAAAATGTATAATTATTATACAAGGCATTGAATAAAATAATGTGAGTCTAAAATTGGATTCCTATTGTAAAAGTGAATGTAATAAAAATAGAAGCTTTTTATTTTGATGAAGGCAAAAGTAATGTTCAGACAAAACTTATCAAAATTATTTTATAAGATCATATAAGGAAACAGAATGAGCAATACAATAAGTTGTCGAACTACAAAGAAAAGCATAGTAAAGTAACATACGAAAATAGAAAGAACGAATAAAACAGAAAATACTCTGAACATTCTTTTCTTTCACAACATAACCATTATTATGCTGTCAAGTTGATGTTAAGCTATTCACTATAATATCGTACACATTTTGACTACTAATAGTATATTAAATAAGCATATCATACTGGTACAAAACGAATGTTTTAAGAAAAAACTGACTGACTAATTACACATGCGAACTACTTTACAATAGGATTTGAATAATCGCCAAGAGATTATTAACATTACTAAGTCATCACATAGAAAATTAGATTCGGAGACTGGAATGAGATTCAATGTACTCAGAACGGTAAATATTTAGACAACAATTATCAGTAAAGCGTGATCCTCTAATAACAGTTGCTACCTCTTGATTCAGCGCGAACCTATCTCACTTGAACATTTTCCAACGCTTCCTTGAGTCCGAAAAATGTTTTGAAACGTACTTCAAACAGCGTAATGGATATACAGCTGTGCGAACTGTTCTACTGGGTAATACATGATCTGTTGCTGTAGTAACTGGTTTGATTACTACGTAATCGTCTGGTGTTGGTATGATATCATTTGTTGAACATCGTGGTCACGCCCGCAACGAGATTTCAAACGCACCAAGGCTGATCGCTCACTTGGGCACTTGCCTCATTGCAACTCGACTTATGTCGATATCCAAAATATTATCATAAATTTTATTTGTATCTGCTGTTACAACATCGTTTAGCAAACCCATCGGTTCAGTTTTTTTGCGTCGTATCATTGTGAGCATATCTTAGTAACTCCTTGTGGCGTGTTTACTTAAATATTGTCGCGAAATAGAACTCAACACTGATCTCTCTGAAACGTTTTCTTAATAATACCATGTCTAGACCTGGGCACGTTGGCGTCGTTATTAAAAAGTGGTGTTTGTTGTCTAATTTTCCAAATATTAGCAGATTATTAAGATTGATCTTAAGTACCCTGTCTTCATCAATACATTTTGAATGATCAAAATAATTATTCCGTAATTAAGTTTGGCCAACATCGGGCCTCAAAAATGTTAGCGGTTTCCTAATACATTTTTGTTAAACTTTATTTCACAATTCATAGTTAGGCATGCAAATATCTTATCAACGTCCTGCCTCGTGCATGGCATTCAGAGTGGAGTTAGCTGCTAAATATAGTCGGCGACATAATCGTTGATACCGTCGTGTCTCGTTCCACATCTCAATTGTTATTTAATTAATGTCGTCGCCTATATTACTACGGTTTCGGTGTATGATCACATAGCCTTTTGTTTTGGATGCTACGATGACATCTGCTACTGCGGGTTTCGTATGTTTATTTTATTTCTTTTCATGTAGATTGTTTGAAACTGAGATAGCTGTGACCGAATGGTGGCCAAAGTTAGGCCAAAGAAACCAGGGCTGTCTAAAAGCGCATTGGATTGAGCACTGGATGAGAGACGCACGGAACCAGGAAGTATCGCAGAAGAAACGGAATGCCTTTAACCAGATATGGGTGATTCCGGGCTGAAATGATGACAATGACGAAGTGGTTAATGATTTTTCTGAAATCTACCTATTTGGGGAAAATAATGGCGCTATATCTGGTTGAAATTCATCCAATCAATTTGAACACCTTCGGTATGCAATGAAAATGAAGTGTCTATGGAGACATAAGTGACTCATTGATACGATTGGTACTAAGCAAATTTTCCATAGTTTATCTTACAACAAAGTAAAACTCCTCTTTGTGTCTATGACATTTATAAGAGCATTACGAAGTGTATTGCACATTAAATCATGAACGAGTACAGCCGCGATTGAAGTCAGTAATATTGTTCAGTGTGTAAGTAGGTTTCTGTTATTGTATTTCCTGACGCTAGAAAGTAATCCGATTACGACACTTCAATGTTGGTTATTGTTATCTTGACTTTATGGCTCCGAATGTTCTGTGTTGATTCGGGATCTTTTTCGGAAATGTATTAATTGTATGAACAATAAATGTCCTCAGAGGTTTCATCTACTGACTTGTATACTTATGTCAAGCTTTTTCTTTTGAGTTTCAGCTTTTGCATTTTAAAATCCGAAACAGTCATTTGTTTTTAATATAGTTACCAATTTCCTAACATGAACTACTAACTTTAAAGACGATCACATCATTACATCAAAGGAAGTTATTATGTCAAACTCTATTTGCGACTTACTTATCTTCCAACATAAATAAAAACTATTGACTTTGACCCGCTGTTTGGTACGGTTCACACGCAAATGTCCTTGTGTATGTGTTAATGGGTCGTAAGAAGTCGTCTCGTATTTGATTGGCGGCAGGTTCCGCGTCACGTCATTGGACCACACAAGATGCGCGAGCGCAGGTACCCGCGCCTTACCGATCGCCCTTTATAGCCGCTGGGAACAGCCTTCCGATTTCAATCGATCGTTCTGGTTAATTAATTGTAACGATTAATTATGTTTGTTCGTTATGTTATAGACTGCATTGTAAGTAGGTACCTAGTTGTTTTTTTTTCCTCAACTTATTATTTGGTGGATTCTAAAACCATAAAGTAGGTAAGTAATTCTTCAAACATGATGCCATGGGAATAACCAGTATTTTGCCAAATCCTTCCAGTAATTCTTGACCGCGATAACCAAAGAATAAACAACAAATGTTTAAAGACGTACCTACTAGCGGTACCTCTGACGAATCACACAGGCAGAGAGATCTATAAAGTTTTAATTTTAAAAGGAGCAGGTAGTAAAAAAATGTCTTACGGACACCGCTCCGGTGTCGGCATCTATCAAAGTACAAGATGCTCCCACGACACTATTTATAAAATATCCAGAGATTTTTAAAGGTTTTACAACTCTTTTTGTTGCTCCTCGTATGTGCCTAGTATTTATTTGTTTTTTGCGCCGCTGGTTATAATAGAATTGGATGGGCTCGCTCTGGTATGTAATAGGTGTACTTGTAGGTACACAATATTTACAATAGAATTACATATATAATGCATGTTTACCTATTTGAGATCAGTCATTGTGGATTTGCTGCTTCACACGGGATTAGGAATTTCGTATTTGACACCTGTTGCAATCCGGAAACTTTGTTACTGCACTGTTCTTTGCAAAATACATAGATCTTTTATCAAGCTTGTATGGGAAAATAACAAGTTGGTATAGATTTAAAAAACAAATGAACTCTAAAACCAACTATTTGGTACCAGAACATATTGAACCCGATGAATAATGTCTAAATTCCACAGTGAGGCGCATCATCATCATAAGCCACAATAAAATAAACCACGCTTACTAATCGTTGCAGGTTAAAACCGGCTACAAATGGTAATAAAATAAAGGTACACACATACACGTGAAGTGTCGAAACGCAGTTCTCTCTTTCCGATATAAATAGTGCGAGGCGAGGCGAGTCGAGCGCGGCGCACTGACCGACCATCGACAGCGATCCCGATAATCGGGCGAATGTTTGAGTTTCTCTATTTTCAAATCGGGTGACTGCGAGTCCCTAAACGGAAACAGAAGTAACGCGCGCGTTTGCGTTGTACGCGCCGCGCGTGTTACTTGCGCTGAGACAGGTTAACGCTCGTTACGCGGATGGTGTGCGGGAAGGGTATCGCTCGACCGGGCGGTCGTGTGAACGCGCCGCGTTAATTGGCGTGCGGAGTGTCCGGCTGTCTTCGCGCCACGCGCCTGCGCGCGCTGTTCATCTCGCGCCCGTTTATATTTGAATTTAGAACAATAAAATATTATTTTATTGGGTACGGATAAAATGTAACTTGCCTATATTTTTATGGGTATACCGTATAAAATGCATGAAACGTTCAAAAGCGTAGATGTTACAGTCGGAACTAAGTTCCTTATTAAATAAAACACGGAGCTTTGGCGGCGTTTATCGATAAATCAAATAAAATATGTACATAGTATGATAATATCGAACAAAAACTGTATGGGTATTTTGGTAAACAGGCACGCTTATAGCAATTCGTTATCAGCGCAGAGCTGTTGTTATCGATGCTGTAAGTCGAACAAGGACGTCGATAGCACACCGCACTCGTCCTGTTTGGTTACAGCACGTATCGTATAGGTACCATCTGTCATACCTACCTAACTTGCTATCAATATTTTAGAAACAATGGCGTCGTCACGCATATACATAATAACAAACCTACTGAAAAGTGGAATTTGAATGATAAACAAGTTTACCTACATGTTTTAATAAAAGCTTAGGTACAGACGCCAGCAGGTCAACCTATCCTAAACTGTCAAATTTTCCCAATTGAACATGAACCTTATTCCTTTGTGAAAAAGTTGAAAAACTATCAAAGAAATTTGACAGATTGGGGTAGCTTGGTGCGCTGGCCTCTGTACGTAATATCAATAATAAAAAAAGTAAGTTCAAAAACTAAAACCCGACTATTGAAAATCACGCTCTAAAAAGTATGCACCAAGAAAATGATCTGCCGTGGTCTTATGCCACTTAAAGCTTATCATCGTTTACTACTGTTACAATGTATTGTTTTGTTAGGGTGGAAGTAGAAGTCTGACTGACCCCTCCTTCTACCCCCCCGAGTGGGTTCCCGCATTGTCGTTGCGGGGGGGCTTAGTAACCGTGGTCTCCCATCCACGGTGAAGCCAAGAGGAACCCAACGGTGGGGCCGCTCGTCAGGGCTTTTGCCTTCAAGCCATTGACGTAGCGGCCAAAAAGTAGGTTGCGGTGAGGTGCACCGCAACTGAGGTGGGCCGCGATGTCGAATGGGAGGCATCGCGGCTGAGGGTTACAGGCTGCGGTAGAGGAGGAGTGCCGGTGCTTCTGAGCAGCGCTCTTCCCTTCCGTGGCCTGGACGGGGCCGCCACCGTTTGATGGCGGACGCGGTGGGGCCGCAGGGGAAGAGGAGTGTCGGTATAGCGTCAGCCGCTCTCCCTATCCTCTGCGGCCGAAAAGTGGTAGACGGGACGGCGCGTTGTGTTCCTCACCCGCGCCGTCAAAGATGTCAGCAACCACTGGTGGGGTCCGCAAGGGCCGATGCCTGCCAGGGGTGCGGGTTTGTTCGAAAGAGATACCACGGCCCCTGGCATACGGGCTACTGAGGGAACACGGGTGGGTTTTAGTCAGTAAAAGTCTGACACGCCCTCCTGCTCTACTCAGCAGGAGAAGTCATTTGATGATTTCCCACCCAAAAAAAAAAATTACGGTTAAACAGAGGCTTATTATTACTTAATTTTAAGCAACGTTTGTAAATAAGGGGGTAAATGTTTTGCAAAGTTGTCAGTCTCGTTGAAATGAAAATTTCTTCAGTACCTACTTACAATAACTTCAGTTGACGAAGTGCAATTTTTGAAAGTATACCTATCATTTATGAGGATGCCTATTTTAATATCCTCTAACATAACTGCTAAGTTTGCATCAGCTAAGATAACTTAGAAGTTAATATGTATATTGCAACAAAAAAAGAAGCAATACGAAGGTGTTTTCTATGTAACTAGGGTGATACCTAAATTGCCCAGTGCTGGAAAATGGCGTCTTTTCAAGCACAGTACGAACCAGTTTACGGATCACTGAATTCAGCATGAAATTCAGGCTTTTGATTAGCGTAATACCCAAGTATTTATCTATTTATTTATCAGGACGTACGGTAAATCTAAGCTTGACTTCTCTTTGCAAAAGTTTCAAGATTACAAATAAACATCTCCAAAAATGCAGAAAAAGACGTCATCATTCTTGCATACAAGGTAAAAACAAACCTAATAAATCGAAAGTAACAGTAACAACGAAAATAAGTCATTTAATTACTTACATGCTAAGTTTTTAGTGGGTACTGCGTCAGGTCGTTGACCTGTCACTGGCTAGTTATTTTCTTTTGTTTAGCAGTAAGTACATAGTTTGTTAATTTGTGTCAGTAACTTTGTAGGCTTGTGTTGTTTGTACGTACCTACTTGCTATTTCCAGTTGGAACACAACCTCTGTCACAATAACCAGTAACTAGTGAGTACTTTGCCTAAGTCATATTGAAACAATTTGAACTACTTAATGCAGGTACAATTGAAAGTTGCCCCAATAATCACATAGGTCTGTGTCTTTGCTGTGAAATATTTCTCATTCAGTTGCATTAGTCACTTTCATTGTAACTAAATGTGGCTTGGCCGAACCCATCATACTTGAAACATAAATAAATAATTAATTTAGACGATATAATACAGAAGAGGACATCCCTAACCATGACTAATGCAATTTGAGAATTAAAATGGTTAAATTTTTTGAAGATTTTTATCTAAAGTACAGGATCCAAGCCTAGGAAAATGCTTGCAAAACCGTGTAAAAATATTTGAACCAACAAACATATATACGCACTTGAAGCTAAATACTGCTCTCAAAAAGACAAGGGAGAACATCGTGAGGAAACTGGCATGACCTGAACCAAAAATCCGAAGATATGTGACATCTACCAACCCGCACTAGGTCCGCGTGGGCTCACTCCCTCACACCGAGAGGAGGCCAGTGTCTCAGGTCCCAGCAGTGGGGACATTATGAAAGCTAAATTAAAAAAAACAATACATAATCGAACGATACGTTTCGGATGAATTACGTTATCAGATTAGTGTTAGGATACAATTAGTGTGATTAAGATCATTTCCGCACGTTTCATTTCCACGAATATGGAAACGAAAAACATGTTCCGATAACAATTACGTGACTTGTTCTTTTTGTATCCAGGCTAAGGAATTCAAAACAGTTGATGAAAATTAGTGGATCAGCAGTTCCCCACATACCAGTGATGTGAGGGAAACACCACTCTATGTAACCTTCGCAGAGTGTGCTTATAGGTTTTTCACGGAAGTACATGAAAAGTTTGTAAGGGTTTCTTCTAATAACGTAAAATATTGATTGCGAAACAATTAATTGATTGTGATGGTGATGCTTTAGTTAGCAGTTTTTGTAGGTAATAATTGTGTTCTATGAAGGTCTCGTTCTTTGACTTGATCCTGAACGGTAAGTTGACTATGCTGTCTAATAAGCTCCACAATAATAAATCATCGGCCCCTAAGCCCAACAATCCTGTAGTAATGAAAACGAACTCCGAATAAAAAAGTGGGAAACACAGGCGGTAATAACAAAGATATTAAAGTCGATAGATGTAGGTGGTCATGTGGAAAATAACCAAGAGCAGCTCCTTTGTATACGTATGTATTGAGTCTGTATGACGCAGCGTCTGGGCGCGATCGGGATACGAACATTGACGCTGCGGTGACTTTGGACGAGCGAGAATTTCAGCGGTTTTTGGAAGGAAATAGGTGAAATGAAAATTAAAAATGTTTATTTGTCCCGAATCAGTTACATTCGAAGGAAATAGGTATTGATAATGGTGCTCATAAACACGTTAACTTTGAATGCTTGTCTTGAATTTCATCAGACTATTGTATAATCATGATTATTCATAGGCACCGAAGACGAAAAAATAATGTGGTTACGTTAACAATTTTTTTCACTAATTAAAAAAGGATAAGTTAGCGTATGAGAGAGGCGGTTCTTCAAACCACATTTTTGGAACGAAGTTCTTGAACGCAGCTTGCGGTAGGAGTAAAATTGTAGAAATCTTCACGTAACGAAAAAGTGTCATGCGACTTTTCATTATTAATTATTGAAAGAGAGAGAGAGAGTGAGATAGTTTTCATAGTTTTCGAGGGTACAGAAACCAATAGTAAGCTTAAAATGAAAACCCAAGATGACGGCTGCGAAAACGTTTTAAATTTTTCATCATAGATTTCGAGGGTAGGTACTGAAGCCGATAGTGAGATCAAATTAACAGTTCAAGATGGCAGCTTCAAAAATGTTCAAATTTTTCATCATGGGTGTCGTTCTAATGGTTTTCGAGAGTGCTGAGGCCAATCGTGAGGTCAAAATGTAAATTCAAAATTGCAGCTGCGAAAGTGTTTCGAAGTTTTCGTCACGGGTGTCGATTTCAAGGTTTTCGATAGTGCTGAAGCCGACTGTGAGGCCAAAATAAACTTTGCTTTTTTAAAGATCGAGCAAACGACCTTACTTTCGGAGTTGAAGACAAAGCGTAAGGAATTCCGTTCCTGATGGTGGTTCCCCCAAACCTACATATTAAAAAAAAATCTATAGGCCCTTTTTATCACAACTGTAACGTGAAACCCAACAATTTGCCTAGAAGCTTTTCTTTTGAGTGTCATGAAAGTGTCGTTGCTCAAGTCCACACTTCACGCAGTGGTCTAACGAATACTTGTAGTGAAGTCGGTTTTGTAATCTGTATATTGAGGTATATGTTTAAGTTCAGCTAGTCGTTCACAGAAAACTGAAGCTATTTATATTGATGCAGCCAATTTTGTACTATTTGTTGTGGCGCATCACAGATTCGGCGCAAATTTTATCATTTATTTACCCAATGTTTGTTATTCTTACACAATTGATATATTCCTTGAAAAATATGTGTGTTTTTCACAGTATTGTTTGAAGGCTCTAACTTGAAATAATGGGTGTTAAATCGGTCGATACACAGTGTGATTCACGAGGACGACTGGAGGATTCAAACTGTCTCACGTTGTATTCGGATACATGGATAAGTAGATAATATATACATATGTATATGTAGGTACTTAGTCTATTGTACACAAAGTTATATTGATACGACCAATTATTACTGCAATAAGTATAATCGTTGTGACATTCATTTTTGGTTAGGTTTTGTTTAGTATTTCAATAACAATTATTCAGAAATGTGTTAATACTTTGGAACCTATATTAGGAGCTGTTGTATAGGTATTGACCCCAGCAAACATGTATCTTTGTAGAAGGAGACGCATTTTTGTGGCCTTTGAAAATTAATATATTATTCACCCAAGCTTATTCTACATAATAAATAATGTTGTATGTAAACAGAACACTAATATTAGTATTGTGCATGTGTGTAAATGAGCGTCATTGGCGTTGCGTGCAACTAGTTGCCGGCTGGCCACTTGAAATAAATTTATGATTATTTTGAAGCGCCGTGCCAACGCGTCGTTCAAAGAAGGATGGCGGACCACAATGTATGATAAAAGCTCCAATAGCTTGGATATGATAATCGTCACATAATCTTATATGCCAAACTATGTCTTGCGTGTTGCCAAATCTCGTTTTACGACACTGTTTATTTACTTTTGAAGTCGGAAAATGTACGGAGAAAACTTTCAATTTTTCTGGGATTATATTGTTTGAATTATTTTGTGTTTCTTACTCTTCTCACTAGTAGCGAGCTTGTGCTGGACATAATTTCTGGTTTCATTCATAGTTTTACTAAGTAATTCATACGACAAAGACACTACTCAATTTTGGACATAGAACTCAATTTTGGACATAGAACGATGACAAACAAACAAAACGGTATACCACTAAGAAATATCATCATGAAAAATACCTTCTCCATTTCCACGATGTTTCTTCGCACATGAAAGGTGCGCAGTATTGACGGTGCGCAATTCTGTAATAGTTTAACGACGAAGCTGACATTTTGTGCAAAAGGAGATCAGCGCCGGATGCGCATGGCATACGCTCTAATACTCATGATGGTGAAATTTTGTTGTGCAAAATGAATCTTCACTTCATAATTAGATTATTATTTTATTGAAGGCCCCGAAAGAAGGTAAGATCCTTCCTATTTCCTTTTCAGGACAAAGAGATAACGACTAGAATTTTTAAAGTCCGAAAGAGCAGAGCACCGATTGTTGAAGATCCAATAACGTACATATTTAGGCATCGCCTAGTATTAGTCAAAACGGCTTCGTTAGCAGCAGGCATAATTCAATTAATTTTAGGATAAAAGTACGATACCTACGTGCTAACGATAGCGCAAGACTGCATTTGTCTAAGTCATTAAAAATACCGATAAGCTAAGTATTTAATCCGTTTTTAATAAATTAATTAAAAGCGAGCGAATGTGAACACAGAAAAGATAAATGTTACGACTAGTATTTTTTTTGGAAATGATTAAGTATATGAATAAGTATTAGAAGCACTTAAAATAGGCAACGCAATCTTTCGAGAAACCTAGTACTTAGCTGATGATGAGTATTCATGAAAACCTTCATAAAAGTCTCACAAATTGTTTTCGTGGATCATAAATTAGGTGTTAATTAATAATATTTTCTTTAGAGAATTCACTAAAGAAAATAAAGTAACACCTGATTTTAATTACCAAAGTGGCGATGCTAATTACCAATATATTTTGCCTAATTTGCTATTTTAAATATAATACTTTTTTAATTTTTAAGCTAAACTTCGCTTAAAATTAGATAAAAGTGCTTAACATCCAAATAATAATGTCAATGTTGCCTCTGGGTTTCCTTCAGTTTGGTTTTAATGATTTTTTTACTATGACACTCCTTGGATTTATTCTAGTAACGAGATAGCCCCCACATAGAATATTGTTAAAAACGTAAAAAAAACTCACATATGTAGGCAATAATGTTACATAATATTTACCAAGTTACATACGCTGTAGTTTCCTAGCTAATCTGAGTATAAAATATGCGACCTTATCAGCTGTTTATCAAAAGAGTAATTTGAAAGAGTTAGTTGCATAAAACGAATTGCATTGCTGAAATTTGTTGCTAACAACTTTATTTCTGATTTAAACAATAAAGGGTAGGTCTTTATCCTTCTGCTGGTTTATAATAAGCATGTACACATTATAATTTTCTGTCGCAAAGTCTACTATCGACATTGAATTTGTCATACTTTGATAGTTAATAACTTAACCTTTTGGCATTAATAACATTGTTGTGCTTTATTAATAGTTTTACGGTTTTATAAGCTGTAATGCCAATAAACGTATTTTTCTTTTTTTCTTTAATCATGGTGTCTAATAAGTAAATTGTTGAGGTGGATAAAGTTGTTAATAAAACGTCCTTTAAATGATATATGCCGCATATGGATGACTAACTCATTTATCGGTGAACAACTCTAGATGCCAGCAGGCTTGACGCTTTCTATTTCTACTCTACTGTAGAATAGAAATCGCTTGTCTACATTTCTCGGTTCAAAACTGTCAACTGTCTACACGGAAACGTCATTTTTGTCTACTCTTCCGTCGACAAAACGGTTGTCTTCGGTTCTTGTGCTAAGCCTGCTGGAATCGGCTTACGTTAATGCTTCTTCAAACAGGCGCGACGCGACACTCGTAGGACAGTTTCTACGAAAACTTCATGGAAATTGTTCTACAAGTGTCGAGTCGCGCTACTCCGTCGCGCCTGTTTGAAGAAGCATTTAAGAGGATACGGTAAATTACGAAGTACTATCTAAGATCATTTAATCCCACGGAGTAACTATTTCATGAAAAAGTCATTCAATAGATTTTATGAACTTAGAGGGTTTTTTGTTTGAATGTGGGAATCATCAAATAACTTCTTTCGCTCTGGGTGGAGCGGAAGGGCATGACAGACTTTTACTGACTAAAACCCACCCGTGTTCCATGTTCCCGTAGCCTGTGTGCTAGGGGCCACGGTACCGGGCAACCCGCACCACTGGCAGACCATCTTTATATAGCAAGACCGTTAAGCGTAGAAGCACGTTAAGCCTGGTGTCGGCTGTCATTTTTGGATCTTTCTCAACCCGTAACGACTGGTTACGGGTCTTCAGAAGCCCAAAAGTCTGACAACCAGTCTTACCAAGGAGTATCGTATTACCCAGTTTACATGAGTAAAATGGTTCACCCTTGTTTGATAGAACAACGTTTGATATAATATTACTAAATCGAACAACGTTTAAGAAAATCATCACTTTGTATAATATCGTTTGACAGAATTTTCAGTTCATTGAATATTTATTTGCTATAACAACATTTGCGCTAATGATCAAAAGGTATAATGTTCATTTGATGTAATGTTCAGATGGTATAACCATGTTCTATAAATAGAAACAGCGGGTGATTCACACGAATCAACTACATGTAACCTAACGTAACCTACTGTCAGATAGTCGTTGTAAATAAGGTTGAGAATAGGGCAGACAAGTGTTTCTGGCACTCGTCCGCCGCTACCGCGGCACCGCTCGCTTCGCTCGCTCGACTCGTGCGCTTTGGTCACTATATAACTAGTTTTGTTGTTATTGGGAAAATTCGGCGAAATGAAATTAGTTCAAATGAAATTAGTTCAAATAAATAATTACGCTAAATAAAAATTTATCAATGAATTATTCGGTCAAATGAATAATTCTTCGAAATGACTTTATTGCAACTAAAATTCGATTTAATAATATTATATCAAACGTTGTTCTATCAAACAAGGGTGAACCGAGTAAAATACTGGTATTCAGCTGCATTCGGTTAGACTGGAAGCCAACCCCAACACAGTTGGGAAAAGGCTTTCCCCTTTATTTAGTGAATCACCGCTCGTACGCTACATGGTGACATTATCACGTTTTTCTTCGCAAATTTATCTGTCAGTTACAATTCAAACATTCTTAGTAAATAAGTATAGGTATAAAACATCGTTGCATGTGCTTATCGCATACTACGTGACTATGTTTGAACGCTTACGCAATAGGAAATTTTACATCGTACCTATAGAAAGTAATGATTTCTAATCTCATTGCCATTGTTATCTTAATATGTTCGCCAGACGTACGGATCTTTGCTTTTTACTTAAATTAAAGCATTTTCTTGTTAATTCATGTGCTAAGCGGTAAGCCTTCGCCTACTTATTATAAGTTTGCCTTGCCTTACAAGCGATGCATGCAGTTATTATGCCACATATTAAACGTTTTATCAATTATAGCGTGTGTTTTATGGAAAATTGTGGACCTAGTCTTTTTCATTTTATAAGTAAACGTAAATACATGGCGACATTAATAGGTTATTTTACTCTACATGAGAAAAAATCTATTAATATATTAGTGGGATAGCTTAGGCACAATGCAGTCGGAAAATTAACGTTAGTTTTATTTCATGAAATAACGAAATAATTTTTAAAATTCAATTTAAAGATTTCAGTTTTTTTTAATGTTTTTGAACACCATGATATAGTAGCCGCCACTTTATTACGTCATACGGCGTGTCAATTGAACAACTTTGTACTTTTATTATTTTCGTAACCAAAGTATTTTATTTAAATAATATTTTGCATTCAGTAACAGCAAACCAACGACAAGTAGAATATTTTTTTTTTTTTAAATATTAACAATTATCGTATTAAATATCAGCGCATTAATTGTGTACATAGCAAACTGACCTCATCATACCCACAGAGCAATATGGCGTCCACTGCGTCCAGCGTTTTCGTCAAATTAGGCGCGAAATTTGAAAATGTAAAATTTTTATGCATTTTTAGGGTATTAATCGATTAAATAAAAATGTTGTCTTTTTGTGGTTTATTAGTACTTTATTATCTAATTAAGACACTTTTCAAAAATTGGTGTAATACCTATTGGTGTTGAATATGGTTGGTTATAACAGCCTAATCATATGAATTACCAAAGGGTGGTATAATGCTATATGTCTAATGAATTACTGTTCTAAAGGATATAGGCCCGAAGGTTAAATGAATAACATACTAACAGTAGCAAATAGCTTTCATTTTGACAGTTCAACAACATACATTGCGTTATATACGTTGTTCGACAGACTTTCGAACATAATTAAGAAGCAATGGATTAGCAATATTCATCAAAATCTCATTGATAGTGTTGTTACGCAATTTGAGTGCTAGTTAAAACTTCTCAAGTCTCTGTGAGTTATATCCGGCTCCACAATAATGGTACTGTTCCGGTTGGAATGGTCCAAACGGAACACAACGACGCTTCTAGGCGGAAGAATGGTGTGGTGGCAATACTTCCTAGCCACTAGTCTTTCGACGTGAGTTAATCGAACCATACTGACATCCTTGTTAGACATATTTAAGTACGAGTTTACGCTTTTTCCCTTTCACCATGCTTCCTTGCACTTATTCATTCCAATGAGGGTTTTCTGGCAGCACTGAGACGACACCTGTCAAGTGTCAAAGCGCCTACAGACTAAATGGTGAATGAATGAATGAATGAAACGAATGACATCAAAGATTTTAGGTTGTCAAAGTGGCTCCAACTGGTGGCTTGATTATTCAAGAACACCCTCATTCTTTTGCAATCTTCCCATTGCAAGTGGTCTGTCTATCTAGCTGCTAGTCTAGTCTACCTATATTTCGTCAGTATTCTATTTGCTAGGTAGTAGGTACCTACTATTAAATCATACAAGCACTAGCTGTCATATGCTTCTTTTCTTTATTGAACGTAAGTTGCTGTACTTTTACGCTATATATCTTTATATAGTAGAAAACAAAATCCTTTTATAATCAGGGCCTAGAGACAAAATACATTTCTGTTAGCGTTCACGCTAAACGCTACGCCAAAATGTATGGGAATGGCATTACCTGCGGAAAGAACATGACGTAACCTTTCCGCAGGTAATGTCATTCCCATACATTTTTGCGTAGCGTTTGGCGTGGACGCTAACAGAAATGTGTTTTGTCTAGGCCTGGTGTACGCTTAGATCTTTTAAACTACGCAACGGATTTTAATGTGGTTTTCATCCTTATACAGAGTGATTCAAGAGGTTTATATGTATAATAGGTGTATTTTTTTATACCGGTTGTACGTTTCCGTCGGATATTTTTCGAAAAGCTAGATAATAATAAATAGGAACCCACAGAAGGAAAGATGGTGGTCCATTCCCAAACTACGCAACAAAATAATGAAAACGACAAAAAGTGAAAACAAATGCAAAACAAACCACAAATTCCTGGGAACATAAAACCGCGAACAAAACAGCGAAAAAATCCTCAGTTGCGGTGATATCGATAATTGAGTTGCGCCTGCGCCGTTATCAGTAACGTGTGTAACAATTAACTATGCTGTTAGAATTGACATGAGTTTTACCTTAACTTCGGTAGTTAAGGCGAATTTTGAGTGAGAAGTTATGCGTAAGGCGATATTTTAATTTTGTTTCAGCGTTACCTACGGTATCAAGTTGGAGGAACGCTGCTATTTCGTATGAAGAACGCCGATTGTCGTGAAATAAAAGACAAAATTTCAAGAGTTCACCTTTTGCTCTTATTAGAGTAAGAGGACTTAAGATAATTGAGATAATACGGTTTATCTATAGCGAACGGAAAACTGAACTTAATTATGAATTTTACTTTAATCTTTATGTTGCAAACGTTACTGAAGTGGACCATATTCCTCACAGTAAAGACACACTTTGACGACAAAAAAGGAGGATAAGGATGTATGTATTTAACTTAGATGACAAGTTCCTTGACGTTCAACCAAAGCAATAAGGTCCAGACAGCCTATTGGTAGCAGGATTAAGAAACTATTAAACGTACACTCCAAATGCTCCAGGTCAATGACGAGAAGCAGCCTACCAGGGCGAAAGGTCAGGCTCTGCGGTCATAAACCCATATGCTGAGCGAAGTGATTACCGTCATTATGTCCTTATTTGGAGTTGTATGCTGAATAGAAGAGTGCTAAAGGTTGACTTGGCTGATTGATGATCGTTATTACAAAGAGTTGTTGAAATTTGTAGGTACCTACCTATTGGTGATAATAGGTGTGGCCTGTTTTAACATCTTCGTTGACAAAATACTTTTGTATTTTTTTTTGTATCAATAAGTTTAAGTTTTTCTATTGGCTTGCATAACAAAACCTGCTGATAATGTTCCCACTGCTGGGAAACAAGCCTCCACTCGGTGAGAGGGAATGGGCAACCACGTGGGTCCAGTGCGCATTGTTAGATATTACATATTTCAATAAACATCTTTAAATTACTGGTGTATTAGAAGATTTTACGTCTACCTGCTTTTGGGTTTGACGCCCCAGGTTGTGCAAGACTAGATCTTGTATGAGCAAGATTTATTTGCCTGATGTTATTTTGATCAGCTGATCACAGTAGTTATAAGATACAGTCTGCTGGCTAAAAGTGTCTGTTGCTTCCTTTCAGAAATCACCCGGTTTCCCGGTTTAACCTGAGAGCTTGTTACAGCCAATTCAAACACATTTGGAGGGCGATTACTGTCGGATTAAACAAGACATCAAATAAAAAAATGCGAAATTAATTAACTCAACCAAATACAACTGATTGATTACACTGATGAATACAATCACAAACGAAGTAAATCCGACATCGTTTAAGTACATAAACATTGGAGAGTGTCGGCGTTTCACCGTTGTCGGCATAACGCGATCTAATTCGAAAGCGATACGCCTTTCACCTTCCAACCGCGTGCGTTATGACTCGAACTGAATACTTACATGCGGTGAAGCGATGCGTTGGCGACGGGATCAGGGTTTAGGAGAGAGGTAATTAACATTTGTTACATTTAACTTCAGATAAGTAAAGGGCCTAGAAAGAACAGCGAAGAACTGGATGAGACTCGCCACAGAACAGGGAAGCAAAAGGAGGAGACGTATAATCATCAGTGGGTGAAACAAGGCAATCAGTGATGATAATAATGAAGAGAGAAGATTTTTTTTATTTTAATCGACGGATACACTAGGTTACCTACTGTTTCCGTCGATTGAGAGGATTGTCAGCAACGACTGTGGTAGACGAGGTTATGAAAGGATGTCAAAAATGTTGTTTTTTTTTAAATCGCAATAAGTTCTCGATGTGTTATTATATTGTATAAGGTTAATGGCAAAAATAATTTTAGCGATTTTATTGACTGACAATATGTTAGTTCTAATCCAGAAATGGACCCGCTTGACAATTGAGAACTAAACCAGTCATTTGGCTGTGAATGGGACACAAATGGTGCGACACTAATTTTTCGCCTATGACTGTATGTCGAACTAGTGACTCTTCCGCTGTTCAATAGAATTGGGGCTAATTCTGAATAAATTCAAACTGTTATCAACTAATTCAATCAGGGTTTCCCACAGTATTGCTCTGCTTGCAACTTATGGTGAATAATAAGAGTGTGATGCATTGTTTTACTTTCACTTTCTGATCAAGAAAATGCTTTGTTTGAACACTGATCTGGGTAGTGGATAGCTACACATTCGCGATTTTACATTCCAATGCAAACATTTTCTTCGTTGCAGGCGACGGATCGGGCTATTTCAACTCACTTAAGCAGTTTTTTTGCGAAATAATTATGAACTACTTGCCAACTCCTCTCTCCGTCGGTTCTACCAATTTTTTTTTGCATCGGTCCGCTTTAATGCAGTTTTATCTATCTTTCCCTTCTTCTGCTTATACGCCAATCCCGGAAGATTTTCAGTCCCGAATTCAGCTGCCAACCAACCATCAATTTAAGATGAATAATATTAGCTATGGAATATTTAAAGTGTTCTAATAATATATAGCGATGGAGCGTAAAGCGCTAATAAATCTCATGCAGGAAGCGTGGGCCGATCAACGTAAGAAGCAATAACTGGACTGAGCTACAACGGAACTTATGTACGTAACGTTATTAAGTATAACAATGCAGATGATTTCTAGGAAGTAGGAACAGTTTTTGGACTAAGTGAGTCATTCGTTGAAACTGATAGCATTAGCGACGGGTAAGTACGGATTATTGTTGAATTAATTAAACATTTGTAAACAGATTTAACTAGAAGACGGAGCTTTTGGTTAATGATGATGAAGTAGTTTAAAAACAGGAATACTCTCCCGAATCGTTTAGAGAATTGTAACTAGATACCTACCTATTTAACAAGCGCAATAATGTACTAAAGGAACATACAAGTACTACTAAATAGAGGAAATATACTACGAGGGAGACTGATCAATAACTAAGAATATAAATCGGCTGACAGAGACAATAAGAAAACTTAAAGCCAAGTACTAAACAATTATTTATAGTATGTTTTTAGCGCTGCGCAGGCGCTTCCGTAAATACGTTCATAGAATCCATAATCGTATATACGTTAGAAGTACTTACATCGTCTAATTATAACCTGATGTTTGACTTTGACGCCGGTCTCGATGTAACTCATTGTTAGAATATGACACGATTCGTTGGAAATTCGCGTAGGCAGATCCGACGCGTGGAAATTCAATTGACAAGGTCGAAACACTTGAACGTGAGGTTATAACTTACTCAGGTAAATGAAAGGGTTTAAAAATAATACACAATTAAAAAGATCAAAATAAATGAACAAAGTGACGAAGATGCATTCTGAAAGACGATGGAGCTAGATCGGGATACAATGAAAAACGCTGCCAGTTAGAAGAAACAACAAAAATAGAAAGGAGACGGCTCGATGGTCGTTAAAACATTACTTTTAAGGCGTGTAGAGACAAGTACTACATAGAATACCATAAAAAATAACAGCATCAGGTCCAAAGCTTTTCACCGACAGGTCCACATTAGAACGCCTTGTACCATGGCCGCTATTATATACACAAATCATTCAGACAAACATTATGTGGATGTTTACGAACAATCATCTGTAGACTATACAAATATCTTTTCCTGAAAGTCTTACCTGTGACCTTGCAGAACTATGCCACTACGTCATCTATACAATCTTCTGAAACTTTATGAATGCCATATTGAAATTGAATTTTAGTTAGATGAAGTTGGATATTAAACTTATGCAACGAGATGACTCGCTACAAAGCCCTTTCTTTGACATATGAGTTTTCTTTTTCAGGACATAACCTGATTAGATCAAAGATAGGATGCTCAAAATATAATAATATGTAGCACTCTAAAAATTTCGACATAATATAGGAGGACATTGATATATGAATAAATATTTATCATTTTTGTTTGCGTCCTACTCGTCAGTCAAACATAGATACATTTTTAGTGGAGTTAGATATTTTATTATCTATAACCAGACTATTTGATAGACTACAGTGCGTAATAGAAGCAAAAATAAACTTTTATAGGTGTGTTTATTTATATGATTACTGCTCGCTTAGTAGAAAAACTCCGCAGCAACGTCGGGTGATCTTATAGCAAAATTTTCCGATTTATACGCAGTTTTAATTTTATCAGATTTTAATGTCGTTGAATTTAGGTGACGTCAGTCGACAAAGAGCACATGTTGGTCGAAACTAATTACGTTTCGTAGTTATTAATGAATGTCGCAAGTTTAATCGAAGATATTGGGACACTAAAGCGTCCGATGACCCACAAAACGTTGGTTTATTGGCTATTGCTACTAATCGCTGTTTAATACGTTGTGCAATGCGTCTCTATTATTAAGGGAACTGGGTTTTGTTGATGAGTTTTAAGTGTATTTGCATGATGATGATGAGTTACGGGTTTATTAGCTATTCTTAGAGAAAATTGAGTTGTTGCGTACCAGATTTGATTTTGGGAGTGAAACGATGAATACGTAGCATCTTTTGTTGTATCATCTTCCCATGTAAATTAAGAAACAAGAAGTCTTGGAATACAAGCTGTTTCCATTCATTCGCTTTCCACAGTTAACTTACCTCCCAACAATCACCTAGTTTACCTATTTAAATTCTTAATATTAATATTTACATACAATTTCTCTCAATAATTATGAGTTGTTTACATGTAATAAAACTAGGCCCTTAGAATCAAATGAGGTGTGATATAGTAAGGAGCGAGCATCGACTGACTGAGTGAAAGTCCACTTTCTTGCCGCCTTGTCTCAGTTGCCGATGATAAACGAATTTACTTCTGCTGGAAGAGACGTTTAGATATTGTGACCAATCATTAAGTGCGGCGGTTGAGTTTTTGTTGGGATCTTTAGGAAACTTTGTGTGCTAAAAATCTACTCAAACGAATTTACTTCTGCTGGACGAGATGTTTAGATATTGTGACCAATTATTAAGTTCAGTGGTTTAGTTTTTATTGGGATCTTTAGGAAATTTTGCTAAAAATCTACTCAAACGGCATGCAATTTGAGTATCTTCTGGCAATTGAATACTTTAAATCGAATTTTGAATCGAATTGCAGCTAAAGATATAGACTTTCTTCCTTTATAGCATTTTATGAATGAAACATAAGTTCTCTCATATTTACGTTCCATGAAAACAATGGTGCCGATTCTGTTGTCACAAAATTCTCTAAACTAGACTAAAAATCACCAAAATTTTGTTTATTCCTGTCAAAAGACGATTACCTATTCTGAAATTGACTAAAGTGACACAACTTAACTATATTTTAGTTTGACAGCACTAAGATTGCACTGAATTATTAGTTTAGTGAAAATGGTAATTTTGCTATTCTGTTGTTGTCAATTTCATTATTGTATTCAACCTAAAATTTTGGTTGTCTAACTAAATTGACTATTTTTAACCCCCGACGCAAAAACGACGGGGTGTTATAAGTTTGACGTGTCTGTGTGTGTGTGTGTGTGTGTTAGTTTTTTTGTTTGAAAGGTGTATTAGTCGGGAGTGTTCTTAAACATGTTTCATCAAAATCGGTTCAGCCGTTTGAAGATTATCAGCTCTTTTCTGGTTGAAAAAGGGATTTTAGCCTCTGATCAACTCAAACTTTGGGATTCTATTAATTCAATGATATTAGACGAATAAAATAACCTTGAACTGATGCTGGAGCAACACCTGGAATTTCCAGGAAACCCAAGTTATTCACCAACAAACAGCAGAAGTATCGTGTTTGGGCTCATTGAAAAGGTCTCAATGAATAGAGTATAGATAAATGGTGATTTAAGGGAGACATTAAGTTTAAAAAGCAAGAAATAAAAATTAAATTTAAAATTTAAAAAACCCCCGACCCAAACAAAAACTCAAAAAAGTAAAAAATAATATTTATAGGCCTTTTAATTTTAACGTAATATTTTGATCAGGGCATTGTCAAGTCGGGGGACGGTCAATGAAAACGCCAAACAGAGGCCTAGCCGTCTCCAAGTCTACCGCGATTGCTGCTGTCGCATAAACATGCATTGTTTTGACCCCAAGAATGATGAAATTTTGAATGGGGTAAGTACTATAATAGCTAAAAAGTGAAAAATAAAAACTTTTTCCAAAAATAAAAACAACCAACTTCCGGAAAAACACTACAAACTGAAAAATTACTTTAATTTCGGAAGGCAGTGACAAGAATTTAAAATACAAATCCATATCACCGACTTCCGAAATTTAAGTAATTTTTCACTTTGCAGTATTTTTCCGGAAGTCAGTTGTTTTATTTTCTTTTTAATGTTTTCTCAGTTAATTAGTAACATATAACATCTAGTGGTTCTATCCCCGTGTTGTTCACTATAATTGAGCAAAACTCGTGTGACGGTTTTCCCTACGACACTGTACTCTGTAGGTTAATGTATTGTCGCTTTCTTACCTGCGTCCACGCATCTCTAATTGTAAGACTTCACCCACTAATTTAAATCTCCTACGTATTGGTTTTAGAAAATGTTAAACCAATTCTAGTTCGGCTTAATTGCTATGTTTCACTTGTATGACCGGTGTTTTAATTAGTTGGAGAAAACTTCATGCTTTTGATACGTTTATAAGTCGTTTAAATTGCTTGGTAAAGTTTGCAGGTGATACAGGCGTAACAGCTGGTGTTGCAATACAAAAGGAATATAAAACAACACTGGACAATTTAAATGACAGATTGATAGGTGCGACTCGAAATAATAAAGTGCTGAGTTGATTGGTAAATTATTCGGCCACAATAGCCATCAACGCAAAAAAGATGCCGAAAATAGTATTGATCTGGTAAATTTACGAACAATAAATTAACAAAACTGAGGTCTCTCCGTCGATTGAAGTCCAACAATCATTGGCATGGATTCAAGTACGTACGATGTACTAAATATTTACCTGTCTGCACATATTCGGTGTGAGTCAGCTGAATTACGTGATCACCACGCCACATTCGATCGCTTACTGATTCGTTGCTTCTTTATTTAGACGGGTGTTAATGCGAGCAGTACTTTTTTCTGATAGCTGTTTATAATTAGAGTGGTGGTGTTTGGCATACATTTCATTGAATTCGTCACGTTGGCGGGAGTCGAGAATGTTTACAAATCGTGGACAGGTTGCCAGGCTATTAATTTTTCACCTTTGTATGTCTTCCCTATCACCAGACGTCTTTTGCTTTCAGCGTTTGGTTTAGATTTGACATTGCGGACATGCAGTGGCACTTTACATACCTACATACTGTACACAAATGACAAATTGTAGTTTGACATAATTCAAATTTTCTCTTTCTGTACGCGTTCTATGCTTACGTTTATTTTCACAGATAAATCTGGTGTTTGGGAGTGTTGTTTGACCTCATTCCTATTCCAAGGACTTATGAAAAAAAAAAATGTTGTTTATCATTTGTTTCCTCATCGAAAGTTCGTTTCCCTTTATCCGGCTTACTCGGTGATAGCTTGTAAATAGAACAGAAGGATGGACGTGAAGGATTATAGGAGGAATCGATGGACAATGAGGTTATGAGCCGTGGGCCCGAATAGCTCATGCGTCACTGTGTGCGAACTTGTTGAGAGATACAAGTTGTTTTAGTTCTTATAAATATAACAGACTGTGAAATGGATACTAAACTAATTGAATATGATTAATATAGAAGATAAATCGTCTCATGATTATTTATTTTTACAAAGAGAAAACTTTAATAAGATCATCTAAAATTAAAAAGAGAGTAAACTCCCAAACCCTGTCTTTTAGAACGTTATTTATATGTTCCAAATACATCGTGCTACTTACAGAGTTAATGAGATCGGACGGAAGTGTTCGGTGTTCCTCGTAGTTCAGTATTCGATCATCTATCGTAGAGAATTTTGCAAAGTGTCTGTGTGGGTTAGTCACGTTTATATAGGTATAAAGTTGAATTACTGTGTATGTATCAACTGTTGAAGACGCGTTGTAATAAGGTCGCGGACGCGGCAGCGTGGCGCCGCGGGTCGACGCCCCCTCCTACTAAGTGAATTATATTGTAATCTTTACATATTTATTATTTTGATCATGATTGTATGGTTATAGAATGTTAATACAGGTCATGTAATGGGTCCTGGGCTGTCTAGGACTTGCTTCTATGTGCTGTTTGTTTTGAAATCAGCTTATAAATTCAATAAACGCGTTTGGGCGACATTGAGGTCTTAAACTTTTCGTTTGTGCAATAAATATTTGAAAAATAGTATTTTTGTATTCTCGTTTTGTACGAATACTAAAACAAGAAATGTCTAAGCTTTGTTTACAAATTAAATATCAACAGATGCACTGACAGGCATGTTCTGGGAGGAAAATTTCGTCAACGATATATCTATTTTTTCTCATGCTCCGATTAAAACGTCTCTCAACGCCCTAGTCTGACCGACGCGACATAAATAATCATATTAAAATAACCCGTCTTCCGTCGATTAGAGGTGAGAAATAATTTCGCCCACATTATGTCTTCACAATCATTTGCCGACTGATGTATGGCCAACTGGAGAACAGTAGCTTTCATATGTTACACGCTCGTTACATATTTTTCACAATAATTGTAAGTCTTTATAACTATCGGAGTGATTAATCTGGAATCGAAAGTCGTGTTTCATTCCGAATCAAGAAGAATACCTGAGTTTGTTTTGCATTCCATTCTTATGCAACAGTGTAAAAAGTTGAAGATGTTATATAGTTTCCAATTTTTTGACCATAAAAATAAAATAAAAAAACAACTTCCTGACGCACGCAATAAAAATTGCTAAAAATAAATTCCGATAAATTAAATAACAGCTTACATAACATTGAAATATGGGACAAATTACAATCGTATAACTATTTGCTTATTCAAAACTAGGCGTGACCAGCCATTGTTATTCTTGGTGTATTGCAAGCTGCTTGCAAATGACATCTTCGTAATCACAAATTGGGTTCCATGACCTGCATGTGTGGAACCCCACTTCCGGCGACGAGGCGCGTGCGTCGCGCCGTCGAGATCACTTCCGGCCCGCCACTTGCGCGCGCGCTACTGATAATGATAAGAAACTGGGGCACCTACGAGTGAGTGGTGTTACCTGTTCATTTATTGGTGTTTGTATTTTTTGCGACATACGAAAACGTGTTGGCAACTAGCGACTGTCGGATGTTTTATTTTAGTTTACACATGTTCAATTTATATTTGCGAGACGAGCTTGAACTATTTGCTTTTCTGCATTGATTAGATTCCTCAATCTCCTCCTAGCAATGCTAATTATACACAGCTCCAACTCTCACTGACGTACAAAATGACAAACAAAAATCACCACCACATAACCTTTCTCGGTTAGGGATCATGGGTACTTCCAGAGTTCACTTTTTTCGTTTCTATGTAATTTAAAACATTATGACTTCTACGTATTACGTGCGCAGGTATCTTCTGCATGACGATGACTGCTCAAAACTCGTGATTATCGACAACATCCTGGAATCATCGAGTTCATACTAAAGGCATGACTAATGATGACTGAGGAGCACCGATGACTACGATGAGTAACTTACATTTTGGGTTACGTAGTGTTACAGTTTCTTTTGTAATTTTAATATTTTCCGGGTCTTCCCCTCGTTGTTTGATTTTCCGTGTAATATGAGAACGTTTAACTTCCTGTATTGTAGGTCCACACAAGTATGCGAAAACAAATTAAAGAAAAATGGACTTTAAAATTGGCGTATGAGGAAAAACTGGTTGAAATTATGATGGCGGTAATAAAAAAATGTGGTTTAAAGGCTATGTCAAAAATTATCTATCGCAAAACGACGTTCCAGTTCCTTCGGGCGGAGGATGAGTATTTTTTTACTAACGCCAGACAGAAGGATCCAGTTGGGTTGGGCAGCGTTTCGGAAACTTAGCCAAGTCTTATAGTCCCTGATCCGCAATGTCTGAAGACTAGGGTTTCAATCAGTGTGTCCTGCCCATAGTGACATACGGTGTCAAAACGTGAACACTGACAGTTGAGCTGGTCCACAGATTCATGTTCGCTCAGCGCGCCGTGGAGCGGGCTATGCTCGGAGTTTCTTTGAAGGATAAAATCAGAAATGAAATTATCCGGAAAAGAACCGGAGTTACCGACATAGCTTGCAGTGTAAGCAAGCTGAAGTGGCATTGGCTGGCCATGTTTGTCGAAGGACCGATGGCCTGTGGAGCAGACGAGTCCTGGACTGAAGACCGAGTATCGGCAAGCGTAGCGTGGGACGCCCCCCAGCTAGATGGACCGAAGACCTAAAGAAAGTGTCTGGGACAGACTGAATGAGGAAGGCGAAGGACAGGGTGTTGTTGCGCCACATGGGAGAATAAGCCTATGTCCAGCAGTGGACTGCGATAGGCTAAGTTGAATGAGTTATTTTTATTATTATGGTTGCAGATTTGACCCAGCTGTAGGAAAAATAATATTTATAGATAATGATGATGACATGATAAAGAAATGATAATTATTGCAGTTATTAATTATTTGCAGTTATTATTCCGAAGATGAAGTGAAGGTAACGCTATAAAATATAATTAAATATCGCAATTTGTCTAGTCACATAAATCTCGATTTCGCGGCCAAAGAAGCGAACATACTACTTGAGAAAGTAAATGATTTTACCAACTTGCTAACGTACGAATTCGATATTTTTTTACTAAACGGCTATTTAAAATTATACTGGATAGTTTTAAATTATCATTGTCATCATTTCATTGGAATGACGTCCACTGCTGGAAATAGGGCTCCCCCTAAGCGTCGATACATCGACCGGTCCAGCGCTTCTCGCAACCATCCCACGACCTTCGCCAGGTCAGTTTTAAAGCCTTTTAAATAATTTCTATACGCAATCGACCACAAAGGTGTATTTACCCTATTTACCTATCTATTCTACTGTCAATTATCGCTACGCTGCGGTTTTCACCGTGTGGAGTAGGCCTTACAAAGTTGTCTAGACATTTCCAAAGACTTTTGACTAGCCTAGACCACACCTAAACTATTCAGTTCGTTCAGATCTCCATTATAATTGAAGTGGATAAAGTACTATTGTATTCATGAAAAGTGGAGTGGATCACTTAGTTTAGTGTAGGACAAATCGGAGAGACTAGTCTGGAAGGTAAAGTCATGGAAATTAGTTTATCACGGCAAAATGAGATAGTGTGTCAATTTGTTAAATAATTTATTTCCCTGGCTGTACGAATAAAGCGGTAATGGCCGCGACTTACGAGTTGTAGGTCGTAGGTTCGAATCCAGATAGGCGCTTTACTTTGTGTAAATTATTTCATCACCACTGCTCTCAAAACGGTGAAGGAAAACATCGTGAGGAAACCGCGGCATGTCCTAGAACTAAAAATTCGAAGATATGTGATATCTACCAACCCGCACTGGGCCCGCGTGGTGGATTACGGCTCTCACCGAGAGGAGGCCTGTGTCCCAGCAGTGGGAACATTATATGCTGATGATGATACTACTTACTTAATAAAAATAGTTTTGCTTAAATTCATATTTCTAATTTTCTAGTTCGATAGTCCTAACTAAGCCTGTATAAATTATGAAGGAAAATCGACATACGTATAAAACTGAACTAGTGAAGTACATCATTTGTCGTAACTTGTCAATCACTGTCGTCATCTTATTCTGATTTGCTGAACTAAATGAAGTACTGAAGTAAATGAGTGGACTACTTCGTTGAGAGAAAAGATATACTTCATGCATTTCTTTTTATTGACACATTTTGCGCATCTCTAAACTGTATTATAAGTGAGTGTACAAAGGTGTATGACGCAGGTTTTGACAAAATTATAAAAAAGATGACGAAATTTACATGCGCACATCCGGCTTAACTTATGAAAAGCAGATGGTAATTCAAATAACTTTGCTAAGTAGTGAAATATTGTTTATTTGGTGTTACTAAACCGCCGCTTCTGACAAGTTAGATATTTTCCGCCTAAAAACAGTTAAGTAAGATTATTAACTATCTTCTTACTTAATCCAAACTTAGCTTCATAGTAGTTAAGATAAAATTGATACGCAGGTTTCGAAAAGGTTTAATTTCATTTAAAGTTTTGTTGAGTTTTCCAATTTTATCAATCCGGTTTTTTTATCCAATATGTATAAACTAGCTTTTGCCAGCGGCTTCGCCCGCGCGGAACTTTCGTCCCCTATTTAAGCCCCTTAGGGGATGAATTTCGAAAAATCCTTCCTTATTCCTTGTCTACATTATAAAGAGAACCTCTGTGCAAAATTTCAGCTTTCTAGGTCCAAGGGTTTGGGCTGGGCGTTGATGAGTCAGTCAGTCAGTCAGTCAGGACTTTTCTTTTTATTTATATAGATTATGCAGCTAGCTTTTTCAGTCTTTCATTCCTCTTGAAAGCAGACTTTCGATGATTGATGATATCTGCAATAGACAGAAAATGATATAATCATCTAATAGGAGCCGTCCCGCAAATATCCGGAGGTTCGTCTACCACATTCACGAGGCTAGACCCGTGACGGGACGTATCTCTACCAACATAGGTACAGCCCATAACATAACGAACATTTATTTTTGTACTGCTTACGTCATTGTCATGTAACGAAACAAAAAGACTTCGTTCTATTCTTGGTACGTCATAAGTTCCTAAGTAAAACACGTAAAAACCGTGGGCGTCATTCTAATTACGTAAATAATATTACGTCGAAGAGTCGTCATTTTTAGAAAAGGGATGTGTTCTCCGAAATTCTCCGAAAGCGGTAGGTTTACCTAAATGAAAATCGATTTTCCTCGAGCGATTTTTGTCAGTAACAAGATGGTTAACTTATCGATAATCACTTATTTGCGTAAGTATTTTATGAGTTAGTTTTCCTTGACATACGCTTGTGCTGTGTTATGTGTAGGAGGTAAGTTTTGTGTGTGCTATAAATATTGAATGATACGGTCGGAGTATCTGTTGCTTATCTATCTGTACAAAGAGGTACAGGTTGTGCGTTTGTATGTAGGGGTACCTAATCTTCGCAATTATTGATCCGATTCTGAAAATTCTTTCACTAATGGGAAACTACGATATTGCCTTTGATACAGGGTGTAACAGAAACCCTATTGTTATCCTTAAGCACTAAAGAAAATCAGCTAGTATAGAATCACTATACATAGTTTCATCTTAAAATAAAATACTCTAAGAATGATACCAAAAAATTCTTAAAATCAAATCATAACAAACGTGTCACCGCACTACGTAAGTCAATAACTTTCAACGTTACTTGCCAATATCACGATAAATCTCTTCCGAGTGATGTGTTTATTTCAATTTGAAAAGTTCTGTTTCTGATATTAATGTATTAAAAATTCACATAACTTGCGAACATGTACAGATAGGATTAAAAAAACCTTTCTAATATCGTTTGATATCATCCAAAGAAGCCGTGCCCTTGGTATGTATATACCCTTTCCTTTATATGTTGCAATAAATGTTAAAAAAATAAATTTCGCGGACGAAATCGTGGGAAAAGCTAGTTGTTGAATACGGTTTTAGTTTGTGTTGTGTAAATTTCTATTCAGTAAAGCACTCATAGATTTTATCTGATAGGGATTATTAAGTATATCTGATCAACATTATTTTTTTATTGTTTTATGATTTTATAAAATAGGGATTAATTATCATTATCATTTTCTGATCCTGCGAAAAGATGTCGGTACGTTTCTTTCGGGCTATTCTTATTATTGTCTTATTTTAGTGTAAATAATTGATGACTTGGTCCTTAACGGACCTTAATAGTGTTCCCGCTAGAAAATTCCCCAGTTTTCCTTGGTTTACTATAACGGAACGTAAATTATCTAGTCAAGAATTACCCTGAGGTCTACTCCGAACTGGGTGGGTGGGTACTTTAAGAAAACGACACACCTGTAAATATTGAGAGTGTTATGAGGAAAACACACCAATTTCCTTTGTTTCGGACGCCTAAGTCGGAACAAAATTGGAAAGTAGTTGCCCAGGAAAAGACGTATAATAATAATAATGAATCGTATGCATTATTAGTGAGCGATCATATCAAGGATCGTGCTTTCGTCACGCGTCGGTCGATTGAGTCATTGCTTGTCGAGTTCGCTTTAACTGTGTCAGCGTGGCCGTCGCGGAATAGAATCAAGGCTGCACGATATGGATCGGTACGCCGTAAAACACCTGTGTACGCCATCTTGGATCATTTTTGGGTGTTTTTGACATGACTTTACATGACAGTTATATTCCCCGAGGTTGATTTAAAGAGGGCAACTACTATTCCTATTAACAGGAAACAAATCTACTAACCGGGCTGCCATCAAGGATTTCTATCTGAAAATAAAATAAAATTCTAGAGATTTTATTTAGGTACGGAGCTCGCAAAATGTTATAGGATTAATTATTTTGTCCTATTTTTTTATTACGATTGAGAATTGTCTGTTTATTGACCTATCTTAGTCTTTTACGGTCTAAAGATTTTAATGACGATAATAGCAATGTTACCTAAAACACGGGATATTTTTTCAGGGCTTAAAACTGTTGTATCTTTTGTAACTTACGATAAAATTGTTTGTTGGTGAGGGAAAGAACCTGTGGACATTTTTCTACTGTTACTTGTAATATTTACTTTGTTTATTTTATCCTGGGAGCGTGTGTAATGACGTAATAGATATCCTGCGGGTGTAGCATTTCCTCTTAATTAGTTCACAGTAGTGCAACCGACTGCGCAAAGTTAAAAAATTATATTGCGATAATCTTGTTTTGATAAATCAAATCAAATCAAAATATTTTATTTCATTTTAACCTGCATGGGCACTTATGAAACATCAGAAACTAGGTGCACGGTTCCAAATTGTCGCTTCCTATGGAGAAGAGCCGGCAAGAAACTCCAAATAAGGGTTGCATAAGACAGCTAATAAACTAACTGAACATATAGCTGTAGGTACTGCTGGGGAGTTTGTTGCGCCAGTTCTTCTTGCCAGCGAAAGCAGTAGAAGGTGATGAAGGGCGGGCGTTTTTCAGGGACTGTCTTGTTATTGTGTCGTTCAAAAAGTGCTGATTCTCAGCCTAGTTTGAATAAATGACTTTTGATTTTTTAGCCTAAGCTAAATTCTCTATATTATGGTTGTGAGTTGTGACAAAATAAATGATTTTGACACAACAAATATTCATAATCACTTTATTAAAATGGCTGTTAATTAGTTACATAGACAAAAATAAAGTTGTTCTGGGAAATTGTAGCAAAGGGTTCCTACCCAGTTTTTTTTTTTTTGCGTGGGAAATCATCAAATAACTTCTCCCGCTCTGGGTGGAGCAGGCTCCCCATGCCCTCTCGCTCCGTACCATGGCCTGGACCAGGGCCGGACGCGAGAGATCGCCGCCACCGATCGCCTCCACGAGGACACGGCGGTGCTCCACCCAAGTTGGGCAGACCGCCACCGTGTGTTCCGGGCGATCTTCGCAGTGGAAACACCCGGGCGTTTCCTCCCGCCCTATCCGAAACAGGAACCTCCCGAAACAACCGTGTCCGGTGAGGACCTGCGTCAGGCGGAAGGTGAGGACGCCATGCCGCCTCTCAAACCACTCCTCAAAGAGGGGACTTACCGCCGCAATCGTGGCGTGCCCAGTTCCTACCCATTTTATGTTTCTATTGCTATTAGACTATCGTAAAAACTTTTATAGAATCAATATTTATAGCCGATTCCTATAATTTACGGGCAGTTGTTGGTTAAAATTAAGACCCGTGTATTTTTACCAATCATGAAGCTTTGCATAGTAAACCCTCCCATATGGGAGTAGCTATCACAGGTACAATTAGCTTAGGAAACTATGCATATGCCCAGTTTGGCAATAAAAAATGCTACCGTTGGTAAGCAAAATGATCCGTTTTTGTTTATAGTTACCGAGCATAAGTAGATTACAATAATTTCATTTAGGAGCATATACAACGTGTAACGGAAAGGGTATATATACATACCAAGGACACGGCTTCTTTGTATGATATCAAACGATATTGGAAGGGTTTTTTTAATCCTATCAATATATGTGCGGAAGTTATGATAATTTGTTTTATACTTATACCAGAAATCGAACTTTTCAAATTGAAATAAACGCATCACTTGGTAGAGACTTATCCAGATATTGGCATTAGTAATGTGGAAATAATTGACCTACGTAGTGCGGTGACACGTTTGTTATGATTTAAATTTGAGAAACATGTGAAACCGAAAATTTGGTGTCAATTCTCAGAGTATTTTAGTTTGAGCTGAAACTATGTATGATGATTCTATATCAGCTGTTATCTTTAGTGCTTAAGGATAGCAATAGGGTTTCTGTTACATCCTGTATAATGCAGCTAACTTTAAAGCTTCGTTATCAGTAAGCATGCAAATATAACGGAATTCAAAGATCCTTCGCTCAACCCGGGACAATCACCGCGCGACCTCAGACTCGACCTCAATTCAGTCAAGGATACATTAGGAACTACCACTTCACTCATAATGGAAAAAGAGTTCAATTTTATCAAGGAATAGAAAAAAAAAAATAGACAGAAATGAATTTAATAAACAAAAGCAACAGCATTATAATTTCAGAGTAATTCTTGACTTGAATATAATCCTTACACAAAACCAACATTTCAGACGTTGAAAGCATCAGTGTTCTTGAAAATATGACCTTTTTCATGTTGTTAAAAATGAGAAGATTACATAGAAAAACTCGGTGGAAACAGTAGCGTTGGTTGATTAGCTCGCCCGAACAAGTCTGAAAATGTCTGACTTTGTCACTTGGCTAGTCTCCCTGTTAATATTTGAAATATGTAGGTAGGAGAGGGTATTTATAGATATTTTCGGCGAGAATCCGGGTGGCGGTCGAGGGTCCCAAGATTTATGGCAGAGCGGGTGAGTCCCATCCAACAGGGATCTTCGAGTATGGGCCACAAGTTACATTCGGAAGCGGGAGCGGTGGGTGAAGTAGAAACTAAAAGATCACGTAGGCTACGTAGACCTTTTAGAATTTTCGTCCTTTAGTACCTACCGATAATTCAAATGACCGAAATTGTGTAACTTATACGATACGTGTCCGTTTTTTTGTTTAGGGAGTTTCATATTGACTCATTTTTCGTAAAACTCTCCATTTTATGGTCTTCTTGGTTGGCCTTACAAATCTTTCGGACTCAACACATTCCAGATTAAGACAATTCAGATTAGACACAATATCATACTATCTAAAATTGTTCTTGTTTCTAATTCTTCTACGCCACGACAAGTAGTGCGGTACCCATAGCCACATAGCACGTATCGCTGTCAACATCACATCGCTCTCCGCTCATCACCTACCCCAGAGCCCAATCTCGTCTGCTTCACACCCTCTCCAACGAAGGGCAACTCATCTCGCCGCTCAGTTCGGTGCTATCTGCGCCCCAAGATATTTTTCTTTGTAATGCTATTGTTGAAAGAAATTGACGACGATTCTCATGAACCTCGTGCTTGGTGATTACTTTGTGTCTTGCTAAGTTTAATAAATGTATTTGCTAATCAGAGATGTATAATTATGGAGATAATAATCTTGACCAAAATTAAGTGCGTACTAACTCTTCTGGCCTTTAAATAGTCAAACAGTTTTACCCTGCGACAAAAACACTCGTCTTTATTTAAAGAGTAGTACAAAGATATGGTTCTAATTGTTATGTCAATAAAAAAAACAACAGAATGTCGAGGATAATGCCAAGGAGGTCCGTTGTTAAAAACACCGGAGTACAAGCTGCAGTCGCACGTGGCATTGGTCCTTTCCGCTCTTAAACAGGTAAACATTTTTTACAACCAAATTACAATTTTGGGAATATTCCAGACGGGTATTGATCGAGTTGTGGATTTCCATTCAAGTGTAGCGGATTCCCACATTTTGTGAGAATTTGAATCGCCTTGTTACATTGAGGAGGTGGTTTTGTGTCGCGCAAGCTTCTTTCCCACACGATGAAGATCACGTTCATAGTTTGCTCTTAAAGTTTTGAAGAGGAATTTACTTTGCTATCCTTTTGATCCTATAAACTTCCTTGAAATGTAAGGTGCTAGAAATAACTTGTGATCTTATTTGTAGTAACGTAAAAGAAATATTTTTTGCTACTTCTCCCAAAATATTAGAATGCTCAAGAACACGTTGCTTATCGCACAACAACGTCAACACATAATAAACCAGTCATACTTGAACATCAATTACGAAAACAAGGCGCCATCAGCACGGTGTAAATAACCGTAACAGAATAGTTTCCGATATTTTTTGCATGATAAAGTTCCATCAATCTAATTTGAAGCAAGGACAAAAAGGGATGCGCCATGCTTCGAGGCTATAATTTCAACGATTTATAATAAATGCCCATCTTCAGCTTACGGGTGCAACATTCCGATGCCGATTCCCTAATTTGAGGTCCTTTCTTTCTGTTTTATGTTTTTTGCCGGCAAGGGTGGCGGTGTGGCTCCAAAAGGTTTTTTTGCTCGTGTCTACAAAAGGCTGCCCTAACGGTATGTTGCCTGCGCCTGAGCATTATTCTGCCGATAGTCCGTCAGCAAGGCTGTTGGAAATATGTGGAATGGTTGCACTGTGCAAACAGAAATAAATCAATTTATTGAATTGCAGTGGGCCTGAGCTAACATTGTAATTTACGGGTACCTGTTACTTGTTAGCAATGTAATTGGAGTTATTATTGTTTTAGAATAGAGGATAACTTAAATTTCTCTGTAAACAAATATATTTTACATAATACAACTCATGATTTCGTAACAATTCGTTCTTATACTTAAAATCTACGATATAAATCATGGGCGTTCTCACAATTGCCGCCACCACCGCTATCCCATTATTTGATTTAATATTTTACCTTAAAGGTGGGTATTTTTAAATAAAAATAGGCATCGTTATTTAGCGATGTATAAAATAAACCGAGTTGAGATTAATTTATTTACCGTGGGGAAATCGGATCGGTACGGAAGCGTTCCTGGGGGAATTCGATCGAGTCTAGACGTAGGGATGTTTGATTTTCAGGACTGACTTTAGGCCACTTACATTGTTTGACTAAAGGTGGGCTCGGCTCAGGGCTCTGCAGCGATTTACTTTCTTCAATCTTTTCGTATCCTATCCTACTAATATTATAAAATGAGAAAGTTTACATGTTTGGATGCTTGTTCCTCAATCATGCAAAAACGGCTGAAAGGATTTGAAAGAAATTTGGTAAACAGATTAACACATAGGATACTGTTTATCCCGGTATCACGTTACCGCGGGATAATTTTCGACCTGCACGCGGGCGAAGCCACTGGCAAAAGCTAGTACAATATGCACTCATTCTTGTACTGCTATTTTCTTTGTCTCTAAATGCGTGTTTGTAGAAGGGCTGTTCAGAATGAAAGTTTTACTAATAATTTGTTAACTAATGGCGTCGAAAGTTAGATTTTTCTTTTGTTACAAAAAATCTAACTACATAATTAGTTGGCAAAAAGTTGGAAGAGCATTAAAAACAAACTGTTATATATGTATGTTAGAGTCTTATATGACGGCTGAAAGAAGAGCCATACAAGATAAAAATCTTCAAGGAATGTTATCGGATGCGTGTTGTATTGAAAATCATCGGCTTTCTCTGCGGTTTCTCCCGCCACCCGGTATATGGGAAGGACTGAAATAACTTTAATAGTACACAAATAGAGCCGGAGTGATCGCCCTCTTATTACTATTTTCAGTTTAACACTAAAATAACTACGCACTGTTAAACGTAGACAAAACTGTAAAGTACCCGGTTACTGTTTGTACCGACGCCGGTCATTGTAGGAAGTACTAATGTGGAGGCAAAGATTTTATTTATAGACCTTTTAGATCTTCATTCACAAATTGTTACTAACGATCTTGTATATCAGCTGTAACTAAACATGCAAAACAGATTTTAAACCAGTTTTGGTTTAAAACGACCCTAAAAGGATTAATAATGGTTTAAAGTGTTTTTTTTTTTTAAGAAGTATCCGTAATGCACTGAGGTTTCACTTTCACACGAAGTAATCTAGACCACACATACTATGATTTAGGATATATCAAGGGCAATTGTAATAAAAATTATACATTTATGAAATATGCAGTGTTTGAGTAAAAACCTAACCAAACTATTTTTTATTGATACTTAGACTACATAACATTCTTAAAATATACTTTGTGACTGTTTACAGTCTGTCTAATCCTTGAAAATTGTAGATAGGTATAAGTATGATAAATGACTGCACATATTTAAAACAAATGGTGAATGATATCAATAACAATTAGCCTGTTTAACTTATTTTTTTAAATAATACATGGTCAATTTACCCGGGCCTAGTTTAAAACTGTCAAAACGGGTTTTAAACTACGGAAGTTTGTTTAAAACGGTTTGTTTACATCTATACTTGTGACACTAGACTAAATCCTAATCATGTTATTAACATAGTACATACCAATCTGCCAGGGGTGCGGGTTTGTTCGAAAGAGATACCGCAGCCCCTGGCATACAGGCTACTGAAGGAAACACGGGTGGGTTTTAGTCAGTAAAAGTTTGACACGCCCTCCTTCTCCACCCAGACCGGGAGAAGTTATTTGATGATTTCCCACCAAAAAAAAAACAAGCGTACCAATAATTTCGCCTAAAGCGCGTTTAACAAATAGAGATCTAAATGTAAGTAATGTGGAAAGTTTTTAATATATTTTTACTCTTAAAATATATATTTTATTACATAAAAGTATGTTAACACTAATTGGTTTATGGTACGGACCCTTTTTTATTATTTTAAAGTATGAATGTAACCAACTAATGCAGCTGTTGGACAAAATGGTTTACTAAGTTTCTCCTGCCATACGCAGTCAACAAAAGAGTGACGACGTATAAACGAGCCCTTCTGAAAAACTAGCCGTTTTAGCAAGTTCATTGTATTGACAATAGCATTATGAAGTATAATTGTCTCAACAAGTAGAGAAAAGGACGGTTATAAAAGAAGTATAGTGAGTAAGTAAAGGCATCCGCGTGAATAAGCGGTACAAAAACAGACGCCACGGGTGTTGCGACAAATTCAGTGGATGCTTGCGACGACGTGTGTTGCAAGTTATAAGCGAAGGCGTGTTGTTTCTTGTTTTCGCTATTCATGAATTCTTTTACTATAGCCGGCCAATTGCGGGTTTCTAAACTTATTGCTGTTGTGGTCACATGTCTCTGTAGTAAAACGGAATATGATTTTCTAAGTAGAAACGATTCGATAAAATTACCATGGTTTGATTTCGATTGTATGCTGGGTAGTTTGTTGCGCCACTTCTTCTTCCCAGCTAAAGCATTAGGAAGTGTCGAAGGGTGGGCGTTTTTGGGGGACTGTCTTATGTATTTTGACGTTCGAAAAGTGCTGATTCTCAGCCTAAGTTGAATAAATTACTTTTGATTTTGATTTTGTTGTTTTAAACTATTAACAAAATATCCGTTTTCATAAAAAAATATGTGATGTTATGTAAGTGTAATCCTGTAAATATTTCAGGAGAAAATAAATAAAATTAATTCATCCTTGATTTTCTTTTTTTTTGAGCTCAAACATCGCTTTTCGACACTGACTATTGATTTTGACTTCTATTTTGATCTTTAAGAAAGAAAAATCTTTACGTCCCGCATTTTGGGAAATAATTTGTTGTTTTTTTTTTTTCAATTAGTAAATTGTTTCATAACGCGATATAAGACAAACATTGAACCACTTATGACTTACACCAGACAAATAATAGGCGAAAAACTCCAACATCCACTGTTTTAAAACAAGTTAATTAGTAGGCCGATATTGTCAAAATAAGCGATCAGTGACGGACACCCCGTGGTCAAGGGTCGCTGTCATTTACGTTGTTCCGACACAATTGCTCTTTCATGTCAGTTTCGTTGTTTTGCCGGACATTTGGGTGTGAGCAGCGATTTCACTGTTCCGTTGAGTAGCATTTGTTATTTTTATGAGCATTCACTTTCGACAGCTGAAATTGAATGGTGGCTTTTATTTGTTTCAGCAAAGTTCCACTACAGAGTATTTTGTGAAATGGTCTCATTGAAAATCTGGAGCACGCAGATTACTTTAAGGGTTAATTTAAGACGTACCTTCCTTAAAAAAAAGAACCTCAAAGATTTAGGGCGCAGTAATTTGATAAATAAATTTTAATTACGAACTGCGACCGCGGCGGTGTCTACCGGAAAAACGAGAGCTAAATAGGGCAGAGAAATGGGAAGCTACCTAATTGTAAATTAAAAAGTTCGCGGAGTTACGACACCACAGTCCACAATGACACCCCACTGGTTGAGCGGGGAAGGGCGCCCCCTCCACGCCCCCATCGCCCCCCGTCGGGGGTGGGAGCAGACACCCGTGGAAAGCGTGTGACATTTTGTTTTAAAATATTGTCCGCGCGAATACATTCACGTGGATCATTTTTAATCGTCTCTTTGCTTTTTCTTTTTCGTCCGTTTCACAAAACAAAAAACGATACACGGCAGAAATGACACATTTCAGCGTTTCCATTTTTTTTTCTGGACTGCGATATGGTTCAGCTTTTTGCGTTGTCATAAAAATATGGTCTGTACTTTAAGGGGACATTTTCTGAATGTGGAATACGGTATTGAGTCAACGCGACAAAAGTTAGTATAACGCGCGCAACCGCGGGGTTTAATTACCGTGCAGCGATAAGAAGCGCCGGCGCATTGGGCGTGAAAGCTCAAAACTGTATACGTCACCCTTATATCAACGATCACAGAGTGGATAACTTCTATCCAGAAAATTTGAACCACTGTCGCTCTGACTTTGATTCCAAGTGTACTTTTGTGGTCTGTGTACCTATATTTAGGTAGGCGCACCAAATATTGTCGTGTCAAGGCCGTCGGCTTTCCTCCGGCATTCCGTTCCCGCCGCCCACAGGGATATCTCACGCTCATGTTATGTAACACTTCACCAAGATTCGGTTACAATTGATATACCTACCAACTAAATGGTGGTTACGGTCAGTTTAGGTATTCTAATGCGGATCGCACCTGTATTATTTGAAGTATATTCCGGAATACAAATATACCTAGATGGCATTTTTTTATGAGCAATAAAATTCGCAGGTCATACGGAGACGAGTTTGTCAAGGTCGAATAAAAACTGACTTCTAGCTAAACAACTGACTGGCGACTAAACTTTGGACCGAATAAAAAAACGGCGTCATGAAGAAACAAAAGAATATTGAATTTAGAAGTACATTCGATTGCTCCTGTGTGCTTGTAAAGCGCTGGTGTAAATAAAAGAGACACAATTATCCCTAACGGTATTTGAGTCGGTGCGCCTGTTCACACCCTTCGACCCGTGGAGAATCTCATCTCTTCGCAGCGACGCGGCGACGGTGTGGCCATATGGCATGCCGAGCTGCCCGCAGACGTATTTAGATCGAAAACTTTTCATAAAGGCCATCGAATGTCAATTAAAGTTCGTGTGTTAAAAAATTCATTACGATTATTTAAATATTGGATCTAATGTAAAGTATACAGTAACTGGTTTGAAAAAAAAAAAACGAAAAAAAAAACACGATCATTCGCAAAGAGAAACTTCTGCCACTTTCTGTTCCAGTGAACTTGCGCGGTTAAGTAAAGATATCAGAAATAAATATTTTAAGTAAAATCTCATTAACAATAAATATCTTCCGTTACAACAATTTGGTAAAGTAAAACCAAATTGTCATCGTTTTACCCCATTTCGCGGGAGATTTTCTCCCCGTCCTCCATGGTCCAGTGTTACGTCGAGTAGGCAACTTGGGGCGGCCAATGCACCTTATTGACTGAGACCGACCGCAGCCGACCTCTCCCGACTCATCCCGACCATTTACGACGATAAGGTTGTCACTACAAGAGTTTAAAGTTATTTGAAAACTTTGTTGTGTTGTCCCTGCGGCCGCCAGCCGAAATACTAATTAACTTGAATAGTTCGTTAACTTAGATTAATTGGTTGATTGAGGGCAGATTGTTTAAAAGGTGTTGCTTAAAAATGGTGTAATACTGTAAGATGATGATACTGATATTTTATGAGACCGTGACCGAATTATTATAATAAAACAAATAATTAAAAAATTGATAGAGTCATCACGAACAGTATTGCACCCACACCACTCAATTCGCTTATAATTTGAGATTCATAGCGGCGGCTTATTCTCATAAAAAGTTGTTCCCTTCAAAATGTAGTAATTTCACAGAGGGTGGGCCACCCCTTACCTCCTCCTCCCATCTACTCGGGCTGGCCTTTTAACGTCGGAGATATTGTCTCTTTAGTTAGATCTGTATTTACTACAGTACAAGCAAGATTCGCAGAGAAAATCGCGTGTGTAATGTTACACGTAAGGTACCTAAGTACGCTGTGGAATGTCAATGTGGTGAATATATGATAATATTGGTTACATATACTTGGTGTTAACACTGGTAATTTGTGAAGTTTTGTCTGATGTTCATCTTTATTTATTATTGTGGGTAAAGGCCACAGATAAACTTTATTACATTGATTTTTATTAACATTCAGAAGCTGCCGTACCTACCTACGAAAAATATTTTCAAAAGAAGAATATCTTACTTAACTCATTTTAGGGGAATGTTCTATTTAAAACTATATTAAAATGGGTCAAACCCTCGGTAATGAATCCACTAAACAAAATGGTGGAATTTCCTTTTCATCGTAAATTTGAGTGAATTTAGTAAAATTCCAATGATATAGTAATTGATTTTCACTTAAACTATACTTAAGTGGGTGTTAACGCGTGTTTAACCTTTTAACTGAAGAGTTAAATTAACGCATGATATAAAACAATATTAACTGGTTATGAACCTGTAGCGCCACGACTCATGAATTCAAAACAGCAATAATAGAAAGTCAAATGGTACACACGGACGGAAAACTTGTGCAACCTGGAAGTTAGGAGTAATTTCACGTCTTGATCTAAGATGTTACTTCTAAGCAAGCTTACACAATCGTCAAACACATTATCAGTGACACAAATATCATGATTGTGAGATAGTGGTCAATCGCTAATATAAATTTTTTGATCGCTCTTTTGTAAACAGGTATTACTTTGGCTACTTTAAGCTGGTCCGGGAAGAGAGACTCCTCAATACATTTGTTATAAAAATCACACATAGGCTCACCTAGTATAGATATTATATTTCTTAATTACGGATATTGGGATTTCAGCTTACCATATTACCATAAGAATACTTGTTCTCAATACTATTGACAATGGTTGAGACCTCATTTGGAGTGGCAGGAGCAATTGTCATTTCGCAATTTTTTTCAATTGTATACTTGCAGTAAATGCAGTATATTCGGTCTCTTTCGGCAGTAGTAGATATACATTTGTAGTTAAACTGTTTTGCCAAAATTTCAGATGTTGCTTCTGGATCCACTACAGTTTGGTCATTGACTTTAAAACGAATTTCCGGTTGTTTCGTTTTCTTCTTGTTAGTGCATTTTCTCACTACTTTCCACACTTGTTTACTTAAGTTTTTGGAACTAATCATTTGCACCATTTTTGCATGTTTTTCGACTTTACCACAACCTGTCTATACAGTCTAACATACTTATTTTTTACATTAACATACTTAAATCAAGATTGTTACCATTTCGTGTACATATAAAACGTTTCATTTTATTTGATGTTCGAATTCCTTTAATGATCCACTTTAATTGTCTATTTCCCTTGAGGCTTATTTTATTATACTTTTTCTATAGCTTTTTTGGAATACTTTAATAAATGTTTTCAGAAATGTATTTATACCCATGCAATCCTAATCTTTATCAAGAAAACTCTGTATAAATTGGGTACTATTTTTACTATTAAATACCCTTTTATTTGTAACAACAATAGGGAATATGCAAAAAATTTAAATTTGTCTCAAATATTTTTTTCTAGATTCTATATTGTCTTTACATTATACTTAAAAGGTATTTTTTTTTATTTAGTTATTATTTAAACCCAGAAAATATTATATAAAAAGTGAAAAATAAGGGAGGGAAATTCAAACTTACAAAACGCGTCACCATTGGTCGAAACGAAATGTGACGTCAATGGTCATGTCACGTCATCGGATTTATCGGCCGTCGGCGTCGATATTCATAATGTGTTAGTAGTGTTTGTGTGAAAAATTGTTTCAAACTGTATACCTGTGTGATTACTTGTGAATATTATATTTGTAGTCAATCTAGGACGATGACACACACTGGTTTTCTCTACCGAAAATAGATGCATTTAAAGATAGTTTTCAATAAACTTTTGTAAACTCGGTTAGGTTAGTTTTAGACCGAATCTTCTACTGCTTAATAGCTAATTCACACTAAGCACATAAGTAACGTTAAAAAGATTTTCACAACAAAATACCTGCAATCGATAATAATCATCACCTCAGCCGAAAAACGTCCACTGCCGGACATAGCCTCCCGCAACAGGGAGCCATAATCGCCACGCTTAGCAGGCGGGTTGGCGTTGGTGGTAAAATGCTTAGAGGACGTTGCTGCCCATTCTCTAGTAAGTCCCTTAGTCGCCTTCTACGACCGACACCCACTGGAAGAAATGGGATGATGCTATGCTTTTACATACGATACGGCACCACACGGAACTGATAATGGAGGTACATAATCCCTTCACATCATCTTATACCAATTTTTTTACTTAAAAAATTACTTTATCGGGTGTACTAATAATACTGTTTTTGCGCTTCGGTACCATATAATACTTGTAAGAAGGTTTTTTTAACTTCTTTCATGATAAATGTAAAGCAATTAAAACTGAAAATAAGCAGAAAGTAACTAAAACGCTATAGTAAACAAACACGGGACACAACCAATGACGTCATCAAAAGCGCGCGCAAAATGGTGGCGTTTGAACGGCTCAAATTTACTTAATGTTTTAAATTTCTCTTTGAAAAAAAATTTGACTCTTTTCAAGCCTATTTAAATTTTTTTCTATGTTATAAAGATGTAAATGATTAATTTTAGAAATAAAAAAAAATCATGCATATTCCCTATTGCGTACTTATTTCGGGTTAAATTGATTACATTAGCCAGGCGAATATCTGTAAAAATATCATCAGCCAAGCCATTGTGATCCCCAGAATACACGAATCGGGCGAAGTTGGTGATTATATTGTCAATACACGAATTATAACTATTTCGAATGAAAGTAGCAGTATCGACTTGGTGCCTGAAATTATAACACCTTAGCATACTAAGAAATGCCATGCGCTTTTTACTGTCCACTAGTGAGCCAACATTAAAATCAAACAAAAAATAATAGGTCTTTACCTATGAAATTGCCGTTTTGTATGAAAAAATTTAAACGATTTTTTTTCATGAATTTTTTATTTGTATTAATCGAAGTAATCACCCATGCAATCAATGCATCTTTGCCATCGCAGTGGCAGTTTATTGATGCCCTTCTTAAAGAAATCAGCTGGACGGGAGGCAACAAATTCTTCAAAGGCATTTTGTACTGCCTCTCGGGTATTAAATTTTTTTCCCGCCAAGAAGTTATCCAAATTCTGGAAAAAGTAGTAGTCTGTAGGCGCAAGGTCTGGTGAGTAGGGCGGATGACGGAGAGCTTCCAACCCCAGTTCTTGCAACTTGGAGACCGTCTGCTGTGCAGTATGAGGTCGCGCGTTGTCGTGCAGGAGCAGCGGAGACGAGCGATTGACCAATGCTGGTTGGAGATGCGCCAGCTTCTCCATCATTGTGTTCAGTTCTTCACAGTACACATCTGCAGTAATGCTCACCCCGTTTGGTAAGAAGCTGTGATGAATCACACCGGCGGCGGCGCTAGACCATCACTTTTCTAGGGGTAAGTTTTCGTTTAGGGCATTGTTTAGGTGCTGAACCAGGATCCAACCAACTTGCTGAGCGCTTACGGTTATCAAACAGAATCCATTTTTCATCGCAGGTAACAATGCGGTTCAAAATTCCTTCATTTGTGTGTCTGTTGAGCAGTGCAAGGCACGTCTCGACGCGTACTTCGCGCTGGCGATCATTGAGTTCGTGGGGCACCCATTTGTCAAGCTTTTTTACCTTGCCAATTTGACGCAAATGGACCAATATTGTTTTGACGCTAACGTCGAAAGCTGCTGCTAATTCAGCCGTAGATTGTGTATCATCAGCTTCCACAATCGCCTTTAATTCGTCATTGTCGACCAAAGTCTTCGGACGACCGCGAGGTTCATTTTTCAGGTCGAAATTTCCAGAACGGAAGCGAGCAAACCAATAACAGGTGGTGCGTTGGTTTGTAGTGTTAGCTCCGTAAACGTCGTTGATGTTGCGTGCCGCTTGTGCCGCGTTGCTGCCACGACGGTACTCATATTCCATAATTACTCGAATTTTTAACGTATCCATGATGACGAAAAAGATTGAAATGCGATGAAAATGTAACACTAATCAATAAAGAAATGACTACTTTTAGAAAAAAAAAACCATGTTTTTAAAATAAAATTAATTTGAAATTAGAATTCTTAGCCAAACAAAAATTATTTTGATTTGAAATGGCCAGTACTGCAGAACGGCAATTTCATAGGTAAAGACCTAATATTATACATTACCTATTGAATAATTAATGGAATAACTTCTCCAATTTTTCCAAAAACATGTCAAAATTTTTGTCTTCAGGATTTTGATTGCAACAGCAAATGTAAAATCCAGTGAAAACAACTATAACGCCACATATTTCAAAACATTCTACTTTACATAACTTATTTATTGCATCGATACTTTCTGTTTGCCTATCCATATGTCCTAAAATCAAACTACGTCCTCTCTTTTTAATTTATCTGGTATTGTATGAGACTAGTTTGTATCTATCCATATAAAAAATGCTGTGTTTTCATTCAAGAAATGCTCGCTTAGACATATACAACGTGTTGTTTTGCATCCTCGTCAAATTTCAGGAGGCTGTTATGAAAGACATAAATAATCAAATAAAATTACGATACTTGCTCACTAATGAATACATACTTGTGTTTTTAGTTATTTAAGTTTAACAGTATTTCAGAAAACACCTCTTTCAAAGAACAGAATCGCCCCGTTCCGTATGCGGTAGGCAGTGTCGTACGACTATCGCTGTGTGTTACAGTGCGGTATCACACGGGCCGCGTTTTAATATGCGTGTCCGAAAAAAAAAAATGCCAGACGCCGATTTCCGAAAATATGGAAAAAAAAAAATACTTATTTTATTATTGATTCGTGTCGAGAATCATTAGCATAGTTACCTCCTTGAATTTGACGAAGATGCAAAACAACACGTTGTATAGTCTAGCTTTTATTTAGAGTTTGCACATGCAGTTCTAGTTCAGTCTTCTTGTTATTAATTCCACAAAGATTCTGATGAAATATGGTCACTGGAACCATTACTATTCACGAAAAAAAAAAAGTTGGTACAGACTCCATAGACTGTGTTACTAAGGAAAGCAGTGCATTTGAGTGAGGGTGTCGACGTAGTTAGCATCCGACGCAATGGGCACCCAGACGCAGACTTGTAGCGAGCCGGAGAGTTGAGTCACCCAGCATAGTGCCTATGTTAGGTGACGGTAGCGCCTAAAGCGATAGGCTCGACACCCCTTCTCCCACAGCCAGCAGGCAGGCACGCGCAGCAGTATTGGCGGACGTAATAATTTTGTTTCGTATCAACCTGCAGGGCAGCTCATCCATCCACCTGACTCTGGGAATATGGGTTCGCGAGCTAAAGTAAACGTTCATCGCATCGGTCAAACACGGCACTTCAGAGTCAATCCGAGAAGGTGCTGAGATTTTTGTGGTTAACCTTTCGGTGCCTTGAATTAAGTTTGATTTTATGATGATTATCGATTATACCACTTTTTTACATAACTCAGTATCTTTTTCTGGCTTATACGCTCACTTCCTGTGGCTTTTGTTGTGATTTTGTCTCAAGGTTAATTTTTCGTCATGGGACGTATGTAGATAGTGCTATCCACGAAGACGCGCCCCTCTCTGCCCCTTTCCTTTGTTTTTGACCGCTCTCAGTACAAGTGTCAAAGATTGGGGCACGTCTTCGTGGATTGCACTATCTATAACTGTGTTTTTGACAGATTGACAGTCACGTCACAACTTCTTAATTATCTCCCGCTACTTGTGCATTTCGTAGCGTCTCTTGTCCAATCGTTTTCGTTCTATGCCGATGTCAGTCTTTCTGAAGGTACTACCATGAGAATCAACATCGTCTAATCTAAGGTCGTACGAAACCTTATGAAAGGGATGCTATGCAATTTTACAAAAAAAAAAATTATCCACTTCATCACACAACATTTTTGCCTTACAAGTTAGACATCTGTGAGCACAGTGTGTAGTCAGCCTTCACAAAGGACGAGTCTAGTCGAATTTTATTGACCTCAAAGTTCATGACTTTATACCCGTTAGAAAAAGGTTGCGCTCTAGTAGTGGGAGGAGCGTCTACAGAGGAGACGCATAAGTTACTTTTATAACATGAGTGCAACTCCTGAACACGCCCTTTGTCCTTGACTACTTATCTTTGCAAACGAATCGGGATCGTTTTGAAGATCGATTAAGGTCATCTTTGCCTAGTGTGCTGAAGTTGACTCCCAAAATAACTTACCTTACCTGAAGTAGGAGAGAGTAATTGACATTAATTTGATCCCTGTTACTAAACTGGTAGAAGAAGCCTAGCTAGTTCCTAATAGTGACGAATGATGGAATTTATTGGTTCTTTTTCAACTTTTATGGGGGCTAATTGTTTTAAAGTTAAATTCTTCGAGGTGGAATCTCGTGGTGTTAAAGTTGGCCACCCTGTCAAAATTAGACGGGAATCTTTCCTAATATTGTACATCGATCACTTGATCACTTGTTGTTGGTACTCACTACAGTAACACACGATGTCCTGAAGAAGACCTTGTCCTTTCTATTGTTTTATAATTTACAGTCTAACCTATGCCTGCTAGGGTTCAAAATAAGGTCCCACAGAAAGTTCGTTCGGTTCCCACGGGAAGTCGTGGTTTATTCTCAGTCAGGGACCACACGACGGTATCCCAGATCTGTTGCACAATTATATGCGAAATATATACTTGAAACTGTAGAAGAGCTTTAGCAATCATGGTTTATATGATGCTGACGTTACCCTTCTAAGGTCAGAAAGCCGAGAACAAGTAAAACTCTTACAAATTTAATTAAATCGCCCAATTTATAACTAAGTTGAGGCGCGTTTCAAAGTGAAATATTTCTAAAACTTCGACAAGTTTATATCTCGGCTGAGTGGAACAGTTCGGCTAATTTTAATCTTTACTAATCATAGAATCGTTTGAAGTGTTAAGATTACGTTTAGTAGCTAGAAAGGTTGTCTATCATCGGTTTGTAATTACAGTTGATAAGTTAATGAATAATAGTAATCAAAAATAACTGATTATGTTGAATGACAAGAATGTTACTTTTCAATTTCCAAAAATCAAAACTAACATGTCTTTTAACGGAAGCCTATTCAAATTAACACCAAATAAAGTCATTTAAACGTTTAAAAATCACGTTGGTTAACTTTTAAATCTGTCCCGAAGCTGGTAATACGTTATTGATATTTGTGAAAAGGCTGGATAATAATATTTGTATATTACTTCCCAGTGTAAATTGAGCCGATTACCTTCCCGCGTAAACTTTAAAGGGGATCACAGAGGGGGATGATTGTGTTTCGGCAGGGATCAGGATATTCTGGACACGTTATAGTGGTGTCCACAATGGATGGAGTGGTAGGGTCGCGCCACAATGAGCCCTGCCGCGTAATTGTTAAACTGAACGGGGGTTGAGCGCCCTGTCAACTGTTCCGTCACAGAATAAGTAATTGAGAATGTTTGGAGATTTTGTGCCTACAGCCTATGGTTAATTAACACGCTTTTGTAGGTTAGTTACTGTTTGAAATTAGATATTTAGGTCATCAGTAGCTTCCTTTAACTATTTTGATTGAATATGACGTTTGTGAGTCAAGAAAACGTCATGAAAAATATTGGTGGCCGGAAAATGAGTGTTGTCGATGTTATCGATACGTGATCTTTGACATCACTAATAAGTAGCGACATCAGTGTGCCGGTTCATTCATGGAGCCGGTTTAGTTAGCAAATGGCGTAAAATTATGATCGCGTGAATAAAAATACTAGTTTTTGTTGGTTTTGCTAAAATTGTGTATTATTAGGTGTATTTATTTACAGTTTCTATCAGAGTTAAAATGAAATGAAATTATTGTGTTAAAATGAAAACCATTATTTATTATGTGTTGTAAGCAATTAAGTATAATTATTTCAAACATTATTGTTACAATTTACGATGTTAGTACGAATAATTTCCATTGAATCATTACTCACCAACACGCAATTTGTGAGCCTTGCAATAAACTAAACAATTCTCATCGGCACAATAGATGTTAAACAATAAACGAAATACCTAAGTGCTAATATTTTAATTAAACAATGCCGCCGCCATTAACCGCGAAGATGGTAATAAACTTTATCGTTACCTTTTTAAATCTCGAACGAGCCGAGTGGCCCGATACCGATCACAAACTCCCGTTCAACAATACACTTCATCCCTTATTAATTATTTTATTGTAAGCATAAAGGATGTCGTAATCGTCAGAATAATAATATCATCGTGCCGCATAAAGAACCCCAAGTAGCGACAACACAAGCGTAAAAATGACACGCCGTGCCACCAATATGTTTGTGTGTAATATTAGATTTATTCGACTGGGTCACGCATACAAGCGTAGGCAGGCTACCCCGAAGCGGGGTGCGCCCCGGTGTGGGGGCACAACACTAGCACAAGCGCAGGGCTGCCGCTTGCCGCCCGCCAGATGGTCACGCACACAGGCGCGCCGCGAAAGGGAAAGCTACACTGTGTAAACAAATCGCGGGAGCGAGTGCCGTCCCTCTCGGTTACAAAGCCCGTGTGTGTCACATCATTGTGTGCTGTCGACGCGATCCGACGTAGATCGTTCTGTGAAATTGCCAGGTAATAGGCCGAGGGACTATAGCATTACACTTACTTATCGGTGGGTTTAGACGCTCAACGGCCTAATCGAATTGAATATTGGCGACGTATTGACTTTTTGAATGTTTAAGGATTTAGATTGAGGCGTAGTTGTTTCAAGCTGAATTGATTTACCATGGCTTTGTTTTTTAAATAATCATGTTTCAGCACATACACGACAATTTTTACACTATCTTTTATCTACTTATATATGTAGTAATAAATATCTACATTATCTACGAAAAAAATAAGCTAAGCAGTGTACGTTATAGTACTTAAATATAAATAACATAACATAAATTGTTGCTTTCCTTTTTTTGTATCATAATGATGATACAAAAAAAGTAAAGCAACAATTTGATCTCTCAAATTAAACAACGAAAAGAATATCTCCAAAAACGTCCGTAATTTGAGAAGAGAGAAGAAAGAAGCTCAGTTATGATTAGGTGACGTAAATATTGATACAGTGGATGTTTGGTCGAAGTGTCACGAGTACGACGCGCCGCTCCGGGCGTGACGACAGAGATTAGAATTGATCCGAGTAAGACGCCAGTGGAGCCCAACTCGACACCTATTCGTGTATACGTTATTGCCGTCTGAGCAATGCCACCCCTGAATTAAGTGGCGTACGCTCCGTCATTCGGATAGTGATGTAGGGTTACAAAGAACGGTTTTATCGATAGTTTTGTTTTGGTTTCATTTATGACATTTCATTATGATTTTTTTATTAATATATGTCAAATATTGGTGAAAGTTAAAGGTTTTGAAAAATACTTGTCATAATTTTTAAAATTTAATTGTAAATATTGGGTATTGTCATAGATGTACGTAATCTTATTGAAAGTAGATAATAATATGATGCCACTAAACACAACATTTATAAAAGTATGATATTATTAATAAGTTAGAAGTAAATGAATTGTAAACTACCCACCAATGGTTAAAATGACATTAAATATTTAAACAATCGTCAAACATCCCGATGAGCGCGCCGCAACAGGCTCGCGAATTATGACTATGGTATTGTTAATTCAGAATCGTCCCGAAATTTATTATGGGTCGCCGAAGCGAGACAAAACATACCATCGATACGTACTAATGAGGGAGACAGAAGACGGTTAAATGAGGGGGTGTCGTAAATAAATTTTTGCGCTTACGTTTCAAAGATCTTTAATCAAGGGCTGTGTTGTGGTAAAGACAACTTTGTTTTGTTTACGGTAGAGTTCACAATCATTTGTGTAACAAAAGCTAAAGAACAATGTGGTAGTCTAGAAAGAGGAAACGGATTACGAGCGAGTGTCGGAAGCTTTCACCGTATTTAACGTAGATTACAATACTTTTTCGATATTATGTTTACATAAGTGTTGATTGTTTTGTTGATTAATTTGTTAATTACTGGTTTATGTGCTGTAATAAAACCACCCATAAAACCGGATTTAATGGGCTCAAGTTGCCTTATTCGACAGATTTTTTATTTATTAGCAATTAAACTAATGTTATCAAAAGTAGAATAATGTTTTAAGCAAAGACGGTTTGGGGTTCTTAATTTTTTGCTAGGAAGATCATGACTGAGTAGATATAATGTACATAAAATTAAAACAAATTCTACAATTAAATTATAAGATAATTTCTAATAATACCTACAACTTAACTAATTAAAGTTACACGGTAAGAAAATCTATTTATTTCGTGTTTAGGTACAGGAAGACTGGCCACAACTTAAACAAACAAATTCAAAATGATAAATTTTTACAAGCTAACAATTTGAACTTAGAACCCCTCATTGTCGAACGCTCACAAGGGACGATTCTCAAATCCGATAGGTGCTAATCACAAATCGAATCTCGACTGGATTCAAATGAAGCGATCAATCAGAGCACAGCGCGCGGTGACATGGCGGCAAAAAACCGTCTTTGTCCTAACAAAGTTTTTTAGAGGGGTGATGTGTTAAATACCTTATTATTGAACAGATCTATCTAATGTTATGCATGAGTAAAAAAAAATAACATGCTTTCTTGGAAAAGAAAATAAAAAAATACGTCCTGTTAAAAATAGGGCCAATTCATTACAAGGTTTTAAATTTAGTAAGATATCAGAATGGTGGCTAAGGTCAGGCCAAAGAAACCAGGCCCGTCCAAAAGCGCGTTGGGTTGATGATATCGTCAAAGTCGCGGGAAACCTGGATGAGAGACGGACGAAAACGAGATGTATGGCACAAAAAGGGGGAGGCCTATACTTAGCAGTGAGTGATTCCGGGCTGAGATGATGATGATGATGAAGATATCAGAAAAATTAGAAACGAAACTCTTACTTCAATAATAACTTTAAAAAAACATCTATAGTAGATATACAAAGCTGTTACCTAATAGGTACACTCAAATAATTCAATTAGGTAACCAAACAGCTCACTTGAAAATCTTTTATTCCTAAAGGTTGAAAAATGTCTGCACGTGACTGTGAGACCTACTTTTGATACTCAAATAATTCTTGGAAAGGAAAACTTACAACGACCCAGACGACAACAAACTCCTCCATGATATTACAATACGCTACACAAAAGCTCTCAAAGGATCGAGATTAACCTGTGACGTAATATTGTTCGTGTTTGACATGGTATTAAAATACAATATTTAAAATAATATAGTTTATTTTTTCTAGATGTAACCAATGAAACGAATGGTGGCCTGAAATCGCCTCCATAGGCTGAACAACAACCACTAGGTACAGAACTACAGACCATGGAAATGGTGATGATAAGAACGGGTCATGGCAATATTAAAAGGCGGACGTGACTTGATACACGCAGTCCTCTTCTAACATGAATTCGAAGTTGAAAAGGCGGTATAAAAAAGAACTCAAATAAGATTTCAAAATCACAATTACTTTTAAACAACAAGAAACGCTAAAAAAGTCTTTGTTGTCCGAAGAACTGCACTAAAACCGGTAAAGAAGAACAATGCTAAGTGCAAGCAATGCTAAGTATTTTCATTGCATTTCCGCATTACTCCGGGCGTCATCTCAATTAGCCAGACAGCTTATAAAGCGCTATAATCATCGCCCTATACGGTATAATGAATCTATTTAAGCTTCAATCGAGGTGAAAACTATTTTGCTTTTGTTTCTTTTATAAGCATGACTTGTATTATAATTAGGCTGCAGCGACAAATTGTTAAATAATTAGATTAGCTGATTCAATATACTTTATGGTAGATCACCAGATAATCCATTAAGTGTCTGTGGTTTACAATGACTGTACATTTTACAAAAACAACTTACTGCTTTTTCGTAAAAAAAATTAACTTATATTTTAATGTAACGTTTTTTTTGCAGCTTTCATATTTATCTATTTACTAACATTGCCTATTATTATGTAAGTAGTTCGTTTCTGTATGTCAACGATAAGAAGCGACTGGCTTTCATCATTTTAATCGGTGCACGAATTAACATATCAAATAGGCAAATTCTTCTTGACGTGAAAAATACATCAAATCCAGTTAGTTATATGTTGGCACATATTTGTATTCACATTTCTCCAGAACAATCTTATTGAGCATTAACGGTATTGCAAGTGACAAAATAAGTACTATCAGTAAGTAAAAATGTCATTGACACGTACTTAGAAAATACCGTAAGAACCATTGTTATTGTAGAAAGTTGTTTGTATTTGAATAAGTCTTCTCGTCCGTACAATGCACTGCCAGATCAATAATAACTTCTCGAAATAAAATTAAATACATTTTATTAACAAAATTTTGCATTTGTGCATACATTATTTTTATTTGTAATACATTCTAAATTGTACACTTCTCTCAAATCTTCCACTCATTTTCATTGACTTTTTGACAATAATAATTATAATTACAAAACAGTATTATTTTTTAACAGGTCTCGAATCTTCTTAGGCATATTTTTATTGTATTTTTATTTGGTTTGAGTTTCTGATTAATTTATGTTTGAGTCCATTTATTGATTCCATATAATAGTAAGTCCATTCTTAAATAACCGCCGCGATGTGACAGTTTCTTTCATACCTCACATTCCCTTAACGTCTTCAGATCTTATTATCCGCGTATTCGTAGTGCTTGTAACCTTTGCGTTATCCAGGAATTGTATGCAGAGACTCTTGTGTACACTCCGGGGTAATTGGTATTTGCACATCCTTCGCCCCAGGACACTATACCGATAACATGGCTTCCTACTACCAGTGGTCCACCAGAATCACCTTGGCATGCGTCTCGTGGTGGGTCACTGCCATTAGCACACACCATCCCTGAGCTGATGGTGGCAATGCGTAGGTATGCTCGTGCGCATGTTGCTTGGGAGACAACGCTGACTCGTGCTGCCATCAGAACCTCAGATGACGAGCCTTCGTACTGAAATATTGAAAGAAGTTTCTTTGTAAGTTTCAAGACACATCCGAGAACTATCATAATATGTTTGAACTGAAATGGCGTGTTACTTTCTTTTTTTTTAGTAATTAAATATATCTTACCGATGTAGTCCCAAAACCAGAAACTACCGCTCCAGTCCCAGCTGGTAGAACAAAATGTTCCGAAGCAATTGCTATCGGAGCAACATACTGATTGAACTCAATAGGTCTTGCAGTCCCAAGTAATGCAATGTCGTGCTCCAAGGTCGTTGTAGAAAATCCCTCGTGGACGTAGACAACGGAAATATCGTAAGTTCTGCCTCCAGATATTCGATACGAAGTACCTACCGTGACTCGTATGTTTGATGGTTGCGACACGTATCTGAAAGTTATGAACATTGATGAAATTATTATCTGTTAATTGAAAACAATAAATAGCACAGTAATGAAAAATAATAACGAATTGACAACTTATGGAGGTACCATAATAGGAGATGAAACAATAGAAGGACGCAACAATCCAAATAATATCAAAGATTTATCAATATCAAACAGTCGAGACGATAATCTGGTCAAGTATATATATCACACTTTCTATAAATGCGTAATGCGTAGATTACAAAATTTAATAGTAAGTAATGTTGGTTGTCCATTAGAAAATCATTATTTAGTACTTACGAATCAGCACAATGGGCAGCAGTTAAAATGCCTCTATCGCTGATTATAACTGCACCACACATGTGAACCCATCCTGATAGGACCCTCTTCCTTATACTTGCTTGGTATGGCACCTGACTGATATCGACCGCTTCTCCATTCACTATCCTAGAGATACCAGACTCAGCGGTATCAGGTATAGGGATCGATAGCACATAGCCAGAGCAAACTGAAAAAGAAGGATTTTGATTTATTTAAATTGTTTGATAGGAGTGGACATAATTTGAATAATCTTTCGGGTAAAAAAAAAACACTGTGTAATTCATTATTTCAGAGTGAATACAAAACTATTGATGATGAATAACCACAAACAAGGATTCTAAACGATGCTCACTTACCTAAAAGGAATATAATTTCAACCGACAACTGCATTTTTAGAAACAAAAGTATCAACTAAACAATGATATCGATGTACGAGATGCCCAAATATAAGATATTTTATCTCATCTAGTCAAGATCAAGTGTTTGTTATCTTGGGATAAACCAAATTATTTATCTTAACCACTTAAATATGGGAATTCTGTTTTGAAATTGTGCTTTCCGCACATTTTCTGTGTCATCAAAATTTACCTGCTTTTGTTGTCTTTTGGTATTTCTGCCTCCTATGTAAAAGGAAATTCACAAATAGATGGTTCCTTCATGTCGATTTCTGCATCAACCTTTCATCTAATATTAGCAGCGTTTCAATCCAAGTGACTTATATCCAGCGGAACAGAGTCGGGCATTCCCTATTTGTTATCAAGAGCTTTATCATTCATTGATAAAACGATAAACGCACGAATTTGTATTGTGGTACTTACCGGTTTTCCCTAACAGTTATTTATTATTTTCTAACCATCTATTTTGTTTATTATCACAACACAGTTTGTAATGTTTAATAGTGTAAAGCCACTCACAGATTACACAGGATCCTGGCAATTCTCAATGCAAGAAAAAAAGACTTATTAAAGATACGATATTGACGTTACAACATTACTTAGATTTTGGGAAGATAGTGTTCTAGGAAAAAAAAAATATTTTGTTGAAATTAGTCTTACAGCTTCTGGCGTCGATAATACCTAAACCATATTTTCTTTTCATAGGTACTCCTTTCCTCACAAAACACGATCAATTATCAGTCATTACTTCATCTGTTGAAGCCTAGTTTCTTCCAAATAGGTAGTGTTAGATTTTGATTTCGGTCTAACCAGATTTTACCAGATATTTTACATGGAGATCCATCTCATTTCCATAATCTTGTTACTAAAAGATATAGATTACCTATATTATGTTCATCAGATTTTTCGCACTTAGAATTTTTAATGGCAATCAGAAGGCCAATTCTACTAATTAAAAACGTTCGCAGTGTCATATCGGCGACAATCGAATTTCAAAAAATTGACAAAAATGTATAGGAATTTTTGACAGATTGACACTGAGATCAGACTGTGAACGTTCTTAAAATTAGTAGAATTGCCCCTCAGATCACCTTAATTGCATCAACCACAAAGTTACGAAACCCATAAGATCTAACACCATGACGCGTTAATTTTCCATGTTATTTTCAGGACGAGCTCTCGATCATAACGAGGTGCAAATTATATTAACAGCTTTTTAATACAGAACTGCCGTTGCGGCCGAGGTTTTATCGGCAATCAAACCGTTGTCCCGGACTCAGCAAATTTATGGACACATTAAACCATCGGAAATTGCTCGGTAATGAGCTTCATTGAGCATAACTTTACAATATCGTTTAGAGGCAACATACACATTACTACATGGCTCATATTCATCTGCTCTTTTTATGTGGAATTTGCATATATTGTTTTGCATTTGGGTTTTTTTTTGTAAGGAATTCATCATCTGGCTAACCTTTTCCCAATGCCTTTAACCTATGTTGGGGTCGGCTTCCAGTCTAACCGTATGCAAGGATACCGAAATTTTTCATGGAGCGACTGCCTATCTGACCTCCACAACCCAGTTACTGGATAACACGACACCCCTTGGTAAGACTGGTTGTCACACTTTCGGGCTTTTGACGACCCGTAACGACTGTCAAATATCCACGAATGACAGCCGGGACCTACGGCTTAACGTGTTTTCCACGGCACGATGGGGTCTTGGTAAAGATGGTCACCCATCCGCAGACCAACCGAATATATTATTTAATCGAATGAACCGTGTGGCTGGTAATTCTTAGCCACAAGCTCCTCTTTTCTATAGATAGCAAGGGATTGTTTAATGTTATTTTTATTTAACCATTTATGTACACACTAAATAAACAGACAAGAAGATTAGAACACAAAAATAGGTACAGAGGTGATGCTTATTTCTAAAGAAACCTCTTCCAGCATACCTGCGATAGGAGAAAAGATAAAGAGATGTAGACAACGTGTGTAAGAGTAAAAGGGAAAATAAACTACATTTATAACCAAAACCAATAATTCACTAAATTAATTAAACAAATAATAATATACTAACATACATACTTGTATCATACATACTTACATACATACATACATACTTACATATCACTATAATATTAATAATACCTAATGATGTAAATTAAATAATACATAGACAACTATGACGATGTGGACAGATAATGTTCTTTTTGTAATGTTATTTTTGTACAAGTTGGTTGATAACATCGACGTCTATGTTTTTTTATGCCAGTAAACCTTGTTGTACTTCGGCTAAAGTTTAATCATATGTTTCAGTTTTCTTTTACATTTTTGCAGCGGCTGCAGCGGTTCAGTTTAAAAGCTCAACTGCTGCAGCCGCTGCTGCAAAAATATAAAAATGCATACCTACCTATAAAACAAGGGCTGAATTGCCACACCTAACTCACCTAGCCATCTTTACTTACCCACCGAAGTTGGAAATAGAACACAGTAGAACAAGTAGTCATCGGAGGTATGATACGGAATAAAATACTTAACTCATTAAATTGGTAGATCTGTATGTATTGCATAAAACTTCTGAAAATGTAGAAAATAATAAAGTTCATTCAATATTTCTGTGATGTTAAACACATTGATGGTCTTTCTATAACTCATTTTAAATAGCCTTTATAGTTATTTGTTTGCTTAGGTACGAGTTGTAGGTGGTGAGTTCGAAACCAGACAAGCACTTTACTTTGTGTGTTTAATTTCATCACCACTGCTCTCAAAACGGTGAAGGAAAACATTGTGAGGAAACTGGAATGTCCTAAAACCAAAAATTCTAAAACATGTGACGTACACCAAACTCGCACTAGGCACGCGTAGTTGGATTATGGCCCACTCCTTCTCACAGAGATTAGGCCTGTGTCCCAGCAGTGGGAACATTATAGGCTGATTTATTTTAAAATTATTTAGTACTCGGTCCGCCTCAAATGAAGTATTACACAAACGAACGAAGCACACGCGTGGCGCCATCTGTTATCGCTTTAATGCACGATTTATATCGCAATTATTACAAAAACCCATGTAAAGTATAATTTTAATGTTCTATTTTACTGTAGATTAATTACCCGTTCCGTTCGATATTGCTCCAAACTCCGTTGTTTCGACCATTAATTGGATGAATCAACCACGAAACGCGTAAAGTGAGCGTAATAAGCCTATTGGCTAAGATAAGATAGTGTTCATTAAATCAATAGAAAGCCGTGTGCATGGAAGTGTATGGCGTTGTATGGGATCGGTTCGTCCACCCACGCGGGGCGCATTCCGGTGGGAGCCAAAGACCTCTCGCTTCCTGGATGGCACACAAATGAATAGTAGATCAATTTTACCGATCTTCAAAACTGGATTGTTTTAATGTGGCCTGTTTGAACGTTATGTGGGGACACCTGTGGTAATCACGAGCACGGTATTTGAACGATATTGGGAAATGATGGCTGTTTTAGATTTTGTTGGTTGTGTTAATGCATCTTACACGTGTTGGTTGCAGAGGTCAACCGTAGGCCGTTGAAGTTGTAAAATGCAATTATTCTCTGCGGCATCTTTCCGCATATTGAAAACAATAGGATGATTACGAATGCACCTACCAGAAGCAATTATTCCCTACTAATATGTTCCGTGTGGTGCCGGACGTAAAAGAATAGCACCATCCCATTTCTTCCCGTGGGTGTCGTATAAGGCGACTAAGGTACTTACTAGAGAATGGGCAGTAGCATTCTCTATGCATTTTACCACCATACTGCGATCAACAACTCGCCTGCCAAACGTGGCGATTATGGCCTATTGGGGGAAGCCTATGTCCAGCTGTGGACGGCTTTCGGCTGAAATGATGATGATGATGACGATAAATATTATAAATGCGAAAGTAACTGTGTCCGTCTGTCACGCTTTCACGCCGAAACCGCTGAATCGATCGTCATTAAAGCTAGAGATATAGCCTGGGATATGGAGAAGGACATAGACAACTTTTTGCGCGATAACCGACAGTCGGGTGGAGCCGCAGGCAACAGCTAGTTAAAAATAAAAATACTTCAGCAATTTTCACGAAACAGCACCCTAATTGCGTAACTCACGATTCATCATAATCTGTATCGTTTTGAAACGGATTCATTTTTCGAACATATGAAGCAATGGTTAATGCTTCATATGTTCGAAAAATGTGTCTGTTCGACAACATAAATAACGCAATGGATATTGTTTAACTGTGAAGACGATACCAATTATGATCAATCGTGAGTTACGCAATTAGGGTGCTGATCTTATAGCTATTAATTAACATACAGGTTTCCATTCTAATAATTGAGATCCTTCGTCACTAGAATTTTTCCTACTTAAGGTGGCTTATTTTATGGAATAGGATAGGTACTTTTTGCTTTACACCGCAAGATGATGACGCTGATAATGAAGTCAGCACATCCGGATACGGATTCGCGGATATTCCAAAGAACCATGGATCGGCAATTAAATATGGGTACGTATTATTATTTCTAATACAAAAGGAAGCAAGATTGAGGCTATTTGTTACGATCTTAACGTTCATTCTCATGTGCATGTAAAGTGATACGGACTTATGTAATTAAGGAAATAAGTACATGTTTAAATGCTTAACCGTTGACGTCAGGAGTTTAGTTGTAATGAGAAATAGAAAACAGGTAATTAAAACAATGCTGTTATTTTACGTATGTATGTGTATGTATATACGTTGCTATGTGCATGCGGCGCGTTTCGCGTCTCGCCCGTTCAACCGTGAAGGACGCTCGCGCGCCGCGATTTGACGGCCGACTTCTAACCGCCGCTCAACCGTGGTGTGGGACTAGTCATATGAGTAAGCGGGACAAATTAAATTGATGTTTTATCCTACTAGTATTATAAATCCTACTAATATTATAAATGTGAAAGCTTGTATGTATAGACGTTCTTACGTTTGTTACTCAATCACGCTAAAACGGCGGATTTGGATGAAATTTGGCGCACAGATAGGTTAATTCCGGGATGAACACATTTAATACTTTTTATCCCGGTATTATGTTCCTGGGTGATAATTTTCACATAACGCAATAATGCTATTATTACTATGTTCAATATCGTGATCAGATTAGTAACGATTTTAGGTTTTAGTTATGACCAAAAAAATTACAAGAGAAAAGCGTTGAATCGGAGAAACAGCGGAAACCGAGAACCGAATTTTAAATGTTAGTTCATTAAAGTTATTTAAACTGAAAACTCTAAGTTAGGACACATCCTGTTGCAGATGTTTTCATGTTTTACACCTGTTTCAGCGATGTTAATAATGTTAATCCTCTACTTATTTGTTATCATCATCATCATTCACGCCTTTAACACACGTCTTCCCTAGCATGGGTCATTGATTAGTAATTTTCATCATTATCATCGTCATTTCAGTCGAAAGACGTCCACTGCTGGACAATGGCCTCCCCAAAGTTCCACTACTTGGGTGCCTGCCGCCTTCACAAGGTCACTGGTCCACCATGTGGGAAGCCTCCCAACTCTACGTCTTCCGGTACGCGGTCGCCACTTCATAACCTTTCGGCCCTATCAGCCATCTGTTCTGCGAGCAATGTGCCCTGCCCACTGCCACTTAAGTCTGGCAATTCTTCTGGCTATGCCGCTTACGTTGGTTTTCCTGCGAATCTCTTCATTCCTGATTCGATAACGTAGGAAAACTCCAAGAATAGCCCTCTCCATTGTCCTTTGGGTGATTTTTATCCTTCTAAATAAGTCAGTTATTTTGTGCTAGGCTATTGCACGCTAAATAAAGTGTGTCAAATAAATAATTCTAATTATAATCACAATTTATACCTGTTCAAAAAATACCTATAGAATCTAAAACCGCGCTAATCTTATAAATTAGACTACAACCTAACTCAGGTATCAGATGTCCAACAACTTGTTAGTATTATCATTATTGCGACTGTTGGACATTTTATTGACAGTTATTATGTTATTTTGTCATATAAAACTTGCTTTAGATTTATTTATTCATAACTTAACGTATTTAAATCTATCAGCGGGTTGTGAGAGTGGTCCAAATTGTTGACAAGTCACAACATGTGGACCACCCAACGTTTACGATGTGATGATTTTATATGACTTGATCATGATTTTTGTTAGAATATTTAAGTCGTCTTTTAGCTGTGTCTAGTTCTAGATTTGTTTTGTAAATTTTTTCGTAGCCGTATATATCGTGATTTTAATATCGTCGATATCGTCTTTCTTAAAGCAATCATGCCTTGTATTTCCGAAGAGTTTGACAGAAGTGTACGCACATTTCGCCAGTTATGTTTAGTCCTGTGTAATAGGGGGCGAGCCCATTGCCATCAAAAATTCCTGATAGAAAAACCGAATAACACTGCCTGACTTGGGATTTGAATCCAGGACCTCATGCTCAGCGCTTGCGACCATTATCCTTGGCTTCATGTCCAAAACGAACGAAATCTAGCTTACCAAGAATCGAAGACCAAATTGACAGATTTGGGTACTAAATGACATGCGTAACAAAATATTAATAACACTGAAAAATAGTAACTAAAAACAATAATTGCGTCGTTGAAACTGAGCTAATCACCTGACCAATTACTGTACAGCGTTATGTACAATCACGATGTGTACTCACTGTATACGTACATGACTGGAATATTTATAAAGTAACCTTTGTATGAAACATAAGACTCAATGATATTGTCGCGCTCCACCGTATCTTCCGTGTAATTAACTGTCTCGTTATGATGTTGTCATACAATAAACATAATATTATTGTGATTGGATTTCTTTTTTTGTGATTTTTTGTGCAATTCTGTTGGTTTGGTGAGCATTTTTTTTTTCATTGGCTTTGAATGTTTATTTAAGGTTGTACGCTGAAAGAGGTAATGTAATATTTGTGGTGAAGCTTGATTAACTAAAACAACTTAAAAAATCAGCTAGAAAGAGGTCTGGAGTGACTACCAGTGCCTGTTAATTGATCAATGAATCGAATCACCCTGAAATCAATCTGTAACAGTTGACCAACCATCACCAAAAGCCAATGTCGAAGAGTGCACAAGATTTGAAGAAAGTAGCTAGGAGCAAGTGTTGACGCTTTGTTTTGCATTACATGCCATTTATAATTGATTCAACAACTATAAAAGGGAAGGCAGTGGTGGCCCAGTGGTAAAGACACCGACTTACGAGTCTTACTTAGGTCGTAGGTTCCAACCCAGGCAGGCGCTTTACTTTGTGTGAATAATTTCATTACCACTGCTCTCAAGACGGTGAAAGAAAACATCATGAGGAGACCAGCATGTTCTAGAACCAAAAATTCGAAGACATGTGATACCTACCTACCAATCCGCATTAGGCCCGCGTGATAGATTACAGCCCACTTCCTCTCTGGCTTGTGTCCCAGCAGTGGGAACATTATCGGCTGATTATGCGTTATGGAACGACTATAAACGGCCCATCTACTCATCTCCTTTTCCTCAAGTTGGCATAAAATTAAATTTAAACTATTGAATTAGTAAATAAATCTACAAGGAATCAATACTTCACTCTCTGTTTTCCAATGAGACCTCCAAATATGTTAACACTTTATACATTCGAAAAACGTACATATGTGCGAGTCGAATTGCATACTCCTCCTTTTTTATGCATTGAGACAAAAAGGTCATTGTTAGGTACGTAACAACATTCTTGAACGTACGAATATAATGTCAGAGTGTAAATAAAAGGTTAATCTCGTCAAGTAACCGCGGTGAATTCAATTTGCATACAAAATTACGATTTTCATGTGAAACTCTGGTTCTTAGTGAATTATTCGAGCCAGTGGAGCGACGATTTCCTATTTATGCTTCTCCGCTATTGTACCTTTATTTGTATCAAGGTAGTGAGCGTAAAGAAATATAGAGTTGGATAACTTTTACATTACGACCATGTAAGACACCAGCTACACTCTGTCTGCTGAAAAATGGTAGCCTTGTCCAAAGTTTATACGTTTACTAGCTGACCCGGCAAACGTTGTTTTGCAGGTAATTTCTAGTGAACAACCCTTATCATTTAGGGGTATGAAAAATAGATAGTAGCCGATTCTCAGACCTACTGAATATGCATATAAAATTTGGTAAAAATCAGTAAAGCCGTTTCGGAGGAGTAAGGTAACTAACATTGTGATACGAGAATTTTATATATAAGAAGATAATTATAAACAAGTAATAAAGTAATTTCAAGGATTTTCTTATTTTTCACACAAATATTCAAAGTTATTACTTTGGATATGTGTAAAAACAGCAAATCCTTATGTTGGTATCGCTCATTTTATTAACTGGCTTGGACTTTGTCGTCCTTGCTCTTTCAGCGAACGATTACTTTCATTGCAATAAAACTGTCAATGTTTAACGATATCTTAGCAACAATCAACAAGAGATCCTCTTCCTCTTATGAACACAGAGTAAACACGACTCAAATACAGATTATAACAACTATCTTCGACAAAACGAATATATCTACCCAATTCAATGCAGCTAAAAAAATAAGTGCATGCCGTTTTCTGCAATAAATTAAAATCAAAAGTAATTTATTCAAACTAGGCTGAGAACAAACACTTTTTGAACGTCAAAGTTACATATGACATGAAATACATAAAACACAGTCGGCCAGAAGGCCCGCCCTTCACCACTTCCTAGTGCTTTAGCTGGGAATAAGAAGTGGCGTAATAAACTCCTCAGCAGATAAACAAAGTTACTTAAGTCACCATAATTAATCTCCATGAAATACATAAAACACAGTCGTCCAGAAGGCCCGCCCTTCACCACTTCCTAGTGCTTTAGCTGGGAATAAGAAGTGGCGTAATAAACTCCTCAGCTCAGATAAACAAAGTTACTTAAGTCACCGTAATTAATCTAGACAAGGCTGTACCGGGTTAGTATAAGTAAGTAGTTGATCATCATTTGCCTAGTCTTTTCCCAACTATGTTGGGGTCGGCTTCCAGTCTACCCGGATAAAAAATAAAAAATCAGTTTTCAAACTAGGCTGACAGTCAGAACTTTTTCACGTCAAAATTACATACGACAGTCCCCCAAAATGTCCGCCCTTCACAACTTCCTAGTGCTTTAGCTGGGAAGAAGAAGTGGCGCAACAAACTCCCCAGCAGCACAGCTGTCTGTTAAGTTAGAAGAACTTGATTTTATACAATAATAAGTAAGTAATTAACATTACTAAATACGAGTATTTTACAAGATGCAGCTGAATACGAGTATTTTACAAGGAGCGACTGCCTATGTGACCTCCACAACCCAGTTACTGGGCTTCTGACCACTCGTAACGACTGTCAAAGATACGCGAATCACAGCCGGGACTAACGGCTTTCCGAGCCACGGTGGTCTCAGTTTGTAAAGATGGTCAGCCACCCACAAACTAAACGCGGCAAGCGTAGCTTAAGGTAAGTGGTAATAGTCGATACGACTTTAAAAATATAATTAGTAAAACAAATAAACAATAATGTTCCGATGTCCACAGTTTCAGCAATATTCAGAGTGGGATCGGCCGATTCGCTCTCACAAACGTAAGCGGCTATATAGTGCATGGCGCATAGCGGGAGGGCGGCCGATGTCGCCTCATACTCTCACGCCAGGCGGTTTCTAACATTATATAGATTAGTCATTGTAGATATTGTTTTATTATAAAATAATGAACACCGTTTCGGTTTTCAGGCGTCTTGTTAAGTTGAAAGTGGTCAAGTTAGAGGACCAAGTTCAGTAGTGGATATTTTCAGGCTTATCATCATCATGATGGGTGCCTTCACGTTACATCGGCGCGCTTTGGGTAGGTACTCATATCCTTACGTATAGACGTATTAAAATAATGTTTTATGGTGTGAGCACAAAAACAAAAACAAAAAACACACATCGCCTTAATAAATAGGGAAGTAATATAAATTTCAATAATAAATTATCAATATTATTAATTAATAGTGTCCAATATTAATCAGTACTATTATTTATTTATTAATCAATATTATTATTTATTTATTAAACAATATTATTATTTATTTATTAATCAATATTATTATTTATTTCAAAAAAAACAAAATCAAAAGTCATTCAAACTAGGCTGAGAGTCAGCACTTTTTGAACGTCAAAATAACATAAGACAGTCCCCCAAAAACGCCCGCCCTTCACCACTTCCTAGTGCTTTAGCTGGGAAGAAGAAGTGGCGCAACAAACTCCCAAGCAGCACACTAGCTGTCTGTTACTTGTTTATCAATATTATTTATTATGAAATATGGATAATATATTAAAATGTAATACGGTTTATACAACATACATAATATCACGCCTTGTTTTCACGAAGGGTTAGGCAGAGGTGTACCACACTACATTTCGCCAGTTTTGTTTAAGTTTCAAGTTATAGGGGCTGCGAATAAATATGGTTCGGTTAAGTTTGGTTATACCACAGAAATTCCACAAGCTGGAGAGCAGCCAATCGTAGCGAATATGACACTTTAATTAATTCTCCTCCACTTTATCTGCCTTCAAAGCAAGAGTGAACAGGTATCTTCTGGGCACGCTCCTTCCATTGTAGACCTTATCAATCACTTTCCATAAGGCGTGACCGAGGTCAAGAAAAGGCCCATTCAGCAATAAGAATAAAAAATACTGTAAAATACCTGTAAAATTGCTACTTACTAGACGGGACAAAAAATGGCAGTACATTCTATTTCTAGAACTTTGAATTTTTCTTAAGGCTTTCCGCGATTACAACTAAAAATAAACACCTCGAGTGGGCCTTAATACCTTTTCCTACCCTCTATTTTCTTTCTGCACGTGAGTTAAAAATAAAATGGCTGAAGCAAATTACAAACTATACATTTTTTAAAGAACATTACTAATGAAAAGAGTTATACATAAATATAAATACACGTGTTTTCATTTGGATGGTAATTCATGCAGCGAGCAAATACCGCTATATCATATCATTTGTAAGATCAGTCTGCGACAATTTTGGTAGTTTGGCTGTAGGTCTAGCATTGGGTGTATAAAGATTCTTTGTGTACAATATCTTCATCTTTCGTATCAGGTCGAAATATACAGGGTAAGTTTTTATCCAGTGCGCAAATTGTAACCATGAATTCAGCATATCATTCTAGACTACCGCAGAAAATTTCGCCGGTAATGCAAAAAAATTATCTGCTCTTTCATAGAAAAGTGTAATACCTACGCGGTCAAAATGTATGGGATAGCTGATTTTTTTTTGTATATCCGGCGAAATTAGGGGGTCTAGAATGATATGCTGAATTTATGGTGACAATTTGCGCACTGGATAAAAACTTTTCCTGTATGAGGATAGCCGATATCGTGATTATGTGACTAGTCGAATAGATTGTAGCGGAGCTGATCATGTTGCCGAGGCTCCTCCAACACACGCACATTTAATTATCGACAATCGTGGAGGCATTTTGATACTAGGAGGAGTGTATCAAAATAGCCTCCTCTACAACGTGTAATGTTTTATTATTTGCCTAAGTCTGTGTTTACTTATTTGCTAAAACCATTTTTCCGGGCAATAAAAACTCTTACAATGAACTTTGTAAAATAAAAATAGCAACTATCATATACAAGGCTGAAATGATGATGATGATGATGATCGTATACAAACATCGCAGACCAAGCACCGTTCATTTCATTATCAATAAAAAACGTCAAAGAGAGATGACTAAATCATTTTTTATGAAATCGCAGGACAGTTTAATCGAATCACACGTCACATACTTCCTCCATAGCATACACTGTGACAGTCTAGTTATTTACATATAGAACATTGTACACCTACACGTTTTCTATTTTTCAATCGCGCCGTTCCGCCTTTCGATACTTTCCTATACTAATACATGCACTAAACCAGGTTTGCTTGAGCTATCCTGCCTCTCTCATGCACCTAGTATGGATAGTAATTTAGAGAGGAGTAGTGTAAAGTTGGGGGTCTGCGGTGAATGGTTATTTGGAAGCGGAAGGCGCCTGGAGTCCGGACAATGGCCGCTCGGCGATCACTACTACGTTCCCAGCTCATTACGTATTTACTATAAAACTTCTATTAGTTTAGACTTAACTCTTTTTACATTGAAATGGAGTCATGGCCTTTTCCCAAATATGTTAATAGCTATAATTATGTATGTCTTTTTTACACGTTTTTCTACTGTATTTAGTTTCCTCGGACTGTCAATGATTTATTATAATTTGGTGTTGATTTATGTATGATTTGTTTTAAAGGACATATAAGTCTTCCGTGATTGTTGTCTTTAAATTTTGTTAATTTACAATTGTAACTAGTAAGTCATTTAAAAATTACAATTTTATGTTAAAATTCAGTAGGTACAGGGACCCAAGGATGTTGAAGTTCTACAAATTTTAGATATAAATATTATTAGTTAGCACCCATATCTTCAGGTTGGTTAGCGGCATTCAGTCGTCATTCATTCTGCCGTGAGCTAATGACAACACTATCACCAGGTGGGTTCATCTGTTTTTTTTTTTTTTGACAATTCAAAAGTGCCTGTAAAAGGTTTAATTTAAATAAATGCTTTGAGTTTGAGTTAAGCAACATCAATAATTGGCTCTAGTTCGTCTTTGTTTCATGTCAATACACCAAACCATTTTTCACCCACGACTTGGACCTTTGACCATTGGGTCAACACCTCTAGCAACATCTTTGCAAATGAACGAACTAGCATTAACTCATATTTATGCTTAGATGAGTATGTATATGGGACCTTGTATTTTTCACGTTTTGATAATTAAATTCTTTCCTTAATAAATCAAGCCCTGTGACTTACGTAGCTAGTCAGTATAAATGTAAGTAGATACCTACCTTCTTTCCGAAATCATGAAATATTGACTGAAGTTCGTTGCGTATGTAACTGTAGCGTATTTGGCCTGTGCAAGTACCCACTCAAACTACCTGACTGGATTGACGGTCTGATCAAACACTTGATTATGCATTTCGTAACTGCAGCTAAATCGATTACCGAACACTCGGTATACTAATCGGTCATCTACTCGTTTTTATTACTCGTGTGTTTGTTTTTGTAATTGTTTCGTCAATTTTTTTATTAATTGCTAGCTGTTGCCCGCGTGGAGGTTGACAATTATCCCACGGGACGTACTAACAGGATAAAAAATATCCTTAGTCCTGGTTATAAACTATCTGTGTGCCAAATTTCATCCAAATCCTTTCAGCTGTTTTTGCGTGATTGAGTAACAAACATCTAAACATCTTCACAAAGTTTCACATTTATAATATTAGTAGGACTAGCCTTTGCCAGCAGTTTCGCCTGCATGGAGGTCGAAAATTATCCAACGGGAATGTGCCACCGCAATAAAAAGTATCCTATGTGTTAATCCCGGTTACATACTATATGTGTACTAAATGTCATACAAATCCGTTCGCCCATTTTTGCGTGGTTAAGTAACAAAAATAACAGATAACCATGAAGATTCCAACTACAACAGCGAACTATATCTAACAGGGAAAACTTCAAATTGAAATGAAAAAAACGATATCATCATCCAGAATAACATGGTCGAAAGGCACTCAGAAATCGCAATTGGATCACATCATGACGCCACATGCAATAGAAAAACTCTTTCACTTCATTACAGCTGAATGGGTTGCATCTGCGACCATAAAATAATCTGGGAACTGGTAAGACAAAACAGAATCGTAAACAAAAACCAAAAAAACCAAACACAATTCCCAAAAACAATGGCAAGGTACGTATGAAACAACAATTGAGGACAAGCATTTCAACAATAAACAATGCAACTATGCCGCGCTCAATAGAAATTCTACGAAAAGAAAATACCAAGAATGTATTACAAAAAAAAACTAGCAAGTGTAGGAATCGCCCAACAGATGAAAACATCGAAATACCCTGGAACATAATTACGGAGGTATTAAAAGCCGTTGCCCAGGAAACTCTAACTCTTCAGCCAATGTACTCAAGGGATCATCGATTAGCTCTTGCTAACCTACAAAAAGCCAAATTCCTACAGGCATAACCGAGTAAAAGAATACCAGACGACACTTCAAAGGGTTAAACATCTGGAAGAACAAAAACATGTTACTGGAGCCTGCTTCACCGGACTAGGGAAAATTCAGTGTGCAAAACGCATGCAAATGCTCTATTCATTCTACAGGAAAAGCAAACGCAAACGAAACAAAAACCGAAAAAGAACTACGTACATACCGATGTCCATACTTACAAAAAAACTAGACGATACAATAACAGATCTGGGAAATTACCAAGCAGTGTTTTTAAACAATAGATCAACAGATGACCACATTTTTACGCTTAAAAAGGTTCTAGACGAGGAATGGCGTGCAGGTAAACGAATTTACGCAAGTACTCGCCCTCGACATAAAAAAAAAAGACTTTGAAAACAGCGATTTCAGGGCATTAAGAGTTAATATGTTATTGGGACGAACCAATAAATTGATGACCTACCGGATAATCAGCATGCTTGAATGAAAGAACATGTATCAAATGGTGCAGTCAGCAAAACAGTTGGATTAAGGAAAGGGAGTTAAACAAGGGTGTCTCCTGTGCCCTCGCCTTTTACATTGGTCATCGACGAAGTCCTTAGAACCCTTGAAGACGAAACCCATTTAATCAAACTAGATCAGGACTGCGAAGTTTCACTAGCCCTGGTATTATCATTTGCGGACGACCTTATCGTCATTACAGAAGATCTAGAAGGACTAGAGCGCATCTTATACCACATTAAACCCTTACTAAATAGCGTAGGCCTCCAAATAAATGAAACAAAATCAAAAATTCTAATTAGAGACTTCATAACATCACAGCATACGACCGACGTGAACCTCAACGGAATAACTATACGAGCAGTGGACGAAATCAAATAACATCCGCATTAAGTAGAAAAAGCAATTAGAAAACGATGCCAACAGGCCACGGAAACGTCAAAGCATTACTACCATTCATACTAAACTCAAAGATAGACTGGAAGTTAGCTAGACTTATGTATCGAATGGTTATCGTACCTTGTATGATAAATGTCTTAAAAGTACCGACCCTCACCAATGCGAAGTTTCAAGACTCAGAAGATTTGAACGAGCTAGCCTGAGACTTTGTTAACCACACAAGGAATAAACCAAGAATTAAGAAAATGCACCAAATCTGAAACGGAAAAACCGTAACAAAACGCATCAAGAACCACAGGATGTGCTCCTTATGACACGTCTTCAGACGGAATAAACCACACCTATTGCATGCAGCAATGCAGTTAATGGCTAAATCTAAGAAGGTCGGATGACCTATTTTCTTTCTTTCTTTATTAAAAATTCTCATAATTTCCGAACATAGATATAGAGATATGGTTAAAAACCCTTCCAATATCCTTTGATATCACCCAAAGAAGCCCTGCCCTTGTTATGTATATACCCTTTCCGTTACACGTTGTTTTGGTTACTTATTTCAAGTTAAAATTATGCATGTGAGAAGCATGTAAAAGATGTGCATGTTAAAAAACTCCGTAATAAAAATACAGTTTAAATAAGCCGTGGCAGCTAAGAGCTATCCAGCCCCTTCTGACGCAATGACGCCCTCAGTGAGGACTCTATCACAATTTACCTTTATCCTTGAAATTATGATGAAACAGCGTGTTATTGTGCATATTTCTATACTACTCGTAATATTATGAAGAGGAAATATTTTTTTATTTGTTTGTTTGTTTGCTCCGAATTGGCTCCGAAACTACTGGACCGATTTTAACGATTTTGTCACCAATAGAAAGCTAAATTATCAGGAAGTAACATAAGCTATAATTTATTTAAAAAAAATAGTGATCATCAAGAAAATTGCAATAATGTAACCTAAAGTAGCAAAATGTTCCCTATAAAATGCATTATTTGGCGTGCGCTGAGAACACTATTGATGATACATAAAAAAAAATCTACATGATTAAAGTACTCATTGTTACCTACAAAAAGTTCCCGAGGACCTACATTTAATTATCATAGTTAAGTCACAATAGCAGCTTTTGTGTAATAAAATTTAATTCGATCGCCGGTAGAAACAAAACTTGATTACATTCGTATCGTAGTATTAATTATGATTCAAATAAATTGTTTTATCATCAATGGTATTCATGTAGCAGCTTAATTTATTAGAATCGGACATTTTATTTCGAAGTTATCGTGAGTATAACAAAGCAATACGCGAAAACTTTTAGAAACGAACTATGAATAACTAAAAGACTTAGGTTTACATTCCCCCAATCAATCACAAAATGCTGTAGATACTATACAATTACAATCAATTACAAATGTTATGCACTGCCTTATTTTTAACCGACTTCATAAAAGGAGGAGGTTCTTCCTTAGATGCAAACATGTAATAACATTAGATAATAACGTAATCATGATCTGCCCTGCCTTTTCCCAACTATGTTGAGATCGACTTCAGTCTAACCGGATGCAGCTGAATACCAGTATTTTATATGGAGCGACTGCCTACCTGACCTCCAATACCCAGTTACTGGGTAATACGATACCCATCGGTAAGACTGGTTGTCAGACTTTCGGGTTTCTGACGACCCGTAACAACTGTCAAAGATCCACAAATGACAGCCGGGTACAACGGCATAGCGTGCTTTCGTCTTGCTATGTAAAGATGGTCACCCATCCACGACCAACCGTGTCAAGCGTAGCTTAACCTGATTGATCAACCCGTGCGGCTTTTGATTACTTAGTTACAAGCCCTACATTAATAACGTAATATGATCAATGATATGGGCTTGTTGATCTAGTCTTCTAGTATGCGCAAGCGCGATTGCTGAGGTCCGAGTCCATCGGGTTCAGCATCTTATCCATCAGGAATTTCAGTAGCACTACGAAGTTAGTACTGGTAGAAACGCCTGCTTAACATGGTATTTAGACTGGCGAAATTTGGCTGAGGTATTCGTATTATGGTAATCGTCCATAAGCAGATGGTGACCACCGGGGTGGTTTTAGAGAGGTATAAAACCCACACACCCCGTCTAATCCTCAAAGCCCAGGCTCCTTTTGAAAGTTTCCTACTGAGAACAGAAAAAGGATACCTATTAAGCACCTTTGTCTTAGCCCAAGTTCCCACGAACGTAATAAAATCGCGGCGGAATTTTTCGCGCACTGGATTTTGTAGGCTCCGCTTAGTGCCGAGAGTTGAAAATCGAAGAGTGTGTATTTTTGACGCCCTATGATGCTTTCTATTGAATTCTCAATGCTCGGTTGAACACAGTGGGTTGATAATCCATTGCGCCATATATTCCCGCCGCGGTTTTATTACGTTCACGTGAATGTTGACTTACCCTTCACTGAATACAGCCATAATGTTTTTTTATACACACATATACATTTTTTAATGCACATTTATACAGACAAGAACAAAGGAACAGAAAAAAAAATATTCTAACGTAAAATAGTGTCGACTTTATCCTTTGTAGAGATTTTTTTTGTGGTCCATTAACTGAGAAATTGGACTTACGAGCGAAAGTTCGTGAATGAGCTCCAATCTTTGAACATTCAAGGAATAAATATGTTGAATAAATGACATCAGGAACCCTAGTTCCTACTAATATTATGAAATAATGTGAAAGTTTGTATGTTTAAATGTTTGGATGTGTGTTACTCAATCACGCAAAAACGCCAGAACGAATTTGGATGAAATTTAGCACACAGATTGTTTGTAACCTGGAATAACACATAGGACACGTTTTATCTCGATAGTACTTACATTCCCGTGGGATCATTTTCGACCTCCACGCGGGCGAACCTGCTGGCAAAAGCTAGTATCTAAGACATAAAACTAGGTTCAGAAATATAGTTTATTATTCTGTGCTTACGAAGCACTGTTCTGAACAGTTAAGAATGCTAAAATTGCACAACCTTTCCAAAGTCCATCATAATTAAGATTGGCGTGATCTTTCGAACGATCCATTCATAGACTTTAAACTCAGTTCAAGGTTACCGATTACATGTAATATTTAATTGATCTTTGGACTTACCATAGCACTATACAACAATACTTTGTACCAATAGCCTCCAAATGTACAAAAGTCGCTGGTGAAAGATCTAATAGAAGTAAAAGCGTTAGTATGCTTTTAGAATTCGAGTTCTTTTTAAACGACTTCAAAAAGAAGGAGGTTATCAATTCGACATGTTTATATTTTTTTATGTATGTTCGGGCATAACATAACTCCGTCATTTATAAACGGATTTAAAAAAATCTTTTTTTTTTTCGAAAGGGTGTTACTCCAAAATGGTCCAATTCAAAATTCATATAGATTTGATGATGCGTTTCGGAGACAGACAAAGGAACTCTTCAAAAAATTACAGAAAATCAACCGCGGTTGCTGCTATCGTATATATATGCATTGTTTTAACCCCGAGGATGATGAAATTTCGAATGGTGGGGTAGGTACAAAAACTAAAAAGTGAAAAATAAAAACTTTTTCCAGAAACAAGACCAACCGACTTCCTAAAAACACTATAATGTGAAAAAAAAACCTCGAATTGATAACCTCCTTCTTTTTGAAGTCGGTTAAAAATAACTTTAATTTCGGAAGGCGGTGACAAAAAATTTAAATACATATCCAAAGTCACGGACTTCTGAAATTAAAGTTATTTTTCACTTTGTATATGTTTTTTGGAAGTCGGTTGATCTTTTTTTTGGAAAAAGTTTTTATACAACTGACAATTTCTAGTTTTCTGCATTGTTAAGTTCTTTATAAATGTATCAACTATAATGTGTATAGTTTATTTCTTTAGCTGAATCTTCCACTAAACTAAAATCTTTTTGTGTAAGTAACGATACTAAAATAAAAAATGGAAGTGTCTTGAAAGTATAACTCTTACTGTAGTATCTATATCCAAAATGTTAGTCAATCTAGAAGTCGCAGTGGTTGATACTGCTACTATGTCAGGTAATTGCCAATAATACGAAGTCACAACAACCTATTGCAATCGATAATAGAACTGACAGAGACGTGGCATACGTATCAAAACATTGCCTAATGTTATAATGATAAAATATTGTAAGTAACGCATGACATCTGATGGTACCTACTTTAAAAATTAACTTACATATTAGGTTTATTATAGTAGTTCAGGTAACAACGTCTTTAGCCCTTATGATGACCCGTGGCTAACAGTTTAGAAAAGAATGATGGATGTTCCCAAGATTTTAGGAATAATAACCTGCTCAAGTTTGCCTCTATGTCACAAGCTGCAAGTATGGTTTTTATTAATATACGGTATTGGACGATTCTGGAAAAACCTACCGAAATTCACTAAGATGGCACAAATCTAAACTGAGTACCTAACTATTTGTATTTTTTTATAATTTGTATTTTAATTTATTTTTTGTAAATTTATGTGACCTTAATCATTTTCACTTATATTTAACATCACCTTAGATAAATCTGTTAAGGTGTTACAAATATAATTCAACTAAATTAATAAATACCCACATAAAAGGTGTCAAAACAATTAGTCTAATCGTTGTAGTAGTAGGTATCGTTTTAGACGTAGAAAGAACTGCACTGCTGTTTCGATTTTAAACCTAGAAAACCACATCACGAGACCGTTACGTATCCATGAACTGATCCAAAATTAAAGAAATAATAATAAATCGATGACAGTTTTGCCGATGAACAAAACCTACACGAATGACTAATGGTGACCAGTCGATATGTTTACTCGTTAGCAGTTAATTGGAATAGAGAAGTCTATTGAACTCAAATGGTAAGTAGCTGTTGCTTGTGTAATCTAGCTTGTAACTTTGTTGTTCGGTGATTGGTTTGATATAGTTGTAGTAGATTTAGTAATTTGTAGAATTTAACATCACTACACACGTTGTCTACATCTCTTTTAATCTTCTCTCATATCGCAAGTGTGCTGGAAGAGATGCCTGTAGAAATAAGCATTACCTTTGAACGTATTTTTACCCGACTGCGCCAGAAGGAGGGTTATGTTTTTCGAGTGCATGTATGCATGTATGTATGTATGTATATTTCTTTTGCACGCTCTGTAGCCTAAACGGCTTGATCTATTTCAGCTTGAGAGGTGCCGTTAGATTCGTCTTAATTGTGAGAGTGACATTGGGTATTTCAAAATAAAAAAAATCCAAATGGCTGATTTTTAGCGCTACATTGTGCCTACAATTTTTTTTTCTCAAAACCTCTTGAGTGGGGATCGAAATAAACGGTTTTATTAGGTCTCATTAACGTCAAAAATATGTTAACTGAAAACTGTGAAATAAAAAATAAATAAAAATCTCAACTGCATATAACGTGAACTTTAATTGAAAAAGGTGGAAACAAGAAACTTGCTTTAAAAGGATTACTATTCAAAATCAAAATCAAAATTGTTTTATTTCATTATTACACGTTGAATATCATACAGTTGGTGGCGTCTCCTTTTAAGCAAATAGTTGCCTGTGTCAGGAGGCGCCGCTCTTTTGAAATCTTACAAATTTGTGCAACATGTAACTAAACAAAAGTTAATGAGATAATAATTCTTATTTATTATAATTAGTCTGTTGGTGTGTGTGTGTGTGTTTGTTTGTGTGAGTGTGTGTATGTGTGTTTGAGTGAGTGTGTGTGTGCATTAGTGTGCGTGCGTGTGTGTATGTGTGTGGTTATTTTATCCGGAACAGATTTTACCTTATATTTAATAGAAGATTCTCTACTTCATCGTAGCATAATTTGTTTATCCACTTAATCAGCACTATTAGACTGAATATTATAAGCAATCTCATGCAGTCGGAGGCACTAAAGGTATTTTATTGTTAAAAAGCAGATGCAATATAGTTCACTTTTTAGGCAGTCGGGTTTTTTGATTTTGTAAATTATTTTTCCGGTTTCTTTCTTTTTGTCTGTTTACATACATGTGCATAAATGGTTAAATAATAAAAAAAAAAACTTTATGGCTGTATTCAGCGAAGGGTAAGTCAACGCACACGTGAACGTAATAAAACCGCGGCAGGATTAAATGGCGTAATGGATTATCAACCCGGTGTTGAACCGAGAGTTGAGAATTCAATAGAAAGCATCATAGGGCGTCGAAAAACACACTCTTCGACTTTCAACTCTCGGCACTAAGCGGAGCTTAGAAAATACAGTGTGCGGAAAAATTCCGCCGCGATCTTATTACGTTCGTGGGAACTTGGGCTAAGACAATGGTGCTTAATAGGTATCCTTTTTTTGTTCTTAGAAACTTTCAAAAGGAGCCTGAGCTCTAAAACCACCCCGGTGGTCACCATCTGCACATGGACGATTACCATAACACGAATACCTCACTCATATTTCGCCAGTTATGTCTAAATGCCATGTTAAGCAGGCGAGTTTACCAGTACTGACTTCGTAGTGGTACTGAAATTCCTGATGGATAAGATGCTGAACCCGATGGACTCGGATTCGCACTTGCGCATACTAGAAGACTAGATCAACAAGGCCATACCTATTATTGATCGTATTACGTTAAAAACGGCTTGTGGCTACGTAATAAACAGCCGCACGAGTCGATCAATCAGGTTAAGCTACGCTTGACGCGATTGGTCCGTGGATGGGTGACCATCTTTACATACCAAGACGCCTCCGTGCCTCGGAAAGCACGCTAAGCCGTTGGTCCCGGCTGTTGTTTGTGTATCTTTGACAGTCGTTACGGTCGTCAGAAACCCGAAAGTCTAACAACCAGTCTTACCTATAGGGTATCGTATTACCCAGTAACTGGGTATGGGAGGTCAGATAGACAGTCGTTCCATATAAAATACTGGTATACAGCTGCATCCGGTTAGACTGGAAGTAGATCTCAACATAGTTTGGAAAAGGCAGGGCAGATGATGATAACGTCATTATCTAATGTTATTACAAAATGAGTTTGCATCTCAGGAAGAACCACCTCCTTTTTTGAAGTCGGTTAAAAATAAGGCAGTGCATAACATTCTATATTTTATATTCTATTGTTATCCATCTATTATAGCTGGTGGTTGTCCTATGAAGAATAAAATAAATGACAATACTGAGTCTCAAACGTTCAGATTTCCAAATCTAAAACTAGGAAGCGTGGCTGAAACTCCACATAGAAGTCCAAATCCAAATGCGAAGAAAGATCTTAGTATTTATTTTTGTCAGGAGCAAAAGTACTTATATTAACCTTTCGGACACGTTTCTGCAAATTTTTTATATTAAATTAGCAGCACACACGTTTAACAATCAAACATCAAAACCCAAGAAACGAGAGCAACATACAAAGCTTTGGGCCTCATAAAAAGGCTTAAAGTCACCCAAAGGGCGATGGAAAGGGCTTTGCTTGGAGTTTCCCTGCGTGATCGAATCAGGAATGAAGAGATCCGCAGGAGAACCAAAGTAACCGACATAGTCCGAAAAATTGCCAAACTTAAGTGGCAGTGGGCAGGGCACATTGCTCGCAGAACAGATGGCCGATGGGGCAGAAAAGTTCTGGAGTGGCGACCGCGTACCGGAAGACGTAAAGTTGGAAGGCCTCCCACATGGTGGACAGATGACCTTGTGAGGGCTGCAGGAGTCCGCTGGATGTGGGAAGCACAGAACCGATCGCAGTGGCGGAGCTTGGGGGAGGCCTATGTCCAGCAGTGGACGTCTTTCGGCTAAAATTATGATGATGATGATGATGATGATAATACAAAGCTTTTAGTTTCAAGTACTCACACAACACACGACAATATTTTTTACTCTGTGTACTATATGTAAATGTTACGTTTTACGTAGACTCGTTAAATCGAGAGACGAAGGTGCCACAGAGTGGGCGGAGGTAGCTAACTTAATGAACCACATTGTCTTATTACTTTAAATGGCTGTGCGAGTTTTTTTTCCGTCTGTACTTTGGACACATGTAAATAACGCTGTGGGCGGCTCGTATCCGCTATCTTATACGTAGGTAGCGAATTCTGTATTTTATTGTATTTTTTTAAGATTTGGAAATGGTTGATGTATTACTGATTGGTAAAGATGCCTTGTAAGGAAAAATTGTCTCCAGTTTCTTAGAAATCTTTGATCTTTGATCGTCAAATCTTCTGTCACTGTCCATCCATTGCTGGATATAGCCTCTGCTTAGATTACGCCAAAAGACTTCTTGCCACCACCACCACCCCCATCATCATCATTTTAATCGAAAGACCATAACTGGACGTAAGCCAGTAACGCTTAGGGGGCCCCAAGCGTTATCACATCAACTGGTCCTTTGATTTATCCAGGTCATTTCTACAAACTTCACCAGTTCATCCATACCAGCAATTTGCTGAAACATCTTAAAAAATTATTATTGCTTCTTCATCAGCTTTTATTTCGTTCATGTTCTTTCCACATTTCCCACCGTTTTAAAACTTTTTGTCAAATCTAAACAAGATATTTCATTCAGTATACGGTTATTCTTGTAATTTTTATGAGTTGCAAGTTATTTATCATTGTTTCAATGGAAACGATTAAAATCATTTTAATTATGACTACTTATAATTACACTGTTGTGTCTACGGATAAGTTTATGTTTACACGTGTCTCGTCTATCTATGAGATCAAAAAATGGTATTTATTTACACCTCTTCACACTTTAGCCTTGAGGATAGCTTGATTATCTTAAGAATTATCTTTTGTTTTGCAATAATGAAGTCAACGATACCTGTCACTGAAGCCCTTATGTTGTTTATTTGTCTGTCTATTCCTTCCACATATTATTTTTTTTGTTGGAAATCCGCCGAAAAGAACATTATGTAGGTTTACGATGATCATGGGTCAAACAGTCGCCTATTTATTTCATTTGTGATCAATTTGTACTCTTAGGTAAAGGATACTTAAAGGTAGCATTCTGGGCCCTGATCTCTAAATAAAATAGTACACTACTAGTGTCTTAACATAATTGAATTTACCTTAAACAAACACAACTTAAAATAAATCCGTGAACAACACATGTTTAAACAATGTCAACAGATTTATTGGTCGGCTTCACAAAGGGGTTATGTAGTTGATATGCCAGTGAGACAATTTTGCTCAATATGGTCCGGGACCTTGGTGCCCACACGAGTTGGTATTGGATCTTTTAATGTACGTAATTGCGGTCATATTAAGACCCAAGTCTGCTCCTCCCACGTTTGACAGTCCAGCTAATTGTGTTTTACTTTTTTATTGGTATTCTTAAGAGACAAGAATGGAACTGTAGGAACTGCTTAACAGAGATGGCCTTGCAGAGATAATATTGCAAGTTTCATTGCACTGATGACTGTTAGGTAATTGTATGGATCTGAATCATCTGTTCAACAATGCAGTTGAGCGCAAAATTATGGTTTGACTTAATTGGTAATTATTGTTTAGCTAAGTAAGATAGTGTAAGTATTATATACTTAAATGCACCGGGAAATAATAATAACGTAGGTTTACAATCAGACCAGCTACCCACCCTATCGATAGTGGTTATCGCTCCCTTTAGAGACCTGCAGTTGGTAATATGAGATTTCTGAAGCTGGCGAAGTCGAAAAGTTTCATGTGGTTCGATTACCTTTTGAAGACATTTTCTTCGTCTCGCCAACAGCTCCCTACTCCACATTTGCGCTTAAAAAGCAGTAAACTAATTGTATAACGTTGTTATCAGAAGTTAACATTTTTATTTCTTATTTTGCACCCCATTAATGTAGGTACTTTAAAGTGTTTATTATTACAACATTTATTAGCCATTAAATAGGCTGTACAGCACGTCATAAAATTTAATTGAAATGATCCAATAATTTATAATTATTACTTAGTGTTTATGTTATTAAAAGTGTCAAATAAATTGTTAATTCCATTGAATATTTTTGTTCATGAAAAAGTCATTTACAAACGTATTGGAATTAAATGATCTTGAAAGGGTTGTGTTACTGATTTTAATTAATATAATTCTGTAAAATCATATTCGTTACGGTCGCGAATCATTTTCTGACATTTGTTTTTTTTTTTGTGTGGGAAATCATAAAATAACTTTTCCCGTTCTGGGTGGAGCAGCAGTGCGTGTCAGACTTTTACTGACTAAAACCCACCCGTGTTAATCCCAGGCCGATTTCCGGCCACCGTAGGCATGGGCTTGCGGACGGCGAGTAATGGGTAGCTCGCTGTCCGGTAAGGACCAAGCCCAAGTCGACGGCGCGTTGTGTTCCACCCGCGCCTCAAAGCGATGTCAGCACAAAAAATGATGGGGCCCGCAAGGGCCGATGCCTGCCCCTGGCTTAAGGGCTACTGAAGGAACACGGGTGGGTTTTAGTCAGTAAAAGTCTGACACGCCCTCCTGCTCCACCCAGAGCGGGAGAAGTTATTTGATGATTTCCCACCCAAAAAAAAAAAAAAACCATTGTTCCCTCAGTAGCCTGTGTGCCAGGGGCGGCGGTATCTCTTTCGAACAACCCGCACCCCTATCAGATCATATTCTGATCAACATACAACGAGACACTGACCTGCAAATATGTGTTGCTGCAATACATCAATAAATTGACACGAACAGGTAAACACTCCATAGATAAAATGAGACAGCCTGTATTTGCATAGAACCCATTGTAACTGTGATCGATTACCTGAGCCCATGTGACGTCACAGTTAGGCAACGCAGCCCGCTCTAAAGGTCGTCCAGCGCATCTAATCATTCAGCGAAGCGTAGTTATTGCGCAAAAACCAGTTACAAATATGTACCAAATGAATAATTCTGTTTTGACATCTTTGTTCAACAAGGTGCTATAATTATATTACGTACTTAACCGTGTTGTTTTAACAAAGTCAGTTGTGCAAGTAGGACGGACGAGACCAAAAATAGTGGCGTGTGCGCAATCTGTGGAGCTTCGTGTGACTAAGCTACTGCTATAGGCAATTTATAGCTGTGGATAATTAGTTACTTAAAAAGGTCCTGCCTTCTCTGGTGCTTAAACCCTACTTGGGATCATATAAGGGCCAGAATCATCTCACTTGAACTTAATTGTCACGTCTCCAAAGCAAATGTCATCTCCTTTTTAATGCCATTCTGCCGTTCTTACTAAAAGTGCAATGACTAGTTTAAACCTGATTTCGAGAAAAACACGTGTAAAGATTTTAGTTTGTTAAAGCACCGACCTAGATATTGCAGTTAGGCTTAGTATTAAAACCGGCTTCGTCATAGATACTTAAAAAGTGTCTAAAAGAATATAATATAGATCTCGTTCTGCAAATTCCGAATAGGTACTTATCATAATTCGGCGCAAAACTCGCGTTATTGCACTTTTCGGAAGGACGACAGCATTGTGGTCAAGAGAAGACTGCAATTATTCTTCGGAAAATATCTCAAAACTAAACATATATTAAGTAAACTATAATGTGTCTATCACGGCATAGTAGCACGACTATTCTCATTAAATTGCTTCTTAATTAGCAGTCATCGGTCGATCATCGACATATATGAGCAGATAGTAATCAGTGCGGCGTCTAGCATCAGAGCAGTACATATAAATCTAGAAGTCTGGGTCGTCATGCGGATTCAGAGGCACCAATAGGGTGTGAATTTCGTATTATGGAATTGTTTAATTAATTTATCTTTAGTGATTAGGATTTTTGGAGCTTGGAATATGTTCGTTTCTGTACGTACATACATACGTTACGGATACGTAGATCTTCGATATTAAAGCATTGGTACACAAAGTACTTAGTATTTGTTATCATTTGTTTATAAACGAAGTTAAATTTTTAGGAGCTTATATAGATTCCCAATTAAATTGGAAGAAACAGCTCACCGCCATTGATTCCTCAATATCTTCAGCTTGTTACGCGCTAAGAAACCTCAGGGACGATATTAATCTAAAGCAGCTAAAAGCATTATATTATGCATTGGTGGAATCAGGTTACGATACAGTATTATGTTTTGGGGGAGCTGTTACGGGTATAATTGCCAAAGAGAATTTATACTACAGAAACGTGCATTAAGAACAATTGTTAGAATCCCACAACGAGAGTCATGTAAAGAATATTTAAAAAAATTAGGTATATTAACAGTACCAAGTTTATATGTTCTAGTTGTACTCAGCCACTTTGCAAAATACATACACGAGCACGAATCACAAGAAGAACGCGAACTTAGAGCGAACACTAGAAGAAACGTTATAAAAATTAAATTGCACCTAAACTACCAAGCAGTAGAATTATTTAATAGGTTGCCTACTGACTTAAGATCCTTGATTTAAAAGGTACTCTATTTAAAGCTAAACTTAAAACATTCCTATTGAATAAATGTTTATACTCTGTATCTGAATTGGGGACGAATGATAGTAACATAGTTTTAATATTTATTAATTAGTTTATGCCATTAAATTTAAGCAATACTATTAGATTTTATACATTATAGATAGATTAGATAGATTTTAGTGAAACTATTGTTTGAAATTCATAATTTATTACTTTTCTGTTATGTTAATATTAATGTACAAAATATTACAGACACAATGCGAATTGTTATATGAATAAATAAATAAATAAATATCGTTTGTACGTACTGTTTTTCAGTAAACTTTCAACTTTTGAAAATCAGAGAGTAGAGTGGAGGAAGTGAGGGGCATTTTTTTAAAAGTTGATCTTCATAATTATCATTCAGTTAAAATACAGCTGCTGCTTGACATTGGCCTCCGTCACCAGTAAGTTCATTACTAACATTACACTTTTGTGTAATAAATCAGCTTATGCCTCTAATTTTCCTCTTTGGATAGCGCCACAATGATCCAGTCAAACCAGCCACCTCGGCTTTAAACTGGTGCAAGCGCAGGATCTACCCACAACATGGCGACACGAAGATCTATCTATCATCAGTGGTATGCCGTGTATCTTTGTTATGATCCTTGTGTGAGTTATGTGATGGTCACGCGCATCGTTTTGTGTCATTACCTGCCTCACGGGACCCGGCGACCGCCACCGACGCGCTCAGCCTTTCATACGTGCGTTTTTAAACGGTCCACGAATTAGCATGTTTTATTATAATTGTTTCGCGAATAAGAGCAAGGTTGGTAAAGCGAAACTTAAGCTCTATTTGTGTAGATATATTAATTAATAACTCGCAAGTGATTTTATATTATGATGTATTTTAGTATTTTTTAGGGCTTTGATATTGTGTCTCAAGTTAGAATTAAATTATAAAATGCTAACAATGTACAGAGGCCAGTACATCAAGCTACCTCAATCTGTCAAATTTCTTTGATAGATTTTCAACTTTATTCCTCACGCACAAGGTTCATGTTCAATTGGAAAAATTTGACAGTTAGGGATAGCTTGACCTGCTGGCGAAAGCTATCCCAATCTGTCGAATTTCTTTGATAGATTTTCAACTTTATTCCTTACGCACAAGGTTCATGTTCAGTTGGGAAAATTTGACAGTTAGGGATAGCTTGACCTGCTGGCTACTGTACGAATGCTAAGTCTGGTGTCGAATTTGGTATTGGAACTTTTTGCATAATTGCCTTTTTAAATCATAAACTTAAACTAGGTATTCTTAGAGTCATTCGGGGTAAAAGGACACAGGACTTTTTTTTTTTTGAGGGTGTGGAAGGCCGGAAACGCTGGTTCCTCGAGAATGTGTGCGCAAAGGCTGCCGTATCGAGTCATAAGCCGCGGAGCGGTGTGTCGCGTTTGTGATATAAGATGCAAAAAATATATATCACCATAAAATTTCGTAGTTTTCTGTACTGGAAATAGTTTGTGAAAGTGGAGCATTCGCACTTTTAATGGAAAGTTAACAGTTCTAATAACAAATTAGTTTCAGTTCAGTGGAGACTAAGTAGAAAAAGTGCGTCCTTTTGCTCCGAATAATTCTACTTAGGGTACCTAATACGTTATATTTTGTAAACAAATAAACATTAATTGAACTTTGAAACAAACGAAAACAACGTTTATTTAAGTAATAATACGCTGCACTACTTATACGCACTATAAATCCAGTAATAACTATATTGAAAATGGCTTCTCCAGAAGCATCACGCGGTATTGGTCAAAATCTCGACCAATACAGTGTAATCTCAAGAAACAGACAAATCATTTTAGTGTTTGTTGTTTTTTTTGTACCTCCCCATGCAAAATATAAATTAATCATCTAGTGTGAAGACATTTTGTATTTATGTTAATACGGAAATAGCATTAATTTAAGCGTCACACCTCATAAAACAATTAATTAGAACTAGAACTAGTTTTACTTAAGTATTCAATTCAATGTAAACTATTCATGAGAAATTCCCCACATAAAAAAGGGTGTTTAAGTAAAATATAAACGAACAATAATAATTTATAGGTGGTTACCTGTATTATTTTAATAGTGCGCCATTAAAGATACAAAACATTACAATTAGGTAGATGTGTTAGTTTTACTTTACTCAAAAATTATTAGTGTTGTCCTGAAGTATTCACATAGTCCTTTGGCTAGGTGACCAATTAAGATTAAATAAAACAATCACACCATTTATATTTCAGAAAATTCCTGCTAAAGTATCATCCAGACACATTCCGACAGCGTTTGTCGAGCGTCAAACGAGCGCAAGTGTACAACCGCCGAATTTGTCTTATTGGGCAATGAGAATGATATGCAGCAACAAAAGGGTTCCGAGAAACACCCGTCCCAACATGTCCGTCCCATTGACTCATACTTACGTGTTTGTTAATAATAACCCCGCTTCCTTTAACAGTCATTTCGGTCGGCTAACTATTGTCACGCTCCGTAGGATGTTGCAACGCAAAAATGTTACCCAAACGTGGATTCGTAACGAAGTTAAAAATCTTGAAAAAGTAGGTACGATATGTAATGATTACGCTAAGACCTTTTATAATCTAGAATGGTAATTGGTGTTTTTAGAGAAACACTTCTTCCTGTTATGATAAAACAGAGAGAAAAGAATAACAGGGCATCAAAAAAAATCGTCCGCATCGCTGTCAATGTGAAAAGTGCCCAAAAGGCTGGCAGCATTGCCACGTTGTATGGCGATGATGATTTTTTGGCCAAAGAATAGGCCAGCCCTCTGGTCATGTGAAGAGTCGACTAACCGCTTGGTGATGTCTCGAAAATCCAAGTGGGCACTCTGACACCATGGCCTACGAGTGTTTCAACCCCAAACGACTTGAATATAACTCCCATTAAGATAGGAATATTTAAATATTGGTGTTTTATCCAGAGACATTGTTAACATTTTATGTAATAATGCGTGCTATACGTACGTGTGTAAGTCAATTAAGCGTAAGAAACCATTGGCTGGGTGGAACAAATTTGTAAGCGAGGCTCACAGGAACGCTCGGATAGAATTTAATACGTGCTGTGGTATGGTAGACCTGCTTGCGGCGTCATATTTGACGCAATGATAGAATCTCGTAAGATCTTAAAAGGGAAGCTCAAATAGTGCCAAAACCACCAGGATCAGATCCGAATGGATTTGTTAGCTAAACGCCATTCAAGTTCGGATTTTGGGGGTTTTTGGAAGAGCACTAAACAGCTTAATTCTAGACCTGGCGTTGCTGTGAGTATTGATGGTGTCTCCAACTCGAAGATGTTGCTGATATATGTAGTATGCATTTTGATGTGAAGTCGCGATTGGTTCCGACATGCCGGGAAATTGATGCTGGGGACAGTGCTACAGAAATAACTACAATCATTGTAGCGAAAGAAATCGAGAACAAAATTAAAACCACGAAGAGCATCGAGCACCTGCAGTATGGTGGGTACCAACTGCCTCGTGTGCTGGCACTTCTGTTTAATCTGTGCTTGGGTCATTCGTACCTTCCTCCCGATATGTTGCGGGTTTGATCTTGTCTCTTTTGATCTTCTCTGGCAAAAATTGTCTCAAACCACGGTGCCGCCGGAGCTCGTCTCAGTTCTGCGGTACTGGTACATGAAGCAGGAGAGTCAGGTGCGCTGGGCAGGAGAGTTCTCAGAGCCAAGTAGGCCAGAATGTGGCGTCAGACAGGGTGGCCTGATCTCACCTTTGTTGTTTGGTCTATACGTGAATCGAGCGGTTCAGCAGCACACGTGTCGGTTGCTTTATTGATGGAATTTGTTTTAATAACTTAAGCTATGCTGACGACATGGTGCTGTTGGCCCCCTCGGTCCGTGCGCTCCGTAAGCTTCTCGATATTTGCAAGTCGTATGCTGCTTCTCATGGCCTTGTATACAACGAAGGCAAGTAAAAATACATGGTCTTCAAGTCCGATACCACGTATCCCTCCACCGTCCCTCCTATGTTACTGAACGGTGTTGGCTTGCACAGAGTGTACTCTTTTAAATACCTGGGTCACTTGGTGACGGACGATTTGAAAGATGACTCAGATATGGAGAGGGAGCGCAGAGCATTGTCGGTTCGGGCTAATATGCTGGCCCGCCGGTTCTTCCGATGTACAGCTGCGCGGTCAAAATAACTTTGTTCAAAGCATATTGCATTTTACTGTACTCGGGGAGCCTGTGGTTCAACTACACCCAAAAGGCCTAAAATGCTCTGCGGATCCAATATAACAACGCATTTAGAGTGCTGTTGCGTCTGCCTCGGTTCTGTAGCGCGTCTTCTATGTTCGCTGGGGCACGTACCGACGGCTTCAATGCTGTACGGCGTAAGAGAGCGTCCTCGCTGCTTAACAGACTTCGTGGCAGCCCCAACAGCATTCTACGCGCTATAGCCGGGAGACATGACAGCCCGTTGGTGAGGTCACTTGTCACCTGTACACTGTCTGTGTTATTAGTTAAGTACTAACATAGGTTAAGACTATTGTTACTAACCCAATCAATCCTTGTTACCTGAAATAAATGAATAATAAAATAATTATCTAGTGCTAATATTATGTCACGATTCTGAGAATTACCTTACTTTAACATTTTAACAAGAGACTAATTAAGCTGAGTACTTAATTGTTGTTTGGCTTCCTAGAAATGGAATTCGATATTTAGCGTCTTCTCTCCTTTTTGTGTCTTTTCTTAGTTGTTACCTAGTTTAATCAGTTCTTATAATTACATTGATTACAAATATTTAGCTAAAGTAGGACTAGACCTAGTACGAGAGGTACGTACGGTCAGCATGTAACCATATCAATCATTCTGCCTAGCCTTTTCCTAACTATGATGGGGTCTGCTTCGAGTCTAACTGCATAAAGCTGAATATTTGTATTTTACATGGAACGACTGCCTACCTGACCTCCACAACCAGTTACTGGGTAATACGATACCCCTTGGTAAGACTGGTTGTCAGACTTTCGGGCATCTGACGGCCCTAATGACTGAAAATGATCCACAAATGACAGCCGGGACCAACGGCTTAACGTAATTTCCGAAGCTCGGAAAGGGTCTTGGTATGTACAGACCAATCCACGGATCAACCGCGGCAAGCGTAGCTTAAACTGATCGATCAATCGACCGGTGCTCCGGTTATTACTTAGCAGCCCCTCTAACCTCAAGCCCCTAGTTTAATCAGTTCTTATGATTACACTGATTATAAAATAACAAGCTAAAGTAGGACCAGACCGTACCTCTCTCCTACAAATTCTACATAACAAGTTAATTTAGGCAAAATGACTAGTACAAGTGTCCAGCGGAGAACTCTTTAACTTCCGTAGAATGATAAGCAAGTGACACCCCCATGTTTCATTCCTAATCAGAGATAATAAATCTTTCTCGCCTTCAACGTGTCTCATTTAATAAAGCAATCTCTACTGCACTTCACTATTAAATAAACACGAATAAATAATAACAATAATGAAGACATATTATGTATATAAAATTGTGTTGATTAAAACGAACCAAATAAAAAAATATTAGTAACCTACTTAACTCCTCATATTGAAGAGAGGTTCGGCGTTTAAGCATTAACAAATGTAAGGATTGAAAAGTGAGAGGAGTGGTGGCCCTGTGGCCACGACTAACGAGTAGTATCGTAGGTTCGAACCCCGATAAGCACTTTACTTTGTGTAAATTATTTCATCACCACCGCTCTCAAAACGGTGAAGGAAAACATCATGACGAAACCGGCATGTCTAAGAACCAAAAATTCGAAGATATGTGACATATAACCACCCGCACTGGGCCTGCGGGATTGATAACGGTCCACTCCCTCTCACAGAGAGGAGGCCTGTGTCCCAGCAGTGGGAACAATGGAACATTGAACATTGGCTGTTTATAATGATTATGAAAACTGCCAAAAAACAGCAGTAGCAAAATAATAAACTTTGTTGGACTTTACTCCTCACACCCAAGCTTCCATTCGTTCTTATGGCAAACTGGTTATTAGAGTCAACACCAACTAAATCAATGACATTTATCTTAATTAATCGACCTAATAAGTCACAGTCAAATCTATTCCGTTCTATTATTGTATTACAATGGTTTACTATCAAGTCCATCTATCAAAAATATCTCATGACATTCTGTGAAATCTCATATTATGTATTTATAATAATAAGGTTGGCTAGTATTACTTGTTTTTGTCTACTTCGTGAACTATTTGGTATTTTTTTTTTCAAATTAGTAGCTAATTTCATCCTTGTCTACATTTTTTTATCGTCTGGGTATATAAATAACTAGGTATTATTGTTATGGATCAAATATATAAATAACTAGGTATTATTATATGCTCCAAACCAGGCATGGCTGGAGTGGGCTTCATGTCTGCCAGGCTGAAGTGGGATAGGGCGGTTCGTATCTGTCGAATGCTTCAGGGCTCATGGCCCTGGGAGGGCCCTATAAGTCTGATAGAATATATTTAAAACTTACGTGACTTTTCTTTATTTGTCATAATAAACTTTTGGAGTCATACGTTTTATTATGTTTATAATATATGTTATCACTAGCTTCCGCCCGCGGCTTCGCCCGCGTGGATGTCAGAAATTATCCCGCGGGAACGTACCACCGGGATAAAAACTATCTTATGTGATAATCTAGGTTATAATCTGTGTGCTTAATTTCATCCAAATCCGTTCAGTCGATTTTTTACTGATTAAGTAACAAACATCCCAACATCTTCACAAACTTTAATTTATAATATGAGTAGGATAAATATTTCTCTTCTGACGTCAAAAATATAATGTGATTCGATCACTATCCTTTACACAAAACCACCTCAGCAAGTTTCAGGTTTACAATAATATGGCTCGGGTTTAAGTGTAGGTATATATTTACTTCTCCACAGAAAACTCTTCAAACAAACTATATCCCCCTTTTCACCCTCAAAGGGGTTATTTTTTTTTTAATCTTTTGTTTCTTTAACATTATTTGACTTAAGGGTTATTTTTACCAATTTTCGAGTTAATCAAGACACCCAGTAAAATCATCCCTTGTAAAATTAACTACAATTGTTTACCCCTTTAGGGGTAGATTTTCGAATAACCCTGATACACGTTATTCTTTATTTTTGGTTTTAGGTATAAATACTGAGTTTCGAGTTAATCAGACAGCGCGTTAAAACTCTTCCATACAAACTTTGTCACCCCCCAATCCCCCTTTAGGGGGTAGTTTAGAAAAACAATAAATAACCAACTTTATAATTTACTTAGATAAGTATTTGTGCCAAGTTTCAAGTTTATTAACTCAAGTAATAAGATTTTTCATACAAGCAAAATCCCCCCTTTTCACCCCCTTCAAGGTCGAATTTCCAAAAACCCCTTCTTAGTGCTCTCCTACATAATAAAAGGAAGCCGTGTGCAAAGTTTCACGTTCCTAGCCCTAGTACTTTCGGCTGTGCGTTGATTGATCAGTCAGTCAGTTTCTCCTTTTATATATATAGATTATTTTTAGTATATGCGAAACCTGAATATAGTTTTTTCAGAATAAGGAACTAATCGATTCCAATCTTTTTTACACTACCTATGTCATATATTTTCCCAATTTTTTTTTTTGTTGTCACCAGATAACTACAAAACAATCACCATACGCTTAGGTACCTACTGCCTAATTATTATCAATGAGCACCATACGACGCAGGACGCGCGGGCGGCTCTTGGTTCCTAAAGTGACCATGTTTGTGTAGACAACTAGGTAACATAAAGAGCTTATAACTTTGTGGTTTTTCATGATACAGCTTTGAAATTTTGTACATAGATTCTTTACATATGAATACTAGACACGTGTTTCGGGTTTCGCATATACTAAAAAAAAGGTTGTATAAATAAGATACACTTATGAAATTTCAAAAACTGAACTGAAAAAGCCTTTCAGCAAATGCCTATAGCATAGCAGTGAGAATCATAAATAAGTAGTCAACAATTCACAAATCCTATCCATCTCATTTTATTCCTCGCTTACATCAGCCTCCTTCACTTAACAATAGGCAGCAAAAGGTTCCTTAGTCCTACGTATAAAATACTAAAAGGTTTCGGTTCTCAAATCTTTAATTGCCTCTTTACATTATCACGATGTAAAATGATACAATGTCTTTTTTGAAGTCGGTTTTGGGAAGATCGATTCAAGTGTCCCTTCCGATTTGATGCGTCAACAATCCGTAGGTGTCTGTATTGGGTTATTGGTCACCACTGTTAGATTAATTAGTTATGACTGTGTCGATATCTGATTATACAGACGAAACCGTGATGGTCACATTTTTGGTATATCCAAGAAAGGAATAGGTGAAGAAATTAGAAGGAGAGTAGGTGTCTGTAATTATTTTATTAAATTCTAGATAAATTGCCCTTTAGATTTGTCCGTAATGATGCCCTTGGTTTTTCCACAAAACAGGAGCAGAAATCTAGGAAGGACTTTATAGATTTTCCGGGAAACTCACTGCGGAGCAACTGAGGAGCTTTTACAAGAACGTTATTAAAGAACCACCCTTGTAATTAAAATACTGTAGTTAAAGCTTTTCTTCTCGAAATAGGCGCAATTAATTAAAGTTCAGTGAAAAAACTAAAACTTACTAACTCCTATTTTTAGCGGAACTGGTTAAAAAGTTTAATCAAATCACACCAGTTGCCTACAAGACTCAGAACATACACGATGTCTGCCATTTATTCAGCTGAGCCCTAGAGCTATTGCCTAACACTCAATTTCTTAGGGCAACCATCTTTATCGCGATTACTTATTATTTCCTCACACGGCTGCTACGTGTGGTGTTAATTTTTTGCAATCATGGCAACACTACAGAGGCCAAGTATACAGTGGCCAGAGTATGGATTTGAAAGTACCAGTATTTGTCCATTTTTTTACAAAGACTTTGTTTTGGGCTTACTTGTTCAGTGTTGTTATTTTAGGAACTATGCTAAGATGGTCCTGGCTTCAACATAGCTCAGACAGGACAAACTAAGCATTCACCATTAAACTTACTATCAGATTTAGAACGCCTGTTTTTGGGAACTTCACACTTGTCACACACAGCGAACGCTGGGAAACCCTTTGAGCTCAGCACAGCTGTGTGCTGAGCTGAAAGGGTTTCCACGCAGATAACACAGTTAAAAAGGCAAACAATCGTATACCAGTAACAGTACTCCATAATACTATCACAACTGTCCCAAATCACTCAAAAACTTTCAATCTTAATGGAAATGCACTTAATCTTGCAACACTATCCGTCAATTCTGTGATTTGCGGTATACACGGCAGGGCGCTTACGCAATCCACTTTCACCATGCGTTTAAGCGAGGAGAGAGTCCCTGAGATTGCCTATTACTAGATTACCTTGTGAAGTCGGGAAAATAAGAAAGTGTATAATGTGTCCTCGTCTGTATAGGACGTAAACGCTGATTTCACCAACTAAACATGCAATGAAAACTGTTTATTTGTATAATCAAATTGAGTATTTGTATGCAAATGTCGACGTTCTAAACAGTATGGTGAACTTTCAATCAATCAACTCAAACGTCTATTGACACTACTACAAGTACAGCTAGCCTTATAGCTTTACCAAGTGATGCATCTACAATATTGCTTGTGATCCAAATTCGACTAGTTTCATGATTAGTCTCATAAGAGTGAACCAATATTTTCTATTATCCTGAATTTTCTTCAATTTTCACAGGAGGAACAATTGTTTCAGAATAGTCCTGTTGTCTTCCTTCTATAAACAATAATTGTACAAAAAATTGACAAAGACTCAGTCCTAAAATATATTGTTATCGTTGATGAATGTGTTGTCTTATGTATTAAAACACCTACAGGATATCAGAAATAAGTAGGTTTGGAGCACCAGACAAAGATGAAAGTTGTAGATCTAAGGAAAAGTTATATTATTAAAGACATGTTCCCAATAATATGTTATTAGTATCACACTCCAGATCTGTATTCAAATGCAGCATTTAAATTAAACGTATCTTCGTATAAATGCTGCGATCAAAACAGTGTGGGAGTATTCCGGTAGTAACTAACTAATACGGGTGGTCTGAAGAAAATAATTGACAGTAAATAATTGAGTCTACGACAGAATGACGTCAAGGTGAAGAGTTTAAAAGAAGTATTTGATTAATTTATGAACGTCTTGGAATTAAACACGAAAAAAACTGTCATTAACAAACAAATAATCTTGTTGAAGTAATAAAAACGATGAAATATACGTAGCTAACAAAAAACTGACTAATACGCAACTGTTTGGTAGGTGAGGTAGGTACTGTATTCAGAGCCTCAGAACTAGCCGATCAATGTGTAATTACATTACCTATAGGTATATTTTATTTTTCGTGACATGACAAAGAACGACAAAAAGTGTTTACGTTTATTTGGGTGGCGACCTCTGAGCGATGAGCAAGGTTGTTCCGCTCCGCTCCGGGTAGGAAGGAGGAAAACTGATTCTCAGTGTTGCCATAAGCGGCAGCCTTGCTGTGACACTGGTCATCGCGCTGCACACTACACAACACACTTTATTTGGCTGGCAACCTCTTTCTTACCCACCTGATTGTGCCTTCTGCTATTTTTAAACCATTTAGGTAACGTGGCTTCGAAGTTACGAAAGGTTAGTGCGTTTCTGTGATAAGTGGGACTTAACACCAAAAGGTTTTAGCAAACCTTAATGGTGGTACCTACAAAGAATGTGACAAAAGGGTAGTTATGTATACTGTCAAATGAAATCTTGCAAAAATCCGTAGCGTTTCTGCACTACCGAAATGCGAACAAAAACTTCATAAAGATACGAGAATTTTCCTGCAATTGAAATTCTTCAGTCGCTTGCAATTCTGTCTAATTACTAAAATCTAAAAGCTATGCAAATGGACAGTCTGATATCTAAATGCTACCTAATTATATGTTCTGTCGTATTAATTACCAACACTTTGGTGGTATTTGTACAGTATTTGCCAAGCTATCGGATAGTAGTTATCATTAAATTAGTTGTGGTAATAATCAATAGTTTGTAACTGTTTAGCAAGATATCATAGGTTAGGCGAGACAGGTTTTTGTGAACTCCTTGTGGTTTACGCACAAAAATCTTGAGAATGGTCTCGTTAACCTTATATAGTATACCCTTCTGAGGAAGAACCATAGCAACCATGAAAAGTAGGTACCTTACAGTAGTAGCAGAAGACGAGTTTCGAAAATAACTTGACATTTAACTAGAAATTCAATTTATCTAATTGGCAAACAAGGCTACAGGATTTACAGCGTACAGGTTCTAAATCCCAAGAAAACTGGTCCCAGTAGTGCACTCCACCACAAATATACCTATGTCTCATAATATTAATTAGACAGGTTGTCTAAGACCTACATTTAATACGAGCCGTGTGTGAACGTACAGGCCTCATTACCTTAAATTGAATACTTACGTAGCAATGCGCTTGCACATATAAGCAGTCGCAAGCGCAGATGCCGTATGATATTTCGTAATATCATCTACATGTTGACTATTTTATAGGATTATTTACTGCGCAATTCTATCTGGAAGTCTGTGTTTGACCTCATACATTAATGAGTTTTTATTTGACATAATATGGTATTAGAGTTGACACTTGAATGATTAGGTATAACGTCATTCAGTGTTTAGCATTCAACACTGTGTCTGGTTTTGTATTCAAACACATGATAATTCTAAAATTACATTATTTAATGATTGCTGAGGTACTGGCATATTGAATTTAAGATTTCGGTATTAAAGGACTAGTACTACGATTCTGTAAATGATCCAACGAGACGGAAACAGTATAGTTGAAGTAATGTCACAGACCTGGAGGGCAATTCTCGTAATTTTAATAACGTTCACATTCTGATCTGTCTCAATCTGTCAAAAATACCTTGAGTTTCCATACATTTTTGACATGTTTTTGACATTTGATTGTGGCTGAGATGACACTGCGACTAGATTTTGAACGTTTTTAATAACGAGAATTGCCCTTCTTATATTGTTGTGTAATAGTCCTCCAGACCGAAGTTCGGCTATGGCAGCCAATCTCTGCGGAGACAAGTCATCTACGCGGGAAATATTATAGTGCACAAGTGTGTGCACGGATACAGGTGAAGTCACTCTTCCCTCTTCCTCTCTCATAGACCAATGGGATGGCAATCCGATACGACCGGAGAGAGATCAGGCGCAGGACCAACTGCTTAGCGTGCTTTCCTAGGCACAGGGGTCACACCGCCAATTACCTAACTCTGGTCTGTTACGGAGAAATGCCTAATAAGAAAACCCAATGAAAGACGAGACGAAATCCCTCTCACAGAGAGGAGGCCTGTGTCCCAGCTGTGGGAACATTATAGGCTGATGATGATGATGAATGAAAGACGAAAACGGCGACAATGACTGTCATTTTTAGTATGATCCAGCCGGTCCTTTGCTGCCCTCTATCAGCAATGCCCTAAGCCGAGGTAACACCCCACACGAGGGCCCACAGCAGTCGCTATAGCTTTAAGTTTTTACGTTTAAGCCCTAGCTGGAACCCTTAATTTATTAAGGTAGTCGCAGGCAAGTCTGGTTAAGTAAACGATCACTTCTTAGATTGCCCTGCGAGATACTATTCTTAAAAAAAAAAAACCGCCGATTGTAAGAGGACTTTGACAGTATGACACTCGTTCGCTTGACATTGCGAAAATATCAAATATAACGCAAAAATATGTAGTAATTTTCCGATCTCTGGAAACGACGTGCGCAATAGTCTCGTTAATGTATACAGCCTCGATGAACATTAAGAATCTTTAAGTGTTTAAAGCCGTAAACAATATTTTATTTTAAGTACAATGCATGTTAAAATGTTTGATGTTAAGTAAATAAGAAGCTGTTGTAAAAAAAAAACGGCTTTGAAAATCGCCGTAGTTGTCGGACCATAACATTTTTGTTTTAAATTCGGTCGCTGACATTAACCTTGAATCGAGATATTACATTTGGGAGGTTCCAAATGAAGGAGGTATTAAAGAGCATAATCATAAATTAATCATAATACTTGACATACGGTTATGATGATCGATTGCAGTATGATGTGATCTGTATATCAGGCGGCTTTTGGTGTCCACCTACAATAAGTGTTGCTAACCCTACAGTGTCCTGTGTGGTGCCCGGGCGTAAAAGAATAGCACCATCCCATTTCTTCCAGTGGGTGTCGTAGGAGGCGACTAAGGGGCTTAGGTACTAGAGAATGGGCAGCAGCGTTCTCTATGCATTTTACCACCACACTGCCATTACCAACCCGCCTGCCAAGCGTGGCGATTATGGCCCCTTTGGGGGAGGCCTATGTCCAGCAGTGGACGTCTTTCGGCTGAAATGATGATGATGATGATGAACCCTACAGTACCTACATCCTGCTAGAGGTGCGGATTGTCCGAAAGAGATAGCGTAGCTCTTGGCACACAAGCGGGTGCAACACGGGAGGGTTTTTAGTCATTACCCCTACAGTACATTGGATGCGTTAAAGTAGTCCGCAAATTTTTAATTTTCTTATGTTTCTTGCAATTTGCAGTTCAGTTTCAATGGATTTACAGAATTATCCGTATATTTTCCGTGTAGTGCCGAACGTAAAAGAATAGCACCATCCCATTTCTTCCCTTGGCTGTCGTAGAAGGCAACTATGGGACTTACTAGAGAATGGGCAGCAGCGTTCTCTATGCATTTTACCACCATACTGCGATCGCCAACCCGCCTGCCAAGCGTGGCGATTATGGCAAAATCTCCCCCTTTGGGAGAGGCCTATGTCCAGCAGTGGACGTCTTTCGGCTGAGGTGCAATCATCAAAAATATCAACACCTCCAAATACATCCAGGTTTATTTAATACAATTGAATAACTTTTTCATGAAATAGTCATTCATTTGAGGGGCTTTGTGGCTTAGTAATAATAGCACGGGTTGATCGGTCAGGTTAAGCTACGCTTGCCTCGGCTGGTCCGTGAATTGGTGACCATATTTACATACCAAGACCCCTCCGTGCCTCGGAAAGCACGTTAAGCCGCTGGTCCCGACTGTCATACATGGATGACAGTCGTTACGGGTTTTCAGAAGCCCGAAAGTGTGATACCCAGTCTTACCAAGTTGTATCGTGTTATTCAGTAACTGGGTTGTGGAAGTCAGATAGGCAGTCGCTCCATGTAAAATATTGTTATTCAGCTGCATTCGGTTAGACTGGAAGCCGACCCCAGCATAGTTGGGAAAAAGCTCGGCAGATTGAGTCACTCATTTAAGTTATGCGGGGTATTGGCGCCACCATATGGCGACACCATCATTCTACCTTAAGCCTTTTTTTTAAAGGGTTCCATTTGATGTGGCTAATTCGCTCGTGTGGTTAATGCTAAGATAGAATGTTTTAATCTTAAAATGCTACTGTTTATTTCAAGTTAAACATGTAACTATCAAGTAGTAAAAGTTTCTAAAACTTTTTGTAACTCGACATCGGTGAAGATCCGGATAGGTTCAACTTTCAATGAACAACTGTTATGCTAGTCAGACATATAAATTAAGCCATAAGCTGTATCAATCTTAAAATATCATTATCTTATACTTATGCAAGTCGCAAGTACAATTGAACTAACATTTATATTTACAGTTTATAAAAGGTGATTGTAATGGCAGTCGACGGACCAACTCTTTGAAGCGTGACGACTACCGTAATATTTTTTACTTAAACTAGCGGGTCATAACGTGGATATTAAAAAAGTTGTTTTATACTAAGATAAAGCCGTCTATCTCGTGATGAACTGGGAGCTAAAGTAGCTCTTTGATGTTTAAGGGCGTGTGAACGAAAATTTGAATGCTTTAGATATTCAAGGGTGAAAATTGAAAAGAATTCGTATTTTTAAACTGCAAATTATATAAAATATTGTTGAATTTTTCTTTAAATGCGTGTCTAACGAATTATTAGCCCTAAATACAATCATAGAACGTTTCCTAAAAGTCTATAGAATGTAGCTGTGTGTCTTGTGATTACCTACCTACACAATACATCCTTAAGATGACATTTGTCAACAACCCTGAAAATTATAAAAGCTTCACGGTTGTTATTAAATGACATATTTCGAGTGTCATCTAGAAAAATATGTGCCTGGAAAAATCCACAGGCAACCGGATAATTTACCAATAAAGAAGTAGGCTCAACAATGAGGCCTTGTACACGTTAAAGCAGGTAGAGCAGACACAACGCTCACTCACACACAATAAATTAACTGACATACTTGCATTCGCGTCAAATAAACAGATGTCACCGTCACAGCTCTCTTAACGAAATATCGGATTCTCAAGGTCGAAGCTGATACGGATTCGCGGCCGGGACTCTGATTTAGGTTGTAAAATGGAGGAGGATCAAAAAAAGATGAGATTTTTACGTTGGTAACAAGTAATGTTGGTGAAAGGTAGAAGAAATTATGGAAGCCATGCCAGGATTTAAATGACAGGACCAAATATGCATCGACGTAACAAGAACAAGAATAAAGGAGCAGCAGATTAGCTTCAGACTGGAAAGTGACCTAAACGTAGTTGAAGAAACTGCGAAGATCGCCCTGAGGACACGGTGGAGCACACGGTGGCGGTCTGCCCGGCTTGGGCGGAGCACCGCCGTGTCCTTGTGGCGGCGGCGATCTCTCGCGTCCGGCCCTGGTCCAGGCCATGGTACGGAGCGAGAGGGCATGGGGAGCCGTCACCTCCTTCAGCGAAGCAGTAATGCTTGCGAAGAGGGAGGTGGCGCACGTGAGGGAGAGGCAGCATATGCGCCCTCGCGACCCTAGCCGCCGCAGGATACGTAGAGACAGTTCGTTTCTCCGTTTATGTCATCGCACCGTAGATATCCTTCTACAATCATTCATTTCTAACGATCTTTGTCTAGGTCCTTATAAATGTAGACTAGTTCAGAAGAATATTTCTTCCCAAACTGTCAAAATCATACTGATAACAAACTTTTCACTCGACGGCCACAAAGTATATAATATATATAGGATTATCTACAAAATCATGATTCGTTTAGAACGCATAACTGTTATTATTAATAGAAAAACATAGCTATCTTTTCCTATTGTACATCATTTAGTAAATAGTCATGTCTATTCTTCCGTCGACAAATCGGTGCTCGTACTAAGCCTGCAGCACACTTGTAATAGGAGAGAAGATAAAAGAGATGTAGACAACGTGTGTAGTAATTTTTTTGTTGGTAGCTATCAGAAAATCTTCCTTCTTATACAAATTCACCGCATCCATATTATTTGCAAGTGAGTGTATTTCCCGCGTAGCTGCGCGTACGCCTCACAACGTTCTATCTGGGTTTATTTATTTAAATATGCGTGAACTGCGCTTGCCAGTGCTCTTTGTCTTGGTACCTTGGTACTAATATAGCCGGCTTCCTGCTCATCTCGGTAGCTTTGTCGTTATTTTGCTTCGAGGCTGCCTACTACATTTTTAATAAGAAAATACCTGCTATAATGAAGTTAATAGTATTTTTTGTCGCGATTTACCAAATAGAGCGAGACACTACAAGAAGACACGTCCAAATTACATATTTTCCACTTTGCTCCCATTTTCGGAGTCTCATAATTTGGTTTAGGAGAAATATTTGACTAAATTCGGGCGGATCTATACAATAGTGAGTTTTACGTCCTAATTAAGTAAGTATTTATGTAAATCGATAAAGTAAAATGCCGATTTCGTAATGTGGCATTCAAAGAATGATCCCAAATACATAACCAAGAGAGACACGCAAGCCTCACACAGTTGAACCATAAAATGCTTTGCATACCGAAAATAAAATAAGACGCTCGAAGGACCAATATTATGAACACGAAACAAATGAGCCAACTTAGATTTGCGAGCTGGCTTTTGTTTGACCTGGCCCTAAAAACAACATCACAAGGCTCAAATTCGGATATCAGGACCAGAAATTTGTTAGGCGGGAATTTTCGAAACGGAACAATTGCCTTTGCAGTTTGCGTACTTTCTCAGCAGTACTCACGTCAGAGATATGCGTTTAAAGGGTTTCTTCGGAACCGTCACGTAAATTAATGAATACAGAGCTTTGTAAGTTGCGCAAATGATCCAATGGTTGCGGTAACTCATCGTGGTTCGCTCGTAAAATCGGCCGCGACAATCATGGTTCGGCTTATGGAAGGAAGGTACGTTTTATTTCTCTTTTTTCAACTTAGCAACCCCGGTTTTGTACCGCTTAATTTTATATATGTTTTTTAAACTTCTCTGTATGGTGACGTCATTTGGCTTTCAATGAATTTTATCATCAGTTTGAATTTTAAAATATGCATCCTATTTTGACGCGACAAACGTGACCTAATTTTAATAAACAATCCCTGAATAATCAATAACTACTTTTATGAATTATTGTGCTTATGTCCACTTAAGAAATTCAATAAAATATTTACGTAATGCATTATTTTTGCATGTGAATACCGCAATGTGTCACGTTTTTGGTATGTTCCACAAATAACTGATCACGTTCAAAGGCCTACCTAAAGCCCTTATTACACTACACGACATTTAGGGCCCGATATTTAGGTAAACAGTTTTTTTATAGGAACTCTTCCTCCCTTTCTCATATCACCCCATTCCGATTTAGGGAAAGAGTCCCTGAATGTCGTGTAGTGTATAAGTATAGGGGTTTAAGTCTCACGTAGGTAACTCTTCCAGTAATTCAAAATATTGTCGGTACGGTAGGTTTCACCAGAAGGTTACCACCCGTAGTTACGAGTAACTACCATACGAGGAGCTTGTCATTTTCACATACCAATAGATTAAGAGCACCAGCACTTACATGCGCGGTATCTTCATTTTAGTTTTACTGCTGTGATCACCAATCCGCCCCTATCATAATTTGTTATATCCATACGATTTCATTTTGATATATATCTACAGTATATTAACTTGCAACATGTTTTGTAAACAGCTAATAACCTAATAGTGGGACTAAACTAAATTACTCCTCGACATTGTTAACGCGGACTTTTTATATGCTTTTTTTAGCGACATGATTCAGAGCGGGCACTTCGTCTCCGGGTCATATACCCACAATCGTTTAGCTGTCTTTGTTTTTAACCTCTGTAACATATTCCTTATATTTTACAACTTATTTTAAAGTCGTTTAATATCTTTTTAAGTGTTAAGTGTAATGCCTATGTACGTTAAAAGTTGTGAATGATTTTATAGCCAATTAAATTTCCTTAATGAGATGTTTGTCATAATGTTTTGCGTAACATTCGATCGTTATTTCCTTCTTTCTTTTAAAGATAAATCTGGCTTAAGGTGTTTTTTTGGCAGTTATGATTAATCCAATTTTAAGATCTCTATCTACAAGCTATGATGCAAAATTGTAAGCGCTACCGGAATGAATATTATTTTGAGTGCATTTGTCATACCTTTAGTTTCCAACATTAATAAATGTCATTTTCACAATGTAATAACAATAAAATCTTTAGCAATATGCATTTGAATGTATTTGAGACGTGACTACATTCCAGGGTTTCATTGCATCACAATTTACAGCATTCGTCGTATCGTCACCTATTCGCGTGTGTCCCACACCCATAAGCATAAAATCGGCTACGATTATTGCATCCTAGTGAATGTGTGGGTGAATATTATTGGCAGGTCTCCGACACGACTAACGTAAACCTACCATTCACTAGCCGACTGATTTCTGAACACCATTTGCTTATTTAATTCTACCGTACCGAAGGTTCGTTTTTGAACAGTAGGAGAGATCGTTTTGTGCATGGGAGGCTTTAGTCCCCTCTGGATGCAGGAAGGCTCCACAAATAAAATATGTGACTTGAAGGCGACGGCGAGGTGCCGTCGAGATGAGGCTGCGCAAGCTGGTGTGAAAGGGACGGATTGCATTGTACTCGTAAGTGGGAGTGAGACAGAAGCACGCTTGGCTATCTGGAGAAACGCGAGCACCTCATTTAATCGGTACGCGCTTCGTTTTGTAGGATAAAGGAAAATTTGCGATGCTTTAGATACGTTGGTATTATGCGTGTGGGTGTGTGATATAGAACATTACTGTTATCGCTACATCGTCTGTCCAGGGTTCAATCAGTCTATTTAAGATGGACTAGAATGCTGCATACCATACCTCTATTTACCCAAACAGTTAAGAAATAACCGTAAAGTTTTTACAAACAAGATTTAACGCGAATATGCAAATGTGTTAACTGACACCTATTCGTCGTTTCATAAAATGTCACAGCAGTGAACGTCTGGCGGAGTGACATTAACAATATCGAATACGTAGTTTACATGAAATGGTTACTAAATCAAATAAGCGTACATTAAAGTGTAACTTGTAAACTGGGCTAATTAAGTGGCTTGCCTTCTCTAAAAGCAACTACATTTACCAACCTAATAGTTGGCCGCTGTTTAAGTTAATTCAAACTTACTAAGTGCTTTGATTATTTCTCGCACATTTTGTGTTTTCTCTCTTTGGATGCTCAAGAAACTTAGCTCTGCATTTTTATAAAAACGAAATACAACTTCGTTTTCCGTCTGACTTAGTTACCTATAGCAATGTTTTCTTCAGTTTGTTTTGATTATATAATTAAATAGATTCCAAGAAACATTTGCATGTATGAAGCCTGTATAAAATAAATAACAATTCCTCCTACGTTTCCAGCACATACCTGCAACCCGACATTGTACCTGTCACGGCATATTTTTTTCACGAGAAATATTCAACGCTTGAGGCTGAAAAAATAGGTTACAATGTTGGTCGGCGACGCCCCAGCGATTCATAGCTACATACCACTAAAAATCGTTACATTTCTTCTTGGTTTTCCGGGGATTTAGCTATGCTTACACCATAGCCATTTACAAGTGAGGCGCTTTGATATTCAATCTCTTTTTTTACCGCTCTAGACATCATTGTCCACAGCTTCTAAAACCGTTAGGATAAAATTGTATGTAAATATGATATCAAATGTATGTCACATTTTCAAGTGTTCTATAGTTTCAAACGCTTACCAACAAACAAAAGTAACTTATTGCCCGATGCCGACGGCCGGGCACAGGTTACATTATTGTCATAAACCCACACTCAGGTGCCCGCTCGTCGTTACACGACCAAATACAATCATGAGGAAACCGCACTGAATCACTGCTACATCAAGTACCACATAACTTAGTCGGGTTACCAATAATGATATGTACCGAGAAAACTAAACGTGTCTAGTAGGTAATCTTCGTTTCGTTTGTACCTTTGCTTATTTTGAGCTTTCGACTTTCAAATGTTAATGAATGAGTTTTGGGTCACAATTTTCTTCTTGCCTACTTCTTGGATCCTGGTCAAGTGGGTTGTTTTACATTTATTTGTATAAGTTGTAAATTGGCTTTGATTTCACAGATATAATCATAAAGTAAGTGAAGCTGAAACTTGATTATATGCTTTATACAACCACTTTATGGCTACCTATCTACGTACAGAGTCTTATACATTTCCGCACTAGTGATCTGCAGAACCCAGTCCTACAAGTTTTCAAGAAGTACATGAAATGGTGAAATTATCAAAATAACAAAAATCTAATAATTTCGATTCACATTAGCATGAGGGTTCACATCGCGGCGGTGGCGGTTATACGCAAAGTCGGCACCATAACACGACACACAAGAAATTTACTACCCGTAGCTGCTTTCATTTCGTCCCTATTCTAGCGTTATGACTGCATTTTACTTATTATTTTACTAGCCTATTAAATTGTTTCCCTTTATCCTGGATAGCGGCCGCCTGGGTGCGCGCCCAGAATTAATCAGCAAAATGCGTCCTGGAAAATTGGTAATGAAAATCGTACCAGATCCTGTTCAGCAGTTTTCGATATATCTCTCTGATAGAGAAATGAAAAGCTTTAGATTATAACAGGCTTGTAATTATGTGACAATGGAAGCATTTTCTTGCTCATAAAACTCTTTTCGAAAGTAACCAATTATTTGCCTTTTAAAGTGAACAAGATTGCGATATAATCGGGAAACTCGCCAGGCTGACTGGCTGTCACTGCACACAATAAGCACAAGAAATTTCACCAAATGACTGACGGCTAAGCACATTCGTGTGAGAAAATAAAGCCATATCACATAATTATGTGTCAATCGGTGTCCAAAACTTAAGTACAAGATAATGTTGTTGTAGTTATCATTTTTGGGTTATCCAACAAATAAAGGGCTTGGGTGAACAAAGAGGTCGGATCAATGGTACGGATGCATGCTAATGTGGGATAAATACCGACGCATAGCTTGTTGTCCGACCCACGCACACACGCTACCAACAGAACAACACACCCAACAATCTTCGTGTGTGTACGAAAGCTTTAACGCACACAGTCGCAAAGTTGCTAGGGTTGAACATAATTTTGCGAAATTAATTTTGTGAGCATATGTAATGTGGTGGTGGAAGGTGGTGATAATTGATCTGGTAATCAGGTTTATATTTTTGGTGTTCAGGCTGCTTATGGGTTATTTAAGGATGGCTAACGATACCTGAGAGCAGTGGTGGCTCAGTGGAAACGGCATCGGCTTCCGAATTACAGGTTCGAACCCAGAAAGGCGCTTCACTTTTTGTCTATTCTTTCATCATCTATTATATTTTTGGTGCTTGTCATGTTGAGAAGAGGAGTCCGCTGGATGCGGGAAGCACAGAACAGGTCGAAGTGGCGGAGCTTATGTCCAGCAGTGGACGTTTTTCAGCTGAAATGGCGATGATGATTTCATCACCAGTGCTCTCAAAAAAACCGGCATGAACTGGAACTAAAAACTCGAAGACATGTGATATCCACCAACCAACACTGCAATGGGCTCACGAGGTGGATTATTGCCCACTCCCTTAGAGAGCAAGTCTGTGTCCCAGCAGTGGGCACATTATAGGCTGATTACATTCACAAGGAAACATCAACATCAAATTATTTCAGTCCGTATGCGTCTTTGCTAGATTTGTATCTGAAAACAACTACAATGGATACTTGGTTATTAGCACAAATGAAAATCGAATCGAAAAAACTGATACTTCAAATCGGATCTTAGAAGCCTACGACGCCGACGGTTGAGTAAATTTAAAAACGTTAATGTAATAAATAAATAAAAATATTACGTACTTAAATGTAATAAATATTTGCATATCTTAGAACTGTTATACTATGTTTTTTTGCTGGACAAGTATGTCATGTGTCGAAATCAAATCAAGGCAAGGCATACCGCAGTTTTCTTCAAAATCCCTTAATTTTTTGCGATTCTGGTCAGTGTGTATCATACCATCAATATTATTTTACGAAATCTGTTAAGATTAGGTAAACAGAACGCTGACGTAAGGACGTCCTAGATAATTGTTTACTAGAACTTTGTATTGTACAATATGCCCTTGTCTCATATTGTCGCAAGATTTTCCTCAACTCATGTCACTGCTGAATCACCGACATTGAAATATTTATAACTTCGACAGCTTGTCACTGAAATAGATAGAGCCTTTTTCTGTTTCATGCTTTGTTCTGTATTTTTCAATGTGAAAACATGAAGTAACTGAAAATAAACTGAATAAGTCTGGCAGCTAAAGCTTGAGTGGTGCCAACCCTGAAAATAATCGTGTAAAATGGATTATAACAAGAAAGCAATTATTTTTGGCAAATGTAACCAATATCGCAAATAATACAAATACAAATTAAACACAAGTACCATATCCTTAAGTAATTTATGAACTAATTGAAGAAACATTCTGGCTCGTAAAAAAGAATTAAAATACACGCAGATGACACGATCGCAGTTTAAAATTTCTTGTGTGGCATATGGCAAACGCTTAATGCAAGAAAAGCTCAGGTAACATACACGACAAGAACGTGATGAACAACATCCATTGCTTGCGTGATATAGAAATCCTTTCTAAAACCTTGAACAAAACCTGCAATGCAAAAGAAAAACAATTTCATTTGTTTTTTTACGTTTTTAAAGATGCAGTTTAGTAACTCACATCGCCAACCTTGCAGATTTACTTTTTTATCTGTTTTTGAGGACACACATTGCCATTTAACAACATCAAAGTTAAGGTCCTCTTGTCATTCATTTTTTACCTGTGAGTGGGGACTTGTGGTGGATAGGTGCCTTTTTGTTCTGACCTGACCTTGATAGAGAGGTAGCAAGGGCAAATGATAATGTACACACATGTATTTAGGTCGCTAGTCGACTACATATTGTGGAGGCGACACTTTCGAGTTTGAATGAGGGCTGATTTCTAAAGATACATCCATGGATAGACGAATTGCAGTAAAATAATAAGTAGGTACACAGAACAGAGGGGCAATTCTCCTAATTTTAAGAAGGTTCACAGTCTGATCTCTGTCTCAATCTGTCAAAAATGCCTGAAGTTTTCATAAATTTTGACAAGTTTTTGACATTTGGTTGTCGCCGAGATGACACTGCCACTTGATTTTGAACGTTTTTAATTACGAGTATTGGCCTTCAGAAATAGGACTTATACTCTGTATAGCCTTTACCCAACTAAGTTGGAATTGGCTTCCAGTCTAACCGGATATAGCTGATTACCAATATTTACATAGAACGACTGCCTATTTGACCTTTACAACTCAGTACCTGAGTAATACGATACACCCCCGGTATATTGGTAAGACAAGTAGTCAGACTTCCGGGCTTATCATATCATCATCACCATCTGCCTAGCCTTTTCCTAACTACGCTGGGGTCGGCTTCCAGTCTAACCGGATGCAGTTGAATACCAGTATTTTACATGGAGCGACTGCCTATCTGACTTCTACAACCCAGTTACTGGGTAGTACTGATAGCCCCTGGTAAGACTGGTAGTCAGACTTTCAGGCTTCTGACGACCCGTAACGAATGTCAAAGATCCAAGAAATGACAGCCGGGACCAACGGCTTAACGTGCTTTCCGAGGCACGGAGGGGTATTGGTATGTTAAGATGGTCACCCATCCACGGAACAACCGCGGCAAGCGTAGCTTAACCTGATCGACAGACCCGTGCGGTTATTATTACTTTGCCACAGGCCCCTCGACTTATGACGACTCGTAATGATTGTCAAAGATCTACGAATTATACTTAGTTGGGACCAACCGCTTAACGTGCATTCCAAAGTACAGAGGGGTCTTAATAGTTCTATGTAAAGAAGGTCGTCCATCCACGGACCAATCGCGGCAAGCGTAGCTAGACCTGATCGATCCACTGGTACGGTTGTTATTACTTAGCCACGAGCCCCTCTACAATAGAAATAGGATTAAACCAGGAAAATTCTGTAAACTGAGAAGCACGGACATAACGCTTGGCCATTCAACTTCTACACCAAGTTATTCAAACCCTCGATACATAAACAACAGCAACTATTTATTAAAGGCAAGTTCATGTAGATTAGCGCGTGCAAGACAACACCGATAGCACATAATCCACAACGGTGAACGTGCAAAACAATAAATAGCGTGGTCGGCGCCACTTCTAATTTCCTATGCTCTAGGCGCGTTTGATCCTGAATCGCGATTCCGTATTCCCTGGGAGTCCGGGGTCAGCGAGCTGGCTAGCCCGGGAGGCAAACCAGTTTTAAACATTTCAATATCACACCCAACCTGCAATAAAGTGGATACAATAAAGTTTACAATTTATTTGTCACACCTCTTTATGTTTTTCGGAGATGAATTTTAGGGCTTTCTGATTGAGATTTTGGACGTTGTGATGCAATGCTTTTGGTGAATGAGTATTTTTTAAATGAAACTTTTTTGGTGTCATTTTCAGTGGGAAGGTAAATAGTTTACGTTTTTAACAGTTTTCTCTGACGGTTGTTTAAGACATGTCTGAAGCCGTTTCCCGTTTAAAATATCGTCTTATTAGTCTACTCGCACGAATTAACTCGAAACAATCGGTCGAATTATTTTTGGGCGAATCGGCAATTCTAGAAATGCAATGTAATAATACAAATACAAAATAGTTTATTGTGACAAATAGAAAGTTACAAAACATTTAAACGTGTTTGGAGCCTTCTTTTAAGCAACAATGCCTGTATTAGAAGGCTCCGCTCTTTCACATCATAATCGTACACTTGTACTAACTTGAGTTAATATAGCGTACCTTAAGGGTAAATATGTGATGTAAGTACATTTTTCTGCATTTAGGCCATAATTAATCTAAAGTAAAGCAAAGTAAAAATTAAAAAAAATCGAAAAGTAAATAAGTAAAGTTGCAATTTAAATTATAATAAGAAGTAAAACTAGAGCTTATAAAACTTATTCCCATGTAGTGCATGTGATGTAGTGTATAGTGTAGTGTGTGTGTAGTGCGGTGTTGTGTGGTAGGTAAGTGGTGAGGCCGCGTTATGGTGTGATGTATGGCTTGGTGCGTGGTGTGGTGTGAGGTGTGTGTAGTGCGGTGTTGTGTGGTAGGTAAGTGGTGAGGCCGCGTTATGGTGTGATGTATGGCTTGGTGCGTGGTGTGGTGTGAGGTGTGTGGTGTGTGGTGTGTGGTATGGCGTGGTGTAGAGTGGTGTGGTGTGGTATGTTGTGTGTGTAAAAAGGTGTGTCGTGTGGTATGGTATGTGATATTTTAATAAAGTTAGTTTACTTTTTAACCGACTTCAAAAAGAAGGAGGTTATCAATTCGACATGTTTATATATATATTTTTTTAATGTATGTTCGGGCATATCTCCGTCATATGTAGACGGATTTGCAAAACTATTTTTTTGTTCGAAATGTTTATGCCGAAATGGTCCCATTCAAATTTTATATTAGATCTGATGATGCGTTTCGGAGACAGACAACGGAACTCTTCAAAAAATTATAGCAAATCAACCGCGAATGCTGCTATCGCATAAATATGCATTGTTTTGACCCCAAGGATGATGAAATTTCGAATTGGTGTGGGGTAGGTAACTAAAAAGTGAAAAATAAAAACTTTTTTCAAAAAAATAACAACCGACTTCCAAAAAACACTACAAAGTGCAAAATAACTTTAATTTCGGAAGGCGGTGACAAATAATTAAAATACACATCCAGAGTCACCGCCTTCCGAAATTAAAGTTATTTTGCACTTTGTAGTGTTTTTTGGAAGTCGGTTGTAATTTTTTTTTTTAAAGTTTTTATTGTATAACTTTTCGTTGTTTCCTTAACGTTTCGTTCAAAAAGTGCCACTTGCACGCATTTCTGGAATTGTTGATTGGCCTACAAATAAACAAACTTAGTCCGTGCAAGTTGACTAATAAGCCAAAATATCGTGCTGTTTGTGGTAGATTCAGTAATATAAAATATCAAAATATTTTGGTATTTGGTATGACTGAATCTACCACAGCTTAAAGCTTCTCTTATATCTTAGGAGCTGGTACCAAGAACACAAAAACTGATATGGACCACCTCACAAATAAATGCAGACTTATTTTCCATGAAGTGGAAAATTATAATTTTTCTTCCTAGTAATATACTAGGGTCTCATTAACTTAAACAGGATTAAATAAAGCTTGCATTATTGTATCAAACATGATATGAGTTTCATTAGAGAAGTTTCGTAGAACTAGATACTATCCGCTAATTTCCAGATTAGATTGATGTGTGTCTAGCAAACAGATGTGATGAAAAGAAATGCACGTGTTGAACTGCTTCAATTATTCATGAGTTAACGATGGCATTCCTTGACATCCGTAAAACGATTTTAGAGCACTGTATAAATTTGAAGTCGAGGATCATACGCCGAATGTCAATTAGCTATTCCGTAGAGATTGTATCATGTAAAATCAGCGCCCTCAGCTACCGCTTCAACTAAAATGAGAGCCCTACCGGACGGGATGCATTAATAACCGCTAATTTTCATGTACCCATTCGCGATCCAATAAGTGCTCGAAATGATCGGCCACTAATTAATTACTAGTGCCAACACAATGATTACTCAGTGAATGTGTGTAGACCCTTCAACTCTCTAATAGTTTAAAGAATGTTGATGTTATTAAACGGTGGTCATTTCCAAACCAGTTTTTATTGTTAATATAAAATGTGACGCCTTCGTTGTTTTACGATAGATCTTAGAAACGTTTATCTGGAATGTAAATTTTGTTTGCCTCTGATATTCGAACCTCGGTACTTGCGACCTCTATGACCATAAGCCAACCGTCTGCACCGTTACACTGCAGACATTCTCATGTTCCTATTATTTTGATCTATTTGTTTACATCAGTATAAACCTGGGAACAGTTATTTTGAATTTCAACATTTATTTCTCAAGACTAATAAGGTTCAACAGACTTTTGAATTGTGAAATTTTGTGTTCCATCTACCTTCTCTTTTTGATTCTGGCACGTGTATGTCTACTTACGTTTTTTACTTAAGTAATACCGTTGTTCCTACAACTGTTGAAGATTTTGGTTCCATTGTTGTACTATTGAATGTATTTTAGACTCGTCGATAATAACTTATCATATAAGTTATGAAGACTTTTCTTGACACCAGCATGCGCGGAAAAACATTGTCTTGGAGTTCGTGAACATGGAGACAACAATGACAAATGTAGAGAGACACAAATGACAATGGTGTCGTCTCGCCGCGTCCACGATTCGATAATAGTGAATAAACACGGCGATGAGTTATCGGCGGCAATCTCGGGTCGTCGGCCGCAGTACCGTTCCACTTGCCCCTGGACGACGAAACTAACGACCACGAGGTAGCATGCTCAGGGGCAGCCGTGGATGTGGTATTGTGCAGTAGGTGTGTAAGGATATGAAAACGTTTATCATAATTATACCAAGAAAGTAATTTGCCTTTAACGGCATTTTAATAAAAGACGGTTAATCTTTAAACTCAAGTCTAAACCATCGACCCATTTTTGTACTTCGAACTTTATGGCGACTTTCTTGTTCTTAATACAAAATTGACAAGTTCCAATTACAAATTCACAAACAGTTTTGTAATTAGAAACTGTGTGAACTGTGTCTTTGTTATAAGCCCGTAACAAACATGCAAGCGACGATGGAGACTTACAAAGCTTGATATCAATATCTTTCTGTGAAATTAATTATCGGGTACCTAAACTAGCTGAAGTTTAAAAAAAAATTGGGTACTGATGATAATACAACACGAAAAAATGTATCACCAATTCAATTGAACTATTATCCTTTACCTTTAAAAAAATAGTTTTAATGTTAAGGTGTCAACTTTATAATGTGAAGGTGTCAACTTTATAATGTTAAGGTGTCAACTTTATAATTACTAATTTGTAATCAGTAATCATACAATAATTACAATATCAGTGTTTATAAGAAAAATATGTGTATGAACGTAAACGAGACTGAAGCGTAGTAGGTGGCGTTCTGTAGTTTCTGCCTATCCCCAACCCCCATAGGAAGATGGCATGTGTATAGGTCATCATCATCATCATAATTTCAGCCAAAAGACGTCCACTGCTGGACATAGGCCTCCCCCAGAGGGGGGTTTTACCATAATCGCCACGCTTGGCAGGCGGGTTGGCGATCGCAGTATGGTGGTAAAATGCATTGAGAACGCTGCTGCCCATTCTCTACTAAATCCCTTTTTTTTTTTTTTTTGGGTGGGAAATCATCAAATAACTTCTCCCGCTCTGGGTGGAGCAGGAGGGCGTGTCAGACTTTTACTGACTAAAACCCACCCGTGTTCCTTCAGTAGCCCTTAAGCCAGGGGCTGTGGTGTCTCTTTCGAACAAACCCGCACCCCTGGCAGGCATCGACCCTTGCGGGTCCCATCACTTTTTGTGCTGACATCTCTTTGAGGCGCGCGTGGAACACAACGCGCCGCGCCGTCGACTTGGGCTTGGTCCTTACCGGACAGCGAGCTACCCATTACTCGCCGTCCGCAAGCCCATGCCTACGTTGGCCGGAAATCGGCCTGGGATTCCCGACGCCCAGGGCGTCTCCGTATCCTGCGGCGGCTGGGGTCGCGAGGGCGCATATGCTGCCTCTCCCTCACGGGCGCCGCCTCCCTCTTCGCGAGCATCACTGCTTCGCTGAAGGAGGTGACGGCTCCCCATGCCCTCTCGCTCCGTACCATGGCCTGGACCAGGGCCGGACGCGAGAGACCGCCGCCGCCGATCGCCTCCACGAGGGCACGGCGGTGCTCCGCCCAAGCAGGGCAGACCGCCACCGTGTGCTCCACCGTGTCCTCAGGGCGATCTTCGCAGTGGAAACACCCGGGCGTTTCCTCCCGCCCTATCCGAAACAGGAACCTCCCGAAACAACCGTGTCCGGTGAGGACCTGCGTCAGGCGGAAGGTGAGGACGCCATGCCACCTCTCAAACCACTCCTCAAAGAGGGGACTTACCGACACCCACTGGAAGAAATGGGATGGTGCTATTATTTTACGCCCGGCGACACATACGGGACGAGTGTTTAGGTATGTGTGTAAAATTCAAATAATGTCAATAAAAACTGTAACCTTCTACACACTGTTGTTTTAATATTGGTCTGTTCGCCGTAATCTCAAAAACGCAAAATGCGGGCGGAGACGCTGGCTAAAGCTAGTTAAAATTGAAAACCACAGTGACGTTGGTAGTTAGAAATTAAATCAACTGAAAATATTGGTGAAGTTATCTTAAAATGATGATCGTCTCATATACGTGCATAATTGAAATATTCACTTTCAAAGTAAGGAATGCCGCATCTACCAACCACGATATTGAACAAAACTCGCTGTTTTCACTATTAACGTTCATAGACGAATTCCGACGTGACTATTCCGCTAATCAAATTTTGTAACTGCGGTATTGTAACCATTAGTTCTCGAACCTAAACTTTTTTCAGACGCCGTCAATTATGTGTTACCGTTAAGTGGGAACAGATTGTTGCCCCGAACTCATTCGGATATTTAAAATAATGCGGTGAGATGAAATAAAATCACTTTGTACGAGTTCAAAAGTAATACTTCGGTAAATTAAATCGGTGAAAGCGTAGCATCCATTCTTATATCTATCCCCTTTTGATGTGGATCATAAAGGTTAGTTACGGATAAAATTAGCACCTCGTTTTATTCGTAATCTACCTTGTAATGATTAGATAAGTTGGTTCTGGCTATTTATAAGTTTTGAGGACAAGTTTGAGGAAATAATTTATATTGGGGCTTTTTCTTTTTTTGTGTTTACCGTTAAAATCTTATTCTGTCGTATATTTTTGCGTTGGTTTGTGTGAAATGGTTTGTTGTTGTTATTTGGCCCATGCTGTCCTATTGTTGGGATAATGAGTCGTTTATTTCCTCTTACTGGCAGCTTGTCACGTTTCTGTTAGAGGCCTTGACATCGCCTCACCAAATTGGTCATCCACACTGATACCGGTCTGGTAGAGCCTTAACGACATGGCCATGTGACAGGTCTCTCTTAAATATAAGTATGTTTAAATATTGTATTTTAGCAAAAATAATAGACAACGTTTACCGACATTCTGACAAATATAATAAATGAGTAGGTATGTTTTTCTTTCGAAACAGTACTGCCAAAATTAAAAAAAACCCGCTTGGTTTTAATTAATGCCACTCAAAAAATCGTCAAGTAGCAAAACAAAGCGCATTTGAAATTTAAATTTTGACCATGTGTTAAGATTATTAAGAAAAAACATGCAAGGTCTGTAAGATTTTGTGTATTTTGTACTGCGTAATTTATTTTTTACTTGAATGAATTAAATATAGCTGGTTGATAAATAATGTACTGACAGTATGATCAATGTTACTGCAAGGATACTGTCGTGTTCCCCCCTGAGCGCTTGCGCAGTTTGCCCATGAAATCTTTATGTCTATTGTTTAAGGTTAATTTAAAGCTAAATTACAGCATAAATTGTTATTCAATAGATACACATTATGTAACTAACTTAACCTCAATGTTGGTATTATCTAGCTGGTATAATTATATTTTTTGCTTTTTACGTGTTCGTGTCTAAAAATGGGGTCTTCTTAGAAATACGAAATCTTATTCTACCGATTAATGACACAATAATTATAAAAACCGGTAGCAAAAACATAATTAATTACAAACAAAACTAAAAAGCCGACTGTCATAAATAAAAGTAGGTGTATGCTCAGTATTTGAATTAAACTGTCAATATGTTTTTTTCTGGCGATTTATCTAGAGTTTCGCGTTAAGTGGGCAAACGGAACGCAGCCGTAACTTTACGGTTAGCTCAATCAGATGACGCTGCGCCGGCGCAACGCGGAAATCAATTGGAGTTCTCTTTATCATTTATGGATTGAAAAGCCGTGGGCATCACGCTTTGATAGGTTATGGGTCCATTTCTTGTGCATTTTGTTTTCCTTTGTTGAGAAATACGGCAAAAAATTATAATCTAGGAACTGTTTGACTGCACAGACAACAAACGAACATTACTTGAAACAAATGAACACCTTCTGGATTCAAAAATAGGTACTCTTTACTCAGTCTATTGTTTTTTTAACTAAATGTAGGTAGGTACGAAACAAGTGAGGAAACCAGGTTAATGTGATGTTCGGTGACAGGCTAACAACCCCGCACTTTTCACTTCTTACTTTTGACCTTACACTTCGTCACTTGCTATTAGCATATATTGTCAGAACAAAAGCATCGAAGAATTTTATTATTACCTAGTTTTTGTCAGCGGCTTCGCCCGCGGAGAGGTCGGAAGTTATCCCACAGGAACGTACTACCGGGATAAAAAGTATCATATGTGTTAATTCAGGTTTTACACTATCTGTGTACCAAATTTCATCCAAATCCACTCAGCCGTTTTTGCGTGATTGAGTAACAAACATCCGAACATCTAAATATCCAAACTTTCACATTTATAATATTATAGTAGGATTTTCACATCACATTTATATCTAATAATTTAGTAGAATTTTAAGTAGGATTTTTCAAGATCTGTGCCTTCTATGTCTCCTTCCAAAAAATCTTTTGCGCGATTTCTGAACCATCCTGGAAATTTAAATCCGCGCATCCTTAAACCTGCATTCCTGTATTTCCAGGTCCTAAGCCTCGCCGACTTAATCGTATGTCAGTTATTTTAAAACAGCACTAAGAACAAATAAATTAATAGGCAATTACTCGTAAGGCACCGCTTTGGGCCAACAATGGGCGCAATAAGAGCCATAAACGTCACGATGTTTGGCGTCCTACGGTGCACGGGCTGATCTGTTAACGAGAATGAAACACGTCCTAGTGCTACTGCCATAGAGTAAGCTGCAGAGGGGACTACACGAAGGGCGTAGTACTTCCTTGTGTAAGAAGTGGGGGGCAAAAGGTAATGGAAATGAAAATTTTACATTGATTTTTAATCATAATGTCAAGTTGCTTTCGACTACAGCTGTATAACAAGATTAGACTTTATATATAATGTATAATCTATACTTATTATAAAAAGGAAAGATTTGATTGTTTGTTTGCATTGAATCTTTGGCTCTGTAACTACTGAAGCGATTTGAAAAATTCTTTCACTGTTGGGAAGCTACACTATCCCCGGGTGACATAGGTTATATTTTATCCCCGTATTCCTACGGGAACGGGAACTACGCGGGTGAAACCGCGCAGCGCTGCTAGTAATAACTAATTTTGTGGTACACTATCAATCACAATCCGAATCATTTTGATGGATATTGCAATCTGTTTCTTAATACCTATGTTCGAGCAATTTGTCTGCTCAGCAGTTGTTTAATATGAACTGTCAAAATTATAGCCATTCTAATGTTAGTGTCTTACGCAATTACCCTGCTGGAAATGGTTGCTAGGAAATAATTTTCAGAACACTTGTTAACTAAAGGATAAGGTCTAGTTTAGTTGCATTTGCGCAATATAAGGGTAATTCTTAATTTCGTTTGCGTTATGTCGGAGATGGTTCATTACTACTTAATGTACAGTTGTCTCAAAATACGATACAGTCTTCCTACCACCGCAGCTCTGTAAGATAAAGTTTACAGTGGAAACCCCAGACAGCTTCACATTTATCAACAAACAGACATTAATTAGCTATCACGACGTACTCAAAAAGAAATACTACGTACTTACCATCGCACCATTTTTACCTACACACAGTTCTACGTGCCTACCTATTCTACCGAACAAGTCTGTCGAGTAGGGCGACGACAGGCGCGCGCGCAGGTCGCCGCGGGGTCATTGACCGGCCCGTTACGCGGTTACGTAACAACGTAGCTTACGGCTACGCGTTCACGACAACCCCGTAGCACAGCGTTTAGCAACTAATCGCGAACGCTATCATAATCGTAGGTATTTTTTATAATATGCAAGTATTTTTATTTATTTAAAGTTTTTTGCAATAACGTTTTGTTGTATTTAAGCATTAATAAAACTAATTTTAGGCACTTACATAACCGTTACTGTAAAAAAAATGACTGTTGTTTAAATCAGTGTAAAAAATGTTTATCAAGAATTTGTAACAAACACAGAAATTCCAAAGTAATTAGTGAGTACTTTATTTTTGTTAAAATGAAACCATATTAATGTAACGACTTTCCGGAACACGTTTATTTTAACAGTTAGATTTATTTTTAGTTAATAGAGCCGGTGTGATTTTATAGTCTGATAATTTTACTGGAATTTCAAACCTCGACTTGTGGATGAAAATCTGTGGAGCAGGGAGACTGATAATGTTGATACTGATCATTAGCTTCTCCCCTGAAATCTCGATCGGTGACTTCAGCAATTCTTACACGATTGATCTGAAATCTGAACCCATAATCATGCTGTCACTGTCATCTTCAAACGATTGACAGAAAATGCAGAAATAGGACGATGTTATAAGTTGGATTAGCACTAAACGTTTTCAGTAATTTATATTTGGACCTCAGTTCCTACCTATATCTTAATGTCAAAATAAAGACTTATTATTCGGTTTTTAAGGAAAATAAATTAGCAGATATGAATAACTTCATGCCGATGAGTCTTAGCAAAACTGTATACCTTAACAAAGAAAAGGAAGAATATAGAACTTACCATAAAATCCGAGTAGGTATCATCTTCAGCAACTCAACAATTTTGTTCAGTTGGTAAACCTTTTTATCATCCATGCTAAAAAAAAAAAACCAGCACTTCAGTTTCGTAACAAACTTTTAGTCACAACTCGAAGGATTTTTAAGAAAATTGCTAATCCATTGCTTCTTATGTTTGAAGAATTCGTCTGCTTGACAATGTAAATGACACAACGAATGTTGTCGAATTGTCAAATTGTCATTGTTACTTTGTTACGCAATTGCCCTGCAGGTATAAGAAATTAAGAATGTCAATGTTACTGTGCGACAACGATTTGCTCGGGTCACCGATTCGATATCAAAATCATACCGCTTCTTGTACCAACTCTACATAAGTCGGACTTGCCCCGCCATCTATTAGGCACTTCACGAATAAATATTTTGTACGTTTGAGTAAAAATTAACAAAAGACGCAATGCTAATTACTTCACAACGCTTGTTATGATATAATGGTTACTTTTACCGGTTCTTAGCTATTTTTGTTGTTTCAAATTAATGTTAATTCAATATGTTTGTACTTATGTAACGAGGCCCGGGAAATGGCGATTTATGATATAAATTGGGAATCGGAAACAATTATTGATGTTCAGTGATTGTTGAATGGTTCGGCTTTTATTGATTTTCGAATGTTAAGACTTTTTACATAGATCACTGAACTGAGCAATATACTTAAGTACAGGACTCATTATATTGCCTTAAACACCATATCTAACTTACTGATTGTTGATCACCATAGGTGGTTATAGCTTACTTAAGGGAGGATGTACCCTTTTACGTCATACTCAATGACGAGGAAATGGGGATAGGCTTAAGAGAAATGCTTTCTGTTCCTCGCGACAATACCTACGATCTACACACTTTACGTACTTTTTCAGGTAGATGGTAAGTAAGTTTGGTACGGGTGACGAAGTTCAAGCAAGCCGTCTTGGGTATTTCTGCCCTGAAGTAGACTGCCAAAGATGCACGGGACATGCTACAACACTGTCGCATTTGACACTCGCTGTATGCCTTTGTATGACGTTTCACAAAATTTTATTGCATTATTATCAGATTAAATTAATTCATAAAACAATACATTAACGAATACTGTATGAATTGTGTGTTAACCCTACAGAGGGAAGTAATTAGAAGATACAAATAATATGAACAATTAAACTTAAAAAAAACAATCTCTTGAATGTTAACACAATCACCGCTTGTTTCGCTGCCCTACAATCACGTCTTCCTACATCTATTTAATTTAATTAATTTCACAATTCACACACTGAGTGCGAATGAAAGATGTTTTTGCGTTAATTACTATGAGTTATTACATCCATTCTTTGTTCACTGTTACTGTAAGCCGTTGACTTCATTAACAACTAATTAATGTACACACGATACGAATCTAATCTCTTTCTGTTTGAGTGTACGTTAATATTGCACTAAACGAATGTTGAGCATAAATTATGAAACTTTTGTTTTAACTGATTGTTTTATCGTGTTAATCTATATAACTAATGTAGTTTTGTTAGATTTAAACCCTGATCTACATAACTGAGCCGTGTAACTGTTATCAAGTTTGTAACGTTTTCACGCTTGCGTTTTACACCCGTTCGTTTTGATATTTCGATAACTTTGTATTATTATGTTTTGACATTGAATGGCCTCAAATGTACCATGGAAAAGTTATAAAATATTTGTAGCACCACCATCAGAACCAACAATAAAAATCTTTATTTATTAGACCAATGAAGTTTTTTTAATTCATATATAGTACGAATTAACCATTCGCCATTCCGGTTTGGCAAGTGTTGAAGTGCGAAACTTCAATTTAAATTAATGTACGTACTATGATTCATACAATAACCGGTGTGAATTAATTCAATGTATCATTTAATTTTTTATTTGCTTTTAAAAACACTCATAGTGTTTTATTTGTTTGTTTTATCGTAAATGATGTGAGCATAAATCGTGGGCCTACTGATGCATTCATCATTTCGTCCCGTTATTAAGACAGTGGACCAGCCGACTCAAACTATTATGGGGATCAATATCGGATACAATGGGATTGTAAAAGGGGGCTCATATTTTGATATTCACAAAAAAACTAACTCTTCCGCGGGCACCCTTACACGTTCATGGCGTACTTATTTTATGTTGTTTCACATTGTATTAAGAGCGAATATTGTCTAACAGGATATTTTTGTTGTTCACGATGTCAGGAAAAAAATCATATTTTCTTCCGATAAGACATTTAACCTTATACCTAGGAAGTTAGGGTTTAAATTCGCGCTGTGAGTTGAGAAGAAAGCTTTTACATCATCTAGTAACGTGTATTGATTGAAGAGACTCCCGTTAGGTTTTTACATAATATCTGTCTTCTATAGGGGGTGGCAGTACATGGATGTGAGCTATACTTTATATTTGCGATTTTGTGTCATTTTTATGGGTATTTTGAACTCAGTTTGTTTTTCCGGTTGGAAGGGAAAAATTTATCATTTATTTAGTAGTGATATCCTGTCAAATAAAAAGGTAATTTGGTAACAAATTTCTTCACAAAACAAGTAAATAAAAACTCAAAAATATCATCAATTCTTCAGTGTGTTGGTATGTTTCCAAAATCAATCATCAAATGTTTTTTTTTGCAGTGCATGATCAACATAGTTATCACTGATCACCACATCACTTCAGCCGTCCACTGCTGGACATAGGCCTCCCCCAAAAGGGGGGTTTTGCCATAATTGCCACGCTTGGCAGGCGGGTTGGCGATCGCAGTATGGTGGTAAAATGCATAGAGAACACTGCTGCCCATTCTCTAGTAAGTCCCTTAGTCGCCTTCTACGACATCCACGGGAAAAAATGGGATGGTGCTATTCTTTTACGTCCGGCAACACACCGAACTTCAAGGAGTCATCACTGATACTTCATGGTAATAGCTGAAAAATTTCACCTCCTGATCAGTTTTCCCGCCATCTAACGGCCCCTTTCAGAAACTTCCCTTCAATGCAACCGGCGTCTGTCCGGCCATACGCAGTAATATTTATGAAACCCATAACATTAATATGAGAATGTTGAAATTTAGCAAGTCCAACACATAAATACCCTCAATGACGTTGATTATGGCAAACGCGAGGGCGCCAGCGGTCCTCCGCGCACTTTTTACTGCCCCTTTTATTTATTGCAACGAAGATTGAAAGGGGACTGAGATCATTGTGACGGCCCTACAACGTTGCATGCGTGCCGAATGGGTTGAAAAATATTTGTAGATACCTACATATAGGATATAATAGTTATGTGACTGAGTAACGACGCAACGCCTAAGTAAATCTCTGAAGACAGAAACGTGAAATGTACAAAGAATATAAAGAAGTTTCTTAAAGAAGGAATTAGGAATGATTAAAAAAGAAGACCCTATAATGGTGAAATGGGCTGTCTAACTAAGTATTTAATAGCAAATAAGGAACGTTTAAATATATTTGGATTTCTGTCACACTACAACAAAGCATCAAAGTTTGTTTGAATAATCAACTGTTTAGTTCTTGGACGACAAATCCACGCGTAGAAAGTCGTCGAACAAAGCTAGCTTCTTACAATAGCTGGTAGGTACAGTCGCCAGCAGGTCAAGCTATCCCAAACTGTCAAATTTTCCCAATTGAACATAAACCTTATTCCTTTGTAATAAAGTTGAAAATCTATCAAAGAAATTTGACAGATTGGGGTAGCTTGATGTGCTGGCCTCTGTACACAGCTATACGTACGGCGCGTGCGATGCATGTGATGCGTGCAATACGTGCTAATATTTTAATACCGCTGCGGTGGCTTCGTTAGTGGAAGTTCCACGCTTTGATCTGTTTGGAGATGAATTACTTTGTTATTGAATTGCTTTTTTTTACATGATTATGTGTGATGTGATGTGTGTTGACTGTGATGAATGTTTGAAATAAGGAAGTGCGAAAGCTTAGACGAGCAGGTAGAAAGAACTCTTTGAGGTTATTTCAGAAGTCAAAGTCAAAGTCAAAGTTTTTTTCTTTGTAAAACACACACAAACACAACAACACAAAAAACGGTGTTGTGTATAAAATATGTACAAGTACACTATGTTCAGGTTCATTTTATTTAAGTAGATTCTTTTACATATGGTGAATGAGATGGTTTCAACAACTGCAGTAATTTGTATGAGGAGGCTTTATTTAAGGTTAGGGACTTAGAGGATGAATTAATCCATGCAAATATTAAAATTGTAGAATTCCAAAAGGTTAAAGAACATACTCAGGTCAAAGAAACAAACCATTTGTTAAATGAATTGTTAAATACTAATTGTAACCCTCATTCCATAACAACAATTGACCTAACAGAGGATTCATTACTGAAACATAACTATAGTTATAAAATGAGTCAAAATAAATTTAAAAAATATGCAAGGCTGAATAAAATCATTAAAAAATGTAATAAATTAAAGAAACATCAAAAGCACTATTCCAATAATATTCAATTAAGGAAAGAACGTGTTTCTCTTGTCAATAAATTGAAGAACTATGAAATTAAATTAGAAAACAGTATCAATATTTATGAAATTGACACTCAACGCTTACAGTCAGAAATTCAAGTTCTTGATGACTCTCTAAAGTCCCTTTATAAAAAATATGTATGCTCTCAGCACCAAATTAAGGAACATATCCTTGCTACTAATGCGTTGTTAGACAGAGTGGACTCGCTGACTCTCAGCAACACTCTGTGTACTTGTCAAAGCGAAACCAACCTTGATGCCCTCCAGCCTGAGGTAACGGAAGAACCGTCCCAAGTTGTGAGTGCTCTGGACTGTAACCCCAGCCAAGATTTACCAGATATTGTGCAAGTACCATCTCAAGATCAGTCAACTAGTAGCGTTATCCCTTGTAGTAGTCAAGTTTGTTATCAGTCAGTTATGTTTTCTGATAGTATAGGAAGAGGTTTAGGGAAATTACTTAGTAACAACTTGAGTAATTCTTCTCAAAACAATTGTTTACCTGGGAAATCCTTCAAAGAAATAATGACATCAGTTACAAGAAATCAATATGATTGTAATACCAACATAACTGTACTTGTAGGTAATAGTTCAAAGGTCAATAAACAAGATATCACTGACAGTGTTACTGAGATTTTAAAGATTAATTGTAATAAAATTATTTTGTGTGCTTTTCCATATTTTGAGAGATTATCTAGTAGAAAAAACAATGATATACATATACTTGGCGGACTTAGTCAAGTACAATGCAGAGAGGTATGAGTCTCTAACAAATAACCTCTCTTTTAGCTGTGCCTGTTCTCAGGCACCTCAGCCTCAACTTGTCACACCCACAACCTCAGCAGCTCAGCCAGTAGGTAGCTGTGATGGTAATAATAATAAGATTAATTTGATTAACACAACATATGTATTTTCTGACAAATTTGGTCAAGGTTTAGGTAAAATATTTAATCAGTGTTCTCAACAATATGTAATTAATAATTGTTCACCCGGTGCCAGTATTAGCCAATTAATAAGTAATATTAAGTTGTCTAAAATAAACCCCAGTTCAACTGTAATATTATTATGCGGGGATAGCTTAAATGTTACAAAAAAGGACATAATTAAATGTGTCCATTTGATGTTACATCTCAATGAGACCAATAATTGTAAATTTATTTTATGTGCATTGCCTTATTCACATTACTTATCTTATGAGCAAAATAGGCACATTTATAATTTAAATATGTTAATTTTTAATAGGACAAGTCGTCACAGTGACGCCATTTTATTTTTTGATTGTAATCAATTTATTTCTGATTACAAGCTGACAAATTATACAATGTATTTGCCACCTAGTTGTAGGAGACAAGTTGCTAATCTCTTAGCATACAGTTTACACCATGACACTGGTACCTGTAGTTTACCATCGCGTACTGTTAGTAGTGCTACTAACACTACTTTTGATACGCCTAGTAGTTTAAACTATTAGGTGCGACAACAGATAAGCCGCATATTATGTTGAATGTTGTTCATCAAAATATGCAGGGTCTATCCGGCAAAGAGCTAGAGTTAAGCTTATTTTTGGAGAACTATGATGTTCAGGTGCTATGTCTGACTGAACACTGGTTGAAAGAACACGAAGTAGTGTTTATTAATGATGATAATTTTACCGTACAAAGTGCATTTGTAAGAAAGACTGCTATTCGCGGTGGATCTTTAGTCCTTGTTTCAAACAAGTTGAAATGTAAACAACGTTTAGATTTAGTTAATCTTTCTATTGAGCGTACTATTGAGTTGTCTTGTGTTGAACTCGAGCGTTACATTATAATTTGCGTTTACCGTCCACCCTCTGGGGATTTTATTAGTTTTGAATCGGTAATGGAGGATTTACTCAGTAAGTTAAAATCAAGTAATAAAAGTATAATTTTGTGTGGAGATTTTAATATTAATATTTTAGATGTTTCTCCATTAAGTATTAGACTACTTAATCTGTTTAGGTCTTTTAATTTAAATAACTTGTTTTTTGAACCTACTAGGATCACGGCTTCTACGTCGACTTGTCTTGATAATATATTTAGTGATTGTGATGCCAAAAATAAATTAGTATTATCTGACTTGACGTCTGACCACTGTGGATTATTGGCTAGCTTCCCTGTACCATTACATAAAAAGCCGCATAAAGTAGAATGCAGGCCATATACAGCTAGTCGTTGCAACAAATTTAAAAATAATGTAGCTCATAGAATTACACCATCTATAGCAGAGCATGAGAATCCTAATAAAATCTTTGGATCACTTTTTGAAGTTGTGCAAAAAGAATACCAATCTACTTTCAAGACCAAAACCATTGAGATTAATGGCACCTCCGTTGGCTTCAACCAATGGGCCACTCCAGGTATTTATAGAAGTAGAGCGAGACTATACGAGTTATATGGTTTGAAAAAATACAGATTTGATAGTCCTTTTCTAGAGTATGTCCGAAATTATTCAAAATTATTTAAAAAAGTCTGTGTCTTTGCTAAATCAAAATTTTTAAGCGATACAATTAAAAATTCCAATAACAAAGTAAAAACCACTTGGAAAATTATTAATAATGAAACGGGTAAGTCGGTTAAACAGGAAAAGCAACTAGAGATTATAGTCAACAATAAATTAGTTAATGAAGCTGCTGACGTAGCTGAGGCATTTAATGAGTTTTTTGCCAACATACCTTTAACTACGACTCGCACCTTAAATTCGTCCCCGTCTGAAGCGGAAAACCTTTTGCATAGTAGTGTGCCCAAATGTAGTCTCTTATTTAGTTTCGAACATGTAACGCCTCGTGATGTAGTTAATATTTTTAACACACTTAAGTCTAAAAACACTGGTGATTACTGGGGCATCTCTATTAAACTTTTAAGTAACATAATCGACATCGTAGCCCCCTATCTAGCTATTACTTTTAATAAATGTGTTGATTTAGGAACGTTTCCTGACCTCATGAAGAGTAGTAAAGTCATACCATTATTTAAATCGGGTAATAAAAATAACGTTGGCAATTTTAGGCCCATTTCTATCTTACCTGCATTTAGTAAAATATTTGAAAAGTTAATACTCAAGCAGTTGCTAAGACATTTTAATTTAAATAGCCTCCTTCATGATGAACAATATGGCTTTACAAAAGGTCGTTCGACTACAGACGCGGGTGTTGCCCTGCTGAAACACATATTTAACGCATGGGAGAACTCACAAAATGCTATTGGAGTTTTCTGTGATCTTTCCAAAGCATTTGATTGCGTGCACCATGACACGCTTTTGCGTAAATTACGTCATTACGGTGTTCAAAATGAAGCGCTTAACGTAATAAACTCCTATTTAAATAATAGGCACCAATGTGTAGATATTAATGGTGTGAAATCTTCCGGGCTACCAGTTCAGTTAGGTGTACCTCAAGGCTCAATACTGGGTCCATTCTTATTCTTAGTGTACATTAATGATTTACCATTCTATTTAAAGGGTATCTGTGACGTTGTACTGTTTGCTGATGATACCTCTCTTATCTTTAAAGTAGACAGGAATAGACAAGATTTTGACGACGTAAACAGTGCACTCTCAATGGTTACGGATTGGTTTACCACGAATAATTTAGTTCTCAATGCTAAGAAAACTAAATGTATAAAGTTCGCTTTGCCGAATGTAAAAAATCTGGGACCCAACATCGTCTTAGAAAATGAGGTGCTTGAAACTGTAGACTCGGCAGTATTTCTGGGCATCACAGTAGATGCCAAACTTCAGTGGGGATCACACATATCAAGCCTAGCGGGAAGGCTCAGTTCGGCTGCCTACGCCGTCAGGAAAGTAAGACAATACACTGACGTTGATACAGCTCGGTTAGTTTATTTTAGTTATTTTCATAGCGTTATGTCCTATGGCATTCTGCTGTGGGGCAAAGCCGCTGACATTCAAAATATTTTTGTTCTGCAAAAACGAGCTGTACGTGCAATTTACCAATTAGGTGCTAGAGTTTCTCTGAGAGATTTTTTTAAAGATATTGGTATTCTCACGGTGGCATCACAATTCATCTTCGCTAACATCTTATATATTAGGCAAAATATACACTTATACACTAAAAACAGTGATATTCATAATATTAATACCAGAAATAAGGACAAACTACGTGGTCCCTTTCACCGGCTTCATAAAGTTCATAACTCATTCGTTGGGCTCGGTATCACCTTTTATAACAAGCTTCCCTCTTCTTTGCTAGATTTACATTTTAATGCGTTTAAAGCTAAAGTAAAATCAAATCTTTGTTCGAAGGCATACTATTCAATCAACGACTACTTAAACGATAAGAATTGTTGGTCGCTGTGATTAACTCAAGACAACGTTTGTGTTCTTTCACCAGAATTAGCTTACCTACTGACAGGTTATATGAGTTACTCCATAGCATTGTTTATTTTATTTTACTGTATAAACCATTTTTTTTTTATTTATTTTTTTTATTTTTTAATATTGAAATTTCAATTTTTTTGATGAAATTTAATTACTTACCTATTACTGTATAGAATCAAGTTCTTCCAACTTATCAGACAGCTGTGCTGCTGGGGAGTTTGTTGCGCCACTTCTTCTTCCCAGCTAAAGCACTAGGAAGTGTCGAAGGGTGGGCGTTTTTGGGGGACTGTCTTATGTAATTTTGACGTTCGAAAAGTGCTGACTCTCAGCCTAGTTTGAATAAATGACTTTTGATTTTGATTTTGATTTTGATTTTGACTTAATAATCATATGCAGTTTTTAGTAACTCACTACAGTGATAAACTTATATTTTTTGATACCAACAGTTTTGTTGTTAAGTTAAAATCGACAAGGAATACAGTGTATCTGCCCATTAGGTTTAGACTTAAAATAGCGAGGCTATTAGCTTATATAAACCCAGACATATGTACTATGTCGAAGTCTTCTTTGATTAATGTTAGTAATGGTACTAACACTACTTTTGATTCGCCTAGTAGTTTAAACTTTTAGGTGCGACAACGGGTGAGCCGCATATGTTGAATGTTGTTCATCAAAATATGCAGGGTCTGTCCGGCAAAGAGCTTGAGTTAAGCTTATTTATGGAGAACTATGATGTTCAGGTGTTATGTTTGACTGAACACTGGTTGAAGGAACATGAAGTAGTGTTTATCAATGATGATAATTTTACTGTTCAAAGTGCATTTGTAAGAAAAACTGCTATTCGCGGTGGATCTTTAGTTCTTGTTTCAAACAAGTTAAAATGTAAACAACGTTTAGATTTAGCTAACCTTTCTATTGAGCGCACTATTGAGTTGTCTTGTGTTGAACTCGAGCGATATGTTATAATTTGCGTTTATCGACCCCCCTCTGGGGATTTCATTCGTTTTGAATCGGTAATGGAGGATTTACTCAATAAGTTAAAATCAAGTAATAAAAGTATAATTTTATGTGGAGATTTTAATATTAATATTTTAGATGTTACTCCATTAAGTATTAGACTTCTCAATCTGTTTAGGTCTTTTAATTTAATTAACTTGTTTTTTGAACCTACTAGGATCACGGCATCTTCGTCAACATGTCTTGATAATATGTTTACTGATTGTGATGCCAAAAATAAATTAGTACTAACTGAATTAACGTCCGACCACTGTGGTTTATTAGCTAGCTTCCCCATGCCATTACATAAAAAGCGACCACGTACACTTGAATGTAGGCCTTATACAGCTAGTCGTTGCAAAAGGTTTAAAAATAATATAGCTCATAGAATTACACCATCCATAGCACAACACGAGAATCCGAATGAAATTTATGAAGCCCTTTTTGATGTTGTGCAAAAAGAGTATCAATCTGCTTTCAAGACCAAAACCATTAACATTAATGGCTCCTCAGCTGGCTTTAATCAATGGGCTACTCCGGGTATTTACAAAAGTAGAGCGAGACTATACGAATTATATGGATTGAAAAAATACAGGTTTGATACTCCTTTCCTAGAGTATGTCAAAAACTATTCAAAATTATTTAAAAAGATTAGTGCTTTTGCAAAATCGAAATTTTTAAGTGACACAATTAAAAATTCTAACAGTAAAGTTAAAACCACTTGGAAAATAATTAATAATGAAACGGGCAAGTCTGTTAAACAAGACAATCAACTTGAGATTTTGGTCGACGACAAATTAATTATTACAGAAGCTGAAGTAGCGGAGGCATTTAATGAGTTTTTTGCCAACATACCTGTAACTACGACTCGCTCCTTAGATTCATCCCCGTCTAAAGCAGAATACCTTTTGCATAGTAGTGTGCCTAAATGTAGTGACCTATTCAGTTTCGAACATGTAACGCCTCGTGACGTAGTTAATGTTTTTAACACACTGAAGTCTAAAAACACTGGTGATTTCTGGGGCATTTCCATTAAACTTTTAAGTAATATTATAGAAATTGTAGCCCCCTATCTAGCTGTCACTTTTAATAAATGTGTTGATTCAGGAACTTTTCCTGACCTCATGAAGAGTAGTAAAGTAATACCATTATTTAAATCAGGTAATAAAAATGACATTCGTAATTTCAGGCCTATTTCTATCTTACCTGCATTTAGCAAAATATTTGAAAAGTTAATACTCAAGCAGTTGCTAAAACATTTTAATTTAAATAGCCTCCTTCATAATGAGCAATATGGCTTTACAAAAGGTCGTTCGACTACTGATGCGGGTGTTGCTCTGTTGAAACACATATTTAACGCATGGGAGAACTCGCAAAATGCTATTGGAGTTTTTTGTGATCTCTCAAAAGCCTTTGATTGCGTGCACCATGAGACGCTTTTGTGTAAACTTCGTTATTACGGTGTCCATAACGATGCTCTAAACGTAATAAATTCTTATTTGCAAAATAGGGTTCAATGTGTAGAAATTAATGGTAAAAAATCTTCCGGGCTGCCAGTTCAGTTAGGTGTGCCTCAAGGCTCAATACTCGGCCCATTCTTGTTTTTAGTATATATTAATGACTTACCGTTCTATTTAAAGGGTATTTGTGATGTTGTACTGTTTGCAGATGATACTTCTCTTATTTTTAAAGTAGATAGGAATAGACAAGACTTTGACGACGTAAACAGTGCACTCTCAATGGTTACGGATTGGTTTACGGCAAATAACCTTGTTCTCAATGCCAAAAAAACGAAATGTGTAAAGTTCGCCTTACCGAATGTTAGAAATCTAGGTCCCAATATCGTCTTAGATAAAGAGGTGCTTGAAACCGTAGACACGGCAGTATTTCTGGGCATAACAGTAGATGCCAAACTTCAGTGGGGATCACACATATCAACACTAGCAGGGAGGCTCAGTTCAGCCGCCTACGCCGTCAGAAAAGTAAGACAATACACTGACGTCGATACAGCTCGATTAGTATACTTTAGTTATTTTCACAGCGTTATGTCCTACGGTATTCTGCTGTGGGGCAAAGCCGCTGATATTCAAAATATTTTTGTCCTTCAAAAACGTGCTGTTCGTGCAATTTACCAGTTAGGTGGCAGATTTTCCTTGAGGGACTTTTTTAAAGATATTGGTATTCTCACAGTGGCATCACAATTCATATTAGCTAACATCTTATTTATTAGGCAACATATACACTTGTACACTAAAAACAGTGATATTCATACCGTTAACACTAGAAACAAGGACAAACTACGTGCTCCCTTTCACCGGCTTCATAAGGTTCATAACTCATTTGTTGGGCTTGGTATAACTTTTTATAACAAGCTTCCCACTTCTTTGCTAGATTTGCCTTTTGATGCGTTTAAAGTTCAAGTAAAATCCATCCTTTGTTTAAAGGCTTACTATTCCATTAACGACTATCTAAATGACAAGAATAGTTGGTCGCTGTGATTAACACAAGACAATGTTTATGTTCTTTCTCCAGAATTAGCGTACCTAGTGACAGGTTATATGGGTTCATATATTTATTTAGTTAAATACTTTTTTTTTTTTTAAATTTTATTGACCAAGTGTTTTTTATCATCTATCTAATAAGTCATTAGTTATTGACATATAGAGCCCTTTATACCAGGAAACTTTTATTTTAGGTAATATGCGAGATTGTTTATTACTTTGCCTATGTATGTATAGAATCAAGTCCATCCGACTAAACAGACAGCTGTGCTGCTGGGGAGTTTGTTGCGCCACTTCTTCTTCCCAGCTAAAGCACTAGGAAGTGTCGAAGGGTGGGCGTTTTTGGGGGACTGTCTTATGTATTTTGACGTTCGAAAAGTGCTGATTCTCAGCCTAATTTGAATAAATGACTTTTGATTTTGATTTTGATTTGAGAGAATGTTGTAGGCCTTCCAGACTAGATTTGTAGACGATTTTCTATTCTGCATTTTCATTCCTATAAGTACCTGGTATCCGTCTCACAGAGAGGAGGCCTGTGTCCCAGCAGTGGGAACATTATAGGCTGATGATGATGATGATGAAGTACCTGGTACTTATTGACAGGCCTGCACTGTCCTCCTATACCTTATCACAGTAATTTGAAAAAAAATTTAAAGCCAATTATTTTTTAAAAGAGTAACCGTGGAGTTTCTTGTCGGTTCTTCTCCATAGGAAGCGACAAATTGGAACCGTGCACCTTGCTTCTGACGTTTCATAAGTGCCCATGCAGGTTTATGTGAAATAAAATATTTTGATTTTGTTTTTTTAATGGAAAACATTTATCTCCAAGTGAGTAGATAAGTGTGCTTGTAGTAATAACAATTTTATGTCTCTGTTTTCTTTTTCTATTGCCTCTGTAATTACTGAAGGTTGGCCATCGTTTCTGAATATTCATCCTTGTCCTTTGCCAGGTGGAACAGCACCACTCGCGCAACAGCACCTTTGCGAAGAATTGGTCTTCTCCGGAACAGACGCGTAAAGACACCCTTGTTCTTGAATTATGTAAAGTGACAATAGGAGATATTAAAACCAACCAGAACAATTGATTAATTCAATAAACTCAAATTAATAAACAATGAAAGTAGTTTTACCTACGCCACAAAATTCCATCAGTATAAATAAATGTCAAAAACACAAATGAACATGTAATCAAACCTGTTAATCCGACAATCTGCAAAATCAATACGTTGTATCAAAAGTACCTATGAACGGGGTGCACTTTCCCAAATTTATGGACCAGGGGTGAGTCCCCATAAAGTTCACATGTGCAATAACGAGTCGGCCAGTTTAAACCGCCGATATTGCTCCTATGAAATATTGATGGTTTCACAACGAAGGTACACCATTATCATGTCAACTAACGTACTGGTTTGGGATTTATTTTTATGTCTCCATTCAGGGTCGTGATTGGATAGTGCGTTTGTCTAGTTCTGAATACAGTTTTAAATTTTAGTGAATAGGTAACATAGAAGGCTGGTTGATATGTTTAAAATAGGTTTCTTCTGTGGTATCTTCGAATAAGTTAGTTCAATGTTGTTTAAATTGCTGGCTTGAGAGTATTTCTTTTTCTTAGGACACATTGGGAGCTATAAGAATGAGCAGCACTACGTTTTGTATTTTTTCCATGAATGGAAAATATGATGGAAATCACACTAGTCTTTCAGATTTTCTTTTGTTTTTAATCATATTCCTTCATTTTTGCGTTTTAAAATACATATAAATAAACCATTTGCATAGCTCAAGATTATTTACTACCCAATGCCTAGTGCTTCTATTATTAATGTATTTTTAACAACAAACTTACAAGCTTCATTTATACAAGTTATATTATGTTATTATTCAAAATGAGTTAGTACCCTAAACAAGTTAGCGTGTTTGGTGCGAATACATGTTTCATGCGAAGTAGCTGGGGTGATACAGGTTTCAAATGCCAATACTGCTCTGCCTGAATGAAATATAGAAGCATGCGCGCATAGATTCGAGTGTCGCAGACGCGGCACGACGTATGTTCAACTTACGTGTGCAAGAATTGATACTTAAAACTTTGTCGTTTGTTTTGTGAGCAGTTTTTTTTTGTATAATGAATATCTGTAAGCTCAAGTTATGAAGTCCGTGTGGATCAGATTTAGGCACCTAGTCCATCTAAGCAATTATGCTGAACTAGCTTTTGCCAGGAGTTTCGCCCGCGCGGAGCCTTCGTCCCCTATTTAACTCCCTTAGGGGTTGATTTTCGAAAAATCCTTCCTTATTCCTTGTTTACATTATAAAGAGAACCTCTGTGCGAAATTTCAGTTTTCTAGGTCCAACGGTTTAGGCTGAGCGTTGATGAGTCAGTCAGTCAGTCAGTGAGAACTTTTCTTTTTATTGATATTGATATATAGATAGCTTGCTCGACCGCGGTTCGATGGTAGCTCGATCAAAACTTCTTCTTTTTCAATCTTTTCAGACCCTTGTGTGTTTTTGGTAATAAAACGAGCAATTTTCACTCTATGTATCAGTCATCAGATTTCAATTTCATAACAGGAAGCAACATCTGCGTGGTTGACATAAATATTTGACATTTACAAAATACCGAATGCCAAAATCAAAGATGCACGTGCTACGGTACTACGTTGGTTGGTAAACAACGTATTTATAATTAAACCTATTTCAAACGTACTGTCTACGTAAACTAACAATGCACGAATAATATAATCTTTGGCATCCATAACTGGATTAGCGTCCGCCGCGCGTATCGGCGTAATATATTATCGTTTCGATTGAGTTTTGGTGTATCATTCGGAATTCCAACTTGGAAATGATTCGCAGATTCCCCCTCGCCGCGGGTGACATACGCATCTTTGGAACTTTTGTGGCTGTTCACTTGACGATATTAGGGTAATAGGGTTCAATAGAGTGAATGAAAAGTGGTTAAGATCGGTGTTAGAGTATTTTCGAAAACAAAATAGGAAATATACGCCTCTGGTTGCAACTCTAAAAATAGTGTTCAATAGTTTCTAGTTAGTTTTTATTTAAGAAAGTTAGGTGCACATTTTACATTATTTGCAGTATCTATGGAAGTGTTTCACTACATATTATAAAACGAAGTCCCCCGCCGCGTCTGTCTGTCTGTTCGCGACGAACATAAAACTACTGAACTGATTTTCATGCGGTTATCACCAATAGACGGAGTGATTCACGAGGAAGGTTTAAGTGTATAATTTGTCTGATTTTGTGTTAATTGGTTCACGCGGGCGTAGCCGCTGGTAAAAGCTAGTTTATTATATGATGCATTATTTTTTATATCTTTAAAAATATTTTAGAAGAGAAGAGAAGTTCAAACCAGACCAATATAAGCCTTGATTTATGAAAATCAAACCACTAGTCTGGAAAAGCTTCTTAAAGAATTGAATGATCTCATTTCAAACTTTTATCAAACGACGCAGCAGTTCTTCAAAGTCATTGTTATTTAACAGGTGCACAATAACACATAATGTGTGAATCCAATGCACGTGCGTGCGCGAATTCTGTGCACATGCCACGGAAATAGAAAACTAGCAGATGAATTCTATACGTTTTGGATTTATATATTCGTGTAACTAATGGTTTGTAGTATTATTTCATTCATAATTATCTACTAGTAAACATAGTTTGGCTATATCAGGCTTAGCACGAGAACGGAGTCGGAAGAGTAGACAAAAATGACGTTTCCGTATAGACAATTGACAGTTTTTCACCAAAAAATGTAGTTATGCGATTTCTATTCTACAGTAGAGTAGAAATAGAAAGCGTCATGCTAAGCCTGCTGGTTGCATAAGGGTTATTGATTTAATCACCACTGTTGTAACACGAAGTGGTGATTACAAAAGTTACGTCCCATCCTCTTACGTCATCGTTACGTTTTCAATTATTAGCCTTAGGTATGGAATTACTTTCCATTGCTTCTATTATAACCCTCAATACTGGAAAGGGTTGACCTTTTCCTTGCTTGAAAAATTCTGTTAGCATCTGAAATTTTCCACTGAAAAATACTGGCCTTCTGCGAGTCACCTCGTCGAAAGGTCATGTGACTGCGATCTTTTAATTACCACTCTTGGCAGACATATTTGTGGCTGCTGTAAGATGTTTCCTTCTCTATATAGTATTAGATGACTATTCGATATTATGATTTTCTTTGTTCACTGCTTGTTTCTACAAAGGTACCTACTTACTTACTCAGGATCGCTTTATGTGTACACGGCCAGATTTTATTCTGTTTCCTTAACATCTTTTCAGTTACTGATAGTTTGAAACACGTGCCTTGTAGTTTGTCTGCCCTTGCCCAACTTGTCTAAAACACCAACATTCCTATCTATTTACAAAACTTATCCATTATTCCCAATAAAACCACTACTTTATTTAAGTTCAATCAAAGTTTTATTAGTATTAAAAGATCCAAAGTGTTAGGTCTGGTTAAGTGTTCGTCTGGATGCAGAGACAACGATTTAAAGGGAACAGTTCGTCAATAAGTCTCGCCTCGGATCGGTCAGGGTTAGTAATTGACGGGGGTGGGTGTACCTACGTAGGGTTGACAGAGCGAAGAATGGAGACGGTTTTGTTTATGTGAAGGACAAATTGAAAAGACAAAAGTTATGATAGTTCTGTGGTCTCTTTAGAGCGTTCTTGTTGGTGTAAGTTTTAGAAAAACAAGATAAACATAGACTTATTAACAAAGGAACGCTAGCGCCGCTTTTGCTGTAAGAAGACCATTAAAATATTTCCATTTCTACTAGGTATTCATTCAGATGATGGAAAGTTATTAAAAATACTTTGTCTTGTTTACACCCATTATTTTCCAAAGCAACAAAGTGCAAATTCGAGTAATAAAAATAATTTACATATCGCGTGAAATGATTTACGCTGTCTCGTCGCGCTAACCCTGCGCTGTTAGGGCAGTTACAACGCCTTCCCCTAAAACATTGTCATCTGAATTTGTGCCCGAAGTAAATAAGAGTCCCGGGGAGTTCTTCGCTCTAATGGCGGTAGATTTATAGATTTTCCCTGGATCCCCGCCGCGCCAGGATTAAATTACGCCTGCCGTATTGGCCGGGCTAAATATTAGCACTTCTGTTTGTTCCGCGCTTTGGTTTCAACTGATTTGAATGGTCACTTTATCTGTGATTTTAGCTTACGGATTCCGAGAATTAAGTGAATTAATTGATCAATTAGTTGGGTGTTATTTTTCGCCTTAAACACGGGCCATCTTTAGAGATGGCCTCTAAAGATGGCCCGTGTTTAAGGCGAAAAATAATCACATTTTTCTTTAGAATTTTCCTTTATCTGTTTTATGTGAAAACTGCGCTACCCATTCATGCATTTACTACAGGATGTGGGCTGAGTACCAATGATTTAAGTAGCAGGTAATATGCAAGTCACGTTAGACATAAATATGCCGTAAGAGATATTAAAGAAAACAGTTTTCTTGTGTACTGTTTACAGGAAAATGGTAATTATTGTCATATTTACGATTTGTTTATACGATGGATCGTATCTACATACAAGAAACATTTTCATATCTAGCCATGTCTTCATAAAATATACGTCTCAATTGTCTTGTAGGAATTTGACCAGAAAATCCGACAATCCACAAACAAATACGACTACTTATTAATTTATTCAAAAAAGACTCATTATTATTAAATCTTTAAAATTTTTAAAACTGAAGTCTTGTTACTAATCTCTCCTGTTTTTTAGTAACAGTTTTCTTCGAGTTTGTCCCCTGCCCACTCTCCATCGAGTTAGGGGGCGGCTCGGTCTCAGCGGCCCTCTCCTTCTGATTTTTAAAATCGCAGACGGGTTAAGTCGCGAGAGCACGGCGTATAAAAGCTGCCCCCGTCCCTGCTTAGTAACCGTTGACTGTGCGTATCATATTTTGCTCTGTCTCTCCCTACAATTGTTCGTATTAAGTACTTCTTTTTAAATGCTTGAGCACGTTTAAAAAAATGGTTAGTTATGTTAGTGTCTGATTGAATTTACAAGTAGGTACCAACGATCGCTTTTCTGTGAAGAGTTAAGATACAGTATTCTCAAGTTTGGTAAGAACAAAATAAGGGTGAATAAAACAAACTAATATAACCTACTAAAAATCGAAATGTAAACTTTTACCATCGACCCTCTGTTTTTAAAACGCCAAAACACCCAATATTGTCTCCCCTTTTGAGTGTGCCGTCCAATTTACATACTGTTCTTGTACACAGCAATTGATATCAGCACACATTTCGTCGAAATGTAGGGACGTCAGATTTTCCTTATGCGTTTTCCACGAACGCCGAATATTGTGTTCTTGCGCAGTCTTTTGTTTCGAACGAAATCAAACAGTTGTGAATGGACACCTCTTCATTCAGCCTAAAAACCCTTCTAGGTCTCTTTTTCAATCTCCCATATCAACATTTACATTTTAAAAACGGCCCGTAACCACATTATGTGTGGAATGTGTTTAACTGCTAACCGATTGTTAGCAACTTTTTTGTTGTCATCAAAATCAGTAAAATATTTTTTAGTGGTCGTTATAATTATGTTTACGAGTTGCTCCACACGCCACCACATAAAAGTCCTTTGAGCGTGAGTTTTACTGTTTGCAGGTTTTGTTCAGTAGACTTTACGACTTGCTAAATTACGATGCGTTATAACAGCACTCTTTCTTTTTATCTTAATGATTATCAGTCACTATTTCTCTATAAAACAGTCAAGATGTCGTCAAGAATTTCAATTGATCTGGCACCGGTTGCCATGCCAATAGCTGCGTCAGAAGCCTGAAAGAGTATGTGAACTGGTTTAACCTTAGATTACAAACGGATCTGTCATTAGTTTGGTGGCTCTGGTCCAATATCATTCGACTCTAAAATAAAACGATTGAAAAAACTTATCTCATCACTTCATCGTGTCTTAAGAATTGTCAATTAATACCTGAAAGAAGAAACTGATAGGTCTTCCCATCATTGTCCCTCTCTCCTGCATCACGATCACATATAATGTTCCCACTGTTGGGACACAGAACTCTCTGTGAGAGGGAGTGTATCGTGATCTACCACGCGGGCCCAGTGCGGTTTGGCAGATGGCAATATCTTCGAATATTTGATTCTAGGACATGCTGGTTTCCTCACAGTGTTTCCTTCATATTTTGAGATCAGTGGTGATGAAATAAATGACACAAAGTAGAGCACCTGTCTGGGTTCTGGGTTCAAACCTACGACCTACAACTTGTAAGTGTAATATTTCTTACGTTGGTCTTAGACCTACACCCCCGCTACAGCCCTTCCAACAAAATGTATACAACTAATGCTGAGTATCTTACTTGATGTGGGATTGGTTGCGCAACCAATTATATTTTGCTATGTTGCTATGGTTGCTGCATACATTTTTTCGGCAGCGCAAACCATGGATGCATCAAATGTCTTCTAGTACAATATTAGTTACCTACAGTGTACAACAAAGCCTATTACTTCCATCTATTGGCCTCGCAATGACCGCCACCACAGTACACGGCCACGATACTGGTAACTACTGATTTATTAATGAAAATTATGTGGAAAAAAGCCCGACTCACTGACAGTAGTATGAGTGGCACCCATCAATACTGAGCGTCCTTGACAAAAGAGCTAGAATACTTACCTAGTATGAATCGATTCATGATACCACTGGACTTGAATTAATAATTCGATGTGCTTGTTTTATGGTGGGTTAAGTTCATCACTATTGTTTTATGTCACCATGTGGTGGCACAGTTTTATGTATGTTTTGTTTAGGTCTATTGTCACACAAAATTAGCGCTAGTCATTTCTTCATGTTTTTTTTTTGGCTCGATATGGTCTCCCAATTAAATTAACTTAATAAAAATAAAAATAAAACTGTAGGTCAGACTAAGGTCAATATTTTTGTTAGTCGTTGTCATCAGCCGAAAGACGTCCACAGCTGGACATGGGCCCCTTCCAAAAAATCGTCGCCATAACCGCACGCTTGGCTGGCGGATTGGCGAACGCAAGTATTATGGTAAAATGCATGGAGAACGCTGCTGCTGGCGTAAGAGGCGACTAAGGGACTTACTAGAGAATGGCTGCTGCCCATTCTCTAGTAAGTCCCTTAGTCGCCTCTTACGACACCCACGGGAAGAAATGGGATGATGCTATTCTTGACGTCCGGGACCACACTGAACATGTTTCTTAGTATTGTGGTCTAGCAACAATAGTGCTTACAGTACAGTACATTAACATTTAAAAAAAGTCCATATGATTGTCACCCTACCTACCAATATTTTTTTCTGCGATCGAATATTGGGCACCTCGAAGATTTTGCTTTTCGAATGATTGAAAAATTAATCGAAACATTGCTGTACACAATTATGTTGGTAATTTAATTATCTACAAGGAGGTATTTGGCAGATTGTGTGAATTTTTTAAATAAACTGCTCACTGTAGCTACCTATATACAGGGTAAGTTTTTATCCAGTGCGCAACCTGTAACCATGAATTCAGCTCATCATTCTAGACTCCCTACCGCAGAAATTTTTCGCTGGTTATAAAAATAAAAATCAGCTGTTTCATAGAAAAGTACAACAGCTACGCGGTCAAAATGTATGGAACAGCAGTTTTTTTTTTGTACAACCGGTGAAAAATTTCTGCACAAGGGGAATCTAGAATGATATGCTGAATTCATGGTTACAATTGAAACGCACTGGATAAAAACTTTTCCTGTGTAGGTACTCACCACAATTCAGTTGAAAAAAAAGTCTTCAAAATAGGTACTTTCTCTGGGACGTGTTGAAAAACCTCTTCTTCTCGTTATAAGCTTAGTTTAAATTAAATAAGCTTAAAGAAAATATTGTAGTAAATGTACCTAAAATATAATTTAATCTGCAGGTTTAAACGATTGATATAGGTAAGGTTTTTCTTTTATATTATAGCGCTGATAACTATTTTTACTATCAAGGCGCCTTATCTGAAAAAATATTAAGAGTTTAATCGATATGCAATAATACAGATAATATTATTGAATGTCCGATTGTGGATAGAAATCTAGTCCTTGACAATTTTACTTTCGTCAGATATTATGTACCTAGGTAAATACAGTATTTTTTACGCTGTTATAATCAATTACATTGTTACCTAATAACCACAATTCCTAAGTTGTAATTCGTAAAGTGTAACCTGACCCGGTTAACCCGTGTTAGAGAAGGCTTGATTGATTCTCCTCCTAGCTTAAAAGGTTAATTTATAATACTTAACAAATATTTTTCCTCTCAAACTATTTTAAACATTCCGTTGAACATCTTTGATTACTAAAGTTGGGGTCATAAATCAAAACAAGAGCATCGGTTCCCAATCTCTTGTTGCTATTACATGAAGGTACAGACACATTAATCATTTACAATTACGTTAAACGGCCCAAGGATCCAGTGGAGGAGACTCCGGCCGCATTGTGAATAGGTACTCAACTGACAGTGGACAAATAACAAAACTGGGTTAATCTTTTGCCACCCGCATCGGCTGGAGGTGGAGGATCACCCCTCGCTCCCTCTCGCTCACCCCACATCCAAACAGAAAGAGACAAAACAGCAACATCCACAGCCAAAAGGCTTTAGACCAACAAACTCTACGCCTCGCTTGACTCCTATTCACTAACAAACTAAGGTCCTTATTGGAATGCACCTTGAAATTTTTACCTTCGGAATTCAAAAAAGATTTATTCTATCAAAACAATCTGCACCCTGTATTACGTACAATTGAGTCGGTTTTTCGATAAGCACGAATAAATTCTAGATTTTTAGTATTATATTCATTTATTTGTTCCATCACGTCTGTGCTGAGAGATGAAAATGCCATGAAATTTTTGTCCCTCTTTTACTTAACAGATTGAATAGAGAGGGGACGATATTACATTAAGTCACTGTGGAGTGTACGTATTGCTACCATTTACTTTGTTTACTGAGAAGGTCTTAGCACTAGAATTTTCGTATGAATCTTAGTATTTTTTTGTTCACCTTCAGGAGTCCAGACGATTGTCGCTGCAATTGTAACGACTTTCAAACTTATTTTCATATTGAAATACACGATCGTACTTTTCATCTTAGATTACAATTTCGATAACGTTGCTCGTATTAAATCTTCTCTGCTATGTAGGGTAGGTTGCCACTGTTGCTACAGCTGATTTGCCTAATACGCTCATTAGAGGCGCACGATTATTGTATCATCTATTGAGTTACCTAATAGGTTACCATCAACCTACTGAAAAGTTCTTAGATTTCACACACTATGTAATCCACAGTGCTTGTAGTTATTTTGATGATGTCTTTAACAAGAAGTAGACAACCGAAGACAAAACAGCTTAGCCAAATACAAAATATCTGAATCACAGCTATATTTATATGAAAAAGGAAGAAAGTCTTTCACACAAGCCAGTATTCAGGTTTGATTTACCTCCCCATGAGAAATTAAAACAAAGACTCAAGCTTCTAACGATAGCGCTTAATTTTGTTTAGTTTTTTTTTTTTTTAACCGCTTTTTAACCCGTCTAGACCCTCTAAATTACGCCGAGACGAAACCGATTCGAACAATAAAAAGCTAAAATTCCACAAACGGTATAGGACGAGATGTATTGAAATATTATAATGTGCTTCAACCTATAATTTGATTAAATTCGAGGCGAAAAAGAAAAGGAGTTGAATCAAATCGCTCATTAGAATTCGGGTCAGTAATGATCGGATGCGCACCGCCAGTTTTGTTTGTTATATTAGCGTTCATAAAACGCTCAGGTATTTTATTAAGTGCTCGGAATACGTGGTCTTCATTTTAGCACTACCACATTTTATAATCGCCCAACTCAACTCTTAGGTAGCGTGATCTTCTTTTGTTTCAGCTTTCATACAAGTAGCGACCAAAAGATAAGGTCAAAGACATATTACGTGAAAAATTCACTGCTTCCTAACATTCCCCAGATTGATCACTAGCAAAATTAACCAGTTACCTCGTTATTAAACGCTTATACAACAATCACGATTATTGAATCGTCGCTACAAGTAGTTACGTATGGTGCAGCGCCCGCGCAGCTTACGTCGAAATTGTAAAATACAGCAAATATTTTACATAAGCATGCGGAACTGTTATTATTTTGGTACTCGTAACTGTTTGGAACTTTCTCAGTAATGTGCTAGAGAAGAAAAAAGATATTTCTATTATCTTCTAGAACATTGTTGTGGAAGTGCATTACGAAACGATGTAGACTAAAGGTTCCACTTATGATATAAACTGCCGGTAGTTTTGATTTACTCAAAATAAGCTAAAATTGTGTAGTAGTATGATGAAGAGTGTGAGGTGGTGTAGTGGTGATCAAAGGATGTAGAGACATCACGCAAAAGTTTAAAACAATAACAACCAATAAACATTTGTTGATTTGTTTTGGGGAAATCAAACCAGGTCCTTGACCAACATTCATGCTTGTAGCAAGAAATTGGCAACAGTAACATCTCGATGATGATGTGATTGACGTACATTTCAGAAGTATAGATACAAATTCATACAATACCCACGACACATACCTACATATCTTTCCACATTTTACACTAGAAACAAGGCACTGCACAACAATTAGTCCAAAATGTGTCCGAACAACAATGGTAGGAACGTTTACAGATCCGGACAAGCCAAAACGTATTGAATATGTTGGTATTTACGCCTTGCATGTGGGTATCCATGCGCGTATCACGCCCAAGTATTATATGCAGTGCAACGGTATCATTGGTACGGTGTACGGCAAAAGCAATTTCGAGCGGAGACTATTGGCAACTGGCCAGTAGAAATAAGCTTGCTACGACACCCGGAGAGCACCACTACATGCAGCCTGTGATCTAACCAACTTAATTTATATTTATACCTTCATGATTTCGTTGGTAACACCCCGACCGTCCCTTGCTCGTTGATGCGCCAGCCCGCGCCGCAGCTGAGCCAGTAGCTTTAAATTCCCCGTCTAATAATCATGAAAATAATACCTTGATCCAGCCTGTCCCTGATAGTACTAGCTGCCCCCCCCCCGCCAGCGACTCCCTGAGCCGAGGTTCGTACCCCACAGGGGGTGCCCTCAGTGCGCAGTCGTTTTAGGTTTAAGTAGGTTTACGCCCTGGCTGGAGGCTTTTAGATTCCTAAAAACCTTCACAGGAAAGTCCGGTTGAGCAGTCACGGCCTCTCAAGGTCAACTGCGAGATGCCATAAAAAAAAAAAAAAAAAAAAAAAAAAGTTGGTAACACTTTAGTTACTTATCTTCTTTGTTATGCCTTCTATCAAATTAAAGATTCGTAGTAACCGCTTTATAAAAGTTTGTCCTCTTCATTTATTTCTCGATTTTTTTAAATTCAATGTTACCAAGTGAATATTGACAAAACAAAGGTGTTTTATTAGTAGATAATACTATTAACGGTCATTTTTATTCAGTGTTGCTAATGCGTACGCGCATTCTTTGGCACCTGTTACTCCTGTCAGTAGGAATGTTATCTAAATTCCTAGTCATTAAGTCACCTTAAGTTAACTGAAGTACTTAACATGAGAGATTTATAACTACTTACCATATAATGGTTTTGATTAAAAGTTCCGTTGCTCTATCAAGCATTTTTATCAGCGTATATTACAGGTTGATAAAATTATAGGCCCTATAACGTTCCCACCGTTGGGACTCAGGCCTCTTTGCTTTGAGAAGGAGTTGGCCATAATTCACAACGTCGGCCCAGTGCGGGTTGGTGCATATGCGCTCTGTATGAGTTTGTATTATTAAAATTGATTAAAAATAACACACACTATTTGCCTTAAGTATCTGTGCACCTAAAAAACTTGTGACGTTGTTCCCCAAAAGCATGTGAGGGAGAGGGGTGGTAGCAATTTAAACCAAAGTAACCTGGCGAAAAGCCAGCCATCCAACGGGTCTTAGGTTACGACAATGCTAGGCATCGCAGATAAGTGTTCCAACTATATCATCTCTTACTTAAACATCCGTTTCACTTTGATCTTTGATGATATTCGTCTTTTTGTAAGTCAGAGTTTCCAGTTTATGCTTGAAAGATATATTCTATGAAATATGCGTTAACAATTTCAATTCTGATGCTAGTAATATCTGCATTTTCCTTCGAGTTTTGTTTCATTGTCTCCGCTATTGCTTTTATTTAAAAATCCTTTGCCAAAACTACTCTCAATTCAGTACGTTTCTTACAATTCACAAAAGAGTCTACGAACAGTTTATTTATTAACAGACTGAGCGGAACAATGTACCTTGCTATTACTTCCATATTGGTGTTCATTGGGATCGATGATCCTAATCGTGAAAAAAAAACCTTGCAACTACTGACCGAAATTAAGACTCCTAATGCATGCAACGGGAGCAAAGAGTTTTGGTACAGCAGCGGCAAAATCAATTTGAGGCCGGAGTATTGGCGAGTGGCCAGGCGGCGTCCGCTGTCCGACAACCGCAAACCTGCATATTATACGTAATACCTACACTACGTACATCAATCACGAAACGTTTAGAGTGCATCTATTTTGATTTATACAGGTGAATCCTTTATAAAGTCCTAATGTGTTGCGGTTGCGCCCAACAGCGCGAGTGACTGTGTGATCTCTCTTTGTTGGTTTGGGCAAAAGATTCAAAAACCTTACATATAAGTTGGAAATAAACAGTCATACCTAGATAAAAACGGGTGGGGACCCCCTTCAGGAACTATGTTCCTTACGCTTTTCAACTTCGAATGTATCGTCGTTTACTCTCTTTAACACACTCAAATTTATTTTTGACCTCACTATCGGTTTCACAACCCTCAAAAACCATGAAAACGACACTCACGATGAAACATTTGCTAAGCCGCCTTTTTTACCCCAGGCAGGCGCTTTCCTTTGCGTTAATTATTTAATCATCATTACTCTCAAAATGGTGAAGGAAAACATCGAGAGGAAACCAGCATGTCCTAGAACCAAGAATTTGAAAGACATGGGTGGGACATCTACCAACCTGCACTGGGCCCTGGATTACGGGTCCACGGTTGATTTTTGAGGATTTTTAGAATTTCATTTCTATCGCAAGCTGCATTAAAGATCTTCATTCCCAAAACAAACGAGACAAAAGGAGTATGTAAGGATCGGAGCAGATAGCGTCATGTAGTTTCTGCCTACATGAAAAGAAGGCGAGAGTTTATATACGTATGTGTAAACAGCCAGAGTAATCTTCACTCTGTTACTTGTCCCACAAAATCGTTTTGTTTCCAAACCCACAGTCGATTTTTTATCAATAACTAGAAGAACGAAATCAACTGTAAAAAGATGCTACAACGTTTCCACAGTAAAACAAAAATAGTAATAAAGTTATAAGAAACAGTTTCTAGAGTATTAAGTACGCTGCATCAACTTAATTTATTTTTTGGAATGTGGGAAAGTTACCTGTGAATCACGCCATTGAGCCACTAGCAAAGAAGCTCAAATAAAGAAAAAAACTGTCAGCTTACTAATGTGGTCTATGCGAACGAAGTTGCACACAAAAGCTAGTAATTAATAACGCAAGACAGACTTCCTCTTTGCACACAATAAACATTTATAAACCATGTTTGTCTCTCGTTACAAAATGGAGTGAAACTCGATATATTTAGTAGCCGTGACTAAATCGTGTCATTTTGGAGAAACTCAACAAGTACTTTTAAGAAGTACCTATGCTAATGCTTTAAAAACGTGGGAGAGTTATGATTAAAAGATTTTGTCATAAATAATTAAAGTTGTCCCACGATCTTAACTCAACTCAAACATCAAACAAAATTGAGGTAGCAAATTACATATTTAACTGATTCTAAGAAGATATTTGCAGCCACACCATAAAAACACGCGAAAACCCTGCAATAGCAAGTTTCTGGGCCAAAATCTAAAGGTAAAGCTAAAACTATTATAAAATAAGGTTTAATATAATGCAGTTAATATCAATTCTAATCCTAAAGAGGAATCTATTCAGTTAAGTGTTAATAAGCATGTTTACGATATAATTATTACATGATCTTGACACTATTGTCGTTTGATTTTATTAAATGTAAAGCCTCTTTATTGTTATGCAATCTTAATAAAATATATAAATAATAGATTATGACGTGTGTCATCCATCATACAATCATTACAGCTTGTCTTGACCTTAAGTTAAATGTTTTCTGTTTAAACAATCGACTTGAATGTACAGAAAGGAACAGCGTATAAGAAATATGTTCTTACGAGCGTTCGTTTCCTCTGTCCACAGAACTAAAAAGGTGACCTGGAAAATTTAAGACCCTTCCCTGGTAGAGTCTGAAGTGTCGCGATGACCGATGCGGTGATTGAAAAAACAGATCGGCCCGTGAACCCATCTTTCTTTGAATAATCTTATTAATACGTCAATCAAATATTGCTGAGCTTATAAATATGTTACTTACTTCTTACCGTCTCCCTTGATATGAGAAATATTTTCAACTTCGCCATAATTAAGTAAGGGTTGCCATTTTGTCTATTATGACCCCCTGCATCGTAATCTTAAACTTATATGTAACTTTCTTTCGACCCATTTTCTATTTATATCCTTTATTGTATGTTCTATACATGAACATGATACATTGCATTATTTTGTGTAAACTATATTATTTTTATTAAAGATTCAAGACTGTACTATTAGCAGAGTTTACTCTGATAGGGCTTTGTTTCTTGAAACCTCCTTTGAGCCTCACTCTTCTGTTTACTTCTGTTAGCCTTTGAAACGAAGTTCTTTAATGCAGCTTGCGGTAGGAGTGAAATTGTAGAAGCCGTTACTTAACGAAAAAGCGTTAGATAATTCAGTACAGAGTGTTTATGATTTTTGAGGGTGCTAAAGCCAATAGTAATATCAAAATGCGAATCCAGGATGGCCTGGTTACGGGATTTTATTTTTTCTATCATGGGTGTCGATTTCTTAATTTTCATGGTGGCTTCCCGTGTGGTACCGGACTTAAAGACTATTCTTTATGTCCGGCACCACACGGAACGCGAGAAAGATGTGAGATAGGATGGTACTATAACCAAAGACACCCACGGTAAAAGATGGGATGGTTATAGTACCATCCTATCTTTTACCGTGGGTGTCGTAAGAGGCGACAAAGGGACTTACTAGAGAATGGGCAGCAGCGTTCTCTATGCATTTTACCACCATACTGCGATCGCCAATCCAAGCGCCAAGCGTGGCGGTTATAGCAAACCCCCTCAAATTGGGGGAGCCCTATGTTTAACAGTGGACGTCTATCGGCTGAAATGATGATGATGATGATGATGATGATGAAGGCGACAGTGAGGTCTAAATGAAAATCCAAGATGGCGGCTGTGATAATTTTCAAATTTCTCGTCATGGTTGTCGATTTCTTAGTTTTCGTGGGAGCTGAAGGTGATAGTGAGGTCAAAATGAAAATCCAAGATGGCCGATGCAAAAATTTTGAAATCTTTTATCATGTGTGTCATTTTTAACGGTGCTAGAAGGCAACAGTGAGGTCGAAATTCCATCACTTTTGTTTTATATTAAATTCTAAGTAAACAATGAATACATTTTCTTTCTATTATTTTCTTTATGGTATGTTTTTTGATGTTGTTGCCTTGCTAACTTTATCTGGTTTCGTTTATTCAGGCGCTGAAATATGTATATTATTTTATCGAAACCGTTTCTTGATAAATCATCAGTAGTAGTACTTTTTAGATTCTAAGCGTACAAGTGTTCTGAGAGGTAATTTTTTAAATGAATTCGAGCGTACTTTCAGGGTTTTCGATGGATAACATAAATTATTATATTAAAACAATTTAACTTTAAACAACAATATTTCCATTAACTCCTCGAAGGCATTATTGGATGGAATTCGAGAAAACATAACACAATAAACGGAATAAAAATGATGCCAATTGAAAGAAGGCGAACGAATTTACATTCCCATAAGGCATGTTTGTCATTCATAAATAAATTCAGAATATTCGTGTTTGTGAGATATGCGTGCATGAATCTGCTTCTTCGGAAGCCATGGGCGAAGATTATCTAAAATGAAAGAATATACAATGATCAGTTTTATGGTAAACGTAATGACCCTTAAATTATTTTACGAATTCGAAATGTGGGAAAAAATTATCGCCATTTTAGGAATGTGAAGAATGTATTGTTTAAAAGCAAAAAAATCGGAATTCTTTTCCTGTGAAACTATTCCATGTTTATGAATTAAAATAAGAGGAGACTTGCTTTTACTTTTCCTTGTAAGTTAGTAACAAACACGTGTATTCACAAGTATTTCTTTCAGCTTGAAATAAAATTACCATTATCAAAATAATAATAGCATATTTGCTCCTTTAAAATACAAATATAAAATCCTGCTCGTCTTGTAGAACTTTATATAGAAGTGTTTGTGAAAGGGCTCATCCTGGGAAGTAAGTAAGTATTAAATAGGAAAACATTTTACCCAGTACGCAAATTGCCTATCCATGAATTAAGCGCTGAAATTAATCGGCGGTTATAAAAAAAAATCTGCTGTTTCATAGGAAAGTGCAATTAAAACCTACGCTGACAAAATGTACGGAGCAGCAATATTTTTTTCATATCCGGCGAAAAATTTCTACTTTAGAGGGTTTAGAATCATAATAATTATGCTGAATTCATGGTTACAGTCCTCAAAATTTAAAATTAATTTATTATCCTGTATGGATAGACCGTGTGTGTTGCCAGTGATGACCTATGGTACAAAAAAGTGGTTGCTCACAATGGGCCTTATCAGAAGGCTTAAAGTCACCCAAAGGGCAATGGAGACGGCTCTGCTCGGAGTTTCACTACGTGATTGAATCAGAAATGAAGAGATCCGCAGGAGAACCAAGGCAACCGACATAGCCCGAAGAATTGCCAAACTTAAGTGGCAGTGGGCAGGGCACATTGCTCGCTGGGCCGAAAGATTCTGGAGTGGCGACCGCGTACCGGAAGACGTAGAGTGGGAAGGCCTCCTACAAGGTGGACCGATGACCTTGTGAAGGCCGCGGGAATCCGCTGGATGTGGGAAGCACAAGACCGGTCGAAGTGGAGGAGCCTGGGGGAGATCTATGTCCAGCAGTGGACGTCTTTCGGCTAAATTATGATGATGATGATGGATAGACCTATCCAGTTCGACGTATAAAATTTCGACCACCAGACCGCCAAAATGCGTTGCTATGTCCTAGTTTGAAGTGCTGGTTTAAATCCAAGCAAATGTCTAAAATATCTTAGCTTTGCGTCTGAAATTTCAACGAATCTGCTATGCCTTTGGTTTTGCAGAAGTAAATAATATATAAGGTACTTTTGGGATTATTTAGATTAATTGGTGTTAAATCTCAGATGAGTGTGGAGTAGATCTACTAATAGTAATGTTAGATATATAATTGTAATAAAAAAGTGTCTTATGATCAATAAGTAGCTCTTAAGATAGATGAAAGCAAGCAATTTTTTCTCTCAGACAGGCAATGCTCTGTAAATGCTACTACTTATGTTAAAATAAGCATTCAATCGACTGATTGGTCGTGTCTTAGTTTTATTGTACTGTTTCAGTTTTCATCTAAGTAGTTATTTCTGAATTTTCTTAACGATAAGGTAAGGTGAAGTTATTATTTTGTGGAGTTTTAAATTATTTGTGGTTTATGCATTAGTACCTACTTTCGTTTTAATTTAGATTTTAAATATCATTCGTCTATATAAAAAACAATGTTATATTTAAAATTTTGACCGATTTTGTGAAAATATGGCTTTCTAATGTTGGAAAACCATAAGTGTCAAAATTACGAAGATTTTAATTATTTTAAACAAATAAAATGTTTATCAACAACTATGTAAAGTGTAGTAACATTGTAAATAACAGCTGTGTCCGAGTACCTACTTAAAGGTCTTATCGGTTGCTATCTGTAAGAATCTTAATGACTCATCTTCAATCTATGACACATATGGGTTCCGATTGATATGCTAAACATACCTGCGTATATTATTATCCTTATCCAAGCGAATAATAAATGTTAAAATGAACCCAACCTCGATGATGTTTAGTCATCTTTTATTACCTACAGCTTCAAATATATCCGTTTATTTAAAAACTCTTAAATAATTTCCTATGAGTCGTTACGTCACATGCCACGTGCGACGGTCAGAAAAAAATCTTACACGCGACCACTATCGCCGATAAAGGCGAATCGTTTTTCTCAATCGGTACTCCATCGATACTTTCTGCGCATTTATAACCCGATATACACCCAGAACATCGATTGAAATCGTTCCGGTACTTTACGACTTTATTTCTGGCGAGCATGTTTTCTTTGACTGCGTCAGTTAGGTTGGGACCGAAGCATTCGGCTTGTATCGGATAAATATTAATAAAGCGCGCCGGCCTCGTTTCTGGGAAGTTGGGAGGATCTTATTATAACCGCAATAGCACCTATAATTAGCAACATCCAAATTACTCGTGGCGTGTACGTGTTGCGCCAGATCGATGTTACGTGTGGCTACTCGATTCGGACCTAACGTTTTGTTTGCTGGATCGATTCTATATCCTTTGTCAGCCGTATTATTATGTAGGTACTTTAATCCGGCGATTTATATAAATCGGTCTTGAGTAACTAATCGTGGAAATCGACTGTATTAATTATCTTACTTCAAACAAACTATAATAACATAAACAAGCAGGGTGTCAGTAACATTGTCTTGGAATATTTCCCATTTTTTGTTTGTCGAAGCAGCTAGAGGCGTCTTATTTATTGTATTAGATTAATCACACACAGAAAGGGCAACGACTTTAACTGTTAAGTTTAGATAATTAAAACGAGAGATTATGATGGAAGAAGACAAAAATGATTGTAGATGGTTAATCCGAATTTGATTCTATGTCGATTTAAATGTTTGGTAAGTAAAACAAAAGAATGAGTCAGTAGATGCCAACGACCCGTTGCTCCAGGGTGATCTTTTGAAATTCCCGAATAATTGTCGACTCGTAAGGTGGCGACGAAAATAACGTGTGAGACGACAGTGTCGTTCCCCCGCGCTTTCTTGTAAATTAATTTTATTTATATATTGATGAATTGGCTTATTTGTTTGGTGTCTTAGAATTCCTCGGTCCTACATATTTATATTTGATTTCATTTGGATGTAGCCCAAGACAACTCTTTCGTATGAGTTTCGCAGTTTCGGTAAGGTGGCTAAGTATTTCTTTTATAAAATGAGTAGGCAGGTAACTAATTTGTTTATGTCCAATTTGTGTTTGTATATGGTTAATATACACCATCAAATGTATCAATATTCCTCTAGAGATTATTTTTGTATTAAGAAATCTAGTACCGCAATGAACAGTAACTTTGGGATCTGTTTTGGAAAGTAATTTAGTACACATTGAAGTTTATTGGATTAGAAATAACTTCTGTGTGTAAACCGAGAGTATTCAGCTGCGAAATTTAACTCTATTGCGCTTATTCTTTTACAATAGCCGAATCTGCATCTAGGTAGTATGTAGAACGAGGCGTTTTAGCAATAAATATGAAAGTATAATGTCGGGGGAGCATGATACCGCTTTGAATGCTAAACCCGTACTGAACTACAAACACAGGCCAATAAGGGGGGCAGGCGATGTGACGGGGCGGGAGGGGGTAGCACACACTCAACTAACCGTGGGAAAAGCCTGCGTATACGGTGTGAACTGTATAACAAAAAGCATTCATTTGTTATTTTGATGCGAATTCTTTCGCACTTATGTTCCAGAATCACGTGTATTTTTTATCAACCTATTCAAACACTTATAATCTAACTATCATCACAGTTGCCTAATTGTTTGTAAAAATGTAAACAATGTAAATTTAAACCACTAATTGGTTTATAATTCAACTTCTTTCATAAAATCAAATCAAATCACGAATATTGACCGTTCGTCTCGACTTGGATATTCATTTGGATAATGATATTCTTCGAATTACTCTGTGTTTATAACCATAATGCCTCGGATCGTAGTGTGTCCGAATCGAGGTTACACACAAACAAGCGTCAGACCACAGTATGCCTTCACGTGGCAACAACGAACACATCGTTACAGTGTAACCTGGCCAGATGATGCAGATCTTTCTAGAATCGTATATTTTCTCCGAGATGGCGTGAAAAGCGTAAGTTTGCGGGAGGGGCGGAGTTCTTGGGGAACTGGTCGATGAGGCGTGCGGCAGACGTCACTCCCACACATCCACAAGTCACGCACACACCGGGACGTGACCGTGGCATTCCATCGGTATCCACACATACACGTAGACAGCGTACCTTATTAAAACGAGACGCGAATCGACGACTTATCGGGCAATTAGTCGTGGCTCACGTCAAATATAACAGCGACGCGGAATCTTATTTGCTATACATTGACTACTGTCTCCAAAACTAAATTTCAACAGTTTCATTTCAGTAATGAATGTGTAGTGTTATGTTAGTAAAACAGACAATGTATAAGCGAAAGAAAAAAAAACAATAAAAACAAACAAATACGAATTTATTATTATCTAACAGCCTTAGTCATATTAACAATGTGACATAACAAATGTTAGTTTAGTATTAATCCGTGATTTGTATGCGTAGATCGTTGATGAAAACGTTAAGCGTCAATGTAAATCACGTTCATCGAAAGGTTTGTCAGTGTGGGTGGTTTGTTTGTGAGTGTGGTAGGCGCACGTTGGAGTCGGCACGCGCGAACAAGAGAGGAGAGCGATCATACTGCGCAAGTGCGCCTGATAACAACTCGCGTCGCGAATTATTCACGTGCTGTCAACTTATGAATTATTATTCTGTTAACAACACCGGCTTAATGTTAAAACGTCGTATGCTCCGTAATTAGACTTCTTGAGATTTTGATTTTGATTTTTAATTACAACGTTGATTCATTCGTTCCGTTTATCCTTTAGGACGAAAGAGTTCTGAGTATCAGTAACTAAAGTTTTTGTCTTGCCCGAAGTCAAATAAAAGTCAAAGATGCTGTGACAGAGCAATGACAGATTAAATGCCTCATCGAGTCACCGCCTACATATTCATAAAGTATTGTATCTTGTGTCTGTTAGATTTGGACATTTGCGCGGGAAAATAAACACGCGTTGTTCTAATCTCTCAAAGTTATTAAAGGAGTCCAAATTCCGACAGCATCATAGCTGTCATCTTACTGTTTGTTTAATAAAATTTAATAGCACGATTAACGGACATTAAATCAACAATATCTAATCAAACTCATAATCATGTCGTATTAATATTAATGAACAAAATAATTTAAGATAAATATTGAAAAACTTGACGTGGCTCTGAGTTCTTCTGACAAACGAGTCTATCCGTTAATAGAAACATAAAATTATGCATATTTGCTGTAGCGACACCTACTAGACGGCCCCCAATGGCGGCTAGAGGTATCAAAATAACAAATGGATAAAAAAAAACTGACAGATACTGACAAAAGTGTACAAATAAGCCATTGAAAGATATAAAATGACCCTGTAAGGCAGGACAGATACCTAAATTTAGTCCTAGTCCTATAATATGTGCGAATTATGGCAACACTTGACGCTCAGTTCGGCTTTGATAACATTGTTACAAATGGTATAAAAATAACGAGTTAGGTAAATAAATACGTAGGTATGCAAATATAATTATCGGTGTTTTTATGTGTGCTGTTTAGAAACTGCTTTGTTGCAAATTATAGAATTATGTAGCTTCAAGGATGACGAGTTTTGAACCTTGGCCTCTAACGCTTGACCGATACCTACTTTTTTTATTTGTATATTAAATTAGTAAATTATTTGAGGAAACCGGCATGTCCTAGAACTGAAAATTCGAAGACATGTGAAATCTACCAAACTGTAGGTGGATTTCGGCCCACTCCCTCTCTCTCGCAGAGAGGAGGCCTACGTCCTAATTATAGGCTGATTATGCTTAAGCCTATGCAAAAATTATGTAAGTAAGTTAAACGCAAATAATACTAGGTAATATTATTATCTACTATAGTAGATTTATTACCTATATTAAATGATTGCAATCATCGGGAGCAGTTTAATAAATACACATTTAATAAACTAGATAATGCAGTTCACTTTGATGAACAATTTATAAAAGTTAAACACGCTTGTTTATTGAAAGTCATATTATTTTTACATAACCCATTATGCCTTTCTTATTGTAGTAGTTTACACAGACATAATCTGAATACACAACAACAATATAGTATGTATTTAACAGACAATATGTATAATAAAAAAATATAAAAGGACAATACGCGCCCACAGACATTTACAAAGAAATCTTGAGAAAATAATAACAACGTCAAAAAACAGGCTGAAATATAATGTAGGTGTAATAAAGTAAAACATTTGTTAAAGCAACAAAATGTTAAGAGCAATAAATTGTTCGCTGAATAATCGATGACTTTATAATCCACTATAAATAACACTTTATTCAAATAGTTGCAAATATAACACATTAATTACTCTGACGTTAACAAGAAGTGATCAGCAACGGCTTAATTTCGTAACAACACGATCTTTTTAAATAATTTATGAGTTTATATTATTTTACTTGCTGTTTACGTTGAAAAAACATTTTCGCGCCATTTTCATATCGTTCAGTTTTATCATACTGCCACAACAGAATTTTAAATATCTGCTTAATGTTAGAAACAAATCATATTTAAAATGTACAGCCAAGTTATCTATATATGAATAAAATCTAAACTGGAAAAATGATTTAAAAGCTGAACATCAGCGACTACTAGCGCCATCTATTGAGCCGGATGTGAAAACCATGACGCCTTTCTTGAACAGTATACGTTTTCAGAATAGCAAAATTTGGATGTAAAGTGCTTTTATCAAATATTCTTTCTGAGAATTTGTTTAATTTACCCATATGATTTTCCTCAATATTTAGGTACCTAAACTAAGATAAAAAAAATGCGATAAAAAAATACGTTAATCATTACTATTTGATAATAATTATTTCCTTAACGGTATTAGGTATTTCTATAAATTACAAATTTTTGGTAGATAAGTATATTAACTTTTATAGCTGTCTGCTACTAGGATACAGTTACTAACAGTAAGTACCTACCTACCTATCTAAGTAGGTACATCTGTGTCAAGTTAACAATTGTTCAATCGAATAATTTAAGTCTCAGTCTACCTAGTTATGAGCACACGGTGGCGGTCTGCCCTGCTTGGGCGGAGCACCGCCGTGTCCTCGTGGAGGCGATCGGCGGCGGCGATCTCTCGCGTCCGGCCCTGGTCCAGGCCATGGTACGGAGCGAGAGGGCATGGGGAGCCGTCACCTCCTTCAGCGAAGCAGTGATGCTCGCGAAGAGGGAGGCGGCGCACGTGAGGGAGAGGCAGCATATGCGCCCTCGCGACCCCAGCCGCCGCAGGATACGGAGACGCCCTGGGCGTCGGGAATCCCAGGCCGATTTCCGGCCACCGTAGGCATGGGCTTGCGGACGGCGAGTAATGGGTAGCTCGCTGTCCGGTAAGGACCAAGCCCAAGTCGACGGCGCGTTGTGTTCCACGCGCGCCTCAAAGAGATGTCAGCACAAAAATGATGGGGCCCGCAAGGGCCGATGCCTGTCAGGGGTGCGGGTTCGTTTGAAAGAGATACCACAGCCCCTGGCATACGGGCTAATGAAGGAACACGGGTGGGTTTTAGTCAGTAAAAGTCTGACACGCCCTCCTGCTCCACCCAGAGCGGGAGAAGTTATTTGATGATTTCCCACCCAAAAAAAAAAAAAAAAAAAAGTCTACCTAGTTATAAAAATAGCACGTTTTTCCGTGAATTTCACGTTTTGTTACATCACGTTGTCGCCTTGATTATATGACCAAGTGGTGTGACGTAGTACTAAAGTTACATTGGCTTCGAATTCACTGAAACGCAAATTTTAAAAATCATTTTATCTTGAAAGATTATTTATTTTTACTTATATTATGTCCTTGAAGCATAATGATGCTAAAATAGCATCTATTTTCTTTCATTCACATACTTTGTCGATCTTCAGAGGTAAGTACCTAAGCAATACGAAAGTTCAAGGATTATTACACTGAGTTTAAAGTTTACGCTACTCTCCACTTGGGGCGTTGTCTGTTCGGAATGAATACCATAAAAACGCAGGCCCATTACAACAAAAGTTATGTAGCAATTTAATTTTACATAAGAAACTAGTAACACTTATAGTTGCTATAGCAATCGATTAATTTCCAAAAAACCTCCAAGTGGGCCACTTATTATTGAAAAATGCAACATTAATCTAGACTTTAGAGCAGCTTATTAATACTCGAAAAAAAGCTAGGTATATTAAGTATCAAATAAGAATCTAGATAAAATTATAATTACAAACACAACAATTTAAATAAACCAACACCGTAAATAAACAAAGCAGCTAATGTGTAATATTTATACGTGCATGAGATAGAAACTATTTTATTAGTACGGAACTCAACGGGCGAGATATAAAGTAGCCGGTAGACTTGGTAGGAAATATCCCAGTGTTTTGAATCTAGAATCTTCGCTGGCTGCGGAGAGCACGATAGGACATCGCTCGTAAACTCACAACGGAGACACAAACACAAATGACTTCGAAGGGCTTTGAGTCTAGTAGAGGCGACCGATGGCGCTTTTAGAGAGCTAGTTTCTGGCAGAAGTAAATTAGTTTTATCTCGTATATCTATGTTCACTTACCCACCGCGTCTATCGTCTTAGCTGTTTGGAGGCTGTCTTTTTACAAGCCCAGTGGTGACGGTGGGAACAAGCAGTAACTTTGTACAGACGCCAGCACATCAAGCTACCCGAAACTGTAAAATTTTCCCAATTGAATATGAACCTTAAACATATATGTAATTAACTTGAATATCTGTCAGAGAAATTTGACAGATTGGAGTAGCTTGATGTGCTGGCGTCTGTACATTAGCAATAGGTATATTATTATAACAAATCTACCATACGAGTTTTTGGCGGGATCGCGTTGGAGCATGTCGCACGAATTTTCATTTTCATGAAATTTCGTGAAATAGTGAATTAATTGGTAGTGAATTATTCAATTTAGTTACGTGTGAGTGCACAAGTGTAGTGAAGGTGAAAATAAGTGACTAACGTGGTCTTTTCGTGTTCCCCCTAAAAACCTCCAATGGTTGTTGTAAAGTTACTACCGCTTTACAATAACTTTGACTTAACTTAGACTTGACTGACTATGACTTTTTTGTAACTTCGTGCCTGTTATTGGGCTATTTACTTGGTTGAAAAGTAAAATTACTTGACACTCCTTGCGAAGACAAAACTCAAAAAAAATAATAAAAAAAAACAACTACCTTATCCTTATCAAAAGGTGCAAAACAAATCACAGGCTAAAAATCAACTTAAAAATCAAGATTTCTGAAACTCCTCTCCTTCATGATCAACAGACAAATTGGAAAATATTCCAATTGCCAACGGAAAAATAGCTGACATAATGAGGTAGGTATTGTACTTTTTGAAAACTCCAGAAAACATTTTTTTTAATAATATAGTGTTTTTAATTTAAGACCTTTCCCGCCGTTATTTAAATATTCCTAGGATATCTAACACAAAGCCTTCATAGGTCTGTGGTATTTTGTAGCACGTTTTGGTCACCTAGAGGTAGGCTCTGGCCGGTTCTCAGTTGTTGCACTAAATATATGTATATAGAAAGGCTTTCTGTCTGAATGTAATGTGTTCTACGGCCCGGTTTTCTAGACGGAGTTAAACTTAATCAACAGGTACTTACTTCTGTCAAATGATTGTGGAATACCGTAGTTCGCTGCTCGGTGAATTGGGGTTACTTTCGGAGAAAACTGTCTTACTTACTTGCGCTCCAGTATTTAAAGCCTATTTAGTTATTAGTACGTCGAAAATGTATGGCTAAACAGACGCTAATCATTACTTAACTTTAAGCAACGTTTATAAGTAAAAGGGTTATCCTTTTCGCATAACTTTAATCTGAGGACTAAAATGGGCGATTTTACAGCTTTTGTATAGACAATAATTAATGTTAAATTGCCATAAGTATTCTACAGATAACTTGTTTGACTCTTGATAAATCTGTTCGTTGTAATTAACGACAAGTTAATTAACTTACCCCATAAAAGACGCAATACTGAAATAAGTTTTATTTTTCAGATTGGTTAAAATCAGCCTGTTCGAAGGTTTATTATGGACTTACTAACTTGTTGTTACGACTTAGGTTAGCCTTGATTTTGTTTATGTGGACTCACTAAAGATCCCGGGACCATTAATAGCTTCCTTAACATTTCGAGATTTTCAATTTAATACGCTACAAACACACGAATAACAACTAATTTGACATCAGGCTTCTCTATAGCCCTCACATTATTGACTCAACTTTCAAGTACACAAATACCAGTAGCGTCTAAAATCAAAACGGGTTATTCAGTTAGTCGAAAGTCTGTGCAAGCCCTAAAAGTGTTAAAGGCCGATCAACTATCGATCGTTTTGATTCGCCATTGTTTCGGCATACGGGATCAGAACCAAATATCGGTCACCGGTCGACTACAATATGTAGCACCTATTGTTTATTTGACATTATTATTGTTTAACCACAGTCATTTTCAGCGAATAAGCTTTTATTATTACATATTTTATTTGGAATGAATTCAGGAATGTTTAATTGTCATTTACAGTGTTCTATTTTGGAAAAACTTCGTGACATTGTTTGGGTGTTAATTATTTTGTTTAATAAGTAAACATATTTGTCATTATAGTTTTGACACGAGAATTAACTTTTTTGCTGCGTAGTTTTCTCGAGATACGAGCTTCGCGCGTAAGTTCATGTTTCGACCAATCACAGCGAAGTAAAACTGCGCTAGTGCGCATGCCGCCAACGCGGCAACGTTCTAATACATTTAGCGCCTACTCACCTCGTCTCATTCGTACTACCTTGCCAACCACGTTGATGCACTAAAGCTTATCCTGCAAGGCGACATAGCAATTTATAATAAGACAAAATTAAGAAATATTAATGTTAATTTCAGTATTTATTATTGTCAATTAAGTTAGTAAATACCTAGTGTAAATAGTTGTTTGCGTTATATGTTTAGTGTATTAATAAAATAAAAATGTATGGGGACGGGGAGCCCCGCCAGAAATGAAGTTCCTTACGCTTTTTCTTCAACTCCTTATGTAACGTCATTTACTCTATTTAAAAAAACGTTATTTTAATCCAATTATTTAATTTTCGCAGCCGCAATTTTGCAATTTCATTTTGACATTACTATGGGCTTCATTGCTTACCTAATGAATATTTAAAAGACAACTTCGATTCTAGGGTGCCTCAAAAAAAAAATAGAATTCTAGGGTCTAGAAAGAATTTTACTGTCTTTTTTAGGTACTGAATTTGTGGGTATTTTAATCTTTACTTTATAATACTTCAGTTCTACGACAACTAGAGAATTAGGTACAAATAGTTTAGTTTTATGATAATACATGTTAGCTTATTATTTTATTATTCCCACTTTATCCATATATAATTATAATTTTAAATAATAGAATTAAAAAAATTAAAAACTGTAAAATTACTACATTTTATTTATTATTATTATTGCACTCCCAAAGATTCAAGTCTTGGTGATCAAAAAATCTTTTTTATTTTAAATGTCGTAGTAACATTAAACAATAATATAGATACTATTATATTATATTCATTGCTTCACAGCTCTCTTTCACATTGCTGGACACTTGCCATCCTTGTTATCATAATCATCACTGTACACCATCATCAAACCATACTACGACCATAGGTAATCTAAACTAACGACAGCTCCTTTCAAAGCTCAAGTAACTACACCTTTCAAACACAGGTCTTCGTCACTACTGGTTAATTTATTTAACGGAGTCGACATTAGATAAATGTCCATAACAGTTTCATCATTACGGAATCATTGGCCGGTGGGAACAATAAGGCCCATGGCACCACGCCCACAAGCTGGGAGATAAATTTCCTTCTTGTTTCTATGTCTCCTTTTTACATTGAAGCACTTTATACGCAGTAGGCTCTCGGTTAGATGGGGTTTGGTGCAAGTGATAAGCGAACATTTTATAATACAGCATGCCTTGTCATGGGTTGACCTTTAGTTGCTTTACGGACCAGTGGTGACATTTATAAGGGCACAGCCCGTAAAATAGCTTATCTTCAATTTGTTTTTATGAAATTCATAAGACTTAGGGTTTAAATAAACAAATACGAGTAACGAATTATATTTGTAAACTTCTTTCTGACTTTTGGAACAGAAACAGAAAATATTAAAATTTTCTCGTTAAAAAATATCACGAAGTTGCCTGAAACTTTCACGGATTTTCGATTTGTACTTTACATGCCAATGACTCAAAAGGATATTTTTTTATGATTATTTGTATTGTCAAGGCGAAATAATTTGTGGAGGAAATATTTTAAATTTCCTATACAATCACATTCTTTGACTAATGTAACTGGCCGATTTATGTTCTATTAAAAAAATAGTACGTCCGTAATAGTAAGCAGTTACGTGAAATATCAAGTAATTTTGAAACTTACATTGATGAAACAATTCGCGTCACTGAGGAGTAATTTATCCTTTCTTTTAATCTAATGAATAGGTTTGAAGAGAGTGAGTTAGTCTCCTACTATAATGATCAACGTAAAATAAATTGGCGCACAATGATAGCTGGTAATGTCCTCATACTACCCCATTTCAAATCCGCTATCTAATCGTGAGTTTGACCGATTAAAATATATCGATTTAGATTACAAATTATATCGAATATCTAAAGAGTTTCGTTTGGTAACCTCTATAAAGCTTCGGCCTAAATACTTCAAGCTATGCAAACTTAGGAAAAACAACCTATAATGTTCCACTGCTGGGACACAGACCTCCTCTCTGTGTGAGGGAGTGAGCCATAATCCACCACGCCGTCACAGTATGGTTTGGCGGCGTCACATGTCTTCGAATTTTCGGTTCTAGGACATGCCGGTTTCGTCACGATGTTTTCCTTCACCGTTTTGAGACTGCTCTGAAACACTCACGGCATTTTACTTTGTGTAAATTATTTCATCACCATTGCTGGTGGGTTTCGAACTCACGATCTTACACATCACGTAAGGCGCGGCCGTTACCACTGGGCAACCATTGCTTTCAACAAACTTACTGAGTAAGTATCAAAGCTTCTCAAACACGGCCGCTCCTCGCTCACAACTTAGACCTGTCTCTATGCTAGACATGCGTATGTCTATGCAGGACACAGTCAATGAACTGGCAGAGGTCAGGTGAAATTATCTCGTACGGTGCGTCTTACGCGACATGTGACTCACAATAGACGGATACAAGCTTTATCTCGCTTCTGATGCCCGAGAATTTGGTGACAACTCGCTTCAAGTTAAGGTAAGCTTTGGAAAGTTCCAGAAAGAATAGCTTGTAGTAGATTTTTAAATGGATAAAAAATCGAGGTCGGAAGGACGTGTTTACGGCTTCGATTATCGGAAAAGTTGAACCGAAAAGTTTGTAGAGTGGCTCGCGTTACGTTTCGTTATGTTAGAGTTGAATTTTTTTTCTACAGGATTAAAAAAACACAGAAATTTTTATTTTATTTTACTTGGGTACCCATCATTTGACCTTGTTTACAGCTAGTACTTATACATGACATAGCTACCAACTACATGCAGTATAGCATATTAGCACCTACTACCAATAACTACAATAAAATTTATCGTTTAATCTGCCGAATGAAGTGACACGAAAGTCATTAGGGTGCCCTTAGTCTCACATTGTATTTTGCATTCGTTAAGATTGCAATAAGTCGGTCCACGCCAAGACGTTCAATGACACTCGGTGAGGGGGAGGGCGCTGGAGGGGGTTAGAGGCTGCGACAGTGCAGCCGACATCTCGCCCGCTATCGCTCCGAGATCTGTCCACATGAGCTTTTGCGGAGCTGTTGGTAGTGTGACAAGTACCGTTTTAGTGTGACAAAACTGTGTACGAAAACTTTTCTGAATTTCTTTAAATAATTGTCAATCTGACACTTTTATATATTTTTTCAGATTTGCCTTTACTATTGCAAGCTTAAAATCAACTCAGACGATTTTTGTATATCGACAGTGGAAAGGTAAAAATAGCCAAAGCGCCAAAACCTGAAATCTCAAGAATGAATTTTAAAGTTGAATGATTTAGAAATCATTTACAATTCATATCCTTTGGCAATTTTACCTTTCCACTGCCGATATGAACTTTATCAACTTAGGTATTTTACAATGCTTTTCACTATATTGTTGTTAGGTTTTTTGTGTGTGACCGCTATCTAACCAGATGATAAGTGGCGATGCGGTTGACAATGAATCACTCTTGAGTAGTGTGTATTTATTCATTTAGGTATAATGCATAATTATGGAAAATTTGACCGGAATATTTCCATAGAGATGTTTCCATGTAAAATACTGGTAAACATCCGGTTAGACTGGAAGCTAATCCCAACATAGTTGGGAAAAGGCTAGGCAGATGTTGATGATGACAATATTACGCATCGTAAGTACTCACATTAGAAGATCTTAAGGGTTAGTTTACTCTATATTAGATATAATTTAATAGGCGCACAGCGAGGCGCGGAGTCTGCGTCGATAGCCGATGCGATTCGACCGCCCGCCTCATACGCGCTGCTCCTTACACACGTTTGTATATTACGAAGATAACCTCCAAGGATTAGCTGGAATACTTAGAAACTCTACAGAGTATTGAACCGCTAAAACTTAGAACTGACTTAATAAACAGTCTGAGGGATGAATCTCAGAAAAGCTATCAATGTGAAAACGTTTTCTCAATTTCATGATGATAATCCGTAGAATGAATGATTGTGTGAATGATGATATGGTTAGAAAGGGTGTGACTACCGAGATGACGACTAATAGAGACGTCCCCCCGAGTGGGTTCCCGCATTGTCGTTGCGGGGTCCTCAGTAGCCGTGATCCCCCAGCCACGGTGAAGCGAAGAGGAACCCAAAGGTGGGGCCGCTCGTCAGGGCTTTTGCCTCAAGTCGACGACGTAGCGGCCAAAATGGGTAGGTTGCGGTGAGGTGCATCGTAACTGAGGTGGGCTGCGATGTCGAATGGGAGGCATCGCGGCTGAGGGTTACAGGCTGCGGCGGAGGAGGAGTGCTGGTACTTTTGAGTAGCGCTCTTCCCTTCAGTGGCCTGGACGGGGCCGCCACCATTTGATGGCGGACACGATGGGGCCGCATGGGAAGAGGAGTGCCGGTATAGCGTTGGCCGCTGTCCCTATCCCCTGCGGCCGAAACGTGGTAGGCGGCGGCGCCACTGTGTTGACCCGTCGCAGGGTGACCGAGGGGTCCGCAAGGGCCGATGCCTGCCAGGGGTTCGGGTTGTTCGAAAGAGATACCGTCACCCCTGGCACACGGGCAACTGAGGGAACACGGGTGGGTTTTAGTCAGTAAAAGTCTGACACGCCCTCTTGCGCCACCCAGAGCGTCATTTAATGATTTCCCAACCAAAAAAAAAAAAACATTGAGACGTGTTGAAGAAAAATATATTTTGCGAAAACCCCAACTTAAATGTCAGGAAAATGATGATGTGACCTTATAATGAAAACGTATGTATGATTTCAGATGAAATTGATATGTCAACAGAGGCCTTAGTGCGAGTTTCATTTAGGCATCTCGATCAAACGCTTCGAGCGCGTTTGGCACACTAGGGCCACAGAACATTTTTAAAGTGATAACTTCTTTAGGCGCGTTGGGCTTTTTTTGAGATGGGGAAAAACAATTGAACTCGCGACATTGTTACTGTTACCGTTACCGACACCGACACCTCTGTTTATAAGTATTTACAATCAGTATTTTTTTGAGATGGGAAAAAAAAATCACCCCCGACACATCCATAGGATGCAGACCCTCCAAAACCGTTTCCTCCGCCAAGCCACAGGCTCCCCATGGTTCGTTCGGAACGAGATCCTCCATCTCGATCTGAAAATGCCCACTATTGCTCAATTTCTGAAACGCAACTCGAAGCGTTTCTACGATAAAGCCGAGTTACATCGCAATCCCTTGATTGTGAAGGCCGCTAGTTATGTCCCCAGTAGAATCAGTAGTATTCGCCGGCCGAAACATGTCCTCTCCGACCCAGATGACCCCATCACTGTTCTCCAGGAAAAGAATAGGGCCACCAGTACAGTACACAAATACAAACGACGACCGTCCTACCGACCTCGCCGCCGAGGTCCTCGCGCCCCGCGAAGACTCCCGAGTAGCGATCAGACCCCCGACCGTCCCTTGCTCGTTGATGCGCCAGCCCGCGCCGCAGCTGAGCCAGTAGCTTTAAATTCCCCGTATAATAATCATGAAAATAATATCTTGATCCAGCCTGTCCCCAGTAGTACTAACTGCCCCCCCCCCCCCCCCCCGCCAGCGACTCCCTGAGCCGAGGTTCGTACCCCACAGGGGGTGCCCTCAGTGCGCAGTAGTTTTGGGTTTAAGTAGGTTTTACGCCCTGGCTGGAGGCTTTTAGAGTTCTAAAAACCTTCACAAGAAAGTCCGGTTGAGCAGTCACGGCCTCTCAAGGTCAACTGCGAGATGACATTATCAAAAAAAAAAAAAAGAGATGGGAAAAAACAATTGAACTCGCGAATATGATGAGGTAGCTAAAATTATAGCAAAGGTAAGAAATAGTAGATTAATATGTACTTTTTTTAAATATATGTATGACAGACATTGGAGATTTGGTCCCTTCATTTTGACGCTCACTATCGTTCTCTCCAGGTAATATCTTCCAGGAATGTAATCCAGTTATTGGTCCTGTAGAGTAGGTCTTAGGATATTATAATGAATGACTTGTTGATCTATCCCGTCCTAAGTCAAAGAAAACCATTTGCGAATGGAACGATCCTAATACCGACTCTTACTTTATTGTCGGTGATTTTAACCTACCTTATATTGACTGGTTGGACCGTGGGAATCATGCAACCGCACAAGTTTCGAACACAATCGGACGAATACTATTGAATTTCATTAATGTAATTGGTGGCTCACAATTCAATATTACTAAAAACAAACTAGGTCGAATACTAGACTTGTTTATCTCAAATGTTGACTGCCAGTCCGTATCATGCAATGCTCTGCTTGACCCCGATGGTCATCATCCAGTTTTTTCTGTATTGACTTGTCTGGATACGCATTACACTCCGCTAAAATGTCGCTTGGTCCGTAGATATAACTTTCATAAAGCCAATTACGATGGTATAAATCTTGACCTCAGTAAAATTAACTGGAACTTGGTACTATCTCACCATGACTCTGATCAAGCTGTTAACGTCTTTTATGAGATTTTATACGGTATTATTAAATCACATGTTCCACTGACTAGAGTAAGAAACTCAAGTTTTCCTGTCTGGTTTACACCCAGTCTCATAAGAATCTTTCACACAAAAGAACGGGCTTGGATAAGATGGAAGAAGTACAAAAATCAATCTGACTACTTTAAGTTTTCTAACTATCGCAAGCTTTTCCAGGGAGAATTATTTAAATGTTATCGGAAGTACATTGATTCGGTCGAAGACAGCATTCCTAAGAATATAAAGCATTTCTGGTCCTACATCTCATCTAAAAAAGGAAAAGCTAATTACCCGGCTAGTATGTATTTTAGAAATGTTTCTTCAGATGACCCCACAGACATTTGCAATCTATTTTCATGTTTCTTTTCTTCTGTTTACGAACCCTCTACTTTGGATCCTGTTAAATGGCAACCATCTGGTTGCTGTGCAAATACCTCTTCTTGCATTTCCGAAATCTGTCTATCCGCAGAAGCTGTGCTCAGAGCTTTAAAATCATTAGATGCCTCTAAAGGGGCCGGACCTGACGGCTTACCACCCAGCTTTTTCATAAGAACGCGTGATAGCCTGTGCACTGCATTACATATAATTTTTAATAAATGTTTGCGTACAGGTGTTTTTCCTGCAATTTGGAAACGTGCGTTTATAACCCCTGTTTATAAGACCGGTGACAAGAATAACGTAGAGAATTATCGCCCCATCTCTATTCTCTCTACGTTGTCTAAGGTTTTTGAGAGTCTTGTGCATGGCGCCGTGTACCCCCACATTCATCAGCTTATTCTACCCGAGCAACACGGTTTCGTCAAACGTCGTTCAACCGCAACTAATCTGTTAGTATTTACCAACTACTTATTTGAACAATTAGATCAAAAAGTTCAAGTGGACGCTGTGTACACGGACTTTCAGAAGGCTTTTGATAAGGTGGATCATAAACTGCTTTTAGAAAAAATAGCTTTCAACGGAATACGTGGTAATTTGCTTAGATGGTTTGTTTCATACATTAATAACAGGACCCAAAAAATAGTTGTTAATGGTTACGAATCAGACTCTATAGTTGTTACATCTGGCGTACCACAGGGATCCATTTTGGGCCCTCTTCTTTTCATTATTTTTATTAATGATATTAAACAATGTTTTATCAACTCAAAGTTTTTAATGTATGCGGATGATATAAAAATTTACAGATCTTGCAAGAATATACAAGACTGTCTTCTTCTTCAGATGGACCTAGATAGATTATATACATATTGCAACAATAATAAGCTCTTTCTCAGTCTACCCAAATGTCATGCCATCTCGTTTACGAAAAAGAGAAATAAAATCAATTTTAAGTATTCATTTAATAACGAACTCATAAATGAAGTTGGTTTTGTACGTGACTTGGGTATCACACTGGATGCCAGTATGCACTTAGACAAACACGTAGACAATATAGTAAACAAGGCGTTTCAGATGTATGGTTTCGTCATGAGATCGTCACGTGACTTTGTGCGGCCCTCTACGTTCTTACTGCTTTATAAGACTTTAGTGCGATCCCAGTTAGAATACGCCGCCCCAATCTGGAACCCCTTCTATGACAAATACGGCATTAGAATTGAAAGGGTACAGAAGAAGTTCTTACGATCTATGAACTATAAGTGCGCCCAATCAAAGGTTCCTTACGTGCAGCTTCTGAAGCGATATGGAGTTCTGGATTTGGGATCCAGACGGCTGTTACTTGATGCTATGACACTGCATGGCATATGCAATAACAAATTTGACTGTATTGACCTTACAAACAAATTGTGTTACAAGGTACCCAGAAGTGTCATTCGAAGGGGCGCGCGCGTACCACAACTGTTCCATACAGACATATGCAGGACTAACGCTGGGGAACGTGTACCACTTCGTCGCCTTGTTGATTCTTACAACAGGCATTTTATAAAACTAGACATATTTTGTCTATCTAAGCAATTATTTAAGAAAATGGCTCTGGATATTTTGTATAGCGAGTAATTGAACTAAATTTAAGCTAAGTTATACAGCAATTCTGTAGCAGCGGCTGTTGTTTTATTTTCTTTTTTTTAATCACTTGTCTTCAGCACTTCTTTTAACCTTTAGTTAAACCGTGGACAATGGTGTGGGTTACATGTTTGTTAAATCTTAGTTTAGATAATTTCTCTGTATTTTGTAGCATGTAACTGTTTTTTGTCCCTAATAAATAAATAAACTCTACTGGAACTCCCTTGCAAACCCTATTCCAAAAATCACAAAAACAAAAAAAGAAATTGGAGGTTGAGTCGCTTATGCAGTTTCATAGTACAGGTGTACATACATTGTATGTGACGGAGGACTATAGAATGTCTATAAAAACAATGTTTAGAGCGGCTTTTACATTAGTAAGTTCAAACAGATTTTGGTTAGATTTTACACGAAGGGGTTAACACTACTATAGTAGGTATATCATGCTGAAAAGCATCTTCTAAAATAGGTAATCATTTTAATGGTAAAGTCCATGTAACGTACTTAATTGGTTAAGGATTAATTCTGTTTTGTTAAAATTCCTAAAAATCGTTTTTTTTTGTAATATGTAAAAGATAAAAATGTTTATTGTCGGTTATACTTAGGAGATAACCATATATAATTGCGGACTTTTTAACAGATTTTTAAAGAAATACAATCCGTAGTACCTACATAATCTTGATCTATCTCGTAAGATTTAGCTAGCGTTAGCAAATTAAGCGCCCAAAATATATGTTTTTTACATCATTACAAATCTTTGAAATTTATAATATATAATATATACATAATCTTTTCTCAACTGAAATATGAACGTATTTAACATGCAGGATTAAATTTTAACCAGTGCGCAAACTGTTACCATGAATTCAGCATATCATTCTAGACTAGAAACTTTTCGTCAGTAATACAAAAAAAAGAACTGCTGTTCCATAAATTTGGACCGCGTAGGTATTTAAATTTTCTATGAAACAGCAGATTTTTTTGTGTAAAACCGACGAAAAATGTCTACGCTAGGGGGTCTAGAATGCTATGCTGAATTCATGGTTACAGTTTGCGCACTGGTTAAAAAATCCATGTATAAACTTGCCGGAACAAATATTCTAAATGATAGTGAAAACCATATCGAAATCTGTTGCGCTGTTTAGAAGAAGTAAGCAGAGAAACAGACACACGAAAACAGCGGCTTTACTTCATACTAATTAGAGTTGCATGGCAACATCTATTTCAAAGGTAAAAAAAAACTGTTCTTCACTTGTTTAGAATGCAGGTCATGCCCATAGATTTTATTAAAAAGAGAAGCTTTCTCTTTACATAATGACGGCTGGCATCCATTCGTTGACGAAATCAGTGCAGTGCAGTCTTACTTATGCAACAACTTTGGCAAGCATACGTGGAGAGTACCAACAAACAATTACTTATGAAAGCGATGAAATAATCCTCTTTGTTGCCATTTATGTACCTACACAAATAGTGTTACATACACAAAATAAACTTTGTATTATGTAACGTTATTTTGACGTGGTTGAAATTGAAATTAAACCTACCTTACTCGACCTAGATAATTTGTAATTGGGCATTTTCAAAACATATTTGGTTATCCATGAAACTCTTTTTCCGTGATTTAGATGAGGGTAGGTACTAAAATTCCGGGAAAACCTCTATAAAACAAAAGAAACAAACAGAAACCTAAGCAAAAACGGGGAGGGAATGATAAAATCAATAAAGTAACGCAAAAGCGGTTTGAACCGGATCCTAGCTGACGATAACCAGATCATCAACTCAACACCTCGGATGGGCTTAGAATAATAGGCCATAAGTACTCATTCTGATCATTATTCATAATCGTATTTTCTATACCACACTCGTAGGTATTACCTTACTCATTGTTGTAAAATGCAAACCCCATTATATGTAGGTATCGCTTGAATAACACATAAGGTCAACTGACAAACACGGTACAACTCAGTTGTGGTTGTAAATATAAAGAGATGCGCCAAAATGTATACAAAAATAAACGGCAAAGGTTTTACGGAGCGAAATCTACGTGGAAATATCAACGCGGCTCTTGCTCTGATGACGAGTGCTAGTGTTGGGACGTGCCGTTCCAAAATCTCGATATTTTGAATCGAGATTGGTGATGAAAATTTTGTCGATGATCGATGAAAAATCTGTCGTGTGATTCTGGAAATGTTTTGCTGTGATCATGAACAATGTATGCCATGGATTATGTAATTGTGGTTGCCCTTCCATAAAGTTAAGTGCAGCATTTAATATACTATTATGTACTTGTAACACGTGTAGTGGTAACAAATAAATACCTCCCTGAAGGACTGTGTTCTTTTTAAGTAATTGAAACTAATCAGACTAATAATTCGGAGCCTCTACGTCCAATTTGGGCTATCTGAATATCTTTAGAATCGTCATATAAAAACTAGATTAAAATGTATTGTCGAGGCAAACGCAAAAACTACCGAAGAAAAGTTGATAAAATTATATGAAACCACCCCTGAAGCATACCCTATTTATAAAAAAAGGATTTTCGAAATCCGTCGACAATTGACGGAGATATCGCTTAAGGACGGACGACAGACGAATTGAGAACCTCCTCGTTTTGAACGGCACAAGTATAACACTTAGGTTATCAACTCTATCACATGACCCGAGTATCGTAGCAATAACAATGTAAATCGATAAAAAAACCCGAAACCATAATCATTAACCTCCCATGAATACTAAAACAACTAGAAGATACAATTTTACGACGGCAGCAAACATTTTGAAGTGTAAAACGATGATTCAATTTAAATAATTTATAGTTGACTTGTTTTCCAGCGCTTAAGACAATGAAGGTGACTACAGCGAAATAATTGCTATTGTATTTCTCACACCGAACGTACTTGACAATAGCGTGTCATTGTGTCCGATATAATTCTTACCTCACTCTTGAGACTGAGCAGACATGATCCGATTTATTAATCATTATTTTTCGACACGGATCAACCTTCTGTGGCACTCGAACACTTCATTAAGCTAATTATAGCCTGTCCAATGTTCAATCTAACATAGACGACTCCCATACTGCGTTAAATGAGGCCATATTTTTAAGGCACTCATTTAACTCTATGTAAATTAATTGTACCCACTTTGCACTTTAATTAAACCAGACTATGCATACATAGTACTGCAATTACATGCCGATCTACATTAAGTTATGGGCTATGGAACAAGAAGGGTACAAAAGTATACTAATTTTCTTCCAAAATTATGGTAACGTTTCAGTGTCGATCCCCTCACTATAGACAGTTGAGTTCTCCGTTGTTGCTTTTTTCCCATTTACGAGTTTCACGGCGACCGTTGCCTGAAACTTACACGTACCCAGAATATAAATGCTAAGCACCATCCCTTTTCCACCAGTACATACAGACACGCTCTGTCTCATTCTTCCCACAAATAAAAATGTGTAGCCACCTCAATGTTCAAATAGAAATTGCAATATCCATTTTCCCAACGCGTTTGAAACTGAGCCTTGTTTGTAGTTGTGCTAAGGCTTTTATTTAAGTATCTTGGGGCAACATTTTAAGGCACTTTACATTTGTGAGAGGAAAATGTTGTCTTTTTCGAACCAGTTGCAGTTAAAATCCTCCGTCCCTGTTGCCTGCCCGTTGTGGCTGTGGCATATCTAAAATCATCTGGACCAAGTAAAGCGATTACTTCAGCAGCGCCTTTTTGAAAATGTGCAAACTTATTAATTCTGGCATTTAAGCGGCAAATTGCGTTCCCAACAAATTACTTTGGAATTAAACAACATCAAACAATTTAGAAGAGGATCCTCTGGTTTACGATACTGTATATCTAAGAAGCGAATGAAAAGTGTAGGTAGTGCGTCTACCAGTTATTCATCATCCCACACAAGTCGTAACAACCTACTGAGGAAAACTAAGATTATTACTCTACCTACGTGCTTTCTGAATGTATTGAACTTAACTACTGGTACTTGGAGACGTCATGTAGGTAATTTAAGGTTATATGGCTTACTTCGCTCATTGCTCAGCTAGGAAAATGCCTTACCATATGCCAAAGATTGAAGAGACAAAGAAAAAAACTGCAAGGATTTTTTTTTTTGTTGGGAATTCATCAAATAACTACTCCCGCTCTGGGTGGAGCAGGAGGGCGTGTCAGACTTTTACTGACTAAAACCCACCCGTGTTCCTTCAGTAGCCCGTATGCCGTATGGCTGTGGTGTCTCTTTCGAACAAACCCGCACCCCTGGCAGGCATCGGCCCTTGCGGGCCCCATCATTTGTGCTGACATCTCTTTGAGGCGCGCGAGGAACACAACGCGCCGTCGACTTGGGCTTGGTCCAATGGCTACCCATTACTCGCCGTTCGCAAGCTCATGCCTACGGTGGCCGGAAATCAGCCTGGGATTCCCGACGCCCAGGGCGTCTCCGTATCCTGCGGCGGCTGGGGTCGCGAGGGCGCATATGCTGCCTCTCCCTCACGTGCGCCGCCTCCCTGTTCGCGAGCATTACTGCTTCGCTGAAGGAGGTGACGGCTCCCCATACCCTCTCGCTCCGTACCATGGCCTGGACCAGGGCCGGACGCGAGAGATCGCCGCCGCCGGATCGCCTCCACGAGGATATGGCGGTGCTCCGCCCAAGCCGGGCAGACCGCCACCGTGTCCTCAGGGCGATCTTCGCAGTGGAAACACCCGGGCGTTTCCTCCCGCCCTATCCGAAACAGGAACCTCCCGAAACAACCGTGTCCGGTGAGGACCTGCGTCAAGCGGAAGGTGAGGACGCCATGCCGCCTCTCAAGCTACTCCTCAAAGAGGGACATACCGCCACAATCGTGGCGTGCCCTGCCACGATTCGCAGCGAATATTATTTAAAGACATTTATCCTCAAAATGTGTTTACATACTCAAAGTTAAATCCTTAATCAGAGATCATGAAACCTGTTTATTTATCGTAAAGTAAAGGTACCTACCCGAAATATTTTGCAATTATCGTTTCTCCACGGTTGCGCCAAAGCAAAACAAATGTGGCCCTACGCAATAAGAACAAAATCTTGGTCCACTAAATTCGAGTCGGCTGCGCATCTAAAATTCAGAAACAACATAATTCCTGGCAATAAACCATTACCTTAAAAAGATTAACGATTTTCGCAGCAAGAACAAGGAACGTTTAATTTGCAAAATTCAAATCTCCCGCGCGTCGAAAAGTCCAAAGCGAAATAGTGCAATTGAGTGCGTGCGCGCATCCAGGAATGTCGGGACTCAGGACATCGTCCCGGACCGGTTTCACACTTCATCGCTCCAACTTACCGTATTGCACATTCAACTAACTGGTGAATATCATAATGATGTGATATTTTCTAATCATTATGACTTTGAGCTGATAGTTCGAAACGTAATTGTGATGGAAAGATTTTTCTTGATCGTTCAGATTGATGGTAAACGATTTAGAAAAAAAAAAACAATGATTTAGAGATTGATAAACCTAGAAAACAGAAAATGTTACTGAGCTGAATCAAGTAGGATGTTTGCAGGCATTTAGGGTCTCCAGTGTGAGAATCTGTCTCCAGTGTTGTCAATTCCATCATAGAAATCTGCCCGTTTGAGGATACGATCATTACCAATAGAAGCCTGCTCAGGAGTGTATCTATGATTGTTACATACTACTTACTTGTTAAAAATCTTAGAATACTTGAAAATCTTGCACATGTCGATCAGCTTTTCCGATGCAAACTGAAACCAGCAAGGTCCAGGCACTTCCAAATGTGAAACCGTTTTGTAGATTATTACTAGTGACTGCCTCGTTGATCTAGTAGTCGTAAGCGCTATTGCGTAGCACGAGGGACTGGGTTCAATTCCCAGGTTGGGAAAAGTACTATTGGATTATTCTGTAGTTATCAATAGCAGCCCGGAGTCTGGATTTGTGCCCGGTTGATGGCAATAGGCTTGTCCTTATTACATGGGACTAACATGGCACGGGTGAAGACCAACTGGACTTTGAGGGTGGAGAAGTTGGAGGCGCGCCATATCACCAACTTCAAGTCGTTCGTGGTGCGCGTTCCGACTCACCATTTGATGACCTTCCTCAAGGAAGAGTTTTGGCCGAAAGGTGTGCTGTATCAGCGTTTTCGCGGCCAGCTACGCGACACCTCGCAGCGTAATACTACGCCACCACTTCGTGTGCAGTAGTTTTTAAGATTGTTGTATAAAATATGCATTAGTTTATATTGTTATTATTTTATACTTATATATGTATTGTGTTTTATGGGCCTTTGTTGCCTGAAATAAAAGATAAATAAAATAAAACATAACCCCCGAAATGTGGATGTACACCTCTGCCCAAGCCTTCGGGGAAACAGTGCTTGATGTTATGTATGTAGATTATAACTACAATCAACAGCTAGACTTAATCAACTTTAACGCCACCACTGAAACTGAACCAATTTCCGTCAAAACTTTCAGCAACAAATTGCAATAGAAAGCCTCGAAGGTTTCCGCGTAAACATTAGCTGGCATAAGTTGCAAGAAATACCAATTTACTCGTTGACATTTGAGTACTAAGTTATGCATTCAACTCACTAATGAACTAGTATTGATCTTCCGTCGCCATTATGCAGGCCATGTACGTGATTATATACAGGGCGGCAGTAGCACACTCACATACCTATAATCGAATTAGCAGTGTCTATTACGCTCCGACTCGGATGGAGCTGGTATTGTTAATCACTATGACCCTTGATAATCTTGGTTGATTTGTAGTGTAAATGCTTAATTGTTGACTTACACGTGGAGGAAAATTTTGGAGGAAATTGATATCACAAAAACCTTTTGGTTAAAACGAGTTTATTTCTAAATATTATTTTTGTTATTGTAAGGATGGAGCAGGTAATATGAAGTCTCTTTGTCTGATGAGGTCGGATGAGGTTGGTTCTGAAGACTGAAAACCCAAGGTACTTGAGAAGCCAGAGATGATTCAAAATCAAAAAATCTAAATCAAAAGTCATTTATTCAAATTAGGCTGAGAATCAGCACTTTTCGAACGTCAAAATACATAAGACAGTCCCCCAAAAACGCCCACCCTTCGACACTTCCTAGTGCTTTAGCTGGGAAGAAGAAGTGGCACAACAAACTCCCCAGCAGCACAGCTGTCTGTTTAGTCGGATGGACTTGATTCTATACATACATATGCAAAGTAATAAACAATAACGCATATAACCAAAAATAAAAGACTCCTGGTATAAAGGGCTCTAAAGCTTACATATGCAATGCTGGATTATTGTTAGATCATGTCAATAACGAATGACATAATAGAGAGATAGTAAAAATAAAAAATGCCTGGAAGAGATCGCAGAAAGCGATAAGGCCGCCCATTGTATGTTTTTAGTATTTAATGTTTTATTTTTGTCATGTATTTTCTGGTGTACAATAAAGAGTATATAAATAAATAAATAAATATAAATAAATAAATAAAAAATAAAACACTTGGTCAATAAAATTGAGAAGAGAAAATAAAAAGTATTTAACGAAATAATTATATAAAACCATATAACCTGTCACTAGGTACGCTAATTCTGGAGAAAGAACATAAACATTGTCTGGTGTTAATCACAGCGCCCAACTATTCTTGTCATTTAATTAGTCGTTAATGGAAAAGTAAGCCTTAAACAAAGGATGGATTTTACTTGAGGTTTAAACGCATCAAAAGGCAGCACCATCATCATCATTTCAGCCGAAAGACGTCCATTGCTGGACATAGGCCTCCCCAAGCACCGCCATTTCGACGGTTCAGTGCTTTTCGCATCCAACGAATTTCTGCAGCATTCACCAGGTCATAGGACCACCTTGATCAGGCGTTCCAACGCCTCCTCCACCGCCCTAGACCCTCGTTTTGTTCGTATTAATTTTAAGACCCAGTCTTTCGGAAGCTCTTCTTAGTTCATTTATAGATGCTACTAATAAAAGAGACAAAACCAAATAACTTAAGTCACATTTACGCTTATTTTCAAATACTAGAGGTCAGTTAAATTGATTGCTTATATTTTTAGCTGATGATAGATCAATGTGGATCAACATGGATATTTGGACTACCTTGATATTTATAAGAGGGCATGTCCGAGAGCGTGATCCGCGGTCCATCCAGCGGAATCCTGCAGCCTTCACCAGGTCATCGGCCCACATTGTTGGCAAGAGATGTTTAGTATAATTTAATTAAGGTATACATTAGTCGCCGACATGGTAAATACGGTACACCTCTGCCTAACCCTCTAGGAAAAACAGGCGTGAAATTATAATAAGGTAAATATGAACAGAGTAGCGCAATCTTCCGACGTGTTAAGAAAGACCGCAGCACTGTACTCCTCCCGTCTCTAAGGACCACATTCCTCAGATCATCGCCGAAGCATCCCTTATAAAAAGCTATCGCATATAATCATAGATCATGATACATGTACATATGTACTAGTACATAAATATTTGAGCACAACACGTTAAGTGGTACAAGTAAGCTCGCGGACAAGATTTACGTTTTAGCCTCCCGCTGTTACGCTAGCCGCCTCCCTATACATTATTGTGTTTAGTTTTAATAAATTATTTTGCCTCTTGTAAATTACGCTTTATGGAGATAACGAGGACTGGTAACTAAGTGTAAACAAGTGTACCGTTCAGATATATTAGAAGGACTAACAACTACACAATTAGGATTATATCCATTCCACCTGCCTTTACAATCAAAGACTTTGGACAATAGATTTTGATTATTAAAATTTCCCATTAACACTTCTTCCGCAGGGATATGCATTTGTGAACCTTTGTTCGTTTCCCAAACAGAGAAAAACCATAGCATTTTTCCCGACTAGCAAATCAAAATCCGAAGCACTCGCTTAGTAGCCTTCGGCCTTTAAACCAATAAAAACTAAAACCATCTTATTAACACCAAATAGAACGGAGAATATAAATAAAAACATATTATAAACCGCACAAAGTTTCATATCCAAGCCTTCAAGGTATGGCCTAGGTATTTTTTGCAGAAAAGTAGGTATTGAAAACCTTAAACGTGGAAGAGGAACCTTCCTAGAAGTGATGATGTCAGTCGGAGATGGTATAGACATCTATTCTACTTACTTAACTTTGTACCAGAAACTTTGGAGATCACTAATGGCTTTTTAGAAAAACTACCTTTAAAACTTTACCAAAATCTATCCAATAATTTGACATTCCATCCGAAATCTTTCCAATATCTTCTATTAATTACATTTTAGACTTCCCTTGAAAGGTCCCCCGAAAATTTAAGGGAGTGGCAATTTCTTAGTCAAGAAGTATTTAAAGGCAAACTCTTATCAATTAAACCAAGGTAGATACCAAAGCAAACACAATTCGGCTTCCTCATCACATAACAATACAGTAGGTGCGTAGTTTATGACTACATTAATTATGCTTAAGCATATACTAATTACTGTAATGGTATTAGCTTGAAAGGGGAGGCGGTCAGCGAAGGGGCATTCACGTGCTTTGAAACACTGATGTGAATTCCGTATAATTGTATGTATAGACATAAATAGGTACTTGGTATTATGTCGGAAACAAAGCGATTTAGTGGTGGTGAGCTAATTAGTAAGATCATATAATCGTCATCTGTTAATGAGGCAGTTAGTTGATCATGTGACGCTCTTTGTGTTTTGTAGTTCTCGGAAATGGATTTGGTGTGAAAAATAGTTTTTTTGGGTATTTTATTAATTATAATTAGATCCTATTCTATCCTACTAATATTATAAATGTGAAAGTTTGTTTGTTTAGATGTATATTACTCAATCTCCCAAAAACGGCTTAACGGATTTGGATGAAATTTGGGATACCTACAGATAGTTTAAAACCTGAATTAACACACAGGATACTTTTTATCCCGGTAATACATTCTAGTGGAATAAGTTCCGAAGTCCACACGGGCGAAGCCGCTAGCAAAAGTTAGTTAGAAAACAAATGATTTACCTCATTTACTAAAAAACCGACCACAAATGGTATTATTTGCTGATGACACATCACTAATTTTGAAGGTTAAGAGACATGCACGGGAGCTTGACGACGTAAATAATGTTATAGTTAAGGTCCATAATTGGTTTACGGTAAATAATTTGGTATTAAATGGAAAGAAAACTAAATGCACAAGATTCGCGTTACCGAATGTTAAAAGTAGTGAATGTCACATAGTATTGAATAAGGAGGTACTAGAATTAGTCGAACAGATGGTTTTCCTGGGGATCACGCTTGACTCAAAGCTACAGTCCTCACTTAACATCACTTGCAGGGCGGGTAAGTTCTGCCGCTTACGCTGTTTGGAAGATCCGCCAATTAACAGACGTGGATACCGCGAGACTGGTCTATTTCAGTTACTTTCATAGCATCATGTCTTACGGTATTTTTCTATGGGGACGGTCTGCGGATATTGAGTCGATCTTTATTCTGCAAAAGAGGGCTGTCAGAACCATCTACAACCTCTGCAGACGCGAATCTCTAAGAGAACTGTTCAAAACAATTAATATCATGACGGTACCTTGTCAATTTATCTATGAAAACATCATGTATGTTCGAAAAAATCTACATCTTTTTATTACGATAAGTGACAGGTACAGACGCCAGCAGGTCAACCTATCCCAAACTGTCAAATTTTCCCAATTGAACATGAACCTTATTTCTTTGCAATAAAGTTAAAAACTATCAAAGAAATTTGACAGATTGGGGTAGCTTGAAATGCTGGCCTCTGTACAACTTTAAGACTAGAAATAGGAACAAATTAGATCAACCGCGCTTCAAATTGTCTAAAGTACACACTTCTTTTATGGGGTACTGTGTAAATGTTATAATAAAATACCTGTCGAAATTCTTGAACTTAATGGAAATTAATTTAAATCATGCATAACACGCACACTATGTAGACAAGCATATTATAAATTAGATAATTATATCCTAGATAAAAACGCTTGGCTTAATGCTGGTCCTACTTCACAGCCACCTGGGTTTACTAGTTAAATTTTCAATATTTAGAAGATATGCTTCTCTTTTTTTTGTTTTTTCTGACATTACGATTTTTTTTTTACGGAACCGTGTTTTTTATTGAATACTTCAATATATTATATAAAATGTTTTTCTTTCCTTTAGGAAAAAAAAATTTTGTTCTTTGTCAAATACATTGAAAACTATAGTTTTGTATAATTTAGAAGCATTTTGTTCAAATTTTGTAAATGTGAGTACCATGCCTCCGTTTACTGTGTTGTTTTGATGTGAGTTGACTTGAAAAAGCATGGCAGTTGATAGTATGTCATGCTCACTTAAATGTCTTATTGATGGTGGCGCGTGTGTTGAATCATTCGGTTCCCTACAAAATGGTTGAGCTGGACGGTGCTGATCCACGCGTCATGTTCGTGAACGGACGCTATCGGTTAAGACTGGTCATCTCCTAACTTCCAGGGCTTATTTTTAATCTCATATTTAGAATTGTTCATATTTTATTTACATTATTCTCACATACACAAGCAACAAGAATAATATTCCCAAGTTTTTGTAATATCCAACTGTTTTTAAAAGAGTGTCCGTGGAGTTTCACGGACTTGCCCGTTCTTCTCTATTGAGATCTACGTTTTGGAATGGGCGGCTAGTTTCAACTTTTTAACAGTTCAAAAGTGAAATGGTTTAATTGAAATAAATGGTTTGACTTTGAATTCGAGTTTAATAAATACCCAAAGAAACTCGAAGAATCTTTTGTAGAAGAATATATTGATTGGAATTATGGTGTCACCCATGCAATGTATGGGCACGCCACGATTGCGGCGGTAAGTCCCCTCTTTGAGGAGTGGTTTGAGAGGCGACATAGCGTCCTCACCTTCCGCCTGACGCAGGTCCTCACCGGACACGGTTGTTTCGGGAGGTGCCTGTTTCGGATAAGGCGGGAGGAAACGCCCGGGTGTTTCCACTGCGAAGATCGCCATGAGGACACGGTGGAGCACACGGTGGCGGTCTGCCCGGCTTGGGCGGAGCACCGCCGTGTCCTCGTGGAGGCGATCGGCGGCGGCGATCTCTCGCGTCCGGCCCTGGCCCAGGCCATGGTAAGGAGCGAAGGAGGGCATGGCTAGCCGTCACCTCCTTCAGCGAAGCAGTGATGCTCCTCGCGAAGAGCGAGGCGGCGCACGTGAGGGAGAGGCAGTCTATGCGCCCTCGCGACCCTAGCCGCCGCAGGAAACGGAGACGCCCCGGGCGTTGGGAATCCCAGGCCGATTTCCGGCTACCGTAGGCATGGGCTTGCGGACGGCGAGTAATGGGTAGCTCGCTTTCCGGTAAGGACCAAGCCCAAGTCGACGGCGCGTTGTGTTCCACGCGCGCCTCAAAGAGATGTCAGCACAAAAATGATGGGGCCCGCAAGGGCCGATGCCTGTCAGGGGTGCGGGTTTGTTCGAAAGAGATACCACAGCCCCTGGCATACGGGCTACTGAGGGAACACGGGTGGGTTTTAGTCAGTAAAAGTCTGACACGCCCTCCTGCTCCACCCAGAGCGGGAGAAGTTATTTGATGATATCCCACCCAAAAAAAATTAAAAGTTAAAACCAATGTAATTTTATTGACAAGTTACTTTTTGATAGACTTAAAAATCGCTGATTTTTTTTTTATTATTTGAATACATTGACATTTTGTTGCAGAAAAATTCATTAATCTTACGAAAAAAAAAAAAAATCCAAATTACACGAATTGGCTAACTAGAAATAGGCGAAATTTAAGAGCGATCAATTTGAATAGCACGGTTCCAACGAGTTTTTGATGGACTTATCAACCAAATGGATTTTTTATGGACATGTTACGTAGAATGCTTATGTAGAAGTATGTTTAAGGACCTTTAAGTATCAACAGAAGTAATTAATTATCACGTGTCTGATCTGACCTTTTGGATAACTAAATTTGCACCGGCCGCAGATCACCTGTAACCACAAATATATCGCTGTGGGCCTACATATAAGTCACTCAACACAATTTCGTTAAGGAAGACTTTTCCCTGCAACCGTTCGGCTCCCACTTACATTTTTAAAGAGTTATGGTGTGAGGAAAATCACACAGTGTGTCGTCTTTGTAATTAAGCAAAGAAGGCGTCAGAAGACGGGGGGTTGCGCCGAGGAGAATGTTCTCGGATCTCATTTCCATGCAAATGAGGGTAGGACTTGTTATACATCAGATGACGGTAGGCAGACGCGATAACAGCAGCGCCGGGCGTCGAGGCGACGTACAACTCAGTCGGGTTATACTTGATCGATAAGTAATACGTTATGATAATGAGTTCGACATGCCGCACACTATTTAGATTTGATACGAGGATACGACTCATAATGAAATACATGTAAAACTCATTCAAAATCTAAACTTCAACGACTTTTTCAACTGCGAACTCTTTCTCGCTAATCTATGAAAAAGTTGTGTAAAATTCAGACCAAATTAACTGGCGAAACGATGAAGATCTTCGAACTGAAGTTTACAACTCCTAGCTTTAATGTCAGACTCGAAACTTAGTTTTTTCTTTCTCAAGTCTCTTAATCTATATCTATACTCTATATAACTACCAATAATAAAGAGTAAAGATTTGATTGTTTGTTTGTTTTCATTGAATAGGCTCCGAAAGTACTGAACAGATTTGAAAAATTATTTCACTGTTGGGAAGCTATCCCCGGGTGACATAGGCTATATTTTATCCCCGTATAGGGTTTTTTCCGATTTCATAAAAAATATTTTAATTTGAAGATTGGGACGATATATTTAACATAAAAATAAAAAATAAATTTATTAATACACATTTTCTCACTTTAAAACTATTAAAATCTAATTTATTTTTCGTTGTTTTGAATTTACCGCCAAAACGCTCCTTCCGATGACTTTTTATCACGTGACATGTGACGTCAACTTTGTTTATAAGGCACCGGTACACATACTTAGTTTGGCGCCGTTTTAGAAGTATTTTTGTACAGAGGCACCGCACACCAGTAATATCACTCTATATCCATTAATTCTCTGTTGTAACTCTATGTTAATTATAAACTCGACATTCACTTATTTACCTACTAACTACTTTAGTTTACACAAAGTTGACGTCACGTGATAAAAAGTCATCGTGAGAAGCGTTTTGGCGGTAAATTCAAAACAACTAAAAAAAAATTTGGTTTAAATCGTTTTTAATTGAGAAAATGGATAGAAATCAATTTATTTTTATTTTTCTGTTAAATATCTAGTTCCAATCTTCAAATTAGAATAGTTTTTGAAAAATTGGAAAATACCCTATTCCCACGGGAACGGGATCTACGCGGGTGAAACCGCGGGGCGCTGCTAGTTTTTGATAAAAAGCATGGTTGCTTAGCTTAATAAAACTTCCTTTTGTTCATATAATGACGTAAAGATCGATATTTATAACAGGAGTAGGTACATAGTAATATAAATCAGAAATACATGAACAATTAAGTTTCAACCATTTATTAAAAAAATATGAACTTAGTTATAGGTACACAAAACAATTAATTAAAATTCAAAACAGCTACCTATCTACAAAACAAAGCAGCTAGTGCCTGTAGGACACCGCACAATGAAGGGTTCCGTAGTTGGGATGAATTTCGATCTACGAGTATATAGGGTGACTGGTAATTAGTGACCGACATTTAAACACATGATTGTACTCACCATTATGAACAACTTTTACTATTATTATAATATATTACCCAAACCAGAAAACGCGAAAAAAAAAATCTGCTGTTCCCTACATTTATGTTCGCATAACTCGTCAAAATGTAGGAAACAGATGATTATTTTTCGCGATTTCGGGATTGGTCTATATACATCACGGTCGATTCTACAAAAATGTGATGTTTGTAATCGCAAAAATACTTTTTTTATGTGATAAAGCTACAAATTAATAATTTTCGGACGTTTTCCGTTACTTGTGGTGTGAGACCTCGCGTCTTGCTAATTTTCATGATTCTATGTCAACGGGAAGTACTCTCACTATAGGATTTTATATATTTGCGAGTATGAAAATATGTCTCACAATAGAAATACGGTCATTTAACCGTATTTTTATTGCGTTGACGCTGAATTTTTTTAGAGCTCCAAGGGACCGTCAACCCACGTATTTGATATTAATTTTATAATGATACCTCCACTCGTCCCTGAGAAAAAGGGTCTTGACAGACAGACACACGGACAACGAAGTGATCCTATCAGGGTTCATTTGTTCTTTTTCAGGTACGGAACCCTAAAAACAGTTGAAATCATCACGTATCCTTTTCTTTTTCAATTTCATCAATTAACTGCAATATCCCCATTTTAAGTTTCCTCTTCTCTCTAATTGTAAAATTCCTGATATCTGGTAGGATACTTTTGAAAAATGTCAAGTCTTCATTATCGTCCTCTCCTTCGAAAGAGAACTTTCTTTTTTTAATTCGTTCACCATATGGTTCATTATTGCTGCTTCTACCAGCTTCTGGATCAAGTGGTTTATCAAGTCTGCCTGTTATTTCTGGTTTAATTTCAATGTGATTCCATTCCTCCACAGAATATTCGGTTGGTTCTTCAATACCATCTACGTTTACGTAGTTACAAGATTCGTTGATTGATGTTTCAGATTTGTCTTGGTCTTGTGCCGATCTAAAAGTGCAAATATTTTTTTATTATGTGTCAGTCTGTAAAGAAACCTTTTTTGTTACAAACGTCTCATACGTCATCTCTACGTCATTCCATCTCTAATGAGATGGAATGACGTAGATATAATTATCATATTTCACCAATGTGACGTTAATACGTCCCGGAGATATACGGTACGGAGAAGACATTTGATGATTTCCCAACGTCAAAAAAGAAAACGTTAATAGGTCACATTGGTGAAATATGATAAGTATCTCTCTCTCTGTAGTCGGTCCCTCATATATGAGGATCGTGGTCAGCTTTGGAGTTGCATCTGGAGCGGATGATCCGCCTCCACCGGTTTCTGTCCAGCGCATCCCTCACCATCGTGTAGAATTTAGAGGACGATGATTCCTTTACCTGATCGGTCCATCGTGTTGGTGAACGACCGCGCGATCGTTTGCCTTCGGTGTTCCCAACCACAATCAGTTTTTCCAAACTTTCATCGCCTCTGCGTACTATAATTATATCCTAACACAAATGAATCGTTGAAATGAATGTAATGCAACATGGAATGTAACACAACTACTAGGCGAAGCCTGGACCGGTAGCAGGGATGTCTGCCCTAGGTGCGCCCGCGTTGGTAGTATCGTGGCAAACTTGATAAATTGTAATATTTTAGATACCTACCTTATCTGTTACCGTAAACAAAGTGCTACACATACACTTACCCTTTAAGATTACTTTTTAAAAAAGGTTCTAAAAATCTTAAGTGGTCATACAGGTAATATTTCTTGCAGACACTATCATTTTGAATAAGATTTATTCTGGATCTGTATCTGTTGTATGAGGATCGTATGCCTTTCCATTTCACTTTCAGTTCTTCAACTGTAACAAAGCAATGAGAAGAAAGGTAAGTATTCTTTTTTATATCTCTGAACATAATCAACTACGAATAGTAAGTAATGTTTTTTAGAGGGTAAACCAAGCTGACGTGTTTAGCTGATACTGACTCATGGATTCTATTCCCGACTTGCCTAATGAAGAGGTGTATTATTATGTAAAACTTTCGTTCGATTTTGAATGAAAGTATTTGTACTTTTCCACAAAATAAACGCGAGTTAGTTCTTCTATCGATTATACACGATCTTGAATATAATAGTCACGCACTAGTTAGTAAGTAGATACTACCAAGTCATAAATAGGGTCTGACAGCCTAGGACCTAGGGTATAAAATTAGCCTGTAATGTTCCCATCTCTGGACCCTGGGGAACAGGCCTCCTCTATGTGAGAGGGAGCGGGCTGTGAATCGTTAATCAACCACGCGGACCCAGTTGCGGGATGTCACATGTCTTCGATTGTTTGGTTCTAGATCGTGTCGGCGTACCCTAATTGCATCGGGATATACTAGTGTCACTCCTAGAGGCTAATTTTAATATCCATAAGTAAGTAAGCGACTTAAAATTACTTACGCGTGCATTCTTCATTCAATTCGCTTCTCACTTGGTTCGCTACTTTAGCCCAGGCCATTTCCGAAAACCTGGTTCTGTATGTGTCCAAACTGGCATCGTAGATTTCTGGGTAGCGTTCTATTATTTTCACGAATTCGATCATCAAGGTTTGGTTGTCTCTCATCGTGGTTTGCTGGTGAAATATTATTAGTATTGTTAAAAACCTGAAATAGTTTTTTTGAGGTTGACTGGCACTGGCAAAGACTGCTGTTTTCAGCAGGGTGAATTTTTATCCTATTTTCTGGGAAGTATTTTTTTGCATATTAAATAGTTAGGTACCTTCTAGAGGTACTCTATCAATGTAGGAGGAACATTTCGTAGTGTGGTACCCTGAAATACATGAAAACAGGTGCCTTGTTATTGGTGCTAGTATTTTTCCGACGTCTAAAAATTGCAACCCTTTCATGTATATACTCTGTGAGTGCAACCAACCTCTGTTCACGTTGCGTTCAGACAAACGTAATACAGTTATGCCGATATTCATGATACGCCTACACTGACACGTGCTCAAAGGTCACGTAAGTAGGAACTGCCTTTATTTTTAAATTCACTTGTAAAAGTGTTCAAAAATAAGAAAGATTGCACTCGTTGCACTATTTAAAAATGATTTCCTAATTTACCTCTAAAACAAGTTCTTACCCATAAAGTTTTCCCCCCCGAGTGGGTTCCCGCATTGTCGTTGCGGGGGGGCTCAGTAACCGTGGATTCCGGCCACGGTGAAGCCAAGAGGAACCCAAAGGTGGGGCCGCTCGTCAGGGCTTTTGCCTCAAAGCCGACGACGTAGCGGCCAAAAAGTAGGTTGCGGTGAGGGGCACCGCAACTGAGTTGGGCCGCGATGTCGAATGGGAGGCATCGCGGCTGAGGGTTACGGGCTGCGGTAGAGGAGGAGTGCCGGTGCTTCTGAGCAGTGCTCTTCCCTTCCGTGGCCTGGACGGGGCCGCCACCATTTGATGGCGGACGCGGTGGGGCCGCAGGGGAAGAGGAGTGTCGGTATAGCGTTGGCCGCTCTCCCTATCCCCTGCGGCCGAAAAGTGGTAGACGGGACGGCGCGTTGTGTTCCACACGCGCGCCGTCAGAGATGTCAGCAACCACTGGTGGGGCCCGCAAGGACCGATGCCTGTCAGGGGGCGGGTTGTTCGAAAGAGATACCGCCGCCCCTGGCACACGGGCAAATGAGGGAACACGGGTGGGTTTTAGTCAGTAAAAGTCTGACACGCCCTCCTGCTCTACTCAGCAGGAGAAGTCATTTGATGAATTCCCACCCAAAAAAAAAAAAAAAACCATAAAGTTTTGTTATAAGATAAGGGATATTGGGACTAGAGACCGGTCAATTCACTGTTTTCGAAATATTGTATAGAGGCCAGTACATCGCATCGCGCAGAAGCTACCCCAGTCTGTCAAATTTCTTTAATAGTTTTTCAACTTAAAAACAAAACAATAAGGTTCATGTTCAATTGGGAAAATTTCACTTTTTGGGATAGCTTGATGTGCTGTGAATCTTAATTTACATGCACAAAAAATGAAACCCAGAACAGACGTTGGTTCGTTCAGGAATTGAACCCACAACATGTAGAGCAGCGATCAAAATCGCTACTTAGTTATCTTAAAAAAGCATCTTAGTTAATGTGCATGCGCAGATTGTCAAATCCGTTTATATGACAACTTTTAGCGATAATGATAAGAGCATCATTTCATTTGGGGTTCTTATTAGTTTTTTTGTAGTCTCACAGTTACCTTGGTACAGAGGCCAGCACATCAAGCTACCCCAATCTGTCAAATTTCTTTGATAGTTTTTCAACTTTATTACAAAGGAATAAGGTTCATGTTCAATTGGGAAAATTTGACAGTTTGGGATAGCTTGACCTGCTGGCGATTGTACTTTGAATCAATGGAATGTTAGGTAGGTACCTAAAGTTAATAAAGACTATAGGCAGTAGACGCTTGAATCGTTTTTAGTTAAATATTTACTTTGTGAACAGGTAGATAAAATATAACAAATAAGTTTTTGTGACGCGATGAAATTAAACGAAAGTAGCGGTTTTCTAATGACATATCACAAATTATGAAATGCATTAAATATAATATAGCGTAGGATTTAATTAACCAATCAACAAAGGTACAAACTGAAAGAAAGCTGATCGACCAATCACGAGTGTGTAGTGATTGATAATATTTACAACAGGTGACATGAGACTTGACACTGTCAAGTTGACAGTGACAGCTGGGTCACTGATCCGTTGTTTTCGTTCAACATTGCGGTTGGGGCGCTAAATATGTGGCTAAACCTTACTTACACCTAGATACAAGTAATAAGATAATATAAAACTTACGTTGGTAGTCCCAAAGTTCTTATTTGTTAAAATATTTGTTTACACGATAAAACACTGTGACCTTACTCTCAACTCATAGTATACTGACGCGCCACACGGCCACGCAGCGCTCCCTCCATCTTACTTTATTTCATATGCCAGACAGAGACGGAGCGATGCGGTCGCGCGACGCCACAGCGACGCGATGTTACCATGCCGCTCTAACGTCACCTACATGCCAGATATTTGTTCGACACACACATTTTTACGCACATCGTAAAATTAACTCAATCGTTATGAAATAAGACTCAAATTACAATGTAGATTTTCTTAGATAAAGTTTGTAGCCGTTCGGCGCGTAGCTCTTCGTGACTCACGTTCGTATCGTATCGCTGCCGACATAGTCACTTGTCAACGATTATTTTTAGTGTTAATTATACATTCATGGATAATCACGATTAGTGTTGAACAACTACCTACTGAAAATAATATCGTATTATTTAGATTTTTTTTAATTGTCAGCTTGTTTCGTCACGCTTTCTGTTCGTGTTAATTTCCCGCAGTTTTTTTTTTTTACTTTATACTTTTTTACGTTTTATACTTTTATTCATGTTCCTCGAGGCCATTATTAGTTTGTTCTTATTTTAATTTTAATATTGCTTCGTTGATCAGCTGTGTGTAAAAGAAAAATGTGGAATGTATCAGCTGCTTATGCGCAGTGTAAAAGTGGTCTGAGGGAAAGGTTTTTTGCTCTAGCGGTAGCAGTTAGGCAATCGACTACAAGCCTGTCATTACACTGTACGATTTTATCAACTTTTAGCCCATCATACTTATACTGAACGCGATTTTAAGTATTTTTAAGTAGTGCTTTGACACTAATGGAGCTTCACCCGTTATTAATTCATAATAAGTAAACGCATATTTATTTATTAATCTCTCAATCACAGGGGTAATTGCAGGTGACCCCTTCACCTTAAGCAGGTTCAATAATATGTTTAAGTAATGTTAGTTAGGCGCCTTACAGTTCCCTGTTAAGAATAGGGCCACCCCATCGCTTCCCAGGGGTGTCGTAGAAGTAATAAGGGATTATGCAGGGGTAGACAACACCGTCTTACTTGAAACTAATAACTTGACGGTTACTAATAATGTTATTCTCGCTAATCAAGTAAGAAGGTATTCTTGGTGATGGCTTTAGGAATACTATGGAAGCTTTAAATTAATCTTTTTTATTAATCAAATTTAAATTAAATAATTGACGATGGATTCATCCACCAAACTGCACCCGCATTTTGGCATACTGTGCAAAATATAGGTACTCATCCATTATTTTATTAGTAAGTAATAAAATTCAGAATCCTTTGTCGAACACTAAGAAAAAAAAAAAAGCCAAACCACAAATCGTATTTCACCATAAAATTAGTTGAGCGTGTGGTAAACATGTACCTATTGATTACTTGCGTATGTTTGCGTATGCGCACACATGCAACAGTCGCGACATCTGCCGGAGAGGCGCGCACGTGGCTCAAACACCTTTTGTCTACCCTGTGCACTCACCTTTTTACCAATGAAACTATTTTTAAACTGACACAGTTCTAAAATTATAATTTTACAGGGTAAATTTTTATCCAGTGCGCAAACTGTAACCAGTGTTCAGCATATCATTCTAGACTGCAGAATTTTTTCGCCGGTTATAAAAAAGACTGCTGTTTCATAGAAAAGTGCAATACCTACGCGGTCAAAATTTATGGAAAAGCTCATTTTTTTTTTGTATAGCCTGCGAATACTTTCTGCGCTAGGGGTTCTAGAATGACATGCTGAATTCGTGGTTACAGTTTGCGCACTGGATAAAAACTTTTCCTCTACAGTGGACTGTGCGTGAGCGGATAGTTAAATAGCCACAAATAATGCACAGGCTGGGCACCTTAAGTAAAAAATGGCGATAAATTATATGGTGCAGTGTTAATGTGCGCAAAGAATGCGTGAATTTCCTAAATATTTTATGGCCTTTTCTGCATAGCGAAGAATTAGAAGTCAAGTGGGATGGGATTGAAATACTTCTTGAATGCTGTGTAGTGTGACGTCGGAAGATTTTGGTAAATAAAATATAAATGAAACAAAACGGAGGTACAGACACAGTTTTTCCTAATCATGTTAATATTATATTAGTGTTTAGGTCGGTTCCTCCATTATGCTTTCAACGGGCAAATTAGTTCTTTTAAGCCAAAAGAAAAAGGTATGGTAGAACAATTTCAATAAAAATCTAAAGTTTTCACTCGCGTAACGAAAATAATATCTATAATTTTGAACTAATTATGTATTTCTCAAAGATGAACTTCAACATTTTTTATGTAAAATTTATAGACAACTGCACGCTGCAAATTGTTTAAAATAAAAATATATTGACTGTTGGCCCATTCATCCCTGTGATGTTTGTTTCCATTAGCGTCCGTCATCTGTCACTCTTCACAAGCGGTTCTTTACTGTGAGCGTATACTTGCTCTGGGAAGCGAAGAGTTAATCCTTCAGAAGCGAAATGGAATAAGGTTATTTAAAATAGAGGTCATATTAAAAAGTAAGTCTAATAAATAAATGAAATACCATGTTTTGCCAGCGGCTTCGCCCGCGCGGAACTTTCATCCCCTATTTAACTCCCTTAGGGGTGGAATTTCGAATAATCCTTCCTTATTCCTTGTCTACATTATAAAGGGAACCGCTGTGCAAAATTTCAGCTTTCTAGGTCCAAGGGTTTGGGCTGGGCGTTGATAAGTCAGTCAGTTAGTCAGGACTTCTCTTTTTATTTATATAGATTTTCACAGTAGATGATGATGATGTATATCAACAAGGCTCAAGAAAATAGGTGGGTCATTCAGATGTCAATGTATACGCTTTTATAATAAACTTCCAAGCCATGTTCAAGATCTAAGTCTCAATAAATTTAAATCATTCATTAAACGTAAGTTGTGCCTGAAAGCCTTTTATACTGTTAAAGATTATATTGAGGACAAAAAAGCTTGGGATTGACCTGCTCCAATTTTGTATACTGAATCTTGTTTTTATTTTTGTTTTGCTCTTTGACATTCTATTATTATTATATACACTTTGACATTTAATTATTTTTATATACACTTTGACATGAATATTTACTTTGAGAAGTATAATATTATTTTTGCTTTAATTATTGTGAATGTGAGGACTATGTGGTATTTTTGTTTTTGTGTTTCATCTCTTTCTCAGTTCATTTTTAAAGTTAATCTGGCAGTTTGAGTTCTTTATGCGGCTTACCCAAATGTCCTTTCTTTGGTATTGTTCGTCAAATCGTTGAGCTCCTCAAGTTCTGAGTTGAGCCGTATGATTACTGATACATGCGTGCACTGAATGGACAGGTCCACTCAACCTGTGTGGTTCTTTCCTCAAAAGACCATTTCAGACACCAATCCACATGGTCTTCATATGATCTGACCAAGATTATGTCTGGACTTTAAAAGAGACTGCGACCTCTGAGTTTGTTTCGGCCTTTCTTCTCAGAGTAGTCAGATAGGAAACGCCGACCTCATCTAGTTTAAAAAAATATGATTGACGTGTAAAAGTGTTTGTACAAACCTACTTACAGAAATCATTTATCATTATAAGAATCAAATAGTAAATGGTAAAATTATTGTGGTTTCACTTGAACTAAAAATGAGTATGATGACTTCCAACGTAACAGACTTAGTACACTGATGCATAGTAATAAACCGAAAATAAGAGGCAGATTTAAAGTAACAAAATTAAAAAAACAAACCGATTGATTATTTTCTTAATCACTTGTGAAAACAACGCTTTAAGGATCTATTTCGTCGTAATAAAAGGCTTCTCATTATTAATATCTATTACATGGATATCCGTTTTTTTTATATTATAATATATTACCAATTTTCACAGTAGATGATGATGATGTATAAGAATCAAATAGTAAATGGTAAAATTATTGTGGTTTCACTTGAACTAAAAATGAGTGTGATGACTTCCAACGTAACAGACTTAGTACACTGATGCATAGTAACAAAACGAAAATAAGAGGCAGATTTAAAGTAACAAAATTAAAAAAAATAAACCGATTGATTATTTTCTTAATCACTTGTCAAAACAACGCTTTAAGGATCTATTTCGTCTGAATAAAAGGCTTCTCATTATTAATATCTATTACATGGGTATCCGTTTTTTTTAATTATATATAGGTTTATGGCATGTGCCAAATAAGCATTTTTTCTTTCATTATTTTCTATGTATCAAATTTCAAAATTATCGTTAGTTTTCCAGACGAAGACGAACGTTCAGTTCGATAATCAAATCCAAATGAAGCTTCGAATGGAAACGCGCCCTTTTCTCGACGTTTCGTCGGCAGGTGATTATATGACAGGTGCTCTAAGCAAAATTATAACTTGCAACTATACCTACCCACCGTAGTATTTAACGCAATCATCATGGTTTTTTTGCAAACCCTATCTTGTATCATTTGTTTAAAATTGATAATAAACTAAGCTATTTTAAATAAACTGCCTTGTATTTCGTGGATTGTTATTTTTTCATGGAAACATGCTCTTAATTAGAACGATATTTATTACCTATCTATACAGTGGCGTAACTAGGTTGGTGCAGGCAGGGCAAGAGCCCTGGGCACCTATCGAACAGGGGCGCAAAAAGTCGCCAATTATTAAATAAATTAAAAAACATCAAAAAACCATTAGGGGGACAGTATGCCCCTAACCGAACTCAAATCTGCCTATTTCTATTCAAATTCTCTTAAAATTGCAGCATTGCGACGGATTTTTTTGGAAGTTGAAAATTAATACCTTCGTTGTTGAATATAACGGGTCAAGAGAAGTTATGCGACCTGGCTTTGCTCAGTGTATACCGAGAAGATCATTTACAAAGGGGCGCAAATATGATGCGCGCTATTTTTTATTTGTACGCCCCTGTAATTAGCCTTACCGACCTATTGCTAATAAATAATTTACGTTGCTTAAAATAATTATGGAGTTAATTCATAAACTTAAGGTGGAAAGTCCAAGGTAACCCGCGAAATTCAAATTCAAGTTCATTTAACTCAATTAAATTGATTATTTCATGAAAAAACCATTCAATGGAATTGATTGAACTTAGTTTTTTGAGGGTGGGAAATCATCAAATAACTTCTGCCGCTCTGGATGGAGCAGGGGGGCGTGTCAGACTTTTGCTGACTAAAACCCACCCATGTTATCAGTTGCCTGTGTGCCAGGGGCCACGGTATCTCTTTCGAACAACCCGCACCCAACTTAGAGGGTTGCATTTATGTAGAGCTACAAAATATGTAATTATTATGGTTTTACATACACAATTAAATTGTGTATGTAAAACTATAATAATTACATATTTTGTTCAAAGCTGCATGCTTTAAACTGATCTGGAAATTGCAACAAACATTTAAAAATAATGAATTTTGCTGGCTAACCTAGAGCTTTCATCTCAACTGATGTACTTTATGCGCTATGATACCTGTTGAAAATTTAAAGATTATTTCCACAATCAAGACGTAATTAAACAGATTAGTGACTCAGATGAGAATGCTGTTGTTAAAAAGTAATGTCATTGAACACTTCGACGTTTTAGTCCTTCAAGAGAGTGCCGAGCTACCTCGCAACCGTCCACTTCTTAAATATAAAGGTGCTTACTACGTATCGAAATTTTATAAAATATATAAAAAAGCTTACTTATTTAAAAAAAAAGCCACCGACTTACAAATTACAATTTCATACAAGTGTTATTTTTGTTACTTTTGGAAGTCGGTTGATTTTTTTTTAAATAATTATTTTTATTTTTCTGTTGTGGTACCTACCAACGCCACACAAATTCGTATACTTTTACTTACTAAGTAAATATCAGTGACCGGACTTTATTTTTATAAAAATCATCAATTAAAACTAAGTGGGAAAAAAAAACTAAAAAGCCACTAATCAGAACTTGACCAAATTTTTAAGAGACTACTCGGTAAGTGTACCAAATATTTTTTCAACATTAAAAACAACGGAATTGAGTACCTCCTCCTTTTGTTGAAGGTGGTTCAAAGAAAGTAGTTACCCACAACATCAGTAGTGGTTTCACAATTACAACTGACACCTCATAAGTAGGAACACAGTGTATCGACCCCACTGCCCCCAATCAATCAACTGACAATCATAACTAAAACTAATCAATAAACAATTCAAATCGGTTACACTTTGAAAATAGCAGACATATGTTCAACACCTTTCATAAACCGGTCGAACGAAGGACATCCGCTTTTTGGTGGTAAAAAAAAATTGAGTTCAACATTCTCACAGGAACCGCTGCGTATCCGGTGCGCGGGCGCAGAATAAAAACGATCATTTGTTAATGTCGGAGTATTGGGCCACCAGGTAACCCGCGCCCGACTTTGTTCACATTTGAATCCGTCAATGTCATACGTGCACAAAACTTATACACACATTTTGTGCCATGAACACATTTGTGAATATCACGCTTGTTCACAAAAGTATTCTTGCTTAATTTTTCTTAGGATCCAAAAAAGAAATTTAATGATTTCAAAGATCTTGTCGCGCCACTTCTTCCCAGCTAAAGCACTAACTAGTGGTAAGGGCGAGCGTTTCTGGAGGATTGTCATATTTAATTTTGACGTGCTGACACTCAGCCTTGTTTGAATAAAAGAGTTTTTATTTCGATTTGTTCATCCCTCTAGAATGCAACAAGCCCTAAGTGGGCTTCATGCAAAGACACACCTACCTAACAGATATGAATGCATGTCATTTTTTTTTTCTTTCTTTTTGTCAGTTTCTCTGCAGACTTGTTCTCATTTGAGGCCACTTCACACTACCGCCTTACAGTTGGTCTATTCTGCAAAGTTTTTAAACTGTTTTATACCTATTTGTTTTAGTCCTTCAGACCTTAGTAGATATAACGTTCTAATGTCACGCATTTGATATAGAAGTGATTATTGTTAACAAAAAATGGCTTTTTTAAAATTTGATTTACCTTTTTAACAGAACTGACGTATGAGTAGCAGCTTTTAACTTTCAAAAGTAGTGCAACTACGTCTATGTGTCAACCGTCTACCAAAAATAATGTAAGAACTCTCTATAGAACGGTATGATGACCTCTAATCTACATACATACAAATGACTTCCACGCATGGACAACAACAATAATTCGAATGGTTCGCCAACTTACCTCTGCAGCTGAAATGTGAAGAACCGATTCTTATGGTGAAGAAATTAAAGTTCAAAATCGAAAAGCAAATTAATTCAAGATTGGTAGAATCTATGTCGTTTTTGACGTTTGGTAATAGTTAAGTGAAAGGCTGGATACGTGAGAAAACCGACGCCTATTCGAACAATGCCATATTTTGCCATCAACTGGGCCAGTGATCGATCTGAGTAAATATTTTATTCCCACTGTTGCATGCAAAGTGATTGTAGATTACTGTGTTACCATTTTTAAGCTTTTATACTAATTAGCGTTACGTATGCAATAGAAATTTTCGGTTTTCACTAATTGCACGGTGAAAGGAATTCTTAATGGAAAACATTATGGTCGTTCTGTTACCTTTCGTGAGCAAAGAGAATGTTTTATTGAGATGATTTATTACAGAGATTGGGTTACAAATTCGCATTTTAGTACCTACTTTATTAAATCAACAAAATAAAAACGTAAACCGAAACGCACCGAAGGTAGGTTACTTCGTCATTGAGTTGACTTCATTCGTCACATACATTTACGTGGTAGAAACAATGCAAGATGGGACTCCAATAAAACAATGAACGCAAATGTTGACGTAAATACCAGCAAAGGCTTAGTAAAAAAAAAAAAAAAATCGAACTGATGTAGCAGGAATTTGAAGCAAAAGCAATACAAGGAATACTGCACACAGTTACGAGAATTCATCAAATTGTCACACTGAATATGAAATGAGAAATGAAATGAGTACGAAACTGACGAAGAGAGATTTTATTTTTAAATGTAAACACTATTGGAATTAGGACCGTTCCCGGAACCGAAAATATAAAAGTATATAAATCAACTAGTAGCCTTTTCGGTAAAAGAGTCCTTATATTTCACCAATTGAGTCAAAAGTATATCTAGGACATCAAAATGACAGTATACATGCTGTGAAAAGAGTAATTTATTGCCATTAGTCAACGCAAATAAGCAAGCTTTCGGTAACGGAAGCCAACTTTGCATTTCTACGTCATTGTTGGTAGGCATGCGATCCTATATTTAACATTTCATTGTGACCTGAAGTCCTGAACTAACTTGACCTTTTCAAAACAGTTCGAGGACCGATTGTTCACTTTTGAAGGATTTTTAGAACTTTTATCACATTTGTTTTGTGTGTTATTGGTCGAGTGACTTTAGATGTCTTTATAGTCACTGATACATCGTGTCGTAGGACAAACCTTTTAAAGAATGACGTATTTTTATTAATTCTTATAATATGGAAGACACAACGTTTCTTTTTTTTTTTTTTTTGGTTGTTAAATCATCAAATAACTTCTCCCGCTCTGGGTGCAGCAGGAGGGTGTGTCAGACTTTTACTGACTAAAACCTACCCGTGTTCCCTCAGTAGCCTGTGTGGCAGGGGCGGTGGTATCTATTTCGAACAACCCGCACCCCTGGCAGGCATCGGTCCTTGCGGGCCCCATCGGTTTGTGCTGACATCTCTTTGAGGCGCGCTTGGAACACAACGCGCCGTCGACCTGGGCTTGGTCCTTACCGGACAGCGAGATACCCATTACTCACCGTCCGCAAGCCCACGTCTACGGTGGCCGACGCCCAGGGCGTCTCCTGCGGAGGCTAGGGCCGTGAGGGCGCATACACTGCCTCTCTCTCACGTTCGTCTCCTCCCTCTTTGCGAGCATCACTGCTTCGCAGAAGGGAGCGACGGCTACCCATGCACTCTCGCTCCGTACCATGGCCTGGAACAGGGCCGGACGTGAGAGATCGCCGTTGCCGATCGCCTCCACAAGGACACGGCGGTGGTGCTCCGCCCAAGCCGGGCAGACCTCCATCGCATGCTCCACCGTGTCCTCAGGGCGATCTTCGCAATGGAAACACCGATAATGTCTTACGCAATAAGGATGTAGTAGTACGTACGTTATTATGTGAAGTTTGCAATACCTGTACTTAGGTAGAGGTTTTGGTTAGCCTCATCTAGTGAATGTGTAGACATTTGCACAAAATTTGTGAAAAGCGTTTTAGTCTATAACTACACTTCTTCCAAAAAATTGTGATGTGATTTACGACTTGAAGATATTGAAATTCCGTCGAAAATAATCCTACAGCAAACCAATTTATTAAAAACACAAATAAACCGAAAATAAAGGCCTATGGAATTGTAAAGAATTCGGAAGAAAATAACGTTGGAAATCGATAAGGCAAATCGTACAATTACAGTGTTATGTAATAGTTCAAGAGCTGACCATGAAGGCTGTTTGCCATTCGACTCTATTGTTGCGTAATCTGTCACGTTAAGAAGTATTAATGCCTTCGCGTAACAATATACATACATAAGTAGATTTCTATATACATGATTTACACGTGCACACACATCTTTATGAGTTGAGGTATTATTAAATTGTAAGTCAATATTTAATATAACCTAAAAGGTAAGAATACTCGACACGTTGTGGAGGCTAGAATCCACGTTTCTTTGATAGATAAGATTCCAGATAAAATTAAGTATCTGGAAAATATACTGACTAGTACATTGCTTGCAGAATTAGTAAGCTGAAATGACAGTGATGCTGCCATGTCTGTCGGAAGACTGATGGCCACTAAAGCAGACGATTCTTTCAGTGGAGCACGCCAATCGTCGAACGTATGTTGGGATATATTAGATGCAGAAGACGAAGAACTGAGTGTTGTGACGGTACGTGGTAGTGAATATGTCAAGCCATGGACAGCGATAAGCTGAGTTGATAAAGGATTCTAGGTCAGGCATCGATAACGAAAGACGATAGTTACAAGTGAATTCCACACTATCGAACAACGCAGGTGACCGCAACAAACATTACGACCTTCATTCAAGAATGGAGACCATGAATCGGCCAAGGATGACCTCAGGCCAGGTGGAGCCATGATATTTGATGGTGGCTGGTAGAAGCTGGATGAGAGTTGTTGAGAATCGAAATGAATGGCGTGTGATTGGAGAGGCCTATGTGCAGTAGTGAACTACTATAAGCTGATGATCGTGACGAACAACGCCAAATGAAAACCGACTGCTAAGCACAACACTAGATCAGCCTAAATGATCGATATCGCCGATCGACCGCACTGCCGTCCACAAGCTATAATGCCGTTAACCAACAAAATCATATTTCGAGTTATGGACAGAAAGCGCAGAAAAATATGAAATGCATGCTATTTAGTTTAGTTATGCAACCGGTAATAAACATTCTGCAAAAATGGAAATTACAAGCCCATAGTCACTTTTTAGTTTAGTAATGCTGTTTACTTGCGTTTTAGCGTAGTAAACATATCAAACAAGGCAAGTTAACAGCGTTTTTTTTTTATCTAGGCATCCATGAATAGTAGAACAAAACTGCTTACACAGAAAGATAGAGAATTTTTTTCTGATTGTGGTGGCATCTAACAACGAAAATCGAGCATTTGCGAGTTAACGGCATTATAGCCTGTGGACGGCAGCGCAGAGTAGTTGCATCTTTAGGGTACGTAATACCTCTTAAATTGCTTTAAATACACTTCCAAAATGATTATGTGGACTTTATTATAATACTGGGAGCATACGACATACCATAACGTCAAACAACTATGACAAATTAATCGCAAATAAAAAAAAACTGACGTAAGCACGTAATATATTAAGACGCACGTCAGTACACTCATTAGTAACAAAGAAGTTATTAATCTTAAATTGGTTACGCTCTTAACTACGCGCTTTTGCCTGCGGCTTTGCTCGCGTGGCCTTACAGTTACGCAAAATATTTTTATTGCTCAATTCTATTTGAGTGAAATGATGATTTCGACCCCTTACCGACGCATTGACCTCATAGATTATAAAATCTATTGTGATCTCGTAATTAAATGTGTCTTAATTATAAATTTTCTTATGAATTGTGAGAAGACATCAGTAAAGCAATACGTATTTTGTGCCTGTGTTTTGTATATTTGGTTGGTTTTAACGGGTGGACTAGCAGACCTTTTGCGCGCGTCTTGCAAAGTGAGGGTAGTTCAATGACAAATAAAATCTTTGTAGTAAGCAATGATAATGAAAAGAGCCATTATTTTGTCTGCCCCAATTGGTTTCGGGTAGGTATTGTTATCGAGTGGCGAAGAAATAGCGAAACAAATATCACAGAATGAATTTTATACGTCACTTTCAGCGTGATCATCGTTGATAGTAATTCTGACAAAATAAATATTTCGTAAAAAAAAAAATCTATTCCGGAAACTTACAGCTAACATAAACACCGTTATTAAACACTTGAAACTGAAGGCCATTTACAAGTTTCCACAGATAAACACTTAACATGACAAAAACAATAAGTGGTCGGTACAAAATACCTATTACATAACTTGGGAAATAAATAACACACGATCGACATGATCACGAGAGAAATCAAAAATAATATAGAGCAAACAATTACTTTTCCGAAAGAAGCTAGGGGTATAGAAGGAACCTAACGAGGTTCTTGAAGAAGGTAGGTATCTATTTAAAGTTATTAGAGAGATTTTCTGAACCAAGGACTCATCTAGCTACATTTTATTATTCTTTGACAAACCCCTGACGCACCTAAGCCGAGGCACGTATGTCCACGCGGGGCGGTACGAAGGAGATCGAAAATAAAAACTCCCCCCGCGAGGAGGGATTCATCCCCAAACATATTACGGGAATGTTGGTAGGTCGAGGTTCCGGGAGATCCCGATTTTTTTTGCGATAATCAACCGCCCGTTTCCCGCGCAGTTTATTGCAAATTGTGGCTAAAACTCAAAATGTGGCCACTTGAATTGTGTTATAAAATCTTATTCTGATGATGGTTATTTTGGAGGCAATCGTTTGAGTGGCTTTGAATGTCATCATCGATATCGTTCTTGGCCTTTATCTTCGGCACTTTAAAAATATTGTCATGTAGATGAAATTTTGATTTTTTTTGCTATCCGTCCCGTCCAGTACCTAACTCTAAACAAAGTCCGTTTAGTAGTGATTCCATCACTAGTAAACTAATTTGTATACAGCGTACGGGTTTGAAAGTTTCGTAGAACGAGGTGACCCGCCACGTTGCGAGGGATGTTCGTCTAAAATGAATGTGTGCTGGGAAATCCATCAACAGACACGGGCCAACAAATAGGGACTGAAATGTCTATTTTCACACTGAACGTGAAAAACAAATCATGAATACATGGTAAAAGAAACAAAAAATCACTTGATACTAACCTTTTAAACCCCTTACTTTTTATAAGCAATATAAGCAGGTACCCATTCAACTTTGTTTCATTTCCGATCCTAAAAGCGGGAGCTTAATAAAAATGGGAGCTTGGCAGCCACATGAACATCTTTAGGTACCTACCTATATTAAGCTGGTGTTGTAACTTCACTCAGGTAAATAAAATGAAGATAGCCGTGAAAGCGAATGCGAGCCGTATCAACAGAATTCGTTCGCGGTCCCGAAATGGCTTTTCTATTCAATTTTCGATAGAGATTTTTTACCTACCCGCAGTTTTGCGTACGGCGGAACCAATAAATCTCCTCTCGAGGTAAGGGGCGAATTAATCAGTTGACTAGTTCTGCGACCGATCCCACGACGGATCCCTTCCTCCACACAAATGTGAACCGAAACGTGTCACAGAATAGGTTGATGTTCCGTTGTACGGGCCATTTTTATTTACCGCAAGCAAGGTGAAAATAAGAAGTGGGAATAAATAGTAGGGCCTCCGCCGATACACTCTGAGGAGATTAAAGTGTTCTGGTGGTTAGGGATCAGCGGTGTAATATAAATTAGGAAAATGTTGATGTTTGTTTGGCTTGGAAAGTAACGGACAACTTGTGTAAGCACGGCACGCGAGCGGGGCCACAATGCCCCGATTTAATAAATAATAAAGCTAATTTTACACGCCATAAAATGAAAAAAATCACTTGATTAAATTTTAGGAAAGCCCGAAATTTAAAAGCCGTGTTGTTTCCCGCCCATTAGGGTTAGGGAGGGTGGCGGGCGCTGAGCGGGTGGACATCGGGCACGAATTAATAAACAAGCCGGCCAAGGGCATGGGCCACATGACCTCTGGGTCTCTCCTTGTCCTCTTTACCTGTTACCAAGTACTGATTATTTACTTTGCAAACGTGATTGTGAATAAAATCGAGAAAAAATAACAGTGAAAAGTAGCAGCGTCTTCCTGAAAAATGGGGCAAGTAAGCTAGTAAAAAAGAAACATTAAAGAAGCTGATCGTTACAAAGAGCAAATCCTCAATTCGCTATAAAACGCCGCGCTGAGAGTGGGTGCTCCCGCGCGGCCGAGGAAACGTTGTCATTCAAAATCAGACCACGTGTACAATATTTCATCATCAGGATGGGTGGCGCCCTCCTCCCCCTTTCGGGCCGGCTATCCCTTTCCCCCCACCCCTTACGCCCGACCCAAAAAGTCTATCTGCACTTGACACGGGAGGAAACGGGACAGATTAACCGTAGTGAAGGGAACAAAGCTAAATATGTTTCAAGCTGATACTTACCCTTGCACAGTATATATACTTGATTTACAGAATAAGGATTTAAGATGCTCTCAAGTAGACGTATGTGGTGAGAACTCGTAGTAGGGATTGGCTGTTTGCTGTATCTATTTATTTCGGTATCTCACTTTAAAACTAATTTTGATATATTGATTAATTTATTTAAAAAAAAACGCCTGTTTGTAAATTTCGCGCTTTTGAATTTCTCAGAATTTCCATCAGAGAAATTCAAAAGCGCGAAATTTACTAATAAATAACAAAAAAAAAAAAATTGTAACATTTACTCACACGAATCTGTAAATTCCTGTATTTACCGTAGCGCCCCGTATAAAAGTAACACAATGCTGAAAAAGGATGGAGGAATGAAATGATGGAACCATTTTCAGTTCACCGTGAGATACGCACACACTCTAGCGTATTTACACAGCGTTTCACGCACACACGGGTACAAAACTGGCGTGAAAAGTTGAGCAGTAATTTATATGACGGTTTAAATAATTACTTCGCGTTTTCGCCTCAATTTGTAGATGAGCTTGGGTATCTGTGTTGCTGACATTTATTCACATTACTTTTGCAGTGCGGTTTGAATATGATGACGTCACATATTTTAGTGGTAACTTTATAGCGTGCGGGGGTAGTGTTAATTAATATTGTTGTGGAAATTGTATTTTGGGTTTGTCCATGAATGAAGGTTTATTTTGACTTGTGTATGTTGTTAATTTATGAATTTTTAATATTTTCGTATAAGCATATAAAAAAGCGAATGAAAACTTCTAGTAATCTATTAAAATCTCTGTTTATTTAAAACAATATTAATGGGGATGTCTAGATTACAGAAAATTATTAATGAGACTTTATATAGTTATGGTGATCAAATTTTCCCCTCTGACATGAAGTAAGTGAGATGACAAAGCATTTTTACTTTAATATGCTTTCGTGTTTTCCGCTACATAAAAGATTCTTTACTCCCATTGCCATCTGCTTTGAAAATAGATTGCTTGTCAATAAAAATGTAAATTCGCCGCTTCAGCTCTCGGCTAATTCATTTCCCAATGGAAAATCCGGGAGCGAGTCACCGGAGATCGATGGACCGTTCATTTCGACGACATTTTTTGCTTTTTCACATTTCATATTGACGAGACGACCAGTTAGTTTGCATACAACGTTCGGCTATGACAATGTACGAAAACACTACCGTCCGCACAGCTCCGCACGACTCCGCACGATCCCAGCCGGCCATTCTCGACTCAAACGACAAGGTCGCGCTTTTTGTACAGAGTTCAGATATTAACGTCTTTTTCGATGATTTATAGGGGTCCTTTCCCATGAAAGAGATGAAGGGGCTTTCACGGGACTCGATATGAATTCTAATACGGCTTTGCGATAACAACTATTGTGTCCGACCTCTTTACTCTAGCAACGTAGTATTAGCAAAGTTTTAATATAATAAAAAATAGGTGTTTGTTAAATTAAATAAAAAACAATTTCACGTCACTTTACGGAGGCGGCGGTATGGTATAAGCAAAAAATCGAAACACGCAAATTTTATCCAAAACCTCGGGATCCGCGCTCACACTCTCGCGGTGATACGCCTGACACCCTAATCAAATAAGTACCTTTTACCGGGACTGTGTTTGTGACATTGTAAACTGAGTCTTGGGCTATTGTTTTAGAGATTGTATTACGGCGAAGCGGTGGAGTCTGACTGGCTTCCGCATAAAACGTATTTGTAGGAAGGACGACCCAGAAAATGGGTATAATATACTCACACTACCGCCGCTTCCTCGCCTTATTCTCCCGGCACGTCCCCCAGGAGTCTGCAGAAATTTATATAACAAGCTATCTCGTCCGGGCTCGGTTATTGTCGGGGAAACACTGCCTCAGACATTATTTTTAATTAAACACAAGTACTGTCCGCTAACGCCCTCGATCCGAACCGCGATTTCCCTCCCTGTCAATTGTAGATTTTTTTCATTTTTGCGGAGACTGTCAACTTGAAGAATGTTGCTTAATTGCCGTATTGTCTGGCAGAAAGGAGTGGAATAAGCGGGTACGTTTATTTTAAATGGCCCCTGAAAACGGCTACAGAATGTCTGTTTAATAACGCAATTTTCAAATAAAAGAAACACAAAGGATAAATACCTACAAATCGTCAAAAAGCTACAAGGGTTTCTGAAAGTCGAAGTCGAAAACAATAGTTCAAAAGCCTAGAGTCTACACAGGTCTATAAAAAATAACCCTTAAAAAATGGTGATCTTTTAACAATTCCTCATTCAATCACGTAAAACGAGTAGTGGGTGGTCACCCCTCCCCGGCCCGATATTCGTGTTGGGGACGACGTAACCTACCCCTACTACGAGTTCTATGTTCATTTAAAAATACATCCAAGCTGTTCTATTGTTAGTACTATCGTGTTATAAAAATCTGTAGTAGGTAGCTCTTTAGGCTCCATTTACATGATTGCGGTCTGTGGTTTAAAAATAACTAAGTTTTCCATACCTGAACTGTTGATCGATCGTCTCTTTTATTTGTTACTGTAACTGTTTTAGTTTTTCGGTCGGTAAGCCATTCTCGTTGGGCCTAAGGGCCCAACGAGAATGCTCATTCTATAAAAGTGGAGACTTTTTTTTGTGTAAACATGTGCATAGCAATCTCAAATTGATCCATTCGTACTAAAATATTAAGAAAGAATGCTGTTATAAGTGTGGTCTAAAACCATATTTACAAGTAAATATAAAGTATTCTTGCGTTTAGTTTTGTTTACTTCTTACAAATCCGTTTTTTACTTGAACCAACTTTGTAAACACATTTTAGAACAACAAATACGAAGTATGCCACCAAACTATGAGCTAGTTTGGTGGCATACTTCCTATTTGTTGAAACAATAATGAGACCTCTAAATAGAAACAAATTTTGAGAAGGAAAGCTGACAGCATACAAATTAACCTAAAGCAAAATTGCCGGAAATGAACTATCCACGAGACAGGAAAGAATGGAATACTTTATGAAAAGGTCTAACAACTCTATTAATCATAGACAAAACTGAGTTTTTTGTACCACGAGATTGACTGGTCCATATCCGTATTGTCAAAACAGCTTTGACGTGTATGGACAATGTATTAATGTAACCACAAAATTGAAATTAATTATAATGCGGGATGCGGAACTTTTATTCAGGCCGCTATGTATCCGTTAACTGTATAGTCGCTGCATAATTGACTGTAAATAAATAAGACGTCAGAAGTAGACTAGAGTAAAACCTAAAAATGGTCTTAGAATTTCCCTAAAATGTCATGCTAAGAATTATGTTGTCTCAAAATCAATCAGCCCTTGTCTTTTCCCAACTATGTTGGAGTCAGCTTCCAGTCAAAACAGATTCGGCCAAATACCAGTAGGTATTTGTATTTATTTATTTTTATTATAATTAATTTTAATGCAACATTGCATAGGTAAGCGGGCTCACCGTTTATGCCTGGAGGTTTTAATGTATGTACTTCAGTTCTGTTCACGTTTATTGTTTTGTTTTTAAAATAAATAAATAAAAATAGCCTTTATTTCCTCTGACCTTTTTTGTAAGTACACACACTTCTTATAAACTAATAACACTTAATTATTAAAACCAATCCTTAACCAGATTAGCTACATATAATCAGCTTCCAGGTCAGGCTGTCTCGATAGGCCTCCTCCATTTCCCTCCATTTACTCTTGTCTAGAGCCGTTCTCCGCCAACCTTTTGGCAGATCATCCTCCCACCTTTTCATCTGTCTTCCTCTACGTCTTTTCCCGTTCCTTGGGTACCATTCGGTGATCTTTTTGGTCCATTTCTCCATCTTAGCTCTCATCATGTGACCTGTCCATTTCCATTTTAGGGTTCTAGTTTTTACTTTTATGTCTGCCACTTTGGTGATGTTCCTAATTTTTGTGGCTTTCCATTTGTGTAGCAGTCTAAGGTTCATCATGCTCCTCTCCATTCCTCTTTGACATACACGTAGCCTGTGTTCAATTTTTTGTGATAACGGCCAGGTCTGGCAGCCGTACGTGAGACATGGAAGAATGCAGGTGTAATATAGTTTCCTTTTTTCTGAAATGGGTACACTTGTATTCTTCATATTTTCTTTAAGAGACCAGTATCTTTGCCAGGTGTTATTTATTCTTCTGTTCACTTCTTTAGTCGATAAATCATTTACAGCTATAATCTGACCTAGATATATGTACTCGTTTACATATTCGATCTCTTCTTCTTCTACTTCTATCTTTACGTTTGTCCTATTTGTCATCAATTTGATCTTACACGTATTCATTGATAGACCTGCTTTTTTGCTTTCCGATGCTAGTTGTTCAAGCATGGTTTGAAGTGAGGCAGGGTTCTCTGCAAAAAGAATGAGATCGTCAGCGAATCTTAGGTGGTGTAAGTTTTCCCCGTTTATATTAATGCCAAATTCTTCCCAGTTCAATTGGCGAAAGATGTTTTCCAGAACAGCGTTAAATATTTTTGGTGACAGCGGGTCTCCTTGTCTAATACCTCTCTGAATTTTAAATTGCTGTCCGATTTTCTCGAGCTGTACTTTGGCTGTGCTGTTGGCATATATTTGTTGGATTATGCTTAGGTATTTATTTTCCACTCCCTGATTTTTTTGTGACTTCCAAATGTAACATGTTGTTTCTGTGTCCCTTTTTGTGCAGTAATATTATTGTGGATGTTGTCCATTGAGTTGGTATTTGTTCTGTAGCCAAAATTTCGTTGAGTATGTTCGTAAATGGTTCTAATAACTGATTCATGGTGCTTTTAAGTAGTTCGTTAGTTATTTTATCATCCCCCGGTGCTTTCCCTGATTAGTTTTGATTTTATTATTATTTATATCTGCTTAAGTTTAGTTACTATGTTTTGTTGGTATATTGACGTGTGCTAGCTAACATATGGCAAATTCTTATAATTTAACAGACAGCAGTGCTGCTGGGGAGTTTGTAAGCAATAGGAAGTGGTGAAGGGCAGGCGTTTTGGGGGACTGTCTAATGTAATTTTGGCGTGAAAAAGTACTGACTCTCAGCCTAGTTTGAAAAATTACTTTTGATTTTGATTTTACATGGAGCGACTGCCATTCTGACCTCAATAACCCATTAATTAAATACTCCTTAATCAGACTGGTTGTCATATTTCCTGGCTACTGACGACCCGTAATGACTGTCAAAGATCCAAGTATAATAAATAAATAGCTGGGACCAACGGTTTTTTTTTTTGATGCTGGGTAATCATCAAATAACTTCTCTCGCTCTGGGTGGAGCGGGAGGGCGTGTCAGACTTTTACTGGCTAAAACCTACCCGTGACGCTTCAGTTGCCTGTGCGCCAGGGACCACGAAATCTCTTTTTAACCACCCGTACCCCTGGCAGGCAGCGGCGGAGATGTCAGCACCCCACTTGTTGGTGCTGACATCGACCCGGGCTTGGTCCTTACCGGATAGCGAGCTCCCCATTACTCGCCATCCGCAAGCCCGCGCCTACGGTGGTAACGTGCTTTCCGAGGCACGGAGGAGTCTCGGTATGTAAAGATTGTCAACCATACACGAATCAACCCCGACAAGCGTAGCTTTACCTGACGGATCGACGCGTGCGGTTGTTATTACTTAGCCACGAGATTGTCGTACCTATTGCTCTCAATCGAGGTTAAATTCAGACTCCGGAGTCCGGACTGCTATTGAAAATCCCTATTACACTATTCCCGACCTGGGAATCGAGCCTAGGAACCTCATGAGCAGCAGAAGCGCTTGAGACCACTATGCATTAGTCCAACAAGACAGTCTGTCAAATATTAAATCATTGTATCGATTTAAATTTTGTGAATAATCACAGTGTGCTCGCGAAGTTATTGTAAAGCACAGGCAACTGAAGGAACACGGGTGGGTTTTAGTCAGTAAAAGTCTGAAACGGTCTCCCGCTTTGCCCAGAGCGGGATAACCATGTCATGATATGCCACGCAAAAAAAAACAGTGGCACTCCGTGAGTGCCGACAGAAGTGAAAACTTGAACAATTACGTGTGTATTTTTTGAATCGTCGTGAAATATTTTTTGAATCGTCAGATTAAACAACGTTAAACGTTGTTCGTTCATAAGTTCGTGTCGTTAGTGGTGTAGGTAACATTGTCGCGAGTTCAATTGTTTTTTCCCATCTCAAAAATGCCCAACGCTCCTAAAGAAGTTTACACTTTTAAAAAGCCATACAATAATTAATTTTATTGAGGCAATGTGGTAGGGGATAACTTTGACAGAAGGCTAGAACTTGACGTCATTTGTAAGCTGTAGTTACCGCTTACATTATGACGCACCATGAATACTAAGGTGTGACCTATTCTGCAAAGAGGTTTAATTAATGATTGATTTGCGTTGGTTTTGAATAGGAGCATGACTACTCGTATGGTACTATAACAACTGTGGTATATAAAAGCTTAAACGGTAATCATGTCTTAAAGTTGAACATAATGATTTCATATCATCATTACGATCAACATATAATGTTCCCATTGCTGGGACACAAGCCTTTCTTTGAGATGGGTCATAATCTACCACGCGGGCCCAGTGCGTGTTAGTAGACGTCACATGTCTCTAGATTTTTGGTTCGAGGACATGCCGGTTTCCTCACGATGTTTTCACTCACGGTTTTTGAGAGACATGGCGACAATTTTTTTTTACAAGATGATCTACTAGGTCTAATTTCGGACACCATTCGGTTCAGAAAAAACTTTCACACAATATTCCTAATCAGGGTTTTTTTTTTTTTTGGTGGGAAATCTTCAAATGACTCATGATTCAAATGACAGTGTCAGACTTTTACTGACTAAAACCCACCCGTGTTCCCTCAGTTGCCCGTGTGCCAGGGGCGACGGTATCTCTTTCGAACAACCCACACCCCTGGCAGGCATCGGCCTTTGCGGACCCCTCAGTCACCCTGCGACGGGTCAGTATAGTGGCCCCGTCGCCTACCACTTTTCGGCTGCAGGGGATAGGGAGAGCGGCCAACGCGATACCGACACTCCTCTTCCCCTGCGGCCCCACCGCGTCCGTCATCAAACGGTGGCCCCGTCCAGGCCACGGAAGGGAAGAGCGCTACTCAAAAGTACCGGTACTCCTCCTCCTCCGCAGCCTGTATCAGCCCTCAGCCGCGATGCCTCCCATTCGACATCGCGGCCCATCTCAGTTGCGTTGCACCTCACCGCGACCTACGTTTTTGGCCGCTACGTCGTTGGCTTTGAGGCAAAAGCCTTGACGAGCGGCCCCACCGTGGCTGGGCCAGACCACGGTTACTGAGCCCCCTGGAAACGACAATGCGGGAACCCACTCGGGGGGGTTCCTGATCAGGGTCAGGCGTTCCTTTAAATGCTTGCGATATTGGGGCCCTGATGAAGACCAAAACTCGGGAATACCAGTAAAGAGACCCATGGCAAAAACTGCTTTCATTAAAATCAACCAGACTCATAATCTGGCTAGCCTTTTCCCAACTATGTTGGGGTCGGCTTTCAGTCTAGTATTTTACATGGAGCGACTGCCTATCTGACCTCCAAAACCCAGTTACCGGGTAATTCGATACCCTTGGTAAGACTGGTTGTTAGACTTTCGGGCTTCTGACGACCCGTAACGACTGTCAAAGATCCACAAATGACAGCCGGGAACAACGGCTTAACGTGCTTCCTGAGGCACAGAGGGGTCTTGGTATGTAAGGATGGTTACCCATCCACGGACCAACCGCGGCCATACGTAGCTTAACCGGATCGATCGACCTGTGCTATTTATTACTTAGCCACACGCCCCTCAAGATCAACTAGAATACCAGTTAATTATTTCTGTGAGACTTCAATATGCGGCCAGACATATAATAGATACATTTATATTGTGCTCTAAGATTCTAAAGAATAACTGGCTCGTTGAAACACTTCGCCATAAAATATAGCTCCAATTGAGGCTCAATGTTATACTTTCGCATTACACGATCGTTCGTTTGAAAGCGCACTCAATAAGTGTATGTCATTGAGATGGCATTCCCCAAGGACGGCTGTTGAGGCAGGTAAACATATTATAAAACAATAAGTTTGCGGCTAAATGACTACAAATTAAAATTTTGGTTTTCTTACGGGTTTGCTTAGCATAATCAGCCTACAATGTTTCCACTGCTAGGACACAGGCCTCTTCTCGGTGAGAAGGAGAGGGCCGTAATCCACCACGCGGATCCAGTGCGGGTTGGTAGACGTGACATGTCTTCGAATTTTTGTTTCTAGGACATGCCGGTTTCCTCACGATGTTTTCCTTCACCGTTTTGAGAGCAGTGGTGATGAAATAATTAACAAGAATTTAAGCGTTTGTCTGGGTTCGAACTTACGTCCTATAACTCGTAAGTCGCGGTAGTTACCACTTGGCCACCACTACTGGGGTTTGTAATGATTTTTAAAATTAAATTAAATTAAAATTCCTTTATTTCGGACAACAGTGATGCATATTTAATTACTTCAGATTTGATGGCCTACGTATAAGAATAGGTGACAACCAATCTGAGTAACGCGTATCGTGTTACCCAGTAACTGAGTTACGAAGGTCAAATAGGCAGTCACTTCATGTCAAACCAATACTGGTTTTCAGCTGCATCCGGTAAGACTGGAAGCCGACCCCAACAATCTTGGGAAAAGGCTGATAATTTGAAAGTTCCCAAGCACAAATTTCCCTCATTTACCCCTATATTTCTGGTTAGTTTGTGCCCTGATTTCAATGTATACGGAAGCAGCGCGTGCGCAGGAACGGAGTACTTAACTTAGCATAGACAAATAACAGTCATAAAATGCTTTTGTAAATTGAATTTTCTTAACAAGCTGATGATTGAAATACCTATGGCTGCAATGGTTCCTCTGTATTTAGCAAATGAGTTATTTCGTTGAGTAAGGATTAAAATTTACGACTTAAAATGGCGAGCCTCGTAGCTTGATTTAATGTAGAAATAGGTATTAATTTCAGCCACAGAGCCGGTTCACCAATTAGAAGTCAAACAGCGATACTGTTCTGTGTTGAAGAGTATGAGTGTCGGTGCAGTTACAGGCAGGCTCTACGGTGGCACTACACCTACAGCGACACACTGAAGTGACACATGTCCCTTCTGGAGATGGCAATTTACTTTCAGGTAAACCTGCTTAACCTATGTTTTCTTAAATTCCAAGAAACACTAATTTTCAAAAGGAGCGCTGAATTTTTGTAAGCTCGTATTTCTTATTACACTTACATACATGCGTTATGGCAGCAGAGGTGGCCCTGTGGTAACGGCTGCATTTTACGATGGTCCTAGGTTCGAACCTGCTGTCAAAACGGTGAAGGAAAACATCTTGTGGAAAATAGGGTGATTATGCTACATATATGTGATACCGTAATATTATGCACATCGTCAGTTTATAATCTATCTCGCGAGATTAATTGTCGATAAATTGTGAAATGCATCATACTGCTTACCGACCGAATAGGTTAGGTTAGAACTGCGACCAGACGCGCACGAACCGAGCTAGCGAAGTGAGCGAACGGCGAGCGCTACTTCAAAGTTAGTAGCAATTCCTTGACTATTTAGTAATAGCGCAAGGTACTATCCGTCTTGATAAAAATTCACAATTTGACGGACAGATTTTAAACTATCGAAAAATAGTGCGTTAAACTGTAAATGGTTTTTGCATTTCACAATTTATCGACAGTTTACAATCTCGCGAGATAGATTATGAACTAACGGTGTTTATTTATATAATTTAGGTTCTCCAACAAAGCATACACATATACATTATAAATTAAAGTAGTAACAAGGTTCTTTTACGTGTGCTCCTTCAATTACAGGAGATCACAGCATGCACGTAATATGACTAAGTGTAAACACGATAAACACGAAGAAAACAATGATAAATGATGAAAAAAATTATATATGATGAGATTAGAGAGAATATAGAAAAAATTAATAACAATTTAACATGTAAGATTGAGAATTTAAATATCGATTCTGCAAGTAGGATAAAACATAAAGATACATGATTAAATATGAGTAAAGTTAAGTAAAATTTAACATGTTAGGATTGAGCATTCTTAAACAATTGGTTAGTAGGAATATTTTTATTTCACATTTTTGTTGACTTGGAGAGAAATGTACGCAGTTATTTTGCGGTGGTTACATTCTTTTTGTATTTTGAAATGTTCACAATCTTACGGTGAAATTTATACATAAATAAGCACCTTTTTCCCAATGGAGGTACTGAACGCCACCAGCAAGGAACTTTGCATAAGTACCTACCTACTCCTTTTGCATCGTTTACGTGTTCGTACATCTGGTCATACACGCACATCGGTTGCGAGCACTACGCACTTGACCTGTCTAAAGTATTTCATCATGTCCTTCCAAATCAAATCAAATCAAATCATTTATTTTTTTGCCAACATGGGTAGGGGTATAGATGTTACAATGTTATTATAATGTTCTCCATGCTCTGCCTTAACATGGGCATACAAAATTTACACATAAATTAAAACATTACTTTCAAAACACTTAAAATAAATAATAAAAATAAAAATAATAAATTTCATAATGTCAAGGAGTATTTAGTAGTAAATAGGTAATTTAAAAAAAATGTCAGAGTAAATAATGAATAAATAACTATAAGTCTATTCATTATTGGCCATAAGGATTCCCTTTTAGATATTCCTTCACACTGTAATACACTTTATCAGTTAGAAAGTCCTTTAGCTTCCGCTTAAATATGTGCGAGTTGTCAATATTTGTAAATACAACATGGCAATTTATTATAAATCTTAGATGTCATGCATGATGTCATACTGGAGTCCATTAAATGAGTTTTGCAGGGTATAGTCTGAACTTTATTTCTGTATCTAGCACTTCGGAATTTTTCATACATATGCATATTACTTTTGACAAAGACTGGCAAGCCTCTCTCCTCTCGTCTGCTTTTTTCATAATTTCAGCCGAAAAACGTCCACTGCTGGACATAAGCCTCCTCCAAAAAGGAGGTTTTGCTATTATCGCCACGCTTGGCAGGTGGGTTGGCGATCGCAGTATGGTGGTAAAATGCATAGAGAACGCTACTGCCCATTCTCTAGTAAGTCCCTTAGTTGCCTTCTACGACACCCACGGGAAGAAATGGGATGGTGCTAATCTTTTACGTCCGGCATCACACGGAACTGCTTTTTTACCACCCGTAAAACCATTCCTTTAGTGTTAACCCTGAGGAATTTTCTATGGATGGAATGGAAATTATATTAAGCTAGTTATGAAATTAGAACAGCACACCCTTTGCCGCAAGGGTGTGGAGGAATCAAAACGCCTACTCACTGTGTGTCTACAGGCAGAGCCCACGTTTCATGAATACTTTATCAATATCGAAGAAAACAGTAATGAGTTTAATGAAGAAAGCCACAAAATCACGCCAGAAGGTATTTCTGAGAGGTAGGCAGAGGTAGGCTCACATTTGGTCAGTTACGTTTAAGTCTGATCTAAAATGGAATGAGTCCATATTGCACTCTAACCGGGCACAAATACATACCTGCGGACAGTGAGAAATTCCCAATTAAAAAACCCTACCCTAATCTAATAACAGCGGGTACCAGGCCCGGGGATCGAACCTAGGCCCTTAGCAGTGGCGCTTGCGATTCTAAGGCCAACGATATAGTTATCTATATATTAATACGATAAGCAAAGACTTTTTACCCCTTCTTACCCTTACGATCATTACGCAGTCGCCGAGTATATAATTTGGCACAGTTGAAGTTTATGTGGACAAGGAGTGCACAAAGCTAATATTTTTGATTAGTGTTGATTAAAATTTAAATAAAACATGGTCGAATTTCGATTACTGGGTGTCCACTAGTAATTTATAAATAACGCAGATATTCATCGCAAGTTTACATTTGAATGTTTCAAAAATAAAAGCAGACTGTAATTAACTACCGTAAAAACCCAAAGTAGGTGGGTACAGATCGCGGCACGTAAGTTGAACCAAAATGGCGGATTTTGGTTCAACTTACGGGCCGCGATCTGTAATTTAAAACTTCAGTACACGTTACATCAATGACTATGCTAGAAGGTGACCTCATTATTTTTCCGTGCCATGCAACGATTGCATATTACGCTCCTACCTTCAGTTGTTCGTTCTGATTTTGGTTAAACTTACGTGCCGCGATCTATACCTATGTTCATCCGCTGCAATTTTAATAGTTTTGCAATATTAGCTGGCATCAAACAATTCGTCTCATTTCTGTATAAAACTTATTTCCTAAACTAAACATACTGCTAATTGTTACCATATCAAACTCACCTTGTTTGTATAAAATGAAGGTTAACCAACCTGTTTGGTTCCAGTTCATTTTATGCGCATAGTTTGACACAGCAGGTGGAAAAGTTATCCTGTAAAACTTGGCGCTGAAAAACAGAAAACGTTGGTCGGGTCATTTTCATTGGAATTTTAAACTTTGACTGGCATAGGCGCTCCAAACTATTCCAATACCTACTTCATTAATGTTTTGATTTTTATGATCTGCGATAAAAGTCGAATCACAGTCTTGAAGGGTTTTTTAATCCCCTACGCAAAAAGAAGGGTATTACTAGTTTGACCAGTATGCTTGTGTCTGTCTGTAGTACCGTAGTTTTTAATCGGATGAACCGATTTCGGTGCGGTTTTTTTAAATAGGTATTCTTTTAGTGACTTCTTGGTGAATTGTATAAATGGTATCGTTTTTAAATAAATCAGCAATATTAACAGGTTATTTACGTAGTATTTGTGGGCTACTGCCACATTTGTGTGCTGGGTTGGCGGGGAATGAAACCACTGGAGACTTCTTGCTTCTATATTTGGAGTACTTTCTTATAGGTAGCTCGCCTGCTGAATGTGTCGAATTACAAAAATGTTCCTACTTTTATACAATTTTCGATAAGGTTTCGAAATTGATTTGACCAATCACAATAATCAAAAAGCGCGGGAAAATCGTCAGCTATACATAAAAAAAAGGGAAAACATCATTAAAAAATGCGCGAAAACTGTTGGCCAATCAGAGCGAAGCTCATTTATAGTACATTTTTTCCTAAATGCCTCCAATCTTTACCGTAATGAGGACCGCGCTACATTATTCGCGTTTTTCACTATTTTTATTACATTTACATAGGTAAAACTATATATATTTCGACTCTATGTAATAAGGACTATCTAAGAAAAATATAAAATCAAAGAAAACAATATAAAATATAGCATAAACACTTAATTACTGCTTACCCCTAGTACTAAGTTTACGATGTACACAACTATGAACGAATTGTTAAAACTATAGCACTTATTTACTGTCTTATGAGTGTCTATGTATCACTTTATATACACTATTCTGTTATATACACTGTTCTATCACTTGTCCCGCACATCACTCCCGCCGTGCGACCGCGTCGTATCAACTTCCGGTGCGGGCTCGTTGCTCGAAGACAGGGGCAGGATTACCAGTTTCCTCACTGGCCGGCGCAGCACACCTCCCTTTGTCAGCACGTCCACCGTTCGCACGACGTTGTCGGGACCTGGATACGTAGCGACGACTCTTCCACGGATCCACACGTTGCGGGGCAGGTTTGGATCGACGATTTGTACGAGATCGTTAACTTGCGCTGCTTGACCTCGTCCATGGGGCTCCCGCCGGTGTTGGAGCTCAGGGAGGTACTCCTTCACCCAGCGTAGCCAGAAGACGTCTGCTAGTCTTTGTGCGGCTCGCCAACTGGACCGTGAAATGGTGTCTTGCTCGGCGAAAGTGCCTGGTTGCGGCACGCGCCCCGGCCCTCCCAACAAGAAGTGGTTAGGAGTGAGGGCTTCTGGATCTTCTGGGTTGACTGAGACGTGAGTCAGCGGACGACTGTTGACGGTGTACTCTACTTCTGCTAGTAGAGTCGTGAGGACCTCTTCTGTCGGGTGACGTTCATGTAACGTCGCGGTGAGGGCCGTTTTGACGGAGCGAACCATTCGCTCCCACGCTCCGCCCATAAATGGAGCTCCAGGCGGTATGTAGCGCCAGGAGATGGTCCTCTTCGCCGCTTCTTCTGCAGTCGCTGCGTCGATTGCCTGTCGTAGCTCTTTGTCGGCGGCCTTCAGGTTGGTGCCGTTATCCGACCATATTTCAGTCGGGCAGCCTCTTCTGGCGATCATTCTTCTTACTGCCATCACCGCGGAGTCGGCGCTAAGCGAGCCGGCGACTTCTAGATGTATTGCTCGCATTGTGAGACATGTGAAGATGGCCACATATCTCTTCTGTCGAGTTCGTCCGACGGTCACTGAGAGAGGTCCGAAGTAGTCGACCCCAGTGAAGGTGAAGGGTCGCTTGTGGTGAGCTAAGCGACACGCTGGCAGGTCCCCGGTTCTTGGATGCGGAGGTACTTGTGTCTTCATTCTGCAGAATAGGCACTGTCGTAGTATTGTGCGTGTAATAGGGCGCAATCTTATTACCCAATATTGTTGCCTGCACTCGTTGACGGTGGCTTCTACACCGGCGTGATGAAGTTGTCGATGTACAGCCTGTACCCAGAGCTTGACCGTAGGATGATCACCGTCGATTACCAGCGGGTTTTTTAGCTCTTCCTTCACGTCCTGGACCGCTTGAATACGGCTTCTGAGTCTCAGTGCACCGTTTATTGACTCGATGCTGATTTGGTGAAGGCGGCTTTCTTTATTTATCGGCTTCCCATTGTTCAGACTATCTATTTCCTCCGCGAAGGACTCTTCTTGAGAGGACCGCATCAGGAGTTCTTCAGCTGCCTTGAGCAGCTCGGCTGTGACTGGTAGCCGCTTCTTCTCTTCTTGTGATGACTTCTTTGTCATCGTGGGTGCCTGCTTCTTCACTGTAGCCTTGTTCTTATTCCATGTGGGATCTGCTTCTTTATTCTTCTTCGTTCTTCTGTAATTGACTCTCTGTTTGGTTGCTCTGCAGAGTTGAATAAACTGCAGAACACGGGCTGTTGAGTATCGGAGTCGGTCCCAGTTGGAGAACGTAGCTGGATCAGGCAGACCCTCTGCAAGCTTCAGTCTTCTCTTGTTGCTCACGTGATGCGTCTTCTCTTCATCAGAAGTTTCTTCTGGTGTTGTCCTCGCGGTCTCCGTCGGCCAGGAGTCTTCTGTTTGGTATAAGAAGTCTGGCCCTTTGAACCATCGATGATGTCTGTCGAATGTTGATGGTACGTCTCGTGTGGCGTCGTCCGCCACGTTCAGCTTCGTTGGAATCCAGCGCCAGTCGTTGACCTTGGAACTCTCTTCTATTGCTGCCAGACGATGAGCCACGTAGGGTTTGTATGAACGTGATCCTGTTCTTATCCAGGTTAGTACTGTCTTGCTGTCTGTCCAGAACACTTTGCGATCTGGCTTCCTCTCGTGCTCTTCGACCACTGTCTCTGCGAGTCTGGTGCCCATGACGGCTGCCTGTAGCTCCAGTCTTGGGATCGACGTCAACTTCAACGGCGCCACTTTCGCTTTGGCTATGATGAGGGATAGGCTGACCTCACCGTCCGTTGTCACTGCTCTCCAGAAGAGGACCGCAGCGTAGGCTGATTCGCTGGCGTCGCTGAAGACGTGAAGTTCTAAGGAGGCGGCGTCGCTGTAGTGGAGATACTGCCGCGGGATAGCTACTTCGTGGAGGCTCTTCAGATGCCCCATCCACATTTCCCACTGCTCTGCCAGATCCTCGTCGATCTTGTCATCCCACTCTGTTCCTCTGCGCCAGACTTCCTGAAGGAGTTGCTTCGCCCTGATTGTGACAGGCGAAGCGAACCCGAGTGGGTCGAAAAGTGACATCACTATTCTTAACGCTTCCCTTTTTGTCGGCTGTTTACCTTCTATGAGTGTGGAAGGTATTCTGGCTAAGTTGAGGTTGAAGGTGAGCTCGTCTGAGTTGATTTTCCAGATGACACCCAAGACTCTTTCTGTCTTTTCTTCTGTTCTGTAGAGTTCCATGTCTTCTGTCTGGTTGTCTTCTCCAAGTGATTCTAGGAGTGACGCTGAGTTCGATTTCCATTGTTTTAACTCGAAGCTGGCCTTCATGTGTACTTCTCGCACACTCTTCGTGATACGTTTGGCATCTTCTAGGCTTCTGAAGCTGTCTAAATAGTCATCGACGTAATGCTTCTGTACGATGGCAGCTGCGGCTTCTGGGTGAGTTTCCTCGTGCTGTTTGGCGTTTAGGTTCTTGACATAGATTGCTGTCGAAGGCGAACTCGATGCTCCGAAGATTAACGACGTCATTCTATACTCTTCTGGAGGTTTGTCGTCTCGACGATCCCCGCGCCATAAGTACCGCAGTGCATCTCTATCTTCTGTTCGCAGCTTGACTTGCATGAACATCTCCTTGATGTCCGCTGTAACTGCGACCATGTGTTGTCGGAATCGCATGACGACGCCTGGTAGCGACTGTAGTAGATCAGGCCCTTTGAGCAGCATGTCATTGAGTGCCACCCCTTTGGTCTTGGCCGCGGCGTCGTGGACTACACGAAGTTTTTCTGGCTTCATCGGGTTGACTACCGCAAAGTGTGGTAGGTACCAAGTCTTGTCAGCTGTCTTCTGTCTCGGGGCAGGCTCAGCGTACCCCTTCGCGATGAGAGCTTCCATCTGTTCGACGTACTTCTTCTTCAATGCGGGTTCACGATCAATCTTCTTCTCTATATTGAAGAGCCTCTTCAGTGAGTTTTCATAGTTGTCTGGGAGCTTGACATCTTCTTTGCGCCAGAGAAGACCGGTCTGGAATCTTCCTTCTTCTATCTTCGTGGTGGTCTTCTCTAGAACACGAAGTGCTCGCTCTTCTGGATCAGTCTTCGGTCTCTTGGGGTTTATGCAGAGCGCGTCCATCTCGAAGTATTGCTTCACGAGGTCTTCTAAGTTCTCTTCTGGATCTTCTGTGATATGTGACACGAAATCGATCTGCTTTCCGAAGGTTCGTGTCTGGCTGCCGTGGAGTACCCACCCTAGTGGCGTGAGAGATGCCACTGGGTGATTCTTGTCTCCTCTTCTTACTTCTGACGTCAGCAGAAGATGCCAGTTGTCTTGACCGATGAGAACTCGTGGCTTCGCATTGGCATATGTGAGATGTCCTCGGATGTCAGATAGGTGTTGACATCCTTCCACTATTTCTTGTGGAACCCGTTGAGATGAAACTTGCAGATTCTTCACTGTGCGTGCTTGTATTTGCTCTTCGTGATCGTTGAGCCCCTTCAGCTTGATGGTGACTCTTCTGGATGCTGACTCTGATGTCTTCATGTCATTGATGGTTTCAATCTTCAGTGGATCTATGGGTCCTGTTGCTCCGACGCTTGTTACCACGCTGTCGTCGATTAGCGTGACTGTTGACCCGTCGTCCATCAATGCGAAGGTGTTGACATCTCCTTTCGGTCCCTTCACCTGGATCGGAAGGATCTTCAAGAACGATTGCTTCTTGACTGTCCAAGTTGAGTTGATGACTTCTGTTGGCTCTTCTTTTGCTTCTGCCTTCTTCTCATAGTGCAGCATCTTATTATGAGAGTACTTGCACCCGTTGACACCACACGACTTGGGTTTGCAATTGTGTGTCTTGTTTCTGTAGCGAAGACATCTGAAGCAGAGACGTTTGGATTTGGCCATGTCCCATCTTGCGTTTGCATCTAACTTCTTGAACTCTTCACATTCTGTTGCATTGGTGTGCCCCGTATCTTCACATATGAAACACTTCGTTGTTTGCGTCTTCTCAGTCACGTTGTTGATCCTTTGTGTCTTCTTTTGTGAGGCGGCTGTAGCAGGTGCTGCCATCTGTTCAGGCAACGCGTAAGGTCCGCATAACTCCGCTTCCCTTTTGAAGAACTTTTCTATCTTGATGAGGCAAGGATCTTCTCGTGGCTGTGTGGCTGAGAAATCGTAGTATCTATAACGTAGAGTCGGCGTCAGCTTGTCTACTATATTCTTCGCGAGTTCAGGGTTGTACATATAGTTGAAACAACCCATAGTCTTCAATGTCGCTACGACGTTGGAGACCTTTGTGGCGAATATGCAAATGTCCCTTGGCGACTCAGTAAGGCGTGGCAGACCTCGAAGCGTCTCCATCTCCAGCATGGCTATTGCTTCTGGTCTTCCGAATCTTGACTCCAAAGTCTTCATCACTTCGGCTGGGTGCGCGTTGGTTATCAGTAGACCTTCAACCGCTTCTTTGGCCTTCCCCTTCAGGTTTCTTCTGAGTCGATTCGTATTTTCAACTGCGCTGAACATTGCTTCTGTCTCGTAGTAGGCGGCGCGGAAAGGTAGCCACTCCTGATGAGACCCACTGAAGATCGGTAACTCGACGAACTTGGGTCGTTGAGCGGCGCTGACCGCCCGGGTGATGGCTTCAGCTAGGAGGGCTAGGTCGGTTTGACCTCCCGCCGGTGACTGACGTGTTTCTTCATGCTTCGCTGGCATTGGTTCTTCTGTGCGGACGACGGTTGGTTCTTCTGGGCGGCTGTGTGGCTCGTTGGTGATCGCTAACACCGGACGATTCACTTGATTCTCCAACCAGTTGTCCACTCTTGCGTTAACTTCTGACTTCGAGTAGAGGGAGACGTCATCTTCTTCCTCTTCTGAGTCTTCTTTCTCCAATGTAGCTAGGCGTGCTGCGGCTAGTTTCACTTGAAGGCGTAGTAAATCTTCTCTCGCCTTCGCAAGCTTTAGTTGCTTTATTCTGCTGTGGGTGGATCCCCCCCCTCCCCCCTTGCTGCTAGGAGGGCGGAGTTCCTGTGGTCCGGTCGGTTTCGATGGACCGGCGGTGCTCTTCATAAATCGCTTCACTGTCGAATTTTCTGTTTCTTGGCGAGCTTCACTATTGATGACAGTAGCGGGCGGCTTCATCAGCTGTTTGTCCTTCACACCTGCAGTTATCGTCGTCGCAGCGGACGGGGTTACGGAGGCAGCGGCGACGCTGGCGGGGTGCGAGGCGGTTGCGGCTGGGGCGGAGGCGGCTGCGGTCGAGGAGGTTGCTGCTGTCGCGGAAGTCACGGTGGTTGGATCAGTTGCCGCGGAGGTGTCTGTCTGTTCCGAAGTCTCCGTGGCGGTCGTCCCTGTAACTGTCGATTCCGTGCTGGCTTCCGCGCTGGTGCCGTTCGCCGAGGTGTTGGTCTCTGACGACGGCGGCTTCTGTTCTCCCGACGCCTTGCGGCCCCTACCCGTAGAGCGCGTAACGGGCATGCTGTCAGCTGATTTTCTTCAAATCTTGAAAGTACTCTTCTATTTTCTTGAGAAATCTTCTCTATGACGCTGTAGTAATCTTCAAGTAATTCTTCCCCGCAGTATCCGGCGCTCGAAGGACCATTAAATGTGGGCTACTGCCACATTTGTGTGCTGGGTTGGCGGGGAATGAAACCACTGGAGACTTCTTGCTTCTATATTTGGAGTACTTTCTTATTGGTAGCTCGCCTGCTGAATGTGTCGAATTACAAAAATGTTCCTACTTTTATACAATTTTCGATAAGGTTTCGAAATTGATTTGACCAATCACAATAATCAAAAAGCGCGGGAAAATCGTCAGCTATACATAAAAAAAAGGGAAAACATCATTAAAAAATGCGCGAAAACTGTTGGCCAATCAGAGCGAAGCTCATTTATAGTACATTTTTTCCTAAATGCCTCCAATCTTTACCGTAATGAGGACCGCGCTACATTATTCGCGTTTTTCACTATTTTTATTACATTTACATAGGTAAAACTATATATATTTCGACTCTATGTAATAAGGACTATCTAAGAAAAATATAAAATCAAAGAAAACAATATAAAATATAGCATAAACACTTAATTACTGCTTACCCCTAGTACTAAGTTTACGATGTACACAACTATGAACGAATTGTTAAAACTATAGCACTTATTTACTGTCTTATGAGTGTCTATGTATCACTTTATATACACTATTCTGTTATATACACTGTTCTATCACTTGTCCCGCACAGTATTATTGCCTGCCAATTTAGTCAACTATTTTATTATTTTAATCACTAGTTTCTGCCCACGACATTGTTTGCGTGGAAGTCGTAAGACACCGCAATTTAACTAAAATAATAGACATGTTTTTTTTTAGAATTTTCCTGTTTACTGCATTTGTATTTCCACAACCACCTTCAGCAGACATATCATGAGGCGAGTCAGGACTGGTGACGCAGGAGCAAGCAACAAACAGTTGTCCGTGTGAGGAGCAGCTCGTCTTGAGGTCAACACCCGCAGCCTCCAGTAGTACCTAAATTCCCATTGTTTCCAATTCCCATCATAAAATAATAGTACAGCAATTTTTTAAACAGAAGCAAAAAAATATCAATTGTTGGAAATCGAATACATATGTTTGAAAATTAGCCGTCAAACCGCTAATCTATTTGCTTTGTTGAAAGTTCAATAAATTGCCGTTCATGATTGACTGCATAGCTCCTTAAAGGTATATCATCATCATCATCATTTCAGCCGGAAGACGTCCACTGCTGGACATAGGCCTCCCCCAAAGGGGGGGGGGGGGTTGGCGATCGCAGTATGGTGGTAAAATGCATAGAGAACGGTGCTGCCCATTCTCTAGTAAGTCCCTTAGTCGCCTCCTACGACACCCACTGGAAGAAATGAGATGGTGCTATTCTTTTACGCCCGGACACCACACGGGACATCATCAACATTTCAGCCGAAAAACATCCACTGCTGGACATAGGCCTCCCCCAAGCTCCGCCACTTCGACCGGTTCTGTGCTTCTCGCATCCAGCGGACTCCCGCGCCCCTCACAAGGTCATCTGTCCACCTTGTGGGAGGCCTTCCAACTTTACCTTTTACTTTTACCGTCTTCCGGTACGCAGTCGCCACTCCAGAACTTTTCGGCCCCATCGGCCATCTGTTCTGCGAGCAATGTAAAGGTATATAGCGGGATGATAATCATTTAGAGGGAGGGTTATGTCGCAATATAAGTGTCCCCCATAGAAAATAGCGACTTCCGACTGACCAGATTTACAGGTTATATCTAAGCAAAATTTGAACAAAATCTATAAAACTTGCAAAAATTACTTAAGTATAAAAAAAACAATTTGAAGTTTTGACTTCGCTACGATTTTATTACATGTATGGATATAGATTACTATCAATATACTCACATCCAAATCTTCTTAAGTAAATAAAAACACACATTTATCGATGTGACTCGTGATAGTATAAAAAGCTTTCAGAAATAATTGCTTTCGTCTTGTTTTCAATAGAAACTAACAGATTTTTGTTGCAGCCAATAAGCTGGGTGCCCTTTTTTCGACCTGCAGACGTTCTTAGTACGAAATGTCATACAGATTATCGACTGACGGCGACCCTACTGTGCGTGGGGAATGTTAAATAATTAGATTGCATTGCTTTACTTTTTTTTTATTTATTTAAATATTTCACGCTTAAATCCCTTAAATTACGTATTTAATTTCATTTCACCTTTTAAAATAATGTTTTCCTTCAGCTTATCCATGTAGGTGGTTTTTCATGTATTTCGAATACCAAGAAGGCGTTAGAGGTCGTCCGCATCTTCGTTTGAACTTCAAATCGCAATGTCTCCTAAAATCCATTTATTGGTACTCACTCGATAATTAGTTACCTGAGGGACTACAGAACATTTACATAGCAAAAATAAATTTGAAATAGAGATTGTTGGTATGAAAGCAGGACCTAGCTATATATAGCGAGATAATAACACTTGACCTTCCAAAGTAATAATACTTTTTGGGACCAGGGAATCAAAACTTACATCGGTATATGACTTAGATAGACAGACAAAATAATTTGTCTAGTGAAATAACACAATATTCAAAAGGAAAATTGAATATTAAACACTAAATACTTAAGAACGTACTCGTAAGATACTGTCATTCAGCTGAATCCGGTTAGACTGGAAGACGACCCCAACAAAGTTGAGAAATGGCTAGGCAGATTATGATGATAAGTGTATAAAATATGTGCACAATTTAAGCATTGACATCAATTGACATGTACCAATTATTATTAATGTATGGATTATAAGCACTCAACCTATCGCCTACGAGTGTAAATCTGCCTTTAACTATTTCCAGGGGTGCGGGTTGTTCGAAAGAGATACCACCGCCCCTGGCACACAAGCAACTAAAGGAAGACGGGTGGGTTTTAGCCAGTAAAAATCTGATACGCACTCCCGCTCCACCCAGAGCGGGAGAAGATATTTGATGATTTCCCACCCAAAAAAAACCTTTAACTGTTTGACTACCCACTCTGTTGAAACTGAAAACTTTAGTAACGCTTTTGATTTATATTTCTTGGAAAAAAAAAAGAGTCAGAGAGAGAGAAAATCGCATGGAGGGGGGCATAACGCTCTCTCACTACGTGACGACTTCTACCAGTCAACTCCTACCGCAAGTTGTATTGAAGAACTTCGTTCCAAAATGCTTTTCAGGAATTTTAATAAGGTGTTCGTAGTTCGAGTCATTTTTTCATCGTAATAAATAATATTATAAAGAGGTAAAATTGTTTGTGTGTTTGTATGAGGATATAGTTTTTCAAGCAGACGAAGTCGCCAGCAGACGCTAGTAGGCCGCGGGAAATCGCGGCACAGCGGACAGAGCTCCGGCGGGATCTCATGGTGACATGGAGAGAGCGATTGGCGCAACCCAGTGCTGGGCACGCCACGATTGCGGCGGTAAGCCCCTCTTTGAGGAGTGGTTTAAGAGGCGGCATGGCGTCCTCACCTTCCGCCTTACCGGACACGGTTGTTTCGGGAGGTTCCTGTTTCGGATAGGGCGGGAGGAAACGCCCGGGTGTTTCCACTGCGAAGATCGCCCTGAGGACACGGTGGAGCACACGGTGGCGGTCTGCCCAGCTTGGGTGGAGCACCACCGTGTCCTCGTGGAGGCGATCGGCGGTGGCGATCTCTCGCGTCCGGCCCTGGTCCAGGCCGTGGTACGGAGCGAGAGGGCATGGGGAGCCGTCACCTCCTTCAGCGAAGCAGTGATGCTCGCGAAGAGGGAGGCGGCGCACGTGAGGGAGAGGCAGCATATGCGCCCTCGCGACCCTAGCCGCCGCAGGATACGAAGACGCCCTGGGCGTCGGGAATCCCAGGCCGATTTCCGGCCACCGTAGGCATGAGCTTGCGGACGGCGAGTAATGGGTAGCTCGCTGTCCGGTAAGGACCAAGCCCAAGTCGACGGCGCGTTGTGTTCCACGCGCGCCTCAAAGAGATGTCAGCACAAAAAATGATGGGGCCCGCAAGGACCGATGCCTGCCAGGGGTGCGGGTTTGTTTGAAAGAGATACCACAGCCCCTGGCATACGGGTTACTGAAGGAACATGGGTGGGTTTAGTCAGACAAAGTCTGACACGCCCTTCTGCTCCACCCAGAGCGGGAGAAGTTATTTGATGATTTCCCACCCAAAAAAAAAAATGCTAGTAGGCAATAATAACAGTTATACCTGTGTTTCTTTCAACATTAAATAAATCGTCGTTTAAGGTCAAAAGGTTGACAACGCCTAAATGTATTATTGTGTCTACTGAATTTCAGAGAAAAACGATGTCTAGTAATTGACTTTCCAAACAATTCTATTATAAAAATAAAATATCTGACTTACCTAAAACACAGTCATGTCTTTATTTAATAGAAAAGATACTTAATCTCACTGTAAGAGCAGATTTCCTCGTACTGATTTATTTTCGCTTTTAAAAAAATATTGCATATTCGTCTATATAAGACGGAGTTATGCCTGAACAAACATAAAAAAAAACATGTGGAATTGATAACCTCCTTCTTTTTGAAGTCGCTTAAAAACAATAAATATACTAAACGAAGTTAAGTTTATAAAATAAAGCAAAGGTAAAGTTAAAAATTTTGTTATTTTTCTTATAGCGGCAATGGAAATTAGAAATTTTCACGCCGTGAAAATTTCAACTGTCTAGCTACTACGGTTCATGATATATACAGCCCACTAACAAACAGACGTACTTACGGACCCTGAAAAGCAAAAATGTATAATTATAAGTCTTTACTCCGTTCAAACATCATCATCATCATTTTAGCCGAAATACGTCCACTGCTGGATATAGGCCTCCCCCAAAAGGGGGGTTTTGCCATAATCGCCACGCTTGGCAGGCGTTGGCGATCGCAGTATGGTGGTAAAATGCATAGAGAACGCCGCTGCCCATTCTCTAGTAAGTCCCTTAGTCGCCTCCTACAACACCTACGGGAAGAAATGGGTTAAAACATATTCCTGAAAAAATCGAATTGCCTTGATAAGAAAATCCCAATTTATTGTCTAAAAAATCAGTAACATGCCCTGTATTTAGTGAATACATGTGCGTATATTGGCTGGGCTCGGCCCATACGCAGATTAGCCCACTTTTTGTCCATCGTCGTATTAAAAGCTTTCAAATAAATTAAATAACATTTCAGGCGTGCCTGTGACGTGAAGTGTTCGGATATTGATGTAGACCTAACAATGTACTCGATTTACCAATGAAAAATCTGTTAGGCTAGACATATTTGACATTTTTCATAGACTTTTTGGTGAATTTTCTGCTGATAAAATAGTTTTAGAGAGATACCTTTGATATCGTGCTTAAACAATCGATTTACATACTCACATGCCTTATCGTATTATTATCGTATTAACACAGGTAGCAGGCCGCATTTGACTTAGCTTCAGACAGATATGTACATATTTTGCCGACAATCATCGTCATCATTAATTTGTGACTAATTTCATGTCCTTGACATTAGCCTGCCTTCAGTCTTAAACCTTGAAAATGAAACCTCTTTCATATCAGGGTTATTGCAGAACGAGGTCTCTCAACAGGGTTGAATCGGCCCGAGCACCAGACTACATAAGTAATCATAACATTTTATTTTTTGTCTACACCTTATAAACATGAACATATTACCACTTGATTGGCACTTAATTGGCGAATAGAGGATTTACTGTTTACTGAAGGGGCTTGTGGCTAAGTAACAATAGCTGCGCGGGTCGATCAATCAGGCTAAGCTGCGCTTGCCGCGGTTGGTCCGTGGATGGGTGACCATCTTTACATACCGAGACGCCTCCGTGCCTCGGAATGCACGATAAGCCGTTGGTCCCGGCTGTCAATTGTGGATCTTTGACAGTCGTTACGGGTCGTCAGAATCCCGAAAGTCTGACAACCAGTCTTACCACGGGGTATCGTATTACGAGCTAGTAACCGGGTTGTGGAGGTCAGATAGGCAGTAGCTCCATGTAAAATACTGGTATAGCTGCATCCGGTTAGACTGGAAGCCGACCCCAACAAAGTTGGGAAAAGGCTAGGCAGATGATGATGAGAGGATTTACTGTTTACTTCTGCTTACCCCTTTGAGCCATACCGATGCTGTATGTTTTTGAAATTATTTTCCTCTGTAATCTAAACTTTTTTCATGTCCCGTTCTTTTTTTAGACCAGACCCATTCTTTTTTCGAACCAAATCCTGTCAATCAAGCCAGCTTGTACTCTTCCAGTGTTCGATTTTCAAACGTGCCTCCGAACAATATTACGCTACACGTCAAAACAAAACGACGTATGTACAAACATAATTTGAATATCGTGTTGGCAAACATTTTTTCCGCTTCTACGCCTTTCAAGGTCTACAGTTGCAAGGAAAATAATCAGTTAAAGCGTTATTATTGGTTAACAGAATGATAAGCGGGCACGATAACGTTCGCCAGTTATTAGGTACCCGTGGACATGCTTTTAATTGATTAAAAGCAGTTATTGATGAAAAATTGGTATTGCTGCTACATCGTGTTGATTAGAAAAACAATTGCCTTTATGAGGCCTGATGAGACCCATAGTATCCACGAAGGGTTAGGCAGAGTGCATCCATATTTCGCCCGCTAAGTTCAAGTCTCATGTAACAGAGGGCGAGCCTGTTGACATCAACTGAGCACAAATCCAGACTTCAAGCTGCTACTGACAAATTCCAGCAGGCTTAGCATGACGTTTTTTGTTTTTACTCGACTGTAGAATAGAAATCGCTTGTCTACAATTTTCGGTGAAAAACTGTCAACTGTCTATACGGAAATGTCATTTTCGTCTACTCTTCCGACGGTAAAACGCTTGTCTACGGAGCTCGTGCTAAGCCTGCCGTTGTGAACCTAATAACACTGTGCCCGAACCGAGAAATGCTGCCAGGATCTCATGCTTAGCAGTAGACCAACGAGGCAGTCATTTCTTGTTTCCTATCATATTATTTATACGATAAGGAACATTATTATAATAAAAAGAGTTTAAAAAAATCTAATTTTTCGAAATCCAATCTAATTTTTCCATCTCCTTAATTAGAAAACTGGTTAATAATCTAAAATAGCACATTCTAACGTGACCTCAATTATGTATTAACAACTTTTTATTTAACACTCAATATAAACATACCTACACACCCAAAAACACGTGTAAAACAATGTAAACACTATATATGATAACCAAATGACACGAAACAGGAAAACGAAACTAATTACAGTCGATAATTGTGAGCTAAGTCCAGCACGGGCCACAATAATGTCGGCACAGCATCCCGACCCACAGACGTGATCTGCAATCTAATAACTTATCTTACGAACAGGAAAACAAAAGAAAAACACACATTTATAACAACTAAGCAACGTAAACTTGACTGCCATATGATGGCGAATAATCGGTACTATTTCTTTCGTAATAAATATCTCTGAAATTAGGGGCTTGTGCCGCACAGGCCAATCGATCAGGTTAAGTTACCCTTGCTGCGGTTGGTCCGTAGATGGGTGACCATCTTTACATACCAGGAGCCCTCCGCGCCTTGGATAGCACGTTAATCCGTTGGTCGACGAATTGACGGGGTCCGCTAGGGCCGATGCCTGCCAGGAGGGAGTTTGTTGCGCCATTTCTTCTTCCCAGCTAAAGCACTAGGAAGTGTCGAAGGGTGGGCGTTTTTGGGGGACTGTCTTATGTAATTTTTGACGTTCGAAAAGTGCTGACTCTCAGCCTAGTTTGAATAAATGACTTTTGATTTTGATTTTAGGGTGCGGGTTGTTCGAAAGAGATACCGTGGCCCCTGGCACACAGGCAACTGAGGGAACACGGGTGGTCAGTAAAAGTCTGACACGCCCTCCTGGTCCATCCAGAGCGACAGAAGTTATTTGATGATTTCCCAGCCTCAAAAAAAACAAAGAAGCCCATTGGGCCCGACTGTCATTCGTGGATCTTTGACAGTCGTTACGGGGTCGTCAGAAGATCGAAAGTCTGATAAGTAGATTTACAAAGGGCTACCGTGTTACCCAATAAAGTGATTCCGGACGTCAGATATTTAGTACTGTATTCAGCTGCATCCGATAGACTAGAAACCGACCCTTAAATAGTTGGTAAAAGGCTGAGTAGATGATGACGAAACATCCCTAAAATACCAGCAAGGATTGATGACGTACGAAGACTTTTTAGGTACCATAGAGCTATTTATAAATAAGGACAAATATACTGGAAAAAGTTTGCGACGCGAAGGGTCGAGTAGATGTAGCTATAAAGGGATCAGTTTTTAGAGAAATAGGGCTAGTTCGAAAAGTATCTAGTTTGGATGACTTCTTGACTGTGTCGAACTACCTTTTAAGTCTACTTAGTACTTATGGTACTTGTGAGGTTCAGTGTAATCTTATACGTCGGAGGTCGTTGAACTAAAATAGCTTATGTGATGCTGAGCAATTTGTTTGTGACATATTCTGAGTTAAGAAAATCATTTCAAAAATATTTATACTAATATTATAAAGCGTTTGTTTGGTTGAACGCGCTAATCTCAGGAACTACTGGTTCGAATTGTAAATTTATTTAAGAGTTGGATAGCCCATGTATTGAGGAAAGCTGCAGGCTAAATAACAGCACGCAGTACTCGCATGGCCAGGCGATTCGATGCGACGGGTTGGTTCGGAGGAACAAGAAATTTGACGCAGGCAAAGTTGCGGGTAGGAGCTAGTTAAAAATACGTAAAATATGCGCATTGATTTGGAGTTGTGGACACGACCCCGTATTAACCCATTGTGAAATAAGTTATACTAGTTATGTAGGTAAGCATAAAGCCATGATTACTTTTTCCCGTCTATCTTTGGTAATTTTAGAAACAAAATAAATGTATCAAACATATTCATCGCATATAATATTAATTTAAAAAAAAAATCTAGGTCCAAGGGTTTGGCCTGGGCGTTGATGAGTCAGTCAGTCAATCAGTCAGTCAGGACTTTTCTTTTTATTAATATAGATAAAAGTACCACCTATTATTTTTCTTTTTTTACTTATCTATATTCAGCCGAAAGGCGTACACATTTAGACGTCGCCTCGAAACAAAGATCGCCACAATGATCGTTACTGTGTAAAAATACTACATACGTACGTCTACTAATAATTTGATTTTTTGTATGTTTATTACGCTTTCACGCTGAAATGGCTGAACAGATTCGAAATAAATTTGGCACATGACAAGATTATGACCTGGACTATGACATAGGATACCTGATCTCGGTATTCCCATGCGTGGGACGCAGCTAGTACGTTAATAAAATGATTATACCACCAACCAACAAGTACCAACTACCGACGATAATTAATGTCCCCTATAACATCTGAAACTATCCAATAATTACAGATTAAATGGAAATGCGACACCAATTCCTACACAAGCTATCACCATTAGAATTCCATTTTAACGATTGAGCCACGGGGCCCATAAACGTATGTATAGGAAAGGTCAGACGTCACAACAAGCCACTATGACCTAAATAAACTGCGAACATCGTCGTACCAATTCAATTCAATCCAATTACGAACATACATGGGTATAAGGTGCGTGTTTATATGCATGTAAGTGTTCGGCCACAATACTGGCCGGTTGGGCGGCTGGGCGGGCGGGAATGCTGTGGGCGCGCGTTTTTGTCTTGGGAGGCCTTGCAGAAGCGTATAAAACGAAATATTTTACGTAGGCTTCCTTAATGTTATACTAGTCAGTCATTCTTCAGCAATACAATGGCAAAATTACCGTACAGGGATAGATAATTCATTCAAGAATACAAATAAATTTTATTTTAAATAAAGACAGGATCATTTTTATTATATCTATACGAGCAAAGGTTCATCGTATCTTTCACAAAAGAAATAAAAACTGAACAAATAAAACTAAATAGCTTGCATATTACTACAACCTTAAAGGCATCCACCATATCATGTAGAGAATACGACTAAAGTGAATTTTACATATGTATAGCCGATTAAAGTATGCATCATAAATCTCGACAAATTTAGTATAATTCTCAACCGTAAGCTTTAGGAACAATTTATAAGACTCAATTTCAATCCAATTCAATTCAAACAATTATTTTAGCCTCTAAGCAGTGGTCAAATAAACTGAAACAGGTCGACCTTTATGAACTCCAGGGACGTCTCAAAGTTTAAGTCACAAAGTGTATTGCACAGTTAAGTGCAAGCTAATATAATAATAGTGTCACACCTATACTGTATTTTTTTTTTTTTTTGAGCTAATATAAATAAATAAATATATTTTAAAAAAATACGTTACTAAAGTGACTGGCTCGTTGGTGTAATGCTCGCAAGCGCTATTGCCGAGCATGAGGCGTTGGGTTCGTTTCCCAGGTCGGGCAAAGTATTATTGGGTTTTCTATCTGGAATTTCTTAGTAGCAACCTGGAGTCTGAATATGTGCCCGGTTGATGGCAATAGGCTCGCCCTATTACATGGAACTTAAACATACCTGGCGATATGTGGTTGTATATGTACAACTCTGCCCAACCCTTCGGCGAAACAAGGCCTGATGTCACCGTATGATTGTGAACACCGTTAGTTTATAATCTATCTCGTGAAATTATAAACTGTCGATAAATTGTGAACTGCACCATACCGCTTACAATATAAATAGGTTAGGTTAGAACTGCGACCAACCGCGCGCGAGCTGAGCGAGCGAAGCGAGCTGTGCCGTAGCAGCTGCCGGCGAGCAATATTTCCAAGTTAGTGACAGTTACTTAGCTATTTAGTAATAGCGCAAGGTACTATCTACTTTGATATCAGTTCAAAATTTGTCGGTTTGCCACGGACAGGTTATAAACTATCGAAAAATAGTGCGTTAAATTACAAATGGTTTTTGCCGTTCACATTGTTTCGATACTTTGTAGTCTCTTGAGATAGATTATTTAACTGACGATGTTAACAATGTTACGGTGACACATACCTACATAGCAAAACAGTGTAATAAATAAATAAATATTTCAGTCACAAAACCTGTTGCTCAATTCATAATTCGCTTATTTCCATGCTGAACAAAATATTTGCAACGCAGTCCGCTCCCAACATAATACGCATACACCTTTAAATGGCTTCCACGTCGCCATGAAAAATAATTAATCACAGATGAAAGGTTTTTAAACGATTCCAACCGGACGTTGATTCTGTCATTTAAGTACGTAAGTAATTTAAAAATCGTTTACCAATAATATTTACAAAATTGATTTATCACTCGTTGAGGCGCTGCGGTATTTAAAAGGCTTGTATTTATGATTGAATAACAATTATGTCTTATTAAGATTGTTTAATTGATACTTTTGGGTTTTGTAACTTTATTACTTTTATGTTTTTCGTGTTACTTCAAGAATTAATTAATTAAGATGCTTAAGCCCGAAACAGACTTGTTGGACGGGTCCTAGGTTTTAACAACCACGACTGGCGTGCTTTGCAAGATTTAATCGAAACAACGATTCTCAACAAAATAGAGAAGCAAATCCAGCAACTTCATCCTATAAAAAATGCATTGTCTTCGAAACAGAATCAATATGTGAAATTTCAGCTCTGTTGGATTAAAGGAAGTGGTTTTAATTCAGCTTGGAAGATTTGACCCAAACAAACATACATACAACAATTGTAAGTTAAATTAAAGCTTGTCAAAAATATTTTTAATATTACTATGACTACTCTCTAATGTTGATATGTGTGTGTGTAAATATCAGGCATTGATATGGGCATAGAATTCAAGCACTCAGTCATGCCTGATAATCTAATCACTCAAAAAGTATATTAACAAAACTATTACATAATACATGACCGCTCTATTCGTCATAACCAATTTATATCACAAATCAATTCAATAGAACCTAATTCAAACGATACAGACCTATATGAATAACACTGCGTAATGATAATAGGAAACAGTGGATTCAGATACTGTAGCTCTTCAATAACAAAGTCTGGAGGTGAAATACACAGGGGTCAACAAACGACGACCTAAATACTCCGACTATAATCCAATTATTACGATGTGAACGTGGCATATACTTAGGTATAGGCATAGAATAAGAAAATTGTATGGAAGCGACACTTACGAGTATGTAGTCTGCAGTTACGAACCACGCTCGCCAATGTCAAAACCAGAGATGTCAATGTTGTCGTTTTGCAAACAAACGCACTCCTAATGCGTGACGCTTCACATATATTATTTATTTCATGAAAATGTTAAATTCATCCAGTCTTTGACTTTCAGACAACGTACTGTCACGAGCAATAATATGTATACGCTTACCAACATTTAAAAGTGATTTTCTCCTCTTTGAATAATTGTAATCTCATTTTATTAAGAAAATAATATTTTGGAACCCACACTATAATGAAATACCTAAGTTATCTCAAGGTTGCTATCGCTATTTAAAAGAAAATCGCTTTTGAATTTGGCGATGTGTATACATATTAATGCTCGTGACTGTACAGCTTAAAGTGCTGGGTCTAAATGCATAACATTTTGCACAAGTCTTCCGTTCCATTTTAGGAGAACATAAGCACTAAGGAATGATTCTTGATAGTAAAAATTCACCCCCTAAAAGGGTTTAAATACATTGATGACATTTTGTATCGCAGTTTGTAATTTTTTCCAAAAGGAAAACCCATCAGGCACACGGCTTGTGTGATTTTAAGGGTATATAGAGGAATCCCCTGACTACGTCGGCCAATCCTACGCACCCGAAACTACATTTAGGTACAATGCTTACGAAGTGAGTGTGTCACTTCTATGCAGGTTTATTCTGTGACATAGGTTTCTTACGTGCTAAGAAAGAACGAAGACGCCATTTTTCTTTTTAACGTATTCGAATAATTGAGATTCCAATAAAGGCGTTGAAAGTCATGTGAGGGTGTTGAGATGTACGCAAGTTTTTTTTCAGTTTTACCTGAATGACCGTTTGTGTGATATTCTAGGTACTTTTCAATCAAAGTTAAGCAATCTTGTAAAAGGAATACATTCCTCTAAGGATTGTGTAATAGGGTATTTTCAAATTTAGTAAAAAGTATTGTAATTTGAAGATTAGAACGATATATTTAACAGAAAAATAAAAATAAATTTATTTAAATCCATTTTCTCAATTAAAAACGTTTAAAATCAAATTTCGGTTTCGTTGTTTTGAATTTACCGCCAAAACGCTCCTTACGTTGACTTTTTATCACGTGACATCGTGACGCCAGCTTTGTGTAAACGGCACCGGTACAAATACTTAGTTTGGCGCAGTTTTAGAAGTATTTGTGCACAGAGGCACCATACGCCAGTAATTCCACTTTCTATACATTAAAAATCTTGTTAATTATTAACTCGACATTCACTTGTTCACTTACTAACTACTTTGGTTTACACAAAGTTGACGTCACGTGATAAAAAGTTATCGTAACGAGCGTTTTGGCGGTAAATTCAAAACAATGAAAGTAAATTCGATTTAAATCGTTTTTAATTGAGAAAATGGATATAAATCAATTTACTTTTATTTTTCTTTTACATTTTTCGTCCCAATCTTCAATTTAGAATACTTTTCAATAAATTTGAAAATACCCTATTCTGGTTAAACATCCATAATACTGGTGCAATTTATAAATCTGACAGTTTAGATTGCTGATGAATTGTTCAATAGTGTACCTAATAAACGTATGTCCATTTTGGTAAACAACAAGCAAATAGATTCAATCCATTGAAAACTTGATGAATGGTATGTATTTGTTTAATAAATTATGGATTACGCTTGGGAACTAACTCGGTTTATCTGATTTAAAATCTTACATATTATTATGTGTCTATAAATACAAATACTTACAGTTTACACTGTATTTAACACTAGCATTTCGCCCGCGAATTCGTCTATGTGAAATTTGTAGCTCAGTTACTCCAGAATAATGCTTTCCATAAGTGAAATATTTTTTTAAATCGGTTAGTTCGTTTTTGAGGTTACAATAATTGTAACCTCAAAAAACGAACTAACCGATTTAAAATTGTTTGTACCTATTTGTTGTTTGTAATTATTACAAACAACAAATAGGTACAAACAATTTTACAAACAATCAAATCTTTCCTCTTTATAATATTACTGTAGATGTACGTTTCTATATAAATATCTTTCAGTAGAGTTTCCAAGAAGTATAATCCCGTTCTAAACAAAAAGATTGTTCGCGCGAATTCGCGAGCGTCGCGTTCATATGTCACACATTTACTTGCAAAAACCAGTAGATGCTGCCCTCTGTTGACGCGCCCACGCGTTTGTGTTCGCCGAACAAATTAAATGCGATGATCGCATACTGGCGCGATGATCGCTTTGGTGAGGACGCAGCATCGGACAAAAATAAAGAGAAAACAGAATTTTCCATCATATTTACTGAGTCCAATAAATAAAAATATTTTTCCGATGATATAAATATTCAATATATGAAAACTATTAGACCGAACCGAAAGGTTATATGGCCAATATACAGGTGGAAAACAGTTATTCCCAGACCCGTAATAACGTATATGGTACATGTCCACGTAATACATGTTGTATATTTTATATTCACTTACTAAAATAGATTACATAGGTATATTCCCTTATTTTTATTTTTCAAAGTAAAATAAATGTAGTGTCTAAAAAATAGGAATAGCTAATAATCAGGAATGAAAAAGAGATGACGTTTTAGTTACAAATTAATACTTCGATGAAGGCAAGCAGTTAATTCCTAGATTAGTAAAGATAGAAAGAATCAATCACTATCATCATTTCCAACTATTTGGGGTTGGCTTACAGTCTAACCGGATGCAGCTGAATACACGTAGTTGACATGAAGCGATTGTCTATCTGACTTCCACAACTCACTTACTGGTAAGACTGGTTGTCAGACTTTCGGGCATGACGACCCGTAACGACATTTAATGATCTACGAATGACAGTCAGAAACCAATGGCTTAGCTTGCTTTGATAGAAAGAATCTTTAAAAGATAAATAATCAAGTCTTTCATTTCGATGCTTTAGACTTAGACAACACTGACATTAAGTTCAATTAATAAATAAACAAAACGTTATTAAACTTTCTTTTACTAGATTTAGAAGATGCGTTACATATGATTGTGCAATGACATCAATCATAACAAAACATAGAAATATTGATCGAACTTCAGTCGCTACGTCACACTGAAAAGTACCTTAATGTGGAACAATATTATTGAACCTTAGTGTCGTCAGTCATGTCCTTGTACACATGACCTGTCCTAGACAATTTATTGATTAACATTGAGGGAAATGTCAATCGAAGGTGTTTAGAACTGTATGATGTGGTAAGTTTTTGTCTCATACTTTTGTATCTGTAGTTCCCATGATGTACATAATACACACATAGGGATCATAACATGACATCACAAAACATCACGCCTTGTTTCCTCGAAGATATGGGCAGATGTGTACACACATCAAGCTATAAATTTCCAGTTTACACTGATCTCGCAATGTACGGAAATCCTATACAATGCGAGATCAGCTTATATACTGGAAAAGTATGGCTTGTAGTGTAGCCAGTGTGTACTAGTACAGCCACATTTTCTCAGTTATGTTTAAGTTCCATGTAATAGTGGGCAAGTCATCATTTCAGCCGAAGACGTCCACTGCTGGATTTAGGCCTTCCCCAAGCATTTTGGGGGGTTTTCCATAATCGCCACGCTTGGCAAGCCAATTGGCGACCACAGTATGGTGGTAAAAAGCATTGAGAACGCTGCTGCCCATTCTCTAGTGAGTCCCTTAGTCGCCTTTTACGACACAGTGGGTTGCACAAAGTCTTTTGCACAAATCCAGACTCCGGGCTGCTATTGAGAAATTCCAGATAAAAAATCCAAAATAACACATTGCCCGACCTGGGAATCGAACCCCAGGACCGATGCTTAGCAGCGATTGCACCCACTACGCCAATGAGGCAGGTAATATACATAATGAGCATAATTATAATGACACGAAAAAATAATCACGAAACGTGCATACAACACTCTTCGTATGCAATACTAGCTTTTGCCAGCGGCTTCGCCCGGAACTTTCATCCCCTATTTAACTCTCTTAGGGATTGAATTTCAAAAAATCCTTTCTTACTCCTTGACTACATTATAAAGGGAACCTCTGTGCAAAATTTCAGCTTTCTAGGTCCAAGGGTTTGGGCTGGGCGTTGATGAGTCAGTCAGTCAGTCAGGACTTTTCTTTTTATTAATATAGATGAGCCTATAATGCCACGAAAAATGAAAACACGAAAAGTGCATACAACACTCTTCGTATAAAATATAATGACGCGTTTCGGGTCATGCTCAACCTGCCCTGGCGGTGTAGTGCGACTGAGATTTTTGCTGTGAGCAGAGTAACCGACTTATTTGCGCTCATGGGAAAGCTCAGGGCGTCGTTCTTTTCGCGTGTGGTGGCAACTCAAAATAGTATTGTCACAGCTGTTTTTCATACTGTGCCACCATTGCTATGGGATACATTTGTTTTGGCTTCCTTGGTTTGAAATGGTGGGTTGTTTTATTATTTTTCTTTACTTACTGTTTGTTTTTATGTTCGTTTATTTCGTTTATCTTTTGTTTTAGGATAAGTTTTCAATTTTATTTTTATGGGTGCTAATGCCTGGAATAAAGAATTATAAATCTTAAATGTTTGTCTGAAGCAACCATCGATGCCCTGAAATAAGCGATTAATAAATAATAAAATTAAAAAAAAAAATTGTCTGCTGGGAGACAGGCCTCTCCGTGAGGAGTTGGCCGTCGTCAACCACGCGGGTCCTGTGCGGGTTGCTAGATGTCACATGTCTTAATTTTTTTTAGTTCTAGGACATGCCGGTTTCCTCACGTTGTTTTCCTTCATCGCTTTGAGAGGAGTGGTGATGAAATAATTTACACAAAGTGAAGCGCCTGTCAGGGATCGAACCCACGACCTACTTACTCGTAAGTCGCGGCCGTTACCACTTGGCCACCACTGCTGTCAAGTCACCTCTACTCTCACATAATACAGAATATTCTATTCTGATCCCAAAAATGGGATTGGCATTGTAAACGCTGTATTTGAATAATCACAGTAAATAATATCTTGCATAGAAATAACAATTTGTGTAATTTTATTTGTACAGTCACCAAATTAACGAGATATGTAAGCAGGATCGTCGGCTATAGTTACATGAAATTTAATTTAATATCATCATCATAATTTGCGTAGCCTTTTCCCAACTATGTTGGGGTCGGCTTCCAGTCTAACCTGATCCAGCTGAATACCAGTATTTTACATGGAGCGACTGCTTATCTGAACTCCGCAAACCAGTTACCTACCGGGTAATACGATACCCGTGGGTAAGACTGGTTGTCACTTTCGGGCTCCTCACGACCCGTAATGACTGTCAAACACCCTCGAATGATAACCGGGACCCACGGTTTAAGGGGAACCTAGTCGCGGGCTCGAACTTACTAATGGGCCTGGCTAAAAATCACGCTGTCTCACCAGGCTTCGTGTCCGACAGAGGTAGTTCCCGTGATGAGCAGTTAGACGCTAGTCTACACGCACAACATTATTGAGTGAGCTGCAGGATCAGTTATAGTAAAACAGGCGCGTAAAAAATTAAGAAAAGTCCTTTGGAAGATCGGGTTTTCTGAAAAAACCACTGCATAAATCAATGACCAATGAAGTTTATTGAACTTTTCGATAATTGAGCTTTGTCGGTACCGACTTAGTTTTCGAGATTTTACACTTCTTTTTTACTTAAACACGCTCAAAGTTAGGTTAAATCAGCAAGAAAAACGAATCTTTGTTGGCTCATAACTTTTTAATGGTTATTAATTTTTAGTATTCTGTTTCCGTACAGACAATATTAATAATAAGACAAAATCAAACCATGTTTAATTTTTGATGTAGTTACCTTGTCAAACAGTGGAGTTAATACACTCTCGAAGTTTGTATGGGAAAAATGTGGACTAGGTTCACCTTAACTTTTATGTATATTTAATAAGATATATGAATACATTTTAATTTGTTATAAGGTTTTCTATAATTCAATTAAATTCCATTAGAAAACCTCCATCGGTTTCTTACAAAACTTCAACTTTGTCCAACCACCCTGGTTATTTATCTCTTTTGGTGACCGTACGTGTCTTAGTTTTACAGTTTATGTTATGGTGTACAATTATTCAAGCTTCTACATTGAACTTTAATTAACAGAACTAACCTTCGAACTACACTAAGACGTGGTAAACAAAAAAAACCTTGACACGGCACAGTGGCATTCGATATACACTTACTATTTCACTGGCTTAGCCAGTAGCTGGACTCGCTTTGTTGTTAATACATCAACCAACTCTCCTACATTCACTACACAAACTGTTAGAATAGATTTAGTTTTAATTTGTTAAAATGTGTTATAAAATTAATGACTTTATTCGGATTATAAATTTAAATCGAATAGAGATCTTTATCTTAGTAAATTAATGCTGATTTGCAAAGTACGTTGGCTTTAGTGTAAATTATTTGATTAAAGCGGTAAAATGTACAAAATCAAGGCAATATTTCAACGTTAAACGTTGACTCGTTTGCATAAATAATTTATTATATTCTACACCTCAGCTGAATTTGTTTGTATTGATGCTCTCGAGAAAAGATGTTAAATGTTAAATCGACGAATTCGTTTCTAGTTTATCAACCGTCAATATTTGATTATGCTAAGTAAATCTTTTTTGTAGCGTCACGTGCAAGTTTACTTTTAAACATACCTTTTGTAGGTATACCCCAAAGTCAGACAATTCCGTTACACTGCAATGGCAGCTCTATATATCTCCCAAGTCTACCGTGCTTGCAAGGACGGGCCCGCTTCAAATATTCATACTAAGATCGATATGAGTAGGTACGGCTATGCGCCTGCTTGAGGCCCGAGGTCGAACCACACTAATCAAAACGTAATTTTGATCTAATATTGTATGCGAGCCAATATTAGGTGGCGCAAATGTCAAAGGTTAAGTTAAAGAATTTGATCCTTTCGAAATGCAAGTGTTTGAGTGACATTGTGTGTTGGATGTGTGTGACTGTATTGTGAATGTGTGCTATACTATGTAATGTTGATCGGTAACCAATTGTGCTTGAGAGGGATGAGTCAGAATGGTTCATAGCACGGATGATATGGATGCGGAAAAAAGCAACCGACTCCCGGAAAAACACTATAAAGGGAAAAATATATTTAATTTCGGAAAGCGGTGACTTTGGATATGTATTTTAATTTTTTATCACCGCTTTTCGCAATTAAAGTAATTTTTCACTTTGTAATGTTTTTCCGGAAGTCTGTTGTTTTTTTTTTAAGTTTTTATTGTTACTTTTTAGTTATAGTACCTACCCACACAAATTCGAAATTTCATCATCTTTGAGGTCAAAGCAATTCATATTTATGCGACAGCCACAATCGCCGTTCATTTGCTGTAATTTTTTTTAAAGTTCCGTTGTCTGTCTCCGAATAACGCATCATCAGATCTACATGAAATTTAAATGGAACCATCTCGGAATAAACCCCTTTCGAACAAAAAATAATAACTAAGACGGAGTTATGACCGAACATAAATAAAAAAATATAAACATGTCGAATTGATAACCTCCTTTTTGAAGTCGGTTAAACAGTAGTGCGAGCGTGCGCCTCGTACACTCATCAGAAAACAAGTCGGTAATCTCTAAATATCCTGCTGGTATAATTCCTAAATATATCTTCTTACATTAATTCTATACAGAATATGCACAAATGTACTCCTCAAAATAGCTTCACAATTGAATTCTTATATGTCATAAAACTGCACCGTCAAATGCACTCAGTAGTTATCTATTAAAATATGAAATAACCTTCCACGTTCCCACACCCCCACAAAGGTCGAGGAGTCGTTACTCTCCTCCCACGTGGAACCCTCAAAAGGCACTGGTACTCCATGACATTGGCGTGGCCTTGTCTTTTACCCTGAATAACTAATTTCAAGAAACCTACGAGTGGGTGTCTTCGAGGAAAAGCTTCAAATCGTGGAGAGAAATCGATAGCTAATATAATGTCTTTAAATGGTTTGAACTTGCATGTCTATAAGATATTTGAAATTGTTTTCAGTGTAATGTGATTGTACCTACAAAATTATAATCATTTGGTATAAATATACTTAATGATGAATTAACTTTTAATTTTCGAGATGCACCATCACCATTTTCGGTTGCATGAAAGAAAGATACTTTTAAGGAATTTGATCCTATCAACACAGGGCCTTCGTACGAGCAATTATGTTGTAGTATGCTGCTTCTCAGAAACCGCATGTCCTAGAACCAAAAATTCAAAGGCATGTGAGATCTACAAACCTGCTCTGGGCCCACGTGGTGGATTACAGCCCACTCCCACTAACAGAGAAGAGGCCTGTATCCCAGCAGTGGGAAGATTATAAGGTTGGTTATACCTTCTACTTTCCATAGATGAGCTTGTTTTTTTTGAAGTCCTATAATCAGGGTGAAACATTAAGGTGAACCTAGTCCACATTTTTCCCATACAAACTTCGAGAGTGTATTAACTCCACTGTTTGACAAGGTACCTACATCAAAAATTAAACATGGTTTGATTTTGTCTTATTATTAATATTGTCTGTACGGAAATAGAATACTAAAATTAAAAACCATTAAAAAGTTAGGAGCCAACAAAGATTCGTTTTTCTTGCTAATTTAACCTAACTTTTAGGCCGTTTAAGTAATAAAAGAAGTAAAATCTCCAAAACTAAGTTGGTACCGACAAAGCTCAATTATTGAAAAGTTCAATAAACTTTATTGATGATTGATTTATGCAGTGATTTTTTCAGAAAACCCGATCGTCCGAAGGATTTTTCTTAATTTTTTACGCGCCTGTTTTACTATAACTGATCCTGCAGCTCACTCAGTAATGTTGTGCGTGTAGACTAGCGTCTAACTGCTCATCACGGGTACTATCTCTGTCGGACACAAAGCCTGGTGAGACAGCGTGATTTTTAGCCAGGCCCATCAGTGAGTTCGAGCCCGGGACTGGGTCTTAAGTAGGACAGTTCCAAAATATTTGATTTAACAAGATTGTATAAATATCTTCTTATCCTTACTTTTATTAATTTAGAAATTTTCTTTAAATGAATATTCTCTGAAACCGAAAAATCGCTGTAGCGTAAAAGGTCAACGAATTCTGACGGTTCAAAAATTGACCTTTAAGAGATTACCACTGCCAATAAAAGTACGTAGACCCATCAGGGGCAAGCATCTGCTAAAGTTGGTGTACCAGCTTCTCGCGACTAACAATCAATTAACTACTTAGCAAGACCGAGTTAGGAAGCAACTTCGCCACTTTACTTGCTACATAACATTACAGATTGACTACCGGAACTGAAAATACTCATTGATCTTGTTTTCACAGTCGGGAAAACTGATCGTGGGATCCTGAGTTCGATCCTCGGCTAATAACTGAATGTGGATTCTCTTCTATCCACAAGCAGAATGGGTTTTGTCTTTTTGTACTATGATTTTTTTTTTAATCAGCCCGAAGTTCATATCTGTGCCCACCATAAATATGGTTCGCCTCTTTGACACCAAAAACATAACTAGTGAAATGTGAGTTTTTTATTCATCTTTGTAACCCTTTTACGGGAATGCAGTCATGTAATTTTAATATCTGGCCCTTCCACTTCCCTCTTCTCTCGTCTATCGCTCTTCCTGTGGGATTCGTCGACTGAAGACCACGCGAATTAATGCCCTGAACTAAGAATTTCAGGAAGATAACGATGCCGTGAGACAAAACTGACAGAAGAAATATGGAGAACCGGTTACTGTCCCACTTATGATGATTAAAAGGCCTCGTTGGGCCAGTGGTCGTAAGCACGACTGCTGAGCGTGAAGTCTTGGAATTGATTCCGAGGTCAGTTAATATATCATTGCGTTTTTGATAAGAAATTTTCCCAGCAGCAGCCTGAAGGTTGGATTTATGACTGGTTGATGGCAAAAACCAAGGGTACCTTTCACATGACTGGCGAAATGTGGGTGTTACTGTATAATACACCCCTGCCCAAGCTTTTGGTATTCCAATACAGGCGTGATGTAGTGTGACGATAATTATGAAGCAACCTATTCAAACCATTTCTACCATTTCTTTGCTTTAAATTGTCATCATCATCATCATCAGCCTATAATGTTTCCACTGCTGGAACACAGGCCTCCTCTCGGTGAGAGGGATTGGGCCGTAATCCACCACGCGGGCCCAGTGCGGGTTGGTAGATGTCACATGTCTTCGATTTTTTTGTTCTAGGACATGCCGGTTTCCTCACAATGTTTTCCTTCATCGTTTTGAGAGTAGTGGTAATTAAATATTTTACACAAAGTAACGCGCCTGGCTGGGTTCGAACTCACGACCTACAACTTGTAAGTCGCGGCCGTTACCACTTGGCCACCACTGCTCTGCACTCTCACTTTAAATTGTATATTCTCGTATATACAACTCTCTAAACTTACCTATGCTAAAAGCACTTGGAACTGCCGAAAACCTCATGTAACAATAATGTCTCCTACGTTTGTCTGGCGTTTTGTTGGCATTGGGCCAAAAGCTCCTATGTTTAAAGATACTATCTTTACTAGTTGTGTGTTATAGCAACATCTACATAATATTAGTTCCTTCTTTCGTTAACACCAAGGGGTTATGCAGCATCGTTTTTATTTAATAACAGTTTCTGCAAATTACATTTTTTTGACCAAGTTTGTCGATCACTTTTGCCCATTTGTGAACAAAGCTAGACTAGCTTTGGTCATCACTAGAATGCAAAGTCCTGTTAAAACGTCATATCTTTTTGTTAACCTTATTCTTGAGCATCATTACGTAAGAATTTTTCAGAGAAAATCTCCCATTTTTATCCATGAGTCGTAAATACTTCTTAATGAAAACACACACCCTATTATTGCCGGAATGACACAATGCTCAATTGAAAACAAAAATAAACAATAACACAACCTTACTTTTTCTAATGCCACGTTTACACTTGCGAATAATTCACTAAATGGTTGGGTTAATTTTTGTCGATGAACACGACGCGTTTGACATATCCAAATGATTCGCGCCAAAAAAAAACAGACAACAGTAAACATTGACAAAAACAAAGGAAAAATATAAAAATCTAAAAATCGTAGATATTTTCGTTTATGGCTTGGTAATAATATCAGCAGAACATTAAGTTAGTATAAGGTAAGCCTCCAGTGTTGCAGTAGGGACGTAGGCTGGCGCCTCGCCTCCAGAATTAATAACTTTCTCGGCCCCCACAGACGCTCATCCCCTAACTCCGACCTCACCCCATGGCCCTACCACCGGCACCTATCTCGATTAATAAAATATTCCTTACATCGCAGTTTGCCGTACTAAATGCTCTTTTGACACTAGAATCAAATAAAATATGTTTAAAAATCATCCGTTTTTATTGTGATATTTTGGGCGTTACATTCAAGAAAGAAAGTACTTATGCATGCCTAGCTAGAAACTATAATAGGGTACGAAATGGATACGTTGCCTAATTTAATTATATTTAACGCCCAAAAATGATCAAGCTGCTGCGAACGGCCAGAATATTCTTTAGCAAATGGCCATAAGACCATTGAGCGGGTGTCAACCTCAGGCACACTGCTTCTCACACGGACAACTGCACTGTAACCAAAACTACAAACGTAGTATACAGGAAAGTTTTATAAATTGTGGGTGTCATGTTAGTAAATTGTGGTGACTTACGACTTGAACGCGAACGAAGTCGGGGGCAGAAGCTAGTTTAATTCTATAAAAAAACACCTTGTACTCACAACTACTACTGAGATGACGCCTAATGGAAAACTATGAAACAAAAATACACAAAGTTGACGTCACATGATAAAAAAATTTGGGTTTAAATATTGACTGCAGTTTAAATTGGAAAACACACATTGAGAATTTATGCTTAAAAATAAATCAACAATCGTATGCCTTACACATGCTTTCCAAAATGGCCGATATATCGACTGTCCTGTCTGCATACCATGGTTATGTGGGATCCATTATAAGGTATGGAATAATGTTTTGGGGACATTCTGTATATAAGGATGATGCTTTTAAGGCTCAGAAGAGATGTGTTCGTTCAATTTGTAAACTTAAACAAACAGATAGTTGCAAAGAATATTTTAAAAATCTTAAACTACTGACGCTTCCATGCATATACATTTATGAAATTATTAATTTTGTAAGATCAAACGATACTTTCTTTAAAAAATATAAAAGTAAACGACACAACAGTAAAATTTGTTGTCCTAATAATAAAACAACTCTTTTAAATAATAGTATATTTTGCATGGCTCCCCGTGTATATAATCATCTACCTAAATATATAATGGAGGTGTCATCGCCTAACATGTTCAAGAAAAAACTTAAAAGCTTTTTGATAAATAAAGCATATTACAGCGTATCTGAATATTTGCAGGATAAAGTATAATATTTCTCATTCTTATTATTTTGTATAGTTTTATTTTATTTTTTGTGTTTTCATTCTATGTATAATGTACCTAGTTTGCATGCCGAAAGGTAAAATATGGTGTTACTAATAAATGTGATATTCAACTATTACATAAATGTAAAACATCTGCATATTGTTTACCCATATTTGCAAATAAATGATTTTGAATTTGAATTTGAATTTGAAAAAAAAAAAAAGTCATCGTAAGGAGCGTTTTGGCGGTAAATTCAAAACAACGAAAATTAAATTAGATTTTAATCGTTTTTAATTGAGAAAATGTGTAATAATACATTTATTTTTATTTTTCTGTTAAATTTATCGCCCCAATCTTCAAATTACAATAGTTTTTATGAAATCGGAAAATACCCTATGGCTAACAACATATACGGTGTGTATTTCTGATAAGCAATTTTGGTCAAAATCAGTATGTAATTTACCTCTTTACACTTCTTCACAACCTCTTTTCTAATATGTCGAAACAAATTTACGAATTTAAAATAAAGCATAGAATATCCCAACATCATTATAGAGACGCCAAATTCATTATAACAGACGTCAATAATCCCGCCAATAATCCCATAATAAAATAAATCTCATGTCGCATATCCATAGTAGGGGCGAGCATCTTGCATCCCGCTCTAACGGCCGGAAAGCCTTCGGAAGTTTCAGGAGAGTTCGGTTTGCCTCTTTGACTCTGTTTGGGAGTGTAATGATTTGGCGCGCGTGTAATTTGCTGAAAAAATGTCCTCCCGTCTTTCAGGCCAGACTTGTTACATCATGTTCATGATACCCCATGTTCTGATTATTGCTATTATTTCTATTATTACCAGTTTGTTACGTTATTGTGGTATTATTTACGTAATGTAAGGGTTGGTGTATAGAGCTTTTTATTATTGTGTATCACGTACTGTGTTTTGGTTGTGAAATCTTTGAAGATAAATAATTTGCTGGGAGGCAGAAATGTTTTTTGATGATAAAATTGTTAGCAACAAGAAACTATGATTGACCAAAATCCTAAGCAAAGCTAAGACAAAGGATAAAAATCCCATCCTGGTGGACAGGTTTATTAGAAAATGACATTATCTGTGTAAGGGTGAGCATAAGGCAATACAAAAGAAGCTCACAGGAGCAATAAAAGGAGCAGAAGGAGGTCGATTCGATTCACCAGATATTGTAACGGTTTATCCATGTATTACCTAACTAATGTGGCAATGCGAACAGTCTGTTAGTCAATGTTTTATAGACAACTTACCTTTGTTTGGAAATAAAATAGGTCAACGGGTGGTAGATACTTCGTCTTCATCATCATTTTAGGCGAAAGACGTCAACTGCTGGACATAGGCCTCCCCCAAACACCGGTTCTGTGTTTTTCGCATCCACCTATAAATACTTACTTATTATGTTTTTATAGCATTCATTGAACACAAATTATATTGTTGTAACCATTTTTAAATCATTGAGCAAGTCTAAACAATTACAACAACCAATCGAACAAAACAAAACACAATATATCCAAGATTCACTTTATAACATCGGTGGAAAAACTTAGTTACATCGCGAAGTACGAGTAACAGAGGCCCACCCTGCGACAGTCCCTCACCCTAATAAATCTACCCTGAAGGTTTGCCTCGCGTCCGATATTTGGAAACGCCGGATCAATGCTTTCTACATAGTTATTTTAGGGTAAGTACCGTTATCCGCGTCCTAATGCAAGATTTGGGGTAAACTAAACAATTGCTCTTATGGGAGTAGTAAAACACTGAGTATGTGTGGGGATTTTAATTGATAAAGTTCTGTTTTGTATCAAAGAATTTGTCACTATGTGAAACTGATATAATATAAAGTTGCAGTAAAAAAAATAAAAAAATTGTTAATTCCAACTAATACTATAAATGCGAAAGTAACTCTGTCTGTCTGTTACGCTTTCACGCCTTAACCGCTGAACCGATCGTCATGAAATTTGGCAGAGTACCTGGGAAATGGAAAAGGCCATAAGTTACTTTTTTACAGGATAACTGACATCCACGTGGGTGGAGCCACGCGCAAAAGTTAGTATATTTAAACCAACAAATTAAATAATAAAAACTCTAAAAACTATAGAAGCTAATCAAAGTCTACCTTAGCGTTTTCTCATGATCACGTAGTTAATTATTGTTTTTAAAAACACTTCCTGCCAAAGAGTAAAACCAGACGAAGAGATACCAAATGCTACCTCAGTAATTTACAACTCAATCATTCACTATTCCGTCAGTCAATGTCATGGAAATTAATCGCTAAGCTAATTGACTACCAACATAAATCGTCCGTTAATTCAAATTGTAACTGTAATTTTTTGACAGTTACATGAAATGGCAAATTGACGTATGTTGTCAAATTGCTTAACAACTAATTTCTCAGACTGTACAGACATTCGGTTCCACGAAGCTCTGGACTGTTAGAAATCATCAGAGCTTTGTTCCAACATTGATTCCATTGGACTTTGTTCAGAAGGCCAATTCTCGTAATTAAAACCGTTCAAAATCTAGTCGCAGTGTCATCTCAGCGACAAGCAAATGTCAAAAATTTATGAAAAATCGAGGAATTTTTGACAGATTGACACTGAGATCAGACTGTGAACGTTCTTAAAGTTAGTAGAATTGCCCCTCAGTACTCCAATGGATTTGCGAATCTCGTAGCGTTCGTAGCGACCGTTACGGCGTAGCAGACTACATTGTAGCACTGTCGAATATGACAACCTCTACGCGGTACTAGGAAAACATTTGCCCCTGTCTGTGATACCTTTGCTTTGTGTAGCTTTTGATGTAGTTGAAACTTCTTGTTGTTTGATTAGTTTATTTGACTCAAATTCATCAAGCAGTTACCTTACATATTGCCTGAAATTTTAACTTTCCAAACCAAAAATCATTGTTGTTTGTAGGTAAGTCCCAAATCTTTGGAAGTACTAATCCAATTTCAAAGAAATCTATCACTGATAGAATTCTATTACCAAGTACCATGGGATATATAATTTTGTGTTATAGTTGACTTAGATGTAGGCTAAGTCGCTGAGAGAAATAATAAAAAAGCCTACAACATGCTATAATAATCTTCTTCAGAAGCGTTGATTTTCGTCACAGTTTTATAAAATTAAAAAAACACGCCTTGTTTTCTCAAAGAGTTGGACAAAGGTGAACCTACAGTACACCCATATTTTGGCAGTTGTCTTTAAGTACCACGTAACAGAAAGCTAGTCTTTTGCCATGAATCGGACACAAATTTAGACTCCTACCTGAAAATGAGAAATTCCAGATGAAGTCACTATAAGCATCAAGTTAATCAGGATGTTTGAAAGTAATATAATATATTAGCTGACCTGACAGACGTTGTCCTGTCCGTCCAATAGTCATTCATACAGAATCCCTACCCTACCTACCCTACCTACCCTACCAACCCTGCCTACCCTACCTACCCTACCTACCCTACCTACCTACCTACCTACCTACCCTACCTACCCTACCTACCCTACCTACCCTACCTACCCTACCTACCCTACCTACCCTACCTACCCTACCTACCCTACCTACCCTACCTACCCTACCTACCCTACCTACCCTACCTACCCTACCTACCCTACCTACCCTACCTACCCTACCTACCCTACCTACCCTACCTACCCTACCTACCCTACCTACCCTACCTACGCTATAAACCTCACGGAGCCCGAGACCTTTCCAACGAATGCAAAACCGTGGAAATCGGTTCGTGCGTTCTGGAGTTATAGCGTCAGGAAGGAAAACCCGACTTATTTTTATATAGTAGAAGAAAAAAAATACGCTTTAAAAACCAAACTAAAAAGAAGAAAATAATTTCAAAAAAGCATGGGGTGGTTGATATTCATTCATTATAAAAATACCTAAAAAGCACCCAACGCTTTTATGAAAGCGTGTATCTTTTCTTTAAACCTAGACATTATTTATTTTTCAACACACTTGCTCATAAAATGGCTCTAATTTCACCGCAATTAGGCACATAATGACACCTATTATCAAACTGTGACTTTTTCATTACTATTATTCACTAGTGAGTTATAGGTTTTTTTTTTTTGATTGATTTACTTTGTTCTTAAAATTAAAAAGTTTCGATACAAAAAAGGTCGAATTCAATAGTACAAATAAATTAATGTACCTATTGCTTGCTCATTTCATGCAACTTCGTAATTAAATAGATAATTTCAACTTGTACGTTTTTAATAAATAAATCTTTCACTCATATATAACTTTTGTTTTTTTCTGTAATAAAGAAAACTTTGAAATCCCCATTTTGTACGTGGCTAAAGCCCTATCCGCGAAAAGCAACAAAAAAAAAAGAAACGTCATTCTTTAAGGCCACGTTCCGAGTTACAATAATATCGATTTGACCGCGCTCACACACGACGTCCCGCGAATCGTCATAGATGACGTCATGACATGCGCCATCTTGTCAAAAATGACAGTTGTGCTGTTTTGTTTTAAATCCCATAGAATCTTTAGTTAATTTAGATTTGTTTGAAATAGTGCTACTATCTAAGAAGAAAAAATGTGTGGTGTATAGAAGTTTAATATGGTGAATATATGTTTTAACGTTGAGTGAACACTTTTATCGCGATCACGAGCGTTCCGTATTGATGACAAAAATGACGGTTCTTAGCTGTCAGAATCGTGATATCTAACTCGGAACGCAAAATATCGATGTGAGCGCTCACAGCGTTATTTTGCTAATTCGGAATGCGGCCTTAGTCCATGGCCGATCGCCATTGTTAGATGCGCGCGCATTGGAAAACTGATTACTTTTTCCCGCCATTGGCAAAAAAAATTCAACTCGTTTTCACTGTTGAAATTATAGTTATTTATTCATTAAAATGACTACAAGTACTAGTTATGAAGAAAATTATTTATGTTGTAACACCGCCCCATATAAGATGTGAAGCCCTTAACGTTATGGAAAGTTTACTACCTAAAAACTCCAAGGACAATTTTTTTTAGTATTATTTTTTTCACAAGTGTGTTGAAAAACGTCGTATGATACACGTGTCTATTGATGATTACCGTCCTCGGCTCTCTTAAGACCCTCGCCTCGCCTCAGCGGTAATCACCGACGTTATACGCTTGTACCATTATGTGCTATTGTACTTTTTAGTTCTGCTAACTACATAAGCGTGATTTTTCAGTTTTTTAATTTTTTACACCGTGGAACAAATTTATGAAATTATTGAATTGTCATCGATCCTCAATAAAGTTTAAAAGTCTACAAAGTTTAAATGTAATCTGACCGTTTGAAGTGGGTCAAAATCAAGTCCAAAGGAGTCGGTTACAAACAAACATACAGGTGTAGCTAATAAAAGCTTGTTAAAAAGGAATTGACGTTTTGACATATAAAAGTACCATTATACCCCCCAAAGTCTACTAAAAATAGGTTTCAATGCCGAAAAAATACACTAACCCTTTACTCTAAAAATCTGAGTGTAACAGAACATTTAGTTACATAATGTAACACGATAACGTACCTGGCTTCTGTAAGCTTAGCACGAGCCTCAAATTCTCTCGTATATACCATCGAGATTGATATTAATATATAATAACTACTGCGGTTTGGGAGTTACTACTCGTGTTAAGGAGTTTACATACTATAGTTAACTGTGTGGATGTTTGTGTTTCAATCTGGTGGTTTTATTAACCTTGTTTATTTATTGTTCTTGTTAAAGACATAATAGAACATAAGATGACGCCTGTAATCTCTGGTTCATATATGTATACATCCATATTTCATCAGTTCCGTGTGGACTGTTGGTAGACCTGTAAGACGGTGGGCTGATGATATTATCCAGGTATCAGGAAACGACTGGACAAGTACTGGCAAGGACAAGGATTGGTGTAAAAAGCTGGAGGAGGCCTTTACCCCAAAAGGGGTAAATATTAAAAAAAAAAGACTAAGTGAATTTAATAATGACATTTGAAATGTAACTTAGAATATAGAAGAAGAATATGAAATAAAACGGGTTTTTTTTTCACCAGTTATATTTAAAGGCCATGCTATAGACATGGCATCAACCGGGCATAAATCAAGACTCCGGGCTGCTATGGAGACATTTCTGGTGGAAAAACACAATAGCACTGGCTTACCCTGGAATCTTACCTAAACCTCGGGCTCAGTGCGGCAGTAAGTCCCCTCTTTGAGGAGTGGCTTGAGAGGCGGCATGGCGTCCTCACCTTCCGTCTGACGCAGGTCCGCACCGGACACGACTGTTTCGGGAGGTTCCTGTTTCGCATAGGGCGGGAGGAAACGCCCGGGTGTTTCCATTGCGAAGATCGCCCTGAAGACACGGTGGAGCATACGGTGGAGGCGATCGGCGGCGGCGATCTCTCGCGTCCGGCTCTGGTCCGCAGTGACGCTCGTGAAGAGGGAGGCGGCGCACGTGAGGGAGAGGCAGTATATGTGCCCTCACAGCCCTAGCCTTCGCAGGAGACACCCTGGGCATCGGGAATCTCAGGCTGATTCCCGGTCACCATAGGCGTGGGCTTGCAGACGGCGAGTAATGGGTAGCTAGCTGTCCGGTAAGGACCAAGCCCAGGTCGACGGCGCGTTGTGTCCCACGCCCACCTCAAAGAGATGTCAGCAGAAAGTGATGGGGCTCGCAAGGGCCGATGCCTGCCAGGAGTGCGGGTTGTTCGAAAGAGATACCGCCGCCCCTGGCACATAGGCTACTGAGGGAACACGGGTGGGTTTTAGTCAGCAAAAGTCTGTTATTCGCATCTTAATAAACGTAGAACTACGTATGATTAATAGGAAATATTTAACCATATTTTTGATATACTTACCAACAAAACATTATCGTCTTCTAAACCAGAATACTCTCAAGCAATTTCGCAAAATACAAGAACAAATAAAACAATGAAATGTCTGTTTTTAAAATCTTAAAGGGAAAACTAAGAAACAAAGGGCTCTTAGCTAGTGACGTGTAATCAAGCTTCTTTTGAACAATGTACGCGTTCTTTTTTTTAATTTCACCGCGGAACAATCAAGGAGGTTTCTAAGATTTTTCCATACTGCTTTGTGTATGTATCCTTTATTATTTTCTTTCTAAGGACACGAACACACGTTCCAAAACCACACCACATCGTAGCTATACAATGTGGGCAAGCAGTTACGTGTAAATAGTATCGCTGCAGCTTCTTGCAGTTGCGATGTGGTAACTACAAAACCTCGATGTGGTTGCGTTTTCGCTAGTAATTGCGATGTGATTACAATGTGGCTAGTGTTTTCAGACGGACCACCTCCGTCTGTAAAATTGTATTCGTGTAGACGCAACGTGGTGTCTGCGATGTAGTTGCGACTTCGCCTTGATGTGATCGGTATCACCGACACGGTTGATTTTGTCGGCCAAATGCTGTCCGTGTTAATAGACTATTCACTTTCGTGGTGGCGCCTCCACGCGTTTTTATTGTGGTGTGGTTGTGGCACGTGTGATCGGGTCCTTAAATAGCAAATTAGATACGGCTCTTATTAATTTTTCTGTTGGCTAGCTTGCAAATGGGTTCTGTTTAGTAAAGGAAAACTGGAAATACGAAGAGGAATGTATAGTCGTCAGGATATTGTGAAAGTCGATAGGAGAACTAGTGATGCGATCGGAGAGGATGTACAGGTCGATGGTGCAAAATTGAATACTTTTTTTTCTGTACTATCGGAAAGTTATTGCGTTTCTCAAAATATCACCAACTTGAAGTAAAATATATTGATTGTAAAAAATCAGTATCTTCGCACGGTATTCTTTAGCAAATTCAATATCCATGCACTTTAATACTTCACCTGACAATAAAAACAAACAAAGCACCCCCCGCCTATTTGAGACATTATTTTTCGACTACCCTCAACTCCGTTGTTTGCAAAGATGCATTAGCAAATCATACGAATATGTACGAGAGAAGTAAACATAAATACCGTCTCCCCTGAAATTCTCATATAACCAAGCTATATTATTACCTGATACATTTTCCCTCGAACAGAAAAACACCCTTTAATTTTACTCACACAACAGCATATCTTGAACTCACAACAGCACAAGTGCCAGTTTTACGTATTGAAATTATGAACTTATCTTTTACCTAGTAAAGTTTACATTGTAATAAAAGGTGTTCGTCGTTTATGATTTTCTGTAAAATATAAAAGTGATATTGCTATAGAGACTCAATGCAAACCATAGTGTCTTTTATTCTCTTTTCAGATTATAGGGACACGAATAGTCTTTTAAAGTGAAAAGCTGTTTGCAAAACATCAAATGTTTTTAATCGTTCGTTGGTAAATGGTGAATTAACTGAATACGTTGATTGCTTAATTGATCAATTAAAAATAAGGTACTTAACGAGTGTGTGACAGGCTTTTTAAGTAATTATATAGCGTTTGTGCATTACCGGAGTTTCTGATTGATTAAACAGCGGAATGCCTTGATTTTCAATTAAATAGGCTTAATGAGCGTAAATAAAGATTTATAGGGGAATTGTGAGATAGTCTCGCTAATTGGATCGCGGAGAATTAAATGCCACCCCTAATTAACGGAGTATAATGCATATCGCTTAAGCGATTTTAGTTATCGATATCTAGACAAGTGGATTCTTAACAATTTAGATTAAAAGTATAAAATCAGTCGCTTTAAAAGATTGAATGAATTACAGGTTGTAATTTCAGCAACAAAGAACTGCAATCACCAATAATCTGAAAATCATGGGGATTATAATCAAAGTTCCAAAGAACATATTATTTCACCCTATTCTGTCCTATGTTATGACATCCACTAAATACAGCTTCAGCGACGCGCGTTGAACTCTTTCATTCGGGACCCGGTTCTTACATATAAATTCTGCTGAAATACTTACTAATTACAGATGAGTAAGAATGTAAATTAAATAATAGTATCCTAAATTTCCATTTAAGTTTTTAACTGACAATATTTCAAGGTCATAACAAGTCATGCACTAGAAAAAACAGTTGGGACTAAACAATGCAAACAGATTTTCACAAAGTTGTCAGGTACTAATAATATATGTCATAAGTTTTTAATCAGTTTCAGTACCTTATGTATGAATATTGTAACATCTATGTATCAAAATCTTGTGAATGCTTTTTGTGAAATAAACTTTTTACTAAACGTTACATAATGAAAGGTCACAAATAGGAAAAAATATATTTAAATTTAAAAAGAAAATGACGTAATACTGCATTCATAGTAGTTCTTCACTTCAATAATCATCTATCACCAGTCAAAGATTCGGAAAAGTATAAAAAAAAAAACATATTACAAATACTAAGACGTAAGTTAAGACAAGTAGTGTGTGTACTTTTATATCCCTTTAAGCATAATGAACAAAGACAAAGACGGCAGGTAGCGGTGAGGGGGGCGCGGCGGCGGCAGGGGGGACACATATGCACCACCATAAGTACAACGATATGCATCACTGCAGTCGCAGAGCTGCATTCCTGGTGCTGGCGAACGTGGGATTAAGGTGGACATTACTTTGGTCTGACCTTTTTAAATTGGGCGTAATGTACGTCACTAGGAGACTGGTGCTTAGGTCGAATGTGTTGAGGAAGCTTTAGTTTTAGTCTGGCTTTTTTTTGGGTGGAAAATCAGGGGCGGCGGTATCTCTTTCGAACAACCCGCACCCCCATTAGGTTGTGCTATCATCTCTTTGAGGCGCGCGTGGAACATAACGCGCCGTCAACCTGGGCTAGGTCCTTACCGGACATCGAGCTACCCATTACTTGCCGTCCGCAAACACACGCCTACGGTGGCCGGGAATCAGACGCCCAGGGCGCCTCCTGCGGAGACTAGGGCCGTGAGGGCGCATAAACTGTATCTGCCTCACGTGCGCCGCTTCCCTCTTATCAGCCACTGCCCCACTGCCACTGCTGGGATAAAGGCTTCCTCTCGCTGAGATAGAGTGGGCTGGGATCCACCACGTGGGGCCAATGTGGATGTGTCTACGACTAAGGATTATCGAGTAAAAAAGAAATCGAAATTTCATATAGACTGAGTTGACTTCTTCTTCTTAGCGTGTCGATAGCAATCTAAATACAGTCAGCCCAGAATTTGGGTACAAGCTTGGCACTTTCAGCAGCGTCCCTCAGTTTATGTAGCGTGCAGACAACAGGACACGCTGGACAAGATTTAAGTGCCCCATTGCCCCACTCCAGGGTGGAGCCATCAGTGAATCTTCACCTGATAAGGTTTTCTTTGAATGATTGTTTTCGAAATAAATACTATTAATAATCTAAAATTATAAATTCAAAATTCTGTCTAGCAAAAAGCTCTTGCATCCGATCCCACGGTCGCATCCACGTTAGCCTTTCGTGGAGTCGCATCAGTTGAACTCCTCTTAGTTATAGTCCGGTCGCTCTCTAATTTACTTGCCGGCCGCCGGTGGACTCGATGCCACAATAATACCGCCAAGTATTAAACGTCGCACTGTGGGCTAAACAAGACCTGTTTTTTTTAAGAAAAATCCATTAACTTCATAAATTTTGACTAACGGTTTAGGGTGGTATTTAATTAGATTTGTGTCCCGGTGGTGGACGTCTCGTGTATCGAAGTCCCAGGACTTTCAATAAATTTAGTTTTGTCGGCTCCCGAGAGTTTTGGGACTTTTGACAGCTTATAGTCCAAAAATACGGATTATTACTGACTGCACTTATTGCTTTTGCGACAGAACTGTATTGCAGACTTTTTGAAAATATCCATCGTATCCATACGTCTAACTTGAAAATAATGGACGCTGAACCTTGTACATGTACACACGGCTACACGTCAAGCTATACATTTCCAGTTTACGCTGATCTCGCAATGTACGGAAATCTAATACAATGTGAGATCAGATTACATTGGAAAAGTATAGCTTGATGTGTAGCCGTGTGTACCACGAGTCGTTTCAGAGTCAATTTGCCTGTTCTGCGATAAAAATAATCAAATTTACCACTAATTCAGGCAAAATAATCAAGAGCAACATTCAAAATGAAGCTGTTGGTTGTACAAAAATGTATGTGATTTTTACTAAAATTGCTTTCTATTGATATATCTGTTACAAAATGAAAGCAATCAGTAAGCAATTTATTTAATTCCAAAGAGGGGTACTCAATAAAACATGTAAATTAAAAAACCTGTAAAGATTAAATAATGACTATTTCACTAACAAACCCAAAATTTAAAAAGTTCTAAGTTTGCCGATAACTTCCGGTTTTTTGTCTTCATAAATTGTTTTAAATCTTTATCAAAATATCGCTTCTTAAAAATATATTGTTATCGTTATAAAGATTGAACAGATTTAAAAAATATTCAAATTTTTAACTATTAAAAAAAAACTGCAAGTAAAAGAAGTGTAACGCACCACTGTGCATCGCCTGAACTTTTTAAACGTATTGCGCTTGCGCAAGCTTTTTAAAAGCGCAATTACGTTTACGTAAGTTAACAATCTTAAGATCAATTGTTGGGTAATGGGTGCTCATTTGTGACAAATGTACATGTTATAAGGTGAAAGATCTTTTATTTATTCTTAGCCTTTCAATAATAAAGTAAATACCGGGTGCTATTACTTGAAGATGGTCCTGGGTGGAATTTTCAAATTACACTTGCAGAATCCAAGAGGTGAACCAACATCCGATGAGCCAGCTACTGTTACTGTTAGACCACACCATTCCACAGCTGGGCAAAAGTGATTTCGATCCATGGCAGTAGACCTTTGGACGTAAGTTTTCTCCAGCTCGTCCCGCGACCTTCTGCAAGGTCTGCCACGACGCCTTTTGAATGTGTCTGGGCTCCACATAGTGATTATTTTGGCCCACAGCTCAATGGCCATACGTCATACGATAAGTCAGAACAGCCAATAGATATGTAGTGGAGAACCAGATGATGATGAAGATTTTTTTACAATTTATTACTTTACATATCATATTATCCTAACTATTTTCCGAATCTTTATTTTTTTGTTTAGGGAAAGGTTACAAATTTACGCATTCACAAAAAAGGTCTGACTGAATCAATTGTTTGCTAAACTGACGTATCAGATTAACCCTAACAATGGCTGCACAATAACCCGGAACCGCGTCTAACTACCTGTGTCCCACGCATGCTTGTTTGACCTTATGCAACCGAAAGTACCGATAAACTCCCCACATGTCATTATATTCCATGTTTGTTGTGTGCGTATTAAATGTACCTCCATCGTTCTACACGTGGGTATAAAAAAAGGACTATGCCAAGAGATGGGCAACATCATTTTGGCAACGTAGGTCTTTTTGGCAATATCGGCTATTTTGGCATCAGTGGCCTTTTTGGTATCAATGGCCTTTTTGCCAACAAAGGTCTTTTTGGCAATCTTCGATAACAGCGACTCTTTTGCTATAAGTAGTGGTATTTTTAGCAACAACTACTAATCACCACTGAGTTTGCCAGGGGTGGTGATTATTGCGATTTATTATAAAATCGTTTATATCTGTCAATGATAGGGCCTCCGTATGAAAGGACCGATCAAGTGATGATGGAAATGTGATGACGTAGACTTTTCATAAAAATCATTACCTAAGCCTGGAAAATGGAATTAACTAACTTAAACTAAGTTAAAAAACCGTCTAGCTAATCCTGAATCTATCAAAAGAAAAATTCACTTTAATATGGTTGCTATGTTCTCAGCCAAAAAGCCATACCGCGGCCCACTCCAAATTGTGATTAAACCAACCTAATACACACAATTACAGGTCATGCTACTACCGACACCCGTTTTTGTGCCAAATAGAAAGATTACAACCCAACTGACAACACCTCTTTAAAAATCAACCATATCACCAAGAGTACAGAGTTTAAATTTCTCTGTATGGTTTCTGACGAAACCCGCTTCGCTTGTGTGCCCTCGTGAAAGCTACACATTTCATTTATAATATTAGGTACAATAGCAGACGTCATACTGTATACACTTCTACTACTGTACTCATAAATGTTTCATATGTGTGAGCACAATCGATGTAAGGAAGGCCGTAAACGCCGCGCAAGCGAATTTAGACTCTCGTTAGGAAGTTTTATGTTTCCTTTTTGATTGATGTAGGTAACGTATTAAGGCAATAAGTGTATGTTTGCGTATGTGTGCACCGCAACGGCTCAAACCGAGTATCGAAGAATGCCGAGCGTGAATTACTGTGTTTAGGGAGTTGTCACTTTGACAATTTGCTCTTGTAAGGATTCGCGCCGCTTGTTCAGATTAATAAAAGATTAAAACCGGGTTGGTGATTAACACGTTTTAATACTAGGTAATTCAATTGGCATTGTTTGTAGTTAATTAGCGGCTAATCTAGGCTTATTAAAAATCTACAAAAGTTACAATGTTTTCTTTAATAAATCTCTTTTATTTTTAATTTACGCTGAATATTTTAGATTGGTTATGTAATAAAAAATATTTTATTAAAGGCACCGTCGAAAGAAACACAGTTAATAATAAACAAACATTTTTAATTACATTACAATAAGTATTTGGTGAACGTTGATGAAAAGTGATAAAGTCAACCGACAAACGTATCAATTACTAAATTGAATTAAACGCTATAAACCGCGCGGCGCTCCACAATAAGCGATCACAGCGCATCGCATTAGCTACTGACAGCCCGCGTACGTGTGTATACCACGCTCGTTACGTTTACGTGACGCGCACACACTAAGACAAACTTATAACTGCCTACAACACAAACAAAAATAAACCTAAACACTTACTACATAAGTGCTCTCTCGCCATACCTCAAACTCGCCAGTTTATTGCTTGCTCCCGCCACCACACCGGGTGGCGAAGTCCGGCAACGTCGCGCCCAAATTATTGTGACATTTATACCATACTGCTTGCAGAACGGAACCGCTAGCGACATCTATCCGCGCTCTCGGAACTAAACACTCGGCTTCTAGAAAGAGACGGATGTACTTGACAATATCACTTTCACGGTCTCGTACTTAAAGCTAAGCGGTTTGCTGTACTGTTTGTTTGTGTCTGTAAACAGCGGCCTGGCGAGGTGTATCGCGCATGAATGAAATGGATGACCGCGTGAGAGAGACAACGCTCTACATTATTTGTGGGTGGAAACAGGATGGGTGAGGAGCGCGAAGCGTGCAGAATACATCGTTTATCAGATTACATGCGAAGTATCGCGAGCGTGGCGATGTTTTGACACGCGATAATCACAAGATAATGCGGGCGATCTCAGCGGCGTTTAGGTTTATATTGGCTTTTTATAGCGCCGAGTTAAATGTAGTAGTGGAAAATATTAAACATACAATAATATCAACGACTGCTCAGATTATTTTGTTTGACTTGTGACGTCAGAGATTCTCACAAAACTTTAGCGCGCCATTTGTGAATGTTTGAATGCTAATCCCTGATTTTTTGTTTTATTTACTGAACCTGTTAAAGATAATGTTATTTGTGAGTTTCATATTATAAATAATGTGTGAATCAAATGAAAATGAAGAATTGAAGATAACGTCCAAATTAAAATGAAGTATTGAAGATGACGTCCGCAATGTTTTAATTAAAATAGCTTTTTATAACGTCATCAAAATTAACGGTTACGTAAACAGTCCGCTGGACTATTAATGAAAATATCTACATGCATTTTTAATATGTTTACAAATACAAGCAACAATAAATCTAGACAAGCAATTACATAATAACTTACGCAATTTAATTCCGAAAGTCCTCAAATTTATTCAAAGGAACAAAAATGACCAATACACAAACCCTCAACACTAAACTAAGCAATTAGTACGTCGAAAGTGTAGAGCTTGCGCAGAAAATCCGAGCTTTCAAAACTTGTCGGGGGCAGCTTGCCAAACGAATGTAGTGTGAAAACTTAGTAGCAACTTGTGAAATGGGGAAGGGGCAATATTGTTACCGAACTGACTACTAGTGCCATCTAGTAGCGAGTAGCGCAAGTAAAATTTTGAAATGTTTACGATAATGTTAAAGATTGCTGCTGCAGAACTGCTAAAGATTTCTGTTTGTGTTTTGTTGGGTATAATTTAGGATTATATTCAATTTTATTTGGCTAGAGAATAATAAATGACAGTTACTATAACTGAAAACAAAAAAAAATATAAGACAAGAGAATTATCCACCTGAACAAAATACTGTTTTATCAATTTCCAATTTGTACTGTAGAAAACTTAAATAGAAATCGTAGACAAGGTGTATGCATTCTAAATACCTTGACCAAACGTTATTTCTGGAGGGGCAATGTTTATCTTATGGCAAGCGTTAACCTTGCGTGTTATTTCAGTATCGGATTCGTTTTCTTTTATTTCAGTAATTTTATATGACTTCGAGTCTACTAATCGATTTTTAATCGAATCAAAATGTATGTAAAACACCCCTGCTGAGTTGCAAACAGCTTTTTCTGTTTATTTTCATAATATGTGCGCTTTTAACCTGTATCTAATGAAAGCATTGATGATGCAATGCATGAATTATTTTATTTTGTAATTAGTATTGGCTTCTCTTTCATTATTTGATTAATCGATTTTATCAGCATTATTTACAGTCGTTTTGTTATTAATATATAAATTACTAATTTGGAACCGTTCCTAGGCATTATTATTTTCTTTTATTTACCTTATTATTAGGTAGGTACCTACTGCTTCCTTAAAAACACATATCGTGTAGTCTTGTCAGTGGTGTCTCAACATAAAAAGCTTGTTATAGGGAAGCAAGCAAACAGAGGTAGTATCAGTGATGAGCAGTTAGACGCTAGTCTACACGCATAACATTATTGAGTGAGCTGCAGGATCAGTAATAGTAAAACAGGCGCGTAAAAAATTAAGATAAGTCTTCCGGAAGATCGGGTTTTCTGAAAAAACTATTGCATAAATCAGTAACCAATTAAGTTTATTGAACTTTTCGATAATTGAGCTATGTCGGTACCGACTTAGTTTTGGAGATTTTACACTTCTTTTATTACTTAAACATGTCCAAAGTTACGTTAAATTAGCAAGAAAAACGAATCTTTGTTGGCTCATAACTTTTTAATGGCTCGTTATTTTAGTATTCTGTTTCCGTACCGACAATATTAATAATGCGACAAAACCATACCATGTTTAATTTTTGATGTATATTGTCAAACAATGGAGTAAAACCCTCCCGAAGTTTGTGTGGAAAAAATGTGGACTTGTTTCACTTTAAGTTCTTGTTTCCAGCTTTTCACAGCATCTTAGGTGTATACGCTAAGATAGACCGCAAAATTCAAATTTTCGTGTCAAGTTGTATGTGGATAAAAAAATTATAATATTAAAATTCAGGACCTTAACAAATATGGCATTTCATGAAAGAGACATTCGATGGGATTAAATGAACATAGGGGGTTACGATTTTAATAATTATAATTTGTATACATGTTACGATCGCGAATCATATTTTGTTTAACTTTCACTCTGACATTGACCTGCAAGTTGCAAAAAAAGAAAAAACAAGAAAATATTGTTTTTTTCTTTTTTTGCAATTTACGCGGGCTATCCCGGAATTTCCAGTTTCCATCTCAACTTCTGTCAAAAATCTAAAAGAAATCAACAGCAGGAATTGACATGAAGCCGATGTAGGCGTTGGCGTACCGCAAGGCAGCATACTGGGGCCATTGTTAATTTTCCGAGAAAATTAAAGAAACGTTTAGCTACTAACACAGCAGAACTGTTAAAAATACAAAGTAATTTTTTTGATGAAATTAATGCTAATCGAGATTATTCTTCATAATTTATTTTCACTTCATCTGTTTAACTATTTCAAATCTGTTTGCGGCCTTCTATAATAATAATATCTAGTTTCGTTAAATCTAATAATGAATCACACATATCCCAATACACTATTGGTAGATATTTAAAAATAGTCAAACAACAAGGTAACTCTAGTCGCAGCTTTATCGTTAGCTCACACAACACGGACGTAAATCTTCCCTTGATTTACGGACATATACGTAGGCACTTTAATTTACAGCTAGACCGTTTTAGCCGACTTTCATAAGTAATAAACACTACACAATTGAATATCTTGTAGGTGGGACTTTATTGTACGACTAACGATAGAACTGACCCTAAAGATGTGACACTTTCAAATGCAAAATCTGCCTGTCTTCAAGATCTTAAATGTCTTTTACGAGTAGATATAAGTTATTATTATTGGGCGTTGACCGCAGTCGCTGTTTCAGAAACAAGAACATTTTCCAGAGTGTTTTTAAAAACCACATAAACGACATCATGGAATTAAATAAGGGGAATTATGGCGTGTGTACTTTCCTGTCTTCTCATGTAAAAAGTTTACCTACTTGCGACAAATTGTACTATTTTGAAGTGGAGTGTATAGTAAAATGTATTAAGCTTCTGAACGCGGACTCTCTCCAGGGTCAAAAGCAGTTTTCACATTACTCTCCTTCACTGCAAATGGACGGTTTGGTTAATTTCTCAAACATGCATGTCTCAAAATAATTACATTCATGTTTTCCGACAGCTTAATCAAAACTACAATTAGTATTCTAGCACTTGGAACGATGTTGACAGAAGAATTGTCGGTTGAAAGTTGATTACCCATGTGCTTTTGTTTTGGATTCATACTTTGGCCCTTTGCCCTATTGAACATTAGATCGTACCCCACATTTTCAAAATTATTTGTGGTTAGCTGATGTGATTCTATCTAATCTAAAATCATCAAGCCTTTTTCCAATACGTTGGGGTGGGTTTCCAGCCTAAGCGGATGCAGCTCAATACCAGTATTTTACATGGACTTGAGACTCTTTCGGGCTTCGGACGACCCGTAATGACTGACAAAGATCCACGAATGACAGCCGGGACCAACGCGACGGCGTAACGTGCTTTCCGAGGCATGGATAGGTATTGGTATGTAAAGATGGTCACCTATCCGTAGAGCTTAACCTGATCGATCGAACTGTGTGGCTTTTACTACTTAGCCACAAACCATACAATCAATAAATTATTTCTATTCTATACACATTTCGCAAATTGTTTCAAAATTCGTGGTAAACATTCCTATCGTGACCATTAAACTCCTACACATCGGTTTTCCGAAAAATAATCCAGAAAGCTGTAAAAGAATTGAGGTGAAAACCAATGCGATGTGCTGAATAAGCGAGCCGACCTACTTCGACACTTCGTTAGTGTTTTTCGATATTCCACTGTGATTTATTATAGATATAAAATCCACCAGATGCCAGATCACACCGACCACATATTGGGAATACGCGGCCATCTCTTGGGTGGTCTATCTATGGATCATTGTTTACGAAACAAGACGAGATGCGTTAGGTAGTTGTGTGACGTTAAGTTTTATTGCGAAAAACATATGTCAGTGAAAGAATAAGTGCGAGTAAACACAGTCTAGCGGTCACATGGAACAAACTACGATCGTGAGAAATGTATCTGCCGCGCCCACGAAGGTCGACGCGTGAAGATTTGTGGCTGTACCGATATAACGTATTTACTTAGGCCGACCCAATAATATTATAAGGTATCTAATCGGCTCAAATGTTGAGTCAATTACACTTGCCTTCGGGTTAAACTATTTAAAACAACTGGTTATAACGTATTTGTGTAATTATGTCATCGCGATGTTCAGGTTATTTTAAAGGTAAGTATGTTTGTTTAATTTACTCTAATATTCGTCAGTAACCGTGTTTCACCGTGACCTCCCCGTTCGTAATATTCGTTTACATTCCCAAATACGTTAACAGGTACAACCTCCGGGGTCGGACCGCGGTAGGGGAATTGAAAAATTGTAAAACACACCTCAGGCATTGTGGTGTGAATAAATTATAAGCGAGCACAAGTTATCCGTGTCCAGCACCACTTGACCCTCTGTGTCTGTTTCACCTGTGGAAATCACTTCAATTGCTTGGAAATGGTGAATTTACGTGAGACCTACATATGCTGGTCATTGCGCGACCCACTTACGCTTGGTAGTCTCAATATTGTTGTACCAGATCTGTACTAGGTTAGCGGAACCATAGTTCTAGGATTATTAACTTGACTTTATGGAAATTCATTCCGGGTAAATGTGTTCCTATGACATGGATCTAGTTTATTGTAATGTTTCATTTCTCTTACTTCGAAATTATTATGAATTGTTAGTTAAAAGTAGGTGTAAGATTTTGTCACATACCTTTAAGAGAGACGGCAAATTTTTACGATTTGAGTTTGCTTTTGGCAACGGTTTCCTCTGAAAATTGCAGCCAAATGTCGTAGACATGTGACTATCTTCTTATGAAATATATTTTTTTTAAGTAGAAACGTAACTCATTCTATGTACTAAAATATATTTGTAGGTATAATATTTATGTCCGAATCCTCTAGTCAAACAATGGGTTTTTTTCTATATTACAATGCACATTACCTTTATCATCTATGTTCCTTATTTGCTACATATAACACTTACAATTACATGTTCATAATGTTTTGAAACCTATTGCAAAACATTGTGCAAATAATTTCATAGTATGTTGCCTCTGAAAAACTCAACACCGTCATGATTTGCACGAAATTCTACGTACCTACTATAATGTACCATCATGATCCTCAGGTTCCTTATCTAATCACATAAAACATGTGACGTCATCGAGTGCGTAAAAACACCCGACCTTTATACGAGGGATTTGTAATCTTTACGAATTATTGCACTGATAACTTTGGGACGCTACTGGAGAAATTATTTTGAGAGTTCTATTCACAAAGGTGAAGACTTTTGGCTATCATGGAATCATTCTATAGGTAGCTATAGGACATCGCAACAATACAGCATTCTGAAGAGTTGCTCTCTCATACACAACTATAATCAAAGTCTTTCATAATCTGGTGATTATGTGGATGTGGTCATCCGCATCTCAATAAAAAGGTGTGTTCTTCATTTAGCTTCTAAACACGGACAGTTTATTTCAATTATCGTTGTCTTTTGTCTTCATACGTACTTCAGTAGCTTCAGTTGACCTATAAAGAAAGTTCTATCAGTAGAACTGGACATCGATTTAGTTTCAAGTTTTCGGAAAAGTTACAAAAGATTTTCGAAATATTTCGATTCAATTACATAACTCCCAAATTGCGCAACGAATTTCAAAATGACAGTTCAGCAAAATGTTGAAATTAGAATCTTTCGCTTGTTCAAACTGCTAACGCCATCTAGTGGTGCTGCAATAAGTCATCTCCAAGCGCAAGACACGTTAAAAAAATTGACATTGCCAGTAATTATGTTATTTTTCTATTGAATGTTGGTGTTTATTACGAAATATTTAATATGTAGTAGGATGATCATGCAACACAATATAATAATGTACCGACCTATCTTGCCAACTTGATACACAATACTACCCTTGAGGGCACATCCCTTAAATAGGACAAACTTGGTGATCCCTCCGCCCTTCCATGGCACGCCGGGGTCTCGGGAAGAGGAATATCTAAGACGAAACCATTTGTATGTAATATTTATTATAACGGCATCTTCAACGATTTATAACTATAGGGACTTACGTAGATAACTTTTTTTAAAACGACCTAGGTAAAACCGAATAGGATATTGTCCTCTTAACTATTCTGTTTTGCATAAGAAGGGAAACGTAAATAACTTAGATAATTCGACGGTAATGTTAAATAAACTTTTAGAAATTTGCTGTGTAGAATCGTTGAATGCAGTAAACTAATCCCTACTCATATTATAAATGCGAAAGTAACTCTGTCTGTCTGTCACGCTTTCACGCCTAAACCGCTGAACCGATCGTCATGAAATTTGGCAGAGATATAGCCTGGAATATGGAGAAGGACATAGGCTACTTTTTTACGCGATAACCGACATCCACGCGGGTGGAGCCCGGCAAAAGCTAATTTCAAATAAAACACGATAAAAATTACGGTCACATTTTTCGTTATTTATTTCAAACTGACTTATATCAACTAGCCCACTATACAACAAACGCAACCTAATTGATTTTACAAAAATAAAACTAAGATAACAATCAACGCACAAATTCACTATTATTTTATAACATAAACTCGTGTCATACATGGCGTGAATAGTACACACCATCGCATTAAACTTTCAGGGAGTTTACCTACAACGTTATACCTACGTGACAGCCGAAATTGGGTCCGAAATTACTCGACAGTAGAATAATGGCGTCTGTTACTAATATACGGTTATCCGGAAGTGGTCTGAGCGGCGGAATACGTACCACAATATGTATGTAATTTATTCAGGCGATACCACCGGGCGCTGTTGCCACTCGTCAATAGATGGCGCTGTACTCAATTAAGGTGCGGACGTAATATTAATCTAGTTCAATCCGGTACGTTTATGTACAAATGCATTAGTGATTCCACTGCAGCGATGTTATTGTGGTGATGATGTATTCATTAATGTTCTACTAACGATATAGGGTTGTAAAATAATTAATAAAATTGAGTGTGCAACTGGGGCGCTTCCAACTGTAGTCTATGGAAACTTTAATAAATTTCTTTACTGATGTGTTGGTTAGTTGTAAGTACCTACTGAATTGATAATTTCCTGATTTTTTTTTATTTAAAGAAAGTGTGACAGTATTCTTAACAGTATTAGTTAGTATTAGTACAACTGTTTTTAGGATATCCAATATGGCGCCAAAACACATTCTACAAACACTGAGAGCTTTTAGAAAATCGTAGGAAAAGCTATTGATATTACGGTGTGCCAGTTTTCTGCTTCCTAGATTTCTGCATAAAACCCATTGTGCGCATTTCCTGTGAAATACAACGGCCGTACTTTCTCTCTAACAAAGTTACAGTCTAAAGTTAGTTTTACCTCCTGATTCCTGCACACTCGCACAATAGATACTGTTGCATTAGTAGGTCATCTACAACTACAATTTTTCTTTTTTTAATTATAACAAAGAAAATTCGTAGGAGTCGCTTACGTCGTACTTTTGTATGGCATATCTTTTTACATCGTCCTCACATATTAAATGCAACATAAATTATGTTTTAAGTAATATTTTTGTTACAATAGAGTGTCCATTGATTTACTTGACCTTTCTTCTCCTTAAATACCTATGGTTTGAAATATAACTGCATATTTCTGACTGACCGACTCCCTGACAATTCAAGTGTCTGCAAATGGTTTAACGTAAATGTAATAAGTTTAAGAAAGATTAGGTAGGTACCATAATACTGAAAAGATACAAGATACCAAAAATATCACCAAAACATCTAGTTAAGGTAAAGACGATCCCTGTTATTTATAAGGCACTTAACCTCTTTGTTTATGACGGAGCTAATTCCGTATTGAGACAACGTGGCTGGAATTAGGATGTTGAAAATAAACACCACCACAGAAGAGGAAATTTTAATTATCTTAATGTTACTATAACAAACATTGCAACCGGAATCTTTGATACTCTTAGATGTTAAGCTAAGATTAATCTGGGATTCTTTGTGATGTGGGGGCAATATACATATAGATTCCGTAATCAACAGTCTTAAAAATGTCTATGTTCATGCGTATATTTTTCTCATTTCGGGGACTGATCCTATCATTTTATTTTCTACTGCTACTCATCTTCTAGACAATGACATATACTTTTAACATTAAACCAGCTAGTTGAACGGTAGCCAATTCTTTGTCGGAAACCACACTGTACCACTACGACTATACTATGATAAAAGAGAAGAAAAGTCTATTTAGGTACTGCACATTTTTTTGATCCTTCAATCCTGTAGTAGGTATTACCTATTGCAATTTAATCATCATGAATTTGTTAAAATTATGTCTTTCCTTGTCGAGCTATCGGCTAAACTTTTCCACAGTGTATATAGCGTTGGAAAACTTTGTCATGGGAACGTGGAAAATGTTAAAAGTGATATCCGTTGTAGATTTGTTTTCTGAAGATGTTTTCTGTTCACACCTGGTTGGCAGATCCTGGAAGATTACATTGGATATACGAATAGGAGACAACTTGTGAACCAATTGTCTCTGTTTTGCACCTAGTTGGTAGAGAAGTAACAATAATATTAATGGCCTATTAAACGCTATTGTTTAAAATAAGTCTCGCTTAATTCTTTAACATCTGACACGTTTTCTCCACCGACACTCATTTTGAAGGGTTAAAATCAATCAGTATACAAACAAGGTATACAAAGAGCGACGTATCTCTAGTGTAATGACGTCATCGGTACCACGCTGCGCCGGCCCGCACCCTCGCGTCATCTCTAATCGAAAATACTGTTCAGTAACTATTCTTTATTTATATCTCCGTCAGTGTCTGGAAATGTATGGAGCGGAGCAAATTACAGATTGTCTATCTATAGACGCAGTGTTTGGATCATAGCATGGTCTTATAAGAATTGTTTGGGAGCATACGAGTTTGAGTAAGAAATACTTACATCTTACTCAAACTCTTCTAATTGTTCAATCTTATCACCTTAAGTGGTATCGTAGGCAATAAGATTTATATCTTCCAAAAGTTTGTGTACTCAATAAAATATCAACACAGAAACAAAGTGTTATTTTTCTTCTTCTTGGCGTTATTCCAACTTATTGGTATGGGTCACTGCATCTTTGTCTTCCAAACTTTTCTGATTTTCGTACGCAGGTGCATCTCGGCTGAACAAAACTGTAACAAAGACAACTACCTACTTTCTAATAATCATCAGTTATTAAACTTCACATAAGATCAAACGCTATACTGTAATATATTTCAATTACTTCACTTTATTTACAGATATAACAATTTGTTGCCGGCACTGCGTCTATGTATGCAAATCGGTTGCTTATGCCACATTCACACTGTAGGGGCGTCTGCTCTTTTAACAATTAAAATATGCAAATGGGAGATATTACCCACTACTTTTCATTCCGGCTCGATGGAGTAGGTATCAATGGGGTTGCGAGGCTTCGAGCCACCCCTAGCTGTGATGACGATGTCAAAAAATATGGATTGAACAGCACTCCCATAGGGCGAGCGACGAGACTGTTTGTTTATATTATCACTTACATAGACACCTGTAGTTAACGAGTAAACAGGGAATTTAAATTGTAATTCCATTAGGTGTGTGAGGTATCTGATTTTGTTTTGTTTTAAAATGAAAGCAGAGATTATTATTAGATCGTGTTTGAATTCCCCTTTGTATCATAGGAATGTTTGAGCTTAATTTTTTTTACCATTTGGAAAAACGATACGAATTAATTGAGAAAATTCAAGTCATTATATTATAATTTTAAATCAACATGATCACAGCATCCTATCTCTATTCATTTTACCCAAAAGATCTCTTTAAGAATCACAAAATTTCTTTGTAGGTACCTACAAGTCTAGGCAGATAGAAATCAAGGCCAAATCCTACTTTTACACCATTACTCATAATGCGTCACATTGCTATTGATCCCAATGTCGTTGACCGTCCCTATAACCGTGTCACCAAATAGAGTGATTACGTTGTAGGTCGACTAACTACGAGACAGTGGCTGAACAGCCAAACAGCCAAATTACACAGATTGTGCACCGTCGGGGTTACGTTGCTATGTAAATTAATAATATGTAAATTTCCACGCCCGCCGAACAGTTAGGGCTAAGCTGACGTTTACACGGCACTCCTAAGCGATACATACAGCCTATAGATTAATTTTAGCGAAGCCTTTTTAATCGAGTTCTTTGGTAGGCAGTTTTTGGAGAACCCTCTTGACTAACAAAGGGAACTAGGTTTTACCTAAAATCTGTACAGATATTTTATAATCTATGTAACTATGGACATTGTATTGGAAGACACAAAACAATCAATCAAATTAACTTACAAGTATGAAATTCGCTTCCCACTCACAGGTATTTTTATCCTCAATTTTATTCGCGTTCTGCTACCCTCCTTTGTGTTTCCGCTTTCTTGTTCATATCTTGAACTTTTTCAGATATTTTGATAACTTTCCAATAATAATCTCAGTTATCCTGTTGTAAATATTTTATAAATATTTAAATAAATGTCTTTTGATTTAATCAATACATTACGCTCTGAAGCAGCTCGAGCTAAGCTTTAATAGTTAATACTAAACTTAATAGATGGCGCTACGCGTATTCGAATTATGGAAACGTAGAGTTTGGAAATTACAGGATATTCTACATTATGAATATAACTAATGTGCATGTAAACAAAGCAATACACTACCGAAAAAAAATAAACCGTCCCTAAGAAGCTTTAGGTAAATAAAAATAGATAGTTATTAGCAAAATAATAAATATCTGGATGACCGAGCTTTGAATCAGAGAACGTTGTAGGCCTTACAGACTAGATTTGTAGAGGATTTTCTATTCTGTATTTTCATTCCTCTTCTGGTACTTATTGACCGGCCTGCACTGTCATCCCATAGGTAACTATTATCACTGTTTTTTATAAACATTGTAAAAGCCAATTATTTTTTTAAAGAGTAACCGTGGAAATTCTTGCCGGCTTTTCTCCATAGGAAGCGACAATTTGGAATGGTGCACCTAGCTTCTGACGTTTCATAAGTGCCCATGCAGGTTTATGTGAAATAAAATATTTTGATTTGTTTTTTTTTTTAGTTTGACGTTTTCTAAAAATGCAACCTAACTAGATCAAATTACCGTCGCTGAAACCCCCTGCATACTAAATTACATGAAAATCTGATCTGATCTGAAAATATAGATATTCTATACAAGAATTGCTCGTTTTTCATACTTTTATTATTTAAAGTGTTGTAGATAAAATCAAAGAAAACTTAATTTTTCATCATTTTAAAGCAGAATAAAATAAAGTAAATGTTAAGTAGGTACCTAATAGTAGTCGTTGGTAGTAAGTATTTTAATCATGTAAAATACTTAAAGTCTCTTAATAAAGTAACAGTTCTGTACATTTATTTAAATAATCGTTTAATCCAAACTCCGTTGGTACTAGTGACGTCATCGCTCCCCGAGGCGATCAATTACTGCGAATCAACTGCGAATCAACTTTCATGCGCCTCCCCTAGCATTGACATTGCGTACTTGAATGCGAATCGGTACACCCTAGTCACAAGTTGCATGCAAATGTAGTGAAAATTATTCCGAATTATAATGTGAAAACTTTAATGTTCAATACATGGGAGTTTAACGCTTATTTTTGTTTTGAATATGAGCCGTTTATTAATTTTTATTTTACAATTATCTGAGAATAACAGGAACGAGAATAATTATTTTTCTTGATAATTACACCGTTTGGAAATAGAGATGATGGATAGTTATCGTGTTAACTTACGATTGTGCCACGCACTGTGTTAGGACCTTAAAATTAAAAATGATACGTAAATCATCGGTTTTATTAAGCTTTATTCTCGGCCTCAATAAATATCGAATCCGTGACCCTACAGGAAGCAACCCAGCCACCCTTGAGCCATTGGGGTTGATTCGGAGTCGCGACGTCCGCTTGCTTTGTTCAGGGTTGCTCTTGAAGTTCCCGCACTCAAATAAATATTTATGCAACACATTACAAGTGTCAATAATTTGGTGTCTATAAATTTCAGCACATTGAGCCAAAATGAAAATAAATTATTTATTACAATTCTTATTCTTAAATTATACAAAATCACATTTATAACTGTGAAAGATATCCGGGTGTTTATAGCTCAAATTACATTATAACATGACATTGTCAAAGACAGTGAAACAATGTACAACACAAAAGTAAAATCAATAAAAGACACGAAACCAAATTAACAAGAAACAACACTGATACACAAGGAAGGATTAACCTAACAAACATAAACAAATGAGCGTGTTCCCAATTTCGGCAGGAGACAACGCTTAATTACGTTCGCCTGATACAGACAGGAAAGGGTAAGCAGTTATTATAAATAATTTAGCAAATAGGCCACCCGGGTCGCGCGGCCATGATTACACGAGAAATCTATGTTGTTGTAACACTCATTTTTTGGCTGTGGTAACGAAAATGGCTCGTAGTTCTGACCTTTTTTTCCTGAAGACGTGCAGACCTGTTGCCATGCCAGAATTTTCCTTCGACATCTGTCTTCGTTTTAGGAATGTATTGTATTTAGAGGACTTGCCTTTAATGAATAAATGTTTTTTTTTTTTTTTTGTTATGAATGAATGCTTCCCATGTAATTCGATTACAGTGACTGTGATTCAGCTTCTGGTGAGCCTGGCTGAAAGGCACGCTGTCTCACCAGGCTTCGTGTCCGAAAGTGATAGTACCCGTGATGAGCAGTTAGACGCCAGTCTACGCGCACAACATTATTGAGTGTGCTGCACGATCAGTTATACTCGTAGCAAAACAGGCGCTTAAAAAATTAATAAAAGTCCTTCGGAAGATCGGGTTTTATAAAAAAACAACTGCATAAACCAATGATGACCAATAAAGTTTATAACATTTTTCGATAATTGAGCTTCGTCGGCACCGACTTAGTTTTGGACTAACCTTTTTTATTACTAAAACACGCCCAAATTTAGGATAAATTAGCAAGAAAAACCAATCTTTGTTGGCTCCTAACTTTTTAATGGTGTTTAATTTTAGTATTCTGTTTCCGTACAGACAATATTAATAATGAGACAAGACCATACCTTGTTTAATTTTTGATATACATTGTCGAACAGTCGAGTAATATACTACCGAAGTTTGTATGGGAAAAATGTGGACTAGATTCACCTTAACGTCAGTGGCGTGCAACGAACATCAAGGTCATGTATTGTTACACAGAAAACGTTTCATGTCACCGTTGAATGTGTTTGCTGAACTATCCTTTTTTTTATATCATTGGCTTTAAATAGAATTACTATAAAAGGTGACATTATGATTTTGTGCTGTCAAATCTTCACATTTCACATCTTCACATACTTAGTAACTTCACCTTTGAAAGCATTAAAAATATCTAAAAGCCCATTTGAACCTCCACTCGTATCTAATATCACTTTTTTTTATCAAAATACTATTCACAGTGCAAGGCATTCAAAGATGTGTGGGGTTTATTCATAAATTGATCCGCTGCGAGGTCAGTACTCGGAGGGTTGGATGCAATATGTCTGGGGACGCTCACGTGTCGAAGGGTCATAATCCGAAGGAAAATATAGTGTGTCGTGTGTCCGTTTTAATTGAAAAAGTTAAATACGTTGGTACTATACGCAGTAAGTGTATTGCTTAGATTAATTGTGTAGTAACGCTTTATTTGATTAAGGAATCAATTCGGCCCCATCTGTCTATGTGTAGTCCACAATGCTCTCCCATCTAAGTCTCATCTATTGTCTCTTAGTTAGGTCTGACAGATTAGCGTACGTTTTCTCATTAGAATTTGCTTAACTTCTTCTATCACAACCCTTTCATTAATATTGCCAACGTACGTCCAAATCGAGTTTGGTAACAAAATTAAAACTGATTTTCTTCTCATGAAACTTATTTAAATTAACTCTATTTCTGTTTCAAGTGTCTCCAACCCGCTTTGAGGGCTGACTGGACCCCTACAGGACTCAAGCGTCTAGGCTCAGATTGCACGACGCACTTAGTATATTAACATACTAATTACTTGTATCCTTTCCGCATTTTATTTCTGACGCTTGCCGCAAGGGGAAACTTTACGAAGTAAATCCCACAAACAGGTTATTTACCGGAGATGGGGATCTATGAACTAATACGACGATGTGGTCAAATTGTTTTTGCACTCAATTTGAATTTGGTCAATCGCACTTACGGGGGGCGATATGGAAATGAAAGTGTATGAATGAGAGAGGGGAGAAAAAGGAAATCGTGGCTCCAAAATTTAAGACAGTGGCCGAAATGCCGAATGGACTAGTAAAGAAGTTTGTAGGAAAACAGTCTAAAAACTGGGGAGAACGTGAGTGTAGATGACAAGCTGTTGTTGCTAGAGCTTTCATAGTCGAAAGCACAGTAAGTTAATAAAAAGGATTCAACACAACTGAAGATGACAATAAAAGTACTTATTACGAAAACGTTCAACCAAACCAGTTCAAAATATTTCTACGCAAAACCGCTACTTATATAATTCCACACTTATTCCATGTACGAACACACGCACGCGTAAAATAACTACATTAACTCGATGTGGTTCGATTGCAGACATTAATTACCATTATTAATATCTGTAATTCACGTTGGATGCGTACGTGCAATTAAGTGGAACTATGTAGTGCCTACAGGCTAGTAGGTAATCCGCAAACAATATTAGGGAAATCAGCGGCGACCTGTGACGTATGCAAGGTAATGGTCGCATGCCATTGGATGCTCGCTTTTGGTATGTCAATAACGTAATCAACCTTGTGATGTATGGGTTAAGCGGGGTTAGTTAGAATTAAAGGGGTATTCTTAACAATGACTGTAGTAAGTACATTGGAGAAGAGAAGGATTTGTGAATTCATTATCATTATCAGTCAGCCCGAAAGTCTGACCACCATTCTTACCAAGGAGTATCGTATTACCCAGTAACTGAGTTGTGGAGATCAGCACCCTAATTGCGTAACTCACGATTGATCATAATTGGTTTCGTCTTCACAGTTAAACAATATTCATTGCGTTATTTATGTTGTCGAACAGACACATTTCTCGAACATATGAAGCAATGGTTTAACAATCCGTTTCAAAACGATACAGATTATGATGAATCGTGAGTTACGCAATTAGGGTGCAGATAGCCAGTGTAAATAGTGGTATTCAGTTGCATCCGGTTGTTGTGAGGTGGAAAGTTGGAGCTGTGGCGCAAACCATATCCCATCTTACATCCTGCCTTCAATAACCTCAATCAACTCAGCCTATCGCAGTCCACTGCTGGACATAGGCCTCTCCCATGTTGCGCCAAAACACCCTGTCCTCCGCCTTCCGCATCCAGTCTGACCCAGCCACCTTTTTAAGATCCTCGGTCCATCTAGCTGGGGGGTTTCCCACATTACGCTTCCCGATATGCGGTCTCCACTCCAGGACTCGTCTGCTCCATCGACCAACGGTCCTTCTGCCTTCTGTTCCCCAAAAAATGCAGCCATAGTAACCTCTACGCTGCCCCCGACGATGCCGTGGAAGTTGCGTAGAAGAAGGTTAGCTATCCAGTAACTTGCACCTGAATCACCCCTTACGACTACATGAATATGATGGTTCTGTCTAACCCAAGACTGAAGCGGCCATTTTGAATTCAGTGACACATAATATACCGAACATTACACACAATATATATGTCACTTACTCACAATCGCAGGTACCTCGTGTACCAGGAACCCATGTTTTAATAAATTCGTACTATAACGACTTTGATTAGCGTTTCGTTTAACTATTTATCGAACTTCCGTATTTCCAGATGGATATTGCTATGAATTTATCTGTACATAGGTAGTATCTAATCTGCTTGAAATATGTCGGTTCACAGATATAAAGTTACATGGAAGTTTCTGATAAGCTTTTCAAACTGGAATATTTTTTTAGAGGAGCCTGAACTGCGCACTAACTGCATACAACCCTTTTGTTTTATTTCACAATTCGAGGATTCTGAAGAATATTTCTCCATGATTGCTTTGTAAGTTTGAAAAATTCGTCTGGTCAACAACTTTAGTAACACAGTTAACGTGATGATGATGATGGGGACTCCCTTTTCGGCACGTAGACTCTCTCACATTTGGTCCGTTGTGCGTGGGGGCGCAGTTAACGTGGCTGAACTGTCTATATGAAAGGCACTGTCATCGATTGCCATTTTATGGGTGTTACCAATTAACCCGGTGATGTTGTTAGATTATTAGTATCCATTTAATTTTTATTCTTATATGCACGGTTAAAAAGTTTAGTCTGCTCAGTCGTCTATAATATCATCAATGCACACGCCTGTAACTCCGTATAGAGTCAAATTTTATTAGCTGGCAATACTTTACCCATGAAACGAATGAAACAAAAAAAAAACAAAAAAAAAAACCTGTTTCGTACTTTGTTCATAACTTTAAATATCACTGTGACATGTACGGCAGGAGGGATTCACATCGTCGAGTCGACGATGAAGTAACTTCGTAGAGCACTTCCGACGTTTGGTTCCCAGACTGGAGTAGGCTGGGGCTGCTTTGAAGCAGCTGCTGCCCAATCTAGGGGGGCCAAACGCCTCCTGCCGAAGGCTCTACTCAGGGTTCGTGCGGTTCATGGCCCTAAATGGGGCACCGATGTGGGCGCCTTCGTTGAGACGCTGACCAGCCGGCCGGTTGCATGCGCCCCGTAGGGTCATGGCCATCCGGATGGTCAGGAGATACCGCACGATCTCCGGTAAGGCGGCGGACTTCCTTGCCTGATTGCCGCCATGAGATCTGGAGGCAAAGGTCCTCGCGCACACTTGGGAGTGGCGAGAGGAGGCAAAACGCCGGGGCGTAACTCCGCTGCCGCGAGAAATCGCGGCACAGCGGACAGAGCTCCGCCGGGATCTCATGGCGACATGGAGAGTGCGAATGTCGCAATACAGTGCCGAGCACGCCACGGTTGCGCCTCTAAGCCCTCTCTTTGAGGAGTGGATTGAGAAGCGCCACGGCGTCATCACCTTCCACCTGACGCACGTCCTCACCGGACACGGTTGTTTCGGGAGGTCCCTGTTTAGGAAAAGGCGGGAGGAAACGCCCGGGTGTTTCCACTGCGTAGATCACCCTGAGGACACGGTGGAGCATACGGTGGAGGTCTGCCCGGCTTGGGTGGAGCACCGCCGTGTCCTTGTGGGGGCGATCGGTGGCGGCGATCTCTCGCGTCCGGCCCTGATCCATGCCTTGGTACGGAGCAAGTGTGCATGGGTAGCTGTCGCCTTCATCTGCAATGCAGTAATGCTCGCGAAGAGGAAGGCGGCGCACGTGAGGGAGAGAAAGAAAGAAAGCCCTCACGGCCCTAGTCGCCGCAGGAGACGCCCTGGGTACCGAGAATCCCAGGCTGATTCCCGGCCACCGTAGGCGCGGGCTTGCGGATGGCGAGTAATGTTCGGTAAGGACCAAGCCCGGGTCGACGGCACGTTGTGTTCCACGCGCGTCTCAAGGAGTTGTCAGCACAAACCGACGGGGCCCGCAAGGGCCGATGCCTGCCAGGGGTGCGGGTTGTATGAAAGAGATACCGTGGCTCCTGGCACACAGGCTACTGAAGGAACACGGGTAGGTTTTAGTCAGTAAAAGTCTGAGTTCTGAGTCTGAGTTTGAAACCTATTCGAAAGTTATGCTGGAGTGACTATGCAGATGAAGTATGATCAGGTTGTACCTTACTATATCACTGATGGCAAAACAAAATGTTCCAGAAAATAACTTAAAAGCAGTATTAATTAACTCAATGTAAGACCAAATTTTTTTTTGTGCCAAATCTGTTTTAGTTATTAAGTACTAACATAGGCTAAGCTATTTTGTTACTAACACTGTAGACCGCATTGTAATCTTGAAGATTTAATAAAGATTAATAAATAAGTAACAAACATATTTTGTGACTTTCAAATTTTCCAATTTTGTCCCATTTTTTTTACGTTTTTACAACAATTTCTGATATTGCTCACATATAAATCTGGATTTAAAAAATTCATAACAAAAATATGCCTTATGAAATTGCACCCGAGTGCGTCCAAAGACCACATCTAGTTCGAGCACACATCGACGTACCATCCGATCCGTCGACAGACGGGGGCCAATCGAATTATGTTCCCATTATTATTTGGGGACGCTTTGCACCGTCATAACAGGGGTGACATGTGTAGTCAAATCTGCGAACGGTTTGTGTATTAATTAGGAAACCAATTTATACATTGGCTATGTATACCTGTAAATAGTGTTTGGTGGAGATTTTGATAGGGTTGGTCTTTGCTTTTGATTGGTTTTGTTTACGATTGCCTTTTTTGTATTACAGGAGTAGATGAGACCTTGAATCAGGACAGCGAAATGGCAGACATAGCGTGGGATGACCGAAGCAACGACCTGAGGAGGCGGTGGGGTTGGACTGGGTGCGGAAAGTAAGATACTGCTGTCTGCGACCCACTGTTTTATAATCGTTAAGAAAATCTTACCAATCTTAAGAACCCAAAAAAATTGTACTTTTACATGTAGAAAATGCTCTTTTAAAATTTTCATGGCTCGCTTGCTCGAATCCTCTATATGCCAACGGTAAATATGAAGAAAGCTGCTAAAGATTAAGTAAGGCGGCATTCAACCAGATCCTTTATCCCATTGTCATTAAGGGTCAAACTAAGTTCCACCTCTTTCACCGTAGGTTCCGCGGAGCTCCTACGCGAGTATAGAAGGCGGCCTCTCCAAGGTAGGTGCCTAAATAAAACTCATAAATGGCAGACTTCGAAAAAGGCGGCATTTCAAAACATCCAGAGGATTACGAATGATAGGTTTTCTACTCTAGTATCAAGTTCTGTAATTCTTGGACACCAACCAACCTACAAAGGATATTTTGTACAAAAATCGTAAAAAAATCATCGATCGCTTTCCATGAGGCGTAATTGAGGTCAAGAGCAAACCCATAAAAAAAATAGTTCATTATTACTTTACCTTATTTAAAGGAAAGACTCATATTATTTTCGGTTTACAGAAGAATAAACCTCAATTACAGAATAAAAGTTGTCAGAAAACAAATGGATCTGTGGATGCCGCTACCCAATGTTCTTGCCGCCACCCGACTGCCGCGCCGAAGATGGGCCACCCCCTTCTTACCCTGAGCCGGCGACCATACGCCCCTGTGAAACGGGGACAGGACCATGGGACATTAAATGCGTCATATTCTTTAGGTAAGTTTATTTTATTTTTCTTTGTTTGATCAAACGGCTATTTAGGCGTATTAGTGTGGTGTTACTTTTTACCCAAGGTACTAAATAGATATCTTGGCATGGTGCAGTGGGTAATGCAGCAAAAACAAAATCGAAAGAAAGATTTTCCTTTTACCTACTTACCCGATTTTTTTTTCTTAACTAAGTATTTATTTTGTCAGCGAAGCAATAAAGTTGCAAGCGTGAGGAGACACCAAAAAATCCTCAGTCACAATAACTACGCAAGCGACATAAATCACCGTTCTACACAACTAAAACTCGCCCAAAGCGCCCTCAATTAGATTAGTCAATCGAGTAACGCGTAGTGGAGTGACTCTCGCCGAAGTAATGAAGAAGTAAACCCCGCATCGCGTGCCTCCAACACCACCGATACCGACGTCAATAAAAACAAATATATCACTAAACACACCAGCACAACCCCCCACCACCCACCACATATCGCCACTACGCCCTAAATACCTTATATAATTACATATCACGCTTCATTGTCGTGATAAATACTTTCTCACAGTTATCATTTACCAAATCTACGCCACTGTCCATTTTAGATAATGGTGCGAGAGGGACGCAGCATACGGAGTCGGCGGGAGTAAGAATGGAGTGGGTATAAAATAACATATATTATTATAGTGTCCACAAGCCAAGCGGATATTGATTATCTGCCACAGCTGAGAGCCACGGAGCCCCCCCGCTTACCCCTGCCGGCTTGAGCGCCCACAAAACTTATGTTGCCGCCACCTAGAGTAAATTTTCCACCCTAAATCGGTTTACAGATGGTGCATTTTCCTTCTGCTCCTCTTGCGAACATAACCCGTTTTCGCAATCTGCGCGATATTCAATATTTGATCTCTGTCTAACTGACTGAACTGCGTGTGACTGCAATATCCCCGTCTCGTTCGAACACATTCCATAATAATTTTCGATGCATTCCGTTGCCATGATTTTCCAGCGCAACACGGACTGCGATTTTACTAGTAAGCGCGGTTTTCATAAGAAACTGGTTACATATATTTCACATGAAATTTAAATTTAGCTGTAAATTATAGCTGTGAGCAAATACCAGTATTTGCGCACAATTATGTAACTTATGTATAAAACATTTTTATTTGATTTTTTTTTGCGTTGTTTACAAACTTATTCCACAGTTTAATAAATAAAGCACCCGGCGACACGAAAATACAATTTTGCTAATTGTAGTTTTCGTGAAAATATTTTAATTAATTGTGTGTTTGACCCATTCTAAATTGTTTGTAAATCAAACATAAGCAAACAAACCAATTTCAGTCAAAAAGTAAATATTAAAAATAATTAATCAATTAAATAAAAATTCGACACTTATTTGTATGAAGTAAATAAAAGTCTGAAGGATTCACCTTTAACTTAAAAGCATGGCATGTCTAGACACTACTAGTGAACAAATTCTGTACTACAAAACTTTTCGTGGGGCAAGGGACTCACTACATTCGTCTTGCTGCGCCTGTGTGCGTCGGAGAACCCTGTGAAAAATTGCTTTTATCTATGTGTGCGGTACTCACAGACTCAGAAGTGGGTGAAAGGGGAGGGAGATGTCTATGTGTGAGACGGGGACCGGGCGGGAAAGGGGACCGACTCGTGAACTAAATAGCTTAGTGTTAACACATATTGACATCAAATTTACCGCGATGTTATCATTTATTCAGGTAGCAATACTCTCATTGTTCTTTCAGTTTTGAATACTTTCGCGTGGTCGCCAACTTTTTTTTGTTGGTTGTACTTTTTAACGCGATCATGTCATCGATTAATTATTTTTATAGCTTTGTTTAACTTTCGTTGACTTTGGAGTTATTATGAATTTAAATTGCTCGTTGGAAGTTCCAATTTTTAGACTACCATTTTTACTAGCCGAAAAAATGGAGGAGGCTGTTTTAACGGGTTAAGCATTTTATAAAATCGTAATTTAATGCTTAGGTACATATTCTTCTTATTTTTATTAAGAACCTGAGTGAAGAATAAACATTAATATAATTACCCCTGAAAAAAGATCATATCAAAAGCTGTAGTTACGTGAGTATAACCCAAAGTTACTACAGAAGTAGCTGAAAGTATAAAAGATGCAGACTGTGCACCCGATGGCAACTCTCGTCGTGAATACAATTTGTTCGACTACGGCGGATGTATACCTATCTGTAAAGAGAAATTCTAAATGTAGTGACGACCCCTAACTTTTTCCTGATAACTTTTTTTAAAATATCTATCTAAATAAAAAGAAAAGTCCTGACTGACTGACTTATCAACGCCCAGCGCAAACCCTTGGACCTTGAAAGCTGAAATTTCGCACAGAGGTTCCCTTTATAATGTAGACAAGGAATAAGGAAGAATTTTTGAAATTCAACCCCTCAGGGAGTTAAATAGGGGATGAAAGTTCTGCGCGGGCAAAGCCGCTGGCAAAAACTAGTGTTTAGATATATGTATGAAGAAAATTTCACTTAGTTGTAATTAACTTAGTTGCTTATCTTCTTTTATGACCGAAGGAGTGCTCATGGGCAGGCACCTGCTTGACTTTGGCAACACTGCGAACATTGCTGCAAAAATTCAAAATATGACTATTTCATGAATAAGGACATTCAATGAAATTCAGTTAATGAAATTAACTTATAGGGTTGTATTTATATTATGCAAATCCATCTTTTTTACGGTCGCAAAACATGCTTTGTTCCACATAGAGCTTGACACTAACTTGCAAATTGCAAAAAACGCAAGAAAATTTGAAATTCGCGGGTTACCAATGTTACCAATCAAAACTACAGCGTATGACGTGACACAAGCGTCCCTCCAATGACGGACGCTCTTGAGTGTCTCCCGCTCTCCCCGCAAGTTGAATGAGTTGAATTAAAAAAAGCAATAAGTAAGTTAGCCCTCTGTTCGTTACATACTCTGTGGTGTAATGGCTCATTTACATGAGTCGATAACTCGGTTTCAGCAAGCTGCTAGTGCATGCATTTAGGACATTGTTAGGTCGTTTCATGTCCCTATACAAGTGTTACATACATAGCTTTTAAATTCATCGTCCTGACTATTGTAACTAACTTAATCAGACCTTAGAACATCGGTCTATTAGAATGAGCTAATTCTGACTAACAAGAAGTAAAAGTAATCCTAAAAATCCTACATTTGTTTTGTTTGTGTGTATATTTTAAAGGAACGAAAATTTCATTTAGTCCACTCTCGGCCCCTCGACCCCCAATAAATTATATGTCCACTGGCTATGGTTTATTCTCAACTCTCGGAGGTCGAGAGTGGATTTTATTTTCCAGCTTCGTTTTTAGTTTCCTCTCGACCCCCAAAGTAATCTGTACCTTACTGTACCAAAGTATTAATTTTAAGTACTTACCGAACTAGGAGTCGAAAGTGGACGAAGTATATCCTGTCTCTTGTATAAAAAATCACTTTCATCCCCTTTTTTTTTGCTTTTTTTTTTTGGGTGGGATATCATCAAATAACTTTTCCCGCTCTGGGTAGAGCAGGAGGGCGTGTCAGACTTTTACTGACTAAAACCTACCCGTGTTCCTTCAGTAGCCCGTATGCCAGGGGCTATGGTTTCTCTTTCGAACAAACCCGCACCCCTGGCAGGCATCGGCCCTTGCGGGCTCCATCATTTTCTGTGCTGACATCTCTTTGAGGCGCGCGTGGAACACAACGCGCCGTCGCGTCGACTTGGGCTTGGTCCTTACCGGACAGCGAGCTACCCATTACTCGCCGTCCGCAAGCCCATGCCTACACCCCCTGGAGGTCGAGTGTGAACTATGATTAGGGGTTGAGAGGAAACTAATAAAGAAATCTTTTTTTAGGGGTCGAGGGGGCGAGATTGGACTAAACTAAAAATTTGCAATCCTGAGTACGTAGATAATCCTTATATAGGTAATACTTATATAAATACTTATTTAACGAATATTTTAAATTTTATGTTTAGATGTTTGGATTCTTGATATTCACTCACGCAAAAACGGCTGAACAGATTTAGATGTTGGCAAACAAACAGTTTAAAGGCTACTTTTTATCCCAGTAGTAGGTACGTTCCCGTAGGATAATTTCCGACCTCCACACCGGCGAAAACTTTGGAAAAGTTAGTAGATAATAAAATTAGAAAGACTATGGATCAAAATTTGAAAATACTCACCCATTATAAACTTCCCGTCTGTGGCTTTCAACTTGCTGTCATAACGTCCCCTAAAATGCCATCGAGTTACTTGGTTGACACCACTGCTACATTCAAATCTGAACTTTCACTTATTGGAATAAAGATGAATTTCCTTAATGAATGCACTCAGAAGTATATTACTTTGTCTGACATAAATATGAGCAAAGTAGTGACAACAAGAAAAAGTTTTGAAATGAGAGATAAGTTTAAAGTTGGAGATTTTTGAGTAACACAAACATGTTAACTGGATACGGAAAAATATTTCACCTTTTCCATCGCTCTAAAGTCTAAATAAATAAATAGAAACGAATGTACAGACGCCAGCATATCAAGCTACTCCAATCTGTCAAATTTATTTGATAGATTTTCAACTTTATACCGTAAGCATAAGGTTCATGTTTTTTTTTTTTTTTTTTTGGGTGGGAAATCATCAAATAACTTCTCCCGCTCTGGGTGGAGCAGGAGGGCGTGTCAGACTTTTACTGACTAAAACCCACCCGTGTTCCTTCAGTAGCCCTTAAGCCAGGGGCTGTGGTGTCTCTTTCGAACAAACCCGCACCCCTGGCAGGCATCGGCCCTTGCGGGCCCCATCATTTTTTGTGCTGACATCTCTTTGAGGCGCGCGTGGAACACAACGCGCCGTCGACTTGGGCTTGGTCCTTACCGGACAGCGAGCTACCCATTACTCGCCGTCCGCAAGCCCATGCCTACGGTGGCCGGAAATCGGCCTGGGATTCCCGACGCCCAGGGCGTCTCCGTATCCTGCGGCGGCTAGGGTCGCGAGGGCGCATATGCTGCCTCTCCCTCACGTGCGCCGCCTCCCTCTTCGCGAGCATCACTGCTTCGCTGAAGGAGGTGACGGCTCCCCATGCCCTCTCGCTCCGTACCATGGCCTGGACCAGGGCCGGACGCGAGAGATCGCCGCCGCCGATCGCCTCCACGAGGACACGGCGGTGCTCCGCCCAAGCTGGGCAGACCGCCACCGTGTGCTCCACCGTGTCCTCAGGGCGATCTTCGCAGTGGAAACACCCGGGCGTTTCCTCCCGCCCTATCTGAAACAGGAACCTCCCGAAACAACCGTGTCCGGTGAGGACCTGCGTCAGGCGGAAGGTGAGGACGCCATGCCGCCTCTCAAACCACTCCTCAAAGAGGGGACTTACCGCCGCAATCGTGGCGTGCCCAGCACTGGGTTGCGACAATCGCTCTCTCCATGTCACCATGAGATCCCGCCGGAGCTCTGTCCGCTGTGCCGCAATTTCCTGCGGCAGCGGAGTTATACCCCGGCGTTTGGCCTCCTCGCGCCACTCCCATATTTGCGCGAGGACCTTTGCCTCCAGATCCCATGGCGGTAATCCGGCAAGGAGGCCCGCCGCCTCGCCGGAGATCGTGCGATATCCCCGGATCATCCTGATCGCCATGACCCTATGGGACGCCCTCAGCTTGCGAGCTGGTTGGCGCCTCAATGTAGGCGCCCACACCGGCGCCCCGTATAGGGCCATGGACCGCACGATCCCCGCGTAGAGCCTCCGGCAGGAGGCGTTTGGCCCCCCTAGATTGGGCAAGAGCCGCTTCAACGCAGCCCCGGCCCGCTCCAGTCTGGGAGCCAAACGGCGGAAGTGCTCCGCGAAGTTCCACCGGCTGTCGAGGACGAGTCCCAAGTACTTCATCGTCGACTCGACGCCGATGTGAACCCCTCCCACCGTTATCTGGGAACCCGTCGGTGGCGCATTCCGAGGACCATGAAACCACATGGCCTCGGACTTGTGCAATGCCACCTCGAGTCCCAGTTGCCGGATCCTATCCACGATTGTCGCAACCCCGTGTGTCGCTAAGATAAGGTTCATGTTCAATTGGGAAAATTTCACAATTTGGGGTAGGTTGACCTGCTGGCGTCTGTACAAGTGGCAAAGTTGACAAAGTGTGGAGGGAAGTTATTGCATCTGCATTATAACCAAGTTTGTGTGTGTTTTACAATGATAGCAGTGTTGGTAATGCTTCGGCTACATTCTCGAAATAACACGAACGCGCGCTCTCTTGCACACCGGTCGGCGGGCGTCTCGCTGTACAACAGAATGCGCGCGAAATGTAGTGCGCGTTATCGCCACAATGTAGCCCTAGCATTAGTGGAGTGTTGCACTTCTACCACTACCTACTTCTTTCAAGCTAGGGGACATTCGTTGGAGTTAAGAACCTCTATTTTTGAACCGACGAAAAAACGGAGGAGGTTACTCAATGCGACGCGTATATTTTTTTTTTTTTTTTTTATGTATTACCACGCATAACTTTTTTCAAACTAGTCCGATTTTGATAATTCTTCTTTTATTGGAAAGGGTATACCCTGACGTTGGTCCCATATACATTTTGAAGAAACATTCCAACCCTAAGGGTACGAAAACAGGGGATGATTGATTGTTTACTCACAGATTTTAATACTGAGTTGTGTATTATGCAAAAATTAAGCATGTAGTAATTAGTAGATTATAGCCACAAAAAATATAAAATAAAAACTTTTTAATAAAAAATTAAACCGCCGAAAAACCGAAAAGTAATAATCCTGCTTTGTCCAACCCCAATAACTAAGTTCGGAAGTCGGTGACTTTGGATATGTATTTAATTATATGTCACCGCCTTCCGAATTTAGTTATTGGGGTTGGACAAAGCAGGTTTATTATTTTTTACTTTTCGGTTTTTCGGCGGTTTAATTTTTTAAATTAAAATAGGTAAGCGTTCATGAAAGTAATTATAAATGTTCTTACTTCTTATTCAATTTTTTTTAGGTAGGTATAACCAACTTTTTCTAAACTGATTTTCCATGTTTCTATGCTGGTCTATCAGTAATCAGTGCCTCCTATTTAAAAAGTTATTGCGCTTATCTGTTATGTAATAAATAGCCTGCACACAAATTCTAATTAAAAAAAAAAACTCTTTCACCCGTAAGCAGTTTCCAGGGAGTGCGGATAGATGGCGCTACAATCGATTTACTACCTAAAATAATTGTATATTATATCTACCAATTAATAGAGCTAGAATATATAATTAAAGACGCCTTGATTGTGAACATGAAAACGTTAACCTTTTATGCTAGTTTTTTATGCGTCAAACCAATGCTTTTTTCTTTGTTTACACATTGACCCAAATAGGCCGAGAGCCACCCAGGGCGGCTGACTAAATTGTTTTGATGTATCAATGACGCAACCGCCCTTTCAGGTAGAACAGTGGGTAATTCCATGGAGTCTCCAACTCGCTGTATTGTAGAACTGCACCCTAATTGCGTAACTCACGATTCAGCATAATCTGTATCGTTTTGAAACGGATTGTTAAACCATTGCTTCATATGTTCGAAAAAAGTGTCTGTTCGGCAACATAAATAACGCAATGAATATTGTTTAACTGTGAAGACGAAACCAATTATGATCAATCGTGAGTTACGCAATTAGGGTGCTGATTCGACTTTTACAATGATGAACCTATAGAAATCAGAAAAAATGGCAGCCAATACAACCTACCTCGTAATTACAACCAGAAACATTTCCACAGGAATTTCTAATCAATGTTTTACGGATAATAGATAAACAGCTATACGGGTTACATAAAACTTTACTGGTGGACGTTAAAACCTTGTTGTATGTTGCTTCAGAAATTTCTAATACACTTCAATAGATTTTTTTTATAAATGAAGGGCGAGCGCTTGACTAGCATCACATCCGTATAAGTGATGATCAAAGAGTAAAGTAATGTAGGTGATGATGCAGTTGAAGCTGGTGAACGTTTGAATTACTGTTAGTTTCACAGACCGCACTTTGACTTTGCTGAATAAGCAAGCGCATCATACGAATTTGAACCTTATTTATATGACTATAATGTAGACGTAAATATGAGCAAGCGTGTCATGCGAATATAAACATTATTTTTCCGAATAATGTTCATATTCATATAAAACGTTTACTTCATTTTGCAAAGCAAAGTCAAGATGCGGGCTGAGAATCTTGTCCTCAAAATCCCAGGTTTTAACCTATCAGAAAGCAGAGACTCTGGCAAGAAATTTTTCTTCAGGAAAGTGTTGTCAAAACCGGCAAAAACGTTTTCCGCATATAAATAAAATAAATTGTTTATTTCATATTCAAACCATATTTTCTGTTTGAAGATTCACAACAACAAATAAATACATATAAAATGTTAAGTTGACGGCCGCAACGGGGTCTTAATGAACTTGTAATAAAATTATTGGCCACACACAGGGCAGCTCAGGCAACGCCCCAGGACGAGTTAACCTGTTTAGTGATGTGACATGCGATTGTTGATGTTGGTTGCGATTATCGATGGTTTAAATTAGGTAAGTTTTTTTGTTGCTTCTGGATTTTGAAATATTGGGATAATTGTGTTACGAAATTAAAATAAATAGTAGTCAAAATATAGTCCACCAGAAAACCAAACGATAGGAAGCAGAAAGATGTACCTACTGCTTGAGCGTAAAATTTATGGTACGTAAAACAAAACTCAAAATGTTATGGAACAGTGATAAAAATAGCATCTTCTAAAGAGAGTTTAACCTCATTCCGTTCAATGATTTTATACAACAATTTATACGACGTCTTAAAATCCGTATTTATATTAAAAGTGTTCAATTTTAAAGCTTTATTTAAACCCAAAACTTAAACTGTAAACATTTGCTATTAAACTTGCCATCCAATCCGGGCGCAGTACCTACACACAACAGGAAAAATAACAGCGTCATTTACTACTTTTATATCGACATCGATAAACCGACTCCACTCACAGTCAGTAGTATCTAGAGAGGCAAGCTACAATAAAATGTACCGAGCTAGCTACAAGCCTGAGCAGTTACTCGGGTATACCCCACCGCCCCCGCCCCCATTCCCCATGCCATATGCGCAGTTCACTCACACATACACAACACACGCAGACACATCACCTGCAAATCGTGTCCACATATTAGATTATCAATAGTGACGTATTCAACTGGCATTATATCGATAGATGCTAATAGTGTCCGTCCATCGACGATTATGCGACTAATTGATTGCGAAATAGTTTTTTATTATTTTTTATTGGAATCTGAATTTTTGTAATGGAAATCAGAAGTAATAGCAAACTTAATTATCTTAGTTTCGGTGATAGAACATAGTGCTAGGTTTTCGGTTTCAAACTCAGCTTTCACATTTAATACGATATCTAAACCCCATTTCACCCCATCTTGTGCATTCTTTATGTAGGAACCTACAGATTTTGACTCAGACATAACGGCTTATGAAGCAAACATTGAGCCATTTCTAAAAACTGGGGAAATTCCTGAATATTCAGAATTTTCAGTATTACTTAGTTCTAAGCTTTTAATTATATTATGCAAAAACCTACATTTTTAGATGGTCATCTCTTCGACTTAATAGATATTTAAATCCTATTCAGGGACCAGCAATTTTATCTCACTAACCAAGAGTAATCGAGTTTAGTAGCTATCACCAAAATCGCGAAATAGGTGTGTAAGACGTGTAGAAAATTTCGATAACTTTTAAATCACAATAAAAATAAAGCATAACTCTAAATAAAGATGCTGCGTTTGGTGCAGCTCCACTTCTGACAAACTCACTCTCATCTCGTCGCGACGTAAATAATAATACATTAGTTTTCTTCGTAACCTACGACGTTTTAATCTTCAGAAACTTAGAAACATGGATTCTTGATCTTGTGGAATCTCAAAAGAATTAAACATTAATGTCGATATGTTCTGAGTAGGTAGAAAATGCGGTTGTAAATCGGAACATCTGATGGCTAGAGTTGAATATGTTTAGCTTAAAGAAAATGATATCGATGCAGAAATCAAGAGAAAACTCTCTATTAGAGAACTAGAGAATTCAGTAGCTAATACAGAAAATACATTTCAAATATTTTAGAAATTTGCTGAAGATGTTTTAGCAAAATGAGCGGAAGATAGGTAACTAAGGCGAAGTTTAAACGGAGCCACGTAATGCTGTTGGGAACTACGAACAACAGTAACGTATTGAGTTTGAAATCGCGGCAGAGCAGCGGCAGGATGTCGCCCAATTACTTGAGAGTATCAAATTAATTTGTTTACAGTTCACATAAGCTTGCTTGTAGTAGATATTTTGTGTTTAGTCGCTAAGATAATCTCAATATCACCATCTACCTACCTTTTCCCAACTATTTTGGCGTCAGCTTCCAGGCCATTTTACATGGAGCAACTGCCAAGACATTCTTAAAAGAATTAGCACATTTATTTTGGTATCCGGACAATTTGTCTTGAGGATAAATTTTCAATACATACTTCATTTAATTCTCCCCTCTCCCACTGTAGAACAAAGGCTTTCCTCTGTTTCCCACACACTTTCTACTCTGGCCAATGCGAGCCAGTCGTTTCGTAGGAGTCAAGCCGTCGCGCCATCTTGACCTTGGTCTGCTGCAGACTTCGGTCTATCTTCATGTATACCCTTGTCATTGTAATTTTCAAGTGTACACAAATTGACATCATCATTATCATCATTACCAATACTCTTTGGTAGTGCTGAAGGTACATATTGATTAACATACAGTTTGGCAGGGACATCGATGCGAAACCATGGATTTAGTACTAATCACAGGATTCTGAAAAAAAAAATCGTCGGTTATAAAAAAATGGTAATGATATTGTATACTTGTGTCTTCACATGATCTGACCAAGATTATGTCTGGACTTTAAAAGAGACTGTGACCTCTGAGTTTGTTTCGGCCTTTCTTCTCAGAGTAGTCAGATAGGAAACGCCGACCTCATTTAGTTTAAAAAATATGATTGACGTGTAAAAGTGTTTGTACAAACCTACATACAGAAATAAAATCATTTATCATTTATATATACTGCATTTTTTAGGGTACCTATTTAAGTTTTTAGTGTTATCTATGATCTTAAGCTAAATTCAGGGTCACAATTTGCACGCCTATGTTTCTGCCACCTTGTACTTCACCATCAACAAAGGATATCATGGCAGCCCTGCTGTCTAATCAAGGTTCATGGTAAATCGATACGAGATAACAGAATTTACGAGCACCTACATCTTTTCTTATTAAGATTGAATAGCCGTCAATAATCCCAAGTAAAGAAATTGCGACAATTTATTGACCACTTATTACCAACAAAAGAAAGGTCGCGCCTCCAGTTTATTTTCTATGTGGTGTGGGTGGCACCACTGCGTGACGTCACTGTTACGGGCCTGTACGGTTTATTGAGGAAGGTAGCGATGTTGTTTTATAATCTGATGTTGGTATTAGCTGTGAAAATCAATATTTTCACGATTGCGTCAATCTTTGGAAAGAACAGGTATCTTCTTGTGGGAATAGTGTGTACCGCATACGCCTGCCTACTCGTTCATCCCAACTTTAAGTTAAGGTGAAACAAGTCCACATTTTTTCCATACAAACTTCGGGAGGGTTTTAGTCCACTGTTTGACAATGTACAGTCGCCAGCAGGTCAAGCTATCCCAAACTGTCAAATTTTCCCAATTGAACATAAACCTTATTCACTTGTAATCAAGTTGAACTTAAATATGGCATGGTTTTGTCTCATTATTAATATTGTCGGTACGGAAACATAATACTAAAATAAAAAGCCATTAAAAAGTTAAGAGCCAACAAAGCTTCGTTTTTCTTGATTATTTAACATAACTTTGGACATGTTTAAGTAATAAAAGAAGTGTAAAATCTCCAAAACTAAGTCGGTACCGACAAAGCTCAATTATTGAAAAGTTCAATAAACTTAATTGGAATTACGCCGTGATTTTCTCAGAAAACCCGATCTTCCGAAGGACTTTTCTTAATTTTTTCAAGCGCCGGTGTTACTATAACTGATCCTGCAGCTCACTCAATAATGTTGTGCGTGTAGACTAGCGTCTAACTGCTCATCAAGGATACTATCTCTATCGGATACGAAGCCTGGTGAGACAGCGTGCTTTTTAGCCAGGCCCACCAGTGAGTTCGAGCCCGCGACTAGTGTCCCCTAATCGCTAATCTGCTAATCAGATACCGATGCTTTCAAATGTTGTTGGGGCATTTGTAAATGTTGCGCAACTTCATGAATCAAATATGGCTAACTAAAGACACAATACGAAGAAAAGTGTTCTCACATTAAATCCTACATTCTTGTCTACTTTTCTGCACACGTTTCCCTTTGTTAGTTCTAAGAATCAATCCTATTATACTGATTTAGAGATGAACTCAATAACCATCCCCGGATACACTTAATTACTTACCATTCTTCCATAAACCAGACCATGTTTAGATACAATGCTAATTTGCTAAGTGTGCGTGAGTTGTAGGGTTGGCAGTGCTAGTTTTGTTTGGAAGCAGAAAAATAAATAATCTTACGATGAAACCATAGTTTTTAACCTTGGTTAATTTTTAATGCAGAAAAGTCGAAATAACAGCAAATGCAATTGTGCAAAAAAACAGACATTCTTTGAAAATCATACATAAGCTACCTACTCAAGCAAGCATATGAGCAAACAATAGGTGGATACTTTTTTGTTTGAAGTAGTTAAAACCTCAGATTATAAAATAAAGGCAGATAGACCGCGCGGAACACTAAGAGTGAAGCTAAAAAACCAAATACTAAGGCGTCGTATTTTATGTAACATTCAATGCGACGCTTTAGTATTTGTTTTTTTTTTTTTTGTTTAGATTATAAAACAAAGGCAGATAGATCGCGCAGAATACCCAAGAGTAAAAAAAACAAATACTAAAGCCTCGCATTATATACAACACGACGCTTTAGTATTTGGTTTTTTGGCTTCACTCTGGTGTTCCTTGCGGTCTATCTGCCTTGTTTTATAATCTGAGGTTAAAACTATTTAGAGTTTTTGTAAAATTTTAAATCGAACTATCCTATTAACAGAGGTCTGTAGTATCCTAGTAAAAGAATACCTTCTTTTTTATTACTAAATTGGCTACTCTTGACCTCGATCACGCCTGATAGAAAGCGATTGATGACAACCTACCCCACGTACTTACCTTTTTACCTACGTTAAATTATGAATATCATTCACACATACAAGGTTATTCCAATGTCATGCTTATCTACTACTTTATCAACACGATTATCACAGTTTTGACATTTACAGGGTGAATATATTAAGGAGATCAATGAACACGTGCATTGATCTCCTTAATATTTTAACTTCACCCTTAGGTATTTGCTACATCTAGGTGCTACTCTACAAACTAAATCGTCTTTTCTATTTTGGTCTTGAACACTATTAAATCAGCGTTTAAAACATTCATAAAAAAATAAAACACAAATAAATCTACAGATTCAAGATCCCAAATCATCATCATCTGCCTAGCCTTTTCTCAACTATGTTGGGGTCGGCTTCCAGTCTAACCGGATGCAGCTGAATACCAGTATTTTACATGGAGCGACTGCCTATCTGACCTTCACACTCCAGTTACTGGGTAATACGATACCTCTTGGAAAGACTGGTTGTCAGACTTTCGGGGTTCTGACGACCCGTAACGACTGTCAAAGATCCACAAATGACAGTCGGGATCAACGACTTAATGTTCTTTCCGAGGCACGGAGGGGTCTTGGTAAGTAAAAATGGTCACCCATCCACGGATCAACCGCGGCAAGCGAAGCATAACCTGATCGATCGATCCGTACAGCTCTTATTACTTAGCCCCAAGCCCCTCATTCAAGATTCCAAATATCACATCATAAAGACTTTCAACCAACCGTTTACCAAATGAAGTTTTTCTAGTTCTACTTAATATTATTTTTTCGCGCTGTCTGTGAGTACCTCTCGTTCTGACTTTAATCTGCAGCAAATAATATACAATGACATTGGTTGCTCGTCGCATTCTTTCTATCTCGGGGTATGTATAGGGTACACCCACCCCTGGCAGACGGTTCGCCGGCCGTCCGACGGACGCCATTGAACGAGAAATCGTTGAAGGCGACAGTATAAAATGGCATGAGTAGCTTTGTTCTAGATTGTTGATGTTTCAAAACCGTTAATCCTCGTTTTGTTGTATTTTTTTCTTTTTACAAGGAAGTCGAATGTACAACGTCCGAGCGACAAGAAATACGAATTTCCAAACAAATTTTCTTCCCCTATTCAATCCCTCTAAGGACTGAATTTTCAAATAATCTTCCTTTGTATCCACTTTCGTTGCACAAGATAGTCTTGTGCAAAATTTCATCTTCAACGGTTTAGACAATGTGTTTTCTCCCAGTGTTTACTTAATACAATTATTACTATTTCATGAAAGAGATATTCTATAGGATTAAATCAAGGAAGAGGGCTATATTGATGATTTTAATTATAATATTTATGTAAAGCCATATTTGTTACCAACATACAACCTGTCACTGAACAGCAAATTGCAAAAAAAGAACAAAGATAAGATAAATCAATTATTTACCCAAAAATGATTACAAGACATTTAAATATGAGTACAAAAAACTTACACACTATCAAGTACACATGCTCTGAATAAAAGGATTTATAAGCATGCTATTTATATAAGCGAAACATGTATGCTCTTTATAACAACTTTATATTACCCGATACCATGTTTAATGTGAATAAATATTATTTCTATTATTATAAAAGATTAAAACTCCATCAATACAATGCTATTAAACCAAGCATTAACTTGATTGTCAATATTACGTCTGAATGGATGATATTGTTTAAACGGTTTAAAATTGATTTACATTCAAAGTGATAAGAAATTATAAGTATCGCCAAAGTTTAAGGCTAGTAATATACAGAGTGAATTTTTACCCGTGAAATTGAACAATTTTCTCTAAGGAAATCGGGTCGAAATATGAAAAAGTATATCAGTGCACACTCTCTAGTGGGATACAATGCCGTATCTATCTTTCCTACATTCTCTGACAAAGCTATTCGCAAGTCTGTAAGTGGTCAGTCCAAGGTGACATTATTATAATATAAGATGTTATTCACATAGAGGTGAACGAATACATTCATTCATCATGCGATTGAAGATTTAAAATTTCATAAGATTAAATGTAAGATCTGAATGCATTCATATAGCTAAATGTTGGTTAATCTATGTTTAAACTTCATTTTCCCTGATCATGAATTTTTGGCAGCAGCGTTCTCTATGCGTTTTACCACCATACTGCGATCGCCAATCCGCCTACCAAGCGTGGTGATTATAGGAAACCCCCCAAAATGCTTGGGGGCCTATATCCAGCAATGGACGTCTTCGGCTAAAATGATCATCATGATGACTTTTTCTTAAACGTCTTTTTCTACCACTAGCTTTTGTAGTTATGGAACAATTTCTTCGGTTGTGATGATGGAAGCTGCACCCTAGTTGCTTAGCACACTATCATTCAGAATCGAGTTTTTTTTAAATGTTATTGCTAATTTATTGCTTCTTATAGTCTATATGGGTAAATGGAAGTCATTTCTTAATTGATTTAATAATTTGTTATCTTATGTACAATAAAAATAGTTGTTATAAGAAATTACAAGCGCGCTATGTTATACTTACCAGAAGGCGTACAAATATTAATGGATGTCATTGATACTGATACTAAAGTTAATGACATAATTACGACATTCCTACTGTTAGTGTCATACGCAATTATCAAGCTGGTGTTGTGTGTGATCCCCGCTAGGAGAGAATTTTGAATTAGTACGGTTGAAGTTTTTGTAAAAAAGATGAAAACAAAAATCGGACCTCCCATGCAAAATCAATAGTCAGCTGATAGATTTTGTATGGGAGGTACGAATATTCCTTTTTTTTCATATTTCTACCCATGTTCCTTGGAAAAAGTTGTTCAATTTCACGGGTACCTACTACCACCCTGAAAAAAAATTGAACGGTAACTAAAAAATCCCCCAGCATAAGCATCGGTGTTCCTAATTCCTTTATTTAGGTATCCTTAAAGTATAGGTTTTTTTTTTGGGTGGAAAATCATCAAATAACTTCTCCCGCTCTGGGTGGAGCAGGAGGGCGTGTCAGACTTTTACTGACTAAAACCCACCCGTGTTCCTTGAGTAGCCCGTATGCCAGGGGCTATGGTGTTTCTTTCGAACAAACCCGCACCCCTGGCAGGCATAGGCCCTTGCGGGCCCCATCATTTTTTGTGCTGACATCTCTTTGAGGCGCGCGTGGAACACAACGCGCCGTCGACTTGGGCTTGGTCCTTACCGGACAGCGAGCTACCCATTACTCGCCGTCCGCAAGCCCATGCCTACGGTGGCCGGAAATCGGCCTGGGATTCCCGATGCCCAGGGCGTCTCCGTATCCTGCGGCGGCTAGGCTCGCGAGGGCGCATATGCTGGCTCTCCCTCACGTGCACCGCCTCCCTCTTCGCGAGCATTACTGCTTCGCTGAAGGAGGTGACGGCTCCCCTTGCCCTCTCGCTCCGTACCATGGCCTGGACCAGGGCCGGACGCGAGCGATCGCCACCGCCGATCGCCTCCACGAGGACACGGCGGTGCTCCGCCCAAGCTGGGCAGACCGCCACCGTGTGCTCCACCGTGTCCTCAGGGCGATCTTCGCAGTGGAAACACCTGGGCGTTTCCTCCCGCCCTATCCGAAACAGGAACCTCCCGAAACAACCGTGTCCGGTGAGGACCTGCGTCAGACGGAAGGTGAGGACGCCATGCCGCCTCTCAAACCACTCCTCAAAGAGGGGACTTACCGCCGCAATCGTGGCGTGCCCAATCCTTAAAGTATAGGTAAGACAACAGTTTCTGATGACCTAGACAGTGGCATTCCATCAGTGATTCCATCAACGGAACAATAAAAAATGTATGGGTCTGAATTAAGCCACCGAGAAGCTTAAGTCAAACACGTATGGAACTGATAAAAGCTACCGAAAAACTCATGTCAAAAATGTATGGGACTGACGGAAGCTGTCAAAAAGCTTATGTCAACAATTTATAGGTTTTACGTAAGCCACCGAAAGCTTATGTTAAAATGTATGGAACTGACATGAGCCACCGAAAAGATTATGTCAAAATGCGTGGGAAGGACACAAACTATCGAATAGCTTCTGTTGACTTTCAACAGAAATGATATAAGCTCGTCATATAAATACTAAACGCTTTGAGACCAATTGCCACTTGTTTAGGCCCTCTGGTCAAGACATTTGATTACGATAGGTTAGCTTTTATCCATACTTTTGTCCATATTTTATTGGCACTGGGGCTCGGCACAAAACAACGACAGGAGAGGGGGACAGTTGACATTGCATATCACCCAACTACAGACAGCGACAGTGTGTCTCAAGGTACGTCTGTAGAATTACTGGAGGACAAACAAATAATAAAAACAAGCTAAATAAGTAAGATGATGCAAAAAAAAGCAAAATATATATTGTCTTTAGTTTACCTTATACCTTGTATGGAAAACGACGAATAACCCTGTTACCATAGATTCAGTAAAATATTTTTTACACCATACGTTGATATTTTAGACCGTACGTTGATATGTTAGACCGTTCGTTGATATTGTAGACCGTACGTTGATATTTTAGACCGTACGTTGATATTTTTAGGCGGTTATTAAAAAAAAACTTGTTTCATACATTTTGACTGCGTAGTAGGCATTTCACTTATGTAGGAAACAGTTGCCTTTTTAACAACTGGCGGTTCAGATTCATTTACAGAGGCCAGCACATCAAGCTGCCCCAATCTGTCAAATTTATTGATAGAGTTTCAACTTTATCGCAAAAGTCTAAGGTTCATGTTCAATTGGGAAAATTTGACAATTTGGGCTAGCTTGATGTGCTGGCGTCTGTATCTACTGCAACCATTGTACCAGGTTGTGCGTTGATGGCCCTTCCACCTGTATAGTCCAACCGAATCATTGATATTAAAAACATCACACGATCTTGCCAGATTTCCTGTTTCAATATTACATAAAGCACTTACATTCTGCACTCCTGGTACTATAAAACTATAAAGGGTTACAGCCTTCAATACGCGGAAATCCAGAAGCAACGACGCGAGCATCGCTTTCCACATCACTGGGGTCCTCAAGTGATATCTACAATCAAAACGACATGTATTTTTATCGCGAATTCTTCAATCCTACCTTTCATCGCACGTTCCGACCATCATTTTGCGTTTTGCATCACTCTGAGTATCAAAAGATGAAAGAAGTTCAAGCGTTCTTGTAGAGGCCACGTCCTTGGGGAGAAAGGGGCAAGGGGAATCATCGCCGGAATCCGTCCCGGAAAAATAACTGGGAACTGAGGGGGGGAGGGTCGCTCTTTAATGATCAAAACGCCTTCAATATTGCGAAGACTTATCATTATAATTTATTCACGGCAAGCAGCTGAGAATCGTCTTCCGTCCCACCTCCCTGAACGACAGAATTAATTTACTTTTTCAGAAGTTTGATGTAAATAACGATGTCTTGTTCCTGTTCGAAATTATGGTGGAAGATTTTCCTTCAACCTTAGCTGATGTTAACTTAATAACATATAAGTAGGTAGGCAATAAATTATCTGGTTGACCTACTTTGTTTTCGTTCTAAGGGCGAATTTCACCAAGCTTTTATGCCTAGAATAAGTCTTATTCTGAGTATATTTTTTAAATTTTTGAGAGTTTTTCCACACAAGATCTCTAACGTCAATCTTTTTTTCACGGATAAAAGATCAGTTAATTCTAACGACCAAAAACCAAAAGGATTTTTTTATAGATTTATTTGTACACTTATTTCGTTAGTCATTTCATTCTAACGTAAATATCAAAAGCAAGTCTTTTTTTTTTTCAGATACCATTATCTCAGTGTTTTCAATATTTTCATATCAAAACTCTACCCCCACGTAACGTATGCATATCACAAACTATTCATACAAACTCAAATACGACACTATCACTGTCACGCCAAAGTTGAAAATCGATTGAAAGGTATCACCGTCTTCCGTATCTGTATTCCATACATCAGAAAGTTAACGTCAATAAATCAGTTGACTAGCACACACTCCCGGGAGGCCTTCCTCTAATAAAGGCTGTCCCGGTCTATAGGTAGCCGCTTTGTCTACAGCCTCATCGGTCGAAACTTTCCTTTCCGCAGTCAAACTTAGATCAAGCTTGGAATCTTGAAGGATTTTTAGAGGGGTGTGACCAGTGTGTCTGTTATAATTTTAGTGTGACAGTTTTTTGCAAGGAGATTTAATTTCAAAGATTATCCTTTTAAAAATGTAAGCTTTATTTTCTCCATTTTTCGCTTACAACTCCATGTAGTGTGTTACTAATATTCACATTATTCTTATTTGACAGCGTTTGCTGTTTCTCGCCATCAAACTGCAAAATTTGGCGAGCAAAATTGTGAAAACAAAAAACAAAAAGTGTCTTTGGAAAAGTAATGAAAAAAACATTAATAAGAGTGGCAATTCTCGCCCCATAGTAACATATTGAAGAACTTCACAAATAAAAACACCAACTTCTACTAATCTTATTTACCAAACAAAATCTAAATTACACTGAATTATTCCATTCTCATAAAAAATGCACGCTAACAGAACGGCGAGGCGTCTTAATGAAACTTATATACTTGCTCTATATACTTACTTATGTACTCAATCTCACTCGTGGAAGTTAAGAAAGGTTAAAGGGGGAGCCCCCTCCCAACGCCCGGGCATTTCCGAATTTTGCCCAAAGTATCGTTTAATGCAAGTTTATTATCTAACAGCTTGGAGCGTTAATTAATCCTTTTTATTTTTATTTTAAGGCGTTGTTTTATTTGTTTGATTTTATTGTGAAGACTTGATCAGATTAAACGAACAAAAACGATTTTTTTATGTTATTATTACAATCGAATTATATTTATAAACATATTTTTGCAAATATGTATTTGTTTTTTCTCCTTAAAAATAGTTATAAGTCGAGGACACCTATATAAGTAAATATTTCCTTATTATATTATTATTTTTTACATTAAGACAGTCCTTATTCTTATCATAATCTTATGTTACAAATCTACAAGGCATTTAACATTTATGCAGTGATCTTGTGTTTAGCCACCTGTAGTTGATTAAGCTCAGAGTCCACACGACACACGATCACAGTCTCACAGTAAGCAACCTAAGTAAAAAGCATTCAGCGTACTCACCTTGATCCCATCAATAAATGTAAAGTCAAAGAAATTGATGGTAAAGAAAATTGACTTAATATGTTATGTCCGTCACTATATTCAATTCACGAATTCTTTGACAGTTGTGTGACCGCCAATTGTACAAACACGACAAATTGACACGAGTATGAATAATTGGGAGTCAAAACTTTTACCATACTGCCTCAGGCCCTAAAAGTTGTTTCCGAGAAAATGGAAAGAAACGCGCGAATCGTTATTTCTTAAAAAACTGAGATACTTAGGTTTTTGACTGTAGAAAACATCTATTGATATTTCTTTCTGTTTATCCTAAAGAATCCTTTCCAGTTAACGGCCTACAAACTCTCATATCTTGGGAAATAGTTGAATTGTAAAAATGTTTGTTTTTAAACAGTTATTGAAATAATCTTACTTACTTCTTATACAGAAAGATAGAGAATTGTGAACTCTCTTATAGGCCTACCACACGCTCAAGCTTCACCACAGTTTTCCCTGCGCAGGCCTTAGGCATCCGGGACTACGGCATTAAATTCGTAACCGACAGCCTATCTGTGCTCAAAGCTTTGGCAAACAAACAAACCAACAGCAACATCTTTGAGTGCCATCTAGCTCTGGAGAGTTTATCGACGTCAAATCGTATTACCCTCCAGTGGATCAAGGGGCACAGTGGATCCTTAGGTAATGATGCCGCAGATGAACTTGCGAAGAGAGGCTCAGATATGAAAGTGCTAGGCCCGTACCCACTTCTCCCCCTGCCTTTCTCACAACTTCGTGCGTGGATTCGCCAAAGGTCAACCGAACTTCATAACAACAGATGGTCACGGGCAACAGACTGTAGACAGTCAAAATTGGCTTTTCCAACTATACACCCGCGATTAACTAATAAACTTCTTAGCCTTAGAATAAATAACCTTAGAATAATCATAGGAACAATTACGGGCCATAACCCCCTTAACAAACATCTTTATAACATAGGCGCCACAGACAGCCCGCTTTGCAGGGGCTGCATGCCTTGACGCCGAGGAATCAGGCGCCCACGTCATCCTGGAATGCGAGGCCGTGGCTTCTCAACGTGAAGAAATCCTCGGAACAGTGAGGTCGCTCCGCGAAGCCTGTGAAGCTCCCAGGAAGCTTCTGTGCCCGCCCAGAATCCCCACGCACAACGGACCGAATGGGAGTCTACGTGCGGAAAAGGGAGTCTCATCATCATCATCATCATGATCATCATCATCCCTGCGCAGGCCGGTTTGTACACGGAACACCGTGTAGAAATCGGCGAGTTTTACCAACTACACGCACGGTGTTCCGTGTACAAACCGGCCTGCGCAGGCAAAACTGTGGTGAAGCTTGAGCGTGTGGTAGGCCCATTAGATTCTATTAAAAAGTAAAAATTGACCAAGTGAGGGGTTAACTCCTTTCTCATAGCAAAAATAAATAACATTAAAGAATTCAGGCGTACTAAAATCCTAAAATAAACACCACTCATAATTATTTCCTAAACCGTTAATTACAGCTTCCAAGGTAGATAATTTTAAGTAAGCTACCAATTCCTTTAAACAAATTAAACCGCGTTAATGAGCTAGAGATACGCGATCATAAAATCAACTGTCAAAATTAATCAACATTCTAATTCCACTTATAGAACGATACTAATTTAATTTATTCAGTTCACTCTAAACCATTCAGCTAAACATTTGCCTATTAATGTTAATTACATAGTATTCGATTGTATTGTCCCAAAAGGTAAACAGTAATGACGTAAGTGACAACCGGTGACGACTTATTTTAAAACCGCTTGCCGCTTGTTACTTAAACAGCATTCAAACCAACAGACGTTTGTTTAATGCAAAAATAAATAAAAAAATCGGGTGGATTCGGGGGAATGCACGTTAGAAACGAAGTTCCTAACGCTTTTTCTGAAATTCCGAATGTAACGTCGCGTCGTTTATCTATAAATTCATCATCATCATTTCAGCCGAAAGACGTCCACTGCTGGACATAGGCCTCCCGCAAGCTCCGCCACTTCGACCGGTTCTGTGCTTCTCGCATCATCGTCATCTGTCCACCTTGTGGGAGGCCTTCCAACTTTACGTCTTCCAGTACGCGGTCGCCACTCCAGAACTTTTCGGCCCCATCGGCCATCTGTTCTGCGAGCAATGTGCCCTGCCCACTGCCACTTAAGTTTGGCAATTCTTCAGGCTATGTCGGTTACCTTGGTTCTCCTGCGGATCTCTTCATTCCTGATTCGATCACGCAGGGAAACTCCAAGCATAGACCTCGCCATCGCCCTTTGGGTGACTTTAAGCCTTCTTATGAGGCCCATTGTGAGCGACCACGTTTAGGTTCCATATGTCATCACTGGCAACACGCACTGGTTAAAGACTTTCGTCTTGAGACACTGCGGTATGTGGGACGCGAATATAATGCGAAGCTTCCCGAACGCTGCCCAGCCGAGTCGGATTCGACGATTGACCTCTTTCGCGAAGTTGGACCTACCTAACTGAACAGTTTGTCCTAGGTAAACGTACTCGTGCACAACTTCGAATGCAGCGCCTCCGACCGTTACGAGAGAGGGCGTTACACGGGCATTCGAACATTGATGTTGATGCCAGCCCCTTTCCAGTCCAGAACCTTGAAGACATCCTCCAGTGCAGCGGTGAAGAGTTTCGGAGAGATAACGTCTCCCTGTCCTACACCTCGCTGTAGAAGGATAGGTTTCGAGGTCTGGTCCTAGAGTCGGACTAACATAGTGGCGTTTTCGTACAGAAACTTCAACACCCCGATGTACCGATAGTCGATCTGGCACCGTTGGAGGGACTGCAGTACAGCCCATGTCTCGATCGAATCAAAGGCTTTTTCGTAGTCCACAAACGCTAAACAGAGAGGCAGATTATACTCTTCGGTCTTCTGTATAACTTGCCGCAGCGTATCTATAAATTACCTAAACTTTATTTTGTCGTCACTACCGGCTGCAGCACCCTCGAAAACCATGAAAACTTGCCGTTTTCATGACAAAAAAAATAGTCAACCGCCATCTTGGATGTTTATTTTTCCCTCACTCTTCTATGTTTCAGCACCCACAAAAACTATTAAAATTGTCTCGCTCTCTGTATCTGTCTCTTTCTATTCTGTAATAAAAAGTTGCATGGAGGCATCATGACGACAATTTGTACAATTTCACTCTTACCAAGCTGCTTTAAAGAAGATCGTTCAAAAAAACGTTTTATTTGTGTGTGAGGCTCCTGATAATGATGATCATAATTCATGAAATCCTCAATCTAATCTCAAACAGGTAGTTCGAACATCAAACACACAGCTGTTTAGAAGGAACCTGTTCTAACAAACCCATGAAACTGCACCGAAATAAGCACACAAACGAAACACACACTACTTATATTGAAGTGAATCATCACAATAGCCTATAATGTTCCCAATACTAGGACATGGGCTCTAGGTGAGAGGGAGTAGGTCGGGCCTACTCCCTCTCACCCGTGGTGGATTACGGCCTACTAGGCCGTAATCCACCACGCAGGCCTAGTGCGTATTAATGGACGTCACACGTCTTCGAATTTTTCCTCAAGATGTTTTTCTTCACCGTTTTAAGAGCAATGGTAATGTAATTAAATACAAAAAGCAAAAGGCCTAACTAGGTCTGAAAACACGATCTATAACTCGAAGTTGGGACCGATACTGTTGTCCCCCCCGAGTGGATTCCAGCATTGTCGTTGCGGGGGGGCTCAGTAGCCGTGGTCTTCCAGCCACGGTGAAGCGAAGAGGAACCCAAAGGTGAGGCCGCTCATCAGGGATTTTGCCTTCAAGCCGATGACGTAGCGGCCAAAAAGTAGGTTGCGGTGAGGTGCACCGCAACTGAGGTGGGCCGCGATGTCGAATGGGAGGCATCGCGGCTGAGGGTTGCGGGCTGCAGCAGGGGAGGAGTGGCGGTGCTTCTGAGCAGCGGTCTTCCCTTCCGTGGCCTGGACGGGGCCGCCACCGTTTGATGGCGGACGCGTTGGGCCGCAGGGGAAGAGGAGTGTCGGTACAGCATTGGCCGCTCTACCTATCCCCTGTGGCCGAAAGTGATAGGCGGGACGGCGCGTTGTGTTCCACGCACGCCGCAAGAGATGTCAGCAACAATTGGTGGGGTCCGCAAGGGCCGATGCCTGCCAGGGGTGCGGGTTGTTCGAAAGAGATACCGTCGCCCCTGGCACACAGGCAACTGAGGGAACACGGGTGGGTTTTGGTCAGTAAGAGTCTGACACGCCCTCCTGCTCCACCCAGAGCGGGAAAAGTAATTTGATGATTGCCCACCCTCCAAAAAACAAAAAAAAAAACCACCACTGTTGTCAAATATTGAAAAGAATGTTAGTATAGAAGCAAAAATCTGGTTCGTGAAATCCTCTCCCTCACCCTCCATTCTCGCTCAACCGCGGACTCTCATGATTTGAGCCAAACGCATCACCGACCCCTGTTAATAACGGACGTCGATCCTAATTATTATTAATACATCTATCGATGTCTGCGATCAGCTCAATTTGTATTGTTCACCGGTATTTAGGGAAACTATTGTTTACATTTACATAACAACAAAAATGTATCACAATAATGTTGTGCATGACAGAATTTAAGTAAGGCGAAGTTGAATTAATACTGGTTTGATCATCATTTCAGCCAAAAGACGCCCACTGCTGGACGTCTTTTGGCCTTAGGCCTCCCAACCACCGTAACCCAACATAGCACCAAGAATCAAGAGCCAAACAACCAAGATAACGTTGGGTTATCCAAGACTTGACAAACTTAAGTGACAGTGGGCAACGCACATTGCTCACAGAACAGATGCCCGATGGGACCGAAAGGTTCTGGAGTAGCAATCGCGTATTAGAAAAAGTGGCTACATTGTGGACCGATCACCACCAGACAGACTGGCTTCATAAAAGCCTATTATCTAAGTACAACCTAAAATGTAAGTAAGTTTCCCAAATTGTTATAACCTTATGTGAAGCTTCCGAAGGCACAATATTTTCTCAAAACTGGAATACTCATAAATAGATCCATGAAAGCTACACGTGCGAAATTATTATTAAAACGTTATTCTCATAACACGTGCAAGTATTCTGCGTATCGTAATTAAGTAAGTATTCATTAGGGAATCAAAGACTTAAAAAAATTGACAACCACAACCTCTTGACACTGTACGAATGTCATCAGGAACAATCTTGAAATCCAACTAGAAATATTCGTTCAAACATTCTTGCTGCTAAATCCCACCAAAAGATCATCATGTTGAACGCAAATGTCCATTTCTGAATGAGTCTACCCCATAGATAGCTACAGCGGGCGATCCCAGGGGAAACACTATAACCACCCCGCTTCGCAAGCGGACCCGAGGTCTCAATATAATGTTATTAGTAAGTAGGTATACTGGTTTTGATTCTATTGCCCCTTGATACATATCCCTTGTAAGTGTCATAACGTGTTTTAGCCACCACCGTCATGTCATATTATTATTTTCATTTAAACTGGAGGGTAGTAATCAAATAATAACTCGGCCGGTCCTCCCAATTTATTTGATACTTACTAACTATGAATATAACTAATTCAATATTTATTTTATTATGGAAAAATCTTCTACTTACCAAATTTTCGGGATTTTCACGTAAAATCCCGAAATAAATAATCTAACTTTAATTCATGATTTGATACAACTGTTAGTTGGATCGTAAATATAATTCGAATACATGAATTAAAGTTAGATTATTTATTTCGGGATTTTACGTATTTTACCTGAAAATCCCGAAAATTTGGTAGTTGCAAGTTTAGTTAAAAATAGCTTTTACACATCTTAAATAACGTTTTCAACTTACTAAAGATTTTTCCCGAATCCCGGGAAGAAAAATATAGTCGTAAGGAAGTCTCCACTTTCTGTCTCTGTTCTCCGAAGTTTTAGGCAAATATAGTCAGCACATATTCCGATCACTTTCACGGTTCTTTCCTCAAAAGACCATTTCAGACACCAATCCACATGGTCTTCACATGATCTGACCAAGATTATGTCTGGACTTTAAAAGAGACTGCGACCTCTGAGTTTGTTTCGGCCTTTCTTCTCAGAGTAGTCAGATAGGAAACGCCGACCTCATCTAGTTTAAAAAAAATATGATTGACGTGTAAAAGTGTTTATACAAACCTACTTACAGAAATAAATTCATTTATCATTTATCACTGATAATAAACCTTCTCCTGACATACAAACACAACAAAAAAATAATTAGCGAAATTGGTCCAGCCGTTCACGTGTGATGCCGTGACCAAGGAGAATACGTGGCTCCAGATCCACAACTTAGAAATTAATAGTAATAAAACTAAAATAATACAATTTAGATCATACAAAAAACCACCTCTGAATTTAAAAACAATATTCAAAAACACGCAAATAGAAGAAGTTAATACGTTTAGCATACTTGGCATAAATATTGACACGCACATTAACTGGAAGTCACACATAGACCATATAAAAACAAAACTCTCCAGATTCTCGTATGCTCTTTTTCAAATTAAACAAAGCACTAACACACAAACAGCTATGGCTGCTTACTACGCATACGCATACTCATGGCTGCGATATGGCGTTATGCTATGGGGAAATAGTGTTAACGTAGATGAACTATTCATAATTCAAAAGAAGTTAATAAGAATTCTAGCCCAAATTGATAATACGGAGAGCTGCAAACCATTATTTATAAAATATCAGATTCTAACTCTGCCATCAATATACATACTTGACATTTGCGTATTTGTTTTTAAAAATATCGACAAGTTCACAAAAGTAGAAGATACGCACAACGTCAACACTCGCCATAAAAAGAGGTTATGCGCTCCATCCTCAAGAATAAAAATGTTAAGTGATAGCCCATATTATATGGCAATAAAAATATATAATAAGTTGCCCAACATGTTTAAAACTGAAAAATCAGTAACAATATTCCAAAAAAGGGTAAAACTATACCTAATTCAAAATTGTTTCTACTCAGTGAAAGAATATCTAGAGTTTAGCTTAAAATAACGTTTTTCTCTCATGTAAAAAAGTGGCGATCTGTCCTATACAAACAATAATATTTAGTCTATCCTATCCTATTTAATTTCATACTATTCTTTTAATTATAATTTTATTTATACTACCTGAAAAGGATGACTTGAATATTGCTGAATTATTGTACCTATTGAATTCATTATTGTTAACATTAATTTGGACATGACTATAATTTATAATATAAAACAAAATAACTTAATAATAATAATCTTTAATGCATGCTAAATTTTGATGAAAAGGGCAGGCGAATTATAACATTGCAATGCTTGTAAAAGGCTGCTAAGTCATAAGTACTAACATCCGATAACACCAACATTGTACACTTAGTTCGCAATAAACGTTTTGACTTTGACTTTGACTTTGACTTTGAATAAGGATTCATTTTTATGTATTTAAGATGTAATTATCATAAAATGTTTACATCATTTGAAAGCTAAGCGTTAAAAAAGAATATGTGCAAGTCAGTATTTAGAAAAGAAAAGAATCATTGGGCATCAGAAAATTCTCTATCATTATTTAAATACATTCCCCTTTATTTATAAAAGTTGTATTAAACTAAAGTAATAATTTGAGACTGTTATACCATACGTCATTTTTGACGTTTAAGCGTCTCTTAACTTTTATCAACGTTTTTAAATAAACCCTTTACCAGTAAAGTTTTGCACCAAAAAAAATTTCACGGATCTTATATTTTTTTACAAAACTTTAACTGGCTGACTCTACTCGCAAAAATTTATCAACCTCCCTAGCTTTTTCCCAATATGTTGAGCTCGGCTTCCAGTCTAACCGGATGCAGCTGAAGACTATATTATTTTACATGGAGCGACTGCTATATATCTGACCTCCACAACCCAGTTACTGGTTAATACGATACCATTAGTACCTAAGACTGGTTGTCAGACTTTCGGGTTTCTGACTAGCCGTAACGGCTATCAAAGATCTACATATAACAGCTGGAACCAAAGCTTAACGTGCTTTTCGAGGCGCGGAGGTATTACGAATTGGACGGTGACCCATCCACAAACTGACCGTGGCAAGTGAAGCTTAAATTTTAATGCAGTTTTCTATGTTTGTGTTGTTAAGACTGTGATTTGTAAAATATCTTTTTCATACCACGTTTTGGTCTCTATAGATAAACAAAGAATCCATGACTTCGTCCTACTCGTAATTCACAGTCACGTCTTTTTCCTGTTTTCTCCGTCACTTCAATTTCAAACCAAAAAAAAGGTAGATAACCATCAATACCGTTATATTCTCAAAAACAAATCACAACTAATCAAATTAATCGGAAGGAGAACCGATATCAACATTATTAATGCAAAACTCACCCCCCATCCCCCTCTCCACCCGTCGGTCCACGCCACCATCTTCTATCTTTTAAGAAAGAAGACTGCCCTTAAAACTCTTGTGTTGGTAGAGAGGCTTAGGCATCATGGCTTTTTTGTAATCGTGCTACGATTCTATGGGTGGAAATAGAAAAGTCATGGATCAACGTGTGTGTCAAGTTGCATTTTTCTATTGCAAACGATATATAATCAGCATGTTTATCTACATATAGTTGGCGATTGAGAATTATGATAAAATAGTTCTATTTTTTTTTTCAAACCTCGTTGTGTATTTTGCTAAAATATATAATTTTAAAATTAGTAGCTTTTGCCAAAGGTCGAAGGTCCAAAATTATTCCACGACAATGTTTCGCTGGGATAAAAAGTAGCCTATGTGTCAGGTTATAAACCATATGTGTACGAAATTTCATCCAATTCAGTTTTGCCATGTTTGCGCGATTGAGTACCTAACAAACATCGAAACATACAAACGTTCACATTTATAATATTAAGTAAGGTGTGGGTTATCATAAAAGTGAAAAGCCATGTTGCCAACGATACTTAAATGTACTTTTAAATGAAAATGTACACTTACAACATCTGCAAAAGGTCGTATATCCATTTTATCCTTAAATATTTACTCTGTTAATTTTCCTTCCTTTCCCGGAACAATATCATTTTACATAATATTAATTATATGAAGCGAAAGTAACATTGTAATTAACTGCGACAAATCATCTAAAAACTTAAACATTAAGATTAACAAACCGTGACAAAAGTTTACTCTACTCCTGTTGCGTGAGCGACGAAATCCATTCTTACTTTATTACCGTTGTTGTCTGTGCCAATTAACTCCATCTGCCCTATTTCCAACTTATTAGGGTTGTTTATTGTGGAGAAATGTGTTTCCAAACTGCAAATCTAACGTTGGCTGGATGGCACGACTGCTGTCATCAATTTTCGTATCTTCATCTACGGTGTCATCCTTATCATTGAGCAAGAAGGTTGGTATTCGTATGGCTTTTTCTTTTTCAACTGATTGTTTATGTGGTTTCCCAAGCGGGGACTGGCCGCCCGCGCCCCTTACCCCAAACTCCACATGTTATTTACGTGTGAACACAACGCCGTGGAGGGTTCAATTTATCTGACCTACTGGGCCTCCCACTAATATAACGCTCGGAATTGCTTGTACCCCTTTTCAGTGGTATTTTTTTTTTGTTTTTTGTTTAAGTATATTTTTGATCAAAGATATCTTTTTGCCATGCTGCCGTTTTCTTATTCTAGAATCTAGATCCTGGAAAGTACGCCTTCATAAAAATAAATCTTTAATCTAAGAAAATAAGCGGAATTTTCTGTTCCAAAACATTACAACTAAAAACCAACTAAAATTTACAATAGACTCGCGATAAATACCAACAGTACTTTCGAATAATAAAAAACTTTTTTTTTTAATAAATAGACATTTTGATAAAATACTTTTACTTGACCTACCATCCGCAACACCAACAAAAAAAAACTTAAAGTAGCAACAAAGTAGCGCCGAAATGAAAATTCCATTATGCATAACAAAGAAATAATCCCTACACAAAATATTGAGTTGACATCGAAAGTGAAGGGGGCAACGAGACACCTCCATCTGTAGTAGAGCGTCCAAGTGGCGGGGCAGATTCACGATTACAGCCATTTGAGGGGACGCGCCCCGAACTGTATGATGGACTGGAAATATTCCATAATATCTAAAGCGTCGTTACAATGCCTTAGCAGAATATTTTTCTTGGGCAGAAAGCCGATATTCCCCCAAGAGTTACGACATTTCAATTTGCCAAGGCGGGCGGAAAATGGAATTACGATTGAAGCGAGAACGCCCGAATGTCGACGAGGGCGTCCCGCTCTTCACCGATCGTGCCCGAGCAGCCCCGAAGTGAAACGAGTGAACAACGCGCCCGTCGCGCCGCACCAAGCCGTGTATTGATTAGATGCGGGACGTCCGATGCCATATAAATTAGGCCGCACAGAAAAACAGACTTAGTAAGTACATATTTACGTAAATACTAATCTTTAGCTAAAAAATGAACTCGGAGCTTCATCTAGAAATATTTCTAAAGAGTTTTTTTTTAAATAACGTAATAATTTAAGTTATCTGCATAAAATATGCATGCGTAGATTTTAGTTTCAAAAGTTTTGGCAGAAACTGATTTTCAGCTGCGCTCTGTAAAAAGCGCGGCAAACAGATTGAGGTTATCATGTAACTTAAAAACATTTATCAGAGTCGTTAACTTATTTTGATTAATTATTAATTTCGGGTACTCGTGTTTACAAAGGAATTTATAACTCATTACGAAGTGTCAGTTAAAAAGGACAATAATAATGGTTTCATTTTCAGCCGTAATTAATATAAAAGCGATCCTATTTGATGCAAGCCGACATCGAGGCCGAAATAATGTAGACGAATAAATATACATTACATTATTAACGAATGTTGGCCTCGTTTCTCGCTCTCTTTGTTCGTTTCACGATTTTCCGTGAGAATTAATTGAAAATAAGTTTTCCTCATTGCGGTTTCAAGGTTCAAAATAATTTGTTGGGTGGAACATTTTGTTCCCGGCGATCGAGCGAGAATGTTTGCCTGATAATCGACCTTAGTGAACGGAACATTAAGTAGAGTATTGTATGTAGCATATCCGATGGCGCTTTTCATGATTTGTGAGTTTATAGCAACGGTGAAGTGTCGGTGGTTAATGGTGGCAGCGCGTGGCTCTCGCCGGCCGCCATATTGAAAAAGTTTGGCGCGAAAAAAGGGCGGTAAAAATATAAATCGATGATGTTGATGACACTATGAAGTTGGAATCTTATCGTTTATTCACTTCCATAAGAGTGTTAAGTTATGATTTCTCCACATCAAGGTACGTAGTATGTGCACATAATACATAATGTAGTTAAGTTGATGTTATTTTCCAAGATCTTTTGCTTAGCTTACAAATAATAACTGTGTACAAATACATTTGGGAAAACATGGAAGAGTTTGTCTCGTCCCAAACATCTTTTCGGTAATTCACCTCAGAATCCCTCGTTCGGGAGATTTAGATGGAATACCGCCGCCCTCCTCTCCCCAGGGTGACCCAGAGGTAAACCCGTTGTTTCTTGGAGAAGTTCCACTTGAGCCAACATTTTCCCTGGTTAGCAACATTCTGTATTAACAAGAAACACAGCTTTAATGGAATGGTGTAAGGTTGAATTTGCTATAGATTTTAAGGGCGCTTAATACCTTTTGCAGTATATTATTTATTGGCACCTTTTCAGGTACTTAAGGTCGGATCGCCGCGTAGGGTTCGCTGAAGATTCGGTCTCGCATGTTCGTCAACAGAACCTCTACTATGTGTTTGGTACACTTGGGAACTTGTAAAAACGAATTTCCAATAAGCATCTTTATAAATAAAAAAGAAAAGTCCTGACTGACTGACTGACTCATCAACGCCCAGCCCAAATCCTTGGACCTAGAAAGCTGAAATTTTGCACAGAGGTTTCCTTTATAATGTAGACAAGGAATAAGGAAGGATTTTTCGAAATTCAACCCCTAAGGGAGTTAAATAGGGGATGAAAGCTCCGCGCGGACGAAGCCGCTGGCAAAAGCTAGTATGATATACGAATTGACTCATCAAGACAGACTGGATATTTAGTTTTCTAAGGAATGCCTCAAAATTAGATTCCTATGAACTGTAATAATGAAAATTAGATGCAATTGAAAATTAAGTATATGTATGAAATAAAATCAGATTGGCCACTGACCTCATTCATCCATTCATTCAAGCTTCCTCTTTCCTACTTTGTTGCTGTGTCTGACAGGGTCTACAATTATCACATTTCTATTTTATAAAAATTACCATCTAAATACACATTGTGGAATGCAAATAATGTATTGAGTTACTTCAAACATCTTGTATAAGTAACTAGCGCTGTTCTCGCTGATTTGTCAGCCGCTTTTGACACTGTTGAGGAGTCATAAGCTTCTTGCAAACAGGCAACCATGGTACCCTAATGATTTAATTCAGATCTTGCGTTACAAACTCTGTAAAGTTAAGCTGCAGCAATACTGCTTAATATATGAGACTTGTGACTCATAGGGGATGTTGTAAGAATGGAGTACCACAAGGCAGTGTTATAGCTCCCAGTTTGTATATTTCTACAACTAATACAACCATGACCAATCTACCTACTTGTTATCACGCTTAACTGTTCTTATATTAAACCATTTCATAAATTATGAGATAACTTTATAATTTTGAAGTGACGAACCAACGATCTTGTTTTACTTTTTTTGCTTTTAAAGATTTCCATAAGAAGAGGGCTGATACAGTAACGTATTATTTTTTTCTGATGAACTTTTGGTTTATTATTTCACGCAACCTTTATTTGGCGTTTAGGGGTGGCGCATGTTTTCTGCGCGCCCTTTAGCCCGCGCTCGCATTCCTTTTGTAATCGAACCCCAACAAACTTTTTAACCTTGATCAACATAGCAAACAGATGAGATGCCACTCAAGATTGAATAAAAAGTGATCACAATTTCTTAATAATATTTTCATGTTTGACTCACTTTAGGTAAAATTGCAAAAAAAAAACAGATTTTTGTTGATAAAAGTAAATAAAAGTAGTCTTAAATGGGTACCTAATTATGTAAACTTAGGAAGAATCAGAAATCAATAAGTTTTATTCCTTCTGTAAAAAGTGATTTCACTAGTTCAAGTGAGTTGTGTCGGTGGTAGGGGAGACAGTCCATTGAGCACTGAAGGAATTGTCCGTGTAATAAGTTAACGAAACCGACCATGAGTCTACTAAAACTCTGATCGCAAGCTTTACCCCTACAATGGATACGTTATTATTAATTAAATATCCCGTTTGAGAGGTTCTTGAATGGAATATGAGGTGACGATCTTTTGAAGGCATACATTATGATACATTCCGCCATAATTATACACGTCGCTTAAAGTTATAAGATGTTTATACGTTAAAATTGTGTGGATAAACAATCGCTAATCACTACTTAACTTTAAGCTTATAAATGAAAATAATAAGTAAGGGGACAATAGGTACCTACATATACCGTATGTTACAAAGAAAGAAAGAAAAAGTATTTATTAGACTCACACAGAAATATTACAAACTTAACTAGAGAATAAGCATAACAAAATAATAGGTCTTTACCTATGAAATTGCCGTTTTGTATGAAAAAATTTAAACGAATTTTTTTCATGAATTTTTTATTTGTATTAATCGAAGTAATCACCCATGCAATCAATGCATCTTTGCCATCGCAGTGGCAGTTTATTGATGCCCTTCTTAAAGAAATCAGCTGGACGGGAGGCAACAAATTCTTCAAAGGCATTTTGTACTGCCTCTCGGGTATTAAATTTTTTTCCCGCCAAGAAGTTATCCAAATTCTGGAAAAAGTAGTAGTCTGTAGGCGCAAGGTCTGGTGAGTAGGGCCGATGACGGAGAGCTTCCAACCCCAGTTCTTGCAACTTGGAGACCGTCTGCTGTGCAGTATGAGGTCGCGCGTTGACGTGCAGGAGCAGCGGAGACGAGCGATTGACCAATGCTGGTTGGAGATGCGCCAGCTTCTCCATCATTGTGTTCAGTTCTTCACAGTACACATCTGCAGTAATGCTCACCCCGTTTGGTAAGAAGCTGTGATGAATCACACCGGCGCTAGACCACCAAACAGTGACCATCACTTTTCTAGGGGTAAGTTTTCGTTTAGGGCATTGTTTAGGTGCTGAACCAGGATCCAACCAACTTGCTGAGCGCTTACGGTTATCAAACAGAATCCATTTTTCATCGCAGGTAACAATGCGGTTCAAAATTCCTTCATTTGTGTGTCTGTTGAGCAGTGCAAGGCACGTCTCGACGCGTACTTCGCGCTGGCGATCATTGAGTTCGTGGGGCACCCATTTGTCAAGCTTTTTTACCTTGCCAATTTGACGCAAATGGACCAATATTGTTTTGACGCTAACGTCGAAAGCTGCTGCTAATTCAGCCGTAGATTGTGTATCATCAGCTTCCACAATCGCCTTTAATTCGTCATTGTCGACCAAAGTCTTCGGACGACCGCGAGGTTCATTTTTCAGGTCGAAATTTCCAGAACGGAAGCGAGCAAACCAATAACAGGTGGTGCGTTGGTTTGTAGTGTTAGCTCCGTAAACGTCGTTGATGTTGCGTGCCGCTTGTGCCGCGTTGCTGCCACGACGGTACTCATATTCCATAATTACTCGAATTTTTAACGTATCCATGATGACGAAAAAGATTGAAAAGCGATGAAAATGTAACACTAATCAATAAAGAAATGACTACTTTTAGAAAAAAAAATCCATGTTTTTAAAATAAAATTAATTTGAAATTAGAATTCTTAGCCAAACAAAAATTATTTTGATTTGAAATGGCCAGTACTGCAGAACGGCAATTTCATAGGTAAAGACCTAATATAAATGAAAATTTAAAAAAGTTAAATGTAAAAGTAAAATTAAACAGTTATACATTTATTCAGTTATTTTATCGACACACTTAGAAAAAGATGACGACAACATAGAGTTTGTAATCGCACTAAGGCTGAGGTATCAAAAATAATAGTGATTAAATAACAATGACAAATAGAGATAGCTATACGGGTTGGTAGGGACATCGACGCACACCCTATTACGATGGATTCAGTTCATGACTCTAAACCCCTGATTTTTTTTTTCGACATCCGTACTATAATATTATAAATGCGAAAGTAACTTCGTCTGTCTGTCTGTCTGCCACGCCTCAACCGCTAAACCAATCGTCATGAAATTTGGCATCGATATAGCCTGGGATATGGAGAAGGACATAGGCTTTTTTTTTACGCGATAACCAACATCCACGCGGGCGGAGCCGCTGGCGTAAGCTTGTGATAAATAATAACGATTTTTAATGGCTTTAAAGCTCACGAACTCTCACTCATTACCCACTTATTTTACAAGATCGATAGCGATATATACGTTGTTTGGAGTAGAGTAGATAGTATACGGCATCAGAGAACATTATAAATGCGAAAGTAACTTCGTCTGTCTGTCTGTCTGCCACGCCTCAACCGCTAAACCAATCGTCATGAAATTTGGCATCGATATAGCCTGGGATATGGAGAAGGACATAGGCTTTTTTTTTACGCGATAACCAACATCCACGCGGGCGGAGCCGCTGGCGTAAGCTTGTGATAAATAATAACGATTTTTAATGGCTTTAAAGCTCACGAACTCTCACTCATTACCCACTTATTTTACAAGATCGATAGCGATATATACGTTGTTTGGAGTAGAGTAGATAGTATACGGCATCAGAGAACATAACAGTTTTTATCTTTTTATGTAATTCCAGGCATTTTTTTTATTATTGTCCAACGATGCATGCAGGAAAAAGGCGGCAATAGACTGGAATTTTGTCTGCAGGAATTTACCCGCTGCTGGGCTTAAGGTAAAGGTTTGTCGGAGGCCTATATCCAGCAGTCGACGTCTTTCGGCTGAAACGATGATGATGATGATGAGAGAAAAGGCCTCTTCTTGAAGTAAGAAGGCACAAGCATTGATCACCACGCTTGCTCAAGACGGGTTGGCGATATCAGACTTATATTAGCCACTAGTTAAAAATAAAAATTTGATGTTCCATACATTTTGAGCGCGTAGATGCAATACCTACGCGCTCAAAATGTATGAAACAGCAGATTTTCTAAACAGAGAACTATGCTACCAATGAAATTTGGCACACAGATTATAACTTGGTAATCCAGGTTAAATACTACCTGTGTGCCAAATTTCACACATAGGATATTTTTAATCCAGTACCTAGTAAGAGGAGGATGCGTGAAGGTCATACGCGGGCAAAGCCGCTGGCAAAAACTAGTATTAAAAATGCGAGAGTAAATTTGGGTATCTGTCTGTCGATTATGTGCGGGTGATGCAGTGATCAATAAAGTACTCGGTCAGCGATATTGATAGTGAATACCTAGAAACAGGAAATATAAATAAAAAATATCAAAAACTGATAACTTTTCAGTACAAAAACCGTAAAGCACCATTTCAGTCTGAAATGTCTTTTATTTATTTGTTTGGGATCTCCAACAACAAAGGAAGAACCCCAAGACCTAAGCTCCTTAAGAACGAAGAGATTTTGAAGCAAGACTATACTTCAATCGTTTGGATTATATAATAATATTCATCAAATCATAAAAAAATCAAAACGCTCTTCACTAGAAGACGCCATATTAAATTTTGTAAACAAGGCGTCGGCGTCGTTCCAAATTGCCCTACATTCGTGCCTTTTTTCAGTGAATTAGTTCACAACAGCAGTGCTGCCATCTGTGCGTTGACACCGGGGTTACGTGTAATGGGCGGGTGGCGCCACGCAGCAGCGTCGATAAAACGAACCAGTGTGTTTACTTTGTGCTAGTAGTCAACTAAGCTTAGGGTGCGTACAGTCAGGAACACTAATATGGTACTTAACACTTGGTAACTTTCAATGGCGACTTGAACGAATGCAACTGCCTCGCGATGTTTTCGTTCATGGTTTTGCGAGCAGTGAAAATAATTAATAGATAATAAAGTTATGAAATAATTTATACAAAGTAAAGCCTCAGTCAAGATTTGAACCTATGACCTACAACTCGTAAGTCTTGGCCGTTACCACTGGGACACCACTACGTACTCATGCATCTCCTAGAACCAAACATTCGAAAATGTGTTACATAAATTATATCAAACCGCACTGGGCCGGCTGGTGGATTACGGACCACTCCCTCTCACTGAGAGGAGCCCTGTGTCCCAGCAGTGGGAACATTATAGGCTTATTATGATATGGCATCGAAAATCTATGTTCGTTGTTAACTACATACAATTCCATTAGAAAATACCTAAAGGAGAAAATCACTTTTGAAAACAGCCAACTGCATACATATTTATGCTCGCTACTGTACACATCAGGAAAGCTCTGAACACAGTTTTGTAGTCGACGCTAAGTATCTGCGTAGCTTTTGGCGTTCTCTGTTGTTGTATACACTCCCTTAGGTACATAGCGTGGTTGGGGTGATTCAAAATGTAGTCAATCTGTTAATAGGAATTATCTCGTTTGGTTCTGTTGTGCGGTTTGCGAAAGGAAAAAAATCAGTGGACTAAGATACACCATAAGCATTACCGATCAGGGCCTAGAGACAAAATACATTTCTGTTAGCGTTCACGCCTAACGCTACGCCAAAATGTATGGGAATGACATTACCTGCGGAAAAATTACGTCGTGTTCTTTCCGCGTGAAAATGAAATGTGTATTGTCTTGGCCTGCAGAAATGCCAGCGAACACAGAAGCATGAATAAGTAAGTTCCTACCTAACTATCTAACGAAATACAAAAATACTCTTTCTTAGACTAGCATAACCTAAACAAGGAAAAAAAAAACATAGCTTGTTATTGTTACCCGACTGTGCGTCGCAAAGGAGAGTGATGTGATTATTGTGACATAAATTATAGGTTGGCGTCCACGCGTCGATGTAGGAAAATTTTCCCGCCTACGGCGCGGCGCGCGGCGCCTATGTCTACTACGACCGGCAAGTGCGGTGCACGACAAAGGGCGGAGCGGCAATTTGACTGAAGCAGCACTGATTCAACGGTCATCGGGTGAATTTTTGTATTTAAGTTCGAAGCTCTAGCACGCCAAATTCATGAAATAGTCATTCAGTGTGAATGAATGTCTCTATTTGCCAGAAACGCGGTACTTACATAAAGGATTTTTTATTTTTATTTATTTGATTAGATAAATAAACTTACAGGCTAAATTGATAATTAAAATCATATAATTACAAACGTAGGTATTATGGTCACAAGTCATATTTTATTAAACACTAGCTTTTGCCAGCGGCTTCGCCTGCGCGGAACTTTCATCCCCTATTTAGCTTCTTCAGGGGTTGAATTTCGAAAAATCATCTTCACTACACCCAAATTAAAGATAACTTTTATCCCAATAAGGGCAAATTTTTAAATAAATAACTTAAAGAATAAACTTCACAGTTTGGCATAATAATAGACAAAAACTGTCAAACCGACATACTTATTCCTCAGATAAAAATTATCTATTAAAAAATCAGCCTTAAATAAAAAACACCCGAGGTTGCATTACAAAATTACGAAACACATAAAAATAACAAGTGAACACCTAAACACCGCAATATTGCGTCGAAAAACACACGGATGTTGGTCGTTATAAAAATGTAGGATCTAGGGAAAAGATCATCCTTGGCGTAGAGTGGGGGTTAGGGTGGAGAGACCCCTCCTGATTTATGGTAACATGTCGCGGGAGCAACCGCGTACCTACGCGAAACTCGCTTTTTGTCATTAACTGATTTTTATTCTATTCCCTCTTTTTTCTGTTTATTTTGTCACATCTAGAGGGAGTATTGAGGTCAGCTCGTAGCTACCTAGTGAAAAATTAAAGTTGGAAAGTACCTATGTTCTATTTGCGTCAAAGTTAGGTTCTTTACCTACTACAAGTATTACGCAAGCTAATACGTAACTTTATGTATTTTCGTAAAATGTACACGTAATAGGGACACATACTACAAACACATAAGTTTAGGCCGTTATGTAAACTGTAGTACAAAACTTTTCGAAGTTAGCTGTGCAATAAAGGTACATCTAACGCCATCTGTTATCAAGTAGCAGTAACTGCAGAATTAGAACAAACGGTAATGAAAAATGAGCAATTACCCTTATCGGGAGAGTTACAAAAATAAGCACTTTGTAGTAGCAATTAACGGAAATTCTTAAGATAACAAAATATTGGTTAGGGAGGAATTTCGAATAAATTATTTTCAGTGTAAATTTGCTACTACTGCCATCTTGTGTACTTTTTTGTGACCAATAAGAAAAGTTAATCTTGAAGGAGTTATTGATGTCGACCATTAGATGGCTCTCATATATAATAAGACAGTACGTAGCTATTAGACAATAGGGTATTTTCCAATTTATTAAAAACTATTCTAATTTGAAGATTGGGACGAAATATGTAACAGAAAAATAAAAGTAAATTGATTAATATCCATTTTCTCAATTAAAAACGAGTTAAACCAAATTTATTTTTCGTTGTTTTGAATTTACCGCCAAAACGCTTCTTACGATGACTTTTTACCACGTGATGTCAACTTTATGTAAACTAAAGTAGTAAGTAAGTAAACAAGTGAGTGTCGTGTTTATAATTAACAAGATTTTTTATGGATAGAAAGTGAAATCATTGGTGTGCGGTGCCTCTGTGCACAAATACTTCTAAAACTGCGCCAAACTAAGTATTTGTACTGGTGCTGTTTACAAAAAGCTGACGTCATGATGTCACGTGATAAAAAGTCATCGTAAGGAGCGTTTTGGCGGTAAATTCAAAACAACGAAAAATAAATTTGATTTTTATCGTTTATAATGGAGAAAATGGATTTAAATAAATTTATGTTTATTTTTCTGTTAAATATATCGTCCCAATCTTCAAATTAAAGTAGTTTTTATCAAATTGGAAAATACCCTATTCAAGTAAAACTCTCTATGATTTTATGTAAGTATTAAATTTGTACATACATATTATGTCTTTTTATTTTACTAAACAGCAACTAAAACGATGGCCGCCGATAGTACTAAGTTTGATGCTTAAGATAAGTAGGTAAGATAATCTACCTAGTTACCTACTTGTTAATATTTTGACACTAAAATAATAGACATAGGTAGCTAGTTAGATCGAAAATAACTACTTATTGGTAAAGGCAAATACAAAACACCGGATTAAGCCCACAACATTATTCCTAAATTGAGGATATTTTTTAATACTAAAACCTCTTTCAACAATTTTATGAACCTGCCTTACCTATGCGATATACCAGTTTTCAATAAATCTTAGATCTCCTGCCACGGTATTTACTGCAGCAAACCGCATCTGTTGAAATGCTATCATCGAGGCCGATCGCACTTTACACATCGTGCATCGGTTAAAATTCTTGCCAGGATCGTGATCATCCAGTATGTAGGCACTTCAGTAACTAGACATCTATTGCGTAGGATGTAGGCAGACAGTAGGTATACTTACAATATCAGGTTTGTTTAGCCCACATGTTTCTGATATACGACCAGAAACCGCCATGTTTTCAGACCCTGGATTTAATACCGAAGTTACATAAGTAGGTACATTACATGTGACGTGTTTTTTTTTTATATTTTTGTTAGTATGATAGTAATTCCACCAAAGAAAATTCAAAACTATAAAAATTAAACATGATCATCAACATCTGCCAATTTACTCGGAGCGACAGCCTCCAAAAAGCAATTATACGTAGTGGTTAACACGATACCCTTTGATTTGACAAATTTGGCAAAAATTAAGTGAACAAACGGAGAATACCTACAGTCCAACCGTTTTCCAACAATATGCAGCTACATTCAGCCTACACGCATTCGCAGTTAATATCCACTCGGTAACTGCATCGTCGACATTGCCAATGACACCAAGTAGGTATATATCTACTCAGCCTAGTCTTGAGAGAAATTCCGTATGAAGCTTTCATACTTGGCCTCATTTGTAAGTTTCGCCTGTCGCCATTAAAGATCTACCTATCGAACTAACCTACACTTCTCTATTAGAAACACATAGTATTTTAATGAGTAAAATGAATTTCAATTTTGTATCGACATAACCTTATCATTAAGTACCATGTTCTATGTTAGGGGGTTTGGTTTCGGTGGACCATATTACGGGGCCCTTATATGCAGAACAAATAAAAATACTGCTTCAGTAAATAAGCGAAAATCAACGCGGCAAACTTGCTAAAGTCGTGTTGTTTCACCAAGCTAACGCTCCCGCACACAAGTCCCGAGTTGCGATGACTGCTGTCCAAGATGCTGGATTTGAATTGATGGAACATCCTCCATACTCACCTGACCTTGCGCCTAGTGATTTCTACCTGTTCGCCGGTTCGGTTAAAAGAACAACTGAGAGGTAGAGGTCACAGATATGGTACCTATGCAATGATGAGGAAGTGATTGCCGCCATAGTCATAGGGTCACGGGTACGAAACCCTAAAAAGAAGCTTATTGCCCTTAAACTTTCGACCGCCAAAACTTTAAAATGAAGCACATTAAAATTCCTTATGAGTCAGGTGACAAAAGGGCAGAGACCAACAAATGAGACGCATGACCTCACCATTATTATTGACAAGAACGGAACTCGGAACCATGCGAAAGGTGAAGTCTATTCGTGAAAGGTGATATTTTATTTTGATAGCACATTAAGACTAAGCTGTAGGTATTTGTATTTATTTACTTATCTCGGAAAAGGATTGTTGGAAAACTTCATCATACTTTTCGTTGCTGACTTATGAAAATAACTTTCATACATAAGACTATCTTTTGTGCATAGTGTACATATTCACAGAGTTACAAACTTAATGTGATCACCTTTTTTCCACAAAGGATTAATCTTAGGCCTCGAGAGGTGCAGCCCCAAGTAACAAAAGCTTCTATAACCAAGGCGTTTTGTCACCAAACAGTGATATAGAAGACCTATAATGGTAACCATTGTGACTGCTTGAACTATAAAAGTTTTAAACAGAGCGTTTTGGTTCTATAAGATTAAAAAACATTTAAGTTCTATATTTTAGCTCTTAAAACGCTTACAAGACCATACAAAAGAATCTTTAAAGTGTTGCACTGTAATAGATATGAAAAAAGCGATTATGGTACTATTTAGTACTATAGACGATCTTACTGACACTTTTATGTAACTATTTTGCACTAATAATGCGTCAAAATAACTTTTACAGTACTGGTATTGTAGCAGTATCGAAAACACAATTACAGCATCAATCTGCACTATAAAAGTAACTTGTACAACCATTAGGTAACCTTTTAGCTTCTTAAAAACTCCTTCAACATCGCTATGGGGCTAGTTCTGTAAAAATTTTGAAAACTCTTCTGTAGTACTCAATTGTACCATAGCGACTCCTGGCGCAGTTTTTAAATAACTTAAATCCTAAATAGTTATAAATGAGTTTGTGTTACTGCTAGGAGACTAAAGCGTGACATAAAAGCACTAAAATTAATAATTAATGGACTAATTAGATCTGTATTCGATTCGCAGTATCAATTATATCACTAGTATCTCATAAATGGTGGCACATAATATACTGTCGATTGATTACAGAACTGGTAACAATTTTATGTGGCTATAAAGGTTTAATAATGGACATAAGATCTCTGCGTCGGTATAAAGTGAGTGGTAATTATAAAAAAAAGTAAAAAATCGATATACACAAGCACTATCATCAATACAACAAGCTTATGTCCAAAATGTAAATACTGGTCAAGTAGGTCCAGAAAATATATTACATGGTTCTGCACAAAATATTTGTTTTGTACCACAACAGGGCTGTAGCAATAATGTTCCTTTTTCTCAAACTAGTAATAAATATGAAGAATATGAGAATGAGAGCACCTGTGTTCAAAGTTCCTCTACATCGGAATTTTCAGATGAGGAGAGCAATAAAGATGAACAATTACGCAATGATACAAGAAGATGGTGCGTCACTTATAATATACCTCATCAAGCAGTTAAAAGTTTGATAGAAATAATAAACAAGTCCATTATATATGCCATTACTAATGTTATAAATTTTAGTATGTTACGATGCAGGTAAGGCACTGAAACAAACGCAAATGTACATTTTACTTCCAGAATTATAATAAAATAAAGTTTCAACGGCTTAAAATATGGACTGTTGATAATAAGGCATTTAGGTCTATTACTGTTTTAATTATCAAAACACCGACTTTCTTATGGGTTATTGGGCTTGCCCGCGTACGATGAGATAGGTAGAACTTTTAGGTTAGTCAAAATAAGTTATGAGGTTGCATTAAAGACACACACAGGAACATTTTTTTGTTTTTTTTTACGAAACTATTGTTTTTTAGCTACAAATTCGTGGTGATTTCGTGATGAGAAACTGGAAAATACCTACCTAAAGTTGTGTATTTCTGTTCTAATTCTAACAAAAAACAGTAACTGAATGTTAAAACTGAGAATTATACTTATACACCTACACCTTTTAATAATAAATGATCTCTTGGTTTCCGTGTGGAATTTTCAAAATATCAATTTCTAGTTTAAGATTAAAAAATGATACCTACTTACTTTTTCTAGGTACCTACATATTAACCATATTCCAAACTATGCCCAAGTGTGCATTTAATGCTCCAACTCCATACAAATAAGTTTATTTTGATTATACTATTTTATATCTGGACAACGAACCCTAATTCGTTTTCGGTGAAAATATGGCTGCTGTTTTCTGCCATGATAGCACATTAGCAGCACGGCTGGAGCCAATGTGTATTATAGCAGCCATAGTCGAGACAATTCCTTATTTTGTTAATTTAAATTTAATTAAAACACGAAAATTATGAGGGCGCATTGTCAAATTTGAAATCAGCGTAATGATTTTATCGATGCAATAATTTTCGCAAGTGTAAGTCATGGCAGAGTTACGGTTCATGAATGTTTTGTAGTATGTCCATTTTATTAGGTACATGTTACGTTAAGCAACAATGGCAAATGACATAAAGCATAACTGACCGATATATTTTTTATTGGGGAACACTCACGACGAGACGATCACAACACGAATAAAATGGTGAACAAGTGTGATAAAAAAGATCACTGGAATCGTTTACTGTGCAAAATAGCACTATAAAGACTAGGGCCTTTTTGGGGTTTTGTAAACGTTTACAACTCCACTATAGTACTAATCATGAACACTAATTAGCACGTTCCAAAACGTTCTCAGGACTTTTATAGTACCAAATTTTGTTACTTGGGGCGTTGCCTACTTAGCAACTTTATAGGTAGATCTAGCTATTTTTTGGTGTCAGGCAGCTAAAATTGAAAAGAAAATATTAAACCGCATCATTTATTTATATATATTTTTTCATCTATTTTAGTCGATGAATAAACATTGTTGCATTAATTTCAATTACCAAGTTGATATTTTAGTAATAAAAAAATCTAAGTGACTTTTTTTTTTTTCGAAACATGGCTGTCAAACTTTGGCAATTTTAGTGTAATTTACAACTAAGTAGCGTCTGGCTACTTCTACTAAAAAATCTAACGATTTAGAAACTTTTTGCAAAGTTTTAGCTACTGACTAAAGATAGCAGTTGGTTACACTGCCGAGGTGACCTAATACTACCTACATCACATTTCACCTGGTAGACCGCGACATAAAATTTTTCTTTCGATGTTTGTAATTTGTAGGTCAGTGTCAGACTGTACATATGTATGTTGAACAAAATATGATTCGTGACCGGAACAAATAAGGCTTTGCAAGTTAACAGAATATAATCACTGAAATCATCAATACAGCTCTAAATTCATTTATACCCATTGAATTACTATTTCATGAAAAGGTCTTTTTTTTGGGTGGGAAATCATCAAATAACTTCTACTGCTGTGGGTGGAGCAGGAGGGCGTGTCAGACTTTTACTGACTAAAACCCACCCGTGTTCCCTCAGTTGCCAGGGTCCCCGGTATCTCTTTCGAACAACCTGCGCCCCTGGCAAGCATCGGCCCTTGCGGACAACACCAGTTGGTGCTGACATCTCTTAGTCTTAGGGCCTCAGAGGTGACCTAATAGTACCTACACCATATTTTGTAGGTCAGTGTCAAGCTGTATGTTGAACGAAATATGATTCAGGACCGAAACAAATAAGGCTTCAGTGGCGAAAGCGTCATTTAACACGATTCCTACCGGCTTCCCTTCGATGATTCGCATCTCCCGCTTTTGAAAAATTGCACAATAATAGTGTCTACTATTGCCAAAAAATATAGTTTCACTACGGGTATTTAATTTGCCATAACATTCAAACAACAAAACCTCTTATTTTTATCTTTGTATTACTACAACAAAAACAATTGTTCTAAATAACCCGGCGCCAAAACATCGTAATCGAGAACTAAAAATTCATACTAACAGCGATCCCATAATTCTGTTCCCGCTTTTTTTTAGGTGGGAAATCATCAAATAACTTCTCCCAGAAGCGGGAGTGTCAGACTTTTACTGATTAAAACCCATGTTCCTTCAGTTGCCTGTCTGCTTTATATTGGATAAGAGCAAGCCGCTGTACAACGGGTTACGATAGAGACAGATATTGAAAAAAAATCGTCAGCGAGAACGAGATGGAGGAATATTGCAAATTTTATTTGGTTTCCAGTTTTTCATATTTTCTTTTGTATTTAATTCTTTATATTAATGCTAGAATTATAGTAGGCATTATTTTTTGATAAGTCTGTATAAGTTAAAGCAGGCTTCGCGCCGGCTTCCCTCTTAGAAAAATTGACACCTCGCCGCTGGCTTTACAGATTATATAATCATCAATTCATCAATACTTCAATACTCTAAGTACAAAATCCCATTGAATTACTATTTCATGAAAATGTTTTCAAATATTATAATTTTGTAATGCCTTATTTGTTATGGACATGAATGATATCAGCTTGACACTGACCTAAAAAATCCAAGAAACGTTAGAAAAATTTAAATTCGCTGGTTACCATAGAGCGCAGCCTCCTTAAGTCCCATGTAATAGGGGGCGAGCCTATTACCATCAACCGGACAAATCAAATTCCTGCCATCATACAAATCGATAGACAGCTTGGTACTTAATTCAAATGCCGAACGAGTATAAGTGTGATAAAAAAGTAAAAACCAGTGGTACACACGGCTACACATCAAGCTATACATTTCCAGTTTACGCTGATCTCGCTTTGTACGGAAATCTTATACAATGCGAGATCAGCTTATATTGGAAATGTATAGCTTGATGTGTAGCCGTGCGTACCTATTCCGGGACTGCTGATAGAAGTGAAAACTTGAACAATTAGTCCGCGTTTCCGACGATTCAAAAAATACATGATTCTACATTATCTAAAATCATAATTTTGGTCATATCTTCTAAACGGGTTAAGTATCCTATTTTCATAATTCCAATAGGAATATTAGTTCTAGACCTAAACCTATCTTTTGAGACTTAAATTATTGAAATACCTCCACAAAAAATAGAGGTGTCGGTAACGGTGTCGCGAGTTCAATTGTTTTTTCCCATCTGAAAAAATGCCCAATGCGCCTAAAGAAGTTTTCACTTTTAAAAAGTTTAGATAGGTATAACTTGAAAATAATTTTATGCTCGGTTCCTATAAATAAAGACGAATCGTTTTGCTTATCTACTAATGGTAGCATTTTTTATTTCCAAACTAGCCAAGTAATACTGGGTAGGTAGTAATAGCTAATTTCACCTGTGATAGCTACTTCTATATAGGGGGGTCCACTATGCGAAAGTCTTGCCTTCATTAGGTATTGTTAAAGATACGAGAATCCTAATTTAAACCTACAACTGTCGCCTGCCAGGGGTGCGGGTTTGTTCGAAAGAGACACCACAGCCCCTGGCTTAAGGGCTACTGAAGGAACACGGGTGGGTTTTAGTCAGTAAAAGTCTGACACGCCCTCCTGCTCCACCCAGAGCGGGAGAAGTTATTTGATGATTTCCCACCCAAAAAAAAAAAAAAAAAAAAAACCTACCTAATTTACGGACAGTTGTCCGTAAATTATAAGAATTAGCCATTAGTGATCTAACAATTATTAAAAAAATTACGACATGTTCCGTTCACAGAGAAGTTTTGTTATAAAAACTTATGAAAACATTTCAGTCACCCTCAGTATTGAGACAATGGTTTCTCTTATAAAACTATAGTTAAACATCCGTCCCCGAATCTTATATTGAATTCTCATCCGCATCATTAACACACAGCTGTTCGATCCACTGCAAGGTTGCTTCATACATTTATCAGCATAACGGTAAATGCATCGGAAGCAGCATTTTTTTCCGGTGCAGGTAAATGTTAGGGACAATAGCAACGGGTCTACTTACCAACTTTCTGCGCGCCCCGGCAAGCAATTGCTCGGGAGTCGGTTGCGCGCGCCATCACGGTGCGCACGCGAATACGATTCGACGAAAAATATAAAACTTCAGTGTGCATTCTATTCTACTGTTTATTACAACTTGAATTAAATTGACGTGATCTTTTATTATGTAAGTATTTGTGATGGTACTAATTTGTATTAAAAATCGATGTTTATTTTTTAGAGCACGCGTCTTTATTAGATCCGCGTATAGACTGCAGTTTTCACTTACCTACTAACAATCTGTCGATCTCACTTACGTTTAAATTTAAATATACTTTAACTATTCAAATACAAGGGAAAATATTTATACACACTTAAAAACAAAAAAAAAACATTATTTAAACAACTTACCGCACTATCGTGTTAGTTTCACCTTACGCACGCAAACAATACTTGAGTTAATTACTACTCATAAAGTACTAAATAATACACTTAATTAATTAACTTACTAGGGCATTATCAACCGCCATTGCTGCTATCGCATAAATATGCATTGTTTTTACCTCGAGGATGACGAAATTTCGAATTTGTAGGTACTATAACTAAAAAGTGAAAATTTGAAACTTTCAAGAAAAAACAACCGACTGCCGGAAAAACACTTCAAAGTGAAAAATAAAATTGAATTTCGGAAGACGGAGACAAAAAATTTAAATACATTTCCAAACCGTCACCAACTTCCGAATTGAAAGTTATTGTTCACTTTGAAGTGGTTTTTTTTTTTTTAATCGTTAAAAAACATTAATTGCACACACATCTTTCGGACATATTAAAGCATTAAATAAGCAATAGTTATCCGTCAAAATGATTCACATTCTTAACAAAGTCAAAATCAATCCCAATGAATAGACACTTATAAGGCACTTCAGCACCAACAGGTGGGGTGCGCAAGGGCCGATGCCTGCCAGGGGTGCGGGTTGTTCGAAAGAGAAACCGTGGCCCATGGCACACAGGCAACTGAAGGAACACGGGTGGGTTTTAGGTAGTAAAAGTCTGACACGTACCCCCGCTCCACCCATAGCGGGAGAAGTTATTTGATGATTTCCCAACCTCCAAAAAAGGCACTTATGAACGCCTAATAGGGTATTTTCCGATTTCATAAAAACTGTTTTAATTTGAAGATTGGGACGATATATTTAACAGAAAAATAAAAATAAATTGATTAATACACATTTTCTCAATTAAAAACGATTAAAATCTAATTTCTTTTTCGCTGTTTTGAATTTACCGCCAAAACGCTCCTTACGATGACTTTTTATCACGTGACATGTGACGTCGACTTTGTTTATACGGCACCGGTACAAATACTTAGTTTGGCGCCGTTTTAGAAGTATTTGTGCACAGAGGCACCGCACACCAGTAATATCACTTTATATCCATTAAAAATCTTGCTAATTATAAACTGGACATTCACTTATTTACTTACTAACTACTTTAGTTTACACAAAGTTGACGTCACGTGATAAAAAGCCATCGTAAGAACCGTTTCGGCGGTAAATTCAAAACAACGAAAAAGAAATTTGGTTTAAATCGTTTTTAATTGAGAAAATGGATAGAAATCAATTTATTTTTAATTTTCTGTTAAATATCTCGTTCCAATCTTTAAATTAGAATAGTTTTTGAAAAATTGGAAAATACCCTATTCTCGTCGCCGCTTTCAAAATGTAGTTTCGTATGAGTCGAATGGGTAAAGAACTCCACCGTTACTTTTTAAATGTTTTTACAATATTTTGTATACTTACATGTGAAGACGATGCACCTCGAATAAAATTGCCATACCATAATAGGAAAAAATCATTTAACATGAATAATCTAAATCGGTAATTAACTTTTCTGTAAAGTTAATTATAATTATGTTAGATACACGGTGTTCCCATATTTACAAGCATTGTAAGAAGAAGCACTTGTACGATTTTCCTATGTTAACACGTCAGTGCGTGAGTTAAAGAAGTTAATCACAGAATGTAATTTATGTCATTAAAAATAATAAATTATACAATTTAATTATCAACCAGCTTGATTATATCTAGATTGTCTGCTTGATACTGGGTTATGCAATTATGGTGCCGGTGTGTGCACTTCAAGATAAACTATATTTTTTGTTTTTCTAAACCGTGTTAAAGATATGAGCAATAATTAACACTGTCCAGCGATAAGGAGAAGTCCTCTTTAAGTCACGACTTCACGAGTGGATAATACTTCTAATTGCTAGGCAAGAGTTTATCATCATGTGAAACATCAGATGAATAATAAAATGTCAAACGCGAGTAGGTATATCATTTGCAAAAAGTATAGAAATATCAATGAATTTGGTTCCTTGCCTGCCTGCCTTGGTCTATTCGTCGCAAGCGCAAGCAGGGCATGAGATTCTGGGATCAATTACCCTGGTCGGGCAAAGTTTTAGGTGTTAGGGGTTTTTTCATTATAGAATATCTCGGTAGCAGCCCAGAGTCTTAATTTTTGCCCGGTTGATGATGGTAGGCTAGCTGATACACGGGATCTGAACATAACTGGTGAAATGTGTGTAATAGAAGTACATTTCTGCCTAATCGTACGAGTAATACAGGCGTGATGTAATGTATTGAATTTGGTTATGCATAACTTATTTGTGACACAGGCAACTGAAGGAACACGGGTGGGTTTTAGTCAGTAAAAGTCTGACACGCCCTCCTGCTCCACCCAGAGCGGGAGAAGTTGTTTAATGATTTCCCAACCTCAAAAAAAACCTTAGCACTATGGTCGGTGCACTCCTGCACACGTTAGCCCGTGTGGTTAAGGCAGTTCTCGAAAATGCAAGTGACCACGTTGGCCACCGGAACCCTTAAAATTATTGGAGAAATTGGAGACTTAAATTAGCCCCAGAGGGCGTGCTGGTTGCCTGCTCTGACGACGTTAAGGCTAGCGGTCCAAGACGTAAAGCCTACATTTGAAAAGACTACTCCGTCAAACATCATGTTGAAACCGGTAGGATCTCCTAGAAACAAAAAATCGAGACATATGTGATATCCACCACACTGGGCCCACATAGTGGATAATGGCCCACTGCTTTTCACAGAGAGTGGGGGCCTGTATCTCAGCAGTGGGGTCATTACAGACTGATAATGCTCCGTCAATAACGATTAAGCATGATGATAAAATCATGTTATCTATTTTTCCCCTTTTTCAACTTCTCTTCATTCACTGTTGAAACTGCAAGGTTTTCTTATGGCTTTCTTAATATTTTTGAATTAGGTTTTTTTTTTGAATAGCGCTTCACATCTCCGTAATATTTCCGTTTAGTTTCCCAGGATTTTGGGAGAAAAACCACCCACCGTAACATAACACATGCTATAACATGAAAATCTACTCTAATTTATACGTTTACCTAGCGAAAAATATACTTACACATAAATGTTTTTATTTCTGTAAGTAGGTACAAATACTTTTACAAATCAATCATATTTAAAAAATTTGATAAGGTCGGATATCTGCCTCATCTGCCTACTCTGAGAAGAAAAACCGAAACAAACTCAGAGGTCACAGTCTCTTTTAAAGTCCAGACATAATCTTGGTCAGATCATGTCTGAAATGGTCTTTTGAGGTAAGAGCCACACAGATTGAGTGGACCTATCCAGTCGGGGCACGCATTTGTTAGTAAACGTGCAGGTTTACTCAACATCTCTTCTCTACTCAATAAGTATAAATAAAATAAAATCAAAATATTTTTATTTCATATAAACCTGCATGGGCACTTATGAAACGTCAGAAGCTAGGTGCTAGGTGTATATTCAAACGAACCTCCTTTACGAATTCTGTAAAACAGTATTGACATGTCCTTGAGCTATCAATACACAGTGACTGAGAAGTGTTACGCATACCGAGCCAAAGTTTAGAAAGTCGTGTAGTGCACCGACTCATTGTTCTGTTCCTTCCGTCGATTACTTCACTAGTTCGGCGAGCCGTTAATAAAAATTGGTATACTGACTTGAATCTAGGGCAGGCTGTAACAATGGCCTCTTCTAGATATCTGAAGTAGTTGGTGGATGTAGATTACTGATACTTGGGAATAATATGAAGTCCTTTTGTCGATGTCTGCAAGTTTTTTTTAGTCTTGTAAATAATACATAAATATTGTGTTATTTGGTTTTGACTTTGGTTGACACTGTAAAGAAAAATGTATTAATTTGTCACAGAAACACGTGCATGTAAAAAGATGAAATAACATATAAAGAAAGAAAGAAGAAAAAAATAGAAAAAAGAAAGATCATCATCAAAGATCATGTCATCATGTAAACATTCATAATCTCTCGGTTGGGATGCAGGCTTCCTCTCGGTAAGAGGGAGTGGGAGTCTTCGAATTGTTAGTTTTGTTCACCGATGTTTTCCTTCACCGTTTTGAGAGCAGTGGTGATGAAATAATTTACACTAAGTAAAGCCTGGGTTCGAACCTGTTATGACCTACGTCTCGTATCGCGGCCGTTACCACTGACCTGTAACCATCTCAAGTTTAATTATCTTCCTTTATGAAATTATGAGGCTTAGGTTACATTCCCTTGTACAGTCGCCAGCAGGTCAAGCTACCCCTAACTGTCAAATTTTCCCAATTGAACATAAACCTTATTCCTTTGTAATAAAGTTGAACAACTATCAAAGAAATTTGTCAGTTTGGGGTAACTTGATGTGCTGGCCTCTGTACATAGTTGTCTTAACACCTTTTCGAGATGTTATAATTCCCATGGGACGAATTGATTTTTTAGTTTCATTTTTATTTCATAGCCGTTATATACGGAAGCTTTCCAGCTTATTCGAATACAACCGCAAATGTACTGCGATGTTGAATGATTCCTGTATCTAAACATGATGTTTATACAACGTGTCGTTTTGCATCCTCATCAAATTTCAGGAGGCTGTTATGAAAGACATTTAGAATCAAATAAAATTACGATAGGTACCTGCAGTGTGATTCTGTAAGACCTCATTCTAAATTTCGAATCTGAATCCGCTGTGAGTTTCCTATTTGGCATTCTAAAAACTCGGTTGATAATTCGAATGCTGCTCACTAATGAATACTTACTTGTTTTTTTTTTTTTGTTATTTAAGTTTAACAGTATTTCAGAATACACCTCTTTCGAAGAACAGAATCGCCCCGTTCCGTATCCGGTAGGCAGTGTCGCACAACTACGTATATGTCGCTGTGTGTTACAGTGCGGTATCACACGGGCCGCGTTTTAACATGCGTGTCCCACCCATGTCGATTTCCGAAAATATGAAAAAAAAAACCTACTTATTTTATTATTGATTCGTGTCGAGAATCATAAACATAGTTACCTCCTTGAATATGACGAGGATGCAAAACGACACGTTGTATAACACTAACTTTTGCCCGCGGCTCCACCCGCATGGATGTCAATTATCGCGTAAAAAAGTAGCCTATGTTATTCTTCATATACCATGCTATATCTCTGCCAAATTTCATGACGATCGGTTTTGCGTTTCAGGCGTGAAAGCGTAACAGACAGACAGTTATTTTCGCATTTGTAATACACTACCTTCCGCCCGCGGCTTCCCGCGTGGAAGTCGGAAATTATCCCACGGGATCGTATTACCGGGTTTAAAAGTATCCTATGTGTTAATCTAGGTTATAATCTATCTGTGTTCCAAATTTCATCCAAATCCATTGAGTAGTTTTTACGTGAAAGAGTAACAAACATCCATACAACCAAACATACAAACTTTCGCGTTTATAATATTATTAGTAAGGATCCTTAAATTTCAACACTCCATGTTTAATGAGTTTTATATTACAATGGCTTCACAGGGAAACTTACTAGAACTTGTATAACAATTTATCATTATACCTGTAAAATACGTTGTGCACCCGAATCGGGTTCAAATCTATTGTTATCTCATTAAATGTCCTAGACAGGTAGCTTTAAATTTTCAATTTATTAGTACTTACCTACATTTATTTGACTACCTCGTTGGTCTAATGGTTACAAACACTATTGCTGAGCATAAAGGTCCTAGGTTTAATTCCTAGGTCGGGCAAGGTGTTAATGGGATTTCTATCTGGAATATCTCAGTAGCAGCCCGTAGTCTGGATTTGCCCGGATGATGGCAATAGTCTCACCCCCTATTACATGGGACTTAAACATAACTGGCGAAATGTGGATGTACAGAGGCCAGTACATCAAGCTACCCTAATCTGTCAAATTTCTCTGATAGTTTTCCAACTTTATCACAGAGGACTAAGGTTCATGTTCAGTTGGGAAAATTTGACAGTTTAGGATAGCTTGACCTGCTGGCGTCTGTACTAAAGGTACACCTCTGCTCAACCCTTCGGAAAAAAGACTAAAACACTAAAAAAAAACCAAACTAAAAAAGCAGAAAATAATTTGCTTGATATTCATCATCAGCCTATAATGTTCCCACTGCTGGGACACAGGCCTCCTCTCGGTGAGAGGGATTGGGCCGTAATCCACCACGCGGGCCCAGTGCGGTTTAGTAGATAATTATTGATTATATTTGATATTATTTTATTAATTGATTCTAAAAATACCTCAAAAAACACCCCACGCTTTTTTGAAATTATTTTCTGCTTTTTTAGTTTGGTTTTTAAAACGTGTTTTTTTTTAGTTTTTTAAATCTATTATTTATTTAAACATTTTAGTTCTGCTATCTACAAAAGCGTGTTTTTTTTTTACATTTTAGAACAAATTTATAAAATTATTGAATCGTCATCGGTCCCCGATAAGTCTACAAAGTTTAAATTAAATTTGACCGTTTGAAGTGGGTCAAAATCAAGTCCAAAGGAGTCGGTTACAAACAAACAAACATACAGGTGAATCTAATAAAAGCGTTTTAAAAATGTGTGTGTTTTATGTGTCATGTTATTTATTTTGAAATGGCTGTAATTTTTCATTTACTGTGATAAGTTCAGGGTAAAGTTGTCATAATTCTAAGGTATTATGTACATGACACATAGGATTTACATGAATAAGTTAACCAACCTATGGGAGGGATCGATTTGCTGCTGTCTGTGTCACAACATCGATTTAGAAATGTTATTGCAAATGTGTTTGTTAACGTTTTTAAAATGGCACATATATTTTTGTGAGAAACAATTTTAAAAACATTGTTAGCAAATGCAAAGCAAACTTATATACAGACGAGGGATAAGTAGAAAACATGTTTTCGGTTTTCTCTTCAAAATTATTCTTCGCCATCAAAATCTATATAAATAAAGAGAGAAGTCCTGACTGACTGACTGACTGACTCATCAACGCCCAGCCCAAACCCTTGGACCTAGAAAGCTGAAATTTTGCACAGAGGTTCCCTTTATAATGTAGACAAGGAATAAGGAAGGATTTTTCGAAATTCAACCCCTAAGGGTGTTAAATAGGGTATGAAAGTTCCGCGCGGGCGAAGCCGCTGGCAAAAGCTAGTTAATTATAAATCTAGAAATATTCCTTGCAGTTAGATACTATTTTTTTGGATTATCATTTACATTCCTTAAGATTTTCGATGCAGAATATTTACCATATTAGGTACCTACCTACTAAAAATACCTAAAGTAAATACACAAAGATGGGAAACTTAAAAAATCACTTAACTTAATAAAATATTAGGTTAGACAAGCTCAATCATGAATACTAATTAGTGATAAATTATTGTCTGCATGGAGTCTTACTGAACGAATTTCTACTCTACTGGATTTTACTCGAACTCCAACCGTATCGCGTAGGAAACTCTTTTGAGAAGTAGGTATCTTCTAGCATTTGAGGGTTCGTAATGTTTTTTCTTTTTAAATCAAAGTAAGGTTAATCAATCTTATACTTAAACGTTATTACTTCAATCCTTTTAAGTTGCCGGAGATTTCATGTTATTAACACAAAAAGCAAATTCAGTCGAAATGAGAATTTCCTCCTTTTTTTCCAGTTAAATGCGAAACAAAAGAAAATTCTATCAAGGTGATTATTGCTGAAACATAAGTCTCCATCCATAACTATCTATTTAGCTCATGTTGTAAAGACAACACTCTCCGGCCTTCAGAAGGTCATCGGTCCACCATGTGGGAGTCCTTCCGACTCCGCTGCCGCCACTCCAGAACCTTTCAGCCCCATCACTCATGTATTCTGCGAGCAACGTGCCCTACCCACTACAATGTACAACGTACCAGCTTTATAATCAAATATTACTAAAGTTATTCAAATACTCAAAGTGTGAAATTCCTAAACTCATTTCAACTCTGCGAACCAAATCACTACAAGTTTCTTGGCACGGCCGCTTCTTCAAATGTAGAACGAAATGACGCAAAAGTGTCATCAGCAAACAATTCTACTGTTTGATCTACCGTCCAGTATGTAACTCAAGAAAACACTGGCACGTTTCGCAAGGAGCCTAACCTTACTTTAGCTTGACCAACTTGCTTAGAAATCCGATTGCTTCATGGTCCCTATATACTATAGTAGCGTAGGTACGAGTACCATACCGTACTGCGTAAATTACTTCACCTGCGTTTTATCTCCTACCAAATGTGTTGGGGCATGTGACATAGAAATTCGTTGCATTAAAATGTTTAAGTTAGTATATTTACGTTGCCGTCCATATGCTATAATGCAGTTAACTCGCATATGGTCGATTTTCGTTTTTTGATGCCACAATAATCATAAAAAAATTATCTATCCTTCTGTCTAAGCAGTATTTTCTATAAGCCCTCGCATGTCAAGTGCACACCATGTGTTCCGATAACAATAGAATTTCTATTGTGTCTACTAATTAGACGTGCGACGGGGATGCCGAGATAAAAAAAAAACGCCGTTAACTTGCCTTGTTTGATATGTTTACTACGCTAAAACGCAGGTAAGCAACATTACTAAACTAAAAAGTTACTAAGAGCTTATAATTTATATTTTTACTAGATTTTTACCATCAGTTGCTTAACTAAATAGCATGCATTTCATATTTTTCTGCGCTTTTTGTCTTTAACTCGAAATATGATTTTGTTGGTTAACGGCATTATAAGCTTGTGGACGGTAGTACGCGTAGATACTTACATTTTAAATATTTGTGGCTTGGAGACACAACAAACTCCTAAAGCACTAAATTTAAAGTTCAAGACTTCTAGCCTACTAAGACAACTTTTCTAAAGTATTAATAGTATTTACTAACCAAATTCTTCTTAAGCAGACGGAAACTGATCGGGGAATCGACGATGAAATGGGTCTGGGAAAACTGATGGCGAACATCTAAAAATCTTCAGAGCATAAGTTTGGTAAGCTGCTTGCCAGTCACACGTTGCCTAAAAGAGTTGATAAATGCTCGTATTTCTCCGTGTATGTAAACTAGCTTTTGCCAACGACTTTGCCCGCGCGGAACTTTCATCCCCTATTTAACTCCCTTAGGGGTGGAATTTGGAAAAATCCTTTCTTATTCCTTGTCTAAGTAATAAAGGAAACCTTTGTGCAAAATTTCAGCTTTCTAGGTCTCGGGGTTTGGGCTGGGCGTTGATGAGTCAGTCAGTCAGTCAGTCAGGACTTCTCTTTTTATTTATAAATTATATAGATAGAAGAATAAAAGAAAACCTCGGGAAAAACAGAAACCTCTTCAAAGTAAAATAAAAATATATGTATGTAATATATACTAAAAAAGGCTAATGCCTTTTTTAGTTTAATATAAGTTGTAGTTAATATTTTAATCCAACCTTCCTCGCGCCAGGGGACGGCTAATGAAAAAAGGAAGTTAACAGCAGCTATACTTTTTGCAATTATTATCATCATCATTTCAGCCGAAAGACGTCCACTGCTGGACATAGGCCTCCCCCAAGCTCCACCACATTGACCGGTTCTGTGCTTCCCACATCCAGCGAACTCCTGCGGGTCATCTTACAAGGTCATCGGTTCCACCTTGTGGAAGGCCTGTACGCGGTCGCCACTCCTAAACCTTTCGGACCCACCAGCCATCTGTTCTGCGAGCAATGTGCCCTGCCCACTGCAACTTAAGTTTGGCAATTCTTCGGGCTATATCCGACATAGCCACATAAGACGGACGTAACTGACATAGTATGCTGTTTACCTTTCTACAATAGTAAACATTAATTATTGCTGGTTAAAGGCCTGGACATTATGACCCGGTCATTTCATTATAGCAAGGACAGACCTTGCAATAATGAAATGACCAGGTCATAATGTCGAGTGTTCGAGTTTTCATTAGCCATCCCCGTAATTTAAGGTGACACTTGTCCACATTTTTTCCATACAAACTTCGGGAGGGTTTTACTCCACTGTCTGACTATGTACATCAAAAATTAAACATGGTATGGTTTTTTCTCGTTATTATTATTGTCTGTACGGAAACAGAATACTAAAATAAAAAGCTATTAAAAAGTTATGAGCCAACAAAGATTCGTTTTTCTTGCTAATTTAACCTAACTTTGAGCGTGTTTAAGTAATAAAAGGAGTGTAAAATCTCGAAAACCAAGACGGTACCGACAAAGTTCAATTAACAATAAGTTCAATAAACTCTATTGGTCATTGATTTATGCAGTGGTTTTTTCAAAAAACCCGATCTTCTGAAGGACTTTTCTTAATTTTTTCGCGATTTTTTTGCCAAAAATGTTCCTGCGTCTCACTCAATAACGTTGTACGTGTAAACTAGAGTCTAACTGCTCACCACTGATACTATCTCTGTCGGGTGCGAAGCCTGGTGAGACAGCGTGATTTTTAGCCAGGCCCACCAGTGAGTTCGAGCCCGCGCAAAGTGTGCCCTTAACTTGCATTTCCTACGTTTTAAAATCCTATACTTTCCGTCGCTCGGTGGTTAAAAAAACAGACCTTTGGCCTGCAATCGCACTAACACAGGCAAAATATTACTTATAATAATTCCTAGTAGAAGGTACCTTGGTCTTTCAACAGTACTCGAACAGTAGGTATTAGTAAATATTGCGTTAACCCTCAATGCCACTACGGTTAACAGCAAGTAAACGCCAATAAATTAATACCTATAAACTTACCTACTTCCTTGTAGTTTCGTGTGCATCCTTCTGTAGCCAAGGCCTTTGGCCACTATACGAAATCATTGAATTAACTTTAACAAGTAACTAAGTTAGTGCTCCGGATAAAGAAAAGCAGCAGAATTAGAATAAATAAATAGTGAAAATATGTGGATCGTCGCCAAACGGTAACTTAGTTTCTTTTCAATTAGTATTCGTACTCGTACCTACATGTATGCGAGGAAAATGCTATGCCCTTGCATTTCTAAGGCTTGTTGGCTGTACTTGTGTAATTTCATCGTAATTATCGACATATGAAACTCTAGGGCCATGGGGTCCGAGTGCCTTAGTTTTTCGAGACATTGCCAATCAGTTGGGCGACTTTTCACGTGAACAGAGGGTGTCTATTATTTGACGCCTTAAGATTCTTTTATTTTTATACGTTGTAAGACCGTTAGCTTTTAAATTATGTAAATATTTTAAGACATTTTATTTTTGTTAGTGCCACATATAGGAAAAGTTTTTATCCAGTGCGCAAAATTGTAACCATGAATTCAGCATAACATTCTAGACCCCCTAGCGCAGAAGTTTTTCGCCGGATACACAAAAAAAAATCAGCTGTTCCATACATTTTGACCGCGTAGGTATTGCACTTTTCTATGAAACAGCTGCTTTTTTTTTTTACAACCGGCGAAAATTTCTGCGCTAGGGGTTCTAGAATGATATGCTGAATTCATGATTACAATTTGCGCACTGGATAAAAACTTACCCTGTATTGCTAAATACTCTATTACAACTTCTTGTATCTGCCTCTCATCCTTATTCACCAAATAATCTAGGCTAGAAGAGGGTAACTTATCATTGCCAGGTAAATATTTTTCAATGTAAAAATTTATGCATTTATATTTCCAGCAGGCCTTGACAAAACACATTTCTGTTAGCGTTCACGGCAAACGCTACGCCATAATGTATGGGAATGATATTACCTGCGGAAAGGTTACGTCGTGTCCTTTCCGCAGGTAAATGTCATTCCCATAGATTTTAGCGTAGCGTTTGGCGTGAACGCTAACAGAAATGTGTTTTGTCTAGGCCTGCAGAGATGTTAGTGAAAGTACCTAATGTCGTATAATTTCTCATGTCACTACTTATAACAGATACCTAGTTACTATGACTGTTAAAATGCACATCATTAGATATTGCAACTTTTCTCTCCCTTTAAATATTTTCTAATGACTTTTCACGCGAAACCACCACAACTCGTATATTATAAAGACATGTTCTTCCATGTTCCCCTCCACACCACGTTGTGCTCCTTATGTTCTAAGTCGATTACTGAAAAATGCGTGCACTGACAGGACAGGGCCTAGAGACAAGATACATTTCTGTTAGCGTTCACGCCAAACGCTACCAAAAATGTGTTTTGTCTAGGCCTGCTGGTCCACTCAATCTTAGTGGCTTTTTTTCTCAAAATACCATAACCAGACACCAATCCACATGGTCTACACATGATCTGAACAAGATTATGTCTGGACTTTAAAATTGACTCTTACCTCTGACTTTGTTTCGGCCTTTTTTGTCAGAGTATCTAGTCAGATAAGAAACACCGACCTCATCTCGTTTAAAAAAATATGATTCATGTGTAATAGTGTTTGTACAGAGGCCAGCACATCAAGCTACCCCAGTCTGTCAAATTTCTTTGATAGTTTTTCAACTTTATTACAAACGAATAAGGTTTATGTTCAATTGGGAAAATTTGACAGTTTGGGATAGCTTGACCTGCTGGCGACTGTACAAGCCTACATAAAGAAGTAAAATCGTTTAGATTTCATTTACACCGATACGAAAAATTTCAGTATTAAAGAGACTGACACTATCTCCTCTTTCTCAAATTGTTTTGCCATATTCATCAACACATGCCTTCTAGGGGCGCGGGTTGTTCGAAAGAGAAACCACCGCCTCTGGCACACAGGCTACTGGGGAACACGGGTGGGTTTTAGTCAGTAAAAGTCTGACACGCCCTCCTGCTCCACCCAGAGCGGGAGAAGTTATTTGATGATTTCCCACCCTCAAAAAACAAAATCCTGTCGCAGTCCACAGCTGAACATAAAAAGAAACGAAAAAAGGAATCTGGGCACAGGTCTCAACAACACCCGGTCCTCGCCTTCCGCTTCCACTCTGTCCCAGCCGCCATATCAAGATCTTAGTAGGTACTGCAAGTGCGTACCTACAAGGTTAATAGGCACACTGCTTTGAAATAGCTTATCATTAAGAATGATGGTTATCTTGCTACGGACCATGAGCATCTTGCACATCACTTCCCTTGCTGCAGTAAAAGGCTCGGAAATTATCTAGGTAAATCAGAAAAATGTGTAATTAGTAATAACCTATCTACTCTTGTATGTACAATCACGAACTCACGAGATTTAAATACCTTATATAGTTATCTACCTACATTTACGCAAGATTTACTTAAGAGTGATTTTCTCCTAGAGTATTGATAGATAATAATATTGTATGGTGTGTTACGAGCGTAGAATTTACGAAACTATACTTTTGCAGAAATTTTGTAAAAGTTGTATAATCGTCATTTCTAGAGAAAATTCGTTATAAATTTTGATAGTTATGGTATGCTCTATAAGGCCATTCTACCCGGCGCACTAGCCGCACTGCAGAATAATCGTGAGAGCTCGTATGACACGGCAAACAACTGGTTGTATGCTGGTATTTATGGCAACGGCACCGTGCCGTAGTGCAGCTGTGTATGGGAATCTACTCTTTCAGCCCTAAGTCCGTAGTTTCGGCCGAAGTTACGGACGATTCTTACCCCATATCGCCTACGGACATAAGATTTAGTACCTATAGCATATGTTCCTATTATCGATATTAAATTGTATCTACAGGATAAGTTTTAATCCAGTGCGCAAATTTTAACCATGAATTCAGCATATAATTCTAGAGCCCCTAGCGCAGAAATTTTTCGCCGGTTATAGAATGATATGCTGAATTCATGGTTAAAATTTGCGCACTGGATAAAAACTTCTCCTGTACCTATATTTTACATCAATGACGACCACATTTTATGTCCACGCAATCACTCCAAGGTTGCATGGAAGAGATGGCTGAAAGCGTTAAAGCCGCTTATTGCATGTTTTAGTGTTAAATGTTTTCTTTTTGTTATGTATTTTCTGGTGTAAATTTCATTTCCATATTTAAAAAATTAATACAAATTCAATCTATAACTTACCTACTCTCTGCAACGTCTAGTTTTAACCATAACTTCGACAAACTGATGGTTTTGGGAATTAATTTTTACGACGTTTTACAAAATCTTGGCAAAGTTTTTTTTTATTATATCGCCGTGGCCGCGCCATTGAAACGCACACTTTGTCTCTACTCCGGTAAGTTTCACTCGTTTGAAAAAGTTAAATAATCGTGTGTAGGGTTCAGTCCGTAGTTTTGAACAACTTTCAGAGTTGCCAGTATCTTCGTTGACGAACTTAGAGAGTTTCCTTCCTGTTAACAAACTTCTATTGTGATCCATATAACACTGACGACCATGCCTAGACACGACGAATCAACCGTAGTTTTTCACGTGTGCTTGCTACACATCAAACTATACATTTCCAGTTTACGCTGATCTCGCACGGTACGGAAATCTTATACAATGCGAGATCAGCTTATACTGGAAATGTTTAGCTTGATATATAGCCGTGTGTACAACGGGTCATACTGCACATACTCAGATTCATATCATGCATCTCGCATGCATTTAAAATGCATGAATGACAGAACGAGATTATCTACCAAGTCCAATTAAGTTAATAAGGGACCATTTGTGTAGGCATTTGCTGATACTTACAGCTGATAGACATAAATTAATAATTGTGAATCAGTAATGTTGCTTTGTTTCTGTATACACAATGTTTGTTATGTTATCATCAACACACGTGCACGAACGATCTTTGTTCAAAATATATAGTTATTAAGGCGACGATAGCTGACAGCTACCTACAGCGATGCACTGCCGCCCGTCGCTCGCAAGAGACTCCGCCTGAACGCGCATCAAGTTTTTCGAAAAACGACCCATGATGATATAACAAACACATATAAAAGAAAAACCGTATACTAAATTTTGGGTGATTAAATTGTCTTTTAGATAGTGAAAGTTTCACGGAAATACACCCGATAGTTTTTGCGTGATTATCGTTTTTATGTCCGCGATAGACATTACTTTACCAATTAATTACATTATGTTATAAAAATATTATTTAAAATATTCACATATCAAATGATGAAGAAAATTGTCTAGTTTCACATATATTTTTTTCAAATACATAAGACAAGCCGTTTAGGCGTGATCTTCAATAAAAAGTCCTTAAAAGTCGGCTGTCTGCGCCTTAAAAACCGATTATTAGCTATTTCAATTACCTACCTACATCTTAGTTTTGTGAAATAACTAACATATATAGAAACTGTATTGTCTGATATCTGCAAAAACCGTACTTTAGTACGATTTAGAATAATTTAAAAAAAAATTATTAAATGTCCAGTCGTTTTCTTTAAACCACGCACTATAAACACCATAAGTATTGCAAATGGTCGCGTTCAATGTTTACAGGTTAAAAATGCCGTCAATATTGTGTTTTTATACACTTTTAACAAATAGGTATGATTGCATAATTAATATTTCATACAAAAAAAGGTAACCCGTAGCCTGCTGCATGTAAAAAAAAAACAATAATTATCAAGGGTAGGTAAATGTTTGTTTCTTGATAATGTTGCTTCCTTACCTACCTAATAAAAAGCCACAAATTGAAAAAAAGATCACAATTTTATCATTAAACTATGGGAAATAAAAACATTTCTGAATCTGTAGGTAGGTACAAGTCGAAAATGACAAACTTCCATACAAACTTTCATCTTCTATTTAGATAACTACTTTAGTTGATGAAGTTTCAAAAATCCTTCTTTTTCGTTTCGAAAGGAACTCATAAGCGAAATTCATGCCTCTAGACCCAGCGGTTAAGGCTGTCCATTGCGCGTTGTATGTCTGTATGTGTGTGGATGTTTGTTACACAATAATGCAAAAACGGCTGAATGGATTTGAATGTTTGTCACACAAGTTGAATATCGGATAGTCGGATACACAAACGATACCTTTTTATCACGGTAGTAGTATTTCCCATCGGTATAATGAACAACTTCCATACAAATGTTTATCTCCCATTTAACTTTTTGGGGACGAATTTCCTCAGATCCTACCTTCCTTCCTCATATATTATGGAACATTTTTGCAATATTAACCGATCGAAGTGGTGGAGCTTGGGGGAGGCCTATGTCCAGCAGTGGACGTCTTTCGGCTGAAATGATGATGATGATGATGACATGCTCATAGACGCAGCGGCATAGGCTATGCGTTGCCTATCCATGAAAGAAGTATTTCAGTTTTCCCATCTAACTAATTAATTAAAATCTTAAATTATTAATTGCAAAGATAACCTTCAGCGATGACTAATGTAAAAATCAACGATGAATTGAATAAGTTCATTCACACCTGTAAGTTTTCCTAGCAACTGAAACGATTAGGTACACCTATCATTATTGCATATATCCATGTTATCTAAAGAACGTCTGTAACAATTATTATCTTCAGTGCTACTATCTCACACCTGTAATTAGTATCACAGGTATAAATATCTACATAATTAGATAAACCATTTAGAACATTTTTTACTCAATACTAGTGCTGAATTTCGGTTTTACCCATACAAATTGTAACAACCCATTTTACCCCTGCCTGTGAGGCAACTGTCCCATCGACGATTAATGAAAAGCGAGTCGAGCTAGTAACTAAAAATGACTTAGCGAGTGTGCTACGGTGACTAACGATTACTCGGTGCGCGTCATGTAAAAAGAACGCCGGAAGAAAGTGGAAGGGGTGTGTTTGCGTATGGGTACACTCGCGCAAAAAAGTACTAGGTTTAATATTTTATTTTTGAACTAGCCTTTCGTTAGTCGCTTCGTTTATTGGTAGGTATATTGAACAACCCACCTCATACCACCAACCAAATAAACCGATAAATCGTCAAGTGCGCAGCTTGATCACCAGCGTTCTTTTTACATGACGCGACCAAGTGAGTCTCTCATCGAGAGTTGTGCCCGCCAAGCAAGCGTCGCTGAGCAAGTACTCTCTTTGATAGCTCTTGTCACTGCGACAAGCGCGTTCTTGGCAGTGTGAACAGTCAGAAAAAATTAACGATTATTTTATTCACACCTCTTTTACTTACACGGGACCCACAATCTTGTGTGCGTTTCTACTTTGGCGTTGGGATAGCCTGAGATCTTTTTTTTTTGTCTAATAGTCTATATGTTTCCTATCGATACATGATATTTACTTATTTCAGTAAATTCGTTGGATAAAACACTTTCACACATCAAAAACAAATTACATATGTTTTAAAACTAAGTAGATGAAGTTGGTCCAACTACTCTGAGAACAAAGACAAAAATAAACTCAGAGGTAAGTTTCTGTTGTTACTTATGTAGCTAAGCTATCTTTATTCATGAGAATTGGTTCTGACAGCTGCGAAAAAGTTACAAGTCATAAGTCATAAGTAATTTGTTTCATAACATTATACGAGTAGGTTAAAAATAACATTATACAATTGCAATTAAAATACATTTACATTAATACTTATTAATGTAAATGTATTTTAATTGCAATTGTATAATAATGTAATACTTATTAATGTAAATGTATTTTAATTGCAATTGTATAATGTTATTAGGTACTTACCTAGTATAGACACTGCGTCGATGGTGACTACAGGCAGACAGGCGAGTAGTGATTGTTACTATGAAGTCTTCATAGAAATCGTTGTACTGTTCTACTAGATTCAAATCGTGCTGTTGCGTTGCATCTGTCTGCAGGAACCTTTATCGGTACGAATACCGACACTGATGTAAACTAGTAATTAATATCAGTACCTACGACTAATCGTAAGGAAATACAAACCTTGAGGTCGAGCATCCGCCGTGGGTAGTTCGTCGCTACATTATATATTGTTATTTACACATATCTACATACCATCTACTAGTAAAGATGTACATATTTACTTGGTAATCAATACCTTTATTTAATTAATTAATGTGTACACCTACTACTTAAATAAAGGTATGTAAATATAATCATGTCACTGCGCATCGGTCGCTGACTCGCTGCTAAGGAGTTGCCCATAGGTACGCAAGAATAGAGACCAAAGAGCGATACCATGACCACCTTATTTTCATTTCTTGATTCTCCCTCTTCCACACTTTCAGTATATTTGCGCCAACTGTCATAGAAAACCACGCTCATCACACAATTGTCTTCTTCAATATCCCACTCACCGCACAGACTTCATTCACTTTTCCATCTTCGTTCAGTCTATCTCTCTGTGGAATGCGCTCTCTTTGGAAATCTTTTTTTTAGGGTTCCGTACCTCTAAAGGAAAAAACGGAACCCTTATAAGATCACTTTGTTGTCCGTCCGTCCGTCCGTCCGTCCGTCGGTCTGTCAAGACCGTTTTTCTCAGGAACGCGTGGAGGTATCAAACTGAAATTTCTATATGATACTTAGTTCTACTGTCCCTGGAACCTGTAGAAAAATCAACCTTCTAAGTCAACGCAATCAAAAGATACAGCCATTTAGGCCGCAAAATTCCGCAAATTTTCGAAACTCGCACGGGAATCAAAACCTACAGGGTACTTCCCGTGAACTTAGAATCTTGAAATTTTGTACGAAGTCACGTCTTATAGTACAGATATAGGAAAAATTACGAAAACCTAAAATTTTTAGTTTCGCCATATAAAAAAAAAATTTTTGACAATTTTGAACTTTTACTTATATACCCACAGGTTTGTACGGAACCCTCGGTGCGCGAGTCCAACTCGCACTTGACCGGTTTTTTGATTTTTCCTATAATTTCTTAACTCTTAGTTAATGAACTGGTATCCAAATAAAGTAACAATGCTCTTCCCGTTGATGTTGACGTCATCTCTGACGAAGTAAATTCGGGCATGTACAGAGGCCAGCACATCAAGCTACCCCAATCTGTCAAATTTCTTTGATCGTTTTTCAACTTTATTACAAAGGAATAAGGTTTATCTTCAATTGGGAAAATTTGACAGTTTGGGATAGCTTGACCTGCTGGCGACTGTACAAACTAACTTTCTTGAACAATCAGTATGATGATGATTTTTGAGATTTATTTATACATGTAGGATGTAGAAATGCTCTTCTAATGATAAAACATGATTATTTCATTACATAATTATTTAGAAACAGCCAGACAGATCGATAACAGATAATTCTACCTAATTATTTACTATGTAACGTTATCAAAATGACTCGTTTTATCGATTTGTGAGATTTATCATCACGTATTTATATTGCACAAAGACTCATTATTACATCTAATTAGCTGATGTTAATATGCAAGACATATAAATATTCCACCGATGATGAAATTTTTCATCATCATTTCAGCCGATAGACGTCCAATTCTGAACACAGGCCGCTCCCTAGCTCCGTCACTTCGAACGGTTCTATGACCTATGTTTCCCGCATCCAGCGGATTCCTGCGGCCTTCAGAAGGTCATCCAGTCAAGCTTGTGGGAGGCCTTCCAACTGTAAGGTCTTGACTTGAGACTTCTTTTACTACCGTATAACATGGAAAATTCTAAATTTAAATTCATTGTTTTTGACCTAAATGGAGATCAGAATAATGGGATATTTACGTAAACTTTTATTCGTTTTTTTTCGGTTCGCCAATTGGTTTGAAAATCATTTTAATTAAGACACGAAACGCTTGCAACGAAACGCACGTGTATATACTTTCTTCTAAGAGAAAGTTTTCGATAGTCGATATCAAACACCAGTTGAACTTTGAGCACGCCAACGCTCGGTAGTTCGTATAACTCCTACCAAACGATACGCGTGTAGTGTAGTATCTTTTATTTGATAGTGCACTATCTAAAACTAACGTTAGCGTAGCTCAGTATGTTATCGTATGCACGTAGGGTAACATTATAAAATGATAGGGTCAATTATTGCTGTATACATTTCGTGTTTCAATGCAACTGTTAACTTTTTCACCCGACTCGTGTTGATTCTGCTGACGGCGTGTGTGTATCATGCCTTCGTTTTGGCTGAAGTATTTTTGAATAGTTATAATTTAGTGTATCCGCCGTATTTAGCCAAGCCTTTGACTAATGTTTTGAGTGTTGTTTCCGATGTAGTGAGTTATTTCATAAGGATTTCTGTTATACAGGTAAGTTACGCGTAGCGTGACCTAAATGACATTTAATTTGTTTTAACAAGTTTGGTGCATGCAAACGCATTTCCACATTCAAGTGCATAGTTTGGCTGCTTTTTTTTTTTTTTTGCCCCTCACGTGCGCCGCCTCCCTCTTCGCGAGCATTACTGCTTCGCTGAAGGAGGTGACGGCTACCCATGCCCTCTCGCTCCGTACCATGGCCTGGACCAGGGCCGGACGCGAGAGATCGCCGATAGTTTGGCTGTTCAGTTTATGTTATGGTTTCACTAATAGCTGAGTGTAAGCTAAATAAAACAAGAGATGTAATGACAACAGCTGAAAGCAATTCTCGTAATTAAAAACGTTCAGCATCTAGTCGCAGTCTCATCTCGGCGACAATCAAATGTTAAAAACTTGTAAACAATATGGGAACTGGTATTCTTGACACATTGAGACTGAGATCAGACTGTAAACGATCTTAAAATTATGAGCATTGCCCCTCTTATTACTTCCCGTAGTAAAAAACTGTCTAAATCTAGTTGCAATCTCATCTCAGCGCCAGTAAATATCAGAAACTTGTTTTATGTGTAGGGAAATTGTACGCAAACTACACGTTTTGACGTGGCAGCCCGTTTTACCTAGGGAAATTGAGAGGGAAAAGGGTTATTTTTGACAGATTGAGACTGCGTTCAGCCTATAAACGTTCTTAAAATTACCCGAATTACCCCTCATATTCGCAGCTTTGTTCATTATAAGGCATTAATTACTGAAAGAATACTTAAAAAGCTTGTTATGTCGCCGCTTTTGGCTGACGGAAATTCAAACTCATGTAAGCTAATTGAAAGTCTAGCAAAAATGAATTAATTAACTGTGAATGACGTTGTGAATGGGCAGCAGCCTGAAACAGCAGCGTTCTCTATGCATTTTACACCATATTGCGATCGCCAACCCGCCTGCCAAGCGTGGCGATTATGGCAAAACCCCCTTTTGGAGAAGGCTTATGTCCATCAGCTTATGCTAGGCTATGTCTTTCGGTTGTAATGATGACGTTCAGAATATAATTACTACGGGAGTAGTTCAATGTAGCCAGTTAGTAATTTAGCCAGTGGAGTCCTTTTTGAGGGCAATCCGCCTAAGTATTTTTAATACATCGGTATTAATTTAAGCACGATACTTAATTATACTTTCTAAATTGCCGGTTTGTTTACAAACACGATCTGGATGCACGGTAGAGTATAGAGCATTGACAAGTTCGAATCCGGTCTCTTAGACAGAGGTTGGAGCTTGGAGGGATTGGTGCTGAAAACATTTTCATCCATGACGGACTGAAAACGAAACGCCACTGAAGATATTAAGAGGCCGTATATAAATTTTGTCGATTTCGCTGGTTTACTTGATTGTACAGCCAGCACATCAAGCTACCCCAAACTGTCATATTTTCCCAATTGAATATAAACCAATTTATTCAAAGTTGCAAGTTTACAAATATCTAGGGGTTACATTTTACTTATTTATATGCTATGGCGGGTTTCAAGTGGTCCTGTGTACAAAATATGCGCATAGCAAAAGAGAGCAAGCAAGTAAAATAAAACAAAAATAAACCAAGTGAAAATGACCTTCACCTCTTTACGTGGAATCAGCATTTAGAGAAAGAACTGCCGTGAACTCCCGCGCAGTGTGGCCTACACTGCGCGGGAGTTCACGGCTGTTGCTATATAGATATTGGTGCCGATTCTGTTGTCACAAAATTCTCTAAACTAGACTAAAAATCACCAAAATTTTGTTTATTCCTGTCAAACGACGATTTCCTATTCTGAAATTGACTAAAGTGACACAACTTAACTATATTTTAGTTTGACAGCACTAAGATTGCACTGAATTATTAGTTTAGTGAAAATGGTAATTTTGCTATTCTGTTGTTGTCAATTTCATTATTCTATTCAACCTAAAATTTTGGTTGTCTAGCTAAATCTGACTATTTTTAATCGCGATTAAATAGGTGTGGAATAAAATTAGTTGTCAAGAACTAAAATTCACACCGACACCTCGACTTCTGGTGCAAAAATAGTACTGTATTTTTTTTCTTTTCTTTTGCTTATATCTCGAAAATGGTGTCCTATCGCAAAAATAATGAAAATTTCGACCCCCTTTATAAGACCCCAAACACCTCTAAAACTCAACATGTGGATAATAATTTTTCATATATTCCATTAAAAAAGTGAAAATTCTATATAAGTAAATCACATCGAGGCTGCCGACCCCGGCGCGCTGCTGGCTCCAAAAAAAACACGGGGTAGGGCAAACAAGTACCACGTTGCGAAGCCAAAACATACTCGTGCGAGTCGCGATTGTCAAATTCGATTTTAGTTGTGTCAAAATAGTTTTTAAATTTAGAGATATTTTTTTGCAGAATAGCGTTTAGATTCTCATAGTAAAAAGTAAGGAATTTTAGTTATAGTTTAGTTCGTTTAGTTCGGTGTACAACAGAATCGGCACCTATTATAAGCTTATATTATATAATTGTACAAAATACAGTTGGCTTTAGGTTTTCAACTAGCTTTTGCCAGCAACTTCGTCCGCGTGATGTTTTTTACTTCCCCGATCCACCCGGTCGTAGTCCATTGCTGCCCGCGCTATTGCTGCCTTTAAGTTTAGCATTTCTCTTTGATTTTTTTAAGATCCCTAGTCTTCCTCGTGAATTGGGCTATCAAATGCAAAAATACTTTTTCAAATACGAGTGGTAGTGTCAGAAATCGGCGCGTTCAGACAAACAAATTCTTCAGTTTTATTATTAGTTTAGATATGCCGATAGGTGTCTATGTTCTATCTATGTTCTATGTTATGGGGTTTGGTTTCCGCACTTAGTCCTTCAAGTGGACCATTGTGCGTGAGCCATGGCGGCCTTTTGGTACTATTCCAGCCAGCCCACCTCCCTCCAGAAGTTGGGTATGACTCCTGGTTTGTTCAGAATATCCGTGTAACATTTGGGTGCCCCGAGGGTTTCTGTTCTAATCTGTGCTACGCCTGTGCATACGAAAAGCACATGCGCAACGGTTTCCTCAGCCTCCATGCAGGCCCTGCACAAGGGGCTGTCCGTTATGCCTATTGTGTGGAAGTGTTTGTTCAGCGAGCAGTGTCCTGTGATGGTTCCAGTCACCAGACGCAGATCTATTCTGTCCAGGCGTAACAGACGTGTGGTCAGCCTGCCATCCAGGGATGGCATTGCTTCCCTAGACTGCCTGCAGCCTGGTGTCAGGGTCCACCAGCTCTCGGCTTGTTTGTGGGTGTATTCCTGGAGCCACCTGCGTAGTTGGTTGAAGGGTATGGGCACAATGGGCTCGGGACCATAAACTGACACGCTGGATGTCCTTCTGGCCAGTTCGTCTGCGGCGTCGTTGCTCAGTGACCCACTGTGTCCTTTTATCCATTGCAGTGTCACAGTGTTGCGGTTGGCAACTGTTACTCTTTCTAGTGCATTGTGACATTCTAGTGTTAAGCTCGATGTGATGTATTTTTTCCGTAGGGATTGAAGAACTGAAGCGCTATCGGAGAGTATACGTATGTGTGCATCCGTAACCCTCCTGGCTTCTATGGCATACGCCGCTTGTATAATGCCCACAGATTCCGCTTGGTATACGGAGTTGAACATTCCCAGCGGGCTGGATATGTTTATGTTAAGGTCTTGTGAGAAAACTCCGACTCCGGTTCCAGTTGATCTTTGATCCGTCAGTGTAGACTCTAAGCTCATCCGGGCCTGAGTAATCGGTCTGTTCTCCTGTGAGTACTACGTTGTAGTGTCTCTGAAAGTAATGCAATTTCGGGGTTTTATCACAGGGTGATGCCATCATCGGTTATAGGTGGCCGATAGGTGTCTCCTACGTATCAGTGTTCATATAAAAGATTACTTGTAATCCCTGGTAGCCTGTTGCCACCAGGCTTGGCAAAAATTGATAATCGTGGCTGTATTTTCAGAAGGGAGAAGCAGTCGTGTTATTTTACCTACACTCACATTTCGACAGCTATTATACACCGTAACATTTTAGTCGTCTTACAAAGATTGTCCACTCAATGTATTCGACATACAATACCTCTCGGCGCGATTAAAAGCTTGTTACCATTAATTAAGATAATAGGTACAAAGATATAAATAATGCTTTAGAAATGTGAAACACCCTGTAAATAATGTTTACGTATCAAAGGGTAGAAAATACCTATATCATTACATTACATCACTCATTCCATCACCTTAACAGGGTGTTTCAAACTACGTCATGCGTTTTAGTGTTTTTTTTTTTTTTAATTATTCATAAAAGTAAAAAAACAAATAAATATATAATTTAAATGTATTGTAGTCATTGGATACATGAAGTGGGCTGCCGTTGTAAGATGACTAAAATGTCACGGTGTATATATTTAAGTTTCAATGTACGTATTAGGGGCAAAGTCTACTGCCAGACTAAATATCCGATTCCTGGCCGCTGTTTAAAAATCCCGGATGGAAATCCCAAGAACACTGCCTGGCCCGAAAATCTTACCCAGGATCCACGCTCATTAGTCGCGCTTGTGGCTACTAGACCAAAGAGGCAGTACACAGTAATGGGCTGTCTAATGCTGGTTTTATACAGGTATCGCATGGCGAAAATCGATTGTCTAAATGGCAATTGGGATAGGCCAGAGGTGACTAAAATCGCTAATTCCAAAGCAGAGTAGGTTTCGACTTTTGTCGTGCGGCGGGTGTTAAATCGACCGTGAAAATGTCATGGTGGATTAACACTAGGCCGATTTCTTAGTGGCTTGTGAGGCAATTTTGTAAGAGACCTCGCCTCACAATCCGAATCTCCATCTTATGCAGGTCGATAAAATTTACTAGTACATTCTGCATCAAAATGTTGACTTTCATGCGGCGGGTGATCTAAAAAGGCAAAACCTACTATAGAGCCTGCGATTTTATTCACTTGCGGCCGCCATCATGCAGTTACATCTGTGTTTAGCCCGCATTAATAATACCCACGATAAAACCTATTCTAAACATAAATTTCTTTTGTTTCCAGACAATCATGATGAACGCGTTCATGCGAAGATTCCTCCGGTTCCTTGTATCACTGCTGGCCATCATAGTCCTGCCTGTGACCTACCTGCTGAACATCAGGAGGAACAAGAAATGTCCGCCACCCATGAACCCCTTACTGTTCAAGTCCGCTACATCGTTAGCTGCGATGATAAGGACTAGACAGGTAAATTAAAGTTATTTTTGTGTTGTTAATTTGGTTAGTAAACGGCTATAATGGATGATGAATCTTAATGGAAACTAGTTTACTACCAATAATCCAAGTACATAAATTGGCAATGATGCTGTATCAAGCTATTTGGTGCGCCCTCACAGCCCTAGCCTCCGCAGGAGACGCCCTTGGCGTCGGGAATTCCAGGCTGATTCCCGGCCACCGTAGGCACGGGCTTGCGGATGGGGAGTAATGGGTAGCTCGCTGTCAGGTAAGAACTGGTGGGGTCCGCAAGGGCGATGTCTGCCACGGGTGCGGATTGTTCGAAAAAGATACCGCGGCCCCTGACACACAGGCAACTGAGGAAACACGGGTGGATTTGAATGTGATGAGCGCAAACGTGACGCTAACGCCACGTCAAAGCAAGGTTGTTTTCAATACAAACTTAGCCCAGTAGCTACGCGACGTAGCACAGACACTACGCGACGTAGCACAGACACTACGCGACGTAGCGCTCGACTACGCAACGCAGAACAGTGACTACGCGCCAAGTTTTAGGAGCTCCACATTTTTAGTTTTTCTATGAAAATTCAGTAATATTTTAAGCGCATTTTAATTAGTCAGTCAGCGGCTAATGATGGAGCTGTATATTAATCTTAAATTGGAATATAATAATGGTTATTTTATTAGTAGGTACAATTTATTACAAATGCATTTACTTACTCAATGGTTTTGCTGCAAATGACAACAAGAGAATGATAGTAAATAAGCAATAGGTACCATACGTAATTACCCCCTTGGGGTCTCCTAAGTCCAGCAGTAGACATTTTTCGGCTGAAATGATGATGATGAACATACTAAATAATAATTTTGTTAAAATTAACCTCACAGGACCGATAGGCACCATTGTTCTCAAGCACCGCTTTTGACATTTACCCCCTTATTTATAAGCATTACAAAGTAATGATTAGCGACTGTCCATAAATTTTTGACGTATAAATATTTCTTAACTTTATGCAACGTGGGGTTTGTATTAAAATAAACATACCAATCATTATCCTGTCATGAAATTGTAGTAAATTGCAGTGTATATCTAAAAAAATTAAATACAAACCAGTAAAGTAGGTAGAGAGCTATGAATAAATTAAAATTAAACAGACACTTCGAAATAACTTCCAAATGCAATAAATCACAGGAAACTTTAAATGTCACATTTAAAAGCTCAATAAAATTATTTCGACAAAAAGGAAAACCTTTAAAAGAAAGGTATATAACCTTGGAGCGAAAAGGTCAATTTGACCTTTAGAGTAACCATGACCCTCTCATCTTACTGCTTTAAGGTGGATCTTGTCGACATTTTTTCCATACAAACTTCGGGAGTATATTACTCCACTGTTCGACAATTTACATCAAAAATTAAACATGGTATGGTTTTTCTCATTATTAATATTGTCTGTACGGAAACAGAATACTAAAATAATAAAAAGCCATTAAAATGTAATGAGCCAACGAAGATTTTTTTTTGTTGCTAATTTGACCTAACTTTGGGCCTGTTTAAGTAATAAAATAAGTATGATATCTCCAAAACCAAATCGGTACCAACAAAGTTCAAATATTTAAAAGTTCAATAAACTTTATTGACATTGATTTATGCAGTGGCTTTTTCATAAAACCCGATCTTCCGAAGAACTTTTCTAAATTTTTTACGCGCCTGTTTTACTATAACTGATCCTGCATCTCACTCAATAATGAGGTGCGTGTAGACTAGCGTCTAACTGCTCATCACAGGTACTACCTCTGTCGGACACGAAGCCTGGTGAAACAGCGTGCTTTTTAGCCAGGCTCACCAGTGAGTTCGAGCCGTCGACTAGATTCCCCTTGAGGTGAAACAAGTTCACATTTTTTCCATACAAACTTCGGGAGGGTTTTACAATGACTGGCTGTTTGACAATGTATATTAAAACTTTAACATGGTATGGTTTTGTCTCATTATTAATATTGTCTGTAAGGAAACAGAATACTAAAATAAAAAGCCATTAAAAAGTTATGAGCCAACAAATATTCTCTTTTCTTGAGAATATAACGTAACTTTGGACATGTTTAAGTAATAATAGAAGTGTAAAATCTCCAAAACTAAGTCAATACCGACAAAGCTCAATTATCGAAAAGTTCAATAAACTTAATTGGTAATTGATTTCTGCAGTGGTTTTTTGAGAAAACCCGATCTTCCGAAGGAACATCTTAATTTTTTACGCGCCTGTTTTACTATAAGTGATCCTGCAGCCCACTCAATAATGTTGTGCGTGTAGACTATCGTCTAACTGCTCATCACGGTTACTACCTCTGTCGGACTCGAAGCCTGGTGAGACAGCGTGCTTTTTAGCCACGCCCACCAGTGAGTTCGAGCCCGCGACTAGATTCCCCTTAAGCGGCCATCGTTGACTTGTTACTTACTATGTAAGTACTTGCAAGCAGGTTGCACCGCTTTCCGCATTCCTGTGTCGTGGTACGTCTTATAGTTGAATTTATGATGATTTGATTAAGAGAAGGTAGGTGTAATTTAATTGCTACATTTATTAAATTTAAAAGAACAGCTTATATTTCAAACTTTTGAAATATTTAGCCCGTGTAAAAAAAAATCGTTTATCTTAAAAATAAAAATCTATTGCCAATCGTTAATCGGTTAACTACCTGGCCGGTTCCATATTTTTTTTTATAGACAGTGTTTAATTTATGAACATTTCCTAAAGCAAGAAAAGTGGGTTGTAACTTGCCCCTATTTACTTGTCACACTATACTGCGAACACCAATTAATAGATTTAACCGTGGTATACTATTATTTAGTGATCCACCTTTTTAACTGGTACCTTGCTAGGTGTTTTTACAATGCGATATATTCGTTCGATGAAATTTTTTTTCGAGGGTTGAATGGGAAGTGATCAAATAACTTTTCCGTTCTGGGTGGAGCGGGAGGACGTGTCAGACTTTTTCTGACTAAAACCTACCCGTGTTCCTACAGTTGCCTGTATGCCAGGGCCCACGGTATATCTTTCGAACAACCCGCACCAGTTCTTACCTGACAGCGAGCTATCCATTACTCCCCATCCGCAAGCCCGTGCCTACGGTGGCCGGGAATCAGCCTGGGATTCCCGACACCCAGGGCGTCTCCTGCGGCGGCTAGGGCCGTGAGGGTACATATACTGCCTCTCCCTCACGTGCGCCGCCTCCCTCTTCGCAAGCATCACTGCTTCGCAGAAGGAGGTGTCGGTTACCCATGCACTCTCGCTCCGTACCATGGCCTGGACCAGGGCCGGACGCAAGAGATCGCCGCCACCGATTGCCCACACAAGGACACGGCGGTGCTCCACCCAAGCCAGGCAGACCTCCACCGTATGCTCCACCGTGTCCTCAGGGCGGTCTACGTAGTGGAAACACTTGGGCGTTTCCTCCCGCCTTATCCCAATCAGGAACCTCCCGAAACGACCGCGTCCGGTGAGGACCTGCGTCAGTTATGCCCCGGCGTTATGCCTCCTCGCGCCACTTCCATGTGCCTCACCGGAAACCTTGCAGTATCATTCAGATGGCCATGACCCTATGGGACATGTTCAACCGGCGGGCTGGTCGGCGTCTCGATGAAGGCGCCCACATCGTACCCCGTATGGGTCCATGGACCACACGACCCGCGTAGAGCCTCCGCAGGAGGCGTTTGGACATGATATTCATGGGTAACATAGGTAGCTTCTGCCCGCGACTTCGTCTGCGTCAAATTTCACACCCCGCCGACCCACCGCATCGTATTGTAATTATCGCATAGCCCACCCGCGCTATTGCTTCGTTTTCGCCAATCGTTCTTTCTGTCTTTTTTCATTTTGCTCGACCCCTTAGGGTCAATGATGTGTTTGACCTCTCTTCAGAATTGGGCTATAAGAATTTCCCAAATCAAATGGGTAGTCCCAGAGATAATCGCGTTCAAAGAAACAAAAGACTCTTGTATCTGATTATCTATTTGTAAAGATCAAGGAAGATTTCACTCATACATCAACAGGGAAAAAACTATTACAAAACATGTTTATTTATCTTTCAGATCACGTCAGAGCAAGTTGTAGAAGCGTATATAGAGAGATGCAAGGAAGCAAATCCATACCTGAACGCTATAGTCGAGCCAAGATACGATGCCGCGCTCAGAGAAGCTAGGGGCATCGACAAGATGATTGCGTCGACTGATAGGAGGCCTGAAGATCTGGAGAAAGAGTATCCGTTGTTAGGCGTACCTATGACTGTGAAGGAGAGCATTGCCGTTGAAGGTAAGGGAACCGTTTTTTTTCTGTAATTAGGCTTGTACAAACACTTTAACACTTCAATGATATTGAAAAAAATTAGATGATGTCGGCGTTTCTTATCTGACTTCTCTAAGAAGACAGGCCAATACAAATTCAGAAGTCATACTCTCTTTTAAAATCCAGACAGAATCTTGGTCAGATCATGTGAAGACCATGTTGATTAGTGTCTGAAATGGTCTTTTGAAGAAAAAGGATCTAATTTATACGCAGTATGCACAAATTATTCTTTAGAATCCTATATTTATACAAGCATCCCAACTGTTCACTCTTTTTTTTTTTTGGATGGGAAATCATCAAATGACTTCTCCTGCTGAGTAGAGCAGGAGGGCGTGTCAGACTTTTACTGACTAAAACCCACCCGTGTTCCCTCAGTAGCCCGTTTGCCAGGGGCTGTGGTATCTCTTTCGAACAAACCCGCATCCCTGGCAGGCATCGGCCCTTGCGGACCCCACCGGTGGTTGCTGACATCTTTGACGGCGCGCGTGTGGACCGTCCCGTTTACCACTTTTCGGCCGCAGAGGATAGGGAGAGCGGCTGACGCTATACCGACACTCCTCTTCCCCTGCGGCCCCACCGCGTCCGCCATCAAACGGTGGCGGCCCCGTCCAAGCCACGGAAGGGAAGAGCGCTGCTCAGAAGCACCGGCACTCCTCCTCTACCGCAGCCCGTAACCCTCAGCCGCGATGCCTCCCATTCGATATCGTGGCCCACCTCAGTTGCGGTGCACCTCACCGCAACCTACTTTTTGGCCGCTACGTCAATGGCTTGAAGGCAAAAGCCCTGACGAGCGGCCCGACCTTTGGGTTCCTCTTGGCTTCCCCGTGGCCGGAATCCACGGTTACTGAGCCCCCCAGCAACGACAATGCGGGAACCCACTCGGGGGGAACTGTTCACCCTCAAAGTTCAACAAAATTCGGTACCAGAAAACCATCCCTTTTTAGGGTTCCGTATCCAAATGGTGCCAATGGGGGGCATTATTAAACCTCCGCTGTCTGTCCGTCCGTCTGTTTATCAGCGGGATGTATCTTAGGAACCGAAACAGGTAGATAGTTGAAATTTTTGAAAAAAGAAGAAAATTATTTACAAACAACGTTTGTAACAGATTTTTCTGATCTTTGATAATGTCTTGCTATCTTGCCCTATGTTGTCTTGTGACTCAGTATGCGGAAGAGAACATAAAAAGTCTTACGTAATTGCTGACAAAATTCTGACCGTACCTATACTGGATTAAGTCAACTCGAGGCTTTTTATTAACGCAAATCAAAATATCTGAATATTTCAATTTGTTATTTACCATATAAGTAAATGCGGTGGAGTTTTTGGCGGGATCGCGTTGGAACATGTCGCACGAATTTTCATTTTCATGAAATTTCGTGAAATAGCGAATTAAATTGTATAATTTTGGTAGTGAATTATTCAATTTAGTTACGTGTGAGTGCACAAATGTAGTGAAGGTGAAAATAAGTCACTAACGTGGACTTTTCGTGTTCCCCCAAAAACTCCTAATAGGTTGTTGTAAAGTTACTACCGCTTTACAATAACTTTGACTTGATTGACTATGAGTTTTTGTAGCTTCGTGCCAGATATCGGGCCATTTACTTGATTGAAAAGTAAAATTACTTGACACTGGCTAAATGCACAAACCGTACGAAGCCAAAAGCCAAAAAAAACCGTAAATGCTTTTGTCAATATAGGTAACTCTATGAAATATTAATAATTGCGATTTAATTAACCTGGTGACGGTTCATCGGGTGCGATGAGCTTTACTTACATTATCATACATGTAGTTCCTACATATTAATTTGTGACTTTGTTTGTTTGTTCATTCCAAAGAGAATTAAACCACTATATAGTCATTGGTTCATTCGCTTTTGTTTTGTTATTATGCTTTATTGTTCATTACTTTGTCTACTCGTATGTATGTATAGAATCAAGTCCATCAGACTAAACAGACAGCTGTGCTGCTGGGGAGTTTGTTGCGTCACTTCTTCTTCCCAGCTAAAGCACTAGGAAGTGTCGAAAGGTGGACGTTTTTGGGGGACTGTCTTATGTATTTTGACGTTCGAAAAGTGCTGATTCTCAGCCTAATTTGATTAAATGACTTTTGATTTTGATTTTGATTTTTGTTAAACCAAACTAAAGGTCGCTGACTTTCATCATTTTCCTATGTCAAATTATTGACCGAACGAATCAGAAATGAAGAAATCCATAGGAGAACCAAGATACCGACTTAAGGGTACACTTTGCGTGGGCTCGAACTCACTGGTGGACCTGGCTAAAAATCACGCTGTCTCACCAGGCTTCGTATCCGACAGAGATAGTATCAGTGATGAGCAATTAGACGCTAGTCTACACGCACAACGTTATTGAGTGAGATGCAGGAGCATTTACAGCAAAACATTCGCGAAAAAATTAAGAAAGGTCCTTCGGAAGATCGGGTTTTATGAAAAAGCCACTGCATAAATCAGTGATCAATAAAGTTTATTGAACTTATCGATAATTGAACTTTGTCGGTACCGACTTGGTTTTGGAGATTTTACACTTCTTTTATTTCTTAAACACGCCCAAAGTAGGTTAAATTAGCAAGAAAAACGAATCTTTGTTGGGTCATAACTTTTTATTGGCTTTTTATTTTAGTATTCTCTTTCCGTACCGACAATATTATTAATGAGACAAAACTATACCATGTTTAATTTTTGATGTGCACTGTCAAACAGTGGAGTGAAACACTCCCGAAGTTTGCATGGAAAAAATGTGGACTTGTTTCACCTTAACCCATAGAACTGCCATAAGTACTTAAGTGACAGTGAGAAGGGAACAGATGGCCGACTGGGCCGTTAGGTTCTAGAGTGGCGACCGCGTACTGGAAGACATAGCGTTGGAAGGCGTCCCACAAGATGGACCGTTGACCTGGTGAACGCCACAGGAATTCGCTGGATGTGAGAAGCACAGAACCGGTCGACGTGGAAGAACTTGTGGGAGGCCTATGTTCAGTAGTGGAGGTCTTTCGATTGAAATGATGATGATGATGTTGAAATCATTGGGCCAATTTGTGGACCCATGTTTGATTTGATACGCCATGATACATTGAGGAAGGACAGCAGTTATCGTAACCTATTTGTTGAAGTCGATAGACTGTACTTTTACTTACTATTCCATTTTCCTTAGAGAAATCCGCATGGATACCCTTTGTCTGAAAAGAACGGAAGGTCATTTCGGACTCTTACCGACTAAAACCTAACTGTTTTAGTCGGTAGGACGCCCGGAAGGCCCGGAAGATCCTTAGATATACATTACGTGCGCATACTGCGTGCCACCTCTTTGAGTCTAACTCCTCGACGATTCAGCCCCAATTTCGCTGCCCGAGGCCCTTTCTTATGGTGTCCGCGGAGATCGTTCAGCACCCTTGTGGGTAACTCCCTGGCAAGAATAGCAGGCAACTGCCTAGACAAAAAGGATGTATACCTACATTCTTATGTCGAATTCTCGGCACATGGTTTCACATTTATGAATCAACTAGCCTCCACCCGCAGCTTCGCCCGCGTGGAAGTCGGAAATTGTCCCCCGGGAACATACTACCGGGATAAAAAGTATCCTATGTGTTAATCTAGGTTATAATCTATCTGTATGCCAAATTTCATCCAAATCCATTCGGCTGTTTTTGCGTGAAAGAGTAACAAACATCCATACATACAAACTTTCACGTTTATAATATTAGTAACGATTTGAAGTAGGTAATTATCGACCTAGTTACATACTATTCTTAAATAAAACTTCTATTCTTATAAACGACTTATTCAATTATATTTACCTATCAAAGCTTTACGCACTAAAACCACACGAAAACTTTAGTTTAATTTATAACTCTTAAAACTATTACACTACCAATAACCTGCTACACATTAAGCATATCAAAACCTACAACCTAATAAATAAATAATTAAAATTCCAGGCATGAGCAATGATTGTGGTACGGTGTACCCATATAGGAATCCTGCGAAGAGAGACGCGGCAGTTATAAGGCTGGCCAGGGCTGCTGGGGCCATTCCTATTGCCGTGACGAACACACCACAACTATGTATGAACTGGGAAACTTATAACAATGTCATTGGGATTACGACGAACCCTTATGATCAGAAGAGGACTACTGGTGGGTCTTCGGGAGGAGAAGTAAGTTGTACAAGATATTTTTGTAGAAGTTCTTTAGCTTAGCTTTGCATGACACACAATGCAGCTATCTAAATTTTAATCAACTAGATAGAAATTAGGTGTAAACTAGGCTAGACTATTGTAGAGTGCTTAATTTCTCCATCAATAAACTTTTCTATTCATTCTCTATGGATTTGAAATTTTGAACTAAGGTATATTTTCAGACACAGACGTTATCTCTTTGATAGATCGATCGTTTTATTTTTTAATTGAGTGCATCCAACATCACATACACGGAAATTTAAAATAAAATAAAAATTCGCCGTGTATAGAAAAAAAAATCAGCTGTTCCATACATTTTGACCGCGTAGGTATTGCACTTTTCTATGAAACAGCTGATTTTTTTGTATAACCGGCGAAAAATTTCTGCGCTGGGGGTCTAGAATGATATGCTGAATTCATGGTTACAATTTGCGCACTGGATAAAAACTTTTCCTGTATACCCAAAAAAATACAATGGGTAGGTAAATTCTATGAGTTTGAAATTGAATTGGCTCATCAGGAGGTCCTGCCGATCCTCTTGGCAGTTCTTTGGCTATACCAGTCTATTCGTATACTATTTGTTACGCCACTTGAACAGAAACGAAGTTGGTTCTGCCATTGTCAACTCAACAACAAAATAAACCATTAGTAGATTAAGCAAGAGTTAACTCTCCAAACCGCTGGTCAGAAGCAACTTAACGCAATAGTCACGACTTTTTACGTAATAAATTCACTCAAGCGTGCAATTTAATTTAGGTAATAATTCTTACAAAGCACTTAGTGACTTACTAAGTGACTCTATTATAACACCAGCAAATGTGACATTTCACAAAAGAACGCCACATTTGGATGACGTCATCAGAATTTTTCGTAACAACGCGACAACGTGGGAAAACTTTACTCATTTATGAAAAACCCTCTACTCGTACGATTCTAATAATTTTAGGTGTAAAACTAATAAAAGCTAATTAATAATTCCAGTTCAAACCGCAACCTATAATATAATAATAAGTTTCTTTTCATAATCAACAGGTTTATACAAATAAGTTTTTAAGGCCTTCTTTTAAGTATGGAAATACCTGTAACAGAAGACCTCGAAATATAATTGCCACAATATTTCTAACTTATTTTAGTCATTTGCTTAAAGATAGTTTCCTATTGCCAGACCCTTACAATATTGCTTTTATTTTAGTTTTTGTTTGGGTGGGAAATCATCAAATTAATGACTGGCCGCTCTTGGTGAAGCAGGAAGGCGTGTCAGACTCTTACTAACTAAAACCCACCCGTGTTTCCCTCAGTTGCCTGTGTGCCAGGGCCGGCGGTATCTCTTTTGAACAACCCGAAACAATATTGCTTCTTTCCTGTTTCCTCAGGCACTAATACAAACCGAAGCGGTAGTTTACGCTAGCTTTCGTCTCTGTATTATCTTGCTGTAAGGAATATTTGTTTGTTTTCAGTCGGCGTTGATTTCAGCAGCAGGATCCATAATCGGTATAGGATCAGACATTGCTGGATCACTCCGACTGCCTCCCATGTTCACCGGAATATTTGGACACAAACCTACACCTAGACTCCTCTCAGTTGAAGGTAAAGAGTACAAATAGCATAAATTTGAGATTCTGACAACAATACCTACATCTCTATTTTATGTGGGATTAGACGAAGAGTGGGCATCTATGCTAATTTGCAAAGCAAACGGAAGCCGTCTTTTATAGTCACAGTACCCCACTTGAGATTCTATTACATTTCCTTCTTCTTCTCTCTTCTAGATGAGACATTGCAAGCTTAGATGTTAAGCTGACAAATTAATGTTTGCTCTTCCAGGTCACGTCCCCGACTGCCTAGACCCTGACTTTGAAGAATACTTCACACTTGGGCCTCTCACACGTTACGCAGAGGACCTCACATTACTCTTGAAAGTTTTAAGGCAACCAGGAGGACCAGACGTACCTTTGGACAAACCAGTAAGTTTTGGTCAACGTTTCTTGAGAGAAAATAACCGATTAAACAGGTCTATAAAGAGATGCAAGAAAACTGAGCCTGAGTTGGCTCATATTAAATTTGATTTCTAATGAAATAACCACAGTACCTTTAACTTCAGAGATTTCGGTATTTTTTGTGCGTACACATCAATAAATAAATATTTCGAGCCACAGAGTCCTTTAGTTTGTACGCTCGAATGCAGTACAAAAGTGCCCTATGTAAAATTTCAGCATTTATATATGTACTCGTAATTCGTAAATAGTGTAGGTACCTGTACCTACATAATAAAAGGTATTATATATATTCTATTATATCAGAGAACCCGAAACTTCCTCTAAAATCTAAAACCTAAACAACCAAAGCGAGCAAATTAACTCCAAATCATTTTTTATTTATTTAAATAAAAACCAAAAAAATCAAATAATTTTAGGATTAGGAACTGAATAATTATGAATTCGCAGGTTGACATATCTAAGTTGAAGTTCTACTACATGGATGGAGACGGCAGCAATGTATCAGACCCTATGGGCCCTGATGTCAGAAGAGCAATGGAGAAAGCTAAAAATCACATCAAGAATACCTACAACATCGAAGTAAAGCCGGTAGGTACCATAACACACTCTTCTAGACCGAATTTTGGTTAAGGTCGCTAACTACAGCGTTGACAAGCGCAGGCGTGGTAGGTATTATAGCACACAAGAGCATACGCAGCCACAGATGCACTATCTCTGCCCTCACTCTGATAGCCCAATGGGACGGCAATCCGACACGACCGGGTAGAGATCAGGCGCAGGTCCAACGGCATAACGTGCTTTTCGAGGCACGGGGGATTCAAACACACACACGACATGTGACAATATTTAACAATAACCTATAAAAGCACGAGCGGTGTTAGCCGTCCGTCGTCGGCGTGTGTGCCGGCGCGGCGGCAGAACGGCGCGGTGGTGGCTCGCGCAGTAAGCATGGTATTCTTACCGTCCTTTTATATTAGCTGTAAGACTGTATCTACTTAGATGTTTAATTAGATTTTGTTACCAAATGATTAAAACCGAGCGCTAATCCTGCCGACAAACTGTCACGCAGTTTGGCAGGTTTATAAAATTTGAAAAAGTTTTGGTCCAAATAAAAGTTTTTTTTTTTTACCGCTATCTTTCAAACTCCGGGCTGCTACTAACAAATTTCTAAAGGAAAAACCTATTAACACTTTGCTCGACCTTGGAATCGAACGCGGGACCCCACGCTCAGGAGTCACGCTTGCGTTCACAACACCAACAGGGCAGTTACTTGGGCAGGGTAGACTATTTAGGTAAAATAGTAACCACTACCCAAAATATGCACCATTTTTTTTATGGTTGAGGAATCATCATACAACTTCAGGAGCAGCAGGAGGGCGTGTCAGACTTTTACTGACTAAAACTCACCCGTGTTCCCTCAGTTGCCTGTGTGCCAGGGGCCGCGGTATCTCTTTCGAACAACCCGCACCCCTGGCAGGCATAGGCCCTTGCGGGCCCTTTCAGTTGGAGCTGACATCTCTTTGAAGCGCGCGTGGAACTCAACACGCCGTCGACTACTCGCCGTCCGAAAGCCCGTGCCTACGGTGGCCGGCAATCAGCCTGGGTATCCCGACGGACAGGGCGTCTCCTGCAAATATGCACCATTAGCGTACTGTATAATTGCATATTCAAAAGGATAAGCCAAGGGAATTAATACCTTATGGTATCTATAGTGTATTGGTGGCTTGCTTTCGTATCTAAGAGCCAAGCACAGATTATTTAATCTTACAATAGAGATTTGTAATTGCATTCAGTTTTGATTAACCTACAAGTAGGATACTATTGACTTGCTTTCACCGCCAAGTAATATCTATTCGACACCTTGGCAAAAGTCTGGCTTTATTTGATGATACTTCTGCAGACACTTCAATCTCTTAATCATACATTCGTACCGCCCACAACCTGGGAGGCTCTATTTTTTCCATTCTTATGTATTCTACTCGTATTTGCCTCCCCCTAATATATTTTTCATACTTCCAGCTCAACATCAAAAACATAGAACACATGTGGGAGACAAGCATCAGGATACTGTTGAACATAAAACATGTACAGAACATCTACACGGATCCAGAGAAACGTGACCAATGGGTGTCAGTATGGCCTGAAGTATTGAAGACACTAGTTGGTCTATCGGACCACAACTTCATCTGCGTGTGTTACGGCCCACTGACGAAGTTCTTCGACGCTTTACCAAAGAGTTACTACAAGAAGCTGCTCTCTATTTTTGATGAAATCAAGGCTGAGTTTGAGGTAAGTCTGATGTCGAAAAATTGATCTAAGGAACAGAAGAAAGTCAAACAGAGGTACCTGCTTATGTACTGTGTGGAAGTACCTATAGACGTAACGTCTGATGTTAATATTGCTTCCCAAAAGACGAGCAAAATCAAACCCAGGGATTGTCATTAATCCGGAGACGTCTCTTTACTAGTCGCTGTATTTATATATTTACAGTAGGATGCTGCTCACCCTCTGTACAAAACTCCTTGGGCAGCTTTGATTCTGTCCTAAATTAACATAACGAATGATTTTTGAAATTAATTAAACTTATTTCGTTGCAGAAAATGTTATCAGGCGACGTGGTACTTCTACACCCAACGTTCCCGACTCCAGCACATCTTCACTACAGAATCTACTACAAGTTCCTCAACTGTGGCTATCTCACGATATTCAACGCCCTTGGATTGCCCGTCACACAATGCCCGATAGGACTTAACGGAAAAGGTCTACCAGTGGGCATCCAGATAGCTGCAAACAAATGCAATGACCACTTAACGATTGCCGTCGCAAAAGAATTTGAGAAAGCATTCGGGGGGTGGATACCTCCGAACAAAGAACTGGCCAGTAACATAAAAACTGCGTAAAGATATTATTTAAAAAAAGAATATTTGGGATTTAACTTTTTCACCTGTACGTATCTTTTCGGGCACTGACGGTATTCTTATTGGCGGACCAGATTGTCCAGTATGTGAGGATAAGGATAGCAATTTTGTACACAGGGTAAGAATTACAGACAGCGGGATGATTGCGTAACACACAAATAGGAGGTATGGCTTTCATTTTGACAGTCTAACAACATTCATTGCGTTGAACTACGTTGCGTTGCGTTCGTTCACATTGTCAAGTAGCCAAATTTTTCGAACACATGCAATGGATTAGCAATATCTTGCAAAATGATTCCAGATTCTGATTGATAGTGTGTTACGCTATATTAGGGTGCTGGTTATGGTATGAACAGGAACTTATGTACTTAAATGAGTTCGTTAATGATTGGGTAATCCACACCTGCTGGTGTAGGTAACCAATTCTCGTCTGCACTACCTACTACTAAGCAGACAAAAATATTTATTCTATTGTTTTCAATTTTGATTCGAAGAAAATAATGCCAAAGTTCGGGAATCACAAGGCCGTGTCTTCCATTAAAATCAGCTATTTATGTTTGTACATTGATGCTATGAAGACCACCAGCCATTACCATAATACGACTATAGTCTATATCAACCACCTCTCAACAAACACACATCATTTGAAGGATATGGGTAGCTGTATTTTTTTCTAAAAAGTGTTCTTATAAACCTCTGAAATCGAAGAGGAGTGTAATGAGTGATTCTTAATTCACTACAATATATCTTCTAAATTCTTGGTTTGTTAGTAACATTGTTGATTGAGTTAGAGGTACCTGTGAGCCTTCTTAAAAAAGATATAGGTTATTTAGTCTACACTCCTTGAAAAAATGATTAATGTACTAGACTACACTAGACTTAGACTTTATGTTTGCAATTACAGTACTTATAAACTCTATATAATGACACTGAAGTGACTGCGCATTTTATGGCGTTATTGAGAGTTGTCGCTAAATCAAGAGAACAGAAATGTGTATTAGAAAAGGAAATGTTTATTTCAGACGAATGTTAGTATTTACATAAAAAAACAATTCTTATTTGAACGCTATTGCGTATAGTCTGTTATTTTCGTCTGACGTCTTTTGCTGCACCAGTAATTTTGTTGTATTTTTTACTTATTTTATTCATATCTTGCGCATCTTGGTGATAAAGAAAATACTTTTCCAATAATTTAGTTGCTTCCAGAGCTTCTTTAATGCTCGGCGGAGGCTCAGGCTCATCTGTCTCATCTTCTTCATCTCCTTGTTCTTGATCCTTGGTTTTTCTCACCGAATCCAAAATTTCTTTGTCTGTGAGTGAAGCCGTCGTAAGCAGGCAGTCGTCTACTTCAAAGTAGGTTTGAAGATTTTCTGTACAATTTCCTGCCATGTTAAACTGTTGAATCCACTCAGTTAATGGAAGGTCGTCGTCGCTATCAAACTCCGGTTCCGCTTCCACCTCATCACTCATAGAATTTGGACAAAGTTCAGCATGTCGAAAAGAGTGCTGTATAGTTGTGGGTGTCACTTCTTCCCAGGCTTTAGATAAAAAATTTACTGCATGCAGCATATTAATAGAAGTTTTACCCTCAGATTCAACTAGCTCCATCAATAATTTCCTTCTGTAGTGACCCTTGAGGCTTTTAATCACGCTTTTATCCATTCGCTGCCAGACACTAGTCGTATTTGGAGGAAGAAATGCCAACTCTATGTTCTGAAGGTTTGATATAAGAGGGTGGGCAGGGCAGCTGTCAACAAGAAGTAAAATTTTTCGTCCCTTTAATTCTGCATCCCACTTTCGCACTTCTTCTTCAAAAAGTTGACTGGTCATCCAAGCTGATTTATTAGCTTTATAAGTCACTGGCAATTTTTTAATGTTCTTAAAACACCGCGGATTTTTCGATTTGCCTATTACCATCAGCTTTTTTTTTTCTGTGCCATCCATATTAGCAGCCACAAGTACTGTAATACGCTCATTGGGGAGCTTTCCTCCCTCACACTTTTCCCCTTTAAATTTCAGAGTTTTATCTGGGGTCAACATATAGAAAATTCCTGTTTCATCAGCATTAAAAATGTCACTTGGGGCGTATTTTTCTGTCAATTTTGACCACACTCTATTAATCCAGTCGTGAGTAACATTCGTATCATGACTTCGTGCTTCTCCACTAATTTTACCATAGTTGATATGATGACGTTGCTTGAATTTTCCGAGCCATCCTTCTGATGCTTTAAAAGAAGATAAACCAAGTTCTTTAGCAAACTTCTCCGCCTTAGCTTTCACGATCGGCCCCGAGATTGGCATATTGTTCTGGCGCTGTCTGTGAAACCATGATAGTATAGCTTGATCCAAATTTTCATATTTAGGTTTCTTTAATTTTTTTGAAGTTTTTCCATCCTTCTCTGCTTGTAGAATTTTTTCTTTATTTTTCCATATTGTGGACACGGTAGAGCGACTAAATCCACAGCGTCTGCCAACATCACTTATCTTCTCTCCTGCCTCTATTGCACGTATCAGTAACACTTTTTCGTCAATACACAGTGATTTTCTCTTACTTGCCATGTTTAAAGTTTGAAAGTTTGTGAGCAACTATGAACTAAGAATATAATACTTAACCTATAGATAATCCATGACCCCTACTAACAACAGTCTACACGTGCAAGCAATCCCAATTTGTAAACAAAAGAACGGATTTCTTAGAAAGATCGGCCGACAGTCGAGTTTAATACGGGCTCGGATAATAAAGCGACAAAAGAACGTACACAGCTATTTAATTGTTGTCGTTATTGAGAGTGGGTGTAATGCTCTACAGAGTGTATCATTGCATGGAAGACAAGCTAAACCAACCAGAGCCGAGAGATTTCGACACTTTAGGGAGCTTGTCGTTAAATCGAGTGACGTTACATGGAGTTTATACGTTATAATTTCTTAGGAATAAGCAAGACATGCCTGTTATAATAAAATGTTGGTTTTTATAATGTACTATTTAGATAAGTCATGAGGTAAGATACAAAATATGTGATATATTATGACAATTTATACCTATAATGATTCAAATAAATTATTAAACAATTTTGTTAAATACTTTCATTTGTTTTATTTTGAGACAACCAAGCCGACTGACGCGACGTAGACCTACGGCAGTACATACGCATTTTCAAAACTCTGGCGAAGTATAATAATTGAATAATATACCATGCTCTGGCATCAACCCCAGATCACCGCAACCGGCACATGCTAAAAAAGGTGGCAAGCAATGATAACAAACCTATGACAAAATTATAACAGGCATTTTTAACAAATTATGAATCACACAAATACTTAATTCTTAATTTGGTGACAAAAATGCCTACAATGCATGGCAGCCATCCATCCTTTCAAATCCAGCCCCCACATTTTCCCCGTTGACAACCTAGGTAATTCTAGTGCATTATAGACGCAATAGAGACAGTGTGCTAAGCATATTTTAGAAATGCATGGTCAGAACGCTTAAAGGACACAGGCCACATTGTTCGGTAACGTATATACAGACGCCAGCACATCAAGCTACTCCAATCTGTCAAATTTATTTGATAGATTTTCAACTTTATGCCGTAAGTTTAAGGTTCATGTTCAATTGGGAAAATTTGACAGTTTGGGGTAGGTTGACCTGCTGGCGTCTGTACATACAGAGGACACAGAAAGAAAACATCGAGATATGGCCAACAACGGTTTTAATATCTGTTGCAAAAATGCAGTAGGAGCAGTATTTATAACGCCGGGTGTCTCCAATGTACCGGAAGTTAAGAGAGCGAGCAAACTTGACACCATGCAAGAGCTGTACAACAGGCTGACAAAATGAAAGGATGTACGTAAATAGTTACAATCAACCCAGTTTTATACGCACCTACCTATCTATAATTACATAGTCATTCTACACGGTAGGTAGCTACATCAAGCTAACTTCCTTTTTCAAGGTTAATCTCTATGTCTAGGACAAGCACACGACATTGTGCGCAGCCGAGTATTACGTTAAGTTTATAGGGCTTCTTCGTGCACCATTACTACAAATCGTGCTGTTTGCCATTAAAGTATGTCATATTTATTGAAACTGTACAAATAATTAGGCTGCTCAGTAAACATTTAATGTAAATTTCTCCATGAAGCACGACCTCTGGCGATGGAGGAATATTTTGAGTTGAAATATTATTTAATTATGTAAATGTAACGTAAAAAATAAAATAACTGTATGCAGAAATAGTCAATCAGTTTGAATAAAATATAAAATGTAAGTATTTATTTTTGGATTCGATATCGATACACGATTACAAATCGATTCAAAAAGACCTTGACATGCCTCGACGCTAGAATCACGCAGTGTTGCTAAGTTGTAACCGCTACCCTACCTACATCGATATATTTTAAAGCACTAAGAGCATTTTTGAAAGAGCGAATCGGTATTTAAGTTTATCTCTTTAAAATAGAAATGACAACACAAAATACATAAATCACATGGATCCAAAAGTATAGTAACGGTGTGGTAGGTACGGAAAAGCTATATAGGTGTGCTGAAACTGCTACGATACCGGTAAGCAATCTGATAAAAACTCATTTTAAAACAGTGAGTTTGCCAAAAAGCGGCAAGTAAAGTTGGTAAAATATTATTATCACTGTTTATTTGTACGATTTTGCGCTGGCAACTGTAGCATCACATCACGCGTTCTATGGGCGAAATCAAAGACAAAAAATGTTTTTTTCTGAGCTTTGGCATTTCAGTTATTCGGTTGTAAAATAAGTAATCCGTTTAGGTTTAATAAAGTTATAAAACTTAAATCAACGCTAAATTATCTGCTCAATAAGTAAATTGTTAAAAATTTAATTTTATAACATTAGTCATTCAAGGAAATAAATTATGTGACAATTGAGTTGACAGAATCTGTCAACCAGTTTGACGAATATGAAAATTAGACTGATTTTCATTTTCATTAACTAAAATTTATCGAAACTTGATCAAAATTTATAACTTTACTAATTTTTGCAACGTTCCATCCAATTTTAGTCTATTATTTTTTATTTGCTAATACACGAACAACGCACGCGCAGAACACCCATCGCCCAAAAATCTCCGAGCGCCATATTGAGAGGCAGACGTTGTATGACTTGAGTGATTAATCGTGGTTAGTGCAATAATTTGAAGTGGATTATTTGATCTTGCCCTATGGATATACTCTCGGGTACGTAACAAGTGCAAAAGTGTATTTACAAGATGTTAATACTCACCCAGTGAGCCCTGGCAAATCACATCGTAACCTAGACATAGGCCGTTCTAGTTATCAGTAGATTACCTAGGTATCATCAATCCACTGTTTGCTCACAGTTTTAATCTTATTAATAACACGTGTGTGGAATAGCCATAGGTTTCTTGAATCTAGTTACATTAACAAGATTATGCGATCGCTTCGCAAGGTTCCACGCTCGTATATAAACGGATTTCGATGTGTTTATGTCGGCAGTTGACAGAAGCATTTATGTATATGACCGATCATAAGTCACCACACCCAGTGACCGGATTGTCGGTTTTAGTATTTGATCGTTTTTATTTCGAATGATTGTTCGCGCGTTGTCGCGTCGGTGCGTGATTTGTGTTAATAGTGTCGTGTTTAACGTGATACAGTGAGTGTAATAATAATGTAATTTCTAGGAGTGGTGTGCCTCGGTTGAAAGGCCTGCCGGAAGGACAAGGCTCCACACAAGAGGAAGGACTGCGGCACTCCGCTCTTGGGCATCATGGAGTGCTGCATGTCGGAGGAGGCGAAGGAGCAAAAACGAATAAATCAAGAAATCGAGCGTCAGCTTCGGAAAGACAAACGAGATGCTCGACGGGAACTCAAATTGCTGCTGCTTGGTAAGTGCATATCATGATTATAACAGAAAATACCTGGTCCCATGTCTAGTTCTCGTAAAACCCGTTTGTGCCAACCCTCACCAAGTCAAGCAAGCTGAGTGGTCTTTCAACCCAAATCATGGGAATCATGTTCGTGATTGGTTGCTCCATAATTTGCACACTCATTTTAGATGCCCTACATTTGTATGAGGTCAATATCAAGTACATGAGCATGACTTTTAAATAGTTAATGAAGCTATTAGTAAAGAGAACTGAGGTGAGTCAGAAGATTCCGTACCAAAGTTCACACCTGATCAGTACTACAGCACTTGTTGAGCAATACTTAACGGAAAGTTAATATTAAGCACAAAGGTTTTCTGTGGTTGAACTAGATGTACCTACTTGTGTTATGTATATGTACTTATTGTTGTGTCTGTCTGTAAATCCATCTGCCGCTGAAATGTATTTCTAAATTTTCAGTGGCCAATGTACTAAAATAGTTTTTAAAATCATCTGTATTGTGCCGTTACAACTAAGGCTTTATTTTGACATATTGTGTACTTGTAGATAATGAAGTTGACAGGACAAAGATAATATTTTAGCAACTGTTGTCACATAGCTTCATAAAATTTCCCTTTTTCAACAACAAATAATTAATTTGAGCAAGAAAATAATAGATTCATAAATCAGTAATCCCAATTTTCTTACATAGTTTGTCTTATATGTATATGTACATATTTCATTTGAATATGTAAACATGTATGATAAGAGCAAAGCTCCTTCAAACATAGCCTGCATCTGTTCAGGCTGAACATAGAGTCCACCATAGTATTGTGAACATACTAGAAAGATGATTACTTGGATTTCCAGGTGTGAGATTACGCATGCATGTACAATTATTGGCATACTTGCAGCGGAGTGGCATGCATGCATACTCTTCTGTTCTTTGGTACATTTTAATATTTCCCAGTGTTACACTAACACACACAGGGCATTAACTCCATGCTTGTGAGATATCATTACTAATTTGTACTTTCAGATGCTCAGATTTGGTACCAAAAAACTAAATACCTATCAATCTTCATAGGCAATTCTGTCTACCTAGATAAATAGCAAATTTGTGTGATATTAAAATATCTCATCTGATATTACACACGCAATTGTCCACTTCTAAAGTCCAGAAACAAAACCCATAACATAGAACAGCATACTTATTTTTAGCACAGGCTAGGTATTTAAAAATCGAACACCCTTTCCTATTTTGAATACATTTTCCCAACTAGGCATTTTCTCCTCATGTCATTTGTGTATTTTCAACCACAATTCTGATTTGTAATTATTTGTTTCAAATCTAACCAGAATTACAAAGGCTGATTATCCCAACAGGATACTGCAACCAATAACTCTAATATCAAGCATGAATGTAGATATTTGATAACATTCCAACTTTCTTATCACTATGAGTCATGTTGTGTTTAGTTCTTTTTTTAGATAAAATCTAATTCTGGAATTTTTCAGTTTGCATGCAAATGTTTAACAAACATTGCGACTTCCACGGGGATTTTATGCGAAACAACAAAAATAATGTTTTTTTTACTATATATGGCCTATCTACATGTTAAAAAGAACTTCTTTACAGCATGTTCACAAAATAGCAATGACATCATCTGCCTAGCCATTTCCCAACCATTTTTGGGGTCAGCTTCCGGTCTAAGCGGATGTAGCTGAATACCAGTATTTTACATGGAGCAACTGTCAATATGACCTATAAATAGTAATGATAATTCCAGTTTTAGTTGATAACAGAATTAAAACTAGTAGAAATAATAAAGTAATTTAGTTTTAAAACAAAAGCACTCCCTTTCGTAAAATGTGTCATAGGTGGCTTTGACCCACTTATGAACAGTTTATTTTTTTCAACCTTTATAGTTAGGATCAGAAAATTTGTGAATTTAATTAACACCATTTACCACCATCCAAAAATGTTCAAATAAATCTTAAGCAGATTTAATGAAACCTTTTTGGGATATTGAGAAATGCATTGATTAATTTTAGTTTCACTAATAATTAATTCCATTTTAGTTGTCCAGGAATCCAATCCAAAATATAAATGCAGTCTTTAAAGGTTAGAAAGACTGCACAAGCATAGTTGTTATGTCTCAAATCAAAAGTCATTTATTCAAATTAGGCTGAGAATCAGCACTTTTCGAACGTCAAAATACATAAGACAGTCCCCTAAAAAACGCCTACCCTTCACCAAACCCTTGTAGAATTAAAACCAGCACTATAAACTTTTTTATGATCATATTGACCCATACATTTTGCATTAAATTAATAATGGCCCTAGGTAGTAGGTCGACAATGGCTAGCAAAAGTAAAATGGGGAAAATACTTGTGATTGTTCATTATCATCACTTGGGTTTTTATTAGTTTTCTGGTATTTAACATGTTTAAAAAAATTTAATATTGTCCTGATTGGTTTGCTTCTAAATGAAATACCTAGCAAAATCACAAAAGGCTATTATGTACTATATTACTGAAATAACCTGTTACATACCTATTGTTTACGTACCAATTTAATTGAAATGACTATTTTAAATGTGAGCATTGTCGAATGTTGGCATTATCAACAAACTTCATGAATATCTGCAGTTTTAAACAGAGTACGTTCGTGAGAACTTGACCAGTTAACTCCTAACACAGTATTATCAGATTCTTACTGACAAATAGAGGTAGGTAATACCTAAATCACTGAATCTGGCATCCTGGAGGAAAATTATATCTATTTATAGAGGAAAACCCAAACAAACATCCATGTCATTGTTTACTCTGTGATGTAGAATTTAAAAAAGATATGATAGTTTTAAATGATAGTTTTTACATCTATCAAATTCAAGGAGAGTAGGTACTAGTTTGCAAAACTTTGGAAGTATTCGCAATAATTCGGAAATATTCAAAAGAATATTTCGATTGGAAGGAATACTACCGCAGCAAAAATGCAGAGTCCATGAAGATTAATAGAGCTTTCTGAAAAGGAGCTACTCTGGGGAAGCATTACCTCTTATTTCTGCTGACAGGCAGTGTTGATGTGTTTTGGTTTAAGGGGTATACCCCGTATACCCATTGTTGCAAGTGTAATTAAACGCACTTAGACATTTCGGCCATCTCTAGGATGCCAACGCATCTGCGAAGCCACTGGTATTGCAGATATCATGTAGCCTGATAACCACTTGACATAAAGGTGGGACGTCTGCTTGTTTGCCATCCAATTTACAGGGTGGCAGGCACATCGACGCGCAAAGATTAACCATGAGAAGATAAGTGTTTCATGCCAAACTCAAAATACATGGACCAGCAAATTTCTTTTTAACAACGGACTAAAATTATAACGCAGCGAGTTCAACATCATGTACTGTAAAGTACATGTTTTCTTTTTTAGCAGGTAGCACGTCCTTATGTCTCTGCCACCCCGAACAATTCAAGTCCAGTTCTCATGACAAAAACTGATAATCAACCGTTGACATGTAATGAGCGCTGACGGGTACCGGGCTTTTACTATTTCTTTTTTCATATGTTGTAACAAAATTTTTAGTACAGTCGACCATGTAATTGCCTTACCACTTTGGACAACAATTCCCAGTAAATTGAAACTTGACCAACGTTGAAACTAATATCTAGCACATAGACAAAAAGACCACTTTGTTTATGACGTGCTGGTGACGTTCACCTTAGGGTGATAATATTATGTGGTCGACTATACACGCTTCGAACCCATCATTCACAAAATATGCTGCCTAAAAATGCAGGTTAAATGACTGTCTACAAAACGCAATTGCCCTTTTGTTAGTAAAATACACAGACATCGACTAGTAAATGTACAATACCAGAATATTCGTCACGATTGTAAATTTTTGTAACCAACCAATTTTAGTCATTTACTTATAAGGCCTTGGAAGTAGTAATTCATTACAAATCGGGAAGTTAAGTACTAAACCAGGAAAATGGAGAAATGGTCAGTTTTCGCCAGCGGTGGCCGAGCCGGGCGCTAGCAATGGTACAGTCGCCAGCAGGTCAAGTTATCCCAAGCAGTAAAATTTTCCTAATTGAACATAAACCTTATTCCTTTGTAATAAAGTTGAAAAACTATCAAAGAAATTTGACAGGTTGGGGTAGCTTGATGAGCTGGCCTCTGTACAAAATTATTCCGCCGCCACCACCGCCCGCCCCGCTTCCTCGCCGCTTGTTTCGTGCGCGGAACCTTAAATTATATTCTTTTCTGAAAATTGGTTCAAAAACATGGTTTTATGTTTTTGGTGTTTCCTATCCGACTACCTACTCTGAGAAGAAAGACCGAAACAAACTCAGAGGTCACATGCAGTATTTTTTAAAGGCCAGACATAGGTAATCATGGTAAGATTATGATCTTACCATGATTATGTCTGGCCTTTATGAAGCCCATACTGATAGACTCCTGAGATGGTTAGGTTATGTCTTAGCTTAGGTTAGTAATGAATTTCCTTTAGAACAATTAATTGATGACGCAAGGATATTAGTAGGTCAAAATATGTTACATCGATGCAGTGATGTGACGGCCCAGTGGCACCAGCGGCGACTCATGAGTTGTGGGTCGTAGCTATAAACCGTGGCTGGCACTTTATGCAAATAATTTCATCACCACTGCTCCCAAAACGGTAAAAATAAAACTTGCATGTCTTAGAACCAAATTCGAAGATATGTGACATCTACCAACCCATACTGGGTTCGCGTGGTGGATTACGGTCTGTTAATTCTCACGGAGAGGAGGCCTGTGTCCCAGCAGTGGGAACATTATAGGCTGATTACATCCATGGTCCTTATCAAACTCATACAACAATAACGTGTTTATGAACTAATCAAGTCTTAGTTAAACTAAGTGGTAGTTTCCTGTATCCTCTATCAATCCTCGGGAGAGCTGGTTGCACCATAGGTATAAAGAAAGAAAAAATGTTTATTCTGCACATACAAAACGCACATTACACAAAATAAAGTAAACTATGAAACAAAATGCACACATACAATGTGGACAAAAGCCCCGTATTCAAGTCGATCATTTTCACGAAATTGTCTACTGACAGATGGTGTGCTCTCCTCAGGACGAGTCCATTTCTTACCATTCCAACCAGGATTTTGATATTTGAGAAAGCATTGAGAAACCCATAAGTCAAGGCGCCAGCTACGGTTTTCTATTAGTTGAGTCCTCAAAATCATTCAACAAAATCTCAACTACAAAAATATCCATTTTTTGAGCACACACCAAGTTATATCCTTAATCATTTGGCAGCCCTTCACTAAGATTCCATTTCATCCACAATATTATATATTTATTTTCTTATTATTGTTGGTAATCATAATAATCTATGGCTCAAATGACTCACTATAGTAGGTAGGTACTTTTAAGTACATAATTATCCTATTATGCAATTCAAGATAAATAATACAGCTTCACATTTAATATTTATATATTTATTGTTAATTAGAACGGTCACACTACAGTAATTAACGTAGAAACAATATTATAACGTGGCAAATAATTATGTCAAGATATAGGTATGATTAAATTAAAAACAAACATGGCACAGTGGACTCCCTTGCGTACTTTCCCTCACAGAACACCAGACATATACGCATAATTTTATTCCATTCATCCGCAAACACATCACTTTCACGTTGGGCAGTCAGAAGAGTATTTAGCATCTTTAGGGTACGCCAGACTGGGGATTCGGCCCTGGCTACAGCTTTTCAAGGCAGTTACACAAACAGATTGTGCCCTGCGCCGCTGACGGTGTCCGATGTATTTGTCGGGCACAAATAATCGGCAGTAAAGGCCATGGAGCTCTGGGCAGTCAATACGTCCCCGTAATGTCTTGCAGGCTACCGTGAACTGATCAAGACCTGCACCCTAATTGCGTAACTTACGATTGATCATAATTGGTTTCGTCTTCACAGTTAAACAATATTCATTGCGTTATTTATGTTGTCGAACAGACACATTTTTCGAACATATGAAGCAATGGTTTAACAATCCGTTTCAAAACGATACAGATTATGATGAATCGTGAGTTACGCAATTAGGGTGCTGTTCTCACCTCCAATGAGTTAAAACCTAACGTCCCTAAAAGATAGTTGGTAGGGAAAGCGAGCAAGGAAAACTTTAATGAGATTAAGTTTTTCATAGAATTATGTTTAGTTAGCAACTGTTGCTATCAGCATGAATTCTGGTACAAAGTGCATTATATTTCAGCAGAAGGACACAAAAACAACTATTCTAATCCTAAATACCTATAAATGTACTGAACCTGACCACAAAGTGAACAGTTTGTCTCTAGAACTAACTAGCTTCTGCCAGCGGCTTCGCCCGCTTTGAGGTCTGAAATTATCCCGCGGCATCGTAATACCGGGATAAAAAGTCTCCTATATGTTAATCCAGGTTATAAACTATCTGTGTGCCAAATTTCATCCAATTCCGTTCCGCCGTTTTTGCGTGATTGAGTAACAAACATCAAAACATCGTCACAAACTTTCACATTTTATAATATTATTATATATAAATATTATATTATTATAATTATCATAATTATTATGTATATCATATTATAGTAGAAGTAGAATAAAACAAACTGTGTAGTAGAAAATTTAAACTAAAATGTAACGTAACGTTGGTCTAGTGGTCGCAAGCGCTACTGCTGAACAAGAGGTCCTGGGTTCGACTCCCGGAACGGGCAACGTGTTATTGGGTTTTCCTTATCTGGAATTTCTCAGTAGTAGCCCGGAGTCTGGATTTGTGCCCGGTTGATGGTAATAGGCTTGACCCCTATTACATGGGTCTTAAACATAACTGACGAAATGTGGGTGTACTATAAGGACACCACACACTGCTAAACTCTTCGAGAAAATGTTATGTTTTAATAATATTCATTTATTTCAAAAAACATAAACAAATTCAACAAAATAAATTAATGTTAGTTGGCAAATTGTTGAGAACTCTGAAATCGGGGCGCGTTATAATTTTCGGGGTCGACTGTGGCTAAACTAGCACAGCGACTGTCATGTGACACCCTTAATTCTGCACGCGATGTACCAACGTGAATAGCCGCTTTGGGTCTTAATAAAATAATCTAATTACCCACTAAGTCGAATACTCCAACGAATAGGTAGAATCGGTACGAATGATATCCTCGTGCATTCAAGGAAGCCACAGATGTATTTTTAAATTGAACAATTACCTAAATGCTACATGACTCATTTTGGTACTTGGTGTCCTATCACTGGTAACAATCAGTATTCATTCGGTACATTTTGAAGCGAGACAGATTTTCTCATTATTATCATCTATTACATGGATAATAAATTAAATTGCATAACAGATACTAATTAATTGATAAATCCAGAGTCTGAATGTATAATTCTTATTATACATTATGGCGGACACAGAGTTATCAATCATGTAATGTAATCAGTGGTTAGCGAAGAAACCTACCTACTTTACACTACTTAGCAACCACACGTTCGCATTGCAATGCGTGGTATAAATCAAATTCTGAATAGTTGTGTTATGATGATTTTGCACATTTTATTGTAACTATGTATTCAATCGCCCGTGGCTTCACCTGCTTGGATGTCAAAAATTATCCCACGGAAACGTGCTACCGATACACAAAAACTGAAAGTCCCGTCAAAATTGCTCCAGCCGTTCCGGAGATTAGCCGGAATAAACCGCCACACAGGCAAAACATTTTTTTATATTTTTTTTATATGTTGCTACTGTATATACTTACAATTATGCATTTATTGAAAATCTGTTATTTTGGTATTACAAACAGACACTTCAATTTTATTTTATTTCCAATTTAAATTTATTTATTAATAAGTAATAATATTGTACAAAAAGAGTGGGCGGTGAACCCTGAATTAGGCATGTGCCTGTATCTTGGGGGTCTGTTTATTTATTTGCGCAGATTTGACGAATACGGCCCTCGCCTTATAGTGTACAGAGGGCAGCACATCAAGCTACCCCAATCTGTCAAATTTCTTTGATAGGTTTTCAACTTTATTCCAAAGGAATAAGGTTTATGTTCAATTGGAAAAATTTGACAATTGGGATAGCTTGACCTGCTGGCGACTGTACATGGCCATGATGCAATTTTGGTCGTCTAACCAGCTACACAAGACAATCTTCTCGCAGCTTCCATGATAGCTCTCTCATCAGACTGCATTCTAAAACGAATATTTTTATTACATGGAACTTCGCGATGAACAACGAATCTTTGATGAACAGCTCCCAAGGAAACCATGAGCTCGATTTAAAAAAGAAACTACTTACCACATTTTCAGAATGAGTTCCGACTCAATCTCCTCTTTAAAAAAAAAAAAACCACGGCCTGAGTAACTGCTGTGAACAAGTCAGTAATAAAATATAGTGTAATTGATCGTTTTTTCTGTCATGTCTCAGGTACTGGCGAGTCAGGAAAGTCGACGTTCATCAAGCAGATGAGAATTATTCACGGCTCCGGCTACAGCGATGACGACAAAAGGGGATTTATCAAGCTTGTATACCAGAACATCTTCATGGCAATGCAGAGCATGATTCGCGCCATGGAACTCCTCACCATCCAATATGGAAATCCGTCCAACAGCGTGAGTGTTATTTTTATAACGAAGCAGGTTGTTAAAAAAAATTAAATTAAAAATTTAAAAAACCCCCGACCCAAACAAAAACTCTAAAAAGTAAAAAATAATATTTATAGGCCTTTTAATTTGAACGTAATATTTTGATCAGGGCATTGTCAAGTCGGGGGACGGCTAGGCCTCTGTTTGGCGTTTTCATTGACCGTCCCCCGACTTGACAATGCCCTGATCAAAATATTACGTTCAAATTAAAAGGCCTATAAATATTATTTTTTACTTTTTAGAGTTTTTGTTTGGGTCGGGGGTTTTTTAAATTTTTAATTTAATTTTTATTTCTTGCTTTTTAAACTTAATGTCTCCCATAAATCACCATTTATCTATAATCTATTCATTGAGACCTTTTCAATGAGCCCAAACACAATACTTCTGCTGTTTGATGGTGAATAACTTGGGTTTCCTGGAAATTCCAGGTGTTAATCTAGCATCAGTTCAAGGTTATTTTATTCGTCTAATATTAATGAAGTAATAGAATCCCAAATTTTGAGTTGATCAGAGGCTAAAATCCCTTTTTCAACCAGAAAAGAGCTGATAATCTTCAAACGGCTGAACCGATTTTGATGAAACATATCTAAGAACACTCCCGACTAATACACCTTTCAAACAAAAAAAACTAAATCAAAATCGGTTCATCCGTTCGGGAGCTACGTTGCCTCAGACAGACACACACACACACACACACATACACACACACACAGACACGTCAAACTTATAACACCCCGTCGTTTTTGCGTCGGGGGTTAAAAAGTAGTTTATTTAAAATTTTGGCGTAATTATTATTACTAGTGGTGCAAAGTGGTCGACCATAATTCATTTGAAAGGTAATGTATTTCTAATGCAGTATCATGTACAGACGCCAGCACATCAAGCTACCCCAATCTATCAAATTTCTTTGATGATTTTCATCTTTTATCACATACTTAATCATAAGGTTCATGTTCAATTGGATTTTTTTTACAGTTTGGGGTAGGTAGGTTGTGCTGGCGTCTGTACTTTATAATATTAGGTTTATATCCATATACATATTAACAGTACCAAATTCAATACTCCTGCATCCGCGTTATTGTCATAAATACGGGTACAAGTTTTTGCTTCACATTTTAATATATAGATGACAATTAAACTGTTTGGATGTAAAAACAAAGAAAATCAAAACAATTTTTTGTGAAAACAAAGAGTTTATGGCAGTATGGGAAGAAGATGATTTACTCCTACGTTTCCCTGATCGAATTATTGCTGGGATACTTTCAATATCCCAAGGAAATGCAATTTTACCAAAATCGGAAGCTACAAATACCGACCTAAATACAAATCTAAAGTTAATCTGATAATTTTAGCAATATAAACTAAAATAAGCTCTGCGATGACTATGTGCAAACATATTTAGACATTAAATATTATTAACTACGATTAAGTGACTGAATATCGACCAACTTCAGCCTTTGCAAGTAATGCAGTCAATTTATTAAACAGTCCCTTTTGTCCTGATGACAAATCACATGTGGGAATTTACAGTGATGACCATGAATCAATAGATTCTACAATAATAAACGCATTCTATACTGAAATATAAATTTTATAATTCCAGGAGAAGGCGGAGTTGATATCATCGATCGACTTTGAGAGTGTGACAACGTTTGAGAGTCCCTATGTTGAAGCCATCAAGGCTTTGTGGGCCGACGCAGGCATCCAGGAGTGCTACGATCGCAGGCGAGAATACCAACTCACCGACTCCGCCAAATAGTAAGTTGTGTTATAAAACCTATGTAGAACTTAACAATCATAAAATACCAACTGTTATGTCATCTGAAAGAAATGTTTACCATCTAGGTTTATGATTATTGAATACCGTATCCATTGGTATTGTATCCCATAATAATAGCATCACTGAATAATCATGTGTAGGTATTTATCACTTAAAATTGAATATAATTTCCTATAAAGCCAGTAACACATTGACTCATCGCCATATCTGCGAATCCCGGTTACAGGAAACTCAATGATGGTCGGGAATGTCGAATAAAACCGCGAAAGATTGCTCCTGTATAATATGATGTCATAATCCAAATTAGTAATAATTCAATAAGCTGAGTGGTGGCCTTACGCTATTGTTGGTTGCCTAGTTTCTTGGGAATACTTAGAAACAAGAGTAATACTTGGCAATAAAAGTAATAAGGCGTTAATGTCTGTAAGAAATAGTCACACCGTTGTACCAGAATAAGGTGACAGCAAGGGTTCAAAGTGATGACCTATGGTACAGAGACGTGGTCGCTCACAATGGGCCTTATCAGAAGGCTTAAAGTCACCCAAAGGGCAATGGAGAGGGCTATGCTCGGAGTTTCCCTACGCGATCGAATCAGAAATGAAGAGATCCGCAGGAGAACCAAGAGAATTGCCAAACTTAAGTGGCAGTGGGCAGGGCACATTGCTCGCAGAACAGATGGCCGATGGGGCCGAAAGGTTCTGGAATGGCGACCGCGTACCGGAAGACGTAGAGTAGGAAGGCCTCCCATAAGGTGGACCGATGACCTTGCGAAGACCGCGGGTATCCGCTGGATGTGGGAAGCACAAGACAGGTCGAAGTGGAGGAGCCTGGGGGAGGCCTATGTCCAGCAGTGGACGTCTTTCGGCTGATATGATGATGATGATGATGAAGGGTTCAAAGTAACAAATTCCAGTTGCGTCGACGTTTTCATCTTCACTTGCTAATGAAGATGTCCAAAGAGCAATAATTTAAGTTTGTCTGTTAAATTAATTATTGCTCTTTGGAACAGAACAATAAATAAGTTGGTATGAAACGTGCAGTTCTTTGCGCGATCACAAAATTCATTAAAATCTTTTCTTACCGGGAAGTCATCATAATCAGACACATTATTTGCATGTGTGAATACAATACATGAAAATTGTTAAATTGGTATACATTGAAATTATGTAAAATTGAACCCGCACTGAGAAAAGATTTTTCTATAGCTACTTGCAGGAGATTGACCGCGTGGCGGCACCAAATTACTTACCAACCGAACAGGACATACTGCGCGTAAGAGTCCCAACAACGGGCATTATAGAATACCCATTTGACCTGGAAGAAATACGATTTAGGTAAAACTTGAACATGTTGGGCTGTGCATGTTTCGCTTTAACGGTGCATGGTAAACATGGGACTTTACTGTACTGTCTCCATATTCTATTTCATTCTGCAACTTTATTTTTAAATGTATATGTATGTAACAGGGTATCTGTGCATGTGTCTGCGTACTGGCTGTTAGCGCTGCATGATCTATATTTCAGCTATTTAAGTGATTTGGCGAGAATCGAGAAAGACGATTACCTCCCCACCGAGCAGGATATCCTGCGAGCTCGTCAGCCGACCACCGGCATCCTTGAATACCCTTTCGATCTTGACGGGATTGTGTTTAGGTATGTTCAAAACCACAGGATTGTTTGGTGCGATTGAAGAACGCTAGTAGTATCCTGAGAGCTATTTCCCCTTGACGTAATATTGTGAAACTGCACTATGTACATTCCGTATTAACGCTATGAAACAATGACTATTGTTTCCCTTAGTAACAAATATAAATCCAAAAAACAGTATTGTTTGAAGTGCGTTCCTTTAAAGCTCAAGGTGTGGTTTTGATATCCTAATTGACGGTCTGTCCTGCTTGTTTTATATTTGCTAGTTTATTAATAATTATGCTTGTACAAAACTGCCAAAATATTGAGATGCACTATTTCATTTGGTGTGATAAGTCATTAATTAATGCTTTTGAGCACGCTGATTCGCTTATAGCTAGGTTTGGGTACAACATACATTTAAAGGATGATACTCACCTTGGAAAAAAACGAAGATGCGTATCATCTTTATTCATTATTTTGTGACAGAAACATGGTGATGAAATTGCAATCCTCACAGTTTATTTCGAAAGCGAATTTGATGCAAGTGATGATCACGTGGCTGACATTAATAGTTTGTAATGATTATGGGGTATTTTGAACTATTTATAAACCACACAACATTACCAAATTAAGATAAAAACTTGTTGCTAATATCGATTCCCATTATGTAATTTACCTGTACTTAATTTTTGAGAAAGTCATTCGTATTTTTTGGCCATACTTATGCCTTTTTAAATGAATCACAAACTATAATAATAACAAAACTTTTGTGATTTCTGTCAAATGTTATGTTTAATTGATTTGTTTTAGTTACCATTTTGTGCCACCAACACACAAAATTATATTGTTCGTTTATGTCTTCATTTAGCACAAAATACGTCGCCATTTTTTTTTTAATTTAAATCTTTTCAAAACACATCTCCTTTATCATTAATGTTGCAATATAAAAAACTGGTTTTAGGATGTGGGCAAAGTCATTGGTAGTAAAAATTTCTATGCTGCGTTGCCCAGAAGCCCAATAATGTTGTACACTTTTGAAAAAAAATTTTTTTTCTTTTTTGTTGTGGCATTAAACTTTCTTTCATTCATAGCACTTAATCATCTAAACATTAAATTCTAGCATGTTTGGCGTGGCGAAGATGCCAGTTTTGATTAGGTCAGAAACATTCTTAGCACTATCACTGCTAATCTATTCAACCTATTGCTGTTTACTATTGCTTGTCATAACATTCAAATTATATGTAATAATACCCTTTATTTTAACACCATCGTCGTTCTGCGTGATTCGTGAGTTTATTCATCAAATTCATTTTAAAAGTAGAAGTAAAAAGGTGTGGCCTATAATACTAAAATGCTTGTAACAATTCCGCCCCAAGCCCTTCGTCGCATTTTGCCTCGCGAGGCAAATTGCACTTGCGTGAGCTGCCATCTTGAACAAAATTGGTAATAATAATAGTAAACCACGAATAACAGAGGAACACCATAATATGTTGTAACCCTATCCTGCACTTAGTCTTAATAACAAGTTTATATATACCAGCTTGTCTGTTCAACCATGTTGTGTTATTATTAATTAATTTTGTACATCTCATACAGGATGGTCGACGTCGGCGGACAAAGATCCGAGCGAAGGAAGTGGATTCATTGTTTCGAAAATGTGACCTCAATCATATTCTTAGTAGCTCTTAGTGAATATGATCAAATTTTGTTCGAATCGGAAAACGAGGTGAGTAACATAACATCCTTATTTTCATACACACGAAACATAAGACATTTTTTTGTAGTAGTAAAGCTATTTCTAAGTTTCTCTTGGGCATCACAGCAGTGAAGGAAAACATCGTGTGGAAACTCGTGTAAACTAATATTATAAAGAGAAGAGATGAGATTTTTTGTGTTTGTACGCTTTCACGCTTAAACGGCTGAACGTATTTTGAAAATTTTAAATTTAGCACATGGGTAGACCTAAGATATTAGATACCTTTTATTCCGATATTTCGAAGGGATCGAGACTTCTGCGGGTGAAAGCGCGGCGCGCAGCTATATAGTAATTAATACAGGGGGTCTAGAATGATATGCAGAATTCATGGTTACAGTTTGTGTACTGGTTAAAATTTAATCCTGTGTAATGAAATCGCCAATCCCCCATCAACAAGCGTGATCAGTGCTCATGCCGTGGGACAGTAATGGACTAGTATTGTTATAGAGCACTTTTTGATGCACTTCGTCCAGGGAAGAACCTCTTCTAATGCCAAACCTCGTTGCTATGTTCTAATTTAACAGGGTATATGGCCGGTGTTACAGGCACAACAGACATTTTAGCTTTGTCTCTAGGCAACGTACAGACGTCAGCACATCAAGTTACTCCAATCTGTCAAATTTATTTGATAGATTTCAAACTTTATCACAAATAAGTAAGGTTCACGTTGAATTGGGAAAAGACAGTTTGGGGTTGCTTGATGTGCTGGCGTCTGTACCTACTTGCTGTACTTATGGTATTGAAGATTAACTGCTCCGTTGGTTGCGTGGCCGCAAGCGCGACTGCTGAGCGTGGGATCCTGGGTTCGATTCCCAGGTCGGGCGAAATGTTATTAGGTTTTTGCATAAATATTTTTTTAGTAACAGCCCAGAGTTTGTAAGTTTATACCCCTGGGTATTACACCGCCTTGAAAAGCACGTTAAAGTCTTGAGCTTGATCACTCTCCGTTCGTGTCGGATTGTGTGCCGTTCCATCGGACATGTGCATCGGAGAGTGCACCTGTGTCTGCGTACACACTTGTGCACTATAATATCTCCCGCGCCGAAGTCTAGCCTCCGTTGATATTGCCCGCCATGGCCGAAATACGGTCTGTAAGACTATACTAATGCAGATGTCCATAGTAGGCCACTATGAAATCGCATTACTGTGGCCGCAATCAAAATAATGGCCACTATCAAACGGCACCTATATTTTATAGTGTATTCAGATTTTAAATTAGTAGCTACCCTTGCTAAGTCCACTGTGACCTTCAGCAGGCTTAGCACGAACACCGATTTGTCTACGGAAGAATAGGTATGATTATTAATTAAATGGTGTACAATTGGAGAAGATAGCTATGTTTATCTATTAATTATCACAGTTATGCGTTCTAAACGAATCATGATTTTGTAGATAATCCTATATACTTTGTGGCCGTCAAGTAGAAAGTTTGTTGTCGGTGTGATTTTTACAGTTTGCGAAGAAATATTCTTCTGAAATAGTCTACATTTATAAGGACCTAGACAAAGATCGTTAGAAACGAAAGGCAAAATGACAGAGTGTAGAAGGATATCTACGGTGCGATGTTAAAAATTGGGAAACGAAATTTCACTTTGTATTGAAAAAGAGAAATAGAAAGTGTAACGCTGGCTGCAGTTCAGTACAAATACTAAGTTGAAAGTACTTGATCGATCTATACTTATCCATATTGTATTTTGAATTCTTCTTAAAACAACACACAAGCTTCCTCTCCCGGCCAGCATTACCCATACAACGTGTGGGGTAATCCCAACATCTGTCCAAATCCGTCCTCTATAAAAAAGTATTTATATCCAGACAGTGTTGTACTATATGAGGTCAGATAACTTTGAATTACGTTTAAGAGGTATTGCTGACGCGAGTATTGTTTACCTAACTTTCTTTAATTCGACCGGAGTTTCCATATACGTCGTCATTGTATTGGTTTATTGGAGGAATTCACAATAATTCTTTTTTGAATTAAGTATTGATTTACTATGTGCGGGCGTGTTGTGGCACAATTTGGGAGAGTTTATTTAGCCGTGGACTTCGATAGACTGGTTTGATTGATTGATTGAGAGCGATCACGACCTTTTGACCAGACAAAACACACGTCATTTTAATATGAGTTTGGCTATGCACTTACCAAGTACTGAGTACCTCTCGCTATGTTTGCTTCAATCGTTAAAAAGTCTCGTGAATTAGACAGGTTACATTTCCGTGGAGGGGCTTGTGGCTAACTAATAAACAGCCACAAGGGTCGATCGATCAGGTTAAGCTACGCTTACCGCGGATGTCCCAAGGATGGGTGACTATCTTTACATACCAACCACTCCGCGCCTTGGAAAGCACGTTGAGCTGTTGGTCCCGGCTGGCAAGTCTGATAACTGTAACTGGATTATAGTATAACACAGTCACCGGGTTGTGCAGGTCAGATAAGCAGTCCGTCCATCTAAAATACTTGTACTCAGCTGCATCCGTGTTCTGGAAACCGACCCCAAAATAGGAAAAGGCTAGGCAGATGGTGACTTTGCAGTGTAGGGTCCAGAAATTAAATAATGCAATGTAGAAGTCTCAACTGTTCCTGAAACAGTAACATCTATATAAATAAAAAGTAAAGTCCTGACTGACTGACTGACTCATCAACGCCCAGCCCAAGCCCTTGTACCTAGAAAGCTGAAATTTTGCACAGATGTTCCCTTTATAATGTAGACAAGGAATAAGGAAGGATTTTTTGGAATTCATCCCCTAAGGGAGTTAAATAGGGGATGAAAGTTCTGCGTGGGCGAAGCCGCTGGCAAAAGCTAGACTATAATAAAAAAAATGATAAGTTAGTGTAATATTGTAAAACAAGAACTTTGCATTTAAACCTCTCTGTATAAGTTACAAGTAGGTACACCATTACACACGCTCTTTTGAAATACCTCACGAATAATACTATACTATACATACAATAAGCTCATTCAGTCGAAATTACGCTCCTTAAAATAACCACAGTTAGTAAAAATCCCATTTCTCCTTTCCAGAATCGAATGGAGGAGTCTAAGGCGTTGTTCAAGACGATTATCACGTATCCATGGTTCCAGCATTCATCTGTAATTCTGTTCCTCAACAAGAAGGATTTGCTCGAAGAGAAGATCATGTATTCACATCTTGTCGACTACTTCCCTGAATACGACGGTATGTACACGGCTTTATATTTACGATTTTGTGGGGTTTTATTCGTGTTCGAAAGGGTTCAATAGGCGGGTATCACATCTCCGCCTCGAAAACGTATCGGCGAAACCGCAGTAATTCCACCATGACTTGTCCGCTGTACGACAAGCGAAACGGCCTTTTGCTAACTCACAGATTTGATTATGATTCTATTTCTTTCCGGTGTAATCTGGCCGAGGTGCTGGAAAAACTAATCTATATATGAGGAGGTCAGATAGGCGGTCGCTCCAAGTAAAATACATCAGGTTAGACTACAAACCGACCTCAAGTGAGTTGAGCATAAAGCTAGGCAAATGACATTTCAGTGTAGGGTCCAGAATGTCAGTACCTAATTCAATGTAGAAGTCTCAACTGTTCTGAAACAGTAACATTTATCATGAGAAATTGAAAAGAAAGTGTAAGATTGTAAAAAAAGAAATTTTATTTAAATTTCTCTTGACAAATTAGGTTAGGTTAGGTTGGAGAGCAGTCCGGGGATCGAGGAAGTCGCATTAGATCCCGTGATCCCCCGGCGCAAGTGTGGGACGGAACACAGGGGTAGTTTTATTCGTTAAGAGTGACAGACCCATGAGGATTTCCACCCGTCACCAAAAAAAAAAAAAAAAGTTGGAGAGCAGTGGTGGCCCAGTGTTAACGGCCTCGTCTTATCTAGACCTATACTGTATGCATAAAGTCTAAACCGACGACATTTTGCTCCGATAGCTACAATTCAATTGACTCTTATGACGTTCCGATACTCGAATCTTGAAATAATGTAGTAATGTTTCTTAGCGGAATTTGTTAAGCGGTTTCTAATCATTATTTTCGCTGCGGAGGTGTGCTAAGGTCCTCAAAAGTTGACAGTACATGGTGGTAATAGTTTTGCATATAACCTAACACTTCTACAGAAAATTGGATAAAAAGAAAGTTACAATATTTAAACGACAAGGATAGGCAGAATTATTAACTGTACTATAATTTTGCATGTCCAGAATGAATTCTAACATATGTAAGGAATTTTATATACAGAAATAACAAATTTTCCTTGCTTTTACTGAGAATGTAGTCTTCTGTTTATTTATGTGAAATTGATATTTGACAGCATATACATAATGTGTACGATTATCACATTTTGTTTGTTGATAATATGTACACATAGATTATCTTATCCTTATTCATTCTTGAAATCGTTTATTTTAGAAATGACGGTTTACGGATATCTGATTTATGATATTGAAATACTGCTAACCATATTAATTTATCAGCAGAATCAAGATATCCATTTTACAAACTCTATTTCTAGGACCTACCTTGAATAAAAAAATTATAAAATAAAAGTATGCTAGATAATTTACATGACAAATGTAATACGTGGCATTTACTTAAATTATGATAGCTGTCACTCATACCTTCGGAGCTGACATAAAATATGGAAACCGGTAAAATGTGCATACTCTTTGGAATTTCCTAAAGGACACAATTATACCCACAATTGAAAGCACTAGTCTAGAACTTCAAACTTGAATAAAGCTAAACTAATTTCCATCACTGCCTCTCAACCTATTAATTAATTAAAAAAAATAACCAATTTCTCAACAACTAGGTCCAAAGCTGGATCCTGTACCAGCATTAGATTACATTCTCCAAAAATATTTGAAAGAAAACCCGGATCCTGAAAGATCGTGCTACTCTCACTTCACCACTGCCACAGGTTGACAAAACATATCCTGTGTGGTACTTAAATGACGCTAGAGTAAGCTAACTTTGCTAGAGTTAGCTAGGCACCGTGTAATAAGCTAGAAATAAAGTGATCTTCTTTGGTACATAATGTTGAAAGGGGTCTATAATACTTTAGAAATGTATAAAAAATCTTTTGATCACTTGATCGTTCAAAGTCTGTACTTTGACGTTATGATTGGTTCGCAAAACGTCAGCCAATCAAAACATGGGACGCAACTAGTGTTGCCCGCTCGGCCAAGTAATTTGGCAGAATATACCAAGCCCTACTAAATTCAAATCTCAACATAATCCTACCACCAAAGAAGATTACTTCCCAATGTGTTTGTAAAACCGTAGTGCTAGATATGTGTATGTTGTCCCGAGCACAGGTCCGCAACGCGATGCCAATACAGCGCGCGAGTTTATACTGCGAATGTTTGTGGACCTCAACCCGGACGCGGAGAAGATTATCTATTCTCACTTTACTTGTGCGACAGGTTAGTACATGTTATTTTAATTTTAATATATTAGGTCTTTACCTATGAAATTGCCGTTCTGCAGTACTGGCCATTTCAAATCAAAATAATTTTTGTTTGGCTAAGAATTCTAATTTCAAATTAATTTTATTTTAAAAACATGGATTTTTTTTTCTAAAAGTAGTCATTTCTTTATTGATTAGTGTTACATTTTCATCGCATTTCAATCTTTTTCGTCATCATGGATACGTTAAAAATTCGAGTAATTATGGAATATGAGTACCGTCGTGGCAGCAACGCGGCACAAGCGGCACGCAACATCAACGACGTTTACGGAGCTAACACTACAAACCAACGCACCACCTGTTATTGGTTTGCTCGCTTCCGTTCTGGAAATTTCGACCTGAAAAATGAACCTCGCGGTCGTCCGAAGACTTTGGTCGACAATGACGAATTAAAGGCGATTGTGGAAGCTGATGATACACAATCTACGGCTGAATTAGCAGCAGCTTTCGACGTTAGCGTCAAAACAATATTGGTCCATTTGCGTCAAATTGGCAAGGTAAAAAAGCTTGACAAATGGGTGCCCCACGAACTCAATGATCGCCAGCGCGAAGTACGCGTCGAGACGTGCCTTGCACTGCTCAACAGACACACAAATGAAGGAATTTTGAACCGCATTGTTACCTGCGATGAAAAATGGATTCTGTTTGATAACCGTAAGCGCTCAGCAAGTTGGTTGGATCCTGGTTCAGCACCTAAACAATGCCCTAAACGAAAACTTACCCCTAGAAAAGTGATGGTCACTGTTTGGTGGTCTAGCGCCGGTGTGATTCATCACAGCTTCTTACCAAACGGGGTGAGCATTACTGCAGATGTGTACTGTGAAGAACTGAACACAATGATGGAGAAGCTGGCGCATCTCCAACCAGCATTGGTCAATCGCTCGTCTCCGCTGCTCCTGCACGACAACGCGCGACCTCATACTGCACAGCAGACGGTCTCCAAGTTGCAAGAACTGGGGTTGGAAGCTCTCCGTCATCCGCCCTACTCACCAGACCTTGCGCCTACAGACTACTACTTTTTCCAGAATTTGGATAACTTCTTGGCGGGAAAAAAATTTAATACCCGAGAGGCAGTACAAAATGCCTTTGAAGAATTTGTTGCCTCCCGTCCAGCTGATTTCTTTAAGAAGGGCATCAATAAACTGCCACTGCGATGGCAAAGATGCATTGATTGCATGGGTGATTACTTCGATTAATACAAATAAAAAATTCATGAAAAAAATTCGTTTAAATTTTTTCATACAAAACGGCAATTTCATAGGTAAAGACCTATTATAAGAAACTGTGGGGCAAATGGTGCAAATTCCGTTTTTTTAGCCGTCTCAATCTCAGAAAAAAAAAAAAAACTGTAATTTACCTAAATTTTTGACAGGTTTTTAACATTGGTCAATGAAATGAGATGATAGAGCACTGATAACTTGAATTTGAACTGTTTTTGTAGGAGTATTGACACTTTGATATTCTGGTTTTATCACAGTGTAACTGCTTTTAAAACAGTAGTCCATCGACAAACTGTCACATTGATACAAACGGTCGAAATTGTCAGTTTGTGACTAAGCTTAAAACTGATATGTGCAGAACACCTTTGTCTGCAGTTTAGGCCATAAGTATCAAATTTTGCACTCAGCAAAGATTTTTTCTCCTTGTGAAAATTCCGGCGATGGTTGACTGTGCGGAGCGGAGTTATGTTGTGATATAACTACAAAGTATAAATAATTGAATTTGCATCAAAGTCAGCTGAATCGTCCTCTGTAAGCTAAGAAACTATTAGCGAAAAATGTCTGAAATTATTTTCAATATCGTTATTTGAAAGAAATTTACTCGCCTTTATTTTGAAAATAGATCAACTCTTCTGATATCCGAACATGATGAATTTAGCTGACTTAGATTTAACAAATTCACGCAGTGAGATTTTTTTCATCAAATTAATATTTGACTATGCCTTTATACATCAATAAACAAATACAATCCCACGTTATGGGAACTTCAGTTTATAGCATGGTAACAGGAAAGCGATATTATTCTGATTTATCATTGTAATGTGAACAACCAGGTAAGTTTACTACTTACAAAAACCTGTTGAGATGCCCTCCGAGTGAGTCAACACTTCCATTTATAATGTAATTGGTTTCAAAATTTCTGCACTTTACAAAATATAGGGAAATTGCAATATTATCCTTCAATTTCATGGTAATTAAATTGTTTTACTTTGTTGTTGTGGCAACAAAGTCAAATTTACCATGTTCGAAGTCGATTTCTCTCGGATTTTAAGGTAAGCTGTAGTTGTCAGCTATTTGATTTTTGTGTTATTGCTACTTCTAGTGCTCAGTCCAGTTATTTTTTTTAATAAAACACACTGCATATTCGTTATCAATCGATTCGATCAAATAACCTTAATATTGATTTACTTTGTTGTTGTGGCAACAAAGTGAAATTTAACATGTTCGAATTCGATTTCTCTCGGATTGGAAGGTAAGCTGTAGTCTTTTAGCTATTTTATTTTTGTGTTATTGCTACTTTAGTGCTCAGTCAAGTTAATTTGTTTTATAAAACACACTGTATATTCGTTATTCAATTAATAGTAGGTACATTACCTTTATTAGGGCTTCGTGTTATGTATCATAATTATATTATTTTGCTTTTTGTGTTGCTTATATATTTGTATGTGAGTGTGTGTGTGTATTTAGTAATTATGGTTATCAAGTAGTTTATTGTTAGATTTATCTGAGTTGTCATATTTTTTTTGCATCAAAATTCAATCGCATGCAAGGTAGGAGAATCACCTATTCAAATAAGATGGTGATCTTAGCCTATTATAGTTTGGGCACGCCACGATTGCGGCGGTAAGTCCCCTCTTTGAGGAGTGGTTTGAGAGGCGGCATGGCGTCCTCACCTTCCGCCTGACGCAGGTCCTCACCGGACACGGTTGTTTCGGGAGGTTCCTGTTTCGGATAGGGCGGGAGGAAACGCCCGAGTGTTTCCACTGCGAAGATCGCCCTGAGGACACGGTGGAGCACACGGTGGCGGTCTGCCCTGCTTGGGCGGAGCACCGCCGTGTCCTCGTGGCGGCGATCGGCGGCGGCGATCTCTCGCGTCCGGCCCTGGTCCAGGCCATGGTACGGAGCGAGAGGGCATGGGGAGCCGTCACCTCCTTCAGCGAAGCAGTGATGCTCGCGAAGAGGGAGGCGGCGCACGTTAGGGAGAGGCAGCATATGCGCCCTCGCGACCCCAGCCGCCGCAGGATACGGAGACGCCCTGGGCGTCGGGAATCCCAGGCCGATTTCCGGCCACCGTAGGCATGGGCTTGTGGAGGGCGAGTAATGGGAAGCTCGCTGTCCGGTAAGGACCAAGCCCAAGTCGACGGCGCGTTGTGTTCCACGCGCGCCTCAAAGAGATGTCAGCACAAATAGTGATGGGACCCGCAAGGGTCGATGCCTGCCAGGGGTGCGGGTTTGTTCGAAAGAGACACCACAGCCCCTGGCTTAAGGGCTACTGAAGGAACACGGGTGGGTTTTAGTCAGTAAAAGTCTGACACGCCCTCCTGCTCCACCCAGAGCGGGAGAAGTTATTTGATGATTTCCCACCCAAAAAAAAAAAAAAGCCTATTATAGTTCTTAATGTAATAATGTCCCAATCGTTTCAATTTTAACAGCAGCTGTGCCAATTTTATTTTTGTGCAAATACTTACCTCATATGCTATCCCAAAATAAAGCAAATCTTTGATGATGTTTGTCACTTCAATATTATTTCATATATTTTATATTTATGGTTTACTTTGCACAACTGACACTTTTATTTATTTTGTTTATTTCGCATGCTGCCTTGGATGTTTTTAAAGACACCGAAAACATTAAGCTTGTATTCTGCGCTGTGAAGGATACTATCATGCAGTCCGCTCTAAAGGAATTTAATTTGGCATGAATTGTACCTAACACCATTATTATAATTATAATATACGCTGTTGAATATTAAACATTTATTTTTAATACTAACCTGCATGTTTTATTATTTTATCCTCTATTTTTATTGCGCTTTTGTGAGTTTAATTGTTGAAAATGTTGTTTTTTTACATATATTGCGTATTATTTTAAATATACGCATTCTTCATAAACGCAGACAGAATAACGCCTTTGCAATTTCTGGTAACAATTAATAAAAAAAAAAATAGATTTAAATAAGTTTTATTTTTGCATGCAAACACAGTTGCCTGAAAATCATGCAATTTATTTTAATTCCATTTACGTTATGCGATAAACAACCCATTGTAGCACGACGTAATTAAATATAAATAGTTCAAAATCAAATCTAGTGAAAGTCTTTGCAGGTCGTAGACTTTCTGACAATACCTTAAGTTGAGACCACACATGAAATACGTTGTAGCAATCAATACCAAAATGAATTAGCCGTAAGACTGAACGTCTTGTATGTACATAAGTGATTCCTCACTGTATAGGAAAAAAGTGCAGTAATTTTGAAACCCAAAACTATCGTCAATTTGTTTCACGGACATCTGGTGCATGGTAGCAAGTAAGAAATGATAAGTATAATAATTATAGAAGTATAAAACAGTCGGTTGAAATAAATGTAAACTTTCAATAATGTGTTTAATTTCAGACACTGAGAACATCCGGTTCGTATTTGCCGCAGTCAAAGATACAATCTTGCAATCCAACCTAAAGGAGTACAACCTCGTCTAAGCGAAACCAACAAGGTCACTGATAAAAATCTGTGATTGTGTAAAACACATAATTTAAACATCATCACTTCACGTCAGAATGTGTATGTAAATTCGCGAACTGAGACCAGATGGACGAACTAATTTCAACTTAAAATGTTTAAAGAAAATAAGGATAGATTGTAAGTCATTTAACCCAAATATAGTTGGGAGTGCGGCGATGCGGGCCCTCGCCAGCCGCATTCCCTCCGACAACATTCGTTCTCGATCCGAACGGATCGTCTTTCGATGCGTCAGGTTTTTTGACATGTTTTTTTATGATGAAGTTATTCACAATTTATGTATGTGTCTGTATTGGTGAATATTAAATTGTGCATTTTAAAAGTTATGGTGAGTCTTGGCCTTACCATGAGCTGCTTTTAGTCATTGTTTTAGGGTTTTTTTTTTTTTTTTTTTGTAAAGTTTGTTGCCATAATATCTTTCTACATTAGTATACATTTTATTATGTCCAGACGGATGGATTTGAACAAACTAGTCCAATGAAACGCGTGTTTAGTATCATCCTCGTGGGTCGAGACAGGACTTCCTACTAAGGTATTGATCGGGATGCTTCTGTTACTATTACGTATTTATTTTAGCTGTGGTAAGTTGTCTGGTAAAGCCGATCGACCCAGAGAAGCGCGTGTCGGGCGTTCGCCTTGCACTCTCTCTACCTACCGATTAAATTCACTAGACGTAATTATAAATCGGTACCCTATTTTCTGTTAAATTGAAAGATTATAACTTTATTACTGTATTTAATATTTCGTTACTTTTGTACATTGGAATTTTTGTTACTTGAATATATGTTAATATTTAAGCTGTTTATATTTAAATATGGTGTTTTTCTACACGAATTGACTTCACGCAAAATGTTTTTATGTTAACTGTAGGCTTTGTGTACGCTGTGGTCTGGTGTATTTGGTTTCTTCCTAACGTTATCCGTGTACAATATTCATTAATAAACAGTATAAAGTATAGGAATTACTATGTTAGTTGTTTAAGGAATTTTTGAATGCATTTGATATAAACTTTTTTTACTAGAGAAACCCTCGGATTATAAAGCGAAACGTGGAATGTAAAAACCGAAACCGAAGTTTTTTGCACGAACGCTTTTTACCAGTATGTAAAATATTGTACATTTGGTATAAATGAGCCGTGTGAATTGAGCTGACAGTTCAGTGCCAAGTTTTGCTATTGGCATACTTTTTATCGTAACTTATAGCACAAAATATATAACTACATTTTATAATTGTTTTCCATATTTTAGATTATTTTATTGTACACACGGCTACACATCAAGCTATACATTTCCAGTTTACGCTGATCTCGCTTTGTACGGAAATCTTATACAATGCGAGATCAGCTTATAATGGAAATGTATAGCTTGATGTGTAGCCGTGCGTACCATGCTTAATTAAGAGTGTTGCTTCGTGTTATTATTTAGTTTTATTAATGTATAAGAAACCAAGTTTCGTTTTGAAGATATATAATTATTTGTATTATTTGTTGTTGTGTCTTAATTTCTCTTCTATTCAAGTTTCTATATGGACCGCTAGCACAAGTGACACTGTCAATAGCAAAACTCCATGCTTTAATTAAGATACAGCTGTCTGATGCTCAAAGTAATGTGACGTGAAACTTAGCGCACAATATTGGAAAATTTCTATTTGATGTTGACCCACTGAAGTGCGATCTGTGTATGCCGTGTACATAGAAACTATACTTTTCTTTTGTGCATTTGTACAGCAATATTGTGAATTAGTTCGGGACCCGACGCGGTTTTGTTTATACTGTGCGACGACACGGCACCTCTGTGTAAGCAAATTGTCACGAATACTTCCAAAATGTACCAAACTGTCGATACTAACACGACGCCATCGATGCTCGTCTTCCTATCCGCGTACCTATGTACATAATTACATTTTGATATGTTCGAATGTAACATTAACAATAATAGATACGATTGTATGCTATTACTGGTTCACATTGACATTCAATGCATGAGCTTGAATTTATATTTATTTGCAGTAGTCTCAAAACAAAACAAAGCACAATGAAACGATCTATTGGTGACTAGTTACATATAAGACGAGCGTCGAGCGGTCGGTACTGTTGTCGTCCGCGTTGTAAGTACCGCCACTTGTATCTTCCTTACGAATGGACTGAACATCGTGTACCGGTGTGTGGTTCTTACTTATGTGTTTCTACAGTTGGGCTACACAAAATATTGCTAAAACTATATTATAGTCTAACGTTGCTTTACCTTTTGCGTGAGATTGTGAGAATTTTAGCTTAAGTTCCGACTGAAGATGGATGCCTGAATGAAATATTGTAAATTATAATTTCTCATAAAATATAATTTTTTTCAGCTATACGAGTCGTTTTATTTACTCACTCATTACTTGTATTCTAACTTTACCTGAATCGTGTCGTTCACAGTCTGCATGCAATTGTATTCCTATTGGCGTGATTGATTAGTGGTTTTAGTAGAATGTCATTATAAAACTATTATTACACAATAGATAAATGGCCATTGATATAAATCTATTACGTGGCCCGTCCATGTCCGACGTCGATTACGTTGGCACATAAACGGCGAACCAAATGTGTTTACAGTCATTTAACAGTAACCGTTAACAAACATGTCGATAAGTGAGCTGAGCTGTAGTTTATATTCGAATGCCACAGCCGGCAGTGATTTAGGCGACATGGCTGCAAAAGTTGCAATGGAAAATTTTGATTTACGCTACACCACATTGCTGTTTTTCAATTCTACCTTTTGCTACGGTGTCGAAGTTTTTTTACGTATATATCATTATAATATAGTGATCAACAGAGCCAAATTTAAACCCAATTCACTGACCCAAAAATCACGTCAGTTTGTGCTATTCGCAAGTGACGTTGCTGATGTAGAACAATTACTTGACGCCATAATCGAATTTGAAATGGACAATACTGGGAAATTTATCATCGTTTGCGAATCACCAGTGTCAAATGAATGTGATGAACAAGATATGATGGATCTGTGTTGGAATTACAGAATTGTCAATATTGTCTTCATAAGGCTTGAATCGACAGAAGCAATTGGTTTCACATATTATCCAATAGCAGATGGCATTTGCAACAATGTAAAACCAATACAACTGGACTGTAACAATCGGTATACACACACAACATACGGGGAAGTATTCAGAAACAAACTGAGACATTTTAATTCATGTCCTATAACTGTCTCAACATTCATACAAACCCCATATATTTTGAACATAACTAACGGAATTCCAATAGGCGCTGATGGAGATTTACTTAGAATTTTGATGCATGGTATGAATGCAACTCTTAAAATGATGACGCCAAACCGCGGCAACGGATGGGGGTGGCGTCAAAAGAACGGAACCTGGATGGGATCGCTCGCAGACGTTGACGAAGAGCTAGCAAACTTTTCAATGACTTCGGCAGCCATAACATTAACGAGGTTCTCAGATTTTCAAATATCTTCCAGTTATTATTCCTCGAAAGTCGTGTGGGTCACTCATCCAGCACAGTTACAAAATGTGGCTCTAAAATTAATGCATCCGTTTGAAACGGATACGCGAATTGCTTTAGTTGTCAGTTTCATCCTCGTCGTTATTTGTGCTTTTCTTATCAAAACCAATTCTTGGACATCCATGTGGAGCGAAGTTGAAGAAGACCAACCTACCAAGAGCCTTGTTTTCTATGCCTGGATGATATGCATGGGTCAGGCAGTCATAAAGTTACCCACAAGGTCGGCATTTTTACAAATGGCTTTGGTCTGGGTATGGTACTGTTTTCTTATCAGAACAGCGTATCAAGTTTATCTGATTAGTTCGTTGAAAGGAAAATTTTATGAGAGTCAATTTGAAACAATTGAAGATGTGATAAAAGCTAAATATCCATTTGGTGGCGGCGCAGCGCTTAAGGATTATTATATTGATAATCCAATTGTTTATAATAATTGGATTAATATAGACACTCCACAAATCTTACCGACTGCTTTGAACCTAACAAAAGGTATGAATTTTGTTCTAGCTATGAATTTCGATACAGCTCAGATGGTTATCAAAACGAATAAAGTTAGCTTGCATATATTGCCCCAGACAGTGATCACAAGTCCTACAGTGATCTTTTTCAAGAAATATTCTCCTCTTGCGGAATCAATCAATCTGATCTTGAGTCGGCTCGAGGCGGCTGGATTTCCTGATAAATTACATAAAATATATACCAGCGTGCTTAATACGGTGGATGTTGATAATGAGGGAGAAAATTTGAAAATAAGACATTTTACAGCTTGTTACGTAATATTAATAATGGGCTGGGTTGTTTCCGCAATCTTCTTTTCTTTAGAAATTTATTTTGGAAAAATATATCGACATCCTCCTCAGGCATTATAAAATCATCGTTGGATATTATTACCTAAGCATGAAATAAATCAATGCATACGTACGTTAAAATGTAATCTGATCATATCTCCTAAAGGATCAACAATGCATTACGAGGATAAAAGTACTAATGACGGTAGATGCATGTCCATATACCGATATACGCCCATAACATGGAAATCCGCCATCAGCTCGTATAATACATTTGTGGTAAATTACACAAGCTTGCACTTTCAATTTTATGATTGTTCGTATCAGTAGTAACACAGAATTCGTATCCGTCACCAACGATGATGAATACTAGTGGCAAATTATTACACAATCATACCATAGGGGACTTTATAACCGATGACCCAGTGTCGGAACTCGGGTTACTGGCGGCTAAAGTAGCGTATTATAACTTTGAATGGCGTTTTTTTACTGTAGTAATGTTCAGTAGTCTGCAAGCAATAGGTCTGAACACGTTTTTGATGCACTATGATCAATCCGTTATTGTAAAACTGGGAAGGTTTCTCCCTGCACGACGAGATCCTGTGCCACAGATGGTGATATTTGGTGAAGATTCTTCAGAAATATCAAGCACTCTGCGATGGACTGTCAAATCGAAATATGATAGCAATGGTAAGTTTATAATCATTTGCGCATTCCTCAAGCAAGATTGCGATGAACAGAAAATATTTGAAACACTTGAATCTCTCTTCATTTTGAACGTGGTGCTGCTGAAAACTTCACATAAAACTAACAAGTCCTTAGCCTTTTCCTATGACTTCGTGTCTAATGGGAAATGCAAGAATAATGAACCATATCAGCTCGATTTATTCACTGCCTGCGAAAATGACGAATGTTTTAAAGATTTATATCCAGAAAAGTTAATGAATTTCCAGAAATGTCGACTTATAATGTCAACTGTAGAACAACCACCCTTTATGTACTTACATAATGGTACTGAAAGTCCATCGGGAATAGATGGAGACATCATGAAGCTCGCAGCAAGCATGTTGAACGCAACGCTAGTGTTGATGACACCAGCAGATGGCGGCGATGCTGGTCACTTCACCAATAATAACTGGACTGGGTCTTTGGGCGACATATACCATGGCCGCAGACACGCTTCCGTGTGCTCAGCACCACTAACATCCAATAAAAATGGTAATTTTCAAATATCTTTCACATATTATTCCATGGATATCGTGTGGGCTACAAGACTACCAACACAAAAGGCTTCATGGGAAAAACTTTTAAATCCTTTGAATATTTATCTCCGGGTCATATTATTATTCCTCTTTGTTGGTATTGTTTTCGTGAATACACTTTGCACAACAAATATTTGGCGGCAAGTGAGAAGAGTTTTTAAAATTCACCCACCGAAGCATAGTTTTCTATTTTTTTCATGGGTATTATTTCTTGGTCTGCCAATACTCAAAGAGCCTGCGAGAAAAAGTTTTTTGATAACAATTTACACATGGATATGGTTCTGTTTTATCATAAGGAGCGCTTACCAAGCCGCTCTAATTAATTCTCTAAAACAACCGTCTTATCTTGAAAACCTCGAAACTTTTCAAGATGTTCTTAGAGATCGTTATCCTTACGGTGGCGTAGCTTCCCTGAAGGAGTATTACACTGACGATCGTGCTATTTATGATAATTGGGTAGTTGTGGACGTGGACCGGTTATACGACACCCTGGATAGTATATTGGATGGCACAACAGATTTTGTTATAGCTTCAAATAAAGAGGCTATAAAACATCATCTCATGAAATATAACGGTACGAAGCAATTGCAAATAATTCCGGAGAAAATAGTGAACAGTCCCACAGTGGTGTATTACAAGCGATTTTCTCCGTTGACAGGCCCGCTGAACACTGTTTTACGAACTGCTTTAGAAGCGGGCTTTATACAGCGAATCCATAAAAAATATTTGGATAGTGATAGAAAACTGTTTCGACGAGTACGAAGTCGACAACCGGAACCGCTGCGAATTAGCCATTTTACCGGCTCTTTTGTCATACTAATACTAGGGTGGTTTGTATCTGCTACTTACTTTGCCGTAGAATATGTTTGTGGAAATCTTAAAGACTAATAAAAATCACAGTTACCTACCTACTTGTTCGTTAGAGTCGCTTCAAGTTCACTGTGTGTTACCTACTTTCTTACCTATGTATCTTTTTCTAAAATTTATAATAAACTCGCTTTGCTTCAAAACTTGTATTATTTGCAACACCTAAGTTCTTAAATATTCTTATGTTCCACAGACCTACCTACCCTACGTTATAGGACATGCAAATTTCACTTCTACCAGTGTAGTAAACCAGTATAGAGGACTACTTACCTTCACGCGGTTATTTCTTGTACAGACGCCAGCACATCAAGCTACTCCAATGTGTCAAATTTATTTGAGATTTTCAAAGTTATACCGTAAGCATAAGGTTCATGTTCAATTGGGAAAATTTGACAGTTTGGGGTAGGTTGACCTGCTGGCGTCTGTACCTACCGGTACCGCTACTGGCCAAAAACACAATGTCAAATCTTGACTGATATATCCAATAAATTGTGTGAACAGGGGCCTAAGCGATTCCATCAGAAACTTGTTTAGGGTGTTCGAGTGAACATTCTAAAAGTTCTGACGTCTAGAACTTATGCCAGACTGGGAACAAAAATTGACACTGTTCCCGAACTCCGGCTCACTTTCTAGACGTCAGGGCGTTAGTATGTTCACTCCCATCTGCACGTTGAACATGTTTCTGAAGGAATCGCTAAGGTCCCTGCTTACGCACACTACGCCCTCTTTTGGGCTATTTAACTGAATTATGCTATTATAATTAGTGGAAATACAACCACCAATGAAAACCACATAGGTAGGTATTAAATTCAATAGGCTTCAGAACTCCAAGGTTAGTTCCTCCAAGATAAAAGAAGATTGCTCTCATACATTAACATCAGCGCTCTACAGCCTTGTGTAAAGCTACAAGGATCTTTTGACAGTTGAAGACTGGCATTGACATTGGGGGGTAGTTGGTAAACATTTATGAAATTGTGTCGAAAAAACAAGATGGAGGAGTTAGTACCGATCTTGACCACGCGCCAAAATATCCTTGTACAACTATTAGGAATACCTACATCGAGAGGCGCCAAGAAGTCGACACCTTCAACTTACCAGTGACGGCAGTGTGCTGAAGTCTGGGCAATCACCAAACAATCCACAAGGATTTGTGGATTGTTTGGTGATTGCCTTGTTGACGGTTATGAGAGCTTTCATTGTTTGGTAAAGGCTGGCTGGTCTGATCTGAAGAAACCATTGTGCTGGCACAGGAACGGGATTCCCTGTGAAAAAACCTGATATACCTAAGTGCAAGTTAAACTCGCGTGAAGAGCGTTCCGTATGATGAATATGTTACCAAGCAAAAACATTCATGTGAAGTAGGTTGCCAGGACTTACAGTGAACCAAGTCCCTAACCCTACAAACCTTACACCTTTGTCAAAATGCACTGCTTGACCGTTTCGCGACCGTCTCAATAGACACTCATAAGGTAGGAAATGTAGTCACGGGTCTTTAATGTTGAATCATGCAATAGTTCAATGGAACGAGTCAACCTTAGATCTGTAACTGATCCTGGCCCTGATCCCGACCCTTAAAGGGAGTGAAAGTTACAGATTTCTTGTTTTTTTTTTTTTTTTTTTTTACCAAATCGTATTATATCAAATTCAATTTGCTAGGACCTCGGGAAGTGCCCTAGAGGTTACTATAATTGAGTGAGTCAATCAGTGACGAAATCGACGTGTCACAGGTATTAATAAACTCGAAAGTATCAAGACAAATGCAACATAGTAGGTTTGGTAACTATATTTTATCCTGAGAATTTGAGCTCTCTAGCATTTTCCGGGCCGAAGCTCTATGGGTATGATTATACGACAAAACACTTCGAGAAAAGGTCCCTAGGTTGTGGCCTGCTTTTGGTTTTGCTTGTCTTTACGGGGAGTAGGTACCCCCCACGCACCACGGTGCGCCCTCAGATGCCAAGAATAAACTTACCTAACATTGTAGGTAGTTGAAAAACATTCTTCGTACCTACATTCCAACAAAAAATGTAATTTTTACGCACACTATTGAAAGATTCAACATTTTATTTTAAGACCATAGACTTTTTATAATATTCCTGTAATCTTTAAGTAAAGAACTAATTTCTCCATTATTTTCAAATTGTTCGGCTCAGTCGTTTCGGACATAACGGTAAATTTTCATATATTTTCGAATATACCGTAAAAAAGATTACAAACTTTTTTCTAAACGAAAGTCTAGTTGATACACTCACTACAAGCCCTTTCATTGTCACGTAACAAAGTTTACAAAACTTAAATTTTCTAGTTTCACGTCCGGGTTTGGGTCACACGAGCCATTCTTAAGCGTACCAAAATGGAGTAGATTCGAAGGAAAGTGGCTGTGACAGACGAACAGACAGACACACCTATCCTATAAGGGTTCCGCTTTTTCATAAAAAGTCGTTACCTTATACCGGTACTTGCCTGTGGTTCCCCAGTCTAGTTCCCCTTGGGGTAACACGCGCAAATATTTTTGCCCGTGGAACCTCACGAATAACAAATCTTATTAAATATATTTTTATTGCCCGTGATACGTACCCCATCTCAAACATTTCAATTTATTTGGCGATTAGCGGGGGTGCCACGGGCCGAATATTTATTTGCCCATGGTACCTCTTTGTCCCCCTTGGTGGTACCCTAGTGGAATGTGGCAATTGCGCGTGCAAAGTGTGATATTGAGAGTCAAAATACCTACCCAACCGGAGTAAATTAAAGGTTTTAGGTACAGCACCTACCTAGGTACCTACCAACCTAAGATTTCCCGAGAGCTTATCCAAGTTGCCATCTTAATTATACATTTTATTATCTATACTCTATACTATAATCTATACTAATAAGAGGAAAGATTTGTTTGTTTGTTTGCATTTAGTTAACCAGTTGAATGCCGTAATTATAAAAACAATTGAAAAGTTATTGTGTCTCGCGTGGATCCACGTCACATACATACAAAGGGTTAATAGGCTCCGAAACTACTGAAACAATTTGAAAAATTATTTCACTGTTGGGAAGCTACACCTATCCCCGGGTGACATAGGCTATATTTTATCCCCGTATTCCCACGGGAACGGGAACTACGCGGGTGAAATCGCGGGACGCTGCTAGTATGAAATAAACCTAGATTTTTGCTTCTTACATGCGACGAGACATAACTTGTAATGAGCCCGTTATACCTACTTTAAAATAGGCCAGGGATAGTCTCATACAATTTTTTCCTTCGTAATTTCACGATATTGCTGCCAACCCGCGTTATTCGTGCCGTACGATCACAATGAGCGATTGCGCTATATCCCTATTAGGAAGTCGGCCAAATGCATTATTTTTATGAGACAGAGCCCATTAAGTTGCTTCCTATTTCAACGCCTAGCTTACGTAATATGAATTTGTCATAATGCACTTTATAATGGCGTTTATGCAGCATATCTACAAACGGTTACGAATCGAATGTACGGTCACCAAAAGAGAGGAGACCAGAGGTCGTCGGAAATAGTTGAAGCTTAGTATAAAAACGATGGATGCTTACGATTACGAATGACATTAATGAACAGGGCCTAGAGACAAAATATTTTTCTGTTAGCGTCCACGCCAAACGCTACGCCAAAATGTATGGGAATGACATTAGGGGAGAATAGGGCAATGATGGTCAGCGGGCAATGGTGGTCATGCACACAACTAAAGTATGAACAGTTCTTTACGCCTGTGAAGTGTATTACGTCTCTCTCCTAACTGCCCGCGAGCGTCGAGCGCCCTGTGCTGTCATTCCGCACGCGACGTTTGTGCAAGGCGAGTGTTTGTTGTTTTCACGCCAAATTGATGTAATTTTACGTCTTAACAAATTAACGAGGTAAGCTGTGAAATATTCCTTAATCCACGTAAACGCTGTCTTGTTATTTGAGACTGTTCATTATGATTATTTTGTAATGCTCAGTTCAAATCAAAATATGTATTTGTTTGTATTTAAAAATATATTTTCTACGAAGTCCGTTGCGGGTTATCGTGGTCAACTGACCACCATTGTCCGCAATGTTATTATGAGAGTCGTATGGTAACTAAATCTAATTAATTTGTTTTAGGATGCCAAAAAAAAAGATCCAGAAAAACGCAGAAGGCTGCATGGTCTTTAGAAACGTTGGACATGGGTCTGAGGCTTATTTTTTTTTTTTTTAACTTTGCTCCACACTAGGATTTCTCCTGTTTCGTGGGTGCGTTTACAAACATTTAAACTAACATACAGAAACAGCCAGACCCGGAACAACTACTTGTAGGTCCAAATAATTGTTCCGTGCGCAGATCGAACCCGCAACACGTAGCACAGCAGTGACCACTGTGCTTACCATGCCGTCAAACCGAAGGGAAAAAAAGTTTTTTTTTCCCTTTGGTTTGATGGCACGGTTAGGCTAAACGGAAAGTTCTTCAGGAAGACAATGTCTCGTCAAAATCAAAATCAAAATCAAAAGTCATTTATTCAAATTAGGCTGAGAATCAGCACTTTTCGAACGTCAAAATACATAAGACAGTCCCCCAAAAACGCCCACCCTTCGACACTTCCTAGTGCTTTAGCTGGGAAGAAGAAGTGGCGCAACAAACTCCCCAGCAGCACAGCTGTCTGTTTAGTCGGATGGACTTGATTCTATACATACATAGGCAAAGTAATAAACAATAACGCATATTACCAAAAATAAAAGTTTCCTGGTATAAAGGGCTCTATATGTCAATAACTAATGACTTATTAGATAGATGATAAAAAGCACTTGGTCAAAAAAAATTAAAAAAAAAAAAGTATTTAACTAAATAAATATATGAACCCATATAACCTGTCACTAGGTACGCTAATTCTGGAGAAAGAACATAAACATTGTCTTGTGTTAATCACAGCGACCAACTATTCTTGTCATTTAAATAGTCGTTAATGGAATAGTAAGCCTTTAAACAAAGGATGGATTTTACTTGAACTTTAAACGCATCAAAAGGCAAATCTAGCAAAGAAGTGGGAAGCTTGTTATAAAAAGTTATACCAAGCCCAACAAATGAGTTATGAACCTTATGAAGCCGGTGAAAGGGAGCACGTAGTTTGTCCTTGTTTCTAGTGTTAACGGTATGAATATCACTGTTTTTAGTGTACAAGTGTATATGTTGCCTAATAAATAAGATGTTAGCTAATATGAATTGTGATGCCACTGTGAGAATACCAATATCTTTAAAAAAGTCCCTCAAGGAAAATCTGCCACCTAACTGGTAAATTGCACGAACAGCACGTTTTTGAAGGACAAAAATATTTTGAATATCAGCGGCTTTGCCCCACAGCAGAATACCGTAGGACATAACGCTGTGAAAATAACTAAAGTATACTAATCGAGCTGTATCGACGTCAGTGTATTGTCTTACTTTTCTGACGGCGTAGGCGGCTGAACTGAGCCTCCCTGCTAGTGTTGATATGTGTGATCCCCACTGAAGTTTGGCATCTACTGTTATGCCCAGAAATACTGCCGTGTCTACGGTTTCAAGCACCTCTTTATCTAAGACGATATTGGGACCTAGATTTCTAACATTCGGTAAGGCGAACTTTACACATTTCGTTTTTTTGGCATTGAGAACAAGGTTATTTGCCGTAAACCAATCCGTAACCATTGAGAGTGCACTGTTTACGTCGTCAAAGTCTTGTCTATTCCTATCTACTTTAAAAATAAGAGAAGTATCATCTGCAAACAGTACAACATCACAAATACCCTTTAAATAGAACGGTAAGTCATTAATATATACTAAAAACAAGAATGGGCCGAGTATTGAGCCTTGAGGCACACCTAACTGAACTGGCAGCCCGGAAGATTTTTTACCATTAATTTCTACACATTGAACCCTATTTTGCAAATAAGAATTTATTACGTTTAGAGCATCGTTATGGACACCGTAATAACGAAGTTTACACAAAAGCGTCTCATGGTGCACGCAATCAAAGGCTTTTGAGAGATCACAAAAAACTCCAATAGCATTTTGCGAGTTCTCCCATGCGTTAAATATGTGTTTCAACAGAGCAACACCCGCATCAGTAGTCGAACGACCTTTTGTAAAGCCATATTGCTCATTATGAAGGAGGCTATTTAAATTAAAATGTTTTAGCAACTGCTTGAGTATTAACTTTTCAAATATTTTGCTAAATGCAGGTAAGATAGAAATAGGCCTGAAATTACGAATGTCATTTTTATTACCTGATTTAAATAATGGTATTACTTTACTACTCTTCATGAGGTCAGGAAAAGTTCCTGAATCAACACATTTATTAAAAGTGACAGCTAGATAGGGGGCTACAATTTCTATAATATTACTTAAAAGTTTAATGGAAATGCCCCAGAAATCACCAGTGTTTTTAGACTTCAGTGTGTTAAAAACATTAACTACGTCACGAGGCGTTACATGTTCGAAACTGAATAGGTCACTACATTTAGGCACACTACTATGCAAAAGGTATTCTGCTTTAGACGGGGATGAATTTAAGGAGCGAGTCGTAGTTACAGGTATGTTGGCAAAAAACTCATTAAATGCCTCCGCTACTTCAGCTTCTGTAATAATTAATTTGTCGTCGACCAAAATCTCAAGTTGATTGTCTTGTTTAACAGACTTGCCCGTTTCATTATTAATTATTTTCCAAGTGGTTTTAACTTTATTGTTAGAATTTTTAATTGTGTCACTTAAAAATTTCGATTTTGCAAAAGCACTAATCTTTTTAAATAATTTTGAATAGTTTTTGACATACTCTAGGAAAGGAGTATCAAACCTGTATTTTTTCAATCCATATAATTCGTATAGTCTCGCTCTACTTTTGTAAATACCCGGAGTAGCCCATTGATTAAAGCCAGCGGAGGTGCCATTAATGTTAATGGTTTTGGTCTTGAAAGCAGATTGATACTCTTTTTGCACAACATCAAAAAGGGCTTCATAAATTTCATTCGGATTCTCGTGTTGTGCTATGGATGGTGTAATTCTATGAGCTATATTATTTTTAAACCTTTTGCAACGACTAGCTGTATAAGGCCTACATTCAAGTGTACGTGGTCGCTTTTTATGTAATGGCATGGGGAAGCTAGCTAATAAACCACAGTGGTCGGACGTTAAGTCAGTTAGTACTAATTTATTTTTGGCATCACAATCAGTAAACATATTATCAAGACATGTTGACGAAGATGCCGTGATCCTAGTAGGTTCAAAAAACAAGTTAATTAAATTAAAAGACCTAAACAGATTGAGAAGTCTAATACTTAATGGAGTAACATCTAAAATATTAATATTAAAATCTCCACATAAAATTATACTTTTATTACTTGATTTTAACTTATTGAGTAAATCCTCCATTACCGATTCAAAACGAATGAAATCCCCAGAGGGGGGTCGATAAACGCAAATTATAACATATCGCTCGAGTTCAACACAAGACAACTCAATAGTGCGCTCAATAGAAAGGTTAGATAAATCTAAACGTTGTTTACATTTTAACTTGTTTGAAACAAGAACTAAAGATCCACCGCGAATAGCAGTTTTTCTTACAAATGCACTTTGAACAGTAAAATTATCATCATTGATAAACACTACTTCATGTTCCTTCAACCAGTGTTCAGTCAAACATAACACCTGAACATCATAGTTCTCCATAAATAAGCTTAACTCAAGCTCTTTGCCGGACAGACCCTGCATATTTTGATGAACAACATTCAACATATGCGGCTCACCCGTTGTCGCACCTAAAAGTTTAAACTACTAGGCGAATCAAAAGTAGTGTTAGTACCATTACTAACATTAATCAAAGAAGACTTCGACATAGTACATATGTCTGGGTTTATATAAGCTAATAGCCTCGCTATTTTAAGTCTAAACCTAATGGGCAGATACACTGTATTCCTTGTCGATTTTAACTTAACAACAAAACTGTTGGTATCAAAAAATATAAGTTTATCACTGTAGTGAGTTACTAAAAACTGCATATGATTATTAAGTATATGTATATCATTGTTTTTTCTACTAGATAATCTCTCAAAATATGGAAAAGCACACAAAATAATTTTATTACAATTAATCTTTAAAATCTCAGTAACACTGTCAGTGATATCTTGTTTATTGACGTTTGAACTATTACCTACAAGTACAGTTATGTTGGTATTACAATCATATTGATTTCTTGTAACTGATGTCATTATTTCTTTGAAGGATTTCCCGGGTAAACAATTGTTTTGAGAAGAATTACTCAAGTTGTTACTAAGTAATTTCCCTAAACCTCTTCCTATACTATCAGAAAACATAACTGACTGATAACAAACTTGACTACTACAAGGGATAACGCTACTAGTTGACTGATCTTGAGATGGTACTTGCACAATATCTGGTAAATCTTGGCTGGGGTTACAGTCCAGAGCACTCACAACTTGGGACGGTTCTTCCGTTACCTCAGGCTGGAGGGCATCAAGGTTGGTTTCGCTTTGACAAGTACACAGAGTGTTGCTGAGAGTCAGCGAGTCCACTCTGTCTAACAACGCATTAGTAGCAAGGATATGTTCCTTAATTTGGTGCTGAGAGCATACATATTTTTTATAAAGGGACTTTAGAGAGTCATCAAGAACTTGAATTTCTGACTGTAAGCGTTGAGTGTCAATTTCATAAATATTGATACTGTTTTCTAATTTAATTTCATAGTTCTTCAATTTATTGACAAGAGAAACACGTTCTTTCCTTAATTGAATATTATTGGAATAGTGCTTTTGATGTTTCTTTAATTTATTACATTTTTTAATGATTTTATTCAGCCTTGCATATTTTTTAAATTTATTTTGACTCATTTTATAACTATAGTTATGTTTCAGTAATGAATCCTCTGTTAGGTCAATTGTTGTTATGGAATGAGGGTTACAATTAGTATTTAACAATTCATTTAACAAATGGTTTGTTTCTTTGACCTGAGTATGTTCTTTAACCTTTTGGAATTCTACAATTTTAATATTTGCATGGATTAATTCATCCTCTAAGTCCCTAACCTTAAATAAAGCCTCCTCATACAAATTACTGCAGTTGTTGAAACCATCTGTAACCATCCTTAGTTGATCCCGTTCAGCCACAACATCAAGGTATTGAAGATGTAAGTCAACCAGCTCCTGTTTTAAGCTTGTGTTTTTGTTGACAACTTTCTCAACTTCCTTCTCACTTTCCTCTCTTTCGTCTAACAGCTCTTGACATTTACTTTGTGAAGCCTGTAGTTCATAAAGGGTTGTTCTCAATTTAAGCTCCAACTCCTGAGCAGCAGCCTTACGGGTCATCACAGGCATGGTTTCAGGAATAGGTACTGGAAGTATAATGAAAGGAACGGTAAGAACTAAGTAGACAGACAAACAAAAAGGGAAAGGTAGAAATGTAAGAAAAAATTGGGAGAAGTTAGTGCTGCTATAGAGTAATGAGATAGGCGGCTAAATCTAATTGAAATGCAACTAATAATAATATGAGTAGATCAAATACAAAGTTACATTGATTCTATTGCCTTATAATTTTACTTTCATTTGTGTGGGTAGGCTGCCTAATTTAAAACAGAGAGAGAAAAAAAAATTAAAAACTAGTTTTGCTGATTGCAATTTAACCAAAAGTTTTGATACTAAGAACGAATTAATGAGTTACTGAGTCTATATGATGATTGTGTGCTAATTACAGAATAAAAGTGAACAATACTCCCCGTTTATTAATCCGCAAGTCGAACATCAGCTGTTCGTAATAGGTTACCGGTACGGTGTGTAACCAAACACTGTCTTTTACTTTGTAAATTTGGAGGATAACAATAATCCTTAGTACTATTTATGTTGTTAATTTACATTTAGTTATATTAATACACGATAGTTACACTTAAAACTAAATAAAACTAATTTTAAAATACGGAACAAAATTTTGATATGTCACTCGGGCAGTGTTGCCATAAAAAAAAAGTCATTGACTGACGTAGATATTGAGGACCTCTGCGTAGATAATGATGATGACGAGGACTCAGAAAATCATTGTCTTATATGCGGAGAATTCGACCAACACAACGAGGTATGGTACCGGTGCACTTCCTGTGGGCTGGGGGTTGACTCTGCTTGTACTGGTTGGGATTCCGCTACAGGATACGTATGTGACATGTGTTAGAAGCGCTTGACCATCATTGTCAACATCATGACTACCATTGCCCTCACGTGCGTACAATGGTGGTCAAAGCTATTATTTTTTATTTTTGTACCTATTAAATGGATACTCCATATATGATTATTTTGATCACAAATTATAATAGTCCTTTAATGTAGAATTGGTATGTTATGTTCCTCATAAAGCTGTGATGTATATTTTGAGTTTTATTCCAAAAATTGCTTAAGTGACCGCCATTGCCCTATTCTCCCCTAGCTGCGGAAAGAACACGACGGAACCTTTCCGCAGGTAATGTCATTTCCATACATTTTGGCGTAGCGTTTGGCGTGAACGCTAACAGTAATGTTTTGTCTAGGCCTGCTGTTTGTGTTCTAATTATTTAAGTTTTATCTCTTTTAGTGACTAAATCTAGGTTGGAAGTCTACAAGTCTCTCATCGCTACCCCGAGGTCCTTATGGATTGTACTACAATACTGGAGTACCTGTGTAATGTACGTGTGTAATGTGTAGTAACATTAAACTAGGTACTGACTGCAGTCAGGGCTGCGTAGTATAGTGACGTGTGCCGCCAGTGGAGTCACTCGCTGAGTCGAGTGACTCATATAGTAGGTACAAGTTATAAAAAACCCTTCTCCGCACCCACGTTATAAACAGTTGGCAACTTGGCATTTTCGGGTCGTCACTGTTCCCACGTTGAATTTGTCAAAGTCAAAGCATTTACTTATTTCAAATAGGCACATTTGATCGATATTTGCGATGTGTACCTATGTTCTTGTGTTTATTGAGCCGCACGGTTCGATCGATCAGGTTAAGCTATGCAAGCCACGGTTGGTCCGTGGATGGGTGACCATCTTTACCCCTCCGTGCCTCGGAAAGCCCGGTTAAGCCTTTGGTCCCGGCTGTCATTTGTGGATCTGTGACAGTTGTTACGGGTCGTCAGAAGCCCGAAAGTCTGACAACCAGTCTTACCAAGGGGTATCGTGTTACCCAGTAATTGGGTTGTAGAGGTCAGATAGGCAGTCGCTCCCTGTAAAATACTGGTGTTCAGCTGCATTCGCTAGTCTGGAAGCCGACCCCAAAATAGTTGGGAAAAGGCTAGGCAGATGATGTTCGTGTGTTTATGGACTAGCTTTTGCCAGCGGCTCCGCCTGCGTGGATGTCGGTTATCGCGTAAAAAATAGCTTATGTCCTTCTCCATATCCCAGGCTATATTTCTGACAAATTTCATGACGATCGATTCAGCGGTTTAGGCGTGAAAGCGTGATAGACAGACAGAGTTACTTTCGCATTTATAATATTAGTGGGGATTGTCCCGAGAAGGCAACACAGAGGGAAGAGAGGAAAGCGTGGGGTCTCCGCCACGCCCAGCAGCCCAGCAGTGGAACACTACAGGTTGAAACAAACTCATCAATCAAAGATCAGTCGTGCTTAGGTATTAGACTCATTCTTTCTGAATTGGCATAGGTACCTTTAATCATAGAAATAAGTATAAAATATATTGCTTTTATTATAAGTAGACTTGTAGGGAAACTACTTTTTTTGTTTGTTTTCGTGGGGAAACCTTGAAAAGGAGGCCTTACTTGGTCCTCCTTACCTAAGTACCTACCTTCCTACTTCAACATTTATATTGTAACGTATCTACTTACTAATGTAGGTTTATAAGAAGGTATCTAATGGTAACTTAGTCAATCTACTTTTTCCTAAACGTGAACACGAACCTTATTACATTAAGATCTTATCAAACTTGACGTAGGAACTAATTAAGAATGGAATTGTGTTTCTACGAGCTACCTATTTAGATAAACGTTATACTTATGACATTTCTAAGTGGGTGGTAGTACTTACAGAGGCGTAGGTAACTAGGCTGGTGCAGGTAGGGTACGAGCCCTGGGCGCAATTTCCTACTGTTAAATCTGATGTAAGAAATCTGAAGAGCTACTTGAAATTTATTGTGCATTATGGGGATGAAAGCGTATTTCCAAATCTGCCCTCTTCAAATTTAAATTCTGCCTAAAATTGCAGCATTGCAAGTTGTAAGTGTTTTTTTTTTTTATCCCCGGTTCGACGGCGCGTTTTGTTCGACGCGCGCCGTCAGAGTTGTCAGCAACAACTGGCGGGTTCCGCAAGGACCGATGCCTGCCAGGGGTGCGGGTTGTTCGAAAGAGATACCGTCGACCCTGGCACACAGGCAACTGAGGGAACACGGGTGGGTTTTAGTCAGTAAAAGTCTGACACGCCCTCCTGCTCCACCCAGAGCGGGAATAGTATTTGATGATTTCGAACCTAAAAAAAAAATCTTGAACGCAGTTCCTTGCGCCGAGAGTTTAAAATCGAACAGTATAAAACACATTGAACCCATATTGAACTTTCGGTGTTGAACCGAGAATCGAGAATCCAACGGAGTGCATGCCAGCGCGTCAAAAAACACACCTTTGGTTTTCAACTTTACGCAATAAGCAGAGATTGTAGAGATTTCCTAACAGACGTAGGAAATCTCTTCCTACGTGGACTAAGATTAGCAAAGACACGGGAAGAATTATTAACATGCAAGTGTGAGCGACGCGATATCCTGAAGCTTGGTGGTCTACCTGCCTTTGTCTTGTTGGGAGTTGGAAACATGCTGAGCATAAGGTGGACAATTAGGAAGATATGTTGGTATGTAGGTATCACAAGTCACGGAAGAAATATGGAGAAAAATGTTCATAAATAATCAGGCAGTTACTTATTTTCTTCAGAGATAATCAGGAATAGGTAGGTACTTAGATACCTACACTACATTTTTCCCGATCTTTTTTTTAAACGTTGCCCCACACTGGGAATTTCTCTTATAGTGTTGTGGGTGCGTTTTCAAACATTTATACTCACTTATAGAAACAGTCAGACCCGGAACAACTACTTTTAGGATATACAAATATTGTTTCGTGCGGGAATCGAACCCGCGACACGCAGCTTAGCAGTGTATGTTACCCTGGCAAGAAAGTGTCTCCTAGAGTTATATGAGTAGAACGTATAATGTGTGCCTTATCTGCTGTAAATGTGCCCCCACATAAAAAATGTGTGCCCCCTGTCGTTTTGGAGAAAAACGGAAAAAACGATTCTTGCTCCCCAGCAAGAATCGTTTTTTCCGTTTTTCTATCAGGAAAATTCTAAACGAATGATCGGAGAGAGAAAAATTGTGCATGGCCAGAGAGCTTATATGTGTGCCAAAATGTGCCCCCAAAAATAAAATCTGTGCCCCTTCAGGTTTTCGAGATATTGCATTTCCTGCTGGAGTAACGTTTTGATGAATCGTATATCTCTAAAACCATTGCATGTGCCCCTGTAGAATAAACATACACGAGTAGCTCTTAATGTGTGCCCCTTAGTGCCCCAATTAGATTTAAGAAAATATTTATAGTTTTCCAGTTATCGCGGTTTTATGAAAACCCGAAAAAACATCGCAGCGCCTAAATGAGACAAGGCACAAGTTCGCTGAAAACTGTATTGGGTCCTTCTTGACGCTATTAATAACCATACAAAGTTTCAAAACTGTTCATGCATGCGTTTTTGAATAATCTTGCTAAAAGTCAAAACGATGGTGTCATAACTTTGACGGCAAAATACAAGGAACCGGCTCAACCCAGATGTGTAGGTGTAAACCAAAATCTTGTGCCTTTAGTCAAAAATATATGGTGAAAATATTCAGCTTGGAATGTTTCGCATTAAGTTAATATTAACAAAAAACCAAAATATGTAAACAACGGCTGGTTATCCGACCAAATTTGAATGACTACAGCACACAGCTTAGCAGTCAATCGCTTGACCACTGCGTCAACCGTGCCGTTATTGGGGCTTGTGTTGTACAAGTAGGAATAACGAGGACTTATTGGAAATAACTAAGTACTAGGTACCCAAAGATTGGTACCTATTCCTGATAATACCTAGGTACCCTTTAAAAAAAAATCGTAGGTAAAGTTTACATGAAACGAATAGACATTTATTTATAGATAGGTAGTCTGTTTAAACGTTCCAAAAACCTTATCGCGAAACAGATTAGGAGCAAAAGGGTTCAACCCTAATGTGAATTTATTGTGTCATTCTCAGAAAGAGCCTATACCCAACTAAGCATATTAAATTATTTGTTTCCTTATTTTCCTATTGAAACAAATAATTTCATTTGAGAGCTCCAATAGCCGCCATATTTGAATACTAGGTAAGTATTAAAGAAAACAGTTTGGTATAGTCAGCGATCAGGCGCGGTCGCAGCCAAAGACTTCAGGAGGTGTCACAGACAAAGTCTACAGATTACCTAATAGGAAAATTTATTGCTTTTTCGGAAAAAACTAATTAAGAAGGTTTACGTTTACAGCTTTTGAGGGGTCATGACACCTAGGACCCTCTGCCCCCCCCCTTGTCTCGGACTGCGCCTGTCAGTGACATAGGCGGTTCGAAAGAGATACCACAGCCCTTGGCATACGGGCTACTGAGGGAACACGGGTGGGTTTTAGTCTGTAAAACTGACACGCCCTCCTGCTCCACCCAGAGCGGGAGAAGTTATTTGATGAATTCCGAGCCAAAAAAATAAACACTGCCACATTTACTTAGGTTCCTATCGTTTAAAACAGCCTTTCCCAAAGTGGGCGATTACGCCCCCTTGTGGCCGCTGCAGGACTAAAAGGGCGGTAAGAGACCCGCTAATTCCGCTCAATCTCCGCTAATATAGCTCACAATTATTAATTTAATTTGAAGTTATAGTGGTTTTTAAGTAGGTGAAAAAATGGGGGCGCAAAAAAAATAATTATTCTCAAAGTGGGACCCCCTGGAGGTTTGAGAACCCCTGGTTTAAATTGACATAAAATTATTCGATAGGTACCTTGTATTTCAGCATATTTCGTAGGTACAGGATATACAGGCTGATTTTTTTTAGCGTCTGGAAAAAAATTGGGTATAATAGGTGAACGGGGTCGAAGCCTGTGGTACGGAAATTTCACTTTTTTTTTTTCAAAACTAATATGAAATTAACCTATGAATGAATACTATTACTTATTTGTAGTAAACTTTTCATACTAAAAATTAAAAAAATTAAAATTAAAAAAAACCAAAAAATCGGCAAATAATATCAAAATCCAATTTATAGGCACCCTACTCTACGCGCAGAAATTATCAATGAAAATTCGTAGCGAAATTCAATCCTTTGAAGCCGGCCGCTTTTTTCGCAGGCGTAGGTACCGCTCACGTTTCACCGCATGCGCATCCCCTCCCGCCCGCGCGCGCCGCTCTCCGTTTCTCCAGTCACCTGCGATTGGCCATAGCGTGACGTCGATCGTTGTTTTTTCCGCGTGTGCTTCAACTGCACAGTGATTGTTATCAAAATGACGTACGCATACTCCAGCGTAGAGTACCTTGCCATGATGAGGTATTATTTTTTGTCCGGTGAAAATTTAAATGGTGCGAGGCGAATGTACGCCGACGAAGAATACCCACAATCCCTTAGACGTAACGGAATCCCTGACCCCCGGAACCCCAACACAGACTTGATATTCCGCACTTATCAGCGGTTACTTGACCATGGCCAGTTTCAGCTTCCCGGTCATGCCAGGGGCAGAGGCCGGCCACCCTTGTCCATACATGTTGAAGACGCCATCCTGGAATATTTCCAGCAACACCCGAGGAGGAGGAGCACCCGGCAAGCAGCTCGTCGATTTGGCGTAAACCAGTATGTGGTATGGAAGCTACTCCATTCAATGGATATGCATCCATACCACTTCTTACGCGTGCAAGCTTTGCATGCTCTGGATCGTGGACCTCGTATTGAGTTCTGTCGCTGGCTGCAGAACCAGCCGCAGGAGAACATTCTATGGACCGACGAGTCCATATTTACCCGCGTTGGTATCTACAACGTACACAATTAGCACTGGTTGAGTTTTCAAAACCCAAATAAAATAAAAGAACACGCAGCTAATCGCTCAACCACTTCACTAACGAGCCGTCTTATTCTTACCGCATTTTTTGGCAATTCGCTTAGTCCACTACGCATTTGTTTCAATGGTTTTAGACTACAATAATAATTATTAGGATTTTTTTTTACACATCAAGCTAAAACCTTCGAAATACAGATGAATGTGAGTGATTGTTATAAGAATTTAACATCAACAGGTTTGTTCACACTTCTATCAAAGCTTTACCGATCTTACGAGACGTTATTTATTTTGTTTACGGTTTCAAGACACGCGTCACACAGTGTATCAAATTATTTGCCTACTACAACTCCAAACAGCACGGTGAGGTGTGTAGGTACACGCGCAAATGTATGCGTAGGGATCAGTTGCAAAGATGTACACTTCATCATAGTCTTGTGCCTGCTCGGTCATTTTTGAGATCGCTCCGTACTAATTCATTTCGGTCAGTGAACTAGTTCATTCTATTAGTTCTATTAGCTCTATTCGGTCTTCGCTCTAAGACAGTACTTCCATAGATCACAGAGCAAAAAAGTCTCATTGAAATCGTATCCGTCAAATCAGTCGCTGTCATTCTCGTTCGGTCATACGATAGGGCTCTTTGTAAATGTACGAGGAGCTATTGGAATGAAAGGACCGATTAAAAGTCAGTATTCGGAAACGTTTCTTTTAGTACAGTGCAAAGAAACGGTTCCTATTCGTTCATCGTTCACGAACTACACAAGACTACTTCATCATTCTTCATTCATGGGTGATCGCAACTGACGCTCGTTTACTATTACTATTTTGGCTATTATTAGTTTTACGCGAGTGTCGTAGGATGTATTCTTTTTCATGTATTTTAAGGATATTCCGAACTTTTATTAAATCAATGGTACCAGGGAAAGGTCAGCGTATATGAGTTCTATTCTACTTACACGACACGTCATATTGTTGTCCAGACGCTAAAAAATGTCATCCGGTATACAGGATAAGTTTTTATCCAGTGCGCAAACTTTAACCATGATTGCAGCATATCATTGTAGACCCCCCAGCACAGAAATGTTTCGCTGGTTCTGCATGTATCTAAGTAGCTAGGTAGGTCCTACTAATAATAATAGCAAACATAACTATAAGCTTTTATTATTATACAAAATGCTATTCTATTAATTCATTTATGTTTCGATTTGAAATAAGTAGGCCGACATAGGCACAGTCGCCAGCAGGTCAAGCTATCCCGAACTGTCAAATTTTCCCAATTGAACGTAAACCTTATTCCTTTGGAATAAAGTTGAAAAACTATCAAAGAAATTTGACAGATTGGGGTAGCTTGATGTGCTGGCCTTTGTACTTAAATTTTAAAAAATATTATTACTTGTTCACAAATTAGCGATGCGCGCGCATCAGCGCTTTTTTTTAAGGCAAAGGCACAAAAACAGCCAGTATTACTAATGTTGTTTTTGTTACAGATAGGTAAGTTGTAATTTATTTTCAAAAATAATTAAATTAAAGAATTAAATGTTTTTTATTTTTTTATTTTATCTCCCAAAGTTAATTTTATTCATAAAATGTTGACCACTTTCCTGACATAAAAACTCTTTGCTAAGATTTAAAAAAGTACCGTTTGTTTTAGACGGAGCATCTTGATAAACCGTGCGTATTACCTTATTTAAAAGAAACTCGTGCGTTTTACATTACAATAACGCACTAGTACGTAATGACATACATTACGATATTGAAATTGGTGAAATAAGAGACTCTTTTCGAGCAAATGTGTTATAAATTATTGTTTGTCTCTTAATTCAGTTATCTACGTTTCAATGTATTCATAAAGGTAGGTACTTAATCTCTACAGTACCTACCTACTTCGGTTCCTATAAGCTATCGATTACAACAGGTATTATTGGTAACATTGGTGTAACAAGTAGATAGGTACCTACCTCATAATTAACTAGCAATAAATTGGTGTAATTAATTAGTAAGAGGTCTAAATCGGCTTTGTAAGCATAAAGGCTCCTACACACAGGCGCGACGCGACTCACGTAGAACAATTTCTATGAAAACCATGGAAATCGTTCTACGAGTGTCGCGTCGCGCCTGTCTGAAGAAGCCTTTAGTTACTAGTAACGTAGGCTACTCATGTTAAACTAATTATTTATTGAGTAGTTGGCTCAGCGTAATTAAGTTATATCATTAACTACTTATATTAACCTTAATACGTACTTAATACGTAGGTACACATGCTTATACCTCTTATTACTAGGTACTAGTTTCTCCCCGCGGCTTCTTTCACGTGGGTGTGGCCAATTATCCTACGGAAACGTATCTATCTGAGTACTACCGGATGAAAGTATCCATCCATAATGAGCCTATAATGGTCCCACTGCTGGGACACAGGCCTCCTCTTGGTGAGAGGGAATGAAAGGATGAAAGTATCTTATGTTCTAATCCAGATCTTAGTCTATCTGTGTATCATACGTTAAAGCTTGAAAAGGCAATAGACGAACGAGTTACTTTCGTTTTGGGTCCGTGGCTTAGGCCCCCAGTGGTCGACGCACCTGTGGCCGACGCCCCCGATACGATTAATTTAATATCTTTATTTTTTTGTGCTTTTTCACTTAGTACAGTAAATTAGAAAAGTGTTTCACCCTATTAATAAAGTATTTTTCCTTGCTAAACAAAAGTTATCTATTTGTTTGTTTAAGTTTTTACAGTTGATTATTTCTATGCTACCAAAATTTCATAACATTTCACACGTAAAAAAAATATTTTTACATGTGAAATGTTATTGTTAGTGATTATTTTGTTGTGTTATTGCTATTAAAACTGACTGATATAATTAGGTAAAATTATTCTCATTTGTTTCACAGTTGAATATGTTTAATTATTATTGTTACAAAGATAAAAGAACATTTCAGTATGTAAAAAGTTAGTTGCTCTGCAGTAATTTTTAAGACTGATTATTTAAAATTACTATCTTATTTTATTACATTTGAGACTGATTATTATAATTAAGTTAAATGATTCTCTTGATTATAGGTGATGAAAACTGTGATTTATATAAAAAAATACTAGATTTCTTATCTCTAGATACATAAATAAAATTCTCTCGAGATATATAAATAAATAATGAAAAATTACTAAGACTTTAATTTTTCAAAACATACCTCTAATATAAAAGCATTTATATGTTATAAATATAATTACGATTTAATGTTATGCATATACTTACAATCAATATTAAGTATATTTAATATTTTTGTGAAACAATTTTTATGCCTGACAGTACATTTGATCAAAAATAATTTTGAATTAAATTAATCGTATCGGGGGCGTCGGCCACAGGTGCGTCGACCACTGGGGGCCTAAGCCACGGACCCTTCGTTTTTACCTATAAAAAAATTTGAAAAAAAAAAAACTGTTAGATTTTTCTCTCAGTGGATCTCTTTACGCTACTTCCCGAGTCCCCCCCCCCCCCCCTTTATATACAGGATATTTTTTTTACCGGTGCGCAAACTGTAACCATGAATTCAGCATATCATTCTGGCATAGAAATTTTTCGACAGTTATTTTTTTTTAAATCAGTTATTCCATACATTTTGACCACGTAGGTATTGCACTTTTCTATGAAACAGCTATTTTTTTTTGTATAGCCGACGAAAAATTTACACGCCAGGGGCTCTCTAGAATATGCTGATTACATAAAACTCAAACTCAAAGCATTTATTTCAAATAAACCAATTACAGGCACTTTTGAATTGTCAAGGTCGGTGAGTTAGAAAGATGAAGCTAGTTGCCCATTCCAAAGCGTAGGTACCTATGGAGAAGAACGGGCAAGAAACTCCATGGACACTCTTTTAAAATCAAGATTTTGTTACAAAAAGTTGGTTACATCATTATGTTGAAATTATCAATGTGAGAACGATGTAAAAAGTGCACATTAAAAGCGTCCGTAATTAAAATAAAATAACAATTAAAATAAGCCGTGGGAGCTAAGAGATGACCAGTCCCTACTGGCGGCGCCCGTTCACGGACATGACGTATGCATCAGCACCATTCAGCTCAACCATTTTGAAGGGAACTTAATGATCCAACACACACGCCACCACCAGCGAGACATTTGAGTGAGCATGACATACTCTCAGCTGCCAGGGCACATTCAAGTCGATGAAAGACGTACCCTGTAAATGTTTGCATTATAGTAGGAACATAGTGCTCACACATATGCTATGCAATTATACAATACAAAAATTTGAATTTATACAATGCAAAGATATCTAGCTTTTACAGTCTTCAGCAGCTCCAACAATGTTTTCAATGTTATTCAATTTAGTTTAAGATACCTTTAGTTTAAGCTACCTTGTGGAGCAGGACAAGCAGCGTTTAGCCAAGCATTTTTGTCAGCGATGTAATCCCCCAACTTATAATAAGCATGGCTGCATAGTGTGCGTTTTATACAGGATTTAAATTTCGATTCATTCAGTTCGAGTATGTGGGGAGGTATTTTATTGTAACATTTTAAACAGTACCCCATGAAGGATGAGTCTACTTTAGCCAGTCTGAAGCCTGGTTGAACCAATTGGTGCCTATTTCTCGTTCTAATGGTGTGTCTTTCACCTCGTTTACTGAAAAGATTTAAGTTTTTCCTAACGTACATGATGTTCTCATAGATATATTGACAAGGTACCGTCATGATATTAATAACTTTGAACAGTTCCCTTAGAGAATCCCGCGTACGGAGGCCATATATTGCTCTAATGGCTCTTTTCTGCAGGATAAAAATAGACTCGATATCTGCAGCCCGTCCCCATAGTAAAATACCGTATGACATGATACTATGAAAGTAACTGAAATAGACTAGCCTCGCTGTTTCTACATTAGTGAATTGGCGGATTTTTCTTACAGCATATGCTGCTGAACTTAGCCGTCCTGCAAGAGCTGTTAAATGAGGACTCCACTATAGTTTTGAGTCGAGCGTGATCCCTAGGAAAACAGTTTTATCGACGAATTCTAGTTTCTCTTTATTCAATACTACGTCACAATCAGTACTTTTAACAATTGGTAAAGCAAATCTTATCCATTTAGTTTTTTTCCCATTTAACACTAAATTATTAGCAGTGAACCAATTTTGTACCAGCAGTAGGGCATTATTTACGTCGTCAAGATTTGATGCACGTCTATTTATTTTAAAAATTAAGGATGTATCGTCAGCAAATAACACCATTTGTGGTTGGTTTTTTAATAAATGGGGTAGATCATTAATATATACTAAAAAGAGGAAAGGACCTAATATTGAGCCTTGTGGAACACCCATTTTTATTTTTAAACCATTTGAATTGACACCATTTATATGAACTTTTTGCTGTCTATCATTTAAATAAGATTTTACTAGACTGAGCGCAAGTTTACCTAGTCCGTAATGCTCAAGTTTTAAAAGCAAGGTTTCGTGATTAACACAGTCAAATGCCTTGGAGAGGTCACAAAAAATTCCAATGGCATCCTGAGCCTCCTCCCAAGCTGCAAATATGTGTTTTAATAAGGTAACACCGGCGTCAGTCGTACAACGTCCTTTGGTGAAACCATATTGCTGATCGTGTAAGATTTTGTTGGTATTAAAATGATTAAGCATTTGATTGAGCATTATCTTTTCGAACACCTTGCTGAATACCGGCAGCACGGATACTGGTCTATAATTGTTGGCGTCTTTGCTGTCCCCAGATTTGAATAGTGGTAGAACCTTACTATATTTCATTAAATCCGGGAAGACTCCTTGATCCACACACAAATTAAATATTAAAGCCAAGTATGGTGCTATGGTCTCGATTATGGATGTACAAACTTTTATAGACATTCCCCATAGATCTTCGGACAATTTGATTTTGATTTGCCGAAAAGATTTTAAAACTATTATAGGGGTTATGTGCTTAAATTGAAATTCAACTGGACAGCTTGGAACGTTCGCTCTTAATAAATCAATTGAGACATCGGGGGACGAATTTAAAGAATCCGTCGTTTTAGACGGTATATTAGTAAAGAATTTTACAAATTCTTGAGCTACTTCTATGTTAGAGCTTATGGCACCACGCGAAGTCTCCAATGTATAATCCGTATTTCGTATTTTTTTCCTACCAGTTTCGTTATTAATTACTTTCCAAACTGTTTTTATTTTATTCTCTGCTGTTTGGATCTTGTTGCTAATGTACAAGGCTTTAGCTAACTTACAGGTATTTCTAAAAATTTTGGAATATGTAGCAACATACTTGTTGAAAGTTTCGGTGTTAATGTAAGGCTTAAGGCCATACAGCTCGAACAGTCTTTCCCTGCTTATCCTAATACCTCTAGTAGCCCAGTCACTAAATACAAATTGAGGGCAAATATTTTTTGTTTTCTTTTCTAAAGTTTTACTGAATTCAGTGTGCACTACTGAAAAGAAATCCTCATATAATTTATTTGCATCGTCCATATTATTAACGCCCAGAACATTTAATTTATTGTATAGGGTACTATTGAATTTATTTAATTTGCCCGTCGTTATGGGTCTAAATTGTATTTGCACTTTTTGCAAAGGTGTTCTAAACTTAAAATTAACCGTTTGTCCACTATGATCAGATGGCAGATAATTTACGATGGCTTTCTCCACATATTCACAATCGCAGAAAATATTATCGATACAAGTAGCAGAAGTTGGAGTTACTCTAGTCGGTTCTATAAAAACATTCGATAAATTGAACGATTTAAAAAGGCTTAGTAATCTACTGCTATTTGAATTTTGTTCCAAAATATTGATATTAAAATCACCACATATAATTGTGGCTTTATTACTGGATGCAAGTTTCGCTAGGGTATCTTCCATTATTGACTCAAATAAAGAAAAGTTCTGATAATTAGGAGGTCTGTACACGCACACTACAACATGCATATCTAGCTCAACACAGGACAGTTCAATACAATGTTCCACTGATAAACCAACTATGTCATTACGTTGCTTAGATTTTAAACAATTTTTTAGCAATATAATAGAACCTCCACGCTGCATAGATTTACGGTTAAAACAACTGCCCACACTATAGTTTGCATAATTAATTAGCATTTGGTAATCCTTTAACCAATGTTCAGTGAAACAAACAATGTCAAACTTTGTTTTTTCTAAAAACAATTCTATTTCTAGTAATTTGGAAGAAATACCTTGAATATTTTGATGAAATAATTTCAAGGCTTTCTGCTGATCTCCTTTTTGATGCTTAATTATTTTAGAGCAAGAAGATACCTTGTTGTTGTTGGGTATAAGAATATTCTTACTGGTACCTTCTGTTGTCTTACAAACTAGTTTAAAATATTATCCGGAGTTAACCCCAAGACTTCAATAACCTCACCAGGCATTGAGCTCATTGTGAGTGAGGGACATGGAACCTCCTTCGTACAATTTATAAACAAACTTATAGCATTTGAGCTACATTCGTTCAGGTTCACCACTGATGTGGTGTCAATAACACAAGACTTCGACATACTATTTATGTCTGAGTTTATATAAAAAGCTAATAGCCTTGCTATTATGTGTCTAAAACTAACAGGCAGATACACAGTACCCCTAGTCGAGTTTAAAGTTTCCACAAAACTGTTGGTGTCAAAAAATACAAGCTTGTCACTATAATGACTAACTAAAAAGTGCATATGCTTATTAAGCATATGAATATAATTGTTTTGTCTATTTGTCAATTTTTTAAAATATGGGAAAGCACACAATGTTATTTTACTACAGTTTAACTTTAACAACTCAGTTACATAGTCTGTAATTTCTTCTTTTCTGACCTTAGAACTATTACCTACAAACACAGTAATGTTGGTTTTGGGATTATAATCATTACCTGTTACTGATTACATAGTTACGGTTTGCGCACTGGTTAAAAATTTACCCTGTAAATATGGATCACACTGATCTCACCACCCCTGAGTGAGCTTATGGCTTCGTTCGAGCTCGAAACTAGGGGCCTACTCTCTAAGTCCCCAACCATGATATTGGCCCCTCCGAGAGTAGTTCGATACTTTCGAATGAACTCTAACTTTTTCGGCCGCGAAAAATCACGCCGAGTAAGGACAACTGTAAAATCATGGTGACATATGAATGTCATTAGTTTGGGGCCCGAACTACTCGTAAGAATGATCTTACGAGTAGTTCGGGCCCCAAACTAATCTTATGTCCGTAGATGATACGGCGTAAGATGCGCCCGTAACTACGGCCGAATCTACGAATTTCGTGGTTAGTGAGGACCCCCTAGACTGTCAATCTAGACGGAATGAGTTTAGAAAATTACTAACTATTTATATCGTACTGGCCGCGACTGCGGCTGCGTGAAGGTTCTTCTTCCCCTGGCCCACAATGTCGCATAGCATCGCTTTCGCCTACCCACGTTCTAACTTACTTCGTTTTCGCTTAGCGTTCTTTTTGCCTTTTTTTCTCTTTGCTCGTCTTCTAAAGGGCTTAACGTGATGTTAAGTAGCCTATAGCCTTCCTCAAGATTTGGGCTATAGAATGCAAATATTTATTCAAATACGACTGGGAGTTCCAGCGATTAGCGCGATCAAACAAACAAACGAAACTCTTCAACTTAATTCTGATTATTATTAGTATAGTATCTATAAACAAATAAGGAAACAAATTCTTCAGCTTCATTATGAGTAAGTATAATTATATCTTATATATAAAATTATCGTGTCACAATGTTAGTTACCTTACTCCTCCGAAACGGCTTTACTGATTTTTGCCAAATTTTATATTCATATTCAGTAGGTCTGAGAATCGGCTACTATCTATTTTTCATACCCCTAAGTGATAAGGGTTGTTCACTAGAAATTACCTGCAAAACAACGTTTGCCGGATCAGCTAGTATAATTATAGATATATATAAGTATAATATATTACATTATAGTAGATTTATAATTAACTAGCTTTTACCCGCAGCCCCGGCCGCGTGGATGTCGGTTATCGCGTAAAAAAGTAGCCTGTGGCCTTCCCTGGTGTATTCCAGGCTATATCTCTATATAGAGAAGAACTTAGGCAACTTTTTTTGGCAGAGATGTAGCCTGGGACCTAGTGTCCCAGGCTACATTTCTGCCAAATTTCTTGACGATCAGTTCAGCGGTTTAGGCGTGAAAGCGTAACAGACAGACAGAGTTACTTTCGCATTTATAATATTAGTAGAAATTTACGTTTTCAGTTACCAAGAGGGGTTCCTACGTATATAAAATTCCTTTTAACCTAGAAACTTTGTTAGGATAAAATTCCAATTTAGTAAAGCTAAACCGACGTAATCCCAGAGCGTCGACGAACTTAAACTACATTAAATAATTCAAAACACCTTTGTAACCGCTCAATTGTCGAGGTTGACCTGGAAGAGGTTTAATACCAGGAAGTAGGTAGTTCAGCTGCAAGATTTAGTACCTGCAAAGGTTGAGAGCCAGTGTAAAGAAATACTGGAGCTAATTCAGGTTTCTGTAGTGGCTAAGCTCTTAGCTATAGATAGGTATGTATACCTGAATATTAAATTGACGTAGGTATTTTTTTTTTATTGAAGAAAAACCTACCTTTCAGCTAACCTAGACAAAACACATTTCTGTTAGCGTTCACGACAAACGCTACGCCAAAATGTATGGGAATGGCATAACCTGCGAAAAGAACACGATGTCACCTTTCCGCAGATAACGTCATTCCCTTAAATTTTGGCGTAGCGTTTGGCGTGAACGCTAACAGAAATGTGTTTTGTCTCTAGGCCCTGCACCCTAATTGCGTAACTTACGAAAACGAAACCGATTATGATTAATCGGTTTCGTTTTCACAGTTCTACAATATTCATTGCGTTATTTACGTTGTTGAGCAGACACTTTTTTCGAACATATGAAGCAATGGTTTAACAATCTGTTTCAAAACGATACAGATTATCATTGAATCGGGAGTTACGCAATTAGGGTGCTGGTCTAGTGATCGCAAGCGTTACTGCTGAACGTGGGATCACAGGTTCGGTAATTAAATATTCTAGAGAGTGACAAATATTGTACAAAGATGGGCGGGCAACGTAGGATTTGGTTTTTCCAATGAGTAAAAAGTTTATTAATAACAGTCCAGAATATGGATTTGTACCCAGTTGATGGTAATAAGCTCTTCCCTAACAAGTAGATAGTAATAATTGGTGCAGGTTGGGAGGAAGGTTGATAATAATTACTAACATATTAAGAAATTTCTTTGTTCGACGTCACTACTTTCCGCGTCGCTGCTTCCATACAACTGGAAGCACGTTGATGTTCTCCTTATCGCTGAGACTGTGGTGAAGTTGTCAACAAGTTGTCTAAGACACCACGGCCTGTCTTGCAGCCGAAGTGCGGGTCGCACGCGAACATTAACGACATCATCCGACGAGCTCTTGTCACCGTCGGCATTCCAGCTGTATTAGAACCCAATGGCTTAGCACGCGAAGATGGTAAGAGACCGGACAGCATGTCTTTCTTTCCATGTACGGTGGGTAGGCTTGCTCCGTACCATGTCCTGGACCAGTTTCGGACGAGAAAGAGTTACCGTGGCCCTGGCACAGACAACTGAAGGAAGACGGATGGGTTTTAGTCCATAAAAATCAGACACGCCCGGGAGCTCCGCCTAGAGCGGGAGAAGTAATTTGAAGATTTCCCACTTAAAAATAAAAAAGGAGTAGGCTTTTAATGTGGGATGCAACGTGTGTCGATACTCCTGCGCCATGCAATCTTCCTAGCTCGTAATGCTGTGCTGGCGCTGATGCTGTGGCTGCGGAAAACCACAATCGGCGTAAGTAGAAAAGTGCAATACCTACGCGGTCAAAATGTATAGAACAGCTCATTTTTTTTTGTATAACCGGCGAAAATTTTCTGCGCTAGGGGTTCTAGAATGATATGCTGAATTCATGGTTAAAATTTGCGCACTGGATAAAAACTTTCCTGTATAATTTGATAAGTAAAATAATCTCTTACTTAGTATATTCTTAACAAAATAATTTGTCAGTACTTACAAAGTCAATCATTAGTTTAGTATTTATGCCACTCTCATGTCAGAATCAGACTAGGTAATGTTCCCACTGCTGGGACACAGGCCTCCTCTCTGTTAGAAGGGAGGGGACGGAGTGGGCCGTAATCCTCCAGGCGGGCCCAGTACGGGTTGGTGGATGTCAGATGTCTTCGAATCAAAGTCTCACAATACATTCGGTACCTAAAACCAGACAAAACTGATTTTTCTTGGGCATAGGTAGGTAGAGATCGACAAAAATGTACGAGTATATGCTTACAAACATATTTGAAATGTGTATTCAACCAGCAGTAGGGGCGTGCAGTTTTAAACTAGATAATGTCTAACCATTCATCATCATTTCAGCCGAAAGACGTCCACTGCTGGACACAGGCCTCCCCCAATTTGGAGGGGGTTTGCTATAATTGCTGCGCTTGGCAGGCGGGTTGGCGATCGCAGTATGGTGGTAAAATGCATAGAGAACGCTGCTGCCCATTCTTTAGTAAGTCCCTTAGTCGCCTCCTACGACACCCACGGGAAGAGATGGGATGGTGCTATTCTTTACGTCCGGCACCACACGAAACAATGTCTACTAACTTTAAGTAAGTAAATACAATAACCAAATTGGTAAGGGCGACCTTAAAAAAAATCTATATAACTTAATCATCTAATTAAACTTAATAAATTCAACCTATGATAATATTTGATAAGATGACATACCTAATATTATAAGTAGGTATAGTTTGGATGTAGGATGTTGTAAATTTGAGGAGTAGGAGTTAATGTTTTATAGTTGGCATGCCTAGTTGACTACCACTCGGGCGACGTCACGTGCAGAAGGTAGTTAAATATAACCGGCAAAATTTGGGTGTACTGTAAACCTACACTGCCTTCCATTTCCAGAATTACAGGGTTGTTTCATGTATTCGTTATGTATGTGAACGATGAACCATTTTATCCTTATCATTAAAAATATAAATATAATTATGTAAGGTAAGGATTAGCCTAGGTAATAGGTACTTATTCATAACATTCATGAAGGTGCGCTTACACGAGCAACTACAATTTCTCAACTACGACGTCACGACTACATTCAGCAATTTAAAGCAATGGCAACGTGTAGTAATCTGTTGCTAGAGATACGGCCACACAATACCATGCAATATGGAGCAACAATAAACTAGGCAATACGCTACCCCCGCCGCCGCTCTCCCAGTTCCTCGCAAAAACAAGACGTAGTTGTACGTACTTACAAACGATATAGAAAGAAAATTGACTAAAAATTTCCAAACCGATTGGATATTCAGTTACTCATGAAATATATGGAGCAATCGGAAGCAATATTCCCGAAGCATATGCGCAATTTATTGTTTTTGCTTCAGATTGCTCCACTTAATTGATCCAGATTAATCCATTAGTGTTGCCAAGCAATAATTGCTCAAAAAATTGCCCGTGTAAGAGCACCTTTAGTCACTCGAGTTTGAAACATAATTTTCATTTCGAAGTAACCCTGTTGCCAAGTTGAAACCACACCCAGTTACCTAACTGCTTAGGTACAAGAAGTACCTACTTATGAATTAAAACGAATGTCATAATTCTTCATTGAGATCCTAACTACCAAAAATACTTAGATATTGGTTTCTCTTTCCAATTTAAAAGTATTTAAGTAGGTTAACCCTGCCACATAGAATAGGTACCTATAGATGAATTCAGTAAGTAACTTTTATTTTTTATAATTAACGTTTATTATAACTTTTGAAACATGTTAATTTACTTACTACTCAGGGAAACGTAGTTTAAAATATCAGTTCGTTGACATTGAATTAATTTCACCAGTGAGACAGAAATCTGGCTCATTGGTGGTGAAATTCGTTCTTATTACCTATTTACGTCAATAGTGGATGTAGGTAGTAGGTAAAAAAACAACAGAAAGAAATTTAAGGCTATTTTACTCGATTCGTGCGAATAAAGTAATAACTCTAATAAGGCAAATTTAATCATCATTTTTAGCTGGAACTTGTTAGGTATCATACAATTCAGGTTAAAACCCAGTTCAATGTGTAAGTGTAGATGTTTTTCAGAACTATGTAATGACCATTTCGTGCCATAATATTCGCGGATTGAATTGAAATAGCTAATAAGAAGGTAAGGCGGCACGGTTAGCGCACTGGTTGAGCGATTGACTGCTGCACTGCGTGTCGCGGGTTCGATTCCCGCACGAAACAAATATTTGTATGACCTACAAGTAGTTGTTCCAGGTCTGGCTGTTTGTGTACGTGAGTTTAAATGTTTGTAAACGCACCCACAATACAGGAGAAATTCCTAGTGTGGAGCAACGTTTTAAAAAGAAAAAAGAACGTCACAATTCCTAGGTCAACCACAGTTGAAGCAATTATAATATGAAGAAGTTTCAATCGCATACCCAGAGGTGCAATCATTTTGATAGTTCAACAACATTCATTGCGTTATTTACTTTGTTGAGCAGACAAATTTTTCGAACATATGAACCAATGGATCAGCAATCTGTCCCAAAATGATTCAGATTATAATTGATGGTGTGTTACGCAATTTTAGAAGGGTGCAAATTTATAAAATTAAAGAATTTCTGGGACTTTTTCAGAAAATATTAACTGCGTTACGTATATCAGCGCTTCTTCGACGCGTTGAAAAAAAACTCTGTTCCTATTTAGTTACATTTACGCCTTACATATCTTGTGTCCACAAAGTTGCACTCGATAAAATCCCGATCTCTCGATACAATCTCAATACGTGGGCAAAGTTGGACACAGAAAAAAAAACAGAACAACCAAACTTTTGAAAGCTACACCTTTGTCCATCCATCTCGAAAACTAACGCAAAATCATTTATTTACCCTAACACAAAGGAGAGAGAAAATTCCAACACAGAACTCTGTTCTTATTTAGTTACATTTACGCCTTTCATATTTTGTGTCCACAAAGTTGCACTCGATAAAATCCCGATCTCTCGATACAATCTCAATACGTGGGCAAAGTTGGATACAGCAAAAAAAAAACAGAACAACCAAACTTTTGAAAGCTACACCTTTGTCCATCCATCTTGTTAGCGGGTGGAGCAAATGAAAGAGTGGACTGTATTTTAGGCAATGGTTTACTGCCGTGCTATTAACAAGAGGAAAACTTTCCCGGACAAACAATAGTTTTAGATATAGAGAGTCGTCCGTCGCAGTGGAGTCCGTTGAAGCGAGTGCTTGTTGGGCCGAGCCATGTTGCCACCGCGCCGCGCCTCGGCGGCGGCGTGCCGATGATGACGCATCGGCCACGACGCCTGCGCGTGTAGATCGCGCGCAAGGTCGTGTGTTGGATTCGATTCCCAACATGCTGCCCGGGTTGAAGTGTAGACTTCAAAAATCTGGAAGGGGGCAAAAATTATTAAAAGCCCTCCTTATGGTGCCCCTCTTTGTCTTCACCTCGGCAACTCTTGTGATTCCGTCGCTGCCAGGGTAGACCTTTATGACCCTTCCTAAGGACCAGAGTAGAGGAGGAAGAGCTCTGTCCTTCACTATTACAAGAGAGCCTAGTTTCAGGTCCGACTTCGACGCCCGCCACTTCACTCTCTGTTGCAGTAGAGCTATATACTCTAAAGAGAAACGTTGCCAAAAATGCTGCTTGATGTGCTCTATTCTCTTGAAGCGCTCCAGGCGGGTTATATTGCCATCAAAAATCTGTGGATGAGGAATAGCATTAAGTGGTCGGCCAATTAGAAAGTGGGACGGTGTAAGAGCGGAATAATCGTGGGGTTCTGAGGAAAGGGGAGTAAGAGGACGGGAGTTTAAAACAGCTTCGATTTGAGTGAGGCAAGTAGCCATTTCCTCGTAAGTAAGATGAGTGGTTTGCAATAACCTTTTAAGGTGATACTTAGTAGAACGGACAGCTGCTTCAGCTAAGCCGTTAAAATGGGGGCTATAGGCAGGTACGAATTTAAATTCGATACCTTCTTGGGCTATGTGACTCTCGAGGTCTGATTGCACAAGAAATTTTGAAAGCTCATTGTAAGTTCCGACAAAGTTTGTGCCATTGTCGGACGTGATACATTGAGGTTTACCCCGACGTGATACAAAACGATTAAGAGCTGCTAAATAAGCCTCACTAGATAGCGCAGTGACGAGTTCGATATGACAGGCCTTTGTCGAATTGCAGATGAAAATCGCCAAAAAACATTTAATTAGTCTGCAACCTCTACCCTTCCTGTCCGCTATCATCACTGGCCCTGCGTAATCAACACTGCTATGTAAAAATGGATACTCCAATTCAGTTCGAGTTGACGGTAGCTGGCCCATAATTGGTTGCACAGATTCCGCTTTGTACCTACAACATCGAACGCATTTATTAACAATAGTTTTGGCTAGGTTTCTACCACCCAAGGGCCAATAAGTCTGCCTAACGTTCGCTAACAAAAGCTGAGGACCAGCATGTAAATAGGTTAAATGAAATTGCTGAAAAAGAATCTTTGTGAAGTGATGTTTTGCTACACAGTAAAATTGGATGCTTTGTATCGAAAGAGTAAGGGGAATTGTCTAATCTACCACCAACACGTAATAGGTTAGTAGAATCCAGAAATGGGGATAAGGAACTAAGTTTTTTTTTTTTATGCAATCCCTTTCCCGTTTTAAGAATAGCATATTCGTCAGGAAACATTTCCAACTGAACTTTGTATAATATTAGATTTAAAGAATTTTTAAGTTCGACAACTGAGAGATTACCAGTAATTTTGTTGGTTTTGTTCTGACAATTGTGAACAAAGTAAATATGCTATTGATTTTTGTATATAAATTATATTAGATCTGTTGTTAATCATACTACTAATAGAGTCTACATTAGTTTTATTGTCAGTCACTACAACAGAACAAGAAACCAATTCTGGTAGATCGTGTTTCTCGTTATGATTGGGCATTTTTGGCCATTCACGTTCATCTTTCTCTAAGAAAGTGGGACCAAACCACCACAAAGATGAACCACTGATGGAATCAGCCTTCAGCCCGCGGGAAACAAGATCCGCCGGATTGTCTTTCGACGGTACGTAGCTCCACTGGTGACCCTCTGTGCTCTCTTGAATTTCGTGTACACGGTTGCGAACGAAATTCTTCAGTTGCAACGTGGGTGTGGTTAACCACCCTATCACGATCGTCGAGTCACACCAAAATCTACATTTGCTTACTTTTATAGTAAGAGAGGTTAATACTTTAGTACACAACCTTGCAGCCAACAAGGCTCCGCAAATCTCCAGACGAGGAATCGTCGTTGGCTTTATCGGCGCTATTCTACTTTTAGAAGTTAAGAGGTGTACCTTTACTAAACCTGATTGATCCACAGAACGAATGTACAGGCAAGCGCCGTACGCTCGCTCTGAAGCATCTGAAAAAACATGAATTTCATTAATTCCTGAGTTATCACTAAGTACCCATCGAGGAATTCTTACGTGATTCAGCTGTGGTAAAGTATCTGCAAATGCAAACCATAATTTTTTTATGTCTTCTGTGACCTCATCGTCCCATGAATATTGATCGATCCACAATCTCTGCATTACAATTTTGGCTTCAACAATACACGGGCCTACAAGTCCCAGGGGGTCGAAGATCTGACTTATTACTGAAAGTATATGTCGCTTTGTTACCTTTTTGTTTAAGTTAATATTAATTGAAAATGACAGGGTGTCTGAATCACAAATCCAGTTCAGACCCTGAGTCTTGGAAGAAACATTTGGATTAGTTTCTGACAGATTCTGTATAATGTTCTCTGTATTGCCATGACAGGGAGAAATTTGATTTAAAATAAATTTACTGTTTGATTTAAATTTTCTTAAATTAAATTGTGCTGTTTTTAATGTTGCTATAACTCCCTTGACAATACTAATTGTTTTATTTATAGAATTAGAGCCACCTAGGTAATCGTCAACATAAAAATCTCTTTGAATTGATTGTTTGACATCATCATCTGGGGCGGTTGTAGCTAGACTAACTAAACATTTTGTTGCTAAATAAGGAGCACTTGCCGTGCCATAAGTCACTGTGTTGAGTGTGTACGTCTTCAAGGGCTCTGTTGAGTCAGAGCGAAATATGATTTGTTGTAGAGAACGTTGAGAAGGATGAAGTTCGATCTCTCTGTACATTTTCTCCACGTCGCCTGTTATAACATATTTGTGCTGGCGAAACCGTAGTAAAATTGAGACTATGTCTTCTTGCACAGTGGGACCGATCATTTGGATGTCATTCAGTGAAACTCCAGTATTAGTACTTGCCGACGCATCGAAAACTGTTCGTAGCTTGGTAGTTGTACTCGATTCACGAATGATGCCGTGATGTGGTAAAAAATAACTACAGCCAGCCGACGGCTCCCTGTTTTCAGTCATGTGACCTTGTTGTTCATACTCGGTCATGAATTTAACGTATCTGTTTTTGAAGACAGGATCTCTGAGGAACTTACGCTCTAGTGACATGAACCGACACTTTGCCCTTTGAAAAGAGTCGCCTAAGACTGAAGGATCTCTCTTCAGCGGCATTGTTACGACAAAGCGCCCATCGTCGTTACGAACGGTATGTTTTTTGAAGCTTTGCTCACAGGCCCGCTCCTCTGGTGAAAGGGTGTGCTTAGCATCAATGGTATCTAGCTCCCAAAAACGAGATAAGTTTGGGTCGGCATTCTCGTTTATAAAATGACAAGAAATATGAGAAGAAGTGTGTGACTTCTGATGGGCAACGTAACCTGACAGTATCCAACCCAGTTTTGTTTCGTATAGCTTAGGCTGATTTTTACGCAGGTTGATAGTGTTGTTGCTTAAGACGGACCAAAATACTTCGGCCCCAACTAAGATGTCTATAGCTGACGGCAAATTAAAGGATGGGTCAGCCAGACTTATTCCCAATGGAAGAGGAATATTTTTAATGTCTATATATGCTGAGGGTAATGCCTTGGTAATTTGTGGTAGAATATGGCAGTCTATAGTAATTTTGCAATGGTCATCATAGGTGGACATAATAGTAAGGCTACAAGACTGTGTACTATTTGACGTATTATTGTTTATACCTATCACGGTGGCGCTCGCACTACGTCGCAACAAACCCAGCTTACCGCAAAATGACTCAGCAACGAAGTAACCCGTGCTGCCGTTGTCGAGCAGTATTCGGGCAGCGTGCGTGTCGCCCTTGCTGTCAACCACCCTCACGACCGCTGTGGAAAGTAAAACATTCGGAGGAGTAGTATGCTGTTGAATATTAGTCGACGCGGCAAAATTGTTGACGGGAATAGGTGACTCCAGAGCTGTGGTTGATTCTGCCTCTTATGAATGAAGCAGAATCAACCACAGCTTTCCCAACACATCTCGAAAACTAACGCAAAATCATTTATTTACCCTAACACAAAGGAGAGAGAAAATTCCAACACAGAACTCTGTTCTTATTTAGTTACATTTACGCCTTTCATATATTGTGTCCACAAAGTTGCACTCGATAAAATCCCGATCTCTCGATACAATCTCAATACGTGGGCAAAGTTGGATACAGAAAAAAAAACAGAACAACCAAACTTTTGAAAGCTACATACACCTTTGTCCATCCATCTCGAAAACTAACGCAAAATCATTTATTTACCCTAACACAAAGGAGAGAGAAAATTCCAACACAAAGCTAGACCACTAACCATATAGGACCAATAAAACTATCGTTTCTCTGAAAGCTTTTATGCACACAAATCGTTGTACGACTTCAATCATTTGAGGAGGTACCGACAGTGATACTGGTTTTATACCCAAAATAGATCAATTCAGAAGACCTACACTGTACAACAACCGAAAACAGCGGGGTAATTTGCGTAACATAATTAACAGTATGTATAGTTTTCATTTCGACAGTTCAACAACATTCATTGCGGTATTTACGTTGTTGAGCAGACAAATACGTCAAACATAAGATGCAATAAATTAAAATAACCTTCAAATTGATTTAGATTCTTATTATTAGTGTTGCAGGTGCACGCACACATGGGCAGGTACCTACGTTCGGCTGTGTCAACTATTTCAAACGAATGCTGGTCGCGATTGCGCTTGTACTTAGGTACTATATGTTATATAATTGCTGCTGCCCGCGGCTGCGACCGCGTCACTGTTCACGTGCAAGTCACTGCAGCATCGTGTGTATGGACCGTGGGTTGAGCCTGTCCGCTATAATCATCACATCTTCATCAGTACGCTGTTGCAGCAGCCGCGCACCATACGCACCAGAGACGCGCTTCGCCTACGCATCGTTGCATAGAGTCAACGCTAGCTTCGGCAAACATGCCTGAGACACTATACGTGAGCAGTGTCACTGTGTGCGTGCGTTTTTTCTTGGTGCACAGAGGCAAACTTCTGCTCCTATCTGTTTAGTGTTCTACCTTATTCTGACGCGTGCGCGGTACTTGCAGACTTTTCATTCGGCCGCCTGGAATTTCGGGACAGCCACCGCCAGTATCGGTTATGAACTCGACGTTCGCTCTCGTTGCCTGTACAGAAAAGTGCTGCGAACGAAAGTTTACGTCGCCCGTCTGAAAATAAAGTACTGAAAGTGCAAAGTATTACGTTATTTAATAATAAGTTAATTGTGTTGCAGTGTACTTTTTGAGGTTTAAAAATGAGAGTGATGTTTTTGATTGTACACGTGTTTTTGTTTTGTGTAGCTTATGCGAAAGGTAAGTTCTAAAAACTTTTAATACTTACCTTTTTACTTAAATCATTTTCTTTTTACTATTTTAAAAAAAGCCAATTAGGTTAACATTATTTCTAAAATACTTTCAAGATTCTCACAACGCTACTTGAAAATTAATGTAGCAGTCACGGTTACAAAGTATTTTTGATACACAAAAATCACGTGTCACTTTGTTAGTACACGCTAATCTCCGAAACCACCCAAGCGATGTCAATGAAATTTTGTGAATGCGTATGGTTGATTCCAGATTAAAAGATACCATAGTTTTGGACCCGATAGGTGGCGCTGTTGTTGGTCTTTGAAAATATTTATTCTGTTGTCATATAAATGTACAATTTTGAAGCCGAGGCAGGCCGCTAGTCTTTAATAAGACGTCATACTGATGAATAAATAATGTGCCTTAAAAAGGAGTTTAAAACTCCAGAATTTTTTGCTCTGACCCCGTTTGGTTTATTACGCTTCCCCAAAGACTTAGTAGCGTAATATATTAACTAAGTTTCAGTGATAAAATCAAACTTTTACGTCTGAATTTATTACATACTAATTTAAACTTTATCCGTTAGTTATTGGCTACTTAAAAGCTATTGATTAAACGTACCTTACGTACCTACTTAGTTAGACTAGATTAATGATGTTTTACCTAACTATTAAATTGGATATCAACCTACACCAACAGAGCACTAATAAGTCTTATACATTGTAACAGGCCGAAAATTAGCTAGCCCCTGCATCTTTGTCTTTAATTAGCGTACAAAGGTAACTGACCGGTATCATATTTAAATGTAGGTATAAATCTGCAGTGTCATAAAAGAGGATCAAGGTTTGGAAATGGGCTGAAACGTTTCTCTATCACATAGATGGATGACCATCTGCCAGGGGTGCGGGTTGTTAGAAAGAAATACCGTGGGTCCTGGTAAACAGGCAAGTGAAGGAACACGGGTTTTTTTTTTTTTTTTTTTTAGGTGGGAAATCATCAAATGACTTCTCCTGCTGAGTAGAGCAGGAGGGCGTGTCAGACTTTTACTGACTAAAACCCACCCGTGTTCCCTCAGTAGCCCGTATGCCAGAGGCCGTGGTATCTCTTTCGAACTAACCCGCACCCCTGGCAGGCATCGGCCCTTGCGGACCCCACCTGTGGTTGCTGACATCTTTGACGGCGCGCGTGAGGAACACAACGCGCCGTCCCGTCTACCACTTTTCGGCCGCAGAGGATAGGGAGAGCGGCTGACGCTATACCGACACTCCTCTTCCCCTGCGGCCCCACCGCGTCCGCCATCAAACGGTGGCGGCCCCGTCCAGGCCACGGAAGGGAAGAGCGCTGCTCAGAAGCACCGGCACTCCTCCTCTACCGCAGCCTGTAACCCTCAGCCGCGATGCCTCCCATTCGACATCGCGGCCCACCTCAGTTGCGGTGCACCTCACCGCAACCTACTTTTTGGCCGCTACGTCAATGGCTTGAAGGCAAAAGCCCCGACGAGCGACCCCACCGTTGGGTTCCTCTTGGCTTCACCGTGGATGGGAGACCACGGTTACTAAGCCCCCCCGCAACGACAATGCGGGAACCCACTCGGGGGGGAAGGAACACGGGTGGGTTTTAGTTAAAGTTTGACACGCCCTCCTGCTCCACCCAGAGCCGGAGAAGTTATTTAAAGATTTCACACCCTCAAAAAAAAAGGGTGACCAGCTACCTGTATTACATACCGAGACCTCTCCGTGGCTAGGACTGTTGTCTTGCACCTGATCTCTCTCCGGTCGTTTTGGAATGCCGTCCCATCAGATTATGAGAGTGACGGGAGACAGAGTGTATCAGTACACCACCAGCTTGCAACCTTCGAGCTGTTACTGAGAAATTCCTATTAGAAAATCCCAATAACATTTTCCGCAACCTGAGAATCGATACCAGGACACGACGCTCCGCGTTCGCGCTTGCGATCACGACACCAATGGGGCAGTTCGTTCTGTTGTACACTGTGGCACGGTAGAATAGTCTTCCTCAGGTCTTGTGGCTAAGTAATATTAGCTGCACGGGTCTATCGATCAGGTTAAGCTGCGCTTGCCGCGGTTGGTCCGTGGATGAGTGACCATTTCAACATACCAAAACCCCTCCATGCCTCGGGAAGCACGTTAAGCTGTTGGTCCGGGTTATCATTTGTGGATCTTTGACAGTCGTTACAGGTCATCAGGGGAAAGTAGATGAAGTAGGAAATAGACATTTAGGGAATTACCATTTTGGGAAATGGACGTTTTGGGAGAGTGAACGTTTTGAGAAGTGTACGTTTAGAACCTAAAGGATCAGAAAACCCGAAATTCTGCCAACCAGTCTTACCAAGGGGTATCGTATTACCCTGTAACTGGGTTGTGGAGGTCAGATAGGCAGTCGCTCCATGTAAAATACTGGTATACAGCGGCATCTGGTCAGACTGGCAGCCGACCCCAACATAGTTGGGAAAAGGCTAGGCAAACGATGAGGTCTCACTAACAAAACACTTGGCAAACATAATCTCCTAGAGTCCGTCCAAACTAGCAGTCACTAGGAGATCTTCAGACAGAAGTCGTTTGCTGCAGTGCAATGAGAAGATAAGTCAGCATGTGAACATGTGATGAGCACAGCAGTCTCGCCACTCGCTTATGTCTTTACTTTTTTCTTTATTAAACCAAAACCTACCTACATCATCATCATTTCAGGCGAAAGTCGTCCACTGCTGGACATAGGCCTCCCCTAAGCTACGCCACTTCGATAGGTTCTGTGCTTCCCGCATCCAGCGGACTTCTGCGGCCTTCACAAGGTCATCTGTCCACCTCGTGAGAGGCCTTCAAAATCCGGAAGACGTAAAACCTAGATATTTCTTGCTAATTATTTATCACTAGCTTCTGCCCGCAACTTCGTCGGCGTCAAATTCCTTGCTCCCCCGACCCACCCCGTCGCATCGAATCGCCTGGTCATACTTTAAATGCTGCTCGATAAATAGGCTATCTAACACTGAAATAATTTTTCAAATCGGACCAGCAGTTCTTGAGATTAGCGCGTACAAGCAAACAAACTCTTCAGCTTCATAATATTAGTATAGATAAGTATAGATTTGTTACACGTACATGCGGGGTGGCAGGGACACCAACCCACAACATGTTACCATATATTTACTCCATGTCCTACTAATATTATAAATGTGAAAGTTTGTGAGGGTGGATGTATGGATGTCGTTACTCTTTCACGCAAAACCGGCTGAACGGATTTGGATGAAATTTGGCACACAAATAGATTATAACCTAGATTAACACATAGGATACTTTTTATCCCGGTAATACGTTCCCGCGGGATAATGTCAGACTTCCACGTTGGTGAAGTCGCGGGCGGAAGCTAGTTTTAAATAAAAATCCGGTCCATTTTGACCGCGTCATTAAAAAATAGTAATTTATTTACCTACCAGTTAGTAGGTTAACAATTTATGATCTTAAAACTACATTGACCTAGGGATTCTTCATGACTTCTATGAAACAGCAGAGGATTTTAGAGGGGAGGGGATCCTCGTAATTTCAAGAACGTTCAAAGTCTGATCTCAGTCTCAATCTGTCAAACATTATTCTAGTTTCCATACATTTTTGACAAGTTTTTGACATTTGATTGTGGCTGAGATGAGACTGCGACTAGATTTTGAACGTTTTTAATTACCAGAATTGGCTTTCTGATATTTTTTTGATAATTGACACGAAAAAAAATTCTTCACTTCACGTCTAGAATCATGTGCTGAATTCATAGTTCCAGTTTTCGCGTTGATGTCCCTACCACCCTGTATATATAAGTGACTAGCAGCGCTCCGCGGTTTCACTCGCGTAGTTCCTGTTCCCGTGGGAATACGGGGATAAAATATAGCCGATGTCACCCGGGAATAGTGTAGCTTCCCAACAGTGAATTAATTTTTCAAATCGGCTCAGTAGTTTCGAAGCCTATTCAATGCAAACAAACAATCAAATCTTTCCTCTTTATAATATTGGCTTAGATTACCAACATTAAGGCGATTAACACACGGCACCGCAAACCGCCGTGGTAGGCGGTGAAGCGGATCTCATGGCGCATTGGTCTCTAATAAATCCGTTGATGCCTAACACACGCACACCGCCCGACCGCGCGGTCGAATTGTATGCCGTCGCGGAGGTGCGCGGTGCCGTGTGTGAATCGCCTAATTACCCTCAACGTAAGGTCCAGTTTGAAAACCAGCATCAGGTCTGGATTTTTGCTGAACTGGGCGTATTTGGCGAAGCCGTGAAAAACAATATTTTCTAAGGTTCTCTTTTTGATTAAATTGTGTGCACTTATGGCAGATTGACAGGTGGTAAATATGTGCTACATTCTTCTTCTTTCTTTTCCTTATAGGAAGACAAGGTTTATCTTTACTAATATCTAGTTTGATAGGACCTAGCTGTAGGGTTGCCGCTATAATGTAATGCACCTTGAACTCTAGAATTGCAAGGCTTGTCTAGAATTTCTGGCAGCAGTGTCTATCAGACCGTGAATAATTGTACTGGCTGTGAGTACTTCGCAATGAAGAGTCAATGAACCTGCCATGGTGAATTTAATTTTATTTTATATTAACTTTATATTCTCCGAATTCCATAACATGAAAGTTTCACATAACTGCTTACTTTATTCATCTGAACTAAACTTTCACAGTTCTATCCAAGGACAATAAATGAATACCTAAGTAAATTCCTTCACAAAGTTGAACGCAATCTATTTTGGTTGTGACAAAATAATTGAAATGTCACATGTGAGAACGTAGTTTCGTAGCACCGTAGCTCCGTAGCGGTCGTAGCCCGTAGCACTTAGAGAAATTGCTATCTTAACTGCCACACTAAACGTTCCTTTATGAATTTTATATTTAGCATACAAAGCGAACATTTAACTTCCTATTAGGTTTTCAATTTAAATGTCTCACTTCTGAGCTGTAAATTACTTTGTCACTACATTGTTTGATGAAGAAGTGTAGCTTTAATTTAGAAGTTCTCGGATACAATATGTTTCCGAATCTCTGCTTAATTTTGGACCTATTATTGGTCCTTGTGGCTGACTACAGGTTAAGTTACGCTTGCCATCTTTATATACAATACCAATACCTCCGTGCTTCGGAAAGCACTCTAAGCCATTGGTCCGGCTGTCATTCGTGGATCTTTGACAGTCGTTACGGATCGTCAGAAACCCAAAAGACTGACCACCAGTCTTACCAAAGTATCATGTTACACAGAAACTGGGTTGTGGAGGTCAGATAAGCAGTCGCTCCATGTAAAATACTGGTATTCAGCTGCAGCTGTTAGACCGGAAGCTGACCACCAACATAGATGGGAAAAGGCTAGGAAGATGATGATGATTATTGTAACATATGCATTTTCATGATTTCCACCCTCTTCAGTCTCCATTTTTCTTCTCAATAAAACGAAAACCTACCTCAGCAACATGATACCGTAATACCTACGTTTTTACGTAACGTATTTACCGGTTACTTACTAAGTAGGCTTTTAAAACAATCCCCATACGCTTGCGGAGAAAATTAAATTAGTGCTGGATTGTCGGGAAAACCTTTGATAGGTCAATCTTGTATAGTTACCCTGACGAGTGGAGGCGATCGGCGGTGGCGATCTCTCGCGTCTGGCCCTAGTCCTCACGGAGAGGGAGGCGGCGCACGTGAGGTACAGGTAGTATATGCGCCCTCACGGCCTTAGTCGCCGCAGGAGACGCCCTGGGCGTCGGGAATCCCAGGCTGATTCTCGGCCACCGTAGGCGTGGGCTTGCGGACGGCGAGTAATGGGTAGCTCGCTGTCCGGTAAGGACCAAGCCCAGGTCGACGGTGCGTTGTGTCCCACGCGCGCCTCAACGAGATGTCAGCACAAACCAATGGGGCCCCCGCAAGGGCCGATGCCTGCCAGGGGTGCGGGTTGTTTGAAAGAGATACCGTGGCCCCTGGCACATAGGCAACTGAAGGAACTAACTAAAACCCACCCGTGGGTTTTAGTCAATAAAAGTATGACACGCCCTCTTGCTCTACCCAGAGCGGGAGAAGTTATTTGATGATTTCCCACCCAAAAAAAAAACCATGTTACCATTTTTTCACTCAATGATTCTCAAACCCCTGTGTTGAAATTTTTCGTCAGTCATAAATATTACGTCGGCCATATTTTTATTTTTTTTACTTTTCCATACATTTTAACCGTGTAGGTCCGTCGGTCGGATTTTAAATCGACGAACTATTTCTATGCTAATCACGTGCTGATAGCATGGTTAAATTTTATGCGTCGATGTCCCTGCAACCCTGTATTTAACTCTATTGACGATGTTTTATTTAATCACCTGCCAGATACGTAGGCATCAAGGTCGTCGACCTTCAAAGTAGTAAGTACCAAAAAGAAAGAGGTACGAACCATTCCCAGAGGTACAATAGGTATTAAGAAAAAAACAATGTTTGGTTCAAAGAAAAGGGAATTCCACAACACCTCAAAGGCAGGCAGGTATTTGATCATTTATCCGCTGTTTTCTATTTCTTTCCCTTGGGAAAATACTTGGAAATTCGCAAAAATGTTTGTGCGACCTACAGGATGTTTTTTCCTGTCCCCAAAAACTTCCACTTGACTGGACATTAGGTCTGTCAATGATTGATTTTTTAATAATAATTTCATAAAGAAGTACCTAATATTTGAGAGTAAGCATAGCCCTCTCCATTGCCCCAAAGGGTAATGGAGAGGGCTATGCTTACTAGAGTTTCCCGTGATCGAATCAGGAATGAAGAGATCTGCAGGATACCCAAGGTAACGGAAGGTTAAGTGGCAGTGGGTGCCCTGCCCACTGCCACTTAACCTTCCGTTAAGTTGCTTGCTTACATCGTTAAGTTGCTTGCTTACATTGCTGGAAGAACAGGTGGCCGATGAGGCCGAAAGGTTCTGGAGTATCGCCCGTGTACCGGAAGACGTAGAGATGGAAGGCCTCCCACATGGTGGACCGATGACCTTGTGAAGGCCGTAGGCATCCGCAGGTTGCGGGAAGCACAGAACTGGCCTATATCCAGCTGTGGACATCTTTCGCCTGAAATGATAACATCATTTACTCACTGACCAAATTTCGGGTATGCCTACTTACATAATTTCACTCCGCACATTCAACTTTTCACAACACCAATACCTAATAATTGTTTGCGCATTTATCTTGTCTGCTCAACGTCCGTATGTCACTGCAGGGATCTAGCAGATCAGCGTCTGGCATATTTGACACATGCTAAGCTGGACTCCCATTTGGTGCTCCCTTTTTTTTTTTTTTTTTTTTTTTTTTTTGGTGCTCCCTTGAGATGCACACCGCACTTTGTATGTTCATTTTAAATTGTGTCATAATCAAAAGTGTCATTACAATATTTTATGTCTTGTTCATGCGTAGCCAAAAGTGGCACTCCAATATGTCTTGTTTTCTTATTTTTTTGTTGTTATTTATTATGGACAAAAAACAGTTAAATGCTACAAAATACAGATAAATTCTTAAAACTAAGATTTAACAAATATGTAACCCACACCATTGTCCACGATTTAACTAAAGCTAAGTGTACACCATGTGTTCCGATAACAATAGAATTTCTATTGTCTCTGATAATTAGACGCGCGACGCGCTGAATGTCTTCAGCACTTCTTTTAAAACTTTAGCTAAAAAAAGAAATTGTTACCTTTTGTACTTATCTATTTCCCAATATTCTTGTAATCCAGTTATTATTTCATCGTGCTTGTGTATGTTGAAGACGGATTTTCACGACACAGTACATGCATCCTAATGGCATTGCACATTCACAATAATTTTAAGGATGTTGCAAATGCATTTATTTATATTTAGAAAAAATCGATGAATTTTCAGTACTGTGAAAAATGCACAACATTCTTAAGGCTACGAATAACAAAGAACGTGATTAACGATTCGATTACATTTTGAAATTAATAAAATTTTAAAAATGAGTTTAAATTATAAAATAAACTGAAAGCAATAGATTTCATCACATTGTACTACAACAATCCATTGCTTCCTATGTTCGAAATATTTGTCTGCTCAACAAAGTAAATAACGCAATGAATGTTGTTGAACTGTCAAAATGACAGCCAATCCCTACTGTTAGTGTTTTGCTCATTTACCCCCCCTGCTGGTTGCCCATGTGCTAAAATAAATATAATCTTAACTTTTCATACCGTAAAACAGGAAGTTTTACTTAAACAATTACTGTCGAATTTTGGGGGTACCTGTGCCCAACCCAGGGAGTCGAGGCGTGATGTTATATTATATTTTTTACTAACTCTCCCCTCTGCCCTGTACTGGGATTATCCAGGCTAACCAGATTAAAATAAAATGGAAGACTTAAACTGTTGTTTTGATACATGTATTTCTCAGAAATCGCTTTTTTATGAGAAAAATACACTACAGTACAAAACAGATTCTAATAACAAACATAACCAAAAAAACGAATAAAAGACGATTCATATGTAATACTAGATATTAATAATTGGAACTATTTACTCAATATTATGCTAACAGGCAACAATATCATATTTATTAGGAAAACAATGCCAGCTATTTTATTGACCCCGGATCCTTTTTGTAACGAGATTGTGAGGTCACGGGAAAATGAAAAGAATAAAAGTTAATGCAACTATGGGCCCTATGTTAGTTACGATATAGCATATTATTATTGTTTATGTATCAATATTTAACCAGGCAAAATGAAATTACGTACCTACCTTCCTATTAACCGACTTCAGAAAGGAGGAGGTTCTCAATTCGATTGTTATTTATTTTGGATGTTGTATATCATCACCATCATCAGCTATAATGTTCCCACTGCTGGAACACAGGCCTCCTCTCTGTGAGAGGGAGTGGGCTATAATCCACAACGCGGGCCCAGTGCGGGTTGATGTCACATCGGTAGATGTCACATGTCTTCGAGTTCGAATTTTTTGGTTCTAGGACATGCCGGTTTCCTTACGATGTTTTCCTGCACCGTTTTGAAAGCAGTGGTGATGAAATAATTTACACAAAGTAAAGCGCTTCTCTTGGTTTGAAACTACGACGTACATCTCGTAAGTCGCGGCTGTTGCCACTGGCCGTATATATGTTCGCGATATTTCCCACAATTGTAAATCGACTTAGAATAAGTACCTATTTTTTAATGGATATAGCATGCCTCAACGGTGGGTATTGGGTTTTGACTTTACTTAAGTAGTTTCTGAATTAACTTCAGTACCTAATACATATTTATTCTCTTATAACTTTCTGTCACCCTATAATATTTGAGTTAGTGTAACAACTGAAAAGTGAAAAATATTTTTTTAATTTTTGGAACAAAGTTTTGTTGCCGGTATAGTGGAGTGTGCCAGCAAATATTTGCTAGCAAGTAAATTAAATAACTAATCCTACTAATATTATAAATATGAAAGTTTGGATGTTTTGTTACTCAATCACGCAAAAACGGCTAAACGGATTGGGATGAAATTTGGCACACAGATAGTGTATAACTTGGATTAACATATAGGCTACTTTTTATCCCGGCATTGCGAGCGAAGCCGCTGGCAAAAGTTAGTTTATAATAATTTATTTACTTGTTCAAAGTCACACGCATCTATGTAGCCGTGGCTGTTGTACTAGGAGTTTCCGTATCACAAGAGCCAGACATCTCAATTTATAGGGAATATGATATAGAAGCGCGACAAACAAAAATATCTTCTATATAAATAAAAAGAGAAGTCCTGACTGACTGACTGATTGACTTATCAACGCCCAGCCCAAACCGTTGGACCTAGAAAGCTGAAATTTTGCACAGAGGTTCCCTTTATAATGTAGACAAGAAATAAGGAAGGATTTTTCGAAATTCAACCCCTGAGGGAGTTAAATAGGGGATGGAAGTTCCGCGCGGGCGAAGCCGCTGGCAAAAGCTAGTAAATAATATAACAGACTAGCAGAATACCAAGAAAAAAACGTAGATATTTATAGATACGTTTTAACACAGTTACACAAATAAAACTTGTGAGGCGTATTTGATAGTTCTTAGCACCAGTTTTAGAAAACTTCAATAAAACTATACCCAGGCTTTTAACTTTGTTAATGTCGATTTCCATTCCAACCGGATGCACCTGAATACCAGTATTTTACATGGAGCAACTGCCTATATGTTCCTTGTGGTACCAGACGTAAAAGAATATAGCACCATGCTATCTCTTCCCGTGGGTGTCGTAGAAGGCGACTAAGGGACTTACTAGAGAATGGGCAGCAGCGTTCTCTATGCATTTTTCCACCATACTGCGATCGCCAACCCGCCTGTCCAGCGTGGCGAATATGGCAAAACCCCCCATTTGAGGCTTTTTTTTTGAGGGTGGGAAATCATCAGATAACTTCTCTCGCTCTGGGTGGAGCAGAAGGACGTGACAGACTTTTACTGACTAAAACCCACCCGTGTTCCCTCAGTTGCCTGCGTGCCAGGGGCCACGGTATCTCTTTGGAACAACCCGCACCCCTGGCAGGCATCGGCCCTTGCGGCCCCTTCTGTTGGTGCTGACATCTCTTTGAGACGCACGTGGAACACAACGCGCCGACGGCCCGGACTTGGTCCTTGCCGGACAGCGAGCTACCCATTACTCGCCTTGCGCAAGCCCACGCCTACGGTGGCCGGGAATCAGCCTAATATTCCCGACGCCCAGGGCGTCTCCTGCGGAGGCTAGGGCCGTGATGACGCATATACTGCCTCTCCATCACGTACGCCGCCTCCCTCTTCACGAGCATCACTGCTTCGCAGAAGAAAGCGACGGCTACCCATGCACTCTCGCTCAGCACCATGGCCTGGCCTCCACCGTATGCTACACCGTGTCCTCTGGGCGATCTTCGCAATGGAAACACCCGGGCGTTTCCTCCCGGTTTATCCCAAGCAGGAACCTCCCGAAACAACCGTGTCCGGTGAGGACCTGCATCAGGCGGAAGGTGAGGACGCCGTGCCGCCTCTCAAGCCACTCCTCAAAAAGGGGACTTACCGCCGCAATCGTGGCGTGCCCAGGGAAGGCTTATGTCCAACAGTGGACGTCTTTCGACTGAAATGATGATGGTGATGACTGCCTATCTGATCTCCACAACCCAGTTACTGGGTAACATGATACCTTTGGTATGACTGCTTGTCAGATTTAAGGGTTTCTGACTACCCGTAACGACTGTCTAACATCTACGAATGCCGGGAACAACGGCATAACGTGCTGTCTGACCCGGGGGGGGGTCTCGTCATGTATTTCATGGTCACCCATCCACGAATTGAACGCGGCAAGCGTAGCTTAACCATCGATCGAACCGTACATCTGGTATTATTTAGCCACGATCCAGGCGAGTTCTCGAAAGCCTATTAATTGCACTTTTGTATTTGATTGGCTGTTGGTATTTCGGTCAACCAGCCACAACAATTAACATGAGCTTCACAACGAGTTAGTTAACATTTATGTTGATCAACCATTCACAAACGGGGTGATAATGACGTATACTGCGTTCGCAATTAAGTTTCCAAGCATGACGTATTTATGGAAATTTAACTTTAATTAAAACTCACACAAAAGTCTAAACTCCAATTTGCGCAAAAAAAAAACAACAATTCTCTTTTAAATATATTTTTCCAATTGTCTATTAGTCATTCTGAAATGAACTTAGTTCACACTGACATAAAGTTTGGAATTAACATCAATTGGAAACAAGGATGTTGATGGCCTTTAGATAGAGGCATATATTTTTCGAGTTATATGTAGGTAACTAAAAGATAGTAATAACCGTAACATACATATGTATATCTATAGAATCAAAGCCAATTCCAGAGAATCAAGAAACGTCTGGGATTCTAAGAAAACTTGTCATGTTTTCGTTTACAAGAACAAGCAAAGGACGACTAAAGGAAATACTAAGTGAGAGCGTAATAGGGATCACTTGAACAGAGTACCTTTTACATATTCCCACATGTTGAGTAAGTTATATAGGGTGACAGACATTTAAACACATGATTGTACTCATCATTATGAACAACTTTTACTATGGGACGAAACCTGAATCGCGAAAAAAAATCAGCTGTTCCCTACATTTATGTTCGCATAACTCGTCAAAATGTAGGGAACAGATGACTGTTTTTTTCCGCGATTTCAGGTTTTTCTGTGAAACTGCTTATAAGAAGTGGAGAAATTCATTGTAATAAACTATGTTGTCAATATTAGAGTTAAGAAAAACTACCTACAAAGAATTTCATAAATCACAACCCCCTATTATCTTTAATTCCAGAAGCAGGATCTAGGTAGGTTGCCTTACCTTACGATACCTCTGGCAACCCATTCATTAACAAAATATTAAACCGCCGAAAATACTGAAAAGCAAAAAACCTTTCGACCTTCTGGCCAGCGTCTGGCTATCGTTTAGTTTAACAAAAATAAGTCTAAGATGGCAAAATGAAGAAGAAAGAAAGAAAAAAAATTTATTCTGCACAAACAAAACGCACATTACACAAAATAAAATAAACTATGAAATAAAATGCACACATACAATACATTGTATGTGTGCATTTTATTTCATAGTTATACGGGGCTTTTGGCTACAGCCAAAAGCCCCGTATTCAAGTCGATAATTTTCACAATATTGCACTTTAAATCCATCATGACATTATTTATACTAACTAGAACATGATATACGCGTGTTTGAAATTTTGAAGCGCTCTCCTGTAAAATTTGTCACTTGTAGTTAGGGGGTACCGTCGAATTTTCCCCACTTACAAAATAAACTACAGATAATTAATAATTACCTACATTTTAAACTAGTAATGGCCTATCGGATAATTGTTGAAGTAACTATAATGGCTGTAGTTGTACACTCAAGTTCAATAGTTTATGATAGTTTGTAAGTAGAAACCTCGAATGTTACGGAGCTGTTCGGGAGGAAACAATTTAAAGTATAATATATTACTTTGAAACTAAGGGGTTTTTGGCTAATTAATATTAGCCGCACGGGTCGATCCATCATGTTAAGCTACGCTTGCCGCGGTTGGTCCGTGGATGGGTGACCATTTTTACATACCAAGACCCTTCCGTGCCTCGGAAAGCACGTTAAGTCGTTGGTCCCGGCTGTCATTTGTGGATCTTTGACAGTCGTTACGGGTCGTCAGAATCCCGAAAGTCGGACAACCAGTCTTACCAAGGGGTATCGTATTACCCAGTAACTGGGTTGTGGAGGTCAGATAGGCAGTCGCTCCATGTAAAATTCTGGTATTCAGCTGCATCCAGTTAGACTGGAAGCCGACCCCAGCATAGTTGGGAAAAGGCGAGGCAGATGATGAATACTTTGAAACTGATAGCAAGGTAGTTAATAGGTAGGTACTTTATTGACGAGGTAGAATTTTTTTTTATTGGTTGTCGTTATGTATCTGAAATATTGAAAACATAGCTTTTGCCAGCAGCTTCGCCCGCGTTAACCAATTTACACAAAACCTTAACTAATTAGACATAAATCCGTTCAGTAGTTTTTGAGTTAATTGCGAACAGATAGACAGAAAGACACGGCGGGGGACTATGTTATACAAGATACAATTTTTCCCAGTGTGCAAACTGTAACCATGAATTCAGCATATCATTCCAGACACCCAAATGTAGAAATTTTTCTTCGGTTAAATTATAAAAATCAGCAGTTCCATACATTTTGACCGCGTAGGTCCTGTATTTTTTATGAAACAGCAGATTTCTTTTGTATTACCGACGACGCGCGACGGCTCGGTTCCATTCCCGGGTCGGGCAAAGTTTTATTCAATTTTTTCATTACGAATTTCTTAGCAACAACCCGGAGTTGTAAAATTGACGGTGTGTGCCTCGTAAAGTAAGTTAAGCCATTGGTCCTGCGTCTGGAGGGTTACTCTCTAACTCCGTCAATGAAAATACGGGCACGTCCGAAAATAGTTCGAAATTTCGACGTGACTCCTACAGCTGATCAATTAACTCTTTTGGACGGGTAAAACCATATAGGGAGTAGGGACAGTTGTCAAATCGTGTAGTAATTCATTCTTGGTTTGGGTCCCAAACTAATCATAGGTCCGTAAATTATACGGAGTAGGAAACGCCCGTAACTTCGACCGAGATTACGGTTTTCGTGCTTAAAGAGTAGGCCCCCTGATCTCACCTCTCGTGTCGGATTGCCAGCACATCGGATTATGATAGTCAAGGAAGTGAGAGTGTTTGTGGTCTGTACACACACTTGTGCACTATAATATCTCCCGCGCCAAAGGCTAGTCTCTATTTTTACCTATCTGGAATGTCTCGGTATAACCCTGGAGTCTGGATTTTAACCCGGTTGATGGCAATAGGCTCGCCCCTATGGAAGTGGGTGTACTAAATTCGCACCTCTACCTAACTCTTTTAAAATTGAAAAACTTTTTAAATCGGGGTTACTCGTAGTGTCGCTTAAAAATAGATCCAATCGAAATAATTTGCAAAACACTTCAATTCATTATAAAGCAGAATGAAAGGCATTTGACGTCTACAATGATCAAGACAATAGGGATTTGAAATAACAGCAATCTAAAGTTCATATTATTGGCCAATTTCAAAATATACGAGTTTCCTGAAACGAAAAGTATGGGAAATTGAAGTTTGTGTACCTTAATAATATTAGGGTTAAAATAAGACTTCTGAAGAAGTACGAGGGTCATTCAATAAATACTTAGCCTACAAAAAGTAAACGAAAATTTTGGAAAAGTGGCAATTTATTTTTCAACATAGTCTCCTTTTAGTTCGATACACTTAGCCCAGCGATGCTCCAACTTTTTTAACTCGTCCGAAAAATAGTTTTTGTCAAACTCTGCAAAAGGGGTCGTTTTTTCTTTAATTCGGCGTCGAATCGGCCCAATAAATCGGCATAGTAAAGCCCTGTAATTGTTTTACCCTTCTCGAGGTAATCGATGTAGATCACACCTTGTGAATCCCAGAAAACGGTGGCCATAACTTTTCCGGCCGATTTTACAGTTTGCGCCTTCTTTGGAGCACGTTCCCCGGTCTGGATCCATTGTTTTGATTGCTCCTTGGTCTCTGGTGTGTACCAGTGGATCCAGGTTTCATCGACGGTCACAAAACGACGCAAAAACTCCGCTGGATTCCGCTTAAACAGCGCCAAACACGTCTCCGATGTGGTCTCACGGTTGCGCTTGTTTTCTGGTGTGAGTAAACGCGGCACCCATCGCGCCGACAGCTTTCTCATGCCGAGTTCTCGTGAAGAATATGATGCACTGTTCCTTCTGAAATGCCTACAGTCTCAGCTAGCTCCCGAACCTTCAATCGGCGATCTGCCAATACGAGATCATGGATTTTTTAATGTTTTCCTCCGTAGCAGTTTTCGGTGCACCTGGACGTGGTTCATCAAAAACCGACGTACGGCCACGTGCAAACTCGTTGAACCAATTCTTGACGGTGGCCATCGATGGAGAAGAGTCACCGTACACAGCATTCAAGCGCTCTTTGATTTCGATGCGCGTTTTCCCTTCCAAAAATAGGAATCGAATCACCGAACGATATTGCTCTTTTTCCATTTTTGTAAAACCGATCGACACGTTCGCTTCCATTAGTTGTCAAATTAAAACAAATGAAGGGATTGGAATGAAAATTTGAAAAAAGAATGTGCTACACTGTGGTAAAACTCTTTTGAAACTACAGCGCCCTCTGGCGATGAGGCTAGGTACTTATTGAATGCACCTCGTACTTTAACCTGGATGCTTAATATGGAGCAAATATTTAATTGTGGATACAAGAGGTACCTACTAACGTATGCTGCACCGTAACACCGTGGTGGTGAGGTCCTCACGTCAACGCTGGCTTTCGCTACAAACCAACCCTGGCTGTGGCTGAGGCTCCGTCTCAGGTCGTATGAGGTCGTAGCGTTATGCTGAGCGATGCCGTTTTGTGTTGTTGTAACGCATATTTTCCCACAATTTGCGCTTTTTTGTGTTTGTGTTCTTTCTCCGCGTCAAGTTTGCCACAAATAAAACGTATTTTCTTTCTTTCTTCATGTTTTTTTTTTAATTAAAATAGGATTTACTTAAACAGAAACATCACAAAAACCTCCGGACAAACGTCCGGATGTTGAAACACTTATCAGCAATCCTAAAACTAATATTATACTAACGGAATAATCATTATCGATTAATTTATGGCCAACACATAGTTTATAAAATCAAAATAAAACATTCTAAGGTAGTTTGTAAGTAATAATAACTAAAATAGTACAAAAACGAAAACAGCGCGGGTCAGGCATTCCGTCGATGCTAATTACATTGAATGAAGTTTAAACACATGATGCATTTTCAAAGAGAATCAAAGTATTTTTTAAATTTAATTTTGTAATTTCTATTTGTTATTTGCGATATAATTTTTGTTGGAACATTATTAACTAATTAATTAGCAAAGGCTTATTATTGGACTGTCCTTATCAGCTATTATAAATCAAAACATCTGTTTGTTCGTTTTTTCATGTCGCCCTAACTACAAACCCATTTCAACAAAAATTTGCATTGAGAAATAACCTTAAGAACGATATAGGATACTTTTTATCCCCTAATAAATCCTCTAAATTAAAATTTATTTTAATTCAAATAATATCGTGGGCAGAAAGGACTTCACAATTTTCTGACGAAGATGATCATATAATTAGGTTTTTATTCATAGAAGATCTCAAACTATCTCGTTCCACTTCGTAATTTTTAGAAGGCATTATTCATTCCTTTTCAAGACTCCTGAACATTGGAGTGACACTCCAGCGAATTGTAGATGTTGAATTATTATTAGTTGACTTTTTCATCGCTAGGACCACAGACGACAATTTATTTCTAGATTAATTTGCTTATGAAATATAAATTATAAATACATATTTTTCTATTTCTGTGGTCTACGTAGCTCTTATGATATTTGCGGTCGTACCTCGTTAACAGCATATGTAACTATGTGAAAGTCTATTAAATTACAATGTAAATTCTTATTCTATTTATTTTTTACAATGTCTGTCACATTCTCGTCATTATTTGAGATTATAGTAAACCGAGGTACCTATAACTGACCGCTTTCAATAATTGGCCACTATCCACTTCAACTGCAAAAATTAAGAGTTATGCTCACAGTACGCCATCTATTATTTATTTTCGGTCTTATCTACTTATGCAGCTTTCAATAGAGTTACTTTTTTTCCACTATGAACACCATCGCCAAAAATAACGACCATTTTTTGACGGTTGGCGAGCACGTTTTGACATGAACGGTAAATCTTTACAAAAATCGTAACGTAACGCTTGATGTAAAAATTGAATTTTGTGGTATTTTGTGAAGTAAACGTGAGTCGATTGTCGTGGGTCATGTTCTACGGATGGTAAATGATCGAATTTTATAAGTTCTATTCTTTCAGCATCTATGTAAACCGAGATTAGGCGGGTGGCTTGTAATTGATCGACATTTTTGCATATTTTCAATTATTGGCCACCCATGCCAGTTACTGGGTTACAACCTAATATTCGAATTTTATAAAAAATGAAACGTATTAAGCAGGTGCATAAGGTATACTATCCCTTAAAAAAATGACAAATTAAAATATAAACATTTATCAGTAACTGGCATGGGTGGCCAATTGTATTATAATTGTATGGCCAGTTACTGACGGAATATTTTTAATTGCACAATTCCATAATGTCGTTAAAAAACGCCAATACTCCAAAGAGACAATAGAAAAGGCTGTTTAATTTTTTTGTAAACGATATAGGATCGATTCGTCAATCCATTAACGCTACTAGAATTTGTTGACAACTGTACAGCAATTTATAAACTTTGGCAGAAATATTAAGGTGTTCTGAATTACAGTGGGCTGCAGCCCACGTACAAATTAGTAATGACATGATAAAATACACAGGATTGGAATCAAAATCTACACTTGGATGAAAGTGACTTGTTAACCGAAAGTAGCTATGTAATAGATTTAAAGGAACAAAGTGAAGAATGCAGAATGATTCTAAATGAATACACTGGTGAATTAACAGTAAACAACGAAGATAATAAGTATGAGATACAGGACAAAAGAGTGAAAGAAAGAATGAGTGCAGTCACCAAAAAATACTAATAAATTTGGCAAATTTCAATACTCCAATACGTTTATCTTCGACACCAATCCAAATAGAGATTCACGAACCAGACAGTTTTACCGATACTACCAATCCACAACCTAGCACTCCAAAACAGAAGGAGATGCCAATACCAAACACTGTAAAAGAATCACCACCTGGCACTTCAAAACAGATAGAGATGCAAATACGAAACACAATAAAAGAACCACGACCTAGCTCTTCGAAACAGATAGATCCAAATAAAAGCATTACTGTCGTTTCAAATGTACCTTTTTCAGAATATGTGAAACAAAAGTTGCCTGATTTACCCAAACGACAAGGAAAACGCTAAACAGACAGATTTCCATTCGCGTTGACATCCGACCAATATCCTTAAAAGGTAAGATCAAAGCAATTAAAAAGCAAGAAGAAGATATTGCAAAAGAGGAAAGGAAGAGATTACGAGAAGAAAAGAGGAGTCAAAAAGAGAATAATGTACCAAATAAGAAACCAAAGAATACAACGAATAAGAGGGTTGCTAAAACCAAAACGATGAATAGTCAAGACGAGCCAAAGAATATGTTAGGAAATAAGAAAAAACAAAGTACAACTTGTTGCGACTATTGTCTAAATCCAATCACAAGAAAGGGTGATTTCGTGCAGTCTCTGTAAAAAACATTTTCTTCAGAGTTGTATTACATCAACTCATAGAATTCTTAAACCTGAGGATGAATGTGATACATTTTTGTGCCATAATTGGTACAGAGAGAGTAACACTACATCTGATGATGATGATGATGTAGATAATTTATTAACATTTTAAGTTCCTCGTTCCTTTACAGTTTACAAAACAACTGTGTTATACTGATCTCTTAAATATGCTAGGAGGTTGATTTTAACGAATTAAGTACAATATTGTTTAGAATTTGCCCTATTAAGTTTTGAAGTAATTCTATTATAGGTACTTTATTCTATATTTTAATTTTTTTGATGATTATTTTAACATGGCCAATTATTAGTGTTATGGCGGCTAACTTCTAAATTTTATGGCCAGTTACTACTAAAAATAACTACTTTTTCATTGCATCAAAATATTTCTATATAATTCAGTTTTATTTGATTTTTAACACATCAATATCGGTAAACGGATACACACTTTAACCAAAGGTAATATAAGAATATTAATTTCTGGACAGATTTTGTCATAACACTGACATGAACTGGGCGATGTGCTTAAGTGGCCAGTTACTCTATTCCCAGAAAATAGGATGCGAGCTTGGTCGTGATTTTAAATCTTTTCCTTAGCTCGGTGTAAACATTTTCCACTTCATTTTCATCACTCGCAGCCACCAATCCGTCATCGACATACAAAGCAATTATAGCTTTCTTATCCCCTCTTTTCCTGATGAAAAGGCATGGATCCGCTGAACTTTGTTCGAACCCAATTTGGATGATATAATCAGTTATACAGGTATTCCAGCATCTCGGTGCTTGTTTCAGTCCGTGAAGACTTTTCTTAAGTTTACACACCTTCGATCCACTCTGGTATCCTTCAGGAGGTTTCATAAAGATCTCTTCATTGAGCGTTCCATATAAAAATGCCGTAGACACGTCAAATTGTCCAATTGTCATTTTCTCATTTGCTGCAGTACTTAAGAGAGCTCTAATAGTGCTTGTCTTAGCTACCGGGCTAAAGGTATCGTAATAATCAAGGCCTTTTTTCTGCGAAAAACCTTTTATGACGAGTCTAGCCTTGTATCTTTCGATACTGCCATCTGGGTAAGTTTTTATTTTGTAAATCCACTTGCAAGGAATGGCTTTGCGTTTAGGTGGTAGATCAACCATTTCCCACGTGTCATTATCCTTCAGCGAATTTAACTCTTCATTCATTGCTTTTATCCATTTATCTTTGTCAGTACTGTTCATAGCTTCTTTGTATGTTCTAGGCTCCGGATTAACTTCATCATCTCTACTCACGGTCATAACAAAACCATCGTATCTAGAGGGAGGTTTGAGTTCTGATCTGCTTCTGAGTGTCTTGAGTCTTTCAGTTTCTATCTCTTGTGAAGATAAATACTCATCACTTTCAGGTTCTATCTCCATCTCTCTTTCCGATTCAATTGATCTGTCGAAATCGTTTTCAACACTCAAACTGTGATCATCATCTTCTTCATCAGTAACAGAGGGATGTTCTGCGGCTGATGTCGATGCGACTGGAACCAGGTAAGGAGGTTGAAGAATGATTTCATTACGTGGTGAAAAAGTTCGCTCCTGAAACGTTACATCTCGAGATCTTATGAGTGTACTGTTTTCTTTGCACCAAATTCTGTATCCATCATCATTGTCATATCCAATTAAGACTCCTTTTACGGCTTTCTTGTCCATTTTCTTTCTATTGCATTTTGGGATGTGGGCGTAGCAGGTGCTTCCGATAATTCTCAAATGTTTGATATTGGGTTTCTTGCCGAACCAGAGTTCATAAGGTGACTTTCCTTCTTGTGTCGGTCCAGTGCGGTTCAGAATGTAAGCGGCAGTATTGACAAGTTCAGCCCATAGACCCTGAGGCATCTCTTCATGCGCATGCATCATGGCTCTTGCTGACTCTACAATTGTTCTGTGGTCACGCTCACAACATCCGTTCTGTTCAGGAGTATAAGGCATTGTCAATCTTTGACGTACTCCGTTCTTGTGTAAAATTTCCCGAACTCTCGCATTGTCGAATTCACCGCCGTTGTCGCTAAGAATTTCTTTTACAATATGTCCAGTAGTTTTAGTCTCTGCCAACATTTGCTCAAGTTTTTCATGAACTTCTCCCTTTTCTTTCAGAAAATAGATTTGCCGATATTTTGTAAAGTCGTCTTTAAAAAGAACATAATATTTGAATTTGGAAAATGAATTCTTGAACGGGCCACATACGTCTGTGTGTAACAGCTCTCCAGGCTGTGACGCACGTTCTCTGGTGCCAAACTTACGTCGATGGGTTTTGCCAAATACACATCCTTCGCAGAGTTTACTGTCTACTTTCAGCGTTATGCCAAGCTCCGTCTCGACAACCTTCTTAACATGAAACTTATTTTGATGTCCCAGCCTCTCATGATATAATTGCATCTGGTCAGACATGTCTATGTGATTAATTTGATGAGAGCCCTTAATGTTTTTGACCTTTAGCTTGTAAAGACCTCCATTTTTAGCTCGCACTCCAATCAGTAGATGTCGTCCGCCTTCATACTTCATAATACATTCTTGGGTTCGGGATTCAAAATAGTGTTTGTTAATTTGTCCTGAGCTGACAGTACCGAAAACAGGTTCTTCTTAATAGATGGTACATACCACACGTCGTTAAGAGTAATAATCTCTTTAGTACCATGTACGTCAGCTTCGATATCCAGCGCTCCCTTTCCAACGGCCTGAATGGCTGTACCATTTGCAGTTGTAACTGTGTGCGACGTAGAGAAGTACTCAAAGGTTTTAAATAAGTCTCCTCGATTTGAAACATGACTAATAGACCCATTGTCGACATACCAGCTGTCTTGATCGATGTCTTCCACATGATTTACAATTGCCATTAGGTTCATGTTGACGTTTGATGTACTTTGATTATTTGACGTGGGTTTGGGTGGTCTCCCATCGGCTAACCATTTCGGGCAAGTCTTGACTCTGTGCCCTAGCTGTCCGCAATAGTTGCATTTCCTTTTCTTGTCTTTCTGCTTGCTTTTGTCTTTCGATCTCAGTACTAAAGCTTCTTCAATAATGGTCTCTCTGTTTCCACTTGTTAAAGCCCTTTCATGAGCACACAACTGTGTCGTCAAGTTTTCGATGTTCCGATCGCTCTTATTCATTAACAGCCAGCTTGATTTGAAATGAAAATATTGATCAGGAAGTGTGTCCAAGATTTTGCAAATTAAAAGCATTTCGGGGAGATTATTACTTCCAATTTCTTTATTCAATTCGTACCAGATGTTTTTGAGCGTTGAAATGTGAGTAGCCATATCGTGATCTTCAGTCTTCTGAAAGCGGAAGAATCTCATGCAAAGTTCATAACTTCGATCCTCCTTGGCTCCATCATAAAGACGATGCAACTCTGTCCACATTTCACTTGACGTATTGCACCGCATGACCTTGTGCAAGGTTTCTTCTGTCATGTTTGTGGTAAGAATAAGCAAGGCATGACTGTCAAGGCTTTGGTAGTTATCCAATACCGTCTTATATTCCAACAACTTTGCTGGTAACGCCGGTGCCGCTGGTGGCTCTGGCTTAGTTACTTTACCCTGGATTATGTCTAGCGTACCTGGGGTGCTCCGTAAGAGCAGGGAAACTTTTTATTTCCACGTCTGCCAGTTTGTACTTCCTTCTAAGCGCCCAATCTCAAATTTCACAGAATTCATCTTTCTATAACTTCTTGATAGATGCGCACTTATATGTCACAAAATCCAGTTTCAGCACGTTAAAATATCGTTTTTACGCTCTGCTACCATGTTAAATTATATAGAACCGTGTATTTTACAATGAAATATAATTGACAGTAAAAATGGAATAGAATGTCAGTTCAATACAATATTCCAAAAAAAAGTATTAGAACCTCTTCTTAACAGTAAATTTATAAAAAGCGTGTGCCGCAAATCGTGCCTAAAATAAAATTGCTAGAAATAGCAAATAAAATAAAAATAATAACCAGTGCTCTATAAAATGAATCACCACGAAGAACAACATATAGAAAAGCTAATAGATGCCGAATCTTTTCATCTGTGGAAGTTCGAAATAACAATTTATTTAAAATCACATGGGCTTAGTGAAGTAACAAATGGCAAAAAATCCGAAGAAAAGTTCGATGAACAGAAGGACGCCAAAGGGCAAAAGATTATACTACAAACGATTGATAAGAAATTAAAATCTCATATCTTAAATTGCCAATCTGCTAAAGAAATGTATAAAAAACTTTGTGACTTGGTCGAAGGAAGCGAGTCAAGAAATAAATCTAAATTGCTACAAGAGTTCTTCAACTACAAATATAATAAACAAACGGTAAATGAGTTAATAACTGGCATTGAAAATTTAGCTGTGAGATTAAACAACCTCGGACACAAAATAGATGATGACCTGATCATGTCAAAAATACTTACTTGTTTACCGGAGAGATTTAAGTACTTTGCCACCGCGTGGGAGTCGACATCTAACGATGAAAAGACCCTAATAAATCTAACAAATAGATTATTGTTAGAGGAGACCCGCAATTCTAACTGCGAAGAACAAATTGCATTCAAAGCTGTAAACAATAAAAAATGCTTCAAGTGCAACAAAACAGGACATTTTCAGTCACAATGTAAAATGTGTAACATTTGCAAAAAGTCAAACCATCAAGAAAAAGACTGCAGATTGAAAAATAAAAACAAACAATGCTCAATTTGCAAGAAAACAAATCATATTGAACAAAACTGTTTCTTCAGAACTAAAAACAATAAAAAAGAAAACAAAGATACAGCACTACTAACAAATGAGACAGCAAATAAGAATAATAAATTGAAATTTATAGTAGATTCAGGAAGCACTTCACACATGACAAATAACATCAACATTTTAAGTAAATATGAGGAACAACAGTCCCAAATATCTGTTGCTAACAGTGACACCATACAATCCCAAGGAGCTGGAACTGTACAAGGTGTGAACTGTCAACTATCAAAAACTTTATATGTTCCTGATCTGGCACAAAACTTATTGTCAGTTAACTCGGTTACAAACAACAATGGAACTGTGTTGTTTACACAAAACAATGTTCAAATATATAAAAAAGGACAGTTGATACTCAAAGGAGATAATGAAAATGGATTGTACTACATAAACATAAACCAAGACAATCATGAAAATACTCTGTTCTTAGCCAAAGAGAAAGGAACTGCCTTAGAATGGCACAGAAGACTTGGACATCCCGGAAAAGACATATTAGAGATATTACCAAACATGGCTGATGGAATATTGTTAGAAGGAAATAAAAGAATAGAGCAGTGCGAGATATGTATTAAAGCGAAACAAACAAGATTACCATTTACTTCAGAAAGGAAAAGAGCAGAACGCCCATTGCAAATCATTCATACTGACATATGTGGTCCATTTGATAAGATTACTCATGATGGAAATCGATATTTCATAACAATCTTGGACAATTACAGCCATATCACAAAAACATATTTAATGAAACATAAAAATGAAGCTTTTACTCTAATAAAAGAGTATATAGAAGAAAAAGAGAGAGAAAAGAAAGAAAAAGTTTCATGCATAAGATGTGACAATGGAGGAGAATATAGAAGCAACGAACTGAAAACATGGTGTTCAAACAAAGGGATAAAACTAGACTATACTATACCATACACACCACAGTTGAACGGAAAGGCAGAACGGTTAAACCGCACTATACTTGAGAAAGTCAGAGCATTGCTATTTGACTCAAATATGAAAGATGAGATGTGGGGAGAAGTTGTTTACTGTGCTACCTACCTACTCAATAGGCTGCCCAGTAAAACACTTAACAACAAAACTCCATATGAGATGTGGTATAAGATAAAACCAGATATTTCAAATATACAAGTATTTGGGTGTACGGTGTATGCTAAACAATTAGAACCAGTAAGGAAGTTAGATCCAAGAAGTAAAAGACTAACAATGATTGGATATGCAAACAATGGATACCGGCTCTGGAACAATGAAAAGAAAAGAGTAGAAATACACAGAGACATAATAATATTCAATGAGAATAAAGAAGATAAAATAAAATCAAATGAGGAAAATACAATAAATATGGAAGAAAATGTAATACACATGGAAGAAGATATAATAAATACAGAAGAAGATATAATAGATACAGAAGATATAATAAATACAGAAGAAAATGTAATAGATACAGAAGATATAATAAATACAGAAGAAAATGTAATAGATACAGAAGATATAATAAATACAGAAGAAGCAAGAAGTACAGAAGAAGAAAACTTGAACTTAAGAAGACCAGTACAACAGATAGAAGAGCGAAACATAGACATACCCAACACAGAACTAGGTACAAGAAGAAGTGAAAGAACAAGAAAAATACCAGAGAAGCTTAAGGATTATGTACTACTTACCTACAAAGAGGCTATCACAGGAATAGAAAAAGAAAATTGGGAGAAGGCAATAGATTCAGAGAAGGAATCATTAAAGAAAAATAAAACATGGAGTCTAATAGACCAATCAGAGGCAGGCAGTAAGAAGATACTCACCAATAAATGGGTATTTCAAGTGAAAAACGACGGTACCTATAAAGCAAGACTGGTGGTAAGAGGATTTGAGCAGAGAGGTATAGACTTTGATGAAATATACAGCCCGGTGGTAAGTCAGTCAGCTCTTAAATCTCTATTTGCTATTGCAGCGTCTAAAAATTCTGAAATTGTTACTTTTGATGTTAAAATGAATAATACAACACAATAATACAATAATACAATATGGAATGCAATACATAAATAAATAAATAAATAAATAAAACTGAATTTTTGTATGGCGAATTACATGATGATATCTATATGTATATACCAGATGGTTATGATAAAGAACCTAACAAAATATGTAAATTGAATAAAGCTTTGTACGGGCTTAAACGAGCACCAATTACTTGGAATAAGACTTTTACCAAGACAATGTTAAAACTAGGATTGATTCCTACTAAAACTGATAGATGTGTGTTCACTAATAAAAGTAAAAATGTAATAATTGTTATATACGTAGATGATGGACTTGCTATTTCAACTAATAAAAAAGAATTAGAGAACATTCTGAATTGTCTAGAATTGCAATTTCAAATTAAAATATTCAAAAATCCAAAAAATTTTGTTGGTCTAGAAATTTGTAAAGATGACATAGGTATTTCATTAAAACAAGAAACATTTATTGAAAATTTACTTAAAAACTTTAACATGATAGATGCTAAACCTACTAGTATACCTTGTAACATTAATAAAGAAACTGATACACAGACAAACATGACATTAAAGCAGATAATGACAGTAATTTCTAAATTTGAAAAGATACACAAACTATTTAACATTCACATAATCACACAAACAAAAACTCATCATGTCTTTCGCACTCTTCACAAAAATACACTCACAACTCACTCTCACAAAGACACTTGCTATAACAGCCACTCATACACTAAAAAACTTATAATAAACGACATACTATACCCTAAACAAACCCTAACTATAAAAGTCCTAGCTTTGAGTCACCCCACGTTAACTCCAAACTCTCCCAATGGCTAACATAAATAGTATATTCAGTGAGCTTGACTCGCTAACAGTGGGTAACTCATTTAACTGTGCCCCAGAAAATTGTATTGAATATGTTAACAACCCCAATACCAACTTAAAAATATTACACTTAAACATCCGTAGCTTAAATAAAAACTTTGACCAACTCCAGGTACTAATGCACTCAATAAAACTTGATTTAGATGTGGTAATCCTTACAGAATGTTGGCTCAGTAAAGTCAGCAATATGGGCGCTTTGGTTGGATACGACTCCTATTGTACCGGTACAAACAGTAACCAAAATGATGGGATTGTTATCTTTACAAAGCAGGCTCTCCGAACCTCAGAGTGGGAACCTCGATTTGTGGCTGGAAATTGCTTGGTATGTCATATATTTAACCAAAACACCGCTATTGTAGCTGTGTACCGATCCCCTTCATACAGTTCCAAGGAAAGTTCCGAAAAAATTTTGGACAGTTTAAATAGTGTCTACGTAAGCCTCTCCTCCTACAAAAATATAATCCTTATAGGTGATATTAATATAGACCTCAAACCCAATAGTTCAGATGACCGCTGTTTCAACTATCTCATTCTAAATGCCTCCCACGGTCTTCTTCCAACCCACCGATACAACACTCGGCTGGATAGCTGTCTAGATCATGCACTCGTTAAAAGTACTCTTCCTGTTACTACCCTTGTACTAGAAGCACACATCACGGACCACAAACCGTTGTTACTTACTATGGCTAACACAAACCCTGATAATAAACCACTCCACATTGCTACCTGCATAGACTACGACGCAGTTAAGTTAGATTTAGACAACTCTGATTTTACCCCATTATACAAAATTATTGACCCTAATTTATCCATGAACATGTTCATAACTATTATCTCTTCAGTAATTGAAAAACACACTAAACAAATTAAAATCCCAAGAAAAAAAAGAATAATAAAACCGTGGATAACTACCGGCCTATTAAAGTGCATACAAAACCGTGATCGGATGCACCTCAGTTCAAGAAAAGATCCCAATAACCTGATCCTGAAAATTACCTATACACGGTACCGGAATTTCTGTAACGACCTGCTCCGGAAACTGAAAATAGCCCATGAAAAAAGTGAACTTGAAAAATCTAGTAACAACCCCAAAGCCCTTTGGAAAACGATAAAACAAATCACCAATACCACCAAAAAGAAAACTAGCCCGGTTGAACTGTTGGATATCTGTGATAACGCTATTTCATCCGTAAACGAAGTGTGTCGATTTTTCAGTAATATAGGCACTAACTTGGCAGAAAAAATCTTATCCCAATCTCACGAACCTACAAACCCACCTAACAGATCATGTCAAAATATTTCATCCAGCCCCGCCAACTCTCTTGTGATACTTGAGGTTAGTGAATCAGAAGTGGAGTCTCTAATTCTGCAACTGCGAAATGATTGCGCAATAGGTTGGGATGGTATATCCCCCCGAGTGCTAAAGAGTTGCCGCCAGACCTTAACGCCACCATTGACGTATATCTTAAACTGTTGCCTTCAAAAAGGCATATTTCCTGATGCGCTAAAAAAGCTATCATCCATCCGATTCATAAGGGAGGGAACAGAAACTGTGTCAATAATTACAGACCCATATCGATCCTATCAGCACTCTCTAAGATACTAGAAAGGATCATAAATAATAGTTAAAAAAAATTCCTCACCAAACATCAGCTCATAGCTGATAATCAGTACGGTTTTCGCACAGGAATCTCAACTGAAGATGCTGTTCTTGAGCTGACGCAGTCGGTTGCTAAAAACCTTGACAGTAGAGTTAAAAGTCTTGGGATCTTCCTCGACCTTTCTAAAGCATTTGACACAGTATCTGTCCCCAAACTTATCTCTAAATTAGAACTCGTAGGGGTACGAGGAAACACCCTTGAACTTTTCAAAGACTATCTTCACAACAGGACCCAACGAGTAAAAATTGGAGAGCATATAAGTGAAGAATTATCTACCACGTATGGTGTTCCTCAGGGAAGCATTCTTGGCCCCACCCTCTTCCTAATATACGTCAATGAGTTGTGCAGAATGACCATCCCCAACACCAAGATCATTGCGTATGCAGATGACACCGCAGTCATAGTTTACGGACCTACTTGGGATAGCGTTAAGAGTTACGCAGAAGCGGCAATAACAAGTATTGTGAAATGGCTCAACCTAAACTTACTTACCCTAAACTGTGATAAAACATCGTACATTCCTTTCGCTATCCGGCATAACAACCTGCCCGACAATTCCTTCTCCATAACAGCGCACACCTGCTCCAAACAATCCCCACAGTGCTTTTGTCCGACAATTACAAGAACTGATAATGTGAAATATCTGGGTGTCCAAATAGACGGAGGATTACGATGGGACAAACAGGTCGACGCCATTACAACTAGATCTATGAAACTTTTGCATGTTTTCAAATCCCTTAGAGACTCGGCTGCGCCTGAAACCCTGAAGATGGTGTACTATGCATTATGTCAATCCGTCATAGGATATTGCATCACAGTATGGGGTGGTGCAAATAAAACCAGTCTTCTGAGAATTGAAAGAGCGCAGAGAGCCGTTCTGAATGTGATGTCGCGCAGACCTTATCGTTATCCCACTACGCAACTATACGCTGATTCCAAAGTTCTTTCAGTGCGCCAGCTTTTTGTACTGAAGTCTACTGTTAGGAAACACGCTAGCGTTCCACCAACTGACCCTAAAAAAAGGAAGAAACTACCCATAAGTACCCCTCACAAAACCGCCTTCGCTCAACACCAATACTACACATTAAGTACATACGTCTACAAACAAATTCACAAAAATCTAACCATTGTCGATCTTAATAAATATGAAATAAAATCAAAATTAACGGAATGGCTACTGGAACAGGACTATCAACAAACAGAATCTTTACTCAAGTACATCGCCTAACTACCTTCATACCTTCAACTCCACACACAACACACACGTACACACACACACGCACGCGCACGCACACACAAACACACAAACACACACACACAGAGTGACACCTTAAATTAGCTTTTTCTTTATATTCAATCCCTCAGGTAGATCGACACAGTCTACTATATCTTATAACATCACATTCTAAGCTGAATCACTGTCTCTCAAGATACAGGTTTCCTAGTTTGAGAGGCAGGGTTTTCCATATTGTGTACAGATTTCAACTCCTAGATTTGTATTGCATTGTGTTACTACCCAAGCTCATTTTAATTGTCTTTATAAAAACAAGTTTAATCTGTATTTTGTTTATAAAAAAAAAAAAAAAAAAAAAAAAAAATCCATATAGGGAATGTGTTGGTGGATTGTTATATTTATCAACAAGAACCAGACCAGATATAGCAGAAGCAGTAAATAAAGCTAGTAGAAAAATAGAAAACCCTAGTCAGACAGATGTCATAGCAGTAAAGAAAATTTTAAGATATTTAGCAGGAACTAGAGATAAAGGCATAAAATACTTAAAAGGAGGAAATATTAATATATTAAATGCTTATTGTGATTCAGATTACGCGAATGATGTAACTACTAGACGTAGTACCACAGGTTTTGTTATAATGTTATCTAATGGACCTATATCATGGTGTTCCAAACGACAACCAATAGTCACTTTATCATCCACAGAAGCTGAATATATTGCTGCAGCTGATTGCTGTAAAGAAACATTGTATCTAAAATCATTACTTTGTGAATTACTTAATTGTAAAATTAACATAAATCTGAATATAGACAACCAGAGTTCTATACAATTAATTAAGACAGGATCATTCAATAAAAGATCAAAACACATAGATGTTAGATATTACTTTATTCATGAACATTTTATAAAAGGAAATATTATTGTTAACTATTGTCCCACAGATCAGCAAGTAGCTGATATTTTTACCAAACCGCTTGGTAAAATTAAATTTGAAGCTCACTGTAACAGATTAATACAGTAGGTAAATACATTTTAATAACTTTTAAACTTATTACATAGTTTATAGTTTAAGAAAACTAAATAAATAAATTAAACATTTGTACTGTAAAACTTAGGATTAATTTTAAGAGAACCACTTACATACATAAAGGTATTGTTAATTTAAAAATATTTAAATACATTATTATAAAGAATATTTGTTATATAAAAATTTAGTGCAGAATCTTGCCATAAAATGCTGTACCTAAGTATTAGTATTTTTCAAAATTGTTAAATAATTAAATTTTAAAAAATAGGAGAAGGTGTTGGTTAACTTTTTGTATCTGTGGCAACACTCTGCACAACACTAATGAATCTGCACACCACTACCTGGTGAAGAAATAAGATGGCTAATAAAAAAATGTGCATTTGTGCTGCATTATTAAAATCCAGTGTTATCTTACAAATAAAACAACCATTAAAACAATCACTGTGCTTAAAATAAAATCCCCGGACCATCCTACAAAAAGTGACTCATGAAAGCACGTCATGGCACAACGAGAAAAGCGGAAATTGTCTTTCATTAATTTTATTTGAAGTTCAACGTCATATGAAGAAAGCAAATACTTTACCTGTTATGAATACGTAGATACCGTCCAACGCGTTGAGACTGTCCAACGGATTGTGGTATTTGGTATTTCTAAGCAATGAAAAACGATAACAGCTTCGTAAATAAAAAAACAAAAACCCGACTGTGTAAAGTGAACTTTAAAAAAGATGGAAACAAAAAAATTTAATTTGAATAGGTTGACTTAACGGTATTATAAACAATCTCATGAAATCAGAAGCAATATAGGTCTTTAGGCTGTTAAATTTAAGATGTCTTTCAAAGATCTATTCAATGATACCCCACTTGATATAGTCGTCGACTTTATTTTTGTTTATGTTTTTATCATATGGCGTCTAGTTGTTGCCGTACTTGTTGAATTTCACATTTCACAAGATTATGATAAACCGATTGACGTAAGTATCATCAAAATAAGTCCATGCGTTTGATTTCTAGAGTGCCACAAACCAACAAACACACATACATTGATACGTAGGCCGATAACCACATTACCCTCCTTAACGTCGCGCAGTCAAGTAAAACTGATTCAGTATCATTAAAAATAAACAAATCAAATACTTAGGCACTTCAATTGCCATTTTATTTTCGTATGAAATTCTATGGTATTGCAAAAATAAGGAGCTTACAGATTTAGGGAAATTATTACAAAGCGCTGTACAATCGAAGATACCTATTGCTGTTGAAATTGCTGAATAAAGAAAGAATCACAATTTTCCCTTTTAGTACAAAACAAATGAGAATACGAGCGCGTATATAATATTGTACTTGAGCTTGCAGCATGTTATTGTATAGATACCCGCTAGCTTTAACCGCAGTTCTGATTTCGAAAAGTATACGTGAAAAACAAAGTAATATGATCTGTTCAAAAAAAAGCATTAAATGAAAATGTAAACAAAGCCTGTCAAAGTTAAATTCTGACGTGATCACTCGCTAACGGGAATTAGTAAAACATTTATCTGCGAATTAAGTCGTCAACTTCATACGAATCGCGTTTTTTTTTTCGACCATTGTTGTCTGAATAACATAATTACGTTGTAATTGGAAAGCATCGAAGAAAAGTGTATGAAAAGTAATTTAATTAATCAAATAACATTTTCCGATAAAAACCTCTATAAGATGGTATAAATTAGAATTTCAGGTTTACGTATTCAGGTATAATTAAATCTAAGCACTCAATTTGTTAGTGGCACTACTAATTGTCATACAACGGTAAGTTTTCTATTTGTTTGCATTTTCATCAGATATTTTTGCAACTGACTATAGATAGTCCAGCACTCTATGGGGTAGCTCACCAAAATCACAGACCCCTTCATTTTTAGAGGGATTAATCATTAATACACAACAGTCTTTGGAAGCCCAAAGAATTGCCAAACTTAAGTGGCAGTGGGCAGGGCACATTGCTCGAAGAACAGATGGCCGATGGGGCCGAAAGGTTCTGGAGTGGCGACCGCGTACCGGAAGACGTAGAGTAGGAAGGCCTCCCACAAGGTGGACCGATGGCCTTGTGAAGGCCGCCGGATCCGCTGGATGTGGGAAGCACAAGACCGGCCGAAGTGGAGGAGCCTGGGGGAGGCCTATGTCCAGCAGTGGACGTCTTTCGGCTGATATGATGATGATGATGATGATGAGTCTTTGGAATGCGCTCCCTCTGAATATCAGGATGGCAACCAGTCGGTTATCGTACTTTAAAGTGAAGGCACGGAGCTTATTATATCCCAGCGCTGATTTTCTGGATTCGTTTTCTCCTCTACCTATAGTTATTTTTCCAGACAAAGTTAATTTTATATATGTATCTATGTATTAGTTTTTTATTAGTTATCTTTCCCTTATGTCACACCTGCCATGTTTTGTCTCTCACCTTATTGAAGCTCAGTATACTGAACCTGCTTTGCCTGTGACCTCTCAGAAGATGTACTGGCAGCATCAATATTAGGTAGAGGATTTCGAGTTTGACTGGTAGAAAATACCTGAAGCTCTATGTCCACCTTTGTACAGTACCTATTTCTTTACTTGTGCACAAAGTTTTAATAAATAAATATACATTTGATTGTTTGACAGCGAAATCGCAATAAATTTTAAAGGAAGGGGTCTGTAAATGAAAAGCATTGTGACTAAACAGAAATCCTTTCAGCAGCCTATAGCATCCTAATTTTAGAGTGTACAGTGAATTTCGAAATTAGGCTACAGAATTGGCTTAACATCTATGCTTTTACGACCTGATTGAGTAACAAACACGGTACACTAAAATCGTCCCGATAAATTGTTGTTTGATGCGGCTTGGCTCAGTTAGTTCACGTAAATTCGTAAATAACTAGAAAATCGAATATAGGTTACGATGAATTAAGGTAGCGCCGCTCTTTTATTTGAAGCTGATCATAGATGAGAAAAGCAATTGTAAAAATTCCTAGTCCCATTGTGAAGTCCTTAATTTTTCCCGAGGTCGAGGGTAATTTACAGCCCAGTGAAGTTACTAACCAAGTTTTAGCCAGCCAATAGTACATTATGGTACAAGCGTAGTAACGTTGGTGCTTACCGTTGAGGCACCATTGAGACCCGAGGACGGTAATCATCAATACACACGTTTATCATACGACGTTTTTCAACACATTTGTGAAGAAAATAATACTAAAAAATAATTTTGACCTTGGAGTTTTTAGGTAGTAAACTTTCCATTCACATCTTATATCGGGCGGTGTTACAACATCAATCATTTTCTTCATAACCAGTACTTGTAGTCATTTTAATGAATAAATAACTATAAGTGCGGGAATTCAAAGCTTTCTTTATTACAGAGAAAACAAAAGTTATATTTGAGTGAAAGTTTTATTTACTTATTAAAAACGTACAAGTTGAAATTATCTATTTAAATACGAAGTTGCATGAAATGAGCAAGCAATAGGTACATTAATTTATTTTCAACACACTTGCTCATAAAATGGCTCTAATTTCACTACAGTTAGGCACATAATGACACCTATTATCAAACTGTGACTTTTTCATTACTATTATTCACTAGTGAGTTATAGAATTGGTTGAGTTGCTTTGTTCTTAGTGAGTTATAGGTTGTTTTTTGTTTGAGTTGCTTTGTTCTTAAAAACGATGATGATGATGATGATTGATGATGCTGGATGATGATGGATGATGCTGGATGATGATGATGGATGATGATGGATGATGATAGATGATGATGGATGACGATGGATGACGATGGATGATGATGGATGATGATGGATGACGATGGATGATGATGGATGATGATGATGGATGACGATGGATGATGATGGATGACGATAGATGATGATAGATGATGATGGATGATGATGATGGATGATGTTGGATGACGATGGATGATGATGATGGATGATGAAGATGGATGATGATGATGGATGATGATGATGATGGATGATGCTGGATGATGATGGGTGATGATGGATGATGATAGATGATGATGGATGACGATGGATGATGATGGGTGATGATGATGGATGATGATGGATGATGGTGGATGACGATGGATGACGATGGATGACGATGGATGATGATGGATGATGATGATGGATAATGATGGATGATGATGATGATGATGATTTAGTATTATTTTCTTCGCAAGTGTGTTGAAAAACGTCGTATGATACACGTGTGTATTGATGATTATCGTCCTCGGCTCTCTTAAGACCCTCGCCTGACGGCTCGGGTCTCAATGGCGCCTCAGCGATAATCACCAACGTTACACACTTGTACCATAATGTACTATTGTACTATTGAACACGACCTTTTTTGTATCGAAACTTTTTAAGAACAAAGCAACTCAACCAATAAAAAAACCTTTATCTCACTAGTGTAGTAATGAAAAAGTCACAGTTTGATAATAGGTGTCATTATGCGCCTGATTGCGGTGAAATTAGAGCCATTTTATGAGCAAGTGTGTTGAAAAAATCTTTATTCAATTTGAAAACACACAAGATGGATATACAGTGTAAAATCTTTATAACGCCTTCTGATATGGGTAACGTAAAACTTCCTATAACGTAGAAATTTGTTTGTTTTGTTTGTTTGTTGTAATTTGTTTTGTTTTGTGTTTGCTGGTTTACCTTCTTCTTCGTCGTGTCGATGATTCTAATTGTTGGTTTTAAACGAGCGTCGACCAGAATTCTACCACTTTGACAGCGTTATCGTTGGCCTCGCAAAGGTCTTCCATAGTGCAGGTGTTATTGCAAAGAGAGCAATCTTAAAAACCCATACATTAATACACTCTTTATAGCGCAACATTCATCCTCTTTTACGAGCAAATACGTTCATATACAAGATGTTGATTTGCATCCTAGTCAAATTCAAGGACGTTATTATGCTAATGATTCTCGACCCAAATCAACAATAAAATGGGTAGGTATTTTTTTAAATATTTTTTCCTGTTTACTAAAATCCGTAAGTGTGAACCAGCCGTATTTAAACGCGGCCCGTCTGTTACTAGCCTAACCGCGCTTTCACACACAAACGCAAACAATACAATACATCCATTCACAACGCTTGCGCGATCGTTCGTTCGGGCGCCGCGTGCGCGCTTCTCAGTTCTCGGTAAATTGTTGAGACGTCATTCGATACAAAGTGCAAGATGACGGACAATTACACTAATGTCGAGTTGGTGGAGATGGTCCGCCTGTATGCCATCAGTGAAGACAGCCTACGTGGTGCCATCCGGATGTTCACTCCGCCCCTAAGACGACCCACTGACCGGAAATGTTTCCCGATCGGGAACCCCCATCACAGAGCGTCATGCTGGCTGCTACGCAGAGACTGCGGGATCATCGGTAGTTTGACGTTCCCCGGCATGCTCAAGCTCGCGGCAGCGTAGGTAGGCCTGCCTGTCGCCTTGCAAGAAGATATCCTGGAATACTTCCAGCGAGAACCACGGGCAAGCACGCGGGAGGCTGGTCGACGCTTTGGAGTGCACCACACCACAGTGTACATGCAAGGATCATTCATTAGTGCTTTCGACACTTTAAAACGAATGTGTTAGTGTTACGTAAACTAAAGGAAAACCAGCTACGTCGTGCTGACAACAACTCCTCCGGGTAACTTAAGTAGGTAATTTATTTATTTGTCCATTTTGTAAATACCTTATCATATCGTTGATAACTTATCAATTTTATTAGTGTAAAAATAAGTTGATTTTAAATTTTTAACTACGCTAATAATACCTAAGAGTCGAAAGTATCACCACCTACTTACACTTAACTAGCAAATCTTTCCATTTCCATCAAACCTAAAAAACATTTTTAAACTTAGTAGATCGGTACATCAACTAAGGTAGGTAGGTATTATTACCGTTCCTAAGCCCGTTATGTAGTAAAGAAAATTTCAAATCAACCAATTTAATCCACAAATAAAAACAAAATCATTACGAAAAGTTTAGGCTGAACGATAGCATTAGAGCAAAACGAACATTTTATTAATCATCTGATACTAGGTCAGTGAACTTTTCTTTGGCGCACTAGTATTACTGTCATTAGTAAGATTTCCGTATTCTAATGATGCTTAAAAAGAGGTAATTATCAAACTAAATTTATGACAATAATGTAGGTGATTTGCGAAATAAAATTAGGTAAAATTATTGCTACCGGTCGCTCAGGTCATTCATTGCTCGCCGCTCGGTCGCGCACGCTTGAATTTGGTTCGTAGGTAAGACGTCGACACTCACGCACACAGCTGCATTGTCGCTGTGTGCGTAGACGGGTGATTCTCTTTCATTTGTATTGAATTAAGGGTTTAATTCTGAAATACTGTTAAATTTCAACAACAAAAAAAAGCAGCGCTTATTAGTTATTGCCCGGTACTGTACTTTCAATTGATTATTTATGTCTTTTATGACAACTACCTGAAATTTGACGAGGATGCAAAACAACATCTTGTATAAACGTCAGTAAATATATTATCATGCTTTAATTCCAATCCAGCCCGTCGCTGACGCCCTAAACCGAGGTCCGTACTCCACAGGTGGTACTATTAGCGCGTAGTCTCTTACGGTCTTATTCATAAAAAGTTATCGAACATCTAAACAGTTGCTAAAGTCTGGTTTCTGTTTAGATGTTCGATAACTTTTTATGAATAAGACCGTTATCTGTAAGTGTTTTTTTTAAATCATGTTCTAAAAATCACGTAACGAAATAAGCGTTATGCCCCCTCCATGTGCGACTGATTATTATATACTATAGTGGTCGCCTAGTGGTCGAAATTCGACCAAAATTCATTTTAAACTCAATGTATGTCTAATGCATTATTATATAAAAATACTAGCTGACCCGGCAAACGTTGTTTTGCAGGTAATTTCTAGTGAACAACCCTTATCACTTAGGAGTATAGAAAATAGATAGTAGCCGATTCTCAGACCTACTGAATACGCATATAAAATTTGGTAAATATCGGTAAAGTCGTTTCGGAGGAGTACGGTAACTAACATTGTGACATGGAAATTTTATACATTAGAGATTAGCTTTATGTATTCCTACTCCATATAAACTTGCCAAATTTCATACTCCTCAGTACGCGTAACGTTCTTAAAAAAAGGGTAAAAAGTTTTTGCTTCACGAATAATAGATATAAATAAATGATGAATAAACTGAAAAAGTCACATCTGTAATCGTCTGCATCGAATCTGCAACGTCGGGTTTGATTAAGAAGCAGATTCCTCAAAAGATGATTATTATTACTGTCGTTACTCTACCCAGTTAATTCGTAACCAAAGACGATGTCAGACTCGCTACTCGACACTGAAACTTGCTATCCGTCGTGCTTGAAATCCTCAAATGCCACTCAACTGCACAGCGGGCTAGTTAGCCACTGTGACACAAGCGAAGTGGAAGATTAGACGGACAGTCCCATATAGTCAATCAGGAGTGGGTAACCTAGAACACAGACACTGCCTTTGTGCGTTATGAGTGATGTGTCAGAAATGTTCGTGCATTTGACATGACTACAAACTGCCATAATCTTATGAGTACCTACTTCAGAATTTCAAATCAAGATGATGTATTTGCATAAAATGTTATAGGTAGGTGTGTAGTTACTTACAAGAGATGTTAGAGAGGGTGGGTGAGATGTCGACGCGCAACCTGTAACTGGGCTAAGTTCATGATTTTAAACCGACAAAAAGAAATTCGTCGGTTTAAAGACTATGACACTCTCAAATAACGTGGCTTTCTATTGGCATAAGAATTTTCAAAATCGGTTGAGTAGATCCAGATATTACCCCCTACAACCTCACAAACTCACAAACTTTACCTCTTTATAATATTAGTATAGATCATAATTACAATATTCGTTTAGATAAGCCTTAGAAATTAGGAGATTACCGGCCTCAACCGACGGTGGCCTTTCACGAACCTGACACGTAGAAATGTTGTTTTGTTAGCTTTACTGTCTCGGCAAAAGTCCTCCCCCAAATTCTTCCAGGAACTCTTTTCAATCCAGCCCTCACGGTATGCCTCCAGGTCATATCAGCGGATAATTACTTAGTAACCTAATAATACTCTATTAACCAAAACGGTAGTTCACAAAATACAAATTACACCAATAGCATTGACTACAACAAATAGTTTGTTTAAATAACTCCATTTATTTCCAGTAAACGATATTAATTGGACAAACACAATTTATTTGTGTACAAATTCATTAAATCTATTTCGCCAATTTATATTTTCGTTGTTAAGCCCAGTGTATTAATTAATCTATATTGTTTGGCAGAATTGTTTTTTTGTTGTTCTTCGCATCTGACTTCAAAAAGGAGGATCACGATGGTACTGTATTTTCTTTTTGTATAAATATTACGTGATGTCTCTAATTGTGGATCGATTTAGAAAATTCTTTGAAAATTGTGGATGCCTCGATCGTTGCTCATTGCCTGATTTTGTTATGCCTCAGTTGTAGTCCCAATGTAAATTTTATTAATTTTGTTTGAGTGAGCTTCAATATTACTTTTTTTATACCACTTTTAATATAAATTGATGATATCATGTTATTGTTATTGACATAACAAGTAATGTTTCTTAGGTACTAATACGAAATGGTGTTGGGTAGGTACTACAGTTATAAGTGAAAAATAAAACTACAAATTGAAGTCAATCTAAAAAACAAAACCTAAGATTACTGAAATCCGAAATTATGATTATATTTTACTTTACAGTGTTTATTTTGGAAGTCGGTTATTTTATTTTTTATTCGTAGCAATGTAAATTGTAAATGTTCTATTAGGTAGGTATTCCTGTTAATTATTCGAACATACGATCACGGTTGTTTTCCCCGAAGGGTCAGACAAAGTTGTACCTGTACACCCATGTTTCGCTAGTATGTTTTAGTTCCATGTAATATGGGAGGGGTCAGGGCGAGTCTTGTAACTGAGCTAAATTATTACTGCCGACTGGGGATCGAAGTCACGACCACTATTCAGCTTGTAAGTCCACACTTTACTGTTGAGCTATCATTGTTGCTATTGTCATCATCTGCCTAGTCTTTTCCTATCTACGTTAGGGTCGGTTTCCAGTGTGAACCGGATGCAGCAGAATACCAGGAGCGACAGCCTATCTGACCTCCAAATGCCAGTTACCTACTAAGTAACACAATACTCCTTGATAAGAATGGTTTGTAGACTTTCGGGCCTCTGAAGACCCGTTACGACCTGTATAAGATCCACAAATGACAGCCGGGACCCATTTTCAGAGGCACGAAGGGTTCTTGGTAGGTAAAGATAGTCATCCATCCACAGATCAACCGCGATAAGCGTAGCTTTACTTGGTCGATCGACCCGTGCTGTCAGATAGACCATCCATAGATTTTCGTTAATGTTCTACCACATTATTTTAAGGCAACTGACATAGCCCGAAGAATTGCCAAACTTAAGTGAAAGTGGGCAGGGCACATTGCTCACAGAACAGATAGCTGATGTGGCCGAAAGGTTCTGGAGTGCCGTCCGCGTACCGGAAGACGTAGAGTTGGTTGGTTGGATCGATGAGCTTGTGAAGGCCGCGGGAATCCGCTGGATGCGGGAAATAGAACCGGTCGAAGTGGAGGAGCTTGCGGTACGCCTGCGTAGAGCAGTGGACTCCTTTCGGCTGAAATGATGATGATTATTATTTTAATAGGTAATTTTTCTTTTAACAGATGGACCAACATTCGTCGGCAAAGAAACAAACGTCACTGTGGTACTAGGCAGAGATGCCACACTCGCTTGTAAAGTGGAGAACTTACAAAGCTATAAGGTAAATGTAGCTTTAATTTGTTTTTACTAATGGATTAATTAGACTTATCATCTCGCCGGTATTCCCCGAAGGGTAAGACGGAAGTGCACTTGTACAGGGTAAATTTATAACCAGGGCACAAACTGTAACCTCATGGTTACAGTTTGTCCGGTGGTCATGGGCTGAATTCATATTGAGCATATCATTCTAGATTCTCTCAAAAATCAGCTGTAACATACATTTTGACCGCGTAGGTATTGCACTTTTCTATGAAAAGCGGATTTTTTTTTGTATAACCGACGAAAAATTGCTGCGCTGGGGGCTCATAAACATAGGCAAGCATTACCGTTTTTGTTGTTTTATTTATATATTCCGATTCCCGACGCCATTTTTAGTTTTGGTTTATTTTTTTTTGGTTGTGAGCTATGTACGTTGATCATAACGTGAAAAATAGATAATATCATTGTGAAAGTTGTTCAGGTGGTGTGTATATAGAGAAAATAATAAATGCAATGCATTTTCAAAACTATATTTCGGTGAAAAAAAAAAACAAGTGATCGTGAAAAGTAATTGTACCTTGTACCGCATTTGCAACGAATACAATCTTAAAGGTAAAGTCAATCGTACATTAAATAAAAAACAATGTGATTCAATTTCCTCACAGGTTGCGTGCTGTGTAGGTACATCAATCTATTATTCTGTATTTTTTTGCCTTTTTTAAATTTCTGCCTGCCCTGTCTAAAACTCGCCACTGCCAAAGACACTCTTTTAAATCAAGTTATTATAAAGTCCTGGGTGTATTGTTCTTGTTGCTTCTATATGTGAGAAAAAAGTAAAGAAATGAAGAAACAATTCTAAATATAACATAAAAAATAACCCCAGGAAGTTAGGAGATTACCAGTGTCAAACGACGCGACGGTTACGGGTTAGTGCACCCACATACCCTTTCCACCCCACGTACCGCTATAGTAGGTACTCCCACATTGCACCAGCCGGCTTAACACGAGCACCGATTTGTCGACGGAAGAATAGACATGACTATTTAACTAAATGATGTCCAATTGGAGAATGTAGCTATGTTCTTCTATTAATTATCGCAATTATGCGTTCTAAACGATTCATGATTTTGTAGATAATCGTATATACCTACTTTGTGGCGGTTTTTTTTTTTTTCTAGTAGAAAGTTTGTTGTCACTGTTGTCAGTGTGATTTTGACAGTTTGGGATGAAATATTCTTCTGAAATAGTCTACAATTAAAAGGACCTAGACAAAGATCGTTAGAAACGAAAGACAAAATGACAGACTGTAGAAGGATTTCTATGGTGCGATGTCAAAAATGGAGAAACGAAATGTGACTTTGTATAGAAAAAGCACTGTCTATTCTTCGTAGAAATAAAAAGCATTATGCTAAGCCTACAATAATATTTAAGTATATCGTCTATGTCCCGTGTGGTGCCGGGCGTAAAAGAATAGCACCATTCCATTTCTTCCCGTGGGTGTCGTAGAAGGCGACTAAGGGAATTACTAGAGATTGGGCATCAGCGTTCTCTATGCATTTTACCACCACTCTGCGATCGCCAACCCGCCTGCCAAGCGTGGCGATTATGGCAAATGCCCCCATTTTGGGGGAGGCTTATGTCCAGCAGTGGGCGTCTTTCTGCTGATATGATGATGATGATATCATCTATATCAGATAAGTGTCCCTATAGTCATCAACTGGGTACAAATCCAGACTTCGGGCTGCTACTGAGTAATTCCAAATCTAAAAACCCGATAACACTGCCCGACCCAGGAATCGAATCCAAGACCTCATGCTCAGCAGTAGCGCTTGCGACCACTGGACCAACGGGGCAGAATAAATGATTTTGACTTCACGCTTTATTTGTGACTAGTTTTTGCTAGCGGCTTCGTCCGCTGTTTTATACACCTAAACCTTCTCGATGAACCAACCCCCCCCCAAGAGTGGGTTCCTGCATTGTCGTTGCGCGGGGGCTCAGTAGCCGTGGTCTCCCAGCCACGGTGAAGCGAAGAGGAACCCAAAGGTGGGGCCGGTCGTCAGGGCTTTTGCCTTCAAGCCGATGACGTAGCAGCCAAAAAGTAGGTTGCGGTGAGGTGCACCGCAACTGAGGTGGGCCGCGATGTCGAATGGGGGACAGCGCGTTGTGTTCCACGCGCGCCGTCAGAGATGTCAGCAACAACTGGTGGGGTCCGCAAGGGGCCGATGCCTGCCAGGGGTGCGGATTGTTCGAAAGAGATACCGTCGCCCCTGGCACACAGGCAACTGAGGGAACACGGGTGGGTTTTAGTCAGTAAAAGTCTGACACGCCCTCCTGCGCCACCCAGGGCGGGACAAGTCATTTGATGATTTACCAAAATCCAAAAAAAAAACTTCTCCGTGAATCACTCTGTCTATTGGTGAAAACCGCATGAAAATCCATTCAATAGTTTTTAAGTTAATCAAGAACAAATAGACACGGCCTGGGACTTTGCTTTGAATGTGTAACGAATGTATCGTGTCGTGTATTTAAAATTAAAAGCCCATTCCATACATTGAAAATTCCCTTCCATTAGACAGGGGTAGAAAGATAGGTAATCTCATTAATTGATGTGACGCAATCATGCGGTTTACTTTGACTGTGCCATGCCATGTTATGTGGATTATTGCCATGACACCAGGGAGTGTGTCCTCTACTTTGTGTCCACTCATTTCAGTTCGATGCTCATTTTTTTACAAATTACACAAAAACTTTTGTATTCTTTTGTGACCATAGAAAAATACCAATCAATTTGCCTAGCCTTTTCCCATCTTTGTTAAAATCGGTACCCAGTCTAACCGGACACAGCTGCATGCCAGTATTTTACATGGAGTGACTGCCTGTCTGACCTCCACAACCCAGTTACTGGGTATCACGATAACCAAGTCAATTATCTACGAATACTCCACAGCCGGGACCTTAATTGTGCTTTCCAAGACCAACTTAAACACCAATTTCAAAATATTAACTGGTATAAAATCACCAAATACTTTTCTGAATATATTATTCCGTTGTGTTCTAAACGTTGCACGACATTATAAGTGTGTGCTAAAAGTGCTCAAAATAAATTGAAATCTAATACAGTGGTCATTAGAGTCATTACGCTCTGTGGCACCCACGCTGTCACATTCTATGCGACAGTCTGGTGACACAAGAATATTAAACATTTTAGTATAATAAGTTGCAGTACTTGCAGTGTTCACAGTTACACTCTCACGTTGTACCGTAAATAATAATTCTCACTGTTCTCTATTTCATATGAAGGAATAGAAAAGAGTCAAGTTGTGAATAATTATTTTTTGTACGTTGTTAAGTAGACATTTTTTGGGACATATGAACCAATGGATTAGCAATATCTTTCAACATGATTCAGAATGCGATTGTGTTACGCAATTAGGGTGCGGGTGTGACTAGCAAAATTTCTCTCATCCTCGGTCAATTTTAATTTATATTTTTTGAGTTACTCCTAAGAACCTATTAAGTTTTCAATCCATTTGAATTTCATTCAATCCCTTCAAAATGACTCATAAAAATGCTTCTAAAATGTATCTGATACTCATTTGTAACTGGAAACACATACGAACGAAACAAATTAGGTATTAAAAAGTTTGTTAAACCGCATAAGTATAATGGTTCATTTGAAGGACTTAGTTCGGAAAACCACGATAACAATCCTGATGCATAGAAAGCTTGTTAAAAATAGATCGATAAGTGTATATATACTGCCTCGATCTTACCTTTATGGCTCATTAGTGGACTCGCACAAATTAACTCGCCCGAGTCGCAATTCCAGAAATTCGTATAAGTCAACTGGCACGTCTTGAATAAAATGTTAAGGAAAAAACTTTTTAACAAAAAAATTAAACCGCCGAAAAAAACTGAAAAGCAAAAAATAATAAACCTTTTTGTTTAACCTCAATAACTAAGTTCGGAAGGCGGTGACATAAAATTAAAATACATATCCAAAGTAAACTAACTTTATTACATAAAATGAAAACGTGCCAGTTGCCTAATACGAATTTCTGGAATTTTCGATACATCTCTAAAGAAATGAACTCGGAGCAAGTCGCTTATTATTTAAAAGCGACGATTCGCCCGGTTCGGTAGTTAATACGTACAAGTCGAGTAAACCACCTTCAAAATGTCCATTAATAAACTATCTTCTCTTTATCACATTTAACCAGATTAACGAACAACATAAAACACCTTTTCCCAATGGAGGACTTAACAAAGCCTCTCCATAGAAACTAATGGAAACCAGGATAACTACGCGTCAGATACTCTGTGATGTCCGTTCCTATATTACACCTCTGAGACCGACAGGGTTCCGCATCGTCATTTGTTAGGCTAATACTAACCATTAGTCATTTCCTTCAGTAATGCGTTACCATTCACTAAGTAACGCGTGCTCATAGGAAATGTAATGTGGTTGCGTAGATTATGTACCGTGGTACCATTAACTGCTCATCAGTTAGCTCACGTACGTGATAAAAACTCGGCGGATTTTTTTCGCCCACTGGATCTTGAACGCCCTGCTTAGCTTCTTTTTAAAGCTTACTGCCCGGTGTTCTACACATACAGCCTGTGGACTAATTATACCCAGTGGGCTATCAGCGCCCTACGAGTGCAATATAATAATGGTTTCAGGATGCTGTTGAGGTTGACCCGTTTCTGCAGTGCATCTGCTATGATCGCGCAGAGTCACGTTGATGGCTTTCATGCCATCATCAGGCAGAAGTCTGTCTCATTGCTCTGCAGAGTGCGGGCGAGCCCCAACTCCATCCTGAAAATCACACTGTTGGATTCTTGGCTCAACACCTTTGTCCTTATTACAAAACAAGGTTTTTATTTAGATCAGGTTTAAACCACCCAGCCAGTTTTTGAATAATTAACCCAATCGAAACACAAAACGCGATCTCTTCAGTTCTAGCCTAAAGTTCTGAGCCAGTTTTTGCATTTCCAAACTTATATTGATTTGAGTAAAGTTCTTAATACGAAAAATAACAGCTTAGCACCGGACTAAGTGGTCAGTTTTGTAAAAGAAGCTGTATTTAGATTTCTGTTCTTATTTCAAAACTCGCTCGATGGTTTAAACTATACTAAAAGAAAACTTTATTTTATAATAACACCGAAAAGGTTTTTCGGCCCACGATGGTCGACTATATAAGCTACGACCAATATAAGCTGATCTCGCATTGTATAAGATTTCCGAGCGAGATCAGCGTAAACTGGAAATGTATAGCTTGATGTGTAGCCGTGTGTACAACACAACGTGTTTTATTATCAACCGTTGTATGACCATAAGAGTTTGTTCACAGGAAAATCTTATCTAAGCATCCCCTATCTGATTCAAATACGCATAAAAACTCAAGAATAACTTGAAATGCGCGTAATGGCGGAACACTTATCAGGTTTTTACGCCGCAGCGGCCTCATAGCCAAGATCCCAGAGTCTGCAAAATATGAATTGCTTCACAGCCATAAAACATGGTGGTTTTCAACCCCAAAGGAAGCAATTTTCACCGAACAAGTGCCTTTGTTGAGCGGCACTTGATTTCGATCCTTAGCCCGAAGGAATTCGCCTTTCATGAAAGCTACGGGCTAATCGTTCACGTACCATGAAACATGTACTAAATCGACGTCTGAGAACGGGGCACGGGGGAACGGGCTTCTGCTGGGAACAGGGTTACCATTTCAAAAGAAAACTTCTAATAAAAAGTCGGACATTTGCTAAATGTCTTACGAATAGAAACACTATTTTCATTTCCTTAAAATTTTGCATAGGTACTTACCTTTTTAGTTTCTGGTTTCATTTGCCTTAATTCGAAAATTCAAGATTAATTGAATATCCCGTCAGGTTTAGTTTATATCCTGGGAAGCATCCCATTGAGGTTATCCTATAAACGCTGTTCACAAATCCAAAATTCGATAATTTTGTCAGTTTAAATCAATTAGCCGACCGCTGTTCTTCCTACAGCTCTTTGCTGTCGGGGGCAAGGCAAATCAGGTTTTCGAAATTTGTCATTTTCGATACGACAGCCTGTCGAATGGTTGTAATAGCTATGCTCGCAAGGGCAGCGCTAGTGTACATTCGAATTATCAACCGAGTTTTTAGAATGCCAAATAGGAAACTCACAGCGGATTCAGATGCGAAGTTTAGAGTGAGGTCTTACAGAATCACACTGTCAGGACGGTATATAATTCTTAACCTGTTAATTCCAACCATATCCAGACTCTATTGGTAACATACCTACAAGTACCTACAATAATGTTAGTCTGAATTTCTCTTTATTAGATTTATAAATTCGCTGTGTTGTGTTCGATTTTCTATCTGTAAACAATGTTATTTGCAGAATTCTGCGTAGGTTTTACTCCGTATTGTATAATGTAAAACTGAAAGCCATTAGCAGTGTTTGTTAAAAGAGTTCATATGGATTATTGAATCCAGGAAACGTTGTGTTTTTTTTAATACTTTCATTTTATTTCTGTTCTATACTGTAGGAAAGTAAATACAGGTAGTTTTTTTTTTCTTTTTTACGCTGTTAGCTACGGTTTTCTAGAAAAGCGGTTCCGTTTTACTGCAGCAGCCGTCATGAAAATCTGTAGTTTTCACTAGTATTTATTAAAAAAAAACATAGATATGTAATCAATGTTGTACTGTGGGAGACTGGTGCCTTAGCTAGGCGAAAGGCCTGTATTTCAGGGCACCAGGTCTCCACTCCGTCAGAAGCTGTTACATTTAAGTTGTCTATCGCACTAGAGTTGAATTATACACTCCCACACACATGCGGCAAGTTATATGAAATCATATTAAACCAAAAGAGGACTAATAACACTACTTTTTGTGCATGTGTGTGTGTTCGTGTGTTTGAGGGTGTGTGTTTTGCATAAATGTTTTTATTTGACATTAAGAAGAGCCAGGGTAATGTATGTTGATTATTGATTATAAGCCTGTGAGGCCATATTGTGCATGTGTGTGGGGGGGTGTTTGTGTGTGTGTGATGTGTTTAAATGTTTTTATTTGACATTAAGAAGAGCCAGGGTTATGTATGTTGATTAATGATTATAAACCTATAAAGCCATATTCGCTGCCCTCGGGAATCATATTTTAATCATCATACAACCTGACACTGAACTGACGAATTCTACGTATACTATACACCCCTGCTCAACCCTTTGAATGAATACAGGCATGATGTTATGAAGAAATCTCATTTCAGCAACTTGCACCACAAATTAATTAATGCGTTAATCATTAAACGGACCCATTTTAATTTCGTTCTATTTCTGTCAATCGTATGAAGATGACAAAGACAAAATGATGATTTAAACATGGTTAGTGATAAATGCATTTAGTGATTTGTGGTGCAAGGGCCGAAATAGATACCCTAGAAACAAAGTTGACCAAAATATCACTTATTTCCTAGGTGGCATGGCTCCGCGTAGACACACAAACCATCCTGACAATTGGCCACCACGTCATCACAAAGAATCACCGAGTCGCAGTCTCCAAGAGAGACCAGACCTGGTCGCTGATGCTGCGTGACGTCAGACCTGCTGACGGCGGACACTACATGTGCCAGATCAACACTGAGCCCATGATCACGCAAACACATCATCTGCATGTTTCTGGTAAGTATAAGCGTAACCGTAGAAAATTAGGGGTCTTAAGTGTGGATATCGTATTACGCCGACGTCACTCGATCGTTAGCAATCGACTATGCAAAAAAGTAGGTACCACAGTCTGACAGCGATCGAAGCACACGACCGATGGCATTGTTTACAGCCTAACGGTGTTTATCCACCGCAGGCGACACCGGAACGTCAACGAGAAACCTGATATTTGCTTCAAATCGAGCAAAAAGGTAACGGCGACGATGACGCACTGTGGAAAATATGGGTCGTTTACTGATTAAAAATTTATATCTTCTTTATTTTTTAAGATAATGAGTTGAAATTTTGCAGTATCATAGTAAATACCATAAATATTTAATTAAGTGTACATTTAGTAAGCACTAAGGTTTTCTCGCGGTTTTACTTGCATTTTAATTTGCGACGCTGTCAAAAAACCGAACGTATTTTGTAGTTCTACATGAATGTAGTTGTTGTCTCTTTTTTAAACCCCAATATTAAAAAAGGAATACAAACACAATCAAAATACACTTTTAAATACAGTAAAAAATAAGTATACCTTTTTAAACTAAATGATTGTAATGAAAAAAATGCAAATAACCCAGTTGTTTAATTCAAGTATAATACTTGACATTATTACTCTTAACGTTATACATAAAAGATATATGTATCTATCAATGAATACATATAACTAGATAAGTATCACACCTGAACCACCTCAGGATCCGTGATTAGTTGATACACTTTCAAGAGATGCAGAGTATCTTCGACCAGTTCTTTGACATTTCTTTCATATGGTTTGCTAATACTTGTAATGTATGGATTTGATGTATATAGTAATGTATGTATATGTATTGGTCATTTCCATCGATGTAATAGGTGGATAGCAACTTTCTTTACAGTTCTGTATTTTGTAATATTATGGTGGCAGAAAAAACTGTTTCTTTGATTTGTTAGATTTCGCAGGTACAAATACTGTACTTTGGTAAGATCCAAGTCAATGTAGACACTGAAAGCTTCTTTGTCGAATATCATCCCCAATGTTTGCCGAATCAATCGAGTCCAAAATTATTTTCTTAAGTTATTTGTCTGCAGATCTAATAACTTCAACAAGATTTACCTCAATTCCTTCACTGATTGATTGTAATCCTTGCAAATATGCTTCATAAATGTGTTAGAATCCATATCCGACGACTTATGTAGTATTTTTACACCTTTTACTCGATTCAGAAGAGTCTTCTTACGGAATACAAGGCCTTCCTCACTTCTCATTAGAATTTAAAGGCATGCAGAGGGACGATCCATCATCTGTTGCAGAAGTAGGCAGAGTTACAGACTATTCTGTATCAAGCCAACTGCTATTGGTTTCAAGAAATTGATCCTTCTGGCTTGAATCTTGAGCCCACCGAATATTGAAGGTAGTAATTTCTTGCAAGTCACATATTCTTACTTATATGATATCTTCTGTAAATTGATAATTTTCACGTATGAATGTTGATAGGATGACACATTTTTACCGTTCTCAATATAGAAATTCGGCAAGCTTCGCTAACTACTAGAAGTCTCGTTGAAGATGAAACAACCTCGTTTTGTTCAGCGTTTTATGTAAAAAATTATGACAGTTATATTTTAACCCATATTATAATTTATATACCTAACTGTTACTCAATCTTTATAAAATATTCTTTCTAAATATATGCGACACTATATGCTTCTTTTTTAACCAGTGCTCAATATCTAACTCTGAAAATATGTAATTTGCGGATTACACTTTTCTCATTGTTTTGTGTATTGAATGTTTTTTTTTTTTTAATATACTCCTTAAGAAAAAAATTACAACAAAAACGGATACAATTTGCAACATTTCAATAAAGTATTTATGATCAGCACTTGTTCTACGATAATCCATAGTGCGACGGCCCCGGTAACGCCATTGACGGCGGCGATGGAAAAACGTCCTTAGAAATAAAGGGCGTTTGTGCAAAAGAGCAAAACAAAATTTTATGAACAATTTTAGCACGCTTTTTTTTTTGGGCAAGATAGGTACTTATTCGGCAATTTTACCCTACCATGTCGTTCTCGTGTACACACTCCCTTTTGACTGGCACTGTAAATTGTGTAATGAACTCAACCATTTTATTCTGATAACTGAACAACATCAAATTTTGCGGTATGTTTCTAAATCAACGTTTACGGTCATTTAATCCACGGAATGGATGTTTTTGAAGTAGGCAATAATACTATGACACTTTTTCAGTTGTGGTTTTAAAAAAGCATTTTGTAGTGAATTGTGTTCACTTCAGGCATTCAGTGAACATTCTGTATACCTTTCCTTATAATTAATCATTTACTTCTAGAAAGAATGCAGAATTCACACTTATTTGCTCTCATTTGACTTATTCATAATTTCATTCCTTCGTTTTAGACTAACTAGAAATTAACCGTTAGTTACAAACGTTTGATCATCATCAATGTAAATCAAATTTCATTTATTCGAAATATGCTGAGAATCACTGATTCTCATTCCTGGGGTCTACATAAATAATTTTAAAGTTCAAATACTGATTTGAACGTCAAAATTACTTATGTAGACCCCATAATGCCCGCCCTTCACCACTTCCTATAAACTACATTGGTTTAGGTAGTTAAATAAAGGTAAACAAATAGTAAAAACGGTTTTTTTATAGTTGAAACTCTTTTGTTTAAAAAATACGTTTAAACAAAATTAAATTTATGTTCGATTAATACGATAGTTTCCTCTTTCATTAATGTATATTGAATTTTACCATTTATTCTTAAACCACTCTTCCTAGATGTAACTACTTGAGCACAATTTTTAGTTAGATTTATTATAATAATATAATATTTTGTAATCTGCCTATTGTAAAGAGCCCAAAAAGACAGGTTTCCTAAACCTTTTAGAAAATACAGCAAACTAGATAACGTTGCTAAATTGAAAAGCACAACTGTGATGTAGTATGAAGTGGTAGTTATGGCGTTTAGTCGGTTAACCAGACACCTTTGACCTGAACCTTTCAACTAAAAAAAAAATGTAAATTGGAATCCTACCATCCTACTAATATTATAAATGAGTCAGTTTGGATGTTTGTTACACAATCATGCAACAACGGCTGAAAGGATTTGGATGAAATTTGGCACACAGAAATACATGATTTACCAGTGCGCAAACTGTACAAAAATACATCAGCTGTTCCATATATTTTGACCGCGTAGGTATTGCAAGTTCTATGGAACAGCAGATTTTCTTTTTTCGTATAACTGACGAAAAAATTCTACGCTAGAGGGTTTAGAATGATATGCTGAATTCATGGTTACAGTTTGCGCCTTGGTAAAAAAAATCCCTGTATTTATAATCTGGATGAAACACATAGGATACTTTTCCGGTCCCGATCAATCGATCCCGAAACGAATCCCCGTGGGATAATTTTCGACCTCCACGAGGACGAAACCGCTAGCAAAAGTTATTTTTTAAATTAATTTTTCATAACCTCTACATCTAGTTGGTTGGTTGCTTCCAAAAGAATAATACTAGTGAGTTATAGTCGCTTGGCACCTGACGTTTATTATCTTGAGTTTCATTAATTACTGCACACGGAGTTAGCGCTTAATCTGCCATTCTCTCCCAAACAAAAGAATTGACAATGCACCAGATATTATTATTGCTCTTTCGTCTTTAGAGATGGCCATTCAAGGATTTAAAGTGCTTTTGTTCATTCTGTTGTATATTATTAACATAATGATCTACTTAGTCTCAATGGTTATTAGTGTAATTGAGATGCAGCAATTTCAGGCAATTCAGGCTCACAAAACACAATACATAAATTGTTGGAAATATCTTGTAAACAGAGCTAGTTTAGTAAAACTCGCAAAAAGATGGTTGACTTTTATTTTTACCTTTTTACAGAGTGACATAGGTACATAATCAACTAGTTACCTACCAACCAAAGTTACAATAGACTAGAATGCATCCAGCATACAACCTCTTTAACATAAATAATTATAAACAATAACTATAAATTAACGCATATTTTATAAAACAATCTTAAAAACTACTGCACACGAAGTGACGGCGTCGTGTTACGCTGCGAGGTGCTGCGTAGCTGGCCGCGGAAACGCCGATGCAGCACACCTTTCGGCCAAAACTCTTCCTTGAGGAAGGTCACCAAATGGTGAGTCGGAACGTGCACCACGAACGACTTGAAGTTGGTGTTATAGCGTGCCTCCAACTTCTCCACCTTCAAAGTCCAGTTGGTCTTCACCCGTATGTACTCTACGATGTCCTCAGTCTTCGTAGAGTGGTGCAAACGGGACACGTATAACAGCGTCGTCGGTACTGCAGGACGTAGCAGCATGTTAGAGCGGTCCCACACTGGTTGCGATAAGTAGGCTTCCTCTTCTTTCTCTCCACCTTGATGAAGCCGTCCTCATAGCATGTGCTATTCGGTGGAACCAGCTGTTCGTGTTTCATCACAGCACCACACCACATTATACACCATCGAGGGTAGAAGGGAATGGACTTATATCTTATATAGCTTAGTATAACGGGCCGTGACTCTCACAGATTACAGGGTCTAATTAAATTAGCTGGCAATAATTTACCGACGTGTACCCAACACGTCGGTAAATTATCAAGATATCGATTACAATTATTATTTTTGTTATTTAAGAGGCGAAGTTCATGGCTCAGCAAACCGCGTCGGCCAAGTGCGCGTAGATCGCTCAGCTGTTTTTGTAATTTTTGGAACTTAGATGCTTTTTCGAATTTCCAAAAACCAACAACAGTCATATGGTTGCCTTAATTTACTTGTCACAGTGTCATTTAAAGTTTTTAACAAAGTTCTAATGATGAAAAAACGTTTCTTTTTGTTTCTTTAGTTTTCAATATCGATATATAAGAGGAGTCGACTTCCATCAGCAGGCTTAGCACGAGAACCGTAGACAAGCGTTTTGTCGTCGGAAGAGTAGACAAAAATAAAGTTTCCGTCACAGTTGACAGTTTTTCACCGAGAAATGTAGACAAACGATTTAATATTCTACAGTAGAGTAGAAATAATAGAAAGCGTGCTAAGCCTGCAGTTGAAAATATAAGCTGATCACGTGTGTGATTCTAATAATGTAGCTATACCTATCGACCCTTTGTCCGTAACTATCCTGTAATAACATGTCCAAATGTAATAATATATTTGAAAACGCCATTTATAATTTTAATATTGCACGTTAAAATCATTCATGTGTACCCAGTTGTAATCAAAATTGGACGGGTTTATTTGAAATGGTGTGTAGTTATTAAAGCGAATAAATTAGTTTATACTTACAAACAAATACGTCACTCATTTCATACAGGGGGTTATTAGGGACAGTAATTACGGACATCGATAGGTACCGGACATCCGTCAAATGTCATGTGAAATCTAAATGGTGGACGCTATCATATTTTTCCCCAAATATCACTGTTTTTCAAGTACCAAATGGATTCACAACTGCGAAGCAATTATGGTCTCAAATTATAGATTTCTTCTATGAAAATATGCAGTTGATATTCAGACCACATTTTTTTTCATTTTCTACGATTATTGTTGATGAAATCTAATTTATGTGAAAATTTTGTATTAGATCATACAATTTTTATAGTGTCATTGTTGAAATGACTATATTATCTGTAATTTGAACCATGATTGCATCGCAATTGTGATTCCTATTTATTTGATTGGTACTTGAAAAACAGCGGTATTTGTAGAAAATAATATATGATAGCGTCCTCAAAGATGCTGCATTTCACCATTCTGATTTACGGCTATCGTCCATTGCTTCGTCGTTCATTAAAGTTATGTTCACATTACAGAAATAAGAGTCCTGTTTGGCACATTTCACACTAGTATTTCTTGAAACCAATATTGGCGCTTCTTAATACAGGATACATCTAGGTATTTGGACGATGTCCCTTACCGAGTTTATTGCGCAAACCTAAGACATGATTTGAATGGTTGGATTCTTTCACACATTTACAGACGATCCGAGTAATAAAAATAACTAGTGTATAATGCACGTTATCTTCGGATAACATCTTTTCCGTTTTTTGTTTTTCGTTTTCGTGCAGTTCGCTACACTACGCATAGTTGGCAGTGCCAATAATGTCTCCGTTTTCAAAAATCTTTTTTTCGTTTTATAATTTTCCAGACACACAGAAATCTGATTTTGTCCTGAGAGCTTGTGATAAAAAGCTCTCTTTTTTTGGCTTGGGTTATGTTTCACTTCCGTATAAGTTTTAATGAAACTAACAGACCCTTTGCTTTGTTTAGTGCCACCGGATATCGTGGACTCTGACAGCAGTGGGGAGGTGATAGTGTGGGAGGGAGACAACGTGACCCTCCACTGCGCCGCCTCGGGGACACCACAGCCCACCATCCTCTGGAGAAGAGAAGATTCAGCGGCCTTCAAGGTCGGCAGGGAGACTGGTAGGTAACGGAGAATAGCCTTAAACAGATAAGTTTAACTGTTGCATAGTGGAACAATTCGCACCAACACCCCGAAACGCCAAGAACTCAACATCAAAAAGCGTCTATCTATTCTGGTCCCAACGAGCATTCTCAAATACTTCTGACACGTCTCGAGGCGTGACGGTGACTCTACAGAGTGCCTTGTCGTGCAGGGTACAGTGGAAGGCACTAGATCACGCGGACGCTCACCCATGAGATGGACTGACCAAATAAAATCCACAGTGGGCGATCCCTTGTATATGTGTACCCCTTGTAGATGGCGAGAAATCGTTAGGAGAATCACATCAATCCCGAGACAAAAAAATCATGAGGACCACGACCGCTCTGACAATAGTGTTACGAAGATGAAGAAGTGGACAGTGAGTGTTAACTGCCTAAGGTCAACTCTAAAAGACGTTTCCTTATTTGATGGATTTTAAATTTTTAGCTCAACTAGACACTCTCATCATAGATTTAGTAGAATTCAATTGGATAACATATAAACTATTTACAGAATTGGCAACAGATCTTATACGGCAGTTACTTTCCAAACGAATAAAGATCATCCACACTTAAGAAGTTCCCATAAGTAACTTAAAGTTCAAACTAACTGAACTTAACACGACATACAAATTCATATTTTTCCTTTGTCACAGTGCCAATGTATCGACGCTTGTCCGCACCGTTGCACATATCACTTTGTAAGCCAGGGCACTTTACAGTCAGCAAATGGAATGGGGCCTGGTTGAACATGACGTCAGTGACTCGAGACATGAATGGGGCCCTCCTCTGCATAGCAACAAACGGGGTCCCACCTTCCGTCAGCAAAAGGATCCTTCTTCACGTTCTCTGTAAGTACCAAGTACTATCGAATTCAGTGCGCAATCTCTCATGTACCTGAATATACGATGAGCATGTTAGAATGTTTTCATTCACGACCAGATCTAGTTCCGAATGCAATATTTTATGTAGTTGTTTGATGTACGTGTCCGCTGGTGTGTATGGTCTTAAATATTGCATTTAGCACGGCCTTTCCCGATATTTCGGGGTGTTAGCCGTGCCAGAGGAGGTAATAAAATATTTCTGTTTGTTGGCTTTTGTTGGAATGGAGTGATATTGACACTGCAGATTATGAAATGATGCTCTTCATTAAATAACTTCAATAAGTTGCAATGCCCCGTTTAAAAAGTCGACTATCGACTTAAATACAGGGTCAAATTAAATTAGCTGGCAATACTTTACCCAAGTGTTATATCGATAGCGAAAACTTTTGGAAAAAAAACTGTTCCATAACGGTTGCCATAATGTACTTGTCATCAAAAGTTTTGAACGAAGTTGGATGACGTCTTCGATATCGACAACCAACACGTGGGAAAAGTATAGCCAGGTAATTTAATTTGACCCTGTATATATTCTTCTGAAGTAGATAATTTAAAGTGCCCGCAAAGTTTATTTATTTATTTATTTATTTATTTGCTCTCATGCACATCACACATTTTACAATATTATTGTCGGTTTTTGTACATGAACCCTGTCAGGGCACTGCAAAGCACAATGTTGGTTTGCTGTTGAGTATCTGATTATCATAATTATCACTTTAACGAAATCTAATCTTATTATGACGAATTTAAACACATTATGACACATATCAGTAATAAAAGATTTAAGAAAAAAATACATGTCGCAAAGTCATTTCGATGTCACAATTTAACAGTAATAAATAATAAACAATAACACACATAAAGTCACATAAAGTCACATTTAGTCAGATTGCAGTAGTACGAGTAGGTAGGTAGTAAAAACAGTAGAATTAAATATTTAAGGAATAGGTAATACATAGTTATAATCATGTCATGTCAAGTTATTAATTGAATTATGGTGTGTAATTATACAATACAAAATAAATAAAAGACTCGATATAATGTCACTGGAATAAACAAAATGCCTTTGATTAGGCCGGATCTAAAAGAGAAGAGGAAGCTCTGAGTACGTAACTCGTACCTATATCTATAACGTTTTATCCGTCATGTATTCGTCAACTGTGTAATAACATTTATCTATTAAAAATAATCTTAGTTTGCTATAGAATGAATTTGCATTATCGTCATCTTTTATATAATTCGGTAATTTATTATAAATGGTTGCGATTCTATAGTTGGGGCTATTTTTCATAATTTTTAATTTTGGTGTCGGTGTAATCAACTTATTTTTGTTTCTTCGGTTATAATTTTGGTTTGCTTCTATGTTTGATTGAAAGTAATCTCTGTGTTTTTTCACGAAGGTAACTATTTGTAATATGTAAAGGGAGGGTAACGTCATTATTTTATTTTTTATGAAATGTGGTTTACAACTTTCCCATGGCTTAATGTTCATAAGGATGCGTATACATTTCTTTTGCATGATGAAAATATCATTAAAATCTGTGCTTTCACCCCACAATATTATGCCATAGTTAAACCATGCATAAGCGTAGGCATAGTATGTTGCGAGCGCGGTCTCATAGTTTGTGTTGCTTTTTTATTTGCTTAATGCATATATAAATTTTGATAACTTAGTCTTCAGACTTTCGATATGCTTTTTCCATGTTAGATTATTGTCCAATGTTAAACCGAGAAGTGTTAAATCGTCTCTTTCTGGGATATTTAATTTAGTACTAAGATTATTTATGTTAAGCGGCTTTCGTTGGTATGCCCTAAATTGTAGTAGATTACTTTTGTTAGCATTAATTTGTAGATTGTGCTTCTCTAGCCACGACTTAACTATTTCATATGTATTTTCAATGTTGGTCAAAGTTTCTGTGTTTTCAGTGCTTCTAAACACTAGTGATACGTCGTCCGCGAATAGAACGCACTTCGAGTCAATTATTTTAGGTAGGTCGTTTATATAAATAATAAATAATATACACCCCAAAACAGTGCCTTGTGGAATGGAGTGGTTAAGAATCTTTGTCCGTGATTTTACAATTTGTATTTCTTTTGCTTCTTTGTCGTAGTATTCTATTTCAACATATTGTTTTCTATTTTTTAGGTAAGATTTTAGCCATTTATAGCCCGTACCCCTAATTCCTATGCCATATAATTTTTGTAACAAAATGTCATGGGAAACCCTATCATATGCTTTAGTCATGTCTAGGAACAGGCCTATGGCATATTGTTTGTCATTGATGAAGTTATATATTTCTTGTACGTAATTATATACCGCGAGTGTGGTCGATCTTTCTTGCCTAAAGCCAAACTGGTTTATGTCCAAGAGATTGAATTTTTCCAAAAACTTGCTAATTCTATTGGCCATTGTTTTCTCGAAAATTTTAGATATAACTGGTAGAAGGGCTATTGGTCGGTAGGAACAGGGATATTGTGGCTTGCCGCCTTTTTTAAATATTGGTCGTAGTTTAGCTTCTTTTAATTTATCCGGAAAGATACCTTCGTCAAAGGATTTATTTAGGTGGTGTCAAATCATTAACACATTCTTTGATTAGGAAAGCCGGTATTTCGTCTACTCCGGCACTGCGCTTGTTCTTCATTTTACGTATTATATTATAAATTTCACGCTCCGTGGCGGGTTGGACGAATAGGGAATTTATTGAGGGTGTAAGGACTGGGCATGTATTCGACGTGCTGTTGGGTAACGGTTCGCCGACCGAAGCAAAGAAGTCATTAAAGATATTAGCAACCTTTGTTGGTGTACTTGTGGTTTTATTGTCATCATAACGCAAGGTAACACTTTTAGTATGACACTTGAGGTCTGGTTTAATGTTGTTTTTAATAATGTTCCACATGGTTTTAGATTTATTTTGTGAGCGTTTCATTTCCTTAATATGATTATATTTCTTTGACAGTTTTACACAATTTTTCAATATTTTTTCATAACTTTTGTAGTGTGTTTTTAAAAGTTCGTTATTAGTCTTTTCTATAAACATTTTTAGCAATCTTTTGTGCTCACATGATTTTTTTATACCTACAGTTAAGTAAGGTTTCTTTGTATTATTTTTGATTTTTACACGTTTTTTAGGTATGGTTTTATTTAGTAACACATGCATCTTATTATCAAATTCGGTGTAAATTTCATTAACGTTTTTATTTTTGCATAGTATTTCGTTCCAGTCCATTTGGCTAAGGTTAAGTTTAAACTGTGATATTGATTTTTCATTAAATAATCTTTTCGTCCTGAAGTAAGAAAAAATATGTTTTTCTATTCCCGGTGAGCGTTGCGAATAGTTGAGGCTTTTGTGGTCAGAAATACCAGTATTGTCAATGGTTAGGTTGTATTGTCTTTGATTTGTAAATATTAGGTCTATGCAGGATGACGTAGTCAGTGTCTGTCTAGTTGGTTCGTTGACGATTTGGTGCAGGTTGTGTTCTAACATTATGTTTTGTAGTCGCTGGTAGTCTTTGTTTTTAGATGATGTGTCAATATTAAAGTCGCCGGTCAAAATTATATGGTTTTTGTGAATTTTGGGTTGTACTTTTTTAAGTATTTCTTTAATGACAGCAAAAAAAGTTTCAATGTCGCGATCCGGTCTGTAAATATTAATAATAATTGTATTTTGTGATATGATTTCTACAGCGCAACATTCAATTACACATTCTATAGATAAGTTAGTACAGTCTTCTAGGTGCTCGTATTCTATGCCGTTACGTAAGAGGATAGCTACTCCTCCTCCTCGATGGTTACGTCGGTGATAAGCAGAAGCAAATGTGTACCCGTTTATGGTGACGCTATCCTTTTGGTCTTCACGTATCCATGTTTCTGTCAGGCATATTGATTGGTAGCTCTTGTGTTCTATAAAATCCTCGAGTATGTGTGTTTTATTGTTTATGCTTTGGATATTTTGGATCAATATCTTAAACACGAAAGGGATCCGGTCTGGCTTGGTCAATAGTGGGTGATAGGGTGTGTCTCGTTATGTTTGGGTCATCATATTTCTGTGTTGGAGCTTTCTTTGCGCAATAGTCAAAGGTAGTATTAGCTTTACCGTTTTGTTGTGTTATAAACCGTCCCTCTCTTTGTTGTCTCCGTCTCTGTAATGTTTCTTTATCAAGAAATCCAGATACACATAAACCTAAACCTTTTAAATATCCCGCATTTTCTAGGATATATTTAGTCATCTTTTTACTAATTAATTCTACTCGTAGTGGCCGTCTTAGTCCGTTTCGTCCTATCCGATTAAGCTCTTCGATATAGCCAGTGAGGTCGACATTTAATGTATCTTGGAACGCAAATATTACCCTATCTTCGAGGTCATTTTCTGTTTCTTTATAATATTCATTTAGGCCGTGGATAACAATTATTTTACTGGTATCGCTTGTGGAGGTATCGTTCACGTTCAGATGCATGTTTTTGTTCTGCAGCTCGGCTATTTCTGTCTTAAGTTTTGCATTTTCTAACTCAAGTTTCTGTATTGTTTCGTGTATGTGAATAATATTGGTATTTATTTTTGTTTGTTCACAAGAAAGTTGCTCAGTTTTGTGGCTTATTTCTTGTTGCAGTTTTAGTACAGCTATATTAATTTCGGATTGAATTGTACTTTTGATTTTTGACAAGATAGATTGTTGTTGCAATTCTAATTTTCTATCTAATAATTTGCTAAGATCCTCCAATGTAACCGGCTCTGTCTGTAGTATGATGGGTGATATGATTGTAGCAGTGTCTTTATTTGTTGGTGATATGTCATATTTTTCTGTATCTCCCAGTATACTTTGGTCATATTGTATTTGATCGTCAATGGACATTATGGTGTCGTCAAGTTTCGGTGGGGATTGTTTCCTAACAGGTGTGTCGTCATTTCTAATCTGTCTTACAGTAGTTTTGCATGATGGGCAGCGCCATGAGTTAATTAATTTACTTTTATTTTCCATATAATACGATGAGGTCATGTTAATGCATCGGTAGTGGTAAAGTTTTTGGCAAGTAGTACATCTTAGTAACTCTCCGCGAGCTATTGGGTGTTTACATCCAGCACAATTCATTTTTGTGGGTATATGATCAAAATGTTTCGTGCAGTGATACTTGAATTCGTCGCAAATTTTGTCCGTCACGTGGTGACTCACCTCAGCGAGCTTCGCGCGAGTTGTCGTAGGTCAGGGACACAGTTCGTTAGGTTAATTTTTAAAATGTTTTCACTTATAACTTTTTGCTGGTTTAATCTATCACTTTGCACTTTTCACCACTAGTTAGGTTATTCAAATCTCTGCACTTTGATATATAGAACAATAGTAAACAGTAACTTTGAACCTAATTTTGAATTAAAAATCTAGGAGCAACTCGTAACACGTCTTTGTAACTCAACAGCGAATTAGAATTTAATAATCATTGCTACCTTTTTGTGGTAAGATTAGGTTAGGTTAGTCTGCTCTGGGATCAAAAACCTCAACTCTCGCAGTAATTAACAGTGAATTATAACGTTCATGTACATCAAACAAAAGCCAAGTATTTAAACTCAACCACAGACTAGATTAATTTAGACAATAGAATTTGTACATGAATACATTTACCAGTTTAATATTCAATACGTTGCTCTATTCAAAGCAATCTAATACTTATCTTAAAACCAATAATGTTTGTAACCCGTTCTCAAATGGCTTAAGGAGGTCCCTAAGTAAAATTTAATTACATGAATTCTCTGTTCTTCAAACCCTAATCCTCTGGATCTCCTTTCGTTCAAAGATGATCACTGAACATAAGTATTTTAACTTGCTTGAGCGGTTCATTAATCAAAGGTTAACTCGCAAAGTCGTTAAGTACAAGTATTTTAAATGTTCGAAGTTCGTTTCATTGTTTTAGTAATGTGAACGAACTTCAAACATGTGAAATTATTACTCTTATGATAACAAAATATATGGTTGTCGCAAGCATGATATTATTGTTGCTTTCTTATTTGCTTAGTCTGCGTCCTAAGTGAATGCGACCATCGCGAGGGGACGCGATGGGCGCGAAATGTTTCGTTAAAAAATAAAAACACTACTTGGTTGATCGCGTGACACAGCATTTACTTTAAACATAATTATTATTATTACAAGCTAATGCTAGCGGCTGCGCCCGCGTGGAGGTTGAACATTATCTCACTGGAACGTACCAATAAAAATTTCATCCAAATCCGTAAATTGAATGAAAATTGCGTGATTGAGTAACAATATAAACTTTCTGAGGAGGAATAGGATTAAAGTCGCTTTTTGTATGAGCGCGTGGTTCTTCTTAAATATGGATTATTATGCGGTTTTCACCATAATTTAGAGAATTTATTCCGAAAGGTATAAACGTTTAAGTAATACATCAATATTAAACTTACTTAAAATACAGAAGTCTAGATATTTTATCTAGTCGTTAAAACCGTGCAAAACCCACCTGTGTTCCTTCAGTTGCTTGTGTGCCAGGGGCCACGGTATCTGTTTCGAACAACCCGCACCCCTGGCAGGCATCGGCCCTTGCGGACCCCAACAGTTGGTGCTGACACATCTTTGAGGCGCGCGTGGAACAACGCGCCGTCGACCCGTGCTTTGTCCTTACCGGACAGCGAGCTACCCATTACTCGCCATCTGCAAGCCCACGCCTACGATGGCCGGAAATCAGCCTGGGATTTCCGACGCCCAGGGCGTCTCCTGCGGTGACTAGGGCCATGAGGGCGCATAGACTGCCTCTCACTCACGTATGGTGCCTCAAGGAGGTGACGGCTACCCATGCACCCCCTCTCCGTACCATGGCCTGGACCAGGGCCGGACGCGAGAGATCGCCGCCGCCGAAGGACACAGGTCTATTTAATGATGAAGCGTAACGGAACGACCCGTAGCGTATCCTTGCGAATTCGCACGCATCCTCGCGTATACCAGCAGGATGTACAGGATGCCAGCACATCAAGCTTCCTCAATCTGTCAAATTTTCCCAGTTGAACATGAACCTTACTCTTATGAAATAAAGATGAAAATCTATCAAATAAATTTGACAGATTGGGGTAGTTTGATGCGCTGGCGTAAACAGAGACTGCATTTTTTTGCAAGTTGCATTTTAATCAGAGCCTCAGAATATATTCACACTGACCGTAGAACGTATATTAAGGCGTCATCTAGGTACGATTCTTTATAATTATGCATAGACGCCGAGCGGGGTAGAGCCTAGTGTTGACGTGATTGTGTTCAACTACTACGCTCGCGCTGCGTATAGATTTGATGAATGTCAACGCTGGACCAATGTTATATACGAAATCACTCTTAAATACCTTCTTAAAAAATATGCTTGACATTTCTTCAAAAAAATTATGCATATTATATTGCCAGGCAAACCCACTGCTCGAATCTCACAAAAGATGATGGGTGTATACGTCGGCGAGACGATGCAGCTGAAATGCAGGATCGAAGCCAACCCGCCTCCAACCGTATACTGGACACATATAGATCTAAATAAACTTTACAATGGTAAGTTTATTTTGCAGTACAAGTTTTCCGAAAATCTGAAAAATTACGAAGCAATTTTCCTTTACAAATATTGACCTGAAAGCTGTAATTTCTGGGAATAATTTTAATCGTTCTTTGAGTTGTTGCGGCTCAGTTAAAATTTGTATTACACAGAGACATTTTACGAACCCGATTAATTTCAATTTCAAAATGTGTGTGGGTGGTTAAATGTGGGAGGGTTAATGTTTAATATCCTTTGCCTAACTTAGAAAGGCTGTGAATTCTACCATTCTACTACACATTCGAATTTGGAGGATCAATTTATTTGTGCTCAAATATTTTTAGGTATGTTACATATGGAGTTTGTAGGACGGTCATGAAGTTTTGTAATTAGTGTTGTTATTTTGTTAAACAAGTAATACGATACTTTATCGTTGTGGATCCGTGCTCTTTTACCAAAATATTACTCTTATAAAATGTCAATTATATAGGTCCCAAAATTTTGTATTTTTTGTGCAGGATCTAAGTACCAGACGAGTCTAAAATCCCAAGGATACAAGTACACAGCAATACTTCGAGTGAAAAATATGTCCAGAGAAGATATCGGCTCTTACTACTGTTACGCGGAAAACTCGATGGGGTCTACGAGAGATGACATTACAATTTACAGTAAGTACTAAATTAAGTTAGTGCACGCAATCGTGCAGCCCAACTCAGGCATAGCCAAGATAGGATACATTAGCCACATAAGAGCATGCGCTCGAAATACTTAGCTGTCAAAATAGTAATGGTTACCGTAGCCGAATTCAGCATGGAAATATTTATATAGGGTGCCTGGTAATTAGTGACCGACATTAAACACATGATTGTACTCATCATTATGAACAACTTTTACTATGGGACCAGACCTGAAATCTCGCAAAAAAAATCTGCTGTTCCCTACATTTATGTTCGCATAACTCGTCAAAATGTAGGGAACAGCTGATTATTTTTTTTCGCGATTTCGGGTTTGGTCTCATAGTAAAAGTTGTTCATAATGATGAGTACAATCACGTGTTTAAATGTCGGTCACTAATTACCAGTCACCCTATATACATTATTATCAGAGGCTGTAGTGTCTGTGCGAGAGAATGAGCCATAATCCACCACCACGCTCAGTGCGGATTGGTAGACGTTACATGTTATCGAATTTTGAGTTCTACGACATGCCGGTTACCTCACGATGTTTTCCTTAATCGTTTTGAGAGCCTTTCTGGGTTCGAACGTACGACTTACAATTCGTAAGTCAGGGCCGTTACCACTAGCTAGTAACCACTGCTCTCTTTCAATCAGACGTTGTAATCGCCCATCAGCATGCAAGCTATCTAATTGCATATCTTTCTACATGTCACTGGCATAAGTATTCCTGGCTTTATGAGCAGATCCTAGTAAAGAAAAGGACGTTCTTCTCAGAATGGTAGTTCTTTAGTCGATTATATCAACATACGAATCCATCAGCCAGGCGAGTTGGTGAATTGGTTCTCGCAAACCTTTTAGAAAATAATTATTGATTGACAGTTAACATTGCTGTCAACCAATTACAACAGTGCCACTGGATTTTCAACGTTCGGCTGACCGTTGAGAAATGAAAATACAACAGTGCAATAATATTTAGGCATTCAACTTAGATGTCGCTTAGGCTGAGGCTACAGTAGGCAGCGATTTGCGATGCGACTGGCAGAGCGAAACGAGATAAATATGGTATAGCTACATTATAAGCGAAAATCTTCGGCGATGACCTGGCTACAGTACACATGCTAGTCAACGAATTAGCAAATCGTCCATTTTTTTTTCTTTGTTTTGCATGAGAATCATCAAATGACTTACATCAATGACTCCCGCTCTAGGTGGAGCAGGAGGGCGTCTCAGACCCACCCGTGTTCCTTCAGTTGCCCGTGTGCCAGGGGCGACGGTATCTCTTTCGAACAACTCGCACCCCTGGCAGGCATCGACCCTTGTGGACCCCTTAGTCACCCTGCGACGGGTCAGCACAGTGACCCCGCCGCCTACCACTTTTCGGCCGCAGGGGATAGGGAGAGTGACCAACGCTATACCGACACTCCTCTTAACCTGCGGCCCCACCGCGTCCGCCATCAAACGGTGGCGGCCCCGTCCAAGCCACGGAAGGGAAGAGTGCTACTTAAAAGTACCGGCACTCCTCCTTCGCCACAGCCTGTAACCCTCAGCCGCGATGCCTCCCATTCGACATCGTGGCCCACCTCAGTTGCGGTGCACCTCACCGCAACCTACTTTTTTTGGCCGCTACGTCGTTGGCTTTGAGGCAAAAGCCCTGACGAGCGGCCCCACCTTGGGTTCCTCTTTGCTTCACCGTGGCTAGGAGACCACGGCTACTGAGCCCCCGCAACGATAATGCGGGAACTCACTCGGGGGGGGCAAATCATCCATTGCAGTTTACTATTTGCATAAAGTAGCCACACGCATATTTAGTAGCACTATTGAACTAGTCGTGCAAGTGAGAAATTTTCTAATAAATTCGCTTCAATTTCGATGATATGTTGATGTAGCCGATGCTGTGATTACAGTAATGTTGTTCCTATCGCATAAAGAAATCAAAGATCGTTAGTAATATTTGATGTACGGTGTAGCCATGTACGTGAGCTTTCATTTATTTGTTTTAATCGCTCATGTGTCGCAAGTCGCGTCGCGGTCTTATGTAGCCTCAGCCTTAGTATTAGTGAAAGCATTACATTCCTTAACACAATGACTAATCAGAGACCTGCATCCTAATTGCGTAACGCATTATCAATCAGAATCTGAGTGATTTTGAAGATTATTTCTAATCCATTGCTACTAATGTTCGAAAAATGTTGTGTTATGTATCTATTTTAGTAAATTGTATATTTATTATTTGCGACAACAACATCCCCATTTTAGATCCAGACCAATCACTGTCCATGCCAAGGTTGCCTGGAAGAGATCGCGGAAAGCGATAAGGCCTCCCATTGTATATTTTGTAATGTACCTTGTTTTTTGTTATGATTTTTTTGTGGTATGCAATAAAGTATATAAATAAATAAATAAAAATGTGTCTGATCAACAACGTTATTATCGCAATTAATCTTGTTGAACTGTCAAAATATAAGCGATTCCTACTGATAGTGATGTACGCAATTACCCCTCTGAATAGGATCAAAAATACTTCATTTTACAGTGGATACCTATCGAGGTTGTTCGGAAACTCAATTCAATTTATCTCCGTTATAATAGGTCTTTACCTATGAAATTGCCGTTTTGTATGAAAAAATTTAAACGAATTTTTTTCGTGAATTTTTTATTTGTATTTGTCTGCGCCATTCGCATTATTTTATCTATACTTATTGCAATTATTAATATATCTAATTATCTGTTGAAATCATAAACGCGTGCTTGCAACACTACATTACACCTCACTCATTAATTCACTCGAGAAGGATCTTCCATTCAAAATCGATTCCTTTCAATCCTTTCCTACTCTCACTCTTCCGGTTCCGTTCATTCGGACAACCCCCTCCCTCACTCCATCTCTAATAACTGCCCCGCTTACCGGCGACACGTATGTCCGTGCGCCCGCGCTTCGCAAAAACTCTAAGTGATAAAAATATTGGTGTTGTGTGGTGAATTCTCAAACTCTCTCCCCTCGTGACGCTTGGTGGAAATATTGCCTGAACCGGTGTGCTGGAGGCTGCTATCGAAGGGACGCATCATTTTACATCCTCCTGTAAGTTCCTTTTCCAACCAAGATTCTGGTCCTTCGAACCCAATAAAAAACGCATATCTACTACGCATCTACGCTACACTCATCACACGCATCATATTTATCGAGTTTATCTATTTATTCGCATAAAAACGCTCAATAACGCATCCGCCATTACCCGTCTACGTGACAATACACGAGACGCGCCCACGAGGGCACAGTTCCCGCTCAATTTCTCATCAACGCTAAGTTGTTTTTATAAAAACGCATCTTATTTCAAAATAAGCACTCTTTATCTAAAATATTATAACTATACTTTATTCATCTCACGCATATTTTCGTATATTTCTCAAAACATAACGCACACGGACAAGTCCATTTTGTTCACGTAAGTTCGCATACCTACATTCACTCGTTCATCTATTTTATTACACGGTTAAAAACTCGAATAGGTATTTTTCAACGCATAAAAATGACTTCCACGCGTAGTAAGGCTAAGGAATCTGATAAAGAATCCTATACTTCTATCGAGGAAGATCCTAAAGTTCTTTTATTTGAGTCTAAAAAAGAAAATTTATTCCAAATTTTGCAATCCATTTACGATCTCGGCCTACAAGTTTCCGTAAATAATTCATTGAAATCTCAATTTCTAACTCGAATTAGCTCCCTTGAGCAAATTAGAACAAACTTTATGGAAAGTCTTGATGCTTATAATTTAGCTTTATTAGAAACTGGTTCGACAAAACCGAACTACGCTCAGTTATCCGCATTTGATGAAATCTATTGTCAAATTAAAGCAATAGAATCTAACATTCATAGGTCTCAAACGAGTAATGATAACACTAATAAATTCGAGTTTTTAAATCGTAAACTACCGCCTTTAAAACTTGTTTCATTTGATGGCATGCCCAGCAAATGGACAACTTTTCATGAAAACTTCAAAAGTCTTATTCATGATAATTCGCATCTAACTGACGCCGAAAAGGTTCAGTATTTAATAGGTTGTCTCTCGGGCAAAGCATTAACTGTTTGCTCAGGTATCATACCTACCGCTAATAATTACCTACTCATTTGGAATGCTCTAATAGAAAAATATCAAGATACGCGCATACAAGCTTCCATGTACTTACATCAAATGGTTCAATTTAAACCTTATCAATCTATTGATACATTTCTTGAGCAGTTTCATTCGGCACAAGCCGCTATACGTCGCTTAAATATAAAAGATTTGTCAGATTTTATAATAACTGATATTGCACTTAGTAAGCTCGATAAAGAGGTCGTTAACCTTTTCGAACAATCGCATAATCATATTGCAATACCTACTTTCGATCATCTTTCGCAATTTTTAAAAGAACAAAGTAAAATAATAACGCTTCGTAATCACTCTAATCCCGCTAAAGTTCGTAATAATAATAACGAAAATAATAAATCCTCATTTAGATCAAAAAATAGCCAAGCCTTTGCGAGTACACAGGACACCCCAGTGCGTTCCTGCAAGGTATGTGGATCCCCTGATTCACATCCACTTTATAGATGCTCTCAATTTATGAACCAAAAAGCTAAAGATAGATTAGATCTTGTAAATAAACATAAGTTTTGTCGTAATTGTTTAGGATTTCATGATATTAAAATGTGCAAGTCAACAAATACATGTTCGATTTGTCACCGTAAACATCATTCGCTAATACATTTAGACAACTTTTATAATTCAAACAATCGAGTAGTTGAACATGAGACCGCGCGGCCCGTGCTTTGCGCACCGCCGCCGATGGCTGCGAACAGCGCGCCCCGAGCGCCCGCACCCGCGCCCCCGTTGTCTGCCGCTTCTGCGACACTCGATTCGTCGCACGTACCGGCAGGTGATAACGTTGCGCGCGAAAACTCAAACGCTCCTTATTTATCAATGACTTCGGCTACCTCGTGCGTTGAAAATAATACAACTGTTTTGTTGCCTACCGCTTCCGTATACGCTTATAATAATAATACACCCTATACTCTCCGCGTTTTTCTTGATACAGGCTCAATGAGTCATTTTATTACAAAGGCTTGCTGTAAACGCTTAAACTTAAAAATTATTCCTGACAAATCTTCTATTTTCGGTATAGGTCACGCAAAAATACCTTCGTTTGGTACTACAACATTTAAAATATTTTCCCGCTTTGATCACCGCTGTTATTATACAATTCACGCTCGGGTTTTAGATCGTATTACTGACGACTTGCCCAACATATCCATAGATATCACAAATCTCGCTCCATTACGTGATTTACCTATGGCTGATGACGCGTTCCACGTTCCCGGTGAGATAGATTGCCTTCTCGGTAATGAACTTTTCCCGCTTTTGTTGGGAAGTGGAAAGGTAACTTTACCTGGCTCTTCGGTCGTCGCCGTAGAAACCACCCTTGGCTACATAGCCATGGGTCGGGCTGATTGCCAACTTCGCATAACTTCGAGCGCTCTCCCCGCTCAAATAAATAAAAATAAAAGCGAGCAAACTTTTCTGTGCGCTACTAGCACGCTTAGCTTAGATACGCTCACGCAACGCTTTTGGGAGCTGGAAAGCGTCCCTAATAAGATTCACATGAGTCCTGATGATCAGGCGTGTGAACAAATATTTAATTCAACTTTCTCTCGCGATGAAACAGGTAGATACACAGTGCAGCTACCATTTAAGGCTCCGTGTACAGACTTAGGAAATTCGCACTCAACGGCGATGCGCCGCCTCGTTAACTTAGAAAAAAAGTTAGATTCAGATCCCGAGATCAGAACTAATTACAACGCTACGCTTCAAGATTATCTTGACAAAGGTTATTTGACCAAGGTCAAAGATCCCTCTCTCAATATCCCGCATTATTATATTCCGCATCGTGCTGTTTATCGCCCGGATAAACAGTCCAGTAAAACTCGCATCGTGCTTGACGCTAGCTGTAAAACTAGCTCAGGTAAATCGCTAAATGATCTCCTTTATGTAGGTCCGAATCTACAAAGTAACATTTTCGATTTATTAATTAATCTTCGCATGTTTTTCGTTGCTATAGTTGCAGACATCGAAAAAATGTATTTTCAACTTAATCTTTCCGCTGATCATCACGCATTTCAACGCATTTTATACAGATTCAATAAAGATTCTGAGATTTCAACTTTTGAATTTAACCGCGTTTCTTTCGGTGTCTCAAGCTCGCCTTATTTAGCTATGAGAGTAGTTCGCCAACTCGCATCTGATAGTCGGGATAAATACCCGCTCGCGGCTTACGAGGCTGAAAACCATATGTATATGGATGACTACATATGTTCGCTAGATGGCGTTGAGAAAGCTGAGCAGACATATCAAGAAATGGTCGCCATGTTCAAGTCAGGCGGTTTCAATCTTGTAAAGTGGATCTCTAATAGTTCCGAACTCTTAAATAAAATTTCTTCAACTCATTTAAATCAGCAAAATATTGAATTTGACGCTGACGCTAATAATAACACAAAAATTGTAGGTATGCAGTGGAATCCTGTAGAAGACTCTTTTCAATTTAAAATAAATGGTAATTCTCTTAAGTGTACGAAACGTACCATTTTATCCGCAACCGCACGGCTGTTTGACCCCTTAGGTCTTATAGGTCCAGTTACCGCATTCATGAAAGTTCTAGTTCAGGAATGCTGGAAGCATGACCTTGATTGGGATGATCCTGTACCCGCTCACATTGAAAATAAATTTAATCAATTTCACAAAGAACTTTCCTATCTCGAACAAATAAAATTCCCGCGACATGTAGGTATCACCTCTGGTTCTCATGTCACTGTCCTCGGGTTCGCAGACGCCAGTGAGCGCTGTTATGGTGCCGCTGTTTACATAAGGGTTAGTTCTAACAATGAAGAAAACGGATCAGCTCTCTTATTAACTTCTAAATCTCGCATCGCTCCGCTTAAAAATACGCCACTAGCTCGCCTCGAGCTATGTGCTGCTCTTCTCTTAGCAAACCTTATCAACTCAGTTGTAGAAGTTTTAAGTAAACGCTGTAAAATTAATAATATTTTTGCTTTTTCTGATTCAACAGTCACGCTCACCTGGATCCATTCGCCCTCGCATAGATTTCATACATTTATCGCAAATCGCATTGTCGAAATTAATTCAAAATTACCTGCTAAACATTGGTTTCACATTGATGGAACTGAAAATCCCGCTGATATAATTTCTCGTCCCGTAACGCCTAAACAATTATTAGATTTAACTCTTTGGTTTAACGCTCCGCATTGGTTTTCATTCCCCTTAAACCAGTGGCCAATCAAGCCATTTAAGGTCAATTTAAATAATAATAATTCTAAAGTAATGGAAAATAAAAATATCGCTCTCTTAGTTAAATTAACGCAAGAAGGTCCTCAACCTATTCAATCTTTAATTGACCGCATCTCTAAATATTCTATTTTACTACGTAGTTTGGTTTTGATATTACGTTTCTGCAAGTTACTAAACTCGCGTGGTTTTATCACCGTTTCGGATTTGGATGCCGCGGAAATATACCTTATACGTTACGTACAAAGTAGATATTTCTCTGAAGAAATTAACGCTTTAAAATCGAATAAAAAATTAAATAAAAGTCTCGCTAAACTCAACCCCTTTCTGGATTCGAATAATATTCTCAGAGTAGGTGGAAGATTAACTCATTCTCAACTTGATTATGGTCAAAAGCACCCCGTTTTAATTCCAACTAAATCACGTTTTACTCAACTCGTAATTGACTTTTATCATGTAACTAATTTACATACGGGTCCCGCTCTTTTATTATCTATAATTAGACAAAAATTTTGGATTTTATCTGCTCGTAATATTGTAAGACAACGTGTGCATAGTTGTAATAAATGTTTTAAACTTAAACCTCAAAATACTTACCCTCCTATGGGTGATCTACCCGACTTTCGCGTTTCACAAGCGAAAGCGTTCGTTAATACCGCTGTGGACTACTGTGGTCCTTTCTACATTACTCATATTCGAAAACGCGGAATTAAGAGCCACAAAGCTTACATTTGTGTGTTCGTCTGTCTAACAACTAAGGCAGTACACTTAGAGTTAGTCTCTGACCTTAGTTCAGATTTATTTCTCGCCGCTTTTAAGCGTTTTATTTCTCGTAGAGGTCCTGTTGCTATGATTTATAGTGATGGAGGCACAAACTTTATTGGCGCAAAGCGCAAATTGAACGAAATTTACGCCTTAATTCAATCCAAATCTCATATAAATTACATAGGTGAACAGCTAGCTGAACATCGTGTACGATTTAAACATAGTCCGCCTTACGGTCCTCATTTTAATGGACTCAGCGAAGTTAATGTTCGTTGCGTCAAAACTCATTTTTTTAAAGTCATTGGTTCTCAAATATTAACATACGAGGAGTTTAGTATCGTACTTGTTCAAATTGAATGTCTTTTAAATAATCGACCTCTAAGTATTTTAAGCTCTGACCCGTCTGATATTAGTGCTTTAACGCCTAATCATTTTTTAAACGTAACTCCGCTTAAATTTTTACCTGCTGAAGATGTCACAGACATTTCAGACAATCGCTTATCGCGTTATCAACTTCTTAATAAAATAACTCATTCCTTCTGGCATCGTTGGAGTCAGGAGTACCTCACTTCCTTGCAACAGCGGGAAAAGTGGAACACACCGTCAAAGCCTATTGAAATAGGTACGATTGTTGTTATCAAAGACAACAACGCACACCCGCTTTGTTGGCCTTTAGGTGTCATAGATGCGACTTATCCTGGCAAAGATAATATAGTTAGGACTGTGAAGGTTAGAACTGCTTCCGGTTCCTACATACGCCCAGTAGTGCGGCTTTGTCCTCTACCTACGCAATAATTACTTTCCAAATTTATCTTAACTCTATTTTTAATTAAATTCATTTATTTAAATTCTCATAAAGTTTTAATTTAGAGGAAAACCTCTAGGCCGGGGGAGTTGTCTGCGCCATTCGCATTATTTTATCTATACTTATTGCAATTATTAATATATCTAATTATCTGTTGAAATCATAAACGCGTGCTTGCAACACTACATTACACCTCACTCATTAATTCACTCGAGAAGGATCTTCCATTCAAAATCGATTCCTTTCAATCCTTTCCTACTCTCACTCTTCCGGTTCCGTTCATTCGGACAACCCCCTCCCTCACTCCATCTCTAATAACTGCCCCGCTTACCGGCGACACGTATGTCCGTGCGCCCGCGCTTCGCAAAAACTCTAAGTGATAAAAATATTGGTGTTGTGTGGTGAATTCTCAAACTCTCTCCCCTCGTGACGCTTGGTGGAAATATTGCCTGAACCGGTGTGCTGGAGGCTGCTATCGAAGGGACGCATCATTTTACATCCTCCTGTAAGTTCCTTTTCCAACCAGTATTAATCGAAGTAATCACCCATGCAATCAATGCATCTTTGCCATCGCAGTGGCAGTTTATTGATGCCCTTCTTAAAGAAATCAGCTGGACGGGAGGCAACAAATTCTTCAAAGGCATTTTGTACTGCCTCTCGGGTATTAAATTTTTTTCCCGCCAAGAAGTTATCCAAATTCTGGAAAAAGTAGTAGTCTGTAGGCGCAAGGTCTGGTGAGTAGGGCGGATGACGGAGAGCTTCCAACCCCAGTTCTTGCAACTTGGAGACCGTCTGCTGTGCAGTATGAGGTCGCGCGTTGTCGTGCAGGAGCAGCGGAGACGAGCGATTGACCAATGCTGGTTGGAGATGCGCCAGCTTCTCCATCATTGTGTTCAGTTCTTCACAGTACACATCTGCAGTAATGCTCACCCCGTTTGGTAAGAAGCTGTGATGAATCACACCGGCGCTAGACCACCAAACAGTGACCATCACTTTTCTAGGGGTAAGTTTTCGTTTAGGGCATTGTTTAGGTGCTGAACCAGGATCCAACCAACTTGCTGAGCGCTTACGGTTATCAAACAGAATCCATTTTTCATCGCAGGTAACAATGCGGTTCAAAATTCCTTCATTTGTGTGTCTGTTGAGCAGTGCAAGGCACGTCTCGACGCGTACTTCGCGCTGGCGATCATTGAGTTCGTGGGGCACCCATTTGTCAAGCTTTTTTACCTTGCCAATTTGACGCAAATGGACCAATATTGTTTTGACGCTAACGTCGAAAGCTGCTGCTAATTCAGCCGTAGATTGTGTATCATCAGCTTCCACAATCGCCTTTAATTCGTCATTGTCGACCAAAGTCTTCGGACGACCGCGAGGTTCATATTACAGGTCGAAATTTCCAGAACGGAAGCGAGCAAACCAATAACAGGTGGTGCGTTGGTTTGTAGTGTTAGCTCCGTAAACGTCGTTGATGTTGCGTGCCGCTTGTGCCGCGTTGCTGCCACGACGGTACTCATATTCCATAATTACTCGAATTTTTAACGTATCCATGATGACGAAAAAGATTGAAATGCGATGAAAATGTAACACTAATCAATAAAGAAATGACTACTTTTAGAAAAAAAAATCCATGTTTTTAAAATAAAATTAATTTGAAATTAGAATTCTTAGCCAAACAAAAATTATTTTGATTTGAAATGGCCAGTACTGCAGAACGGCAATTTCATAGGTAAAGACCTAATATTTAAATTCTATTGAAACACATTTCAAGCGAATGGATTGGTTCGCATGAAATCAAAAGTTTTCGACGAAAAAAGGTATATGTTTTAGCCAAGGTTCATAAAGGCATCAAATTGAAGGGCTATGTCAATATCTTATTCATTGTGAAAACTAGGGTGTTTGAACTGAATGGATACTGCAATAAGTTCTCACTATGTAAGTACCAACTACTCATATGCTTGGATCAACTGAACGCAAAATATGTATTTAGGGCTCCGAATACGGGTATTAGAGCAATATGAGGGCACGGACATTTTGCCATAAGTTTTTTCTATCAATGTTCTATTTTTAGAAAAGCCTCAATTGAAAACGTCCTATTACTTATTGAGCCGAGAAAGTAGAAATCCTGTTTTATTGTATTTCATTTTCATAGTGGATTTCTTCTCAGGGTTTAATAATACCAGCTGTACGGCTACTATACTGCGATCGCCAACCCGCCTGCCAAGCGTGGCGATTATGGCAAAACCCCCCAAATTGGGGCAGGTTCTGGAGTGGCAAGACGGAAGACGTAGAGTGGGAAGGCGTCCCGCAAGGTGGACCGATGACCTTTTCTACTATGTCATCATCATCATTTCAGCCGAAAAACGTCCACTGCTGTACATAGGCCTCCCCCAAAAGGGAGGTTTTGCCATAATCGCCACGCTTGGCAGGCGGGTTGGCGATCGCAGTATGGTAGTAATATGCATAGAGAACGCTGCTGCCCATTCTGTAGTAAGTCGCTTAGTCACCTTCTAGGACACCCACGGGAAGAAATGGGACTAGTTAAAATACTTTAACTAAATTATTAATGTGTTTGGAACCCTACCTACACATGAATCCCATAATATTTTTTTGCCCGTAAGAACTTAAGTCCTTTTTACTGAATAATTTTCCTCGTCATGGTAGATATCAGAGGCCATGTCATGTCTTCGAATTTTCAATTCTAGGACATGCCGGTTTCCGCACGATGTTTTCTTTCACCGTTTTGAGAGCAGTAGAAAAAAAGATAGTGTAAAGATACACAAAGTAAAATCCCTGCCTGGGTTCAAACCTACGACCTACAAACTCGTAAGTCGGGGCCGTTACCACTTTGCTACTAATAAATAATAATAAACTGAATGTAAAAGTAATCAGTCGTTTGTGGCTCCGTTAATTAGGGGATTTGTCATAAATGTAACCAAGAACAATGTTATAATAATTACGTGGAATTACCTTTCCAACACTGAATTATTGTTGTTTTGATCAACATTTCGAGAACTGTGTTTTGTATGAAAAGTAGGGATTAAATATGTGAGGTGGTTTGGAATTCTAAAAAATAATTTCAAGATCTAAACACTAGATGGATGTTTCATGAAAACGTTTTAAAAAAAATATGTAAGTAGCTTTTTAACACAATAATAGGAATTAGGGATTGTTGTATTTTCATTTCGCAAAATATGTTAGTTTTATTTCCAAAAAGATGTTTGTATAGGTATAACTTATTAATTTTTAATATTTATTGAATTATCCTGTCGTCAAGTTTCAAGCACAAGTATTTTTTTAAGAATTTTTTGTCTTCTTATACGAAGTCTTAAGCCCTATAAATATTTAACACCATCTTTGTTTAGACCTAAGCAATATTCTGATATGCGTTGTCGTCATCAATTTTTTTTTTACATCTAGGTACCTACCTAAACATGATTTTACTGCCTCCATGAAAACAGGGTGGCAGGGACACCGACTTGCAGCCGTGATTCTGACAACCCGTGCGCTGAAATTTATGGTACTTAGGTCATAAAAAAGTGATTCCATACAACTGCAATACCTCGGCGGTCAAGAAGATAGCGTAGGTACTTATTACAGTTTTCAATGAAATAGTAGATTTTTTTGTTGAAAACTGACGAAAACTTTCCACGCTAGGAGTCTAGGAGTCAACATGAGCTGAATTTATGGTTTCAGTTTTTGCGTCGATGTCCCTGCGACCCCGTATAGACCTTCGAAAATAAAATACTCAAATAAACATTTTACGATTTCTTAGGTAAATAAAACATTTATGTTATAGCTCTAGCTACCACTACGACGACGACCACGGAGGTTACGACTGCTCTAGAAGATGTTACTACCACACCACTTCAAACATGTGAGTTGTAATAAGAAAATATGCTTTATTTTATGCTATTTCAATTTCGAATATTTTTATTTTGTATTCCAATTTCTTATATTTAATATTCCAATTTCAATAATTTCTGAAACAGATATTTTTGTACTAAAAGCCAATTTTCGTAGTTTCTTATTTTCCAATTTCAATAGCAAAATAAGAAATAGAAGTAAAATATAAGGACTGTCGAAACAAAAGCTTTTTGACGCTCTATTCGATGAATGTTGCTTATGAAAATATTGAGAGTGGTTAAATTGGCATAGTTTTTTTTTTTGGTTGGAACTCATCAAATTTTTCTCCCGCTCTGGGTGGAGCAGGAGGGCGTGTCAGACTTTTACAGACTAAAACCCACCCGTGTTCCCTCAGTAGCCTGTATGCCAGGGGCTGTGGTATCTCTTTCGAACAAACCCGCACCCCTGGCAGGCATCGGCCCTTGCGGGCCCCATCGGTTTGTGCCGACATCTCTTTGAGGCGCGTGTGGAGCACAACAAATTGGCATAGTTTAATAGCAATTTCAGAAGGTTCACTAATGAGTGGTTTATCTATGTCAAGGACACAACCCACTCACGAAATGACTTAAGCGTTATTACACTCGAAGGATTTAAGATTTTTGGGTTACTCCTGCTCACGCAAATAATGATCGAGGTACCTTTATTCGTATAAGTTTTCATGAAGATTGTATTTTTTCGTAAAGATACAGCTTTTAATCTGTCTCTAAAAATAGTAGGTTTTATCAAAAAATACCTACACGTGTGTCACGTAACAAGACCCTTCAAGAAGCTGTCATCTTCACATTTATACAAACTAAGTAACTTTGTGCAAAAATAATTGCTAGGAAACAACTTTTATTCTTGCTGTGAAAATCCGATTAGATTTCATGAAAAACTCAATCAATAGAATTAAATGCACTGAGAGGGTTGTAATGATGATTTGAATGGATTATGCTTTGTATGTGCGATGAATTGAATGAAAAAAACATTTTAAAAGTTGGAACTTCGAGGTTCAATGGGCGCCATGGCGGCCAATCTTAAGGGGACACTTTTCGCGGGGTCGAACTCACTGGTGGGCCTGGCTAAAAATCACGCTGTCTCACCAGGCTTCTCTATCCGACAGAGATAGTATCAGTGATGAGCAGTTAGACGCTAGTCTACACGCACATGAGGTTATTGAGTGAGATGCAGGAGCATTTATAGCAAAACATTCGCGAAAAAATTAAGAAAAGTCCTTCGGAAGATCGGGTTTTATGAAAAAACCACGGCATAAATCAATGACCGATAAAGTTTATTGAACTTATCGATAATTTAACTTTGTCGGTACCGACTTGGTTTTGGGGATTTTACACTTCTTTTATTACTTAAACACGTCCAAAGTTAGGTTAAATTAGCAAGAAAAACGAATCTTTGTTGGCTCATAACTTTTTAATAGCTTTTTATTTTAGTATTCTGTTTCCGTACCGACAATACTAATAATGATAAAATTAAATTTTGATGTACACTGTCAAACAGTGGAGTAAAACGCTCCCGAAGTTTGTATGGAAAAAATGTGGACTTGTTTCACCTCAATGAAGATACGGTCTGGAGGACTATTATTATTATTTATATTTGCAATTTTCGAGATCCTGGGGTCCCAGACCTTTGAAAGGCGCACTAGGGGCCGAAGCCAACTCGCAGAGGCCCTGGCTGGCTCGTTACCCTAGGCATCGATCAATTCTAGAGTTGACGACGTCAACTTAAAGGTTGTAGTCGAAATTCGACCTTAAATCATTTATGTAATTAAATAAATAAAATGTAATGTAATATTATATCGAAATATTAGCTTCCGGCACTCCTTCTCCGTATTAATTTTAACAGTGCCAAATTTCATACTCCATTTATTCATCATCAGCCTATAAAGTTCCCACTGCTGGGACACAGGCCTCCTCCCTGTGAGAGGGATTGGGCCGTAATCCACCACGCGGGCCCAGTGCGGGTTGGTAGATGTCACATGGCTTCGATTTTTTTGTTCTAGGACATGCTGGTTTCCTCACGATGTTTTCCTTCACCGTTTTGAGAGCAGTGGTAATGAAATAATTTACACAAAGTAAAGCGCCTAGTTGGGTACGAACTCACGACCTACAACTCGTAAGCCGCGGCAGTTACCACTTGGCCATCACTGCATACTCCATTTATTAATCTATACTAATTATATAGATTAATATCTAGATGGTTCCCAGGTATTAAGTAAAAGGAGTAAGTGTCTCTTGGCTTCGTTGATGGTATTTTTACATTATTTGTATGGCAGAGGCAAATGGCACATTTTCATAGCAAGCAGCAGGTATACATGGTAAATTTTTAACCATTGTGCAAACTGTAACCATGAATTCAGAATATTTTTCTAGAAATCCTTGCGTAGAAATTTTTCGTCGGTTATACAAAACAAAATCTGCCGTTTCATAGAAAACCGCAATACCTTCGCGGGCAAAATCCATGAAACAGCTGACTTTTTTTGTAAAACTGACGAAAAATTGCTACGTCTAGAATGCTATGCTGAATTCATGGTTACAGTTTGCGCACTAGTTAAAAGTTTATACTGTATAGCGTCACGATTACACAAGTCGCATTAAATTAATAATTTAAATTACATACTTAATACTGCCAATTAACATGCAATTTTCTCAACAGATGCAGAATTAGAAGTAAAGGAGCACGATCCTGACATGCACTTCCCGCGCGAGGATCGTATCGTAGTCGTGCTGAGCCAACATCAAATGCAGAACTTAGGTAACCGACCAATCACGATGTTTATCTAACTGTTATCTACAAATCGCCGGTAAGCTTGCAAGTTTGTAGGCCAATCATTACGACTTAGCTCCAGTTGCTTCATTGACACACTAATGATCTGGTCCTATATTTTATCGTTCTGTTTACGAATTATAAATTGGTATGTTGGAACTTGTTCGGCCAACGTGTCTTCATAATAAAATAGGCGGGTTATGTTCTCACTATTCGCAACTATTGTCAGGATCAAAAATATCATAATGATCAAACTCAAACTCAAAGCATCTATTTCAAGTAAACCACTTACAGGCACTTTTAAACTGTCAATAAGTCGGTCAGTCAGAAATTTGAAGCTTGCCCATTTCAAAACGTGGAGCTATGGAGAAGAACGGGCAAGAAACTCTAAGGACACTCTTACAAATCAAGATATTACAAAATCCTGGGTAGATTATTCCTATTGCTTCTATGGGTGAGGACAATGTAAAAAAGTGAAGAGACAACCAAATACAGGATCAAAAATGAGCCCTGGAAGTTAGGAGATGACCAGTCTCAGCCGACGGCGCCCGTTCACGAACATGACGGCGTGCGTATATGACTAGAGGAGAAATTCCCGTAGGTAATTTTAAAAATATTCACAATCAGCTCAGTCTCAATGTGTCAAAAACATCTCTAGTTTCCCTAAATTGTTGACAAGTTTTTGACATTTGATTGACGCCGAGGTGAGACTGCGACTAAATTTTGAACGTTTTTAGTTACGAGAATTGGCCTTCAGATGTATGGATGTAAACGACAAAAAAGGGTCATAGCAAGTAGGGTTTTGTAGTTTCTGCCTCCCCTATTGGAAGAAGGAGTGAGTTTATGTTATATGTATTAAATATGTGACAGAGTAAATAGTTTCAACCTTAGTACAGTTTAATTTTCTTTGAAAGGTAAGTATTAAAAAATTACGCCTAAGGCAGTGATTTCAGGAATATAACCTCTTTGATGCATGACGATATTATAAACCGCTCTTCTACCACATTGCCAACAACCAATATTGTACAGTTCTACTAACTCTGAATTGATTTACTTTGAGCTACCTCTGTATGTAACTAGTTAGTGTAAATCCAGCTTAAACTCTGTATTTTGATGTTCTACAAAATTATTAACATCAATAACTGTACAGCTGTTAAACTATGGTCAAATTGATTTTATGCATAGGGTAATCTCTGCAAAAACTGATTCGATTTAAAAAATATATTTTACTGATCTTTAAGTAAAGGATTAAAAAAGATATTGATATATATTTATTTAATGAGCTATCTACAGCTTTGTAGCGCCATCTACATCGCCACATACGAACTACGCATCACACTGAAGTCACGCAAAAAATATCATCGCACAAGCACAGTTTACCGCGCAAATAGCATAATTATATGTCACCGTAAGATTGTGAACACCGTTAGTTTATAATCTATCTCGCGAGATTATAAACTTTCGATAAATTGGGAACTGCAAAAACCATTTACAATTTAACGCACAATTTTTCGATAGTTTGTAATCTGTCCGTCAAATTGTGAACTGGTATCAAGACGGATAGTGCCTTGCGCTATTACTAAATAATCAAGTTAATGCCACTAACTTGGAAGTGGCGCTCGCTCGGCCCGCGCTCGGTTGATCGCACTTCTAACCTAACCTATTCGGTCGGTAAGCATTATGGTGCAGTTAACTACGTCCTGACATCAATTATTGGGCAGTTGCTCACCAGACACAGCACCCGTCTAGTAGGAGAATCCTCCTTTTTCAACACAGGATGAATGCACTTGACGCCTTGTTCCTCATGCCTCTATAGCTGCCTGAAAACTTTTTATGCCAGAAAAATGTATCTACGACTCTTGTGAGAATATTCATGTGGATGATGCCAAGCGGCGTTGCTAGTGCCAAGATAATTTAATAGTAGCAGAAATTAGGACAGTACGTCGCAACCTCTGTGTCCCCGTTCCGAATTTTGTGTCTCAAGGTCACGAATTGATATTAATATTTAACGTATGTGTTAAAGTTACTGATCTGTGATCTAGCCGCTTTATTGGGAAATTGGTTATAACCTAGGATAGTAGTTTACTACTCAGTTTTAATAATAATAATTTTACTATCAGAAAAGAGCATGATCCGTACTTGTCCGCTAGCGATGGGATCGATAGACGAATATATTTATGTATTATATATGTATACAGGGAACGTTTTTATCCAGTGCGCAAAAAAATCAGCTATTCCATAAATTTTGACCGAGTAGGTATTGCACTTTTCTATGAAACAGCTAATTTTTTTTTTGTATAACCGGCGAAAATTTTTCCTGTATGCCTACGAAGTTATTTTTCTGGACACTTAACAACTATACAGGATAAGTTTTTATCCAGTGCGCAAATTGTAACCATGAATTCAGCATATCATTCTAGAACCCCTACCGCAGAAATTTTTCGCCGGTAATACAAAAAAAAATCAGCTGTTCCATACATTTTGACCGCGTAGGTATTGCACTTTTCTATAAAACAGCAGTTTTTTTTTTGGATAACCGGCGAAAAATTTCTGCGCTAGGGGGTCTAGAATGATATGCTGAATTCATGGTTACATTTTGCGAACTGGATAAAAACTTTTCCTGTATACTTTCCAAGGTCACGATCACGTTTTCAGTTTTTCCTTATTATGTAATATAATATGACATACTTACAACGTATATAGGCATACCTACATTGTTCCCTATTTGAGCCTCTTCCTTAATAAAAGCCAAATTGATTTATCACCACTGAAACTTAGCCTGTCTACCTGGCCATGGAAAATTACTCTCGTAACTTTGTCCTCTTTCTCAATCGGCTGAATATTCTTACGTTATGAAATCTTTAGGGGTTTTTGATTCCGTATTAAATATTTTTGCCGTCAGCAGGGACTCTCTTAGCTTCCACGGCTTATTTTAATTTCCGAATTAGGTATCTTTTTTGAACGCTATCAATGTGCATCTCTTTGAACATCGTTCTCACATGTATAATTTCATCATGACTTTTGTAAGCAATTTTTGTAACATTATTTTGATTTAAAAGAGTGTTTGTGGAGTTTCTTGCCTGTTCTTATCCATAGGTACCTACTACACTTTGGAATAGACAACTAAATTCATCTTTCTGATTGACCGATCCTTTGACAGTTCAAAAGTGCCTGTAATAGTTTTATTTGAAATAAATGCTTTGAGTTTGAGTTTTGGGACAATTGTTGCGTGAAGGGCTGACAGCATTGATTTGTTCTACTTCGTCAGGTTTTAATGTATCGTTTTCTATTTATATTTCTTTATTCATTTTAGTTCTAATTTAAATACATTTTTAAATCTTTTATAAAACAAAAATAAAAAAAAAAACATTTAAAAATATATAAAATAGGCTTTCGGCCATCAGTCCATTGGCTGAGACGACAATCGGCACAATGACAGCCGAGTCCACATTCCACATGTCAACAACCTCGTATGCTAAGTCGAAATACTTAATTTGCTTCTCTTTCTCAGCTTTCACGAGGTTCCCGTCATGCGGAATGGTAACATCGACTATCATTGTGCGGCGCGCTAACCGATCTATCACCACTATATCAGGCTTATTGGCTACAGTAGTCCTGGCAGTAATGATAGACCGGTCCCAGTACAACGTGACATGGTCATTTTCAAGAACTGGGTCGGGTACATACTTGTAATACGGTACCTCCGAATCCACAAGTTTATATTGCAAAGCAAGTTGCTGGTGAATAATCCTGGCTACTTGGTTATGCCTGTGCAAGTATTCGCCGTTAGCCAGACGAGAACAACCAGAGATAATATGTCTGATGGACTCACCCGGACGGTGACATGCCCTACACACGTCCACCGTCCCGTCCTTCATAATATGTCTCCGGTAGTTATTCGTCAAGATAACTTCATCCATAATTGCACAGACGAAACCTTCAGTTTCCCCGAAAAGGTTACCAAAACCCAGCCAGGATACGGACGCTAAGAAATCAACACCGGGCTCGTGAAGAGCCCGATAGAAGCGCCCGTGAAGCTCCTTGTTTCGCCATACTTCCTTGCGGTCATCGGTAGTTAGTATCACAGGTTTGCGCCAGTTCTCTTTAGCCATGGACAGTGGGGTGAGTCCCTTATCCACTGCGACCACATCACGGTGTATACCCACTTCAGCTTTTATAAAATATTCCCTGAGACTGCACACCTCGCGGTTTTGGGGGGTCTTGGCATTCAGAAAACCTCGACCCCCGCACTTCCGCGGGATGTACAGTCTCATCACCAATGATCGTGGGTGATGCATCCGGTTTGCAGTCAGCAGTGTACGGACCCGTCGATCCAGGGCGTCGAGTTCAGTCTGAGTCCATTTGAGTATGCCGAAAGAGTACATCAAAACCGGCATGACCGAACCGTTGAAGGCGCGCACCTTGTTTCCGCCTGAAAGAAGACTAACTAATACCTTCTTCAGGCGACCAAAGAAGCGCTCCGTCAACGATTGCTTGATTGATATATATTTATTATTATCCTTTATTTCAATAAATACATACAAATTACATTTTTAAATATTAGAATATAAAATATTTAAAAATATAAAAAATAGTAGCCCACCGGTATCGGGAACAGGGTCCAAGCTAACGGCGGTCAGGGCTCCAGAGAGAGGAACCTCCTGACAATACGAGCCGTGTCCAGGAGTACCGCTTTCTGGATCAAGCCCTTGACCCAGCTGCCCAACGAGAGCCTCCTCAGATGTTGGTCGAGGCTCTTGGCTATCAAGCCATTGGCTGAAACGACTATCGGTACAATGATCGCTGAGTCCACATCCCACATGTCGACAACCTCGCGAGCCAAGTCAAGATACTTGATTTGTTTATCTTTCTCGGCTTTCACGAGGTTCCCGTCATGCGGGACCGTTATGTCAACGATCATTGCACGTCGCTCTAGTCGATCCACCACCACTATATCAGGCTTATTGGCAACAATAGTCCTGTCAGTGATGATGGATCGATCCCAGTACAGTGTGACATGTCCATTTTCGAGAACTGGGTCGGGCACATACCTGTAGTACGGCACTTCCGATTCCACAAGGATGTATTTTAGAACAAGTTGCTGGTGGATAATCCTGGCTACAAGGTTGTGCCTATGCAAGTACTCCTCGTTAGCAAGACGAGAACACCCGGAGATTATGTGTCTTATTGATTCTCCCGGACGGTGGCAAGCCCGACAGATGTCAACCGTACCATCTTTCACAATAAATCTCCGGTAATTGTTCGTCATGATATAAATATATTTTTCGTTTATTTTCTTTAATACCATATTCAGTATATTTTTAAATATTTTTACAAAAATGATTAAAAAAAAACATTTAAAAATATAAAAAATAGTAGCCCACCGGTATCGGGAACAGGGTCCAAGCTACCGGTGGTCAGGGCTGCTGAGAGAGGAACCTCCTCACTATACGCGCCGTGTCCAGTATAACTGCTTTCTGGATCAAGCCCTTGATCCAGCTGCCTAACGAGAGCCTCCTGAGGTGTTGGTCGAGGCTCTTGGCTATAATGCCATTGGCCGTCACGACTATCGGCACAATGACTGCTGTATCCACATCCCACATGTGGACAACCTCGCGTGCCAGGTCAAGATACTTGATTTTTTTATCTTGCTCAGATTTCACGAGGTTCTCGTCATGTGGGACTGCTATATCAATAATCATTGTGCGACGCTCTAGTCGATCTATCACCACTATGTCCGGCTTATTGGCAACAATAGTCCGGTCAGTGATGATAGATCGATCCCCGATATATATTTTATTGTTATGGTTCCAATATTTAAAACAAAAGCAATTTGTTTTATCAAGCCGTTGTAAATAACAGTTAGGGCATAGTTTTGGTCACTGCTATAACATTTTCTGTCATACGAACGTGTAACCCTCCAAAATGTTGTGGACATCCGCGGAGACACGAAGCTTTTTAATACTTAGTGCACACTCAGTGATTTTATCAACACGGCCAAGGCGTTTCATAACCGTACTACTTGAACTGAACTGTAAAAGGTTTATTAAAGAAACTGGTGGAATGTATCGGCGGCATATCTAGTTTAACGTATCTTTAATATAAATGTCTAAGTATACTTAACTAAAATTTATTTCCAGATTTTTCGGCCAGTTCGTGACCTGAGGACAGTTCGGACCAGTCTTCAATATGGTCTTCCGGATCAGCACTTAACTCAAACACGCAGTTATCTATAGTCATCGTCTCTGTCGCGTTAATGTGGCAAAGTGTGTAAATTATATAAAAAGGACTATTAAAAATAACGTTAATAGGTTTAAGTAACACGAAATTGTGTTCAGGCATTTACTGAAGTTTTTTATAATTAATTAAGAGCTTATTAGTTATTAGTGGGTAATAATAATATGAGAAATATCTGCACAAATATTGATTTAATTTTCTTTGCATCAGGAGGTGGAGACGAGATATGATCGCGTTGTTTTCGATATTACCTAGTTCATAATCTGATATGTATTTTTTATGTGTAAATATATAGATAGATATTCAACAATCATATTACTACATACTGATCTAATTAATATTCAGTATAGCGAAATTAAAATAGGTCATCAATGATTTGAGTTCATCAATTCTTTTTCAAGATTTTAAATGGCAGTAAACTTCAATTGTTTTATTCTTTGCACTGACTTTGTAAATATAATAAGAAATGTTGTAACAAGTTATCAAGGTTTTTTTGCTAAATTCGACGATTATAGGGAATACAAACTGTTAAGTCAATTATTATGTTATTTTATGTTCATCGTTCCATTCAATAAATAGACAATATAAGACAGTGTTTGACTTTTATTAGAACTCCATGTCATGCCGTTGTAACCTAAAAAAAAACATTGTATCTCCGAGTAGGTACAATATGCTTCATATAGAAAAAAAGTGAAAAATTAGTGACGAAAGACGATAAATGGTTGGACCTCCTTTTGAACCAGATAAGCCTGTGTTAGGAGACTCCGCTCTTCCATAATTTAAATAACATATCACCATCAACAACATCGATCGCTTACCATCAGGCAAGGACGAGGTCAAGAGCAGTCCCATTTAAAAAAGTTGATTTGGGATCAAAGGTACTCTCTCCCATCGTGGCTGCTAGGTCAATCATTATCTTGGTCACCCGCATACATAATTATATTTCAAAAATATGATGTGTTATTTACCTACCAAAAACGATGTGTGATTAAGTACCAGCCGCACGTGTCGCTCAATCAGTTTAAGCTACGATCGCCTGCCGCGGTTGATCCGTGGATGGGTGACCATCTTTACATACCAAGACCCCTCCATGCCTCAGAAAGTTCGGGTCTTCAGAAGCCCGAAATTCTGTCAATCTGCCTTACCAAGGGGTATCGCATTATCCAGTACCTGAGTTGTGGAGCTCAGATAGGTAGTCACTTCATGTTTAACTGAAGCTGACCAAAACTTGGGAAAAGGCTCGGCAGATGATTACCTACCAACTCATCATTTCCGGCGAAAGACCCTAGGCCTCTTCCAAACGGGGAGGTCATTGCCATAATCGCCACGCTTGGCAGGCGGGTTAGCGATCGCAGTATGGTGGTAAAATGCATACAGAACGCTGCTGCCTATTCTCTGGTTTTTAAGCCCCGTTAGTCGCCTTCTACGACACCCACGGGAAGAAATAGGATGGTGCTATATGGTGCTATTCTTTTACGTCCGGCACGACACGGAACTCGAGGTTAGGTATTGTTAAGTAAATAAAATTAATTGGAATTGGTGACTATTTGCCCAATTAAATTAAGGTAACTTACCGAGTTTTCTTTTTTTCAATTTCTGTTATTACATAAACTCGGTACCTACTTACAGTTTTCTGACATAATTCTTTGTAATTAGGAACACCGAATGATTGATTTGTTAGAAAACCTTCGATTTTCTCTTCAGGGTCATTTTAGTCATAAAAATAGGGACTTTTATGACGGTCACAGGTGTCGACAAATAGGTGTACATTGATTAATTTATTCAGTTACCGAAAACATCTGTAGTACATTTTGGATTTACCGACACTTCTTGGAATATGCTAAAAACCTAACAACCTCATTATAATGGGAACATCGTGTGTCTGAAGTGTCTGACATTTCTATGACGTAGCAGTGACGTATGTACCTAGTTATAATACAAGCACTGAAAAAGAAACCCAGCAACTTAAAAAGTAATGAAAAACAAAATAAATAAAACTCTGTATAACGCGTTTTATTATCTGCATGTTTATTTTTTGTTTGTAAGCATGTTTGTAACCGACTCCTTTGGACTTGATTTTGACCCACTTCAGACGGTCATAATCGAGTATCTATGACAATTCACTATTTAAAAAAAATGAAAAATCAAGCTTCTGTAGTTAGCAGAACTAAAAAATGAAAACAAATAAAAAAAACGTGTGGCACTCGGAGACTGCCGCGGTAAAGCTATTGCATAAAGATGGAAAAAGAGATGCTACACCAATTCTAAGTAAGTTAGGAGGTGAAGGAAACAAAAATGATGAAATGTGGTTGGGCAATTTCGTTTTTAAAACATTTATGCACATAAAGGCATTTTATATGTCTTACTTTCTTAGATTTTCTTCCTGAGATCTTTTTTGTTCTGCCTTTGTTTTTCATATCTCTTTCTAGCCACCTGATCTTGCCACGCCAACAGAGTCTGGAGGCGGCAGTACACACACATAGTGAGCCTAGAATGAACCCACTGTTGGGACACAGGACTCCTCTCTGTGAGAGGGAGTGGGCCGTAATCCACCACGCAGGCCCAGTGCGGTTTAGTAGTTATCACATGTCTTCGAAGTTTTAGTTCTACGACATGCCGGTTTCCTCACGACGTTTACTTTCACCGTTTTGAGAGCAGTAGTGATGAAAAAATTTACACAAAGCTATACTTACTTACGTGGAGTTTCTTGCCGGCTCTTCTCCATAGGAAACAACATTATGGAATTTGCATCTAGCTTCTGACGTTTCATAAGTGCCCATGCAGGTTTATATGAAATAAAAATATTTTGATTTTAGGAATGGCTATACAAACTCTATTTTCATGCGAATTACTTGCATATAAATAATACTATTTAAGTGTCGATGCCCGAAACGGGCGAATCAGCCAATAAGTCGGCCGTATTTGTTTCCATTTCAACTTGTTTTACGAAATTTAATTCCATTTGAGTTAAATTCAACGTCAATAATGATAGAAAAATATTACGCGATATTGTGGGTTATACCTAAGTACCTACTACCTACTGAGTTATATATAACACACTACGAGTAACACACTGAGTTATATATATCCCACCCTAATAGTGCCGCAGGTATATTATTTTCATAAATTATAACATTATAACTCATTAAATTAACACCATCAATAGTCTCGCTAACCAAGGTCTGAATTAATCTAAGTAATTAAAGTTAATCCTAAAAGGGTAGCAAATTTAATCCTTTACGTTTTCATTAGTTAACAATGAGACATAATGAAAGCATCAAGTTAATTCATAGAACAAAGCTACGTACATACAAACGAATACCACAATTACGTGGTACTTAACTGGTTTCTTGGAAATCATAATTGAAGTCACCAATTACGCAATTACTGAGTATTTCATTACAATGTTCTAAATCCACTGCTGGACATAGGCCTCCCTCAACCATCGCCATTTCGACCGGTTTCTGGTTTTGTGCTGCTCGCATCTCGGATTCCTGCGGCATTCGCCTGGTCATCGGCCCACCCTGTGGGAGGCCTTCCAACGCTAAATTGCTTCCCTATATAAATATTGGCAGGGCTTTCATAATAATATATTGACGACTGAACAACTGGTGACAGAAACCTATGGAGGTAATTGGTGGAAGCCTATGCCGTTGATAGGAAAACAGAGAAAGCTGTTGAAGCAGAAAAATAATTAAATAAAAAAAGAAGTCGGAAGTTCGGAAGTCGGTGACTTTGGATATGTATTTTAATTTTATAACACCGCCTTCTGAACTTAGTTATTAAGGTTAAACAAAGCAGGTTTATAATTTTTTACTTTTCAGTTTTTTCGGAGGTTATTTTTTTTTTGTTAAAAAGTTTTTGTTTTGTGGCTACAACCTACTAATTACTACATGGTTAATTTTTGATTACTGTTGTAATACACAACTCAGTATCAAAATATGTGAGTAAACAATAAATCATCCCCTGTTTTCCTACCCTTAGGGTTGGTTTTTTTTTTCGAAATTTATATAGGACCAATTTCGGGGTATACCCTTTACTATAAAAAAAAAGAATTATCGAAATCGGACTACTGTGAAAAAAGTTATGCGTGGTCATACATAAAAAGAAAATATACGCGTCGACTTGAGAACCTCCTCCGTTTTTTCGTCGGTTAATTAAATAATCTACAGACTAGACTAAACCAGACAAATACACGGTGACATTTTGGTCGTCTTACAACGACAGCCCACTTCATATATACAATGACTACAATACATTTAAATAAAAAAATAAAAAATATAATTCATTAAGACGCATGACGTAGTTTGAAACACCCTGATAAGGAGATGAAATGAATGATGGAATGTAACGGTATAGGCATCTTCTACCCTTTGATACGTAAACATTATTAACAGGGTGTTTCATAATTCTAAAGCGTTATTTATTATTACCTAAATTAATGGTACCAATTTTTAAATCGCGCCTAGTGGTATTTCATGTCGGATAAATTGAGTGGACCATCTTTGTAAGACAACTAAAATGTCACAGTGTAGAATAGTGACAGTGAAAAAAAAAAAACTATATTTGTAACCATATCTGAATAAAGGCTTATTGAAGGGCTTTGTGGCTTAGTAAAAATCGCACGGGTCTATTGACCTGCACCCTAATTTCGTATCTCACGACTAATCATAATCGGTTTCGGTTTGAAACAGATTGTTAAACAATTGCTTCAAATGTTCGAAAAACAATTCTGCTCAACAACGTAAATAACGCAATGAATTTTGTTGAACTGTCAAAATGAAACCGATTATGATTAATCGTGAGTTACGCAATTAGGGTACAGATGAAGCTACGCTTGCCGCGGTTAGTCCGAGGATAGGCGGCCATGTTTACATACTCCAGGCCTGCGACTGTACCTAAATATTACTTAACAGCCGGATGGGGTTTTCCATCAAATTATTAGCATCTATTTCGGAAGGATACTACAAAATGATGGTGAAATCCATTACGTGGCCACAAATCACACAGACACGAAAAGCTACTTTGTTTGATATTGAATTGGTTTTCAATACAAAAGTCTCCCATTTGGCCACAAGTTACCGTGGCCTACGTGGAAAACCTTAAATAGACTTCGAACCCAAGTAGGTCGCAGGAAGGACAGCCTCTACAAGTGGGGATTTATGGACGGCTCAGATCTCTGGTGTGTGTGCGGCATCTCTCCACAGACAATGGCTCACCTCCCATCTTGCACCGCATGCCCTATTACCTGCACACGTGAGGACCTATTGGCTGCATCAGCGAACTGTATTCGCGTTGCTGAATTTTGGGCCAAACAAACTTAAATAGCTGCACATAATATGTAAAAAAAAAACCTTTCATTTTTGCCATAGACACGCTAAGAAGAATACAAGATCCCAAAGTTTCAATAAAATCAGCCGGAAACTTGTCTACTATGCTAAATGTGTGTTAATGTTTTTGAACAATACAATATTATTTGTTGTGATTTTTGTGAATGCTTTTTGTTTACATAAACCATATGTCTGTCTTCAACATAAAAATGGCAAAATCTCTAAAACTGGCCATTATTTTTATTTGCATCCACATAGATCAGCTTTTTATAGGCTATATTGTGCCAAAATGTTTGTCAAATTGCATGATGTGCTAGGCTTGTGTCCTTTAAGATTTTAATTAAGTCTTGTAGAAGACAGATTTCTTCAGCGCCTCATTGATGCCCGTAAGGGGAACCTAGTTGCGGGCTCGAACTCAATGGTGGGCCTGGCTGAAAAGCACGCTGTCTCACCAGGCTTCGTGTCCAACAGAGGTAGTACCCGTAATGAGCAGTTAGACGCTAGTTTACACGCAAAACATTATTGCGTGAGATGCAGGATCAATTATAGTAAACTAGCTTTTGCCAGCGGCTCCGCCCGCGTGGATGTCGATTATCGCGGAAAAAAGTAGCCTATGTCGTTCTCCATATCCCAGGCTATATTTCTGCCAAATTTCATGGCGATCGGTTCAGCGGTTTAGGCCTGAAAGCGTAACAGACAGACAGATAGAGTTACTTTCGCATTTATAATATTAGTAGCGATAGTAGGGATCAGGCGCGTAAAAATAAAGAAAAGTCCTTCGGAAGATCGGGTTTTACATGAAAAAACAACTGAATAAATCAATGACCAATCAAGTTTATTGAATTTTTCGATAATTGAGCTTTGTCGGTACTGACTTAGTTTTGGAGATTTTATACTTCTTTTATTACTTAAGCACGCCCAAAGCTAGGTTAAATTAGCAAGAAAATGAATATTTGTTGGCTCCTAACTTTTTAATGGTTTTTAATTTTAGTGTTATGTTTCCGTACAGAGAATATTAATAATGAGACAAAACCATACCATGTTTAATTTTTGATGTACATTGTCGAACAGTGGAGTAATACACTACCGAAGTTTGTATAGGAAAAATGTGGACTAGATTCACCTTTAAGTCTTCACACAAATCGATCACAAAGTCTGCTGTTCAAAACAAGGCAATATACAATAACCCGTGTATCAACCACATATAGCGCATAGATACTATGCCAAACCATCCTTGGCCGGTATTGAATCCATGGAGTGCTAGCTCGGTTCCTCCACAATGCAATATCGGCGCGGCCAATAGCACCAATGTTATGTATGAGCATATATGGGGAATATTTAAATGTTCCCGAGATCTGGATCCGATTCTGTGTAGAACAAAGTGTGATTGACTTTTTAACCGGCTTCAAAAAGGAGGAGGTTCTCAAGTCATATGTATGTTTGTTAAGCGATATCTCCGTCAATTGTGGATTGATTTCGAAAATTCTTAATGGATAGGGCATACCCTATCCATTAAGAATTTTCGAAATCAATCCTTCAGGGGTGGTCCCATATAAATTTTGTTAACTTTGCTTCGATATTTTTTGTACTAACCTCGATAATACGTTTTTAATCCACTTTATGTACCTCGATGAAATCCCGCTGCTTACTGTCACTGTTATTTACAAGGCAAGTACGGATATGGTACCCATACGAATTGGTATGGGGTAGGTACAATAACTAAAAAGCGAAAAATAAAAACGTTTTCCAAAAAAAAAAAAAAACTTGCGAAAAAACACTACAATATGAAAAATAACATAGATTTCGGAAGTCGGTGACAAAATACTAAAATACATATCCAAACGCAGCTTTGTTATGTTTTTTCGGAACTCGATAATTGTTACTTTAGAAGTCTCTCAACAGCAGCTTCGAATTTGGGCTTGTACACGATTAATTGAAGACTTTCCCTTTATTATCTTGTCTTTGTTTCTCTTATTCTAATGGTGTACTTAATAAAGAATATTCGTTTTATTTTATACTCAATACTCAAATTTTATTTGCATTCCACAATGTGTACTTAGGTGGTAAATAATAAAAAATTGTGATCATTATGGACCCTGTCGGGCACAGCAAAAAATAGTAGGAGAGAGGAAGCCTTAAATTAAGTAGTTAAACTTACATCTAAACTAAGTCCAACTAAACCACTTTTTGAGTTCTTTATACCTACAAGCTATAATGTGTAGAAGAACTGTGATTTTATATAGAGGTATGAGGAACAGGGTGTAAAGTTCGCTCATCCTCTATTGAAAAGGAGGATCCTCCGACCAGACGGGTATTGTGTCTGGTCCGGGCAACTGCCCGACAGTTGGTGTCGGGATATTTTATCTATCTGAGTAGCGTGGTAAACTCTGATTGCGCGATGTAGAATTGCTCGGTTAGTTCGCCTGTGGCATTGTAGATGGCGCCACTTTTCTTTTTGTGTTTTCTTGATATTTGTCGTGAAGCATTTTTATTTGTAGTGCCGCTACATCACTCCCCCCCGGAGACCGGAGGTCGATAGTGAGCTTATAGAGGTATGAGGAACAGGGTGTAAAGTTCGCTCAGCCTCTATTGAAAAGGAGGATCCTCCGACCAGACGGGTATTGTGTCTGGTCCGGGCAACTGCCCGACAGTTGATGTCGGGATATTTTATCTATCTGAGTAGGGTGGTAAACTCTGATTGCGCGATGTAGAATTGCTCAGTTAGTTCGCCTGTGGCATTGTAGATGGCGCCACTTTTTCTTTTTGTGTTTCTTGATATTTGTCGTGAAGCATTTTTATTTGTAGTGCCGCTACATCACTCCCCCCCGGAGACCGGAGGTCGATAGTGGGCTGAGTCAGTGCATGTTATGATGCTTGCCAGTGCCAGTTGTGGTTCCAGTGAGTCGGAACCGCGCGTCGCATAGTTCGCGGTGAGTCGGAACTGTCTGCGACGATTCCCCAGTGAGTCGGGGTTGCGCTGCGTTATGCTCCAGTGAGTCGGATCTGGTACAGCGCTGGGTTGAGAGGTTGAGGCTGACTGCTGGCGTCGACCGGGAGATTGAGCTCTCGACCGGCCGAAAGTGCAGTGTGCTGGGCCATGGTTGCTGATGAGGCTGTGGGTGATGACCAGGCATGCGGTTCGCTGCATGCAGGTGGTCAGGATACCCGTTGAAGCCGTGGGTGCTGGCTGGCTGTGTGACTCGCCGCTCGAAAGCTTGAGGAAGTGATCTTGATGTTGATGATGACGTCACGCCGAAGTGTTGCACGAAGGCTGCGCTGACGTTCTTTCACGGGGTCACCAATTTAGGGGTATGAGGAACAGGGTGTAAAGTTCACTCATACATTTGCTGGTAACGGAGGATCCTCCGACCAGACGGGTATTGTGTCTGGTCCGGGCAACTGCCCGACAGTTGGTGTCGGGATATTTTATCTATCTGAGTAGCGTGGTAAACTCTGATTGCGCGATGTAGAATTGCTCGGTTAGTTCGCCTGTGGCATTGTAGATGGCGCCACTTTTCTTTTTGTGTTTTCTTGATATTTGTCGTGAAGCATTTTTATTTGTAGTGCCGCTACAAGATAATCATGAGCTGTTAATTCTGAATGTAAATGATAGATGATTTAAATTATTATTTTATTTTGTTAATTCTAATTTATTGATCTACCTATACATTTTATATTTTAGTCATCATCACCATCTGCCTAGCCTTCTCCCAACTATGTTGGGGTCAGCTTCCAGTCTAATCGGATGCAGCTGTGTACCAGTAATTTTACATGCAGTGACTGCCTATCGAACCTCCACAACCTAGTTACAGGGCCCTAATTTTGTACCGTATGATACTTGGCAACATACTTGTCGACGACCTTAAAGACGATGTTGACGTGGAAAGGGAGCGCCGGGCGTTGGCGGTCCGCGGGAACATGTTGGCGCGCAGATTTTTTCTTTGTACCGATCAGCACCCTAATTGCGTAACTCACGATTGATCATAATTGGTTTCGTCTTCACAGTTAAACAATATTCATTGCGTTATTTATGTTGTCGAACAGACACATTTTTCGAGCATATGAAGCAATGGTTTAACAGTCCGTTTCAAAACAATACAGATTATGATGAATCGTGAGTTACGCAATTAGGGTGCTGGTCATAAAGCTTACTGTTAAGGCCTGTACAAGGGAAGACTGTGGTCAACTGTTCACGGAGGACGCGAAATGCCTTGCGCGTTCAACATAACAATGTTTTCAGGATGATGTTGAAACTCCCTCGTTTCTGTAGTGCCTCGGGGATGTTTGCCCTGTCGCGTACTGATGGTTTCCATACTATCATCAGGAAAAAGGTGGCATCGCTTGTGGGGAGGATTCGGGGGGGTAGCAATAGCATCCTAAGAGTCGTGGCTGAGGACCCGACAGCTCCTGTACTGAGGCATCTCATGCGGAATCATTGTCCGCATGAAATGTCTCGCAAGTACCTACATGACTAACTAACTTTTCTGTTGGAATTAAATATGTTACTAATCCTAGTGTATAAGTTGTAGTATCTAAGGTTCCTATGTTGTCCCGAATGAAACAATTTTACTATAATGATTCCCCGCGGAACCTCACTACGTTCAAACTACGTCAAAATCGGGTTTTTTAGAAACGTAATGTTATATTCTGTGTGTTCTAAGACAATTTGTCCATATTACCAGATTTCGGGTGTGATTGACGTGGTTACGAGTAAGGAATCGTTAAGTGGTCATAGTGAATTCAGGCCCTGGATAATAAAATACACCTTGATAAGACTGGTAGACAGACTCTCGGGCTTCTGATGACCATTGTATTATATTTTACTATGTGAAATTGTATGTAGAATATTATAGAACCAGATAATCTTGACCAAATGTCATAAAGTGGGTGTCATCTCTGCCTACACCATCAGCATTTATACAGGCGCTGTAATGTTGAAAAATTTAAGGGAATATTTAAATGCTCGCCTCCCCATGTTTGCTATCATCGTTAAGTTTATGAGTAGGTCGTTATGGTTATTGGCTCCATGTTCCATATAAAAAATGTAATCAAAATTTTAAGAATTATGTGAATATAATTTAGGGCAATATCAGGGAATCGTTTTATCGCAGCCTGTTGGGTTTCATATTACAGCTTTTTGGGAGACAGGAACACGGCCCGGGCCAGTTGGAGATTATTTAAGCAGGATGGATCAAGCAGCTGGAAGAGAATTGTGAAACTGCGTGCGTTCGGAGGGGCCTACGTTACGTTTGAAGCATGCCACAAGTCACAGCGGCAGCGACGCGACTTACGACGGACGGAAAAAAAGCACGCGCGCGCGTATCGTTTGTCGCAAGTCGCATTGTTCGTGGTCGCAAATACCAGCTTTAGACGCCTTCGGCATTCACGATGATGATAATGATGATCAGGCTTCAAGCAACGTTTTAGCGCACCTTATTAATGAATACCAGAACATTTTGTTCATCGATTTTCAATTTCTGTAGGTAGGTACTTAGGTTCTATTACGTAGGCCATTTCAAACGGCTTGGTAACCTAAGTACCAACTAACTAAGAAACTACGATATCAGACTTGGAGTTTCAGGATAATCCTAGTTTAAAGGACATAATAGTTTAAATCACCAATTTGTGAACATTATTAGACACTAACTTAGATAAACTTCGAGGCTTTCTGTACCGGCTTTTCTCGCTTTCTACTTAATTAATTGATTTTAAGTATTTTTGTGTTAATGATGAATTGATTGAACTTTTAGACAATTGTAGGTACATCTATATCTCATCATCATCATTTCAGCTGAACGACGTCCACTGCTGGACATAGGCCTCCCCAAGCTCCGCCATTTCGACCGATTCTGTGCTTCCCGCATCCAACGCATTCCTACGGTCTTCACAAAGTCATCGGTCCACCATACGGGAGGCCTTCCAACTCTAAGTCTTCCGGTACGCAGAAGCGCATCTATATCTATACTCACATAATTATACTGTGTGGCAGGGACAAAGATGAACAACTTTCTACCATGAATTTAGTACCTACATGATTCTGAACCAGTTCTATGGCAATCCTGATTCTTTGATTTTTAGATTCCTACTATTTATCTAAAATGAAAAAATCAAAATTATTACTGATCTTCATTTCTATAACCCGCCATTATTACCGGCCAGATATAAAAGGCGTTCAGCAAGCAGGTTTTTATACTTACCAACGTATATAACAAAATATTGATATTCCCTATTCAAACATTGCTTGTTTTTCCGCCGTCCTGAAAACAACAATACCCTCCCTTTATTCCTATCGTTATTCCTCTGATTTGTATTCCCCTCCCACGCAGATTGGAAATTAAAAAGCCACCAGGTGCGATTCAGACTCGCACACGATGGGTTCCATACCACTGAACTATTTTTAACACTACATTTAAAAAAAACTACTGAAGTAAATAAAAACAAGTTTGTCCCCAAAAACCACGTTTCACGCTAAATAAAACTAAAATAACGTTTTTTATTTTAAATAAAACTAAAATTATGTTTTTTTTTTTACTTTTTTTTTGTTCTTCTTTTCAAAACAAGGTTCTTCTTTAGACATGGTTTGACCAGTCAAGCCTTAGCCGCACCCGAAACGGGTTCGAAACAATAGAAAACCAATTGTGTCTCATTAATGGTACTTGACAGGGCTTGTTTTTGAAATAAGAACCTAACAGAAAGCAAAATAAGTACCTTTTACAAAACTGACAACTTAATCCACTGTTAAGTTGTCATTTTTGTTTAAAACTTTACGATATTCGAACTAAAGTTGTAAATGCAATAACTGGGTCAGAGATTCAGGCTAGAACTTAAGTTAGATTGCGTTTTGTAAAACACTTCAAATTTTCACAGAGTTTAAAAGATACAGCCCTATGATGAACATTCTATGAGCGGGGCCTTAGTAATAGGGTCCCGTTGAGGGTGCCTTCGCATTTTACGCTTTTAGGGTTCCGTACCAAAAAATTATGGATACGGAACCCTAAAAACGTAAAATGTCCACTACTTTTCATCAGCATTGAAACCTTGTTTCTTTTCAATACATATTTTTATTGTGATTTAAATGTATAATGCGTGTAATCAAAATATTTTCTCAGTCATTTATTTTAGAAATATACAATCATTTATGTGGACCGGTTACTTATCAATGTTACATTAAGTACATTGTTTAGGAAGTGGTATTTTTCGAGCGCATTTAGAACGAAATTAAACTTTCTCGCATTAAATTCAAAATTGTCACTGTTACGCGAGCCTAAACTCAAGTTTGCTACAGGCTAAATTGAGCTTTGCGACCCTCCGTTCCAAAAGTTACAATCTCATTCTAATCACGCACAGTTTAATGCTGTTTTTCGTCTAGCAGTAGTTGAGGATGACGTCAGTAGTGCAGGGTTTGAGGCAGCACTCGTCCACCAGGCCGTCCCTCTTGTACCGGGACCAGTTGGCGGTCAAGGATCCGCGGCGTCCACTCCAGGGCCAGTCGATGTCGTTCGTCTTGTCTCCAGGCAAGAAGTCTGATGCTATGGAAAGTTGAATGTTAGTAAGTATTAAATTCAAGAAAAACTACAGTAAAATATATATATATATAGGGTGACTGGTAATTACCCAAGTAACAAAAGCTTCTATAACCAAGGCGTTTTGTCACCAAACAGTGATATAGAAGACCTATAATGGTAACCATTGTGACTGCTTGAACTATAAAAGTTTTAAACAGCGCGTTTTGGTTCTATAAGATTAAAGAGCATTTAAGTTCTATAATTTAGCTCTTAAAACGCTTACAAGACCATACAAAATAATCTTTAAAGTGTTGCACTGTAATAGATATGAAAAAAGCGATTATGGTACTATTTAGTACTATAGACGATCTTACTGACACTTTTATGTAACTATTTTGCACAAATAATGCGTCAAAATAACTTTTACAGTACTGGTATTGTAGCAGTATCGAAAACACAATTACAGCATCAATCTGCACTATAAAAGTAACTTGTACAACCATTAGGTAACCTTTTAGCTTCTTAAAAACTCCTTCAACATCGCTATGGGGCTAGTTCTGTAAAAATTATGAAAACTCTTCTGTAGTACTCAATTGTACCATAGCGACTCCTGGCGCAGTTTTTAAATAACTTAAATCCTAAATAGTTATAAATGAGTTTAAATGGCTGCTGTTTTCTGCCATGATAGCACATTAGCAGCACGGCTGGAGCCAATGTGTATTATAGCAGCCATAGTCGAGACAATTCCTTATTTTGTTAATTTAAATTTAATTAAAACACGAAAGTTATGAGGGCGCATTGTCAAATTTGAAATCAGCGTAATGATTTTATCGATGCAATAATTTTCGCAAGTGTAAGTTATGGCAGAGTTACGGTTCATGAATGTTTTGTAGTATGTCCATTCTATTAGGTACATGTTACGTTAAGCAACAATGGCAAATGACATAAAGCATAACTTGACATTTTTTTATTGGGGAACACTCACGACGAGACGATCACAACACGAATAAAATGGTGAACAAGTGTGATAAAAAAGATCACTGGAATCGTTTACGGTGCAAAATAGCACTATAAACATGTTTTGGTTACTTTTATAGTGCAAATTTGTGACATAAACTTTGCAGACAGCACTATTTTAGTACTAAAAAGCGTTTCTCGACACTTTTACTTTTCAATTATAGAGCTGATTTATCACCATGAGAGCCTTTATAAAATGTTTATAGAATAAATCAGTGATAAAACTAGGGCCTTTTTGGGGTTTTGTAAACGTTTACAACACCACTATAGTACTAATCATGAACACTAATTAGCACGTTCCAAAACGTTCTCAGGACTTTTATAGTACCAAATTTTGTTACTTGGGTGACCGTTATTTAAACACATGATTGTACTCATAATTAGGAACAACTTTTACTATGAGACCAAATAATAAATACCAAATAATCTTTTTACTAGACCATACAAGCATAACTCTAAAACTAGTTTTTACTAACACTAGGTGTCCCCAAAATAGAAACGAAATAAAATCTCACAGTTGGATTTTCAACTCTTAGCGCTGAGCTGATTGTTGAAAATCGAATAGTGTGCTTTTATTCTGCAAATCACACTTCAATTAAACTTATAGCATGGAGTCTTTTTAACAACTTTGCAATCAGCAAGTAGAAGGATAACGCTCCCATACAAGCAAGCGATTCCTCCAAAACCCAGTGGTGACGAAATATAAGACATTTAAGGTAAAACATTTTGGTATGACGTTTTGATGTTTAAATACAGTAAGCTTAATTGTACATGTTCATGATGGTCCAGTGGTTAAGAACTCACTTACTTCTCATGCAAGAGGAAGTGGGATCAAAGAAGAGAATTATTGCGTTTTGACAGAAACTCAAACAATATGATCCTTTGTGCGAGACTGACGTCCCTATTAGGATACACTATGTATCACCACCACGCTCTCACCCCTTATGTATCGAAAGAGATACCGCAGCCCCTGGCACACAGGCTACTGAGGGAACACGGGTGGGTTTTAGCCAGTAAAAGTCTGACACGCCCTCCTGCTCCACCCAGAGCGGGAGAAGTTATTTGATGATTTCCCACCCCAAAAAAAAAAGCCTGTTCTAAATGGCTCCATAGTTGATATACCACAGTTAGTGCAGCGCTGGGTCTCCATGAGAAATAGGGCAAAATAAGTTTTCCAAAATGCACGTAGGCAAGGTAAATTGAAATGAGAGTCCATGCAAGCTGGGTTCGGCTAGGAAACAACAGATATCCAGAAAAAAAGCCAAAGGTCAAACACCACAAGAAACCACAAGTAAAGCTTCAAAATGCGAGCCAGAAGAACCTTCACACGAATGACTTAAATTGTCACGTCATAAGACATGTCTTCGTCATCATCATCATCATCATCTCAGCCAGAAGACTTCCATTGCTGGACATAGCCCCAATCATTGCCATAATCGCCACGCTTGTCAGGCGGGTTGGCGATCGCAGTATGGTGGTAAAATGCATAGAGAACGCTACTGCCCATTCCCTAGTAAGTCCCTTAGTCGCCTTCTACGATACCCACGGGAAGAAATGGGATGGTGCTATTCTTTTATGTCCGGCACCACACGGCACAGACGCCTTCTTTTTAACCGACTTCAAAAAGAACAAGGTTATCAATTCGACATGTTTATATTTTTTTACCGACGAAAAAACGGAGGAGGTTACTCAATTCGACGCGTATTTTTTTTTTATTTTTTTTTTATGTATGACCACGCGTAACTTTTTCCAGAGTAGTCCGATTTTGATAATACTTTTTTTTAATGTATGTTCGGGCATAACTCCGTCGTATATACACGGATTTGGAAAAATATTTTTTGTCCGAAAGGGGTTTATTCGAAATGGTCCCATTAAAATTTCATATAGATCTGATGATGCGTGTCGGAGACAGACAACGGAACTCTTCAAAAAATTACAGCAAATCAACCGCGAATGCTGCTATCGCATAAATTATGCATTGTTTTGACCCCAAGGATGATGAAATTTCGAATTGGTGTGGGGTAGGTAACTAAAAAGTGAAAAATAAAAACTAAAAAAAAAAAATTACAATCGACTTCCAAAAAAATCAACTGTTTCATAGAAAAGTGCAATACCTACGCGGTCAACATGTATGGAACAGCTGATTTTTTTTTGTATATCCGGCTAAAAATTTCTGCGCTAGTAGGTCTAGAATAATATGCTGAATTCATGGTTACAATTTGCGCACTGGATAAAAACTTTTCCTGTATACGAGTAGTTATTGCTTCGTTTATACCTGTCTTAACTAAAGAAGATAGTGCTTCCATTACTTGGAAGAACCAATCATTCTATTGATTTTTAATTATAGAGATAAATAAAATGTGTATTTTTAACTTTCAATTCCGTTATCACTAAGCCTGCTTAAAAATATTTATTTTTCTAACTCTATTATCTAAATTACAAATAAAAACATGTCGTTTCGAAGAATACGTATGTACTATTTATCATTTATTTCAATTAGTAACTCACGGACGGAGAACAAAATAATACAAACAAACATATTCTGATAAACTTTCCTGCATAGATGTGCGGAGAAATTAAAGCCATAATGGAAATTCAAATATTATACGTTTTTTTTAAATAAAGTCTGCCCGTGCTGGGTCATATTTTATCCATCTCATTTTCACAAGATAAATGCAAGTTTATTGCACATTGCAGAAGTAAATTATCTAATTTTCACAATATAAATGCAAGTCTATTGCACATTGCAGAAGTTTTGCACGTATTGTACTAGTGTACCACACTTTACTGATTGCATTTATTTGAGTTAGCAAATTACAAAACATAATCAGCCAATAATGTTTTCACTGCTGCGACAGGGACACCTTTTTTCGAAAGGGACTTGTCTGTAATCCACCACACGAGCCCAGTACGGGATAAAATATGTCACATGTCTTCGAATTCTTGGTTCTAAAACGTCAGCTGGTTCCACAAATTATTGTTCATTTAATTTCAAGTAGCTCATCTTTACAAAGAAAGAACTTTCAGTTTCCGTGACTATGAATATTCTTACTCTTTGATTTTATGCATCTAGTTGAATAAACATGGCCTACCAAAAATTACAAAGTACAATGCCTGTGTTTTGCATGGCCGCTAGACTTTTTGACACTAAAATTAGTACCTCTTTGGTAACAAATCTGCCTAGCGGGATTGTGAATTTTAAAGCTGCAGTGGCGAAGAAAACTTGAGGGACGCATTTTTGAAATTGCATGAAAATAAATCATATATAGTATTATGTTGAGAAAAGTGCCAGTAGGCTTAGCATAATGCCTTCTATGAAGAATACTACTGTAGAATAGAAATCGCTTGTCTACATTACTCGGTCAGAAACTGTCAACTTTCTATAAGGAAACGTCATTTTTATCTACTCTTCCGACAACAAAACGCTTGACTACGGTTCTCGTTCTAATCCTGCTGCAGGAACCATGATGAAAGATTCATCGACTGGTGTTTAAAGGCTCCTACGCACTATGCCAGCGGCCACCCCCGGGCATGCCGCCAAACCGCCCGCGCCGGTTGCATTTTCGGCTGGTATTTGAGCCAGTGGGCTTGCTGCACAAACGAGCCGCCGGTTTATCCGCCGAACTTTTTCGTTTAATTGGGCTTACGAAGCTGTGCGTGTTGCTTCTTATTGAAAATGTTTATGATTAATAACAAGAAATACACAGTGCACACCACTAGCGTTCTAAGCATTCACAACGAAAGTGATGCTCTGCGGCTATATACCAGAAATTGCGGCAAGTGCCGGCGGCATACCCGCACGGCAAAATCCCATCTGCTGTGCCGCCGGCATAGTGTGGAGGAGCCATAATCCTCTTGACATAAAACCGATTAAGAATGTATACAAACTTGTCATAGTCCTCGATCTCTTGTTCACATATTCAGCCCCATAGCAGAGAAGCACTCGGGCGTTGGCCAACTGCCTGCCACAGAGGATCACGGGCGTCTGGTCTGCTGCTACGTACGCCAGGGCGAGGAGACAGGACAGGATGAGCAGCTTCATGGTTCAAGTTTCTACAGGAGAGCAAAACATATTGCAACAACGAATTAAAAGGGAGGACGAACATTGCTGGGTTTTAATGAGAAAGCTATGACTGGTTTTCCTTGTGTATTGCTATCGTAAAACAGAGGTGAACTACTTTAATGCCACGCGGAAACTTGCGTCATTAGACCACGAGTTAGTCGTATAAAGTGATTTTTCCGACAGTATCGTATCATGGAGCGATGCTAAAACGTGAACAATGTGTATTCCTCCACTAGTGCGGGAAAAGCATGCGTCGACGTCTTTGGGCGAAACGATCCAAAGTCAGCTCAATTGTGTATGTAAAAACCTAGCTTCATTGAACAAATTTCCATTAAAGCTTGCACTTTAGATGTTTCTAAATTCCTCACACAGGTCCCTGTGTGTATTGATTGAAAGCCTACCTTTTATCAACTAAATCGGCGTGGTACCGCAACACATGACGCGGGATAGAGCTTTTAGCTCTGCAACATCGCCGTCGGCCACCACTAATTGAGTCTCAATTACCCGTTAAGCCCTTTGTTTTCAGCTATTTATTCCTGAAAGACTGGAATTAAATTCACCTGTGCACTCATGTCATTAATTACTTTAACTGCGAAAACTTTTTAAAGGAAATTCAACTTAAGGCTTGCATTTCTGTAAATAATAGGAGGTGAATATGCTGCGCACTGGCTTCCCGGGGGTAACTATATCAACAGGTTATTATTTTTGTCACATTAGTTATGGTTTTAATACTCAAACATACATTATAAATGTGAAAGTTTGTATGTTGGGATGTTTGTTTCTCTATCACGCAAAAACAGCTGAACAGATTTGGATAAAATTTGGCTCAGAGATAGTTTATAACCTGGATCAACACATAGAATTATTTTAATACCAGTATCACGTTCTCGTAGGATAATTACTGAACACCAAACGGGCGAAGCCGCTGGCAAAACCTTGTTTAAAATGAATGAAATAAAAACAGATAATCACTATAGATTATCTGTTTTTATTCCAATATTATAAACAGGAAAAATTTGATTGTTTGTTTGCATTGAATAGGCTCCGAAACTACTGAACAGATTAGAAAAATAATTTCACTGTTGGGAAGCTACACTATTCCCGAGTGACATAGGCTACATTTTATACCCGTATTCCCACGGGAACGGGAAATACGCGGGTAATCTAAACTATATCTACTATCTATACTAATAATAAAGAGGAACGATTTGATTGTTTGTTTGTTTGCATTGAATATGCTCCGAAACTACTGAACCGATTTGAAAAATCCTTTCACTGTTGGGAAGCTACACTATCCCCGGGTGACATAGACTATATTTTATCCCACGGGAACGGCAACTACGCGGGTGAAACTGCAGAGCGCTGCTAGGCCCTACTTCCCTACTAATATTGTTAATGCGAAAGTAACTCTGTCTGCCTGTCGGTCTGTCTGTCCCGCTTTCACGCCTAAACCGCTGAACCGATCGTCATGAAATTTGGCAGAGAAATAGCCTGGGATATGGAGAAGGACATAGGCTACTTTTTTACGCGATAACCGACATCCATGCGGGTGGAGCCGCGGGCAAAAGCTAGTACTTAATAAATACTGTAGTATGTCACTTCTTCATTTGATTTTCATTAATTTCATTTCATTAATTTATTTCATTCATAAAACAATTTACATTGTGTTGAACATATATACACATTACACAATGGAAAGTCAATTAAACTGCATGCTGCCTCTTAGACACTTAAATACAGTTTCTTCGGTCTGAACAGCTTGAAACATAAATGCAGAGTACGTGATATTCCATCCTAATTAATTCATAAAACGTTATGAAATTCCAAAACGCTATAGTATCCATCTGTTACATTAAAAGGGGTTTATTTATAAACGTTGATTAAAGTTAAGAGATGATTAAACGTCAAAATGGATGGTTAAACCGCTGCTAATCATTAGTTAACTTTAAGCAATGCTTGGTTATGCTTTTAGTTGTATAGTTATTTATTAAGTAATTTAATTTAATATCTAGTGTGAATAGAAAGTTGTAGTGAGTAAAAATATTCTTACCGATTAAGATGTAAGTTGCTGTTTAAAGGAAAGTTTACGGGTGTATGTAAATTCAAAGAAAATTCGTCTTATATACTCAAAACACGCAAGTCATGCCGAGGTTACTTTGGATAAGCGAGCGGAAGATCTGTAGTTAACGCTTGTTTACATTAAGATTATAACATTTACGAGATGGGTATTTTTTCTCTACAAAAAAAAAGGGTTTGGACTAATTGATGATTGGCGATGGTTATACTATTATTAGATACATGAAAGGAAAAGGCTCTCTTTCCTATTAAATAAACGCATTAAGTACCTACTGTTACAGGCTGCGGTAGAGGAGGAGTGCCGGTGCTTCTGAGCAGCGCTCTTCCCTTCCGTGGCCTGGACGGGGCCGCCACCGTTTGATGGCGGACGCGGTGGGGCCGCAGGGGAAGAGGAGTGTCGGTATAGCGTCAGCCGCTCTCCCTATCCTCTGCGGCCGAAAAGTGGTGGACGGGACGGCGCGTTGTGTTCCTCACGCGCGCCGTCAAAGATGTCAGCAACCACTGGTGGGGTCCGCAAGGGCCGATGCCTGCCAGGGGTGCGGGTTTGTTCGAAAGAGATACCACGGCCCCTGGCATACGGGCTACTGAGGGAACACGGGTGGGTTTTAGTCAGTAAAAGTCTGACACGCCCTCCTGCTCTACTCAGCAGGAGAAGTCATTTGATGATTTCCCACCCCAAAAAAAAAAAAAAAAAAAAAAAGTACCTACTTACATTTTATCCGTAAACGAATAAGTCTTCATCTTCTTTCTACTTATTTAAAGTCTTGCACTCAAAAACCTATGTTATGGACGCAGAATCGCTTTCAAATTACAACCATCGACGGAAAATATTGTAGATCTTGCTGGATGCTGCAGTATTCCCATCGTATGCTTGACATCTGTCCGTCATTCCTGGTTTCTAAAATGAAAATCAACATAAAAGTAAGCTAACATACTATCAAGTGTTAGTAAAATGGTTGACTGAATGATCATACGTAAGAATTATATTGCATTTAATTTTGACACGGTATTAATTTCCGTCACAGAAACCGGGAGATAAAAGCCAATATGAGATTTCGTATCCCTTTTCCATATTCACAATATCCACACCTTTATTCTCATCCAAATGTTTACTTGCCGTTCAACCTGAAAGCTTTTTACCTGAATGAATTTTGATCTTAATTTCATATGTCATTAATGAATTCATTCTCCTTGGATTTCGTAAATACGTAAACCTTGTTACGTCACTCATTTCAACGTGTTATTTCGGCTTATTTGCTTTCAGACGAAGCGTGATATTAATAGATGGAATATTGTTGCATTCCTTTTTTAAATTAATCCTGTTGTTCGTAGAACAATGGATGTTGCGCTGTTTTTTTTTTTTTTTGTTTTTTTTTTCTACACAAATTCTGTCACTGCAAACGAGATGAGTTTGTTTATTTTAATTTTTTGTTAGTATTGACTTTTTGTTATCAGACTATTTTATTATTCTTTTAAAAAGTCACTGGGTCGTATTTTGTGTAAATGTTCATTTTTATTGGCAAGTAAGATATTCGATCACCTATCAATAAGTATATCATAATTCATGAAATGGGTTTCCATACGTAAGTTTGTACAGTTAATTAATTAAATAAGTATGTATTTTAAACTCAAAACGAAATAAAATTACCTGTAATTAAAAACAAATATAATATATATATACTACTATACTTACGTACAATCAAAAATATGACAACGTTTTTAATACCAGACCTATTTCAATTAAATATAAGGAAATGTTCCGTGTGGTGCCGGACGTAAAAGAATATGGCACTACCCCATTTCTTCCGGTGGGTGTCGTAAAAGGCGACTACGGGACTTACTAGAGAATGGGCAGCAGCGTTCTCTATTTATTTGACCACCATACTGCGATCGCCAACCCGTCTGCCAAGCGTGGCGATTATGGCAAATCCCCCCCCTTTTGGGGGAGGCCTATGTCCAGCAGTGGACGCCTTCGGCTGATATGATGGTGATAAGGAAATATCTGATGGGATAGACACCTAGTTGCTTATTGCTCAATAGAGCTAACACACATTATACATTAGGTCAGGCTATCAAGAAAATAAACACAGCAATAATTACCAACTATATACGAAAAAGGATAAAATAAATGATACTTCAGAATCAGCAAAAAAGCAGGAAAACGCTCTATTTGTATTCTAGAGTAGTCCCACATAAATAACGAGTAAATTAATTTCCTTCGGACCGCAACTGGCACACAAAAACGCTGACCGAAGACTGCATAAAGCCAATAAGAAATATGTTTACCTTTAAAGAAACTTAATAGGTCACCAATTTTCTGTTAGGTATAGTCTACCTCGTAATTGAGTTAAGGTTAAATGTCACTTCATTATTATCAGCCCACAGCAGAAAATACACAATCATTAAGGACATTTTGTACAAGAGTGTCACATTATAGGGCAAACTGGTGACTCTTAAACTAGACCAAAAGCCTGTGTTAGGAGTCAGAGTTCCTCCAGGTATATACTAGCATACGACTGGTATAACAAGACATGCAAATACTTATAGATACAACATTATAAATTAAACAAACAATACCTTAATTTAAATACAGTATTTAGTAATATTAAGAGACAATTGCAATAAGATTCTCGGTTTCATCATACGTTAACGATTGCAACCAATTTGTAAGTTTGGTGTTCATGTTTAGTCAGGGGGTAAATAGGGATAAGTTTATGTACTTATTATATTATAATACATCAACTAATTATAATCTAAACTAAGCTAGTTAATTGCATCTTGAGTGTCGGCAACTACCTATAGCTGCTACCAGCCATCCTGCGAAGATCGTCGCTCCATTCAAGAACACGTCTACCCTAATGATCATTAGGTTCTACAGCCACCACAGACGGCCCATTGCCCCTTTACTTCAGGTTGCTCATTCTGTGAGCAATGTCGACAACTTTGGTTCTCTATTGATTTCGATCCTTCGATTCAGAGAGACCCTAAGCAAAACCCGTTCAATACCCAGTCCGTTATTGTACCTCTGATAACAGCGACGCAACAGCAACCTTATTGTAACGAGAACAAAGATCACTTTGATTTTGTCAGTGACGAAAAATCAGAGATAAAAACTTTTTTCAAAAAATAACAACCGACTTCCAAAAAAACACTACAAAGTGCAAAATAACTGAAGTCGGTTGTAATTTTTTGAAAAAAGTTTTTATTTTTCACTTTTTAGTTACTAATTCAAAATTTCATCATCCTTGGCGTCAAAACAATGCATATTTATGCGATAGCAACATTCGCGGTTGATTTGCTGTAATTTTTTGAAGAGTTCCGTTGTCTGTCTCCGAAACGCATCATCAGACCTAAATGAAATTTCAATGGGACCATTTCGGAGTAAACCCTTTTCGAATAAAAAAAGAATTTTGCAAATCCGTCCATATACGACGGAGTTATGCCCGAACATACATAAAAAATATATATATATAAACATGTCGAATTGATAACCTCCTTCTTTTTGAAGTCGGTTAAAAATAAGTGTGAAAGTATTCCAATGTCACTAACCGTCTATTCTATTCTATTTTTACTATGGCTAGCACGACTGTGCTTCATTCTACCAATGTCTAAATTGTATGGGAAAAGCATGTGTGCGTTGGTATAAAAAAGTAAATTAAAAGTAAAAATCTTAATAATGGACTCAAAGAATAAATAAATTACTTAAATAATATTATTTTTAAAACATTAGATATACTACATCCACACAGATGAGGATAGTACCTAAGTCATTTTTATTTTTACTTTAGTGTAACGGATGAAATCATCAGCAGCGCCACAGGTACTCCAGGAGAGGAATAAGGTAAAAGGGAGAGGAAATTAATCGGAACGGGGTCCTAAATTGAGTAAGACGGTTATACAAATCTAGCGGTGGGACTTTGTTAGAATTGTGGCACCATCTACAACGCCACATGGGAACTACGCATCAAACGTCACACAAATCCTACATCGCGCAAGCAGATCTTAGCGCGCTACTGGTATATATACAACATCCCAACATCAAACGCCGGGCAGTTGCCCACCAGACACAACACCCGTCTACTGGTCGGAGGATCCTCCCTTTTCCATAGAGTATAAGTGAACTTTACACCCTGTTCCCTTCCTCTATAGAGTGTTCAAAAAATATGTGATCAAGGGTGCAACCCGAGCTCGAACACGGATTTTGTGTAAAAAGATTGGAGTGCAACAATAACCTAAGCGGATTGTACACTTAACAGATATGACAGTTTTGGATACTTTTTTGTAACTGTAGAACCGGTTGCGCTGCCTAGAAAAACTGCCTCTTTTCTTTCTAGATAAAATATATTCCGCTGCTCCTACCAGAAACACTGCAGATTCAGGTTTGGAAGGGGCAATAATTTGTAAGCCTGATGAGTGTTGTATGTGAGATCTGACGCTAAAGTCGGTCACCCATCCACGGACAAACCGCGGCAAGCGAAGCATAACGTAATCGATCGACCCGCCCGGCTGGTATGACTAAGCCCCTCCAAAATTGAACCTCATGTCAGATTCATTTTGACAATTTGTTTTGCTGAACAAATAGCTCGCAGTTTAAAACTTAAATTTTCATATATGTACTATAATGCAGTTGTACTCTCAAGGGAAGGTTGATAAATTACCTGACACTACCGACAAATTGAATAGGGACTTGAGAGCCATAAAAACCTGGGCTAATAGATTTTGTATAGCTGTAAACCCTACGAAATGTCAGGCGATCATCATAGGCAGTCCTCATAGTATTAGCAAGGTGGGTGGTACAATATTTCCACCAGTACTCTTCAATGGTACGATCGTTCCTTTTAGCACTGACGTGAAGGACCTAGGTTTGCATATTGATAGTTCCCTGAAATGGCATGCTCAAGTCACTAGGGTAAACCAGAAGATTACTGGAGCGCTGCAGCTCTGTACCGATTGAAAAATTTACTACCATCGAGTACGAAGACAGTGCTTGTGCAGTCCTTAATTTTCCCCATGATCGACTATGGTGATGTGTGCTACTATGATCTCCTCGATAAACTTGACCGTCTTCTCGATAACGGCATTCGATTCGTTTTCGATCTGCGTAAATATGATCATATTGTCTCTGCGCATCGGTCCCTTTTTAAGTGGTTGCCAAGCGCAGAGAACAAAGGGCACTGACGACTTTGTTCTCATTTCTTCATTCTCCCTCTTCCCCTATGAATCGAGCTCACCACTTTCACACTTCAGTACATTTGCGCAAACCACAATAGAAATCGCATAATCGTCTTCTTCAATGTCCCATTCACCGCACAGACTTCATTCAGTCTTCTTTCTTCGTCCAGTCTATCTCTCTGTGGAATGCGCTCTTCCAAGAAATCAACGTGGCAACCAACCGGCCTTCAAAGTTAAAAAAGTGCGCAAAAAGTTGGTCATCTTTTGTAATATTAAAATAACAGATTTAACTAAATGTAGGTATATGAAAGTATATACGGAAGGTAAGTAGACACTTTTAACAAAAAAAAACATTTTTTTTTTTTTCTACGTCTGTTTTGCCGTCTAATTTCCGAAACGGCTGGGTCGATTTTGACGGCACTTAGGGCGGATAGATGATGTTTTAAGGAGTAACATAGGCAACTTTTTCTACCGGTAGTACGTGGGAACCATAGCAACTAGTATAAAATAAATGCCAAAACATAATATCTTAGCAAATTGATGTTAGCTTTCAATCTACATACGGTCATCTAACTTACGCAATTGAACTAGACTAATCCGAAACTAGAATCCGGTCCAATAGCCCAAGATTACACGATATTGAACAGGACAGCAAGCTTGGATAAACAGCTTATCGTGATGTCAGAAGATACATCTCTGTTCTAAGAATTTCTACATTTTGAGGTAAGTTTGTATCAAAAATTGTAGTCTAATCAGCGTCAATCAATTTGCAATCTGGATACTTTTGAAAGAAACTGCTAATTCATTGCTACGAAAAAATTGTCCGCTCAACAATGTAAATGACGCAATGAATTTTGTGTGAACTGTCAAAAAATGTTTGCCATTGCTACCCCCACAGGAACTAACGAGCAACTTTAAACTTAAAAAGAAACCAAGTATGAACTATTAGCTTCTCCTGTCTTCTTTGTCCGCGTAAAATTTCTTGACATCAAATTTATCCTATAACATCCCATCGGGGGCCCACGATAAACTTTAGTTTTCTCTTAGCGTTCTCTCTGTCATTTATTGCTTTAAAAGAATTTAAAAAAAAACTAACTGTGAGATTCAGAGATTACCCCCTACATACAGACCTATAAACAAACAAATACCTCTTTATAATATTATGGCACACAGGCAACTGAGGGAACGCGGGTGGATTTTAGTCAGTAAAAGTCTTGACACGCCCTCCTGCTCTCTACCCAGAGCGGGAGAAGTCATTTGATGATATCCCAGCCTCCAAAAAAAAAAAAATTGTACCTAGGTATAGATGAGAGAAAAGTCTTTTCATTTTACATACAATTTAAAATACGGTCGATATTGAAAACCTCTTAAAGAAACTTATAAGCCAGAAGCTAACGGTGCCGTCATTACTATGTGATTTAAGATAGTGGGTGACTAGCTCAACTTTTCCGAGTACCTGCACCTAATATGACAATAAATCTAAAGTGTCCACAATCAGGGACATTAGCATTTTTCAAAAGTTCCGCTTATATACGGGACCGCTTGCCACCGCAGCGCTCAGTTGTTGAACTATCTGAAATATTTTACGCTCTTAGGAAGACATATTGTGATAGTTTAAGACTTATCCAATTTAATTAAAATAACTGGAAATGTTAATTGAACGGAATATACTTTTTAGAGTATCAATATTTTGGTGCAGGTAATTCATTTTGTTTGTTAGGTGGACGTAAAAATATCGCAGCGGGTTTTTTATCGCGCACTGGATTTTCAACCAATAATTGAGAATCCAACAGAGCGCGTAAAAAACACAATGTTGTTTTTTTTTTAAACGCTGCCCCACACTAGGAATCTCTCCTGTATAGTGGGTGCGTTTACAAACATTTAAACTCACATGTACACAAACAGCCAGACCCGGAACAACTACTTGTAGGTCATACAAATATTTGTTCCGTGCGGGAATCGAACCCGCAACACGCAGCGCAGCAGTCCACTGCGCCAACCATGCCGTCAGTTAGTTTGATTTTCAGCTCTCATCGCTAAACAGTGCGTTTCAAATCCAGTGCGCGTAAAAAAATCGCCGCGGGAAAAACACGTGCGAACCCCGGTTTAGGTTCACTTAAGGTGGGTCTTGTCGATATTCTTTTTCATACAAATTTCTGGACTCCACTGTTCGAAAATGTACATCAAAAATTAAACATGGTATAATTTTGTCTCATTATTTATATTGTCTGTACGGAAACGGAATACTAAAATAAAAAGCTATTAAAAAGTTATGAGCCAACAAAGATTAGTTTTTCTTGATAGTTTAACTTAACTTTGGGCATGTTCAAGTAATAAAAGAAGTGAGAAATATTCAAAACTAAGTCGGTAACGACAAAGCTCAAATATCGAAAAGTTCAATAAGCTTTATTGGTTATTAATTTATGCAGTGGTTTTTTCATAAAACCCGATCTTCCGAAGGACTTTTCTTAATTTTTTACGCACCTGTTTTACTATAACTGATCCTGCATCTCACTGAATAATATTGTGCGTGTAGACTAGCGTCTAACTGATCATCACGGGTACTACGTCTGTCGGACACGAAGCCTGGTGGGAGAGCGTGCTTTTTAGCCAGGCCCACCAGTGAGTTCGAGCCCGGGACTAGATTCCCCTTTAACACAATTAGCTAAACACCACATGGCAAACCGCATGGCGAAAAACATCAAATAACCCAGATCATGTAGAACCTCCAATTATCATGAAAAGATGTATTATACAGGAAGCATTATGCGTGGGCCATGAAACTATATAGCTTAGGGCACGCGTCATAAATGGCTATTTCCACTTAAATAAATATCAACTTTACTGTAGTGTAAATAAAGGGGGGGGGGGAGGTTGTTGGCTAAATAATAACAGCTGCACGGACCGATCGATCAGGGTTAAGCTCAGCTTGCCGCGGTAAGTCCGTGGATGGGTCTTCACATGTCAAGAATACTGGTATTCAACTGAATCCGGCTAGACTGGAAGCCTATCACATCATTGTTGGGAAAAGGCTAGGCTAGTTTATTATGCCAAGACTCGTCTAATGTATGAAAGCATCTTTTGTACTGCTTCATGCATCTGTAATAATATTCCGGGGCCTATCAGAATAATTACGGAAATGTTTTTTTTTTTTTTAATAATCTCCATGATTTACTATTAAACAAGTGCTACTACTCAATAAAGGGCCTCCTATCAGACTAATCACTACTCCAAAATAGTCTCCCTCAATCATGATGCGTTCAGTGGCCCACTGATGATGTACCTACCTCAATTCGTTCCATTATTTTATGTGAAATTTGAATTTAATTCCAATAGTAATTCTGTAATTAATTTCATATTTATGTAACTGTTGAATGCCCTAAGGGCGGGACGTAGCGGATCACAATTTACTATTTAAGACCTTTATTATGTACCTACCCCCAGATTACAAAACAAAGGCAGATAGACCGCGTGGAACACCAAGAGTGAGGCCAAAAAATCAAACATTAAAGCGTCGCATTTTATGTAACATACAATGCGACGCTTTAGTGTTTGTTTCTTTTTTGGTTTAGATTATAAAACAAAGGCAGATAGATCGCGCGGAATACCCAAGAGTCAAAAAAACAAATACTAAAGCCTCGCATTATATACAATGCGACGCTTTAGTAGGTATTTGGTTTTTTGGCTTCACTCTTGGTGTTCCGCGCGGTGTATCTGCCTTTGTTTTATAATCTGAGTACCTACCTATGATCAACAATAAACATATTGAATTGAATTATTTTCATCATCTGCCAGATGAGGCAGGTGATGAAAATAAAGTTGATTTTGTTTTTTGCTGTTCGACTTTGACTTTTAAAGCGCAGAGCAAAAACGTTCGTTTCGTGGCCCTCGGGTGAAACAAATCTACAATAAACTTCTAATAAGCTACATTAAAACCCGCACAAACAGACTTTATTCCAATTCACAGTTAAATTACTTATGAGTGTACACTTAAACATGATTTATAAATAATAATACTCTTCTATGAATTGACTAGTTTGCTGAAATCAATCAAATATGTCCGGGTTTTCTTGCAGGAGCCTTGCGTCGTCGGGACAATACATGATGATGTCAGCAACTGTGCAGGGATGGAGGCAGCATTCCGTGGCTACTTGTCTTCGCACACGTCGCCAGTGACCCTCGTCAACTAATCGTCTCCTACTGGTTTCCTTCTGTAAGTCTCCTGGCGCCATTTTCTCTGGAAGGAAGAAATTTAAGGTATAATAATCAGGTCTTTACGAATTACACCATAATTGCGTCACACTATCAATTAAAATTTCGAAGGATATTGCTATTCCATTGCTTCATGTGTTCTAAAAAGTTGTCAGCTCAGCAATGTAAATAACGCAATGAATGTTGCTGAGCTGTCAGTATTAAAGTTTTACTGTTAGTAAAAAAATTCTACTGTTAGCGTGTTACGCAATTACCCCTCTGATCTTCTTTTTTTATATCCTATTTTAATGTCCTGAACATATAATTTATTTTTGTCCGTTAAATGTATTTTGCCAATGTAATACCATTTACCTTTTGCGTAATATTGCGTTATCATTATTCTTTATATTATTATTTTTAATTATTTTATGTTATTATTATTAAAAGTTTTATTAAGTACACTTGACGACACTTTTGTAAAATATGTTTTCAGGCAAAAGCTAACACCAATACTTATACGAATTTAATATTGGAAGATATTAATTCGGCTCCCATTTCTATTGAAGATCAAACAATTTATTACAAAACGGCAATATTCTGAGTGCCTACTGAATGAATAAAAGATATACTTAAACAGTTTCGCGAATTTTGTAATAAATGTTTCGGATGAACTCGCATGAATTACCTACATTAAATCGCATTCAATATATGAAACAAATAGAGTGAACAGTTTCTAGAAAACGAATAAGCCATTGCTGATATTAAATACTGGTATTCGACTGCATCCAGATAGTTGGGAAAAGGCTAGGTAGGTCATTATGCTGTTATTAATTATATGAAGTGAATGCATTGTTATATACTTATTTTAGGAATGAAAACTGAATGCCAAAAGGACCACAATCGTTTTTTAACATCAGTAACAACCCATAAATTAATAAAACGAATACTAATCCAAAGTATTAACGCCAGTATCGAAAGTATATATTTACCTATCATTGATGAAGTATCTCTCTTGACTATTTTATATGTATTATTACAAAAGTTAAATATAATAGTAGACAGCCATCCGCTGCAGCTTAATACTTCATCGTTTATACTGTAGACTTTATCAGCATAGACTAAATCTTCATTACTGTATAGTATCATTACTATATACATCTGAAACAAGGAAATAAAAACATTGGATTCACTTTAATTATTTGAAATCTTCATAACCAACATTGAACGGCTTTATTAATTTTAATGTATCTTTCTTGAGCTTTTGACACAGTAAACTCTAGGGTATAGCAGATCACAAAATTGACAGATAGTTAATTGTACTAATAGGCGAAACATGACCAAGTGTGTCTATAATAAATTACAAGTGACAGAAGAGAATAACAGTAAATTAAATATCAGAAAATCTGTTATTATTCCGGTTTCAAGTCAATTAAACTAATTTGGGGTTGCACAAGGAACCGTTATTGGTCCTTTGTGAAATTATTGCATATCATTGGGAGCTTACTAATAACAATACCAATATTTACGACTTGTATACATAATAACCGGATTATTTTCCATCTTGTCATAATAAATATTAATGTAACGATAGACTGTGTAATTAAAAAGTAATAACAATTTGCAGATAAGTATAAAAATAAACAAATAACTTATATTCAATAAGTTAATAGTAAGTCACAAGAAATGGGAATGGAAAAACACAGAGCTATAATTAATGAAGAACAAACAACATTCTTTAGAACAATACTTTGGAGTCATTGAACCTACTGTACCTAGACTAGAAGCCGCAAAAGTTTTTACAGTCGACACTGTGTTTCATAGATAATCTCAATACGTATTCTTAACACAGTAAATAAAATTACGATTTTTTGTCACAATGATTGAAGCTAAACCAATATTCATCCCAATTCCAATAAATTTACTTTTATTAAAATCCAAGCGTTCATTAACTCATTGTGTGTGTGAAATGTAATTAGCAATTTATTCGTTAATATTTAGCAAATTGACCGACAGTGAATAACGTTAATTATTAATTAATTATGGAACTAAATTGCTTGGAGTAATATAAGTTGATAAACAGCTAGGTATTTAACTTTTAGCGAGTGTAAAGACAGGTTTTATCAATGAGTATCAGTTTCTTTTTTAGCAATAACTACTATGAAAAAAAAAATAGTCTGGATTTGTTCAAATTATTTTTCGCCTATGCTAAATCAAATACATTTCCGAATAAATACGTTTATCTGTCACCTTTCTCTTAAACATATTACAGCTACAAAACATTAATTTACTTCGTTGAATTAATTAAATAAGAAAGATATTAAAATGGCCTTATTTAGGTAAATTAAACGAAAACTCTCTGAATCACAGAAAACACACAACAATAATACCAAAACTCCAAAATATCACAGTTCTACAAAAAACACTAATCCTCAAAAAAAAATTTTTTTTAAATAAGATTATAAATAAAAAAAGTAAAACATACTGAATATTTCAAGTTCATCCTCGATATATATAAATAATTCACAGGCACTGTTCACTGTTGTTTGTTCCCTCAAACAGATACCTGATGAATGAAGCTAATGATACACTGCAGCTCTAAAAATAACCCACGCTGGTCCATAGTACGGAATTACTTAAAACTTATTTACATCGATGAACACGTTTACAAAACATTGTCATGGCAATAAGATAAGAGGATTCTTCTAAACAACAAGTTATTTATTGAACTGTTACAAAGATACTAAAGGGTAATTTAGAATCGTAATGTTAATTGGCTCCCTTTTATTAATTACGTATCTACACCAGTTTTGTTAGCTCCTTTAATTTGGTCTTTGTTTTATTAATTTGATTGTTTTTGGAGCGGTTTGTTTGTTATGTTTTATAGGTAAGCTTTTCGTCGAAATATTTTTGCATTCACTGTATTACTCGTTTCACTATTGAGATTAAACTTCCTGATCCTTGCATTAACTTCGATAGTTTTATGGATTCATACTAAATAAATAGTAAAAAATATATAATTTACAAAACAGTATTAAAGATGTTTAATCCAATTCAACGTAAACCGTACTGCGAGTTTTAGCAGCTTCATTGATATTTATATCAAGAAGTGCAAAACGAACAATAACAAACATTATATTTTGAACGTTACCAATATTCGCATTGCTCTACATAATATTGTAGACAAATATGTCATTGACACCTACCAACTATATATAAATGTTTATGACGCAACAAAAACATATGGACCAGAAAAAGTTTTTGGTCCGTACGTCCAAAAAATAACATTATTGACGACTCTAAAATCTATAGCACTTTTATCATCTGCATAGCCTTTTTCGAAATATTTTGAGTTCAGCTTCTAGCCTAACCGGCTGCAGCTGAATACCAGTATTTTATATGCAGCTCCTGCCTATCTGACCTCCACAATCCAGTTACTGGGTAATACGATACCCCTTGATAAGACTAGTTGTCAGATTTCGGGCTTCTTACGACCCGTATCGACTGTCAAAAATCCATGAATGACAGCCGGAACTAACGGCATAACATGCTTTCCGAGGCATGGAGGGTTATTGGTATGTAAAGATGGTCACCCATCCACGGACCGATCCGTACGCTCTTATAACTTAGCAGCTCCTCTTTAACACATTATCTAAGTCCATATTTCGTGTACATAGCAACAGGGATGTTATCAGACAGATGCTGACCGGAAGTGGTACACTTACTGACTAAAAATAACGACTGGGGTCACAGGTCATTGTTTACTCACAACTCTGCGGGTATCTATAATTGTGTTTATATTGTTTGTAATGTCCCACATACCGACAAGGATACCGCTTCACTTGTGTAGACACTTGATTTGTTTGTATTATTATTTTGTTCCGTGTGGTGTCGGACGTAAAAGAGTAGTACCATTCCATTTCTTCCCGTGGGTGTCATAGAAGGCAACAAAGGGACTATCATCATCTGCCACTAGAGAATGGGCAGCAGCGTTCTCTATGCATTTTACCACCACACTGCGATCGCCAACATGTCTGCCAAGCGTGGCGATTATGGCAAAACCCCCCTTCTGGGGGTGGCGTGCGTGCAGCAGTGGACGTCTTTCGGCTGAAATTATGATGTTGTTTTTTTGGAGGAATTTATTTGATTGTGTCTTCTCGTCCCCTATCCCTCGATGTTTGAAGACTGAAGTCTTCAACCAGGGCGTCCTGTCCGTTATGGTTACGGTGCCGAAACGTGAATACTGACAGTTGGGCTGGGCCACAAATTCGAGGTCGCTCAACGGGCTATGCTCGAAATTTCTTTGAAGGATAGATATATCATAAATATGTAAATCAGAAATGAAATTATCCAGAAAAGAATCGCAATTCCCAACATAGCTTGCAGAATAAGCAAGCTTAAGGTGACACTTGTCCACATTTTTTCCATACAAACTTCGGGAGGGTTTTACTCCACTGTTTGACTATGTACATCAAAAATTAAACATGGTATGGTTTTGTCTCATTATTAATATTGTCGGTACGGAAACAGAATACTAAAATAAAAAGCCATTAAAAAGTTATGAGCCAACAAAGATTCGTTTTTCTACTGCTAATTTAACCTAACTTTGGCCGTGTTTAAGTAATAGAAGAAGTGTAAAATCTCCAAAACCAAGTCGGTACCGACAAAGTTCAACTATCGATAAGTTCAATAAACTTTATTGGTCATTGATTTATGCCGTGGTTTTTTCATAAAACACGATCTTCCGAAGGATTTTTCTTAATTTTTTCGCGAATGTTTTGCTATAAATGCTCCTGCATCTCACTCAATAACGTTGTGCGTGTAGACTAGCGTCTAACTGCTCATCACTGATACTATCTCTGTCGGATACGAAGCCTGGTGAGACAGCGTGATTTTTAGCCAGGCCCACCAGTGAGTTCGAGCCCGCGAAAAGTGTCTCCTTAAGTGGCAGTGGGCTGGCCCCTTTTGCCGAAGGACCGGTGGCCGGTGAAGCAGACGAGTCCTGGAGTGAAGACCGCGTATCAGCAAGTGAAGCTTCCCCCAGCTAGATGGACATACCACTTAAAGAATGTTCCTGGGACAGACTGGAAATGAAATTTGGAAACGGTAGGACAAATTCGAAGCGAGACAATTTAACGTAATAAACCTATGAATATTTTAACTTAATCTACAGCAGGTTTAAAAACACACGACAACCTGCGTCAAACTAAGAAAAAGATATCGAAAAATAACATACTCAATTATTATTAGCACTTCGGTACCTAAAAATAAAGTGAGAGGAACAAACAGACAACAGGCGATATTTGTTGTTCATTAGTAAATTGACTAACCTTAATTTGTTGTTGTTGTGGAGTCGTTGATAAGGAGTGAGACATCCCCAGCAAGCGGCGCCTGATAACAACTCGACATAAACAAGTCGATCGCCAACAGGCCAGCGTATGCGCCGCCTCGGTAGCAAGATAATAGATAAATTAAGGATCGATTGACACACATCTTGGTACAAATTATTATTCACATCGCAACCCGATCTGCCGTGACCCTAATATGATAAAGCTCTGTTGATTCGTTTGCGAAACATCCATGTTTTTAAACGATTCTAAACTCAAACTCAAAGCATTTACTTCGATCAAAGACTCTATATATATTTTGTATTGAATCTCTTTGACGTCGATTAAATCATTTACAGACACTTTTGAACTGTCACGAATTTGGTCAATTAGTCAAAAAGTTGAAGGTGGTTGAATGATTCAAAATATTTTGGTTGTACTGCTGCGGTTAGAACAGTCCATTGCAGGTCTTATAAGCGACGCCTTCTGCAACATCAGAAGCAATGTAGACGCGTTGCCTTACCAGCGACAATGGTGATATTTTTCACACGCACCGAATACCTTTCCAATTGGTATACGGCAACGCTTCTAAAGTGGTGAGGGTCACCGAGGACTAAGGACATCCGCAATACCAAAAGCATCGCAAATGCGTTACCGCCCCAGAGACGAAGCTGGAATGTCGGATGTGTCTTTAGATAAGTAAATCGGCACACGGAAGAAATATGTTTACTAAATAGTGGTATTTCCCCTGAGTGGCGCAGTTCTTCAATATAAACTTTATTGTTTTAGTACAGAAGCCAGCACATCAAGCTATCCCAAACTGTCAAATTTAGCGAATCGGGTTTGTTAGTTTCGTAGCGAAAGTAGTTTAGATTACGGGTAGAATCAACCCCTTGACATTTGCTGGATACCAGTATTTGACATGGGACGACTGCATAGCTGACCTCCATAAACCAGTTACTGGGGCTTACTTAGCCACACGCCTCTCAAGCCATTACTCACACCTGATATTCAGTTTTAGAGGAGACAAACCATAAAATAGGGTATTTTCCGATTTCATAAAAACTATTTTAATTTGAAGATTGGGACGATTTATTTAACAGAAAAATAAAAATAAATTTATTAATACACATTTTGTCACTTAAAAACTATTAAAATCTGATTATTTTTCGTTGTTTTGAATTTACCGCCAAAACGCTCCGTACGATGACTTTTTATCACGTGACATGTGACGTCAACTTTGAAATATAAAATACTTAGTTTGGCGCCGTTTTAGAAGTATTTTTGTACAGAGGCACCGCACACCAGTAATATCACTTTATATCCATTAAAAATCTTGTTAATTATAAATTCGACATTCACTTATTTACTTACTAACTACTTTAGTTTACACAAAGTTGACGTCACGTGATAAAAAGTCATCGTGAGAAGCGTTTTGGCGGTAAATTCAAAACAACTAAAAACAAATTTGGTTAAAATCGTTTTTAATTGAGAAAATGGATAGAAATCAATTTATTTTTATTTTTCTGTTAAATATCTCGTTCCAATCTTCAAATTAAAATAGTTTTTGAAAAATTGGAAAATACCCTATTCCCATCAAGTTACAACATCGTCTGTAAGACAGATTGTCTGGTAGTTACTGGTTATTATTTTGATAAAATAATAAATAAAATACTGTAGTAATTGTGTCACCGATAAGGAATAGATATTGAATTGTACTTTGTGAATCTTATATATAATAAAAATAAAAGTCCTGACTGACTGACTGACTCATCAACGCCCAGCCCAAACCCTTGGACCTAGAAAGCTGAAATTTTACATAGTGGTTCCCTTTATAGACCAGCACCCTAATTGCGTAACTCACGATTCATCATAATCTGTATCGTTTTGAAACGGATTGTTAAACCATTGCTTCATATGTTCGAAAAATGTGTCTGTTCGACAACATAAATAACGCAATGAATATTGTTTAACTGTGAAGACGAAACCAATTATGATCAATCGTAAGTTACGCAATTAGGGTGTTGGAATAAGAAAGGATTTATCGAAATTCAACCCCCAAGGGAGTTAAATAGGGGACGATAGTTCCGCGCAGGCGAAGCCGCTCGCAAAAGCTAGTAAATAGTACAAAAGAAATTAATCTAGCCACTTCACGATTGTAGACAAATTGTTTTGATCTTTTTGCTGTTTCTGGTCCGGGGAGTTTTAATTTATTCTGTCTGTGACTGTGGATTTTGCTTCTTTCGCCCTATTTATCATCAACAGTCTCTTAAGAATGAAATCTAACCATATTGTATTCCGATTTGCTTGAAATTGTTAAAAGCGTTGCAGGATTTCGTAAGTTAACGCCAGTTTTGTAATTAGGCTTACCTAATCACAAAACTGGCGAACTTATATCTCATCATCATCATCATTAGCCTATAATGTTCCCACTGCTGGGACACAGGCCTCCTCTCGGTGAGAGGGATTGGGCAGTAATCCACCACGAGGGCCCAGTGCGGGTTGGTGGATGTCACATGTCTTCGAATTTTTGGTTCTAGGACATGCCGTTTCCTCACGATGTTTTCCTTCACCGTTTTGAGAGCAGTGGTGATGAAATAATTTACACAAAGTAATGCGCCTGTCTGGGTTCGAACTCACGACCTACAACTCGTAAGTCACAGCCGTTACCATTTGGCTACCATTGCTCTCTTATATCTATAACTTATATATATACATCAGAGAATGATACAGACGCCAGCACATCAAGCTACCCCAATCTGTCAAATTTCTTTGATCGATTTTCAACTTAATCACGTAACCTTAAGGTTCATGTTCCATTGGTAAAATTTGACAGTTTGGGGTAGCTTGATGTGCTGGCGTCTGTATGATAGTCATTTAAAGAACTCTATTCTGTAGTTAGCCTATCGACCAGCACCCTAATTGCGTAACGCAGGATCAGAAACAGATTGCTAATCCATTGCTTCATATGTTCGAAAAATGTGTCTGCTCAGCAACGTAAATAACGCAATGAATATTGTTAAACTATCAAAATGTAACAGATTATGTTTGATCGTGTGTTACGCAATTAGGGTGCAGGTTACGCTACGCTTGCCGCGATTGTACATACCAAGACCCTCCGTACCTCAGAAAGCACGATGAGCCGTTGGTCCCGGCTGTCAATTGTGGATCTTTCGACAGTCGTCACGGGTCGTCAGAAGCCCGAAATCGTCCGAAAAAGTCTTACCAAGAGGTATCGTATTACCCAATAGCTGGATTGTGGAGGTCAGATAGGCAGTCGCTCAGTGTAAAATGATGGTATTCAGCGGTACCCGGTTAGTCTGGAAGCCGACCCCAAAATAATTGGGAAAAGACTAGGCAGATTGATTCCTCCCTGGCTGATTTTCATTCGGGGATTAGGATTGCATAAGTTAACGCCTAGCATTGTAATTAGGTAAGATTCGATTGATTAGAAAATAGTAAGATAGTTACTTTAGATATGTAGAGAACGAGACTATTAGAGAACTTTACCTATATACAAAATGAATAAAATAGTTTCCAAATCAATAAATTTATTTATCCGTGTGGTGTCGGACGTAAAAGAATAGCATCATCCCATTTCTTCGCGTGGGTGTCGTAGAAGGCGACTAAGGGACTTACTAGAGAATGAATAGAAAACATTTATTCGAATGTGCAGTAGCGTTCTCTATGCATTTTACCACCATACTGCGATCGCCAACCCGCCTGCCAAGCGTGGCGATTATGGCAAAACCCCCCTTTTGGGGGAGGCTTATGTCCAGTAGTGGACGTCTTTCGGCTGAAATGATGATGATGATGATGAAATCGATTTATCCACCTACTGTAACAGTAAAAGACTATTTCATATTCATAGAAAACATCACATTTTTAACATAAATCACATTTTTAACTTTGTACCTAGCTTTTTAACTTTACGAAATCTTGGCTCAGCGATCAGATTCTGTGTCATTATTATTAAGGCCAAAACACGTGTAACCAGAATTCGCCAAATATTTTCGTCCGCCTTGCCGTCGGTACCCAGTAGTTAGTAGTCAGTGATTAATGTGAGATGTCAAGAGATACTCTCGATTCGTCTTGGACGATTAACTTTAGCGTCTTCGAGTATTCGTGCTTCTTAAACTGATGTCACCGATCCTTTGAAAACGAATGGAGACTTTAAAACGTTGTTTGCGAAGATGTTAAAAATATCACAGCAGATTTTTCTTGCGAATTTTATTTTCAACTCTGTGTTACCTATACCGTATGTTGTGTGTTCTGTATGGTGCCGGACGTAAGAAAATAGCACCGTTTTTTAGTTGTTTTTTTTTTGGGTGGGAAATCATCAAATAACTTCTCCCTCTCTGGGTGGAGCAGGAGGGCGTGTCAGACTTTTACTGACTAAAACCCACCCGTGTTCCCGTGTTCCCTCAGTAGCCCGTATGCCAGGGGCTGCGGTATCTCTGTCGAACAAACCCGCACCCCTGGCAGGCATCGGCCCTTGCGGGCCCCGTCCCTTTGTGCTGACATCTCTTTGAGGCGCGCGTGAAACAAACACAACGCGCCGTTGACTTGGGCTTGGTCCTTACCGGCGACGGCGAGCTACCCATTACTCGCCGTCCGCAAGCTCATCCCTACGGTGGCCGGAAATCGGCCTGGGATTCCCGACGCCCAGGGCGTCTCCGTATCCTGCGGCGGGTAGGGTCGCGAGGGCGCATAGACTGCCTAAGAATAGCACCATCCCACTTCTTCCCGTGGGTGTCGTAGAAGGCGACTAAGATACTTACTAGGGAATGGGCAGCAGCGTTTTCTATGCATTTGACCACCATACTGCGATCGCCAACCCGCCTACCAAGCGTGGCGATTATGGGAAAACCGCCTTTTGGAGGAGGCCTATGTCTAATAGTGAACGTCTTTTGGCTGATATGATTTGTTAAACCGTGCATTTAGATTCCAACAGAATGCATCTCAGCGCGTCGATATAACACTCTACTCTACCGTACAATCGAAATCGCTTGTCAACATTTCTCGGTACAAAACTGTCAATTGTCTACACGGACACGTCATTTAGGATACGGAGACGTCCTGGGCGTCGGGAATCCCAGGCCGTTTTCCGGCTACCGTAGGCATGAGCTTACGTACGGCGAATAATGGGTAGCTCGCCGTCCGGTAAGGACCAAGTCCAAGTCGACGGCGCGTTGTGTTCCACGCGCGCCTCAAAGAGATGTCAGCACAAAATATTGGCCGAATGCCTGCCAGGGGTGCGGGTTTGTTCGAAAGAGATACCACAGCCCCTGGCATACGGGCTACCGAGGGAGCACGGGTGGGTTTTAGTCAGTAAAAGTCTGACACGCCCTCCTGCTCCACCCAGAGCGGGAGAAGTTATTTGATGAATTCTCACCAAAAAAAAAAAAAAAAACATCATTTTGTCTACTCTTCCGTCGACAAAACGCGTGTCTATGGTTCTCGTGCTAAGCCTGCTGTTCGATTTTCAACTCCCGGTGCTAAACATAGCGTTGAAACGAACTAATTTCTTTCACAGGTAGGTAAAGTGTTAACACGAATATTAATATTCGTCCATTACCGTTTTAATAGCAAAAACGCAAAGGCGAAAAGGTTACCTACAAACTTTCGACGTACGTTTAGGTATGTTACATACCTATAGTCGACCTTAAAATTGGTTTATTAAGTACTAGCAGCGCTCCGCGGTTTCACCCGCGTAGTTCCCGTTCCCGTGGGAATACTGGGATAAAATATAGCCTATGTCACTCGGGGGTAGTGTAGCTTCCCAACAGAAAGAATTTTTCAAATCGGTTCAGTAATTTCGGAGCCTATTCAATGCAAACAAACAAACAAAAAATCAAATATTTCCTCTTTAAAATAAGTATATACTTATATAGATGATAGTATAGACTAGGTTTTGCCCGCGGCTCCGCTCGCGTTGATATCAAGATCGATTATCGCGTACAAATGTAGCCTACTTATGTTCTTCTCCATATCCCAGGCTATTTCTCTGCCAAACTTCATGACGATCGGTTCAGCGGTTTAGGCGAGAAAGCGTAACAGACAGACAGAGATACTTTCGCATTTATAATATTAAGGGTAGATATCATTGGCTTGAGCATCACGTGCACTTCATTGAACAACAAGGTCTATTTGGTTATGTGGCTTAGAAACAAAAGCGATCAATACTCTTTGATTTGATACTCTTAAAATTGTATAATGTGCCCAAAAAATTAAAAAACTGTAACTGATCTGGGTCACTATTAAATGTGATCAACAATTTATTTATAAACTTCTACCTAAGTAGAGATAAAAATGCTCCATTGCTCGAAGTAGAATACCTAATGTTTTAATAAGATTAATGTGAAGCACGAAATGACAAGACGAGAATTAGGTACAGTAACGAGATTGGTACAATATTATGGCAACCGAAGTACCTCGATCTAGACAGTTTGCTACCTATCTTAGGTTTCAAGGTTCAATTTACACAGGTAAGTAAAGCTCTACCCAGCAGATGTTACATAAGTTCGTAATATTTCTACATTACCAAAAGTAGGTTGTGGTACCTACTTGTGATTCTGTATTTTTCTCATCTTTTATTTGGCTTTTATCACCCGGAATAACCGGCATAGATAGATACCCATGTGTATATATCTATGCCGGTTATTCAAAGGCATTTTAAAGCTCAACAAGACTTAAAACTTACCGCAATACGTTTAAAGAAAAATAAACAAAAAGTGACTAGCAGATGGGTAAGCTTGTGTTAGAAAAACTCCACTCTTCAATAACTTAAATAAGTATCTTTTAGTTGTTTTTTAAAAATGTAGGTAAAGGAAATAATAATATGAAAAGAGAAAATTAAATACAAGGTATGCGAGTGGACCCGAGTGAGGGGTGTGAATGTGGGTCGAATGAATCAGAGTGTATGCATGAGGTAAAGAACGGTAGGTGTGCACACAGTTTCGCAATAAATATGTCTTTATTTTCATTATCACACACATACCCAGTAAATGGGTTGTGGAAATCAGAAACGCAATTGCCCCATGTAAAAACACTAGTATTCAGCTACATCCGGATTGGAAGCCGACACCAACATTGTTAGGAAAAGGCTAGTCTGAAAATCTCTCAATTTACCTAGAATTATGTGAAAAAGACTCAAACTAATCTAAATCCGACCAAGTCTGACTTTCAGAAGTTGCCTCTAGATTTACGCTACTGTTTTTAAAGACCTTTCACATTCGACTTTGATTGACGACTTCAGCAAAATGAATAACAATACCTAAGTTCCATTCGGTCTGTTTCATTTGAATGAATTGTTTCGTTTTTCATTTTCGCCGGCGCCTCGCGACCGTGTCAGCGTTCTATTGTTCACCAGTCAGTCTATTTGGCTTTAAAAGAAAATGATTTTATTAAAGAACTAGGTATTGCCCGCTACTTTGTTCATGTTCATACTTCAACCCACGTTAACTTGGGACCTGAGGACACGGTGGAGGTCTGCCCGGCTTGGGCGGAGCACCACCGTGTCCTCGTGGAGGCGATCGGCGGCGGCGATCTCTCGTGTCCGGCCCTGGTCCTGGCCATGGTATGGAGCGAGAGTGAATGGGTAGCCCGTCACCTCCATCAGTGAAGCAATAATGCTCGCGAAGAGGGAGGCGGCGCACGTGAGGGAGAGGCAGTATATGCGCCCTCACGGCCCTAGCCCCCGCAGGAGACACCGTGGGCGTTGGGAATCCCAGGCTGATTCCCGCCCACCGTAGGCGTGGGCTTGCGGACGGCGAGTAATGGGTAGCTCGCTGTCCGGTAAGGACCAAGCCCAGGTCGACGGTGCGTCGTGTTCCACGCGCGCCTCAAAGAGATGTCAGCACAACAAATGATGGGGCCCGCATGGGCCGATGCCTGCCAGGGGTGCGGGTTGTTCGAAAGAGATACCGTGGCCCCTGGCACACAGGCTACTGAGGGACCACGGGTGGGTTTTAGTCAGTAAAAGTCTGACAAGCCCTCCTGCTCCACCCAGAGCGGGAGAAGTTATTTGATGATTTCCCACCCCAAAAAAAAAACCCTTTTAACTTCTACAAGAATAATTGGTTTCATATAAAGATTATCCGTCTTATTACAAAACGCGATCTAACTTTATGCTGTGCCAGTTTTTGCATTTCCGACTTTATTTCGATTTCATGTAGGTTCTTATTCAAAAATGACAACTTGGCACCGGACGAAGTTGTTAGTTTTGTAAAAATACCTGCATTTTTATACATATTTGGTTCCTAATTCAAAAACCGGCTTGGTGGTTTCAACCTGATCCAATTAAATACCTTGTTTTGTAATCATGGCATTTTAAATACAATATCTAAGATGTCTCAGTGGGTAGACCCACTGAGGCATCTTAGATATTGTTGCGTGAATGCGTGGAGTTAACATGACGTATATTGGAAAGATTTTAAAATTTTAAATACGCGTAAGAGGACATTGTTACGCGTCCATACATCGTTTTCCTAAGAACTAACAGAGACATGAATTAAGTTTCTGTGTCTAAATAATACATAAATTCGGTTGATACTAAATCAAAACCACGGACGCCTATGAGAATAGTAAAAAATCCAAAACACTTTCAGATTTTGAGCTTTTATTTAAGCCAATAGAAACATACGGTAAAAACTTTTATTACTAAAAATACATTTACTATAAACGTTTCTTTACATTCTATTAGGCACCTACCTAGTCAGAACTATTCTTTGTAAAGAGTAATATACCCTATTTCATGTTAACTTCGTAAAGTCCGTATATTCAATCGCTTTAAGCGCTGAAAGTTCTGGTTTTGTAAATAATATGGTGCACACTATACCTGCGCCCATTGATTTATATATATATCTCAATGCCTGCGCCACAAAGACTTGGCTGTATGAGCTTACTAGCTTTTCCCTATTCAAAATATCAAATTGAAACAAAAAATATTGGCCCCGGGGGACCGAAGAGAATTGCTTTTTCTTAATCCTTTCGTAATTGAAGAGTGTCCGTTCTATTGCAATAATTGTAACGTAAATTAAAAAATAAACAAGTAGGTAATTATGGTAAAGATTTCATAAGTGTTGATTCATAGGCCACTTTTTACATTTTCTTTTACAAAATTTTAAGACTTTATTCATTGGGTGATTGATATTGTGCCTGTCACAAAAGTGTTTTTTTTTTTTTTCGATTCAAAAATCTTTCGAATTTTATGTTTAAGTATGTCACACTTTCGTGCCTCTGGAGTCTCTCATATAAACTCGTATAAAATACGTGACATGTGAAAATATTTTAGCCTCTTCAAGTACCTAATTACCCTCCTTACGACGTCTGAACGAGGGGAGAATGAAGAGCCGTACGTAGGTACGTTTATGGTTATAAACCAAGCTAAAATGCTTACATTAAGTATTAATCTTCTATACAAAATATATAACATCGCAGAAGGTCGTAGAAGGTCCCAGATACAGTATAAACTATGGCCAGTAAGTATCCAATACCATTAAGTCTCTCAACAAGGCACTTTTTTCGAAATGAAACGCTACGCTCCAACGGGTGTTAGTGTCAACCAAACTTACAAAAGTTTATTATTGCATCGAGTTGTAAATATGAACAGTAAATTCATTATTACTTGCCCACACATGGCCGCCTTATTGAAATTTGAGTACTGAACCGATTGCTTTCAAAATCGATATTTGAATAGCCAGGCGTCGGTATAAGAAATTCCAAATTCGAATCTGTTTTGATTCGAATGTGTAGTCGAAAAAATGATGCCGCCTGAAGCATACTTAGATTTATGTAAACGCTTTTGCATGTTTGTGTCGAGCCGAAACTAGCAAATGGTCGGAATCATTCGTTCCTAGTTGAAATACTGTATGTTAATGTACTGTGTTGCAAATCGTTATCGTATGATCCAATTTACTGTCAACTGTTAACACCTCATAAATGGTTCGAAGTTCTTTAAGAGCCCACATTACCCAACACGTTGGGTGCTTAACAAAACAACACGCTTTAAAAAGTCGTTAAAAGAGAGTGATCGTCCCAAGAATGGATACTTATTACGATCTCGATGCGGTTTAAAAAAGTTTGTTTTACGTCCCAATCGTTTTCAACTTCGAACTTTTTAACTTTTAGATGGATTTCCTTGGTTACTGGGTTTTTGATATTCAGAGAGTATCTTTGGACATTTTGTATTATGGGGGTTTTTATAACGCTTTTATTATTTAAATAGTAATAAGTACTGTAAAAGTTGTTTTACAAAAGCGACCTTATGTTGTACAGGCAGACGATATAAATAAGTTTATTCACATTCGAACTGTTAAGTTGATTTAGAGAGAGAATAGAGATTTCTTGTATTCTATTTAAAAAGCATTCACAGTATATTGATATTCCGATAGAATGAATATGCGATACGTTGAACGCTCGATCAAACAAACATTCGATATTATGAACGTTCGATTTATAATGGTCGATCAATTGATATTCGATTATTTGGCATTCGATTTGGCATAGTACACCCGAAAAAACATTAGGCGAGAGTTCACGCTGACAATTCAAACGAAGAACATCGTCACTATCACTACATCTTTAAAAGAAAGTCCCCTGCAGCGACTGTCTGTCTGTCTGTTCGCGATAAACTCAAAAACTTCTGACCGGATTTTCATACGATTTTCACCAATAGACAGAGTGATTTATGAGGAAGGTTTTGTGTAAATTAGGTAACGCGGGCGAAGCTAGTTAAATATAAGATTCTTGGAAATATTTATTTTACTATTAGATCCCGATACGGGGTGATGTTAAAGCTCCTTTACTGTATATAGTACGTAGCTACAAGATTCAAAAATTACTTCGCGGAAAATAGATTTGCTTCTTACATATGTATTTTATAGAACAACACAGTACCTACCCTCCTTTGAAGCGTCGTTGCTGTTGGGTAAAAAGATTGAAGGTAGTGTAATGGAATAATATCAGACGTTCCTAGATACGTTCGTGTCTACTACCTTAAAAGAGGTAAACTCATTCGGGAATTACTATTTTTCTTAAGAACTTAGTCTGTTTTTTACCTAAATTTTTCTTAAAAGAAAATCTGGAGAACTTTTGCTTTAAAAAGGGTATCAAATTTAATAGGTACTAACACTGAATTTTTAAATCACGCTGGAATGATAACATATTTTTGCCATGACTACTTTTTGCAAGGAAAACTATTAATTTAAATGCCACTGTGTAGGTAGTACTGAAGACTAAGAATGGTTTTTGATAGGTCGTCATAGAATTCGATGTATCTGATACTACTGAACCTGCTACTAAAAAGACTGAAGTGTATAACAAGCTTCTTCAGACCGACGCAACGCGACACGTCGACAACAATTTCCAAGAAGTTTTCGTAAAAATTGTTCTAAAAAAGTCGCCTCGTGCCTGTTTGTGGGGTAACTTGACTTTTGTCTTTTGTTTTGTGTGTACTGTGTCTTGATTATTGAGCTCGGAACTGGTGGAGTCCGCAAGGGCCGATGCCTGCCAGGGGTGCAGGTTGTTCGAAAGAGATACCGTGGCCCCTGGTACACTCGAGAATCCCAGGCCAGTTCCCGGCCACCGTAAGCGCGAGCTTACGGATAGCGAGTAATGGGTAGCTGGCTGTCCGGTAAGGACTAAGCCCGGGTCGACGGCGCGTTGTGTTCCACGCGCTCCTTAAAGGGATGCCAGCACCAACTGGTGGGGTCCACAAGGGCTGATGCTGCCAGGGATTCGGGTTGTTGGAAAGAGATACCGTGGCCCCTGGCACACAGGCAACTAAGGGAACACGGGTGGGTTTAAGTCTCTGACACGCCCTCCTGCTCCACCCAGAGAGAGAAGTTATTTGATGATTGCCCACGCTAAAAAAAACTACTGAAGCTGGTACTAAAAAAAACTGAAGTGTATAACTCGAATTTAGTCTTTTGTTTTGTGTGAGTTGTGTCGATTAGTCTTGATTACTAAGCTAAATTCGGAACAATTAAAATAAATAGAATATAAACTCTTACGTATTTAATTAAATGCACCCACATACAATACAATATGTGCTGACTGCCTCGGTGGTCTAGTGGTCGCAAGCGCTACTACTGGTCAACTGGTCATGAAGTCCTGGGTTCGATTCAAAAGGCGGGCTGTGTTATTGGGTTTTTCCATTACTGAATTTCTCAGTAACAGTCCTAAGTCTGGATTTTGAGTAGATTTGTGGCCGGTTGATGGCAATAGGCTCGCCCCTTTTACTTGGGACATAAACAAAACTGGCCAAGTTTGGGTGTACTATACAACCCTTCGGGGATTACAGGCGTATTGTTATTTTATGAATTATTTTGTTTAGTTTTTCTGTTCCTGTCATTGTCGATATTGTACGGATATGTAGGTACAGCTGGCAATATTCGCAAATTAAAAAAAAAATGATATTTAGGTTATATAAGACTGAAAACTATGCAACCGCCAACTTTATCGACTGTACCTACACTAGAGAGATAGCCCTATGCGACAACTACCTTGTATTCGGGTTTTTTTTTTGACGGTGGGTATCCTTCAACTAACTTATCCCGCTCTGGGTTGAGCAGGAGGGTGTGTCAGACTTTCACTGGTTAAATTCCACCCGTGTTCCTTTAGTTGCCTGTGGGCCAGGAGCCACGGTATCTCTTTCGAACAACCCGCACCTCTAGCAGGCATCGGCCTTTGAGGACACCTCTTGTGGAACACAACGCGCCGTCGACTCGGGCTTGGTTCTTACCGGACAGCGAGCTACCCATTACTCACCATCCGCAAGCCCGCGCCTACGGTAGCCGGGAATCAGCCTGGGATTCCCGACGCCCAGAGCGTCTCCTGCGGCGACTAGGGCTGTGAGGGCGCATATACTCGTACCATAGCCTGGACCAGGACCGGACGCGAGAGATTGCCGCCGCCGATCGCCTCCATAAGGACACGGCGGTGCTCCGCCCAAGCCGGGCAGACCTCCACCGTATGCTCCACCGTATGCTCCACCGTGTCCTCAGGGACTTGTATTCTGTTCGATAACCTTTTTCTGACTGAATACTGATATAAATATTCACACCACCTTAACCGTACACTCACGTCATTCATTCATCCTTGTTATGCAGATTAAAATTCAGATTCATACGACATAATCACGTCACACATTTACATATTTAAATATCTCCAGCTTATTATATAAGCCGTCTAAGTCCCACCTCAAGTTAGTATTACTTAGCTGAACTTATGAAAACACAGTCTTGAACAAAAATTATAAATCTGCGAGGAAAATGTGCCTATATATTTGTATAAATAAAAAGAAATTAAGGCTATTGTGTTTGTGCGAATCGAATGCAGAAATAGAAGCCGATGTTCAGCTATTTTATTTTCTCGTGGCAAATGGAAAAGTGAAAAATTTTACGCCGGTTAAACAAAAAAAATCTGCTGTTTCATAGAAAAGTGCAATACCTACGCGGTTAAAATGTATGGAACAGCAGATTTTTTTTTTTTGTATAACTGGCGAAAAATTTCTGCGGTAGGGGGTCTAGAATGATATGCTGAATTCATGGTTACAGTTTGCGCACTGGATTAAAACTAATCACGTATTTGGATTATACCGAGAATTTTAAAGATAATGTATAAACGAGTCTTGTGTAAACATAAAAATAACGAATTGATTCGAAATTGTTTATTTTGTTTACAGGATATCTGAACCACTTTCACATGCCTGAGGAGAAATGGTGAAACAAACTTAGGGTCCAGACATTTTCTTGGTCAGATCATGTGAGGACCTTGTAGATCCGTGTTTGAGTGGAGAGTTGAGGAAAGAACCCCCAAATTTGAGTAGAGTAGGAATCGACGAACAATATCAGAGAAAGGACATTTGGGTAAGCCGCAAAAATTAAGTACTCAAAAAGAAAGACCAACATCATAACTAAATGACGAAGGCAAAAAATAAAATAAAAAGACCCTCCAATATTTAGCAATGTCAATGTGCATAAATAATTAAAATGTCAAGTTTCAGGGTTTTATCACAAAAAAAAAAAAGAAATGAAAAAGTGTTTATTCACAAAAAAGAGTTCGTATAAGTTACATTTACCTCCGCCAAACTGCATAGCAGTTTGTTGGCAGACGTAGCTAAAGCCTAGCAACGCGAGTAACTCAATCCCAAGCTACTAACACCAGGAAGAGCCATAAGCAACGTGTTAATTCTTTTTTATAAAAATAAGTGCGAATAGCAAGTTACCTCGGCGCTGAACTCTGTAGCCCACACGAACTAGCGAAGCGCCTTGTTTGTGGCCAAAGACTTTGGAACGATATCGTTAGATATTGGAAAAAAAAACTTTCTAGTAGAAAATCTGTGATATCCGGTTCAAAGGCTGCATGATCATCACATCACCTGATGTTTTATGGTTAAAGGTCCTTATTAAGTTAGGGTTAGCTGCCTCGTTGGTCTACTGGTCGTCAGCGCTCTGCTGAGCATTTGAGGTCCTCATCATTTTCCTGGTTGGGTAAACTGGAATCATCATCATCATTTCAGCCGAAAGACGTCCACTGCTGGACATAGACCTCCCCAATAAGGGAGGGATTTACAGGAGCCATAAACACTATAGTGATCGCAGTATGGTGGTAAAATGCATAAAGAACGCTGTTGCCCATTCTCTGATAAGTCCCTTAGTCGCCTTCTACGACGCCCATGAGAAGAAATGGGATGGTGCTATTCTATATACGTCTGACACCACACGAAGAACCTTTGAAGGATAAAATCCGGAACGAAATTATCCGGAAAAGAACCGGAGTTACCGACATAGCTTATAGAGTGAGCAAGCTGAAGTGGCAGTGGGCTGGCCATGTTTGTCGAAGGACCGATGGACGGTGGAGCAGACGAGTCCTGGAGTGGAGACCGCGTCTCGGCAAACGTAGTGTGGGACGCCCCCCAGCTAGATGGACCGACGACCTTAAAAAGGTGGCTGGGACAGACTGGATGCGGAAGGCGGAGGATAGAGTATTGTGGCGCAGCTTGGGAGAGGCCTATGTCCAGCAGTGGACTGCGATAGGCTGAGTTGATTGATTTGATTGACTACACGAATTTGGAATTTGACAGTAGCACTCTGGAGTCTTTATTTTACAATGATAGCAATAGGCTCGCCCCTATTACCTACATGGTCTTAAACATTACTGGCGAAATGTGTGTGTAGTATAGGTGTACATATTCTTAACCTGCAAGCTTAGCATGACCCTTTCTATTTCTAATCTAGAGTAGAATAAAAATCGCTTGTCTACATTTCTCGGTTCAAAACTGTCAACTGTTTACACGGAAACTTCACTTTTGTTAACTCTTCCGTCGATAAAATGCTTCTTACGGTTCTCGTGCTAAGCCTGCTGGTTAGGAACACGGTACAGGGCCTAGAGACAAAATACGTTTCTGTTAGCGTTCACGCCAAACGCTGCGCCAAAATGTATGGGAACGACATTACCTGCGGAAAGAATACGACGTAACTTTCCGCAGGTAATGTCATTCCCATACATTTTGGCGTAGCGTTTGGCGTGAACGGTAACAGGAATGTGTTTTGTCTAGGCGTGCAGGTCATGTAGCGACACATGTCAATACGGAAAAATAAACTAGAAGTGGCTTACGAGTAGCAGGTCGGATGTTCTAACCCGAAAGGCTCTTTACTTTTGTAAATTATTTCATCACCACTGCTCAAAACGCGCAAAGGAAAACATCGAACCAAAAATTCGAAATCATGTGGCATCTGCCAGCCTGCACTGGCCCCGCGTGGTGGATTATAGCCCACTGCTTCTCACAGAGAGGAGGACTGTGTCCCAGCAGGGCTTTTTATTAAAATAATATAAAAACCCGAATGGTACAGGTGAACTGTAGATGGCTATGATGACTGAGGCACCGAATTTACAATAGACTGAATAGCATTAAAAAGAAGCCCCAAATAGCCAGCATTAGCAATGGTATGGTAATCAAATTGACGTTGAGTTTTAAAACTTTTTGCTGTAAAAATGCAATAGAAATGTTACATTGTATCGCGTAATGAGCGGCCTATTCGCTTCCTCAATCTTTTATGGACAACCTTTAGGATATACATAATTAAACTCTTATAAGGCACCTATATAGCATTGAATCTACCTTCCTATTGATATTGGTAATGAATGATAATAAGGGTAAGTTTTACAGGTTTACTGGCATTATTGAATGTAAACCTACATGTCGCCGGTACCGCGATCGAAGCCCCTTTTTAAGAACATGGAGCTTTTACATACTATTACCGCAGGAAAAAATACCAGTTTCGAGAGTTTTATAATTCCCGTGAACCTTTAATATATTAGCGTCTAATTTATCATAGGTTCTCTGGGATTATAAAACCATCAGAATTCTGGAATTATAAAACTCTATAAAATCCGACAAATCACGAGACAAAGACAGGCTAAAATCCAGGAATTTAAACCAGAAAGCCGTAGGACCTGAGCACTTTCAATGTTTAAAGATTCTACTAAAGCCTGAGGGAGCAGCAAGTGGTGCCGTCTATTTTGTTACGAAGTTACTGGAAAGGTTGGATAACTGTGACATTGGCTGGTGACCATGACTCTAGCAGAGCGTCGCATCGATGGATGCAGGGCGCCTATCTTCTGATGACAGAGATCATGTCTCAGCCGCTGTCGTACAGCGACTACGACAAACTGCTATATTCCGGCACAATCCTGAAGATATTGAAGCTGCTGAATGTGATGACCACTTCTGGTAATGGCTATCCTGAGCCGTTAAACCTTTCTGTATGTCCGTGAGATCACAGTGGGCCTTGTCAAAATACCAGCGCTGCGACACTTTTTAAATGTCTCAGTATCATGCTGAGATATTTAAAAAGCCTTTTGGCCTTGTTGTTTTTATTTTACCTTTTATTTAAAACTTTAATTTTTTGTTAAGCATATTGTGTAGCTAGGCTCAACTCACACCAAAAGAGCGTCGAAGCGCAGCGAAGCGGAGCGCAGTTTCAGTGTCATATGAATTTTTACTTTATTTTCATAACTATAATACTTATTAACGCATGAGAAACTCGAACGAGTCGCGCGGATGCCCGCGGCGCCGCGGGAATTCCGGCGAATTCCATAAACGGAGCCTTCTTTACCGAGCGGGTCGCTGCCCTTCGCCGCTCTTTCGGTGTGAGTTGACCCTTAAGTTGGTGATATTCCTGTGCGAGTCTAATAAATACTTTTTCTTTCTGTCTTTCTATCTTTAAAGCTATATTCTATAACTAGCTTATGCCAACCGCTTCGCCCGCGCGGAGGTCGGAAATTATCCGATGGAACCGCACTATGGGGATAAAAATATCAGTCCGGGGCAGTGGTCCAACTGCTCTGTCCAACTAGTTGGACCATGGGTCTCTACTAGGGGCAGTTGTCCAACTTTAAAAATAGTTGGACCACAGCGCCTTTTGAGAGTTCCGTGGTCCAATTCATTTAAAAAATAACTTGCCAACTCTAAAAACCCATGTACCCTACTAATATTATAAATGTGAAAGTTTGTATGTTTAGATGTTTATTACTCAATCACGCAACAACGGTTGAACGGATATGGATGAAATTGGCACACAGATATATTATAACCTGTATTAATAGATGAGATACTTTATATTTCGATAGTACGTTCCTATGGGTTAATTTTCATCAAAATAAGCAAAATCAACCAAAATATGGCCACTGCTGGATCAGCCACTGGCCAAAACGATCATTCTTTAATATTTTTTTCTTCAATTAACAATGACTTACCTATTACAAACCCTATACACAATAAATTAATCGACAAAAACAAAAGAATCTCTTTGATTTCAATGATACAATTCCATTTGAGAAACAAAAAGATTTTTGGCAAGGAGTCAGAAAAATGTTATTTGCCGCTCTCGTCCCCTGTGTAATTTGAAATAAGCAAGACCTGCTGAAAGCGAGCTTAAGGTAAAAAAATCACTTTATATAAAAGGATCTGCCCTAACTTTCTTCGCTAACCCAGATATGATTATTGGATCATGATTATATGATTATCTGAATACCTTTTTGTCTTTTTGCGTAGATTAGGAATTTGTGTGGTCGTTTCCTTGACGAAAAGAATTTTTGGTACAAGCAGATTACTTAACCATTACGTACTAAATGATAATTTGGTTAGATATTATTCGATTCCCTACCTATTTTATATATTTACAACACATATTATAATTAACGCAAGACGTCATATACTCCAATTAAATAAAAATAAAAAAATAAAAATTTGGTACCATAAGATCCAGAGGTTACTAAAACTAAACCTTTGGATCTAGTTAAAAAAAAATATAAATCATTCAGTTACAAGCATTATACCTATATTGACCCGAACCTTTTTTTAAGATAATAGTTGTTATTATTAAGAAAATCGTGTTGATTTTTTAATAATAACAACTTTATTTTTTATTTAAATTGAGTATTATTATTGCCTTCAGATAAGATTGAATTTTCTTTGGCTCAATCGGCGGTAGGTATGGCAAAATACATCATTTTGAAAAAAATACCCATATTAAAAGTTACTGAAATTGATTCAGTATTCAAATAGGTACAGTCGCCAGCAGGTCAAGCTATCCCAAACTGTATTTTCCCAATTGAACATAAACATTATTCCTTTGTAATAAACTTGAAAAACTATCAAAGAAATTTGACAGATTGGGGTAGCTTGATGTGCTAGCCTCTGTACAAAAAAAAATCAGGTCTTCCGTTTATTCTATTACATCTTGTATACGTATTGGTACTAGACACTTTATGTAACAGAATATAATATAATCAAGGCATTTAGCCATTTAAATCTTACAGAGTATTTAATCGTAATCTTCGCGTAATCGATAACCTATATTTTTATCTCAGAGTAACATATTAGTTCGATTCCTAGTACCTATAGCTTAGAATGCTTAGATGTTCGAGGAAAAAAGTCGGTAGTACAGACGTACTACCGATTTTTTTTTTTTTGGGAATTTTGGGTTAGTATAGACATACTAACCCAAAATTCTCCTTAAAAAACATCATATTGACGAATGTAGAGATTAATCCAATATTTATCTATAATAGCCCGAAATTCGTCTTATGAAAACATGCTCCGACAGTCGGAATTGGCCACATAAATGCTAAAGACAATGAAAATATTATTAGAATCGCCCGAAAGGATAATAGGTAGTTATTCTACGGAGAAAATCTGTCACGATGCTACGCACATAGGTCCTCTCCAAACTGCTTGTTAACTTAACACATTATTATTTCTTTACCTAAAACATATTCCCCCTTATTACAAAACAAGGTTTTTCTTTAGGTATGGTTTAAACCATCGAGCCTGTTTTTGAAATAAGAACTTAGAACTGAAATAGAATTACAGCTCCTTTTACAAAACTGACAATTTAGCACTGGACTAACTTGTCAGTTTTGTAAAAGGAGCTGTATTTCGATTTCAGTTAGGTTCTAATTTAAAAAAACAGGCTCGAAGGTTTAAACCATACCTAAATAAAAACCTTGTTCTGTAATAAGGGGGATTTAGTTAAAACAAAGCCATCATGAGCAGTTATGGCCCAATGGTATAGGTCCCGACTTTCGTGTAGGATATGATCATGAGTTCGAACCTAGCAAGGCATTTTGTGTATATATTTGACTTCATCACTACTGCTCTCAAAAAGATAAAATCGTGAGGAAACCGGCTAGTCCAAATCCGCGTGGTGGATCGACGGATCGTGGATCGGATACGGTTCACTTCCTCCCACCGAAGAGGCCTGTGTCCCAGCAGTGGGAACATTTTAAACTGATAATGAAGGAAATAAAGAAAAATAGATTTATTTGTCACAGAAACACGTGCATACAAAAAGAGATCACCTTAAAAAAACATGATAAGAACACAGATATTGCATGCATTGCATTGTATTTAATGCATGTATGTGTATCGAATGTTCACCACACGTTATTTGAACTCTTTGAAAGTTATGTAGGTACGTAATACGTGACAGTCAGAACAAGTAAACGAAAATTACATAATGAGGCTAATTAGCAGCCAATCAAACCCCTATTTCAGTACAAGCGACGAGTACACAACTTGGTTCAGTAAGTATTCAGATTATCTTCCCAATGAGTTTATCATACATAAATACTCAAAGTTGAACTCGTGAATTCGTCGTAATTGACTCTGATTATGCAAACGAGATCTAATCCAGCTTTGTAAAGGCGTCGAAGTCAAATGGCATTGTATAAATGTCCATCTACGACTTCTACGAGATATTTTAGAGTTCGGCTCGATGAGAGAGGGTAGAAAAAAGATTAGATTTTCTCTCATTTGGAGGCGAACGTGACCCGCTTGGGTAAGTGATGAAGATATTGTTACAGTGAAAGAGGTTCAGAAGTGTAATGTTCGTTATCCCGGCACGTGTTTCCAACAATTTGCTCTATAGTATCTCTATGAAATTACTATGCAATAAGCAGTGCAGGGAACCCTTTTAATCATGGTACTGATTGCGCCGTTTTCGAGCATTGGTAGTCTTCAAGCAGTTTTTAACTGAATTGGAAACGTGTACAATATCAGTTGAAGTCATTGAAGTTAATATTAAAACAGTAGAACCAGTACTAACGGCCCCGACTTACGTTTCATAGGTCGTGAGATGGAACTCAGGCAGGCACATCATTTTGGGTGGTATATTTCATCACCACTGCTCTCAAAACGGTGAAGGAAAATATCGTGAGAAAACTGTTCCAAAAATGAACCAAAAATTCAACAAAGACATGTGACATCTAACAACGGCACTGTGCCCGCTTGGTGGATTCCTGCTACCTAACGCCAACCTCATCTAGTTTAAAAAATATGATTGACGTGTAAAATTGTTTGTACAAACCTAAGACCTACTTACAGAAGCCGATTTCCGGCCACCGCCGCGTAGGCATGGGCTTGCGGACGGCGAGTAATGGGTAGCTCGCTGTCCGGTAAGGACCAAGCCCAAGTCGACGGCGCGTTGTGTTCCACGCGCGCCTCAAAGAGATGTCAGCACAAAAAGTGATGGGACCTGCAAGGGTCGATGCCTGCCAGGGGTGCGGGTTTGTTCGAAAGAGACACCACAGCCCCTGGCTAAGGGCTACTGAAGGAACACGGGTGGGTTTTAGTCAGTAAAAGTCTGACACGCCCTCCTGCTCCACCCAGAGCGGATGAAGTTATTTGATGATTTCCCACCCAACAAAAAAAAAAAAAAAAGACCCACTTACAGAAACAAAAAAATATTTATCATTGGAAACATTATTGGCTGATTATGAAGATAAAACAATATCAGTAAAATGAGGGAAGCAGAAAAGATTATGTAAATATCACAAAACATTCTAGCATACTGATTCTGCGAGCTGAAACATGTAAAAAATATAAACCGAGTTTTGATGTAGTTTTTAACAAACGCTGTAACTAGAATTCTGTGAAAAAAACGTATTCTGCTACATAATGTGGACAGTGGTGGTGAACTATGTGTTTATACTTAATTGTATACAAACCTTGATTAGAGTTTTTGTTTCTGCATGCGGGGGCGAGCCTTCTTCCATTTTACTCTAAAATCTAACCGCCTGCGCTGCCTAGCAATCAACACGCTATTACACTTTATCTTTAAACTTTTGTTAATGAGGTCCTACTTAGAAATATGTTAAACTAGCTGTTGCCCGCGACGTCTACGATCCAGGATAAAAGTAGTCTATGACCTTAAACAGGTCGTGGTCTGCCGAATTTCATCCAAATTCGTTCAGCCGGTCAGCCGCCAACATTATAAATGTAAAAGTTAATATATTTGGTTGTTTGTTAAAGATCACGCAAAAACGACTGAATCGATATCATTTATGGGCGATATCATATAATCGATATCAAATAGGTAGGCACATTAAACTCAATAGAAAAATGGACATCCTTATTTTGACAAATGACAGAGGATTGAAAAAATGGCGTACTTTACAGACAGAAACGTAAAACTACTAATTATTGTTCAAAAAACTATCCCAATAGAAATATAATTTAAGTCTTTTTAAAAAAAAAAAAAATTTTTAGATTTCATACTGTTCAACTTTTTGAGACACGAGACATTTTTGAAGAGTACTGTCCATGGGCATTCTCCTTTGGCACACATATAGTTTACCAGCTTTTGCCAGCGGCTTTGCCCGCGCAGAACTTTCATCCCCTATTTAACTCCCAGGGGAGTTAGGGGTTGAATTTTGAAAAATCCTTGAACCTCTGTGCAAAATTTCAGCTTTCTAGGTCTAAGGGTTTGGGCTGGGCGTTGATGAGTCAGTCAGTCAGTCAGGACTTTTCTTTTTATTTATCTATATAGATAGATAACCTGCCTAGCCTAGAATTTAAATAAAGTTTACTTTTGAGGTCACTTTGATAAAGTTCAAATGTAATCAGGAAATAAACATTATGGACAAGTAAAAAGCATTACGAAAAAACGTCAAATTCACTTGCCTATACCAGGAGCTGAACATAGACATGACATAATCACCAATCCTCGTGAAGCATTTGTTTGTTTACGATCGTTCATAAAGGGTCTCAGAGGGAGGTCCTCTTAAATAATATTCAAACACCGCAACATAGCCGTTGATAAGTTATAGTGGCTTAGCCGAGGATTTGCATAAATTCAGGTGGCATCTGCAAGTACAATTTGGGTATGATCTCACGGCTCCAGAAACTTTGGACCCCGCTTTCCCCTCTCGAATTGATACCAACTTCGAACGCTAGTGGCTGTGATAGGAACAAACAATTATTTTCATCGTAACATTGTTTTATTTAATGTTATGAAATCATAAAGGACAAAGTTTGGGATTAAAACAAATTAATTAATTAATAGATCACCTTCTATTTCCTTACTTATAAATTTTTTTTATGTCACTATACAGGATAAAAAAAAATTACCAGTGCACAAACTGTAACCATGAATTCAGCATATAATTCTAGAAATTTTTCGTCGGTATAAATCAGCTGTTCCACACATTTTGACCACGTAAATATTGCACTTTTCTATGAAACAGCAGATTTTTTTGTATAACCGACAAAAATTGTCTGCGCTAGGGGGTCTAGAACGATATGCTAATTTCATGGTTACAGTTCGCACACTGGTGAAAAATTTACCCTGTATTATTGTAATCCTCGTGTTTCTGCCCTCCGGCCCATACCATCGCCCGCTGCGCTATTATTTCGTTTTCGCTTAACGAACTTTCTGATTATTATTATTTTACTCGGTTTTTTAGGCTCGCAGCGAGATATTAAATATCCTATAACCTTTCTCAAAAATTGGGCTATCAAAAAAAATCAAATAAAATGCAAAAAGGTTTTCAATAGGGTATTTTACTCTACACCGTGAAATTTGAATGGTTCTTTTCCCGTAGCGAAATGGTTTTCTCTTGGTAATACAATCGTTTGATATACAAATAAAGTATTAGAAACAAAAACTGGCAGATTAATGGCATTGTGAAAAATCAACACGTGCGAGAGTTTATTTTTAACGGACTTCAAAAAAAGGAGGAGGTTATTTATGTTCCACCGAACGTATTTTTTTTTTAATGTATGTTCCCCGATTTCTCCCTCATTTGTGGACCGATGAGTATACTCCTGAGGTAGTCCCATTGACACCAAATTAGGATCTGATGATGGAATCCCAGGGAAATCGAGGGCAACCCTCAAAATTTGTAGGTATTAACAATGTTTTTCATATGTTTTCTAAAGCTATTGAGACATTTGCGTATGGGCATCATCATCTCATGACGCTGAGCTGATGAAGGAAGGAACAACTTTTTAACGGTCAGGAGTTAGGTGGAGGTTCGGGCATAACTCCGTCAAATATAAACCGATTTGCATAATTCTTTTTTTACTAGAAAGGGGTTTATTCCAAAATGTCCCATTTAAATTTCATATAGATCTGATTATACGTTTCGGAGACAGACAACGGAACTCTTCGAAAAAAGACAGCAAATTAACCGCGATTGCTGCTATCGCATAAATATGCATTGTTTTGACCCCAAGGATGATGAAATTTCGAATTAGTTTGGGGTAGGTACTATAACTAAAAAGTGAAAAATAAAAACTTTTTTCAAAAAAATATCAACCGACTTCCTTTTAAGTTCTTATGCTTTGAACATTTTATGCATCGCTGTTCCCGTTGTCGGCGGCGCGGCGCGTGCGATTCGAGTAGTACCTACAATTTACCTCTAGTGTTACAATTGATTCTCACATTTTCGATTTTATGAATATTTTAAATTATTTTAAAACAAAAACAAACTTTATTTTCTTACTTACACTCTATGCTTCGAAAGTAATCCTTATTGCAAGTTGTTCTGCCGCGGGAAAACAACATTTAAAATTTCTCGGTGTTTATGAGAAAAATCTAAAAATATAATTGAGATAGCTCAGGCAAAAAGTAGTCGGAAAATGTTAGTTTTAGTTCATGATATAACAAAATAAATTCTAAAATAAATTTCAAAGATTTTAGTTTTTTTAATCTGTTTTTGATCACCGTGAAATATTAGCTGCCATGGTATTACGTAATATCGCTGAACAAACGAATCAACTGGACAACTTTGTACTTTTATTATTTTCGTAACCAAAGTATTTTTTATTGAAATAATATCTTGCATTCAGGAACAGGAAACCAACGATAAGTAGAATAATAGCTCATTAAAAAAAAAAACTATTATCATACAAAATACGCGAAATATGAAAATATACAATTTAAATGCATTTTTCTAGTATTAAGTAATCTATATATATATTTAAATTAATCCATATTTCCCTTGGTCACGGCATTACACGTGAACGGTAACGGACCAATTTTGCAAAAAAATGTTTTTTGTGTTTTGTTGTTGTTTGGAGAAGGTACTTATGAAAGAAAAAAATTTAGAAAGCTGCTAGTAACATTAGTTAATTTAAGAAAACTTTACGACCATTTAACTTTACTAATATTATACCAATGCGAATTCATTACTCACAGTTTAGACAGGACAACATCTGTCGGGACAGCTAGTCGATTAAACAAAAATGTTGTGTTTTTAGTGGTTTGTTAGCATTTTAGAATTTAATTAAGACACTTTTCAAAAATGGGTGTAATACCCTATTCCGACTGTACATAATTCCAAAGATTAGCACGTTCAAACAAACAAACAGACAGACTCTTCAGCTTATTTATTAGAATCAAACAAACAGAAAGAAAACAATTGCTTCATTTAGCTTAATTCAGTATAGACTTCCAACTGAACGACAGTGTGTCCAGTTTAAACTCGATCAAAGAAAATCGGCCAAAGCATACGAATTTTATGAACCGGCTGAAAACAAAATTGTTCAATAGCCATATCACTTTTATCTCATAAATAAATATGGCAGTGGGACATATTATCCACGGAAAAGTTATCATATCATTTGTTTAATATATATTTTTTTATATTCCTGTTTAGTTCTATCACATTTACATTATTTTTTTATAAGTTTGCCGCGCGACGTCATTCCGTCAAAGCCGGCTGTCGCGGAAAACCAGCGCTGGGCTTTGTCTTGCATAGGGTCGCAGCATAATGCTGAGCGATAGCCGTTTTGCGTGGATGTGACGCATGTTTCCCTCAACCTTTTCTTATTTTTGTATTCATGTTCTTTTTTGCGTCATGTTTACCGCAAATAAACGTTTTTTCTTTCTTCTTTCCTTCATATCGCCATTTTTTTTCTCTTTATCTGACAATTGAAAGATCGGCCCCAAATACCACAAAGTAGCCATATCCGTTTCCGTGTCCCAAAATGTCCAATCACGAGGATCGATTGAAACGAGATAACAGGACAAAATAAACAAAAATGACTTTACCGACCTTTATAAATAAGTATTTCCATTACAGAATTTTAATAAACACGAAGTCTTTACCTTACTGACTTTTGATAAGGTAACTTTCTTCTCAGAAAACCTGAAAGCTGAAGCCATTAAAGTATTATGAAATTTAAAAACCAGCCAAGCGAAGGTCGTACCTACTTGCGCAATTAGTTCCGTACCGTATTTAATTTTCCTGGCACATACGAAACCAAACAAAATGTCGGTATAAAATAATAATTTTCCTTAAGATTTATTTTACAATCGTCAGATAAATTAAAAATGAGAAACAAAAAGTTTACAGTTTTTGCATCGAAAATACGTCAAACTGCCAAACGAAAATCAGCACTTGTCTTATGTTCGCGGTAAAACTTAATCACCAAGTCAGGGTGGCATTGAATCGTAACCTGTTACCATTCCAGGCTGATTCCCGGCCACCGTAGGCGCGGGCTCGTGGATGGCGAGTAATGGGTAACTCGCTGTCCGGTAAGGACCAAGCCCACAAGTCGACGGCGTGTTGCGTTCCACGCGCGCCTCAAAGAGATGCCAGCACCAACTGGTGGGGTCCGCAAGGGCCGTTGCCTGCCAGGGGTGCGGGTTGTTCGAAAGAGATACCGTGGCCGCTGGCACACAGGCAACTGAAGAAACACGGGTGGGTTTTAGTCAGTAAAACTCTGACACGCCCTCCCGCTCCACCCAGAGCGGGAGAAGTTATTTCACGATTTCACACCCTCAAAAAAAACATGTTTTTTTTTTCATCTCCGACGAGAAATGTGTATGTACGCTAGATGCTACGGCTAAAATCATTTGTGTTGAATTCATGGTTACAGTTTTCGCGTTCATGTCCCGTCCACTCTTTATACAATTATTCTACTTGAATTAATTTACCATCTAACTAACTAACCACCAAAAAATAATTATTGTAATTTAACATCACAATATATCTAAGTGCTGTACAAAGATCATCGTCGACTATTACTATAGAATACGCCGTATGACAAACGGATGAAAACCGAATTGATTTCTTAAACATTCCGTTTTGCCTTATATCAGTGCTTTTTTCTAATTTATAATTAGGTCTTAATTGAAGTCACTGAAAATAGAAGTAAAACATTTTCTCGTAGGTACCTAATAAACTATTCGTCTATGTATACATACCTAAATTAATATAACTAAGACAAAAAAAAAATGTTTTGTATGTTTGTTTGTTACGCTTTCACGCTAAAACGGCTAAATGGATTAGGAAATAATTAAGCACATGGGATGTCCATGATTTAGATTAGAACAATGGATACTTTTTATCACGATATTCCCACGGTATTGAGACTTATGCGGTTGTAACCGCTGGGCGCAGCGCAGCATGCAAAAACAACGCAGATATCTAGATTAACACACACGATTACACATAGGGTACTCTAATTCCAGTACGTTCCCGTGGGATATTTCCTAACATCCACACGGGCGAAGCAGCGGGCAAAAGCTAGTGGTACATATTACTTGGCATAATCTGATTCTCAGCAGGACTGAGGATAAGCCTACTGAGCGTGCATTAAATTAAGCTTTAGGCCGAAGTTGGGGGCACACCTGTGTACACAGACCTAATCTCTCACTTATTGTAGGCTGCCAGCCTCCTGCTAATTACAAAATGCCTTCTTCATACTACCGGCGGCGGCCATTTTACTTTTTCACTAACCGGGGTAGAAAATTGTACATACCTACTTATTTATCTGCAGATGGATGATGGATAATTAATAAGTTTAATGTTGATAAGTAACTTGCTTCTGCTTGCGACTTTTTCCGCGTGACATTTCTTGTTTTAACATTTACCCGTTTTTTAATAGTGATTAGCGTCTGTTTAACCATACATTTTTGACGTTTAAACATCATTTAACTTTAATCATCGTTTATGAATATGGCCCTTATTAATGGGGCGGCTGTTGTAGGTGCGGAAAACCTCAAATGGCGCAAATATTCCAATCTTATTGGAACCTGTATGTTCGAGCCGTTTGGGGTTGAAACTTTAGGGCCATGGGATCCGAGTGCCCACTTAGTTTTCTGTGACATTTCCAAGCGGTTGGTCGACTCTTCACGTGACCTATTTTTGGCTGGCTGACTGGCCTATTTTTCGAGCAAAGAATCAGCATTGCCATGCAACGTGGCAATGCTGCCAGCCTTTCGGGCACTCTTCCCATTGACAACGATGCGGACGTATTTTTTGATATTGCCAGATGATTATTTTCTTTTTAATATTATATCATCATCATCACATCAGCCGAAAGACGTCCACTGCTGGACATAGGCCTCCCCCAAGCTCCGCCACTTCGACCGGTTCTGTGCTTCTCGCATCCAGCGGACTCCCGCAGCCCTCACAAGGTCATCTTTTTAAAATACTTGTACCTTATTATTATTTTAAGACCAGTAGTTTTTAAATTATGTAAATAAATGTTTCGTATATGTGAAAAAAAAAACACATCAAATATGGATATCCTATAGCATCGCATCGCCCGCTCCCGATATTACTTTGTTTTCTCTTAGCGTTCTTTTTTTTTTCTCGGCTCCTTTAGGGGCCATCCATAAATTACGTCACACGTTAAGGACGGGTGAGAGGGTCAACGAAGTGACATTCTGTGACAGGGGGCTGTCAAAAGATTTGTGACGTTACATGTTAAAATTAAAAAAACTTTTTTCAAAAAAATAACAACCGACTTCCAAAAAAACACTACAAAGAGCAAAATAACTTTAATTTCGGAAGTCGGTGACTTTGAATGTGTATTTTAATTATTTGTCACCGCCTTCCGAAATTAAAGTTATTTTGCTCTTTGTAGTGTTTTTAACCGACTTCAAAAAGAAGGAGGTTATCAATTCGACATGTTTATATTTTTTTTATTTTTATTTTTTATGTATGTTCGGGCATAACTCCGTCGTATATAGACAGATTTGCAAAATTCTTTTTTTGTTCGAAAGGGTTTTGTTCCGAAATGGTCCCATTAAAATTTCATTTAGATCTGATGATGCGTTTCGGAGACAGACAACGGAACTCTTCAAAAAATTACAGCAAATCAACCGCGAATGTTGCTATCGCATAAATATGCATTATTTTGACCCCAAGGATGATGAAATTTCGAATTAGTGTGGGGTAGGTAACTAAAAAGTGAAAAATAAAAACTTTTTTCAAAAAAATAACAACCGACTTCCAAAAACAACACTACAAAGCTCAAAATAACTTTAATTTCGGAAGGCGGTGACAAATAATTAAAATACACATCCAAAGTCACCGCCTTCCGAAATTAAAGTTATTTTGAGCTTTGTAGTGTTGTTTTTGGAAGTCGGTTGTTATTTTTTTGAAAAAAGTTTTTTTTTTGGAAGTCGGTTGTTATTTTTTTGAAAAAAGTTTTTTTTCACACCAATTCGAAATTTCATCATCCTTGGCATCAAAACAATGCATATTTATGCGATAGCAACATTCGCGGTTGATTTTCTGTAATTTTTTGAAGAGTTCCGTTGTCTGTCTCCGAAACGCATCATCAGATCTATATGAAATTTCAATGGGACCATTTCGGGGTAAACCCCTTTCGAACAAAAAAAGGATTTTGCAAATCCGTCTATATCCGATGGAGTTATGCCCGAACATACATAAAAAAAATATATATAAACATGTCGAATTGATAACCTCCTTCTTTTTGAAGTCGGTTAAAAATACTAAAACTCGAAATTTATGTGTAAACCAAAAACTTAAAAATATTACTAACTCGACCTATATTTTTAAAGCTCATATTATGCGGGTTCAAGGTGAATCTTGTCGACATTTTCTCCAAACAAACTTCGGGAGTGTATTACTCCACTGTTCGACAATGTACATAAAAATAAAACATGGTATGGTTTTGTCTCATTATTAATATTGTCTGTTTGGAAAAAGAATACTAAAATGAAAGCCATTTAAAAGTTATGTTATGAGCCAACAAAGATTAGTTTTTCTTGCTAATTTAACGTAACTTTGGGCATGTTTAAGTAATAAAAGAAGTTTAAAATCTCCAAAACCAAGTCGGTACCGCTAAACCATAATTATCGTAAAATTCAATCAACTTCATTGGTCATTGATTTATGCAGTGGTTTTTTCATAAAACTCGATCTTCCGAAGGACTTTTTTTAATTTTTTACGCGCCTGTGTCACCATAACTGATCCTGCATCTCACTCAATAATGTTTTGAGTGTAGACTAGCGTCTAAATGCTCACCACGGGTACTACCTTTGTCGGACATGATACCTAGTGAGACAGCGTGCTTTTTAGCTAGGCCCCCCAGTAAATTTGAGCCCGCGACTAGGTTCCCCTTAAGTCGTCGGCGAATGCTGTTTTAATAAAAAAATGGGTGAATTGCTGTTTTAATTGAATTATGAGAAAAAATATGAGACGTCACGCAAGGGGGAGACGGTTTCACAAGTTTGACCTCCTGTGACACGGACGGGAGAGTAGTCAAAAACCACAAAGTTAGTGTAACGTAATTTATGGATAGCCTCTTAGGGTCGTAGCGTGATGTTAAAATAGCCTTAATTCTTCGTCGAGACTTGGGCTATAAATTGCAATTTTCAAATCCGGCTGGTAGTTCTAGAGATTATCCGTACATATTATGTATAAACTTACAAACAAACTTTTGCCTGTTTAAAACATTTGTATAAACTATTTTCAAAATGAATATGTGTAGGTAAGGTATTTTTTTTTTATATTAGTAAGTAGTTTGTTGGTTTTGCATTGTTATAGAAGTAAAACATTCAGTGTTATTATGGAAAGTAGAAATTATGAATATAGGCAAAATCTTTAGCAGTAGGTTTGAAAACTAGGGTTTGATTACGGTTAGTTTGATTATAGGTATTTGATGAATTCTATTGTCCCTGTTTACGAGTACCTAGCTTAGTGTTAGGTTAAGAAAGTTTCCGTAAAAAATGTGAATTTTCCTACACATTGTAGTCTTGTAACACACATTCAGTGTTGCTATAACAAAATAAATTGGTTTTGAAATACTAACCTTACACTGTTTGATATAAAAACAGGTCAAGTACGTATCGAACGAGGTGAAGGGTCCCGTACTTACACCCATTTTATATAAACGCTCGTCTTGTTTATTTTGATTAAATCGTTTATCGCAAAACAACATTCCGAGTTATTTGCTAACCGACTTAAAAAATCAATGAGGTTTATAAACTAACGTTATTTTATAAGTTGTCATGACATAATTTAGGGTATTTTTAATGGGTTGTTTTTTTTTTGTAAAAAGTTTCTTTTGTTTGTGTGGGTGGAGAGAAGAACGGTTGTGTTTTAATTTATCTAAACAAAACAAAAAGAACATAGTTATTTGTGGGTACTTGGTAGTAGCTGTAGTAGTAGTAAGAACGTAGTTAATTAGCTAAGAGCGTCTTTCGGATGAATAAATTAATGTACCTATCTATATACTTAAAAATGAATTGCTGTTCGTTACTCTCGCTAAACATGCTATTAGGTGAATTCCTACCGAGTTATGACAACCAGGTACTTTGAAGGCATAAAGCGTTTTCTGGTAGTTTGACAGGTAGGGACAGTTTGTATGGGAAAATAAAATTGTTGCTACTTCGATTTTCCATGCAATTTTTCCATAGTTTCTCACCGTTTAAACCTTCCCTGGACTGCCACAAATATTTCAAAACCAAAATTAGTCAAAGCGGTCCGGCAGTTCCCGAGTTTTAGCGAGACTAACGAACAGCAATTCATTTTTAACCCCCGACGCAAAAACGACGGGGTTTTATAAGTTTGACGTGCATGTGTGTGTGTGTGTGTGTGTGTGTGTGTGTGTGTGTGTGTGTGTGTGTGTGTGTGTGTGTGTGTGTGTGTGTGTGTGTGTGTGTGTGTGTGTGTGTGTGTGTGTGTGTGTGTGTGTGTGTGTGTGTGTGTGTGTGTGTGTGTGTGTGTGTGTGTGTGTGTGTGTGTGTGTGTGTGTGTGATCAATGAATACGCCAAACAGAGGCCTAGCATTTTGATTAGCCGTCCCCCGACTTGACAATACCTTGATCAAAATATTACCTTCAACTTAAAAGGCCTATAAATATTATTGTTTTACTTTTTAGGGTTTTTGTTTGGGTCGGGGGTTTTTTAATTTTTTATATATATATTTTAGGTAATCAAAAGAGGAATTATTTGGGGTTCCATTAAATACAAGCCGTGTAAAAATACGTTTTAAATAAGCTCACACAATGCCAGAAGACGCATACCTGAAGTATCACGTGTGACTCAGCCACATTCTAAATGTATCAGATATTGGTAATAATATTCTAACCGCAATAAAAACGTTACCAAGGGATTTCTTGGATCCCTAACCTCTCCAGGGATATCAGGAATGATTCCCAATACTTCACTAGACAATCTCATCTTACTGATTGGTTCTATAATATAGATTTTTTTTCTTTTACTATCGTACTGTCTACAGGATGGCAGGTACATCTATGCACAAACTGTAATCACTAATTTAGCACATTATTCTAGATGTAGCGAACATATTTTTCGTCAGTTACAAAAAAAAAACACAGCTGATTCATAGGAAAGTGTAATAAAATTTAATTTAATTAATAGTCAACAAACAGTTCATTTATGAAATTAAATTTCAATCGAAGCCACCCATTGGTTTCTCACTAAATTACAACTATATCCAACGACTCTGGTCACTTACCTCTTTTGGCGATTCTACATGATCATACAGGGTCAATTTTTAACCAGTGGACAAACTGTAACCATGAATCCAGCATATCATTCTAGACCCCTTAGCGTAGAATTTTTTCATCAGAGAATTTTTGGCCGAGGTCTGGAAAATTTGGCCGAGGTAAATGGGGCATAAGGTATTTGGGGAAGGCCTTTGCCCAGCAGTGGGACAGTATAGGGTAGTAAAAAAAAAGGTATTTGTATGAGCGCCGAAAAATTTCTACGCTAGGGGGTCTAGGTCTAGAATGTAATGCTGAATTCATGGTTACAGTTTATGCACTGGTTAAAATTTTATCCTATTTAACAAATCATCATCCTATTCACCCCAGCCTCATCCCATCTCAGATGATGACAAACATAATATATCCTACATTAAAAGAATTACGCAGCTAAATCCAATAAAGCTACCTGCAAGTCCCGAAACAAACTGTAAGTCCCCTCACTCTTCCACTCACTTTTTGTTTTACGTATTTTGTATTTGCGAACCCTAAATTATCTTATCCCAAACGTGACACCTTTACGTGATTACAGTGAGACACTTCCCTTTCGAAAGATGACATTCTACTGAATGGTAAATGTACACGTGAAAACTAATTTCTTAATGTATTCCGTCAAGGTGTCAGGTCAGAGGGGCTTGTGGCTAAGTTATAACAGCCACACGTGTCCATCAGGTGAAGCTACGCTTGCCGCGATAGGTCCGTGGGTGGGTGACTAAGACCCCTCCGTGCCTCGGAAAGGACGTTACAGATCGCGGCACGTAAGTTGAACCCTTATGGCGCATTTTTGTTCAACTTACGTGCCGTATACGTCATATCAATGACTATGCTATACGGTGTCCTAATTTTTTACCTTTGGTTCTTTTGCTCTGATTTGGTTCAACTTACGTGCCGCGGTCCGTAAGCCGTTGGTCCCGGATGTCATTCGTAGATCTTTGACAGTTATTACTGGTGCATCCATGAGAATTACCACGCAGTTACCAAAAAATAAGGTTAGGGTATTTTGTGTTTGCGAACACTAAATTGTCTTATCCCAAACATACTCGTTATTACAGTGAGAAACTTCCCTTTCAAAAGATGGCATTCTGCTGAATGGCAAATGTACACGTACCAGGTTTCCTTGTGGACTAATTTCATAATGTATTATGTCAAGTAGTCATGTTAAGGAAACGAGTAAAAATATCTGAAAAGTTACTTCGTCTCTGTCTTACAATTCAGTCGGTGTAATAGCAATAAGTAAGCGTTCCATTGGCGGGGTTTTTTGCACACTTAATTTTCAACGTTTTTTTCAACTTTCGTTGTTCAACCGAGCATTGAGGATCCATCAGTGTAGTGCGAGTGAGTCTCAGTGCTTTTAAAAAACACAATATTCGATTTTCAACTCACGGCGCTAAGCAGAGCATTATTGGCGATCCAATGCGCAAAAAAGTCCCGCCGCAATTTCATTACGTCCCTGGGAACGTGGACTTAACGTGTGGTCCTGGGCAGAAATCCGGTTATTTCTGTTCATTATCTGGGTGGCGATGGGCTCGATATGATAAAATATATTACTGTAGATACATTCTCGTATGGACTCGTGATGAACAGTTTAAGTCAGGTTTTAAGGTTGTGATCGAAGTTTTCAATGCTTCGCGACCTTGTAGAACAATATCCATGAAGTTTTCATAGAAATTGTTCTACGAGAGTCACAGTTGTTTGCGAGAGCGTTCATGCCTTCTCTTTGATTTTGCCGAAAAGTGGCGTAGCAGCGGCGTAGCACCCGCTACGAAGACTTTATGACGTAGACTAAACAGACTGGTCTATACAGGGTTGTTGAATCCGTACTGCAGTAGTTCTTACAACTGAATAAATAGTATACAAAACAAAAAACTAAATTCGTTCCTTTCTATTTATTTTTTCTTGTCCATAATAAATCAATAACTGCTTGTACTTGGATTGGTACTTTCAGGGTAATTCTCAATTAAATGGTTTATCGGTTAGCCATGTTCCGATTTTCATATTCATATTTTATAAGTAAATTAAGTACCACTACTCAATACCTAAATGATATCGTAGTAATTAGAACCAGCTCTGGGTTCAATTCAGAGGGCGTTCAAAGTGTTATTGGGTTTTTACTAGGGTTATGGCAATAGGCTCATGGGACTTAACATAGTTCACAAAGGGCCCTATTAGAAGGCTTAAAGTACCTATAGGCCAATAGAGAGAGCAATGCTTGGAGTTTCCATACGTGATCGAATCAGGAATGCAGAGATCCGCTGGAGAACCAAGGCAACCGACATAGCCCGAAGAATTGCCAAACTTACATGGTTGTGGGCAGGGCACATATATTGCTCGCAAAACCGATAGGCCGATAGGGCCGAAAGTTTCTGGAGGGGCGACCGCGTACTAGGAGACGTAGGGTGGGAAGGCCTCCCACAAGGTAGACCGATGACCTCGTGAAGACCACAGGAATCGACTCGAAGCACAGTACCGGTCGAAGTGGTGGAGCTTAGCGGGGGCCTATGCCCGGCGTGGACGTCCCGCGGCTGAAATAATTTTTAATTTTATTTATTTTCGGAAGGCTTACAAACTAATAGCACTATAATAACAATAATAAATTACTAAATTGCTAATTACAAGCCCTCACAGATAAATGCAAAATGTTTACTTAGTCTATGTTACATCGTATCTGTACTTATGAGCAAATAGATTATTTCCAATATTTTTAGTTATTCCCTCAAAGTTTCTTTCAATCCTTGTTTTCACATTTAAAGCCAATTCGGAAAATAAACTGTTTAAGTGCAGGCAGATGCCACTTGTACAAAAAATGGCTTTGCTAAGAGCTTCCTTAGTGTGTGTTTAAAAATGATAACATATGTAACTGCCAAAATGTGGTTTAACAATAGGTACCTTTGCCTAACTCATCAGGGAATAGAAGCGTCACAATATAACCTTGAAACAAAGCGGAAACCTAGTAAATAACAATAGCATAGCATTCCGTGAATTGCTAGCAAAATACTAGAGAAGTCTTTTATATTTTCATTCCGAACGACGGCAATTTTACTCGCAGTTCCAGATGCAGTGTGCGCCTGTCAGTTAATTTAAACTCAAATTGAAACTTGCTTCACAAAATTTTTCATTAAAGTTTCCTTGTACACTTAATTTTAGAACGACACGGAATTATTAATTAGTTCCGTCTTATGTCTATTTCTCCCTTGCCAACAAAAAGTAAATGTTGTCGACAAAAGGGACCCTTACATCACATCATGCAGCATAATAATTTACTTATTCTGACTGCTGGGACACAGGGTGCCTCTCAGTAAGAGAGAGAGTAGACCGTAATCCACCACGCGGGTCCAGTTCAGTTTGATAGATGTCACATGGCTTCGAATTTTTAGTTCTAGAACATATCGTAGGCTGGTAGAAGAAGCCTCAGAATTTGCATTCGATTTGGGTATTTTCAAAATTGAATATACGGCGATTGTTTTTAAAGAAATGACAGTTATGTGCGTGGCGCAGAAGAGAGCATATCCTCTTGAAATAAATAGCGAAGATTGAAAATTGCTTCTTTTTGTCGTATGTAGCGCCTGCCTCATATAGGTTCTGTGCAAGTATGCCCTGTCTGACTGACTGAATACCCAGCAATAACCACTAAAAAGTCAGTAAAATATTATGTTTTCACCTGATCTACCCCGACCACACTTTGAAGCCCTACGTTGGGCGCCGGAATGGCCGTGGTTCCAAAAAAAGGAAAGGAAAAATGGGCTTCAGAGTGAAAAAAAAATCCTCAGGTTCTTTCTTTTCAGGTGATTTCTTACTAAAAAATATATTTAAAAAAAAACGATATCTAATAAATAGCCATGAAACTTACTTTCTTAGTTAACTTAAAAAAAAATCTATGACGTTAGACTTATTTTTAAACATATTTTAAATTTTCTGCGCAATAAATGTATATCTTATATCTATATATATAAAAGGAGAAACTGACTGACTGATCAATCAACGCACAGCCGAAACTACTGGGGCTAGGAACGTGAAACTTTATTTTTATTTTATTTTATTTATTCGGCTCACCAACAATTGAATACACTGATACAAGAAATGAGATACATCCACTAAACTTATAGAATAGTGTACCAATTTCTTACAGGTGAGCACATGATGCATAACTTGTTTGTCGTTCGAAATATAGCCTAAATTTATATCATACAAAATTAAATCAAAAACAGAATTAAAATAACAAACCAACTGCAATTACAATCAAAATTAAAACCGAGATACAATTAAAATCAAAATTATTTCAGTAATTAAAAATCAACATTAAATCAAATCATGATAAAAATCACTATTAAAATCAATAAAATCAATACTTAACTAAACATTACATAACAATCCCAATACAATTAAAATCAAAATCAAAATACAATTAAAATCTAAATTAAAAATCGAAATGAACCAGAATTAAAAATCAAAAAGAAATCAGAATCAAAATCAACGATAAAATTAAAAAGAAAATCAACACTAAAATTAAAATTAAAGAATACATTTACTTACACTAAGATGATTTTACAGGTTTTTGAACATAATACTTCGGAACCTACCAAGTGAGTCAGAGTGCACATCCACAAGATCACTGCAGCTATTTAATAATTTGCAAAGGCGGGGGATTGGAGAATTAGCACCAAGGACAGTTCTACGCGGAGGAGGACGTAAGGGGGTTATAGGAGCACGTGGGCTTTTCGTGGGTACACGAAATTTGATCCTGCTCAACAATTGGGGGCAGTCAATTTTACCTCTTAAAATTTTAAATAAAAATAATGTGTCCAGTATATCTCTCCTCTTCTGTAGGGAAATCATCTTAAAATGCAGAAGTCTCTCTTTATAGGATCGTTTCTTTTTAGCTATTCCGGAAGAGTATGCCAAATGCCACATAAATATTTTTTGAACCCTTTCCAATCTTAGTGTGTGGGTGGCATAGTGAGGTCTCCATACTGTGCTGCAATATTCCAACGAGCTGCGGACCAAACAATTATAAAGCAGGACTTTGGTCTTATTGCGACGGAAACAGGCAACATTTCTTATGACGAACCCAAGCATTCTGGAGGCTTTTTTAACTACATTCTCAATGTGTGGTACGAATGTTAGCTGCCTATCGCACAAAACTCCCAAGTCTCTTATCTGTTACACTTCCTGAATTAAGTTGGCACTAACGAAATAAGCAGATTGTTTTAGTTTAGTTTTTCTGGTGAATTTCACGTGGAAGCACTTACTGATATTTAGGCTCATATCATTATCTTCACACCACTTTACTAATATGTCAATATCCCTCTGCAGCAACTCAACATCAAGGTCTGATTCAATTACTCTACAGAATTTTAAATCGTCAGCATACATGTAACACTCAGAAAATTTCAACTCATTGGCGAGATCATTAACAAATAAGTTAAATAAAACCGGGCCAACATGTGATCCCTGTGGGACGCCAGATGTAACCTTGTATGAGTTTGATTGGTAACCATTGAGGGCAACAAAGAAGGAACGATCATTGAGATAGGATTAAAACCAATTAAGGAGGGAGCCAGTGATGCCGTAAACTGTTAATTTATGCAAAAGTATATTATGGGGGACGCGATCAAATGCCCTGCTAAAATCAGTATATATCACGTCGACTTGTTTCCCAGAGTCGATGGCACTTGTTAGGGTCTCCATGAAAGTGACTAGGTTTGTGCATGTTGATCTGGAACTCACAAAGCCATGCTGGGAATGACTCAGGTAAAGTTTCAAATGAGATTGTATGTAGGGACAAATCAAGGATTCAAAAACTTTGGCGAGGGTAGATATAATTGAAATAGGCCTATAGTTACATACATAATTACGATCACTGCATTTATGAATTGGTACCACCTTTGCTACCTTCCAAATATTTGGAAATGTGCCAGACGCGAGTGATCGATTAAAAATTTGTAATAAGGGAACTATGCACACGGCTTCCTTTTATTATGTAGGGGAGCACTAAGAAGGGGTTTTTGGAAATTCGACCTTTAAGGGGGTGAAAAGGGGGGATTTTGTTTGTTTGAAAAATCTTATTCCTTGAGTTAATAAGCTTGAAACTTGGCACAAATACTTATCTAAGTAAATTTTAAAGTTGGTCATTTATTGTTTTTCTAAACTACCTCCTAAAGGGGGATTGGGGGGTGTCAAAGTTTGTATGGAAGAATTTTAACGCGCTGTCTGATTAACTAGAAATTCAGTATTTATACCTAAAACCAAAAATAAAGAATAACGTGTATCAGGGTTATTCGAAAATATACCCCTAACGGGGTAAAAAAAGGGTAGTTAATTTTACAAGGGATGATTTTACTGCGTGTTTCGATTAACTCGAAATTTGGTATAAATAACTTATAAGTCAGTAATCATGTAAAAGAAACAAAAGACTCAAATATGTTTTTTAACCCCTTTGAGGGTGAAAAGGGGGATATAGTTTGTTTGAAGAGTTTTCTGTGAAGAAGTAAATTATATACACATATATACCTGAGCCATATTATTATAAGCCTGAAACTTGTTGAGGTAGTTTTGTGTGAAGGATGGTAATCGAAGCACATTACATTTTTGACGTCAGAAATGTTTCCTCTACATCTTTGTTACTCAATCACGCAAAAACGACTCAACGGATTTGGATGAAATTTGGCAAACAGATAGATTATAACCTAGATTAACACATACTTTTCATCCCGGTGGTATGTTCCCGCGGAATACTTTCCGACATCCAGGCGGGCGAAGCCGCGGGCGGAAGCTAGTATTTTATATATATATTATTTTATATATATATATAATATTATATTATAAATGCGAAAGTAACACTGTCTATCGGTTGGTCGGTCTGTCTGTCTGTCCCGCTTTCACGCCTAAACCGCTGAACCGATCGTCGTAAAATTTGGCAGAGATATAGCCTGGAATATGGAGAAGGACATACTTTTTTACGCGATAGCCGACATCCACGCGGGTGAAACTGCTGGCAAAAGCTAGTACAATATAAAGGATTTTAAAAAATACATTAAATTAATAGCAACTAAGCAACTTGGTTTTGGGTACCTAAACTAAATACTTGTAGGTAATTTTAAAACAATTCCATATTCACCTATCAGACATACCTACTCATTTGTTTTAGAAAGGGTTCGGATCTTGTTATTTAATTATGAAGTTTTAATGCCATTCTAAGGGGCGAATAGTTAGCGTTGGGAGCGTTAACTTTAAACAGAACATTTATTAATAAAATTAAACAAAACATTTATTAATAAAATTAAACTGTATTCACAATTTTTTTTCTGACATGATGTACTCGTATCTCTAGATTTGAAATAACAAGTAAGTAGGTATCTGCATTGTAACAAAAGCAAATTCTATTTTTTAAAGATTAATTATCAAACTCAAAGCATTTAGGTATTTCAGATAAACCAATTACATATACTTTTAATCGTCAAGGAGTCGGTCAAGTAGAAAGATGAAAATAGTTGCCCATTACAAAGCGAAGTAGTTACCTATGGAGAAGAATGTTCAAGAAACTCCACGGATGGTATCGATAGGAACTACATACCTACATGAGAATAGTTCGTGGTAAAATAACCCGACAAACGTCCTACGGACACGCTGTTGTTCATAAGAAAAATGCAATGGAAACTACTTTTAATACTACGTACATAACATCACGCCGTTTTCGCATAGGGGTAGGCAGAAACTACAGAATGGCACATGCTACGCTCCCTTTTACTTTGCTCACGTTCATACAAACGCTATTAAATCTTCACTAAATACAGAGGGGCAGGGACATCGCGTAAACTGTAATGAATTCAGCACATCATTCAGGGCCTCTCACCGTAGAAATTTCTCGTCAATTTATCATCAGCCTATGTGTTCCCAATGCTGGGACACAGGCCTTCTCTCAGTGAGAGAGAGTGGGCCCCGATCCACCACGCGGGCCGTTGGCAGATGTCACATGTCTTAATTTTTTTATATTCTGAGACATACCGGTTTCCTCAAAACGTTTTCCTTCGCCGTTTTGAAGGTGAAAAAAATCTAAACCTAATCTTGTTAGTTCCTAAATTCGAGAAAAAATAATTATTGGTTGGCATTTTGGCAAATGAGTTTACCTCGAAACCTCTGACTTTAATTGTAATTCATTAATTTTTTTTTTTTTTAAACCACACTGTTTCGACTTTTCCAGATGCTCTGGATTTTTTATTTACTGGGAAAATAGGTGGCCACCATTTTCAGAAAGCCCTCTATTTGAAAAAAAAACTGTGATCAGCGATGTCAAGTCTCAAAAAGATGTACCTACTTATACATCAAGAATTCATTTCATTATCTACTTTTCTACAATCCTTGTTGGAACCATATTTGTAGAAAAGTAGATAATATTGTGTCAATATGTAGCCACAAAACATAACATTATTACACATTTGGTAGATACAAATTGAACTCAGATTGTAAAAAATCAAACGATTTTTTTGTAATTTTAGCTATCCATTATTTGGAGGAGGAAAAACAAAAGTGGTTTAAACATTCCGATATTTCGTAATAAGTCTTTTGTTTTTATTTCATTTTTGCACAGATATCATTCACGCTCTTCACGCTGGGCGCGTATTCTGAATGCAAATGAGTTCTGTAATAGAATTTGATAAAATTTTCCTTTAAACAAAAAAGTACCAAGTTGCCCTTCCTATAATATGATGAAAAAATAAGTTGTTAACGAGGCCGGCGGTAATATTATGGTAATCACGGAAAATTTCAGAAACCAGAAGGCTTTCGTTTCCTCCAGGCCATTTATTTCATTTCAAAGGAAGATCGAGAAATAATATCCACTTACTCTAAAAGCCAAATTATACGTCGAATGTATTTAAAGCTTTTGCCTCGCTAAAAGCTCAAAATTTATCTAGATCCTGCCGTACTTCAGTCACTTATGTATGTAAGAATGTCATGTATCTTCTTGGCAACTGATTTAAGAACTAGGCAACTAACTACACAAATTCTTACAACTAGATAGAAAGCATTTAATCCATTTTCCTTTTATGGTAGAGCTACTGTTCCATGAAGGAACTATTCAAGGGTGACCTATGGCACAGCGGGCTCATGGTTAAGTGTAATGTTCCCGTCATAATCTATGTTGCACAGACTTGGTCTTTGACTAACATCTAGAAGTCCACACCCAAGGACTGGCAACGAGCAATGGACCGCAGTATATACTAAGCGTTAAATTAACGGATCTTGTTAGAAACATAATCAATAATACGCTCCAAAACAAAGATAGCTGAAGATGAAATACAGGCTTTGCCTAGTTCGGTTGCAGTGGCTACATCCATATATTGGAAATTAATACTGCCAAACCATCTTTCTGTAAAATATTACTAAGTTTTTGGAGAAATAAAAATTGACTATAGCTGACATGGCTCCAAAGGCTACCCAACTTAAATAGGACTGAGCAGGATACGTCTGCCACATGTTGGACAAACTGTTGGCCCAAGTAGCTCAGAACTGTTACACGTAAGAGATGGCGGCACGAGCCGGATTAGGTTCCGTCAAAACTGGAAGAAGGACGTGCTGGCTCATAAAAGATGGAAGTGGAGTGGAAGGAGACCTTTGCCCAAGCGTGGGACAGCGTAGGCTATAGTAAAATAAAATTGTTTTGTAAATTAGGTTCTCATATCTTCGCCCCCCTTGCCTCACCGTGGCCTTAACCGCTACCGTAGCCAAGGGTAGGTGGGCCGCCGGGCACTAAGGCATTTTCATGCGGTTTTCACCAATAGACAGAGTGATTCATGAAGAAGGTTTAGGTGTATAACTATATACCTCGTTTGATAAGGTTTTGTGTAAATCGGTTAAGGTAAATTGGTTGGTGTGGGCGAAGCCGCTGGCAAAATTTAATCTTACCTAAAACAAAGTGTCCCAGTGTAATTACTAAATCCACTACCTAAATTTCGATACTCACAGAAAAACACACTAAAAACCTGCATGGGAACGTAAAAAATTGTGTGTACCCATTCATCACACCACCAAAGTTGTATCGTTTTATCTACGTTGTTGAAGACATGTTCCCCTTAGCCATTATTCTCAAAACAATCATAACAAGACAAAACTACTGTATTTTAGAGAACAGGAACTGTCAACTTAATTCGTACAAACGAGCGGGCTGAGCTGAATCTATTCGAGGTGCGTTTTGCCGCAACTTTTGTCCACCTCTGGCGAAGTGGCGACTGAAGAACTTATAATGACTTCTAAGTACTCTTGGTAATGGTAAAACCTTACTGTGTAATAATGCCTCGTCATATACAGCGAAGACATGAGCAAACACCATGCTTGCTCAATGCGGATTGACGAATTCTTTCTTATACTTAGGTACTTAGTGGTCGCCCAGTGTTCGAAATTCGACCATTAATAACAAAAATAAAAAAATATTATCTTTCTGCACTCCTTCCTGTGCCAAACTTCATACCCTGCCCTTCGTGCCCTACAAAGTTTTTGCTTCACGTATAATTGTATAGATTAATAAATCCAGGTTTCCTCACGATGGTTTCCTTCAAGGATGTCGTCAGTGATGTCAAAAATAAACTTAAAACTTGGTACCTACATACATATGAATTGAAAAAGTTCCGAATTTGAATCCCCAACCCTTTAGCGTGAAAGGCGACATTCACAATGCTATCAGTGTATCAAAGAATAGAACAACATTCTAAGTTCTTCTTAAATTTTAAACATTTAGAAACCAATTAAGATATGGCTAGCAAGATGAAGGGGCTCGTGGCTAAATAAATAACAGGCGCATGGGTCTATTGAAGCTACGCTTGCCGTTCTTGGTCCGTGGATGACCATAATTACATATCGAAACCGCTCCATGCCTCGCAGAACACGTAACGCCATTTGTCCTGGCTGTCATTTGTGGACCTTCGACAGTCGTTACAGGTAATCAGAAGCGCGAAACACTGATAACCAGTAATACCAAGGCGTATGGTATTACCCAATAACTGGGTTGTGGAGGTCAGATAGGCCTTTGCTCCTTTTAAAATACAGGTATTCAGCTGCATCCGGTTAGACTGGAAGCCGACCCATACATAGTGGGGAAAAAGCTAGGCAGATGATCAAAAAGTTAACTTGGAGCTTGTTTTCTGCTTCTGCATCATTTAACTCGTAGTTTTTAGTCAAAGATACTCGTAGCAATATTTTTTATCAGGTTGGCTGGGATTCACATTTTAGTTTTTTACAAAAAATATGGCAAGCATTTTTACCAAGGAGCAGAAATATTTTTTATTAAATCATAACAGGTTTTTTTTTTTCAAATATATATTTATACAATAACAACACCGCCCTCAGGATAACGACAAGCGACAATCTTCGCAAGGAGGCTGGTAAAAGCTGAATGAGAATGGCCGAAGATCGGGTTAATTGATGAGCAATTAGAAAATCAAGAAGTAGACTGTTACAGGCGGATCATGATGGAGATCAGAAATATCCTTTGCCCATCAAAAAACCATGTAGGATGTGCATTAAAAGATTTATTTATACATCGACGAGGATTCCTTCAATTGTCAACAATATTTGTTCTACGATACAGGGTCACATGGACGCACAACCTGCAGGCTTAGCACGAGAACCGAGAGTAGACAAAAATGACGTTTCCATATAGACGGTTGACAGTTTTTGACCGAGAAATGTAGACAGAGATTTCTGTTCTACGGTAGAGTAGAATTAAAAAGCGTCATGCTAAGCATGCAGTTACCATGGATTCAGTACCATACATTTAGACCGCGTAGGCACATTTCTATAAAACAGCAGATTTTTTGTTTATAACCGACTTAAGGATCCTACGACCGCAGCTCGCAACTAGGATTCGGGCGGAGACAATATTTCGTCCGAATATTGCTATCGTTGAGCTAGTGTAAGTACAGTCACGAGCAATAATATGTATACACTTACCAACTTTTAAAAGTAATTTTCTCCACTTTTACTACTTGTAATCTTATTTTATTATGAAAATAATATTTTGGAACCCACACTGTAATGAAATATCTAAGTTATCTCGAGGCTGCAATCGCTATTTAAAAGAAAATCGCTTTTGAATTTGGCGATGTGTTTACATGTTATTGCTCGTGACTGTACCTGTCGAGGATACATACCTACAGTGAGCAGTACGATCACACACACATTGACAATGGCTTGACGCGATAGCGCTACTAGCTACTGACCATTTATGATGAATTTGGATGTGTTCCGTAATACCAAAAATGATGAATGAAAACTTATTGTATTTTAATATTTTTTTCGACATTTTACAACTTGATAATATGAGCTATGCTTCTGACACAACAATATTACGGAAATTGTTGGTTATAATACCAAAAAAACAGTGAGAAAACATGTCATTTACGCTGTAAAAATGTGCAAAATGCAATTCGCTTAAACTTCATTTGAGGTAAGTATTTTGGAAAAAAAAACCCCTACGAGCCTAGATAAATACTGTCTGAATCCGAATATCACCATAATATGGTGGAAATATGCTCAAGTTGCAAATGATTTAGGTATTACGTATGTATGGACAGTTCATTGTACGTAGGCCTCTTATTTCCACACTGGGGGGTCTAGTCTAGAATTATATGCTGATCATACCCTGTAATAAGATCAAAGTGTAACCACAAAATGTACTACACATTGAGTAGGTATGCAATTCTAGCAACACATTGATAAGAACACAAATTGTAGACAATCAAATGTATTCATACCGATGGTTTTTATATTTTTTGAGGGTAAGTGAGGGTAACATAGTTAGACCCAAACACCCATTAAGTTTGTTACCTAAAGTACCTTTTTCAAACATTACGGTAAACCTAAGTAGGTACTGCCTTATAATTTACACCGGTAGTTACTTATAGACCAGATTACTAGAACACACTAAGGTGATTTCATAAAGGCCCGTTTTTGTGTACCTTTCGACTGACAAAGTAGTTTATCTCTCATGTCTAGTCTCTTCTCCAAATAGTATAAAGTCACAGTTTTCGTCTGTCTGTTTCTACGCTTAGTTCTTCAAATTAATCAAAATAATGCACTACGGAATTTTATATCTTAAAGAGGTCTACAAAAAAGTCCCACATGGTAAATCCTAAAGATAACCCACAGGATAACCATTTTTGTCATTTACTCGTACATATTACTATAAAATAATACAGTAATCCTTATCCAATCAAATACGTTATATACAGTGTACATTTAATGTAGATCTAAATTTCCCTTTACAGTGTATAATTAAAATGAATATCTAGAAGATATCACAGGTTCTAAATTATTACTCGCTTGCAGCGAAACGGTCGGCTGGCATGCCCCGTTGCCGTCCACACCGCGCGCGGCAAGACTTTTTATAGTTATTCGACCTCTGTCACATACGCTGTACACCCGTGCGAAGCCGGGGCGGGTCGCTAGTATAAACTAATTAACTTTCTCGACCTTGCTTGCTTTTTACGACTTTAATAATGTGATTAACGAAAAAATATGACCGTGAAATGTTATACAGTAAATTGTAAAGCCTACGTAGGTAAATAGGTTTTTTTAGGCAGCATTTGTCTCGAGAAACATGAGATAACATCACGCCTGTATTCCCCGTAGGGTTAAGCAGAGATGAACTTACAGTACACCCACATTTAGCCAGTTATGTTTATGTCCTTTGTACCTATTACTTGTTAATATTCTAGGAAAATCGTATACTTACTTTTACAATGTTTGTAAATATGTGAGGACCAAGTATCTATCATATAAAATTTATTTATGTGCAATTGCTTCAATTTCATTCTTTTTACATATTTTGGTGTGGTAATTTTATTCTGGGTGCATCGTTTTCCACATAATTATATAATGAATGTATATTGAATGTTGCACTTAAAACATTTTAAAAGAGTAACGTTGGAGTTTCTTGCCCATTCTTCTCCATAGGAAACTACATTTTGAAAGGGGAGACTAGAATAAATCCCATTTTAATGTAAATGTTGACGTTCAAAAGTGCCTTTTAAGTGCCTATTTGAAATTAATGCTTTGACTTTGTAAATGCTTTGAATAGGAAGCAAGCATTGCCATTACCATGGCAGAAATCCAAAACTCAGTCTAATACTGATAAATTCTAGGTTGAAAACTCAATAACCCTTTGGCCGAACCGGGGATCGAACAGGACCTCAGCTGAGCAATTTCGCTTATGGACACTAGACCAACGGGGCAGTCTCAAAACTCCGGTTAAAACTCCGCATGGTGCCGGACATAAAGAATAGCATAATCCCATTTCTTCCCGTGGGTGTCGTAGAAGGCGACTAAGGACCTTACCAGAGAACGGGCAGCAGCGTTTTATATCTATTTTACCACCATACTGCGATCGCCAACCCACCTGCCAAGCGTGGCGATTATGGCAAACCCCCCCTTTTGCGGGAGGCCTATGTCCAGAAGTGGACGTCTTTCTGTTGAAATGATGATGATCAATTATACACAGCGAAACAAAGGTTTGTCCCTTATGGTTCGTCGATGAGGGGTTTACCAACATAGGTTCTGCATATCGTGGTACAAGCACGTATAGATAAAATACGTAACATTCTTAAGATAAAACGTACTTCGACGCGTCGTATCTACATAATTGACGTGTTCCTAAATATAGATGAGGGATTTCTAAAAAGATTAGGTAACATTCAAATGAGTGATACAGTAGGTAGCTTACCTTTAGTTATCTTATCGAATCTATACGGAAGAAAAATAAGCACCTAGCTGATTTCCGTTAACTATTTCTCTATTATCGGTCGACAAGTTTTTTATATTATCATTAGATAATACTTTAGTCTCTCTGTTATTACTATTCCGAAGTGCTGGCTAATTGATAACACACATCATTTTAGCCGAAAGACGTCCACTGCTGCACATAGGCCTCCCCCAAAAGGGGTTTTGCCGTAATCGCCACGCTTGGCAGGCGGGTTGACGATTACAGTATGGTGGTAAAATGCATAGAGAACGCTGCTGCCCATTCTCTAGTAAGTCTCCAAGTCGTCTTCTACGACACCCACGGGAAGAAATGGGATGGTGCTATTCTTTTACGTCCGGCATCACACGGTAAAACACACATAACATCACAATTGATCGCATATTCTTTAATTTTGATACTTCATCCACGTGTATGAACGTTATTGAGCAGATGAATTTATTAAACCTATGAAGGAACCTATGGAGGAGGACAATGGATTTGAAATATTCTTCGAATTTCTGAAACTGTGTTTAGGCAGTTTTAGGTTTTGTCAAAATTACACTTTAAGTCATCATCTGAGGATACGGAGACGCCCTGGGCGTCGGGAATCACAGGCCGATTTCCGGCCACCGTAGGCATGGGCTTGCGGACGGCGAGTAATGGGTAGCTCGCTGTCCGGTAAGGACCAAGCCCAACTCGACGGCGCGTTGTGTTCCACGCGCGCCTCAAAGAGATGTCAGCACAGAAAATGATGGGGCCCGCAAGGGCCGATGCCTGCCAGGGGTGCGGGTTTGTTCGAAAGAGACACCACAGCCCCTGGCATACGGGCTACTGAAGGAACACGGGTGGGTTTTAGTCAGTAAAAGTCTGACACGCCCTCCTGCTCCACCCAGAGCGGGAGAAGTTATTTGATGATTTCCCACCCAAAAAAAAAATCATCATCTGCCTAGACTGTTCCCAAGTACCAGTATTTAACATGGAGTGACTGTCTATCTGACCTCCAAAACCCAGTTCCTGGGTAACACGATACCCTTTGGTAAGACTGGTTGTCAGACTTTCGGGCCTCTGACTGCAACTGTAACGACTGTCAAACATCCACGATTGACAGCCTTAACGCGCTTTCCGAGGCACCAAGGGGCATTGATAAGTAAACACGGTCCCCAATCCAAGAACCAACCGCGGCAAGCGTAGCTTAACCTGACAATAAAAACAATTATTAGAAAGATAAAACTTAATAAGTTACAACCTACATCAATTAAGTCTGCCAAGCAAACATAGACATTTCAAATAAGAAAAATACAAAATCAGAGGTGACTTTCGCCATTTTTTTGATGAAATTCTGTAAATATCTGAAAAGCTGAAATCTCAAGTACTCGAGATCGTATCATCATTAATCAACCAGTCAAGAAATTAACAACTCATGACAGATAATAAATATCTACCTGTCATTACTCATAGCCATCTTGTAAATGATAAATCTTTGAGGCAAATTATTCTTGGACAGATATTTACATTTATTACAGTACTAACTTTGGCCAGCAGCTTCGCCCGCGTGAAAGTCGAAAAAAATCCCACGGGAACGTAATAAAATTATGTTTGTTAATTCAGTTTATAATCTATCTGTGTGCAAAATTTGATCCAAATCCATTCAGCCGTTTTTGCATGATCGAGCAACAAACATACAAACCTTCACATTTATAATATTATTAGAATAGTAGGGAGGGGGTTGTGGGTAAGTAATTACAGCCGCAAGGGTCGATCAGGTTACGCTTGCCGCGATTGGTCCATGGATGGGTGACTGTCTTGACAAACCAAGACCACTCCGTGCCTCCGAAAGCAGGTTAAGCCGTTGGTCCCGGCTGTCATTTGTGGATCTTTGACAGTCGTTACGGGTCGTCAGAAGACCGAAAGTCTGACAACCAGTTTTACCAAGGGGTATCGTATTACCCAGTAACTGGGTTGTGTATAATACTGGTACTTAGCTGCATACAGTTAGACTAGAAGCCCCGAACATAGTTGAGAATAATAATGAGTTTTAACTTTAAACCCAGAGGAGTTTTGAGAACAATAATATGTAGGCGAAAAGTTGTTAGCAGAGTAGGTGTGGCATGATGAGAGAACAACGAAAATATATTTGATAAGTTTCAGATAGGAACCTCGTGGTCAAGAGTCCACTTTTTTTAAAAAAAAGTGATCTTCACAGCCGTGAATTAAAATAGACTAATCTGATGAAGAAAGTGCGGGCTTTCCCTAAATCTGACGACTTTTAAAACACAGAATTGGAGATTTTTGAAAGTTATTGTGATCAATAGTGTTAAATTACCAGATACGGATAATTTAAACGAGCAATTCTTGTATTATATAATCTGAAACGGCTCCAACGATTGTCATGAAATTTTGTATGCAGGCGGTTTCGGAGGCGATAAATCGATCTAGCTAGGTTTCATTTTAGAAGACGTCATACAAAAAAACCGATCGAAGCTCGGTCCTCCAATTAGTAAAAAACATCGTCGGACTACACCATAAACAAAGTTGATTTTTTCCAATTTTTGATACATTTAATTTCTTAAAATGAAATACTTGTTTACGAAATAAGGCAAATACTGAATATTGCACTGTAATAGATACATACCTATAAGATTACATGCCTAGTTGAGTGACTTTGATAAATGATTTTATTTCTTTATGTAGGTTTATACAGACACTTTTAATCGTATTTTAAAAACTAGATGAGGTCAGCGTTTCCTATTTGACTATTCAGAGAACAAAGGCCGAAACAAACTCGGACGACACTCGCTTTTAATTTTATTTGGGAATTGGTTTTCAATAAACACGTTTTATATAATCTCGGTAGTAGGTAGTTTATCATCTGTCTATACTACTACATGAGGTCATTGTACTCATCATTATGAACAACTTTTACTATGGACCGAAACCTGAAATTCCGTACATTCTCATATCTACATATACATGAAGTTCCGTACATTCTCATATCTACATATTGTGAATGAGAGAACGTTGTAGGCCTTACAGACTGTAGAATTGTAGACGATTTTCTATTCTTTATTTTCATTCCTCAAAGTACCTGGTACTTATTGCCAGGCCTGCACTGTCCTCCCATACCTATTATCACTGTACTTAATTTGAAAACAATGTAAAAGAAAATTATTTTTAAAAGAGTAACCGTAGAGTTTCTTGCCGGCTCTTCTCCATAGGAAGTGACAAATTGGAACCGTGCACCTAGCTTCTGATGTTTCATAAGCGCCCATGCAGATTTATGTGAAATAAAATATTTTGATTTAAATAGAAGTGTGAAAAATCCGCGTAATAAAACCAAAATGTTTAATTTCTATTGATAACAATTAAGATAACTCATTCATAAATTAAGATAAAGATAAGAACGGAACAGCGACCTCTAGGTACAGATTTTTCACTAATTGATTGATAGTTCCAAAACACCGAGTAAATGAGAACAAATGATTAATGAACATCAATTTATTTTCTACATTTCATTGATCAAAGTCAAAACAGACACTCGTAAATTCAAGAAAAAACAATCTACGCGCAAAACGGGAAATTACCCACTACTAAGAAAAATAAATATCACATGACGAAAAATCTACGTTACATAAAATAATGCGAGTTATGGTCCGTAGTGTTTGTCCATGAAATGTCTATAAGTCGTCAATATCGTCATTATACAGTGAGACAGCATCAGTGATGGCTATTGTCTCCTCGACAAAATAACAAGGTTAAATGTAAATCAGCGATGTTGTTTCGCACCACTTCTCGATGTAATGAGTGACGTGTTGCGATAAGGATAATATCCTACAAGTGCAGATCTCTGATAACTTATCACCGTACCTTATTTTAATGTATCAAAAATGTTAGCAATATTCACCGGCTTGTGGTTGTGTTGAGTGCGTTCGAATCGGAGTAGTTTTTTTTTAAAACTGCGGTTAAAATATTTTAAAAATGATTGTAAGGTTATAAATATGTGGAACCGTATCGTTTTTTGTTGTTTATTTTTTGTGTTAGTGTGTGCTGAGATTGGTGATGACGAAGGTAAGGTTTTTACATCAATAGCTTTATATTAGTAACAAAATACAAGATGAATGTGTAGACTAGATACATGAAAGTAAATATTTCAAAGGTTTTCCTTTCAAAAGTCGTAGTCTCCTACGACTTTTACAACCAATTCATGTCCTGCTTGCCCCGAAACATGCAGTTTACAAGAACTGCTAAACTCATAGCTAAGTTCTGGCCTAAAACATTCAGATTTCCACCGAGAAGTTAAGAAAAAGAAGAATGGTACTTCTAAAACGTTCTATAGAACACACATACATACACATGAATGGATAGGTGAAGCGAATGTAATACCAAAACAAAAGAATCTAGCCATTTTGACGCAAATATTTTATCCTATTACCTACTTTTTAGATAGCATAATCATAAATAAACAAAAATGTACATAACAGTGTATCAGACTACTAAAACGTTTACCCACATATAAATAAATACAGGTAAACTGTAGCTAAATTCAGGACGTAAGCACTTAAATTTCAGTTTATGATGATTTCTATAATAATTATTATATGATCACTTCACGGTAAAGAGCACTCGTATCTAGTGTATGGGTGGGACATTCTTCCTGTTCCTACTTCGCTAAAGAAATATGTACATTTTGATTTTCTTTGCTTATCCTTTGTATATGTCAATGTATGATAGTGAACACCGTTTGCAATCTATCTCGCGAGATTCGAAACTGTCGATAAATTGTGGACTATATATAACGTATTAATTTTCAATCCATACTCCATACTAATATTAAAAATGCGAAAGTAACTCTGTCGGTCTGTCTGTCACGCTTTCACGCCTAAACTGCTGAACCGATCGTCACGAAATTTGGCAAAGATATAGCCTGGAATATGGAGAAGGATATAGACTACTTTTTTCCGCGATAACCAACATAAAAGCGGGCGGAGCCGCTGGCAAAACCTAGTAGTTTATAATCTATCCATGTCAAACCGTCAAATTGTAAACGAACCTGCATTTACCGACAGGGTACACAGTCTGTCCGATTTTATCATCCGTTAAATTGTGAACCATCCCTAATTTGTCGATCTTGACGGTAGCCGAATTGGTTGCAGTTACTAAGCTAGGACGCCCCGACCGAATAGCTAAGGTTAGAACTGTGACCAACCACTAGTTCGCAGTTGGTGGCAGTTACTTGGCTATTGAGTATTAACGCAAGGTTTATTAGCCCCAGTTCACAATTTGTCGGTTTGTCATAGACAGATTATAAACTATCGAACAATAATGCGTTACACTGTACCTAATTGGTTTTTGCAGTTCACACATTTCGATAGTTTTTATGTCATCATCATCATTTCAGCCGAAAGCCGTCCACTGTTGGACATAGGCCTCCCCAAATGTCATGCCATAATCGCCACGCTTGGCAGGCGGGTTGGCGATCGCAGTATGGTGGTAAAATGCATAGAGAACGCTGCTGCCCATTGTCTAGTAAGTCCCTTAGTCGCCTTCTACGACACCCACTGCAAGAAATGGGATGGTGCTATTCTTTTACGCCCGGCAACACATACGGGACTTTATGTAATATCGCGAAATAGATTATAAATTAACTCTTTTAACCGGCTGACCTAATTGGTCCTGTAAAACTAAATGTAAGGTCCAACAAGCCCCATATTTACAGTAGGTACCTAACTCTTATAAAACGCTCGTTAATTGTACTTTACGTTCACAAAATTGTTGAGTGACATGGTGGCCGAATGAATAACTTCCGCAATACGGATCATTGGTTCGATTCTCACACAGATCATATTATATTTGTATGGCCAATAGCTGTTTTGAATCTGTGTGTTTGTCCTAATACCTTTACCTAGTTCTGTACAGGATTCTACGCCAAATATGAACTTAGGCCAATACAAGAGGGTATGTAGAAACATACCCTCTTGTATTGGCCGCACAAAACGAAGCCACTTCTATGAAGAAATAATCTTTTTTATTTCAGATAAATGTTTGGAGATAAATTGCTACGGAGAAGAATACGAATGCATTGATGGTACGTGTTATTGCGCTAAAGGATACGTACCAAACCACTTCCAAAACAGATGCATGAGATGTCCGGGTAAGCTGCTATCAAACTGTTTAACATCAACATCAGCAAATCAGCAATTTGCACTCCAATGCTGGACCTACTCGTAAGCCTCTCCAGTTGTACGTCACTGATCGGGATCGTCTGCTACATGCATTGAATTATGCAGCGAAAGTTAATTTAAAAACCCTGTTGGTCTAGGAGCATTGGAAAGTTCAATTCTGATTGGCTAATCCCAGAGCCAATTCAAAAAAGATTTATTCTAGTTGGTCAGATGATGGCTCGAATGTAGTTGTTAACCAATCAGCGCATCCGTCACTGAACAACGTTCATATCATTCAATCAGCGTTCATACTCATCCACGTTGTTTGCGATAATCCTAGGATAACCGCGGCGCACGTGGGGGAGAGGCAGTAGGTATATGCGCCCTCACGGCCCTAGTCGCCGCAGGCAGGAGACTCACTGAACTTCGGGAATGCCAGGCTGATTCCCAACCACCGTAGGCGCGGCTCTCGGATGGCGAGTAATGTATAGCTCGCTGTCCGGTAAGGACCAAGCCCGGGTCGACGGCGCGTTGTTTTCCACGCGCGCCTCAAAGAGATTTCAGCACCAACTGGTGGGGTCCGCTAGGGCCGGTGCCTGCCAGGGGTGCGTGTTGTTCGAAAGAGATACCGTGGCCCCTGGCACACAGACAACTGAAGGAACACGGGTGGGTTTTAATCAGTAAAAGTGACCTCGTGCTCCACTCAGAACGGGAGAAGTTATTTGATGATTTCTCACCAAAAAAAAAAACCTAGAATAACTAGGTTTTTTGTGCACAAATCCTACGATTTTCGCAAAGATGCATTTTTGCAATTATACTGCAACATTAAAATAGGTATATATGTATAGGTTGCTACCTACTTACATATCTAAAATGTTTAAAAATATAAACTGTTCAGTCGACTGGTGCAAACAAGTTCGACTGTTGATACCAGCATTGATAAGGTTAAAAGTATGTCAATAATAATTGAGCCTTGTATAAACCGTAATTTGCGAACCGATTCAGGCCAGCATTATTACAGCGAGAGTCAATTACAACACACTGTTGAACCCAGAGGGGCAATACGGTATTGCCCATCTGGATTCAACTGTGTGTAGTTCTTAAAATTACGGTATCGCCAATACCGTAATTTTAAGAACGTTCAAAGTCTGTTCTCAGTCTCAATCTGTCAAAAATAACTCGAGTTTCCCTATTTTTGACAAGTTTTTGACATTTTAATTGTCTCCGAGATGAATAAATAGCTGTTATTAGAAAAGTAACATAAGTTATTTATCACAAAAGCACGTTTCCGACATCCACGCGGCTAAAGCCACGGGCACAGCTAGTCACCAATAAGAAGTACATTCGTCGTATAGTTTTGGTACTAATAATAGTTTAAAAAATAAAAAACACGTTTTAAAAACCAAACCAAAAGTTATAAAAAAACATTCTATGAATAAGCGTGGGGTGCTTTTTTAGGTATTTTAATAATTAATTAATATCAAGCACCCCACGCTTTTTAATAGAATTATATTATTTTCTGTTTTTTTATTAGTTTGGTTTTGAAAGCGTGTTTTTTCTGGGTTTTTTTTTTTCTCTTTTTTTAAAATGATTAAATTGTCATCGGTCCTCGATAAGTCTACAAAGTTTAAATGAAATCTGACCGTTTGAAGTGGGTCAAAATCAAGTCCAAACGAGGCGGTTACAAACAAACAAACATGTTTACAAATATACAGGTGAAGCCAATATAAAAATATGTTAAAATCAATGGATATTCCATCGACATTTACTAAATCAACCAATTTCTTTATTGCATAACGGCCTTATTTCAGGCTCTTGAAACCGCCAGACTAAATCAATGTTACCAGTAATAAAATGCAAAGAATATATAGTGCCAAACTTAAATTCAGGACAGAGGTGCTAACACTAAAGAATATGCCTAATCGTTTTCTCCTCGAAGATGTTGTCTAAGCGACTAGCTGTTACGATACGACGGTAAAAGCGAAATTGCTTCCTTCTGTCTGCTCATAACTAAATAACTTGGGTTTTAGTCCACTGAATAAATATAATTATGAGAAAACATTTTATAAAAAAAAATGCAAAAGAATGAAGGTCAAACTTATCAAGCCACACCACCATTGTAACAGTGTTTTCTGCAAAAATAAATGATTTGATTTTGTTTTGATTTAGACTATGGCTTAACATACAATCAACCTATAATGTTCCCACTGCTGGGACAGAGACCTGCTCTCCGTGAAAGGGAGTGTGGGTGGGTAGTGCGGGTTGGTAGATGTCACATGACTTAGATTTTTTTGTTCTAGGATATGCCGGTTTCCTCACGATGTATTCCTTCACCGTTTTAAGAGAAATAATTTACACAAACACACTAATGGGTCACAATTATCTATTGAGTATTGCGAGACTCCCGGGAGTCTTACGTCGCATTGTGACTCAACAGTAGGCCACTGCATTATGAACTTCAATGGGTTATTGTACTGATAACTGAACCCACGTGACGCTACGGTATCAGTACTCAGCCATTATCTGGTCAAGCTTAAACACACGATCGATTTTTGATAGAACTGCCATTTCTGGTTTGTTCCTATTCGAGGTATTATAGGTTTATTTATTTTTTTTGAGTTTTGCCAATCGTCAAATAACTTCTCCCGCTCTGGATGGAGCGGGAGAACGGAGGAGGAGGGTGTGTCAGACTTTTACTGACTAAGACCCACCCGTGTTCCCTCAGTTGCCTGTGTGCCAGGGACCACGGTATCTCTTTGGAACAACCCGCACCCCTGAAGGTTTTATAGGTTAGGTTAGGTTTTTATCAATTTTTTTCATAAGTCTTTTTATAATCCTCCTTGTAGATAGTTGTGCCTATGCTTACTCCTACCACCTTAGAGGTACCCACATCAGGTAGGTAATCGTTATTTTATTCCTATGTTATGGGAACCGTATTCTAAGCTTTGAACTGCTTCTAAGATTCATGAACCCAATTACACAAATTTCCCCGTATCTCCCGAATCTAGAATTTAGACTCTTACCAGCATCTAGCGTTTGCCTACATGTATCTAAGTTAGTACATACTATACCACGCGCAATTTTTTACCATAGATTCAGTACCTACCTACATGAATCTGGATCTACTTAGATATGCACTTGCTACTTATCACCTGATTTTCTTATTACCGACGAAAAGTGGCAACGGCCATAGTTACAGTTTTTGCGTCGATGTCCCTGCCACCCTGTACATATTTTAAGAGCCTACTCATCTCACCTTCCCGCGCCTGTCACAAAACTGTTGTGCGCCGCATATTCAATATTGAAAGTGATTCTACACAGTCTGTTCACACGAATAATTTCTCCCTCTGATTTTGGGCCACTGTCAAACTCTGCGAAATTAAAAACACTAACTCATTCGAACGCAAAAAAAAAGTAAAGAAAATGCTGCATATTACCTACTGATGATGACTCTAAACAATTAATATAACGACCCTGACCTGACACTGAATCAAACGAAGTAAATTTTATGGGGAAAAATACACACTTACACACACACCTTAACACGCCACACACACACACACGCCAGACACCACACAAACTTTACACATACACTCATAAAATACCGTACTTGAAAGCACCTCTCTAGTCTCCACTCTAGAATTCGTATCCTGAACCCCAAGATACAGAATAGGTACTATCTAGTTTCTGGTTCACTGGAAGATAATATAACTAGCTGCAGGTAATATTTAAACTACTTAATATGTCATCTCAACTTGATGTTAACCTATGTATGCTTACTGTATTACCTGGACAATAAATATTTTTCCATTTCTATTTTCTAATAGGTCTTTACCTATGAAATTGCCGTTTTGTATGAAAAAATTTAAACGAATTTTTTTCATGAATTTTTTATTTGTATTAATCGAAGTAATCACCCATGCAATCAATGCATCTTTGCCATCGCAGTGGCAGTTTATTGATGCCCTTCTTAAAGAAATCTGCTGGACGGGAGGCAACAAATTCTTCAAAGGCATTTTGTACTGCCTCTCGGGTATTAAATTTTTTTCCCGCCAAGAAGTTATCCAAATTCTGGAAAAAGTAGTAGTCTGTAGGCGCAAGGTCTGGTGAGTAGGGCGGATGACGGAGAGCTTCCAACCCCAGTTCTTGCAACTTGGAGACCGTCTGCTGTGCAGTATGAGGTCGCGCGTTGTCGTGCAGGAGCAGCGGAGACGAGCGATTGACCAATGCTGGTTGGAGATGCGCCAGCTTCTCCATCATTGTGTTCAGTTCTTCACAGTACACATCTGCAGTAATGCTCACCCCGTTTGGTAAGAAGCTGTGATGAATCACACCGGCGCTAGACCACCAAACAGTGACCATCACTTTTCTAGGGGTAAGTTTTCGTTTAGGGCATTGTTTAGGTGCTGAACCAGGATCCAACCAACTTGCTGAGCGCTTACGGTTATCAAACAGAATCCATTTTTCATCGCAGGTAACAATGCGGTTCAAAATTCCTTCATTTGTGTGTCTGTTGAGCAGTGCAAGGCACGTCTCGACGCGTACTTCGCGCTGGCGATCATTGAGTTCGTGGGGCACCCATTTGTCAAGCTTTTTTACCTTGCCAATTTGACGCAAATGGACCAATATTGTTTTGACGCTAACGTCGAAAGCTGCTGCTAATTCAGCCGTAGATTGTGTATCATCAGCTTCCACAATCGCCTTTAATTCGTCATTGTCGACCAAAGTCTTCGGACGACCGCGAGGTTCATTTTTCAGGTCGAAATTTCCAGAACGGAAGCGAGCAAACCAATAACAGGTGGTGCGTTGGTTTGTAGTGTTAGCTCCGTAAACGTCGTTGATGTTGCGTGCCGCTTGTGCCGCGTTGCTGCCACGACGGTACCTACTCATATTCCATAATTACTCGAATTTTTAACGTATCCATGATGACGAAAAAGATTGAAATGGGATGAAAATGTAACACTAATCAATAAAGAAATGACTACTTTTAGAAAAAAAAATCCATGTTTTTAAAATTAAATTAATTTGAAATTAGAATTCTTAGCCAAACAAAAATTATTTTGATTTGAAATGGCCAGTACTGCAGAACGGCAATTTCATAGGTAAAGACCTAATATTACTTCATTAAAAATGGTTGCTTTTGGGTTGCTGATATTAGCAAGTATTTTACCATCGCAATGATCTTTATTCTCATAACGATAAGATTGTTGTATGGTTTCTGCTGTCGGAGGCAAAATAACTGTAAACTAACTGTAATTTCGCTTGTGTGATCGAAAATCGAATGCAACCAGAATCATTTTTCTGCCAGCCTGCACAATAAAAGGTTCCCTTTTGCACGTAACTTTACTTTGTCCAGATAAAATCGTATCTATGTATTTGCAGGTAAATAATTTTCTAATATACCTAAATATACCTACCTATATTTACTTATAACCTTGACACATTTTTTTTTTTTTTCTTAAGATATTCGTTTGCAAATTCTCATGTCTATATACTTACGACCGCGACATGTCATGAATAAACTAAGATACTTACCAAATGAGTTTGAATGAATTTCAAGATGAGTCGTAGTTTTTTTATTTTTTTATTTCCCGTTTACGTAACATCGTTCACAAAAGACGAGGTTCTTTAGAGTACTAGCTATCTATAAGTATCAAAAGCTTCGAGAAAACGTTGGAACAACGACCGGCATGGTTGGCTTGGCTGCCAAATCTGGCGCATTTCTGACTTATATTGGTGTTTATTGTCACTGTGTTACCAAACTGCGCCTATTGGAGTTAAAGTCTAGTTTAAATTGAGTACAATGACCAACTGGTAAAGAAACAGTCTCTTCATTCTGCTGTAGAGACCATCCTACAGTTTGCCCAGCTTATTCATCTACCTACTTATACCAGAAATAATCTTAATAAGTAAAGGACTAATGCAAATGACAATTACAGCGTACATAGCATTAGCATTGATTAGAATATCTTGCTGCCTTCAAATTTATCGGATCATATTGCAGTAAGCACCCAGTCAACCCGAGTGAACAAAGATATAATTGTTTCACATGTGTCCCGAATAGTGATGCGTCCCTCACTCATGAGGTACTCGTGATCGCAAATTGAAAGAGTTACTCGAATTTCAATATTGAACCACCTCATTCCTCATCACCCCTCATTTAAAAATTGACGTTGACATTATTGACAATAGGAAATCGAGGCAAGCGAGTTCGTGACTCGCGAATGAGGATTGAGTAATTGAGTGAGCTCAATGAGCGAATGAACCGACTAAAAAATTGTATGGAGAATTGAGAATGAGTGAGGTGAGGTGTGATCTTGAAGTTTGGACAACACCATGGCACAGTAAACATTATTTAAAATTATTTCAGCTACGATTAATTATTATGAACTCTAAAAGCATTAGCATTAGATTGGTAATAAAGGGTCATTGATTCGTTTATTTTGGCGGTCTAAAATTTATAAGCGAAAGAAAATGATGTGTGTGAGAGAGTGAGGACGTGAATAATCGGATTATCGGAGAGTCGTGACTCGTGAGTACTCGTGAATCGTCGTTGCACCGGCCCGCCTCGCTCACTTGGAGCTTCGTTTGAGTTCGGCTCGGGCTCGCGAGTCGTGAGGCGAATACGCCGTCGTAAGATTCCTCACCTCAAATGAGGGGTCCCTCGTGAGGACCTCACGAAGCAAATTGAGGGGCTCCCTCATCCTCACATAAAATTGATGAGTTACCCATCACTAGTCCCGAATAAACTCCTAACTACCCGAAAAACTGAGCTCAAAAGTTAAAACCAACATAGAATCGTAACTAACAATAATAATTAAAACTCTTCCCATATTTCAGGATTAGGGGAGAAGTGCTTGGGGCCGTGTTGCAACGTATACGGGAACGGAAGCCTCCAGTGTTGGCAGGGGATTTGCCAGCCGTGTTACGATAACTTCGGTAAATGGACTTGCAGGTTCGCATACAACTTTATAAGCAGGATACTGAAGAGAAAATGGGAAGGACTTACAGGATTGAAACTACATTCGGGATTTTTCCGGGAGAACTGCACGTGCATTAGTGGATTGGTTTGAGTAGCAGTGTGAAGGTTATATGCGTTTATCTTAGCTGTGAAATGCATAGCAATAAGACTCGGTAAATACTATAGAGCGTTGCTATGTAAATATATACCCAGCAACAGATTAGATATGTATAATGTATCTCTAACATCTTGTACGAAATGCCCAGGTACACACGGCTACACATACCTAAAGCTATACAAATCCAGTTTAAGCTGATCTCGCACTGTACGGAAATCCTATACAATGCGACATCAGCTTATACTGGAAAACTATCGCTTGATGTGTAGCCGCGTGTAGTGTGTACAACTCACGAGTTTGAATTGACTATTCATAGAAAAAAATTGTCAAACAAAACTCGTATTATTGTTTTAAAAACACTTCCGTGATTGCTGATTGACAAAATGTCTATTTGTGTGTCTAAAAGCATCAGTGGATGAATGTTGTCTGTCAGTTACGTGCAATCGGCAATTTATGAAGTTAAAAACACTACATTCTTTGAAGGGCTGATAGAGGTGCACTAAGCATATTTCAAAAAATAATTTCGCATTGCAGCAAAGAATTCGATTCCCTGTACCTTTTCCAATAGTCGTGAACGAATTAGAGTTCAAAAATCCAGTGTTTTCAAACAATGTCAAATGCGAATCAAATCGATTTCGTTTCGACTACAGGCATTCCTTAGATATTTATAGCGCTGTTTTTAAAACACGTCTTTATTTTACGAGTGTAGATACCTACATCACATATTTACAAGATGTAAAATCGACATCTTCAAAACGTGGAACATAGCCATACAGTGTGATTCTATTCTAGAAGGTTGATACGCAGGAACGCCACTTTAAAAAGTCACTTTGTTCCGTCGTTACCGCAGCCTCGTCAATCTCGGGTATCAATGGAAAATCCATCTTAATAGGTATCTGCAATTGTTAGTTAGAAAGACTAGTAGGTATTATTTTCGCACAAAAGTCGACCCAAGTACATTACTTATATGATGACGGTTGTGGCCAATAGGGTTTTAAGATCAGATTACAGACGCTCCATTTAAAATATGAGATTTAGCCGCGTCTAGAGACTTGAATTCGATCCTAATCTAATTGGGAATAGGCTGGGCGGATGACATTAAATGATTACGTAATCCTAATTACATAACTAAGCAGATAAAGGACCATCAACACAGTTTGTCAAAAGTTCCCGACGTTTTTAGCCTTTAAATTCGGCCAGCGAGTTTCGTAAGCAAGGGATCTCGTAGACAGGCCTACGCCGTAGCTGGATACGTCGTAGGCCGTAGCAGAATACGCCGTAGGCCGTAGCAGAATACGCAGTAGGACGTAGCGGGATACGCCGTAAGCCGTAGCCGGATACGACGTAGGCCGTAGTGGATGCGACGTAGACAGTAGCAGAATACGACGTAGGCCGTTGCAGGATACTTGGTAGCAAAAAGCCAAAGTAGTAACCTTTGTTGTACACCAACGACAAAGCTGATACACTTATTAATATCATTGCTCTTAAGTTATTAAGAACAATTATATTAATTAAGAGCATTTGCATTTTTATTATTTCACGTTGCGGCTGTCTGTAGTAAATATTCGTAGGCTAAATACATATTTTTTAATCAATATCGCATTTGATGTTCCGTTCCAGGGAATCCCTAGAACAAATTCTTCTGATTTCCAGTACCCAGGTGATTATGGGCGCGGCGCTAATCCTGGGGATTATTGCCACGTTCATACTTCTCTACAAGCTTTGTGCTACCACAGATATGAGGTAACTACACACCTTTCTTACAGAAACTTAACTAGATAGGTAGGTATAGCATTGAATAATTATTTTTGAATACTTTATTTCTGCGCATGTCTCATTTTACTTGGGGTCGAGGCAAAATATTTGATTTTATTTGGTCACTAACATTCTTACTAATTATACATAGAATAAAATTATTCCAAGTTTGTGAAAATGTATGGTTATTCCTAGTATAACTTTATTCCGTGTTTATTAGTAAAAGGGTAAGAGAATGAAGACAAAAAAACAATAATTTTCATTCATTCCAGTATTTCAAATACCTTTTCGTGTTCTATTTTTCCAATTCTTTTCTTACGTACTCTAATTATTAGGTGTGTGTGTGGTTATTAGTAACGTTTTGCGGCTGTTTATCTCACTAATTAATTACTTCTTACAGAGCTTTCGGCTCGGGGTCCAACAGTGATGGTCGACTGTCAATCGGAAGTCTACAGTTATATGTCGACGAAAGATTACGAGATGCCCCACCAAGGTAATAAATAATGCCCTCACGGCTCTAGTCGCCCTAGGAGACGCCCTGGGCGTCGGGAAACCCGGGCTGGTTCCCGGCCACCGTTGGCACGGGCTTGTGGACGGCGAGTAATGGGTCCGGTAAGGACCAAGTCCGGGTCGACGGCGCGTTGAGTTCCACGCGCGCCTCAAAGAGTTGTCAGCACGAAATGGTGGGGTCCGCAAGGGCCGTTGGCTGCCAGTGGTGCGGGTTGTTCGAAAGAGTTACCGTGGCCCCTGGCACACAGGCAACTGAAGGACCACGGTTGGGTTAGCCAATAAAAGTCTGACACGCCCTCCTGCTCCACCCAAAGCGGGAGAAGTTATTTGATGTTTTCCCACCCAAAAAAGGCACTAAATAATTAACTATATTGAAGATTCTCGCTCGGTTTGCCTTATTGGTCGACTCAAAATAAAAATAAAAATTTCATATAAATCTGCATGAGCTCTTATGAAACGTCAGAAGCTAGGTGCACGATTCCAAATTGTTGTTTCCTATGGAGAAGAGCCGGCAAGAAACTCCACGGTTACTCTTTTAAAAATAATAGGCTTTAACAATGTTTTCAAATTGCAGATGATGTTGATTGATGATTGAAATTGTTCCTTTATTCTTGTCTGTTTATATGTGTGTGCATAAATGGTTAAATAAATAAATAAAATGTGTGGAAGGACAGTGCAGGCCTGTCAATAAGTACCAGGTACTTAGACGAATACAGAATAGAAAATCGTCTAGTCTGTAAGGCCTACAACGTTCTCTCATTCACAATATGTAAAATAATCTACATAAATAAAATTAACCTATTTAAACTGATCGCTAACGCTACTTCTGACTTCTGGTCCTGGTTTCGTATCCCAGTGTTATTGAGTTTCTCCATCAGGAATATATCAGCAGCAACCCAGAGTCCGGAATTGTACCCGGATGATGTCAATAGGGTCGCCGAATATTACATGAGACTTTCAACTTAACTGGCAACCAACCATGAGACTTCCAACTTAAGGTGTGGTTGTAGATGTAGATAGGAAGTACATGACTGCCTAACCAGTTGTTAGGATCACGAAATATTAACTGTTTGAAGATTGAATAAACTGACGAAATATCGGACCTAGGGTATTAGATACTACCTATTGTTTACATTCACTGAGATATACAGGCTGTAAGGGTAAACACTGTTATCCTTGAATCCGGTGGTTTGGTTTCGTTTATAGAACGTAAAATCAATGAAAAAAAAAAACATTTTTTTAAAGAAAATCAGCTTTTTTCCACAATAACGTTTCACCCTACGCGCGAGAGCAACAAACTTGCGTCTCAATACGGGAGGCGAGATACGTGGGGCGCGGGGACTACGCCGCGTGGCCCGACTCCAACGCACCGCGCACGGGTCGCGATTAGAGATGGGTCGTCGACGTATTTGGCGTCGACGCAACTAGACCGTCCATTTTCGTTTATCGACTAGTCGATCAACTAGTCGAATTCGTCGACTAGTTTACGCGTTAACTTAATAAACTTTGCGACGTCTCGTCTACGGCAGTCGACGACGCCGACGCGGACGGCGTGAACGCAGGCGGTAGACGTCTCATCTCTCGCGGACTGTACCTATTCATTTGAACTTCCCTTCATACTTTTCCAGGCTTAGGACCATAAGAGGAGAGTAATATATCGGGTGCTTAGGACTGGCTGAATACTGAATAGAGTTAATTATAAAGTCGTATTCACTATACCTGTGTCCTAGCAGTGGGAACATTATAGGCTGATGATGATGATAGTGATGATGATGATGATGATGATGCACTATTCTGGCTTAGTTAGAAGATCAATTGATTTTATGTACATTAATTATTATTTTGTTAAATATTTACAAATTCAAAAATCAAAACAACATGAAAACACACAGTTTGTCAAATACAAACAAATACAAACCGGCTGGTCTCGCATCGCCCGACCAGTCCATCGCCTTCCTCTTCGCACACGCGAAACTACTATAACTGCATACTTTCCTTCCCATGACAATAATAAAATAATAAATATTCGACCCGTACATTTAACAACTTCCTCATATTAGATTTAAAGTTCAAATTTGTTTGCACGATTATTTTATTTCCAAGGGCGCACGGACGAATGAATCGATTACGTTCTCGTCTACGTTTCAGTTACGCCGTCAGAGGCGTCTACGGATTCGACTAGTCCATTGATTAACGGTGAACCGTCGCATCGTCGACTCGTTCACAACTTCTCGCGTTCCGTGTTTCGGCGTCTAGCGTCTACGGATTCGACTAGTCCATCGATTAACGGTGAACCGTCGACTCGTTCACTGTACGTCGACGGTCGAATTAACTAGTTCGTTCATTCAACGCCCATCGCTAGTCGCGATCGCGACCCGGGCCAGTCAGCTGTCAGTCTCGCTAGTGAGCGCACGTAACGCCGCGTCGTAGCTCGTCATCGTCGCTCAATTCTCGCGCATGTCTTTTTTTTTTAATTCGCTCGTTTAATTTAAATTTCAGTCAACTACCCAGCCATGGTTTGCCAACCCGCCTGCCAAGCGTGGCGATGTGGTGATTATAGCAAAACCCCCCTTTTGAGGGAGGCATATGTCCAGCAGTGGACGTCTTTCAGCTGAAATGATGATGATGATGATGACCCATGGTTTAATGCGGTTCACAGAATACATCAAGTTACCAAGTTTCAACAGCATAGTTCTTATAGTTTCGGAAAAAAGTGGCTGTGACATACGGACGGACAGACAGACATGACGAATACATAAGGGTTCCGTTTTTTGCCATTTGGCTACGGAACCCTAAAAACCCTAAATTTTTTATTACAAGGAACTTACCAAGAACAAATGCGTTTCTATGAAAAACATAAATAAACATACGTAATGTACTTAGGTACCCTACTTCAAAGATTTAATCCACTACCCGAGGGCATCTAATAAAGAGGACGGGTCCTGGCATGCAGATTAAATAATAATTACACTCGGCCCACATTAAACGCTTCGGGATTAGGTACTTTCCCTCTACATGATTGCAAGTAATTGCTATTTTAAGTAACAAGATATTTTCTAGAGAATTTATTTATTTTTACTTTTAAACTGTTATTTATTGAGTGAAGCGCAATTGCATGCAGCTGAGATGAGAATGCTAAGAGAGATGTGTGGTGTTACTGGGTCATTCTCAGGAGACTCATTATTTGGTTGACTTCGGTGTCAATTTTTTTTTTAATTTAGGCCTTGTTAACATGAAATATCAAATCTAGAGTTAATTTAAAGCATGTTAGTAGTAGAGTGTTAACTCTAGATTTGATATTTCATGCCTAAATTAGAAAACAAAAATGACACCGAAGTCAACCAAATAATGAGTCTCCTGAGAATGACCCTACTAATAAATGAAATAAGAACTGAGTACCTACATAAGAGAAAGCTTGTGGCTAAGTAACAACAACGGCACGGCTCGAACGACCAGGTTAAGCTACGCTTGCCACGGTTGGTCCGTGGATGGGTGATCATCTTTACATACCAATACCCTTCCGTGCCTAGGAAAGCACGTTAAGCCGTTGGTCTCGACTGTCATTCGTGGATCTTCGAGTCGTTACGGGTCCTCAGCCTGAAAGTCTGCCAACTCAACCAGTCTTACCAAGGAATATTACCCAAAAATTGGGATGTGGAGGTCAGATGGGTAGTCACTCCATGTTAAATACTGGCATTCAGCTGCATCCGGTTAAACTGGAAGCCGGGAAAAGGCTAGGCAGATGATGATACAAAAAAGAAGTCTGAATGACTGAAAAGCTGTGTGGAAATTGGTTGTCATGGTATGTGATGCAGAGGTATGAGGAAAACATCGCGAGAAAAGTTTTGAGAATGGATCTAGGTGGTTATAGGAGTAGGGGTAAACTAAAGAAACGATGAATGGACTGTGTGAAAGATGATATGGCTAGAAACTGGATGAATACCGACATGACGACTGATCCTTACTAATATTAAAAACGTGAGCGTTTACATGTATGGATGTTTGTTACCCTTTCACGCAAAAACGGCCGAACGGATTTGGATGAAATTTGGCATACAGATAGATTATGACCTAGATTAACACAAAGGATACTTTTTATCCCGGTAGTATGTTCCCGGGGGATAATTTCCGATTTCCACGCGGGCGAAGCTGCGGGTGGAAGCTAGTAGAAAAATATAGAAGAAAACGACTCGAAATATGTAAATTGGGATAAAGACAGGAGAACGATGACTGTGTAACCGTTAATAGGGTATTTTCCGCTTTGATAAAAACTATTTTAATTTGAAGATTGGGACGATATATTTAACAGAAAAATGAAAATAAATTTATTAATATACATTTTCTCAATTAAAAACGATTAAAATCTAATTTATGTTTCGTTGTTTTGAATTTACCGCCAAAACGCTCCTTACGATGACTTTTTGTCACGTGACATGTGACGTCAACTCTGTATAAACTGCACCGGTACAAATAATTAGTTTGGCGCCGTTTTAGAAGTATTTGTGCACAGAGGCACCGCACACCAGTAATATCACTTTCTATCCCTTAAAAATCTTATTAATTATAAACTCGACATTCACTTATTTACTTACTAACTACTTTAGTTTACACAAAGTTGACGTCACGTGATAAAAAGTCATTGTAAGAAGCGTTTTGGCGGTAAATTCAAAACAAAGAAAAATAAATTTGGTTTGAATCGTTTTTAATTGAGTAAATGGATAGAAATCAATTTATTTTTATTTTTCTGTTATATATCTCGTTGCAATCTTCAAATTAGAATAGTTTTTGAAAAATTGGAAAATACCCTATTGATCGAGATCTTGTGAACCATGGAGGTTTTTTTTTATTGGAAATCATCAAATAACTTCTCCCGCCATGGGTGCAGTAGGATAGCGTGTCAGTCTTTACTGACTAAAACCCACCCGTCTTCCTTCAGTTGCCTGTGTGTCAGGGCCACAGTACCTCTTTCGAACAACCCGCACACCTGGCGAGTCGTGGAGGTCACATCTCGCAGTAACAATCAAACGATTAATCAACCCAAGGTTCACAAAAATTAGATATATTATGTAGATACTGTACCTAGTTAAGAACACTGGTGCTTTCTCCGCATGCCAAGGTGTTATACGAACATCAGTAGCATGCGCTCTCAGTAGCCATCTTTAGCTGAATATCCGTTCACTTCCTCACGGATCGGGTTCGCGATAGGTCGACTTTCGACAAAACGCTCTTGCCTATTTTCTATTCGATTGATGGTGATTGGAATATACGAGTAGGTATCTCAGTAATAGAACTGGCTGTTTTTATTTACTATAAGTACCTCCACTTACACACACACACTTCCACAGGTGTATTATTTAAAAGATGTGTAGCTATAGGTAGTTCAATCTTTAGTTCAGTACTTTTCTATAAAATGATCAGTTAAACCCTGACCTGCAGCCTAATTGCGTAACGTATTAACTTTCTGATGACGATTCCGAAACTAAGCAAACTCCCTTCGTAATCGTGTTCTATAATCCGAATTGCGAAACTAAATTGAATCAAAATCTGTAGAATTGTATAGGGATGTTAATAAAATCTTGCCCAATCTATTACGTTTGCGCGTTTTGTTTCATAACATATGAACTATTCGCTTCCGAATAATATTACTATAAATTAATATTGTTTTAATTACAACTGGTGGTCTACTATTGCTTCAAATGAAAATATACAATGATTCCCTAAAAAACGTAAAACCAATTTTTAAAACACTTTCAACCAAAAACTGCCATAATTGAAAAAAGCAACGAAACGTTACAATGTTCACGTTTTATTTATCTGTAGTCGATGAAAAAATCGTAGAAAAGCAGTGTTGTCAACTTATTGGGATAACTCCTAAAACTGGGGGTTTGGACACCCCAACTAGCAGATTAAATTTTGCTTTAGCGGCTGTTCGTTTTGTTTTGATTAGTCTAATTTAGTTTGTGGAAATCTGTTATTATAATAACACGATGATGGCATGTTTTTTTACTGTTTGCATGAAACCTGTGATAGTAATTTTCCCATTATATCTTTATAATACCGAAATCATTTTGGATTCAAACGCTAATATGAAAAGACTCTTCAGCATGACGAATATAGTGAAGTCACACAGAGGCTGTGCCCGTGTCGAGATCGAAAACAGTGTCATTTCGACCAAATAAATCCCATGAAAACATGCTTCCAAAATATAAAGTCAAGCCATTATTGTGTATCTAACAATCATCCATACATCTCCACTTACTTTTTCAGTAACTATTTTGTGATCCCTACTCAATATTATAAATGCGAAAGTAACTCTTTCTGTCACGCTTTCACGCCTAAACCGCTGAACTGATCGTCATGAAATTCGGCAGAGATATATTCTGGAATATGGAGAAGGACATAGGCTACTTTTATACGCGATAACCGACATCCACGCTGGTGGAGCCGCGAGCAAAAGCTAGTAATCTATAAAGTACGTGACGATCATTTGAAAAACTATGACTGATTGTGACATAATAAGTTTTACTTTCAATTTCAAATCTTCAAATGGACCTCAAAAAGGACGACAGAACGTCAGCAATAGGAATTTAAATAAAATTAAAAATTGCGATTAAGTGGAGTCGGGAAAAAGTTGGCAACACTGTAACAAATAAAAAAACTATGAAATGTTTTTGTTTGTCTTGAATTTTGTTTTAAATTCGTTGTTTTATGTTTTTCAATAAACTAAATTATATTTACTATTCGCATACAAAGACATGGGCCTATGATAAATAGTATCGGATTATTTTTGTGGTTTCTGCACAGAACACGTAATTGGCAAATGGCAAGGAATAGGGCTCTGTCTTCGTTTTGTACTGGCTGCACTACGTCATAAGCTGTGTTTCTCAATAGCGAAAAGGACGAACCAGTTACCCATAATTCAGTATCAGCTGTAGTGCTGTAAGTAAGCCAATATAAACAGGAATTTCGTGTGTCTAGTGATTGTAACTTTCTTAGGTTAACTATTTATTTTGGGTAATAATGATTGTCTGTCAACCTCACATTCTAACTACTGAGATGTTGTTATTTGATATTTTGGTCAGTGGGTCGTCTTAGGGGTTGTATGTATGTAATTCTATCAGCATCTACATAAGCAGCAGATACTAAATTACAAACTATAATAACCAATTACAACCAACAACATAACGTTAATTATTATAACATTTTCGCAGACGATGCTAGAGCTACTAACTTCAATCTAATATTGACCTATGAGGGTTTTACCTCAAAGAATTTGGTGGCAACGCAGGACATTGAAAACCAAGCTTTTGTATTTATCATTGAAGGTGAGCTTTTTAACACAGTTAAGTATCAAGCAGCAACTCATAATTATGAATGAATTTTTCTTTGGGCGAACTTTATACATAAATGTAATCACATCATAAATTTCATATGTCCCTATTTTTTACAGTTCTAGTTTCGTGCCATGTTAAATAAAGAAATAGCCATAGGTTGATGACGGCCTACTAAATATTGCCTAGTTTGGCCCATAATTAAGTACTTTAATTGAGCAGAAAATAATTTGATTTTGTTTTAAAATTGCAGGAGTCCCCGGAACACTTCCCCTGCATAGACATGAAAGCAGCATGAATGATGTTGGCTGTTGCCATTTGTTTCGGCTACTTCTGACATCACTGTTACTGCTACTGCAACTACTTCAGTTATCAAGCTGCTCAAGTGCAAAAGTAGAAACTGAAGATTGTTATGAACATACTAATTTTACCTATTTAAGAAAACTGCTGACTAGTTTTGCTCAACAGCAATATACTTAATATGTACTTGTGTTAATTGATATTGGTGTAAACTTTAATACTTACAAAGTGTTTTAATTATGAACTAAAATAACTGTTAAATGTTGAAATACATATAGCATTGATTAAGTTTAAAAAAAGACAAGTTATTGATCATTAAAGTGATACTATTTAGAAAATAGCAGTGTTTATCTGAATTGTCATTTATTTGGTACATAAAGGTAAATTAAAAACAAATAAAATAATGGTTAACATAACTGCTTTATTTATATCATTTCACCCTTCTGACTACAGCATTTGTTCATATTTGACATGAATTTGTTGGCTATGAGGCAAAAAGAAATTCAAACAAGTATATTGTATAGATTAGTGGAATTTGGCAAATTTGGGCTACTGTTTTCCTGTGGAAGTCATTTATAATTTAATACAGCTTGGTAATGTTGCTGAGAGAAAGTTTACATTTTTCCTGTTTATATAGTTGAGCCACCTGAAAGATAAAAAAATAATTTAAGTACATCCTCATTATTTTCCATCATCCATTACTCATCCAGTCTTTAATAGGCCTCTCCCTTAAACGCTTCAATGCACAATCTACTGATGTACTTTACAAAACTACAATATTCTGCTATTAGATAAACAGTAATTAGATGCCTACAATTCTATTGATGGATGGAACATAGATACTTGACTAAAAAGTATAAATTATCTTTATTTAGGTACTTCATAGGCAAGTCATTTTTTTAATAATAAATAAAAAATTGATGGACGTATTATTTAACTATATACATTGTGTATTAATATCAAGCAAAACCAATTCAATGAGAAATATTTTTTGTAGGCCTCCACATAATAAACATAACAAATAAATAGGTATTATGGTTTTTCAATAATTAGAAAACAATGTTCAATACTACCATAGTCTGATGCATGTAGAGTACAATGCTTATTTTGTGGATTTCCACCGAATGTAAAGAATAATATTGTATGATTGAAAATCTTCACACACATTGCATAGTAATTTTACAATGCAATGTGTGTGATAAACTTGACAGGCACAGGCCTCTCTGTGAGAGGGAGTGGACTGTAATCCACAGACAGAATAATTGAATTGGATATTTTTACTAACTTATTATTCACAATAATTAGTTGAAAAATATTTAAGGTACCTAGTAGGCCATCATCATCATTTCAGCCGAAAGACGTCAACTGCTGGACATGGGCCTCCCCCAATTTGGGGGGTTTGCTATAATCGCCACACTTGGCAAGCGGGTTGGCAATCGCAGTATGGTGGTAAAATGCATGGAGAACACTGCTACCCATTCTTAGTAAGTCCCTGAGTCGCCTCCTACGACACTGACGGGAAAGTACCTACCTACCTACTTTGCTTAAAGTAATTATGCATTGCCTTATCTATATTTTGTATTGACAACAAACAACATGTGTAGAGACAATATTTAGGCATATTCAATAGGTTCTTTTATAGGAAATAATATTGATATTACCTTGAACAGACAATGATGTGGAAATAAGTCTGTATTTACGGTGTGTGTAGCTAGTTCATAGAAGTCTTTAGATAGGTAATACATTGACATTAACTGCTTCTTCAATGTGTGCTTCTTTTGTTCTTCCTGTTTAAATTGATCGCTTTTTAGGTTTTCTAATTACAATTCGTAAATGCTCGACTGGCTTGCTAAGTTGGTGACATTATGATAAGTTTCGATACGAGGTACCTACGAATTTGTATTTCGTTAAAACGCCACCAAATTATCTCGTTTCTGAAATATCATCTAGGTAGGTTCTCTTAGTAGGAATCTTTATTTTAGGTTGTAAGCACACGTAACAGAAGAAAACGATTGCAATTATCTCTGTATAATCACCTCGTTGCTTCGCTATTCAAAATACCACAATACTGATATAACATTGAGGTTTTACACAAAATCACATTCACAGTTTATCAGGAAGACTACCACTTATATGTTTTCGTTATAATTTAAGAGATTTAATGATTAAATCCCATTAAAATGTAAGAAGAAAAATGATTGCGGCGAGTACGTTGCCTTCGGCTTGCGAAACAGACTACTCGTTGGTTTCAAACAAACTGATAGCTGTCAAACTAGTTACGCAATTCGCTTTAGTTAGAAAAATAGACCGTATACCCAATTTTTCCCGACATATCATTCACTCTAATAGAATAGTAATCGCTTTCACAGATATTGGAGTTTCGCAATTCGAAATTCGTAAATTTAAGCAAATTGCGATAGAAACGAAGCAAATTAATCTGAATCGTTTGTCAATAATGCATTACGCAATTAGGTAGCTGCTATTGAGAGATAAGGCTTGGCTGAAGTGATAATCTAACTCATGGCCTCATCTTCATTTCGAGTAAATATATTTATTTATTTATATACGCTTTATTGTACACCAGAAAAAGCATGACAAAATAAAACATTAAACACTAAAAAATAAACATACAATGGGCGGCCTTATCGCTTTCTGCGATCTCTTCCAGGCAACCTAGAATGGATAGTGATTGCGTGGACATCAAAATGGGGTTAATATTGGTGCAACAAATTATAAATACAATTTATTATATAATAGATACCTACAAAGATATATTCATAAATATGCTGTTTAATAGATACATAAATACATACATATAAACTATATAAGCATAGAAAATAAATGACGACTACAGATTATAACAGCTACCTACAACAAAATCACAACAACAAGTAATGCTCCTTCACGAGTCTCTTGAACACCGGTAACGATTGCGCGCGTTTTATTTGAACAGGCAATGCATTCCACAAACGAGCGGCCTAAACAGAAAAGGATTTGTCGAAGAAAGTTGTGGAATGCATTGGCATATAAAATATGCAAAGAGGGAAATTCATTGCTAAGCAAACTGACCACCGCCACCATCTTATATTGTTCTTTGAAGGGACCTACAGGGTAAATTTTTAACCAGTGCGCAAACTGTAACCATGAATCGGCATATCATCCTAGACCTCTAGCGTAAAAATGTTTCGTCGGTTATAGGTACAAAAAAAATTGCTGTTTTTATACATTTTAACCGCGGACGTATTGCATTTTTCTATGAAACAGCAGATTGTTTTTTGTTTAACCGACAAAACATTTTTACGCTGCGGTCTAGAATCATATGCTGAATTTATAGTTAGAGTTTGCGCACTGGTTAAAAATTTACCCTGTACCTATATTCAAATCACAACTACCTATCATTCTTCAATAAAACGGCCGCAAATTGACGTAGGCTGTATTTGGATTTGCCAATCAATTTATTTTCCTGACTGTCTTGTAGCATAGCAATTCACAACCTTTCGACAGGTTGTCGAATCGAATATGACATATTTTTAATTCCTAATTTGCTTTGCCCCCGACAGCAAGGTCTGTCGTAAGAAAGGCGTTCGTCTATTTGATTTAAACCGACAACATTTTCGAATTTTGGATTTGTAAACTGCCATTAGATAAAATTGATTGAGGTTTGATTCAGTACGGAATTGTATCGAATGGTTGTGTATAGCTATGCTGGTCTCAAAATCCATGGCCCGACTTGCGACACTAGAGACTAGAGACAATATCTTATGGGTTTGTAAGGCAAAAATGTCTTGGCCTGTTTTAATTTTAAAAGAACAAATTGTAGTTTGGTCTTCCTAATACAAATAATGTTTCTATATTTCCAGATATTCAAGAACACCCGCAGCAGGATCAGCCACGTATCCTGCCGTGGCATTTCTCAACGCTGGATTTGTGAGTACCTACTTGTACTACTCATACCTATGCAATCCACTACAGCGAGGTAATTGTGTAAATAACAGCAGAAATGGCTGTCATTTTGACAGTTCAACATTCATTGCGTTATTTACGTAGTTGCCCAGAAAAAAATTTCGAAGAAGAAGCCATGGATAAGCAAATATCCTCCAAAATGATTTGGGTGCTGGTCCTCTGATTTCAAATAGGAACATCTTCCTAATAAATCTTAAATTCACTGACTGTCAATGTTTTTTTTTTTTTTTGTTTTTTTTTTTTTTTTTTGTCAATGTACAGGCTAAACTGTGGTCTACAAGCATACAATAGGGTATTTTCCAAATTATAAAAAAACTACTTTAATTTGAAGATTAGGACAAAATAAGTAACAGAAAAATAAAAATAAATTGATTTATATCCATTTTGGCAACTTAAAAACGATTAAAATCACATTTATTTTTCCTTGTTTTGAATTTACTGCCAAAACGCTCCTTACGATGCCTTTTTCATCATGTGACCACTCGTGACGTTAGCTTTGTGTAAACAGCACCGGTACGAATACTTTGCGTGGCGCATTTTTAGAAGTATTTGTGCAAAGAGGCACCGCACACCAGTAACACCACTTTCTATCCATTGAAAATCTTGTTAATTGTAAAAACTCGACATTCACTTGCTTACAACTACTTTAGTTTACAAAGCTGACGTCACGTGTGGTCACATGATAAAAAGTCATCGTAAGGAGCGTTTTGGCGGTAAATTCAAAACATCGAAAAACAAATTTGTTTTTAATTGAGAAAATGGACATAAATCATTTTTATTTTATTTTTCTGTTACATAATTATTTCAACCCAATCTTCAAAATAAAATAGTTTTTGAAAAATTGGAAAATACCCTATTTTGCACAAGAGCCCCATATGTGACAAGCACTACCAAAGGGTGCCGAAACAAATTACTGTTATTTTTTTGCAAATAGCAACGTTACACAATAGCTTTTCACTGCAAAGTGGAGCGGAGGAGCGTCAGATGATGCTTTGCTTTTCTAGTAAAGAATAGGATCCATTTTTTGCCGTTTTCATGCCTAGCCTTCTTCCAAAAATGTTGAGGTTGGCTTCCAGTGTAATCAGAAGCAACTATCGATATCGCCCATATTTAGAGAGATTAATCTAGGCTTTTAGCGTGCAAAATTAGAAGCCATCTGTCGGACGACACAGATACTTAGGTACCTAACTACATTATTGAGGACAATTTTTTACTGTCTTAAATTACTGCATTGTTTAATTTTCATACCAAAATAGAAGACTGATTATTAGATTTATAACTGATCCTATAATCAGATGATTATTTAAAATACCTACACAAATTTTTATATTAATTATTTTACTATTGTGACGAGAAAATCCACGTAAATTGCGAGATCTCGTGAGATTTGGCTATCCGATCTCACGAGATGTCGACTTCACCAAAATCTTGATTGCATTCCCTAACGATACCTCGCCAATGGCTCATCCTACAAGATGCGTTTCCGGGATTTTTTATGCAAATAGAAAGCATTTTACACGGAGCGAAACCTCGAGTCTTCAGCTAGACATGTTGGTAAAGTTATTAATATACATCTGATTGTTACAGATTCACGATAGCAGTATTCCGCCTCCCCCATACACAGCAGAAGACAAAACAGAAGAAAATCCAAATACAATTAACCAAAATGTCATAAACAACACAAACCAAAATATCATAAACAACACAAACCAAAATACGATAAACAACAACACAATACACCAAAGTATAGTAAACCACATATAAAAACCAGTATTGTTTTAAAATAAACCTTAGTGTACCATAATTTAAGTAGATAATTCTTTAACAAGTGATAATAAAGTTACTGTTCTTATTTATATTTTTATTATGTAAATTATGTGTCTTATTTAGTTTAGGCTCCTGAATAATGCTTCAACCTACGTAACTACGGACGAGATATCGCTTTTACGTCATCATCATCATCATTTCAGCCGAAAAACGTCCACTGTTGGACATAGGCCTCCCCCAACTTGGGGAGGTTTGCCATAATCGCCTCGCTTGGCAGGCGGGTTTAGCGATCGCAGTATGTTGGTAAAATGCACAGAGAACACTGCTGCCCATTTTCTAGTAAGTCCCTTAGTCGCTTCCTACGACACCCACGGGAAGAGATAGGATGGTGCTATTCTTTACGTCCGGCACCACACGGCACGTCAAAATATTAACAATATTAGTTACTCCAGCATTCATGATCTTTATGCGAAAGAAAAGTCCAGGCTGCACGGACGTTTAAATATAGCAGCGGCATTTTACGCTCATTTGATCTTGAACCCACTGGTTTACGCCGAGAGTTGAAACTCCAGTGTACGATAAAGTCTTGCTACGATATTTTAGGGTAACAAACACGTAAAATTCATTTTTTTTGTATAACCGGCGAAACTACAGTACGTCTAGAATGATATGCTGAATTCTAATTGCGTAACTCGCGATAAATCATAATACGCTTCAATTTGACAGTTCAACAAAATTCATTGCGTTATTTACGTTGTTGAGCAGACACATTATTCGAACATATGCAACAATGGCTTAACAATCTGTTTCAAAACGAAACAGATTATGATTAATCGTGAGTTACGCAATTAGGGTGCTGTATAGATACTTACTTGTTATCAAGTGGGTATGTTTTTACCGAATTATAATCATTAGTCTCATCATCACAACCCTCTAAGTTCATACCATCGTCATTTCAGCCGAAAGACGTCCACTATTCTGTCCAAAGCATAGAACCGGTCGAAGTAGCGGAGCTTGGGGGAGGCCTATGTCCAACAGTGGACGTCTTTTGGCTAAGTTCATATAATAGACCATGGAAATACTTTTGCCTGAAATCGTTTAACTTTCAAGGGCTATAGTAAAGCTGCACCCTAATTGCGTAACTCACGATTAATCATAATCGGTTTCGTTTTGATAGTTCAACAATATTCATTGCGTTATTTACGTTGTTGAGCAGACACATTTTTCGAACATATGAAGCAATGGTTTAACAATCCGTTTTAAAACGAAATAGATTATGATGAATCGTGAGTTACGCAATTAGGGTCCTGGTTAAGGGCTCCCACTAATAGGCGCGATGCGACTGTCGTAGAAAAAATTCTATGAAAACTGTTCTACAATTGTCGTGTCGCGCTAGTCTATACGAAGCCTTAAAACAGAAACAAAAATGAATATGAAATACCCATTTTTTTTTTGTAACCAAATAGGCCTGCGCCCACTAACGGCACGGCACGGTAAGGCATTTGTATGCGACGAATAGGAATATAACATAATGTAAGAAAACAAAATTTAAATTTCAATGGTGATGCTTAGGGACGTCGCGGCATGCCTTAGGATACCGCTTTGCCGTTGAATTTTCAATTTTACTGTCATAATATTAAGTTATATTTCTATTCGTGGCTTAAAAATCTTTTGCCATGCCGTGCCGCCAGTGGGCGCTGGCCCTAATGAACTAAACTTCCCAAGGCAAAATTACCAGTGTACTTTGTACAAAACAAAATCTACGCAACCTTAAGTGAAAAACTTTAGACAAGTGATGTCTAGATATGTGAATAGAATAGAAGATATAAGATAGAAGAGTAGCTTACCTCACCCCTATGCAAATATTTAAAAACAATCATCAACAATGCTATTGATAGTATCATAGACAAATCAAACATCTACATTGTACTACATTGGAACTAAACAAACCAATGTTATAGACAGAATGTACAGGACGTGTTGAGAAAAATACCATGTAGGTTAGTAAGGCATACAATCTGAATCAAAATATTAAAAGAACCATAAAATATGGAATAAACATCCCATAGACCACTGGAAATGGCTGCAAAGAGTTGTACGTCGTAGGTAGGAACCCACACAGGCACTTTTCTTTGTGTGAATTATTTCATCACCACTGCTCTCAAAATGGTTAAGAAAAAAATTGTGAGGAAACTGGAATGTTCTAGAACCAAAAAAAAAACCAAGACATGTGACATCAACTAACCCGCACTGGATTATAGCCTACTCCCTCTCACTGAGAGAAGGCTTGTGCCCAGTAGTGGGAACATTAGAGGCAGTATGTATGGATCATGGTACCCGAAAGAGTTCAAATGGACTATGACAAATAATGGATGCATAGAAAGCATATGGCTTTGAAGACGATCTATGACTGAAGTTACGTGTACTTTAACACACTTGAGGCTCTACAAATTTCATTAGTATAGCCGTCTCTAGACCATGCGGGCGCGGCGATTCCGTGCTCTGTGGGATGCCCCCAGTAACTCTAATAGTCTATGTTTTTATACAAACCCACAGTATCCAATTAATGAAAAATGTCTTTCTTTGGATAGAAAAAATCTATTCACTTAAGGTCTGACAATTTGTTTGTTTGTTAACATAGCTTTTAACTTAATATAATTCATGTTAATTTGTAAGAGTAGTCAATGCTGACACTACGTCTCCCCGGTGCTCCCTTAAAGTTCTTTCTGCTAATGTCCTGGATATCTCCAACTCTTTTACCTGGAAATTGTTAAAAATGCATTTTATATTTAAAGCATTAAGGTATCTTTTGCTCTTAGCATTACAATGTTGTCAATGTGCATACAGCAAACTTTGCTACAAGTCATATTAACCCTTTGTATGCTGGAAAGTTTTTCTAATAATTGGCCAACACCTTTGGGTCACTCAGAACCATTTTCTGGGAATTAGAGAGGAAATTAAACCTTTACTAAGACGGGCCGTAGAGAACTCCATCGTAAACACCCCATGCCATGGCTTCTACTGTACAACAAAATTATCTTATCATTCATACAAAACAAAGTTATGTGGGCTGAATTTTAGTTAATTCTTGTATTAGTTTTAATCTTCTTCGTCGTATCAATGATTCCAATTGAGCCCAAATAAGCTTCAACCAGAATTCTGCCACTTTGAGGGCGTTTTAATATTATTTTATTAGATACTTACAATTAATTCTATATCATCCTTTTTTACTGCAACTTTTTGTAGTTCTTTTTCCTTTTCAAGACGCTCAGCAGCCTCCTTGTTTCTCCTGTCACCAATTAACGACAGCGCCTGGAAATATTATCAGTGGTTGTTTAAATATATGTATAAGTAAAACATTCTCTAGGAAAGCAACCCGACATCATAAATCTCAAACAGTCAAAGTATCTTCAAGTTTTCCAGTACCAATCAAAGGCGCTTGGAAAGGGCAATCAATTTATATGAGTATAAGTTTCTTAATGCACTGAAAGCGACGACATGAAACTGAAAAGATAACCTATTGAGATATATTTCAATGAGTAGTTCAATAAATATACCTATGCCTAGTATTTTTTATGCTTACCCCAGATATGTCCTGCGAGGAGATCTCTTTCTCTTCTGCAAAGTCTGTAACCTTCTCCAAGTCTGCGAATCCACTATCATGTTTTGCAGTCTTCTTCTGAGTTTTGTCTTTATCGAGCTGGATGTCGTCGGTATCACCATTAATTTCTTCGTCAGCCATTCTGTTCGTTATATACTACTTTTCTATCTTGAGGCTTCTATGGGAAATTAATTATATCAACACAAATTCCAACTAAACAAGCATTTTACAGACAAACAAAACTGTCATTCGAAAACCATAGAACGAGATCGTTAATTTGAGGTTATTTTTACGTTTCGTTTGGAAAGGAAATAGTGCAATTTATTTAATTTCAAACGCATTAATTAAGTAATTTATCAATATTTACATATGAACGAAAATGAAGTTTCATAACAGTATTTCGCGTTTTAAGCTTTGATGTAAGTTTTTTTGAAGCCTTTCTAACATTTTAGAATGGAGAAAACCGGTAGTGATAATGAAAACAGTCAGTGTAATGTAAAACATAACTATTAATAAATTGGGTTAATGTATGTACCTATAGTTAGTTATACGTAACCAATATGTTTTTAGAAAATACTCCTGTTTTCACTACCTACTGTTTATTACATATTTACTTACAAAGTTACACAATTTTATTTATCTTCTAAACCTCTAGGGTAAAGCTTTACATCCCGTTTATGGTTTCATGTTGAATTTATGTGACATAATAAGCCTAGAACCAGCGAAACAACATGACGTTTCCTACGAAACCTCGATTATCAAAAAATTAAGAGGATTTTACGAGTTATGAGGCAACAAATGAACATGCGTATGTATGAAATGAAATGTCAAATTTTCCCAATTGAATATCAACCATATGCATTTAAAGTATAAAGTTGAAAAACTATCAAAGTTTGACAGCTTGGGTTAGCTTGATGTGCTGGCGTTTGTACAGAGGCCAGCACATCAAGCCACAAGCTACCCCAATCTGTCAAATTTCTTCGATAGTTTTTCAACTTTATCACAAAGGAATAAGGTTTATGTTCAATTGAGAAAATTTGACAGTTTGGGATAGCTTGACCTGCTGGCGACTGTACACACGGCTGCACATCAAGCTATATATTTCCAGTTTACGCTGATCTCGCACTGTACGGAAATCCTATACAATACGAGATCAGCTTAAACTGGAAATGTATAGTTTGATGTGTTGCCGTAGGTAGTGTGTCTGTAAATGTTTTTTTTTTTTCGTGAGTGTCATCTCGCAGTTCAACCCCTCTAAGGGCGCCCTCTGTGGGGTACGGACCTCGGTTTAGGGCTGCGGGCGAGTGGCACGGGACAGCGGACAGGTTGGATCAGACGCACCCGTGTGCATTTATCGCATTTTATATCAATTTTCTCGGTATCCAACTTATTAACCGTAAAAAAAAAACTGTGGAAAATGAAATATCTTTGTCCGATTTCAGAACGACTAACCAAAGAGAAAAATAATCAATCCGTTTAGTTATTCCTAAAATTCCGTTTTTTTTTTTTTGAGCCAACATCAAACGGTTTATTTTCAAGAAGAATTAACCATAATTTTCGTTAGCATCAACAGTACTAAGTATTGAAATAGATCAAGAAATGTAAGATATTGTTAAAATAAATTTTGTTACTGCTCCTTCAATATACTTTTTTAATTTCTTTCATTTAGTTAACTGACACCTTGACACTCTTGACAGCGTAGGGTTTGCATTACCCCTTCCATATTACTGTATATTTCTTCTTCTTTTGTTTTTAATTCCTTAATTCTAAGGTAGAAAGTAATTATTACACTATTTTTCTTTTGAGTTTATCATTTCAAGTGTTTAGTGTTCTTCAAAAGTGCGGTGACAACGGCAGAAATTGGTAAGTGGGTAATTTTAGAATTCACGAATTGTCAAACTAATAATGGTATTTCGCCCTTGACGTTTGATTTTTAGTACATTTTTACACATTTACGAGCAAATTTTTTAATAGTGGGTACAAAATTAAATACACAGACTGTGATTCGTTTTATACACCATTGTTTGGTATTTCAATGTGACGTCAAGGCAATATGGAGAACGTTTTCCTTTGCTCGCGATAGCTCGTCTTTGCTTCACGCACCTTTGCCATTCTAGTAGTTTCACTAGAGGTTCCTTCGTGAAGCTATTGAAATAGATATATAAAATGCGGGCACTGCTATATTTTAGGCTAAAAATATTTTAAAGTGGTTAGTGAGTGACCTTCAAGCACGGTGTTTTGAGTGCATATAAGTTTCGCCATGTGTTAGCTAGGGAGACTACTATAACAGGTAACTTTGTCTTATTTTGTTTTGAACTCACTCATAGTTGTAAAACATTGAATACTTTTGTAAACAGTATAATTTCATGCTGTTGCCATAGATTAGATACATTTTTTTATAATTACAAATGTAGCTATGAATTGTATACTTACTCTATAGTTATGATTGAGACCATTTATTCATTAGTATAAATAAACCCTGCGGTACTAAAAATGCTTTCAAAAACTATCAAAATAAAACCAAACATTATAAGCCTCAACAAAGTTATTGTGCATTGAAATGATCACAGATTATGAATGAAAATCATAATTATAAATGAACATTTGTATGAATATGAAATAACAATAAATAAATAAAAAAATATAACATTGAACTGTTTAATGCAGACAAGACTAAGGTAATTATGCAATACTTATTATGGTTTTTAGTATTTTTGTTCCAATTTATACTACTACCTGTGTTCAAATCACTCCAAAATATGACATCAATCATTCAACAATTGTTTGTTTTGCCTATTATTTTTTTATTTAAACTTGCTATGTTCTATTCACCACAAAATATTTTTTTATTCTCTTTATGCAATTTTTTTATGAACATAAGATAATAAGCAATTGAAAGTAAGTTTTTAAAATGCAGCGTTGCATAATATCTTATTTGTAGCCCTCTTACTAGGACATAATGGTTTCAAACATGTCTGCTTGTATCAGTGTATTGAAAGCTCCGCACTCTAATTTTGACGTGTACTTTATGATGTATGTGTACTCTAGAAGTCTTGACACTATTCCTTTCTCTCCTTGACCCAGCTCCTGTTGCTGTCATATATACATTTTAATGTAGCCTGCACTGCATCTGATTGTATTTGATGAATGTTTCAAGTTTTACTGTTAACCTGTTTACCCTGTCCTGTTGACAAAAATTATGCAGAACAATTTTTTTGTCAGCACTGATGTCAAGAGAGAAAAACAATTATTGTTTCACATTCATTACAATCAGTCAATCTTGACCCCTTGGATTTAGTTAGGTAACTTTTCTTTTGCAAGTAAAGACGGCAGCCTCATGATACTATTAATTGTCTGAGGCGATCATTTATTTATTTTAACAATTTTCTCACTTATCTCACCAATTCTATTTCAAAACTTTAAAAAAATAACTCTCAACTCTCATGCAACTCTAAATTAATAGGTTTTTGTGTGTATTTTACTTAAAGTACCTAATTAAAAAAGAAATTGTAATAAAAAAATATTTTAAGGAATTATCTGTGAGTCTGTCAAATAGAATCCTTAAGGGGAACCTAGTCGCGGGCTCGAACTCACTGATGGGCCTGGCTGCAAAGCACGCTGTCTCACCAGGCTTTGTGTCCGACAGAGGTAGTACCCGTGGTGAGCAGTTAGACGTTAGTCTACACGCACAACATTATTGAGTGAGCTGCAGGATCAGTTATAATAAAACAGGCGCGTATAAAATTAAGAAAAGTCCTTCGGAAGATCGGGTTTTCTGAATAAACCACTACATAAATCAAAGACCAATAAAGTTTATTGATCTTTTCGATAGTTGAGCTTTGTCGGTACCGACTTAGTTTTGGAGATTTTACACTTCTTTAAACACGCCCAAAGTTAGGTTAAATTACCAAGAAAAATGAATCTTTGTTGGCACCTAACTTTTTAATGGTTTTTAATTTTAGTATTTTGTTTCCGTACAGACAATATTAATAATAGGACAAAACCATACCATGTTTAGTTTTTGGTGTACATTGTCAAACAGTGGAGTAATACACACAAGTTTGTATGAGAAAAATGTGGACTAGGTTCACCTTAAAACAAATATTGATTTGTTTTGTGTGTGATTGTACTCTGGCATGGCCATCTAGACCAAAGTTAAAAATGTATTTTCATCTGAAGCCAGGTTATATAGCATGATGAGTGCTTGTTGTGTTTACATTCATTGACTTACAACACACATCTGATAGGGATTGATGATATAAAGCCTATTATTCCGGATAAAATCTTTAGCCTTGCATAAAGGTCGTCATTATAATAACAATGGAATATAGTAGACCGAATAACTCTATTAACGAAAAGAGAAACCATGTTTTTGTATTGAAGCATATTAGCTGGAATGCCGCAGGGGTCATGGTTGGGTCCCATGCTCTTTACTACTTACTGAAAATATTGACCTCTAATTATATAGTTTCATTGCGAGTTTTAGCAGATGCAGCTGCATTTTATCGTTTCCGTCATTGTCCCCTAAATTCCAATCAGAAAGGATTCCAAAAAAAATAGTCCAAAATCAAATACTTTCCCTGCCATACTCTACATCCCTATGGCGAAAATATTTTCAACCTTTTTTCCTGTGACGACGTTGGGGCGGTCGGAAAGTATTATTACTTATCCTTGTTGGAATTTTCCGTTTCATTTATGTCCTTCGTAATATAAATATGTATTAAGGTATTATGAATCGTTTGTGTGGAGACTGAATATGATTTATAATCATTTTACTATAGCTTAGAATTATTACGGGCCTCGAATAAATTAGCATTACGAAAATCTGTTCAAAAAAGCTCGTCTTTCGCCAGCCATAGTTGAGGAAAAAACTAGTTCTTGCCTCTGTCATGATAATACAGTTGAAAGTTTGTTCACAAGATGGCGCTGCGGCCGCAGAATTTTAAATAATTCATCGATTAGAAGTCATTGCAAGTGGGGCGCGTAGGTTGAGCTTTTATTTACAACTTAGCAACGAGAGTGCAAGTCAATTTTATTTGTTGACTGCAAACCACAACCATATTCAGCCAAATTGTATTTTCCAATGGGTACACACGGAGGCAGGCATCTTCTCACGAGAATTGTCAACCTAATTACTTACTATGCACTGCTTCTTGTTGAATTTACATAAATATATATAAAAGTTATGTGTGTGTTATTCAGTCAAAAATGTGGGATTTTAATCGGGCTCAAGCCGGGCAGACCTCCACCCTATGCTCCACCGTGTCCTCAGGGCGATATTCGCAGTGGAAAGACCCGGGCGTTTCCTCCCGCCTTATGCGAAACAGCCGTGTCCGGTGAGGACCTGCGTCAGGCGGAAGGTGAGAACGCCATGCCGCCTCTCATCTACCAATAGATGAAGAACTATTTCATGCAGGAAATGTAATTTTTTTCTAATTATAGAAAGTAAAGCATCTAACGTTACTTCAACGCGGAAGTTTCGAGTTTTTAAACAGACAGGGGCACGTTCAATGCCACCGCTGCTTTACGTTGAATCACTGTTTTTTTTTTTTAATTTTCCTAGGACACGCGTGATGTGTGGCATTGTAATTCTTTTAAGATCACACAGAGATATTTATGATTTACAACATTCCTGAAAGCGACTTCGTTTACATGCAAAGTGATTGTTTTGTAGATATATTTTGTTTGTTTTGTTTTACAATGTTCCTTCGTACAAACACTATATCGCAGATTGGGGCGGGCAGCGTCGCAACCCCGCACCGCCGCCCGCGCCTGTCATCGCAAAAAGCCTCCGTATCAATTTTTAAGAAACTTACGCGGACGGACAAGTATGAATTTTGGCATAGATTAAATTTGTATGGAGAAAGAAAGAAAGAGCGATTATGTTTATGTAATTCAAACTTAAAATTTAAATACATTATGGTTGAATTTCGACCACTGGGCGACCACTAGTTATTATAAATTCGAAACTATGCATGGGTTACCTTTCAAGCCTATACCACTAGGTAAACAGATTTCGATAAAATTACACAGGAGACAGATGACATCCTGTGGACGAACATAGGCTACTTTTTGTCCCGGTATCGGTAGCACGTGCCCGTGGGTTAATTTGCAACACCCACACGGGCGAAGCCGTGGACAAAAGCTAGTATTCTGTTAAACACACTGACGCATGTGTTGCTAACTAACCTTTATAAAAATTTGCACTATACGTCCGTGTCTCATTTATTAAACCACTAGCTGTTGCCCGCATCTTCATCTGCGATCCAGGATAAAAATAGCCTATGTCCTTTCCCAAATTATGGTCTATCTGTGTGTCAAATTTCATCCACATCCGTCCAGTCATTTTAGCGTGAAAGCATGACAAACAAACACAATCACTTTCGCATTTATAATACTAGTAAGAATTTTCGACCATGGACTTCTCCAAAAGACAGATTTTTATGTTGTTTCTGCAAGAAACAACATAAAAAGTAGGGAGAGACTGTCACGACATGATTAACGTCATAAACTTGATGAATTAATCCATCCTCTTGCATTCTAACGTGCCCTAAAGGAGATTATACAGTGTTAAATTAAAATATCACCCTTGAAACGGCATATCATTGAAATAAAGTAAAACAATCTGCGAACACCTGCCTTTTCCAAGGTGCTTAAAAAAATGCTATCTTCGTAAATACACAACAGGTGTTTAGCTGGTAAGGAACGATTTAGAAAAAAACATAAATCTTTCGCGGTAATGGTTTAACAATCCTCTTAAAATGTCGAGACTGGGTGCCATATAAACATAAAATAGGTAATGCTTTTGGTTATTGGCAGTGTGTGCAGTTTGTTTTTTTTTTTTTTGTCGCCGTCATCCCAATCATCGCCGTCAACGTCCTGCGTTTTTTTTTTTTTTTTTTTATTGGAGTCTGCCGGCCGCAATGTGGTTCAAAAACTTAGCGAAATAACTGTTCTGCAAGTTTGTGTTCTGTTTTCCACATTGCCGCTAGATGGCGCTGTACGGCAGAATACAACCTGCAAATAATATGTAAAATGTTTTAATAAATAATGACCTCGGTGTCCTTATCCTAGTTGATTACAAATTGGTTATAGGTTTCCATTTTGGGTTGGCCTGATTTTTTATCGTATCCGCTGAACACGGGAAAAATTACGTTTTAATAATGAATGCGAACCTTGACATCATTTAGATATTCAGGAAATTACCGTGTGGTTTCCGCATAACCCAAATTGGGACGCTCCCGATTTTAACCGTGGTTGCCATGTCATTTAAATAATTCGCAATAGAGATAAGGTATGTATCTGCCGCAAAAAAGTTGAAAGAGCAATTCCTAAATTGTTTTCGTGTTTTGATCGTAACAGAATCAAGACGGCAACAATTTATGAAACCTCTAAGAGAAGATCTTAAAAACCTTGTGTTTCCAAAGGCCTCCCTCCACTACTTCCATCTTTCGCGGGCCCGCGTACCGACCCTCCTTCCAATTTCGTCGGAACCTATCCAGCTCGTCCCGCCATCTCACAAATGGCCGCCGCGACCTCACCAGACTATCTCAGGGCACCAGTTCCATGCTATTTGGGCTCACAGTTTGCCGCGGCAGACATGTCCTGCCCAGTCCCATTTAAATGGGGGCAGCCTTTCGAGTAATAATAATTTATTCTAAAACTAAAGATTTTCGTCCGCTAGGGTGTTAAATGTAACGGTCAACCTTGGACATAATTAATATGCGTAATTTTTGTAAGAAACTGTATAAAATATCTTACCGATCTACATACGGAGGCAGGCATCTTCTCACGAGAATTGTCAACCTAATTACTATGCACTGCTTCTTGTTGAATTTACATAAATATATATAAATAGTCATGTGTATTTTATCTACTACATAAATATGTATAAGCATTTTGTATTATGTATTTTATGGGTTGTGTATTTGGGACGATTTTTTTTTACGCTTGTAGGTCTAGAATGATATGCTGAATTCGTGGTAACAGTTTGCGCACTGGTTAAAAAATTACCCTGTATACAAAATACCTTTCATTTTAGTTCTAGGATTGCACCTACCCAAGTTTAAAAAATTAATAAAAATTTAAATTGGACAACGATACGTGAAATCTTAACTGCCCGTTGTCCGTATATTTATAACGGGAAAAACAGTAAGGAAATTTTTGACACTTTGGAATACACGAATAATACATGGCTGCAGGGACATCGGCGCGCAACCAGGGGCCTAAGTCTACTAATTTATAAACGTTACAATGGTCTCTCAATGGTGTGTTTTTGACAGTTTTTGTATGGCAAATCTGTCAAAAACTTACCATTGAGAGACCATTGTGACGTTTATAAATTAGTAGACTTAGGCCCCTGGGCCTCAAGTCTGCTATTGCAATAGTGTCAGAATGGTCGATCATTGATTTCATAATTGTTGATTTTGACAAGTTTTGTAGTCTACTAATATAATGGCGTCATAATGACTTTCCAGTGGTCAGCCAATGACATTCCATTGAAAGAAATGGCGTTTATAGGTAGTCTGCTATTACAATGGTGTCGTTAATAATATAATGGCGTCATTATGACTTTTATGAAATGGTCAACCACTGACACTCTATTGAAAGAAATGGCATTTATTGGTAGTCTCGTACATAATGACAAATGAATGACTGACTTGGCGGTAATTTTTGACAGTTCCTAAAATAATATGGTAAAAAATAATATGTAAAAATATATACATACATATAAATGAAATCTGGCATGAACAAATGTTCAAATTTATTAGTATTTTTCCGAAAAGCATTTCTACTAACGGGTTTTATAATAATTTAAATACGACAATGCCATTGGAACACAATTCTATTACGAGACCATTGACCGACCACTGATCGACCATTATGAATTTAGCAGATTACGAACTTTTAGCAAAATGACAATGGGATCGTGTTGGAATGACGAATTTATAAAAATAGCAGACTTAGGCCCCAGTTACCAGGGATTCAGTACCGACATGAAACGATTTTTTTTAACGCAGGGGTCTGGAATCAAGAGCTGAATTTATGATATCAGTTTGCGCGTCAATGTCCCTGCCACCTTGCAGAATTGACATCTATTTTGGTATAGTTGACACCATATTAAGATATGCATTATATCTATTTAAAAATTGTGAGATTTAGACAGATTTTCCGTAGTAAAAAACGTCGAAAATTAAAATACCTACGGGTAACATTTAAATGTTCAAAACATCGAAAATTTTACTCATACGTATTTTAACTTTCGACGTTAAAATATGTACCCCACCAAGGGCCTACCGTTGAATCGTTTCCCAAAAGCTATGACCCAAGAATAGCTATGGCTAAGACAGGACTCTTCCAGTCTCGAATGAATGTGTCTTAAAGCACCATTGTCGGTCCCCTCATCGCTTATTGGCGAGATAGTGGTCATTTGCAAGCTGCAACATAATAAAGCTAAGGAACGAAAACTCACAAATATTTTCCAAGAGACGGCCTTTGGTCTTTTTGTCCGTAGCGATATTCAATTTTATGGTAGGTACAATGCGATACATAAAAAAAAAAAAAAAAGCGATTGGCAAAGGCTGCACACGCATGCTACAGATTTCTTTCTGAACTCGTATTTGCCAAATCTAGGGAATCACACATGCTTCCTTGAAAATCTGAGTTGAGTTGCACGATTACTGACAAATGTGTGCACTGACTGGACAGGTCCACTTAACCTGGTTCTTTCCTCGTAAAACCATTTCAGACACCAATCTACACGGTCTTCATATGATCTGACTAAGATTATGTCTGGACTTTATGAGAGACTGTGCCCTCTGTGTTTGTTTCGGCCTTCTCAGTATAGGAAACGTCGACCACATCTAGTTTTTTAAAATATGATTGACGTGTAAAAGTGTTTGGACAAACCTACTTACAGAACTTGAAAATCATTTATTTATCATGAAAAATGTGCATCGATATTGTTTTTAGAAAATTCCTTTTGGAAGGTCTCTAAAACTAAAATAACACAGCACAAAGAACTTTGAAATAACTGAATACTGTTCAATGACGACGAATAGAAGTCAAATCGCAGTATATTGACCTTTACTTTAGTTCAGAGATACTGAGAAATGTTAATAAGCCAAAGGAGGAATAATTAATAAAATATTTTGTTTGATAAAGTTACCTTTAATTATATTTAATTCACTTACAGCCAGCTACTTTAATTAATACCTTTAGACGAGCAATTCTTGTATATCATTTCAGCCGAAAGACGTCCACTGCTGGACATAGGCCTCCCGCAAAAGGAAGTTTTTATTCTTGTATATAATACTAGCTTCTGCCCGCAACTTCGTCTGCGTCAAATTTCTTGCTCCCCGACCCACCCCGTAGCATCGAATCGCCTGGTCGCGCGAGTACTTCGTATTCGTGACTTTTTCATTCTTGCTCGGCTCCTTAGGGGCCTTAGCGTGATGTTATCTTCCTGGATAAATGGGCTATCTAACACTGAAAGAATTTTTCAAATCATGCAAACAAACTCTTCAGCTTTATAATCTATATATATAAAAGAAAGTCGTGTTAGTTACTTCACTTATAACTCAAGAACGGCTGAACCGATTTAGCTGAAAATTGGCAGGGAGGTAGTTTAGAGCCAGGAGAAGGACATAGGATACTTTTTATCCCGGTATTAGGTAGGGTAGCGTAGGTAGGGTAGGTAGGATAGTGTAGTGTAGGGTAGGTAGGGTAGCGTAGGTAGGGTAGGTAGGTAGGTAGGGTAGGATAGTGTAGGGTAGGTAGGGTAGTGTAGGGTAGGGTAGTGTAGGGTAGGTAGGGTAGTGTAGGGTAGGTAGGGTAGCGTAGGTAGGTAGGGTAGTGTAGGGTAGGATAGTGTAGGGTAGGGCAGTGTAGGGTAGGGTAGTGTAGGGTAGGTAGGGTAGAGTAGGTAGGGTAGGTAGTGTATGGATTTTGTATGAATGACTTTTGGATGGACAGGACAACGTCTGTCGGGACAGCTAGTATTAAGTATAGATATAATCTGAATCTCGGAAACGGCTCCAACGATTTTCATGAAATTTACGAGTAATATGCAGGGAGTTTCGGGGGCGATAAATCGATCTAGCTTGGTTTCATGTTTTGGAAAACGTCAAACAAAAAAAAACAACCGAATCCGAAAACCGGTCATCCAGATATTTTAGAAATAATAAAATGTATGCCCCTTAAACTGTATAGTAATCCTTTCATTTTTTCGACCAGACGTCAGTGATTGTAGAAGCATTTGACGTTGAGCTGGCCTAGCTCAGTACGGAGTTTCAATAGAATTAGAAGCCAGCTTAAACTGGTTTTGTCAACATGCCACTTTAGTTATAAATAAACTGTTTTTAAACCAAACCTCGTTTTACGTTTTTTTTTAAACCACGACCATGTGGACTGTACGTTGATTACGTCACTTTAAAAGTTAAGTCAAAAAGGCTCATTGAAAATCGATCACTATTTTTAAATGGTTTTATTTAGCTTACCCTGTTTGTTGTTTTTTGTTTGGGTCAAATTTAGTACCTACTTGGAATTTTACCCCCTTCATGTTGGCAGATGGAACAATACAAAAAAAAAATGTATGAGAAATATTCAATAACGAAATAAAAACTAAAAGCTAAAAGATAATTCGGTAAAATAAAATCGTGGGGCGCCTGAAACATATTTACTCAGGTTACGCTACGCCGCACTATTTTATTTTACTGAATTAGGTATTTTTTCGCTTTTAAGGAAAACCGTTTAACTTAAAAAACAAAAATTAATATACTTACGTGAAGTCATCATACTTATATTACTTTTTAGGATAAGACAAAGCAATCTTGGAAAACGTACTTATTTATAAAAAATACATTTTCGAAATATGTTTTAGGATAAGTATCAATAAAAAAAAGGCTGATTACGTTTTTACTCCGCCTACCTTAGAATTTATATTTTTATTATTATTTTAATTGCCCTTAATTATATCCTAAATCAGGAAGTAGGTATCACTTCGTGTGAAGCCTTAGTACATTCCATAAGAAAAAAAAAACACATTATAGAACGGGCTCTATGTGGTTTTAAACAAAAAAAGCGATTTATTTTGGGTCGTCATCTTCAATCTGCCAGAACCTTGTTCGTAGTTAAATAAAGTGTCCCCCTTACGTGGCTTAACCGTCTCCAAAACAGCAAAGGCTTCTCCTCAATTTGATCATCCATTTAGATTTTTCATAACTGGTTTTGTTACTAGCCCTGAACAAGGTCGTACTGAATAAAATAGTGTACCTGGTACCTGAATAACCGCTGAAGGTTGCTCGGGTACAAACAACCATACCACCCCTAACTACAACCTTGGCCTTAAAAGCATACGTCATTTTATAACGTGTTCTAGCTACATTTAATTGGACACAATTAAGTTGAAAGTAAGCCAGAATTATTTTATTCATGGATAAACATGGGCTGAAGACAGCAGGATCCGAGGCCAATTCGTAAAGAGGCATACAAAAGCAAAGGCCATCGTTAAAGGTGGGTCGATTTACCCTATAGATCATGAAGGCGATGAAACCATGGATAATGTAATTAATTCGAGCATCATACAAAAAAAGCTCGTATTTACGTAAAACAAAATAACCTCAGATTTATTCACGTTCTATAAACTTCGAAAGCACTCAATGAATTTATCGTTAAAACCCGTGCCTACCGAAATATTTTCTGTAACCTCGTTACAGTAAGCTGAATCCATGGACAGATCGTGCGACTGGTAGGCTACGTCTGTAATGAGGTGACCTTGTAATGCGTAGGCTCCAAGGACTTCACCCGCCCGAAGGATATTTTCGGGGCTACCGGCCTTGGGCAAGTTTTGTCTCAAGGACTAGAGGCTCCAAATGATAAATGACATCGTTCCAGTTTCTAGGTCGGCTCACCCACTACCCTGAATACGGAATTTTTATGTCAAACCTAATCTAGTAAATATCACAATATTACCTACTTTTACTGACTCATCGTAGGCTGTATTTTCCGGTATCTTTTTACCGGGATTTGTGTCAGCTTTTGGTTGGTAATTGGTTTCTGCACTTTCGTGTGATTGTTTCAGCGAAAGCTTTATTTATCAATTTGTTGAATAAAACAACATGCATACGAAAATAAAATAAAGTTTTTCTTGAAGCAACTGAAACAGAGGAATTTTACCAAAAATTACTTTTTAAATGTTAAATAATTACTTTGTTTTCTAGTAGGTAAATAGGTACATAGCTTAACATCACGCCTTTTTCTCTGAAGGGTTGGGCAGAGGTGTGTATAGGTATGTATAGTACAACCATATTGCGCCAGTTATATTTTAGTCCCATGTAATAGAGGGCGAGCCTGTTGCCATCAACCAGACACAACTCCAGACTCCAGACAAAACCCAATAACACTTAGTCCGACCTGGGATTCGAACCCAAGACCTCATGCTCAGCACTAGACTAACGAGGCTACCTTATATACTCATCATAATGTCTGATGTCAGATAGCATTACGTATTCAAGCAGTTCTTTTTATGAAATGAACAAAGAAGCACCTGAGCTTGAATAAACATAAAAACTTTTTTCAAAAAAGTAACAACCGACTTCCAAAAAAACACTACAAAGTGCAAAATATCTTTAATTTCGGAAGTCGTTGACTTTGGAAGTGTATTTTTTAATTATTTGTCACCGCCTTCCGAAATTAAAGATATTTTGCACTTTGTAGTGTTTTTTTGGAAGTCGGTTGTTATTTTTTTTTTTAGTTTTTTTTTTTCACTTTTTAGTTACCACACCAATTCGAAATTTCGTCATCCTGGCGTCAAAACAATGCATATTTATGCGATAGCAACATTCGCGGTTGATTTGCTGTAATTTTTTGAAGAGTTCCGTTGTCTGTCACCGAAACGCATCATCAGATCTATATGAAATTTCAATGGGACCATTTCGAAGTAAACCCCTTTCGAACAAAAATTTTGGAAATCCGTCTATAAACATGTCGAATTGATAACCTCCTTCTTTTTGAAGTCTGTTAAAAACTAACTAAACGTTGCGTTACAAAATAGAAGCTTTCAACAGTTTCGACGTCATCATGTCATGATTACCTACTTTTCTTTAGTAGAGAATATTAGAGAACTGTAGAAACTTCATGCAAATAAAATCTTGTTGCGTGGGAGGGACCCTAGATTCTCAATACAAAATTGCTGGTTGTAGAAAAGTTGCAAAGAGCGGACGTGTTTCGAGAACACCACAACATGTGTTCATTCATGTATAGCATTTTCTGATGTTTTTTTTTTTTTATAAAAGCTAACATAATTTCACTAAGGGCTGAATTTTCAATAGTCAGATACAGAGAGAATATACAGAGAGAACTTATATCTGAGGAGTAAATACTGCAGTTTGACAGCTTTTGTATAAAAAGATATGTCAAATTGACATAATTATTCTTTACATAAAAGTAATCTGACTATTGAAGAATCAGACCTAAGTATAAACAATCTTATTGGTAATTATGTTTTCCATCCGTTTGGGGTGGGAACCCTCGGGCCGTGGAATCCGAAAGCTCATGGTATCTATATGGAAATCTCGAAACAGCTGGTTGACACTTCCCGTGAACTGGGCTGGTTTTAACCTTGGCCAGAGGCTAAGCATTGCCATACAACGTGGTAATGCGGTCAGTCTCTTGGGTACATTACCTGTCGAGAGCGATGCGGATGAATTTATCGATGCTTTAGCTTGGTTAAGTTAGGACACAGTTTTATTATTTTTACTAATTAGTTAGTTGTAATAAAACCTTGAATTCACGTAGTAATTACATACTGGAAGTATGAATCTAATTTCATTAGATTCTAACGTGTAATTATGTGGACGAATCAAATGCACGTAAGGATCTTATAACATGGTGTTCTGTAAGTCTATAGCTTTTGACGCTCTCATGTAGAGGGTTTCCCATCCGTCCTGATTTATCCGACTGTTCTTCTTGAAAACAAACCCCCTTATTACAAAACAAGGTTTTTCTTTAGGTATGGTTTAAACCACCGAGCCTGTTTTTGAAATAAGAACTTAGAACTGAAATAGAATTACAGCTCCTTTTACAAAACTGACAATTTAGCACTGGACTAACTTGTCAGTTTTGTAAAAGGAGCGATTTCAGTTAGGAAAACAGGCTCGACGGTTTAAACCATACCTAAAGAAAAATCTTGTTTTGTAATAAGGGGGAAAGAGTTTAAGGTGGAACGTCTAGTTGCCCGTGAAATTCAAATTTTCTAACGTTAGTTTGTAATTTGCAGGTCATTGCCAGGTTGTATGTTTATTTAAATACTAGCTTTTGCCAGCGGCTTCGCCCGCGCGGAACTTTCATCCCCTATTTAACACCCTTAGTGGTTGAATTTCGAAAACTCCTTTCTTATTCTTTCTATTACCGCGGCGGCGTCGTCCATCTTCAGGCACCCATTTTGTAGAGACCTTTGCCCAGCAGATTTGTCTTTTATACCCGTTATGGAACGCAGCTTGGTGTTCCGAATTATATCCTGTCTTTTCATAATTAAAATCATCAATACAACCCTCTCTGTTCATTTTATTCCATTGAATGACAATTTCATGAAAAAGTCCCTCAACGTAAGAAAATTTGAATTTCGCGGGTGGAGTTTCCACCGCTAAAATAGCCCGCGAAATTCAATTTTATAACGTTTTTTGTACTTTGCAGGTCAGTCTCTGGGTTAAAAAAAAATCATCAAATAACTTCTCCCGCTCTGAAAATTTGATTCGTGGGCTTGCGTGTTGATCTAAAAAAAGAGTGTCCGTGGAGTTTCTGTTCTTCTCCATAGGTTTTGGACTTATGTCAAGGACAAGCGAGGTGGCACTAGTTCTTATCCCGTTACAATGTCTGACGGCATCGTATCATCCTCGGATGGCACTAATATCTCAGAAATGTTCGCTACTCACTGCTCTTCCATGTACAGTCAACAAAATGTGACTCATAATTTGTCTTCCTCGGAATACCTGCAGGATATGTTAGCTTATAGTTTACCTTTGACAACACCTACGATAGAGAGTGATGCCTTGCTTAATAAATTGAAATCACTGGATCGTCGAAAAGGCGCTGGGCCCGACGGAATCCCCCCCTATTTTGTCTCCATGTGTGCTTCGCCACTGGTAGCTCCCTTATTACAAATTTTTAATCGATCACTCGCATCTGGCACATTTCCAAATATTTGGAAGGTAGCAAAGGTGGTACCAATTCATAAATGCAGTGATCGTAATATTGACATATTAGTAAAGTGGTGTGAAGATAATGATATGAGCCTAAATATCAGTAAGTGCTTCCACGTGAAATTCACCAGAAAAACTAAACTAAAACAATCTGCTTATTTCGTTAGTGGCAACTTAATTCAGGAAGTGGAACAGATAAGAAACTTGGGAGTTTTGTTCGATAGGCAGCTAACATTCGTACCACACATTGAGAATGTAGTTAAAAAAGCCTCCAGAATGCTTGGGTTCGTCATAAGAAATGTTGCCTGTTTCCGTCGCAATAAGACCAAAGTCCTGCTTTATAATTGTTTGGTCCGCAGCTCGTTGGAATATTGCAGCACAGTATGGAGACCTCACTATGCCACCCACACACTAAGATTGGAAAGGGTTCAAAAAAGATTTATGTGGCATTTGGCATACTCTTCCGGAATAGCTAAAAAGAAACGATCCTATAAAGAGAGACTTCTGCATTTCAAGATGATTTCCCTACAGAAGAGGAGAGATATACTGGACTCATTATTTTTATTTAAAACTAGCTGACCCGACAGACGTTGTCCTGTTCGTCCAAAAGTCATTCATACAAAATCACTACCCTACCTACGCTACCCTACACTACCCTACCTACCCTACACTACCCTACCCTACACTACCCTAACCTACCTACCTACCCTACCTACCTACCCTACCTACCCTACCTACCCTACCTATCCTACCTACCCTACCTACCCTACCTATCCTACCTACCCTACCTACCCTACCTACTCTACCTACCCTACCTACCCTACCTACCTACTCTACCTACCCTACCTACCCTACCTACCCTACCTACCCTACCCTACCCTACCCTACCTACCCTACCTACCCTACCTACCCTACCTACCCTACCTACCCTACCTACCCTACCTACCCTACCTACCCTACCTACCCTACCTACCCTACCTACCCTACCCTATCTACCCTATTATCCTATCCGTAAAAATTTTCGTTTTTCGACAGCCAACTTCCACTTTGATACTTTTTTTATTTCTGAAACAACTGAACGGGATAAAAAGTATCCTATGTCCTTCTCCTGGCTCTAAACTACCTCCCTGCCAATTTTCAGCTAAATCGGTTCAGCCGTTCTTGAGTTATAAGTGAAGTAACTAACACGACTTTCTTTTATATATATAGATTTTGAGAGGTAAAATTGACTGCCCCCAATTGTTGAGCAGGATCAAATTTCGTGTACCCACGAAAAGCCCACTGCTCCTATAACCCCCTTACGTCCTCCTCCGCGTAGAACTGTCCTTGGTGCTAATTCTCCAATCCCCCGCCTTTGCAAATTATTAAATAGCTGCAGTGATCTTGTGGATGTGCACTCTGACTCACTTGGTAGGTTCCGAAGTATTATGTTCAAAAACCTGTAAAATCATCTTAGTGTAAGTAAATGTATTCTTTAATTGTAATTTTAGTGTTGATTTTCTTTTTAATTCTTTTAAATTTTATTGTTGATTTGGATTCTGATTTCTTTTTGATTTTTAATTCTGGTTCATTTCGGTTTTTAATTTAGATTTTAATTGTATCTTTATTTTAATTGTATTGGGATTGTTATGTAATGTTTAGTTAAGTATTGATTGATTTTATTGATTTTAATAGTGATTTTTATCATGATTTGATTTAATGTTGATTTTTAATTACTGAAATAATTTTGATTTTAATTGTATCTCGGTTTTAATTTTGATTGTAATTGCAGTTGGTTTGTTATTTTAATTCTGTTTTTGATTTAATTTTGCATGATTTAAATTTAGGTTATATTTCGAACGACAAACAAGTTATGCATGATGTGCTTACCTGTAAGAAATTGGTACACTATTCTATAAGTTTAGTGGATGTATCTCATTTCTTGTATCAGTGTATTCAATTGTTGGTGAGCCGAATAAATAAAATAAAATGAAATAAAAAATAAAATGCTCTTATAAAGAACATAATTATTATTACGTGTTCCATTCGTCATCGAAACCTGATACATAATCAATTAATAACCACAAAAATAATATTTGACTTCATTATCCTCAACAACCTCATAGCATAGGCTAAACATGTAAATTATAAGGTTAAAATATTATTTCAATATCAATTCGTGACGCCAGACGACCCTGCAGAACGTTCATGTATAACAGATAACAATGTTAAAACAATACTTCCTTGTATACTCAACTGATACTCGTAAATACCATTAAGTATTTAGTACCTTGTTGTTGAAGCTGTTCGAAGCAAACCGTTTCGCAGAGCCAGTACTGATAGATAAGTTATCACATTCACTATCGCGTTGTTTCATCGCTTTACCTCGATCTAATTCGGTACAACGGCACCACATATCTATTAGATGTTTCAGTTTTAGGGCTAACTAGCACAAGCGGTTAAATAAGACGTCAGTTAACTGTACAATTTTAGCACGAAGATGATGCCTAACCTGAAAGACAAATGGACCTTGTAAAACAGTTAGAGACTTTAAACTATGATTAATTAAGTCGTTGTTAGCAACACGCTGATTCACTAAACTCTGGTTGTGCACGTTTTATACCCAATCTGCTTTCAATGCGATATATGCGTTGGATTTCCTGCTCATTTGTCATCGAAAGTGTGACACTTCACTATTTTATTGTGTTAGAAAGATTGTTTACGTCTATAAACCACCGCGAATGCGCAAACACCATACATATAGGTATGCGGCATATTACAAACATTTCTACAATTATTGATTTCACAGCAAATCTCAACTTTTATTACAAGAAGAATTGTTTTTGCTAGTGGCACGTCGTGTTTAGAATTATAAAATAAATATAGTTCCTTATTTGTTAGGATTGTTCTTCAAAAATGTTCAATACGCACGTTAGTCGTTACTTCCTGCATGAATATGCCGTTGATATCTGCTCGTATTTGAACTTTCAAAGTTGTGGTTGTTCTAACCGGTAGTCAGGCCATTGTAAAACGGACTTTATCCTTACGTGGGTCGAGTCGCAAGTGTATTGTTGAGTATATGGTGCGAGAGGGGTCAGTATTCCGCGGTTAACTCGTCCGCCGACAGGGCGTCGACCTCGGATTGCACGCGGACCTGGCTCTGGACACTTGCATTGTCCCATCAACTCGCATCGCAATACCCCTGACTATACGTAAAGCCGTATATGTCAACAAAGTAGGTACTTACAGAATTTTTGAGCTTCACTATGGCTTCCAGGAATTCCCCCGTTATGAACGAAGTGTTTGACACCTTCTAAGAATTCATATCCAAGCTTTGCAAACAGCAAAACACATCACATGAGTAATACGTCTAAATTTAATACCAGCTCTCCTAAATTAGTTTATAAATAAATTCCTATGAATTAAGATAACGCCACATGTGACACTACATAAGGGATTGATTACTCAACACTGGTAGGTGCGAGCGGGACAGCTGACAATCGAGAATCGAGATAGGCGTGGTAATTAAACATTAGTTAATTCGGTTATATCGGGTGAATCATGGCTAGTGTTGTATGTGTACTGCAAATCAGGTTATCGATTGGTAGTGCTAGCGACACAGGCCGGGCATCGACCCTCGTGGCTGCAAGCTGCAATCCATGCCACTTGTACCTAAGCGCATCGTGACCCAACGAGGAGCGTCGGTGCCTGTCTTGAAAGCATAAACAACGAAGGCTTTACTGAAGCATTCATTGTAAATTCATGAAATCACGACGTGGTATTTCTGTGATCCAATTTATTGCAGTGATAATACCCGTTTGGGTTGAAATGGGTAATTATAAACAGGATTAAAAAGCTACTCACACTTTGGAAATTGGATTAAAGAAAGAAGGGTATGCGTTCAGATGGAACTCGCAACGATATTTAAAATCAATTGATGGTGCAATTTTAACCCCGCAAACGTTGATTCCGATGGGTTCAAAATATTCAATCATCAAATAACTGAGGCTACATTAAAATTTTCACTTTATGGCTTCAACATTGAATATTTTAATGAGTTTCCGCTTTTCACCGTAGTTACTATTCAGAATGAAATTAAAGGCAGTCAGTAAATAATTGACAACCTTCCTTTATTTATATAAAAATGTACCTACTTGATTAAAACGAATAATGTGCTTCACCTGTAACCGCTTCAATAAAATTACTGGTTAATGATTCCTCGATAAACGATTACCACTTCCGGTTCATTCTTCATTACGTATATTGCTATCTGGAAAACAGTAGTAAATACGACGTTAAAAATTCATGAAAATACATCCATGACGAAGAAACTTCACTTGCATATTGTAAATTTGAGCATTTTCGAAATAATACCTGTTGGAAATGGTTTGGATGCTTCACTTTACGTTAACGAACTGGCATTTATTAACCCAGCCTCTTTTTGTATGTGCAATTACTGAGCAAGTACCTATTCAAAAGGCAGAACCTAGAATGCTGTTATCTAACAACTTTTGAAGTCTCGGGCCCTCAAATACAACGAGAGGTCGCCAGGGAGGGGGCTGGGTCACGAATTTTACGGGTCCGGGTGCTCTCGACCCCAACCGTGTTGGCGTAAGTGTGCCAGCGATGTATGTAGGTTAACATCGGACGCGCTCGATACGCCACCGCTGCTGCCGCCGATGTCGACCACATAACCTAGATCAGGGTGCGGAGAGAACGCTTATGAAATCTGGCGCACGGTGACTGCATAAATGAAAAGCCACTTTATATGTCCGTTTGAGTTAATTTGATATGCCATTAATGTATTACTGCTGCGTTTACGACTGTGACGAGGTGACACATGATTTTTTTTAATAGTCAACGTTCTGCTCTTGAATTAATCTGTGTCAGCTGTACTTGTGAGCTTTCCAAGTCTCTTTTCGTCAGCAGCCAAAAAATCAGTAGACTACATAAATGCATTTTTCCGAAATTACTAACTAAAGTGTGGTGACTTCATAATTTACCAACTGCTAACTTTCTCATCAACTCCTTTCCAAGTATCCGCTCAAACAATATCATTGTTATATTAATAGAAATGCTTTGTTTCGCTATTGTGATTAATTTAGAAACGCTCGTTCTAAGCCCACACCGCGAAACTGGCGAAATTATGTCACATTCTCCATGTAGCGGTTAGTGTAACACGAATTGCAAAAGTCGCGGGGCCTGGCGCACACGTAGATATGCTTATTAGACGGCTCAACTAACATTTAAAACTCTTGCATTAAATCATTCCGACTAACATTTTGCGAAAATCTCTAGGACCATCACGATATGTTACTGTTCTTTATCATATTCATCTCTACCGACCCAGAATCTAGAAATTGGGACAGATTTCTTCTCAGTCTCACTTAGCCACAGTTAGAGTTACTCATGTCGAAAGTCTATTCACTGTTTCATCGGTAACATTATGTAAGTATCAATTATCTTTCTTCTAAATACCATTTTGAAAGTTGTCACGATCATCGATCACAGCCAGTAGAAATTCTGTTCATGCCTAACTTTCAATAGTTTTAGTAAAAAGTATACAAACGAAAGTTTTTACATGGTCAATTTTATTTTTTAGCAATCTCTTCAATGCCTGTTTTTAGATTTTGATAGTTATCGATTATGCTGCATGAAAGTTGTTTGACAAAATGAAATTTTATTTAATGAAAGTCGTACTTTGTCTTTGAAATCAAAATTAATTAGTTTATGCTAGTTATAACAGAATAAGACTGTCGATAGAGACTTAGTAAGTTGACAAATTTCTCTGTTTCTCCCCGCTTTTATTTTGGGTATAACTGGGACGCAGGGGTGGTGTGGCAAAAATACATGACCTATAAAATTCCAAAGCTAAAGTTATGACATTAATATAATGTGGGTGAAGGGTGTGTTTGTCAGGGGCACAGGAATGCGCGGGCGAGTGCTCGGCCGAGCTGTGCACGCGCACGGTGCAGCTGGTCCGCTTCTGTCTCGATACGGCCAATTGTGCGCGCCGATTTCAAAACGAAAGTACCGCGCATCTAGGACGGTGAACGTATTTCTCGCTGAGATCTCTTGCAATTTACCAGCGAGGTAGGCTCTTTGTCAGAGAATGCGGCATAGCCAGATTGTTAGATATTCATAACTTGCAACATATTACAACTAATCAACAGCATTAGAAACTTGCAAAACAAGCGAGTTTCTAAACTAGTACGTTTGTTTATTAAATTTGTGAGCTTTTAGCCTTATCGATGGACCAGTTAGCCGACCCTAGAGACAATCATGATAACTACCTGCCCTATCCCCGTTCTCAACTAGTTTGGTAAACATTTCTAAAGTCAACTGTTGCTGTGCCAATATTTGTATTTCCATGTCTGATTTCTACACTTTATTATTGTATAAAATTAAGTTCTGAGCTTCTGAAGTCTTGCTATTAACACAATTGCCTTAATAGGGAAATATAATAACAGCTAATCATGTTTATTTTGTGTTTAGCAATGAGTCACCGTGAAAATTTACAAAGAGACACAAGCCAGTTACAATTACAGCTCTAAACGACCGAAATATTCGTGGATATGTCAGTGGGTTTAGTTAGACAGCCTTAGCCAATAAACAGGACTGTGTAGGCAGAAACGGTTGACAGAGGTGTAACAAATAGCAAGAAGCCCATATTGCTCAAGGGTTATTTACTAACGCTTTTGGTATAAGCGGAAAAGAAAACAAAACTTTGGCTTTCGTTTGAGTGTGATCGGTATAGATTTGATGGTTTCGAACTTTCGATATCGCCAGTCTTCTTATATTTTATCAAAACAGGAAGCAATCACAAGAAAGTTTCACAGATTATGCTCATAATTTCATTTATTGACCATTCTGTAGAAATTGTGCGTAATTTAGAAGGGTGTTATGAAAGGCGAATGGGGCGTGAAATCGGTGTATAGTTCGGCTGTACCGCAACGTACAGCACAGCGGTTATATCACACGAGATATCGTAACTTTTGCTCGTTACTTTTGTTCCATGTTCTAGTAGAAAGTGCACGAGCCTCTCGCCTTTCTGATACTATTTTACTACTTAGTCTTAAGATTGGTACATTTGAGAGAGCTTGCACACCTGAATGTTTGGTAACCAAGATCTATGCAAATTCTGTGTCATTTATATTGAAATTCTGTTTATGTTGCAGAGAAACAATACCTGAAGTGTTATTACACAAAATATTATCTGTTTGTCCAAATAATATAATGTTGTAACTCTTATCATAATTCATATATTGAGATATAAATTAAAAAATTCATTAAAATTCAAAATCTTATTCAGCACTTACGAGAAAAATTCATATTCAATTTACTGTACCAACAAATTGATTTTAATTTCTGTTACTTACAACAACCTTTCTGGAACAAAAAAAACATGATACAAATTAAACAGCAACAATTAACTCCATTATGTGGGTAGCTACAGTCATTATTACATGAATTAATAAAGCAATAATTGCGCCATCATGATGCAGTTTTTATGTCACAAATTCATAGAGTTTATTATTGACAATCACAACACATCTTACACCGATGAGTTAATGAGTCTTTGTGATATACGAGTGTACAGTGTACTAGACGTGCGTTCTCTCAACCTACTTCTTGAATGCCGCCATCTTGTAAACAGAAGTCGACTCTATTTTAGAGGATATAAAGATTAAAACATTATAATATATATTCACTAACGTTCTCAATCCTACATTTAGGAACTGTTTCTGATTTGCCATGGCATTGTGAACTCTATAGTGGTGGGACAAAGTATATAATACGGCACAGCGAAAAATTTTAACGCTGTACAGTGTACATGTTCCATTCAACCATGAACTCCTTTGAGGAGCGTCCCGCGTTGAGACCTCAATTTTTAACTCTCTCACTTATTGGTCAATCGGCGTGACATTTGTATGGCATGGTATTACTATTATGTGGCTATAAAATGCTTATTGCAAAAATATCTTTACTCATCGTATGTAAGCCGAGTTTCTAGTTAGCAAATCTGGCTATGGCTAATTTCATGTTTATTCAATTTAAATTTGAAGACCACGTTTATACAGGGTTAGTGGAAACGCGCACCACCCATTTTTATTTATATTTAGGTATATAATTTTGAATTTAGTTCGTGTGTTTATTCTTGAGTTTATTTACTGTGGGCATATCAGATACTAGTGGTCTGGTCGCCCAGTGATCGAAATTCGACTATGATTTTTATTTATTAAATTAATGTACTCGTATTTGAAATGTATTATTATATGAAATATAGCTTTCTGCACTCCTCCATATAAATTTTAACTGTGTCAAATTTCATACTGCCGTCCGCGTAATTTTCTTGAAACGGGACACAAAGTTTTTGCTTCACGTATTAATATACTTAAAAATTATCATGATATGTAAGTAGTTAATTATAAAAATACTATGTCATCTGCATGTACTAGTGTCCTCACAAATAATCCGTATTTTCAATTATTAATTTATCATTGTAACACATTTTATACTGACACGCATCCGTCGGTCGGTGTGTAAAAGCAAACAGTGTCAAGGCGGCTTATATTGATTTCAAGCTTGTAATGAGTACAAAATGTCTACACAATTGATTTTATTATTGTATATCATTTGCTTTTGATCTCCACGATAGTGGGAACTATCAACATAATGTTATATAACACTATAAAGAACGACCTACGTGCAGAGAACTGGTGGCAGTTTTGTCAATTTATCGACGGACTCAAACTAGATGGGAGAGAAATATTGCATTACCCGCTCTCGAATCCAGGATACCATTTACAATTTTAGACTCGTAAATCGATACTCCCTGAGCATTGAACAGTCCAGGTTTAAAATAGGCTATGCTTTTTCGTGAAACTGAAATTGGGACTATTCAGTTTTGGGAATTCAGGCAATAAACAGCAATACCATAAAGCTCATATCGATTGGCCATACAATGAGTTTATCAGTAATCATCGTCCCTACCTTGTGCCAGTAGGCACTCATCTTTTATTTCATCAGTCCAAAATTTTGAAGTGCGGACCTACTTTTAGATATACATAGTTTCATTGATACTGTTTTGCTTATTGTGCCGTAAGCTAATAAGATTCATAGTTAAATTAAAGTTTGTCTTCTTTAATAACCTAAATTCGACATCCCTTACTTACAGGTGTAACAGGGGCCGTAAAGCACCGTAAAGTGTAAGTATAAAACTTATAAAAATTTAAATAACTATAAATACGTGCGTACCTTAATATCAGAGATGGATGTACGTTCAACGAAGCACCACGTCCAACGTGTCAATGGTTGTGCAAGCGCATTGTGAAGCTGATTGCTCAATCAGATGCATCTTGTTTCGTGTAGCCATGCGTGAGAGTCGAATTTCCCAATAGTTAGATGTGTAGAGAAGTCGAGTGCTTGTCGCAGCGGTTTCCCAATAGAAACTCCGCAGATGCAGGAAGCAGTACAGCGCAGTACTGCAGCGCACGTGCATTTGTTCGCCGCCGGCGCCTGGTGGGGCGCCGGCCGATGCACTTTCATGCTGGTGACGTCACACCTTACCTTTCGTCAGCGTCACACCGCAGCTCGTAAGAGCTGTTACGCAATGGACGCACGCCACTCAACTTTCCAATTTCGACAACGCGCTATTGTGTAGCGCTTTCAAATTTTACTATACCATCGCCCGCTTGAGCGGCGCTTTCTTGCATTTCTCTCTCTTTTTAATCACGACTGAAAAATGGTCTAAACTCTGTGCGCGGGCGCAATGTAGAGATGCACTTTCACTGTTGCGTTCCGCCTCTCGTCTCTAATAAATAATATGTTATTAAATTATTAAGATTTTTCTGCAGTGTTATTATAATGAATTGAAAACCAATTAAATACTTTCAAAAGGTAATCAACGCTTTCATGGAAGCTGTTTATAGTAATATAATTTATTCATTGAATTGTTTCATTCGTTTGAAAGAATCGTTTTTCATGTCATGTCGAATAAAAAAAAATAAAGCGAAATAAATACGTGAGCTTATATAGCACACTGGACTAGATGTAAAGGTAACAACGACGATATTATAGGATTTTCACTTAGACGAGACAGCGAGCTTTCCACGCAGCGAGAGTCGGGTTAAGAGTGAACCACGGCTCTCTCTTTACCTTAATCTCGTATACATATTAATAAAAACATTTAGAACGATAACACTACATATCGATAAACAACTCTGTAGGCATATAACATCGTTCATGAACTTAGTGCTCTCTGTAAAATACTTATTTCTCAATGGCCTCCTTTCGTTTTAATGTAGGTTATGAACTAAAAATTAGATTTCCATATTAATCAATATGATTATTCATTATTTAAAATCATTTTGTTGATTCATTCATAATGAACCTTTGTTACGAAATGTTGAAAATACACAAAAAAAATAATGGAAACCACTCACACCTTCCGTGCTTTTATGTGTCACCTGTTCAAATCCAACATCATTTGGAATTAAAGTTTTTGTTAAATGTTCTATTCTTTTTTTTGAGTGCCATAGAAACGAAAGGTCAACTCGTATTGTAAATGAGAAAGTTAATCGTGGAAAGTGCGATCTGCGGCACCTGGTGCAGTTTCTAAAAAAAAAAATTGTGTGCCCGGTAGCCTTTCGCCCCGCTGTGAGGTGTAAATTGCACGTCGTCCTTATCTGGACTAATAGGGAAGCCGTACCCTAGACTTAATTTGAAGAAAAACCCACCCAAAGCCTGTTAAGGAAGTGCACTTTCCACAAGTGGTGTAAAAGTAGCATTTTAGTTGACTGAATTGTACAAATCGGATCCAAACTCGACCACCTTGCACTAGCTCATGAAAATTTGTCAAAAGTCGATACCAAGTGATTAATTAATATTATATGTATAATGCCATTTGATTCAACAAACGTAAGTCAGTTCCATTATCAGCAATATCGTTCCTGTACTTGTATACCAATATTACATGTTGCTGAAGGAATCTGTCGAACTTGTTGATGAAAAATTAAAATGCCTGCGACAGACTTTAGGCACCAAGTAAACGGAATTTCTTTGATCGGCTTGCGTAACCATTGAGCTACAAAAAATGGGTTCTTGTGCTTTCTATATCTTTTCTTTTAATTTGATTAACTAACATAGTGAGGATTAAACAACATAGATTTATGAATTTTCTCCGTTTTACTTTATTTCAATTTGCGTAGTCCGCCTTTGCAATAAATATACTTTCCCCCTTTATATATATACTTAGTTTTGATATTCAAAGAGCTTCCATGTGCTATCTTCTTCAAGAGCAGCTTTAAATCAGGTTCTTCGAAATGTGTTTCTATTTTGATAGTAAAGCTTCAGGTCATAATGACAACAAAGAAGGTTTAGCGCCAGTCCACAAACACACACAATATTATGCAAATTGCTGACGCACGCTACGCATGTAAAACCTGTGGGTCCATCGACATCGTTTCTTTGTAATAATTATGGTCTCTTTGAAAGTAGTAAGGCGAATTAACTACTATTTACTTAATATATCTCATTGTATTTTTGTTTCTGGGGTTCCATTTCAGATTTTCAGTTCCAATCCGGTAAAAAATAATTATCAGTCTCAATAACTAAAGCCCACTCATCGCGATGGCTGATTTTTTCATTAGCTGTCACACAATTAAAACAAATAATGACCCTTATCAGACTTCATAGCACCCTTGAGAAGTCTGATGGCTCTTATTTTATAACTATCTTCACTCTAGTCTTTTCGGCTAAGTGTTAGAATGTCTTCACCTGAAATTCCTTCCAATAATGAGGCCACGGATAAATTTTCCCTGTCTTCAACTAAATTGATAGATATGTCACGTAGTTAATAATTTCCATATTTTTAGCCAAACCTTATTACATGTTTGTAAAGTGCAGTCTTTATAACACGAAATATATTTCGCATTTTTGCACGTAGTTTCTTGTGAATCTAGATGCACTGAAATATTGCTCTGCTTTCATGGATTTCCAACGAACCAAGTATTACATAATCCTTGAGTATATTTGGAATCAACGCAGTTTTGTTTTCTTTTCATTGACCTCTTTTAGCCATCACTTCCTTTCTATTAATGTCATCTTTAGCAAAATCTTTTCTTTGTCTCCGTTAACAGTTTATTTAACCAGTCTCTTTACTACCGATCACGTGTCTGAAGATTTCTGCATAATTTCACGCTGCATATTTATGTCAATTATTAAAAATATTTGATTCCAAATCAAAATACTGTGGAATAATGAATTCTTCTCAAAGATAATCCATTAAAGTTTATAGTTAGAGTATAAAATCGAAAACCATTTCAGAGCATTCGCTTGAAGACCAATAATGTTTATTTGGAGCGGTTGATATTTTCTGTCCCCAAGTCGCCAAATCGTTAGAATATTCCTTTGATAAAAGTTATCAGACGATTGAAACATTAGGCATTCATTATAAAAACGCTTTATTCCCAAGTCGACAGTAATACAAAACCCAAGTCATATGAATATATAATTCTACAGTATATCCTGTCTGGACGAGATATATATTTCCATAATTACTTCAATATTCTTAATGAGAATTACTCTCATTAGAACACTTAAGTTATATTAATTATCCTAAATATTATCAATAGCCGTTTAATATGAGCTTACGTATCCCGAATAATTTTCTAAGAAACACAACACCGAAACGATTGAATTCAAACAAAGGAGCAAATAATCCGAGCAGGTAAGGTGGGCTGAGGAATCCGAGGCCGAGGGCTTTTTCCCTCGGGAGGTTAACCCTGAAGGCTCGAGCCAAGGTCGACGGGTGTTTGAGTCGCCTTTGAGGGCGAGATGACTCGATGACTTTGACTAACCCTTGCGGTCATATTATTTATATATTCTGCTGTGGCAGCCAATGCACGCGTTATTACTGCAGCTAACCTCTCGGCCTTACCAATCGACTTCTTTCATTCGCGTATCTCTGAACTACCATGTTCACGTTATTTATGCATCTCTGGTGATGCAGATTGAATTGAAAATATTCTTTTACTTTGTATTAATGAAGAATTCTCTTGACTTTAATTCAACCTCACTGCAGAATCTACTTGTATCCTCATTAATGCATAAAACCGAAAATAGACATAATTTAATAAACATGAGGAGAAAAAAAAGTGAATAAACAAAGACTATAATGTTTAAGCGCCAATAAATGTCCATTATTTAATTTATATATGCTTTTCCATTAAATCTACATGAGATTTCAAAAATGAAAGCACTATTTATGAATCTGCATCATATAATATACCTAGCACCAACGCGACATGACCAAAGAGGGGTTTAAAGTTCATATAATAAAATATACCTAATTATCTTTCAATGGAAACTAAGAACGCCACAACCTCGGCATTCAAAGTTATAGACCCTTTCACAAAGTAAGCAAACGAAGTAAAACCGAGTGAAACTTTCAGTCTAGCTTTACTTTCTGTTGCAGCAAATATTACCATACCACGTGATTTAGCTGGAACATAGAAATTTACTGTAGAACCTAGCAATATCATTTGAATGTAATTCACATCTATTTGTTTGCTGTGTCGAACAGGGCAGCTCAAGGCTCCACTCGGGGGCAACAACTTCTCCCTACGTGCATTGAACAAAGCTGCAGTCAATGTTCAAGCTTGATATTTCATTGTTCGGTAGGTTAAAATATGAAGTAGCAACCGCTGTGTCTGCTGTTATTTACAATACAATACAAATACAATGTTACTTTTACATATAGAGGGTACATATTACTCATCTTTCTGGAGCTATAGAACATTTAGAAATTAGAGCAAAACATGACTAGATCATTCCTAATGCCTCACCGTGACAGATTTGATCTAAATAATTTGTCACGCTAGTTATGTAAAATTAGGCAGTTGCCCAAGTTGAACTGTATAATCTCGCATCCGTCAAAAAGTCGTGTTAAGCATATGAACAGGCTAAAGCTTTCACCAATACAATGAAGACTGAGCGGAGAAAGGGTCTGTGGTGGCACAAGGCGCAGCTGTCCCGCGGGCGCCCGTTGTCGGGCGCTCCGCCCTCGCTGACCCCGCGCCTCTGCTCCGCTCTCCGCGAGCGGCGAGAGAAGCGCTCACATTCACATTACAGTCGACTCCCCGAGTCGCGGCATTTGAGAGTCCAGTACAGTCGCGGCAGTCGCCCGTCATTCGTCGAGCGCAGCGTACGTCTGTCACGTCACCGCGCGCAACTTACTAGCCATGTGGTGAAGTGAAACTGTCAAACGTGATACACTTTCGCATACCGGTGTTGTTCGGTTTCAGTGGACAATTGCACTTTTTATTTTAACTTGACTTGTGGTTGTTTGTGATAACGAAGTGGTGCAACTATTTTGGAAAATTGGATTATACGAACGTATAATGGCCTTAGCCAGGTGAGCTATTTTGGTTGTTGGAGTCAACGCGGAACTAGTTTATTTTATCATGTTCATCGAAGGACTTTTCGTCGGTTGGGTCGTTACATGAATTAGAACAGAACACTCACGTGTACGGTCATCAGTTTGCAGACGGGCAAGCAACGTTTTCCTTGTATGATGTATTAACCGTTGACACTGATGAATTAAGTATTGTCAGGTATGCTTTCATGATCTCCTAAGTCACAAAATTGTGTTGTTTTGATTAAGTACTTACTATCTCTACAATGGGCGAAAGTTGCTTTGCCCCGCACGCGCATTTAACTTTCCTTGTTGTGTAAGCTGAACGTCAAACGACAGGTAGAGGGAGCAACTTAGAAATCGAGTCACTTTTACTGCAACCATTATCACTAGTAATAATGAGTATTTTCTAAATCGTTTGATTTATTTGAGTTACTTCATTATTGAAAACCTAATTTCTTTTGCCTGTCACTCCCACAGCCCCTCGAACGCGTTCAGTTTATGGTGTTTCGATGTTTTTCTTTTATTCCATGGCACCCTCATTCGTTACGGCTACCCCAAACAGTTGAACCCCAGTGTTGCATGCTTGTTGGCGCGTTTTATTTGAAACGTTATGTGCTTTCTAAACAACGTTATGTTTCAATATCCTTGCAGTTATTATTGTTTGCCGTATATCTTAATCCATGATTATGTCCTCATTCACAGGAACCATTTTTGTTTGGTTTGTTAACCTCTTTAGGACTTTTGTCAGCTCTTTGTTTGTATATTATGTATCTTAAAACAGATGACCAAAGGATATTCGCTTGCTTTACCTGTATTATTTCAATATCCACCCAAACAAGATCTGTTCCAAAGATAATATATAACGAGGTAGCTATAATACAGTGCCATAATCATAACGCATGGGTTCGTTTCTTTCCTTTAGTAGGTAGTCAGTCAACCGAGGCCGGAAAGCACTCACCTTCTGATGTTCCAATAGCTTTTTTTTTCATTAATTCATGTTCCTCTTTTTTGAAAACAAATGTAACGTTCTAGCTTTTGCTCTAAGACCATAAAAGACTTGAAATTTAAGTTTGGCAATATCTTTATTCTTGTCAACAATAGGTAGGTACAACATATTTACTGTTTTGAAATATGTTAACGTTTCCATATTTGGTTTAAGTTAGTCCAAAGCAATATAATCGCGTTAGAAAATGTTTTAATGATCGTCATGCAAATCTGGACCACTCTTCAAAGTAGACAGTTAATTTCAGCTTGCACGTTGTGTAAGCACAATTAACACTATACCGAAGATTAACCTACATGTTAATGTTATACATAAGACATTGACTACTAATTTCACAATGGCTACAATACATACATTATGAAACAGATTCGCGAATCCAAATATCAACGGCGCTTATATTTTCCGAATTGCATGCTGAACACACTCTATCTTACCTTACAGCTTTACAGTACATATTAAATCTGTCGCAGCCATCTTGAGTCTCCCCCAAAATCGTGACGACTATACGAAGTTAGAATCGCATCTTACTGGGCAGAAAATAAAGATTTGCGGAATTGCTCCTCCATGCGGGTCGACGACCTTCCTCCGCGCAGAATGCATGGAAGAGCATACAAGTGTGGGTAGATGCCTTCGTCTCGACCCTCTTTACTCTTATTTGTAACGAACACCTCGGAGCCCTCGCACCCCATATTATATTTATAACCATCCTCTTAAACTTCAATTTAAATCACATTGACTTATCGCGGTCTTCAGTAATCCCTCTAGCTTTTACTCTGCTAAATTTATGTTAATGCATTTATGAATATAACTTGAGTACTTTATATATTGGTATTGAAAATTTGTAATTTTTTTTTAATCTTTGGACTATTTTGATATCATTTCTACCTCTTAAAGGGATTAGTTACCTTACTGGTGAATTTTAATCTCTGTACTTTCCAGTAGAACTTCTTCAATCAAATGTTTACAACAAGCATTATCATATTTACCATACACATGCGTGTTTGTAAAATTAACAAATTTCGCATAAAAGTAGTCGTTGTATTTGGTTATCAGCGTATGTCTTGTATATGCCAAGCGATAGCAAATTCACGCTTTTCTAAATTAAACATTACCTAATAGGTAACTTAATGAACGGTGTTAATTATTCCAAATTATAAAAACAATAAAATTTGTTTTAGGTTTACCAACCAATGCGACAGCCATTACTAAAGTAACTTAGCGCTGTCGCATTAACCGCTGAACGAGCTCAAGTTTCGTTAGTCATTGCATTGTTGTATATCGAACGTATAGCCTACAATCTGGTATGATTGTTTGAATAAATTGGGCGAGGTTATTTCGCAAGAATGTATCAATTTAGTCCGAGGGCCGGTGAGCGTTTACAAAGCGAAAGATTGCGGCCGAGCCCGCACTCGGTGCTCCTGTTTCGTTGACAGCGGAATGCGATAACTAAGTGGGTTTGCGGCACTGACGCTGAATTTTGGTTACGATAACGCCAGGTTGAACAGAACTGTCCGTTACCCGAATAGAAACGGTGTTACGCTAAAATAATGAAATGTAAATCGTGAAGAATGCAGTCATTGAAAAGATAAGCTTATTAGCCCTGGCTTTAGACCAACTTCTGTTAGTGTCTTCTACGTACTTACTGTTTATGAAATGACTAACTGACCCGTGACCACTTTGTTGGGCGGTACCTAAACATTTTTATATCACTCAATAGATTACGACACGGTCGCGGTTCCACATCTATGTCGTATTATCTCTATAACTATTTGTCCAAATTATATGCAGTAAAAGGGAAAAGTCTTTTGTTTTAAACACTTGAAAGTTGAAACGACAAATTTACTAATTTTCATAAAAATAAAAAATGTTGCTAATATGACCAATAAACATGACAATTTAAATTATTTTTTGAAACAAAAATCTACTTTCTGTGACTTAATTATAAAAGTTAGACATATTATGCCGTCGCTGACTTTTTTGTAGGCATTATTAAGCTCTACAACTTTTCTCTAGAACTCAATCATATATCTCAACATCGTTAAGGCAGCGTTCGTAAAAAACGTTTTCGTTCGACCGTTTTTTTTTCTCCGACTTACTTACAAATCCGACTACCACGAAAACGTCTATCCATACGACAACGCGGCTTTCTATTGCTAAAATAATTTTCAAAATCGGTTCAGTAGATCCAGAGATTACCCCCTACAACCTCACAAACTTTACCTCTTTATAATATTAGTGTAGATGTACGGTATATTGTATAACTTTTAACGTGGTCACGTGTACAACCGTACTTAACCGACAAAAAGAAGGTTATTTACCTGACTGAATACTTAAAAATATCGGTATAAGTTTCTTTATTTTAAATATATATTCCGAAATCATTGCCTATGGTAGGTCTTGTACAAAACAATAACTGAATCGTGAAATTCGTTTCTGATTTCTGACCGGACGCCCTTAAACCAACCTAGAGAATCTTTGAAACGTGCCTAAAATTGCGATTTCCGAAAATAATATGATTGAAGGCATCAACTAATTCACGTTTTAAATACAGTTTGTTACTGGAGCCACGCCTAGTTACATAATGGTGTTGATATAAATAGCAAATTTATTGATACAGCGATTACATACGTATTCAAAGTCTTCCTTATTATCGTGATGTATATTACACAAGGTCAAGGCTATCAAATGTACACGGCTGAATCTTGTTTGGGAAATCAAATATATTCTTTTCCGTTTTTATGTCATCGTACAACTTTTACGAAGGAAAACATAATTTCATATTGAACAGTTTCCGATACTAAGGTTGTTTATGCTTGGATTACTTTCGAATCAGTGTTACAAATCTGTTCGTGATCGGGTCTAAGATATTGGATATCATAGTTTTAAGCCGATGCCGATGCTAATAATCTAAAAGTAATTTAGATTATAAACCTTGACAAAATATTTCAAATTGATCAAAATGTTTACATGATGGATGGATGATGGAGATGATGATATAACTCTGTCAAATATAATACTAATAATAACACGAAATCACAACGAGTTCTCGCTCAACTTATATATAGAATCGAATTATGATGAAAGAATAGAGAGTAGAGAACTTGATCCACGCATTGATAGATTTGCTCATACCGACTGGCTTTCATAGGTAAATATTGTCGTAACAACACATTTGACATTTTGAATAAATGAAACTGCCATCTAAATTGACGATAACCCTTATTTGCCTCTTACGACACCCACGGAAAAAGATGAAGCCGAATTTGTAGCGGAGGCTACGGCCAGAGACTATTGTTAAACTCGTGTTTCTCTTTTAGAGAGAATGGCTGTAATTTGTTTTGTGGCCATTTCTCAGGTGAAACCTCATAATTTGAATATAGCGTCTTTGTCGATGGAAAGTACGTCTTTCTTCGGCACGGTGCGTGGCGCTCTTTGTACGATGATCTCGATAGTTTCACCAACATACGACTTGGAACAGCTCACTGCTCAGATTTCTTTTAATATCGCTCTTGTTATGCTATGTTAGCAATGTGATATCGTTGATTGAGACTAGATGTTGGACCTGTGGGGTTTTATTAATGATATCGGACTATTATTTGTAAGCCTATTTGTAAAATATGTGATTTTAAATAGAGCAATGGTGTATTTGTTAAATAAATTCTATAGTCCATCTCTTTTATTATCTCTGTTATTTTATTAACACATATTATAATGTTCTCTCTTCTATATTATTTCTTGCCTTTTAATTGAACGACTTGGAAACATCTGATTATTCTCAAGTGAATAGTGTCGCAACTTCACCGTAACTCTCGACCGATGTCATTACTCAGTTGAAAGTGGCTCATGAAACTATGACAAGAGTACAGACGCCAGCACATCAAGTTACCCCAATCTGTCAAATTTCTTTGATTGTTTTTCAACTTTATCACATAAGCATAAGGTTCGTGTTCAATTGGGAAAATTTGACAGTTTGGGGTAGCTTGATGTGCTGGCGTCTGTACAAGACCCACTCACGTAAGATCTAAATTATGTACCCACGCCGGTCCAGATAGTTTTTGAAGCCGATTTGTTTAATATTTTATAAATATTCATTTAAGTTTATGAGTAAAATTACTGCTAACTTGAAGAACAATATTTTTGAAGTAAGAGCTATCATGAGAAGAATGAACATCGAAATCAGATCAATCTGCATGTATGTATGTTAATAATTGAGTGTCAGGTATATAGCTGTTATTTATTATTTTATCCGTAGCCGATTTGGAGCACAGTAGCGTGAGGCGTTAATTTGCCGAGGGAGCAATTCGGAACGGGGACATCGCGCGCACTCCAACTTGGTCGAAGAGCCGCGCGCGTTGACCCATTTTGTGCGTAAAGCGGTATGGTGCGTAGAGGAATCGATGATATAGCAACCGAATCTCGAGGCCTTCGCCGCTTTACTGATGAGTTTGGATCTGTGTCAGGGTCCTCCCCCGCTGTACGTCCCTACGCCTTCTGCGCTTGGCCTCCCTCCGGTAGGCAGGCCCTGGCGCCCCTGCCTCGGTTGACCCGTAAAACTCTAGTATTTGCGTTATACTTTCCGTGGGCTCTTTAATGATTTGGGGTTACTTGTGTTAGCATTATTCGTATCTACCTGCAAAAAACAAATAGGATGACGTTTTTCGGGGGATGCTCATCCAAGAAATCGGTTGCTATGCCAACCGATGCGATGGCATTGAGGACTCGTCTCTGTTTAAAGAAGTATCCAGCTGGAAAGAGTACATCATAAACTTTAACATAATACAACAATGACAATGATATAATCTATCCATAAAGGTGTAACAACGCGAATATTGCGTTAGTATTGTTTAACTATACATCAATTCTTTTTGAGAAGCTTGAGCTAACAAAACTGAGGTCACTTATTTCGGGCCGATGTATACTTGACCAAGTTTTTGTTATTCATAATTCCTCCATAAAATACATAGAATAATCAGTTCAAAAGACCTTAAATAATAATATGTACGTGACTGTTTATTTTGCTATTGGTTTAATTATTATATAATAGTTCTTGAAATCAATTAGTTTTCATTGATAATTGAATGGAAAGGTTATGTTAGTGAATTTTATGAGTTGGTAGAGTCATGCTTCAGTAACTGAATCGTGACTAAATTGAGACAATCTGGTGCGCTGAATGAGACCGGGCTTCGGGTTAGCGATGGAGTGGTGATCGACCTTTGCAGCTCCGTCACCTTCGCAGCAGCCGCCAGCGTTGGCATTGTCGCCTCGACGCCAATAGGAAGCAACGCGGCCGCAGATCGCTATTGGGCTTAAGGCCATTTTCAATGCACCATCTTTTACCTTGTGCCCCTTACTGTGTAGAATGACCCGAAATCGACTTCAGCGGTTGTAGAGCGCGACGAAGATCTCCATATATCTTGTTTTATCGCTCAATTCTTTAACCAGTTGATTGTAACCCGTTTTATCATCGGAGACCTCGTTTATTTACAATCATTACTGTCTGCTAATTATCAAAAACGAAACGTGTGCAGATATAGCATTGATGCTGTTAAGCAAAGCGACATGTAAACGATTGCCCTACAAATATACTCGTATAATACACACGTAGGCCTTGCCCAATTTTTTTCAAATGCCACTCTTTTACCATGTAGGTCAAATGCATTACGATGTCAAAATTGACCCGGTTCTTTTTGTGCTTAGAAGAAGGTTTTTTGAAAGTCTTGAACTTAATGATATAACGTCTCTGAATAAATTTATGAAAAGTTGGATTGTTTTAAAGTAATTATTAATTATGAATGTATGATATAATTCGCACCTGCGCCAATTCTTTACTTCCAGACATGTGGTGATTAACGAATTGTAAAGATGTAGGAAAGTAGAACGGGGGCATCAATTTCAAGGTCGAACGTAGCTGAACAAATTTATTTTGAACGGTCAAATTCAGCGTTAACATTAAAACACCTTGGAGTATACATCCCGTGTGACACACACGAATGATGTTTTAGTGAAGTTTGTATAAAATTATCGAGGTCATCAAACTACTAAAAGGACTGCTACTAAAATTGAGCCTTTCTATAAATATTTGGCTGTACATTCAATTATACCAAACCTACCTTTATAATAAAAACATGTAGTTATATCTTAAAAAGCTGCAGCTAAAACCGGCCTCCTTATTATGATGAGCCTTCTGAACAAGAATGCCTGGAAGGCGTCACTTAACGACATGTTTCACACTTTTAAAATCACGTCAATAATATGAGCTTGTGCATTTAGTAAAGCTGAGGTGTTTATTTAAAACCACCTTTTCGTAATTGACGGACGGTTTATATAGTTTTTGTCTAGTGTTTCTTAATATACACACTGTGCGCATACGAAGACTGAAAGTGTACGTCCGCCTGTGTGCGCGGCCTCAACCGAGTTTTGTCGATGCTTTCTCGAGCGGCGAACCGGGTCGCGTTCTCGATGCCCCGTGCTGAGCAGGCTGAACTGCCTCGTACCAACTGCTGCCAGAGTCTCGCTTGACACACGCACACCAGCGCGCCTGCACCATCTACATGCAAAGTCTCACACCTACATCTATCCAAGATGTATTGTGTCAGGGCTAGTAAATAATTTTAATAAACGTGCTGAGCGAGAGCTCGCAATAAGAATAATTCAACCTGCCATAGATAGTTTGTGCTGCACGATAAGTACTTGTTAAATTGCAAAAAGGAGGGCACAGCTGTATTTGCATATTTTAAGGTTAAAGGTAAAGATTGGATTTACCTGTAGGTGTAGACAGACTTGTCTGTATGATATGGGATAAATTTGTATTTAATACCCGATATTTTTTTATTTAAATTAGGCATTACAAATTATTGTATTATTCAAGATTATTAAAATATGACCCCGCTGGTGTAATAGCTTGTATTTGCTAAACAAAGCACAAGGTTTTAGTGTTGTGTTCCGGCTCGGCGTATCGTAGCTTGTGTAGATGTGCCGACACTACCGGCCTTGCTTCTTCTCCTTGCCATGATATTTAATCCTACTGGATTCAATATAAACCTTGCCAGCTTCATTATGTCAGTGGGCGGTAGTAAATGTCTTAAGTGAAACTGGCATATTATCAACTCGTCAAATCGCAATAGCCATAATAACGTCACCAAGATTACACAGCCTTTTACATTAAAATGATAACCATAAAATTAAATATCCATCAAATCAAGGATCAGATTCCGAATGACCATCAAAATTGGTAGATAAAAGTAAAGGCAATCGACAGTGACGACCCTCGTCGGTGTAGGAAGTAGGGTCATGCAATTTATATTAGGCTGAAGTCAAGGTCCCGCCAATCATTTTGGCCATCTAGTAATTCATAGGACAATAAAAGTTGAGGCCAAATCAGTTCAGCCTTCTTTGTCATTTTATAATGAGAGGAAAGGACTCTACGTGCTTCCTGGTGAAATCATTCGTCTACCAACATTATTTTGATTCAAAGCATTAATAACATTAGTTCTAATCTATATTATCTATTTGCGATTGCATATTCATGGCAAAACAATGTAGAACTCGTAGGGCCGAGGTAGCACAGTTTCTTGTTTGAGTTATAAATCAATCTGTCCTAGATAGATTAGCGTCTGCATGTGCTACACCGTCGTCGATGTCTTCGCTTTCCAAAGGCGGTCTTGCCAAATACTGATGGTGTATGGTGGTTGGCGGGGCGCGGACGGTGTATCGGTTTCGTTTCCCATTCGCCCACCTTCGCGTGCGCTCTTACATAACCGGCTTCGCAAACTCCTGCTCACGTCACTCTTTGTATTTAAAACGTGTTAAGTGTCGTTGTAATCATTTCAAAATGATTTCCCCGAGAACTTGGTAACTTTCACGCTTTGTTTGGACTTGGTGCTGGGTCGTTGGCGGTTTTTTTTTTTGCAATATGTAATCTTTTCAGAATATAAGGTCTTAAATGTAATTTTCAGTTTAGTTTTAATAACTATGTTGGTTGACATGGATAATGATTTAAGACCCAAATATACAAAAATCAATGTGGGTTTACAACGTAACGGTGGCAAGTAAAACCGCTTCAGTGTTCACATGCGAGGCATTCTGTTTGATTCAGAATTGGCCGTTCGTCCTCGGCCTCGCTCCACCGCTTCCGCCTTACAGCTTATCCTCGCCCGTTGTGCCCATGATAATCTTTTGCAGTATGAGCCTTGATCCTAGGTCTCTTCCAAAGTCACCCGTCTATTTATTACTATAACAATATTGTCATTTCCTTTCTAGGTATAATCAGCAAACCGCGCGCGCCTCTTCGTTGAAGTACGTAATATTTTTTAAGTCATTTATTTATCTTAACAACTTTGATAATTTGGGTATCTATCCTATTTAACTTATTGCTAACATCATTATTTTAGTTGGATTGTGCACCAATCTTATACTCTCTGAAACACTAGTAGAGACGTAGTCGTACCTACTGAAAACATAAATGTAGTTGAAAATAAAACAATCTTACAAGATAAGTACAGTAACGTTTTTCTTCATTTGCAATTTCCATGTGAACAGTTTCAATAATAACGTTGGTTTTATTGTGCCACGTGCAAACAGGTAGGCGTGAGTGCGTCTACGTCACAGCCCAGCCTATGAAGGTCATGACGTAACGACGTAGTCTCACCATTATTCAGTTTGTCGATCCATCGCTCGATTCCTCACGAGGCCAAACGTTCTATTACTCGACAGCAGAGGTTATGCGCGCTTTTATAATTCTGTCTCGTTTCCTTAACTTCAAGACCGTTGGCGGGCGGCAGTGGCTCCCGACATTAAAGCCTAATCGTAGTCTGATTTACTACCAGGAAATGTGCAGACACTACGTAGCAACACGACGCCAACGGTCTCACTAATTATTCTGCAACGATAAGTTAGACAGACGTTTCTGTTATCGAACCATGTTTTATATATGCTAGCGTGAATGAAGTTAAAGTATAACGTTAATATTCCACAGCAGATAACTTTCGTAATATTTGTGTGTAAGAAGCGTTCATATCGCTCTGGAACCTCGCCAAGTCTTAACCGAAGCTGCTAGAGAAGGTCCGGAATCTAATATAAACACAAGAGATTTCGAGTTGTACTGATATTCAGATCTGTTGCCACGATGATCTTTGCAAATTGATCTTCTGTTCTTTGCGCATGGTATGAATAATTCACAGTCGTAAATTATTCATAATAACCTGTAGACACATATAATTAATAAAAATGACAGTGTGTATTGTTGTAACAAATATTGATTCTAAGAGGTCTTTAAATAGTTGAGACACCTTCTTAAGAGTAATTAGTAGTGATTGTAATTTGATTTCCTTTTGCAACTGATGTTTTTCCAGTGGCAATTATGCCATTTTCAAAATTTTCTTTAGTCTTCCTATTTGGAGACATTTAAATATTTACTTCTCTACGTGGCTGTCTTCTGTTATATTGCCTCGGTCTTCCAAATTTTTTCTCCCGTTATATGACGGAAATAGTCATATAGATGATAGCCTTATCCGATAAAGGTCGAAAATCGATGCTATATATTCTCAGAAAATTATATTATTGGTGACTTTCATTGATTAACTTTATCTTTCAATGTCATAACGATAAAGACTCGTTCAAACAAGCCAGATACCGCCTCTTCGCATACAATATTACTATTTGTCTTAGCACAGAACTGAGCAAATTTTACTTGCGCAGTTTTGTTAGCCAAATTACAATATATCATGCAGTCATCGGTTGGTTTTGAAATAGTGTTATGTACCTGCATTATCGTTTCGTAAATATCATCTTCGACTTCAACACCTAATTGGATCATTTCAAATGGTGTCCTTCAGTTTTTGAGACTTTACTTTATCTTCTTTTCGGGAAATCTTCCTCATTTAAAACAAGATTAAGAGTATTCCATTTTCGGTCTTTCATTATTAGGTTGGTATTTTAAAGATTTTTTTCAATTTCAAAGATTTTTTTCATGGACCATTTGTAGATAATAATGCGGAACTAATTCCACTGGCGTTTGAGATATCAAAGGCACAGCTAACCACACAACGGTATATATGTATGTATCGTGTTTGATTGCGGAAGGCTTAACGTTTTATACTAAAGCAATTATTTAATAACTTGTTTGTGGCAACGTGTATATACATATAGGTAGGTACTGAATAAATCTTCCTAATCTACCGCTTACATACAACGCTTTTCACGATAAACTGTTAATTACAATGTGCTATGATGTTATCTGAATATCTGTATCGCCTGTTAGCTACCTAGAATATTCACTTTCCTGGTTAAGTTTAGATCTTTGATAGATTTTAGATACGGATAGAGCTTTGTTTCCGTATGGTATTTCTAAAATATTTTTATCGAATGGCCCTGAAAATAATGTGTAAAGATAAAATAGTTGATGCTAATTGTTAAGTTAATAGTTCTAGTTATTTAGAAATCTTGCAAAAATATGGATTTATCGCATCCATTCGGTCACGTGCGACGATCAACAATTGAAGTGCCATGACGTAGCCTCGTAGCACCGTTGCAGATTTCTCTTGTGCCTAAATCGACATGAAATATAAATCATACGTGATTATCGAGCTCTACTTACGGCATATTCCTTAATTGCCAGGTTGCCACACGCATTTGCACACGTACGACCATCATCTAGTGAGATGACGTAGCACGGTCACCTTGCGCGTCCTCGCACATCGCGGACAAATAAAGGTGGTGAGCATTTAGTTCCGCGTTCGCGTGCACGCTCCAACTGCGAAATATTTTAATTATGTAACAAACATCCATTTACATTATAACACTAACAACAGTTACACTCATATACATCACCTTCCTAGCACATCTATCAACATTTTCAACCTAATGACCGTCTCCGTTTATCACGGTTCTATTTGTTGTTTTTATCATCACAAAGACGTGTTAATGTTATTGTCTCCTAGTTTACAAAATCGGTTCTTTTAATGCGTCTACAATTATATTATTAGTTTCATTATGAGTGTCGTCAACAAAGGCGAATAATAACAAATAATGTGAAGCGCGACCGCGGGAGTCGTAGCTACTAACATTCAACTGCCAGTTGTTACATTTACAGTGACACTTACTGCTTAGAACATAAGATTCATTTTTACTAAAGATATTGTTATAGTTAATTCTAGTCTCTTCAACCCCTCTGACTATTGATGCTGGAGGTTATAGCCATCCCTTTCTTGCTCCATCTTCCATTTCTGCTCCACGAACCGGCGGAGATAACCGGACGAAATTGGAGTAATATTTTATGGAGTTCTACTTTGTAGAACATGCAGTTCCACAACTCATTTGTGTATACCGTCGCTTGAAGAGGTTTCACTGTTTACTTCCCATATTGCGTATAATGTTTCACAAGGTCTGCTTGCAAAAGCGCTTTGAGGGTTCATGCGACATATTGAAGACTTTTTCTTTTGCTTGAGACAATGGTTCTGCTCGTAAGCAATAACGTATATACTTAAATGATAAAAGAACATGTATATTCTCGAGGTCCCAAAACTTAGTTCACTTCTGCAGTTCATTGACAAAGAATGGAGTACAGCACAGTGAAAGTCACGCCACCGTTTCGTTTTGCAGTAACTTTTAAAAGGTTATATAGTTTCAGTCACAGTAAACTAATTACGTGTCAATAAAATATGGTAGTTATTCTGAACTCGCTGTGGTTTTATTGTTATATTTACAATGGCTACGAGACGATGACGGCTACCGCAACCTTGAATACATCATGTGTTTGATTATTCCACGCGTCACAAGTACTGCTGTTTCTATCTGCATCATATACCATAATCCAAGCTATTATTGATAATTTTTCCCCTCACAATCTACAGCTGTACCTACTTAGCACTCTGGCAGCCATTCCAAGTCCAAAGCATCAACATGATATTTATTATTTGGCAACTTCACGTTGTAGACCAATTAACTAAGTAGGTACCGAGTGAAATAGACCAACTATAATTGAGTCTTTATTATACTTGAGAAGAAAATATTTGCTGCTACAAGAGCCTTCACAAAAACACTTAATATTTTTATTCCTTCTAAAACCTTGCTCGATTTTTACTTCATACATTTGTCCTATGTAAAGAGGTCGAGTGTTAGAAACATAATAACTATGTAATTCCATGTTGTTTACTATGTCCAACAATATCTTTCATAGCTTACCTACTCAAACACGTTCAGGCAAATACACCTCATATTTGTGTAGCCAATAATATAGACATAAACAATTACTTTAGTAAATCACGGACTCGTGAAGAATGGTAATGCTTACAAGTTTATCTAACATCGTTCGGAATAGCTAATTTACAAGCTTGTTCACCACAGACGGTTTTGAGCTGCCGAGCTGACCGCAACTACGTTAGAGAGAATTTAGAACAAGTACGATTTAATGCTAAAATTGCTTCACGTTTAATTTCATAAATAGTTCGTGTATTAATATACAAAATGTAGGACGATATATGAACAAAGCACGCATTTCCATTGTCAGTTATTATTACATTACTCAACATCAAAATTACTCACCCTACCTCCGCCAGCCTAAATTAGGTTTTGTCATTCGGAACACTAGGTGTTTGTTGTACATAAGTAACCTCGACATCTGTACTTATTGCGTCACCACCGGACATGATACAATACCTCTGTTATTAAAATGTCACAGAGAATCGCTTAGTTGCTTTGTGTACAAGACGAGGCGACCTCGTGTCCACTTAAACCGTCTTCAGTTCGACGCAGACTAGACTTCTGTAGGAAAACTGGCACGAGATCAATAGAACGTCGGCGTAGTGCATTATGCCTCCCTTTCTGTCTCCCTTTGCACATAACTACATTCCTGAAAATCACTCCTATGTGGGATATAAAGGTACCCATACCTATGCTTGTGCAATTAATTCATGTGGACACTAACGTAATAATAACAGTATTTTTTCCTGTATACCTACCTATTAAGGAACGCCTATACTTAGTCGTTTATATCTACAGTGTGTGTTTTTTTTTTTTATAAAACATTCAATCCAAATGATTTCCCATTGTTATTGACGCAATGTTTAAACCTAGAAAAATCAATGTAAAAATATATACAATAATATAACGTTGCCGATATCGTAGGACTATTTGCTCGCTGTAAACAAGCTGTCCTTCAGATCCCAGTCGAGGACCCTATAATGTCGGGTCGTCCTCAGGACGTCTGAGTCACAACACGGAGTCATCGTTAAGAGGGCATTGCTCACTTGGTTACTCCCCCCCTTGGCACGCCCGCTGCATCAGCGAACCACCGTTTGAAAAATAAAACCAGTCATATGCGTATCAGTATCAGTACATTCATTGTTCTATCGTCCTTATTCCGATTCCATTGTCTCGACAAACGTCCACCATTATTATTATTGATTGCAAATTTATGGTTGTACAGCCTTATTGTAAACCTTTTCAGGGTTTCACATATATAGGACATGTACAACTAATTGTAAATAACAATGTAATAATGGACGCGGAAAACCGCAACAATTGTTATTTAAGCTAAATAAATGTTATAATAATAACGCAACATTAATTCTATGTTAACATATTCACGCTAAATATTATTTTACAGACACATAAATCAGGAATAAATGTAGAAAATTAATTGCGTATGGAAATGTAAGCGCTGTGACTACGTACTATTTACAATATTTCTTTGTTATGCTAATACTACGCTTTCACATGACCGTACAGTATTTGAAACACGTAGATGGTTACATAGATACAGGTATTTTTTCTTAATGTAAACCCAGAGACCATGACACATCAGAAATTGATGTAAATGTGTCGAACGTCACTGCTTAGGTTGCAATCATTCAGGAAGCTAAATGCGACAAATTCCCCGTTCCACGTTTTTGTGGCACCTACTTACGGCTTGAAATTTACCAACCGATCCCAATGATGTAGTGAAACGACGTCGAGAGGACTTAAATATAGAAGAGGATGCGAGCTGGTCGGGTGACATCTATAATAAGACCACGGGAGACCGATCATACGTACTATGTAGATTGCTCAACATTTCACGGGTTGTTGACTTCTTCATTTCATATCAAACTCATTTATTTTGAACTGTAAATGTACCCAATTTGACTTCCAAGAGAACAATGTTGTTTTCAATAACGCACACTAAAAGGTAAAAAAAAATACAAATCTTTTCAAGATAAATATTCGATTCAATTCGTCGTCTATTTTGCTGTAGTTCAAAAGGCATGAAATGCTAATTATGATCTTTAAATAATCCTAAAAATATAATAACCTGACAAATTGTATTAAATTATGGCGTTTATGACTATGCAAATCCAAACATCTTCTATCCTTTACAGATATGAAATACCAAGAGGTTATACTTCATTAACTTAAGGAAATAGAATAGGTAGTTTAAATTCATATATTTATTATTAGTAGTTTTTAAAAGCATCTAAATCAAATCATTGAAATAAAAAATCTTAAATCCTTCAAATAACGTTATTGAAGTAATAAATCTGTCTTGACAAAAACGCTATCGTTTACGATAAATACTCGTTTTTTTATGTCGTTAGCAAGGTGGTCCCATCCGTGGGTGGTCTACCGCAAGGGCCATCCGGCCACACCGCAACCTCCATCGATATCCTACAATCACCGTGAAATTCTACTCGTCTTACACTAAATAATCCATATGTGGGTTATGGCTACATTTTTTAATGTAGGCCAAAAGTAATAGATGAGCTGATATGATGATTCACCTATTGTTAATCGTCATAGGAGCGGTTTACTGAAGCTGAATGTAGGTCGGTCGGGCCGCTCCATTTGCTACAGTGGCAAATTGTTGATCGACCTCGGAGTGATCGTTGCTCGCACGATATCTTATCTACAACCCAGCGGTATGAAAAGTTATCCACCTATTAAAAGTTGTCATGAAACAAATATTGTAAGTTAACTACAATGCGTAATGTTTTGCTAAAATGTTTAACTTTAGATTTCAATTTCTATGGTTTCATCATGATGACACATTTTGAGTCTTAGTTTCGCAATCCTGATGAGATTAGATTGAGGTGAAATGACTGGAATTTGTGGCAAGGTAAATCGTGAAATGAAAACGAAATTGAAAATAAGGTGTTCAAAATATGTCTTCTTCAACATCACATCACTAGTGAAGAGTCGGCTCTCGGCAGTCGCAGTTTCTGGGTCGTGTCGATTAATTCACTTAGCCTACTTTTATTTAGTGCTGTGACACTTTTTTATGTTTGACATACTTCATTTTATTGCTCGAATGCAGACCAGGGACTGTCCATTTTATTCCAGCAATTCCTATGTAGGTAGGTTCAGCCATTGCTCTGTTTCTTTTTATAAAAATTGGATTCTGTATACATACTTTTAGTTGGTCATAAATAAATAATTGTGTGCGAAGATCTGGAACATCGTGTGTTTACTAAATACTCCAGTTAAACGGTGGGACAACAATTTGTTTGGGTACACGTACAATGGAATGATTATGTCGAGTTCACTAGAAGTCCATGGCATTGTATTATCATCAAGTCGACACTCGGAATTCAGTGACACCCATTTACGAATAACAATGTTTGTGATGATAAATCGTGCTTAAGATAAACTCGGGATCATTTCAGTAGCCGTAAAATACAGGCTTTATATTTTTCATGTTCTACAGACAATGCAATACAAAGTAACTCGTTAGCTCTTTCTTGCTAATTCACTTTGTTTACACTTTTCTCTTCGTTCCAATTGAAAGAGGATGGAAATCACCTGTTTACTTTTATTCGTTAACCGAATCCGAAGTGTTGTTTAGTTTAAAACACAACCGGAATTTTACGGGGTATAAGGGATACATGATGATCTGGAAACAATATAAATAAAATTGGATGTTTTAACTGGAACTCATTAAAGTAATACCTATATTTCACAGTGGATGCTGAAATTTGGCCTCCTCTCGAAATAAAAATCCTCCCGAAATATAGAGCTGACAAAATAAGTATCCAGTTAACTGGCGTGATACGATTATACCTTCACAAAAAGCGACCGCACGCCGACTGTGAACGGATGCAGTGCGGTGATGAAACTGACACAGATTCTAACGCGTATTTGGTAATCGAAATACAGTTCGTGAAAGTCTCGCAGGACGGTCAAATCTCGCACATTGTAAGTGTCCCACTTCGACACACTCTCGACATTTTGACGGCACCGAAACCCAAAAGCCGAAATATACTAACGTGTAACTCTTCTTTCGCCGACTCGTCATTGTTCAGCAAGCGTCCTCGGTGCGCACGTACCGGTACATACATTTATAAAGTGTGTATAATGTATTGTGTTCGCGTCCCAGATTTGGGAAGCGAAACTACGATCGTTGATTGGCGTATTACGGCGTTGCTACATTTTCGCCTTGCATTCAATTCTATGAGAATTTGCAGGTATTGCTTATCGGCCACTAGGTCACTCGTTAGCGTATTGTATTTGTTACATTTGGCTATCTACGCAATGTACCTAAAACACTAAAGCTTTTTATCCGTGTTAGAAATAACTAGCACACCTTCATTTAACTTGGGTAACCTATATTACAGTGATCTATCCCATGATGGATCAAAAGGTATATGACAGAGTATGTATAGCACAGTGTTTTTACTTATGGTGGGAAATCATCAAATATCTTCTCCCGCTCTGGGCGGAGCGGGAGGACGTGTCAGACTTTTACTGAATAAAACCCACCCGTGTTCCTTCTGTTGCCTGTGTGCCCGGGGCCACGGTATCGCATTCGAACAACTCGCACCCCTGGTAGGCATCGGCCCTAGCGGACCCCACCAGTTCGTGTCGACTTCTCTTTGAGGCGCTCGTGGAACACTACGCGCCGTTGACCCCGCTTGGTCCTCACCGGACGGCGAGCTACCCATTACTCGCCGTCCGCAAGCCCGCGCCTACGGTGGCCGGGTATCGGCCTGGATAGTCCACTGATTATGAAACAAAAACACTATCTGGCGCTATATTTGTGCATCCTTAAGATAGTCCTCATATAAGACCTATTTATGACATAAATACCTCATCAATATTAGTCAACAGCTCTTAAAGGTGTTCTGTTACTCAAGTTTTATTGAGTGCTAACTCGTACATAACAATTGCCTTCATGTGTGTATTGCATACCTATTAGTCTTTGTTGTGCTTAAGCTATGAAGGTACAAGCTAGACAAATGCTAGGTGGTTTCCGAATAAAGCCTAAATGCCAAATTACAAATTGGTGACATCATTAGCATGTCCTGTTTGACTTACCAGTTTCGTTTTTGTATACTTATTTCGGTTATTCTAATTGCATCATCGATAGATTCTTTATCTGTATATATTTAGGTAAACCATATACCAAATTGGTGACCTGGAGATAAATCGGAGCGTGATTTTATGTTATCATCACACATTTAGATTTTAGGACTAAACAAACTAGTTTATCGTCTTCTTTGTTTGTTATTTTACCAAGTATGTGGTTATTCATTAACGTTAACATCTATTCTAGACGATGACATTAAGATAATAAACACATAAAACTCCATAAACTTAATTTCCTGGTCTCTTTAAATTCTCATTACTAGATTGTCTTCTACTCACTTGATTCTTCATTAGGCTGTCGTTTTCATTATTTATTACAATTGTCGGTGAACATTTATGTGTGTAATTTAGTAATGAACTGGTTCTTGCCATTACATTATTGTAATTAAGACACTTATTAGTCGGTCTTTACTATGACAGCTATTAAATGACTTAAACCAATTAGGCCGCCAGCCAGTCATACAGAGGCATTTCCTCTCAGGCAGAATACTAACATGAGCAGACGAAATAATTTGTTTCTGTACGTAATTGAGGCTATTGTATTCAAAAGTATTTTCATTTGTAGAAAAGTTGGCAGAATTGTTATCCATGTAGCGTGAAGTAGCGTTTCCTCTCCTCCCTCTTTATTGGAATCGATTTTCACCTTCGTATTTATGGTCTGGCATTTCCTTGTCGTATTTATAGTCCTGGTCCTGATCTGCTATTGCATGATATACTACATAATAATGCTATACATTTCTGATCTCGCATTGCTTTTCGTAAACTGTGAACTCAGCTTAAACTAGAAACGTATAGCTTGATATGTCGGTGTGCGTCCTTCCTTACCCGTTTTTGAAATGAGCGTTTGAACTTTTTTCCTTTTAATGAGCAACTTGATTGTTCTTGCGCAAAACGCATTACCTACTTATTTATTCTATTTTGTGTACTCAACTATCCTCTTTACTGAAAGCGTCGTCTTCTGGGATTCGTTGCCTTGTTCTTATATCCCATCAGCGAGCGACTTGGTGTCTGAGACTAATGTGTGGTTATGTATTGTTGCAGGCTTGGGGCAGGCAGCGAGTGCGGCGGTGGAGGGTCGGGCGGCGGCGCGGCCGCTCCGCAGTCGGCGCGCGTCTCATCCAACGGCGCCGGCGGCATGGCGGTGAGCCGCGTGCCCAGCCCGCTGCACGACGGCAACACGCCCGTCGCGGAAAACTGGTGCTTCACACAGGTAAAGTATGGTATCTATCGAACTTTTGACTAGTCCTGTCTAGAATATAGCGCGCTTTGTTTCGCCATTCCGCGTGGTTCTGTCTGTCGTCTGGTACCTATAAGGGTGGAGTCATCTTCATATAAGATTTGACTGAGCCCTGAAAACGGACTGTTGTAGTGTGCTCTCTATTACGCGCAGTTTTATTTAAAATTATATTTGGAGCCACTTTTATGCCACATTTAATGTGTTTAGTCTGGAATATTTTAGTAAGTAAAATGCCTATTAGTCAGGTGATTTACAAGTGCTTCTTTTAAACAAAGGACGTTTGGGAGTAAAACGTGAAGGTTGACATGAATGGCAAGGGCGTTTCATTGCCAACGAACGAACTTTTAACTGAAGTCGGAAAACGGGCCCTGAAAACAGTAGGTTTCAGTTTCAGTCACGCAACACAGAAAAACAACTTTATAGGTATAACAAATTCGTCAAATAAACGTCTGAAACGCACACTCAGACTTGTCAAGTATTAATACAAGTCATATGTTGGTGTGCTGCGAATAGCGATAATAATTGTTTACCAAGGCCGTTATCGGTGAACTTGAAATATGTTGCGCGCATATGCATATTGTGTTAACGTGTACATACATATTTAAAACTACTAGGAAGAGCTCTGCACGTGTCCGCTTCTTCAAACTGTAGAGGTGACTCGTGCGTCACGTTGTGGAGCTATACGAGTAACTATTACTATACTGTCGCGGTATGCGTCTCGCGAGGCATGTCACCGATTTAGTGATATTAAAAATCCAATTTCAAAAATATTCTTCTGATAATAAAAACCTGATAGCTTAGCAAGTGAAACGTTCAGTAACGTCACACGTTACATAATGATCGTTTGTTCGCTCAGACGTCAATAAAAGGGTATTAGTAACAGTATACGTCTTTGCGACAAGAGAGTCCGTAGCTAGTCGGTGAGGTGCCGTATTTTCTGCATTGAAAATCGATTAGGTGATGTCGCTATGAAAATGCTTCCCGGCTGATGGTCATTGCTAAAGTAATTGGGACGACCGTTGTGCGACATAGACGCAGCGATCTGGTATTACCTTTTTTGATACTTTTTATCCAAAAATCTATTTAGTCTGCGATAACGGTAGTTTTTTTGTGCGACGTTGCCGCACGTAGGTACCTACATTTATTAAGATCTGTCTCAGGTTTTAATCTTTAGGAATCTGTTGTTGATGTATTTGTACCGTTATTTAACGGAGTTTTCAATCAAATCATGTTGTTAACGTAAACGTAATGACAGGCACATGTATTGTAATGAATCATCTTAAGGATACAGCTGTTCTCCATACATACTTCCGTGTACGATTGTGGCATTGCAGGCTCAGTTCGACACGTGTTGTAGCTCGGCGCTTCTGCTCCGCGGATACTCGGGTACACGTGCCACTCTCCGATAATCACGTTCTTCATTAGTACTCGGAAACGAGTCAACAATAAACCTCGCATATTATCGCAACAATTAGAGCTCTCTTTGAAGTGAGCCATACACAAACGACGATACTATGAAACCATTACTTATGTATTGTAAATCACTTTAGTTTGAAACGACCATTAAAATTACTGCAATTTACTTGCGTTTATCAACAAACGTAAGCCTTTGCAGTGCAATAGCAACACAACTCGGTACAATGTAAATGTGTGGTTGTTTGAAATCAGTATTATTTCGCGTTAAAATTCTGTCCACGCTCCTGATTTGTCATGATGATGATTTTAAATTATTAAAGCCCACAGATTTTCCTCCATATTGTTATTAAAACAAAACATGTTTCTCTATAAGAGAGCTGGTTTATAAGGACACACATATAAGGCTTTTATGTGGCGGTGGAATCTGCAAACGGATGTTATCTATATGCCCGCGAATGCGCGGGGTTGATGCGGGCGGCCTTGGCGCGGGTCGGCGACCGGGCGAAGACCCCAGCAGCACCGCAAGCCAAGCAACGGTCGAGGGCAACGACCAGAGGCGGCCAGGTTGCGCCCGCGACTTGCTACGTCTATCCTTCTGACCGACGCCGTGGCCCAAGTGTCCACCCGACGAGACTCGGGGCCCCTGACAATGAGCCCATCACGTTCAACTCGCACCATGCTAATTATTTTTATTATGAATGTATTATAATCGTCACAGATGTTTTCAAAGCTGCCATAAGCTCGCACAATATCACCAAAGGCCTACCTATCATGGACATTGAATTTACCTGAAACAAAGATCAAAGACTCTATAATATAAACGATTTAAAATATATACAGACGACGTCCTAACCTTGAATCATGAATGAAATAACGAGTGTTGTCCATTTTGTTCATGAAATTTTATTTGCCATAAATAAGTCGTTAAACTGCTTGTTTGTTTTCCATGGTGACTGTCGGTGAGGCAATTAAGGACAATGTACAAAGCACTAAGCTGAATAGTTAGGGACCCGTCGCGGGGAAGATTTATGGTTGCCCACCGGGGTACCCTCTGGAAGTGTCCGCTTCCTCACTGATTTAAACTTTCCCATTATTTATGAAGCATTTGCACATCATTCTGACTGATGAGTGTCACTACAGTTTTAATTTCTAAGTTCTACGTGCTTACTTCACATTTACGCACAATTTATCCGCCCTCTTAAATACTATAATCTGAATGATAAAATAATGTTTAATATAATTTTCCTTTGTTTCAGGTCAAAGTGGTTAAGTTCAGTTACATGTGGACAATAAACAATTTTAGTTTCTGTAGAGAAGAAATGGGTGAAGTGTTAAAATCATCGACTTTTTCAGCAGGTGCTAGTGACAAGTTAAAGTGGTGTCTTCGTGTTAATCCTAAAGGACTCGATGAAGAGAGCAAAGACTATTTATCCTTATACTTATTATTAGTGTCGTGTAACAAATCAGAAGTGCGTGCAAAATTTAAGTTCTCAATATTAAATGCAAAACGGGAAGAAACGAAGGCGATGGAGTCACAGCGCGCATACAGATTCGTTCAAGGCAAAGACTGGGGATTCAAAAAATTTATAAGAAGGTGAGTCACACATTATTCTCCTAATTCAAGTGTAGGAAACTTCATTATCGATTTGTTTGAAAGATTCACAAAGCTGTGTTAGTTTTTGTTATGTAAAATTACACACAGTAAAAATACAGTACAATTTTAGGCCGTATATTGTAAATTAATACAAATGAATGACATCACGAGGCAAAAAAAAAATCACAAAACAATGTAGATTTCGTGCAATGCTTTACGTAGCGTAGCGTTATGTAGGGGGCGGACCCCTATAACGGGGCAGTCACATAATTTTATCCCCAACTTCTGAAAATGTGGGCTTCTCCGAGGGCTATAAACACCACATTAAGTAGACCCCTGGCTACATACACGTAATCTTTATAGCAACAGCTGTTTTGGGACAACCGTGTAATAACGGGGCTCTTGTGTTATTGGTCGTGGCGTAAAGCAACCCCTTTGGAAGTCATGCGTTGAATGTATCCGGTGTAGACACAGAACCACTAACGATTATACCCCAAATGTCCTTAATCCTGTAGTGTATTAAAAAAAAAATGAATTAAGTTCAATGAAGCCTCAAAACCTAATGTGTCCTACACAAATTAAGCACACTGTCTATCCTATTAGTAATTTTACTTGGCATACATTCTCGGAAACTAGACTGAATTGATACAATTGGTTCGGAAACCCTTTTTGGGTCAAGGTGTCTGCGATGTTCATTAATCTAATTCTAACAATTTTATCACTACCTGTTGCCCGCCAGATATTTCGTAGCCTTTTTTTATAGTTTTGCTTTAAATCCAGTTTTACTTTTTGTATGATAGAAGAACTTCCCTATTTATGAGTAATTCAGAAGACTACCTGAGCATCCAGTCTTGGGCCCTATCACTATAATTTTCAAAAAAGATCATAATTACGGAAGAATCTCACTAATCCGGCACTATTAAAAACCAGAGGGTGCCGGATTATTGGAATATACTTACAGAAAAAATCATAATAAAAAGAATTTCATAAAGAGAATATGATATGTATTAATTTGTGTGTATGTATTAATGTTCTAAACGTGAATAATAATAATACATATATCTCACAACTAAATAATAACATAGTTTTAAAATTATCCTTAGATAAAAGTCTTTTTTTTTTTCGCAACTTGTGATCCTTGTTTGAAAACCTTTTGCATGGGCGGAGGGTGCCGGATTATTGGACGTATCGGTCTATTGAAGTGCCGGATTATTGAGATTCTCCTGTATAATGTAGTCTAAAAAAATTGTAACATATCACTGGAGATAAAAAAAAACTTCCGTAATAGGACATTTTGCTATGATCTAAAATCGAAGAACATCAGTAATTCCGGATCAGTCTTCATTTCGTGGCCAATATAAAAGGGACCGAGTGCCACTAACGACCGGCTCCGGGCCAAATCTTCCATTGCGGTGATGCGAATACCACAAGGTTCAACTTTACTGAGTGCTAACGTTTTTACGACACCGTAAAAATGAGAACAAGAACGCTAACCTATAAATCAAGTTACCTTAGCATCAATTTTATTCCGAGTAAAAATTTCTGAGCTGTCGGGGTGAGAAGTATACGTTGGTTGAGGTCCTATAAGGCCGTATATGAAATTGTTCCGATTTCGCTGTTTTACGTGTTTTTATAGGACGTTTACAGTTAAAATACTGTATTTCATAAGTTTTAAATATACCGCAAAAATATCATTTCAATTATGATCCAATGATGAGCTACTTTTATTATTTGATTTTGATTAATCGACCTCAAAGAAGCTTGTCTGCTTGTCTGCGGAGCTTGGGGGAGGCCTATGTCCAACAATGGACGTCTTTGGGCTGAAATGATGATGATGATGATGATGAATCGACCTCAAACCGGTGGTGACTATTTTGAGAATTTTGCTGTAAGAGGTTAACAATATCACATATTTACAAATCGTTTTATACATAACAATTAAAACGATAACATAATAATTAAAACGATCTTTCATGTTATATGTATATTAAAACCTATACAGGAAAAGTTTTTATCCAGTGCGCAAATTTTAACCATGAATTCAGCATATCATTCTAGACCGCAAAAAAAAATCTGCTGTTCCATACATTTTGACCGTGTAGGTATTGCACTTTTCTATGAAACAGCTGTTTTTTTTTTTGTATATCCGGCGAAATATTTTGGCGCTAGGGGCTCTAGAATGATATGCTGAATTCATGGTCAAAATTTTGCGCACTGGATAAGAACTTATCCTGTAGTAGTGCAGTATTTTAACTATACGTCTTTAAAATCAAGTAAATAAGCGAAACCGACGCAATTTCGTATACTGCCTCTTAAAGATGTCCTATTACTGATGTTATCCTTCGATATTTAATACACTGATTCCAGGAAAAAATCTCTATATTCCCTGGAAAAGCACCTCTAGGAATATCAACCCTACCTGCACTTTGATACCGTTAACACAACCATTTTTTTTCGCGAAACACGAGAACTTACTAACAACAGCTATTCTCCAATTTCCAGAGACTTCCTGTTAGACGAAGCAAATGGCCTCCTACCAGAAGATAAGCTGACGATATTCTGTGAAGTGTCAGTGGTAGCAGACAGTATCAATATTAGCGGGCAGAGCAACGTGGTACAGTTCAAAGTGCCCGAGTGCCGATTGTCCGACGACCTGGGAGCCCTGTTCGACAACGAAAGGTTTTCCGACGTCACCTTAGCAGTTGGAGGAAGGGAATTCCAGGCGCATAAAGCAATTTTAGCAGGTAATTTGGTTTTCTTTTATTCACACGTGTTAATCCCGATAATAAACTATTTATGTGCCAAGTTTCATATAAAACCGTTCTGCCGTTTTTGCGTGATTGAGTAACAAAACAAACATTCAAATTTATAATATTAGTAGGATACAGCATAGCTATTCACAGCCATTCGATACGCTTCCGAAGCGAATCGAACATCTATCAATGTTATCGAAGGAGTCCTAGAAAACGCTGTTTCCGTATTCAAAACCCGTAATTTTTGTCAGTTTAAATCGAATAGACGACCTCTGATCTTTCTTCCGACTGCTGTTTGCCATTGGGGGCAAGGCAAATCAGGTTATCGAAATATGTAAACTTTCAATACGATAGCTTGTCGAATGCTTGTGAATAGCTATGCAGGATTGATTTTTGATACGGGGCAGTGACGGCTGATACCCTAACTATAATTGTAGCGATAGGAAATGTTCTAAAGAGACTCTTTAACTTTTTGAGTACTCTGTTTATTAAACACTAGCAGCACTCCGCGGTTTCACCCGCGTAGTTCCCGTTGCCGTGGGAATACGGGGATTAAATATAGCCTGTGTCACCCGGGGTTAGTGTAGCTTCCCAATAGGGAAATAATTTTTCAAATCGGTTCAGTAGTTTCGGAGCCTATTCAATGCAAACAGAAAATCAAATATTTCATCTTTATAATATTAATATGGAAAAGTGGACTTTAGACAAAACGAACCTTTAGTATTAAAGAGACCTATTTTGCTTGCGGCTAATTTCGAATTAGGTCTCTATAATTCTGAATTATAGACACCAATTTTGCTTGCGGCTAATTTCGCATTAGGTCTTTTAATTCTAAAGGTGCGTAAAGTGGGCCACCAAGGCATGAATATTCTTTGAACTATTTATTAAGTAGGGTTTCAGCTCATCTTGAAATACCGTTGACGTTCAAAAAAGCGTTATACAGTCTTGAATGCCTGCTAGAGGCAAACAACCTCCATTTCTTCATAAAAAGTGGGTTATTTGTCTAAAGTTATGATAAACAGAGTAAATGCTTGCGTTTGATACAATCTTGTTCATAGCATTATACAAATTCTTTAAGTACTTTTCACGATAGGTTTAGGATATGAGCGATAGCATCGAAGTGCCACACGTAATAAAATTACATATTATCTAAAATATGTTTACTTATCTGATTCGACAAGTTGTATAACCGACCTTTATTTTTTTCTTTTTGCATCACGCATCAAAAGAACTATAGATCTTAATTGACTTTTACACACATGAATTGTAGGCCAACGAGAGGACACAGGTTATTTTAGTCCCAAATCCCTCCTATAGTTTCCTTGTACAAATTTCTAGTGGAATTTCGGAGTGCGAGCTTGTTAGAAATAAAACATAACGGGCATTGCAATACAATTGTTCTTGTTTTATTATTATACTTAATATTAATAATTAATTAGCAATAATTTTTCAAAATTTACCTAATGTTTTTCCGCTATGACTTAGCTTAACGGTTAACTGTACCTAAAAAAACAATAGACCACAAAGCTTAGTAATGATCACGGGGAATATAATATAAAATATCGAATTATATTAATATAGCTTATTATGTTCGGAAAAACCCGAACTTGCTCCATTTCATGTCCCCAGGAAAAATATAGTCAACAAGTTAATTAAAATCACAATTTCAAAATTTATGTATGATTCATATTATGGTAGTTATATTCGAATCCAGATCACACGATTATAGAATGTGTTACCATACAAATTAAAATTCTCTAATGTAGGTTAGGTTGTGATAACAGCACAGAGCTAATGGGATTTCCGTTATGTTTTTCCCTTTTGTGGCCAAAATTGGAATTTGTATTGTTGTATTTTTAGTGCTGACATCAATAAACATGCAACGTTGAATTAAATGGTTGTTTTTTTCAAGTCTAGCGTTTTTTGTCGCGGTCATTGTAAGGCCCATGGTCTGTTGTAAGGATGTTCAATCAGTATTATGTTACTGAGATATTCAGTAAATAAACATACGAATGGATCTCACATAATGATTACTAAGAATCAGTTTAATGCATACTAGTTTGTAATATAGTCGAACTGCTCTTTCGTTCAACATTATGTGGTTCAACGGAAGATGATGCCGAGAGTTTTATCAAACTCTTTGTATTCATCCTATTTTATACCTTATTACAATGAGATAAAACTTACATTGTCAGATGTTTTTTTTTTTATGTCAAAATTGATCGTGAATGTACTTTTTTTTTCACAAATTTACCAACTATACTCTTTTCCCCTTTCCAGCGAGAAGTCCAGTATTTGCAGCGATGTTTGAACACGAAATGGAAGAAAGAAAACGGAATCGAGTAGACATCACAGACGTAGACCACGAGGTGTTGAGAGAAATGCTTCGTTTTATTTACACGGGCCGTGCGCCCAACCTAGACAAAATGGCCGACGACCTCTTAGCAGCCGCTGATAAGGTAAGCTAGATTTGTCATTGATTATTTCTGTTTCTGGATAACCAAAATGTGCGATTTAATGGTAGAATTGTGAGAGTGGATTGGGTACTAAGAAAAAGTATATGCCCAGCAATGGGCGAAGTCGGGCTTTGGATGATGACGTTGTTGATGAGAGAGTTGAATAGCAGGCTTTGAGAATTAGAGGAAGTTGGAAAAAGCTGTTCCAAGACACGTAAAGAATAAAAGGTCATGGTGATGGGCATCTGCATATGATAGATCATCATTTAAGACAGTGGGATGTCGTGAAGAGACTAAAATGGTCTGAATTTAGAAAAGTTAAATCACCTCTTCTATCTGTAGATGTCGTCAAATTTTATTACTAAACTCCTTAGTAAGAGACTCTTTACACAGACGCATTTTATTTTTCAAATACCAAATTCAAAAAAAGAGTTACTCATAAAGACAAACTCAATTAATTGAATCTTATTTAACTAGAATCACATAAGAAAGAAACGCATTTAATAACGTATTTTATCCATCACGCGATACAGATAAATGCGTTGAGCAAAGATAATAAGGCAATTTCAGCCACGTGCATAGAAATCGATATAGAGATTACATTCGCACGACGTGTCGCAAACTCAACGTGATGGATAAGCATAGTCAATAGTGCCAACAAGAACTAAGAAGTCCGTCATTGTACAGTTTTTTTTTTTACTTGTGCATAAAGTTTTAATAAATAAATTAATAAATGGAAGACGATAATGTTTTTGGGAAAAAAGAGATATGATTTATATTAATGTTTAATTTTCTTTCTTCTGTACTTAAATAATATCATCATCATTTCAGCCGAAAGACGTCCACTGTTGGACATAGGCCTCCCCCAATTTGGGGGGTTGGCTGGTGGTCGCCACGCTTGGCAGGCGGGTTGGCTTAAATTTCCCAAGTAAAGAAGATAGATAGAAGATAAATGTGGGGTTATTCCTGTGCATATTTTTATTAGCAATGAATGTGTTTTTCATGAGGATTACCACTTTCCTCTATTGCTCTATGTACTACTACAATCATCACCGTTTCAAAACGTTTGTTTGGGATATTTCTATGGAGATTATTACTTTATTTAATACTAGCAGCGCTCCGCGGTTTCACCCGCGTAGTTCCCGTGGGAATACGGGGATAAGATATAGCCTATATCACCCGGGGATAGTGTAGCTTCCCAACAGTGTTTTTTTTTTTCAAATCGCTTCAGTAGTTTCGGAGCCTATTCAATGCAAACAATCAATCAAATCTTTCCTAAATATAATATTAGACTAGATTCTCTTGTATAATACTGCAGAAGCAAGAAGACTTGCACTATTAAACAGAGGCCTATGTTTGGCAGTGGTTCAAGTCAAGCTGTGGATGGATGATGAGTGATTGATTGACACCAAAGTTTATAAATAAATTATAATAGTTATTTCCATGTTTTTTATTTTTAGAAGTAATAAAACCTTATACTAATAATCGTTTATTACTTTATTTCCAGTACGCACTAGAGCGGTTAAAAGTAATGTGTGAAGAGGCGCTATGCCTCAGTTTGTCGGTGGAGACGGCGGCGGACACACTTATACTAGCGGACCTGCATTCTGCGGACCAGCTGAAGGCGCAAACCATCGACTTTATTAACACGTTAGTAGTATTTTTTTAACTTATTAACTTATCCCTTCCCTTCTTACAAAACGTAATCCTCACTTTAGTTTTTTGCTAAAGCTCTGAGCCAGTTTTTGCATTTCAAACTTTATTTCGATTCAGGTAAAGTTCTTAGTACAAAAATGACAACTTAGCAGCGGACTTAGTTGTCAGATTTGTATAAAGTACTGCATTGCATTGGTTCTTAATTCAAAAACTAGATTGGTGGTTTAAAATTGATCTAAAGAGAAAGTTTTGTAATAGAACGGTTCATGTTCAGCATTTTTTTTTTCAAGGCAATAAAGTGATCCTTCCGGTAGTGTATTGTATTGCAAAAATACTGTTGTGATAAAAAAAAATGCAGTGAATCATGGTCACACAATGTTCGGCATATTTCTTCGGCTAGAGAAAGAAGTCGAGACTGAGATGTGGAAGTCTATGGGAAGACTATAATCCAGTAGTAGGATAGAACAGGTTGAAAAAAAAAAAACCAAACCTCTTCCCCAAATGACCCAATTATTAAAAATCGTATTATTTAACACTTTTACTGATCTATACTTGTGTTTCCACATTTCAGGAGTCACGCAACAGACGTGATGGACACAGCGGGCTGGAAGAACATGATCTCGTCGCACCCGCACCTGATCGCCGAGGCCTTCCGCGCGCTGGCCACGCAGCAACAACAGATCCCGCCCATCGGGCCGCCGCGCAAGCGCGTCAAGCAGGCCTAGTGCTCGCGCCCGCGCGCGCCGCCCGCCTCTATACCAAAGACACGCCACACGGCTCACCCACGCCCCAATCCAACGAGTGCGGAGCCCCCTCGCCGCGAGCGGGACTCCGACGTTCGCCGCCACAGTCGGGCTTCCCGAGGCGCGGTCGCCACGCGACGAGGCTGCACACATTAATACTGTTAGCTTATACCCCGTGTACCATAGACTGTGAGATTCGGAGTGAGAGTGGCCGGTGGATGTGTGCGTATGATTAGAATGGATCCACGGATCCAGCCCTTCGTTTTACTATGATTGATCTCAAAACGATATTCGATCCTAATGTTTTTTTGTCTCTTGCGGTTAATTAGTGTACCGCTTTTAATAATTACTTTTAATGTGTATATTACGGAGAAACGCTGGACGCTTTTTGCGCGTTGTTGTAGTTTTGGATGTAGGCTTCGGGTTAAATATTTTATGTATGTCGTTTTTGTGAACATTCTCTTGCAGCTATGTATGTAAATTATTACTATGTATTAAATATGAAGCTCGTGTCTAAACAACTATCCATGTCATATAAATTTATCATTATATTGTTATGATTGTAACATTCATTGGCTAACATAATGGCATAAATCGTTAATAATAATGATGTACAGAATTCATGATAAAATTCAAATAATCAAACCGATTATAAAGTCACAATGCAAATATTTGAATTGGAAAACTCTTGGTGTTTCGTGTTCCCATAGAAATTACCAAAACATTAATGTTAGACATTGTATAACGTAGGCCTTTTGAAAATATTTTGAAGTAGAGTGGTAATTGAATGCAATAAAGTTATGTATGTACCATGGCTTTGTACAAAACTGTTATTCTCATCATAATAACTGTACGAACGTTACGATACACATCACAGGGCGCTGGGCAGTGCTCACTGCTCGGCGGGACAGTTGTGTGCAAAGCTTTTGATAACATGTAGGCGCTGTAGGGGACTCGAGTGATTGTATAAGTCTATTGAAATTGTTGGTATTGTATATAGATGAGCTACGATCCCACCATTTAAATATTTCTAAGTACTAACCCTTAAGTGGTATCACAGGTGACACCATTAATTTTTTTATTGTATCTGTAGGATGTTATTCCAATGACATATTGTGATTTTTCTATCATATTTCCATAGGTTTAAATACACGAACGCTGTTTGTTTTGTTTCATAAGTAGATGATCACTGGAATAATTTAAATTTTAATGTATTATTATTGTTGTTGGTTTCGCTTCATTGATTGTAAATTACGTGTCATGTCCAAGTCGGCGTCTTGTGTCGCCCTTCATTTTGCTCACATCATTAACTTGTAAAATTAATATGATTCTAAATTACAAATTGATAAAATTTATTTATTAGTATTATTATCATTTTTTTCATTTTCTATGACAACTTAACGTGTTTTTATGAGAATTTTTTTCTTGTTACTTTGTTAAATGACGGACCTACCCATAAGTACCTATTGTAATATTTACTCAATAGAAAATATGTTATATACCGCGGCCAATAAATATTTAATACCATTTTATACCCACTTCCCATTTTACCACAGCTGACAGCTGTTAACATGTAATAATTGAATATTACAAAATGTCAAAAAATAACTGTGATTTTCGAAATTGTCAGTAAGTTGAGCAAATAAATGAAATGATGATGACGATTAATTTTTATTTACATTTGGTGGGCGAAGAGATTCGTTGCAATGACGGATTTTTTCTTTGATTGTGGACTGATTGATTGGCGGTCTAACCCGCCCACTTTGGTATTAAGAAGCAGTATTTGGCAGTATAGCAAAATGTTGTTATAAGGGTTCATTCACAGAGCACGGAATCGCCTTTGCAAAGTCTTAGAGACGAAATGAAATTTTCCGAAAGCTCAACTTCTGTCATAGAACGCCATTCGAAACCATCAATTTCTGTACATTTGTTTTAGTGCGAGGAAACGATGATAAGCTTGGATAGGCATAATGTTGACAATGCCCAATCTAGCAGCGGCCGCCGAGATGATTCCGTGCTCTATGGTGCGCCAAGGTACAGGAACCAGCACGTCAAGTTACCCCAAACTGTCAAATTTTCCCAATTGAACAAACCATAAGCAAACAATTAAGTTGATAATCTATCAAAGAAATTTGACAGATTGAGGTAGCTCGATGTCTGGCTGTTTGTACCCTGCGAAATCCAAATTCTGTCGCGAATCATAATTTAATCAACACAACCTGACACCGACCTGAAAATTGCAAAAATACGTAAGAAAATTTAATTTTCGCGGGCTATTGGCAATACAATGCTTTAGATAAGTAAAGTTTCATTTTAGATTTACTCAGCTTTTACCCGGGTCTTCGCCCGCATGAAGGTCAGATGTTATCCCATAAAAAGTATCCTATGTGCCCATCGAAATTCGTTCATAGCAGCACGAATTACTTTCGCATTTATATTATTATTATGCATTAATCGCTACGCATACTATCAAAATCCAATGTATTGTGTATTTGTTTATCGGAGATCCTCATTATGAACGAATTATTATAATCAAGAATCTTGTGTTGAATAAGCTCAAGGCGGAAGTGGCACAAAACATGCCCCCGGGTAATTTGTTTGTGGCGGTAACCGGAGAAAGCAAAAATCACCAGTATCAAGACATTGCAAGTCAATAACTCATTTCAGTGCTTGTAAAATGACGACTGTCACCTAGTACGTTGGTCTGCGTGCAGTGCGAGATTAAACTGGCGAAAAGTAGTCAAGAGCACTCATACAATGCTAAAGTAAGGGCGTGGACACATGTCTACGGTGCACAGGGACACGCTTCATATTTCCTCTCAAAATGACCTCAAACACGACAGAATCAAAGAAAATATTGGGTGTATCCATATCTTTCTATAATGTACAGAGGCCAGCACATCAATCTACCCCAATCTGTCAAATTTCTTTGATAGTTTTTCAACTTTATCACAAACGAATAAGGTTTATGTTCAATTGGGAAAATTTGACAGTTTGGGATAGCTAGACCTGCTGGCGACTGTACCATGATGGAGGTCATTTGTGCGGTGCACCCACAGAGCATAATAATACATACGGTGCACCGTGCTACGGCACGACGCCACTCCGTCCCCCGGCATGGGCAGCTTAGAGCATTTATCCGTAGACATGTGTCCACGCCCTAAGAATAGAAGTTAGTTATCTGTGAGTTGGGTTGGACCTGGGACTGCCAAAGAGAATTTCTGGTGCTGTAGTCACAAGAATCATCTCTGGACCAACGAAATCTTTAACGTAATCAAAATGGAGGGTCAAGGTATAGAAGCTTCTAAATATTCATATCGCATTTTGACGACATAAGTTGAATGACAAACTGTCGCTACACTGGATACACATGTGGCGCCACTATCACTCTTTTTTAGTCTGCGCTCGGTCACTCTTCAAGTTCGTTCCTATTGGTGAAAGAAAACAAAACTTGGATTTGTATCGATACTTGGGATCGAATCGTATTGCAACTGTGCAGCTCGATTCTAGGATCGTATCGAATTGTTTTGATTTGATCATCAAAATATTGAAGAGGGTGTAAGTACAGTCGCCAGCAGGTCAAGCTATCCCAAACTGTCAAATTTTCCCAATTGAACATAAACCTTATTCCTTTGTGATAAAGTTGAAAAACTATCAAAGAAATTTGACAGATTGGGGTAGCTTGATGTGCTGGCCTCTGTACATTTTTACAAGCCCTTTTGGTTGAATAACGCCGAATTAAAGACTAAAACTCGCCTGGGTGCACACTCGTGCGTCCGCATTGGAAAATTGTATGAGCAGCGCCAACTAGTGCAGGCGATGGGATGGATTTTCATGCCAGGAGTCAGATGCAGAAAGGTTTCGAATTCCCCACTTAGTAACCTACCTGACACGCACGTGGATAACTGTTGATTAAGTCGACAACATTTTTTTTGTAAAAAATTAATGAGTGAATAAGGGTAACCCACACCACTCTGCTGCAAGCTCGAGAAGCTTTTAATCTGCTGGGTGATTGCGTAACACACTAACAGTAGAAATGGCTTTCATTTTGACAGTTCAACAACATTCATTGCGTTATTTACGTTGTTATGCAGACAAACTTTTCCAAATATGTAGCAATAGATTAGCAAAATCCTGAAAAATAATTCAGGTTCTAATAGATCGTGTGTTATATTAGGTCTTTACCTATGAAATTGCCGTTCTGCAGTACTGGCCATTTCAAATCAAAATAATTTTTGTTTGGCTAAGAATTCTAATTTCAAATTAATTTTATTTTAAAAACATGGATTTTTTTTTCTAAAAGTAGTCATTTCTTTATTGATTAGTGTTACATTTTCATCGCATTTCAATCTTTTTCGTCATCATGGATACGTTAAAAATTCGAGTAATTATGGAATATGAGTACCGTCGTGGCAGCAACGCGGCACAAGCGGCACGCAACATCAACGACGTTTACGGAGCTAACACTACAAACCAACGCACCACCTGTTATTGGTTTGCTCGCTTCCGTTCTGGAAATTTCGACCTGAAAAATGAACCTCGCGGTCGTCCGAAGACTTTGGTCGACAATGACGAATTAAAGGCGATTGTGGAAGCTGATGATACACAATCTACGGCTGAATTAGCAGCAGCTTTCGACGTTAGCGTCAAAACAATATTGGTCCATTTGCGTCAAATTGGCAAGGTAAAAAAGCTTGACAAATGGGTGCCCCACGAACTCAATGATCGCCAGCGCGAAGTACGCGTCGAGACGTGCCTTGCACTGCTCAACAGACACACAAATGAAGGAATTTTGAACCGCATTGTTACCTGCGATGAAAAATGGATTCTGTTTGATAACCGTAAGCGCTCAGCAAGTTGGTTGGATCCTGGTTCAGCACCTAAACAATGCCCTAAACGAAAACTTACCCCTAGAAAAGTGATGGTCACTGTTTGGTGGTCTAGCGCCGGTGTGATTCATCACAGCTTCTTACCAAACGGGGTGAGCATTACTGCAGATGTGTACTGTGAAGAACTGAACACAATGATGGAGAAGCTGGCGCATCTCCAACCAGCATTGGTCAATCGCTCGTCTCCGCTGCTCCTGCACGACAACGCGCGACCTCATACTGCACAGCAGACGGTCTCCAAGTTGCAAGAACTGGGGTTGGAAGCTCTCCGTCATCCGCCCTACTCACCAGACCTTGCGCCTACAGACTACTACTTTTTCCAGAATTTGGATAACTTCTTGGCGGGAAAAAAAATTAATACCCGAGAGGCAGTACAAAATGCCTTTGAAGAATTTGTTGCCTCCCTCCCGTCCAGCTGATTTCTTTAAGAAGGGCATCAATAAACTGCCACTGCGATGGCAAAGATGCATTGATTGCATGGGTGATTACTTCGATTAATACTAATAAAAAATTCATGAAAAAAATTCGTTTAAATTTTTTCATACAAAACGGCAATTTCATAGGTAAAGACCTATTATAAGTTGTTTGCTTAGGACAGTTTTGTTCGATCCATTCATAATATATCTTAACTTTTGATCGATTAGAGCATGCATCGCATTCGATAAATCTTTGCATGTGGGATCGATTCTGTATAGCATCGAAATCGTGCATCAATAAGAAGTATGTACTGTGATGTCAGGTCATTGTCAGTCTTCTGTCTGCTGTCAAATCTCACAAATTTTTATTTGTTTTCATTTTACGTAACTTTCGTAAACTGAATTTTCAATGATAATAGCAAAAGAAATGTCCACTAACAAAAGATTATTAACTCAGGTTAATATAGTAGCCGTACAAATAGCAAAGTTTTCGTCAAAACCTACTGCGTCGGAGGTGCTAACAGCTTATTTGACTCAATGCAAAGAGCCACCTTGGACCTCGTACTTTGTGAAGGTAATATCAGCTAATGGCTTAAGAAATACGCTCTTTATATTTACAGAAAATAAGTATCAATATCACCTTAACAGCAGACTACAGGGGTTATTACAAGTAGCAATAAGTAAAAGAAAAGGGGAATTACTTTGTCATGAGTTCATTTCGAACCCATTGAATGAGGATTTGAGATAAGACCTAAATGTGTATAAGACCATCGAAGCCAAAATAATCTCTAGGCAGTACTGTTTATTGTTTTAAAATGAAAGTTGCCACAAAGATTCACAAGTTGTTTTATCAACCATAAAGCATTACTATATTCCAGCCAAATTCTTTTCAGTACAGTAGTGTCAAGAATGACCAATTTGGAATGTCAAACTTCAACTGGAAGGTTGGGAGTTCAAACTATCAGATACTGAGGACCGGCTGCTTCCCCTACATGAAATACCACTGCTCCAGGAAGAAAGCTGAAGATTTAGCAGTGTCTGATAAATTCATGAGGTTTATCAAAGTTGTTAATTTTGGTATGCATTACTTTTTAAATTAAACATCCCTGTTCTATTATATGCTACTGCAATAAGCAGTATCATTATAATGGTTTATTGTAAAATTATTGTTCATCATTGTAAGGTGTTATTATGTAGCTGTGCCCCCTTATGGAGCAGTGGTGGCTAGGAGGTGACGGCCACAACTTTATAGGTACATTACTTTGTGTAAATTATTTCATCCCCATTGCTCTCACGATGGTGAAGGAAAACACCATGAGAAAACTGACATTTCCTAGAACAAAAAAATTGAAGACAAGTGACATCCGCCAACCCACACTGGGCCTGGGTGGTGGATTACTGCCCATTCCATCTCACCGAGAGGAGATCTGTATCCTAGCAATTGGAACACTATAAGGCTAACTATTATTACAACTCACATAATAGGGTATTTTACTCTGTATGAGAAATAATCTAAAAATATGTTATTGAGATACCTTAGGCAAACTGCATTCGGAAAATGTTAGTTTTAGTTCATGAAATAACAAAATAAGTATTAAAATACAATTTAAAGATTTCAGTATTTATAATCTGTTGTTGAACACCATGAAATAGTAGCCGCCATGTTATTACCTCGGCGGTCATACGGCGTGTACCTTCAACTGAGCAACTTTGTACTTTTATTATTTTCGTAACCAAAGTAATTTTTATTTAAATAATATTTTTCATTCAGGAACAGCAAGCCATAAGTAGAAAAATAACTTATTTTTTTAATTATAAACAATTATCTTTTAAAATATCAGCGCTTTTTTATAGCAAACCGACATCATACCCAACAGAGCAATATGGCGTCCACTGCATCCAGCGTTTTCGTCAAATTACACGCGAAATTTAAAAATGTAAAAATGCATTTTTATGGCACTAATCTTGTATCTAAATAAAAGTTAAGTGTTTGTATCTAAATAAAAATTAGGTACGTGTTTTAGTGGTATATTAGCACTCTAGAATCTAATTAAGACACTTTTCAAAAATGTGTAATTCTAGATGCTTAGTAACTCCATTTATCCATGAAAATTGTTTAGTTTGCAGGTATGAATATCAAAAACATTGTTCTTGTTCACACTTGTTGTGGTTCAGTCTTTTATAAATACAAAAAATTTTTTCGAAATTAAACTCACTGTGCTTAATTAATTAATAATAACATTATTATATGATTTCAGGTATACCGTGTCTCCTGTATGGTCTGGCAGCAACGCAACTAATTAGACATACGGAAATAGTGAATACTGCTAAGGGCCCTATCGAAATATACTTCCTACTGCCAGAAGATAAGGGATCAAGCTTTTAATGTGTTTGTGTGTATGTCAACACCATGTTCTGAAGATAGGAGGGACTCCTGTCTAGAAATCGTCTATAGTCAAAAATCAGGAATGCTTGGCTAGTAGCATTAACACAAACGAGCGAGCCTCGTCCGATTCGTGCCTGTCAGCGAACCGACTCGGACACGGCTCGTGCCTGTAACGGACTGGCATAAATCATCTAAATAAATGGCACAAGTAAGAGTTTAATGTTCCGCCATAAACTATTAAGGCAGAGTTTTCTTGAAAACGATCAAAATGGCGTTTTTTTAAACCAGTGTATCTCTTTAACCGTAAATAATTTTGATAGCAAAAAAATATATGATATTTTCAAGTCTTTTTGCAAACAGTGATCGTACTCAAAACATTTAATACATCAAAAAAATCATCAAAGTCACCTCATAATTATCTTTAAAACCAGTTTATCCCTTCAATAACAATCAATATTATAATTAAAACTATACCATAAAATTCTAAATGCCAAACTACGTCCAGTGATGGATTATTTAGTATCAAAAAGTTAATATCTAATTTTATACGATTTTATTTGCATTTTTACGACAATGCTTGCTCATTTATTATTCGATTTTATAACAACAGATTTTAACCCGTATCGGATTGCAGTAAGAACTATTATCGCTCATAACGACAATGCGACGAGTACATTCAAAATTACCAGGGCCTTAAAGGAGCTCGCGATCAACCAGCATATCATTTATTTATTCATTTAATTGCGTTCTACATGGTAAAAAAAGATGTTAACATAAGGCTTAGAGCTAAGAGCCATTGTAGACCCTGTTAGGGCACAGCAAAAGGTATTTAAATGATCTATTACTTAAAAATCTAAAACTTAGTAACTAAAAATTTAAAATATCCTGCGGGGCAAGCATGGTCAACTGTGACATCGCTTGAGTCACAATATTAATGTTAAAACCTTTCACAAATTGTGATAAATTGTACAACTCAAGCGATGTCACAGTAACCCGTGCTCGCTTGGCTCGTCTTGTTAACCGGGTATAAAGGATAAGGTACTGTTAGAATGCAGTGTGCTTAAAGGGTTTTTAAATCCACCATTACAAAACACAGATGCAAGTAAAATTTTAAATAAAACATCTTGTAAATACAATTTTTATTTTTATTTGATAACAGAAATTCTCACCGTTGACAAGGTGTTAATTAAAAGCGTATAAAGCTAAAAGAAATGGCGTGACGATAATGAGTGTAAAAAGTAAGAGTAGCGTAGAAAAAAAACCATCTTATCGTATCCTGTGCTAATATGACACGTCTTATTGGCTGTATTGTCGCAGCATGTTGAAATAGGTGTACGATGAGCTTACACACTGAAAAAAAAAAAGGTAACTACTTAGCACAAAAGACATAGGTACAGACGCCAGCAAATCAAGCTACCCCAAACTGTCAAATTTTCCCAATTGAACATGAACCTTATGGTTAAGCTGTAAAGTTGAAAATCTAAGAAATCCTCCACCCTAAATGTATAACACTATCAATCGAAATCTAAATCATTTTGAAGTATATTGTTATACCATTGCTCAATATATTCGAAAAACTTGTTTCAACGTTCCGTTAGTGTATTATGCAATTGCCCCGCTGTTTAATATATAATTGAAACTCCCACTCCAAAAGTGTTTAAAATCGCTCATTAACCGAAAGCGGTAATCGCGCGAATAAGCGATTATGACATAATCGCGCGATCAGTGAAGTCCCGTTTGTACGTCATAATAATTTATGTAAACGATCGCGTAGGTATTTTGCTCGCCAATCGCAGGATAGGTACAACTTATTTTCGCGACGGGGCGCAGGAAGCGAAGCCAAATGCACCGCGTGGGAATTTTTATTGAATTTGTGTGTAAAATCATGCGTGAGAGTGCGTTATCTGCGCCCCGTCGCGTTTTAGTGTGAGATCCAAGACTGCTGAGGAATAAGAAGCCTTCTTAGGATTACCCATCATCATTATTTCAGCCGAAAGACGTCCACTGCTGGACATAGGCTCCTCCACTTCGACCGGTCTTGTGCTTCCCACATCCAGCGGATTTCCGCGGCCTCACAAGGTCATCGGTCCTCGTTGTGGGAGGGCTTCCCACTCCACGTCTTCCGGTACGCGGTCGCCACGCCAGAACCTTTCGGCCCCATCGGCCATCTGTTCTGCAAGCAATGTGCTCTGCCCATTGCCACTTAATTTTGGCAATTCTTCAGGCTATGTCGATTCCCTTGGTTCTCCTGCGGATCTCTTCATTCCTGATTCGATCACGTAGGGAAACTCAGGAAAGGCAGAGGTCTTTAGATAGGTACCCATATTCTGCTAAAATAAAAAAGCAAAATGGCCCCTGCTCTACTAAAATAACAGAAAATCAGAGAATGCTAGGTGCTGAATACTTACGGAAGAGAAAGTCTCGAGCTGAATTTGTGGTAATCCAGTGAACTTGATGGTGACAGGCTTTTGAGCCCGCAGTATGATAATGATGATGTCCGTTCGAATCATCAGGCCTAATGGCGTCTCGTGCCAGCCGCAAGTCCAGCCAGCATCTCCCACTTCAAATGCCTTGAACATATCAAATTCGTATTGCTATCATTTTCAACTAGAAAACATTGTTCCACTTTTGTTGGTTGAAATAGATGTCATAGATGATAAACAAATGATAAAGTGAGTAATGCCAACCTCGTGCCAAAGCCGACAGCAATCTATCCTACGTACGTAATCTTACGAATTCAAAACTAGGTGGAATATACACGCTGAAATTTTAATGGTTGTTTTCCCGCGGCAGAACAACTTGCCATAAGGAGTCCCTTCGAACCATAGAGTAAAAGTAAAAAAAAAAAAATGTTTTTTGTTTTGAAATAATTAAAAAAATATTCATCAACTCGAAAGCGTGAGAATCAATAGTAACACTGGAGGTAACTTGTAGGTATTACTCGAAACGCACGCGCCGCCGCACCGCCGCGCCGACAAAGGAACAATGATGCATAAATGTTCAAAGCAAAATAAACTCTCGCATGTGGTACTAAGTCATAAATTAGTTTTCACGCAACAACACAAAACACAGCCGCGGCGCCGACAAAGAAAATACCGATTTATAAATGTTCAAAGCAAAATAAGCTCTTGCGTGTAATGATACGGCATAAACTACAAACTAACAACAATTACAAACCAAGCAGCGCGCCGGCTTCCCATTGAGCCGGACGGCGCCGGCGGCGGCGCACTTAGTTTTCCCGCGAATGTCGTACGTGAAACACGCGTTATCAGTGCAATGGATCGCCATTACAATTATTGCAATTTGGAGTACGTCGCTATGGTGCATCTATATGCTAGGGCTGATTATGACACCCTTGATGCCCGTCGACTTTACGCAGAGCTGCCACACTTGGAGTCGCTTCGTCTTCGCCATCGGCCCGGACGATCGTAGCAGCGACACAGCGGCTACTCGACGATCATGAGCAGTTCCGGACATCAGCAGTAAAGTTGCACAGGGCAGTGGTCGATCGGCCGTTATTTCGCCAGAGCTCGACGAATAGATCATCGAGTACTTCGAACGGGATCTTCGGCGAAGTACACGTAAGGCTGCGGCTAGGTTTGGCGTAAGCCAATACTACGTCTGGAAACTACTCAACTCTGAAGGACTTCATCCTTATGATTATCGCAGAGTTCATGCCCTCCATGAAAACGACGCGCAGAACAGAATTACTTTTTGTCAGTGGTTAATCGACAGTCAAAATGCGAACATTTTGTGGACAGGTGAAGGAACTTTTACGCGAGTTAGACTCGAACATTTTTGGGCGTTAAATAACCCACATGTTATTCGCGAGTGTGCGCATCAAGAGCGTTTTAGTGATAATGTGTGGGCCGGCATAATTAATGCCCACCTCATTTCAATATCGTAAGAAGTGACAGAGACACCTTATTAAAATTGAAAGGCAATCAATGAAAACGTGCTCCATTGTGTATTTAACGTAGTGGCTTGCAGTTGCACTGCTTGCACTACGAACAATTACTCCGTTACCGTGAAGTGTAAGTACCTACTCGTACTTTTGTAAATTGTGAACATTTAAAAGTAGGTAGTCAAATTAATTAAAATTATTGTAAATCAGTTGATTCAAATTTTGAACGACGCCTCAAACTTTTTTAGGTATCTAAGTCCGAAAATTATGATAAACTTGTTTTTATTAATTAATTATTATGTTAATTTCTTGTTCAGTAAATTGCAGCTAAAAAGTATTAATGACGGTCCTAAGCTCGTAAAAGTATGAAGGGAAAATTTGAATAGCTTGTTGGGTACAGCTTATTATCAAGAATACGATCAGCTGATTGAAACGCACGCGGGTCAACGGCCGCGCGGCTGCTCGGCGGCGGCGCCCGGCTTGCGCAGAGCGTAGGTATCGGAACTGTTGGTTCGTGGTCGCTTTCGAGTTTTGTTTTTCACAATGGTTAATCTGCCATTTTTTGTTTCTAATATTTTATTTGTTTATAAAACTATTGTATTACCAAGACAAAACCATTTCGCTGCGGGAAAACAACCATTTAAATTTCACCGTGTATAAAAAAAAGTAATTGTTCCGAGGTATGGGCAGTCTGATGGTTTAATTATTTTGCGCCACTCAAAAATATACCTACATCTAGACATGTATATTTTGCATTGGCTCAAAAATTGTTGAACGGATTTTGAATAAATTTGCCACACAGATAGTTAATAACCTAGCTGAATTACACTTTTAATACCGGTAGTACTTTCCCGTGCAACATCATCCGACATCCACGCGAGTGATGCCGCGGACAAAAGCTAGTTTCTAATTTTAACTTTTTTTTTATTATTGAAACTAGGTATATATCTAACTGTTACATGGACAAATAGACCTTGTCGTTTGAGTTTTCCCTTGTTTTTACTTTCCTATCTGATAAACCTAATCAGGTAGGTAGCATAAAACCTGTACCTAGGCTAAATAAGTAGGTACCACTGTTATGTAGATCAGATACTGAACGTGCCTTTCCTATGATTAAAGTAAGTAGGACATGTTGCCTCATAAGCAGATTTTAAACTTAAGGGGCTTAGATGAGCTATACGCAGGTTTTGTAATGCCTAAAAGATTATGATCCACTGCAGTAAACAAAATCAGAAAAATATATGATAATCTTCAGGATATATGCTAATTAGATAGTGTGTTGAAAACATAATACAACTAATTTCATACGATAGAAAAAAATCACGAAGTTACCTCTAAAAATTTCTTTTAACGATTAAAAATCATACTATTAATATTGCAATCATTCTGATTTTTTGTCAGATTATTCTACAAGCAAAATACTAGCATAATAGTGTTTCAATTTTTTAGTCCGATCAATAGATTTTTCGTAAATCGCATTTTCCTATTTTCGAACATAATAGGTACGTATACATGTGTGCGTAAACGCCCATGTACCGACAGTGCCGGCCGATGCCTGATGCTAGTAGGACGTGTCGCGCTTTTCGCCGCATTATTTCCGTTGAGATTGTTTACTGTTTTCGTAGGCTATTTTGTAAATTATTTGATTCTTATATTCTTTCCTTAAAAATTCTTCATTCTTGTAATTATAAAATACTTTTAGTTCAATAGCGTAAAAAACCTTGTACTTAGTTTTAAATCATTATCATTTGTAAATATGGGAAATAAAGTTAAACCCGTTAGCGTTACGAGAAGTAAAAAACGTTCATATAAATCAAATGCCGAACATAATATGAACAATATTAAAAGGTGAGAGCATTTTATGATTACAAATTTTTTATCAAGATATTTAAGAATTTGGAAATGTACTGCACAGCCAGTTCGCATACCATCAGTTTTTTCAACAATTATGCGCTTAACTGTTACAGTAGCGTATTAGGTTGAAGTCAAGACTAGCATTGGAGAGTGCTCGGGTTCAAACCCAAGGACATATCGGTATAATTTTTTCTTTTTATTTTTTATCTAAAGTACTACTATATTTAGATACATTTAATAAATACTTTTATAGATAACGAGAAAAACATTGAAAATTTAATATTTTTTTATAGGAGCAAGAAAGTTGAAAATATCAACAGAAGTTATTTCCAATGTGTAAGACTTTAATTTATTGATTTTGTTTATAATAAATAGGAATTATAATTATGTATGAATATTAGGTATATAAAGAATTTGGAAATGTCGTAATCTTTACGAACTGCCTGTACAGACAGTTCGCATACCATCCGTTTTTTCAACAGTAGTTTAGCTGTTACAGTAGCGTATTAGGTATAAGTCTAGGCTTGCAATGAAGAATGCTCGCGATCGAATCCCAGGACATATCGATGTAATTTTTTCTTTTTTATTTAAAGAACTACTATATTTCTAAATATTTATTAAATACTTTTATAGATAACTAGAAAAAACATTGAAAATGTAATGTGTAAGACTTTAATTTATTGATTTTGTTTTTAATAAATATGAATTATAATTATGTATGAATGTTAGGTATATATACTCCATTTGTAATAAAACATTTAAGTACACAAGCATTTTTACAGTCCATTCAACCGATTATGACTTTTATACCTTAGGCATAAGCACTACTTGCGCGCCGTTGCCGCGCCATTTATTAGAATACTCCCGAGTATTCCAATAGATGGCGCAGCAACGTAATCTCCCTTTACCGCTAGTGCTAAACTTCGTATTTGTTTTGTGTGATACTCGTTATCGCCGTCGTCGTTAGATGGCATACACGTCGGTTATGTAAATGTGTGCGTGCGTTTTTCAAGGCCACATTAGGTCTTGTAGTCGTCTTAATAAATATTTTTAAATAAAATCATTTTATTTCGGAGAGCTAAAAGATCCATAAACTGTTAGTAACAGAAGTTTGCACTTAAAATACTATAGGCAGTAAGCAGGTAACTTTAAAGGCGACTTCATGAGAAGACCGCTCTCTATCTAGACACAATAATAAATAGAAACTAGAGTAAGCCGTAAGAGAACGTCTTCGAAAAGATTGCCTTATGACGGCAGAGGAAGTATCTGACACCACAACCTTCAGGATGCGGTAATGGTATAGGGTAAGGATGTTTTGTTGAACTGAATTGGAAGATAAACGCCCTTCAATCCAAACACAAACCTTGTTTCTTATCATGGTGCCGAGATAGCACGGTATCCAGAGTTGCACACACGCAGCAAAGCCTAGCAGACAAAACAGGATGTCCACTGTGCCGTTGTCAAGTTTCTGAAAAATATAAACGTTGATTTGTATACATAATAATCTATGGGTAGGTCTAGGTACCTGTTTACCGACTTAAAGAAGGTAAAAAAACGTTCCATATAATGTAGATATAATCTACCTAAGAAATAAATAAGTAATATACTCATAAATTACTTATTTTAACTTAAAATCTACCATTTGAACAAATACTCATTTGTTCAAATGGTAGATCTTAAGTTCAAATATTGGGAAGAAATTTTATTTAAAAAAAAGGTTAATGTTAACTTTTTTATGATCATTTCTGTATACTTCTTAAAGTGAACAGGGGTTCACTCCGAAGTAGGTAACGAACTACTTTCGGACGGGCCCGTATCGTTGACGGAGTTAAAGCGTAAGTAGGCTGTTCTGTTAAATGTTCTACGGTTCTTACCTCAGCAACCTGGTACGCTATGAGGCATATCGCGATGGAAGTGAGGGAAACCTGGTACACAAGCGGTAACCCGTATACAGATGATACGGTAGCTACAGCGCTGAAAACAAATCTCACATTACTTATAGGGTTTATTCATAAACGTTGCTTAAAGCTAAGAGACGTTTAATGTTAATAATTAAGCAATCTTTAGGTATAAATATAAACCTGAATAATTATTTCTGGTTAAAGACATTTATTTCTCATTAAGAAATTTACATTTCACTTGCATGAGAACATATTTATATATAAAAACTAATTAGTGTCCTTCGACACTCGGACCCACAATTTGTCTACTTAATTTCAAATTGTTTAGGTTTGAAGGTACACCCGAAAATTTAAGTTGTGAACACTATGCTAAACTACCCTGCTTAGAGATAAAGAGTGCGATCCCGCTGTCACAAAGCAGATAAATCAGTCAGTAGTACAAAATTTGTTTACAGCTGCTATTTTTCAGTTTTTTGTTTATTAGTATAAAAATATAAAAAATAGTAACCCACCGGCATCGGGAATAAGGTCCAAGCTACGGCGGTCAGGGCTCCAGAGAGAGGAACCTCCTAACAATGCGAGCCGTGTCCAGGAGTACCGCTTTCTGGATCAAGCCCTTGACCCATCTGCCCAACGAGAGCCTCCTCAGATGTTGGTTGAGGCTCTTGGCTATAATGCCTTTGGCTGTAACAACTATCGGTACAATGATCGCTGAGTCCACATCCCACATGTCGACAACCTCGTGAGCCAAGTCAAGATACTTGATTTGTTTATCTTTCTCAGCTTTCACGAGATTCCTGTCATGCGGGACCGTTATATCAACGATCATTGCACGCCGATCTAGTCGATCCACCACCACTATATCAGGCGTATTTGCAACAATAGTCCTGTCAGTGATGATGGATCGATCCCAGTACAGTGTGACATGTCCCTTTTCGAGAACTGGGTCGGGCACATACCTGTAGTATGGCTCTTCTGAATCCAAAAGGCTGTATTTCAGAGCAAGTTGCTGGTGAATAATCCTGGCTACAAGGTTGTGTCTATGCAAGTACTCCTCGTTAGCTAGACGAGAACACCCGGAGATTATCTGTCTGATTGATTCACCCGGACGGTGGCATGCCCGACAAATGTCAACCGTGCCGTCTTTCACAATAAATCTCCGGTAGTTGTTCGTCATAATAACTTCGTCCATAGTTGCACAGACAAAACCCTCGGTTTCCCCAAAGAGGTCACCGAAACGCAGCCAGGCTACGGACGCTAGAAAGTCTACATCGGGTTCATGTAGGGCCCGGAAAAAGCGTCCGTGAAGCTCCTTACTCTGCCATACTTCCATGCGATCATTAGTGTCAAGCACTACAGGCTTGCGCCAGTTCTCTTTAGCCAAGGAGAGCGGGGTGAGGCCCTTATCCGCAACTACATCTCGATGCATACCCCACGTCGGTTGCTAGGAAATAATCCCTGAGACTGCATATCTCGCGATTGTGGAGAGTCTTAGCATTTAAAAAGCCTTGACCTCCATATTTTCACGGGATATACAGTCTCATTATCGATGACCGTGGGTGATGCATTCGATATGCAGTAAGCAGCGTACGGACTGTCCTATCCAGGGCGTCGAGTCCATTTGAGTATGCCGAAAGAGTACATGAAAACCAGCATGACCCAACTGTTGAAGGCGCGCGCGCACTTTGTTTCCGCCTGATAAAAGACTATTAAATACTTTCTTCAGGCGCAAGGCAAAGAAGCGCTCCCTCAACGATTGCTTCATGTCAGTAACATTGATGCCCAACGCTTCCGACATACCCAAATATTTATAGGTTTCGGTTGCGGAGAGGGCTCGAAGGTTTATGGAATCCGAGAGTTGGGTTCCCACGGATTCCACAATCTCCCCTCGCTTTACATGCATGACCGCACATTTGTCCACACCAAATTCCATCCTGATGGCGCTACTGAAGGTTTCAGTTACTTTCAGTAGCTCCATCAGTTGCAAATTGTTGGGGGCAAAGAGTTTTAGGTCATCCATGTAGAGGAGGTGAGATATAACCTGACCACCTCTCCTCAGCCGATAGCCTATACCTGAATCCTCCAGCAGTGTGCTTAGAGGTTTCAGGGCTAGGCAGAACCAAAGCGGACTCAAACTGTCGCCCTGAAATATACCTCGCTCAATCCTTATCGGCTCGCTATTCCTCTGGATGTTTCGACATCCTGGATATCGAAGGACCGTCCTCCATTGCGCCATACATGACACCAGGAAGGTGCGTAGAGTTGTATCTACTATAAACAATTCTAGCACCCTCATGAGCCATGTATGTGGCACTGAGTCATAGGCCATCTTGTAATCTATCCAACATGTCAAAAGATCCTTTCGGGAACGGCGAACCTGTTGGCTAATGGCCATATCAATGAGGAGCAGCTCCTTAGTACCGCGGGGCCCGTTTTGACATCCATTTTGAGAGACAGACATGATGGAGTTAGTGTCTATACAGGAAAAGTTTTTATCCAGTGCGCAAATTGTAACCATGAATTCAGCACATCATTCTAGAACCCCTGGCGCAGAAATTTTTCGCCAATTGTATAAAAAAAAATCTGCTGTTTCATAGAAAAGTGCAATACCTACGCGGTCAAAATGTATGGAACAGCTGATTTTTTTTTGTGTATCTGGCGAAAAATTTATGGTTTCAATTTGCGCACTGGATAAAAACTTACCCTGTATGATTGTAAATTTTAGCTCTCAAAATAGATGTAAGAACTTTATAGACCGTCGGTAAACACGTGATCGGCCTATAATTTTTGGGTTCCGCGGTACTACCTGATTTATGGAGCAGGTGGGTAACTCCTGTTGTCAGGAACTGGGGTAGCGAACCAGACTCCAAAGCAGTCTGGTACTGAGCCGCCAAGCGAGCGTGCGATCCCATGAACCATTTGATCCAGAAGTTGTGCAACCCGTCCGGTCCTGGAGATTTCCAGTTGGGCAGCGGACGGACTGCACGAGCTACATCTTGGGGGCTGATGGTAATAGCTCCCATTTCTGGTATGGGATCGCAGGCTCGCTCGACTTCTCGAGCCCAATCACCTTCGGTGTGACTGACAGGCGCTGACCAGATATTGCACCAAAAAGAGCACATGGTGTCATCATCCGGTAGGCGCGTATCAGCCACACCTTGGTCCGGTCGCTCCCAAGTCAATGTAACCAACGCAAAATAACTGCGTAACATTTCTCTCCAAGTCAACAAAAATGTGATATAAAAATATTCCTACTAACCAATTGTTTAAGAATGCTCAATCCTAACATTAACTTTACAAATTTAATCATTTAATCATTTAACTTTATGTTTTAATCGATATTTAAATGCTCAATCTTACATGTTTAATTGTTATTAATTTTTTCTATATTTTCTCTAATCTCATCATACTTTTTTTTTTGTCATTTATCATTGTTTTCTTCGTGTTTATCGTGTTTACACTTAGTCATATTACGTGCATGCTGTGGTCTCCTGTAATTGAAGGAGCACACGTAAAAGAACCTTGTTATTACTTAAATTTATAATGTATATGTGTATCCTTTGTTGGAGATCCTAAATAAATAAATAAATAAATAAATAAGTCCTGTAAACCCACCTTTCATCACTCTGGAAGGTGCGGTTCTGAGTGTATCGGTCTACTCGCCTCTTATACCGACGAATACGGTTTGCCCATGCGTACACTTTCTGCTTCAGGAAGTCTATGCGCTCTGTGACACGGGACATATAATCTTGAGGGCTGGTATCAGTCCCTGAGAATGCCCGCCTCACAAAGCGCATCACTCTTAGGCGAGTGTTGCCCTCCCTGAAGCAGATTAGTTTGTCGATGAGGGCCCTGGCCCCACTAATACGACGTTCAATCCTGCACTGCCAAGCTGGAACGGCTGGTTTCGGTCGTGTAGCTCTAGAGTCATTTGCGAATTTGACATGAGCTACACGACATGCCGCTACAGCCGCGCAGTACAGAATTGAATGAGTATCGGTGAGGTCTTCGCAGTCATCAAAATAATTTGACAACTGCGAATCCAAAGCCGCCACCAGCGCCCTATTTTTGTTATGCATGGGCAAACGAGGTAAGCGTGGCCTAAGTTCGGGCGACATGAACCGATATCCCCGAATCGCACCCTCCAAAGCACTCCTCAATTCCTCACTGCACTGGGTACTTACGTTTGTAGCCCTGTCATCACTCCCCTCGTCAGCTTGACTTGTGTTAAACTGTGGTGGTACCATAACAGCCTGTAACGGGGGGACGATGACATTGCTACTCCGCATTTCAGTTCGTAGGCGATCAAGTACAATGTCATCCAACATATGATTACGCTGAATGACCCGCACCTGATCCGACAGTCGTTGTGCCGAAACGTTGACAGCTGCCTAAGCACCTGAAAAAGAGAGAGCATCCGAACACGGTACGCGGTCAGATTGTTTCCTCCTTCTGTAGCCCCATAGTATGAGCGCATGACGTTTTCATTGATGGATCTTGTCCATCTCATACGCTGCACACTTCCGCCGGGAGCTGGGACCTTATCAGAGGCCGGTGGGCCTCGAGGTCCTAAGCCGTCCGGTGGCCGGCGTCCTCCCCGTTGGCGAGCAGGTGGTGGCGTCGTTGGCGGGGAGAAATACTCGTCACTCGAGCTCGACGCAACTACCGGGGCCGGTGTCATCACAGCGCCCGCAATGGGGCTTGGTACCGGCGGCGGTGGGGCGGAGCTGAGCGACGAGTCCGGAGGTGGTGGGCGTGCTTTTCTTGCGGCTGATCTTGTCAACATTTCATTAACATATTTTCATCATTGCCAATTTTTATTTGCTTGATATTTTATCGGAGGTGACATGACAGGTGTCACCTCCGATTTGGTAATTTTAAATTATTGTATTTTTGCATATTCGGTTTTTCTGGTCTATTAATTATTTTATTTCCAATTATTCTTCCGATTTTATATTTGTTTTATCACGGAAATCACTTTTGTTATGGGTCGAATTTATTATTAAATGTTAAAATGTTTGGTGTTGGTTTGATGTTGAGTTAGTGGAAATAATATTTTACTGTTAATTAATATTAATATAGAAAAATAAAAAATAAAACGTTTATTTCAGACTATCAAATTGTCCATATTTTGTTAGTTTATCAATATCTTAAAAACTATGTTAGTCATGACGAGATCTATTATATTTAAATTAAATTAAAAAAGGTTAATTAAAAATTAAATTCAACTAAATTACAATAAAATTTAAATAAATTTGAAATAAATTAAAATGAAATAATTTGAATTGAAATAAATAAATTGAATTGAAATAAATAAATTGAATTGAAATAAATTAAGATGAAATTGAAATAATTATAGATAGTCAGGTAACATGCAGCCTGATCAGCCTTCCCACAGCCGCCGATATTGGCCTTTCTGCAATCATCCTTAGGATTCTGTTGCCGCTCCCTCGCATTCGGCGAATAAGTGAGGCTGACTTTTTGCGCATTATAACGTAAAAGTCATCCACCCTCGCATCGGCAAACATGCCCGAGGCACTGCAAAATCGAGGTAGTCGTATTTTGAAGAATATATTTTTTTATTTTTTGCTTAAAAATACTGATCGAATTCGCACCCTTTATCTCGTCTGGTAATTTATTGTAAATTATTTACTTAATTTTACTGATACATGAACTAAATCAAACTGATTTGTTGGGAAGTCTACTATTCGCAAGTGGGATATCGTGAGATCCGGTATTCGATTCCTGACTGATTGCCAAAGTGTTTGGGGTTTTTTGTCAGGAAATTCACTGTAGCATCCTAGAACTACAGAGTTTGGAAATTGTATCTGGTGAATGGGAATCTCGCCCCATTCCTTGTGGAAATCTAGGTACCTAACTACTTAACTGACGAAATTTTGTTGTAATTACACCTCTGTCTTCTAACCCTTTTCAGCCTTCGGAGGACAAGGTGGGATTAAGTCTATAGCTGTCTGTTAGTAGGTAGGTAGATAGGTACCAGCGTTGCCAGATATTTTTCGTGCAAAGCTGGGTTTTGAAACCTTTAGAGGTGTAGCGGCACTACAAAAATGTATGCTTCACGACAAATATCAAGAAACACAAAAAGAAAAGTGGCGCCATCTACAATGCCACAGGCGAACTAACCGAGCAATTCTACATCGCGCAATCAGAGTTTACCACGCTACTCAGATAGATAAAATATCCCGACACCAACTGTCGGGCAGTTGCCCGGACCAGACACAATACCCGTCTGGTCGGAGGATCCTCCTTTACCAGCAAATGTATGAGTGAACTTTACACCCTGTTCCTCATACCTCTATACTGGTGACCCCGTGAAAGAACGTCAGCGCAGCCTTCGTGCAATACTTCGGCGTGACGTCATCATCAACATCAAGATCACTTCCTCAAGCTTTCGAGCGGCGAGTCACACAGCCAGCCAGCACCCTACGGCTTCAACGGGTATCCTGACCACCTGCATGCAGCGAACCGCATGCCTGGTCATCACCCACAGCCTCATCAGCAGCCATGGCCCAGCACACTGCACTTTCGGCCGGTCGAGAGCCCAATCTCCCGGTCGACGCCAGCAGTCAGCCTCAACCTCTCAACCCAGCGCTGTACCAGATCCGACTCACTGGAGCATAACGCAGCGCAACCCCGACTCACTGGGGAATCGTCGCAGACAGTTCCGACTCACCGCGAACTATGCGACACCCGGTTCCGACTCACTGGAACCACAAACTGGCCCTGGCAAGCATCACATATGCACTGACTCAGCCCACTATCGACCTCCGGTCTCCGGGGGGGAGTGATGTAGCGGCACTACAAAAATGTATGCTTCACGACAAATATCAAGAAACACAAAAAGAAAAGTGGCGCCATCTACAATGCCACAGGCGAACTAACCGAGCAATTCTACATCGCGCAATCAGAGTCCGGCACAAAAGAAATACTCACCTTATGACAGGGAATTGCTGGCAATCTATCTCTTATGAGTTTACCACGCTACTCAGATAGATAAAATATCCCGACACCAACTGTCGGGCAGTTGCCCGGACCAGACACAATGCCAGTCTGGTCGGAGGATCCTCCTTAACCATCATAGGTATGAGTGAACTTTACACCCTGTTCCTCATACCCCTAAAGAGGAAAAAAAAAGGGGTTCAGGATCGAGACAAACCTTATCAAAATTTATTATTTTTGAATACTGAACCTTTTAAGTAGGTATTTGAGTTTTAAACAATGATGACAGATAGATATTAGAAAATGAGGAAAACCGCACATTTTCCCGAATTTTGGGCTAAAAAATCCCTATGGATGTCCCGCCAAAATGTGACCTCTCGCAAAACTGCCAGGTACCCACTTCGATCCCAACTTTACGTTTACCTATTTTGTAATTGTTACTAACCTTAAAGCTCCGTAGGCAGACAAAGATTTATGTTACAATACTGCTATTATACGGAAATCACGACTCAGATCAGAAAGTGCAAGTTAATAGGCTACATTTCGCTGCCGCGGCCGCGCCCAGGCTATGCCTCTGGGCTAGTTTATGGTCCAAAGTTAAACATAAATTGTAAAGTAAGTTTGTATAGCTTCCGCCTTATCGTGTTACAAAGGAGCTTGACCCTTGAGAGGGGCCAGCTTCATGCGATGACAAGTACCTACCTATTACCTAGTTCACGTTTGCACGGACATAAAAATATCGTGGAGGGTTTATTTCGCACACAAGATCTTCAACGCACTGGGCCCCAATTCTGTATGGTTATAATGATGCCCCGCGGAATCTTACTACGTTCAAAACTTCAAACTACGTCAATATCATGTTTTTAGAAACCAATGAATCGAAATGTCATATTCCATTTGTTCCAAGACAATTTGTCGTTATTATTAATACGATATTAGCAGATTTCGTGTGTGATTGGCGTGGTTATGGTGGTCATAGTGAATTCAGGCCTTGGTTAGCGCTAAATGTTAAAAATCCAACTGAGTTTTTTCCACGCGCTGGGATACACTCTGTTGTATTCTCAATGCTCGGTGCTCGGTCCAACACTGAGAGTTAATAATCAGTGCTTGATAAAATACCGCCGCGATATTTTTACGTCCGTACGAACGTGGCCTTATTCTAAGGGGCGGATCTGAGGACAGCGAACGGGGAAAATAAGCATCACTAGATGCGACTTTTTTGTTGAGTTCTTAAGGCTTATTTTTCTTTGCATTTTTTGTGCTGTTATCGCCTCTTTTGCGTAGAGACGGCGGCATTATTGCAGTGGCATTGTTTTCATTTATTTATCGTTATCCTACGTCCAGCGCTGCAGGTCGAGGAGAAGACCTTTTACAAGTACCTAAGATAAATCTTTGTTGTCCCTAGTCTATGTATCAATGAAGTCACTGATAAAATGCGGAGCGCAGGATTGCAGCAAACGTTTAATTCTGATTCAGACAGTCGACAACCTCATAGGTGGACCTGCGAGATGCTATCCCACTGACGCCTTAATTCTGAGGTTAACTCTTTTAAGGTGGACTTCATCGCATACTTAGGTACACACTGATAAGGTTCAAGCCGCGGCGTCAATAAGAGTCTGGGTAGTACCTATCCCTGATAGCAAGGTTCACAAAGCGTACTTTGATGTCGGTAAATAAGTATTGTAAGTGATTCATTGCGAATATGAACCTTATTTCTATCACAAGGCATAATGCTCATAAGCGAATGCGAGCAAACGATTCATGAACATGAACGCAGGATGCAATACGAATAATATGTGCGAAAGTATAGTCAAAGTGCAATCTTGTCCAGGGATACGAAAGCCGCAGCTTGCATCAGTTCGCTCCATTATTCTTCTTAGCATGTCGATAGCAATCTAAATACAGTCAGCCCAGAATTTGGGTACGAGTTTGTCACTTCCAGCAGCGTCCATCAGCTCCTGTAGCGTGCAGACAACAGGACACGCTGGACAAGACACTAAGTGCCCCATTGTTTGTGCGACTGTACCACATTTATTCTCCAGTGCTGAGTCATCTATGAATCTACACCTGAATAGGTTTTTTAAATCAAAATCAAATCAAAAGTCATTCATTTAAACTAGGTTGAGAGTCAGCACTTTTTGAACGTCAAAATTACATAAGACAGTCCCCCAAAAACGCCCACCCTTCACCACTTCCTAGAGCTTTAGCTGGGAAGAAGTAGCGCAACAAACTCCCCAGTAGCACAGCTGTCTGTTCAGTTGGAAGAGCTTGATTCTATACAATAATAGGTAAGTATTCAACAAAAAAAATAAATTTCTTTAAAAAATAATGTTTTATACTTGGTCAAATAAAAAAAAACTTTACTTAACTTTTTACTTCGGCCTACCTGAGTCCAGAACTCCAGACTCTATACAGGGTTATTGGGATAACACCAACAACCTATTAAAAGGTCATTGTACTCATCATTATGAACAACTTTAACTATGGAACCAAACCTGAAATCGCGAAAAAAGAACAGCTACTTATTCCTTACATTTATCTATGTTCGTATAGGTAACCCATCAAAATGTAGGGAGCAGCTGTATAGCAATGACCTCTTAAGAGGTTGTTGGTGTTTTTCCAATAACCCTGTATAAAAACTTGCAAGAAAGCCAAGGCAACTCATGTCCAGGTGCGAGATTTTCAGCAGGTGGGACGAATGGGTTTGCTAAGGAAACACCATGTCTCCACAGGCTTAGCCGTTCGGCCGACAACTCCATTACCTGATGAATAAGGACAAGTAGATTACCTAACCATGCCTATACTTACCTAAACACTGAAAGATGCCACGTCACAATTTTCCGGATCCTTGTGTTGAGTATGAGCTGTGTTTTAATTCTCCGCTCATCATGCCGAGGTAGCAACGCCACAGATTTGTCCAAACCCTCGAATATTATACTGAAGTCGATTATAATCATGTTCATTATCGCGTAGTAATGAAGCAGGATGTGGAATAGCGTGTAGATGTACACTGGAAAGTGAATAAGATATTGTAGAAGTATACGAGCTCTTCTCCTCATAGGTATTATAGTTATATCCAGTGGCGTATCTAGTCATAATGGGGCCCTGTATCCGAATTTGTTAGGGGCCCCTCTTTTTACCCCTCTGCGGCCAGCCTTAAAAAGACGATAGGTATTGCTTATTTTTATCTATTCAAACGAAAGTCCTGTCAGCGTCCTGACTCAGGAGGAGAGAGAAAGCAAGTGGGACATCAGCAACAAGTATTGAGGTGTTGAGTTTTTTTTTACATGCTGTATAATAACTTCGGGGCTCTAGGGGGCCCAGTAGCTTGGGGGCGCCGTATCGTTGATACGGCTGATACGGTGGTAGCTACGCCACTGGTTATATCATCATCACATCAGGGGCCTAAGTCTACTAATTTATAAACGTTACAATGGTCTCTCAATGGTGTGTTTTTGACAGTTTTTGTATGGCAAATCTGTCAAAAACTTACCATTGAGAGACCATTGTGACGTTTATAAATTAGTAGACTTAGGCCCCAGCAGGCTTAGCATGATGTTTGACTCTACTGTAGAATAGAAATCGCTTGTCTACTTTTCGGGTGAAAAACTGTCAACTGTGTATACGGAAGCTTCATTTTCTACGGTATACTCTTCAGACGACAAAACGCCTGTCTACGGTTCTCGTCCTAATCCTGCAGCTGCAAGCCGTCCACTACTGGACATATAAATATATAATTGGTCATTGGTTTTGATTTGATAGATTTCAGAGTTACCTTATACAATGTGATGAAAATAGTTTGTTCAGAATCGTTTATTGAATCGTTTTCTGTAATCCTACTACTACTCATATTATGAACTAGCTTTTGCCAGCTTTCTAGGTCCAAGGGTTTGGGCTGGGCGTTAATGAGTCAGTCAGTCAGGACTTTTATTTTCATAGATGTCAAAGTTTGTGATAATGTTTGGAGGTTTGTTACTCAATCACGCAAAAACGGCTGAACGGATTTGGATGAAGTTTGGCACACAAATAGATTATAATCTAGATTAACACATAGGATACTTTTCATCCCGGTTCCCGTGGAATAATTTCCGATCTCCACGCGGGCGAAGCCGCGGGCGAAGCCGCTGGCGGAAGTATAGTTATCAATACAGGTAGGTAATATAGTATCCCAAAAAAATATTAAAACTACGTAAATTCCAGTGACATTTCCGCTGTACAGTCAAAACAAACCGAAATAGACCAAGTACTTACCTACTTCGTGCGAGTGCGATTGTGTGCGTGCGAAGATTTGTAATGTGACCACAATTTCCTCTCATCTAATTTCGTTAATAAATAAACATTTTATACATAAATTCCGTGCATGTATTTTATAAATTTATGATTTTAACATAATATTCTAATTGGGGTGTTTGGTAGCGTGTGTTAATTCCGGGACATGTTGTTTAAAAATGTAACTAAATGAACTCAGCCCAGTAGCATAAGTATAATTAGCCTATAATGTTCCTATTCCTACTGCTGGGACACCACGCGGGCCCAGAGCGGGTTGGTACACACAGCGTCAGTATTGGCTAGCCCCTCAAGTTTAAAAAGGTTACACTGCTACAACATTGAATTCGTTACGAATAATCTACAGATGACTTACTTCAAAAAGAGATGGATTCGAACCATCGCATCACTGAACGTCGTCATACGCATACCGGCAGTACGTATGACGAACTAGCCAGTGAGCCCGTAAGAATTATCTCATTAATTTATCTTTTGCGTTAAAATGATATAATTTGTCTACTGACCCGTTTGTGTAAGTTGGTAAAATATGTAGATATAATAAGTTATTATCATTGATATATAAATCAATGGTTATTATGTAAATTATCAAATGAAATTGTAAAATCTTTGTTATAAAATAAGATCAAAGTGCGCGTGGTGGATTACAGCTTATTCCCTCTCGAAGAGAGGAGGCCTGTGTCCCAGCAGTGGGAACATTATAGGCTGATTATGCGTGCGTTATGCTAAGGTACTGACTATTTGACAGGTAGCCTAGGCCTCTACCTAACCAGGCAAACTGTGAGAGAGTTCTAGATGCATAACAATACCCTGAACTAGACCCACTCTAGATGAAATGGCACTGGGCAGGCCAATCTCGTTAATTCATCGGCCGCCGTACATCTATAGCAGAGGGCGTTCAACGTACTATTCTCTTGTCATAACTGGTAACTACAGAATGTAAAGACCCATCACTAAAGGGTTTTTTAAATGACATAAAAGCTATCCGATAATCTAATTCTGCACATCAAATGAAGTAATATGGAGTAAATTATTGCTGGGAAACGAATGTTAGTTTTGGTTGAAATCGGTTTTTACGGTACCTAGTGCACAACAGCGTACCGAACACACTCAACATTTTCTGCTTTTGGGTGCGTGCAACGGTACCAACAGAAGTTGTGGGAGGTTTGAAATTAAATTGTAATAAAAGGAAGTTACCTTACATTTACTTGTTTTCGTGAAAAATTTACCCTCAATATTACGTAACCAGGTATACAAAAAAAAACACAATAACGGGAGTACAAGTGACTTAGCTTCGAACTTACCACAAAAAGTTTGAACAAAAATAAAACACATGGACATTTGGAAGACCAGCATCAATTCATAGTTCGGCGTTCTGTAGGGGTCATCGAATGGAAGCCACATGGGGAACTGCAGTGGTCTCAAGGTGTTCTCATCAATTGTCGCGAACAGACTCTGATACACTAGACCAAAAACTGGGAACAACATGTACCCACCGGCCACGATGGATACGAAACTGAACCATGCGTAGCACAACTGCCATATCAGAAGCTGGACTTCTAAGAAAGGCTTTCTGAAAAAAAGAGGAAAGCTACAGTAGGTATAAAAAGTTTTATAATAAGGGCTCCTGAAGACCAGCGCGGCTCTACTAGAACAATTTCTATGAAAACTTCATGGAAATTGATCTACTAGAGTCGCGTCGCACTGGTCCGAGTTGTCTACAGGGGGCCAAAAAATGCCACATTAACCGATTATTCCAAAATCGATTCATTTCCTGAATTCCTGTATGATTCTGCTATTTGACATTTAACTTAAATAAAGCAATTCATAATTTGTAGACCATTTTACGTATTTCCAAGCAAAACTGTCAAACGGATGAATTGCTTGCTGTCTACGTATATAATATTATGAATTGTCAGTTTATGACCATTTCACGATTTAAAATTTTTGTTCATAATATTATCCTACTGTGATTCCACAGTCTATATGATTTTTATACTGTGGTGATTCTGCCAAAGCGGCCTTCTTAGACCCCCAGGACTTACCAAAGTTATCAGGATTTCATGTCCATGTCATGTAAGTAAAGTCTACCTGCTGGTATGTGCGTTGAATGAATCGATAAACGGAAGATACGTGACAGAAAGTTTGACCAGCTTTGCAGTCTACCGCAACTTCTGCCTCGTTTAATTCGGCAGGTGGTAGGTAATCTAGGAATACAGGATAACTTTTATCCAGTGCGCAAACTGTGACCATGAATTCAGCGTATCATTGTAGACCCCTAGCACAGAATTTTTTCGTCGGTTATACATTAAAAAAAATCTGCTGTTCCGTAAATTTTGACCGCGTAGGTATTGCACTTTTCTATGAAACAGCAGATTTTTTTTTTGTAAAATTGACGAAATATTTCTGCGCTGGGGGGTCTAGAATGATATGCTGAATACCAACGAGTACATGGTTAAAGTTTGCGCACTGCATAAAAACTTTTCCTGTATAGATGTACTATCAAGATTCACAAATCCATTAGCATACTAAGGGTTATATTGCTATGTAGTCGGTCCAGGAGGTACAGCTGTGTGTATAAGTGATGTATTAAGGGGCTTAGATGAGCTAAACGCAGGTTTTGTAATGCCTAAAAGATTATGATCCACTGCAGTAAACAAAATCAGAAAAATATACGATAATCTTCAGGATATATGCTAGTTAGATAGTGTGTTGAAAACATAATAAAATTAATTTCATACGATAGAAAAAAATCACGAAGTTACCTCTAAAAATTTCTTTTAACGATTAAAAACCATACTAATAATATTGCAATCATTCTGATTTTTTGTCAGATTATTCTACAAGCAAAATACTAGCATAATAGTGTTTCAATTTTTTAGTCCGATCAATAGATTTTTCGTAAATCGCATTTTCCTATTTTCGAACATAATACGTATACATGTGTGCGTAAACGCCCGTGTACCGACAGTGCCGGCCGATGCCTGATGCTAGTAGGACGTGTCGCGCTTTTCGCCGCATTATTTCCGTTGAGATTGTTTACTGTTTTCGTAGGCTATTTTGTAAATTATTTGATTCTTATATTCTTTCCTTAAAAATTCTTCATTCTTGTAATTATAAAATACTTTTAGTTCAATAGCGTAAAAAACCTTGACTTAGTTTTTAATCATTATCATTTGTAAATATGGGAAATAAAGTTAAACCCGTTACGAGAAGTAAAAAACGTTAATATAAATCAAATGCCGAACATAATATGAACAATATTAAAAGGTGAGAGCATTTTATGATTACAATTTTTTTAACAATATAAAATATAAATTTATTTAATAAAAGAAACGGATACAAAAATGTACATTTAGTAAACAGTAGTAAATTTCCTGTACAATTATTGTGTCTAAAATAAACTATTTCTAAAATATTTTATTACAAGTGCAAGTGATAATGTTCCGGAATTAGAAAGTTATGTAGCGACCCACCCGAACTAGGTTTATTCAAACCTGTGTTTGAATATATTTAAGAATTTGGAAATGTACTGCACAGCCAGTTCGCATACCATCAGTTTTTTCAACATGGTGCTTAACTGTTACAGTAGCGTATTAGGTCGAAGTCAAGACTAGCATTGAAGAGTGCTCGGGTTCAAACCCCAGGACATATCGGTACAATTTTTTTTTTTTAATCTAAAGTACTACTATATTTAGATAAATTTAGTAAATACTTTTATAGACAACGAGAAAAACATTGAAAATTTAATATTTTTTATAAGAGCAAGAAAGTTTAAAATATCAACAGAAGTTATTTCCAATGTGTAAGACTTTAATTTATTGATTTTGTTCATAATAAATAGGAATTATAATTATGTATGAATGTTAGGTATATAAAGAATTTGGAAATGTAATCTTTACGAACTGACTGTACAGACAGTTGGCATACCATCCGTTTCAACATGGTGTTTAGCTGTTACAGTAGCGTATTAGGTATAAGTCTAGGCTTGCAATGAAGAGTGCTCGCGTTCGAATCCCAGGACATATCGACATATTTTTTTTCTTTTTATTTAAAGAACTACTATATTTAGATATATTTATTAAATACTTTTATATTTAACTAGAAAAAAACATTGAAAATATAATTGTTTTTTATAGGAGCAAGAAAGTTGATAATATCAACACAGAAGTTATTTCCAATGTGTAAGACTTTAATTTATTGATTTTGTTTTTAATAAAAAGGAATTATAATTATGTATGAATGTTAGGTATCTATACTCCATTTGAAATAAGTAAATTAAGTACACAAGCATTTTTACAGTCCATTCAACCGATTATGACTTTTATACCTTAGGCATAAGCACTACTTGCGCGCCGTTGCCGCGCCATTTATTAGAATACTCCCGAGTATTCCAATAGATGGCGCGGCAACGTAATCTCCCTTTACCGCTAGTGCTAAACTTCGTATTTGTTTTGTGTGATACTTGTTATGGCCGTCGTCGTTAGATGGCATACACGTCGATTATGTAAATGTGTGCGTGCATTTTTCAAGGCCACATTAGGTCTTGTAGTCGTCTTAACAACGCTCACCACAGCACTCACACAACATACCGTCGGCGTCGCACAGACTCAGAGTACGTAACTACGAATGACCTTGGTCGGTTCATACCATTGTTAAAATTTACGTATCACAATCGAGTTCCGGTAGCGTGCAGCGTATCGTCTTGGATTAAGGAACCCATAGGTCTGGGTTCAAATCTCGCGATGAAGCTTTAGTTTTTCTTTTCAACAATCATCTTCATCTGTTCTTTTAGTATTCGATTTATTAATATACCAGAACAATTTTTTTTTTATTACTCATATTGTTATTTAAATAAAGGTTTAAGAATAATAAATGATTACAAAATGTTTATTCGTTATAATTTCATGAAGAATGTTTAAAAATAACTAACAATAACTTCTTGTTAAAACAGTTTATTTTCTCATAAAGAACAATTTATTGAAGTAAAAAGCTAGTTGGTGAACTATGATAATCAGGCTATTGTATCTTAGTAATATAGATAATAATATTGTGCTGTAGGTAATTACTACTATGTGTCGGTACTCTAAATAAATCACAATATTCTACGCAAATCTACCCACATAAGTAACAAATGCAGACAAGTTGTCAGAATACAATTAAATGACTCAGTAGTACTACTTTTATTCTACTGCGAGTAAGTTCGTTCTAACTCAAACCTCAAAGTTAACAAATCGTATTTAATAGGACTTAAAGAGGTTATAGCTTAAGTGTTCATTTTCATTACGAAAAGAAGATTGAACATTGACAGAACAAGAAACTATACTCAAAAGTGATTTTTAAAACAACAAAAAGACTATCACACCGCGTTGGGATTCGAAACCGCGACTCGCTGTGCTCAAACGCGCCAACCCAAGCACGGTAACGGTTACCGCTAGCTATCATGCCATTTACTCTACCGTTTGAATTTAGGAAATACATTCATTTGTAAACGTATAAGAGTGTGTGTGTCTATAGCCTATAGAAATTGCTTATTATAAGAAGGTCGTAAGTTAAAGCGAAGTGTCAATCTATTGCTTTTTGAGTTTGGTGCACCATTTGTGGAGTCTACTGTACCTACCTCCCTAATAAATGGTCTCCTATGTAAATCAAAATTTTTGGCACACGAGTTGCTTATTTTTTAACCGACGAAAAAACGGAGGAGGTTACTCAATTCGACGCGTACCTATATTTTTTTTAACCGACGAAAATACGGAGAAGGTTACTCAAATCGACGCGTATATTTTTTTTTTAATGTATCACTCATAACTTTTTCCAGAGTAGTCCGATTTTGATAATTATTAATATTTTTTATTGGAAAGGGTCCCATATAAATTTCGAAGAAAAATTCCAACCCTAAGGGTAAGAAAACAGGGGATGATTGATTGTTTACTCACAGATTTTAATACTGTGTTGTGTATTACAAAAAGTAATAAAAAATTAATCATGTAGTAATTAGTAGATTATTGGCAAAAAAAAATTAAAATAAAAACTTTTTTAATAAAAAAATTAAACCGCCGAATAACCGAAAAGTAAAAAATAATAAACTTGCTTTGTCCAACCCCAATAACTAAGTTCGGAAGGCGGTGACATATAATTAAATACATATCCAAAGTCACCGACTTCCGAACTTAGTTATTGGGGTTGGACAAAGCAAGTTTATAATTTTTTACTTTTCGGTTTTTCGGCGGTTTATTTTTTTTATTAAAAAGTTTTTTAATCAAATATAGCCACATTAGAATACATACACATTAATACGTAAAGCGACAAATATTATTAGCAATATATTGACTTGTGTAAACTCTGTATTTGTTTTACGATTATCTTTTATCAACTACTTACATAGTGTAGAAAAAATAAAACAACTTAAGTACCTACTTAATGATGACATTCACACTTTCATTTATAATTCTACATAAAGACTGAGATGCAGGTGACTGACCAAGTGATCCTCTACAATAATAGTTCTTTCATGTTCTTAAAACATCTTCTTTTTCTTACCTGTATTTAGGCCCCAGACCACAAACGAATATAAAATCCTCATTCATTTTCTCCACAATGACCCGAATCTTGTCGGTTTTGACGACAATACTGCTGTAGACTGTCGGAATACAGCCGAGGAGTACCCAGTAGCAGAAGCATTCGGTTGCGAACGAATAGTCCCTTGTAGAAGTCCCGTGCCAGATATTAATTTCTTCCAGGGTCATCCCAATGATGGATAGTATGATGCAAATGACAGGCCATATGAATCTGAAAAAAAAAAAAATGTTTGATTTTTTGCAGTCATGCATAGAAAGTCAGTAGAAAGGTCATCCAAACAGTTGTCGATTACGGTATTTTTATAATAAACGACAGAGCCGTGATAACAAACACGAGTAAGTAGTTATTTATCAAGAGCTTCCGCCCGCGACTTCGCCGGCGAGGAAGTCGTAAATTATCCCGCGGGAATGTACTACCGAGATAAAAAGTATTCTATGTGTTAATCTAGGTTAGTATCTATCTGTGTGCAAAATTTCATCCAAATCAATTTAGTAGTTTTTGCGTGAAAGAGTAACAAACATCCATACAAACTTTCGCGTTTATGATATTAGTAAGGATATATCATTGTTGTAACTATGCAAAATACAAATTCTGACGCTGTTCGAAAAATCGAGACCGGAATATGCGGACCACTTTTGATAACTGTGTGGGGCATGCTGACTGATTACATTAAAATCACGCGCTTATTTCCATTGCATATTGAATTATCAAGACCCCTGTGACTTGGAAAGCACGTTACGCTGTTGGTCCCGGCTGTCATTCGTAGACCTTTGCCTTACTCTGGAACCCGACTCCAATATTTGGACTTTGGGATAGGTACCTACTGATTTCGTTAGTTGGCTCACAAAACTGTGTTGGACGTGGTTCATTTTATATAATTTGCTAAGATAAGCGACTAATGTTGATGTTTTTTTTTTTAAGATGATGATGGGAAACAAATAGGTGATGGTAAGGAGTTCCTTTGCCTAAGAGACATCTGAAATACCAGAGATATCATAGAATTTGAATACGAACAGACTGATCCTAGAATTGAACCACGAGCGAGGCGAGTGGTTAAAAAATAAGTAGAACCCTGAGCGTAGCGAGGTTTTCAAAGGAACGAGACGCAGAATAACTTTGCAGCCGAGCCAAACACACAATTTTTCACCTCACTACAGCGAGGAAAATGCTAGAAGCAAGAAAAACAGCTAAAATAGTACCTATATTAAATTAGTGTAAGTAGTTCAATGAATTTCATTATGATAACATGTAGTCTCCGAAAACGTTTTCGCGACTTTAGAATGTCTCCATGTCATGTTCAGTCTCCTTGCAATTAACAAATTCACGCGATTTTTCCGGATTTACCGTTTGCACTAATTCTGCAGATGTTAATTTTATGTCTTCATCGCTGCTGGACTCACTCATATTGTACTATATTATCAAAAGCCAAATCGAAATGATGGAAAGTCAATTAAATAAAGAAGACAATTTGAATAGCTTTTTTTTACGTAGTTTTCGAGCTGCCATTGCGCTTATTCTAAAAATGAGGATGGCGCATTGACATGAAATAAATGTATTTGCAGTGACTGACGGTAATGAAAATTATTTAATAGAATTGAATTTCAAAAAATATTTTTACTCTAGCGGATTTATTATTATTTTCACTCAGATTTCGAATCATAAACAAAATCTTGTTGAGGTTGTGAGGTGAAAATAATATTTACTTAGATAAGGAGGACCAAAATAAAATAATAACAAAATTGCAAGCTAGAGTCGAAGTCAAATATGTCGTAAATGAGAACAATCTTATCAATATTTTTTTAAGGAATATGCAAATTATGTTGGGGTTAAGGAGTCTATACTAAGGGGCCCCTTAACGCAATTTAAATCGAAAATTTGAATTTTGCGGTTTGCCCTGACGCTTCCCCCTTCGATCGGAGACTACACTCGAAGTTGTAGACGATTATGTTTACCAAAGGCAAACTGTCCAGTAAGGTAGGTCCAACTTCGAGAAAGAGCTCAAGCGTCGAATCCGACTCGGCTGGGCAGCGTTCGGCAAGCTACGCAATATCTTCTCGTCCCACATCCCGCAGTGTCTCAAGACGAAAGTCTTTGACCAGTGCGTGTTGCCAGTGATGACATATGGTACTGAAACGTGGGCGCTCACAATGGACCTTATCAAAAGGCTAAAAGTCACCCAAAGGGCAATGGAGAGGGCTATGATCGGAGTTTCCCTACGGGATCGAATCAGGAATGAAGAGACCCGCAGGAGAACCAAAGCAACCGACATAGCCCGAAGAAACTTCAGTGGCATTGAGCAGGGCACTTTGCTCGCAGAACAGATAGCCGATGGGGCCGGAAGGTTCTGGAGTGGCGACCGCGTACCGGAAGACATAGCGTCCTCCTCCTCCTCCGGAAGGCCTCCCACAAGATGGACCGATGACCTTGTGAAGGCCGCAGGAATCCGCTGGATGCGAGAAGCGCGGAACTGGTCGAAGTGGAGGAGCTTGGGGGAAGCTTATGTCCAGCAGTGGACGTCTTTCGGCTGAAATGATGATGATGGTGATGATTTTTAGAACTGTCATTTTGGGTATAAATATTACTATTTCAGGGAAACTTGATTTGGTGAGCATTTATCCATTTTGGTAGCCAAAAAGAATATAAATAAAACACTACTGAATCTAGTAGAATCGAAAATTTGAATTTTGGTGAGCATTTAAATTGTAACCGTTCAAAATTAGAATAAATCAAGATTCAAATATTAATCCCAAAATGTTATACATGGCATGATTGTTTTTAAGGGAGCTCGTAATGATTGCCGATGACAAATCCTATCGAGTACACGGCTTATAGATAGAAGTTAACCAAACCTGACTCTAGAATTAATATTGGTAAAGAAAACTCCTTTCCCAATAAGAAATATTCGCAACTGTGGGTGAAAATGATAGAGATCAATATCTGGCCTGTCGAAATCAAAAGATTCCTTTAGAAGGAAATTTCTTATGATTTGAAGACGCATTTTTCAACCAACTTTTCCGAAGATACAGAAAAACTGAACATGTCCTGAAGCTATTGCCTTATTTAATGTAATGGCCCACAATTAGTCATTTGATCGCAATTGCAACTTATTATGTGCAATTTTCGAGTAGTTAGACGGAATACTTATAATTGGAGACTGGTTATTAAGAAAATTACGGATATTTTTAATGTCTAAATTACTGTACTATACAGGATGGCTTGCAAGGATACGTCAAAAAAAAATTAAAGCACTTTTTGTGGGTAGTTTTTTTTACAGTTGTCAAACACTATATGGTTTAAAGCTGATCATTATTAATACATAGGCCAGAGGTTACCATCTGACCTACTTGATACTAATCAACCCGGTTTCTGAGCCAAATATAGTAGGTAAGTAAATATACGCTATATTTACTTACCTACTATATTTTGCTCAGAAACCGGAGTTAATAAACAAAATAAATGAATTAACACTTTTACAAAGACACGTTGCAATGCGTCAATGATAAAAAGGACTAGGTATTTTCCTTAAAAATCACGTGATAACGCTAATCAGTATAAGTACCTACTCGATGCAACTGTCAAATTAACGTGGCTTGGATACCTACCTAAATAAATACCTACCTAAAATATCTGAATTTATGTATAAATAAAAAAAAGGAAATAATTTTGGTATTTTAACCAAAACACAACATACTATGTTGCTTTAGGTTTCGGAGTCACTGAATATATGAATGATAAAAGATAAATTTTAAATTACATGTTTCGTAGCATAAAATAGTATACAAACAATGTATGGCATTTTTTTATTGTCATATACATTTTTAATATCTGCATTTTTATTTATGTACTTAGTGGTTTTATTCTTTTAATTTTGGAAGTGGCGACAGTGATAGAAAATTTTAAAGCAAATCTTTTGGCTTGATGTGGGCAAGTGATGAGGAGGAAAGAAACGCATGTGAATAAAAGAGTGATGAATTTAAGCACAAAAACAAAATTAAAGCAACAACTCATCATCGTCTTTCTGCCCCTGTACCATGCTACTTGGAGTCGGCGCAATACGTTTACTTCCATTCTCCCCTATCACCCGTCACGCTATCTTTCAGTCCCTTCTCTTTCATTTTATTCCTCACACAATCTATCCATCTTATCTCGAGTCTTCTTCTCCCTCCTCATCCATTAACATTTAACCCTTAAATGCATGGTGATGAAAATATCCATCACCAATTCAATGCCAGTTTTTCGTTTCCACAGAGTACAGAGATTATATTTTTTCCTTTATTATCTCACTACACATTTTGTTCGCAGTAGGTGAGTTCTGATTACATAAAGATGTAAATTTCCACCAACCCATTAAAAAATAAAGTATTTTTATGAATATTTTTTTTTTTAATGTTTTCCTTACCATAGAGCTAATCTTTTATTCAAATAAATTTAATTTGCTAAAAAAGTAAAAATCATGCAGGGTTAAGTTATCTTAATTTTATCCTTTTGTTGTGCCCTTGCAGTGACCATATTTTTAACCGACTTCAAAAAGAAGGAGGTTATCAATTCGACATGTTTATATTTTTTTTTTTTTTAATGTATGTTCGGGCATAACTCCGTCGTATATAGACGGATTTGCAAAATTATTTTTTTGTTCGAAGGGGGTTTATTCCGAAATGGTCCCATATAAATTTCATATAGATCTGATAATGCTTTTCGGAGACAGACAACGGAACTCTTCAAAACATTACAGCAAATCAACCGCGAATGCGGCTATCGCATAAATATGCATTGTTTCGACCCTGATGATGATGAAATTTGGAATTGGTGTGGCGTAGGTAACTAAAAAGTGAAAAATAAAAACTTTTTTCAAAAAAATATCAACCGACTTCCAAAAAAACACTACAAAGTGCAAAATAACTTTAATTTCGGAAGGCGGTGACAAAGAATTAAAATACCTACACGTCCAAAGTCACCGACTTCCGAAATTAAAGTTATTTTGCACTTTGTAGTGTTTTTTTGGAAGTCGGTTGATATTTTTTTGAAAAAAGTTTTTTGTACCTAGCTTTAAGCCCTTTTTAACAACTTTTTTACAAAATGGAATGCAATAAATGAATATGAATTTTGGCCTCAGTAAAGCTGGAACTTCCTAGGAAACTGGTTCAGGCATATTAAAACGGCCATCATGAAAATCTGCCATATTGCCCAGTATTTGACATTATGGTGTCAAAAGATGCTTTGTATTTGGACAGCCGTTATTGTGTGACCGTTCTCTGCTTTCTTAGGAAACCAAAGCTTTAGCGGCCAAATTAATAGCAACATCATTTGCGTTCTTGACATGGTAAGTGTGGGTGTACATACGGCTACACATCAAGCCATACATTTCTAGTATACGCTGATCTGGCATTGTATAGAATTTCCGTACAGTGTGCGAACAGCGTAAACTGGAGATGTATAACTTGATGTGTACCCGTGGGTACACATCAAGTGTGGGTTTTAGTCAGTAAAAGTCTGACACGCCCTCCTGCTCCACCCAGAGCGGGAGAAGTTATTTGATGATTTCCCACCCAAAAAAAAAAAAAAAAAAAAAAAAAAAAAAAAAAAAAAAAAAAAAAAAAAATGTGTACCCGTGTGTACAATGCACTTAGGACACTAGAGTTCTAAATGAGACATGCCCACCAAAATTCATGGTATAATATTATGTGGCACAAGTTTGTCAAATTAGTCTTTCAAAAAAACATCCAGGATTTAGGATTTGTACTTATTTATGATGTGCAATTTCTTATGGCCGGTTGGAGAAATATCGGAATAGGTTCTGTAATCATCACTACTTTTGGTACCTACTAGCCGTGCGTGATGTTCTTTTATTTTGTCGATTTATTATTTGTAAGTAAGTCAATAAATAAACATCCCGTATAGGAGCTCTTTGTGGACTGATTGATGGGTGTCGCTAGTCGTAGGAATCGTTAAGAGTGGCTTACTATGCTCATTAAAAATGTGACAGTAACTTTTTTTTTAAAGCTGGGTATCGAAGCATTATTATTTATACACCGTTCGACTTACCGATTATCTAGTTTTGCTGGAAGTTTAAACCTAGTAGTTTTAACCAAGTATTTGCCCCATTTATTCTCTATAATTTAGCGTTTAAATATTTTGCCTAAACAGAGTAATTACTGGACTGTCTCAAAACTTCGGGACCGATCACTTTTCCGTTTTTTTTTTTGTTCGAATTTCATTTTACCGAAAACGATTGACCGACGTCTTTTTTGCTATATGCATTAGTTGACATATTTTTAGATCATCGAAGTATCATTTGTGTCACAAGTATTATTTTACCGAACTATTTTCCGCCGATTTACAAAATAACTTTTTGCTATTGGCCGAGGCCTCTTTAGAATGTTTTTCATTTGCCAAATGATTTAAATCTATATCTATCTATGCTACTATACAAAGCTGAAGAGTTTGTTTGTTTGTTTGCTTGAACGCGCTAATCTCAGGAACTACTGGTCCGATTTGAAAAAATATTCTCTAAATAAAATCACGCTAGGGCCCTTAGGAGCCGAGCAAAAATAAAAAAGTCACGAATACGAAGTACTCGCACGGCCAGGCGATTCAATGCGACGGGGTGGGTCGTGGAGCAAGAAATTTGACGCAGACGAAGTTGCGGGCAGAAGATAGTTTACCATATTTTCACCACATCGAATAGATACATCGAATAGATATATCGAATAGATACATCGAATAGATATATCGAATAGATACATCGAATAGATACATCGAATAGATGCATCGAATAGATACATCGAATAGATACATCGAATAGATACATCGAATAGATACATCGAATAGATACATCGAATAGATACATCGAATAGATACATCGACGCATTGTAGGTATAATTATGTACGTAAACTTACCCACCTTTGTACACACAGATGAAAAACTTTTTCCAAAAAGAATATAAATAAACGTCGAATTGATAACCTCCTTCTTCTTGAAGTCGGTTAAAAATAAAATGCATTATTTTATACCAACATTTAACCCGGTTCATTAAAGAAACGCATTAATATTCAAGTTACAAGCGCAGTCTTATCTTCCAGACAGCCTTTGGATAGGCAGGGAGGTAAGTAGTTCATGGTGTATTGCAATGAACATACCTACTAGAATTACGAATAAAAATACATAATTATCTGGATGACCGAGCGTTGCTCGGTTTATTTTTTTTGCTTGACGGTTTCTAAAAATGAAACCTTGCTAGATCGATTTATCACCCCCGAAACCCCCTGCATACCTATTAAATTTCATGAAAATCGTTGGAGCTGTTTCCGAGATTCAGATTATGTATATATGTATATATATACACAAGAATTGCTCGTTTAAATGATAAATGATTTTATTTCTGTAAGTAGGTTTGTACAAACACTTTTACACGTCAATCATATTTTTTAAAACTAGATGAGGTCGGCGTTTCCTATCTGACTACTCTGAGAAGAAAGGCCGAAACAAACTCAGAGGTCACAGTCTCTTTTAAAGTCCAGACATAATCTTGGTCAGATCATGTGGAGACCATGTGGATTGGTGTCTGAAATGGTCTTTTGAGGAAAGAACCACACAGATTGAGTGGACCTGTCCATTCAGTGCACGCATGTATCAGCAATAAAGGTATTAGATACAGAAGTTGAACCTTTAAGTTGTTTGGATGTTTGTTATTCAATCACGCTTAAAGAGCTGAACGGATTGGGATGAAATTTGGCACACAGATAGTTTGTAACCTGGAATAACACATAGGATATGTTTTATCCCGATCGTCGTTGTCGTGTGGGATAATTTTCGACCTCCACGCGGATGAAACGACTGGTAAGAGATATGTATTAATTCTAGCAGACTTGAGAGACGATGTCCTACCCGAACAGCGCCACTTTCCGGGTCCAATGGTAAATCTGAACAATCCTGGTACCAGCTCCAAAACACACAATAAATTTCATCGAAATCAGTCCACCCGTCGAGGAGTTGTTCTTTGACTTACAAAGGTTTTTTTTTTTGTTATTGGATGGGAAATCATCAAATGACTTCTCCTGCTCTGGGTGGAGCAGGAGGGCGTGTCAGTCTTTTAATGACTAAAACCCACCCGTGTTCCCTCAGTTGCCCATGTGCCAGGGGCGACGGTATCATTTTCGAACAACCCGCACCCCTGGCAGGCATCGGCCCTTGCGGACCCCTTGGTCACCCTGCGACGGGTCAGCACAGTGGCCCCGCCGCCTACCACTTTTCGGCCGCAGGGGATAGGGAGAGCGTCCAATGCTATACCGACATTCCTCCTCCCCTGCGGCCCCACCGCGTCCGCCGTCAAACGGTGGCGGCCCCGTCCACGCCACGGAAGGGAAGAGCGGTACTCAAAAGTACCGGCACTCCTTCTCCACCGCAGCCTGTAACCCTCAGCCGCGATGCCTCCCATTCGACATCGCGGCCCACCTCAGTTGCGGTGCACCCCACCGCAACCTACTTTTTTTAGCCGCTACGTCGTCGGCTTTGACGCAAAAGCCCTGACGAGCGGCCCCACCTTGGGGTTCCTCTTCGCTTCACCGTGGCTGGGAGACCACGGCTATTGACACCCCGCAACTACAATGCGGGAACCCACTCGGGGGAAGACATACAAACGTTAGGTACGTTTGTAGTCGAATTATAGAGGGTGGCATGTATCCACGCACAACCTGCGCTTAAAATAGTCAGTTATTAAAAAAAAATGCTCTGCCATACATTTTGACCGCGTTGGTTTTGCACTTTTCTATGAAACACTTGTTTTTTTTAAACCGTTGTCAAATTTTGGCCCTAGGGGGTTCTCGAATCATGTGCTGATTTCATGGTATCTGCCACCCTGTAAAGAGAAAAAATTGAGGAACGTTAGATTTAAATGCATTTTATTTATGGTTTTATGTGTAGTACCAAACACATAAACCCATAAATAAAATGCATTTAAATCCTAACGTTCCTCAATTTTTTCTCTTTCATGCAAGCTACGAGTAATCATCCGATAATTTCACGACTATACATTTTTAAAGATACGAAATAAAAAGGTATATTCGGTGACATCATTACCTAAGTAATCATCATCGTATTACATGTTGAGTTTCAAACTAGCATGCCTTGAGCTCTCTGTGGCGCTGTCTGTTCAAGAAAAATAAACGCCGATAAACGAAAATTCAGTACATTTTACTTTGGTTCCTAACTTTGCCGTGGTTCAAGATATACTTGGCATTCTTTATTTATCTCAGTACTTGTATATAGAGCCTCTGGATGTTGTATTTGTGCAGTTTGTGTGTGGACCCGCAGGCACCGTGTCGGTCGCAATTAAGTTCTCGAGACACTTATTAATAAATAATTATTATTTGATTGCACGACGTTAAGTGACTTCACAATGATTGCTGCGATAGTGGTTGCCTTGTTAATACCGTATTTAATAGTGTATTTTTATAGAAATGCATATAAAAGACCGGATAATTTCCCGCCAGGTGAGAGAATTTATTTCGTTATTTTTCGCTACAATTTTCTGCATTTTATTTACATTTACATTATACTTACATTACATTTTAAGGTAAGTAGTAGTGGTAGTACTACCACAGAATTTAGTTTAATATGTTTCACTTTAATAAAACTTGACTCCATAATAAAGAGCTGACACCATTTTTTTACACACCAGATTCAATTTTTTTTTGAAAACATTTTATGTACACACTTTAATACACACTTATACATACAAATGTTCCTTAAGGTGCCCGACGTAAAGAATAGCACCATCCATTTCATTCCGTGGGTGTCGTAGAAGGCGACTAAGGGACTTACCAGAGAATGGGCAGCAGCGTTCTCTGTGTATTTTACCACCATACTGCGATCGCCAACCCGCCTCCCAAGCGTGGCGATTATGGCAAACCTGACCCTTTTGGGGCCTATGTCCAGCAGTGGACGAAATGATGATAATAACTATAATATAATAGCTTCTACCAACGACTTCGTTTGTCTGTATTTCGTACTTCATCATCTATATACATACAATAAATCCCTATTTCTCTTGGTCACGGCATCACACTTTGAACGGCTGGACCAATTTTGCCAGAAGTTCATATGAGAGAAAAAATTATGAAAGTTGCGCGTTACATCAGAAAATGTAAGAAAACTTAACGACCACACCTATTAACTTTTCTATTAATACACCAAAGCGAATTCAACCAATGTCTTTCGGGTCAGCTAGTTGTTAATATAAATAACAAGTAGGTATCAAAAGTGGCATAATTCTGATGTCAAATTTCAAGCCGTTCAGTTTAGTGAAGAGGTAACAAATATACTCACTTTCGAATTAAAATAATAAGTAGCTATGGATTCGGACTGATACAAATATTATCCTTATGTCCGACATCAATTAGCTTTATTTAATATCTTCTATGATAGGAATTAATGTATTGTTATGTTTAGATTGTTAGTAACTAGGTATATTGATAAGCATACGCGACACGTGTAAAAAAATAGTGTGAATGACCTAAATACATATTAACAATCAGTATCAAATCTTTGAACGTCTTATTTTGAATGATGATAGTTTTGGGTGACCAAGTCATCATCATCATCATTCACAGCACGACTTCACCCACTGGTGTACGTTTACGGCAAATAACCTAGTACTTAATGCCAAGAAGACAAAGTGTGACGCAGGTCCTCACCGGACACGGCTGTTTCGGGAGGTTCCTGTTTCGGATAGGGCGGGAGGAAACGCCCGGTTGTTTCCACTGCGAAGATCGCCCTGAGGACACGGTGGAGCACACGGTGGCGGTCTGCCCGGCTTGGGCGGAGCACCGCCGTGTCCTCCTGGAGGCGATCGGCGGCGGCGATCTCTCGCGTCCGGCCCTGGTCCAGGCCATGGTACGGAGCGAGAGGGCATGGGAAGCTGTCACCTCCTTCAGCGAAGCAGTAATGCTCGCGAAGAGGGAGGCGGCGCACGTGAGGGAGAGGCAGCATATGCCCTCGCGACCCTAGCCGCCGTAGGATACGGAGACAAAGTGTGTAAAGTTCGCCTTACCGAATGTTAGAAATCTTGGTCCAAACATCGTCTTAGAAAAAGAGGTGCTTGAAACCGTAGACTCGACAGTTTTTTTGGGCATAACAGTAGATGCTAAACTTCAGTGGGGCTCACACATAACAAGCCTAGCGGGAAGGCTCAATTCGGCCGCCTATGCCGTCAGAAAAGTAAGACAATACATTGACGTTGAAACAGCTCGGTTAGTTTATTTTAGTTATTTTCATAGCGTTATGTCCTACGGCATTCTGTTGTGGGGCGAACTGATCGAGCAATTTACCAACTGGGTGCTAGAGTGTCTCTAAGAGATTTTTAAAGATATTGGTATTCTCACGGTGGCATCGCAATTCATATTCGCTAACATCTTATATATTCGGGGTCAAATTAATAATTTGCAAACTTCAAAGATACACAAGGAGGAGCAGGTAATTGAAATAAGTCACGACCTATTTCTAACTATGGTGGATGGAAAAGTTACACAAGTTCTAACTGACACAAGTTCTGGAGCTGTGTACAGTATGTGGGGCTAAACCAAGCGAAATGAATAATTTGGAGAAGATTGAATCAAAGCCAGATAATATAAATGCTTACGAATACGGTTTGTCTACGTTGCACGCGTGGATCAGGTGCATGGAGTTAATTTTACATATTACATATAACCTTTCATTAAAAAAATGGGCTGCGAGAACTCCAGAAGATAAAAAAAGTAAAGAAGACAAGAAAAAGCTTGTACAAAGTTTATTTCGAAGCCGAATGGGATTGCACGTCCATAAGCCCCGACAAGGAAGTGGAAACAGCAATGACGGCAATACAGCTCGGCGTTTTTTTGAGAACTACTATTGCGCTTGAGAAATTACAGGAGTTGACGAGGAACTTATTAAAAGGTTCTATGTTATTCTTCAAACTTTGGCATCCGGTATTGCTGTAAATCCAGAAAAAATTGGTGAATATACTCGCGCAACCGCACAACTATACGTAACAAAATACCTATATGTGGTATAATATGCCTTCTTCAGTACATAAAATCTTAATACATGGGGAAAGTATAATAAGACATTTTGCTGTTCTGCCCATTGGTAATTTATCTGAGGATGCCCAAGAATCTCGTAATAAGGATTACAAAAAATTCAGATTGCATCACGGTAGAAAATGCTCTAGGTCCGCAACGAATCAAGACGTATTTCATGGTCTTCTATTTACGTCAGATCCTTGTATATCAAGTATCAGAAAACCATCAGTCACTATTTCCAAGGAATTGTTAGACGAAGCTAAGAGCCTCTTAGCTATTTAAATAGAAGTAATTACGTACCTACATTAATTGTAAAATATATTTTTAGAGTGGATTTATATCATATTTGTCATTTATTTAAATGTAAGATTTATATGTTATACCTATAAAATAAAAGAAAATAGGTTTAATATCATAAAACTGTAAAATCATAATTCAATAAGTTAAACAAACTATGGTTTAATATTAAAAACAATAAATGTGTCACTATTGGATTCTATATACTCTGGAGATACTACGTGCCAAATTTCAGCTATTTACTTCAATCAACAAAAAAGTTACAGATTTTTGAGACGGTACGCACCGTTCTGGCCCATAATGCGTCGTCGTCACTTATAAAAAAAAATGTTTTTCCATGCATTTTAACCGTCTAGGGATTACACTTTTCTAAGAAACAGCAGGTTTTGTTTTTGATAGCTGACGGACAGTTTCTTTGCTGAATTCATGGATTCAAATTCCGCGTTGATCTGATGACTGTCCTGCCTCCTTATATTTTATGGTCTCACAAAACATTCCGTCCCTATGTATTTTTATGAGAACAGTGTTCTTCTAAGTTTTAATTCTACACATTACCTACCTACCTATATACATACATACATAACCGGTACCTATATGTATACCCATAGGTGGAGTAGAATAAGTATATTTACCATACCATCAATACCTTTAAAGTAGAGATGGGCCGACTATGACTTTGGCCGACTAACCGGCTGTAAAATGGCGTTTAGTCGGCCAAGCCTATCATTGCTTTCGGTTGAGTTCGGTTGACATCGGCAATGTTCAAAATGGCATACCTACTTATTGCCAATTGTTTGCTATACTTAGAGTTTCTTCTTTTTTGTTAAAAGCACTAATTCATTTTATTTTAGGTATTTAATTTCTGGATCTAACTCCAACTAATTAATGGACCAAACGAAGGGTTCCTATTCCTTCCTATCCTTTTCTATGTAGATTGCACTGAAAGTGAACTGTAAAACTGATTCTAAAATAAAAATAATATCAGTAGGTAAATATTTCAATTTCATTTCAATCACCGTCTTTGAATTTTTAAGCATGGCATATTAAAACAAGTAAATATTGGGCCGAGTAGTGCGTGGTTTTAGCCGACTACAAATTTGGCCGACTAGTCGGTACATCACTACTTAGTTATAAACGTGTTGACTGTTGAAGCATAACATAACCTCAAGCCTTGGTTCTTTCAAGGGTGGGGCAGAGGTGTACGTATTGTACCTACACCCACATTTCGCCACCCCATGTAATAGGTGTTCAGTCTATTGCCTCTAACCAAGCACAAATCGAGACACCAGGGTCTAGTGAAAAATTCCAGATAGACAATCCCAATTTCATCAATCCAGCCTGCCTTACATGCCTAAAAAGCTAGAAACTTGTTGATGCAAAGATTTGTTGACGTTGATGCAGACAAATAAAAAACCAATGTGACCGACTGTTCCAATATTAGCTATTGGCTGAGTCTAAGTGGCGCTAAAACGTGCGGAAAGGAATTTTATTTATTTATTTATCTAGAACTTGCTGTACATCCGGCTCTGCCCGTGTAGGCGTGTCTACGTTCCCGTGGGACATAATATTAGGTCTTTACCTATGAAATTGCCGTTCTGCAGTACTGGCCATTTCAAATCAAAATAATTTTTGTTTGGCTAAGAATTCTAATTTCAAATTAATTTTATTTTAAAAACATGGATTTTTTTTTCTAAAAGTAGTCATTTCTTTATTGATTAGTGTTACATTTTCATCGCATTTCAATCTTTTTCGTCATCATGGATACGTTAAAAATTCGAGTAATTATGGAATATGAGTACCGTCGTGGCAGCAACGCGGCACAAGCGGCACGCAACATCAACGACGTTTACGGAGCTAACACTACAAACCAACGCACCACCTGTTATTGGTTTGCTCGCTTCCGTTCTGGAAATTTCGACCTGAAAAATGAACCTCGCGGTCGTCCGAAGACTTTGGTCGACAATGACGAATTAAAGGCGATTGTGGAAGCTGATGATACACAATCTACGGCTGAATTAGCAGCAGCTTTCGACGTTAGCGTCAAAACAATATTGGTCCATTTGCGTCAAATTGGCAAGGTAAAAAAGCTTGACAAATGGGTGCCCCACGAACTCAATGATCGCCAGCGCGAAGTACGCGTCGAGACGTGCCTTGCGCTGCTCAACAGACACACAAATGAAGGAATTTTGAACCGCATTGTTACCTGCGATGAAAAATGGATTCTGTTTGATAACCGTAAGCGCTCAGCAAGTTGGTTGGATCCTGGTTCAGCACCTAAACAATGCCCTAAACGAAAACTTACCCCTAGAAAAGTGATGGTCACTGTTTGGTGGTCTAGCGCCGGTGTGATTCATCACAGCTTCTTACCAAACGGGGTGAGCATTACTGCAGATGTGTACTGTGAAGAACTGAACACAATGATGGAGAAGCTGGCGCATCTCCAACCAGCATTGGTCAATCGCTCGTCTCCGCTGCTCCTGCACGACAACGCGCGACCTCATACTGCACAGCAGACGGTCTCCAAGTTGCAAGAACTGGGGTTGGAAGCTCTCCGTCATCAGCCCTACTCACCAGACCTTGCGCTTACAGACTACTACTTTTTCCAGAATTTGGATAACTTCTTGGCGGGAAAAAAAATTAATACCCGAGAGGCAGTACAAAATGCCTTTGAAGAATTTGTTGCCTCCCGTCCAGCTGATTTCTTTAAGAAGGGCATCAATAAACTGCCACTGCGATGGCAAAGATGCATTGATTGCATAGGTGATTACTTCGATTAATACAAATAAAAAATTCATGAAAAAAATTCGTTTAAATTTTTTCATACAAAACGGCAATTTCATAGGTAAAGACCTATTATTATTTCTCACGGGAACGTATTACATACTCAGCCTATAACGACGTTCCCACTGCTGGGACACAGACCTCCTCTCCGTGAGCGGGAGTGGGCCGTAATCTACCACGCGGGCCCAGTGCGGGTAGGTAGATGTCACATGTCTTCGATTTTTTCTTTTTTGTTCTAGGACATGCCGGTTTCCTCACGTTTACACAAAGTAATGCGCCTGGCTAGGTTCGAATGCACGACCTACAGTCGCGGCCGTTACCACTGGGCCACCACTGCTCGGGAACGTATTACCGGGATGAAAAGTTCCTATGTATTAATCTAGGTTATAATCTATCCGTGTGCCAAATTTCATCCAAATCCGTTCAGCCGTTTTTGCGTGATTGAGTAACAAACATGCAAACATGCAAATATCTAAATATAGAAACTTTCACATTGTAATATTGGTAGGATGGATTAATAGGTAAGTAACAGGTGCCTTTGAATATAGCTAAACGTGTTGGATGATTTTGATTAGGTACTGATATCGGTCGAATGGTGTGTTTTATCGTTGTTTCAAGATTAAGCGTGGCAGTGATTTATGATGATAATTGACGTGAACGTGATAATATCATAAATACGATAGTGGCTATTATTACAAGACTTGAACGAAGACGTCAGCGTCTCACACTGAGGCAGACAGAAGTTAGGTACTTACAATAATAATATAATGTAATATTTTGAAGGACAGTGACATGCCCGATACACGTCAGCCGTCCCGCGTTTGAAGTGTGTCGGGCATGTCACTGTTCGGGTGAGTCCATCAGACATTAATATATTATCTCTGTTTGTTCTCGTCTGGCTAACGGCGAGTACTTGCACAGGCATAACCAAGTAGCCAGGATTCCTATTCACCAGCAACTTGCTTTGCTAAAAAAGTGAATGATTTCTGGACATTTCAAGAAATATAAAATAAACCACGGGGCGGTTGCGAAACACGCTAACAGTAGGAATGGCTTTCATTATGATAGTTCAACAACATTCATTCCGTTATTGACGTTGTTGAGCATACAATTTTTTCGCACACATGTAGCAATGGATTAGTAATATCTCCCGCAAATAGGATGCTGGTATACTATTTCCGAAATGTTCTGTGTTGGCTCTTACTTCTCGTTCAGTCGTTTGCTCATTGCTGAGCGTTGGCATCGTAGTGATGTGCCCGACCAAACTTTTTCACGAACTCCTTCTTGATTGAAATAAAAAGGAAGGTAATTAGGTAGGTAGAGGTACCTTATTGAAAAAAAAAAAAAAAGTTGTAGTCAGTAAGTAGTTAGTCTTTTAATTTTGTATCTAGTGTAAAAAGTTAGTTGTGTTTTACTTATATTTTATTAAAATCGAATATACAATTTAAAAGTAGTTTATCTTTGTCCCGAACTCTATTGTTTTGATATATTTATATTCTTACTGTAAATAATGCACTTAATTGGTTACCTACGGTTACAAAAAGAGATGCAGGGCCGTCGGATAAACTTACTTGAAGTTTAGTAAGAAACTGATGGATTTTTCAAATTAAATTTAATTTGACAGGTAAGTTTAACTGTTTGTTTCCTATTACGTAGTTAAATTCGTTTTTATTCGAAAACATCCATCGATTTCTTGCTAAACTTCAACTATATCCGATGACCTTGGTTACTATCTCTTTTGATGACTGTACATTATTCCTATGCAGTGTAATATTACACTGACGGAAATAATAATTATGTGAATTTTGGCTTCGTGGTGGGTCTTATTACCGTTTACGTATTGAGATAATGACATTAGGCTTCATGCTGAGAATGTATTAATGGTGAGGAACATTATTCATTTATGTACTTACTATTTACGGTTGTCACTCTAGATTAGGGATGAAAATTGCCGGCCATATTGCCAAAGTTGCCAAATCTGCCGGGAATGTTTCCAAACTTGCCGGCAACATTGGACAAGAAACGTATAAATAGAAAACAACTTTTACTTTTATAATTGCTTAGTACCTAGGATAAAATCGCGGTCTGCAGGATTGTAGTTTTAATGCTTATCTCTAATGACCAATCTTAATTGTTTTTTACATTTATTTTCTTTCTGATAAACTAAAGAAAAGAAACAAGCTATCCATGATTGTTGTGTGATGAAACCATAACTATTTTAGAGATATCGTAATTTTTCTTCTTCTACGTTCTTATAATTTTACTTCACTTGAATGTAAGAAAGTATATACATCTGTCATCTGTCATATCTGTATGTATAGAAGGGTCAAACCTTGCAAAACCATTTGATCAGCAACAACAAGTAGACGTTTTTAACCGATTTCAAAAAGGAGGTTCTTGATTCGATTCCGAATGTATGTTTGTATGTATGTTCGCGATTTTCTCAAAAAACGACTGATCCCGTTTTGAAAATTCGTTTGACGGCACCGGCGACGGTGCAGTGGTTAAGCGACTGGTGTGGGGACATTTACTTAAGTTATCGTAAAAAAACGTAAGGGTACAAGGGTACCTAAACCTACTACGAACAAAAAAGTCAAGTAGGTTAAAATGCGTATTTCTTTTAACTTGTAATTGAAGGGGATTTTGACTAGGTGCCTAAAAATTGACAACTCATTATAGTTTTCTGTTTATTTATTTTCTTAATCATCCATAACGCAATCGTCCCACATACCGCAGTGTCTCAAGACGAAAGTCTTTGACCAGTGCGTGTTGCCAGTGATGACATATGGTACTGAAACGTGGTCGCTCACAATGGGCCTCATAAGAAGGCTTAAAGTCACCCAAAGGGCGATGGAAAGGGCTATGCTTGGAGTTTCCCTGCGTGATCAAATCAGGAATGAAGAGATCCGCAGGAGAATCAAGGTAACCGACATAGCCCGAAGAATTGCCAAACTTAAGTGGCAGTGGGCAGGGCATATTGCTCGCAGAACAGATGGCCGATGGGGCCGAAAAGTTCTGGAGTGGCGACCGCGTACCGGAAGAAGTAAAGTTGGAAGGCCTCCCACAAGGTGGACAGATGACCTTGTAGGGCCGCGGGAGTCCGCTGGATGCGAGAAGCACAACCGGTCAAAGTGGCGGAACTTGGGGGAGGCCTATGTCCAGCAGTGGACGTCTTTCGGCTGAAATGATGATGATGATGAACGCAATCGTCATCTGCTATAAAATTTTCGCTTATTAAACGACTTCAAAAAGAAGGAGGTTATCAATTCAACTTTTTTTTATGTATGTTCGGGCATAACTCCGTCATATACCGAAACGGGCTTATTCCGAAATGGTCCCATTCAAATTTCATAATTATATATCTGATGACGCGTTTCGGAGACAGACAACGGAACTCTTCAAAAAATTACGGCAAATCAACCGCGATTGCTGCTATCGCATAAAGGATTGTTTGAAATTTAGAATTGGTGTACTAACTAAAAAAAGTAAAATTAAAAAATCCAAAAATAAAAACAACCGACTTCCCTAAAATTACTACAAAGTGAAAAAAAAGATTAATTTCGGAAGGCGGTGACAAAAAATTAAAATACAAATCCAAAGTCACCGACTTCCGAAATTAAAGTTATTTTTCACTTTGTAGTGTTTTTCCGAGTCGGTTGTTTTTTTGGAAAAAGTTTTTATTTTTCACTTTATCGAAACTTAGGGTTTAACACAATTTGCATACTTAGTTATCTAGGCAAAAATAGCTGAAGACATTAGGATATTGTTTTTTAGTTTCTTAAAAATCATTCGGAGCCACAGAGTTATGAAAAACCATTATATTTGTGGTTCGATTATACCCTCAAAATCTGATACTTTTTTCGAATTAAGTATATTCTGCAGCAAGTCCGCTATAGCATTAACATCCCAATAGGAATTTATCCATATAGAATTTATATAATAGCGCAGAGCAGTGTCCTTTGCTCTCACCATGATCAGTTTTGATAATTTAATGCTGATATATTGTTTGATTTTTAAATATTAATATACTTATTACGTTATATTCACTGGCACCAGACACAATACATCTAAAACTCATAACAGTACTCACCAAGATGCCAATCTAACAAGCCCAATCTCGGCAGGTTTTTTTTTTTTGGGTTGGAAATCATCAAATAACTTCTCCCGCTCTGGGTGGAGCAGGAGGGCGTGTCAGACTTTTACTGACTAAAGCCCACCCGTGTTCCTTCATTAGCCCGTATGCCAGGGGCTTTTTTTTTTTTTTTTTTTGGGTGGGAAATCATCAAATAACTTCTCCCGCTCTGGGTGGAGCAGGAGGGCGTGTCAGACTTTTACTGACTAAAACCCACCCGTGTTCCTTCAGTAGCCCTTAAGCCAGGGGCTGTGGTGTCTCTTTCGAACAAACCCGCACCCCTGGCAGAAAAATTGGGCTATCATTAGAACACATCCGACTGCTAATTCTAGAGACTACCCCTTCCATACAAACAAACCAATTTTACGTCTTACTAGTATAGACTTCTAGAGATATAAGGAACAGGGTGTAAAGTTCACTCATACCTTTGGTAAAGGAGGATCCTCCGACCAGACGGGTATTGTGTCTGGTGGGCAACTGTGGTATCTCTTTCAAACAAACCCGCACCCCTGGCAGGCATCGGCCCTTGCGTGCCCCATAATTTTTGTGCTGACATCTCTTTGAGGCGCGCGTGGAACACAACGCGCCGTCGACTTGGGCTTGGTCCTTACCGGACAGCGAGCTACCCATTACTCGCCGTCCGCAAGCTCATGCCTACGGTGGCCGGAAATCGGCCTGGGATTCCCGACGCCCAGGGCGTCTCCGTATCCTGCGGCGGTTAGGGTCGCGAGGGCGCATATGCTGCCTCTCCCTCACGTGCGCCGCCTCCCTCTTCGCGAGCATCAATGCTTCGCTGAAGGAGGTGACGGCTCCCCATGCCCTCTCGCTCCGTACCATGGCCTGGACCGGCCGGACGCGAGAGATCGCCGCCGCCGATCGCCTCCACGAGGACACGGCGGTGCTCCGCCCAAGCAGGGCAGACCGCCATCGTGTGCTCCACTGTGTCCTCAGGGCGATCTTCGCAGTGGAAACACCCGGGGGTTTCCCCCCGCCCTATCCGAAACAGGAACCTCCCGAAACAACCGTGTCCGGTGAGGTCAGGCGGAAGGTGAGGACGCCATGCCGCCTCTCAAACCACTCCTCAAAGAGGGGACTTACCGCCGCAATCGTGGCGTGCCTAAATCTCGGCAGGTTTAGATAGGTTTACCAGAGCGTAGATCCTTTAACCCTCTTCCAACTCCACCAGCAATCAGGCTGGCACAGTGTTATCGTAATATTGCGTTCTCACCAGACATGAATCACATGAATAAGTACAGACGCCAGCACATCACGCTATCCCAATCTGTCAAATTTCATTGATAGATTTTCAACTTTATTACAAAAGTATAAGGTTCATGTTCAATTGGGAAAATTTGACAGATTGGGGTAGCTTGATGAGTTGGCGTCTGTACAATTTCAGCACTATCAGAAATCAGGAAATATATTAAAATCCGATGTAATTACAAACATGAAGTTACATTAAGAAAAGGCCAAAATATTTACAAAATAACACTACACGGTTATGTGATTTATATTCATTTCAATCGGTATTATTACCCTCTTTCTTTTTTTATAAAATTTATAAGTGAAATTCTTAAAAAACTATGGGGTCAGCTATCATAAAGTTACCAAAGACATAGTTTAACTTTATCTTCACATATATGCATAGATAATTAAAAAAAAAAAAACAATTAATTATACAGGCTTACTAATAATACGTATAATTACACCATTACAATAAAACCTCACGAGCGCACAAACATTGAAAATAGCATTTGAAAAACCCTATATAAACTGGCAACTTTGGCAACATTCCGGCAATAATGGAAACTTTCCTGGAAAATTTCGGAAACATTCGGCAATTTTCATCCCTACTGTTGTAAAACAAACAAATGGAATCTCATGTAATGATCCGAATGTTATGTCCAAGTAATATTTGTTTTGTTCTACCAAACAAAAGGTTTTTAGATAAATTGTGTAAGCAATAAATGTCGACCATTCATTCCATGTCGATGTGTGGTTCTGTTACACAAATATATACAGTCACCAGAAGAGATTAGTAACTAGGGTTGTCGGATATACCTAGTTTAAATTTAGTAATAAACCGATGGATATTTTCGACAAAAAAATTATGCGATCAAAAGAAAACAAACAGTTCATTTATCAAATTTTTCATTCGAAGACATCCATCGGTTTCTTACTAAAGTTCAACGGTATCCCTATACGACGACTCTGGTTACTTCTTTGTTTTGATGACTGTACCTTATTCGTTTATTTTATTACTCTAGCTAGATTGTCGCTATACAAACAAAAGTTATCTTATTATTATGCAACTATCTGAATGTTGTGTCTTTATTTTATTTTTTGTCCTACCAATAAAAAGCTTTTCAGATACCTAATTATAATATAATATGTAAGTAGGTACCTATAATTAAAAAAAAAACACATAAACCTGCATGGGCACTTATGAAAAGTTTGTGTATGATTTGCAAGCCCAGTGCGCGATATAATCTCTCCTCGATTTTGTTACGTCTGTGTGAACGTCTACTAACATCAATGAGTACCTGCCTATACATACTTGTGTCGTCATAATTTTCGTAAAAGGTGTACAAAGTTTTTGTTTCACCTATAATTATATAGATAACTAGCTTTTGCCAGCGGCTTCGCCCGCGCGGAGCTTTCATCCCCTATTTAACTCCCTTAGGGGTTGAATTTCGAAAAATCCTTCCTTATTCCTTGTCTACATTATAAAGGGAACCTCTGTGCAAAATTTCAGCTTTCTAGGTCCAAGGGTTTGGGCTGGGTGTTGATGAGTCAGTCAGTCAGTCAGTCAGTCAGGACCTTTCTTTTTATTTATATAGATAACTATGTCTTACTTAATACTTATTCAAAAACAAATAAATTACCTACCTCCCATAGTAGTAACAAAACCAACGTGTTACGTTTAAATTAAAATTGTTTGCACTTATGGAATTTTCCTGACCTCTATTTACCCTGCAGGTATAGCTCCGGATATTGATGCAAAACAATTTGCAATTTTTCGCAAAAAGTTGCAATAATCGTCCAAAAATTAAATTTATAACGTATAATAAATTGGAGTTTTTATCCCATTATGTAATTATAATTTGGTAAAAACCAGTTGGTATTTAGTCTTTTAATTGGAAACCATCGTTTTTTAGGATGTTGTTTTTTTAAAATATGAAATGAAACGTTAATTTTCTTTAAAAAAAATCTAATACCTTTAAACGAGCAATTCTTGTATATAAGTATGCATAAATGTATACATATATATATCTCTTGAATCTTGGATACGGCTCCAACAATTTTCATGAAATTTTGTATGCATGGTTTCATTTTTAGAAAAGTACAAACAAAAAAAACCGAGCTAAGCTCGGTAATACCAGATATTATTATATTATTATGCGATGCGATGCGGCCCGATGCGACCCTAATGTGCGAAAACCTGTATCATCATCATTTCAGCCGAAAGACGTCCACAGCTGGACATAGGCCTCCCCCTGTATAGATCTCTACTCAAAATAAATATATGTTGCCTAAATAATATACATAATCAGCCTATTATGTTCCCAATGCTGGGACACAGACCTCTTGATGAGAGGAAGTGGGCCGTAATCCACCATGCGGACCCAGTGCGGGTTGGCACATGTCTTCGAAATTTTGGTTCTAGGACATGCCGTATACTGCCTACATATTAATCATAATTTTCTTTCGTCCTAGGTCCGCCAAGCCTCCCAATATACGGAGCATTCTGGATCGTTCTGGCGCACGGGTTCACTGACCTCTCTTCAGCTTTTCGCAAACTTGGAGAGAAGTACAACACGAAGCTCATCGGCTGTTTCATGGGACCTGTTCCCACCATTGTCGTGAACGACCCTGCCCTAATGAAGGAGATGCTGAACCGCGAGGAGTTCGATGGAAGGATGGACATCATTCTGTTTCGACTAAGATCGTTTTGGAAGAAGCTTGGTAAGTTAATAATAATAATAAAAATACACGCAGACTCGTGAGAAATTTTCTGCAACGTGACTCAGAAAACCCACATCAAAACACAAATACTTATAATTTATTTTTAATACTATCTTCTGTGCAATCTTCTGCACGTGACCGCATATAATCCAACTGATAATCACTTGGCTTAGGCCCGTGTTATCAGCTTTTCCAGCTAGCCGAGAATATAAAATAAATGTCAAAATAATAATAAAAATCTTTATTGACATATTTTAATCAGTGCGGAAACTGTAACCATGAATTCAGCACATTATTCTAATTCCCCTAGCGTAGAAATTATACGCAGATTATACAAAAAAAAAATCTGCTGTTCCATACATTTTGACCGTGTAGTTATAGCACTTTTCTATGAAACAGCAGATTTTTTTTGTATAACCGACGATAATTTCTACGCTATGAAATCGCAACGGGATTGTATTAGGGTTCTGGTTAGCCTCAACAACGGGTTTCTCGTCGACCCCCAGGAGTTCGGCCGTAATTCCGTCATCACCCAGCGCCTTGTTTTTTTAAGCTGCTTCAGAGCCATCCAAATCTCGTACAAGCTGACGTCCGGGATGTCTGTGGTATAGTGTCGGGCCAATCTAGCTCTTGAGCCGTTTGCCAGATTCGTAACGGGGTTACTTGTTGATGAGTGTATCTGTCCATAGAACCTCTCGATCTCTTTCAACAGCTCAAGTCAAGTGATCATCCTATCCTGTCTTTTCTGCTTCCTGCAGGCTCCTCCCATTGTTCTTCAAGATGATTTCGTTTCTTTTCGTAAATATACATCCAACACTCACATTGGATATGCTGCTAAATATTGTTGATGGTAAGAAGGCGCTTGTCGACCACACATAGCACACATTTCGCTTGCTCCGCTCATTATGCATAAACTTTAAAATTATATTTTAGGTTCGCAGTCTCATTTTATGGAAATTGGTCGAATATTCGAATAACGAAATTTTTACATTCGAATATTCGAAATAAGTTATTATTCGAATATTCGAATGCAAGCTCTAATTGGTAGTAACTGTAGTAAGTAAGTCTATATTATAAAGTGTTCAACTACAGATAGTTGTAGTAGGCAAACATTGTAACTTTACCTCTAGCGTGCGTGATACCGAATCATTGTAAATAATACATGTTTGTAATGTAATCATTTTATCGAAGTACTTTCGATTACAATTTAACAAAGAGCGGTGGAGCTGTAACGTAGGTACCTTTGCACCTAAGTAGGTAGGTAATTATTAATTGCGCAGGTTATGTTATGGTATCTCGTTTGATTAATATCTTAATTTGTAGTTGATATAGAATTGTAGATAATTAGTTAACACAATAATCACCTAATAAGTATGTAGGGTTACCATCCGTCCAGATTTGTGCGTCCTTTTATTTCCCCGTCATTCAGCACCCTAATTGCGTAATATCTAATCTGTTTCAGAGTTCAAAAATATTCATTGTGTTATTTACGTTGTGTTTCAAAACGAAACAGATTATGATTAATCGTGAGTTACGCAATTATGGTGCTGATCTTTGTACGTTCTTGTCATTTTGTCCGGACTTTTTGACTCAGGGGCTTTGTTTAAGAAAACAAAAAAAAAAAAACAAATAACATAATACCTAAATACCTACTGAAAAAGTAAGACTAAAAAGTTTGATGTCCAGATTTTTTTGCAAATCCCTCCAGGTAAAGGGTTACCTGGAGGGATTTGCAAAAAAATCTGGACATCAAACTTACACTTACAACTTATCTACATGACACATACCTACTGGTACAGGGGTACCAGTAGGTATGTGTCATGTAGATAACTTAGCTAGTTAATACTTCTGTGTATTCTCGTTACGCATAATTAGCGCCTGTTAAGTAGGTATTTCACGTATCACTGCATTGCACCGAAATGTGTCGATCTAATCGCGTTTGAGCGATATGTTGCCGCGATGGTGGCCGCGATACCAGGCTCCGAAGTCCAAACAGCACCCTAATTGCGTAACTCACGATTCATCGGGTATTCGTCCCCTAAAATTCGTCCCCCAGCATAAAAGTTGTAGATTCGGCCCCTATATAGGTGCCCATTGGTCTCCTGGTAGGGGACCAATTAATATTTTAATAAAAAATATTATTTTTAAGGTACCCATTCGTCCCCTTTAATATTTATACAATATAAGTTAAAGATTCGGCACCTATTCAGGTGCCTATTGGTCCCCTGAGATAAAATTAGCTATATTTTACATAAGAAACGGTTAACATAGTACACTTGTGAACAGTTTATTAACGGAATTAATTTAATCAATCTTAACAGATGAGAGATGAAAAAAGAGCTATGATGAATGATAATCCGTCATGATAATAATATAACCTGTCGATAGGCTTACGATGTAAAATTGTCTCACTACGAATGGCTTGTTAAAAAAACGGGTTACAAAGAAAATGAATTACTATATTTTTTATTTTAGCCTTTTCTGCGCGACTGTACCAGGACTACCAAGCTGCAGTATACACATATACATGTACTTATATTAGAAGAATGAATAAAAACAAATATTCTTCAGGGGACGAATGGGCCCCTCAAAAGTCCCAGGGGACGAGTGGGCACAGGGTGCGAATCTTAGGGGACGAATGGGCTCGGACCCGATTCATCATAATCTGTATCGTTTTGAAACGTATTGTTAAACCATTGCTTCATATGTTCGAAAAATGTGTCTGTTCGACAACATAAATAACGCAATGAATATTGTTTAACTGTGAAGACGAAACCAATTATGATCAATCGTGAGTTACGCAATTAGGGTGCTGGTTTGAATAAAATTTTGTGTCGATAAAATCGTCAGGCGCAAGCGCGTCAAAGTCTACACTTGTTTGTCTATTTATTTTTTATTTCATTCTACAATTAACTATTTTTGTTGCCAATAACTGTTTTAGGTATTGTGGAGTTAGCCTACATTTAAATGGCGAAAAATCGCTTCCTTTGGCTTTCAGGCCGAATCAGAATCAGGATATTGGTGGTCTATTGTCAGGCGCAAGTGCTTTCAACTCCGCATTTTTTGTTTCTTAGATCGGTAATTTATTTGAAGAGGTCCATAATCAACTGTTTTTGCAGAAGTAGCCCACAACATTGAAATGGCAGAAAATCGCATCCTCGGCTTACTGCCTCATACTTTCTGGTCCAATTAGAATCAGTCCACTGGTGGTCTTATATCTTATTTTAAAGCTAACATTCAAAACGTCTGCATTATATCAATCATTTGGATCAAATCTTTGCAATGCCTACATAAAACCTGCCAACTGTAATGCTCGCAAAAATCTTTTTATCCATTCAACTTTGTGCATTGGCAATACAAATAGAAACACCTTAAAACGGCGCGACATCACGTCGTGGAAATTTAGCAGGCGTTGTAGAACGACGAAATAGGTACCTGACAGTGTTCACAAGAAAACGCTCAAAAAAAAAACTAGAAAACTAGGTAGGACCGATTAATCAAATACTACAAGACCATGGTGCTGTTTTTTTTAGTATATACACAATAACCTTCAATACAGATCCAAAAGACGGACTTCCTTTCACGTATTAGTGTATTTTCTTTAAGTCAGTTGTATTTTTTTTTTTGGAATAATTTGTTTGTAAATTCGAACTTTATTCCGAGTCAGAAACGGACAAGAACTCTATTTTAATCACAGTTACTTACGTTCTTATTAGAAAAACTGGGTCGATGGTTTAAGTTAAACCATGTTAAAAGAAAAATTTTGTTTTATAGTAACGCCGCCGCCGATAGTATGATTTTTACTGCTATTCGTAGGTCGATTTATCATTGGTCTAAGATTAGAGGTCGAAATACTCGAAATCACGACTCACGCATGATGGGACGGGAAGTATGAAATCTCGCCTCAATTAGGTTGAGTTCTCTAATATTCTATTAGGCGTTTAAAGATATTTTTTTAGTTCGGAATGTTTTTACACCTACATATTGTATTTACAAGAGCACCCACCATCTTGCGCCCATGATGATAATGATGTCGATGACGGGAACAATGACAAAATTATAAATGATTTATAGTTAGTCTAAAATTATAATATTTTTATTTATGAGGCATTTGTCATGTAAGGGGTACTTATCCTCTAAGACAGTCCGTCTAAGACAGTCCGTGAAATTAATTTTTTCTCAACTTCATGACAGTGTATTTAGGCGTTGATGATTTTGTTGCTGTCAGGGTATGATGAAATTATTTTAAAATGTGATTTTTACATGTGACATGACATCGGACTCAACCCTAACCGATACATAAAATTTTAAAAGTACGTAAATATAAACCTTGCTAATTACGAGTGCGTGTACAGTCGACGACAAACATTGCGTGACGCGTACACAATCAAATTGGTTTTGAACATACAAAGTCGTAGAACCGTTAACTTTTCGTCTTTTTAACACCTTTCTCTTGGGCTTAATTTGAGCTTAAGCCCTGTTGTGTATTTTATGATGCTGGTTCGAAAACGTCAATCACTTGCGAACAATTATAACTTCTGAGAAGTAAATGAACGGTTTTCGAACGATTTTTGAACTAAGTAATTTAATTAATGAACATTCAAATAAAATGAAATCAGAAAATTTCTTGGTGCTTGTCATTTTGGGTTCGCCATGATTGCCACGCTTGGCAATCGCAGTAGGTATTATGGGTGAATAAAATAACCTTGCTGATGATATACAAAGATCCTTCTATTTGTTTAAAATTAAAATGACCGAAAATACCGAGACAGTATGTGAAAAAGGCGGTTGTTGTGAAGTGGCGACCTACTGCCCGTGTTGCCCCAAACACCCAAAAAATAAATTTTAATAATAGGTACCTATTAATATCGGATTATAAGTCCTGGCATACCGTATGGTGGCAAGATACATGGAGTACGCTGCTCCCCACTCTTTAGTAAGTCCTATAGTCGCATTTTACAACACCCACGGGAAGAAATCGGTCCAACTAACGGTGCTTGGGGGAGGCCTAGGTATGTACAGAATGAACGTCTTTCGGACGCAATTAGAATAATAATGATGACAGCGATTCTAACTGACTTACTATGCTAAATATTTGCCTTATAAAATAGCATGAGAGTGTAGTGTAACAAAATTCCCTGGAAGACTTGGCCATAAATTAACATTGACAAAACTTGTTTTAATAACGCTATCTTAGGTATAATCTTGAAAGCCTTGGTATTTAGGAAATCGCTTCTTAAAGTCATAATCATTAATAAAATATGTATAATCAATAAGTAAATTATTGTGGGTATATAATGGGGTTCAGGGACATCGACGCACAAGCTGTTACCATTCGTTCAGCATAAATATGATTCTAGACCGCCCTGAGGACACGGTGGAGCATACGGTGGACTTCTGCCCGGCTTGGACGAAGCACCGCCGTGTACTTGTAGAGGCGATCGGCGGCGGCGATCTCTCGCGTCCTGCCCAGGGTGCTTACTCTGGAATATAATTCCGATAGATCGACATTGGAATTATCAATTAAACGTCAGGGATTGGCTGGACTCACTGAGTCTAGCCAATCCCTGACGTTTGTCTGACAATTCCAATGTCGATCTATCGGAATTATATTCGAGAGTAAGCACCCTGGTCCAAGCCATAGTTCGGAGCGAGAGTGCATGGGTAGCTGTCACCTCCTCTGCGAAGCAGTGATGCTTGCGAAGAGGGAGGCGGCGCACGCCAGGGAGAGGCAATACATGCGCTCTCACGGCCCTAGTCACCGCAGGAGACGCCTCGGGAATCCCAAGCTGATTCCCAGCCACCATAGGCGCGGGCTTGCGGATGACGAGTAATGTGGGTAGCTAGCTCGCTGTCCGGTAAGGACCAAGCCCGGGTCAACGGCGCGTTGCGTTCTACGCGCGCCTCAAGGAGATGTCAGCACCAACTGGTGGGTGGGTCCACAAGGGCCGATGCCTACCAGGGGTGCGGGTTGTTTGAAAGAGATACCGTGGCCCCCAGGCAACTGAAGGAACACGGGTGGGTTTTAGTCAGTAAAAGTCTGACACGCCCTCCCGCTCCAGAGCGGGAGAAGTTATTTGATAATTTCCCACCCAAAAAAAAACCCTAGAGTAGACATTTTTCGTCGGCTCGGTGCAAGGGAGTGAGTTTCCATGGTTAGGCAAAGGTTGCGCGTCCCTGACACCCTGTATAGGTCACCATAGAATTAGAATTATACATACAGGAAGTCCCGTGTAACGAGGTCCCAACGAAAATTTTCGAAGCCTCTTTCCAAAAGCTTGCCGAAATACCACAATGGCTCGTCGATTATTTATGGTTTAGGAGCTAGACGGTTTTAAATATTTTTTGAGAATCTCACTTCATTTCAGACATTTTCCCCTTATTACAGAACAAGGTTTTTCTTTAGGTATGGTTTAAACCTTCGAGCCTGTTTTTCAAATAAGAACCTAACTGAAATCGAAATACAGCTCTTTTTACAAAACTAACAAGTTAGTCCAGTGCTAAATTGTCAGTTTTGTAAAAGGAGCTGTAATTCTATTTCAGTTCTAAGTTCTTATTTCAAAAACAGGCTCGGTGGTTTAAACCATACCTAAAGAAAAACCTTGTTTTGTAATTAGGGGGATCATGTTTTCTATTTTTGTTTTGCATTTTTTGTAAATATGATTTTACAACTATACATTCTTGATGTATGGTCTATGCACGATAAAAATACTGTCTCTCTAAGCATACATTCAAAATGACTAAATCTTGGCTCGTTTTTTTTTTTGCATGATTATGTTGTTGCTACTGAAAGATGGCCATAGGAAATTCTTAACTAAATAAAAAATAACCCACCGAGTCTGGTTCGGTTGTTCGTTGAATTTCTTTTGACAATTAACATAGGTGTTCCAAATTTTAGCCTAATCTATTGCAATGGGAGTACATTTACCAAAGGAAATAGGTAACCAGGGACGTTGAATATACATACTTAGATTGAACATAAATGAACTGTTTTTTTTCATTAATTAAATACAATTTTATTTAAAAACATCGCTTTTATTCGGTTAACTTGCACTATATCCGACGACGTACCGTGTGGTGTGGTGCCGGATGTAAATCTCATTTCTTCCCGTGGGTGTCGTAGGAGGCGATTAAGGGACTTACTAGAGAATGGGAAGCAGCCTTCTCTATGCATTATGCCACCGCCGCGCGCCGTACTGCGATCGACAACCCGCCTGCCAAACGTGGCGATTATGGCAAACCTTCCCAAATTGGGGGAGGCTTGTATCCAGTAGTGGACGTCTTTCGGCTAAAATGACCCTGCAGTGCTATACTGTAAAAATTTCACCGTGATAACTTGGGCGCAGTGAGCTTAAAGTGAGCTGTCATTCGCTTCTATCCCTAGAGGGAGATAGAATTATGGCTGTGAGATTTTAACAGCATAGATCAATTGGTTACTTATCTCCTTTGGCGACCGTAGGGACATGAAAAATTTATTTATTTTATTTATTTATTTATTCACTCCAAACATACAAATATCCTTACAGGCTAGACCCAATGCGATATTGTACTAAAACTAACTAACTACTTAATCATACAAAATTTCCACTTCTTGTAGCATAACAAATTTTATAGGCAGCTAACCTTTCAAATTCACTCAAAGCGCAACAGAATATGTCGACGTCATCAGCAATGAGGTTGAGGGTGCGGAGCGCGCTCGTAAGCGGTGCCTCACGCAGTAAGTTAGTTCGCGCGCGCGGCACCGCCAGCAACTGCGGCTGACGACGACGAACTGGAAAAAAAAATGGATAACTCCAACCGAAAACACATTCTGTAATACTTTAGTATCCACCACCAAGTATGAAAATAAAGGTTTTTGTTCTTCCTACAATGTTCGAACTCCAAATTTTACCAAATTATGTCCCGAAAAGTAGGTCCAAAAAATCTTAGAACAGATTTGAAAGTAAAGAAGGTACCTATCTACTTACTTTCAAATCTGTTCTAAGATTTTTCTGTCAACTTATGGTAGATACCTTCCTAATGCAGAATATAATAACATCCAAAACTTTCGCCAATTTTAAGGGTCCTTATGGTTTTTTCTGCAGGAATATTCTTCACGGAGGGCTACTTCTGGCACGTACAGAGGAGGTTCTCGCTGCGTTATCTCAGGGACTATGGCTTCGGAAGACGCGATGACACGCTGGAAGCTGTAGTCTCCACCGAAATCAAGGAGATGCTGGACATGAGACTAAATGGACCAAAGTTCTCAAGTGAAATGGTATGAACATAGTATACTTTATTTATTTGTTTGTTACTTAATGGGCTTTTCAACAAGTACACCGTTACTTTATAATTTGTACATTTCAAACTTAAGTCTAAGTGATGTTGAGGCGCTCAGACTTTGACTTTGACTTTGAAAGAACTAGAAAGAGAGAAAACTAGAACTTATAGAAAAGCATAGTATGCACTAGGTACATTATGCGCAGATAGTAACACAGTTAATTAAGTAATTAAACAAGTAATACATAGTTCGAAAAAATAATAATATCATTAATAAAAGCTAAATTGATTACTTACAATAAACTTGAATCAAATTAAATTAGATTACATTTTGGGGAACACTTACTTTCGTCCACGACTTTGTCTGCTTGGATGCTGAAAATATTTAGCTGTAATAAAAAATATTACATATACACAGGTATTGTTATTTGCTTAGATAAAAATCTGATCTGGGACTAAAAATTCGACCTCGATCGTCGGTATTCATTTACGAGGCAGAGGCAAACCCAATTCTTTATTCTATAATCGGTCACAATTACGTCACTATCTACATCAAAGCTATCCATAAACTCGCTATTCTAGATCATAGGTTCCCAAACTTATTTTTCTCACAAACCACTTTCAAAATTTTGCTGTTATATTTATGCCATAATCCCATAACTCTTAAAAAATGTGAAGAAAACCCACAATTTTTTTTCATTCCAACGTAGACGCCCCCGTTTCTCCCGTGGACCCCTGGGGGTGCACCTAGACTACTTTGGGAATCACTGTTCTAGATAGATGTGTGTGTGATGTCGAATTGTCGATCGTGTATAAGGGCCAGGATTTTGTCCGGGACGGATGAAATTAATTTAGTGTAATCGTAGGTTAATTATTATTAACTACCTCCTTGACCTAGTGGTCTCAAGTGATACTGCTGAGCAGGACGGTCCTGGGTTCAATTCCCAGGTTAAACGCACCAATTGCCTAATGCGTATTTCTGGAATTGTCGATTTGCCCACAAATAAATTAACCGCGTCCGAGTCGCCTACAGAAAATAATTTTATATTCAAAAGTTACGACTCGACCGATTCGGGAGAGTAAACTCTTGCGCATCGACTAATAAGCCGATTGATCGATCTGATACCGCAATCGTAGGTAACACCCACCACAGGTACCCACGTGTTTTATAACCCCCAAAAAGTATTAAGTGCCTAGCCTTTTCCCAACTATGTTGGGGTCGGCTTCCAGTCTTACCGGATGCAGCTGAATACCAGTATGTTACATGGAGCGACTGCCTATCTGACCTCCACAACCCAGGTACTGCCGTACTGGGTAACACGAAACCCGTTGGTTAGACCGTTGCTTGGTCAGACTTTCGGGCTTTTGACAACGACTGTCAAAGATCAACGATTTTTTTTGCTAACCTATACTCTTTGACATTTGATTATTATTAAATAGGTACACTTTGACATGAATATTTACTTTGAGAAGTATAATATTATTTTTGTTTTAATTATTGTGAATGAGGACTATGTGGTATTTTTGTTTTTGTGTTTCATCTCTTTCTCAGTTCGTTTTTAAGGTTAATTTGGCAGTTTGAGTACTTTATGCGGCCTACCCAAATGTCCTTTCTTTGGTATTTTTATTAACGGACTTCAAAAAGAAGGAGGTTATCAATTCGACATTCCTTTTTTTTTTCGGGCATAACTCCGTCGTATATAGACGGATTTACAACATTCTTTTTTGTTCGAAAGGGGTTTACTCCGAAATGGTCCCATTAAAATTTCATATAGATCTGATGATGCGTTTCGGAGACAGACAACGAAACTCTTCAAAAAATTACAGCAAATCAATCGCGAATACTGCTATCGCATAAATATGCATTGTTTTGACCCCAAGGATGATGAATTTTCGAATTGGTGTGGTAACTAAAACGTGAAAAATAAAACTTTTTTCAAAAAAAGAACAACCGACTTCCAAAAAAAACACTACAAAGCGCAAAATAACCAAGTCACCAACTTCCGAAATTAAAGTTATTTTGCGCTTTGTAGTGTTTTTTTGGAAGCCGGTTGTTCTTTTTTTGAAAAAAGTATTTTCGTCAAATCGTTGAGCTCCTCAAGTTCTGAGTTGAGCCGTATGATTACTGATAAATGCGTGCACTGAATCAGGTCCCCTCAATCTGTGTGGTTCTTTCCTCAAAAGACCATTTCACACAACAATCCACATGATCTTCACATGATCGGACCAAGATTATGTTTGGACTTTAAAAGAGACTGTAACCTCTGAGTTTGTTTCGGCCTTTCTTCTCAGAGTAGTCAGATAGGAAACGCCGACCTCATCTAGTTTAAAAACATATGACTGACGTGTAAAAGTGTTTGTACAAACCTACTTACAGAAATAAAATCATTTATCATTTAACAGAATAATATCAGCTGAAAAACATTCGCTATTGTTTACTTACATCTTTCACAGACCATTTTATAAACCTTATTTATATCTTTGTTTCCAGGAACTCGTCAAGGGCGATCTTGTCTACATGCCATACTTCTTCTCCGTCCCATTCATAAACGGAGTGCTCCAAGTCTTCTCCAGGACTACCCTCCCAAGATCCGAGTACCACGCCCTATGGGATCTTGCCAAAGGGACCATCTTATTTCAGAGGAACTCGACGGATATGGGCGGAGCCCTGTCCCTGACTCCTTGGCTTAAAAATGTTCTGCCGAACTACAGTGGATACAATAATCTGGTGAAGGGGAATCAGTACCTGCTGGATTTCTTTCGGGTACATACTCTACTATGATATGAAATATAAGTACCTACGCATAAGTCGATAAACACTTTTTTTCTTATATTATTTAGAAATATAGAAAAAATCATAATATGAATCATTAATACACTGACCGGCAACGCAGATTTATAGAGGAATGAGGAACGGGGTGTAAAGTTCACTCATACTCTATGGAAATGGGAGGATCCTCCGACCAGACGGCTGTTGTGTCTGGTGGGCAACTGCCCGACGATGTCGGGATGTTGTATATACACGAGTCGCACGGTAAACTCTGCTTGCGCGATGTAGGATTTTGTGTGACGTCAAGTCTTTGATGCGTTGTTCGCATGTGGCGTTGTAGATGCCGCCACAGACTAAACAATGAGGCTAGTAGGGTCTTAAGCGTGTCGATGGTAATCTCGTAAGTAGATAATTATTAAAAGATTGATGATATAAGATTAATAGTAAACATTATAACTTAAAAAACACTACCTTTCCCCGACACAGCCTGAACATGTGAATTAAAAAGTTTCTGACAAATTGACAACCTAAGCATTATTTTTTGTAAGTCGGTTAAAAAGGATAATACATGTGGGAAAAGCATAACCTTGTAAAGTTCACTTATTCTTCAAATTTTGTGTCTCCATAATAAAATAAACTTATTTTTGAACCGACGAAAAAACGGAGGAGGTTACTCAATTCGACGCGTATCTTTTTTTTTTTTTTTTTTATGTATGACCACGCATAACTTTTTCCAGAGTAGTCCGATTTTGATAATTCTTTTTTTATTGGAAAGGGTATACCTCGAAGTTGGTCCCATATAAAGAAAAATTCCAACCCTAAGGGTAAGAAAACAGGGGATGATTGATTGTTTACTCACAGATTTTAATACTGAGTTGTGTATTAAATCAAAAATTAATCATGTAGTAATTTGTAGATTATAGCCACAAAAAATTATAAAATAAAAACTTTTTAATAAAAAAATTAAACCGCCGAAAAACCGAAAAGTAAAAAATAATAAACTAGCTTTGTCCAACCCCAATAACTAAGTTCGGAAGGCGGTGACATATAATTAAATACATATCCAAAGTCACCGACTTCCGAACTTAGTTATTGGGGTTGGACAAAGCTAGTTTATTATTTTTTACTTTTCGGTTTTTCGGCGGTTTAATTTTTTTATTAAAAAGTTTTTATGTAGTATTTTAAAGTCACGACACTCACATCCGTTCTGTGACGTCAATAACGACTTGACATAATTTTTATGAATATTATGCTGGGTTTTATAAAAATAAATAAAAACTGGCAACAAATTTCTGATCATTTCAGAAACTTGTGGACAAAACTCTGGAAACCCACGATACAACTTACGACCGCCACTTCCTGGACATGTACATCACTAAAATGAAGGAAGAAATGAACGAGAAAGGACGCAGCACTTATTCAGGTATTTTTTTATTATTTAACTAGCTTTTGCCAGCGGCTTCGCCCGCGTGCGTTTCGGATATTATCCCACGGGAACGTACTACTGTCATAAAACGTATCATATGTGTTAGTCCAGGTTATGAACTATCTGTGTGCCAAATTTAATCGAAATCCGTTCGGCCGTTTTTGCGTGATTGGGTACCTAACAAACATCCAAACATCTAAATATCCAAACATAGTTTCACATTATTTTGTAATAATGAAATAAATTAGATATATTACAGGAAGGCCTATGACTCAGTGCCACATACATGGCTCATGAGGGTGCTGCGTTGATAAAGTAGATACAACTCTGCGCACCTTCCTGCGGGCTTAGCATGACGCTACGAAGAATAGACTACTTATTTGAGTTAAATAATAGTGATTAAATAAAAACTAGTTTCTGACCGCGATTTCTTCCGCTTGGAAGTCGTAAGAAACCTAATTTGTTCCTACATTTTTGACATCGCACCGTAGATATCCTTCTACAATCTGTCATTTAGTATTTCGTTTCTAACGATATTTGTATAGGTCCTTATAAATGTAGACTATTTCAGAAGAATATTTCTTCCGAAACTGTCAAGATCACACTGAAAATAAAACTTTCTACTCGACGGCCACAAAGTAAATACGATTATCTACAAAATCATGATTCGTTTAGAACGCATAACTGTGATATTTAATAGAAAAACATAGCTTTCTTATCCTATTGTAGGTACATTATTTAGTTAATAGTCATGTCTATTCTTCCGTCGACAAATCGGTGCTCGTGCTAAGCCTGCTGATGTCATGTATGGGGCAATGGAGGACGGTCCTTCGATATCCAGAATGTCGAAACATCCAGAGCAATAGCGAGCCGATAAGGATCGAGCGAGGTATATTTCAGGGCGACAGTTTGAGTCCCGCACCCTAATTGCGTAACTTACGATTGATCATAATTGGTTTCGTCTTCACAGTTAAACAATATCCATTGCGTTATTTATGTTGTCGAACAGACACATTTTTCGAACATATGAAGCAATGGTTTAACAATCCGTTTCAAAACGATACAGATTATGATGAATCGTGAGTTACGCAATTAGGGTGCCGCTTTGGTTCTGCCTAGCCCTGAATCCTCTAAGCACATTGCTGGAGGATTCAGGTATAGGCTATCGGGTGAGGAGAGGTGGTCAGGTTATATCTCACCTTCTCTACATGAATGACCTAAAACTCTTTGCCACCAACAATTTGCTACTGAAAGTAACTGAAACCTTCAGCAGCGCCATCAGAATAGAATTTGGTGTGGAAAAATGTGCGGACGTGCATGTAAAGCTAGAGGAGATTGTAGAATCCGTGGGAACCCAACTCTCGGATTCCATAAACCTTCGAGCCATCTCCGCAGCCGAAACCTTTAAGTATTTGGGTATGTCGGAAGCATTGGGCATCAATGTTACTGACATGAAGCAATCGTTGAGGGAGCGCTTCTTTGGCCGCCTGAAAAAAGTATTTAATAGTCTTTTATCAGGTGGAAACAAGGTGCGCGCCTTCAACGGTTGGGTCATGCTGGTCTTGATGTACTCTTTCGGCATACTCAAATGGACTCAGACCGAACTCGACGCCCTGGATAGGAACCCTCCTATCCAGGGCGTACGGACCCCCGTACCCTGCTGACTGCATATCGAATGCACCACCCACGGTCATCGGTAATGAGACTGTATATCCCGCGAAAATGAGGAGGTCGAGTCTTTTTAAATGCTAAGACTCTCCACAATCGCGAGAGAGGGAGAGGAATTATTTCTTAGAAATCGACGTGGGGATGCATCGAGATGTAGTTGGGGTGGATAAGGGCCTCACCCCGCTCTCCTTGGCTAAAGAGAACTGGCGCAAGCCTGTAGTGCTTGACACTAATGATCGCATGGAAGTATGGCAGAGTAAGGAGCTTCACGGACGCTTTTTCCGGGCCCTACATGAACCCGATGTAGACTTTATAGCGTCCGTAGCCTGGCTGCGTTTCGATGACCTCTTTGGGGAAACCGAAGGTTTTGTCTGTGCAATTATGGACGAAGTTATCATGACGAAGAACTACCGGAGATTTATTGTGAAAGATGGCACGGTTGACATTTATCGGGCATGTCACCGTCCGGGTGAATCGTGAAACGTAATCTCCGGGTGTTCTCGTCTAGTTAACGAGGATTACTTGCATAGACACAACCTTGTAGCCAGGATTATCCACCAACAACTTGCTCTGGAATACAGCCTTGTGGAATCGTAAGTGCCGTATTACAGGTATGTGCCCGACCCAGGTCTCGAAAATGGACATTGTCACACTGTACTGGGATCGATCCATCATCACTGCCAGGACTATTGTTGTCAATAAGCCCGATTTAGTGGTGGTGGATCGACTAGAGTGGCGTGCAATGATCGTTGATATACCTAACGGTCCCGCATCCCCCCCGAGTGGGTTCCCGCATTGTCGTTGCGGGGGGGCTTAGTAACCGTGGTCTCCCATCCTCGGTGAAGCCAAGAGGAACCCAACGGTGGGGCCGCTCGTCAGGGCTTTTGCCTTCAAGCCATTGACGTAGCGGCCAAAAAGTAGGTTGCGGTGAGGTGCACCGCAACTGAGGTGGGCCGCGATGTCGAATGGGAGGCATCGCGGCTGAGGGTTACAGGCTGCGGTAGAGGAGGAGTGCCGGTGCTTCTGAGCAGCGCTCTTCCCTTCCGTGGCCTGGACGGGGCCGCCACCGTTTGATGGCGGACGCGGTGGGGCCGCAGGGGAAGAGGAGTGTCGGTATAGCGTCGGCCGCTCTCGCTATCCTCTGCGGCCGAAAAGTGGTAGACGGGACGGCGCGTTGTGTTCCTCACGCGCGCCGTCAAAGATGTCAGCAACCACTGGTGGGGTCCGCAAGGGCCGATGCCTGCCAGGGGTGCGGGTTTGTTCGAAAGAGATACCACGGCCCCTGGCATACGGGCTACTGAGGGAACACGGGTGGGTTTTAGTCAGTAAAAGTCTGACACGCCCTCCTGCTCTACTCAGCAGGAGAAGTCATTTGATGATTTCCCACCCAAAAAAAAAAAAAAAAAAAAACGGTCCCGCATGACAGGAACCTCGTGAAAGCCGAGAAAGATAAACAAATCAAGTAACTTGACTTGGCTCACGAGGATGTCGACATGTGGGATGTGGACTCAGCGATCATTGTACCGATAGTGGTTACAGTCAATGGCATTATAGCCAAGAGCCTCGACCAACATCTGAGGAGGCTCTCGTTGGGTAGCTGGGTCAAGGGCTTAATCCCGAAAGCGGTACTCCTGGACACGGCTCGCATTGTTAGGAGATTCCTCTCTCTGGAGCCCTGACCTAACTTGGTCCTTGTTCCCGATACTGGTGGGCTACTATTTTTTTTATTTTAAAATGTTTTTATATTTTTATACTAGGTAATATTTAAAATGTAATTTATATGTGTATGTGTTGAAATATATATTTTATATTTTTAAATGTATTTTATACTCCAATATTTAAAAATAGAATTTATATGTATTTAAAGAAATAAAGGAAATAAAGATTAGAGATTAGATAAGATTTAAGAGAGATAGTAGGCGAGGTCAGCCCCACGCGTTCGGAGCTCCGATTAGCCCTTCACCAATCCTAGGTGTCTACTCTCTAAGCACGAAATCCGTAGTTTCAGCCGAGGGTAACCTCGGCTGAAACTACGGACGAAACTACGGACGAACTCGGCTGAAACTACGTAGGTGATAGGAAGCGCCCTTACGGGCGCTTCCTACTCCGTATCACCTACGGACATAAAATTAGTTTGGGGTTTAATTAATTTGACAGTTCTTGCTACCGATGTGTTTTTGCCCGTCTGAAAAGTTAATTAATCGGACGTAGAGTTCATTCCGAAGTACAGAACTATTTTCGGACATGAGAGTAGGCTTCCGCGCCCATCGCAGCGCCGAATGCGGTTGATGCGTTAAGTCGAGATGATTTTAAAAAAGCCACACTAGGGCCACAGTTCAAATTCATTTCTCCTTCTATGTCCAAAGACTTGTGGGTGACCCCCACGAGTTGATGATGTGATAATTGGACCTATTTCATCATACTTGCAGCGTCATAATACATTCGATTCTAAAGATAACTAATCATAATTCTATTCCTAATTGAGCTAAAACTAAGATTATCTTCGAATTATCGAGGCTTAAACATACGGCTAAAGGTTAATTATCAGGACATTAGAATAGCTCCGTTTGGAAATCATAATCATCTAAGATCTTATAGCTACCAGATAAGACGGATTATAATTAAATCTATCCAGTTGTCAAGGCGTTTTCTAGCAAACTTATGGGTCCAGGAATCCGGCGCAACGCGGCTGTTAGTCTAATAGAACAATTTCCATTAAGTTTTCATAGAAATTGTTAAAGTGCAACCGCGTTGCACTTGTCTGCTCCCGGAGCCTTTACGGACTCTGTAACATACCGATGGACGCGTATATACCTCGGGGCCTACTCTCTAAGCACGATATCCGTAATCTCGGTCGAAGTTACGGGCGTTTCCTACTCCGTATAACTTACGGACCTATGTTTAGTTTGGGTCCCAAACTAAGAATGAATAGCTACACGATTTGACAACTGTCCCTATACTCCCTTTATGGTTTTACCTGTCCGAAAAAGTTGATTAATCAGCTGTAGAAGGCTTAGCACGAGCACCGATTTGTCAACGGAAGAATAGACACGACTATTAACTAAATTATGTACAATAGAAGAAGATAGCTATATTTTTCTATTAATTATTACAGGTATGCGTTCTAAACGAATCATGATTTTGCAGATAATCGTATATACTTTATGGCCGTCGAGAAGAAAGTTTGTTGCCAGTATGATTTTGACAGTTTGGGAAGAAATATTCTTCTGAAATAGTCTACATATATAAGGACCTAGACAAAGATCTTTAGAAACGAAAGACAAAATGAAAAATTGTGGAAGGATATCTACGGTTCGATTTCAAAAATTTAGCAACGAAATGTCACTTTGTATTGAAAAAGCACTGTCTATTCTTCGTAGAAATAGAAAACGTCATGTTATGCCTGCAGTCACTTCAAAGTTTCGAACTATTTTCGGACGGGCCCGTATTTTCAATGACTGAGTTAGATAGTAGCCCCCTCGTACCTACCCTCTCAGCTGAAAAATTTCGAACTTTACTTTCTGCTCAGTCAAGTGCTGTGCAAGGAAGCGTCAAAGGTAAGGGTCAGCCGATGTATTCTGTAAAAATCTCACCGTGAGAACTGAGGTGAAGTGACCGTGAAGTTAGCTGTCAATACATCTGATGCTAGGAATTCATACTAATGACAGCTCACGTTAAGCTCACTTCACCCAAGTTATCACGGTGAGAGTTTTACAGAATAACACTGCAGATCTATCAAAAGAGATCCCCCTTTTGATTTTCGAAGACCAGCCAATCTATTCTGTAAAAAATCAATGTTAAAACTCAGGAGAAGTGACTTTGAAGACATCTGTCAGTCCATCTGGCGGTTGATTCCGTAAAAAGCTCATCGTGAAAAATTCGGTGAAGTGAACAATCAATAGTGTCAATTCCTAGCATCAAGTGGAGATTTTTACAGAATTGTTCGGCTGGAGACTGGCTGTCAATGTGACAATGACAACTCACTTTACTCGCTAATGCATGTCACACAAGAGCATTCGGGTAATGGGTAGTGTTTAGTATTTATTTAGGTTCATGTTGACTATTGTTTCGGATTCTTCTCTTGTCAGGAAAGCTTTGCTTACTTAATAGACAGGACCTTTACCCCAGGGTTAAGTAACCGGAAGATAAAAGTAGACATAAACAAGGATATTACTAGCTGAACTACTTACCAAAGTTCATTGTTCGTTGTTTGTTATTGCAAATTATAACAATATTAAATGATAATGGTTGTTTTGTCGCTAGCGCGCCCTAGATATGTCAATTGCTTATTAAAAAACTAATGGCTGTGATAATTGATGTAACTATTTACATACCTACTTAGATAACATTACGCCTTGTTTCCCCGAAGGGATGGGCAGAGGTGTACCTATAGCACACTCACATTACGCCATTATGTAATATAGGGTTGCCATCCGTCCGGGTTTCCCCGGATTAGTTCTAGTTTAGAAGGCATCCGGGGAACGTCCGGGCGGGGCTTCATTTGTAGTCCGGGTTTAATAAATAAAGTCTTGGGCCGACCGCGACACACGCACTGTGCCCGCACGCCGCGATCAACCGACGAACGTAATTAGATTCTGTTTTGTTAGGTATACATTTAAAATGATGATAAAAGATGACTCAATTTAATTTTAGGGTCTGAAAATAAATAAAAAGGTGATTTATGACATTTTCAACTGTTTTTATTACACTATGTTTAAAAAAACCTGTTGACATGTCCGGGTTCTGGGCTCTAAAATCCGAGGTTTTCACGCGGCTTGTCCTGGTTGCCAAATTTTGGAGATGGCAACCCTACATGTAATAAGGGGTAAGCCTATTGCCATCAACCGGGCACAAATCCAACCTCCGCGCTGCAACTGAGAAATAAATAAATATCTTTATTTATCAAGTAACGTGACTCAAATGTGTTAGTAACAATATTCCTTACCCATATGTTAGTTTTCCTTAAAACCCCGAAATGCCGAGAGAAAAAACGAATAACAATTTTGCCCGACTCTAGAGCAACGAAGCAATAGAAAGAAGAAGAAAGAAAAAATACATTTATTTAGCACAGACTAAAAAAGGTACACAATATAACGCAAAAACATGCAACATGTAGCATGTAACTATTTGCTTAAAATTATTTATAGTCTACTTTGTAATTGCCTTATTAGCCTAAGATTGAATGACACTTGCACGCCATAAAACTACTAGGGCCTAGAGACAAAATACATTTCTGTTAGCGTTCACGCCAAACGCTACGCCAAAATTTAAGGGAATGACATTACCTGCGGAAAGAATACGACGTAACCTTTCCGCAGGTAATGTCATTCCCATACATTTTGGCGTAGCGTTTGGCGTGAACGCTAACAGAAATGTGTTTTGTGTAGGCCTGCAGGCCGGTCTATTCTGTAAAATCTCATCGTAAAAACTTAGATGAAGTTAGGGTTGCCGTCCGTCCGCGTTTCGCCGGATTTGTCCTAGTTTAGAGGGCATCCGAGGAGCGTCCGGGCGCGGCTTCATTTGTAGTCCGGGTTTAAAAATTTAAAGTCTCGGGCCGCCAGCGACATACACAATTACACACTCTGCCCGCATGTCGCGATTAACCGACGCACGTAATATGATTCTGTTTTGTTAAGTACATTTAAAAAGTGATAAAAGATGACTAAATTTAATTTTAAGCTCTGAAAATAATCCCCCCCGAGTGGGTTCCCGCATTGTCGTTGCGGGGGGGCTTAGTAACCGTGGTCTCCCATCCACGGTGAAGCCAAGAGGAACCCAACGGTGGGGCCGCTCGTCAGGGCTTTTGCCTCAAAGCCATTGACGTAGCGGCCAAAAAGTAGGTTGCGGTGAGGTGCACCGCAACTGAGGTGGGCCGCGATGTCGAATGGGAGGCATCGCGGCTGAGGGTTACAGGCTGCGGTAGAGGAGGAGTGCCGGTGCTTCTGAGCAGCGCTCTTCCCTTCCGTGGCCTGGACGGGGCCGCCACCGTTTGATGGCGGACGCGGTGGGGCCGCAGGGGAAGAGGAGTGTCGGTATAGCGTCAGCCGCTCTCCCTATCCTCTGCGGCCGAAAAGTGGTAGACGGGACGGCGCGTTGTGTTCCTCACGCGCGCCGTCAAAGATGTCAGCAACCACTGGTGGGGTCCGCAAGGGCCGATGCCTGCCAGGGGTGCGGGTTTGTTCGAAAGAGATACCACGGCCCCTGGCATACGGGCTACTGAGGGAACACGGGTGGGTTTTAGTCAGTAAAAGTCTGACACGCCCTCCTGCTCTACTCAGCAGGAGAAGTCATTTGATGATTTCCCACCCCAAAAAAAAAAAAAAAAAAGCTCTGAAAATAATTAAAAAGGTTATTTTTGACACTTTCAACTGTTTTTTTATTACACTGACTATGTTTACAAAAATCTGTTGACATGTCCGAGTTCAGAGCTCTAAAATCCGGGTTTTACACGCGGCTTGTCCTGGTTTCCAAATTTTAGAAATGGCAACCCTAGGTGAAGTAAACTTGAAGTGAGCTGTCATTCGACCAGGGATTGCCACTATTGACAGCTCAATTCACTTTAGTATTCGCGGTGAGATTTTTTAGGAACACATCGCAACCGATAATAAATTCTGTAAATGTCTGAGTCTATTTGTTTGTATGATGGGATATTTAGATAGTTTCAACCTTAGTAAGTTACAATTTCACTGAAAAGAACTTTTTTCTTTTTTTCGATAGCTAATGCGACGTCGATCATACCTACCTACAATAAAAGGGTAAGGACTATTTCCGACTCAAGACAAACCTAATCTAGTCTAGACCAATAAATCATCTAAATATAAGAAATATTGTCGTATTGTAAATGATTGTTGTGTTATTTTCTGTAACCTTATTTACGAGTATAATCAGCTAGTTATCACCTTGGAGCTGAATACATAAACTAAATAAGAATTGATTAATTACTGCAAAAATTAAAAGACATTTATTGTGATTTATCTTAATCCGTTCAGTAATTTATTTCATTTAAAAAACACAGTATCACATGCAGTTCTCAGTGTCGTGCCGTATATGATACCTATGCCACGGCTACACATCAGCTGTACATTTCCAGTTTACGCTGATCTCACATTGTACGGCATCCTATACAATGCGAGATCAGCTTATACTGGAAATGTATAGATTGACGTGTAGCCGTGTGCACTTAGTAATACTTAGTGTTACTTAGTTCTTGTTTCAAACAAGTTAAAATGTAAACAACGTTTAGATTTAGTTAACATTTCTATTGAGTTGTCTTGTGTTGAACTCGATCGATATGTTATAATTTGCGTTTATCGACCCCCTGGGGATTTCAATCGGTAATGGAGGATTTACTCAATAAGTTAAAATCAAGTAATAAAAGTACAATTTTATGTGGAGATTTTAATATTAATATTATAAATGATACTCCATTAAGTATTAGACTTCACAATATGTTTAGGTCTTTTAATTTAATTAACTTGTTTTTTGAACCTACTAGGATCACCGCATCTTCGTCCACATGTCTTGACAATATATTTAGTGATTGTGATGCCATAAATAAATTAGTGTTAACTGACTTACGTCCGGACCACTGTGGTTTATTAGCTAGCTTCCCCATGCCATTACATACAAAGCGACCGCGTACACTTGAATGCAGGCCTTATACAGCTAGTCGTTGCAAAAGGTTTAAAAATAATATAGCTCATAGAATTACACCATCTACACAACACGCACAACACGAGAATCCGAATGAAATTTATGAAGCCTTTTTTGACGTTGTGCAAAAAGAGTACCGATCTGGTTTCAAGACCAAAACCATTAACATTAATGGCACCTCCGTTGGCTTTAATCAATGGGCTACTCTGGGTTTTACAAAAGTAGAGCGGGAGTACCTATACGAGTTATATAGATTGAAAAATACAGGTTCCTAGAGTATGTCAAAACTTTTCATTTTTTTTTAAAAGAATAATGCTTTTGCAAAGTTGAAATAAATTTTTAAGCGACATAATTAAAAATTCTAATAATAAAGTTAAAACCACTTGGAAAATAATTAATAATGAAACGGGTAAGTCGGTTATACTAGACAAACAACTTGAGCTCCTTAAATTCGTCCCCGCCAAAAGCAGAATACCTTTTGCATAGTAGTGTGCGTAAATGTAGTGACCTACTCAGTTTCGAACATGTAACGCCTCGTGATGTAGTTAATATTTTTAATACACTTAAGTCTAAAAACACTGATGATTTCGGGGGCATTTCCATTAAACTTTTAAGTAATATTATAGATATTGTAGCCCCCTATCTAGCTGTCACTTTTAATAAATGTGTTGATTCTGGAACTTTTCCTGACCTCATGAAGAGCAGTAAAGTCATACCATTATTTAAATCAGGTAATAAAAATGATATTCGTAATTTCAGGCTCAATACTCGGCCCATTCTTGTTTTAGTGTATATTAATGACTTACCATTCTATCTAAAAGATATTTGTGATGTTGTACTGTTTGCAGATTTCTCTTATTTTTAAAGTAGATAGGAATAGACAAGACTTTGACGACGTAAACAGTGCACTTTCAATGGTTATGGATGGGTTTACGGCAAATAACCTTGTTCTCAATGCCAAAAAAACGAAATGTGCACAGTTCGCCTTAGATGTTAGAAATCTAGGTCCCAACATCGTCTTAGATAATGAGGAGCTTGAAACCGTAGACTCGGCAGTTTTTCTGGGCATAACAGTAGATGCCAAACTTCAGTGGGGATCATACATATCAACCCTAGCAGGGACATTCAGTTCAGCCGCCTAAGCCGTCAGAAAAGTAAGACAATACACTGACGATGAAACAGCTCGATTAGTCTAGTTTAGTTATTTTCACAGCGTTATGTTCTACGGTATTCTGCTGTGGGGCAAAGCCGCTGATATTCAAAATATTTTAATCCTTCAAAAACGTGCTATTCGTGCAATTTACCAGCTATAGGTGGCAGAGTTTCCTTGAGGGACTTTTTTTAATATACCTAATGGTATTCTCACAGTGGCATCACAATTCATATTCGCCAACATCTTATATATTAGGCAAAATGTTTATATTGCATACCTACTTGTACACTAAAAACGGTGATATTCACATCGTTAACACTGGAAATATGGACAAACTACGTGCTCCCTTTCACCGGCTTCATAAGGCTCATAACTCATTTGTTGGGCTTGGTATAACCTTTTATAACAAGCTTCCCTCTTCTTTGCTAGATTTGCCTTTTGAATACTTTTGATGCGTTTAAAGCTCAAGTAAAATCCATCCTTTGTTTAAAGGCTTACTATTCCAATAACGACTATTTAAATGACAAGAATAGTTGGTCACTGTGATTAACTCAAGACAATGTTTATGTTCTTTCTCCAGAATTAGCGTACCTAGTGACAGGTCATCATCATCATCATTTCAGCCGAAAGACTGCTGAACATAGGCCTCCCCCAGGCGAGGTATTATGCTTTATTGTTAATTACTTTGCTTAAGTATGTATAGAATCAAGTCCATTCGACTAAATAGACAGCTGTGCTGCTGGCGAGTTTGTTGCGCCACTTCTTCTTCCCAGCTAAAGCATTAGGAAGTGTCGAAGGGTGGGCGTTTTTGGGGGAATGTCTTATGTATTTCGAAGTTCGAAAAGTGCTGATTGTCAGCCTTATTTGAATAAATGACTTTTGATTTTGATTTACTACTGATAAAAAGTGCATTAACAAAGTTTCAGAACAAATCGGGAAACAATTCACATTTTGATAAAACCAAAGAAGTTAAAATTTGGAAAATACCTTGAGGAAAGTTTTGAGTATGAATGCGGATGCTCTTACAGTAGAAGACCATAGAAACGATCAATGGACTGTGTGAAAGATGATATGGTTGGAAAGGGGGTTATACCAAGATGACGAGTAATTGAGAAGTATAGAAGAGGAAGACATGCTTTGTGTAAGGTTAGGGATCTAGAAGAAGAATTAATTCATGCAAATGTTCGAATTAATAAGTTAAAGCAGCAAAAAGAATGTACTCACGCTAAGGAAACCAATAACTTATATCATGAACTATTTAAAACTAATTGTAACCCTCAATCCTTAGTAACAATAGACCTAACTGAAGATTCTATATTGAAAATAAATAATAGTAGCTATAAAGTAAGTCAAAATAAAATTAAAAAATATGCAAAACTAAACAAAATCATAAATAGATGCAATAAATTCAAGAAACAGCAAAAACACAGTTCCATTAATATTAAACTAAAGAAAGAACGTGTTTTTCTAGTAAATAAATTGAAAAACTTTGAAATTAAATTAGAAAATAGTAAAACCATATATCAATTTGACACTCAAAGATTACCTACAGTCTGAAATTGAGGTACTTGAAGAGGCAATACATTCACTTTATATTAAATATGTGAGCTCTCAAAAACAAATAAATGAACACATCCTTGCTGCAAATGAGTTAGTGAAAATGTGTAAGGATGACCCAGCTAGAGTGGACCCAAAGACTCTGGGCTCTACTCTGTGGCCTTGTCAAATGGAATCCAACCTTGAGACTCTCCAACCTGAGGCAACGGAGGACCCGTCCCGGTCTGGGGGGGCTCGAGACGTGTTACGCCGCATGCATGTTACGCCGATTCCGAAAATTTTGGGATCCGGCAAGATAATGAGGATCACGGTAAAACAAAAGAGGGGTAGGTAGTAGGTACCTGCATTTATTATGTTGGTATGATGGCATTGACCCTAAAATGATTGGGCACGTTATGTTAGGTCAGTGGCCCTAGTGTGTCGATTAAACGCTTAGAGCGCGTTCGGCGCTCCGATTGGTCTGTCTCCAATTCAGGGTCTATCGAAGCGCCGAACGCGCTCGTTGCGTTTGATCTTGATAATCACACTAAGGCCTCTGAGCATAAGTCATTGTAAAGTCAATACAACACAAAAAAAAAAAACTACTCGTAGGTCTTAAAAACGAATTCAAACTATATCTTAATATGCTTACAATTGATGCAATATTTACGTAAATATTGCATCAATTGTAAGTTGTGTTAATTTTGGCCGAGCCTTGAGCTCAGCCAAAATTAATTAGATTCGGCTTTACAACCAACGTCATGGATTACTTATAGATATTTATTAATTGATCCTATTAATAAATATCTATAAGTACTTAATCAATGACGTTGGCTGTAAAGCCGAATCCAATTAATTTTATAGGTGATCATGATCATATTAATAAATATAAGTAATCAATGACGTTGGTTGTAAAGCCGAATCTAATTAATTTTGTCGAAAATTACATTTGGCTTAAAATTGAATACCTAGATAACACATTACGGTCGCGGTTAAAAAAAAAAAGTAATTTACCGTGTGTGAAAAATTGAATAAAATAGCAATATGTAATCTGAATGATATTGTTGCTTACTGAAAAGTACCCTAATCTCGATTCTGGAGTTATTTTTCACCGTCTGGCCCTAGCGTGAGTTTAACCATCTCGATCGAACGCGTTCGGAGCTCAAATTGGCCCACTCACAGTAATTAGCCTCTGAGCTAGTGATGGGTAACTCATCAATTTTATGTGAGGATGAGGGAGCCCCTCAATTTGCTTCGTGAGCTCCTCACGAGGGACCCCTCATTTGAGGTGAGGAATCGTATTCGCCTCACGACTCGCGAGCGCGAGCCGAACTCAAACGAAGCTCCAAGTGAGCGAGGCGGGCGGGTGCAACGACGACTCACGAGTCACGACTCTCCGATAATCCGATTATGCACGTCCTCACTCTCTCACACACATCATTTTCTTTCGCTTATTAATTTTAGACCGCCAAAATAAACGAATCAATGACCCTTTATTACCAATCTAATGCTAATGCTTTTAGAGTTCATAATAATTAATCGTAGCTGAAATAATTTTAAATAATGGTTACTGTGCCACGGTGTTGTCAAAACTTCAAGATCACACCTCACCTCACTCATTCTCAATTCTCCATACAATTTTTGAGTCGGTTCATTCGCTCACTGAGCTCACTCAATCCTCATTCGCGAGTCACGAACTCCCTTGCCTCGAATTCCCATTGTCAATAATGTCAATGTCAATTTTTAAATGAGGGGTGATGAGGAATGAGGTGGTTCAATATTGAAATTCGAGTAACTCTTTTAATTTGCGATCACGAGTACCTCAAATGAGGGGCCTCATGAGTGAGGGACACATCACTACTCAGAGCATGAATAGGTAATGTTGTTATTAACAAAAAAAAAACTCTACCTGCAGGCTGAGCAAGAGCACGGATTTGTCGGAAGAATAGACATGACTATTAACTAAAAGATATACAATAGTAGCAGATAGCTATTTTTTCTAATAATTATCACAGTTTAAACGAATTTTAAACGAATCATGATTTTATAGATAATCGTATTAATCGTATACCTATACTCGTACGTTGTGGCCGTGGAGTAAAAAGTTTGTTGTCAGTGTGATTTTGAGTTTGGGAAGAAATATTCTTCTGAAATAGTCTAGATTTATAAGGACCTATACAAAGAAACGAAAGACTAAATGACAGATTGTAGAAGGATATTTATGGTGCGATGTCGAAAATGGAGAAACGAATGCCGTGTTCCGAAATGCAACAAACGTGATAAAATCGCGAACGGCGAACCCGACCAAATTGAATAGTCAAAAAATTTAAGAGCTATCAGATCATTAGTACTGATTTTTATTTTGGTTGGCTTCGCGATATTATCACTATTTATCTAATACGGAATGCGCCCGAAATGTCCCGACCGTCCCTTGCTCGTTGATGCGCCAGCCCGCGCCGCAGCTGAGCCAGTAGCTTTAAATTCCCCGTCTAATAATCATGAAAACAACTTGATCCAGCCTGTCCCTGATAGTACTAGCTGCCCCCCCCCCCCCCCCGCCAGCGACTCCCTGAGCCGAGGTTCGTACCCCACAGGGGGTGCCCTCAGTGCGCAGTCGTTTTAGGTTTAAGTTGGTTTACGCCCTGGCTGGAGGCTTTTAGATTCCTAAAAACCTTCACAGGAAAGTCCGGTTGAGCAGTCACGGCCTCTCAAGGTCAACTGCGAGATGCCAATTCCAAAAAAAAAAAAAAAAACTTTGTATTGAAAAAGCACAGTCTATTCTTCTTAGAAATAGAGAGCGTCGGCTAAGCCTGCAGGTGGATGTAGTGGTCGCAAGCGTAACTGCTGAACATGCGGCGTGGGTTCGATCTCCAAGTCATAGAAAAAGGTTTGGGTTTTTCCATGCGGATTTCCTCAGTAGAAGCGAAGCTAGACAATTTATTTATTCATTTGATTGCGTTCTACAAGGTAAAAACATAGATGTCAACACAAGGCTTAGAGCTAAGAGCCATTGTAGACCCTGTTAGGGCACAGCAAAAGGCATTAAATGATCTATTCCTAAATCTAAAACTTAGTAACTATTTTTTTTTTTAATCTATAAACTGAGTACTTACTTAATATTAATATAAAAGTTAATAAGATATTTTAATGTTATTAACTTTTATATTGCTAGTTGAATTGCTATTTTAATAAATTATTACAAACACTTATTCAAGAAGAGATTAAAAAAAAATAAGATTACAAATTAATTTTAATAAACAAATCTGGTTTCATGTGTATTTCAACTTGAGACAATTTACATTTTATAAATTACTTATTGTGTATGTATTAGTCATATAATGCTTAATTAAATAATCTTGTTGAAATAAAACTATACAACTAAATAAATATAACTTAAAGCAGAAAACACTTATTCTATGTCTATTTTATGAATGTATTTATTGCAATTATGTTTTATCATTCAAGTATTCATTATTATAATAACTCTTGGTCAACAGAAATAATTATTAATAAATATGTTGGATTTATTTATATTTCTTATATTTTCTGGTAACTTATTAGAGGTTTTTATCGACATGACATAGGTAATTTTTTTTTTTTGTTGGGAAATCATCAAATAACTTCTCCCGCTCTGGGTGGAGCAGGAGGGCGTGTCATACTTCTACTAACTAAAACCCACCCGTGTTCCTTCAGTAGCTCGTATGCCAGGGGCTGTGGTATCTCTTTCAAACAAACCCGCACCCCTGACAGGCATCGGCCCTTGCGGGCCCCATCATTTTTGTGCTGACATCTCTTTGAGGCGCGCGTGGAACACAACGCGCCGTTGACTTGGGCTTGGTCCTTACCGGACAGCGAGCTACCCATTACTCGCCGTCCGCAAGCCCATGCCTACGGTGGCCGGAAATCGGCCTGGGATTCCCGACGCCCAGGGCGTCTCCGTATCCTGCGGCGGCTAGGGTCGCGAGGGCGCATATGCTGCCTCTCCCTCACGTGCGCCGGCTCCCTCTTCGCGAGCATCACTGCTTCGCTGAAGGAGGTGACGGCTACCCATGCCCTCTCGCTCCGTACCATGGCCTGGACCAGGGCCGGACGCGAGAGATCGCCGCCGCCGATCGCCTCCACGAGGACACGGCGGTGCTCCGCCCAAACAGGGTAGACCGCCACCGTGTGCTCCACCGTGTCCTCAGGGCGATCTTCACAGTGGAAACACCCGGGCGTTTCCTCCCGCCCTATCCGAAACAGGAACCTCCCGAAACAATCGTGTCCGGTGAGGACCTGCGTCAGGCGGAAGGTGAGGACGCCATGCCGCCTCTCAAACCACTCCTCAAAGAGGGGACTTACCGCCGCAATCGTGGCGTGCCCATGACATAGGTACTTGAAGAGTGTTGAATTACCTTACTGCGATCGCCAACCCGCCTGCCAAGCGTGGCGATTATGGCAAAACCCCCCTTTTTGGAGAGGCCTTTGTCCAGCAGTGGACGTCTTTCGGCTGAGATGATGAAGATAATGATGAATTACGATGTTCGTTTGTTCCAGTGGACCAGTTGATACTGACGTGCACAGACTACACATTCCCGGCTTCATCAGCGGTGAGTTTCGTGCTGGCCATGCTTGTGGAGCGAATGCTGCTGCAGCCCGAGATCCAGGAAAAGATCCACGAGGAGCTAGACCGCGTCATTGGCAGAAACCGGCTACCCAATCTTGATGATAGACGAAAGTATGTTGCACTTTGATTTAAGTTTTTTTATTTCAACAATGACCAGGCTTGTGGCTAATTAATAGCAGCGACTAGGGTTGAAAGATCAGGTTAAGCTGCGCTTGCCGCGCTTGATCCGTGGATGGATGACCATCTTGACATACCAAGACCCCTCTGTGCCTCGGAAAGCACGTCAAGCAAGCAGAGTCTGACAACCAGTCTTACTAAGGGGTATTGTTATTACACAGTTACTGAGTTGTGGAGGTTAGATAGGCATTCGCTCCGTGTAAAATTGTGCTACTCAGCTACATCCGGTTAGACTTTAAGGGGCTACACACACAGAAAAAACGTAAGACGAGGACGTATCGCAGACGCGGCGCCCCTTCAATAAATTTTCATACAAAATGTATAGAAGCGTCGCCGCTCAAAATAAACAGAAAAGACAAGGCATGGACGAGACTCAGACACGACGCGTCCACGACTGCGTCACAAAATAAAGAGAGTACAGAAGGCAATCACATGTATGTACTTCGATTTTCATACCTACGCTCGACAGTCGCGCTAGGGTTGTCAACTTTAGCTTATGCACAAAAAACTATCGTGGTAGTGGCACTCGTATTTAGGTCTTTGCCATGATCACAGTTAATCCCAACTCTAATAGTTATGATCGGCGGCGGGCGGCTACGCGGTTGGCCCGGCCGGCTCGCCGAGCAGTTCTATCTTAACTATTTATAATGAGGAAGATGAGCGTATTTTTTAGCTTATAAGTACTACAGTAAATACGTAATAAAAATTGTAAAGATACTACAAGGCCACAAAGTCATTTTCGCTTACCCACAACTAACTAGGTATTCTGTGTTACGTTAAAACTCTCACCTCTCTGGTCAACTCAACAACTGGTAGCTTAAAAAAAGCCAATTCACATTTTAATGTTGAATTTAAACAACCATCCACTGAACAGTTAGGTATAGTAAATTTTTTGTTGTTAAGTTTTTGCATTTCACAGACGCGTGTCTCAGGGGATGGCACTCGCGCTCGCACTGGTCAGAACCGGTCCGAGATATCGTGTCCGTGAGCGGTGTCTATGTGTGCGTTGCTCGAGCGCTCTTTGTAGGTAGATTGCCTTCTGTACTCTCTGTATTTTGTGACTGCGTCCTACCTATTCGAAAACATACAGAATGGGAAACGGCAGAAAGGGGTGCGCGCGAGATTGCTTTGAACAAGTGGCACACACGCTCCCGCGCAGTTTCACTTACATTCGCGTCGAAGTAACAAATTCAAATTCACTTCGTGTAACAAAGTGAACATTTCGAATAAAATGTTTCACAATAATGAATGCTTAGCAACAATAATTACAATGTTACATTAAACATTTAAAAGGAACATACAGAAGCAAGGCTTTTTATTCCTGATGAACAAAAACAAAATCGTATAAATCTACCTTTTGAGCAAAAACTAACTTTGTAGTCCAGCTTAACCACACCTATTGACAAAAAAAATATGTTTTTTGTTACTTCAAATTTTCAAAGAACATAACATTTTTGTGTTAGGTACATTTTATTCAAACATTTATTTATTTATTTATTCACTCCAAACATTTTTACAAATATCCTTACAGGCTAGATCCGATAGATTTCAGTCACATAAAACACAACATTTTTGTTACTTTGGCGTTCAAATTTCCAAAGAACATTTTTGGTTAGGTACTTTGAATGTTAGCAAATTAAACCAAAGCCAGAACATCCTCGTCTTCTGAAGAAGACATGTTTTCGTCTCAAAAGCAAAGCTAAATGTGAGAAATGCATTGTCGTCTGTCACTAGTCTTCGCGTCACGTCCACGCCCTGTCTCTTTCATACACTTTATCCGTGACCCGACGACGAGACGCGGCACAGACGTCTGCGACGCGTCCTCGACTTACGTCTTTTCTGTGTGTCCAGCCCCTAAGCCTAATATCTAAGCCTATCCCAAGCCCCAACATCCTTGGAAAAAGGCTTGGCAGATGATGATGATGATCTGGACATAAGACCAGTCGATCTTAGGTGAAGAGAACTTGAATTGAACTGTCAATATTGTCAACCCCTGGCATAAGGAGGAATGACAGCTCACTTCAAGCTCTCATGGTAACATTTTTACAGAATAATGTGGCAGATGGAGTGTTGAACTTTGTAAGGTGGCTGTTAGCGGCTGCATTAAAACCACTCGATAATTTAAAAACACTGTCGTAAATCGTGATGCAAAACTTCCTTTGATCAGCACCCTAATTGCGTAACTCACCATAAATCATAATCGGTTTCAATTTGACAGTTCAACATTATTCATTGCGTTATTTACGTTGTTGAGCAGACACATTTTTCGAACATTATGAAGCAATGGTTTAACAATCTGTTTCAAAGCGAAACAGATTATGACGAATCGTGAGTTACGCAATTAGGGCGCTGGGCTGGGGCTAAAGGTATCCTAAAACTAAACCAACCTTATGGACTCACACAACCTTATTGGTCTACCTACCACATGCGTACTACAGGATGCTTCTTCGTACACTCGGTTACACATCAAGCTATACCTACATTTCTAGTTTACAATGATCTCGCACTGTACGGAAATCTTATAAAATGCGAAATCAGCTTATAAGTACTGGAAATGTATAGCTTGTTGTGTAGCCGTATGTACTACTCCGTATTTACTGAGTAGGATGATATGATCTGTGTGTAGCTTAGCTTGCAGCATTTCTTTGACATCGATAAATAAGTAAATACTGAAAACAATGGAACGAAAACAATACAACGAGAACAATGCACATTTATCATAAATAAATGGTGTAAGGGCTAAGTACCACCATTTATGTTTGTCTTCTAAGCAGCCAAAATGCACTCAAAAGATTAACAAAAAAATCCAAAACCTGTATTGTTGAATTATTTGATATCAGCAAATTGATAACAAATACCTAACAGTTTTCGCTGTCGAAAAACAGATGGCGCTACGTAAGTCTGTTGGTCAGCTCAGCTGTGATATTTTTGGCAATCACATTAGGTAGGAGTGTCTTTAACTCGTGCCTCGGAGCCACGTAAAGCCGCCTGATCTCCCCCCAGTCGCGTCGGATTGGCGTTGGACACAGAGAGATAAGAAACAGAGCACATGTGTGCGTAAAACGCAGGTGCACACCTGCAGGCTTAGCGTGACGCTTTCTATTCTACGAAGAATAGACAGTGCTTTTTCAATACAAAGTGACATTTCGTTTCTCCATTTTCGACATCGCACCGTAGATATCCTTCTACAATCTGTCATTTCGTCTTTCGTTTCTAACGATCTTTGTCTAGGTCCTTACAATTGTAGACTATTTCAGAAGAATATTTCTTCCCAAACTGTCAAAATCACAGTGACAACAAACTTTCTACTCGACCGCTACAAAGTACCCCCCCGAGTGGGTTCCCGCATTGTCGTTGCGGGGGGGCTCAGTAACCGTGGACTGCCACCCACGGTGAAGCCAAGAGGAACCCAAAGATGGGGCCGCTCGTCAGGGCTTTTGCCTTCAAGCCAATGACGTAGCGGCCAAAAAGTAGGTTGCGGTGAGGTGGGCCGCGATGTCGATTGGGGGGCATCGTTTTTTTTTTTTTTTTTTGGTTGGGAAATCATCAAATGACTTCTCCTTCTGAGTAGAGCAGGAGGGCGTGTCAGACTTTTACTGACTAAAACCCACCCGTGTTCCCTCAGTAGCCCGTATGCCAGGGGCTGTGGTATCTCTTTCGAACAAACCCGCACCCCTAGCAGGCATCGGCCCTTGCGGACCCCACCAGTGGTTGCTGACATCTTTGACGGCGCGCGTGTGGAACACAACGCGTCGTCCCGTCTACCACTTTTCGGCCGCAGGGGATAGGGAGAGCGGCTGACGCTATACCGACACTCCTCTTCCCCTGCGGCCCCACCGCGTCCGCCATCAAACGGTGGCGGCCCCGTCCAGGCCACGGAAGGGAAGAGCGCTGTTCAGAAGCACCGGCACTCCTCCTTTACCGCAGCCTGTAACCCTCAGCCGCGATCTTCTCCTATTGTACAGAGGCTAGCACATCAAGCTACCCCAATCTGTCAAATTTCTTTGATAGTTTTTCAACTTTATAACAAACGAATAAGGTTTATATTCAATTGGGAAAATTTTACAGTTTGGGATAGCTTGACCTGCTGGCGACTGTACATCATTTAGTTAATAATCATGTCTATTCTTCCGTCGACAAATCGGTGCTCGTGCTAAGTATGCTGTTGAAAATATAACATATCCATGTACAGATGTACACTGGCCACCAACAAATTGTGGGGCTATTTATAGGTTGACACAATTTTTGGTGTTAAACTATACTTTTGTTACTTGATACATGCATACTTTCCAATTAGGTACCTACCTATATGCTTAACAGTATTTACGTAGTTTTGCTTTGCAGACCTCCCCAACAACACCTGCGTTTGCGCACACATGCTTATATGGCTAATATCCGTTCAGATTGGCCACCGTGACTGAAAATCGGTTGGGTGCTGTATTTGAGAGTCAATGTGTAACATGACTGGAATCCAAAACCAAAGTAATTAGAATATAATGGACGCTGCACATTGGTTCAGTGGCGTCGACGCCTAATAGATAATTACTAAAAATAATATTGCGATAAGTCGTAACTCGTATCATATCGTATTGCTCGCACACACGCGAAAGTAATCTGTTTTACGGCCTATATTTTTTTAGACGCTTCGTTTTCAACTGCAATTTTAACATCGCTATTATCTTGAAAAAAATGAGGCCATATTATGTCGACTAAGCTGAATATCTGGGGTCAATACCGGAGAATTAACTCAGTTCTTATTGAGATAGGTTCTAATCAATTATTCGACCGTGAGAAATTGTACATAAAGAACAAAAAAAAACCCACCTTGTCACCCGAATTTGCATGAAGTTTTTATTTCCGTTTTTTAAACATTTTTTTTTGTTGATAAAATTGTAACATCTAACTACCTTAACGAGTTGGACTTGGAACCTGTTTCACTGTGTTCGGATCGGCACCTACCATCATAAAATTCAAAATTGGAAATTAGAACGAATTTAATACCCGAATGTGTCATGAATGAAATTAACTATACTCATAGGTTTTAGGTAATTAAATAAAGATAAACAAAACACGTGACTCATCGATGCGAAACCTTTTGTTTCAAAAGTTAAAATCATATTATTTAAAGTCACATAATAATAGGCTCTATTCTAAAACTCAACCAGAATCTGATGAACTATCTGTCACATTAATAATAAATCGTTTCGTTGACACAATTTAACAAAATCGAAACGCACTCGCAAAATCGTAAATGTCGATTGTTGAGAGCGCTGTCAAAAGCGTCTGGTTAACCGAAAAAGACGCGGTTTGTATAAACACATGTTTAATGCTAACAAGACGGTTAGGTACGTAATCAATGGTTATGCTGCTTTTGGTTTGGTTTTTGTGTCGTTATTGTGCCGTGTTTGGAATTATGGGGAGTGCGCAAAATTATATTTTGTCTTGAAAATCATCTAACACATTATCCTCTTCAAAAAACAAGTAATTCAAAGTGTCTTGCATTTTTATTTTGTAACTAAAAGTGCACAAGCATTAACCAACGGTTAAACTGAGTTGACCACGTCGTTTAAGTTAACCATCAGATTACAGTAGGTACCTAATCAATGGTCAGTGCTTGGTGAACAGCAAAATATTGTTAATCAGCCGGTTATATCTTAACTGGCTGTTTTAATTTAACCATGTGTTGGTGAACTAGGGTCTAAACGTAATAACCTGCTACTTCAGTTGCCATACCACATCACAGTTTATACTTTTCAATTTAGCAATTCGTTATATTTTCTAAAAGGTTTACTAACCTGTCCTTTTGGGCTCTACAATAGGCAGACTACAAAATATTATGTTAATTTAAAAACCTAACCAACAAATTGTGCTGAAGTATTTACATCTGGGTAGTTCAAGAATAAATTATAAAGTTGAATATATTAATAAATAAAAGAGGAAACTATCGTATAAATCGAAAATAAATTTGATTTTGTTACACCGTATTTATAACAAAAAAGTATCAACTTTAAAAAAAAAAAACCCCTTTTGACTCAATCAAATTCAATCAAAATATTTTTATTTCATATAAACCTGCATGGGCACTTATGAAACGTCAGAAGCTAGGTGCACGGTTCCAAATTGTTGTTCCCTTGGAGAAGAGCCGGCAAGAAACTCCACGGTTACTCTTTTAAAAATATTTTCAAATTACAGAGATAAAATGTATGGGAGGACAGCGCAGGCCTGTCAATAAGTACCAGGTACTTAGACGAATACAGAATATAAAATCGTCTACAAATCTACAGTCAGTAAGGCCTACAACGTTCTCTCATTCACAATATGTAAAATAATCTATTTAAATAAAATGAACCTAAATAAAATTGATGTAGGTAGGTATAATGTCAATTAATGACGAGAATATGTCAGCATTGTAAAACTGAAAAGAATAAAAAAGAACATTGTATTTGAGAGCAGTTAATAGACTTTCACATAGTTATGCTGTTAATGAGGTACCAGGGAAGCCACATGTGCAAAAGGAATTAATGCCAAACTTCCCTGTCTTCAACGTAGTCTTTTATATGCTTTTTTGATAAGGACACGTTTGATGTGTGTTTTAAACTTTCCATCGCTAAGTTCTGTTACTGACTTTGGCAACTTGTTATAGAAGCTGATACTGTTTATTAGAAATGATTTGCTAGTTTTAGTCAATCTAAATTTTTGAATCACAATTTCATCTTTACTACGTGTATTCAGATTAAACAGATTACTATTTGTTTACCTTTATTTAACTACCTAAACCTATGGAGTATATAGGTTATCCGAAGCTGGGTGTAGCAGGCCACTATACCACAGACTATACTGCATACAGTATAGTATATACAGTATAGTCTGTGGTACAAAACCATCGTTTTGTACCTTTTTAGGGTTCCGTACCTCTAAAGGAAAAAAACGGAACCCTTATAAGATCACTTTGTTGTCCGTCCGTCCGTCCGTCCGTCTGTCAAGACCGTTTTTCTCAGGAACGCGTGGAGGTATCAAACTGAAATTTCTATAAGATACTTAGTTCTACGGTCTCTGGAAGCTGTAGAAAAATCAACCTTCTAAGTCAACGCAATCAAAAGATACAGCCATTTAGGCTGCAAAATTCCGCAAATTTTCGAAACTCGCACGGGAATCAAAACCTACAGGGTACTTCCCGTGAACTTAGAATCTTGAAATTTTGTACGAAGTCACGTCTTATAGTACAGATATAGGAAAAATTACGAAAACCGTAAATTTTTAGTTTCGTCATATAAAAAAAAATATTTTTGACAATTTTGAACTTTTACTTATATACCCACAGGTTTGTACGGAACCCTCGGTGCGCGAGTCCAACTCGCACTTGACCGGTTTTTTTTAAATATGAAACCGAATCGTGAACTCATCATAAAAAAAACGAAACAAAAGCGAGCTTGCGCGGACGCTGAACCCCACTCGCATAAAAATATCGCGGCAGAAATTTTTCTCGCGCTGGATCAACAACGCATTGCCAAACAACGAGTGTTTAAAATCGAATTGTGTATTTTTTTTACGCTGGGATGCATTCTATTGGATTCTAAACGCTCGATTCAACATCGATAGTTGAAAATCTAGTGCGCTTTAAGATCCCGCTGCGCTATTTTTACACAAAATACAGAGAGTACAGAAGGCAATCTACATACAAAGTGCGCTCGAGCAACGCACACATAAACACCGCTCACGTACACGATATCTCGGACCGGTTGGGACCAGTGCGAGCGCGAGTGCCATCCCCTGAGACACGCGTCTGTGAAATGCAAAAATGGAGCAACAAAAAAAGTTACTATAACTGTTCAGTGGACGGTAGTTTAAATTCAACATTAAACTGTGAATTGGCTTTTTTAAGCTACCAGTTGTTGACTTGACCAGAGAGGTGAGAGTTTTAACGTAACACGGAATACCTAGTTAGTTGTGGGTAAGCGAAAATGACTTTGTTGCCTTGTAGTATTTTTACAATTTATATTAGGTAGGTATTTATTGTAGTACTTATAAGCTAAAAAATACGCTCATCTTCCTCATCATAAATAGTTAAGATAGAACTGCACCCTAATTGCGTAACTCACGATTGATCATAATTGGTTTCGTCTTCACAGTTAAACAATATTCATTGCGTTATTTATGTTGTCGAACAGACACATTTTTCGAACATATGAAGCAATGGTTTAACAATCCGTTTCAAAACGAAACAGATTATGATGAATCATGAGTTACGCAATTAGGGTGCTGCTCGGCGAGCCGGCCGGGCCATCCGCGTAGCCACCCGCCGCCTATCATAACTATTAGAGTTGAGATTAACTGTGATCATGGTAAAGACCTAAATACGAGTGCCATTACCACGATAGTTTTTTGTGCATAAGCCAAAGTTGACAACCCTAGCGCGACTGCCGAGCGTAGGTATGAAAATCGAAGTACATACATTGGACATGGGCATGTCCAGTCTAACAGTAGGAGATAGGCATCTCCTACTGTTAGATTGTATACCGCGTAACCGTTACCTACCTACATTTTAGATTGCTTGTTTTTTGTTCTTTTTGGGATTTAATCGCGATGGCACAGTTATATGGTTTGCTTAGTTCTATAAATGTTTGCTGACAAGACAAGCGGCAAAGAAATGACTGACCAAGAACCAAGACATTAGCTACCTACGTACTGTAGAAAACTTACTGTGAAATCGTGAAATCTTAGGTGAAGTGAGCTTGAAGTGAGACTTTTACAGAATAGGCCGGTCACTGGCAGTTTCTTGACCTCAAAAACAGAACGCAATGTGAAACTTGTAATTAAAGTTTTTATTTATTACCCAATAGCTTTTGACAGCGGCTCCGCCCGCGTGGAGATCGAATATTATCCCACGGGAACGTAGGTACTTACCATCGGGATAAAAGTATCCTATGTGTTATTCCAGATTACAAACTATCTGTGTGCCAAATTTCATCCCAATCCGTTCGTCCGTTTTTGCGTGATTTAGTAACAAACATCTAAGCATATAAACTGTCACATTTTATGATATTATATTTATATAATATATTTAATATAATATAATAATATATATTATATAGTAGGATAGTAGTATCTCATATCTAAAATCTCGTAGTTTTCACAGTGTATTAAACGAAATGTCAAGATTTGCATTAAACTACTACCTACTAGTATATCTTTCATTATCTGATCCCGTAAACAACTTGGTGAATGTAAAATTATGCAAACGACCAACTTAATTAGTTTTCAGATTTTCATTATGCTAATTAACAAGGCAAAGGTAGGTCACATAATTTTAAGGTAAATGATAAATGATTTTATTTCTGTAAGTAGGTTTGTACAAACACTTTTACACGTCAATCATATTTTTTTAAACTAGATGAGGTCGGCGTTTCCTATCTGACTACTCTGAGAAGAAAGGCCGAAACAAACTCAGAGGTCACAGTCTCTTTTAAAGTCCAGACATAATCTTGGTCAGATCATGTGAAGTCCGTGTGGATTGGTGTCTGAAATGGTATTTTGAGGAAAGAACCACACAGATTGAAACTTATCCTGTATATTCGAAAAATTTATCTGCTGAACAACGTAGGTACCAGCTAATTGCAATGAAGGTTGTTGATCTGTCAAAATGAAACCCATTGCTACTGTTATGTTACGCAATCACACCTTTGGTGCACTGTTTGTAACTAAACTCAGTTAAGTAGGTACCCATGTTACAAATATTTTTTTACAAAAGAAAATCTGTAGGAATCGTTTCTAGCATTTTCGGTTTCATAATACCTACCTACCTAAGATAGGTACCTAAGTAATAAGAAAAAGATGTTGCGTGAGTTTTTTTTTTTTTTTTTGGGTGGGAAATCATCAAAAAACTTCTCCCGCTCTGGGTGGAGCAGGAGGGCGTGTCAGACTTTTAATGACTAAAACCCACCCGTGTTCCTTCAGTAGCCCGTATGCCAGGGGCTGTGGTGTCTCTTTCGAACAAACCCGCACCCCTGGCAGGCATCGGCCCTTGCGGGCCCCATCATTTTTTGTGCTGACATCTCTTTGAGGCACGCGTGGAACACAACGCGCCGTCGACTTGGGCTTGGGTCTGATATGAAAATATCGAATGAGGCCAGAACTTGTGGTCTGGTAGGTACCGGGCCAACAATATAGATTATCGAAAATCTAAAGTACCTAAACACACCCACCTAGCTACTGCTCGTAATCCAATCCAGCTTTCAATTCTAACCTATCTCAACATTGAACCTTCCGCTAATAGGGTATTTTCCGATTTCATAAAAAAACTATTTTAATTTGAAGATTGGGACGATATATTTAGCAGAAAAATAAAAATAGATTTATTAATACACATTTTCTCAATTAAAAACTATTAAAATCTAATTCATTTTTCATTGTTTTGAATTTACCGCCAAAACGCTCCTTACGATAACTTTTTATCACGTGACATGTGACGTCAGCTTTGTTTATACGGCACCGGTACATACTTCATTTGGCGCCGTTTTAGAAGTAGGTATTTGTGCACAGAGGCACCGCACACCAGTAATATCACTTTATATCCATTAAAAATCTTGTTAATTATAAACTCGACATTCACTTATTTACTTACTAACTACTTTAGTTTACACAAAGTTGACGTCACGTGATCAAAAGTCATAGTAACGAGCGTTTTGGCGGTAAATTCAAAACAACGAAAAAATAAATTTGGTTTAAATCGTTTTTATTTGAGAAAATGAATGGAAATCAATTTATTTTTAAAATAACTCGTTCCAATCTTCAAATTAGAATAGTTTATGAAAAATTGGAAAAAGTAGGTCCAACCTCCATTTATCTTACCATTTATGACCAATCGACACTTTATTTTGTCAAAACTACGCTGCACCTAGCTGCACCGGCATAAAGTAGTTGGTTCCATCCAAGGTATTAGATGAAAATCTAAATAAACACCAGAAGACGTAGGTACTGTGAATGCACCACCTTTTAGTACCACTTACAAATTAATAAGTGTTTTGATTTGATTACTTACTTATTTGAATAGTTAAAACCAAAATTGAAAATCACCTTAAAGATGTTTTTTCATTTGACAATTGGGGTAAATTTGATAACCTCAATTTTCGTCGATGATTTTCGTTACCTACAACATCAGCATTCTTAATGGTTTAATTAGACAATCGAGGATTCTGTCATGTTGTAGGAACCTTCCGTACCGGTTCTTTAGATAACAGACAATCGCTATTTCTAGATTCTTGACATGCTATATTTTCGTACCTAATCGAAAAAGGAGGTTAATACTTACCTACCTTTCAAATCTCGTATAAGAATTTGTTCCCAATAGATAACCGTGTACCGATTTGTACGTAATTACTTTCCTAAGTACAGTTCTGCTGCCGACTTTGGAGCCGATAAATTGGGCTATTAACGGCCATACAGTTTGCCCATTACGTTTCAATATCAGCTAACGCGTTGCACCACAAAACAGTTATTTACTGGCTCGAACTGTTCGAGCCATCCATCATCAACTATTGCAAAGAAATCGGAATAGCGTTTTGTATGAGTACCTACCTTGTTACCGCAGCAACTACCGACAATACGAATGATATGTTTATAACTTCTGAATGAAGGGCTCAATATGGCTAAGCAAAAACGGTCGCACCGTCAACCGCAGCCGTTGGTCTCGGCTGCCATACGCAGTGCCAGTCATTGCGTTGTGAAGGTCAGATAGACAGTCGAGTCGATCCATGATCAGTACTGGAAGGTACTCAGCAGCATCCGGTTAGACCGCAAGCCGACCCTAACATACTTAGTTGGGAAAAGACTAGGCAGATATAGAGACGCAGTAAAAATTATGTCTGTGTAGGTATATATTATATGTCAACATGTATCGTAATCAGTCACGCAATGCAAATAACATGTGGTTTGAATGATGCGTATATGTAGGAAGGAATTCGATACCTACCTAGAGAATAATAGCGTTAATTTTGTCATCAGCATGCATTATATGGAGGCGTGTATCCGCGAGGCGATGAGGTTCGACACCACGGTTCCGCTCTCAGTACCACACAGAGCCATGAAGACGACCACGTTAGCAGGCTATGATGTGCCAGAGGTAAGATTATTATTCTTACTATTATAAGTATTATAACCATCTACTTTCTCCCCCCCGAGTGGGTTCCCGCATTGTCGTTGCGGGGGGCTCAGTAACCGTGGACTGCCACCCACGGTGAAACCAAGAGGAACCCAAAGGTGGGGCCGCTCGTCAGGGCTTTTGCCTTCAAGCCAATGACGTAGCGTCCTAAAAGTAGGTTGCTGTGAGCTGCACCGCAACTGAGGTGGGCCGCGATGTCGAATGGGAGGCATCTGAGGGTTACGGGCTGCGGCAGAGGAGGAGTGCCGGTGCTTCTGAGCAGCGCTCTTCCCTTTCGTGGCCTGGACGGGGCCGCCACCGTTTGATGGCGGACGCGGTGGGGCCGCAGGGGAAGAGGAGTGTCGGTATAGCGTTGGCCGCTCTCCCTATCCCCTGCGGCCGAAAAGTGGTAGACGGGACGGCGCGTTGTTGTTCCACACGCGCGCCATCAGAGATGTCAGCAACCACTGGTGGGGTCCGCAAGGGCCGATGCCTGCCAGGGAAGCGGGTTGTTCGAAAGAGTTACCGCCGCCCCTGGCACACGGGCAACTGAGGGAACACGGGTGGGGTTTAGTCAGTAAAAGTCTGACACGCCCTCCTACATAATCAAAAAACAAACATATAAGTACTTTTGTATCCATGTCAATATTTGGGAAAGACTGCTAACGCTAAAGGTACCTAAAAGAACATTACTTTAAAGTAAAAGCTGCTACCATATGCGGCGGGGACATAGATCCTATGAAGACGATGAAGCGGGCTTTCTGTGATGAAGAATAATAGTTAGATACCTACGCTGTTTGAGAAATTACCTCCACGTTAGATTTAAAATAAAGATTTTTAATTCGTGTTCAATTTTTTCAGGGCACAATGATCAGTGCCAATCTGGTGCTGCTGCATATGGACAAGGAGATATGGGGTGATCCTGAAAACTTCCGCCCCGAACGTTTCCTCAGGAACGGCGAGTTGGACGTCTCCCTTGATAAATCATTGCCGTTTGGCGCAGGTATGACCTCTTTCATCCCGAATTCTAGCCTTGGTTAACGGATTGTTTTAGTGGGCCTTCTCCATAAATAGCGAACGGTCCTCATGCGGTTTTGGTTAATCTAGCTACCTAAAAGTGTTGCTGGCAAAGTGTAAGATGTTGCCTGTGTTGTTTCAATAGCGTCTAAGATGATGCTGCAGCATGTCATTATGGCTTAGGCTTAAATTCCTGGATGTGTTGCTATTTGCAACTAAATAAATTTCTTTGTGGTCTTGTGAATCACAGACCACCATTGAAATATCGGTAAAGGAATGGAAATTCTTTGTAGGTCTAATCAAAATTATGATTTCTTTGTCTGAAATAGGTAAAGTAGTTAGGTACATTTAGCCTAAATTTTTCTGTTATTATTAAAATAAACGACACGTTCAAGACTCAGTTTTCCATTGAGGAAAACTGAGTCTTGAACGTGTCGTTTATTTTCGTCGCCTGCAACATAGTTAGGCAAGTAGCACGTATTGCAAGTAGGTACATTCAAAGCATATAAATTAGGTGGGTACATAAGAAATATAGTTTCCACTAGGTAATACGCTACTTTATAAGCCTGTCACAGTTACTTTGTGCAATACTTGCAAACTGGTTGAAAAATTGCTACAATTATGGCTTAGCAACGCCAATGTAGTACTTATCTACTTACGATGCTGTGAATACTATATTTTACTAGACAAAGATAATACTTACAAGGCCTTGTCCATAGGTCGCGTCGGTCGATACGGTCTAGTCCAAAAGTATTTGATGAAATTGTAAACCAATGGATCACAAAACGTGATAAACCTGTGGATGATAATTTGTAGTGCCATGCGGTTTCAGTATTTGAAGCAAGTATTCTAATTTGAAATCGAACCCGAAATTCTAATTTTAAATCACCGTAAACATTAATTCTATATTTTTACAATTGAGGTTAATTAACTATAACCTCAATTTTCGTCGATGATTTTTCGATTACCAAATTAATAACGTTATGCGAACAATAATTGTTGGATAAAGTGGTGAGATACAAAGTTGCCCTTTCTAAATTAGGAATGCGTTTACTAATTTCCTATAGTGGGTGATTGCGAAGGAATTCAACGCGGTCTGGGTTTGTTTATACTTTTATCAGATTTTTTTTGGACGTAAATCAGCTAGGTTCTTGGACTTCTTGGTAGGTACAAATAAAAAAAGCAGAACTGTTTTTCATGCTGATTGTTTTTAATCTAACCAAAATGAGTAGAAAAGAAATAGGTCACAATCACAATAGTGCTTATAGATAATATATTATTAATACCCATAATCCAACTATAAGTACCTAATCTAATTAGGTATAAGTACCTAATCCTTTTTTTTAATGATTGTTTTAGTTTCGACACTTTTCTAATATTTCATCATGTATGTGTAACTAATTATGTGCATATCTACTTACTGAAATAATCGGTTTTGCTAAATGCCCAATACAAAGAAAACCCTTAATTTCGGAAGTCGGTGTTGAAGTCACTTCTCTAGTAGTTTTTTCGTTGGAGTTTTTGGCGGGATCGCGTTGGAATTGGAACATGTCGCATGAATTTTCATTATCATTACATTTTGTGAAATAGCGAATTAAATTGTATAATTTTGGTAGTGAATTATCCAATTTAGTTACGTGTGAGTGCACAAGTGTAGTGACGGTGAAAATAAGTGACTAACGTGGACTTTTCGTGTTCCCCCAAAAACTCCTAATAGGTTATTGTAAAGTTACTACCGCTTTACAATAACTTTGTTATGACTAGAATACTTCATAATAAAGATTTGGCTAAAAGGTCTCTGAAACCAGGCCATAAAACTAATAAAAAAAAAATAGTTTTTTCGTCGGTTGTTTTTTTTTTAGTTTTTTTATTTCTCACACTAAAGCGGTGGTGGTAGCATTTTTGCCCGCCATTGTATTATTATACCTTTGCCCACGAGTATCCATAAACAGCTTTTTTTACTTTGGTCACAGGAAGAAGACTTTGTGCTGGTGAAACCTATGCTCGGCAGACAATGTTCCAGGTGTTTTCCGCATTCATGCAGACGTTCAAAGTATCCACTGCTGATGGAAAACCCCTGCTCAAACCTTCCCGAAGGATTCAGGGCATCATCACGACGATCCCAGAGTTCTGGGTGAAAGTTAACGTCAGAACATGAATGGAAATTGTACTGCAAGAATTGTACTGCAAAATTGAGAATTGTTATTAAATTATGTAGCGTTTGGATTTTTTTTAAAGTAAAAAAATATATCAGTAATTACTACAGCAGGTAACCAAAATTCGGGTAGCTTCTTAAGGTAGGTAAGTACAGACATTATATTATGCTTAAACTGAATTTATTTTGTCAATTTAACATGACATTGATGTGTACTTAGAGTCGTTAACCTTGACAAAGGTTATCAAAACTCTGTCAAATAATTTTTTCAACCAGTTTTTGTGGGTTAAGTCACAATTTAATACATTACTAAGATATACGACACCATTTTTATGTACCTAGATGTACATATTATTATTATTATATGACAAGGCAATGCTAATGTGTAGATTTTTTAAAGCAGATTTGTAAATCAGCTAAGTTACCTACTATAATCTTAATGGATATCTAGATATGTATCTATCTTCTATTTCAGGAAATACTTATAAAATGAGATAAAACTACCCCAAATAAATAACAAGGCAATGCTAATGTGTAGCTTTTTTAAAGCAGTTTTGTAAATCAGTTAAGTTACTATAATCTTTATGGATATCTAGATAAGTATCTTCCATTTCAAGACAAGTCAAAATTAGATAACACTGCTTTAATTACGTATATAAATTACACCAAGTTAAAGTGTCTCGACATCTCGATGGCCTTTTATTGAAATGGACCCACTTTTTGAATTTATATTCTTCACTCTCATGTCTTGGATCATAATTCATAATATTCAAAATCTAAGTATACATACCTAGCTTATGTAATATTATATATAATGTAAGTAATATTAAAATAAAATATGTAGCCTAAATAAAATACCTTTACATAAATTGTTTTCTTTATTTACTTATATCATGTTTCGGTTTCAGAAAGTAGAGACCGTTTTCCAAAAAAAAAAATCGCACCGCAATTCCGATTTAAATCTACCTAAGTATACCTAGTTAAATTGTATTTGAGAAGACGAATACCTACCAGAATATTCAGAATGCTTGAGTATATTATCACCAGCTAAAATGTTCCATAGCATTTTGCAACAATGTACTTCTACTTACCAGTTTCTGCGTTTAACTCGTGTAGGTATCTAGGTATGTGCCAGCAAATATTTAAACGGCTTCATATTCTAGACTCTATATATTATGTATATTTTCTTACATGCGTTGGGTCATGGTCACAAAGATCAGCACGTGACACATAAACCTAACAATAGATAAAGCAGTCAATGTTTTTCTTTGTTTATGTTCATTATAAGTATGTAAAACGTAGGTATGTACTTATGTTATTTTAGCCGTGTGCTTATTAAATAGATATTTTGTAAATTTTCCTCGTGTTGTCTTGCCTCACTGCAGTACAAATGCTTCCCTTTCTTGTTTCCACACGTATTATAGCCAAGGTAGGTAGGTACCTGCATACGGGTACATAACAAGCTATGCATTTCCAGTTTAAGCTGATCTGGAATTTATCTGAATCTATGAACTGAAAAAAAAATTGACATTAAAAAGTGTTTATTCAGAGAAAACAGTTTTTATCCGAATTCCAAAAAAGGAGGTGGTTATTATGTTCCACTGTATGTATTTTTTTATGTATGTTCATCGATTTCTCCCCCATTTGACGGCACGGTTGGCGCAGTGGTTAAGCGATTGACTGCTGCGCTGCGTGTCGCGGGTTCGATTCCCGCACGGAACAAATATTTGTATGACCTACCAGTAGTTGTTCCGGGTCTGGCCGTTTGTGTATGTGAGTTTAAATGTTTGTAAGCGCACCCACAATACAGGAGAAATTCCTAGTGTGGGGCAACGTTTTTAAAAAATAAAATAAAAAATAAAATAAAATAAATAAATTTGTAGACCGATTCTCAAAATTCTTTTTTTATTTGAAAGAGTATACTCCTGAGGTGGTTCCATTGGCACCAAGTCAGGATCTGATGGTGGAATCCCAGGGAAATCGAGGGCAACTCTCAAATTTTGTAGGTATTAACAATGTTCTTCATATATTTTCTAAAGCTATTGAGACATTTGCGTATGGTCATCATCATCTCGTGACGCTGAGCTGATGAAGGAAGGTACAACTCTTTAACGGTTAGGATTTAGGTGGAGGTTCGGGCATAACTCCGTCATAAGACCGATTTGCATTCTTCTTTTTTTGTTCGAGTTTATTTCGAAATGGTCCCATTTAAATTTCATATATTATTATGTAGATCGGATGATGCGTTTCGGAGACAGACAACGGAACTCTTCGAAAAATGACAACAAATAAACCGAGATTGGTGCTATAGCATAAATATGCATTGTTTTGACCCCAAGGATGATGAAATTTGGAATTGGTGTGGGGTAGGTTCTTCTTCGTCGTCACACTCTTTGCAGAGTGGTCGTGGTCGTCATATCAGGGGTGGTGGCAAGCTTCACAATCCGTGGCCATTCCTCCCGTACTTTGGCTTTGCTTGAGCATTCGTGGAGTGGACCATTGAGTGCAGTTTTGACATGGTCGGTCCAACGCATTGGAGAGCTGCCACGTGCTCTTGTACCTTCAACCTTTCCTTGTACTACAAGTCGCTCCACAGATGTGTCTTCTTGACGTGCGATATGTCCAAAGAAAGTTAGAATACGACATTGGAGTGGGGTAGGTACTATTTAACTAAAAATTTAAAAATAAAAACTTAAAAAAAAAAACCGACTTCCAAAAAACACTAGAAAGTTCCAATACCAGTATGGGCTATTATCTCGCTTAAGGGGACACTTTGCGCGGGCTCGAACTCACTGGTGGGCCTGGCTAAAAATCACGCTGTCTCACCAGGCTTCGTATCCGACAGAGATAGTATCAGTGGTGAGCAGTTAGACGTTCGCACAACGTTATTGAGTGAGATGCAGGAGCATTTTTGGAAAAAAAATCGCGAAAAAATTAAGAAAAGGCCTTCAGAAGATCGGGTTTTATGAAAAAACCACTGCATAAATCAATGACCAATAAAGTTTATTGAATTTATTGTTAATTGAAATTTGTCGGTACCGTCTTGGTTTTCGAGATTTTACACTCCTTTTATTACTTAAACACGCTCAAAGTTAGGTTAAATTAGCAAGAAAAACTAAGCTTTGTTGGCTCATAACTTTTTAATGGCTTTTTATTTTAGTATTCTGTTTCCGTACAGAATACTAAAATAAAGAGACAAAACCATACCATGTTTAATTTTTGATGTACATAGTCAAACAGTGGAGTAAAACCCTCCCGAAGTTTGTATGGAAAAAATGTGGACAAGTGTCACCTTAACAAACTTATGTAGTTACAACAGATATAACATTAGGTGTAAACAAAATTGACTTGTACCCACTAACGTAGGTCTATAGAATGTTCAACGGCCAAGTCACACAACATTAACTATAATAATAAAGAAATCGCAGTAAGGAACCTTAGACTTGGCACGACTTTGTCTAGATTTCATTACTTTTTAGAGATAAACAAGCAGCTCCATCGAGACTTGGCTAGTTTTTACAGAATGTTTTTGGTGGGTTACAAGTTTTCTGTTTGATTTAGCTCTAAAATACCTACCTTTTAAGTTCAGAATCAGCCTGTAACTCTCCCACTGCTGGGACACAGGAGGCCTGTGTGCCAGTATGAGGCGCTGTGAGAGGGAGTGAGCCGTAATCTACCACGCGGGCCCAGTGCGGGTTGATAGATGTCACATATCTTCGAATTTTTGGTTCTAGGACAAGCCAGTTTCTTCAGCATGTTTTCCTTCACCGTTTTAAGAGCAGATGGTGATAATAGTACATTATGGTACAAGTGTGTAACGTTGGTGATTATCGCTGAGGCGCCATTGAGACCCGAGCCGTCAGGCGAGGGTCTTAAGAGAGCCGAGGACGATAATCATCAATACACACGTGTATCATACGACGTTTTTCAACACACTTGCGAAGAAAATAATACTAAATCATCATCATCATCATCATCCATCATCATCCATCATCATCATCCATCATCATCCATCGTCATCCATCGTCATCCATCATCATCCATCATCATCCATCATCATCATCCATCATCATCCATCGTCATCCATCATCATCCATCGTCATCCATCATCATTCATCATCACCCATCATCATTCATCATCACCCATCATCATCATCATCCATCATCATCATCCATCATCATCATCCATCGTCATCCATCATCATCTATCATCATCCATCATCACTCATCATCACCCATCATCATCCAGCATCATCCATCATCATCATCCATCATCATCCATCGTCATCCATCATCATCCATCGTCATCCATCGTCATCCATCATCATCTATCATCATTCATCATCACTCATCATCACCCATCATCATCCAGCATCGTCCATCATCATAATTCATCATCATCCATCGTCATCCATCATCATCATCCATCATCATCCAGCATCATCCATCATCATCCATCATCACCCAGCATCATCCATCATCATCATCATCATCGTTTTTAAGAACAAAGCAACTCAAACAAAAAACAACCTATAACTCACTAAGAACAAAGCAACTCAACCAATTCTATAACTCACTAGTGAATAATAGTAATGAAAAAGTCACAGTTTGATAATAGGTGTCATTATGTGCCTAACTGTAGTGAAATTAGAGCCATTTTATGAGCAAGTGTGTTGAAAAATAATTTACACAAAGTAAAGCGCTTGTCTGGGATCGAACCTACGACTTTGAATAAAAAATTAAGAATTTTGAATAACTTTTTATGCCCTGTAGCAGAAGTAATGGAATAATTTTTTTTTCTTTATTTCGTCATTGATCTGCACGTGAAGTTAATTGATCAGATATTTTTGTAATTTTTCGTGGAACTTAGATATTTTTACGAATTTCCAAACACTAACAGTCGTTTAGTTGATGTACAGACGCCAGCACATCAAGCTACTCCAATCTGTCAATTTTTTTTGATAGATTTTCAACTTTATACCGTAAGCATAAGGTTCATGTTCAATTGGGAAAATTTGACAGTTTGGGGTAGGTTGACCTGCTGGCGTCTGTACTTGTCGCAGTGTCATTAAAGGTTTTGAACATGGTTGGATGATGACAAAACATTTTTTGTTTTTAGTTTTCGATATTCATACCTAAGACGTGGGTTAAGTATAGCTAGTTTTTTTTTTTGATTCTCTATATTATGCGACAGGTGGTGGTGGTAGTGTCAGGTGTGACTGCCTCGTTGTTCCAGTGGTCGCAAGCGCTACTGCTGAAGTCCTGAGCTCAATTCCCAGGTCAGGCAGTAGGAGTTATTGGGTTTTTTCATCAGGAATATCTCATAACAGTCCGGGGTCTATATTTGTACCCGGGATGTAAGGATCTACCTACTGTACGAAGTCCGGGGAGAACAGGTGTTGTGTATTACCTATGTGTATCATTATGAGCCGAGCCAGCCATCTTATTTATTCGAAGGTTTACGAGCTTCTTACTGCGCAGAATCTCTCGTAAATCGTTTAATCTTCATTTACTGATGTTCCAACAGTAAATACAAGTAGGTACCTACTGAAATGAATTATGTATCAAGTAATTATTTAACGAATTAACTTATCTACATATTCACGTTACACGGAACACACTGGCTTAGGTATACCTATACATATATCTACTTTGAAAGTAAGCCAAGTCGGAAATGAACTCAACAGACCAAGGAGCGCGCTTTGAGTAATGTACCTACCTACCTAATGAACAAATTGTTATTTTTCCATTTCTAAGCAAACTGTTGTGTTAATAAGATTTTCAACACACTTGCTCATAAAATGGCTCTAATTTCACCGCAATTAGGGACATAATGACACCTATTATCAAACTGTGACTTTTTCATTACTATTATTCACTAGTGAGTTATAGCTTTTTTTTTTATTGGTTGAGATGCTTTGTTCTTAAAAAGTTTCAATACAAAAAAGGTCGTACTCAATAGTACAAATAAATTAATATACCTATTGCTTGCTCATTTCATGCAACTTCGTAATTAAATAGATAATTTCAACTTGTACGGTTTTAATAAATAAAACTTTCACTCAAATATAACTTTTGTTTTTTTCTGTAATATAGAATACTTTGAATTCCCCATTTTGTACGTGGCTAAAGCCCTATCCGCGAAAAGCAAAAAAAAAAAGAAACGTCATTCTTTTAGGCCACGTTCCGAGTTACAATAATATCGATTTGACCGCGCTCACACACGACGTCCCGCGAATCGTCATAGATGACGTCATGACATGCGCCATTTTGTCAAAAATGACAGTTGTGCTGTTTTGTTTTAAGTCACGTCGAATCTTTAGTTAATTTAGATTTATTTGAAATAGTGCTACTATCTAAGAAGAAAAAATGTGGGGTGTATACAAGTTTAATATGGTGAATATATGTTTTAACGTTGAGTGAACACTTTTATCGCGATCACAAGTGTTCCGTATTGATGACAAAAATGACGGTTCTTAGCTGTCAGAATCGTGATATCTAACTCGGAACGCAAAATATCGAAGTGAGCACTCACAGCGTTATTTTTCTAATTCGGAATGCGGCCTTAGTATAAGGCCGATCGCCATTTTTAGATGCGCGCGGATTGGAAAACTGATTACTTTTTCCCGCCATTGGCACAAAAAAACTCAACTCGTTTTCATTGTTGAAATTATAGTTATTTATTCATTAAAATGACTACAAGTACTAGTTATGAAGAAAATTATGTATGTTGTAACACCGCCCGATATAAGATGTGAAGCCCATAACGTTATGGAAATTTTACTACCTAAAAACTCCAAGGACAAAATGATTTTTTAGTATTATTTTCTTCACAAGTGTGTTGAAGAACGTCGTATGATACACGTGTCTATTGATGATTACCGTCCTCGGCTCTCTTAAGACCCTCGCCTGACGGCTCGGGTCTCAATAGCGCCTCAGCGGTATTCACCAACCATATACACTTGTACCATAATGTACTATTATGGATATTATTATAATTTAATTATGGAGAAAGTGGCAATTAAGAACATTCAAGTCTCCTTCATTCACTTACTATTTATTGTTAGTCAATTGATGTAAATCATAGGATAGGACCGCTACCTGCCAATTTCTACATGGATATGATACCTACCTATCTACTGTAAAATATATGAAGTTCCTAAGTAGGTAGGTAGGTACCTACAATCTGTCATTGCTCACACCCATAGGTATGTGATCACGGAAGTAGTAACAGCTCATAGAAAAAAGGCGACAGGGTTTACTTCACATCATTTGCTTGTCCGGGGTATACGAGGGGCAATTCTACTAATTTTAAGAATGTTCACAGTCTGATCTCAGTGTCAATCTGTCAAAAATACCTTGATTTTTCATACATTTTTGACATTTGCTTGTCGCTGAGATGACACTGCGACTAGATTTTGAACGGTTCTAATTACGAGAATTGGCCTTAAGGTCTTTTAAAAATCAAGCCATGAGCGGACAGCACAGGGACTGAAGTTTGCGTGTAAAGTTGTCGTATAATAGGTCATAAAATTAATACCTAGAGGCCTACACCTACTTAGCGCCTAGCTGCAAATGAAGTGCAGCGTTGTCAATTTGATCACGCTAAGCGCACTATTTGCACGACAAATGGCGAGCTAAATCAATATTGACGGCAAAATTATAGAGTCGTTACACGAGTCGAACAAAACCGTAGACAAAGAAATGAGTTTGACGCAGAATGTCAGAATGTGCACTTCGCAAAATACCTAAGGTGATTAGAGTCCTCATATTTTATTTTATTTATTCTACGTAACATAAACCAGAAAATAAATCTTAGATATTCGTCGTTTTGACAGTTGGTAGACTTTTCTTAACGATACCCTAAAAGTCAAAAGAAGATAATATGATAAGGTCCTCAAAAAGGTGGGATGCATAAGTGTGCAGTAGACACTTGCTTCTGCATTCTATTTGATCATCGTTCACTTGTTGCCTGTTCCAATCCATACTTCTCTATTAGTCGTAATCTCGGTACGGTAGTCACTCCTTTTCTAGCCATACCATCTTTCACACATTCGACATTTCAGCTGTATTTTTTTTTCTCAGGTAGGTAATTTGCGGTAGGTACCCTAACTACCCACCTGCTACCTACAAAAACAAACTGTGATATGAAGGCTCTTTGATTAGGAAAATTTTATTAATATTGAGTAGGTAGTTACCTACAATTATAGGCACTCATCGTATATGATACAATGTATAATTAGATATCTAGATCTAATTGATAGACTAATCGTTTGGCAACCGGATTAATGAATTGGTAACTAGGAGGTAGTTATTGTTCAGGAATCTAAACAATTCTTAAGTTCTTTACAGAAAAAAAAAAAAACATAAATAGGTTGGTACACACGGCTACACATCAAGCTGATCATTTCCAGTATAAGCTGATCTGACACTGTATAGGATTTCCGTACAGTGCGAGATCAGCGGAAACTGGAAAAGTATAGCTTGATGTGTAGCCGTGCGTACCTGAGGCAGGGAGGGATGTTGATGTGTAGATATATAATGGATGTGGACCCATTCACGAACCGACAGCGGACAACGAAGCTGGACCCTCGATCGACACGTGCGCCTGTTATTATTTAGCCACGAGCCCCTCTACAATAAGTTAAAAACCTAACATCTTTTATGTAACTGCCTACAGGGTTATTTAAAATAGGGTAGCTAAACTCCGCAAACGCAATGGGTATCAATATGTTTCTAAATACGATAAAATTAAAATAGGAACTTAGGTACTTAGGTATTTGATGTTTTTAGTGGGTGGTTAACGACCCCTGTTATTATTATTACTTGAAATAGGCATGAGTTCAGTAAAACTGGTTTCGTACTTATCTTTTATCGTGTTTATATGACGATATCCTACCCACCACGTCCGAAACAGATTTTAAAAACTGATATCGCAAGTGACTACCTACAATAACTGTGGTCGATGACCCCATTGTAAACCTTTTGTTTTTATGTTTGGATGTAGGTAGATATCCACCGCGTCTGCGGAGATTAGTAAGCCAATTTTAAAATAACCCTGTGTACAACGTGTAACGGAAAGGGTAGGTATATACATACCAAGGGCACGGCTTCTTTAGATAATATCAAACGATATTGGAAGGGTTTTTTTATCCTATCAATATATGTGCGGAAGTTATGATAATTTTTAATACATTGCGACCAGAAACCGAACTTTTATTTATTTCTCATATATCATCCATCACATATCACTCGGAAGAAATATATCGTGATATTGGCAAGTAATCAAGTTATTGACCTACGTAGTGCGGTGACACGTTTGTTGTGATTTGAATTATGAAACCGAAAATTTTAGATTAATTTTTACTATTTTTAGAGTATTTTATTTTGAGCTGAAACTATGCATACATAGTGATTCTATACCAGCCATTATCTGATAACAATAGGGTTTCTGTTACACCTGTATTTTATTATATCATCAATCCGTCTATCAATCAAGAAAATTATTAAAAAAAAGTAATGATTAGGTATGAGACATAACAGTACGCTAAATTCATTCGTTCGTAGGTAGAGTTAGGTTAGGTTAGATCTTTGCAAAGTAAATAGGCCTTTACCTTATACTTACTCTTTGTACCACGTAGGCCACGATACCAAACCATCTATTATACTTACATAGTGACATTGTTCTATCGACTAAGATAATCCGCATTGGGCGAGTTCACGTAGATAGGTAGTCGATTTGTTATCAAAGAAAACGTTATCTTTCTAAATATGTTACAACGGCGCGGCGTGTACCTACTATATAGATAATACCGCCGCGTTTTCGTGCACTGAATCTCCACAAGATCGATAGAAGAGGGTCTTCACTGCGACCCGCTGCGATGTACTAGGTACGTTGGATTCTTGTTGCTCAGTTCAACACTGAATACCCTCTATGTGTATAGATCAAATCTGAACGAGGAAGAATTATGGAAAAAAAACGTTTTTTTTACTATAAATCTTTTCGGAAGACGTCCATTTTATGCTATCCCCTGAAACCCTTTGCAACGCTGCAGCATGAGTGCTGTAAATGCAGCTGTTACTGTTACTTCTAGGAAGAGGTACAGGATTTCAGCGAGATCAAAGCTAGTCGGCTTTGATGTCGCTGAAACCAAAAAGAGCCCGAATCGTCCATTGAGTTAGGTGTATCTACTTCGAGGAGACAGACAAAATAATGTTGTACTTAGCGGCGTGCTCTGAATGTCTGTAGGTACCTTATTAGCTACGGGAGAATACCAGGAGAATCTGAAGAACTGTACCTATCCAAAAGTAGTTTCAGGATACGCACGGTGAGTCAGAAGTTCCCGAAGATCCTCCTCGTGTGGAAAACGAGACGGAGATGTTTTTAATAAAAATTAATCTTCTAAATGGTGACGCTGATGTTCTAGAAATCTAGAACATTCGTTGTGAGAAATTTAGATAGGTTCTAAACTGCCTTGCGGCACGTAAGCACTATCGTAAACCGCAGATTAGCCGTTTCAATGCTTTGTCATCGAACCTTGGCCTTGAAGATAAAGAATTTCACTGGGACAGAGCGATGGCCGAGACCTGTGGATGGAAAAACTGAAAATCTAATTGGAATCATAATTACAGGTGATATACTTTCAAATCCTTTGTATAATACAGAGGCCAGCACATCAAGCTACCCCAATCCACTAAAAATTTTTTTTAATTATTTAATAGTGCCGTAAATATGCATTTTCAAATTTTGCGCATAATTTGACGAAAATGCTGGACGCAGTGGACGCCATATTGCTCTGTGGATATGACGTCAGTTTGCTGTATAGACAAATGTGCTGATATTTTATATGATAATTGTTTTTAATAAAACAAATGAGTTATAATTATAATTCTACTTATCGTTGGTTTGCTATTCCTGAATGCAAAATATTATTTAAATAAAAATTACTTTTGCTACGCCGTATGACGTAGTAAAATGGCGGCTACTATTTCATGGTGTTCAAAAACAGAATAAGTAAACTGAAATCTTTGAATTGAATTTTAAAATTTATTTTGTGATTTCATGAACTAAAACTTACATTTTCCGACTGCATCTTACCTAAATTATCTCAATAACGTATTTTTAGATTTTTTAACGCTTAAAGAATAAAATACCCTATTGAGTTTTTCATGGAATAGTGATTTAGTAAGTTATAATGAACTTAGATGGTTGTATTGATGATGTTAATGATTATATTTCTATAACACATACCTACGTGTTACTAACGTGAATCATATTTTGTTCAAAATACAGCCTGACATTGACCTGCAAATTGCAGCGCAGCCGCCAGCGCAGCTGCAAATGCGACTCTTGCTTTTTTGGGTGGAAAATCATCAAATAACTTCTCCCGCTCTGGGTGGAGCGGGAGGGCTTGTTCCTTAAGTTGCCTGTGTGCCAGGACTGCCAGGGACCACGCTATCTCTTTATAACAACCCGCACCCCTGGCAGGCGTCTACCTTAGCTTAGTTGTATTTGTTCGAGACGGATACGTATGCAGAGGAATTAATTGATAAGCAAGTGCCAACTTAAATTTTCCGTGTTACCAAATCACAACTGTCATTCTTTGACTGTTGTATGAAACGTGAAATTAACATTCTTAGTCAATTTCTTCCTATCCCTGACCTTCAACAATCTTCGCTATGGGCCAGAAGATGCTTCAATTCTGTCTATTCAAGCTCAGACTGGGGGAAGTACCTACCTCTATATTATCAGCTGAAGTAATAATAATGCCGTGAACAATGCGTGCGCTAAATTTTATACAGTTGTTAAAGTATCCGATATGCGTTGATAATTCATTCGGCAGGGCCAGTGATCGATCACGTAGCAATTAGTAAGACACTTGTTTGTGATAGGTAACAACGTATTTAGATAAGTAGGTACGTAATTAATTAGTCAAAAGTTGAGAATTAGAAGAAAATACTATTGTTCGCTATTTGTTTAGAGGTTTTACCCTGAACTCTTTAAGTCTGCTACCTTTTTTTTTTGGGTGGGAAATCATCAAATAACTTCTCCCGCTCTGGGTGGAGCAGGACTTATCGTTTCAGACTTTTACTGACTAAAACCACAGTAAAATCAAATACTGTGCTAAAACTTTTTACTGGCGGTGGACAAACGCCCTTATTGTACCTAGTTGGGAGTTCTCACGTAATTTGATTTTGAGTTCAAACTGCTGCTGTCCGAAGTGTCCGATAAAGATGGCCGGCCGCACGGGGTACCTACACTACCTACTAACAGCGTTAGTAGAAGTTGTTCTTGACATTTTCATCTCTATATAATTAATAAAAAAAATAAAAAAAAATCGTTCAAATCGTTTCCTCTGATGATTTAAAGGGTTCTTATCGTTATGCGAGAGTTATTTTTAAATTTTGAATTATTACATAGCGTCCGTTGCCTATTCGTATACGGGAAGTTGTGCGTTGATTTATTAAAATCATATTTAAGTAATCATAATTATATTATCCTAATCATACCAAATCCGGTAGGCATGACATAGTACCTACCTACCTCATAAATTGTGTGCGTTGTTTTTTCTCCTTTTAGAGTTGAAATCGCAAAAGGATGCAGCTACTAAATTCAATCATGACGATTATAGCGAATTCGCTAGTACGCTTGAAGCTCAGAGTAGGTATATAAGGACTAGGAGTAGCGACAGGTATAGGGCTTTTAACACCGCCTCATGTGAGTCATGTCGACGAAGCCAAGTCGTTGCGCCTGCATCTGTGACATTGACAATGGTTATCACAAAAGTGCGGACATCCGTCTATTTACCAGTCTGTTTCGGACTCGACAGAAGAGGCCGACTACGGTTCCTGGAGGACTTTGTCTGTGTAGAAGAACTAGAAATATTGATACAAAAAATATGCAAACATTATTTAAATTGTCAAATCTACTAAAACTTACAAGTCAGTTTTGAAAAATGTATCTTTAATATTTACCTAGATAAGGTTATGCCACGTTTTCAGGTTTTGTCATCCTTCATACAAACTATATCCCCCTTTTCACCCTCAAATAGGTTAATTTCTTAAGTCTTTTGTTTCTTTTACATTTAAAATCATTCCTTGTAAAACTAACTACCCTTTATTACCCCTTTAGGGGTAGATTTTCGAAAAACCCTGACACACGTTATTCTTTATTTGTGGTTTTAGGTTTAAATACTGAGTTTCGAGTTAATCAGACCGCGCGCGCAAAATCCTTCCATACAAACTTTGACACCCCCCAATCCCTCTTTAGGGGTAGTTTAGAAAAACAGTAAATAACTAACTGTATAATTTACATAGATAATTATTTGTGCCAAGTTTCAAGTTTATTAAATCAAGGAATAAGATTTTTCATACAAACAAAATCCCCCCTTTTCACCCCCTTAAAGGTCGAATTTCCAAAAACATCTTCTTAGTGCTCCCCTACATTATAAAAGGAAGCCGTGCACAAAAATACACGTTCCTAGTCCAAGTAGTTTCGGCTGTGCGTTGATTGATCAGTCAGTCAGTTTCTCCTTTTTGAACCGACGAAAAAACGGAGGAGGTTACTCAATTCGACGCGTAATTATTTTTTTTTTTTTTATGTATGACCACGCATAACTTTTTCCAGAGTAGTCCGATTTTGATAATTCTTTTTTTATTGGAAAGGGTATACCTCGAAGTTGGTCCCATATAAATTTCGAAGAAAAATTCCAACCCTAAGGGTAAGAAAACAGGGGATGATTGATTGTTTACTCACAGATTTTAATACTGAGTTGTGTATTCAATCAAAAATTAAGCATGTAGTAATTAGTAGATTATAGCCACAAAAAATTATAAAATAAAAACTTTTTAATAAAAAAATTAAACCGCCGAAAAACCGAAAAGAAAAAATAATAAACTAGCTTTGTCCAACCCCAATAACTAAGTTCGGAAGTCGGTGACTTTGGATATGTATTTAATTATATGTCACCGCCTTCCGAACTTAGTTATTGGGGTTGGACAAAGCTAGTTTATTATTTTTTTCTTTTCGGTTTTTCGGCGGTTTAATTTTTATATTAAAAAGTTTTTTATTTATATAGATATCACCTCTCAATATTTCCGTGATTTTTTTTTCTGTGGTACCAATGGTAGTCGTAGCATGAAAACGGAAAAATATATGATAGATAACGCCGGTACCCCGAGTTCATAACATGGCCTTTGTTTTCTAGTCGTTCAATCACTTACTTTGTATTTGTTCATTGACGTTTACTGATAATTCAGTGTTTACTTACCCAGTAGGTTGATACGTAGATACACCTACCTACAATAAATAGCTATTTAAGAATCGTTCCAGTTCACAGCAAGTTTTCTTATAAATGTAAATGCCAATAAGTACGTGAACTCAGAACTTAAGTATTTCAACCTTTATTTCCCAGCTACATTTTTTGTCTAGGTTTCGACTCACCTAGTGAAAAACCAGAATGTGACTCTCGTAAAACAATTTCTACGAAAACTTTATGGAAATTATGCTACAAGAGTCGCGTAGCGCCTGTCTGAAGAAGCTTTAGTGTTCAAAGGCATTAGGGAAACGTAGAGGTCGTGGAGGTACCAAATCAATTAGATAAGTATAAGTAGGTCGTCTTGTCGATCTGTCGACCGGTTAGCTTTCTAAACTTAAATTCTAAATCTGTTTTCAATCACAGCTAAACCACTTTTTTTCAGCTACGAATGGGATCAATCTGATAAAAATATACTTTGTTACAAAAACTCACGATAATTATATTATATCGGATTTATCGGCTTACTCAACCGATTATGATTAGGTAGCATCGTAGCAGACTAATATAATTTATGTTGTTTGTAATCTGGAAGATTTAGGTATCTATTCACTAACATAATGTCATAATATTGTTCGTCAATATACTTCCTACTTTCTACTAACGTAGGTATACCAAATAGCAGATCCTTACCCTGGGTTATTTTGAAAGATACCTAATTTTCTAAGTTTCTAGGTATAGATACCATATAAAGAACGACGATAGATATGTTAGAACATAACATCACGCCTCTAATCCCCAAAGGTTTAGGCAGAATTGTACCTATAGTACACCCAAATTTCGCCGGTAATGTTTAAGTCCCATGTAATAGGGAGCCGACCTATTACCATCAATCAACCGGGCACAAATCCAGACTCCAGGCTGCTACTGAGAAATTCCGGAAGAAGAAGTCTAATAACACCTTGCCCGACCCAGGAATTGAATCCAGGGCCTCTTACCTGATTGGCGATCACAAAAAGTTATAACCAATACACAAGGTGTTGCATCAAGGTAACCAGAAATGACCGTTACATCTGGTTTAAAAATAGCTACATGACTGTTAAGTAACCTTCGTGGCCAATATTGCCGTGAGAGGGAAGACTCCGACCAATCACAAACGTAACTAAACGATCAGATGGAATGTCCTCCTAACCGAATTCAGTTTGTAAATAAGATTTACTAATAGGTAATACAACAGCATGTTTATACATGAGACCGGTTAAATAATTATCTTATTAGATGCAATCATTTAAAATTTAAATTAAGTAGGTATGTCGCTACTTTAAATTATTTTCCATTCCTTTTCATGAGCTAACTGGCTAAGTGCACCATCCAACGTTATGCTGAGCAAATGATAAACCAGCGATAAGAACGTAGTTTGAGCCGTTCAGTTTCTTCATGTTTTTCTTTTCAGTGTAGGTACCTACATCTATCTAGGTTTATTTTATTCGTAAATCATCAGTGACGAAGTGTTTAACCACCACTCACATTTATTCAGATATGTTCAGATTTTGTCCATAGAAAACAACAATTTTGTATAGAGCCAGCCGCCAGCCGCGGAAAGCTGAACGGATGCGTACGCATCTCATACAAAGTCGTTGTTTTTTATGAACAAAAGCTCAACAAACCTGAATAAGTGTGAGTCCTCCTTTACTTGACATGTCCACTAGACCTACATACATAGGTATAAGGTAGGTAGAGTGGTACAAAGACATTTTTCAATCTGAAAGACATTTGGTGCCGATTCTGTTGTCACAAAATTCTCTAAACTAGACTAAAAATCACCAAAATTTAGTTTATTCCTGTCAAACGACGATTTCCTATTCTGAAATTGACTAAAGTGACACAACTTATCTATATGTATTTTAGTTTGACAGCACTAAGATTGCACTGAATTATTAGTTTAGTGAAAATGGTAATTTTGCTATTCTGTTGTTGTCAATTTCATTATTCTATTCAACCTAAAATTTTGGTTCTCTAACTAAATCTGACTATTTTTAATCGCGATTAAATAGGTGTGGAATAAAATTAGTTGTCAAGAACCAAAATTCACACCGACACCTCGACTTCTGGTGCAAAAATAGTACTGTATTTTTTTCTTTTCTTTGGCTTATATCTCGAAAACTAACTATCCTATCGCAAAAATATTGAAAATTTCGACCCCCTTTAGGTAACCCCAAACACCTCTAAAACTCAACATGTGGATAATAATTTTTCATATTTTCCATGAAAATTCCATATAAATCACGTCGAGGCTGCCGACCCCGGCGCGCTCCTGGCTCTAAAAAAACACGGGGTAGGGCAAACAAGTACAGACGCCAGCACATCAAGCTACTCCAATCTGTCAAATTAATTTGATAGATTTTCAACTTTATGCCGTAAGCATAAGGTTCATGTTCAATTGGGAAAATTTGACAGTTAGGAGGTTGACCTGCTGGCGTCTGTACCACGTTGCGAAGCCAAAACATACCACGTGCGAGTCGCGATTGTCAAATTCGATTTTAGTTGTGTCAAAATAGTTTTTAAATTTAGAGATATTTTTTTGCAGAATAGCGTTTAGATTCTCATAGTAAAAAGTAAGGAATTTTAGCTATAGTTTAGTTAGTTTAGTTCGGTGTACAACAGAATCGGCACCATTGTCTGTTATTGTGGTAGGTATATATTTGGTGAAATGTTCACAGAATTCTTCTTCTTCCAACTCTTAATCCTAATTATACAGCGGTGCCGAAACTCTCTTTCCTGGCTTGTGATAGGAGTTTCGCCTCCCTCTCGATACTGGACCACCATGTAGCGACGGGTCTTCCTGTTCCCAGGGGTTTCGTAGGGATATTCAAAACTGTTTTTACTGATAAACTATCATCTCTCCTACTGTACCACCTAACACCTAAGACTGCTCTTTCTTTTAGTTTATCCGTAAATTGGGGCCACTCCGAAATTTATCTCACGTGCTCATTGCGTGTTCTATCCAAAAGTGTTACACCGCTCGCCCAGGACTGCATCTTCATTTCAACTGTGTGCAATTATTGCTGTTCATGCTTTTTTGCTGTTGTCCAGCAATCTGCTACATACAACATTGAGGGTCGGACGTCGCGTTTTGTAGATTTTGCCCTTAGTGCATACTGGCATTCGGGTGTCATAGAGTAGGTACCTACTCCAGTAAGAGATCGCCATTTCAGCCATACGGTGTTGAATCTATGGCCAACATCTGTGTAGAATTGTCATAGAAATTGTATTGACACAAGATGGCGGCGTTCGTTCCGATTTTGGCCACGTGTCAATATAACTCTGTAGCGCTGTGCCTACCTACCCGCACACCTATACACCTCTCAGGTTTCTAAGTCTTCTAAAGGGAAAGTGACCATAAGCGATAACCTAACATGATAAAATAATTACCTAAATAGGTATTGTTATTATATAACACGTTATCAGACTTAAGGTAGGTACATGCCTATTCCTACCTTATCTAAAAAGAGTTTTAAGTTTTTAAGAGTTATGCACTGCTTATCACCGAATGAAAAATGCCTAGACAGACCCGATTTTTAGATTAAATATAATTCGGCACATTGATAAGAAGCTTTATATTGTTTGGGTATTGCCAGCAAGCATTGTTAAGTTTTTTATTTTTCATACGTACTTATCTACTAGATTTCCGCCTAAAACCTTCGCGTAATAGTAGGTGTCCTGCGTTCTTAGGTAAGCACATAGGTACCTAAGGTATAATTTTTATCTCACGAAGTGACGCGCGCTTTACTTGTGGTTACCAAGTATACAAACACGCTGTGCATGTGTGTGTAAACGCAGGAGCGCTCGCTACCATCGGAAATAATGGCATAGTCGAAAGTGTGTGTGTATGCGCGTGTGTGTGTTGTGTACGCTACTTATTTATTTATTTTAAATAGAACTTACATGCATTACAATCTATTTAACAGTTATGCATTCTTCTCACAAAAATTCAAACATTCTGACAGCATCCTCTTCCATTCATTCAAGATCTGGCCCTCGCAATTACATCAGGGAGGTCATTAATCATCAAAATGAAAAGGAGAGGGCCGACTACCGAACCTTGACTCACAGCCGAGCGAGTGTGGTATGGGTGTGACTCGTACACATCTAATCTGACAAAAATGTTGTCGGTCCCGCAAATAATCTGCAAGAAGCCGTAGAAGCCCCGGAGCAACACCTATCGCACTGAGCTTTGACAGCAAGACGTCATTGTTGACTCCATATATTTCTATGGTTGACTCTGTCGAACGCTTTTTGAAAATCAAAGTACAGAAAGTCTACCTGGCGGCTGGGATCAAGACTAGTAGAGATATGATTAACTAGGTAGTGTAAGGGTAGGTTCAGATGACAAGCGCTCAGCGCGCGTTGAACGCGCGTTGAATTTTTGTATAGTGTTCACATGGTGCGCGCTTGTCAGGCGTTAAACGCGCGTTGTTGCGGCCAGTTTGAGTTCTACATTTGTCGAAGATGGACGTAGAAACAGTTTTATCGGTGATTTTATACAGACGGCAGAAACGACACAACAGAAGACGGAGATATTGGGTTCACCCAATTTTGTCAACCAGGCTGACTGAAAGTCAGTACATTATTTTATATCCTAAGTTAAGGCAATTTGAGCCCAAATTCTTTAACTACTTCAGAATGTCCATCAAGTCATTTGATGACTTACTGACTCTCATAAACGATGAACTCGTAGCAGATAAAAACGCTGTGCGATATAGCATTTCACCGGAAGAAAAACTCATAATTACATTGAGGTAAGTTTTTTAATAATCAACATAATCTATAAATCAAATAAATCAAATCAACTTGTTTAGGAACAATTTTTTTAAAGAAAAAATAACATTTTGTTACTCGCAGAATAACTCTAACTCTGATTCATTGCTGACATTAGTTGGTGCTGGCGATGGAGTAGGTATTACTGGCGATGGAGACCCCATTGCTGTAGTATAACCATAATGTGCAAAATTATTTGACACACTAGACTGCTGTGATCTATAATCATGATAACGAAAGCCTTCAACAGAAGCTGATGACTGATGACGCTGCTCTTGTGATGAATAATTTCTTCGTTGTGATACCGGGTAATTTTGATTTTCATATGTCTGTTGTTGTGGTCCTTGAAATTCATTTTGGTTTTGCAAAATTAAATTATAAATGGCAATTTTAGTTTGAAGTCGCCTATATTCCGGAATTTTTTTAATCTCTTTAACGAGTGACAAACAAAACAGCTTGTCTTCATCGTCATCTTCTTTTGGATGAGACACATTTTTCTATGCTAAACTCTGCTCTAATATGTTTGCAAATCTTTCATCAGCAGGATTTAATTTTTGTTTTTTTCTTGAAGTAGATTTAGGACTCTTAAAGCCAGAACTTATTTCTACTTCAGCAACCTCTGACGAAGTTGATGCATTATCTGCATCGAAACTACTTTCTGTATCTTTGTTGGCAATTGATGCCTGTAGAAATCGTAGTCTATTATAATGAATATATGTCGAAGTTTTGGAAGCTCCTGATCCAGATTTGACAGTCTTTATTTTCTTCACCTCTCTCATATAATTATCCCGTAAACTCTTCCACTTTTTTTGCAGGGATGACGCTGAAAAAAAAAACAGTATTTAGTAATAGTTTATGTTTGTTTCCAGATATTTGGCCATTGGATGTTCATTTGGGACATTAAGCTACGACTATAGAATTGGCAAATCTACTGTGGCTACTATAATACCACATGTATGTGAAACTATTTGGAAAAAATTAAGGCCCGTTGTCATGAGTGAACCAACGAAAGAAAAGTGGTGTGAAATATCCACGATATTTGAAAAGAACTCAAAGTTTCCCAATTGTTTGGGAGCCTTGGACGGGAAACATATACGGTTAATCCAGCCTGAACACACGGGTTCTATGTATTATAACTATAAAAATTATTTTTCGCTAGTTTTATTGGCGCTAGCGGATGCAAACTATTGTTTTGTGTGGGTTGACATAGGTGCCTACGGTAAAAACAGTGACTCAGGTATATTCAAGAATTCTTCATTGTACAAAAAGCTGACAGAAAGGTCATTAGATCTACCTGAGCCAAAGGCATTGTTATAAATACAAAATACACCGACAACGTTGCCATATGTGATAGTGGCTGATGAAGCTTTTGGCATGATGGAGAATTTAATGCGTCCATATGGGGGAAGGTCACTAACTTATGCTAAAAAAATATTTAATTACCGTTTGACATTAGCACGCCGGTATGTTGTATGTACTTTTGGCATAATGTGCAATAAATGGCGCATTTTACACAGGCCGTTAGATGTTAACATCGGTTTTGCAGAAAAGATCGTAAAAGCGATATGTACACTAAATAATTATGTCAGAATCAGGGATGGCTACAATTTTGAAGACACACTTTATACGCCACCCCTGGAAAATCTAGCCTCACATTATACCGGACGTGCTGTGCGACAGGCGGATAATGTTCGAGTACATTTAACAAACTATTTCATTAATGAAGGAAAAGTAGATTGGCAGGATCGTTATATTTAACTTGTAACACAAACCGATTGTAAATGTAAATAAATATATATACTCACATAATATTTTCTTCTTTTCTTCATTGTCATGTCCTTCACAAAAAATAAGGACGAGTTCTTCCCAAGCCCGTCTTCTCAAATTCTTATCTGAATAATCGCTACTTGTCATGTCCCATATCGCAGGACGTTTCTCTATTTCATCAATTAATAATTCCGTATTAAAAGCTTCGGTTTCCATTTCGGACGATTTTCGGACGAACTTGACGAACCCTATACGTCTATCCGCGTCGAAAGCGCGCGCTCAACTGAACGGAAACATAGAAAACCAATGATCTCAAAGCGGCGTTGACGCGCGCTGACAACAGTCGAGCGCTAGCGCAGCGTTGAACGCGCGCGTTACTAAAACGCGCGTTAGCATGTGTACGGCCTGAATAAAATGTATGTAGTTGTAAACGCGCGTTATCAAAACGCGCGTTGAGCACTTGTCATCTGAACCTACCCTTAGTAAGTTAGTATTGACGGATCTTTTTTCACGAAAGCCATGCTGCTCATTGCACAGGTACTGCTTCACTTGTTTGTAAATGCCTTGATGTAGGACATTCTCGAAAACTTTCGCGGGAGAAGGTAGTATCGCTATTGGACGATATTCGTCGACCAAAGATTTATTACCACGGAGGAATATTATCAGGACCAATAGAACTGTTGAGTTTTATTTTATTTATTCCAGTGTTTATATCACTTTGAGATAAGTTTAGTATATTGATATAATTACTAATATTACAGTTGCTTGGATTGCCTATATTCTCGAGGTCTAACTTTGGTACTTCAGTTTGGAAGACGGTCTCGAAATATTCTGAGAACGCTTCAGCAGCTGCTACGCCACTGTGAATTTTACCTTTGTGGGTTACGTTAGGCTCAAACCCGCCCTTTGATCTTAGGTTAGAAATATGCTGCCAGAATTCTTTGGGGTTTTTCTTAATGTTCGGCTCGATGCGCCTAATGTACCTAAGTATCATAAGCAGTCGGTAGCTACGTCTCGTCGTCTCTACGTACACATTACTAATACTTCAAATAAAGAACTCTATTCTTCGTGAGAAAAATATATACAAGTTGTAACGTAAATAACGCACAACCTCTTAAGGGGTCATTGTACTCATCATTATGAACAACTTTTACTGTGTGCCAAACCTGAAATCGCGAAAAAAAATCAGCTGTTCCCTACATTCATGTTTGCATAACTCGTCAAAATGTAGGGAACAACTGATATTTTTTCGCTATTTCAGGTTTGGTCCCATAGTAAAAGTTGTTCATACATTATTTACGTTACAACTTGTATATTATATACCTTACGTAGGTACACTAAGGGCTGAAACTGCGTTATGCGGGCGCCCGCGACGGTCAACCGTCGCGGGTCTATGTGCGTGGACACGCGAGGTGGGATCGTACTGATGCCAGTCGCGGGGGCGTTTTATTTACGACTAGCTGCTGCCCGCGGCTTCGCGAGATCCGCGTGGATGTCGGAAATTATCCCACGGGAACGTGCTACCGCGACTTAAAGTAGCCTACCCCGCGACGGACGCCCGCGCTTTCGCTACGAAACCGTGCGGGCGTCCGCTTAACGCAGTTTCAGGCCTAAAAGATAAACGTTGGAAAAATCGTTTATGCTCAACGCCAGACAAATCGGCACTCGCTTTACCCGCAAAAATTGAAGTAAGCGAAATAAACGAAGTGTGAAACGATCTTCATGCGGTGCTGTAATGTGATTAAAATTTATAGAAATACGCTGTTGATTTATTTGCGTGGTTTTACAGTTTAAATAAATAGGTAACTGTAAAACGACGTCTGTAAAATCACTTAAATCAGCGAAATCGGCAAGTATTCTTTTAGGGCCTCTTAAATTCTCGTTCCTATGACATTATGATCGGGTTTAATACTTACATTTCTGTAGGTATCTACTACGCTCATTTACGTTGTTACTTGTTAGGTGATAGTTTTAACGTTTCAATGTTTTTTCGATCGCTTGCATGTGTAACTGCGATTCATCGACTTCGCAGCTGTACATTTAGCGAATTACGTAGCATCAACTAGTTGCTACGTAATTATAGGACGATGCAAATGCTCCGCACCTACCGCACATTGGGTTATAAGTAGATATCATTCCGTGGTTAACAAGCTACTTAGGTATTAGCTACCAATTTCACGGCTTATAGGCTGCGTTAAACAGCTGTTTTCTGTCATCATTTCATAAACCATCTAAGTACTGGACACTTAACCTGTACCTAACATGCAATTAATGTTCAGTGTTAATGCATAATTAGGTCTATGTCATAAAAACTACCTCTATATTTCCTGGTCTTGACCTAATGTCGCTTAGGCACTACAAACATAACAAGATTGAAAAAATTTGGTAAACGACATTTCAGCATTGTTTTAAAGTTTTAAGGTTATCCGCCCAGTAGTGGTAAAAAGCTTGCAGGGTTTTTGTGGAAGCATATGCAGGGCGAAAACTTGATAGCTGGTGCGGCATGATGAGAGAACACTGAAAAAAGTTTTTTATTTTTGATAGTAGCCTCGTGGTTGAGGAGTCCACTTTCAGATTCGAAAATAGATCAGAAATAAAGTGATCTTCAGAGCCGTTAATTTTGGTAATATTGTATGCGGCCTAACCCATAACGATTTAAATATGAAAATCTGATGAAGAAATTTTGGGTTTTCCTAAATCTTACGACTTTGAATACCTACTCAGAATGGGAAACTTTTTCGAAAGAAATTAAAAGCGAATAAAAGTTATTATGGGCAGACATTTCCTGATAGTGAGTAATGATATAAATGTGGGAATGTAGGGTGAATGGAACGGTAACATGGAATGAGGAATGAAAGGAAAGAGTGCGACACGAATGAAAGGAATGAACGTGAAGACGACAAATGGACGATGATGCGCGCGGTTCATCTTACGTAGATAATATTTTTTTTTATTTTTAAGTGTATTTTTGAGCCATTAAAACTTTGAGTTAAATATAGAATAAATTGGCTAAGTACTTTGCCTTCGATCCCACTTTATCCATATATATATATATATAATATAGGGTGACTGGTAATTAGTGACCGACATTTATACACATGATTGTACTCATGATTATGAACAACTTTTACTATGGGACCAAATCTGAAATTGCGAAAAAAAAATCAGGTGTTCCCTACATGAACATAAATGTAGGGAACAGCAGATTTTTTTTTCGCGACTTCACGTTCTACTCGAATCGTATTTTCTTTTTTTTAAAGAACTGATTTACTTACCTACATCTAACTTCTTTGATGAGAATCTACTATATTATTTTATTGATTGATTTAATTGACGCTATTCTAATAAACCTTGATTACAAATTGCTTAAATTGTTCATACACACACACAACACAATCATTTTATAAATTAAATCAAAATTGTTACTGCAGGTGTATTTTCTAAAAATGTTATTTCTAAAAATTATCGCTGCTAGAGCGGACTGTCCCTTTCAGGGTCACTGGGTGGTGTGGCGACAGTCTTAGGTTTAAATAATTAATAAATTTTGTGAAAACTAACAATACTAACCTATATTTCTAAGCACTATAACAATAGTGCTTAGAAATATAGGTTAGTATTGTATTGTTAGTATTTTGGTGTTAGTAACAACTAACACCAAAATACTAACAAAAATATGGACCTTAGTCTGAAATAAAGTTTAATTTAATTTAATTTTGGTCCAAGAACTTTTCTTTAGTATTGCAGTAGACCTCGAATACGAAGCCTACTAAAACTTTCAAGTTTCAGCTAAAAATGGTAGACCGCGTTCATTCAAAGATTATTTCATTTTCTACGGGACCAGCCTACTTAAAATAGTAATATGTAGGATGTCATTTGTTTTGAGTACAATTAGGAGTGAAACGGATTGATCTTTTGTAAAATATTGGCATTTGCATAGATTTGCCTGTGTCCAGAGTTTATAGATGACGTTTCAGGATTTGGGGAGCCTGAGCGGTTAAATTATTTATTATTTTTATCCTTACTAATATTATAAACCCAAAAGTGGTCATAATATTGCATGTATTTCTAAATCAAAGTAGGTTTGATTGCCATTTGAATTTGAACCTGACCTTGTAAAAATTTGTCGGCTTCAGAAGTTTGAAAATATCAAACAATTAAAAGTAATGATTTTAAAAGTACCTAAGTACTTAGCAAAATTAAAACATCGTCGGAGTACCTACACCGTAAAAAAAGTTTTTTTTTTTTATCTACACAGCTATCAATTTTTCGCCGTACGTAGAGTCATTCGGGGTAACCGTACGCAGCGGGTAAATGTGCGAATTGCACATATCTCCTAGACGAGGCACGGGGGGTGGGGTGTTAGTTCCGGTCAATCAGAGGCCACAGCGAGGGAATACAAACGCGACAAACTCGGACGCCGCACCACGTTTCGTTTTAAATTTATTTGCTAAAAAGTGTTTCTCGGTGTGAAATCGATAATTTTCTGTGTCCTGGAAAACATTGTCACATACGAGATTATAAATTTACAAAGGTAAGTCCATTTTTGTTGAATAAACACATATTGAGCTTGAAAATTATACACATCATTTTAGGTTATGTTGAATATTTTGAACTCAGTTGTCATTTATTTGAATTTTGGCTACTCGGGTAAAGTGTGCGCGGGTAAGTGTGCGCGTGCGCACTCTTACCTTATGTCAGGAAAAATCAAGGTATGATCCGCCAACAGAAGAGTGGATTCAATGCACACTAGATATGCCTGGATTGGTGGCATGAACTATGTAGCTCCCAGGAAAATGATGTTTTTGTTTGCGATAATTGTTCTGATGCATAAAGCAATTACTAGCTTAGTCTAGCAGGCTTTGACAGAAGTTTCATAAAAATGCGTTTTGTTTAAATTTAGTATATCAATGGTGATGATTGTTACTATCTATATTTATATATTATAGTCATGTTGATACTAAAAGTTAAAAAAAATACCATATGAAAGACTTCATTATAGGTTTTAATAGGCTGACTAACAAAAAATATTAGAGTACATCATCCAAGAATGTAGGTACATCATCTACACTTAAATTATTTTCCTATAGGTCGTAAGTTTAATTAATCGCAAGTCTGATTTAAAGTCTGATTTTATTGTTATAATTTTGTGTTCATTTTTTCAGTTTCTTAAATTACTATTGTTACTTATAAGTTACCATAAGTACCTATTATTATTTTAAGTTTGATTGATCTCAAGTAAAAATTTGTTTGATATCGTGATATTCTTATATGATTCCAAAGAAATACTTGACTACTTTAAAAGATGTCGTGATATAGCATTAATCATGTTAATTTAAGTATTATGTACACTTATCCCTACTGCGTCTACTTACCCCACAAGTATGCGCACACTTTCCCGCAATTAGGGGCAAGTGTACGCATTCCGACTTTCTGTGATTATTGTTAAATATAAAAATAAATAAGAAATTTATGGTTTTTTTTTGTTACCTACTGCAATTGATAGCCAAATAAATACTCTACTCGCAACAATGTCTTTCTTTCCGAAATTGTCCTATTCCTAGACATACCGAGGCTTGAAAGTGCAAAGTGCGCACAGTTGACCCGAATGACTCTATGCTTGCTTAAAAAACTTCTGGGCGCCCTACGATGGGTTTACTAGGGGTGTTCAATAAAAAGTTAAAATGAGTATGAATATATTATTTTATTTTTTGACCTTTGAGATTTATACACTTTCTATATCGTTTTTCTAATCCTAAGATTCCCTTCTTGAAAAAATCTTAATCTTGATCGCTTAAAAAATCATGTACGGCGGCAATCACTTCCTCATTATTGCCGCTGTGACCTCTCACTTGTTCTTTTAACCGCGGGAACAGGTAGAAATCACTAGCCGCAAGGTCAGGTGAGTATGGAGGATGTTCCATCAATTCAAATCCAGCATCTTGGATTGCAATCATCGCAACTCGGGACTTGTGTGCGGGGGCGTTATCTTGGTAAAACACAACTTTAGCAAGTTTGTTGCGGCGATTTTCGCGTATTTCCAGACGGATTTTTTTTTATTTGTTCTTCGTATAAGGGCCCCGTAATAGTGGCACCATGATTGAGGTATTCAATCATTATCACCCCCTGGCTGTCCCAGAAAAGAGAGCCCATAATCTTACGGACGGATGGAATTGCCTTAAACTTCTTAGGCGTTGGAGATGACGGCCTCTTCCAAGTCATGGACTATTTTTTCGTTTTAGGATCATAATGGTGGAGCCATGTTTCATCCATAGTTATGAAGCGAGCCAAAAATCGGTCAGGATCTTGTTGTAACAAATCCAAATTGATTTGGGAAATCCGCAGTCTTGTTTGTTTATGCTTGCCTGCAAGCATTCTAGGCACCCAGCGCGCTGATACTTTTTTTATGCCCAAATGTTCATGTACTATGGATCATAGAAATATAAAAAGCAGCTATGGATACTTCCTATCGAAATCTTTTGTTCTTCAGCTACAAAACGAATTTTTTCACCTTTTTTATCATTTGTTCGGTAACTAACTGCCGTCGTAGGGCGTCTCGAGCGCGGGTCGTATTTAGTTAAAATTCTTCCTCTTTTATACTCGGCACACCACCGCGCAACCGTAGAATACGTAGGAGCATTAATCCCTAATTTTCCTTTCAAGTCTAGATTTACTTGCTCAGTAGTAAACTTTTCAGCAACAGTCAGGATCATGCAGATATATTTTATTACGGCGCAAATCTCAATTTTATCAATTTTGCGTACCACGCTCCGACACGACGAAAACAAATTACTTCTATTTTTTTAATAAGAAAATAAAATAAATATTACAGCCAGTATTTACTTTTTTTTTTTTTTTTTTTTTTGTTCAAGGAGTTTATATGCCATGATTACTTTTTATTGAACACTCCTCGTATAAGTTATCTATGAAACAGCAGTCAGTCATGACCATGAAATGTCCGATGATATAATTTATATTTAAAATAAAGATTGATCAAAATCTGACGTACCTATCTACTACTTCACCAATAGTTATAATTAACCCAAGATTGTAATAAGTGGTTAACATACGAGTTTTATGGATGTTTTAATGTTATACCTACATATCTATTTCGGTAACATTCCGGAACCAGTTCAATTATAATAGTAAATTAAGTAGGTATGTAAATTAAACTACCTTTTATGCATATTACAATATTAAACGACGCGGCGGTTATCTAATATGATATGGAGATTGTTCAGTTCGTCATAATTATTAACCGGCTTCAAAAAAGGAGGGTGTTCAATGTTCGACTGTATGTTTTTTTTTTAATGTACGTTCCCCGATTTCTCCCTCATTTGTGAACCGATTCTCAAAATTCACTTTTATTTGAAAGAAGTATTCTCCTGAGGTGGTCCCATTGTCACCAAGTCAGGATCTGATGATGGAATCCCAGGGACATCGAAGGCAACCCTCAAATGTTATAGGTATTAACAAAGTTTTTCATATATTTTCTAAAGCTATTGAGACATTTGCGTATGGTCATCATCATCGCATGATGCTGAGCTGATGAAGGAAGGTACAACTCTTTAACGGTTAGGAGTTAGGTGGAGGTTCGGCAGAACTCCGTCATATATGACGGAGTTCTGCCGAAATATAGGGTGACTGGTAATTAGTGACCGACATTTAAACACATTATTGTACTCATCATTATGAACAACTTTTACTATGGGACCAAAAATGAACTCGCGAAAAAAAAATCAGCTGTTCCCTACATTTATTTTTCGCTTAACTCGTCAAAATGTAGGGAACAGATATTTTTTTTTGCGATTTCACCAGTCACCCTATATAGACCGATTTGTAAAATTATTTTTTGTCGAAAGGGGTTTATTCCGAAATGGTCCCATTTAAATTTCATATAGATCTGATGATGCGTTTCGGAGACAGACATAAGTCTCCAAAAAATTATAAAAAAAATGTTTTCATATTTTTTAAAATGTTATTTCATCTTTTTGTATGCTCGTGTTTCTGTGACAAATAAATCCATTTTTCTTTCTTTCAACCGCGATTTCTGCTATCGCATAAATGTGCATTATTTTGATCCCAAGGATGATGACATTTCGAATTGATGTGGGGTAGGTACTCTTAACTAAAAAGAATAAACTATTATCAAAAAAAAAAAAAAAAAAAAAACAACCGTCTTCCGTAAAAACACTACAAAGTGAAAAATAACTTTAATTTCGGAAGGCGGTGACAGGAATTAATAAAATAAACATCCAAACTCACCGACTTCCGGCAAAAAAAATCCCCCTAATCCATCTATAAGCTAGTTATGAGCTCAAAGCGAGTTCAAAGAACGGAAGACTGCTATTTCCATTTACATATGAGTTTTTATTCAAATTAATTGTGCCGTGTTGAATTATAAATTGCATGGGTTAACGTCCATAGAGGTTCATTTGTTTGTTTAATCCATCCACGATCAAAATCCTTTTCTTTTTGACAAGTCAGCAATCTCTAGTGATATTCCATCTACAATATTCGTTCCCTATTCAGCTCAGTGAAGTAATGAAATAGTTAGACTGTTTTCATACACTAGTATTTTGTGTTCTCTGTCATCTCAGGCCAATTTCCTACGTATGGAGTGTTTATTGCGGTTTCTGATTTTTCTAGTAGGTACTCAAACCTCAGTTATAGAGTTTTAATCCTTATAAGCAACAGCGAAGAATGGGATCCATTTTTGTGGAAATTGCCCGTTTTCTTGCTGACAGTATTACAACTTGTTAAAAATCTGTGAATACAAGCCCAAAATGTTTGAAAAAGTTCAGAATAAAATTCTCAGACCGTTTTCTTGCAGCGACAACGATTTAGGTACCTGCCCTTATTGCCCCATCTCACAAATCCACCCTGTATATGGCATGCATGATTGACAGCTTAGCTCCAAAAAGGTATAGCGCGATGTTAATCATTTAAAAGGTTAGGTATATCTACTGTGTGCATTAGTTTGGCTTGTCTTTTTACTTATAAATAACCCAATTAAAAATTACAGGCTGACCAGACTTATAGGGAATACCTATGCAATTTGAACAAAATCTGGAACATACATTCAGACAAACGGATAAACAAACAAACATTGTAAAAAATATTTTTGGCAAAAAAATCGTTTGACGACGCCAATATTAGGTACCTACTTTAAAAACAACAATGTAGGTGGCCTGTTGTTTTGACTTCGCATGATTTTATTATAAGACGAAGTATGTACCTAAAGTATAGATGATACAATGTAGGTACACTTGGTTGCTCGATAAAAAGTGTTTACATGAAGGTTGCATAGGGCATAGCACTCGCCACGAGGCAGCTCGATTCTGTGACCCTGTTGTCATTATGATATTGTGGGGCGAATGACTATCCATATTTGTAATTAACGTAAATAATAAACTATACAATCCTAGTGTTTATGAAGTCTTTGTTTTGCGATTCTCATTATTATCAGTGTGTAAAATCAAATATTATTACTTAGTTGTATTGTATTAAAACAATGTTGTGGTAATTGGTAATGTGTTAAGAAATAAATGGAAAAATTACAAAACTTAAATTATTTTGTTAAATCTGCTGCACAAGTGTACATTCATACGAGTACATCTCTTGAATTTAAAAGTCATTCATATTTAGATAATGTACCTAATGATAAACATTATAAAAAGGGGGGATAATTGGACGCAATTATACATACTATCTACATTCGTTTTATTCTATATAAGTACTTGAAAATGTCTGGTGTATGTAACTAAGTAATTGAAAGATAAGTATATGGGTACCTACAACAGTTTTTTTTTTTAAATCTAGAAATATCAGAATAATACGCATAAACGGAATTATCTACTAACAGGTCAAAGAGCAATTTCTCAGTTAGACTGTAGTCATTAGTTAATCAGGAACACATCGTCAGCATCCTGTTTCGTCCATGTTATCGTTTGATGATACCTACCTACGTCCTTCTGTTTCTAGACAACTTCCGGACCTATTGTCGGGGTCCATAATTAGGGACCCCGGTACTACGGTTGTGATAGTAATAGTACTGAGATCGACTGCTTTAACATTCCGGTTTTAAATGTGACTTTGTTCAAAGGAAACTCTTAGCACCTGCATCAAGGTTTATAGATAGTAGTGAGGTAATCGTCTGCAGAGCCTTTTTCCAACTCTTTGGGTGTCGGCTTTCAGTCAAAACAGGTGCAGGTGAATACCAGGGTTTTACATGGACCGTCTGCCTATCTGACCTCCAAAACCCAGGTAGGTATGGTCACCAATTCACAATTGACCCGCTTTTAAAATGCGTCCAGCATATTCTGTTTAAAGCGGCCTACTGAGATTAAAGTTCTTAGGGCTTCTATCATACCATGTTCTGATGAACTAAAGGAAGAATGAATGATGTCGGTCCAGTCTGTACTTACCTAGCAACTGTTTGAAAAGGGACCGCATTTTCTGAGGTCAGCGACAACTATGCTTTACGTTGTATTTATATAATGCTACTTGCAAGGCATAACGACGCTGACTGTTTTATAGGCCGATGGTGCAGAATAACATAATCTGTTATTTCCATATAGTTACCAGAAAACAGGGCACCCCTAGTCCCCACCGTAACAACAGTTGTAAGAGGCAATTATGTCAACAACGAAATCACTTTTGACCGTTTATTGGTAATGGTAGGAGGCTGTCATGGCCATAATTTTATGTTTGTGGCTTTAAGGTAATTCCTTAAGAAGGCTTAGTAGTATTGCTTCTGATGAACCACCAGAATGCACATTGTAGTGTTGCCAAATTACGACCCATTTTAACACTTACTCGAATAAGACACATATAGTCTAGTATGTAGTGTGGTCTAGTTGTCGCAAGCGCTACTGCTGAGCATGAGGTCCTGGCTTCGATTCCCAGACCGGGCAAAATGTTATTCGGTTTTTTCATCAGGATTTTCTCAGTAACAGCTTGGAGTTTGGATTTGTGCCCGGTTGATGGAAACCTTTAACATGAGACTTAAACATAACTGGCGAAATTTGAGTGTAGGTACTAGGCATATGTGCACCTTTCGGGGAAGATGTAAGTAAATATGATAGTAAAAACCTATAAAGAAGCACCATTAAATTACCTATTTTAACCGCGAATTACGGTTAAACCATAATCAAAAATTAATGCTCTGTTTAACCGCCATATTATAACCAACGAATAATATACATTCCCAAAATGATAACAAGGAAGACTTGATACATTACAAGCTTGAGCAATTTGAATTTAGTCGTGTTGTTTGTAATGCCATCTAGTTTGAATTTAGTCCTATTGTAATAAAATCTAATTAACCGATTCATTGCGGATTTGATTTGTTTTGTTTAACTGGCGAAAAATTTCTGGTGTGCGTTACTCCATCGGAATGTTGTCGCTTTTCAGGATTTCGGCTTGACAGATAATTAGTACCCCGTCTCGTGTAAATGTGCCCGAAATTTAGAATTTGTGCTTCCTGCCGGTCCAAAGATATTCACGAAAAACAGATTCCGCTGGAGTAACGTTACGCCAGCGGCATGTTTTTTAACCGGTGGTCGTAGCTGAATACAAACTAGCTACTTAGATAGATCTAATTTGTGCCTAATTTTGCCCAAAAAATGAAATTTGTGCGTCTTGAGGTTTCAGAGTTATTCAAGATGCCGCTGGAGTAACGTTTAGCAAATTGCCGTATCTCTTAAACGGCATGACATACAACTACGATTTATTTTACGACAGTGCGTCTTAATTTGTGCGTAACATACGCAGAAGGTTGGCACAATGTTCTGCGCGGCCGCTTTTATACAGTCATTCGAATTTGTTCGGTTAATCGTGAAATTTCTTTTCCCATGGTTTGTTTATTCTATCTAAGTAGTTACAAGGATTTTTCAGCTGAAACTTTAAGGATAAACAATTGAATAAAGGTACTAATTATTTGTCGAATCATAATTACCGTCACTTAATAATAACTCATGTATTGGAGTGTTACATTTCAGCGTAGCCAGATTTTAATTAAAATGGAATAACTCTCTGAGGAGTTGGAATAGAAACATCTAATTTCGCATGATGCTGTGAGTTCATAAAAGGTATAAACCACCATAATTGGTAAGTTTCTAGAGTTTCTCATTGAAGCGCAAGGATCGATTTTAAGGTTTTTGAAAAACAATTTCTTATTTTCCAACAGTATCGATTATAGAAAAAATTAAATTGTACAACATACGCACAAATTAAGACCTACTGTCGTAAAATCGTAGTTGTATGTCATGCCGTTTAAGAGATACGGCAATTTGCTAAACGTTACTCCAGCGGCATCTTGAATAACTCTGAAACCTCAAGACGCACAAATTTCATTTTTGGGCACAATTAGGCACAAATTAGATCTATCTAAGTAGCTAGTTTGTATTCAGCTACGACCACCGGTTAAAAAACATGCCGCTGGCGTAACGTTACTCCAGCGGAATCTGTTTTTCGTGAATATCTTTGGATCGGCTGGAAGCACAAATGCTAAATTTCGGACGAGACGGGGTACTAATTATCTGTCAAGCCGAAATCCTGAAAAGCGACAACATTCCGCTGGAGTAACGCACACAATTTCTGCGGTGAGGGGTTTAGAACGTTATGCTGAATTCATAGTTAAAATTTGCGCACTGGATAAAAGCTTTTCCTGTATATACTCAACATGTAATTCATGCGCCCAGCTAGATGGACCGAAAACGTGGCTGGGACAGACTGGATGCGGATGACAGCGTATTGAGGCGCAGCCTGGGAGAGGCCATGTCCAGCAGTGGACTGCGATAGGCGGAGTTGATTGATTGATGTTATTCATGTAATTACAAATTAAATATCTATGAGGTGTGCGGGCCTAGGTCAGATACTTAGATATATTGAGAATTTGAGACGTCTGAATATGAGTTCAAACGTTTCATCAAGAACATCGCTGAGTGAAGTTTGGCGGATGCAACATTGAAATTTTATCATAACGTAAATGTGTTGTTAATTAATTTCGGTAATCTATCTTAACAGTGGCAAGGATTTTAAGTACCTACCTACCTATATTTGGATGATAAAATTGTTGTAATTAGATTAGATTTAAATATGCGTTTACGTCATATCGTATAATTATTGTAGGTGTACATTGCAAACATTCATACAGAATTCAGAAAATCTGTCATACCTAAATGTGATTAGGTCAGATGCCAAATTCGCAATATACCATGATAACATGTTACGAACAAACACACAACGGTTTTATTTATTTATTTTATTGTCAAATATCAATGCAATAAGTAGGTGGGTACTTAGGTCATGTTTTTATTTGTCTAACATTTACTGGATCGGTGTTAGGCGATTACTATCACTAAGGCAGATAAGACTTTATGAAGACAGGTGGTGACTATTGTGCACAACATCGCATTGCCAGTGGATTGGTTGAAAATATGCGTAGCTACTTACAATCTAATGCGTGATCTAAGTCAGCCTATTATAATTATCTTTCGCGTCATTTGTAATCCGCGGTAATCACCAAGTCCCTGTAATCCACACAATTAGGTACAAATAAATAGGTTTTGAGTTTTAAAATGAACTATAGGTGCAAAATCTTTGTTTTCCTTGTTTGAGCACTTATCATTTCTGGTGGTTTACCTACACTAGACAGATCCAGTTTCCTCCATAGAATATTTAGAATACAGTTCGGTGAATAAAACAGCATAAAAGTAGGTGATTGTACACACGGCTACACATCAAGCTATAATTTACCAGTTTACGCTGATCTCGCTTCGTACGAAAATCGTATACAATGCGAGATCAGCTTGTACTGGAATTGTACAGCTTGATGTGTAGCCGTGCATATCTCAGATCCACACCTATACTTGGTTATAAAACGGGACCTAATTCTATTTAAAAGACAGGTTCATTTAGTACCTACCTACTTCAAAAGTCACGTAAATATCCTAGGTGACAAGGAAAATATATGAAAGCTACTGGTTTTTACTGCTTATAAATTGATGCTAACTACATCGTGTCACATAAGTAAATAATAGCCGATCAATTACCTAAATTAATAAGCATTCAGGTAGGTACTTAATATTTTTATCCGTCAAAGTTTAATAAAAGAACATGTTTTAGAAAGAGACGTGATTGAACATTTATTCACAAGTAGAATTAATTCGACAAAACCATCGTACTAATAAATAATCAGGCACTTGACGAACACATTAGGATTTTAATATCTTGATAGGTACTTAAACTACTTACAATTAATTGATAGGAAAATACCACAGTTATTTTAATTACTTAAAGCATAATTTGTATCTTAATACATTACAGGCTGAGTTTATTTCAAGTTCGAAGCTCATTGAATAATAATTATCTTACTAACCCGTAGATAAACCCCCTTATTTATAAACGTGGCTTCAAAGTTAATGTAATGTTATGCGACTAATTGTTAACCACACAATCTTGATGTTTTGTTTAAACATCTCCCAACTTTAGGCAACGTTTATAATTATGAGGGTTAATGTCACTTGGTCCAAAAATAAAAGCTTTTTAAGAGTGCATAATATGCCACCAGACTTGCTCGTTATTTTAACTTCACTGGGCATGAGAAAATCGAGCAAACGCCTGTGACATTAATAATGCTGCATACACAACAGCTCCATTTCATATTTTAAGTTTTATCGAGCAAACCCTGTGGCATAAATAAAGCTGCACACACATTACCTCAATTTCATATTATAAGTTTTATCGAGCAAACCCCTGTGACATAAATAATGCTGCACACAACAGCTCCATCTCATATTGTCAGTTTTATTTAGTTCTTCAAACTTATGACGACAATCATAACAGTTTTTTTTACAAAGTTCAAATGGGGCTGTAGATAGTTCCATTTTTCAAGTTAATCTGCAGATTTCATACAAGAACAGATATTTTAGATGACAGAAACTTCTAAAACTAGTTTTCTAAATTGTAACAGTTTAATTAATATAGCACCGTAACAATACAAATACTTATTATTATCTTAACCGATATGATATGCAAGAAATACAGGCACGTCAGGTAACTCACGGGTTTGCAATTCTTTCATATCATTTAGGAAAATGACTATGAAACGATACTTCAACGTATCATCTTCTGTTTCTAATTGTGACATTATTATGCACACAACCTATAATTACATATTGCTTTGTCACTAATATCAGTTATCACATACAACTGTATTGATTACTTATCACACGTAGGTATAGACCCAATAAATCCTACAGTATTAGCAGTTCATCCATCTTCTAATTGTTTTTCTACGGTATCATTTTTTCCATTCAACTCTACCATTTCACCAGTATTTTTATGTTTGTCAGATTTGTACGCACCTGGCCCTATTAACGACAAGCCTACTGGTAAAAATATTAAGCCATTGAATAGTCCAAATAATATCACTAGAAGGAAAATCTTAAAGAAGGATTGGAAAGTGTATGCTTTGGACATACTGAGGAGAGATAACGAGAGAAAAGTAGAGCCTCCACCCAATAACACCGCAGATCCAATAGATGTGACAGTTTTGAAAGCTCTCTCCGAGCTAGAGCCTTCTGTCAATGTTAAAAATGTATGACCTACGTGAGCTGCGTAATCCACGCACAAACCTGTCGCGAGCTCGAGGCCTATACAACACACTATATCCACAGTCATACCCCATCTTTGCATACAACCCAACACATTGAGAATTGTTAATAGGACACAAATAAATATCCACAAACACATTTGAAGATTAGTTATCAAAATAACAGTGCAAATCATCACACAAAGCAGTGCCAGCTCAATGTTCCTTTCAACTTCGACAGCTATGATTTCATCTGTGACCCAGTTCGCGAATACCTTTGACCAGACACTTCTATAACCATCACCACTAGTTATATTTGTAGACTTGACGACATTTCTAACATGATTCATTGCCGGTATGTATTCGTCTGGGCCTCTAAATTTCGCAAAGTTAAAAAGCATTGTCGAAGCTTTTATTTGTGTAGCTGGACTGCCACACTCAAAATGTTCAGAGAATTGAAAATTTACTTGAAATCTGCCTCCGATGGGGCTGTATAAAAATCTTGATAAATGTCGATTAAAGTCGTGGTCTGTCAATGCCGATGTATTTTTTACGAGATCTCGATCATAATTTTGTAAAACGTATTGATGAAAGTATTCAACCCAAGAGTTAACGTCATAAATGTATGTTTCTTTCTTTAACTCTTGGATCATATCGTATAATTGGATGAATTCTTTGTTATAATTCATTTCTCCTAAAAACACCATGGCCATATTACCTTCTTCTGGATAATAAAAATCATTTGCGTTCAGAAAATCTTTGAAATACGTGTCGTCGGGAATAAACCATTTCGGATCGAACCTCTGTTCTAAATGAAGAATAGCCTGTATACTAAAGCCGGTAATAATGAACGTAAACAAAATAACCACAGTTTTACCGGGAATAGTAAAGACGACGCGTTTGTAAAACTCTTCTAAGAATTTTTGGAATAGTGTTTTATTTGTTGAGACTTTAATTTCCCTTTTATGTTGATAGCAAAATAAAACACCATTTCGGTTATCTTGAATTCTTTTTACATCTAACGTGAATACAGCGACATAGAAAGTTACTGAATAACAAAATATGAAAAATACGCCCGTAGCGGCGTAGACACAAAAAGACTTTAAGGACGGAAGTATCGTAATAGCACCAATAAGTAGAGCGACTATGTCCGTGAATGACGTTATTACAATGGATACACCGGCGTGTTTCAGCATGAGTCCTACTTTAACTGGTAAACTTTTTTTTGATGCCGATTCAGGTAAATTATTCCAACAGGCATTCATCACAAACATGTCATCTACTCCAAGACCCATGAGTAGAAATGGTAGAGAAGAATGAATTGGACCGAATGATATACCAAGGACAGAGCACCAACTCACAGCAGTTAAATAAGCCAATCCTACACACAGAAGTCCTACACTTCCTAATGTTAGTCTTATTTCTAGCCAATTGTATCGAGACAGACCAAATTGTATGTACAGAAACATCAACAGTATACCCAAAAACAGTTTGTCTAATTCATCGAACATGGCTTTGCCACTAATATCTGCAAAACTTCTCCCAGCTTCATAGTACAACTTAATATCAGAAAAATTATGAGAAATTGACTCCATTACATCTAAAAATTCATTTTCCCACATAGCTAATGGGACGGAGACCCAGTCTTCAGTACCAACTAAATTACCCACCTCATTTACATCAATACTGGTCATATTAACATGTGTAAACCATGTCAAAATTATTGAGCCAGCAGAAACAACATCACCGTGTTCATCATATTTCATACCACCAAACAATTTCGTGTAATCTGTAGGATGGCCGGTGGTAGGGTTTGTTTTGATCTTGTTTATTTTTTGTATAATGTCACTTTTGGTTGCCTGATTTATTTCTTCTTGTTTATTCTTCCATAAATCCAATATGTTAAGCCGGTAGCAAGTATATTGAAAACTTTCTAGGAAGTCACAATAAAACTCATCATTAACCCAAAGTGTGGGGTCTGAAAAATCACTATCACTGTTGACACTTGTATTAGAATGGCCATTGCTTTTAGATAATATATCCAAGGATCTTCTGTCTCGACTTGAACTATAAAAATTTACAACAGGTACTTTGTAACACAATTCTTTCATAGTGTAAACTTCATTTTCATAATTCACTTGTATTGAATTTATTTTATTAGTGATGTTGTTGATTGCAGATAAAACTTTTGGCTCAAGCACATTATCTGCAGTTATAATTACTTTCTGAAGTCTGAATCCTGTGCCAAATGTATCAATGTACCAGTTTGTGTCATAATAGAAGTCTGACTCTGGTGGTACCCATAAATTCATAGGATTCTTTTCAATGTGAAATCTTAATAGTCCAATACAACTGAGGAACACAAAACTGAACGTCAAAATGACTGTCTTCCATGGATGTTTTGCCACCAGCACTCCAAGATTAAAGAAAATTCCTTCAACTAGATGAACAGATTTTGAAGATACACCTTCCCATAGCTGTTGGGGTGATTTGAAACTTTTCCCTTTAGGCATGTTTTTAGAGTCTTAAACCTTTGTAAAATAATTTCACTTTCGTTAATAAAACTGTTTCGTATAAAACACAGATAATTTGATTAATTCAACAATTAAACCGCGTTATTGCATTGTATTTTATAATAGCTGGTTAGAGCGTGATAAGCGCGCTACTGTATATGTGTAGGCAGACGGCGTCCGTCCGCCGCTCACCACTCGACTGATATATTTATCTGCGGCAACGCGTCGAGACACATTTATCTTTTTTTTATTTGATACTAAGCCACTTCTATTGACTACAAAACATGGCCTACAGATACAAACTGATATCCAGTGGCGATACAAATCGACAGATTCAGATTTAACAGCGGCTTTGCTAATTACTACTTTCGTCAAAGCTACAAAACAAGCCAATTAAGCGGTTACTTCTCGCAAAATTGCGGAAAATACGGCGATACTATACAAACTACAAAAACATACCGTACGTAGTTCCTTGAGTCTATGAAATAAAACAGTATCTAATTGTAAAATGAAAATCAGTAGGTACCTACAAGTTTTGCAATCAGATTAGAATCGCCCTATTTTATTTTGTTTCTGTCACAAGACTTACATTTGACAGTTCAATTTCTATCTTTTCCCGCCATCTTTGAACAGGTTAATGGCGATTTGGCGCTGCCACAATAGTGTCGGAAAACTCGGAAATCTACATAAAGGCCGGGCAGACTATCGGAAAGTTTTCCGGCCTACTCCATGGTTCTAACCTTAATTACAAATCGACTCATAGATAGAAAAATCGATTTTGGAATCGCAAGCGAAAAAATCTGTACCTATTAGGATAAATGCTCTAAGGTACCTTAGAGCATTTATCCTAATAGGTACAGATTTTTTCGCTATCTAAATCAATTTGACTAAAGTCGCTGCGTGTGTCTCTGGCCTATGAGACTAAACAGTTTGAGTTTGACAAACAACAGATACTATTGAAGTATTGACAGTCAGTTGACACTTCCGCCGCATTCCGAATAAAGAAAAATTCGGTTTGAGCGTGCTCACACCCATACCGAATTAGCGTGAGCGCGATATCGATGTCCCGGGAATCGTCATAGATGACGTCAACTATTTCTAATAAGTCTAACTAAAGATACGATGCGAATCACAACAAAACAGCCCAACTATAATTTTGAACAGCGCTCACGGTGATAATAGAATAACGCATGGTCAGCGTTATTGGAAGATGGCGAATGTCATAACGTCCGTAATCTATGTCGTTTCGCGGGCCATCGTTATCGCGCTCACGCCAATTCGGAACGGGTGTGACCTCGCTTAAATCGATGAAATAAGGCGCGGGCCCACTGCGGCGCACGGAGAGGCTACGCATGTGTCATAAGCTTCGCTTTGTAAGAAAATGTTTGTGGTTGTGTCCATTGCAACCCACGGAGAGGCTATGTATGAATTGACGTCATTGATACATGCGTGGCTTACTCGAATAGCTCAACGCTGTCGACGTGGGACTACGTTTCCACTGGAGTACACGAATATGACCCACGACTATGCACAGCTCGCATAATCGCAGCGCAGTTTTGGATTGATTGGATTGCAGTGGCACGTGCGTAGCCTCTCCGTGTGCCGTGCCACGCTATACATAGTCGTGGGTCTTCCGTGTTCTCCAGTGGAAACGTAGACCTACGTTGTCAAACAAATTAAAAACGAGCACCGCCGTGTCCTCGTGGAGGCGATCGGCGGCGGCGATCTCTCGCGTCCGGCCCTGGTCCAGGCCATGGTACGGAGCGAGAGGGTATGGGGAGCCGTCACCTCCTTCAGCGAAGCAGTAATGCTCGCGAAGAGGGAGGCGGCGCACGTGAGGGAGAGGCAGCATATGCGCTCTCGCGACCCTAGCCGCCGCAGGATACGGAGACGCCCTGGGCGTCGGGAATCCCAGGCCGATTTCCGGCCACCGTAGGCATGAGCTTGCGGACGGCGAGTAATGGGTAGCTTGCTGTCCGGTAAGGACCAAGCCCAAGTCGACGGCGCGTTGTGTTCCACGCGCGCCTCAAAGAGATGTCAGCACAAAAATGATGGGGCCCGCAAGGGCCGATGCCTGCCAGGGGTGCGGGTTTGTTCGAAAGAGACACCACAGCCCCTGGCTTAAGGGCTACTGAAGGAACACGGGTGGGTTTTAGGTCAGTCAAAGTCTGACACGCCCTCCTGCTCCACCCAGACCGGGGGAAGTTATTTGATGATTTCCCAACCAAAAAAAAAAAAACGATGGGCCCGCGCCTCGAAACGTGGCCTTTATCCAACATAATATAATAGGTAGGGGAAAAAGTTTCTTCGCATTTTTAAGAAAATTCAAAACATTTTTAATATAATATCTTATTTACATTTAACTAAAGTATGTAGGTACTACCATTTTGTTCGATAACTTTTGCCATCTTGTAGGTAGGGACATGATCCCATTGCTATAGAAATTTTGGGAGTTCTGATCAAAATACCGCGACAAGTGGTTTTGGCAGTAGTGATGAAAACCTGACACTGCCTAAAGAATTCAGAAGAGACCGAAGCAGGTGGAAATCTGAAGGTGCCAGGTCAGGACTATACGGCGGATGCATTAACACCTCCCAACCAAACTCTCTTAATTTTTTCTGATTGGCTAAAGATGTGTGAGGTCTACGTTATCTTGATGAAAAACCACACCCCTTCTGTTGATTAATTCCGGCCGCTTTCTCTCAACTTCTTGCTTTAATCTCATCAGTTGTTCGCAGTAGAGTTCAGAATCGATGGTCCTGGCTGGTGGTAACAGCTCGTAATGAATAATGCCCTTCCAATCCCACCACACACACAGCATCACCTTGTTGCGAGTTAACCCGGGTTTCGCCACAGTCTGTGAAGCCTGACCGGCCTTTGACCACGACCTTTTTCACACGTCCTTGTCGTACGTGATCCACTTTTCATCACCAGTTATCAGCTTCTTCAAAAATGGTTCGGTTTCATTACGTCGTAATAAAGAATCACAAATGAGTACACGGTTCATTAGGTTTCTTTCAGTGAGCTCGTGAGGTACCGAAATATCGAGCTTTTTTGTGTACCCAGTTTTTTTTCAAATGCGCAAAACTTTTTTGTGGTCAATTCCCAGTTCTTCAGCTACGTCGTAACTACTGATATGTTGCTCCACTTTTTCAAAAATGGCATCCATTTTATCCGTAATAGGGCGACCAGAGCGACGTGCATCTTTGAAATCAAAATTTCCGGATTGAAAACGCTTAAACGAAATTTGTGCTACTCTCACAGACACTGCACTAGGTTCATAAACATCGCAAAAAAAATTCGCGGCTTGCGTTGCATCTTTACCTTTTTTGTAGTAAAATTTTAAAATTTATCAAATTTCTTCATTAGATTCACTCATCCCGCTCAGCGACTTTTGGTCGCATGCGAAACCGCCATTTTTTAGTCCCAAAAGGCTTGTGGTCGCATCCCCGACCGCGCCGTTCAGGCGGTTTTTAGCTTTATTTCTGAATATAAATAAAGTTCTATATCGTCTGCGACAATTTTACTGTAATGCTAGTTACACACACAGTTGGTTGAACTAAATCTCTATGGAAAATATAATCTGGTAACACGAAAAAAAAAAGTTGAAAGTGACGTTTCGAACTCGTTGGTCATCGGTACTTTTTCGTGGTATGCTCTCTAGTTTTATAGTGTTTTTTCTTATTTTTTGTGTGTTTTCGACGATAAGTGGATAAATATTCATTTAGAAGTAGTTATTACATCGTTTTAGGTAATATTTGTATCAAATAGCATCATAAAAACTTATATTTCGACGAAATATGAAACGTAAACAAACCTTTGTGAACAATGTGCAGTGATATGAGAATTGTGTTTATTTTGAGTGATTCATGGTGAATTATGTGGATCCTGGTGTATAAAATGGTATGTAAACAATGTATTTTCTTATTAGAATAAGAATCTCATTCTATTTAATGAGAAAATTTGTTATATAAACCCTTTGAATGTTCGAGTGCACAACACGGGCGTTGACCTCCGCGCGATATGAAGTTTGAGTTTAAATATTACGAAAATGTTGAGTAGGATTCCCAAAAAAATACTGCTGTTCGATTATTAGTCTATTCAATAAGTAACATCCAAAATTTCGAGCAAATTGAGACGGCAGTTCTATGACAAATCAACAACAAACGGGAACAAAGACATGCTCAGTCATTGTCTCTAATTTCCATTGTTTATAATAAACTACAACGTATTTTAGAACGACTCACAATGTTTATGTTATGGCTTGCCTATTCAGGAAGCCATAAAACTTATCTCTAAGTAGCTGGAGGCAACAAAAAATCGACACGGACGTTTTTTTTGCTCGCCGAACGAAAAAATCTCAAGTGTCAAATGACGTCCGTCCTTTAGGGTACGGACGCCACTTTTCCGTCAGGCCGATAAGGTCCTTGAAAGGTACAGTACGAAAAACAAATGAAAATCACACATTTTCCTAATTTAAATTTGGAATTATGTTCTAAAATTTATACTTTCAATGATACCAAAACCAGCCAGATATAAATAGTATAGCCATAGAGATTGTATTACAAGTTCATACATCTAATGTCTATGATACATACTATAATGCGAAAAGACTTTTTCCCCAACCTAATAATAGAAATAGTGCTTCTGGGTAGAGTCGTCAACCAATTATGAAGAAATTCGTGGTTTATACAAGTTTCTAACCGACTTTAAAAAGGAGGAGGTTACCAATTCGAAATGTTAATATAAATACATAAATTTTTTTGCAAAATTATTATTTTATACGAAAGGGGTTTATTCCGAAATGATACCATTTCAATTTCATATAGATCTAACGATGAGTTTCGGAGACAGCAAACGGGACTCTTAAAAAATGGGAACAAATCAGCCACGATTGCTGCTATCGCATAAATAACCATTGTTTTGATGATGTGATGATGAAATTTTGAATTGGTGTGGTATAGGTACTATAAAAAAAACAAAACAACCGACTTCGGAAAAAACATATCCAAAGTCACCGACTTATTTTTCACTTTGTAGTGTTTTTCCGGAAGTCGGTTATTTTTTTACAAGGAGAATATTGGTTTTAACGTTGAGTGAGCACTGTTGTCTGTTAGCGCGTTCACGAGCGTTCCGTACCTATTGTTGGCGAAAATGACAATTTTTAACTACCACAATCGTTACATCTAAATCGGAACGCAAAATATCGATGCGATCACTGTGAGCGATCTGCGATGATGTTCTAATTCGGAAAGCAGTCTTCACTTCATCATAGATAGCATAGACATCATTCGTAGGGCGCATTCCGTATTCGAAGCCAACCAAAATAAAAATCAGTACTAATGATCTGATAGCTCTTAAATTTTTTGACTATTCAATTTGGTCGGGTTCGCGATAAGATCACTCATTTCGGAACACGGCAGTAGACTATCATAATAATGATAGTCTACTGCCATGTTCCGAAATGCAACAAAAGTGATCTTATCGCGAATCTGTGTTGCCAGCTTAGTGGAATTTCCACTAGATCTGGTGGTTTAGACTTACCTTTTAGCGGACAAATTTTGGTTTTAGTGGCTAGTGGATTTTTCTAGTGGCTTTGGTTGCTTCAGTTAGTGGTAAGGTACGAAAGTCAACCACTAGTTCGATTAACATATTTTCGGGAAATAACTAGAACGTTTGACGTTAGTGTATTTTTTTAATGTGTAGGCAACACTCGTTGTTTTCGGGGATTCCCCAAAAAATGTTTTTCGATTTCTTGAACAATTTTGATTATAGACTTTTAAATGAAAACTGGGTTAGTTTTGATTTGAATTAGAAATGTGTTTCCTATGCATGCACAAAAATATAAATACAACGGACAGTACAGTAGACACGGGTCGTAACGTCTTTTGGGCGTAATCGGATAAACATAGTTTCGTGGATATGAGTAACTAGTTTCAAAACGATATATTACAAGATTTAGCCACATTTGCTTTTTCTTTATTAGTTTTATCTCATTCTAACGCCAACTTAGAGCGATTATTTAGCATGATGAACGTTGTCAAGACAAAACACAGAAACCGAATGAAGTTAGATTTGCTATCTTCAATTCTCACAATCCGTGCTGGTTTAAAACGCGAAGGAAAATGCTGTAATAACTACATAGGTATTACCCAATAGCGTAGAACAAAAAAATGGGACCAAGAAAGGTCATTGGGCGTAATCTGACCCGGTTTGTGAAAACTTGTGTACATAAACCAAACTAGATTTAAATTGTTAAGTTATACCCCACTTTTAATTACATGTACTTTTTTTTATTTTTATTGCGGTATTAAACATTAGCAGGTCAATGAAAAAAAAAAACGATGTTTATGCGAGATATCCTTACACGACACTCTCAATTATTATGAATTAATTATTATGTTAATACCAGCTACGTGATCTGCGGTGCATACTGCAAGAGAGAGAGAGAGAAAGCATATATACACCCTCAATTATGAATTAAATCATTCGGCATTCTGTTAATACCTGCTACGTGGTCTGCGGTACATACCGTAAGAGAGAGAAAGAGACAGCATGTATACATTTATATTATGCTGTCTCTCTCGCACATTAGTCAGGTAGAAACGGGTTTGGTGAGCGTTGCAGTTGCGCTTGCGCTTTACAACGCAGTCCCTCGTCATTTGTCGTTGCGATCTGTGCGTTCTTCGAGTTTCTATTTTTCTTATCGACTACTTTAGCGTGTTTACTGGTTTAATTGTTTGCTTTTGGATTGGAATTTATTAAAATGGAAAGGCAAAATAGTTGTGTTTCATGTGAACGATTTGTGTTACGCCGCAGAAAACATAGCCTCACACAATTGTTTTTTGAAAGACATCGAGATCACGTCGAGTTATTATTACAAGAAATAATGCCACGTGAGGTAAGTCTCTTAACTATTTTGTTGCAAAATGCGGGCGCTCTGTTATCTATGAAGTGATATCGAGACAATTCAATAATTTAATAAAACACAATATTGCTACGTGTAATACACTATGTCGAACCTCAAGCGCTCAACTATTCTTTCATTATGGTCAGGAGTTTCGACGTGAATACGTCTTTAAAATTGCTTTCATAGTGGGAGTCAAGTCAAAAGGACGAAAGACGACAAAAATATGGTTATGTGGAATATGGCTACGCATATAGTACCATCGTATGTAAAATTCCATTTCTTACATAATCATAATTTTTACATACCTCCACTTGCCAGAGTTTGTCATCCGCATTTAGTAATAAATGATTGGGAAGAAGTAAATGCTCAGCCAGTGATGCAATTTAATAGCGCTCATGTACTTGACATAATCAATATATATAAGTGGGGGTTGGAACCAAACAACCACATGGATTTCGAAAATATTGATGGAATTGAGGGCAATGAGTTACACTTCTGGACAGGAGTAACTAAAGATCAGTTCAATAACATTTTACAACTAACTCCATCGCTTCGAAACAGAACCGGTACTCCTGCTACAGTGTTAGGGGTTTATTTAACAAAAATAAGAACTGGTATACCCGATGAACGTTTGGCTACAAAATTCAACATGTCAAGAAGAACGTTAGAAAGAAAGTTAAGAATGGCAAGAGAATGTTTAACAGGGGATTTTGTGCCGCATTTTCTAGGATTAGATCATTTGACCAGAGAAGAGGTGGTAGCTCGAAATCTTTCAATTCCTGCTCATATTTTCGGAGGCCACCACGCCTCGGCTATTTTGGTGTGTGATGGCACTTATTTATACATTCAAAAGTGCTCCAATTTCCTGTTCCAACGGATAACATACAGCCTTCATAAATTCCGAAATCTAGTGAAACCTTTTATGGTAGTTTGTACAGATGGTTACATTTTAGATGTCATGGGGCCCTTTGCAGCAACAACTTCTGATGCTACAATCATGCGCAGCCTAATGGAAGACCAGACTTCTGCTTGGCATGGTTTTCTTAGGCCCAACGATGTTTTTGTACTAGACCGTGGATTTCGGGACTCGATTCCCAGTATTGAAGAATGTGGCTACAATCCTCAGATGCCACCAACTAGAGCTAGAGGAGAACAGTTGACGACACCAGATGCGAATAAGTCAAGACTCATCACAATGACCCGTTGGGTGGTCGAGACCATAAATGGTCGATTCAAAAAAGATTTTAAAATCTTTCGGCACGTCTATTTTAATGTTTCTCTACCAAACATGATGACAGACTTCAGAATTACTGCGGCAATCATCAATGCAACTCGACGTCCATACGAGGATAGCATTTACGCCGAACAATTCATTATTATTATTAATGAAAATATTAACAGAGAGAATGAACTGGCGGAGTATGTGAGACAGCACAACTTAAATAGGCAAAGAGTTGCTTTCGTCCCAATTGACGCCAATAATGCTGCTTTTGATGACTTTCCACAACTCACTGAAGATTTAATTCTTTTCACTTTGGGGACGTATCATTTAAGGATCGCTCGATCCTACTGCTATGAGCATTTGCGACCAAACGGTCTCTTTATTGTGGAACTGTATCGACACGAAGAATTAATTAACAACAAAATATTAATCAGAGGCAGAATGTAGTCACGACACGTGAGGAGCAAACAGTATTATACATATATATTGGTGAACCCAACAGTACATGGTAGACAGAGTCGAAGGGTACTACTGCTCTTGCATCCACGGCCGCCGCACCATTGGAAGCTGCGCTCATATAGCCAGTGTGGTTTATTTTTTATCTTGGGCCAGACATCAAGAACAAACAGATGCACCGGCGGCCTTTTTAGATGATACCATTGTACCTTTAGACATTGACCATGTTGAATAAAACTGAAAATAATGATTATGTACTAGTTTTTTTTTCCCAACACAAAAATATTTAGTAAACAGTAAAATAAATGAATTAAGAAGTGTTTTTTTTATTGTATTAGCCTACAGTGTCTCACACTGCTGGGCAAAGGCCTTCCCCATATCCCTCCAGACACTGTTTTCTTGCATAACTTCAAACCAGCCTTCGCGATGCGCGTCCGAGACCTTAATTATTATTTAAAAAAAATTATAGGTGATACACATGGAAAAATACACTTTTTTTTTTGTGCTTGCAGACTATACCCACAGTAAAGCAACCCATACTATTGTAAACTAGAGACATTAATGTGTCTATTCCACCGTATTTTGTTTCTGTACAGCGTGGGTATAGTTTCCATATTAAGGTGCCAAGAATTCAATTCACCCGAAGTTTTTTTTGAGATTTTTTTTTGTACAATTATCAAAAATAAACTATAATTTTATAATAAAAATTACAATGTGTTGTTTTATTTTCAAATACTATTAAGGTATTATCTGTCTGGCATAATAAATTATTAATACTAGAATATATAAGCAAAATTCTTGTTACTAACAACCTTGTCTTGCCTATGGACTTTTTTGTCTGAAATAAATGATTTTTATTTATTTATTATCTGTCTGGCATAATATGTTAGTGGTTTTTTGGTGGTTTGAGTGATCGCAAAATTTAGTGGTTTTCTGGTGGATTACGATTATTTACGATACCACAATTTGTGGTTTCATTAAAATAAAGTTGGCAACACTCATACATAATATTCAAGTTTTATTCTGGTGAATGTGGTGTAATTTTGTACGAATAAAATGTTTTTTAAAGCATAGGCATATGAAATTACACAAGATAATAACCCAACACACGGCACTCCATTTAAATTTTCACGATGTGGACTACAAAAAGTTTTCTAACCAAAACAAAGCGCGGCAACATAATAAAAGTGAGGTTATATTTTGTCAACTTTATTTTGTTATTTATTTATCTGTAATTAGAAATATTAAAATGATTGAATATTTTGCAGATTGTTAGAGAACATTATTTACGCGATGATTTGTTATGTGGGTCCGCTGCGTGCAACACATGCCCTCATAAAGACGACGAGCTGGTGCTGGATGACAAACCCGAGTCGATATGTACGTTGTTTGACTATCCTCACTATCTGATCCTGGACACAAATGTAGTGCTTCATCAAATCGACGTCCTTGAGGAAGATGCATTGAAGAACGTGATCATACTTCAAACTGTGCTTGAAGAAGTGAAACATCAAAACACTGCAATGTTCCAGAGACTGTTGGAGATTATAAACAATAAAAGCAGGAAGTTTTATTCGTTTGTCAATGAACACCATAAGTAAGTTAAATTCATACCCAAAACAATCTTAATTTTTAACAAACTTAGTTTGAAAAGTCAACTTATGTTTAGTTACTGCTTTATTTCGGTCCTAGGGATACATACATTGAGCGAGAACCTGGTGAAAAACAAAATGATCGCAATGACAGAGCTATTCGCAAAGCATGTGCTTGGTACGAATCGCACCTGAGTATCAACAGTGCAGTTGGGCAGTTCCCCAAAATAGTGTTGCTTACTGATGACGAGAATAACAGAAAAATTGCTCAGGATGAGGGAATAGTCTGCTGTACTGGTAAGTGTGTACAAAATGATTTTGATCTACTGTTTCCGTGTCTAAGGGCTTTACCAATTTTTTTTTCTTCTGTAATAAAAGCCGAAGCCGTTTTCTGTTGTCCACTGCAACAAGTGTGTTTATGACAGCGGAAACGCGCCATTGCAAGTGTCTGATCATAAAGGTGCTTTCTCATTGTCGCTAACATGTTATGTTGATAAAATAAAAGGTAGTACACAGTCTTTGAAGGAAGACAGTGTATGACCTTGTGAAGGCTGCGGGAATCCGTTGGATGTGGGAGGCACAAGACCGGTCGAAGTGGAGGAGCCTGGGGGAGGCCTATGTCCACCAGTGGACGTCTTTTGGCTGAAATGATGATGATAACACTGTCTTTCACTGTGCCATGATACGTCATTTTTAAAGTTTATTCCTAAAATGGGCTACTTTCCTTTACAGCAAAAGATTATGTTGAAAATGTAACTGGTGTCATTGGCCTCATAGACAAGCTGTCAAAAAATGTGATACCGGAGACTTGTTCAAAAGATGCTCTGTATCCTGCACATTTAACACCATCACAGATCCATGCGGGAATACGGAACGGGAAGCTGTACCAGGGGACATACCGTGCCTCTAGGGATAATTTCTTGGAGGGTACTGCGGTTGTCAATGGCTTTGAGAAACCTGTAAGTGTTGAATAATTAGGCATGTTTTTGGTTGTTTTGACTGGTATTGCACGGCTGAAAGCCTGTTGGGTAAATTTTCAGTGCTTGCGCTTGCATACAACAGGGCCTAGAGATAAAACACATTTCTGCTAGCGTTCACGCCAAAAGCTATGCCAAAATGTATGGGAATGACATTACTTGCGGAAAGGACATGACGTAATCTTTCCGCAGGTAATGTCATTCCCATACATTTTGGCATAGCGTTTGGTGTGAACGCTAACAGAAATGTGTTTTGTCTAGGCCGGTTGGTGCACTGTTGTTATAAATTTGGTCATTGAATATCTATTCTAATATTATAAAGAGGAAAGATTTGATTGTTTGCATTGAATAGGCTCTGAAACTACTGAACCGATTTGAAAAATTCTTTCACTGTTGAGAAGCTACACTATCCCCGGGTGACATAGGCTATATTTTATCCCCGGATACCCAAGGGAACGGGAACCATGCAGGTGAAACAAACAACAAATAATGAATACAAAAAGTACTACATTTTCTTTTACGTGTAGTTTTGGGGCCATAGGTTTCATTTATTCTTTTTTGCATTTGTGAGTTATATTTAAGGCAGCATTAATATCATAACTCTCCTGCTACTGTCCCAATTTATTTGCAACATGTCTTTATTTCCATACTTCTTTGCAGCAATTATATCAATAGGATTTAAATCATCCAAATACTAAGCAATGTATTAAATTCTTGACAGATATTGTTACAAGGACATATTGGTATAAACAGAGCAGTAGATGGTGACTCCATAGCTGTAGAAATATTCCCTGAAGAAGAATGGCGGCGTCCCAGTGACATTGTTCTAGAAGACAAAGCAGATGACCCTGGTGACCAATTAGAAGAAGAAGCTGTGCTTCTAAAGCTTGCCAAACCAGTGGATAAGAGTGATGAGGAAGTTACACCAACTGGCAAAGTTGTTGGGATCATAAGGAGGAAATGGAGGCAATACTGTGGGATTTTGATGCGAAGCCGTTTTCCAGGTATGTATTTTTATAAGTAGGGAATACTACAATTTAAGAACATAACCGAATTAGAATTAATATCAGTGACAGAATAAATTCTTTCTAACAGATTACTCATAGAAAAACTAGCCCTCAAAATACACGACACACGAATATATTGCTCCTATTAAAAATTAGTTTTTTTGGTTTGTTAAACAAATAGGTCACTGCACAGTGTTTGGTATAGGTGAGTTGTCAAAAAAATTATAATTAAATGACACTGCATTCCTTCTCCAGGTGCAGTTCGTCACCTATTCACGCCAGCTGAGAAGAGTATCCCGCGCGTACGCATTGAAACACGTCAAAGCGACGTGCTAGAGATGCAACGCATACTGGTCGCGCTCGATTCCTGGCCGAGGAACAGTCGCTACCCGCTCGGACACTTTGTTAGAGCCCTCGGACCTATTGGTGAGTTTATATTATACAATAAACTGGTCTATCGCTGCTGGGTGATATACAGCTCTTCTTGCTGATACGATTTAGGTGAAATGTCTTCTATAAGCCTTACCATAATTATTAATGTTCCAGGTGACAAGAACGCCGAAAACGAGGTCATATTGTTGGAACACGACGTGCCTCACGCTCGGTTCAGTGAAGCTGTGCTTGCGTGTCTCCCGGCCAACGATTGGACTATACCTGAAGAGGTAAATATTCACCAAACCATTTTATATACAAAAAGGTGGGATATGGCTTGCTGACCAAAAGTGTGGCTTGTACACATACCTAAAATGATTTCGCAGATATGTGTACAATTTGATACAAAAGGTGGATATTTACAAAAAATCCGTAAAAATGAGTCCATGTCACAGCTGTAAATTCGGTTGTTCATTATGCACAATTGCACATGACCCAAGTCATGTTTGAGTCATGCAATAAACGTTTTAGTAATTTTAGAACACATTTTTCATTTAGAGAGAGAGAGAGCGACTATTTTTGAAAGCGCGCACGTAAGTACCTATATTAATTTAGTACTACATTAAACTTCAAACGTCATTTTGCAGGAAATAAAGAAACGCGTAGACCTGCGTTCCGAATGCATTTGCTCTGTAGACCCTCCCGGTTGCACAGACATAGATGACGCCTTACACGCAAAGGCTCTCCCAGGCAAGACTGGCGACGGTCTCAAACGATACCAGGTCGGCGTCCATATTGCTGACGTCACGTACTTCGTGAGACCCAACACTGCTCTTGATAAGGAGGCTGCTAGCAGATCTACTACTGTGTATCTGGTGGGCAGGAGAATTGATATGGTTCCAGGTTTGTGTATTAAATACTATTATCAAATTAATATAAGATGAAGGCAGACCAGTTAGCAAAAAGTGGCCTGCTTATTGGCCAAATTGAAACTCGCGAGTACACATACCATCAATCAACCAATGAGGATACTTGGAGTGCATTATCGAATATTATACGTTCATAAGTATACTAACTCGCATAACCAAATTATCGCGAAATAAAAGTCGGGCGACGGCCTCAAACGATACGAAGTCAGCCTCCATATTGCTGACGTCACGTACTTCGTGAGACCCAACACTGCGATAAGAGGGCCGTTAGCAGATCTACCGCTATGTATCTAGTGGGCAGGAAGATTGATATGGTTCCAGGATACTGCTAGTACAGTGAAACCTGGTTAAGTGGGACCTGGATAAGTGAGAAACCTCTATTATTGAGAACTAAAATGAGGTCCCGGCACTTTTTCATCGAATTACCTCTGTTAATGGGACTTTTCGAACTTGGTTAAATGAGATTTGATTTCTAGGATTTTTTCGATGTTTACCTCTATAATTGGGACTCTGGAGCTCAATTCCCTTTATAAGTGAGACAATTTATCAGGTTGGGACAGGTTACGACACGATTGTTTACAAACATTTGAATTTCTTTCGCAAAATTGTCACCTTTATAAATGGAATAACGGTACATTTCGACCTCTATAAGCGGGCCCTCTGTAAATGAGACAACTAAATTTTAAACCTGTCTAATTGGAAAACTGGATAAATGAAAACCTCTTTAAAAGGTACAAAATCCTTGGTCCCTTGAGATCCCAATTAACCAGGTTTCACTGTAATATGTATACAAAAAAGAAAACATTTTTACATGTAAGATGAAGATGGCAAAAACTGGCCCGCTCATTGGCGATATTTCAACTCGCGAGTACACTATCTGTCAATCGGCCAATGAGTATACTTGGTAGCGTTTTATTCAATATTATCCTTACTTCCTTACTAATACATATTAGGTCGTTACCTATGAAATTGCCGTTCTGCAGTACTGGCCATTTCAAATCAAAATAATTTTTGTTTGGCTAAGAATTCTAATTTCAAATTAATTTTATTTTAAAAACATGGATTTTTTTTTCTAAAAGTAGTCATTTCTTTATTGATTAGTGTTACATTTTCATCGCATTTCAATCTTTTTCGTCATCATGGATACGTTAAAAATTCGAGTAATTATGGAATATGAGTACCGTCGTGGCAGCAACGCGGCACAAGCGGCACGCAACATCAACGACGTTTACGGAGCTAACACTACAAACCAACGCACCACCTGTTATTGGTTTGCTCGCTTCCGTACTGGAAATTTCGACCTGAAAAATGAACCTCGCGGTCGTCCGAAGACTTTGGTCGACAATGACGAATTAAAGGCGATTGTGGAAGCTGATGATACACAATCTACGGCTGAATTAGCAGCAGCTTTCGACGTTAGCGTCAAAACAATATTGGTCCATTTGCGTCAAATTGGCAAGGTAAAAAAGCTTGACAAATGGGTGCCCCACGAACTCAATGATCGCCAGCGCGAAGTACGCGTCGAGACGTGCCTTGCACTGCTCAACAGACACACAAATGAAGGAATTTTGAACCGCATTGTTACCTGCGATGAAAAATGGATTCTGTTTGATAACCGTAAGCGCTCAGCAAGTTGGTTGGATCCTGGTTCAGCACCTAAACAATGCCCTAAACGAAAACTTACCCCTAGAAAAGTGATGGTCACTGTTTGGTGGTCTAGCGCCGGTGTGATTCATCACAGCTTCTTACCAAACGGGGTGAGCATTACTGCAGATGTGTACTGTGAAGAACTGAACACAATGATGGAGAAGCTGGCGCATCTCCAACCAGCATTGGTCAATCGCTCGTCTCCGCTGCTCCTGCACGACAACGCGCGACCTCATACTGCACAGCAGACGGTCTCCAAGTTGCAAGAACTGGGGTTGGAAGCTCTCCGTCATCCGCCCTACTCACCAGACCTTGCGCCTACAGACTACTACTTTTTCCAGAATTTGGATAACTTCTTGGCGGGAAAAAAATTTAATACCCGAGAGGCAGTACAAAATGCCTTTGAAGAATTTGTTGCCTCCCGTCCAGCTGATTTCTTTAAGAAGGGCATTAATAAACTGCCACTGCGATGGCAAAGATGCATTGATTGCATGGGTGATTACTTCGATTAATACAAATAAAAAATTCATGAAAAAAATTCGTTTAAATTTTTTCATACAAAACGGCAATTTCATAGGTAAAGACCTATTATTATAAACGCGAAAGTTTGTATGTATGTTTGTTACTCTTACACGCAAAAACTACTGAATGGATTTGGATAAAATTTGGCACACAGATAGATTAACTAGATTAAGACATAGGATACTTTTTATCCCGGTAGGTTCCTGCGGGATAATTTCCGACTTACACACGAGCGAAGCCGCGGGTGGAAGCTAGTAAATTCAAAGTATGCAACTTCGCATATCCCAGTTAGGTAAGACTTCACAAGTATATTTATTATTTCAATATTCTCACTTTCAACTTTGTTTCAGATTTACTAAGTTCAAACTTATGTTCGTTGCGAGGCGGTGAGGAGCGTCTGGCGTTCTCTTGCATCTGGGAAATTGATGAGAATGCTAACATTTTACACACCAAGTTCCACAAAAGTGTTATTAAAGTGAGTCTTATTTATTATAGTTTACTTACCCTACTTGATGACAGACCCACTTAGGTGCTAACTAATTTCCTGCTTACTTGATGCTTGTTATATAGGTACTTTTTATCCTTCTAGTACGTTCCCGTGGAGTAAGTTTCGACATCCACGCGGGCGAAACCGCTGACAAAACCTAGTTGTTAATAAGTAGCGATCCGGAGCTTTTTAACACGCTTTTATTAGCGTCACCTGTATGTTTGTTTGTTTGTAACCGACTCCTTTTATTTGGACTGGATTTTGAACCACTTGAAACGGCCAGATATAATTTAAACTTTGTAGACTTATCAAGGACCGATGACAATTCAATAATAATAATAATAAATAGGCCGATCACGTGTTTACCGACGGTCTATAAAGTTCTTACATCCATTTTGAGAGCTAAAATTTACAATCATATAGACACCAATTCCATTATGTCTGTCTCTCAAAATGGATGTCGGAACGGGTCCCGCGGTACTAAGGAGCTGCTCCTCATTGATATGGCCATTAGCCAACAGGTTCGCCGTTCCCGAAAGGATCTTTCGACATGTTGGATAGATTACAAGAAGGCCTATGACTCAGTGCCACATACATGGCTCATGAGGGTGCTAGAATTCTATAAAGTAGATACAACTCTGCGCACCTTCCTGATGTCATGTATGGGGCAATGGAGGACGGTCCTTCGATATCCAGGATGTCGAAACATCCAGAGGAATAGCGAGCCGATAAGGATCGAGCGAGGTATATTTCAGGGCGACAGTTTGAGTCCGCTTTGGTTCTGCCTAGCCCTGAATCCTCTAAGCACATTGCTGGAGGATTCAGGTATAGGCTATCGGCTGAGGAGAGGTGGTCAGGTTATATCCCACCTCCTCTACATGGATGACCTAAAACTCTTTGCCCCCAACAATTTGCAACTGATGGAGCTACTGAAAGTAACTGATACCTTCAGTAGCGCCATCAGGATGGAATTTGGTGTGACAAATGTGCGGTCATGCATGTAAAGCGAGGGGAGATTATGGAATCCGTGGGAACCCAACTCTCGGATTCCATAAACCTTCGAGCCCTCTCCGCAGCCGAAACCTATAAGTATTTGGGTATGTCGGAAGCGTTGGGCATCAATGTTACTGACATGAAGCAATCGTTGAAGGAGCGCTTCTTTGGCCGCCTGAAGAAAGTATTTAATAGTCTTTTATCAGGCGGAAACAAGGTGCGCGCCTTCAACGGTTGGGTCATGCCGGTTTTGATGTACTCTTTCGGCATACTCAAATGGACTCAGACCGAACTCGACGCCCTGGATAGGAGGGTCCGTACGCTGCTGACTGCATATCGAATGCACCACCCACGGTCATCGGTAATGAGACTGTATATCCCGCGAAAATGTGGAGGTCGAGGGTTCTTAAATGCTAAGACTCTCCACAATCGCGAGATATGAAGTCTCAGGGATTATTTCCTAGAAACCAACGTGGGGATGCATCGAGATGTAGTTGGGGTGGATAAGGGCCTCACCCCGCTCTCTTTGGCTAAAGAGAACTGGCGCAAGCCTGTAGTGCTTGACACTAAGGATCGCATGGAGGTATGGCAGAGTAAGGAGCTCCACGGACGCTTTTTTCGGGCCCTACATGGACCCGATGTAGACTTACTAGCGTCCGTAGCCTGGATGCGTTTCGGTGACCTCTTTGGGGAAACCGAAGGTTTTGTCTGTGCAATTATGGACGAAGTTATCATGACGAACAACTATCGGAGATTTATTGTGAAAGATGGTACGGTTGACATCTGTCGGGCATGCCACCGTCCGGGAGAATCAATCCGACACATAATCTCCGGTTGTTCTCGTCTAGCTAACGAGGAGTACTTGCATAGACACAACCTTGTAGCCAGGATTATCCACCAGCAACTTGCTCTGAAATACAGCCTTGTGGAATCAGAAGTGCCGTACTACAGGTATGTGCCCGACCCAGTTCTCGAAAATGGACATGTCACACTGTACTGGGATCGATCCATCATCACTGACAGGACTATTGTTGCCAATAAGCCTGATATAGTGGTGGTGGATCGACTAGAGCGGCGTACAATGATCGTTGATATAACGGTCCCGCATGACGGGAACCTCGTGAAAGCCGAGAAAGATAAACAAATCAAGTATCTTGACTTGGCTCACGAGGTTGTCGACATGTGGGATGTGGATTCAGCGATCATTGTACCGATAGTCGTTTCAGCCAATGGCTTGATAGCCAAGAGCCTCGACCAACATCTGAGGAGGCTCTCGTTGGGCAGCTGGGTCAAGGGCTTGATCCAGAAAGCGGTACTCCTGGACACAGCTCGCATCGTTAGGAGGTTCCTCTCTCTGGAGCCCTGACCGCCGGTAGCTTGGACCCTGTTCCTGATACCGGTGGGCTACTATTTTTTATATTTTTAAATGTTTTTATATTTTTATAATAATATTTAAAAATGTAATTTATATGTATTTTTAAAGGAATATAATAAAAAAAACACGCTTTTGTTGTTAGCAAAACAAAAAAATAGCAAAAAGCACTCCACGCTTTTTAACAGAATTAAATTATTTTCTACTTTTTTAGTTTGGTTTTTAAAGCGTGTTCTTTAGTTTTTTAAACTACTTTTTCCATATGGTTCACTCGAATAAGTATAAAAAATAAATCATGAATATCTCTTCCAGTCCTCAGCGGCGATGACTTACGAGGAGGCTCAGATAGCAATTGATGACAAGTCACGTGACGATAAAGTGGTGTCGTCGCTGCGCATACTCAACGCACTCGCTAAGAAACTCAACAGGAAACGTCTGGACAATGGAGCCTTGTCGCTTTCGTCACCTGAAATTAGGTTCCAGGTATGTAATGTTCTTAAAAAAACCCTTACCTTATAATTTTCTAGAAACCTTTCCTCGAAGAAGTAAAATCTCGTAAAAGTTCTGGGCTTTAAAGCCTGTCCTGGATCAAAGTTGTTTTTTTTTTAATATTTCGTCTATTGTCAAAGCCAAAAGTGTCTACATACAGTTGTAGTCATATAAGTAAGAACGATTTGATGTTCCAGATTTTTTTATCTAAATCATGTCATGTGTTCCTTCTTAGAAGTAACTAGTTATGTTATGAAATAGCCAAATTAATAGAGCAAACAGGATTAGGAATAAAATCGCTAACAATTTTTGTACAAATTTTATTTATTCTGTATAGTAACAAATTCAAAGAGTAATGAAACGGGATAAATAATTAAGAATGATTTATTAAACTGCTCGAGAGCTGCATTAAACGAAACTCAGATTAAATAAATCACATGAATGTGAAGGTTATAAAGAAACAAAGCAACTTAATACATTTTCATCCTAAAATCAATAGTTAGTAGCATGTCCACGGCTAAACGTCGTACAGCTCTCTTAAATTGCCACACTAGATTTGAAATATTTTTCTTGATTTCGCACCGAAGATGCTCTTTTGGGTTTAAATCTGGCCAATTTAAGACACAAAATTTTAACGGTGCGTGCTGTATGCTAGATCATTGTCGTCCTCGAATGTCCAAATAACCGGAAACACGTCATCAGAATAAAGTGACGTTGTTTCTTCCAGTATATTTTTGTATTGGAATTGATCCATGTTTCCTTTTATCAGCTTAACAGGTCCTACACCATGTCCATAAAAGCACCCACAAATTTTCACATTTTCCCCATCATGCTTTAATGTATTTTTTGTGTACTTAGGGTCCATCGTTTCCATCAGAACATACCGTTTATTTTGGTCTTGTTAAAATAACACTACATTTTTCCACTGTTTAAACTGTCTAGTGTTTATACCTTCTTGTAAATGCAAGCCGGGCTTGCCTATGGCAGCGTTTCACCATGGGCACCTTCCTTGCTATCCTTCCGTGCAACTTTTCTTCTAACAAACGCCTTCGAATAGTGCGTGCCGTGATTGTTGAAGGGTTGTTTTCACCAAAATATTATTTTCTCAGCTCATTAGACCCTTTAAAAGAATTTTGTTTTACCAGACGACCGATATTTCGATCATCTCGACGAGATGACTTTCTCTGTTTGCGGTACACGCGGATCATTTGATGTAGTTTGCTACGTGGCAAACTGCTTCACAGCGTGGTAGATCATCGTTTTTGAGAATTGCAGATGGTCGGCTATCTTTTTATACGACCGAGAACGCGAAGATTTATTATTGCTTCCCTTGTAGATTTATCACAAGTATTCACAAGTTTTATTTTCCCCATTATTTTCATATATGAAGCCTTCCTTCCTTTTTCTTCTTTAAAGACTTTTGCTGCCCTAAATGGCGCCATTTTTTAACGAATAATAAACAACAACCACAGAGCCACTGAGTGTTCTCTATTTAAATTTAAAACTTAAAAAGATAACACTCAGTGGTTCTTAATTGTGTGATCAGCCAGTAAGTAGTAATACTAGGTTCTGATCTAATTCTCTATAGTTTATCTTTTTATTTTTTAGCCAATCATGTGTATCAGGTGTATCAACGAATGTACCGCAAGTTTGGAAAAGTTTTGCGATACCGAGAGAAATAAAAAAATAAATAAAAACATGCAATTGGTTATACTAACACCGCAACGCTTATTTAAGCGTTCTTAATTATATGACCACCACTGTTTTTGATGTAGGATGTTAGTTAAAGTGTTGATGTACAATGCCTCTTGTATTAATTTACGAATAATCGACCTTCGACTTAATAATAATTAAGCAGTGGTGGCTCAGTGGTAACGGCCACGACTTACGAGTTGTAGGTCGTAGTTTCGAAACCAGACTGCCGCTTTTCTTTGTGTAAATTATTTCATCACCACTGCTCTCGGCGAAGGAAAAAATCGTGAGGAAACCGGCATGTCCTAGAACTAAAAATTCGAAGACATTGACGTGTGTGTGTTGTGTGAAGGAGGAGGCCTGTGTTAGGACACAGGCCTCCTCCTTCACACAACACACACACGTGCTAGGGCATAGGGTACATTATAGGCTGATTACGAGTATAATGTTCGACCATCGAAAACGATGCTAACATCCATGAGGAAAATACGTACTTTTACATTATCTGTTCACTAATAAATGTGTTATCCTCAGATGGACTCTGAAACACACGATCCAGTCGAAGTAGCAGCAAAGAAGATTCTAGACACTAACTCAATGGTCGAGGAGTTCATGTTGCTAGCCAACATAAGCGTGGCTGAAAAGCTAGCGGCCGAGTTCCCGCAGTGTGCCATGTTGAGGAGACATCCTGCGCCGCCGCCTGCTAACTTCCAGACTTTCCTCAAGGCTGCCAAGCAACAGGTGAGAAGATAAACTAAGACCTTCATACATTTACAAATACAGGGTTAAATTACATTAGCTTGCAATACTTTGCCCATGTGTTGAGTATCGGTATCGAAAATGAATGAAACAAAAATAAGAATATTAAATGAGAAGATTTTCAGCATTCGGTCTTTCTTCAAAACTTAAAATGATACTGTCATGTAGGTACATTAAAGCAAACGACTGTCATGTAGTATAACGTAGACTTGTAAAATTCACCAGCGAACTCCTGCCACCCGCCTTACGCACCTATGGGCTCGGGTCGTCTCCAGTCGTCCTAAACCCAGCTAAACTTCACTGCACATTTATTCCCACAGGTGTTGGTTAATTTTATTGTTCGTGTCTCGATGGGGTAGTAGCACAAAATCACAGAAGGACCATTTCGTATTAGAAAAAAAGGTTTTGGCACGCGGTACTCTCGTGTAGTTCGTGAACGATTAGTTGAAGAGAAAAAACACGCGGAGGCGCGGCGCCTGTGTCGTACTTCGTAGACCAATCGGATTGCTTAGTGAATAGCCAGTAAGCAAGCCGGCAACTTAATCAAATCAAACTTTTTCTACTACACACTAAGGCTTGAGTACTAGTTGTGGGTTGAAAACCCATCCAAAATTCCTAAGATTAAATGCGTTAGGTAATACCTATCTTGAAGAGAATGGTACGTAACAGTTATAGTTTTTGAAAATTCCTAAAAAAACATCTAAGTTGTTCCACGAAACATTACAAAAACAGATTTCAGAATACGCGTGCCCAGCCGACGCGGTTAGCTGACCTGAGTACGCGCATACCTTCGCCCATAGAATGGAGAAAAAATATGTTTTATTCGTTTGTTTAGTTTTCGATACACCATACGTGGGTCAAGTATTGCCAGCTAATTTGACCCTGTATAAGCGTGGCATGCAACAGATGAGCTGATATCTTGCTCTCATTCCTATCAAGTGGTGCCACGTGACCTCAAGTGACATAATTACGGGATCGCTGTTGTACGCTTTTTGGCGCCGGGTTAATTTATTTTTTTATTTTTTGTAATACAAAGCTGAAAAAAACCGGTCAAGTGCGAGTTGGACTCGCGCACCGAGGGTTCCGTACAAACCTGTGGGTATATAAGTAAAAGTTCAAAATTGTCAAAAATATTTTTTTTTATATGACGAAACTAAAAATTTACGGTTTTCGTAATTTTTCCTATATCTGTACTATAAGACGTGACTTCGTACAAAATTTCAAGATTCTAAGTTCACGGGAAGTACCCTGTAGGTTTTGATTCCCGTGCGAGTTTCGAAAATTTGCGGAATTTTGCAGCCTAAATGGCTGTATCTTTTGATTGCGTTGACTTATAAGGTTGATTTTTCTACAGCTTCCAGGGACAGTAGAACTAAGTATCATATAGAAATTTCAGTTTGATACCTCCACGCGTTCCTGAGAAAAACGGTCTTGACAGACGGACGGACGGACGGACGGACAACAAAGTGATCTTATAAGGGTTCCGTTTTTTCCTTTAGAGGTACGGAACCCTAAAAATAACCATTTTTGTTGTTTGAATGTTATGGTGAATTAAACACCCGTAGTTTAACTATATTTTTGACAGTAGTAGCCACTATTGATGGTCCATTTTTTAATAGCGATAGAGTAGCCGATGCGAAACCTTGAAGGGAAGCCGGTAGAAATCGTGTTATATGGTGATATCGCTACTGCTAGATGGCCATATAAAGAACCGACGTAGTATTCACATGCGATATCAAAAATAGGGCTAATGTGTGTTTATTTAATCGGTATCGAAAATCTTAAAACATCGATTCTTGTATTAAAACTTTCAAGGAATCAAAATACAGTGATAACTGCACATAATTTTCATCTCCCTGAAAAAATGAATCATTATGAGTACTTTACAAGATAACTTTGAGGGCCTGCCATGTTGTATGTAGTTCAAAAGTTGGTAGTTGGGGCCTGTGTAGGTATAATAATTTAACGCATTATTACCAACTATTTGTTGAAAACAAACAGTAGTGTCTTGTAACGCAATGCTATAACGTTGTGACGTAACAACGGTGTCCGAACCTATTTTCAAACTAAATCAGGACCCAAGTGGCAATCAATGACTGCAATAAATAACACTGATACAAACATGATTTTTTTCCTATTTTGTCATGCGATAAGTCTTTTGCGAGCAGTGGTGGCCCAGTGGTAACGGCCGCGACTTACGAGTTGTAGGTCGTGCGTTCGAACCCAGCCAGGCGCAAACTTTGTGTAAATAATTTCATCACCACTGCTCTCAAACGGTGAAGGAAAACATCGTGAGGAAACCGGCATGTCCTAGAACAAAAAAATCGAAGACATGTGACATCTACCAACCCGCACTGGGCCCGCGTGCTGAATTACGGCCCGCTCCCTCTCACGGAGAGGAGGCCTGTGTCCCAGCAGTGGGAACGCATGCTTGGACACAGGCCGTTAACGTTAACGGACTGACTGTTTTGGTCGAAAAACTACAAAAATATGTTTTGTTTTCCCCAGGGCTTCGACCTAGACGTATCAACAAACAAATCGTTCTCCAAATCGTTAGACGAGGCAGTAATCCCGGGCCGTCCGTTCTTCAACACGCTACTCCGCATCATGGCCACGCGTTGTATGCAGCAAGCGCAGTACTTCTCTAGTGGAAGCAAGACAGTAGAGGAGTACTACCATTACGGTCTCGCTTGTCCTATTTATACGCACTTTACTTCGCCTATTAGACGGTAAGTGAATTCAAGGTTTTTCTGTGCTTGACACATGAGATCTGAGGGGCAATTCTCGTAATTTTAGGAACGTTCACAGTCTGAGCTCATTCTTAATCTGTCAAAAATATCTCAAGTGTCCATACATTTTAACAAGTTTTTGACATTTCATTGTCACCGAGATGAGACTGCGACTAGATTTTGAAAGTTTTTAATTACGAGAATTGGCCTTCTGATCGATGAAGGATTCCTGCCTGATATTTAGGTCGATAACTAACAGCCTAAAAATAGATAGACTAAAGAGTAAGCAGCAAGAATTTTTTAAATCTGACGACTCTGTAAAAAGTTTGCGTGGTCATTCATAAAAATATTACACTCACTAGCTTTTGCCAGCGGTTTTGCCCGCGTGGAGGTCGAAAATTATATCACAGGAAGGTATTATCGAGATAAAAGTATAATATGTGTCAATCCCGGTTATAAACTATCTGTTTGCTAAATTTCATCCAAATTTGCGTGATTGAGCAACAAACATCCAAACTTTCACATTTATAATATTGTTATTATTTGACTAAATTCAGTACATGGCACATAATCTCGAAAAAAATATTCTGTTTATCTCCCGGATACACGATAAACAGTACTTTATGTATCGTAAGCTTCCGACTGAAAAATAATCTTCAGAGTTAGTTATGAACTCGATGTAAAAAGTTCCGGTAACATCTAATAAACGGTGATAATGATGATGAACTACAGCATTCCACTGCTGGACATAGATCTCTCCAATTGCACGCCATTCAGCTCGATTCTCGGCAGCTCTTACCCAGTTACTCACTCCACTCCACTCTTCAACAGTTACGCAGACGTGATAGTCCACCGCCTGCTGGCCGCGAGCCTCGGTTGCGACTCGACGCACGCCGCACTGCTGGACGTGCGCGCCGCCGTCGCGCTGTGCGACAACCTCAACTACCGGCACCGGCAGGCGCAGTACGCGGGCCGGGCCTCCGTTACTATGAACACACACGTATGTACACTCCTTAGCGTATTTATAGAAAAAAAAAAAAACAAACGTCTTTGGCCTAAAATTCGGCTCCGCGAACTCCGCTTCCTGACGCAGTCGTAAGATCGTCAAATGCACAAGTAACAGGACATGTGACGCAGGATGGTAGGTGAGCTATTTTCTGAGGGGAGTGCCGCATACGCACTTGAGATCTGAGCCATCCGTGAACCCCCATCTGTGGAGATTGTCTCTGCTCCGGCCGACTTGGGTTCGAAGTCTATTTAGAGATTTCCATATCGGCCACGGTAACGCGTTTTTGAGAATGTTTTATGTATGCTATTTTCTGCCTTAAGGAAAAGTATGGCATTTTTGCATATTTTGTGAAAACATGTCAAAAAACGAAAAATCGCCCTTTTGTGTGTGAGAATTTATGTTTGATCATGTAATCATAAAACGTAGTCCATAAGTAGATGGAATTTAATATTGTTATTTTTTAGCATTTAGTATAATCCAGTCTTACCAAGGAGTATCGTGTTACCCAGTAACTGGATTGTGGAGGTCAGATAGGCAGTCGCTCCATATAAAATACTTGTATTCAGCTACATCGTGGATATTTGGATGGCTATTCGTATATCTTTGACAGTCGTTACGGGTCGTCAAAAGCCCGAAAGTCTGACCACCAGTCTTACCAACAGGTTTCGTGTTACCTAATACGGCAGTACCTGGGTTATGGAGGTCAGATAGGCAGTCGCTCCATGTAAAATACTAGTATACATCTGCATCTGATTAGATTGGAAGCCGACCCCAATATTAATGGGAAATAGATAATTGAATATAATCCATTGCGGTCCTGGCTGTCATTTGTGAATCTTTGACAGTCGTTACAGGTCGTTCCTTCATACAAAGTCGTTAATGTCTTTACCTCATTACAAAGCGTGACAGTTCTAAATAGGTTTTTTTTTTTGAGAATGGTTTCTAACGCACTTTGAATCGTTATAGATCCTAATTGGTAATTTAAAATGAAAAATGGTTAGAGAAACCTAAATAGACCTATTCAATGAAACCCCATTTGACATAGTTCGTCGACTTTAATTTGTTTGTTTTTCACAATATGACATCTGGTTGTCGCCATATTGAATTTTGGTTACTCTTTAGTGTCAAGCACACAGCTCACAGGACTAGGACAAATCATCAAAATCTGCCCACGCGTTTGGTCTCTACAGTGCAACAAAGAAACAAACATACACACAAATGCTGATAAACACATTACCCTCTGCAGTCGGGTAAAAAGATTACTATGTCACATTTAACGTTCACAGATCCTGTTCAACAAACGCGTAGAAGTGGAGTCAGCAAGCGTGTTAGCAGTGAAACGGAACGCGGTGCATGTTCTCATACCGAAGTACGGACTGGAAGGACCGCTGTACTTGCCTTCTGACAAGTTCTCTTATAATGAAGAGGTAAGTCGGTAGGGGAATTAAATCCATGAAAAAAATTACAAAAATTTAAGTACGATTATACGCGAAATATTTAATAATATAGCAACTTCGTCTGCGTAAAATGTATCCTATTAATATTATAAATGTGCAAGTTTGTGAAGATGTTTGGATGTTTGTTACTCAATCACGCAAAAACGACTGAACGGATTTGGATGAAATTTGGCATACGGATAGATTATGACCTAGATAGATAACCCAGTTTAAAAACTCACCCTGTATAATACACGATACAGAGACGCCCTGGGCGTCGGGAATCCCAGGCCGATTTCCGGCCACCGTAGGCATGGGCTTGCGGACGGCGAGTAATGGGTAGCTCGCTGTCCGGTAAGGACCAAGCCCAAGTCGACGGCGCGTTGTGTTCCAATGATGTCAGCACAAAAATGATGGGGCCTGCAAGGGCTGATGCCTGCCAGGGGTGCGGGTTTGCTCGAAAGAGATACCACAGCCCCTGGCATACGGGCTACTGAGGGAACACAGGTGGGTTTTAGTCAGTAAAAGTCTGACACGCCCTCCTGCTCCACCCAGAGCGGGAGAAGTTATTTGATGATTACCCACGCAAAAAAAAACCCTGTATATTACAAGATCAACCTTTTAACAAGCCAATTTCGTCCTTAGGAACACATACAAACCTGCGGTGACGTAGTACTGAAGACATTTGACGAGCTGACAGTACGCTTAAGCCTTGACAGCACAAACCTTCAACACAAGAAACTTGTCTTCGAACTAGTGAAGCCACACATACCAGGGTTTAGCGTCGAGATCATGGACGCTGAAGAGAGTACAGAATCCAAGATGGACGTCACAAGCGTCCCTAAAACGGAGGTACAAGACAAGAAGCGAAAAGAAGCAACACCTAGTAAGAGTGCCAAGAAGAAATCTAAAAAGAAGTAGTACTTTTATGTATAATAGATTAAAATAGTTTTCTTTTATAAAACAAAAATGTTTTTATTTCTATCCAACAATATCGTGAGGAAAGTTTTGAGTGTGAATGTCGATGGCTATAAAAGTAGGGGGAGACCAAAGAAACGATGGATGGACTGTGTGAATGATGACATGGTTAGGAAGGGCGTGACTACCGAAATTACAACTAAGGGGCGGGCGAGTGGGTTCCCGCATTGTCGTTGCGGGGGGGCTCAGTAACCGTGGTCTCCCACCCACGGTGAAGCCAAGAGGAACCCAAGGGTGGGGCCGCTCGTCAGGGCTTTTGCCTTCAAGCCATTGACGTAGCGGCCAAAAAGTAGGTTGCGGTGAGGTGCACCGCAACTGAGGTGGGTCGCGATGTCGAATGGGAGGTATCGCGGCTGAGGGTTACGGGCTGCGGTAGAGGAGGAGTGCCGGTGCTTCTGAGCAGCGCTCTTCCCTTCCGTGGCCTGGACGGGGCCGCCACCGTTTGATGGCGGACGCGGTGGGGCCGCAGGGGAAGAGGAGTGTTGGTATAGCGTCAGCCGCTCTCCCTATCCCCTGCGGCCGAAAAGTGGTAGACGGGACGGCGCGTTGTGTTCCACTCGCGCGCCGTCAAAGATGTCAGCAACCACAGGTGGGGTCCGCAAGGGCCGATGCCTGCCAGGGGTGCGGGTTTGTTCGAAAGAGATACCACGGCCCCTGGCATAAGGGCTACTGAGGGAACACGGGTGGGTTTTAGTCAGTAAAAGTCTGACACGCCCTCCTGCTCTACTCAGCAGGAGAAGTCATTTGATAATTTCCCACCCAAAAAAAAAAAAAAAAAAAAAAGGGGCGGGACAAACAGAAAAGACGTAAGACGAGGACGCGTCGCAGACGCGCCGGCCCTTCAATAAATTTTCATACAGAGTTTATAGAAGCGTCGCGACACAGAATAAACAGAATAGACACGACGCGTCCACGACTGCGCCCTATTCGAAAACATACAGAAGAGAAGAGGCGAGGCGCAGACATGACGCGGTAGAAAGGGGTGCGGTTACAAAAAATCTATGTTCTTCATTGCAGCGCCATACCGGATGTACCCCGTAACGTCTAACCCTTTGAATGATAGCAAGTTGAAACAAAGCCAGAACATCCTCGTCTTCTGAAGAAGACGTTTTCGTGTCAAAAGCATACGCTTAAATGCAAACCTAAATTTGAGAAATGTAGTGTCGACTCCTGTCCACGCTCTGTCTCTTTCATATACTTTAACCGCGAACCGACGACGAGACGGCACAGGCGTCTGCGACGCGTCCTCGTCTTACGTCTTTTATGTTTTTCCCGCCCGCCCCTAATAAAGAAGTATGGAAGTAAAAGACATGTTGCGCCGGCCACAAATAAATTGGGTGATGTGGGTTATGTATATTAAATTTGTCTGACATCCTATTTTTTTATTTTCTAATAAAATGTAACTTGGCTGCCGTAATTCCCGACTACGTTATGTTTTTGGCTCAATAATTGTACGCACGATTGGTGAGCGTAGGATCTTCCGTTAGATCTCCGAGTGGAGCAGCGAAATTCAGTTTTACCTCAAAAAAAAACAGGCTTGACGTAAGTAAATTCATGTAACTTGCCGCGCTATTTCGTGTGAATATGGCACTTGTAATGCTTAGGACTACGTTCCTCTCGTGATGCGATGCAACGCTGCGAGATAGCAATACATTATAGAACTTATTTACTACAAGTAAAGGTACACATTTCAGTGACAGCGCGAAAGCGACCTGGATACACTCCGCGCCGCTATACGTTCCGTAAAACAGCTTGTGTTGCTTCGTCAGTGTGAACTGACCTTTAGCAGCAAGTGTCAAGAAATGGCATGCGATATTTTATTCTCTTTCAAACCCTAATTAGGTGTCAACTAATTCCAATGAATAACTTTAATAAGTAACTGCGCGAGGATATCGTAATAACACTAATAACTATATTTAACTCACAATATAATAGAACATTATTTTATTCCTATACATTGCAGCGGCTAAAGCCGTCGTGGAGTTACCTATATGGCGTATTAATACGTAACTGCCTGAAAATGATTGCTAGAAGAATTGTTAGCATAGCAGGGGAGCCCGTTGTGTAAGTTAAACTGTTAGTTTATATACTACCTCGGCCACTTTTTAAGGTCGTCGGGTCCATCCCTAAATGGATTGTGCCTACAAAAAAATAAAAAATAAACTGAAAACCTTTCGAGTGGTGTATCAAAATAAAGGGTTTCATTTTCTGGAGGCATCTTCTTAAATTTAACAACGAAAAACTTTATTGCCGACTGCGTGAGATTGCTTACTATAAGCAATCTCACGCAGTCGGCAATAAAATTCAGTCTAGTAGTCATCCTTTTCTTGTTTCCATCTTTTTATTTAAAGTTAACTTTTTAGCCAGTCGGGTTTTTTAACACGCTTTTATTAGCTTCACTTGTAACTAACTATGCATGTAAGAAAATCTTGGAATCTTAATTTGACCCACTTCCCGGTCTTCGATTAAGATGAAATTTTGCACACGCTCTTAGTTCTGATGACAATACATGACTATAGTATAGTTAAAATCTCGCTGCAGACTTGGTCATAAATCATAATCGGAGTAGGGATATGCGCTAGTTGCGCGCGCTCAAGGCCATTATCGATAACAGAATCATTAAGGTTAGTTATCACGTAAACATACTGCATTCATTAAGTATGAAGGGTAACTAATGTGTACTAATGTTTTTTTTAGTAAATTTGGTAATCAAATAAAAATAAATGTGTATTTATTTCTATCACCCATTTATAAATACATATATAAAACTATCGATATCACTTATCGACTGCAGTAATGCACAGGACTACGTGTGGGCGTGGCCTGCCCATAAGGCCTGTGAGTGGGAAAGAGAGCGAAACACTCGAATGATTTATGACCGAGTCTGCAGCGAGATTTTAACTATACTATAGCTAAGAAACGTCATTACAAATCCAATATGGCGGCCTCCCCAATATGGCGACTGGCTGTTTGAAATCCACCCCCATGTTATGGGTATCAAATGAAAGGGTTTGCTGTCAGGAATACGAAAAAATAGTCACGTGACTTAAATCCAACATGGCGGATTGACTATTTGAAATGCACCCCCATGATATGGGTATTATATGAAAGGGTTTGTTGAATGGGATACGAAAAGTTTGAATAATAAGAAGACTAAAAAGTATAAAATAAAAATAATAGTTTAAAAAAGTAAAAAACGCAGCACGCACTAAAAATAAAATAATTCGGACATTTAGTTTGATGACTCAAGAGTTCCTTTGCCAAATCTTCATTAGATCGCAGGTAAACATAAACAATTTCAGTTCGTGATGAACGATAAATAATTACCTATGCGAAATGGTTATAAGTAGGTAATCATCTTTATTAAATATTTACAATGATTTTGAATGATTATGAAAGAAAGCGTGGAGCGTTTTGTCCAAAAAGATTTTGTATATTGTTTTCACAGTTTTTAGTTAATATAATTGTTTTTGACGGTTATGAAACCCTATACTTTGTACACACAATAGGATTTGAGAAAAAAATGGAAGACTAAATATGGCGCCAAAAATCGGCCATTTTTTTTTTCAATTTTGTTATACAGTGTCACTCTCAGAATTATGACGAATCTAACGGCACCTCTCAAGCTGAAATCTATCAAGCCGTTTAGGCTAGCAAAACTTTAATGCCGACTGCATGAGATTGGTTATAGTATTCAGTTAGTCATCCTTTTAAAACTTTCCTGTTTCCATCTTTTTTAATTAAAGTTCACTTTTCAAAAAAATTATTTTTGCTACTTATACGGTCCTATGTTTCATTGAGCCAGGAAATTAGATTTTTGAAAGACCTGCGTATTTAATAAACATTTATCTTTTTCAGTGGGATTAACGGCCCTTGTGATTATAAATACATGAAGGCGTTACGTTTCATACTTCGGATCATAAGCGGTTGGCCAGGGAAGGCACTTGGGGAAAAGACATTAAGAATCGAGGGAATGGGCCATGCCTATTATAATACCATACTATCAATTGTGTATCTGATATTAGGTTTAGCTTACTTAAAAGTGAATAGACACCGGTTCGATTTTTTAGGGCAGGGTCAGTTATACATAGTGTTACTGATGAATGCGCTGTGTACTGTGAGTATATTATTTAAACGTAACGTCTCCTTTCAGATCGAATTTAATTTCCAGTAGTTGCATTTGAACTTTAAGATTAGGTTCGTAATGGATTTTCAACACTCGGTGTTGAACCGAGCGTTGAGAATCGAACAGAGTACATCCCAGCGAGCGTGTCGAAAAAACACAGATTTTCAACCATTGGCGCCAAGCAATGCGGGCAAATCAGTGCGCAAAAAAATCCCGCCGTGATAAAAAAATCCGTGCGGACGCTGACCAATTCCTATCTTAGTACAAAATTGACAACTACATACTTGACTCAGTTTTTGTATTAACAACTTTAACTCATCGGAATAAAGATCAACACACAAAAAATATGATTAAAACCGGCTAAAATAAAACAAAGCCAGCTTTTATCAAATAGGCCTAAATGTAATGGCTCTATTTTGTTTTCGCAGTCACGAGCTTTCACCTTATGCCTATCGGAAAAATACCGGGTTGTGGCGAAAATATTCATCCAAAAAATTCATCTGTTTTATTTTAAAGATAAATCTGAATTTGCTATGAACGTGAGTACCTACCCGCTACTATCTTTTAAGATTTCTGAACTGTAGGAGCCTGGCGAGCTTTTTCAGAAACTGGAATTCCGACCTTTAGCAATTTTAATTCCCTACACCTTTTATTCACAGTGGTGGCCCAGTAATGATGGTCCCGAGTTACCGAGTTGTAGGTCATGGTTTCGAACCCAGGCAGGCAAAAATAAATACCTTATTAATTTCATAACCACTGCTCTCAAAACGGTGAAGGAAAACATCGTGAGGGAACCGGCATGTCGTAAAAAAAAAAAATCGAAGCCTTGTCATGACATTACCAATCCGCATTACCTCTCCAAGAGAGGACGCCTGCAATGTGTCCCAGCGATGGGAACATAATAGACTAAAGTTATTAAGAGGATGTTTTCATCCACTGCAGTGTATGTCTAATACAGACCTACATATGTCTCCTCTTTGAATTAATAGGGTCGTTTTCATTTTGATAAATTCATTATTTCAGGTACATATATGGGTGCACAGATTATCATTCTTCTCCACGGTCTACTTAAGTGTCATGCTGTTCTTCGCTGCCTGCATGTTTAACTTAATACCAATGCATGCCAACTACAGTGCGGGCAAGTTTGCGTCATTCGAAGACTTACAGAACACTACGTACGAACAAGCCATTTCTTGCCTCTATCCTTGGAATTATGAGACGAATTTCGCTGGCTACGTTGTAGCAACAATTAGTGGCTGGTAAAATTTAAATTGAATTAATTATGTAGATATAGTGCGATCAACAGGTTTCGCACGAGAACCCGAGAAGTGTTTTGTCGACGGAAGGTAGGTAGACAAAAATGACGTTTAGACATTTTGACAGTTTTTAACCGAGAAATGTAGATAACCGATTTCTATTCTACGGTAGCGTAGAAATGGTAAGCCTGCTGTAAGCCCTTGTTTTTTGTCACGCACTGTATTATCAACACTGGGAAGCACTATTGAATTCTCAATGTTCGGCTCTTCGACGATTTTTTTTTAACGCCATAAAAATCTTCGCATTAAAAATCCGCCGTGCGTTTCTGCGCTTACTAGACTTTGTCTAGATAAGGCTTTTTAGCACTCATACGTGCGCTCATACTAGTCAACCCGCGATAGGTATAAACAATGCGGTAAAAATGGACTGCAGTTGGATAGGTACATAATCGCCTTAACAAAAGCGCCATCGTGGATACAAATTCAGGATACATTTTTAACCAGTGCGCAAACTGTATCCATGAATTCAGCATATCATTCCAGACGCATATATCATAGCGTACAAATTTTGCGACGGTTAGGATACAAAAAAATAAAAACTGTTTCATAGAAAAGTGCAATACCTACGTGGTCAAAATGTATGGACATTTTGACCGCGTAGGTATTGCACTTTTGAAAGTAATATACGATATCCTGAATTCATGCGTAGGGCGTGGGCACATGTGTACGGTGCGGCGCGGCGCCGCTCCCCGGCAGCGGCGCGACGTCGTGCCGCGGCACGTTGCCGTGTACGAGGCACCGTGGGCACACTTCATATTTCCTCTCAAAATGACCGCAAACACTACAGAATCAAAGAAAATATTGGGTGTATATCTACATAAACTGTGAACGGATTGTAGTGCACTTAAACTTACTGCGTTTCGTTTTCACGTAAAAAACGTATTTATCTGACTTCTTGTTCCTTTATAGCTACGGTACAGTATTATGTGGGAGCAGTGTATCGATGTTTGATCTGTTCCTTTGTCTGATGATCTACAATTTGTGGGGCCATTTTAAAATTCTCATTTATAATGTTGAAAACTTTCCGAGACCTGCTGCAGAGGTGATGGATACAGCGGGAGACGAAAGGCGTGGCCTTAAGGTTGGATCCGAGATGTATACACAGACTGAACTGGATAATGTTGCGGTTAAATTGAAGGAATGCATACAATATCACATGCTTATTGTCGAGTAAGTGTTAGTCGTTGTAATTGTAATTTTCGTTCTTCGATTATTACTATTATTAGTTAGATGTATAAGTATTTATCATTTGTTAGCTTATTTCATTAAAATTCCGAAGTCATGAATTTTATGCACAGACGCCAGCACATCAAGCTACCCCAATCTGTCAAATTTAGTTTTTCAACTTTATCACAAAGGAATAAGGTTCATGTTCAATTGGGAAAATTTGACAGTTCAGGATAGGTTAACCTGCTGGCGTCTGTACCTACCTACTTTCTTACAGTTCAAATATAAAACTTTGAGATATTATTTATTATTATAAAATTATACCTATATTGTGTTGTGTTTTTGTGTATTTTTTTATCCTATGCGCCGATTACCGTGACGTCATGCGGGTGTAACGCAAAAATGACGGTTACGCCGAATCCGAGCAAAATGGCCGCCGACGGTAAAGAGGATAGTAAGACAAAATAATATGTTATTGACTATCGAGATCTACCCTACCCTACCTTATCGAGGCAAGATACTTGTCGCTGTTGCTTGTCTCAACAAAATGCTTAATTTAAATATGTTTGTACACCTACACATAGCTTCACAAACAACATGTCAGATGCATTTGGGATGGCGCTATTCGTTTACTACTCTTTCCATCAAATTACCGGCTGTCTGCTACTACTTGAATGTTCCCAGATGGTGAGTAATTTATTCTATTGATACACAAATACCAACACAATGCGTTGAAAATTATTTGAATAGAACATAATAGTTTGTATCTATACTCCATTTATTAAAAGTAGCATTGGAAAAAAACATTTTAACTCAAAGTAAAGTTATATATATTTTTTTAGATAGATTTAAGGTAGCACTAAATACTGAGATAAACGAAATAAAAGTCATTTTATTTAAAATAATGCTTTATTAATAAGAACGTCTTCATCACACAATTTATTTTTTACAAAAAATTTAAACACATTACAAACTTTTAAATGACAAAACTAATAAATGAAACAAACAATCTCAAGATGATTTAAATTTAATCGGTATTGTTCTCTGCTGCTTCTTTTAAGTTTTTAGCATTGACACTTTAATTTTAAATTGGAATGAAATAATTATATAAATGAAAGCCACTTAATTTCACTATTTATTACTATTTATTTCTATTTAGTGTGACAGCCGTTATATAAATAGATTTTAATAAATTTGGCGTTAGTTGTAACTGTAACAAGTTTAATGTACTTTTGTTGCAAAGTGTACATTAATTTTTTTAATATTTTATCGGAACAAAAAACGCATTTTTTTTGTGTTCGGTAGCAGATACATTAGACAAGACAAGGATATGTGTAGCAGCCCTAATTAGAACAGCAGATTGGCACTCGCATTGCGTTCAAGAGCAGTTTGAGGGTTGCCTAACTCGATTTTAATTTTGGCTGCCAACGATGTTTTCAGTTACTGGATGGGTCAAACTTTCTATAGACTTTCTGGCATTTGCCTTTTATATTACATAGGTACTGTGTGTGTTTCAGACTGTTGCAGCACTGACGCGTTTTTTGCCGCTCACTTTTATTATGTTCGGCGAATTGATCCTGTTGTCTATAATTTTTGAAACAATCGGAACAATGGTAATTATCTACTGGTATAACTATTCTATATGTTTATGGAATATTACAGAACAAGGTTTTTCTTTAGGTATGGTTTAAACCGTCGAGCCTGTTTTTAGGGTTCCGTACCTCTAAAGGAAAAAACGGAACCCTTATAAGATCACTTTGTTGTCCGTCCGTCCGTCCGTCCGTCTGTCAAGACCGTTTTTCTCAGGAACGCGTGGAGGTATCAAACTGAAATTTCTATATGATACTTAGTTCTACTGTCCCTGGAAGCTGTAGAAAAATCAACCTTCTAAGTCAACGCAATCAAAAGATACAGCCATTCAGGCCGCAAAATTCCGCAAATTTTCGAAACTCGCACGGGAATCAAAACCTACAGGGTACTTCCCGTGAACTTAGAATCTTGAAATTTTGTACGAAGTCACGTCTTATAGTACAGATATAGGAAAAATTACGAAAACCGAAAATTTTTAGTTTCGTCATATAAAAAAAAATATTTTTGACAATTTTGAACTTTTACTTATATACCCACAGGTTTGTACGGAACCCTCAGTGCGCGAGTCCAACTCGCACTTGACCGGTTTTTTAAATAAGAACTTAACTGAAATCGAAATACAGCTCCTTTTACAAAACTGACAATTTAGTCCAGTGCTAAATTGTCAGTTTTGGAAAAGGAGCTGTAATTCTATTTCAGTTCTAAGTTCTTATTTCAAAATCAGGCCCGATGGTTTAAACCATACCTAAAGAAAAACCTTGTTTTGTAATAAGGGGGTTTAGAGTTTTTATTTCCGTTAATTAATAAAGAACATTTTTTACACGTCAAAAAGAAATAGTATCTAATGTTTTAAAACTAGATGAGGTCGGTGTTTCTTAACCTACTACTGAGAAGACCGAACAGTCAAGAGGTCACAGTCTCTTTGTAGTTCTCATGCAGATGGTCTTTTGAGGAAAGAAACACACAGCTTTGAGTGTACCTGTCCATCCAGCACGCATTTATCAGAAATCTTGTAGCTCAACTAAGAACTAAGGAGCTCAACGACCGATGGATTTTAAACCCATCTGCTACAATTATGTTAGTAACTTATTAGGTAATCGTTTTATTACAGAGTGAAAAATTAAAGGACGCAGTGTATAAAATGCCATGGGAGTACATGGACACCAAGAACCGGAGGACAGTCCTCATTTTCTTTATAAAGGTTCAGGACCCAATCCACGTAAAAGCTGGAGGTTTAGTGGATGTGGGGGTCACCACTATGGCTTCGGTAAATTGACAAGATGTTTATAATACACAGTAACGACGGAGAAACCTATTTTAGCTGTTAAAAATAAAATGAAAATAGCATTTATTTCCTCTGACCTTTTCTATATACACAAGTTCTAATAAACGAACAACACTAAATTATTTAATTTAATATTTAACCCTAATAATAGGTCTTTACCTATGAAATTGCCGTTTTGTATGAAAAAATTTAAACGAATTTTTTTCATGAATTTTTTATTTGTATTAATCGAAGTAATCACCCATGCAATCAATGCATCTTTGCCATCGCAGTGGCAGTTTATTGATGCCCTTCTTAAAGAAATCAGCTGGACGGGAGGCAACAAATTCTTCAAAGGCATTTTGTACTGCCTCTCGGGTATTAAATTTTTTTCCCGCCAAGAAGTTATCCAAATTCTGGAAAAAGTAGTAGTCTGTAGGCGCAAGGTCTGGTGAGTAGGGCGGATGACGGAGAGCTTCCAACCCCAGTTCTTGCAACTTGGAGACCGTCTGCTGTGCAGTATGAGGTCGCGCGTTGTCGTGCAGGAGCAGCGGAGACGAGCGATTGACCAATGCTGGTTGGAGATGCGCCAGCTTCTCCATCATTGTGTTCAGTTCTTCACAGTACACATCTGCAGTAATGCTCACCCCGTTTGGTAAGAAGCTGTGATGAATCACACCGGCGCTAGACCACCAAACAGTGACCATCACTTTTCTAGGGGTAAGTTTTCGTTTAGGGCATTGTTTAGGTGCTGAACCAGGATCCAACCAACTTGCTGAGCGCTTACGGTTATCAAACAGAATCCATTTTTCATCGCAGGTAACAATGCGGTTCAAAATTCCTTCATTTGTGTGTCTGTTGAGCAGTGCAAGGCACGTCTCGACGCGTACTTCGCGCTGGCGATCATTGAGTTCGTGGGGCACCCATTTGTCAAGCTTTTTTACCTTGCCAATTTGACGCAAATGGACCAATATTGTTTTGACGCTAACGTCGAAAACTGCTGCTAATTCAGCCGTAGATTGTGTATCATCAGCTTCCACAATCGCCTTTAATTCGTCATTGTCGACCAAAGTCTTCGGACGACCGCGAGGTTCATTTTTCAGGTCGAAATTTCCAGAACGGAAGCGAGCAAACCAATAACAGGTGGTGCGTTGGTTTGTAGTGTTAGCTCCGTAAACGTCGTTGATGTTGCGTGCCGCTTGTGCCGCGTTGCTGCCACGACGGTACTCATATTCCATAATTACTCGAATTTTTAACGTATCCATGATGACGAAAAAGATTGAAATGCGATGAAAATGTAACACTAATCAATAAAGAAATGACTACTTTTAGAAAAAAAAATCCATGTTTTTAAAATAAAATTAATTTGAAATTAGAATTCTTAGCCAAACAAAAATTATTTTGATTTGAAATGGCCAGTACTGCAGAACGGCAATTTCATAGGTAAAGACCTAATATTAGCAGACAAGATCAGCGTCCAGGTCAGGCTGTCTTGCTACATAGGCCTCCTCCATTTCCCTCCACTTATTCTTGTCTAGAGCTGTTTTCCGCCAACCTTTTGGTAGATCATGCTCCCACCTTTTCATCTGTCTTTCTCTACGTCATTTTCCGTTCCTTGGGTACTTTTTGGTCCATTTTTCCGCCGTAGCTTTCATCATATGACCTGTCCATTTCCATTTAAGGGTTCTAGTTTGTAATTTAATGTCTGCCAGTAATTTTCCTAATTTTCGTGGTTCTGATCCTCTCCATTCCTCTCTGACGTACAATTAACCTATCATAGGTACTTAACCTATGGTAGGTATATGGTAGGTATCATGGTAGGTTACAGTCTTTAAATATCGAAATCAAATGACCTAATAACGTGTCACTTTACATACCTAATCCCTACCAAGAAACGTGTAAAAGGTAACTACTTAATTCAATAATTTTGCTGCAAAGACACTTTGTTTAACAAAAGCAAAGAAACCTTTATATTTTGGTTAGACTATAATATGCTTTACTTTCAGATCCTGAAAGCATCGTTCTCATATTTCACTTTCCTGCGCACTTTCTAAAATGGACTTTCTGATGTTGCGTCATGAAAATAACTTCATGTAAATATTATTTAAATGTCCAGTATCTTTCTTAAGTATTTATTCGAAACCAGCAGAAATAGTTTCTTTCTCCGTAGCTTTTTGTGCGTAAATTTCCACTATGTAACATCGCGTAGAACATATCACGAGCTTTGAGTCGTAACCTCGTAGCACAGGTACGAACTATAACTGTAGTACGTTGAGTACGCCACGCTACAAGGGTTACGACTTATGTAGGTATGAGTCGGAACCTCGTAGCGCAACTACGATCATTTACTGGAGCGTTTGACTACGCCACGCTACGATGCCTACGACTTATGGAGGAGTCGTAACCCCGTAGCGCAGCTACGATATGTTACTGTAGCGGATTGACTACGCCACGCCACGAAGTCTACGAGTCATGAGTCGTAAAGTAGCTACGATCTGTTACTGTAGCGCATTGTCGCAACGCTACAAGGCCTACGAGTTACGAGTCGTAGCATCGTAGCGCAGTTTGCATTTGTTACTGTCGCGGATTGATTACGCAACGCTACGAGGTTACGAATCTGTAACGATATTATTTTTGATTTAACAATTTAACTAGGTATATTATTATAAATCAAATCTGTATTCTATTCGTTCAATCTCAAGCTCAAGTTTTTGGAACTTCTGTATTTTCTTATTAATATGCCTACGAATTAAAATATTATCACCATATTATTATTGCACGATATTTTATACTTAATGATATGACACTTTATGATAATACTACTTTCCCTGTAATTAAAGTTTTAACACTAAACTGCTCGTATGTAACTACCATCTTTTGTACCGCATTTACTGCAAATAAATAACTTTGACTTTGACTTGAAGTTTTAATTTTTTAACTAGCTGACCCGGCGAACACTAACCAATGACTACGGTACACCAGTGTGCCGCGGCACACACTTCGCGGAACACTGGCTAGTTTACACACCTACCTATGTTAGGTGTGCTCCTAAGTCATGACAACCTGGTACTTCGACATAAAGTGTTTTCTAGCTGACACAACTATACTAGGTGTACGCATACCGGGTTATGATAACCTGGGACTTCGAAGGCATATAGCGTTTTCTAGCTGACACAACTATGCTAGGTGTACTCCTACCGGGTTATGATAACCTGTTACTTCGAAGGCATAAAGCGTTTTCTAGCTGACACAACTAGGTATGTTGTAGGGGTTGTGGAGTTTCTTGCCCGTTCTTCTGCATTGAGATCTACATACGTTTTGGAATGGGCGACTGGCTTCAACTTTTGACAGTTTAAAAGTGCCTGTGAATGGTTTAAATGATATAAATGCTTTTGAGTTTGAGTTATGCCAACCTGCACCCTAATTGCGTAACACGCGATTATTCATAATCGGTTTCCTTTTGACAGTTCAACAATATTCATTGCGTTATTTACGTTGTTGAGCAGACACATTTTTCGAATGTGAAGCAATCAATGGTTTAACAATCCGTTTCAAAACGAAAAGTGTGCTCCTACCAAGTTATGACAACCTGGTACTTCGAAGGCATAAGCCTAGCAGCCTATTGATAATAAACCAATTAACAAATGACTAAGAATAAGATAAATGCTCATTGCAGTTTCGATTGAACATTGAACGCCGGTAACATTCTACCGTAAAGTATGATTCCGAGCGTTAGGGATTTTTAAATTATAATGAACAGCAATTAGAGGATTTTCTACTTTTATTGATAACAACAATTATTTCATATCTCACAAATGTTGACATGATCACAGTATGTCATTACATCAGATATAACAACTTACATAATTCTGGTAGGTATGCCTACTCTCGAATTTCAACAAAATATAGATAACACATTTGTCACAGTAGGTACATATTTAATTAGAACTAAGCAGTCGTCTCGTATGAGTCATTTAACAATTAACTTGACGTGAATTAAAACGCCCACTTTTTCACCTCTTTCCTGCAATCTCGTATCGGTAAATTCCTGGTTCGAACCTGACCTTGTTTGGTCTTCTGACCATTTCCGCGCTGAATTTACTTCGCTTAGCTAAAAGCTACTTGTGGTCTAATTAGTTGGCTATGCGTCTACGTGTGGGAGGTGGACTGACAGCCGTTACCGACGGAGGCCTAAGCCCTCCCGAATCTTCAAAATTTTCTCTTTCTGCCTCCTCTTCAGTGTTTTCCGTGCTACTACTAGGTATTTCTTCTGGGGTTATAATCTGAGGAACAGTTCCGGCAGCAAGGTGGGCTCTGGCGGTGATCTTGGCGATTTCTTGGTCGATTTTGGCGACCAACTGCTCGATGGCTGTTGGCCATCGTGTAGCTGGGATGATGTGAGCTGGCACCAGCCGCGCGTCGGCCATTACTGCAAGACGTACTGTGTCTGCGTACTGGATTACTGTTAGGGACATACCTGGAGACACAAATGAAAAACTTGTTATGCAATTAGTAAAATACTGGGTACTAATACACGCAGATTATGTAGAATATAATTTTATTTGCTCAGAATGTAGGTATTTACAATTAGGTGGTGGTGGTGGTTGGTGCAAAATTTATGTTTTGGGGTTATAAATGCTCGTAGAGCAATATACTATATCTATAACGTCATAGCCTAGCCTGGTAAGTGTAGGTTGCAGCATATTTATATACGTGGGTTTTTAACAAGGTTTTTTTTCCTTATGGTGCTTTTGTGTTTGCTCTGAAGAGGATTACAAGTGGTTTCACAGATCAAGATTGTTTTAAACAAGTGACTGGTAGAAAATGAATAAGTATAGTCGTATAATTGAGCACGTAAATAGAAGGACTTTTGCCTATTGTTCGGCAATAATTTTTATACGTCAGTACTTACTAATGTTAGCCTGAGGCGGCCTCCAGTACACAACAGCTTCCACTTCATGTCCCCAAACAGTCCTCCTGGGCGGCGCGTGCGGCGGCGAGTCGATCTCCGCGTAGCTGAGCGCGTACCGGCGCGACAGCACGTTGAGCAGCAGGCGCGCCAGCGGGCTGGGCAGCGCGCGCGTCAGCGCCCCGCAGCGCGCCTGCGCCGCCCAGCCGGCCGCCAGCGCGCGCTGGCGCCGGCACGCGCGCGCCACGCCCGCGCACACGCGTCGCGGGGACGCGCCCGGCGCCAGCGACAGGCACACCATGCCTGGGGGAAAACACTTTTAATTAACTCCGACTTTGACCTGGCTGTCGTATTACTGGTTTTTCCATGACTACTTGATTTCGGAAACGGAGAGGTTTTTACTCATTTCACTGAAAGAATACGATTTTTTTTTTGAGGTTGGGAAATTATCAAAAAACTCCCGCTCTGGGTGGAGCAGGAGGGCGTGTCATACTTTTACTGACTAAAACCCACCGGTGTTCATTCAGTTGCCTGTGTGCCAGGGGCCACGGTATCTCTTTCGAACAACCCGCACCCCTGGCAGGCATCGGCCCTTGCGGACCCCACCAGTTGGTGCTGACATCTCTAGGTTGAGAATGAATAAAAATAAATGGAACGGTTGCAGTTAAACAGCTGTTTTAGAAACTGCAATATGTCGTTGGTTTTCTTAAACACTCTCAAAGTCAGTCCCTTTAACCTCATATGCTTAATACTTTTTCAAACAATTTCGAAGTAACCAAATGCTTGTCACGAAGTTGCTTCAAATTGGGTGGGAAAGACACGGTCTCATTATTGTGAATGCCTCTAACTTTTCCGCTACAGGTTGTAGGTACACTTGTCGTTACCTCCACTTTGTGACTTCTTGTAACTCTTTCCGTGACCCTCAGCGAAGGTAAACAGGAAATCTTCATGCGCGGCGCGAGCTGTACACAGCACAGTTTCAGGTGGCTGCGATTGTGCATTCTCGAAGAACGCCCGTAATGCTTCCGTAGCTGCGTATAGTGCTATGTCCGTTGACGACACGTCTAGAGCTCGGGCTGCGCGTTCTACTCCTGCGCGTGGTACGGGGCGGGACCATGCTGTAACCTGGTGATAATGATGGTAGAAAGTTTTCGTTATAGAAACTCTCTCTATGCTTTGATATTCCAGCGATATTTTTGGTCTTTCATTAAACACCAGCTCTGATTTTTGCCACAATGTTAGTATAAATATTTTTAGTCATTGTAGTTATTGTATTTCAATATTCTATCTATGTTATTATGCTCTTGCATATGGTATTTATGAGTGTGTGTTTGTATGGTATGGGTCTAATAATTGCCTGAAATAAATGATATTTAATTTAAAATAATTAAAAATCAGTAGCTAACAAAGGTACCTACCTAATTCTATCTGTGTCTAATACATCACAGCCATTTGTAATGTTTTTCTTCTTCCTTTGTTACCTTTCTATTAATAAAGACTGTGCATTTAATTTCAATATCTAAATTCTAACATTAAGTTCTTTTTTTTTTAATCTTGTCAACCGTACCTTCCGGCCACACAGCGACACAGTCTGCAACAGATGCTTGTGCCCGCCGTCGGCCCCCACCGTGTCGGTCCACAGCCGGGCGGGCGCGCGGTACACCTCGAGCGCACCCCGCCACGCTTCACTTACTGCAGCCACACAAAGCTGTCCCAGCTCAGCATACTTCCACGTCAGGGTGTCTGGCTGTCTTGCATGACCACATGTTCGTAACTCGCTTAACGCGACCAGCTCGTTGCGGATTTGGAAAGGCAGTCTGATGAACTGGCGGAATGAAGACCATGCCGCGCCGAATGCCATGCCTGGCCATTTTCGAGGGTCTGCTGTTATAAGTGGTGATATAACTATCTGTGAAAAAAAAAACTGTTTTGTTAAAAACGTCCTTTAGGTATCTCGAGTGGAATTTTGTCGTATTAGAAAGTGATGAAAATTCACCGACTTTGGGGTTCTTTATGACACAATTTGTAAGGGAAATAATTACCTTTGGAATGGTTAAATTTCTTCTATTACATTCCCTCTGTATCGCCGCCAAAAGCATCAGCGCAGTAACAGGTGCTTCTGAAGACGTATCCCTTCCATTGGACTTCTTATTTAGTTCCCTTAGAGCACTCACTGTAGCTATCAATACTAAGCCAGCCACATGGAACGCTCCAGGCAGAGTTTTCAAAGCCCGTGGACTTTCGACAGGATCATATTCTGATACGAATTCGTTCCATGCATTTGATAGGTTCTCGTTGAGTTTGCCGCACAGTTCTGGTATAGCTGATGGCGTTGGCGATAACCTTACCAAAGGACTTTGTTTCGTATATTCTGTTTGTGATGTACTAATTCTGTCTGATGGGTGTATCTGTTCCATGAGCAGTAGGTCTCCAATGTTTATAGACTTCTTCCCCGACAGTAAGAGGTGGTGGACGCGAACTAGGATGTAATACTTCGGCTCTGTTGAGACGCAGGGTATGACTATGTACTGCCATGGAGATTGGTCACTTGCAAAGTACTTTGATACTATGTCGCTGACGTACTCCTGAAAATCAAACCAATTTAGAGTGAATATACTGATCACTACATTAATTTGTAATTAATTTCAATTCTGTATTGATGAAATTACTCAGGCGGCTGCATCTCACTGGGACTGTATTTCAATAGGTTTGATGTAAATAAACTGTTTTAAGTGATCATGCCATGGGCTGTTATAAAATAAGTTTGTTTTAATATAGGTAGGGGTTTTTGGGTAACCGTCATTTTCATAAAAGGATGTGCTTAAATCCCTCACATAACCTGTAGTAATCAGCAGATAAGTCCCTATAGGAATCTATGAAGTTTCTTGCCTATTCTTCTCCACAGGAAACTACATTTTGACAGATGCCCACAAAAACAATTCTACGAATTCTATTCTACTACTAATTGTGACTTTCAAAAGCGCCTTTAATTTTGAGTCATCATTTCAGCTGGAAGACGTCCACTGCTGGACATAGGCCTCCCCCAATTTGGCGGGGCTTGCCATAATCGCCACGCTTGGCAGGCGGGTTGGCGATCGCAGAATGGTGGTAAAATGCATAGAGAACGCTGCTGCCCATTCCTTAGTAAGTCCCTTAGTCGCCTCCTACGACATCCATGAGAAGAGATGACATGGCCAATGACAAAATGGTACTTACTTGAATATTATTCTCCCCAACCTGCCGCCCTCGGTACACGGCACTGGCGACAATGAAATGGTTCTCAGGCTTGAAGGTGACACTGGCATCCCACGCGTAGTTGCCCCAGCGGGACACCAGCTGAAGTCGCAGTCTTGGAAACATGAGCCCGCCATTTTTGTCGCGTTTGTTTATTACGTGATCCGTTAAATGGTTCTTTAGCTGTTCTGGGTCTAGTGTGCCTGAGAAAACAAAAGAATGCGTTAAAATATGGAGCCTTCGGGGAGGCCTATATCCAGCAGTGGACGTCTTTCTGCTGAAATGAGGATCTCTTTTGAGTGGAAGCCAAAACTTAGAATAATTGGGAATACTTTGTCATGTAAAACGATTGCCAATTATTTAAAGGATCAAACTAAGTAAATCTTTGAAGGAGATATAATCTTTGTTAGACGGGAATCTGTAAAATTCTTAATAGAGGGTGTTTGCCAGTAGAAAATCCTTTAGCATGAATAAATACGCACCTTTCACAGCGAGTAAGACATTAACGATTCCTTGGTTTCTATGCGTATCGAGTAAAGACCGAACTGTGTCTGTCCAGACGAACTCTAGATGTGGATATCTGCTTGATAGTAGCTTCAGCCAGAGGTATTTACTTACTCCTACAGCTGAAAAAAATTGGTAAATATTGTAAAGTAAAATAAATTGTATATTTAGGTAAGTTTTTGTAGTACCTATAATCACGTTAGCTGCTTACGATTATGTTGATATGGCGATATGCTAACGGTTAGCATCATGATCCATTGACAATGGCACATAAATCGGTCTTAGAAGCCACGGGTATTGGTATGGTACATTATGATGGTAGCGTTTGTTACTTAGGTCGGTAGGATATGGCATGCATTCATGATGATTGCAAAGCGATTTAAAAGAATGTGGTCAATCTACTTTTTTGCGTAAATAATCAAGAGTGGTGGTAAGATTATGAGGAGACCACACATTATAGATATTTTTTTCACCGATTTCCATTCATCATCGTCTTTTCAGCCAACAGACATCCACTGTCTGCTGGACATAGGCCTCCCCTAAAAGGGGGGTTTTGCCATAATCGCCACGCTTGGCGAGTGGATTGGCGATCGCAGTATGGTGGTAAAATGCATAGAGAACGCTGCTGCCCATTCTCTAGTAAGTCTCTTAGTGGCCTTCTACGACACCCACGGGAAGAAATGGGATGATGCTATTCATTTACGACCGGCACCACATGGAACAATACCCTCCATTATAACTTGTCTTTTTACTATAGACTAGCTTTTGCCAGCGGCTTCGCCCATGTGGAGGTCGAAAATTATCCCACGGGAACGTACCGGGATGAAAACTAGGTATCCTATGTTATAATCTATCTGTGTGTTAAATTTCATACAAATCCTTTCAACCGTTTTTGCGTGATTGAGTAACAAGCATTCACATTAGTAGAATAGTAGGATAAATACTCACCAACATAAGAAATAGCAAGTATTGGGAGAGCTGATACAGCGAGACAGAAGGCGCAGTAGGTGTAGAACTCTTCTAGGAGGCGCTCGCGCACGCCTCGGCGCTTTGCGATCATAGCGCTCTTATGGCGGCGACTTGCTGGAAATACAAACAGAACCTTAACGTTATCATAATATCCGAACGGAAAAATTTCCTATTTAAAAAACCCAAAAATGAAGTTTTGTTTTCCTCCAAAATTAATGAGATCTGGTTCCATTGACCACTAAACTGTGGCTAATAGGGCAACTATTAGCCATAGTTTTTAATGTAGCCTGATATGCCATTGCATTATTCATGTTCATTTACGCGGCTGACAAATATACGAGTATTCCCCCCACTTCCATGCTTCCAATTTTTTTTGGGTTAAAGACGACCAAAAATGGTCCCTTAGGGGGGCGTCCATTAAATACGTGAGGCGTTTAGGGGGTCCAGGGGGTCGAGTCGAATCTCATACAATCTCACGTGGGGGAGAGGGGGGGTTCTCGGCAAATATCACGTAATTTACATTTTTTTTCCGCAAAGAATCATTACGAGAAAACCGGGTTAAATTATGTAAAACATGTTTTTCCGCCAATATGGCTAAATCCTGCAAAATAATATTTATCGCAGTTATGCGAACGCCACAAACTAGCACAGTAGCTGTTAGATGGTTAATCCGCCACTGGCCAGCCGAGCTAGCCAAATGCAACACATAAATCCAACGCAAATGAGCAAAGATTAACGTTTATACATTAAAAATACGTATTTGCAACATCTCACGTGAGATTATGGGATGAGGGGGAGGGCCGAGCCAAATCTCACGCCATCTCACCAGAGTAGGGGTGGGGGTCGAAAAATCGCCAAAATTGACTCGCCCCCTAAGGTTTTGGCGTGGTATGAAAAGACTTTTCTTATTCGTTTTTTTTACAACTTGACATGCTCTAACTTTGTAATGTCTACTATACTAGCAGCTGACGCTCAGATCCCTTGTGTTGTGCGCTAAGGAAACACAATTTTTACTAAAATGTTCAGCATATAAAATTAGTTTAAAAAAAAATTACGCCACCCGTACCACTAGGAAGTGGTGTGGGTGTTTTGTCTGATGTAATTTTGAGCAAAAGGTGCTGATTATCAGCCCAATTTGAAAAGGGTATGTAAACATTTTTTTATTTTGATTTCATTGAAACTGTTGAAAGCTTCCACGCACATTGGCAACTTATTTTTTCATATCGCCCCGGGCGGCCGGACGCCTCCTGTATCCTGCGATACTTGGGGCGCCATAATCGGTCACGATCGCCACAATCTGTCAGGCTTACACAATCGGTCAGACTCAGTATTGTCTAGATTGATTCTTGTAAACATTTGCGATAACATAATCCCAATTTTCAATTTCAATTTTGTTGGCATTGCATTGGTGTTGCTGGTTTTTTATTGGCGATGTCAACCTCTTTCCACCAGGTGGACCATCGCTAAATGTACTTTTACATTATTCTACCTAATATTAAAAGAGGGATTTGTGAGTTTGTATGTAGGGGGTAATCTTCGAAACTACCGATCCGATTGTGAAAATTATTTCAATACTAGGAACATGTCTGTCATATTTTATATTAAAACCAGCAGGGTATTTGTTTAACACACTAGCAGTAGAAATGGCTTTCATTGTGCTAGTTCAACAACATTTTTTTTATTTTAGGGTGGGAATTCATCAAATAACTTCACCCGCTTTGGGTGGAGCAGGAGGGCGTGTTAGACTTTTACTGACTAAAATCCACCCGTTTTGGGATCAGTAGCCTGTGTGCCAGGGGCTGCGGTATCTCTTTCGAACAATACCCGCGCCACTGGCAGGCATCGGCCCTTGCGGGCCCCATCGGTTTGTGCTGACATCTCTTTGAGGCGCGCGTGGAACACAACGCGCCGTCGATCTGGGCTTGGTCCTTACTGGACAGCGAGCTACCAATTACTCGCCGTCCGCAAGCCCACGCCTCCGGTGGCCGGCAATCAGCCTCCCGCTCGCTCCACCCAGAGCGGGAGAAGTTATTTGATGATTATTAACCAAAAAAAAACCTATTAACATATAAAAATATAGTTAGGTACGTAATAGTAGTCGGTAGCGTTTCGTGTGCAACGGTACCACACAAAACGCGAAAGGACAACTTAGGAACCACTGGTAATGGTACATAAGTACTCCTTGATATTTCATTGGGAACTTATCGTCGACGTCATCAATTCGGATAAGCAATGTTTAATATTGAGTGCATGCGTGTAAAGTTCTAAGTGCACACAAGAAAATATTATTTACATTATGTACTCGTTTCGGTTCGTCGCGTTGTTTCTAAACTAGTGCTGATAACAACCGATGCAATTGAAAACAATTAGAACGATAAATAATATTGTTTGTTATTTTCCGATTGAGATTTACGCTGTTTTTAGCAATATTTATGGAAGTTACGCAACATCACGCTTGTAATCCCCGTAGTTAGGGTTAGACAGAGGTGTAGGTAACTGTACTGCGCCCGCATTTCACCAGATATCTTTAAGGCCCATGTGGGCCCATGTAATTAATACAAGTAGGCAAATACATGTAGGCTAGCAAAAACTTTGTACCCCTTTTAACGAAAATTTCGCGGACTGAGGACTATGTTTGGCACAGTTAAAGTGGGTGTGGAGGAAGAGTGCAGAAAGTTTATATTTATAAAATAATGCATTATTAATACATTAAGTTTTAATTAAATTATGGTTGAATTTTGACTAGTGGGTGACTAATATAATAAAGCATTTGGAGATAATAATTTCATAATTTATTTATTTAATTTCTCGTCACAAATGTTGTTGTGGACAGAAAGAACTTAATTAAAAAATTGGGTTAACATTTGTGAGAGACTGGTGTCAGAAAAAGCCATAAAATACCTGTGTTACTGGTCACCAGATGGTTCTAACTTTCGTTTATGGTTTTGAACGTAATTCTTCTTTATTATAGATTTCAATCGTTGATAATAGTTATGGTTTGTGTATACCTCACTGTGTAAAAAAAAAAAGTGAAAGTGAATTAGTCCGTTCGTCTGGAATTTTTATGTAGGTTAATCCACAGATGAAGTTTGGCAGACTGCGCGTTTATCGCTGAAAAATTATAATTTTATTAGTTTTTGCCAGCGGCTTCACCCGCTTGGAACTCAGAAATTATCCCACGAGAACATACTTACGGTAAAAAAGTATCCTATATGTTAATAAGGCTATAAACTATCTGTTTGCCAAATTTTATCCAAATCTGCCAAGCTGTTTTTGGGAGATTGAGTAACAAACATTCAATAGGTACAATCTTTTTATCCTGGGAGTAAGTTCCCGCGGGATAATATTCGAGTTCCACGTGGGCGAAGCCCGTGGTCAAAGCTAGTTGTTGATAAGTGTATCACAATAGACTTTAACAAGCATTGCTCTAAGTAATGTAAAAGTTGCGAAAGTCATAGTTAAAACATTAAGAAGGTAGATTTATTTATAAACAATTGTTTGTACATATCGACAGAAGTAGGTAACTTTTAAATATTTTGATTGCTTTTACTAACATAGTTTCTGATTCATTAATGAGATTACAATTTTTGTACTACCGGCACCCTAATAAAGAAAATTCCTAATCCATTGCTTTAAAGGTTTAAAAAAAATCGTCTGCTAAACAATTTAAATAACGCAACTATCAAAATGAAAGACTGAATGCGGTTTTTTCTTTCTGGGAAATCATAAAATAACTCCTTCCGCTCTGAGTGGGGCGTGTCAGACTTTTACTGACTAAAACACACCCGAGTTCCTTCAGTTGCCTGTGTGCCAGGAGCCACCCGAACCCCCTGGTAGGCTTCGGCCCTTGCGGACCTCAACAGTAGGTGCTGACATCTCTAAAGACATTGCGGTCATTTTCCATTTAATTTGTATTACGTAAATACCCGGTTAACCTTGCTGAGCGTTGTTTCCCGGATCCTTGTTAATATTTGTTTATAAACAAAACGTAAACATTTCATATTATGTTTGCGAAGTAGGTATACTTTTAATTAGGTAGCCAATTATTCGTGTGTAATCGTATTGCTAGCCTCAATATTTGTTATGAAATTACCGGCATCGCACGTGAAATATTGACTTATATAAAACAATCACGTTTCTGCTCCAATGGATAAGAATCTTTCCAATAGATATTACGTATAACTTTTCAGTACCTATTAAAAAAAAAAGTCAATTAGTTACTTGTTTATCTTTTATTTTACTTTAGTCAAATTGCCCGTAGGGAACCAAATAATCTTGAAAAGTTAGTGGTGATGGGCAAGGTAGACGGGAAAAGGCCTGGTGGCCGACCAGGTAACCCCGTCTCACTGGATTCTCTGTTATCTGGACCGCCATGAGAGAAGCCGAGAACGGAACGAAGTGGAAGAACATAATACATAGATAAAGCCACGATGGCTTTTCAGGGACACGATCTTCACTAATGAAGTACGCGACCAAGAAGAAGTACAGATACAGAGTGACTTGTAATTTGACGTATTCCTTCCAGGACGTGATACTGTGACCCATTTGTAGCAATTAAGCAACCCATGCAGCGCAGGTATTTTTTTTTTTTTTACAAAATCAAAAATCCCGACTGCCTATAAAGTGAACTTATTTTAAAAAAGATGGAAATAAGAAACTTGGTTTAAAAGGATGACTGTTCGACTGAATACTATCATATGCAGTCGGAGGCAACAAAGGTCTATATTGTTAAATTAAATAAAATGCCTTCTTGTTTAATTAAAGTTCACCTTTTAGGCGGTCGGGTTTTTCGATTTTGTAAATTATGTTTTTAGTTAATATACCTAATTATTTTTGACGTTAACGAGACCCATTTATAAAACCCACTCAATAGGTTTAGATTATTTTTTTACGACACAATATGGCGCCGAAAATCGGCCATTTTTTCAATTTAGATATATCCAGTGCCACTCTCAGAATTAAGATTATCTAACGGCACCTCTCTAGCAGAAATCGATCCAGCCGTTTAGGCTACAGAGCGTGCCAAAGAAATATACATACATACACTCGAGAAACATTACCCTCCTTCTCGGGCAGTCCTCCAGTCGGGCAAAAAATTATACATAATCGGCCTATAATGTTTCCAAAGCTGGGACATAGACCTCCTCTCTGTGAAAGGGAGTGGCCGTAATCAACCACGCAGACCCAGAGCAGGTTGATAGATGTCACATATCTTGTAAGTTTTGGTTCCAGGACATAGGCCTATCAGTTACCTCACGATGATTTCCTTTACCGTTTTGAGAGCAGAGGCCATGAAATAATTTTATTTTAAAAAGGAAAGCGCCTGTCTGGGTTTGAAGCTGCGATATACAACTCGTAAGTCGCAGCCGTTACCCCTGGGACACCACTGCTCACACTTGACCGTTGAACAGGGCCTCAAGTCTGCTATTACAATAGTGTCAGAATAGTCTAATATTGATTTCATAATTGTTGATTTTGACAAGTTTGGAAATCTACTAATATTGGTCTTTACCTATGAAATTGCCGTTCTGCAGTACTGGCCATTTCAAATCAAAATAATTTTTGTTTGGCTAAGAATTCTAATTTCAAATTAATTTTATTTTAAAAACATGGTTTTTTTTTTCTAAAAGTAGTCATTTCTTTATTGATTAGTGTTACATTTTCATCGCATTTCAATCTTTTTCGTCATCATGGATACGTTAAAAATTCGAGTAATTATGGAATATGAGTACCGTCGTGGCAGCAACGCGGCACAAGCGGCACGCAACATCAACGACGTTTACGGAGCTAACACTACAAACCAACGCACCACCTGTTATTGGTTTGCTCGCTTCCGTTCTGGAAATTTCGACCTGAAAAATGAACCTCGCGGTCGTCCGAAGACTTTGGTCGACAATGACGAATTAAAGGCGATTGTGGAAGCTGATGATACACAATCTACGGCTGAATTAGCAGCAGCTTTCGACGTTAGCGTCAAAACAATATTGGTCCATTTGCGTCAAATTGGCAAGGTAAAAAAGCTTGACAAATGGGTGCCCCACGAACTCAATGATCGCCAGCGCGAAGTACGCGTCGAGACGTGCCTTGCACTGCTCAACAGACACACAAATGAAGGAATTTTGAACCGCATTGTTACCTGCGATGAAAAATGGATTCTGTTTGATAACCGTAAGCGCTCAGCAAGTTGGTTGGATCCTGGTTCAGCACCTAAACAATGCCCTAAACGAAAACTTACCCCTAGAAAAGTGATGGTCACTGTTTGGTGGTCTAGCGCCGGTGTGATTCATCACAGCTTCTTACCAAACGGGGTGAGCATTACTGCAGATGTGTACTGTGAAGAACTGAACACAATGATGGAGAAGCTGGCGCATCTCCAACCAGCATTGGTCAATCGCTCGTCTCCGCTGCTCCTGCACGACAACGCGCGACCTCATACTGCACAGCAGACGGTCTCCAAGTTGCAAGAACTGGGGTTGGAAGCTCTCCGTCATCCGCCCTACTCACCAGACCTTGCGCCTACAGACTACTACTTTTTCCAGAATTTGGTTAACTTCTTGGCGGGAAAAAAATGTAATACCCGAGAGGCAGTACAAAATGCCTTTGAAGAATTTGTTGCCTCCCGTCCAGCTGATTTCTTTAAGAAGGGCATCAATAAACTGCCACTGCGATGGCAAAGATGCATTGATTGCATGGGTGATTACTTCGATTAATACAAATAAAAAATTCATGAAAAAAAATCGTTTAAATTTTTTCATACAAAACGGCAATTTCATAGGTAAAGACCTATTATAATGGCGTCATTATGACTTTCCGATGGTCAGCCACTGACACTCCATTGAAAGAAATGGCATCTATTGGTATTCTCGTCCATAATGACAAATGAATAAGTGATCTGCTAAAATTTTGACAGTTCCTAAAATAATATGTTAAAAAATAAAATGTAAAAATATATACATTTAAATGAAATCTGGCATGAATAAATGATTAAATTTAGTAGTATTTTTTCGAAAATCATTTCTACTAACGGGTTTTATAATTATAACACAATTCTATTACGAGACCATTGACCGATCACTGATCGACCATTATGAATTTAGCAGATTACGAACTTTTAACAAAATGACGATGGGATCGTGTTGGGATGACGAATTTATAAAATAGCAGACTAAGGCCCCTGGATATGACGACCTGGGTGCCAACGTAACGTGTGATGGATATCTGGGAAGTTAGGAAGTAGCGGGATGGCATAAAATAGTCATGAATTGATGATTAATACAATCATCGCTCGATTTTTTTATACTTCAATTTTCAAATTCGACCTTTGCCGCCTTTATCAAAAGTTTCATCAGCACCTCAGTTTTACTTCGTTACGTACATACTTAGCTGATTAAATGAATTTGTATTTCCCGTAATGTGTAAGTCACGAGCAATAATATGTATACACTTACCAACTTTTAAAAGTAATTTTCTCCACTTTTACTAATTGTAATCTTATTTTATTATGAAAATAATATTTTGGTACCCACACTGTAATGAAATAAAATCAAAATCAAAATTTATTTATTCAAACTAGGCTGAGAGTCAGCACTTTTCGAACGTCAAAATTACATAAGACAGTCCCCCAAAAACGCCCACCCTTCGACACTTCCTAGTGCTTTAGCTGGGAAGAAGAAGTGGCGCAACAAACTCCCCAGCAGCACAGCTGTCTGATAAGTTGGAAGAACTTGATTCTATACAGTAATAGGTAAGTAATTAAATTTCATAAAAAAATGGAAATATCAATATTAAAAATAAAAATAAAAGTAAAAAATGGTTTATAGTCAAATAAAATAAACAATGCTATGGAGTAACTCATATAACCTGTCAGTAGGTAAGCTAATTCTGGTGAAAGAACACAAACGTTGTCTTGAGTTAATCACAGCGACCAACAATTCTTATCGTTTAAGTAGTCGTTGATTGAATAGTATGCCTTCGAACAAAGATTTGATTTTACTTTAGCTTTAAACGCATTAAAATGTAAATCTAGCAAAGAAGAGGGAAGCTTGTTATAAAAGGTGATACCGAGCCCAACGAATGAGTTATGAACTTTATGAAGCCGGTGAAAGGGACCACGTAGTTTGTCCTTATTTCTGGTATTAATATTATGAATATCACTGTTTTTAGTGTATAAGTGTATATTTTGCCTAATATATAAGATGTTAGCGAAGATGAATTGTGATGCCACCGTGAGAATACCAATATCTTTAAAAAAATCTCTCAGAGAAACTCTAGCACCTAATTGGTAAATTGCACGTACAGCTCGTTTTTGCAGAACAAAAATATTTTGAATGTCAGCGGCTTTGCCCCACAGCAGAATGCCGTAGGACATAACGCTATGAAAATAACTAAAATAGACTAACCGAGCTGTATCAACGTCAGTGTATTGTCTTACTTTCCTGACGGCGTAGGCAGCCGAACTGAGCCTTCCCGCTAGGCTTGATATGTGTGATCCCCACTGAAGTTTGGCATCTACTGTTATGCCCAGAAAAACTGCCGAGTCTACGGTTTCAAGCACCTCATTTTCTAAGACGATGTTGGGTCCCAGATTTTTTACATTCGGCAAAGCGAACTTTATACATTTAGTTTTCTTAGCATTGAGAACTAAATTATTCGTGGTAAACCAATCCGTAACCATTGAGAGTGCACTGTTTACGTCGTCAAAATCTTGTCTATTCCTGTCTACTTTAAAGATAAGAGAGGTATCATCAGCAAACAGTACAACGTCACAGATACCCTTTAAATAGAATGGTAAATCATTAATGTACACTAAGAATAAGAATGGACCCAGTATTGAGCCTTGAGGTACACCTAACTGAACTGGTAGCCCGGAAGATTTCACACCATTAATATCTACACATTGGTGCCTATTATTTAAATAGGAGTTTATTACGTTAAGCGCTTCATTTTGAACACCGTAATGACGTAATTTACGCAAAAGCGTGTCATGGTGCACGCAATCAAATGCTTTGGAAAGATCACAGAAAACTCCAATAGCATTTTGTGAGTTCTCCCATGCGTTAAATATGTGTTTCAGCAGGGCAACACCCGCGTCTGTAGTCGAACGACCTTTTGTAAAACCATATTGTTCATCATGAAGGAGGCTATTTAAATTAAAATGTCTTAGCAACTGCTTGAGTATTAACTTTTCAAATATTTTACTAAATGCAGGTAAGATAGAAATGGGCCTAAAATTGCCAACGTTATTTTTACTACCCGATTTAAATAATGGTATGACTTTACTACTCTTCATGAGGTCAGGAAACGTTCCTAAATCAACACATTTATTAAAAGTAATAGCTAGATAGGGGGCTACGATGTCGATTATGTTACTTAAAAGTTTAATAGAGATGCCCCAGTAATCACCAGTGTTTTTAGACTTAAGTGTGTTAAAAATATTAACTACATCACGGGGCGTTACATGTTCGAAACTAAATAAGAGACTACATTTGGGCACACTACTATGCAAAAGGTTTTCCGCTTCAGACGGGGACGAATTTAAGGTGCGAGTCGTAGTTAAAGGTATGTTGGCAAAAAACTCATTAAATGCCTCAGCTACGTCAGCAGCTTCATTAACTAATTTATTGTTGACTATAATCTCTAGTTGCTTTTCCTGTTTAACCGACTTACCCGTTTCATTATTAATAATTTTCCAAGTGGTTTTTACTTTATTATTGGAATTTTTAATTGTAAATATCTAAGTTATCTCAAGGCTGCAATCGCTATTTAAAAGAAAATCGCTTTTGAATTTGGCGATGTGTTTACATGTTATTGCTCGTGACTGTACGCATAATGTCATAGTAAAATTTTGAGATAACTGGTGTCAAAGTTCATGTAGGTAAATGATTTTTGTATATGGTTAGTAAACTTCTTTCTTCCTTTAACTTTTAACCGTTTAATCATCATCATTTCAGCCGAAAGACGTCCACTGCTGGACATATGCCTCCCCCAGGCTCCTCCACTTCGACCGGTCGAAAGGTTCTGGAGTGGCGCCCGCGTACCGGAAGACGTAGAGTGGGAAGGCCTCCCACAACGTGGACCGATGACCTTGTGAAGGCCGCGGGTATCCGCTGGATGTGGGAAGCACAAGACCGGTCGAAACCGTTTAATGTTATAGAACATGTGGATATGTCGCAGTATGATAGATAAAGCCGTACCGTAATATAGTTATACGAAAGCGATTCATTACTATATTACTAGGAATATAATTATAATACGGTTCAAGTTTAGTGATATAATTATATTACTTGATTAAGTTTAGTGAAATAATTGTAGGAGTGTAGTCTGTCGTTTGCTCACTTCATGAAATTCTCGTCTTCTTCTGGTTCTTATATTACAGAAGAAGACGGTCGTCGTCAGGTTGACGGAGCCCCACTGCGTGGGGCTCCTATTTCTGTCTGCAGGGTTTAAAGGAACCTAACCAAACCGAACCTCGGGGTGCCCTTGACGTCGATCGTCTTCTCGAGAAAAAACTCTCGATCATTTCCTGAAGTGAGCAAATCTACGATATGGCCATGAGACATAGGTATTAATTGAATTTTCCCCACTTTTTCTTTAATATCTGTTATACACAGTGAAACCTGGTTAATTGGGATCTCAAGGGACCAAGGGTTTTGTACCTTTTAAAGAGGTTTTCATTTATCCAGTTTTCCAATTAGACAGGTTTAAAATTTAGTTGTCTCATTTACAGAGGGCCCGCTTATAGAGGTCGAAATGTACCGTTATTCCATTTATAAAGGTGACAATTTTGCGAAAGAAATTCAAATGTTTGTAAACAATCGTGTTGTAACCTGTCCCAACCTGATAAATTGTCTCACTTATAAAGGGAATTGAGCTCCAGAGTCCCAATTATAGAGGTAAACATCGAAAAAATCCTAGAAATCAAATCTCATTTAACCAAGTTCGAAAAGTCCCATTAACAGAGGTAATTCGATGAAAAAGTGCCGGGACCTCATTGTAGTTCTCAATAATAGAGGTTTCTCACTTATCCAGGTCCCACTTAACCAGGTTTCACTGTATTAGTTTTATCATTGTAAATGACTTCTTATAAAACCAGAATATTGTTTTATTTGATTCTATGGTAGATTCATAACTATTTAACCAGATTAGTTTAGTCAAATAAACATATTACTAGATTGCGGCCGTAAGATAGTAATGAATCGCTTTCGTATAACTATGTTACGGCATATGTTTATATCCCTAGGGATATAAGTATATTACGGTTTTATCTATCATACTGTGACAGATACATCGAAAGGTTTGTTAAGGTACTAGGTACCCAATAAAATAGCAATACCTAAAGGCTATTGAGTTTGAGAGTTTAGAGATAAGTGATATTTATTGGCGATTTCTGGGAAATTTTAAAAAAATACATAAAAATCTAATAATGGAAATGTCTCTAAGGATTTTCCTAAATTCCACCCGTGGGGATGAAAGTAAGTGGGAGATCATTTTTATGTACTTAGGTAGAATCTTATTCCTTTGCCCAAAAAATTTGAAACTTGGCCTAAAAACATACTATCTATAATTAAGATCGTTATCATTAATTTAAAAAAAAGCTTCGTTTTGTAGGGGTGTTGGAGTTATAGGAGAGAATGTTTTTTTTGTATAATAATGGATGAAATTAGAAATTCAAGCGAACGAAATCGCGGGCGAAGTGATAGTAAATTATAAATACTTTAGGTTCTTTGGTAAATCGAAAGTCAGCCATGTGTAGCAAATCGTCACATAAAACTTGAAATGGACTTCATAAAAAAAATATTTTTAAAGAGAAATATTTAAATAATTTTGTTACTGTAATAAAATTTAACCTGTTTTTGATCTTGCTACAACATTCACACACATCTTCACGTAGTCTTGAAGGCGGTCAGCAGAAAAGCTGAGTACCTACCTACGAACCTCTTATGTCAAAATAGCTTTATGCTCTAATGTCGGGACAGAAGATGAACTAATCTTCTAACAGTCCACACCTATTTTGATAATGAGACATATTTTTTCAAAAAAGGTATCGAACCTTCCACTTAAAAAAAAAAAACTTGTAGAAACAGAACACAGATAAAAACACAATCTAAATCCGCTTCACAATAACAAATCATAAACAAATCACCAATTGTTTTTCATTGAGCGTTACTACAATTTTATTAATTGAAACGGTAAGGTCACTATTTGTCCACTGCAGTCCGAACATAACTGACAAACGACACTGGTATCTCAACGTTCACTTTCTCCATCGTCTCAACATGGTGAAAGGTTCATTCATAAAATCAAGAAATTCGAAGTAAAATTCAAGATCAAAACATTCCAATACCAGCCTAACTTCAAAAATATGAGTCAAAAGTCAAAATATTCATTGTGAACACTGACGAATTTAAATATTTTTATTGTTTTACGGTACTCTTTGGGTACTCCATTTGGGTAACAAGCGAAAGTGAGTTTATGTAAATTGTTTACAAAGTCAAGATCTACTTTTACCGTTTACTTTTACATAAGAAATAAACCTTTACGTTATTTTCTGGTTAGTTTTGAATTAGTTAATGTATCATTGTTTCTTTTATCTGTGTGTAATTAAATATGAGAGGTCAACGGCCATGATTAAGACATACTTAGACGTTATCTTAATCTATGATAACAGTTGGGTACCTATTATATTGGGATTAGATGTTTACTAAATAATAATATGATTTTGATTATTTTGGTCGCGCTTTCGTAGGTAGTTTTATTATTACAGCAAGGAGTATCTAACATTTATGGCCATGATCCGCAAATGGATAAATTGTTTTATAAATAGTCATATCATTTTAAGGAATCATTAAAATTGTTAAAAATAAATTCAGGTTTTTATCCTAAATGATGTTGTAACCTTGGAGTGTCTCAACTAATGAATTTACTATTTAAGTCAGTAAAATATTCACATTACATATTTGAAACAATATCAACAAAAACAGCGTCAATGCCGACTCGGAATCTCTTTGTATGTATCTCATTAAAGTAACAACAAAAAAAATGTCAACGTTAAACAAGTTAAAATGTTATAAAATAATTACTAATTAGACTAAGCTACTGTTTAACACGGTTTATATGTGGTTAAACAGAGATAACGTGTTCAAACAGCGTGCGATCTGTGTTTGTAGGTACTTCATACACGCGTAAAGCTTGTTAACGACATTCTGTAAACAAAGCCTTTTGCCGCAAGGGTTGCAGAATAGCCGCACGTCACTCAGATTTACGTAAATATTTATTTATTTAGAAATCGGACGGACGTCCATACCGGTCTTGACTCTTCTCTATCTGTGCTGACCCTATTGCATGCGATAGTGTACTTATCACCTACTGTCTCATCCTTTGAAATACTTACGTAACATAGTTTTAATTTATAGATTGACGTACCTATGATGTATTGCGGAAGAAAATGTAGCTGGAAATGTTTTTACAATTCGGAGTTACTGAACTGAGTTAATGAATTAAATGGACATTTCCCATTCGCTGTCATACGAACCACATAGGTATGGATCAGGTATATTATTTAACTATTGTATCCACTTTGTGGACAATAAACGCGTTACATGGTCTACCCATTCCGCATTAAATGGTTAGGGTAAAGGTTTATTACTTGTTGATTCTAAAAAACCTCCTTGGTACCCAATTGTAAACTAGTGATTGTAAACTATTTTTGTCCTTGAATAAAGAGACAGAAGTTTCTGACAGCACTCAAAATTAATAAATGGAAAATCCTGAAATTTCACTGAAACATTGGATTCAATACGACTAGTCACTCTCGTTTATCAATGGCAAATGATGTGAATGAAATAATAAGAACATTTTTAAACGCACCAACCTTTTATTTATATCAGCGTCAAGTCATCAAAGTGCAACACACACGTCCGATTTGGTTTGTCAGTTGTAAAACTTCAAATGTGAACTTCAAAATGGCGGGAACGCGCGGTTAGTGCGGCGCAAGCGCGGTATCGGTGGCGAGTGAGTGGCGATGCGTGGCGCGAACCCTGCATCACAGCCGTGCCCGCCGACCGACACAAGACGTGATTCCCGTGCTTATCGATCGATGCTCGTCCAAGGTCCAAATGTAAACTCTAACAATGTTCTCTACAAGTCATTGTAAAATCAATAAATTATAGAAACGAAGTGATTGTGTCATGGGCTGTGTCATCAGTCAAGAGGAGTAGTTGTATCGTTGTATCAATACGTACTTAACTTGTTTTTAATAGGTATCGATAATCAACAAATTAGTCATCGCGAAATCTGGAATAGTTGGGTACAACAGTACCTAGCCCTTGTCTGATTTAAGTAGATACCTACCAAGGGGAAATAAAAACTTCATGCTCATTTTGAAGGCATAAGCACTTTAGGCTGTTTTCAATGCAGACCTAGGCTAACATTAATGGAACTCATATTTCACATATTTTACATCAATACTACAATGTCGACCAGTTATTCCGCCTATTTTGTGGTTTTACCAAATTAGGCATGCTTTCATTAGTACAGTAGGTACCTACCAAATTAAAATAGTTAAGACACTTACTGCACAGTTTGCTTAGGCCGTAGGCGTTATGAGCTGGTACCAGATCTGTCCTGCGTAACTTCGATAAACGTCCTACCTTTGAGTAAGTAGGTACACCTTTCATGGAGAGTCCTGAAGGGCTTAAGGCTTCTTCAAAAAGCCGCGAAGCGACCCTTGTAGAACAATTTCCAAGAAGTTTTCAAAGATATTGTTTCTACGTCAGTCGCGCCTGTTTGCAAGCCTTTATTTCGTTTGGCCACTTTAAAACAGTCACCCTAGGGTGGATTATACTCGGAAACTCTTGTTCCGGTACCTATTAAAAAACAAAGATACTAGGTAGGTACCTATATTTAGGATCCTCGTTGGGCCAGTTTCAATTATGTCTATTCTAAATGACTTTACACAGCCGAGGGAGAAAACTGGAAGAAAAATAATATAGGTCCGGATTCAGACTATCCCCTACTTAGATGGACAGATGAACACACATTTTCCGACGGTCAGCCAGCCTCCTTAGATAATGGAAATTTTCTATTTTGTTTGGTAGTTTAGCGCAGAGTAGGAATGTTCCTGTCCGTCGTTGCTGAGTACCTTTTGCTCATTAGGAGATGCTAAGGTGTGAATAAAGAAAACAAAAGAAAATTAAAATTATTTATTGAAACAACTTCAATTTTTTAAATTAAATAATCTTTACTAAAGCTATTGGGCTTAAACTTACATAAGTAACGTAGGAAAGCGCAATATATTGGATAGATATAAGTAGCCATAAGTACACAATAAATTGAATTATATTTCTGTTAAATACATAGGTAGGTAATCGTTCTAGGTATCAATAGGATACTTAATGTTAGGCTCTGCAGTAGATAACATTATGATTTACTAACTTTAACATTAATTACAATAACACTGATTCGACAAATGCTTTAAAATGACATCTGGATTTTTAAAATGCCTTACAAGCGAGTGATGTTTGTACCTATTTGATACCTACTCTGTCTAAATAACTTTACATAGCAAATAAATAGTCGTAAAACATCAATATAAGTTTTTTTTTGATTATGTGACGTTCGATACACAAGTAATAATACTTAGTGATTAACAATAGGGAAGAGACTATGTAGGTATAAATTAAATATAAGTTCTTACAGCCACTCTTATCACATATTACAGCTTTAATTACTAGTTTGTCTACCATAGAAAATCTAAGATAACTTTATCGCCTGTATACAAGTTTGTAAATTAAATCTACAAATCCACTAACTGTATCCTACATAATACAGGGTCAATATTCGTTTTGATTACAATAAAATAAAATGCACAAAGCATCGGATTACGAAATGTTAAATTTCACGTCAAACTAAAATCTTGTCAAAATAAATGATTTTAGGATATTAGTTGAAACTATAACATCGATATAATTTGGCATCGTTCAACTAAACGTAGCTTACTTAATTAGTTTTACGATGAGTGGAAATAAATGCGAACAAGCTGCTTTAGCGCCCTAGTGACGTCATTGCTGACGTCACAATCGCAGTCACACCACGCCGCACCTGCGGGCAGACTTCAGACACTCAAAACAGATGGACTAAAACAATCGATAAGTAACATTCAAGCGAAAATTTCATACAAGAACTATTCGACTGTTTGAACTCTGCCCAGCAAATGGATTAAAACAATAACATATCACAACAATGAGGGAACTGTTTCAAAAACGGAATTTACTAGTACATCATATAGCACTCGCTTTGACGTGTTTAGTGGAAAGGAATTTCTGTTCGATGGACCTCCTCGGGATGCCGCTGACCTTCTTGGGTGAGATGTTGCAGTTGATGGAGGAGGGGAGGGACTTGTACCCTCCGTCGGAGCTGTAGTCTGTGTCGGTGGACTGGCCGTTGAGGCTCGGACTGTGACGGTTCACACTCTCTTTGGAACTGATCCTGCCATTATACAAGTCTCCGTACGAAGTGTGATGCTTGATGTGAGGAGTCTCCTCGATGACGATGTTTTTAGTGAGCATTCGCTCGGTGGTTGAGTACTGGTTTTGAAAGTTTTCTATAGAACGAGATCTGTTCGAGTAGAGTGCTGCCCTACGATCTGACTTTTCTCCGACGGAAGAATCCCTCTTGATGTATCTCCGAGTGCTATCTGAATTCGCAAGGGCTTGTAAGTATTTAGTCCCGACGCGACTGTTAGTTTTCAGTTGCACGGTGTCCGTTCGCTTCTCTATAATGTTTTCGTCTCCGTTAGTATTAGTATGTCCGTTCACTTTCCTAACACCACACATTTGGCATTTGTTCACAGTCCCGTTGATAACAGGTCTCTTAGTCTTTTGTGCTTCACTGTAAGACGGCAGCTTCCTCACGCTAGCTTGTTCATTCCAACTGCGAAAACAAAATTACATGTTAAATCGGTACTTGGATAGATTAGGAAGCTTTGTAAAGAGTGATTTTTTGTTAAAAGAAGGACAGCCTTCGGAACTACTTTTTTTTGAGTTTTGCAAAGGAGACCAGTCACGTTTCATACAAAGTGTGGAATGGTCGTAGAGATTCGGGGTAATAGTAAAAAATCCCGACCAGGTTAATACATTTTTTATCGCTGGTTTTGCATTTTGGGCCCAATATGGCTGATCTCCTTTCGTATGTGTGTAAAACCTCACCTTTAAGTTCTGTCGAGGCAGCGTGCAACACAGAGACATATTTCATAATCAAAGTTAATTAAATGTTACATAATAAAATTACAGTATAAGTGTAAAACACCACACCTCTACCTACAGTCAAACAACACAAAACAATCGTCAACTAACTGTCTGAACTAAGCCAATTGGTCGCCTAATCAATACGTGCCAATAGTGCGTGCTTTTCAAACCAAACTCATTGACTATTCAAGTATTCATGCTTAAACTCTTCACATTGTCAGTTCTAGCACCATCAAATTTTCACCATCATAAACAACCTCATCAAACCTTGCATTATTGTGTTTTTAAGCCTTTTAGTGTCGCGCTTAGGCACATTACATACTATTTATATTTTGTATATTTATGCCTTTTACCGCATCATTTTTTAATCCTCATGCAAACTAGCGCAATGACGAGGTCACTTGATGTATTTGTAGCAATATTCGTCGATGTCCCTATCAGAGACCAGAAACACGCCATCGTCGTTGGTCTGGTACAAGAGATGCAGTAAGCACAACACATGGACGGAACACAAGAGGCAAACAGCGAGCAAGCAGTCGAGCCACGCTACCTGATCCGACGGACGAACCCGCCCACCACCCAAGTGGAAACTGCCGCGTCCAATATCCAACATGACGAGAATTTTCAATGAAAATCCAATTCGGAATATAAAGCAGCATGTGAGGAAATTAGAACAAAATGAACATTTTGAAGGACCTGATGATGATGACAAATTATAGATGATACGTCAGTTCTTCATTACATGATATAAATACAATTACATGGATATGATAAATCAAATAAAAATACCAGTGAAATAGGGAGACAATGTTAAAGTGATTCTACACATAGATGTCGGTGCGAATGTCATTTTTTTATTCATGTAGTCTTTAAATATGATGATCCATTTGGAATTGTTAAGATTTGTTACCAATGTTTGACTTTTGGAGACGGTATGATGTACAAGTGATGAGCAATGATCTTTATACTGTGACATGTATGAGGGGATACTGGGAGGTATGTACATTAATATGATAGATGTGTGCAGTGTATGAATAATGGACTTTATTGTAGCGAAGATAAACCTAAAACAATAAATACAAATATTGGATAGATGGTGAAATAAATAAAAATGTACTAGAGAAAGGAAAGTTAGTATGACTAAATAGAAAGTGAGGTAGCTGAATGAGATAATGTTGAAGCAATAGGTGTTGCACTCAGTGTGTGTAACAAAAGTGTTGTGTATTATAATGTTTAGGATGCGGTTACCTCACTAATCCGGAATTGTCAGAACTCGTTAACGCCGAGCTCATCGGCGGCCGCAACTGAAATGGAAACACATGCATTTTACTATCATTTGGTTCCCTGCATGTTGCTTAATTCTTTTCCTTAAATTGGTAGTTGTCCCAAATTTAGCATTTTGAAGGTGAGGGGAAGAATTCCAAGTTGAGTGTATCTGTGGTATTGTATAAACTCATTTCATCCAGAAAGAAGGGTTTCCTACCATGAAATATAGTTAATTTTGAATTAATTAACGGCCTGTTTGCTAAGATCAAAACCCGAATCTATGCTTTCCGGTTTACCCATTTCGTGGACCTGTATTTTCTACTTTTGCTTCCCTTAGTTAATTTTTATTTTATCACCCCTCCTAACTTCTGCTGACAGTTAACTTTCGTGAAACACATACGACTAACTTTGTGACAATTATTCTCTGAGTCCAGCTAACAATTCTATATCTCTGCTAACATAAGGATTCCACTTAAGGTTTCCCATTTTCGGTATAAGTAGGTATGTAGTACAGTTCTAAGTGCTTATACGTACCCGGTCGGTCTGCGTGGCGACATTGCAGGTGTCATCTTGTCGCGGCTCGTGGCTCTCGGCCATGCGCAACATCTGCTGCTGCAGGACGCGAACCAACCGGTCGCGTTCTTCTAGCTGACTCTGTAAAGGATAAACAAAAATTTATAGTTTCAAAAACTCTAAGATCCTATGTACTGGGTCCTCTATCAACAAACAAATGAAAGTAGTGAGCGCTGGAATGGTATCCACCATTCTATCATAATTCATAATTATGTAATTATACCATACTCGTATGTAATGTTAGTACGTATAAATGGCAGGCATATTGCTTTCGCAATTGCAGCTCGTTTATCTGTAACATAACACCCGCTATCCTGACGCTCACGCAATATAATATTGTGTGTATATTGTTTTGAGTTCTTCAATATTAACCGAGTCCAGTTTGTTACTGGGGCCTTGATTACTCGGAACGGAGTTTCCATAGAGATCCTTAGCTCCCCAGAGAGTCAATTGTTAATAATCATGAGGAGGCTACAGGTACAGTCACCAAAAGAGATGTAACCTGGGTCGACGGATGTATACAATATGTCCGGTTTCGGACTGTACAAACTTAAAGGGGTGGTAGTTTGCTCTTTTCTATCAATAAAATTATTCTACATGTGGGTTCGGAACCCACACCCCCCTGAATGGCAGCCATTTTTGTGTTTTGTAAAAGTACAGTAACTTTGAAATTTAAAGCCCAATTATTATTAAAAAAATACTTTTAGCAACGGACAAGTATTAACAATGGGTTAAATAACTCAAAAAATAACATTCAATGCTGCATCATCTTGAAAAAAAAAATTGACATCGTTTTTTTGGTTCATCAATGTTATTACAAAATTCACCCGGGGGAACTACATTTTTTTTCTACACGTTTAACATATCTTAAGTTCACCTAAACAATGATACCAAAAACTCGATTCTATGACAAATGGTTTAAGAGATATTGTTGCTTGATTGCTGATTTAGCGTTTATTTCAAGATGATGCAGCATTTAATGTTATTATTTGAGTTATTTAACCCATTGTTAATACTTTTTCGTTGATAAAAGTATTTTTTAATGATAATTGGGTTAAAAATTTCAAAGTTACTGTACTTTTAGTATGCTCGCTCCATAAAAGGCGACCAAAACACAAAAATGGCTGCCATTCAGGGGGATGTGGGTCCTGACCCTACATGTAGAATAATTTTATTGATAGAACAGAGCAATCTACCATCCCTTTATGTTTGTACAGTCCGAAACCGGACATATTGTATAGTTGAAGTTCAGTAAGAAATCGATGGATGATTTTCAATGAAATTTATTTGATTAATGAACTTTTGTTTTCTATTAATTAAATTAAATTTCATTCGAAAACATCCATCGGTTTCTTAGTAAACTTCAACTATATCCGACTATCCTGGTTACTTATCACATTTGTTTACTGTGCATGAAGTAAAATACACATAATCTAAAGTGTCAGCTGAGAGTTGCTTGCACTGACTTGCACATAGTCTCGCAGTCGCATTGTATCTCATTTCCCCATTGTTCTCATAACTTTCGCAAAGTGATTAATGACTAATTTAAGCCATTCTTATCTGCTGTCCATAGATTTAATTAAAGTTATAAGTGTCTCTTTCGGAATGGTTTGACCGATTTTCTTTACTTTGTGGGAGTTCTTTTGCGAAAAGTAGCTGATATTCAAGTTTTCTAATTAAGGCCAGCGTCAATCTGCTCCCAAGGTCATACCGGCCTAGGGTCTTCAGTATTGAAGCCCTTGCAAAAATAGGGAGGCGGCGCACGTGAGGGAGAGGCAGTATATGCGCCCTCGCGACCCCAGCCGCCGCAGGATACGGAGACGCCCTGGGCGTCGGGAATCCCAGGCCGATTTCCGGCCACCGTAGGCATGGGCTTGCGGACGGCGAGTAATGGATAGCTCGCTGTCCGGTAAGGACCAAGCCCAAGTCGACGGCGCGTTGTGTTCCACGCGCGCCTCAAAGAGATGTCAGCACAAAAATGATGGGGCCCGCAAGGGCCGATGCCTGCCAGGGGTGGGGGTTTGTTTGAAAGAGATACCACAGCCCCTGGCATACAGGCTAATGAAGGAACACGGGTGGGTTTTAGTCAGTAAAAGTCTGACACGCCCTCCTGCTCCACCCAGAGCGGGAGAAGTTATTTGATGATTTCCCACCTAAAAAAAAAAACCATTCATGATTATTATTTCATGATTAAAATCCCTTTTAAAGTTTCGTCCCGATTCACCCCCCCCTGAACCCCCCGAACTTAATACTAATAGACTATACTAAAGCTTCGGACTGTTATTGTTGTCGGCACAGTCAAATTTAATTTGGTGATTTGTCCATAGAATCTGCAGTTGCCCGTAGCTGCCGCAGCCACTTGCGGGAGCCGCACGCGGTTGGCCGCAGCCTGCGCCCCGCGTGTGCTCACCTGCAGGTACAGTATCTGTCGGCGCATCTCGGCGCAGGCGTCGGGGTGCAGCGGCGAGGCGGGGGGGCGGCGCCCGTTGCCGCGCGCTACGTGTGCTCACCTGCAGGTACAGTATCTGTCGGCGCATCTCGGCGCAGGCGTCGGGGTGCAGCGGCGAGGCGGGGGGGCGGCGCCCGTTGCCGCGCGCTACGTGTGCTCACCTGCAGGTACAGTATCTGTCGGCGCATCTCGGCGCAGGCGTCGGGGTGCAGCGGCGAGGCGGGGGGGCGGCGCCCGTTGCCGCGCGCTACGTGTGCTCACCTGCAGGTACAGTATCTGTCGGCGCATCTCGGCGCAGGCGTCGGGGTGCAGCGGCGAGGCGGGGGGGCGGCGCCCGTTGCCGCGCGCTACGTGTGCTCACCTGCAGGTACAGTATCTGTCGGCGCATCTCGGCGCAGGCGTCGGGGTGCAGCGGCGAGGCGGGGGGGCGGCGCCCGTTGCCGCGCGCTACGTGTGCTCACCTGCAGGTACAGTATCTGTCGGCGCATCTCGGCGCAGGCGTCGGGGTGCAGCGGCGAGGCGGGGGGGCGGCGCCCGTTGCCGCGCGCTACGTGTGCTCACCTGCAGGTACAGTATCTGTCGGCGCATCTCGGCGCAGGCGTCGGGGTGCAGCGGCGAGGCGGGGGGGCGGCGCCCGTTGCCGCGCGCTACGTGTGCTCACCTGCAGGTACAGTATCTGTCGGCGCATCTCGGCGCAGGCGTCGGGGTGCAGCGGCGAGGCGGGGGGGCGGCGCCCGTTGCCGCGCGCTACGTGTGCTCACCTGCAGGTACAGTATCTGTCGGCGCATCTCGGCGCAGGCGTCGGGGTGCAGCGGCGAGGCGGGGGGGCGGCGCCCGTTGCCGCGCGCTACGTGTGCTCACCTGCAGGTACAGTATCTGTCGGCGCATCTCGGCGCAGGCGTCGGGGTGCAGCGGCGAGGCGGGGGGGCGGCGCCCGTTGCCGCGCGCTACGTGTGCTCACCTGCAGGTACAGTATCTGTCGGCGCATCTCGGCGCAGGCGTCGGGGTGCAGCGGCGAGGCGGGGGGGCGGCGCCCGTTGCCGCGCGCTACGTGTGCTCACCTGCAGGTACAGTATCTGTCGGCGCATCTCGGCGCAGGCGTCGGGGTGCAGCGGCGAGGCGGGGGGGCGGCGCCCGTTGCCGCGCGCTACGTGTGCTCACCTGCAGGTACAGTATCTGTCGGCGCATCTCGGCGCAGGCGTCGGGGTGCAGCGGCGAGGCGGGGGGGCGGCGCCCGTTGCCGCGCGCTACGTGTGCTCACCTGCAGGTACAGTATCTGTCGGCGCATCTCGGCGCAGGCGTCGGGGTGCAGCGGCGAGGCGGGGGGGCGGCGCCCGTTGCCGCGCGCTACGTGTGCTCACCTGCAGGTACAGTATCTGTCGGCGCATCTCGGCGCAGGCGTCGGGGTGCAGCGGCGAGGCGGGGGGGCGGCGCCCGTTGCCGCGCGCTACGTGTGCTCACCTGCAGGTACAGTATCTGTCGGCGCATCTCGGCGCAGGCGTCGGGGTGCAGCGGCGAGGCGGGGGGGCGGCGCCCGTTGCCGCGCGCTACGTGTGCTCACCTGCAGGTACAGTATCTGTCGGCGCATCTCGGCGCAGGCGTCGGGGTGCAGCGGCGAGGCGGGGGGGCGGCGCCCGTTGCCGCGCGCGGGGCTCTCCGCGCACGCCGCCAGCAACGGGTCGAGAGTTTCGCTCTGTACATACATGCTGAGATTACAATCTTGAACCCACTGCGTACATCAATAATGATTGTAAAGCAAGCCAGAAGAATCTTCCGCCGAATACTGACAAAGGTGTTTCGTAATACTTTTAGGTTTATTCCAAAAGAAGTTCAGAAATGAAATTATTATACCTAGGTTTTAGCAAAAAGTGAGTGGTTAGAAGTGAAGACGCAAGTCGTTCAAAGTATGAATTTCAGCCGCGTCGTTCCAGGTAAAAGGCTCGCAAAGTAGGTGCCTACCTAGGTAAGTGCTCTAGAATTTATAATGATAGAGACAATGTCAAAATATTATTTAGGTGTACGAAAAATCACCGGTCATAGTTGAAAAAGTTGACTCAGGTGTTCACTATCCCCTTTTACAGAGTAAAGGAGTCCATTATTTATGCATTCTTACGCCTTGTAAGCTAAATAAAGCCCGGTTAGAAGGGCTATCAGAATATGCTAATTTTATATCTTCAAACAAGTTTTTAGGCATACCTTTATAATAGTTGTAAGTATAACAGTATTTATAAGGGCCAAGTTGGAATTTATGTTCCTATATTTGAACTTTAGGTCTCTCTAAAACCTCTCACTCATTTCTTTCACTGTGAGAGGTATTTAGTTTTATAGTTAAAATAAATAAAAAGTTAAAATAAGTTCTTCGTAAGGTCTCTCTCTTATACCTACCTCCAATTAATTTAGCTACTCATTCCGATCTTGTTCCCGACTGTAATTTCGACTGTTAATTAATCTTTTTACTAGTAGGCTTTGTGTCATTGAACGTAAGCTTTCGTCGACTCACTGTAATACCGAATATTTCGGTATTGTATTACCGGTAGATTTAGTTACAGTTCAAGGTCAGTTTTTTCAAATCTACGACCTCAACCTTATTTTCTTCGATTCCTTCATTACTATACATATATTCCTATACTTCGTGTATATGAAACTTTTTTTTTATATTAAGTATTTAGTACCGATCTAAGAGGCCTGAAGTAGACCTGTAACTGTATTAACAAGGTCAAAAGCGACGACGTCATTTTGCTCTGATTGTTATAATTCAACTGACTCTCATGATGTTCCCTTACTCATATCACGACATAATGTAGTAATGTTTTTCAGCGGAATTGGTTAAGGTGTTTCCCATCATTATTTTCTCGGCAGAGGTGTGCTAAGGCCCTTAAGGTGAATCTTGTCGACATTTTCTCCATACACACTCCACTGTTCGATCATTTACAATCATCAAAAATTAAACATGGTATACTTTTGTCTCATTATTAATATTGTCTGTATGGAAACAAAATACTCAAATAAAAAGCCATTAAAAATTAGGAGCCAACAAAGATTCGTTTTTCTTGCTAATTTAACCTAACTTTGGGTGTTTAAGTAATAAAAGAATTGTAAAATTTCCAAAACCAAGTCTGCACCGACAAAGCTCCATTATACAAAAGTTTAATAAACTTTATTGGTCAAAGATTTATACAGTGGTTTTTTCATGAAACCTGATCTTCCGAAGGACTTTTCTTAATTTTTTACGCGCCTTTCTTACTAGAAAATCAAAATCAAAATATTTTTATTTCATATAAACCTGCATGGGCACTTATGAAACGTCAGAAGCTAGGTGCACGGTTCCAAAATGTTGTTTCCTATGGAGAAGAGCCGGCAAGAAACTCCACGGTTACTCTTTTAAAATTGATTGTTTTTAACAATGTTTTCAGAGATAAAATGTATCTAAATGTAAATGATCCTGCATCTCACTCAATAATGTTGTGCGTGTAGACTAGCGTCTAATTGCTCATCACTTATCAGTGCCATCACCAGGCTTCGTGTCCGACAGAGGTAGTACCTATCGGTACTGACAGCGTGCTTTTTAGCCAGGCCCACCAGTGAGTCCTAGCCCGCGACTAGATTCCCCTTAAGTATGACCACATAATTCTGATTCACGCCGTATATTTAAATTTATCATCACTCATAGCACTTAGTTTATCACTACCTACCCATAGTTGTATTTTTCTAATTATCTAAAAAGTAACACGAATTTATTTATGGCTGTCTGTCATTTACGTAAGTAGTATACTGTTACTAATGAAGCTCTGTACTTAGAAAGATTGCGTCATTAACAATTTGCCGAACCTCAGCTACCTACGCAGAAAAGGGATTAGGACAACCTATAAGCGAACTAAATTCTATTTGAACGAGGTCATCTGTCTTCGACCTCATTCTACACCTACGATTTTTTTTCTTTCGCTTACCCAAATCAAATCCTGTCAATACGTTTCTATTTGTGAATAAAAATTATAGAGATGAATGGACGATTTGAATGGATATTTATAATGTTATTTATCTGCCAAATTGATCCTAAGTATAACATAATAGTAAAGGTGTTTCTATTGTGAACGTGACAATTAGTTAAAGTGTGTCAACAAAAAGTGCGAAAGAAACGTTAGTTTATTTATCAAAAGAATCTTTTTAAGCAGTGCTAGAAGATTTTAAATTTCATTTTAGCAGAGTAACCCCACTATAGGTAATTAATATTTTACTCTTGTCTTTTAATATCTCACTTTATATAATAAGTTTCATTATTTCGTAACATACCAACATTAATGTTTTCTCCTGAAAAGTTAGTTTCTAGAGTCTTCGTTAAATTTATGTTAAATTCTGTGATTGCATTTAATTATTTGTGTTATTATGACCGACGTTTTGTTTATTACAAACTTTCAGATGTAGAAATAACAACATAATTAATGTGTAATGTGTTTGCGTCATTTGACTGAACAGTTCCAGCACAGTTACAATACAAATTAATGTGTGAATATGAACAACGATACAGAAACTTTTATGAAAAAGAATTTAGCAAATAAATGACGGAGTTATGTCCGAATATTAAATTTTTAAATTTAAAACATGTTGAATTGATAACCTCCTTCTTTTTGAAGTCGGTTAAGAAGCAGATTTGACAGATTCTGATTCTGCTGCTCTTGGTGCTTAGAACAAACCCAGTGATTGTGAACTTAATAAATAAATAATCAATTCTACTTGCATTGTGACCTTGGTAAATAATCGGGAAGTAATCGTATTATAATTATACACAGCTTATATAGTTCACGTTGCAATAAAGTTGAAGGATAATGCATTTTAAAGCGTTGTTGTTACATTTTACAAGCAGAAAAGGAAGGCACACATATATTGGCAGATCCTTATTTAAAAGTAAGTACAGCCAGGAAAGAGGATTGTGTAGCAAATTGGCTAATAACTTCATTGGTGTATTCAAATCACAACTGTCGTTCTTTAACAGTCGTACCTACACAGCTACAAGAATCTTTTGGGCACTAGAATGCCATTGACTTGTAAGCGCTGTTGGTAAAAATTATGTTCTGCAATTGTTTTGTGAACTGTCACTTGAAATGTAAAAAAAAAAAAACAATATGGCGGCATTAAATCCGAAGTTAGTGAAATTAGTGAAGTTATTGTATCAATCTGTTTATCAATACATTTTCCTGGCTGTAGATTTAACATTGAATAGCAAAGTGCATCGGTGCAATATTGCGAAGGCGGGTTACTTACACTCATCGAATGAAGCTCCTCCCCGGGCTGCATGCGGCAAACAAGGCGATGCAACCAAATAAACATATAAGTTACAACACGCCAAACAAATTAAATGTGCCAAGTACAAGCAAATTAATGCCATTTAGTGAAACAACCATGCCCACTGAAATGTGACGATTTTTAAACACGTTTTACTTATCAACTTTACCATCTTTTCAACTGAAATTAATCTGATCACACTTCAATGGACAATGGTGCAAAAAAACAGACAAAAATAAAAACTTCAAAATACTGAAAACTACTGACACTTATAGGCAAAATAAAAAAATTGGTTCAAACTTTAATGAAACTGCATTTCTATTAAATATCAAGGATGGTATTATAGGCAAAAACATACTGCTTTTAGTCTAAAGCATTTCAATAGCACTCAGTCAGATTTATATCTAGTGGAACTAGTTCAGATATAAATCTGTGCACTGAGCTAACTATAGGTAACTGCCTGGGATGGGAAATTATGGAATGGAAATTGAGGGGGAGCCTAGTTTCTCCAAACATGCTGCCTATGATCATAAGAAAATGATGAATTGAATATGCTGCTACACTAATTGTGAGTACACTTTTCAAAACGTATACACATGCCATTCCGTTATGCACAACAAAACCAGGAACATGTAATTATGAACTACTTACACATCGATACAAGGAAGTAGACATGATAATATTGGGTTACTGATGATACACTGCTTAGTTAGTGGTGATTTATTGTGGCGAACGTAATTACGTAAGCTCATAGAAATAGGAAAGAAAATATCTTTGACTGAACTACAACATTAATTCTCTCTAACGTGAGCTATATTTGAGAGATTCCAGATTCTAAATGAATAATTTAACGCTATATTAAATGGCTTTAGCTACTTAAAAATAATTATAAGCTCATTCTTAACCTGAAACCAACTTTCAGCAAATATAATGAAGTCTAAACTGTAAATAAAACAAGCCATGAAAGTAAAATCCATATTAATTCGTTTAAACTACGTGATTCACTATCTATGATCAATTATTAATGTATGGTACAACATTGCGCTACAGTAGCACAAATCGTTAATTTATGCGTGTGCACTGAATCAGATCATTTAGATAGACACAGTTTCATTTGAGACACGAGATACTTACACACGCACAGACAAAGAAATGAGAACATTAAATTACTATTGTAATTACTACATAAACTTATATAAGACACGAAATAATTGAGAAAGTGAGTGTTAAGGTAAAGTAGAACAAAATAATTGCGGTGTCATTTTTCATATTTATTTTGGCTTCTGTCACATGTCTAGCTGTTGCATTAAAGTAGAACGTAACTGTTCTTTATATTGACTGGGTAGGCAGAATTGCTTGCTCATTATGAAAATTGATTATGGAAATCCTTTTTAAGGTAAAGGGATCGTATGCATCCGATAGGGATATTAAGGATAGGGTAGAGGGAACAGAAAAGACTGGCAATTTACGGGATTGGTCGTAAAACAGTGTTGAGTCGTCGGTAGTAAATTTGGCACATCGAGCTTAAATAGAATTTCGGTTTTGTAAAATCTCATCTCTTAAGTAGCGCCATCTTAACAGTGTTCAGATGATGCGAGTCGTATTGTTGCTTAAATATCATTGAAAGCCGCAGACATGAAACTTGCTTAGTGTGTGACTGTCGGATTTCGTTTTCAAGCTCGATATATCATATTTAAAGCCGTCCGCGCGTCCGTATTGTCCTACGGTTTTATTTGAACATATGCATGCACAGCATTAAAGCTCACAAGTGACCGACCTCTTGTAAGACCCGCTTGAGCTGCAGCAGCAGTGTCTTGATATCGACCACGTCTTGCAGCAGCGAGGCGGGCGCCGGCGCAGGCGATGCGCTGCCATCACTGATGCCGGCGTCCGACGGCGTCTGCGTCCGAGAGCGCTGCAAAAGCCGCGCTGTGCGAACTGGCAAACTGGCCCTGGAAATATAGATACATGACTACTCAGTCAAAAGCATTAAGACCTTTGAATTTTCTGCAAGAAATTTAAAACAACCAGCTTTAAATTTTATCTTTCCGATTGAAGACTGCAGACGAGTGCTGTGCACATTTCGAATTTAGATCTGAAAATTTTCATTGGATAATAATGTGAAAATCTTTCATCCGCCAACATTTTCTCTTACGCTGCCATTAATGCCTTATCACTACATTTAGATACAGACGAGACCTGTTATCATTTAGAAAACATCACCTATAAATTCCAACCATCACTATCAATCTTGAGAAACATTCGACTTTTACAAAATCATAGCCAGTTCCATAAATAGTTCAGCCATTTCCGTATTTCCTGGTAGTAGATACATGAGAAGCCCCTAAAGTTAATGGACAGAGTAATGGCTTGCTGATTCCATTTGAAGGTCATGACGATGGGCGTGAGCCGACCCGCCTACTCAAATTAATTAGCTAAACTAGGGCGACAAACGATGATACAGTTGTTATTCCACCTGTTAAAGTTATAACTATACTAGTGAAACGCCCTTGCTTCGCACGGGTGCAATGCACTAATGTACCTACGTACTTTTGACATATACCTAATAGTATATCAAACGACGAGATTCCCGTACCATATATATATGTTTTAAGTTAATCATTAAAGTATTATTTACATCAATCTTACGGAATAAATACCTACTCTAGATGCTGGTTTAACAAAATCTATTGTGTATAGTTTAGTAGAACTAACTACTAAGCGGTCACACAGAGAGATACGTAAAACGACTTTGTGTCATACCTTGTATAGATAGTGTTTGTTCATAACACAATCTAATTAATAAATGTAGACCTAAGTTTGTTTCCGGACTAGTTATACCTACCTATGAATGGAATACTGAAAATGGTGCGTGCCTTTGGCTCGTGGAAAGCCAACATTCTACAAGTTGCTGTGAATGTAGTTAGTTTCACATAGCTATTGCCATCTTCTCATTAGTGTTTGTGCGTCAAGGTCTGATCTCTAGTCTTTCAATGCCGCCTTGCCGATGCATGGTTTGATTCTTGAGAATTAGATTCAGTCGTTATTTGTTTACCCTTAGTCTAAACTATATACAATGGCATCATAATATCATTGAAACAGGGTTAAATAGAGCTTTAATAATTCGTAAATATCTAAGTATAAAAAAAGTAAAAATACAAAGTAGAACGAGAGAACCGTTAATGTACACTCAGTAGCACTATCAGTAAACAACAAAGTCTGAAATACAGCTGTTTTATTAGAGATCGTTTAATTATTAACGTTTATTAACGTTTACACATTGTGGAATGCAAGTAAAATTTGAGTATTGAGTATTAGTGAAGTAGGAAAATGTTCAGCTGAAAATAATTAGAAGGAATGTTTTGTTCTACAGTTGTGGACTCAGTAAACGAGAGCAAGCAACAAGCTTGGAAAACAAAACAATAGACGAAAACAAAACAGACAAAGGAAAGTTTGATTGTGCAATATACGTTATTATACTACCGTGGATTACCACAATAAAGTGACGTTGGTGGTATTGGGAAAGAAACCAATAACATCCGGTTATGAAATCGTCAGCCAATAGAGCGTATAGCAATGGTAGTGCTATACAAAAATAAACGAATGCAATAGAAGTAGACGGTTTACGCAGCCAAGTGAGAAAAAGAATAGACTAACACATACATATTACATTTTTAATGCGTGCATTACTGTTTTTAGTTGCAATCGCTGTAGATATGTTATAACCGGTTCCAACAAATAAGGATAATCCACATCGTTTTGTTTACGTATCATTTATAACTACAGCGGCTTCAGCTAGCCTCAATCATTGCCTCTCCATTGGCCTTGCGAAGTTGCTTCGCCCGCAGTGGTTACTTGGCCTTTCAATGCACACGAAACAGCACGAATAATGCTCATAGATGGACGAGGTTGTGAACAAAACATTCGACTGCGACCTAATTAGGAAATTCGAATGCAAAATGAAGTGAATTAGTCGTTGTTGACTAAAATAACTAATTGTTCCATGAAAGTAGAGCGTGTGTACCTACATGTTCCACATAATAGTTTCATAAACACAGAATTTTGAAAACACGACACTCTGTGATACATAAACCACTTGATATCGCAAGATAACACTCATGTTTCACCTAGCAGATACGATATCGATTTGATTTTTATACGAAATTATTATTTCTGATACCAAATTCTTCAAGAATAAATGCGATTCATTCATATTTGATGTCACTTTCCTTATTAAATTACGGAAACCGCACACTGTTGCACATGTTTTTGTGTTATTTATTAGCCACCTGTATTGTTTAGCCCTCTGGCTGCGTAGACTGGGCGCGGGACTGGCGGAGCGCGTGGCTGCGGGCTCGGCGACGGCGACATGGAGGTCCGTCTTCTGCCTCCTGGCTCCCAGGTGCTGGGTGTGCCCGGGCGGGCCGGCGTTCGCAGACGTGGCCGAAACTGACCGCATGTCGCGCGGGAGACTTTCACAGCGCGCACGCACGCGACCAACTGAAGTGCGGCCGCGGCCCGCGCTATCGGCACCGCCACCGCCGCTGACGACGCACCAGCTCGCCCGGAAAAATCAGATCTCGTGGCGTCGACCCTATCCATTCATGCCGAACGGATCATAACCATCACGCAGTTTTCTTTTTGTTACACTCTATTTGTACCGGAGTACTGTTAAACCTACAAGTCTACGCACCGTGATAATTGTTTATCATAATGTTAGCCATAACAGCAACATAACGCGGGATGATAATGCACGAGAGGCCAGTGACTCCTAGTTTGGCAACAGGGGCATGTCAAATGACGCAGCGAGGTGTGTCGGAAAGGGAGAAGGCTGAACGAGCGATTCTAATGTCTGAGTCGTCACACCGAGCGTCACGCCTGCTGACCGCGCACTGCCACCACAAGCACTTTCTTTTGCACGTGATTGTGTTTGTTTTGTGTCAATAAACAGATAATGTCCGTAACGACTGGGTTAGAATTTATAGCACGCGAAAAAACACAACTTTACACTGTTTTACACAACACTACGCTATATTTCACATGTGTACGGACGGAGGAGTAGTAAGAGGGCGTGAAAATGCTTAAGGATCTTATAGGTCAGTGTCAATGTCTGGACGCGTTTGTTTGTTTTGCACAGGGTCGCCAGTCTGGTTGCCATCTGCTAGTGAGTAGAGGCGTAGCGCGCATGCGTGAGTCCGTTCAATAATCGCCCTCGGCTCAGCTGATTTATTTCTTTATTCTCCCTCTGCACGTAGCAGCTGAGCAAACGTTTCGAAATGAAAGCGTGTTTGAAATGTTTAATGTTATATTCACATTTTGCACAGTTATGGAAACATGAAATACGTATGGTGACGTCATAATCAATTTTCGCCCGAGTGTGACGTCATTGTTGTAGCTGACAACACTCGCAGAACATGTATAGGTACAATTATAATGATATGCATTACAGGATAACCCCGTAATAATCAATGTTTATTATCCGACCGTTATTTACAGAGATGAGGATTTAAAAAAATTGGCGTAGTGAGCATTTTACGCTCCCAATGCAATCACATTTTAATAAACAAAAAAATATTTAGATATTGATTTCGAGGATTACCTAATGATTTGTAAAGTAAGTTCCGCTACTATTTACAGTATAATAGTAGCTACAGGTACAGGTAGTTTCAAAGGGGCAGTACCTAATGGAAGCAAAGCTGTGTCGGTCACGGTTTGGGTTGGCGACGATGGCGGCCAAGCGAAACGATACTGTCTAAAAATACGGTAAGTTACCATGGGTACAAATTACATACCATCCTGGACAGACTGCCAGAAATAAACTAGTTTGTTTTGTAACTTTAATGACTTTTGTTTAAGTATGGGGTCGTAGAACGAAGCAGGAAGTGTGTATGTACACCTAAGTATCTATTCGCAGTAGAGTTTACCAAATAAAATAAGACAATATTATTCTCACACTAATTAGTACTAATTAGCAAGAAATCTAGAAAACACGAAGCTAATGTAATAAAATTAATAAAGAGAAAGAATACTTTACATTCACTCTTTCACCAAATCGACGGACTAGAAAATGCAGAAATTCATTCAATAGTTAGCGTATGTAATAATGAATTATTTACGTATGTTTAGGCACATAACGTATGCAAATGTCGTAGATATAACAAGAGAGGGATGTATGTAACTAAATGCGTGATCATGCGTTGCTTGCGTTTGGTGCCAAGTAATCAAGGGGCACGGGGGAACGCCCGCATAAGAGGCAAGACATGTCCAACTAATTATTACTTTCATTTTAACCTTGGCAGCTAACTTGACTGAGGGCTTTACGATGACGAACTTGCTTGTTTCCTGTCTCCTTTTGAACAAGGGAATAAATAATAATGGGAAGATAAAATGATGTGAAGCTTTTATGTGGCTTGAGGGATTAGTTTAATTAAATACAGAGAATTAAGTATGGAGTCTTTGCTGCTTCTGTTTTTAATTAATATATATTTTCAAGAAAATAAAATGGAATCGGTTAACGTGGACAGTTTTGTGATACTAAAAAATATGCCGTTAAAAAATTGATACAGGAAGACGCTACCAAATACCACATATTAAAATGATACCAACAATAGTGTCTACTCGTCGTAGTCTATTTCGTTTAGAATGCAGGGCCTACGCGGCTACTACGCAAGGCCTACGCTGCTCCTACGCAGTGGTTACGGGGGTCCTGCGCAGGGCCTAAGCGATTGCTACGCAGGGTGTACGCGGCGGCGTCTACGTTGAACAAAGGCCGAGTACGAAGACACTTTTAGGAGTTTATACAAATTTATGAAGTAATTCCAACCTACAATATTAATCGTAGTCATTAACAATAGTAGTACATTCTGCTGGCTGTCCCACATTAATTTGTTCTAACTAGGCGCCTCGCCCTATATTTCATACTACCCAGTGTGAATAGTTGACTAACTAATATTATGTTCCTACTAAAATTATGTAGTGTTTCATTAGATGCCTGTATTGTACTTGCGAATCTAATATTTATAGCAAAATGATTCCAAAAAAAGGAAATAATAGGGTTTGTTTTCTGTTGCTTTTAGTGGAGGTAATATCATTTATTTAGAAGAAAATATCTCCTAGCTTTTGCCAGCGGCTTTGCCCGCGTGGAGGTCGAAAAGTATTCCACGGGAATGTACCTACTACCAGGATAAAAAAAGTATCCTATGTCAAGAATTTAGATTATAATATGCGGCTGCTACGCAAGGCCCACGGATGTTATAAACTATCTGTGTGCCAATTTCATCCAGATCCCTTCAGCCGTTTTTGCGTGATCGAGTTACGAACATCCAAACATCTACCTAAACATTCAAAATTATAAAGTTTCATATTTATAATATTAGTAGAATAGTAGGATTATCTTACGACTATTTTCCACATTTAGTTTAGACACACGGAATAGCTGTAGCTACTGTTTATGCAGCTAGAGAAACCCAATCGTGCGGTTAGTGCGGTATTGTTCGTGTAATTAATATGTGTTAATTAAATCGATCATGTTTAATCAAAATTGAAATTGAAAACCCCGAAAATGAATTGATATTTTAAACACTCCCAAATAAGATTTTTCTAAAATACTCATGTTCTTTGTTATACGGTCAATTTAACACATAATTTTAATCCGTTCAGTTCACAAAGTTTTTAATGAACGTTCTCGAACTACCAACGTTTGTGTTCAATATTATGCCCACGCTATGGTTTCCTTGCGGGAATAATACTAGAAGTCATAAGTTTAAATTAGGTTCTTAATTAATGATGTTCAGTATCGCAGACGTAGACGGCGTAATGTGGCCTCGAAGCGACCGCAGCCCGCAGGCGATTCTATTCAAACGATACTGGCCACCACAAATTAGATAGTCCTACAGAAGGCCAGTTCCATACAATGAGCGAAAACAGGCGCACGCACACATAGATACGTACGTACAGAGATTGCAAGGCAAAAGAGTCAGGGCAGCCTGCGAGTAGCTCGCCGTCCGTTATGGACCAAGCACGGGTCGAGGCGCGTTGTGTTCCACGCGCGCCTCAAAGAGATGTCATCAATAACATAAGGGGTTCCGCTAGGGTCGATGCCTGTCAGGGTCGCGGATTTGTTCGAAAGAGTTACCGTGGCCTTGGCACAGACAACTGAAGGAACACGTGTGGGTTTTAGTCGGTAATAGTCTGACACGAAGAGCAGAAGTCATTTGATTATTTCTCATCCGAAAAAAAAACAGGTCAGTATCAGGTTGTATGTCAATGTAAATATGATTGACCGTAACACCTGTCTATTTACAGAATTATAATAATAAAAAAAAAACAATCTCACTGAATGTTTTTTTCATGAAATATATTGCGGACTACCTTTGTGTCTCCACCAAGGCGAAAGCGTCACCCGACGCTTTCGGGCTTTTATTTATTTATTAGAATGAAAAAGTCATTTATCAGATTAATTTATTTCATCATCATCATCATTTCAGCCAAAAGACGTCCACTGCTGGACATAGGCCTCCCCCAGGATGGGGGGTTTTGCCATAATCGCCACGTTTGGCAGGCGGGTTGGCGATCGATGGTAAAATGCATAGAGAACGCTGCTGCCCATTCTCTAGTAAGTCCCTTAGTCGCCTTTTACGACACCCACGGGAAGAAATGGGATGGTGCTATTCTTTTACGCCCGGCGACACATACGGGATTTATTTACTAGACCTAAAATAATATTAATAGTACATGTACCTACATATAGAATAAAAACAGAGAAAAATTATCACAGGGTCATCATTCACAGTTCATAAATATCTTTGTAGAATTATAGTCATAAAAATCATCAATACAACTCTCCAAGTCCCTATTGAAAGACTATTTCATGAAATCATGTCATTGGAGGCCTATTCTAACACAAGGAATTGTTTTGCTGATTCTACATTCTAATGATAAAATAATTCTTGCAAATTAATAACTTGCAAATTGCAAGAACGTAACAATATTTGAATTTCCAACTAATTCTGTGGCGAGTGCGCTTGCATTCGCTATGAAGATAGTGTATGCGTGCGTACGTTTTTGCTCGTTGTATAGAGTCGACCTTCTGTAGCTGTCTCTTTTGTGGCACCAATTCTTTCTCACCAGGGATTCAGGTTACCGTGGTCTGCTTTGCTAATTAATACAACGCAATTTGTGCATTGTTTGCATGCTGTTGCGCACATTAAGCTGCTATGTAAAGCTTCAGGTTGTTTTTTACTTTTTAGTTTTAATCCAGAAAACTGTATTGGATTTCTCTTCTTGATTCTCTCGTGCTACGGGAGCATTAACGTTTAATACTATAAAGTAATAATTAGCCATATTTTTTTAAAGAGTAAGTTATACAACGTCTAGACGTAAACTATGTATTCCTATGTATATAGGAAATGCATGGGGTGCGTTGCAGACGAGGCGAACCGTTACACGCAAAGGCTAAAAGGAATAATATTTCCACTTTAAAAAACACTTGTGAAACTTGACTATTGCAGATACTAAAGGGGTTGGTTTTACCCCAATCTCATACATATGCATGTGACATTAGCGTGGTAGAACGCTTACAAGTGCATGTTTTAACATTTGACATTTAGCGAAGCGGGCAATCGTGGGTCGGTAGTCTTTGGAGTAGTTCTTCTTTATAGTTTATTTTTTCAGAGGCCTGTAGGTGTAATGATTCTATTAAATCCTTTGCATGCTGTAACAATTATAAGGCCTGAGTAAGGTTGCCAACCGTACTCTAAAATAGAGTACTCTATAATCTATAACAGTAACTATTTTTTCATAAACTGACTTTTGAAAGGCAAATTTAGTTTTTCTGCGGTTTTTCCATATTTTCCACTTGACTATTTATCGGTCATGAATGTGAAGTGGCGAGAAGAAAGGAACAGGGCTTTAACTATATTGATTAAAATGAGCTCGAGAGATTACGTAGAATAAGGATGTTTGGGGTCCTAAAATTCTTGTAATATCAATAAAAAATGTTATGCACCGCAATAAATGATAGAAAATACATTAAGAAAAATGAATAAATGGAATTTTATTTTATTGATCTGTACTCACTTGGCATGGCTTTCAATTTTGACAGTTCAACACCATTCATTGCGTTATTTACTTTGTTGAGCAGACAAATTCGAACATAATAATGAAGCAATGAATTAGCAATAAGTATCCTTTAAAATAATTTAGATTCTAATTGATAGTGTGTAATTTGGTTGTTGATTAAATGAATAGTTTCGGAGGATTTAAGAAATCCTACTTCAAATTGAATGAAACAGTTTTCTGTGTTCTATATTTTCTATTTCCTATAAAATATCTCACCGTAAAATATAACATTATTAGTGCGTAACAGTTACAACGTAATCTGTGTATTAGATACGTTCAATAACTTTCCACCAATCGTTTTTCTATGGTTATCGAACCCGCCAATCATTGGATTAAACTATGGTGCGTGAAATCTTCAAAACAAGACGGTTTTTTTACTTGGCTATAATATCTCATAGAGCTACGATAATGTAAGCATACCTATCATTCATTATGTTGTACATTAAAAGGCACCGACGCACCTGAGGTCGTTAACTTTTACAGTTTATTTCGTAATTGCCAAACTCATGAGGAAAATATCAGTACGTGAAAAGAATAAATAATATATCTATTCCTACTTTCATAATAACATAGTTCGGTATCGATAACTATTCTATGAAGTGTAACAGTGAGATGATTATGAATGGTGGATTTAATCAAAAACTATTTTATGGCTTGTCAACGAAAGAGCGCAAGCTATACATAGATAGTATAAGTTTAGGTCGAATTCGTGTCCTCTGTGTGACTGGATTTTTATGCGGTTTAGAATATAATTTACAGAATTTGTTCCAAACGAACATAAATAATAAATAAAATCTTGATGTTTGTCAAGTTGTAAAAACCGTGCGAAGCACTCGGTTCGCTAGTTATAAATGATAGCATACTTTTGTTTCTTGGCTTATTTAGACCTTTGACACCAAACTTTTATATTTATGAGTTTTATTAACTTATTACGATTCCGATTCACCTCGTATACCTAATAACATAAAGTGCAGTATTAGCAGCGATATGTAATATAATGGTTACTGATGTGCCCTTCTTTCTTATATCTATGGATGTGCCAGTCCCTAGAACTTGACTACTGAATTAAGTTAGGAAGGTACTAGGAATATCCGAAATTCTGTACTTGGTAAACTTTAGCAACAGTACTAACTACGATAAATTGCCCAATTTAACAGCTACCTGTGTCACGTAGAAGCCATTAAAATGTGCTAAATGATCGAATCTAAATCTAAGCCATTTATGTGTGGTTTTATTACTATCTACAGAGTGGGAGTAAGTGGCACAGGTCCACCAAAACTATATCCCACGAGAAAACCTTGATTCACATAAATGTTGTTTCCAATTTACAACGATTTATAACACAATCGTGCCTTAGTTCTTTGTTAATCTAATAGGTAGATCTAAGCTCTAGGCTATTGGTTCTTAAACCTGAAGATTGTTCGTTTATGTAAGATTATTTGAATAAAGCCATTATAACTTGTTTGTTAAGTGGGTTGTTGTAATCTGTTGTTTTAATCTAAGATGTAAAAGTAACATGAAAATGTAGACCTTATGTAGACGCAAAGGTTTCTTGCACAAGGTGTAGGTAAGGGCCAAAACATATAAACACCACACAACATCGCATCGTAACACGACGTGCATCGTAAAAATGCACGACACAACGTCGCATCATCTTACGATTGACAGCACTTCGTGTTGTAATAAAGGGCCAAAACACATACCCACACACGATATGACGTCGCATCGTGATCGTTGCGACGTTGTGTTGTGAATTTTCACGATGCACGTCTTAGATCTCGACGCCAAGTGTCACGATGCGATGTCGTGTCGTGTGTATGTGTTCTGGCCCTAAGTTTGTGAAGTGTATTGCAGCGATCTTGACCGGTTTTAGTAAGTATTTGTGTAAGATTATGTCATTCGCATTTGAAAGTATCAATATGTATTGTATATGAAGAATGACGTCACTTTTAAACAGTAAATTATGGACAAAAATACCATATTTTGATGGAATGCGATAGTTAGGTAATAGCACTTTAATATAATAGTAATTACACGTTTTTTCGGAAATATATGAGACCAATCTTCATCTTCATTCAAGTTATTACATAATTTAAGATCCGTTCGGTGATTACGTTTAATTATTGGCCTAACTTTATGTAATGTTGTGACTTTGCAAAAAGTAACGGTACCTACCTACTTACTTTGAGACATCATTCAACAGTGAAGTTTTTTGTGACTTCATCGATACCGTTCCTGCTGTGTTATTTTAAATGGCTATTAGACTCGACGGAGACATTTAAACACGTATGGTCCAGATATCATAGCTGTAATTTAATTTGAATCGATTATGTATAAATCATTTAAACATGACAGCAAATAAATAGTTTTCGGAAAAGAATGTAAATTAAATCGAGTTCGCTGCAAGCTAGAGAATTTTTAACCGACGAAAAAACGGAGGAGATTACTCAATTCGACGCGTATATTTTTTATTTTTTTATGTATGACCACGCATAACTTTTCCCAGAGTCGTCCGATTTCGACAAAAAAAAAAAAAAAATTTGGAAAGGGTATACCCCGAAGTTGGTCCCATATAAATTTCGAAGAAAAATTTTCAGCCCTAAAGGTAAGAAAACAGGGGATGATTGATTGTTAACTCACAGATTTTAATACTGAGTTGTGTATTACAAAAAGTAATCAAAAATTAAGCATGTAGTAATTAGTAGATTATAGCCACAAAAAATATATAAAATAAAAACTATTAATAAAAAAATTAAACCGCCGAAAAACCGAAAAGTAAAAAGTAATAAACTTGCTTTGTCCAACCCCAACTTTTTTTGGCTGCTGTAAATTAAATCTCTGTGAAAATATATACAGGTAAGTGGACCCAAACCTATCATACCCATCCCATTAAACCAGCTACGCAGGTGCCTGCAGTGGTTCACCCATATACAAGCTGTGATTTGGTGGACCTCGACACCGGGCTACAGGCAGTCCAGGGAAGATATGCCATCCTTAGATGGCAGGCTAACCAGAAGTATATTACGCCTGGACAGTAATGCGCCTGGTGACGGGGACCGTCACGGGACAGTGCTCGCTAAACAAATACTTCCACACAATAGGAATAACGGAAAATTCTCTATGCAGGGCTTACTTGGAGACTGAGGAAACTGTTGCGCATGTGCTCTTTGAATGCACAGGCGTCACTCAAATTAAGACAGAAACACTCTCGTTACACAGATATTTTTAACAGACCAGGAGACATAATCAAATTCTGGAGAGAGGTGGGCTGGTTGGAATAACCAAAGACGGCCGTCACAGCCCACGCACAATAGTCCACCTGAAGGACTAAGTGTGGAAACAGAAGCCATATAACATAACATGAAAATTATACAGATATTCAGCAACATGTCGATATCCTGTACACTTCCAATGATAATTTGTACCTACTCACTAGTGAAAAAAAAATTAAGAAACATTTTTATAAGTATCATCATTGCGTAAGCTAATTGCATTTAAAAATCCTCAATTATGTACAAAAGGAAACTAAACGCAACAGTTTTACAAGGAGAAAGCTTTTGCTTTTAAAAACATAAAAATTATAAGTAGTGTTTGTTTTATGTTCAACATGTTTACGCATCGATTATGAAATACCTACTGCAGTGAGATAAGAATACTTCTGAATGGCTTTTGTTTATTCGCTTATATTAATGGAACTACGTTACATACAGACAAGGGAACTAAAGTAATTTAAGGGAGTGAACCTACTCATGAAAATGTCCAACTTTTACGATATCATCATCATTTTGCCTAGTCTTTTCCCAACTATGTTGGGGTAAGATCGCCCTGAGGACACGGTGGAGCACACGGTGGCGGTCTGCCCGGGAACACCCACGGGAAGAAATGGGATGGTGCTATTCTTTTATGCCCAGCGACACATACGGGTTTTATACATGGCGAATGTAAAATACTGGTATCGACTTATTATATCCATATCTGACCTCCGAAATCCAGTTACTGGGTAATCCGATACCCCTATAACGATACAACTTTTACGATACAACCTTATTTCCTGTATTACTGTGATTGTAAAAAACTGCTGCTCCGTACATTTATGTTCGCATAACTCGACAAATTAATGTAGAACAGCTGTTTTATTTATATATTTCAATAATTATGTAGGTACTACACTGTCTTAGACTAGCTTGCCCCACAAATCACTAAATGGTTTAACGCTAAACGTAGATAAATGTAAAACATCGTTCTATTTCAGACAACGTTTTGTTGATACAGTTAGATAAAAAATTATGTTTAAGATTACTGGTGCATGCAGGCCTAAATTATGTCCCTCGTTTAATCTAAGACCCGTTATAATAAAAACCAAAAAAAAAATATACCATTACGTGCACAAAAAAAAAAAAAACCTAGGTAATGTAGTTGAAATGTGAACCCTTTGTTCGACTTACATACCTTTGTGCTTGGCCATTGAGCATGGTAACCACTTGGGCCACTATCCCTTTGACTGGAGCTTCCTTCTCCGTCATGATGGGCTTTTCCATAGTCATCACAACACTGTTTCTTTTTCACTACTGTCACAATAACACTGGTCTTACGCAATTTCCTGTTGCGTGATTCAGAAGATATGTTTCGTTTTATTATTATCTACTTTAGAGGCATGGCTTGAAGTACACTTCAGTATAGTGTTAACGAGCTCCCAAGGAAAATTTAGAAATGTACCTAGTAGTTCGAGAGTAGTCTTTAAGTATTTTTGATGGCAGGAATCATTAATCATGTTAAAGCTGGAAAGGGGTTGAATAGATGACAGCCAATAGAGCCATGTATAGAAAATATGGAAAAGGCGTCTGGATATAGCGCGGACTTATAAGGATACTTATAGCCAATTTATTTTGATGGAGCATCATCTGAACTCTGGAGAATACGTCCACAAATACGCTAAAAGAGTATTATGCGCCAAAGTAGCCCGCGTAATTCAAATTTTATTGCGTTTTTTGCAATTTTCAGTTCAGTGACAGGTTATATGTTCTTTAAAATATGATTAGCGACCGTATCCTGTAAATATTTATAGAATAGTAATCATTAAAATCATCAATACAACTCCTTAAGTTTATTTAGCCCCATTGATGACAATTTCATGAAAAAGTCAAACTGTTCAACATATAGCTTGCGTTGACCTGCAAAGTGCAAAAAACGTAAGAAAATTTCAATTCCGCGGGCCTCCCTTCCGCTTTAAGTAGTTGACACTCAATCCTTACCTATTACGTTAAACGTAACTAATAGGTACTAGTTGTACGTTACCGGTACCTATCGGCTGAATGCTTCGTAGATTCGTAGTTATGTCTTAAGTCTTCGCGAAGTGTCAGTAAACGTTAACCAGATTAACCACCATGCACATAATAATTAATACACAATTAGGGACAAGTGATTTCTCAATACAATTAATGCGGTCATGATACCGGTATTAATTAAAATTTAAAACTATTGCCGATAGAGCAGGTGTGCAGGGAAATTAAACAGATACCGTTACTCAGTCACAGTTACTGGCTGACTATGTGATAACATGCCATTCAAACATGACAAGTGAATTACGAAACTTTGAAACATGGTGATTTAAATGATTGTCATCTTAAAAAGTAGGACGCGATGAACTAATCGTAAAGCACTTCAGTGTCCGATGTATTAAAAGTTTACTTTAGATTTTCTTTTAAGATTGTTCTTATTTGGTTGTAAATCTGCACTGTACTGCAATTACTAGCTTTAGTAACGGTTCATATTTTCAGCTCATTTTAGAGAGACACAACAAAACTTTATGATAATTTCTTCAGCAAGATCGCTTCAATTTATCGGTAATTCGTTTCAACAATCGATTGCGTAAATCCAATGAATTTTTCACTGTAATTTATCAGTCTTGCGAAAATCTCATTGCACTTTTCCCATGACCTCGGTGTTTGTTCAGTATTATTATAATTTAACGACATTTCAACGTGTTTCTAACTATTTTGAGGCAATCTGATGCTAAGGAATATTAATTTAATTACTTGTACATTCTCTCAACTTGTCAACTGAGAACAAAATGTGAAATGAAGGTACACGATAAGCTAAAAGTTTTTAGTGTTAAAGTTATGAGTATGAAATTATTTGAATACTTAGAAAGTTAGCATCATACATGAAGCTAATGGATAATTTAGAGTGCGGTCACTTATGATGGAACTAAGGTCGGATTTGTATGAAAGCTACATACATGCCTAATGTGCTGAGAATTACTTCTTTCATGCATAAAATGAATGGAGGTTTGGCGTGAAAGTCATCTTGGTGGATAATACAATAGTAAGCAGTTACAAATGGCTAGCAATAACAGCATACCTACATAAGATTTATTTTTCTCGTTAAAATCTAGGAAAGAACCTCCTAAACTACAGTTACTATTTGCTTGAAGGTAATTAATTTGATGAGAAAGTTTAAATAACATGTTAAAACAATTCAAATAATGAACTCAAGACTATTTACAATGGACGAAAAATACAAAATACATTATGTATGTGAGCATTAATTACCAACGAAGCTCCAAGAAACGGTACAATTTGCAATGACTAGCACCATAAAGAATACTAATGTATGAACTAACGTGAGCATAAACCAGTTTTACAAGAAAGGCTTTTTTTCTTTTTGCCTACCACTAAAGCTACAGCACAATGTTTTAATGTTTCACTCACGAATCGCCGGCACTATCACATTCTTCATGATAAACACAAGTTTCAGACATTTATTTTAACTACGATATATTTAGACAAATAATTCTATAAAATTCCGACATTGGGGTATGAAGTCGAGCCCATACCAAAAGCTACGAGCAAAGCTATTCAATGTTGCCATAGCAACGGAATTTGGACAACAATAGCTCATTGAACCATGTATCAATAAACATTCAATTGTATGGCAGAGAGTTCAGACAATGACGACGAGATTCCTGTATTATTATCTACTATTTGAAAAACATAAAACTAAACAATATTTTGTCTGGAATGAGACCAAAAGAAAATTGGTAGGCTTATTTCGGAACTTTACGTAACATTAATAAAATTGTGTAGACCCTATAGATTTGTTAATTCGGAACCTACAATCATGATTTACTTCTAATTTAGTCAGTAAGTCTGTTTCTAAACTATTTAGTTCCATGAAAGGTTCTTGGGTGAAGTAAATAGTAGGTACGCACGGGTTTATGCTACACATCAAGCTATACATTTCCAGTATACGCTGATCTCGCATTGTATAGGATTTCCGTACAATGCAAGATCAGCGTATACTGGAAATGTATAGCTTGATGTGTAGCCGTGTGTACAATGTATAAACGTGCTAACGAGGACTGAGTCCGAGGACCGAGTTACAGATGTAGAATGACATTTACAAAGTACCTGCAGATGTCCTGCGTATGAGTAATATGCAATATGTATTGCTAAAGCCATATAAACAGATCGGCATTCACTCTGGTTATCATACTGATAAGATTATGTTACAAATAAGTTTGTTTGATTGAGGGTAGGTGTTAAATACTTTACTCCATTTTTCTGTTTACTGATGTCGGTTTTTTAAATGTTATTTCAATAGGAAGATGTAAGTACTTACTAATTTACTAAAAAAAATCGGAGGAAGGCACGGTATTATTAAACTTGCATTGAATACTCTTAAAATAAGCAAAGGGTTAGCAGCTGAATAAAAGCTTTTGAAGTTCGTTTGTTGTTGAATATTTAACAAAAAATCTTCTACCCTAGTTTATTAAATATACACTGCCAAAAATAACTAGGTAATTTGGGTATGTTTTGTGTAACAGACTTATCACAACATTGCTCATTTATTTATTGTTGACAAACGTTTAACTTTATCATTCAGCATGATTTACGAAAGGAAACTCGTAAATTAACAGCCTTTGTTGACACTGCTACTATAGACTACTGATAGCATTTAATTGTAGGGTCAATAACCATATTCAACACAGCATTATGAATTTATGATCATAACTAGTCACACTACAGTTCGAGTAAACTAGTTCAAATAGCATCTATTTGTTGCCACTTTATTTTCAATTCCCAGTAACTATTAAAGTTTGAAATATATACTTTCAGAAGGGTTACTGTCTCTTAATTTAATTACCAGCTTTACCGAGATATCACACTGCACGTAAAGAATAACAACTATCCTTGAGAGCCGTTACCCTGATTTTCAATCACTTTAGGCACTGACGCATCCTAATTTAATCGTAACGTAAACATTGAAACTGCGCGATTAACCGCAGCTGCACATTAATGTTTGTTGGAACTTGAATTACGATCGTTCAGTGACCCGTGAGTTCGATATCGGGAGATAATAATCTCGATCGGATCGTGTCGTATTCTGCGAGGTCGCGGGCACGTGTGTCGTGCTGCGTGCCGGCTACGTACGTCCGCGTGCGCGACGAGTTACAGACTAACATCCGATCGGGGCTCGGCGTGGCACGCGGGCACAAACACGCTGCGAGATGAACCGAAGCCCCGAGTGCCTCGAGCCAGCTGCGCCGCTTGCTACTTTATCTGATTACCTCATGGAGCAAGGACCTTTCGACACACAAAGCTTGCCCGTAAAATCTACCTTGAAAATCGATGGCCGCACCGCGAAATTCTTACGAAATGATTGTAGTTACTGATTCGGTTTTCACTATTAAGATCGAGTCTAGGTAAATAACAACGAAGTTTTTCCTTTAGTTTCTTAATATATTCACCGAGATTGATTGATTTTTTAAAGTCTACGAAAATAAGTTTTCGTAGCGAGTTGCTACGAGCAATATTTATGAAGTGTAAGCGTAGTCGCCACGGACGATTTTTTCGTGCATTGAAACTTCAACAGTTGAAAATCGGACACTGTGCTGAGACTCACTCGAGCTGCACTCTGTTGGATTCGCAACGTTCGGTTAAACACCGAGAGTTGAAAATTCGGTGCGCGATAAAATCTCGCCGCGATTTCATACATCCGTGTTGACGTCGACCAAAACATTTTTATAACGCTTTTATTAGCTCGGGTTGTATGTATGTATGTATGTAACGGAATCTTTGAGCCTAATTTTCACTGGTTTCTAGACGTCTGATCAACTTGTAACTTTGCACACGTCTTAAGGGCCGATGACAATGCAATAACCCGATAAAAAAATTCAAAATTTCAAAAAAATAAATAAAAAAAAATCAAATTTCAAAAAAAAATACGATAAAAATTTGATCGAACTAAAAAATGGAAAATAAATAATAGTTTAAAAAAACTAAAAAAATCACGCTTTTATTGCTGACCGAACTAAAAGTAGAAAATATTTTTTAATTACAAAGAGTTTATGTTACAGTACCTAGTAGGAAGTCAATAATTCAATTCAGAGTAAAAAGCGTGGGGTGCTTGATATTTTAATTATTACAACTATTCTATTGGCAACCATCTATGAGAGGAGAGTCATGAAAATAAAGGAAAATGCACCCCACGCTTTTACTCTGTATTGAATTATTGACTTCCTACTACTGTAACATAAACTCTTTGTAATTAAAAAATATTTTCTACTTTTTAGTTCGGTCAGCAATAAAAGCGTGTTTTTTTAAACTTTTATTTATTAAAGTTTGTAACTGTTGTTACAATTGCATGGTAGGTAATAAGATCCCAAGGAAGGTTACCTGGCCCCAGCTGCAAGTCGCAAGGAAACCATTCCCATTGTCATAAATATCTATTGTGGTGTCATGCAACGGCGCGAGCGCATGGAGGTCAAACATATACCCACACAATTAATCTGATAATTGGAACTGGAACGGTGCTTTGGCATTGTTTCAATTTTTACGGACACTTGCGCAAATACCTTTGGTATGAGTACGTAAACACGTACATATGCAACATGTAGAATACTTACGTAGCCCACTTGTTTACTGTTTATGTCAGAGAATACCTATAGGCTAGCCCTATAGGTATTTAGATAATAATAATAATACAACACATTATTGTCCCACTGGGCAAAGGCCTCTTTATCATACAGAGAAGGCACGAGTATTTAATTTTATTAACTATGTTTTTTTTTTCAAGTTAAAAAACGTAACAAAGCAGACCTTCGCCAAAAAAAATAATTGAGGAACTTATCGCTTGAGCTTGACTCCGGGCGGTGGCGCGGCGGCCGCGGCGGCGGCGCGGCGGCGCACGATTCACCGAATACAAAAACCAAATACCTGAAGTAAAGCTACGAATACCGACTTTATGTATCAAGAGCGTACGTAATAGGGTATTTTCTCCAATTTATTGAAAAGTATTCTAAATTGAAGATTGGGACGAAATATGTGACAGAAAAATAAAAATAAATTTATTAATATCCATTTTCTCAATTAAAAATGATTAAAATCAAATTTATTTTCGTTGTTTTGAATTTACCGCCAAAACGCTCCTCACGATGACTTTTATATCACGTGACACCCGGACGTCAGCTTTGTGTAAACGGCATCGGTACAACTACTTAGTTTAGCGCAGTTTTAGAAGTATTTGTGCACAGAGGCACTGCACATCAGAAATATCACTGTCTAACCATTTAAAATCCTGTATTTAAACTCGAAATTCACTTGTTTACTTACTAACTACTTACTTTAGTTTACACAAAGTTGACGTCACGTGATAAAGTCATCGTATGGAGCGTTTTGGTGGTAAATTCAAAACAACGAGAAATAAGTTTGATTTTAATCATTTTTAATTGAGAAAATGGGTATTAATCAATTTATTTTTATTTTTCTGTCATATATTTCGTCCCAATCTTCAAATTAAAATAGTTTTTAATAAATTGGAAAATACCCTATTCCAGCATAACACGTTATAACAACGGAACAATCTCATCTAACCACACCTTGATATTTGCAATAATAATCAGCCGAAAATAACTTTGAAAATATTTTATAATTGACCCGACCTTATTGTTTAAATGTTAATACACCGTCAAAGTTTGGAACAAATCGGTCCAAGAACAGTAGCCCGGCAATTAACTAAATTATAGTAGGTACGGTTAACTGCACGTCAATAGAAGACTTGTACTACGAAAACGAACCGAACTGCTACGAAATAAAGAGCCTGTCAACGTCGAAATGTAACCATGGCTAGCATTTGATTGTACCTACGAGCGCGTTTGAAGTAATTACTGCCCCGTATCTTAAAATAATGTGCTTTATTTTTGGACTATAGTAAGTGGAGTTCTTAATGTTTCATTTACATTCCATTACAGTACATTAGGGTAGGGCAGCTAATGCGATAAGTTAAGGAGCCATTTGGCTTAAAATTACAAAGGCTTCCTGATTTTTAAGGTTGAACCTCATTGGTCTGAGGGTTGAACAAAGTAGTAGAAAGTACGTTACGTTTTTTCGCTCGATTACTTGTAAAGGTCACGCTCTAAAAATGAAGTACTTACGTTGGAAAAAAATGGTTTACAGGATTTTGACTTTAAGCTTTTGTGATCATTGTTTGATTGTGTAAATAGTTAGGTTCTTAGGAAATATGTTCTGTCACGGAGCTTAAAAATATTGTGTTCTATGTTTTAAAATATAGAGATAGCATGAGCCTCTCTTAGACCAGCACCCTAATTGCGTACCTAACACACGATCAATCTTAATCGGTTTAATTTTGACAGTTTAACAATATTCATTGCGTTATTTACGTTGTGGAGCAGACACATTTTTCGAACATATGAAGCAATGGATCAGCAATCTCTTTCAAAATTATTCAGATTATGATTGATCATGCGTTACGCAATAGGGTATTACACCCATTTTTGAAAAGTGTCTTAATTAGATTCTAGAGAGCTAATAAACTATTAGTCCCATAAAATACATTTAAATTTTAGATTTTCAAATTTGGCGCGTAAATATTACTCTGTGGGTATGACGTCAGTTTGTTGTATTAAACAAATGCGCTGATATTTTATAAGATAATTGTTTATAACTTAAAAAATGAGTTATTATTCTACATATCGTTGGTTTGCTGTTCCTGAATGCAAAATATTATATAAATAAAAAATACTTTGGTTACGAAAATAATAAAAGTACAAAGTTGCTCAGTTGATATGCCGTATGATGTAATAACATGGCGGCTACTATTTCATGGTGTTCAAAAACAGATTTAAAAACTAAACTCTATAAATTGTATTTTAAAGCTTTTTTTTTTAATTTCGTGAACTAAAACTAATATTTTCCGACTGCATTTTGCCCATGCTATCTCAATAATATAATATTAGATTGTTCCTCATGTAGAGTAAAATACCCTATTAGGGTGCCGTTCACACAGACATAAAAAAATCGCAACGGGATTTTTTCGAGCACTTTTTCAAATCTGGGGATTGAACCGAGTTTTGATAATCCGATAGAATAGAGTGCATCCGAGCGCGTCGAAAAAACACACCGGTAGAATTTTTACTTTTGGCGTTAAGCAGTCAGTGTGTGCGTTTACTTATGAATAGAAACATCCGTTTACATTGAAATTACAATCGTCGTTTTAAATCTGATGAATTGTTATTGGAGCAGTTATTATTGAAATTCCTGCAGATATAGTTATGTCAGGAAGAAGGAATTTATAAATATTGATGTTTATATGCAAGGGTTTCAAACATGTCATAGGAAGCATCCAGGTTCAGTAGTATTGTTTGTTTTGTTCAGATATGATTCTTAGGACGTCCTTTGTGTACTCCGTCGCTGTCAACACTACCTTTTGTTCGATTGTTTGAGTATCTATGAGTATGAACAATACCTACTGTCAACATAATGATGGGTGCGGTCTAGATGGTTGGAAGTTACAGACATACCGTTCGTAATCTGGATTTCGGAATTCCGGTCCAGCCCGTCCCTTGCTGCCCTTCGTACCCCCAAGGGGTTGCCCTTAGCGTATAGTCTCTTAGTTTTAAGTTATAAAGCCGGCTGGAGGCATTAATTGATTGAAGCAAAAAAAACTGTGCTTGTTTAAGTATTTTGTTTAGTAAACTTTGGTAACGTTCATAAAGCCTTTAATAGTAAAATCTATTTTTAACAAAATAAAGATAACTCGAGGAGCGGGGGGCTCCTCGAGCGATCTTTATTTTGTTAAAAGTTAATATGAATGTATTATACACATAAACATCCGGAATAAATAGTCTGAGTGATGGTGAGAAGTGTGAGAACCGCATCAAAATCCATTGTGAAATTCAGAACAAATATGTAAGCAGTACATGAAAAGCGACTTTATTTTATATTATTTATAGGTATATAATCTCCGTTTAAACAACATCTAAGTATAGCAATTTATGTAAATTATTACCTGAATTATTTTCAGGAAATAATTTACATGCAGCTGGTCCTCAGTTGCATCCGGTTAGACTGGAAGCCGACCCTAATACCACCATAGTTCCATACCATACCATATGCCATAGTTCTGCCAGGTGTCCGGGTTTGTTCGAAAGAGACACCACAGCCCCTGGCATAAGGGCTACTGAAGGAACACGGGTGGGTTTTAGTCAGTAAAAGTCTGACACGCCCTCCTGCTCCACCCAGAACGGGAGAAGTTATTTGATGATTTCCCACCCAAAAAAAAAAAACAAACCCTAACATAGCTGAGAAAAGGCAAGGCAGATGATTATTAGGTACCTTACTTAGCTGCTTTGCGTCTTATCATAGAGCCATTACTACTATCAACAAAATGCAAAGTAATTACACATTAACAAATCGCTGTTAACTATAACTTTGAGATTACAGACGTAACACGTTGTGATGTAATGTAAATCAAGGTTGCTAGCTAGGACAAATGTTTCCTTACTTAAATCCTACTATCCTTTCACCTTCCTACCACTACGAATTCCACTTTGTAGAGGTTTTAGCCTGCAGGGTTTTACCATGTACAGACACCAGCACATCAAGCTACCCCAAACTGTCTTTCCATACCAATACCCCTCCGTACCTCGGAAAGCACGTTAAGCCGTTGGTCCCGGCTGTCATTTGTGGATCTTTGACAGTCGTTACGGGGCGTCACGTCAGAAGCCCGAAAGTATGACAACCAGTCTTACCAAGGGATATCGTGTTACCCTGTAACTGGGTTATGGAGGTCAGATAGGCCGTCGCTCCATGCAAAAATACTGATATTCAGCTGCATCCGGTTAGACTGGAAGCCGACCCCAACATAGTTGAGAAAAGGCTAGGCAGATGATGATGAGAAAAAGAATAGAGATAAGCTTGAAGAGCCGACAGTGTGCGTGATTATATGAAATGACTAGATGAAATACTAGAAAAAAATATTATAAACCCCACGCTTTGTTTCCCCGAAGGGCCCAACCCTAGAGGCGTACCAATAATACAACCACATTTCGCCACGTATGCTTAAGTCCCATGTAAAAGATGGCCAGGCTTTTGTCATCAACCTGGCACAAAGCCCGAATTCAAGCTGCTACTGAGAAATTCCAGATAGAACAACCCAATATCACTATTCCCGACCTGGGAATCGAACCCAGGAGCTTTTGCTCACTAAACCAAACCAACGAGGCCACCTTTCATTGAAGATTCCTTTATAGTACCTTCTACAAATAAGGCCTAATGTAACGGAATAGGCATGGATGCAATGGGTTCTCGTCCCCCAGTGAACTGTGACACCCCAACACACGTGCCACTCAATAGACGCTTCATTGGCGATAAACAAAGAACGCAGCCATTTACGTACGTACCTAGGTACGTATGCATTGTATTTACGTAATAAAGAGACGTAATCAGGTTAGGTAAGGTTTTTCATATAAAGACTAGAAACAATACGGCAGGCCGTTTTGAATGGATTGAATTAATTTTCAGATTTTAGTTTTGTTTCAACTGCGATTTTAGAGCAATTTTCTTATTCGCAATTTTTTCACTGTTAAAAGGTGACATAGAGCGCAGTTTGACTCTGCTAAGAATTGTAGGCGTCGTATACGAATCTGAACTAATTGTGCGTTAGAATAAGGTTTTAGTTTGAAATGCTTACTTTACTTAGCAAATCAAAGTGGGATCCTGAAAGAGTGCTTATTTGTATCACACGTTCCAAAATGCATTGCCGCCTCTGTGTTTCTATGAACCGTTCTCCAAACAGTATTTCCGATGTCTCGATTGGAGCGACCCATCCTTTTTACCTTCTCCAATATTCAGCACAACACTTTTACGTTCATTTGTGAAAAAGAATAGGCAAGAAATGGGCATTAACATGCCTATGTTAATGCCCATTTCTTGCCCATTCTTCTCCATAAGAAACTACATTTTGGAAGGGGCGACTAGATAACTTCTATTTTAATGTAATTGTTGACGTTTAAAAGAGCCTTTTTAGTGCCTATCTACACTAATATTGTAAAGAGGAAAATTTGATTGTTTGCATTGAATAGGCTCCGACACTACTGAACCGATTTGAAAAATTCTGTCACTGTTGGGAAGCTACACTATCCCCGGGTAACATGGGCTATATTTTATCCCCGTATTCCCACCAAAACGGGAACTACGCTGGTGAAACCGCGGAGCGCTGCTAGTTTGAAATAAATGCTTTTTCTTTGACTTTGAATGACAAGAAAGACCAGCAGAAACGTAGAGTACACTTGAAACTACAAAAAAACATTAAGTAAAGTTTAAAGTTACGACTTACCCGATGTTAGAAAGACTGTTGTTGCTTGCTGTAAGCGAATCTGAAGCGTTTATCCCTTGCGCCATGGCGGCTAGCTGCCGGTCCAGCATATTATTCTGTTCCAGTAGCTGGCTCCATTGACGCACGGCATTCTTGGATGAGGATAGCTCCTGGTGAAGCTGCCTCTCGTCTAGTGAGTTGAGGCCGCTGCGGAGTGAGCTGTCCAACCTAGGGGATAAGCACCTGATGAAATTTTATTGTATTTGCTGTATTCATTATGAAAGTGATGTTATACTATCTCATTATAATAAATGGATGTCAAGAAATTTTGCGAATTACTCATAATTTTTGTCCCTGTCTTAGAGGTTGTCCGATACACGTACAGTATACAGTGTGCCTAGAAGCACCTTGAACTTATTTGTTAGTCAATTGGCCAATTGAACTCTGACCAGAATGCCGGGAGCGCAAATGGCATATGACTTCTTTATTTAGAGGAAAAAAACTTAAGTGCAAAAACTAAAACCCGAGTACTAGTTTGCCCTTAGGCTTATGGTCGCTTACTACTGTTTTTTTTTTTTTTTTGAGGTTGGGATATCATCAAATAACTTCGCCCGCTCTGGATGGAGCAGTGTCAGACTTTTACTGACTAAAACCCATCCATGTTCCCTCAGTTGCCTGTGTGCCAGGGGCCACGGTATCTCTTTCGAATAACCCGCACCCCTGGCAGGCATCAGCCCTTGCGGGCCCCACCAGTTGGTGCTGACATCTATTGAGGCGCGCGTGGAACACAACGCGCCGTCGATCCGGGATTGGTCCTTACCGGACAGCGAGCTACCCATTACTCGCCGTCCGCAAGCCCGCGCCTACGGTGGCCGGGAATCAGCCTGGGATTCTCGACCGCCCACAGCGTCTCCTTCGGAGGCTAGGGTTGTGAGGGCGCATATACTGCCTCTCCCTCACGTAAACCGCCTTCCTCTTCGCGAGCATCACTGCTTCGCAGAAAGAGACGACGGCTACCCATGCACTCTCGCTCTGTACCATGGCCTGGATCAGGGCCCAACGCGAGAGATTCCCGCCGCCAATCGCCTCGACAAGGTCACGGCGGTGCTGCACCCAAGCCGGACAGACCTCCACCGTATATCCTCCACCGTGTCCTCAGGGCAATCTGCGCAGTGGAAACACCCGGGTCTTTCCTCCCGCCTTATCCGAAACAGGAACCTCCGGAAACAACCGTTTCCGGTGAGAACCTGCGTCAGGCGGAAGGTGAGGACGTCGTGGCGCCTCCCAAGCCACTCCTCAAAGAGGGGACTTACCGCCGCAATCGTGGCGTGCCCAGTCGCTTACTACTGTTAGAACGTATTGTTTTGTTATAGAAGATGGCATACTGCGGCTTTCAGATGAAAATATTTTCTTATTTTATACTTTTAAGAGCGCAATTTTAAGTAAAATACGGAATAGTGACGTGATGTGCCACCATCAAAGTAACTTTCTATTACTATGAAGTTCCTTACCTCTCAATATAATCATCGACGCTCTGCAAGCTGGTAATGGACTGTGCCAGGTCTTGATCCATCATCAGATCGTCTGACGCCAGGCTGGACAACGTGTCCAGCGATGGTGTCCGTTCAGTGCCGCCATTCCGCAAACCGCACACTGAATTCATTAAAATGTGATTAATAAACATAATAACGACTTTGCTCAACAGTTGGTTCACGAAAATACGTTTTTAAATTTGAACAAAATGTGTAGGTTTTTCAAAAGTAACTAAAGATAAATTAATTATTTTTGTCAACTTTTCCCGCCAATATGGAAAACACTATGCGCAGCATAGCACTGTGATAGCACTAGAGAAAAACAAATAAATCGAACACCATTTTTGAAATTAGAAAAGAGGTTTTGTTTCATGAAGTTCCAATGTGGTCTGTGGAAGTTCACGTATTTATAGATTATTTAAATAATAAAGCAATTTTTACTCGTAAAAATAATATTCTATTTGTTTTCTCTGCAATGTGACTAAATAACTACTTACACCTTAATTTGAAAACCAGAAATAAAGATAAATTGACCATTGTCAGCCAGCCATGAAAAAGCCACACATCCATGAAAAAAGCAATGTTCTTATCTCTATCTAAGCTTCTCAATGTTTTTATGGCCTTCGTAGAAAAAAATAGTTTTTATGCCTGGTGACTAATACTCGTAGTTTATAGAAGAAGGTAGCCTGAAGCCACAATGCTACGGAGGATCTGGGCCTAGAGACAAAACACATTTCTGTCTGGGCCTGAGGTGATGAATGTTATACTTAAATCAGTTTTTTTTAATGTCTTGTGCGACTTCGTAGCTTTAGATCGCATTTTTGGATTGCAGTAGTAGTACAGAATACCTACTACTGTTTATGATGACAATGTTTGGTTTTGCACAATATAACCTGAAAGAGTAACTTTGCACAATATAACTTTAGGAAAGAGTAACTCTGCACAATTTAAGACACAATAGACATCATCATGTTATTTTCAATTCCTGGTCACATCTCATGGCTGAACCAGACCCGCATCAGTGTCAAACTTTTCTTTCCTAAATCTTCTTGTTTTCTTTTTCTTACAGCTTTGTGTCGTAAACTTTTATATCCACTAAAGATAGTTCAATCCATGAAGACGCGCCCCACTTTTTGACGCTTGTACTGAGAGCGGTCAAAAACAAAGGCAAGGGGCAGAGAGGGGCGCGTCATCGTGGATTGAACTATCTGTATTTTGTGAACGATATCTTACTTTTACGATTCCTTTGAACCAGTGGACTGGAAGTAATCCGATCCCTTGACCTTCGTAGATTTTTGCTAGTCTCTGACTCAAGCGTTTTACTTGAAGGGCTGCCATCTGTGTTTTCTAGAACAAAAATAAAACTTAAAAACTCAACTCTTTTTGTACATTTTGATGTTTATTCATGGAGGAATGTTTTATATTTTCGTACCCATTTCTTTTAATGACGTTTAGAATGTGGAAACAAACATCTATCTTAAAACCTGGCACTGTGCCAGCTCAACTTTTACTTCTTGCCTTCTCTATTTTAATACTAGTCTTTCAATTTTGGTAACCTGTATCTAATACAGGTTATTTCTTGAACCTACTTCAGGCACCAGCTCTCACAATGCTACAAAACCACTGTGAGAGAAAATAAATAAACATATTAATATAATTTTGCTTCCCAAAAGCAGAGTTCCTAGAGTGTACAGTGTAGTTTACCAGGGGAACAGGTTGCGCAGTTCTTACACCGTCGTGACATAACACAGTGTTTTGTTGCCATCTCGTTTTCGATCCTGTAAACAAGTTAATCAAACATGTAGTCTTCCAAAAACTTACTCCTGAAAAGTAGAGCTGGCTGGTCAGCAATCTCATCATCGAAGAAGTCTCGTCCATCGGACAGGGAGAGTGAACCGGACGCGTGTGTTGGTGTGCCCGGGGATTCCGGGGTCGGATTCTTGCTGCCTTCGCCACTACTACCGTTGATTTCGGATGATTCACTGTAGAGAGAGTAGAGAGACTAGAGAGATATGCCATGTTGGTATTGATTGTATTTTCAGTCGGTTTTTCTGTGATCCTAGTTTTGAATCGTAGCGGTTTTGCATTAGAAAGTCTTACATTTATAAAACTGCTTAACAATAGTGCGGAACGTGAATCGTCATCTGAATAACAGGTTATATCATCCATCACAGATATGCAAGCTTATCATTGTTTGGCTATTCCGATGAATAAAGCTCCTTATGCTCAATCATGCATAAACGGCCAAACAGATTTTGACTAAATTTGGCATACAGATAGGTTAAAACCTGGATTAACACATAAATGATAGTTTTTACCCTGGTTTTACGTTCCCGTGGTATAATTTCCAACCTCCACGCGGGCGTAACCGCTGGCAAATGCTACAACAAAAATAACTAGAACATCAACCACACACATGATATTGACTTACATCACTACTTCTTTAACAGGCTGTATCGCCTCCCCATCAAGATTGTCCTCTTCTCTAACAACGGGCTCTGGTGACCTAGTCTTGGTATTAGCAGTCTGATACGCTGAACTGATCGAAGGAGGATCCCTCTCCACTTGCAGCTCATTATTCGAGTCACTGGTACTGGTTGAGGAGATCAGGCTGTCTGCTGGAGAGGTCTCGTCGTCCAACATGCTTTGTGTGGAAGTTTCTAGAGCTGATAGATCGAACTTGGAGTCCTCAAGGGTGAGTGTTAGGTTGTGGTGGTCACCGCTCTGGTTTGTGCATGTGCTTGTGGTGCTGTAGTTTGAACTTGTCATTGAACCTGTCACAAAGTATGAATATGTTAAAAATGATGTCCCTTTTATTTGAACGGTAGGAACATTTTTACTAGGAACTTGGCACAGGAAAAGAGATGCTTATGGCTAGCATTGGGTGAATTCGAGCTGTGGATGATAATGATCAACATTTTATAATATAATCAATCGTAATCTATCTATATAATGTTCTTACTGCTCGGAGCCGGAACACAGGCCTTCTCTCTGTGAGAGGGAGTAGGCCTTACTCCAAGCGGTTTGGTAGATGTCACATGTCTTCGAATTTTTGGTTCTAAGACACGCCGGTTTCCTTCACCATTTTGAGAGCAGTGTTGATGAAATGACCATGAATGAAATAACAGTGAATCGATGCCCTACAACTCGTAAATCGTGGCCGTTACTACTGATCTACCAATGCTCATGATAATCAATCATTTCGTAGTAATAACAAGTAAAAACATAAACTAGCTATCATTATTTTTTTCAACATAGATTTTTTTTACTGTATGAAATCCGTATTGTCAAAAAGCAAATACCTAATCCTTTTTACTCCTTAGAAAACTTTAATTAGGATTTGCACGAGCAAAGTTTGCAAGAGTTCTGGATAGACCAAACAAGCTTCTGGTCTTGTCGTTGCTGCCACTGCTAACTATTGTAATTGACAGATTCAGAAACCATTTATGTGGGTCTTTTGCAAGAGGTGCCAACATATGACTTTGTAGTGATAATCATTTCTCTCACCCATCATAGTTCCCCGGAGCGCGTCATGCTGGCTCATCGTAAGCGACTTCATGAGCAGCGGGTGCGGCACAGGTGGTTCGTCCATGATCACTATCATCTTCTTAGGAATCTCTGGCTCCACCACCATAGGGGCTTCCACTACTTTGTTCTCCAGTTTGGACTTCTCGTCCTCACAGCTGGACACACTCAGTGCAAGGGACACGTCGTCTTGTGATCTGGAAAGAGAAACAAGTTTTTAAATGTTTGGGTCTCTTTTTGAATACCGATATTTTTTTCTTAAATTGAAGCACCCTGTCCCAGACTTTCTTTACATTTTCTTTGAGATTTTACTAAATGAAAGTAAGAGCTTGAGAATTGCCACGTCTGTACCTTGAAGGCTTTGAAAGCCATAAAATTATTACGTTATATATTTGCACTACGTTCGAATTTAAGATTATGGATAATAATAGGTCTTTACCTATGAAATTGCCGTTTTGTATGAAAAAATTTAAACGAATTTTTTTCATGAATTTTTTATTTGTATTAATCGAAGTAATCACCCATGCAATCAATGCATCTTTGCCATCGCAGTGGCAGTTTATTGATGCCCTTCTTAAAGAAATCAGCTGGACGGGAGGCAACAAATTCTTCAAAGGCATTTTGTACTGCCTCTCGGGTATTAAATTTTTTTCCCGCCAAGAAGTTATCCAAATTCTGGAAAAAGTAGTAGTCTGTAGGCGCAAGGTCTGGTGAGTAGGGCGGATGACGGAGAGCTTCCAACCCCAGTTCTTGCAACTTGGAGACCGTCTGCTGTGCAGTATGAGGTCGCGCGTTGTCGTGCAGGAGCAGCGGAGACGAGCGATTGACCAATGCTGGTTGGAGATGCGCCAGCTTCTCCATCATTGTGTTCAGTTCTTCACAGTACACATCTGCAGTAATGCTCACCCCGTTTGGTAAGAAGCTGTGATGAATCACACCGGCGCTAGACCACCAAACAGTGACCATCACTTTTCTAGGGGTAAGTTTTCGTTTAGGGCATTGTTTAGGTGCTGAACCAGGATCCAACCAACTTGCTGAGCGCTTACGGTTATCAAACAGAATCCATTTTTCATCGCAGGTAACAATGCGGTTCAAAATTCCTTCATTTGTGTGTCTGTTGAGCAGTGCAAGGCACGTCTCGACGCGTACTTCGCGCTGGCGATCATTGAGTTCGTGGGGCACCCATTTGTCAAGCTTTTTTACCTTGCCAATTTGACGCAAATGGACCAATATTGTTTTGACGCTAACGTCGAAAGCTGCTGCTAATTCAGCCGTAGATTGTGTATCATCAGCTTCCACAATCGCCTTTAATTCGTCATTGTCGACCAAAGTCTTCGGACGACCGCGAGGTTCATTTTTCAGGTCGAAATTTCCAGAACGGAAGCGAGCAAACCAATAACAGGTGGTGCGTTGGTTTGTAGTGTTAGCTCCGTAAACGTCGTTGATGTTGCGTGCCGCTTGTGCCGCGTTGCTGCCACGACGGTACTCATATTCCATAATTACTCGAATTTTTAACGTATCCATGATGACGAAAAAGATTGAAATGCGATGAAAATGTAACACTAATCAATAAAGAAATGACTACCTACTTTTAGAAAAAAAAATCCATGTTTTTAAAATAAAATTAATTTGAAATTAGAATTCTTAGCCAAACAAAAATTATTTTGATTTGAAATGGCCAGTACTGCAGAACGGCAATTTCATAGGTAAAGACCTAATATTTGCTTACGAAGGGTAAGTAGGGGCAATTCATTGATATGGCAGTAGATACGCTCTAGTTTTGAATACACAAGTGGCTCCTTACAAAAACAGATTAAAGGACTGGACATACCTGTTGGCCATAGCTTCGCCAGCCGCGTGGCTCTGCCAAGCGCTGCTGTTACCAAAGTGGCTCTCCTCACTTTTGCAAGATGGACTGGACTCCTTTGAAGAGTTCACCGTGGTCGGAGACACCACGCCGCTTGAAGACTTCACGAATGAGTTCTAGAAGGTAACGAATGAACCAATTAGTACCCTTCAGGGCTTTATTCTTTCTTAATGTATAGGCGAATAAATCATATTTTTTTATTAACACGATTCTTGTAGGTTATTTTACGATTTCTATTGTTCATTGCGATGCATTGCCCTCATTAATAGTTTAGCATGCAATATTATTTCTGTAAATTTAGTTAGGTCTGTATTCTATAACGATGCTCACACATGAATTTTGAAACAAATCGGACAGTTAAAAAAAAATAGGGTACGTAAGTACGATTCTCTATTCCCTAGCGCCAGTGTATCCCGAGAAATAAAAATTTTCTTACGTTTTTAAAATGGAAAAAGTCTTCCTTGGATCACCTTAAGCATCGTTTTAGTTATTATTAACTAGCGATCCGGCCCTGTTTCGACCGGTTTTTACGAATTGACAAGAGATCGCGATTTCTTTAATATATGTTAGTTTAACATAGATAGGTACACATAAACCTTCCGAAATAACTTCTCTAATTGAGGGTCATGGCATCAAAATCCGTTGCGTAGTTTAGCAGAACAACGTGATCACACAGAGACACGAAAGCGACTCAAATTTATAATAATAATGTTCTTCTTAGTGTGTCGATAGCGAAAAATTCAAACATCTTTCGCCCAAAATCCAGTTGCGCGAACTCCGCTAACTGAAGCAGTCATAAATAATGTATCTATAGGTAGATAAATATTCTATTATATTTACCTGTTTATTCAATTTTTCAGGCTGTGCTCTATCCAGAACGAATTTCTCTTCATCTAGATTTGTTTGTATCAGTGAAGGTCTGTTCCTATTCCTGTATCTTTCTAGAGTGGACATGGGGGAATTCTGTCTCCCTGAAGACTCTGTCACAGGGGATGGCTTCGGTAGGATAGGGGATGGTGGCTTGTATGTGGGGGCTGGGGAGATCTCGTATTCTGGAGTCAGATCGTCATCGAAGGAACTTGGCAGCTTTGGTAGTGGTATTACTGACTGGCCGGTTATTAGAGCGTCGTCTGAGAACAAATTAGTTTAATTAAATTTTGTGCAGGTAAATAAAATTCATGTAAATAAATATTCTGTAGGATACAGACCCGCAGTGGGTGTGTATCCTACAGAATATTTATTTCATATTTTATGATTTAAATCTCATAATATTACATCCTTCACCTTCCAAGTCTCAACCCTTTTAGTTTAGTTGTTCAACAAAGCGAGAGGTTTGGCTAAAGTTTATAAGCAACCCTAATTTTCGCAATGCGTTTCGTTTGAAGAAATGATTAGAGCCAAATTATACACCAAATCAACTCACCCATAATATCAAGGTCTGAAACTTGCAGCTCTCTGAGGTGGAAGCAGTGAGAGTTGCGCATGACCATCTCGAGGTTGCGCGGGCGACGGCGCATGCGTGGCGAGCCATCTCCGCCCTCCCCGCCAGTCCATACCCCGGAATCACTGGATACTGCTGATTGTGCACCTGGGAAGCATATGTTTTAATCAACACAGTGAAGACTATGTAAAAAAATCAGTTGGTCCATACCTACTTTAATTTGAAAAAATGTTTTCATGATTCCAGGATTAGTCCCACAGTAGGTAAAAGTTGTTCATTATGATCCATTTTCGGGTTTTGATTTATTTTAATTACCTACACCTAATTATGTTGGATGTAATAAGAAGTAGCCTGGGATCACTGAAATCGGGAAAGTATGCCCTGTATTTGTCTTGTACCACACACACAGTGCACAATAATTTATAGTACTGAAACAGTCGCAATACCTAATAGAACATCCAACATGCTCTGTGACATCCAATTTGTGGTAGGTTTCGTGGTACGAAATAAAAAGATTTCAAGTTTCCAAATATTCTGGTATTTGACAGATGAATTAAAAAAAGCTAAGGTAAGGAGGTGTAGTCAATTGATCCAACGTAACACTGACCGTTTTTCATAAAAAACTTGTAATAAAAGCCATTTGTCATGATTTAGAAAGAAAATAAAGAAACAAACTTTAATGGCATCACGAAGTTTTTGATAGAAAACGGCTTGTATTGCTTGAAAAAAAAGAATGAATCCCCAAGTAGGTCTAAACTTAAAACTTGGTGGCAATGAGTAGGTACGCAAGAACTGTATGAACAGGACCTACATGTCATTGATATATATCAATGCTACATGTACATAAAAATGTAATGTAAGTCCTTTCACGCATCTTCCTTAAAAAAAAATTGGAATATGCGTGAAAGAAACTCGTTTAGGTTGTTTCGTTAAAAAAAAATGCACTTTAAATATATATGATCCACGGGAGCAATGATAGTAGGTTTTACCGATTAATAATAATTTATCAAAATCATAGGCATATTTTATCTTTGATTTATTGCTGGATATAACGTCATGTTTTCATAAAATACTCATATTTACCAGCAACATTAGGCAATCAGTTTTTGAAAAAAAAACGACCAAGAACGAGCTGAGATACAACTATGGTTCCACAAAATTAAATTGGAATGCATGCCTGTTCCGTATTCCATAATCAGGACATACTGCCTGCAAACGTAGGTGTGCACTGTGGCAATTAAAATAGTCAAATTTAATTGTGATTTCAAAACTTTCCCACTAATCTAGTGCTGTAAGATACCTACAATATAGGTAGGTATTGATGTCAAGAGCAATAAGACTTGAGTACATATATTATTTAGAATATGAGCTTATAGCAATACATTTTTTGTTGGTATTAAGCCAGTTGATAACAGTAACTAATAATCCATAATTAGGCAATAGGTAACTGTCAATAAATAATAAACTATTACCTTCTCTCCATCCGTCTGTAACACCAGACTTCCTAGTGTTGTTCACCACCTGAAGATAAAAACACTTATTAAGCATAGTGATCACCTTTCACTTCACTTTCACACACTGCACTTAAAAATGTACATATATATTGACCATGTCGTGTTTCTAGCTGAAGTGCATTACTGTGAATGAACCCGACCACATCCATAATGTTACGAGAACAGATGTCGAAATGACCCGTATTCAAACCAAGTCCGTAACTTTAAAAATAAATCCGACACCACACGTAGACACGTTAACAAACATATCTTACGACAAAACGCACAACTTTTCAAACTAAGAACTCACTTTCTTCAGTTTCTTCGTCAATGATTTAATTCAACAACTAATTAAAATATATATAATTTAAACTTTTATTATCGAAAAGAATAATGAAATAAAAGTTTTTACCAACACGTCTTGTCACGGTCCAGAACGAGGGGAAAATGTAACGTCTAATTAATTTTGCTTTTCAACGCGATACATTGCAAAATACATTATGTATGTATGTAGGTATGTACGAGTATGTGTGTTAACTTTACAATTATGCAAGTAATGTCTGCTTGATGTTTCGGGGAAAGAACTTTGTTTGTGAATTTCTTGAAATATTTTTGCATGTTAAACACTGAAAAGGAATTTGGAATTTAAACAACACTTAATAAAAAGTTACCTACAATTTGAGTATTATACCAAAACATTTTGCATACAAAATCAGTTTAGTTGATAAAGATCTTCGTTTCGCTAATCTCATGTGTGTCTACGCTAGATGCACTGTGCACCGACGATATTTAGAGAATACGGCGATCGGCATCGCACACGACAAGTCTGAAATAGACAAGTTGTGACCCAGTTTCAGCTTCAGAGGAAAACAAACGGTTGTGGTCTAATTATAAAGGTTATTATCGTTTGTCCAGGAAGCTGTTATGTAATTTATGGAATACTTAACGTCTATTAAAAAATGCTAAATGAGAAAATATGTCGTCATAGATACTGCGGTAGTGTTTTGATTTCGAGCTGTCCCCGCAGTTATTTATGTTTAATGTTCCCTCATATTTCTTTTCATCTTCATTCACTATCAGTGTTCCTTTAACGTCGTTAAATTCGCTAAACTGTTTTCAAGAACTGATTAGCACTTTAAATTATGCAACTATGGTCATAAGGATCCCTCACATCATTATAGGTATTGTTAGCTTGCTTACAGCATAGTACAAGTCTCTACTTTACTCCTCTACGTACTGAACTAGGAGATAGAAGGTAATTGTTTAATGTATTAGCAGTATAGAATGTTTTTAGTAACAAGCATTTTTCAATTTGCATCGTTGCATATAAAGGCATCGCCTGTCGTAGACACAACCCATACTGCGTCGTGATTTCAAACTCTAAATTCCCGTTACCTGTTTGGTAGTTTTAGCATCAATATTCTTGACAGATGGGAACTGAGGCCTGGGCAGCTGCGTGGTCTGGAAGGTGTACTTCCCGGCGCCAAGGCCACGCTGTGGTTCTTGCTGCACTCGGGGCACGGATGAACCCCGAGTCGAGACCGGTTCTGTTATCCGCACGCTTTTTGTTGGCCGTACCTCCTGAAATGACCGGTTCCGGTTAATGGATGGCAATGTGAAGTAACTTTACTAGGGAATAGGAGACAAGCCGTGTGCCGAAAGAACCGGAGTTACCGACATAGCTTGCAGAGTAAGCAAGCTGAAGTGGCAGTGGACTGGCCATGTCTGTAGAAGGACCGATGGCCAGCGGAGAACACGACTCTTGGAGTGGACACCGCGTATCGGCAAGCGTAGCCTGGGACGCCCTCCAGCTATATGTAACGACAACTTTAAGAAAGTGGCTGGGACAGAATGGATGCGGAAGGCAGAGGACAGCTAGGTTGTTGCGGCGCAGCATAGGAGAGGCCTATGTCCAGCAGTGGACTGCGATAGGCTGAGTTAATTGAAGCCGTGGGCCCGAAGATTTCCCATCGGCTAAACTTCATACAAACAAAAAACTTTCATACCAACCCCATACATCCCTCGTTTTAACTTCACCAGATTTAAGAATAGTCAATTTAAGTTTTGATTCTTGACAATTGGAACAGTTATATGAGAAAGCCAATCTGACTGTGCGATGTTTATTTTCTGGCCAGAGTGACACAGTTACACAATGCAAAGTTATGATAAAATAAAGTGTGTGAAAGTCAAATTAAACGATTTAATTTTAATAAACATTGAACAGTCTTTATAATTGAGTGCAGTATCAACTTAGCCCAGAAAAGACGGAAATCTCGTAATTGAATGACGGAAAGCAATTATATCTCGGACTTAATTCATAACTTGGCAAAACTATGGCCTGTTTGCTATTATTGAACCATAACATTTGGTACCTCCCTATGGTCCGTGAAGGGGCGCATAATACCGGGTCGCATAGACTTGGACATCGAAGCACAACCTGTGACCATGGTTTCAGTACAGACGCCAGCACATCAAGCTACCCCAAACTGTACAGTTGTCCCAATTGAACATGAACCTTATGCTTATGTGATAGAGTTGAAACTCCATCAAAGATATTTGACAGATTGTCGTAGCTTGATGTGCTGGCGTCAGTAGTATGATTCTAACCCTCTCTGTGTTGAAATTATTCGCAGGTAGGTTATTAAAACCCTATCGCCACCGTGTATAGGTATGCCTATGCCTCATCATCATCATCATATCAGCCGAAAGACGTCCACTGCTGGACATAAGCCTCCCCCAAAAGGGGGGAATTTGCCATAATCGTCACGCTTGGCAGGCGGGTTGACGATCGCAGTATGATGGTCAAAAATTATAGTCATTATATCGAGCTGAAGAATAGGTAATCTAAAGTAAGTACCTGTGCTAACGACGAGGTACTTATTGTTTTGTGAAATTCGTATAATTAAATGTTTAATGTAACAAAGCAATTTGTTGTTTCGATAAACCTAATTTGTTTTTTTTTTTTTTGCTGTTGCTTTCAGAATTTATGACTGAAATGTATTATATAATAAATTTACGTTTAATTGACACTGTCAATTTTATGTTGCTACAGTGGACAGTGAACTAAGCTTTCTTAATAAACCATTGACAATTTCAAATGTATGTTTATTTTTTTTCTGGTAGATAAGTTACTTAGATATCTATTTAAACCCCAATACATTTTGGTTAGCACCATGTTAACATTGAAAAAATTTACTAATTCGTTACTGTTAACTTCTGGAGCCACACACATTATTATACAGGATAAAATTTTAACCAGTGCGCAAACTGTAACCATGAATTCAGCATATTATCATTCTAGACCCCCTAGGGTAGAAATTTTTCGTCGGTTATACAAAAAGAAAATCTGCTGTTTCACAGAAAAGTGCAATACCTACGCGGTCAAACTGTATGAAACAGCAGATTTTTTTTGTATAATTAATAGACGAAAAATTTCTAGAATGATATGCTGAAATCATGGTTACAGTTTACGTACTGGTAAATTTTTTTCCCTTCTTGCATTCTGGTTAGACAAGCAATATTATTAACTCTAGAATTAGGATCTAAGTACACAAAAAGATGAAAATAAATTAATGAGACATTCCGTCTTTGGTCAGTGTCAGGCTGTAAGTATGTTGAACAAAATAATTGTTATTCACGACCGTAATAAAAATCATCACCATAATCATCATCATTTCAGCCGAAAGACGTCCACTGCTGGACATAGGCCTCCCCCAGGCTCCTCCACTTCGACCGGTCTTGTGCTTCCCACATCCAGCGGATACCCGCGGCCTTCACAAGGTCATTGGTCCACCTTGTGGGAGGCCTTCCCACTCTACATCTTCCGGTACGCGGTCGCCACTCCAGGACCTTTCGGCCTCATCGGCCATCTGTTCTGCGAGCAATGTGCACTGCCCACTGCCACTTAAGTTTGGCAATTCTTAATATGGTTTTACAGAATTATAAGTTCATGAATAGGATTAAGTAAATGAACTTGAAGCTTGTATTGATGATTTTAGTGATTAATATCTGATGTTTTCTAAAAATCAAAACCTGGCTAGACCGATTTATCGCCCCTGAAACCCTCTGGATACTAAAGGAGATGGAAAACGGTGGGCCCAAATGTAATAAGTTGAGATATGATCTAAAAAATTTGTCATATTTTTTTATTTTACAATAAGAAAAATCTACTCAATTCTCAATCTGGAAGCGGAGAAATATGAGAAAAATCTTTTTGGTGAGATTATATTGAGTAATCGATTACACAGTTACGAAAATAAAACCTTTGCACTAAATAATTAACTCAAATTAATTTAATGCACTACATATACTTGTATGCAATATAGTGCATATATAATTACAGTCATACTAATAAATAAAATATCAATTAATTACTGAAAAACCAACATAAATGATAATCGATTTAATATCGATTACAATCAGTCTTCTATTTTTTAGTCTATGTCACTGGCATAACAGCTGACTGACATCATATACAGTTGCCGACTGCTTAAGTGTGGTCACTCGTTTTGTGTTTTCCGATGCGTTTTGAGCGCTTTCCCGATTATTCTTCACTTTTCACGACCACTGCTTTGTATATTTACGGATTCCGACCCTGCCTACCTTGTTCGACCCTTGCTTTCACACTGTACACCGAAGATCACTTACACGTTTGACTTGGAATTGTTAATATCTCCATACCTGTTACCTCACCTTTTTACACTTATAATATCATTGTGTTATGTATATGTATGTATGTATACCTATGACTTGAAGTCATTGACGTTCATTCCTATGATTTTTCAAACATTTTCTACTTAATATAATAACGATTAGTGCAAAAAAACATATTTGCAGTTCAGGTTGCAGCATCTGCTGCATCAGTTGTTAGTTAAAGATTGTAACATAACCTCACTTTTACTTAATCTCTTATATTGCGGTCTCAGATTGACAAAATCCGCAGAATTTTCGGTGAATGGTTGATTATATTTATGCTATTATTTAACACCACTTTTATCTTGTTACATCCAGGCCCAAGATTGTATGTAATCGTTTCAGTCTCCTTTCATGAAATCTTTGGAGCCGTTTCCGAGATTCAGATTATGTATACCTATACAAGAATTGCTCGTTTAAAGGTATTACATAATATTGTACATTCACGCGTGCTACGGTCGCCGATCATATTTCGTTTAACATAGTTACTCACAGCTACACATCAAGCTATACATTTCCAGTATAAGCTGATCTCCCATTGTATAGTATTTCCGTACAGTGCGAGATCAGCGTAAATTTGAAATGTATAGCTTGATGTGTAGCCGTGTGTACAGCCGCACACTGACTAGCAATTAGCAAAAAAAAAAAATGTAGGAAAATTTGAATATACTGGGCTTCCATGGCGCTTCCGGCTTCCTCTTTAAGTTAAACTTACTTGTGTTGGAATCTGCTGTGTCTGATACGTCAGTATGACGGTTTGCTTGGTCAGCGTCTTGGGCACGCCGCCTGCGCCTACGACGGTCGTCACACCGGTAGAGGAAACCTGCGTCGCCTGCAACGGCAGCTGATACCCCGGGCTTAAACTCTTCTTATCTGTAACACGAGTAGCATTAAAGATTATCAAACCTATCGAAGATAATTTTATCTTACGGGTTTACTAAGGTCTTTTACATTGTTTGTAAATATGTGAACACCACGTTTCTAAATCTATCATTTACTTAATATAGGTATCTGTCATTACTTCAATTTTAATTCATTTTACCTATTGCGGTGAAGTAATTTTATTCTAGGTGCTTAGTTTTACATAAAATTATTTAATCTATCACCCCGTGGTGTTTGGCAGAACGTTGAACATACGAAAATGGTGGATAGGTGGGGTCATCTGCTACTTACTCAGCCCTAATTTATTTGGCCTTGGCCCCCTGGATATTTTCTGTATTTATTTTTTGCTGTCTTCTAGTTTCACAACTTTCTTAACTTTAAAGTGTACTTTTTATTTAAAATGGGTAAAACAGGCATTTTTTTTTAAATCTTTAATGTGGGCAGATTCTTATAAAATTATTGCTATATTCAGATGTTAGCTAGAAAAAAAGTTATGAGTCCTCAAACTTACAGAAAGATGTAAAAATACTTGAATCTTAATTTCAACTAGCATTTTAAAAAAATCCAGGGGGCCAGGGCCATATAAATTAGGGCTGAGTAAGTAGCAGATAAAATAATAAATAAATCTTTATTTTTGCCAAAAGAATGATAAACCTTACAAAAAAAAAAAAAACGCTATTAGGTACTTATGTTCTACGAATCTAAAATACATAGCCAATTAGTTTCTCAGTGCACAATAACATTCAGGTTATTACGAAACCGATTCACTCTGACACCCGTACTAGTTATAAACTGTATTACGGTGGGACAGTTTTCGTCGTTCTTAAGCGCTTATTACACTTGGCTGCATTTAGGCATCTAAATTCAGTCGTTACTGAATTTAGTCAAGTGTAATCGCAATTAGCAAGTTAGCATCCTAAATTCAGAAGCAAGGATGGTTTCTGACTGACTAAATCATTTAGAAGCCTAATTAGAAACGCATTTAGGAAGGTGTAATTGCATTTAGTACTGACTTTACTCTTCAGTCGCTACGTAAACTGTACGTGCGTGAGGAGTTGAGGACGTATACTTTTGTTTTGTATTACTGATGCAAAACTGAGGAAAAAATGCTAAAAACTTTTGTTTTTAATGGTGAACTTTTCAGAGCAAAAATCATGCGCCTTTAATTTTTTTCGAAAATTCAATCGAGTGGGATATAAAAACGGCTTGGTGGATTAAATTAAAACTCTGTAGGTTTTTTTTGGGTATATTGATCTGTAAAAGGCGTACTTAACGTTAGTGGCTTCCTCATTATTTTTGATTGGGCACCTGATTTTTCAAAAAAATAGATACGAAAAGCCTTTTTTTTGTTGCCTTTGCAAATTCATGTAATGAGTAATTAAAAATTTTGTATTGGCTAATCATTGTAGATTTATTCAAATTTTTGACCTCAAACTTCCTGTGCGATCATTGGTTGCCGAGAAAAATATAATTGTTTTGTCAGTAGTTTTCGAACGATTACTCGATTTGTTTTGACGAGAAACAATTTGAAATCCAATCGCTTTTTTAAATTTGCTATACGACCATTTTTCTTCAAGATACAGCCTGTTGAAATCGACCAAATTTTTTTTTTCTTTCTTTCCTTAATTTTTGTGAGAAGTATATTTTAATTGAGTCAACGGTCAGGGCTACGCAAAGACCAATTTTTTGGTGTCTTGACAATTTGGAGCCATTCTCGTACACGGCACGTCCAACTCCTTCGCGCATTAACTGGTAATTGATTCAGTAACTAAATTATTGAGGACAGTGTAATCAGAAGCTTCTAATTTGCTTTTAAGTTGCTTCTGAATTTAGATGCCTAAATTCAGCCAAGTGTAATAAGCGTTTTAGTTAACATTATTTTAATAAGCCTATTTGAGAGAGAATAATTAGATATTCCTACTTTTAGAATAACACAAAGCAAAATGTGGGTAAACTATATCACATATTCAAATAGTTGTTTTTACTTTGCAGGTAGTAGCGTAAACTGACATAGTATATGTAAAATTTTTAGATGTTTAGTTTTATTACAAATTATTTGTATTGTTTTCTTTACTTTATATAAAACAAGTGTAAAAATGTACTGATAAAAAAAATACAAGTAAAAATGAAAATAAGTAAATATAAGAAATGAAAAAATATTTTTATTTTAACTTCATATAAAACAACTAATTAATAAAATAAAAAAATGTAAATGAAAAATAAGTAACAAGTAAAATTAGTGTGGTTTTTTTTTCAGTGCCATATTTTGTGTTTATTAGTATAAAATGTGTGTGTGTGTGTTTGTGTGTGTATGTATGTGGCGTGTGTGTGTGTGTATATGTACGAGAGCGTGTGTGCGTGACATTACATCACCTCAATATATTTTCCACTTCATAGTAATCTTCATAGTTCTTTAAGAAATTCATCAATAGACTTTTTAGATTCGCGATAGCTAAGGTCTTATAAAAATGAATCCCTATTTCTCTTGGTCACGGCATCACACGTGAACGGCTGGACCAATTTTGGTCATTCTTTTTTTGTTGTGATTGTTATTGTCAGTAAAAGGTTCTAAAGAAAGAAAAAACTAAGAAAGTTGCGCGTAACATATAAGTATATGTATACAAAAATTGCGAATTCAATAATATTCATAGTTACGACAGGACGTCTGTCGGGTCACTTAGTATATAGCATACAAAATACTGTAAAACATTTTACAAATATATCCTAGAAAATGCGGGATATTTAAAAAGTTTAGGTTTATGTGTATCTGGATTTCTTGATAAAGAAACATTACAGAGACGGAGACAACAAAGAGAGGGACGGTCTATAACACAACAAAACGGTAAAGCTAATACTACCTTTGACTATTGCGCAAAGAAAGCTCCAACACAGAAATATGATGACCCAAACATAACGAGACACACCCTATCACCCACTATTGACCAAGCCAGACCGGATCCCTTTCGTGTTTAAGATATTGATCCAAAATATCCAAAGCATAAACAATAAAACACACATACTCGAGGATTTTATAGAACACAAGAGCTACCAATCAATATGCCTGACAGAAACATGGATACGTGAAGACCAAAAGGATAGCGTCACCATAAACGGGTACACATTTGCTTCTGCTTATCACCGACGTAACCATCGAGGAGGAGGAGTAGCTATCCTCTTACGTAACGGCATAGAATACGAGCACCTAGAAGACTGTACTAACTTATCTATAGAATGTGTAATTGAATGTTGCGCTGTAGAAATCATATCACAAAATACAATTATTATTAATATTTACAGACCGGATCGCGACATTGAAACTTTTTTTGCTGTCATTAAAGAAATACTTAAAAAAGTACAACCCAAAATTCACAAAAACCATATAATTTTGACCGGCGACTTTAATATTGACAAATCATCTAAAAACAAAGACTACCAGCGACTACAAAACATAATGTTAGAACACAACCTGCACCAAATCGTCAACGAACCAACTAGACAGACACTGACTACGTCATCCTGCATAGACCTAATATTTACAAATCAAAGACAATACAACCTAACCATTGACAATACTGGTATTTCTGACCACAAAAGCCTAAACTATTCGCAACGCTCACCAGGAATAGAAAAACATATTTTTTCTTACTTCAGGACGAAAAGATTATTTAATGAAAAATCAATATCACAGTTTAAACTTAACCTTAGCCAAATGGACTGGAACGAAATACTATGCAAAAATAAAAACGTTAATGAAATTTACACCGAATTTGATAATAAGATGCATGTGTTACTAAATAAAACCATACCTAAAAAACGTGTAAAAATCAAAAATAATACAAAGAAACCTTACTTAACTGTAGGTATAAAAAAATCATGTGAGCACAAAAGATTGCTAAAAATGTTTATAGAAAAGCCTAATAACGAACTTTTAAAAACACACTACAAAAGTTATGAAAAAATATTGAAAAATTGTGTAAAACTGTCAAAGAAATATAATCATATTAAGGAAATGAAACGCTCACAAAATAAATCTAAAACCATGTGGAACATTATTAAAAACAGCATTAAACCAGACCTCAAGTGTCATACTAAAAGTGTTACCTTGCGTTATGATGACAATAAAACCACAAGTACACCAACAAAGGTTGCTAATATCTTTAATGATTTCTTTGCTTCGGTCGGCGAACCGTTACCCAAAAGCACGTCGAATACATGCCCAGTCCTTACACCCTCAATAAATTCCCTATTCGTCCAACCCGCCACGGAGCGTGAAATTTATAATATAATACGTAAAATGAAGAACAAGCGCAGTGCCGGAGTAGACGAAATACCGGCTTTCCTAATCAAAGAATGTGTTAATGATTTGACACCACCTATAACTATACTAATAAATAAATCCTTTGACGAAGGTATCTTTCCGGATAAATTAAAAGAAGCTAAACTACGACCAATATTTAAAAAAGGCGGCAAGCCACAATATCCCTGTTCCTACCGACCAATAGCCCTTCTACCAGTTATATCTAAAATTTTCGAGAAAACAATGGCCAATAGAATTAGCAAGTTTTTGGAAAAATTCAATCTCTTGGACATAAACCAGTTTGGCTTTAGGCAAGAAAGATCGACCACACTCGCGGTATATAATTACGTACAAGAAATATATAACTTCATCAATGACAAACAATATGCCATAGGCCTGTTCCTAGACATGACTAAAGCATATGATAGGGTTTCCCATGACATTTTGTTACAAAAATTATATGGCATAGGAATTAGGGGTACGGGCTATAAATGGCTAAAATCTTACCTAAAAAATAGAAAACAATATGTTGAAATAGAATACTACGACAAAGAAGCAAAAGAAATACAAATTGTAAAATCACGGACAAAGATTCTTAACCACTCCATTCCACAAGGCACTGTTTTGGGGTGTATATTATTTATTATTTATATAAACGACCTACCTAAAATAATTGACTCGAAGTGCGTTCTATTCGCGGACGACGTATCACTAGTGTTTAGAAGCACTGAAAACACAGAAACTTTGACCAACATTGAAAATACATATGAAATAGTTAAGTCGTGGCTAGAGAAGCACAATCTACAAATTAATGCTAACAAAAGTAATCTACTACAATTTAGGACATACCAACGAAAGCCGCTTAACATAAATAATCTTAGTACTAAATTAAATATCCCAGAAAGAGACGATTTAACACTTCTCGGTTTAACATTGGACAATAATCTAACATGGAAAAAGCATATCGAAAGTCTGAAGACTAAGTTATCAAAATTTATATATGCATTAAGCAAATTAAAAAGCAACACAAACTATGAGACCGCGCTCGCAACATACTATGCCTACGCTTATGCATGGTTTAACTATGGCATAATATTGTGGGGTGAAAGCACAGATTTTAATGATATTTTCATCATGCAAAAGAAATGTATACGCATCCTTATGAACATTAAGCCATGGGAAAGTTGTTAACCACATTTCATAAAAAATAAAATAATGACGTTACCCTCCCTTTACATATTACAAATAGTTACCTTCGTGAAAAAACACAGAGATTACTTTCAATCAAACATAGAAGCAAACCAAAATTATAACCGAAGAAACAAAAATAAGTTGATTACACCGACACCAAAATTAAAAATTATGAAAAATAGCCCCAACTATAGAATCGCAACCAATTATAATAAATTACCGAATTATATAAAAGATGACGATAATGCAAATTCATTCTATAGCAAACTAAGATTATTTTTAATAGATAAATGTTATTACACAGTTGACGAATACATGACGGATAAAACGTTATAGATATAGGTACGAGTTACGTACTCAGAGCTTCCTCTTCTCTTTTAGATCCGGCCTAATCAAAGGCATTTTGTTTATTCCAGTGACATTATATCGAGTCTTTTATTTATTTTGTATTGTATAATTACACACCATAATTCAATTAATAACTTGACATGACATGATTATAACTATGTATTACCTATTCCTTAAATATTTAATTCTACTGTTTTTACTACCTACCTACTCGTACTACTGCAATCTGACTAAATGTGACTTTATGTGTGTTATTGTTTATTATTTATTACTGTTAAATTGTGACATCGAAATGACTTTGCGACATGTATTTTTTCTTAAATCTTTTATTACTGATATGTGTCATAATGTGTTTAAATTCGTCATAATAAGATTAGTTTTCGTTAAAGTGATAATTATGATAATCAGATACTCAACAGCAAACAAACATTGTGCTTTGCAGTGCCCTGACAGGGTTCATGTACAAAAACCGACAATAATATTGTAAAATGTGTGATGTGCATGAGAGCAAATAAATAAATAAATAAATAAAAGACTAAAATAATTAACGGTTTCTTGCCTTATCTTCTCCATCTTTTGGAAGGGGCGACTACAATCAAAGTGCCTTTATGTGCCTATCTTAATATTTATAATTTTTCTGTACGTGTCTATGTCACTGAACTCGTTCTAAAGGGCTGGGTGAATTTTTTTGTTTGTGTTTGAGTGGGTCCCTAGATGGTTTAAATATACAATTGGACCCGATAGATGGTGCTGTTCGGGCAGGAAAAACGTCTGTCAGGTCGCCTCAAAGAGATGTCAGCATCAACTAGTGGGGTCCGCAAGGACCGATGCCTGCCAGGGGTGCGGGTTGTTCGAAAGAGATACCGTGGCCCCTGGCACACAGGCAACTGAACGAACACGTATGGTTTTTAGTCAGTAGAAGTCTGACTCGCCCTCCTGCTCCACCCAGAGCGGGAGAAGTCATTTGATGATATTCCACCCTCAAAAAAAAAAAGCTAGCGTCTGTGAAGTCCGCTAGTTGGAAAGAAATATTTGACTACGCGTTGAAGATCATGATGCTCGTGCCATGATTCCTACGCAGTAATGCCTCTTTTCCATACATCTTTATCAGACGTCATCTCAGAATTCACCCCTTATCTGGCACACTATATTGACCACAGAGGTCATATCTTGATTGGTCCATATTGGCTCAGGATCAAGTTGTGTGGAAAAAGGAATGGGAGGCCATTGCCCTGCGGAGAGACAATACAGTCAAATTAATCCTACAACAAAAACGGCTGAACGGATTTGGATGAAAATTGGCACATACATAGTTTATAATCTGGATTGACAGATAGGATACTTTTTATCCCGGTAGTACGTTCCCGTGGAATAATTTCCGACTAACACGCAGGCGAAGCCAAGGGCGGAATCTAGTTACCTATTTATAAGTATATCTTATAAATAATATAGGTACATATCCCTCATTCCTGAGTGAGAGTGCAAAAGACATGACTGGTATTTTAAAGTGGATAATGTCTATACCCCATTTTTTGTAACTAAGGCGCAGGGCATGAGGTTGACGAATTTGTTCGGCGCAATAGGCGCTCGTGACGTAGGTATATACATAGAATGCTATTATACCTATGTAAAAGCTTATTAAATTATTTGCAGGGGTTTAGAGATCGGTGTTATTTTGAAGTGGACTATGTCAATAGCACATTGGCTATAGCTAAGACGCAGGGCGTCAGATTGGCGAACGAATTAGGTCGTGAATGCACAGCGCCTATTGCACTCGTGACGTATACAGACTCATATTATATTCATAAAAGCTTATTAAATTATTTGCAGGAGTTTATGGTATCGTTACACACTGAGGGGCTCGTGGCTAAGTAAAAATATCCGCACGGGTCGATCGCTCAAGGAAAGCTTCGTCCGTGGATGGGTGACCTATATTTACATGCCGTAACCCGTCCGTGCTTCGGAAAGCTCGTTAATTAAGCCCTTGATCCCGGCTGTCATACAAAATCAAAATGTAAAGTCATTTATTCAAACTAGGCTGTATGTGAGTGAGCACATTTTGAACGTCAAAATTACATGACAGTCTCTCAAAATGGCCGCCCTTCACCGCTTCCTATACTTAGTGCTTCCTATAACTGGGAAGAAGAATTGGCGCAACAAACTCCTCAGCAGTACCTACAGCTGTGGTAGTCAGCTGCATCCGGTTAGACTTGAAGACGACCTCAATATAGTTTGGAATAGGCTAGGCAGATTATTGATAGTTTCGCATTGAAAGACAAAACATGACTAGGTACATGACACAGCATCTGTCATTGCAGGGTGATGCAGCCGTTGGTTAATGATGGTGATGGATGCATATAGAAGGTACGGGATGGTAGATATACCTACTTGTTACTGTTTTAATGCGTACTTTTACACACACACACACACACACACATACACATACACACACACACACGCATTCACACTTCACCCCACCTCCACTTTACACTTATAGTACCTACATAGTAACCTCCACATAGAGTATTTTCTGTTTTTAATTTCATAAAAAATCCTCAATTAATTATGAATTAACTTTCTTTGTCTTTTATTTTCTTGTATGGAATAATGTCTTTGTATACATATTTTTTGGATTGGGCGTTTATAGCTGCGTCACAGTATTTTAGTTTTGTGGCTATCTTCGATTTCCTTTGTAAATTATTTTAAACTTAAGTTGTTCCACATAAACTTTATTTTTCCTAAACTCTTAAATTCCATTCGGTTACCTTATACGGAATACCGTCAAATCGTTCGTTTACATAATCCGATTAAGTGCATGTCACTTATCGTATACACCAGCGTTTCCCAAAGTGGACGATAACGCCCCCTTGTGAGCACTGCAGGCCTAAAGGGGGCGGTAAGAGACCCGCTAATTCCGCTCAATCTCCGCTCACAATAATTATTTTAAAGTGAAGTTATAGTGGTTTTTAAATGGGTGAAAAAATGGGGGCGCTAAAAAATAATTTATTCTTAAAGTGAGCAGTAGACAAAATAAGTTTGGGAACCCCTGGTATACACCATCCTAGATTGATGTAAGTATTTGATCAGGTTTCTTTAAACGGGTACCTATATCGAATATCAAACTGTTACGTATACCTATAGCAGGTATGTTTATATATGATATCAAAAGAAATGGTGGAGGCAGCAAAGGGAAGCATTGAATCGGAAAAATAAATCGTTTGGAAAAAATCATCGATCAAAGAATCATAGGATTAAAAGGGAATTGGGAGTTTCATAAAATGTTTTGCCTAAAAATTATTTACTGTGAGCTTCAGAACTTCGTAAGTAACCAGGGTCGTAACATAAATAGTTGAGGCTTGAGGTTTAGTAAACCTCCGTTTGATGTTTTCGACTAAAATTTAATTTTCGAACTTTATGTCCTGATTTTTTTTCAAGACCTATCAATGATGTTTATTACTAAACTTCCACCATATCGACGATCCGGATTACATATCATTTGGTGACCGTACCTATAAAACTAAATTGATACTACCAATGCAGCCCATTTCAGAAGCAATTTAAAGGCGATATCTATCATCTAATTCGAGTGAATGACACCATCAAATTGATTAACATACACACCCAAAATGGATCCCACCCACATGCACTTTCACATAAAATGTTCGATCAAATCAAGAAGATAGTAGTGTCTATAACAATAATATAAAATTACCAAGTCAATGGTGCCGATTCTGTTGTACACCGAACTAAACTAACTAAACTATAACTAAAATTCCTTACTTTTTACTATGAGAATCTAAACGCTATTCTGCAAAAAAATATCTCTAAATTTAAAAACTATTTTGACACAACTAAAATCAAATTTGACAATCGCGACTCGCACGTGGTATGTTTTGGCTTCGCAACGTGGTACTTGTTTGCCCTACCCCGTGTTTTTTTTAGAGCGAGCAGCGCGCCTGGGTCGGCAGCCTCGACGTGATTTATATGGAATTTTCAATTTTTTCATGGAAAATATGAAAAATTATTATCCACATGTTGAGTTTTATAGGTGTTTGGGGTTTCCTAAAGGGGGTCGAAATTTTCATTATTTTTGCGATAGGACACACCGTTTTTGAGATATAAGCAAAAGAAAAGAAAAAAAATACAGTACTATTTTTGCACCAGAAGTCGAGGTGTCGGTGTGAATTTTAGTTCTTGACAACTAATTTTATTCCACACCTATTTAATCGCGATTAAAAATAGTCAGATTTAATTAGACAACCAAAATTTTAGGTTGAATACAATAATGAAATTGACAACAACAGAATAGCAAAATTACCATTTTCACTAAACTAATAATTCAGTGCAATCTTAGTGCTGTCAAACTAAAATATAGTTAAGTTGTGTCACTTTAGTCAATTTCAGAATAGGAAATCGTCGTTTGACAGGAATAAACTAAATTTTGGTGATTTTTAGTCTAGTTTAGAGAATTTTGTGACAACAGAATCGGCACCATTGACGCATTTGTGGTAGTAAATATTTTTAGATTCCTATCTTCATACATGTATGTGGTGCTACTTAGACCTTCTTTCTGTGAGAGAGAGAGTGCGCAGTACCTAACCCACAACCGGGCTGAGTTCGGGATGGTGGTTGTTACTTACATGTCACCAAGTTATACATACATACTCAGCCTATAACGTTCCCACTGCTGGGACTCAGGCCTCCTCTCCATGAGAGGGAGTGGGCCGTAATCTACCACGCGGGCCCAGTGCGGGTTGGTAGATGTCACATGTCTTCGAATTTTTGGTTCTAGGACATGCCGGTTTCCTCGCGATGTTTTCCTTCACCGTTTGAGAGCAGTGGTGATGAAATTATTGACACAAAGTAATGCACCTGGCTGGGTTCGAACGCACGACGTACAACTCGTAAGTCGCGGCCGTTACCACTGGGCCACCACTGGTCTCAACCACCAAGTTATAGTGCTAGGAAATGTCGGTTTCCACATGATGTTTTTCTTCACAATTCTGCCTAAGTAATTATTTAATATTCACTACCAATTGGTACCTACATATTTATTTTCAATTTATGGCATGATGAATCGCTTACACGCAAATCACGTAGGTATGCTCACCTAATGCATTGTTATTGTAAGTCGTCTCCTTATCCTTATGCGTGGCTCCGAAGGCCTGCTCCGCCGCCACGCTCACGTCCCCGACCTTCGCAGTTTTGGCGTGTTGTTGCCTGAAACCGAACCTAACAAATGAGACAATAATAAGACAGACATCAGTAGATAGTGCTAGTATTTCAATCAGCAAAAAGCAATACAGTTGACTATTTTTGTTCTAAGAATGTATTCCAATAAATGTCAGTGTACATTAACATTCTTGTTTGTATCGCTTTGTATTTACATTGCCAGTCTGCCCGCCAGACATACTAAAGCTGCCCTTTAAATGTAAACGCCTACGCAAATGGTAATAGCTATGAGTTTCTTTTCGAACACATCAGGCGCTCAAACATGTAATTTGTAAATTGTGCGCCTTCGCATTCAAGATAAGAATTAGAATCACAATTTATTTAGAACTTTCTAATTTATGAATAAGTAATTCTCGTTTTTCTTATGACATTCTCATTTCCCTATCGAGATTGCTTTCGATAATCGTTATGTAATTAAAGGTGCGGGTGTGATCTGGTTTGTTACCTAGTAGAGCGTAATGGCTGGCCGGGCGTCTCCTTGCGTGGTCTCGCGAGCGGCGTCGACCGGCCGGACAGCACCTCCTCCGGACGCAAATCCTCTGTGGAACCTGTCGTAAAATGTTGATCATAAAATATGGACATCTTACGTGCTACAAACATGTTTTATGGTAACTTGTAATTCAAGTTGCAGGTTTCTTATTGCAACTTTTCTGTGCACGTTTAAGAGTAAGTAGGTACTTTCGAATTTATTGTTGATAAGTACTTCATTATTTTATTACATTCGTAGGAAACTGGTTCAGAAACATTCTTCAAAAGCTATAATGAAAAGAACATCTTTAATATTTGTTGAAGACATTCAAAGTCCATCTTAACTAATTATGACAACTTCTCTTGAGTGATATAAAGCTATGGCTAAGTCTCTTTTTTGTCTTCTGCACTTTACGTAAGTCTGATTTCTGTCTTATGCCTTATGTGTTAATTTCTTTTCTGTAGTATGCGTAGGTAGCCTTAGGTGTCAGTCTCTTTTCTGTTCCTATGTATAAGTGTCTTTTCTGTCGGGTCTCTTTTCTTACCCCCATTTCCATTCTTATCATGTGCCTTCTGTTTCCTGCGTGTGTTGTCGTCAGCACGCGAGGTGCTAGCCGGACGCCGACGGAATCCGAAGGACGTGGCAACCCCTCGGCTTGGCTTGCCGTTGCCGTTGCCCCCCGCGCTCTTCTCTCGTTTCTTTGCACCCTTCGACTCAGAGTGACCCTGGGGAAAAAGAGAAGAGAAGTTTAATAATAATAAAGATACCAGCCTATTAGCCTAGTAGTTGATCACCAAGCTTGATGAAGACGGGTCGGCGATTTCAGACCTATAGGTACGAGTATATTAACTTTATTATTTTAAGGTTTTCCTTACGGTGTTTTCCTTCATCGATATCAGTACCTAATGTCCAAGATACAACGTCGACAACCTCGTTCATGAAAGGTGGTGGCTTAATAACCACTGGACCATTACGACGTTTTTAGAAGTTTAGTAAGTTCGAAAATAAGTATTTTCCTGTTGGCTTCGTGTGATTTTAATTATTATTATGTGGTACTTAACACTTTGTCGAGTGGTTTTATTTAACAAGAAGGTTTATATTCCCCGATTCCTATAATTTACGGACGGTTGTAGGTTAAAATTCCGTATGTGTCGCCGGGCGTAAAATAATAGATAGCACCATCCCATTTCTTCCAATGGGTGTCGTAGAAGGCGACTAAGGGACTTACTAGAGAATGGGCAGCAGCGTTCTCTATGCATTTTACCACCATACTGCGATCGCCAACCCGCCTGCCAAGCGTGGCGATTATGGCAAAACCCCCCAAATTGGGGGAGGCCTATGTCCAGCAGTGAGCGTCTTTCGGCTGAAATGATGATGATGATGATGATGTATGTTAAAATTAAGTCTCTGTATCATCTTTACCAGTAATGAGCAAAGACCTTCGCATAGTAGACCCCTCTTGTAAGTAGCAATCACAGGTAAAATTACCTTACGAAACGATTTATACACCCAGTTTAGAAATAAAATATGCTACCATCGGTTAGCACAACGATTAGTTTTTGTTTATTGGAACCGAGCATTAATCAATAACAAAACAACGTGAACAAAATAAGCTCAGTCATACGTACTGCCTCCTCTTAACAATGTTTCAACGTGTTTGAATTCAAAAAATCAGAGGTCAATTAAGTACAACATTCAGTAGTTACTGAATTTTCTTTGAAAATAAGTCTATTATCACAAAGTCGGGTACCTACTACTAAAAGTAGGACATGAAAAGAAAAGGTTGAATGAAAGATGAATGCCTAAGCTTTTTACGTAGGTAAAAATTGGGTGGCTGTGCTTTCTCCTCGTTCTTTTGAAATTTCCCTACGATTTCCTATATTATTATGTGGCTGTACACCGCAGTCATCCGCCCCATGGTCACCTACAGGGCCGTGGTCTAGTGGCCCTGCACCAGGCTAGCTACAGCCACCAACAAACTACAGCGCATGCACAAAAAAACTAGCCTGCTTGGCGACCACGGACTGCATGAGGACTACTCCGACTGCAGCGGTCGATGCCATGCTGGGGCTGCCACCGCTCCACCTGTTCATACAGCAGGAGCCAACGATGGCGGCGGTGCATCTAAAGGCTATAAATCTCTCGATTAACAGAGACACCAACACACCGCGCTACAGTGAGTTCCCCATTACGAAGGCAATAAATGACCAGGTGCCCAAACAATTTATCTTCGATAAAAAATACAGAATCCAACTGCATGAGGATCCACGATGTGCGAAAGCTTACGGCAGAGCGGCGTATCTTCGCGGAGGGATCAAAAACAGGTAGTGGCACAGGGGCTGGAGTCTTCTCGGAGGACTTCAACAGCCACACCACTGGGAGTCCATAACACTGTGTTCCAAGCCGAATGCATGGGCATCTCCCTTGCCACGTCTGCTATCATGGCCAGGGAAGTTAAGGACCACTTGCTCCGCACACTCTCAGACAGCATGGCTGTTCTGCAAGCGTTGAACAGTCACACAGTTGACTCTGGGCTGAAATACGAGTGTCACCAAAGCGCCTCAACGAGGCAGGTAGCCTCAAAAATATTACTATTCAGTGGATCAAAGGACACAGCCGGTTCGCTAGGCAACAATGCAGCCGATGAACTTGCCAGGAGGGGGTCGAGCGTGGCACCAGTGGGACCAGAACCCATTGCGCCACTTCCCTTCGGGTATATACGCAATCTGGTAAGGAAACGAACCAGGGATCAACATCACAAAATATGGTTGGACCTAAGTGAGTGCAGGCAGGTTAAGGAAGCACTTTCTGCGAAACAGGTTCTCCGTTTAACTAAACCAAATTGCGTACAGTTACAGCAGTCGTAACTGGCCATGGGTCATTTAACAAACATCTCTTTGTTTTAGGAGTAACAGGCAGTCCACTGTGCACTGTGCAGTGCCTACATGGAGGACGGCGATACAGCGGCTCATGTGCTGTTAAACTGCCCGGTGGTCGCTAATTACAGGGCGAAATGCTTCGGTAACCCAGGTACCCTACGTGAGATTGTCAAAAAGTGTGTACGCAAAATACGCGCTTTGACGTGGAGTTGCGAACAACAGCCCGTTTTACCTATGTAGGTAGTAATAGTAATTAAACATTTTCCTGACAACGAACAAATACTATTTACTAAATACATAATAAAAATAGCCATTAAAAACTTTACGTGCAAATTGCGTTTAAAATTACAATTAATCGCGCGTTTATTAATTAAGTTCACGGTTAGTTCGCTACGGTTTGACAAAGGAAGACCCCGCCCGCCGCTGCGTCGTCGTCGGCTATTTTTGTGTATTTAACCGACAGTAATTTGTACTATCTATAAAAATATTCCAAACTACCTAGATTTTCCAAGAAAAGTAAAATATGTTGGCAAGATACTCTTTTATCACTACCTACATATTATAAAACGAAGTCCCCCGCCGCGACTGTCTGTCTGTTCGCGATAAACTCAAAACTACTGAACGGAGTTTCTTGCGGTTTTCACCAATAGACTGAGTGATTTATGAGGATGGTTTAGGTGTATATTTTTATTAGGGTTTTGTGTAAATTGGTCAACGCGGGCGAAGTCGCTGGCAAAAACTTAATGATTAGCGACTGTTTAACCATACATTTTTGACGTTTAATCGTTTCCTAACTTTAATCATCGTTCATAAATAAACACCCAAAAAAATTGATAAAGTCACAATAAAATGAAAACGAACAATGAAAACACACATACACGGAATTTTCCAACTGAAGTGAGCGTTCCTATTCGTGTGGAAAATATCACGTCAACTAAAGTTACGTTACCCTTGACCTTTACAATAAAGGTTTAGCCTTTATAACTAGAGCTCTATAGCTAAAGGTTTTCCGTGCCTTTAGTAACTACCTAGGGCTTTATTTAGGACTTCCGTATTGGACTGGAAACTAGCTATTTATTTAGTAAGGCCATAGTTTTATTGCAAGGGTCACTCCCGGAGCTTTCAGTTATTCTGTTTTAAACGTCTACATAGCTGAGCTAGGTACTTACAGGAAATTATTGTAGTCTAGTAGCTAGACAAAGACCAACTTACTATTGCGTTCACCTAGAACCTTGTCTTTTTTGGAGCTGTAATTAATATTAAGTAGGTACGTAGGTACCTACTTAATATTAATTTCAACTTGATATCCTCACGCGATCCGGAAAAAAAGGGTCTTGAAAAACACTTATACAGGGTAAGTTTTTATCCAGTGCGCAAATTGTAACCATGAATTCAGCATATCATTCTAGAACTCCTAGCGCAGAAACTTTTCGCCGGTTATACAAAAAAAAATCAGCTGTTTCATAGAAAAGTGCAATACCTACGCGGTCTAAATGTATGGAACAGCTGATTTTTTTTTGTATAACCGGCGAAAAATTTCTGCGCTAGGGGTTCTAGAATGATATGCTGAATTCATGGTTACAATTTGCGCACTGGATAATAACTTTTCCTGTATAGACAGAGAGACGGCCAACGAAAACACGAAGTGATGCTATTAAAGTTCAGTGTTTTCCTTTTGAATTTCGGAACCCTAAGAACAAGATGGCGGCATGAGTTCCGATTTTAGCTATACTTCTACCTAATTTGATTATAGAACGCTAAGCACAAACATTAGATGTGACAATTTTCGTGCCTAGATTTTGAGGGTCAGCCAGAATGGTAAACTAGCATTTACTTAGCTAGATTTGTACGTACATTTTGTTCGTATGAACCTGCACAGGTCAACAAGTGGCGTGTGAGCCTTGGTAAGTTTCACGCGCATTAACTAACAAGTAGACACTAAATGCAATGAATAAGCTTGAACCATTGCCAAAGGTTAATTAGTTTATTAGATACAGTACTGTTAACACAGACGCCGCATATTTATGCCGCATTATACAAATGATCAATGGTAAAACGCCATGTTATTTGATTTTACTTAATTTTATTTGGTGTCAAAGCTTTACTTAATTATGAGGTTACTTAATTAAGAAAATTTTATTTTACTAGAGCAGTGCTGGTAGAACAGTTGTAACGGCCCTGACTTACGTGTTCGTAGGTCGTGGGTTCGAACTCGGACAGGCACATTAGTTTTTGTAATTTATTTCATCTCCTCACTCCGGAAACATAGTGAGGAAACCGACATGTCCTAGAAACAAAAATTAACTGACATGTGAGATCCTCAACCCGCACTGGGACCGCGCGATGGACTATGGCCTGCCCTCTCTCACACAGAGGAGGCCTGTGTCCCAGCAGTGAGAACGTTGTAGAGTGATTATTTAAGCATGTAGATTTTAGTACAGAGAAGATTCTGTGTTAATTTTTTGCACTTAATGTGTGAATTGCTCTCGGAAAATGCTGTACAGTGAAAGCTTTACACGTGTTCGGGGTCCACTTCCCGAATCGTGACTTCGTGAGCCTATTGTTATAAGTCCACTTATTGCCGGTTTGTAAACAACACTTCGTGGAAAGAGGTACTGTGTTTGCAGAAAAATTAATACAAAAGAAAATCGATCAGCGGAAAATGATTGCGTAACACTCAACGACAATGCCTCTCAATCTGACAATTCAACATCATTCATTGCGTGATGTACGTTGCCAATCAAACGAATTTTTCAAACAAAAGAAGCAATAGTTTAGCGATATCTTTCAAATCCGTCTGATTCTGATTAAAAATATGATACGCAACTTCGAACTATAACGTGCATAATTTGGACTGTACCAATAGGTAGGTACTTATTTTATACAGACAATTGACTAACTAGGTACCTACCTACTAACATTGCCTAATATTGATAGATCGCTCGTAATGCGTATATATTGTCATACAAAACAATGTTGTAATGTGAATGGTTGTGCAACGCGGATACAATCATGTTTGTAGGATGACGCCATCAGGACATTTTTGGAGCATTAAGTATGTTTCCGTTGAGGAGGTCCGAAACTCTAATATTGTCGTTAGCATCTAACCTTTGTGTGAGTTAAGTGTAAAAGCTTGTAGATACTTTTCAAATGCAATGTTATCCATTCCTATTCTAGGTGCTTAATTTAAAAAGAAAGACAAATGACATGGGACAGTAAGGACTGGGCCTATAGACAAAATACATTTCTGTTAGCGTTCACGCCAAACGCTACGCCAAAATGTATGGGAATGACATTGACTACCTGCGGAAAGAACACAACGTAACCTTTCCGCAGGTAGTATCATTCCCACACATTTTGGCGTAGCGTATGGCGTGAACGCTAACAGAAATGTGTTTTGTCTAGGCCTGCAGGTAACTTAACCCTTGTCACTACAAGAAAACGGTCTTAGGACACTGTCCTTAACTTTTTGAGACATTTTGACCTGCATTCACAGATTAAAAATCAAAATTACAGTCAGCAAGAAACTGGGCAGTTAAATAAAATACTCATGGGTATTTTTAAAGATGGATCGATGATTTACGGTTTGTGTGAGGAAAGATATGAATGAAAAATAAATGAATGATATTGTGACAATTGACAGGGGAGAATGGAAGACAAAAGCAAGTAGATGAAGATGATGACCGTCATCATCTAGAGGTACATATGTAGTTGCAAATACTCAACACAGTAACTCAACTCAACACAATATTGTCTTGCACGATGATTGAATTGATGATACATAAAAGGGAGAAACAGCACCCTAATTGCGTAACGCACGATTAATCATAATCTGAATCGTTTTGAAACAGATGGCTAAACCATTGCTTCACATGTTCGAAAAATGTGTCTGCTCAACAACGTAAATAATGCAATGAATATTGTTGAACTGCCAAAATGAAATATTATAATTAATCGTGTAATACGCACTTAGGGTGTAGGTACATAAGAGAAAGGTAGTGAATCATTCCATCGATTTCATTTGAATTTGTCATTTTCAATTCTGTGGATTCAATTAAGTTAACGAAATTTTCTGCATTTGACACTGACAAAACACTTAGCTTATTAATATTTATTGACATACTTTACAAAGTTGAACTCCATGAACTTAAACATAAAATGCTAAGTAAACAGTTACGGAACATTGATTGTCAACGTTGAAAATAAGTTTAAGGTATACTTAATTAACTACTAAACGGTAGATTGTTACGGTTCCTTGGCAATATTTTTTCATATAATTGACGTTTAGTGTAGATAGTTCACAGATTTTCTAGCACTTTTTCATTCTAAGCTAAGATTAAGTCACGATTTTAGATTCCGTTAACGCCGTAAAGCTGTAGCTTTATTTTAAGTAAGTATGCCTGAGATTCCGGCTATTTGATAAATCATTATAGGTAGTCAACGTTTGTATGGATGCTGTTTCTCAAGATTGACCTAAAGCAGCTCTGAAGTTACTTTGTGTTAATCCTTGTTATTTTAATTTTTGGTCTAATCCTATGTCAAATCGTAGCACTATTTGTTCCCTGCGTATACCTACACTGAGCCATAAAATTAATGTATTTATTGCACACGTATTTATGTATACAGACATAAATAAAGGAAAATAACAAAAAGTGCAAGTGGTGCTTATTTGTTTTTAAAGTTTTGTTTTGTTATCTGTGATAGGAGAGAAGATAAAAAAAGAGATGTAGACAACGTATGTAAGAGTAGAAGACAAAACAAAATTTATCAAATCAAAACCAATTCCCTAATTTAAATATAAATATACAGTATGAGAATATACTTACATACATACCTACATACGTATCATAATGTCTATTGCTTTCGGTTATCGTTTACACTTAAAACAAGTTGTAACAACTAGTTACAACAACTTGTAGAAACATTATCAAACATGTCATATCTAGGTAAACAACATGTCTAAAACAATGTCAATACATGATACATGTTAAAAACTTGGCATGTTTATAACAAGTAGTACCTACAAGACTTGTAAAAAAAAAACAAATAGGCATCACAACTCGTAGGTAGGTTTGTGAGTGTTAACCTCCCTAATTCGATGTAATCTGTAATTAAACCGAACCCAAAATCCTTTATCCATTCCGACGGACTCATACTAAACGGTTGAGTCCCGACGTTACCCAAAATCGATTCGACTCATATTCAAAAGAGTATCGAATGAAACAGGTTGCATTACTCGAGTAGTTTCGTCATAAACACACGTGTATGTCAGAACAAATCAAGATGGTATCATTATGAGATTCTCATGCATAGGCAATAGGCTACAACAGGCCATAGTATGCCAACAGCTAGATTACAGCGCGATTCAATGTTAATGAGTGTTGTGCTGTGCAACGTAGGGCTGCTGAGTGAACGGCCGGGTTTTGGTATCTTGATTGAATATTGTTGTTTTAAGTAGACATGCCGTTAGTAGTATGAGACTTCCTTTTATTTCGTATGCCACAGAACAGTTATAATGTAAACAGACAGGAAAAATCTCTACAGATACATACTTGAAGGTAACTTCAGTAGTATCGGGCTTCCTTTTAATTCGTATGCCACAGAACAGTTACCTACAATGTTGATGGATAGAGGAGGAACCTCTACAGATACTTACTTGGAGGTACCTTTAGTAGTATCGGGCTTCCTTTTAATTCGTATGCCACAGAACAGTTACAATGTAGGCAGACAGAAGAGGAATCTCTACAGAAACATACTTGGAGGTACCTTTAGTAGTCCATACTACTAAAGGTACCTCCAAGTTAGTCGGGTGGTGGTTCTGTGGCATGCGAATTAAAACGAAGCCCCATGGTTTCCTTTTAATTCGTATGGCACAGAACCGTTACAATTTAGACAGATGAGGACTCTCTGGAAGTACTTTGAGTAGTATAGAGCTTTATTAAATTCGAGTGCCACTTAACAGTTACAATCTAGACAGATTAGGACTCTTTGGAGGTACATTTAGTTAGTAGTAGTATGGGGCTTCCTTTTAATTAGCATGCCACTGAACAGTTACGCGCTGCAGTCGTTCCTCATCTAGCTTTTCCAATTTTTTCTGGTACTCCACTTTCAGAGAGCATTTGAATTGGTTGCTATGGAACCTTTGACATGCACGTCTTTCTTCATCGTTTTCACATGTATTGTTTTTACTTAAATGACAATATTTTGTGTACTTGGTAAAGAAGCTATTTTCCTATTGGCAAATAGCTTTTTTTCGACAGACCTACTCCTTGACAATTCACAAGTATCTATACATTGGTATATTTGCATCCTTTGAAGTGAAAATGATACACAAACTGTCAGTGATACCCTATCATATCACTTACATTTTACAAAACGCTGAACTTGGTGAGATTAAGTTTCGCAACAGATTTTTCGTGAGAATTTTAAGCAGGATCGTTTACACAGCTGAAGCCAAAGTAATATTGACCGTTGGTTGCCCTCCACCTGCGAGACGAATCACCATAAAATACATCAATCAGTACTAAACATCTCGAAAATATTTTAAAAGTCGAGCAGAATTATTCCGTCTGGTAACCCTAATATAACCCTCTATTGCTACTTTATTACTATGGACTAGATAAACCGGTGAAGACTTGAGAATGATATTGGAAAAACATAAAAACGTGTGTCTGCTCTTGTAATTGGCTGTCGGTTTACATTTACGATCGTAATAGTTTCGCTGTGAGAACATTGACGTGCACCATTAATTCTCACCGCAGCGAAGCGAGTCTATCACCTCACCTTTGAACATTTCAAATCTTCCAATCAAAAATAATTTCCTGGATGTGTAAGATACTGTTTCACAAAAAAAAGCGCCTGTTCCAACCGTTTCTCATCATCCAATTTCAGTTATACATTGATAATATTAGATAACATCGATCCATTTCGAAATCTTCAAAAACTTTCCCACCTTTTTTATATTCAAACAGATTCGATGTGAACAAGTACATGCAATAAGATTCTGTGGGCTATTGAATTCTCACAAATCACAATGGCTGCCGTATCTCACAGAATGCAGACTCAGTAAAGCCGGCCGGCCACACCGCCATCGCCAGCTAGCGAGCGAGCATCGTTTCACTTCTTTTCATCTTCGGTTCACACACCGAACTACGAAGATAAACTACGTCAGCGATACAAACGACGCGAACAAAACATCCGACGATGCCGGTGATGCTATTCGTTCACCTCGTTAGCGTAGCTTAGCCCGTCAGGGTAAATGTATTATGTTATGTTTTGACATTTTGTATTAGATACTTCTTACGTTCGTGAAATAGTAAAACAAGGAACGTAGGGCAGGTTTTCTACCTTACGGCCTGGCCACGACCTTGCCGTTATCAGCAAAAGCTTAGCGCGGGGCGGTGAGCAAATACACATACTCGTAAATTTATGATTCATGTTACGAGGCGCCCGCCGCCGCGCCGCCCGCTCGCAACGGCAACGTTACTGGTATTCGTAGCGTGGTTCGTGGTTTTTTTTTTGCACTAACCGAGTAACAGCCCTATAACATTAGGTAATAATTTTGAGCTCTGTTAGGAACTAGGAACCTTTCATTCGATGAAGGGATGTGAACCCAACATACGAGTAGTTAAGCTCGCCAAAGCTTTGCTTAGTTTATATAGTTTCCCTCGCTTCGCTTAGCCCGTCCAGCTCGCTCGCTAGCTGGCGGTGTGGCCTGCTCTTAAAGTACACTTGGAATAATATCAGACGATATAGATTACAGTCATTACGCTTCCAACGTCGTACCTACAATGGGGCAATAGCTTTACAAATACAATTTTGTATAACGGCTGCTCTGAGATTTACATCATTTAATTTGTGAGCCCTTTCGCAAAAAGTTAACAAAAGAAACGTAGAAAGTTTCTTCTAGTTTTTTAACAATAGACGTTCTTATTTTTAACTGCCTATTGTAGAACCATGTTATGATAATTATACAAACAGGTAACCTTGTTAGTATTGTCACGAAGAAATGTAAACCCACACCTACACACGCGCCATTCCAAGGCAGTCGTTTGTTAGTTTTGTTAAAATCATCTGCCTAGCCTTTTCCCAACTATGTTGGGTCGGCTTCCAGTCTAACCGGATTTAGCTGAATAACCAGTATGTTACATGTAGTGGCTGCCTCCTGGCTGACCTCCACAACCCAGTTACTGGGTTTCGATATCCCTTAGTAAGATTTAGAGGTTGTCAGAATTTCGGGCTTCTGACGACAGTAAATATATAAGACGATGTGAAATACTGGTATTCAGCTGCATCCGGTTAGACTGGAAGCCGACCCCAGCATAGTCGGGAAAAAGCTAGGCAGATGATGATGATTGACGTCCAAAATCTTTGAGGAAGTGGATTGAGAGGCGTCATCACCTTCCGCCCGACGCAGGTCCTCACCGGCCACGGTTGTTTCAGGAGGTTCCTGTTTCGCATTAGGCGGGAGGAAACGCCCGCGGGTGCTACTACTGCGTAGATCGCCCGGAGGACACGGTGGAGCATACGGTGGAGGTCTGCCCGGCTTGTGCTGAGCACCACCGTATCCTCGTGGAGGCAATCGGCGGCGGCGATCTCTCGCGTCCGGCCCTGGAGGCCATAGTACGGAGCGAGAGTGCATGGGAAGCCGGCACCACCTTCTGCGAAGCAGTAATGCTCGCGAAGAGGGAGGCGGCGCACGTGAGGGAGAGGCAATATATGCGCCCTCACGGCCGTAGCCGCCGCAGGAGACGCCCTGGGCGCCGGGAATCCCAGGCTGATTCCCAGCCACAGTAGGCGCGTGCTTGCGGTAGGCGAGTAATAGGAAGCTCGCTGTCCAGAAAGGACCAAGCCCGGGTCGACGACGGCGCGTTGTGTTTCACGCGCGCTTGATAGAGATGTCAGCACCAACTGGTGTGGGGTCCGCAAGGGCCGATGCCTGCCAGGGCTGTGGGTTGTTCGAAAGATATACCGTGGCCCCTGGCACACAGGCAACTGAAGGAACACGGGTGGGTTATAGTCAGTAAAAGTCAGAAACGTCCTCCCGCTCCGCCCAGAGCGGGAGAAGTTATTTGGAGACTTCTCACACTAAAAAAATCATCAAAATCGGCTAACGTGTTTGGTCTCACGCGAGTGCCACAAAGGAACAAACATAGGCGGATAAACACATTACCTACCTCCTTTGCGTCGCGCAGTCGGGTAAAAACACCTTTGAAATGAGTACTTGCATTACTTGCGTACAGAATGCATAAATACCTACTTAGTTCAAGCCAGTACTTAAAAGTACGGAAAAATATACCTAGTTGTGTCAGAATAAACAAATGGCACGTATCCTATCCCACGCTACAGTCAACTATTTTAATTAAAGTGCTGTGCTATGGTAGTAGTTAGTTAGCCGGACGGCTGCAATCCAGTGCTGACCGCAAAGTTGGCCGCAAGTAGACGATCGGCCGCAACCTGCGCACACGCATCCCCATCTACCGTTATGGACGACTGACCGCAGTTACGTCATCATAATTATAGAGTTAGGTCCGGGAACAAAGTAATGGTTATACAGTTCCTGTGTTTGTGGCTGAATGAATGTTTTTTGCATATCAAGCATAAGTTTGGGAGGAGGGACTCGTGGCCGGTTCGATCGAAGGCTAAGCTACGCCTACCATGGTAATTTTGTGGATGGGTGACCATTCCGTATCGAGGACCCCTCCGTGCCTCCGAAAGCACATTAACCCGTTGGTATCGGCTGCATTTGTGGATCTTTACCTTTGACAGTAGTTACGGGTAGTTATTAGAAGCCCAAAAGTCTGTCAACCAGTGTTACCAAAGCTGTCGTCTTACCCAGTAACTGGGTTACGGAGGTCGGATAGGCAGTCGCTCCATGCAAGATTCTGGAGTTCAGGTGTATCCGTGTAGACTGGAAGCCGCCCCCAACATAGTTGGGAAAAGGCTAGGCAGATTGAAACTTAACTTTTGGAAAAGCTCCATTGAATATGGAGGCAAATACCGGAAATGCTTAAGACTAAAATTGCTTTTTTTTTCTCTAAACGATGTAATCAAGGCTTCGATATTGATGCAGAATTCGATAGATAATTAATCGAAGGTACGAGAGTGTTTACCTTACGATTAACGTATTAATAAAGGAATAGGTTAATCAGAGTTAGGTGTTCCATTTTCTACGAGGCCTAAATTGGAGCACATGATTTTGTTTAATTTGTAGGTCCTTTTATACAATGTGAGGGGGCACTACATTCTTAACAGACGTCTCAATGTAACAGAGTAATAAATGATAGTCATTATTTATTTATGAAATGTTAATTATATTCTATCTAGAACACCTTAATAAGTACCTTATCTGGACCAGTATTGGCACCTGTAATTGGTTTGAGGGGCTTTGGTAAAATTACACGCCTCTGGCTACGATTTCAAGGTCTCCAAAGCACGACCCTACTAATAACAGGTTGGACAGCAGTTTTTAGGTAGGAATAACAAAGAATATCCAACAATGAGTAACTAATGAGAGCAGTAATTAAGGAAAATACGATCAGGTAACCGGATGTCCTAGAACCAAAAATTCGAAGACATGTGACATCTACCAACTCGCTCTGGGCCCGCGTGGTGGATTTATGTCAACTCCCTCTCGAAGAGAGGAGACCTCTGTCGTGTGTCCTGTGACACAGGTCAATAGCGGCACATTTGGGAATGCAGCCGATTTTCAAAAAAACCGTTGATAGTCACAACTGTCAGGAAGCATATGTTCAAAAACGAACTTAAAAAACAACATATTTTCACCATGAATAAACCACACAATACATAATACTCAAGCCCATTAACCCCCTCACTTCTGCGAATATTCTTTGAACAAAAACGCAAAGTATTGCAACCCTCCCCTGTCTGTGCCTTTGTAACAGCTGACTTCGAAAAAACAAGTCTCTAGTGATGTGCATTGTGAAGTATGCGCTCGACAGCTTTACAATGTCAACCGGAGAGAGCTATTGGTGCTGTCCGATCGATAAACTTGTATGTCAATGGCTAAAGTTTGTGTTGTATTCAATAAAGTCGTACTGTTTTATTTTAAAGGCGAATAGCTGTAATTTCTTAGTAGGTATTTGTAATGCCATATAAGGCCATTTATCGTAAATAAATTTCTGTGAAAATTCCATGATTTGGTTTAATAAGTTTTCACGTTGATTTTTATTCTGTATATACCTACGTACTTTCTATATCGTTCTTTTAAATTTCATGAAATTCATAAAATTAGGATCTTAAAGCAAGGTCAAAACCACGGCTGTCCTCAAACGAGTACAAAAAAACAAACTTAGAGTCTTAGTAATATAAATTAATAATTCATAATGTACAAGTCTTCATGATCTCATAATGCTTAACACCCACGCGTGACAACAAAATATAAACGAATGCAGTGCAATGCGACTTGGAGCTAGCATGGACTTGGCAATCCGCCACACGGCCAAGACCTTATGAACTTAGTAAGTAAAAACACAATTAATGTAATGTAATGTTAGGATTATTGGTGCCAAATAAAGACACGTGTAGTGTATTTACACGAAAGGTGGGAATTTAAATTATTCAGCAGCGTCAACTAGGGTCATGTCATGAGCGTCTCTGGCAAAATTTGAATTTTGTGCCCCTAAAACCTCAACATTTATTTTTTAGGAAGAGTAACGACAGAATAACTTTAAAAGGTTAATTTAAGGCTTGTATATGTCGCAGTATGATAGATAAAGCCGTAATATAGTTATATCTCTAGTGATATAATTATGTACCGTAATATAGTTATACGAAAGCGATTCATTACTATCTTACTAGGAATATAATTATAATACGGTAATCAAGTTTAGTGATATAATTATATTACTTTACTAGCTGTGCCCGCGACTTCGTTCGCGTGCATGTCGGAAAACAATAATGTGTCGCTTTGACGGTGTAGGTACCACTCTTCCGATCTTCCGATCTATCCTGGTAGGAATCTACCACAGCTTTCGAATGCAGTCCAGAGCCTAGAGACAAAACACATTACTCTTGGCGTTCACGCTAAACGGTACGCCAAAATGTATGGGAATGACATTACCTGCGGAAAGGACACGGTAATGTCATTCCCATATATTCTGGCGTAGAGTTTAGCGTGAACGTTAACAGAAAGGTGTTTTGTCTAGGCCTGCAGGCGTCTTTAGGGGTTATAATGATATTGCGACGAAGTCTCACTCAGATTTTTAAGAATAAATATAGATCAAAGCGCCTGGTCGAGGCTCATTTTATAATAAATGTGCACCTGCCGTAGGTACAGTAAAAGCTCTTTATTCGCGAGGTATACGTTCCGTAAAATACCTACCGCGAATACAGAAACCGTGACTATGGAATGGTAATTTATATGGGATTATAGGGGATACGTTCCTAAGTGACAAAAAAAAAACAATTTAATTGAAGTTTATGACCATATTGATTAATTGTATGAGCGTGATATGGATGCAAGCGACTCTCCAACGCGTAAACGATCAAGCATTTCTATGCGTTAAACAGATTTTTTCGCGTCGAAAATCGTTTTTAAGTAAAAAAAAAAATTCAACATTTTGCAATAAATGGAAAGATGAAACAATAGGTAAAACATGCAAAGCGGCTCGTACCAAAGGATGGAATGTCTATTAAGTCGCAGCATTTATAAATGTGGGGGAGGCCTATGTCCAGCAGTGGACGTCTTTCAGCTGAAATGATGATGATGATGATATATAAATATACTTTTCAACACACTTGCTCATAAAATGGCTCTAATTTCACTACAGTTAGGCACATAATGACACCTATTATCAAACTGTGACTTTTTCATTACTATTATTCACTAGTGAGTTATATGTAGAATTGGTTGAGTTGCTTTGTTCTTAGTGAGTTATAGGTTGCTTTTTGTTTGAGTTGCTTTGTTCTTAAAAACGATGATGATGTGGATGATGCTGGGTGATGATGGATGATGATGGATGATGCTGGATGATGATGGATGATGATGATGGATGACGATGGATGATGATGAATGATGATGATGGATGATGCTGGATGATGATGGGTGATGATGAGTGATGATGGATGATGATAGATGATGATGGATGACGATGGATGACGATGGATGATGATGGATGACGATAGATGATGATGGATGATGATGGATGCTGATGGATGACGATTGATGATGATGGATGATGATGATGGATGATGATGGATGATGATGATGATGATGGATGATGCTGGATGATGATGGGTGATGATGAATGAGGATGGGTGACAATGGATGATGATGGATGATGATGGATGACGATGGATGATGATGAATGATGATGATGGATGATGCTGGATGATGATGGGTGATGATGAGTGATGATGGATGATGATAGATGATGATGGATGACGATGGATGACGATGGATGATGATGGATGACGATAGATGATGATGGATGATGATGGATGCTGATGGATGACGATTGATGATGATGGATGATGATGATGGATGATGATGGATGATGATGATGATGATGGATGATGCTGGATGATGATGGGTGATGATGAATGAGGATGGGTGACAATGGATGATGATGGATGACGATGGATGATGATGGATGATGATGATGGATGATGATGGATGATGATGGATGACGATGGATGACGATGGATGATGATGGATGATGATGATTTAGTATTATTTTCTTCGCAAGTGTGTTGAAAAACGTCGTATGATACACGTGTGTATTGATGATTATCGTCCTCGGCTCTCTTAAGACCCTCGCCTGACGGCTCGGGTCTCAATGGCGCCTCAGCGATAATCACCAACGTTACACACTAGTACCATAATGTACTATTATGGTGATGAGGTTGGTTTCATTATGTTTGTTTACATTCTCAAAAAACTTTTTTCAAAAAAATATTTGTACCGCCTTCCGAAATTAAAGTTATTTTGCACTTTGTAGTGTTTTTTGGAAGTCGGTTGTTATTTTTTTGAAAAAAGTTTTCATTTTCACTTTTTTGTTACCTACCATACACCAATTCGAAATTTCATCATCCTTTGGGTCAAAACAATGCATACTTATTTATGTGATAGCAACATTCGCGGTTGATTTGCTGTAATTTTTTGAAGAGTTCCGTTGTCTGTTACCGAAACGCATCATCAGATCTATATGCAGGGCCCAATCTAAGGGGGGGCAAGCCGGGCAAATGCTCAGAGCGGCAAAAATGAGCGGCGGCAAAATGTATACTTACAAACATACCTACTCTCATGAATTTTTGTATACTTGTTCAGAAGCCGTAGTAGACTAACGTATGTGAATATTATATAGTTAAAAGAATATCACATAATTATGGTCATACCATCTTTGATGGTGTTAGTGCAAAGGGCGGCGAATGTAATTTTTGCCCGGAGCGGCTAAATAGCTAGATCGGGCCCTGTCTATATGAAATTTCAATGGGACCATTTCGGAGTAAACCCCTTTCGAAAAAAAAAAGAATTTTGCAAATCCGTCTATATACAACGGAGTTATGCCTGAACATACATTAAAAATATAAACATGTCGAATTGATAACCTCCTTCTTTTTGAAGTCGGTTAAAAACACCGACCGCGGCGAAGGCGGCTATTGTAGATGTCAAAGGCCGAACCAATACAGCGGCGATATCATTTGACAATGTACTTTAGGCGAAGTTGTAATAAGGTCTATTTCACTTTTTTATAGTCCATCTGACGACGCGTTTACAAAGGATATTGGGTTGGATACCTATTGGAATCCTTTTTGTTATTTGTTAATATGTATGTACCGATGTACCGATTAGACCCGCAAATAAATAAATCTTTAGCCGCGGATATAGGAATTGGGTCGCATTTTTTTAATCCGCGAATAGTGAAAACGCGAATGAAGGAAGCACGAATAAGGAGCTTTTACTGTACTTACTCAATAAATCGACTGCGCGTCTGGTTGGGTGTGCTGAAGCATTATTCCACGCGGGGGCGGGCGCCTATCTCGGCCCGTACAGGCGCGTGTCTTTTAGCTTTGTTGATCAAACATTGACCACTGAATAAAACCACAGCAGTGGGAATGCTCTGCACGGACTGCGATAGGCCTCGACAGGTAGCAGTGCAGTAACACCTGACGCCACCTGTCAGTTAACGGCCCGTGGGACCATGGCGTTATCACGATGAAGAAAGATCACGCTGTAAAGGTGGATACTGACCGGCGTCACGGGTCAAAATGCACCTAATATGTTACCAAGCAAGTATTCGTGCAGTCAGTAGTACCTACGGCAAAACATGCGAGCGAGCAACACTGATTTTAGCACACGGCGTAAAGACATGCTCGCTGCGAATGTTACCATTACCTACGCCCCGTAACGTCGGTCATTATCCACATTAAAAGCGCTGTTGAAAAAAAAACCAAACCAGGCAAAAAAAACTATTTAATTGTATAGCACGGGTTTTCTATGAACATAGTAAGTACGATGTTGTTGCTACGTAGTGCCATACCGCGCGCGCCCCCACCTCTCTCCCCGCTGCTGACGCAGGCAGCAGGAAGAGAGAGAGCCCGATCCCGAGGATAATGGACGTAACAGAGCGATCCTTCGCGACTCTCAGTTGCGATGCCTTTTTATTGTAAATTGTAATCAAAAATGTTTCAGTGTTTCTTTTGTTCAGCCATACATTTATTTGTAGACCAATAAATAATTATATTTAAAGAAGCGACTTTAAAATTGTCAATATTTTACTATTGTGATTTCTATTGTTCCTGTGTAGGTAATGTATCCTTTGTTGGAGATGCCAAATGGATAAATAAATACATTTTTAAACTTGTTTTAACTAAGAAAATGCTTCTCTGTAAGCGATGTTGCTCGGAAGAGCATCGACATAACTACAGTTTCCCGTGTGAAAACCTATCTATTTACTCAAATCCACCAGTAGTTATGGTTGCAATTTTGGATTTTTTTTCCTGACTTTCACCATCCGACCTCGCTTGAACCCCTCCCCACCTCGAAAACTAACATCACGAAAATTAGCACATAAGTATTTACAACTCTTTACTCCCAAAACTCCCATTATTTGAATCGAATAGTGCTGTAAACACGCATTTAAATTTAACATTATCAAATTTCGCGCGAAATCAAGTTGTTGTCTTTGCATGTTTGCTATTCAAACCTAGATGGCGTTACTGACGCTAGAGATTAAGAATTTCTATGGAGATGTTCCTCTAGCCGCTCTAATTTTGCTATATTATGCTAGATGGCGCTACTAAGACTTTTATCACAATTAAAAATGAGATTTCTTCCCCTCTATTTGTATTAATTTGATTGATAAAACTAATAAATATTTATTTAACATTGCATTCTAGGTATATGACTCAGAACACCACGTCAGTTAATATTATCACAACTTTTTATTTGAAATTCTTTTAGCTTTTTTGATTCGTGGGAATCAACCACCAACGGAAAGCGATTTTAGTAATCAGTATCATTACTTTTTGAAATAACACAGACACAGTAAGTAACTTAAATGAGAATGACGTGTTAATATTAAGTATTCGTTAGTACCGTTTCACGCCAATAGATGTCGCTAAGTGTTTCAACATTACGTAAATAAATTCTTCTTGAACACTTTAAATTATTTAGATAGGTTGACCGAAGCGATTGCGATGAAACAAAGACTAATAAACTCTGAGTTATAAACAATATTTGAGTATGAAAGATAACCATATTAGTTTCGTTCTTTTGACGTGATACTTGATCTATTCAACATAGAAACTGAAAAACCGAGCTACAGACAAAAATTTTGATAAGGGTTAAAATGTCATCTGTTGATTATCCCTTACCACCCCAAGCAATTATTTTCGAAATATTTTAAATGTACAGAAAAAGTTCCTTTACAGATTTATTATATGTATAGAAGATATAGATATAGATATAGATATAGAAGATATAGATATAGAAGAAGATATAGATTAAGTTTAGTGAAATAATTGTAGGAGTGTAGTACGGGGGTGCGACCGAGACGGCGGCGGAGGCTTCGTTGTGTTTGTGAACCCCGCACGTCGCTTGCTGTCCCAGTCTGTCGTTTGCTCACTTCATGAAATGCTCGAGAATTTCATGAAATGGTCGCATTTCATGAAATTTTCGTCTTCTTCTGGTTCTTATGTTACAGAAGAAGACGGTCGACGTCAGGTTGATGGAGCGCCACTGCGTGGGGCTCCTATTTCTGTCTGCAGGGTTTAAAGGAACCTAACCAAACCGAACCTCGGGGTGCCCTTGACGTCGATCGTCTTCTCGAGAAAAAACTCTCGAGCATTTCCTGAAGTGAGCAAATCTACGATATGGCAATGATACATAGTATTAATTGAATTTTCCCCACTTTTTCTTTAATATCTGTTATATATTAGTTATAACATTGTAAATGACTTCTTATAAAACCAATATATTGTTTTATTTAATTCTAGGGTAGATTCATAACTATTTAACCAGATTAGTTTAGTCAAATAAACATATTACTAGATTGCGGCCGTAAGATAGTAATGAATCGCTTTCGTATAACTATGTTACGGCATATGTTTATATCCCTAGGGATATAGGTATATTACGGTTTTATCTATCATACTGCGACATATACACGCCAAGGACCTTCAGCATTTGGGCGCACTAAATTTGTGGGCGAGTGCGGGGTGATGTAGCCGTGCAGTCTTTATTCAGTCGCATTTTTTTTACTCTACATTTGTATTCCTAACTATAGTCAAACTATAGTCATTTATTAATATGTAGGTTAGTGCACAATTGATTTATTAAATTGGAATGCAATTTTGTAGAAAGTGAGAGAAGTAGAGAAGTGAATAGGTTTCGAGAGTGAAATGAAATGTATGATGTAGCATGCGCACCAAAGCCGAAATAGCAGGGGTGGCCTTTTGCTACTAGGGAACACAACGATTACGATTAAAGCACGATGTTCAAAAACTCCACAGAATGTCAATAGCAAATACAGTGCATACACGTACCTTGGACTGCTACGACACACGCTGAGCCTTCCACCTCCGATGGTTCCAAGGGCAGGAATACAGGAACTCCGGGACGAGAGTATGAGATTCACGCGCGTAGAAGAGAGAAAACGATGGTTTGTCCAGTATTGGGACAAGAGAACGTTGAGCGCGAAAAGAGATGTTCACACACACACGGGCTTTTCGGAAGTGTCTTTCGCTCCAACTTTTTACGAGTCACGGTATGCACCACAGACTATATTAGGTCTGCGTTTTGCTGTCGCAAACTGATGGAGCGTTGAACATCGGTTATTAGAATAAATTACGTTTGGTTTTTACGGTGACGGAACATCCCGCCCACCAAAATGGCTATGGCATTTTCTGGTTAAAGAGCGATAACATGACAACATAGACTAATAATAACGATAAATTAACTTAAACTAAAATTGAACGAGAAGTTAAAATTACGTTGAGAATTGAGTTAAACGATTTAAGCTATGGGCAATGGACATAGCTTAACCAACGGTCGTTGTATTATATGATTAGTTGCGGTTTTAACGACTGCGATCCGAACTACCCCATCAGGTCCAGGTAGGAGATCTACCACACGAGCAAGAGGCCAATGTAATGGCGCACGATTGTCGTCCTTGATTATCACCATCGAACCTACTTGTAGTGGTTTGGAATCTTTGGTCCATTTGGCACGTTGCGTTAAAGAGTTCAGATATTCGGTTTTCCATCTGGACCAAAAGTTCTGATGAAACGATTGTAACAGCTGCCACCGGTGAAGCCGATTAGTATTGACTTGTGATAGATCTTCGTCGGGGACAGCAGTTAAAGGTTCTAATGTGAGGAAATGACCTGGGGTCAAAGCTGTTAGATCGTTAGGATCTGAGCTAATAGGGTACAACGGTCGAGAATTCATAACGGCTTCGATTTGAGTGAAAAGAGTTGCGAGTTCTTCAAAAGTAAGGACTTGATCACCAATGATACGGAACAGATGAGATTTAGCCGCCTTAATTTGAATTTCCCACACTCCGCCGAAGTGTGGAGCCGAAGGAGGGTTGAATTTAAAAGTTATTTTCTCTGCACTAGATGCATGTTCCATTAGAGTCGCTAATTGATTGCTAGCACCCACAAAATTAGTCCCACAATCCGCGTGTATTTCATTACAGCGGCCTCGTCGCGCCACAAAACGTCGTAATGCTGCGATAAAACCGTCTAAACTTAAAGTGGAAACCACTTCAAGGTGCACTGCTTTGGTAGCAAGACAGACAAACAAGCATAGGTATGCCTTGTCTATCTTGGCGCCACGGTGTGGACCCAGCTTTATACGAAACGGGCCACCGTAATCGACGCCCACGATGGAGAACGGTTTGACTTCATTTACGCGATACGCGGGCAGATCGCTCATGAACGGTTGAAGCGGTTGCGGATTAGTACGGTAGCACTGAATGCATTTAGAGAGGCATTGACGTACAACACGCTTAGCAGAGAGAATCCAAAATTGTTGTAATAGTAAAAAATGTGTCGTATTTATACCTGGATGTAGATAATTACGATGTATAAAATCTATAATTAAGAACGATAATGGATGGTCCGACGGTAAAAAGGCTGGATGCTTTTGCTCGTATTCTAAGCCTGCTCGTGATATTCTACCGCCCACCCTGAGTATTCCTCGACTGTCGATAAATGGATTTAGTTTACGAAAAGGTTTAGGTATAGGTTTCTTAGAGTTCAAGTTTAAGATGACTTCGGAAAATGTTGTCTGTTGTACGTGTTTGACTAAATGCATTACCGATTTATGTCGCTCAACGTTATTTAAGAATTCGCAACGATTTGCTGAAGCCGGATAACGGCAATTTGTAATGAAGCGACGAACAAACGTAAGTATGTTTACTATCTTTTGTAAAGATGAGAACCGGTTTATTAAAGATTCTATAATTGATTCGGTCTGAGACTCATTATTTGCGCAAGTAGTTAAGGTCACCATTTTCCGAGCCTCGACTTGCACGAGTGACTCATCATCGCTAGTCAACTGTGCTAGACTACTAGTGGAATTGGTCGGCCACTTAGTTTTATCATTCGATAGCCACCAGGGGCCCGCCCACCATAATGAGTTAACCAGAATTTCACTCGGAAATTGACCGCGCGAGCAGATATCTGCGGGATTATCGCCGGAGGACACATGATGCCAGCATTCCATGGGTGTTAGATCCTGGATATGACTGACGCGATTAGCGACAAACGTAGCCCAGCGCGAGGAGGGCGAACGTAACCATGATAGAACGATGGTTGAGTCAGACCAGAGAAAAACGTTATCGATTTTAATTTGAGAAGAATAGATGTCACACACGAATTTATATAGGTCGGAAAGGAGAACTGCAGCGCACAATTCAAGTCGTGGCAGTGAGATGCGTTTTAACGGAACCACGCGAGCTTTAGAGCATACAAGGGAAACGTTTACTTGATCAGCCTGGACTACTCGCAGATACACTACTGCTCCGTATGCGATCTCAGAGCTGTCACAGAAGCCGTGGATTTCGTATGACTTAGCATCTGTGCAGGTCAATCTACGTGGAATTTTGAATTGAGCTAGCTTCGGTAGTTGGTCACGGTAAGTGTTCCACGTTCGAATGACATCATCAGGTGGAGTTTGATCCCAGCCTATGCCAAGAACCCATAGTTTTTGTATCAGACATTTCGCTTGGATGGTGATTGGTGAAAGAAAACCTAATGGATCGAAGATCCGAGCTGTTTCGCTTAAAATCGAGCGTTTCGTACAAGGCCGGTCAGAAGATTTGATTGCGAAATTAAAAGTATCTGAGGATGGATCCCACTGAAGACCTAACACTTTCAGGGTTGACGTTTCCGTGGTGTCGAAAGACACTGCACCAGCCAAGCAATCTTCACTAGGAAGATCCGATAGAAGTTGAGGATTATTACTAACCCACTTTCGTAAATGAAATTGACCACGTTTGAATAAAGCGATAATTTGCGATTTGGCCTCCTGAGCAGTTTCTAATGTTGAAAATCCAGTAGCCACGTCATCAATATATACTTGAGTTAGAATAACTTGTTTTGCCAGGGGATAAGAGTGTCCTTCGTCTTCTGCGAGCTGTCTCACAGTTCGACACGCGAGATATGGAGATGACGCTAAACCATACGTGACCGTATTTAAGCGGTATTCTTGTAGGGGCTCGCTAGGCGAGGTCCGCCAGAAAATGCGTTGATAGTCGCGTTGGTCTGAAGACAAAACAATTTGGCGATACATTTGACGGGCATCTGCCATAAAAACGATGTTAGGTTCCCTGAATCGTAAAAGTAGTTCCAAAATATTTGGTTGTAATTTTGGACCGATAAGTTGTGTATCATTCAAGGAACGCGAATGAAGATCTTTAGCTGATGCGTCAAATACGACGCGTAGACGTGTGCTAACGGAATGAGGACGTAAGACGCAATGATGGGGAATGTAGTATTTTCCCTGACCTACGGCCTGGGACGGTACAAGTGACATATGACCGGATTCGAGATAATCTGACATAAATTCAGAATACTGACTACGTAAGTCAGGATCGCGAGATAATCTACGCTCGATAGCGTAAAATCGGCGTAAAGCTACTTCACGAGTGCCTTCAAAAGTAGGTTCCGTATCGTTTTTGAAAGGAATTCTAACAATATAACGCCCTGTTTGATCACGTGAGTGAGTGAGAGTAAAGATTTGTTCACAGAGCGACTCATCTGGACTCAATGAGGACGAATTCGGTAACGAATCAATCTCCCAAAAACGTTGAACTATTGAATTTAGATCGTTATCGCTACTAGGTATAGCAGATCGTTGAAGTAAAGAAGTAGATGACAAAGACGTTTTACCTAGAAGAAGCCACCCATAAATTGAATTAAACGCGGTAGGTTGATTGTGACCTCCTTTAATGCGTTGGTTAAGAACAGATTCAACGAAGACATCTGCAGCTAATAGTAGGTCGATGGGTCCAGGAATGTCGAATCCTGGATCGGCTAGCGGCAATGATTTGATATGTGACCACCCCGATGTGTTTAACTGAGCGATAGGTTGGTCGCCACATATTTTCTTGATCACGTGCATGTTTAATTTGTAATGAATACGCGTACTCGTGCCGACTGAACAAGTGACATCACCAGCAATAGGTGCCACAGCTTCCCCGAGTCCACTGACCTTGGTATCAGCTTTAGCTGGAGTGAGCCCTAAGCGCTTAACAGCAGATTCGGTAATAAAATTGCTCTGACTCCCGGTGTCGAACAATGCACGAAAAGATTGCATATTGCCTGAAGCATCCCTAACCTGAACGATAGCAGTAGCCAGCAACACAGTAGTATTTGACTGAGACCTTGAGACCAAAGATGAGACTGTTGGACTCGGTTCCTGCGGCTGAGGTTTCTCGCGGTGAAGTAACGTGTGGTGTTTGCGTTTACATGCACGGCATGTAAATATCGATTTGCAATCTTTAAGTTGGTGGGACGACTTTAAACAATTATAACACCATCTTTTCTCGTTAGCTACGTTCATACGTTCGTCAACTGATTTTTGAAGAAACGTGGGACAAGACATTATTGAATGTGATTCATTACAATAAGCACATTTACTTGGCTGTGTAATTTGTTTAGCATCACCAGAAGCAACAAGTGCTGTAGAAGCAGGGGGGCGTCGAGATTGAGGCGACACAACCGCGGGCGTTGTCTGGTTTGATTTAAGTTTAGAAGTAGCGGTAAAGTGTGTACTACGTATAAGAGCTTCTGACTTGGCACGCAAAAATGATTTTATTTGATCAAACGATGGTATTTCTACATCGGAATATTTCTCTTCAAGACCTTGGCGGACATCTGAGTCTAGTTTAGATAACATATGGTAAACCAAAACAAAGTCCCAATGTTGGACCGGGAAATCGAGTGTCTTTAAAATACATAAATTCTCTTCTAAAAGATCTAGTGAAGTTTGGAATTTATTCGCATCATTATGTTTGAAATCTATGTTTAAAACCTCACGCCAACAAGTAAAGGATAAGTTGCGTTTAGACTTGTAGCGATTAACTAATGTTTGATATGCATCGTGATAATGGTCTTGGGTCTTAGGAAACGTTTTCACTACATTTAATGCTTCACCACTAAGAGAAGAAACCAAATAGTGAAACTTTTCAGTGTCCGTAAGTGTAGGAGAATTATGTACTAAAGCGTTAAAAGTGTCATAGTACTCGGGCCATTGTTTGATGTTACCTGAGAAACTAGGAAGTACTATTTTTGGTAATCGAATATTAGAAGACGAATTTACATTTTGCGATTGAGATGATGATGGAAGGGATTTTGTTAAACTGCGATGAATTGATCCAACTTGATAGTACAAATCATCAAAACGTTCTTGCATCTCGTTATCATCATCTTCCGGGTCGTCTAAAATATCCAAAATGATTAAATGTGCTTGTTCGAAATTGTTTGCAATGTCCTTTATGTCTTGATAATACGATAAAAACAAGTTGTGCTTAGATGAGTCACTCAATGCTAACGTGCCAATGTCCAAAGCTTTAGCTAGCCGGTTGTAAGACATAGTACGCTTTCGACGTAATGATGGCAAATCCTGTGCGGTATATTCCATAACATCGATAGACTTCGATTTAGATTTCTTTAACTTCCTAGTAGAACGTTTGCTAAGCAGCGACATTATGTGAAACGTAAAATAAAAAACTGCTTTATCACGTAAACAACAAAGATAAAGACTCACTGGAATGAATAGGTACAGCTAACCGCACAAGTTTTGTTTGAATGTGCTATGACGCACCATACATATACGATCCGAAACTTATGTGGAGCGGTGTACACGGTCGGCCATTACCAAGAAATCGACGCCGATTACGAATGCTCGACCGTTGCGTATAATGTTAAGTTACCCACAATATAAAAAAGTGAAAAAACTAACTTTATCAGAATTTTGTAATTGAAATAGTATAGAATGAAATAGAAATGTATACGGATAGGTTACTTTAATACGAGTGGTAAGTAATTATCGTAAGCCGATGGAATTAAGCACCGATAGAAAAGTGATTGCCTAATTAGATCCTACAATAATTACGATGAAAGTGTGTGACAATAGATAATTCCTGTTCGATGGGGGTACCTCTTGGAACGATTGTGATTTTACGTAGGTATAAACGGTTATTTCGATAAGAAATGTTAAGATATAGCTCGGAATGCAGCCGGTAAACGTTTTGTTGTAATAGATTTGTTCTGTAGACCAAGTTATATGACGTCTCTAACCAGAAAATACCATGAACGTAATAAGATTAGATGGAAGGTCCCTGGTTTCGGCACCAAAACATGTAGCATGCGCACCAAAGCCGAAATAGCAGGGGTGGCCTTTTGCTACTAGGGAACACAACGATTACGATTAAAGCACGATGTTCAAAAACTCCACAGAATGTCAATAGCAAATACAGTGCATACACGTACCTTGGACTGCTACGACACACGCTGAGCCTTCCACCTCCGATGGTTCCAAGGGCAGGAATACAGGAACTCCGGGACGAGAGTATGAGATTCACGCGCGTAGAAGAGAGAAAACGATGGTTTGTCCAGTATTGGGACAAGAGAACGTTGAGCGCGAAAAGAGATGTTCACACACACACGGGCTTTTCGGAAGTGTCTTTCGCTCCAACTTTTTACGAGTCACGGTATGCACCACAGACTATATTAGGTCTGCGTTTTGCTGTCGCAAACTGATGGAGCGTTGAACATCGGTTATTAGAATAAATTACGTTTGGTTTTTACGGTGACGGAACATATGACGACGTTCATCGTTTATTGTTTCACATTGTAAAATGGCAAACTATTGCCTTTGGTGAGTAAATATTATAATGATAGATACCTTTAATTAAGACCTTACAATTATTCTCGACTAAATAATCTGAAATTGCAAAGCACAAGATTTGTTTTTTATTTCAATTCACGAGCACATTTAGAACAACGTTTCGGAATAGGTCTCTCTTTTTGATGGAGCTAAACGTTAACAAAGTACTGCCAGGGGTCCGTGTTGTTCGAAAGAGATACCGTGGCCCCTGGCACACTGGCTACTGAGGGAACACGGGTGGGTTTTAGTCAGTAAAAGTCTGACACGCCCTCCTGCTCCACCCAAAGCGGGAGAAGTTATTTGATGATTACCCGCCCAAAACAAAAAAAAAAACTTTAACAAAGGAATGTTTTGTTTTCAGCTTACGCAACGTTTAGTGGGTTTAACATCACCGGTGGAGCTCATACTCGTAGATGCTAGGCTCACAGAACCTTTCAAGGTTCCGCACCATTGCGGGCTTTCATGTTATTCAGCTTCGCATCTGCTGGACAGGTAATGCCAGAAATTTATTTTCCATTATGTCCAGACGGCAATTTCAAAGCGCATCGTAAAACATAGCGGAGTCTAGACTGCCTTAGGCCATTTCGGGTGCAAAGCTTGGAGGTATGAACATAAAAGTTGATTGCAAAGTTTCGGTAGATACTTTTGTATGCAAATGTTTGTAACTGTACCTTATTGAAAATAGCTGTAATTCGGATTACAAAAAAACAGTCTGGGGACTTCCGACAGAAGTGAAAACTAAGTAACTTGTACATACTCGTACATACACAGTATACATATATCTCATGGAAAGCGTTCGGTAACGATAACGCGAGTTCCATGATTTTTATTCATCCAAAAAGTGCTCAACGCGCCTAAAAAAGTTTTCACTTCGAAAAGTACACATACTTATGCACTGTGATATTTTAGTTGTCTTACAACGGCAACCCACATCATGACTGTATCCAATGACAACTAACCATTAATAAAAATAAAAAATTGAACATACGCATAATTAAAAAAAAACAAATATCGTTCACTAAGACGCATGACGTAGTTTGAAACACCCTGTTTTGGAATTAATGATGGAATGTAATGGTAGGTAGGTAGATATATTCTACGTTTGATACGTAAACATTATTATAAGGGAGGGTGTTTCATAATTCTAAAGCATTATTTATTTTTCTTTGAACCTATTTATCTTAATTAATTTTAACAATGTTTTAATCGCGCCTAAAGGTATTTTATTATGACGGATACTTTGAGTGGACCACCTTTGTAAGACGACTAAAATGTTACGGTGTATACACAATATACATTTAGCTCATGGAAAGCGTTCGGTGACGATGACGCGAGCTCCATGATTTTTGTTTACTCAAAAAGTGTTCAACGCGCCTTAAGAAGTTTTCACTTCAAAATACATTAGCAATTAAATGAGTTGATATTTATTATATTAGTTTTTTGTCTGTGGCAGAGCCAAAATCTTTGAATATAGGTCAAAGATTTATATAATATTTTTTTCAACACACTTGCTCATAAAATGGCTCTAATTTCACCGCAATTAGGCACATAATGACACCTAATATCAAACTGTGACTTTTTCATTACTATTATTCACTAGTGAGTTATGGCTTCTTTTTTTATTGGTTGAGTTGCTTTGTTCTTAAAAGTTTCGATACAAAAAAGGTCGTGCTGAATAGTACAAATAAATTAATAAACCTATTGCTTGCTCATTTCATGCAACTTCGTAATTAAATAGATAATTTCAACTTGTACGTTTATAATAAATAAAACTTTCACTTAAATATTAAAAAAAGTTTTCTTTATTACAGAAAAAATCAAAAGTTTTTTTTTTCTGGAAAACTTTAAATTCCCCATTTTGTACGTGGCTAAAGCCCTATCCGCGAAAAGAAAAAAAAAAGAAACGTCATTCTTTTAGGCCACGTTCCGAGTTACAATAATATCGATTTGACCGCGTTCACACACGACGTCCCGCGAATCGTCATAGATGACGTCATGACATGCGCCATCTTGTCAAAAATTACAGTTGTGCTGTATTTGAAATAGTGCTACTATCTAAGAAGAAAAATGTGTGGTGTATACAAGTTTAATATGTTGACTATTATGTTTTAACGTTGAGTGAACACTTTTATCGCGATCATGAGCGTTCCGTATTGATGACAAAAATGACGGTTCTTAGCTGTCAGAATAGTGATATCTAACTCGGAACGCAAAATATCGATGTGAGCGCTCACAGCGTTATTTTTTCTAATTCGGAATGCGGCCTTAGTATAAGGTGTTAGATGCGCGCGCATTGTAAAACTGATTACTTTTTCCCGCCATTGGCAAAAAAAAAAATCTCAACTCGTTTTCACTGTTGAAATTATAGTTATTTATTCATTAAAATGACTACAAGTACTAGTTATGAAGAAAATTATTTATGTTGTAACACCGCCCGATATAAGATGTGAAGCCATTAACGTTATGGAAAGTTTACTACCTAAAAACTCCAAGGACAAAATGATTTTTTAGTATTATTTTCTTCACAAGTGTGTTGAAAAACGTCGTATGATACACGTGTCTATTGATGATTACCGTCCTCGGCTCTCTTAAGACCCTCGCCTGACGGCTCGGGTCTCAATGGCGCCTCAGCGGTAATCACCAACGTTACACACTTGTACCATACTGTACTATTAGAGGCGACTCGCACGAAGTTAATTTATTTGAGGGGGAATCGACGACCATTCCAGAAATACATAGGTGTATGGCAATTGGCACGTTTTGGATTTAATGTAATAAAGTTAGTGTTCTTTTTCCATAACGTTTCGTTGATTCTTTCAAAACGAGCCAATTGCTTCATAGGTACGAATTTGTGGAACTGTGTTTTTAATGACATATCGCCCGATTCGGGCAAGTAAAATCGTACGAGTCGACCGATAAGACCAAAATCGTTAGCGTTCTCTACGGGTACGTCCAAGGTACGTCCTAACTAGGTAACAACGAACACCACACGGACTCCTGACGGGGTAACACAAATGAAATACGCATCATTTACCACTCAAGATTATTGACTTGGCCTATCCGTATTCCAATTACCTATGTTGGCGTCTGTTACCAGTCGGATAATGCTGAATACCAGAATTCTACACTGAGCGATTGCCTATGTGATCTCCGTAACCCATTTACTGGAATACACGATACCCCTTTTTAAATCTGGCTTCACACTTTCGTACTTCTGACGACCAGTAACGACTGTCAAAGATCTATGAATGTCAGTCGGGACCAACAGCTTAAAGTGCCTTCCAAGGCACGGAAGCGTTCCTTTCTGTAATGGATGGTCACCCATCCACGGCCTGTCCTCTACAAGCGTAGTTTAACCCGTGCAGCTGTTGTGTTTTAACTTAGCCACCCATGACCCTTCTGCACTTAAGATATTAACATCACAATAGGTATTATTCCAAAATATACAAACGGTAGGTACATTTATTAAGAACATTTCGATATTGAACATTCTACTACCTAGGTAGATACCTACTATTCTTACAGCACCCCAAAGTCACATTGTCGATAGCATTCATGAAGTTTAGAATAACGAATAGTTAATACCTACATGTACCTATGTTTTTTTTTTCTTATTCAATGCAAATGTGTCTTTGCATCGAATAAAAGTAAAAATAACCGGTTCAATCGTACAGTGGAGGCGGAATAAAAATAAAATATCACACTTTCCAAAAATAACATATTGTCCACAAAATTATAATCTGACTAGCTTCTGCCCGCGACTTCCTCTGGGTAGACTTCAGAATTCTCGATATATACAGGTTATAAACTATCTGTGTGCCAAATTTCATCCGAATCCGTGCAGTAGTTTTTGCGTGAAAGAGTAACAAACATCCATCAATACATCTGGATAGATGATTGTAAGGATTTACAAACTTTCATATTTATAATATTAATCTATATACTATTAATAAAGAGGAAAGATTTGATTGTTTGTTTGTTTGCATTGAATAGGCTCCGAAACTACTGAACCGATTTGAAAAATTATTTCACTGTTGGGATAGTGTATATCCCCGGGTGACATAAGCTATATTTTATCCCCGTATTCCCACGGGAACGGGAACTACGCGGGTGAAACCGCGGAGCGCTACTAGTAGGATAATAAATACCTGCGGGGTGTAACAGAAACCCTAGCACTAAAGATAACAGTTGGATAGAATCACTATAGGTACATAGTTTCAGCTCAAAATAAAATACTCTAAGAATTGATACCAAATTTTCGGTTTCATAATGATGTTTCATAAATAAAATCATAACAAACGTGTCACCGCACTACGTAGGTCAATAACTTTCCACGTTACTAGCCAATATCACGATAAATCTCTTCCGAGTGATGTGTTTATTTCAATTTTAAAAATTTCGGTTTCTAGTATCAATGTATTAAAAATTCTCATAACTTCCGAACATGTAGAGATAGGATTAAAAAACCCTTCCAATAACGTTTGATATTATCCAAAGAAGCCGTGCCCTTGGTATGTAAATAGGTACCCTTTCCGTTACACGTTGTATAGTAGACCAAGGGCCGATTTCTCAATCCTTTAGTAGGATTAGTAGGAAGGTAATTTTTTTGTTGTAATTGATAATTAATTATGCAGATATAGGCCTGCTAATAATGCTGAAACCGCATATATTGAGCCCTTTAGAAGTTTAGATGGTCCTAGTTCTTCATCGCTCCGTCCCAGACTCCCAGATAACGGCTTTCTACATTCTTAGCTGTAATAAATTGATGGTGTTTAGCAAGCGCCGCGCGCCTTGGAGATTGTGGCTTGCAACGATAATGTGTGCACATTATAGTGCTTTACTATTGACGGTGCCCTAGTAGCTCGGACACGACGCCACTCACGGATATGACAGATTATTGTAGTTAATTTTATTTAAGTCAAAAGTACCTAGTTGATAAAAAATACAACCAAGTTGAGAGAAAACCTCGTCCTTTTTTGAAGTCGGTTAAAAAGACTGCTTATCTGGGCCCTATTAAAAGGTTTTACTGACAATGCGACATAATTAACTATCGCAGAAAACTGTGATTGCTAGTTTTTGAGTGGCAAAAATAAAACAAGTCCCTAATTTTGCTCAACAGTGTAGGTACAGATTCAACAACTAAATACATGATTATTCATTATCAGTATTGTCTAGTAATAAGATGAGCTGAATTATGTATTTCATGCGCATAGATACAATATAAATTAAATGTTCACGAAAATCAAAACAATTGTCACTTGGGTTCTACCGTGGACGGTTGTAGTGGGGTACAAACGGGAAAGTAAATTAAATAGGAAAATTATATTATTATGTAAAATGGCAAAAGTTAAGCAGGAATCGTTTATTTTGTCGAAAGTACGAGAAGTAGAGAAGTGGATAGGTTTCGAGACAGATATAAAATGGATGATAACGTTCATCGTGCTTGGGTACCACGTGTTAGCCATCTACTGGTGTTGTCATTACACCCTACCTGTGAAATGGCAGACTATTGCTTTTGGTGAGTTTATTATTTATTAATTTTGCAAAAAATCTTTTAAAAATCAAGATTTTAAAAGACAACCCATAATAATGACGCTCGATGTAACAAGCAACTCTGTCTATAATTAATTCCGTATACAAAATGTTGTGTCTGTCCTGATGATCGCTGAAGAATTTTATGTCTATAACTGTTGAACGCTAAGGAGTTCCTTCGTCTGCAACCAATACTGAGTATGGAATAAAGTCTGATAATTATCATAAAACTGCATTGTCTTAGAAACAATATCAACAGACTCGTTACCCGTTGTCCCGGTGGGTCGACCCAATACCGGTCCCATGGCATTAGGGATGGATTCTGGACTTCTGAATATATCGATAAAAAATAATTACAACCATGGAACCTACATATGATTAAACATTCCTATCCTTAATAACAGCATATATTACATATTTTTCCTTTATTAATCATGTCAAAATTAGTAGGATCTCATGTTATATTTTTACTTTGTAGTATAAGAGGAAGTGTTGCAAGATTTGACCAATACATACCGACTTACAAGAAAAGCTTGTAGGTAAGGCGTTATTTTTCAGATCGTAGTTGATAGCTGTTTTGTTTTTTCAGCGTGTGCGATGTTTATATTTAGTGGCTTTGGAGTAACCGCCGGAGCGCATAGATACTGGACACATAGAACATTCAAAGCTACCACGCCATTGCGGGTTCTCATGATACTCGGCTACGCAGCTGCTGGGCAGGTAATACCAGATTCAAACTCAAATAATTTTATTACAATTACAGTCACTTCTATATTGACAAGGGTTTGTCAGTCAGAAAAATGAAGCTGGTTGTATTTAGATCAGGTCAGATTATTTTGGTTTTTGATCTTGGAAAGGATACGTTCTAAAGCTTTTGAGGCGTCGTATTCTAGGTTTAATTTCTTTTCCTATTAGAACACGCTGTATCAATGGGTGCGCAACCATCGCATCCACCACAAGTACAGTGACACGGACTCTGACCCTCACAACCGTGAGCGAGGACTGTTCTTCTCACACATCGGTTGGCTTCTGATGAAGAAGAACCAGAAGGTGATCAGCAAATACGAGGAAACTGATATGACCGACATTGAGAACGATCCGCTCATCACTTGGCATACAAAGTGAGTTATTATCAACGCGGTAGTATATTGCTTATCTATACATGTTTATCATGATGACGGATGGGTTTTTAGACCCTATCTAGTGTCTTGTAATCAAAATCAATCAACTCAGCCTATCGCAGTCCACTGCTGGACATAGGCCTCTCCCAGGCTGCGCCACAATACGCTGTCCTCAGCCTCTCGCATCCAGTCTGTCCCAGCCAACTTTTTAAGGTCGTCGGACCATCTAGCTGGGGGGCATCCCACACTACGTTTGCCGATACGCGGTTTCCACTCCAGAACTCGTCTGCTCCACCGTTTAACATTCTTCATGCCACCTTCAGAAGGTCTTTGGTCCATCTAGCTGGGGGCATCCAACGCCGTAACGCCGTCTCCACTCCAGGACTCGTCTGCTCCACCGGCCATCGGTCCTTCGATAAACATGGCCTGCCCATTGCCACTTCAGATCACTATCCACTTCCGATCAAAATGTTGGGACATAAAATACTGAATGAAAGAAAATTGCTTGCAGCTGAGATGAGAATGTTAAGAGGGATGTTACGCAAGTAGGTAGATATAATTGGAAAGTTTAATTATGTAGGTAATTTTAATTGTTCATCATTCAAGTTTTCACTTGTTAATCTCTAATGAAATGTTCAATTTAGACTTTATTCTATAATCAGCCCATAATAACAAAACTATATTTTTATGTTCTTATTGCTGGGAGAGAAGTGTCCTCTCCTCTCTCAGCGGTGTCCTCTGTGAGAGCGCGTGGGCCATAACCCACCACGCCAGCCCAGTGCGAGTTGGTAGATGTCACATGTCTTAGAATTTTTGGTTCTATATTATGTCGGGTTCCTAACGATGTTTTCCTTCACCGTTTTGGGAGCAGTGGTGATGAAATCATTTACACAATGTAAAGCACCTGTTTGGGTTCGAACCTGCGACCTACAACTCGTAAGTCGCGGCTGTTTCCACTGGGCTACCACTGCTCTTTATTGACATGCGTTTGTCTGACGTCACGTCTAACCTAAGCGTCTAACGGTTTCTTTTTTGAGGGTAGGAAATTATGAAATAACTTCTCCCGCTCTGGGTGGAGCGGAGGGCGTTTCAGACTTTTACTGACTAAAACCTACCCGTGTTCCTTCAGTTGCCTGTAGGTATGCCAGGGGCCACGGTAACTTTTTCGCACAACCCGCACCCCTGGCAGGCATCGGGCCCTTGCGGACCCCACAAGCGTCTAACGATTTGTTTTGTAAAAATTACAATAATTTATCTACGTTGTTATTTTCCAGAAACGTTGACATAATAAATCCACTAGCAAGCATAATTATTCCCACTTTGGTAGGTATTCTACTGTGGGGGGAGGACTGGCGTGTGGCTGTGGCTTGGCAATGTGGCATACGGTTCCTGTCCGTGTACCACAGCGAGCTGTCGGTCAACAGCCTCGCACACACCTTCGGATATAGGCCTTATAACAGGTATGTTGCTCAAGATACTTGTTCTTGAAACTCTGCCGAGGAAAAAAAAGTCCAATTTGGAAATAAAATTAGGTAGAAATTAGTAAAAATAGTTACCAGCTATCTACTTAATATAATGTTAAATTAATTAATTAATTGACAGACAAGGCACAGGCTAAGGACGCTGGGTGTAGCATGGATGCTTTTAGCATGAAAGCACAATGGTGCCTTTTGAAACAAAGGAAGGATTTTTGAAAGTTCATCCCCTATGCGTTTAATAGAGGATAAAAGTTAAATATATACTTAAATCCCACACAGATTGTTTTTAATAAATAGTTATGATCAAGAAACTCCCTTCCTGCCAGGGCTGCGGGTTGTTCGAAAGAGATACCGTGGCCCTTGGCACACAGGTTACTGAGGGAACACGGGTGGGTTTTAGTAAGTAAAATTCTGACACGCCCTCCTGCTCCACCCAGAGCGGGAGAAGTTATTTGATGATTTCCCAAATTCAAAAAAATAAAAACAACTCTTCAGGCCTGTGTCCCAGCCGTGCGAACATTATTAAAGCTGATTATGATTAATTATAATGATGCTCATATCCTTCATGGGTCATTTCTTTTTGTCGTCTTCGATATACTGCAATGTTGCCGCGATTGTGCTAAGATATAGCAGGCACGGGATTTCACCTAACTCCCCGTAGATTGTACGTAAAAAAACTGTTTAAAATTATTTTGTTATTGGGTTTTTCAATTAGAAATTTTCTGATTGCCGTTCCATTGGATTATGAGAGAAGAGCAAGTGCACTTGTGTCTGCGTACACACTTATGCACTATCTCCCGCGCCGAGGACTATAGTCTCCGTTGAGATTGGCCGCCTTAGCCGAAATACGGTCTGGAAAAATTATCCATTTATTATTATATTTGAATTAAAGGCTTCTTCAGACAGGCGCGCCGCGAGTCTTGTAGAGCAAATTCCATAGTTTTCTTAGAATTTTTTCTAAGAGAGTCGCATCGCACAGTGCGTCGCGCCTATTTGCGGGAAGCCTTTAGTTACAAAGTACGTTCTTACTAGTTTTGTTTTTGCACTTTCAGGAACATAAGACCGGTGGAGAGTTTCATCGTCGCGGCAGTTACCGGTGGTGAAGGATGGCACAACTACCACCATACGTTCCCTTTCGATTACAAGTCAGCTGAGAGTTGTCACACCTTCGATCTTACGACATATCTCATACATTTGAGTGAGAAGTTAGGCTGGGTGTATGACAAGAGAGAAGCGTCGAAAGATATGATCAAGAAATACATTGCACAGCAACTTGAGTCTAATAGTAAAACAGAAAAGGATGACAATAGAATGTACTTTGAATGTCGTTCCTGATTTGTTAATTATGTAGGTTTAATTATTGAATGACTATATTTTGGACGGGTGGTAGGTACTTAATATTAACGTTGCGGGTTAATAGTGGAACACACTAACAGTTGCAATGTGCTTCCTTCATGTTGACAATTCATCAACAAGAATTGCGTTATTTAAGTTGTCGTGTAGTATGCGTGTAGTATTAGGAATTTGCTTCCAAATCCTTCGTATTGTGAACTAAAAGTCAAAGCATTTATTTCAAATAGGTTTCAGATACCTATACAGAGTTCGTGTGGTGTCGGACGTAAAAGAATAGCACTTTCCCATTTCTTCCCGTGGGTGTCGTAGAAGGCGACTAAGGGACTTACTAGAGAATGGGCAGCAGCGTTCTCTATGCATTTTACCACCATACTGCGATCATACTACCGGAAGACGTAGAGCGGGAAGGCCTCCCACAAGGTGGACCGCTGACCTTATGAAGGCCGCGGGTATCCGCTGGATGTGGGAAGCACAAGACCGGTCGAAGTGGAGGAGCCTGGGGGAGCCTGTCCAGCAGTGGACATCTTTCGGCTAAAATGATGATGATGATGATGACTGCGATCGCCAACCCGCGTCCCAAGCGTGGCGATTATTGCAAAACCCCCCCTTTTGCGGGAGGCCTATGTCCAGCAGTGGACGTCTTTCGGCTGAAATGATGATGATACAGGGTAAACTTTAAACCAGTGCGCAAACTGTAACCATGAATTCAGCATATCATTCTAGACCCCCTAGCGCAGAAATTTTTCGCCGGATACACAGAAAAAAATCAGCTGTTCCATACATTTTGACCGCGTAGGTATTGCACTTTTCTATGAAACAGCTGATTTTTTTTAGTACAACTGGCGAAAAATTTCTGCGCTAGGGGTGCTAGAATGATATGCTGAATTCATGGTTACAATTTGCGCACTGGATAAAAACTTACCCTGTATACAACAAACAATCTGCTGTTTCATAGAAAATTGCAACGCGTCAAAAATGTATGGAACAGCTTTTTTTTTGTATAACCGACGAATCATTTCTACGCTGGGGGGTCTAGAATGATATGCTGAATTCATGGTCACAGTTTGCGCACTGGTTAAAAATTTATCCTGAATACGTCAGCATTGATTCTAGTCGCCCCTTTCCAAAAGTAGTTTCGTATAGAGAAGAATGGGCAAGAATCACCACCGTTACTCTGTTAAAAATGTTGTAAAAGTACAATTTTTTAATGAAAGCTGTACGTTGAGTAAATGGGGACTTATTAATTGTGTAATAATGGTTAAATATGAATTACATAATTGTATTAAAATCTGTGTATTATTTTATTTTTCATGATCAATAACAATAAGAAATTATGTACGTAGGAAAAAAATCCACTGACTCAAAAAGATAACAATCTTGTTGCAACAACAATATGCAGACAAAGTATGGGCATAGGAACACCATTAGAATGCAATTGCACCATAATCGCACGGTTGCAAAGGCCATCGCCGTTCACTATAACTTACAATGCAAAACCATTGCTAAAACTTGAAAGGTAGTGACGTTAATATGCATCTACTATAGCTGAACACGGATCGTTTGACGCGTGGTCAAAATCGAAACTAACTCCGCCATCTTGATTTACAAAGACGATGCGTGGGTCATGGTAAAGTTGCTGTGTCAACATAGTAGGTATACCTACCTATCATCATCATCATCTGCCTAGCCTTTTCCCAACTATGTTGGGGTCGGCTTCCAGTCTAACCGCATCCAGCTGAATACCAGTATTTTACACTGAGCGACTGCCTATCTGACCTCCACAACCCAGTTATTGGGTAATACGATACCCCTTGGTAAGACTGGTTGTCAGTCTTTCGGGCTTCTGACGACCCGTAACGACTGTCAAAGATCCACAAATGACAGCCGAGATCAACGGCTTAACGTGTTTTCCGAGCCATGGAGGGGTCTTGGTATGTACAGATGGTCACCCATCCACGGACCAACCGCAGCAAGCGTAGCTTAACCTGATCGATCGACCCGTGTATTGTTACTTAGTCGCAAGCCCAACATAAGCAATGTGTTTTACTCTAAAGTAATTAATTAACACTAAAACAATAGTTGTTAACGAGAAATAATGCTTTATGTAATGGTGATTAAGATTTATAGTTTTTCATTAGCACATGAAACGGTTTTTGGCGACTTGAAATTAGCGTTGAGTGAAAAAATTGAATAGGTGTTGGATAGCTCATATTTTCTAATTTCACGCCTGTTAGTTAAGAGACGCGTGATGGCCTACCTATTCTTTAAAAGAAAACATTAGTTATGAGGTAAATTACAATCTAAAGAGATTTTAGATCATTTACTGCAACTGCAGAAAAGAAACTTGTAACAAGATGGCGAAGTTCGAGAGATCAAAGTAACTATAAGAGCAGTACCAAATGGGCAAGTGATCTACAAAGCTGCTCTCAAAACGGTGAAGGAAACATCGCATCGTGAGAAAACTGGCATGTCCTGGAACCAAAAAAATCCTTACTTTAGGGTACACTAGTCGCGGGCTCGAACTCACTGGTGGGCCTGGCTAAAAAGCACGCTGTCTCACCAGGCTTCGTGTCTGCCAGAGGTAGTATCAATGATGAGCACTTAGACGCTAGTCTCCACGCACAACATTATTGAGTTAGCTGCAGGATCAGTAATAGTAAAACAGGCGCGTAAAAAAATAAGAAAAGTTCTTCGGAAGATCAGGTTTTCTGAAAAAAACCACTGCATAAATCAATGACCAATTAAGTTTTTGAACTTTTCGATAATTGAATTTTGTCGGTACCGACTTGGTTTTCGAGATTTTACACTCCTTTTATTACTTAAACACGCCCAAAGTTAGGTTAAATTAGCAAGAAAAACGAATCTTTGTTGCCTCATAACTTTTTAATGGCTTTTTATTTTAGTATTCTGTTTCCGTACAGACAATATTAATAATGAGACAAAACCATACCATGTTTAATTTTTGATGTTCATAGTCAAACAGTGGAGTAAAACCCTCCCGAAGTTTGTAGGGAAAAAATGTGGAAGAGTGTCACCTATACACGCGAAAGTTCGTAGGTAGGTATGTATATCGACGTTTGTTACACTTTCACGCAAAAATTACCGAATGGAATTGGATGAAATTTGGCACATTGATAGATTTATAACCTAGATTAACACATAGGATACTTTTGATCGCGGTAGTAAGTTCCCGCGGGATAATTTCCGACTTTCACACGAACGGAAGCTAGTTAAGACACTTATTATGACATCCAAAAACCCGCACTGGGCCTGCGCGCCCGGTCGCATCACGGGGCCCACTCGCTCTCACCTCTGTGAACCCACAGCTGGGACACAGGCCTCCTATAGAAGATGCGTATATAAACATATTTAATTAATTTAATACTGTTTCAATGAAACCATCTTATATCATGAAGCGTTATTGCATCTTCAATGCCAGCGATGCTATAATATATGAATAATTAAACCAAGCACACAAAGGAAATAATTAGTGGAGATTGAATGGATTTCTCAATGAAAAAAAAAAAAGTTGTAAGTAATTACAGAACAAACAATAAAACAAAGGTCAATTATGTCGTTCAAAGTTTTGTGTTCAGTGTTAATGAATACAATATGGGTAAATCTTGAAAAAAGACCTAGCTATAAATAAAGTGCTTTTGTTATCTGTCCGTATCACCGCTTACTTCTTCCAAACTAGGTACACAATGCATTTGCAGATCCAGTTATTACCATAATTTAAGTATAGTTTTTTTTCTACCTAATGAAATCTTGATGTTTTGTCATTTGTCAAGTCGTGAAAATCGTGCGGCGGCGCAGGGGAGTAAATAGGTAGAGGTGTGTATAAAACCTTTAAATATCAAACATAACCAGGAGCGGTTATATAAACAGTACTTATATCTTCAATGTTGCCACAGCTGTAGATTTAATAAAACCCAAATAGGTATTCAAATCTAAACCAAACAAAGTGAAAACATTGAAAGCAACGAAGTTTAAAATTCAAGGCTCCGAGCTAAACCAATCCACGTGTGTGGAACTAATTACAATAAATCATCGAATCAACCATAGACACGAAGCAAAAAAGTGAACTGGCAATTTATCACTTATCTACACATCGCCTGTACCTAATAATTAGCTTTCATGAACTTTCATGCTAGAACAATAATTAAATTAAAGATAGCGATTATTTAAAGCAACAATAGGCCTCGCCTAGAATGAGCATGTAAGAAAGATGTAGGTCGTACGTCGAAACCGATCCAAAAAAAAGTTATTTTTGGCCGAAAACCGAAAACGAATCGTTTGGTAAAAATAAATTAAATATCTAAAGAATCAGTCTTTCAGTTATTGAATAAAACCGTAGATAAAAATTAAAATCACACGAAAATTAACTAGCACACAATGCTTTTCTGAAAGGCATAATTTTATAACAAACGTATCAATTTAGTATCAGCATCAACCGACATTATTATATACGAGGGTAACTATTACTTCTGCATTTTCTCAGTTCTTGTATTTTCTTTTTTTGTTTGTTCTTGTATAAATAAATAAATTGCTGTACCGAAGGATTTCCTAAGAAAAAGAATTGTTAGTAGGTACTTCTTGATTTACCTTTAGAAACCTCTATTCAGCCACTGCCGGCCGCCCATTTCATTCGGCCGAAAACGAAAATGGCCGAAAATGAGTATTTCTGCTGATAATTGCCGAAAACTAAAACAATGCCGAAATTTTTGGTGGACTCTACTTCGAAAAGTGTATTGTTCTTGATAATTTGTAAAGAATCGTGGGTGCTTCGACATAATGAAGATTAATACGCCAATTTGGCTTGACTTTCACTGGACGGTGATGACGCCGTGGTCATTAGTCTGTTTAATGATTGATCACTGCAGCGTGAGGAACCTGCATCGGTTTGATTGCGTAATTTCAGGTTATGTGCTACGACTTGTTGCAATGTTGTTGATGACATGTGTTTTATTTTTAAGTGTGGGAATGAGAATCTTGCTTCGTAATTTCTTGAAATTCCAGAGTATTGGGAGCATTCTTCTTCTTAGCGTATTGATGACAACAAGTTCAAACATTTTAGGCCGAAAATTCAGCTGTGGGAACTCCGCTCACTGACGCAGTCATAAGATCTTCAAATGCACAAGTAACAGGGCATACGACGCAGGATAAAAGGTGAGCTATTATCTGTGGGGAGGTGCCGTATACGTACTTGAGAATCAATTGGTAGCATTTATACCACCTCTTTGCGAGACGGCGTGGTCCGTAATCCGCCATGCGGGCCCAGTGTGGCTTTTAAGGAGTCGCCATGTCCCTCGATTCGTTTCATGGAACTCGACTGTATTGGGAAGTATTCATTAGTTGAAGTAAGCTTGTTTTTACCTTTTCGGTTCATCGGAATTTGGGCTAGTCACGAAGTTTTTTCTAGCTTAAGTGCAATGTCAACATTTATCCTAAGAATCATTCACTTGAACGATGAGACTCATTCTTAGTTTTAACGGTTGAACTACCAAAGCACCATTTTGAATTTAATGTTATTGAAAACGAAACTTACGGGTGTAATTATAAAAATAATAATTTGTTTTTCTTTGGAAACTGGTGGTTAGCGAGTAATTACAGAAAATAGATAACGGTCTAGCCATAACGAGCAAAGCTGTGTACCGAATTATAATTTAATAGCTGTGCCCGGTGGTTTCAATAAGGCTATAAAAACCTTTCTCAAGCATTACAAAAAATGATTTTTCAAATCCGGTGGATAGTAGGTACCTATAGTTCCAGAGATAAGCGTGTTCAAACAAACAAAGTTTCTAGCTTTATATACAGGATAAGTTTTTATCCAGTGCGCAAATTTTAACCATGAATTCAGCATATCATTCTAGACCCTCTACCCTCTACCGAAGAAATTTTTTTTTTTTTGTCTAACGGGCGAGAAATTTCTGCGGTAGAGGATCTAGAATGATATGCTGAATTCCTGACTAAAATTTGCGCACTGGATAAAAACGTATCCTGTATAATATATAGATTCAGACCATTCATTTTAATAACACATTCTACGAAGGGTAGAAAAGGTTGTATATCTATCTAACTCTCTAAATCTTATTTTTCTTGCTTCTCTTTCTTCAATACTGTAGCTATAGTTGGCCTTATAATTGTATTCGGTAACTCAACACAGTTCAAAGAAAAATAATGTTACTACACTAAAACAAGTAGTGTTGAGGTAGTGAACGAATTTGCGTAAAGAGCGAATGATAAAAATGGTTTCATTTTAAATTAAACAATTTTTAGGTATCATTCGTTATAAAACTTTAAAAATTCATTTGTAAGATGTGGAATATAAGAATAATAAATAATTTATCAATATAATTTCCTTTTTTTAAATTTCTTCTTATTGAAAGAAACTAAATAAATTACCTTAGTACTGAAAAACAAAATATATAACAAATTCTATGCTTTTTAATAGTGCATATCATGTTTTTAAGACAAGTCATTAAATTTAAAATAGGTATTTTTTTTTGCACGTAAGCACTTTAGCACACTAGCTTCTATCCGCGTCTTTATGAAATAGCTGGTTTCCCCGACTCTCGTAACACTACGTCGTATCGCGTCCCGTGCCCACGCCACAACTTCGTTGTCGCTTAGCGTTCTTTCTGACTTTCTTTGTTTTTGCTCGGCTCTCAAGTGCCGTACCGTAATATTAAGTAGCATATAGTTTTCCTCAAGAATTAGGCTGTGAAAAGGAAAAAAAAAAAAACAAATCCGCCTACCAGTTCCAAAGACTAGCGCTTTCAAACAAACCACACGAACTCTTCAGATTTATTTATTAGTAAATCGATATAGATGGATGGTAAAGCATGAAGAATGTTGAACGGTGGAGCAGACGAGCCCTGGAGGGGAGACTGCGTTTCGGCAAACGTAGTGTGGGACGCCCCCCAGCTAGATGGTCCAACGACCTTAAAAAAGTGGCTGATGGGACAGACTGGATGCGGATGGCGGAGCATAGATTGTTGTGGCGCAGCCTTGGAGAGGCCTATGTCCAGCAGTGAACTACGATAGGCTGAGTTGATAGATTGATAACATGACATCACACCTGCAATTTCCGAAGAGTAAGACAGAGGTGCACCTACAGTATGTACCAACCAGATTTCGCCAGCTCTATTTTCATCTTTTACCGAATAGTTTATGTATGTGGGTAATAATGTTCACTGTAGTAATTAGAGTGCAATCAAAGTTATCATGCGCTTATCATGTAAAGGTAGTTAATTTATTGTTGCAAGGTAACAATATGTTTTTAATTGACTAATACTAAAGTTAGAGCCAATTAACATCATGTTCCCACAGAATTGCCTCGTTGAATTTTTCTTATCTTTTAGGCAATACATGGTTCTGCTTTTACGGTACAAACGAGCCATAACGGTACGGAATGATTTCTTACAGAACACGAACTGATTCTTAGGGAATGCTTAAAAAACTGCCGCCACAGTAATAAATGTCGGAAATTAAAAATAATTGTTTACTTTGCATGAATGACAACAATGGCATATTATGTTTAGAAAGAATGTTAATTTTCAGCGGTTTCATTATAACGATTATGTAGCAAAACAGTCACGGAATAATCCAAGCGCTTCCAAGTTTCAAGGTCTCAAGCGATGCAGCGCTCTCGATGTAAATCAATGATCCTACTGCCAGCTATGATGCTATAAAAATCAAAGTAGGTATTCAATCCGCAGAAGAAATTGATCTCCGATATCGAAGGTTTTAAACGGTATTGAATCATTGCAAAACCTGCCAGATCGTCCATTTTGTGCACACATTCTCAACGACGTTTCCGCGTTATATAACCACTGAAATCCACTTAATTTACTGTTTTACATTGAAAGCATCGGAATAATGTCAACATGAGGCGCACTAATTGCATTGTTTAAGAATGTCGAAGGTTTTTGTCAAGGTTAACGCATATTGGACGTACCATATCGCACTGAGCTTCACCGTCGTCGTCATAGAAGATGGTGTCTCCGTCGTCCATCCCTGCGGCTGAGCGGCCACCTCACTCCTCAGCAGCGCCCGCCGGCGCCGTCATCAACGTCGGCACGCGCGGCCGGACCACCGGCATCCGAACTTGCACTAATTACCTATACGGTTACACACCGACACCGGCTCAAAGACTCCACTATCGTAGCGAATTTAACGATCGAAATCTTCTGGATAATCCGATGAGTCACGCGACAGCGACCTGACTAGATGCAACACTGGCTCGCTCCGCAGACGACTCGGAAGGTGTGGGTGTCCTTAACGAGCTGAATCACACGCTACTTGGTGGAGGCGCCCCGCGTTCACTTTACATTTTTTGGGTACTAACTGACGGATGAGCCGATTGATTGTGTATTTTTTGTTTCGTCAAGGGCGATCCGCACGGTGCGCTAGGTTTTAGATGGTGTTTTTGTGGCAACTGCGTAGATAGCGGCGGCCGGGGCGAGGGTGGCGCGCGCACTCGACGGGGTGCATTGATCGGATCCCTACTGCGCATGTCCCCTCTTCAGATTTCTCGACTGTTTTGACATTTGCTGGGGGAACTCTTATTTTAACACGTCCGCTACAGATTGAAAAATACCAAACACATTTTCTCTTCGATAACCGTAGATTTAAAGCAACTAATTAATTTAATAAAAGAAATAGTTTGAACATTAGACATAATTCGAGTAATATCGACAGAACAAAAACTAGCGTTCAATATTCCCATTGAATAAAACTGCTATATCATAAAAATTAGTTCTCTCATTGGTTTTATGGCACCACAATAATGGTAGCATGCTGGAGGCTTTTTCATTCAATAACCGCAATTCTCTAGATGGCTATAAAAAGATGGTGAATGTAGACAGACTTTAAATGGAAAGTATTTACATTTGTTTTACCCATAGTTGCGTATGTACGTGCGTGTAATGTATTTGTCTGTGTATGTTCATTGCTGTAAGGACAGTATTTTTTCTAGAGTACGCATCACGTTCTTTGTGTTCCAAATGAAACAGAATTTTATCAATGTTATGTGTATTTGTGTAAGTTGTAACGCTTTGTTGTGTAAGGCCTAATTAGTAGGTTTTATTTTACTTTTCATGTTATAAAATGTAGTAGTTGATTTGTGGAGTATTTTAGATTACGTTGTTGTCTGTCTTTTTTGTTTAAATCTACGTAAAGAACAAAAATAGTTGTATTGTTAAATAATGCAAGATAAGCTTAATTAGATACTTGCAAACATACTATACGGTACCTAACATTTTTTGTACGAGTTACAATTAACATGCCTAATTACCTACCTATGTATTACAGTCTGTAATTTTTCACACAAGGCAACCACCATCTATGTATATGTTTAAATAAATATACCTAAATGCAATTGGTAAGCACAACACTTGAGAACGACTGGACCGATTTGGAATTTTTTTGTTTTGCAATGTTTTTTAATTGGGAAAAATCGCGGAAAATTGGAAAATATTAAAGTCCTTTTTTCTACAGGATTTTTTACTAACCATTGTTTACATAAGACAACATATGAGGTCAGCTAGATGTTAAATGAAATTGTACCTGTTATGGACATGTCTGTAACTGAAAAATCAATTTGAAATGTGAAAATGCCAAGAAGGTTGAATATTTCATGGTAATAAAGTCCTGCGAGATCGAGAAATCTTCCTCCCTCGTAAATATGTAACGCGGTTGTTTTCTTATGAGCTAGGTTCGGGTGTTCCTTTCCATTTATTAATAATTGATTTTTTTGGTTTACTGTTGCTAAATGGACAAGTTAATTCAGAATACAGGTATATATTTACCTAAGCTGTGTGATTAATGCGGTATAAAGACGTAATAGTTATTTGTTATGCAAGGCTGCAAAGTTGTTTTTTGGCGCGAGTGCTTGTATTCAAAGGTACGCAGAATGCCTTTGCTGCCGAGCGAAATACACACACAATTTTCACCTTACTGCAGCGAGGAAAATGCTAGGTGCAAGAAAAACAGTCTAAACAATACCAAGTATATCAAATTAGTGTACTTAGTTCAATGAAATATGATATTGCATTGTAGTCTTCGAAAACGTTTTCATGCCTTTAGAATGTCTCCATGCATTGAACAAATTGTACGCTTGTATGTACGTTAAGATAACTCAATTCGGCATTATGTACCGCTTGCATTAACTCTGCAGGTGTTAAATTTATATCTTCATCGCTGCTGGACTCGCTCATATTTTATGACTTCTTACGATTTTATAAAAAACAAACCAAAACTATGGAAAGAGAATTGAAAAGAAACGATTTTCTTTAAAGTTACTTTTTTTTCATGCAGTCGTCCTGCTGGCCAGTGCGATTATTCTAAAAATGAGGTTGGCGCACTGACATGAAAGAAGTATTAATGCATTTTTATTGGACTGGCTATAAAGAAAATTATTGAATAGAAAGGTTCGAATTTCAAAACCTCTTTCCGCGCTGGCAGGTAAAATGCACTTTTGCACGCAGATTTCGAATGACAAACAGAATCTTTCCGAGGTTGTGAGGTGAATTTGTTTGTAAATTTGTATGTAGGGGGTAATCTCTGGAACAACCAGTCCGATTTGAAAAAATCTTTTTGCATTTGATAGTCCAATTCTTGAGGAAGGTTTTAGGCTATTTAATATCACGCTACGACGCTTAGGAGGCGAGCAAAACTAAAAAAAAGTGAGTGTGTGCGGGTGATGGGATACGATGTGGCAGGTCGGAGGCCAAAATTTCACCACGCGGGCGAAATGCTAGTATGTACCTATTGGAATAAAGGAAGTAGAAATATTGATGAACATGATTTGGATTTATTCAATACTTACCAGTGTTTCTCGGCAGTATTTGTTGGTGAAAACTTCTTTACGGAAAAGTAATTGTTCGTATCTAAATTACTTATTTTTTATTTGTATTAATTAGTCGATCGAGGTACCTACATAATTTGTACCTACCGATCTATTTGTTGTTTTTATTTTTAGTGTTTATCAGTGGAAACTTGTAAATACCATTCAGTTTTTTATTGTTTAAGAACACTGTTTAAGTTAACTGTAAGTTTCTCGAATAGAATAAAATAAAATAAAAATATAATTTAACAATTTCCGGATTTGAATTCTACGAAACCACAAAAATATTTTTTACGGGGGTACTGGTAATTATACGCATACAATAAAGTTTTTCGCGTCAAGCATTTTCAATCTACCTTTCAGTTTTACGCAACAATTCAATTTAAGCAGCTGACAGCTAGGGCGGAATCCTTCGGGGTAATTCTGTCAGACACTTCAAAGGCAATGCTATTCATTTGAGCAATCCAACAATATTCATTGCCTTATCTACGTTGTCGAGCAGACTTTATCAAACATTTAAAGCAATTATGGATTAGGAATTGCTTTCAAAATACATCGTAGGTATTAGAATAGAAAGTGCGTTTGCGAATTTGAGGTGCTGTGGTATCCCTAGGAACAAATAATTGCTGCTTTGAACCCGCAGACAAGTGCGACGCAACAGTAGTACAATTTCCCCCCCGAGTGGGTTCCCGCATTGTCGTTGCGGGGGGGCTCAGTAACCGTGGATGCCGGCCACGGTGAAGCCAAGAGGAACCCAAAGGTGGGGCCGCTCGTCAGGGCTTTTGCCTCAAAGCCGACGACGTAGCGGCCAAAAAGTAGGTTGCGGTGAGGTGCACCGCAACTGAGGTGGGCCGCGATGTCGAATGGGAGGCATCGCGGCTGAGGGTTACGGGCTGCGGTAGAGGAGGAGTGCCGGTGCTTCTGAGCAGCGCTCTTCCCTTCCGTGGCCTGGACGGGGCCGCCACCGTTTGATGGCGGACGCGGTGGGGCCGCAGGGGAAGAGGAGTGTCGGTATAGCGTTAGCCGCTCTCCCTATCCTCTGCGGCCGAAAAGTGGTAGACGGGACGGCGCGTTGTGTTCCACACGCGCGCCGTCAAAGATGTCAGCAACCACCGATGGGGTCCGCAAGGGCCGATGCCTGCCAGGGGTGCGGGTTTGTTCGAAAGAGACACCACAGCCCCTGGCATACGGGCTACTGAGGGAACACGGGTGGGTTTTAGTCAGTAAAAGTCTGACACGCCCTCCTGCTCTACTCAGCAGGAGAAGTCATTTGATGATTTCCCACCCAAAAAAAAAAAAAAAAAAAAAAACAGTAGTACAATTTGTATGATAACTTCATGGTAATAGCGTATTTTCCAATTTATTAAAAACTATTTTAATTTAAAGATTGGGACGAAATATAACAGATAAATAAAAATAAATGTATTAATTTCCATTTTCTCAATCAAAACGGTTTAAATCAAATTTATTTTTCGAGGTTTTGAAATTACCACCAAAACGCTCCTTACGATGACTTTTTATCACGCGATCCCACGAGACGTTAGCTTTGTGTAAACGGAACCGGTACAAATACTTTGTGTGGCGCAGTTTTAGAAGAAAACAACGAAAAAAAATTTGACTTTAATCGTTTTAATTTAGAAAATGAATATAAATTAATTTATTTTGATTTATCTTTTAAATATTTTGTCCCAATCTTCAAATTAAAATAGTTTTAACAAATTGGATAATACCATAGTGTTCTACCAGAATCGCGTGGCGCATGTCTACGGGAGTCTATAAACTATTAGTTTTTTAAACAAATGATACCAAACAACTTTATACTGAAACCATTACCATAATAATGATAATTTAGCTAGTTACATATTACGTACCTACCTACATAAAACAAGTTCAGTTAGTGAGGGGCCCGTAAATCACCTGCCCATGAATGAGCCTCGTTGAACTATGTCAAGGCATTCGGGACTGCGTTCACTATGCTCTACTTGTAACGTGTGGCCCTTCTGCGTAAACAGGTCCATGTCTACGTTACTGTCCTAGAAAGTTGTACCATCGTGGACACTGGCGGTGGACCACTTTTCAACCTTATTGCTTAAGGCATAAGGGCGAAAAGTGATCCACAACCGCTGGTGTCCGCGGTTGTACCTAACCTATCTACCTACATAGGTTAGAAAGAACCTTTTGCTTGAAAGAACTCGACTGGAGATGACGTTTTTGAAAAGGAAAAAGGATGAAACAAATGTCTACATTTATTTCAACCATGCTACTTTTGTATAAAAGTTCTACAGGGAAAGCTGTGTATGTACCTACTTATACGTAAGTGTACGTAGGGTAAGCTTTATAGAACTTTTTTAGGTATCTACTAATAAGTCTGTAAAACATTTCAATCGTAATTTAGCATCAGTTCTACGGTTTCAGTTTCCAAAAAATGGTATGCGGATAAGGAGGGAGAGGATGCGGTAAAGCAGCCCGCGGAATGCAAATTTTCTTTATCTTTTTGCAATTTTTAGATGTCAGACTGTATGACCTTCAAATTGCAAAAATGTAAGAAAATTTGAATAGGACTACCCTAGCGGTTCACCCTTCGGAAGATCTAAGTTTAAGGTTTCAACGACATTACTATCAGAACTTAAATTTTATTTAAAAAAGAAAACACTAGTTTATTCGTCACGACACAATTCATTTGTATCATTAATTTAATAAACCACATTTCCTTACAATTCCGTTGATAAAGTATGTAGTTCTAATTATGAAAATATTATTAATGATAGGGCAGGCAGAATTGGTTCAATCGTGAATTCGTGGTACGGTTACGAAATGTCAAGGGAGTATTTTAATGTTACGACAACCTGACTGAGAACTGAACGATCGTGCTAAGCTATAGATAATAATTGTTATGTTTATTATTGCAATATTTTAAGATTCCACGACTACCTATGTATAGTTTACGTTATGACGTTAAAACTCACGAAATAGAAATAAATTGTGCTAATGATTTCGAAATAACGAAAGTTAAGTATCGCCATCACTTTATTGGACCATTACAGACATTATTAAACCATTTAAAACTCCTTTTAGTTGAAAAATTGTGTTGAAGATCCACTGCGCAAAATAATGGTACCTACCGCGATTGTATTTCGTCCGTGTGAACGTCAAATAAAAGCTACGCTACGCTGCAAGCAAAGTTTGAACAAGGGGTGTTCAAAGTTTGCTTGCAGCGTAGCTTTTGCATCAGGGGTTGGATTGGAAACTGTTTTCCATATCACACGACCAGAGACCTGACGCTCTTTTCTCTAAAAATATCACCATGAAGACTTAAAATCGAAATCAAAAGTCATTTATTCAAACTAGGCTGAGAGTCAGCACTTTTTGAACGTCAAAATTAGATTAGACATTTGCCCCAAAACGCACGCCCTTCACCACTTCCTAGTGCTTTAGTTGGGAAGAAGAAGTGGCGCAACAAACTCCCCAGCAGCACAGCTGTCTGTTATGTAAAAAGAACTCGATTCTATACAATGGTAGGTAATTAACATTCCGAAACACAAAAAACATTAAATTTGTCATATCAGCTAGCACACGCCAATATACCTTCAAAACATTGAAAACTATATGTAGGTATTCAAATAGGAAAAAAAAAAAAACAGAACTTAAATAAAATCCTCCAGGCATTAAGGGCGTGCCCGCTTAGGTGAAGTGAGCATCAGGTGGAAAAAACAGCTCACTTCACATAAGTGGTTACGGTGAAATTTTTAAAGAATTAACTGCCTGAGATAATAAGAACCAACCCAATTCGCATTAAACCACTAGTCTACTACAACCTGTGACTACCACCAATATTTGTGTTTATTTAGGCATTTTTATACACAATAATCGTGTCTGAGCTGCTATACACACCTTTTGGTAACAAGTCTAAGATCGAGTTTGACCTGCTATACACACCTTTTCGTGGCAAGTTTAATTAACCGTCTTATCTGTAATGGCTATCACCATTCTTTGCAACCACGTACATATAAAGTGAACCAAACGACATTCTTTGTTATGAAGGTCGAGTCAACCCGAGTGTCAAGTTGAATGTGAAAAGTCAATTATTTTATTTATTTGTTGCACGAGGTTGTGCGTTCCTTTATGCTTGTAGTGTTACGTGGGTAGGAAGGTACTGAATTAAACTTATGACCCATATGGCATAATATGACGTCCAGAGTATGAAGGACCTATAAAACCAGCACTAGATGTTTTGAAAACGATTTCAGGTCCTCCAGAGCTTTGCTAACTTTGGTAGTACAGAAGAATGCTTCAGTGCCATTTAGGGATTGGGTAACGTGAATAGTTAAAAACTAAGCACTCGTAGGCGTAATCTTCACAGCTTGGCTTTGGATTCTTTCATAATTTATAGGCGGAGCTTCCACTAAGCAGTTTTCAAAGGACAAGAGAAACTTTATCTAATGGGCCTACCACACGCTCAAGCTTCACCACAGTTTTGCCTGCGCAGGCCGGTTTTTACACGGAACACCATGTACGAATCGGCGAGTTTTATCAACCACACGCATGGTGTTCTGTGTGCAAACCAGCCTGTGCAGGCAAAACTGTGGTGAAGCTTGAGCGTGTGGTAGGCCCATTTGTGCATTGAAAACCTTTCCGTTTTCGACAAAACAACTGGGCATCTAGAGCCTCTTACAATCTTCTTCCTACTATCATCCCTACTATTAATAATAATCCGTAATCCATCCTAATATTAATATACTACTACTAATTTTAATATTATAAATACAAAAGTGACTCTGTCTGTCTGTCTGTTACGCTCTCACGCCTAAGCCGCTGAACCGATCGTCATGAAATTTGGCAGAGATATAGCCTGGAATATGGACAAGGACATAGGCTACTTTTATATGCGATAATCGACATCCATGCGGGCGCAGCCGTGGACAAAATCTAGTCATATTGTAAGTGTGAAAGTTTAGTTTGTTACTCAATAACGCAATAACGGCTGAACGCATTTGGATAACATTTGGCACACCGATAAAACCTGGATTAACACATAGGTTAGTTTTATCCGGTATTACGTTCATATGGGATAATTTCCGACCTCTATGCGGCCAAGCCGCCGGAAAAAGCGATTATTAATATAATCTAATTGCTAACTTAAACATGTTTAGCAATAGTACCTTCCCACCAGTGGCGAAAGCAGCATATAACACGATTCCTAGCAGCTTCTCTTCGGTGATTCGCATCTCTACCGCTTTTGAAAAATGGTATATGAATAGTGTTGTCAATAGTCGATTCTTTGAAACCGGCTTCGCTTCGGCTTCTCTCTTAGAAAAAATTACACCGCGCCGGTGCTTCCCACAAATGGACATAAAACTAATAAGAAAACAAGACGCTTTCATAAATCCTCATAAGTCATATCATTATGCCCTTTGCTCCTCAGCTGTAATAAAAGCTGGTTAAAATGATAACATCTTAAATAAAAACGACCGACATACGCCGACTACGCAATCATACGCCGGACGTACCGATTGTATTATCCCCCTCTGATCATTCATTTCGTTCCTTGTTTCCAACTGTAGGGGAACATTATTCATAAATTAAGGCACATTACTTTTTCTTTTGACCACCATTATGGCATGGACGCAATATATTAAAACTTACTGGATAATGCAAAACAAAGAAGGAAGCTAAATGTGCTAAATCTGCCCATTCATCTAGATTATGATTCAGTTTAAATATTAAATAGATATGAAAACCTTACATAAGCACCGAAAAAGCTTAGCAGCTTTACCTACTTTCCAAAAAGGTAGGATAGTATAGCTGTCCTGAAATTTCCCATTTGAAAGCTCCACTAATCCTGCAGAGCTTATGTAGTTAGACTAGCATCTGCTCGCGACTTCTTTCGCGTGGAATACGTAAGATTCAAAATGTAATAAAATAACAGCCACATTTTTTTTAAATAGCCCTTCGACCCACTCTGCCGCATCGCATCGCATTGTCCTACCATACTATAACTTCGTTTTCACTTAGCGTTCTTTCTAATATTTTTTCAATGTTTTAATATTTAATAGCATGAAACTTCCTCAAGAATTGGGCTATAAAATGCAAGTTTTTTTCAACTCAGATGTTCCAGTGATTAGCGCGTCCTAACAAAAAAACATACTTATTATATTAGATACATATAGTATATAGCCTTACAGGTAGTAGGTACAGTAGAGTCATCATCATCATCATTTCAGCCGAAGACGTCCACTGCTGGACATAGGCCTCTTCCAAACGGGACCATTACCATAATCCCCACGCTTGGCAGGCGGGTTGGCGATCGCAGAATGGTGGTAAAATGCATAGAGAACGCTGCTGCCCATTCTCTGGTAAGCCCTTTAGTCGCCTTCTACGACAGCCATGGGAAGAGATAGGATGGTGCTATAGAGTAATTTTGTTACCATATATGGATAATACAATATTTATGAGCAAAGAGAAAGAGCGCGTTACCTACAATTATGCAGATAATATGCTCTGTAATGGAGGTCAAATAGGCAGACGCTCCATGTAAAATACTGATATTCAGCTGCATCCGGTTAGACTGGAAGCCGACCCAACATATTTGGGAGAAGGCTAGACAGATGATGATGAGATAATACAATATATGAGCAGAGAGAGAGCGCGTATCTGCACTCATGCAAGTAATGTGCTTTATAAGTCTGTAAGCTCTAAACAATTGACTTAATACACGTGAACGTATTACGTACTAGACGGGCATGTGGCTAAGTAATATAAACCGCACGGGTCGATCGTTCAGGTTAAGCTGCGCTTGCGTGTGGAATGGTGAACATTTTAACATACCCTCCGTGCTTCGTAAAGCACGTTAAGCCGTTGGTCCCGGCTGCCATTTGTGGATCTTTGACAGTCGTTACGGCTCGTCAGAAGCCCGAAAGTCTGACAACCAGTCTTACCAAGGGGTATCGTATTACCCAGTAATTGGGTTGTGGGGGTCAGATAGGCAGTCGCTGCATGTGAAATACTGGTATTCAGCTGCAACCGGTTAGACTGGAAGCCGACCCCAATATCTGGGAAAAGAGTAGGCAGATGATCAACGTATTACGTACTACAAAAGCGCATATAATAGATAGCGTGTACACAACAGGAAGCGTTCCCTACACATCATCATCCATGCCCATCTTATTTTACTCCTCACTTATTCAAACAAACGTTTTACTTTTAACTCCAATACCCACGTTCTTGTGCAACTACATTGCGTCTTGTTCTTGTTGCTATGTAAGTAAGTACAGTCACGCGCGCTAATATATGTACAGACGCCAGCACGTCAAGCTACCTCAAACTGTCAATTTTTTCCAATTGAATATGAAACTTATGCTTATGTTATAAAGATGAAAATCTATCAAAGAAATTTGACAGATTGGGGTAGCTTGATGTGCTGTCGTCAGTACATGTTTTTTTTTTTGGCAGGAACATCGATGCGTGGACTAAAATGTTGAGTTCAACACATGACACTATACCGTTTTGTAGGAATTTTATACGTCTTGAAAAAAAAAATCTGCCATGTCATAGAAAACTGCAATACCGATGCGGTAAAAAAATTACGTCAGGTTCAGAATCATACTCCATTTGAAATAAGATTAGACATTTAAACAAACCTTTTTTACAGTCGGTTCAACTGATTTTGACTTCTATTGCGTTAGTAGCATGGTAAATGGCATCTGCAGTAAACAGTTGGTATTGTTATTTGTTACATTTTTTTTTTTGCTTTTAATGCCATCTTTGTGCCTAACGCAATAGAAGTAAAAATCGGTTGAACGGGCTGTAAAAAATGGTTTGTTTAAATGTCTAATCTTATTTCAAACGGAGTATAGGTACCTACTGAATCTATGGTATCCTAGCCACCCTGTATAAGTATTACACTTAGCAACTATTAAAAGTGATTTTCTTTTATTTTACGGTGTATTATTCAAAATATAATGCAGGCTATATTTGGTTTAACAAAAAAATACCAAACACAAACCCTACTGTACCTATGGAATATAGATTATTATTTTATATTGTAACGAACATATCTATTCCTATCGACCGGTACTATTATGAAATAAGTGATACCTCAAACTTATGTATGTTACAATCGTTTTTCAAATTAAATCGCTTTGGAATGTTGCTGAGTGTATAGGTACATATTAATGCTCGTGACTGTACTGTGTGTAAGCAAGAATTACGATGCGCAAGAGTTTTTACATCTCTTAGATAGCAATCAACATTTCTTCCGCCATTCTAATTGTTAAATAATGAATGTGCACGTGTCAGTGTGACAACATTTGAATAAATAAAAGGTTTACCTACCTATGTGTTATTTAAAAGAAGGTAAGGTTTAGGTCCTGGGTTCAATGCCCAGGTCGGGCAAAGTGTTATTGGGTTTTTCTATCTGGAATTTTTCAGTAGCAGCCCGGAGTATGGATGTGTGCCCGGTTGATGGCAATAGGCTCGTCCCCTATTACATGGCACTTAAAAAAATACTGGCGAAATGTAAGTGTACTATATATAGGTACCCTACACCTCTGCATAAACCTTCGGGGAAACAAGGCGTTATGTCATGTTAAAAGAAGGTACCTATACCGTCAAATTTTACATCTTCCGGAATGCTCTCCCCACTAAAGAACCTTTCGGCCTCATTGGGCATCTGTTCTGCGAGCAATGTAACCTCTGCGTCAGAAGCCTTTTCCACAAGGTGGACCGATGACCTGCTGAAGGCCGCTGGAAACTGCTAGATGCGAGAAGCACAGAACCGGTCGAAGTGGCGGTGCTTGGGGAGGCCTTAGGTCTATGTCCAGCAGTGGACGTTTTTCGGCTGAAATGATGATGATGACCTGTAAAGACGCTAGCACATCAAGCTAAACAGTCAAGTTTTCCCAATTGAACATGAACCTTATTCTTATGTTTTAAAGTTGAAAATCAATCAAAGAAATTTGACAGATTTGGGTAGCTTGATGTGCTGGCGTCTGTACCTTTCTAACCTCTAACATTGTTAATCTGAAAGTTGGTTTTCTTACCAGAATAGTTAAGTAGAAGTACCAACTAAACAAAGAAGCCCATTTTAATTGTTTTACTTAATTATTTCCGGATTCCAGTAATTATAATTAACTATACAGATAAATTATTGCAGATAATAATATTTATAAACAAAGACGAATAAAAACACCTATTTATTACTCATTGTTTATTCATTATATTTATTCATTGAACTTCTTATTTCCCCATTCAAAGCATATATAGTGAACGTGATTTGGTTCGCTACGTGCAGTTCACATGCCTCGCAGGTCAAGGCGATGTCAAATCAATAAAATTATTGAAAACACACGACTTAGAAATACACAACGTAGAGTCTGTACAATTTGTTTTTATATCTGATGAAAGTGTAAAAAAATAACCTGAAAAGAGTTTTTTAACGCAATCACTCACTAAAAGAAACTTTATTCTCAAAAAAGACATACATGTCACACACTTGAGAACAATACTAGAACACATAAACACGTTTATCTCTATTTGGGTTTCAACTTTATATCACACCACTTTTTATGACAAACTTGATTAAATTTTAGGTATTTCCTGTTTCAAGATAATACTTGTTTACTTACTTAATTTCAAAAAGCTACCTGTCTTAAAATAATAATAAGTAGGTACTAATAAATTATAGCTCACAATTTTGTTGACATGTGGAATGTGAACTCGGCCGTCATTGTGCCGATTGTCATATCAGCCAATGGACTGATGGGCGAAAGCCTCGATCAACATCTCTCGAGGCTCTCGTTAGGCGGTTGGATCAAAGGCCTGATTCAGAAGGCAGTACTCCTCGATACGGCTCGCATCGTCAGGAGGTTCCTGTCTCTGGAACCCTAACCACCGGTAGCTTGGACCACTATTTGTTTTTTTTTTAATTTAAAATGTATTATATTATGTAGTAAAATGAATAAACGAGTAATAAGTATATAATATGTATTAGTAAGTACATTAAAAAGGGGAAATAACCACATGGCAACATAAAACTCATATGCATCGATCGTTGTCAACAGGAAATGTGCCGAAAAGGCAGCATTTTCACGTTGTATGGCGATGTTGATGCCCTATAATAACTCCCCTCCTTAATAAAATTAAAAAATCATCGACGAATTGAGGTTTTAAAATTAACCTCAATTGTTAAATGAAAAACATCTGTAAGGTGATTTAAAATGAGAATTTAGAGTTTAAGGTATCGAATAATATTTTGTTCAACATAAAGCTTGACACTAACCTACTAATAGCAATAAACATGAAAATTTTAATTTCGCGGGATACCATGGAGCTCTCATCGTAAGTGTGTATCGTAAGTCAAATAATCAAATAAAAGCACTCTATTTATTAATGGTACCTCCTTCATATTGGCATCCACAGCTACCTACGTTTTCTGATTCATTTGTTTACATTTTGATCATATACTTTTGGAACAGACTACTCAACTGTTACTATTTATTTGCACTACACGACTGCAACTGCAATGTCGCAAGAACACGACTTAATTGTCGCATAATCGCATTGTTTACTGTCACATGCCATTGTCCTCTGACAATAACGCCGCGCCGGTTACATAAGACGCAACCTAAATTACTTGGACCGTGTACACTGGGCGTTAGTGAAGTTATTTTAGGTTTCTATTGTAGGATTTTAATTTATTATGAACCTACATTTCGCCTGTTAACTCATATTCAATTGGGGAGAGACTATTATGCCACCAGTTTGGCACAAATCCAGAAGGCTTATTAGTCAATTCGCAAGAGATTACTCGCCCGAAACAACCCACAATTATTTAACTCCGTTCGAATCACCAGCAGAAATTAATAAAATTATTGTAAAGTGCGATTCGCCCATTTCAGGCGATTAAATTCATGCGAATCGAATAATAAACCAAATAAAAGCTTGAAATTGTACCTTCGACAAAAACATGGACTGTTAAGTACAAAAACAACATGAGACAGGTGGTTTTCCAATCATTGCGGGTATCATTGCGCATGGGCAGTAACCTGTTTCAATTAACTCTCACTCACGCACTTTGATACCTATAAGACGTACCCTTGCGCTTTATTTCACCGTAGTAAATAGTCTACCTAATAATTATTACAATTAGAAGCGGGTGAAACGACACTTTTAATTAAATGTGGAGTTTCTTGCCGGCTCTTCCCCATAGGAAGCGACAATTTGTAACCGTGCACCTAGCTTCTGACGTTTCATAGGTTTTCATGCAGGTTTATATGAAAAAAAATATTTTCATTTCATTTGATTTGAAATAGTTTATTATTTTCTATATGTGACTCGCACGAATTTATTTTATTTGTGGGTGAAGTATTAGGCAATTGGCACGTTTTGAATTTTATGCACGCTGTTACAATTACATGCAGTGACCTTTCTTCATAACATTATTACATAAAATGCAAAAATTGCCCACTGCCTAATAGATTTTTCTGGAGCTGTCGATTCGCCCAAATTTAACCCAAACAGGGGTTGTTTTCTTAAGTATGTAGGCCTATGATTTTCCATAGGTTTTGTTGTAAAAAATCATGAAATTTTATCAGTACAGTAGTAATACAGTGGTATATCCCTTAAAACTCAATAATAAAAACTTACAAGAAATACATAAAGGTATAATACTTAAAATAATTTAAAACAGATAATTTCGCTCTCTGGTTCGGCTGAAAAGTTTCCTATGATTCCTATTTAAAATATAAATTTTAATATTACGCTTTATGCCGACGGATGGATCCAGTACCTTTTATCGTTGGACTTGGTCTCCTTTCAATTCTAAATTTGGGTTAAAACAACGTCCTTGATGACCAGTTAACTGGACCAGTCGCCACTTAATTGAAGAATTAGCCAACAGTAATCAAGCACTCTAGATTATTAACTGTAAATTCCAAAGACATTATGTATAGACATTACAAATTCTCGCAAAACTATAAACAATTAAGTGTTAAAAGCAAATAGCATTTAGCCCTATGGTTGATAGTAGAACGCTAGCTATCTAGCCTCTAGCCTATCTTTTTGACGAGTATGTTGGGGTCGGCTTCGAGTATTACAGCTGATGCAGATGCAGCTGAATACCAGTATTTTACATGGAGCGACTGCCTATCTGACCTCCACAACCCAGTTACTGGGTAACACGGTGCAACCTCTTCGTAAGACTGGTACCGATATACTTAGACCTAACCGCCATTTTTTTTAAACTTTTAGCGCCATAATATACACCAAGATCTCATGTCAGAATTGCAGCTATGTAAATGGTCATTTGTAGTGCAAATATATGAATGGCCAGCGTCCGTCTCCAGTGTTTGTACGAGGCGATGGCACGGCGGCGGTCGGCGGTCATTGCCCGTTTCCTGCAAAGCTGCATTCCTTGGGGAGCTGGCAATGTGGCACCCGCGGGCTTCCACTCACACCACACTAGGTATGGTGTGTGGTTTACAAATTTTATAATAGGTATGGAGGAAATTGTTTTCTTGATTGTTTGTTAATGAAACTGGATTTCTCTACGGCTTTGATGTAATGGAACATTCTCAGAAATAAAATTCTGGAAATCTTTAAAAATGTTCGCATTTTAGTACATTTTATTCTAAAAGAGTATTGCAACTATGAGAGGAAGGCTGTGTCCCAGCAGTGGGAACATTATAGATTTGATTATAATGATTGCATCTATGACAGGCTACAACTAATTTATTTAAAGTTTGAAACAATACATCGTTATTTGACTGCAAAGAGAATTACGCAACTTTTGACGCAATACATTGATGTAACTTCGTATCTTCTATAGTAAATCAACAGTCATCTTTAAGCTATTCATAGGCAGATTTTTAGTCACGCACGAATGCCGTCAAAAATATGTCAGGACGCCATTGTGTAGATAACTATTAATGTTACATTGGTGTAAAACTACGAAGAAGAGTATTTGAAAAGATGTTAATTATACAATAGGTAGGTACTATCCGTCAGAACTTAATTGCCTTTCAAAGCAAACTGACCATGATATTTCCACAGTCACACTGGGACTGTTCAAGGTGTAGAGAAAGATTATCGAATCCAAGATAATGTGAAGCATAACAGAATAATAATTAACAACTAGCTTTTGCCCGCTGCTTCACCCGCATGGACGTCGGAAATTATCAAACGGGAACAATACCCGTAGAAAAAATATCCTTATGTCCTAAACCAGTACCCTAGTCTTACCCTAGGCTCACTATCAGTCACAATATGTCAAATCGATCATTTTGAACCATCTTGGGAATTCATTGCTTCATAATTATGTTCGAAAAATTTGTCTGCTCAACAACGTAAATAACGCAATGAATGATGTTGAACTGTCAAAATGACAGCTAATAGTACTGTTGGTGTGTGGTCATTCTATCTAAATTATGTGTTACGGTTCAGAAAAAGGTAGCAGACAGACGGACGAACAGACAGAGCTTCTTTAGTATTTTAAATATAAGTATGGATTTAAAGCAACAACTGTTATGTCAACGTTAACCAAATATCACGGTCACGTCAAAAAGTTTAATTTATTTCAACGTTTGCCTCTCAACTTATCAGGAACCCTATCTTTTACGTGTGCGCGTCTAAATCTTGAATGTTGCACCATCTTCATTATCGTGTTCATCTTTACAAGCAATTATATGCCGGTGAAGATTTGTAGAATATTTTTGAGGCAGAATGTTGCTTCAATTATAACTATCAGAGAGTTCGTATGTGGTTTAACATGGGTGGAATGTACAGTTGGCATCGAAAGTGCATCACCTTAGTTTTTAGATCAGATTTTTGAGCACATTTTTTTGTATCATGTTTATTGATTTAGTAATTAGTAACATAGCTTTTACAATATCTTAATAGATAGTTGTGTGTTAATACACACAAAAAGAAAAAGAAAAGAAAGGTCTAAGGGTTTGGGCTGGGCGTTGATGAGTCAGTCAGTCAGTCAGGACTTATCTTTTATTTATATTAATAGATAGATTATATTGATCTAGTTGTCTGCCAAATAAATAAACTATAAAATAATCTATATACTAATAATAAAGAGGAAAGATTTGATTGTTTGTTTGTTTGCATTGAATAGGCTCCGAAACTACTGAACCGATTTGAACGCTACACTATTCCCGGGTGACATAGGCTATATTTTATCCCCGTATTCCCACGGGAACGGGAACTACGCGGGTCAAATCGCGGAGCGCTACAAATAATAAATAAAACTCTAATTTAGGTCCAACTACTAAGTAAATGATACTGCAACGTGTAACGTGACTTCTGCTAGACACCTGCAACTATACAGTGTTAATCACGCAGTAAGTTCGTGGTATTTATGGACTTTCGTCGCCAACCGTACACTCGTATTCTCCGTAGTTCATACGTTACCAACTTCACAGACCGGTTACGTAATCCTCGCATGTGTTCCCGAGTAGAATAATTAGTTAATTAATTACACTCTTACTTCGCATCGTGGCGTCTAGCGTACGTACCCACGATTACACAATGTAGCTAAGGGAGAGTTGCCAGTGTTGAAAAGTATTACCAAGTAGTGTTGCCAGTGTGGAGTAAAACTGATCAGAATCTTGCGAAGGACAAATTATTAGTCACGCCTTATGAATTCGTTACTTTCGACATTTTTTGTGTCGTGTAGTGCATGTTTGCGGCATGTGAATTTGGATGATAATTTTTGCATGCCCATAAATTAGAACCGGTTTTGTGATTGACGCGGAACGAAATCGTGGAAGAATATTTTAAAACGTATTTCTGAATACTTTTCGAACTACCATTTCAATTAAGATAAATGTATTTTTTTTTCTTATGCTGGTTAACAAAACAGGTAGGCAGGTGGTGCACAACCAGCGCCCTTACTAAGTTTTTAAATAACTTGGTTTTACAAGGCCATACACACTTCAAATTTTACTTAAAAAATTGCAGGCAGAACATTTTTTTATAACTAGGTCCTATTCATGGTGCAAGCGAAAAATTGCCTTAATTAAGATTTACCTTAAGATTACCCTTTTCTATCTCCATTTGCAACACTTCAGTATAGGAAGGTTCATGGTAAATATTACGTAATGTTTCTGCGATTATCGACACACGGAGCAATGAATTTTCTCGCAACATAAAATAAAGGAAAATCTTCCTACAACAATGGACTTCATTGCAAATTTTATGATCGGTGAAATATACAATTTCTGCCGTAGACATATATATATATATAGACACTTCGTGCATTCACTATATTTTTATATCGAAGGAAGCCTTTGACAAAAATTAATTATCTACGGCTCCCGCAGACAGGCGCAACGCCAGCACGACGCGACCGTAGTAAAACATTATTTTAATGAAAACTTCATGGAAATTGTTCTACCAGAATCGCGTCGCTCCGTCGGCGTCGCCTCTAGAGTGCTGACAAAGAATACAGTACAGATAAAGAGCGAAAAAGTACCTAAACAGATTTGTCTGAAAAAAAAAACAAGCGAAATTCGCACACCCAGCCAGCAGCGAAAGTGCTAACAATTTTTTTCGCAATCATCAAAATCGTCATGGTACTAAAACAAACAGGCTTTTGTAACCACAGCTGCATTGCGATGAAAATCAGCGTCATTCACAACGAACACTGGGTTTATTTATACTATTTCATACCTTGATCAATGGTATCTGTGGCACAGATCTGAAACAGGTGAGATTGCACTCTCGGGCAGATCGCCGGCAGACGAAGAAACTGCGCCAATCGTACCAAGGGATACGACGGTGAAAGGGCTCGAAAGTTCTTGTATTACATATAAACATGCGCCCGCGCAGCCCCGGAGTAGAGGATGTGGGCACCTGTGTCGAGTTATGAGAACATCTATAATTACTTGTGATTATAGTGGAAAATCATTATGTTTGAAGCAAGGTTTAGATCTGGAAGGAAGATAAGCTCTAAATACTATGGGATTGCGGGACAGGAGATAATAAAGTCGAAAATTTGAGTTCTTAAAATTGCACATTAATTGATGATGAACATGCAAATAAAGTCACTGTAGAATTAAATATTAAGTTTGTAACGGTAAACAAATAAATGGGACTGCGGGACAGAAGATGATAAAGTCGAGAATTTGAGTTCTTAAAATTGCACATTAATTGATGATGAATATGCAAATAAAGTCACTGTAGAATTAAATACTAAGTTTGTAATGGTAAATAAACAACTTTGCATCTTTACTACTAACAGTAGGAGTCAAGGAAGTAATTTCAGTTATTACGGAAACACATTTTAAGTAACGATATGAGACTGCTTTAGGTAGTCAGGGAAATCAATCGTTAAGTAAAGTTAATACCTTTAGTCAATTTGCCGTCTTATAGCCATTTCATACAAGTGTCAAATAATGATAGTTGTAATTTGAATATACTGACAATTTAAGTTGGCAGTCGACTTGCTTTAAGTACAATTATTTTCCCTGACTTAACACAAGCATATACAGTAAAGATTAATGGAATGGAAAGTGTGAGTGTAATGTATCTTGATATTTGAGCTTAGAGTACTGTCACTAAAACAGATAACTAACCAGGATTGTCAAATATAGTTGAAGTTTACTAAGAAACCGATGGATGTTTTCAAATAAAATGTTATTTGATAAATTACTTATGTGTTTGTATTCTATTTATTTTTAACCGACGAAAAAACGGAGGAGGTTCTCAAGTCGACGCGTATTTTTTTTATTTTATGACCACGCATAACTTTTTTCGGAGTAGTCCGATTTTGATCATTCTTTTTTATTGGAAAGGATATACCCTGAAGTTGGTCCCATAAAAATTTCGAAAAAAAACACCAACCCTAAGGGTAGGAAAACAGAGGGTGATTGATTGTTTACTCACAGATTGTAATACTGAGTTGTGTATCACAAAAAGTAATAAAAAATTAAGCATGTAGTAATTAGTAGATTATAGCCACAAAAACAAAGTTCGGAAGGCAGTGACATAAAATTAAAATACATTTCCAAAGTCACCGACTTCCGAACTTAGTTATTAAGGTTAAACAAAGCAGGTTTATTATTTTTTACTTTTCGGTTTTTTCGGCGGTTTAATTTTTTTGTTAAAAAGTTTTTATATTTTATTTTATTTGAATATATCCATGGGTTTCTTACTAAACTTCAACTACCTATATCAAATCAAATCAAAAGTCATTTATTCAAACTAGGCTGAGAGTCAGCACAATTCGAACGTCAAAAAAAAAACACATAATACAGACATATATCCCACGACTCTGGTTACTTATTTCTTTTGGTGACTATACATAGGTAGAAACACCGCTTATTGGTTCCTGTAAAGTGTTACATTTACATATCATATCAGTAAACATGGAATAAATGTTCCGTTACTTTCATTTGAATACGTTCAAGGCGTTTCCAACAGGATACAATTTAAAATGGTTTACTTACTTTTAAATCCTACCTTTAGACTATACAGTACCTACCTACTTTAGTACGGAAAGGTTTGGTATTATGTTAACTGCAAATAAGTCCTGTTTCATCATGAAACACTGAGACAGAGAACAGATTTGTTAAAACAACATGATTGCAAAAAAAATATGTCAGTACTTACAGTAGGGTGGCTTTTTTTGAGGGTGGGAAGTCATCAAATAACTTCTCCCACTCTGGTTGGGTGTTCAGACTGACTAAAACTCACCCGTGTTCCTTCAGTTGCCATGGGCAACGGTATTTCTTTCGAACAACCCGCACCCCTGGCTGACTTACAGGGTGGCTTGGCTTTTGTTTTAGTTACTTACATTTTACACGTGCACAACCTGCACGTGAAAATTGCGTTCAGAATCTGAATCATTATAAAGAATATTGCTAATTCGTTGCTTCATATGTTCGAAAAAATTGTCAGCTCAACAACGTAAATAACGCAATGAATTATGTTGAACTGTCAAAATAAAAGTAATTCCTATTAGTAGTAAGTTACGTAATTACCCCGCTGTTACCATGTCCTACAAAAATGCGATTGGTACCTACGCGGTCAAAATGTATGTCCATGAGTTATTTTGCAGTGAATACAACATGGTAACAAGTTGTGCGTCGATGCTCCCACCCTGTACACCCAAACTTCGCCCACCTTGGAAAAGGCTGATGTACACCTATTTTACTTCCACCTTTTTTGAGATAATTAGTTCGCTATCACTACATTTTCAGCCGACACACGTGGACATTGAATTCCGGAAAACATAATATTTTATAGAAAAAATCCCAAGACTTGAAAATAAATCTTTACTTGAATCAAAATAACCCCTTATTACGAAGTTACTTCCATAAAATACAACATAAAGGAACTTGTAGTCGAATGCCTCCGGGTAATAATTTTCCGGAACCTTCACAAACACGGAATTTCCATAACGCATACTTCAGTCTTCTGAAGGGCAGGACTTAGTTTCAGTTAGCCTTGATATCAAACATTCAACGTTGTAATAACTTACATGTAACTTTTCGTTGTTTATTTTTGTAACTTATTAAGTGCTAATCGCACGCAATCCTTCGAAACACAAATAAAAAGGCTTCATCTTTTTGGTTTCATACTACACATTTGGGAATTACTGTTATAAATAACACTAGCTTCTACCCGCGAAATCGTCTGCAAAATATCCCTGTTCTCTCGACCCACAAGGGTGCGGGTTGTTCGAAAGAGATACCGTGGCCCCTAGCGACAGGCAACTGAAGGAACACGGGTGGGTTGTAATCATTAACAGTCTGACACGCCCTCCTGCTCCACCCAGAGCGGGAGAAGTTATTTCATTATTTCTTACCCAAAAAAAAAAAACACTAGCTTCTCCTCGCGACTTCACCCGCGTGAACTTTCTTGTTTCCCCGCAAACCGTCATCGCATCGAATGTCCACGTTTTAAGTTTTTTTTGCTTAGCGTGTTGTTGACTGTTTTTCTTTTTGCTCGGCTCCTAAGGGTCGAAGTGTAATCTTAATCGCTTATATACTTCCTCAAGAGTTGGGTTATCAATTGCAAAAAAATATAAAATAATCAGACTGTTATTTTCAGAGATTAGCGCGTTCAAACATACAAACAAATTCTTCAGCCTTTTTTAATAATAAAGATAGATAACAAAACACCATACATGTTTCCCAAAGGCAGAGTTGTACGTACCACGTAGTACATCCACACTTCCAAGCAAGTCTGAAAGTCCCACGTGTGTCCAGTTGAATAGTCAACTGGACACGCGTGTGTCCAGTTGAATAGTCAACTGGATACGCGAGTGTCCAGTCTCTCGTGTCGAGTTGATTAATAACCTTTGCTATCACCCGGACACAAATTCTGACTCCGGGCTGCTACTGAGAAATTCCATATTTATTTATTAATTATTTATTTAACACACCCATTATTATGCAGGTCTATTAGGTGCATATCCCTTGGTAAAGCGTTTCTATAGATGCCACATATGACTCTTCCACGTTGGTATGTAATGTATAGTATTGCAACTATCAGAAACTCGATCAAAGTAGTGTCCACACAACGTCGAGTTGGTCACAACTTTCTACCACTTTAGCATACTTAATAGTTTAAAAGCTTCAATAAACCTATTATATGTATACATTTCCGGACTATTATAATAACATATAATAATAGTTATCTGTTATTAAAGTGCAATCAACATAATTAATTTAATAAAATAAACATGCAATTAGAAAGAGTTTTATTTTGAAACTAGTTCTGTCCGCGGCTTCGCTCGCGAGGATAGGTACATATCCCATGGGAACGAAGAACCATCGAACCGTCTGTGTGCCCATTCAAATCCGTCTCAACCTTATTGCGCCAATCCAGAATATACATCCATACAAACGGACAAACGGACAAAAGTCCTTCGTTACAATTTTCTTATATGTAGGAACCTAACTAGGTATAAATAATGGCATACGATTACTTTTATAGAATAACTAGTAGCGCTCGGCGGTTTCACCCGCGTAGTTCCCGTTTCCGTGGGAATACCGGGATAAAATATAGCCTATGTCACCCGGGGATAGTGTAGCTTCCCAACAGTGAAATAATTTTTCAAATCGGTTCAGTAGTTTCGGAGCCTATTCAATGCAAACAAACAATCAAATATTTCCTCTTTATAATATTAGTATAGACAAACAAAGAATCTTCATGGAATAAATTAAATAGCTTCCTTTCCTCGTTATCTACATAAATAGAAACTGAAATTGCTAATAAAACAGAACATATAATAGATTGAACCGGCGCTAACAATAGGTACCCATAAGTACAAAGCACTGTCAGTGAAGATCCAAGATCTTCAAATGAGCATCCGGAACATTATCCTCGTGAACATAATTTCACCTTGCTTTCTCCCGTAGTTACCTATCGAAGAAGATCATCTCGATAAAGCTAGGTAATGGTGGGCTCGTAATTTTCTTAGGAGCACTTATATTAGTAATGACAAAATGCAAGCAATTGCGAGGCAATAGCTAGTCACTCTCGAGGGGCTTCATGAGAAAATGTTAGTTGAAAATTTTAGTTCATAGTGTTAGTTAGTACACACTCAGAGAAGTACGCGCAGGAATTTTCATTTTATTTCACCTCCCTGACGTTTGCTTTTACGATATTCAGTTTTACTAGCTACACGTATTCGTATTAAAGCTAGACACGGTTCAAGCCGCCTTGCAAAAGCTAATATTACTTAGGCATGTGGCATAGAGTGAAAAGGCAATTTTAAATGGGCCAAAAGTCGTGGAGATATTTCTGGAAATTCAAACGGAATAACTGTGAATTACGGAGCTTTTGGCATGCTTTTGATCGTTTATACTACTTGATATCACACCACTTTGTAACCCCGTCGTTGTCGAGACGAAGAAAGTAAGTACATAACTTATCTACAGGTATATTTCTAAGCCATTACACAGGTGCAGTCAGGAGTAATGAAGGCAGCCATTCGATCCCAGCGTCACTTGGAACAATTGTCGCAAATCGCTGCGACTAGGAAGTCGCGAGATTGCCAGCAATTCAACTTTTTTTGGCCTAACAATGCGATTTATAGAGAACAATGCGACATTGTACATACGTATAATGTTCATTAGAGTGAAAGTTTTCCTTTTAAACAATAAATAAACAATGAACTGGCTTTTGTAAGGGAACGCTATAAACTTGCAAAGTTCTTATAAGTAAAAAGCAGTTTCGCATTCTTTTTCCTTGGTTAGTATTCCGAATGAAAAGTGATATTGATTGCCTACGTGAGGCTACGCCTAGAAACCATGTAGGTAATAACATGTTTGTGTTATGGTATTGCTATAGTGGCTACTTTACTACCTTACCTACTACTAAGGCGGAGCCGCCCGGGGAAGGAAACAAGTGCAAATGTAGACTGTCAAAGAATGCCTTGTGGCATTAAGTCCACTATGTAGCTACGATTATTAAAGTAGCATACAATGCATGAAGTTTTAATAAAAATATTACAAACACTTGGTCTTACATTTTCAGAATACCTTTCTGGTCAAAATTAAATAGATTGATCTAGAAACAAAACGTAACTAACGTAAGGTTACCTAAAGTATTTAAAAGCCACCAAGACGTGTATTTCTAATATTTTTGTGTCAACTTCATGCATTAACACACACTAACTCAAAGGCAGAGTTATAAAATCATTATCACGTAAATAAATAGTTTTAAAATTGTTTACTAATCTAGGCGAGATTGTAATCAATAATAATTAAGAACGGGGTTCTTTTTAATCAAAGATTAAAAACGAAACCTCTGCTTAAACCCTAGCAGACAGGCGTGAAATTATGTAATGCTGTGGATCTTAGAAAATACTTAGTACAAAATCTCCATTTAAATAAAGAAAAGAAGGACATAACTAAAACGCAGTTAAATAAGGCAATTGCCAAATAGATCACAAGCTCTGTCTATTGTATCTAAATCTAAAAGAAAAACTGTCTCAATCGATTAGATTCCCTATTGACTATTGTCATATAATAAATCGTGTCTAACTGTCTCGTCTGAGAAGTAATTGCTGTTAAAGTAAATGTCAATAAAGAGTACGCCTGTGTTGCCATTGACCTAGAAAGCTGATACTAACTTACTGACACTAGTTGGTACCTAGACTGTAAACAGAATTTAAAGGCACATATTGTCATCATGGGGACTATTGGATTGAAAGAAATGGTTTGGATAACTCGATTAAATTGGATCAAAGTCACATTTCGTTAAGTCTCCATCAATTTATTATAACCTAGTGATAAAAGTGGTGTTGAAATCGGTAGTCATGATGGTGCTAAGGAATGGGGAAAATGTCGAACAGAAAGTTTTGAGTATGAATGTGGATGGTTATAAAACTAGGGGATGACCAAAGAAACGAGTAGGGGAAGACAAAAGAAGATGATATGGCTAGAGAGTGATTACCGACATGACGGCTAATAGAGTAAGTGTGGAAGAAAAAGACATGTTTCGCCAGCCCAAAATTAATTTGGGATAAGAGCAAGAGATGAGATGAGATGGAAGCAACTAAGATCCTAAGATCCGATCAATTTGGGGGACGATTCGGTAGGATCGTATATGTAGAATAGTAGGTATTCTAGACTTCAGCTAGTAAATCTGGTGCCTAGATTTGTCTATACAATAACATCATAGCGATCGATAGCTTTCAACTCAAGATGAGCTATGCACGCTTCCTGTGCTGATGATGATATTTACTTTTCAAATGCATTTTAAGTTCTTGCTAAGAAATGGAAGTCGTATACTATAATACACGTGTACAGCGTAAGTGTAGTTAAGAAAAAAAGAATTTATTGATATTGAACAAAAAGTAGTTTTGTAATTTTTGCTGGTAGGTACGTATTAAAAATCGGAAATTAAGATTGCTAGTGCATACTTAGAATGTAGTACACCCACCGGTGTTCCCACAGTAATAAACACTTCCGTGCTTTTTCTTTTTTTTACCACAACTTACAAAATCCAAGCCAATGACGTAATCCGTCTACTTTGACAAAAAATACGTAATAAAAATGCACAACGTGCCACTAAAAAGTGGCAAGTGGTATTAGAGTTTTCCATATGTGTTAAAGTACTTAAAGCCAATTCTACGTGATTTGAACAGTTATGAAGAGAGCAGGAAGCAATCGAAGGGGCGAATGATCGTGAACCGCAGTGTGTCACGATAGAGTGGGGACATCGTGATCACGATCGTGCCGGACATCACTCGGTGAAAATCACTGGCAATAAATATTGCCGTAGGTACCTACTCTCTATCGCTCTCTATAAATCCATTGTCTGTATCACGCCTAACGGCTATTTATTTTCAGATAAAGCCGCCATGTTTTTATTTGTATTGTAGAATGGCAACATTAAAAATTTAAATGAATTGTTGTTTTCGTCTTGATTTTATACAAAATCAATTTACAAACAATTTAATAATCCTTCGCTAGTCGGTGGTGAGTCATTGATTGAAAGATAATAAAACGAAGTAGGTATTACGGAAATAAAATAAAATTAAAAATTTAAAAAACCCCCGACCCAAACAAAACCTCTAAAAAGTAAAAAACAATATTTATGGGCCTTTTAATTTGAACGTAATATTTTGATCAGGGCATTGTCAAGTCGGGGGACGGTCAATGAAAACGCCAAACAGAGGCCTAGCCGTCCCCCGACTTGACAATGCCCTGATCAAAATATTACGTTCAAATTAAAAGGCCCATAAATATTATTTTTTACTTTTTAGAGGTTTTGTTTGGGTCGGGGGTTTTTTAAATTTTTAATTTAGTTTTTATTTCTTGCTTTTTAAACTTAATGTCTCCCTTAAATCACCATTTATCTATAATCTATTCATTGAGACCTTTTCAATGAGCCCAAACACGATACTTCTGCTGTTTGTTGGTGAATAACTTGGGTTTCCTGGAAATTCCAGGTGTTGCTCCAGCATCAGTTCAATGTTATTTTTTTCGTCTAATATCGTTGAAGTAATAGAATCCCAAATTTTGAGTTGATCAGACCCATGGAAGAGGCTAAAATCCTTTTTTCAACCAGAAAAGAGCTGATAATCTACAAACGGCTGAACCGATTTTGATGAAACATGTCTAAGAACACTCCCGACTAATACACCTTTCAAACAAAAAAAACTAAATCAAAATCGGTTCATCCGTTCGGGAGCTACGTTGCCTCAGACAGACACACACACACACACATACACACACACACAGACACGTCAAACTTATAACACCCCGTCGTTTTTGCGTCGGGGGTTAAAAAATAGAAATATATATATTTAATTTTCTTAATAGGTATCCGCTGGTGGTGTCTTCGCCTTCGCACTTTACCTTTGAACTTTAGATAGATTTATCTTTAGTGTTTTTTTCTTTATTTTAAGTCTTTTTATTTAGCTCATACGATACGACACGTCATATTATAAGCTAGGCACCTAAGTTCTGTAAACGGTGCCTACGCAAGGGAACCTTAGGTACATCATTCATTATCGATCACTAAAGCACATTTAAAATCAATTTCAAAATTGTAGAAGAAGCGTTTTTTTACTATCAAATATTCTAAATTGTTTAAGGCACGTAAAAGTGAGCACGTCCTCTTGAAAAAAATAGGTAAAATTCAGTATTCTTTGTTATTTAGCGGCAACGCCAGCGCAGTCCCTATTCCGGTACCTACCACTCCTACCAGGGCTCATATAAGCCCTACAATGCCTAGCCAAGCATATAGTATCGTACCTATAAGCGCATATGACGTATTGCATGAGTTCATCGGAGTGTCCATTAACCACAACTCCACAAATAAACTATGTTGGGGTCATCTTCCAGTCTAACCGAATACAGTTCAATGCCAGTAGTATTTTCCATGGAGCGACTGCCTATCTGACCTCCACGATCTAAGTCTTACAATACCCTGTGGTAAGACTCGTTTTCAGACTTTCGGACTTCTGACGACCCGTAACGACTGTCAAAAATCCACGAATGACAGCCAGGGTCTTGGTATCCATCAAAGGAACAACCATGGTACCATGCGGTTATTACATACCCACAAGCTCAATTTTCTTTTTTAAGTCACTCGGTATAATCAAATGACTACATACTCACATTTGTTTCAACGCCCATATCAATGGCGACCACAAAAAGTGCGAATTCCCAAACATCTCGGGTTACGTGTGAAAGTTAAAACACAAAGTAACGATACCCAGCCAAGTTGCAAATAGTTTTATTTCTTCTTCATGTGACCACATGCACACGACTATTGTAAACTGATCTACTAAGAGGGAAAGTCATGCATTGTTTATTTTTTTCTGTTTGCCGGAATAATTTAATACTGCGGTGCATAAATTATGAAAGTAATCAGGTTTATACATGAAGTAATTTGTCCACGGAAGAAAATTATGCTATTTGCAAAATGAACTGTGATAATGCTCATTATGAAGTTAATTTAATAATTATCTTTTGGTTAGAATTAGAATGCGGTGTCAGTTTATTGTATGGATATTTTATTCAGTAGTAGTCTGATGATGATGCCTTCAAACTGGTTGCAGCAATAGGTGTTAGATGTGTGGTGTATTGTATTTCTTGATACATCTTTTGTGGAACACAACTTTCATTAATTCATTTTGTATTTCGAACCGAAAATAAATTAGCTTCAAGGCAGCAAGGTAAAAGTGTATTTATTTTGAAGTAACCAGTACTTATGTGAAATGAAAAGTAAATAAATCTTACAGTGTCAGACTGTTATTTTTGGATTTTGGCCCTGCAATTTCGTAACAGAGAAATCGAAAAAACTGAACCTTAAAAGGCAGTGGTTCCTTACGTAAGTAAAATTAATACATTCTGCGTAAAATAAGGTTGGTTTTATACCCTTTTTATTTTTAATAATAAATAGCAGCTGTCGTAAAACTTGTTCGTGCGTAACGTGGAATTGAAATATTTTGAAATAATGCAGTACGAGTCGTTACATTCTATTGTGCTGAACATAATAGCTCCCAAGATAAAGTGACATCTATAACAAAACTAAATGTATTAACACACAGTTATATGTAGTTACTTTTCCTAACTTTAAATACGAATTGCTGTTCCATATATTTTGACCGCGTAGGTATTGCACTTTTCTATTAAACAGCTGATGTTTTTTCTTTTTTATCGACGAAACATTTCTAAGCTATGCGGTCTAGAATCATGACTGCTTTGAATGATGATTTCAGTTTGCGCAACCATGTCTCTGCCACCCTATGTATTTCAAATCTTTCAGTACATACCTAATCCCATACTTTTTGCTTCTGAAAACTCACTTATACCAACGGCAATAATAGACTGCAAACAAAACCCTTTGCCACAATATCTGATCCAGTCACAAGTAGTCTTGTGCCTGCTCGGTCATTTTTGAGATCGCTCCGTACTAGTTCTTTTCTGTCAGTGAACTAGTTCATTCTATTAGTTCTATTAGCTCTATTCGGTCTTCGCTCTCAGTCCGTACTTTCATAGATCACAGAGCAAAAAAGTCTCATTGAAATCGTTTCCGTCAAATCAGTCGCTGTCATTCTCTTTCTCGTTCGGTCATACGGTATGGCTCTTTGTAAATGTACAGTCGCCAGCAGGTCAAGCTATCCTAAACTGTCAAATTTTTCCAATTGAAGATGAACCATATTTCTTTGTTATAAAGTTGAAAAACTATCAAAGAAATTTGACAGATTGGGGTAGCTTGATGTCCAGCACCTCTGTACGAGGAGCTATTAGAACTAATAGACCGATTACAAGTCAGCATTCGGAAACGTTTCTTTTAGTACAGTGCAAAGAAACGGTTCCTATTCGTTCATCGTTCACGAACTACACAAGACTAGTCCCAAGAATATTATTATTTTAACTCACTAACCTACTTACTGGCCAAGTCATGAAGTCATTACTTATGCGTGAAAGAGACCTAAATTCAAAAGCAGGGGTGAACACAGACAAGGTTTACTATGCTAAGTTTACTTATTAGAAAGCCAGTTTCGAATAACATTCGCGCTTGAAATAGTAATTTAGCAAAACATTCCGATTATACAGTGATAGCTGCATGTAATCTACGTAAGTACATATTAGTTAATTACTAGGTTTGCTGTGCATCGGGCTGGAAACTCTCGCCGCCAAGCCAGCGCCTTGGATCTACGGTGCGATGGTGAAACCACTTGCCTTTGTTGCCAACAACGTCAGAACGTCAACGTGATCGAGTATTCGTGTGCTTTGATTTTCTACGTTTGACATACGTATTCACTGATTTCCATTGGGTTTAACTCAGGATTCCTCAAATTAAGAGGTCATTCTTTATGATCCTTTAGGGGCAAGCCATGTGTCCGGTGACATTTCCCATCAGTAAAAATCACGAACTTTGACATACAAACTTTCGGGGCTAATGTAATCTTTGCGTTATGCTAGCGAACGGCTCCGCCTGCTTATGGTGGCTGGTCGTCTTGCTAACCATGGTTTTGATAGTTAATAATTACTCTATCAGTTGCACACGTGAGGACCTGATGGCTGGCTGCGTCATTGAACGGTATTCTCGTTGCTGAATTTTGGGTCAAACTTCACGATTCTAGCTAGACCAATCTATTACTATACTCGATGTTCTAGACGCAGCGGTCCAGGCTATACTTTTTCTGTCAGTGTGTGAATGTATGAATGTGACTAGGTACATAAACTTATTCTTGTGATATTAAAAAAGTTAAAAATCTTACATTCCGACTGATATCTACTATGTACTTTACATATTGTGAACGAGAGAACGATGTATAGGCCTTACAGACTGTAGATTTGTAGACGATTTTCTATTCTTTGTTTTCATTCCTCTAAGTACCTGGTACCTACTTATTGACAGGCGTGCACAGTCCTCCCATACCTAATATCACTGTAATTTGACAACATTGTAAAAGCCAATTATTTTCAAAAGAGACACCGTGGAGTTTCTTGTCGGTTTTTCTCCATAGGAAGTGACAATTTGGAACCGTTCACTGACGTTTCGTAAGTGCCTATGCAGGTTTATGTAAAATAAAATATTTTAATTTTGCACTCAAAATTTACTGATGGGAGTCAAGTCCATATTGAATTTGCCTCTGTTCTGCTTTTCTATAAGTCGATCCAAATGTGAGCAATGGCTATCAGAATACCAAAGATTAAAATCCATTCATCTACATTTCGTTTTATTTGTAAGTACACCTTTCGGTCATTTTGATTTGGCTTTGTGTGTTTCGATTTCAATTACTAAGAAAGCGCGCACAGCATTCTTCAGTGAATCGGTTTTATTTGCCTTTGATGATTAAATTTCTGCTGTTATTCGTATTATCCACAAGACATTCTTGGCCATGTTGAAAGAGCGAAATACTCCGAGATTGTCGTCTAAAATTGAAATTGAAATTTATATATTTGCCAGAATATAGACACTTTTATATAGTAACATGGTAAAATAATTTTGGTCTTATAACATTCGGCTTAACAGTCATGCAAATATTTCTAGTATGTACATGCATAATAAAATCATGAAATTAAACCAATCTCATCTCATTAGTTATACACATCATTATCATAATACAATTTACAGTCTTGCTTCGTTAATATTGAATAGGCACAATACATTATCCAATATTAAATTAGTTTATTAGATTATAGCCCACAGATAAGATAGTTCGTTTTAGGAATTGAATTCACCTTTACAAGTTCTAAGCTTGTTTGTTGTTAAACAAAATTCGTGATTGCTTGACCGTGACGATACCTATGTTAATAAATACAAAGTAAATGTCAATCAGGCATCAAATCATAACATAAGACTACAGTTACATTGAGCAACGAAGTGTGTAATCGTCGTTTCGTAGCGTTCAAACCTTTCAAACGTTTGAATTCTTACTTCTGACAATGAAAAGTAAGACAAGTCTATCATATATAATTTTCCGTTTATTTAATATGTTATTATGTTCACGCAACTAGACAACATAAAAGGGTGTACCTTCAGATAAGAGTACCTAGTTCAGGTCAGTGCCCTCCATTGTGTGGTTGGGCAACAATTGCCGGCCATGTGATAGGTACAGCGGTTAATTGTCGGCCGCGTCGGTCGAGGAATATCAGCCATAACTATCTGGTGAAGCTCTAACAGCCTCCATTCATACACAGTCACGCCTCGAGTGCTTTCCGATACATATCTCGGTTTGCTACAAATCGATACAATCGCGTTATTTCGAATTGAATGCGGCGCCTGCGCTCGCGACGGAATTCCTTTGCAGTTTGCAGCGTCTGTTGTTTTATTTATTTTTCTTAGACATCAATTGAACTTAGGTACTTGTCTTTATGTAACGGTAACAGATTGTAGTACAAAATAATAAATAATCTAAGGAGGAAACTTTTATCATTGTCTCGGTTGTTGGGCACTAAAATAAACACTATAAACTCTTCGGGACTAGATCCCTTCATTTATGTTTACAATAAAATTGTTTGTAACTACAATTGAATTGTTTTGTCTTATTTCTCAAGAAGATCCTTGATCGGGTGTCGTCTATAGAACTACGGGCATACAGTCATACACACATACGTATGTAAGTATGTAGGCACTTCTAATCATTCATATACTGCAGTAATGATGACTTTATTGCTTACCTATAATGAGTAATTGTTTACGCGTGATGATCTTAGACAAGGTATTGAAATCATAAACTACACTCATACAATATAACGGATGACAAATGTAATAATGTTACAACAATTTAACGCGATAATAACATACCCTTACTTACATAAATACGAAAGGTAAATAATTAGTGAGTTTTAGCTGATGGCCCCGACTGATAGAGGGCGCAGTTCGGCTCTGCTGCACAATAAGTACTTTTAAAAAAGCTTTAAAGGGGAACATAAATATATATTTTATGTTTAATGACATATTATTTTGAATACATACATAGTTATGTTATGTTTCACTTATCTGTGCATAATTGCATCTAATGATCTCTACGGCTACGAGATGCTACGAGTACGGTGCTACGAAATTCGTAGCAGATTAATTTTGGACAATATCCCGAATAATTCGTCGTAACGGAAAATTGCTTGGAAAAGTGGTTTATATTATAATGTGAAAATTGTAAAATGTTAATATACTTGAAATGCGTAGGACAAGTGACAACATCCTCCTGCCACAATGCAGAATTCGGCACGTCCACAATTATAATATGGACTTGTTGAATTCAGTTTTAAGTCATAACAATTTAAAACCGAAACATTCATGTCGACGTAAATTGCGTATTTAGCTGCATATTGTCTTAATTAATCCATCCCGATTTGAGGTCAAGTCTTATTACTATGCAAATCAGAAATTCAACCACTTATATTAGTAGTGATATGTTTGTTTGCAACAAGATTCTGTTATTGCGGTTATAAAACTACGGCATTTTTACTCGAATAACGTTTGTTTCTTTATATGAAACTTGCTTCTACCCGCTCGCAAGCAGCGTCCGCGGAATTTCTTGTTTTGTTCTATGACACTCGCCAGCAGCATAATCAGCTTATAAAGTTCCCCCCACGTGCTTGGACACAGGCTTATCAGAATCGGATCAGCAGTTCCGAAGATTACCCCTACTTAAAAACTCACAAATTTTACCTCTTTATTTATTACTAGTGGACGACCGCAGTGATCGAAATTAATAATAATTAATTTAATGTATTTGTATTTCAAACTTAATGTATTTCTAATGCATTATTAAATAAAACATTAGCTTTTTGCGCTCCTTGTCCATATAAACTTTAACTGTTCCAAATTTGAAACTCAATATTAAGAGCGTTTATTCTGAAAATCGGCAACGTCGCAAATAGATGTCAAACATTTCACTGTTTTGATTAGTTTGGGAATATTATTGTATGGAAATATGAAATATCGCTAACTAGTGACCTAAAATATTGATTATGAAATGCAATAATTGATATCTTAACACCGAATTTAGATGCAAAAAAAGAACTTGGAAACTTTCCAAATGCCTTTTTTACACCTAAAACGGTTACAACATAAAATTCAGTGTTAAAATTGCAAATCATTATTCATATGTTAGGTCACTAGTTAGCGATATTTGATATTTCCATACAGTAATATTAACAAATTAATAAAAACAGGTAAATATTTGACAGCTATTTGCGACCGCGACGTTGCCAACTTTCAGAATAAACGCTCTTAATATATTTCACTACAAAGGTTTTGCTTCACGTATATTAAATAGAAGATTATTTAGAAGACTCGTAAGTTGTAAGTCTTCATATCATCCATATTTTATTCAAACTTCAAGTTGTTCGACCAGTTTTTTTTTTTACGACATCAACAAAAGTTTCGAGTCACTAAAAAGATCGATTTTAAACGTGTTTTAAGTGAACAAGATATTGATTGCAACACATTTTTTTATTCAGGTGAATTTTAATATGATGCGATACTGTGAATCTTGATGCGGTTTCGATGAAAAACTTGGTTAATGACAGCATCTACATGATATAAGATTATAAAGATAATTTACAGTACATTAAACTTTTTATACCCATTCATTAAATAAATGTTTTACTTTAATAACGTTCTCTCGTGTTTTATTTTCGTTGACAAAAACAAATGCACTGCTCAATGCATGAATGACACTTCCTAAAGTGTCTTTGTGTCCCAAGTTTAGTAAACTACTAAACAGTTTTTTCTAGAGATATTATAAATAGGCACTGACCTTTAAAAAAATAAAGGGTAACGTAGCAAATGTTTTGGCTTTACCAAGCAACAGTTTCATTCTCCGCATCACCAAACAAAAACACCTTTCTATACCTATTTATTTTAATTTACAATATACCTACTCTTGCATACGTCAAATAGGTAACATGAAGAATGACAACTTACCCTCCTAACAGCTCCACTGACGGTACTCGCTAAGCTCTCATTGTCATAGTGACGAGAGAACGAGTACGGGCCCGGATGACTCCGGGATACGCATTGCCCCATATGCCCGTCACATACACAAAACAAATCACATGTGTCATATACCGTTAGTTCACTTCACTTCACTTGATTTCACGTTCTCACGATACGAATCTGCGAACGAAATAAACGATTTCTTGTATTTTTGAGTCACCTGATCCTACCTAGTCTGAATTTTAATTCGACGCCCACACCTGACCGTGCTAAGTTATCGAACATGTCTTACAAATATGGGTAGGTCGAAAAAAATACTGAGATACCGATGTTGTTTTTTTTTTCCTGTCGGTTGAAAAAGGACTTGTAAGGTCTGGGATTTAATAAAAGCTTGGGTTCTGTTACTGTATGTTCCAATGTGTTTTATTTGAATAGGTATTTAGTTATCTATTTCTAGCTTGTGTTGTCCGTGTCACACTGTACGTCAAAGTCCATCATTGCCCATAAATCAGAGTTCATGTTAGCCGAACAGAAAAAGCAGATGCTTGTCAGGAAATGTCTCGAAAGCCAATAAATTGAATCCAATTGAACTTTTTTTATCCGTCTGGGCATAGTTCAAGTCGGGTCATACAAAAAGAACTTTTACAATCGATCCCGTTGTTTAGTTAGAAGATCAAATCGATTTGCCTTTTTTTTGGTTTTTAGGCAAAAAAGGCCAGAGTGCAGTGGGCAAAATCAGGCAGCATTTTTTTAGACATCTAAAAGGACGCCTCTTTCATTGAACTGTATTTTTGCTGACTGCATTTAATTATTTAATCGACAGTATTTGTACAATGTGAGGTGTGGTAAATACCTAGGTATCTAGTAGTTTCACTAACAATTGTTTTCATCGTTATCTCTATCCGGTAGATTATGAAAACAATTGAACCGATCGGATTGGTTCAATTTGTATTTGATTATCATTAAACATGATAACAAACGATAAAAGGTGTATGAAAACAATAATAATTAATCTTTTGTTATTTTACATAAACCATAACCTACTCAAATATGCAGGAAATAAATATAAATATAAATATATGGCGGTTTTAAAGTCGTTTTTTTTGGTTCCCGTATTGTGATTGTAGCTTTTATATTTCTCTTAAAAAATCTGGTCATATTCGTGATTCTTTATAATGGCCAGTAGACAGGTATACAATCCATAGAGGACTAAAGAAGCGTGAGCAAAAAACGGCAACTTTTTCCTATCCCGAAGGCCATCTGAATACAATCGTGGACATAAACTAGAATTTTATAGCAACATCTTTACATAAATACTTTATTAAGCATTCTATCTTTACACTTTTAACAACTCTGTTATCAGACTTCTTGCAGTTTTTATTAATAAAGAAATAATCAATATCACAGATTAACGCTGTATTTTTGACAAAATCGCTCAAAAATATTACCCTACATTTTAGTCACAGTAGCTGTCTATACCCAGCCCAGCTGATCACACGTGTTGATTCAAAACAAGATCCTTGATAGTTCACATGTTGTCGAACTTTGCGTCACTGTGTCGCGAGTATAGCGCGTCGCGCGCACTGCGCACGGTTCACGACTGGCGCACGCGCACCTCGCAACCGCCAACCGCCATCGCCACCGGCTGTAGTCTGTTGACTCATTCATGAGCTGCTGTGAACCGTCCCATTGGGGAATACATAATATTGGAATATATTAAAAGTTATTGCGTTACTTCGTTATGATTTAGGTGCAATCATTGATGTCAGTTAGTAACCTATCATCGCATCGTAAACGTTTAGTTAGCTTGATTAAACCGTTAGGGATTTAAGCTTCGCAGTACAAATGCAGGTCCCTACCGTCTCTAGAGGATTGCGTGGATTAAAACCGGCTACCTACACACCTGCAGGGTGGTGTGTTAAGCTTAGATCAGAATTGTCTATCTACATTTAAGGGTAAAATTTTACCCAAAAATAAAGGTTACTATTAAGATTACAGAATACCTACTGACATTTTGAAATCTTGACAGTTATTATCGAGAGTTGAAAATCCAGTTTGCAATAAAATCGCGGCGTGATTTTATTGCAAACTGGATTTTCAACTCTGGACGTAATAAAATCACGCCGCGATTTTATTACGACCGTGTGAATGTCGACTTAGACCATTTACCTAAATGTCTAAGAGTCTCCAACAACAATTTTTCGTACTGGTGTATGAAAGTAAAAACGAATGACAATCTTCGTACGGTGGCTGGCCTGGCTGTAGCCGAATGAAAGTAACCGAGGAGTAAAATGGCGTGGCAGGAGACCGGAGATACTTAAGTCCAACAGTAGACTGCAATTAATAGGCTGATGAAGATGAGGCATCTTAGTTTGACTTACTCTCAGGTCTAGTGGTAGCAACTGCTACTGTTAAGCAGGAGGTTCTGGCTTCGATTCCCGAGTCGGGCAGTGTTATTGTAATTTTTCATCAAGGACTTCTCAAGCAGCCCCGAAATCTGGGTTTTGCCTGCTCGCAATAGGCTCGCCCTCTATTACCTACATCGATTTAAACATAACTAGTGAAATGTGGATGTACTTTCAGGTATTGTAGGTATGTATACCTACTTCTGCCCAAACCTTCGACGAAACAGGCTTGGTTTTATGGTAGCTAAAATATGTGTTCCTCTACGTCTGCAGTAAAAGTCAATTTACACTTTAGTTACATAAATCTTAAATATTAGGTACCTATTTACATACAATGCATATTGTGTAAGTGTATGTACCTATCCAAAAAAAACAACCGAAAACAGCAATATGTATTGTACCTATTGTAGATTGGAAAAAAAGCGGTGCCTAAATAAAAACATGTAAACGGGGCGGAAGAAGTGTCGCAGACGCGGCTAGCGGCGCTAAGCGAGGTGCCACGTTTCACATAGGTTGGTACTTATTTTAGGTCTTATGAAATTGGCGTTTTGTCGAACTAGCCAATTTGATCTCAAATATCTGGCGTTTGGTTAGGAATTCCAAATTCAAATTTATTTCAAATGGCCTACAGAAAAAATACAGTAGACGGCCGGAGACACTAGTTAATTAAAGTGATCGTGGAAGCGGATCCATCGCAAACCACGTCAGAGTTAGCGGCAGGCTTTGGAGCGATTGATAAAAAAAAAACAAAACTCGAAAATTGGGTACCTCATGAATTGAATGAAGCACACCAACAAACACGCGTCCTGCTTTACAGTAGGTACTCTACCGTTACAATAGCAAGGGGATTTTGATGAAAAATGGAAACTTGTGATGAAGATGGTAGGCACGATACTCGGAAACACACATGACAATGGTTAAAACTAGGAGAATAAATCCCAAGCGAAAGTTTACGCAGAAAAAGGTCAGTGCCTTTCAGAGTCATTTCTTCAAACTAGGCTGAGAGTCAGCAGTTTTTGAGCGTCAAAATTGCATCAGACAGTCCCTCAAAATGCCCGCCCTTCACAAGTTCCTAGTGCTAAAGCTGGGAAGAAGAAGTGGCGCAACAAACTCCCCAGCAGCACAGCTGTCTGTTAGAAGAACTTGATTAAGTATATTACAATAGTAGGTACGTAAGTAATTAAAATTACTAAACACAACATTAAATAAAATTAATTGCCATAACTCAGCTATACGCCAATATACCAATAAAACATTAAGCAGAAACAAGTAAATAATAAAAACAAAACAATAAACGTAAACACATTACACTTAGGTACATTTATCAAATAAAATTAACAATGATATGAAGTAACTCATATGACCTGTCAGTAGGTAAGCTACTCGTAATTCTGGTGAAAGAACACAAACGTTGTCTTGAGTTAATCACTGCGAAAAACAATTATATCGTTGATGTAGTCGTTGATAGAATAGTATGCCTTTTTTTTTTTTTTTTTTTTTAATAAAGATTTGATTTTACGAGTACTTTAGCTAACGCATTAAAATGTACCTAAATCTAGCAAAGAAGAGGGAAGCTTGTTATAAAAGGGTATACTAAGCCCAAATGAGTTAAAACCTCTATGAAGCCGGTGAAGGGAGCACCTAGTTTGTCCCTATTTCTAGTATTATGAATATCACTGTTTTTAGTGTATATGTGTATATTTTCCCTAATATTTAAGATGTTAGCGAAGATGAATTGCGATCCCACCGTGAGAATACCTACCAATAACTAAAAGAACTCTCAGAGAAACTCTAGCACCTAGTTGGTACCTAAATAGGCCTGTTAATAATTAAGTATTAGCTTTACAGAAAGTCTGGCGTGAGTAAGTAGGTACACTTACTCGACATTCAGTTTGGATGCGTGGCGGAATTGAATAGTGTTGACTCACAATGTTGAAAATCGAAATTTTCCATTTAATTACCTACAAATATACAGGGTGTTTGGTGCATCGTGTGCCAAATTGAAATGGTCGACTGAAGGAGTCATCCGCTAGCCTTTCAGACCCTTTAACACCCCTCATGCTCTGTGGATTTTTTTTATCGACTTTTTATTGTTTTCCAAAAAAAAGACCCAAATTTTACATTCAAATACAGATTTTAAAAAAAATATAAGGCGTAGACTCTGAATTTTAATTTTATTTCGATGTGTATTGTTTAAGAATACTTTTAAATACAAAATTAGTGATATTAGTCACCTAGTTCTTTTTTAATTCACTCGCAAAGGTAAAACTTTAATTAAAGCTGTACATGTTACAGCTGTTTATAAGGCTACAAAAAAAAAATCAAAAGCGACCGGGATCTTCCAACTCCCCCATTAATTCTCCAGTCTATCCTCTTTCTAATGATGTGCCACATGCCATAAAAGTATTTTAACAACTTTGTGAATTCGCTAGAATTGTGAATCGAGTCACCTAAGGCTAATATTCAAAATTATGATTTTTAAAAAAATCGGTCACTAATTCGGGCAGGTCATTTTGTAGGAATTCCAGGTAGTCTTTGCCATTGAGATTATCGGGCAGGTAGTGCGGTCCAATTACCTGATTCCCAATCACTCCTGCCCAAACGTTTACACTAAACCTTCTTTGAGAAGATTTCTGTCTTTTAACACGTGGGTTTTGCGTTTTCGTTGTCCAGTGGTGCAAATTGTGTAAATTGAGGATCCCATCCTTGGTAAATTTGGATTCATCCGTCCACAGTATTCTTTTTAAAAAATCAGGTTCATCCACATCCGTGTGTAAAAGAAACCAACAAAAAGCCACTCGTCTCTCAAAGTCGCCACCCTCAAGACCTGCAACAAACAAAAACTCTTTTAAATTTCTCTTGGGCAATAAGTTGTTGTGCAATTAACAAGAAAGGACCCGCTGTTCGTGCTAATAGATTCACTACCTGGAAGTGCCGCCATACCATACCCATTACCTGCTAAACGAAGGCAAGGTCAAACAAAGCTTGCACGGGTTTAAAGTTAGTTTAAAATTACGTACCTTGCACCGGAGTGTAGTGGAATGGATGCTTTTTGTTTTGACGAAGTACTTTCCACACTTTCCATATTGAAATATCAAGATGTGATGCCACATTTCTAATGCTTCTTGTAGGGTCTTCCTCAAAAAGTGCCAGTATTCTCTCGTCTACTTCAACATTATGTCGCACAATATGGCCCCTTGGTTCATTAAAAGTAACACTGCCAGTCTCGCGTATGCGTCGGTATGTGTCTTGGAAGACTCTGCGACCAGGTAATCGTCTACCAGGAAAGCGTTCCTGGTAAAGTCGTTGCGCTGCACGAGCGACGCCATTAGCGGCTCCGTAAGCCATCATGATGTCCGCATATTCTTCGTTAGAGAATGTCGCCATTGCAATAACAAAAAAACTCAAAGTTTAACAATAACAACAAAAATTAAACAAATGTAACAAGAACCAACAAAACTTAACGATAACAAAGTAATAAAAGAATCGCGGAGTATGGTGAACTAGCACACACGTTAGTAGGGTATAGAACCGGGAAATCCCGGTCCCGAAAATCCCGGGATTTCCCGGTTCTTTTCAGTTACAGATAGAACCGGGAATTGAAAATGAGAACCGGGAATTTCGGGATTTTCGGTTCTCAAAAAAATATTTTTAATTTATACACCTACATTTTAATATCTATTAAACTTTTACTCAAATTCTCTTAATAAAAATAAAAAAACTGTACGAGAGTTATTTCTTCACTGTCTTTGTAAACGCGTCAACATTTTCGGATACAAGTGGATGACAGGGATCGCGCGGGGAGAGGGGTACCTGGCGGCAGTCATTTTATTCCCATACCTGCTGCCGCCCACGAGTCGATTTGTAATCTGCAATGTAAGTGGTTGGTTTGGTGTCGTGCGTGCCTGACTTGAAATGTTTCCTTCCATCAAAATATAACATCAAGTTGCTCTCGGTAAGTACTTAAGTAGATTATGCATTAATCATGCTTATTATGTGTTCGTATTGTACGTATATTTTTAAAATATGCTTCCTTTTAGCTCTGTAGCTGATAATTTTATTAGTTTTAGGTTATATTTTGGGGTTTCTTGTTTGGTACTCGTAGGGTCAATGGTTGCAGTTGGGTTATAGAACTGGTGGTAAACTTTTGTTTATGCTCATTTTAACAGTTTTTTACATACCGTTACGCAAAGTAGATATCTGTATAAATAAAAAATAATTGCTAAATGTGTTGCTAACGGAAAAACTCGAGAACGGCTGGCTGGACCGATTCGGCTAATCCTTTTTAAGGTTCCAAAGGGTAAAAATCGAGACTCCGTTACTGAGTCTTCGCTGTTCGTTTGTCCGTCCGTCTGTCTGTCGGTCCGTCTGTCACCAGGCTGTATCTCATACACCGTGATAGTTAGTTGAAATATTCACAGATGATGTATTTCTGTTGCCGCTATAACAACAAATACTAAAAAGCTGAATAAAATAAATATTTAAAGGGGCTTCCATACAACAAATGTGATTTTTTTGCTCGCTTTTGCTGAATGGATATTGATTGATAACAGCAACAGGTAGACGCTTGAAATATTCACAGAACATTGTGTTATATACTAAGTTTAAAAATAAATTATAAAATTAAAATAAAATTAATATTTAAGGGGGCTCCCATATAACAGACATGAATTTTTAGCCGTTTTTATAGATAATGGCAAGGAACCCTTCGTGCGCGATATATTTGTTGCTTATTGCACTTACATATTTAGTTTCCTTTCTTAGTTTAGTAAACTTTATATTATTTTTGTTATAGGTTATGGATTTTGAAGAAGTTTGCAGCAAGTCAAATGATAAGTCATCGGTTTGGCACTATTTTCTTCGCGCTCGTGACAAAATGAGCGCCAAATGTAAAAAATGCCAAAGTATTTTAAAATGTGGTGGAGGAAGTACCGGAGGCTTGCAAAAACATTTGAAAAATCGACATCAAATAAGTCTGAAAGCTGTCGATACTTTAGCTGGTGAACCACACAGTGCTGCAATTCAGTCAACCAGTAAGGAGGAAGTACCAAAGAAAAAAGCAAAATTAACCGACTACTATGCATCCGAAACAAACCCACACATGGAACTTATGGTTTCTCGTATGGCTGCCTTGAATGGCTACTCTTTTCGGACTTTTATAGAATGTGAAGATCTAAGAAGATTATTTCAGAAATCAGGCCACGCGCTACCAAAAACTGCTGATACAATACAAAGTATTGTAGTCAAAGAAGCTGACAAAATAAAACAGCAATTAAAGATTGAAATACAAAGATTATTAAAAGAAGGTAAAAAAAAAAGCATTTCTCCGGAGGCAAAAATTTGAAAAATCTTGGACTCATCAGGGTTTTTGGGTCCATGCCAGCAAAAAAATGCGTCGAAGAAATAAAACGCAAATTATATGAATTTGGCGTATCCCTCGAAACGGATATCATTGCCGAGGCTACAGATGGATGTAGTATGATGACAAAATTCGGCAAACTTTTGTCGTCTTATCATCAAAAATGCATTGCTCATGCTCTGCAGCTCGCCATAAATGATGTTTTTTACAAGAAAAGTGACATAGAAGACGAAGACCAAATAGATCTTCCTGAGACAGATTTCGAATCGATAGACGAAGATATGCCCCTGTCAGAATTGAGACGCCTATTTCATAGAGAGGAAGTTGCTTCAGATAACGATTCTGATGATGATACAGACGGTGCGGAGTTCTCATCAAATCCAACGACTTCTGTTTCCGAACGCCAACTTGAGTACCATGAAATAATTTTAAAAGTAAAGAAGGTTGTGAAACTATTTCGCAAATCGCCAACCAAAAATGACGAAGTGTTGCAGAAGTATGTAATTGCAGAGTTCAAAAAAGAATACTCACTGATTTGCGACTCAGTTACACGCTGGAGTAGCCTAGCTGATACGTTACAGCGATTCTTGAAACTGCGAAGTTGCATAGCTAAAGCGCTAATTGATTTAAAGTCGGAAGTAAGTTTTTCTGAGGAAGAATGGACAGAAATTGAGCAATTGCATGAAATACTGGACGTAATCAAGACTGTTTTAGAAGCATTATGCCGACGAGATGCGACATTATTAACAGCTGATATAGCGATTAAATTTGCTTTGAAAAAATTGGAAGAGAATAATAACACCCTGAGCAAAAAAATGTTGAAAGCTTTGAAGAAAAGATACGGCGAACGACGTCTAGTACAAGCAGCAACTCTAAGTTATTTGCAAAACCCCGACAAATATTTTTCGGAGAGAAATGATGAAGACAGTACAGTATTTTTGCGCCCAAACAGTGATGAAATGTGCAATAACATAGTAACACTCCTGAAACGCGTAAACCCTCCTCCTCCAACACCCCATGATTCATTATCAATTCAAAATGAAGAGGAAGACCATTCTGAGGTACAAATAAGTGGGTTATCATCAAACAAAGAAAAGCTAGACGCCGAGTTACAAAAGGCTACAAACCAGAAACGTAAGCTTGCCAATGAAGATGATCTCTATACTACTGTGAGATTCGAAATGGCACTTTTTGAGAACGGAGGCGATCGCGGGCGGTATTTGTCTCAAGCATATGACCATCTTTCATCAATTCCACCTACCAGTGTCGAACCGGAGAGGATATTTTCCGCGGCTGGATTGCTGTGTAATAAAATTAGATCACGATTAAGTGACAAAAGTTTAGACTCACTCATATTCCTGAGAACCTATTACAATGAACAAAGAGCTCTTAAAAGTAAATAATTTGTATACCTATTGTTTGATTTAAAAGATTTTAAGATTTTTACTATTCAGTTAGAGTACAGTTTTTATTTTATTTGTATTGTTTATTAAAATGTAAAAAATACTTACTAACTAATGGATGAAGCTTGATTTATGTTACAGTAGCTATTTTTTTTAACATCATTAACATACTAAAACTGATCTCATAAAATCTTGTTTTGTTACCACATGACTTTTTATATGTTAGATACTAAAGTGAACCATAAATATCCAAAGATTGTTAAGTTGTATGTTTAGAATTTGTGTATGTAAAAAACACTAAAAAGCAAATTTAAGTCTAGACTGATTATAAACCTATAAAAGACTGTTGATTTTTATAAGATTAGGTGAATAAATACTCTGCATTAAAGACATCTTATTATTTTTATTATTATGTTCCTATTTTGCTATTTAATACATGTTATTACGTCAAAAAACTTAAAAAAATAAAAAAGTACCGAAAGTCCCGAAAATCCCGGTTTTTCCCGGTTCCTTTAAGGTACTGTCCCGAAAATCCCGGTTCTTCAAAACTGAACCGGTTCTCGATTCCCTACACGTTAGGTAGCAGAGGCAGTGATGTCTCGACTAAAAAAATGGCGGGTCGGGCGGCGCGATTTGTTCAAACCGATTTAAGGTATGCAAGAAAGAGATAGAAGATAAATTTTACTGTGAAAGAGTGAGAAAACAAATTTTACCTCTTTCTCAAGTAACAGTTCCGCAATAAATATTTTTTCATTAGAATTTGGAATGTAGTTTTATGTGACTTGATTCACAATTCTAGCGAATTCACAAAGTTGTTAAAATACTTTTATGGCATGTGGCACATCATTAGAAAGAGGATAGACTGAAGAATTAATGATGGAGTTGGAAGATCCCGGTCGCTTTTGGTTTTTTTTTTGTAGCCTTATAAATAGCTGTAACGTGTACAGCTTTAATTTAAGTTTTACCTTTGCGAGTTGGTGAATGTAAAATTTGGGTCTTTTTTTTGGAAAACAATAAAAAGTCGATAAAAAAAAATCCACAGAGCATGAGGGGTGTTAAGGGGTCTGAAAGGCTAGCGGATGACCCCTTCAGTCGACAATTTCAATTTGGCACACGATGCACCAAACACCCTGTATAAAAACAAAGATTTTTATACGTCGAACAGAACGTAGCACCTAACTTATTTTTGGAGGGTCTGGAGCAGTGATGTGCCGTGGGAACATTCCCGTTCCCAGTAACTTCCCAACGGGAATGTTCCCGGGAATGTTCCCATGTGCCCGGGAACATTTCCAGTTAGTGGGAACACTAACACAAAAGTTAAAGATTTTTCTTTTTTTTTTACTTTTTAGATTAGGTTTCTTATCGCATGTTTAAAATAATAAAAGATAGAAATTAAATGCATATCTTTAACACCCATAATGTGTTACTGAGAATTTTCGGCAGTTAATTGATGTAGTTGGAGAGTTAAACTGATAACAAAAAAACTATCCTTTTAACTGTGCAGGTGTGACGCTAATTTTGAGAAATGTTATTTACTTATCCTTTGTGCATGATTTATGGCTCCAACTAACCGGGTCGGCTTAACAAACAATCCAGACTGTAGAGACATCCCAACAAATTGGCCGCTCAACTCACAATACCAGCTTGTGTCAGCAGACTTAAAAGACGCAACATCCTACAATTGGATAACTTGTAGAGAGCTTCGTTATTCATATGAAAGTTGCTCCTGATGAGGAATAACTCTTCCCTGCCAGACCTTCCTACAACTAATTTGCTCATAGTTTTTAAAAACTGATTGCAAGATGAAACACAAAAAAAAAGAAAAGAATAATGTATTCTACCAGTCTATTTAAATAACGTTTCAAAATATTGTACATAATCTCTGAACGACGGGTTGCGGGTAACGATGGGTTCGTGGAAACTGTCCATACGGTCAGGTCTAAGTTTTTCAAGGCCCATCGAATCAATAAAAATAAGAGGCTCTCTGATCCTACTTTGTAGCTCATTAAGGAGAGGCGCGAGATTGTCCTGCAGTCTTCAGACGATGCGCTTGAGTACCGGCAGTGTAACAGACGGATCTTTAAGTCCTTGAAAAGCGACCTCCGTCGCTTTAATACAGAATGTATTAAAGACGCAATAGAATGGAATAAAGGTTCCAAAGTCTTTGCTAGGGATCTGTCTATTGGGCAGAGTCAGCTTACGAAACTGAAGACCGATGAAGGCAGGGTCGTATCCACCAAGGCTCAGGCTTGGTGGATACGATCCTGCCTTCATCGGTCGGTGTTGAGAGAGATTGAGAGATTCTATGGACAGTTATACAAGTCAACAAGAAACCCCGTTACGAATCTGGCAAAAGACCCAAGAGCTAGATTGACCCGACAGTATACTGAAGACATCCCGGACGTCGGCTTGTACGAGATTAGGATGGCTCTGAAGCAGCTTTAAAAACAACAAGGCGCCGGGTGATGACAGAATCACAGCTGAACTCCTAAAGGCCGGCGGGAAACTCGTTCTTAAGGCCCTCCAGAAGCTGTTTGATTCCGTCATACTCGAGGGCAAAACGCCACAGGCATGGAACAGAGGTGTGCTGGTACTTTTCTTGACAATGCCTTTCATAAGAATTATAGGCCCATCTCACTTCTATGCCATGTCTACAAGCTGTTCTCCGAAGTCATCACAAACCGTCTAGCGCGCAGGTTTGACGACTTCCAGCCTCCCGAACAAGCCGGGTTTCGTAAAGGCTTTAGCACAGTAGACCACACACATACGCTGCGGCAGGTTATACAGAAGACCGAAGAGTATAATCTGCCTCTCTGTTTAGAGTTTGTGGACTACTAAAAAGCCTTTGATTCGATCGCGACGTGGGCTGTACTGCAGTCCCTCCAACGGTACCAGATCGACTATCGGTACATGGCGGTGTTGAAGTGTCTGTACGAAAACGCCACCATGTCAGTCCGACTCCAGGACCGGACCTCGAAACCTATCCTTCTGCAGCGAGGTGTAAGACAGGGAGACGTTATCTCTCCGAAACTCTGCACCGCTGCACTGGAGGATATCTTCAAGGTTCTGGACTGAAAAGGGGCTGGCATCAACATCAATGGCGAGTACATCACTCACCTTCGGTTTGCCGATGATATAGTTGTCATGGCTGAGACCATGGAGGATGAACTTGGACAAGACAAAGGTCATATCCAATACCCATGTAACACCCACTCTCGTAACGGTCGGAGGAGCTGCACTGAAAGTTGTGGACGAGTACGTTTACCTAGGACACACTGTCCAGTTAGGTAGGTCCAACTTCGAAAAAGAGGTCAATCGTCGAATCCGACTCAGCTGGGCAGCGTTCGGGAAGCTTCGCAATATCTTCTCGTCCCACATACCGCAATGTCTCAACACGAAAGTCTTTGACCAGTGCATGTTGCCAGTGATGACATATGAAACCGAAACGTGGTCGCTCACAATAGGCCTCATAAAAGGCTTAAAGTCACCCAAAGGGCGATGGAGAGGGCTATGCTAGGGGTTTCCCTGCGTGATCGAATCAGGAATGAAGAGATCCGCAGGAGAACCAAGGTAACCGACATAGTCCGAAGAATTGCCAAACTTAAGTGGCAGTGGGCAGGGCACATTGCTCGCAGAACAGATGGCCGATGGGGCTGATAAGTTCTAGAGTGGGGACCGCGTACCGGAAGACGTAAAGTTTTTTTTTTTTGGAAAGCCTCCCACAAGGTGGACCTATGACCTTGTGAGGGCCGCAGGAGTCCGCTAGATGCGGGAAGCACAGAACCGGTCAAAGTGGCAGAGCTTGCGGCTGAAATGACGATGATGATGAATCTCTAAACCTCCTAGTCTCCTACATTCGAAATTTTTATTTACCTCTTTCTAAAATTAATACAATGAATGACAAGTTACTAAATCAGTACTCATTACATTTCAAATCTACTTACTTACTAAATCTTACCAGTAACTTTGTATGTTATTATATTTTTACTTTTATTATGATTCTATGTGGTTTCACTGACACGTTCCCAGCAATTGGGAATATTCCCGGGTACTGGAAATATTCTTGTGGGAACATTCCCACTTTGGGAACATTCCCGGGAACGGCACATCGCTAGTCTGGAGGCCTAGAGGGGGGATAAGGGGCCCATACAAAATTGGGGCTTGTTGATGTGGTTTAGGTGGCAATGGCTGATTTGTAATTTTATCTACGTAAAATTTTAAATTTCACTGAATTCAAAACCTACCTACATCACACTACACTACACAAAATCGATTATTTCGTTCATATTTCTACGAAAATTTAGATTGTATGAAAACTTAGGTTTCACGTTATCACATTGGCAAGTTGGTGCATCCTACTAGTTAATATGATAAATTTTAAAGTCTTGTATGTTTACTTATTTAGATGTTTGGATGTTGGTTACTCAATCACGCAAAAACGGCTAAACAGATTTGGATGAAATTTGGCACACATATAGTTTGTAACCTGGAATAATACACGGGATAGGTACTTTTTATCCCGATAGTAGGTAAGTTCCCGTGGGATAATTTTCAACCTCTACGCGGTGAAGCCACTGGCAAAAGCTAGATTCTTACTAATAATAGGTCTTTACCTATGAAATTGCCGTTTTGTATGAAAAAATTTAAACGAATTTTTTTCATGAATTTTTTATTTGTATTAATCGAAGTAATCACCCATGCAATCAATGCATCTTTGCCATCGCAGTGGCAGTTTATTGATGCCCTTCTTAAAGAAATCAGCTGGACGGGAGGCAACAAATTCTTCAAAGGCATTTTGTACTGCCTCTCGGGTATTAAATTTTTTTCCCGCCAAGAAGTTATCCAAATTCTGGAAAAAGTAGTAGTCTGTAGGCGCAAGGTCTGGTGAGTAGGGCGGATGACGGAGAGCTTCCAACCCCAGTTCTTGCAACTTGGAGACCGTCTGCTGTGCAGTATGAGGTCGCGCGTTGTCGTGCAGGAGCAGCGGAGACGAGCGATTGACCAATGCTGGTTGGAGATGCGCCAGCTTCTCCATCATTGTGTTCAGTTCTTCACAGTACACATCTGCAGTAATGCTCACCCCGTTTGGTAAGAAGCTGTGATGAATCACACCGGCGCTAGACCACCAAACAGTGACCATCACTTTTCTAGGGGTAAGTTTTCGTTTAGGGCATTGTTTAGGTGCTGAACCAGGATCCAACCAACTTGCTGAGCGCTTACGGTTATCAAACAGAATCCATTTTTCATCGCAGGTAACAATGCGGTTCAAAATTCCTTCATTTGTGTGTCTGTTGAGCAGTGCAAGGCACGTCTCGACGCGTACCTACTTCGCGCTGGCGATCATTGAGTTCGTGGGGCACCCATTTGTCAAGCTTTTTTACCTTGCCAATTTGACGCAAATGGACCAATATTGTTTTGACGCTAACGTCGAAAGCTGCTGCTAATTCAGTCGTAGATTGTGTATCATCAGCTTCCACAATCGCCTTTAATTCGTCATTGTTGACCAAAGTCTTCGGACGACCGCGAGGTTCATTTTTCAGGTCGAAATTTCCAGAACGGAAGCGAGCAAACCAATAACAGGTGGTGCGTTGGTTTGTAGTGTTAGCTCCGTAAACGTCGTTGATGTTGCGTGCCGCTTGTGCCGCGTTGCTGCCACGACGGTACTCATATTCCATAATTACTCGAATTTTTAACGTATCCATGATGACGAAAAAGATTGAAATGCGATGAAAATGTAACACTAATCAATAAAGAAATGACTACTTTTAGAAAAAAAAATCCATGTTTTTAAAATAAAATTAATTTGAAATTAGAATTCTTAGCCAAACAAAAATTATTTTGATTTGAAATGGCCAGTACTGCAGAACGGCAATTTCATAGGTAAAGACCTAATAATAGGTCTTTACCTATGAAATTGCCGTTTTGTATGAAAAAATTTAAACGAATTTTTTTCATGAATTTTTTATTTGTATTAATCGAAGTAATCACCCATGCAATCAATGCATCTTTGCCATCGCAGTGGCAGTTTATTGATGCCCTTCTTAAAGAAATCAGCTGGACGGGAGGCAACAAATTCTTCAAAGGCATTTTGTACTGCCTCTCGGGTATTAAATTTTTTTCCCGCCAAGAAGTTATCCAAATTCTGGAAAAAGTAGTAGTCTGTAGGCGCAAGGTCTGGTGAGTAGGGCGGATGACGGAGACCTTCCAACCCCAGTTCTTGCAACTTGGAGACCGTCTGCTGTGCAGTATGAGGTCGCGCGTTGTCGTGCAGGAGCAGCGGAGACGAGCGATTGACCAATGCTGGTTGGAGATGCGCCAGCTTCTCCATCATTGTGTTCAGTTCTTCACAGTACACATCTGCAGTAATGCTCACCCCGTTTGGTAAGAAGCTGTGATGAATCACACCGGCGCTAGACCACCAAACAGTGACCATCACTTTTCTAGGGGTAAGTTTTCGTTTAGGGCATTGTTTAGGTGCTGAACCAGGATCCAACCAACTTGCTGAGCGCTTACGGTTATCAAACAGAATCCATTTTTCATCGCAGGTAACAATGCGGTTCAAAATTCCTTCATTTGTGTGTCTGTTGAGCAGTGCAAGGCACGTCTCGACGCGTACTTCGCGCTGGCGATCATTGAGTTCGTGGGGCACCCATTTGTCAAGCTTTTTTACCTTGCCAATTTGACGCAAATGGACCAATATTGTTTTGACGCTAACGTCGAAAGCTGCTGCTAATTCAGCCGTAGATTGTGTATCATCAGCTTCCACAATCGCCTTTAATTCGTCATTGTCGACCAAAGTCTTCGGACGACCGCGAGGTTCATTTTTCAGGTCGAAATTTCCAGAACGGAAGCGAGCAAACCAATAACAGGTGGTGCGTTGGTTTGTAGTGTTAGCTCCGTAAACGTCGTTGATGTTGCGTGCCGCTTGTGCCGCGTTGCTGCCACGACGGTACTCATATTCCATAATTACTCGAATTTTTAACGTATCCATGATGACGAAAAAGATTGAAATGCGATGAAAATGTAACACTAATCAATAAAGAAATGACTACTTTTAGAAAAAAAAAACCATGTTTTTAAAATAAAATTAATTTGAAATTAGAATTCTTAGCCAAACAAAAATTATTTTGATTTGAAATGGCCAGTACTGCAGAACGGCAATTTCATAGGTAAAGACCTAATATTACAAACGCGAAAGTTTGTATGTATCCATGGATGTTTGTTACTCTTTCACGCAAAAACGGCTGAACGGATTTGGATGAAATTTGGCACACAGATAGACCATAGGATAGGTACTTTTTATCCCGGTAGTATCTACGTTCCCGCTGGATAGTTTCCGACTTCCACGCGGGCGAAGCCGCGGGCGGAAGCTAGTGTTTAATATTTTTATTCTCTCAATCACAATTAGAAGTTCTTTGAAACAGATGTTTGTTTGTTTTTTTTTTCTAAATAATACTCATTACGCAGAAGTAGAAAAACTACTGAACCCATAGCATATTAAGGGCCCCTCGATAACATTTGCTATGGGCCCCGCGCCTGCTAAATCCGGCACTGGTACTGGTATGTATCTGGTGGACTAGTGCTGTTGTCATCCAAAACCGATTCTTAAGATCTGGCCAGACAATTGCGGCAGATCTGTACCTACTGCCAACAGTGGCAAAAAATGATGGAAAAGCTAGCCCTTAAAAAACTGAGACTGGTTAGCTCAAACCCACTGCTGCTTCAGGAAAACGCTAGACCACACTGCATAACGGCACAACAGACGGTCCATATTGACCGGACCTTGCTCCAGCAGAACTTTTTTCCGGAATTTTAACAATTTCTTGCAAGGATTTTCCTAAATTCAGATGAGGCAGTCAAAACCGCCTTCAAATTTTTTATTGATTCTCGCTCCCACAATTTTGCAACAATGGAATCAATGAACTACCTATAAAATGGTGAAAGTACATAGTTAACAATGGTTCATTTTTTGATTGATAATTTCATTTAAAAATCGAATTCTGCTTTTTCCATTCGCCAATTTCATACGCAAGGAAGTTCCACAATCCACATAATGCCGCGGGACTTTCGTGAGACGGACTGTGCAACGTAGTTGTCATTATTGCCGTGTTCCGAAATGCAACAAAAGTGATAATATCGCGAACCCGACAAAATTTTAGAGCTATGATCATTACTACTGATTTTTATTTTGGTTGGCTTCACGATATTAACACTATTTGTCTAATACGGAATGCGCCCTATGCCAGCTGACAGTCTGACACATGTCACAAACTGTCAAAAAGTTGTGCGTATTATTCGTTCAAACTTCAAAGTATTGAAATAATTAAACTTTGAAGTCGTCGTATTTTCTACGTCTTTCATAACTTTTGCTGAAATATTATTTATTGAATTCGGTGCATTACTCACTTACCTATTTGGAATGTTAACCCGCGCTGGTGTTAGGCTGTTCTCAACGGAAGCGTTGAGCGTTGCCAACAATGTTGCTAAGCAACAGTTTACAGTAACTTTGGCTGATGGTGAGTGTGTGAAGTGTAAATTGGCAATAATTTCTTAGAAAAATCTTATTTTCTCCACATAAACCTTTTGCAGGCACTTGTAGTCCATCTAAAGATCTAAAGTTTGGAAGAAGCTTGTATAGTACAAGAGTCGTAGTGTTTACTGAGGTTAGACGCAAGTACCGGCTGAATTATAAGTTCCTTGCCTGTGGGCAAGAAATTAAGAAGAAAATATTCTCAACAATAACAGTCCGCCCCTAAGACGACCCACTGACCCAGCCATAAATTATTGCTACAAATGTTGAACTGGTACATGTTAAAGAATACAACCACCATAATAACTTATGAAAAGGATATGTCCCTCAAAAAAAGGTACTTAGATACCTTTCGTGGCCGAAGTCAACTGAATATAATTAAATAAAATTGTTGTTTTACAGTGAAATAAAAAGAATTGTAATTAAATACCTAATGCATTTATGTTTTACTAGCAACAAGGTACTTTGTGCAATTCATAACTGATTTAATGCCCAATGCTTGTTCCAGCCACTGCAGTGTTGAACTATGAACAAAGAGGAAAAAACATAACATTCACGCACACTGAAGTTCCACCTGTATTCCAGGGTAAAGGAGTTGGTCACAAACTAGCTAAGGTAGGCACAAAAGTCACTTTACTATATTTCTTCAAGTTTTTGATTACATATTAACTGTATGCAAGCAACTTTCTTTAATGTATGTGAAAATTGGGTGCTTATTTTATATTTTGATTAAGTATTTTTCTACTTCTTTATTACAGTATGCCTTCGACCATGCTCACAAGAATGATTTGCATGTAACTTGTCAGTGCCACTTCTTAGCAAAATACTTTGAGAAGAATCGAAGCAACTATAGTGGCCTCAAAATAAAATTTGATCTAGACAATGAATAGGACTGTATCAACTATGGACTTAGCTTGGATAAGAAGTAACATATATTATTATTTTCGTGAAAAATGTTATGGTAATGCTAAAAAACTTTCCGACAAAGCCTCAAAACAATATGGTGATGCCGCAGAGTTTTTATTCTACAGTGGACTGGCTAGTATATTGGAAGGACAAGTACAAAAAGGAATCAGTGATTTGACTCCGTTGCAATCTGAAAAAGATATTCAATTAGCAGTTGTCATTGCGCTCATTTATGGCTATAAATTAAGCAGCCCAACTGAGAGAGAAGCTCTTTACAGCCTGGAGACGAAACTCAAGGAGGAGAAGAAGCAAGCCAATGCTTTGTCTTTCTTCTATGCTGGTCTATTTCTATCATTTGCAGAGAAATATGAAAAAGCATCTGAATATATTAACAAATCACTGAGAAAAGATGCTAATAATTTGGAAGTTATTATCTTAAAGGGTTGGAATGATATGTACATGAATTTGGGAGACATGCAGGTGTCAATATTAGACTGTTTAGAATTAGCTCTCAATAAAAGTGATAGGAATATTGACGCACTGCTGGGGCTGGCGAAATTTAAATATTTCTCCAAAGACTATGATGCTTCTAATCTCACATTAGACCGGCTGATTGTGAACAATCCAGGTCAAGTTGTTCCCCTGGTAGAAAAGATGAAAAATGAATTTGCTTTGCAAAAGTGGGAAGCGGTCTATGATACAATGGAAAGAATTTTCCCTCTTGATCCAGAGAATATTGAGGCTTTAAAAGTTAGAATCTTTATAGCACTTTGCAAAAATGCAGATTACATAGAAGCTGCTGATCAGTTGCACAAGTTCTTTACTATATTAGAAAATGAAGAATCACACAATGCATATCAGTTCTACAACACTACCCAGATATTCTCAAGGGTTTGTTGCAGATCTAGTGCAGTGCTCTCCCAAGTGTATAGATTTGCACAATATGCTTCAGAAATGAACCCAGGTAATGTGGATTACTTGAGTGAAGTTGGATATCAATGCATTCTTCAGGGGAAGTATAAAGACGCCCTAAGTTTTTTCAAGGCAGCTAGCAAATTGGACAGCAATTCAATCACAGCACTGTGTGGGTTAACTCTTTGCCAGATGAATGAGCATGGTCCCACTGAACAGATTGCACAGCAGATAGAACTTTTGTTCGAAATGCAAGGAACTAACAAACTGCCAGTTTTATATCATCTCTCTGCTCAGTTGAATCTAAAGAACTCCTCCAGTGCTATATCATTTTTGAGTAATGCTTATGAAGCTAAAATTGCCTATGCAAATCGTCATCCTTTTAGTTTAGCTTACGTTAAAGATTTAGATCCAGATTTTCTTCTGGAAGTGTATAAAGAGTTTAAGAAACACTTGCCCAAGAAGCCATTTATTATAGTGGGATATTTGATGTATTCTCAAGAAGTGAAGAATACTGTTGTCACACACTGTTTGAAGTTACTGAATGCAATATGTGATGCGTGTCCTGGTGTGATAACTGCTTTGTATGAGTTGGCCAAGTTGAAGTTTCTGTTTGGATATGCAGGTGATGCTCAGAAGTTGGCTCAGCAAGTGCATGAGTTGGACAGCACACATGCAGGCAGTCAGGTTTTACTAGCCCAAATTTACATACAACAGCAGGTTTATACAAAGGCTGCACAGAGTCTAGAAATGTGCCTGAGTTACAATTTCAAAGTCAGAGACAGTGCAATGTACCATTTTCTGAATGGTGTAATTTTGAAGAGTGTTGGTCAGCTTCAAGAGTCTCTGTCGAGTTTCCTGACGAGCCTTCAGATAGCGACTAGTAAGAGTACTGTTGGTAATGTGAACAGAGCATATGAGTCTGATCTGAATATTATTGACAAAGCTACCTTGTATTTGCAAATAATTGAGATACAAACCACTTTAGAGCAATTTGCTGAAGCCGGGAAGACAATGCAGGTAAGGACTTTAATTATTCCAATATTTTTTATGGGTAATTCATCATTTTATGTCACTAATCATCGCTTTTGTCAGTCATGACTGGTGAGATCCTAAAGAGTTTCTGTTATGGCATAGGAATAAAACGATAGTTACAAGATCCTCCCTTATGTACTAAAAGATAATACTGAGGTGTTTTGCTGTGAGAGAGTCCTCCAGCAATTTCAGTAGGTAGTGATAGCAACTTCAGACCGGAGTTGATGGAGGCAGTTTGTCCACTTGAAGGGGTCCAGTGACCACGATCCTTAGTAATAAGGGACCAATTAAAGAAGTTTGCTGTGATAAATATCAGTACCTAGTTATAAGCTTTCATACCAGTCCAGACATAGGGGCTTTCATAGCCAGTTATAGAAATTCAACTTACAGCTATGCACTGCCGCCGCCATTCAATCCGCAAAATTGCGATATTTACAGCCAAGACTAATTTTAATTACATTATGTCATATTTGTAATCATCTGTGACAAATCAATAATTGTTCAATAATCAACTATCTATTGTTATTCCTTGTGAGGCATCGATCACTAATAAAGAACTAGATACACAATCCCAAGCAAAAGTTCTCTTAAAACTGTCACCAAATTGTGTTTAGGTAATGCTAGTTGAAATAAATATACAGTAATGTAAATTCAACCTTAAACGCAATGCTTAAAGTTTATTTCACAAAGCTATGTACAAAAAGCAATAAATTTTTACGACCGATACTCACTGGTCAACGTAAATTTTAAAAAATCAACCTTACACGCATGTCTTAAAGTTTGAATTGAAAAGTGCCAATAAACAGCAATAAAGTTTTACGATCCAGGCTCTCCGCGAGGACAAGGAATGAGTGGAGTCGAACTGTCCAATATTTTTTGTTTGTACTGTAATAATAAATGGCCTTTTTTAATTTCGTGGATAATGTATTATGTACCTACATAAATTTTATTATATTCTATGGTGTATATGTGTAATGATTATAGTTTACTTGAAAGTAAATGTTTTTGGATAGGGTACCACATTTATTTATTAACTAGCTTCCGCCCGCGGCTTCGCCCGCGATTTCGCCCGTGGCTTCGCCCGCGTGGAAGTCGGAAATTATCCCGCGGGTACGTACCACCGGGATAAAAAGTATTGTATGTGTTAATCTAGGTTATATTCTATCTGTGTGCCAAATTTCATCCAAATCCGCTCAATCGTTTTTTCGTGATTGAGTAACAGACATCCAAACATCTTCACAAACATTCACATTTATAATATTAGTAGGATAAATATTTATATTAATATTTTATATTAATAATTTATATTAATATGGCTCAGGTATGTTATTTACTTTTCCACAGAAAACTCTTCAAACAAACTATATCCCCCTTTTCACCCTCAAAGGGGTATTTTTTTTAAAGTCTTTTGTTTGTTTTACATTATTTGACTTATAGGTTATTTATACCAATTTTTCAGTTAATCATGACACGCAGTAAAATCATCCCTTGTAAAATTAACTACCCTTTTTTACCCCTTCAGGGGTAGATTTTCCAAAAACCCTGATACACGTTATCCTTTTGGTTTTAGGTTTGACTGAGTTTCGAGTTAATCAGATAGCGCGTTAGAATTCTTCCATACAAACTTTGATACCCCCCAACCCCCCTTTAGGAACATAGTCAAAATTAAATCCATAAAATGTTACCATAATATTGACAGAAACAGCCAAGTACTCTCATTAAACAAAAAAAACAATAATTATTTACTTAATAACAAAATTTAAAAAACAATAGCGTCTCCAACAAATGGAACAGAATCAACGCACATAACCCGAATAATTTAAGTGGGCATGCTATAGCATGGTTAATACGTTTAGTATGAGTCTTTAGAATTGAGATGCTTTATAATGCCTGCTGTTTAAAACGATTTATTTAAAAAATGTTTTTACGATGATTTCTTGACAAAATATCAGCATTTATAATACAGTGATAACAATTATGTAATGATAATATTAATACTTACCGAAAATATCAAACTCCATACTTTTTTAGCGTCCTAGATGTGTGATTTTAATATTTTTAAACGAGCACCGAGACATGTTTACCGTCGGAGCGTTCGAATGCTACTAAATGAAAAGCGCACCCAAATGTTCAAGTGGGTGCTCATTCGGTGAGGACATTTTTTGCCGCTGATTGTGTATCTAGTTCTTTATTAGTGATCGATGTTGTGAGGTCACTGATCTTAATATGTATCACTTCCGTCATTAAATTGATGATTAAATGAAGGGACTGTTTTGATGGTGTAATTACTGTTTCTGTTCACTGCATGATAACATTTGACCTAAGATTTTTTTATGAAAGTAAGTATAGGACTATTTGTTGTCAATGTTTTCTCTGATGTACAGTCAAATGAGTCAACCGCAGATCAATGTTTACACTTGCACTATGATAATCGCCCTTATTTCAACGATATAAAGACGTTGCCTGTGCCAAATTGTTACCATTTATGTGTGTGGTTGACTCACAATCACCAAAAGAGTCAAAAGAGATAAGTAAGTAGTTGTAGTCTAGTAACACAAAATGAATTTAATTTGATAACTAAACTATTTGTTTATTACATTTTATTCGAAACTATCCATCAGTTTGTTACCAAACTATAACTGTTTCCGACGACCCTGGTTACTTATTTATTTTGATGAGTGTACTATAAATAGTCATTTTATAATTTACATTCATCATCATCATCATCATCATTTCAGCCGAAGACGTCCACTGCTGGACATAGGCCTCCCCCAAGCTCCGCCACTTATCACCATTAATTTACATTACTTTAAAGAAAATGCCTTTATTTTTTAATAAAAAATATGCTTGATTATTTATCATAGGAAGCGATACAAGAATTTTCATACACATCTGAAGAGAGCCGCCTACTTATCGCTAGAGCAGAACTAGCCCTCAAAAAAGGTGACATCGACAATGCTATAGATCTTCTCAATGAGATAAAACCTGGGCAACCATATTACTTCCAAGCCCATAGCAAAATGGCGCATATTTACTTGAAGGAGAAGAACGATCGTGCCATGTTCACTTCTTGTTTTAAAGAGATCGTCAGCAACCATCCGATGGCAGACGCGCATACTATGATGGGCGATGCTTTTATGTCGATTCATGGTATGTGTATCATAATAATACTTTTATGTCGCCTCTTTTTTCAGAGCAGTGTATGTAGTAGGAAAACGCAGGCTAGCCAAACTGTGATAAATAACGAATTCAAACGATGGAAGATTGTTGACCTATCGTATGTCAGACGGTACTGATAACTTATTGACCCTTTCTAAGCATGGACTTTTAATAGATTTCTGATCCTATTATATATTGATGTGGCCCGCAAGGGCCGATGCCTGCCAGGGGTGCGGGTTCGTCCGAAAAAGATACCGCCGCCCCTGGCATACAGGCTACTGAGGGAACACGGGTGGGTTTTAGTCAGTAAAAGTCTGACACGCCCTCCTGCTCCACCCAGAGCGGGAGAAGTTATTTGATGATATCCCAACCAAAAAAAAAAAAAAACCTACTATAAATGTCTATACTAATATTATAAATCTGAAGAGTTCTTTTGTTTGTTTGCTTGAACGCGCTAATCTCAGGAACTACTGGTCCGATTTGAAAGATTATTTCAGTGTTAGATAGCCCATTTATCGAGGAAGGCTATATAACATCACGCTACGCCTTAGGAGCCGAGCAAAAAGAAAAAGGTCACGAATACGAAGTACCCGCACGGCCAGGCGATTCGATGCAACACGGTGGGTCGGGGGAGCAAGACAAAAATAAAATGTAAATTTGACGCAGACGAAGTTGCGGGCAGAAGCTAGTAATATTATAAATATGAAAGTTTGTGAAGATGGTTGAATGTTTCTTACTCAATCACGCAAAAATGGCTGAACGGATTTGTATGAAATTTGGCACACATAGATTATATCCTGGAATGTGTTAACATAGGATACTTTTTATCCCGGAAGTACGTTCCCGCGGGATAATTACCCGACATCACGCGGGCGAAGCCGCGGGCGGAAGCTAGTTTCTAATAATAGTTTTGTATGCTTTATTCTAGATCCCTCCCAAGCTGCAGAGGCCTATGAGGCAGCTTTGAATGGCAATCCTAAAGACGTGCAGCTAGTTAAAAAGCTTGGAGTGGCATACGTCAAAATGCATGAGTATGACAAGGCATGTCAGCATTATGAGAACTCCATTAGGTTGCTGAATGATGAAGATCTGCAGTTTGAATATTATGAACTTCTCATCAAGGTAGGCACCTAGCATGAAAACATTTTGCAAAATTTTGTATTACTAATGTATGGTGATAATGTGCCTAGAACAGCTCGATCGGAAAATGGGATAATTAATGTACCAAATGTTATGTACCCATATATAAATCTTTATACTCTTTGTTTGCATATTTAGTTTCGTACTCTCGATCAGGCTAACTAGCTTAACTATAGCCAATTTGAAGTTTTATTTTACTTACAATTTATCAAAACGTTGTACACATGGCTACACATCAAGCTATACATTTCCAGTTTACGCTGATCTTGCACTGTACGGAAATCTTATACAATGTGAGGTCAGCTTATACTGGAAATGTATAGCTTGTTGTGTAGCCGTGCGTACCTATTCAAAAGCTAAGAAACGGGCTGTGCTTAGTTTGAGACCAAGGATACCTCCAAATGTAATTTTGAAAGTTGAAATAAATAATTTTTACATCTCTTTTAGCTCAAGCAATACGATAAAGTGGAGTCCTCCATTGCTTCAGAACTAAACCAGATGTACAACAGAGACAAAGATATCACTAACCTAAAACGCCGCGTACGATTCCTTTTAATGCAAGCTAAGGGGCGGGAGCTAAAGAACCCAACTTCTGCCAACGTAACCTTAATACTAGCTGAGGCAAGAGATCTACAAACAACAGTGGTTAAAAGAATAGAGATAGACTCTAGAGGAGATATTCAAGAAGAGAAGCAGCAGTTGTCGAATGTTCTCTGTGCTTTGGCTAAAGCAAAGTCTTTGAAGGAACCTGCTGTGGCCACGAATTTGTATTCTGAAGCTTTGGTGCATGCTCCGAGGGATCCTAGCACTTTATTGGCGTTGGCTAAGCTGTATGCACATGTAAGTAAATTAAAGTCACTTTCCGAAATCATCATCTGCCTAGCCTTTTCCGCAACTATGTTGGGAGTCGGTTTCCAGTCTAAACGGATGCAGTTGAGAACCATTATTTTTCAAGGAGCGACTGCCTGTCTGACCTCCACAACCCAGTTACTGGGTAATACGATACCCTTTGATAAGACTGGTTGTCAGACTTTCGACCTTTAAGGCCTCTGCCTCGAATCTTGCGGGCACCGGAGCGGCGGCGGCGGCGGCGCGGGAGCGGCAGGATCTAATGCATAAAATCAAATGGACCGGCCCTCGACAACAGCGGCGCGGTAGCGGGCAACGAGCGGCGCGAGCGGTGCACTCCAGTCAAGCGGTGACCGCGCGCGGGGGATTTCCTTCTTCTTTTGCCCACAATAAATCGAGTGTTAGGAATAAATTTTAATCAAAAAGATGTTGTCGCCGTTGTTCAGACATTTCGTTCGCGAATAAAAACAAATATCTCAACGACACAACCACGAACACAACACTACGCCGCTTTAGTGCCGCGCGATCTGCCCGCTGGTTTCGAGAATGGGTCAGCGTTGCCCGCGCTTCCGCCGTCCGGCTGCCCGCAAGATTCGAGGCAGCGGCCTAACGACTGTCAGATATCTACAAATGACAGCCAGGCCTTTACGTGGTTTCCGAGGCACGGATGGGTCTTTGTAAATAGATGGTCAATCCACGGACCAACCGCGGCAAGCATAGCTTAATATTTGATCGATCGACCTGTACCTTCAAATAAGGAGTCACTTTTGAAATTAACTCACTGAATGTAATGTTGGATTTTTTTTTTTATCTGCCTTCCTACGGAGATCCCAAAAATGAACATTCTTGAGTTACTAACGCATAAAAGGTTCAACCTGTGCCCATTATAAGGGTGGGGGTATCCCATTCTTTGGCTTCGAAATAATTTTGTACGGATTGTTACGTCATTAGCGGTTGTCTTGATCGTAGTATTCATTTCAGATAAACAACTCGGAGAAATGTGAACAAACATGCGCCATTCTTTTGAACACGGATCCTAATAACGAGTCTGCTGCTGTCATGATGGCTGATCTTGCGTTTCGAAAGGTAATATTTATAACAATACATTCATCAATAATGTGCAGTCGAATTTATTCTGTCATCAAGTCAGAACACGTAATACCTATTGAGCTACGCCATAAAGCAGACTACTAAAAAAAACAATTCACTTTAAAACAAATATCAAAATAGGATAAACCTTTGTTTACCAATGTCTAGTTGGCATAAAAGAAAGGAAGCAGATTCTATTGTGCACTGAGGAAACAAAAATAGACCTTGGTGACCAACGTATTTTGACTGCACCGTGTCTTAAAATTAAAAGTATGCTCCCATTTCTATATTCAAAATTAGATACTATTTTCATACAGTATTATTGCGGTAACAATGACATAACAGATTTTAATTTGACCAGTATTTACTTCAAAGTCTTGTAGTAATTGTTTTATAATTTCAATGAAGGTACATATGTTAGTACTTAGAACCATTGGTAAAAAAACTGACATATACTTAAACTTCTCAAGACATGCAACCCAATACATGTCATAATAGCCATTAACAAAACAAAAACCTGACAAAAAGTTTATGGCATCGAAATCTCTTTCAGGTGGACCTAGAAGCCGCTCAACGCCACTTGAGTCAGATCTTGTCAGTGAAACCGATGAGCTGGGAGGCTCTCGCGCAGCTGATAGAGGTACAGTGGCGACGTGGCAAGTTGTCTGATGCTGAGCAGGCTCTGGATGCTGCTAAGCTGGCTTTAGGTGAACATGAGGATCCTGGTAAGTTAACAAGAGCTTAAGGTTTGAATATTTCGACAGACATTAGAATTCAATAAATACAAAGTTTTGGTCAAGAATTCCTTCGAAACTTGGATGGCAACGCAATACTTCAGGCATCGCAGATGTCCATTATTGGCGGTGACCATTTACATAAAGTCAGCTACATAAATACAGAAGTATTAAGATATTTTGCTTTTAGCATTGAAATATAAAAACGTCCGCATAAATAGGGCGCAATGTGCGCAGTTGTCAAATAGTATCGTCAGTCATCTTTCAGTCAGTCTTTTTTGGACATTGCATTTTGAAAACCACTTTAAATGATGCGTGTAAGGTTGAATTTGCAAAAACGTGTGTTTTATCATAACTACAACCACTGACGTATAATAGGGTATTTTCCAATTTATTAAAAACTATTCTAATTTTAAGATTGGGACGAAATATGTAACAGAAACATAAAAGTAAATTGATTTATATCCATTTTCTCAATTAAAAACGATGAAAACCAAATTTATTTTTTGTTGTTTTGAATTTACCGCCAAAACGCGCCTTACGATGACTTTTTATCACGCGACGTCAACTTTGTGTAAACTAAAGTAGACAAGATTTTTAATGGATATAAAGTGAAATTACTGGTGTGCGGTGGTGCCTCTGTGCACAAATACTTCTAAAACTCCCTCAAACTAAGTATTTGTACTAGTGCTGTTTACACAAAGCTGACGTCACGATGTCACGTGATAAAAGTCATCGTAAGGAGCGTTTTGGCGGTAAATTCAAAACAACGATAAAGAAATTAGATTTTAATCGGTTTTAATGGAGAAAATGGATATAAATAAATTTATTTTAATTTTTCTGTTAAATATATCGTCTCAATCTTTAAATTAAAATAGTTTTTATTAAATAGGAAAATACCCTATTGGGGACAGTATTGAGGGTTACTTTTGTTCGAGACTGTGTATCTTGGGTTTTTTGTATATCAATGGCTTTTAGCTATAAAACAGGTCATTGCACACCAAAGTTTCTACTTCTTATTTATCAGTAGGTATTTCTGTTTGTAAGCTCTAACCCGCTTCCCAGGTTACTGGTACTGCTCGGGAGTGTGCAGCGCATACGCCGGGCGCGCCAACGCCGCCCTCCGCCAGTTGAACCACGCGCGGCGCTCGGCGCGCTGGGGCGGGCGTGCGGCGCGGCGCATGGTGCTGTTGTGTTTAGCACATCACGCCCCGCACTCGTTAAGCGACTCCTTCATCAACGCCTCACTAGACTCGTGAGTACAACACAATAGTCAATTCCATAATGTTATACAATAGTCTTTACTTCTTTAGGGTTGAAGGTATGTCTGTCAACATTTTCAATTCTGAAATTACATACATAGGTACATACAAACAATCGGCCTATGTTCACACTGCTAGTACTTCACTCCCCTCGATGAGAGGGAGTGGGCCGTAATCCACCACGCGGGCCGAGTGCGGGTTGGTGGATGTCACATGTCTTCGAATTTTTGGTTCTAGGACATGCCGGTTTCCTCATGATGTATTCCGTCACCGTTTGAAAGCGGTGAAAAGATAATTTAAACAAAGTAAAGCGCCTGTGTAGCCCCGAACCTACGACCTACAACTCATAGATCGCGGCCGGTACCACTGGGCCACTGCTGCTCACTGAATTCTTATACATCTTTCTGAACTTGAATTTTAAATCTGTTTCTTTTTTTTTTTTTTGTAACCTCTAACTCATTGTTCAAATTCTATTCCAATCAATATTTTTTTACTTAAATGTTCACTTAAAAATTTGCTCACGCCCACTTGCAGAACAAGTCACTAAATACCATGTAACGGGTCACCACGTTACATGGTATTTAGTGATTTGTAGGGATAGCGATGCAGGGGTTAATCGGGACGGGACGAAACTTTTAAGGAATTTTAACGTTTAAATAATATAGTTTGTGTGGCCCAAAAATACTAATCTGTTAACTGTATTATAATGAACGATTACGGGTCCTTGTTGGCAACAAACTGTTTTATGGTACGCTTGGCGTTGAATCAATAGTTTGAAGAAGACTGAGACAGAATAATGCTAAATATATTTAGATTCAAACGCATTGAGTGATTCGTGGTGCCGACACTGGGCCTTTAGACTACATCAAGGTAAAATAGAAAGTTGAGTACAAGGCAATAAATATAAAATGAAATTCTGTATGACGAATGCTTTGAAACATTATTTCCTCAGGGATACAAGACTCCTCGCACTTAAAACGGCAGAGAAACTCCTTGGTGAAGTATCACCGCTTGACCGCAAGCCGATGCAAGCCATGTTGCAACTGGCAACGAAACAGAAACCTCAAGCCGAAAAGGTGCTGCAAGATCTACTGCCACTAACTACCGATGATAATTTCCAAGATGATCCGTACTTGATCTTAGCCATTGCTAATGCGTAAGTATTTAAGATTTTTTTATATTGCTGAACTTATCGACGATGTGGACCTTTATCTATCTAATGACGTCATTGATTTCAGATACAACATAATTAAGCAACCAACTCGTGCAAAGAATATTTTGAAAAGGACGGTGTCTTCTATTCAATGGACTCCTGAGAAAGCTGATGGGCTGGAAAGGTAAGATTCTTCAGCAATAAAATTGACGTTTTAGGACAACTTCATGTGTCTATGTGCATGGACCAGTCTGCAAAGTAGAAAATTATGATTTTCAGGTGTTGGCTGGAAGTAGCAGATGGCCAAATAGGATCGGGACGAGTGGATGCAGCGAAGGAATTGCTCACCAAAGTGTTGAATCACAACAACTCTTGCGCAACAGCATATCAGTATTTAGGTAATATTTAAAATGTTTGATAATTTAAGTTCTCACCACGGTGTGCCTCATGATTTGAGACCCTCATTGAACTTAGACATTAATAGCTAGAAATTCGTAACTAGCAAATTTTTATTAAATTCTTTGTCAAGCACAGAATATGGGCTTTCGTGAAGACAATTTTATCATAAATATTTTTTTACGAAGCAATTTTCCTTTTTTTTCAGGCTACCTTGCAGAAAAAGATCAGAACTACAAAAGCGCAGCACATAACTACAACAATGCTTGGTCCCACGGGGGTAAGAGTGACCTCGCCGTAGGATACAAGTTAGCACATTCGTACCTCAAACTGAAGAAGTACCCAGAATGCATTGTGGTTTGCCGGCACATATTGAAAGTACAACCAGACTACCCTAAGATTAAAAAAGAGATTTTAGAAAAGGCTAAAACTAATTTGAGGACATAATTTTTAACCCGCAATGAGTATCAACAAGGAATGAATATGATAATCCATACGTACATAGTTACATACTTATTACAAATGAAAGTCGCTTTTAGTGTCTATGTCACAGCGTTGTTCTTCTAAACTGTGCATCGGATTTTGATGTGATTTTCACCAGCATTTAGAGTTTATTGCGAAAGAGTTATGGGTTAAGTAAAACTTACTATTAAACTTACCTACATATAATAAAAAAATCTCGATGTTTTGTCAAGTCGTAAAAACCGCGAAGCAGGGGCACATAGGGGTCATTAGTATAGTCATAAACGGTTTCGTTTAGTAGCTCTAGTGGTTGCAAACTGCAGCTACTAAACGTGTGGCATTGGGTTTATGGGTTAGTTCAGACAAAACGGAAAAATGTGCCCGGGCAATTTACGGTCTCCATTGAAAATAGGACCGTATTACCATAGCCTAAAGTAGAGAAACAGAAACCGAGTCGCGAGCATGCGCGAATAGACTGTGTCGATATTCATACAATTTTCTACTTTAGGCTATGGTAATACGGTCCTATTTTCAATGGAACCACTAAATTACTCGGGCACTTTTCCGTTGTCTAAACTGGCTATTGCAGTAGGACAACATGTGTGTTGTTCGGAATTTTATAGCAAATGTTTATTTTGATATTATAAATACGCACAATAAAAATGCTGTATGCATGCATAAATATATTTTATTTCAATTCACTCGACAGTTGTGACATTTGCAATGATTTACTATTGAAATATTAATCAAAAATACTGTTTGTATCTACACTACTTGTTTTATTATCTAATTAGTAAGTTTAGTCGTCCTTGCTGTCCTCCTGTTCGAGAATGGTCTTGAAACAGAATGGCTGGAAGATGTATCCCAGACCGGAGTAGAACTTGCTCATGAACTCCACCCTGAGAACATAGGAAGACATTGGTTAAGTTGTGGATTATTTAATTCACTTATTTTAATATTACTTTAATGTGGGAAAGAGATGGAGCTATGTTCGTAATACGTATAGCTTTATTTTATGTTTGTTGTCTGCCTTAGCGTATCGCGTGTCATATTAGAGATAAGGTTAATCCGTTCCAGTTTTTGTTTGTGTTCGATACCATAGACTATCTTGCTCTCTTTTTTGAAGGATCAAGTTTTATGGGAGTTATTTTAATGCAGAGATGTATTGAAATGTCAAAGAAAATGATCACAATGCAGTAGAAAAGTAGCATTGTATACTCGGTTTTTAGACCATTATCCACCAAATCAAAATAAATAAAAAGCACAACCATCGCCCTCTAACACACGGAAATAAGTAACTTACCAGTGCAAACGCAGCGTGTGCAGGAAGGCAGAAAGTCCCTCCATCATGACGAGGATGGCGAGAGTGAAGAGGGCCCAGAAGCAGAACGCGACGTACAGCTTGATGGCGCCGATGTAGTCGTGGTCCTTCAGACCGAACGTCAGCACCATGCTCCAAAGCACCTCAGATAATTCTATGGACGCGAAAAAGACAAATGTGATCAGAGGGGTAATTCTCGTAATTTTAAGAACGTTCACAGTCTGATCTCAGTGTCAATCTGTCAAAAATACCTCGAGTTTCTTTGATAGATTTAGATTCATGTTCAATTGGGTAATTTTTACAGGGATAGTTTGATGCGCTGGCGTCAGTACAAATAAAACAATTTTTAAAAGTAAACTAAAAAAGTAGTAAATAATTGTTTATTTACCTGCGTGAGCAAGCGATAGAGCCCACAGTCGGAGATAGGAGGCAGTGTGCGAGATGGTACTGAGCACGTACTCGATGGTGTGGATGGCTTGGTGGATCATGACCTCGCTGAAGGCCTCGTCGTCGTGCGGGTCGTGCGCGCCCGGCTTGGCCTCGGGCTTGGGCGCGCCGTCGCCCACGTCGGTGTGCTCCTGTAGCTCGATGCCGGCGTTCACGCTGCCGTTTGATTGTTCGGCCTGAGGAAATGGAAAATACAAGTCTGTTTTTACAATGAACGGATGTAATGTCTTTTCTAAACGTATCTGACGCAGGAGCAAACAAAATTAGGTTTTTAAATATAAGTATGTGCTCTATCTTCGTGTTTCCAAATTAGCATGAACGTGGTAACAGAGGAACCGTCAGAGGCAATGCGCCTGTGGCACCTTGTGTGAGTTTCTTTTAACCATCTCAACATAACCTAGGCCCTATATGGGGCCCTTCACCAATTCAGGGCCAATCGGATCGCCGAACACGGTCTATACGTAAAGTGAAATTCGGTGAGATTCGGGACTACGTTTTGTACTAGTCACAACAACAAAGCGCGGTCGCTTTGTTGTGGTCATGGACTTATTATTACAAGTTTACACATTTCTTATTATACATGGTTATTATTGGTTATGGTGCCCAAACCATTCCGTGTTCTTATGAAGTTTTCTCTCTGTCGAACTAATTAATTTCGGATGGTCATTTGTCACTCAAAAGTTTTGAAAAATAATATTGGAATTACATAGAGTTGTTAATTAAAAAAAAAAAAATGTAAACATGGTATTACAAAAAACCCCCGACCCTAACAAAAACCCTAAAAAGTAAAAATAATAATATTTATAGGCCTTTTAAGATGAAGGTAATATTTTGATCAAGGCATTGTAAAGGCGGAGGACGGGTAATGAAAATGCTAGGCCTCTGTTTGGCGTGTGCGGGGGTTTTATAAATTTTTATTTCCTGCTTTTTAAACTAAACTCACACACACACACACACACACACACACACACACACACACACACACAGGCACGTCAAACTTATAACACCCCTTACCCCGCGGGGGTTAAAAGTGGCAAGTAAGCATGGTTGAAACAGCTCTATATATTACGCACACTTTTCAAGTTTACCTGTATGTCTATTACCTTAGCCTCCTTATTCTTCTTCTTTCCCGCGGCGAGTAGATACAGCGGCTTGCCCAGCAACATGACGGGTATACAACACAGGCCGATCAGCACAAACACGCGTTGTATGGTACCCTGAGAGTCGAACATGTACTCCTTGCAGCCGTCTGCCGGCTCCGTGCTGGAGAACAGCATCATGTTGATGAACAGGATCAGGACGGATGGCGCGCAGCCCTGGGAGTATGCTACGTCTGGAAATAAATATTGAAGAAGTTAGGTTCAGCGTCTTCCTGCCCTTGTGCCATGTCAATTGGGTTTGGCGTAACATGTTTTCTCCTTCGATTCTTCACCTTTTGATTGCATTTAAAAATTGTAGAAGCCTAGTTTTCTTTTTATTGACTCATGTTTGGTACAATTTATTTTTCTCTAGCTTTGTGGTTCGCAAACCGACAGATTTGCTAAATACAAAGCAACGCCGCGTGGACTACCACGCGGGAAAATCCATGGCCACATCCATATATAAAAATGAATTTTGGTAATTTGATTCAACTACAGCAGCGTTAGACCGATCATCATGAAAGTTGGCACATGGTATGTAGTTTTCATGGAGAAGGTTTCTAACAGAGTTTTCTCGATGATCACGTGTGCATAAGCTTGTCTAGTATAAAAAAAAAAACGAAATAACTTACCCTCAGAGAAGGCGCTGTAGGAGACCCATTTGTAGAACATCATGAAGACCATGTATAAGAACAGCAGACACAGGAAAATTACCTGCGGCAAGAACTCCAGGAAGATCGAGTAGCGGCGCTTGAAGAAGCTGGAACAAAGGTTTTTATTACAAAAGCCGTTTTTCATTATATTACGTGCACTTCGAGGGAACTTCGCATGCCGTAAAAATAGCGCAGTGGGATATTCTGCGCACTGGATCTTGAACGCACTGCTCAACACTGAGAGTTGAAAAACGTGCACTGTTTTTTCGAGATGCACTCTGTTGCATTCTCAATGCTAGGTTCAACATATTTTTTTTTTTTTTTGGGTGGGAAGTCATCGAATTACTTCTCCAGCTCTGGATGGAGCAGGAGGGCGTGTCGAACTTCTATTGACTAAAACCCACCCGTGTTCCCTCAGTAGCCTGCGTGCCAGAGGCCACAGTATCTCTTTCGAACAACCCGCACCCCTGGCAGGCGCAATAAAATCCCCACGATATTTTTACGTCCGCGTTTACATGGCCTCACACATCAATGTTCAGCTCGGAACAAGCTTATGAAGAGCCGTCAAGCGTACCCTGATTAACAGCTATTAAAACATTAATAACTGTTAATCAACATTTAGGCACAATTGCTTCACAAATCTTAAAACATCGTTCTGTTTTTTCAATCTCTTATCAAATCTGCCTTCTGCCAACTATGTTGGGGTCGGCTTCCAGATTAACCGGATGCAGTCGAATACTAGTATTTTACATGGAGCTATTTCCTATCTTAGCTCCACAGCCTAGTTATTGAGTAATACGATACCCCTTAGAAGACAGGTAGTCAGACTTTCGGGCTTCTGACGATCCGGGATCAATGGCTGATATTACTTACCCATAAGCCCCACAATAATATGACAGACACAGAATGATGTTTGAAATGTATTTAGTGATCTGTGGTGCAAGCGGTCCGTAATAAACAAGATAAACTTACTTGTAGTTAACCACACTCATGCAAACACCGAAGATCATGTGCAGGACACCGAAGATGATGGACAGCTTCATTTTGTACGAGTTCAAGAAGATGATCTTGTTGTCAGCGGTCTGGGAATAAGGACAATAAAAATAGAACCACTTATAAAAATAATGGTTAAGGCCTGATTTTTTTTAAATCTAAATAATAAGTATTTATAGGGGGTATGAAACATTTTCTAAAATTTGTTGAGCAAATGTGTAAATTCAGTGATGTGCCGTTCCCGGGAATGTTCCCAAAGTGGGAATGTTCCCAAAAGAATCTTTCCAGTGCCCGGGAATATTCCCAATTGCTGGGAACGTGTCGGTGAAACCATATAGAATTATAATAAAAGTAAAATATAATAACATACAAAGTTACTGATAAGATTTAGTAAGTAAGTAGATTTGACATGTAATGAGTACTCATTTAGTAACTTGTCGTTCATTGTATTAATTTTAGAAAGAGGTAAATAAAAAATTTCGAATGTAGGAGACTAGGAGGTTTAGAGATACACCATCAACATCATCGTCATTTCAGCCGAAAGACGTACACTGCTGGACATAGGCCTCCCGCAAGCTCCACTACTTCAACCGGTTCTGTGCTTCCCGCATCCAGCGGACTCCTACGGCCCTCACAAGGTCATCGGTCCACCTTGTGGGAGGCCTTCCAACTTTACGTCTTCCGGTACGCGGTCGCCACTCCAGAACTTTTCAGCCCCATCGGCCATCTGTTCTGCGAGCAATGTGCCCTGCCCACTGCCACTTAAGTTTGGCAATTCTTTGGACTATGTCGGTTACCTTGGTTCTCCTGCGGATCTCTTCATTCCTGATTCGATCACGCAGGGAAACTCCAAGCATAGCCCTCTCCATCGCCCTTTAGGTGACTTTAAGCTTTTTATGAGGCCCATTGTGAGCGACCACGTTTCGGTTTCAAATGTCATCACTGGCAACACGCACTGGTCAAAGACTTTCGTGTTGAGATATTGCGGTATGTGGGACGAGAACATATTGCGAAGCTTCCCGAACGCTGCCCAGCCGAGTCGGATTCGACGATTCACCTCTTTCTCGAAGTTGGACCTACCTAACTGGACAGTTTATCCTAGGTAAACGTACTCGTCCACAACTTTCAGTGCAGCTCCTCTGACCGTTACTAGAGTGGGTGTTACATGGGCATTGGAAATGACCTTTGTCTTGTCCATGTTCATCCTCCATGGTCTCAGCCATGACAACTATATCATCGGCAAACCGAAGGTGAGTGATGTACTCGCCATCGATGTTGATGCCAGCCCCTTTTCAGTCCAGAACCTCCTCCAGTGCAGCGGTGAAGAGTTTCGGAGAGATAACGTCTCCTTGTCTTACACCTCGTTGCAGAAGGATAGGTTTCGAGGTCCGGTCCTGGAGTCGGACTGACATGGTGGCGTTTTCGTACATACACTTCAACACCGCCATATACCGATAGTCGATCTGGTACCGTTGGAGGGACTGCAGTACAGCCCACGTCGCGATCGAATCAAAGGCTTTTTAGTAGTCCACAAACTCTTAACAGAGAGGCAGATTATACTCTTCGGTCTTCTGTATAACCTGCCGCAGTGTATGTGTTTGGTCTACTGTGCTAATGCCTTTACGGAACCCGGCTTGTTCGGGAGGCTGGAAGTCGTCAAACCTGCGCGCTAGACGGTTTGTGATGACTTCGGAGAACAGCTTGTAGACATGGCATAGAAGTGAGATGAGCCTATAATTCTTATGAAGGGCATTGTCACCCTTCTTAAAGAAAAGTACCACCACACCTCTGTTCCATGCCTGTGGCGTTTTGCCGTCGAGTATGACGGAATCAAACAGCTTCTGGAGGGCCTTAAGAACGGGTTTCCCGCCGGCCTTTAGGAGTTCAGCTGTGATTCTGTCATCACCCGGCGCCTTTAAAGCTGCTTCTCGTACAAGCTGACGTCCGGGATGTCTTCAGTATACTGTCGGGTCAATCTAGCTCTTGGGTCGTTTGCCAGATTCGTAACGGGGTTTCTTGTTGACTTGTATAACTGTCCATAGAATCTCTCAATCTCTCTCAACAGCTCAGGCTTGGTGGATACGATCCTGCCTTCATCGGTCTTCAGTTTCGTAAGCTGACTCTGCCCAATAGACAGATCCCTAGCATAGACCTTGGAGCCTTTATTCCGTTCTATTGCGTCTTTAATACATTCTCTATTAAAGCGGCGGAGGTCGCTTTTCAAGGACTTAGAGATCTGTCTGTTAAACTGCCGGTACTCAAGCGCATCGTCTGAAGACTGCAGGACCATCTCGCGCCTCTCCTCCATGAGCTGCAAAGTAGGATCAGAGAGCCTCTTATTTTTATTGATACGATGGGCCTTGAAAAACTTAGACCCGACCGTATGGACAGTTTCCACGAACCCATCGTTACCCGCAACCCGTCGTTCAGAGATTATGTACAATATTTTGAAACGTTATTTAAATAGACTGGTAGAATACATTATCCTTTTCTTTTTTTCTTGTGTTTTATCTTGCAATCAGTTTTTAAAAACTATGAGCAGATGAGTTGTAGGAAGGTCTGGCAGGGAAGAGTTATTCCTCATCAGGAGCAACTTTCATATGAATAACGAAGCTCTCTCCAAGTTATCCAATTGTAGGATGTTGCGTCTTTTAAGTCTGCTGACACAAGCTGGTATTGTGAGCGGCCAATTTGTTGGGATGTCTCTACAGTCTGGATTGTTTGTTACGCCGATAGCCATAAATCATGCACAAAGGATAAGTAAATAACATTTCTCAAAATTAGCATCACACCTGCACAGTTAAAAGGATAGTTTTTTTTTTGTCAGTTTAAACTCTCCAACTACATCAATTAACTGCCGAAAATTCTCAGTACCACATTATGGGTGTAAAAGATATGCATTGAATTTCTATCTTTTATTATTTTAAACATGCGATAAGAAACCTAATCTAAAAATTTAAAAAAAGAAAAATCTTTAACTTTTGAGTTAGTGTTCCCACTAACTGGGAATGTTCCCGGGCACATGGGAACATTCCCGGGAACATTCCCGTTGGGAAGTTACTGGGAACGGGAATGTTCCCCCGGCACATCACTGTGTGTAATATGCTGATTAAACTCAATTTTTAATTTCATTGGATTAAAGTTTTTTGAACATTGAAAAATCGACTCTAAAACTAGTTAATAAAAACCAAATTCTCACCTGCCAAATAGGATCAATACCGATAAAGTACGGATTGTTATTATAAGCGTCTTTAGGGTCCAAAGTCAGTGACGCATAAGCCTCCATGGTCGCATTATCGTACGGAATACTCCACGAAGAGCCGAAGATGTTCATAGACTTCGAGAAAATATCGTTATAGACTATGCCGGTGTACATAGAGAAGCAACCCATGAGGAGAATGATGTATCGGCCAGCGAAGAAGATATTCCAGATTTCGTTGCTGGTTTTCTTTTGGGAGAGGGAGGCCTCTTTGCAGACCATCCAGGCGCCGAACATGGCCATGATGCAGCCGTGGCCCAAGTCGCCGAACATCACCGCGAAGAGGAACGGGAAAGTTATGATGGTGTATAAAGCTGGGGAGGAGAAAAGTTATTGAGTATTTGTCATTTGGTTCTAATTTTAGAATTCTGTTTTATTGTTATTTCGTTGCTGCTATATTCTGACTTCCTTTACTCAATGGCTGGACACCAAGCCAGTGACGTCAATCGACGTTCCGAGGACTGGATTTTCAAGTCTCAGTTTTGAACTGAGCACTTATTGTGAATCCAATGCAGTGCATCTCAGCCTCGAAATAACATAAAAGTACCTTTTATCGGCCTATTTAAAATAAATGATTTCACTTTGACTTTGTTGAACTTATTGGCCAATACAAATCTTGCAGCTTTGTAATTCTGTGATCAAATAGACCTGTTATTTACCTACTACTGGCACAAAATAGGCAGCTAATAGACATTTTAGCTGCCACACAGGTCGAAAAACATATTAAAGGACTACCACAAAGTAAGTTAACTAACCAGGGTTGCATTCCCTGTAGGAGGCGACTCCGTAAGAATCGATGAGGTTCTGGAAACCGCGCGTGAAGCGGTTGGTACGGTTGAACGTAGGCGGCTCCTCATCAGACTCGATGCAGTTCAGGAACGACGGGATCGAACTGCCGCATGCGTTCTGAAAAGAGAGATATGTTGTTAGGAATGATGGGTATATGACGGGTGTAAAATGTACATGTAACGCAGCAAGATCACGAAAACCTCACAATTTTGTAATTATTAAATCTTATTTTATTTTATTTATTTAAGTAGGCGTGTACTACCCTTTTACACGTATTTTTTTAAATAGATGAGTTCAGCGTTTCCTGTCTGACTACTCTGAGAACAAAGGCAGAACTTTAAAGTACAGACACAATCTTGGTCAGATCATGTGAAGACCATGTAGATTGGTGTCTGAAATGGTTTTTTGAGGAATCGACCACACGGATTGAGTAGACCTGTCCAGACCTGATACGCAGGCAGTTTGACAGTAACCGTGAAGCTCAACTCGGAACCTAAGTAGCTAAACGATTCGAGAGACATTACCAAAGAAAGGACATTTTGGTAGGCCACATAATGGCCGTAATGGGGTTTCAATAACAAGAAATACTCACAGATCCATCAGCCAAAGCCTTCTGTACATTCGGCAGATCAGCAGTAGGCACCCAGCACTCGCCGATGAGGCACTTCTTGGTGACGTCCATGTTGAAGAGATTGAGTGTGTGGTAGATAGCCTTCATCTTGCGGACCATGATGGTCCAGCTTGCCAGTTCCTTGGCCACGCTGGCCAGGACGCGTTGCCTGTGGTCGCGGGTTTGGTTTAGTACCTGTGGAAAGAGTTTTGCTGTAGAATATTGGGTACATAAGTAGGGATGATCTGGGGAATCATATATGGATGGCTTAGGAGGCCGAGTCCTTGAGTAGCACAGTCAAAAATGAGATAAGTAAGTACCTAAATGGCTAATTAATGTGATTTTTATTAAATTTGTTTGTGTGCTTCTGCACAGAACATACAGGAAAAGTTTTTATCCAGTGCGCAAATTCTATGAATTTAGCATTCTAGAACCCCCAGCGCAGAAATTTTGCGCCGGTTGTACAAATAAAAATCAGCTGTTTCATAGAAAAGTGCAATACCTACGCGGTAAAAAATGTATGGAACAGCTGATTTTTTTTTGTATCACCGGCGAAAAATTTCTGCGGTAGGGGGTCTAGAATGATATGCTGAATTCATGGTTAAAATTTGCGCACTGGATAAAAACTTACCCTGTATAATCAAAGAGAACACCATATATGCACAATATTAATGTCAAGTTTTCGAAACATCGTTCTCGTGAGTGTCTTTTTAAAAAGTTATAAGTTTATAACGCATAAGTATTGATAGCGTGTGGAAGCCTGATTGTACCTAGCTTTGTTAACAGTAAAAGGTATTTTAACTCCAGGAAATAAAACAAAAAACAGTGACTAATTAAGTTACAAAGCACAATGGTCTATTTTTAATCGCAAACAGCAACTTCCGCTCTCGACTGTATAACAGGGCATACTTGTTTTTCTATACAAAACTCAGGGCTAACCTGCTTGATACTCGCTTTGTTTTTTTTTGTATTATAATCGTTTATTGGGAACAATACACAATCTATTAAAAAAAAAGAACCGAGTCGTTGGTAAAATGCACCAGTTTCTTTTTTTTTTAGGACAGGCGTGTTTCCTCAATATTTTATCTTCATCGTTTTGAGAGCAGTGGTGATGAAATAAACGTCTGTTTCACACTTATTTACGATTTGTTGTATACCTTCTTGATACTTGTCTCAAATTGACTATTTACTAACCCGCGACGGAAAAAAAGGGGTGCTAAAAGTTTAACGTATGTATCTGTCTGTGGCATCGTAGCTCCCAAACGGTTGAACCGATTTTTTTTTAATGTTTTGTCTGAAAGGTTTCTTATAATAACTAACCATGTTAAGATCTTCAAGCCTGGTGCGGACGCCCTTGACCATGTCCTGTCGTTCAGTGTTGGATGGCGGGCACGGGTACAGCGACGCGTGGAAACCGGAGCAAACCTTCTTGATACGCGACTTGAGTTGTTCTCCTTGGAAGAATGCTACGAATACTGTCTTGTAGATCTCGTTGCCCTATGGAGGAATTTTTAATTAGAAATTTGTAAATTTTGAAAAGCAAAGATTTTTTAAGAGTATGGATATATACAACTATAGGATACACGCAATAATAAAATCTAATACCTTTAAACGAGCAATTTTTGTAAATATACCTATAATCTGAATCTCGGAAACGGCTCCAACGATTTTCATGAAATTTAGTATGCAGGGCGATAAATCGATCTAACTAGGTTTCATTAAAAAAAAAGCCAAACAAAAAAGAAAACCATCATGGTCATCCAGATATTTATTATTATTAGGCACAATTTTCAAATTAAATTATGTTGATAATCACACTTTTCCTTAGCTAGAAATACAAGAATATCAGTTCTCAATTTAATAAAATTCCACTGAATACAATAAGTGTGGATTAAAAACGCTGGACTTGACATTCCTCTGCTTATGTCCAAAGAACTTGTCATGATTGAATTCACACGTCCATGATTGAGTCCACACGATATCAAAAGTTTTGAATGCAAGAATGAGTGTTGATCCCGAAAAATTTTGGCCATTGGTCACAACCTCCGCATAAGTATGATGCAGGCAAGCCATTGCAATTTGGAATACAATACTGAATATAGGTACTTATTTATGGGAATACACAATTTGAACTTAGGTGGACCTACCGCCTAAGTTACAAAGACATGATCAATGTGGACTTTGTCGGGCACAGCAAAGTAGGAGAGGAGGAGGGCTTTAATTGGACAACATTTTTGTTATTTCTACTAAACAGGGTCGTAGGGACAACCTGTTACCGTGCTTCATGATTTCGACCCCAATGCGTTGAAATGTTTTGTCGGCTTAGAAATAGATGTTCCATACATTTTAACTGCGTAGGTATTGCACTCATCTATGAAACAGCAAATATTGTTTTTTTTTTTTTATACTAACGGAAACTGTCTACTCTAGAGGGTCTATCATGTGCCGAACCACCTGCAAAGCTGTTTATAGTTAAAGTAATTTATATCAGATATCTTTTTTATTTGATGTTCTCTAAAAATGAAACCTAGGTAGATCGATTTATCGCCCCCGAAACTCCCTGCATACTAAATTCCATGAAAATCGTTGGAGCCGTTTCCGAGATTCAGATTATATATATATACAAGAATTGCTTGTTTAAAGGTATTAGATAGATAAATAGCTATTCAAAAGCTCTATACTCACAGTAGCAGGATCCTCCAATGGCTTATCAAGTTCAGCCCGCCTCAGGAACACGTTGCCCCTGGAGATACGCCACAGCATCCGCTCGAAGGCCGGCACTCTCTCGCGCTTCACTACACCGGCCACGAAGCCTAGACGACCACGCGTGGCCGCTTGGTGGCCTGTCTCGTCTGATATTAACGACCTGCGAAAATTGTTTTAAAATTTAGAGGATTTATTTACTTGTAGCTTTTGCTAATTATCCCACCGGGAAAAAACGACCTATATCAAAATCCTATCCTATATGTCCTAACCTAGGTCACGGTCTGTTCGTTTGCCTTCATCCAAGTTCGTTCAGCTGTTTAGGCGTCAAAAGACAACCTGACAGACAGTGTTATTTTTGCATTTATAATTTACTAGCAGCGCTTCGCGGTTTCAATCGCGCAGTTCCCGTTCCCGTGGGAATACGGGGATAAAATATAGCCTATGTCACCCGGGGATAGTGTAGGTTCCCAACAGTGAAATAATTTTTCTAATCGGTTTAGTCGTTTCGGAGCCTATTCAATGCAAACAAACAAACAATCAAATCTTTCCTCTTTATAATATTAGTATAGAAGTATAGATATACAGAGTGATTTTTTAGTCAACGTTTACTTTTTCAGGGTGATAGTGCCTGTGAAATTGAGCAGCTTTCCCCAAGGAACATGGGTCCGAATTTTCCTTTCATGTTCCTTGAAGAACGATGTTCAATTTCACGGGTATCACCCTGAAAAATTTTAACGGTGACTAAAAATCACCCAGTATATTATATATGTGTGTATATTATACACACATAATATACTGGGTGATTTTTTATTACATAAAGAACCATATCAGAGTCCAAAGACTGAACGCCGTGAACATCATATGACCAGGCTTATGCCGTCATCACATGTCCAGGTAATGGCGTCATCACGTGGCCAATAGAAGATTTAATTAAATTGTGAGTCAGTCATTTACCTCCCAAAATTTTCCTTTACCGTTTTGACTACTCAATTGTAAATAATTTGTACCTACGTAATTATATGAATACAATTTATATATTGGTATAGTTACATCCGAAGCAAAGAGTAAGTAATTATAATTAGTTTGTCTACGCTCCATTTACGTATAAGTATCCACTTAGTACCGTGTTGTGCATCCTTAAAGCCCGTTTTGGTGTAATTTACGGTTCTAATTTACTACGTTACATTTGTTTTAATACTTAAGTTATATGGTACACAAATTATCGTCATTATTTTCCTCGAGTCATCATCATCATCAACAGCCTATAAATGTTCCCACTGCTGGGACACAGGCCTCCTCTCGGTGAGAGGGATTGGGCCGTAATCCACCACGCGGGCCCAGTGCGGGTTGGTAGAGGTCACATGTCCTCGAAATTTTGGCTCTAGGACATGCCGGTTTTCTCACGATGTTTTCCTTCATCGTTTTGAGAGCAGTGGTGATGAAATAATTTACACAAAGTAAAGCGCCTGTCTGGGTTCGAACTACGACGTACAACTCGTACCTACGAGCAATTATTAGGTCATTCATTGTTTAAGTACCGTTTTGTTTTACAGTGAAAAATGATAATTAGGGCTAGCTCTAATAATCCACTCGAAATCCACAGTTGACTATAATTACCTTGTATTTTCTCGTTCAATTATTTGACTTGCCACAGTACGTTAAAATTAGCAGTAATACATGATGTACACTTGCAACTTGACAGTTTCATTTGGTAGAACCCGAAGCAAGTTGACTTGCCGTAATTGTTTTCACTGTGTAAGTCAGTTGTGGATTTTAACTTAAATTACTAGTGGACTCGTTTTAGTCATTCGTATACCTACGATCTTATTTATAAGTGTTTAGATGTTCGACCGTTACTGTTAAATGGTTTCATATATACCTACGGTCTTATTCATAAAAAGTTATCGAACATCTAAACAGTTGCAGTCTGATTTTCAATACGAAACCAGACTTTAGCAATTGTTTAGATAATGACCGTTACTGTTAAATTGTTTCATACCTAAATGATTTATTTAACGTAAGCAACGAAAATTATCGTCGTTTCTTATTTCAAATTAATTTGGTGTTAGCTGTATTCTCAAAGTCATACATAGGTAGGGGTACCTGCAAGATTATTAAAACCGTTACAGTTTTATCGCAATTTTTTCCAGGTAACTTTTAACATCGTAGATACTTACTTGGTCATCGAGTCCATGCCAATTTCCTCCTGAGCGATGAAGAAGGCTTCAGTCTTCTCCAGCACATGTCGTAGCTCGGTGAGCTCCAAATAGTTCTGTTTGAGGTTTACGGCATTGTGGGACAGCTCCAAGATTTCGTTCTCTGTCTTCTCCAAGTGGGCCTAGAAAAGGTTAAGGTATAAATTATTTTGTAAGCGCAGGATTAGGTATACTATGGTGATTTTGAAGTTGAATGTGGGTTTATAATATGACACCTAATCCTGATAATATAAATATTCACTCGAAAGAGAGCTTGTCTGTTTATAGTCATCTCTTTTCGTCATGCAAGGAGAATTCCGAGAGTGTCCCAAGTGTAACTTTCTTCTAACCTCAGATTATAAAACAAAGGCAGATAGACCGCGCGGAACACTAGTGAAGCCAAAAAACCAAATACTAAGGCGTTGTATTTTATTTATGTAACATACAATGCGACGTTATAGTATTAGTTTTTTTTTTTTTTTTTTGGTTTAGATTATAAAACAAAGGCAGATAGATCGCGCGGAACACCCAAGAGTCAAAAAAACAAATACTAAAGCCTCGCATAATATACAATGCGACGTTTTAGTATTTGGTTTTTTGGCTTCACTCTGGTGTTCCGCGCGGTCTATCTGCCTTGTTTTATAATCTGAGCTTCTAACCATTTCGACTTAACTTATCGATCGGCGCTCCGATTGGCCGGGCGATGCGTTAAGTCGGTTAAAAGAAACTCACACTAGAGTCTCAGGAGCATAGAAACAATCTTCGTACACACTCGAAACTACAAGACTACCTAGCGAAAAATAAATAATTCGTATCAACCTTATGGTGACCTATTATCGCCCAAATATGGCCTGAATTCCTTTTGTAGCCTCCTTCCATTGTCACACTGTTTATTTACAGTGCTCCATTGTGCACTTGGCTTTATTCGAACATTACTTTGTTGTCACAACAAATTGTAACTCAGGAAGTGAGAGTAGTGGTCCATTATCCCTGCTCATGACGCATGGCGTTTAGCGAGAATAGACCTACATCCACTTGCAATAGAGGTCAGGACGGGTTAACAACCTCTTTGTTCAGATATACTCATCGCTGTCCCCTTTATCTCCAATCCCGTTTATTTATGTAAATAAATTAACCTTGCTGCAAGAAGTCTTTTATATAATAAATGAGGCTGGGAGTGAAAGAGCTTGTTGTTATAAATAACTTGATAAGTGCGTGACGAATACCTATAACGAAGTGATAAATAGGTGGAAAATCCGAATTATCCAGAAGATTGTCTCATTGCTACAGCTTTACTTTGGCATTGGTATTTCCAAGATGAAGTAATTAGCAAGATATATGTATAGCCAAATTAAAAACGAATTAAAAAAAATCTTGTCAAAAAGGAATTTTAGTGATTCTATTCTATTTGTATATTGGTGCTTATTAATAACCATAATTTCCTACCAAATAACCCAGTACAATGTTTCTCGACTCAGGAATCAATCCCAGGGTCTTCTAACTAGGCAACTGTCCGCGTGGCCTTCAGGCTATATACATATAGCCTAGAACCAGCACCGAAAACCACCCGCGCTAGTTTTATTCTGCCTACACAATTTCCATTTTTTTTATCATGAATATCGACGGTGAAGTGCCAATACCTACCTGGCTGCAGTGTCGGGACATTCACTTTTTTATGGCTTTGAATTTAACGGCAAAAATCCACATGAAGCAATATTATTACCTAATCCAGTGCACATAAATTCTAAGGGCCGCCGTGTTGCCTTCGACAGTTAGAAGTTACTGTAATGTCGTCGTCGATATGTTCCTCACCTCAAGATCGATGATCTCCCTCGGGTTGGGGGCCCGTGGGGCCTCTTTCACGGCAGGTATGTGCACACCATCCTTTTGAACTTCAGCCTCGATGTAGCGAAGCTTGCGCTCCATCTCGTCGCAGCGACGGACTTCATTGACGAATTTACGCTGGAACGCGTTCACATCCGGGTTTAACTGTAAGGAAAGACATGGGTTTAGTAAATTATACTTCAGTAGCAAAGAGAATCCTACAAACATTATAAATGTGAAAGTTTGATGTTTACATTATATGTTTGTAATTCAATCACGCAAAAACGGCTTTGGCACACTAATATTTTATAACCTGAATAAGCACATAGGATTATCCCGGGAATACGTTCCCGTCTAATAATTTTTGATCTCCACGCGAGCGAAGCCGTTGGCAAAATCTAGTATTTACATTGAATCCTATCGAATACAGTACCTACCCCAACAAATAGCGCATTGAGTTCTAGAAAGATAACGACGTTTCTTGCATTTCAAAGTGGAACATTTTAAAAGATTTGATGTTCCATAGAACGGCTAGTCGACAACGTACCTACAGCAATAGAATTTACTGGTGTCGATTAATTTACGTACATAATTATTACTACACAAGCCATGCCATGCACGGTTCCGTGTTGTGCCGGACGTAAAAGAATAGCACCATCCCATTTCTTCCAGTGGGTGTTGTAGAAGGCGGCCAAGGGACTTACTAGAGAATGGGCAGCGGCGTTCTTTATGCATTTTACGACCATACTGCGATTGCCAACCCGCCTGCCAAGCGTGGCGATTATGGCAAAAACCCCCTTTTGGGGAGGCTTATGTCCAGCAGTGGACGTCTTCCGGCTGAAATTATGAAGCCATGCCCGATTGCCGATGGCGTTTCCCAGTAGCAAAAAAATGACAAACTTCCATCCATACCCTATTAGACCCTTAAATTTGTCTCCTTAGGGTGGGAAATCCTTAGGACATGAATTTCCAAAAATCCTTTCTTAGGGAACTCTTGTGTAAAATCTCATTAGAGACCCAGTGGTGAGCTGTGTGTTGTCTGTCAGGGGATTTAAGATTTATATTAAGTAGAAGTCTTCTACTGCTTACTGTTTTAAGTAATACAGTGTTATGTTGACTATAACAAATACTTAGAGAGAAGAAGCGCAATATCGCGACATTTAGACAGACGTGGGCGGGCCTGGCCTGGGTTCTACGTAACTATCGTTTCTCTTTTGCACATATTTGTTTTGTCATGATGCGTGTGCAATCAAAGGTACCTATATGGTTTAATGCTCATCGACGAGCAAAAAGTCGTTATAGATACAATAAAATTCTACCTGACCTTGCACTTTGATAAAAAAATAAGCTTTTGCGTTATCACCTGAGCCATGTACCCGGATCCAAAACCTATTTTGAATACTCATAACAATACAAGTCAAAGTGTATATCGTGATTTCATTCATTTAAAATGTATTTAGTTAAATTCCTCATAGTTCCTAAGACTTCACTAATAGGGGTCAAAATATAATGTAGAATTCTAAGTAGATAATTGCAACATATATGCTTCCTAGTTCCTAAGACTGCACTAATCACTAATAGGGGTCAAAATTAATGTAGACTGTGTAGACTTATAATTGCAACATTTATGCACAGGTATTATAATCCTGATTGCTTTTTTATGAATGTCAGCATTTATGGTTTTAAAAAAATCTCTTTACGCTGAAAGCCCAAGAAACCTGGTTAATTTTTTGGGTAGGCTAAACCTTAATAAAACGGTACCTAGGTACTTATTAAATTAGTATGTATTTATGTAAGAACGTGTTTATATGCATGAGGTGCGAAATGTGGGTGTACCATACAGCGTACCTATGAAAACAAGTAAGTTCAAAAACCAAAATCAGACTACTGAAAAATCACGCTCTAAAAAGTACGAAACAAGAAAATATTTCAGACAGAAATCAAGACAAGTACAAAAATGGTCAGGGTAAAGCCGTGGTCACATGAGTCTACCAGGAACTCGTACAAAATTATAATGGCATGCGACCACGGACATACCCTGACCATTTATTACCTCCAGCCAGCCTATAACTAGCGGACGAGCAAGACGTTTCTTACGACAAGTACCTCGTTTGTCAAATTATGATAACTAGGTTCGAAATTACGAGGAAACAGATGAACATACAAACGTACATAACCGTCAAAATCATAACCCTCGCCGTAGTCGGGTAAAAATGAATCTATCGTAAATAAGCATTCACAGAGAGACGCATTTGCAATCTCGCTCTCAATAACTAGTATTTTCAAAACAAGAGCATTGTTACAAGTAGTGACCTACCTATGTTATTTATTATCATTTATCATACAATTAACAATGTTGTTAAATCAAAACATTGACTCATGCGCTGTACAAATTAAAGCAGGTTACAAATTACTATTATTAGTCCTGTAGGTAAATAACAAAATAGAGGTATAATTTTAGCTCAACATGTTTTATAAACTCTAAGCGAATACTGATGAATTTCGTCCAAAAAGAGGTATTCATTAACGCTTTTTTTTTTTTTGTTGATGGAAAATCATCAAATAATTTCTCCTGCTCTAGGTGGAAGGGAATGGTGTGTCAGACTGTTACTGACTAAAACTCACCCGTGTTCCTTCAGTTGCCTGTGTGCCTGGGGCCACGGTATCTCTTTCGAACAACCCGCACCCCTGCCAGGCATCGACCCTTGCGGGCCCCACCAGTTGGTGCTGACATCTCTTTGAGGCAGTGTTCAGTAACGCTTGAATGAACAATGACGGGCAAATCAACACCCCAATTAGGTAACTCACTATTCATCGGAATCTGAATCATTTACCCAGAGTCGGAGAAGTTATTTGATGATTTCCCAAACCAAAAATAAAAAAACATTTTGAAGGATATTGCTAATCCATTGCTTCATATGTTCGGAAAATTTGTGCGCTCAACAACGTCAATAACGCAATTAATGTTGTTGCCGGCGGGCCTCCTTGCTGGATTACCGCCATGGGATCTGGAGGCAAAGGCCGTCGCGCAAATGTGGGAGTGGCGCGAGGAGGCCAAACGCCGGGGCGTAACTCCGCTGCCGCGGGAAATCGCGGCACAGCGGACAGACCTCCAACGGAATCTCATGGCGACATGGAGTGTGCGACTGTCGCAAACCAGTGCTGGGCACGCCACGATTGCAGCGGTAAGTCCCCTCTTTGAGGAGTGGCTTGAGAGGCGGCATGGCGTCCTCACCTTCCGCCTGACGCAGCTCCTCACCGGACACAGTTGTTTCGGGAGGTTCCTGTTTCGAATAAGGCGGGAGGAAACGCCCGGGTGTTTCCACTGCGAAGATCGCCCTGAGGACACGGTGGAGCACACGGTAGCGGTCTGCCCGGCTTGTGTGGAGCACCGCCGAATCCTCGTGGAGGCGATCGGCAGCGGCGATCTCTCGCATCCGGCCCTGGTCCAGGCCATAGTACGGAGCGAGAGTGCATGGGTAGCCGTCACCTCCTTCAGCGAAGCAGTAATACTCCTGAAGAGGGAGGCGGCGCATATGAGGGAGAGGCAGTCTATGCGCCCTCGCGACCCTAGCCTCCGCAGGATACGGAGACGCCCTGGGCGTCGGGAATCCCAGGCCGATTTCCGGCCACCGTAGGCATGAGCTTGCGGACGGTGAGTAATGGGTAGCTCGCTGTCCGGTAAGGACCAAGCCCAAGTCGACGGCGCGTTGTTGTTCCACGCGCGCCTCAAAGAGATGTCAGCACAAACCGAAGGGGCCCGCAAGGGCCGATGCCTGCCAGGGGTGCGGGTTTGTTCGAAAGAGATACCACAGCCCCTGGCATACGGGCTACTGAGGGAACACGGGTGGGTTTTAGTCAGTAAAAGTAAGACACGCCCTCCTGCTCCACCCAGAGCGGGAGAATTTATTTGATGATTTCCCACCCAAAAGAAAAAAACCGTAACGGATATATATGTTTTTCCGGACAACTCTCTTTTCTTTAATCAACGTACAACCAGCACCCTAATTGCGTAACACACGATTAATGATAACCGGTTTCATTTTGTCAGTTAAACAATATTCATTGCCCTGCCAGGGGTGCGGGTTTGTTCGAAAGAGACACCACAGCCCCTGGCTTAAGGGCTACTGAAGGAACAAGGGTGGGTTTTAGTCAGTAAAAGTCTGACACGCCCTCCTGCTCCACCCAGAGCGGGAGAAGTTATTTGATGATTTCCCAACCAAAAAAAAAAAAAAAAAAACAATATTCATTGCGTTATTCACATTGTTGAGCAGACAGATTTTTCGAACATATGAAGCAATGGTTTAGCAATCTGTGTCAAAACGAAACAGATTATGATTAATCGTGAGTTACGCAATTAGGGTGCTGATAGGTACTGCAAATTGCAAAAAAACATAAGAAATTTTGAAATTCGCGGGCTTCCTTGCCTTAAACGATTTTAGGTAAACGGTTCTTTATTATTTACAAAAATAGTAAATCACATTAAACTGAATTTGGATTGGGATGTTAATTAAGATTGTGTGTGTCAATTAGAATAGATTGTCCTGCATAAATGTCAGTGCCAGTTAGCAGCTAATTAGCCTTAACGTTCGGAGCCTTAGAACGTTTTTGAGTGACCGTATCCGGCAGAAGTATCCTGAGTGCAGGGTCGACTACTTAGTAATGCGATTACATTAAATTGACGCAAATGGTCATAAAGCTAAAGTTACACTAGATAATTTTTCTATCAAAGTTTCGCCAAGCCCATTCAAATCTTGAAATATTTGCGGGGTAAGTTCGTAACACACACGAAGTAATAAAAAATACACTAACAGTAAGGATATATAAAGACCTCCACTGCTGCACATAGGCCTCTCCCAAGCTCCTCCACTTTGACCGGTTCTGCGCTTCTCGCATCCAACGGATTCCTGCGGCCTTCACAAGGTCCATCTTGTGGGAAGCCTTCCAACTTTTTTGACAGAACTACATAATTCATAGCGTTATCTACGTTGTTGACCTGACAAATTTTTCAAACGATGGATTAGCAATAGGATCCTTCGATATGATTCAGATTTTATTAGGGACTGCTCAACTAGCATGTTTGTTGCTGGCTGGTGTTTTGGACATTCTATAAAAATAGGCGATTTGCGGAGTAGACCCTGGGTAGATAATTCAAAAAAAGTAACTGTTTGAATGTATGTATCAGCTATAGCTGTCGCCTACTACAGTACGTCTTTGTTTGGCAGGTTTAATTCTTTATCCAGTCTTCCCAGAGGTATCGTATTCACCAGTAACTGAGTTGTGGAGGTCGGATAGGCAGTCGCTCCATGTAAAATACTGGTATTCAGCTGCAACCGGTTACACTGGAAGCCAACCTCAAGATAGTAGGGAAAAGCCTAGGCATGATTTTTTTATCCAAAGAACACTTGAGGTTGAATATCGTATTATCTGTATGTTTAATTCAACACGAAACCCAACTTCTATCGCTCTTTTTCATCTAATTTCGGTGCTACAAAACAGACATTGATAAAAACACCACATTCATAGAAAAATCTAAAATAAACTTCCTAAGAAACCGTTTCATGTAAATCTACTTCGGTACTATGCAGAGTGAGTTCGAGTTTGTGCGAAATTGTATTTATGACGTCACCGTACATGACTAAATTTGAATTAGCAGTAAATAAAGCAGCTTGTTGTTAGAAAGAGTAACATAATAGTTGTAGAAATAAAGAGGTCATCTATAGAAAATGTTACTGTAGGCGTTAGTAAGACCTTGCAGCTCTCACGCACTGTCTTTCACATTATTGTAATGTTTAAACTACTTGTAAGATAGGTAAAGGCTTCAAGTAGCTTTAGAATTATTCATATTCGACTAGCTTCTGCTCGCGGCTTCGCCCGCGTGGGTGTCGGAAATTATTCCACGGGGACTATCGGGACAAAAAGTATACCTATAACAAAACGCACCTATATAAGTCTAGGTCTTTCCCCAGGATGCCATCTATCTCCTTGACAAATTATCGAAATCCATTCAGTGGTTTAGGCCGTTAGGCGTGAAGAGGTACCATAAAGACAGTTACTTTCGAATTTACAATATTAGTAGCTTTTGCCAGCGGCTCCGCCCGCGTTGATGTCCGTTATCACGGTAATTTGGCATAGATATAGCCTGGGATATGGAGAACCATATCCCAGGCTAAATCTCTGCCAAATTTAATGACAATCGGTTCAGCGGTTTAGGCGTGAAAGCGTGACAGACAGACAGAGTTACTTTCGCAATTATAACATTAGTAGGGATAGTATGGATATCTAATCTGCCATGGGTGCGGGTTTGTTCGAAAGAGATACCGCAGCTCCTGGCATACAGGCTACTGAGGGAACACGGGTGGGTTTTAGTCAGTAAAAGTCTGACACTCCCTCCTGCTCCACCCAGAGCGGGAGAAGTTTGAATTAGCAGTATTTGATGACAGCCCACCAAAAAAAGAAAAATGGATAGGTATCTAATGAGACGTAGATTGGATAATAGGACAAAGAAAGTCTGAACGCACTTAGAGAGGAATTTAACTACGAGTGTTTTTACCCGTTGATGACAGTTTTCTACAACGTTGCCCCAGACTAGGAATTTATCCTGTATTATGGGCCCTTTAGACACAAATCTTACTTGCAGTAAACCCATTTCTCCAAATCTAATAACAATATATCTGTCATTTATGTATAGGTAAAATAAAAGAATAATAATGCACAACTGCACTCAATATCCATTCAAATAAAACCTCTTTCTCCTACGTCATAGGTATGGTATTGCTGTGATTTTAAGAACTACGTTTAGCTGACATACTAGTCACAATAACAAAGTTAAGTCAAAGTAATTTACATTTAAGTATCTCTTTTCAATAAACAAAGCAATCATTCCAGAGTCATTAAAAAATCTATTGTCTTCACTAATATACTTGTCGAACAAAAATAAAAAGTAAGCGCCGCGCCGTTGATAAATAGCACAGCAAAACTAGTTAGTTATATAAAAATTATGTATTCATATTAAGTAAATATTATCTCATGAGGTTTTTATGTGGATCTTATGGTAATAAAAGCATTGTGGCGTAAATCAGGTGGTGTGTGGAGTGGAAGGAAACCGGTCTGACGGGAGACCGAACCTTAGCGTCGGAACATTGCAGGATGGCTCACTGACTGCGGAGTCAGTGCGCATTGCATTTTTATCAACACTGACTTATCCTGTTTTCAATTTATGTATCGCAGGGCTGTCTTAGTAACTCATTGATTTAATACATACACTATGTCACCTGTGTAGGTACAATTAACCACGATTCCGAATAATAGTAACATAGCGAAAATGTATTCTATTATTTTTTCACTATCAAAATTAAATATTTTATTTCACATAAACCTGCGATTGGTTCCAATTTGTCGTTTCCTATGGAGAAGAGCCGACAGAAACTCCACGGCTCATTATGGCGAACAAAGCAGATGTCGACCATTCTGCCCAAGTCTAGAGTGAATTGGAAAATCAAGTGTGCATAAATAAATAGATAGAACGATAAGTTGAATTAAATGATATGGTTGAACTAATAGATCTTGGGTAGTGGGGTTGCGACAATCTATCTTACTAGGTACTACAATGTCAAATCTTAACTTTATGTAGGTACACTGACTGTACCTACATTCTTTGCAAATTATTATATTCTACCATTATTATGCACGTCTCTGTTTGGCACAACTCTGATTTAATATTATGCTAATAACAAAGCTGCTAGATTCTTTTAAAACGGTTTCTTTTAAAACTGCAACGTCTTCGTATTAGTTGTTCACCGCGTCATGTATTCTTGGATGGATCGATACGAGTATCAGCATGGCATTAACTCATCTCTTGCGGTCGGAACTAGTTCGTAGAATGTCGTCTGTGTAAATACGAGAGCAAAAAATATTTAGCTAGTTCTAACTAAGCTTAATTAAAATGGCGTCTGTTAACTTAGTTGAGATTACAAGAATTTAATTTTGAGTCCTCTATCTTAGTTGATGACGATCTAAATACAGGCTGGCAAGAATTCCTCATTTTTGTAATGTATTTTTATTTTATAGTTTATTTATGCAAATAATTTGCTCACAACACAACGTAGCTATTAAATATATGTAAATCAAATACTTGAACTCAACCGTAGCCTTATCAATGCATAAGAAAAACAGACCTAGAAACTAAATAAGGAAAATATTCGAGTTGCTACCATTGACTTAAACTGCCATCGAATGCAGACTGGTTAATTTATGCGTATGCGTTGATCCGCCGCGGGCGACAAGGGACCTTGCAGGACTACCTCCAAGTGGCCGGGCCCCAAGGCCCCGAATTGCCATCTTGCTAACCTTACTTCTTCGCCCCACTGACCAAGCCCAAGCTAACCCGTCACGCTTACAACTTTCTGATGGTTATGCAAGCCTTTTTTTATTCTTAATTCGTCTTGACAAACCACTAGATCTGGGGCCTAAGTCTACTAATTTATAAACGTTACAATGGTCTCTCAATGGTGTGTTTTTGACAGTTTTTGTATGGCAAATCTGTCAAAAACTTACCATTGAGAGACCATTGTGACGTTTATAAATTAGTAGACTTAGGCCCCAGAATGTATGTGCTGAATGCGAAAGGATGTTTGCAAAAACAATTTTACTGTAGCTCATTTTGGCCTTATAAATATGTATGTGTTTTAATCAATATCGTTAATGTCTTTTATTCCGGTTTTGAATTGGCACTTTACAAGGCTTGGAACGTGCACTCTAATAACACATTCCAAAACAAGTGTACTCTTTACTTTATAGCTCTTCTGTCTGTTTCAGTTTTACTACCTCCAAACAATAGAAAATCTAACCCGCATAACCTAGATAGGAAGTATCGAGGAAATATTCTTAAAAGTACCTACGCATGAATAAATTGTCACGACGAATAGGTAGACTAGTGCCCTCTGTCTCTCTCTGTCATGCTACAAAATGAATAAATCCCGCAGGACGAGGCGATCTGTTTTTTTTCCCCATTCCAGCAATAACGGGCCCGTTTTGCCACCTCCGGATGTGTTCCGAAGAACAATAATCTGGCTAACCAACCATTTCCTCTAAATAAGAAAGTTTACATTCACAATATTCTTCTACGTGTCGATTTGACTCGAATTGTGTCCGACCAGTGTGTAGCCACACTAGCCACCTGGAAAACTCTATCATTAGCTTCGTTTAAATCCTGAATGGCGACAGTGGTTGTGTATGATGACTAGGTAAGGAGCTGATGAAGCATAAGCGGTGAGGGGCTGTACTTTGGCACTGTATTTGGCAGGGGTCAAACATACCCCATTTTACCAGATTATTTCAACAGCGGCACCCCAAATCAGTTCTAAAATTTCCAGATTGGCTTCTGCATTGACGGTAAAATGATTAGATTAGAATACTTACATCTCTAAACTGCACAGTGCCGGCTTCTCCGAGCTCGGAGACGGACGTATACGCCGCCTCTGGCTGGATGAAGAGCTGGCACAAAGCCATCTCTTCGCTGCGGAACATGGCCCCCATATTGGTGGTCTATTGTGCCCCGCCTGTTTCTGTAAATAGAAGGAAACCCTCGTTAATTTTATTAATTAAGGACTCAATTATGTAGCAGGGCAGAATTAAAACTTTGGCAATATCTACTGGAAGTTATGGGTAAATGAGGAAAAAGTTTATAGGACCCCAATAAATTGGGATTTCAGTGAGTTAGGACGATACGTTTTTGGGTGAAGTATAAACGGTCTTTCCAGTATCATTTCTACACTACAATAAAAAAAAGAGGTTTTCAAATACTTGGAAAGAATTTAAGACAAAAATACTGAAACCGTTAACCATAACCAAATCCGTATCGCTAAAGAATTTCTTAGCATGATTAATTTGATCCGGCCAATGCGCGTTATTTAGTATCAAAATAATCGGAATGCTATTATGTATATAGTATTAAGTACCTATATTATTAGGTATATGTAGTAGGTACAGGTAAACTTTATAGCATGGTTGCGGCCTCATGTTACCGTGTCACACCATATTTGACACCTGTTCAGTCCTACAGATGTGAGTAGGCAGTACAATAGGGCAAACGCAAGCAATTTGTTTTCGCGGTCGCTGATTGAAATGGGGGCAATTCCAACTTATTATCATTCAACGTCACAAGGTTGACTTATGATTGCTTATTGCAATTTATCGGTAACGTGTGAATTGACAGAATCGACATTGCTTCGTTACTGGCTACTTATGGAACGGACAATATTTAGTTTGTTATTTAACAATGTTCGGTTTCTATATTAGGAGTAGGTACGCCACATTAGTTACATTGTTACTGGTTATCGGCGCGTGCGTTGTATTCCAAAGAATAATGGTGACGGCTAAATATGGGCTAAAAGTAGCAAATAGCCAGATAACAGTTGTTACATTGTAAAGCTATAACCAGTAGATATGGTTTTTTTTCTTGAGGTTGGGAAATCATCTAATAACTTCTTCCGCTCTGGGCGGAGCGGAAGGGCGTGTCAGAGTTTTACTGACTGAAACCCACGCGTGTTCCTTCAGTTGCCTGTGTGCCAGGAGCCACGGTATCTCTTTCGAACAACCCGCACCCCTGGCAGGCATCGGCCTTAGCGGACCCCACCAGTTGGCGCTGGCATCTCTTTGAGGCTACATAAATATTCTTATGGCGGTTAAAATTTCTTCTTTTGCAATTTGCAGGGCAGTGTCAAGCTGATGTTGAACAAAATATGATTGCTCGCGAATCATAGTTTGCGTTCGTGTAAACGTATGTTACAGTATTAACAAAATTAAGGTAATTAAAACAACCCTCGAAATCCATTTAATCCCATTGAATGACTTTTTTATGAAATAGTCATCTGACCTGCAAATTGCAAATACAGGGTGCTTACTCTGGAATATAATTCCGATAGATCGACATTGGAATTATCTGTTAAACGTCAGGGATTGGCTGGACTCAGTCCCCCTTATTACGAAACAAGGTTTTTCTTTAGGTATGGTTTAAACCATCGGGCCTGTTTTTGAAATAAGAACTTAGAACAGAAATAGAATTACAGCTCCTTTTCCAAAACTGACAATTTAGCACTGGACTAACTTGTCAGTTTTGTAAAAGGAGCTGTATTTCAATTTCAGTTAGGTTCTTATTTAAAAAATAGGCTCGATGGTTTAAACCATACCTAAAGAAAAACCTTGTTCTGTAATAAGGGGTACTGAGTTTAGCCAATCCCTGACGTTTGACTGACAATTCCAATGCCGATCTATCGGAATTATATTCGAGAGTAAGCACCCAGGTCAGTTCAAAGCTAAATTGGCTCTCTCTTTAAAAGGCCCTTACAGACATGGCCCTGCATTGTTGGACTGACATAAATTCCTAATTAAATAATGTATGGAACCATGGCTTTTGAGTTTATTTCAGCATTCCTTCTCAGGGATCAGTCAGCTAGTCTAGACTAACAAAATATTGACGTGTAAAAGTCAAATAAACATTTCATTTCAATTAATAACCTTAGCGCATCCTCCTAAAACAATGTGTGAACCTATCTAACACCAGCAAAAACTTACAAGTACAGACGCCAGCACATCAAACTACTCCAATCTGTAAAATTTCTTTGATAGATTTTCAATTTTATGACATAACTTTATGGTTCGTGTTCAATTGGGAAAATTTGACAGTTTGGGGAAGCTTTGATGTGTGAGCGTTGATGTGCTGGCGTCTGTACAAGATGAATATAACATTCTCATTGGACTCAACGCGACACTTTCGCCATTTAAAACTCGTTATGATGCAAGCGCAGCAATAGCTGGGTAGAAAATTAGAAATAGATAATCATATAACTGCACCGACATTAATATGTCGCAGCGGTTTAGTCTCGATCGAGTCAACCATTTAGGTGCTGTCAGTCATTCTCCGTGCCAATTTTCGCTCATGGCTTTAGAAATTTCAATCAGTCCGCCAATTTAATGGTGTAGTTTAATTGCAATAGAATTAACAAGTGACTCATGCTACCATACCAATTACGGCTAGAGTGCGCCACTTTTTAGTAGTATATTAAATCTTGAACGAGTTGTGGCCACCGACCGTAACACAAGATTCGATACGCGTACTCATGCGTGCAAGGAGTTTTAAAAGCAGTTTGATTACACATAAATCGACTAATTAAGATCATGTAAATTTAATTGCATATACGGTTTGAGGCTGAGGAATTGCTTTCAATATCATCACAAGTTCGGAAGCTGTCTTCCGTCGTTCTAGTTCGAGGACTCCGCTGTTCCATGATGACAAATGATGTCATCAGATCAATTTGATGAAATCATCATGTCATATTATCATTACTTGAACAATCGCAGGCCACTGCTGACTATTTTATTCATAAGGTACTTAAGATAATCACATAGGCGCACAATATATGGCTGCAAAACGAACGATTGAAACCGTCTTTATGAGGGTCTGTAAAACAAAGATAAAAGATATAGACCCAATGGCAGCGAAAAATGACTGCCCCGAAAAGTCCACCGAACTAGACAATTACCAAGACGCAAGTCAGATGGAATGCCTACAGCTTCTGAATTGAATGATTGCTGTGAATTGACAAACGATGTGTTGATTCAGCAAGTAAATTAGCCGACATAGACTTGTACGTACAAAATAAAAAAAAACCTAAAGAACAGAAAGGAGAGAAAGAGAGAAATACTAATAATTCAGTAGTTGAAATGTACAGGTATGCTGCTAAATAATGCCAGTGATGATGACGATGATATTATTATCATTACAGCAGATAGATTGTTCTAGACAAGGGTAACCCCAGCTTTCTAGAAATTATGACGCTGATATCCAGCAACATTTGGAGTATTTCAGACCTACTCAGAGAGACAATGATACTAAAAACAATGGCATTACAGTGAATAATTATTATTCTTTTTGAAGTGCATACTTCAAATGTTTTCGATAAGGAGGCACAACAAATTATTTGATCGTACACATGAATGCGTAGCTTTAGAATAGCTTGTTAATTTTGATTATGATTTCTGTACCATCTTGTAGTAAACACTTTGATCCGATCGCGGGAATTGCGAATATAGACAAAGGAGTTGAAAACGATGACAAATAAAATTGAGATTCAGAGCGGCTTTTAATTATTCCTAATCAGATTGAATAACTTGCGATTAGGCGTCTGTAATCAAAAAACTACCTTATTGAATGCAAATCGTGATTAGATAAAAAAACAGTCAACTATCAGATCGTTCCCATCCAATGAAGCAGGAATTATCGTTCGCGGTTCGCGGTCAGTGGCAAGGCCAATGGTTTTTGTGGACCGACGACGGCTGTTGCGGTCCAGTTTTTATAATAAAAGTCTATTATTCTCTAAGATGATATTGTATTCTTATAAAGACACTACTTCCTAAACATTTGTTTGAGCAAAAAGACAGCATGACGTAATGGACGCATCTACATTTCCGAAACTACTTTTCTGTATTTGCCATTTTCAAATGATAGTTATCTACACCACGATGTTGGTTTAGTTAGTCTCAGCACTTAATATTTTTCCTGTAATCAGTTCATGTCATTAAACGCAAATAGAGATATCGTTTACGCCTTTATTTGCAGTATGACTGCGGAAAAATTTTATAAGCTGGTAAAAGCAAACTAAGGCAGAGTCGAGTTTGGGCGAGTTACAACACAATTCTTAATTTAATCTTTTTTTCTTGGCACACATATTTTTGGGTGTCATTAATACTTACAACTTATTTAGGGACATTGCAAAATTGGGGCCAACGTGAGTAGTTAGCGAGTATAAAAAAGGGTACCATTGTAATATGCTATTGTTTTGTTAATGCTCGTAAACAAACCTATCGAATTATTTTAGAAGAAAATTAAATTAGCGATGCCTCGATACAATTGAATATTTACCTAGCGAACTAATTCATCATTTCTAAGCAGCAAGATAAAGAACACTAGACAGCTGCACAATACTTAATACGTGCTGACGCAAGTAGAAACAAAAGAATTTCGTTTCAGTAACTAGCAGTAGATAATTTTAACGGCTGCTAAGTAGTTATCATAACAAATGATTGACAAGGCGTTTAGGATGATTAGTAACGTTTACCAGACACAAACAGCAAGGGGGCGTTATGTCTATTTTTGTTTGTTGGTCTTCTTACATATTTCTACACACCTTCTGTTCCAGTAGATTAGGTAAGTAAGTATTCCGCTCTGGTTGAAACCTCCTTTGCATAATGTTCACTTATCCTACCTAATATTAGTTTTCAGCACAATGGCGGTTTTTTTTGAGAACTCGTAAATATTTAAACAACCTCGCTGATTTTGTGGCTATTTTTACATTTACTGGAAAATGTAAAACGTTTTAGCGTCTACTAAACGTGGACTTAATTTACTTTAAACTTGCTACAACAAGTTCATTGTAATCGTACTTATACATGGCATTTGTTTAAATATCTTCGCTGCCCTACATTTCTGTAATTCAGTATGAGAAAGCAAACAATTTCTTCATGGCTATAAGTGGAACAGTTGATTTAAAGAATGTAAATCAATATTTGAAGAAGGAGTACTTGATAAGAGTTTCTACATGGAGAAGATAGGGGCATTAGAAGCAAATAAGTTTATTTTCAAGCAAGTGAATGAAGCTCCAACGTTATCTCCATGCCGTAATTAAATTATTAATAAATATTCTGTACTACGATAATGATCAGTAATTACTGTTAATAAGCAATAGAAATTGGCATTTAGATAACAAGATAAGTTACAAATTTATCGATTTCAAACGCTTTAATTTCTTCATTCAAACCGAATCGCGGCCGGCGCAGGATTTTCGTGAACACGTCATGAACAGGATAAATCGTAGCCGTGCGGTGAAGGTTAGCACGTCGTGCAGCGCATAAATGAATGTTCCTACATCACCTACATCATACATGTTGCTCTACTCTCAAAGGCCAATCGTTCGTCACTTGTTTCCGGTGTCAACTGCCACTCTTATCTCGCTTCCGATTATCTGACCTTTTGACTATTTTTACAAGAATGGAATGTAACTGAATCAAAATAATCAAAGTTTTTTTTTTTTTACAATTGTGTCTTTTCTTGTCAGACTTTAGAGCTTAGGGCGTTATTCAAGGCACAAAAAGGTTAGGAGACGAATTGGCTTTTGAGTGTTGAATAATGAGTACCTACCTAAGTAGTGGAAAATGTTTAGATAAGTATTGATTTAATGAGTGTGTTATGTTTCGATTAGTAATTCACTTAAGGAAAGGGCGTTCACCACTAAGTAAAGACATTTGCAGTATTCTGTCCTATCTCACAAACGCAATTAGGGACTACTCACACTTATTCAGCTCTGTTCAGCATTTCGCTCATTTTAAAGGAACGATTTGTCCATAGAAAACAACGATTTTGTATGAGATGCGTAATTGCGTACGCATGCGTTCAGCTGCGGAAATCTGAACGGACTCTATACAAAATCTTTGTTTTCTATAGACAAAAGCTGAACAGAGCTGAATAAGTGTGAGTCGTTCCTTATGTTCCAAATAGAAGTATGGAAAAAAAAAGACATGTTGAACTGACCGACGACACTGTTGAACAAATTAGGAAAAGGCTTAAACAAACTTAATTATCGAAAGAGAATGATTGGCGATACAAGAAAAGCTTCAATTTTCACCGCTATTAAGAGGTGAATATTCTTAGCAGTAAGATGCTTATATTTAGGCACATGCCCCCACATTTATAATAAACCAAAAGTTCGACGGGCTGCAACCATAAATTGTGGGAGCAGCTGCCTGAGCATGTTATTATAAAAATCATGCACGGCACTTCAAAGTACAGGAATATTTCGACACTACCAGCAATAAACAATGCAATATATGATATACACTGAGTTATTTTAGCTTCTGAGCGATCAAGAACATCGCCACATATATAATATGCGATGACAGCCCATAACAAATTGCTATTGAGAACATTTTGCAGCAGGAAACTCATAATTGCATTATTTATAGTTACATTTGCGTAAAACATACCTAGTAATTCTGCTGAAATATGTTGAATGGGAAGTATGTTTTAGGTACCTACAGTTGGTGTCTTTGCCAATATTTGTGATTGATGTAAGAAGAGAAGGGTGAACATCGGAACATTAAGATGTGTTCTCCGTACCTACTACTTTAAAAGTTACAGTACTACCTACTTATTTAAAAGTTCACATAAAAATTATTAAAAAAATTAAAAAACACACTTTAAAAACAAACTAAAAAGTAGAAAATAATTTTAAAAAGCGTGGGGTGCTTTTTGAGGTATTTTTATAATCAATTAATATCAAGCACGCCACGTTTTTAGAAATTATTTTCTGCTGTTTTTAGTTTGGTTTTTAAAGCGTGTACCTATTTTAGATTTTTTAATCTATTATTTATTTTCTATTTTTTAGTTCGGCTAACTACAAAAGCGTGATATTTCGTTTTTTTTTTTTATTTATTTTTTAAACATTATGGAACAAATTTATTAAATTATTGAATTGTCATCGATCCTCGATAAGTCTACAAAGTTTTAATGAAATCTGACCGTTTGAAGTGGGCAAAATCAAGTCCAAAGGAGTCGGTTACAAACAAACAGCTTTTATTAGCTTCACCTGTAGGTGAAGCTAATGAAAGCGTGTTAAAATTAGGTCATCATCTGCCTAAACTTTTCCCAACAATGTTGGGGTCGGCTTCCAGTCTATCCAGATGTAGCTGAATGCCAGTATTTTACATGGAGCGACTGCCTATCTGACCTTCACAACCCAGTTGCTGGGTAGTACGATACCCATTGGTAAGACTGGTTGTCACACTTTCGGGGTTCTTACGACCCGTAAACCGACTGTCAATGTCCACAAATGACAGCCGGGGCTAACGCCTTAACATTGTTTCCGAGGCACGGAGGGGTCAGGTAGTAGGGGTGGTACGGAAAGATGGTGACCTATCGACGTGTCAATCGCGGGAAGTGTAGCGTAGGATGGTAGATTGACCAGCGGCTGACTGAGCCACAAGCCCCTTTAAAATGAGGTATTTATAGATAAAGAAAGCGAGATAAGAGACAATAGTATGAGCATGAAATACTCTTCTAGCAGCGGGTGAAAGGGATGTAACAGACTGAAGAAGATAAAGGTTCAAAGCTACAGGTCTCTAGCGTAGAACCTTATAGGAAAGCCATTGTTCACCTATTCAGAACAAAAACACATAAGGAAATTACACCACACTATTCAACATTTGTTTTTGATAACGTTGGTCGCAGAAGGCAAACCTTGCACTCATTACTCACGGAAATGTTTCAATATTTGCTTTAATTGCCAGTTCATACAGTGAGCTAAATGCTCTGGGCGAAACAGCTCCATTATCTCATTTATTTTACTACTGTACAAACAAGCTACCCGTCCCTGGTTTACGCGGGTTTTACGATTTGACAAAATTACGTGATTTATTCTATACACAAATAAATTGAAGTGCATGTTTCAGATTTTTAAAAGAAAAAAAAAATATGCATGCAATGTAGGTATACCGACATACCGTTTAACAAAAAAAAAAAAAAAAAAAATATTTGTTATTTTTGTCTGTCTATCTGTTTGGTCCGGCGAATGTCCGAAACAGCTGGACCGATTTTTACTGGACTTTCACTGACAGATAACTGATGTATAAGGAGTAATAAAGGTTTTTGAGGCTAGACTTTTTGTCCCGGCAGCACTTTGCTGTGGGATAATTTCTGGCATCCAGATCCACGGGCACAGGTAATTTTTAGATGTAAGTTTAAATATTAATGTATTGTATACATAAACCTTCCAGAGTAAATTCTCTAAATGATGGTGACCCCGCAACAAAATCCATTGCGTATTTTAGAAGAACACCGCGGTCACACAGGGAGACACGAAAACCGACTTTAATGTAGAATAAGTATGGTTACATAATTATTACAATGGACATCTACGTAAACGACCAAAAGTTGGCAGTTTTACAAAATTAATTAATGGTTATTAAAAAGTGGTTAGCTTTGAACAAGTCGAGGTTATTGCAGAATGTTACTTTCATGCCAACGCATGCAGTGGATTGGTCGGGCGATTTCTTAAATTTCACTTAGGTCATGCTCAGACAACAGATTATCAAGTACCTTGGGACTATTTACGTAACTTAGATGTTTGAGTTAAGGTGGCAGCGGCGAGGTGTAAATTTTTGTAAGAGAGAAGCCGAAGTGAAGTCAGCTTTAACTTACTGACTTATAAATTTATAAATAAAGAATACCTACTATGGTTCTAAAATAAATATAGCAATGTAAAGAATTAAATACAATAAAATTGAACAGCTAAAAACCAAATAAAATGTGCAATATTCCTCCATCTCGTCCTTATCAAGCGGCGCCACGTCACCTAAAGCGACACCAATACAGGATCGCTGTTGTGTGAATTTTTAGTTACCGATTATGACGTTATGGAGCCGAGATAATTTACAACATTTTTTGTTTTGTTTTAATACAAAGCTAGAAATAACCGTTTTTGTTGTTTGAATGTTATGGTGAATTAAATACCCGTAGTGTAACTATATTTTTTGACAATAGTAGCCACTATTGATGTGCCATTTTTTAATAGCTTTAGAGTTGCCGACGCGAATCCCCGAAGGGAAGCCGGTAGGAATCGTGTTATATGGTGTTTTCGCCACTGTAAGGTGCATGCGCTTAGGTAGCATATTATCCGTTTTTATGCAATTTGCAGGTAAGTGTCAGGCTGTATGTTGAACAAAATATGATTAGCGACCGTAATACGTCTGAATTTAGATTTGTAATAATTTAAATTATAAATACAACCCTCGTAGGTCCTTTAATCCCCTTGAATGACTTTTTCATGAAATGGTCAGTGGCAGACACTGACCTGCAAATTGCAAAAACCGTAAGAAAATCATAATTTGTATCTATTACTAGGTATTTCATGAAAAAGTTACTAACTGAAAGCCATTTAGTATGTAGTAAAATGTCTACAACTGTGGATAATATTTCAATCCATTAAAAACTCAGAACTCCCTCGAGTTTTTTTCATAAGCAAAAGTTGTCTACACATTACATAACCAGTGTCTTGGAAATAAATCTATAAATAGCTTGAATAGTCGTTCATTAAACTTTCCTATCTAGGTGATCAATTTAAAACTGTCACAGATTGGGTCGACGAGATATTATGATAAAAAAAAGCTTGGAATTTTCGCACTTATGACTGATGCAATAAAGCCTAGGATAGACCTACAATGATTGATATCACAGTGAAGTGTTCAGTAGTACATTTCAAAAAGATAAGTAATGAGATGAATATGTTATCTAAATGTGGTAGCGGGTTTCTTATCTAGCACGTGATTCCTGCCTTCAATTGATCGTTCGCTAAACAAACACCTCTGCTCGACCCACCGTTGCCGAATGAATGATAGAATTAAATTGATAGCATCTAACTGAAACGATGGCCACACATGTCCGATTCCGTCTGTAATGACTGCGACACGACAAGGCGACTATTGGAAGATTTATGTCATACACATGATGACATGAGACTTATATTGAATTTATGACCTTGTCGTGAATTTGAGAAGCATATGACAAGAAAAGTATTGACTAGTATGAATATGTATGAATTGTGCATAAGATTATATGACGGAAGGAAGTGTATAACTAGACGCGGCGGCCAAAAGCACTTAAGTCAATTTTTGCTCAAAATTATAAAAAGTCACAGCACCCATGTTTTTGTATTATCCGTCGACTGGAATAAGCACGTAAGTCACGCGTCACTTCATTGAGTCGCAATAGTTGACTGTACCATAATACTTAAGTCGTATCAATAAACCAAGCGGCAACATAAACAACTTAAGTTGACTTAAGTTTTTTTTCCCGGCATGGCAACTGTTAAGCCAACTGACTTAAGTAACATGGTAACTGTAGGTTAAGTGTGGGAAAGTACTTGAAATTTTTTCAAGTACCTTCCCTCACTTTACCCTGTTTTTTGAAGTGATTGATAAAAAGTTGACGAACGTTGTAGGTAAAGTAAAATTAAATACGTATTTCTTCATTAGTGTTACGGTGTGACGGTCGTAGTGGTGTTGTGCATTAACTGTATTAATAATGAATTCAAGAGCCAGGAACTTAGTAAATCTCGTCATAAATAATGAGAATAAAGGTAAGTTTTGAATGTTTTCCTGGCATTTTTATGCAATATGCAAAATAAATGTATGGTTTTTGTTGACATGATTACAACACAATCAACAAAAAATTGTCATTTCACTTTTTTTTACAGGCGATGAAGACCCATTCTCTAATCCGCAACCAAGTACATCTGGAACTCAAAAACAAATTACTCATGATGAAATCGCTATTGACTATTCTAGTGACGATTCTGTTGCTGATCCTACCTACTCTCCAGACAGTCCTAGTTTGCTTACACAACACGAAGATGAGATGGAAACCACTGTTTACGATGCATCAGTAGATGTACAGATAGCACCACAAAATGCAATACCTGAAAGTATTGAAGATACGTCATTACTACAACAAAACAATTCCGTGCTCTGTAGAAGAAGAAAGCAAGATAATAAAATAAAAAGAAATTTAGGCCAATCCTATTTGACAGCTAGTGGGAAAACTATCGTTAAACGTCAAATGAAGGAATTACCTAATTGTCGAAATAAGTGCCGTCAAAAAATAAGTGATGAGCAACGAGCTGTAATTCATAAAGACGTTTGGAATCTTGGGTCTTATGATTTAAGGGCAGCGTTCGTTTCATCTTTGATTACCATTCAAGAGAAAAAAACTGAGCGTCGTCGGGTCGAAGATCCTAGTTTACAAAAAAATTGACAGTGGACTTATAAGTATCATTTTAACGTCAACAGTGAAAAAATATCCGTGTGTCAAGGTTGCTTTCTAAAAACCCTAACGATAAGTGATAATTTTGTAAAACTAATCGGTTTGAAGAAACGTGGCAGCTCGAGTGGAATTATACAAACAGACAAACGTGGAAAGAATACACCAGCAAACAAACATTCCGAACAAAAAATTCAAGAGGTGATTAATCACATCAATTCGTTTCCGCTATATGAAAGTCATTACACTAGACGTAGAAGCACCCGCAAATATTTACCGTCGCATTTGACAATTTCAAAAATGCATTCTCTTTACTCAGAATCACATGAAAATCCTGTAAGTGATTAAGATATACCGCAAAGAATTTCATAAATTAAATTTAAGTTTCAAAAAACCAAAAGTGGACACTTGTCACACATGCGACCTCTTTAAAATGAAATCAAACATTGCTACAGATGAAATCACAAAATTAGCCCTTGAAGAAGAACGCGACTCTCATCTACTAGCAGCTGATATGGCGTACAACGAGAAGCAGTGTGATAAAAATATCGCAGTTACAAATAAAAAAATCAAATGTCTGACTTTTGACTTACAGCAATGCTTGCCAACCCCAGCTTTACAATCATCTGTAGCCTTTTATAAAAGACAACTTTGGACTTTCAATCTTACAATACATGACAACGCAACAGGAATGTCAACGCACCACATGTGGCATGAGGGTATTTCGGGTCGAGGTGCTAATCAAATAGCCTCCTGTTTGTTTGTATATTTACGAGAACTACCAGAAAATATCTCAGAAGTGATTTTGTACTCTGATACTTGCGGAGGACAAAATAAGAACACTCACGTGGCTGCAATGTTTACGTACTTGTTGACTGTAAAACCCTCAATCAAGATAATACATCACAAGTTTATGATACCTGGTCATACACATATGGAGGTTGACTTAGACCATGCAATTATTGAAAAAAAAAAGAAAAAAACCGAAATACAAATTTATCACCCACACGATTGGATGCAGTTGGTAAGATCGAGTAGCAAAAAATTTACCGTTAGAGAAATGCGACAAAATGACTTCTTTGACTTCGCTAGTTTATTGAAAGGTCCCTTAGTGGCCCGAAAAAAAGACGACAACGGAAATATTTTCAAGTGGCATGAAGTGAAGTGGCTGAGTTATGACTCTGAGTACGGCGTCATAAAATACAAAACATCTCTGTCTAAAGATGAATCATTTAAAACTATTAATTTCAAACGGAACACGCGACGTCACAAAGAATTTAATTTGATGCAGATTACTGACAAGCCAGTACCAATAAGTGTCGAAAAAAAACGTGATATAATATCACTTTTATCTTTAATACCTGAATGTTTCCATATTTTTTACCAGAATTTAGTAACCACTGACGACACCAAGGATGTTGATCCAGATATATCAGATTCAGAAGACAGTGACTTTTAGTTTTTGACTTTATTGCATGCATTGCATCATATTATAACATTTTTAATTAATAAGCATAATTATAATTCAAAATTATTCATAGTTTGTTTTAATATTATATAATAAATTAAATAAGCCAAGTAATTATAGTACGGTAATAAACACTTAAGTCGCATTTTTTTGACGTTCAAAGAAACTGAAGTCAGATATTTTAGTAAATAATAATTATAGCCTAAATATCCATACCCTTATATGTAACTAGTTCATAATTGTGTAATAATAAATAATAAAAACAAAAACCCTAGTACATTTTTTTCATACCAATCAAATAAAACCTTCTCCTGTAAAATTTTTGCATGCAAAAAGATTTGACTTAAGTGCTTAAGGCTTCCGCGTCTAGTTGCTTACAGATATGTGTGGAAGGAAGAGGCTGATAAGGGCATTTTTTTGGGAATTACATCTTTTAGGTCTACCTAGGTGGTTGTCGCCTGCTTTACCGAACTTTACTGTGGCTACCTTAACAAATGAAGACCTTCAGCCAGCGCTTAAAAACTAAGCCACTACACGCTAAGGGCACACCCTGTGGGGTACGGAACTCTGCTTAGGGCGTCGCTGGAAGAGAGCAGCAAGGAGCAGGCTGGATCGGAATGATTCATAAGGGCACAGAAGGATAACCCTCCCATATGTATAGTCATGTAGTCTGGTGATCTGCATAATCTAAGATCTGAGACGAAGATTCGACGGCTGATTACAATTCAAGATTACAAAGCAATGCAGGAAATGACCTCGAATAGGTTCCTAGGAAGTAACGAATGTAAACTCATTTGTAAAGAGCTCTCATTCAACTCGGTGTTTATACTTAGTCAGGTGACTGTCAGAAGCTTAATTGACACTGTCGAGATAGAAAAAAATATTCCGAGTGGGTAAACTATATGAAGGTCAAACCTAAAGTTAGCAGTATGTAACCAGCTTATTAATTTATTAAGGAATAGATATGCGTGTCATAACTAAACCATTCACAGCAAAATATGATTCTGAAATTATTTCAAATGAGTAAGCGTAAGTAGTCAACAGTTGATTAAGGCACGTGATTTAAGACTACAAAAAGACACATTCGAAATGTAGTAATTCAGGTGAATAGAACACAGATTCTGACTTGACAATCAGCCTATAATCATTAAGAAATAAGCTTGTAAGTAATAACTAAACCATTCACAGAAAAATATGATTCTGAAATTGATTCAAATGACTATGCGTAAGTAGTCAACAGTTGATTAAGGCACGTGATTTAATACTTTACAAAAATTTGCTCAGTCGATATGTAGTTATTCAGGTGAATAGAACGCAGATTCTGACATGACAGGACTTATAAATAATAAGGTGCCGAAAGATGTGTAGCGTATGTAGCAGATCTGACATAGATATTAAGCAGATATTTACACGGCCAAATGATAAGAAAACTCTTAAAAAAGATCCATTTTATGCTAACAAGAACTGGCCGTTGCGTAGATAAAATATATCTTATGAACGAGATACTGTTGAGGGGCAATGTTAAGATAAAATTCTCAAGAGGACAGAACGAGTGTTGAGTTTTGAACTTGATAATGCGACTGGCACTATAAAAGGATTTTCAAAGCCACTGAGAAATAAGGAATTCATCTTTATTTCACTGAGAAATAAGGATGAATAACTTGACAATAAATATTCAACAGGCAGATGTTAAAACAATCAAAATTAAAATATTTACAGAACAATTTGATGCTTTAAAATGAAACAACATTCACACTTTAAATAATAACTATTTAGAAACAGAAGAAAGCATTCCAATGAATATAAACTGCATTGATTACTTGAATAACACTAATCAAACAGTTTCACAGGCATGTGTTTTGCTCTCACCGATTAGCATCGTCAGTTAATCATAAAAGTTATCAAAACACAATTTCCTCACTAATTACCAACAAACGTAAAGAAGAAATGCGTTCGATTCAACTCATCAAGTATTAACTCGTGTTAAGGCTCGATTCGTAGTCAAGGCGGCTGCTATCGCTTCGTACGTTACATTCAATGCAATTATATACTCAGGAATTTTTGTTAGTTGTTAAAGTGCACTGTGGAAATGAACCTTATTGGGTACGGATTAGGTTTGATTAGTATTGTTAGAATAAAATTGGGAGGGATTGGACGCACCAGTGATCGTGTTTCGTATATCGCAGTCCTGTCACGGTAACACGTTTGGCGCGGCGAACGCGCGGTAAGCAACTGACGTTGGTATGATATTGCCATGTTGGTGCCGCCGAACATGTGACCATGCTAACTTCGTGATACGATCGTTAAATTGTTCCCTAACTTTGTATTTCTTTACGGATACCTTTAAATAAGTTTTAATTTTATTTTGTATGGATTAAAGGCTCGATTTAAGGGTATTGAATCATATATGCGCACGCGCATCGTTATAATTATTACGTTCATTTTGGCGTTTAAATATACATCCCGGTCATGTAAACTATATTATGTTATTATAACGCGTTTTATTACATCGAACCTATTAAATTGGACGTTAATTAATAGTTTAGAGGTACCGCTATGGTTTATGTAAATAGCACTGGACAGTTAATAAATTAAAACATAATTCTTTCGCGGCTAACCGGCTACACAAATAATTCTGTAAAGAATAAATTAAAACCAACAGGCGTAGCGAATACAAGCGATAGTAATTATTTAGAAACAATATCCTTATTTGCAGGTAATCTAAAAAAAAAAGAACAAAAAAAATACTTACGAATGGAAAAAAGCGTTGATATTCCGCGTTAATAATCCACACAAGTGAAGAAGTCGTGTCTATGTTATTCTCGCATCAGCTGATGATAAGGAAGATGAGAGCTATCTCGTGATCGCACCGTGCGGTTGGCAGCACTGCCAACTCCTGCGCAGCCTCCGCGGCCTCGCGACGACTCATCATTGCACGATTCGTACTGCGGTTAAATAATTAATTTTGTAAACTCGGGAGTTCTTTGGTAATTGATTGAGAATATTGAACTTCAACTTGAAACTTATTTTCGACTGTTTTGTAGCTATAAGCAGAATATATAGAATGTGATTGTGAAGGTATATGTTACAGATAACGTTATCTAAATTACAACATATTAAAAAGCAATTAAACCAGCCATTTGTTATCATCAAGGACATCACTTAGACACACATTTTTGTCAACTGCATATGGTGCACTTGGTTTAACAATTAAGTTTAATAAAATTCATTACCTTGTTTTGTAACATTCACGTTTTTCCGAGGTTGGCATATATGCGACATAATCAATATTCTACTCGAATGGTGATTATTCCAATTGCCTTCCGATTTGCAATGATTGAGGTCTTATCCAAGGTAATAGAGGCACTTAGGTAATTTAATCGAATTTAGTTTCATTATGTATATCACTTTACATGGGGAACGGTTATACTGTATTATGAAGAAAAAATCTGCAAATTCTGTTAAAAATTGTATTATTTATTGACAATAATTACATACATAGATTAGATATTGATAATCATATGCCTAATTTTTATAAATAACAAAAATATAATGTTATTATTTGACAAACAAAATTTAAAAATAAAAATAAATACCTACATAACTTTTTTTTCTAAGTTCACATGTGACATTTGGCTTGTTAAATGTGTAATGCACTTTTTTAAGTTAGCATCATTTACACAATTTGATTGATTTACAACTTGTACGATAAGGCAGCTGACCTTATTAATAAATTAATATGCAAAAAATACAGTCTGCTTTGTAACCGCCAGGTGAATTGACGCGACTGTAAAATACACATAAGTAAACAAAATATACGCTTACAACAGTGTGTTAAGTCACAAGTACAGAGGCCAGCACATCAAGCTACTCCAATCTGCCAATTTCTTTGATATATTTTCAACTTTATTTTCAAAATGATTAGGGTTCATGTTCAATTGGGAAATTTTGACAGTTTGGGGTAGCTTGATATGAAGTATATACCTACACATGTTTAAAAAACAACTGCCCAGCCTTTTCCCTACTATGTTGGGATCGGCTTCCAGTTTACCGGGTGTAGCTGAATTTTTACATGGAGCGACTACCTATTTGACATCCAAAACCCATTTACTGGGCAACACGATACCCTTTGGTAAGACTGTGAGTCAGACTTTTGGGCTTCTTCTATCAAAGATCCAAGTAAGATATTTCGATATTTTTAATACATTTTTCTATTACAATAGACACAAAACTGATGCGTTTCTATTACCATTAGGTAAGTACATTTATGATCAAAAACAAGTATTTTTATTAAACGCGTAAACCTAAAACAATAATTCCTATTTAAACAGTACATACACATTTAGTAACGAAATTACAAAAGGTTACCTTGAAGAAAAATTTGCTACATAACCGGTTAATTTGCAGAATTAAGATGATGACCCAAGGTCGGAAGCCAAGTGTTTATTGACAAGTACAGTCGCCAGCAGGTCAAGCTATCCCAAACTGTCAAATTTTCCCAATTGAACGTAAACCTTATTCCTTTGTAATAAAGTTGAAAAACTATCAAAGATATTTGACAGATTGGGGTAGCTTGATGTGCTGGCCTCTGTACAAGGTGAAACAGAATAAACGCAAGTCCTGAAAGTAATTTGTTCATAATTGAACACTGAATCGGTTTCAGTAATTTTAATATAAGATTTTTTTAGTTATGTATTTTGCCATACTGACCGCAAATTGAGCCAAAGAAAATTAAATCTTATTTTACTCTATCTTTTATTACGATGTTCTTATTAATAATAGTAAGCTTTAAAATTTGTTTTAGTCATTGTTATGCTTTTAACTCAATTCATTAGGCTGTATGAGGTCTCGCGTTAATTATTCTTCATATTGTATAAAAAGACATTCGTTCACTGTCCGCTCCTAGAGAGAAGCCAGGAAATGGGATGACCCTATATAAAATAGACATACACCTACATCACAATTCACGCTTTCGATTCTACTAAACCATAACCATTTAATTAATAAATTAAACTAAACTAAACAAGGAACAATAATTAACAACATGCGAGGTAGAATGGGTAGATAAAATAAATTAATAAACCAATTCACCTGGCAACAACATTTGTGCAATATCATGCTCAATGCGTATGAGCATCATGTGATACTGATATGGGCATGTCTATGCCCAGTTGACAATTTCACCACAACCAAAGCGAAGTCAAATTCTGATGAAAACCGTCTTTTACAAAGATAAATGAATCATTAAGTTTTGGGCTTCTACAATGTAAAATTTTATATTTTTTTTAAATATTTAAATGTATTTTGTTATTGGCGTGTTTAATGAAATCGAAGTAAAATATTGGACCTTTGGTGTTGCATCATTTTACGATGATTTATTTGTCTATTTTGATTTAAATATAAATCAATTCACATTTACATAATTCTTCGAATGTTACAAACCTATGTTAAGAGTGACATGTTGCACAAATTTTGTCGCCTGGTGAATATGGACTATACGGGTGTCCAAAGCTAGCCCGGCGCAACGGCCAACCCAGCTTAGCCGGTCTATTTAAACAAACGTTGTCCTACATGAAATCCTTTGGTGTGTAGAGACCTTTAAGTAACAACCACACGTAACAACAAACCTATTGGTCTATATAACCAATGCGTGTTGCGATACGCAATGTCATCATGTCATGACAAACAGTGGGTAAGTACCTACTAATTTTTTTTTTTCAGATCCTACATAATTTATAAAAAAAGAACATTAAGGAATATTCACAATTACAAATCTGACATTGTATTCTAAAAATGTAAGTACAACCACAATAATAGTTATAATTTACGTATACAGTTTAATTACACAGATATTTTAATATCGTTCCCACGACTTAAATATGGCGTTTTTTCATCCTATTCTAGTTCCTACGTTCAGCGTATTGTCGGCATTGGCTAGTCGTAGTACGTAATAATATCAACATAATTGCTCATCAGTCATGAAATAAAACAATGGGAAATCTTTGCAAGGTACTAAGAAATACACTCATTAAAGTATCAAGTAAATAAAAATATTATATTAGAAATACAATAGGTATTATGTGTGTGTATTAACGCTTCAAACAGATGTAGGTAGGTATAGGTACCTACTATGTCCTTGGTAGAATAGTCTGACCAAAGTATAACCCCAAATAAATTAGATTTATTTATCAAACACCCTTTACACCGTCGTAGGCCGCACGTCAGTGACAATAAAAGGCAGTGTAAGACGGCCTCTTCTTAACTTTGATTCTGGAAGGCGATGACAAAATATTAAAATACATATCCAAAGACACCGACTTCCGAAATTAAAGTTATTTTTCACTTTGTAGTGTTTTTTCGGAAGTATTGCTTTTTATTTTTTATTTTTGGAAAAAGTTTATATTCCTGTTGATCCTCTGTACTACGATAGGTATGAGGAACAAACGGTGGCCCAAAATGTACCGAAATACAACTGAATGCAATCAGCTGAAGCGCACAGCTTTGGTTTTTTTTAAACGTACATGTTTACAAACGACACAACACTTTTTTGATCGATGTCTACCTATGTCTGCATTAAAAGGGGCCAGAGAAAAAACTGCCAAGGTGTTTACCACATCGATTTAGGGTTATTTTTGGCACGATTAATCAGCGCGTATTCTTGCCTAATGTTTGTGATAAACAATCGCCTGGTATACATCAATAAGCAATGTGAGTTTGTGCCGAACTGCGCAGGTTGGCTGTTTAGCGTTCGCTTTTGCTAATTTATCGATTCGTTCCCAGAATCATATTTCTATAGACACAAGATTGCGCGCACTTGAATTATAGTGTCCAAAATGCGCGAATAATAGACAGCTCTGCTGCATGCTGGTGATCAGGATACCCGTTGAAGCCGTGGGTGCTGGCTGTGACTCGCCGCTCTGTAGATCAGCTCATCAACGAAACGTCGCCATCATCACTTCATCAAAGCGATGATGACGAGGTTCCGCTGATGAGGTTGCACGAAGGCTGCGCTGACGACGACTCGGGTTCACCAGTTAGGAGGTATGTTGTGACGGGTGTTGTGTCTGGTGGGCATCTGACCGACGAATGATGACGGGACGTTATAATTTGCTAGTTGAGCGGTAAACTCTGCTTGCGCGATGTAGGATTTTGCGTGACGTCAATGTGTTGCGTCGTCACCCGATCAAGACTGACTGCTCGCGTCGACCAGGAGAGGGTTTTTAAGAGCTCTGCTTCTGGGCCTGCCGACAGTGCAGTCAGCTGTGCCATGGTTGCTGCTGAGGAGGCTGAGTACCAGAAATGTGCGTCTGCTGCATGCTGTTGGTCAGGATACCCGTTGAAGCCGTGAGTGCTGGCTGGCTGTGTCTCGCCACTCTGTAGATCAGCTCATCAACGAAACGTCGCCATCATCACTTCATCAAAGCGATGATGACGAGGTTCCGCTGGTGAGGTTTCACGAAGGCTGCGCTGACGTTTATCCTCGGAGTCACCAGTTTGGAGATATGTTGTGACAGGTGTTGTGTCTGGTGGGCATCTGACCGACGACTGATGACGGGACGTTATAATTTGCTATTTGCGGGGGTAAACTCTGCTTGCACGATGTAGGATTTTGCGTGACGTCAATGTGTACAGTCCTTTTTAACGGGACTTTTGCAATTATATTTAGCCTGTTGATGGCAATAGGCGCACCCCCTAATAAATGGGACTTAAACATAACTAACGAAATATAGGTGTACTTTAGTTACACGTCTACCTAACTCTTCAGGGAATAGAGGTGTGATGTTATGGTATGTTTTGCCATTTTAAAATAATCCAAATTCCGTATTGCTAGTAAGAATTTCATTATAGAAATATCAAAAGAAATCCTTAAAATAACATTATTAATATCGTATAATCCTTATCGACATTGAATTATTATATAAACATATATTTTATTTCACGACTGACGAAATTAAGTACTTTTCAAATCCCTAAGCGATATTCGCATTCTTATTATAGTTTATAAATTAACATAGGAGAGCACAAGTCATCGGTGGACACTAATTTATATTCTTAGAATGTTCTGTAAGGACATTTTACATAATTTATTATGATACAAATGTTAGAAGAGTGGGAGAACACTACTCCAATGTGATAATGGTTTAATTTTAAATCTTACTCCGTCTTATTAGAAAACGAGATCTGACTTTAGTTCAAACATATAAATTCAAGCCAGTTATTGTATTTTGAACTTTATCAAGACTAACGTAAAAGTACTTATTTGAACGCACAATTTTTTCGTTTCGTTCTAACGTCAACTTTTGTATTTAGAACTTTATCTCAGTATGAATGAGGTTCAAATTACTATACTGGCTCGAAGGTTTGGAATAAAGTTAGTAATACTCGTATTGTAGTAAGACGGACTTAGTTCAGACTGGTTGTATTGGACCACCTTCAAATAGACACAACACAATCTAGAGTTTGGGAACTGGCCAAGTGCGTGTCAAATTCTACTTTATATTCAGTACTTCTTCATGATTCAATAAAATCTCTACGACGAAAGAACCCAACTATACTAGAAAACCGTCACCCACTTGACCTGTTATTACCTAGGTATGAACCTACAAGGCTAGAAACTTACAAATTCACAGTATAAAAATAATTTAAACTGCCGTATACCTGGAGTTTACTACGCGGCACGACGTGGTATACCACGACTATGCATTAATATTTGTATGATCCGGTCATTCCGAAGCTTGCGGTGGCTTTCCGCGGTATACTCCAGGCTCTTTTTCACGATATCAACTAAATGTGAGTGCTAAAGGTACTAAAATAAGATTCTAAATCATTTCCGATTACGAAATCCTTTACGATGCCATGCCGCCTGGTGAGCGCCGGCTTAGTTTATAGACACCATATCTATGAAATGTCCCTATTGGTAGCACCTACAATATTATTCTACACACGTCCTATTCATGAAGCTGAAACAAAGAATACTTGTTTATAATAACATTTATTATTGTCATCTCTCTTTTGTTTGAATTTTAAACATTTAAACTCGCGTCTATTCTCATGGGATTAGAGAGAAACATCGTTCCCGAGATTAAATACTAGGCATTACTAAGAAAAATAAGTTTACTATGGAGTATTTGTAGCTGAATAAGTAAATAAATACTTAGAAAGCCAAAAAATTTAGGCAGTCATGGGGACTACCGAAAGAAGCAAAACTTAGTTTTTTTTTTTTTATATATATGTGCTTTGAAAAGACGGAAAGATCAGTGCCAGACTCTATGCTGAACAAAATACGAGTCGCGACCGTGACACGTATGTATTTACAAAACATAATCAATAAATCGTCAATGCAACCCTCTTAAGTTCTATTCTAGTGGAAATACTTTTTATGAAATAGTAATTCAATTCCACTGACCGACTTTTTTATGAAATAGTAATTAAAATCCCACTGACTGACCTTTTTTATGAAATAGTAATTAAATCCCACTGTCTGACTTTTTTTATGAAACAGTAATTCAATCCCACTGACTGACTTTTTCATGAATTGGTAATTCAATCCCACTGACTGACTTTTTTATGAAATAGTAATTCCATCCCACTGACTTTTTTATGAAATAGTAATTCAATCCCACTGACTGTCTTTTTCATGAAATAGTAATTCAATCCCACTGACTGACTTTTTTACGAAATGGTAATTCAATCTCACTGACTGTCTTTTTCATGAAATAGTAATTCAAAGGGATTAAAAGAACTTAGAGGGTTGTATTGATGATTTTAATGATTGTAATTCTGTAAAACCACATTTGTTACAGTCACGGCTAATTACATAAACCGTAAGAAAATTTGAATTTCGCGGCATTTAGCGCATCCACCTTAAATCAAAAGGGGAAAGTAGTAAAAACCTACTCACTTTCAATCATGGGTATCCTCATGGACCACACTAGGCTGTGGCTGCACTTTATTGTAACCTTCTCTGAACCATCGAAGGTGTTGGAAGTGCTTACAATCCCACCGAACCGCAAGTCTTGGTTGTCTGCAAGATAAAAAAAAAAAAAATTGAAAATGATAACTTTGTATGCATTGTGATAGTTGTGAAATGGAACGTCCGGGGTTTAGTTTTTGAAGCAAGTTGTCCTTGTTATTTCAAATAAATAACATAACCTTATTGCTGATGTTCTTCAGAAAGGTCAGGTCAGTGCGTAATACTCGCAAACAGCGTGCGTGTAAGGCCAACTCTCGGAATTAAAAACATTCAAAATGTAATCCCAGTCTCACCTCGGCAACAATCTACTCCCACCAAAAACATTTTCATGCAAAATGTTGCCAAGACGAGGCCATATGTCTCACCCTGGCAAAAAGTTATCAGATCTCATGTAGAGCCAAGCTTCTAACTCTACACGCCCTAACTCTACAAGATCTAACTTAACAAACTCTACACCTTAGTCAAATGAGGCTTGGCCGTTTTGTTACTATAAGAACTATTGTATAACAGAAAAGTAATGAACAGTGGGTACATTTTTCACCAAATGGCCAAGCCACATATTTGGATTAAGGTGTAGAGTTTGTGAAAAGGTAGGTAATGCCCTTGGGATCCGCTTGGGTAGTCTTGGCGGGGGCACTACCGTGGCCCTAGATGTCAAGAACTTATCAAAAAGGTAGGGAACCTCGAGGTTATTTCGACAGATTGAGACCGAGATCGTTCTTGAAATTACGGGAATTGCCCTTCTGATGTATGAACGCAAACGAAGTAAAAGGAGTGTGAGGATCGTGTCAGATGCGTTCTGTGGTTTCTGACTACCAGGAAAGAAGGCGTGCGTTTATGAGTTTGATCGAAGCTGACGTTTTATTCTAGTCGCAGAACAATTACGAATTAGCATGAATGATGCACTGTGGCGCAACACACAAGTGTTGAGAGAAAAGCAAGGGAACTACATCGCCCGGTACGAGACACGACAATCAACACAAAGCAAAAAAGTTTATGGACCCACAGGTCAATTTGCAAATATTAGTACTTTTTCAATTATTACTAGTTCTTTCAAGCCGAGATATTTTAATTTTACTAAAAATAAACCTTTCATATTCAAATCAATCTACCTATTCCTTTCCAAACATGTTGGGGTCAGCCTAATAACAAGATGCAGCTGAATACCATCATTTTACAGGGAGCAACTGCCAATCTGACCTCTACAACCCAGCTACTGGGTAACATGATACCCCTTGGTAAGACGGGTTGTTAGACAGGCCTCTGATTACCTGTAACAACTGTACGGTCTACGGATGACAGCCGATACCTACTGCTTTACGCTTTCCTAAGCCCCCTCTGTGCTTCGGAAAGCGTAAAGCTATCGGTATTTATTCATATACACAAAACACTATTTTTACAGGCAGAACCCAAGGTAATAAAAGTAGTCATACAATGCAATACGATACCCAGAGATGCCACTCAATAACTCATCACACGCGTACACGGGTCAATGATTGACCAGTCCCGAGTAACGGCTCCGTGTGCCGGCCCAAGTTACATAGAGGACAACACACTAACTGTCACACTCTGGAATTCCGCCAGTGACCAAGAAAAGATGTCCAACCGCTGACAGATGCTTTTTATTAACCAACCACGTCAAGTGAAGCTTAATCCTTGATCGACCCGTGCGGCTGTAATTATTTAGCCACGAGCCCATCCAATGGCTAACCATAAGTTAATCATAAAGAACTGTACATACATACATGTTCAGCAAAACTTACCTAGGTTCCATTTCAATCCAGTAGTAGTGACAAATTGACAATGTTCGCCAATGGGCATCAAAGAGCACCATGCTCTCTTATGTTGTCTGGTTGCCTCAGGAACATAGATGACGTGGTCGCCAGGCAGTAGCAGCCATGACATAGAATCATCTGACATTATAAACACATTTGTATTTGGATCTAATAAGAGCTCCTCTTTTACTAGATACAGGGTTTGGATATTTCCTATTATTTGATCTAATCGACCTGAAGTTTGTGCCACTGCAATAACATGGGATAGCTGAAAAACATTGGAATATGTTAAGATATGCTCACATCCACGGTTTTTGATGTGTATTTAAGCATGAAGTTATAACCATTTAATACAGGATAAGTTTTTAACCAGTGTGCAAACTGTAACCATTAATTCAGCATACCAATATAGACACCCCAGCGCAGAAATTTTTCGTCGGTTATACAAAAAAAAAAAAAAACAGCTGTTCCATACATTTTTACCGCGTAGGTATTGCACTTTTCTATGACACAGCAGATTTTTGTGTTGTATAACAGACGAAAATTTTCTGCGCTGGGGTGTCTAGATTGGTATGCTGAATTCATGATTACAATTTGCGCACTGGTTAAAAACTTATCCCGTATAAGTTTTATTAGAAAAAAAAAGCAATTGTTGGAAATACCTCTGTTATTGAGAAATATACTAGTGGTCGCCCAGTGGTGAAAATTCAACTATAATTAATTTATTGTATAAAATATTAGCTTTGTTCTGCAATCCATCTCCATATTAAAGTTTAACTGTGCCATACTGTCTGCAAATTTTCTTAAAACGGGTATAACCACGGCGGGTACAACGTTTTTGCTTCACGTATTAATATATTTTTATTTATTTAGAATGTAATGTCCCACTGGTGGGCAAAGGCTTCCCTCTCCTGTTTTGCACAAAAGTCAGTAAAAAAAATAGACCTAATTACCTCCATTCCAATTTGTGTACAATGGGTGTTTATTTCTATGAGTGCTTTTGTAAAGTCTGTACGGTTTTGATCTGGTGTGTGAATAATCTGAAAGAAACAAAATGATTAATTACACTGAGTCCGCTACGTGACTCGAAATATGCTACGACGAATAATGCAACGCCGCAACAGCGCTGCATTATTCGGCGTATCTCGCGCATATTTCGGAGTCACGTAGCGGACTCAATTACACTGCAGTTTGCTTTACATTTTTTTTTAAATGACAGTTGGACAGTACCACAATTATTTCTATGGATTATGGATATACGTAGTGATGGGAATGAAAACATAGGCATGAAACTGTATTCATAACAAACGGAAATATGTAAATAAGCTTTATTAGCAGGAACTTGTTCCTAATATTCAACAAGCAATTTTTTTTAATACCTACTTTAAATGTGAGTAATAAATAAATAGATTGAAATTGTTAAAGTCACAGAAACACCTGGATCATGGACGCACAGAACCGGGAAGTATGGCAGAATAAAATTGAGGCCTACACACAGCAGTGGGCGAATCCGGGCTGAAATGACGATGATGATGAACATGATAGAAAATAAATAATAATTGTCTGTTATAAAAACAGGATTTCACCTTACAACCTTTCTTTTCGTATTTGTCTAATATTTCATCGGTAATAGAGTCAAAGTCTCCAGAGATGAGGTCTGGATCCTTTATGGTTTTCTTTATATCATCTGGGAAGTCGCTTATGAACTTGTCCCATCGTCTTGTGCCACCATCAACAGTCATTCTGATACTAGCTGAAAACATTAATACATTATGTTTTCCCAACAATTTTTGGGTCGACTTCTAGCCTAACTGGATGCAGCTGAATACCAGCATTTTACATGGAGAGACTGCCTGTCTGACCTCATTACTGGGTAAAGACTGTGAGCAGGGCCTAGAGACAAAACACATTTCTGTTAGCGTTCACGCCAATCGCTACCCCTAAATGTATGGGAATGACATTACCTGCGGAAAGGTTACGTCGTTTTTTTTTCCGCAGATAATGACATTCCCATACATTTTGGCGTAGTGTTTGGCGTGAACTCTAACAGAAATGTGTTTTGTCTAGACCTGCAGATGAGATGGTGGCATGAGATGGATTGGTGGCATGTGGAGAGCTTCTCCCAGTGGAGTCTGCCCTATCTTATCGAAGTCATTCCTCGCACTGACAAAAACGTAAGGTTGTGTTCTAGACAAAAATGTCTCATCGGTATTAATTCAAGTAATGCTTTCTAGGATACTAAGCTGCTGGCGGCATGGTTATTTGGAGGCTTTAGTAGTTGTGTGTACTTATCTCCTCGTTGATAATCGCAATTTAAACATTTCATGGATCTCTGTGGCTTTGATAAACCATAGTAACTTGTATATTTGTTTAAATAAATAGTTTTGTGCCCTTATCACTTTCATACGTTGGAGGCACTGGCTGATCCTCAAAGTTAGATACCATATGTTCAAATTGGTTTTTAATATAGTTTTGTATATGAGGAGTTTGTTTTTTACAGCTAGTTTAAGAGTTTCTTCCGAGTAGCCAGAATATACCTTTGTATTTCAGATACCCCATGGTATGACTGTTTGTCAGACATTTTAGGTTCTGACAACATGGCAGGACTGTCAAAGATCTAGGAATGACAGCCGGGATCAACGGCTTAACATGCTTTCTGAGGCATGGAAGTGCCTCTATTCGTAATAATGGTCACCCATCCATAAAACTCTTTATACATACAGTTGTGGTCATTTATATAAGAACGATTTGAAGTTCCAGTGTTTTTTATCTTAATCATGTCATGTGTAGTTATGTGTTCCTTCTTAGAAGTAACTAGATATGAACGGGTTTAGGAATATAGAATAAAATCGCTAAATATAATTTTATATATTTTCTTTACTCTCTATAGTTAACAAATTCAAATAGTAATGAAGCTGGACAAATAATAATTAAGAACGATTTATGAAACTACTCAAAGATTTTTTTATACGAAACTTAGATAAATAAATTTGTGCTTCTGAGCAGGGCTCTTCCCTTCCGTGGCCTGGACGGGGCCGTCACCGTTTGATGGCGGACGCGGTGGGGCCGCAGGGGAAGAGGAGTGTCGGTATAGCGTTGGCGGCTCTCCCTATCCCCTGCGGCCGAAAAGTTGTTGGGCGGGACGGCGCGTTGTGTTCCACGCGCGCCGTCAGAGATGTCAGCAGCAACTGGCGGGGTCCGAAGGGGCCAATGCCTGCCAGGGGTGCAGGTTGTTCGAAAGAGACACTGTCGCCCCTGGCACACAGGCAACTGAGAACACAGGTTTAGTCACTAAAAGTCGGACACACCCTGCTGCTCTGTCAAGTCATTTGATTTGTGAAATCTCACACCCTCCAAAAAAAAAAAAGACTATATAAATTTCAACCTTAAATTAATAGTGAGTAGCATGTCCACAGTCTTGAATTACTGCTTTACACCAGCGAGGTACTGATTCCATGTTCTTTTTTACATTTCGCAAGAGAGATAGAGTTCCATTCTTCAAAGAAAACGTCATACAGCTCTTAAATTGCCACACTATCGATTTGAAATCTTTTTCAGATCTAATGTATAAAGTTTATCCATTTATTTTTAGCCAATCATGTGTATCATCAACACACTCACTCACTCACTCACCCACAGACAACATTGAAAAAGAAATCAACAGAAGAATAGCAAACGGATGGAAAATATATAGGAGCATGAAAGATAAAGAACTGCACATATCAATTAAATCTAAAGTATTCAACACATGCGTTCTCCCTGTATTGATGTACGTAAGTCAAACATGGGCCCCCACTAAATTGAACAGCAAGAAATTAAACATATGCTAGCAATCGATGGAGCGAAGCATGACGGGAATCAAGAAAAAAGATAGTCAGGTTGGAAGACATCAGGAAAAACACAACGGTTTGGGACATAGCCACAAATGTCAGGAAACTAAAATGGAAATGGGCTGTAAATACTATTAAATAAATGGCTTATTATTAATATTCGTGTATCAACAAATGTACCCCTAGTATGGAAAAGTCTTGCAATATCGAGAGAAAAAAAAATACATGCAATCAGTTTTACTTGTCAGTTTGAAAAATCTTCCCTTTAAATAAGCATTCTTAATTATATGACCACCACTGTATATTTTTGATATAGCATCAGAATTCAATATTATCAGTAAATAATTTGTCTTCTATATTGTAAGGCTGCTTGTAAGCGTCCATTTACCTATTTCACCAAAATTATGGAAACTACTAAACTACAGATTAAAACTAACCTTTATTCCATATTCTTTGCATAAATCCTGGGTCTTGAGAGATTGGCCGATTCAAAATAAGAATACCATACTTGATGTTATGCAAAAGTTTGTTCATAGTCATTTGGGTCACATCCCATTTCCAGCATTTAACAGCACAAGATGATCTTTCACAGGCGTTAGGTAGCGTACATGAGGGAGGATCACATAACATTTTCACCTAGAAAAAATTGTGACATGGATGAGAGATTGAAATAGATGGTGTATGTACTGTATAGTGAATCTTGTGGAATTCAACAAATATTGTAAATTTCAAAGCATCATGATTTCTTATTTCAATAAAGCCTAACGTTATAAGAAACACTAGAATGAATATTTCAAGTGTGTCAGCCCGATTAACCCAATAGGTCCATCTTTAATTCATTTTTAATAAGATGTTGTTTCAGGAAATTGACTTTGTACTTGAACTTGGTGACTGTGTTATCAATATTGTCTGACAAGATTTCCGAATATTGATTACCCGTGCGATTAAGACATTATAAAATGTAAAAGCAGGTTTTTCCGCTTACCCATTATTAATTTCTTAGCCAAATGAATAACAAGTTTTTTAAAAACCACTAAAATAATACCAAAGAATTTACAAACTCTCTACCGAGAATGATACAAACCATTTCCTCCATAGTTCCATTCGTTCCGTTAGTAGCCATGACGACGAAATATTTTGGAAAATTGTTGATAACAAACGCAGGACTGAAACATTAACCCTTTTTAGTGAATGGCCTCACGAAATATCGATTGAAATTATTTAATTTAAATTGTAAACTGTATACTTCACATCACATCACAATCACATTGATTTTTATCGATTTTGAATTTATTGAGTGTTGCCAGCATGTTGCCAGCCAGCCAGGTGGAATACCACAGAGTACGTTAGGGTACAACCATAAAGATACAGGTTTTTCAAGGGTTTTTCGATCCCGATATGTCAGTACGGGTCGGTACGGATAGGTACCGGTCAAACCACATACAGAAACAGGTCAAGCCGTTCTTAGTGATCATCATGCCTTCGAGTTCGTCAGACAATGAGTATTTTCTCCTCGAAAGTGTTCGTTATAAATCTAAAAAAAGGACATTCGGTGTTTCTATATGAAACGTAAAATAAAGAAATATGGATCGTTTCATCAATAAAATTATTCAAACTAATCTTCTTCCAACATTTATCAATCACATTTCTGTTGCTGTGTAGTTAATTTATGTCTTTGGTCCCACAGAGGTGATTTCGCAAATACCAGTGCTATCAAAACATCGCAATCCTTACCCATTTTCACGACGACAGTAGAGGATACACTACACTGGCAAATGCTTAAACTCGTATGACTCACCTCAGGTAGTCAGCACCGACAAACTTAAACCTGTTTCTTTATAAATGAACGCATAAGATAACACGGGAATATTATACCTGCACCGAACGGTACCGACTCACACAGACTTGCCTGCACCGGAAACCTGTTTCTTTATGTAAGCACCCCTTTTTTTGCGTGGGAAATCATCAAATAACTTTTTCCGCTCTGGTTGGAGCAGGAGGGCGTGTTAGACTTTTACTGACTAAAACCCACCCATGTTCCCTCAGCAGCCTGTGTGCCAGGGGCCACGGTATCTCTTCCGAACAACCCGCGCCCCTGGCAGGCATCGGCCCTTGCGGGACCCATCGGTTTGTGCTGACATCTCTATGTGGCGCGCGTGGAACACAACGCGCCGTCGAGCTGGGCTTGGTCGTTACCGGACAGCGAGCTACCCATTACTCACCGTCCGCAAGCCCACGCCTACGGTGGCCGGGAATCAGCCTGGGATTCCCGACACCCAGGACGTATACTGCGGACGCTAGGGCCGCATATGCTGCCTTTCCCTACGTGCGCCGCCTCTCTCTTCGCGAGCATCACTGCTTCACAGAAGGAGGTGACGGCTACTCATGCACTCTCGCTCCGTACCATGGCCTGGACCAGGGCCGTGGTTACGGCTTCGTGTCTTTTGCATGAGGTAGTGGGTTCAAATCGTATACTTTTCGAGTTAATCTTCAAGTAAATACGCGTGTCCCGTGTGGAGTTGTTCTGCCCATGCAAAATTAGTGGTTACAGTTTAAAATGAAACGATAGTCACAAGTTGCTATGTGCAACCACCAACCCCGGTACAAAAAATGCTGTACCCATCCACTAGCGGGACTAACACCACCAGAAGTTCACAGAGCGGTGGTAAGCTCCAGCGAAAGATCCAACATGTCATACTTCACACACGCACGACATTCTTTGCACGGCAACATCTGTAGCGGAAGGCAGGGGCGCGTCCTGCAACCACGGTCGCCATTGGTGTTTTCCCACTTACTATGTGAGACGTGTGCACTACCTGAGTCTACTAACTGCGCTGGTGGGACACGTCACTACGCACCCCTGAATGCGTATAGTTTGTGGTAGGTACACACGGCTACACATCAATCAATGCTTTTCCAGTTTACGCTGATCTCGCACTGTACGGAAATCAGTTTATACATACACGAGACGATTACGAGATCAGTTTATACTGGAAACTTGATGTGTAGCCGTGCGTACACTAGGTACGTACATTAAGTACGGACAGCACAGAAGGCCTCATGGAGATCGGTCGCGAAGAGGAAACAAAAATTATGTGGATTCCTTACTTTGAACTTGTTATAGTAGTTCGTGACGTTTGACTACACTTCATTGATACCACATAATTTATTGTACAGAGGCCAGCACATCAAGCTACCCCAATATGTCAAATTTCTTTGATAGTTTTTCAACTTTATCACTAAGGAATAAGGTTTATGTTCAATTAGGAAAATTTGACAGATGGGGTAGCTTGATGTGCTGGCCTCTGTACTATGTTTTTTAACCGACTTCAAAAAGAAGGAGGTTATCAATTCGACATGTTTATATATTTTTTTTATGTATGTTCGGGCATAACTCCGCCGTATATAGACGGATTTGCAAAATTCTTTTTTTGTTCGAAAGTTGTTTATTCCGAAATGGTCCCATATAAATTTCATATAGATCTGATGATGCGTTTCGAAGACAGACAACGGAACTCTTCAAAAAATCACAGCAAATCAACCGCGAATGCTGCTATCGCATAAATATGCATTGTTATGACCCCAAGGATGATGAAATTTCGAACTGGTATGGGGTAGGTAACTAAAAAGTTAAAAATAAAAACTTTTTCAAAAAAATAACAACCGACTTCCAAAAAAACACTACAAAGTGCAAAATAACTTTAATTTCGGAAGGCGGTGACAAAGAATTAAAATACCTACACATCCAAAGTCACCGACTTCCGAAATTAAAGTTATTTTGCACTTTGTAGTGTTTTTTTGGAAGTCGGTTGTTATTTTTTTGAAAAAAGTTTTTTTTTTATCCTATGTTATAATTCAAATAAAAAATTTTAAGGAACCGTTTAATGTGCGTCGACGCTGACGCGTGATCCGACATGTATAGTAAAAAGTACTCTTTGTCCGACATGCACTTGGCCGGTTTTCCATAATACAATTTCTAATTGATTACGTTGTAACACAAACGATTCTGTCAAAGATGATGTTTAATAAAACGTCAAAATTGTTGTGAGATTTTATTGTCAAGTCGCCTTGGTTTTGATTTTAGTTTGAAATAAATAATAATTCAAGATGAACAGAATTTTCGGAAGAGGAAAACCTAAGGAGCCTGGCCCAAGTATCAATGATTGCATTAGCAATGTAAGTTTCCCAAAAATAATGTCATGTTGGTTATTAGATGATAGTTTCGTCGATGATTCATGTTTCCGTGATTGTCCAAATTATTGTAAATTCCAGGTGGATAGCAGGGCAGATAATATTGAGCAAAAGGTTCAGAAACTGGAGTCTGAACTTAGGAAATACAAGGATCAGATGAACAAAATGAGAGAGGGACCAGCAAAGAATTCTGTGAAACAGAAGGCAATGAGGGTCTTGAAGCAGAAGAAAATGTAAGAGCACGTCATTGTTATTATTTATCGCAATGCGGGGAGGTGTCGACCTTTTTTATTGAATGAAACAGTATCAGTAGCTATAAAGTTGGTATTATTGAGGTTTACTAGTTACACTGACTATTAAGGTGTACCATTCTATGTTACTGTTGGATTCATTGTTATTATTGCTTCTTTTAGCTATTTCATAGACAACAAAGGTTATATATTCATCCATATTGGTATATAAAGTGAGGCAAAAGAAACATGTAAGGATCCTAGTTATAAAGTTTACAACTTACGACTATTCAGAGCGGTGGGATGGTCCAAATTATTAGTTCAGCAACACAACACAAATTTAACATGAGTTATTTTTTTCACAAAGATGTTAGTTTTTTCACATTGTGACAAGTTAGACACCTTTTTTGTTTTTTAGTCTTTGAATATAGAGGTAGGTATAAACATATAAGGTGGCACTCTGCAGTTTCTCCCTAGCCTCACCCTACCCCGTGGGAAGTAGGCATGAGAGTTTTTGGCGGGATCGCGTTGGAACATGTCACATGAATTTTCATTATCATTAAATTTTGTGAAATAGTGAATTAAATTGTATAATTTTGGTAGTGAATTATCCAATTTAGTTACGTGTGAGTGCACAAGTGTAGTGACGGTGAAAATAAGTGACTAACGTGGACTTTTCGTGTTCCCCCAAAAACTCCTAATAGGTTATTGTAAAGTTACTACTGCTTTACAATAACTTTGTTATGACTATGATACATTCTTAATAAAGACTTGGCTAAAAGGTCTCTGAAACCAGGCCATAAAACTAATAAAAAAAAAAAAAGTGGGCATGATTTTATGTATGTAGTACAAACATTGGGTTTTTCAGGTTTATGGTGTTAGTGTGCTATGTTGTTTGTCATTGTAACCCAATATTATTCAATCATCATGATTCTCCTGCCCTTATCCCAATTTATTTGGGGTCGGCGCAACATGTCTTTTTCTTCCACACTTCTCTATTAGTCGTCATCTCCGTAGTCACACCCTTTCTAACCATATCATCATTCACACAGTCCATCCATCGTTTTTTTGGTCTCCCCCTACTCTTATAGCCATCGACATTCATACTCAAAACTTTCCTCACGACATTTTCCTCATTCCTCCGTATCACATGCCCATACCATGACAACCGATTTCCACACAACTTTTCATTTATCGGTGCCACTTTCAGGCTTCCTCTTATGTACTCATTTTTTATTCTATCCATTCGTGTAACACCACACATTCCTCTTAACATTCTCATCTCGGCTACATGCAATTGCCTTTCATTCATCTCTTTTGTGGCCCAACATTCTGACCCATACAAGACGGCAGGTCTTACCATGGTTTTATATATCTTCCCCTTAAGTTTAAGGAGAAAATGGGAGTCGCAGATGGTTCCCGTGACCTGCCGCCATTTCATCCATCCGGTGTTAATTCTGTGCTTAACCGTCCGATCTACTTCGCCATCGCTTTGCACGAGTGAACCGAGATACCGAAAGTCGGAGCAGACCAACCCAATATTATTCAATGTTGCTCTTAATTCCCCAACCTTTAAGTTTTTGGTACAGTCACAAGCACTAATATGTATGTATACACACCCAAATTCGAAAGCGATTTTCTCATAAATAACAATTGCAACCTTGAGATAACCTAGGTATTTATTAAACTGTGGGTTCCAATATACTATTTTCATAATCACATACAATTACAAGGTGTATACATATTAATGCTTGTAACTGTATATCTGAAAGATAATTTTAAGATGTTCATATAAGATCTTCACTCAGTGGTGTAACTAAGGTGGGGCAGGCAGGGCAAGAGCCCTGGGCGCCTATCGAAGGGGGGCGCAAAACATCCCAATTATTAAATTAAGAAATAAACATCAATAAACCATTTCATATTGTTACATATATCTAAGAAATCTGAAGAGCTACTTGAATATATTGTGCAGTATGGGGATGAAAGAGTATTTCCAAATCTTCCAATTTCTATTCAAATTCTCTTATAATTGCAGCATTGCAAGCGATTTTTTACCTTCGTTATTGAAGGTAATTGGTCAAGAAAGGTTATGGGACCCTAGCTTTGCTCAGTGTAGACCGAGAAGATACTTTACGAACGGGCGCAAATGTGATGCGTGCCCTACGCGCCATTTTTTATTGGTACGCCCCTGCTGCCACTACACAATTTATTTGGGGTTGGCACAGAACTTCTGATTCTTCTGTGCATCTTTATTAGCTGTCGTCTCAAAATTTGAATTCTTTTTAGCAATAATATCATCTTCAACATCTACAGAGTTTACCCATTCTTTGGTTGTTTTCATAAACCCACGGGAAAGGTGTAATAGGTAGGTAAAACGGGCTGTTGTCCGCAACTCCACGTCAAAGCGCGTATTTTGCGTTCGGGAAAGGTGTTTAAACTATGCCAATAGGGTATTTTCCGATTTCATAAAAACTATTTTAATTTGAAGATTGGGACGATATATTTAACAGAAAAATAAAAATAAATTGATTAATACACATTTTCTCACTTAAAAACGATTAAAATCTAATTTATTTTTCATTGTTTTGAATTTACCGCCAAAACGCTCCTTACGATGACTTTTTATCACGTGACATGTGACGTCAACTTTGTTTATACGGCACCGGTACAAATACTTAGTTTGGCGCCGTTTTATAAGTATTTTTGTACAGAGGCACCGCACACCAGTAATATCACTTTATATCCATTAAAAATCTTGTTAATTATAAACTCGACATTCACTTATTTACTTACTAACTACTTTAGTTTACACAAAGTTGACGTCACGTGATAAAAAGTCATCGTGAGAAGCGTTTTGGCGGTAAATTCAAAACAATTAAAAACAAATTTGGTTTAAATCGTTTTTAATTGAGAAAATGGATAGTTGAAATCAATTTTTATTTTTCTGTTAAATATCTCGTTCCAATCTTCAAATTAGAATAGTTTTTGAAAAATTGGAAAATACCCTATTATCCTACTAATATTATAAATGTGAAAGTTTGGATGTTTGTTACTCAATCATGCAAAAACGGCTGAATGGATTTGGATGAAATTTGGCACACATATACCCCCTTATTCATAAACGTTGCTTAAAGTTAAATAGTGATTAGCGTCTGTTTAACCATACATTTTTGACGTTTAGACATCATTTAACTTTAATCATCGTTTATGAATATGGCCCTTAGTACATAACCTGGATATAGGATACTTTTTCGTGGGATATTTTTCGACCTACATGCAGGCGAAGCCACTGGGCAAAAGCGAGTAAACTAATATACAGGGCAGCGAGGACATTGAAGCGCTAACTGAAACCATAAATTCAGCACATGTGTTTTTCATAGAAAAATACCTATACAGTCTTAATGTATGGAACAGCATTTTTCTAGATTATCCATCAAAAATTTCAGAATGGTGTCCTGAATCCATAGTAAAAGGTAGCACGTCTATGTCCCGTCACCCTATATTGCTTTTGTTGGAGAAGTATTTTGTTGTAACCAACATCATCATCTGCCCCGCTTTGAACCAACCATGTTTGCAGTATTCTTAAAATATGGTCATATTGTTGCACAGTATGAATGATGGTGCACATTTACTCATGTTGGTACCTATACAAGAATTGCACATTTAAAGGTATTAGATATGACTAGTTTTTGCCCGTGGCACTGCCCGCGTGTATGTCAGTTATGGCATAAAAAAGCAACCTATGTCCTCCATATCTCTGCTAAATATAATGACGATCGGTTCGGATGTTTAGGTGTGAAGCGTGTTTTGTAATCTGAGTGTAACAGACAGAAGAGTTACTTTTGCATTAGGTAGGGATTAACTTAGGTACCTAAAAGGTAAAGAATGCTGTTCATATCAGAATAGGCAGGAATTCCCTCTGTTCCTGTTTTTTCTGGCATTATTTAAAAAATGTCCTTGTTATTCGTATGTGTATCTTGTTTTATACTTAGGTACCATATAGTACAAGTGTGTGCGCAGCCAAAGATGCATGCTCTTCCCTCATTTTCATAGTCCAATGAGGCATCACACAATCCCACGACATGAGAGATTGAGCGCACGACCAACAGCTTAACGTGTTTTCCAAGGCACGGGGGTATCACACCACCACTCCAAAACTCCCAAATTTCGGACTGTTTGATGTATAAACTACGTGTTTTCATGACTATATCATTGTTGTCTGTCTAATTATAAATTCGTTCACTCCCACTCTTATAGCAGTTGAGTCTTGGTAATATTCAACTGGGATTGATGTTTTTGAGATGTTTTATTTTGTATGGTACGTTATGATCTACTGTGATGATTATTTTCACATAACATGACATCGTGTCTGTATTTCCAGAAGGGATAGGGGGGTCTACACCCGCATTTTGCCAATTATGTGTAAGTCCCATTTACATCCCAGACTCTAGGCAGCCACTCAGAAATTCCAGATGGGAAAAAAACCCAATAACACTTTGCCCGGGATTCCAGGCTAAGACTTCATGCTGTGCATTAGTGCTTGCAACCACTAGCTAGACGAATGATTTTCGTCCAGTAGAATTCATGTTAGTGAACATACAAGTAGTAGGGTAAGGAAAATGTGGCATTTTATGAATGTAAGTAGGAAAGATGGGTTAAAGAAATTTAAAAAGAACTCATTAATGTTTTTTTCATATATTAGTCCTAATTAATAAAAATTAAAATAGTATTTAATGTCGCTCCATGTAAAATAGTAGTATTCAGCTACAACCGGTTAGACTGGGAGCCGACCCCAACATAGTTGGGAAAAGGCTGCACCCACTATTTACTTCTCGTGGGTGCTAGAGCCACCGCACATAGATACACAAACTCATCTAACAATCATATTACAATAACTATGAATATAATATTGAAAGCAGGTCACATCTCTGCACTCATTTGGACATGCATTGCCACAATGCTGGACAAATATTTAGAGCCTATTCATAATTGCACTTTTCTATAAAATTCCAGGTATGAGCAGCAACTAGACAATCTTAGGGCTCAATCCTTCAACATGGAGCAGGCCAACTACGCCACACAAACGTTGAAGGATACACACGCTACTGTCGCTGCCATGAAGGATGGTGTCACACAAATGAAGAAAGAGTTCAAGAAGATTAATATTGATACCATTGAGGTTGGTTTTAGCTGATGTTCTATTTTTCCTAGGTTTTTATGGCAGTTGGTACAGATTGTACAGTCAGAAGCAGGAGTGGCCAGTGGTAACGGCCGTGATTTGTAGGTAGTATCATCATCATCATTATTTCAGCCGAAAGACGTCCACTGCTGGACATAGGCCTCCCCCAAGCTCCGCCATTTCGACCGGTTCTGTGCTTCCCGCATCCAGCGGATTCCCGCGGCCTCCATAAGGTCATCGATCCACCTTGTGGGAGGCCTTCCCACTCTACGTCTTCCGGTACGCGGTTGCCACCTTTCGGCCTCATTGGCCATCTGTTCTGCGAACAACGTGCCCTGCTCACTGCCACTTAAGTTTGGCAATTCATTGGGCTATGTCGGTTACCTTAGTTCTCCTACGGATCTCTTCCTTCGTGATTCGATCACGTAGGGAAACTCCAAGCATAGCATAGTAGGTGTATGTTCAAACCCAAACAGGTACTTTGTATAAATTATTCCATCACCACTGCCTTTAAAACGGTGAAGGAAAGCATCGTGAGGCAATCGACCGAAACAAAAATTCAAAGATATGTGCATCTACCAACCCGCACTGGTACCGCGTGGTGGATTACGGCCCACTCCCTCTCACCTAGAGTAGGTCAGTATCCCAGCTATGGGAACTTTATAGGCTGATTATGTACATTCAGGGAGCTTAGTTCCCCCCCGAGTGGGTTCCCGCATTGTCGTTGCGGGGGGGCTTAGTAACCGTGGTCTCCCATCCACGGTGAAGCCAAGAGGAACCCAACGGTGGGGCCGCTCGTCAGGGCTTTTGCCTCAAAGCCGACGACGTAGCGGCCAAAAAGTAGGTTGCGGTGAGGTGCACCGCAACTGAGGTGGGCCGCGATGTCGAATGGGAGGCATCGCGGCTGAGGGTTACGGGCTGCGGTAGAGGAGGAGTGCCGGTGCTTCTGAGCAGCGCTCTTCCCTTCCGTGGCCTGGACGGGGCCGCCACCGTTTGATGGCGGACGCGGTGGGGCCGCAGGGGAAGAGGAGTGTCGGTATAGCGTCAGCCGCTCTCCCTATCCTCTGCGGCCGAAAAGTGGTAGACGGGACGGCGCGTTGTGTTCCACACGCGCGCCGTCAAAGATGTCAGCAACCACAGGTGGGGCCCGCAAGGGCCGATGCCTGCCAGGGGTGCGGGTTTGTTCGAAAGAGATACCACGGCCCCTGGCATACGGGCTACTGAGGGAACACGGGTGGGTTTTAGTCAGTAAAAGTCTGACACGCCCTCCTGCTCTACTCAGCAGGAGAAGTCATTTGATGATTTCCCACCCAAAAAAAAAAAAAAAAAAAAAAGGGAGCTTAGTTGTTGAGGAGATTGCCACACTATGTCAACTTGAAAATGTAAATCTATTTCATATTCAAATGATTGGGCAAAGAATGAGAGTTCCAATTTGAATTTACGGACAGTAAAAGTTGTTAAGTAGTAAATTAGCTTATCAATCAATTTACCTGACTGCATTGCGAGATACTCATTGTTGGACAACAAAAACATTATTGCAAAGGAACTCAAGATGGCATGGTATTGAATTGCCCTAAAAATTACCCATACATAAGTCATTCTATCCCCTCTCCAAGACAAATAAAACAAGCCGTGTTTCAGTTGCTAGTAACCATTATAATTCTGGTTTATTTACTCAATCGTTACAGGATGTCAACGACGATTTGGCAGACATGTTGGAGCAGGCTGATGAGGTGCAAGAAGCTCTTGGCCGCCAGTACGGAATGCCAGAGCTTGATGACGACGAGCTCAACGCTGAACTTGATGCTCTTGGTAAGTTTTATAGTAGATCCTTTAAAGGTAGCAATGAAATTAAGTTTGAATTAGACAAAGCCAAACAAAATTAAATCAAATTATGACCGACTCGCAATTGACACGGTTGTGTTGTCTGTGCCAAAATTAGATAAAAAATGGAAACAAATGGACCAGAAAACGTACCTACATTATTCATTGAATGCTTCGATTTGATTATTTGAAAGCTTAAACCCAAAATTCTAGTTTTAAATCGCTTTATAGATGTTTTCCATTTGAAAATTGTGTCGTCACGGTCTTATATACCTGCCAGGGGTGCGGGTTCGTTCGAAAGAGATACCGCCGCCCCTGCATACAGGTAATTGAGGGAACACGGGTGGGTGGGGTCAGTAAAAGTCTGACACGAAGTTATTTGATGATTTCCCACCCAAAAAAAAGGTCTGAAAGGATGCACTGTAATTCAATGTTCATTATTTAATATTGATGGCTGAAATGTTGCTCTTGTCGTACACACAGTACGTAAATACGTGTGCCTGCCTTGTGTACTGAACATTGCGCAGATGGTTGCGCAATAACAATTTATAGGAACGGTGACACTAGGCGAGTGTGAGTGAGAGAAGACCATTTCAGACGCCAATCTACATGGTCTTCACATGATGTGACCAAGATTATGTCTGAACCTTAAAAGAGACTGTGACCTCTGAGTTTGTTTCGGCCTTTCTTCTCAGAGTAGTCAGTTAGAACGCCGACCTCATCTAGTTAAAAAAAATATGATTGACGTGTAAAAGTATTTGTATAAACCTACTTACAGAAATAAAATCATTTATCATTTAGAACATGCGCGAAAATTCGGAGAGCCTTTGTTCAGACCAAGAGGTATAATATATATTCATAATCTTCCCATTACAGGTGACGAGATAGCTCTAGACGATGACGCGTCCTACCTTGATGACGTAGTGAAGGCCCCCGCGGCCCCCGACAAGGAGCCGGGCGCCGACAGCGTGCGCAACAAAGATGGCGTCCCCGTCGACGAGTTTGGACTGCCGCAGGTGCCCAGCGCTGCGCAAACCTCGCGCTGAGACGTGACGTCAGATTCCCAAGCCATGCAGTACAGGTAATGGCTTTAAAAGTTTCTTTTTTTAAACCGTTCGGCTATCTTTGATTATGTAATACAGTATGTCTACCATTTTATTTTGTCTTAGTCGATTGTAAGGCCATTAAATGAATCTTAAGATGATATCAAATGCTTCAGTTTTTGTTCATTTGCCGTTCATTCGGTTCAATCTTTCACTTGATGTGAAACGTAACGTCTGACCATAAAATGAATCAAAAGTGACGCGTTGGATTTCTGCACTCAGCATCTTCCAGTCACCTAAAATATCCAACAAAAAATCCTAAAAATGAAATAAAAGGAGTGAAGTGAACGTTCATACGTATACGTTCGTTCATATATAATATTGTCGGTGTCGTATGAACGTGTAACGAACGGAACGGAACGTGTAACGTGTAATCTGTGGCTTAAGTACATTTAGGTCATTTCATGATGCGTTTTTTATATAGCTTTTACAGTACCTACCACTATTAAATAGTAAGACCAAATTCGGACGGACATAAAAGTATCGCACTGAATTTTCAACTCTCGATGTGGAACCGAGGATTGAAACTCCAACAAACTGAATCCGCAGCAAGTCGGAAAAACTCACCGTTGGATTTTCAACTATTGGCTCTAAGCTTTGCGTTGACAATCCAATGCATCGTTACGTCCGTGTATCAATACAGGGTTCAACCACTTGCACCACCAACCCGTCTGTGCTTAAGTTTGTATCAATAAACTTGAAACATTTCTGTCTGTGTTTTTGAAATTCAAAATGGTACCTGTACTGCCTTAACATATTCTGTTAATTGTATGTTGTATTTAAGAGCTTAAAGCATTATGATTTCACTTTGTAATCACCCAATTATATTGTTTATCCAATGTGGACACAGCACTCATTTAAAATTATCGTATAAGTACTTATCTCATCGATTTAAAAGCAGAATTTGAATTTATAAACTTGCTTCAGTAGATAAAACTTTTAAAATGTCATGTAGAGTCGGAATCAAAAGGTTAAGCAAGCTGTGCAGCTGTCAACGTCAAAATATTGGCATGATGGCTGCATTTGTAGCGTCTGCAACAGTATTTTAAACGAAAATAACAGTGCAGACGACACGGCAATGCAGACCGTACCCCGTGTCAGCGGTGAGGTAGGAAGGGAAGCGGGCGGGTGAATTCAATCTTGCCAATATTTTGTCTTTTGCAGACCCTAGTGCAATTATAATAATCGGCACCCTAATTGCGTAACTCACGATTAATCATGATCGGTTGCGTTTTGACAGTTCAACAATATTTTTTGCGTTATTTACGTTGCTGAGCAGACACATTTTTCGAACATATGAAGCAATGGTTTATCAATCCGTTTCAAAACGAAACATTATGATAAATCGTTAGTTACGCAATTAGTACGTAGTTGAAAAAATTATTAGTCTCGTACTGTAGCTGTAAAGTTGCCCTACAGGTGCTTAACCTTTTCTTTCCCCAACTATAATGAAAATGCTTTTATTATATTTTTATAGCCTACTGTGTATATGGAAACCTGCTAACTAGTATAATTTAAAATTATATTTTGAAAAATATCTGGGTTCATTGTTATTATCATGCAAAGTGAATCAAAATTAATAATACATATTCTAATAAAATGTTTGTGATGAAAATTCTATACTTAGTTGCTGTAACAATCTGTGAATGTAATCTAGTTCTTATAATTTTTATATACTTAAGTTAAATATATTATTATCTTTATAATTGAGTTGTTTTTATTGTAATAAATAATAATATTCCTTTCTGTTACTTGAAAAATGATCGAGTTATAATTTAAAACTTATATCTAGTACAGTTGGTTCTTTCTTTTCTATTTTAATTTAAAAGTAAGAAACAGTTCTTTTATTCGCATCGAAAGCCACTTGAAACAAGTCTGTTGAAATTCGTTTGCCAATTTTCTTGATTGCCACTATTGAACTTGGTAAGCTACGCTTGCCGCGGTTGGTCCGTGGATGGGTGACCATATTTACATACCAAAACCTTTCTGTATTTCGGAAACCACGTTCAGCAGTCGTTACGGGTCCTCTGAAGGCCGAAAGTCTGACAACCAGTCTTAGCAAGGAGTATCGTATTACCCAATATCTGGGTTGTGGAGGTCGTCAGATAGACAGTCGGTCCATGTAAAATACTGGTATTCAGCTGCATCCGGATACACTGGAAGCCGACCTCAACATAGTTGGGATAGGGCTGAGCGCTCTCGATTTTTGATAATTTGAATGGATTTAAAAAAAATCAAGGAGGTGATGAAGTTTGTATGGAAGGTCGTATTTTGTGCCGATGAGAAGTCCAAAACAATGTTGGATCTGTTGTATAGACAACTTTTCATGATCCAATAAATTTGCTCAATAGGGTATTTTCCATTTTTTTTAACTATTCTAATTTGAAGATTGGGGCGAAATATGTAACAGAAAAATAAAAGTAAATTGATTTATGTCCATTTTCTCAATTAAAAACTATTAATTTTTAGTTTTTTGAATTTACCGCCAGAACGCTCCTTACTATGACTTTTTATCACGTGAAGTCAACTTTGTGTAAACTAAAGTAATTAGTAAGTAAACAAGTGAATGTCGTGTTTATAATTAACAAGATTATTATGGATAGAAAATGAAATCACTGATTTGCGATGCCTCTGTGCACCAATACTTCTAAAACTGCGCCAAACTAAGTATTTGTACTGGTGCAGTTTACACAAAGCTGATGTCACGATGTCACGTGATAAAAAGTCATCATAAGGAGCATTTTGGCGGTAAATTCAAAACAACGAAAAATAAATTTGATTTTAATCGTTTTTAATGGAGAAAGTAAATTTATTTTTATTTTTCTTTTATATATATATCGTCTCAATCTTCAAATTGAAATAGTTTTTATCAAGTTGGAAAATACCCTATTCACACAGGGAACTCGGTACGAAATAAAAATACCCATATAATTAAGTAGGTAGGTAATCAACCTTTATTTAATATATAATAATAATTTAATTGAATTATATTACACAGTCAACTCTAAAATACTGTTATGTTCATCGCGTATGATTATGACACTGATTTGCATACTGATACACGTAAATCGGTAACTGCACTGGCGTCTACTCGACGCAATAAATAAGACTCGTCCTCATTACATCCTACTTTATGTACAACCACTCTGAACAGAGTTAATTACTATGTACTGTAGACAGTCTAATTGTATTATCTATGAATAAATTAGCACTCGTAGCTTAATCTAAGGCTTCCTGTCCAGTCTTTGGCAAGAAGAAGCAGAGTATAGCAGCAACTGTGGGTGAGAATTGGTTAGGTTAGATATCACATCAGAAAATATTCGCAGTCACAAATACGCAGGGTTGATAAATTCATACGATTCGTCGCTCATGGTAAAGGTAATAATTAAGCAGGCGGCGTTCTGATAAGTAAGTCACTGCCGCCTCTAGACGATCTACAACACCAGAGGTAGCAGGTGTGCAGGGTCTAGAGACAAAACACATTTCTGTAGTGTTAGCGTTCACGCCAACGCCACGCCAAAATGTATGGGAATGAGATTACCTGCGGAAAGTTTACGACGTAACCTTTCCGCAGGTAATGTCATTCCCATACATTTTGGCGTAGCGTTTGGCGTGATCGCTAACAGAAATGTATTTTGTCTAGGCCTGCAGGCCAGCCTTAAGACCAAGCTGAAATGTCTTATTCTGGGTAGCACAATCGACTCTTCAAACTGTTACGAATCAGTAAATGATTTTGGACCAATTTATTGTATTAAATTATCAACAAAAAAAAAACCAGCTGTTTCATACAAAGGAATATATATTTTTTAAACAACCTTCCAAAAATTTCAACTCATCCACATGTTATTATGTTTACCTATATTAGCTGTTCCATACATTTTGACTGCGTAGATATTGCACTTTTCTATGAAACAACATTTTTTTTTTTTTTGATAATTGCGCGTTAATGTCCCTGCCCTGCCTTGTTATCATTTGCCAATATTTACCCTGGCACCCATATTCTACAAACTGCAACACAGCAGCGCTGCTTGGCAGTAGAAGGCATGGTGGGACATAGTATCTTCCTAGACAGTATCCTACATAAAGAACTTTGGTACTACTAAGGGCCAATTTCACCGATAAACCAGAACGCGATTAGGGCATCTAAACCGAGTTCAAGAGCTGTCAGTATCATCATTGTTGTGGAATATTGACACTGACAGCTCTTGATCGCAGTTTAGATGTGTTTTGATCTTGTTGCTTCACTGGTGAAGTCTGCCCTAAAACGTTTTGTACGTTTACTTGTAATTATTATCAAGGCTAGTATTCGAAAATCAAAAACAAAAGTAATTTATTCAAACTAGGCTGAGAGATTACATTTAAGACGATCCCCCAAAAACGCCCGCCACCACTTCCTAGTGCTTTAGCTGGAAAGAAGTGGCGCAACAAACTCTAAACACCAGCAATAGAAACTTAAACTAAAAGTTAGGAACTTACTGAAAAGGAATGCTGCAAACACGACGATGGGGATGACGCAGTTGATGTCTATGAGGTAGCCGAAGGTCAGGTTGCCTATGAGACCGCCACCTCGACCCGCCGTTAGGGACAGTGCGGCTGCCATTACCCTGGGAAATACATTAAAACATTAGAACTCAAAGGAAATGGCCATATCATCTTTGGTGGTATCGACCGCTTGTTTTTATATCAATGATGGTGTTCATAAATATTCAAGCTACCAGTTGGCGCCACTTTGACAAGAGGTCTTCTAGTTCGACAACGAACTTACAATATTTGATGTCATTCGTTTCATTCTTTCGTTCACCATTCAGTCCGTAAGCGCTTTGACACTTGACAGGTGCCTGGCCCTGACGTCTCAGTGCTGCCACCTAGTGAACGTTATTTCAGAAAACCCTCATTACTGTGCCCGCAGCGCCCAGCTCATAAGTTCGAACAGAAATAATAAAATCGAGGCGGGATTTATTCGCGCACTGGATTTTCGACTCTCGGTGTTCGACTGAGCATTTAAAATTCAACAGATTGCATATCGGTGCTTTGAGAATCGAACAGTGTATTTTACTGTTCGATTTTCAATCGTCGGCGCTAGCAGTGCGTTGATTGTGATGATGTTGTGTTCATATGAGTCAGTCCCTGACAGGGTCCGCACAGGTGAATATTTTACCCACATTCGCAAGATATGTTTTAGTCCCATATGTTCCCACCGCTGGGACACAGGCCTCCTCTCTTCAAGAGGAGTGGGCTGTAAGCTACCACACGGGCCCACTACCACGCGGGCCCAGTGCGGGCTGGTAGATGTCGCATGTCTTTGTATGTTTGGTTCTAGGACATACCGGTTTCCTCACGATGTTTTCCTTCATCGTTTTTAGAGCAGTGGTGATGAAATAATTTACACAAATTAATGTGCCTGCTTGAGATTGAACCAACGACCTATAAACTCGGTATGCCGTGACCGTTTCCACTGGGCCACCACTGCTCCACTACTAATTTTGTTGAAAATTTCTGAAAATAGTTTTATTTACCTGAGGTTTGTAGGGAACAAGTCGACCAGCACGCAGAACACCAAACTGATGGCGAGAGAGGTGCAGGCTTCAAAGATACACGATAGCACCAAGTTTTGTAAGGAGTTCTGGACGAAGTACAAGCCGACCGTCACCAGGCCGGCCAAGCCCAAACTGAAGACTGGAATTCAAATTTTTACGTTATATTTGTGATCATTTTGGTGTTAAAGAGGCATGTATGAATGTATGGAAAGACTATAACACTGGAACCTGACGTACCTACCTAGTGTATCACTCCGTTTAACAATACCTATATTTCCCTGACATGTAAAGGCGAACACCCAAGAAAGCCCCAGGCACAAAATAAACTGATCTCAGCCTTTTCTATATTTTATGTGCATTTTTTTTTTGATAGGTGTGGTTGCCTAACATGAAAGATTGGCCTAAGATGTGGGTAACATGAAAATTTGTCATGTTATTATTTTCAGGCACGGATTTTAAGATACAATAATTTGATAAAAAAGTTACTAACCGCCAATGACGAACGTGGTACAGTAAAAACTAGGTTGAAATGACTTTTTGATATAGGTAATATTGTAATTCCACTTACTCAAGAAGAATTTAGCACCAAGTCTGTGTACGCAGAGAGGCAGCCACAACGACGTGGGGATGCAGGCGAGACCGACGATCAGAGTATGCATGTAAACGCTCGAATCGATGGTCTTCAAACAGTCGAAGGGATCCCCCTCCATGTCGTCCACAACCACAATGCCAGAGACGTCACAGACGGAAGCAGACGTATTGGGGAAACGCTGCTCGAACTCTTCGTAACGGTTGAATAACTCGGGGAACCAGATCATGAGGGTGTAGTAACTGAAATTGAAGTAGCGTGTATAGAAACTATAAGAATACAGGAATAAAATACGTAAGTCGGTATTCCCTCAAGAAGTAACAAAGGTACTTGTGTAAGGTAAAATGGTTACAGTATTAGTTGTACCTACAGTTTGCAAAGATTAAGTAGATTTACACTTTTTTTCAAATTTCTATATTGATAGGAAAAAAAACAGGGAGGCGGGTTTAGTAGGTTTTGTAGATTCTGGACCTGCATTGAAATTTTTGTCGGTGATTTAAAAAAAAATGTTTTTTCTACAAAAGTGCAATACTACGCGGTATAAACGCATCAAACAGGGTATTTTTTTTTAAACCCACGATAAATTTCAACGCAGGGGACCACCCTGCGTCATCATCAGTGATAGGAATAGGTAGTGCCTATTTGCCTAAACTTCGAAGAATAGAGACAAGAAACGGAGACTTCCTTAGGACTAAATTTTTTCCCGGGATTCGGGAAAAATCTTCAGTAAGTTGAAAATAAGCTTTATTTAAGATGTGTAAAAGCTATATTTAACTAAACTTGCGACTACCAAATTTTCAGGATTTTCACGTAAACCCAGAAATAAATAATCTAACTTTAACTCATGATTTGATACAACGTTTAGTTGGATCGTAAATATAATTCGAATTCATGAATTAAAGTTAGATTATTTATTTCGGGATTTTACTTGAAAATCCCGAAAATTTGGTAATTGCAAGTTTAGTTAAAAATAGCTTTTACACATCTTATACAGGATAAGTTTTTATCCAGTGCGCAAATTTTAACTTACTGAAGATTTTTCCAAATCCCGGGAAAAAAACTTTAGTCCTAAGGAAGTCTCCGTTTCTTGTCTCTGTTCTTCGAAGTTTAGGCAAATAAGCACTACCTATTCCTATCACTGGTCATCATGGTAACAGGTTACGTGTCCACATTCCCGCCATCCTGTGTAATCACATTGACGTAATCAGGTATAAAAATTGGAACATTAAAAATTAAATTAATCTAAAGTCAAAGGGAACATTGTTATTAACTTTTGTTGGTAATCGTAACGCGAAAAGGTTTTTTGACAAAAACTTTTGAGCCACTAGTGCTTTGGAGTTAGATTTAGGCTCAAGGTATACTTAGAAAGTTAGAACCTTCCATGTCCTCACCTTGTGGTCAAACCGAACTGGATGATGCATGTGAGGATCGTATATTTAAGGTAGGGTGGCCTGCACAGAGCCTTGGTCTGCACCCAGATCTCGGAGAACAATCGCTTGAGGTCCTTGGGTTTGCGCATGCTCAAGGATCGGACGGACTTTATAGAGGTCTCAGAGCCTACTGATATAGCTCGTTGCTTCTCCTTGAGACTTTTGATCTGAAAATTTAAGAATTCGGTGAGTAATGGCCGATCCCTTTAATTTACGGGTAGTTGGTGGTTAAAATTAAGACTCCTGTATTTCTACCAATTATGAAGCAAAGACCTAGGGCGATAGATTTGTATAGTAGACCATCCCATATGGAAGGAGTTATCATAGGTAAATTTAGCTTGTGAAACTATTTATTTGCTCAGTTTGGCAATAAAAACCGCTACCATTGGTAAGTAAAACGGTTGATTTTTGTTTATGAAAACCAGGTTACGAAACTAAGTATTTAAATGCCCAGTTTGGCAGTACAAAACGCTATTATTGGTAAGTAAAACGATTGTTTTTTGTTTATAAACCAACACAAATGATGGTGTTGTTGCTCGTGGTCGGAAGCCTACTGCTGAGCATGAGAACTTTGGTTTGACTCCTACGTCGTGCAAAGTATTATTGTGTTTTTTCACATGGAATTTCTCAGGAGTCTGGATTTACTAAAACAAATGGAACAAATGTTGGTGTGACTAGGTACATCTCTCCCTAACTCTTCAGGATTACAGAACTGTATTATTTTTGAGGTTGTGAATTCATCAAATAACTTCTCCCGCTCTGGGTGGAGCAGGAGGGCGTGTCAGACTTTTTCTGACTAAAAGCCACCCGTATTCCTTCAGTTGCCTGTGTGCCAGGAGCCACGGTATCTCTTTCGAATAACCCGCACCCCTGGCAGATTACAGGAGTAACATAACTTATGTGATCGTGTATAAAAAAGATGAGTTGGTGATAAGGACAGAAGGACGGTGACGAAAATGCTATAAATTGTAGGGTTTTAGCCACAATACTTTTCTCAAGCACGCAAATTGACGAAGACCTTATTGACAACATTATTTTGTTGCCTGCTAAAACAAAGGTAGTGTAACATATGTAGTTCTTACCGGGTAGTTATCGGGGTCATCACCAGTGTTTTGCCTGTAGATGCTTTTAAGGACCTTGAGGGCATCATCATAGTCACCGCACTCCATCATGAACTTGGGGCTTTCGGGGAAGGAGAACAACCAGAAGCCGAGCAGCAGTGAGGGAAGTCCACACGCGGCTACGAACCAGTTCCATGAGTCGTACGAGAAAGCGCCATTCTCGATACGGATTCCTGTGATTGGGATGATGCCCCAAGCGATCACTGTAACCAAATAATTGTGGGGATTAATTTTCACCGTAACCAAATCTGGTAAACTGCCAAACTAACCAAATGCTAAGAGTATAAATATCGAGTTAAGGTGTGTTTGGCTATATTGCGATCCATCGAAGTTAACCAGTCAAAGTCAAAACATTTATTTCAAAAAAACTAATGAGTAAGCACATAAAAGGCACTTTTGAACGTCAAAATTTAATAGAACTGATTCTGGTCGCCCCTTCCAAAAGGTAGTTTCGTATGAAGAAGAATGGGCAAGACACTCCACCGTTACTCTTTAAAATGTTTTACAATATTTTACCTAGGTGCCCACATTAATTATATGTGAAAACGATATTGATCACCTTGCATCAATCCATATCTAATGGATGGCCGATCGCTGAATGCAATCACTACCGGATCAACCGATTCATAAACGGTCCGTGTAATCGATTGTCAATAAAATACCAACCCGAACTGGGCACGCGTGGTGGATTACGGTCCACTCCCTCTCACAAAGAGGAGGCCTGTGTCCCAGCATTGAGAACATTATAGGCTGATTATGGTGAATATAATCGATGATCAATCTGATCGAGACTGCCTCGTTGGTCTAATGGTCGCAAATGCTACCACTGAGCCCGAGGTCTCGGTTTACATTCCCCCTCGCCCCTCTATTGCAAAGGGCTTAACCATACCTAACTGGCAAAAAGTGGGTGTACAGTCAGCGTCAAAAATATTGGCTGACTGTTCGAGAGATCACAACAACTAAGAAAATTTAATTTAATTGCAATTCAATAAAGTTCTTGTCAAAATGACGGTTGTCGTGTAATGTCTTCATTCTGAAACGTTCCTTGTGTCATTGAGTTAATATTTAAAGTTCATCGATATTATTGACGTTTACTATACCATAGGTACACTTTTGCCCAACTCGTCGGGAAACAAGACGTGATGTTACGTTATGCAATCTGATCGAATCCTTAAATTCAGCTTGGCTTAGGCTTTAGTCGTTGCAGTTAACAGCCTAGTCATTAGTGGACATTTAAGTCGTGGGTAAGTACGTAAAAACTTACATGGCAGTAAGATGACCCCAAGGGTCCAGAACATTTCCATCCAACAGAGGATCTTCTCTCTGTATTTGGTCTGTTGGAATTCACCCAGGTAGGGGAAGACGATACCCATAGCTCCAGCAACACTGCAATTAAAAAGGATATTACAAGTTGAAATAATGATTTCTTACATTTCCTTAATAACACAAATAAACTAGTCCTAAAATTACTGTATAGTGCCTATCTACAATCGAGAGCAAAGAATTAAGGGTCACATAAAGATAGGTACTTGAAAGTCTCGGTAACTAAGTCCCGTATTACAGAACCTCACTCGAGACTCAAGCATTACTTAAAACTAGTTTCAACCAATCAAATGGCTCCAATCTAGTTTTAAGTAATGCTTGAGTATTGAGTGACGTTCTGTAATACGGGCCTAAGAATTGCTAGCTTACCTAATGAAATAAATTGTGTTTAATAGACAATACAATTTTCCTTATACGAAAGTAATAAAATATATGCGTCACTTTGTATTAAATTCATAGAAAATTACATAAACAAAAAAATTACCAATCTCATCTTATATCAAAAGTACCTATCCATACATTTGACCGCGTAGGTATTGCACTTTTCTATGAAACAGGTGATTTTCTTTTGTATAATCGTCGAAAAATTTCTGCGCTAGGGGTTCTAGAATAATATGCTGAATTCATGGTTACAGTTTGCGCACTGGATAAAAACTTTCCCTGTATATTTGATTACTTTCATTTATGGAACATTTTATTGTTTAAATACAACATTCTTAATTTCCGAGACTTTTAAGGTATCTTTATGTGACCCTAATTCTTTGCTCTCGCGTGTTTAGGGGGTCGAATGAAAGACGTTGATCTATCAGAATCCATAAGTAAGTAGGTAGATATATTAAAGATTCCACTTTTTTAATTTCCACACAGATGCAGAGGGCTGTGCAAGTTGAAGATTTCCTTTATAGAAATCTTGGTACCTACTGATGAAAGAGTTTTATGTTTTTTATTTTATAAATAGGTATATTTAGTGGGAGAAGCTTCAACTCGAGGCATTTTTGTACTCGTTACCAAACAAACTGTGGGTGAAACATTGAGAGTAAGAAACCTCTAAATGAAAGGCAGCTGCAGAATTTACATTTAAATTCAGTCAGAAATCAGTTTTAATCACCAAGTAGATACCTACCTACCGTTAATTAGACGAAATTATTAATCGATGGAAGGTTGATGTACTTTCTAATGTAGAATAATAGATAGAGAAGAAAATATAAATGAAAAATTCAATACATACCTACTTAGGTAGGTACCTACTATTGTCTATATTGTCCGGATGTTACATTTTACATTATAAATAAATCAATCAAACTGGTTTTACACTTATCCGATGACACTATTTTACTCGTCATAATTATTGTACTTACATCTACAACAATTGTTAAATGGAAGCGTGAGGTTAGATTAATGTAGCGTGTCTGTCCGCATGATTTGTGTTCGCCATTGTTTAAAGAAAAACATTTAGAAGCAAGTAAACACGAAGGTTTAGGCTTTAGGGCTTTTGTAAACATTGTGAGGTTGTAAGTAACATCTATCACCGTTAGGTATCCTTTCTCAGGAATATCTTAGCGGTTTCCACTTTCCAGTGCTTAAATTCAAAATGTACCTACCACGCGGGCCCAGTGCGGGTTTGGTACCTAGATGTTACATGTCTTTGAATTTTTGGTTCTAGGACATGACGGTTTCCTCACGAGGGTTTCTTACACCGTTTTGAAAGCAGTGGTGATGAAATAATTTCTACAAAGTAAAGCGCCTATCCGCACTTCTACGTGGTGATTTGCGGCTCATTTCCTCTCAGAGGCCTGTGTCCCAGCAGTCGGAACATTACAGGTCGCTTATGCTAAAGCGCCTATCTGGGTTCAAACCTACGGCCACCACTGCTCCTACATACGAAATGCTATTTGCCTAATTTCTAATTTAAAATGAAGCCATTTTCATTTCCTCCCTTTCGCAACCCTTGCAATTTCATCACACTATTGGCTAGAAATTCCTTACACAAAAGTAAAATACCCACCAACACCTTTGTGCGAATTTATCGCTGATTTCAAAGCCTGTCTTACTAAAGAAGTCACGTGCAGCGTCGCATGTCTGTATCACTCTTTTTCTACTAACTAGCTATGTGTGGCGCATGCCATTCTAGATCATTCTTAGTATCAACTGGTGTTAACTCTATAAATCTCTCCCGTCTTACTACCAATGAGCGAGTTTTAATCTTCCAATCCCATTTATTTAACTGTACTGTAGCCTTTCCCAGCCTTTTTTAATGGGCTTCTTGAGTCAAAGGATTACGCTCCTCATTATAAATAAAATCAAATTGGGCATGACATATAAAGTATTTCAGTGTTAATATAAATAAATAAATATATATTGTAAACATATACTTATATAAGTACATCTATGTTTATGATATATATAAAGACATATTTTAAATGCTAACGGACCCAAATGGATATACTCTCGGGTCCTCAGATTGGGAAACCTTCCTATCATTTCAACCGAAAGACGTCCACTGCTGGACATAGGCCTCCCCCAAATTGGCGGGGTTTGCGATATCGCCACGCTCGGCAGGCGGGTTGGCGATCTCAGTATGGTGGTAAAATGCATAGAGAACGCTGCTGCTCATTCTTTATTTAGTAAGTCCCTTAGTCGCCTCCTACGACACTCACGGGACGAGATGAGAAACCTGCCTATAAAGTTGACACACAAAACTTTTACTCAGGTGTCTTTATAGTAGCTAGAATCATCATTTCAGCCAAAAGACATCCACTGCTGGACATAGGCCTCCCCCAATTTGGGTGGGTTTGCTATAATCGCCACGCTTGGCAGGCGGGTTGGCGATCGCAGTATGGTGGCCAAATGCATAGGGAACGCTGCTGCCCATTCTCTGGTAAGTCCCGTAGTCGCCTTTTACGACACCCACGGGAAGAAATGGGATGGTGCTATTCTTTTACGCCCGGCGACACATACGGGACACGCCCGAATACTTACGAGAAACCGTTAATGAATCGGCATGCCATAAAGATGGGCAGGATTTGGACAAAGGAGGACACGATTCCGATGAAGCCATCTATCAGCAGGGCCGAGACTAGCACCACCTTACGGCCCTTTGTGTCAGCCAAGCAGCCCCAGAAGTAGGATCCGATCACCATACCTGCCGGGAAACATAAGGTACACATTAATACAATGTCTACCAAATTCTTCAACTATTTTTCACTTAGTATCTTCAACGTTTTAACCGACGTTACCTCAAGTAAAATGCTTAGAATGGGGACCAATGTTTTTTGGTCAAAGAAAGCCTCAATTTTTTTATTAACTCCATATCATTTGTCTATCTCATGGAAATGTGTTCTATGTTGTTCTATCGCAATATACGCACACAACACACTGTTCTAAACTATCCTTGTGAATCGAAATATTGCTTTCTACTCAATCGCACTCCGATCCCCAAGATACAAGCACTGCTTAGTTTGAGGATCAACGGTCAAAGCATAACACTATTATGTAAATACTTAGTTAATTGTGATATACAGGAAAAACAATTAACCATGTGCTGTCCCCTACATTATGATCGCGTAGGTATTGTACTTTTCTATGAAACAGCAGATTTTTATGAAAAAATAGCCGATGAAGAATTTCTTCGTTTCGGGGTTCTAGAATCAAATGCTAAATTCATGGTTCCAGTATGCGCAATGGTAAAACGCACTGTGAGTTATCACATTTTCCTTTTTGCCATTAAGCTTTTTGTATGTGAGTTCTTACCCAACATAGGAGCGGCAGTGAGCCAGCCCTTGTCGGCGGATGTCATCTGGAAGTCACATGTCGCTGTCGGCAAGACGAACGACACTATAGTGATACCGATGGCAGTGTTCGCGTATATCAGCCCCGTGATCGCCAGCAAGCAGAAATGGAAGCGGCCGAATCCTGAAAAAGATAAAGGCACTGTTACATTCGTTTTGTGGATGTACCTAACTGGAAACAACAGTTCACTGGTAAAATAACTGCACACGTTGTCCGGCGAAACAAGAGCCTGGGGAACCAGTCGCTTGTTTCGCCAATTGTGTTCCATGGCATAGGGGGCGAGCCTATTGCCATCGATCGGGCACAAATCTAGACTACGTAGACTCTTCACGTGAGCAAAAGGTTGGCCTATTTTTTGGCCAAAGAATCAACATCGCCGTATAGCGGAGCGACGCACGCTGCTAGCCTTTTGGGGATTTCTCCTGTTGACAGCGATGCGGACGAATTTTTTGATGCCCTATGATCTATATTTTTTTTAAATTATTTTAATTTTGTTAGCTTATATTTATGTAAATAAGATAAAAAATAGTTCCTCTTACTAGTAACGATCTATTGTTCTTGTTGTGATTCTATCAATTTTGTCTGTCCTAACGTCACTAGTCGTCTTTTGTTGGCACATACGACAGAATTTTATTAATGCCATCAATTATGCTGATGATGGTAGCACAAAGCTATTTATACTTCTGATTATAAACCGTTCATACATTAATATATGCCAAAACCTTCTGGCGGTGTATTCAGACTGGCTTTGTTGGATTTGGATGCGTTTTTCACTTAACATTCTTTCAGATCTAGGTATCTTTGAGGCAAGTTTGGAACTAATATCGCTCGTGTAAAAAAGCAAAACATTGTATTTACCTGTCGCCGATATAGCATGTTCGAAGTCTGCTCCATGATCCAAGAAGTCTAGACCTGTAAAGGAGATACATATCACATTATTAGAACTTGTTGTAGTGGAAAAAAACCCATAGAAATTTTTGAAAACTGTGTGATGACGGGAAAATACCATATTTTCAACTTAACTGATAAAGCTCGCTTTATTACTATATTTGTAATTGTTATATGCGTTTCTGCTTTCATATTTAACGGATTATGTGGTCATTTTTACATAAGGACGTGCTTTAATTATGATAAACAATTTAATTTTTATTTTAATCTAGCTTTTTGTGTCTTTCACCCGCAAATAACTAAAATACTGGCACGCTTTCGATTGGCTTCCAACTACGCTATGATTTGGCCGGACACGGCTATCAATGATGTCGTGTGCACAAATGTTCTCATACTATTGTAAGCTCAATCTCGTTAGCATAAAGAAAAAATTAGCGTGAATGATTTTTAGGTGTGAAGGTACATGGAAGTTTTCTAATTTGTCTTCTGTCAAAAATGCGAAACTGTCACAGTAAATAACGAATTACCTTCATTCTTCTAACAATAGTGTTCCAATACGTAGATGAATAAAATTAAAACAAACAATGTAATTTCTATAAATCTGTTGCTCTTTTTTTACATTTTCTATAATTGTTTGTATCTTACCATTCTTGGCAAGGCAGAGGAAAATATCTATAGGTACCAACACAGTATTATTATGCGTAACGAGCCACAGTTATACCGTGGAATTACATGTAACAAGCCTATTTCCAAATAAGGTATGTACTGTTTGTAAATAAGGTGTGTCTAATCTGTGTACCAATGTCATTGGGATTGGATATTTTGGTCAAGTCAAGTTTGGGATTAACGACGGAAAACTGCCGGCGATAAAGATTTCTGTTTCTTTCACAAAGCCGACAACCTGAAGTGTTGATAAACAATATGGATGACTTGTTTTTATTTTCTTATTGATAATGTCAATTTCAAGGGTCCGGTTTGAGTAGTTGGGTTTACGTGTTGATTAGAGATGACTAATACAGGGTGGTTGGGGCATCGGCGACGCAGTCTGCTACCATGCCTTCAGTACATGATTCTAAAAGCCCTGGGGTTGTACTGAATACATAAGTAAAACAATGTGTAGAAATTTTTCGTCAGTCATCAACAAAAAATGCCAATGTTCCTGCAACCGTGTATAAGTAATCAAATTGAATCAACAATAATTTATGTGTCATTCTTTAGACATAAAATAATATTGGTGCATGGGTAATAATAAAAATCTATCTCTCTCAATAAAAACACAGAGAAAAGAATCATGTATTGGGTAAAAAATAGTTTTCGGAAATAATATAATGGTTCTGTATAGACATGGTTGTCGGACAACTGATTCTACAAAACCAAATGGGTATAAAATCAACTACAGATCATCTATGGGAATAATTACAGCCGGTGTACCTCAAGGATCAATTTTTGGTCCTTTGTGACACATATTTTGTTATAATTTTATGATTAATCGATTTTTTATTTATAAAACGATTTCATTATTATTCACTAATGACCTAATCAATTCTAAATATAAACTTTTACCGGACATACAACTTGTAGTCTTTGCGGATGACACAAATGCATATAGTTGCAGCCAACGACGTTTAAGACCTTACATTAATTCTTCATTTAAATGTTCATTCTTGGTTGTGCATTTAGCGACAATATCGACATTGAACTGAACCAAGCTACAGTTCGGCAGTTCAGTTATATTGATGCATTGTTAAATATTGGAAGAAAGAATTAGCAGCATTTAATTAATCTATATGAACTACTTTCTATGCCTTATAACTCTCAGATGAAGTGAGCACATATAAAACCATTTAAAATGGTATACTATGCTGATTGAGTGCTAATTGAGCTATAGCATACAGTTTTGGGGAAATACCATTAGAACTGGCAATATTCAATGGCAATTACTCGTAATTCTTAAAAAAAGAACCATTGCCGCATTTCTCACCCAGACATTTCGTGGACCATATTTTGAATAACTTGGTATTCTCACAGTGCCTAAGCCTTTACGTAGTAGGTATTACTATCTTCTTAGAGTATCTATAGCGAAAATAACATGAATAAAATAGTGCAAATACTGTTCGCTGACGCAGCCATTAGGTCCTCACGTGTGAATGTGAAAGTGCGATGCAAGATGGAAGGGGAGCCATTTGGTCTGTGAAGACACGTCGCATAGGTACACATCGGAGGCCTCCATGAACACCCACTTGTAGAGGTTCTCCTTGCTGAGGCCTACTTGGGAACGAAGTCTAAGGTTTTCAAAGTAGGCCAAGATAACGTATGCCCGGATGGGAGGCTCTCTGATCGTTGAACAAGGAAATCCGGAGATTTAAGCAGTTATTGCCAAAGATCACATCTTCCTGTGGAGGGGTTGCCATCGGCTGAGCTCACGTACCCAAGAACATTTTTAGCTACTGGTACGAAACTAGGACAGTATGGTTAGGGAAAATACGCGCAGAAAAGACTTTGGAAACAAAATAATCCCGGCTTTCTAAATAGTTAAATATAGTCCACAGTATCCGCCCGAATGGACGTCAGTTATCGCGTAAAAAAGTATGTGAATCTATGTCTATGTCCTTTTCCATATCCCAGGCTATATCTCTGCCTTTCATGATCGGTTCAGCGGTTTAGGCGTGAAAGCATAACAGGCAGACAGAGTTACTTTTGCATTTATAATATTAGTAGGATTACCGCTTGAGTTCAAAGCATTACTGTACACAGGCTTATTCAAGGCTAAGGGTCAAGGCATTCCTGTTGGAAAGATGTCTCTAGTCTCTACTCATTCGAGGATTTGTAAGTTTTATTGCTCTTAAAACTGACATTATTTATCTATGGTGTTTTGTTGTGTTTCGTGTTCAAGTTTTATTTTTGATTATTGTTTTTAGTTTAGATTGCTGTTAATTAATTGATTTATGGTATTTTGTTTGCTTGGTGTTTTACTTTTTTTTTTAAATCTAAATAATATTTTCTAATTTCTATTGAATTGAAAACATAAATAAAATCTAAAATTAGTTTAGATAATAACTTGGTGCTTAAATAAATTTTATTAACAGCATTTGTCAATATCTTGTGTGCAATACGATGCTTATCAGTTGCATCGTCTCCTACTATTTTAAGTTGACATAAATAAGTACTCTGCTATCATAGCATTTGTCTATGCTTTGTACGGAGTCTGATTAAAATGTCTATTCTTATTTATTAGCAATATGTAATCACTCGAATAGATCAGATAATTGAAATTATTAATTCGTCATTATTTCATTACAAATGGTGCTTTTTTAATAATTCCATCATCTTAGATGATGGAATTATCATGAATACTTAAACTTTTCGGTTATATCTAAAACATCCGTGTGTTACTACTATAGGACTGAGGAAAGTACTGTTTTCTTTTCTGTAATAATAATATTAAGCATTTAAGGCACGGAAGACAGACGGCGGCGGCGACCCTTCAGGGAGAAGATTTAGTAGCTCACTAATGCTATGCTATGCTATGTGCCTATCATGTAAAGTGTAGGTACGTATATTTAACTTATATAAATTGAAATATCTCTTGAAACTATTAACTTTCGCTGAAATACAAGGCACCTTCTCAGAAAGAAAATGCGGGGCTCCTACAACCATTTCCAACTAGAATCACAGTAGATTGTACAGTTTTTTTTTGTGGTATATATATTTATCTATACTTCTACACTTACTAATATTATAAAGAGGTATCGTAAATATATTTGTTTGTAAAGATAACCCAATTCTTCAAAAACGTCGTTAAGATAGGATATTTAACACCACAACATACTCAGCCTATAAACGTTCCCACTGCTGGGACACAGGCCTCCTCTCCATGAGAGGGAGTGGGCCGTAATCTACCACGCGGGCTCAGTGCGGGTTGGTAGATGTCACATGTCTTCGAATTTTTGGTTCTAGGACATGCCGGTTTCCTCACGATGTTTTCTTTCACCGTTTGAGAGCAGTGGTGATGAAATTATTTACACAAAGTAATGCGCCTGGCTGGGTTCGAACGCACGACCTACAAACTCGTAAGTCGCGGCCGTTACCACTGGCAGTTCACCAACACCACGTCCAACCCTAACCCTCTTCCTAATAAACACGAAATTAAATTTTACCAGGAATACAAACGAATAACCATACATTTTCATAGGTTTAAACTTGGAATAACTTTATTCTGTGTTTATTTAAGTAGGTGAGAAGCCGAATAAAACGAAATAAAATAAAAGTCAGAAATAACGCTAAGAGGAAACGAATATAATTGCGGACGGACGATGCGTTATTTTTATATTTTTTGTTAAACTACTGCACTAAACTACAGCTGACCCGACAGACGTTGTCCTGTCTTAGTTATGAATATTGAATTGGCATTAGCTATACAAACCTTGTCCTGAAAATAAGGAACACATAAAAAAAGAATCATCCAATGTGGTGCAGTCGTTCGGAAGTTATGCGCGTACATACATTTCGGCGATTCATTTTTATATACAGGCTGTGGCGTAAGTAGTGGTCCACCATTAAGGATTCGATATACCAGATAATTTACTATAACATATTTAAAAATTACCATTTTTTACCCAAGAATTCCGAAAATATGCTTTTTTTGTTTGTTTTATAAGTATTTACGAAATTTCTACCTTGTAACCATTGTGGTTTTTGTTGAAATTACAATTGTAATATCAATAAAAACCATAAACTTTTTTTCAAGAAAGATTTTTAAGGTAGAAATTTCGTTAATACATCAAAACAAAAAAAAAAAAATACGGAATCCTTGGGTAAAAATTGTATTTTTTTTATATGTTGTAGTAAATTATCTGGTATATCGAATCTTTAACGGTGGACCACTATTTACGCCACACCCTGTATATAGATATTTTATGCTTAAACAAGAAGTCCCAGAGGACTAAGTCGCAGAAGCTGCTTGGTATTCTAGATATGACAGCTGAATTCAGACAGGGTCATCAACATTTGACAGATAATCTGAAACAGTAGTCAACACACCAAATTCTCTACCTACAACTCTTTTATTTGAGGCTACTGTTATTCTAGAGCTATAAATGAGGTTAACCAAATAGCACTTGTAATTAATTACTTTAAAACAAGTTAATTCAACTGTTAACATGGCGGCGTTATCTTATCTATCATAATGAAAGTACAGGTAGCATTGTTGACACAAACCAGCGACGTATGATTAATCAATTTTATTACGAACGCGAGATGAAGGGCTTTGGAATCGTAAATAAATCAACTTGACATGACTAAACATAGCAGGCTTTTTATCAGAATGCTGTGTGCACAACGATTAGAGGTGACAAATATGTGACAATGACATCGTCGAATCAATTGCGATGGCATTGTAGCTTCACTCAAGGACGGAGTTTCGAAATGGGTAAAACTTCCATTGCAACAAGCTGATATTATGAATTCGATGACCTTGGGAAGGCCGTAGGAATCCGCTGGATGCGGGAAGCATAGAACCAGTAGACAAGGAAGAGCTTGGGCTTGGCCTATGTCCAGCAGTGGACGTCTTTCGGCTGAAACGGTGATGATGATGATGATATTATGAAGGCTGATGGTAGAAACAGTGTCATGTTTAATAAGTACGATAGTGATCACCAACCAGGTGCTGTCCGAACAGGCTCGACTGGCTGTTCACAATGTTATACTGGTGCCTACACTTATGTATGGAAGTCGATGTAGTTTGGCAAAAAAGGCATGAAACTATGAAAGTAGAATAAATGCTGTGGAAACGCGTTCCTTGCAAAGCATGTGTGGTTTGACTATGAATGATAGGCCAAAGAATGCAACGGTGCGGTATAAAAGAAGAAGTAGTGGTCAAAATTGAAAAGAGTATCTATGCTTTGATGGTTTGGCCATATATCCTCTCTATATAGAGAGGATGAATGAAGGGCGGCTAACAAAAGGTATTTACAAGGCAGATGTGAGGGGAAACGTCGGAAGGGGACGCCCTGGAAGGACATATAGGGACCTTATTGGTGATGCTCTTCAGAAAGGTCAGGTGTAGTACTTGCAACCGGCGTGCATCGATGATCAAGGCCTTAGTGTGAGTTTCATTTAACCATCTTGATCAAAAGCATCCAGCGCGTTTGGCGCTCCGATTGGCCCTGAGGCCCTAGTGTGAGTTTTATTTAACCATCTCGATCAAACGCATCGAGCGCGTTTGGCGCTCCGATTGGCCCTGTGGCCCTAGTGTGAGTTTTACTCAACCATCTCGATCAGGGACCCGCAAGGGTCGATGCCTGCCAGGGGTGCGGGTTTGTTCGAAAGAGACACCACAGCCCCTGGCTTAAGGGCTACTGAAGGAACACGGGTGGGTTTTAGTCAGTAAAAGTCTGACACACCCTCCTGCTCCACCCAGAGCGGGAGAAGTTTTCCACCCAAAAAAAAAAAAAAAACCATCTCGATCAAACGCATCGAGCGCGTTTGGCGCTCCGATTGGCCCTGTGGCCCTAGTGTGACTTTTATTATTTAACTATCTCAATCAAACGCATCGAGCGCGTTTGGCGCTCCGATTGGCCCTGTGGCCCTAGTGTGACTTTTATTATTTAACTATCTCAATCAAACGCATCGAGCGCGTTTGGCGCTCCGATTGGCCCTGTGGCCCTAGTGTGAGTTTTATTTAACCATCTCGATCAAAGGCTTCGAGCGCGTTCGGCGCTCCAATTGGTCCGTCACCGATTCAGGGCCAATCGGAGCGCCAACCGCGCTCGATGCGTTTGATTGAGATGGTTAAATGAAACTCACACTAGGGCCACAGATGTATGAACGTAAAACAGGCAAAAGGAGTATGTAAGGATAGTGGCAGGTGGCGTTCTGTACTTTCTGCTTGCCCCCATGGGGAAGAGGCGTTACTTTATGTATGTTTACCGTAAGGCACTAATCTTTATTCTTATATCATCAAGGGTAATTCCCGTAATTTTAAGAACGTTTAAACTCAGATCTCAATTGTAATCTGTCAAAAATACCTCTAATTTCCTTACATTTTTGACAAGTTTTGCATTGATTGCTGAGATGAGATTTCAACTAGATTGTGAAGGTTTTAATTCCGGGAATTTCCGGAAGTCTAATAACTGAAATTACAAAGAGTACATTAAGCATATTATGTAGTTAGACCCTATTCTTCTTAAGAAAATTACCCAAACACGTAAACAGTAATTAAGGAAATGTACCTAATTTGTAGTTCAGGTATTCAGCCTGAAAATATTGTGTATTCCTAGAGGTTGAATTAACTGAAACACAATGTACACATTGTTATATAAAGACCAACATTAAAGCCTCAACTCATTGTTGCAAAATTAATGGTTAAGAATACAATACGCCTTTAAATAGAAGTAGCAGGATAGTGATGTGAAAATAATATGCTAATTGTGACATTGCGCAGGCACGAAGGTTGCGCCCGTATATGTAACCAGCACACAAAATGAAAAAACTAAATGAATTATCGTTGAATTGATTGGGTATTACCTGTGCACGGATGAGATTACCGTTTACTTTCTTAAATAAAACTATAGCATTTATTCGTTTTAAGCCCTGCAGTGCATAGGGCTCATTTGAAGTGAGCGCTTTTCCTTTCGATAACTATACTTAGGTTGCGGAAATTTGTGAAAATAACAAAGTTTCTAACGTTAAAAATGTGTATTGAATACGTAACGAGACGGTAGATCCTACTATAATATAATTAATGTAAAAGTTTGTATGTTTGGGTGTTTGCTACTCTATCACGCAAAAATGGCTGAACGGCACTGTAAGCTGAACGGAACAGAAGGAATTTGGCAAACAGCTTATAACCAGGATTAACATATACAGGATAAGTTTTTAACCAGTGTGCAAACTGTAACCATGAATTCAGCATATTATTCTAGACCATCCAGCTCAGAAAATTTTCGTCGGAAATACAAAAAAAAAAATCTGCTGTTTCATAGAAAAGTGCGATGGTTACGCAGTCAGAATGTATGGAACAGCTGATTTTCTTTTTTTGTATATCCGACGAAAATTTTCTGAGCTAGTTTGCTGCTGCTAGCTGCTTTCTAGAATAATATGCTGAATTCATGGTTACAGTTTGCGCACTGGTTTAAAACGTATCCTGCATAATACTTTTTATCCCGGTTTTTGTCGAATAATTTCTGACGTAAACGCGGGCGAAGCCGCCGGCAGAAGCTAGTATTTGATTTTTGAACAGACGAGAGGCGATCATTCTACAAATTTTGGTATTTTTGAATAGACTTTTCCAACGAGTATGTATTAATTTCAGAGTCTAAAAGAGTGATACGGACTTTTTGATTTTAAAAACTAAACAAAAACTTCATAATTAACAAGGAAGAAGTCGCCTATTTAGAATTGCGCCAAAACTAATGACCACAGATTTATCACTACTTACCGATTATTTTTGACTACTCTTTCGCAAATTATTTCGGTAATCAATATAATTAAACTTAAAATTGTTGTTCTCATTGTCCAAAAATAATTTTAGCATTTGAATGAGATAAATTAATTAATTGTCGCGTTTCGAACATCTAAAGAAGAGGTATGAAGAATAAGATCAGTAAATGCTGTAAAAATTATCATTCGTTTCGCTTCTCTGACGTAGATTCACTCGTACAGTAGGGCGCACGTCACTGGTGACAAAACCAGTAACAACTGCCCTCTTACTCTATTGAACCTCTGAATATAGTGTGCTAGGCTAGCTCAAGGTCGAAGTGTTACAACTGAAGGGTGGTCTACTGTACCTACCTTGTTAAAAATTCAGAAATATTATAGTAGGTACCTAAAATATATTGTATACCATACATTTCAATATATATAATATTACATCTGGACTGGGAACTTATTACACTGGGTAACTAGGAAGTCGTGTTTTGTAAGATGTCTGGGAAGTAATAATGACAGTGGATGATAGGCATTTTGAATGAAATAGGCTAAGCACTTGTAGTTTGATTTCGGAGCTATAGTGCTCATAATTTTTGGCGAATGTTTTAACAGATACAGGGGATCGCCGTTGATTTTAGTGATGGACCATTGCCATGGCAAGATCCTAGAAAGTCTATTCGATAATGGTAAACAGAAAATTTTCAAAATCGAAATCCTTTATTCGCGAGAACTAGTAAAATTGTAAATAAAACAACACAATATGTAGGTTTTGGTCTTAGATTTTGGCAAGAAGATAGAAGACAAGAAAACCATATTTACGATATGCAGTCAATAAATGTAAAACGCATAATATTGTGTTAATTGGTGATGATTACAACAGAAATTAATTCGTTTAGCTTCTCTTGCACCTGCATGGATAATAATGACCGTTTAGCATATAACGGAAGAGTTGAATGTGAATCAGCTAAAGTAGGTTTTGCCAAGTTTTCCTCTTGAAAATAAATATATAGATAGTTACTTTAGATAAGGATGGCGCTTAGGTAACTATAAGCAATTGAATTAATTATGCATTACCTAATTGAAATACGACAGCATTATTCTTGTAGATTTTATTTTATTAATTGCTTTTGATAGATACGTTATTCAATAAGAATGGAAATAACGCACCATGGCCTATCGTTATAAAGTTTTTAATTGTGAATAACTGGAAAATGGATATCACACAGTTTTTCCACGGTACGAGGAAAACTTCTTTGCTTTTTTTGCCGTAAATTTTTGAACAATTATTTAATTTCGTATAATTTATTCTATCTGTACCAAACAATGGTCAAAAAATATATGTTGCAGATTAAAGTTACAATAAAGAGGAAGCTAATTTAGAGTTTTTTTTTCTTTACGAAATGAGACAAATATCTAACATTCATTCGCTAGGCCATGTTTTAAACAATCACTCAACAAATGATAATTTTAGAAAGAAAACAATGTCCTTACTTGCTATTAGTGAACTTTTTGTCATAAAATTAACAATTATTGTCTCAGGGAAGAGTGACAAGCGTGCGGTTGAAGATTTGCGAAGTCAGTTGACTTGTAGACATTGTCATAATGGCTATTGTCCAGATAAACTCGACGGTAAAGTTGAGCGACGTTGATTTGAAGCTCGCTCAAGATCGTCTGACAGGTCCTTTCAATATCCCAATGTTAATGTTTGCTTCGAAGACTTTTATTGTTTTTCTCTGACATAACCGCAGACTGTTCGAGGTGTTTTGTATTTGTTTATTATATTTGTCTGTTACGTTGAATTTTAAATGGTTTTCAACTTACGATTTTATGATACTAATTATAATCTTCTATTAAAATTAACTACATTGTTATTCTATTTAACGTTAATTAATCCAAATTTCTTTAAAGACATAACATTGTGAAATAATGAAACTCGATTTTTGCAATTAATTTTACTGGATAACTTTTTTCAATTAAAAATGTGTAATAATCATACTCACCCATTTTATTTAATTCACTTTTTCACTTTTTTTAAGTCCGAAATGAGATCACGTCAAGAGATAAATCCGTGGTCACCTATCACCAACGTTTCATCGTCACCCTGCGTGTTGCACTAGCGGGAGGATGCGCGTGGGCAGGCCGGGTCTGTCGGCGCACGCGTCGCTGGCGGTGCCTCAAGGATGTCGCGTGTTGCCTGCTGAGGCTTCTGTGCGAATGCCGACTCGCTACCGGCTCCCGCCTAAGATTCCTTCCACTCGAGATAACGATAAGGCCGATGCTCGATCGCTCATCTTGTGTTATCTAGACGGCCGATGACGGTGACCACGATCGATCTATTCGCAACATCACACCGTTGTCATGCTCCGACTGCTTTAAAAAAACTATTATGTAAGATGGAAGGTTACTTTTTTTTTCAAATATGGACAGTATTTGTATCGTATCGTATAGCTCTCTCTCAATATTAATTATTAAATTTTTACTCTGAAATATTTTGTTTTCTCGCGTTCTTCTCAATTTCCAGTATCTATGCATAATTAGATTATGCAGATAATATTTAAATATTTATGAAAAAAAACTAATCGTCGTTTGGGAACGATTCTAATGCCTAAAATAGGTATCTACTTACTTACCTATAGAATTTTTGTTTGTTTGACTGATGATCTGGTTCCAGCATCACAAAATTATAGATACAAATGTAAAAAGAGGAGCCAAAATGTTAGAATATTACAGATAGTTACAGATTTAAATCATTATCATTTTTACGGAACTTAGCAATCACTCTTGACATATACAGGGTGGATTTTTGAGAAGGGGCAATAAGGGCAGATGTCGAAAACGGCAGAAACTAGTGTTACAATACCTACCGATAAAACTAAATGGATATATTTTTATCACTCACACCATATCATCTACCTGCAAATTTTGAGACTAATATCAACTGTTGCGTAACTAAATTGTCTGATGAAAATATTCGTAAAGGTGCAATACTATATAGGATAAGTTTTTATCCAGTGCGCAAATTTTAACCATGAATTCAGCATATCATTGTAGACCCCCTAGCGCAGAATTTTTTCGACGATTATACAAAAACTGCAGTTTCATGGAAAAGTGCAATACCTACGCGGTCAAAATGTATGGAACAGCTGTTTTTTTTTTGTAAAACCGGCAAAAAAAATCTGCGCTGCGGGGGTCTAGAATGATATGCTGAATTCATGGTTAAAATTTGCACACTGAATAAAAACTTTTCCTGTATATAAGAGTACTTGCAACTAATTCAGGTTAGTGATTAACAAATTTTTAACATTATAACCAAACTAGATTTTGCCAGCGGCTTCGCTAGCGTGGGGGTCGTAAATTATCCCACGGGAACACATCCTACCGGGATAATACTACTATCTGTGTACCAAATTTCATACAAATCCAGTTGGATGTTTTTGCGTGATTGAGTAACAAACATACAAACATCTAAATATATAAACACAGAAATTTTCACATTAATAAAATTATAGTAGGAAGTAGGAATAAACTTTGTTGATGTTAATTACTGTGGCTTTGTGAATGTGACGAATTTAAAGGTCGGAAAACGAAATGTATAGGAATGTGAAACTAGTAATTGAGAGCACGAAATTCTAGAACGTGAAATGAACCATAAGGTAGATAAAGACGGCATAATGCGCTTTTGGCTCCTCCAAAGACGCAATAATTAAGTATCTAAGTCAGAAGCTACTTAAGCTGATTGTTTTTTTAAGAGAAAAGCGTGGGTCGGGGTCCCTCAGGGCCCAGCGAAGCATCCCGTAATGAGCTGCCTCTGTAAGGCGATTACTTTGATTTGTTTTTATTAATAACGTCTTTTAACAAGAAGACACTACAAGTACCTGTACTCGTTGATTATTATGACAATCAGACAATATTGGTTATTGGAACTAACTTTCTTAGAGTGAAGTCAATATGACTGAATTACTGAACTTCTTCACGTTAAGCGTAAAAAACACGTGTCACACTCTGGGCAACGAGCCCGGCTACCAAACTTGCTGCATAATCAGCCTATAATGTTCCCACAGCTGGGAAACATGCCTCGGATCCACTCCGTGAGAGGAAGTGGGCCGTTATCCACCACGCTGGCTCAGTGCGGGTTGCTAGATGTCACATGACTTTGAATGTTTGGTTCTAGGACATGCCGGTTTCCTCACCATGTTTTCGTTCAGCATTTTAAGAGCAGTGGTGATGACAAATTTTACATAAAGTAAGGCGCACCGACATAGCCCGAAGCATTGCCAAATTTAAGTGGCAATGGGCAGTGCACATTGCTCGAACAACAGATGGCCGATGGGACCGAAAGGTTGTGGAGTGGCGACCGCATACCGAAAGACGTTGAGTGGGAAGGCCTCCCACAAGGTGGACCGATGACCTTGTGATGGCCGCGGGAATCCGCTGGATGTAGGAAGCAAAACACTGGTTGAAGTGGAGGAGCCTGGGGGAGGTCTATGTACAGCAGTAGGCGTCTTTCGGCTGAAATGATGATGAAGGCGCGTGTCTGGGATGAAACTTACGGACCTACAGCCGTGACTTACCAACTTATTGTAGGTTAAGGCTGTTACCACCGAGTCACTAGGTACTAGATACTGACCTAAACTAAAACTTGCAGAGTGGTTTACCTATATTTTATCACAACATGGTCTACTTATTTTCAGGTGAAAAAAACAGATTGTATTAGGGTGGATGGTGGATGCGCTATAAGCCAAAAGTTTTCTTACGTTTATTTGCAATTTGGTAGTGTTTGTCATAATGTATGTTGATTAAAATATGATTCGCGAGCGTAACAAATATGGCTTAACAGAATTAGGTTTAATAATTAAATGTTTCATTTAATTCCATTGAATGACTTTTTCATAAAGTAAATAATAATAATAATCAGCCTGTATCGTCCCACTGCAGGGCAAAGGCCTCCCTTTTGTTTTACCACTCTACTCGATCCTGGGCCAATATGGAACAATCCCTCCTATAAGCGTATAGTATAAAATAGTCCTCATAAAATAGTCATTCATTTTAATTTCGAGGGCTATCCTACCGCTTTCACCTTAAACATAAAGTTTGAAAAAATGGGGCATTTTTTGTAAATTTTAGAGGTTCATATTTTCTTTACTAAATAGTTGCTGAAAAGACGAAAATGACAGGAACGTGTTTACAGCAGACCTTGATACTATGAAAAAAAAAAGGGACAATCTGCCGTCCACTAACTAAAAGGCCGTTAAGCCACAGTTGGTCGTTTTTCACTTTGTAATGTAGTCTTATACAACTTTCGATGCTCTATCTTTTGGTGTAAGAATCATTTTTCTATGATTTATAGTTTTAGAGATACAGAACATTGCTGAGCAGTTAAACCACATAAATTTCGTTACTCCCTTAATTAAAAAGCGGCTAAGCCACAATACTTCTCTAGAAAGACGTTAACATACTTTAACGGCAAATTGATGTATCATTTTTTTCTACATTTACTTAACTAAAAGTACGTTATCTAGTCATGCTTGACTAAATAGCAGCTAAGCGTCTATAACTACCTTCATGTATTGTGTCACAAATAACCATCTGAACATCGTGCCTTAACTATAAAGCAGTTATCAAGAAAAACTACACTAGAAAGCAGTTATACGCCAATAGCGGCTTTTAAGTTATGTATTGAAATTAGTATTAGCTAAATATCAATCGCTAGAGAGCAGCTAAACGACATTACTAGACTAAAAAGCAGTTAAACGCTCGTGATTTGCGTTTGCGTTTGACCAGCTCAGGCTATAATTCCTTCCTTTTCACTTCGGGTGCTCGTTAGCGGACGGACGTGCGGCGCGTCTCTTGATTTTTGGCGCCACAATTACGAGAATGGCGCAAAATATGCAAAGGTAAGCTGACATTATTATTTCATTTATGGTAATAAGTAGCTATTTGTATTATTATTATAAATACGAAAGTATGTTTGTAAATCTTTTAAGCAAAACCGAATGAATGGTTTTTAATTTATCTAACTAAATGCCTGTTTTTGTTACCATATATTTTTCTGTATTCCGCAATACCTGCACAGGTAAAACGCGTGGTGCTAGTTTTCATTATGTACCTACCTATTGCAAGAGGGTTTTAAAGTACCTACTGTTTCTAAGTTCATCGTAATTGTTGTTGTAGGTATCTGTTTCGATTGCTGATTGTTTTATACCTACTAGTGCGAAAGAGATGTATCGTATAATTGGTTCATTAGTTCACTGATTATATTTCATTGTATTTTAGACGTTCCTGTGTATCATCAAGGATCCAAACTATGATGAATAGTGTGTTGGTGGACCAGGAATTTCCAACTGCACAACGCCTTGACACTAACAGCATGCAATCTATACGCATTTCCACTTGCTCTAATATTAGCCAAAAAGAATCAAAGTACCCCCGCATGAACAATAACGATTTAGTTAATCTTCTCTACCAAGAATCTTACTCGATGACATCACAAGTGTTTCAAAAATTCAATGAAACACAAATCACATATAATTATAGCCAACCAGAGGAAACTCTGAAGCTTACAATAGAAACATTAACTCAACAGCGTGAAACACATTCCATATACTGCCACGATTCGATGCCCCCTCCTTCCCCGATGCCATCTTCTTCTCACTGCATTATACCAGAAATATTAGATTATGACAGTGATGACTCTGTTAAGGATAAGGACTACCAACCATGTGAAGAAGTTTTTAGTGATGATACTGAATATGGTTATGACATGCAAAGACAAAATACAGTTTCAAACCCTAAAAGTAAAGCAATATTGAAAAGGAAAACATCAATAACTAAAACGTTTCCCAAAAAAATAATAACGCGACGACATACTCAAGAATTTACAAGAACAGAAGAGATTATTGGACATCGGTTACCTAAGAAAAGACTTACATCTTTATCTATTTTTGATTGCTCTATTTCTACAGATTTAGTAAATTTAGCACCACCATCTTCCACAAAGAGAAATAAATATGATACCACCTTGAAAGATAGATTAGTTGAGAAGGAAAAGGAACGCAGAAGAAAGTACAATGTAAAAACAGGCTGTGATATGAAGTGTACAAAATGTTGTTCAACTATATTTACTCCCGAGGAACGTTTGGATATTAATAACAAGTATTGGATGATGACACATTCTGAAAGAAGATTATTTATAAGAAGTAATTATACGGTAGCAGTTCCTAAGATAAAATATGTTCAGGAGCCTAAGAGAAATGCAAAAAGAGCTTTTACTTTACAAAAGAGTGATGGAGTTTTAATGAAGGTATGCAAAGTCTTTTTCTTAACTACTTTAGGTTACTGCAAAAAAAAATACAAAATATTGCATAATTCTCTTAATCCCGACAAAGATATTGACAAACGGGGCATGCACGTCAAGACTCCAGCTCTTAATAGAGATATTATTACGGAACATATTGAATCTTTCAATCCAGCTGCACCGCACTATCGTCGTGAACACGCTCCTCATCGTCGTTATTTGCCCAGTGAAATTAATATTACGTTTATGTATTCTGACTTTTGTTCGAAATATCCAGAATACAAAGTGGGCTATGAGCTATACCGATCACATCTAAAGAGTCTAAACATATCGTTCGCTCGACTAGGAAATGAGGAATGCGAAATATGCGAATCTTACAGATTGCATAGTCTTGATACAAACCATAATGTTCGCACGCAAGCTATACCTGATTGTAATGCATGTTCGACATGGGCAAAACACCATGACAAGTATAAAAAGGCAAGAGAATTATATGATTTACACAAAACTTTGGAACAGAATACTCAACAGATATATTTTAGTAGCGACTTAGAAAAAGTAATTATGTTACCACGACTAGATACGTTTAAATCCGTAATTTTTTGTCAAGTCTAGGACAGTATATAACCAGACATTCGCACCAGTAGGAAAAATCACAAGGGATGTGAAACCTTTAGCCGCCATATGGCATGATGGTATAGCAGGCCGTAAACAGGATGATATCATGAGTGCTTATTACAGCTTTTTACTTAAATTTCGAGATATCCAATCAATCAATTTGTGGCTTGATAATTGTACATCTCAAAATAAAAACTGGTTATTGTTTTCTATGCTAATCGACCTCATCAATAGTGACTTAGTCACAAAAACTATCACTCTATTTTATTTCGAACCGGGTCACACATTTATGAGCTGTGATCAATTTCACCATCAAGTCGAATTATCGATGAAGCGGAAAAAGACCATATATGATTTCACAGACTTTGAAAATGCAGTGGCCTCAGCAAATAATGGTAAAGTTCTGGTTAAATCCATGCAGCCTCAAGATTTTGTAAACTACGTAGGTAACGTATCAGATCGACGCATACATAATTCAAGTCCCAGAGCGTATCTTAAAAATATGACTCAAGTGTGTTTTAAACGAGGAAGTTTTGATCTCCATTATAAGGAAGCTTTTGATGAGGAATATGTGTCTCTTAAATTTTTAAACGATAAATACTTGAAGAACCCGCATTTTGTTTTAACATTTCGTACGCAACCGAAAGGAATAGATGAGGAGAGAAAGATTAATCTTTTAACAAAGTTATCGCCAATTATACCTAAACATAAGATGTTATTTTGGCAAAATTTACCGATCATTGAAGGAAATAATAAATCTGAATTGAACCAGAAGAAAAACAAAAGGAACGTAACTTTATAAACTAGGATATGTAGTAGACATAAAGACTGAAAAAGTGCCTTTAGAATAATGTTATTTTTTATATTTTATTAAATATTTTTGTTTACTTTATTACTTAATTTTGATAATACTACACGAGTGTTACTAGGTATAATTGCTTATTTACCTAATCTGATTTACTCATTTTGTTAAAGTTTTAAATTAATATTTAAGCATAAAAAATGGCCGAATTTATATTTTTTTATATAAAGTCCAATATTTAATTGATTATGTATGACGTTATGTGTTACGCACAATTATATTATTTCAACTTTGCAATTATTGATCTCTGGTTGTGATATGTTTATTTCATAAGTGCATAAGAATTTGAAACCAAGTGTCATGTGCCATAAAGCTTTCGAAAACGATACTTACATGTTTTGGGTATTTTTATAAAATAATTATAATATAATTTTTCCTATGGTTTCGCGAATACTGATTATTATTAAAGATGTAATTGTGATCTCATTACTGAATAAGATTTGTAAAAGTTTGATTAAACTTGTTTTTTTTTATTTTATATTGGTTAATTAAATAAAAAGCTATTTGTTAAGTTCCTACACAATTTAATTAGACGTACTGATTGTCTTTTATTTTTTATTATTAAATAAAGTTCTGATTTTCATAAAATAGTTTTTAATTTTTCCACTTTTTACCCGCAAGTGCTTATTTATTTAAAAGGCAGTTAATTGCGAGCGAGATGTCTTTAACTGCCTTGTAGTTGAGCAATAGGAGAACCAGTATATAAATATGTTTTACAATACCGAGCTTAAAAGCGTTTAAAATCCCATAACTGCTTTCTAAGTAAGTGAAGTTAGTCTTCCAAGTGTTAGTTACTAGGCTATAAGTCTGTTAAAATCCTTTAACTGCTTTATAACTAAGTATATTTTGATAAGTTTTACTATAAGTACAAGACGTGGCGGCTACAAGAAATTGCTTTACTATAAAGCAGTTAAGGTATGGTTAGCGGCCTTATAGTGCAGTATATTAAGTAAAAATGAAAAAAATTGCTTAGCTAAAAGTTAGAAAATGAATTTAAATAAAATGTGATTAATATAAATGAATGAACTAAATCACATATTGTGCAAAAAGACTGTGCCTACGTATATAACTTGCAACCTTGTTCCTAGGTAGCATACTTTTCAAGAGACATCAATTCCCACTTAATTTTGCGTTTTCTCGAAAACTACTTTTTGCACTTAGCTGCCTTTTAGTTAGTGGACGGCAGCAATGGAAACAAGGTGAATACATTTGTATGGGGAATCGCACGCCCTGTTCCCTTTTAAAACTACAATTAAATTTCACTTACCACTAAAATATGCCCGGCCATCCCAAACGAAAGAAGGGTGTAAAAATTGCTTTATTGGCGGGAAATCGTCAAGAGTGGCTCCGACGAATGAACTGATACTGTCTTGGTATAGTTCCTCCTCGAATAGTTTAATGTGTCGAATCGGTACTTTCTCTGGTTTTCGTGCAGTTCCACTGGCTGACGGTTCTTCAGGGGGTGTGACCTGGAGAGGCCTCCCAGTTAGGAATGATTCGATACAAGGAAACATACTTATGTAAGTACTCGATACTTTTTATACAATACCAAGTTCTTAATCATATATAGTACACCCACATTTCGCCAGTTATGATTAAGTCACATTTAATAGGGGCGGAGCCTATTGCCATCAACCGGGCTCAAATCCAGACTCCGGACTACTACTGGGAAATGGGCCTGCTACTGTGGGTGTACTATTCTGCGAAAATCTTAGGGAAATCAAGGTATGATGATGTTAAGTGTTACTTAATTATAATACCGAATGAAACCTTCTGATACCTACTCGCTCAGATTCTTGTGGGGTTCGTAAAGACCGATGCCTGCCAGGGGTGTGGGTTATTGGAAATATATACCGTGGCCCCTGGCAAACAGGCAACTGAAGGAACACGGGTGGCTTTTAGTCAGTAAAAGCTTGACACACCCTCCTGCTCCACCCAGAGCAGGAGAAGTTATTTGATGATATCCCACACTAAAAAAAAAAATCTAATCGGTAACTAAAGAATAGTACAGTCGCCAGCAGGTCAAGCCATCCCAAACTGTCAAAATTTCCCAATTGAACACACACCTTATTCCTTTGTAATAAAGTTTAAAAACTATCAAAGAAATTTGACAGATTGAGGTAGCTTGATGTGCTGGCCTCTGTACACAGTTACTCGTAGATCGAATCGCGAAGGTTTACCTCAGCAGGTTTCTTTCTGGACGTAGGTATACAAATCATATGCCACCTGCATGTAATTTGAGAACGCATCCTTTTCATGTGTGCCTAGTGCATGGTACTTTACCAAAAGTGAGGCCACAAAACTAACGACTACAAAGTGAAAATTACTTTAATGTCGGAAGTCGGTGGCAATACACTGACTTCCTAGTGTTTGTTTTGCAAGCCGGTTTTTAATTTTTTGTATTTTTACTTTTTGTTGTGACCCCACAAAAATTTGAATACCATTGCTTGCTATATAAACAACAGTGAAAGGAACATATAATTGCATCATCAACATACTTCCACAAAGTCGATACCGATATAACAGCTAACTCAAAAACCACTTTTCAGAATTTCGCCAAATTTATATGGGACCACCTAAGGAGTCCGATGCGGACCACAACACCGACGACGAAGACGATGCTCCAGAGGTGACTGAGGTAGAATTGAGAGTGGCGGTAAATAGGCTGAATGCCAAGAATACAGCCCCAGAATCCAACGGCTTGCTGGAAAAGCGTATGCTTGGAGCAGCGCCGGTACCCACTTCACTAGAAGACGGGGAAACTGGTTCTCATAAAGAAGCCGGAGCACCCTGCGGCCTCTCCGTCCGATCGTGCTGCTTGACGAGGTGGGCAAGCTCTTTGAAAGAGTCATTGTAGGCCGCCTCGTAGGGCGGCTGGTGCGGGTGGGGCTGGATTTGGCGGAGAGCCAGTTCTGTTTCCGCAGGGGGCGCTCTATGGTGGACGCCATCATGCGCGTGCGAGCCCTCACGACGGGGTATGCTGTGGCCCGGGGTGGGGTCGTCTTGGCAGTGTCTTTAGACATCGCCAATGGAACTAGACAATGGAACTACTGGGATACGGCGATGCCTTCAATACCCTGCCCTGGAGTTGCATCAGGGAGGCACTTCGGTATCACCGGATGACAACCAACCTCTGCCGCGTAGTCGAGGCCTATTTGGTCCGGACAGCGCCGTCATCTACCCCGGTCACCAGGGAGAGTGGCGAGAGATGTCGGGCGGTGTCCCACAGGGATCGGTCCCGGGCCGCATCTGTGGGACATCGGGTACGACTGGGTGCTGCGCGCCGACCTCCCTAGCGGCGCGCGTCAGTGTAGTTTGCTACGCTGATCCTGGCGCAAGGGAGGTCGTATCACCCGGTGGTCTCCTTAATATTTGGACCAATAATTACTGATTTTGGGAATTCTTTCTATGAGTTATTCATATGAAATCTTAACTGTCTTGAGTTTTTTTTAATATTGATGAAAAAACATTAGTACTTATATAATTAATTTGACTAGATTACACTATTCTTTGTTTTGGACTTATATAAAAAAGAGTATCGATTTATATCTGTATGTACTTTGGTGGTATCAGATCATCCCTACCTCTTGACTGCGCTCCGGTTGGTCCGGTGGGCGATCTGGGTCGGGTGGTTGATTAGGGTCCTCAGATTGGTTCGGATCCGCTGTATAAAACAAACAAGAAAAATAAGTTAGATTAACAATGATACAGGTAGATCAAAAAACTTTTTTTTATTAACGAAGAGATTTTATTCTTCTTATTAAAATCTTTCTATATATATAATATAAGTCCCTTATGTACACACGGCTACACATCAACCTAGACTGTTTGGACTTTGAACTATTAGAAGTTGAACGCTGCGAATAGTGCGAGAGGGTACGATATGTTTTTCTTATTTCGTCCCGCTTACGCACGTCGCCTGCGGGAGCGCGCCGCTACCACCACCAAACGGCGTTCTATTCTATACCTAGGTGTGACATATTATTTTGTAAACAAGCTAAGCTCTCGTTACGTTCATTTACGATAATATGTGTTATTTATTTTTCGATTTGCGCTGCGCCTGTGAGTTTGCACCAATACATCCATTAGGCATTTATTAACAACTAGCTGACCCGACAGACGTTGTCCTGTCTTAACTATGAATATTGAATTCGCATTGGTATAATATTAGAAAATTATATGGTTATGTTACGCGCAACTTTCTTATTTTTTCTTTCATCAGAACCATAAAGTGTTTGTAATTCTCCTGTCAATAACAAACACAACAAAAAAAGAATTAACAAAATATTAGTCCACGTGTGATGCCGTGACCAAGGGAAATAGGGATTCATTTTTATATACCTATATTATTATGAATTTCTAGCTGTTACACGCGGTTAGCACGCGTGCAATTTGGAAATCTAGTTCATGTTGGGTTTTCAAACAAACTTACTACTTATCCCTTTTTTGCCACCATTGATTTTATAAAATCAACTAGCTGACCCGACACACGTTGTCCTGTCTTAGCTATGAATATTGAATTGGAATTATCTATACAAACCTTGTCCTGACAATAAGGAACACAAATAAAAAAAAAAGAATTATCCAATTCGGTGTAATCGTTCGGAAGTTATGCGCGTACATACATTTCGGCGATTCATTTTTAGATAGATAGATTTGTAATGAAAATTCTTCACGACAGTCAAAAATTCAATACGTATACGTGATTTTGCACAGACGATATTAGAAGCCTGCACAATAATTGCTTGACGCACGATCAACCATAACCTGAACCACTTTAAAACAGATTGCTAAACCATTGATTCATATGTTCGAAAAAATGTGTCTGCTCAACAACGTAAATAACGCAATGAATATTGTTTATCTGTTAAATTGTAACAAATTATAATTGACCGTGAGTTTACGCAATTAGGGTGCTGGAAATTCTCATTGCCAAGGGAAAATACCTTACTGATATCTATTTAAATGCAAAAAAAATTGCAAGCAAGTATATCTGCTTCATTAACTTTTACAGTAAAACGACTGAATACTGAGAGCAGTGGTGGCCAAGTGGTAACGGCCGCGACTTACGAGTTGTAGGTCGTGAGTTCGAACCCAGCTAGGCGCTTTACTTTGTGTGAATTATTTCATTACCACTGCTCTCAAAAACGGTGAAGGAAAACATCGTGAGGAAACCGGCATGTCCTAGAACCTAAAATTCGAACACATGTGACATCTACCAACCCACACTGGGCCCGCGTGGTGGATTACGGCCCACTCCCTCTCACCGAAAGTAGGTCTGTGTCCCAACAGTGGGAACATTATAGGCTGATGATGATGATGATGAGGACTGAATAAATTAGGGGTAGCTTGGATTGGTTAATCCCTTTGATGATAGGCAGACTCATTGAGTCTGATAATAATAGAAAAGCCATTGTGTTAAATTACTTGATACTTAAAGGTAGAAAATTGTTTTCAAATAGGTCAACATGGATACACTATACCTACTAAGAATACGAGCTTTATTTTTCGTAGTTAGGTTCAATATTAAAAACGAACTCTTTAGTGTTTCAACTAAATCACAACGTTACCTTTTAGGTGGCACATTAAACTTATTAACTAAAAACATTAGCTAGAGGTCTATTCAGATACTTTTAAGCGATATTCGCTAGATACCTTTTTGTGGGTAGCGAAATTCGAGCAGTATTCCGCCGGGTGTGTAGGTTTTCGTATTTTGGTTTCGCGCAAGCGGCGGGAGATAATAACCTAGGCTATACCATAGCCCCATATAGTCACTTAATGCATGGATCATTATAAATGTGTCTCCGAAATGACTTGACAGGGAACGAAATCAGTCGAGGAAAGCTTAAAAAGAATTAGAAATTTAAAACATAAATTCACAAAGCTACGCACGGTCCTCGTCGACAGCAACAGATAATGATTAATTATAAACGTTTGTAAGGATAATATTAAATAACTATCACAATCGGAAAATACTATAATAATACTAAAAGCTTCCTCAGGAGCCAACAACAATTAAAAATCTATCCAACAATGAACGGCGCGTTGTGTTCCACGAGCGCCTCAAAGAGATGTCACTGATGTCAGCACAAAATGATGGGGCCCGCAAGGGCCGATGCCTGCCAGGGATGCGGGTTTGTTAGAAAGAGATACCACAACCCATGGCATACGGGCTACTGAAGGAACACGGGTGGGTTTTAGTCAGTAAAAGTCTGACACGCCCTCCTGCTCCACCCAGAGCGGGAGAAGTAATTTGATGATTTCCCACCCAAAAAAAAAGAAAAGCCACAATGAACATAAAAACATCACAGTTGAAATTTATGTGAGCATTTTAATCAACACAATAGGTAGGGATTTATGAGATATATTCCACAGTCATAACCCCCATAATCATCGTGACAAATAAAACTTGACATGGTTTATTATTCTATGCCAATAATAGTTAAGTATGAGAAATCCCTCACGCTAGGCAAGAGTAACTTTATGTAAATACATAGTTTTAGATCAATTATATTTATGGCTTTAAGCTGAATAAAAACAAACATTCAGCTGAAATTAGTTTAAAAAAATGTAGAATATTAAAAACATTTAACAATCAAATATTGTTATCAAATACAACAAACTACTATTAAAAAAAGTAACCAACTCTTTAACAAAAATAAAAAAATAGAATATTAAAAAACATTCAACAATCAAATAATGTTATCAAGAAATACAACAAACTACTATCAAAAAAATAACCGACGCCTTTGCTGCGTAATTACGTGAAGCCCGAACGATACTTGGGAAATGGGAACTGTGGCATGCAACAAAACACTGAACACGAGCAAAAATAATTTGAAATATTTGAAGCTAAAGTTTTTGGCAAAAAATGTGCATCTGTGTGTGTGGTTGCGTAGGCCAACGCAGCAAATGCTATGATTGGCCGATGCCACGATGCGCAGTCCCTTTCGTACAATTCTCTGTATTGCTGGTAGCGTAGTTATAGATATATAGGGTGTCTAACTTGATGTGTAGCCGTGTGTACCTAATAAAGGCGAGCACTACGGAAGGATGTTTTGATAAACACGTAATATTTTTATGTATGTATTATTTAATTTAAATAATAAATTTAATAATAATAATTTAAATCATTATTATTAATATTATAGTGATATTTATTTTAGGTGTAAGTATGTATGGTCCAAGTATGTACGAGTATGTTAGTATATTATTAGTTGTTTAATTAATTTAGTGAATAATTGGTTTTGGTTAGAAATGAAGTTTATTTTCCCTTTTACTGTTATACACGTTGTCTACATCTCTTTATCTTTTCTCCTATCGCAGGCAGGAAGAGATTTCTTTCTCTGTACCAATTTTTTTGTTCTAATCTTCTTGTCTGTTTATTTAGTGTGTACATAAGTGGTTAAATAAAGTAAATAAATAATTAAAATCGCGACGTGATTTTTTCGCGCACTTCAAATTTTAAATTCAAACTATGCTAACTTTTTCTACGCGCTGAGACTCGCGTTGCACTCTGTTGAATTCTCAATGCTCGGTTCAACACCGAGAGTTGAAAATACAGTGCGCGAAATAAAACCCCACCGCGATTTTGTTACGTCCGTGTGAATGTCGACTTTCTGCGCAGCGACTCGCCTCATGATCCGAACCGACCTAAAGATTGAATCAGGCTGTACTTACTTCGACATCACACAGGGTCGCGTCTTTCGGTCAAGTGCGTCCACCTACCATGTTTGGGCGAACCACTAGGGTTGTACTGGTTATGCAATTATGCACACCGCACAACATATATTTTATTTATGGTGATGGGACACATTGCACTTTCGTGTGCTCTAGATATAAACTACCGATGTTTGAATTCTTGGAAAAGACGTATACTTACGAGTAAGTGGTTAGTATCTGATTAACTGCGATAAGAAGGTGTTAATTCTAAATAATTAAAATTAAGTACCTGAAATTTTATCAAGTATTTTCCTATTTCATAAATTAAGTGAGAGGCATTATTTTCCTCATATAAGATTACAACAGTGTCAACAGCTGAGATACTTCCTTAGATTTCGTTCGTAAACATATTTTGGTAGTCGCCGCGCATTCCAAGTCGCACGCGTGTGTCCTTTGAGGTCGCGTTCGACATTTAGGTGAATTCACTGATGGATGTCCGTCAGTAAATCTTTTGGGTGATTTAAAACTATTTTTCTACGTAATTTTGAAACAGAGGATTTAAAAAGTATCTAGGCACTCTTAAAAAACGTATACTTATCTTTGTTACAATTTTTTTTACTGGAGTTTGTTAACTTAAAAAAACACAATGAGTTCCGGCTAACGTACTCGTAACTAGAAGATAATTAAAAGCAGCCTTATTCTGTTCTATTCCAGTTAATTAATACCCATGCGGACCCCGTAGAATCAGCTGGGTACGGTGGGATTATAATGAGGGTGTTCTTGAATATTCAAGCCGCCAGTAGGCGGCACTTTGACAAGAGGTCTTCCAGTTCGACAATGAACTTAAAATATTTAATGTCATTCGTTTCATTTATTAGTTCACCATTCAGTCTGTAGGTGCTTTGCCACTTGATAGGTGCCCGGACCTGAAGTCTCAGTGCTGCCAGAAAACCTTCATTATAGGTTAAAATTATATTAATTGTTAAAAGCAAGCTAATGCAGGAAAAGTTTTTATCCAGTGCGCAAACTGTAACCATGAATTCAGTATATCATTCTACACCCCTAGCGCGAAATTTTTCGCCAGTTATATAAAATAAAAACAGCTGTTTCATAGAAAAGTGCAATACCTACGCGGTCAAAATGTATGGAACAGCTGATTTTTTTTGTATAACCGGCGAAAAAATTCTGAGGTCTAGAATGATATATGCTGAATTCATGGTTAAAATTTGCGCACTGGATAAAAACTTATCCTGTATAAAGCTTGTGAAATGGAAATAAACATATTTTTTTTATTCCGGTAGAAAAATAGGTACAGAGGTGATGCTTATTTCTAAAGAAATCTTTTCCAGCGTACCTGCGATAGGATAGAAGATAAAGAGATGCAGACAGCGTGTGTAAGAGTAAAAGAGAAAATAAAATACATTTATAATCAAAACAATAATTGTTTGGCTTTTTAAATAATTATCTTCACACCTTTAAACAAAACTTAAGTTTTAAAGAAACTTTACCGCTCTTACTTACTAATAAACACGGAATATAGTTATACCTACCAGGAATAAAAAAGGAATAACCATAATTACATTTTCATAGTTTTAAACTTGGAATAACTTTATTCTGTGTTTATTAGTAAGAGGGGTAAAGTTTCTTTAAAGGTGTGAAGATAATTATTAGGTAATAAGCAAGCCACGCAACAAGTCGGTAGGGTCGGTGCGATCGCAGCTTGAATACTAAGACCGATAAGGAAACAAATAATATTTATGCGAGGACCTCGACCTCTTTGCATGTTTCGAAACACCTTTTTTTTCTACCTTACGATTATATAACAATCTACCCAACTTTTTCTCAAATATGTTGCAATCGGCTTCCAGGCTAACTGGATGTAGCTGAATACAAGAATTTTACATGGAACGACTGCCTTATCTGACCTCCACAGCCCAATGTCTGGGTAATACGATACTCCTTCGTAAGACTGGTTGATAGACATTCCGGCTTCGCAGTACCCGTAGGTAAACTATTGCCAAAGACTACGAACGACGCCGACGCGTCGACGGCCGGGACCGATAGCTTAGCGTGCTTTCTGAGTCACGGGAACATTCTCGGTATGTAAAGATAGCCACGCATGCTCAGATCAACCACGGTAAGCGTAGCTTAGTAACATTAATTATATCGATCGAAAATTAAGGTGCGTTGTTTCCACAAGTGCAGCTATTAACATAATTTTCGGAAAGTTGAAAGGTTTTTTGGGAAGTCAAGCAAATATGCTAGTCTTATCCAGTTGATGGTTCTTTTATAAATTACTTAGGCCCAAGTGTCCGTCCCTACGTGGCAAGTGGATGGCCACTTGGGACACTTCCGAAAATGGGGCATAATCTAACTAACTAAGATCTCCACATTCGTACCACAGACCACTGTAATTCCCAATCATGCCGAAAACGCCATGAAATGGACCTTTTATTAAATCAAATTGGCGTAAAGATCAAAGTTTAAAAGGTAAATAACACAGTATAAAATGACCGAGGCACTTCATGCAGTAGTAATAATTCCAACTTAGTTCTGCCATTTCCTGATAAATTACGACAGTTCCTATTTGTTTCCATCTTTATTTACTTTTTTTCCGGAAGTAAGCAGGATAAGTATACCTATCTAGAGAATAACACTGCAGTTCCTTACCAAATATGGGAGGCGGAAGATAAATATTTAATTATACAGTGATTATCTATCTTGGCTTGAAACCACTCAATCATCTCGCATCATTTTTTAGGTCTATTTGTTGCATAAAACCTTTTTTTATTGGAGTTCGTGAAGGTTTCATGGTTTTTGGGTTTACAATGACCTATTTTTACTTACCATAGACAACATAGAAATGACATTTAGTGACATTATTGATAAACATAAAAAGTCAAATGTTAGTTAGAACATTACTTACGAGTAGGCATTATAATATACTATCAGTTTCGGCACTAAATGTGGGTTCGATCCTTTGTTGTAGGTTTTCTTTAAACTCTGTAGGTACTCGTAGTCTGTTCACTGTTTTTTTTTTCAATGGTAGGTTTTCGCGCGCTTGTTTTTTAGACCCGTAGTATATTTTGTGATTCGGCGGTTTCTATCTATCTCAATACGAGGGCCAGAGTATTTCATAATAACTTTACCAATGGTTTCCAATAATTACAAATATTGGCTTCACTATAAAACTGGCCAATTACGAAACTTTTAATATTTTATTTTTGTTGTTGTGTTGGTGCATTCATGCTGTCTAATATTTTATTTCACTTAGACAGAAAATAAGTGACATTTGTGTATGTGTGACATTTTCGCGCGTTGATTTCCTGTAGAATTGGAGGTTATACTTTAACATTCATGGAATGAGTAAATAAATGACAAAATAATCAACTTTAATTCAGCAAAATGTTCCTAAAGAAAGTAAACACAAAAGTAAGATGACTGTAATAATACCCAAACTCGAAGAGGGGTCCTTCTGGAGTCCGTTATGAATAAGGAACTTTGACCACTGTTTAAATTAATGTGATTAGCACAGCATACGGTGAACAGCCAGGGCAAAGGTCAACGAGGATGTTCTAAGAGTATCACTAAATTTTAGTGACAAATAGCCCGAAATTCCCCAATCTTACTATTACTACCTAAGTGTTACCTAATTACTGGTGTCTTGGCGGTCGCTCCGCGTAAAATACTGATATTCAGCTGCATCCGGTTAGACTGGAAGCCGACCCAAAAACGGTTAGGAGAATGCTATGCAGATGATGAGGTACCTACTTACAAATTTCTACGATAGTTGATGATCATGGAATGTCAACGCATTTTTGGTAAGACTCGTTGTCAGATTTTCAGACTTCTGATGACCCGTAACGACTGTCAAACTCTACGAATGACGGTGGGGACCAACGGCTTAACGCTCTTTCTGAGGCACGGAGGGGTTTTGGTATGCAAAGATGGTCACCAGACTACGGACCAACCGCAGCAAGCGTTGTTTACGTACTTAGCCACAAGCCCCTCCAGCCCCTCCCTTTTAAAACGTCATATGGCGTGATAAATCTGTGATATCAGTATCAAAATTTATCTTGTTTTACAAAAAAAACTAAATTTAGGCCTAAACGCGTTATGTTGCACGAATATGGCAATCCATCATTTTGTATGACAGATGTATGCATGTAACTTCAATGCTATGTTGTGTATCAGATTTCAATCTTTATTGTGTATGAAATCAGTAGTATAACAGCGATTCTGAACTTCAAAAGGAAATGGAAAACCGTACACTTATATTTTCTGTAAATTATTTATGTTAACGAGAGGAAAAAAAAAACAAGGGCTGCTTCACCCGCTTGGAGGTCGAAAATGATCCCATTGAAACGTACTACCGGGATAAAAATGTATCCTATGTCATAATCCAAGTTATGAAATATCTGTGTGCCAAATTTCTACTAAATCCGTGAAGCCATTTTTGCTCGATTGAGTAACAAACATTCAAATATCTTTAAACTTATCCAAACTTTTACATTCATTTGGTATATTACCAAGAAGGATAGAATTGTTGTCTGGCAAAGGTTTTAGTGTAACCACTTCATTTTAAATCCTGGACGAGAAGAAGAAAAACCTCCTACTGTTTTTACAACACCGGCAAGTGCTGGGAATTTTTGTAACTGCTTCGTTCGTAGTTTGTCACGACTTCTGGACCTTGGTGTCCTTAGTTTTATTCCAAGGTCCAATTATTATTGGATTTTCGATCCGGAATTTCTCAATAGCAGCCAGTAGTGGCCCAGTGGTAACGGCCGCGACTTACGAGTTGTAGGTCGTGCGTTCGAACCCAGCCGGCCTACCCAAATGTCCTTTCTTTGGTATTGTTCGTCAAATCGTTGAGCTCCTTAAGTTCTGAGTTGAGCCGTATATTACTGATACATGCGTACACTGAATGGACAGGTCCACTCAATCTGTGCGATTCCACCCGTTGTTAGATTTCTTCATCTAAGAATTTCCTAGAATAAACACTATTAGATACACTTTGCCCAACCTGTGGTTTCGAAGAGGTTTCGGACATAAGGCTCAACAGTAGCGATTGTGAGGCTTACGACCACTAAACCAACGAGGCCATTTTGTTACAAATTACTATCATAAACAACGTCGTCAATAAGGAGTCATTAAGGTGTACTTATTTTAAATCACATCACGTATCATGAAATATTGCGTGCGAAATAGTTTAGTGTATGCGTGACCTTATGGACGGTAGTGACGATTGATACGTCGAAACGACGTGTGCCCTTCGTAACTATTTGGGGTTTCACCGTCTACTAGTACGTCGAAAGGAAGCACTACATGTGTTGAGTAATTAAATGAGTGTTCACTATAACTTACTGAAGCGATTTTGGAATAAATAAGGCTGTTGAACTCTGTCAGCTATATTCAGGTGAAATTTATGCTTTGAAGACATACATATTTCACACTAGCTTTTGCCAGCGGCTTCGCCCACGTGGAGGCCGAAAATCATCCCGCGGGAATCTAGATACCTACTACCGGGATAATAAGTACCCTAAATATTAATCCAGGTCATAAACTATCTGTGTGCTAAATTACATCCAAATCCATTCAGCCGTTTTTGCGTGATTGAGCAATATACATCCAAAATGTAAACATATATATAAACATACAAACTTTCACATTTATAAAATTAGTAGGATATTCCGGAAAATTACTTTATACCGGACAAATGAAAACATTGGAAAGAATTTGTGTGAAATTGTCAGCTCATTATTATAAGAACAAGTTATTTATTTTTTTATAATTTTTGAAGTGAAAACTTCTTACGCTTTCCATGGTTTTTTTAATGTACTTGTAAAATTGTTGATGGTTGTTGTTTTTGTGTATATACAACGTGTTGTTTTGCATCCTCGTCAAATTCAAGGAGGTAACTATGCTAATGATTCTCGACACGAATCAATAATAAAATAAGTCGTATTTTTTTCCATATTTTCGGAAATCGGCGTTTGGCATTTTTTTTTTCGGACACGAATGTTAAAACGCGACCCGTGTGATACCCCACTGTAACACACGGCGATATAGTCGTGCGACACTGCCTACCGCATACGGAACGGGGCGATTGTGTTCTTTGAAAGAGGTGTTTTCTGAAATACTGTAAAACTTAAATAACTAAAAAAACAATTATGTATTCATTAGTGAGCAAGTATCGTAATTTTATTTGATTTTTTATGTCTTTCATAACAGCCTCCTGAAATTTGACGAGGATGCAAAACAACACGTTGTATATGGTAAGACCCCCTGTTCCTTTAATACATAGATACCTAGATACCAGAAATAGATTCCTAGATATCTGGGTAGTATGTTATCAAGTTGGTTCCTATGAATAATTGCTAACTTACCAGTGTGAAAAAGTGGCAGTAGTGGCCTAGTGGTAACGGCTGCGACTTACGAGTTGTAGGTCTTAGGTTCGAACCCAGATAGGCGCTTTACTTTGTGTACATTATTTCATCACCACTGCTCTTAAAACGGTGAAGGAAAACATTGTGAGGAAAGCGGCATCTACAAATCCGCAGTGGGCCCGCGTGGTGGATTACGGCCCCCTCTCAATGAGAAGAGAAAGACCAGTGTCCTAGCAGTGGGAACATTATCCAGTAAGTGAGTATGCAGTGTGAAAAAACATGTCTTCCTTCACAGGTTAATTAAAACTGTTCAATGACCATTTTATATCGAAGTTTGAATTTAATGCTTAATCAAGCCACAGGCATGAGGATAACTGGTTGCTGTTAAAGATTGCAAAACGATGCCACGTTGATGCCTTGACCTACGAGTAAGTGTAATTTATTCTACAATTGACACATTGAGTGTTGTTGTTGTACGGGAAGGTAAGGGTAGATCATCCTTTTGAAGGGTTTCTGGATGTCTGGTGTCTTGGGAAGTTAATTCTCAGTGTGCTAAAATGCCTTTGTCTTGTAATAGGACACTATATGTAGGCTGCGGGGTAATTGTAACACACTAACAATAAGAGTATCTTTTATTATGACAATTCGATAACATTCATTGTGTCATTTACGTTGTTGACCAGACGAATTTTTCGAACATATGAAGCAATGGATTAGTAGGTGTTAAGGCTTCTTCAACCAGACGCGAGGCGACACTTGAGGAACAATTTTTCAAGGAAGTTTACTTAGAAATTTTTCTACGAGAGTCGCGCCTATTCGTGGGAGCCTATATTCAAAATTATGTAGATTCTGATTACGCAATAAGGATGCTGGTCAGTATAGAAATTTAGTTAATTTTTGGCAAGAAATCACCGTCCAACAAATGCGAAATATAAAATGCAAGGTCGAAAAACAGTTTATCGGATCTGTAGGTTTTTGGGTTTCCTGTTGCCACAATCCTCTCTAACGGATGAAAATACTTACGTCTACATGATTCTGGGCTTTCGAAATTAATAATTTTCTGAGGATAGACGTCCTCCTAATTTCTCTGACCAACCATTTCCCTGATTGTAGGCCTAAATACCACAAAAAATCATCATCATCTATCCCATAGCCTATAGTTTTCTCAACTATGTTGGAGTCGTCTTCCGGTCTAAATGAATGCAGCTGAATACCTTTATTTATACGCAGCGACTGCCTCTCTGAACTCCGCAACCCAGGTTACTGGATAACACGATACTCCTGGGTAAGACTGGTTGTCCATTCGGGCCTAAATACAAAAAAGAACAACTGAAAATACGCTACGATATTTTATTTTGTGTATCCGACACTGCTGAGCAAGATGAACGTGCCATCTGCAAACTCGGACCGATCCATTGTCTTCTAAATAATTTACATACAAATTGAACTAATTTACAAGTGCTAAGTCTTTTTCATTAACAATTTTGTCTTATACATGAATTCTGCAAAAATTCTCAGATTTAGGTACTCATTTGGACATTCACATAATTGGCATAGCTTTAATTTGGTCCATGTTAGTAGGAGGTCTGGCAGGGAATTATTAAAGGAATGATGAATTAAATAAATTGCACATTTTTATGAAACTGTGTGTTTGCTACAAGTTTCAATTAGAGATATATTTTGCAAAATATATCTCTAATAAAATCTAAACCTAACAGTTGTCCCACTTATGGCGATTTTTCTTCTGGTTTTTTTGATGCTTTCGCACGAGGCTAGTTTTTAAAGATTGCGCTAGTTGGCTGCAGCAAGCTAGTCACTCTGGCCTCGTGTATACAGAACTATCCTCATTTTTAGGCTAGTAAACTGGTGAGAAAGATAGTAAGCTAGTGTGGATGGTTTCCTAGGACAGGGTTTTATTTTTGAGCTAGTAGCGCCCCCGCCGATTTTACTTATATGGCTTATGTACCTACCTACAACCCTCATGTCGCTGGCAAAGTTAGTATTTAATCGGATCATTTACTTCACGGACTAAGACACTGTATTGCTAGTCATCATCATCAGCCTATAATGTTCCCACTGCTGGGACACAGGCCTCCTCTCGGTGAGAGGGAGTGGGCTGTAATCCACCACGCGGGCCCAATGCGGGTTGGTAGATGTCACATGTCTTCGAATTTTTTGTTCAAGGACATGCCGGTTTCCTCACGATGTTTTCCTTTTAATTTACACAAATTAATGTGCCTGCCTGGGATTGAACCAACGACCTACGTACCCGACGTAACAGCTCTAGCATGTGCCAAGACAGGATGTTAGATGTTTGCTATCCTAGCTTCTAAACCTAACTTCGTGTGAATCGGGCATAAAAACTAAATTACTAACAGAGAGGAGCCCTGTGTCCCAGCAGTGGGAACATTATAGGCTGCTTATGTTATGTATAGTTGTGGTATCCCCGGCATAAAGTTGTGTATATTTTTCTGGCAGCGCGACCATGGTGTCCTAGCCTAAGGGGAACCTAGTTGCGGGCTCGAACTCACTGGTGGGCCTAGCTGAAAACGCGCTGTCTCACCAGGCTTCGAATCCAAGAAAGGTAGTACCCGCGATGGGCAGTTAGACGCTAGTCTACACGCACAACATTATTGAGTGAGCTGCAGGATCACTGTTATAGTTAAACGGGCGCGTAATTTTTTTTGAAAAAGCCTTCAGAAGATCGGGTTTTATGAAAAAAACTACTGCATAAATCAATGACCAATAAAGTTTATTGATTTTTTTTAATATTTGAGGTTTGTCTGTATTGACTTAGTTTTGGAGATTTTACGCTTCTTTTATTACTTAAACACGCCCAAAGTTAAATTAAAATCGAATCTTTGTTGGCTCCTAACTTTTAATGGTTTTTAGTTTGAGTATCCTGTTTCCGTACAGACAATATTAATAATGAGACAAAACTATACCATGTTTAATTTTTGATGTACATTGTCGAATAGTGGAGTAATATCCTCCCGAAGTTTGTATGGAAAAAATGTGGACTAGATTTACCTCAAGCTTATTTTACACTTCCAATTTTTTATAATTCTAATATTTGTTATAAATATCCATATTTTCAGGTGACGCAACAAAACCAGCATGTATCTATATTCACGTCAGAGTGACTAGCTATACTACCGATGCGTGACGTACGAAGCGCATAGTTTAGCCACGTCTGATGAAGCCGTAACAGCGATCAATCCTATTACCGGCCATCACTTACCTAACTTCGTCAAGAATATCAATACACGGACGATAGCTAACGCACTGGTACGTGAAATGTGGGCCTCTTTTGTTTACGTATTAGGTAACAGAAGAATAAGGAAATATACAAGTCGAATAAGTTGGTCTTTTCTTTCAAGTTTTTAGGAAGTCTTTGGTCTCTTAGGACTAATATGTTTCGCAGTTCCTGGTGCACTGATACCTCCTTGAATTTAGTAGTGTGCACAGGTCAAGATCATCATCTTCCTGCCCCCTCCTCCCAATTTGGAGACGGTGCAGGTCGTCCATTCCTCTATCTCACAGGCCGAACCCCCGGCGTGTAATACGTCCGCGCCTCGGAAAGCACACTAACCCGTTGGTCCTGCGCCTGATCTCTCTCCAGTGGTATTTAATTGCATCCCGTTCTATCAGACTATTAGAGTGCGGGAGGAGAAAATGTACCTGTGTTTGCGCACAAACTTGTGCACTATAATATCTCCCGCGCCGTAGTCTCCGTTGAGGTTGGCTGCCATTATCGAAATATACGGTCTGCAAGGGACTATATCTCATAGGTCAAAATACTTTGGATACTATACTAAAGAAAGTAATAACTTGAGAAAGATTCTTTACCCATAAACGAAAAGCTTGAAACATTCATATAGGCTTAGAAGATTATCCAACCAGATACATAAATCCATGAATCATGCGGTTTTTCTCATTTCCACAGCAATACGATAAGATTGTGAAAGATTTGTACAAACATGAATACATTAGGATTTATCTATAAAATGATACACACGTGATTGATTACATATTTGCATTGGCGCAGGAAGTGTTATCAAAAGTAGGCAAATATTGTTGAGTATTGTTCTTAAAGAACCTTTCGGTTCAACGTTTGTACTGGAGGCATATGAAGACACACATTATATAATGAAATTCATTTGCTGAAAGGTGGGTATGTCTGCACCTTTTCTTGCACGTCATGCATATTATTACGTAAGTTGTGTTTTTTATCAGTGGCAACTTGTTGGATTAAGATCAGAACAGAGTTGTTTTCACCTCAGTCGATCCCCGAATTTAACATTTTCATTTCAGGGAAATCAACGCTCATAATTTTGTCGATTCACAAGAAAGAAGAGAGATAGAGGAGATAGGGGAAGAGGGGGAGTATGTACATACCTACTCTGCACTACATCGAATAAAAAAATTACTGTTTTTCTTGAAACAAGCTTAAGTCTTAAACAAATATGTACTGTACCCAAAAGAAGGTGCAAACAAAAATTAGAGTGAAGTTAAAAATATATCACAACAGAAACTGAAAAACACCGACGGAAGTAACGTCACAAAAACAAACTACCCGAACAGATTCCTAGAATATCACATGACGACAATTAAATAGGTACTTATATGGTCTAGAAAAACTAAATGGGAAAAACGTAACCCAATTTAAACAGACTTTCTTTGGTGAGCCAACACTTGCTAGTTCAATGTCTTATCTTGTGTTAAAAGACTGTTGTCACCTGTCGGCTCATGATTGATAAGCAAGGCTGATTGGTGGAAACCGCCTTTGAACGTATCAAGGTTGGAATGCGGCCTTGGGTACTTTTGTGTATGGGACAGCCCATTGAATGAGGTGTTTCGTAACTTTATGGGTCGCCAGGAATGAGGAGATTTATTAGAAGGATAAGAGCGCACCCGAACAGGTTTCTGTAGGAACGGTTTGTTCGGAACAAATACTTCTATAGAAACTTTAATTCTTTATTAAACCCGTTGAAGGGCTGAATTTTTGGCCCTTTAGGGGATGAGTCCTTAATAAGTGCTCCCTTTCGTACATAAAGAACTCTTGTTCTTCTACATTGAGCATTTTAGGCTGTGCGTTGTCTGCCAGTGAATGAATGGATGAATTCAAGATTTTAAAAAGTGTAGATTAATACCAAACAGTCCCAAAGAACTTTCGTAGACGTAAATTATAGTCCTGTCAAGCTACATGACGATGGTTTTAAAATTCAGCTCGGAAGTAAAGCAATTTTACGAAACTAAGTGCTTCTAACAAAGAATTATGAAACTAATTAAGAAAATTATGTGACTAGACAGTTACGTAAGTAATTGTCTTAGCATAATTTGATCATAACTCGTTCAGACAAGTTCATCAATCTTATTTTTAAGAGTGCACTGAAATTATATTGGAGTCGTTATTTGTGAATTAATCATTCAATAGGTATACATTAATTTAACCTTGTCTGTCAAAATGTGACAGTTTAAAACATTTTCTTTTTGATGCTGGTGTTTATTTGTTTTCTGGTGATGTCTTTGAATAAAGAAATTGTGACTACATTGTTGTATTGGGTCCCCATCTGTAAAAATAAAATGTAAGTGGTTATGTTAAAGAAATAAATATATAAATTATAAATCATAGCCCCGTTGGTCTAGTGGTCATACGACCACAACAATGAACAACTTTTACTATGGGGCCAACCCCGAAATCGCGAAAAAAGAATCAGGTGTTCCCTACATTTTGACGAGTTATGCCAACATAAATGTAGGGAACGGCAGATTTTTTTTTTCGCGATTTTAGATTTGGTAAAAATTGTTCATAGTAAAAGTTGTTCATAATGATGAGAACAATCATGTGTTTAAATGTCGGTCACTAATTACCAGTCACCCTATATAAATAAATATTTTCCCGACAACCTCTTCGCTGTCAGATATGCGTGAATAATTCGATAGTGGATATAAATCTAGTCCGCGAAACTTAACAAATCACGACTGTCAATTTTATGCGCTTCATTTATCATTGTATATGTCCTTCCTGTCATTTCTTCCTTTAATTTTCATGGTTGTTCTTACAAAAGTTTATTTAAATGAGCAGTATGAACATAGGTCTTATTTTGTTCTAGTCACGAGGGTAGCGCCGGCGCATCGTGCGGGAACTAGCCTTGTTCATTATGATACTTCCAACAATGCTGTATAAATAACTTGTGCAAACAACTAGTCCACATATTAATGCCTCATTATTTATTACACCTTGTAAATTATTTTCACAAGGCAAATAGCTACGCATTTATTTATTGTCAAGTGCAATTTGAATCGTTCACACACGTCGGTAAATATTATGATGGGGCGGCAGTTATCATGTTATGGTGTAAATCGTCGACAAGTTAACTCAATGGTAGATACTGTTGGTATTCAACTATTATCGGTATTTCATTGCGACATTTTTTCACGAGATTATTTTGTAGTGACACATGAAATCGATAAGATCTGTCTGTGAACTTGAAATAAAGATTAGTGTCCAGGATATGTACTGAGTCAATCAAAAATCTTGTCAACTTTTGCTTTAGGTTAATAAATCATTATTAGAAGAATATGTATATATTTCACAGACACAACAAAAAAATAATTACGTTAATTTACTATTGCATATTTAAATATCTTTGTGACTGACACTAAGATAAAAGGTGACTTCAAGAATTACAAGTAATTTACAGTCTTATCAAATGCAAATATTAGCCTCTCACAAAATTACTGGCTAATTAAATATAATGAACATTAATGACACTACACCTGAACGCTACGATTCATAAAATACATTTACACAGACGCGAAAAGTATCCAACGCATAATCACATTCCGATAAGGTTTTTCCCGTAAAAACGGTTCCATCTGGTAAATCCGCGGCGTTACTTTCAATTTGATCGTCAGTCTAAAGATAGAAAGGAGTCGCGAAAGCAATAAGACGAACAGACAATCAGTTTGTTTATATAAGGCCGTATTGGAAGGATACAATCAGTCGGCGACTCCCTGGGACGCAATAAGCGTAATCCCCGAGGCGGGGAACCGGGAAATATAATGTGGGAAGCGACTTTTAAAATGATTTTATTTGATGCAAGACCAAATGGAAGGAGCATTTCGTTTTAAATTGTGTTTGTGTTCAGTTCTCTCGATATTATGCTTATGAACAGGGATTTAATACAAGAATGGAAGGTGCTTTTATTTGCTCTTTTGTTTTTGTAGAACGGATCATTTTATTTGTTGACTGTTGACTGTAAATAATGCTCTTGTTTTCAAATATACTTTTATCCCGGTATGGATAAATTTATCAGTCCTAAAGATGAGATTTATCCAAATCATTTAATAGTAGCCTGATAAAATCCTACTACACAAGTATGTAAAAAATATGGACGTAGGTATGTCAACGTTATAAATATGATTAAGGCATTTTTCGTCCTTTATTTATAGTTACATTTCTCAGTATTAGCTTAGGTTCTGAATAACTATAAGTTTTAAATAAAAAAATATGCAAACAAATATGTTTAAGTAAGTTCATAGCTAAAACTCGAGACTAAAAGTTTAAAATAATATACTATTTGCAAGCACACTACAAAATTATTTTGTCTGAACTTTACAAAACATATTTCTAAATACCAACACTCCAACGAAATAATTTTTAAAAAGTTCTCTAAAGTATCTCTTCCAGTAAAAAGTATCGACATCGGTCAGTAGATGCTGGGCGGGCGGCTGTGCGAGCGAGGGCGGCGCGCGCGCCCAGTCAACTTCCGCCGTCCGAGCCCGCGGTAACTGCCCACTAACAGTGCCCAGCGTGCCCGCTAACTGTGCCCAGTGTGACCGATAACTTTGCCGTCAACTATTTATTGTATTGAAGTATTGAAGCTTGTTATTTATTAGCGAAAAGTTTTGTTGAGAAGTGTTAATTGGATATTAGAGAGTGAATTGACTTTCATTTTGTTTGTAATGTGTTTTTTTGTTTAATTAATTTGGAAGTCATTTTCAAAGTGATTGAGAAATAACCAAAAATAGCCTCATTATTAGCGTTATTTTATCCCAAATTTATTCATTTTAAATTACATAGTAAATTTTAATGACAACTCGTCGACAACGCATGTTACAAGATGTAATAAGTCCCTGAACCAGTGCCGATTGAAAAAATAATCACCAACTTCATCCTCCATTAATCTCCTTGGAAGAATTCGATGTCCAGAAAGTCCTCATGTTCTATGACCATTAACGTTTGACGTCACAAGTCTTCAACCATGGCAGATAAGCTTCATGAGTACCAAGGAGTGACAGGTCGACTGCACGGAGTCCGCGACCGGTACCGCGAACGCTGGTCCAGATGGAGAGAAGAACATCCAAGAGGCGTTCGGACTGTAGTCGCTGAGTCTCTGTTTGGGATACCTAACTCTGATGAGCCTAGAGAAAGGGTCTGGCAGGATAGTGCTTACAGCGATCTTTATCGGTAATTCATATGTTTATTTTTTGCACAAATTAACCACACCAAATGCTGGGAATATACCTCTAGTTGCTTATAAATTAATATACCTAGTTAGTAATCCTAATTTGTAGTAAGTTTGATGGTGATTCTCCGTTCATGATAACGAAGAAGTCGAGTTACGTTAAAAATAATCTAAGCGTCATTTCAATCATATCAAAATTATCTAGGATCAAGTATCTATATAGAACGATTAATGGGGTATTTAATATCTTGTCCAGCGTGTCCTGCTGTCTGCACGCTGCAGGAGTTGATGGACGCTGCTGATAGTGTCAAGCTCTAGCCAAATTCTGGACTGAATGTATTTAGATTGGTATCGAGATGCTGTGAATAAGGACGATTAGTTCGCAAACTATTTGTTAGAAGCCTAGAAAATGGTATTCATTAAAACTTGGCTAAAATTGACGATTCAGCTTTTAATGTCATTACGAGTATTAAGCGATTGAAGTATGTGTAGATACGTAACTCGATTCCATATCCTCTTGAGCAACCGACTCCCACGAACGAGACAAAACAAATAATAATATAGTTCGGGGCGATAGATCGAAGACTATCACAGCAGAGCAAATATTCTAAGATATTGACTTTGTTGCTAACTTACTATGTAGGACAAGTCGATGTATTAATTAGGATAATCGGCAAAGCTTCTAAGTTTGCTTTTAATCATGATCATAATAACATAACTATCTCAGATCGACGCTTCGAACGTACTAGGAATGTAACGTTATAATATTGATGTTACAGCTAATATAAGCTAGTAATCGCTTTAGATATCGATAGATAATCCAATTATATCGACTTTCAATCCTTAAAATGATTAAATGCGAGAGTTACCAACATTTAACCATTTACTATAACCCTCCGACAGAGTAAGTAAAAAATGAAATATTTTCAGGAGAAAAAGCCGTATCGAGCTGATGCGCATTTCAGCGGCAGTAATGGGAATTGAGTTCTCGTACGCCGGGGAAACTGCGTTCGTGTCCCCCACACTGCTGCAAATAGGTGTGCCCCATCAACAGATGACTCTGGTGTGGGCACTGTCGCCATTAATTGGGTTCTTCATGACCCCTTTACTGGGGTCACTCAGTGATCGCTGTCGATCGAGGTTTGGAAGGAGAAGACCTTTTATAGTTCTGATGTCTGTTGGAGTATTATTAGGTAAGTAAATACAAAAACAACTTATTTTATACGATGTCTCCTAACTGAAGAAACAATAATTTAATCCGACTTATTACTATCGTTCAATGCTCGAAGGACGTAAACTTGAAAAGTTACATTATTATGAGAATTATTTACTTAAAGATCGTTTACTAAGTATCTTTGATATAGATATTAAAATCAGAGTTCTCGACACGAAGCCCTTTCTAAACATAGCCCACCTGTTTGTGAAAGAGTTGAGTATCAATTAATCCAAAGATCTAAAGGATTAAATTAAATTTGTTATGGAAGCATTCAATGTTGGGGTCCCGAAATCCTAAGCAAACAGTTATTACTTCGAGAGATAACGAAATGTCCCTAATTACTGCTTTAGAAAATCAAGTGGTGTAATAAAGGTCCATTATATTGTCACGTGAGAGGAATACTTGAAGCAAAACAGGGAGAAGCAACAGGCGTTTGAACCGAGCTCGTAAAGAAGGACGTTCGGTGACGAAAATTGTGGATTAGCCCTCCCTTTTGTTACAATCTTGTTTGTGCTTCAACTTGTTGATGAAACTGACAGGTGACTTGAGTTTGTTTTAAGGATATTTTAGATTTATATGAAGGACTAGCTTTTGCCAGCGGCTTCGCCCGCGCGGAACTTTGATCGCCTATTTAACTCCCTTAGTGGTTGAATTTCGAAAAATCCGTCCTTATTCCTTGTCTACATTATAGAGGGAACCTCTTTGCAAAATTTCAGCTATCTAGGTCCAAGGGTTTGGGCTGGGCGTTGATGAGTCAGTCAGTCAGTCAGGCCTTTCTTTTTATTTATATAGATAAAAGGTTTTGAAACTTCTTAAAATAAACTGGTACCTTTTATTATGGAATTTAAAGGGGCTTTGGATTAGAAAAAAGGCTTCTTCAAACAGGTGCGACGCGACAACGCGAGGCGATACTTATAAAACTTTTTCCATTAAGTTTTTATAGAAATTGTTCTACGTGAGTCGAACAATTTAGCCTATTTGCTAGTGTTTGTTGTCACTCCAAGAATAATTATTGAGCTTGAAACTACTCACTAGTGAAATGGATGTTCTTGTGGTATTTCGCAATTTCCGATGAATTTCAGTCGGTGTTCCAGCGCCAATTTTCAGAGCTTCAGGAAATCGAAATCCTTAGCCTTAGCGGATGCATAAATTGTAAGATTTAAGACTGAAATAGCGAAATTAGATAGGTGTGTTCAATTTCACACAATATAATTTAAAAGCGCAATAGAACGGTTTTTTTTTCAATAAAACGAATCTTATTTATTTTTTTGTTACAAGGGCGAAATGTCGTGTAAAGCGAAAGGTTTTACGACTGTTAATTTTAGTTGCAACCATTGTTTAATATACAACACTAGTTTTTGTTTACCCTAAACCCGAAAAGGGGTCATTGTACTCATCACCAACCTTGAAATCGCGAAAAAAAATCTGCTGTTCAATACATTTCGTTGATTTAAGTGAACACAAATGTATGGAACAGCTGATTTTTTTTCGCGATTTCAAGGTTGGTCCCATAGAAAAAGTTGGTCAAAATGATGAGTACAATGACCCCTTTTCGGGTTTAGGGTAAACAAAAACTAATGTTGCATTTGATATATTTCTTTATTTTGTCTGATCTGCCGTAAGTTTTGTTTAATTTTAACGGACGAAAGAACGGAGGAGGTTCTCAAGTCGACGCGTATTTTTTTTTTATGTATGACCACGCATAACTTTTTTCAGAGTGGGCTGATTTTGATAAGTTCGGAAGTCGGTCACTTTCGATATGTATTTTAATTTGATGTCACTGCCTTCCAAACTTCGTTATTAAGGTTAAACAAAAAAGGTTTATTATTTTTTTGCTTTTCAGTTTTTTCGGCGGTATTTTTTTTTTTTTGTTAAAAGTGTTTTTAATTGACTAAAAAGGAACAAGTTTTCAATACGACTCGATTTAAATTAATTTTGCTTGGGTAGTTTTTGGGTTAGCTTCCTTAATGCGTATTTTATTAATAAATAAATAAATAATAACTTAGGTACGTGTGATGTTATAATAACTTCCAGTCACTGTTATTTACATAGAAAATAGTGGTACTTATACGAATTTGTGTGGCAATGTGGAATTAGGTACCACAACAAAATGTAAAAAATTAAAAACTATTTCCAAAACAAAACAATCGAACTTCAATTTCCAAAGTATTGTTTTTAGAAAAATGTTTGTTGTATACCCATTATAATCTTCTACAGGTTTAATCTTAGTCCCCAACGGAGAAGACATAGGCTACGCTCTCGGAGACGAGTTACCACTGAACAGAACAGACGTTCCTTCCGCATTAGGACCCAGAAGCTCAGCCCTGGACAAGGAACACAGTAACTATCATCCCTGGGGAGTACTCTTCACAGTCCTTGGCACCGTCTTCTTGGACTTCGATGCAGATGCCTGCCAGAGCCCGGCGCGTGCTTATCTGCTTGACGTGACAGTTCCAGGTCAGGTTTGTTTGAAGAGAAAGAAATATAGCCTTTATATGCTATATTTGCACTGGCCCAATTAGCCTGATAACCTGGTGATATTATTTGCAGGTAGAGTCTGACCGAATAATGTTCGGTGAAAATTATATTTTCGGCTATTTTTCTTTTTCGGCCATTATACAAACTCAGTGTAAGTGCAATTCCTTTAAATTAACTCTCAATGAGAATTTAATTGGAGTTCATTTAAATAAATTACACTTTCTAACTACGAGTAGTACTTAAATTTTTTGATTTTGGTGATCAATGCTCGAGGTATGAGAATTTTCCCTACAGTGGGATAAAAATAAGGTTGTAATATTATTATTTTATAATATTTTTTTACTAGCTTTTGCCAGCAGATTCGCCCGGGCGGAGGTCGGCAATTATCCCAGCAGGGGAACGTAATAGCGGCATAAAAAGTATTTTTTGTGTTAATCCACCTTATAAATTATATGTGTGCCAATTTTCATCCAAATTCGTTCGGCCGTTGTTTGTGATTGCATAAAAAACATCCAAACGTACAAGCATTCACTTTTATAATATTTGTAGGATTAAATTGTTTTGAGGACAATACCACAGGAAATCGTTATGTTACGTGTATGTTTTCATAGGAATTAGTTTTATTAATATATTTTTTATCAAAAAATGCAGCTATCACCGAATTCCGTTTCTACCGAAAATTCATTTTCCCTAGTTCGGTAGGAATCTATTTGCAGTGGTTTTGTCATCCTCTAAAGGTGAACAACACGTCGAACACTTGAGGACCCTATTCCCTCGAGTGGCTAAACATTAAACAAGGTATATTTACGTTCACAATTAACAGAGGATATATAACGTCTACTTGACTGGATATTACTAATAATAGAACAACCGTAGGCACTCGTCATGATAGATACGATAACTCGTGTTTTCCAGGTGGGTAATCCTATACACTTGAACTATTTACTAGATTTGTAATTAGTCAGAAACTTACGTCAAAGTGAATCAGAACAATTTCTGTGAATCAAATTAGTTACTGTTGTTTGTGTAAAATTATAAGACGTTGTGATTGTGACGTATATCCAGGTTAGATTATTAGGTAAAATCCTTCACCTAGTTTGGAGAAAAATGAATATATCTCTAATTTAATTTTTGTCCGCTACGTCACGACATGTGACTATGAAATGTTTGCCAGTTTTTCCGTTGGCGGAGAGTGATGAACTACAAAACAGGCTCTTTATCAGCTTACGTCTGGCCGTGATTGATTTATCTCTGTGCCGAGCGTTTATATTTGGGTTTTTTAAAGATACGAGTATATCCTGCCGACATGATTATTCTAACTTTTCTTAGTAATGATGATAAAGTTTCTTCGAGTATATTTTGTTGTAACTTTATAAATAGATATATGTTACTAGAAACTACGCATGTTCCCTTTGATATTTTTTACCCAAAGATAAACTTATTTTTTTTACAAGCTTATAATTAACTTGCTTATGTTTGTAACTATGTTTGTTCGGGTGAAATCTTGCAACTCAATTTTGAAGCAGATTTATTTAACCTATTGAGCTGAAATTTTGCACACTTATGTATACCGTGTGACAATGCACTATTATGATAACATGGACCTACCTGATGCTGGAGCTGGAAGGTGGCTATAGGAACTCCGCAACAAAACGACACAACCCCTTCGAGTTTGGACTCGTTTGATTCGTATTGACGAGTACTTTGATCCTATATGGTAAGGGTCTTATGCTGGAGCTGGAAGGTGGCCATGGATACATAACGCTTGAAGTGTTCAAACCACCACATAGACCACACCACATCGTAGAACCCACACAGGGTTCTATGAATTATTACGAGCTACATAACGTAGTAAATCCCGCATCATAAATACTAAAAAGATAAAAATAAAAGAAAAAATACAACTTTTTTTAAAACAATCTTTTATTTTAATTTAGGAACTAAAAAAATTAAAATAATTTATCTCAATTACTTATTTAAATAAAAGTGTGTTGCATATTGACGGCTAGAAATAGGTGTAAAATGCTAATAAATGTTGATTATTTTTCCTGCCATCAACATGCCACGCTTTTATTTAAATAATTGAGATTAAATTATTTTTAACTTTTTATTTCATTTTATTGACAAGTATTGATAAAAGCTCGTTTTTAAAAACTTTTTTTTATCTTTTAATTTTTGCTTATTATTTTTGTAGGATTTTTGTAGGGAGGGTATTGGACAGATCTTTGCTAATCTGTTTGACTGGCTCAGTGATTATTGATATAGGTATTTTAAGTATATTTCGTAGCTGACTGGACTATGGGTATCTGAAGTGTCTACTAGGATTAGATAGAAAGCATTATGTTAGAGGTTTTGTTTCGTAAAAAATTGTGAACACTTTCAAGCTTGACAAATTTCACTCATTATTAATTTGATGTCCTTAAATGTAACAGGGTACGTTCTAGTGTGAAGAAATAAACACTTACCAATGATAATACTAAAGCCATAAAAAGTAAATAAACACTGAAGGCGATCAAGTACATTTGATGACCCGGTTACGAAGAATTAACATTGTATATAAACATTTAACAGTAAAAGCACGTGCTTGTGTACTTAAAAGTAAATAACGGCAAACGTCCAACCTGAATAAAAATGATTTATGACGGATATATATCACAATAAGACTACCATGAACAAATATTGACCGAAAACTTTATTTTCTTAGTAATTCATAAAATATTGTTCACAGTTTTGTTAGCTTCGTAGTTTACTTGCGACAAATTTATGTTATTTATATACTTACTGGTATATAATGTCTATCTACGTATTATCTATGTGGAAGTCTGTTTGACTCTCGTATACATTTTCATCTCTGAACCAATATTTATTCGTTAAATATTTGCTGTGAGAAGTGACTGGAAAATCGTCGGATGTCACATACGTACATAGCGACATCGTGATGCGTATAGGTACTTACTTAGGGTAGAATGCGCCATTTTACTTTCCCATTTGAATGGCTTCCGTTTCGGTTACATTTATTTTCGATTGATTGATTTTCTAACAAAAAACTGCAACTTCTTTTAATTATTCTTGTAAACTTGAAAAGCCACTTAAATTAATCATGTGTACAAAGATAAAATTTTAACCAGTGACCAAACTGTAACCATGGATTCGTCATAATATCTAAAGTAGACACTTATCGTCATCGGTTATAAAAAAAATAGTATTAATCAGCAAAATCAGCAGATTTTTTTGATAACCGAAGAATAATTTATACGTTATAGGGTCTAAAATTATAGACTGAATTCATGATGATAGTGTGTGAACTGTATTTTTTTCTGTAGTTAAAGAAGATCAGGCAATCGTATCGTATTATACCTACGTAGAGTAGTGAAAGCCTCCGCGTATGATCACATTTTAAATCCTTTTCTCAGTGGTGGATACTCTTCTCCTTTCGATATACTCGTGTATCTGGGTATCCAGCTCAATTTCGGTGTTTTTATAGCTTGTAGTAAACTTAAATAAACTTTCTTTCCACAGAGGACCATGCTAAAGGTCTGAGTACGTTCACGGTGATGGCAGGACTTGGTGGCTTCATGGGATACGCCCTGGGCGGCATCAACTGGGACGACACTCGCCTGGGTAAAAATCATTTAGTTAGGTTTCTATAGATATACGAGTACTATCCACGGGATGCGAGATGCACAGAACCGGTCGATGTGGCAACGATTCCTGAGGCCTATGTCCCAAAGTGGACGACGTTTAGCTTAGAGAATGATGATGATGCCGACGCTATCTATAATTCAGCAGCTAAGGCTTGCTTTGCATGATAAACACTACAACATTTCGAGCTAATATAATTTCATAACTTTCATCTTGAGGTCCCTCTTCCTTGGCTGGGTTTTCAATACGCCAAGTTGTTAAACGTTGAATGATTCTAGTTCTGTTAACTATCGGCCTAGGCATCCAATTAGATGCCGTTGCCGTTTAATGAACGGCTTACTCATCCAATTAGCTGGCTAATTTAGCCAGATGTCAGCGACATATATTTCGCTTCGCTTATTTTACTGGGCTATAAATATTTTTAATAATATCTGGTTCTTGCGGGCCATAATATGATTTAGTTAGCTAAATCCGATTTAGTGACCGCGCAGTTTAATTTTTACTGGGACAGCTAACTAACCAAGTTATGTTAGATGCCGCGGTAGACTGATTATGGTTATAAAATATTTAGATTTTCATTAAACCTACGTAATGAAAGTCAGATTACTGTGATTAAAAGTTGCTGGAGGGGGAGCAAGATTTGCCACTGAACTCTAGGTACTTAGATACCGATTTAACTTTACTGCAGGAACTGCTGATGATCAAACAGCAGTGACTTTGAGTCAATCGGGTTATGATTGATTCAAAGTCGTTTATTATAATTAGTTTGAGTATTAATCACTTCTTAAAGGTCTAAAGTGACAAAGTTTGACCCTAAAACGTCGACTATTCACCACCCTCCCAAATGTTTTAACTTGGAAGAAGTGGTTCAACACACCTGTCATCAACACATCCATGTGCACTGTTCGTTTTAGTACATAGATTTTACCGACTTGGCTTTGGTTCCATTTCAAATACTTTTGTGACCAATAAGTATTTGAAATGGAACCAAATGCTGCTTGATCATCAAAATAATAATAATGGTCATTAAACCTAAATAATTTTCAGGCGAAATATTCGGCGGCCACGTTCGCGCAGTGTTCTCTCTCATCACCATAATCTTCATCGTTTGTGTCTCTGCTACCATCACCGCCTTCAAAGAGATCCCTCTCTTGGAGCTGACTGAACAGGAGGAGTTCCGGAGACAGGCGGAGACTCAGAGAATCCAGGAGAGCTTCGATGAAGACCCTGATGGACCGGAGAAGAATTTGAAGAAGGAAAATGTTACGTACGGAGCTTTGAATCAACCTGAGGTAAAGTAGATGCAAATGTTTGTAATCCAATTGGTGGGTAAGCGGTGGGGTGTGGAGTTTGTTTTCCTGTCATTCTGTTAAATATAGGGTATAAAAGTAACATTGTATAATAATAATTGCTGCGATTGATTGTATATAAATCACTGTTGTAGGTAGTGATATGCAACGCACGTAAAACATTGTGCTTATCGGTGCATTTCACGGTACAGGGGTCGTGGGGTTGTTTAAAGTCAAGTTATAAGTTTATAACATTTCACTTAACTTGTTTTGATAAATAAACCTTGGAATTTTGACGTTCATTATCTCCATAGCCAGAAGCACGAAGATTCCAAGGCGTGGTCCAGTATACGGGTGCAAAAAAAGTATCACAATGACGGGAAGAACAAGTGACTCGACACTTACGAGTGTGTAGAAGAATTCTGCAATTAATAAAAACCAACCCTTTGAGTTGTACGTTATGATTACTTGTTGAAACCAATGAATTGGTCAAACAAATTAACGTAATCCACTTGCAAAGCAAGAAGCCAACCTTTTCATAACAAATCGTCTGACTAAGACCCACTTTAATAACTTCTAATTAATTAACGGACGTAACATGTTCCCGAGGTTTGCCTTTCCTTTATTTTCGATTGCTCCAAGCAACGAGCGACCTCTTTTGTTTAATAAGCCATGTTTATTACCAAAGGTAAAGGTAACTTTACCTGCGTACAAATTAATTGTGAGGGTTTCAATATCATGGACAAAATACTTTCTATACGAGCTCGCTCATTCGAGAAAATTTACGTTAATGTTCATATTGAACCCGGTAAATTGGGGCATCATTTTATTTCAGAAAGTACGGATTATCTTAAGACTTATTAATAAAAGAAGACCTTTACGTTAGTAATTAGATGAAATTTAACGACTTTTCTGCAGACACAACTTGTTTGACGTCTTTAAAAGGTACAAGTGTATTAACTGCGCACGCAATTTATGATGTGGGGCAGTTTTTTCTATAGCTACGTACAATAGCCAATATATTTAACCGTAAAGTTAATTATTCAAAACATTAGTTATATTTACTTACTAGCTTTTGCCAGCGTCTTCGCCTGCGTGGAGATTGAAAATTATCCCGAACGACGAATTTACGAATTAATAGAACGTACTACAGGGATAAAAGTATTCTATGTTTTAATCCAGGTTTCACACTATCTGTGTGCCAAATTTTATCTAAATCCGTTAGGCCAGTTTTGCGTGATTGAGTAACAACAACAATGAATCCTTATTTCCCTTGGTCATGGCATCACACGTAAACGGCTGGACCAATTTTGCTAATTCTTTTTTTGTTGTGTTCCTTATAGTCAGGAGAGTTGCACGTAATTTATATTCAGAAATTTATATTTAGACAGGACAACGTTTGTCGGGTCAGCTAGTAATAAATACGTGTAATGCTTACTAATATTATAAATGTGAAAGTAACTCTGTCTGTCTGTTCCGCGTTCACGCCTAAACCGTTGAACCGATCGTCATGAAATTTGGCAGAGATATAGCCTGTGATATGGAGAAGGATCAATCGCCGCTGCCTTCCCAAAATCCACAGTTAAAAATAATACCCAATCTAGTTGTGCAACATTATAACTCGATTCTTTGTTTCTTCCAGAGTGGAGTGGCCATAAACGTAGTAGAAACTGGTCACGGTGGTGGAAATCTCTCTCTGAGCCATTACTTGAAGTCCATCGTGATGATGCCGAGTTCCCTGCGTGTAGTCTGCCTCACCAACCTATTTTGCTGGATGGCGCATGTCTGCTACTCCCTGTACTTCACTGACTTTGTCGGAGAAGCCGTCTTTGGAGGAGATCCTGCGGTTAGTATTATTTCTTTTAGGTATTATATTTTACGGGATCGCTTTTAATAGCTCCCTCCTCTGGTGAGCGATGTTGCAGACGATAAGGAATGGTGCATTGCCTAGAAGTAACCTATTCACTTGAGACTTGGTTCTTCGAGTCCTCAAGATAGCTCTTTGTGTGTGCTCGGTACACTCAGAATCTGGCAACTATAGTTGCAATGTTTCACGTGCAGAGTCAACATTTTTGTACCACATTGGCGTATGGGTTACATTCGCATGGTTTACGCTATGTCACCAACCCGTTCTATTGGCTGGCGAATATCTGCTTCTTGTTAATTCGGAGGGTATCTTGCAGTCAGTAACTAGAAATAATTAGTAGATGTGTTTACATTATGATATACGAGTACATTATATTACCTTCGAGTGTGAGTATTACCACCCTTTTCTGTTGAATGGCTCACGATATGTTCATAGATTTTGACATTATTGTTATCTGTATCGTCACTTCCACGTAGTGTTTCTACGACATCTTTGGGGTAACTGTGTCCGATGAATTGTTGCCGTATTAACATATAGTAACTGAAGCAAGAGTCCGCTGGCTGCGGGAAGAACAGAACCGGTTGAAGTGGAGAAGCTTGGGAGAGGCCTATGTCCAGCAGTAGACGTCTTTTGACTGAAATGATGATGATTAATGTTTTTTTTAAATAATAGGTCTTTACCTATGAAATTGCCGTTTTGTATGAAAAAATTTAAACGAATTTTTTTCATGAATTTTTTATTTGTATTAATCGAAGTAATCACCCATGCAATCAATGCATCTTTGCCATCGCAGTGGCAGTTTATTGATGCCCTTCTTAAAGAAATCAGCTGGACGGGAGGCAACAAATTCTTCAAAGGCATTTTGTACTGCCTCTCGGGTATTAAATTTTTTTCCCGCCAAGAAGTTATCCAAATTCTGGAAAAAGTAGTAGTCTGTAGGCGCAAGGTCTGGTGAGTAGGGCGGATGACGGAGAGCTTCCAACCCCAGTTCTTGCAACTTGGAGACCGTCTGCTGTGCAGTATGAGGTCGCGCGTTGTCGTGCAGGAGCAGCGGAGACGAGCGATTGACCAATGCTGGTTGGAGATGCGCCAGCTTCTCCATCATTGTGTTCAGTTCTTCACAGTACACATCTGCAGTAATGCTCACCCCGTTTGGTAAGAAGCTGTGATGAATCACACCGGCGCTAGACCACCAAACAGTGACCATCACTTTTCTAGGGGTAAGTTTTCGTTTAGGGCATTGTTTAGGTGCTGAACCAGGATCCAACCAACTTGCTGAGCGCTTACGGTTATCAAACAGAATCCATTTTTCATCGCAGGTAACAATGCGGTTCAAAATTCCTTCATTTGTGTGTCTGTTGAGCAGTGCAAGGCACGTCTCGACGCGTACTTCGCGCTGGCGATCATTGAGTTCGTGGGGCACCCATTTGTCAAGCTTTTTTACCTTGCCAATTTGACGCAAATGGACCAATATTGTTTTGACGCTAACGTCGAAAGCTGCTGCTAATTCAGCCGTAGATTGTGTATCATCAGCTTCCACAATCGCCTTTAATTCGTCATTGTCGACCAAAGTCTTCGGACGACCGCGAGGTTCATTTTTCAGGTCGAAATTTCCAGAACGGAAGCGAGCAAACCAATAACAGGTGGTGCGTTGGTTTGTAGTGTTAGCTCCGTAAACGTCGTTGATGTTGCGTGCCGCTTGTGCCGCGTTGCTGCCACGACGGTAATCATATTCCATAATTACTCGAATTTTTAACGTATCCATGATGACGAAAAAGATTGAAATGCGATGAAAATGTAACACTAATCAATAAAGAAATGACTACTTTTAGAAAAAAAAATCCATGTTTTTAAAATAAAATTAATTTGAAATTAGAATTCTTAGCCAAACAAAAATTATTTTGATTTGAAATGGCCAGTACTGCAGAACGGCAATTTCATAGGTAAAGACCTAATATATCAGAATTTATCACCGAATTTTTGCTTTGTGAAATGGAAAATAAAGCGCCTGCACAAACGTTTGCTGCAAATAGTGTTTTTGTTGCTGGAGAGTACCTATGCGCAGGAGCTCCATGAACTGGGTGCTTACTCTGGAATATAATTCCGATAGATCGACATTGGTCAAACGTCACTTGGTTGAGTTAAACGTCAGGGATTGGCTAGACTCAGTCCCCCTTATTACAAAACAAGGTTTTTCTTTAGGTATGGTTTAAACCACCGAGCCTGTTTTTGAAATAAGAACTTAGAACTAAAATAGAATTACAGCTCCTTTTCCAAAACTGAAAATTTAGCACTGGACTAACTTGTCAGTTTTGTAAAAGGAGCTGTATTTCGATGTCAGTTAGGTTCTTATTTAAAAATAGGCTCGAAGGTTTAAACCATACCTAAAGAAAAACCTTGTTCTGTAATAAGGGGGAAAAAAACGAGTCCAGCCAATTCCTGACGTTTGACTGACAATTCCAATGTCGATCTATCGGAATTATATTCGAGAGTAAGCACCCTGATCCCACCGTCGCTCTTTAACTACCAGTCGTAATTAGTACTTCTCCACATTCATTATGCGCACAGCCAAAGAGTGGAACTCTCTGCCAGCGTCTGTGTTCCCTTCCACATTTAACCCGTCTACCTTCATAGTACGAGTGAACAGGCATCTTCTGGACACGCTCGTTCCATTAGGCCTCATCAATAGATTGAGGTCAAAAGTAGGCCCCATTCGGCAATAAAAAAATTGTACCTAACTGTCTAGTGGAGCGGCATAAGTCCTATACAGCGGCATTGAACGCACTTAGATGATTGATAACTGTTGCTTCAAAAAGTTATTGGTATGACACGTACCGTGTACGTTGTACCGTGTGATACCGGACGCAAAGGATAGCACCATCCCATCTCTTTCCGTGGGTGTCGTAGAAGACGACTAAGGGACTTACTTACTAAAGAATGGGCAGCAGCGTTCTCTATGCATTTTACCACCATATTGGGATCGCCAACCCGCCTGCCAAGCGTGGCGATTATGGCAAAACCCCTCAAATTGGGGGTGGCCTAAGTCCAGCAGTGGACGTGTTTCGGCTGAAATGATGATGATGACATGCCAGAAGTATTATCAGATTCAATTTGATGTCAATTTTGAAGGCAAAGAAATGATTCCAAATCATTTTAATGCTGTTACACACTTGTGTATTTATCTTAGCAACGAAATCATGATTATTTATCTTCACAATTGCTGTAACTTTAATTTCAGGCGCCGGTGGGTAGTGTTAGTCGGACGGACTACGAGGAAGGCGTTCGTTTCGGTTGCTGGGGCATGGCGATGTACTCGCTTTCCTGTGCATGTTATTCCACCATAATTGAACGACTCATCAAACGAATCGGGTCAGTATGGTATTGTTTTATAGTAGGCTAACAATTTTAATAAATTCATTAATTGAATGAGTTTCATACTAGTTATCTGCAGTTTTAAACAACATTTTGGTATATTAATTAATAATATTGGGGAGAGTTGGCATATACCGAGCCCCTAACAGACAATTACTATATCTAAGTTCAGGAAAGTATTCGATAAGAGTTATTATTATTACCTTATATCGACGGGATATTTATTTGGTTACATTACTGGGGTACAAACTTGTAAAAATATTAATAGAAATGTAATATATTTAGTGGCCAAATTGTAAGAAATGAGAAAACGAGAAATTAGCGAACAGGTTTGATAATTCAGTGCTCTCGGGTTGATAAAACCGTGCTCGCACTTTTGCAGCGAAATGAGAGAGTTTAAGCAGAAAATGTCACGAAAATAATGAGATTTCATTTAATCTTACGTAAACATAACACAATATTATTAGGAAATAAGCAATAAAAACTCAAATTTTGAAAATTTCACTCCAAAAATATCTAATTTTCATGCATTAGATGCACCAGTTAAGCTTATAACTTTTATAATTATAACATTTCGATAACTTACATATTAAGATACTAGCTTTTGCCAGCGGCTCCGCCCGCATGAATGACGGTTATCGCGTAAAAAGTAGCCTATGTCCTTCTCCATATTCCAGACTATATCTCTGCCAAATTTCATGACGATCGGTTCAGCGGTTTAGGCGTGAAAGCGTGACAGACAGCCAGACAGAGTTACTTTCGCATTTATAATATTATATAGTAGGGATTGAAGATGAAAACAAAATAAACTATGTATTTATTTTGGTTTGATAGTACCGCGGTCCAAAGCGCGAAATTGTCCAACTTTGTCATTTTATTTTATCACCTAAAAATGGATCTACACGTTACTAGATAGCTGTTGTGCTGTTGTGCTCATCGAGATTGCAATATTTTTGCTTGCAAATGATGTAAATAACATTTTTATATTGTAACACAAATAAGACTTACCACTTGTAAAAATAATAGTCTAAATATGATTTTGTTTCGATCGCGTATTACTTCCGTGACGTTAGTTGGAATGAACTGCTAATTGTAGCGATAGGGGAAGGGTGCTTTCGCAAACTCGTGTGTTTGTCATTTAAGCTTATGTTGTGTTTAGTTTTTGCAATATTGTAAAGCGCGGAATTATCAACCGCGCGGTAATTGCCAACTCTCCCCTACCAAAATGGTGGCAGCGTCCGTTTGCCATGCGTCTTAAGAGCAAAACTCTTAAATCTCCTCAGGCAGATATAAAACATGGCAGTCTCCCACTAATGTTTTATAGCTTTTACCAGCGGCTTTGTCCACGTTTAGTTAGTAAAATTATCCCACGGCAACGTATTACCGGGGTAAAAAGTACCTATCGTATGTGTTAATCTTGGTTATGAACTGTGTGCCACATTTCATCCAAATCCCTTCCACCGTTTTTGCGTAATTGAGTAACAAACGTCAAAACATCCATCCATCTTCACAAACTTTCACATTTATTAGTAGGATAGAATAGTAGGATTTACAAAAAACAATATCAGCAATTTCTTACACTTTTTTTATCAACGTATTGGTATATAATTAACATGCTGATTTGATTAACAAAATGATTTAATGTCAACAGCACTTATTCATTTCAAAACCGACAGTACCTACTACAGAAATATATTAAAATTAACGAATAAATAGGTAATCATGATAAATAAGTTGCAAGAAAACCAGACATTCTCATTTGATAAGTTTGTAGATTATTAAAGAGATATGATAAAGCAAAGACTGTCTTTGAGCTCTAATCAAAGTTTCAAGCACAATTTAGTAAAGTATTTTAATGAAATTTATAGCTTTAAATATGCGAAACACGAGTTTAAACTAAGGTTTACAAACAAACTGTTTACAATCTTGTTGGACGTCTATTCTCACAATAAGAAACTGTAAAATTAATCTAAGCTTACACCTGACCCTTTTCAATCTTGATTTAAAACTTAAACTTTTGATATGATTATTTACTCTAATCTAGGTTTAAAATCAAGATTAATGACTCATAAAGTCATCAACATTTTAGAAAGCGGACCGTTTGAAAATCTTTCGAAATTAATCTTCTAAATACGCCGAGTATTTAGCACCTTTAGTGCTGAGGAACGTGATGAATCATGTAGATGTCATGTCCCGGTTTGCTGCCAAATAAGTCAGTCTTGGATAACACACTACCTATCTAAATAAGAATATGAATCGTTTTTCCTTAAAAATCCACAATTTTTTTGAAAATATGAAGCAATGGATATCCTTATATCCATTGCTTCATATTTTCCAAAAATTTGTCCGCTCCACAACATAAAAAACGCAATGAATGTTGTTGATTTGTCAAAATGAAACCCATTTTACCCATTCCTACTCTTAGTGAGATACACAGTTGCACCTTTGGGCCATCTTGAGGCTTCCTGACATTAATTATCCACAAAGTTTAATATTTTGCCTTGCATGTGCACGTTGTGCACACGTTCGGAACATCACTATTCTTTTACAAAAATTATATAAGAGCTGTCGTATCAGGCGATCGTTCATTACAATCATGTCGTTATCTAAGCGTTTACCCTTCAACTTGACAGCTGACTGTTGTAGGTACTTCTAGTAAACACTATCTCGTAGTAATGAGATCATTGGATCCTTGACTTTGCGACGTTCTTCCTGGCTGACACTTTGCCGGCTTCGAGGTGATTTAAAAATCAATAACGTTACAGGCTTAGCTCGTCTAGAATCTGTGGGGGGAGGTTTACACTAGTCTTTGCTGGATGTAGAGCTTTGGTACGGATTAACATATAGGAAAATGCTAATTGCATCAGAGTGAAGGAGAAACGGTTCGGTATAAAGGTCTTCCATACCGTATGACGCAGCTGATTTATAGATACCGATCTTCTTCCGAATGATCAACAAATTTGTCGAAAGCAAAAGAAACAAATAAGTAAATGATTTTCGCAAAAACTGTATCGTCAGTTAAAAACTTTTAAATGTGGTCTCAAAAAGCTATAGTTAGTAGTTCAGTTACTCAAATTAGAAAAAAGCAATCGGTGCAACCATCTGAAACTTGATAAAATTGAATTTATCGACAAATGGTGCGAGGAAATCGGGGGCACTCTAGTTTGGATCATACGAGTAATATGTCGGATTTATTTAGCGAGAAAATTTTCCATGAAGAGTCTATTCTCTTCGTCAAGGATAGATGTCCCAAAAGTATACTTATTTATCACTTATCGAGCTATCTATCCTCGCCAACTTTTTGTGGCTAGACAAAATCAAACAGATCTTGTAAATTGACTTCCAACAATTACGGTATTATTTGATTTTATGGAGTCAAGAAACGCATGTGAAGAAAAGAGTGATGAATGAATGAAAATAGGAAGGCTCAAGAAAAGATGGATGGATCGTGGTCGTATCGGTCGTAAGGAATGATATGAAAGAGGCCAGTGAATAAAACAAAAAAGGTAATTTATTCAAATCAAGCCGAGAATCAGCACTTATCGAACGACTAAATTACGTGCAACAGTCCCCGAAACGCCCGCACTTCAGCACTTCCTAGTGCTTTAGCTGGGAATGACAGCGCGACGGCTGACAGGGGAATGGAAGAAAAAAACTTGTTGCCCCGAAACCAAGTAATATGGGACAAGGACAGGAAGATGATGAAAATTATATTTTCCCTTGTCTTTTCCCAATGACATATATTAAGGCCTACTTCCCGTCTAATGCCAGTTGAGCTGAATACCAGTATTTTTCCTGGAGCGACTGCATTTCTGACCTGATTCCGCATCAGTGGCGAGATGTCAATTTTTCTAAGAGAGAAGGCGAACCGAAGTCGGCTTTAACTTACTGACTTATCAATAAATAATACTTAGTACCATTCTAAAATTAATATAGGAATGTAAAGAATTAAAAACAATATAATTAAATAGCTAAAAACCGAATAAAATGTGCAATATTCCTCCATCTCGTTCTCGCTGACGAATTTTTCTGTATCTGTCTCTGTCATAACTCGTTGTACAGCGGCTTGCTCTAGTCCTTATCAAGCTGTGCCACGTGACCTAAAGTGACATCATCACGGGATTGCTGTTGTACCTGATTATGATGTTTTGGCACCGGGTTAGTGTAGTTTTTTCTTTCTTGTAGTAACCGTTTTTGTTGTTTGAATGTTATGCTGAATTAAATAACCAAAGTGTAAGTATACTTTTTTGACAATAGTAGCCACTATTGACGTGCCATTTTTTAATAGCGATAGAGTTGCCGATGCGAATCTCCGAAGGGAAGCCAGTTGGAATCGTGTTATATGGTTCTTTCGCCACTGCTCCGCAATCCAGATTTTTTATATATGATGGTCTATGTATGACCCAATGATGAGCTCATAGGTCATATATAGACCATCAGTATCACTAGCCTATAGTACCTACACACACTATAGACACAAGCCGTTCCAATCAAACGTAATTTCGCCGTGTCAGCACACCACAGTTTTATCCGATGACATAGTTTTTCCAAGTATCCAACCCGCTTATAACTGAATAAAAAACTAATCTGCTTGTTATTCTTGTTAACGAATCTGCATGTGTATCATTAATCTCACTCAGCGCCAACCATCTGTCTATTATAAACAAGCTCGACCATAAACCGCTAATCAGCGGTTTGTAACAAATTAATGCTCATAAAGTCCTTAGCGTTAATACCACGTCTGGAATTGTAGCTTTCGTGGTAGTGAATTGACATATAATTGAATGCAGTTTGGGAGTTTATGATGGGTTTTAAGATAGGACAAAATTCTCTTAAAAAAGCCGTGACTTATAGACAGCCATTAGAACGAAAATGTATTTATTTGAAAAGAGTAGGTAGTCGGAACACCAGCCACTGTTTCCGTTAGCATATTCTGATTGCGATTTCCCTGGTTTCTTTGGTCTCCTGGCAAATTTACCACCGCGTAGAAGTGATCTAAATTGCTAGAATACGTAGGGCGTTTCGCAGCACTTTTCTTCCATATCCCTTTGCGAGAGAAAAGTCTACGACAAAATTAAAATGATGACTTTGTGGCAGTATCTTCACTTGAAACGTCAACATTGGTTTTAGGATTTAGATTGACCAATTATCACATAACAATCTGCTGGGAAGTAGGTTGCCTTTCAGGACGACTACTCTGTGAAAGAGAGGCGTGATGCGGTCTCGTGGATGACACATATCATGTCTTCGCATCTTTAGTTTAGGACATGTTGTTTTCCTCCCGGTGTTTTCCTTCAACGCTTTTAGAGCAGTGGTGATGAAATTTTAAATATACGAGGTTAAGTGCCTGTCTGGGTTCGAATTCACAACCTACAACTCGATGAAACTACAATATCTTTATATTAATATGGTATTCTTTTGTATATTTCAGAGCTAAGCGTGTCTACGTCGGGGGTCTGTGCACGTACAGTTGCGGAATGGTGGCTCTGTGTGCCATCCGTGCTAAGGCCGCCGTGCTCCTCTGCAGCTGGACAGCCGGCGTCATGTACTCCACGCTGTTCACCATGCCATACTTGCTGGTCGCACACTATCACGCTACTGGCATGGTGAGTGATAGTAGCAGAGCTATTGATGATGCAAGTTTGTCCGGGGAGTTCTATCATCATGCCTATCTTTGCTGCTATGCATCATTGCTTTTTTCTGCTTTCAAGGGCTATTTCTATTTTCTTGAGTAAACATCTACGATGCCTCAGGTATTATAAATATCTGTAGGTAAGCCAGTGATATGGGCTAAGTTATAACAGCTAAATGGGTCGAGCAATCTGGTTAATCTGTGCATGTCGCGTTTGGACCAAGACCCGTCCGTGCCTCGGAAAGGTCCCGGCTGTCATACGTGGATCTTTGACTTCGTTACGGGTCGTTAGAAGCCAGATAGTCGGACTGTCTTACGAAGGGGCATCATATTACCCAGTTACTGGGTTGTGGAGGTCAGATAGGCAGTCACTCCATGTAAAATACTGGTATTTAGCTGCATACGATTAGACTGGAAGCCGACCCCATAAATGGCTAGGCAGATGATGATGTAGGATAGGCAGTGGTGCCTACATTTCATCAGGGAAGTCGTCCTCATCATTAGCACAGCGTAGATAATTTATATACCTATATTAATTGTTATTTAATACTTGCTTACGAGTAATAGCAATAGACCAACCTCGGCACGCGATGACACGATACCACTTTAGATATTGACATCACTGTAGCGTATTATTGCATCATAGGTACTTGACGCATTATTTCATCGACGAAATTCGTCCTACAAAATGTTTTAACATGTCACAACTAAACCACCACCATGGTCAATTCAAACAGAGGCAGTAAGTTGCAGGCTTATAAAATTACTAGCTTCTGCGGTTCTGCTCGCGACTTTTCCTCGTAAAATTTCTTGTTCCTGACCCACCCCGTCGCATCGTATCGTTGTTTTTGCTTACTGGGGGCGGGAGTGGGCCGTAATCCACTACGCGGGCCTAATGCGGGTTGGTAGATGTCACATGTCTACGAAGTTTTTGTTCTAGGACATGCCGGTTTCCTCACGATGTTTTCCTTCACCGTTTGAGAGCAGTGGTGATGAAATTATTTACACAAAGTAATGCGCCTGGCTGGGTTCGAACGCACGACCTACAACTCGTAAGTCGTGGCCGTTACAACTGGGCCACCACTGCTCCCAAGGACCCTAGCGTGATGTTAATAGCTTATAACCTTTCTCTAGAATTTCGCTATAAAATATTTTGGCAACTGGTAAACGAAATTCTTCAGCTTTATTATTAGAATTAGGTACCTTTCAAGTAGGTACCCTTTTTTTTTTTTTGGTTGGGAAATCATCAAATAACTTCTCCCGCTCTGGGTGGAGCAGGAGGGCGTGTCAGACTTTTACTGACTAAAACCCACCCGTGTTCCTTCATTAGCCCGTATGCCAGGGGCTGTGGTATCTCTTTCAAACGAACCCGCACCCCTGACAGGCATCGGCCCTTGCAGGCCCATCATTTTTGTGCTGACATATTTTTGAGGCGCGCGTGGAACACAACGCGCCGTCGACTTGGGCTTGGTCCTTACCGGACAGCGAGCTAAAGTAGGTACCCTGTGATTGTTATTTCAATGAACTACCGATAATTTCTGATAAAAACTTTTTTCAAAAAAATAACAACCGACTTCCAAAAATCACTACAAAGTCCAAAATAACTTTAATTTCGGAAGGCGGTGACAAAGAATTGAAATACCTACACCTCCAAAGTCACCGCCTTCCGAAATTAAAGTTATATTGGACTTTGTAGTGATTTTTGGAAGTCGGTTGTTATTTTTTTGAAAAAAGTTTTTATTTTTCACTTTTTAGTTACCCCACACCAATTCGAAATTTCATCATCTTTGGGGTCAAAACAATGCATATTTATGCGATAGCAGCATTCGCGGTTGATTTGCTGTAAAGTTTTGAAGAGTTCCGTTGTCTGTCTCCGAAACGCATCATCAGATCTATATGAAATTAATATGGAATTTCGGAATAAACCCCTTTCGAACAAAAAAATAATTTTGCAAATCCGTCTATATACGACGGAGTTATGCCCGAACATACATAAAAAAAAAAAAAAAAAAAAATATAAACATGTCGAATTGATAACCTCCTTCTTTTTGAAGTCGGTTAAAAACAACTTATTTCGTGCAAATAAATACGGCGAAATTACGTCAAAAAGAGTGTTGAAAATATTGTGGTCTTTCAATAAATCGCTACAAAATGTCAACTCATTATATCCCCAATGTATTTAGCTTCAACCAACCGATTATCATTTCAACGTATTAATCCTTTGATGTGCGGTTTTCATGGAACTTCAAACGGAACGTGCCCTGTAATTGATTAAACGACTGTTAATTGCAGCTAAGAATGATCATATGCATCAGAAATTCAATTTTAAACGACTCTGAAACTGTGTCCATTCGTTTATAACACACTTGAAAAATATAATATGTTGTTACTAGAAAGTGATTGTTTTCAACCTCTTTTTTATTTATATTCTTTTTATTGGCAATTTCTTTTCTATATTTGTTTTCGTGTTTCATGACTACTTGGTTTTCTTGGAAATTTTCGTCCTCAACGCTCAAAATTTTATTATTTTCCAGATTACTATTCCTGCAAATATTTTTAGTAATTCCTGCAAATATTTTTAGTAATTCCTGCAAATATTTTTAGTAATTCCTGCAAATATTTTTAGTAATTCCTGCAAATATTTTTAGTAATTCCTGCAAATATTTTTAGTAATTCTGACAAATATTTTTCTTATACTTCATTCCTTAGCTTTTGTGTACTATTAATTTCTCGTTTTCTTCCTTTGATACAACGTGGCTCGAAGTTATAAGCAAGTATCAATGTTCAAACCAAACCAATATATTTGTATCATTTCCTGTTTTTCCCAACAGTGGGACAGCGGTGGCGGTGGGTGTGGAGAGGCGCGCGGCATCGGCACAGACGTTGCCGTCGTCAGCAGCTGCGTGTTCGTGGCGCAGCTGCTCGTGTCTTTCATCATGGGGTTCGCAGTCAAAGCCATGGGCTCCACAGCTGCCGTAGTCGGAGTCGCTGCTACGTTAGCCGCTGCAGCTGCAGTCACTGCGACTAAGATTACATACCTAGATCTGTAAATGAATATTGGATTGTATCATTGTAAATTGCTGACATTTTTCGTTTATTAATGTGTTTTTTTGGCACAATTACTGGTAACAGTTTTGTAGAGATATGTATTGGTGTGGACTGTGTCGGTGGTTGCCGTAATACTTTGAGCTTTAAACTTTTCTCAGCAGTTGCTTCTACTGGCATTACAGTTGTACTAGTTGTAGCTATGCTGGTATTTAACGGCCGGTTTCCATCAAATCGACGCGACGACGAAGAGATAGAGATCTCCGGTTTATATAGTAGTTCAAATTGTATTTTGAAGCTAAATTGAATTATGTGAAAATAACACAAACTTACTGGTTATTAAAATGTAAGAAAGAAAGAGTATTTAATGGGACTTTGATATTCTCTCGTCTCCTCCTCGCTTTGTTGGACACCAGACTAATATTGTACCAGACTAATATTAGCTTAGGTATTCGTGCTTTGATCGCGTCTATTAAAGGGTAAGTAGGGAAGGCTATACCACAGCAGATGCTACTACGGTACTTACCAGGTGTATCTAGATCCGTAGGCTAAGTTAACTTGATATGTGTATCCTTTATTTTAAGATTCCGTAACCGAAATTTAAATACAGAAATGTAGAGATTATAAAATCAAAGTATTAGGTACTGTTTCAAAGTTTTCTACTACGCATTAAAGTTGTGTGTGTTGAATATCTACGTGTTAAAATATTTTATATTTTAGAGTGAACGTGTTACGAATATGTAGACATTTTTGGTCTAATGGCATTATAAGAACAATGTTGCAAGCGACTGCTTTAAAGCTTCCGTAGACAGGCGCGACGTGACAGCGTGACGCGACTTTCGCAGAACAATGTCCATAGAAATTGTCCCACTAGAATCACTTACCGACTCTCTGCGGAAGCCTTTAAAATGAAATGTACATTTATTACGATGCTTTTAGATTTTATAAATATTACCTTGGAAAATTGGAATGACTTTATTGAATCTCAAGATTTAAAGATGACTTATTCAGAATAGAAGTAGTATTTTGAATAACTTATTTTTAAACCCGAATTTCTGTGGAATTCAGGCTTAAACCGAGATTAGTAACGCTAAGGACAGGACTCAAGAATGTCATATCTAAAACATATGCTATAAAAAGTAAATACTTAGGTACTCTGGGATGGATTAAGTATATTATTTATTTTAAGACGTATTATCTAAAAGCTTAAAATATTTTTTAAGAGTTTGTCAAATATTGGATATTTTATGGAATGAAGTGTAACTTAGAACATTATTGTAAGAAATTGCTCATAAATCTAGTCAATAAGGTATGTAGTAACATTAAGAAATATGTATAAAAGAGCAGTGGTGGCCAAGTGGTAACGGCCGCGACTTACGAATTGTAGGTCGTAGGTTCGAACCCAGACAGGCACTTTACTTTGTGTAAATTATTTCATTACCACTGCTCTCAAAACGGTGAAGGAAAACATCGTGAGGAAACCGGCATGTCCTAGAACAAAAAATTCGAAGACATGTGACATCTACCAACCCGCACTGGGCCCGCGTGGTGGATTACGGCCCAATCCCTCTCACAGAGAGGAGGCCTGTGTCCCAGCAGTGGGAACATTATAGGCTGATGATGATGATGTATAAATTAGTTTGTTATATTTTTAGTTGTACGATTTGGTAAACAATAATGGCTCTGAGAAAATGTTTGTGCAAATGGTTAATTTTAAGCAGTTTTTGATTTAATCTTTACTCTTTCTTCCTTATTAAGTTCTTAATTGATCCCTGCCTTTGTTTTTCCTAACTCTAGAATTTCCTCTTCTTCCATCTTTCCTTCTAACTTTCTCATAATTTTACCAACTCCAGATATCTTTATCCAATTATTAATTTTGAACTCAAAATTTATTCGCATACTAGGCATAAGAGTTTGGTCAAATCGTCCTTAAATACCTTGCCTTCCCCCCTTTTCTTTCTCTACCCTTTCATTTCTTTCCTTTTATCCTTAGCTGTGGATCATAAGAGATAAATAATCGTACTTCTCGTACATACCGTGTTCGTTTACCACTTAAGACATGTAAGCAAAAATACTCTGTAGGTAAGGTTATGTTAATTTTAATGTTAAGACTATAACCACAGCTCTCGATGTTTGTGATAAATTGATTGTTGTATAAATCAAAGTATATTGACTGTTAAAAATCAAATAAATTATTCAACTAATAACTGATCCGTTTTATTTTATTTAACGTCCTCAATAATTGCTGCTAATGGATTTAAAATGGATAAACAATCTGAATATAATGAATGGGGTAATTTGAATAGTTTTCCATTATTTATTGCTTTTTGTTTTCAATGGAGAGTGAAATACAATAGAGCTTAACAGTTTTATTCATGTATATGTAAATTCGGATTGAATTTGGTCCTCAACAAAAGATTATCTCAAATACTTGTATAGCAAATTAGTTGGGATAATTGAAGGTTGCATACAATAACTTTACAAACAACGATTTTGATGAACTCTTCTTTCATATGAATATAAATCATCAGGATATTTTCGTCTTTTCTTGTTGTAAAATATATTTTCGCAGGTTTTACTTTCCATATATTTTTCTATTGAGTATCATTGGGTTCCATTCCTTCCCGTGGGTGTCGTGGAAGTCGACTAATGGACTTACTAGAGAATGGGCAGCAGCGTTCTCTCTGCATTTTACCACCATACTGCACTCGCCAACTCGCCTGCCGAGCGTGGCGATTTTGGCAAAACCCTCCTTGTAGGGGAGGCCTATGTCCAGCAGTGGACGTCTTGCAGCTGAGATGATGATGATGATGATGATGATGATCGTTGAGTTGCCCGTGAGTGATAGCAGAAAATATTTCCTTGAAAATGTCGTAATCTCTTTCGAGGATTAGACAGTAATCATAGATCTATGGATAGTAATGTTTTTATCGAGCATATTTAATTAGCGAATTATACTCCCACAGCTGGGACACAGGCCTCCTCTCATCGATGAGAGTGAGATGAAATCCCACCACGTGGTCCCAGTGCGGGTTGGTAGATGTCACATATCTTCGAATTTTTAGTTCTAGGATATGTGGTTTCTTCACCATGTTTTCCTTCACCGTTTTGATAACAGTACCCATTTGTTACTTATTAATAACCTCATATACCCAATGATGTATACCTTACGTCATTGTATCTACCTAATAATTAATAACGGTATCGCTTTAAAACTATTTCAAGTTTCCAAGTAATAGAAGCAAAGCTCAATATTCTCTATTAATACTAAACCTTCAGCAAAATCATTCAAACTTTATTAAGGACCATCCGAGAAAACTCCTCCAAATGTAATCGAAACTCAATCATACAATGGAAACGTACCGATAATTAATTTCCCATTCAATCAGGGCAGTACTTACCCATTGGACGGGCAAGACACTCAAACATTGTCAAAGGAAGGTTCTACCAACAATGGGTCTCGTCAAAAATCTTTTGAGAAAATTGACTCGCACAAAGGCTTTGGACCAATCAAGCGGGGAATTGGAGACAGTCTTCTTTGAGTCTATCTATAGGATTTCGTATGTGGCAGGTAAATTATTTATTGGAGATTTGCGGTAGAAAGTGATTTTAGATGACCTTTAGTTGTGTAGAGATGAAATTGGCTTTTAGATAAATTTAGTTTTTTAAAGGGTTGAAATACAGGTACAGTACTTGTACGTGTCTGTGTAGATTTTGCATGACAATGAATTGCTAATCTCAAAATGAACAAAGTTTTGTAGTATTTCACGGTAAGTACTGCGGAAGAAACATTTATAAAGGCGTAAATGTTCCTTTTGTTGGGTTGTTAAAATAAAGGTTAATTGTAACCACTAAATTATAATAACGAGCGCAAAGCAACTCATAAATTACGCATACCAGTTGTAATAACAAAGGCATTTGTTCACATTAATCAACAATTTCACACTTCAGGCCATCCAATTCATCTTAATGTTCATCCAACTAACTAGTCTAGCACCCAGGAGCAAGTTGCACTTAGTTTAAAGTTGTCACAGACTTGGAACGTTCTCTACTATTTACTGAAGTCAATTTAAATGATCATTTACACGAGGAGAGTTTCTCACCTGTAGAAAGGCGAGACTGTATGGGCAAGTCCTTTACACAAGACTCGCCAGACAATTATTTTAGCTCTCATGTGTCATACTCAAGTGAGATAGAATAACACTTGCATTCGATTGTCTAACTGGACGTTCACACGGACGTATTAATATCGTGGCGGCATTTTTTCGGACACTGGATCATCAAAGAACTGTTAGCGCCGAGATTTGAAAATCGATCAGTTTTTCGGCGCGCTGTGATATAGGTACCTACTCTGTTGGATTCTTGTTGATTGTTGATGTCTTTTCGTCCGACTAAGGCCAAATCACTCAAACAATGATTTGAACTCGAAATACTGATAACGCCTCCATTTTTCAAAGGCGAGTCAACTTGCCTTTTGGATATGCTCAGTTACGTAAAGTTAAAACGAATATCTAAAGTTTTCTTCCGCTTTCAGAAAGTGTCTGCTCGAGGCGATCCGAGTAACTCTCTGCGTGTAAACGAGCCTTGAAACTCAAAACTTTCCTCGCTTCCCCAGGTATGTCCACTACGGACCACGACATATGCTACCTGATGTATAGCAACGCAGTGAAGTTGATGATAGTACTTCTGGTGTGCGGCGAAGTGTGGTATGGATTCACGGAAACTTCGAGCTTGGACGAAGTGGCGGCCAGTATCAACGCAACGGTCATACAGTTTATAACCATTTATAGATACAAGAATATGGTAAATTTACCGCCTTTTGCTTTTTGGAGTAACTTAGTGGTGGCCCAGTAGCTAGTCGAAGGTTCAAACCCAGACAGGCGCTTTACTTTGAGTAAAATATTTCACCAGTACTGCTCTCAGAACGGTGAAGAACAACATCGTGAGGAAAACTGCATGTCCTAGAACCAAAAATTCGAAAACATGTTACATCTACCAACCCGCACTGGGCCCGCATGGTGGATTATGACCCACTCCCTCTCACCGAGAGCAGGCCTGTGTTCCAACAGTAGGGACATGATAGGCTGATTTAGATACGAAGAATGTGGTAAATGGAAAGCCTTTGTTTCTTTGAAGGTTATCTTAGATCGTGCAAGTTATTTTAGTTTGTACAGTTCCGTCTGAGTAATATTTCAGCTACAAGTATGTGCCGAAAATATAAACTATTTTGCTTTTAGAGGAAGTTCAATAACGAAAACAATTGAGTTTTGTATGACTAAAATTAAATAGTAAATATGTATGAGTATATCGTTTTAATAAACGTGTTCTAGACTAAAGAAAATAAAGCAGAAGTAGGTAAGGAACAACGCAATAACAGAATTGTGATGTTGTTCTATGACTAATGAAGTAGGTATTATGACTAAATTAAATTTAGTCATGTCTAAATGTGCTACAATGGCCCAGAAAATCGCTTTATCATATCGTTTTATAATACGCATTAACGTGTGCTACTATTTTTCTCATTCAAATATTTTATGTTTTGTTGAAAGGGTCTAGTGGAATTTTCTTTGAAGTTCTTTATGGGTCGGTTTAGTGTAACCTCGAAAACCCTATGAACAAAAAGATTTTTCCACGTTATTGTCATCAGTTTTGAGGTAAAATTCATGCATCAATTTGTCAAATGGGAAGAAGGGCTCGTAGCTAAGTAATTACATCTGCACGGATCCATCAATCAGCCGATCTATTCTGTTAAAATCTTACGGTGAGAACTTAGGTGAAGTGAGCTGTCATTCCATCTGGCACTATAAAATAATACTAATGACAGCTCACTTTAAACTCACTTCACCCAAGATAACATAGTGAGATGTTTACAGAATAGCACAATTCAGTTGGCGGGTTGGCGATCGCAGTCTAGTGGTCAAATGCATACAGAACGCTGCTGCCCATTCTCTAGTAAGTCCCTTAGTCGCCTTCTACGACACCCACGGGAAGAAATGGGTACAGGTAATGACTACAGGCACTCCAACCGAAATTTGTTTAAAAAGCACATATCTTTTGTGATGTAATATTCTAGATGGCACATCAAGACTTCTACAAGAAACTGGCGAGTTCCATGGAATCTCCGTTCTTCGATATTTCAACAGCGGCACGGAAGAAATTGGTGGACTTTTGGTGGCAGACGAACGAGAGATACTTGAAGATACTGCTAGCTTTGGGAAACTGCACTCTTGCAGCTTGGTAAGTACTCGTATATAATTGGTCGTTTTATATCACTTTTTGACCAACTTTATTTGGTGCCATAGAAATATAAAAAGCAGGAGAAGTGGGAAGCGGGCGTGTCTGTGTCCACGCGCTATGATCAGAATGATCATTCCTAAAGCAAATGGCCGTCTCCGCGAACTAGTGTGCTTTCGATTATCGTGATAAATTATAAGAATGCCGTGTTGTTCAGTGGTTTCTTGTAAAAACCAAAGCCAAAACTTTGTGAATCATGAAAAACAAAAATAACATAGTAAACGCAAGAAATATTTTTCGATTTCTTGTTTTTCTTGATTTTAAAGACAAGTATTTTTCTATATTTGTCTTTAAAATCATGAAAAACAAGAAATCGAAAAATATTTCTTGCGTTTACTATGTTATTTTTGTTTCCAAATATCACAGCGACTGTATTATTTTTGTGCTAAATACATTGCTTTTAAACCACTAACTAAATATTTTGTCGCTAAGTGACTGGACAAGCAATGTAAAAATCACAAAACGATAAAGTATCTATGCGGACGCATTACGTAGTACGGCCGCTGTGTCTTGCGTCGAGCTAGTGACGTGCTCGTGCAGATCCACTAACGTAGGCTGTCGATAATGTCGATTCGCGAATAAATATATTGCTAGATCGACGTGAATTAATGTTTTTTACTTATTTTAATTATTTTACAGCGTAGTAGAGAAATGCGTAAACAACAGTCGTAAAGTTAACAAAATTTTAGGTAATGTCGTTGGAGTGTTATTGGGTTTGAATTATCGTATAATAAGTGTTTTCCTCGTACATTTTCCTTACTTTTTTATGGTTTTGGCATTTTACTTCCGTTAAAATCTTCAAACGCTTCGAATGCGTTATTGTTATCGGTATGGTTCAGATACTAAATTAGTGACTTATTACGGTTATCGTTTTCAATTTACATTATTTTCAGGACCCCAAAAAAAATTGAAGTAGTACAATTATAAATAGAAGTATCGACAACTTTACGATTTAGTCAATCACTATTGTATATGTAAAATAAATTGCTTTTGCACAGCACAACGGTAGCAACCGTTGTTTGTGTGAGTGAGTTGTACTTAAATGCACGCTGCGATTGAAAGAATAAGGTCTATTATTGATTGTGTAGTACGTTTTGATTTATAAATTGCGAATGTGAGCGCGACTTCGTATCTATTGGTTTTACTAAATTGCATGTGTAGTTGTGGCGTGGTAGTGGGGAGCAAGTGAAGACACCGGGTGCCGATACATTTTCAACTACTGGGCATATCTCCTTCTTTCTTATATCTATGTTTGGTGCCCTATGATTTCTTTCCTTTTTTTATATTCATGTAGAGTAAATATTATTACAAACAAAGCTCAAACAACAAAATCGTTTCGTACAAAGTTTCATTATTTTTTACACTGACGAATTTGACAGCTATATCTTATAAGGGGTAAGCACCACCATAACCGCCATCGAGTATCCCGCGAAATTGAAATTTTCTAACGTTTTTTTGCAAACTAATAAGTAATAGTAATTGTAAGTTAATTTAATCCCGCTGCGTGACTTTTTCGTGAAATACTCATTCAACAAACAACCTAACACCAGCAAATTGCAAAAAACAGAAGGAAATTTGTATTAGGTACGCGGTTTACCTTAGTGCATCTACCTTAAGCCCCATATTTGAGTTTTTTCTAGGTTCATCTTCCCACTACTAGACGAAGTGGACTACAACCTCATCGTGGGCATCCGTCTCCCATTCTACTACATGACACCTGTCCGGTACCCTCTAGCCTATTTAGTCGTGGTGATATCTTTCTTCTACATCTCGCACTTCGTGATGGTGACTGATTTGAAGATGCAGACTCACCTAATGCACTTGCTGTGCCAGTTCACTGTTCTGGCCGACTGCTTTGAGAACTTGCTGACAGACTGCAGGGTTGGATTTGAAGGTATGGTTTTGAAAATAATAAAAAATATCTCAAGTTGACCAATTTTTGTTTTGTTTTCCAATTTATTAAAAACTATGTATTTTAATTTAAAGATTGGGACGAAATATGTAACAGAAAAATAAAAATAAATTGATTTATTTCCATTTTCCATTTGATTTGATGTTTTGAATTTACCGCCAAAACACTCCTTATGATGACTTTTTATCACGTTTATCACGTGACCACATGTGATGTCAACTTTGTGTAAACTAAAGTAAGTAACTTGTAAGCAAGTGATGTCGAGTTTATAATTAACAACATTTTTAATGGATAGAAAGCGATATCACTGGTGTGCGGTGCCTCTGTGCACAAATATTTCTAAAACTGCGTCACACTAAGTATTTTTATCGGTGCCGTTTACACAAATCTGACGTCACGTGTGGTTACGTGATAAAAAAGTTATCTTAAGGAGCGTTTTGGCGGTAAATTCAAAACATCGAAAAATAAACTTGATTTAATCGTTTTTAATTGAGAAAATGGATTTGAATCAATTTATTTTTATTTTTTTGCTGAATATCTCGTCCCAATCTTCAATTTAAAATAGTTTTTAATAAATTGAAACATACCCTATTATCTACTAAGTTTTTCTTGACAGGTTTACAATGTACCCCCTTATTAACGTAATTTGAAACATGGAGTCAGCCAATTACCTAGTAATTTTTAAAAGAGTAACCGTGAAGTTTCTTTCTGGCTCTTTTTTTTAGGAAACGACCAACTGAAACAGTTTACCTACCTTTTGACGATTCATAAGGCCCATGTAGGTTTATGCGAATAAATATTTTGATTCAAACAAGTTAACATACACCTACATTTAGATTGTGGTCGATATGTCGACTATGTTGCGAGGCGTCAGTAACGACTGCTATCTAATTGCACCTTAATTATTGTTGTGGTTAGCCTTGCTTGTCTTATAGATCATTATCATCATCATCATCATATCAGCCGAAAGACGTCCACTGCTGGACATGAGCCTTCTCCAAAAGGGGGGATTTGCCATAATCGCCACGCCTGGCAGGCGGGTTGGCGATCGCAGTATGGTGGTCAAATGCAAAGAGAACGCTGCTGCCCATTCTTTAGTAAGTCCCTTAGTCGCTTTCTACGACACCCACGGGATAAAATGGGATGGTGCTATTCTTTTACGTCCGGCACCACACGGAACGGTCATATAGATGGATAAAAGTATTCCATTTTCGCCATTTATTCGTGAGCTGGTACTTTGTATTGCGTATAAACAGAAACGAAACCGACTCTTTTAATTAGTGGTGGCCCCAGCGAGCCATTGCAAATTAAATTCCTGACCCAATCGATATTTCACTCCCCTCCTTTTGTTGCGAGCCAGGTTCTGGTATCTTTATTACCTTCATGAAAAAAGCCACAAAAAACCATTGACCAACCACACTGTGAAATAATTGACGACCAAAAATACCTAAAGAGATTTCTGACTGTGTGTGTTTACTGAAAATCTTGTTCCGATATCTTGTCAAAATTTTATTTTAACATTCCCATGTAAGCGATACAATCCACCTTTGGGCGTGCCATTTGCTTCTACTAATTATAGGCAGAATTCGTACAATGTGCGTACAAGCATAAATTTAAACAAGCATTATTGTAAACAGTACGATATAGATCTTTGATTATATAGGTAATGGATATAGATATGTTCCTAACAAGTGTGTCGTGAGCCAAGCAACATAGTAATTATGCTGTAGTAGGTATTAACCTAGTGTGAATGTCCTTAGAATTAACTTTTTCTTAATCTGTATTTTATAAGTGGAGACCTGTAATTGTCTTTCTGTCTAAAGTGCTGTCCTTGAACTGTTTGCTTTAGCTGTAAGTCTCCCATGTTATTGAAATAAATAAATAAAGATTTCATTTAACACATGATCATTTGCCTAGCATTTTCCCAATTATATGTTGGTGTGGGCTATCTTACCGGATGCAGATGAAGACCAGTATTTTATATGGGGCAACTACCTATCCTATTTCATTTAACACATACGATACAATAATAAGCTTCACAAAATAAAATATTTAAATATATTTATTTCTCTTTCAAAACAAACTTACGACTGAAACTTTTTAACGACTGTTTCAGATGTAGCTGAAAACAATTTAGTTTACAACAAAAGTTTCGCTGATAAATACACAAAGAGACTGGGCGAGCTGGTACAACAACACAAGCAAATTTTAAGGTAAATTTTATTAACATAATCAAAAGTTTAATAAAGGTTTGTTAAGAAAAAATATAACAATGAAGCACCTCTTTGTTATATTTTCAGTTCAACTACTGAGTTTTACGTGTGTTGTTGCTTCAAAAGTTATGTTAAGGGATTCATAGAAGCAAGATCGAGTTGAAGAACGGAGCCAATATGTACGCAATAAACAAACTTACGTCTTACGATGGAGGTCAGCAGAAACTACCGAACGGCTGCATTTTTTTTAAATGATATCTCGCAGGTCACGTAGGATGTTGTCGGCTGCCTAACCAGACTTGCTTATAGCGGCCTAAATAAAGGCCTCAAGCCAGGGTTTAAAAATAAGCGACTACACGCTAAGGGCACCCTTTGTGGGACCTATGGACTACTGCTTAGGGCTTCGCTGGAAGAGAGCAGCATGGGAAGGGATGGATCGGAATAACCTAACAGCACCAGCTGCTACAATTCTTTTATACTCCTTTGGCTTCGGTTACGTTTATACATCAGAAGCCTTAGTGCGAGTTTCATTTAACCATCTCGATCAAACGTATCGAGCGCATTTGGCGCCCCGATTGGACGGACCAATCGGAGTGCCGCCGCCGGCCGATCGCGCTCGATGCGTTCGATCGAGATGGTTAAATGAAACTCACACTAGGGCCACTGATCATACACGCACGCCGGTTACGAGTGCTACGCACCTGACCTTTTATTATTTAATTTAATAAAACGTTTCATAATACAAAATGCGTTTTCTGCGCATAACACAATTTATCAAAAACTAATAGGAACTAAAGACCTCAGGATCTGGTATAAATTTCAACTTGCTAGGTCCACCCGTTCCTGAGAAAATCGTTACTGACACACGGAGAGACAGACAGACAAGAGAGTGATCTTATAAGAGTTCCTTTTTTTACCTTTTGAGGTACGTAACCCTAAAAATACAGTCTTTGTATGACGGTGAATATTCACTACATTGCCGTATCAAGTGAGCGATACTTTAACAAAGGATGCTGAAAAGGTATGCGAACATGGAAACTCGCTACCCTTTGTGTGCTCAAAACCGGCGATACGCGGAAATACGCGAACACTTTCCATAGAGCGCGTAGTGCAGCAGGACAACAAAAGTACAGTAAGTTGATGCATAGTGGGTAACTGTATATCACAGTATTATTTTGAGTGGAACTTCGCAGGCGGTAATTTGATCATCATTGTCAGCCTACAGCAGTCCACTGTTGGACATAGAGGTCTCCAATATTGCACGCCATTCAACTAAACTCTCATCCAGCTGCTACCAGCCGCCCTGCGAAGACTGTCGTTCAGTCTAGTCTGAGGGCGTCCTACCTTACGTTTCCCGATTCACGGTATCCGCTCAAAAATTGCCCATTGCCAATTCAAACTTGTTTTATTCTGTGATCTATATTGACAATTATGGTGCTCTGCCGGATCGCTTCATTCCGGATTCTATTCCTCAGAGAGCTCGTTCCATAGCTCGCTCGGTGATTTGATATTAGACAAGAATTGATAGTACCAAGGACGCGTCACGTTAAGGCATGTTTCGTTACATGAAAGAGATGAAAGACATCTCTCTCTCTGTCTGTCTATCACACTAAATGTCTCTTATTGTTTATTTTAGAAGGAGTTTCTTTACTACCACATGAATGATGCTGGGTGCGCAATTTCTTTTCTTAACATTATCTACTTACTAACAAAAGTTCCTCAATAAAATAAAAATTAAACCGATGGAATAATAAACTGAAAAAAAAAAAAAACTTTCTAAAGTAATGTAACATACAAGTTTTGAGTCAAATCAAGCAAGCTGCCTGTTTTACGTCATTATGATATTTTACCTCAATTTAGAAGCTTATTTAGACAAGACAAAAGGTTTATTTAAGGAAACCGTAGCTTTAGCGAATACACTGAAAATTTTCTTCTTGGTCCCTGGGTGCCGTTACCTACTCATTTGGTGTTTTTTTTTTCACTTTTTAGCTATAGTATCTACCCCACACCAATTCGAAATTTCATCATCCTTGGGGTCAAAACAAAGCATATTTATGCTGTAGCAGCAATCTCGGTTAATTTGCTGTCATTTTTCGAAGAGTTCCGTTGTCTGTCTCCGAAACGCATTATCCGATCTATATGAAATTTAAATGGGATCATTTCGAAATAAACCCCTTTCGAACAAAAAAAGAATTTTGCAAATCGGTCTGTTATGACGGAGTTATGCCCGAACCTCCACCTAACTCCTAACCGTTAAAGAGTTGTACCTTCCTTCATCAGCTCAGCGTCATGAGATGATGATGAGCATACGCAAATGTTTCAATAGCTTTAGAAAATATATGAAAAACATTGTTAATACCTACAAAATTTGAGGGTTGCCCTCGATTTCCCTGAGATTCCATCATCAGATCCTGACTTGGTGCCAATGGGACCACCTCAGGAGTATACTCTTTCAAATAAAAAAATAATTTTGAGAATCGGTTCACAAATGGGGGAGGAACATACCTACATAAAAAAAATACATACTGTGGAATATATAACCTGCTCCTTTTTTGGAAGTCGGTTAAAAATGCGACCTTGTTTTACCTTCAATAAAACCTTCTGCGCAATCAAGATGAATAAAGCAAATAAAATTGAGATAATAATCTCATAACGAAGCTAATCAAAAAATGATTGTCACGTATTTTTTCAATTTCGGTGAACGCAAATCGCGTCGTTACGCTATTTGGATTGGAAATCCGAGACGAGGAACAAACGGATCCGAAATGCGAGACGGGGTCAAAACGAATCTGACACGATACTCCCTAAATCCAAGAATATCTTTGTCCTACATAGAATAAAAGTATAAAAACACGTTTCATACAGATATTTCTTCACTACGTGACCACAGGCTAAAAAAGTGAGTGTAATATGTCTAGACTTTGTCGACATTGTGCTATTGTTTCCACAATGGGAAATAATTTTTCGTCTTTGTATTGTTTTATGCACATTTTTCCAGTAGATATAATCCTCAGACTCATAATGTTATGGTTGGATTTATGTTTTATATGACAATGCTATCTTGCCGCGGGGCATAATGATGGCAGTCCAGTATTTTTCTTTTTTTGTTCGTAGACTGACGTGGTTCTACGGTATTAAAATAATAAAATAATAACACCATACTATATAAATTGAGTCCCCTGGATGCGTGAGGCACAGAAGCGGTCGAAGTGGCGGAGCTTGGGGGAGGCCTATGTCCAGTAGTGGACGTCTTTCGGCTGAAATGATGATGATGATCATATAAATTCTAGTTTTTCAAGAAGTTCCTAAACGAAATATACGTAGTAACATTAGGGCTAGAAAGGGGTTAATTATGGAGATACTGGCTATTAAACAGAAAATATAAACTGGTACTGCACCGATAATGCCAATGAGACGTATGGAACAAGAAAACGTAGGCTCCTGCGCCGGCAGCACCAGGAGAATAATGAAGACGTAGGTAACTAAGTACCTGACAGGTGCAGATTTCGAACTTGCTGCGATCAGCTTTCCCGAATTGAAATCTTATTAAGAGCCTTTCCTCCATCTGATTGACAAAAAAAATACATTATTTACTGTAGGTACTTACTTGTATAATTTTACGTTTTACGTTTTTTGCAATTTGCCAGGTTGGTGTATGATGAACAAAATATGATCCGCGAACCTAGTACGTATGTATTTACCGGATTATAATCTATTATTTCATGGAAAGCAATTCAATGGGATTAAAATAATAAAGAAGGGGGCATAACTAAGTTTGAATGAAGAACTGTTCAAAAAAGAAAAAAACATTCAGTAAGAATCGAAAATAATTAATTATCAAAGAGAAGGATGTATTTGTTTCCATTTTTTTTGTCGTCACTACTCATAGCTTTAATAGCTTCAGCTTCAACTTCAATTTTAGGCAACAAGCAAGGATAGTTGTCAGCAACTCAGCAACTTTGAACCAGTATTTCGCAGCTTGCCATCGAATATTTTTTTCAGTGACGTATCTTCTGATAAATCAATGAGTTCTTTACTTGGACGTATCTTCCAATTTTTCAAAGCCCACCTAATATTCGCTCGCGACCCACCAGTGGTCGACCCATAGTTTGGAGATGCTTCTTTAAAAGGTTGTTTTGATTGATTTTAATTCCTTTGTTTCATTTTTTATACTTATTTAGTATATTTTTAAATATTTTTACAAAAATCATTAAAAAAAACATTTAAAAATATAAAAAATAGTAGCCCATCGGCATCAGGAGCAGGGTCCAAGATGCCGGTGGTCAGGGCTCTAGAGAAAGGAACCTCCTGACTATGCGTGCCGTGTCTAGGAGTACTGCTTTCTGAATCAAGCCCTTGATCCAGCCGTGCAATGAAAGCCTCCTGAGATGTTGGTCGAGGCTCTTCGCTACTAGGCCATTTACTGTAATGATTATCGGTACAATGATTGCTGAGTCCACGTCCCACATGTCGACAACCTCGCGAGCTAAGTCAAGATATTTGATTTTCTTATCTTGCTCAGCTTTCACGAGATTCTCGTCATGGGGGACAGCAATATCTACAATCATTGTACGACGCTCTCGTCGATCTATAACCACAATATCAGGCTTATTGGCTACAATAGTCCTGTCAGTGATGATAGATCGATCCCAATACAATGTGGCGTGACCATTCTCGAGAACTGGGTCGGGCACATACCTGTAGTATGTTACTTCAGACTCCACAAGGTTGTACTGCAAAGCAAGTTGTTGGTGGATAATCCTAGCTACTAGATTGTGTCTGTGCAAATACTCGCCGTTAGCAAGACGAGAACAACCGGAAACGATATGTCGGATTGATTCACCGGGACGGTGGCATGCCCGACAGATGTCAACTGTACCATCCTTGACAATGTATTTCCGGTAGTTGTTCGTCATGATAACTTCATCCATAATCGCACAGACAAAACCTTCGGTTTCTCCGAAGAGGTCGCCGAAACGTAGCCAGGATACAGACGCCAAAAAGTCTACATCAGGCCCATGAAGAGCCCGGAAAAAGCGTCCGTGAAGCTCTATGCTTTGCCATACTTCCTTACGATCATTAGTATCCAGTACTGCAGGTTTGCGCCAGTTCTCTTTCGCCAAGGAGAGCGGGGTGAGGCCCTTGTCCACTGCGACCATATCTCGATGCATCCCCACGTCAGTGTGAAGGAAATATTCCCTGAGACTGCAAATCTCGCGGTTGAGGAGGGTCTTAGCCTTTAAAAAGCCTCGACCCCCACACTTCCGCGGGATGTACAGTCTCATCACTGATGACCGTGGGTGATGCATCCGATATGCCGTCAGCAATGTACGGACCTTCCTGTCCAGGGCGTCTAGTTCCGTTTGAGTCCATTTGAGTATGCCGAAAGAATACATCAATACCGGCATGACCCAACCGGACTATTTGCCACTTTATTCAGGCGGCCAAAGAAACGCTCCCTCAACGATTGTTTCATGTTGTCAGCATTGATGCCTAATGCTTCCGACATACCCAAATACTTGTAGGTTTCGGTTGAGGAGAGGGATCTAAGGTGTACAGAATCCGTAAGATGGGTTCCCACGGATTCTATAATTCGTCCTCGCTTTACATGCATGACTGCACATTTGTCCACACCAAATTCCATCCTGATGGCGCTACTGAAGGTTTCTGTTACCTTCAGTAGCTCCATCAGTTGCAAATTGTTAGGGGCAAAGAGTTTTAGGTCATCCATGTAAAAGAGGTGTGATATCACCTGACCACCTCTTCTCAACCGATAGCCCAGACTTGAATCCTCTAGCAGTGTGCTTAGAGGATTCAAGGCTAAGCAAAACCAAAGCGGACTCAAACTATCGCCCTGAAATATTCCACGCTCAATCCTTATCGGTTCATCGGTCCCCCGGATCTGTCGACATCCTGGATACAGAAGGACTGTCCTCCACTGCCTCATACATGACATCAAGAAGGTGCGAAGAGTCGCGTCTATTTTGTACAACTCCAGCACCCTCATGAGCCATGTATGTGGCACCGAGTCATAGGCCTTCTTATAATCTATCCAACATGTCGACAGATCCTTCCGGGATCTACGAACCTGTTAGCTTATGGCCATGTCTATAAGGAGCAGCTCCTTAGTACCGCGTGACCCATTCTTACATCCATTCTGAGACTTCGACATAATTGCGTTGCTTTGGACGTGGTGTGAAATTTTTGCTCTAAGAATGGATGTAAGAACTTTATAGACCGTCGGTAAACATGTTATAGGTCTATAATTTTTAGGTTCCGCAGTACTACCCGATTTATGGAGCAGGTGGGTAATACCTGTCGTAAAGAACTGTGGTAGCGACCCAGTCTCTAAAGATGACTGGAATTGTGAAGCTAAGCAAGCGTGTGACCTTTGTAACCATTTAATCCAGAAATTGTGCAGTCCGTCCGGTCCTGGAGATTTCCAGTTAGGCATCGGACGGACTGCACGAGCTACATCTTGGGGGCAGATGGTAATAGCCCCCATGTCTGGTATTGAATCACACGCCCGTTCAACAACACGCATCCAATCACCTTCAGTGTGACTGACGGGAGCCGACCAAATGCTCCGCCAAAACGCACTCATGTCATCACTATCTGGTAGACACGCGTCAGTCACACCTTGAGTGGGAATGGGTCGCTCCCAAGCTCTGTATACCCACCTTTGATCGTTCTGGAACATGCGATTCTGAGTGTACCGGTCCACTCTTCGCCTATACCGACGGATACGGTTTGCCCATGCATAAACTTTCTGCTTCAGGAAGTCGATGCGCTCTGTGACACGGGATGCATATTCACGAGGACTAATACTAGTTCCCGTGAACGCCCGCCTCACAAAGCGCATCACCCTTGGGCGTGTGTTGCCCTCCCTGAAGCAGATGAGCTTCCCGATGAGTACCCTGGCCTCATTAATACGACGCTCAATCCTGCATTGCCAGGCTGGTGCGGCAGCTTTCGGTTGTGTAGCTCGATCATTATTTGGAAATTTGACATGAGCTATACGACATGCCACAACAGCCGTGCAATACAAGATTGAGTGTGTATCGCAAAGGTCTGCGCTGCTTTCAATAAAATTTGGTAACAGCGCATCCAGGGCACACACCAGTGCTCTGTTTTTTTTATTCATGGGCAAACGTGGTAGCCGTGGTATAAGGTTAGGTGATGTGAACCGGTACTCACGGATGGCATCCTCCAGAATGCTCCTTATGTCCACATTGCATTGGTTTTCTGCAGATATAGCACTGGTTTCGTCCTCCTCATCCTGCTGGTTTGCCTGCAATGGAACGTCTGCAGGCACATGCACGACATTCTGGGATGGAGGAGGGTTACTAGCAGAACTATTCTGCATTTCCGAGCGCAGTCGATCAAGTGTAGCGTCATCCAATCTATGATTGTGCTGAATGACGCGCACCTGATCCGATAATCGTTGGGCCGAGACGTTGACGGCTGGTTCAAGCACCTGAAACAGAGAGAGCATCCGAACTCGGTACGCTGTAAGGTTAATTCCTCCCTCTGTAGCCCCGTAATATGCGCGCATCACATTTTCGTTCATGGACCGCGTCCATCGCATGCGCGACACATTTCCACCGGCAGCGGGGACCCTGTTCGATGCCTGTTGGCTTCGAGGCCCCAAGCCCGCTGGTGGCCGTCCTCTTCCTCGCCGCCGTTGTGGTGTCGGTGACGACGGTAGGGAGAAAAACTCGTCGCTCGAGCTCGACGCAACTGCAGCGACCGGTGACACAGCGCTCACGGTTGAGGCGCGTACCGGCAGCTGCGAGGCGGAGCTGAGCGACGAGTCCGGAGATGGTGGGTGTGCTAAGCGTGCAGCTGATCTTGTCAACATAGCTTGTGTTTCATAATTTGCAGTTTTTCATTTCCTAGAGGTTTTATCGGAGGTGACATGATTTTAATAATTATTATAAATCTGTAAAGCCATATTTGGTACAGTGACCAATGACGTATTATATATAGACACGTTATCAACAAACATCTCGGCGCTTAAAAACGGCGAAAATACTAGATAACTACTTATACGCGTAAAGAAAGGGAAAGAAAATATGACACCGTACGGCGGAATGCCTGTTGCTAGAGGGAGATAAATAAACATCTTCAGTTACGTCACAGGATAAGTAATAGTAAAATTACATGCTCATTGGTCGAGCGCATGAGTGACGTAGCTATCAGAGGCATATGGGGAAAAAAGGACACTCGATTTTCTAGAGTTAATAAAATAATTTATAATTGTACCGTGTTACCTACTTTACGAATAAAGTAATACCAATATTATATCTTTTAAATGTTAATGGTGTATTCCGCAACAGTAATTATTGTTACATATTAAATTTAAAAATAAAACAAAATATCTTTATAAACATAAAAAAGCCTTTATTTAATAATGTAAAAAATATTAACATATTGATAGACAATCAAACACTATGGTAATCGAAGTCATATATTATCGACTTATGTTGTAGATACATATTTTTAAATTCCTTCAAACAAACTTAATTTATTTCTTTTTTGCCTCTTATAATTTGATTCAGAGCTTTTGTGTGCGAAATGTAGGCGAACATTAATAAATTTCTCAATGACCGCGCGAATAAGCTGCACTCTGTGATCAAATGTGGGATTTTGCTCTAAAGAATGTTGATGTAAAGAACAAAATACGTCATTGCAGCTGATAAACGACTTTAAAATACGGTTTTTTAAAATTTGGATATCTTTGTGATCGGGAAGGATAATGTGACCCATTTCTTTAATGTGGTTTTTAATTATAGATTCTGACTTCAGACAGATTCGGAACACATCCTCACTCGGGAAACATAGTCCACCCATATTTTTTAAAATAATCAGTTTGTGAAACCACAATTTGTTATTACAATACAGACTATCGGTGCATGTCGAACATTTCAATACTGAAGCCAGTTTTCTGGATACCCATCCTGAAATATAACCGACAATCTGCTCAGTGGTTTTTTTAACGCCTTCTTGATTTAACATTGTCGAAAACACTTCGACATTTGTGTTAATATCATCTTCTACAGCAGTTGCATTTATTAACTGAGAGTCATTCTCGATCGAGTCAATCTCCTCATCCATATTTCTTCTACTTACTGTAGAATTAATGTTGTGAACTGCAGACGAACACGTTAATACAGTTATGTCTTCTAACGGTAGGCAGTTTCCTAAAAACGAAGATTTCATTTCAAGGTGTTGAAGGATTTTTTTGAAAATTCCCTTGAACTGGATAACGTTTGGATTATTGTTATAACCTCCATGTCGCCGGATAGCACCGAACAACATTTCAATGTGATCTTGGGACAACCTGTAAGTTGCGATATATTGCAAACGTTGTCCTTCGACCAACGTTGTGTATAGATGCTTTAAACTTTCTATACAAATAAGGAAGCCCAAAAAGCCTGTTTTATTTTTAGATTCCACAATTTTTTTCTTAATTATTTTTATTGTGATTCGTTTACGAACCTCGCGTCTATACTTAATAAAAATATAAAGATTTAATATATATTGTTTTGCTTTTTCTAGAAAAGCTATGATGTTATTGGCGTTTTTTAGAGAAAGCGGTTTTTTCATGCCGTACAAATCGGATGATTTGGAGTTAAAAACATCAAATAAATGATTAAAATTTTCTATAAAATCTACCGTTCCTTTAGTGTCCACGAAAAGAGAAGACGTTAAAATCTCATCACACAATTTGAGAGCATTTGCAACACTCATGCTCATGAGTTGTGTTGCCAATTTGACTTTCATCACTTCATTTCTAAAATAAATGTGACGAGGGGTGATTTTGTTAGCAAAATTAAGTCCAACATTTTTTTGAAGCTTAACTAAATTTTCTAATAACTGCCAGCGAACCTTCCTTCCACTCCCGTCAAAAAAATGTCTTTTAGATTCAAATGAATTTCTTACTAATTTAATCATGTGACAAGGGTCAAACATAATTGCAACATCTAAATCACATTCAGGGTGTTTGAATGTTGTTTTTAGGTGTGATGGTTGTTTGAGATCACAACCTAATAAATTAGCTGCATTTATATTAGATGCACAGCCATCAAATGTTATGGCTACAATGTCAACTCCCACACGGTAGCATTCACTAAGACATGTTTTCAGTAAATTTGCCCGAGTTTCAGCCGACAGTCCGTTAACAAGAAAATATGCTACCGGGATTTTCCAACTTTCGTTCATACAGACTAATATAAAAACATATGCCTGAGTCGCTATTTCACACGATTTTGCTGATCCAGCACCAAAGTCTACGACACCTACAGTCTTTTTTCCTGTCCACGTAGTTTGGTGACGAAGAGCCATCTCGTCTGCAATTAAGGTGCACAATATTCGCTGGCCACTATGTTTATACTTCTTTTCTAAAACATCTAATGCTTGTTTATTAAACCCAGGATCACCTGAGCTGTTTTCGTACCATTTCCCTATGACACGAGGATGTGGTAAAGATCCATTAAATATCTGTCTTACATATTTGTAGGCAGCTACGGAATAATAGTGCAAGGTGACAGCAAATTTTCTTAACGCTGGCGTATATTTTTGGCGATAGCCCTTAATTTTGCTCTTTTGAGCCAGTCTATTTATAAATTCTACTGCTTCGGCTTTAAGATTCAGTTCATTGATCTGGTCAATAGTAAAAAGATTTTTTTTTTGGAGCTCAGAAACTAATTGTTTTAAGTTATTGCATTTTTCTTTTAGCCTTTTACTTTTTCTTACTAAATTATAATTTTTAAACTGTAACTTGCGTTTTTCTAAGGAAAGTTTACTAATCTTTTTCTTCAAAATAGCTTTCCTTGGTGTTTCAAAAATTGAACCTTCTTCCGACACTTGAACATGTTCCAAACTCGTCGGTGATGAAATAATATTTTGTGCTTCTTGCTAAAAAAAAAATATATATAAAACAATCCGGTTATTTCACAAAAACCAATACTTTTAAATAATGTGTTTAAAAATGACGTATAATTTTACCATAATTATAGGAACTGCAGTTTTTTTTATTCTTCGATAATTTTTTTTCGTCACATAAATATCGTCAGCTGAGAAATGCTTTGAGCAAACTTTAGTATAGGGAGTTGGTAGCCAATCGTTTTCACGTCTTTGAACCCTTATCATTTTAAGCCACTTTTCTTTTATCAGCCCATCTGTAGGCAATCTAAAATGAAACGGAAAACAATAATGTATATTCATAACATAACAAGTGCATATTATATTCAAACAATATTATAAATTCTAACAACAAAAAAAAAACTTGTGTATTAGTGTCTCAACCTCCCCTAACGTCACGTGACTACTAACTTCATGCGCCGGCCGCCATTAGACGCAGCGTCGTACAAAATAAAATAAAATAATGTAGTTTTGCAAACTTACGCGTGAAATGACACATTTTTGTCTTTAACTTTTGGGGTATAATTTGTACATCCTCTGAAAACACACGACGGCATGTTTTCTTTATATTTTGCACAGGTTTTCACACACGATATAAATTAAAAACAAACGTAGCGTCGCGCGACAGGTTGGTGCGTGACTGAGCGCAATGTGGCCAATTGGCTTCATTTCATGTTGCCATTTTAGAGTGCGGACAACGTATCTATAGTTTTATACATCATTGACAGTGACGAACATATTTTAATCAACATACAACTAGAGTGCGACCTTAAAATTGCAAAAAAACGCTACCTTAACGCAACTCCCATAAGGTGCTTTTACACGGGCAATGTTTTGAGCAAATATTGCTCGGCAACACTAATGGATCAATCTGGATCAATTAAGTGGAGCAATCTGGAGCAACAACAATAAATTGCGGATTCGTTTCGGGAATATTGCTTCCGATTGCTCCATACCTACCATATATTTCATGAGCTGCCGAATATCCAATCGGTTTGGTTTTTTTTTTGTCAATTTTCTTTCCATCTCGTTTGTACGTATAACTACGTCTGATTTTTCGAGAGGAACCGGCTGGCGGCGGAGGCGGCGGGGGTGTGGGGCGTATTGCCTAGTTTTTAAGTTGCTCCATATTGCATGGTTTTGTGTTGTATCTCTGGAAACAGGTTGCTACATGTTGCCATTGCTCTAAATTACTGGATGTAGTCGTGAAGTCACAGTTGACTACAGTTGACCAAAATGGAGCAATTTTAGTTGATCGTGTAAGCGCACCTTTCGTGTTAACTGTCTAATTGAGTATTGTTACTGTGCAGCCACACGATGAACATGCGCGACACGCTGAGCGGGCCCATGTTGGGCCAGCTGGCGGCCAGCGGCACACTCATTTGTTTCATCGGGTATCAGGCCACTACGGTGAGTGCACACACTCAAATAACAATAGGTTTGTAGTTCAATGTACCTGGTTCATTGTTGTTTTGTCCAAAAATGTTTGTGACACAGCAGATGTCTGCTTTTTGCATAATGAACGAATTATCTTGTGCATACAATTTTAATAAATAAATATATTCATGAAAGCCGTACGTGTCTAGATCAAGACTACCTACTGGTTGAGATCTATCTAATCTATAAAGGTTTACCGAGTTATATTCTGTTATAAAAACTTTAAATTATACCTATTCATCCAGTAAATGCTTACCATCTTACTAATAAACACAAATAAAGTTATTCCAAGTTTTATAACCTATGAAAATGTATCGTTATTCCTCATATAACTTTTATTCCGTGTTTATTAGTAAGAGGGTAAGCATTTACTGGATTAATAGGTACAATTTAAAGTTTTTCAAGTTTTCAGTTACAGTTAGTTAGAGCATAAATGATTTAGTAGTTATAGATAAATCAAGTGACCCCAATTTCAAAAAATCTTATTCAATAGATACCTAACTTACGACTTACGAGCATCAAAAGTGGTTGCCCTAGAGGCCCCGAGGGCTCAAATTGCGGCTCTTCTCGCAACTTAGCTTGGTTTGAAACTTGAACTACCACAAGAAATGTAGAAACAAACTAATTTACAGACCTTGGACGAAAGCATCGCAAAATGTTTAATGAGTTTCCTGTTTCTGGGCTACAACCTTTTTGGTTTCTACATCATCTGCCGCTGGTGTGAGGAGATTACAAATCAGGTAACTTACTATGTCATTTAAATTTATAAAAGGCTTTTTTTGCTCAGCTCGTAGGTGTATAAATAGGATATAGGAGGTCTTTGTTCATCCCACGTGGGCTGGCAACAATGCATTGATAGCAGTTTTTCGTGATTATTTCATTAAGCGCTAAGCCCGCTGCAAATTGCAAGAATCGTAAGACAATTTGAATTTCGGGAGGTACACCTTAGAGCATTCTCCTTAAAATGTTCACTTTTAGGATATTTTAGAATTGTACCTAAACCAGCACCGTAACTGTGTAACACTTCCAATCACAATCAGAGGGTTTTGAAGGAAAATCTTGATCCATCTTACTAATCCTACTAATAGTAGGTATTATAAATGCGAAAGTTTGGATGTTGTATGGATGGATGGATGTTTGTTACTCTTTCACGCAAAAACTACTGAACTGATTTGGATGAAATTTGGCACATAGATAGATTATAACCTACATTAACACATAGGATACTTTTTATCCCGGCAGTACGTTGCACCGGGATAATTTCCGACTTACATGCGGGCGAAGCCGCGGGCGGAAGCTAGTTGCTTTATATGTTTGACAAAAATCGTTTGCTCAACAACATACACAACGCATTTTAAGTTGTCGAATTGACAAACTAAAAGACATTGCAATTATTATTGTGATACGTAATTACCTTGCAAATTTATCAGCTGGAAAACTAAAAAAATGTTTGTTGATTATTCCCATAGAAAACACACCGTCTGATAAATAGGCAGCAAACGAAGTTATTTCCAAACACCGTTTCAGAAGGGACGGTATACACTTGCCCATTCTTTCCAGAGCGCAAAAGTAGGTGAGGCCGTATACTGCTCAGGCTGGGAGTGCGGAGTCTCCAAGCTGCCCGGAGTGCGCTCCACCATCTTGTTTGTGATCGCAAGAGCCAACAAACCCCTGGTCCTCACTGCAGGGGGGATGTACGACCTCTCCCTCACTTCTTATACGACTGTAAGTTAAATTGAACGAGAAAGCTCCAAGTAATTGTAAAGTTTGACAATTTACTTTGTTCAAAGTTGGTCGAAGTTACTGGAATGTAGCTTTCAAAAAGTTCTTTGGAAATAAATGCTGTTTTTCTAAAGTAAAATATCCTTAGGGTTGTCAGTTTCTTTGAATAGAATCACTACGCGAACGTGATTGAACGACGGTATTTCAGAGTCATTGACCTTTCAGTGATTTCCCTCCAAAACCTTTATTTGTTTCATCAACATCGCGCCCGTCTGATCTGCTATACAAACATCGCAAAATGATAGAAATCACCAATGATAAACACTACGGGAACACAAAAAAATACAACATGTTTTTAAAAACATGTTGGTTTTCTGCTTTGCCGTGTTTTTTGAACATAGAATTTCGCTTTTACGTAGACATACGGCCTACACGCTCGACTCGGCTTATTGTGGTCGTACCCAAAGAGTATAATAACTTGTACCCGCCTCGCTCGCGGCTAACTGTTCTGTGGGTTCCAACCTTAATATCTAAATTAATTATGTTTACCAAACAACTGGTTACTGTTTAATTTGTTTGTGTTTTATTGGGTAGTTTACTCGTTGTTAAAAGTTTCGAAATAAATCGTAGAACTATGCTGTCTAGACTTAATGGTAAATTATACGCGTTGCTTCTGCCCGTACTCAGTAAAACTAGAAGACTCTTAAAAATGCCTAAATGTTATTGCTCGGCATAAGTACCGAGAGTCGAAAATACAGCAGTACGCTTTTATTTAGGTGTCGCCCACAGTTAGTGAATATAGGTGTTCCAATCCGACGAGCTTTCTTAAGTACGCGTATTTTAGTTCTATAATTTTCCTATATTATATTCATGAAATGGTCTTCTTTCCAGTTGGTGAAAACCTCCTACAGTGCATTGACGGTGCTGCTGCGATTCCGACACGATTAGATGGAATTATCACACGAATAAATATTTCTGTTTAGTGAACGAAACACAATAATTTTACCACATTAATAATACCTACAATTCAGCACACTACTTAGCGTTCATTACTTTTTTAGTGTCACAAAAAATACCCACGCATAAATTATAATTTCCTATGCACAGACTAGAATAATAAATTAGTAATTTAAAAATGGAAATCGCACAAATTAAAATATTACTGAACTTTTTGTTTTATTTCAAACGTTTTGCTCCTCTCCAATAATTCCCTGAAAATACTAAATAGTCAAGTAACTGCGACTAACTTGATATGTAGCGCTCGCCTGTAGCTGCCAGAGCACAACTCGCTTCGCTCGCTCGGCTCGCGCGCGTTTGGTCACAGTTCTAACCTAACCCGTTTGGTCGGGGTACCTTAGCTTAGTTACTGCGACCAACAGTCAGAAAAGGCGAGACTGATAAAAAGAAGCTTATTTATTTAAAAATAGAGTACCTACATCATTAGAAGATCAAAAAGTGTTTAGAGGATCGTTTAATTTTTTTTTTTTTTAAGTGCCTATCTTTAAAACTTTTTATATCAAAATCCTGTATTAATGTTCAAGTGAAACTGAATTAGTAGTAGTGAAGTAAGTACTAGTATTATGAAAAAACATTGTACCTTACTTTCGCATAATAAAGTAAGGTGGAACTATAATTAACGAGTCATCTTTGAAATGTCTCATGTGTCTCATACAGGAGACACATCAAAGATGTCTTGTAATTAGGTACGATAGAACAAACGTAGAACAAAGAGTAATTAAATATTTTCTGCAAAATGACCGCCCACTGTCCACTGCGTGGATCCTGTGTCCATTGCATATCTTTATTCATCAAAATGAAATACTGTTCGTTGGGAAGTACGTCACTTGAGAGCGTTAGGATTGATATGACCATGTTTTTTAACCGATTTCAAAAAGAAGGAGGTAATCAATTCGAGGTTTTTTTTTTTCAATTCAAGGTTTTTTTTTATGTACGTTCGGGCATAATTCCGTCGTATATAGACGGATTTGCAAAATTCTTTTTTTGTTAGAAAGAAGTTTATTCCGAAATGGTCTCATTAAAATGATTGATGATGAGATTTGATGATGCGTTTCGGAGACAGACAACGGAACTCTTCAAAATCAACCGCGAATGCTGCTATCGAATAAATACGAGTATGCATTGTTTTGACCTCAAGGATAATGAAATTTCGAACTGGTGTGGGGTAGGTAACTAAAAAGTGACAAATAAAAACTTTTTCAAATAAATAACAACCGACTTCCAAAAAAACACTACAAAGTGCAAAATAACTTTAATTTCGGAAGGCGGTGACAAATAATGAAAATACACATCCAAAGTCACCGACTTCCGAAATTAAAGTTATTTTGCACTTTGTAGTATTTTTTTCTTGAAAGTCGGTAGTTATTTTTTTTTTTAAGTATTTTTGTGGACACTACAACGTCAGTCGGGTCTGCTAGTTGTGTTTTAAAATATTTAATTGGTACGATTATTTGCTGATATCGATATGAACTAATTTAGAAAGTTGCATGTGAAAACCTCAGAGACCACGTAACAATCGTTTATGCGGAATATTCAATATTGGAAAACTATTGCATATTATGATATTTTATTAATGAAAATAATAAATAAGCCACTTTTGTACATTTCAAATTATATATTGCATATCAATGATCCATAAAACGTACAAAAATCTACCGTACAAAAATGGTAGTTAATATAAGTGTAATCAGCTTATAATGCTGCCACTGCTAGAAAACAGGCCTCCTCTCGGTGAGAAGTAGTGGGCCGTAATCCACCACGCGCACCCAGGGCGGGTTGGTAGATATCATGGTTTTCGAATTTTGGCTCTAAGTCATGCCGGTTTCCTCACTGTATTTTTAAACCAAATTGGGGAGGTTCTAGATCATCTTCGTTGTGGCCTTCTTCACATCAGGTGGTTATTTATTGATGATCAGCCACAGCGAGGTACTGGCCTAACTGTAGAAACGCAACAATTGTTGTTATGGCGAGAGACTTAGATAAGATGGAGATAGCTAGCCAGGCCGACTTAGGATAAGCCCTACCACCAACCAAACCAGGCAAAAAGTTTTACCCCCGCTGGGAATCGAACCTGGGACCTCTGGATCTCAATCAGGTAAATTTACCACTAGACCACTGAGGTGTTGTATAATGTTTCCCTTTACCGCTTTTTTAGTGTTTAAGTTACGGCTAATATCCGAAGTGCGGCTACACCTAGTTTTAGCTGGCTACACTAGGTGCAGCCGGCCACATGCGGTTAAACTTAGTTGTATCCTACTTATGTCACCGTAAGTAAAATTTTAAGTACCGTTAGAATACAATCTATTTCGCGAGATTATAAACTGTCGATAAATTGTGAACTTGCACCATACTGCTTACCGACCGACTAGGTTAGGTTAGGTTAAAATTGCGACCAACCGTGCGCGAGCCGAGCGAACGAAGCGAGCAGAGCCGCGGCAGCGGCCGGTGAGCGCTAGGCCGTAACATACACATAAAAAAAGAATTCTCGGATACACTTGTTACAATGGAAACAAACTTAAGCCTGACATGCACGTAATTACCTACTCCTCAACGAATATATATATAATTAAAAACTACTTACTTCATACACATAAAATCGGCGGAAGGGATCATTTGCCCACATCAGATAACTACAAAGACAATGTTGAGGTTCGTGAAGACTTTCTGGAGGAAAATATCCCCAAGTCATGCTATAAAGTTCGCCGGGCCAGTCGAAAATGCCTTCTTTGAATCTGTATATCGACTCGTCTTTATTACAGGTAAAATTGTTGTTTAAAGGTATTTTTAGTAACAGTAGTAGGTAAAGCGTATTATGGAGCTCAAATAGAGATGGGCAGGACACCAAGGCAAGGCGCAGTGACATTAGGAGGCTTTGACAGATTCGCGTCCAACCAAGGACTGGAAGACGAGATGTTGGTCGTCCGGCGGCGAGATGGGCGGACAACATTGTTGCCATCGCGGGCAAAGCCTGGATGAGTCATTCGATGCGCTTCCGTACCGTATCGAACATAATTCAATTTTATCGTAGGAGTCCAAATAGGTGGTCAGTTTAAATCAATTAGACGACCGCTATTCTTCCGAGCTTGACAGCTGTTTGCTGTCGGGGGCAAAGCAAATCAGGTTATCGAAATGTATCTTTTTCGATGCGATAGCCTGTCGTCGATTGTGAATAGCTATGCTGGGGTGGGTAACCACCTTTACAGGCAATTGATCACTGATAGCGTCAGATCCACACCTTAACGGAGCTTAGTCTGAAATAAAGGACACAATTACACTTTTGGACCTTAGTCTAAAATAAAGGACACAATTACACTTTTGGACCTTAGTCTAAAATAAAGGACACAATTACACTTTTGGACCTTAGTCTAAAATAAAGGACACAATTACACTTTTGGACCTTAGTCTAAAATAAAGGACACAATTACACTTTTGGACCTTAGTCTAAAATAAAGGACACAATTACACTTTTGGACCTTAGTCTAAAATAAAGGACACAATTACACTTTTGGACCTTAGTCTAAAATAAAGGACACAATTACACTTTTGGACCTTAGTCTAAAATAAAGGACACAATTACACTTTTGGACCTTAGTCTAAAATAAACGACACAATTACACTTTTGGACCTTCGTCTGAAATAAAGTTACATTTATTTTTATTAATTTTTTACGTTAAAAATATATAAACGGAAATAACGCGACGTAATTTCGGTAGATGTGTCCCTACATCAACGACTTTCTTAGCAGAAAAGGGCATACTTTTAGTATCGGTAAATATTCTTAAAATGTTTTCTTGCCCTAGGTCTCTCCACATCCGACGACTACCTTGCATACACAATTTACAGCACTTTCATCAGGAGTATTTGCATCCTGCTAGTCGGCCTCGAGATATGGCACTTGATTAGCGACGATTTGCTCCTGGATGACATGATATCTGCCACCAATGTCCTCTGCATACACATCATCACTATTTGGAAACTTTTGATTATGGTAAGTGTTTCTACTATCAACATTAGCTAAACCTAGATCATATCCCCCCGAGTGGGTTCCCGCATTGTCGTTGCGGGGGGGGGGGGGCTCAGTAACCGTGGTCTCCCAGCCACGGTGAAGCGAAGAGGAACCCAAAGGTGGGGCCGCTCGTCAGGGCTTTTGCCTTCAAGGCGATGACGTAGCGGCCAAAAAGTAGGTTGCGGTGAGGTGCACCGCAACTGAAGTGGGCCGCGATGTCGAATGGGAGGCATCGCGGCTGAGGGTTACGGGCTGCGGCAGAGGAGGAGTGCCGGTGCTTCTGAGCAGCGCTCTTCCTTTCCGTGGCCTGGACGGGGCCGCCACCGTTTGATGGCGGACGCGGTGGGGCCGCAGGGGAAGAGGAGTGTCGGTATAGCGTTGGCCGCTCTCCCTATCCCCTGCAGCCGAAAAGTGGTAGGCGGGATGGAGCGTTATGTTCCACACGCCGTCAGAAATGTCAGCAACGACTGGTGGGGTCCGCAAGGGCTAATGCCTGCCAGGGGTGCGGGTTGCTCGAAAGAGACACCGTCGCCCTTGGCACACAGGCAACTGAGGGAACACGTGTGGGTTTTAGTCAGTAAAAGTCTGATACGCCCTCCTGCTCTCTACCCAGAGCGGGAGAAGTCATTTGATCATTTCCCACACTTCAAAAAAATAAACAAAACCTAGATCAATTTCCTTATCCCTTAGCCCTTATCGTGCACGGCTCAAATTGGGATGAAACAAAATATCATGCTGAGAACTGTATCAAACTGGCTCGCTACTAATCTTCTTACTCTTAATGTCGAAAAAACTAAATTCATACCCTTTTCTATAAGTAAGAAGAGCCAGCCTCTACAGGACTTTAACATTAAATTCCACAGCTGCCACTTAAGGTCTGACTGTACCTGTCCACAATTGAGTAAAGGGTCACATATTAAATATCTTGGAGTAGTAATTGATGCTCATCTAAATTGGCACAAACATATTGAATCACTTACATCTAGAGTTCGCAAGATAATATATATTTTTAAGCTACTTAGAAACTCAGCGGACATCGATACTCTCAAAATGGTCTACTACTCCCTGTGCCAGTCACTACTGACATACTGTGTGATTGCCGGGGGGGGAGCAATAAAAACATCATTTCTACCGCTGGAGAGGGCTCAAAGAGCTGTTCTGAAGGTGATGCTACGAAAACCGTTTAGATACCCGACTGAACGGTTATATCAAGACTGCAAGTTGCTCACTGTCAGACAACTCTTTGTTTTTCGATCCACTCTTCGTAAACATGCTTCCGTACCACCAAGTCAGGTACCCCATACTCGACGTAGATCTGCTCGAGTTTGTCATGTCGACCGTTACAGGACCGCATTTGCTACCCACCAATATTACATCTTAAGTTCTAGAATATATAATAAGCTACAAATAAAATTAGCAATAAATAGTTTTAACACTTTCGAAATAAAAAGAAAATTGTTAACATTCCTCTTAAACCTTAACTATTCTGATACAGAGGAACTCATCCATTCAACTATAATACCCTAATAACTTTTCATTTCCTTGACAGATATTTTTCCATTTAAATTTGTAATATATATCACACCCACACACGATCAACAAAGGATCAGTCTCACTCCACATCTACACTCACACACACACAAACACTCGCACACAAACTCACACGCACACATAATCACTCCTCACTATTATTTTTTAAGCCCATTCAACAAATATGTACGAGTATGTGATCATTTGTTATGCAATTATGTTATATTTTGTAAAAATGTGTCAATCCTATCTAAAGTAGGTACACTGTCCTTCAAGATACAGGATTCTCCTAGTTTGAAGGGCAGGGGTCTTACTCACCTGTTTTAGCCATACCTATCTCTTAGATACTAAACAATCTCTGATGTTACCTAGGCTAAGTCTTTTGTCAAATAAACGATTACTTACTTACTTACTTACTTCTATGTATCTTAAGGATACATAATACATACAACAGCACTTTGTACTTAGTGAGTGAAGGTGAAGATCTTCCTATAGATGCATATTTTAACTTCAGCACATTTTGAGCAGCCAGGTGGTTGATCCGTGGATGTTTGTACATCTTTACATACTGACACTCTTCCGTGCCACGGAAAGCATGTTAATTCGTTGGTCCCGGCTATCATTCCTAGATCTTTGACAGTCGTTAGGGGTCGTCAGAAGGAAAAAATTCTGGTAACCAGTCTTACCAGGGAGTATAGTATAACTCAGATACTGGGTTGTGTAGGTTATATGTAGTCACTAATCAGCTGCAACTGGATAAACAGTTCGTGGAGTTTTGGACAAAACTGGTACAAAACCGAAACATTTGGTAGAAAAACGAAACGTCCCGGATGTCATATAATGAAAAATTCTTATGCAGTGGGACGCAAAATACGTATACTATGGATGATTATGATCAGAACAGTTTTGTAGTTCGAAACTTTATGTAAGGATTTCAACACAAATAGTCTAGCTCTATAAAACCGGTTTGTAGCTGAAAAGGTTTTAAAGACTTAGATAGCGGGGTATATATACCAGCTTGAAACTTTGGAACTGCATATGAGCTTCGTACAGCAACGTAGTGCGGAATGGAAGCCTGGCACTGCATCCACAAAGCCGATTACCGTCGTGTGATAACAATGAACATTGGCTACTTTAATATTTGAAATATGTGGTGCTATACTCACCAGTATAGCAGTAACTCCACCGAGTTACGTGGTTTTCGCGCACACTGGCACACTGTTCAAAGTCAAAGTCAAAGCATTTATTTCAATTAGGAACTTAAAAGGCACTTTTGAACGTCAACATTTACATTTAAACGAAATTGATTCTAGTCGCCCATTCCAAAATGTAGTTTCGTATGGAGAAGAACGGGCAAGAAACTCCACCGTTACTCTTTTAGAATGTTTTACATACAATTTATCATAGTACATTCATTATATAATTATATGTGTTACATAAAGAAAACGTTTTTAAACGCAAATGAAAACCGGTCTAAATGTAAATGAAAATGATGCAAGACAATTTTGATAGCTTTAAACCATTTAGGCGGAGACAGTCCGGACCATAAGTTTCAAGTTAAACAACCCCCCGCCCCTGACTTAGATATATTCAGTGACAAGCTTCCGGGATTCAGAAAGAAAATCACGCTATCCTTGCCAAGTTTTTCTTAATCTCAATTCAATTGAGACTGGTCATCTCCTATCTGCCATGGCTTATTTTGAATCTTATTTTATTTACATTGTTCTCACACATAGAAGCACCAAGAATAATGTTCCCAAGATTTTGTGATACCCATGATTTAAAAGAGTGTCCTTGGAGTTTCTTGCCCGTTCTTCTCCATAGAGATCTATGTTTTGGAATGGGCACCTAGCTTCAACATAGATTATTTTTTTGACAATTCAAAAGTGCTTGTAGAAGGTTTAATTGAAATTGAAATAAATGCTTTGAGTTTGAAATTTAATTTTTATTTTTTCTATTTTTACGATTATTATTTGTATTTCTTAACTTTTTGTTGGTTTTGGGTCTGTTTTACTGTAGTTTTTAGTTTAGTTGTATATTGTTTAGTTTAGTATTTGAAGGCAGCAAGATATTTCTATCAATGCTATGTACGCCGTAATGGCCATGTACACATTAGTCCTTTATTTATTAAGATTATTTCTAGCATAAGTTTAATGTATGTGATATGACTGTGCTTTGTGAAATAACTAAACACATTTAACACAACATCACGTCTTGTTTCCATAAAGGGTTGGGCAGAGGTGTACTTATAGTACACCCACATTTCGCCATTTATGTTTAAGTCCCAGATAGGCAGTCGCTCCATGTAAAATACTGGTATTCAGCTGCATCCGGTTGGACTGGAAGCCGACCTCAACATAGTTGGGAAAAGGCTAGGCAGATGATGATGATGATGATGTTTAAGTCCCATGTAATAGGGGGCGAGCCTATTGATATCAATCGGGCACAAATCCATATTCCAAGCAAAGTAAAAACAATTCAATCAAAAATCAAATGAACGAAGATGAGAGCGCTCAAACCTTCGAAACAGGAAAGAGAAGTAGGTTTCTCCTACGTCAGTGTGCGAAATGAAGAAAAGGGAAGCTTATATAGTCCTCATCTATTATTATATAATTATGTCTTAATATTAATTTATGTCCCTGACAATTACCTACGCCAATAGTCTAACCACACCACAGGCTATTCGCAACTGCACAGTGCCGCACGGTGTCCCGTGCGCATTCCCCGCTGTGTCGCATGAGCAGCGCAATCAATGCCCTTATTTTTGACCTACCCGATTGTGACGTGTTGACCGACAGATTGTACCAAATCATGTTATTATGCTCGAGATTTTGTGAAAGACATTGTATGAATAATTTCATGTCCTAATAATTTGTAACCTAAAGATATATACAACGTGTTGTTTTGCATCCTCGTCAAATTCAAGGAGGTAACTATGCTAATGATTCTCGACACGAATCAATAATAAAATAAGTAGTTTTTTTATCCATATTTTCGGAAATCGGCGTCTGGCATTTTTTTTTCGGACACGCATATTAAAACGCGGCACGTGTTATACCCCACTGTAACACACAGCGATATAGTCGTGCGACACTGCCTACCGCATACGGAACGGGGCGATTCTGTTCTTTGAAAGAGGTGTTTTCTGAAATACTGTTAAACTTAAATAACAAAAAAAACAAGTATGTATTCATTAGTGAGCAAGTATCGTAATTTTATTTGATTATTTATGTCTTTCATAACAGTCTCATGAAATTTGACGAGGATGCAAAACAACACGTTGTATATATTCACGCTGTACCTACCCACCTGGATGAAATTTGATATACAGGAAAAGTTTTTATCAAGTGCGCAAATTGTAACCATGAATTCAGCATACCATCCTAGAACCCCTAGCGCAGAAATTTTTAGCCAGTTGTACAAAAAAAAATCAGCTGTTTCATAGAAAAGTGCAATACCTACGCGGCCAAAATGTATGATTTAGCTGATTTTTTTTTGTATATCCGGCGAAAAATTTTCTGCGCTAGGGGTTCTAGAATGGTATGCTTAAATCATGATTACAATTTGCGCACTGGATAAAAACTTACCCTGTATATATAAAATAGTTATGAAATTTAATAATTACTGTTACTGGTGTATAACCTTTGTAATTAATAATAAATAAAGTATCCATTCTCATTTTAGGTTAGCAACAACAAAGTCTTCAAGAAATTGACAAAGGCTATGGAATTGCCTAGTTTTGATATATCTACTCAAAAACGGAAGGAAATAGTTAAATATTGGGCCAATACCCACACGCAATATTTATCAGTTTTATTAACAATAGTTTTTTTCGGCATGAGTTTTTGGTAAATAAATACACATTTTTATTATTGGCTTATGCGATGCATGTCTGGCATATACTGGGCAGTCCGTCTATAATATTATTATGATAATAATAGTCTTTTATTCATGAAAAAGTGGCACATTTACAAAGTATCTAAAATATCAAAATAGAGCACAGTTGCTTATTATTTTACTATACTATCTCATTGATATGTCCCAAAACTTATATCCATAAAATTGATTCTATACGAAGTTTTTAACACCAGGATCTAAAACAACCCTTTAGGCAACAATTTCATTTTTTTTTAAACGCTCATTCGTTTTTGTAATAATTACATCATCACCATTATCATCATCATTATTTCAGCCGAAAGACGTCCACTGCTGGACATAGGCCTCACCCAAGCACTACGTTTTTTTTTTGTTGTAACATAAAGCTAAAAATAACCGTTTTTGTTTGATTTTAACCCCCGACGCAAAAACGACGGGGTGTTATAAGTTTGACATGTCTGTGTTGTGTGTGTGTGTGTATGTATGTGTTTGTCTGTCTGAGGCAACGTAGCTCCCGAACGGATGAACCGATTTTGATTTTGTTTTTTTTTTGTTTGAAAGGTGTATTAGTCGGGAGTGTTCTTAGACATGTTTCATCAAAATCGGTTCAGCCGTTTGAAGATTATCAGCCCTTTTCTGGTTGATGAAGTGATTTGAGCATCTTCCACGGGGCTGATCAACTCGAAATTTTGTATTCTATTACTTCAATGATATTAGACGAACAAGGTAACATTGAAATGATGCTGGAGTAACACCTGAAATTTCCAGGATGCTCAAGTTACTCACCAACAAACAGCAAAAGTATCGTGTTTGGGCTCATTGAAAAGGTCTCAATGCATAGATTAGGGATTAATAGTGATCAGGACGAGGAATGAGGATAAATTAGTAACAAACTTCACTGTGGGAAAAATACGCAACGATGCGCAGATTTAAGCGAGCGAGACATTACTGTTTGGCGGTTTCATTGACCGTCCCCCGACCTAAAAGGCCTATAAATATTATTATTTTTACTTTTTAATTTAATTTAATTTTATGGTAAGTTAAATACCCGTAGTGTAACTATATTTTTTGACAATAGTAGCCACTATTGACGTGCCATTTTTTAATAGCGATAGAGTTGCCGATGCAAATCCCCGAAGGGAAGCCGGTAGGAATCGAGTTATGTGGAGCTTTCGCCACTGAGATCGACACATAGATAGATACATAATTAGTCCACGTTCGTATGGACGTTAAGATATCCCGGCAGGATTTTTTCGCGCACTGGACTTTCAACGCTCTGCTTAGTGCCGAGAGATGAAAATTCAACAGCGTGTTTTATCGACTTGCTCGAATGAACTCTGTTCTATTCTCAACGCTCGGTTCAACACTGAGAGTTGAAAATCGAACTTTCGAATATTTAGTGTTAACTATTATGTATTACAGGCAAATCTTCCCATTGATAGACGATATGGAATTCAATCTGATGGTGGATGTGAAGCTCCCGTATGAGTTGTACGGCTATCCTTTACGCTACGTTCTGAGCTACATAGTGATAGGCGTGACATTCCACTACGCTTCCTATATGGTCGTCATGACGGAAGTGATCACGCAATCTCATCTGATACCCCTCATCTGCCAGTTCAATGTGCTTGCAGACTGCTTTGAGAATATCTTTGAAGAATGTGCTGTGGAATTTCAAGGTAGGTACTACCTACATATATTATGTTTTGAATTGACTAGCTGTCTTTACTGACAGTGCAAATTATGTTGGTCAAATAATATTGGTTAAAGTCATCATGGCGCTGACGGTATTTTGTTTTATTCGCTAACATATTACATTATATCTATCTTTATTACTGATTATTGATTTATACTGCAAATAGGGTCACCTGTCCAACATTGAAACAATCGTACACAGTGAAACTTTGCGATATCTAAAACACTACGTTGTCAGATAGAGCAGGATAGCAAGGAAGGACATGCTCAAATCAGACACCCGCACGTGCCCAGTTTGCGAGCGCGCCGCTGCCTGGGGAGATGACGTCTTTAGTGATACATAACGGATATTGCTACAAAAAAGTAAGAATTTTTGGTAATGTTTGGTGATTTTCTAGCAAATTACAGAAGATAATTTCGTACAGTTAAATATTACGTTGAATTCTGTACATTTCGAAGTGTCTTTTGACCTTAATCCGTATGAAAATAGTTCACATTTTGTTGCAATTTTTCTATAAGTTATTAAAAATTACCTTGTTGGTTTACAATGAAACAAAAGCATGTTGTACCTATACAATGAAACAGTGTATCATTGTGTACTATCTTGTTTCATTGTAAGCCGTGTAGAAAATAACCATAACGATAGTTTTTCTAAACACAAGCAACTTCCTTATAAGTAGCTGCCTTTAGTACACTTGGGTATTTAGTAACTAGGCACATAGGCCAGCACATCAAGCTACCCCAATCTGTCAAATTTCTTTGATCGTTTTTCAACTTTATTACCAAGGAATAAGGTTCATGTTAAATTGGGAAAATTTGACAGTTTGGGATAGGTTGAGCTGCTGGCGTCTGTACGTACTTTGTAGATATTGTCTTTTTTTTTCAGATGGCACGTACTAAAGCTATTTTAAGAAAAAAAGGAGATCATTCGGCCGCTAACATGCTTAAAGCTATTCAGCTTCTGGAGTCTAAGAAAATGCAGTGTTCATTACCCCATATTATTCCGTTATGCTAAAAAGAATAAGAATGTCAATGACACGGATTTGAAGAATCAAAGGTCCAAAAAAAATCCAAACTATAAGAAAGAAAGAAATAAATAAAAGAAAAAAAATACAATAACATATAACGTTAACAGAGTATTTACAGAAGAACAAGAAGCTCAACTTAAAGATTGGGGTTTAATCATGGAGACTGCAACTCGTACAACATAGATTAGTTTTAAGAAGAGGATATAATATCTATATTAGATTGTTTTTTGCGAAAAATATAATTAAGTATTTGTTTTGAAATTTAATCATTTTTAAGACTTGTAAGACAGCGCCAGGGCGATTGTTTTTTGTTTTGTTAATCCTGATTCCTGAACCATTAAGTATTACCACTGTTAATGTTTAAGTCTGATTAATAACGTAGGTACATACCTAAAAATTACTATGAATAAAAAATATTTTTTCATTTAAATTTCTGTAATTTATTGCTTACATACTTACCTAGTTGATTGAAAGAAAATAAAGTACTAGTTAGCTAATAGTAACACTGTTTCATTGTTGATTAGCCCTGTTTCATTGTAAAAATTCAGGTGTTTCATTGAATACACATACATGGACACAATGAAACAAAGTTCTTTTTTTGTAAAAAGCTTTTTTATAATATACTTATAAAAGTAAAGTATTTTTTTTAAATACTATGCGATGACTAGTTAAATTGTCTATCTTGGTGCAAAAAATTAGAGTCGTAACTTGAAAAACGGCAGAGACACGATGGTTTGAAATTTTGGTGTTTCATTTGTGAACAGGTTACCCTACCCGTGACATAACATCGCTCGGGCCCTATCAGTATACCATGCTGTGGTAGGAGCCTGTTGACTTCGTACAGGACGTTTTTTTTTTTTTGTTTTTCTTTTTACCATTGCGTTTAGTTTAGTATGTTATCTTCCTGTGCGAGTAAATAAATAATTTTTCTTTCTTTCTTTCCTTGTTTTTCTGAAGAGTTGGGCAGAGGTGTATCTATAGTACACCTACATTTTGTCACCTTAAGTAATAGGGGGCAAGCCTATTGCCATCAACCGGGCTCATCATCATCATCATTTCAGCCGAAAGACGTCCACTGCTGGACATAGGCCTTCCCTAAGCTCCGCCACTCTCACACTTCGGTTTGCTATTGAGAAATTTCAGATAGAAAACCCAATAACACTTTGAACGACCTGGGAATCAAAACCCAATAACACTTTGAACGACCTGGGAATCAAAACCCAATAACACTTTGAACGACCTGGGAATCAAAACCCAATAACACTTTGAACGACCTGGGAATCAAAACCTCTTGCTTAGCAGAAGCGCTTAGCACCAGCAGGCTTAGCACGAGCACCGATTTGTCGACGGAAGAATAGACATGATTATTAACTAAATGATGTACAATAGGAGAAGATAGCTATGTTTTTCTATTAATTATCACAGTTATGCGTTCTAAACGAATCATGATTTTGTAGATAATCGTATATACTTTGTGGCCGTCGTCGAGTAGAAAGTTTGTGTCGGTGAGATTTTGACAGTTTGGGAAGATATATTCTTCTGAAATAGTCTAAATTTATAAGGACCAAGATCGTTAGAAACTAAAGACTAAATGACAGATTGTAGAAGGATATCTACGGTTTTTTTTTTTTTTTTTTGGGTGGGAAATCATCAAATGACTTCTCCTGCTGAGTAGAGCAGGAGGGCGTGTCAGACTTTTACTGACTAAAACCCACCCGTGTTCCCTCAGTAGCCCGTATGCCAGGGGCCGTGGTATCTCTTTCGAACAAACCCGCACCCCTGGCAGGCATCGGCCCTTGCGGACCCCACCAGTGGTTGCTGACATCTATGACGGCGCGCGTGAGGAACACAACGCGCCGTCCCGTCTACCACTTTTCGGCCGCAGAGGATAGGGAGAGCGGCTGACGCTATACCGACACTCCTCTTCCCCTGCGGCCCCACCGCGTCCGCCATCAAACGGTGGCGGCCCCGTCCAGGCCACGGAAGGGAAGAGCGCTGCTCAGAAGCACCGGCACTCCTCCTCTACCGCAGCCTGTAACCCTCAGCCGCGATGCCTCCCATTCGACATCGCGGCCCACCTCAGTTGCGGTGCACCTCACCGCGACCTACTTTTTGGCCGCTACGTCAATGGCTTGAAGGCAAAAGCCCTGACGAGCGGCCCCACCGTTGGGTTCCTCTTGGCTTCACCGTGGATGGGAGACCACGGTTACTAAGCCCCCCCGCAACGACAATGCGGGAACCCACTCGGGGGGGAGGATATCTACGGTGCGATATCAAAAATGTAGGAACGAAATGTCACTTTGTATTGAAAAAGCACTGTCTATTCTTCGTAGAAATACAAAGCGTCATGCTAAGCCCGCAGTAGACCAACGAGGCAGTCTCATAATACGTTATGTTGTAAAGTAATTAGGCAACGTAAGGGATTTGATCCCATTTATCCCTAATGTTAGGCCACCCAGAATGTAAGCCCGGAATTAAAGATCGCTGTTGACATCAATTGACCCAAATTGCCTGTATGATTATACAGGTGCAGATATTCGTGCGTCATGAGTCATGACTATGAGTTAACGACACAGATTCCCAAGTACAAGCCCTATTGAAGCGAATCATTTTAATGAGAACCATCGCCGTTCTGTAGCCATTCATTGAGCTCCAGAAATTCGGTGCAACGTTAAGACACAGAAAGGTACAGAAGGTTTGTTCTATACAACGAACGAGAAGAGGCTCACGCACACTCAGGCTTACTTGCACCACAAATCAGTCACTAAATGCATTGTCCTCTAAACTTATTTAAAACATTATTCTGTATTATATATATCATTTAAATTCGCGTAACGCTAAATGCGATAGTGATTTATGGGGCAAGTATTGTATAATTAGCTCAGAAGCGATGCGCACTTTGCTTGTGGTAACCAAATATACAAACGCGCTGTGAAAGTGTGAGTAAGCGCAGGAGCTCTCGGTAAGTCGGTACCGTCCGAGACAATGCGAAGTTGGAAGTGTGTGTGTTATGTGCTGATGCTACTGGTCTACACATTCACAGCGTGTGACTTGGTGACCATAAGTAAAGCGCGCGTAGTTTCGTTTGATTAATGCTATACGGAGATCTCAAACTGTCTCAAAAAATGCAAGTCGCGGGTGCGCTTGCTCTCATTATTCACGAGCCGTGCCTATGTGCGCGTGCGTTTAAACTCGATGTATGGAGCTGACCTTCTCAATATATATATTTTATGGTAAAGGCCATTTCAAAAGCAAATTAAAAGGCAGAGCCGTCAAAAGCAAATGCATACCGTTCCTTTTACCAGGAGCTAGTGAAAAGCTGGTGTCAATTCGTCAGGAATAAAAAGCCGGCTGCCGGGAATTGACTTCGTTTGAGTTTTCCGAAACGTTTCATGTACACACGAAATTCTGATTCACAAAAACTGAAAAGCAGACTTCAAAGACTATTTAGGTTATGGTAATTTATTTACTGTCTTAAAGAAGACATAAAGCGCGAAAAACACCATTTAAGACCCCTTTGATAAAAAAGAAAATAGGGTAGGTATCTACTAGGGTAATGACCCAATAATACCTAAATATTACATGTATTAATAAATTATGTTACATCATAATTATGCCAGGCCACTCAGAAAGTATTGCGAAAAATAGTTTTTATGTATGAGAGACTGGCTGACTATTTTGAAACTATGATTAGTTCGAATTTCAAAATTTCTCTCCACATTGTTTTCGAGCTAATTTAAATTATCGTGTCTCACAATATGGTCGAATTTCGACCATTGCCTGGTCGTCCACTAGTTAGAAAAGAGTCACATAACACACACACGTCGATGACTACAAGCAGTGAATTAGGCAATTGGCGTGTGGTTCGTTGTATTTAAGGGGCTGTGGCCATTCTCACACACGCACATAATTATGGGTACATAACAATATTCAAATGTTTTTTCAGCTTCATTTCCAGAAATAAAGAGACATGAATTGGTTTCAAACAACTTTTTTGTGGAGAAATACCAGAAGAGATTGAGCGAATTGGTGGCACAACATCAGGCAGTCTTAGCGTAAGTTTCAAATTGATTTTCAGGGTTCCGTACCCAAAGGGCGACAACGCATCCCTATTATACCAAGGCTCCGTTGTCACATCCGTCTGGCACATGGCTGTATCTTTTGAAACGTAATCGGCAAACACTTGGAATTATCACAGAGTGTGTAGTACTATGGCCGCTATAAAAATAAATAATAAAAAATGCTAAAAATTAAAGGGTTTCCATATAATTGGAAATGGAAATGGGTTTTTTTCGGCGTTTTTAGAAAACGTTAATAAATATTGTGCGGTTAAACGGAACCCTTCGTGTGCGAGACCAACATGTACTTGGCCGGTTTTTCTTCAACGGCCAAGTAAAATAATCAAACGAAGACAGGCGGAAAAACAGTGGGTCAGTTAACATAAACATGACAGACAACGGAGCTTTTTATCTTGTGAACCCTCAGGGCTCTGTTGAGATTTCACACAAATCTTATAGCTTTGACTATAGTTGAGGGCGTAAATGACCTTCTGGAGAACCTTTTTGAGGTATGTGTTGTCATAATCCTGCCTCTGGAGTCTTTACATGTTTATTACATTGTATTTGAGATACATTCAAATACCTCATCATCATCTGCCTAGCGCAGGGGTCGGCAACCTCTTAAGTCGGAAGAGTCGAAAATTACAATTTACAAAACTTTATAGTTTTTATAGAGCCACAATAATTTTAAATATCATAGAGATTACGAAACAAGTCACAGTTATATTGGTTTCATAGTAAAATTGCGTGAAATCGGGGTTTATACGCAAGGTGACCGAAAAGGGGCGTGGCCTAATCTACGCCATTTGCAAACTCGCCATTTTTTTATTTGATAGCTCGCCAGGTGAAGGGAAAATAAATAATATTTGCGTATGGAACTAAAGAGCCGCAGCATCACATCTAAAGAGCCGCAGGTTGCCGACCCCTGGCCTAGCGTATTCCCAATGTTGGGTTCGGCTTCCAGTCTAACCGGAAACAGCTGAATACCAGTTTTTTACATGGAGCGACTGCCTATCTGACCTCCACAACCTATTTTCTTAGTATTACGATACCCCTTGATAAGCGTCAGACTTTCGGGCTTCTGACGACCCGTTACGACTGTGAAAGATTTGCGAATGACAGCCGGGACCAGCGGCTTAACGTGTCCTCCGAGGCATAGTGGGGTCTTGGTATATAAAGATGGTAACTCACCCACGGAGTACGTTTACCTGATCGATGGATCCGTGCAGCTGTCATTCATCACAAAATCCGCCAGGGATTTGCATACCAAAAGTTGCCATCTCTTTTTTTAGTCAAACTATGGAGTTGAAGACAATACTGAGCGCCCCCATGCTGGGAGAGTTAGCGTGCAGTGGCTTACTCATCTGCTGCGTCGGATATCAAGCTATAGCAGTGAGTAAACTTTCCAATTTTAAATCGAAAATCGAGAGAAAATCTTTTCCCTTGAAATATGGTTAAATTCATACGGTTTATAAGCCAGCCACGAGCATGAATCTACTAGCGCTGAACTTAAAGGCGATTATTTGAAAGGATTTATCGAGCGACTGTGTATGGATGTAGGAGCAGTAACAATGTATATTGAGGGTCCCCAAATCGGTAAAGGGCGAGGCTTTTGTAAGTGGAAGTGATGTACATAATACATGAGGTTGAAGGATCGTGTCAATTAGAGATCAGTCGATTTGAGACATTACAGAACGAAAATACACAAACGTTCTTCCCGTAGTAGTGACCCAGTGGTTATCTCCGCGACTTACGAGTTTTAGGTCGTAAGTTCGAACGCAGACAAGCGCTTTACTTTCTGTAATTTATTTCATTACCACTGCTCTCAAAACGATGAAGGAAAACATCGTGAAGAAATAGGCATGTCCTAGAACCAAAAATTCGAAGACATCTACCAACCCGCACTGGGCTGGCGTGGTGGATCATGGCCCACTCCCTCTCATTGAGAGGAGGCCTGTGTCCCAGCAGTGGGATCATTATAGGCTGGTTACGCTATATAGTTGTGTATTTATTGTATTCGTCTCTCTATTAAGATTAAATTAGGATAATCACATCGTTTTTATATCGCGTTATTTAAGTTCGTGGGTACCTTCGAATACCAAAGGCTGGTAGCACAATTGTTATTTTTTGAGTTAAGATATAATACCAAGTGATAAATGATAAATGATTTTATTTCTGTAAGTAGGTTTGTACAAACACTTTTACACGTCAATCATATTTTTTAAATTAGATGAGGTCGGCAAGTTACATTAACATAAGCACTCTGTTTGTTTTGCAGACTTTTGAAGAAGACCTGATAAAATTCGCCATGTCTATACTTTATTTGATGTATCACATGTTCTCATTGTACCTCATCTGTAGATGGTGCGAAGAAATCACCACACAGGTAATATTCTCCGTCATCATCGTTGTCACTATTCATTCCAACTGCAAGACATCCTAGGCTGCTTCTGCACTGCCCGCATCCGGAGGATTACAGCGACATTCACATTGTGTGTACACATGTTTAAACAAATAAATATTATCTCATCATATCTTACCTTAGTCTACGTCATTTAAAGTTTTAAGTCCGAAAGACGACAAAAAAAAATATCGTTTTAGATATTGTGAAGGATGGCCAGCTAATTTAATTTGACCTTGTATATAGTCAAATCTGAAATATTTCGCCGTGATTGCACCGGCACCTGTAGTTACCCTTCAAAGCGCAATACAGCAACGCTACGTGGAGGTAGGGATAAGTATGATTTTAGTACTTCCCCGGCCGAGTCTTTCCACAATGAGGTGTGAGGTATGAGGAACAGGGTGTAAAGTTCACTGATACTCTATGGAAAAGGGAGGACCCTCCAACCAGTAGACGGGTGTTGTGTCTGGTAATGTATATACAGGATAAGTTTTTATCCAGTGCGCAAAGTTTAACCATGAATTCAGCATTTGCATTGCGCGATGTAGGATTTGTGTGACGTCAAGTCTTTTGATGCGTAGTTCGCATGTGGCGTTGTAGATGCCACCACAATCTACTCCATTATTTCTTGCAGAGTCAGCACATTGGGCAGTCAGCGTACTTCTCTGGCTGGGAGAGTGGCATATCGCAGGCTCCCGGAGTCCGTGCCACTATCATGTTGGTGATAGCTCGGTCCAATAAGCCTCTCGTGTTCCTGGCGGGGGGCACGTACCCTCTCTCCTTGTCTGCTTATACTAATGTAAGGATACACATATTATTTACTTACTAGCTTTTGCCAGCGACTCCGCTCGCGTGGAGGTCTAATCGAAACTTTTCTCATGGGAACGTACTACCGGGATCAAAAGTAACCAGGTTATAAACTGTCTGTGTGCCAAATTTCATCCAAATCCGTTCAGCTGTTTCTGTGTGATTGAGTAACAAACATGTAAACATACAAACTTTTCACGTCCTTACTTAATATTATAAACGGTTAATAAAAAGTTTGTATGTTTGTTACTCTTTCACGCAAAAACAGCTGAACGGATTTGGATGAAATTTGGCACACAGATAAATTATAACCTAGATTAACACAGGATACTTTTTCATACCGGTAATACGTTCCCGCGGGATAATTTCCGACTTCCACGCGAGCGAAGCCACGGGCGGAACCTAGTTTATAATATTAGTAGGATTTCCAAATGTATTTGATTTCTTCTAAGAGGCCTAAGCTTCATCTTATCTTCAGCTCTGTGTGGCTGCTGTTGCCTTTCTATGGAATCGCATAAAATGGCGAAATAGACACAATCCTCTTGTGCTAAGGGCTAAAACGTACGTACCGTGTGGTGCCGAAAGTAAAGAATAGCACCATCCCATTTCTTTCCGTGGGTGTCGTAGAAGGCGACTAAGGGACTTACTAGAGAATGGGCAGCAGAGTTCTCATTTTACCACCAAACTGCGGTCGCCAACCCGCCTGCTAGGCGTGACGATTATGGCAAGCCCTCCCAAATTGTAGAAAGCTTATGTCTAGCAGTGGACGTCTTCCGGCAGAAATGATGATGATATAGGACTAAACAATGATATTACTATGAAAACTATTTTGTGTCTTGCTAGCTGGTGACAAAGCTTTATTTATTTAGATAAAAACAAGCCAAGCCTCGCTCGGAAGCGTCGGGAATCCCAGGCTGATTTCCGGCCACCGTAGGCGTGAGCTTGCGGACGGCGAGTAATGGGTAGCTCGCTGTCCGGTAAGGACCAAGCCCAGGTCGACGGCGCGTTGTGTTCCACGCGCGCCTCAAAGAGATGTCAGCATAAACCGATGGGGCCGGCAAGGGCCGATGCCTGCCAGGGGTGCGGGTTTGTTCGAAAGAGATACCACAGCCCCTGGCATACGGGCTACTCAAGGAACACGGGTGGGTTTTAGTCAGTAAAAGTCTGACACGCTCTCCTGCTCCACCCAGAGCGGGAGAAGTTATTTGATGATTTCCCACCCAAAAAACAAAAAGCCTCGCTCGGAAAATTGATTGTTGTCCATTTCATCGGTTAAGAGTAGGGAACTCTAGAAAACTAGACGAAATAAACGATGAATGGACTATGTGAAAAAACTTTTTTCAAAAAAATAACAACCGACTTCCAAAAAAACACTACAAAGTGCAAAATAACTTTAATTTCGGAATTCGGTGACATTGGATGTGTATTTTAATTATTTGTCACCGCCTTCCGAAATTAAAGTTATTTTGCACTTTGTAGTGTTTTTTTGGAAGTCGGTTGTTATTTTTTGTAAAAAAGTTTTTATTTTTCACTTTTTACTTACCTACCCCACACTAATTCGAAATTTCATCATCCTTGGGGTCAAAACAATGCATATTTATGCGATAGCAACATTCGCAGTTGATTTGCTGTAATTTTTTGAAGAGTTCCGTTGTCTGTCTCCGAAACACATCATCAGATCTATATGAAATTTCAATGGGACCATTTCGGAGTAAACCCCTTTCGAACAAAAAAAGAATTTTGCAAATCCGTCTATATACGACGGAGTTATGCCCGAACATACATAAAAAAAAAAACATAAACATGTCGAATTGAAAACCTCCTTCTTTTTGAAGTCGGTTAAAAATGGTATGGCTAGAAAGATAGTGCCTACCGAGATGACTTATGAAAGACTAACACATGACAGACATGTTACGCAGACCCATAATAAATTGAGGTAAGGGCAGGAAAATCATGAAATAAAATGCACAATCAACGAAGCTTTTTGCTCTTCTCCTATCTTATCTTGATGAAACATGTGCGAATCATAAATATCCTGCCACGGGGCAGATAAGTTTCTAGCAAGAAATAAACCTAACATTGATTTATACTTCATTTATCAAACTTCCTCGACAGTAAAATTTATCTAGTCTTACGTCAAACTGTTCTTCGACAAACTTTATGTTTTATGAAAAATGTTTGAGAATTTAATCTATGATACTTTATTATGTTGCAGCTGGTGAAGGCTTCGTACAGCGCTCTTAATCTTCTTCTTACAGTGGACTCAACGAAAGAAAACTAAGAATAGTATCTACAAGGAATTGGAGAAAAATATACAAATTAATAGTTCTAAAGAATGTAGAGTGTATCAAGAAATAAATACAAAAAATACGAAAGTATTTATGCTAACTGATTTAATGCACATTTAATATTGTACGTATTGCACGCTTAGACCATTAAAATTGCATTATAAATACATAATTAATGGTAACTTTATTGTCCTCACAAAGCGGCCCACCTCAGGTGCGGTGCACCTCACCGTAACCTACTTTTTTGGCCGTTACGTCGTCAGCTTTGAGGCAAAAGCCCTTACGAGCGGCCCCACCTTGGGGTTCCTCTTCGCTTCACCGAGGCTAGGAGACCACGACTACTGAGCCCCCCCGCAACGACAATGCGGGAACCCATTTTTTTTTGTATAACCGACGACAAATGTCTGCGCTCTAGAATGATATGCTGAATTCATGGTTACAATTTGTGCACTGGTTAAAAACCTATCCTGTGTACATAGGTATAGTTATAACCCAACCATTCAAAACGTCACTTCGTGTCATGTTATGCAAATCAATTTTTTTATGGACAAAAATGTCGGCTTGGCAAAGAACTTGAAAATATATTAGCAATAACAATTCTGCTGGTGTAGCAGTATTCTTTGTTGTTACCGCTCCTACTCGGTTAGCATAACAATGGGAGTAGTAGTCCGCACGCAAATGTTAGTGGAAGCTATGAGAGGTTTCTTAAGAATATAACTGTGAATTATTGAAAATGTTGGTGAAAATATTAGAATGTTCAATACCTCTAATATGTTTAGTAGCACAAAATGAGAATTATTAAAGTTTATATTAAATTCATGTTCTATACCTACTATATTCGAGTTACCTACAATGGAGTTATGTAAATAAACCGTAATGATAACGACACAAGGTGGCTCCAGGCACTGTAATATCTCGGTAATTTCATAGAAACACAACTTTCAACCTTCAAGACTAATGTTCATTTATCTATATCTATACTCTATATACATATCTTAACTTTATATCTATACCTACTATTAATAAAGAGGAAATATTTGATTGTTTGTTTGTTTGCATTGAATAGGCTCCGAAACTACTAAACCGATTTGAAAAATTCTTTCACTGTTGGGAAGCTACACTATCCCTGGGTGACATAGGCTTTATTTTATCCCCGTTTTCCAGCGGGAACGGGAACTACGCGGGTGAAACCGCGGAGCGCTGCTAGTAGATAATACCTTAGTACCTATAAGATATATTTTTTGGTAGAAATTTTTAGTGCTGTGCTATTCTCTTATTGGAAGGGACATCTAGATTTGCTAAGGTAGATCTGAGATCTTTTTAGCGTGTCGATGGGAAAAAACACGAAAAGAAATTAATGTATTTTAAATAAATCGATCCTTCTCACCTATAGGACGCGTGACTCAGCAGTGTGAAAATTATAGGCTGATTTATGTTCTGCAATTTTTTTTTTTTATTTTTATATTGCCATTAGGCCCGCACGTGTGCAGGTGACAGGGCACGCGGTTCCAGGTGGAGATTATAACCTAGATTAACACATAGGACACTTTTTATCCCGGTAATACGTTTCTGTGGGTTAATTTTCGACCTCCACACGAATAAACAAAAGCAAGTATTTTCCCATAAATGAATGTTACACAAGCCAACTGCTCTTCTTCAGCTTTCAATCTAGACATTCCCGTATACAGTGTGATTCTTTATAATGTGCACATATCAAAATGATGGAATCTATGCTTAATTTTATCGCCAGAAAACAAATATATAAATATTTTTTTAACATTTTTCAGGCAATTTAAAAAAAATGGTTCGCTACATTGACCCTAGTGTAAACAAAACGTTGTAATTTTTTAACTGAATGATCTATCGTGATGAAACAACTCCATAATGATTGGAAGTAATTAGGCGTCCTCATAAAATAAAAATTGTGGAAAAAACTATCCTCAATTGAAAATAAACATGTTTTTTTTAGCAATTTTTATTTTTTATTTTCATAATTTTACAAGAATCATAAAATTTATCTATAAGATGTTTTGTTCAGCGAACGATTTTTATTAATTCCAAAAAAAAAAAAAAAATTAAGATTTAAAAAATGTTTTTTAATATTTTTTCCGGTCATCAAATTAAGCATAGATTCCCTCATTTTGACATTTGCACACTATAAAGACTCACACTGTAAAATATGATGCTCTGTGATTGACAGTCAATTAGTTTGGCAAATAAATATAGTTATTAATTTTTAACTAACAAACAAACTTGGTAGTTTGCTCTAATTGCGATTAATTATTCCGTAAGGGAAATGGCACTGACCGTTACCAATTCCGGCGTGGTAAAATATTCAAGCTCTTCGCTTACCCTTGCGATCGACGACTCACGACTCCTGAATTATTAATACTTGTGTGATATTTCGAAAAGATATATAGCTGGAACCCTATTATTATCTTGGTCTACGGAACAAGAAAAAAATTCCACTAAGTACTTGAGTACGTTAAGTGAGGGGCTCGTGTTGTGTCCAAATAATAAAAGCGGCACGGGTTAATCTCCAAGGTTAAGCAACGCTTGACGAGGTCGGTTCGTGGATGGATGACCACGTATTACATACTGACACCCTTCCGTACCTCAGAAAGACTGTTTATCCTGACTGTCATTTGTAGATCTTTGACAGTTCTTACAAGTAGTTACGTAAAGTTGGAAGGCCTCCCATAAGGTAGACCTATGACCTTGTGAAGGCCACAGGAGTCCGCTGGATGCGGGAGGTACAGAACCGGTCGACATGGCGGAGCTTGGGGAGGCCTATGTCCTGCAGTGGACATCTTTCGGCTGAAATGATGATGATGAGTCAGAACTGTCAAAGACATTCTTTGCGTTTTACGCCAAAACCTCGACTTAGTTTACGATACAATACAGCAGGTAGCCCATTTTTTGGGTTCCGTAACCGAAGAGTCACTAACAGAACCCTATTACTAATCTTCCGCTGTCTGTATGTCTGTTTTTTTGAAATTGTATTGAAATTGAATTGAAATTTTCACAGAATGTGTAATTTGCCGCTATAACAACAATTAATAAAACAAAAATTGAAGGGTCTCCAATTCTCCATGCAAGAAAAGTATTTTTTGCCTTGTCAGTACCACAAGGCAAAAAGAAACACGTTGGTGTGCGATTCCGACTCGCATTTGGCCGTTTTTATACGTTAACATCACTTTGAAAAGGTAATCAACAAATAATTTCATGTCTACAAGGCATGTAGAGCTAAACCTACCCCAGCTTTAAGAAGACGATCCGAGCCTCGTTTACAAAAGCCTGTGCTCAAGGAGATTATAATAGATGGTTCATCCGTTCGTATTATCGGGAAAGCCAATTTCGACCCCTTTTCTATAGGTACCTACGTCCTAGAGATTATAGCGTACTGAATTAAATAGTTCAGCCAACCGAGATAATTCTATCCTATACCAATTTCTTGAGTATTCAGGGGTCAACCAAAATATATAAAAAAGTTAATTAAAAATCCCCCGACTATATTTTTTTTTTTTACTTTTTAGACTTTTAGTTTGTGTCAGGCATCGGGGATCTTCAGCGAAGCAGTAATGCTCGCGAAGAGGGAGGCGGCGCACGTGAGGGAGAGGCAGCATATGCGCCCTCGCGACCCTAGCCGCCGCAGGATACGGAGACGCCCTGGGCGTCGGGAATCCCAGGCCGATTTCCGGCCACCGTAGGCGTGGGCTTGCGGACGGCGAGTAATGGGTAGCTCGCTGTCCGGTAAGGACCAAGCCCAAGTCGACGGCGCGTTGTGTTCCACGCGCGCCTCAAAGAGATGTCAGCACAAAAAGTGATGGGACCCGCAAGGGTCGATGCCTGCCAGGGGTGCGGGTTTGTTCGAAAGAGACACCACAGCCCCTGGCTTAAGGGCTACTGAAGGAACACGGGTGGGTTTTAGTCAGTAAAAGTCTGACACGCCCTCCTGCTCCACCCAGAGCGGGAGAAGTTATTTGATGATTTCCCACCCAAAAAAAAAAAAAAAAAAAAAAAAAAAAAAAAAAAAAAAAAAAAAAAAAAAAAAAAGGCATCGGGAACTCTATCGCTATAAAAAAATGGCACGTCAATATAGTGGCTACTATTGTCAAAAAATATAGTTACACTACTAAAATTTATCTTACCATAAAATTAAATTAAAAATTAAGATGAAGGTAATATTTTGATCAAGGCATTGTAAAGGCGGGGGACGGCTAATGAAAATGCTAGGCCTCTGTTTGGCGTTTTCATTGACCGTCCCCCGACTTGACAATTCCTTGATCAAAATATTACCTTCATCTTAAAAGGCCTGTAAATATTATTATTTTTACTTTTTATAGTTTTTGTTAGGGTCGGGGGTTTTTTAAATTTTAAATGAAATTTTTATTTCCTGCTTTTTAAACTTAATGTCTCGCTTAAATCTGCGCAGCGCTGCGTATTTTTCCCACATTGAAGTTTGTTACTAATTTATCCTAAATCCTCGTCCTGATCAGTGATCACCATGTATCCATAACCTATTCATTGAGACCTTTTCAATGAGCCCAAACACGATACTTCTGCTGTTTGTTGGTGAGTAACTTGGGTATCCTGGAAATTCCAGGTGTTGCTCCAGCATCAATTCATAGTTACTTTGTTCGTCTAATATCATTGAAGTTGAAATTTGAGCATATTGGTGATCCACCCACAAGACCCTGAGTGGGTGGATCACCAATATGCTCAAATTGAGAGCGGTGCAAGTCACCGTAAACGACACTACAAGGGCAGTAGTGGCGAAGGGCTGTCCACAAGGGGGCGTCCTCTCGCCGCTTCTATGGAACCTGGTCGTAGACAGCCTCATCACAAATGTTACTTCACCGTAGGCTATGCCGATGATCTAACCATAATAATAAACGGCACCCATGAAAATACCCTATGTAACCTTATGCGCCAAGCCTTTAAAATAGTCGAGGACTGGTGCAACAAACACCAACTATCAGTATCAGGCGGCACGGTTGGCGCAGTGGTTAAGCGATTGACTGCTGCGCTACGTGTCGCGGGTTCGATTCCCGCACGGAACAAGTATTTGTATGACCTACAACTAGTTGTTCCGGGTCTGGCTGTTTGTGTATGTGAGTTTTAAATGTTTGTAAACGCACCCACAATACAGGAGAAATTCCTAGTGTGGGGCAAAGTTTTTTATAAAAAAAAAAAAAAAAAAAAAAAAAAAAAAAAAAAAAAAAAAAATCCTACAAAAACCGAACTGATCCTCTTTACAAAAAAGAGGAAACTCGCGGAACTGGAACTTCCGCGTCTGTTTGGCTCTACTCTAAGCCTAGCAACTGAAACCAAATACCTGGGCATCTTTTTGGACAAACAGCTGAATTGGGCAAAACACACCAACTACATCACCACAAAAGCCAGCATATCCCTGTGGCAGTGCAAGCGAATGCTTGGCAGGAACTGGTGCATAAGCCCCAGAGTCACCCACTGGCTGTACACCACGGTTATTCGACCAATTATTACATACGGCTCAATAGTCTGGTGGCCCAGAACGGACTTAGGCACAGCACAAAAGGACCTTGAAAAACTGCAGCGGTGCGCCTGTGTGGCAATCACCAGCTGCATGAGGACTACGCCCACCGCTGCCCTACAGGCAATGTTGGGGCTGCCTCCTCTACACCTCATCGTGCGGGAGGAAGCAGCACTGGCTGCCTTGAGGCTCGACATAGCAGGAAACCTAAGCAAAGACTCCAGAGTCAAGCACACACGCATTAAGGAAGATGCGATCAAGCGACAACCGATGATGGCATCACCCTGTGACAAAACCCCGAAATTGCACTACTTTCAGAGACACTACAACGTAGTACTCACAGGAGAACAGAACGACTACTCAGGCCCGGATGAGCTTAGAGTCTACACTGACGGATCAAAGACCGACTCTGGAACCGGAGTCGAAGTTTTCTCACAAGACCTTAACACAAACATATCCAGCCCGAATGGGAATGTTCAACACCGTATACCAAGCGGAATGTGTGGGCATCATACAAGCGGCGGCGTATGCCATAGAAGCCAGGAGGGTCACGGATGCACACATACGTATACTCTCCGATAGTGCTTCAGTTCTTCAATCCCTACGGAAAAAATACATCACATCGAGCTTAGCACTAGAATGTCACAATGCACTAGAAAGAATAACGGTTGCCAACCGCAACACTGTGACACTGCAATGGATAAAAAAGGACACAGTGGGTCACTGGGCAACGACGCCGCAGACGAACTGACCAGAAGGGCATCCAGCGTGTCAGTCTATGGTCCCGAGCCCATTGTGCCCATACCCTTCAACCAACTACACAGGTGGCTCCAGGAATACACCCACAAACAAGCCGAGAGCTGGTGGACCCTGACACCAGGCTGCAGGCAGTCTAGGGAAGCAATGCCATCCCTGGATGGCAGACTGACCAGACGTCTGTTACGCCTGGACAGAATAGATCTGCGTCTGGTGACTGGAACCATCACAGGACACTGCTCGCTGAACAAACACTTCCACACAATAGGCATAACGGGCAGCCCCTTGTGCAGGGCCTGCATGGAGGCTGAGGAAATCGTTGCGCACGTGCTTTTCGTATGCACAGGCGTAGCACAGATTAGAACAGAAACCCTCGGGGAACCCAAATGTTACACGGATATTCTGAACAAACCAGGAGTCATAGCCAACTTCTGGAGGGAGGTGGGCTGGCTGCAATAATACCAAAAGGCCGCCATGGCTCACGCACAATGGTCCACTTGAAGGACTAAGTGCGGAAACCAAACCCCATAACATAAAACATAGAACATATCATTGAAGTAATAGAATACCAAATTTCGACTTGATCAGACCCGTGGAAGGCGCTCAAATCCCTTCATCAACCAGAAAAGAGCTGATAATCTTCAAACGGCTGAATCGATATTGATGATACATGTCTAAGAACACTCCCAACTAATTCATCTGTCGAACAAAAAAAAAAGTTTGTTCATCCGTTCGGGAGCTATGTTGCCTCAGACAGACACACGCAAAAACACAGAGAGACAAACATATAACACCCCGTCGTTTTTGCGTCGGGGGTTAAAAATTGCTGTGACCTGCAATTTCACCCACCGTTTTTTTTTTCTTTTTGATTTTTGCTCGGCTCCTACGGGCAGTAATGTTTAAAAATTTAAAAGTATGGTATGTCAAAATTGATATTATATAGTCTAGCTCAGATTTATTAGCAGACAAATTTTGACATTTAAATAAAATCTAAAGAATTTGTAAAAAAAATGTCATTTTGACTTTATGGCATAATTCTATTATGAGCAAAATTTATGATTTTCAGACTGAAGCATATACGTAGCATTAACAAAACACTAATACCAAAAATTAAAAGTATGCTATGTCAAAAATTATACTATAGTGTCTCAGATTTTTTTGCGGACTTTTGACATTTAAATATGAAAGAAAGAAAGAAAAAACGTTTATTTACGGTAAACATGACGCAAAAAGAAACAAGTGAGTAGAAAAATAAGAAAAAGTTGAAGGGAACATGCGTCACATCCACGCAAAACGGCTATCGCTCAGCATTTTGCTGCGACCCTATGCGAGACAGAGCCCCAGCGCTGGTTTTCAGCGACAGCCGGCTTTGACGTAAAGACGTCTCCCGGTGCATCAAACAATAATTAGGATCAATAAATAGGATATCTAGATAATTTGTTATAAAATTGCTATTTTGACTTCATAGCATAATTCTACCATATGTATTAATATTTATGATTTTCTGTCTGGAGCGTAGGTATACCTACATTTATTTTTGAGACTTTTTATGAGCGCGTTTTTATTTACAGCACAACTATTCTTACTTGCACGCCATAGCATTTATGTGGCAAACATGTCTGAACCTGTTTTTTTTTTACTTTACTAGCATGTTATCAAATCGTGTACGTTTTTATTATTGTATGTGTAGGTACACATGATTTAGTAAATAAATAATAACTAATTTGGTCTTATCTTAAACCTTTCTAGAAAGTTGCGCTATCAAATGCAAAAAGATTTTATAATCCGCTCGGTAGTTCCAGAAATTAGAACGAACACACTCTTCAGCGAAATTAAGATTCCATTTATTAATTTTCTTACACACCTATTTATGCATATTTTTTTTTTATATTTGTATAAAAATCATACAAAACGTTTAAAATAAAAAAATGTGGCCCATCGGCATCAGTAGCAGGGTCCAAGATGCCGGTGGTCAAGGCTCTAGAGAAAGAAACCTCTTGACAATGCCGTATCCAGGGAGTACTGCTTTATGAATCGAGCCCTTGATCCAGCTGCGACATGAGAGCCTCCTGAGGTGGTGGTCGTGGCTCTTCTATGCCGTTCAATGTATTCATTACTTTTGATTAATATTCGGAGCCGCCCAAAAAGAAAATAGTAAAATGAAAAACGATACTTATAATCTGCTTATACGAGTACTTTTAATTTCACAATTGTTCTCTTCGATTGTCGAACAACTATGATCCGCACTCCATTTTTAACAGACTTCCAAAAGGAGGAGGTTCTCAATTCGTCGTAACCTTTTTTTTTTAATCTATCTTCCCCGATTACTCGAAGATGGCTGGACCGATTTGGATTTCAAGGACTTCCGAAATTAAAGTTATTTTTCACTTTGTAGTGTTTTTCCGGGAGTCGGTTGTTTTTTTTTTAATCTAAAAAGACCGTAAACAATTCATGATAATAACTTAACAGTGCTGCCACAGTGGTTATTATAATTTGATATTAAAATAATACACTTTTTCCAAAGTATGTAAATCAATGAAACCACGACAATAGTTAGTTAGTTTACGCTAAGCGAAGTAATAGCGCGAGAGGGCAATAAGTACGATATGACGGGGAAATAAAAAGACAGAAGTAGTCGCGAGCAGAAGCTAGTTATATTATAAGTATTTTTGGTGTAAGCAGGATATCTATACTCCTATAGATATCCTGCTTACACCAAAAATAGAGTTTCTTCTAACGTTCGGAACTTTTGTTTAACTTTAAGATTGTTAAAAGTTTGGGTAAAGTTACGTCTAACAATGTAGGCACCCATCCGTTTTCCGATAAGGTATTTGAAACTTACGATAACAATACAAACGGAGGGGAAATCACTTTGAGTGTATTTATCTATTATAAAGAGTACCTTCTGTAAAAACGATGAAGAATGAAAACGTAAATACGAAAGAGATGTTTTTTTTTTTGTTTGTAGTTTTGCGCTTGACAATATAGCTGTTGGCCCCAGAAGCCATCTGTATGAGCTTCTGCAAACATCCCCGACGCACTACAACGCCACGGCAGCCGCAATAGCATCCTGAAAGTGTTGTTATATTGCACACGCAGGACGTTGTAGGCTCGGCTCGTGTGCGACACCCATAGGCCGCTCGTGTAAAAAGACTGGCAGAACGCCTTAAATAAGCTCACTTTAACGTCTACTGTACATCGAGCGAACCTGCGGGCAAGCATATTGCTTTTCACCGCCAACGCCCTGCGTTCGCGCTCTATGTCTTCGTCATCCCGTAAGTCACTGGTGACAACGTGGCCCAGGTACTTAAAATGATTGACCACTTCGAGTTCTGTGCCGTTGAGATATACCGGAGGTACACGGCGAGGCCGTTGTTTCGGCGCTCTGAACACCAAGAGCTCACTCTTCTTTGGGTTATATTTAAGGCCGTGCACCTCCGCATAAATCTCGCAGGTCGACAGTAACTCTTTCAACCCACTTATCGATGGACTGAGCGGCACCATGTCATCCGCGTAGCTAATGTTATTAAGACAGGTGCCATCAATGTGGCAGCCGACACGTGCGCTGCTCAGTCGCTCAATAAGCTGATTCATGTATACATTAAATAACAAAGGCGAGCTTAACCCCCCCTGCCTTACACCGCATTCCATCCTGTACTCATCCGACATTGTACGGGCCCATCTCACTCGGTTTGTCTGGTGAGCATACCAGTACCTGAGAATAGCTATATATCCCTCCGGCACACCCGCGCTCCTCAACTTGTCCCATAGCACATCGTAGACGACGAGGTCAAACGCTTTCGACAAGTCGAGAAAACACGCGTACACTGGTGTTTTTCTGGCGGTATAGTACTTGACGGTGTATTTTAGGCTAAAGATGGCGCTCTCCGTGGACACACCCGCCTTAGAACTGTCCAGTTACTGAGTTACTGAATTAATTGCACATTTGACCATTTATGACTTATGTACAGAGGCCAGCACATCAAGCTACCCCAATCTGTCAAATTTCTTTGATAGTTTTTCAACTTTATTGCAAAGGAATAAGGTTTATGTTCAATTGGGAAAATTTGACAGTTTGGGATAGCTTGACCTGCTGGCGACTGTACCTGACTAATTAATTGACTTCGTTTTGATTTTTGGTTCGTTTTGCTGACATTATTTCATTTGTATTAATATTTTAATTTATGTAATAATTTGCACGCCGTAAGATACAATGTAGCTGATCTCATTAATTAATGTACAACATCTTATACCTGTACCTACATTCATAGCAAATAATGTTCTGATTCAGGTGCATCCGGTTAGACTGGATGTCGACACGAAAAATAGTTGGGAACAGGCTACGTAGATTTTTTGAGATATAGGCTAAGTTTTTAACACGGGCTCTTGCAATTACCAATAACTTATTTAGACCATGGAAGTAATTCTTTTATAATGAAATTACAACAAAACTAATAAATACTGCTTTTAGCGGACTCTATTAAATTACAAAACCTTTTAAGAAAATCAGTTATTTGATCACAGATTTAATGAAAATAACTAAATTTATTTGTTTTTAAACAGAGCACCGACGTCAGAAGGTCGTCCTTTGAATAATAAAATTCTTGGTGGACAGTGACATTCCAAGTTATTTTTCTCTTACTAAATAAAAGAAAGTGAGCTTTTTGATATGAGATTTTCTTCATTCAAACACGCTCGTGTATCAGAAAGGTATAATAAAAAAGGAGGTTTATATAAACTGTCCGATACAATACTTCGAAGTATTCCCGTTTGAGCACCTATTTTTTGGTCGCCTATGCTTTGACCACCAAAGGTATTCCCATTTGAGCACCAATCAATATAATAGATTAGTGCTCAATGCATAGGTGCTCAACAAAATAGATGCTCAAACGATAATATCAATACAATCGTTATTCAAGTTTTGTATGAGATCCTAATACATTGTGTTGACCCTAAGATTACTTTACGCATTTAAAATTGAATCTTAAAACCTTGATTATAAATACGATAGATTTTTCTTTGGCTCAATTGACGGTAAGTAGTAATGGCAAAATACATGTTAAAAAAAACATATTAAAAGTTACCCCGGCAATAGGTTGCTACATGTTGCCATTGCCCTAAATTGCTAGTGTAACGTCATAGTTGACGAGAATTGACCAGGAAGGAGTAATTTTAATTGCTCGTGTAAACGAATTAAAATTCGAATTTCTGAGTATTTCTATCAGACCCGCAAAATGGTTTTAACGAATACAGACCAAACACAAACCACGAAAAATCTAATATTTTGCGAAACAGGCCATAGCCATTAGGAGCAGACCCCATTACGACCAACATTGGCGCTTTGCTAAGTATCCCTATAAATTATTACGAGGGCCACTTGTTCACTATATTCGGGTACCAGGACAAAGTTCCCAAGGCCTGTTCAACTTACGACTACGTCCTAATAGACTTTAGACCTAAGTTTTACTAACTTGAAGTGAGCACTTATACTAACTTGCCGGTTGTTTACATAATTTTCTTGTGAAATTAAGTCATAATTTTGTCTTTATAATGAGAAAAGGTGCCGTTTAGTAGGCAATTTCATGGTCGTCAGGTTTTGAAAAGTAAAATGATATTCGCAGAGACATCGACGCACAGCCTGCTGACATAAATTCAGTAGAGTACGTACATAATTCTGAACCCGCTGAACTACGAAAACTGCATCAACTAGTATTTTTGGAAATAGTTCCTTTTGAGCTTTGTAATCTGACCAGCGACTACGCTGAATTTCTCACTATCGTACTTTCAAGTACCTAACTGGAATGATAATAATGATGATCGAGAGGTTCGTTTGCTCGATTATCGTATTATAAGATAACGGCAATGAAAGTACCAAAATCAAGACGCAAGAACAATGCATTCGAAAGGACTACGGTCAATTGTGGCGGCATCTTTACTTTCCATAGAAAATTTACCCATGAGTACTGTACTTCAATTTATCCATGAGTACTGTACTTAAATTTACCCATGAGTACTGTACTTAAATTTACCCATGAGTACTGTACTTAAATTTCTCTCGATAACTAAAAATCTGTTCCCGCTATTTAATATCGAAGCAATACAGACGTAGAGTTATCTACTATTTGTAACAATTTTTTAATAATCGAGATATATTTCTCATTGGTAAAGTTGCTCATGGAAAGTAAAGATGCCACAGTTGACGGTACAACTTTAACTTACAATAAATAAGAGCACAGAGATAGGTGTAAATTGACCACGGCAGCATGCTACCCATTACTCAACAACCCGAGGCTTAACACGTAGGTAAGTACTACATCTCAAAACAAAACATGTCACAACTGACATCAACATTATGAATAACAGACGATTCGATGTGACGAATTGTTGCCACTGCCTCTTATGGCGATTGTACACCGCCACCGTCGCCGGGACGTTACGGGAACGAGATGACGTCGCCGAAGTAGCGATACATATATTTAGTACCAGCTTTTGGTAGCGGCTCGGAGGTCAAATTTAACCCAAAGAAACGTACTACTGCGACAAAAAGTATCCTATGTGTTAATTCTGGTTATAATCTATTTGTGTTTTGCGTGATAAACATCCAAACTTTCACATATTTATACATATGGCCGCATGGCTACCTCACAGACAGATAGCCCGCTTTGCACGGGCTACCTTGACGCCGAGGAATCAGCCGCCCACGTCATCCTGGAATACGAGGCCGTGGCTTCTCAACGTGAAGAAATCCTCGGAACAATGAGGTCGCTCCGCGAAGCCTGTGAAGCTCCCAGGAAGGTTTTGTGCTTTTGGGCGGAGCTAGGCTGGCTTTGTTAGCCAGAATCTCAAGGCACAACGGACCGAATAGGAGTGTACGTGCGGAAAAGGGAGTCCCATCATCATCATCATCATCATGGCTATCTCACGTCCTTCACCCGAGCACTGTCATCCTGGCCCCTGAAGTTTCGAGTATCCGTCACAAGACTCATAGGCTCAATTGCCTAAAACAAATGTGAGTGCCTCGTTGGTCTAATAGTCGGAAGCGCAACTGCTGAGCATGGGGCCAGACTCGATTCTATTACATATTATTGTAATTATTAATCCCAGAGAGGTAATTGGGTAACACACTAACAGTAGAAATGGATTCCATTTTGACCGTTCAAGAATATTCATTGCGTTATTTACGTTGTTGAGAACACAAATTTTTCGAACACATGGATCAATGGATTAGCAGTTTCCTCCAAAGTGATTCTGATCCTGATTGATGTGTGCTACGTAGCAGTCCAGAGTCCAGTTTTATGCCCGTTAACTGAAAAAATGTGGGTGTCCTGTGAGACTGTCATCCTCTGTTTATCCCTTTGCAAAATACAGGCGTCACTTATGTCATCTGTATGTTTATAAGTTAAAGCATAAATGATCTTCTATTTTGTTATGTGTACCTGTTAAGAGATTTCAAGTGACTTGGAAGAGCGCTATAACGATGTTTCCTTTTTGGTGGGTTATGCCATTTTTATACGAAGCGCTCACTCATGTATGTGAACGAGAAAAGCTTAATTAACATAATAGTTTAAAGTTATCTAGGTGCTAAAGGTTATGGTTCAAGAAATTTATTAGAAAAATTATTTCAGAGCCTATTCAAGGCAAAAAAACAAACAATCAAATCCTTACTTTTGATTATTTTAGAAGATTATTAGTATAGATTAAGAAAAAAATGCGATAAAGCATTTTCTATCCAATCTCAAATTAAACTTCAACACTGCTCTAAAAAAACGTTTATTCACCAACGTTTAAAAATATTAGCTAGGTACTTGTGCTCCCCAATGGAGTCCATTAAATATTCAGTCCTAACGTAGCGGTAGCCCTACCTGGAAGTTTGAAAGGTGTTCAGTGTTTGCTTTTGAAGCCTTGCCAGTACCTACACCTGCTCGACAGTAACAAGTTCTGGAAAAAATCGATGATTCATATGAACGAGGTAAACACGTAGATAAGTAGAATACCTACCAATAGGTTGAAGAAGCATAGATCAATGCGTATTTTAAGAGACGTTTGAAAAGATAGACGTAATTTAGGTTAACAATAACAAACTGAGCATATATGTGGTGTGACTGGTTAAACTAGTGACATAAGTACTATTATCATCATAATCATCTGCTTTGCCTTTCACAACGAATGTGTTGGAGCCGCTTCCCGTAAAACCAGATGCAGCTGCATACATAATCAGCCTATAATGTTCTCACTGCTGGGACACAGGCCTCCTCTCTCTGAGAGAGAGTGGGCCATAATCCACCACACGGCCCCAGTGTGGGTTGGTAGATGTCACATGTCTTTGGCAGCTGCATAACAGTATTTTACTAGGGACATTCGCTACGATATTTTATGCTCGTCATCATTATCACCATTGGCAGCCTTATTCCACTGAGTGCTGAGTCCAAAAAATCATTAATTCTAAATCGGTCTGCTTATAACCGGCTCCATTCAATAAGCTCAATCTGCTTCAGCAGGAATTGCACCACCTACCGGACGAAGGGATTTCGCATACACGCTGGAAATAAGAACCAAACATCCGATTCCTGGCATCCTCTCTACGATTACAAAACAAACTCGGGTAGGTTTAAGAGTCGTAAGACTTTCGTACACAGGCCATCCAGGACAAGCCACCCAATAAGAGAAGCAAGTTGTGGGAAGAGAAGCATCCACTCCCACTGCCCTAGATGGAAAGTTCTCAAACAATTGCGTACTCAAGTAGGCCACTGAAGGCACAATTTGCCGAAGTGGGGGATTACTGACCCATCCAATACCCAGTGCGAGTGCCCGTTCAGCTGCACCTTCCACCTAAAGTATGCCACAATACTGGGCTCAAACAGTAATAATAAAGATCGAATAAGAGTGCCATCGATACGAGAAGAAGAAAAACTAAAGAAAAATTTAACGAAATTATTGCAAAAGGTTCCACCGTGAACACGCTTATACGGACAGAACCAGTCTAATGATCTATATACGCCAGGAGTGTAAATAATCTAAAGGGCGAATCCCGTAATTTTAAAAATGGTCACATTATATATAATCTTTAAAAAATACCCAATTCCTTTTTTGACAAGGTTTTGAACGTTTTTTTAACACGGTTATTTTATTGTCCTTCTGTTTTTCCCAAAACCCCTAAGCAAAAATGTGTACACAGTTGATGTAGCATAAGCATAAAAACCGATTACAGTACGGACCTTCAATGTGTTCTAATGTGTAGATACAGTGTCAAAATCAAAACGTTGATTGCAAACTAAGTGTACAAATATTGGTATTATGTTATGTTGGTTATGTTCTTCGTTTAACCAGTTACCTTGTACTCGTATATTATCATGTAAATTCGCGCACATTGTTACAGCCTCATTAACATACGTACAAAACATTTCTACCTGTAAGTAGGCAGCTTGAAAAATTTGTCAAAGCTGTGTTAATACTAATTATATATAGTGAGAAACAGATGCGGGCCACAAACAGATTAGAGTGTACGAAGTGAACGGACCGAAGTGAGGCAATTCTTTATTGGACATATATTATCATCAGATCTTATTTTCTTATCAAAACAGATTAAAATGGATGTAGTGGCATATTTTTTGGCGTTGACTAATCTTGAGGTAAGTTCACTGCATAATTATTTCTGGTGATAGAGGTATGTTCTAATAAATTTAGAAGTCAATCATGCTGCATTGAAGCATTTCATCTAAAATCGAATTCTAGTACACGCAGCCTCATTGTTACATTGTTGTACAACTTACTCCAGGCTATTACAAACCCCGCGTTTACACTCATAATCCAAATTGTGATAATTATCAAAAACATTTCGTGTTGAAAACATATTTATAATGACGTACCTATTGACGTAGTTTCAGACATATTGTTAATTATTTTGCTCACATTTTTTAACATTAGGTACTAGTCTCTTAGTATTTAAGACTTGTTTTAAGTGTAAACTATAAACGAAAACAAAAGACCAAATATATGGAATCTGTTATTATATACTTTGGTGTACACGTGGTCAAGAGCATGGATATAGCATAGCCTATAATGTTCCCACTGCTGGGATACAGGCCTCCTCTCGGTAAGAGGCAGTGGGCTGTAATGTACAACGCGCGCCCAGTGTGGTTTGGTAGATGGGAAAAATGTCCTCGTAATACTCGAGGGCAAAACGCCACAGGCATGGAACAGAGGTGTGGTGGTACTTTTCTTTAAGAACGGTGATAATACCCTTCTTAAGAATTAAAGGTCCATCTCACTTCTGAGCCATGTCTACAAACTGTTTTCGAGAGTCATGACGAACCGACTCGCGTGCAAGTTTGATGACTTCCAGCCTCCCGAGCAAGCCGGATTCCGTAAAGGCTTTAGCAGCGTAGACCACATACATACGCTGCGGCAGGTTATACAGAAGACCGAAGAGTATATCCTGCCTCTCTGCTTAGCGTTTGTGGACTACGAAAAAGCCTTCGATTCGATCGAGACATGGGCTGTACTGCAGTCTCTTCAACGGTTCCAGATCGACTATCGGTACATCGAGGTGTTGAAGTGTCTGTATGAAACAGTCCGACTTCAGGACTGGACTTCGAAACCTATCCTTCTGCAGCGAGGTGTGAGACAGGGAGATGTTATCTCTCCGAAACTGTTCACCGCTGCACTGGAGGATGTCTTCAAGGTTCTGAATTGGAAAGGGGCTGGCATCAACATCAGGCGAGTACATCGATCACCTTCAGTTTGCCGATGATATAGTTGTCATAGCTGAGACCATGGAGGACCTCAGTGCAATGCTCGATGACGAAAGCATGGGTCTTAAAATGAACGTGGAAAAGACAAACGTCATGTCGAATGCCCATGTAACACCCACTCTCATGACGATCGGAGGCGCTACACTCGAAGTTTTGGACGGGTACGTTTACCTAGGACAAACTGTCCAGTTAGGTAAGTCCAACTTCGAGAAAGAGATCAATCGTCGAATCCGACTCGGCTGGGCAGCGTTCGGGAGGCTGCGCAATATCTTCTTGTCCAAGTTTTGACCAGTGTTTGTTGCCAGTGATGACCTATGGTACAGAAACGTGGTCGCTCCCAATGGGCCTTATCAGAAAGCTTAAAATCACCCAAAGAGCAATGGAGAAGGCTATGCTCAGAGTTTCTCTACGCGATCGAATCAGAAATGAAGAGATCCGCAGGAGAACCAAGACAACCGACATAGCCCGAAGAATTGCCAAACTTAAGTGGCAGTGGGAAGGGCACATTGCTCGCAGTACAAATCCGAAAGGTTCTGGAAGGGCCGAAAGGTTCTGGAGTGGCGACCGCGTACCGGAAGGCGTGGAGTGGGGAGGCCTCCCACAATGTGGACCGATGACTTTGTGGAGGCCACGGGAATCCGCTGGATGTGGGAAGCACAAGACCGGTCGAAGTGGAGGAGCCTGGGGGAGGCCTATGTCCAGCAGTGGACGTCTTTTGGCTGAAATGGTGATGATGATGATGACATGTCCTCGAATTTTTGATTCTAAGACATGACAGTTTCCTTAATAATTTTCCTTCACTGTTTTAAGAGCAATGGTGATGGAATAATTTGCCCAAAGTAAAGCGTCTGGTCGACCGACGACTCGCGGCTGTTGCCACTGGGCCACCAATGCTCTCAGGAGCATGTACTATCAGAGACATCCATATCTATATACCTTAACCTTACCTCTGCCCGGTGGTAGGCGGCGGTTAACATATGTGGTCATCGTGTTCACGGGATTTTGTTTTCAAACTGTATAGATATGGATTTCTTCCATAGTACCTATGTATTGGTTAATTTCCATGTCGTTTAATATAACATAAACTAAGAACACAGACTCCCCTTCTGCTTATTGCTCCGTGAAATTACTGACTACAATACATCACTTTGATTAATAGACAGCAATCGATGTGTGAACCGGATCCGAAGTGTATTGATGCGACATTTGGCACTGTCGTCATCGTTTATACTCGATAAACATATGCAGTTATTGGCTTTTACTATTTTAAGACACCAATCAGATGATTAAAATTTTGTAATTCAAAAGCAAAGATTCGATTTTTCAAATTTTAGAGTCAAACCACTACTACGGTGTTGTGGGGCTTAATTTACAAGTTATACTTACCATATGTGAATATAAATAAAAACAAAAGAAAGTCGCGTTATTGAATTATCTAAAACTCGAAGAATTTAATTTAAATAAATTAGAGACAGTTTTGAATACTTAATTGTAAGGCAGTCGGTCAGTTGGAAAGATGAGGCTAGTTGCTCATTGCAAAGCGTAGTAGGATGTTATGGAGAAGAAATGGCAAGAAACTCCATGGACACTCTTTTATATCAAAATATTGATACAAAAGAAGCTGTTTCTAGACTTATTTGGTACACCAGTGTTTGTAGTAGTTTGTGGAGTAATTTGTTTAGTTGGTTTAGTTAGTTAAAAAAGCACAGCCATCCTTACTAATATTATAAACGCGAAAGTTTGTATATATGGATGTCTGTTACTCTTTCACGCAAATTTAGCATACAGATAGATTACAACCTAGATTAACACAGGATACTTTTTATCCCGGTAGTACCTACTTTCCCGCGGGATAATTTACGACCTCCACGTGGGCCAAGCCGCTGGCAAAAGCTAGTAGAGCATACCTTAAACTTATGCTAGAAATAATCTTAATAACTAAAGGAATAATGCACATGATAATTACAGCGTACCCACTACCTACATAGCATTGATTACAACATCTTGCTGCCTTGAAATTTAAATATCTGGAGACCGTTTTCTAAAAATGAAACCTAGCTAGATCAATTTATCGCCCCCGAAACTCCCTGCATTCAAAATTTGATGAAAATCGTTGGAGCCAGTTTCCGAGATTCAGATTATATATAAAAATAAATACAAGAATTGCTCGTTTAAAGGTATTAATTATACATACTACACTTAACTAAAACAAAAGAAACTAAAACAGACTAGCGTTAAAAAGTCGAGTAACACCCGATACCAAAAGAAAAGCTAGGAACAGAGAATCAATCGATTAGATTAGAGTTAGATTTATGCTTGAAGTGGCTTTTCACACGTTCTGACAGCCGGGTAGCCTGGTCACGAATGTTTTGTAGTTTTTTAGGTTAGTATGAAAGTTGCCACACGTAACTACCATCAGAATTTACTAGAAATGTAATTTATTTAGCTTGTGTAAGTGTCGGCTATCCGGCCGCCAGAGATAACGAATAAGGATTAGGGGTAAACTCAAGCAAATTGACTACCAACTTAGATAGTAAATTCAAATTACAAGTGTCATTATTTGACAGCGGTATGAAATGGCAAATTGACGTAGGGTATCAGTTTGCTTAATAACTAATATCCCTGATTGTACACTTAAACTTTTCATAATTTTCAGGCGATCGGAGGCCGCAGCGATCTGAGCGATGTATCAGTGAAAGTAGCCGACCTAGGTACTTTGTCGGATTACCTGAAGAACTACCCAGGATTTAGAGCAGAAGATTTCAAGAAGGATCGAGTCAGTCACGTTGGTGATATTGGAATGTATTTGTCGAACAATTTGAGGCAATTTTGTCTTAACGGTGAAGGAGATCCTGACGATGAAGGTGTTGTTATGACCTTCACTTATAAGGTACGTGGGGATGATGGGAAGGACCCAAACCTCGCAGAGCACTCATTCCTCATCCGCAAAGCAGGGCTCTCAGAAGACACGGTTCGTCCATTACTACAAGAAATACATCAAAATTTTCACGGAAACAGATTTCTTATTTTCAAACATCCCAAGGCTTAAAAAATAAAGACAAAGTTAGATTTGAGATTAAAAATATTATTACTTTAACTGTTGTTAGAACTTAAAACTTAGTTAATAAAGTCGTGTACAAATGATTGAAACACTATCTATTCAATTATAGTCGCAGAGCATTGTTTGTTATTAATAAAATCATGAAGATAATTTATATGTATTGTGTTTTTGTTTTTGCCATCAGTACATTTTGAGAGCTAGAGCCAGGGCCCTAATTCACTATGACCACTTAACGATTCCTTACTTCGAAACCACGTCAATTTCTTAGATCACACACGACATCCGCTAATAAATTTCGACAAATTGTCTTGAAACATACAGAATATGACATTTCGATTCCTTACGTTACATTGGTTTCTACAAAACACGATATTGACGTAGATCGAACGTGGTTAGATTCCGCGGAGAATCATTATAACGATACAGAATTGGGGCCCAGATCTGGGAATCCAAATCAGGATGAGTTCGGTTTCCGGGTGTTATTAAGTTACCTATTAGGAATTTCTCAGTATCGACTTCTATTACATTGGACTTGAACATAAGTGGCGAAATGTGGCTCTACTGCTTTTGACTATGCCTGCAGGCGTTATGTTATGTTATGATTCATATTATTATTACTTGGTCCATGGCGTCCCATTGCAGGCCATAGGCCTCCCTTTCCTCTTATGTCTGCATGAACTCCTCTGCCTAACTCTTATGGGATCACACACGTGATGTTATACAGGGTAAACTTTTAACTAGTGCGCAAACTGTAACCATGAATTCAGCATATCATTCTAGCGTAGAAATTTTTCGTCGGGTATACAAAAAAAAACAGCCGTTTCATGGAAAAGTGCAATACCTACGCGGTCAAAATGTATGAAACAGCAGATTTTTTTTTGTGTAACTGACGAACTTGTTAAAATTGTATCCTGTTTATTACTTGCTACAACTACTTGCTCGCCATCAATGCATTGCTGATGTAGGGAACGACAGAATATTAGTATAAGCGACCCCAAGAGCAGTCTTTTTTTTTTTTGAGAATTATTATTTTTATTATGTCCAAGAATTTATGAATGTTTCCGAGTATTGTCTTGTCATAACAAAGAGTGAATTATATACAGGCTTATACGAAACTTCAGAGGTGCGGTAAATGTTAACAATGATCTATTAGTGATGGTCCGTCGTACGAATTTCTGGCTCTTCACGCCCAGTGACGTCATCATAGCCATCTGCACAATGGTTCCAAGAGATTCTACTAGGTTTAGGCTAGTAACTACTAATGTGAACATTAAATAAAATGAATCAGCAATCATGGTTTGACAGCGTGTATCCGAAATGTGTGGACATATTTAGTGTGCGGAACAGACTTTCCGAGCGTATTTCGACATATTTCGGCCACATAATACGAAAGGGAGATTGCAGCCTTAAAACTTGGTCATTGTTGGCAAAACCGAAGGAAAGAGAGCAACACGATGGTACAAGAAGCTACGTCCACAAACAAATTTTAGCAGGTGGTGATGGAAACCTAGGACTGGAGTCGATTCAGGCAGATTGTCCGCTTAAAGGGGTCCAGTTTCCACGATCCTCAGTAATGAGGGACCGATTGACGAAGAATAAGAAGACAGACCATCGAACTGAACAACTTACTCAATGGGACCAATATCGTAAACACGAAAACACAAACAGCTGTCCCATAAATTTGTAGATACCTACTTTTTGTTTTTTGGAGGGTGGGAAACCCTCAAATGACTTCACTCGGTCTGGGCAGAGAGCAGGAGGGCGTGTCAGACTTTTACTGACTAAAACCCACCCGTGTTCCCTCAATTGTCTGTGTGCCAGGGGCGACGGTGTCTCTTTGGAACAAACCGCACCCCTGGCTGGCATTGGCCCTTGCGGACCCCACCAGTCGTTGCTGACATCTCTGACGGCGCGCGTGGAACACAACGCGCCGTCCCTTCTACCACTTTTCGGCCGCAGGAGATAGGGCGAGCAGCCAATGCTACACCGACACTCCTCTTCCCCTGCGTCCCCACCGCGTCCGCCATCAAACGGTGGCGGCCCGTCCAGGCCACGGAAGGGAAGAGCGTTGCTCAGAAGCACCGGCACTCCTCCTCTGCCGCAGCCCGTAACCCTCAGCCGCGATACCTCTCATTCGACATCGCGGCCCACCTCAGTTGCGGTGCATTTAATCGCAACCTACTTTTTGGCCGCTACGTCATCGGCTTGAAGGCAAAAGCCCTGACGAGCGGCCCCACCTTTGGGTTCCTCTTCGCTTCACCGTGGCGGGAGACCACGGTTACTGAGCCCCCCCGCAACGACAATGCGGGAACCCACTCTGGGGGTGTAGATACCTACCTCATGTTTGTAAAATGTTGCCAGTCAATAAAATTTTACCTTGTACGACCTGCGTGAACGTAATCAGTGTTAAGGTACTAAATAAAAATACTTGAGAGGTGTCAAGGGACACCCGGATGGAACGAAGTTCCTTTTTGGTCTTATTTTTTTCCGTCTAGCCCCCTTTCGCAACGCGCGATAAGGAACTTCGCGTTTTCAGGGTTTTAAAGCCGATCATCATCATCATCATCATCATCATCATCATCATCATCATCATCATCATCATCACCATCATCATCATCTTCATCACCATCATCATCATTGTCTCAGCTGAAAGACATCCACTGCTCGACATAGGCCTCCCCTAGGCTCCTCCACTTCGACCGGTCTTAAAACCGATGGTGGGGTCAAAAGGAAAATCTTAATAAAGTCTTAATAAAGTATCGTTACAACTTTTGGTCTTAATTTTTTCCGTCTAGCCCTCTTTCGCAACGCGAAATGCCCCGTTGCGTTGCGCAGCTGTAAACTACATAACTATGGGTACCCATATGTTTGCCTAAGATGGTAAACGACGACAACAGTGAGAAAAAGCTCTCCAAAAAAATAATAATTGAAAACTAATATTTCGTCGAGACCACAGTCGAGACTATGCTATCCTTTTTAAACCTGAAGACTTTTATGGGAGAAATTTGTATACAGTATACTTAGTCTGTTTTCATTATATATGATGTGTTATTATGTAAAATATAGTAACTTAAAGATGTATGTGTTTACATTATAACTGAGATCAATGCTAGAATTAACAGCTCTGAAGTTTTTCAGGCAGAAAGATCATCCCGGAGTTGTTAACCGACTTTTTTCAACTCAGATCAGGTTATTCCTGCCGCAGACTTCCAGTCTTCAACAAGAAAAGACCTCCGAGTAAAAAAACACAAAATAAAATATACCTAAATATAATGTTTATATTTTATTTACTTTTCCACTACAACTTTTTTACCAGTTGTTGACGCTTCTCTTTTCCTTAGCTCGTCTTTTTTTAGTGCTGCACTCCAAGTATCATTTATTACATATTTATATAGATTTCGTTTCATTTGTGATAGACACAAAAGTGAACATAAGCAAAACAATGGCTGCTCGTAGACGATGAACAGTGCTGCCACCTATGACGAGCTTTCAGTTGTTAAGCCTATTCAATTATATGACCCTGAATTGTGTCTGACAGCAACAAAACGTAGGTACAGTAAGCTAGTAAGATTATATAGCTATTTAAGTATCCAATGCATTGTATAATTTGCATGCGAAATAAGATATTATATCGTGTCAATAACACGACAAGCTGTCGTATTGTGCATGTTATTGCTGCTACCACACTTTGGGAACCGTTCGCCTCATCGCAAGCTTTGACATAAACAAATGACATCTGCGACTAATTGACACAAAATATGCGTTCATGGACGTAAGAATTTGAAATAAATCTTCTATTTCTTATTATAGAAGGGGTCCCTCAAGGCAGTCAACAAAAAATAGTGTTACTGAACGGAGTTTAAGTTTGGTATTTTAACATATTTGTGACTAGACTACAAAAGAATGTCGAACCTGTGTTCAGGACCTGTATAATAGATGTAAATACCTAGTATGCTCACACGTTCTTAAAGTACATTGACAATTATATCGATTTTAAATGGGTGTGAAGCTGGGGATCTTTTACACACCCAGTTAAATAGATTCCAACTCTCACAAAGTTTATCTTGCTGTTCTGATGACAGCCATGAACCCAAAATGTTACCTTTTCGAGATATATAAATGAACATTTATAACATAGAGTGGTCTGAGATTAAAAGTGAAATACTGCTGACAGGTTGATCCACGGGCCGGGAAAGTGTTTATTAGGGAAATCTCAGTAGCAGTGTTAAGTATTAATGATTAACCTGCAGTTAACAATAAAGGTTTAAATGTGACTGGTGAAATAAATAAGTAGGTACCTACCTACCAACTATTATTACAGGTGCAACTCTGCCCAATTCTTCGGGAGGCTTAATAATATACAAATCAGGGCAACTCCAAATGATATAAATTTTATTATATTCCAGTTCGCTTGTGCTAACGTGTGGTTGCAGTATAACACAATACACGCAGAATGTGCCTCCTGTGTATGGAACATGCATCGTAACTTCACGTGACTAAAATATTTTCACCGCTACATTGATGCATTTTAGGAATTCGTTCGAAAGCCTTTAAAGAAAAGATTGAAATTGTTCCAAGCTCAATGGTTTAAAATATACATATATAATAATATGATTACAACGAATATTCAAAATGTGAAAGTTAGTATTTTTGAATATTTGTTACTCAATCACGAAAAAAACGGCTGGACGGATTTGGATGTTTGGGCATACATATCGTTTTTAACCTGGATTATCACATAGCATGCTCTGTATCCCGGTAGTAAGTTCCCGTGGGATAATTTCCGATCTCAAAGCTAACGAAGCCGCTGACAAAAGCTAGTTTTACAAATTTAAAAATAACATTTAGCGTGTTCATTATAAGCATCATCCAGAATGAACTCGTTAGTACGGTATTGCTTCAGTGCAAAGTCAGTCAAAAGTTCGGATCCAATGTGGCAGTGACGCAACTTTTCGTAAAATAAATAATAAATAATTTAAAACATTACTGTTGCTCCGCAGAGCACTATCAACTCAATTAGCAGAGCAAAAGTTCATGCACTTGACATTTATCGCTAAACTCTTATCAATATTTACTACAAACTTTGCAATTACTGTCGCAGTGAGAGGAAACAATCCATCGTATGCACTATTTAACTCGGCTTATGTAGTGCATACGATGGATTGTTTCCTCTAAATAAAATATTCCAATAAGGTTTCAATCGGAAGTTCCACGAGTACATACACACACAGATATAACCGCACGTTACACGCTAGGCGATAATAAAACAAAAACAGGCGCTCGCCCTTTGTTTACAAATGACGCATGAGGCATGAAGCACATGCAATCTATAAGTCGCGGAGTCGTTTACCTTCCGCGCGACGAGACGCTCGCCATGTGCGTAGATGCGTAAGCGCAGCGCGTCGTGCGGCGTCGGGCAGAGAGGCGGAGCTCGCGGCGGCGCGCGGACGATGCCGCGCTGGCTGTGGGCGGCCATGCTCCTCGCGGCAGTGGCCGGCGCCGGCGCCTGGGCCCCGCCGGCCAGCACCCTCGTGCTCGCACCGCGCGTGCGCAGGCATGCCGCACATAGCGGTACCCGCCACCTCCAGCTGCTCGGCTGGCGTCTGGAGCTTCAGGAGAATAGACAGATCCGATCTCCTTACTACGATGAGTGCCAGTTCTACAAAGGCAAAGTTTTAGATGAAGAGCACTCTTCCGCGACGGTGACAGATTGTGATGGCCAGCTCTACGGGCTGCTGCAGGTCGGCGGCGAGGAGTTCGTGCTGCAGCCGACGCGTAGAGAGGGCTCAGCGCATGTGCTGCGCAGACGTGACGTGGAGCTGTCCGAGTGGGCAGCCGCGTACAACCTCACGGGTGACACGGTCAGCGACCTTGAACTTGACTTCGGCGAGGAGGACGACCCGGTGCCGGAGCCGCACGTGCGACCTCGACACAGTGCTTATGCCGATACTGACTACTTTCGAGGACCGATAGCTATCAGTAGACCAGTTTCAGGTGTGGTTTTAGTGTTAACAGTTTAAAGAAGCCAATTAGTTGTGTCCTGGATATCCAATGTCGTCATTAATGTTCCAGGTGTCAAGGGTTTGTGGCTCGAAATGGCCATCGTGGCCGACCATACGATGCTCAAGTTCCATGGCAAGGAGAGAGTGAGGCACTACATTCTCGCATTAATGAACATCGTGAGTATGGAAGCTCGCCGCAGAATGTATGCACACGGCTGTTTATTTTGGTACGACGCTGTCAGTGCATGGTTAAACTCATTGAATCTTTATGTAATACATTATAGGTCAGTGCCATCTTCAACGATCCCTCTCTGAACTCGAATATGACGCTCGTGATCAACAAACTGTACCTGTACGAGGAGAAGGATTATGTAATAAAGTATGGGAACGTCAGGAAGTCTTTGGAAGCAGTGAATAAGTGGAACTACAGACATTTGATGAAGTTACCAGCAGGTGATGTATTATCGCTCTCTTTTCTTGTTTTAATATATTTTTTGTCGTGTTAGTAAAATCTATAGAAGATAAGTGACAGATCAGAATTTTCTTGTTTCGATGACTTGTAGTGTAGACTAGAGCACGTCGAAACATGAAAATTCTAATCAGCCACTTATCTTCACTACAACACGTCGAAACATGAAAATTCTAATTTGCCACTTATCTTATATCTATCTGGCTGAGAATTAGCAGTAGTCAATGTGTCATATCTTCACATATTACGGTTTATTCTAAGATTTATTTTACTTGTAGCGTTATAACAGCTTCCGGTGAGTATTAAATCACAGCTCTGAAATCACGCTATAATGACACGTGACCCCCTTTTTTTCTTCACTGATTTAGTTCGCCTTTAGGCGTATTATGATACAAAATATACGAAATACATGCGTATATTTATGCAAACACACGTGTTGAATTTAAATCTCCATATATTTTAAAGCTAACAAAAACATCTCATTTAATTTTCAAACAATATTAGCGATGTTTGTCTAATGACAACATCAAATATTTATTTACAGACGATTTATTACAAAGCTGTTATATTCATATTTATTTAACGTTGTAAGTAATAAATTATAATAATTACATTAGTCTGTCTACGATTTGTGCTAATTCCAGATTTCATAACATTATCCTGTCTTCCAAAATATAAGCTTCAAAGATTATAAATGTTTTCAAAGAATTATAATTTTCATGAAAACGATATTCATAATATGTTAAACACGACGACAGGTTCATTCTAATTAGCCTTTAGTATTTCATTACAGGGCAAATTACTCCGTTCCCTCCTTCTATTGATCCTCTTTGTGACCAATCTCTAAGAAAAGATTCCAGTTCGTCCCGCCATCTTATCTAGGTCATATTTGTAAAATACTTGACTATTCACAGGCAGCACTGGGTGGGACGCTGCAGTATGGTTGACGCGGGCACAGCTAGGCGGGCCCTCGGGCTTTGCCCCGGTTGGTGGAGTCTGCTCGAGAACCAGGTCTGCAGCCATAGACCGAGATGAGGGTCTCACCAGCGCCTTCGTCATAGCTCATGAACTGGCACATCTGTGAGTAATTTTTCTATTCAAGCATAACAAAATGGGTCAACACAATATTATATACACGGTTTGAATTGTTTTGCTCATCCATCTACTACGCTAAAAGTGTGTATGAAAACGAATGTAGCGATAGAGCGATTCATTTTAACCTGCATATAATCTCCTTGATATGCTCGTGGCTCCATGCATACAAATTATTTTTTAAGAGGAATTGTTTGAATGCAGTCAATCCCTCAATCGACGCAGCTTTATCGTAAACAACAGGTGTGAAGGAACATACTAATCGTGGCATGTCGGCGGATGCGCCCGTCTGCTCGACTGTTACCCACATCTTCCACGAAATTACAATTTCATTACATTTTCTTTCATCTACGACTTCTTCACGACATGGAATTATGACTCCATAACGTTAAGTTTAGAGATATTCTTAAGCCCATCCATGGTCAGCCATGATTATCGATTTGAAATTAGATTTGAGTGTTAAATCTGTCCGTTTTGAAACGAGAATCATGCTTGTAACATCAACACTACGATTTGTGTTATCGTTCTGGAATACCGGCCAAAATTAATTCTTAATTTTTTTTTTTTATATTTAGGGACATACGTGTGTACAACCGCGAACAATCGCGGTTGATCGCTTCTTACTCTTATGCCTAAAGCAATATGGTTGAAAAGTGATCGACCGCCAGTGTCCGCAATGGTACTACATGACATGTGTAAATTGAGTCCTACGACACAGGAGTACAGGGTACATACTTAGTGGTATATTTTTCCAACAAATTAGAAACACGTAGCTGTCCTCTGAATCACATTGATTAGAATTTAAAATTGCCAATTAATTATGTAGCCACTCTCTTGTCTCATTATAATTTTTAGAGACGAAACAAAATGACAATAACAGGATATCGTATTCCTTATTAAATTAATGTTCGGGAAAATATTTATTAAAAAGGAATTGGTGTCAGTCTCCTATTTAAATATTCATGTTTTATGAATATTTTTGTTCTTTTTTGCTTTTAATTCGAAGCTCTCAGTACAACGTTGCTATGTTGATTCTATGTAATTGTATCAAGTGGTCATGCTACTATTAATTAAATAATTATAGAGAGTTGTTAGTCGTCTCTCACGCAATGTTTCTTAACAAAATTTAACTGTGAATATGTTCGGTATTGTCAGTAGCTACTTCGATTTTTTTTTTCAGTTGGTTTGCGTGTGTCGAACACATCGATATATTGGTAGATGGATTTTTAGCGTTCCTTAACTTTTTTTGGGCTAGTTGATCTATGCAGGGTGAGGACTTCAATACGACATTCATTACACTTCGTATTTGTTACTAATGACGTTTCCAGTTTAATAATAGAAATTCACTTAAATACATAATGCCCAATGAATGCTGAATTTTGGGCCAAACAAATTTAAATAATTGTACATATTATTTACATTTTTTCTTTGTTTTATTTTTGCCATCGACACGCTAAGAAGAAGAATGTCCAATTTGTGACTATAGCTCATCCATTGATTGGAAAACCGGTAGTCGATTCGTCTATATTTGATTGTTTCAAAATACTTCTACGCACTAAAAGTATTTCCAGAGTTTTCAGTAATCCTTCTTCCTCCTAATATTATAAATGTGAAAGTTTTCTGATGGATGGATGGATATTTTTTACTCTTTCACGCAAATACGACTGAACGGATTAAGATGAAATGAGGCACACAGATAATTTATGACCTGCACCCTAAATGTATAACTCACGATTAATCATAATCTGTTTCGTTTTAAAACAAATTGTTAAACCATTGCTTCATATATTCGAAAAATGTGTCTGCTCAACAACGTAAACAACGCAATGAATATTGTTGAACTGTCAAATTGAAACAGAACTTTTCATCTCGGTAGTACGTTCCCGTGGGATAATTTCTGACCACAACGCGGGCGAAGCCGCTGGTAAATGCTAGTTAAGTATAATACCCACATGGTATAGGTACCTACTAGTGATCAGAAGGCCAATTCTCGTAATTAAAAACGTTCACAATCTAGTCGCAGTCTCATCTCAGCGACAATGAAACGTCAAAAACTTGTCAAAAATGTATGGAAACTCGCGGTTTGTTTGACAGATTGAGACTGAGATCAGACTGTGAACGTTCTTAAAATTACGAGAATTACCCCTCAGATATCCTTATTCGATGCCTAGCTGCTAGGTGCTTTGTAACTGTATTTTAATATACTCGTATCAGTACATAATCATACTTTCATAACACTACATTTCTGCCTCAAAAATATGACTTCAACGAATTAAGCTCCGCCTGAAAAAGCTTTTCCGTACTGTTACATACGAGCACATTTTTCTAACCCACTTACGTCGAGGGCGAAAATATTTTTATGAGCAGTGCAGAAATGGCCGCACTCAGGCCGGCCGGTAAAATGGCGGTAATAGAGGGTTACTTACGTATGTTGACCATATGAAGGGTCCAATCAACCATTGCTGTGGTTTTATTTATAGAGTTCTTGGTAAGCTAAAATTACCTAAAGACGTAGTTAATTGAAATGAATGGGCTTTGTGCGAAGTTTCAAATTCTTGAGGCAATCATACTCATCCAGTGTTGGCGTTAGTCGAACGTATACGCTAAGCAAACGCGACGCTAGCCCAGCGTCTACGCGACGAACACCAAAGCCAGGATATATTAAATCAGGTACAGGATACATTTTTAACCAGAACGCAAACTGTAACCATAAATTCAGCATATTATTCTAGACCCCCTAGCGTAGAAATTTTTCGTCGGTTATACAAAAAAAATCTGCTACGAGTATTTCATAGAAAAGTGCAATACCTACGCGGTCAAAAAGTATGGAACGGCTGATTTGTTTAATTTCTACGCTAGGGGTCTTAGAATGATATGCTGAATTCATGGTTACAGTTTGCACACTAGTTAAAACTTTACCCCGTATTTACGCATAGCCTTTTACGACCACAGTGCGTTTTTTGACACTTTAAGGTGGATGCAATAGAAGCCCGCGAAATTCAAATTTGCAGCGATGAGAGCAACACACGAGTTTTACATGAAATTGCCATTCAATGGGATTAAATGAACTTTAGGGTTATATTTATGATTTTAATTATGTATTATAATATTGTAAAGCCGTAGGTATATGTTATGGTAACACTGACTTCTGCGTCAGGTTGTATATTGATTCAAATATGAGTCGAAATCGCAACGAAAAAAAAAAACAGAAGAAAATTTGAAATTTGCAGACTACCTTTTGCGCTCCCACCGAATGTCAAAGACACAAAAACATCAGATGTATATTGTATGATATCATAACTATGTACACACGGCTACACATCAAGCTGAAAAGAACAATGGCAGACGTTCATACATAAAATTAGTTGAGAAGAAATGGTAGCGTCTATTTGACAAAAATATCTTAAAATGTTAAGCGTCAATTCCTCAGTTACTTTATAAAAGAATTTTGTACTGAGAAGGCCTCAATAAAAAGATATTGCGATTTGAACTTTTTTAGGTTATGTCTTGTGTCAAAAGACAGTCACGCAGAAGAGCTAGATCAGAATTCTTTGGGCACGCATAAGTCACAATAAGCTAAGCGAATATCAGTCCCTAAGAAATGTTAGTCGAATAGAAATAATAAAATACACAGAAATGTTATGGCAACACTCAAATGAAATGTGACAGACTCGAAAAGCCCAGGAGCATCAGTGACAGACTACTTTCCTTGACAGTGACATTTCATTTTTGTTAAGGCGCATTCTTCACTCAACGTTAGAACATATATTCACCATTATGAAACTTGTATACAATACACATTTCTTCTTCTTAGAAGAAGCACTATTTCAAATAAATCTAAATTAGCTAAAGATACGAAGCGAATCAAAACAAAAGTGCACAACTGTCATTTTTGACAGCGCTCACGGTGATATTAGTATTACGCATGGTCGGCGCTATCGCAGATGGCGCATGTCATGGCGTCATCAATGACGTTTCGCGGAACATCATTATCGTGCTCACGCCAATTCTGAAAAGCAGGCCTAGAACAAAGGACAAGACGTAACCTTTCCGCAGGTAATGTCATTCCCATACATTTTGGCGTAGCGTTTGGCGTGAACGCTAACAGAAATGTGTTTTGTCTCTAGGCCCTAGTGGGAGCGCGCTCAAATCGATATTATTGCATCTCGGAACGTGGCTTTAGTGTTGCCATATCATTAGGAATTGTTGCATAGTATTTATGATTGACGCTCCAATTGACGACTAATTGCAGAAAGTACTTTTTAAACTTATTTTCGAACATTTCACTTTATTTTTATTATAACTGTTAGTATAATTATTAGTAACTGCCTTTAAAAAATATTTTTAACCCTTAAGTGGTCTTACAAATACCTTTATACAAAAATAGTATGAATATAGATAATGGCAACTCTTGAATAGTGTAAATTAATATACTTAGTCATTTGATATTCTCAAAAATGTGTGCTTTTTTCTGCGGCTTTAACTGAAACACATTTTTATTTGAAAAATCATAGAAAAATAATTCATCTCATTTTGCATAAAAGTCTTTTCTAGACGCTAACATTTTTGTCAACTATTTTTCTGCCATTGTTCTTTCCAGTTTACGCTGTTCTCGCACTGTACGGAAATCCTATACAAAACGAGATCAGCTTATACTGTAAATGTTGATGTGTACCTGCAACTTATACCCCCTTATTACAAAACAAGGTTTTTCTTTAGGTATGGTTTAAACCGTCGAGCCTGTTCTTCAAATAAGAACCTAACTGAAATTGAAATATAGCTCAATAAGTTAGTCCAGTGCTAAATTGTCAGTTTTGTAAAAGGAACTGTAATTCTATGTCAGTTCTAAGTTCTTATTTCAAAAACAGGCTCGATGGTTTAAACCATACCTAAAGAAAAACCTTGTTCTGTAATAAGGGGGACTTTTCTTGTTCTATCCTTTTTACTAAATCTGTAATCTCTTATCTAATATACCAAATCAAGCTTCTGCCTAACGTAGCATTTCAATTTTCTCTTACACAATAGCTGCGTCGCTCTCAAATAAATCAAAACTATTAATCTGGTAGATAGAAAAAGAAAAAATAATTCTATTTTTCTCAGGATATCTAGCACAAAACAGCCATATATTATGGTATCTTTATCGATAACTGTCATTTGAAGCGATTGATTTTGATATCTTTATTATTCTTTGTTAGTAAGTAGCTACTTACTTTATAAAATATTGGTATAGTTTAATAGGTATTTATTAAGTGTATCTTGAATCACAACACGGAAGTTAATTTAGAACAAAACCCTTTGTTTTTCCATGTACCTACGAAAGGATGACGCATTTCGTGTTTACTAGAAATAAAATGTAATAGACATAAATTAGAAGAGGCGCCTGTCTTAACTTCAGCTATTTGACGTAAGATTAATGTCCTACTTCCCGATGTATGTCTTACCAACTGTTTTATGTAGACTATAAAAATAATTATAATTTACTAAAAACATCTTCTAGCATTAGTTTTTAGTCTTTTTTTTTTTAAACGTTACCCCACACTAGGAATTTCTCCTGTATTGTGTCCTCACATACACAAACAGCCAGACCCGGAAAAACTACTTGTAGTTCATACATATATTTGTTCCGTGCGGGAATCGAACTCGCGACACGCAGCGCAGCAGTCAATCGCTTAACCACTGCGCCAACCGTGCCGTCTTTGCAAAGCTGCATAGTTTTGATAGTTGGCGAACAAAGAAAAAAAAATCTTTTTAACCACTTCGGTGGATTGTTTGGTCTTCATCTCATCTAGTGGTAAGTCATGATCAGACCGAAGGTGGAAGCGAGCTTCACACGGATTCCTCAACTACAGAGGAACTGGCTTCTTACCTATCACTGCCGAAACACAACAATGTTGTTGTTAAACTTTGTTGCGACAGACTTAGAAGTTGGACTTATAAGATGGTGATACCTAGTCAGGTAGACTTAGAACAAGCCCTACCACTGTCAATGGTTTCATCTGTATAAAGACTGTCTACGTACCTAAGTGCCAAAGATATCCGTAGTGCCGTACCTATGTGTGTGATTGAAGTAACAAATTCTTCACAAACTTTCACAATTATAATATTAGCAACATAACTTTCAGTACGTGCATGAAATCGTTGTCTCCAACTATGTATGGGCACTTTAAAATCAATGTTTTCCCGTATTTTATTGGCACATCAAACGAACAACATGGTTGGGTAATTGATTCACATAATTAAATACATGAAACATATTATTACGGTGATCATAAAACGTTTTAAGAACTTTAAGGGATAGGTACGTCAGTAAGTGTTCGCTTTTTGTTGCGGGGCGTCCTAAAACATTTTATGTAAGTACAGCCAGCAAAACAGTTAGAATTGGGACTGTTTTTAATCATTTTTTATTTATCATTGTTCTCATATAATTAAAGCAGTAACAAGAATAATGTTCCCAGAATTTTGTAATATTATCTTGGCTTAAAAGACGGTCCATTCTCCAAAGAATTCTGCGATTTGGAATTGGCTAAGTTTCTTTTTTGTAAATAATGGTTAACCCGGAAACTGTCGATCGGCCAGATTATTTTCTATCATTTACCCCACTTATATCGCCATATGCCCATGGATAATTTTTTTTTCGATACAGGAGCCCAAAATTGCACAATTCCTTAGAAAAACATTTTAAAATTTGAGAATAAGTATTTTTTGCAATGTTATCTTAAATGTAATAAAAAATCTTGATGCTGATCTGATTATACAAATATTCAGGAGTGACATGAAAAAACAAAACGAGAAAAAATCACCGATTGTAGAAATGGCAGCTGATTTTGTAAGAGTATATCAAAAATATCAATAATTTGGCCATCCATGGGCATATGGCGATATAAGTGGGGTAAATAATAGATGATAATCTGGCCAATCGACAGTTTCCCCTGTATATGGAGAATTCAAAAGTTTAGTAAATGGTTTACATGAAGTATAATGCTTTAAGACACTTTAGGTTAAAGCTATACAGGCAAAATAATCAACTTTCGACCACTTTTATAATAATATGTTCACAGTAAGTACCTAATAAGTTTTTAAATTAATAAAATTGTATTGGAATAAATAGACATAGGTACTGCAGTGACTCTAAATAAATTGTGATGATGATGATATAAAAGACACGATTAAAAGAGTGATATCAAAGCCTTGACGTCTCAGCAACACATTCCTAAAATTTAGCAAGGACGCTGCCTCTATACTTATCTCTTTGTTTGACTGTACACGAAGTGCGGACCGCGGCCGCGTCAGTCATTCGCCAGTTAACGTCATAAAATATATTTTATCCTAATGTAGCGGCCGACGATAAAGTAGTGAATCAGTGTGAGACAGCGGGTTCAAAGAGTACTGAACCCCACAAAGAACCCTTCAGTCCGCCTCTTAATTAGCACTCGATTGGTCCGTTTGAGATTGCCCTAACACAAATTAATGAATGGCATTTTTATGGCGGTAACACCAAGTTATGGAATTGAGGATCGTTTTCCTTAAAGTGAATAATTGTTGTTCGGGGAAAAGTTAACAAGTTCATTTTTTATTAACGCGGTATTAAGTGCTAAATTCGTTATAATCGTACTAATTTGTTCGGGTAAGCCATTGTTCTTTTAAAATAACTTCCAACAAAGAATTGGTACGTTTTGTTTATATTAACACAAAAATAAGAGTTACCCATGTTATATTCCGACTAGTAACATACTAATTCGCAAACATACATCATCTTTAAACCAGATTTTAAATAAAACTATCAGTGTCAGTGCCAGATCTATATTTACTCCATCAAATAACATATACATTGAAATAAATCGCGTTGATCGAGTCGGCTGATCACTCACGATTCTGGAGCTTTTATCTATTTCGGTACCGATCGCTTCCAGCTGATTGATATTGACGACCAAGGTTGGGTACTCCAGAGTATCATAGATGCATACCATTACACAATATGTATTCGACGAAAAGGAAGGCAGATTTTGTAAGAATCTACCTACCTATCTGCAGCCACTCTCCAATCAAAATACTTTTTATTGATAAGGAATAATACTGGCCGTATACAGGGTAAATTTTTAACCAGTACGCCAACTGTAACCATGAATTCAGCATATCATTATCATTATAGACCCCCTAGCATAGACATTTTTCGTCGGTTATACAAATAAAATGAGCTGTTCTATACATTTTGACAGCGCTTTTTTATGAAACAGCTGATTTTTTTTGCATAATCGACGAATTTTTTTTGCGCTGGAAGTCTAGAATGAAATGCTGAATTCATAGTTACAGTTTGCACACTGGTTAAAAATTGTACCCTGTAGATTACCATAGATATTATGTTGACTTGTCTTTAGAGAAGAATCCTATTGTTTTTTTTTCCTGATGTTTTTTTTTCTATATGACGATAGACAAATGAGTTTCGTGTAAAACCTAAAATAATCAGCCACTTCATTCAATGATTAATTCCAATCTAATATAGGAATATGTATTACCATTAGCCGGGTACAAAACAGGAAACCTACAGGGTAATTGCTTAGTATTTAGCTTATGCCTTTTATTTTGACAGTTGATGAACATTCATTGCGTCATTTACGTTGTTGAGCAGACAATTTTTTCGAACATATTATGCTGCAATGGATTAGCAAAATCTTGCATAATGATTCAGACTCTGATTTATAGGGTGTTACGCAATTAGGGTGCTGGGTGCTACTAAGAAATTCCTAATCGAAAGTTTCTAAAAAACTTTCTCGGAGTGAAAAAAAAAGACAAAAACCTCTCAGCAATAAATTGCGTTAGTGACCTTTCGTCCAAGGTGATCAGTCCTTATAAAACTAAAGAAACCTTCTAAAGAGCATGTTAGGATAGGCAGAACTATTGTAAGAAATCACAGTTAATGTATGTAGGTCATGGGCTTTATCGTAATCTATACTCTATACTAATAATAAAGATGAAAGATTTGGTTTGTTTGCATTGTTTGCATTGAATAGGCTCCGAAACTACTGAATCGATTTGAAAATGTATTTCACTGCTGGGAAGCTACACTATCCCCGGGTGACATAGGCTATATTTTATCCCCGTATTCCCACGGGAACGCGAGTGAACCCGCAAACACATTGCAAACTTTGGGCTATTAAGTACGGTCGCTATTGGATACAAGTAACCAGGGTCGTCGGGTATACGTTGATGAAGTTTAGTAAGAAACCGATGGATTTTTTTAATAATAAAATAAAATAAGTAGAAAACAAACAGTTCATTTATCAAATTAAAGGACATAGGTTATTTCGTACCCAAACATTAAAGTTACAGAAAAAACAATATGGAAAATGACATTTTGAACATTTTCATTTTTGGTTACAAAATGTTTGAAACCTGAATGATGTCCTTTCATTTGAAAACATTCATCGGTTTCTTTCTAAACTTCAACTACATGTACCTGATGACCCTGGTTACTTAATTCTTTTAATGACTGTACATTAATTGGTTTTATATTCGGCAGCCCACCCATAGTAATAATTTAACTGTGCACATAAAATCACTAGGCCGTTAACATCAAACAATGAATAGTTATAGGAGAAGTAATTGCCATAATCATTACGCTTGGAAGACGTTTAGATAATCGTAGGATGTTATTAGCACATAAGGAAGGCTGTACTGTCCCTTCTGCTAATACAATTGGCAACGTACGAGTACTGTTTACAGGTTAACAGTTTTACTTTCAAAATCTTTGTGTAAACGAGTTCTTATTGTTTTGGCAGAAGCAACAAAACACCGTTTAGGTTTACCTCACCACTTAGAGCTCAAGTGTTCATGCAATTTCAGTAAAACATTAACAGCCCAACTGGCTGTCGTAAACGTCTTTAATAAAATTAAAGTAATTGTAACTTTTATGTGCAAGATGCGCTTGAGTTGCATCGCTTCGCGGTTTTCCATGATCTCGGTATTCCGGAGCCAAATACTTTGTCTTCTGCCCCAGCGCCAGAAGACTTTACTTAATTTATCACGGAAGTCGTTCTTTGTTAAAAATAAACATTGAACACTTCCTTACCTTTTCAAATAATATTAATAATGTACCCAAGTAGGTACATATAAATAAAAAGAATCACAGTGCCTCAACTCTGAATGAAAGCTCGTAATGCTTTATTTTTAAAATACTCAAACTTTATTTTAATCTCACCATCGGTTTCAGCACCCTCAAAACCCACAAAAACGACACCCATGATGAAAAAATAACAAAATTTTCGTAGCCTAGTAATCTTGGATTTTCATTTTGTCCTCAGTGATAGCTTCAGCACCCTCGAATATTATCTTACTCTCTTTCTATTATATGCAATAAAAGGAGAGGGCATAATGCTTTTCTGTTACGTTAGTAAGGCTCCTTTCGTTACGTGAAGATTGTTACAATTTTACTACCACCGCAAACTGTGTTTAAAACTTCGTTCCAAAAATAACCTACCAAAAGCCAATTAATAGTCTTCCATCCAACGCTACATTTTGAAAACTCTTGTCAAGTAAAGCTATTTATATTAATAACAGGCTTCGTGTTTACATAAAAATAAATGAGTTATGTAATCAGAATTTTAAATTGCATGGCAACGTGATCGCAATGTGTAACATAACAAACTAGTTTCAATACTTAGGTAGCTGTTCCATCACCGACTAGGAAGCGACAAGGCGACTAGTTCTCAATGATTTACTCGCTCAAGAAAGGTACGAAATATTGTAGGTTTCGTAGGTAAAAGAGATACTTAATATTATTAGTTGGTCGCTGACTGTTCACACCGCCCGCGCCGCCGGTGAGGACTCGTTTGTTGCCGCCGACAAGGGCTTTCAAAGAGAGTACTCGCTCAGCGACGCTTGCTTGGCGGGCTGAACCCTCGCTGACAGATTCACGTTAGGTCATATACAAGCAATGGCTGATTCCTATATTCTATGTATCGTCCTACCACCCGTTTCCAAGTTACTTATAACGAGGCGTAATTTGATGTTCCACAAAGGTTTTATCTAGCCTATTAGCTACAAACATTCTTCTGTTAGAGATAAACTACGATAACATGGCACGCCCCTCCAAAATTCAAAATATTTGAAAATATTGAAAGCATTTTCAAAGTGTCACCAAGACTCGGATGTGTGCAGTATGCATATTGAGACGCTACTGAAGACGATTACTTACAATCACATACAAACTCTTTCGTAAGAATATGACTACACACATTGAAATAGTAAAATGGAGGGGCGCGTCATGTTATCGTAGTTTATCTATACTTGATAACCGTGATGGTCCTCAATACTACCCCTCTTTGCGTTTCGTTATTACAAAAAATGTATAATGTGAAGTTCAGAAACTACGACCTATTTTCAAACATGAGATTATTTAAATACTAAATAACTGCTTTACCTTAATTGTGGTTCTTTAGCTAAGAAAAAATGAAGTCCTTAAAATTTCCATTGCTATTGATGCTAGCGCTCGTCGCCATCGCGCACTCGTTCATCCCCAACTCGTGTTTACTTGCTAGGTCTACTCGTGTCTCGTCAATCGCCGGCAGTATGACATGTGCCTAAGGTTGATGTCACTGCCAAGTAAAGCAGAATGCTTGTATGCATATTATGTATCACTTACAATGTCCTGAGGCAAGCCAAATCAAACGGGACGAAAATACTAAGTGTCGATACCGTTTGGAAGCACTTATAAGCACATTAACGGTACCAAGTGTACTTATCGAGATTGCTGTAAGTGTCTCGAACTGTGATGATCCGTTTCCGGTTGTTAATGTTTTGTGTCTCACGGGTGGTAAGATTGCTTTTATGGACTCATTATCTGTAAACACCGAAACAATAAAAATAAGTAATGCTGGTTCTGGTAGAGTCAGAAAATACAGCTCTCCTTTCTAATTAATTAAGCATTTTATTTCAGGCTACAATGGCCTAAAGATTTATTTTGTAAATTAGCGATACTTAGGTGACTCCACTTCACAATAATTTCTTTAAGTTTCGATAACCATGAACTGATACGAACTTCGTATTTTTTCCTGAAAATTGCTTTCTCAGAGTGAAATGATCGAGTGAGTCTTATTCGTAGCTAATTCAGGATTTGTAGAAATTTGGAAGAATATTAGGAAACATAAATGTTTGTCTGTCTGTATGTAATATATATATCTAATGTCAGTTACACGTTTGTTTGTACCTCATTTCTTTTTTGTTAGCCGCATCCAGTCTTCGAACGATAATTTTACCAAGCAGGCCTTATAGATTTTAATCTATTGAATCATACATTTTTGAAACATTCGTTTGCTGACCATGTAAATAACGCGATGAATATTGTCAAAAATGAATGACATTGCAATTGTGATACGCAATTAGAATGCAGGTAGGTCCTAGAGAAACATTTACATATTTACATAATACTGTACACACGGCTACACATCAAGCTATACATTTCCAGTTTAAGCTGATCTCGCATTGTGTAGGATTTCCGAACAGTGCGAGATCAGCGTAAACTGGAGATGTATAGCTTGATGTGTAGCCGTGCGTACAAGATAATCTATGCTAAAAGCTAAATTCTAAAGTTCGGTTTTTTAATCATCTGGGTTTAAAAACGAACTTTAGAATTTAAACTAGTAATTTGACAGGTGTAATGTCAAACACATAAACTAAACTTTTTAGAGTCTGTAAGTAAAGTTATTTTAAATTTGTGATGTTATTCTAGGAAGTTGTTGTTTTTTTTTTTTTTTTTTCTAAAAGTTGTTTTTTCTATTTTAATATGCCTAGGATTTGGACATTACTTATACCCGACAAATTACTATCTGGGATAAAAAAAAAACGAACTTTACCTCACTGAATACCTTGAGTGACCTTTTATTATACTGTCGTCACGAATACTACTACAATAATCGTTTTCACTAACTCATCTCGCGAGCATATCTCAGTGCTGACGAGTTCGGAAGCCCGTGTGTTCCGGCACTTAATTAACACGTAAATAGCACGAGTGACACGAGTAGCACGACTCGACGAAGACACGACCGTCAGTGTGTGTCCTATTCCTGTATTTATAGAAACTAGGTGGAACTAAATTAAATTGCAGCTGTTTTAATTCAACTTTACTAAGACTTTACTTATCTTTAGTCATAAAAAGAAACAGAAGGCGATTCTGTAAGTTTATACTTGTGTCATGTTAAAGAAAATGTGAAACTTGGTTGCAGCAACATGTTTTATACTGTTGGAAACATAATGCAACATTGAAAATAGTTATTCTATGTATGAAACATTTTTTCTTGCAGTAGAAAATCATGTTGCTACTACAACGTGGCGTAACATATGTTTACCAATAATACGAGGCTTTAAACTTCACAATGCAGGCAAAAAACTTTTTTACAACTTGCCATATACAAGTAATTATCCCGACTATGCCCATGTTTATTGTTATTATCATACCTTTAACAGGGTCATTATAAAAAGCAACATTCAAATTATGGACTTCAACTGAGTGGGTTGTACTTACATTTCCAAATATAGATTGTCCTTAAACATTGCTAAATAATCCTTTTTGTAATAAAATACTTTGTTCCAGTTGTCTCGTTTGTAAATGTTAACGTTAGATTTTTTTCTGCGGTCTGATGTCATCCTTATATTGTCTGTTTGTCACCATATTGACATATTTGACATAGCATTGTACTGCCATTGGATACACTGCCTTAATCGAGTACTCTTAGATCAATGACATCACATATATGGATGTTTACCATGTATGATTTTTACTGGAATCATGTGAGATATTTGCATACTTAAAAATAAAAACAGCTGCGTTCAGTTGATAATATCTAGTCCATAAAAAGCCATAAGACTTCCTAAAACATAAGGCACATAAAAGGATATTGCCCACTTATCTAAACTGTTTGTTGTTAACATTAGGCCTAGATAACCTCAGGTCGACAGTCGATGAGTCACAAAGCATTCACACTTGCGTCTAAATGACGTAATGACAGCCAGAAATAAAATGACGACATGAATGAGTACTGAGAGTTAGCAGTCGCTGGGAGTTCGTCTACGTACCGTCTCATGCATTATGCAGCCGGTTCGCGTATTTTGAGCTCATTTAGTGCTCAGTTCTAAATATACCGAGTGTTTCCACACATGCCCTGACCTTTTGATGTGCGCCGTATGTTCAACAAATGTATTTCCGTTGCGGTCATCTGTCACAGTTTGGAACAAGGGTCCCGGCGAGCACGCACAAAGTACGCGGTAATATTATAAATGATTACTAGCTTTTACCAGCGGCTTCGCCTGCGTGGAGGTTGGAAATTTTCCCACGGGAACGTACTACCGGGATAAAAAGTACCCTATGTGTTAATTCAAGTTATAAACTGTGTGTCTACCAAATTACATGCAATCAATGTTTTTGCGTGATTGAGTGACAAACATTCAAACTTTCACATTTAGTAGTATGTAGGATTACTAGGATAGCAGGGTTACAAGCCACTTATTTCAGTATTTTTAGTACCAAGGTCTAGCAGAGAAAGTAATTTATATATTCTGTTTAGCGTTATTTATTTTAATCTTAATGCTTGATTGTGACCTTGTGAGCGAGTAATGTTTTAACGACTGAGACCCAATTAACAAGAAGAGCGTTCCATATAATTTAAAATAATGAAATAAACCACATTTCAATTTCAACGCGTGTTTTGTAAAACACGAAATAACTCGTTTGAACGAAAATAATTTGGTTTACATCAATGCACTTGGTAGCCCTTGGCCCACAATTGAATTTACCCAGAGTAACGTGGAAGACATAATTATAGCCGGGCTCCAAATGCAGTCATGTAGACATTCTCGGAGATAATTCTGCGGTACATATACGGTGTTGTTTGTACCTAACATAGATAGCATAGAGGGCACGAACAGAATGATTTATGATTTATATAGAAACCTTATCTAAGCAACCTAATTGTTTGGGCTGTTAGAATACAGATAAATACGGTCAAGGCATGCATGTGTCAACAATCAACAGTTGTTGACACAATAAATATTGGCGTTGCCCTATTGGTACAAAAATCTCCGGCCGCGGCCTCTTGGGTAAATGTTTCGTTTCACTCTTAACCGTTTTCGAAAAAACTGTTGAACATCTGTGAAAAACAAAAACAGTGTTGTTGATGGATATCTTCCTTTATTTGTGATAGTGTTGTGGGAATGAGCCGCTTTTAATTCAAATAAAGGCACAAAAAATCTTTGAATTGAGATGATTCTTACAATCCTTAAGATATAGTTTCAGACCTACTTAGTCCTACATTAGAAGTTTGATAACCTTTTATCTAATCTGTGGTGTTGATCTAATGATTGCAAGCGCGACTACCGAGTGTGAGGTTCTGAATATGATCTCGGGCCAGACTACGTTCTCATTGGACCTAAATACAGACGAAGCAGCTTTTTCTTTCTATATTCTTTGAGAACATACGATTTATGATTGTAAACAGTTGTAAAATCATACATGCTAGCTTACTATGACTAGTAGAAGGCAAAAGAAACCATGGATGGAGTGTGTGAAAGATGCTAGGGGGTGAGTTCCGGGATAGCGACATATAGAGAAGTATGGAAGGAAAATATACAGGGTGTAAGAGAAACGCTTCCGCAAACGAATATAGAGCTTGTGATTCTCGATACAGAGCCATCAAAAAATCTAGTTTGTATTTTCCAATTTTTACCAAATTTTAATTAACATTTTTATACACTGTGGGAACAGTTAAATGAACCGTTATTTGAGATTTCTTTTAAAAAGGACCCCAAGTCCAGGCGGTGACATTAGGTTTAGGCATCCTAAGTAAATCGCCGCCAAAATAAAATAAGTAGAAACATTACAGAAGCATCAAACGTTTTAAATTGATGCCAAATAACCAATTTAAGGCGAAAGGTTATTGGTATCCGTTTGCATTTAGGTTGTATATAACCTACGTTCTGGCTTCGAAAGCGTTGCCCTTACACCCTGTATGTTGCGCCGACCCCAAATAAAATTGGGATAAACTCAAGAAAATAATGATGCTAGCTTACTACTTATTTCTGTAAATACAAGATACATAGTCCCGGAATTGTGTTATAGGTAGTTAAGGTATACGCACGCCGAAGGTAGGATATTGGAAACTTTAATTGGGTCAGGAATTCCTCACATGGTAAATATTTTGAAGCGTTGCTTGGCATGAAGTATCGTGAAAACGCGACGCGTCTCTAGCATCTAGATCAATTTCTGAGAAGTTTTCATAGAAATTGTTCTAGTAGCGTCTCGTTGCGCCGGTCTGCAGGAGCCTTGATGGTTAACATAATCTCGGTATTTGATTTAAAAAAGCTATTCAACTTATTTTCCCTTCTGCTACATCATGAATCAGCATGGCACGGTATAGCGTTAACTGGCAAAAATCGTAAATTAATAAAAGCTTTTTAAAGGCTCCAAACGATTCTATAGTCAGACTATAAATAAATTAACATTTCTTGCATGTAAGGATCGAACATACGGGTACCTTAACAAACCGATACCATTGCTTTCAATTAAACGAATTTCAAGTATTATTTTAATTGTTAAAGTCCGTTAGAAAGTTGGAGCGTTTTATGTTGTTTGGCGATCTTACATAACATACCTAACATCACACCCTTTTTCCCTGAAGAGTTGGGCAGTTGTGTACCTATACTACACCAACTTAGAGAGAGCTGTGGTGGCCAATTGGTAACGGCTACAACTTACGAGTTGTAGGTCGTGAGTTCGAACCCAGACAGGCGCTTTACTTTGTGTAAATTATTTCATTACCACTGCTCTCAAAACGGTGAAGGAAAACATCGTGAGGAAACCGGTATGTCCTACAACAAAAAATTCGCAGACATGTGACATCTACCAAACCGCACTGGGCCCGCGTGGTGGATTACAGCCCAATCCCTCTCACCCAGAGGAGGCCTGTATCCCAGCAGTGGGAACATTATAGGCTGATGATGATTACACCAACATTTTGCTAGTTATGTTTAAGTCTCATGTAATATGGGGCGAGCCTATTGCCATCAAACGGGCACAAATACAGACTCCGAGCTGCTACTGAAAAACCTATAACACTTTTCTCGACCTGGGAATGACCAGCAGGCTCAGCACGAGAACCATTTTGAGGACGGAAGAGTAGACAAAAATGACGTTTCCGTGTATAATTGACAGTTTTGTACCGAGGAATGTAGACAAGCGATATCTATTCTACGGTAGAGTAGAAATAGAAAGCGTCATGCTCCGTGGTCATGCTCAGCCTGCTGGCCCGCTCTTGAATCCAAACAATCGTTCTAAAACGTTATTAAAACTAGTCATTAATCTACACGAGCTCACAAACTTAAAGTAATTGACAAACTAACAGTGAAGTTCAAAGCGACAGACATGTGTCGTTATCGTAACTTTACCCATAAATGTAGGTAAACTGTGTACAATTTCCCGAATTGTTCTCTCGATTAATCCGTCACGTCGTCGTGTCGGTACATTCGACAGAACACCACGTGCTCCGTTCACACGCGCAATTAGCTTCGTTCACCAAGATTAATTAATTCGCCCGAAGCGAAGCCTTGGGTAAACATGTAAGGATATTAATCATTATTTAGATATTCGAAATTTCTCTAATATCTCAGCCTGAGGTGAATACTAAAATATCGGATTTTATGAAGCTCAGATATTGAAAACTGTTTACTTGGGGCTGATTTTTTTATACTTAAACATTAACTTAAACCTGAAGATTAAATAGGACAGTATCACTTTTCTATACAAAAGCTGTCAAATCGCATTATTTTTGCTTCAGATGATAGTAATCTGAAAAATCAGCCCTTAGAAGGATAATCACAGAGTACTTTTAGGATAATGTTAGGTTTAGTTGCCTCGAGTACCTATGTGCTACTTCAAAATTTAAATAATAAAAAGGTTTTATTTTACAACTTCAAAATAAGGCCGAAAATATTTAAAACATTCTAAAAAAAAAAAACAAATGACAATCATGAATAGCGCGAAAATGAAGACGCAGAAGTACGCAGTTACTCAAGTAGTAGAATTAAATAATGGTACTATTATGGCAGTTTTTAATATTCAAATTTGTATTCCGTGATGTGAGTATACATAGTTATTTCTATAAAATGAAAGATTTTCAAGTAGATAAACGTATGTGCTGGCAGACAATTTTTTTTTAATAGATTTTCATCTTTATAACATAAGCATATGGTTCATGTTCAATTAGGAAAATTTGACAGTTTGGGGTAGCTTGATGTGCTGGCGTCTGTACAACAATCAATTTCAACCAATCTCGAACACCCAAACGTTTCATTGGCATCATTGACCGTTTCCCGTGACGTTACAATTTGGAAACACCCGTCCCAATATGGCGGCTGGCAACATTATTCTAACGTTTGGGTGGTTGTTGAGTCATGTTGTAGCCCGCACGGACTAATTGCCGACATACTCGTAAGTTTCATAAAAGGCCACTTCAAAGCGACCGCTCCATTTGAAACTAAAACTAAGACGCGGGTCGAGAGCGGCAAATTGAAAGGCTTGTGGTATATTCATCTGTAATTGACACCTAAATAGCTTCTACGGGCGATGGGGAATTTATTAAGCTGCGTTGTGCATATTATTTGAGAGATGTGCTGTTTTATATGTTCCTGTCGTGAAGGGTCAACAGCTTTCATTGCGTTATTTACGTTGTTAAGCAGACAATTTTTTAAGAACATTATGAGGCATTCATATTCCGATTAATATTGTGTTACGCAATATTTGGGTGCAGGCCGATCCGATCTATCTTTCCCATTTTTAGGCTAGGCTAGTCGGAGTCTGGTCTATAAAGCTGTTTTGGATCATCAGTAGGAGAAATAATAAATACGATTTAAATGCTACCATTTAAATGCTTCTCATATCATATTGCATATGCACGTGAGCATGTCACTGTCCTCGTATAAACAAGGGAAAATGTCTAAATATAGGATTCTGAGTTTATGTCTGCATTCCAAAAGAAAAATCCTTTGTTATTGCGACTGGAATGTCCCTACGTTATATTTATAGGATGTCTACATACACGGTGGTTGACCAAAACTAATATTGTTTGTTGGATTTTCAATGCAACGATCCGCGAACCTTTTCTGTTGAAAAGCATTCTATTGCGCGGTCGAGGCTTTTTATTTCGTTGAATTTTATTGTTGCATAGTTTTTTAGGAATTTGTTATTTGGAAACTGATATAGAAAGCACAATTCTAGACTAGCTTTTCCCAGCGGCTTCACCCGCGTTCACCAATTTACACAAAACCTTATCAAATTATACGTACACCTAAACCTTCCTCATGTCCTTCTTCTCTGTCTATAGTGTCTATAGACAGACGTGGCGCGGCGGGGGACTTTGTTTTATAATACGTAGTGATAGTTTGCATTTTATTTTCTAAAACGTGTTTTTCAATTTCGCAGGTTAGGACTTACGCACGATGGAGATAGCCAATGCCAGAGCGAGGCAATAAAAGGTTCAGTGATGGCACCAACAGTCCTGGCTACGCTGCACAACTACGCGTGGTCTTCATGTTCCAAAGAGCAGTTCCACGACAAGTCCAAGTGAGTATTTATTGACTTGACACCGGGTCCATGCCATCGCCCGACCGCACTGTTTCTTCATTTTCGCTTAACGTTCTTTCTAACTTTTTTTTCTTTTAGCTCGGCTCTTATGATGTGCAGCATGATCTTAAATAGTCTATAACTTTTTTCAAGAATTGGGCTATTAAATGTAGATTCCGTAGTTTAGCGCGTTCAAACAAACAAACAAACTTCAGGTTTATTATTAGAAATAGAATATACAGGGTATATTTTTAATCATTGCGTAAACTGTAACAATGTATTCAGCATAATACGGTTATACAAAAAAAAAAATCAACTGTTCCATACATTTTGACCTCGTCTGTACCTATTGCACTTTTGTATGGAACAGTTGATTTTTTTTGTATAACCTTCGAAAGCTATCTATGCTGAGGGGTCTAGAATGATATGCTGAACTCATGGTTATAGTTTGCGCACTGGTTAAATAAATATCCTGTATCTATACATTCCAGCTGCGTAAAGTTTAGGTATCAGTCATCATCCCCGCCTGCTCCTGCAAAATTATTTTTGACCAGTGATGTCTTCTTCCAAACATCTATATCAGTTGTATGTATCTCTGTTCACCCCTTGTGCCCCCTGTCTAGTTACGTCATACGTCACAAAATCCTTCCAACGTATCATTGGGCTGCCTCCATTCCGTAAGCCACACTAACCAGCAAATACGGAATATCCGAACATAGAGTGACTGTAATCTGACCGCCGCAACCCAATTACAGCAGAATACCGATATTCTTATGTTACATTGATGGACGATTTGCCAAGTTAAACTACCGTGTCAAGTAAATAGGCCTCGAACTATCGTGGTATTTTGTGTGGCATGGCGACCGCGAGCTTATTAGATCACACAGGTCATGGAAGAACTAAAACCATGAAACCAGCACAAGATTCTGGACTCCCTGGCGTATAAACATAACGTCGGTTATCAAAAAAATATCAGCTGTTTCATAGAAAAGTGCAATACCTACGCGGTCAAAATGTATGGAACAGCATTTTTTTTTTTTTTTTCAAATTACCAACCATATATTTCAACACGGAAGATTTACAGATTTCAGAATTATGTATAGACCTAGTGAGTCCATGCTAACGGGTTGCGCGTCGAACTATGCCATCCTGTATAAATAAATTCTTTGAGCCAACCTGATCCATTTTAATTATCTTTTGTGGCACTCGCTATGCGTATCCATTAGCAGCAAAATGGTTTTATTGGTTGCCATATTCATAGCACGTAGGCCACCCAGCCGCGTGAACAAATCCCAGGAATTCCGCAATAGAAAATATTATTTTAGGAGCGCCTTTTTACCTGGGAAGATTCTTTATCCCAGACTTAGGTTTAAGCTGTTGAATTAAGATGTACAGTACAAGTAAATGGAACGTATCTAGTGTAATTGAACGCACATAGGTACAATAAATGGAGACAACGCCCAATTGCCTGTGGTGGACAAATTGATGGCAGCGCCTAACTGTCTAGAAACAGAGTCATACGATGTCCTGCCTTACATTACAGCTGTGTTGCCAAGACATTTGAAACCATATATTATTAACTCTTTGGTAAGTAATTTTAACGTAGGTAATTGGTGTTTAATTGCTGGCGCAAAGACGCCATTTGGTAACACCTATAAAAATAAAATAAGCATCTTTACTTCTTCTTATTATAGCGAAAACTAAATTGTCAAGCCATTCTCTCCAACAATAATATTCCTTCCAACTGTGCCTGAAAGCCGTATTTTCTCTTTCTTATTTCTTTCACACAATACTGTAACCCTCGTTATTTTGTGCCCATAAATTAACCACATTATTTGAACTTATTACAAAAGAAGCAGCGTTCAGTTGGCAGATGTGCTCATACAACAAATGTTGCCAAATAAGTTAGCTCGTGTACGAAAAGGAATTTTAGATCAGCTTGACTTGTTGAGGCGAATGAACTGGGGAATTTCGGAATCAACAGGTGAATGAGATGAAACGAGTATTTGTGTTCCAAGTAAAAGAAAGGGAATAAAGACAAATACGAAGGTCATGTTGATTTTCCTATCGCCTTGAGTAATCTTGACATTGAAAATCCTGTCAGGAAGTTATAAGGGAATGTGTTAACAGTACGATTATTGACAAATGCGTGCACTGACTGGTCAGGGGCACTCAATCCGTGTGGTTCTTTCCTCTAAAGACCATTTCAGACACCAATCTACATGGTCGTCAAATGATCTGACCAAGATTATGTCTGAACTTTAAAAGAGACTCTGGCCTTTGATTTGTTTCGTCCTTTCTTCTCATATTATTCAGAAAGAAAACGCTGGTCTCACCTAGTTTTTAGAATATGATTGACGTGTAAAAGTGTTTGCACAAACCTACTTACGGAAATAAAATCATTTATTATTTAGGTAAGATTCGTGTAATGTTGATCTAGAAATTTGGAATTGGAGAAAAACGTAACAAATTTAATAAGACCAACAACTTTATTCAACGAATACCTTGGTTAAGAGTATAAAACAGAGTTTTAGCGTCATATTCACAGTAAATACGCAAATATTTGAACACATTGAACGTATTTAAACGGCACGTTCGCTGGTTTGATCGCCCAATTATCACTATGACGTGACGTCATCTATAAATCCACCTGTATGGTAAGCCTCGGCTGACCACTAACAGCTTATACATCATTATGACGTACTTATTTGGGTGCTCATTAGTAATGTTGTTACCGCTCTGTCGACGTCATATGGGGTAAATAAATGGCGGGCTAGTTAAGTCGACTCACACAAATTAATTCGCCCGAATCTGGTGAATCGTCACATTTATTATAATTTTAAGGTATCTTTTTAATTATTAATGCTAATAAGTGCACCGGCAGTCACCCAAAGGGCAATGGAGAGGGCTATGCTCGGAGTTTCCCTACGCGATCGAATCAGAAATGAAGAGATCCGCAGGAGAACCAAGGTAACCGACATAGCCCGAAGAATTGCCAAACTTAAATGGCAGTGGGCAGGGCACATTGCTCGCAGAACAGATGGCCGATGGGGCCGAAAGGTTCTGGAGTGGCGACCGCGTACCGGAAGACGTAGAGTGGGAAGGCCTCCCACAAGGTGCACCGATGACCTTGCGAAGACCGCGGGTATCCGCTGGATGTGGGAAGCACAAGACCGGTCGAAGTGGAGGAGCCTGGGGGAGGCCTTTTTTAATAATATAGATAATATTTTCTAAAGGTGACTCGCACGGAGTAGATTTATTGGTGAGCGAATCGATTGTACCAGAAATAGGTACGTATACGGAAATTGGCACGTACGAAAAGTTAAGGTACACTAACTTTATTGCATGAAATACAAAACGTGCCAATTGTCTAGTAGTCACCGATAGAAAATATTTTATTATTTACAAGTGACGATTCGCTCGATTCCGGCGAGTAGTTTCGTGCGGATCTAGTAATAAGTCAAACAAATACAACTGTACAAATACAGATCGTACTGTAAGTTGAAGAAATCAATTCGTTTCCAAGTACCCATTGTAATAATCCAATTTGTCAAACCGACATCGAAATAGATACGTTCCCTTTCTCATTTTTTCGGGTTCTTACCTGTGCCTACTCAGTGATAGGATTTTTCCGTTTTCACATTTGTTTGTACAATTTTCCTGTTTGGCGCAAAAATTGACTGCTTTCGGAAAATAAATTGACTATATTATTCTTTTATGCGCTAATTACAACATTCATTGATTTATAGAATACTTCATTACCACTACCTAGTGGTAATAAAGTATTCGATAAACTTACTTACCTCTTTTTAACAGACCCCTCCTTTTTTTAACCCCCGACGCAAAAACGACGGGGTGTTATAAGTTTGACGTGTCTGTGTGTGTGTGTGTGTGTGTGTGTCTGTCTGAGGCAACGTAGCTCCCGAACGGATGAACCGATTTTGATTTAGTTTTTTTTGTTTGAAAGGTGTATTAGTCGGGAGTGTTCTTAGACATGTTTCATCAAAATCGGTTCAGCCGTTTGAAGATTATCAGCTCTTTTCTGGTTGAAAAACGGATTTTAGCCTCTGATCAACTCAAAATTTGGGATTCTATTACTTCAATGATATTAGACGAATAAAATAACCTTGAACTGATGCTGGAGCAACACCTGGAATTTCCAGGAAACCCAAGTTATTCACCAACAAACAGCAGAAGTATCGTGTTTGGGCTCATTGAAAAGGTCTCAATGAATAGATTATAGATAAATGGTGATTTAAGGGAGACATTAAGTTTAAAAAGCAAGAAATAAAAATTAAATTTAAAATTTAAAAAACCCCCGACTCAAACAAAAACTCAAAAAAGTAAAAAATAATATTTATAGGCCTTTTAATTTTAACGTAATATTTTGATCAGGGCATTGTCAAGTCGGGGGACGGTCAATGAAAACGCCAAACAGAGGCCTAGCCGTCCCCCGACTTGACAATGCCCTGATCAAAATATTACGTTAAAATTAAAAGGCCTATAAATATTATTTTTTACTTTTTTGAGTTTTTGTTTGAGTCGGGGGTTTTTTAAATTTTAAATTTTGAAGTCAGGTTTTCATTTTACATGTATGCACAGTCGCCAAAAGATAGACTAAGCCGGGTCGTCGAATATAGTTGAAGTTTAGTGAGAAATCGATGGATGTTTTCGAATAAAATTTTATTAAGTAAGTAATAGAAAACAAACAGTTCATTTATCATATTACCAGAAAACATGGAACACCGGTTTGGTTGGCAAAAACATAAACACGAAATCAAAGACAAACCCGTTTTTTTTTAAAATACTTTTTTAATCCCGGTCAGGGACTAAAGAAAAGCCAAGGTTTAACCTAAACGTTAACCCTCTTACTAAAAAACACAGAATAAAGTTATTCCAAGTTTAAACCTATGAAAATTTATGTTTACCTATTATTTTGTTACTAATATGTGTTCCGGAATAACTTTATTTCGTGTTTATTAGTAAGGGGGCAGGTATACACTGGCGTGAGTATATGTATATATGAGTATAATAGGTAGTATGTAATGTGTAGATTTTTAGTAAGTATAACAAACTTAATCTCTTGTACAGGCGCTGGTGGTGTCTGCACGAGAGAAGTCGAGACGAAGGTCTGGTGTTGGGTGGTGCTAAAGAAATATCCCACTACGTGTTCACGATGGACGAACAGTGCCGGACGGAGTTTGGAGAAGGGTTCGTATTATTTATTATGTTAATATTAGGAAGGAATGGGACTCCGTGCCTCGAAAAACACATTAAGCAATTTGTGCGGGCTGTCATTCGTGGATATTTGACAGTCGTTATAAGTTGTCAGAAGCCCGAAAGTCTGACAACTAGTCTTAATAGGGGGCATCGGTCACCCAGTAGGTAACTTTAAAGTACTCCATGAGAAATACTGGCATTCAGCTGTTTTTGGTTAAAAGGCTAAGCAGATGATAAAGATGGTTAAAAATCAATGGATCGAAAAACGAGAGAGAGAAAGATTTTGCTGGTATTCACAAATCATATTTTTTTTTTAAACAAGCTTTTATTTAAATGTGCTAAAAAGAATAAAATAAAATTCCTTTAAACTTTTTACTATCAATTTACAACGTCATTACACAAATTATATGATATAAAAGCTTGTCGCAAGATTTAAGTAATCTTATATAATTATTTTGAAATTTAAAAAATTAAAATCAATCAGATCAAGTTATTTAATTTACTTGTCTATCTACACAGGTAAATCTCGTGACAAGCTAATAACTAATATAAATTGTGTAATTACGTTATAAGTTTATATTAAAAAGATTTAAAAAAAATGACTTTTAATAAAAAAAAAATGCATTTTAGTTATTTTTCGAGTTAATCTCAAGCCCTTTCATTTGATACAGATTAGAGTAGGTGTGTATTAAAAAAATTGTACACTATCTTAGGTGTTCCACCATGTTGGATTTAGAATGACGTCCATAGCTAACCATGCATTGTCATCCAAAATAGACGTGTATACAAAATTTCAGCTAAATCAGTTAAAGATATCTGCTTGAAAATTGAGTTGCAAGATTCCACCCGAACAAACAACAACATACATCAATTGCAAGTTAAATAAAAGCTTGTGAAAAGCAAAGGCAATCATTCTCTGTTTTTATTTTACATTACATTCTAACATGCTGTTTAAATAAAGAAAAGTACTTTAAAAATGAAATAAAACTTCTGCTATATTGAAAGAGTGCTTTGTGTATTGGGATACGGAGAAGCTAATCAATTTAACTACCGAGAACTTTTTATGTTGTACATATAAAAGCAAACAGATAGTTACTGTCAATCTGCAATCGTACCGAAAAGCTTTTAGCATAATATTATTTGCATATCTTCGCTGTGTCTGGATCTAAACATAAAGCTTAAGCTCTTTGATCAATTATGATGCTTCTACATAAAAATGTTTTAATCCTGGCCTTGATTACTCTATTTTTGTACCAAACAATGGCTAAGTATTAAGGTTTTTGCTCCTTCTGAGTCATTTAAAACCACAAGGAAAACCGATAAAATTGTTTTATAGTAACCCATATTAAGTACGTCATGATGTTCTTGAACCAGAGGCCCGCATAAAAATGTTTGAAGACTCATAAAAACAAAATATGGGATTGATGTACTTTAACAATTCTGTTGGTAAATAAAACGTACAAATCTTAGGTAGTAACTAACAACAACATAGGTAGGTACATACCTACATAATCAGCGTATAAAAATCCCACTGCTGGGACACAGGCCTCCTCTCGGTGAGAGGGAGTGGGCTGTAAGCTGTAATCCCCGCGGGTCCAGTCCTATATAGCGTTAAGAATGAGTAAAACACACCTTTGCCACATTATACGTTTAATTTTGCAATAGAATATAAAACGAAACACCAAAGATAAAAAGGTGAAAATTTGGGTAAAAAAACTTCAGACTTGGATTTGTTGGACGAATGAATCTTGGTGGAAAATTGTATGGTATAAAAACGTAAATTATTAAACTTATCAAGCGATTTCAATCGATTAAATCTAGGCCTATGCACGCAAAAGTACGTTTACTTTACGATAGAACACTAAGTCAAACCGTGCGTCTATAGAATGTTATTTAAAAATAGGGATATTTTGTTAAACTTAAAATAGAAACAAAAGTAACAATAATCTATTAAGATACTGTATAAATAATATGTGTGGATACGATTACTCAGAATAAACTGGTCGGCGCAGTGCGCCAGAACGGTAAATCAAATACATGGCTGAAGTAGCGTGGCTGCAGAGTCTACGTCAGGTCTTCAAGCGTGTCAGATCAACTCAGGTCTTCTGGAAAAACCGCGTCGAAGTAAGTCACATCGAACCACGTTCTCTAGCCCGTTGGGAAAACCGAAATTCGGCTTGTAACTTATTGACATTGACAAAGAAACAGAACGTTCAGACCACAGGTACAAGCAGAATCTTTGATAAAGAGAGATAATCAACAGCAGATTGGATTAAAATGATAAAGAGAAATAACTGACGGAATACATACCCAATTAATGTCGAAAAAAACTTAAAATTCTCCAAAACGGAAATGGCTTTGTATTAGGTATTGCTGTATGTATTTCTGCTTCCAATATTATATACATTTTGGTGTACACAGTTCAAACAATAAAAAATCGTGCCACCATCGATGGCTCCCAAATCTGCAGTACGGGATGTCAGAAAAAAAAAACATTTAACAATCTTTTTTCCACAATCGAAGTTTGAAATGTAATAAAAATATGAGGAGAGTTTTCTTAAAGGTTGGAATAGAAACCAAAAAAGTTTTAACCGTAGCGGATTTACGCTACAGGTGGTAGATGTCACATGTCTTCGAATTGTTGGACATGCCGATTTCTTCACAATGTTTTCCTTCACCGTTTTGAGAAAGTAGTGATGAAATCATTTACACAAAATAAAGCGCCTGTCTGGATTCGCATATAATATTATGACTACAAAAATTAATTATATTATGAACTTTCATTACCTATTATCCATTATTTTTAACATCATCACAGGTAATCAAATAGGAAATTCACCTTATTTTTCACAAGCTTTTCAATTTTCTGAAACTACGTTTTCATTTCCGAAGTAATCACAGAAATCTGAAGCTAATTTAACTACATATTTACCTATACTTGGATAAATAATGTTTCCATGTAGTTAAAATGAGGAATATTATTAACTACACACTCAGTACCTACGCGCGTCTAACTGAGAATATTGGATTCAGAATTTCCTCGAATTCAATTACAAACCTAAGACGTTGGCTGCAATTCGCTGTAAAAGGAGACATTTCTGTACTTCTGTACCGTGCGCGACTTCAATTCTCTCGTGGAGAACTGTGGTCTAGTTAGCAGGCTTCGTAATTACTCTATAAATGGGAAAATACGTAAGTATTTGTTATATGTTTAAAAGTATTTATCTACAATTCACATCTAGTATATAAATATAAGTAGGTACTTACTAGTCATCGCCCAGTGGTCGAAATACAACCATAATTCATTTAAAACTAAATGAATTTCTAATGTATTATCCTTACATGTATGTTTGCTACTCTTTCACGCAAAAACGGATAAACAGGTTTGGATGAAATTTGGCACACAGATAGATTATAACCTAGATTGACACATAGGATACTTTTTATCCTGGTAGTACGTACCCGCGGGATAATTTTCGACTTCCACGCGGGTGGATTCTAGTTGTAGTTATACAGGGTTACTGGTAACTCGACGTATTCCTTGCAGAACGTCATAGTAGGGTTAAAATGCAACAAATTAAGCCACCAAATGTTCTACCGAAATTCAGTAGTTTTTGAATTAGTTAAGAGTTTTAGTTTTTTTATGAAAAATCCCAGATTAAATCATTTGAAACCAATTTAAAAATGATTTACGGCGCGACTGTACTGAAATTTAAGTTATTATCATAGTTGACGCCGTAGCAGACCTTTGTTAATAATTAAAAGTTCAATAATGCCTAAAACTTTGGCAAATATCACTAACCAAACATTTAATTTTTTGTAATTTTTGCTATTACTTCATAAAAAATGTAGTCTAGTGCAAAAAAATGCTGGTGTACAAATTACTAAGAAAATATCCTTGTCTTATCAGCTATCCAAAAAGGTATGAAAGTTAATACAAAATCATGGACTACATTATGAAAATCGTTTTTGATTTAGTACAGTGCGTTTCACAAAAAGGTGATTATTCGAAAAATCAAAAACGAAATCGTGAACATTATTATTCTTTTTAATAATTTTAAAAACTTTAATTACACACATTTCACACGTCTTGTTCGATGTGCTGCCCTCGGTTTCGAATACAATCATGTTCTTATTCGCTTCCTTACTTCGGTTTTTGTTATTCTTGATGTTATTGTTGCCCTCATCTGGTCCGCCGCATTTGTAATTCTCTCCCTTAGTTCTTCAATTAAATTTACTGGGGTCACATAAACTAGATCTTTCATATGACCCCAGACGTAAAAGTCTAGCGGCGTCAGATCAGGGCTTCGTGCAGGCCACGGAATCGGCCCACCGCGCCCTATCCATCGGTTTGGATAGTTTTCATCCAGCAATTGTCGAATTGTGATTCGGAAGTGGGCTGGACATCCGTCATGTTGGTAAATCATGTTTGCTCTTCTTTCTTCCGGTACATCCGTGAGCAGTGCTGATAAATGATTTCTGAGGAAATCTTCATAAAGTTCCCCATTTAGTGTTCGGGGTAAAAAATGTGGGCCAATTAATTTGTCGTCAATAATACTCATCCAAACATTAAGCGAGAACCTTCGCTGGGATGCGGTTGGTTTCAGTTTTTTAGGGTTTGCTTCTGCTTTCGGTGCCCAGTAATGTAAGTTGTGGTAATTTGTGATACCATTACGATCAAAACATGACTCATCGGTCCACAGAATGTTTTTTAAAAAGTTTTCGCTGTCGGCGTCGGCACTTAACATAAAACGACAAAATTCAAGCCGTCTCGGCGGATCTCCTTCTTCTAATGACTGGACTGGTTGGTAAAGGTATGGATGTCGGCCTAACAAGTGAACTACAGACCAGACTTTCCACTGTGACATACCAAGCTCACGCGCTACGATGTTTGTCGATGTGTTAGGATCGTCAATAAAACGTTGAAGAATAAGCTCCTCGTCCTCAGCCGTGTATCTCCGGGAACGACCAGTGTCAACTTGCCTGCTTCTTTGGACGCTGCCAGTTTCAGATATTCGCCGATAAGTCGATCCGAAGACACTAACGTGGGGGAGTCGGCGGTTGGGAAAGCGAAGTTGATATTCTCGCCGCGCCTCAGCAGCGTTACCGTCACAAAGTCCGTAACAGTACATTATGTCAGCGTATTCAGGATTAGAATATGCAGCCATAGTCAGCGCTTATGAAGGCACAGCACAGCACAAGAGCAAGATACGCAGCAACAGTTAGGGAAATAGCCAGTAACAAAACACGAGCTTGCGCGACGTAGAGTTGAAACTAACTAACGCTGACGACCAAATTTTGCAAAATCGCACCCCCTGTCATGCCGAGAGAACAATACCGACCAATCACAAAGCTCCCCGAGTGTTTGGAGTTCAAGCGCAGGTAAAAACTACGAATAATACGAATACGAAACAATAGGTTGACCGTCTCGCAATTTTACCTGCCCCCCATAAAACTCTTCTCTTCCCTGGCACACATGCAAAAGTATTGACAATCATACCTTTCTGAATAACTGATAAGACAAGGATATTTTCCTAGTAATTTGTACACCAGGTGTAGTATTTTTTTTTTTGCACTAGACTACATTTTTATGAAGTATTGGCAAAAATTACAAAAAATTAAATGTTTGGTTAGTGATATTTGCCAAAGTTTTAGGCATTATTGAACTTTTAATTATTAACAAAGGTCTGCTACGGCGTCAACTATGATAATAACTTAAATTTCAGTACAGTCGCGCCGTAAATCATTTTTAAATTGGTTTCAAATGATTTAATCTGGGATTTTTCATAAAAAACTAAAACTCTTAACTAATTCAAAAACTACTGAATTTCGGTAGAACATTTGGTGGCTTAATTTGTTGCATTTTAACCCTACTATGACGTTCTGCAAGGAATACGTCGAGTTACCAGTAACCCTGTATACTGGCTTCCGCCCGCGGTTTCGCCCGCGTGTTTTTTTGTGAAAGAGTAACAAGCATCCATACATACAAACTTTCACGTTTATACTATTAGTAAGGAAAAATACTAGCTTTTGCCGGCGGCTTCGCCCGTGTGTCGGTCGAAAATTTTCCCATGTAAACGTATTATCGAGATTAAACTATCCTATAGGTGTTAATCCAGGTTATAATCTATCTGTGTGCAAATTTCATCCCATTTTGTTCAGCCGAGTTTGCGTGATGGAGTAACAAACATCCAAACATCCAAATTTTCAAATTTAAAATATTAGTAGGACTAGCTTCCTGCACTCCCGTCTCCATATAAACTGTTACTGAGCCAAACTTCAACCAAGTAGTCTTGGTCCGCGTAGTTTTTACTTTAGTTATATAATGGTTTTTTTGTTTTTTGGGTGGGAAATCATCAAATGACTTCTCCTGCTGAGTAGAGCAGGAGGGCGTGTCAGACTTTTACTGACTAAAACCCACCCGTGTTCCCTCAGTAGCCCGTATGTCAGGGGCTGTGGTATCTCTTTCGAACAAACCCGCACCCCTGGCAGGCATCGGCCCTTGCGGACCCCACCGGGGGTTGCTGACATTTTTGACGGCGCGCGTGTGAAACACAACACGCCGCCCGTCCCGTCTACCGCTTTTCGGCCGCAGGGGACAGGGAGAGCGGCTGACGCTATACCGACACTCCTCTTCCCCTGCGGCCCCACCGCGTCCGCCATCAAACGGTGGCGGCCCCGTCCAGGCCACGGAAGGGAAGAGCGCTGCTCAGAAGCACCGGCACTCCTCCTCTACCGTAGCCCATAACCCTCAGCCGCGATGCCTCCCATTCGACATCGCGGCCCACCTCAGTTGCGGTGCACCTCACCGCAACCTACTTTTTGGCCGCTACGTCGCACAGTGGGCTGAAATTCACGTTTCATAGACATTCAACATTTTTTTTAAGTGTCGCTTTTTTTGCTTGGTAACGATTGGGAATACCTTCTACATGCCTTATAAAATGAACTTTTAGGTTTATAATCGGAAACAGCGCACTCAGATTTTTTTTGGAAAAAATTTGTATGGAGTCGGCATAATAAATGATGATATCTCCATTATCGCACAATTGTGCCTAATATCCTCTTAGGTTATTAATATATGAATTATTTTGGATTTTTTGACATACTCCATGCCAAGGTCAAACATGCGTTTTTTTTTAAAAAAATCGTTAAAAATTATCGTTTTTTTAATTTTTTAGTTTTTTACTATTATTCCATTTATTTATTTTTACACATATAAATTACATTTTTAAATATTAATATAAAAAATAAAAACATTTAAAAATATAAAAAATAGTAGGCCTATTATTATTATTAAAACCAAAAATATGATGTAAAAATTTAATATTAAAATGATTACAATAAAAATATATGATAAAATTAATAAGACAATGAATAAAAATAGTGCCTATTCTGAATCACTATCTTCAGAGTCGAACTCAGAGTCAGAATTTATTTGAGCAATATCCCTAAACTCGAATTCAGGTGTGTGAAGATTCAGCAGATCCAATGTTTCATCAAACAAAGGTTTCTTTTTTTTTGCATTCATCGTTGGTCTTACTGCTGAAATAAGCGGGTCTGACGAAAGAAGAAGGAAATTAAAAATATCTTCATTGGAACTCACTCTGCTCTTCTTACGTGAGTGATGTTCTCTGAATCTTCTGAAGTCCTTGTTCCTTGCTTCCGAAGCTTCTTCCGATAAACGATAAAAGCAATAATTTCGGCTCCATGAAGCAGTATCGTGTGCACTGTTGATGGCATGTAGTACCAGTTGTACAATTCAACATATTTCTCAGCAGTTATGTACGCATATTCTTTAAATTTCGAAATATTTATGGGTTCTCCTGAAGTTATGGCTTGCAAAATTACAGCAAATCTTCGCATCAGATCTAGTCCTGTGATAGCCGCAGTCTTTTCAGGAAATTCAAAAAATCGTCGTGCAGTGTTGCCGTCGTTAGTTGTGCCATAACCTTGTTTTACGACATCGATTAATAAGTTGAGCTCCGTTTTGAACTTCGCTTGGATAGTTTTCTTTCTTGCATCCACTGCAGCTTTTTCACTATCCCCTCTAGCAGACCACTTCTTAATATCTAATTTATATGCGATATGCAAAAGACATTCCATCATGTTTATGCGTGCATGTAGTGAAGAAAGTCCGAGCTCCATCAAGTCATCTTCTGTTGATTTCTTTTTAACTTCTTCCAAATTGTTCATCTCCGAAGGTTTCGCCAAACAAATGTAACACGCTGCATTCGATCTTACGTTAGGAGAAAGGTATGTTTTTATTTTAGCATCTACCATGGTGAGCATTAGCTTATGACTCACCATATTGCTATCACATTCAGATGGTTGGAGAGCCGATATCTCAGCTTTGACTCTTTCATTTTCTCCCTTCACCACTGTTTCACTTTCTTTAACAAAGGTGAACTGTACTGGACGACAATACGCTGCTGAGCAAGGTTTCGGGTTCTCCCAAACTGTGATGTCTTCACATGTCATCTTCAGTGGTGATAACGAAGTCATGAAGATACTAGAGTCATCTTGTGTAGAATCCATCTTCTGTTTGTATCTGCTTTGGCTGGATGCTCCGTCGAAACCGTATTTTGATATTAAAATGAGTTCTTTATTTTGTATACTGTCTGGCAAAGATTTAATTATTCTTTTTGCTGTCAGATCTAGCAAAGCTTGCAGTAAAATTTTTGCTGAGGAATCTGTCACCGTAATTGATTTTTTCGGTTCAGGTGGAAAGCACACATTTTTCTCTTTTTGCACGCAGTAATACGAAGGGTACAAGTGCTTAAGGCCTTCTCGAATTGCTGATTCTCGCAGAGTTATATATTGCCACTTCGATAATTTCAGAGATATCAGTAAACCAAGTGCTTTTTGGGGTGAAAACGTTTCTTTGCTGGTTGGTTTTTTAATTAAATCTTGAAGTTTTTCGATTGATTCTGGGTGGTTCACCATATATTCAATCACAGAAGCAATGTTGTTTTGGCCTTCATCTTTAAACTTAGAAATAGTTGCAAATACGAGCTCACTGGAATCTTTGTCTGTCAGGTCTCCACTCCGCCTCTTTTTCTGTTTCGTTCCCAAGTCTTCAAAAGGTTTACGATTTGAGATTTTTCGTTTCGTCATTGTTCCAGTTGATGATGTAGATGGCTCCAAAAGAGAACCAGTAGCGCTTGACGATGATTCCAAAATAGTACTTGATGATGGTTCAGAAATTGGCGTTATAGGGCTTCCCTCGTTTTGAGTAATCGATTTTATATTTTCTTTTAAGCAACTCGGCCAATCAACATCAGCCTCGAGCCAACTTTCGTAGTCACTTCGGAACCTCTCGTATTTCCGTTGTGTTGATTCATATCGTTTCTGTGCAGCCCTAGTGAATCTTCGGCAAAATTCTTTTAAAGTCACACAATCTTCTTCAGATACACTGTTGTTTAAACGAGATAGCACGGTTTGAAACAAAAAATTATAGTCACTGAGTTTGTTAGCGTTTTTCAAAATAACGAACAAATCTAAGTTTGTTACGATGCTTGCCATGATGTTTGTACTTTCAACGATTGAAGAATACTAAATTAATTTCTTTTAGTACGCTCCTATTTATTGCGTTGCGATCGACTTTAATGTATGTGCCCGAAAAACTAATTTACTAATTACCCTCTTAATTGCTAACTTATGAGAACCCAATTATTTAATAGTTATAGGTATTCAAAAAGTCGGTAGATAGTTAAAATGTCATTAACAAACAATAATTTCCTGATTTTTTTTGGGAATTTTGAGAATCATTAGATTAGATAAATACTATTTCAGATTTTAGCTAATGAGTTTTAGCGAATTTCACTTAATTTGATTGTTTTGCGTAAATGTCTAGTCTATACATCCATGTTAAGCTTAATATTAGTAAAAAACGAAAAAATAAAAATAAAAAAAACGATAATTTTTTAACGATTTAAAAAAAACGCATGTTTGACCTTGGCATGGAGTATGTCAAAAAATCCAAAATAATTCATATATTAATAACCTAAGAGGATATTAGGCGCAATTGTGCGATAATGGAGATATCATCATTTATTATGCCGACCCCATACAAATTTTTTCGAAAAAAAATCTAAGTGCGCTGTTTCCAATTATAAACCTAAAAGTTCATTTTATAAGGCATGTAGAAGGTATTCCCAATCGTTACTAAGCAAAAAAAGCGACACTTAAAAAAAAATGTTGAATGTCTATGAAACGCGAATTTCAGCCCACTGTGCGTCGTCGGCTTTGAGGCAAAAGCCCTGACGAGCGGCCCCACCTTTGGGTTACTCTTGGCTTCACCGTGGCCGGAATCCACGGTTACTGAGCCCCCCCGCAACGACAATGCGGGAACCCACTCGGGGGGGAGATATAATGGACTCACATATAAAAAGTAGATAAGTTCAAAAACTAAACCCAAAAAAAAACAGTGGCATTCCGGGAGTGCCGACAAAAGTACAAACTTGATCGTCAGGAAATGTTTTTTGAATCGTCAGATAACGTTGTTCATGTTGTCAGTGGTGTCGATAATAGTGTCGCGAGTTCAATTGTTTTTTTCCAACCCGCCTAAAGAAGTTTTCACTTCAAAAAATCACGCTCTAAGATGTATGAATCGTCTGGAAGCCGTCGTCGTTTGCCCCTTAAACCTAAAGCTTATGATCGCTTGCTTCTATCAGAATGTATTGTTTAGTTGACATACGACCACGGCTTTGCAAGGATTTGTAAGCAATAGGTACCTAATTTTTATTCCAAGTAGGTAACATGCACAGGACTGCTTGTATGTAAAGACTTGATTACATTTTTCATTAAATAATTACGGTTGATACTCTTTTTTCAGCAGTTCATCAGTTAGGTAGGTACTCATTATTTTACTAATTCAGCAGCTAATAAAAGCCACTTTCCATGTACATACATACATAAATGCATGTACAGAATTGCCAACCTTAAGTGGCAGTGGGCAGGGCACATTGCTCGTAGAACAGATGGTCAATGGGGCCAAATAGTTCTGGAGTGGCGACCGCGTACCGGAAGGCGTAAAGTTGGAAGGCCTCCTATGAGGTGAATCGATGACCTTGTGATGTGGGAAGCACAGAACTGGTCGAAATGGCGGAGCTTAGGGGAGGCCTATGTCCAGCAGTGGACGTCTTTCGACTGAAATTATGATGATGATGAAATGTAATCAACATGACATAAATTGATCGATTTTGTCAAACTAATAAGGGAATCATGGTTTCTCGTAACTTTGATAAATGAAAAAAAAATACAGCCGTACAGTTCATTGACGACATGTTAAACTGTCAATTGAGTTATGTGACGTTTAGTAATTGTGGTCAGTTCTCGATGCGGTCTCAATTATTAAAAAAATCAAAGCTTCCCAATTCATGATTGTAGTATCGTTAAATAAATTTTATTGTTCGTTGTGTCGTTAAATAACAAAAGACATAAATAAATAACTAGAATTTTATAATTTCAAGTGAAGTGTTATTAAGATATTTATTCAACACTAGCTTTAGCTTGCGGCTCCGCCTGCGTGGATGTCGATTATCGCGTAAAAAGTATACCAGTAAATATCCCAGGCTATATACATATATGCCAAATTTCATGACGGTCGGTTCAGCGGTTTAGGCGTGAATGCGTAACAGACAGGCCGAGTTACGTTCGCTTATATAATACTAGCTTTTGCCCGCGGCTTCGCCCGCGTGGATTTCGGTTATGGCGTAAAAAAGTAGCCTATGTCCTCCTCCATATCCCAGACTATAATCTCTGCCAAATTTCATGACGAGGGGTTCAGCGGTTTAGGCGTGAATCCGTAACAGATAGACAGAGTTAGTTTCACATCTATAATCTTAGTAAGGACAACACGCACACGCCTTGTTAGCCCAAAGGATTAGGCAGAGGTGTGATTGGTGGCACCTATAGTTAGCCAGTTATGTTTAAGTTCCATGTAATAGGGGCGAGTCTATTACCATCAAATGGGCACAAATCTAGACATCAGGCTGCTACTCAGTAATTCCAGATAGAAAAACCTAAAAACACTTTGCTTGACCTGGGAATCGAACCCAAGACCGATGCTCAGTAGTAGCCACTGCGACCACTAGAACAAGAAGAAAGTAAGAAAGTTATAAATAAAAAAATAACGAGATAAATATTTTTATCAAATAAAACCAAAAACAAAATAGTTTCATCCGTTCGGGAGCTACGAATACGACGTCACAGACAGACACACACACAAACACACAGACAAGTTAAACTTATAAGTAACACTCCGCCGTTTTTGCGTCGGGGGTTAAAAATTAATATTAAAAAATCAACAACATCGTCGCAGTTATTGAAACAGTTATTAATTCGATGCACTCGTGAGTTCTCTGAAACGTGGAACGTTAATTAACTATTAATTAAGAGCTTTAACCCGTTTTAATCACGTTTCCAATCGATCCAGATATAGCTTAACGGAACTGTAAATCCTGTTCAACTAGAACTGCCATGATGCAACATTGTAATTAGGTGTAATATGGCTTTACACCGCAGTGTGTGGCGCACTGCCTTTATTCGTCGGAAATGTTGCAAAGGTTCTTCAAATCAAAAGGGATGAATGAATGCAGCTGAGATGACAATAAGTGGAATGTGTGGTCTTACACGAATGGATAGAATAGGAAATGAGTACGTAAGAGGAAGTCTGAAAGTGGAACCGGTAACTGAAAAGTTGTGTGGAAATCGGTCGTCATGGAAGGGCATGAGATACGGAGGAATGAGGAAAATGTCGTTAGGAAGGTTTTGAGTATTAATGTCGATAGCTATAAGAGTAGGGGGAGACCAAAGAAACGTTATATGGACTGTGTGAATGTTAATAGTTAGAAAGGGTGTGATTACCGAGATGACTACTTATATAGACGTATGTAGGAAAAAGTCATGCGCAAACACCAAATAAATTCGGTGGAGGTACGCTAGGCGCGTCGGGCGGCAGCAAACTCGCTATGTAGGACACTACAGTTGAGATGTTTCCGATAATCTGTTTACGTGTAATCGAATGTGTGCAGGCGGCGCGGAATATATTTGCGGTGGCGGTCGATTGCATTATGATTTTATCAATGAACATACATATGAATATTTGGAGATCAAATGGAAGCGTGAGTCGTGACAACCAAATATCTTGAGTAAATTGTAGCTACATAAAAAAAAAACTTTATTAGGTACAAGAAAAAAACAACCGACTCCCAAAAAAAATACTACAAAGTGAAAAATAACTTTAATTTCGTAAGTCCAAATACAAATACAAAGACGGTGTCTTTGTACTACTACCGTACAAAGATTTTTATTGTTCACTTTTAAGTTATTCCACGCCAGTTTGTATACTACCGCTTGCTATGAAAACAACATAACAGTGACAGAAAGTAATACAATATTATCAAGATGCACAGAGTGGACAAAAGAAATCATTATAAAAGCCAAAACAAAAACTACCCCAGCAAAGTTAATAACATTTATATGGGGCCACCCCTGAGGCGTTGCGGCGGCATGGCGTCCTCACCTTCCGCATGACGCAGGTCCTCACCGGACACGGTTGTTTCGGGAGGTTCCTGTTTCGAATAAGGCGGGAGGAAACGCCCGGGTGTTTCCATTGCGAAGATCGCCCTGAGGACACGATGGAGCATACGGTGGAGGTCTGCCCGGCTTGGCTTGGGCGGAGCACCGCCGTGTCCTCGTGGATGCGATCGGCGGCGGCGATCTCTCGCGTCCGGCCCGCAAGGGCCGATGCCTGCCAGGGGTGCGGGTTGTTCCAAAGAGATACCGTGGCCCCTGGCACACAGGCTACTGATGGAACACGGCTGGGTTTTAGTCGGTAAAAGTCTGACACGCCCTCCTGCTCCACCCAGAGCGGCAGAAGTTACTTGATGATTTCCAACCCAAAAAAATAACCCTGAGGCATTCCCTATCCATTAAAGAATAATTGTTGAAATCAATCCGCAATTGCTGGAGATATCAATGAAAATACATACCCTCCTCCTTTTTGAAGTCGTTTTTAAATAAGAGCACGTTTTCACCTAAGTTTTATTCAGGCACCTGTGGAGCCGTTTTATTTCTGCTTCCTTTGAGGCAGTCGTAACGTTGCAACATTAAGTGTTGTCTGTCGTCCCTTGGCGCATTAAACGCAAAATTTAAGTATGTGTTTATTGAACACTATTGTGCTCTGTTTACTGCTAGACAACTTAGCTACAGTATTAAGAAAATACATGTGCTTTACTTGAAACTTGAAACTTTTGTTTGCGATAAAACAAATTAAAAGATCATCTCTGGCAGACATACCATGCCACCACTTGTAGACAATTAAACAATTGTACCGCTTATTGAGATTAATCTCTGATCCTGTTGAGCTACTCGTACATAACAAATATAATTAACTAACCACGTTTCCGCATAGTTTGATTGTTTCAGAATCTAATAAAATTGCTCAAAATAATAATATATTTTCCGCTTTGGCGGCTATTGTTTATCTGCTCTCAACGTCGGCACGTGGCTCCAAATATATCTCAAGAACCACCCAGTTTACCAACACGCTATATAAAACCAAAACATATGACTCGTGTAATGTGTGTTAGTAGAATTGAAATCCCAAGAATTACAATAATACGCTTTTGAATATTACACAGCGGAATATTTAACAATACCGGGAAAAGCGTTGCATTTCACAAGTTTCAGAACAATATAACCATTCGCGTTATGGGAGTGGAAATTACAGTGTTTACGTTAGCTACCTAGATCTTAAATACCTTGGGTAGTTTGAGGCAGACAATAGTGATTAGCATACACAGACTATGAACCGAACAACGCACGTTAGAGCAAATTGCGCCACCTCATACTCGATTCTCATATTCCAAATGCTTTGACCAGGTGTTCCGCGTTTGTTAGTGTTAGGGCATTTGGTAATTAGTTAAAAGCCAGCTATTTTAAATTTAAATACTCAAAACCACAAATAACTTTGTAGATTTAATTCATGAATGTATATCGATCAGGGAACATACTCTAAAACATTGACGCTTCCCGCCGCCAAAGAGCTAAGCGTACAGACACGCTTCGCTCTTTTAAACTACGGAACGAAGCTTTATAATTGTCTGCGCCATTCGCATTATTTTATCTATACTTATTGCAATTATTAATATATCTAATTATCTGTTGAAATCATAAACGCGTGCTTGCAACACTACATTACACCTCACTCATTAATTCACTCGAGAAGGATCTTCCATTCAAAATCGATTCCTTTCAATCCTTTCCTACTCTCACTCTTCCGGTTCCGTTCATTCGGACAACCCCAGTGTTGCCAACCCGTACGATAATTATGGTGGCGTACGATAATTTGGCTAATGGTACGATGTACGATAATGAATATCTAATGTACGATAATTTTGTGCTTTGGTCAGTAGTTGTCAGAAAAAATAAACTAAAATAATCTCAATGGCAAATGTAAAGAATGACAGCGTCAACAAGTAAATGTCTCTCTTTGACTCTTTCCCTTACATTAACTAGCGCACAATCCTGAAAATTTTCTTATGTTTCCATTCGCAATAAGCACATAGTCGTAAACAAAACATCAAATAGCTTTCTGGTGAAAAACTTAAGCAATGATTCTTTATTTATGACTTTATTTAATCATATACTGTGAAAAAATTAAAAAAAAACATTAATTATCTGAACACTACGACAAAACACGGTTACAGTTTGATCTGCTGGTGAAACTTGGCACATACTCCTCCTTTGACTCTATACTTGTCGTTTGTTTTCAATTGAAATGAATTAATGAGGTTTTTTTTTGTGATTTGGATTTTGTACGATAATTTTGCCCGGAATACGATAATTTTCGGATCGGAACTCGATAATTTGAACTTTTGGAGTTGGCAACACTGGACAACCCCCTTCCTCACTCCATCTCTAACAACCGCCCCGCTTACCGGCGACACGTATGTCCGTGCGCCCGCGCTTCCGCAAAAACTCTAAGTGATAAAAATATTGGTGTTGTGTGTTGAATTCTCAAACTCTCTCCTCTCGTGACGCTTGGTGGAAATATTGCCTGAACCGGTGTGCTGGAGGCTGCTATCGAAGGGACGCATCATTTTACATCCTCCTGTAAGTTCCTTTTCCAACCAAGATTCTGGTCCTTCGAACCCAATAAAAAACGCATATCTACTACGCATCTACACTACACTCATCACACGCATCATATTTATCGAGTTTATCTATTTATTCGCATAAAAACGCTCAATAACGCATCCGCCATTACCCGTCTACGTGATAATACACGAGACGCGCCCACGAGGGCACAGTTCCCGCTCAATTTCTCATCAACGCTAAGTTGTTTTTATAAAAACGCATCTTATTTCAAAATAAGCACTCTTTATCTAAAATATTATAACTATACTTTATTCATCTCACGCATATTTTCGTATATTTCTCAAAACATAACGCACACGGACAAGTCCATTTTGTTCACGTAAGTTCGCATAGGTACCTACATTCACTCGTTCATCTATTTTATTACACGGTTAAAAACTCGAATAGGTATTTTTCAACGCATAAAAATGACTTCCACGCGTAGTAAGGCTAAGGAATCTGATAAAGAATCCTATACTTCTATCGAGGAAGATCCTAAAGTTCTTTTATTTGAGTCTAAAAAAGAAAATTTATTCCAAATTTTGCAATCCATTTACGATCTCGGCCTACAAGTTTCCGTAAATAATTCATTGAAATCTCAATTTCTAACTCGAATTAGCTCCCTTGAGCAAATTAGAACAAACTTTATGGAAAGTCTTGATGCTTATAATTTAGCTTTATTAGAAACTGGTTCGACAAAACCGAACTACGCTCAGTTATCCGCATTTGATGAAATCTATTGTCAAATTAAAGCAATAGAATCTAACATTCATAGGTCTCAAACGAGTAATGATAACACTAATAAATTCGAGTTTTTAAATCGTAAACTACCGCCTTTAAAACTTGTTTCATTTGATGGCATGCCCAGCAAATGGACAACTTTTCATGAAAACTTCAAAAGTCTTATTCATGATAATTCGCATCTAACTGACGCCGAAAAGGTTCAGTATTTAATAGGTTGTCTCTCGGGCAAAGCATTAACTGTTTGCTCAGGTATCATACCTACCGCTAATAATTACCTACTCATTTGGAATGCTCTAATAGAAAAATATCAAGATACGCGCATACAAGCTTCCATGTACTTACATCAAATGGTTCAATTTAAACCTTATCAATCTATTGATACATTTCTTGAGCAGTTTCATTCGGCACAAGCCGCTATACCTACGTCGCTTAAATATAAAAGATTTGTCAGATTTTATAATAACTGATATTGCACTTAGTAAGCTCGATAAAGAGGTCGTTAACCTTTTCGAACAATCGCATAATCATATTGCAATACCTACTTTCGATCATCTTTCGCAATTTTTAAAAGAACAAAGTAAAATAATAACGCTTCGTAATCACTCTAATCCCGCTAAAGTTCGTAATAATAATAACGAAAATAATAAATCCTCATTTAGATCAAAAAATAGCCAAGCCTTTGCGAGTACCCAGGACACCCCAGTGCGTTCCTGCAAGGTATGTGGATCCCCTGATTCACATCCACTTTATAGATGCTCTCAATTTATGAACCAAAAAGCTAAAGATAGATTAGATCTTGTAAATAAACATAAGTTTTGTCGTAATTGTTTAGGATTTCATGATATTAAAATGTGCAAGTCAACAAATACATGTTCGATTTGTCACCGTAAACATCATTCGCTAATACATTTAGACAACTTTTATAATTCAAACAATCGAGTAGTTGAACATGAGACCGCGCGGCCCGTGCTTTGCGCACCGCCGCCGATGGCTGCGAACAGCGCGCCCCGAGCGCCCGCACCCGCGACCCCGTTGTCTGCCGCTTCTGCGACACTCGATTCGTCGCACGTACCGGCAGGTGATAACGTTGCGCGCGAAAACTCAAACGCTCCTTATTTATCAATGACTTCGGCTACCTCGTGCGTTGAAAATAATACAACTGTTTTGTTGCCTACCGCTTCCGTATACGCTTATAATAATAATACACCCTATACTCTCCGCGTTTTTCTTGATACAGGCTCAATGAGTCATTTTATTACAAAGGCTTGCTGTAAACGCTTAAACTTAAAAATTATTCCTGACAAATCTTCTATTTTCGGTATAGGTCACGCAAAAATACCTTCGTTTGGTACTACAACATTTAAAATATTTTCCCGCTTTGATCACCGCTGTTATTATACAATTCACGCTCGGGTTTTAGATCGTATTACTGACGACTTGCCCAACATATCCATAGATATCACAAATCTCGCTCCATTACGTGATTTACCTATGGCTGATGACGCGTTCCACGTTCCCGGTGAGATAGATTGCCTTCTCGGTAATGAACTTTTCCCGCTTTTGTTGGGAAGTGGAAAGGTAACTTTACCTGGCTCTTCGGTCGTCGCCGTAGAAACCACTGAAGTGTGTGGGTTGCGGGAAGACAAGCAAAACACGTGTGTACGCCACGAATGGTTTATTACGACTCTCTACTTAATACTAATACATGAATAATTGTACTTTAGCTACACATACATACTTATACACCACACCACAGGGGTTGGTGAAAAAAAAAAAAAATATAAAAGAGTTAAAAATGTTTTTTTTTTTTTTTTTAAACTAAGAAGTACTAAGTATAGTGATTAAGAATATAAAATTAGTAATACATTTAGTAATACATTATTTTTTAAACAATTTAGTGCGGTTTTTGTGTACAATTTCTTCTTTATTGTTTTTCATAATTTTTACATTTGGTTCTTTATCTTCAATAACAATAAATGGACCATTATACAAAGTATCCAATTTATTTGCAGTTTCATTTTTTAACAGTATTAAATCACCTTTGTCATATCGCACTTGGTTTACGTTTTTGTCATACATAGTTTTTCTCATCTCTTTACTTTTTAACAGATTATTTCGCGCATCTCTGTGTGCTACTTGTAAACGATATCTTAATTCTAAACTATAATTATCTGGATTATATAAAGGTTCTATACTACTACTTATTCTACTCGGATTTTCACTGGGTTTTCCAAAAACTAATTCATACGGGGCATATTTTGTAGAAGAATGTATAGTGTTATTAAAAGTAAAACACCAAAATGGTAGCCAATGGCTCCATGTTTCAGGAAAATTATCGCATTGTATTCTTAAGAATGAGCCTAAAAGTTTATGCGTATTTTCGAGTGAACCGATTGATTCGTGGTGATATGAAGTTGAGTTTAATTTTTCAATTCCTAAAAGTGTACAGACTTCTGTCATAGTAGATGACATAAACTCTGTGCCTTTATCTGTGGCTATTATTTTTGGAATTCCGAACCTTAAAATAAATTGATTAACAAATGCCTTTGCAACGGTGACCGTTTCCTTATTTTGTAGAGGATAAGCCTCAACAAATTTACTTAATTCGCACTGCAACGTAAGTATATAATTATTACCATCTATATCTTTATCTAAGGGTCCAACTAGATCTAAAAACACTTTCTCGAAAGCATATGAAGCTGTGGTGGTTATTACCATCGGCTCCTTGGTTTTTCGCGAATATTTGGATTTTTGACATTTTTCGCATTTATTTACAAAGTCTTTGACGTCTGCTTCCATGCCTGGCCAGAAATATTTCCTCTTAATATTGTTCATCATTCTCCGCACGCCTGCGTGACCGCTGGTGGGTAGTAAGTGATAGTCATTAATAATAAATCTCTTATCTCTTTCATTATTTACTTTTTCTACTCCTCGTAAAATACATATCCGTGGACCGGTCCACTTTTCCTTATTTTGAATCTCTTCGATAAGTTCTTTTATGAATAACGCGTTACTTTTTCCTTTTATTATACATATTTCGTCGACATTTATATTTTTACTCAATTGACTTAATTTCTCAACAAAAACGGCTCGCGTGTATTGTTCCTTGAAATCAAGATTTATGTATAATACTTTTTTATTTTGGGAATATGCAAAACACTCGGTTTCTACATCTATATCCACTTGTTTTCTTATCCTATTTAACTCTTTTCCCTCTATTAAAATTATTTCTACTGCACTACTCGGCATTCGCAATAATTCTACGATTCTCGGTTGATCAGGCCGATCGTCTGTGTCATTATTGGTGATTGGAGTAGCATTTCTGTCTTTTGTCTCGTCTAATTTCCTTTTCTGTGCTCTAGTCATTACATTGATTATGTTCTCATTAATACGTTTTAATTCTTCGGAGTTTATTGGAATTCTAGACAACGCGTCTGCTACGGCGTTATCTTTTCCTTTTATGTATATAATGTCATAATCGTATTCTTCTAATGTTAATCGAAACTTTAATAATCTGCTTGATGGATCTTTCATTCCAAATAAATATAACAGTGGTTTGTGGTCTGTCATGATTGTAAATTTCTTACCTAGAAGATATGGCCTAAAATATTTTATTCCCCATACTATCGCAAGTAACTCCTTCTGTATAGTTGGGTAATTTTTCTCTGCTTTATTTAGTGGTCGACTCGCATAAGCGACTGGTAGCATGTCTTTATTACAAAGTACTGCTCCTACAGCAATACCTGAAGCATCAGTTTGTAAAATGAACTCGTTTTCATTTGAAAAGTCTGGGTATTGTAAAACGGGTGGTGATATTAACGCTTTTTTCATTAAATTAAATGAATTTTCGCACTGGTCAGACCATATAAATGGAACATCTTTACGACATAAGAAATTTAAAGGAATAGTTATTTCTGCAAAGTTTTTTATAAACTTTCTGTAATAATTACAAAATGCGACGAAGCGTTTTACTTCTTCTGTACTTTTTGGTGTTGGGTAATTTTCAACAACTTTTATTTTGGCTTTATCCGGACTTATTCCTTCTGCTGACACTGTGTGTCCTAAATACAAAAGTTCCTTTTTTAAAAAATTGCATTTATTGGGGTTCAATTTTAGATTAACTTTTCTAAGTCTCTCGAAAACATCTATTAAGTTTTTATTGTGACTTTCAAAATTACGTCCAAATATTACAAGGTCATCAAGGTATATGAAACACTTCTCATACGTTAAACCTGACATGGCAATAGTCATTACCCTTGAAAAAGAACTCGGACTGGTTTTAAGTCCCATTGGCATCCGTTTCATCTGGAATTGTCCAGTATTAGTTGTAAATGCAGTAAGTTTTCGTGACTCTGGGTTCAAGGTCACTTGGTAATATGATTGACTAAGGTCTAAATGGGTAAAATAAATGGCACCTGAAAGTGACTCTAGAATATCAGTAATATTCGGTAAGGGGAATTTGTCATCCTGTATAACTTCATTTAATTTACGGTAATCTATTACTAATCTCCATTTTTTGCTGTCGTCATTAGATTTTTTGGGCACGAGTAAAATTGGGCTAGACCACTCACTTTGAGCTTCCTCTATAATATCGTCGACTAACATTTGTTTAATTTGCTTATTTATTTCTGGTTTTTGACTGTTTGGCAACCTATACGGTTTTGTATAAACGGGACTAGTATTCGGTTTTAAGTAAATATTATGTTCATAAGATTTAGTAGTTGTAAGCTTATCACCCGGTAGGTAAAAGATGTCATTGTACTTTGTACAAACTGCTTCTATCGTCCCACGCTCAGTTGGATGTAAGTGATCTAATTTTAGTAATCCTAACAAGGTATTAGCTCTCTCTGCGTTTGACTGACATTTTTTAAACTGACAGATTTGGTAATCGTCTAGGGAATGTATCTCTGGTTGAAAAGTTGGTATAGTAATTGATTCTTCTTTAGTATTTAATATTTTGATGGGGATTACGTTATTTACCGGCTTTACTATTAAAGCTGCTAAAAATAAATCTTCTTGTAATTGTTTTGGCAATACAACACAATCATTATTTAATTTATTATTCATTAGTTGTATATAATGAATGGACTCACTTCTTGCAGGAATAGTCAAGTAATTACGTGATATATTTGGTGACGCATAAAGTGGTATAATATTTTTACATTCGTTATGTAGTGTTATTGTATCATTTTCTAAGTTAATATGTGAATTAAATTTCGATAAAAAGTCTAATCCGAGAATTCCATCCGACTTGAACGGTAAATTATTGAACAAATAAAATTTGTGATTAAAAGTACTATTTTGAGTACGCAATGTAAGATTAACATAACCTTGCGAATAAGTTTTGCCACCGAAACCATTTATTACAATTCTATCTTCATACACAGGAATGTGTTCCGATAACACCTTCTTAGAAACAACGGAAATGGACGCGCCGGTGTCAAGTAACCATGAACACCTAGTATTGTTAATGTTAAAGTGTACGTACCTAACATTTTTATTACACGTTAAAATGTTATATGATTTAGGAACGAAAAAACTGATTTTCGTCCTCTGTTTTTACGTTTTCTGTTTGGGGGTCCTCGCTCGCTTGGGCTGAAAACATTCTTCGTGGATTATATCCACCTCGAGTACCTCTACCACGATAATATTTAGTTGGATTTTGGTTATTTCCAAAGTTTGAATAATTAGTACCTCTTCCGCGTGTATATGTATATCTACCTCTGGGGTTACCATTATACCTAGTCTGATAATTATTATTATTACTGTAACTATGACTCGTATTATAATTTCCATGGTACCGCGAACCTTGATTATAATAATTATTTCGTCCTCCTCTGTTGAAATTAATATTTTTATTATTATACCTGTTATTCGGCTTTTCCCTTGCGCTGAAAATACCGTTGGAAGTTGTGGGTTGTCCCAGCTCCTCGTCTTCAGCTGCACGCACTGCATCCTTCAACTCTGAGTAGTTCCGTGCTGAAATGATAGTGCTTAAACGTTTATACCTTAATCCATCTGTAAATCTTTTAATCGCGTATTTCTCGTTTATAGGTCTCAGTATTTCTCTTGCCTTTTCGTTACCATCAGCTTGAGCAATGGTGAGGTCTATAAACAATTCTGTTATTTTATTTCCATATTCACTAATGGACATATTATTTTGACTGAAATTATTTAATTAACTAAGTATAGAGTTGGCTGACTTTTTCGTCAATAAATAAGTTTTGATATCCTGTATAAGGCTTGTAATATTTTCATATTCACCTTTTAATTTTAACTTTGCAGTTTTAGACAGTCGTGTTTTCAAAACAAACGAAATTAACATTTTTGTTTGTTCGTGGTCCTTGAGACAGCTGTTGTATAATTCTACAGCGTCTATAATTTTTTCAATTGTAAGTTCTGATCCATCCATTTCTGGTATTAAAGATGTTGCTGTTTTTAGATCGAACTTCTCCATGTTTAATATATTTGTTTCTGCTTCACTTTCAAAATGATATGTCAGAATCTTATTGTAAACGGAATCTATTCTCTCCTTCAACACTTCGTAAATATATTCCGCTAATTCTAACGAGCTTTTTTGCTCGGTAAATATACTTATAATAGTTTTATAAAACGAATATAGCTCTTTAGCTTTTATTATTTTTTCTTCAACCTTTTCTTTATATTGAAACCGTCTACTTGGACCTAACTTCCTTAAATTAATTTGAATATCAGTTAATTCACTTAAAATGCTTTCTAAATCTTTTTCCATAGAATAGAATGAAATTAAAACATGCTTACATTTGATTAATAAAATTAATAATGTACCTAGTAGGTTGGTCCTTATGATTTAAATTTATATTTCCTATATATTTTGTTTTTCCCATGTGACATTCCGATATAATTAGGCTGTAAGTTGCTGTAAGACACAAAGTTACACTGTAATATAACAAAAATATTAATTATAGGGGCCTATTACTAAACTTAATTGTTCATTTACGGTTCTTCTTAACGGGACTGCGAATGTTTTTATAATTTCCATAATGGGTGTGAGACAGTTAGTTCATTTTTTCACTCTCTAAATACACTTTCACATTTTTCACTGCGCACTGATTTGATTTTACACATTATTATCATTTCCTTCTTCACGTTCTCGCCTCCCCGACAACCGCAAACGCATTTTTCTTATTAATTCGGATTCAACTCGCTTTCCGATCCATTTCTTCTGTTTGTCCTTAAGTTTTTTCCAAATAATAATGATTGCTGCAACGGCGATAATTGTCAAGGCCGACGCCAACAAAATGCTATTTATCTGAATGTATGATTCAACTGTAGTATTACTTCCTCCCGATGCATTTTGCGCGATTATCACCTCCTTATCTCCTGTTTTGGAGTATGATTTTCCCATTTTCGTGGTTTTGTACGTGACTAATCGTGTCGAGTGTTCCCGTCGTCGTAGTCTCTGTTTTTATCGAGCTCATTTTAAACGCGCTAAATCAGTGCACCGAGGCACACTGGAATCCGCTGAGTTGCACTATTCGCTCGCTACGCGATACCCGGCGACGGTAGGTAGCAACCCGACGCCGCGGCGCTCGCGCATGGCAGGGTCGCCATGAAGTGTGTGGGTTGCGGGAAGACAAGCAAAACACGTGTGTACGCCACGAATGGTTTATTACGACTCTCTACTTAATACTAATACATGAATAATTGTACTTTAGCTACACATACATACTTATACACCACACCACCCTTGGCTACATAGCCATGGGTCGGGCTGATTGCCAACTTCGCATAACTTCGAGCGCTCTCCCCGCTCAAATAAATAAAAATAAAAGCGAGCAAACTTTTCTGTGCGCTACTAGCACGCTTAGCTTAGATACGCTCACGCAACGCTTTTGGGAGCTGGAAAGCGTCCCTAATAAGATTCACATGAGTCCTGATGATCAGGCGTGTGAACAAATATTTAATTCAACTTTCTCTCGCGATGAAACAGGTAGATACACAGTGCAGCTACCATTTAAGGCTCCGTGTACAGACTTAGGAAATTCGCACTCAACGGCGATGCGCCGCCTCGTTAACTTAGAAAAAAAGTTAGATTCAGATCCCGAGATCAGAACTAATTACAACGCTACGCTTCAAGATTATCTTGACAAAGGTTATTTGACCAAGGTCAAAGATCCCTCTCTCAATATCCCGCATTATTATATTCCGCATCGTGCTGTTTATCGCCCGGATAAACAGTCCAGTAAAACACGCATCGTGCTTGACGCTAGCTGTAAAACTAGCTCAGATAAATCGCTAAATGATCTCCTTTATGTAGGTCCGAATCTACAAAGTAACATTTTCGATTTATTAATTAATCTTCGCATGTTTTTCGTTGCTATAGTTGCAGACATCGAAAAAATGTATTTTCAACTTAATCTTTCCGCTGATCATCACGCATTTCAACGCATTTTATACAGATTCAATAAAGATTCTGAGATTTCAACTTTTGAATTTAACCGCGTTTCTTTCGGTGTCTCAAGCTCGCCTTATTTAGCTATGAGAGTAGTTCGCCAACTCGCATCTGATAGTCGGGATAAATACCCGCTCGCGGCTTACGAGGCTGAAAACCATATGTATATGGATGACTACATATGTTCGCTAGATGGCGTTGAGAAAGCTGAGCAGACATATCAAGAAATGGTCGCCATGTTCAAGTCAGGCGGTTTCAATCTTGTAAAGTGGATCTCTAATAGTTCCGAACTCTTAAATAAAATTCCTTCAACTCATTTAAATCAGCAAAATATTGAATTTGACGCTGACGCTAATAATAATACAAAAATTGTAGGTATGCAGTGGAATCCTGTAGAAGACTCTTTTCAATTTAAAATAAATGGTAATTCTCTTAAGTGTACGAAACGTACCATTTTATCCGCAACCGCACGGCTGTTTGACCCCTTAGGTCTTATAGGTCCAGTTACCGCATTCATGAAAGTTCTAGTTCAGGAATGCTGGAAGCATGAACTTGATTGGGATGATCCTGTACCCGCTCACATTGAAAATAAATTTAATCAATTTCACAAAGAACTTTCCTATCTCGAACAAATAAAATTCCCGCGACATGTAGGTATCACCTCTGGTTCTCATGTCACTGTCCTCGGGTTCGCAGACGCCAGTGAGCGCTGTTATGGTGCCGCTGTTTACATAAGGGTTAGTTCTAACAATGAAGAAAACGGATAACTCTCTTATTAACTTCTAAATCTCGCATCGCTCCGCTTAAAAATATGCCACTAGCTCGCCTCGAGTTATGTGCTGCTCTTCTCTTAGCAAACCTTATCAACTCAGTTGTAGAAGTTTTAAGTAAACGCTGTAAAATTAATAATATTTTTGCTTTTTCTGATTCAACAGTCACGCTCACCTGGATCCACTCGCCCTCGCATAGATTTCATACATTTATCGCAAATCGCATTGTCGAAATTAATTCAAAATTACCTGCTAAACATTGGTTTCACATTGATGGAACTGAAAATCCCGCTGATATAATTTCCCGTCCCGTAACGCCTAAACAATTATTAGATTTAACTCTTTGGTTTAACGCTCCGCATTGGTTTTCATTCCCCTTAAACCAGTGGCCAATCAAGCCATTTAAGGTCAATTTAAATAATAATAATTCTAAAGTAATGGAAAATAAAAATATCGCTCTCTTAGTTAAATTAACGCAAGAAGGTCCTCAACCTATTCAATCTTTAATTGACCGCATCTCTAAATATTCTATTTTACTACGTAGTTTGGTTTTGATATTACGTTTCTGCAAGTTACTAAACTCGCGTGGTTTTATCACCGTTTCGGATTTGGATACCGCGGAAATATACCTCATACGTTACGTACAAAGTAGATATTTCTCTGAAGAAATTAACGCTTTAAAATCGAATAAAAAATTAAATAAAAGTCTCGCTAAACTCAACCCCTTTCTGGATTCGAATAATATTCTCAGAGTAGGTGGAAGATTAACTCATTCTCAACTTGATTATGGTCAAAAGCACCCCGTTTTAATTCCAACTAAATCACGTTTTACTCAACTCGTAATTGACTTTTATCATGTAACTAATTTACATACGGGTCCCGCTCTTTTATTATCTATAATTAGACAAAAATTTTGGATTTTATCTGCTCGTAATATTGTAAGACAACGTGTGCATAGTTGTAATAAATGTTTTAAACTTAAACCTCAAAATACTTACCCTCCTATGGGTGATCTACCCGACTTTCGCGTTTCACAAGCGAAAGCGTTCGTTAATACCGCTGTGGACTACTGTGGTCCTTTCTACATTACTCATATTCGAAAACGCGGAATTAAGAGCCACAAAGCTTACATTTGTGTGTTCGTCTGTCTAACAACTAAGGCAGTACACTTAGAGTTAGTCTCTGACCTTAGTTCAGATTTATTTCTCGCCGCTTTTAAGCGTTTTATTTCTCGTAGAGGTCCTGTTGCTATGATTTATAGTGATGGAGGCACAAACTTTATTGGCGCAAAGCGCAAATTGAACGAAATTTACGCCTTAATTCAATCCAAATCTCATATAAATTACATAGGTGAACAGCTAGCTGAACATCGTGTACGATTTAAACATAGTCCGCCTTACGGTCCTCATTTTAATGGACTCAGCGAAGTTAATGTTCGTTGCGTCAAAACTCATTTTTTTAAAGTCATTGGTTCTCAAATATTAACATACGAGGAGTTTAGTACCGTACTTGTTCAAATTGAATGTCTTTTAAATAATCGACCTCTAAGTATTTTAAGCTCTGACCCGTCTGATATTAGTGCTTTAACGCCTAATCATTTTTTAAACGTAACTCCGCTTAAATTTTTACCTGCTGAAGATGTCACAGACATTTCAGACAATCGCTTATCGCGTTATCAACTTCTTAATAAAATAACTCATTCCTTCTGGCATCGTTGGAGTCAGGAGTACCTCACTTCCTTGCAACAGCGGGAAAAGTGGAACACACCGTCAAAGCCTATTGAAATAGGTACGATTGTTGTTATCAAAGACAACAACGCTCACCCGCTTTGTTGGCCTTTAGGTGTCATAGATGCGACTTATCCTGGCAAAGATAATATAGTTAGGACTGTGAAGGTTAGAACTGCTTCCGGTTCCTACATACGCCCAGTAGTGCGGCTTTGTCCTCTACCTACGCAATAATTACTTTCCAAATTTATCTTAACTCTATTTTTAATTAAATTCATTTATTTAAATTCTCATAAAGTTTTAATTTAGAGGAAAACCTCTAGGCCGGGGGAGTTGTCTGCGCCATTCGCATTATTTTATCTATACTTATTGCAATTATTAATATATCTAATTATCTGTTGAAATCATAAACGCGTGCTTGCAACACTACATTACACCTCACTCATTAATTCACTCGAGAAGGATCTTCCATTCAAAATCGATTCCTTTCAATCCTTTCCTACTCTCACTCTTCCGGTTCCGTTCATTCGGACAACCCCCTTCCTCACTCCATCTCTAACAACCGCCCCGCTTACCGGCGACACGTATGTCCGTGCGCCCGCGCTTCCGCAAAAACTCTAAGTGATAAAAATATTGGTGTTGTGTGTTGAATTCTCAAACTCTCTCCTCTCGTGACGCTTGGTGGAAATATTGCCTGAACCGGTGTGCTGGAGGCTGCTATCGAAGGGACGCATCATTTTACATCCTCCTGTAAGTTCCTTTTCCAACCAATAATTATGTATAATACTTGCCTGTAGGTATATATCTTGGTGACCCAAACCCTATTCAAAGCTCAATCATTCTGCCAGCGCAAGATTGTTACTCGACTTCACCACAAAAATGAAATTACGACTATATTGTCAACATATCCCTTAAGCTATCTACATTGGGCACGCCACGATTGCGGCGGTAAGTCCCCTCTTTGAGGAGTGGTTTGAGAGGCGGCATGGCGTCCTCACCTTCCGCCTGACGCAGGTCCTCACCGGACACGGTTGTTTCGGGAGGTTCCTGTTTCGGATAGGGCGGGAGGAAACGCCCGGGTGTTTCCACTGCGAAGATCGCCCTGAGGACACGGTGGAGCACACGGTGGCGGTCTGCCCTGCTTGGGCGGAGCACCGCCGTGTCCTCGTGGAGGCGATCGGCGGCGGCGATCTCTCGCGTCCGGCCCTGGTCCAAGCCATGGTACGGAGCGAGAGGGCATGGGGAGCCGTCACCTCCTTCAGCGAAGCAGTAATGCTCGCGAAGAGGGAGGCGGCGCACGTGAGGGAGAGGCAGCATATGCGCCCTCGCGACCCCAGCCGCCGCAGGATACGGAGACGCCCTGGGCGTCGGGAATCCCAGGCCGATTTCCGGCCACCGTAGGCATGGGCTTGCGGACGGCGAGTAATGGGTAGCTCGCTGTCCGGTAAGGACCAAGCCCAAGTCGACGGCGCGTTGTGTTCCACGCGCGCCTCAAAGAGATGTCAGCACAAAAAGTGATGGGACCCGCAAGGGTCGATGCCTGCCAGGGGTGCGGGTTTGTTCGAAAGAGACACCACAGCCCCTGGCTTAAGGGCTACTGAAGGAACACGGGTGGGTTTTAGTCAGTAAAAGTCTGACACGCCCTCCTGCTCCACCCAGAGCGGGAGAAGTTATTTGATGATTTCCCACCCAAAAAAAAAAAAAAAAAAAAAAAAAGCTATCTACATTTATCTATTGTATAACATAAATAAGAAAGTCCTGTATTTTCATTACTGTCTCGTACCTAATAATGTTTTGTTAATTCTGTAACTGCCATTGCTGTTTTAATCATATGAAAACAGTGGTTGGTAACAAAGGATGGCCGCCCTTTGAAGGCGAGCTCTTTCACTGCCCCGAGCGAGGATCGACATTGGTAGCTCAAAGGACGAAACGACATGATTCTTTTAACGAACAAACTCAAACAGTACTGGTTTTTATTTTGTTTGGAACAAATTTTATTATTTGAAACAGCTGTACATTACCTACATTGACGCGTGGCCAAAATCGGAACGAATATCGCCATTTTGTTTTTTCAATACAAATTAAGTAACAGTTTCACGAATTTTACCTACATATCATTTTTAATATCGTGGTCGTGAATCGAGGGTTCTTGAGTTTTTGTATCTGGAATTTCACAGTAGCACCTAAGTCTAGATTTGTGCCCTGTTGATGGCAAAAGGATCACATGGGACTTACACATAATTGGCGAAATGTGGGTGTATTACAATTATGTACACATATTATATACACAAACAGATGTTATGTATGCATATTAGGCACTCTATACGTTTTGTGTGTAGGTAACTGTTGTACCTACGAAACTGTTGTTTACACCTGTCGTAGAAATAGGAAAAAGCTTATTTACATGACGCGGGTTAACCTCGAGTGTTCCAAGGGGTATAAAAAATTGAATGGTGTCCCATAACTCGCTGGTATCGATATCGCGTGCGAAAGGGCGGAGAACACGGAACACTTTACTTTGTCACATAAAAATATGGCAATGCGAATTAGACATGGAAGTTTCTGTTTATTTTTTTATTAGTATAGAACATTTTGAGCTAGTGATGGGCCGAATAGGGGTTTTACCGATTACGAATATTCGGTTAAGAGTTTACCGGACCGAATATTCGGCAGGATTTGGCACCTTATCGTGCATCTAAAGGTGTGTGCTTGTAGATCGCATTGAAGCGCATGGCACGTCCCTTCCGCCCGCTGACGCCATTATTCTAGACTTTAATTGCATCATCTCGTCTAGTTAGTTATGCATCTTGCCCTTGTGTAAGTCAGTTGTATTTATAATTCTGCTTCTTTACAAAATATAGATATAGACTTTTTATACATTATGATCCGGTAGAATGTTTGGCACTTTTACAGAATAATCGGCCGTATATGAATGTTCGGCAAACCTGCCGAATACCGAATAACCGAACATAAAACAAATATTCGGCCCATCCCTAATATTAACCGTGCAAAAGCTTTTGAGAAGTTTGGTTATGGAATATTACATTCAATTATATTTACCCACAATAGGCTAGCTAAAGGCTCGTAATTTGTACATTCCTTTACTTACTTAATTAGGAACCTACGTCAACGGTATAACAATAGAACAAAGACAACATCGTTACGTCAATTACATAGAAACGTAGAAGGTTATAATAACAAAACTCAAAATGAATGTAAATAAGGTAACTTTCGACTACCTTTTACCTAGATTATCCTTACTATATTAATAAAAACGCGAAAGTTTGTATGAATGGATATTTGGATGGTTTGTTACTCTTCCACGCAAAACGGATTTGGATGAAATATAACACACAGATAGATTATAACCTAGATTAACACATAGGATACCTTTTATACCGGTAGTACGTTCCCGCGGGATAACTTCCGACTTCCACGCGAGCGAAGCCGCGGGCGGAAGCCAGTCAGACATTTAAATGTTTTCGTTTGTTGTTTGAACTCATTCTAGCAGCCTTGCCTGACTAATGTATATCGAAGTAATGTATTTTAATACACTTATTGTAAGTATATATTATCTAATATGAGTCATCATCTGCCTAGCTTTTTCTACGATGGAGTTGGCTTCCAGTCTAACCGGGTGGGACTGAATACCAATACTTATTTTACACGGAGCAACTGCCTACCCAATTATCTGGTGTTATGTTATGTCATGTAGCCCCTCTTCATTGTTAGTATCTAAGTCTAGTAAATAAATAATTTACTAATTCATTATGTTAGATAACCAATCGTTGTAAATAAGTCATTTACTAAATAACCATTGTTGTATCAGATAGTAAATAGTTGTTCACCAAATCTTGTTTAGGTACATCCTTATTTATGTTTTTCCTAATTTATGCTAGTGGCATTATACCTATAAACTAGAATATAAGAAATTAAGACACACTTCAATTCCGTAACTCAAGATTTGAACTTAAAATTTCTATCAATTCTTGTAGTTTAGAGCTATTTAATAAATACATTTATTTTTAAATTCAGTTTGCGATTTTTTGCGTTACCTACATTGGTATTGCGATATCTCTTGGTAAGACTGGCGGACTGGCCATGACCAACTACTTTAACAATTTAGTAAGCTTATGTGAAATCTTAGGCATCCAATCCAATATCGATCTCCGGACCTCGGAATCAGTCCCGGGAAACTTTATTGATTGAGTTTTCTTCTTAACGAGTTCTCTCTTTTTTAATGTTTGTTCTCATTTTTCTCACAGCCCTGCGTGTACAGTCAACAAAAGAGATACCCATGTGACGACTGGTTAGTCATTGGTTACAGTTGAAGGATGGTAAGAAAACGATGGAGGTTTTCGAATTAAATTTAATTTCATAAATTAACTGTTCCTATTAATTAAATTAAATTTTATTCGATAACTTCCAACGGTTAACTAATCTTCTACTTTATCCGATGACTCTAGTTACTTTTCTCTTTTGGTTACCGTACCTCGAAATGATCACCTATAAACACTGAACTTATGGGAAATGTGATTTTCAGAGTTACATACCTCAAAAGATCACTTCGGTGTCCGTTCGTCCGTCTGTCTGACTTTCTGTCTGTCTATAAGTGTGTTAAAACCCGTTTTTCTCAGGTATGTGAGGAAGTATCAGTTGTAAAAACTATCAAATATATAAGTGTACGGAAAATCGAGCTTTTAAGGCAACGTAATAAAAACACCGGCCATTTATGCGACAAATTTTGATACTCGCAGATAAATAAAAACCTACAGGGTACTTCCAGTTTACTTATGATCATTAAATGTGGCAAGCAGCAAGGTCTCACAGCCCAAATAAAGGGAAATGTCCGAAAATAGTTAATTTGTAGTTTTATCGGTGTAAATCTACAATATATGTACGGAACCTACAAATATATTTTGCGATTACAAACTTATATTTGCAGTTAGAGTAATGATTGTGATGTATATCGATGTACGAATGTGTGATGAGAACATTTTTCAACTACAATTTGTTTTTGAGATAGATTAATTCTACGAGTAAATACCGTCCGAAACGCTCTTGACCAGTTTTATAAAGGACGATAACTCCATAACTTTCCTCAGAAACAAAAATTAAACCTTTTTATGAAATGAGAAATTCTTCATAGGAGCCTCTGCATGATTGATAGGAAAATAAATCTTTAGAAATCTTTGGTAGAGGCAGCCTAGATTGCGAATTTGTGACCGATAAATTACAAAAGGTATTTTCCACGTTATACAACTTGTAACGGAAAGGGTATATACATACCAAGGGCACGGCTTCTTTGGATGATATCAAACAATATTGGAAGGGTTTTTTAATCCTATCTCTACATGTTCAGAAGTTATGAGAATTTTTAATACATTGATACCAGAAACCGAACTTTTCAATTTGAAATTAACACATCACTCGGAAGAGATTTATCGTGATATTGGCAAGTAACGTAGAAAGTTATTATACTACGTAGTGCGGTGACACGGTTTCTATGATTTGAATTTAAGAAACATATGAAACCGAAAATTCGGTATGAATTCTTAGAGTATTTTATTTTGAACTGAAACTATGAATAGTGATTCTAAACCAGCTGTTATATTTAGTGCCTAAGGACAGCTATAGGGTTTCTGTTACACCCTATATACATGGCAGTGGCAGTAAGTACCAACATACCAAGCCAGTGTTCAAGCTAGTGTGTTTTTGTACCTTAATTCAATCATCATCATAATTTCAGACGAAAGACGTCCACTGCTGGACATAGGCCTTCCCCAGCCTCCTCCACTTCGACCGGTCTTATGCTTCCCACATCCAGTGGATGCCCGCGGCCGTCACAAGGTTATCGGTCCACCTTGTGAGAAGGCCTCCCATAATGTGGACCGAGAAGGCCTTCCCCTTTATTCAATATCAGGTTAAAATTTTCACAGGCCTCTTCTCAGTGGCGTAATCCACTACAGGTCCATTGTGGCTTGGTAGATGTTAAATAATTCTTCGATTTTTTGGTTCGAGGGCAAGCCAGTTTCCTCACAATGTTTTCCTTCACCATTTTAAGAGCTGTGGTGATGAAATAATGTACACAAAGTAATGCGCCTGACTGGGTTCAAACCGCTGCAACTTGTACGTCGCGGCCGTTGCCACTGGGCCACCACTGCTGTACAACGCGTATCATAGCTAACCCCAATTAGAGACTATTAAAAGCATAGGTAATACAATGACCAGAACTATTTTTTAAAGTATTTACCATTATTAGTTAGATTAGCATTCAAAAGTACTTTATGCATTCAAAATTGAGTGTTATTCCCTTTAGATTAAGATTTAATTTTCTTTGTCTCAATGCGGCGGTCCGTATGACAAAATACGTAATTTTTGTTAAAAACCCTTTTTTGAAATGCACTGGAATCGATTCATTAGTCAATTATGAACAAAGTACTTTCAGGACTTGCGCTTATTCTGTTACACCTTGTATCATCATCATCATTTCAGCTAAAAAACGTCCACTGCTGGACATAAGCCTCCCCCAAAAAGGGGGGTTTTACCAACATCGCCACGCTTGGCAGGCGGGTTGGTGATAGCAGTAAAGTGGGCAAATGCATAGAGAACGCTGCTGCCCATTCTCTAGTAAATCCCTTAGTCGCCTTCAACGACATCCACGGGAAGCAATGGGATACCTTGTATATGATACGCTATATAATTCCCCTGTAATTCGAACTAATTTGATTGGTTCATAAAGATATGCTATCCGGTATTTGGGTCGATCATTAAAGCCCGACGTGCTCTAATTATCGGACACAAAGGATGATAGTTTATTGTCTCGAATATCGTCAGGTAGTGGTTATTCGAGAATTAACTCAATTTGTTTCTCATTCACTGTTACTTTAATTTACGTTAATGAAGCGTGAAATTGCTTTGTTTATACAAATTGGATTGAATGACTGATGAATGATGGTCCGTGATGACATGGCAAGGCAATCGATCATCTCACACACACACACAAAAACTCTGTATGTAGTTTTTAATCAATTGTCAGGGCTCCTTAGGTTATTAATCCCAAAGGCAATGGAGATAGCTAAGCTTGGTGTTTCCTTAGAGAGAGCTCCGCAAGAGAAGCAACCTTCTTCTCTTGCGCTGTCAGTTACCTAACTGACAGCCCGTGGCAGTGGGCAGGGTAAATTGCTTTCTGAACAGATGGCCAATGGAGCTGAAAGGTTATGGAGTCGCGACCACGTACCGTTTTGAGGGAAGTGGTGACGACATTACTTACACAAAGTACAGGTCCTGCCTGGTTTCGAACCCACGACCAACAACCTGTAAGTTGGGGCCTTTACCAGTAGGTCACCACTGCCCTTAACATATTATTATCTATTTTTAACCGATTTCAAAAAGAAGGAGGTTTTTTTATGTTCGTTCCGGCGTGGGTGTAACTCCGTTATATATATAGACGGATTTGCATAATTCTGTCTTAGTCGAAAGGGCTTCATTCCGAAGTAGTACCATTTAAATTTCATATAGATCTGATGATGCGTTTCGAAGACAGACTACGGAACTCTTCAAAAAATTACAGCAAATCAACCGCGATTGCTGCTGTCGCATAAATATGCATTGTTTTGACGTCGAAATTTCGAATTGATGTGGGGTAGGTAGTATAACTAAAAAGTGAAAATAAAAATCGTTTTCAAAAAAAAAAAACTACGGATTTCTTTTTAACTTTGTAGTATTTTTCCAGAAGTCGGTTGTTTTTTTTGTTTTTTGGAAAAAGTTTTGTCACATTTCCATAAATCTGAAAACCATATCACTTGTAGATAAAATAAACATATCACAAGTTCTGGTAACATAGCAAACACATTGCCTAAATACATTAAAGCAAAATGTTCCGCTGAAACACTGAAGCGACTCATGACTCATATTCAATATTAACTGTAATACAATTGGGCACGCCACGATTGCGGCGGTAAGTCCCCTCTTTGAGGAGTGGTTTGAGAGGCGGCATGGCGTCCTCACCTTCCGCCTGACGCAGGTCCTCACCGGACACGGTTGTTTCGGGAGGTTCCTGTTTCGGATAGGGCGGGAGGAAACGCCCGGGTGTTTCCACTGCGAAGATCGCCCTGAGGACACGGTGGAGCACACGGTGGCGGTCTGCCCTGCTTGGGCGGAGCACCGCCGTGTCCTCGTGGAGGCGATCGGCGGCGGCGATCTCTCGCGTCCGGCCCTGGTCCAGGCCATGGTACGGAGCGAGAGGGCATGGGGAGCCGTCACCTCCTTCAGCGAAGCAGTGATGCTCGCAAAGAGGGAGGCGGCGCACGTGAGGGAGAGGCAGCATATGCGCCCTCGCGACCCCAGCCGCCGCAGGATACGGAGACGCCCTGGGCGTCGGGAATCCCAGGCCGATTTCCGGCCACCGTAGGCATGGGCTTGCGGACGGCGAGTAATGGGTAGCTCGCTGTCCGGTCAGGACCAAGCCCAAGTCGACGGCGCGTTGTGTTCCACGCGCGCCTCAAAGAGATGTCAGCACAAATAGTGATGGGACCCGCAAGGGTCGATGCCTGCCAGGGGTGCGGGTTTGTTCGAAAGAGACACCACAGCCCCTGGCTTAAGGGCTACTGAAGGAACACGGGTGGGTTTTAGTCAGTAAAAGTCTGACACGCCCTCCTGCTCCACCAGAGCGGGAGAAGTTATTTGATGATTTCCCACCCAAAAAAAAAAAAAAAACTGTAATACAATTATAGTGGAACTTGGTTCAGCACACAGACACACATCTCTGTGGTAAATTCATACATAATTTGCTTTCAGGGGTGGCGAACCTATGGAACTGCGAACCAAAAAATTCAGTCACGTGCCATCCGTGACAGGATGGCACGTGACTGAATTTTTTGGTTAGAGTGCTAGAAAGATCTTTTCACATCACCTGCTACCTAATTTCAATTTATATGTCATGCAAACCTAACCTAAAGCAAGTCATTTCTAGGCTCTAGCAGGGCATTAATATTGCACTGAATTTAGTTATGTATGACACTCATTAATGTGGTTTGAATTTGGAACCTCAACAGAGAAAATCTTGTGGAAATTTAGCGACATTGACATACTACTTTATCTACTATTTGACGCCTGAATTAGACGACAAGGGGCGTTGCTGGTAACATTAGTAAAATTGTTAGTACAGAAGTTGTTTTGACCAAAAAAATGGCGGAGTTCGTTTTTGCAGCGGGCAAAAGAACATTGTAGCGTTTCACTCTATTCTTCTGACTTTCAATCAATGTCATTCGACTACTGTATTTTGGCCGATCAATTTACCTATAGTTATGTGAATAATTCAGGCTTCGTTAAACTTCTGAAAAGTGCACAAAATAGTGCCATTGTATTTTTCATTAATTCCTTTCACGTCATTCATCAATCAATCAATCATTTATTTGCAATTAATGTAGGTTACAGTAACATACAGGTGGATTATATAAGAGAGTGCCATGAGTGCATGTATTTGTAACATTAAATCTGATAGCATAAATATTTAAAAAAAAGGTTTTCCATCCGGGTCCTGTGTGTATCATCGCTATAGCTGTATAGTATAGTCTGTAGCCCGGAGAACAATCCCGCTGTCTTCAGCTTATTAGTACCGTCCGTCGGTTCCTTTGAACCCGTTCTGAAATCCTAGCTACAAAGTCGTTTAAGTATCTTGTTACAGTGCCCATATTATAACCACTCATTATAAAAATTACAAACTTTAAACTTATTAAAATTAATTATGGTGTTATTATTTTTAACACATTTTTGGTTGGTGATTGATAGCCTCTGTCCACGGCTTCATTCGCGTGGAAGTCGTATAAAAGCAATATACTGAAAAAAACAGCTACATTTTATAAAACTTCCCTGTATACTAACTACCTACGTTTGTAGTTTTGGTCTGAGTAGCCAAAATATACAGATAATCAGAACTGGAGACCCGGGAGTAAATGACGTACAATTAAATTATATCTGGAGCGATTTCAAGCCTTCAGAAGCAATTTTCCATTACTTACGATTTTTTTTATCTTTAGCATGCCTTGTCCATCTCAAAACTATAGCCTGTATGATTTCATGTTGTCTGCTAGCTCCATAAAGCTTTAGCGGGTTGAAAATAATTTATTTTGTATTATTTAAATAATTGATCGCAAGAGTTGTAACAAAAAATAAAATAAGACCCAATTTCATAAAATATAACATGATAGATATTAATTACATGCTCACTATTACATCTTGCGACGAACTTAGTACTCACTGAGTGCTGGCTAAAAAAAGGTAATTCCATACCCACACTAGCGGGCTATCGATATTCTGCAACTAAAGTAAACCTTAAACAAAATGATGACGTCGTAGTTTATTGTAGAGACCATCTAAATTTCAGTGTTGAGGAGCCAGTTTTTCAAGAAAGAAACTGCCTGGTACTTAAAAATGATATCACAGCAATTGTTTCGATATACCGCTCCCCATCTTATAAAAACATTGATAATTTCTTAAGCTCTCTAAGTAGTACCCTGTCGAATATATCACACTGCAATAATATAATTGTAATTGGGTACATAAATATTGCAATAAATGAAGACAAAATTGAACTTCCTGGAGAAAGATATCTCACGTTAGCAGCTAATCATGGGCTTCTACCGGCACACACTGAGATCACTCGTGTGGCGAGTGGTACGTGTATTGATCACGTCTTGCTCAAAACCCAAAATTTCAGTACAACCCTTGTACCTCAACTACCTTGACCGATCACTATCCCGTTCTCCTGTGTATGAATGTTGAGCATATACGTAGCTGCGCAACAACAACTTTAACAAATATCGATTTTGAGAGCTTAAGAAGAGATCTACTCAGCGTGGATCTAAATCCTATCTTATCAACACAGGATCCCAATGATGCCACAGATCACCTTATAAATAGCTTACAGTTAGCATTAGAAAAAAACACAAAATTAGTTACTCAGCCTAGGCGTAAAAGAATAATAAACCGTGGGTCACACCGGGATTGTTACGATGTATTAGAAACCGTGACCAGTTACATGCAAACCATAAAAAGTCACCTAAAAATGAAATTCTAAAAGCTACATGTATCCGCTACAGAAATTACTGTAACCTAATTTTAAAGAAAGTTCGGAGATCCTACGATAAAAATAAAGTTGAAATGGCTGGCAATGATCAAAAAAGATTGTGGAATGTCATTAAAAGCATCGCTAATACAAAAAAGGACAAAACTTGACCTTCTGAATTATTAGGAATATGTTCCTCTCCGCAGGAAACAGTGAATGAAATGAATAACTATTTCATAAATGTGGGCAAATCTTTAGCAGAAAATATAATGCAGACACACAATACGTGTACAGATAAGCTCTCAACAGATCACCCAGTAATTGATTCTACACTTAACTCCTTCTTTCTCAAAGATACCGATGAAGAGGAGGTTGCTCGTCACATAGATGGTCTGAACACTGAGTGTTCGGTAGGCTGGGATAGTATTTCTAACAAAGTATTAAAGCAATATAAAAAAAATCTTGTCCCGCCCTTAACGGTCATTTTCAACCTATGCCTGGAGACTGGCACCTTTCCCCACGCATTTAAAAAATCCGTTGTGAGTCCCATAGATAAAGGAGGAGATCGAGACCATTTCAATAACTACAGGCCGATCTCAATTCTACCCTCTTTGTCCAAGATTCTTGAAAAAATTATTAATACTAGACTTGTTAAATATCTTGAACAAAACAAACTTTTTTCCGAAAACCAGTTTGGCTTCCGTGCAGGGAAATCTACAGATGAAGCAGTACATAAACTAACCACTTACATCACAACGAAGTTAGATAAAGGTAGAAAGTGTATCTCAGTCTTTCTTGATCTCGCAAAGGCATTTGATACAATTTCTGTCCCTATACTTTTAAAAAAGTTAGAAAAGCTAGGTATAAGGGGGGTTCAGCTACAGCTTTTTGAGAGTTACCTAACTGGATGATTTCAGCGCGTACGGGTCGGTAATCACTGCAGTGAGGAACTTCCTGTTTCGTACGGTGTTCCACAAGGCAGCATTCTTGGGCCCACTTTGTTTCTAGTATATATCAACGATCTTACAAATCTATCTATACCAAGAGGCTATATAATCTCATATGCGGATGATACTGCTCTTCTCTTCTCTGTCGATAGCTGGAATGAGGTCGATGCTGCCCAGGTTCGTTTCGATATGGTTCAAGAGTGGTTACATAGCAATATCCTAACCCTTAACCATGAAAAGTCAAAAAAATTAACGTTTTCTACCCGCAAAAAAAGTGGTTCTAATAAGAAGCATCAAATTATTCCACACTGATGTGTTTCCAAAGCAAACTGCATCTGTAAACCGTTAGAGTGCGTTAGTAAAATAAAATACCTGGGTATTACAATTTACTGCCATTTTAACTTTAAAGAACATATAAAGCTGTTGTCTTCTAGGGTACGTAAACTTATGTAAGTGTTCAAAAAACTTAGGCACGTCATGAATGCGACTCTTCTAAAAAGGATTTACCGTGCCTTGTGCTAGTCCATCATTTCATATTGCATATTATCCTGGGGTGGAGCTCCTAAGACCACCAAAAAGAGTTTAGAAATTGCTCAAAGAGCGTTACTGAAAGTAAGCAATTTTAAACCAATATTGTTCCCAACAAGACTATCAGTACTGTCAAGTCTCTACTGTCAGGCAATTGTTTATAGAAATAATTGTTTTGAAGAAACACTGCGAACTCGTTTTTGATCCAATCCTGACCAACAAGCGTCGCAAGCACGAGATATGCACACGATCCCACGAACCCAAGACATCTTTCTTAAGGAGATTTTATTCTGTTATTGCTCCTTTTCTTTATAATAAAATAAATAAAGTACTCGAGATGTATCCGCTCAACAAATCCCTATGCAAGAAGAAGGTGCATGAATACCTAATTGCCCTTTCCTATGAGTACACAGAGAACCTATTGATGGTTCAGCAATAGCGAATCCTTTGGTCAATTAACATTTCTTATTGCATTTATTATTTCTTCGGTAAGACGTATTTACACTACCCACCACCCCAACACCTTTCACTACTATACACTAACACAAAATCACACACACATACACACACACACACTTTAGTTTTTGTATATATATTTTTTTTTTGTTATTTTAGTTTTAATTCTTTTATTTAGGTTCTTTCGTTTCCAATTGCATGTCATTAGGGCTACTATAATTATGTTATTGTCTATTTTGAGGGGTCTGGCGCTGTATGCTGAGATACAGGACTCGTCCTAGTTCGTGTACAGATGCTAATATGTTATATTCTCCCAAATACTAGCCCATAAATATATGTAATCCGTTGTATGTTTGTCGGTGAAATAAATAAACTAATCTATTCTATCGTCCTATTATTTATACGTTCTACAGCTTTTATTAAATACCATCACGTACGCTCCTTCAAGTAGGTACCCACCTAACCTTTCACAAGGAGGTACCGTCTTTGACTTCTCTTTGAGTGAAATACTCTAAGCTTTAAAATTAGCTTGGCTCTTCAATTTCTAGGGCTCTTGGAGTAAGAGCCAGTAAAAGTACGATAAATATATTATTCAAACATTTTCAATGCATAATAATGAGCGTATCAACAGCCTATCATCTCGTTCGATGGTGCTGTTTATAAATAAGTCATAAGAATGTTAAGCTCTTGTAACTCGAAAATACAACGTGCTTCATTTATTCTTAAACAAAACGAGATACAGGAGTGAGAAGTAAATAGTTAATCGTCAAAATCACAGAATTTAAATTATTTGAATTTTAACATTTCTTGTCTTGTATAAGTCACCGTAAAATTGGTAGCATCGTTAGTTTATAATCTCTCTCGCGAGATTATACATATATTGTCGATAAATTGTGAACTGCAAAAACCATTTACAATTTAACACACAATTTTTCGATAATTTATAATCTGTCTGTCAAATTGTGAACTGGTATCAAAACCTTGCGCTATTACTACATAGTCAAGTTACTGCTACTTACTTGGATGTAGTGCTCGCCGACCGGTGCCGCGGCACTGCTCGCTTCGCTCGCGCGGCTCGCGCGCGGTTGGTCGCAGTTCTAACCTAACGTGACCTATTCGGTCGGTAAGCTGTAAGGTCAAGTATGGTGCAGTTCACAATTTATCGACAGTTTATAATCTCGCTAGAAATTTTCTTACCTTTTTAGCAGGTCAGTGTTTTTTTTTTTCTTTTTTGGGTGGGAAATCATCAAATGACTTCTCCTGCTGAGTAGAGCAGGAGGGCGTGTCAGACTTTTACTGACTAAAACCCACCCGTGTTCCCTCAGTAGCCCGTATGCCAGGGGCTGTGGTATCTCTTTCGAACAAACCCGCACCCCTGGCAGGCATCGGCCCTTGCGGACCCCACCGGTGGTTGCTGACATCTTTGACGGCGCGCGTGTGGAACACAACGCGCCGTCCCGTCTACCACTTTTCGGCCGCAGGGGATAGGGAGAGCGGCTGACGCTATACCGACACTCCTCTTCCCCTGCGGCCCCACCGCGTCCGCCATCAAACGGTGGCGGCCCCGTCCAGGCCACGGAAGGGAAGAGCGCTGCTCAGAAGCACCGGCACTCCCCCTCTACCGCAGCCCGTAACCCTCAGCCGCGATGCCTCCCATTCGACATCGCGGCCCACCTCAGTTGCGGTGCACCTCACCGCAACCTACTTTTTGGCCGCTACGTCAATGACTTGAAGGCAAAAGCCCTGACGAGCGGCCCCACCTTTGGGTTCCTATTGGATTCACCGTGGCTGGAATCCACGGTTACTGAGCCCGCCCGCAACGACAATGCGGGAACCCACTCGGAGGGGAGCAGGTCAGTGTCAGGTGGTGTGTTGATTAAAATATGTAATATAATCATTAAAATCATCAATGCAACGTTTTAAGTTCATATAATCCCAATGAATGTCTATTCCATGAAATAGTAATTCAAGGGGATTCTATGAACTTGGAAAACCTGAACTTTCAGGCTACCTCGGGGCCTCAGGGCACCTCTTTAATATAAAAAAACACTTTCAAAGATCACGGAACTCAACTCCAAGTTCACATAAACCCATTGAATGAATATTTCATGAAATAGTCATTCAATGTATTTATGTGAACTTAGAAAATCGGAACTTTCGGGCTACCTCAGGGCATCCTCTTTAATATCAAACACTTCCAAAGATCATGGAACACAACTCCATACTGTATTACCGACGCAAACAGACTGTATGTAGAAATTTTTCGTAATATAAAGCCCACTCCAAACTAAATATCTCATCATCACACATTTTCTATCCAAATTCGGAACCATTCACAATCGATATCTACAGAACTGTATATGTGCGCTTCAGTAACTACATTTCGGACTATTTGTATGCAAATGGGCTCGTCAGCTCGTCAATGGAATGGAAGGTATTGTGGGCAAATGAATCAAACTATTCATTTGCTCACAGTACAAATCTAGTTGTATATTATTATACAAACCTTCTATTACGAAGTATCGGAAAATTCCTCACAGTTTTTTTTTTTTTTTTTTTTAATAAAGCCTAGAGACAAGCTAGCTAAGTAAGTAAATGTTCACACGGTCGTAATAATATCGAGGCGGTATATTTGTCGCGCGATCTTCAATACACTGCTTAGCTACACTTTAGTTACGCTATGGATGTTAACTGTCTTAAATAAAGGTATTTTTTTTAGAGCCGAAAGATGCTCTCTCTCGGTTGGATTAGTAATGCCCAGTTCAACACGGAGAGTAAGAAAATCCCGCATTTTCACGTCCATGTGACCGACGACTAATCCAATACCAGTAATATTCCTTAGCAAATAATTCAATTTCAATTTATATAACTGAAATGGAATTATTTCAAAGCTCTTGCAGTTACACGATTTCCTTTCATTATGAACTAGTTGCTTATTTAATTACTAGTAATATTCTTTAGCAAATAAATCAATAACAGTTTTGTTGGATTTAATTGAAACATGATTGGTATGAACGAAGATTGGAATAAACAAAAGAAAGAACTTGTATTCGTCCTGAGCAATAAGGACCACTGAACGAATAGAAGGTTTCGAATTACACGTGAGGTCTGTGCCAGATGTAACTGAATATCAGTATTTTATAGATCTTATCCTACGTTTGCTGTTTTGGGTTAAATACATTCTTAAAATCCAAAGTACGCCTTATTGAAATAAACAAAACCCGGTTTTCATACGACGAACGCTTCTTTTTGTCTCATTTACCTTCAGCAGAAAGACCAACCATCATGTATTAATGACAATTCACACATGAAAGTTGGTCTTTCTGAATCAGAAGTTCATTGAAAAAAAAAATCCTAGGATTATTATCCTAATCATCGGTTATTTGCGGTCATCGAGGTAGTCCTCGGATTGAAAGGATTAGAACATATCAGTCTGATCGTTTCGTGTACTTATGTGCACGTGTTTTGGCAGACCGATCTAAAGCCCTTTCCTATGCCCAGATGAATCTTTTTATGTAGGTAGGTTGCTATCATTGGTCATTGAGGTAGTCCTCGATGAGCGTAAATGACTGATGATAGGTTAGATGGGTCTGCCCAAACACGTACACATCCCCGAAACGATCAGACCGTCTAATATTTATCCTTCCGGTCGTAGTATCTTGAGGCCGTAACTCATGGTACGGGTTTTGTTCAGTTCAGACGGATATGATGGTAGAACTGACCAGGAGCCTTGTTACTATTGTTTTACTTTCTTCTTCTTCAGGTTCTCAGTATGCAAGTCAGTAAAGGTGCGGTCGGCGTGTTCGCGGCTGTGGTGCGCCCACCGCGCCAAGCCGCATGTCTGCCACACAAAGCGAGCGCCGCCGCTCGAGGGCACGCCCTGCGGTCACAACAAGGTAACGTACAGAATCACACAGACATTTGGGCAAATTGTCAATGAACTGTAATCAGTTAATCGCACTACAATGTTACAGGAAATTGGATCAACATTTATACACAATGTTTTTAGTTACTTCCATTTTAGGAGTCAGAATTTGTCGTATTTGCATGTTGTACTTCAAGTTTACTGAGACATTAAATTAAGTAAAGCCAACTTCTAAAGTACTTACAAAGTGAAAATATTAAAGCCGAAAGGCACTAAAGCAACAGCCGGCATTAATCCCGCCAGACAGAATGAAGATTGATAAGCATTTATATTCTAATTTATTAATGAAAATTAATGTCGTACTTAATCGAATAATATTAATATCGCTTTTTTAACAAGCAATATCTATATTTCCAGGAAAATAGAACATAGTATTCGTGTTCGCGTGCCGCTGTGGCATACCTTACTAAGGATTCCATCGGTCGCACACGGAGGGCACGTGTGTGCGCATAAATTCGATAAAATCCTTTATGAATATGTTTTTCAAGCTATGCAAATGACGAGTGCTGGCACCGCCAGATAAACACCGCCGTCGACGCGAGTGCCATTGTGCGCAGCCGTGAAATAACACAGCAATCCTAGAGCGCTTTTTTGCCAATACGAAATTCAATGACAATTTAAAACCAATTTCAATCCGAGGACATTTCAATAAGGACTGCCCCCATTTCATTTAAAACCAGCCTGTTTTATTCTGAAAGTCGAGGACGATCTCTCATTGAACTTCTGAGAAAGTAATTAGCTTTACTTATAGAGCCGCGCTTCGCGTCTCAATGGTGTTCTTGGAATTCGTGAACAAGCTTGTCATCGAGAGTTAATATGCTTGCGTGACTCGAGTAGAAATGCTAGGGTGTACTTAATTAATTGTGGATACTATTGTAAAAGCCATAGATATATATGTTCTATTGTAAAAGCTTTCTGTTTTTCGACTACTTTTTGTATACTAAATAATTTAAAAGATATTAAAAAATAACCGTTCCCTTCAGAGATCCAAAGTAGCTAAATTATAAAACGAAACAAACATAAAATTGCCCCTCAGATTGCAGTACTTTCTAATCTCCTTATAATAAAGCCGCTTTGAGGCTTTACAGAAAACATCGAGATAGTAATAATTTTATTGTTCTCTGTTTTATTTCTTTGAACCGAAGAGAGCGAGCTAAAGTAAAAATATAAGTATTATTGGCTATATCAATTTCCTTTGAACTGAAATCTTTATATCCAATAACAGACACGCTTTCCGTTTTATAACTTTTGTGTCTGGACATTTGGACCGTAAAAGACTGGCGGCGAGGGTTGTACGGATTGATAAATCGAATTTGAAATTCGCTGAAACCTGATTTATCCACAGATTTGTATCGCATTTACATGATTATCGTTCACTTTCGTTACCTTTCAAGTCTTGCGAACGAAGCCACGCCACTCTACTTTGATTAATCTTGTAAATATTTGATAGTGAGGTTTCAACTTTCATCTCTCTTGACACATGCCACCAGAATATAGCTTATCTTAATAAATAAGTTACTAATTATGAATTACTGATATTTATTAAAGATCTGCACGCTCAAAATTTCTTTTAAAATAGTTCTATTTAAATGCTATGTAACCGATGGGTTCAGCTGAGGTGTCTTGTGATACTTTAGCTACCGAGAGACGTAGCAATGACTTGATGCCTTCGCTCAATAAAGATTATTATGATACATTACTATTCCGATTATTTTTTGCAGTGGTGCGTAGACCGCATATGCGAGCCGATGCCCGGCCACGCTATAAAGACTGAGCCAGAGAGGAAACCCACAGAAGTGACTGAACATAAGATGGATGATAGGGAGAGGGACAATGAGAGACCCGAGTGGAGTGACTGGGGGAAGTGGAGTGCTTGCAGTGCCGACTGTGGGTATGGCCTGCGTACGCGCCTCAGACGGTGCAGGTATAGAGGGTGAGTGGAATATGTTTTTTTGCTGTGTTAGCATATTGTGTCCGACTGCTGATAAACGGCCTTCCGTTTTTCTGTACAAACCTCCCTGTCTGTTCTGTGCGTTCTCCAGCTATATTGGTCCTGCTAAGCTAGTCAGATTGCCACACCACGTTAGCCGTGGCCTACCACGACGGCGATGTCCTTCCTCAGGCGTCCAGTGAGTGACGATATTTATTTTTATTACTTTCAAAGTAGTTACTTACCAAGGTGACTGCTTCAATCTACCTATATAAATAAAAATAAAAGTCAAATATTTGTATGACCTTCAAGTCGTTGTTCCGGGTCTGGCCGTTTGTGTATGTTAGTTTAAATGTTTGTAAACGCACCCACAATACAGGAGAAATTCCTAGTGTGAGGCAACGTTTAAAAAAAAAAAAAAAAAAAAAAATAGGGGATGAAAGTTCCGCGCGGGCGAAGCCCCTGGCGAACGCTAGTGTTTGAATAAATTAATTTTTTATCGAATAATATAATAATTAATTCAGCACATTTTTTAGACTTCAAAGTGATTACGTCAAACGGTATTAAGAACTAGGTGAAATCATCTGTTGATTTCACCTAGTTCTTTTCAGTTACATTGTAAATTCAACTATTACATATGAAAGAACAAAACGATCGATGAACTTTCTTTGTATAATTCCTGCTTACATTTCACAGTATAACAACAGAGAGTGCTTGCGAAGGCGCAGGTTTCCAAGTCCGCACGTGTTGGGCGGGAGTGACCTGCGCAGCCACACGCGACGCGCGCGCAGACATCTGTATACGACAACATGCTCGCTTCATACCTTACCTGCACCGTAATGGTTAGTTTCGGAAGAGTATTTTGTAATAATGTTTGTATATCTGAGTAGATCATAATTACGAAGCTATAACGTGTCCCACTTTATAAATTAAAAAGTATCAATTCCTGCAAAAAAAAAAAAGCATTTGGTAGCTCGTCAATTGATTTGTTTTGAGTGACAATGAACAACAACACTGATTTCGACTTTTCTGTGTCAATTTAATGTGGTCCACTCAAAGCGCTAACTGCGTCATGTCCTTGTGTGAACCACAGGGGCTCAGAAAAATAAAAAAAACTACGCGCATTCACAGGCAATTCTAGGCAATACTTTCAGAATCACGTAAATTACCTACTGCTTGTTACTGCTAATCCCTCGGTCCATATGCTTAAAAAATGGTCTGATCAACAACGTGAATAACGCAATAAAAGTTATTGAACTGTTAAAATAAAACCCAATCCTACTGTTACTGTGTAACGCAATAATCCTGATGGACCCTTTTTGTACAAAACAACACTAAAATTAGTTATAGGCTGAGTTCGTCTTATCCTTGAAGCCTTTCTTTCGCTTGGAAAAATTATTCGCGAGTAGACCGTGAAAGATGCGACGGCAAACCGGCAAACAATCTGTCTGGTTCAGCCTTAAGAGCGCTGTCACAGGTCCACTAGCGCCACTCCTTTAAAAAAATATTATCTCGTGACTGAAAAGGAATTATGAAAAACGGCTCAATCAGCTGTCTCGGTAAGTGTGACTAGAATTTTATAATACCTTTTATAAAGTTTCATATTGAGACACGAAGCAACAAAATACGATCTAAATAGATGGAGGGATAGGAGTGGCGCTAGTGGACCTGTGACAGCCTTGACTCAAACTTACTGAAAGATTTCAAAAACCGAGGTAAAAGATTAATAAAATATTTAATTGAAAATATACAATGCAGTACAACAGAAGATAGATGTTAAGCGGTCGGTGTCCGCGAAGAAAAAAACGGACGGCCTCGATGCATGCCAATGCCAGCAGGCGCGCCGCCCCGCGCGTTTCTAACTTCGCAGTTGTCAACTTCACGCCAGTTCTCGAGCGCCATCTATTGCCTTACATTACGTATGTTTGTATAATTTTTTTTTATATTATGTTTATTAGAAAGCCAACACTGTGAGGTGTGGTGCGTGGACTACGGCGGCGGAGGTCCGTCCAACTTTGGAGCTCTGCCCGACGGTACACCGTGTAGCTACAGCAGACCTTACGACGTCTGCTTTCAGGTAAACACCTTTATTATCATCTATATAAATAAAAAGAAAAGACCTGACTTACTGACTGATTCATCAACGACCAGCCCAAACCCTTGGACCTAGAAAGCTGAAATTTTGCACAGAGGTTCCCTTTATATTGTAAAGAAGGTGTAAGAAAGGATTTTTCGCAATTCAACCCTAAGGGCTAATTAGGCGATGAAAGTTCCGCGCGGACGTAGCCGCTGGCAAAAGCTAGTTCTATAAATGTATATACTTTTAAATTATAATCATCCTAAAATGTTCCCCCTTATGAGACCCAGACCACAGGCCATGGGAAAATCCCATCGGATAAATAGTTTGTATTTCATAAACAATTATACTTTATTAAAAAAAATCTCTAACTACGGATTCCAATATTCGGTGAATTGAAACTTCAGAATTGGGGCTTATGTAACAAAATTCCAAAAGAATCTAGAAACGAATTTAGCCCTTTTCGATTCCTTCCAAAGGAAAGCCTGTTTTCATTTAGTTTTTACTTAATGTCTTCACCAAATACATAGGTACTTCATCATCATCACTTCAGCCGAAAGACGTCGACTGCTGGACATAGGCCTCCCCAAAAAGGAGGGTTTTGCCATAATCGCCACGCTTGGCAGGCGGGTTGGCGATCGCAGTATGGTGGTTAAATGTATAGAGAATGCTGCTACCATTCTCTAGTACGTCTCTTAGTCGCCTTCTACAACACCCATGAGAAGAGATGGGATGGTGCTATCCTTTTACGTCCGGCACCACACGGTACGGCACGGTAATAGCATACTAAACACAATTCAATTACTTATGTGATGGATAAATCGCACAAAAAACACCGTCGAAAATTATCTCGAAATTATAAGATGAATTAAATACCACTCACTTATAATAAAGTGCAGTCATTATAATATCAACTTAATTAAGAGATCCGAGCCCGATCCACTTTTTAGGGCAAAGTGGAAAACCCTCCACGAAACTTCCCCGAAAAAATGCTTTTTAATTTTTCATCGTTTAATTCTGAGCTTGTGACACCGTTTTCCTTTTAGTAATGTAAGTATCTATACTTCTATAGTATACAGTTGTTTTTATGGGTCATCAACTTCGATGTTTTAGAGTGTATCAATGTTACACGTCATACCTGTGGACTAGTCATCATTGTCTTGCTTCATTGCTTCATCGTAAAATACACATGGAAAGAAAGGGATAAAAGAATTAGAATTTCCTAATGAAAGAAAGGGACTTTTCCAAAAATCATCAACGCGCGACTCATCCGTGTGCTCGTTCACCCATATAAACACAGTATGCATTCAGTGACGATGACGCGAGTTTCACGATTTTTGTTCACCCAAAAAGTGCTCAACGCGCCTAAAGAAATGTCACACTGTCACAAAAAAAAACATAATCTAAAACCCAACTACGAAAAACCACGCTCTAAAAAGTTTGAAACAAACAAAATGTTCTCTTCTGAAAGCCGTGATCGTAAGCCGCTTTGACCGTTCCGTCTAAACCTTATGATCGGTTACTACTGCGAGAATGTATAGTTTAGTTATGGTCAGTGGCATACGACCACGGCTTTCAAATGTGAATATTTTCTTTTTTCATACTTTTAGAGCGTCAATTTTCAGTAAATGGGTTACAGTTTTTGAACTTACGAAAAATCTATTGACTTTCTAACGATCTTATGCTTTTTAAATCTGTGAACCTCTGAAGTAAGGGACAACGGAATAGGGTATTTTCCGATTTGATAAAAAGTATTTTAATTTGAAGATTGGTATGATTTAATTAACAGAAAAATAAAAATAATTTTATGAATACACATTTTCTTACGCTCCCTACGATGACTTTATAGCACGTGACATGTGATGTCAACTTTGTGTAAACGGCACCGGTACAAATACTTAGTTTGGCGCCGTTTTAGAAGTATTTGTGCACAGAGGCACCGCCCACCAGTAATATCATTTTGTATCCATTAAAAATCTTGTTAATTATACTCTCGACATTCACTTATTTACTTACAAACTACTTTTGTTTACACAAAGTTGACGTCACGTGATAAAAAGTCATTGTAAGGAGCGTTTTGGCGGTAAATTCAAAACAACGAAAAATAAATTTGGTTTAAATCGTTTTTAATTGAGAAAATGGATTTAAATCAATTTACTTTGATTTTTCTGTTACATATTTCGTCCCAATCTTCAAATTATAATAGTTTCAATAAATTTGAAAATACCCTATTATTTGAGGTTCCCTTACATAGGAATTATTTGAGGTCCACAAAAAGACATTCATTGATTAGATTAAAGTGATCTATGATAATTTTAGGAAAGCAAATTGGGAATTTGTTTGAGGAGCGATTAAATACATGCCGTATAGATCTAGTACCTAGTACCTATCATTGTGCACGGGTATAGTATTTAAATGCTTTCCTTTTTTCTCAGGGTACATGTGTGCAAGGTCACTGCAACTCTTCGGATAGTGTCTGCAACTGGTGTCCAGACGGTTACTGCAACAATAACACACACGTCTACACACGGCAGCTGGGCAATGGTGAGGGTGTTTGTCGATCAATAAACTATTATTCGTGTCTCTAAAATTTCGAAACCCATTAGGGATCAATTAAATTCATAATTGGCCTAAGCTAACTCCAAAACCAAATTCCAATTACTTGAGCTCAACTAAATTGCTATTGAAAAGGCAATTAACTGCAAAAACAATTAGAAGATTTTATTATCTGGATAGTTATAACTTTTGCTTCCAACACCGCCAAACAAAACGAGCAAGTTAAACGTTAAACCCTTCGATTTTATCTAGGAGCGAGATTTTAAGGAATAAGTGAACATTTTGGAGCGAAGGAGTAATTCACTTAGATTTCATTCAAAATAGCTCAGTCGACGAATCCGATAAGCTACGCTTGACTGAACCTAAGTTCTCTAATATTTTGTGGAGGTCAAAGACCGGCTGGGACATCCAATTATGGGAATATTTCAGTAATCCTGCGGTTTTTAGGAATGGATTTAATACGCATTGGCGACTGATAAACTAAAACTTATCTAGGGACAAGAAACTCCCAAGATGGGTTGCTGAAATTTGATACATTTTCTTACTTCAAGATAGTGCTTACCACAGACCACTACAAAGAGAATCTTGGATCAAAACGAAGCAAATTGCTCGGGTTATTTAATCTTGGTCTGTAACTTGTAGAATAAAAAATTGGTAGAAAGTCCAAAAAAAACATGTTTATTCAGGTTAGTTTTCCAAATGTTCTTCATGTGAATGTTGTGAAAGAGAGAAGAGGGGCTCGTGGCTCGATAATAAAACCGCACGTGTCGATTAAAGGTTAAACTACGCATGCTCAGATTAGTCTGGCGAGACCCCTTAGTCCCGGCTGTTATATGTAGATCTTTGACAGTTGTTACATCATCATCATTTCAGCCGAAAGACGTCTACTGCTGGACATAGAGCTCCCGCAAAGGGGGGTTTTGCCATAATCGCCACGCTTGGCAGGCGGGTTGGCGATCGTAGTATGGTGGTAAAATGCATAGAGAACGCTGCTGATTCTCTAGTAAGTCTCTTAGTCACCTTCTACGACACCAACGGGAAGAAAAGGGATTGTACTTATTCTTTTACGTTCGGCACCACACGGAACTTACGTTACGGGTAGTCAGAAACCCGAAAGTCTGACAACCAGTTTGCCAAGGATATCGTTTTACCCATTAACTAGATTTCTGTGTGATAGGCATTCGCTCTATGTAAAATACCGGTTTTCAGTTACGTTCAGTTAAACTGAAAGCCAACCGCAGCTTAGGTAAAGGCTAGGCAGATGATGAATAATGTAAAAGGAAAAAAACGTGTGTGTGTGTGTGTCAGCTCCGACGCACAACTAGGGTTTAATCCTTAAGGGCACACTTTGCGCGGGCTCGAACTCACTGGTGGGCCTGGCTAAAAATCACGCTGTCTCACCAGGCTTCGTATCCGACAGAGATAGTATCAGTGATGAGCAGTTAGACTCTAGTCTACACGCACAACGTTGTTGAGTGAGATGCAGGAGCATTTTTGGCAAAAAAATCGCGAAAAAATTAAGAAAAGTCCTTCAGAAGATCGGGTTTTATGAAAAAACCACTGCATAAATCAATGACCAATAAAGTTTATTGAACTTATTGTTAATTGAACTTTGTCGGTACCGTCTTGGTTTTCGAGATTTTACACTCCTTTTATTACTTAAACACGCTCAAAGTTAGGTTAAATTAGCAAGAAAAACGAATCTTTGTTGGCTCATAACTTTTTAATAGCTTTTTATTTTAGTATTCTGTTTCCGTACAGACAATAATAATAACGAGACAAAACCATACCATGTTTAATTTTTGATGTACATAGTCAGACAGTGGAGTAAAACCCTCCCGAAGTTTGTATGGAAAAAATGTGGACAAGTGTCACCTTAAGAACGATTGTCTTTGAATATGAAATTATATACCTACAAAGGATAAGTTTTTATCCAGTGCGCAAACTGTAACCATGAATTCAGTATATCATTCTAGAGCCCCAGCACAGTTATTTTTCGTCGGTTTAACTAAAAAAATATCAGCTGTTTCAGAGAAAAGTTCAATGCCTACGCGGTCAAAATGTATGGAACAGCTGATTTTCTGAATAAAAACTTTTCCTGTATAAGTCGTGGCCATATCGTAGATTTGCTCACTCCATGAAATGGCCATATCGTAGATTTGCTCACTTCGTGAAATGCTCGAGAATTTCATGAAATGGTTGCATTTCATGAAATTCTCGTCTTCTTCTGGTTCTTATATTACAGAAGAAGACGGTCGACATCAGGTTGACGGAAACCCTACTGCGCGGGGCTCCTATTTCTGTCTGCAGGGTTTAAAGGAACCTAACCAAACCGAAGCTCGGGGTGCCCCTGACGTCGACCGTCTTCTCGAGAAAAAAATCTCGAGCATTTCATGTAATGAGCAAATCTACGATATCTCTACGACATAGGATACGTACATGCGTCAGCTGTCGCACAGCATACCTACCCTATATACGTCAGCTGTATTATACAAGTATACACAACACATATATGATTACAAAGTAAAAATCGCGCAAGCTATGTTGCACAAAAGAACATAACGCTTTTCAGTTTACTTATATTAATTTCAGTCTTCATAAAATTTCCTGAGGACCATAAGAAACACTATTCTTAAAGAGTAAACTCCAAAAAGATTATTTGTGTCGTGGACGGGGCATTGTCCTGGTACCTATTTACCTACTTACTATGACTATACTTTATATGACTTACTCTCAGGTTGGACCCGCATGACTATGATCCCACACGACGCTCACCAACTGTCAGTCCACATCGCTACCCCCATACCTCTAAGCATAGCCATGCGCGAGAAGAAGCGAGACAAACAGATGCTGGACCTGATGAAACACTCAAAACGATACGATATAGATTCAAAACAGGACAAATACTTGAAGTATGATCCCAACGTGCCACAGAACCTACAGATCATCGAAGTAGATAGTCACGTCATAGATATTAAGGAAGGGTCTCGCTGGGAGGGGGAGGTGGTTGCGGGAGGGACGCTCGTGCGCTGGACAAGAACCGACACAGATGTCTTTATTTCCTCAGACTCGAGGCTTCAAACCGACTTAATGATAATGGTGAGTATGAATTTTCTTTGAGTTGGTAAAAGTTTGATTTTGATGGTACACTTAAAGATAGGCTATCGTTTGGTAAGCTACGTTTGGTTGCAACCATGTTTAAATGTTAAGTGTTTTCTATAACTCCCTATAAATTAGGTGAGGGCTTGACTTTTCTATTATCAATCTAATTTTGTTAACGATGATGGTAAAGTAAAAAATGTATTGGATTTAAACGCTTTGAAAACGAGGCCCTCTGAACGTCCTACTAATATTATAAATGTGAAAATTTTCTATGTTTGGATATTTGTTACTCAATCATGCAAAAACGGCTGAACGGATTGGGATAAAATTTGGTACACAGATTTCTTTTAACCTGAATTAACACATAGGATACTTTCATCCCGGTGGTACGTTCCGGTGGGATAGATTTCGGCCTCCACGTGGGCGAAGCCGCTGGCAAAAGCTAGTGATTAGAATATAGTTTAGCTTTTAGCATAGCTTAGCAATCCGTCGCTCAACTTCCAATGGACTCCAAGCGTTTATTAACGAGGTACCTTACTTTGAAAGCGGTCGCTTCTGGCTCACTACGAATAAACTTGGCTTGCGCTGTAGAGAATTATGACAGGATTTATATTCGCTAAGCTGAATACGCGGTCCGTTCTAAAGAAGCAAAGTATAATGCGAAGAAGCTAATTTGAATGAAATATTGGAAAAACGGGAACTGAGTAATTTTACTCTCGTTTATTTTACGAGTATGATAATGTTTGTGGTGTTCCCATACAATTATTTTGAAAGTTTATTAAATCTTGTAAGGAATCAATTTTTATACTTACACTAGCTTTTCCCAGTGGCTTCGCCCGTGTGGTAGTCCGCAATTATCCCACGGGAACGGACTACGGGGATGAAAAATATCCTATGTGTCAATAACTATCTATGAACCAAATTCCATCCGAATCTGTTTGGCCGTTTTTGCGGGATTGAGCAACAAACAAACAACCAAACATGCAAACATATGAACACCCATACATACAAACTCTCACAAAAATATAGTAGGATTTATAATTTTAGCAGGATTACTAGTGACCCGCCCTTGCGCTTCTCACCGTTTCTAGGGTACGGAACCCCGAACCGAAAGTGTGCCAACGGCACCCTATTACTAAGGCTCCGCTGTTCGTCCGTCTGCCACAGGGGAACATCTTATGAACCGTAATAGATGCTTGACATTTTCACAGAGTGTGTACTGCTATGGCCGCTAAAACAACAAATAAAATGAAGTTAAAAATAAAAGGGGGTGCTACACAAGAATCGTGGTAAAGAAAAATGTAGTGTTAAAAATAGCCAAAACAACGTGATTTCTTTATGATACTTACCTATATAATGTAAGATTAATGTAATACACACAATAAACCAGGGGCCTAAGTCTACTAATTTATAAACGTCACAATGGTCTCTCAATGGTAAGTTTTTGACAGATTTGCCATACAAAAACTGTCAAAAACACACCATTGAGAGACCATTGTAACGTTTATAAATTAGCAGACTTAGGCCCCTGGTGAAAACCATATTAGATCCATTATACGTAAGAATTTTATTCAAAAGAAAAACGCGGTCACAATGACGCAAGAAGCAACTCATATATTTAGAAGATAGCTAGGTAGACGCTAAAGTACCTACTCAATTACAAAAAAAATCGCGTAAAATTAACATTACCTTTTCTACTATTAGGTATGTACAGAGGCCAGCACATCAAGCTACCCCAATCCATCAAACTTCTTTGATAGTTTTTCAACTTTATTGCAAAGGAATAAGGTTTATGTTCAAATGGGAAAATTAGACAGTTTGGGATAGCTTGACCTGCTGGCGACTGTACCTCCTCAATCTTCACCTCACACCGCTTTATAATTTAACTTCAACATAAAACCCCGAGTATTCCACATGGAAATAATAAACGTCATCGTTTACGTCGGTCAATTTTATATAAGGTCCCTGCTCACGGCCGGCCGCCCATTATCTCCATTCACAGCCATTATTTTCAAAGAGATTTTGAATGGCAGAGAAACTAGCTAATTCAATAATTTTGTGCTAAACAGAACACGTTAAACAAAAGAGAATAAACTATAGAAAGTGTAGCGAAGCGAAACATTGGATGATAAGGGTCGGATCCGCGCCCAGTTAATTATTCAACAAGGCTTTCAACTGAACCGCTGAAGTTAATTGGGACTCACGCTACACGCTTTATATCTCATTTTTTCGTATTTTATTCAAAGAGGAACGTATAAGGGGCTGTTCACAAGGCGCTGTACTATATTTAAACGACAGAAAAAACCGGCGAATCGGACTACCACACGTAGGGTTACGTACACCTTACAATTTATTTTCTTTCTTTAATTTTTAACTTAATGTGGTGCAGTCCCACAAACAATGGGGCACTTAGTGTCTTGTCCAGCGTGTCCTGCTGTCTGCACGCTACAGGAGCTGATGGACGCTGCTGGAAGTGCCAAACTCGTAGCCAAATTCTGTGCTGACTGAATTTCAATTTCCATCAACACGCTAAGAAGGACTTCATATTATTTGTTTTTCTAGTGGCAATATAATTACGCAGTGAACATTTCAAATGTTTGGTCTACCTACCACGGTTCATGAGATACAGCCCGCTGACAGACAGGCGAATGGACGACGGAGACTTAGTATACGGATTCGTTGGCACCCTTTGGATACGAAGTACCTAAAAGGTATTTATTTGTACCATTGAGGCATAGGAGGATCGCAAACTAACTTAAACACACTCATAGAAACTGAAAAAAAAACCGCATGTCCGCTAGGGTATTTTTACGATATTATAAGGTAAGAAGTTGGAATCACAGCTCAAAACCCACTGTTCATGTGGTTAAAAACAAATGCAGTATGAAACTTTCCTATGAACCCAATGTATGAACCCAAAAAATAAACAAAATATCTAAAACCTACTTCAAACTTTATGGCGGCTCAGGGCCTAGAGACAAAACACATTTCTGTTAGCGCTCACGCCAAACGCTACGCCAAAATGTATGGGAATGACATTACTTGCGGAAAGGTTACGTCGTGTCCTAGGCCTGCTGAAACGCAGTACTCACTGCTCACCCCTCATTGCTCACCCCTTATTGCCGCTGACACATGAATTGGTTACTGTGACTCGCCTCAACTTCCAAGCCGCCATCAAGTCTGAATCAGGCTTTATCGCCGTGTGCACGGGGCCTAAGCATTTACGTAAACGACTACCTACAATTTAAAGTTTTCTTTTACAAAGGTGGAATAACTTTAAGCTCTTCCCAATTTTCACCTGTAAAATGGCCGGTACGTTTTCAGTCAAGAGCTATTGTTTCATTTCAACGTCAATTTGTTTTACGTTGGAATAATACGAAACTGATAAAACATGGCAATGTTTATTTCGTTTTAGTTTGAGTACAATAAAATAAAAAATTCAAAGACCTATTCAATGATACACTACTTGACATTCTTCGATTTCATATTTTTATTTTTCACAAAATGGCGTCTGGTCGCCGCTATTTTGAATTTTGTTTACTGTCATATTAAATTATATGTGGCACTCGTATAGGATCATCGAAATTGGACCAAACGTTTGTCGTCTAGAAGTCTAGCTAGAGTGACACCAATGAACAAAAATACGTACATAAGCCGATAAGTACATTACCCTCCTTTGTGTTCCGGAGTTGGGTAATAATAATACGGCACTCTCATTGTTTTAAATCACCTTTTCTGTTTCTCATAATAAGTAGTTAATAAAACTATATAACAAAGAGTCCATTAGGTACACGTGTAGCTCTTCACCGTTATGTGTTTAATGTTATATAAAGTGTTATGAAACGCTGATACTGTCGGCATTATATCGACATAACCTGTCCCAGCTTTCAGAGTTATGGATACTTAGCTCAGCCGTGTGTAAAAATCCACGTGTTCGCTTGGAAACTTACAACTACGTAATTATTTCTGCGTAAATTAATTAATTAATTTCAGATCATTCCTACCATCCCACTAATATTGTTAATGTGAAAGTTTTTATGTTTCCAAACATACAAACTATCACATTTTCGTTTGCACGTTAAAATGTTTGGATAGTTGGATATTTGTTATTCAATCACGCAAAAACGGTTGGACGGATTCGGATGAAATTTGGCTTACAGATCGGTTAAAACCTGAATGAACACATAGGTTACTTTTATCCCGGCAGTACGTTGCCGTGAGATAATTTTCGACATCCACGCGGATGAAGCCGCATGCTAAAGCTAGTTTAGAATAGAAGTAGTTGCGCCCCGCGGTTTCACCCGCATAAGTCTCGATCCCGTAGGAATATTCAGATAAATAGTGTTATGTGTGTTAATCCAGGTCATGGTCTACCCATGTGCCAAATTTTATTCAAATCCGTTCAGCCGTTTTAACGTGAAAGCGTCACAAACAAAGAAACAAAAATCTATTATTTTCTCTTTATTAATATTAATTATAATTCACGATAGGTACATGGAAAGTGAATGTACCTACTAGTAAGACACCTGTCCTCCAAAACAGGTGTCTTACTCATCATTTAATAATAGTCATACCAATCCCTTATTAAATCAACACTGTTGATACCTAGGCAAAGAATTTTAGTAAATTAATGATTATGCTTACTTTAGTAAAAAAATAAGCCAACATGAACCAAAACAAGTTTGTTTTGTCTGTAGGCAAAATCCAGTAAGCACGCAATTTAACCATGATCAATAATTTTGCTGCGCAGGCTTTTCCTGAACATCCTATGGTATCCGGAGAAGCAGTGGCTGTGGAAGTGTCGGTGAACTACAGCACACCTGCTAGCCGAACGAGACCCTTGGAGTACAGGTAAAGATCTATATAACTAACTTCCTTTTCTATACAATTCAGTCTTTGCAACAGTGCTGGCCAATCCTTTCGTTAAGAATTAATCTCGTCCCGCCATCTTCGTATCGGCCTGCCGCTAAGGCGTCTTGCGTTTAGAGGTATATTTAACGTGATGTAATTCTTTGTGATTATATTTTTTATTTTTCTGTCACCGAAAGTAGTGAAAATAAATCGCGAATCCTGCTTTCTTCGTCCGTTGTTGCTTTCGGTGCTGTTAAGACAAGTATTAGAGTACCTGGTGTAGAAATTAACCTCTGGCTGCCATAGGAATCGATTTAAGTAATGACACTGCGTGGCTTGTCCTTCACCACATACATTATCGGCAGGTCTAAGCTGAACACATCCTTCTTGAATAGCTGATCCACGTTGCGGCTGATCAACGTAGACGTATTTATTCTTGAACAAGTCCCATTTTCTCTTGTCTGGACTACCAGGCACTCAAAATATGGTCTGAGCTAAGATATTCCAATTTTAAGTGTCCCTCTAAAATTAAAAACGTATTACGTTACCTACTCTTTATGATAACGACGGTTATTGAAAACTTTCCTCAATAAGTCTTACTTTAAGGCAAAATTGAAACTCATTCATTCTAAAGAGTTTGATGAAACTCATTTAGATCAAATAGATTGAAGAGGTCAATGAACTAACTGCGAGATATTTTAATCTTTGCCTACCAATTATTTCTCGAGTCTATCGTTTTATGCAAAAATACCAACTTGTATTATTTCACTAAGCTGTAATGCTGCTGATAAGGATAAAATCCTACAAAGGAACTTCCCTTTGAGTAAATCAAAGGAAATGGCATTTTTTAAACAAATTTTCCTTAATTTTGAAAGAAAGAAAGAATCCAAGTACATTGATTTTTATGACGAGTCTCATTTTTTGTAGTTTTTGCTCGGCACAATTTTTAATTATTATTTTTTTTCGTTTTATTTTTTCCGTTTATCTTTTGATTTTACTTTGCAAAAATCGTTTCCTTTCCGGTCAGTATCTTAAGACCTTTTGTTGATCTAGGCTTTCCTATTCCACACGTATTAATCTGTAAGGAAAATAAAACTATCAGTTTCAAAGCTTAAATTTGAATAAAAGATTCTCAGCAAACCCCTTCAATACAAATAACTCCAAAAAGATACAGCTCTGAAGAATACTTGTAACAAAAAAGTATGATGTAGGTACAGATACATAAATATTGTAACATGTACAAGTTGAGCAAATCCCTCGCCGTATCGCTGGGTACAAGCTACCTTAATGTATTTTATAAACTTCGAGAAAGACTCCGCTCAACGCTACTAAGTGAAACAAAAGTTACCTTTGTCTGGCCATATCGAGCACGTCCCGGAAAATTCTCTTTCCGAAATACGTCTCTTTCACTGATTTGTTTATAGATAGTTTTATATGGAAAGTTGAGCCAATATTTTCTGATTATGTTGTAGTCATACGAGTGGGGTATTGTTAGTTTAGTGAACGTATCTACCTCCATGTTACTATTGTTTTATTTGTCTGAAAACTAATTGGACGTAATTTATAGTAGTCATTAATCTATCCCAAGCTGAATTCCCAGCTTGAGAATGTTTGGTATTACAATTTTCGTTAGTAGTTAAGTACCATTAGAAAACAGTTTCATCTCGAAATTAAACTTTAGTCCCGTAAATGGCGAAATAATGATGACATTTTAGCTCTACGTATCATTTTTTTTTTTTTATAATAGCGCATCATGGCAACAAAGAAGGTTCAAAACAGTGATGAGTTTGATGTTCGTTGAATCAAAATAAAAGTAATTATGTTGTTTAAATTAAATTAAAATATAAATGCACGGCTCAGTAGAATATTTTATAGATAGTTCTTTAGTAGATTTAATTCCCTGAATATAACTTAGCTTATAAAAATATTTTATGAGTTTTTTTTTACGATTATTTTATCATGATTCAATTTTTTATTTTGATGAAGTCTTTTCTTTGAACATTTGACAAAACACTCAATTTATTGTGGGCTTGTGTGCAAAAAACTGAGCGTTTTACGGTGTGTTTGGGCAACGTCTTAATCTCACTTTGCATTTGTACGTTCATACTCGAGGTGCTAAACAGGTAGGAGGTATTATACTAACATTAGGTTAAGACCATATGGATTTTTATCTGAAATAAAATATTTATTATTAAGGGTTTGACGCGATTTACTAATAAATAGTGTAAAACTGATTATTTAAGTATCATCACAACAAGGCGGTTCTGTATATTCTCTATCGTAAAAAAAGTTCCAGTAGGTAGCTAAATATTTTCAAAAAATCCCTTTCGCCAAAGAAAATGTGACGATGTGAAAATGTGAGATGTAGAACTGTGTACTTGAAATACAAAGAACTTAACTATAAAAACTTGTGCTAATTACAAAAGTTGTCACAATTTGTAGCTTGTCGCCTCCCGCGCATTTGTTTTCACATGAGTGATGTTCAAGAAGACTCATCATGTGGAAATTTCAGTCTCTCTTATCACAACTGAGTTTTTTCTCTCGTTTCGTTTTCATTGCGTTGAGGGTCGACCTTCAGTTGACTAGGGGATTGTTTTGAGTCGTAATAACTACTGTAGGTACTGGTTATTAGAGGCTGCATTTTTGATTGAACGTGGATTCATACACATAATCACGCCGTGTTTCCCCGAAGGGTTTTTTTTTTTTTTTGATGGTGGGTAATCATTAAATAACTTCTCTCGCTCTGGGTGGAGCAGGAGGGCGTGTCAGACTCCCGTGTTCCCTCAGTAGCCTGTGTGCCAGGGGCCACAGTATCTCATTCGAACAACCCGCACCCCTAACAGACATCGGCCCTTGCGGGCCCCACCACTTGGTGCTGACATCTCTATGAGGCGCATGTGGAACACAACGCGCCGTCGACCCGGGCTTGGTCCATTTCCCAGAAGGGTTAGGCAGAGATTTACCAATAGTACACCCATATTTCGCCTGTTATCTTTAAGTCCCATGTAATAGGAGCGAGCCTAGTGCCATCAACCTGGCAGAAATCCAGACTCCGGGCTACTACTGAGAAATTCCGGATAGAAAACCCAATAACAGTTTGCCCGTCCTGGGAATAGATCCAAGGACTGCATGCTGAGTAGAGGCGGTTGCGACCACTAGACCGACGAGGCAGTAAATAAAAACACAATACGTATTCAGGATTTTTTATTTGATGACGTAATTGTGCACACTCGTTAATGTAAAGCGAGTAGGTACTCCTGTCACTGGTCGGGTTGGCCGTGGAAATATGACTGCATTACGAAATATTTTTCAAGAATATTTCATTTATACGATATCACGTTCTGGCCGTTATATCACTGTCACTATTTAAGTAATGAGACTTTCAAATTCATGGCTGCGCAGACATAAATCACGATTTATTCATGTAGATATAGGTACGGTGGAACTAAAGTGATCTCAGCAAATATGTATTCGTTGTGTCGCCTATTATATCTAATAGACACTGTCTCCCAACTTTGAATTGAGCCCTTCTACAAATATTTGAATTGTAACTAGTTCTGTAGACTCCCAAGTTTCGCTACAAGTTTCCTTTATTGTAGACAATAAACCCCTTTACTTTGCGTCGCATTTGTATTGTGAATTTAGGGTATCGTTCCTTTTGTAATACGTAGATACATTGCTTTTGTTTGTTCTAGCCATTATTTATTGGTAAATAGGAAGCAACTCTTCCTATTTACCAACAACTGGGGTTGGATCATTGATGAATTAGGCTCGTTAAGTGTACATACGAATTACAGATATCAGTGTAGATATGCTTCATAAAGAGACACAATGTGCGGTTTAATGGTTTAATACAATTTTTAATGACACATTTTGTGTATAATTTATGGGGGGATGCCCCAGAGAGCACGCGAAAATCAAATTGTTTTCAGTTTTTTTTTTTTTTTAACATCACAAATTCTTTAGACTATTTCATGAATAAGTAATTCAATGGGATTATATGAACCAAGAGGGTTTTATTGATGTTTTAAATTCTCTAAAGCCATAATTTGATATGCTCGCGAATAGTATTTAAATCAACATACAACCTGACAGACCTGCAAATTGCAAAAAAAACTAACATTTTGAATCCCACGGGCTACCATCTTAGCCCATCCTCTTTAAAGGAGAGACAATACTGGAGGTGGTCACATCACACAGGGAGTATGGCGTGACATTTATATATACCCTACATGAAGCTTATTTCTTTTTTTATTTTCAAACTCTCATTCTCATTTTATTTTAATTTTTAAACGTGTTTGTTTTTAAACATGTTGAGTTTATTCAAAATTGTTTAATCACTTTAAATTTTGTTATTATTGTTATGAAATGGATCTTACTACTAGAGGGTGGAGATCTGGTGACCTAAAACGCATGCCTTTAAAGCCTAACTTAGGCACCAGTCTCCCACAATAAACTAACCACATTATGTATTGGCACGCCACGATTGCTTGAGAGGTGGCATGGCGTCCACACCTTCCGCCTGACGCAGGTCCTCAACTTACACGGCTGTTTCGGGAGGTTCCTGTTTCGAATAAGGCGGGAGGAAACGCCCCGGTGTTTCCATTGCGAAGATCGCCCTGAAGACACGGAGGAGCATACGGTGGAGGTCTGCCCGGCTTGGCCGGAGCACCGACGTGTTCTCGTGGAGGTGATCGGCGACGGCGATCTCTCGCGTCCGGCCGTGGTCCTGGCCATGGTACGGAGCGAGAGTGCATGGGTAGCCGTCACCTCCTTCTGCGAAGCCGTGATGCTCGCGAAGAGGAAGGCGGCGCACGCAAGGAAGAGGCAGTATATGCGCCCTCACGGCCTTAGTCGCCGTAGGAGACTTCCTGGGCATCTGGAATCCCAGTCTGATTCCCGGCCACTGTAGGCGTGGGCATCGAGTAATGGGTAGCTCGCTGTCTGTTAAAGACCAAGCCTAAGTCGACGACGCGTTGTGTTCCACGCGCGCCTCCAAGAGATGTCAGCACAAAGTAATGGGGCACGCAAGGGCCGATGCTTGCCAGGGGTGCGAGTTGTTCGAAAGAGATACCGCAGCCCCTGGCACAAATTTTAGTTTTAGTCAGTAAAAGTCTGAGAGCGGGAGTTATTTAATGATTTCTCACCCAAAAAAAAAAAACCACGTCATGTACCGTAAGTGTAACAATGTCCGCAACGTTTATTCTGGTGAGAAAAATAAATACTTACCTATACCGGATGACATTTTTTAGCGTCTGGACAATAATATGACGTGTCGTGTAAGTAGAATAGAACTCATATACGCTGACCTTTCCCTAGTACCATTGATTTAATAAAAGTTCGGAATATCCTTAAAATACATGAAAAAGAAAACATCCTACGACACGCGCGTAAAACTAATAATAGCCAAAATACTAATAGTAAACGAGCGTCAGCTGCGATCACCCATGAATGAAGAATGATGAAGTGTATATCTTTGCAACTGATCCCTACGCATACATTTGCGCGTGTACCTACACACGTCACCGTGCTGTGTGGAGTTGTAGTAGGCAAATAATTTGATACACTGTGTGACGCGTGTCTTGAAACCGTAAACAAAATAAATTACGTCTCGTAAGATCGGTAAAGCTTTGATAGAAATGTAAACAAACCTGTTGATATTAAATTCTTATAACAATCACTCACATTCATCTGTATTTCGAAGGTTATAACTTGATGTGTAAAAAAAAGAATCCTAATAATTATTATTGTAATCTAAAACCATTGAAACAAATGCATAGTGGACTAAGCGAATTGCCAAAAAATGCGGTAAGAATAAGACGGCTCGTTAGTGAAGTGGTTGAGCGATTAGCTGCGTGTTCTTTTATTTTGTGTGGGTTTTGACAACTCAACCAGTGCTAATTGTGTACGTTGTAGATACCAACGCGGGTAAATATGGACTCGTCGGTTCATAGAATGATCTCCTGCGGTTGGTTCTGCAGCCAGCGACAGAACTCAATACGAGGTCCAGGATCCAGAGCATGCAAAGCTTGCACGCGTAAGAAGTGGTATGGATGCATATCCATTGAATGGAGTAGCTTCCATACCACATACTGGTTTACGCCAAATCGACGAGCTGCTTGCCGGGTGCTCCTCCTCTTCGGTTGTTGCTGGAAATATTCCAGAATGGCGTCTTCAACATGTATAGACTAGGGTGGCCGGCCTCTGCCTGGCATGACCGGGGAGCTGAAACTGGCCATGGTCAAGGAACCGCAGATAAGTGCGGAATATCAAGTCTGTGTTGGGGTTCCGGGGTTCAGGGATTCCGTTACGTCTAAGGGATTGTGGGTATTCTTCGTCGGCGTACAATCGCCTCGCACCGTTTAAATTTTTACCGGACAAAAAATAATACCTCATCATGGCAAGGTACTCTATGCTGGAGTATGCGTACGTCATTATGAAAACAATCACTGGGCAGTTGTAGCACACGCGGAAAAAACAGCGATCGACGTCACGCTGTGACCAATCGCAGGTGACTGGAGAAACGGAGAGCGGAGCGGCGCGCGCGGGCGGGAGGGAATGCGTATGCGGTGAAACGTGAGCGGTACCTACGCCTGCGAAAAAAGCGGCCGGCTTCAAAGGATTGAATTTCGCTAAGAATTTTCATTGATAATTTCTACGCGTAGAGTAGGGTGCCTATAAGTTGGATTTTGATATTATTTGCCAATTTTTTGGTTTGTTTTTTTAATTTAATTTTTTGTTAGTTTTAATATGAAAAGTTTACTACAAATAAGTAATAGTATTCATTGATAGGTTAATATCATTTCAGTTTTCAAAAAAAAAAAGTGTAGTTTCTGTGCCATAGGGGTCTACTCCGTTCACCTATTATACCCTATTTTTTTCCAGACGCTAAAAAAAATCAGCCGGTATAAGTATTCTGGTTGTAAGGGAAACACTTCTGAAAACGAAGACAGGTGATAGGGCTAGTAATTCTCGATACAGTACCATCATAAAATCTATTAATTATTTTTACCTATTTTTTTTTTTTTTTTTTATTATCAACAGTTAAATGGACCATTATTTGAGATTAAACCATTTAAAAACGACCCCAACTCCAGGCTGGCTCCACAGGTTCAGGCTTCCTTTGTAAAGCGCGGCCAAAATAAAATAAGTAAAAACATTACAGAAGCGTCAAACGTTTTAAATTGATGCAAAATAACCAATTTAAGGCGAAAGGTTATTTGGTGTCCGTAAATCCGTTTGCATTTAGGTTGTATATAACCTACGTTCTGGCTTCTGAAGCGTTCCCCAGGGAATAGGTAAGTAGCACACTTCAGATGAGTTCGATCAAACAATTTCACCCTTTAAAGGTCACGTCTTTGTGTCTGTTATGAATTATGTATAGATCTATTTAACACAACAACGGGTAAGCTGAACGCCTGTCACGTGTGGTTAATGTGTACTGCGCTGGTACACCGTACAGGTATTAATATCATTACCGATTTATGTGCCGGATAACCATTAATTTGTGTAACATTGTATGTTATTTCGCTAACGATAACAAAGGGGATGATTTAAATTGTATTGTGTAGGTGTACATTAACGCCGTGTTTGATGATACTGTGTAAATTCAATCCGTTCAAGTGATTTAAACTTTATTTTTCAACAGTTTTGGTATTTGCGAGAGAAGGTCCTAGCTTCAGAGATATTCGTTGAGACAGTAATCTACAGAAACTACCGCTGTCTGTAATATGTTACATGTACTGAAAAACGCGTGCACTAACAAGACAAGTCCACCCAATCTGTGTGTTTCTTTCCTCATTTTTTATTTATTTGTTTAGGTTAGCCAACAATTGTTTACACAGTACATTAAAATAATTTAAATAATGATACCTACGTTCACAAGTAACACAACATGTACAATTTATGGTTTTTACATAATAAAACATAACGAAAAAGGATATTTACAATAAAATAATATTAAAAGAATTTTTTTTTTGGTAATCATGCGTAACAATAATAATTTAAATTAAATAATTGAGCAAAACTAGAATTAATAACAAAAAAAAAAACAAAAACTTCTAATTCAATTCAAATTTACAGAATAAAACGTAATAAGAAACATAATGATAAAATTAAAATAAACATTCAGTAGTGAGATCATTGGTTGAGAGTAAAATGTTCAATCACAATTTTTATAAAATTTTCCTATGCTGTCATGGTGTATGTCAGTGCGATCACTGCAGCTGTTCAAGTTTTTATAAGACAATATTAGACACCAATCCACATGGTCGTCACATTATCTGGCCAAGATTATATTTAAAAGAGACTGTGACCTCTAAGTTTCTTTCGACGTTTCTTCTCAGTGTAGTCAGATAGGAAACACCGACCTTATCTAGTTTTAAAATTATGATTAACTTGTAAAAGTTTTTGTACAGATGTAGATAGAAATAAAATCATTTGTCATTTACAGACTTGCGAAGGCGTTTCGTTATTAGGTTTGTAAACCTACTACTGACACAGAAATTGGAAGGAAATCTTAAAAACCTCAAATAGATAGATTTTCCTCTAGGGACGCGCCTTCAGACACACCTTTAGACCCACAGTTTTATCTTAACGATGATTTAAAGTAAGTAGGTGATACAATATGTTTCACCAATATTTCAACAAGATTTTAGTTGTAAACGCAAACTTCTATCCGTCTCATGATTGATTGTGTAGGTAATTAGTTAGAAACTCGCAAGTGTTAACAAAAAAACGAGTGAGGTCGCGGGAATTAAGTTTCTTACGCTTTTTTTTTAACTCCAAATGTAACGTAGTTAACTCTATCTTTAAAATATTGAAACTTTATTCTGACCTCACTATCGGCTTCAGCACCCTCGAAAACTATGAAAACAACAAACATGAAAAAAAAAACGAAGCCGCCATCTTATATTTTATATATTTATTTAACGCTGGATGTGGGAAGCACAAGACCGGTCGAAGTGGAGGAGCTTAGGGGAGGCCTATGTCCAACAGTGGACGTCTTTCGGCTGAAATGATGATGATGATGATGATTTATTTAAACTTCTCGCACACAAAAAGGTACAAAGGCGGACTTAATGCCTCAGGCATTCTCTACCAGTCAACCAAGGGTGCTGAAGAGATTGGATGACAGGTGATTAGGTTGAGAGGAAAAATGATTTAAATAACAATACAAATTATATCATAAAGAAAAGAATAATAAATAGGTTATAAACTTATAATACACATACAAGCATGCATATCTACTAGAATATACACTTATAATATACACATCAAGGAAAATTCATTTTGACCTCACTATCGCCTTTAGCAACCTCGATCACCATAAATACGCCACTCATGATGAAAAATAAAATCTGTACATCTTGTAAAACCAGCCTGTTGTTGTTCTCCTGTATCTATCAGATGGTCCACGGAGCGCGGTCCATGTTCATCGTCGTGCGGCGGTGGCGTGCGCGTTGTGCGCCCGCGCTGCCTGCGCGACCACAAGTGTGCGCCCGTCATGTTCGAAGCTTGTAATACGCACAGGTACAAATACTAATGAAATTTAAATTAATATTTTAACATAAAAAATTGGTGACGGAGGAACACAGTGTGAAGTTCCTCTATTTAAAAAGGAAGGTCACCTTTTCCTAAGGTTAACAGTTACCACAACATAAAAACATCACAACATTGAATATACACGGTTTCCGGTTACCATGAATTCAGCGCATGATTCTAGGACTGCTGCAAAAAATCTACTGTTTCATACAAAACCTACACCGTCAAAATGGATGGAACAACAGATTTTATTTAAAGCGGACTAAACATTTAAACTCTGGTGGAAACATTTAAACTCTGGTGGGTCTAAATTCATGTAGATGCTAATTTCCTGGTAGCAGTCTACGCGTCCATGCCCTCTCCCTTACGCTCCGGATAAATAACTGATTTTGAAATGCACCAATTATGTTAGAGTGACACTCAAAACATGACAATACAATGTTCTTTTTTATTCTTTTTATTTTTACAATGCTGACATTATACGTCAATTTTATTTAGGTTCATTTGATTTATGTACATTATTATATATATTGTGAATGAGAGAACGTTGTAGGCCTTACTGACTGTAGATTTGTAGACGATTTTCTATTCCGTATTCGTCTAAGTACCTGGTACTTATTGACAGGCCTGCGCTGTCCTCCCATACATTTTATCTCTGTAATTTGAAAATATTGTTAAAGCCAATTATTTTTAAAAGAGTAACCGTGGAGTTTCTTGCCGGCTCTTCTCCATAGGAAACAACAATTTGGAACCGTGCACCTAGCTTCCGACGTTTCATAAGTGCCCATGCAAGTTTATACGAAATAAAAATATTTTGATTTGATTTGATTTGTGTCGCGAAACGGCGCGATTATAGGCAGCTTTGGATAATATCAACGGCTTATTTATGGAGCATTGGGTTTATCCATCAAATATATCGTGATTATCGTGTCAACGAGCTATAATGTGTGAAGAAAACCGTTTTAGAGCATTTCTAATTGGTGCATAACATAAAATTATGTACAGTTCATGTTGTGTAAAGTTCATTAGCAAATACTACAAATTAGAATATAATTGCGTGCACGCTTCAAATAAAATAAACTAACGAACGTCTAAATCGTCGCGTTTTCGTATTGACTGAACAATAACACGAATGTGACGAGGCAGCTGATTAATATAATGCACCCGGCGCAGTGCAACACGCCACAACGTCATAAAGGCGTGCGGTGGCGGTATGAGTAATGTCCAGAGCCACGTGCCGCTCGTATCAAAAAATCAGTGAGATTCGTATTTCAGGCTGTATTAAATAGATAGGGTTAGAAGTTTCACAAGCACGCGAGCAGGTCCAAGAACAGTGATTGCCCAATGATGTCAGCCCCGACTTACAAGAGATTGCTGACAAGAGACGCTGGGGCAACATTGCTACTAAGCCAAAATCATTGAAAGGAAATATTTAGAGTCGGTACAAGAAAAAGAAACCAGTGCAAGAAAGCTTGAATCAGGAAGATTAATTGTAATAATCTACGTAATTTTCTCTTATTTATATTGCATAGACCTTCTGTGAACACGCCTGTCATACTTTTTAATACATATTGACATCGAAAACATCGATCCGTCCCAACTCAATGTTTAATTGTGGCTGTCGACCTGATCCTAAATTAATAACTCTCTGCAAATTTCCCAAAAAGGCCCTCTCGCTAAATATTCATAAATCACAAATCTATTTGCTCTTCTACAACTTTGTCATTATCTTCAATTTGTGATTTAAATCAGGTAGACGAGCGAGGAAACTCCTTTGTATTTTGCTGTTTTCCGAATTAATACTCACCCGTACAATTGTTTGAAAACGTTAACTAATTAAAATTATTTACAGCCAGTGTTTGGTATTATTATGCGCCGAACTTTTGTGTTTAAACTAGACTAGACTGACTATACATAAGTAACTTTTGTGTTTACAACCATAGTCTCATAAAGCCATATACAATACATTGTACGTAGGAATGTGGACATAGTTTCTACAAAAAAATGTATCCCAATAATTTGGAATGAAAACTGACAGTCAAAAATAATGATGAAATAAGAATATTAGGTTTTATAAGCAAAGCAAGTCAAAACTATTAATGAAATAAGGATTAATAAGGAAATAATGTCCAAAATTATCCCTACTATATAATATTATAAACGCGAAAGTAACTCTGTCTGTCTGTCACGGTTTCACCCCTAAACCACTGAACCGATCGTCATGAAATTTGGCAGAGATAAAGCATAGTATAAGGACAAGAACATAGCTATTTTTAACGTGATAACCGAAATTCACGCGGGCGGAGCCGAGTGCTAAAGCTAGTTAAGAAATATGGATAAAAGATTTTTATAGGAAGTGCAGTCAAAAATAATTATCAAGTCCAAAATATTACGTCATTTTAGAATAACAGAGCCTTCACATCTTGACCTCACCAACGAGATCAAAAAAAAAAGTTAATACTTCTTGTTTTTTCACACAGTTGTGAGTTCACGTGGGCAAGCGGTGAATGGGAGGAGTGCAGCGCCACGTGCGGAGAGGATGGCGCGCAGGAGAGGCAGCTGTTCTGTGTGCCGCTCAATGTCAGGTCTGTCATGCATTAGTCTTCTACGTCCAGTGATACCGGGCATTATATCTACAAAAGACAGGCCAACTCGTACCATAAAGTTCCGTTACGTTAACTATTTATTTCCATATTTTTTTTTCTTGGTTTCGCGTCTGGGAAAGCACGTCAAGCGGTTGGTCCTACGCCTGATCTCTCCGGTCGTGTTGGATTGCCGTCCCATCGGATTATAAGAGTGACGGAAGAATGAGTACACCTGTGTCTGCGCACACACTTGTGCATTATAATATTTCCCGTGCCGAAGGCTAGTGTCCGTTGAAATTGGCTGCCATAGCCGCAATACGGTCTGGAGGTCTATAAACGTTTGACCAAGAGGCGAAAAGCACAAGAGGATTAAGTCCAGCAGTAGACAGCTTTTGGCTAAATGGCAAAAATGAACGTGTGGTTACGCGAAAAATACTTGAAAGTGGTGTTGGAAGGTGCCGCCGTATTTCCATAAAATAATAGCAATCAATCATATTTCCCTCAATGGTCTGAACGTGCATTTTGGTCTGGCCATGCAACAACTTTTACGTCATTATAAAATATTTTGAGCTCAATGATTATTATTTCCGCAGTACATCATCGAGACGAGACCTCATAAAGAACAGCGTGTCCCCAGCGCTGTGCACGTCACCAAAGCCGGAAGCACGGCAGCCTTGCAACCGCATCCCTTGTCCAGTGTATTGGAGAGAGTTGCCGTGGACGCAGGTAATACTACACTTAGACATCGTAGCTTGTATCGATATATTATGTCGAACAAAAATAGATATCGGTAGTTACTCCATATAATATAACATTAGCTATCTACCAGCGAAAGTCGAGGCAAAATCAGTCAGACAGACAGACGACTCAGACATTCGTCTGTCTGTCTTTGTTCCGGCTAATCTCCGAAGCAGCCGGACAGGCACAAAAAATTAAAATAGTTTTTTTTTTGGTATTAGTATCGTAGGATACCTTCATACTATGAGTAAAAAGTAGTTATTTAGACATTACAACTTATCACTAGAATTTTACTTATTTGTATGGATGTACATAAATATGTATAAGTTTAAGTAGAAACCAAAAAAATACTAATTAGAACCTCCATCAAGCAACTCTGTTATGAGAAACTAAACTCGTATTCAGTAGGCTCTACATAATTTGTACGCCATCCGACAACAAGGCAACTCCAAACACGTGCCCATCAAATATTCTCTGTGTTGTTGCGGTAAAAGCTTCCAAAGATTAACAATACCAATATAGATCTTCTAAAATTGAGAAGAGAAGAACAAATTCCGGTTTTTTCGCAACGTAAATATGTATGTTGTTACCTATCTACATAAGGCCCGAGCGTAACCAACCGTAAACATATAGAGGTGCCCGTATATAAATGTAAATGGAACCTTCATGAAAAAGTCATGAAGCCATGAGTGCCCTAGTTTGTATAGCCTGGGTGTATTTTACACAAAGAGTCTTTCAAGCTAAAAATGTCGTGAAAAGGATAAAGTTCACAACATCTATCGAACATATAATATCGGAGCTTGCAAAAGGCACGACTGTGCTCAGTGGTGCGACCCAGTTAGCTGGAAACCTTGCAATGCATTTCGTGCAAATAGAGTCGAGATGTAACTGTTCTGCAAATTAGTTTGATTTACTAGTTCGTGGAACTGTTACAGCCGCAGCTAATTGGAGGTTTGCGAGTTGATTAGAGAATGTTATTATGAGTATGGCAAAGGTCGCGTGTTTATTACGATTTACTTTCGGAAAATAATGGTAATTTCAGTTTAATGCCACAACGCTTTGTCAATGACGACATAGTTCTATAGGTATATTAGAGTACACTGGAGTCTGAAATGGAACGTAAAGGGATAGTCTATTATTCAGCTTACTGGTAGCAGGCAAGTTGACATAGTTCTGATAACTGAAGGCTCCTGAAGCCTTTGAAAGGTTAGAGCAAGGAAGAGCACTGCACTGAAGTGAGATTTTTAGTTGTTCCTTACTCCGATCACAGTAAATCGCTAGTAACGCCAGTGACTTGCCTACTCAGGTACTCCTTTACTGACGAAAAATAGTTCCCTGTCCCCTGTTTCTGCTTAGGAGAGGCTTACGACTTGGGATGTGTAGTGATTATTAGCGCGATATTAGATTTCAACTTAGGCACTAAGCCGACCGTTGACTGACCGTTGGTGCGATAGGTTTTTTACTAATTATTTGGTTAGCCACTTTCAGCTAATTAGATGCATATATTGTATCAAAAAGCTTGGAGATAATAAATCTGTCCAGTCGATTCTTGAAGCAGTTCAGTGTGGAATTTGTCGCAACATTTTCCGAGATCCTATTTCACGCTGATACAACCTACAACTCAGTTAGGCAAGAATTGCTTCAAAGCCTTTTTCTTTGAAGGTATTTTTCATAACTTTAGGAAATGGAATTTATACTTCGCCTAGTGTTCCGCATTACATCCTTTATCTTTTTTGGGTGGGAAATTATCAAATGACTTCTCCTGTTCTGGGCGGAGTGGGAGGGCGTGTCAGACTTTAACTAACTAAGACCCGACCGTGTTCCTTCAGTTGCTGTGCTAGGGGCCACGGTAATGCTTTCGAACAAATCCGTGACCCTGCCAGGCATAGGTCCTCGTGGACCCCTTCAGTTACAGCTGATATTTTTGGAACACAGGCGCCATCGACTCTGGCCTGGTCCTTACCGGATGGCGAGCTACCCATTGCTCGCCGTCCGCAAGCTCGAGCCTACGGGGTGGACGGGAGTCCGCTATGGACTCCCAACGCCCGCATTACACTCTTAGGGACTATTCGCACTTATTCAGCTCAGTTCAGCTTTTGTCCATAGAAAACAAGCTAGAGCTGATCAAATGTGAGTATCCCTGAAAATGCTATAATATGTTTGCAGTGTTCTGCCACATGCGGGCGCGGCGTGTCCCGCCGGCCGCTGGCGTGCGCCGCCGCCGACGAGCAGCAGTGCGGCGCGCGCCCGCGCGAGCGCCACCGCCGCTGCCGCCTGCGGCCCTGCGGCGCGCGCGCCCGCGCCGCCTGCCCCGCCGCCGACACCGCGCAGTACTGCGAGCTGTTCGGCGCCGACCAGCTCGCCCGCCACTGCCTCGTGCCCCCCTTCAGGAAGTACTGCTGTAACGCCTGCCGACTGCTCGAACGGAACCACTTCAGAGGCTACGGCTAGCAGATCGACACCTCACCTCAACCGCCACATACATTGATGTGAAGTCCCGGGTATTTGGACAGTTTTCTCTAGGGAAATCTCATTCCGGGATCGAAATAGCTTGACGAGCGGTTTGCCCTATTATATGGGAGTTGGGACTCAGTACCGTTTGGGGGTAAGACGCGACGCCCCCTCGGAGGATCAAAGGCGTATACATATTGTTCGTTCGAATGGAGATTCCGTGTCAGTGTAACCAGTATTTTCTACGTTGTTTTTCATATTTATAAGCATTTAGTGTTAAGGAATATAATATCTAATAATAATGCGCAACGAAGTGCCATAATGTATTGTACACTACTTCACGTAATAAATGTGCTATTCTTATAAATAAGAGTTTTGTTGAATTATTTTCTTAAACTGCAAAGAGTACCTGAAGGCTTACATAACTATAAAACTCTGAAAGGTGTTTAATCCTCAGATCATATGTACCTTCTTTTTTCTGTGGTATAATCTTTCAAGAGTATGTTCATAATTAACTTCAAAGGCTACAAGCAACGTTGGCTTCGCTTCATATACTCGTATATACCTTACATTACATAACACACATCCTTCCCCACATCGAACTCAGAGAAAAACATCATTAACTACGACTTACTTAATTAAAAAATTCAGGTTAAAACTAGGTCAGGAGCTAGTCATACAAACAGATGGCTGATGAAACAAATACATCACGTTAGTGCTATCTTTGATTGTTGTTATTTGCTTCGATCGTTCGTCCTCGAGCATTCCATTTAATTAATAACGCTGTATTTTGATATTTTTTATTGATACGCTGACTGGAAATATTTCAATAGTGACAGCAGAAAAGTTCCATTTGCTATCCAAGCTGCAGTGAGGATGCTTTTAGGCTTTGCCTCTGAATACGCTTTTAGGAGGCATTTTTTCCCCTTTTTAGTGCCTTGCTATTTTTCAACATGGTTTGCAAAAAATCTAGTGACCCTACTTCGCAAGGTTTCTATGACTTGACAAAACAAGGAGATTTCTTTATTCTACGTAAGTTAAATATGATTGCATTATACGCATAAATCTTCCGGAATTAATTCTTATCATTCCATTAAAACACGCCAAACCGTGGGTCTCATCATTTTTCAGCCGAAAGACGTCGACTACTGGACATAGGCCTCCCCCAAGCTCCGCCACTTCGACTGGTTCTGTGCTTCCCGCATCCAGCGGATGGTGGCTCTCAATTGTCATCTTTTCGACAATCCTGGTTACACTGAAACCCAAAACACCCGATCATCAATTTTATCTGCGCATATCCTGATTCCTCAGTAAGTGGGTTACGAAGAACATTAGCGTCAGACTTGATACTTAGTCACTTCGGTAAGCACTAGTACTAGAGGCAAGACCTATATTAAGTAGGCAAGAGCCAGGCAGAGAGAAAATAATTGCTTACTCGTGCAATCTGAGAAGTTAAAGGACTAAATAAAACGCCAGCTAAAAAAGAGCCACGTCTTCCAATTACGTTAGCCGTAAGCTCTCGCAACGATACCTAAGCTAAGATTTGTTTTGTTTTGTGGATCGCGGTTTGTATTGATTTAATAAATTGGTCACCTTTTAAGATATCCATCCTATACTTCCCCATTTCCCATACTTAATCAACCCCGCCAATCATACGCAGGAGATGCCCTGGGCGTCGGGAATCCCAGGCCGATTTCCGGCCACTGTAGGCATGAGCTTGCGGACGGCGAGTAATGGGTAGCTCGCTGTCCGGTAAGGACCAAGCCCAAGTCGACGGCGCGTTGTGTTCCACGCGCGCCTCAAAGAGATGTCAGCAAAAACCAATGGGGCCCGCAAGGGCCGATGCCTGCCAGTGGTGCGGGTTTGTTCGAAAGAGATACCACAGCCCCTGGCATCGGGCTACTAAGGGAACACGGGTGGGTTTTAGTCAGTAAAAGTCTGACACGCCCTCCTGCTCCACCCAGAGCGGGAGAAGTTATTTGATGATATCCCACCCAAAAAAAAAACGAAAAACCCCGCCAATCACGCCTAAACCGCTCAACGGATCACGAATATGGTAAGTAGATCGTTTAAAGACTCCTGGGAAAGGACATAAGCTACTTTTAATCCCGGTAGCAAGAGCATGCCAAAAATCATAACATTTAATTCTAGGCATTTTTGAACGTCAACATTTACATTCAATAAAATAGAATTGATTCTAGTCGCCCCTTCCAAAAGGTAGTAGGATCATTGCCAACATTCCTACATGCGGGCGAAGCTGCGGGCAGAAGTAATTATGCAAATAATTTTAAACATTAGGTACGTAAGAAAGAGACGGTCACAAAGCAATAAAACTGACAGACACGACGAGAAATCCGACCTTTTCTGAAAACTAGATGTGCCTTATCATTAGCTATCATGTAGTTTTTAATAAAATAAAAAACTTTAATACAAAAAAAGCGTTATAAAAATACCGAATAAAGTCCCTACAATAATAATTACAAACTAATAAAATATAATAGGTACTTATTTTATTATAACATAATCACGAAAATGGTGTTAATTTTCACTAGCGTACATTAGGGGATGAAAATACCTTGGTTATTCTAAGCTCTGCATATTTTTCATTTAAAATTTTCACGCGTCTTGAACGAGATACGAAATATTTACGGGAAAAATATTCTCAGCTCCATTTTTCCAATATGGCCAAACATTTTACTCCTTCATAGTTTTTATTACATAGCTTTAGTGGTTATTATATTAAAAGTGGGTAGATAAGGAAACGGCACGGTTGCTCTATTTAATACTTAGACCGAACGTGACAAAAGAACTAAGTGCCTATTCAGAGCTTCATTATCATGGACCACGAGATCGTTATCGGAAAATGTTGTAGATATCTTGCTTCGTTAGACTTACAAATAACTATTTCAGCTTATTGAATTCAATTCCACGTTTGTATTAGCAAGAAAAGGAAAACAAGGGTCGAGTAGTGTCGCAAACTTCCCGAAGTGCTGTCCCATAAAGTGGACGGCGTATTCGCTCAGTTTACGAAACTCGCTTTGTCCAAATATCCAAAGTTAGAAGGATTCTAAGTGCGTACGAGAACTCGAGCCCGACGGTTGGCAGCCCGGACGTAGGTATCCTCAAATTTTACGTCCGTCAACCAGTTAAAACTTGAAATGGAAATTGGTCGTAAATCTACATTTCACGCCCGAACACGTTAAACCCTTGATTCGATTAGCAGACAAAGCTAAAGCTGTTAATGTTTTAAACAAACAACGGTCCGTTATTTGATTAGGTGCTGTGATTAGAAATCCAATATATCTTGTATTGCCGACGTGTGGGAGCTAACGTTGTGTGCCAATAACGTTTGTCTAGTGATTTGTATTGTTGTTAACACGTTATATTATTATTGTTTCCTGTCGCCCGCTTCGATCACATTACCTTGTAATGTTCTTGTTATATTGATATTTAACTCTCCAGGTACTTCCTAAAAAAATATTTTTCCTTAGTTGACCAAGGTTGAATTAACAACAATCTTAACTCTTCATGCATTATAAATCAAGGCTTCGTATACAAAGTCCCAGAAACTTGTAAGTGAATCAGTGTAGGTACTACCTACCGTCAAGTTCGGAAGTGATTAAATTTTCACCACGGCAAGCCGCGGCAGACAGTCTGAGTTGAATACTAATCAGTTAATCACTCATTTACTTGAGTTCTACTGAACTAAACTCCTCACATACGGCGTATTATGTTATCGACAGAAAGGCCTTAATTCTCTGAATCGAATTAATAAGTTTCGACGTCGGAGGTCCTCACACGAACGTATACGACCTAAACGTAAATTTGTACGATTTTTGTGGATGAACATGTTATGGTAGTGGATACAACTTGTATCTACAGGATAGCGAAATTTTTCGTCGGTCGGTTATCATTGCACTTTTCTATGAAACAGCTGATATATTTTTTGACATAATCGGCGAAAAATTTCTGCGCTAGGGAGTATGATATGCTGAATTCATGGTTACAGTTTGCGCACTAGTAAAAAACTTATTCTGTATTATTTGTGTTTGTTGCAACAATTAAACCAAAGTGTTATAGAAATAGCACTTTGATTTAATTATATGCAACAAGCAAAAATTGTATCACCCGTAACATGATTAAAGTCTTGATCTGCCTAGCCATTTCCCAACTTATGTTGGTAGCCAGGCAAGTACCATTATTTTACATGGAATTAATTGGAGTGACTACCTATCTGACCTCCAAAACCCAGATATTGGGTGATACGAAACCCCTTGGTATGGTAGTCAGACTTTCAAGGTTCTCACGTCCGGTAACGACTGTCAAAGATTGACGAATGACAGCCTTGACATAACGAGCTTTCCGTGGCATTGAGGGTTCGTAGTATTTAAAGATGGACAAGGACACAGTCTTAAAATGTTGTCAAAATAAATGTAGGTACATGAATGTACAGACGCCAGCACATTACCCCAACCTGTCAATTTTTTTTTGATAGATTTTCAACTTTACAACGTAAGGTTCATATTCAATTGGGAAAATTTAACTGTTTGGGGTAGCTTGATGAGCTGGCGTCTGTACATACGAGTTACGACTTTCAATTTTAAAATAATTGGCTTAAAATGTTACATTTATTCCACGCGTGCATGCTAGGCTCACTGTCCTGGTCAAATACCAAGAACGCATTTACTGTCAGGTCATGTTGTGTTGAAATATTCACACGACACTTCTAACTGTTGACTTATACCAACTAATAATGGTCTGTTCGAGGAAAAATCGGACTAAAAGCTTAAACGTTCCTGAAGTTCTCGGAAAGCTTTTCCGCTACGAAGGCAATGCCAATAATTGAGGAAAGAAAAACAAAAGAATACTTACCTCTGAGATTTAGTTTGTCTAAGTAAACAGATTATGAAAGGCACCAAAGATGTGTTTGAGATAGGGTGTCGGTAAGATGACTTTTATCATTTAAAAAAAAAAAAAATCATCATCCGACTTTCCTATGGATTTTCAAAAAAAGAAAACCTGCCATAACAATTTTATTATGAACAGAAAAAATCAGTGAAATCGATTGAGCCGTTCTCAAGCGATTTTCTTTCATACATTCGGCAAATGATTTTTATTTATACTGATTACTGGGTGTATTTTTAAGACGGGGCAGTAAGGGTAGGATAGGCCAATCTAACCATCATAAAAAGTAACTCGGCTTTATTTCCTACGAATTGTATGAGAATCGGTTTTAACGACTTCTAACTTTTCGAGTAGTCAAACCTCAGTTGGTCCAAAAGATCATATTAGAAACAGGATCGAATGACATCAACAAAAAGTTTTTGTGATAATTACCCATTTGTGAAGGCCGCGGGAATCCGCTGGATGTGGGAAGCACAAGACCGGTCGGAGAGGAGGAGCCTGGGGGAGGCCTATTTCCAGCAGTGGACGTCTTTTGACTGAAATTATGATGATGATGACCAATTTTCTTGCTACCTGTTTTTTTTTTTTTTTTGTCAAATCTGTGTATTGGGATCAAATTCTCAAACAAATAAGGACAGTCTCCTAAGACCGTTTTTCTGTAGCTACATCTTTTAAGGTGCCTGCCCTTACTGCGCCATCTCAAATAATTACCCTGAATAGATCCTATTTAATCCCTACTAATATTTTAAATGCGAAAGTAACTCTGTCTGTCTGTCTGTCTCGCTTTCACGCCTAAACCGCTGAACCGATCGTCATGAAATTTGGCAGAGATGTAGCCCGGGATATGGAGAAGGACATAGGATACTTTTTTACGCGATAGCCGACATCCACATGGGCGGAGGCGCTGGCAAAAGCTAGTATTATATAGGTATAAATGTGAAAGTTTGGATATTTAGATATCTGGATGTTTCTTACTCAATCAGACAGATAGATTATAGCCTGGATTAACATGTAGGATATTTTTTATCTCGGTTTTCGTTCGTTCTCGTGGGATAATTTTCGACATCCACGCGGGCGCAGCCGCTTGCAAAACCTAGTAGACAATAAATATACTGTAATAGATACTTGTATTTACAAACGTAACGTAAATTCAGCGAGGACAAATAGTGTGTCAAACTTGTCAAAGGATTTCTGAGTAAAATCGGCTTTGATGGAGTTCTTGTTCAATTAAACGTAAACACAATTTCGTATTTGTTGAGGGAAAAGTTGTGATCAATCATGAGATTCAATTCATATTTCAGTGATTCGATGAAGAATCGACTAGTCACCTAGATATAATTCCATGTTTTCATGAATTAGGTCCGTGTGGTGCCGGACGTAAAAGAATACCACCATCCCATTTCTTCCCATGGGTGTCGTAGAAGGCGACTAAGGGACTTACTAGAGAATGGGCAGCAGCGTTCTCTATGCATTTTACCACCATACTGCGATCGCCAACCCGCCTGCCAAGCGTGGCGATTATGGCAAAACCCCCCTTTTGGGGGAGGGTTATGTCCAGCAGTGGACGTCTTTTGGCTGAAATGATGATGATGATGAATTAGGTCAAGAAGATAGAACCGGTCATAGTCAGGTTTATAAAACAATCAAGTCATTTATTTATTTACTGAGAACCTATGGGTAGAACCATATTGATGGTATTAGACTTTCAGAAACATTTATCATCTAAGCTCCGCCGTAGACATAAGAATGGGGTCAATTAGGAAATAAAAGTTATAATACTATAGTGATACAAGTTCTTACAATATGTTTAGTATCAAGCTAAAGTTCACTACAGTTAAAATAACACAAAAGTTGAAACCCTGACTCCTAAACTAGGAATACCTGTGACTTAAGAATCATTGTTCTGCTGCCACTTGGACAATTTAAACCCTTAAGGAAATTAAGAGCTGGTAAGGTGATATTATACAAAAAGAATATATTATTTTTAATGTAGTGATTTAATTAAAGAAAAAATAAATAAACACAAAATAAAAGATCTAAATACCAACATAAAATAATAATATATGTCGTATTGCCTATGGGTACATAGATACCCAATTTATTGTCAGTGTCGTTCACTAGCAATCAAATAGAAATAATATAGAACGGGTCGACATTCATCGGAATCGATCCCGGGTAACCTTTTGTACTCGATTCACCATTTTGAGGGGTCACCAAACGAACTGTAGGTTTACACTACGTAACGATATTTCAGAATTTAATCAGTGAAAAGTGCTGTCTACAGATTTTACTGGCAGTGAGATTAACGACGGATTATGACAGCTATCACAGTTATGAAAGCCGGTCTTTGAAAGCTATGAAAGCTTTATTAATTCTTCTGTTGGCGACTCAAAATACTTTATTTGGAAAAATGAATTTGTTTCAACTCTTTTCCTGAAAAATAGAGAGTTATTTTGGGTTTCTAAACTATACCTACGATGGGCACGCCACGATTGCGGCGGTAAGTCCCCTCTTTGAGGAGTGGCTTGAGAGGCGGCATGGCGTCCTCACCTTCCGCCTGACGCAGGTCCTCACCGGACACGGTTGTTTCGGGAGGTTCCTGTTTCGGATAGGGCGGGAGGAAACGCCCGGGTGTTTCCACTGCGAAGATCGCCCTGAGGACACGGTGGAGCACACGGTGGCGGTCTGCCCGGCTTGGGCGGAGCACCGCCGTGTCCTCGTGGAGGCGATCGGCGGCGGCGATCTCTCGCGTCCGGCCCTGGTCCAGGCCATGGTACGGAGCGAGAGGGCATGGGGAGCCGTCACCTCCTTCAGCGAAGCAGTAATGCTCGCGAAGAGGGAGGCGGCGCACGTGAGGGAGAGGCAGCATATGCGCCCTCGCGACCCCAGCCGCCGCAGGATACGGAGACGCCCTGGGCGTCGGGAATCCCAGGCCGATTTCCGGCCACCGTAGGCATGGGCTTGCGGACGGCGAGTAATGGGTAGCTCGCTGTCCGGTAAGGACCAAGCCCAAGTCGACGGCGCGTTGTGTTCCACGCGCGCCTCAAAGAGATGTCAGCACAAAAAAATGATGGGACCCGCAAGGGTCGATGCCTGCCAGGGGTGCGGGTTTGTTCGAAAGAGACACCACAGCCCCTGGCTTAAGGGCTACTGAAGGAACACGGGTGGGTTTTAGTCAGTAAAAGTCTGACACGCCCTCCTGCTCCACCCAGAGCGGGAGAAGTTATTTGATGATTTCCCACCCAAAAAAAAAAAAAAAAAAAAAAAAAAAACTATACCTACGAGTATGTATACGTTTTATAGTTCTGACTGAACAAAATTCACATCCAAATGAGAGCGCGATACAAACTTTTGAAAAAAGAATCTTGTTGTAAAACTCTGAAACGAATATTATTTTGCAGATTTATGAAACGAAATGTCCTCTTCATATTGCGACGACGGCTATGATTTAACAGATTGAACAATATAATTTTCCCTTTGACAAACTTTTGACCGTTTCTGTTTTTTTTTTATTTTACAATCTACAGATTTGAACATTTCAAGCAGTGTTTTAGACTTTACAAACCGTTTTTGGAGACTGACAGAATACTTCACGTGTAGGTTATTCTGTCGGTTCTGTTTACCCGACTAGGGCGGAGCAAAAAGGAGGGTTATTATTTTGACCGGTATTTATATTTTTGGATAAGTAGTTCCCTCATTACTGCTTAGCTACTTATCATAAATTGACAAATAAGATAAAATTGGAAACGTCTCGAACGTCGGCTGGTTATAGACGGTATATTTTTTAAATAAATTGAAAATGGTCCCCTCTAGATCTCATCAAGTCATGGACTAAAATAAAGCGACCATATAACTCCACGACCACAGATTATCTTGTTTCATACCTTTTATATCGAGATTTTTCAATGGTCAGGTTTTCGTTTTTTGAACTTACTTCTATCACTTAACAGCGTTTATTCTGAAAGTTGGCAACGTCGCAAATGGCTGTCAAATATTTACCTGATTTTATTAATTTGTTAATAACTGTATGGAAATATGAAATATCGCTAACTAGTGACCTAAAATATGAATAACGATTTGCAATGATATAACTGAATTTGATGTTGTAACGCTTTTGGTGTAAAAAGGGCATTTGGAAAGTTTCCAAGTTTTTTTTAACATCTAGAACTAAAAATTCTATGTTAAGATTTTAATTATTGCATTTCATAATCAATATTTTAGGTCACTAGTTAGCGATATTTCATATTTCCATACAGTAATACTGCCAAATTAATCAAAACAGTGAAATATTTGACAGCTATTTGCGACGTTTCCCATTTTCAGAAAAAACACTCTTTAATAAGTTATAGGTATAGGTACCTTCTATTTGTAGCATAAAAGAAGCGAATGAATTGCAGTTGCTATTTGAAAAGCTTTTACTGCATAATGGTTATAAAATCTTCCGCGACACCTTTCTGTTTGTTTCTACTTTAATGCTGATGTTGCTTTTCCTGTCAGTTCAAAGCTTATAAAATGACATCACGCCTACATTTTCCGAAAAGATAGACAGAGGTACATAGAACGTCCACATTTATGAAATTTTACCACATTTATCCAAATTCCGGAATACAAGACCCTGAAAAAATCAAGAACACCTGTCCCGATCCGGGAACCAAACCCAGGACCTGAAACAAAGTATATTTAATACCAAATAACTACCTACTAATGGACACAGCACATTATTTAGTTGTCTATCCCCGCCGGAAATCGTTGTTAGGTACACAAATCCAATGAAAGGTCCATCGAGACATCACATCCTGAATTTGAGATTTATTACGGCCACATTCACGCCGGTAACTGTGTTATTAAGATGCCTCGTTTCTCCCGTCTTTATATAACCATAATAACTGGGACGCAATAATATCGGAGCTATTCACTGCTATAATTTATACGACGAACACATTATGATAATGTCTGTGTGACTACATTATGTGCCGACATTTTTTGAGAAAGTCTTCGTCAAATCAGCATATAATGTTCCCACTGCTGAGAAAGGAAGCCTGTGTCTTCCTCTCTGTGAGAGGAGTGGGCCATAATCCATCACGCGGGCCCAGTTCGGATTGGTGGATGTCACATGTCTTTGAAGTTTTTGGGTCTAGGACATACCGATTTTCTCACGATGTTTTCCTTCAGTCTTAACTCAGAGGAGGAATTCCCGTATTTCTTAATCTCAATATGTCCTAAATACCTCCTACTTTCAATTTTCCAGACATTGTGTACAACTACATTTTGAACGTTTATAATTACGGGAAACGTACATGCCTTTTTAAAGTCATCATTCACATGCCTACAAACAAAAAAACACTAACAGAAAGCGGTGTTTAATCTGTACCTTTCCCTGGTGTCTCAAGCTCGGGAAAACAGGGTCAAGAGTCCTCCAGAACAAATACAAAAGGATTAAAATCTAAAATCTACCTTTATTCTTTGAATACTCAACAATAATTGCCAGCCCCATCTTCTACTGAGACGAGGGTCTAATTAAGCTGATTTCCAACCAGTTTGCAATTCATTAAATCAGGGATAACGACGTTTGAATTGGAATTCTAAAATGCAAATCCTGGACTCAACTTTTTGTAGGTCAGCCATTAAAACTGGCAGTTCTAGGAACATCACAGGAAGACTTCAAGTCGCGTCGTTTAAAATAAGAGTGCTTAGCGAGGGCGAGAAAATGGCGCTTTAAAAAGAAATTGTAGTACCTAAGTACTTTTCTCTATTATAAGTAGGGAAATATCATCTGCAGCCTCTGCAAGTATCACGTAAATATTATTAATACGCAATAATGTGAAACGGGATTTTATGGCGGACTGTTTAGGTATTAGTTTAGAATCACGTCTGGAAAACTAAAATTTTACTGGGTGATGTTACTACACAGGTATTTTTATTTACATCTTTATAATATGGAAATTAGAACGATAATTTATCATCAGAGTCTGGTATTTATACTCCGATCGCCCATATGGGCGATCGGAGTATTTAAAAGCATCGGATCGGAGCAAAATTAGTTTCAAATACCTGCTTATATCTAAGTATGTCCGTCTTAAAATACCAAGACCCTTCGGAAAGCATGTTAAGCCATTGGTCCCGGCTGTCATTGGTAGATCTTTGACAGTTGTTACGGTTCTTAAGATAACCAATCTTACCAAGAGGTATCGTACTATCAAGCAACTGGATTGTGGATGTCAGATAGGCAATCGCTCCATGTAAAATACTGCATCCGGTTAGACTGGAAACTGACCCTAACATAATTGGGAAAAGGCTGGACAAATAATGATAAAGATCTAAGTATGTCCATGTCCAGTGATGCTAGGGCACAGCTATTGCTATTCTGAAGACTGTGGCTAATGGGATCTCATCCCCGCTTTGGAGGTCAAATCAGGGTTAAATCAGTCATATAAGTAATCATAACTTTATTTAAATTTTTCGATTTAGTTTTATTTTATTCAAATTTGCTCACTTTGACTTTTTTTTTTTTTTTTTTAAATTACTTCGAATTGTTTGTTTTAATTTTATTTATTCAAATTTATAATTTTTTAACTTTCATTTTATACTATTTAAATTTGTTTGTACATTTTAATTTTAATTTCTGAGTATCAAATTCATTATGTCTGTAATTTCAAAATAATTAATGTATGTGTATTACCTATGGATCGTGATATCCCAAATAAAAGGTTTTTTTTATTATTATTTTTATTGCGGTCTTTTATAATTTCTAACGCGGCGATATTACCGTGATTGGAGGAGGTCTATGTACTGCAGTGGACGTCTTTCGGCTGAAATAATGATGATGATGATGATATTACCGTGGATATCCACGTCCACGTTCATTAAATTTATGGAAAAACATGCATGTTATAAAGTTACCGTGGGCAGAAATTAAAAAGAGAGAAAAGAGTATTCATATTTTTGCATACATTTCATTTCCCTGTGTTATCGTGATGCTGTGTCCACGCTAACATTTTGTCGTCAGAAATGACGTCACTTTCTATACAAGGGAAGAACAATAACTATAAGACGGGTCTCAGCAATAGAACGACATTCTAATGGTAATTTTTTAATTTCTGCAAATAACGCTACTCTGCATATGCATTTGCAGAACAATATCGCTTAATTTATTCATGTTTGTTCCGGACTATCAATTTGTGGCTTTGTTCAGCAATGACGTCACCGCATGCATTGTTTGTACATTTGATTTATGGCCAGGTGACCTCCCAGCTTCGGCACTGCGAGCTAAACTGCAACTAATATTCAAATTAAATTTGAATATTATTCCGTGTGGTGCCGGACGTAAAAAAATAGCACCATTCCATTTCTTCCAGTGGGTGTCGTAGAAGGCGACTAAGGGACTAACTAGAGAATGGGCAGCAGCGTTCTCTATGCATTTCACCACCATACTGCGATCGCCAACCCGCCTGCCAAGCGTGGAGATTATGACAAAACCCCCTTTTGGGGCAGGCCTATGTCCAGCAGTAGACGTCTTCCAGCTGAAATGATGATCTAATAGATAGATGTACTTACAAATGAAGAGTGCAGTGGTGGGCCAGTGGTATCGGCTGCGACTTACGTGTTGTAGGTCGTGGTTATGAACCCAGGCAGGTACTTTACTGATATATGCTGATTATTATTATAAATAATAAGAATAAAAAAGCTTTTTATTTCATGCAATAACAAAGTGAACGAATCTTAATCTAAAACAATTAAAGTTATTAATTTGCAAGAACCCCTCCGCAGGTGAAGGCCTCCTCCAAACAATTTCAGCCCTCTCTATCTTGAGCTATTTGCATCCAGCTTGGGCCAGCCGTTTTACAGATGTCGTCCGCCCATCTCGTGAGCGGTCTTCCTCTGTGGCGTTTCCCACTTGGGCCTCTCCACCGTGTCGCCCTTATTGTCCACCTTTCGTCTGACATTCTTGCCACATGCCCCGCCCATTTCCATTTCAGTTTTTGAGCATTGTTTAGGGCATCGGTAGCTTTTGATATGCTTCTTATTTATGAACGTCTTATTTTTTGGATTTCTCTAATTGTTAATTTAGATAAGGATTTATTTCTCTTGAACTTATACAGTGTATATCAGAAAGATCATACATTCATACATCTGGGTTGAGCAGGTATCGAAGTTCTGTATGAGACCGTTGATACATTTTTCGCGATTACAATGTCCTGATCCTATGGAGAACGTTGTTCAGTTTGATGGATAACCACACCTTTCTGATACATGCTGTACTCTCCACAACCCGCTAATTTATACTTGAGATATTTAAAAATAACTTATTTATTTAAAAAAAAACTGATTTCCAAAAAAAGACTATAAGGTGAAAAATAACTTTGATTTCGGAAGTCAGTGAAAACAAAAAAAAAATACAGAACCGAAGACACGGACTTTAATTTCGGACGTCTTAAATAAAATACAACCGAAATGAGAACCTCCTCTTGTTTTTATCGGTTAAAAATATAAAGTATCTAATCAATAATTATGCTCTCATATAACGTTTCACCAACGCTACAATATGCTAATTATTTATAACCATGATACCAGAAAAAAACAAAGTTAAAAAAACATGATGTCGCTACAAAATCTGTCACAAACAGGCACCAGAACAAAGTTGTAATGGGTACCTGAAAAAAAAATGGCTGCTTCATTTTGGCGCGAATACCGCTGACGGCGCTGTCAGAGTGAACGGAGTCATACTCGACGAGATAGATCGATACCGCCGGCTGCCGGCTACACCATCGAGTTTCTATGACTGCTGCGATATTGAAACAGAAATTATTTTGCAGGTATAGCACTTTATTGGACGGTGCGATAATGAGAAATGATTTAAATTGTGTATGAGTAAGTTTGTACATACACTTTCACAAGTCAATCATACTGAAAAACTAGATGAGTTTGACGTGTCGATCCGACTCACGGAGTTTAACTCCGTGATCCGACTACTCGGAGAACAAACACTGAAACCAGACTATTGCTCAGATAGAACCACAACAATCGTGATATGTAACCATATACTTACTGGTTTTAAAAATATTACTTTAGGTTTAAAGATATTTACTCTCAAAAAAAAAAAACACAAAGTCTTACATGAGAACAAGGCTGAAAGTAAATTATTTATATATTACAGTAATTATGATAGACACGTTCAATGCAGCTTTTAGGAAAGGTGTAATTTGTCATTACATAAATATGCAGCTAATTGAGCTTTGAATGCATTGAATGAATGCAGTTTTTTATACATGAGGATATTTTATTGTATAATTATTGTGCTCCTTCAAAAGTTATCATTTTTTGCCAAACTTGGTTCTCATCTTCGGTAAAATTAGAAAACTAGCTCGGCGACTGCTACGTTGGGTTACTTGTTTTACTTTAGTAAACGTTAAGTTAGTCTGTAAACTTTGGTTGAGCCTTCCGAATGAAAATACATGTAATGTAAATATATAACTGTCTAATGTTCATTATTTTCGTTTGCATGTTGATGTTAAATTTGGAACCACGCACCTAGCTTCTGACGTTTCATAAGTGCCCATGCAGGTTTATATGAAACAGTAATACATATTATTATTTTTTGATTTGATTTGATAGTTAAAAATATTTTTTTATTATTTTGTTGTATTAAGTATTTCAATTATATTTATATTCAAAGTGCTTAATGTGGAACACTGCTACAGTCTTTTCATAGTTATTTTAGATTTTTTTGCTACATATTCTGCCTAGCTTTTTCCCAACTAAGTATGTTGCGGCCGGTTTCCAGTCTAACCGGATGCAGCAGTATTTTACATGGAGCAATTGCCTACCTGACCTCCACAACCCAGTTAATGGGTAACACGATAACCCTTGGTAAGACTGGCTGACAGACTTTCGGGCTTCTGACGAACCGCAACTACTATCAAAGATCCACGAAGAGTCGTGGTATGTAAAAATGGTCACCCATCTACGGACCAACTGCGGCAAGTTTAGCTTAACCTGATCGATCGATTCATGTGTTCATGTGTATATTACATTTATTAAACTTAACAAAATATAGAAAAGAAATTTCGACTTTTTTCAAGTTGTTCAGACCGGGTGAGGCAGGGGCGGGTCGCTAGTACATAATAATAAGTATAATCCCATATCGTAGCTACGTTATGAAAGCTCATGGAAGTTATGGCGGAACACGGTTTTCCAATATTAGCTGTGAGCGGAAGGTTTCTGTATGAATTGATATTACTGTGATGGTTTATTGCAATAAATGGTTTCGTTAACCCAGGGCTATGAGTGCCTTCCGTAGTATGGTGATTTTTATTGTGATTACTAACTTTTGCCAGTAAATTCGCCCGGGAACGTACTTTCGGGAAAAATAATAGGTCTTTACCTATGAAATTGCCGTTTTGTATGAAAAAATTTAAACGAATTTTTTTCATGAATTTTTTATTTGTATTAATCGAAGTAATCACCCATGCAATCAATGCATCTTTGCCATCGCAGTGGCAGTTTATTGATGCCCTTCTTAAAGAAATCAGCTGGACGGGAGGCAACAAATTCTTCAAAGGCATTTTGTACTGCCTCTCGGGTATTAAATTTTTTTCCCGCCAAGAAGTTATCCAAATTCTGGAAAAAGTAGTAGTCTGTAGGCGCAAGGTGTACTCACCAGGAGTAGGGCGGATGACGGAGAGCTTCCAACCCCAGTTCTTGCAACTTGGAGACCGTCTGCTGTGCAGTATGAGGTCGCGCGTTGTCGTGCAGGAGCAGCGGAGACGAGCGATTGACCAATGCTGGTTGGAGATGCGCCAGCTTCTCCATCATTGTGTTCAGTTCTTCACAGTACACATCTGCAGTAATGCTCACCCCGTTTGGTAAGAAGCTGTGATGAATCACACCGGCGCTAGACCACCAAACAGTGACCATCACTTTTCTAGGGGTAAGTTTTCGTTTAGGGCATTGTTTAGGTGCTGAACCAGGATCCAACCAACTTGCTGAGCGCTTACGGTTATCAAACAGAATCCATTTTTCATCGCAGGTAACAATGCGGTTCAAAATTCCTTCATTTGTGCGTCTGTTGAGCAGTGCAAGGCACGTCTCGACGCGTACTTCGCGCTGGCGATCATTGAGTTCGTGGGGCACCCATTTGTCAAGCTTTTTTACCTTGCCAATTTGACGCAAATGGACCAATATTGTTTTGACGCTAACGTCGAAAGCTGCTGCTAATTCAGCCGTAGATTGTGTATCATCAGCTTCCACAATCGCCTTTAATTCGTCATTGTCGACCAAAGTCTTCGGACGACCGCGAGGTTCATTTTTCAGGTCGAAATTTCCAGAACGGAAGCGAGCAAACCAATAACAGGTGGTGCGTTGGTTTGTAGTGTTAGCTCCGTAAACGTCGTTGATGTTGCGTGCCGCTTGTGCCGCGTTGCTGCCACGACGGTACTCATATTCCATAATTACTCGAATTTTTAACGTATCCATGATGACGAAAAAGATTGAAATGCGATGAAAATGTAACACTAATCAATAAAGAAATGACTACTTTAAAAAAAAAAAACCATGTTTTTAAAATAAAATTAATTTGAAATTAGAATTCTTAGCCAAACAAAAATTATTTTGATTTGAAATGGCCAGTACTGCAGAACGGCAATTTCATAGGTAAAGACCTAAATGATGTATTTATTTAAAACCTTATTATAATATGTACAGGTATATAAAAAGAAAATAATCATAAGGCATCAAAAAATACGTCCGCATCGTTGTCAATGGGAAAAGTGCCCAAAAGGCTGGCAGCATTGCCACGTTGTATGGCAATGCTGATTCTTTGGCCGAAAAATAGGCCAGCCATTTGGTCACGTGAAGAGTCGACGGGATAAAATCATCATAATGTCCGGTAATCTAGGTTATAGGAGCGAAATTTCATCGTGATGGGATGATATCTAAACACCTAAACATCCAAACGTACTTAAATGAGTTGGATTCTTTGTTAATGTTCTAGAAAACCAAAAACTATTATACGAGTAAGACTGGTTTTTAATGAAAAATTCATACTTGTTTAACCTTTTCAATAGATAATGGCAAGACTAAAACGTACGCTCAAGATCTTCATTCCACCATCCTTTTATATGTAATGCCGTTCCGTTTTATAAATGAAAAAGGTTCCACCGAATAACCATTAGAACTGCCATTTCAAAGTCAAAAGTGTCTAATTCGTTTTAAAAGCACTTGGATAAAAGAATCTTAAAAAAAAAAACAAGTGTATTTAGGTACCGTCTGCGAAGCTGGCTGTAGATAATCTCAGTGCTTCGGACAGAAATGAGAAAACGGGACGTTCGCAGCCTTTGTCCTCAATTCAATCTGCAAAAGTACCTATCGAAGTTCAAAAAAAAAAAACAAACACGAGCTTAAACAAACGGTAGGAAAGTTTCCTCAATTTGGTCCAGTGTTTACAAAACGTTTGCACTTTTAAGTCTTCTTTGTAATTGGGAGCATTTTTGTTTTTTTTAATTGGCCCTTAATATTTTGTTCGTTTATTACAAGAATCAACGTGAATTATGCAATCATACGAGACGCAATTTAAAAGTTATTTGCTGTCACAACACACAGGAAGGTTGTTTTAGTAGATACTTGTTTTTGAAGGGATGAAGGAAGGTTATAATTTTCTTGTAGTAATTTTTTCATCCTTGCAAAACTTGCTTAAGCATGTAGCATAGTCAGCCTATAATATCCCCACTGCTGGGACACAGCCCTCTCTGTGAGAGAATGGACCGTTATCCACCACGCAGAGCTGTGTTGGTAGATGCCACTTGTGTCCGAATTTTTTGATCTAGGACAACCCGGTATCCTCACGATGTTTTCATTCAACGGTTTGAGAGCAGTGGTGATGAAATAATTCTAATCTACGATCTGTATACTGGGCACCCACTGCTCGCAAAAACATGGTGGTTTTAATTTAAATACTGACAAAGATTGAGGTAAGACAAAACTCACACGTTAATATGTTTAAAAAAAAAAATCTGTTGCTTTAATAAGTGAGATCGATCGATAGTTACGAGTAGATTAATTTAAGATGAACTAAATAACCATTAGTACCGTGATCTGAGGAACACTTAGATTATTTTTCTAGCAGAATATTTGAATGCCACCCGAAGTACACAAACAGAATTAATACGCCATTAAGTGTGAATCCCGTCCTTGCCATACAGACAAGACTAGAGGCATCTATTCAGTCTATTCAGATTTGTCCTAATAACTCCGACCGACGTCAGCCGCCCAATCTGAATGACACACTGTATCCGTATTTCGGCTTTAATTTCCGCTGCCCCTTTTTCTCTTTGCTCGAAAATGTTTTCAATCTCTGACTAAATAGAAACTTAACCGACTGATGCCGATGAAATAGTCGGTACTCGGTACAAACCATGAAAAAAAAATGTGCTGATTCGATAAAAGCTTTTAAAATTCTAGTTCGTTTTAAAAAAGTAACCGCTGATAGATTGAATGAAAAATGGAATGTTGAATGTTAATGAATATGGAGCTTTGATTGTTTTCGTTTTTCAGTTTCAATGTAACACCGGCAAAACGTGGCTATGAAATATTTATGAAACATTCGCACACAAATCTATTTAATAGATTATATTCTTCCGCCTATACTATTATTGCAATTGGCTTTCTATAATAATCTCACAATGTAATTCATATCTTTTACAAATTTATTTGGTTACCTAACTATGAAGTGGGCGTTACAATAATATTAAACTTTTGTAGCTTTTGCCCGCGGTTCGAAGGCCATTAAATGCATTGATTTTATTAGTTTGTTTAAAATTACAATAAAGTATAAAAATAATAGTAAAGTCACCATCAAGTTTTTGCCTTTTGATCACAAAAGGGCAAAAACGGAACGTAGTGGGTTTTGTATCTACAAAACCCTAGTAATATAGCATACCTACCTAATTTTATATTTAACAAAACATTTGAGAATTGCAAATAAATAAGGAGATACATCTTCGTATTCCAACTTCTTTCCAATAAGATTCAATCTTAAACACCAAATCATAGTCCCGCCTAAAAGATACATCAGTCAAGTTTACTTTCCCCTTGAGCTCAACAAAATCTAAAAGCAATTCGGCAGCATCTTGTTTGCCGATAAAAGCGCTATTTGGCTGAACGGTTCGGAATAAGGTAAGTATATTATTCTGCCCGATAACTTAACTAGACGGAGAGGTTTATCAGTGATGAAGCGGATAAAGCGCATAAAGCGATGCTGTGTCTACGAGGTAAGCGGTTTGAACACAAGGCAAGCCGCTTGAGTCTCAAATCCTGGTTGAAGGTTACAGACTGGCGAGTAATTGACCAACGATCTGTAACTAGCAAACGGTTTCACCCACCGACGCTATTCAATTCAGCTAACACCGAGCAAACCGGGAAGCAATTAATATTCTGTAGATCTTCGTTAGTAACCATTAAAAATGAAATATTCCTTCAATCATGTTTAACCAGAAATCTTGACAAGAATTCTCGAGAGGTTGCGAATCGGATGTTTTCGTTTACCCTTCCACCTTTCGTTTTTACATATTTCCATGTGATCGGACACGAAAATAAAACCCCCAAGATACGTGCAATGACACGAAAAAAGAAGATAATGTGGAGAAATAGGAAATTATGATGACAGTAAAGGCAAAGGAGGGTAGAAAATTAAGGGAACAGTCCTTTTAACCCCTAAGCGCGGGCAGCATAATATATGGCGCTGCCCATATCTGAGAATTATCTAGTGTCCTACATATTATGTAGAACACCAGAGGGGCAATTCTACTAATTTTAAGAACGTTCACAGTCTGATCTCAGTGTCAATCTGTCAAAAATACCTCGATTTTTCATACACTTTTGACATTTGCTTGTCGCTGAGATGACACAGCGACTAGATTTTGAATGGTTTTAATTACGAGAATAGGCCTTCTGATAATTCTCCGTTTTTTTTTGCACACTTAGGCGTACTGGATTTGATACTTATTAAATGCCAGAAAAAAAAATGTAATGTCAAAAATATGTCACAAAAAAAAACAGGTTAGAACAAAGTTCAACATATTTTTTCATCGCTGTATTCTCATAATTTTGAGCATAAACGTTAGCGTATATGTTAATAATTAAGGGAATTTAATCAACTAAAGAAATGCCCAGAAAATTTTCAGAGCCGTGCACTGCTTTTTAATTTATTTGAATCAGCACAATTACTTTTTTATTTTGGTGGTCATTCGATTCTACTCATATATCGCTTCCAACATATCGCTGTTTGAACCTTATTTATTGCTTCGATGCGCAATTACCGCAAAATTAGCTTCTTACTGCACATTAATGACGATTACGAGCGATTAAATTTGTGACAATGGACTTGCCCTTAATCCATGGGAGTTCACATAATGTGGTTTTTCCACACACCTCTAGCTTAAATCGAGAAATACGGAATCTATTTATAGTCTCGATGCATTTTATATCAAAGCCCAGTTTTCCAATTCCCCACTTCAGCCTTTGTACACTAAAACTTCTTCGTCGCCTCCTTAGGAGCTTTTAGGAGAGTTGCAAGCCGTGACGAGGGTAGCTAACAACGTTACCCGGCCATTGGTCACGCCACTTCACTCAATAAAATAACATTTCACGTGATTTTACGTTTCACAGTACTTTGGCTAATGTTCTTTCGCTTAGTTCTTAGTTTTGTGTTAAGGCAGTTCCAATTGTTTTTCACCGCTCGCCGATTTATTTTCTTCAACACAAAAAATAAGGACAGAATGGTGACCAATTCCAAGATATTCCTTTGTCGGAATTTATTAAAATGGCTTACTATATTTCAGGCAAAATACCGGGAATCCCATTTTAGCGTTTCTACTAAAAACGACGCACCAGTAAATCGGATTCCATGTTTATTTCGTCGGGTGGTATTCATAATTTAAATTTTCGGTCAGCGGTTGGTCATTCGGAGTTGCCTGTTCATTGAATTAGCAGTGACGCGACAGCTTTGTCCGCAGATATCATTATATTCCTGAATAATTAATGGCGGCGCATTCCCTGTAACGTGACATCTAAATAGACCTGTTATGGACTAAATCCTGTTATGGAAGTAAATCCGCTGAATTTGGAATTCATTAGGGCTGTATTAGTATCAATTAAATTGAACGGACTTATAAGTAAATAACAAGGCACATCGAGCTGAATGGCGTGCAATTAGGGAGGGCTAAGTCCAGCACTGGGCTGCTGCAGCTGATGATGATCATATGTAAATACTGCAAATTATTAAGCTGATATGCATTAGGGATTCCAGTATACTTAAAATAAAGCTTTAAATATTTCTCTCTACAAAAATTAGGTGTAAAGTATATAAAATAATTAGTTTTAAATGATTCTCTGTAACGAGAAATTAGCTAAGAAAACAATAAATCCACAGTCGCATAACTCGGAAGTTTGGAAGTAATTACAAGAGCGCCCTGAGCTCGATCTGAGGGTTACATTTGAATGTAGAGAGTTAAATTAATAGAACCCATCGGCCTTCAAACTTGACTATAACACAGCGTGCAAAATAAACGTTAGGAATATACTGTTATGGAAATAATCTAACAGTAATCCAACAAGAAAATCTATCTTTGTGAAATAGAGATGAATACCCTTCAGGGACTCGAGAGAACTAAATCTGGCGGTTAGGATCATAATGCTCAAAGCAAATATCCATATTTCTTGTCTACAGCTCAAACGAACTTCATTGGTTTAGAACTCGGAATCAACTGGTACAGATCGCAACACGTAAGTTGAAGCAAAATTTCGGATAATGTTTCAACTTAGGCGCAGCGATCTGTAGTTTACTTCCATAATTCAGAACACGTTACATCATCATGTTAGAAGGTGACCTCATTATTTTTACATGCGAGGCAACGAGTGCACGCGGTCCTTTGGTTGTTTGTTCTGATTTTAGTTCAACTTACGTGCCGCGATCTATACTTACGTCTTTGTTGTTTTCTATTCAAACTAAAAGGTAGTTTTAGTGTATCCTGAAAACACTTTGAAAACAGTGTGACTATTTCAAAGTCGGTACTTAAGGATGTCGATCCCATTATTTTAGGTACAGGGGCCACGCTCATTAGTAGGAGAAGTTGAACGCCTCGGTATATTTCCTTACAAAAACATAAAATAAGGTTGAAAAATATCCTTTTGTAAATATTTCCTAGCTACTTCTAAAAAAACTTTGGATGGCAGACTGGTTCTGATATCGTTATTCTCAGAGAGCCCTTATTTTCAGGACATAAACTTTAACGTTCCCCGTCTCAGGATAGAATTTAGTTTTCGCTTGTTAGGCACATTTGGTACCTTGTTATTGAACAAGTATATTTGTTTTTACTAGGCTAGTAGTTGCTGGGAACTGTGTACACGTAAGAGATAAATATTATCCATATATTGATGCGTGAAGTAAAAACATTGTACCCCTTTTTATGAACATTACGCGGACTGCGAAGTAGCGAAGTTTGCTAAATATAGAGTTTATTTGGAGGAGTGCAAAAAGCTAATATTTTATAGAATAATGCATTAGAAATACATTAATTTAATAGAAAAAAACATGGATATTAAGTAAGACGGTAGAATTTTTTGTCCGAAAACATAAAAAAACCTGTTTCATCGCCTGAGAGATTTCCTGACGGATTGAATTTGGGACGTAAGTTTTTAGTTTTACGTTCTTTAGAGACTTCTTTGTACACCAGACATGGAGAAAAAAGGTAAATTAAAAAAGTTGAAATTCCCTGAAAGAAGCAGTAACATTAATAAGCCATGGTAATTAATTCATGTTTTTGAACCTTTGATCTTTTCGCACGATCATTATTTTCATTTCATCTGCCTAGCCTTTTCCCAATCACGTTGGGGTCGGCTTCCAGCCTAACCGGATGCAGCTGAATACCAGTATTGGTACATGGAGCGATAATACGATACCCCTTGGTAAGACTGGTTGTCAGACTTTCGGGCTTCTGACAACCCGTAACGACTGTCAAAGATCCACAAATGACAGCCGGGACCAATGGCTTAACGTGCTTTCCGAGGCACGGAGGGGTCTTGGTATGTAAAGATGGTCACCCATCCACGGACCAACCGCGGCAAGCGAAGCATAACCTGATCGATCGACCCGTGCGGCTTAGCTACTTAGCCACAAGCCCCTCATCATTATTTTCATTTAAAATACAGAAATTCGCAATACAAGTTTATATCGTAAGCCGGATGTTATTTCACTTGAAATGCGATCGAACAGAGAAATCCGAGAGGAAAAGGCAATCGGCTAATTGGAGGGCTGCGTCGGCCATCAGTCGTCGAGCGGGAAATCAATGGGAGCTAATGGCGTGAAATAACGTTGTCTCCTGTCAAGCCATCGTCGGTGTTTTATAGATTAGATCATGAAATCGACGATTACTTAGCGGTATCTTTAAGTCAGCTTATTTATGTTTTATTTTTGTTTATCTTTCCGAGAGCTAGCCTTCTTTTTTGAGACATATCGAACAGATTGGTGCCCTTTCACATGGCCAGGAACCAGTTTTTTTTTTTCTTATTTATTTATTTAACCATTTATGTACACACTATATAAGCAGACAAGAAGATTAGAAAAGAAAAATAGGTACAGAAGTGATGCTTATTTCTAAAAAAATCTCTTCTAGCGTACCTGCGATAGGAGAGAAGATAAAGAGATGTAGACAAAACGTGTGTAAGGGTAAAAGAGAAAATAAACTACATTTATAACCAAAACCAATAATTCACTAAATTAATTAAATAAATAATAATAAACTAATATAAATACTTGGATCATACATACTTACATACATACATACACCTAAAATAAATATCACTAAAATATTAATAATAATGATATAAATAAAATAATACATACACAACTATGACGATGTGGACAGATAATGTTCTTTCACTCTTCTTTTAAAAACTGCAACAGTTTGGCAGTCCCTAATGTCGGGTGGAAGTTTGGCAGTCCCTAATGTTGGGTGGAAGTGCTTTTCTTTCTCTTTTTCTATCCTATAAATTTCCTTACTAGAAAGCATTCGTTCAATCAATCAATAATTTATTCTTTCATTGCTTACACTCATGTATTCTGTTTCTTTTATCTCACGTAGCTTTAACAATCAACAAATTCGTAATAAGTGGATAATGTTGCTAGTATAATAAGTGTTTTGTTTTAGTAAGATATTATGTATAACATTGAATTGTACTCCTTTTTTTTATTCCGAAATAAAATAAAATTAAATTTGGATGAAAATAATATGGTCAAAGTGTAGGTACATTTACAGGAATTTTTTTATCCAGTGCGCAAATTATAACCATGAATTCAGCATATCATTCTAGACCAGGGGGTCTAGAATGATATGCTGAGTTCATGGTTACAGTTTGTGCACTGGATAAAAACTTACCCAGTATTAGTTGCGTGAATAAAGGAGAGCAGGGGGCATGTGTCCTAGCAGTGAAAACATTAAAGGCTGATAATGCTAAGAGCTGTTTCCGTAGTTCAAATAGTTAATACAGACGCCTGGTAACTCCGTGCCATGATTTGTTGCTTCGAAGTAAGAAGGTACCGTGTGGTGCTGGACGTAAAAGAATAGCACCGTCCCATGTCTTCCCGTGGGTGTCGTAGAAGGCGACTAAGAGACGTACTAGAGAATGCGCAGCAGCGTTCTCTATGCATTTTACCATCATACTGCGATCGCCAACCCGCCTGCCAAGCGTGGCGATTATAGCAAAACCCCCCTTTTGGGGGAGGCTTGTGTCCAGCAGTGGACGTCTTTCGGCTGAAATGATAATGATGAAGAAGGTATCATACTCAAACTTTAACTGGTAAATTAAACGTCGACGTGGTGTATCTAACCTGCCCACGTTCGCACAGACACCTTACGTAAATATATCGCGGCGGGATTCTCTCGCGCACTGAAATTTCAACTTTCGGTGTTCAACCAACCATTGAAAATCCGACAGAGTGCATCCCAGCGCGTCAAAAAACATTTTCAAGTCTCGGCGGTAAGGAACCATCCATAAATTACGTCAAATAAACTTTGTGGTACGAGTATTCTGACCCCGCCCGGTCCTTGTCACAAGTGGTCACACTTGTGAAACCCAGACCTCTGTTATGTGACGTCACATATTTTCCAATTTTATATTTAGATGTAAGTAATTAAATTAAAAAAGCATAACAAATAATCTTAAATAAAATTTACATAAACTCAAATTATTTTAGATGATTGGTAAAACAAAAGACTTAAATCTACATAAGCCTTATAGAAATATCGAGTTAATACATTTTTTAAGTTTTTAGTTAACATATAAATATCGAGTTTTGGTATTTTAGATTTCACAAGTGATGATTGATGATTTCATAAATGATTTTGTTTCTGTAAGTAGGTTTGTACAAACAATTTTACACGTCAATCATTTTTTTTTTACTAGATGAGGTCGGCGTTTCCTATCTGACTACTCTGAGAAGAAAGGCCGAAACAAAGTCAGAGGTCACAGTCTCTTTTAAAGTACAGACATAATCTTGGTCAGATGATGTGAAAACCATGTGGATTGGTGTCTGAAATGGCCTTTTTAGGAAAAACCACACAGATTGAGTGGACCTGTCCAATCAGTGCACGCATATATCAGTAATCATACAGCTCAACTTAGAACTTGAGTAGCTCAACGATTTGACGAACAATACCGAAGAAAGGACATATGGGTAGGCCGCATAAAGTACTCAAACTGCCAGATTAATATTAAAAACGAACTGAGAAAGACATTAAACACAAAAACAAAACATGACCCACATAGTCCTCGCAAGTGTATATAATAATTATCAAATGTCAAAGAGTTTCAATTTGCAAAAACAAAAACAGAACATTAAAAAGCCAAAATTGGAGCAGGTTAATCCCAAGCTTTTTGTCCTCAATATAATCTTTAACGGTATAAAAGACTTTCAGATGTCACAAAGCTTTTTACAAGTAACTTTTGTCCCTTGTTACACAATGTCACATTTCGTTGACCCCCTCCCCCCCTTAACGTGTGGCGTAACTTATGGATGGCTAAGCAGTGTGCAGAAAAAAACACGCCACGATATTTTAACCCCACAAATATCCCACAAAGCTCACAAGTGGTATACAATGCATGGTACTGGCATCTCGCACTCGACATGACAGGGCATCAAATCGGATCCGATCAGAACTAGATTTTCTGCGCGATTCCCATTTCTGCTCGCTCTCTCTATTAGCGTCGACACTCGTGTCGGGGCAATTTAAGGGATATTTACTAATCGGTGTTGAATATAATTATGAGTTGGCAACACTCTACACACACGACTCTGTGGTCTACGACCACAACCGTCGAGCAGCGACAGTCGAGAGACCATGTTCAGTAACGATCCTCAATATACAATACTTCCAACAACCTGAGTATCTTATTTCTTCTACTCCAACCACCTGACATGGTGTCAGAAGTGAAGAAGTCCACTGCGGACAACGCCAACAACGACGACGCTACATAAATTCACATTCGAGACAAAAGACGCCAACGGACAAAATGGCCTCCGACGACAAAGAAGACAAGAAATCTGAAAAAATGCCTTACAATACAGGTACAAGTTTCAATTTGACGCCGCCGTATCTTAAAATTACAAATAATATGCCATTATCATGGAGAAATTTCATAACTGCATTAAATGTATATCTATGCGCCAGCGGCCTCGAACACGAGTCTGACAAAAGAAAAGTCGCTATCCTTCTCAGCCTGATAGGCGAAGAAACACTCGAGGTTTTCTATTCATTCGACCTCAATATAGACACCGTGAGCTTCAAGGACCTCATAGAAAAATTCGAAAGACATTTTACGCCAAAAGTTAACATAGTTATGGAAAGGCACAAACTGTTCAACAGGAAGCAGAAGCCGGACGAGAACATAGAAAAATATGCAACAGATCTCAAAAATATAGCTCTCCAATGTAACTTCGGAAGCCTTCTAGATGATTTATTAAAAGATATATTCTCGTGGAACCTGACATGTCAACACACTAAAGAAAGACTCTTAGTGGAGAAGCCTAAAACATTCGAAAGCGCCGTAGAGCTAGCCAAAACATTTAGAAACACAAAACTTGAATTAAATCAGTTGCAGTCACAATCAGATGGTATAGTTGCAGCAGTCAAGTCAAGTTATACCAGTCAAGACCGTCGTCCACAGTCATCATCAAGTACACTTCGTCAACCTTCATCAAACAGGTCCAGTCATTCTCCAGCAGGTAGGCCCTTTCAGCAGTCATTCCAGCAGAGACAATCACCGTCAACTGACTCCAGTCAAGTATGTCAACGCTGCGGGCAAGTACATCGTGTTCGCTGTCCAGCAACTGGGAAAATATGTAGTAAATGTAAGAAGCCTAATCATTTTGCGTCAGTTTGTAAGTCAGTTAAGATAAATTTAGTCGAGTCAGAGAGTCATGATAATCAAGACAATACAAAATATTTGCAGCTAGGTCTGTTATCAGTCAATAATGTCAATTTAAATACTTCATATCATACAGACTTGCATATAAACACACAGGCTGTTAGATTTCTATTGGATACAGGAGCAGATACTAATTTATTATCTTTGAATACATTCAATACATTGCGTCTACCATCACAATTAATTACACAAAATACTGACAAACTTACAACTTTCACAGGACAGTCTATACCTACAGTAGGGCAATGTACTCTAAAAATACAGTATAATAATCAAGATTATGATGTTCTATTTCACATAGTCAACTTACCTTGCCAAAATGTCATTGGTAGAAATTCATGTGAGGCACTACACTTGGTCAAGCGTATCCATACAGTCAAAGTCAATACATCATCATATTTGTCATCCAATATTTCAGACAATTCAGATCTTTTCGAGGGTATTGGTTGCATCACTAACTTCGAAGGCAAATTATTTCTAAAACCAGATGCAATACCACATATTGCAGCATGTCGACGTGTTCCGTTTAGCCTAGAAGAACCGCTGAAAGTAGAACTGAAACGTCTCGAAGAACAGGGCATTATTGCTAGACAAGATCAACCTACAGAATGGGTAAGCCCTATTATTATTGTTACAAAAAAGAATGGACAGATCAGACTTTGCCTTGACCCTAGTAAATTAAACGAAAACTTGATGAGACCACATTTCCAGATTCCTCATTTTGATGAAATAAAGTCCAATTTAGAAGGAGCCAAATATTTCAGTACATTAGACGCCAATAAAGGCTTTTACATGGTCAAATTAGATGAAGAGTCATCCAAACTATGTACTTTTATTACCCCATTGGGACGGTATCGTTTTCTTCGTTTACCCTTCGGTGTCACCTCCGCTCCAGAAATATTTCACTCTGAAATGGTAAAACGTTTTAAAGACTTAATAGGTGTTAAAATCATGATGGACGACATCCTGGTCTATGGAAAAACACGTGATGAACATGACCAGCGCTTAGCTAAAGTCTTAGACAGAGCACGAGAACTCAATATAAAATTTAACAAAGACAAGTCTAACATTTGTGCTACACAAGTAAAATATTTAGGCCATATTTTTAGTGAGAAAGGAGTGGAAGTTGATCCTTCAAAAGTCGATGCTATTTTACAAATGCCTAGACCAACAAACCTACAATCTTTACAAAGATTTATGGGTATGGTCAATTATATTGGTTCATTTATACCTAATTTATCTCAAAAAACATGTCTTATGCGTTCTTTATTGTCAACAAAAAATGCCTATGTCTGGACCCCTAATCATGAGCAGGAATTCCAACATTTAAAGTCTCTAATTAGTTCAGCCCCAGTGCTAACTTATTTCAATCCCAAAAAAGAATTAATTCTGTCAGTAGATTCATCTCAAGATGCCATGGGTGCTGTAATCCTACATGACAAGCAACCTATTGCATATGCTTCTGCTACTTTAACTAATTGTCAGCAAAAATATTCTCAAATAGAGAAAGAGCTTCTAGCTATTGTGTATGGATGTGTCAAATTCCACCAGTATGTGTATGGAAGACCTGTCTTAGTGGAGACCGACCACAAACCACTAATTACTTTATTTAAAAAACACTTACATGACATACCTACTAGACTTCAAAGGATTATGATGAGACTACAACCTTACAACTTAAAAGTCACTTACAAGCCAGGAAAAAATTTATATATTGCAGATACCTTGTCAAGAGCCGCAATGCCTAACTCATCTTTATCTGATTTAGACGAGGATGTTGATTTACATGTCAATTTAATCATGTCCAGTCTTCCGGCCAGTCAAGAAATGATAAATAAAATCATAGAACACACCAACAAGGATCCTATATTGTCACAAGTCAAGTATTATTGCAAAAATTCATGGCCAGAGCACAAACGCTCAGTCGGTCAGTCGGTCAAATGCTATTTTACACTTAAAGACAAGTTACATGTTATCAATGATATCATATTCAAAGACTCGCTTATTATAATTCCTGAGTCACTTAGACAAGAAATATTACAAAAAATACATGCAGGACATCAAGGCATAAATACATGTATAAGATTAGCAAAAACTGCAGTCTATTGGCCTAATATTAACTCAGATATAGAAAAATTTGTCAGTCAGTGTCACGTATGTCTAACTTATCGTTCCAGTAATAGTAAAGAACCAATTATGCAACATGATTATAAATACTTACCATTCAACAAAGTGGGAATTGATTTATTTGATTTTAATGGTAAAAAATATCTCTTATGTGTTGATTATTTCTCTAAATATGTAGAAATTGCATTACTTCAATCTTCAAGTGCTGCTGAGACAGTTATTATGCACTTAAAATCTATCTTTGCCCGACATGGTATTCCAGAGGTCATGGTTACGGATAATGGTCCACCATTTAACAGTCATGATTTTAAATCTTTTGCCTTAGAATGGCAAATAAAACACACAACTTCAAGTCCCTACCATAGCAGGTCCAATGGCATGGTTGAACGGGCTATAGAAACAATTAAAAACATACTAACTAAATGTCATGCTGATAACACTGATCCTTATCTAGCATTGTTACTTTATAGAACTTCACCTAAGACTACAGGTTATTCACCATCTCAGTTATGTATGTCCAGACTTCTTCGCACTACAATGCCCATACATGAAAGCCAATTAGTTTCCTCATTGCCAGATTTACAAAAAATAAGGTCAAACATTGAAAAACAAAATAAAAAATCAACTCTTTATTACAATAATCATTCCACAGCATTGTCTCCATTAGAAAAGGATGAAAAGGTATACTTCAAAAAGCAGCCTAATAGTCAATGGACTCCCGGCATAGTAGTAAGTACAGGACCTGAGCCGAGATCCTACATCATAACTTCACCGCAAGGTACGTTTCGCCGCAATAGACATCACATCCTGAAACCCAAATATGATGATGTACCACACAACACACAAACTTCACCAAGTTGTTCAGATACACAAACTGCACAAAGTTATTCAGATGTACCTACAATTTACGACACACAATCTTCACCATGTAATAACACGGTAGACGTTCCAGTCACTCGTTCACATACCGGTTGTACTATAAAAAAGCCTGTCAGGTATAGAGATTAATTTTGCGATCAAATTCATTTATAATAGTCGTCTATGATCTAATTGTTACATTACTTTAATAACAAACAAACAACAATGTAAATATTTATTTCAGTTTAAATGTCAAACTCATGTCATGTCTGACGTTACTTGTCATGTTATATCATATTTGACGATGCTAGAACCAGAGTGATCTAAGTGACATTTTTGGCAAAAATGGTTTTTTTACACAATTGCATGGAAAAATCATAATTCTTTCATGCCATACTGATCTAAGTGCTTCCCAGTATTATTTTCCTTGAGAAATCACAACATCTCACTATAGAATCGGTGCGATTTGCAAAATGGAGACATGCCAGACTGATCTAAGTAATGAGGCGCACTTAGATCACTGTGGTCGCAAGTTGCTGGCTTTTATGGATATCCAAACTGATCTAAATGCAATAAAGAAATATAAATTATTTGCGTATACATAAATCATTTACGTAATTTTTATTAAAATTTAATATCTATGAATATATACTTAAACAAAAAATATGGTTTGACATTTTTACAAAAACACTGAATATTTTTAAACTGGCCACACAAACAGTCACGTCAACAAAATCAAAATCAATTGACGTTACTTATCATATTGATTTCGTTTTATTCACATGCGCTTGCGATTATCTTTTCTTTTATTAAACATTTTAATTGAAAGGTTGTTACGTACGCAATGGATAACAGAAACAGAGCTAAAAGAATAGTGAATATGGCATTGCTATCTTCGCCGCCGCCACCTTCATCGACTTCAATAAATGAAGATTTTTCAAGTGATCATTCTTCTTACCATCCAGAGCAAAATGTAGAAATTTCCACAGAATTAGAAGACAGTGAAGGTATGTATTGTTGTCGAATATTAAGGGCTGGAGAGATTTTACTTTTATTTTGTTTGCAGTTTTGCAGTTCGATTTCAGAATCATGCTTTTCTCAAAAACTTTTGCTTGACTTACGCTTATGTTCTTTTTATCAATTAGCACGAAGAAGGCTATACAATAATAAACTACATCCATAATATAACCTATTTTTATAAACAAATACTCGTTTGTGGCGTTTTTGCTTCATGTTTGAGTCTGGCTTGGGCTTGGGTTACAGCTTATGCCGTTCTTTACAGATAATGAAGAAAGAAGACATCCAGAGGGTCCTATAGGTAACTTGGGGGAAATCAATCATCCAGATTCCGATGAACCTGTCAGAGGAAGAAAAAGAGTTCGAAATTTCGACAAATGGGCAAAGAATATAAGGAAGCGAAAAAGAACTGCAGGCCAAGAATATCGCAACGTACGAGGTAATATTGTCCCGGCTAAAGTATTTACACCTGTTGTATGCAACTGTAGGTTCAAATGCAGTGAGCAGGTTCCACCTGAAAATCAAGAAGCAATACACGTAATGTTTTATCAGCTCACCTCATGGGATGCTCAAACAACATGGTTGTGCAGCGTCATTAAGACTTTAGAACCAAAACGCCGTAAGCAAAGACAAAATGCTCAAAATTCTAGCCGCATAAATTATGTACGCCAATTCATGCTGTTGGACAAAAGAGTTTGCAAAAGTTTCTTTTTAAAGGTTATACAAATATCTAACAAAAGATTAGATTATGCATTACGCAATAAAAAATCTGTTTCTGGAATAGCAGAAAGAGATAAGAGGGGACAACATGTACCTGCTAACAAGCTGTCGGATGAAAAGTTGAACTGGATTAAAGACCACATTAATAGTTTTCCGAAATTTGTGAGTCACTATGGAGAAAGACGATCAACACGAAAATATTTGCGCCCGGATCTTTCAATGAACAAAATGTATGAACTTTTTAAAGCAAAATGCGAGTCAGAAGGAAAACCAATATTGAAAAAGAGTGCCTACGTCAAAGTATTTACAACCGAGTTTAATTTACACTTCTATATCCCTAAGGCAGATACTTGTAAAACCTGTGATATGCTCGAGATATCAATAAAGGCGGATGAAGATATAGAAACATGCCTAGCTAAAAGGGCACAAAAAGATCAGCATATTAAACTTGCAGGCGAAGTAAGAAACATATTAAACGACTGTAAAGGTAAAGTCAAAACTGATGAATCGTTATTAGTAGCTACTTTTGATCTGGAACGAACTCTACCTCTTCCTTATTTAAATACTGGTGAGGTCTATTATTTAAGACAACTGCAAATGCTGAACTTTGGTATTCATGCTTATACTAAGGAAGGAGAAAAAGTTCTCATGAATATGTGGCCAGAACATTGTGGGGCCAGAGGCTCGCAAGAAATTATGTCGTCACTTCACTACTTTCTAGAAGATTCCGTGCCGGACACTGTCAAATCATTGTGTTTTTTTAGCGACTGTTGCTCCGGTCAAAACCGAAACTGGAATGTTTTACACTTTATGATGTTTCTGGTTAATAAATCGCCATATCTAGAAACGATCACCATGCATTATCTCGTCAGTGGCCATACTTACCTGCCTAACGACACTGACTTCTCTTTTATAAGTCGAGAACTAAAAAAGAAGACTGATATCTATACACCAGAAGATTGGATGAAGCTCGTCCGAGACTGCAGAAAACAAAAACCTTTTACTGTGCGAGATATGAAAAATAAGTTTCTAGATTTTGAAAGCCTCACAACACTATTCAAAGATTATCAGGTTGTATTAAGAGAAGGCGCAAAAATTTCTAACATGCGGAAGATAAAGTTTTGTAAAGGTTCAAGTATACTTAGTTACAATGATGACTACACGGAAACATATGAAACGGTTGATTTGAAACCAAATGATATAGATTCTGAAACTTTCTTTTGTAACCTAAAGAATTATATACCAGAAAAAGCCCCTGAAACTAGACTAATATCGTATCAAAAAATGCAAGATATAAGAAAAGCTCTAAAATTTGTACCTCCTATCCATCATCAGTTTTACTTGACCCTACCACATGTGCCTAGAAGAGGCGGCAATCAGGAAGCACAAGATGATAATTTTTTGCCTGCTGTATTTGGTGATGATTAAAGTGATTTTTTCTTAACATATCAATGTGAAAACTTTAACTATTATCACATTTTTTTAAATTTGTGAACTGCCATAGTGATCTAAGTGATTTTTTTTTTGTAAAACTAAGAATGTTAGTTTTAATAAATAACTCATACTGATAAAAAATGTTATTTTATTATTTAAAACTTACATGAAGTACATATAACTAAAAAATAATAATAAAAAGCTCATAGATTTCAAATAATAACGCGTAACGCATTTCCTTCATTTTCTCAGAAACATACTATTGTGCCCTAGATCATTCTGGTTCCAGCGTCGTCATTTTAAGAATAGTGTTGTACCCTAATTAGACTAAAATAGTGTTGTATAATTACATGTCCTGTCGACTAAATTGTAACCGTATGTCCATGTGTATCTTTTGATAAAGGGAGATGTTGAATATAATTATGAGTTGGCAACACTCTACACACACGACTCTGTGGTCTACGACCACAACCGTCGAGCAGCGACAGTCGAGAGACCATGTTCAGTAACGATCCTCAATATACAATACTTCCAACAACCTGAGTATCTTATTTCTTCTACTCCAACCACCTGACAATCGGAAAGGAGGAATTCAGTTTAATAAACGAGCTAACTCGTTTAGTAGTCATCGCAAACGTTTATTTTCGATCATCATTATTAGCCCATAGCAGTCCACTGCTGGGAATCGTCTTCGGCTACTCTCATCCAGCTGCTTCCCACCACCCTGCAAAAATCGCTCAAAAACGAGATTAGGTAACTGAATACTCTTGCCCAAACGAAAATTGTGCATAAAGATACGGCCGTGTTGGTCTAGAGACTGCCTTTTTGATCTAGTGGTCGTAAGCGTTACTGCCGAGCATGTGGTCCTGGAGGTCGGACAAAGGGTTTCTGGGTATCTGAGGAGATACTGAGGCGCTATTGCAAACCATAAATTAACTCACTCGTTTCTCTCAACACACAACTCAACTACCCACACACGCATGAAACATAAACAAACCCACTCACATACACAAGCACCTGAATATTGTTTTTTTTTTATATATATATTTTAAATATTACCTTGCTATAGAAGAGCGGAGTCTCCTAATACAGGCATTGTTTGCTTAAAGGAGGTTCCAATCACTAACGTTTATACATGGTTGCGAAATATACATTTTTTTATTTTATTTAATCTGGAATGTCTTAGTAGCAGCCCGCAGTCTGTATTTGTGCTCGGTTGACGGCCATAGCAGATAATTGACGAAATATGGGTATACTATCGGTATCTACACCTCTGCCCTTCCCTTGGGAGAAACAAGTCGTGATATTATGTCATGTCATGTACTTCAAAATTATATTACTAAAATGTCAAAATTTCGAAAGAGATGCAACAAAAATGAACCTGAACTCGCTAAATGTGTTCAAAGTATTGACATTTACAGAAGATTCGTTTACTTTTTTCTCCAACATCCCTGCATGTGTGCAGCCTCTGAAAAAGCTTTTAACCTTTACCTTTAGCCTTCGCCAACATGCTAGATTTAAAAAAAATGTGGGAGCGAAAGTAGGTCAGTGCCGGCAACCATTGTAAAGGCGTCGAGGGTGTTAATCTGCTCATTACGCCTGAGAGCTTGGCTCCACATGTTTTTAAGAGAAAACAGTTATTAAAAATTATGATCATCATGTGCAATCATTCAGAGTAGGTATTGCCTCAATGTTTGCGCGTTATTTCTTTTCTTTTCTTTTAAATAGCTTTCTGCAGTTACAGCCAGCAGTTTATATGGAGAAAAAGGCGTGATATTCCAAACATATGTCTTACTGTGTATAGTGATGGGCAGTGGATAAATACTCGGAGGATAATTACTTCGACTGCAACGATGTCGAATTAACTGCCGCTACATTGAAGTGTTGAGATGCTTGTATGTAGCAGCCACGATAAATGTCCAGATCCGGGATCAGAAAACCGGGCCTAACCAACTGCTCAGAGGAGTGAGACAGGGGATAACACATCTTGTGATATTCCTAAAACTGTTTACTAATGCGTTGGTAGACGTTTTCAAGACGCTGGACTGGACTGGACAGGGTATCAACCTTAACGGCGAGTACACCTCACACCTTTGCTTTGCCGATGATAGCGTAATAATGACAGAGACTCTGGAACGGATAACTCAAAATGCTGCGTAGCCTGAATATACTATAAAATAATCTGTTTGGAATGGAGCCTCTCGGCGGGTCATGAATTTGGACAAGATAAAAGTCATGTATAACTAGCACATCTTGCCGAGTCCAATCAACATCGAATGGTCGCTTCTCGAAATTGTGAAGGAGTATGTCTACTTAGGGCAAGTCATCCGTCTTGGTAGACACAACTTTGAGAAAGAAACCGACAGAAGGATCCGGTTCGGTTGGGCAGCGTTTGGGAAATTTTGTCAAGTCTTCTCGTCGCCTATCTTGCAAAGTTCAGACATTGCCGTATGTTATTAAAGGCAGGACGCAATGATGAAGACCTTAGCCTTCAGAGAGTAAGATCTTCAACCAGTGCGACGTGCCTTTAATAACAACATCTGTTTTCTTTTTGTTTCATGTGTTTTAAAAATTACCTCCTATTAGCTACCTAGCTAGATAGATTTATCGCCCCGAAACCCCCTGCGGACTAAATTTCTTGAAAATCATTGGAGCCTTTTCCGAGATTCAGATTATATATAGGATAATTAAACAAAAATTGCTCGTTTATAGGTATTATATTAGATACGGTGCCAAACAAAGGTGAACACTGACAGTTGGGCTGGTCAACAAATTCAAAGTCTCTCTGCGCGCTATGGAGTGGGCTATTCTCGGAGTTTCTTTGAACGATATAATCAGAACTGAAATTATCCGGAAGAAACCATGAGTCACCGACATAGCGGGACATTGGGACGGGGTGTTGTGGCGCAGCATGGGATAGGCTTAGGAATTTTAGTTCATGACAACTAATTTTATTCCACACCTTTAGAGGTGTGGAAAAAAAATTAGTTGTCACGAACTAAAATTCACACCAACACCTCGACTTCAGGTGCAAAAACAGTACTGTATCTTTTTTTCTTTTCTTTTGCTCATATCTCGAAAATGGTTTGTCCTATCGCAAAAATAATGAAAATTTCGACCCCGTCTACAACACCCATAAACCTCTAACACTCAACAAGTAGGTAAGTAATTATTTTTCATATTTTCCATACAATAAGTGAAAAATTCCTTAAAAAACACGTCGAAGCTCCCCCCTGCGCGCATCCGTTTCTGAAAAATAACGGGGTAGGGGCAAAAAAGTACCACGTTGCGAAGCAAAAAAAAAAAAACACGGCAGCAGTGATTGACGAATTATTCATAATTGAGTGAAATTATTGTTCATATCGGGTTTTGTAATTGTTAAAGTGGTTAATAAAGTACAGTACTAATCTACATTGTCAGTTTTTCAGTAATTTCAATCCTTTTATTTGTAAAATGACATACGTTACGAAAACTTTAGATAGTATTCATCCGCTGTTTTGGATAAATACTCAAGTAAAAACGGATATTTATGAGTATTTATCCGGATAAAATCCCAACACTTACTGTGTGTATGTATGTATGTAATGTTTGTACTGGTTTTGTAAATGTTTCACGGCATCTTACATCTTATATCTTGACACCACAGTTGGCACCTTATAATTTCTTTATGTTCGTATATGTACTTATATAGATATCATGTAATTTTCTTTTATGTGTTGTGTCATTTCTTTTGTGTGTAGGTACTAAATAAATGGTTCATCATTCGTCAGTCAAAATATATGTATGTATTTTTCCTAATCATTTCCTGATGGTCCTAATATGTACATAGAGGTAGATAGGTACCTATTTTACCCTTGACCGTACTTCGGCAAAGGATATTATAGGAAGGGCAGGTCCGATATAAAGCTATTTTGGTCTGAATCGATGCGTAGTGAGTAGCCACATCGAACGCTTTATCTACTACATAATTCATAGTGACAACGTAAGTGAAAATGTGAAGTTACGGAAAAAGCGTTTATAATTATTATTAAATAATATAAGATCGAATGACCACTAAAAATCAGCGCTGTGCTGTGGGTCTTATAGCACAGCACCGTGTAGAGCGGAAGACTCTTGTTGTGGGCTTGTGGACGGCGAGTTATGGTAGCTTGCTGTCCGGTAAGGACCAAGCCCGGGTCGACGGCGCGTTGTGTTCCACGCGCGCCTCAAAGAGATGTCAGCACCAACTGGTGGTGTCGGCAAGGGCCGATGCTTGCTAGGGGTGCTGGTTGTTCGAAAGAGATACCGTGGCCCCTGGCACACAGGCTACTGAAGAAACACGGGTGGGTTTTAGTCAGTAAAAGTCTGACACGCACGCCCTCCCGCTCCACCCAGAATGGAAAAAGTTATTTTATGATTTCCCACCCAAAAAAGAAAAACTCTTGTTATAGTCACGGCGCGGTGGCGTGCAAGGACCGACTATTTATGTTATGAGTTTGTTTAAACTTTGTTTTGATTTTTATTTGATCTTATCTTTTTGTATGCACGTGTTTCTGTGACAATTAAAACCATTATTCTTTATTTCTTACTTGATATGCAGCCACATCAGAAGCTGCAGGACAGTAACAGATTGCATATTCACAGTAGGCAAAGCGATTATCACATTCCACGGCGCACTATGGGCCAGAACGGTGCGTACCGTCTCAAAAATCTGTAACTTTTTTGTTGATTGAAGTAAATAGCTGAAATTTGGCACGTAGTATCTCCAGAGTATATAGAATCCAATAGTGACACATTTATTGTCAAAACTTTAATTATTAATATTTAAAAAATAAACAAAAATAAAAATGTATTTTTTTAATATTAAACCATAGTTTGTTTAACTTATTGAATTATAATTTTACAGTTTTATGATATCAAACCTATTTTCTTTTATTTTATAGGTATTACATATAAATCTTACATTTAAATAAATGACAAATATGATATAAATCCACTCTAAAAATATATTTTACAATTAATGTAGGTACGTAATTACTTCTATTTAAATAGCTAAGAGGCTCTTAGCTTCGTCTAACAATTCCTTGGAAATAGTGACTGATGGTTTTCTGATACTTGATATATAAGGATCTGACGTAAATAGAAGACCATGAAATACGTCTTGATTCGTTGCGGACCTAGAGCATTTTCTAGCGTGATGCAATCTGAATTTTTTGTAATCTTTATTACGAGATTCTTGGGCATCCTCAGATAAATTACCAATGGGCAGAACAGCAAAATGTCTTATTATACTTTCCCCATGTATTAAGATTTTATGTACTGAAGAAGGCATATTATACCACATATATTTTGTTACGTATAGTTGTGCGGTTGTGCGAGTATATTCACCAAATTTTTCTGGATTTACAGCAATACCGGATGCCAAAGTTTGAAGAATAACATAGAACCTTTTAATAAGTTCCTCGTCAACTCCTGTAATTTCTGAAGCGCAATAGTAGTTCTCAAAAAAACGCCGAGCTGTATTACCGTCATTGCTGTTTCCACTTCCTTGTCGGGGCTTATCAACGTGCAATCCCATTCGGCTTCGAAATAAACTTTGTACAAGCTTTTTCTTGTCTTCTTTACTTTTTTTATCTTCTGGAGTTCTCGCAGCCCATTTTTTAAATGAAAGGTTATATGAAATATGTAAAATTAACTCCATGCACCTGATCCACGCGTGCAACGTAGACAAACCGTATTCGTAAGCATTTATATTATCTGGCTTTGATTCAATCTTCTCCAAATTATTCATTTCGCTTGGTTTAGCCCCACATACTGTACAAACAGCTCCAGAACTTGTGTCAGTTAGAACTTGTGTAACTTTTCCATCCACCATAGTTAGAAATAGGTCGTGACTTATTTCAATTACCTGCTCCTCCTTGTGTATCTTTGAAGTTTGCAAATTATTAATTTGACCCCGAATATCACCAACCACTGATCGGGTTTTCTCGGGGGTTTCTTTTGCAAATTCCATCAGGATTGGTCGGCAATAACGAATAGACGAACAAGCCGAATTTTGCCAAATTACCTCATTTGTTTCTGTGTCAGTCAGCTTTATTGGTACCAAAGACGCTATAAATAAGTTTGCATCTGAGACTAAATCATTCTCACCTGATAAAACTTGTTTATATTCACTTTGCCCCGATGACCCATCACATCCCCACTTGGTAAACAATTTAAGAGATTTTCTTGTTGAGTTGTAAACATTTTCAATCTTTAAGATGCGAGCAGAAGTGTGGTCCAGCAAATCTTGTAGATTTACTTTGGCACTTATATCGGTTATTTGAATGCTGGATGGTGGAGGATAACACAGTTTTTTGGCGTTTGTCAGTATATTATATGATGGCAGTATGTCGAAGTTTTTGTTAATCAGACTTGCTCGAAGTAATCCGTATTGTGATTTCGAAAGATCTAAATCTGCAAATATACTTAAAGCTTCATCCACCGTAAAATCTGTTGCATTGCGACTTTCATGCAATAATTTTTCCTTCATGATCCTTTTTTCATTTCTATCACAACTCCGCATCATTGTAACAACAGTTGCTTCTTCGAATTCTCCTTCAGACCGCAATCCTTGAACGTATGCATTATGTATATACTCGATTCCATATTCTTGTACCAACTCCATATTCTTCCTTTTTTTCGATTTCTCTGATAGATCTTCATAAGACTTTGGCGGACGTCCACGTTCTCCAGATGTTGTAGGTGTAATATCCAACGGTGCTTCTTCGAATTGTACCTTAAATTCACCGTCTAACCACGATGTATTTTTATTAAAGAAACGTTCTTTAGTTCGGTTAGATTTGGTCCACCGATCGTTAAACGCTGTTATAAGCCATTTTTGAATACGGTTCACAACTAATTCACTTTTTTCAGACGACAAATGGTGGTGTTCTTCTAAGTAATTTTGAATATCTTCTGATTTTGTTCCATGATCAATGAAAAATTCGCATAATACTCGCCGAGGCACAACAAATTCACTCATTTTATTTTTACTTCAAACTACTACTTTTTTACCGAGGTTGGTGAAGACTATAATATGTCAAAGCACACTAAAGTACTGGTAAATGACAACGTAAATAAATAACTTTTATACTGAAATTTCGTGTGAAAAAATATTATTGTCTAGTGCATTATCACGTTCCTAACCACTATCTACGAAGGTGGTTAGTAGTACTGATAAAATGTACAATAACAACTTTAACTACCATTTCCTCCCTTTTCCTTCACCGCGATAGAGAAATACATAAACTACATGATAAACATGTTATTCACACAGTGATAACAAAACATTAACCACATCTGACCGAACGATAAAAAAAAAATACATTACCCAATACTCCCACCTTACCTAAAGATTAAGTAAATAGATAATTTTAAGAAAAAAGTAATCTAAATATCCAAAAATCTCATCAATCACAACTAAAATCATTTTTGGTATATTTTGTATTTTCCCCCCATCAGGCATTTTTCGTTTCATTTCAAGGGGGGCAGATTCGGGCAATTTTTTTTTTTTGCCCTAACTTCTTTATTAGCTGCTCTATGTGATGCTATCAAAATTACGACATGGGCAGACATTGCTAACTGCCAAAAGTCTATGTAAAGTTTCTAATAAGGATAAAATATTAGGTTCTAAAAAAATATTTATATACCTCCCCAGTTTTCACATAATGGTCCACTTAAATATTTTTTAAATAGAATACTTCATAACCATTCTAACCATATATCACACTTAAAAATTTGCTGTGAAAATAATGAAAATGTGACCATGTAAACTGGTGAAATTGTGTTCTACATAATTGACATAACTTTGAGCGTCAACTTGCAAGCCTTAGTCTAATAGTAAAAATGAGAAATAGTATATTTTAACTGCTGTATAATATGCATTGGACATTCAGTTAGACATGTGCATTAACACAATATTTAATATAGAACATTACGAAAACCTATTTTTGAGACGGTACGCACGGTTCTGGCCCATAGTGCGGCGGCGCGATCCGCATCCCGCTCGCAGATTGTATTTTTCCTATAAAAACTAATACAAACTCAGTTCATCTGCGTATGTCTATACAGATTATCCTCTATAGTAGATACCAAAGCACGTCTTACGGTTTATTACGGCATAGTTGAATCTCACATACGCTACGGCATCATTTTCTGGGGGAATTCAACTGATAAAGACACAGCATTTAAGGCCCAAAAAAGATGTCTCCGATCATTATTTAAACTTAAAACTAAAGACAGTTGCAAGCCATATTTCAAACAATACAATATCTTATCACTTCCTTGTATTTATATTTTCGAAGTAGGTAGCTTTGTTTGTAAAGCAAAATCCAAGTCTAGGCGAGACAATAGCAAACTATGTCAAGTATATGTAATGTCAAACCACTCTGATACGCAACAGTGTTTATTGCATGGCCCCAATTATTCACAATAAATTACCAAGTGGTTGGAAAATAGTACATTATGGTACGAGTGTATAACGTTGGTGATTACCGCTGAGGCGCCATTGAGACCCGAGCTGTCAGGCGAGGGTCTTATATCGGGCGGTGTTACAACATTAATCATTTTCTTCATAACTAGTACTTGTAGTCATTTTAATGAATAAATAACTATAATTTCAACAGTGAAAACGAGTCGGTTTTTTTTTTGCCAATGGCGGGAAAAATTAATCAGTTTTCCAATGCGCGCGTATCTAACAATGGCGATCGGCCTTATAGTAAGGCCGCATTCCGAATTAGAAATATAAAATAGCGCTGTGAGTGCTCACATCGATATTTTGCGTTCCGAGTATTCTGATTCACCGGCATTCAGTAGCTTAACTCGATCGATCGTCCCGTGCAGCTATTTTTACTTAGCAGACATGTTGCGCCGATACCAAATAAATTGGGACATATAAAAAATCTGTGAAATTGCAGATTAAAAATAATATTCAAAATGAAACCTTTTAAACAGCATTCTACATTTTTCATTCCGTCGCCTAGCAACCTGAAATATTCTAATAAGTGCAACATATCATAAAGGTACCCAGGATGTAGGTACACGTGCATATTATATGGGTAGGTATGTTGTGACGTAAGTTTTGATAGCTAGGCCGACCCCATTGTTGTCGGCACTAAGGATTAGTTCGGATCACCGGCCACAACGTCTCATGTTTATGAAGCAGATGTTAAATTACATTAAAGTAGATTTGGTTTGTTTTGATGCGGTTTGATAGAGCTTGGTTATTAAAGTGAGCCTTTTCCTGTGTTCTCAGTAAACATAGGAAGAAATGAAAATGAAAATTTAATGTTTAATTATGTAAGTAAACTTTTCAAGACACTCCCTTACACGTCAATATTTTTTGGTCAATATTCGGCAGCATTACCTAGCTGACTATTAAATTCATCCATCAGTCTGCACAATATGACAAAAATGCCACAAACAAAGTAACGCGTGAAAATAACCCTTTATTGAACACAATCGGGGAAAATTCCAGAAAGATAAAATTAATCATATTAGCGTAAACAAAAACGGAAGCCAACTTCGAAAACAAAGAGGATACTACTAAGTAGCTAGCTGACTTAACAAGTTTAACCAGAACGAAGAGGAATTTCACTACGCTTCAATAGTTACACAAGAATTTGATGAATTCCACCATCTTAAGCAAGCGGATATTAAAATTCGCAGAATTATGTTCATAAAGCTATGTATTTGTGTAAAACAAAGTTGAACAACATTTGCACAGCGTTGTTTCTTGCAACGATAAATGTTCCTGTCAACAATATTGTGCCCACTTGGTGTTACTAGAACAAAGTAACTTATGTTACTACATATAGAAAGAAAGAAAATACATTTATTTCTATATACAACATATATAGAAATAAATGAATAACATATATAACTTCAGCAATCCGCCAGTGAAAGTCCCGTCGAAAAATCGGTCCAGTAATGTCGGAGATTAGCCGAAACTAAGCCGAAGCAAATGATACCAGATTTATTTTTTAAACATATGTAGGTACCGTATATTATTTAAATATGCATATAATAAAAAGGCTGTTATTTTGACATAGATTTATATTCTTTACAAACTTACTAAAATGTTATTTATTTGTATTTGTATCTGCGGTAGAGGAGGAGTGCCGGTGCTTCTGAGCAGCGCTCTTCCCTTCCGTGGCCTGGACGGGGCCGCCACCGTATGAATACAGAACATTAGCAACAATGTTTCGGCAACACTGCAGCAATTCCATGTTGTCAATGTTCCAGTCTTGTTTCTTGCAATACAAAAACATGCTTATGAAACAATGTTGCACAACTTTGACTCCCAATGAATATGATTGTAAAATGTGACAAATGCGTTGTATAAAATTCGATCGAGGAATGTGAGTTTTATAGAAGTCGTCGCGCCTAAACATCCTAACAGCCGCGCTTAACGATATGCTATAGCGATGAAGTCGGCCTCATGCTGAGACAGCTCCAGATAAAATGTATGACGTTATCTACATTTTAAAACGAGAGGATAGAAATAACGTGACAAAATTGTCATGTCATATCGCCACGATTCTACGTGCATTTTTATTGAATGATAGATTTTGTGTCTTTTATGCTGCCTCCATTTCAAGTCTGAAACTGACATTATACAATCTAATTTAAGAAAATACGATGTAAGAATGCTTGGATACTTTAGTAATTTGGTACCTCATTATCTCCTTGACTTGGATGTAATATTTTTGAAATTTCCATGGCTAATATTTTACAAAGCAATTTCAATGCTAGCCTAATTAATTCAATTCAATGTTATAGAACTGGCAAACTAACCCAACCCCTGAATCTGTACACAGTAAACGGCAGAATAATATTAATTTGAACTAACATTATGTTACGACGCTATAACAATATTCTGACAAATAAATGAATGATTCCTATTACTTGCCCATATCCCAATGTATCAATATTAAAAAATAGTTTGTCCGGTAGTACAGTCACGAGCAATAACATGTAAACACATCGCCAAATTCAAAAGCGATTTTCTTTTAAATAGCGATTGCAGCCTAGAGATAACTTAGATATTTCATTACAGTGTGGGTTCCAAAATATTATTTTCATAATAAAATAAGATTACAATTAGTAAAAGTGGAGAAAATTACTTTTAAAAGTTGGTAAGTCTATACATATTATTGCTCGTGACTGTACGTCTAAGAATCTTATCATCATCATCTTCCTAGCCTTTTCCTAAGGAAATAGAATTTCCGTGGAAGAATACCAGTATTTTTACATGGAGCAACTGCCTATCTGAACTCCACAACCCAGTTACTGGGTAATACCGACAAAGCGCGAAAGTCAGGGTTATCACCCTTGGTAGGACTGACTTTCGGACTTTTGACGAATCGTAACCGTAACGAGTGTCAAAGATCCAGGAATGAAATCCGGGACCTACACCTTAACGTGCTTTCCGAGGCACGGAGGGGTCTTGGTATGTAAATAATAATAATAATACCTAAACCATTTATTTCAGGCGACGCAGGGCCATAGATAGATATATACCTTAACCTAAACATACATATTTTAATATATTTAAAACAACTATTGTACACGAAGTGATGACTGTGTCGGCGTCGTGTTGCGCTGCGTGGTGTCGCGTAACCTTCCGCAAAAACGTCGGTACGCCACACCTTTCAGCCACAACTCTTCCTTCAAGAAGGTTTCTAGATACTGAGTGTGAAGCCGCACCACAAACGACTTGAAGTTTATGTTATGGCGCGACTCCAACTTCTCTACTCTCAAGGTCCACTTGGTAAAGATGGACACGCTTTTTCTTACTTAACCACAAGCCCCACCACACCACAAATGAGAATCGAAATGCTCAAAATTAATACTGATTGTAAATTCTAAAAATAATAAACTAGCTTCCGCCCGCGGCTTCGCTCGCGTGGAGGACGAAAATTATTCCACGGGACTAATATTACATTTATATAACACGTATATTATAACACGGATAATCTAGATTACAATCTGTGTGCCAAATTTCATCCAAATCGGTTCAGCCGTTTTTGCGTGAGAGAGTAACAAACATCCATACATCTAGGGTTGCCAGACGGTCGGGAATTGGCGGGATTCTCCCGAATTTTTGTATGTCCTCCCGACTCCCGACAAAGCAAATAATCTCCCGAAAAACAAGTTCGAGAATTTTAAGTTCACATTTTCGTCAAACGAAACTTGAAAACCACTTGGGCGCTTGGCGCAGAGCGAAAAAACATTGCAATGCACTCCATTCAATGAGTTTAGCTCATCCTCTACGAAAACCGAGAAGTTAGAAGAGTGTTTTTTGTTTGCAAGTGTAGAATATAAAAACCTTCTTCGGCATGTCCCAACAAGGTGGCTGTCACTTATGCCTAGGCGCTTTAGAACGATTACTACATGGATGGCCAGCCATAAAACATTACTTCTTGTTAAAAGGAGAAGATGAATGTCGAAAGGAAATATGGGACTTTGTATCAAAAAATCTTACTTCTTTTGATAATAATGAAGGGGTTGATGAATGTTACAGTGAGGGAATTTCTGAAGTGTATTTATATTTTGTACATAACGTTATGTTAGAGTTTCAGACGGCTATATTGGCATTGGAAAATGATGAATGTACTGTCCTGGAAATAGATGGTATTATGAGAAAGCTGTTGAACCAGCTAAAAAGCCGATTACAGGACAAATTTTATGGCAGTAAAAATAGGTCCATTTTAACAAAATTACCAAACGCCGAAAAAGAAAACTTTAACAAAGAAGCAGAACAGATTTTTCAAAGGGCCATCAGGTATTTGGAAGAACGTTTTGATTTTAGTTAGGAGTCTTTATACAAAATGCTCTCTAAGTTTTCATTAAAAAAAGAAACTTTGTTCACATGGAGATCTTAGAACTTATAGAAAAATTAAATTTTTAAATGATATTTACACCGACCATTTGTATAGTGATTATTGTATAAGAAGTTTTTAGTTTAAATCGCCTTCCAGAAGAAAAAACTAAAATGACAAATGATAAGCTATGGGCATATTTTATAAGAAAATGCGTTGAAGTTAAAAATTTAACCAAAATTTAATGTTTTATATTTTCAATTCCGGTAAGTAACGCTTACTGCGAACGCGTTTTTAGTATAATTAATAATTTATACTCAAAAGAAAGGAACCGAATGAGCATGGATTTAATAAAGGCGGAATTAACAATTCGTTTGAATTTTGACGAAAATTGTTTAAATTTTAAGACCTTTTTGAATAGCGATAAAGCTCAAAAGTTATTAAACGCGGTAAAAAAAAAATTACAAACACTTATGGCAAGAACCGTAGTCCCGTATGTGTTGCCGGGCGTAAAAGAATAGCACCATCCCATTTCTTCCAGTGGGTGTCGTAGAAGGCGACTAAGGGACTTACTAGAGAATGGGCAGCAGCGTTCTCTATGTATTTTTACCAACATACTGCGATCGCCAACCCGCCTGCCAAGCGTGGCGATTATGGCAAAACCCCCCCAAAAAATGACAAGCAGCCCTACAAAACGGCCCCTAGTACCCGGCGGCCCGCCTACCCTTGGCTACGGTAGCGGCCAAGGTAACGGTGAGGCAAGGGGTGCTAAGAATCTCCGGAAGAGATCTGGCTACCAAAACAAACGGAAACTGCACCTGGCAACGTACAACACGCGTACACTCCGGACCGACGAGAAGATCACCGAACTCGAGGAAGAATTGAGCAGGTTACGGTGGGGTATAGTAGGGTTATCTGAAGTTCGAAGAGAGGGGGAGGACTCGATAATCCTCAAATCCGGTAACCTGCTCTATTTCCGGGAGGGCGACCAGCAGTCCCAAGGTGGTGTCGGGTTTATTGTCCATAAGTCCCTTGTGACAAACGTGGTGAAGATCGAGAGTGTGTCGACCAGGGTGGCGTACCTTATACTCAGAATATCCGCAAGATATTCGCTGAAGGTCATACAGGTCTACGCCCCGACCTCGACACACCCCGACGATGAGGTGGAGACCATGTATGAGGATATATCCAAAGCCATGCATGGCTCTAAAACTCATTTCACGGTTGTCATGGGGGACTTCAACGCGAAACTGGGCAAACGGAACGAGGATGAGCTGAGAGTGGGGCAATTTGGAGTTGGACGACGGAACCACCGGGGTCACTTACTGGCCAGTTTTATGGAGAAGGAAGGCCTCTTCATGATGAACTCCTTCTTCAGAAAACGGGAGCACGGAAAGTGGACCTGGCAGAGCCCTGATGGTGCAACTAAAAACGAGATTGACTTCATTATGTCGACGAAGAAGCAAATATTCAATGATGTCTCTGTGATCAACGCGGTGAAAACCGGAAGCGATCACCGCATGGTAAGAGGCACATTGAATATCAACATCAAGCTAGAAAGATGTCGACTAATGAAGTCTACGCTCCGTCCAGCACCGATCCAGGTCCAAAACCCCGAGAGCTTTCAGCTCGAACTCCAGAATCGTTTCGAATGCCTAGGGAGCTCCGTGGACGATTATAACGATGGGTTCGTGGAAACTGTCCATACGGTCGGATCTAAGTTCTTCAAGACCCGCCGTACTAATGGCAAAAAGAAACTCTCTGATCCTACTCTGCAGCTAATGGAGGAGAGGCGTGAAATGATCCTGCAGTCTTCAGACGACGCGCTAAAGTACCGACAGCTCAATAGACAGATATCTAAGGCCTTGAAAAGCGACCTTCGCCGTTTTAATACGGACCGCATAAAGGACGCGATAGAGCGGAACAAGGGCTCCAAGGTCTTTTCAAGAGATCTGTCTATTGGGCAGAGTCAGCTTGCGAAACTGAAGACCAATGATGGCAGGATCGTTTCCTCCAAGCCGGAGCTGTTGAGAGAGATCGAGAGTTTCTATGGACAGTTATACACGTCAACAAGCAACCCCGTTACGGATCTGGCAAACGACCCAAGAGCCAGATTGACCCGACACTATACCGAAGATATCCCGGACGTTAGCTTGTACGAGATTAGGATGGCTCTGAAGCAGCTAAAAAACAACAAGGCGCCGGGTGATGACGGAGTCACGGCCGAACTCCTGAGGGCCGGCGGAAAACCCGTTCTTAAGGCCCTCCAGAAGCTGTTTGATTCCGTCATACTCGAGGGCAAAACGCCACAGGCATGGAACAGAGGTGTGGTGGTACTTTTCTTTAAGAAGGGTGATAATACTCTTCTTAAGAATTATAGGCCCATCTCACTTCTGAGCCATGTCTACAAGCTGTTTTCGAGAGTCATCACGAACCGTCTCGCGCGCAGGTTTGACGACTTCCAGCCTCCCGAACAAGCCGGATTCCGTAAAGGCTTTAGCACCGTAGACCACATACATACGCTGCGGCAGGTTATACAGAAGACCGAAGAGTATAACCTGCCTCTCTGCTTAGCGTTTGTGGACTACGAAAAAGCCTTCGATTCGATCGAGACATGGGCTGTACTGCAGTCTCTTCAACGGTGCCAGATCGACTATCGGTACATCGAGGTGCTGAAGTGTCTGTATGAAAACGCCACTATGTCAGTCCGACTCCAGGACCGGACTTCGAAACCTATCCTTCTGCAGTGAGGTGTGAGACAGGGAGATGTTATCTCTCCGAAACTGTTCACCGCTGCACTGGAGGATGTCTTCAAGGTTCTGGACTGGAAAGGGGCTGGCATCAACATCAATGGCGAGTACATCACTCACCTTCGGTTTGCCGATGACATAGTCGTCATGGCTGAGACCATGGAGGACCTCAGTGCAATGCTCGATGACCTCAGTAGAGCTTCCGAAAGAGTGGGTCTTAAAATGAACATGGAGAAGACAAAGGTCATGTCGAATGCCCATGTAACACCCACTCCCATGACGATCGGAGGCGCTACACTCGAAGTTGTGACCGAGTACGTTTACCTAGGACAGACTGTCCAGTTAGGTAAGTCCAACTTCGAGAAAGAGGTCAATCGTCGAATCCGACTCGGCTGGGCAGCGTTCGGGAGGCTTCGCAATATCTTCTCGTCCCAAATACCACAGTGTCTCAAGACGAAAGTCTTTGACCAGTGTGTGTTGCCAGTGATGACCTATGGTACAGAGACGTGGTCGCTCACAATGGGCCTTATCAGAAGGCTTAAAGTCACCCAAAGGGCAATGGAGAGGGCTATGCTCGGAGTTTCCCTACGCGATCGAATCAGAAATGAAGAGATCCGCAGGAGAACCAAGGTAACCGACATAGCCCGAAGAATTGCCAAACTTAAGTGGCAGTGGGCAGGGCACATTGCTCGCAGAACAGATGGCCGATGGGGCCGAAAGGTTCTGGAGTGGCGACCGCGTACCGGAAGACGTAGAGTAGGAAGGCCTCCCACAAGGTGGACCGATGACCTTGCGAAGACCGCGGGTATCCGCTGGATGTGGGAAGCACAAGACCGGTCGAAGTGGAGGAGCCTGGGGGAGGCCTATGTCCAGCAGTGGACGTCTTTCGGCTGATATGATGGCAAGAACAAAAACAATAAACATGCTCATTCGGTTCTTATCTTATGTGTCACAAATACCTACTATGTTTATTTTTCTTATATCTACAGTGCAATGCAAAAATATGTTTGTTTACTTAATATATTATGAACAATTAATATTATTAACTTATTTTCCCGACCAAAGCCCTAAAATCCCGAAAAATCGGTTATTGATCCCGATAACAGGAAGAATCGATCTGGCAACCCTACATACATCCCTATATCCATTCATACAAACTTTCGCGTTTATAATTTAACATCGTTTCTGCTAGTTCACAAGAAGTCAGTCCGTTAATCTAAGATTAACATGCACATAAAACGTCCTTCGTTCCTAGACTGTAATATAATTCCACTCCTGTGCGAATTCAGTTCAACGCCAAAGATTTATACTTCAGAACCTACGTATAAAGGTACATTTCTAGGTCGCCTCAGTAAAGCCTCCTTGTTCGTAAAATGTAGGTTGCAAGGAAAGCTATTCTTGGAATATTGTAACATTTTGCAGTAAGCTCGCGTTTAGAAAATAACCTGCATTGAAAAGAAATTTGTAATGTCTAGAAATAGTATTATGTGGATGTTATGTATTTTAAGGGTACCTACGATTTCAATGCTTTTTTTTGGTTGAGGAATCATTAAATAACTTCTCCCGCTCTGGGTGGGGCAGGAGGGCGTGTTAGCCTTTTACTGACTAAAACCCACCCGTGTTCCCTCAGTAGCCTGTATGCCAGGGGCTGCGGTATCTCTTTCGAACAACCCGCACCCCTGGCAGGCATCGGCCGTTACGGGCCCCGTCACTTTGTGCTGACATCTCTTTGAGGCGCGCGTGGAACACAACGCGCCGTCGCGTCGACCCGGGCTTGGTCCTTACCGGACAGCGAGCTACCCATTACTCGCCGTCCGCAAGCCCACACGATTTTAATGCTCAAGAGCCTTAAAACTTCTATTGTAGAGACTCCTCAGTAGCTGAGAACAGGTTTAAAATGTTCGTATCGGAACATAATTTCTCATATCCACTTTCCAATTTGATTTACTTCTAGTAGTTTCGTCTTTCTTAATAAGCAAAGCCCTTCACAATTCGAAAGTGCTTGAATTACAGGCACTTCCGAATTGTGAAGATTTCATCTACCCAGCCTTTTCCCAACTATGTTGGGGTCAGCTTCCAGTCTAACCAGTTGCAGCTGAATACCAGCATTTCACATGGAGTGACTGCCTATCTGACCTCCACAACCCAATTACTGGGTAATACGATACCCCTTGATAAGACTGTTTGTCAGACTTTCGGGCGTCTGACGACTCGTAACAACTGTCATAGATCCACGAATGACAGCCGGGACCAACGGCATAACGTGCTTTTCGAGGCACAGAGGGGTCCTGGGGATGTAAAGATGCTCACCCATCCATGGACCAACCGCGGCAAGCGCAGCTTAACCTGGACGATCGACCCGTGCGGCTTATTAATATTATCCTACTAATATTATAAATGTGAAAGTTTGTGAGGATGGATGTTTGTTATTCAATCACGCTGAAACGGCTGGATAGATTTGGATAAAATATGGCAAACAGATAATTCCTGCAGACATAGGATACTTTTTATCCCGGTAGTACGTACGTTCCCGTGGGATAATTTTAGACCCCCATGCGTGTGAAGCCACTGCTATAAACGAATTTGAAATAAGTACTTTGAGTTCTTAATGACCAAATCAAAATTGAGTTCTTAATTACCAAATCAAAACAATTTTATAATACCAATGCTCTTCAAATATCTATCAAAAATATATAAATTTACTCAACCAATTTACCGAAAATAGTTCACCTTCTAAATTTGACCCTGAACATTCCTCACAACATATTTCTCACAACTATACGTAACATTATTAAGTGCGCTTCACCCAAGAACTTACATCATAGTTGATAAGTAGCGTTAACATTTTCTCGCTTCAATAAACAGCATACTGCAACAGCAACTCTTGCGTTCCTAATCCATCAAGCTAGCTGGATTCGTTCAGAAATAGCTGTTCTATCGATTAGCTCCACTAGACGAGATTTCTAGTCGTAGCCGCTACAATTAGACATCAAAGAACCTTGCCTATAATTCATTAGTATTGCTTCTTTGTGCAGAATTAGTAGCCTCGTAAAATTGGATAGTGTTTTATCTATTCTGGTAATACCTGTTATTCTCCTTCCTGCCATCATAAGCATAAACAGCCTATTATTTTCCCACTGCTGGGACACAGGCCTCCTCTCTCGGTGAGAGGGAATGGCCCGTAAACGCCACGCAGGCGCAATGCGGGTTGGTAAATGTCTCAATACATGTCTTCGAATTTTTGGTTCTAAGGACATTATACCGGTTTCCTCACGACGTTTTCCTTCACCGTTTTTATTTATTTATTGGATCTCCAACAGAGGCTACACAGTGACATGCAAGTTTACATTGAGCAGAGACAGATACAGTGTGCGCTTCCAATTGTAGGAAAGCACATCATTCACTTGTTATCCAGGTACATTAAGTTTGACAATTAAAAAAAAGAAAACGTAACACGAAAATCTTACTAAAAGGAAACAAAGTTAATGACATAAGAGATCAATAATAAAAATAATGTAAATGAATAATATTGAATAATTATTAGAAAAAATTATATCAATATTAAGACAACACATAAAACTAACAAAATATCACGACTTAGATTCTAATGTCTTTTTAAACTTTGATAATTTACATGTAATATCCAGTTCGTTACGGTTAGATAATTCGTTATACTGCCTATAGAGCCTTGGCAAAACGGCTAGGCGTTTTGAGAGCAGTGGTGATGAAATAATTTACACAAAGTAAAGCGCCTGTCTGGGTTCGAACCTACAACACGTAAGTTGGGGCCGTTATCACTTGGCCACCACTGCTCTCTTCTTCCTGCCCCTATCCCAATTTATATAGGGTCGGCACAACATGTCTTTTTCTTCCACACATCTGTATTAGTCGTCTTCTCAGTAGTCCACTTTCCAGCCATGACATTATTCACACAGTCCATCCATTGTTTATTTTGTAATACCCACAAAGGATACAATGCAGTCAAACAAGTTACTCGATAAAATGTAGATAGCTCACAAGTCTCTTGGAATCGAGTGACGGGTATTTGAACGACAAAGCAGAATTCGCAAAAGAGACAAAGAATATAAGACTAAATTCTACTCTGAATTCAACCAAGTATTTTCACATGTAGGGCATCGATTGCTTCAATCGATTCCTTTACAAACTATTAAAATTAAAATTAATTTATTTGTGACACATACCCAGGTAAAATGCTGTGGTAGGTATATGAAGTTAGAAAATAATTTTGTATCACTATGCGCTGTCTTGCAAGGCGTACAAGTGTGGTCTACACAGTAATACTTGTACATGTAGTATATATAGCCCGAGTAATAGAAGCTACGTCCTTAAGTAAATTTCAGCTGGTGATGATGACGACTTTGGATGGATTTAATGGAGGCAGATTGTCCCCTTAAGAGCATTCATCCCACGTGGGTTGGCAACGGCGTATTTATAGCAGTTTTTCGCGATTATTTCATTAAATACAAACAAAAGTAAACATGTTTTTCAGCCATGCACTAGATCATTGGTATTTTCTTGTTTGTATGGTATTTTTTTTGCAGTGATTTTGCTATTTAATTACAAAAATCGACATACCGTCAATTATTTTCTGTTTGCATTATTTAGTATGATTAAATATTTTTATTAAAGAGTAAATGTTAAAAATAATCGTAAATACAGAATATCTAGTGCTTGGCTGAAAAAAAATTGTACTTTTGTTTGTATTTAATGAAATAATCACGTAAAACTACTATAAATGCGTTGTTGCCAGCCCGCGTGGAATGAATGCTCTTAAACAAATCTGACGACATATGAGTGTACCTATACAGGTGCATCTCTGCATAGCCCTCGGCGTGATTTTATGTTGTGCATAAATTGCAAATATACAACGGGTCGTTTTCCATCCTCGTCAAATTTCAGGAGGCTGTTATGAAAGACATAAATTATCAAATAAAATTACGACACCTGCTCACTAATGAATACACACTTATTTTTTAGTTATTTAAGTTTAACAGTAGAATACACCTCTTTCTAAGAACAGGATCGCCCCGTTCCGTATGCGGTAAGCAGTGTCGCACGACTATGTCGCTGTGTTACGTGTCCCACACGTATGCCGATTTCCGAAAATATGAAAAAAAAAAACAAATACCTACTTATTTTATTATTGATTCGTGTCGAGAATCATTAGCATCATTACCTCCTTGAATTTGACGAGGATGCAAAACGAAACGTTGTAGATTACGTAGAAATTTTCTCCTCTTCTATATTGAATCGGCGAAAACTTAACAGCTTGACACTTCACCCCGCACGTTAGGCAAAGGTTTTCCCAAAGTACTAAAAGTCGTGTCACGTATCATCTTAGTACGCTTCAGCCATTTAATACTGTTTGATCTCCAAAGCCAACAAGTCACGAAAAAAAATTATCTGTGGGTTTACACAGGTATTTTTTGTATAAATAGGTAACCTAAAATGTGAAGTAGAACATCGAGGGATGAATACTAAATTAGTTAAGGAACTTTTATTAGCTACTAGCTTTTGTCAGCGGCATCGCCCGCCTAGATGGAGGTTGAAAATCATTCCACAGGAACTGCTGTCTGTGTGCCGTTTTCGCGTGATTGAATAACAAACATCCGAACGTCTAAACATACAAACTTTCACATTATTTTATAATAATAGTTGGATAGTAGGTTTAGTAGGATTGTAACATTAAATGGCCGATTAGATTTATCAACATAAGCTATTGTGGGGTTTTTGAAAAAACTAAGTAGGTACTACAGCTTATCTAGAACCGGTGATTTCTTGGTTTAATACGCTTTGTTAGGTCAGCGTTTGTTTTTGTAGATTTAAGTGGGTAGATATATTTTTGTTATGTTATTACTTTCTCGCGTATTAGCAGAACTAACATTGTGAAGATTTTGTTTTTTTTACCAGAACTTCATCATCATCATCATCATTTCAGCCGAAAGACGTCCACTACTGGACATAGGCCTCACCCAATGGGGGCTTTGCCATAATCACCACGCTTGGCAGGCGGGTTGGCGATCGCAGTATGATGGTAAAAGGCATAGATAACGCTGCTGCCCATTCCCTAGTATGCCCCTTAGTCGCCTCCTACGACACCCACGGGAAGAAATGGGATGGTGCTACTTTAGTACTAAATAAATATTAATTACTTCCTTGTGAAAGCCGCAAGAATCCACTGGATGCGGGGTAGCACAGAACCGGTCGAAGTGATAGAGCTTGGGGGATGCCAATGTCCAGCAGTGGATGTCTTACGGCTGAAATGATGTTGTTAGGTACCAATTTTTTTACTCTTATAAATTCGAAAAGTCAAATACAAAAAGTAAACGAATTGCTGTTACATAACTTGTGAACCATAAACTATTTTGCGTTTATCATCTAAAACTTGACATAGTACGCTCACGATGCTATAATACTGACAAAATAGTCCACCCGTCTGCCAACATCTCACTAACAACACTACAAGCAAACGATATTATCAATATCGAATTTTTACCAATTCCGTAAAAAACTTAAGGCCCCCAACCATCCATAACATTTTGATCACGTTTATTGCAGTCGTTTTACCTATAATAATCACACATGAGTAAAATTATAATTAAAGTATCCATTTGGTTTAAAAAAAAAAAAAAAAAAAAAGTGTCCATTTGGTAAACCTGATGTATTTTCTTATAAATTGTCTTTCTGTGGTAAAGTACTCGTAGGTCTTATTTCATATTCATATTCATATCTTTATTTGCATTCCATAATGTTTAAAGGTCTTACAAATGGCTTAAAGCTAAGGTACAATTACGGACCCTGTAGGGCACAGCAAAAAGTATAAAAATTATTAAAATAACAAAAACAAAGAAACAAATTACAATCAACAATTTTTAAATAATCATATTATTAACATTAATTAAGTGAATTTATTTTCTTGAGATTTTATTTTATTGAATCTGTTTTTTTATACATTTTAAATCACTTTGAAATAGGTTTCATAATTTGTATGTACGTTTTGATTTATGTTTAAGCTGTGTACTTCTTTCTTTAAGTGACAAATTCACCATACCTAATAAATATAAGGTGAACTTTTAGAAGTTCTTTTATGTAACATGTTATTAGTGAATAAGTCGTTGGAGTACCTTATATAAATAAATAAATGACAATATCGTCTTAAAGCCCCCAATTACACACATAAAAGTCAAGGAATATCATGACAATACAAAGCAATATTTTGTGCGTTACTCACACAAGACAATACAGATTTATATCGTCGCCTTTACGCTTCAAACAATATACCTACACTAAATTACAATATTTCAACGAGCGCTGAATGAATACCTGATGATTTCTCTTTGTATTCGAAGCAATATGGAACATTTATTGCGAGGAATCTTACATTTTTCTTGACACAAGATAAAGGTCGAAATAATTTTCTGATAATCTCTACAGTGTGCTTTTTCTTACGTTTCAGATTTAGTAAACAAATCCACAACATTTTTCATTGAGTATTAGAGTTTAGTTAAGTTTAGTATTTGATTTATTTTAATTTATATTGTCATGTGTTTTGTTTTGTTTTGTTGTATGTATTTGTTTTGTATGTTGTGTATTATAAGTATATATTATAGTTTATATGTATGCTTGTATGTGTATTAAATGTTTATAACCTACTAGCCTTTGCCAGCGGCTTCGCCCGCGCGGAACTTTCATCCCCTATTTAACTCCCTTAGGGGTTGAATTGCGAAAAATCCTTCCTTATTCCTTGCCTACATTATAAAGGGAACCTCTGTGCAAAATTTCAGCTTTCTAGGTCCAAGGGTTTGGGCTGGGCGTTGATGAGTCAGTCAGTCAGGACTTCTCTTTTTATTTATATAGATAGATATAAGTACCAATATTATTTATTATTCTTTAAGATATAATTTTTATTGTTTTTTAAATCATTTTTCCTCTCAACCTAAGCACCTGCCATCTAATCTCTTCACCACCCTTGGTTGACTGGTAGAGAATGCCTAAGGCATTAAGGCCGCCTTTGTACCTTTTTGTGTGCGAGAAGTTTTAATAATTAAATAAATGTAATGAATTAATTATCCCTACTATATATAATATTATAAATGCGAAAGTAACTCTGTCTGTCTGTCTGTCTGTCTGTTACGCTTTCACGCCTTAACCGCTGAACCGATCGTCATGAAATTTGGCCGAGATATAGCCTGGGATATGGGTAAGGACATAGGCTACTTTTTTACGCGATAGCCGACATCCACGCGGGCGGAGCCGCGGGCAAAAGCTAGTTTACTATATATAGCACTTACCAAGTTTCGCCCGCGTGGAAGTCCGAAATTATCCGTAGGAACGTAGTACTGGAATATAAAGTATTCTATGTGTTATTCCACGTTAACGTTATCGGTGTGCCAAATTTCATACAAATCCGTTAAGTAGTTTTTGCGTGATTGGATTGAACGTTTCGAATGATTGTTTGCATTGTATGTGCTTGTAAGTATGAGCTGCTACAGCATGTTTGAAAGAATTATTACCGTTTCGAGCTATCATTAGTATAACATCAAACATAACATATCTAAAACTGCTCCAAAGTTACAATTTATACACATTTAATTCTCTCAAAATCTAAATCTCAGCACACCATAATGTTTACAAAATAAAAAGTGAAAATAAGCATGTACTATATGGATCATGATTAAACAGGTTTTCTATCTAAAGGACTTACTTCAAAAGGAGTTTATTGTTTCGACTTGGATTCGAACCATTTCATCACGTCAGCTCTCTGATGGCTAAAGAGGTCTCCGCATAACATTGATTTGCCTTACGAATTCGCTATCTTATTTAGAGACACTGAGACCACTTTGACCCAGTTACGGTAGAAAAATTAAAAATGAATGCATAGTTCCCTCAACAAGTAATTAGTTAACATTTCATTAAAATAACTGCCACAACATTTCACTGAAAGCGCAGGCTTCATAACGGTAAAATATTTGCCAACTCGCGAACTTATTTCATACATTCAGTCATCCATTTAATATGAAGAGCTCGCCAACATACATACTCAAAGGAAGGTTATAAATGAATAGCGAGTTGCGCTTGTGTTCGAGTTGATTACCCGTCCGAGCAACAAGTCTGCCAACTTCCCCGCTTAGTGCTTTATACAGGCTACCGGCTCTCAAAGGCTAGCGATAGACTTTTAGCCGATGAGCGCTTATGTGGATGGTTAAAAATGTATAGCCGATACGACTCCTGAGTAGAATTTATTGACTGTAGTTTCTGCAAAGACTTGTGAATACTCCAAGATTGCAGTGCAGCTTTTAACATTGACCAAATGTTTCGTGAAATAGTGTGTACCAATTTATTGATGTAGCATTCATTTGAACAAAGTCCATAAGAGCTTCATATACTTCACTGACGGCAGACAATACAACACATAACATTTCGCCTTTTGTCCCCTTAAGGGCTAGGCAGAGGTGGACCCATTGTACCCTCATTTTTCGCAACTTATGTTTAAGTCCCATGTGATAGGGAGCAAGCCTCATTATCATCATCATCATTTCAGCCGAAAGATGTCCACTGCTGGACATAGGCCTCCCCCAGTCATGGGGGGTTTTGCCATAATCGCCACGCTTGGCAGGCGGGTTGGCGATCGCAGTATGGTGGTAAAATGCATAGAGAACGCTGCTATCCATTCTCTAGCAAGTCCCTTAGTCGCCTTCTACGACACCCAATGGAAGAAATAGGATGGTGCTATTCTTTTACGCCCGGCGACACATACGGGACCGGGGAGCAAGCCTATTGCCATCAAATGGGCATAAATTTGTCCTTCCGGCTACTATTGAGAAATTCTTGGTAGACAAACCCATTTAATCTTTGCCCAACTAGTACCTCTAGGACTTCATACTGAACAACAACGCTTGCGACCAACAAGGCTCTCAAACTACAAGAGGCAAAAGACAATAGAAGTATCACAAATATGGTTGAAAACTCAAACAATACACACACATACAATATAACTCCTGGAACAGAAACAAAAACAGTTCAATCGGAAAAGTGTCGATCGGCTACGCGGCTACGTATATGCTACGCAAAGCTCCCCGTTTATTAGACTCGTAGCTCGTAGCGCGTAGCGCGTAGCATCGCGGTAAAGCGACAATCGATTCGAATTCGAGTGATTGATCGACGTCAACACTCCAATTCGATACTTCGTCCCTGATTCGAGACAGTGGGTATCGAATAACACGAATAGAATGTACTTTAATACGACGACTTTTCGGGTACTGCTTAAGGTCTTTCTTTATTATTACTTATTTTGTTTCTTAATTAGGGCTTATTTTTTGCTATGTCGTGGCTATAAAAGAACAACGCTTGCTGAAGTCGGTTTTTGGATCGATGACCGTCTATTACATACCGAGACACCTCTGTGGCTCTGAAAGCACGTTAAGCATTCCGGCTGTCATTCGTAATCTTTGACAGCCTGTATCAGAAGTCCGAAAATCTATGATCCTATATTGCTAAGGAGTATCGTGCTACCCAGTAACTGGGTTGTGGCGGTCAGAGAAAAAGGCTAGGCTGATGATGATTTTGCTCCCATAGTTTTAATCCAAATATGAAATATTTTGTATGCTCTGTGGACCGCATTTATATAATATAAATATTAATAAAACTGACGATGTAGTAAAGCCACCTGAGGAATTAGAATTATATAATTAATAGGCGGGGAGAATTTGTCTTGTGTAAGATAAACGCTTAGGTACTTGAGAGAATTAAACGTAAAAACAACGTAATTTACTTTGATGTAAAAATATTCACATTGTTTAGTTAATTAAAACCAACTCCAAAAAGGTTATGAATTCGGTATGTTCGGATACATTTTTAAACAGTGCGCAAACTGTAAGCGACGAGTGAATTCAGCATATCATTTTAGAACCCCGAGCGTAGAAATTTTTCGTCGGTTATGCAATACAATATCAGCAGATCAAAATATATGGAGCAGTAGATTAGTTTTTTTTATTTTTATTATCGACAATATATTTCTACGAATGACCATGACTTATGTCCAGCAGTGGACGTCTTTCGGCTGAAATGATGGTGATGATGATGACCATGACTTCGGCATTTGATTCTAAACCCCCTCGGGTTCTGGGCACGCCACGATTGCGGCGGTAAGTCCCCTCTTTGAGGAGTGGTTTGAGAGGCGGCATGGCGTCCTCACCTTCCGCCTGACGCAGGTCCTCACCGGACACGGTTGTTTCGGGAGGTTCCTGTTTCGGATAGGGCGGGAGGAAACGCCCGGGTGTTTCCACTGCGAAGATCGCCCTGAGGACACGGTGGAGCACATGGTGGCGGTCTGCCCTGCTTGGGCGGAGCACCGCCGTGTCCTCGTGGAGGCGATCGGCGGCGGCGATCTCTCGCGTCCGGCCCTGGTCCAGGCCATGGTACGGAGCGAGAGGGCATGGGGAGCCGCCACCTCCTTCAGCGAAGCAGTAATGCTCGCGAAGAGGGAGGCGGCGCACGTGAGCGAGAGGCAGCATATGCGCCCTCGCGACCCCAGCCGCCTCAGGATACGGAGACGCCCTGGGCGTCGGGAATCCCAGGCCGATTTCCGGCCACCGTAGGCATGGGCTTGCGGACGGCGAGTAATGGGTAGCTCGCTGTCCGGTAAGGACCAAGCCCAAGTCGACGGCGCGTTGTGTTCCACGCGCGCCTTAAAGAGATGTCAGCCCAAAAAAATGATGGGGCCCGCAAGGGTCTATGCCTGTCAGGGGTGCGGGTTCGTTTGAAAGAGATACCACAGCCCCTGGCATACGGGCTACTGAAGGAACACGGGTGGGTTTTAGTCAGAAAAAGTCTGACACGCCCTCCTGCTCCTCAGAGCGGGAGAAGTTATTTGATGATTTCCCAAACAAAAAAAAAACAAAAAAAAACCCCTCGGGTTACAGTTACAGTGGACCAGTGTGCAAAATGTAACCAACATTTTGCGCACTGGTTAAAAATATATCCTGTATAGATGGATTTGCAAAACATTTTTTTGGTTCAAAAGGGGTTTACTCCGAAATGGTCCCATTTCGTACAGATTTCATACAGATTTGATAATGAGTTTCGGAGACAGACAACGGAACTCTTCAAAAAATGACAACAATTCAACCGCGATTGCTGCTTTCGCATAAATATGCATTGTTTTGATTTACTCAATGGATGATGAAATTTTGAATTGGTGTGGGTTAGGTACTATAACTAAAAATTGAAAGATAAAATGTTTTTCCATAAAAACAAAACAGCCGACTTCGAAAAACCGTCGGTGTCTTTGAATATTCGGAAGTCAGTTTTTTTTTTCGAGAAAGTTTTTTATCATCTTTTTTCATATTGTATCCGGCAAAAATACAATAGGCAGCAACTACAGAACCAAACAAATCATATTAATTGCGACTTCATAAAAATAATGAAACAAAATCATAAAAACGACGAAACGCTTCACAATTTCCCGATACTAACATCGTAGCTTGTTAAATTCTCACATCGTACATGTATAAGGAAGTATGTCGTCGTTAAACGCTCACTTTATTACATAATATGACACACCTAAGGAGTCTAATTTAATTTTGGACCATTTTTCCAACGCTGTAGCACCCTACTTGTGAAAAATAGGGATGATGTTTATGCCGTTGACATAGTTACCCACTCAAATACTCAAAAACCTATAGGGTTCCTAGACGATTCAGAAAACTCAGAATTTGGTAACACGGTTCCAATTTGTCCTGTACCAGTTTTGGCCGCGTGCTGGTCAATTGTACCATAAAACATAATCATTTGGCAGTCGGCGATTGTGTAGCTTTCTGCCAGTATTTTTTTTTTTTATCGGGTCGTTACTACTTGCAGAGATTACCTGCTACATTCAAAATTACATAACTTCATCATCATCATCATTTCAGCCGAAAGACGTCCACTGCTCGACATAGGCGTCCCCCAAGCTCCGCCACTCCGGTTCTGTGCTTCCCGCATCCAGCGGACTCCTGCGGCCCTCAAAAGGTCATCGGTCCACCTTGTGGGAGGCCTTCCCACTCTACGTCTTAAAGAAGAGAAGAAAGAAAAGAAAGAAAAATGTTTATTCTGCACAAACAAAACGCACATTACATACAATAAAATCACCTATGAAATAAAATGCACACATGCAATGTGGCCAAAAGCCCCGTATTCAAGTCGATTATTTTTAACAATATTGTCCATTGACTTGATTGACTGATAGTGTCAGTCGAGGCTTGGGACCGACCATAGACAAATGAATTACGTACGACACATGCAATTATATAATTATTAACAAGAAAACAAAAACAAAATGCCGAAAGCAGAGTGCATTACTGACTACTTTTATTTCAACAAAATCACAAATATAAAAACAACTAGGCCGTGCGTCGCATCTGTGCACGAACAGGTCCTTGTTCAGCTAAATGCTGCGACTTCGGACGGACCTATTGTCAACAGCGCTGGTATTCTGCAAATACCTTCTGGAGTGACGTAAAGACGCTCATCGTGTGATCTAATAAATAAGTTATGTTATCGGGTAAGTACAATTTTCCTCGAAAAAATTATGTAATAGACGAACCTATCATGTATAAATATAAACATATCCATAGTAACGGAATCCAATATAAGAAATCAATAAAATACATAGACTAAGACATTAATACAGTGTTAATAGATATAAATGCTAAATAATAACTTTAATGTCGTGTACCATGGGAGTTGCGATGGTATGGCGGCCATTTGCGGCATTTGCATAGCATGCTTTTCAGTCAAAGCGTAGTTTTATTACTAATACAGCTTAATAGTAATAATAAGGATAATTTTGATTTTAGTGGGCCGAATGGATCAAGGCTCTTTTCAATGTACGAAGAAGTAATTACCACCGGCACAACCAATCATTTTAAAACCAAACCATTTACTCAAATGACATTGGCACAGACCGGACCCAGCCAGGGCGGAATCAGACAGAGGCCACTCACACTGTTGGAAAGCCATATCCATTGCCTGTAGGCCGTGACCCTTGAGGTAAGTATAAAAAGGGCGGCTATTGTCACTAGATCCTAGTTGTAGATCATGTGGATTGTTGTATCTGCATGAAATATGTCTTTAAAATACTCAAAAAGTGCTTTTTCGTTTTCAGGACTCTTACTGGCGGAGGTATGTTATTCCAACAGTGCGTGGCCGCATATCTGAAGCTCCCCCTGAATGTCATGGGTCTTACGATACGCGGTCGCACATCCAGAACCTTTCGGCCGGTATAGTGTGTAAGAGCCTCAATGGGCTGTGCGGGCTGTGTCGGTTACCTTGGTTCTCCTGCGGATCTCTTCATTCCTGATTCGATCACGTAGGGAAACTCCAAGCATAACCCTCTTCATTGCCCTTTGGGTGACTTTAAGCCTTCTTATTAGGCACATTATGAGAGACCACGTTTCGGTTCCATATGTTTCGTGTAACACCTATTCCCATACATACTTTACTTCTTTATAATATTAATGTCGATATTTAGGGTAAATCTTTAACCAGTGCGCAAACTGTAACCATGAATTCAGCATATCAGTCTAGACCCCCTAGCGTAGATTTTTTTTGTCGATTATACAAAAACAAAAACCTGCTGTATCATCGAAAATTACAATAACTACGCGGTCAAAATGTTTGGAACATCTGATTTTTTCTGTATAACCGACAAAAAAATTCTACGCTCTGGAATGGTATGCTGAATGTTTAGTTACAGTTTGTGAACTGGATAAAAATTGATCCTGTATAAAGGTTGAAAACCTTAATGTTCCTCCATATCTACGGACTGCCAACAATAAAAGCCCTATCGATCGTAACATTAGCAACGATAAAGGAAAACATTTGTTACGTAAATGTGTTTATTCACAAAACACTAAAGCATATTACGTATCCGTCTGTCGTCTGTCAGCCGCCCGAGAGTGCCGGCCCGCCGCGCAACAGGTTTGCGTGTTTACCCGTTTCGAGCCCACACCCCTTATAACACCGTGAGGGGAATACTTATCAACAGCCTACACTTAAAAACAGCCTTATTCTTAGTTAGGTCGCGATCTCAAACGTAGACTTTGTTACTTTTATCTCCAAGATAAACGGTCTGCTGACCTGTTTCATGTCGACATTTTGTACCTAATCGACAGCGTCGCCGACGAAGCCTGTATCAACACATTTTAAACAGTATTTTTACAATATTTTCACGACCGTTTTTATCTCCTTTCTGTCTATGCTAACAAAGATTTTATCGACCTTTCAGTGAAAATAGAGAGATGAACATGCGAAAGAGATAAAACGTGGAAAATACTGGACCAGTCCCTATTGAATCATTCCAAAGTGAAGCGCAGAAGTTATGGAATTTCTATAGAATAACGGAACGTCCGTATAAAAGAATAAAACAGCACTAGAGCGTTGACAATAGGGAATATATGTGGATATTACGATAAAAGTCAGGCGCCGGCCATTCCCTCACGACGCTCGTCCATAAATTTGAGCTCCTGGGTATAATGACGATACATTTCCAGATCACGTCTTTATATAAGTTGAGCCTTAAGGCAGCGATATGAATTCACGTCCCCTCATACTTGGCGACCTAAAAACTTAATGAACCACATATCTAGTATCTATGTCATCTATACTGCCAGCTGACGGTTGTATTCTTTATATATATAAGTTGATGAAGACTGATACTTGATAACAGTTCGAAGTTTGATCACTGTCTGGGACTGCCTTCTTTTGCACAGTAAGTTTCTTTATTTTCTATCTAGACTTTTCTCATTTACGGAGTCTTGCTTCAGTCTAAACAGATTTTATTGATTAGATTAGATGTCTACCTATCTGGTAATTAATTTAAAAGTTTCTAACAGGTAACGTCTTGACCCTATATTATTGGGGTGCTTGGACAGGAAACCTCCCCGTGTGCCCGTAGGCTGGAGTTTCCCTTGGATACGTCTGGGGGAAAGGCCAGTCTCCGGGACGGTGCACCCTGGGATGCGGGCAATATCCCCCATTGGGTACTGTGTGCCTAATGGGTGTCGTTGCCCGTATGCCAATATCCTGTCGGCGGGACGCTCCAACGCGTGTATCTCTGCGCTCATGCAGAGACGCACAGCGGCGGAGTAAGAGCGGGCTCGGTGTGCACTCACCCTGCCACCGGGCAGGCAAGAAGGAGTGCTCTCCTTCTGCCACCGTTAATCTCGTAGCCCCGAAGATTGTCACGGTCATGTCTCTGACTTTTGACGGGGGTCGAGGGCCTTGGCTTAACCGCCCGGGCCGCGAGGAAGAAATCCTCTATAAAAAATTACCCCAAACCTCCAAGCGGCGGCGCACCGTGAGGGAGGTTGTAAGCTTGACTAATGGGTAGCTTAATTAGTCTCGAGTGCGAACCACTATTTTTGAGCCAGTACACAAAGTTTTTACTCGTGGGAACTACTATGGAAATAAATAAAAAAAACCAAAAACCACAACAGGAGGAGGAGAGTGATGCGGGGTCGGAGTCCGACACCGTATCAAGCGCGAAGGGCTCTGTGAAGGGCCCGGAGCATGCGGCAGTGGGCGCTTCGAGGAGGGCAGAGTTCCTCAAGAAGCGCCCTAAACCAAAGGACGGCCAGGGGTCGTCCTCGGATGGCGGGATGGCCTCGACCCGAAAGCTCGGGAAGGTCTGTCGGAGCGGTGGGGTCCGGTTAGGCAGAGGCCTAACCATAAAGGATCCCGCCGAGCCGAGTGTCGAGGCGGACCAGCGATCCGAGGCGTTGGCCACGGAGGAGCAGCTCTCGGGGGGGACCAGCAGCAGGGCCCTCTCGGAGACGTCTGACGACGAGCCGGATGCTGCTGGCGGCTCCAACGAGGAGCGAATGGCCAGGCTCGCGGAGGTTGTGGCTGCGGCAGTCAAGGGGGTGACCTTGAAGAGGCTTCAGGCCTCTAAAGACAAGGCCATAGCCGCAGCCATAGCCTCCATTATGGCGGCAGCGGAGGACCTGCACACCGGACCTCCGTCGGACATCATGTCCGAAATGCGGGCGGAGGTCGCCCGCTTGGCAGCCGCCACGGAGCTTCTCCGTAAGGAGAATGAAGAGCTCCGAGCGGACCTGGCCGTGCTCCGAGGAGCTGGCCCGAGGGTGGTGCCTCAGAAGGGGGCGGGGCATGGGCAGCGTGGACCCGTGCCTGAGGAGGACCGGGTGCTGACTCTGGTTCGGCAGGAGCTGGCTGCCTTCCAGAGTCGGTTTTCCGCCCTGGAGGCCATAGTCCTTCGCCCCCCCCTAGCGGCGAGCCGGTCAGCATCGGGCCAGCAAAGGTCCACGTATGCCGTCGCCACGACTGCCACGGCCAAGTCGGCACCGCAGTCGGGTCGGACCCCGGCGAAACCGGTGCCGCCCAAGCCCAAGAAGGGTGGGGTGGCTGCTCAGGCGGCTACGCCCCCAGCCGTGGTGCCAGGACGGTCGGCCCCGCCTCCCCCATCTCCCGCGGCTGACGCCGAATGGGAAGTGGCCGGGGCGAAAAAGAAGGCGGGCAAGGCAGCGAGGGCGGCCAAAAGGAAGGAGAGGCGGCAGCGGCGCAAAAAGCGTAGCGCCGCGGCTAGGTTACGCGCCCCGAAGTCCGCAGCCGTAGTGATAACACTACAGCCGGAAGCGGAGAAGAAGGGCGTGTCCTACCGCGACGTGCTTTCGAAAGCAAGGGCGGCGGTTAACCTCGCGGAGCTGGGTGTCTCCAACGGCATGCGGATGAGGGTCACTGCGACCGGAGCCCGCATGCTGGAGATCCCCGGCGCGGCCAGTGGCCCGACCGCTGACGCCCTGGCCGAAAGGCTTAGGGCGTCCCTAGACGCGGACGAGGTCCGAGTGTCCAGGCCCACCAAGTGCGCTGACATGCGCATCTTGGGCCTGGACGACTCCGTGACGGAGGGCGAGGTGGTGGCCGCCGTAGTCAGGACGGGAGAATGCTCTGCCGAGCAGGTGAAGGCAGGCACCATCCGTCCTGACAACACGGGCATGCGAACCGTCACGGTGAGCTGCCCCGTGTCGGCGGCCCGAAAAATCACTGAGGAGGGCCGTAGGCTTCTGGTGGGTTGGGTATCCGCGCAGGTAAAACTGCTGGAACCCAGACCTCTGAGGTGCTTCCGCTGCCAGGTGGGTCACCACGTGGGAGTGCAATGCACCTCGGAGGTGGACCGCAGCAGTCACTGCTTCCGCTGCGGTCAGCCCGGTCACAAGGCCGGCTCGTGCGTCGCACCCAAGCCGCACTGTTACTTATGTGCGGCAGCTGGAAAGCCGGCCGAACACCGGGCTGGGAGCAAAGCCTGCGCTCCACCCGCCGAAGCCAGGGGCCGAGGCAAGGCCAAGCCCTCCGCCACCGCCGTCACCGCCGCAACCGCCGCCACTTCCGCCGCCGCTGCCGCGTCCACCGCCGTCGTCGCTGCCGTTGGCACCGTGGCAGGGCCTTCACAGGGGGCCCCGGGGGAGGCTAATATGGAGTGTCAGTGACGGCTCCATTACGCCTCCTCCAGGCGAATATCAACCACTGCGCCGCCGCTCAGGATCTGTTGATCCAGAGCATGGCGCAGTGGTCGATTAACATCGCCGTGGTCGCTGAGCCGTACTTTGTCCCGCCCAGGGATGACTGGGTGGAGGACCTGAGCGGCTCAGTGACCCTCATTTCGTCGGCCGCCGCCGGTACCCCGACCCTCGAGAGTGTCAAGAGGGGACGGGGTTGCGTGGCAGCACGGTTCGGGGAGATAGTCGTGGTAGGGGTGTACTTCTCCCCGAGCCGAACTCTCGCCGAGTTCCACAACTCCCTTGCGGAGTTGAGAGACGTCGTCGTCGGGTTTCGTTCCCTCCCCGTGCTAGTCCTCGGGGACTTCAATGCCAAGAGCTTGGCTTGGGGTTCCCGGTTGACGAATGTGCGGGGCAGGATGGTGGAGGACTGGGCTCTGGAAGCAGACCTGGTCGTCCTAAACCGGGGTTCTGTCGCCACGTGTGTGCGGATGCGGGGTGAGTCGGTGGTGGACATTTCGTTCGCCAGCCCCGCTCTGTCGCCACGTGTCATCGACTGGCGCGTCATGGAGGGGGTGGAGACGTATTCCGACCACCGGTACATCCGGTTTGACGTCTCCGCCCAGGCCTCGAGCGCGCCGGTCCGACAGGCCCCGTGTGGTCCGCGGTGGGCGTTGAAGCAGCTGGACCGGGAGCTTCTCCTGGAAGCCTCGATCGTGCAGGCCTGGGTGTCATCACCGGACAGGCCTGCCGACATAAACGACGAGGCCGAGTGGTTCCGGGAGACCATGTCCGACGTATGTGACGTGGCAATGCCCCGGGTCCAGCCAGGTCGTGCTTCACGCCAGGTGTACTGGTGGTCGCCGCAGTTGACAGCACTGCGCGAGGCGTGTGTTGCTGCGCGACACCTTTACTCCAGGCACCGCAGGCTCCGTATCCGCCCTCCGGATACGGTAGCCATTGAGGCGGAGCTGTACGAGGGGTACAGAGTGGCGAAGACCGCCCTCCGAGATGAGATCCTGCGGGCCAGAGTAGTGGCCCGCGAGGAGTCGCTGGAGACTCTGAACAGAGACCCGTGGGGACGCCCCTACAAAACGGTGCGGGATAAAATCCGCCCGTGGGCTCCCCCGCTGACGCAGAGTCTCCGGCCTCATCTCGTGCAGGACGTGGTGAGCGCTCTGTTCCCCTCACGAGGGGAGCACGCTCCCCCGCCTATGGCTCCGCCTCCTGCGGTGCCCGATGCGGACCACACCGACGACGACTACGACTCTCCAGAGGTGACCGAGGTAGACCTGAGAGTGGCGGTACGTAGGCTGAGTGCCAAGAATACCGCCCCAGGACCCGACGGCTTGCCCGGCAAAGCCTGGGTCCTGGCCTTGCAGGCTCTCGGGCCTCGACTAAGAGGGCTCCTAAGCGCATGCTTGGAGGAGGGCCAGTTCCCACTTCGCTGGAAGACGGGGAAACTGGTCCTCATTAAGAAGCCGGGGCGCCCAGCGGACTCTCCGTCCGCTTACCGGCCCATTGTGCTGCTCGACGAGGTGGGCAAGCTCTTTGAGAGAGTAATTGCAGACCGCCTCGTCGGGCGGTTGGTGCGGGTGGGGCCGGATTTGGCGGAGAGCCAGTTTGGTTTCCGCAAGGGGCGCTCCACGGTGGATGCCATCATGCGCGTGCGAGCCCTCACGACGGGGGATGCTGTGGCCCGGGGTGGGGTCGTCTTGGCGGTGTCATTAGACATCGCCAATGCCTTCAACACCCTGCCCTGGAGTTGCATAAGGGAGGCACTCCGTTATCACCGGATGCCGACCTACCTCTGTCGTGTGGTCGAGGCCTATTTGACGGACAGGGCCGTCATCTACCCCGGTCACCTCGGAGAGTGGAACCGGCGAGAGATGTCGTGCGGTGTCCCACAGGGATCGGTCCTGGGACCGCATCTGTGGGACATCGGATACGACTGGGTGCTGCGCGCCGACCTCCCTAGCGGCGTCAGTGTAGTTTGCTACGCTGACGACACGCTGGTCCTGGCGCAGGGGAGGTCGTACCAGGCGGCGGCCGACTTAGCGACACACGGGGTTGCGACAATCGTGGATAGGATCCGGCAACTGGGACTCGAGGTGGCATTGCACAAGTCCGAGGCCATGTGGTTTCATGGTCCTCGGAATGCGCCACCGACGGGTTCCCAGATAACGGTGGGAGGGGTTCACATCGGCGTCGAGTCGACGATGAAGTACCTAGGACTCGTCCTCGACAGCCGGTGGAACTTCGCGGAACATTTCCGCCGTTTGGCTCCCAGACTGGAGCGGGCCGGGGCTGCGTTGAAGCGGCTCTTGCCCAATCTAGGGGGGCCAAACGCCTCCTGCCGGAGGCTCTACGCGGGGATCGTGCGGTCCATGGCCCTATACGGGGCGCCGGTGTGGGCGCCTACATTGAGGCGCCAACCAGCTCGCCGGTTGAGGGCGTCCCATAGGGTCATGGCGATCAGAATGATCCGGGGATATCGCACGATCTCCGGCGAGGCGGCGGGCCTCCTTGCCGGATTACCGCCATGGGATCTGGAGGCAAAGGTCCTCGCGCAAATCTGGGAGTGGCGCGAGGAGGCCAAACGCCGGGGCGTAACTCCGCTGCCGCAGGAAATCGCGGCACAGCGGACAGAGCTCCGGCGGGATCTCATGGTGACATGGAGAGAGCGATTGTCGCAACCCAGTGCTGGGCACGCCACGATTGCGGCGGTAAGTCCCCTCTTTGAGGAGTGGTTTGAGAGGCGGCATGGCGTCCTCACCTTCCGCCTGACGCAGGTCCTCACCGGACACGGTTGTTTCGGGAGGTTCCTGTTTCGGATAGGGCGGGAGGAAACGCCCGGGTGTTTCCACTGCGAAGATCGCCCTGAGGACACGGTGGAGCACACGGTGGCGGTCTGCCCTGCTTGGGCGGAGCACCGCCGTGTCCTCGTGGAGGCGATCGGCGGCGGCGATCTCTCGCGTCCGGCCCTGGTCCAGGCCATGGTACGGAGCGAGAGGGCATGGGGAGCCGTCACCTCCTTCAGCGAAGCAGTGATGCTCGCGAAGAGGGAGGCGGCGCACGTGAGGGAGAGGCAGCATATGCGCCCTCGCGACCCCAGCCGCCGCAGGATACGGAGACGCCCTGGGCGTCGGGAATCCCAGGCCGATTTCCGGCCACCGTAGGCATGGGCTTGCGGACGGCGAGTAATGGGTAGCTCGCTGTCCGGTAAGGACCAAGCCCAAGTCGACGGCGCGTTGTGTTCCACGCGCGCCTCAAAGAGATGTCAGCACAAATAGTGATGGGACCCGCAAGGGTCGATGCCTGCCAGGGGTGCGGGTTTGTTCGAAAGAGACACCACAGCCCCTGGCTTAAGGGCTACTGAAGGAACACGGGTGGGTTTTAGTCAGTAAAAGTCTGACACGCCCTCCTGCTCCACCCAGAGCGGGAGAAGTTATTTGATGATTTCCCACCCAAAAAAAAAAAAAAAAAAAAAAAAAAAAAACCCTATATTATTGGTCACATACTCATATGACAGACAATCGATTTCTTTATTATTCTGTAAATTACAGGACAGGTGTATTTTTTATAATAAATTAAACATCTTGAATCATAAAAGGTAGATGGAATTGACATTTCCTATCTGACTTCCCCTTAGAAGGAATGGCGAAACAGACTCAGGGATCAAGGTATCTTTTAGAGACATTAAATATCAAATACAGGGTAAGTTTTTATCCAGTGCGCAAATTTTAACCATGAATTCAGCATATCGTTCTAGAACCCCTAGCGCAGAAATTTTTCGCCGGATATACAAAAAAAAATCAGCTGTTCCATTCATTTTGACCGCTTATGTATTGCACTTTTCCATGAAACAGCTGATTTTTTTTTTTTTTGTATAACCGGCGAAAAATTTTATAACGCGTAACAAAATAAATACCAACAAGTCTCACCAAGGGGTATCGTAATACCCCTTGTAAGACTGGTTGTAGCTGGGTTGTGGAGGTCAGATAGGCAGTCGCTCCATGTAAAATACTGGTATTCAGCTGCATTCAGTTAGACTGGAAGCCGACCCCAACATAATTGGGAAAAAGCTAGGCATGATGATGATCGTGTAACAAAATGCAGGGTACATTTTTAGAGTAGACCGGTAGCTGACTTCAAGGCGTCTGACAATCCTCAGATTGATGTGAAGCCTAAGACATAGAAGGATCTCTCTCCATATAAAGAAACGGCCACTATTCACGAGATATCCAATTTAAGATAAGTTCCTTAAAATAGGTCTTTACCTATGAAATTGCCGTTTTGTATGAAAAAATTTAAACGATTTTTTTTCATGAATTTTTTATTTGTATTAATCGAAGTAATCACCCATGCAATCAATGCATCTTTGCCATCGCAGTGGCAGTTTATTGATGCCCTTCTTAAAGAAATCAGCTGGACGGGAGGCAACAAATTCTTCAAAGGCATTTTGTACTGCCTCTCGGGTATTAAATTTTTTTCCCGCCAAGAAGTTATCCAAATTCTGGAAAAAGTAGTAGTCTGTAGGCGCAAGGTCTGGTGAGTAGGGCGGATGACGGAGAGCTTCCAACCCCAGTTCTTGCAACTTGGAGACCGTCTGCTGTGCAGTATGAGGTCGCGCGTTGTCGTGCAGGAGCAGCGGAGACGAGCGATTGACCAATGCTGGTTGGAGATGCGCCAGCTTCTCCATCATTGTGTTCAGTTCTTCACAGTACACATCTGCAGTAATGCTCACCCCGTTTGGTAAGAAGCTGTGATGAATCACACCGGCGCTAGACCACCAAACAGTGACCATCACTTTTCTAGGGGTAAGTTTTCGTTTAGGGCATTGTTTAGGTGCTGAACCAGGATCCAACCAACTTGCTGAGCGCTTACGGTTATCAAACAGAATCCATTTTTCATCGCAGGTAACAATGCGGTTCAAAATTCCTTCATTTGTGTGTCTGTTGAGCAGTGCAAGGCACGTCTCGACGCGTACTTCGCGCTGGCGATCATTGAGTTCGTGGGGCACCCATTTGTCAAGCTTTTTTACCTTGCCAATTTGACGCAAATGGACCAATATTGTTTTGACGCTAACGTCGAAAGCTGCTGCTAATTCAGCCGTAGATTGTGTATCATCAGCTTCCACAATCGCCTTTAATTCGTCATTGTCGACCAAAGTCTTCGGACGACCGCGAGGTTCATTTTTCAGGTCGAAATTTCCAGAACGGAAGCGAGCAAACCAATAACAGGTGGTGCGTTGGTTTGTAGTGTTAGCTCCGTAAACGTCGTTGATGTTGCGTGCCGCTTGTGCCGCGTTGCTGCCACGACGGTACTCATATTCCATAATTACTCGAATTTTTAACGTATCCATGATGACGAAAAAGATTGAAATGCGATGAAAATGTAACACTAATCAATAAAGAAATGACTACTTTTAGAAAAAAAAATCCATGTTTTTAAAATAAAATTAATTTGAAATTAGAATTCTTAGCCAAACAAAAATTATTTTGATTTGAAATGGCCAGTACTGCAGAACGGCAATTTCATAGGTAAAGACCTAATATCTTATTAAAAAAACGCTTTTGTCAGAACTAATAAATACCATGTATTCCGTGAATGATTAGCTGAGAAGTTAGATAGACACGATAAGAATACTCACATAGTTAACGAAACTTTATTAGACGAGGATATATAACAGTGGTATATTATAATATGTACAGAACAATCGTGATTCAGATATACGGTTATATAGGTTATCTACTTAACGTTCTGCATGGTAAACATGTAAAGGTAAAAGGTATTTTTATCAAGTTAATCTTAAACAAGAGTTTTCTTGATCTCAAGAAGATATGCATCTATAACTGTATACATTTGAATAAATACTAAATAAATAAAAATACATCTTGATCAATTCGTTGTATTGCCTCATTCATGATGGTGTCCTTATAATAAAATAATTTGTGGCACATCATTTTTAAACACGCAATAAATTCACAACGATTTAAAATATCCTATACTATTTATAAAACCGTGGTGAATCACAACCCACTCCGTCGCATAGAGAGGATGCCTTTGTCCCAGCAGTGGGCACATTATAGGTTGAATGCTTATAGAAACCGTATCAATATTCCATAATGTCATTAAAAACCAACCTTTCATTATCATGTCAATTTCACCAGAGATATGGATTTCACCTAACACATAATACTAACAATAAATAAGAAAATACCAATAATAATTGAATTCGAAACAGGCAATAATCGTAAGATTAGATAGTCACATTGAGGAAATATTTCGTGAAGAAGAAGGAAAACCTTATCTGGTAAAGGGAAAAAATGCTTCGAATATCTCTAAAAACAACAGATATTTTTCCTCAAATAAATTCCTGTAAAATTTAAATTTACTGTTACATAATTAGCCGACTTTTGTCACAAGTTTAATAAAGTCCATATTAAATATAGTTCCAAACTGCTGCGGCTTCAAACAAATTTAATTTTAACTCACAACTTATAAATAAGCGATGAGACTACCGCCTCACTTGTTACGATAAGAGGAGACCTTTGACAAATGAGCCACATTCAAATTTCCACAAAATTACATTTTGTAATTTTTCGTCCTACGTCCAAGCATTTGTGTTATTGAAATTCTCACGGAGTAAGAGCAAAGAGGGTCGAGCAAATAAGCACATTCAGAGCACTTATTTAAATACAGCCTTAAGTAAATTTACTGACGGAATGAATTGTCGGAAACAAAGCGAGAGCCTCTCAAAGAGCTCAATTAGAAGGAATCTGCTGTTTTTGATGTAAGTATGTATACTCATGTTGGCTGTGCAGCCACAGTGTCCACAGTGCACAACACCAGACAAAGGCTTTAGCTCTAAGCTTGCTCCACTGGATCAAGAGAATACGGAGTTTAGCCGGAAATTGGAACATTGTATAACTAATTCCGCTTGAGCTAACTTCCATCCTGTAATTAAAATACAGTATATTTTTAATTAATCGCAAGTGATCCATACGAAACGCAGGTTTTATTCAATAAAAAGTAACGAAAATCCCTCATCCGTGAAAACATTCAACACACCCCAATTCCATTTCGTTAGATATGTTTCCATTAGACAGGTTCACTGCGCTGATTATAGGTTATTTTTAACCCTTTATTTGTGTAATTCCATCAAGCAATCAAAGAATTAAGTATATAGGTAGTCATTATTAACATAATTTTCATAGAGCATGTTTAGATTTAAGCGTTAATAAAGTGAGCGCTCACGTGAGAATCGTTTAAAGAGGTGCATCAAAAGTTTTCTGTGTGAGATTGACTGGGCGACTGGGCGGGCGACGGGTCCGGAGAGGCTGCGGCGCACGTCCCGCCCAGTGGCAGCTCGACCGCCGCGACGAGCGCACGCCGGGACGCGCACGCACACCACGCCACCCGCCGGTCGGTACGCGACACCAACACACGCATGCATCACCCCCCTGACCCCCGCCACACCGCCCTCGCCCCACACCCCTGTGCTCTTCCCCCCCCCCCTCAACCCGCGCCCTTCAGCCAGGTGGATACGTATTACACGCACACGTTGATCATCAATTAGCATCACACTTCGATACTGTTGTCATTAACAATGTAACGTTCCCTCAATACGTATTCACCGTGGTTGCAATTTATATCACCTTTGTTTGCATGGGTGTACCCCTTCTTTTAGTATTTGCCCTCGTACCTGTAGATTTCTCCTAAATATTTAACTAGCTCTCTTCTATTAGCATTCCCTTTTTCGATGTTTACCTTTCTTTAGTCAATTTACTGGTGCTCTATCTTGTCGGACATGTAAATTATTACCTCGTAAACAGTTAACGGCGCACTAAATTCGTTATTCTTAAATCGCAACCCATTAGAACTTCAGTTAAAATGGTCCGCAACACAATAATACACTACAATGGATTAAATCAGAGAACTGCGGCATAATACACTTATAAACCTACAAAAATATTGCAACAAAATTATCCTACATTAAATTCGTGCCAAAAGATTTAAAGACATTCACAAACCTTACTTTATACCAACCTTTCCAGTTGACTGAATTATTTTCCTTTCATATTTATGAACACTTTGTGCTCATAATTCTACTGAAATTAAATAAAAATACATCTGTTTACTCAGCAATAACAAGAATTTTATATCTTGTGCGAACACCCTCCGATATCGCGATAATTCTGGAGAAGCAACTTCAATAATCCGCCTCAATTAATTTAACTTTCGTTTAATCAAGCTTCCAAAAATCTGTTAACGTTTTTGACGATGAATTAAGCAGGTAGAAGGTAAATTAATGACTCTTCTTTAGCAACGGAGATAATATCATTCATCTTTTTTTTTTGCCTCTTTCATAACTAATCAATCTTCATAACTTGGAAGAATACTTAATTTGAAACCTCTGACTTTAGGCGTAATTTTATTTACATCAAAAGTGTCTATACCCTTAGCAACAGTCTCTTCAAATTATCATTCTATCAGTCTTTTACTGAACGTGGGCAGTATCTAGGACTTGTTTTCCAGTTCATTCGTTTTCAACTCAGTCTTCGCCATCCTTAACAGCTCATTGGCTCTCGTATCAATCTGCACATCTAGCTATCTTTTCGTCGATCTCGAGGTCTCGTACCGGGCGGCACTAGGTCAAGGCATTCCCTGCCAACATAATTACCTTGAATTTCGGTTATCATGCCCACCTTAGGATGAACCCATCATGCCCCAATAAATTACTGTTTCAATAAAACTTAATTTAAAATTCCAATAATTCGGCAATTCCAATGAAATCGATCTTAAATTTCCTACAAAATTTCCGGCTATTTCAACATATTTTTCAAACCATGCCGTCTATAAATTAGTATTATGTCTGATAAAGTAATTTAATAAATAATTAACATTTAGTAAGATAATTTATATCAGAATATTCCTGTAAAACAATATCAAGTCAATTAAGTTTAAAATATATTATTATTTCACGTTAAATAAAAGATATTTAAGACGCCTTCATAAATATCTCTGTATAAAACTTCAAAGTCAAAGTTAAAGCATTTATTGCAAATAGGCACTTTTGAACGTCAACATTTACATTACAATAGAATTGATTATAGTCGCCCCTTCCAAAATATAGTTTTGTATGGAGAAGAATAGGCAAGAAACTCCACCGTTACTCTTTTAAAATGTTTTAAGTACAATATTTAACATAGGTACATTCATTGTTCATTGTTTTCACACATATTGTGAAAACGATGCACCCAGAATAAAATTAACATACCAAAATAGGTAAAAGAATGAATAACCTCTTGAATCACTGTCTGTTGATGAAAACCGCATTAAAATCCGTTGCGTATTTTAAAACATCTAAGCGTACAAACACGAAAACGCGACTTTGTTTTATACTAGGTATACACGTAAAAATTGATAAAATATACAAGTTTTCTAAAGTATTAAATGGTTAAAAAGAAACAGTAACGAAAAAAGTAGGAATAAAACGACAAAAATCCAACAAAAAATAAATACTACAGACCTGATGACTACATGAAATAGTCCATCATAATATTAATTATTTGTTTTCTCTAAGTGTCTAATGAAATGACGACGATAGTTAAAACTGTTTGATCATTCGAGAATCAATAAACAATCATTTAACCTCTGAATTAAATCCCATTTTGATCAGGTTAATTAATGACGCTGTTGAAATATCGCGATCGCACTGAATGGAACAAAGAGCGCCTATCCGTGATTAAGACGTAGTTATTGAATTCGTGAATGATCGTCGTTCAAAGAGTATTTTGGTTCAAAAATCTATAAGTTCAACCGGTTGCCATGAGATCATTTTTATAAGACAAGCTCTTAAATTTTAAACTTAGCTTGTTTTGTTAACGCCATCTCCTCGAACGCAGTTAAATCTTTCGGTTTCGTTTAATCTCAGTTTCAATATTCGTGGGGTTCGACATTCTAAAGATCCACATCTGTTTTTGTTTACCTATTCACATCACGTAGAGTTTATTGTTCATCATTATCACCCTTCCTATACTTAGTTGTGTCTGCCGCCCCATTTATTTTAATTACAATCACGCCCACAACATTCTGCGTACCAATCTTCGAAAATAGTTCGTGTAATTTACCTAAAACACTAGTTCTAATTCCACGATCTTTATAATTGTAATAAACAAAGATAAATGTGTGGTGCCTGACCGGAATACCGTTAAAACTGTTTTAGGTGTACAAGTTCGAGTGTTTGTTCAGTAAATAGCAGTAAGCCTTGGAATCGGAGCGGGCTATGCCCTAGTCCGGGAGACTTCTCTCGAAGATATCTAATCTGCAGCTGGAGAACCGTCAGGTTGGTGTTCTTTTGTACTCCTGTTTCCTTTATCTACACCGACATTTTCCTACCGTGAACTACAGATGGCTGGCATTTAGCTAGCTAAAAATAATCTCAGACGACCTGGATTTAAGTTAGCTTTCCACGGCGGACAGTTAACACAACGACTTTACTTTGTACTTCTTAAGTTAGTTTCATAGAAGGTTTTTAGCGGTGAAGCTAATACGTAGACGTACGTACGTACGTCTTAGATATTCTTCTTATTCTTTCTCAAATGCAGTTTCGCTCGATTAAGTGTGGCTTCTTTTCTCGTCATCTTTGTGGGTGTGTCCTAACGATTACTCATAAAATTAACAAATACTTACTTCTTACCTACTAAACTCTGGTTCATCCAAATTTTTCTAATCAAAATCACATTGAGTATATATAACTAACCAATTCAGGCGTTATAATTTAGATCGCATATCAGCAAACGCCATGATAATTTTAAAAGTTTGTACGCTTAATTTGCTTATGTCCGTACTTAAAAGTCAGGCCATGCCAATAAGTACATATATATTAAGCGAATCGCATGCATATATACAACCGTTATATCTTCATGTAAATGCAGTAGGAAAAGAATAGATGGTTCTGAAAAGATATCCCTCAAGGAAGTGTACTTGGCCCAGTGCTCTTTATTATTGCTATTTGATAGCGTAATACAGCTTCTTTTATCCTATCGACGTAGTTGGTTATCTACTTTTGTCCAGCAGTGGACAGCGATACGCTGAGTAGATTGTTGATTTATTTTCTACAAAATAACTAATATCAAAACAACTAACCCAAATTAAGATTTCTGATTCTGATGTACTGCACAATTAATTACTGTTAAATCAAAAAGTTTCGAAATACTGGAAAAATTTACTAAGAATTTGATCTTTCAAAATCAAATAAATCTAAATCAAAAATCATTTATTCAAATTAGGCTGAGAATTAGCACTTTTCGAACGTCAAAATACATAAGACAGTCCCCCAAAAACGCCCACCCTTCGATACTTCCTAGTGCTTTAGCTGGGAAGAAGTGGCGCAACAAACAACAACAACAATAAATAACATACATTAATTTGAAGATCCGTGTAGAACATTCACCAAGTAACTTCAGAATGATAAAATTTAAAATGACATGTAATCAACCAGTAACTCAGGTTTCATTAGGGAATGTCAATGTCTCATGAGTATCTACCTAAAGTCATACATAGCATAATCAACCAGTAATAGTCCCCACGTTGAAAAGTGCCTCTTAAGTGCCTATTTGAAATAAATGCTTTGACTTTGACTTTTTGACTTTGACACTGCTGACACACATGCCTCTTCTCTGTGAGAGAGAGTGGGCCATAATTCAGCACGAGGATCCGGTGTGGGTTGGTGGATATGTCCCATGTCTTCGAACTTTTGTTTCTAGGATATGCAGGTCTCCTCACGATGTTTTCTTTCACCGTTTTGAGAGCAGTGGTGATGAAATTAAATACACAAAGTAAAGTGCCTGCCTGCACCCTAATTGCGTAACTCACGATTAATCATAATCGGTTTCAATTTGACAGTTCAACAGTATTCATTGCGTTATTTACGTTGTTGAACATAAACATTTTTCGAACATATGAAGCAATGGTTTAACAATCTGTTTCAAAACGAAACAGATTATGATCAATCGTGAGTTACGCAATTAGGATGCAGGTTTTAAACTTACTACCTACTAACTCGTTAGTCGAACCAGTCAGTACTCCAGTGACCGCTTCAACTCATTTTTAGAAAATGATAAATTTATTATGGTTAATTCAAATCGAGAATCAATTGCAGTCCTTCGACCAAAGATTTTCATTTACTTCTCTGCGTAGTGAGTTTCCAATTACGAATCGACTTTCCAATAAACCTGTGCAAATGTTACTTCAGCGAGATAGCACAAAATTACCTGTTCCTTTTTTACCTGTTCAACTCCAGTACAAAATTACCCGTTCCTTTTTTATCTGTTCAACTCCGTTTTCAAACGTTCAAAGGTTTGACGTAAACGTACCTAACCTACCTAAAATAAACTTTTAACGCGTTACTCGTGGAAGCGATTTTCAGCTTTATTTACATACGAACAACATCGGACATTCTGCCACTACATAGATATTAGGGCTGTACCATATTGACGCGGCAAGACGCGATAGAATAATATTTACACGAAAAATTTGTTTACTATCAAACACCGGGAGTTTGATTGAATTTAGAATTACTTGGAAACGTTATCCTGAAGCCTTTGTTGTATAATTATTGATAATTGAGCTGAAAAAAATTACTGTTAAAGACAATTAAGCAACTCTACGTTAACTTATTTAGACTTTAACCTCGTGTTTTCTATTTCTCAGCGCCAATGGAAACCGGAGCAATTAAAAGATAATAACTTTCGGTAGGCTCTTTGTGTAATCAACGACCCAAGTTTGAGGAAAAAAGCCCAATTAAATAAAAATAATTATGAATCAAAATCAAAAGTAAGAAGTTGTTATTTTATTATAAAGAAGAACAAACTGGCACGACAGCATGACAACTATTAATTTTAAATACGCTAAATGTACTCTATTCATCCATACAAATAAATAAAATTGCGGTGTTTATTTACGGTACTTATAACAAAAAAGAAATGCTTTTCCGTCTGTACTGTGGGAATCGGAAGGGGGTCCCCTTTTTTTTTTTTTTTTTTTGGTTGGGAAGTCATCAAATAACTTCTCCCGCTCTGGGTGGAGCAGGAGGGCGTGTCAGACTTTTACTGACTAAAACCCACCCGTGTTCCTTCAGTAGCCCTTAAGCCAGGGGCTGTGGTGTCTCTTTCGAACAAACCCGCACCCCTGGCAGAAGGGGGTCCCCTCAATTATCGTTTAATAAAACACTCGTTAAGTGTAAATTATTGTTTACATTATTTCGTTTATTCAACGCTTATGTCTTTACAGCTCCGCGCCTGTCTGTCTTCTTCAGTAACAAAAAATCTATTCTAAAATATTTGAAGGATTGTTCTAGATCTCCTTGACAGTTCCAATGTGATAAAGTCATTTAGTTACCTGCTGGTACAACATAAGGTTGCCTTCGGAAACAACCAAAATTTACAGTTACGGCTTATTTCCGAAACGGCTAGATCGATTTTGACGGGACGAGATTCACTGGCAGATAGTCAGCTATCTGCCAGTGAATCTCGTCCCATGGAGTAAAAGACTACTTTTTTGTACCGTTAGCACGATCCTGTGGGATAATTTTCAAAATCCACGCGGAAGTCATGGGCGCAACTTGTCGAAAATACGATTTGAACTTTTTACTTAGTCTTTTACGGTGTCATCATCATTTCAGCCGAAAGACGTCCACTGTTGGACATAGGCCTCCACCAAGTTCCGCCACTTTATGAATGGTGCTTGTAATTTAGGGGGGGAGGTTTCCATAATCGCCACGGTTGGCAGACGGGTTGGCGATCACAGTATAGTGGTAAAATGCATAGAGAACGCCGCTGCCCATTCTAGTAAGTCCCTTAGTCGCCTTCTACGACACCCACTGGAAGAAATGGTGCTACTTTTTTACGCCTAGCACCACACGGGACCCCGGCGCGTTTTACAGTGTACTCAAAACAATATCGATAAGCAAAATTCAAAGGCAAATTTTGACATCATGTCGTTCTACAACTGACGCTTACGTTAATTGAGGGGGTAATTGCGTAACACACTAGCAGTAGGAATGGCTTTCATTTCGACAGTTCAACAACATTTATTGTGTTATAGCTAGCTTCCGCCCGCGGCTTCGCCCGCGTGTAAGTCGGAAATTATCCCGCGGAAACGTACTACCGGGACGAAAAGTATCATATGTGTTAATCTAAGTTATAATCTATCTGCGTGCCAAATTTCATCCAAATCCGTTCAGCCGTTTTTTCGTGATTGAGTAACAAACATCCTAACATCCTCTCAAACTTTCACATTTATAATATCACTAGCTGACTCACCAGATGTTGTCCTGTCTCAACTATGAACATTGCATTTTGAACAAGTTTTTTTTAAATTTTTCTTTCATATGAACCTTCTCCTGACAATAACAAACACAACAAAAAGAGAATTAGCAAAATTGGTCCAGCCGTTCACGTGTGATGCCGTGACCAAGGGAAATGGGGATTCATTTTTGTATATAAGAAGAAAGAAGATAATAGGATTTACGTATATTGTTGAGCAGTAAAAATTTGTGCACTATCCCATTTCTTCCCGTGGGTGTCGTAGAAGGCGACTAACGGACTTACTACAGAATGGGCAGCAGCGTTCTCTATGCAATTCACTACCATACTGCAATCGCCAACCCGCCTGCTAAGGGTGGTGATTATGGCAAAACCCCCTTTTTGAGGGAGGCCTATGTCCAGCAGTGGACGTCTTTCGGCTGAAATTATGAAATCATTTACCCCTATGCCAATAGCACCAAAACAGTAGGTAAGCTTGGGTATTTCAGATTAGCAATATTCTTTCAAAATGAGCAGATTGAGATTTCTATTGTGTTACGCGGACTAAAATGCACTTCATTCCTAATATCACAGCAGCGAATAGCACTTACGCCTTTCATCGTACTCCACATATCTCGAGCGATAGACAATGCTCCTGAACACCGGCCGGCAGTCGGTTCACTAATGCACCCGCTCCCGTGCTCTTCACATTTACATAAAATCTATTAATAGTCAAGAACCACTGAACTTGAAGTATTATAAACAAAGTTCGATGATTTACGAACGATTTTTTACCTTCGTGAGGAAGATATCTGCCTATCAATCTGTTGGTTTATATCAATCGCTGCGTGGTGTTTCGTCGCGTTTATACAGGGTAAGTTTTTATCCAGTGTGCAAATTGTAACCATGAATTCAGCATATCAGCTGCAAAATCAGCTGTTTCATAGAAAAGTGCAATACCTACGCGGTCAAAATGTATGGAACAGCTGATTTTTTTTTGTATATCCGGCGAAACATTTCTGCGCTAGGGGATCTAGAATGATATGCTGAATTCATGATTACAATTTGCGCACTAGATAAAAACTTTTCCTATATAAATAAACGACCAGTGAAAACAACCTACAGTTTTTCTTTATGACTCTATTACTGATATTGAAGTATAAAATTAGCTCAACAGTTATTCACTGTATTTGTAACCTTCCACATTTATCATTCTTACCATTTCTGTCTAGTTTCTGATTGATTTTTTTTTGATCGATGAATTTAATAATTTTGCGAATTCCGATCATTGCTTCAATGAGAAAATATTAATTATTTCGTTCTGAATTGAAGTTTCATGTAGTACATATCTTATTTTTAGCTGACTTAAAAAAAGAGGACATTCTCAATCCGGTTGTTTTTGTACTTTTTTTATTTTAGTTCCCTCAGAACTCCGCCATTTATAACCCGATTTCTCTACATGGAACATTAAGGTAATTTAAATACATAAAACAGTTTCACACCTTCAGGAATTATTTTTATAGTGTAGCACAGTAAATAGTTAACTCTTAACTGTTGTTACCTCTGCTAAAACTATGATTCGACATCATCATAATCTGCCTAGCCTTTTCCCAACTATGTTGGGGTCGACTTCCAGTCTAACCGGATTCAGCTGAATACCAGGAATTTACATGGAGCGTCTGTCTATCTGACCTCCACAACCCAGTTACTGGGTAATACGATACCCCTTGGTAAGACTGGTTGCCAAACTTTTGGGCTTCTGACGACCCGTAACGACTGTCAAAGATCCACAAATGACAGCCAGGACCAACAGCTTAACGTGCTTTCCGAGGCACGGAGGGGTCTTGGTAAAACTATGATTCGACATTGCACAAAATAAACTACTTTCATCTTATGTAGGTATTAGAAACACACAATTAAGCACTTTTTTATGTCGACCGTACAAGTTTAAAAAAAAATAGAAAAAGGAAAAATAATCATCATATTGATAGTATTCGGGGCCCTCCGAGAAGGGGCCTCGGAGATCGGGGTACTCAAGGAATAACCCAATTCAAAACCAGAGACACCGATTTCTTCGGAAATCGTTGTAATAGATAATAAAATAAAAGCAATAAAATAAAAGGGAATAATGAAAGCTCTTTTTTTTGGAAGACGGTTGTTTTTTTTTTTTTGTTAAATAATCTTTTTATGCATCCCATATAAATTGAAACAAATTCAACAATCCTTTTAGGCTAAAACTGCTTTTACCTCCGTATTCTGTTATGGGTTAATATCTTGTGGTGTAACAATATACCGAGGTACTTACCCACACTATTGGTTGCGGGAGAATGTCCACAAATACCACAGAGACCGCTCTCTAAAAGCTTCCACCTAGAAACAGTGGCAACACGCATGTTTAATGAAATGCAATAGAATACAAATTTCACAATGAACTGAGTAATATTCAGTTAGGATCATCTAACTTAAAACGGCACGCCCCTCTACTAAAATATCTATACAAGCATTTGAAGTGTGTACGTTATGTCTACGTTATCTAGGCTAGCTGTGAGCGCAGGCATCTGTGCAGCAGGCTTAGCATGACGCTTTATATTTCTACTCTACCGTAGAATTGAAATCGATTGTCTACATTTCTCGGTAAAAACTGTCAACTGTCTACACGGAAACGTCATTTTTGTCTACTCTTCCATCGACATAACGCTTCTCTACGGTTCTCGCGTACGGTTATAACGTGACCACTGGTGGGACGCAGATCACACAGGCCACATCTCTGTTAGAAGACATGGGGCATAATCCACCACGCGGGCCCAATGAGAGTTGGTAGATGTCACATATCTTCGAATTTTTGGTCCTAGGTCATGCCGGTGGCCTCATGTATTCCTTCACCGTTTTGAGAGCAGTGGTGATGAAATATTTTTTACAAAGTAAAGCGCCTGCCTGGGTTTGAACCCACGACCCTCATACTCGTAACTCGGGGCTGATAACGGGCAACCACCCAAACTCAAACTCAAAGCATTTATTTCAAATAAACCAATTACAGGCACTTTTGAATTGTCAAGGTAGGTGAGTCAGAAAGATGAAGCTAGTTGCCCATTCCAAAGCGTAGGTACCTATGGAGAAGAACGGGCAAGAAACTCCATGGACACTCTTTTAAAATCATGATTTTGTTACAAAAAGTTGGTTACATCATTATGTTGAAATTGTCAATGTGAGAACGATGTAAAAAGTGCACATTAAAAGCGTCCGTAATTAGAACAAAGATAAAATAACAATTCAGAAATTAAAATAAGCCGTGGGAGCTAAGAGATGACCAGTCCCTACTGACGGCGCCCGTTCACGGACATGACGTATGCATCACTGCTTTGCGTGGATATTTCTTTATAATTTTTTCGGCATGAAAATAACTACAATCACGTTTTTCTAATCGTTTCATTGAATGTTCTTCAAACATATTACAAAAGGACGGGCACACAGAGTATTCAGATCTATGATAACTCATTTGATTGATCAGTTAGTTAACAATCACAATTAAAATGTTATTGTGTGATGTTTGATACATTTTAAACATTATACATATAGTATTGTTCGAAGGTTAATGTCTATCTACATTCTGTATTTTTGAAGTGAAAACTTCTTTAGGTGCGTTGAGCACTTTTTGGGTGAACTAAAATCATGGATCTCGCGTCATCGTCACCGAACGCTTTCCATGAGCTATATGTACTGTGTATTGGGTGAACGAGCACACGGATGAGTTGCGCGTTGATGATTTTTGGAAAAGTCCCTTTCTTTCATTAGGAAATTCTAATTCTTTATACCTTTCCCTTTGTATTTTCATCATAAAAATCTGTGCTGTGTTACCTTTAATGGCTGAAGTCGATCGCTCGTTTATCATTTTTTACCGAGAGGACTCAAGGACCCAATGTGCATCCTGTATTGACGATTAAAAAAAATTACACGTACCTACTTGTTCAAGTTTTAACTTCTGTCGGCACTCCCGGAGTGGCACTGTTTTTTTTTTTTTTAGAAAGTCCTTACAGCGCCGATGTGGCTATTTGATGACAAGCAATTAAGAGGCAACCCTGATAATACTCAGCCTATTTTGAAAAAGGCTGATAAGAATATTAGTAAAACTAAACATCACGCTTTGTTTCCCCTGAGGATGGGGCAGAGCTGTACCTATAGTACACCTACATTTCACCAGTTACGTTTTAAGTCCCATGTAAGAGGCGAGCCTATTACCATCAACAGGGCACTAATCCAGACTCCATCCTGCTACTGAGTAATTTCAGATCGAATAACTTTTTCCAAAAAAATACAGTTTTTTTTTTCTTAATTTTGCTTTTTAGAGCTGATTTTACCAAAGTCTTTTATCTTTTATCCATAGAATAAAATTTACATCTGACAATTCTACTATGGAAGATCTGTCAAAAATTCAAAATTTATTCTCAGGATAAGACTTATTCTTGGTATAAAAGTTTGGTGAAATTCGCCCTTAATAATAGTACCTACCACTTTGAAATTTGAAATTTCATCATCCTTGGGGTTAAAAAAATGCATATTTATGCGACAGCAGCAATCACGATTGAATTGCTGTAATTTTTGAAGAGTTCCGTTATCTGTCTCCGAAACACACCATCAGATCTAAATGAAATTAAAATGAGACCATTTCGGAATAAACCTCTTTCGAACAAAAGACTTGCAAATTCGTATACATATGACGGAGTTATGCCCGAACATACATTAAAAAAAACAACATGTCGAATTCATAACCACCTTCTTTTTGAAGTCGGTTTAAAAACCCGATAACACTTGGCCGTCCTGGGAATCCCAACCAGCACCTTAAGCTCAGCAGTAGCTCTTGCGACCAACGAGGCAGTCGAGGGAGGGAGAAACATTAGTCCTTAACTGTAAAATACACAGTGCACCGAATCGGGTTCAAATCTATTGTTATCTCATTAAATGTCCTAGACAGGTTAAAAAATAAAGAAATAACCATACCCGATATATAGGTTTAAAACGAACAGTTTCTTCAACATTTATAGAACAAGCCGTCTCTCAGCAAATAAGCCTGAAAGTTGAATTGAACAAATATTGATCGTATCCGATTCCTTTAGAGGAGACGTAGGCAATCGCTGCAGCGAGTTTATTTGCATTGCTGAACGTATGTCAGATGAATCAAGATTGTAATATCGCAAAGATGTCGGCTTTTACGTATCCACTCAACGGAATATTTGCTCCACTTTAATATATATTATTATTTGTGACGGAATATATCGTATTAATTCTCGTATAAGTTCTTATTGTGATGAAATTCTGTATTCAGAAAATAAGTTTATTTTCTTTGATTGGAACTATAGGCAAGATATTATTATCTGTTCGTATATGAACATGCAACAGTGGGTGGGCTATACTTGGAGTTTCCCTACGTGACCGAATCAACAAAAAGATTCGCAGGAGAACCAAGGTAGCCGAACTTAAGTGGCTGTGGGCAGGGCACATTGCTCGAAGAACAGATAGCCGATGGTCCGAAAGGTTCTGGAGTAGCGAGACAAACTACACAAAGTAGACCAATGACCTTGTGAAGGGAGCTGGAATCCGCAGGATGCGAAAAGTACAGAACTGGTCGAAGTGGAGACGCTTGACCTATATCTGGCAGTGGACGTCTTTTGGCTGAAATCATACTAAAAAGCTCAACGCTTGTCTCATTTTGTTGCAAGATTTTACAGCAGTTTAACATCACTGTCAATTTAGATCCATCATCTGCCATTTAGATATATTTACTCTAATCCACCATTCACAATTCCACCCATGAAAAGGTAAAATTTGGAGTTAGTAAAACTAGAGAATTCAATGTTTATGTAAATTGAGTAAAACTGTCCGTAAATTTACATCACAACTGTTCAATCCGATCCAGTCTGTCCCTTAACTCCCTTCTGCCAGGGATGCCCTAGGCCGAGATCTGTACCCCACAGGTGGTGCCCTTAGCGAGCAGTCGCTTAAGTTTTTAAACCCTGGCTGGTAGCCTTAATTTTTATTTATTCATTACTAGTTTACCCAACAAACGTGGTCCTGTCATAACTATAAATATTGAATTCGCATTGGTATATTATTAGAAAAGTTAATATGACCGTTAAGTATTCTTAAATTTTCTAACGTTACGCGTAACTTTTTTTTTTTTGTTCATAAGAATATTTTCCTAACAATGACAAACACGAGAAAAAAAGAAGTAGCAAAATTGGTCCAGCCGTTTACGTGTGATGCCGTGACCAAGGGAAATGGGGATTCATTTTCTCTTAAATGGACTAGCTTTTAGGGGTATGAGGAACAGGGTGTAAAGTTCACTCATACCTATGATGGTAAAGGAGGATCCTCCGACCAGACGGGTATTGTGTCTGGTCCGGGTAACTGCCCGACAGTTGATGTTGGGATTTTGTACCTATCTGAGTGGCGTGGTAAACTCTGATTGCGCGATGTAGAATTGCTATGATAGTTCGCCTGTGGCATTGTAGATGGCGCCACTTTTCTTTTTGCGTTTTTCGATATGTGTTGCGAAGTATTTATTTTTGTAGTGCCGCTACAAGCTGACCCGGCGAACTTCGTACCGCCATATTTTATTTCTCCAGTCGCGACTGAGGAAATATAACCCTTCCGGTAAAATCAGATCACTTGAATTATCAATAATTTCACAGCAATTGTGATCATTTTTTTTTCTTGTCTACAAACCTTGTCCTGACGATAAGGAACACCATAAAAAGAATCAACCAATTTGGTGCAGTCGTTCGGAAGTTAGGCGCGTACATACATTTCGGCGATTCATTTTTATATAAATATAGATTTATCGGGCGAGATGTCATTCACACAAAAAAAAAACTGTTTTTTTTTTGACAAATTGACGTAAGCTTGTCAAAAAACAATTAATTTTCCCGACTAATTTTCCCCAGTACTGTTGAAACGTGTTAATCCAACATGATGGGTGTAAATAATTCGTGACGGTGCTACAACGAACGTTGAGCAATTTGTTTTATGACCGTGTGCTATGGGCTATGGTGTTACTACTGTGGTGCTTGTGATTTACTCCTCTATGCTCGTGCTCATATATTTTGGGACGCATTGCTCAATTTTCTCTTTGGTTCTGATGACCTAGTTGCATTTTTTTTACATTATTATTAATACTACTGTACCGTGTGGTGCCGGACGTAAAGAACAGCATCATCCCATCTCTTCCCGTGGGTGTCGTAGGAGGCGACTAAGGGACTTACTAGAGAATGGGCAGCAGCATTCTCTATGCATTTTACCACCATATTGCGATCGCCAACCCGCTTACCAAGCGTGGCGATTATGGCAAGCCCCCCCAGGTTGGGGGAGGCCTATGTCCAGCAGTGGACTTCTTCCAGCTGAAATGATTATTAATACTACTAATGAACTACTACTACAATCGTTCATTATTCTTTTAAATCCCAATGTATTTCTAATGCATTATTATAATATAAACATGTTATCTTTCTGCACTCCCTCTCCATATAAACCTACTACTCTTCTGTAACCTGTACTCTTCCGTCAACGCAATTTTCGTAAAATGGGATACATACCAAGGGCACGGCTTCTTTGGATGATATCAAACGGCATTGGAAGGGTTTTTTTAAATTTTGATACCAGAAACCGAACTTTTCAAATTTAAATAAACACATCACTCGGAAGAGATTTATATTGATGTTGGCAAGTAACGTGGAAAATTGACCTACGTAGTGCGGTGACACGTTCGTTATCATTTGAATTTAAGAAACATATGAAGCCGAAAATTCGGTATCAATTCTTAGACTATTTTATTTTGAGCTGAAACTATGTATAGTGATTCTATACCAGCTGTTATCTTTAGTGCTTAGGGATAGCAATAGGGTTTCTCTTACACGCTGTATAAATAAAGTTCGGTCATTTCGTGCTTACACACAACATAGGCTACGCAATTCCCCGTTTTTATTTTTTCTATTGTTATTGATTCTTGCATACGTTTTCCTTCTAATGACACAAGAAGGAGACGGAAATAAATAAGAGCTGACAAATATAGAAGAAGTTTCTTTGACGCACCTACGACGGACCAAGTTCATCATGTTGCTTAAAATCACGCCAAAATCAAGGCTACAGAGAAGTAATTTAGTTTGACAGTTCTAAAGCATCAATTGTCTTTATCTTTCGCGGTCTGTCAGTGAGAGACAGCAATACTTTTATTAACCGACTTCAAAAAGAAGGAGGTTATCAATTCGACATGTTTATATATTTTTTTTAATGTATGTTCGGGCATAACTCCGTCGTATATGGACGGATTTGCAAAATTCGATTTCGATTTTTTTGTTCGAAAGGGGTTTACTCCGAAATGGTCCCATTGAAATTTCATATAGATCTGATGATTCGTTTCGGAGACAGACAACGGAACTCTTCAAAAAATTACAGCAAATCAACCGCGAATGTTGCTATCGCACAAATATGTATTGTTTTGACGCTTGGATGATGAAATTTCGAATTGGTGTGGGGTAGGTAACTAAAAAGTGAAAAATAAAAACTTTTTTCAAAAAAATAACAACCGATTTCCAAAAAAACACTATGTTTTGTCACCGCCTTCCGAAATTAAAGTTATTTTGCACTTTGTTTTTATTATAGTTTAAGCGGTGAACAAAAGAATCCAACCAACGACTTAATTGGTCTTTCGAAATGAATACCTAACCTACCCTGAAAACATGTCCTAGAATACAAATTATGTTCTACGCAGCACAAATGATGCAGATTATTTGGGTTTCGGAATCCGTGAAATTCCTATGGATTTGTGATGAATATTCATACAGGGACATTGAAGAGCAAACTGTAACTGTAATGAATTCAGCACATAATTCTAGACCCCTTGCGTAGACATGTTTCATAGGTTTTCAAAAACAATCTGCTGTATCATAGAAGAGTGTACTACCTACGCGGTCAAAATGTATGGAACACCTATTTTTTTATAACCGACAAAACCAACGTATGTACCCAACAGGACGCGCGTTTATATCTCTACCAGCCTGTTTATTTTTCACAATATTAGGTCCAGAAATAGTTTTAAAACATAACATAACGTCACGCCTCTAATCCCCGAAGCGTTAAGCAGAGGTGTACCAACAATGGTACACTCAAATTACGCCAGTTATGTTTCTTCTTCTTCTCCTTTGTAACACTCTTATTAGAGTGGTCGAGGTCCTCATGAAATTTCTTCTTTTGGGGCTGATGTAATTCGCCTCATGATTTCTCGCCATCTACTCCGATTTTTGGAGTGTAACGTGCACAAGGGATTGCCCACTGCGGATTTTATTTGGTCAGTCCATCTCATGGGTGAGCGTCCGCGTGATCTAGTGCCTTCCACTCTACCCACGACAAGGCGCTCTATAGAGTCACCGTCACGCCTTGAGACGTGTCCGAAGTATTTGCGGTTGCGCGTTTAGACCAAAAAACATAGACGCTTTTTGATCTTGAGTTCTAGGCGTATCGAGGTCATCATCATCGTTTCAGCCCAATGACATCCACAGCTGGACATAGGCCTCCCCCAAGCACGGCCACTTCGACTCGCGTTTTTTGGGGGGTTTGCCATAATCGACACGCTTAATAGGCGGGTTGGCGATCGCAGTAAGGTGGTACAGTGCATAGAGAACACTGCTGCCCATTCTCTAGTAAGTCCTTTAGTCGCTTCCTACGACACCCACGGGAAGAAACGGGATAGTGCGATTCTTTACGTCCGGCACCACACGGAACCGTGCGTATCGAGGTGTTGGTGCGAAAACTCGTTCCACGATACCCCAAGCATTTTTCTCCAGCACCACATTTCCAGAGCATCTATCTATTTCTTCTCGATGTCTCGAAGCGTCCATGTCTCAGCAGCGTATAGAAACATGGAGAAAACCAGTGTTAGAACAAGCCGGATCAAGGAGTTAGGTTTAAGTCCTAAGAAATAGTAAAGACGAGCCTATTGCTATCAACCGGGCACAAACTCGGACACCGCCGGGACTGCTAATGAGAAATTCCTGATGGAAAATCCAATAACACTTTACCCGAACTGGGAATCGAGCCAGGATCTCATACTGACCAGCAGCGCTTGTGGGCACTAGACCAACTGCCGGGGGAGCGGGTTTGTTCCAAAAGAGACACCGCAGCCCCTGGCATACGGGCTATTGAGGGAACACGGGTGGGTTTTAGTCAGTAAAAGTCTGACACGCCCTCCTGCTCCACCCAGAGCGGGAGAAGTTATTTGACGATTCCCCACACAAAAAAAAAACCACTAGACCAACGAGGTAGTAATATTATAACTTTCAAAAGGCGATTATAGTCGCCGACCGAGGCGTACACAATGCATTCCGGACGAGGCGACAACCCTCCTCCAGGGGAATAGCAAGTTCACCAACACGCTCAAAATACACCGACACAGACCGCCGTCCTGGCGTCCTCGCCGACAAGGCCTCGACGCCCCGACGTGGCGACGTCCCAGTCCATGTCCACCCCGACACTTCCCGACTTCACTCCACGCTGCGAAGCCTGTAGCTTTAAACTTGTCCCTAAATAATTCCGATCCAGTCCGTCCCCTGCTGCCCTCTTCCAACGACGCCCTAAGCCGAGGTCGTTACCCCACAGGGGGTAAAACTTAAAACTAAGGGACTACACGCTAAGGGTAACCCTTAGCGTGTAGTCCCTTAGTTTTAAGTTTTAAAGCCCTCGCTAGAGGCCTTAATTTATTGAGGCAGTCACAGGCAAGCTCGATTGAAATGTGAGTTGCCATTTCACAAAAAAAATACAATAATATGTAATCTAAAGCGCAATACACACCAAAGCCGCCAACCAGCCGACACAGCCCGCCGACGCAACCCGGCGGCCAATATGAAAAGGCACATAGGCCGCCGGGTTGTGTCGGCGAGCCGTGTCCGAGGGTGCCAGCTTTTCAAAAAAAAACAAAAGCAAAATATTTTATTTCATATAAACCTGCATGGGCACTTATGAAACGTCAGAAGCTAGGTGCACGGTTCCAAATTGTCGCTTCCTATGGAGAAGAGCCGGCAAGAAACTCCACGGTAACTTTTTTTAAATAATTTGCTTTAACAATGTTTTCAAATTACAGTGATAATAGGTATGGGAGGACAGTGCAGCCCTGTCAATAAGTACCAGGTTAGAGGAATGAAAATACAGAATAGAAAATTGTTCACAAATCTACAGTCTGTAAGGCCTACAACGTTCTCTCATTCACAATATATAAAATAATCTAAATAAATAAAATGAACATATTTAAACCAAGTGACATGATTTCCTGCTCATAATTTCATGCTTTGGTGTGTATTGCGCTTAAGAAAACAATCCACAACCAGCGCATTACAATTAAATAAACACTGTTTCGCATCTATACATGGACAAACAATCTACACTTTCATTAGTCTTAATCCAATATTAGTTTTATTAGTAAATAGATGTTGTTGTTAGTAACAACACAGAATACAGGGATCAACTATAATATCTCGGATTTATTGAATAAATATTTGAAAAAAAGCTTGTTTCGTTCGCTACAGCTGGCAAGGTTTATCGGGTTGTGATTGCGGCTCAGTGTCGCGATATTGCTTTGTTTATGTCGTTGGAATGTTGTAATAAAACTTACTATACTGGATATTAGTGCGTTCGGAAAGTTTTTGTGTTATTGCTTTGGGTTAGTCGAAATGTTTAGAAGAAAATGTTTATTGGTATGATTTTGGGTGAAAATGTGTTAAGAAATTGGTTTTTCTATCTGAAATTTCTCAGTAACAAACTAGAGTCTGGCTCGAGCCGGTTGATGATAATAGGCTCGCCCTTATTAAATGGGACTTAAACATAGCTGGCAAAATGTGGGTGTACTACAATAGTTAAGCACACCTCTGCTCAACCGTTCGGGGAAACAAGGCGTGTTTTTATGCCTTGTGTTAAGAAATAGCTAGTTCTCCAAGTTGAGCGAACTTTACCTCCAGTGTAGAGAGACCAGTAAGGGGCTATCCATAAAGTACGTCACACGATAGGGGAGAAGGAGTCAGTGATATGTGACATTGTTCGACAAGGAACAGGGGGTCAAATGCTTTGTGACGTCACATGTTAAAATCTAAAATACTAAATCTCTAAAATATGTAAACCAAAAACTTAAAAGTATTACTTACTCGATCTACATTAATAAGGCTTCTACTATCTATTTAATATATTTGACATTATGTTTGCTTTTGTTAAAGATCACTTTTAATTGAAATAAAAAATATAAAAAACTGTTGTTAAATTTAATTAGGTACCTCAAAATATAAAATTGAAAAATATGTGACGTCACACAAGGGGGCAGGGGGTTCCACCTGTGACAAGGACGGGAGGTCAAACATCCATACAATTTGTGTGACGTAATTTATGGATGGCCCTTAAGACCTACCAAGAGCAGTGGTGGCCCAAACATCGTGAGGAAACCGTCCTAGAACCAAAAATTCTAAAACATGTGACATCTACCAACCCGTACTGAGCCCAAGTGGCGGAAGGTTGAATGGAATTACTAACTTAGTTGTATTTAATACTTAGTAGAAACTTCATGAAATAAAGAGTAAACGCTATAAATGTCAGATGATGCTTTTTAATTTCACGTGAAGGTCTTCCATTTTTTATTTTTGGGTATTGGCTTCGCACGGTCTGTGCATTTAGCCAGTGTCCAGTAATTTTTCTTTTCATTAAAGTAATTGGCCCGATATCAGTCACGAAGTTACAAAAAAGAGATAGTCGTCTTTAGTCAGTCATGTCAAAGTTAAGTCAAAATTATTGTAAAGCGGTAGTAACTTTACAACAACCTATTAGGAGTTTTTGGGGGAACTAGAAAAGTCCACGTTAGTCATTTATTTTTACCTTCACTACACTACCAAAATTATACAATTTAATTCGCTATTTCACAAAATTTCATGAAAATGAAAACTCATGCGACATGTTCCAACGCGATCCCGCCAAAAACTCTCCAAGATTAAACTTACTTTTTATTCTTAGTACTTATCTAACTAGCTTTTGTCCGCGGTTTCTCTCGTGTGGAGGCCGGAAATCATCCCATGGAATAAAAATATCCTATCCTATCCTATCCTATCCAAGTCAAAAGCTATCTGTGTGCCAAGCCAAATTTCATTCAAATCCGTATAGATGTTTCGGCTTGATTGAGTAACGAACATCCAAACATACAAACTTTCACGTTTATAATATAAGTAGGATTATATATTATATGGTGGGATTACCCACCCAATACCACCATAGTACTCTATGTGACCCACTTTTGTTAAATGTATCTGTGGTTTTGTATTCTGCTAGCATGAATAGTTTGATAAAAGCTTCAACACACTGAACTAGAATTTTCTATTCATATCGCTGGTTTAAATTCAAATATTGCTAGAACATAAAGTCCGTTCTAACCTAAACTACACTTTTCAACAGTTCACTGTTAAAATTTTGCGGTGAATGTGAATCATTAAACTTAATCTATTAATGACGATTATTTTAAATGGTTTTTAACCACAAAATGTTCTCTCCTGCAGAAATTGTCCCAGTGATTATCATTAAATTGACATTACATAAAATGTATACTAAATTTACACAATAAAATGATACTTTATAAACACACAATGAAATGATATTTTATATTCAAATAAAATAAAATATGAAATACGTACCTATCAAGACATTTCAATCAAGTAAATATGTACCTAATGTATAACCTAACTGTTGCAATTACCCATTAAAACACGAGTGTGTATTTAAAAAACCGAGCTGTAGGCGAGTTCTTAACAGTTTCACACAGTTATCAGCAGTTTCATAACTGCTTTATCTACTCACACACATTGGGATTGAACCTACAAAATAAACGATTAAAGTTAAAAGAGGAAGAAATCGTTTTGTAATGATTTGCCATGTATTCCATCGTTGAAAAAATTGTTTTATAACATTATGTTGGAGAAAAAGTGCTATAATATGATTCTATTTTTTAATTTCAGTTTCCATGGGACACCCTGTTTAAACTAGTTTTTAAGTTTATAATTCGAATTTTATGATAAGTGATGAGAATATATAAAATATAAATTACATACAAAATCAATAAAATGTCAATTTAAATTCTCATAACCGAGTAAAGTAAAATCAAGCAGCAATGTGTCGTGGAGCGCAAACACGCGACATTAAGTTAATTAATGAACTCGACCCGTTCGCGAGTGAGTCGCACTTTTGACGCCATTTTGAAGCCTTCAAATTCATAATTGCAAACGTTTAGCTTCGTTTAATACGCCTACGTAGGTATAAACAATTATGCCAAGCTAATTGCTTTGATGGCGTTGGGTTGGGTAGTGGCCCAGTGGTAACGGCCGCGACTTACGTGTTGTAGGTAGAAGTTCGAACCCAGACAGGCGCATTACTTTGTTTAAATAATTTCATCACCACTGCTCTCAAAACGGTGAAGAAAAAACATCGTGAGGAAACCGGCATGTCCTAGAACCAAAAATTCGAAGACATGTGACATCTCACTGGGCCCGCGTGGTGGATTACGGCCCACTCCCTCTCACGGAGAGGAGTCCTGTGACCCAGCAGTGGGAACGTTATAGGCTGAGTGTGTATGTATGTATGTATGTATGATGTGTCAGCAGACCAATGTGAAGGTGAGTGAAAGACCAAACAAATAAATGTAATACTTCGCACCTTTAAAAGTGAAGAGACCTAGTGCGAAATTAGCCGGAAGCAAAATAGGTCTCTATAATTCTGAATGATAGAGACCAATTTTGCTTCCGGATAGTTTCGCATTAGGTCTCTTTAATTTTAAAGGTGCGACTTGTGGAAAAATGTCGCGAATGACGTTCAGAAACGAACAATTCCAGGATTCGTTTTTCAAAAAATGTTGACGAAATCATCAAGTTTTTGGGAATTGACAAACAATCAAGACAATGTTTTTTTGTCAATTCGTAAAAATTGAATATAGCGGGGAAGACATGGATACAGTCGCACAGACAAGCGGGGTCACTGCGTTACATACCTACATAGGAATAGCTTTCATTGTGACAGTTCAATAACATTGCCATGACACACCAGTAGCTAAGCAAATGTTAGCTTATTGGTTATCGTAGTATACATGCATTTTTTTTTTTATAACCGACGAATAATTTCATTGCACGGTGGTTCAGAATTATATATTAATCAATGGTTTCAGTTTGCGCGTCGGTGCCACCTTGTCTTTACCCGACTGCGTTTTATATATGCGCACACAGGCGGACTGTGGAATTGCGATTCGAGTATTCTTAAGTTTCCTTTCACGACGCCCACGAGGGAAAGCTGTTTATTTGCCGAGAAAACCTTGGTTCAAAATAACTCTTGCATTCAGTTTGTATCGATCGTGGTTATTTTTGTATCACCTACACATTAAATCAAACCCTAGAAAAATCCTGTCCATAAAATGTAAACTTATTATAAATTGTGCATCTAACGACAACACATCTTAATAACAAACTCCAAAGTGTTGTAATACATCACTGCTTGAACTGTGATAGACTGTCATTTGTCAAATCTGTCGCGATCTATCACGCTTACAAGGATCGAGTGGCCTCTAACTACGTCGACTAACTAGAGGATTATAACGCAGTTTTCCCTTACATTTCTTTCTATTTTAATCTTGCCCTTTTGAGTCGAAGTTCCTATTTATAAAAAAGTAGGCCATAAAATCTTTGAAGTGTGAAAAACATTTTTATTTGAAATTTTCTGCGTAACGCAACATAAATTCTCATGACATATTATATTATTTTGTTATGATTTTGGGGACACATTCATATTTACGATTGTTTACGCTTTAGTTGTCGAGTTGATCCGAAATATTCACGTGTGTAAACGTACACAAAATCTATAAAAAGCCTGTCATTGTAATGTTTCTTTCAAGTTTTCTCTTGTGTGTAATGTGCTTGGTTAATGTAGGTAAACAAAAACGAATCATTTTGCTTACCAAAGGTAGCATTTTTTCATGCCAGGATGGACGTATAAATAGATTCGTAACCTAATTTTACCAGTGATAGCTACTTCCATAAATAGTAGACCCCCGTGGTCTACTATTTATGTATTTATTTAATTATGGCACTCCAACGACTAATACATTTTTGGGGTACTGTAGCAATTAAACTTAAAATCTAGAGTGAATTTGTCACTTACAGGTGTGCGCAGCACTTACATATTTCAGGTTTGTATAATATTACATATAGGCTAAAAAATAAATACATGAACACAAAATTTAAAATAAAAAAACTAAATATGTTTTGTTGCTCTAAAGAGTAATACTATCAAATCTATGCAAAGCTTATTATTTTCATTATTTTTAATGATACTTACAACAAGAGTCTTAATTTTAACCAATGTCTGTCCGTAAATTGTAGGAACCGGCCTTTAGTTGACGTAAGCACGGTTGTAATAAAATCATGGCGTGATTTTTTTGCCCAGTGGATCTTCAACGCACTGCTCATCATCATCATCATCATCATTCGAAATCGAAAGACGTCCACAGCTGGACATAGGCCTCCCCCAAGCTCCTCCACTTCGACCGGTTCTGCGCTTCTCGCATCCAGCGGATTCTTGCGGCCTTCACAGTCATGGGTCCATCTTGTAGGAGGCCTTTCGAACGCTTGAGAATTGATAATCGAACACTGTGTTTTTTCGACGCGCTGAAATGCCGTCAGTTGAATTCTCAATGCTTAGTTCAACACCTAAGGATTGCTGAAAATTTTGTGCGTGATAAAATCCCGGCGCGAGTTTATTACGTCCGCGTCGAAGTCGACTTATTGTCGGGTATAAAAAGACCCATCTTATGGACTACACATACATACATCAACAATACTCCATTGTTAACCGTGGGGGCTTGTAAATAGCTTGTCGTAAATTACCTTACTACTACTTTTGTACTGATAGCTGTAAGCCACCCAAACACAACTGTGCATCAAACTAAGTAATATTGAGCATGTGAAAAATGGCTATTTACAGCAACGCGCAATGTAACGCACACAAAACATTGTGCTTATGGGTGCACGCAACAGTACAGGTGTTGATAGTCGTGGTATTTTAAGTTAAATTATAACATTCATAAATGGATTTCGTAAAAGAGTACTCGTATAAAGACGGTTGGAACTTTCACCTTCAATAACTCCGTAACCAGAAGGTACCCATGATGGTTCAGTAAAAAAAACATCACAATAACGGGGCATTTAGGCATTCAGCCGGGGCTAGCAAGACGCCCCAGTGCCTCGGAAAGCACATTATGCCGTTTGTCCCGGTTGCCATTTGTGGATCTTTGGCAGTCGTTACAGGTCGTCAGAAGCCCGAAAGTCTGACAACCAGTCTTTACCAAGGGGTATCGTATTACCCAGTAACTGGCTTGTGGAGGTCAGATAGGCAGTCGCTCCATGTAAAATACTGGTATTCAGCTGCATCGATTAGACTGGAAGCCGACCCCAACACAGTTGGTATAAAAGAGTCAGATGATGATTGTTTTTAAGAAGATGCCTCCGACTGCATGAGATTGCATTTAGTATTTAGTCTAATAGTCATCCTTTTAAAACAAGTTTCTTGTTTCCATCTTTTTTTTTTTCGTTTTTTTTAATGAGTATCTGGGGCATATTGTGACCGAAACCCTACATGATGACGCAGACATTGAGAGAGAACGGAGAGCATTGTCGGTGCGCGCTAACATGTTGGTACATAGGTTTGCAAAGTGCACAACACAGGTAAAGATAACTTTGTTCAGAGCCTACTGCCAAAGATTTTACTCCAGTGCACTGTGGACCAACTACACGCAGCGGGCCTACAATGCTCTCAGAGTTCAGTATAACAACGTCTTTAGGATTCTGATGCGACTACCTCGATTTTGCAGTGCCTCGGGCATGTTTGCCGATGCGAGGGTGGATGACTTTTACGCTATAATGCGCAAAAAGTCAGCCTCACTTATTCGCCGAATGCGAGGGAGCGGCAACAGAATCCTAAGGATGATTGCAGAAAGGCTAATATCGGCGGCTGTGGGAAGGCTGATCAGGCTGCATGTTACCTGACCATCTATAACTATTTCAATTTTATCTTAATTTATTTCAATTCAATTTATTTATTTCAATTTAATTTATTTCATTTTATTTTAATTTTATTGTAATTTATTTGAATTTAATTTTTAATTAACCTTTTTTAATTTAATTTAATTAAAATAGATCTCGTCACGACTAACATAGTTTTAAGATATTGTTATACTAACAAAATATGGACAATTTGATAGTCTGAAATAAACGAATTTTATTATTAAAGTTCACTTTATATGTATGCAGTGGGTTTTTTGGGTTTGTAAATTATTTTTTTAATTCACATTTTTTAGTTAATATAATTGTTTTTGACATTAATGAGACCTATTTATGAAATCCTTTATTTTTATACAACAGGTTATAGAAATCGGGTAAAAAAAAAAATTGAAGACGCAATATGGCGCCAAAAGGAGTTTTTGGTGGGATCGCGTTGGAACATGTCGCACGAATTTTCATTTTCATTAAATTTCGTGAAATAGCGAATTAAATTGTATAATTTTGGTAGTGAATTATTCAATTTAGTTACGTGTGAGTACACAAGTGTAGTGAAGGTGAAAACAAGTGACTAACGTGGACTTCTCGTGTTCCCCCTAAAAACTCCTAATAGGTTGTTGTAAAGTTACTACCGCTTTACAATAACTTTGACTTAACTTTAACTTGACTGACTATGACTTGTTTGTAACTTCGTGCCTAATATCGGGCCATTTACTTGATTGAAAAGTAAAATTACTTGACACTGGCTAAATGCACAAACCGTGCGAAGCCTAAACGAAAAAAATAAAATGGCGCCAAAAATTGGCCATTTTTTTTTTCAATTTTGATATACCTACCCAGTGTCACCCTCACAATTAAGACCAACCTAATGGCACCTCTCAAGCTGTAATCGATCAAGCTGTTTAGGCTACAGAGGGTGCCAAAGAAATATACATACATACATACATCCTCCTTCTGGCGCAGTCGGATAAAAACGAAGTAAGATGGCAAGCATAACTCCTACGAACTAATGGAATAGTGATGAAGAAGCCAGTTCATAACCTATTACGAGGGAGCTTGCACAATATCCATACAAAATGGCACTAACTTAGTTACATCGGCGAAGTACTCAGAAAGCGGGGAAGTACTCAGACAGTACACGGCTAAGTTGGTTGACAGTTCCCAAGCTAGTTACAAAGTAGACGGGGCATCTTTACTTGGTGTATTTAGTAGTGTCGAGTTCTTAACGAGATAGTTTTAGATGCATAAGTAATAAGTGTATTTAGTGTTGTTCACGCTAATAATATAAGTATGATGTGCTCGCTTTGTTTGGGGAATTCGTCTGAAGCGTTTTGTTCGTGGATTGTAGATAGATGGTTATCTATAACATATTCCGGTTCCGTGTGGTGCCGGACGTAAAAGAATAGCACCGTCCCATTTCTTCTCGTGGGTGTCGTAGAAGGCGACCAAGGGACTTACCAGAGAATGGGCAGCAGCGTTCTCTATGCATTTTACCACCATACTGCGATCGCTAACCCGCTTGCCAAGCGTGGCGATTATGGCCCTTTTGGGGAGGCCTTTGTCCAGCAGTGGACGTCTTCGGCTGAAATGATGATGATGATTACATATTGTGATCCGTCCGTGCTTCGGAAAGCACGTTTTAAGCCGTTGGTCACGGGTGTCATTTGTAGATTATTATTGACCGTCTCGTCATATTGACAAACTACACATTATCTTAGCTTCCGTTTTTATTTATATAACTATTTATGTACACATTTATACGGGTGACTTGTAATTTGACGTATTACTTCCAGAACATGATGATATTAATATGTGTACCTAAGTAGTGTAGCCCATTTGCAACAATTAAACACCCCTTAAAGACTAGACGAAAATTCATAGGCTTCGAGAAAACCCAACATTCAAATTGAATAGCCTTCATTACTTTTCTATTGAGTATTTAACACCTTAAAAACCTTTCGATGTATCCAAATGTTCTGAAATATCAAGCAGATATAACTTAAAGGAAGAAGTTTATTGACCATTTTCAAAAATCATCTACCTACATAAGCTTTTACACCACTGTAACTTCAAGCGTACAAATTTGGGCACGCCACGATTGCGGCGGTAAGTCCCCTCTTTGAGGAGTGGTTTGAGAGGCGGCATGGCGTCCTCACCTTCCGCCTGACGCAGGTCCTCACCGGACACGGTTGTTTCGGGAGGTTCCTGTTTCGGATAGGGCGGGAGGAAACGCCCGGGTGTTTCCACTGCGAAGATCGCCCTGAGGACACGGTGGAGCACACGGTGGCGGTCTGCCCTGCTTGGGCGGAGCACCGCCGTGTCCTCGTGGAGGCGATCGGCGGCGGTGATCTCTCGCGTCCGGCCCTGGTCCAGGCCATGGTACGGAGCGAGAGGGCATGGGGAGCCGTAACCTCCTTCAGCGAAGCAGTGATGCTCGCGAAGAGGGAGGCGGCGCACGTGAGGGAGAGGCAGCATATGCGCCCTCGCGACCCCAGCCGCCGCAGGATACGGAGACGCCCTGGGCGTCGGGAATCCCAGGCCGATTTCCGGCCACCGTAGGCATGGGCTTGCGGACGGCGAGTAATGGGTAGCTCGCTGTCCGGTAAGGACCAAGCCCAAGTCGACGACGCGTTGTGTTCCACGCGCGCCTCAAAGAGATGTCAGCACAAAAAATGATGGGGCCCGCAAGGGCCGATGCCTGTCAGGGGTGCGGGTTCGTTTGAAAGAGATACCACAGCCCCTGGCATACGGGCTAATGAAGGAACACGGGTGGGTTTTAGTCAGTAAAAGTCTGACACGCCCTCCTGCTCCACCCAGAGCGGGAGAAGTTATTTGATGATTTCCCACCCAAAAAAAAAAAAAAAAGAAAGCGTACAAATTGGGGGATATAATACAATATTTATTTTTATTTCGGAACAACTTATTATCTAGTGTTAGTACCAATCACCCTCTGCACAAACTGCTTTACATTTGGAGAACTGAAACTCTCCGCTACAGTTCTCAGGATGAGGTTGCGACTGCCTCTCACACGACTCAGTAGCGAAGCGGTTTTTTTGCGCACAATCGCGTGAAAACCGTCATATACATTTTCATTTAAAATTAAAATCAAAAGTCATTTATTCAAACTAGGCTCGGAGTCAGCACTTTTTGAACGTCAAAATTACATAAGACTGTCCCCCTAAACGCGCGCCCTTCACCACTTCCTAGCGCTTTAGCTGGGAAGAAGTGGAAGAAGTGGCAACATTTAATCAGTTGTGTAACGAGGTACAAACGTCAGACGTGCCGATGAAACAGTCGATTATGCTGACGAAGAGTGAATTTGCAAATTGCTGGGATTTTTTTTTTTGTGATACTGCAATTAATTAACGGGTTTATGCCATCCCTGGCGCTTCCCCCTTAATTCGCGAGCCGTTAAGAGTGAGCCTTTTGCCAGAAATCAGGCACAAATCTTGACTCCGGGGTTTTTTTTTTTTTTTTTTGAATTAGTTTCATGGCCTGGTTTCAGAGACCTTTTAGCCAAGTCTTTATTAAGAACGTATTCTAGTCATTACAAAGTTACTGTAAAGCGGTAGTAACTTTACAATAACCTATTAGGAGTTTTTGGGGGAACACGAAAAGTCCACGTTAGTCACTTATTTTCACCTTCACTACACTTGCGCACTCACACGTAACTAAATTGGATAACTCACTACCAAAATTATACAATTTAATTCGCTATTTCACAAAATTTAATGATAATGAAAATTCATGCGACATGTTCCAACGCGATCCCGCCAAAAACTCTCTGACTCCGGGGTGTTACCGAGAAACCACAGATAACAAAACCCAATAACGCTTTGCCCCGACCTGGGAATAATAAATGAAGTGGCTGCCTGTTCCTAATTGCGTAGTGGCTATGAGTTGCGGGTGGATAAAACAAACAAATAACTACCAAGCTTAGGCAAACACATGAATAATATAAAAGCTAAAGTAAGAAAGTATCGAAGCGAAATCAATTACTTCGCCGCTCTTACTTTGCATTATTAATTATGTTTACGTTAAGCATAAGCCGAGGATATGAGTTTTATGAACCCTTTTTTTAAAGGAACGCAAAGGAAACAAATGGTTGTATTAAATTAAATTGATTTTATGATACTTACAGCCTCTTTATGCATTTTTTTTTTGTTTTTACTCGAAAATTACTAAAAGTAAAGTCAACATTTTCGCCTCTTGCAGATAAGTTATTTTTATATTTTCGGTCGGTAAGGCTAAAAGTCACCGCAAGGGCTATGGACAGGGAGGGCTATACTTGGAGTTTCCTTACCGTGATCGAATCAGAAATGAAGAGGTCCGCAGGAGAACCAAGGTAACCGACATAACCTGAAGAACAGATGGCCGAGATGCCGAAAGGTCTTGGAGTGGGGACCGCGTACTGGAATACGTAGCGTTAGAACGCCTCCCTCAAGGTGGACCAATGCCCTGATGAAGGCCGCAGAAGTCCACTGAATGCAAGAAGCACACAGCTGACTGAAGTGGCGGTGCTTAGGGGAGGCCTATGTCCAGCAATGGACGTTTTTCGGTCAAATAATTTTGTATATATTCCACTATATTTTTTGAATTTTTCTGTTACATCTTGCCTATCCAAACACTGTGAAACAGGGGTATACAAACAATTATTTCTTGGTAATAGGAACAATTTAATTAAGCGTTCATGAATTTAACACAAGAACACATTATTATTCTGTTTACGCACATTTACATGTTACGTTAAGCTTCGGGCAGATAACAGGAATTACGTGAAAATGTACCGTAATATTATGTACAGGTAATGTATTAAGGGCGTTCTATCCTAGGAAATGTTTACAATCCCCAGAAGCGCTCGTAGCATTTGCTTGATGAGAAAACATTCGGGATTATTCTATACTAGCTTCTGCCCGCAACTTCGTCTGCGTGTTATTTCCCGTTTTAACTAAAATATATATCTTATAACACTCGGCTATTGGGATGACTGGTCAATTCGCACAATTTTCCTCTTCCGAATCGGGCGCAACGTCATTTTTAAATAATTGAAATTTTTTGTAGGCAATTCGCACTAAGTTAATTTATTTGTGGGCGAATCGACAATTTCAGAAATACGTATTAGGCAACTGGAACATTTTGTATTGTCTATATAAATAAAAAGAAAAGTCCTAACTGACTGACTCATCAATGCCCAGCCCAAACCTTTGGACCTAGAAAGTTGAAATTTTGCACAGAGATTCCCATTATAATGTAGACAAGGGATAAGGAAGGATTTTTCGAAATTCAACACCTAAGGGAGTTAAATAGGGGATGAAAGTTACGCGCGAGCGCAGCCGCTGGCATAAGCTAGTATGTAATAAAATTTGTGTCAGTTGCCTAGTACGTATTTCTGAAATTGTCGATTTTTCGGAATCGGATCAGTAGTTCCGTGTATTACCTTAGTAATTGTATTTACATACAAACTCACTTTGATCTCTTTATAATATTAATATAGACTAGCATCTGCCCACGACTTCGTCCACGTGAATTATCTTGTTCCGAAATATATCAAATTGCATCACATCGCCCGCGCGCCATATTACCTACTTCGTTTTCTATTATCGTATTGTTCTTTTATTTACTCGGCTTCTTATCTTATGGTCGAGAATTTCAGTCGAGACTTTTTAAATCCGATAGTTCCAGACATTACATAAAAACTGACAGACAAACAAATACTTATTTCTAATATAGTATGGATATGGATAAATACGTATACGTAGACGTAGAAATATAATTGAAAATTAGGGTAATCAATTCTTTGACGAAAAATGTTTGACACAAAAATAGATGCGCATAACATTTTAACACCTCAAAAATAACGTTCCAAATATATCTACAACATGTTCAGGGGTCGTAAACACTGAGCTCACGATATAGAACAAAGCAATATTCGTAGGTGTAGGAGCGACAGGCTCTCACCTTCACCGTAAAATTACCGCGATGTGCTTTCACATTTTATTACTTAAAGCACTTAATTTTATGTCACTTTCTCTTCTTCCTCAGTTTCGGAGAGAAATTACTTTTCGTCGCGTGTAAGATAAATGATGTTACACGCATTATTTTTTGGAGAAGCGTTTGACAAGTTGCGTGGAGAATGATTTTATTTAAATCAGATTAATTTCTCAGTGTTTTATTGGTTAGCAAATACATTTTACTGACTCTCATTTTGGTCTGGTAGTCACACTACTGCTGGTTGGGCATATATAACCCCATTGGATTTTTATATCTGAAATTTCTCAATAGCAGCTCTGAGTCTGAACTTTTGGCCAGTTGATGGTAATAGGCTTAGGGAGGAGCCTTACATGGAACTTCTTTTTCTTCGTGTCGCTGGCACGACAGTAATCAAATTTGGTTGGCCCAAAACTTCGCAGAGGTCACCATGGCTGCATTTTTTAAGGCACCGGCGAGGGCAAGAAAAGAACTTGAGCATAGTTTTTCACACGTGGCACTTAACTGACTTAACTTAGAAATAGGCACTATCGGTACACCTCTATCCAAGCTTTCGGCGAACACAGACGTGATATTATTTCACATTATATATTGTTTTATTATACCTAGTGCGCGGTCGAATAATATTGGAAATAAAAATAGAAATATTTATTGTACTAGTGGTTTCTTTGAAAACAATCTACAATAACATTCAATCATTTAGATTAATGATATGAGTTATTGACGAGAAAATCAATAAAACACTGTGTGTTAAGCATACTTGTGTTGCTGACTTCATAGTTCACTACGAAAAATAGAATACTTTCAGGAAATGAACTGTTGTTATTGAAAAAGTGAATATGTTTACTAAAGCTTTGATTTCCTACGAAAACGGTGAACCGTCACACAATAACAGTAGTCCAAATTCAACACACATATAGTTAGGTACAAACGCCAGCGCATCAAGCTATCCCAAACTGTCAAATATTCCCAATTGAACACAAACCATACTCGTTTGTAATAAAATTGAAAACCTATCAAAGAAATTTGACAGATTAGGGTAGCATGATGTGCTGACTTCTGTACCTAATGATATAATTAATGTATGCAAAATGTTGCGAAAAATTTAAAAGAAGTAACAGTGGAGTTTCTTACCCATTTTTTCCACACAAAACTTTTTTGGAAGGGGCGACTAGAAGCAATTCTAATTTATTGGAATTTTTTTCGCCTGACGTCTAAGTGCCTAAGTATTTGAAAAAAAAATACTTTTACCGTTTTTTTTTTTTTACACAGAGGCAAAAAAACAGATGTACATGACAGCAATTTTTGTTTTGGGTTTTGGCTTTGCACGATATGTGCATTTAGCGACAGGCATTATAATATGACGGAACCGCTTTCCTATGAAAACCAAGCTTATCTAAAGAGTTTGGTATCAGAATTTGAAGAATTCAAAACATATGGCTGTATATAAAAATATTTTCATATAAACGCCTTTATTTACATTATTTCCTCATCAAGAGCCCGGAAGACGTGACAACTCAAGTGTACAAAACACTCACTAAACAAAACATTCTGCTACAAACAAAGCCTTTTACACGCACCAACTTCGAAAGTCGTAAAACGCTCGTAGTTAAGTGGAAGCCTGCACTGGTTACTCAGGTGGCACATTAAATCATCATCTACTAACCATGCTAACGCTTTCAGTCTAACCGTATGCCGCTGAACACTCGTATTTTATTGGAGTGGAAGAACTGTTACTGGGTAATACCATACCCCTTGGTAAGACTGGTTGTCAGACATTCGGGCTTCTGACGACCCGTAACGACTGTCAAAGATCTACCAATGACAGCCAGGACCCATCGGTATGTAAAGATGACCGCGGCAATCGTGGCTTACCCGTTGATCAATAGACTCGTGCCCTGTGCGGCTGTTACTTAGGGGAGATGGGGGCAATGCGAGTCACTTAGCGGGAAATTAAATAAAAGCCTATCTATAAATCAACTATTTATTGCTTTAACTGTATTACAAACTTTGTTTAGTTGACTATCAATTGAGACCATCCTTAATCAGTTTAGCTCACTATTTTAGGAACCACAATTATTAAAAAAAAAACGATTTGATCACCATTGTCAACATCGGTTGGCAATGGTGATCAGTCTGTGGACAACACATATCGCTTACATAATTGCGGGCTGAGGCCCACCCAGTGCAATCTGCATGGGTCCGAAGGCCACAAGAAGTGCACCGAAACCACATTTCATTGACTCGCCTGAGTTCGGCTCATACAAGACACTGCAAATCAGGGTCTTCTACATCATTATCTTCGATGGCCTGGCAGAAGTCAATTGAATTGGACAACGATATTCCGGCGACAACGATACAAGCGCTAAGATGGAGGCAAAGCATCCATCTCAGCGCTGATAGCTTCTGTTGATCATCATATTCATCAGCAGCAGTTAATGCTCAAATAAAGTCAGCATCAACTTGTACTAGGATAGGTTCTGAGTGAAAAACTTCAGCAGACTTGAATGTCGCTGTCTTTATCTGGTTTCAAGTGCACCCGTAGCAAACAATAGCCATTTTTTTACTGTGTGCTTGAATGCTTTTGTCCGACCAAGACGAGGTTCCTTGTCTATTTGACTTGACTTGACCAGGCAGCCTTATTTATCTTTCTTAGACGAACCATCGGCATCTACAAACAAAAAAGATTGTTAATTCCAAAGTCAGGCTGTGTGGGCAATGGGTTCACTCAACTCTGATTGCCTGCATCGGAGGAAATGAAGAAAAAAAAACTTAAAAAAAAGTTGAAGATATAAGGGCAAAAATTCCAATCTTAAATGCTACCGATTATCACACATCACAAGCAAATACTGAATAGTTTGAGACGCACCTTCGGATTTATCCTGTCAAAAAATGACAACACAAAGAATCAAAATCTTTTCACGTCTATCACTTTCCCACGAGTCACGCAAAAAGCTAGCGAGTACATTTTTCGAAATCGCCCGCTCTCGTTCGGTTTTTTTGTATAATGGGTGATCACCAATGCCAACTGACTCCAATTGTCTACATCTCCCCTAACCACGACCCCCTCCGGACGGCACATTAAATACCGTAATGAAAGCCTTAAGACAGCAAGGCGGCCTGTCCCTTCAAAGAGGTACTTAAAGGGTCCCGCCACCATTTTCCTTTTCATTATAAGAGATGCCTTTTTCATTTGAGACGGTTTTTACCTCAATGACCTTTAATTTCCTTTATTTTCTAAATTAATTTAAAAACATAACAACCCATACTTTGTGAAAGGGAAGGCAGAGGTAAGCATATTATTTATGGCCCATGTAAATGCAGGTAAAGTTTTTATCCAGTGCGCAAACTGTAACCATGAATACAGCATATCATTCTAGACGCCCCAGCGCAGAAATTTTTCGTCGGTTGTACAAAAAAAAATCGGCTGATTCATAGAAAAGTGCACAATACCTAGGCGGTCAAAATGTATAGAACAGCTCCCCCGCTATGTAGAATGTATAGTATAGCTCTCCTGATTATTAACTAGAATTTTCAGAAAAGCCGAGGGAATTTTTCCTGGTGGATCGATTCCAAGATCGCGTAGTAACCACGGCAAATAAATAAAATTTCGTTTGTAAACCACGAATAAACGGACGATTTAGGTTATCATAACTAGTTCAGTAATAAGGTTGATAAACATAGATCCTTCGAATCTTAATACAAGTAAGTGTTTGTAGATACTCTATTTGAATGTGAAAAATGCGTAGCACTCAATTTTAACCTCGTTAACACGAAATGAGGTTATTGACGCCATTACATAAAGATGAAAATGGAATGTATTAATACGGAAATAACATTAAAAAAACTTCTCAATCTTCAGAAGTTTAAATAACAAGTAAGAATATTGAAAATGATCTTTCAGAACTGTTTATAGATTTAGTAAAAACAGATCTAGAAATACACAGAAAAATACAAATAAATGTAAAGGTAAGAAGTGCCAAGTTTTCAAAGAAAATTTTCTGGTAACGCTTGCGGTTTATCCATAAAAATCAAACTTCAATCCAATGTACGTTGATCACCTGTCCGCTCATTGATTCACAAATAAAACATTTTATATGAAACCTCAGATGTTACCCAAACTAATAAACAGTTCTAAAAGGAACATAAATAACCCCGATTCTTTCAAGGAATGGTTCGTTAGAAGTTTACGACTTCACTTCGGTTACGAGAGTAAAGTTTCGTGTTAGCGGTAATAATCCATTGGCAATAGGCTTTCACGATCCATAACGGGACCAAAGGGATCCGATAATACCTTTTCTTATCGGGAGGCCAATGGAAACTTTATACCATTCTACTGTGACGATTGTGGTTTTAAAACTTCGAGGAAATTCGGGGAATTTTTATTAGCGAGGTCGCAGTTGACACCGATGACTTGCTCCAAAAACTGTCTCCTCGAATAGTTGGCTTTTGTTTTACCTTGTTCGAAGGTAACCGGGCTGGTGATTAATGAAAACTGAAATGTAATTAGGTCAGCATCTCATTCATTAATGTCGAAATGTAATAAGATTAACGTTCAGTTTACATGTTCGTAAACGAGCTTAAATGCGTTTTTCAGAAGCTTTATAACAATGTTTTGTTTTAATTTTCCATTTATAAAAATAACTTGCATAAAAAACAAACGTAAAACAGCTCTATATTTTTGGGAAACACAAACTGTTGAATAAAATAAGCAGTAAACTGTCAGCTAAGTCCGACAATATCTGTCAGCTATTTCCGGACTGCAACAGTTGCTGCAACTAGATGCTCCCCGGGAGAGAGGGCGGGAGATCTGGGCTCGAGCGGGGTCCGGGGGGCAAGGAAGGTCGGGGTGTGTGCCGCAAAAGCGGGTCAGTGCCAAAGCAGCCTTGGCCTGTCGGGGCTGCTCTGCCAGACCTGTTGATACTGAATCAAATGATCGCAACACGCGATTAGATAATGTTATTGGCTGCTCTGAATGTTTGTGATCGTGATTTCTAGTTGATTGTGAAAAGTTTAAGAAAATTTTCAGTGTTTGTGTTGTGTACAGTATCGGATTGCTGAGGAGATTGTGATGGTAATAATAAATTAAGTGATGCGTAGTTTTTAGCGACGCGAATTTAAGGTCTAATTAGTCGATTCGCGCAAATGTACTCGCCCGAATCGAGCGAATCGTCTTATCGTAAATTCACACGTTTTATTTGTTATTTATTTATTTACCTGTTACCTACAACTGTCTTTACGGATCTCAAACCTAATTCGATAGTGTGGCTATCAACTATTATTACCTAATATTATTTATAATAGATACTTATACATATTTATCACTATAGGTATAAATGAATAAAACGTTAAGGAAAAAACTAAAAGTAAACGAAAAAGAACACTAACTTAATAAAGTTAGTGTACTTTTTCCTTTTACTTCCTATTTAATAAAATAAAATACATAACGTGCCAATTGCATTTCTAGAATTGTCTATGCGCCTACACAAAATTAACTTCGTGCGAGTCGTCTATCCTATTGATATTACAATTGTGAAAGTTTGTATGTTTATATGTTTGTTAATCACGCAAAAACGGCTAAACGGATTTTGACGAAATTTGGCACACAGATAGTTTATAACCTAGGTACAATAAGATATTTTTTATCCCGGTAATACGTTCCTGTAGGATTAGGTATTTTCGAGCCCCACGCGGGCCCAAGCGGGGCGCGGCAGCCGCTAGCAAATACCTATTAGTAGAAAAAAAAGTGACGATTCGGCCAAGTAAATGCGTACGAGTATTTATTTATTTATTAGAGTAGACTAATAAGCCAATTTTGGTCATCATCATTTCAGCCGAAAGACGTCTACTCCTGGACATAAGCATCCTCCAAAAGGGTTGGTTTTGCCATAATCGCCACGGGCGGGTTGGTAATTTTAGTATATTGTCATAATATAATAAAATAGAATTGAATATTTTTATTTCAAACAAAGTCCATAGCGTTATTAACAATTTTATTTATCCTCTAGTGTTAGTACAGATACAGATTACTATTAAAAACTTAAAACTCAGCGCAAAGCTGCATCCTCCTTCGCAACATCAGGGAATCCCACCGATCTGCGAATACACTGAGAACACTGTTGGTGCTGCCGCGAACACGTGACATCAGGGATGCACATCTCTTTCTAATGATGGCGGCAAAACCATCACATTATGTGCAAACATCCCTGACGCACTACAACGCCACGGCAGCCACAGCGGCACTCTCAGTGCATTATTGAACACGTAGGTCGCTGTATGCCCGCTAAGGGAAATTGACCCACAGGCTGTACGTGTAGAAGGATTGACAGTAAGCTTTGAAAAGCGTTACTTTAACTGCCCTCGTACATCGCGCAAACCTGCGGGCCAACATGTTACAACGGACAGCCAGCGACGTACGTTCCCTTTCAATGTCACAGTTATCTTTAAGGTCTTCCGTGTATAAAATGAATAATACGAACTGACCTTTGGCAGCCAATTTAGAAGCTCGCGCTTTGCCTGATTGGATTTATTTCTCATAGGTAACTCATTTTTACTCAATAACTTTGCCCTTTCACTAAATAAGTTTACAATTTTAGCTCAGAGTGGTAGGTAATATCAGAGAGTAGGAGTGGAACTAGAACTCAATTCCTACTAACCTTGGTAGCACCGCACCCATGAACCGTCTAATGGGAAACTACAATAAAATTGCAACACGAACCAATAGCATCGACATCTTCTCTAACTCTTTACGACAATTCCGATCGAAACTTCTAACCAGCTCGGAGACTCGAGACGTCTGTACGACACGAGCCGCCTTCTACTAAAATTGTAGTAACTTTGTTTGACAAAATGTTTTTTGTTTTTTATTTTAATCATTTGTTTGTGTTCCTATCTTAGTTGTGAACATTGCTCATTTTTTTTTTCATTCTATTTTTTTTTATAACTTTTATGTAATTGAACTAACGATATCATAAACGTTCTTATAATTACTCTGTGCCTTATCAATAAATAAAATAAATTAGTTAGTGGTTCTAGGCAAAACGCAAATCAAAACGACGTGAGACGACGCATGTAACTCCCGAAAGGTCAGGTTAATTCGTTTTTTTATGGAACATTTACCTATACTCTCTGCTTTGGTGGAAGCTGGCCATTCACTTCGAAATCGACACGCAAACTGAAACCATCGATTCATCATATGATTCTAGAACCGCGTAGCGAAGCGTAGAATATTTTCACGGTTATTTAAAAAAACTGCTGTTTCATAAAAAAGTGCAATGCCTATGCGGTCAAAATGTATGACAGAGCCCATTGTTTTATTAATAATTGACGAACAATTTCAGCTACTAAGCCTTAAATATTGGCATAGGTAGAACTACTCTATCACTTATGAATAAGCTGGTGCCCATTGCTCCCCATGGGTGTCGCAGAAGGCGACTAAGGGACTTACTAGAGAATGAGCAGCAGCGTTCTCTATGAATTTGACCACCTTACTGCGATCGCTTATGTACAGCAGTGGACGTTTTTTGGCTAAAATGATGATGATTGTGTCATTGTCCCAGCTACCCTGTATAGCGGACAGGCAAACTGTATAATTTTATTATTTCACCAAATCTATTACCTACAATAAAAATATAAAAGAGTTTTTGACGAATTGCAAAATAAAAACATTTGCCGAAACAACATCAACATTGACTGTGTGCCCACATTTTTAGGAGATTGCCAGAACGAAAAGCGGAATATTTGCGAATTGTATTTTTTGATATTATTTATGTAAACCGTTCCGTCCCTGTGCACTGGTGGGATTTGTATATTGTGGCTGATATATGACGATACGTCGTGTGTCTGATGGTTTTCATATCTCATATTTTGACGAAGACTCAATTATTTTCAGAACTTAATAACTGAATACATCCTGTATAGGCTTCTGGGAATACAGTGTGAATAAAAAATATTTCAGTAAGTAGGTACAGATAGCACTTACATAAAAAAGGTACATAATTAACTGTTTATGAAGCTGATCATATTTTTTTCCGGAGAAGAATTAGTTTCTTGACATCAAGCCAAGCGATTGTCTTTCCAAAAGTAGGTTTTGATTTCAACCATCTTTATGCAAATTTGAACATAACCGCACGCCTTCCAGGGGTGCGGGATATTCGAAAGAGATACCGCGGCACACAGGCAATTGAAGGAACACGGGTAGGTTTTAGTCAGTAAAAGGCTGACACGCCTCCCGCTCCGCCCAGAGCGGGAGGTGTTATTTGGATGCTCACATCAATAATCAACGGTCCGAATAAGATATCACGATTACAACAGCTGAGAACTGTAATTTTTATCAACAATATGGAACGCTCGTAAAAGCGCTAACAGTGCTCACTCAATGTTAAAACCTATTTACACCATATTAAACTTGTATACACCACAAATGTCGTCTTCTTATTTGGTTAGGTGGCGACTCGATCCAGAAGCACTATCCTTAATAAATCTAAGTTCGTAAGTCTATGATACGACTCAAAACAAAACAACACAACTGTCATTTTTGACAGCGCTCACGTAAAACGCATGGCCGGCGTTATCGCAAGATGGCGCATGTCATGAAGTCATCTATGACGGGGATTCACGGGAAATCGTTATCGCGCTCACGCCAATTCGGAACGGGTGTAAGACGCTCAAATTAATATTATTGCAACTCGGAACGTAGCGAACGAACTTCAGACCCTCAAAAAAAAGAGCACGTTTTCTTCCCATGGAGTAAGCAGAAACTACAGAACGCCAGTCGCCGTCTGCTACGATTGTCACATACTCCATTTTGACAGTTCTTAATACTGTCAAATAAACGTCAATTTTCAATGGAAAATCAGCCCTAAGAAAACATCTTATTCCTAGCCCTTTAAAACCCAAAGACAGAATTTAAATAACAAAAATCCTGTCCATAATAAATTATGTTTGATGTTTCAAAGCAATCAAAAATTAATTATGTTATTATTTAATTACTTCTTACTAAATATGTAATGAATTAATGAAATTCGAACGTGGAACAGTTTATTTATTCATGAATTTATAATGTAAAGCGTAGTTCAAAAGTCATACTTTACGGTGGCAACAGGTGCTACGGAACAGCGAAGATAACTACATACCTATTGATAATGCGGTGAATTATGTTTTAATAAAATTTGACTCACAGAGTAGGTACGGCATCGTCACAGATTAATTTTACAAATAGTTATTGAATTCTAGAACACTGTCTTAAACTTTCCCCACTATGTATGTTTGCGTCGGCTTCCAGTCGAACGGATGCAGCTGAATACTAGTATTTTAGATGGAGCAACTGCATATCTGACCTCCATAACCCACTTACTGGGTAACACGGTACCCCTTGGTAAGGCCGGTTGTCAGACTTTCGGGGTTCTGATGACCCATAACGTCGGTCAAAGATCCACGAATGACAGCCGAGAGCAATGTAACGGCTTGACGTGCTTTCCGAGCACGGAGGGGTCTTAGTATGTAAAGGGCAGGGTCACCTTTCCACGGCCCAACAATGGCAAGCGTAGCCTTACCTGATCGATAGACCCGTCCTGTTATTGCTTAGTCTCTAGTATATAATTATTATCTAACGTATTCAAAATATTGTCAACCTTTTTCATACCACCACGATAGTGTCAAAGTCAAAGCATTTATTTCAAATAGGCACTTAAAAGGCACTTGTGAACGTCAACATTAAAATAGAATTGATTCTAATCGCCCCTTCCAAAATGTAGTTACGTATGGAGAAGAATAAGAATGGACAAGAAACTCCACCGTTGCTCTTTTTTTTTTTAACTACAATATTTAACATAGATAAAGCAATATTATTATAGACCTAGACTCTAGTTGGCCAATAAATCATTTACTCAATTTCATTATGTTCCGCTGGTATGATTTAAAATTGGAACCCCGACTAAAAAGTTCGAATGAAATATTTTACCATTTTATTTTCTTCTATTTAAAGTAGGTACCTACAGCTCAACCGCCATTTTTATCATAGACAGTGCGAGTAAACGGTGACAGGATTTTAGTTTGTATTGAAGTGTTTACAATGCCGCTTTGAGCAGCGGCAAGGAGTCTCCGTGCTCTATGATTTAAAAAGTGGACAAGATAACAGTAGATATAGATATAATACCACATAAGAATAAGCATAGCATAATCAACGTATATAATGTTTCCATAGCTAGGACACAGGCCTCCTATCCCTGAGAGAGAGTGGGCTAATCCACCACGCAGGCCCAGTGCGGGGTAGTGGATGTCACATGTCTTCGAATTTTTGGTTCTTCTTCCTCCCGTTTTGAGAGAAAGACTCTAGAGTCAAGCACACACACATCAAGGAATATGCGATCAAACTACTGAAAATGATGTGATCACCCTGCGATCAAGCGCCGAAACTACACTACTTTCAACGTAGGTAATACTCAAAGAAGAACATACGACCTTTCAGGGCCGAAAGAGATGAGAGTCACCGATGGATTAAAGACCAACTACGGAACTCGAGTCAGACTTTTTTCACACGTCCTTAACCAAAAGCCAGGAGAGTTACGGACACCCATATACGTATACTCTCCGACAGCGCAGTGGTGGTGAAGAAATTATTTACACAAAGTGAAGCACCTATCTGGGTTGGACGCCTGCCTGACACTGGGCCACTACTGCTCCTCATATAATACCAACCTCGTCTAAAAATCGTTCCCGTTATTATAGACAAATTACTATCAATCAGCACTAAGACCGAATGGTCGGCAATCTATTCGTCATGCTTTTCGTCCATCGACACCTCCCTTTTAAGATCACGCCGCTACTATGCGTCCTGTGTTTTAAAGTAAATAATATGATAAACATCTGACCCTGATTATCCACCCATAATCTTAACTTTGATCATAGTTCGGCTGGGTCAATGACCTAATTCTCATAACAACCATCTATCTATGTCTATCGTATATCTTCTACACAAATAATTAAAGACGCTGTTCGTGTCGGTCTGTGTGACCCATAGAAGTGTGACCGCGTTGTTCTTCTTAACTACGCATCGGTTTTGGATGTGGTTTTTACCACTATGTAAAGCATTTATTCATGTGAAGGTTCATGTGTATCTAGATATAATACATGAATATTAAACTTAGAGCCGTCAAAGTTCATGTAGGTCGATATTTATTTAAACTGTTTGATGTTTTAGAACATTTCGATACATGGGAACGTTTGATAAGGTATTGGGTACACAATAGCAATGAAGATTATTCAAGGGCTCTCCCCTTGAATAATCTTCATTGCTATTGCTATTGTGTTTAGAGAAAAGTGACAATTAGTGACGAATTCTGGGAAATTAAAAAAAATCATTACAAACTATAGGCTTTATGGGGTGCTTAATTGTTGCAAATGTGTCACACTATCGCATCCTAAAACCCTACAGAGTGGTACACAAGTGTACCATCCTGTAGTCACCCTGTACATTAAGGGGTATATTCATAAACCATGATTAAAGTTAAGAGGTGTTTAAACGTCAAAAATGTATGGTTAATCAGTCGCTAATCATTACTTAACTTTAAGCAGCGTTTATGAATAAGGGGGTATGTGCTCAGAATATCGATGTTTTTGAACCCGTGCGAAGCCAGGGCGGGTCACTAAGTAATATTTTCACTGTCCCATCAGGTTACTCCGTAACCATGCACCTAGCACACAGATGGTATCCCAAGCTCAAAAAAACAAAATCTCCTCCACTCAAAGTAGGACAGCTCTTGAAAAATGGGTTTGATTAAAATGCATGTGGCATGAATTTCAAGTTTACAGAATAAGCCTTTAAAATGTTTGTATTTTCATTAATTTTTAACAGTTATTTAGTTATAAGATCGCTCGGAACAAGTAGGTGATTCCATACTTTTGCATGCGAGTGTTTAAGTACCTACTTAAACTAAGGGACATGATTTCCATGACAATCACTAAGTTAAGGTTTTTCATCATCATCATTTCAGCCGAAAGACGTCCACTGCTGGACATATGCCTTCCCCAATTGGGGGATTCGCCATAATCGCCACGCTTGGCAGGCGGGTTGGCGATCACAGTATAATGGTAAAAGTCATAGAGAACGCTGCTGCCCATTCTCTAGTAAGTCCCTTAGTCGCCTCCTACGACACCCACGGGAAGAAATGGGATGGTGCTATTCTTTACGTCCGGCACCACACAAGTTTTTATAACTAAAGAATTATACATTCAGGTCATAACCAAGTAAAGTTCATTAATTCAAAACATGAAATCGTCAAGTAAACTCGTTAAAAGTCTCTAACAAACATCTAGAAAATACCAGAGGGCGGCGGCGTTGGATTTAAAATTGAATAATATTACAAATCACTGAAATAATTTAACTTTCTGATGGCAATTACCAGCTAATAGAGATGAAGCTCGGCCGCTTAACGAAATTAGAACGTTTAATTTATAAAATAATTTAAAGACAAATAAACCGTCTAACTTTAATTAATATTTAATTAAACCTATGTAATGTAACGGTAATCTTTTATAGACAGAACGAAAGTAATTTGAACTTCATAAAGTTTCGTCTTCATTTTAATAATAAGATTACAAGTTCTGAATGGTTGCTTTACGTGCATTTTGTTGGAAATTGAACGATTGTATAGAGTTGTTATTTGTGAAGCGGCTTATTGATTACCATAACTATGTTAAGACACGAGTAATTTATAGAATGCTTAATACAGGATATGTTTTTAAACAGTGCGCAAACTGTAACCATATAGTACAGCATATATAGCTGATTTTTTCAAATATAACCGACGAAAAATGTCTGCGCTGGGAGGTCTAGAATGATATGCTGAATTCATGGTTACAGTTTGCAAACTGATTAAAAAACCTTATCCATTATATTTTCTGGTGTACAATTTTGCATTAAAATAAATTAAAAAAAAATGATTGCCAAAGATCCTCAAATGACAGCCGGGACCAACGGCTTAACATTCTTGCATGAAAGTGTCTTAGTATGTAAAGATGGTCACTCATCCACGGACCAAACTTAGTAAACGCAACTTAACCTAAAATCAATAATACTGTATAAATATATAAGTAGATAGGCACCAATTTATCGAAGAAAATTATTAAATACATTTTACGAGGTTGACATCATGACGTGACAAATGACCCACTTTTATACCTTCACGACGAATACCTCCGGTTCATATATTATCCCATCCAATCAGCCTTTATCAACATCAAGTCCGGATGTTTCCCCACACCTGTACACTGACCGCGTGAACCAGGATACCGGCATCAAATAAGGATAATCTTATATATTTTCTAATAAGATTTTTGGGACAAACCACAGCTGTATCCTAGGAAGAGTTTACTTTTGTGATATAGGGATCAAAGTCTCTAAGCTATAGTGTCGGAGAAAAACTTAAAATGTGGGTTTGCTAATTTACTTAACTGCTAGTAAAGTGGTATAATAAAAAATAAAACAAATAAACCGAAACCACGTGTAGTTGAATTAAACTTTATATGAGTTTAGCTAATTTTGGCGTGCAATAAAGCATATTCTTTGTAGCTTTTATAAATGTAAGCCCTTCCCTTCCCTTTTTAACAATATACAATGTAATCAATGAGTATTCTTATGGATTGAGGACCAATGTCTCATATTTAATCGCGGGTCATCAGCCGAAAGACGTTCACTGCTAGACATAAACGTCCCCCAAAAGGGAGGGGGGGATTTGCCATAATCGCCACGCTTGACACTTGGCGCTTGGTAGTAAATTAGCCGATTTTGTAGCCCCGATCCTGGAATTTGTAGTAAAACCCTTTAAAAGTTACAGGACATTAAGGTAGCTAATTTACTACTAAATATTGGTAGTATCCGCGTTGAAATATGAGACATGCCTCTTCAATCCATACGGACACAAAAATGAATATATGGTTACAAGAAACTCACAGTAGTGCCTCTGTATACAAATCGTACGTCATTGGAAAGACCACAGCCTACCCCTTTCGTGTCATTTGCAATTATGATGCAGCAACGCATGTGTCTTTGTAATGTACTGTACATTAATAAGGGCTACTAAAATACCAATATTCGATCAGGTTTCAAATACACAAAATTGTATGACATTTTTTCTGTTGCACAGCAATGATGCGGCGCGGTTCGATGGCGATGCCGGCCATCGGCGGGGGCGAGCCGCTGATCGTCGTGGAAGAGAGTGGCACCGAGGACACAGACTCGTCCCCGCACTCCTCGGCCCCCGCGCGCGGCCTTTCCATCGACCAGGAGTCGCCCCCGGACCCCTACCATCTGTCGCCGTGGCGGGATACGCGCAAGCACTCGCTGCCGACACCATCTTGTACCACTGGACCTACTGCCAGTCAGGTTAGTAGCTAGGACAATCTTGGAGAGCTTTGGGACACCTTCGAAAAAGTCGAAGATAAATGATCAAATCAAATTAACGAACGAAATGAAAAACGATTGACTTGAAATAACAAGTCAATAGTTTTTTTAGATCCTCTATGGTCTTATGTATGTTACTCATGAACAAGTCACTATCAGGATCGTTAGAAAAAAAGTAAAAATCTTCTCCCCACCCGGGGCTCTTACTTTCATGTCCAAAACTCTGTAGTATCGGAATTTTATCCTTTAGAGTCTATAGGATGACGATGATTTATTGTTAAATTACGTCATGTTCTCCAAGGATAAGTATACTTCATTTTGAACTTCCTTGGTAGGTTTTGAGCTGGACTACCTAATATCCATGTTTTGAAAGCTTATAAATCGAGCCAAATCGATTTTCATATCAAGAACAGAAGCGCCAATTAGATTCATATTAGGGCTAAAAACCACAGTAATCCACGATAACATAACTGCCTAATATGGAGGACATTAGCAATCCATTCATATCCTAATCATCTGCAGCTTATCAGAGCTTATCTGATTACAGTCGCTCGAGGAACATCACAGTTATTGCGCGATATGTCCTCTTACTGACTGCCTCTTCAGTATCTATTTATAGAAGCTTATCTAATAGGACTGTCGATTAAGTTCTTCGTAATTGTCTAGTGAGCTGTTTTGTTGAATATCGAGTAAGTCGTTGAATGGCTTTAAGTGAAAGGTTTTGTCTTTGTGCCAAGGAATAACTGAGAGGGAGCAAAATATACGAACTGTTCATTCAATGTTACCAGTTGAGCAGGAAACTGCCGATGTCAGAGAATGAAAGAAGACGATTGATATAAAAGTGTAGTATATCGTTCATAATTGGTAAATTGGCATAATTGGCCCTATTTGGCAAACTACTGAGATAGCATACTGAGATTTTGTGAAAACATGCAATGTGTTGGTATTTGAAGCAGTTTCTGTGTATGAGTTTTTTCAAGATACTACAAAGATCAAGACGTGAATGCGAGCTCAACTATCCCACGATTGGGCGAAGCACGCATTCACATGCGAAGAGGGAGCGAAACGTGCCCCCCTTTTGGAAAAACGAGCAAACGAAGCGAGCTTACTTTAGAAACAAGTGCTACTGGTTGAGCTCTGCTCTCTCGTGGTGAATTTGGGCTCCGTTCAGTCGCTTGTCTCGGTCTAAATTCGTATCCATGTGTGGCACAGAGTAAGCGAGCGTAATGAAAACTCGTAATTTGTGATGCGCGTTTGTTTACCTTAAGTAATAATAAAAGTTGGACAGTATAAACAGTGTTTAGCCGATGCAAGTCATTTGTTACTTAAATCTTATCGTATGAACCAAGAACGGTGAAATAAGAAAGATGGGCTGCTTATTCAACACACCATTTTTTTTTAACTTCCCTTTTGATTTAATGGTGAGCATGAGGTTCTGTCCCCTCTTTGAGGAGTGGTGTCCTCACCGGACACGGTTGTTTCGGGAGGTTCCTGTTTCGGATAGGGCGGGAGGAAACGCCCGGGTGTTTCCACTGCGAAGATCGGCCTGAGGACACGGTGGAGCACACGGTGGCGGTCTGCCCAGCTTGGGTGGAGCACCGCCGTGTCCTCGTCGAGGCGATCGGCGGCGGCGATCTCTCGCGTCCGGCCCTGGTCCAGGCCATGGTACGGAGCGAGAGGGCATGGGGAGCCGTCACCTCCTTCAGCGAAGCAGTGATGCTCGCGAAGAGGGAGGCGGCGCACGTGAGGGAGAGGCAGCATAAGCGCCCTCGCGACCCTAGCCGCCGCAGGATACGGAGACGCCCTGGGCGTCGGGAATCCCAGGCCGATTTCCGGCCACCGTAGGCATGAGCTTGCGGACGGCGAGTAATGGGTAGCTCGCTGTCCGTTAAGGACCAAGCCCAAGTCGACGGTGCGTTGTGTTCCACGCGCGCCTCAAAGAGATGTCAGCACAAAAATGATGGGGCCCGCAAGGGCCGATGCCTGTCAGGGGTGCGGGTTCGTTTGAAAGAGATACCACAGCCCCTGGCATACGGGCTAATGAAGGAACACGGGTGGGTTTTAGTCAGTAAAAGTCTGACACGCCCTCCTGCTCCACCCAGAGCGGGAGAAGTTATTTGATGATTTCCAACCCAAAAAAAAAAAAAAAAAAAAAAGCATGAGGTTCTGGGTTCGATTCTCATCTTCGCTAACATCTTATAAAATAAACACTTGTACACTAAAAACGGTGATATTCATAATATTAATACTGGAAACAAGGACAAACTACGTGCTCGCTTTCACAAACTTTATAAAGTTCATAACTCATTTGTTGGGCTTGGTATAACCTTTTAAAACAAGCTTCCCTCTTCTTTGCTAGATTTACATTTTAAGGCATACTGTTCTATCAACGACTACTTGAACGATAGGAAATTGTTGGTCGCTGTGATTAACTCAAGACAACGTTTGTGTTCTTTCACCAGAATTAGCTAACCTACTGACAGGTTATATGAGTTACTTCATATTGTTTATTTTATTTGACAAATGTAAACGGCCACATCCTTTATGCCTGAAGACTTTTAAGTGAATATTGAGTTCTGTTTACGTTTATTGTTTTGTTTTATTATTTACTTGTATCTGCTTAAGTTTAATTACTATTTTTTGTTGGTATATTGTCGTGTGCTAGCTGACTTAGGGCAATTAATTTTATTTTATTTTTGTGTTTAGTAATGTTAATTACTTACCTATTATTGTATAGAATCAAGTTCTTCTAACTTAACAGACGGCTGTGCTGCTGGGGATTTTGTTGCGCCACTTCTCTTCCCAGCGAAAGCGAAGGTGAAGGCGGGCATTTTGGGGGACTGTCTTATGTAATTTTGACTTTCAATAAGTGCTGACTCTCAGCCTAGTTTGAATAAATTACTTTTGATTTTGATAATAAGAATTGTCTTTAAACTAGATTAACTCCACAATACACAAATCCAGGATGATTTTACGCAGGCATATTTGGGCATACCTGCATGCAAATAAGAAGGGATTCGGGTACCACCTATGCATATTAATGAATTGACCCGTTCAGGAATTAACCCCGACCGGCAACGCGGAGTTTCAATCAGTAAATACTCAGTTACTAAAACCACGTTTACATAAATTCAAATAGGTCTGAAACTGGTCCAAGTGAAGACCTTCTAAAAGAATGCACTACAACGTCAAAGTCACATCATTTATTTCAAAGAAGCAAATAAAAGGTGCTTTTCAACATCAAAATTTACAAAAATATAGAATTAATTCTTGTTGCTCCTTCCAGAAGGTAGTTTTGCATGGAGAAGAATAGCTAAACAACTCCACCGCTAGTCTTTAAAAATGCTTAATTATATTTTGTCTACATTCATTACATAAAACATAATATATGAAGACGATGCACCTAGAATAAAATTACTATACCGCAGTAGATAACAACAATAAAAAATGAAGCAATGACAGTAAATTAATTATGTGAGAAACATGTTGCTCATATATTTACAAATATTGTAAAAGTCAATTATTTTTCTAATATTTTAAACAATTAACAATTTAGTGTATCAGTTATCACTAGAATATAAAATTATAAATTATACAATTGATTTAGCAACCAGTTTGAGCGTTCAGACCCTGTTTTTTATATTTCTATGGTGTAGGCTCTAAATTGTCCTTTGGAGCAGGACCAGCATGTTTCAAAGCATTAATAACTAGGATATATAATCTTCTAATTTAATTTACAACCTCTAAATTACTTACACATGATCGAAGAATTATCAAACTTAAGCGGCAGTGAGTGGGCAGGGATATTTCTCGCAGAACAGATGGCCGATGGGGCAAAAGATTCTAGAGTGGCTACCACGTACTGAAAGACGTAGCGTTAGAAAGCCTCCCACAAAGTGGACCGATGACCCGGCTGCAGGAATCCGCTGGATGCGTGATGAACAAAACCGGTCAAAGTGGACTGCATATAGGAGGCATATGTCCAGCAGAGGACGTATTTCGGTTGAAATGATGATGTAAAAATGATCGAACAATGTATCACACTTATTAATTTAGGCCTGGTCGGATAGATGAATGTAATGTAGGAAGTCTTTATTTATACGCTATGGTCTTTTTCACCATCACCAAATAGGTTCCAACTCACTTTATTCGCATTTATGTATCATTATGTAATAGTATGTTCCTTATGTAGGTTCGGCGGCTGTCGGAGCGAGGCGAGAGCGCGGCACGCGAGGCGCGCGAGGCCGCATTCCTGGCAACACTGACATCAACACAGCCGCAGTCTGGCGGCAGAAGGTGAGATTCTTTCGGAATAAATGAAAGAATTATGAATATCTAAATATCATAGATCATCATAACATTTGTGATACTTACATCAGTCGTCGGATTTCTATCAGTTTTATCTAGCCTTTGCACTTGGTGCAGACCGGACGCTCTCAATCGACTTTGAAGTATATAGAGTTGTTAATAATCTTTTAACTTAATTTAATTTATTTTAAAAATGGTAGGAAAGCTCATTTGTATTCGGAAATGCGATGATTCCCGAGGGAGATCAAGAAAATAGTTGTACTGTACCTACTTGATCATATATACGATACATTCATTACATCCATTAAATATACCTACGGTTATTTTTGTAAAGGAAAAAATCTGTAATAATGTGATTAAAATTCCTGAATAATTCTCCTACGTCGTATTCTCCATACTGTAACAACAAACGCAATAGCTGACTCAACATTTCTTTTCAGACATTCCGTAGTAACAATATCCCGAGTGCCTCAGGCACTGTTTGGCCGCGGACGCCGCGAGTCCATCGCTGCGTTCCCAGCACTAGCCCGTCAGCGCAGAGACTCCGGCTCCAAGAAATGTGAGCTAACCTGACCCACAAACTTATAATAACATGCGTTTCTTCCATGAACAGCCAACATGTTTTGCGTTCAGCTCTCGTTTCCATTACAGGCCCTCCAGCCACAGACACACTCGGCAGCACCCACAATCTACAGCTAGATATAATGGACGACATCGTACAAGCTCGCAAAGTACGCATGCGCCTCTGGAACACTTCTAATGAAAAAGTATGTGAAGTCCAACCGATGGACGAACGCTCGCCCATTGGCGGCTCTGTACGGTACACAAATCGTGGTCGCAGGCACTCAGACTTCCTAGGCTCGCCCTTGCCGCCGATACCAGCGCGTCGCCGAGCTTCAGAGATGCCACCGCCGCCGCCCATCCCACCACGCAGTGGCGCCGGCGTCGGCGTGGTCTGCACCGATACAGATCTTCATTTAATGCTCAATGCACTGACTTCGTCAGCCACAGAGATCGATCGCTGTGGCAAGCCAGAGCGGACCCGACGCCTAGCTGAAATGAGGTCCAGCAGTTTCGATGCATCCTCGCTGCGAGACAAACCCTTGGACTCAGGCACTACTTGGTTCACTCGAAGACATCAGACCCTAGCCACGAAGAAACAAGAAAATGAACCCAAAAAGACCAAAGTGACTTTTGCTCCAGATTCAAAACCAGCACCCGGAGACGCGGCGGCTGTGGTGTGGGATAAACCTTCGGGATCAGTTGTGGATGCATGTGCACTCGGCAGTGCCATTGAAGTGTTCCTTAGGAAGAGTTCTGCTGTAGACCCAGGTGCATCGACATCAGGCACAGCAGTCATTGTGAAAGAAACGGCAACAAAAACCGAGGTTCGAGTGAAGACGCGAGACATTCCTGCTACGGTCCGGCCAACGGGACGCCCGGAGGGAGAGCGCTGGTACCCCAACAGGCCAGAGGAGGAGGAACCGGCGGAGAGTTGCGATGCTTCTCTCTGCTCGTCATTAAAAGACCTTTTCGTGTAGGCACCACGTGTGTATTTAAAATCTTGTAAAATATAACATACCTTTAGTTGTCGAGTAAAGATTGGTTTCTAAAATGGAGAATGAGAGGTTTTGCGCAGCGGACGCGGTGGTCGCGCCGCGGCGCTCCTCATTGTACTTTATGAATCTTTCTATGTGATAGACTACGCGCCGGCGCCGGTCGTCCTGAGTCGACTCACGACCGACGCCTGATTCGCGTAAAATTATTTTTAGAGTAAATTCTATTTTCATTGTAAATTTTTTGATATTAGCGATCAGAATATTGAATTATTGTTAGATAGAGAATTATATTCGTAATGACCGGACGCGCGTTTTCCACGCCGAAGGGCGGCCTCCCCACGCGCGCCCGCCCCTACCCGTCTCGTTCAGAATCTGTGTATCCCGTGTTACCATTAAACAATTAAACTTTCTCATATAGCAGACATTAAAATGAAGAAGTCGTCGGGAGAAACGTACGCTTAATAGAAGAAGGCGACATTCTGTCGTCTCTAATCAATAAAAGTTTTTATCGATGTTATACTGCATTTTCATTTCATACTTCATCATACGATAGTAAGTATGTCTAATTCCCGGCTCCTAATATATGATTTATTTATGCACACAGATTTATACATACAAGAAGAAAGGAACAGAAAAATTCATACAAAGGTGATGGTTATTTCTAAGGAAATCTCTTCCAGTAAAACTGCAAAACGAAAATAAACAAAAAGAGATGTTGACAACGTATTACGTTAAAAGATTTTTTTCATAACTTCAAAGCCAAGCTGAAAAATCGCCGACGCATATTTCTAAACAACGAAGCCGAACAAACTCGTACCTAAGTGACATCGGCACCAATTTCCCCAAGTTTTACGTGATAACTTTTTCAATTACTTGGATAGGTGAGCTTCTCCAACCGTTTAACTTAAAATAAACGTCGTAGATATAGTTAATGTCCATAACTTTGCCGCCAGCGGAACAATAATTTCTTGTCGTCATATATCCTTGGAAGTTTGAGATCGATAGATACACAACTCTGTTGTTGTATACCTGTATGGAAGAACCGAGTTACCTAGTCACAGTGGTTTCTTGGAATCAGAATAACACGACCCGACATGACGGCGTTGACATCAGAAGGATTCCTAAAATAACATCCTTACCTACTGGCTGATAATGTTTAACCATTTGGAATCTGATTTCCATGGAAAAGGTTTAGTTGTTATATTCACAGGGGCAGGTTAAGAAAACGTAAACAAACAAAATGTGAGACTTCATGAACATACTTAAGTTCTGAACAGACAGATTGCACGAACATTCCTCAGACTAAAACACAATTATTCGTCAAAAGTCTTTTGAGAAATTGAATCGTGTCTTTTTTCTTACTCCTCCACTCAAAGTAGAAAAGCTCTTGAAATATGAGTTTATTTTAAATGCATGTGGCATGAATTTCAAGTTTACAGTATAGCCTTAAAATGGTAGCATGTTTATTAATTATCAACAGTTATTTGATAATGATAATGTTTATTTTACCAAAAACAGTGCTTTACAATTCCTTAAAATCTATATTAGTGCCTAAGTTAACAAGGAAGAAAGAAAAAAAAACAGGAATAAGACGCAAAGGAATCATTTTGCTTATGAACTCCACACTAGGTCAAGCCTGTCTCGTGGACTCCATGGGTGGTATTACCAGATGGTGAAAAGCGTATTACATGAAACTCAAGGATTGCTATTCTCGAGAGGCACATAAAAATGCCTATTTTAAACTAAATAATGATATTAGGTGATTAAACATTTAGTTTTAAAGATCGCTCGGAACAAGTAACAAGTAGGTGATTCCATAATTTTGCTCGGTAGTGTATGCGCGGCTTCCAGTCAAAGCGGATGCAGCTGAGTACCAGTACTTCAGATGGAGCGATGGCCCAATCCCTCTCACCGAGAGGTGGCCTGTGTCCCAGCAGTGGGAACATTAAAAGGCTGATGATGATTATGACTGCCTGTCTGACCTCCACAACCCAGTTATTGGGTGTTACAATTCACCTTGGTAAGAATGGATGACAGATTTTCGGGCTTCTGACAACCCGTAACGACTGTCAAAGATCTATGAATGACATCCGGGACCAACAGCATAATAACGTGTTTTCCGAGGGACAGAGGGGTGTCAGATTGCGATTACCAGGGGTGCGGGTTGTTCTAAAGAGATACCGTGGCCCCTGGGACACAGGCAACTGAGGGAACATGGGTAGGTTTTAGTCAGTAAAAGTCTGACACGCCCTCCTGCTCCACTCAAAGCGGGAGAAGTTATTGATGACTTTCCACTCTCAAAAATTAAAGAGAGGGGTATTGGTATGTAAAGATGGTCAGCCATCCACGGACCAACGAGACTTATACTCCATCTTGATTAATATCTGTTGAAACAAAAATCGAGCCTTGATAACATTAGATTGTAGCAATACACATGCATAATTGCATATTCCATATATTGTATGAAATATACAGTATATGGAATGTACAATGTATGGAATATGCATACATGTATGCACAAGAGCCCTGACGTCTATTAGAGGTTGGCACTACCGCCAGTCAAGTACTGCGCTCCGAGAGAACACAATTAATTCTGGAAACTGAGTTGACATTCAAATTAGCTTCCAAATGGCCCCCTTTATGCAATTAACAACGTATTCTGTTAGAAATGTCTCACTTTATCTTCAAACTCATTTACACGATGACGTTTCCGTCGAGACCGCAACTTATATAGCCTTTTGTTGTGCATTCTTGTTCGAAATGCTTCCTTTGTGACTTTCATTCTTTGTCGAAGTAACTTGTTTTATATGAAGTGAAGGGTCTATCTCTTCGGCTTTCCGAGAAACGATATACCTACTACCTAGATGATTTAAGTTACAAGACAGTAAACGAGGTAAACAAAAATATTGAAAAAATATTTTCATCCTGTGTAATATATTTCTTCGAAGTTATAAAGAATCCCACATACAAAGACACTAAGATACATAACCGAATACCTTTAAACGAGCAAATCTTGTATACCTGTATTCTGAATCGCGGAAAAGGCTCCAACGATTTTCATGGAATTTTGTACGCAGGGGTGAAACAACAAATGAAACCTAGCTAGATCGATTTATTGCCCCCGAAGGGCAATAAATCGATCTAGCTAGGTTTCATTTTTAGAAAACGTCAAACAAAAAAACACCGAGCGAAGCTCTTTCATCCGGATATTATTCGTAATGAGGGATAACATTCATATCCCATTAGTCTTTTATCTTTTCTTCTCCATCATTGGAGCTGTGGTGACCATAGTAAGAGCCCTGACTTACGAGTTGTATGTAGGTCGTGGCTCCGAACCCAGACAGGCGCTTTACTTTGTCTAAATTATTTCATCACCACTGCTCCCAAAACGGTGAAGGAAAACATCTTGACGTAACTGGCATGTCCTAGAACCAAAAAATCGAAGACATGCGACACCTACCTACCCGTAGGACGCGTGGTAGATTAACAGCCTCAACATCATCATCAGCCTACAGCAGTCCACTGCTGGACATAGGCCTCTCCAATTGCACGCTTTTCAGCTCGATTCTCAGTAACTCTCATCCAATTGTCACCAGTCACCCTACGAAGCCCCTGAGAGCAGTGGTAGCCAAGTGGTAACGGCTGCGACTTACGAGTTGTAGGTCGTGAGTTCGAAACCAGACAGGCGCTTTACTTTGTGTAAATTATTTCATTACCACTGCTCTCAAAACGATGAAGTAAAACATCGTGAGGAAACCGGCATGTTCTAGAACCAAAAATTCGAAGACATGTGACATTTACCAACCCGCACTGGGCCAGTGTGGTGGATTACGGCCCAATCCCTCTCACCGAGAGGAGGCCGGTGTCCCAGCAGTGGGAACATTATAGGCTGATGATGATGACCCTACGAAGATCGTCGCTCCACCTAGCCTGAGGGCGTCATACCTTACGTTGGGCGATTCGCAGTCTCCACTCAAGAACACGTCTACCCATCGGTCATCGGTTCTGCGGCTAACGTGGCCGGCCCATTGTCACTTCAGCTTGCTACTTCTGTGAGCTATGTCGATAATAGCCTCAGACATATAGATATTCCTCCGGGGAGGCTTCTGTCCCAGCAGTGGGAACATTATACGCTAATTATGATTCCCCATCATTTGTTTTACCGCATTTCCTGTATACTACGTTGCAAAATGCAAATGCTCAAAGTGCATGCTTTTACAATCTCGCCGTAATTGCTTTCACTATAATCGAATTTCGAGAACCTAATACTAGACGCTTATGTTTACCAGCCTGTAAATTCTACTAAGTATTAAATTATCCTGTCATATTTTTACATTGAAAGACGCCATCTAATTTTAGTTCTAGCCAGGTTTTGCATTATTAACTTTATTTCGATTTCAGTAAAGGTCTTAATACAAAAATTACAACTTGCACCGAACTAAGATGTTAGTTTTGTAGAAAAAAACGCATTTCTATACGTATTAGGTTCTTAACTTCTCCCTTTCATTATCTCCAAACTATATAAAAAGCAAGGTCTTTCTTTGAAAAGATAGCTAAGCAAAGACGGGTCGGCTCATCGATATTGACCACAGCGGACCTGATCCAAGAATTCGAATTTCATAGTGTACTCGAGGGTTTAACAAAAATTCTTTTTATTTATAATGTTATTAAAAATACTCGGGCTCTTTGTAGACCCTTCGACCTTCAGTCGAGACCATCGAGGATAATAATAGAAGGTTTTTTATACCTTACAGTAGGCAACGATATGTTAATGTGTAAGTTAGACCCGAGAGGTAATTGCGTCACAGACTGACAATATGAAAGCCATTCAACCCACTGTCAAAATGAAAGTGGGTAGAGTCGCAATGAATGTTGTTGACAGTTGAACAACATTCATTGCGTTATTTACGTTGTTGGGTAGACAAATTTTTCGAACATATGATACTATGGATTAGCAATATCCTGATAGTGAGTTATGCATTTAGGATGCCTAGGTTTTGTTCACCATGCATAGTTATTATTATTTGACCGGTAAGGACCAAGCCCAGGTCGACGGCGCGTTGTGTTCCACGCGCACCTCTAAGAGATGTCAGCACCAACTGGTGGGGTACGCTAGGGCCGATACCTGCCAGAGGTGCGGGTTGTTTGAAAGAGAAACCGTGGCCCCTGGCACACAGGCAACTGACGCATCCTGCTCCACCCAGAGCGGGAGAAGTTATTTAATGATTTCCTAACTTCAAAAAAAATCATGCTGTTGTAACAGCCAATATAACAGCACACAACACAATAACAGCTTTGGTTTTCTTTGCGGTTTCTTTTTGATAAAGTGTTAATCATAGGGTATAAAATCGCATGCTTTCTAGTTCTTCACCATTCTCCTGTCCTCATTTCAAAGAAATTAACATTATCACGTCATACGCGCTCGGGTTTGTTCGGGAACTGCCGGCGTGATTTCGGTACTTCGACTTTCTACTTAAACGATCTTTCCATTCATTACTTTTTTTTTTGTTTTAATATTTATACAAAAAAAAAAGTACAGAAAAGTATAGTTAGTATTAGTTTAGTATTTATTGGGGTCGGCGCAACGTGTCTTACACAACACACACGCAATATGTTCACGTCATCATCATCATAATTCATTTCTAGTACATTCTAGTTAAGTACAGTAGTCAGTCATTTTCCTAAACAAATTAGGTCAGCAAAAAATTGAAAACCAATTTCGCTTTTACGATGAAAAAATATTGTAAATATTACTGAAGTAAATTATAGAGAGCTAATTATATTTATTTATCATTCCAACTCAATGTGGTAGTAAGTAAAATGGATTACATTTTTGAAACTGTGTTGTTACATAGTACCTCACTTGTTTTTTTCTTACAAGCATAACATCATGCCTTATTGTCCGAAGGGTCGGACAGAGGTGTTCATATAGTATACCCACAGTTCGCCAGTTAGGTATATTTAAGTCTTATGTAATAGGGGCGAGCGTATTGCCATCAACCGGGCACAAAATCGAACCTACCTCATGTGAAGCAGTAGCAGTGCTCCACATGAGTGGGTTCGATTCCCAGGCAGTGGTGACCCACTAGACCAACGAGGCAGACGGGTTTTTAACCGACTTCAAAAAGGAGGAGGTTGTCAATTCGACGTTTTTTTTTTTATGTATGTCAAGCATAACTCCGTCAACTAATAATAGACGTATTTGCAAAATTATTGTTTTTTGTTCGAAAGGGGTTCATTCCGAAATGATCCCATTTAAATTTCTTATATAACAGATCTGATGATGCCGCGCTGCGGAGACAGACAACGGAACTCTTCAAAAAATGACAGCAAAGCAACCGCAATTGCTGTTATCGCATAAATATACATTGTTTTGACCCCAAGGATGATGAAATTTCGAATTGGTGTGGGGTACGTACTATAACGAAAAATAAAAACTAATTCCAAAAACAAAACAAGCGATTACACACTAAAATAACACTTTAATTTCGGAAGTCGGTGACCTTGGATATGTATTTTTATTTTTTGTCACCGTCTTCCGAAATTAAAGTTATTTTTCACTTTCTAGTGTTTTCCGGAAGTCGGTTTTTTTTAGTTTTTTTTTTTGGAAAAACTTTTTGTAATGTCCGGAAAATACCCCTTTTATGTTCCTATCTATAACCAACTCTGACATGAGAAAGGATGACAGGGTAATTGAATCTCTTCTTAGCATGTCGATAGCAATCTAAATACAGTCAGCCCAGAATTTGGTTACGAGCTTGGCACTTCCAGCAGCGTCCATCAGCTCCTGTAGCGTGCAGACAACAGGACACGCTGGACAAGACACTAAGTGCCCCATTGTTTGTGGGACAGCACCACATTTACACTCTAGTGCGAAGTCATCTGTGAATTTCCACCTGAGCAGGTTTTGTTTACTTCGGCCTACGATTTAAAGACTTCCAGGAAAGCCAAGGCAGCTCATGTCAGGTGCGAGATTGCAGGTGGAACGAATGGGTTTGGTAAGGAAGCACCATCTCGCCACAGGCCGAGTCGTTCCTTAGATCGTTAGCCAGTAAGTTGGAGGACTCACCTTAAAAAGCTTTTGCGGCTTTCCAGCCTTTGTAAGACGAGGATGTTATCATGTTTTTTTTTTTTTTTGGGTGGGAAATCATCAAATGACTTCTCCTGCTGAGTAGAGCAGGAGGGCGTGTCAGACTTTTACCGACTAAAAACCACCCGTGTTCCCTCAGTAGCCCGTATGCCAGGGGCTGTGGTATCTCTTTCGAACAAACCCGCACCCCTGGCAGGCATCGGCCCTTGCGGACCCCACCGGTGGTTGCTGACATCTTTGACGGCGCGCGTGTGGAACACAACGCGCCGTCCCGTCTACCACTTTTCGGCCGCAGAGGATAGGGAGAGCGGCTGACGCTATACCGACACTCCTCTTCGCCTGCGGCCCCACCGCGTCCGCCATCAAACGGTGGCGGCCCCGTCCAGGCCACGGAAGGGAAGAGCGCTGCTCAGAAGCACCGGCACTCCTCCTCTACCGCAGCCCGTAACCCTCAGCCGCGATGCCTCCCATTCGACATCGCGGCCCACCTCAGTTGCAGTGCACCTCACCACAACCTACTTTTTGGCCGCTACGTCGTCGGCTTTGAGGCAAAAGCCCTGACGAGCGGCCCCACCTTTGGGTTCCTCTTGGCTTCACCGTGGCCGGAATCCACGGTTACTGAGCCCCCCCGCAACGACAATGCGGGAACCCACTCGGGGGGATGTTATCATGTAAAGGGGTTTCATGTGTCAGAAACCATCTTGACTCTTTCACTTGAGTTTGCCACGCACCGCTCTGGGTAATTTAAATTGTATGTGTAATAAAAACACACAAATTTCATAGGACTTTCCAAAATCACTAGCCAATATAGAAATAAAAACTTGTCACATCGAATATATCGCAGGATTTCAATTTCAACGTTAATAAATCAACATGGTTCGTTTCGGATGAAACACAAATTGGTCCATACCTATGTGTACAATAAACGTATCAACTGACGGATTTTACGCAAATTTTAGTTGACGAGCTAACGAAGTGGTACGGTGTGGGCAGTGATTGGGTAAACCTTATCCATGCCACAAAATAAAACGCAGAAGGCTTGACTTTTATTACATTATTTTGTTTCTGTAAGTAGGTTTGTATAAAACTTTTACAAGTTAATCATATTTTAAAAACTAGGTGAAGTCGGCGTTTCCTATCTGACTAATTTTAGAAGAACGTCTGAAAAAATACAGGGTCCTAAGGCTCATCATCATCATCATTGGCCTACAGCAGTGGATCCAGTGCTGGTCATTGGCCTCTCCTTCTGCACGCCATTCAACTCGAATTTCGACAACTATAATTTAGAATGCTACCAGCCAGCCTGCGATGATCGTCGAATTTGGAAATTGAAATTGGTAAGTATTTAATTAAGTAAGTATTTAAGTATTTAACTCAATGTGGTAGTAAGTAAAATGGATTACATTTTTGAAACTGTGTTGTTACATAGTACCTCACTTGTTTTTTTCTTACAAGCATAACATCATGCCTTATTGTCCGAAGGGTCGGACAGAGGTGTTCATATAGTATACCCACAGTTCGCCAGTTAGGTATATTTAAGTCTTATGTAATAGGGGCGAGCGTATTGCCATCAACCGGGCACAAAATCGAACCTACCTCATGTGAAGCAGTAGCAGTGCTCCACATGAGTGGGTTCGATTCCCAGGCAGTGGTGACCCACTAGACCAACGAGGCAGACGGGTTTTTAACCGACTTCAAAAAGGAGGAGGTTGTCAATTCGACGTTTTTTTTTTTATGTATGTCAAGCATAACTCCGTCAACTAATAATAGACGTATTTGCAAAATTATTGTTTTTTGTTCGAAAGGGGTTCATTCCGAAATGATCCCATTTAAATTTCTTATATAACAGATCTGATGATGCCGCGCTGCGGAGACAGACAACGGAACTCTTCAAAAAATGACAGCAAAGCAACCGCAATTGCTGTTATCGCATAAATATACATTGTTTTGACCCCAAGGATGATGAAATTTCGAATTGGTGTGGGGTACGTACTATAACGAAAAATAAAAACTAATTCCAAAAACAAAACAAGCGATTACACACTAAAATAACACTTTAATTTCGGAAGTCGGTGACCTTGGATATGTATTTTTATTTTTTGTCACCGTCTTCCGAAATTAAAGTTATTTTTCACTTTCTAGTGTTTTCCGGAAGTCGGTTTTTTTTAGTTTTTTTTTTTGGAAAAACTTTTTGTAATGTCCGGAAAATACCCCTTTTATGTTCCTATCTATAACCAACTCTGACATGAGAAAGGATGACAGGGTAATTGAATCTCTTCTTAGCATGTCGATAGCAATCTAAATACAGTCAGCCCAGAATTTGGTTACGAGCTTGGCACTTCCAGCAGCGTCCATCAGCTCCTGTAGCGTGCAGACAACAGGACACGCTGGACAAGACACTAAGTGCCCCATTGTTTGTGGGACAGCACCACATTTACACTCTAGTGCGAAGTCATCTGTGAATTTCCACCTGAGCAGGTTTTGTTTACTTCGGCCTACGATTTAAAGACTTCCAGGAAAGCCAAGGCAGCTCATGTCAGGTGCGAGATTGCAGGTGGAACGAATGGGTTTGGTAAGGAAGCACCATCTCGCCACAGGCCGAGTCGTTCCTTAGATCGTTAGCCAGTAAGTTGGAGGACTCACCTTAAAAAGCTTTTGCGGCTTTCCAGCCTTTGTAAGACGAGGATGTTATCATGTTTTTTTTTTTTTTTGGGTGGGAAATCATCAAATGACTTCTCCTGCTGAGTAGAGCAGGAGGGCGTGTCAGACTTTTACCGACTAAAAACCACCCGTGTTCCCTCAGTAGCCCGTATGCCAGGGGCTGTGGTATCTCTTTCGAACAAACCCGCACCCCTGGCAGGCATCGGCCCTTGCGGACCCCACCGGTGGTTGCTGACATCTTTGACGGCGCGCGTGTGGAACACAACGCGCCGTCCCGTCTACCACTTTTCGGCCGCAGAGGATAGGGAGAGCGGCTGACGCTATACCGACACTCCTCTTCGCCTGCGGCCCCACCGCGTCCGCCATCAAACGGTGGCGGCCCCGTCCAGGCCACGGAAGGGAAGAGCGCTGCTCAGAAGCACCGGCACTCCTCCTCTACCGCAGCCCGTAACCCTCAGCCGCGATGCCTCCCATTCGACATCGCGGCCCACCTCAGTTGCAGTGCACCTCACCACAACCTACTTTTTGGCCGCTACGTCGTCGGCTTTGAGGCAAAAGCCCTGACGAGCGGCCCCACCTTTGGGTTCCTCTTGGCTTCACCGTGGCCGGAATCCACGGTTACTGAGCCCCCCCGCAACGACAATGCGGGAACCCACTCGGGGGGATGTTATCATGTAAAGGGGTTTCATGTGTCAGAAACCATCTTGACTCTTTCACTTGAGTTTGCCACGCACCGCTCTGGGTAATTTAAATTGTATGTGTAATAAAAACACACAAATTTCATAGGACTTTCCAAAATCACTAGCCAATATAGAAATAAAAACTTGTCACATCGAATATATCGCAGGATTTCAATTTCAACGTTAATAAATCAACATGGTTCGTTTCGGATGAAACACAAATTGGTCCATACCTATGTGTACAATAAACGTATCAACTGACGGATTTTACGCAAATTTTAGTTGACGAGCTAACGAAGTGGTACGGTGTGGGCAGTGATTGGGTAAACCTTATCCATGCCACAAAATAAAACGCAGAAGGCTTGACTTTTATTACATTATTTTGTTTCTGTAAGTAGGTTTGTATAAAACTTTTACAAGTTAATCATATTTTAAAAACTAGGTGAAGTCGGCGTTTCCTATCTGACTAATTTTAGAAGAACGTCTGAAAAAATACAGGGTCCTAAGGCTCATCATCATCATCATTGGCCTACAGCAGTGGATCCAGTGCTGGTCATTGGCCTCTCCTTCTGCACGCCATTCAACTCGAATTTCGACAACTATAATTTAGAATGCTACCAGCCAGCCTGCGATGATCGTCGAATTTGGAAATTGAAATTGGTAAGTATTTAATTAATTAAAAAGGACTGAATAAAAAAACGAGGATCGAGCGCTGTTTCACAATTTAGGATAGACCTATTTATATTTTGCCAAAAAGCAATATAGACAGAAATGAAGTATTTTCAAACATGTTAACAGAATGATTGGTAATCGCAGTTTGTAATGAAACTCATCATCATCATCATCATCATTTCATCCGGAAGACGTCCACTGCTGGACATAGGCCTCCCCCAATTTGGGGGGTTTGCCATAATCGCCACGCTTGGCAGGTGTGTTGGCGATCGTAGTATGGTGGTAAAATGCATAGAGAACGCTGCTGCCCATTCTCTAGCAAGTCCCTTAGTCGCCTCCTACGACACCCACGGGAAGAGATGGGATGATGCTATTCTTTACGTCCGGCACCACACGTAAAGAAACGAACCTTAAGGAATGATGTTGCTTATACAAGGTGTAACAGAATAGACCTGAAAGTAATTTGTTCCTAATTGACTACTGAAACGAATTCAGTAACTTTTAACATGGGTATTTTTTCAAAAATTATGTATTTTCCATACCAACCGCAGATTGAACTAATGAAAATTCAATCATATTACAAGGATATAAGACTCAATTTTAAATGCATAAAGTAATGCTAAAGTCTAATTTTTTTTCTTATCAATAACAGCTAGCTTGAAAAAATAAGTTATGGTCATTGTATTATGCTTTTAACTAAATACTCTAATTGGGGTGTATCAGGTCTTGCGTTAATTATGTTACACGCAGTATTCACGAGATATCTCCTTGATTGAGTACCTTGAGTTCCTTAGTAGTCAAAGGTAACTTAGAGATAAGGTATGTGCAGTCACCAAAACTGATAAGTAATCAAGGGTCATGTTTTTTTTTTGGGTGGGAAATCATCAAATAAAAAAAATAAAAAATAAAAGGGTCATGTTCGTGAACGGGCGCCGCCAGTAGAGACTGGTTATCTCTTGGCTGCCACGGCCTATTTTAATTTCTAAATTTTCATTAGATTTTTGTTTTAATTACGGACGCTTTTAGTATGCACGTCGTTTTACATTGTTCTAATCAACTTTCCGCAACAACATCATGGTGTAAAAACAGTTTCCATGGAGTTTCTTGCCCGTTCTTCTCCATAGGTACCTACTATGCTTTGGAATGGGCAACTAGCTTCATCTTTCCGACTCTTTGACAATTCAAAAGTGCCTGTAATTGATTTTTGAAATAAATGCTTTGAGTTTTGAGTTTGAGATCGTCAAATAAAGTTGAAATTTAGTGAGGAACCGATGATGTTTTCTAATACAATTTAATTAAGTTAAAAGAAAACAAACATTTCATTTCATTTTATTTCATTGGGAAACATCCATCGCTTTCTTACTAAAATTCAACGTTTTCCGAAGACCCTGGTTAGTTATCTGTTTTGGTGGCTTTACCTAATCTCTTGGTTACTTTTGTGCACAGAGCTTACCACATTATGTGAATGATAACAAATCTCCCTCTCCATACACCACGCAGTTCAGATTTAGCTTACCCTCCTTGTAATTAAGAGGGATTAGCTACGTAGTGTTAAATATACGGAAGGCTGACATTTAATTAGTGCCCCGCAAACCATTCAGGGGAGGCTGTTTTTTTTGTGGAATAGTGACGATAAAATCCTATCCTACTAATATTATAAATGTGAAATTTTGTGAGAATGGATGGACGTTTGTTACTCTTTCAGTCAAAACCTACTGAACGATCTCGGATACAGAGATACCGCGGCCCCAGGCACACATGTAGGTAACTGAAGGAACACGGGTGGGTTTTAGTCAGTAAAAGTCTGACACTTCCTCCTGCTCCACCCAGAGAGGGAGATTTTTTTTGATGATTTCTCACCCTCAAAAAAAACGGACTCGGGTGAAGTTTGGCACACAGATACTTAGTTTAGAACCCAGATTAACACATAGGGTACTATTTATCCCGGTAGTAGGTTCCCGCGGTATAATTTCCGACTTCCACGCGGGCGAAGCCGCTGGCAAAAGCTAGTCATTTAAAAGATAAAGTGGGTTTGATGCCTTGTAACAGAGATTCTAGCAGATACTCCCAGGTTTTACAACTTCATTGAATTAACACACATAACGTACGCCTGTATTCCCCGAAAGGTAGGCAGAGGTGAACCTGAGGTGAAATCCGTAAGCACTAAAGATAACAGCTGGTATGGAAGCACTATACATAGTTTCAGCACAAAATAAAATACTCTAAGAAGTGATACCATATTTTCGGTTTCATATGTTTCTTAAATTCAAATCATAACAAACATGTCCCCGCACTACGTATTTCAATAACTATCCACGTTACTTGCCAATATCACGATAAATCTCTTCCGAGTGATGTGTTTATTTCAATTTGAAAGGTTCGGTTTCTGGTATCAATGTATTAAAAATTATCATAACTTCCGAACATGTAGAGATAGGATTAAAAAACCCTTCCAATATCGTTTGATATCATCCAAAGAAGCCGTGCCCTTGGTTTGTATATACTCTTTCCGTTACACGTTGTATGGTACACCCATATTTTTCCAGTTATAATTAAGTACCATGTAATAAGGGGCGAGCCAATTGCCATCAACCGATCACAAATCCAGGTGTCGAACTGCTACTAAAAAACGGATAAAAATACCCAGTATCACTTTTCCGTAAAGGCAACTTGCTTAGAACAATAAAGAAAAGGAACATAAAGCATTTTTAAGAGTGAATAAACCCTCTTAATTTTCTTTACTGTGACTATGGCTGTACCCTGACCTAATGTGCTCTGAAATCCCACACATCTATGTTATTTAGTTCCGTCCGCTTTAATCCATTTAATCCAGGCCAGACCAACGTGTGACGTGTGTGGCTTCTGAAATATATGCGACATGAAGAACAGGAAAGCGTATAAGCACAGCTTCTTCCTTATACAGATTACTTCCAAAAATCATTGTTGGTTTTAGTGATTGATTGCAGTTATGGACGCGGGAAGTTAAAAAAAACCCGACTGCGTTAAAATGGAACTTTATAAAAACTTTTTTACTACTAATAATTAAAATACACATCCAAAGTCACCAACTTCCGAAATTAAAGTTATTTTGCACTTTGTAGTGTTTTTTTGGAAGTCGGTTGTTATTTTTTTGAAAAAAGTTTTTATTTTTCACTTTTTAGTTACCTACTCCATCCACACCAAGTTGAAATTTCATCATCCTTGGGGTCAAAACAATGCATATTTATGCGACAGCAGCATTCGCGGTTGATTTGCTGTAATTTATTGAAGAGTTCCGTTGTCTGTCTCTGAAACGCATCATCAGATCTATATGAAATATTAATGGGACCATTTCGAATTTTGCAAATCCGTCTATATACGACGGAGTTATGCCCGAACGTACATAAAAAAAAAAAACATGTTGAATTGATAACCTCCTTCTTTTTGAAGTAAAAATAAATGAAATCAACTTGAAACAAGAAACTTTTGTTTTAAAAGGTTGACTATTAAACTGAAAACGTACGAATATAATAAGTCTTTAAGCAATCTCATGAAGTCCGAGGCAATAAATGTACATATTTATTGTTTTTAAGATGCCTCCGACTGCATGAGATTTCTTATAGTATTCAGTCTAATTTAAGAAGATGCCTCCTTGTCTCCACCTTTTGAAACAAAAGTTTCATTCCATTTTTATTTTTTTTATAAAGTTCACTTTTTACGCAGTCGGGTTTTTAAATTTAAATTTTGTAACATAATATAACTATTTTTCTTAATTAATTAAGATTTCAAGGACGCAGTTCAAGAGACACACGAGCGACAATATACATGTCTCTCTTTCTCTCTGTTTCTCTTATTTTTTTAAGAATTGTTAGTTCTATCACGCGCATTTTTTTTCTGTTTTCAATTAATCACTAACAAACTTACATTAACATAAATATCGTTAAAAGCTGAAACGTCAAAACACATTTAAACTGTAATACACAGTTCGCTGAACTCTGACAGTCACTACTTCGCTAGTTATAATTGAAGCTCGTTAAAATAAACTTCAGCTTCGCAGTGTACTTCGACGACAGCTCTTAGCTACTTCGACTTCGAGCTTGTTGAAGTTACAGGAGACACCTGCTTTACAGACTTAGTTGAATTCATGAAGGACGGTAGTCGTAATACTATCAAAACTATGGATTATGTGCCCGAATTAAAGATTAAAATAAATATTTCTTCTTTACGGCTCTCGCAGACAGGAGCGACGCGACTCTAATAGAACAGTTTCTATAAAAATTCGTATACGGGTGCAACACGATTCGGGTAGAACGATTACCAGAATCGTGTTGCACCTTCGCTTCGCGCCTGTCTGTAGGAGCCTTTATCGTAAAAATTTACAAACGAATTGGTGACCAGTGCTTTTTTTTACTGTACTATTAATACCTATTACTTTTACACAATTAAATAACTATCTGCATATACATAGTATGTATAGTAGGCTGCATCAATTGGGTACTCCAGTTTTGTTACAATTTTAATACAACTGGGGTACCCAATTGATACAGCCCACCGTACATAATATGTAGGTGTCAGACTAAAATCGTAAGCGACGAATATTTTTGATGGAAATAGACCATAACACTTCTAACAAAATACGCGTGTTTGACCAAACTATTAACACATTCAAGTTAACCGAATAAAGTGGAAAGCATCCCTGCGTTCGCTTGCTAGGGGGTGTTTATTCTATACCGTTGCTCTGGAACATTGCAAACATAAAACTGTAGCAAACTGCAATGTTTCGATGTACAATAAACTTGTTTTTTTTTTGGTGCAGGCGGTCCGGTCCACATACTATATTTCTGTCAGCCACCACCTAGGATACTTTTTATCTCGATATAGTTCGTTCCCGCGGGATAATTTCCGACTTCAACGCGGGCGAAGCCGCGGGTGAAGCCGCGGGCGGAAGCTAGTTACTAAATAAAATGTAAGTGTATGTGATGTAAAAAAAAAATTGTATGCCTGTTTGTGGGGATGGGGCCGAAAGGTTCTGGAGTGGCGACCGCGTACCGGAAGACGTAGAGTAGGAAGGCCTCCCACAAGGTGGACCGATGACCTTGCGAAGACCGCGGGTATCCGCTGGATGTGGGAAGCACAAGACCGGTCGAAGTGGAGGAGCCTGGGGGAGGCCTATGTCCAGCAGTGGACGTCTTTCGGCTGATATGATGATGATGATGATGATGATGCCTGTTTGTTCCGTCTAATCTACGAAATGGCTGCCCGGCTGGACCGAGTTTCACTGGTAGATACATATATAGATAGGTAGACTGGTAGATGTTATAAGGAGTAACATGGGCTACTTTCTGTCGCACTAGCACGTTCTATTTCTGAAAACCCCGCGTGGGAAACTGCGGGTACAGCTAGTATACAATAAGCGTACTGTTCGCATTTCTCCCCTTCTAAATAAACTGCTAAATAACCAGATGCTTGAAAATTTCCTTTATTGCGCATGGTTAAATTGAATTTGTTGAATATTTTTAAAAACACAATATCCTGCGCGGTTGTTGCTAATTTAAAGATGAAAGTAGTTTCTCTCACTCCTAAGCTATCCTATAAGACAATTTAAAGACTTTCTAGATGGGATGAGCAACAGTTTTCTTGTTATTAAAACTTGTGTTCACCAAATTGATTAGCGGATTACTTCAATATAGCCTCACGAACTAAATAAGAGGGCTATGCTTAGAGTTTCCCTACGTGATCGAATCAGGAATGAAGAGATCCGCAGGAAAACCAAGGTAACCAACATAGCGTGAAGAATTACTATAATTAAGTGGCAGTGGGCAGGGCACATTGCAGAACAGATGGCTGAAAGTTTCTGGAGTGGCGACCGCATACTGGAAGACGTAGAGTTAGAAGGCCTCCCACAAGGTGAACGGATAACCTGGTGAAGGCCGCAGGAATCTGCTGGATGCGGGAAGTACAGAACCTGTCGAAGTGGCAGAGATTAGTGCGCAGGTGTATGTTCAGCAGTGGACGTATTTCCGCTGAAATGAAGAAGTGAATAAATTAAGTATTCTAGTTGATGGGTAATTGACAGTGGGCATTTTGTGGCCTAATTTGATGGTACTGAAGTAAGTAATGAACCAAAATTAAGCTTTTAGAAGAGACACGTGGGACACGAGGAAACCAACGACCAAAACACACCCGGGCTTTAGGAATAAGACTGGGCGCGGGGCGGGCGAGTGGGAGTTTAACCTAACTATTATCACCCTGGTGGTCACAAAAAAGACCGATCCAAAAATCTCTCTGTGCGAACATCTGTTAGGCCACGTCCCTGGGGAGACTGCACAAGGGGCCTGCCCGATGCATAACTGTGTAAAGTGCAGGGCAGCACATGACCACAATGCTTGGGCCCCCCGGATTTGAATGAAATTTGACACACAAATAAACCATGACTTAAGGACATTTCCTCCTGGATCGTCGACGAAGTCACAAGCAACAGATAGTACATTTCTATGATCAAACGAATACCCAATTAATGGTGGTCAATACAATAGAAAAAGAAAATGATGGGCAGCCATTGAAAGTATACTGTTCATATGTAAACACAGAATATTGACTCGTTCCTTATTACACGATGTGAAGGTCTTTCAAAGTCGATAAGTTATTGCTATGCGTGACCAAGAACGGCAGGTATAAATATAATAACACAGTCTGGTTTGAAAAAGTGTTTTCCATGATACAGCATATTGTTGGAAAAGAGTTTTTAAAGGAGCCGAAGTATGTTTTAATTAAATTCAATCGTTTTGTCTAATTTACGACTTTGAGAGCAGTGGTGGCCCAGTGATAACGGGAGTTGTAGACAGAAGGTTCGAATCCCGACAAGCGCTTTACATTGTATAAATTATTTGTTGTAAAGTGGTGGTGTTGACCACTGCTCTCAAAACGGTAAAGGCAAACATCGTGAGGAAACTAGCATGTCCTAGAGCCAAAAAATCTACGTTACGTTCACGACATCGACATATGTTCATACTAGGCCCACAGTTTTCGGTTTTAGGTACCGGCAAGATAATTGCATAAAACACCAACAGTAGCCATAGCTTTCACGAAAAACTAAATTATGACAGTTCAACAGCATTACGCTGCTGCATTTACGTTGTTGAGCAGACACATTTTTTTCAGCATTGGATTCAAAATATATCATTCAGATTGTGATCGAAATTGGGTTACGCAACCCGGTTACAGAAAACCTTTATCATGTACACGTCCACTGCAGGTACCGGGCAGTCTGTAGTTCGATACAGCGACCAATCAGCGTTTTCACCGACCAATGATTTACGATGTTTTCGATACACATGGAGCTAGCCGGCCATTGTACTTGATACATGATTTATTTGATACTGAGATAGAATGATTACATAGTAATGTGAAACGTATGCATTATCATCGATAATAGATTGAATATCTCTGTGAGAAGCAGCGGGCCGTAATCCACCATGCGGGCCCAGTGCGAGTTGGTAGGTAGATGTCACACATATGTCTTCGAATTTTCGGTTCTAGGACATTTTAGGCCGGTTTCCTCACGATGTTTTCCTTCTGTGGTGAATAAATAATTTAAATACAAAGTCAAGCGCCTGTCTGGGTTCGAACCTACGACCTACAACTTGTAAGTTGCGGCCGTTGGGCCACCACTGCTCCATATTTATGAGAATGTTATGGCTAAATTTCTATCTACATCAAACTTTTTTAATAAGGTGATGTATTTCAATAATATGTGCTTACTCTTTTAATTGTACTTTTTTTAGCATAGGTATGGAATAGCGATAGATAACCTGTAAGTGTACCTATGTTTATTGACTAAAAGATAAATGGATGTCTTACTAAACTTCAAACATATCCAAAGACCCTGGAACCTGGTTGCACTTTTGGTAACTTTACATTAAAAAATATGTAGAAATTCAGAGGAATACATGATACGAGTACTAACAAATAAGGCAGCAAAGTGACAAATATTTCCTTAACGTAACGGGGTAAAAGTGAGAGGTCGTTTAGCAGGTGTAAAGTGTAGGGGCTATAAATTGCGCCGTCTCGCGCACGGAGCACCTGAGCCAGCCTCAAGATTCGCTTGGCAGTCTTAAAAATGTTAATGGCTCCTCCAATGTGGACTTAACACTTTCCAAAGTTCTTTTCAATGCTTCTTATTACTTAAAACGTTTTTATTTTAGCATTGTTTTTTTTTTTTTTTGTTTTTTTACTGTATTTGTTTTTGTAAAGGCGGACACAGAAACGCAACGTTTGTTTCTTATGTATCGAGTTTTTGTAACGATTTACAGTAGTAGTCAATGCAACCAGCCGAGCCGCTCGATATGAGCATTGCGACTTGCAAGCGCATGTTTTTTACTTACATACATTTACTTACATACAAGTTAGTTAGGGTGGACGTGTCGTCGCAAGCACAACGTAACTTGGTTTACGCTCTTTTCCAAAAGAAAAATATACAACCCCCAGCACACACAACCTCTGCGTCCGCTATCCTGAATTAAAATGGAGCACGCTTAAGTCAGGTGCTCGAAGCGAACGTTCGCCACGTTTACTATCTCGCCATTTTGTAACAAGAAATGGAGCGTGCTTGAGCTATGTGCTTTATGCGAGCGTTCGCCGTGTCTTATGCATCGCCGCTTTGTAACCAGCACCCTAATTGCGTAACTTACGATTGATCATAATTGGTTTCGTCTTCACAGTTTAACAATATTCATTGCGTTATTTATGTTGTCGAACAGACACATTTTTCGAACATATGAAGCAGTGGTTTAACAATCCGTTTCAAAACGATACAGATTATGATGAATCGGGAGTTACGCAATTAGGGTACAGGTTCGCCTCGAATGATACATTACAAAAAAAAACGTTACAAGTCAGTTTTAATTTTCAATGCGTTTAAAAAATATTTTGTTTTTCTAACTCATCAGACTTCTATTAACTCACAAAGCGTCAGATGTACGAGCAGGAAGTTTACGAGGTAAGATGCGTTTACTTTTCACAACGAAAGCTTTGAGAATTATGAAAATTACGAGACTCAGCATCATTTTTTTTTCCTGACCTTAATATCCCAATTTATTTGTGGTTGGCGCAACATGTCTTTTCTTCTATACTTCTCTATTAATCGTCATCTCCATAGTCACACTCTTTCTAACCATTTCATCATTCACACAGTCCATCCATCGTTTCTTTGTTCTCCAAACAAACTCCCTACTCTTATAGCCATCGACATTCATACTCAAAACTTTCCTCACGTCATTTTCCTCATTTCTCCGCATCACATGCCCATACCATAACAACCGATTTCCACACAACTTTTCAGATATCGGTACCACTTCCAGGCGACAAATCTGCTAACCCATCAGTTCTAATAACTCACAAACAAATTAAGTACCTATCTATACGAGCAGGAAGTATTGACGCGTTTTCGTTTCACAACTAAAGCTTTGAAAATGAAAACTACGAAACTCGGCATAAATCAAAGTAATATCATGCCGAGTTACTCTTATGCCGAACTGGATTCGGTATAATAAAAAGAGATGGAAACATTTTGAGCCCTCCAGCACCGCCACGGAATAATTTACGATTCCCTCTGTCTCATTTTACGACTTCACCTGAAAAAAAAAAACATTTTAAACGCCAAAAAACCATAAAACCGTCTAACTGTTTAGTCGGTAGTATTAACGTAATGGAAAAGGAGCTGTTGTAATAGAAATAAAAGTTTTACGACACTTTTATATCTATTACAGCAAAATGTTTCGACAAAATTGTGTATTTTTTTATTTTAACCGACATTTAAATTGGTTTCGCCTTTGTTCGAGCGGAATGTTACGAGAAGATAATGAGGGTAGGTATAAAATATACATAGTGGCGCAAAGGAGCTGAATTCATCGCTGCTTCACAGAATTAAATGAACAAAAGACTTTATAACTTTCATATTACAAGGGCGCGGCGCGGCGCGGCGTACCTAACTATTCTACGAATTACTTATGTCCTGAAATGAAATATGGAATTATGATATGTTTGTAATATTGATTACGGGCGCTGTTGAGTTTGCTTCAATATATATATTTTTTTTTTATGTGTGGAGGTACTTATTGAGCTTTTTATTGAGGGTGAGAAATCATCAAATAACTTCTCCCGCTCTAGGGTGGAGCGGGAGCTCTACCTAGCGGGATCTGACTTTTACTGACTAAAACCAGTGTTCCTTCAGTTGCCTGTGTGCCAGGGGCGACGGTATCTCGAACAACCGGCACCCCTGGCAGTACTTACTGAGCTTCAAATATTATTGTCGTGATAACAGTTTCAGCTGCCTTGCCTTCTCAACTATATTGGAGTCGGCTTCCAATTCAAACGGATTCAGCTGAATGTCAGTATTTTATATCGAGCGTCTGCCCGTCTGTTCATCCCAGTCACTTGGTAAGATGGTTGTCAGACTTTCAGGATTCTGACTACCTATAACGACGGCTGGGAGCAACTGCAAGGCATGGAAGGGTCTTGGTATTTAAATAAAAACTAAGTTCAAAAACTAAAACCGTAAAAAATCACGATCATCAATCATCATCATCATCATCATTTCAGCCGAAAGACGTCCACTGTTGGACATAGGCCACCTCCCCCAAAAGGAGGTGGTTTTCCATAATCGCCACGCTTGGTAGGCGGGTTGGCGATCGCAAAATGGTGGTAAAATGCATAGATAACGCTGTTGCCTATTCTCTAGTAGGTCCTCCTACGACACCCACGGGAATAAATGGGATGGTGCTATTCTTTACGTCCGGCAACACACGGAACGCTAAAATGTATGAAATAAAAAATTACAAAATCAAAAAACCCGATTGCCTTAAAGTAAAAGGATGACTATTAGACTGATTACTATAATCAATCTCATGCAGTCGGAGGCATCATCATATCATCATCATTTCATCATTTCAGCCGAAAGGCGTCCACTGCTGGACATACTATGTCCGACATAGACATAATATATTGAACAATAAAGATCTTTATTGCCTCCGACTGCATGAGATACTACTAGTATATATGATACTTATAGTATTCAGTCTAATAGTCATTGTTCACAGTTTCTTGTTTCAATCTTATTTAATTAAATTTCACTTTAAGGCAGTCGGTTTTTTTGATTTTGTAAATTATTATTTTATTTTACAGTTTATGTTAATATCTATAATTATTTTTGACGTTAATGAGACCTATTTATGAAATCCTTTATTTTGATACCCCACTCAAAAGGGTTTGAGAAATAGGCTACAGAGTGTTACAAGAAATATACATACATACATACACTCGAAAAACATAACCCTCCTTCTGGCGCAGTCGTGTAAAAATGTTCTCATTTGAAAGCCGTGGTCATATGCCGCTACCCTAACAAAAGAATAGGTACATTCTAACAGTAGTAAGTGACCATAATCTTTAGGGCAAAGTGGCATGCACATTTTTTCCTTTTGAAGTATGTAAACCCTAAAAACGAATCCGATAAAACTTGTGAGTCAAGGGTACATTTTGATTTGAATTTGAGCTTACACGTGTAGCTTCTATGTAAGACACGTGTCTCTTGACGATGATATTACATACTTAGGCTTTTAAATAGTTGCTTTAATAAATTATGTAATGCTAATGAATCCTTAACACGAGCTACGAGTGACTGCTAAGTTGTTATCATTATGTAATATTATTTTTACACATCATTGAACCCTACCTTAGTAACGGGTACCTAACTATCTATTGACAAATTTAGCCAACGAAATCTTTTTTTAACCGACTTCAAAAAGAAGGAGGTTATCAATTCGACATGCTTATTTTTTTTTTAATGTATTTTCGGGCATAACTCCGTCGTAAATAGACGGATTTGCAAAATTCTTGTTTTGTTCGAAAGGGGTTTATTCCGAAATAGTCTCATTAAAATTTCATATAGATCTGATGATGCGTTTCGGAGACAAACAACGGAACTCTTCAAAAAAATTACAGCAAATCAACCGCGAATGCTGCTATCGCATAAATATGCATTGTTTTGACCCCAAGGATGAAGAAATTTCGAATTGGTGTAACTAAAAACTGACAAAAAAACTTTTCCAAAAAAAATGAAAACCGACTTCCAAAAAAAACACTACAAAGTGCAAAATAACTTTAATTTCGGAAGTCGGTGACTTTGGATGTGTATTTTAATTCTTTGTCACCGCCTTCCGAAATTAAAGTTATTTTGCACTTTGTAGTGTTTTTTTGGAAGTCGCTTGCTATTTTTTTGAAAAAGTTTTTTAAGCTTAAAAAACAAAAAGTACGTTCAAAAAGTTAAACCCCACTTCTGACAAATCACGCTCTAAAAAGTATGAAAAAGGAAAATATTCTCATCCGAAAGCCGTAGTCGCTTCCAACGATACATCATTTGTCAAATTATGATAAGCAGTTTAGAAGTTATTCGGGAACAAATGAACTTATCCACATTCATACCTACCAAAAACATACATATCATACCGGTCAAAATCATAAACCCCCTTTTTGTTTCGCCCTAGTCGGGTAATAAGTAGAATCATGCTTACAGCAAATGAAAAATAAAAATAAGTAAGTAATTTTGAATGCTGAACAAACAAACCGATCTTCAACAAGATCTTCTTGAAAATACTTTTCACCAAAGTAGAATCTGTTAATTAAATATTTTCTAAACCATCTCACCGTAAAAAAAAGAAAAGAGTATTTTTCTACAATGAAACCTCGGCTTTCGAATTATATTTTCTAGCGAATTTGGTTTATTCCTCAAATTAGTTATTACGTGAGCTCACAAAAACCAACACACATGTTTTAAATCGATTGTATCGTGGCGTTACAATAGCTATTAAACGACTACTAAATAGTTACTAACGCCATTTAATCTTACAGAAACAGGGGTACCTGTTTCGCTTACTTTTAAAAGAAGAAAAATACTTCGAGATTAATTCGTATCAGATTATGTAAGTCTAATATTAATCTATTAAACGCATAAACCTGCCGGAATACATTCTCTAGTCTAAATGGTGACAACCACATCTAAATCCGTTGAGTAGTTTGGAAGAACAATACGCGGTAACACAGACGGACATGAAAAGTGACTTTTAATTTATAATTATAACTCGTATAGATATTTGATTTTATTTGAGTAGCTTACAGCTTCTTTTTGGGTGGGATGTCATCAAATAACTTCTCCCGCTCTGGGTAGAGCAAGAGGGCGTGTCAGACTTTTACTGACTAAAACCTACCCGCACCCTTCGCAGGAGTAGCTTACAGCTATCAATACAGAAGTAATAGTGACGTAATTCACGACAAACCATTTATCAGCCTCCACAGATAGCAATAGAGTATTCTTGTACAAGTTGCGTAAGTGATTAACTTTAATTAAACAAAGCATAACATCACGCCTGGATTTCCAGAAGACTTAAGCAGAGATTTACCTTTAGTACCTTTAGTTCTATCTTAGTCGAGTATGTATCTAAAATCTACATTTATATTAATACGTGAAGCAAAGGCTTTGTGGTTTTTACGGAAATTACGCTGACAGGGAAGTATGAATTTTGGCACAGTTAAAGTTTAGATATACAGGATAAGTTTTTATCCTGTGCGCAAACTGTAACCATGCAGCATATCATTCTAGACCCCTAGCGCAGAAATTTTTCGCCGGTTATACAAAAACAAACCAGATGTTTCATAGAAAAATGCAATACCTACGCGGTCAAAATGTATGGAACAGCTGGGTTTTTTTTTTCTACAACCGGCGAAAAATTTCTGCGCTAGGGGTCTAGAATGATATGCTGAATTCATCATGGTTACAGTTTGAGCACTGGATAAAAACTTTTCCTGTATGGAGAAGGAATGCAGAAAGTTAATATTTTTTATTATTATTGATTAAATTGAAACGAATTATGGTCAAATTTCGCCCACTGGAAGACCATTAGTAACTATTCTGCGCTAGGGGTCTAGAATGATATGCTGAATTCATCATGGTTACAGTTTGCGCACTGGATAAAAACTTTTCCTGTATGGAGAAGGAATGCAGAAAGTTAATATTTTTGATTATTATTGATTAAATTTAAACGAATTATGATCAAATTTCGCCCACTGGGAGACCATTAGTAACTATTTATTAAGGATAAATTAACTAACTATAAGCATTAGATTATAAACAACCTATTTCATTAAGTACCGATAGGCAGAAATGCATGCGGAACCTCTATTAGGATGCATGAAAACAATACAATTTTTAGATATAATAGTACAAATGGACACCAAGCAGAACGATTGAGATTTGTTCGTTCTTTACGATCCTGTTAAATGCTTTGACAGAGCGAATCATAGAGAATTAAATAAATAATAAAGCTTTATTTATTTTCGTCCAAATTACACTCTAATAGTTAAAAAATAAGGAATTATTCAAAGGTTTTAAATCGAATAAAATTATCATGTAGTTTGACCGGACCCCCTTCGGGTAATGCCAGTAATCTTTATGGCTGGCTGTGTTTACCTAGCTTTTTTTTTTTTGACCGGCCTCTGCTTCTAGTGCCTCGTGGTCCAGTCCATTTTATTACTTTTTCGGTCCATCTCTCATCTTTAAGCCTAGCCATGTGACCTGCCCATTTCCGTTTTCTCCGAAGTAAGAAGAATAATCCGAAGTAAGATGGCCAATGGGGCCGAAAGGTTCTGGAGTGGCGACCGCGTACCGGAAGACGTAGAGTTCCAGGCCTCCCACAAGGTGGACCGATGACCTTGTGAAGGCCGCGGGTATCCGCTGGATGTGGGAAGCACAAGACCGGTCGAAGTGAAGGAGCCTGGGGGAGGCCTATGTCCAGCAGTGGACGTCTTTCCGCTGAAATGATGATAATGATGAAGAAGAATATGTACGGCATCTAACTCTGGTTTTCTCCCATTTTTTGACATTCCTTAATAGACAGAAAAATAGCGATTAACTGCGATACCTGGAAAGTATTGGTGTCATATAGATTTCATCATCATCATTTCAGCTGAAAGACGTCCACTGCTGGACATAGGCCTCCCCCAAAAGGAGGGTTTTGCCATAATTGCCACGCTTGGCAGGCGGGTTGGCGATGGCAGTATGGTGGTAAAATGCATCGAAAACGTTGCTGCCCATTCTCTAGAAAGTCCCTTAGGCGCCTTTTACGACACCCACAGGAAGAAATGGGATAGTGCTATTCTATTACGTCCGGCACCACACGGGGCAGGGACACATATAGAATTACCACGGTAAATTGTGTGAGCGTATGGAGCATGGAGAAGATTTCTCAAACGAGAATGTCGAGGAGGAATATTCAGAGACAGCTTAGAAAGAAGTTCAGAACATTCAATCCTCGATTAATGCTATTTTCACTAGGAACCATATGTCAGATACACTTCTTCGAGCTACAAGTGGAAGTAAGAAATATGAAATACGCTGATACCTACATACTTCAATATTATCCAAGTAAAAATATAGAGAACATAATAATTTTAATTTTACTTCGTTCGACTCGATTAAGGACAACGTTGAATGTCCGAATTTCCTGAAACTTTGACCGTTAATAGAAACGGATTAAAACTGAACTGAGCCGACTTTTGGAATAGATTAGGGGCATTCAAGGATTATTCATTGTTATGCGAATATTTGGGAGCGTGCACAAAATATGATTTGATTACGATAAGAAGTTTACACTAAAATAATATACAGGGTGGCAGCAACATAGACACGCAAATTGTAGGTAACCATGGATTCAGTATGTACTATCAGGAACATCCATATCTATACATCTTAAGGACTATTTTTGCTTGCAGCGCTCGGCCCTTAGGCGGTAGGGGCCAGTTATCAGATATGGTCATCGTGTTCACGGGATTTTATTTTCAAACTGTACAGATTTGGATTTCTTACATAGTACATGATTCTGAAACCCCAACGTTGAAAATTTTCTTCGGTTACTAACACTTTTCTACGAAACAATTTTTCTTTTTGAAAACCGACGAAAAATCTGTATCATGAATACTGAACCCATTGTAAAAGATTGCACGTCAAAAGCCCTGGTGTGCCCGAATAAAGTGTTTGATAATAAAAACCTTGATGTAACTTACAACCTTCCAACTTTAGTTCTAAAACTACAACCGATAATAATATTTTGTTACGGTCTTTTGTTTATGCCTTTTAGTGGTCGTTTTTGGGCTCTACTTTATAACCGACAAAAAAGAGGAGGAGGTTCTCAAGTCAACGCGTATATGATATGTGGTATGCGTATGTGGTCGTACGTATAAAAATATACGCGTTTACTTGAGAAAACATAACTTTTAACTGAGTAGGCCGAGTTTGAAAATTCTTTTTTACCTTCCTCTTTTTATAAAGGGAAGAAACGATTTCTTTTTTCGGGTTTTTTTTTTTTTTAATACCACGGCGGAATATTGACAACGTGTGACTCTTGTCGTGTATTACTTTTTGTAATAACACACGTTGCCAATAACTGAGCAAATAATAAAATCGTTTCTTCCCTTTATAAAAAGAGGTTTTAACCAAGCAGACTGATAATAACAGGCTGGTAATAAAATTTAAAAGTAATTAAAATAAATAAATCTATTAATAAACCAGAATCAAAGTAAACCGACCTATGAACTTGAACATTGATTGTACAAGTTTGTCTTTGAGATAGAAGGACGTTTCTTGTCAATTAAAGTATCATTATTTCAATTTGCGACTGCCTCGTTGATGTAGTAGCCGCCAGTGTTATTGGTGAGCATGAAACTTTGGGTACGATTCCGAGGTCGGGCAAAGTGTCATTTGGTTTTTCTTGCCCGTAGACTGTATGTGTGCATTACACGGGACTTAAAAATAACTGGCAAATAAAAGACGTGGTGTTTATTAATATCTATTACATCTATTACAGATAAATAAAATTGGAGTGTCTGTTTGTCATATAAAAAAACCGCTTTTTACTAAATTAATATGGATGTATACACGGTACGTATACCAAAATAACATTTTTCGTCTATCTGTCTGTGTGTCAGACAGACAGACAAAACAGATGACCTTGTGAGGCCCGCACGAGTACGCTGGATGCGGGAAGCACAGAACCGGTCGAAGTGGGGGAGCTTGTGGGAGGCCTATGTCCAACAGTAGACATCTTTCGGCTGAAATGATGATGATGATGATGTCTGTCTGTCTGTTTTTTTTGTTCCAGCTAATCTCTGAAACGGCTGGACCGATTTTAACGAGACTTTCACTGGCAGATAGCTGATGTAATAAGGAGTAACTTGGGCTACTTTTATTTTAGAAATTTGTTAAATTCCACGCGGATGAAGTCGCGGGCACAGCTAGTTTTGTGTATGTGTTTTACTTTAATACCAATAAATTACTTCTAACCAGCTCGACGGAACGCTTGAACTACGAGAGTTAGTTAACTAATGTAGATGTGATTCACTGTCTCCATGAGTCCTTAGTAACTTACTTGCTAACATTAAACTTAATGAACTCATAAATAAAACATGAAATCCTGCTTTAGAGCAACAGTAGCACGTGAACTAGCGAACTGAGAAAAGCAATCTTTTCTTTGAGGAACAGATGGCTAAAGTGCTCTAAAGTAACCAAGCAAACTAGTTAAACAATACAACTTATTAACCGACTTCAAAAAGAAGGAGGTTATCAATTCGACATGTTTTTTTTTTAGGTATGTTCGGGCATAACTCCGTCATATGTAGACAGATTTGCAAAATTCTTTTTTGTTCGAAAGGTGTTTATTCCGAAATGGTCCCATTCAAATTTCATATAGATCTGATGATGCCTTTCGGAGACAGACAATGGAACTCTTCAAAAAATTATAGCAAATCAACCGCGAATGCTGCTATCGCATAAATATGCATTGTTTTGACCCAAAGGACGATGAAATTTCGAATTGGTGTGGGGTAGGTAACTAAAAAGTGAAAAATAAAAACTTTTTTCTAAAAAATACCAACCGACTTCCAAAAAACACTACAAAGTGCAAAATAACTTTAATTTCGGAAGGCGGTGACAAATAATTAAAATACACACCCAAAGTCACCGACTTCCGAAATTAAAGTTATTTTGCACTTTGTAGTGTTTTTTGGAAGTCGGTTGTTATTTTATTTTTTTTAAGTTTTTTTTAATACGTTCGGACCATCAATGTCTATGAACGACAAAGCATATCATTCAAGTTTTGTATATTTTATACCTTAAAAGTAAAGGTCAAAAGGTCAGTAAGGGTCAACATTTTTCACAATTACAGCGAGAGTATACAATGAACCCTTACGCTGATTTTAAAAAGTGAAAATTCCAAAAACCTATTTTGATTATGTAAGATTAATAATCATCGTCGTCATCATCTGCCTAGCCTTTTCCCAACTATGTTGGGGTTGGCTTCTCTAACCGGATGCAGCTGAATACCAGTATTTTACATGGAGCGACTGCCTATCTGACCTCTACAACCCAGTTACTGGGTAACACGATACGCCTTGCTAAGACTAGTTTTAAGACTTTCGGGTTTCTGACGACCCGTAACGACTGTCAAAGATCCACGAATTACAGCCGGGACCAACGGCTTAACGTGGGTTCCGAAGCACGGAGGAGTATTGGTATGTAAAGATGGTCACCCATCCACGGACCAACCGCGGCAAGTGTAGCTTAACCTTAACGATCGACCCGTGCGGCTATTATTACTTAGCCACAAGCCTTCTGTAACAATAATAGTATCATGTCCATTTATACCATGGGCAATAATTGTTGGTGTTGGCAGAAATATGATTTATGGAACTTTCAAATTCAAATAGCAGACAGGGGTTAATTGTAGACTTTGTAGACTTGAATTGTTGCCTTGTAACATAAAATTTTTTCAAAATATCGTTTCCCATATGCTAGCCGAATTTGTCTTCAGTCACTTTAATTTTAGGGTATGAAATGGACGATGTCGTTTGTATAATTGATTGCTAACACAACGTATAATCAAGGCTAGTTAAAATTTATAACAATTTGCACTGCGTTTCACAACGCCAAGAATCCATAGTAAATTCCGTTAGTTAAACTTTTGCGCCGCAACACTTGCATTGCAAGTGTCAAACATCTGGAACATTGTGGACAATTTTTTTTTTTTGTGGCTATACGCTTCTTAAGATAGGCGCGACGTTACTCTTGTGGAACAATTTCCATGATGTTTTCATAGAAATTGTTTGCGGGAATCTTTATTGTGGTCGTCTACTACACACTTGCAAGCGCGCACGCACACATAGGCTACGTCCGAACAAGTCCTGTGGAGCGGCAACATCTTTTGACTTTGTGTTTAATCTTATAACATTGTAGGATACGTGAAGAGCAGAACGTTTATGATGTACGCACCTCACGAGCGCAGCGCTACTGGGCTAACGTATCAATATAACATACATATCATCATGCCTGTATCCTTCAATGGGTTTGCCAGAGGCCACAACCAAATTTCGCAATTTATCAGCATAATTCATTTAATTCTTTCCATTTCGCAATATTAATGGATGGCAAATGATGGCACAGGCACCCGACCGTCTTTACGGTAAGATTACCAGAGGCACAGGCCAAGTCAAAGCCTAATGTCTCATGTGCCGATTATAACACCGGCCCCAAACCCTTCAAATGGGGACACAGCAATTCTGCTTGGCGGGGAGGTCCGTACCTCACAGGGGATGCCCTTTGCGAGAAGTCGGTAAAGTTTTAAAGCTGCTTGCCAAGCTTGCTTGCAAAAGATATGCTGTCTGCTTTGCTCTCGCTCAATCAGGCCTTGGGTACAGCGCGACTACGAGGTGTAGTGCTCACTAAACAGCCATGCTGCGACTAGAAAAGGTACTAAAGGTCCTTTCTAAAACCAATCCGCTATCCGATATTTTGGCTTTAGTCACTTTGCAAAGTCTACTCCCCGCTCTCTCTTCTCACTCTTTCTTCTGCTGTATTTAACTCCTATAATATCTTTAAAGTTCAACAAAGCATACACTGTTAAATTACCATTATTACATTTCCCAAATGAGGTTTGGTTCGTAGCTCGAGGCTACGCCATTCGTAGCGTCGTAGCACCGTAGAGTTTCGTAGCCGCGTAGCCGAAGGGCATGTAACTGGATTTCTGGAACGTTCAGCCGTAACTGAGTCAATTAATGTGGTGACGTTGTTCATGTCACCTCTCGTAATACTATAATGATAAACGATATATCGATCGGTGATGCAGAGCTTACCTAGAGGGGAATTTTCCATAGAAAATTTGTCTATTGGAACTTTATCAGAAGGTATAAAACTTAAAAATATTTAATTGCGAAACGGCTATTGGAATATTTCAACGGGTTTTTTTGTGTGGGGAATCATCAAATAACCTCTGCCGCTCTGGGTGGAGCAGGAGGGCGTGTCAGACTTTTACTGACTGCCGATCACCTCCACGAGGACACGGCGGTGTTCCACCCAAGCCGGGCAGACGGAAACACCCGGGCGTTTCCTCCCACCTTATGCGAAACAGGAACCTCCCGAAACAGCCGTGTCCGGCGAGGACCTGCGTCAGGCGGAAGGTGAGGACGCCATGCCGCCTCTCAAGCCATTCCTCAAAGAGGGGACTTAACGCCGCAATAGTGGTGTGCCCAGCACTGGGTTGTGACAATCGTACTCTCCATGTCGCCAAGATATTCCGCCGGAGCTCCGTCCGCAGTGCCGCGATTTCTCGCGGCAGCGGAGTTACGCCCCGGCGTTTACCCTCCTCGCATCACTCCTAGATGTACGCGAGGACCTTTGCCTCCAGATCCCATGGCGGTAATCCGGCAAGGAAGCCCGCCGCCTCACCGGAGAATATTTCAATGGTTCAAGAGAGTTTGGCTTTTATTTTTGAATCGGTAAACCTTATTGGTGATGCTCTTCAGAGAGGTCAGGTGCGTGGTACTCGCAACCGGCGTGCGTATATAACCAGATGTATGAACAAAAACGAGTATGTAAATATTGTAGCAGGTGGCGTTCTGTAGATTCTGCCTACCCACATGAGGAAAAGGCGTGAATTTATGTATGCATGGCAAACTGTGTGCAATACCCAGTTTGAACAAAGGAATCGAACCCAGACCAAACTTTATGTAATTGCATGATCGTAATAATTATGTCTACTAGTGCGTATTAGAGGTCGGCTAAAATTTACATGTAAAACATATTTTTATCATTTTTTTACTTATGTATTTTAACGTAACTTATATGACCGTAATAGTTATGTACATATAATAATGAATGTAAAATGAGGTTGACTAAAACAACCAATGCAATGGACTAAGAGTGTAGCCAACAACATTGGCATACATATTATTATACACTAGCTTTTGCCAACGGCTTCGCCCGCGCGGAACTTTCGTCCCCTATTTAACTCCCTTAGGGGTTGAATTTCGAAAAATCCTTCCTTATTCCTTCTCTACATTATAAAGGGAACCTCTGTGCAAAATTTCTGCTGGGCGTTGATGAGTCAATCAGTCAGTCAGGACTTTTCTTTTTATAGAGCACTTAAATCTTTATACATTCAAAAAAATTGTACAGTCGATAATCACAGCATAACTAAAGTCGACAATCGATAAACTATATAAAACATTTTGAATAACAATACAAATCCATTGAAGTCATTCATAACAATATGATGTCGACATTGGGCGGTCGGTGGAAATAATTAGTCCTCGCTAATTAGTGCGGTCATCGAGCTGCCTGTTCAGGGAAACTGCTATTTTAATACATTTCACAGAAGCCAATCACATTATAATTGTTATACATTGGCATGTGAATTAAGTGTGTCAATATCATTAAACAGTGGCATGTGTCTGTCTAACAAGTAATATAATATACGGTTAAAAGTCATGCAGTAGAAAAATAAGATGCTAAAATGTGTCTTTTGAAAATAAATATAACATATTGAGAACAGACCACTGCGAACTAAGAGGAAAACCAAAAATTTGAACAATGAGACATAAGTAAAAAAAAATAAGCTAGCTAGCTTTTACCAGCGGCTTCGCCCGTGAGGTACTCGATAATTATTATATGGGAATGTATACGTATTTTTGGGAATAAAATGTATCCTATGGTTAATCCAGATTATAAACTATCTTTGTACTATATTTCATTTAAATCCGTTCAGCCGTTTTAGCGTAATTGACTAACAAACATCTTAACATATAAACATCAAAATGTGACTAGTTTACTAGTGTATACCTAATTGGCCCCTATAAAGTGACTTTACTTTGGTATTTTGATGCAGTAAGACGTATGTCTAAGTTAAGTCTAAATTCTCCAAATTAGCCCCTTTATTTCGACGGTCCCTATGTATAATCCCCTAACAACAAATAACAAATGTTACAGCAGAACGTTTCTAAGTTTCAAACACGTGTATTTCATTTTCTAGTTAATGTAATGCCATGATGTATTTGTGCATTTTGCCATCTCAGACACTAAACGATAGTATAGGCTGGCCTGAAGGTTACGAAATCAAAACATGCAAATCACGTATCTACCACTTAGGGGATTGTACGTAGGGACCGTCGATTAACCCTTACTCAAAGTTGAGAAATGGTTAAACGTCAAAAATTGTTCAAACAGTCGCTAATTATTACTTAACTTTAAACAAAGTTTATAATAAATGATCCCCTGTGTATAAAACATAGCTATCCGTTTATAAAATGGAAAACATGTAGTTTATTTCCATTTCGTGTGAAATCTTGGTCCATAGAACGTAATACAGTTCCAAACTGCATATCATTGCAAGCAACACTCGTAACTCTCGTTTATAACTTGAATGTCGTGCGCTGTCAGCGAGAAGTACGACTTTGCGACTACGACGGAGATACATTATGTATGTACTAGTGTCACCGTCGGGTTAAAGATAGGTTTAAAGTCCTGTCTAGAAAAGAATATGTATACATACAGGATAAGTTTTTATCCAGTGAGCAAACTGTAACAACTGAGCAAAAATTCAGCTGTTTCATAGAAAAATGCAATACCTACGCGGTCAAAATGTATGGAACAGCTGGTTTTTTTTTTTGTATAACCGGCGAAAAATTTCTGCGCTATGGGCGTTTAGAATGATAAGTTGAATTCATGGTTACAGTTTGCGCACTGGATAAAAACTTTTCCTGTATTATCCCAAGTTCTCGTGGACGTAATGAAATCACGGCGGGTCTTTTTCACGCACTGGATCTCCAAGAAAGTCGGATACTGTGTTTTTTCAACGGGCGTTCGGACGTTTTTGAGACTCACTCACACAGAGACTGGAAATTCCAGTGTGCAAAAAATCCTGCCGCCGATTTTTTTACGTCCATTTGAATGTCGGCTTAGAGAGATTATCGTTGAGAGCAGCGGTGGCGGCTTTAATTTGCTGTGTAATATTTTCATCGCCACTGCTGTCAAAACGGTGAAGGAAAATGTCGTGAGGAAACCGGCGTTTCCTAGTAACAAAAATTGGAAGACATGTGACATCCACCAGCCCGCACAGGCCCGCGTGGTTGATCACAGCTCGCTCCCTTTCAATGAGAAGAGGCCTGAGTCCCAGCAGTGGGAACATTATAGGCTGATTATGCAAAGAGGTTACCTATTTGTACTGGTGCTGTATTTATTTCACTGTTTCACTACTTACTACTCAATTCATAATTCTTTCTCAATTTCATTGCCTTATTTTGTAAACGCCGTTCCAGATAAGGCCCTGCTGCAGACTCTTATGAAATCTTAACACTTACTATAATGTTTGAGCTTTAAAGAGTTTTAAGTTTGTTTCAAAATGTCTTCTCCGGGACCAGTCAACTAGAAAATGCTGGCGCCATCTTGTTTCAAAATATTGACCAAAAAAATTACGCATATTAATAAAAATGTCATAAAAGATCTTCTAAAATAAAATACATTTAATTTCATCTTCTCAAGTCGGATAAAGAAAGTGCTTCTCATTTATCACCTTTAATTTTGATTTATTGCTGGGTATGAACACTTATAACCCGTCATTTGCGACTGCGGATAGTGTGACCCATAGTACCTACTTAAGATATAAGTAGTTATAATATGCAGAGGCTGATGGTGTACCTTTATAAATTAAATAATAAGCCCAATATATCAACTCAGCCTATCGCAGTCCACTGCTGGACAATAGGCCTAATAATATTTAAAAATAATCTTAACAACAATGTTTGTAAATATGTGAGCACCATCTATCTATCAGAAAATTAATTTATCTGCGATTGCTTCAATTTAATTGTTTTTACCTATTTACAAGAAAAAGAGTAACGGTGGAGTTTCTTGCCCATTCTTCTCCATACGAAACAACATTTTGGAAGGGGCGACTAGAATCAATTCTATTTAAATGTAAATATTGACGTGCCTGTTTGAAATAAATGCATTGACTTTGAATTTAACCTCTCCCAAATCCGTTATTAACCTACACCAACCCAAACATTACCGCTGTAGTAAACACGTGTACAGCTCATAACCGAAGCCCATTACCTATTAGTCTAACAGAGCAACCCATATCAAATCCTCTGACATGTACAGATCGATAACAAGCTGGCTATAAATATAAATGGCGTCGAGACGTCAGGCGTATAGTACGACACAACATAGAGATTCTTCGGCGAAATTCGTCAAACACGAATACATATATTTCTGCCAGGGGTGCGGGTTGTTCTAAAGAGATACCGTGGCCCCTGGCACACAGTCTACTGAGGGAACACGGGTGGGTTTTAGTCAGTAAAAGTCTGACACGCCCTCCTGCTCCACCCAGAGCGGGAGAAGTTATTTGATGATTTCCCACCCTCAAAAAAAAACATAAAATATATTTTACGAAGTTAACAAGACGATTTAAACAAATTCGGGCAAGGATAGTAGAGTCACAAACGTAATAGAAGAGATAAAAAGCTATTGCTTGTAAAGGCTGTTTTATTTTAGGCGGAAAACTTTCATTTTAAAATATACTTAATAAATCAAAATATTTGTAACTAACGGCCCGCCCCGGCTTCGCACGGGTAGATAAAGGTATTTAAAAAAAAAACACACTCTTGGCAGACTTTCGGAATGCTTAGCAAGTGTGTGTTTTTTTTTTTTTTGTGAGTGTGACTTGATCGTGTTTCCTAACACTCGATCAAGTCTGCTTCTGACAAATCAAACAATCAAAATCATACGTTTGGGAGCCATGATACCGCAATAACTCACAGATAGATAGACACACAGACACATAGATCCTCACGCCAAACTTTTTTCACCTCTCTTTTTGTCGGGGCTTAATAAAAAAATTGTATTATAAAGATACATTTTTGTTCACACCTTGAGTTACATTATCGAAGTTTTCATAAGGATCCCTAACTTTTTGAAAATATTCTGTCACCTATAATCATCAGGGATAATGTAGGATTCCAATGGTGAAAGAATTTTTCAAATCGGTCCAGTAGTGTCGGAGCCTATCCCATTCAAACAAACAAATGTTTCCACTTTGTAATATTAGTATAGATATCTAAAAATTCAGTTTTAAAAAAATATTTTAATGCTTAAAAAGGCGTGATGTTATATTATTTTTAATTGTCATTTATTTCAATTTAAAATTCTCCGCCTCTAAAACAATCACTTTTTTCCCCATAAGGTCAATGGATTAAAGCAAGATACGAATAATTAGATCATCATCATCATATCAGCCGAAAGACGTCCACTGTTGGACATAGGCCTCCGCAGGCTCCTCCACTTCGACCGGTCTTGTGCTTCCCACATCCAGCGGATACCCGCGGCCTTCACAAGGTCATCGGTCCACCTTGTGGGAGGCCTTCCCACTCTACGTCTTCCGGTACGCGGTCGCCACTCCAGAACCTTTCGGCCCCATCGGCCATCTGTTCTGCGAGCGATGTGCCCTGCCCACTGCCTCTTAAGTTTGGCAATTCTTCGGGCTATGTCGGTTGCCTTGGTTCTCCTGCGGATCTCTTCATTTGTGTCCGACTCCAGGACCGGACTTCGAAACCTATCCTTCTGCAGCGAGGTGTGAGACAGGGAGATGTTATCTCTCCGAAACTCTTCACCGCTGCACTGGAGGATGTCTTCAAGGTTCTGGACTGGACAGGGGCTGGCATCAACATCAATGGCGAGTACATCACTCACCTTCTGTTTGCCGATGACATAGTCGTCATGGCTGAGACCATGGAGGACCTCAGTGCAATGCTCGATGACCTCAGTAGAGCTTCCGAAAGAGTGGGTCTTAAAATGAACTTGGAAAAGACAAAGGTCATGTCGAATGCCCATGTAACACCCACTCCCATGACGATTGGAGGCGCTACACTCGAAGTTGTGGACGAGTACGTTTACTTAAGACAGACTGTCCAGTTAGGTAAGTCCAACTTCGAGAAAGAGGTCAATCGTCGAATCCGACTCGGCTGGGCAGAGTTCGGGAGGCTTCGCAATATCTTCCCGTCCCAAGTACCACAGTGTCTCAAGACGAAAGTCTTTGACCAGTGTGTGTTGCCAGTGATGACCTATGGCACAGAGACGTGGTTGCTCACAATGGGCCTTATCAGAAGGCTTAAAGTCACCCAAAGGGCAATGTAGAGGGCTATGCTCGGAGTTTCCCTACGCGCTCGAATAATTAGATATCCGACTTAAATTGTCAGTATATTAAAATCATAGTAACTATTTTTTTTTACAAGTGTATGAAATGGCTGTAACACGGCAAATTGACGTCGTGATAAACCACTAACTTCTCTAACCGACATCGAGGATACATCGTATTCGTGTCGTACTGTACACAGATAATACGGACCTAATAGAAAACCTTAATAATAAGGCTATTACACAATACAGGAAGCCGGCTGATCCAATTTATTCGAATAGATTACAACCTCTTCAAAGAGTTTAGCACAGCTGTCTATCAAAATCACAGCCGCTTACGGAATTGATGGAATCTATCCATAGGAGCAGTGGTGGCCCAGTGGTAACAGTTGCGACTTATGAGGTTGAAGGTTCGTAACCAGACAGGTGCTTTACTTTATCTAAATAAGTAATTTAAACACCACTGCTCTCAAAACGGTGAAGGTAAACCTCGTGAGGAAACCGGCATGTCCTAGAGCCAAAAATTGGAAGACATGTGACATCTACCAACCCGTACTGGGCCTGCGTGGTGGATTATGACCCACTCACTCTCATAGAGAGTAGGCCTGTGCGCCAGCAGTCGGAACATTATAGGCTGATTATGTATGTATGATCTGAATGCAGTCAGAACATCTAAAACGCGTTCAAGAGCTGTCAGTGTCAAAGTGTCAATATTCCACGACAATGATAACAATGAAAGCTTTTGAACGTGGTTTGATATGCTGATCGCGTTCAGTTTCATTGGTGAAATAGGTCCTTATAGGGTTTTCATTTCACGTCTATCAATAAAAAAGCAAAAGACATTTATTTAAACTAGGCTGATAATCAACACTTTTTGAACAACAAAATTATATAACACAGTCCCCCTAAACGCCCGCCCTTCAAAACTTTCTAGTGTTTTAGCTGGGAAGAAGAAGTGGCGCAACAAACTCCCCAGCAGCAGAACTTGATTCTATACAATGGTAGGTATACTTACCTACCATTAATTACTATAACCTACACCAAACCAGAGCAGTGGTGGCCAAGTGGTAACGGCTGCGACTTACGAGTTTTAGGTCGTGAGTTCGAACCCAGACAGGCGCTTTACTTTGTGTAAATTATTTCATCACCACTGCTCTCAAAACGGTGAAGGAAAACATCGTGAGGAAACCGGCATATCCTAGAACCAAAAATTCGAAGACATGTGACATCTACCAACCCGCACTGGGCCCGCGTCGTGGATTATGGCCCAATCCCTCAAATCAAATCAAATCAAATTTATTCGTAAATGTAGGTTTCATTACAATAAGATGTTATAATAAGTTAGTTCGCTACATTTTACTCTCAAGAGCATACAAATCATAAATACGTTAGTTGTGTCGAAACCGCAGTCACATTTAAATTAAAATAACTCAATCACTTACATACTAACACACAAATCCTTACCTACGTACTAACACACAATTGCCAATGTCAACATAATAATAATGTAAATGTAAAAATAAGAACATAAGACAGTGCAACCAAGAACATACTTAAATCAACATTAAAAACAGAAACACAGACACAGCCATTTCAACAACATCTAAACCTATGAGGATCATAAAATCATTAACTTAAAAATGTCAAATTGTGATAATCTAAATGTCAATGTTGTCCTCCATAAACTCAGCTGTGGAGTAATCCTCTCACCAAGGGAGGCCCTGTGTCCCAGCAGTGGGAACATTATAGACTGTTGATGATGATGTTGACACCAAAACAAACATTAGAAAACATAAAATTAAAACATTTGCCATAGTTTATAGTAGTGGTCGCTCATGGGTCTTTTTCTTTTTAATTTATTGCACTAATGCATCATTATGTAAAAGTGTTAGCTTTCTTCACTCCTCCTCCAAATAAACTTTAACTGTGCCAAATTTCATACTTCTCCTTCAGCGTAATTTTCGTAAAAAAGGGTACAAAGCTTTTGATTCACGTATTTGAATAGACGATAACGTTGCTCGTGTTCAGTGATTTCGGTGATCACGGAGGTTTTACCCAATTTGTTTTATCGAGGGATCAGTTTTATTGGGCTTTTAGCAGAAGGTTAGCTTCTGAGTTTGGAGATTCATTTTTGGAGTTCCGTTCAACAGTTAGTTTTTAAGTTTGCACCGTCTATTTGTTGTTATTACTGGTTAGAATAGGTATCTGCAGTCAGCTAGAGATTTGTAGGTACCTACTGCTAAACGGTTTTTTTGGGTTGGTTATCATCAAATAAGTTCTCCCGCTCTAGGGTGGAGCAGGAGGGCGTGTCAGACTTTTACTGACTAAAACCCACCCGTGTTTCCTCAGTAGCCTGTGTGCCAGGGGCGGCGGTATCTCTTTCGAACAACCCGCACCCCTGGCAGGCATCGGCTCTTGCGGGCCTCATCAGGTTGTGCTTATATCTCTTTGAGGCGCGCGTGGAACACAACGCGCCGTCGACCTGGGCTTGGTCCTTACCGGACAGCGAGCTACCCATTACTCGCCGAGAATCAGCCTGGGATTCCCGACGCCCAGGGCGTCTCCTGCGGAGGCTAGGGCCGTGAGGGCGCGTATGCCGCCTCTCTCTTCGCGAGCATCACTACTTTGCAGGAGGTGACGGCTACCCATACACTCTCGCTCCGTACCATGGCCTGGACCAGGGCAGACGCGAGAGATCGCCGCCGCCGATCGCCTCCACAAGGATATGGCGGTACTCCGCCCAAGCCGGGCAGACCTTCACCGTATGCTCCACCGTTTCCTCAGGGCGATCTTCGCAATCGAAACACCCGGGCGTTTCCTCCCGTCTTATTCGAAACAGGAACCTCCCGAAACAACCGTGTCCGGTGAGGACCTGCGTCAGGCGGGAGGTGAGGACGCCATGCTGCCTCTCAAGCCATTCCTCAAAGAGGGGACTTACCGTCACAATCATAGCGTGCCCACTGCTAAACGGTACCTTATCAACATATCACTTATTTTTTTCGTTACAGCTTTTACGACTTGACAAAACATCGACATTTATATATTATGTGTAAATTTCTTACTAAAGTATTAAGTACACATAAACCTTTCGGAATTAATTCTCTAAATGATTGTGAAAACCGCATTAAAATCTGTTGCGTAGTTTAGAAGAACAACACAGACGATCAACATGAAAAGCGATAAGTATCGACTAGAGAAGCAGATCAGAACAGCAATGGGCAAAGAGGCATCATAAAATCCAACAAAATATCAAATACGATACAGATTCAATACAGAAACGTGTTCAATAAATATTGATCGGTAAATAAACACAACAACGCTCTGAACAATTGCTCGACATGTATGCACAAGTAATACTTAGGAAAATTGCAATAAACCCCGCGATTGGACCACTCTCAGCTAACTCACGAGGGGCCGACATCGAGCTACGAAAGAAATATTTGATAAGTAACCTAGAAGCATGAATTATTATTATTAAAAGCCGTCCACTGCAGGGCAACAGAGCAGGGAATACTCCATTCCGTAGACTTCTGGCAAACCTCGAGCTTAGAACTCTGATGATTTGTCAAAGAACATGTTTGACCTCCATATGTGCGGATGAGAAGTATGCACACTTGTATTTTAAACTTAAATTCTTAGATCGTTTCTAAGTCTTTCTTGGGCATTTCTGACATCGGTGAAGGAAAACATCTTCAGGAAACCTGGAGTTATGGATATTCTAAGTCTGAAGTCTCCAACCTGTCTTAAACAAGCGTGGTGATCAAAGCTCGTGCCTTCTCTGTATAAGATGAGGCCTTTGTCCTGCAGCAGGGCCATAAATGTCTGGTATTATTTAACGTAGAAAGCATAGGCCTAGCTTAAGGTGACACTTGTCCACATTTTTTCCATACAAACTTCGGGAGGGTTTTACTCCACTGCTTGACTATGTACATCAAAAATTAAACTTGGTATGGTTGTTTCTCATTATTAATATTGTCTGTACGGAAACAGAATACTAAAATAAAAAGACATTAAAAAGTTATGAGCTAACAAAGATTCGTTTTTCTTGCTAATTTAACGTAACTTTGGGCGTGTTTAAGTAATAAAAGGAGTGTAAAATCTCGAAAACTAAGTCGGTCCGACAAAGCTCAATTACCGAAAAGTTCAATAAAATTAATTGCTCGTTGATTTATGCAGTGTTTTTTTCAGAAAACCCGATCTTCCGAAGGACTTTTCTTAATTTTTTACGCGCCTGTTTTACTATGACTGATCCTGCAGCTCACCCAAAAATTTTGTGCGTGTAGACTATCGTCTGACTGCTCATCACTGATACTACCTCTGTCGGACACGAGGCCTGGTGAGACAGCGTGGTTTTTAGCCAGGCCCTCCAGTGAGTTCAAGCCCGCGACTAGTGTACCCCTAATAATGATTGATTGAAACTATCACGCTCTAAATACACACAAACTCACGCCTTCTTCCAAAGGGGGTAGGCAGAAACTATACAATTTGCAAAAAAATAATAACCGCTTTAGAAATGCATTCAACCAATGTAAATCTGATCGGAAAAATAAATGTGTGTAAGAAATGACTTTGATCAATATTCAATCAAAAACATCTATCTACCTAAGAAGGTTCTATTTGTAAAAGCCAATTATTTTTAAAAGAGTCGTGGAATTTCTTGCCAGCTCTCTCTCTTGCACCTAGCTTCTGACGTTTCATATGTGCCCATGCATGTTTATCTATCTATATCTATTTCTATACTCTATACTATTAATAAAGAGGAAAGATTTGATTGTTTGTTTGCATTTTTCTTTTTTTGTTTGCCTGGGAAATCATCAAATAACTTCTCCCGCTCTGGGTGGAGCAGGAGGGCGTGTCAGACTTTTCTGACTAAAACCCACCCGTGTTCCTTCAGTAGCCCGTATGCCAGGGGCTGTGGTATCTCTTTCGAACAAACCCGCACCCCTGTCAGGCATCGGCCCTTGCGGGCCCCATCACGTTTGTGCTGACATCTCTTTGAGGTGCGCGTGGAACACAACGCGCCGTCGACTTGGGCTTGGTCCTTACCGGACAGCGAGCTACCCATTACTCGCCTTCCGCAAGTTCATGCCTACGGTGGCCAGAAATCGGCCTGGGATTCCCGACGCCAAGGGCGTCTCCGTATCTTGCGGCGGCTAGGGTTGCGAGGGCGCATATGCTGCCTCTCCCTCACGTGCGCCGCCTCCCTCTTCGCGAGAATCACTGCTTCACTGAAGGAAGTGACGGCTACCCATGCACTCTCGCTCCGTACCATGGCCTGGACCAGGGCCGGACGCGAGAGATCGCCGCCGCCGATCGCCTCCACGAGGACACGGCGGTCCTCGTGGAGGACCAAGCCCAAGCCGGGCAGACTGCCACCGTGTGCTCCACCGTGTCCTCAGGGCGATCTTCGCAGTGGAAACACCCGGGCGTTTCCTCCCGCCCTATTCGAAACAGGAACCTCCCGAAACAACCGTGTCCGGTGAGGACCTGCCTCAGGTGGAAGGTGAGGACGCCATGCCGCCTCTCAAACCACTCCTCAAAGAGGGGACTAACTGCCGCAATCGTGGCGTGCCCAGCACTGGGTTGCGACAATCGCTCTCTCCATGTCACCATGAGATCCCGCCGGAGCATTGTTTGTTTGCATTGAATAGGCTCCGAAACTACTGAACCGATTTGAAAAATTCTTTCACTGTTGGGAAGCTACACTATCCCCGGGTGACATAGGCTTTATTTTATCCCCGTATTCCCACAGGAATGGGAACTACGCGGGTGAAACCGCGGAGAGCTGCTAGTGTGAAATAAAATACATAATATTTTGATTTTATTTCATTCGGTTATTCACGACACTTCATCTCTATAAAAAAAGTCGTTTAATAGAGTCATTCCTATTGAATGACTTTTTCATGAAATCATTACATTTGGGGCTGATTCTAATGAAGCATGTATATTTGCGTCCGCGAATCATATTTTGACCAGCATACAACATGACACTGACTTGCAAATAGCAAAAATCGTTTGGAGTACAGACGAGACTTTATTTTATACTATTTATTATTGAACAGTGCACTTTTTTAATTTAAAATACAACAGAACCTATTCACTCATTAGACAATCGTTCTTGTGAGATTTTAGGTTACTATGAGAGTCATGTATACACTGTCGTATTTCACAGTATTCTGGTTACATTAAGTTTTGTTAATATTACAACTGTAATCTAGAGATTATGAGGAATAAACCAATATGCATTTCATTACTATACGCCACATTTTATGGTGGGCCTCTTCCCCGAACAAAAAAAAACTGTCTCCTTTAAATTCCGCGCTTTCTTTAACGCGTCCCCCTGTAACATAGCTCGGCGTCTCCCAATGGAGCGTCATATAGTTGAAGTGCACTAGAAATGTCGTGAATAGACCGAGCACGCGATTGAAACTCGACGAGACTTCACGAGACCACTCGGCCGAAGCACGCATCGATGTTGTACACACACTGTTGTTTCAGACAATTGGGAAGTACTTTACTCTACGTTTATAAACTGAATTAGGTTAAAAGTCATCACCATCATCCGCCTAGCCTTTTCCCAAGAATTTTGGGTTCGCACGGTCGAGAATCATAGTTTCTTGTCCAACATACCACAAGACACTGACTTCCAAAAACGTAAGACAATTTGAATTCCGCGGGTTACCTTAGCGCGTCCCCCGTTACATAGCTCGGCGTCTCCCAACGAAGCGTCATATAGCTGAAGTGCACTAGAAATGTCGTGAATAAACCGAGCACCCGATTGAAACTCGACGAGACTTAACGAGACCACTCGGCCGAAGCACGCATCGATATCGTACTCACACTGTTGTTTCAGACAATTGAAAATTACCTACTATAATTTACGTTTAGAAACTAAGTTAGTATTGTGTTGTGTTGACATTGATATTGCTGGATACCAGTATTTTACATGAAGCTAGAAGACTGGTTGCCACACTTTTGGGTTTCAGACGACCCGTAACGACTGTCAAAGATCGATCGTATACTTACTCTTACAATGTTTGTAAATATGTGAGCACCACGTATCTATCATAGAATTAATTTATCTTTATTGCTTCAGTTGCATTTTGTTACCTTTTTTGGTATAGTAATTTTATTCTGGGTGCATCGTTTTCACATATAATTATATAATGAATGTACTATGATAAATTGTATGTAAAACATTTTAAAAGAGTAACGGTGGAGTTTCTTGCCCGTTCTTCTCTATACGAAACTATATTTTGGAATGGGCGACTAGAATCAATTCTATTTTTTAAATGTAAATGTTGACGTTCAAAAGTGCCTTTTAAGTGCCTAATTGAAATAAATGCTTTGACTTTGACTTTGACTTTGACCATGAATGTCAGCCGTCACCAAAAGCCCTGCATAGTTACGCCCACGTAGCATAACCAGTGTGGCTGTTATTACTTAGCCAGAAGCCTCTCCTTCCTTTTCAATAGAAATGTTACAGGAAATTATAGATCCGTTATCCTATCATCTTTATCTTATCACCTTCCTGCCCAGGCCGCATGTTACTTGGGATCGGCGCAATAGGTATAAGTCAACCACGCGTTTATGGTGAGTTGACAGTGCCTTTATGTCGTAGCAGTAAAGGTGTTTTTTCTTATTGCAACTGTTACCTTTGAACTACGCTTGACTGTATAATGATAGTGATGGAATCGTTACATATAACAACTAGGAAATTAATAAGTATAGATAATCCGTCAAGACGAGCCAAGCGGAGCGCATCGTAACCTACCGTTTCTCGAAGCGCTTCATCGTTTTTTTTTTTTTTTTTTCACTATCTCTACACCTTAGTCAAATGAGGCTTGGCCGTTTCGTTACTACAAGAACTATTGTATAACAGAAAAGTAATGAACAGTGGATATATTCTTCACTTTATGCCCATGTGAATGTAGCGAAATGGCCAAGCCACATATTTTGACTATCGGTGTAGATTTGGTGAAGTCAGGACTTGTAAGAGTTAGAAGCTTGGCTTTACATGAGATCTTTTTTTTTATAATCTTTATTTATTTAAGGGATTTATGTACACATATGTGACAATGTCAATCCCATCGTGCTTTTACAAATGATAACTTACTCTTAAACTAAATAAACTAACCTGAATTACACAAAAATTAACCTAATCTTAATTATTATATAATAAAAAAGTATATAATCAATCAAAATCAAAATATTTTTATTTCATATAAACCTGCATGGGCACTTATGAAACGTCAGAAGCTAGGTGCACGGTTCCAAAATGTTGTTTCCTATGGAGAAGAGCCGGCAAGAAACTCCACGGTTACTCTTTTAAAAATGATTGGTTTTAACAATGTTTTCAGAGATAAAATGTATGGGAGGACAGTGCAGGCCTGTCAATAAGTACCAGGTACTTAGAAGAATACAGAATAGAAAATCTTCTACAAATCTACAGTCTGTAAGGCCTACAATACCTAATATTATTCAACCCGTTTCTTTTATTAGTATGCCGGACACATTCCACCAACACATGCTGTGCATCTTCTATTTTACCACACACCACATGAGATCTGATAACTCTTTTACAGTGCGAGTCATATGGTCTCGTCTTGGCAACATTTTATATGAAAATGTTTTTGGTGGTATTTATTGAAGACTTCAATCAAACGACTGGAATTCGCGCCTACCTAACTATGCTTACAAGCGAGATTACCTCAATGGGGAAATTAATCTACCTAATTATTTTAATTACGTGCGTGTAATTACGTCTGTAGTATGTAACGTAATTGCCTACTTAATTTATGCATATTGTATTACTGAGAGAAATGACGGCTCTGTGGTCGTAGGTTCATACCCAGACAGACGCTTTACTTTGTGAAGAACCATGTCCTAGAACCAAAAAATCTAAGAACTGTGACATCTACCGACCCGGACTGGGCCCGTGTGGTGGATTACGGCCCATTCCCTCTCACCGAGAGGAGGCGTGTGTCCCAGCAGTGGGAACATTATAGGCTACTAACGTGTATTACAACTACTAAATATTATTACGTTAAGCCCAACCAATCATAAAATAAACTAATATTTTAAAAAACTATAAGTACTTTAAATAAACTATTATTTTACTTCTTGCGGCGTCGTTCATATTTCTACGAATCAGAAACATATTATTCCGTTTTCCTGGTAAAATGAAAGTCCCAAATGTTTTTACCAATATAACATACGATTTTTCCTACCCACAAGCATAGAGTTCTATGAAAAAAAATAACAAATATAGAAACCTCTAACAGAAAACAATTTCGTGCGGTACGCATTCGTTTCGTGTGCAAAACGGACAAATTTTATTGGTTACCTCGAAATTCCACAAACAAACCATCCACCAGAGAGAATTCTAGCACAACAACTTCAGAACTACCTACGTATGTACATACCTGATCTCTGTAACTGTTACGTTGCTTAATTAGTTAATTGGATCTCGGTTGCCGTTTCAATTAATAAATTAACATCGTTCATTACCGGCTTAAAGCACGTGAGGCAATTCATTTCATTTCCCAGTTACCATTAACGGCTTCGTTTATTAATAATAGCTCGACTATACCGTTTGTATACACTAGATATCGATCCAGTATTCAGTTTTATATGGAAAGTTCGGACTAAGTACAGTCGCCAGCAGGTCAAGCTATACCAAACTGTCAAATTTTCCCAATTGAACATAAACCTTATTCCTTTGATATAAAGTTGAAAAACCATCAAAGAAATTTGATAGATTGGGGTAGCTTGATGTGCTGGCCTCTGTACATAGGAATATTTGTTTGTTTATGTACAGTCACGAGCAAAAATATATTGCTACTAGCTTTTGCCAACGGCTTCGCCCGCGTCGAGGTCGAAAATTATTCCACGGGAACGTACTACCGAGATAAAAAGTCTCATGTGTTAATCCATGCTAAAATCTATAAGTGTGTCGAAACCGTTCAACTTTTATTTACACAAACAAACTTTAACAGTTATAAGTATTATTAAGTACGATGAATAGTTCGGCTACGATGAATGTATTTCTGATTTCGTGATTTCTCGTCGAGATGACGGCAAACATACACGATAACATTTTAAGGGGACACTTTGCGCGGGCTCGAACTCACTGGTGGGCCTGGCTAAAAATCACGCTGTCTCACCAGGCTTCGTATCCGACAGAGATAGTATCAGTGGTGAGCAGTTAGACGCTAGTTTACACGCACAACATTATTGACTGAGATGCAGGAGCATTTTTGGCAAAAAAATCGCGAAAAAATTAAGAAAAGTCCTTCAGAAGATCGGGTTTTATGAAAAAACCACCGCATAAATCAATGACCAATAAAGTTTATTGAATTTATTGTTAATTGAACTTTGTCGGTACCGACTTGGTTTTCGAGATTTTACGCTCCTTTTATTACTTAAACACGCTCAAAGTTAGGTTAAATTAGCAAGAAAAACGAATCTTTGTTGGCTCATAACTTTTTAATCGCTTTTTATTTTAGTATTCTGTTTCCGTACAGACAATAATAATAACGAGACAAAACCATAACATGTTTAATTTTTGATGTACGTAGTCAAACAGTGGAGTAAAATCCTCCCGAAGTTTGTATGGAAAAAATGTGGACAAGTGTCACCTTAACCATTTGAACAAACTGTAAATACATTCTCCAAATGATCCTAGACCACCCTAAAGTAGACATTTGTCATCGTTTACCAAAAAAAAAACTGCTGTTTCATAGAAAATTCGAATACGTAGGTACGTGGTCAGAATGAATGGAACATCAATTTTTTTCACAAAACTTCAAGACAAAAAATTACACGTTTCACGATCTAGAATCATTATGCTGAATAAATGGTTACAGTTTGCGTTTGCAAAATTGTATCGTGATCATTAGTGGAGTTGTGTGTTGCATGGTTATGTGCAAGTGGCAACACAAATATGTCACAGCGAAGGAACACTAAAACTATCCGACAAGACAGCGACGACATAATATATGCTGCATCGGTTTCAAAAATATGTGTCTATGAAATATGAAATCTGCACCCTAATTGCGTAACTCACGATTGATCATAATTGGTTTCGTCTTCACAGTTAAACAATATTCATTGCGTTATTCATGTTGTCGAACAGACACATTTTTCGAACATATGAAGCAATGGTTAAACAATCCGTTTCAAAACGATACAGATTATGATGAATCGTGAGTTACGCAATTAGGCTACTGGTATTGTTACCGAACATAGCAATATATATATGTTCGTGACTGTACACGTGGTAATATCGACCGTGATAATATAAGTCTCAAGACATTGATTCAATTCATGCCAATGAATTGAATAGAGTTAACAGTATATTCAGTACATTTCTTATAATTCTTATAGACTTGAATAAGAATAGGTTTTACTTTCTGTTTTCTTCTTAGCGTGTCGATGTCAAAAACGAACGAACGAGAAGACTCGAACTCATAAAATATAAGCATAGCCATTGTCCCACTACTGGGACAGAGGCTCTCTGATTTTTTAAATTTGTCTAGTCAAAAATTAGGCAAGCGAATATACCGTTGCTGGCGCAGTCATTAGGTTCTCACTTCTAAAGCGGACAGGGCAAGCGGCGCAAGATATAAGTTACTTTCTGTAACTTGCTACTTTCTACGAGTATATAGACCACTTCCAAGGTGGTAATATCGTCATTGGTAACAAGGAACTACCATCCAACTAAAGATGAAACTTACATTTTCAATAATAGAGTTTACAAAATCTAGTTAAGTCGCCGTCCAAAATAGCAAAATGTGTCCAAAAAAATACATCAGTATTAAAGTGTGAGAATTTATAACGCGATGCGGTGGGAGCCGAGGACGCCCCCGCCGCGCGCTGCCCATTCACTCGCCGAGGTGTTTGTAAGGCAATTTGGTGCGGTCACAGCTTTTCACCAACAATAAACCTTAATGAAATTTGCTCTAAGAGATTCATTTATCGCCCATTAAGTCGACATCAAAGATATATCTTACTCAAAGAGTCGTTTCTCGCTTCGCGTGGTGCTCACCCAACTATAAAAGGCTGAGATTATTGATGTACTGTAATTGAAAGGAGATCGATGACTCTTATCCACTAATCTAATATAAGGAGCCATTCATTCAGGAGCTGCTGAGGACATTACCCTTCCACTTATTTATTCTATAATATTAGGCCTAGTATATTCAATCCAAAAAAAAAAAACTCCTGTCGAAAAAAGCAATGAAAATTTAGTAAACTCTATGTTAACCACCACAAGGGACTTTCAATGAGGTATAAGTGTTTTTCGACACGATATTATCACAATAATTGCTTTTTAAATATGTATTTTCATTGTTCCACTTTATCAGAGTTTAAAATAACACTTCTAGCTGTGAAAATACCCGTTATAAACTTATTTCCTGTAATAACTGTTGTCTTATTCCCATTGATCTTTATGACAACAATCTGGAGAAGATATTGACGTAATTTGGCATTGGCACGTTGGCATTTGGGAGAAAGGACATCGGAATGAGACTATTAGTACAGAAGGGTCCATCCTCTTAATTTTATTACCCTCGTTAGATTCAGTAAATCCCGGAGAGGACTATTTGCTTTCCGTGACCGAGACCACACGAACATAAACAATAATTATTTGTATTAGAGTAACTGATTGAATCCCAACAGAATTTGATCTAAATCACATAGGCCATAAACAAGTTGTTCTGAAACGAAGTATACCTAAATGAAGAGACAATATACAGAATTGGATTCTGTGAAGCGTGGTAATGGCGCGATTGTGAGCACCAAATCTCGTTAGTCAATAGTTGGTGCGCCCCATTGTCCTGGCCGAGCAACAGAGGTTATAGAACGCGACACGATGCTCTGTGAAATTATGGAATATTGCTCGGCTTTGTCCAACCAATAGTTGCATAAAGTCCCACAATTTTGTTTTACAAATACAGGGTGGCAGGGCCCCCCCGAGTGGGTTCCCGCATTGTCGTTGCGGGGGGGCTTAGTAACCGTGGTCTCCCATCCACGGTGAAGCCAAGAGGAACCCAACGGTGGGGCCGCTCGTCAGGGCTTTTGCCTTCAAGCCATTGACGTAGCGGCCAAAAAGTAGGTTGCGGTGAGGTGCACCGCAACTGAGGTGGGCCGCGATGTCGAATGGGAGGCATCGCGGCTGAGGGTTACAGGCTGCGGTAGAGGAGGAGTGCCGGTGCTTCTGAGCAGCGCTCTTCCCTTCCGTGGCCTGGACGGGGCCGCCACCGTTTGATGGCGGACGCGGTGGGGCCGCAGGGGAAGAGGAGTGTCGGTATAGCGTCAGCCGCTCTCCCTATCCTCTGCGGCCGAAAAGTGGTAGACGGGACGGCGCGTTGTGTTCCTCACGCGCGCCGTCAAAGATGTCAGCAACCACTGGTGGGGTCCGCAAGGGCCGATGCCTGCCAGGGGTGCGGGTTTGTTCGAAAGAGATACCACGGCCCCTGGCATACGGGCTACTGAGGGAACACGGGTGGGTTTTAGTCAGTAAAAGTCTGACACGCCCTCCTGCTCTACTCAGCAGGAGAAGTCATTTGATGATTTCCCACAAAAAAAAAAAAAAAAAAAAAAGGGTGGCAGGGGGACATTCAGGCGCGGGCTTGCGGATGGCGAGTAATGGGTAGCTCGCTGTCTGGTCAGGGCCAAGCCCGGGTCGACGTCGCGTTCGCCTCAAAGAGATGTCAGCACCAACTGGTGGGGTCCGCACGGGTCGATGCCTGGCAGGGGTGCGGGTTGTTCGAAAGAGATACCGCCGCCCCTGGCACACAGGCAACTGAAGGAACACGGGTGGGTTTTAGTCAGTAAAAGTCTGACACGGCGCTCCCACTCCGCCCAGAGCTGGAGAAGTTATTTGATGATTTCCCATCCTCACGAAAAAAGGGCGGATATTGACGCGCAAACTGAAACCACGAATTCAGCACATAATCCTACCCCTAAAGTAAAAAAAGTTTCGTCGGTTATCAAAAAAAAAATGCTGTTTCATAGAAAAGTGTGGAAGGGCATTTTTTTTTAAAATAACCGACTAAATATTTTTGACGCTGGGGTTTTAGAATCATGTACTGAATGTTAAAACAGACCCCTAGAAAGAGCAGCAACTCTTTACCTTTTTAAACGAAACGATCTCAAACGGGATCTTTTTTCTACAAGGGCCATCTCAGATTTCTGTAAAAGAAGGCCTATTGAGTTTTATAAGAGGGCTTCCTTTCTCTTCTTTTACAAAAAATCCGGTTTGTTTTAAAAGAATCACAAAAACTTGGTCCCAATTGTTTTATTTATTTTAGTCTCAACTCATAATTTCATCAGTGTTTTCGTTTGAACCTTGTCTTTGTCTGCTTTACTTCGGGAAAGTGATAAATTCTTAGAAACATATTTTTTTCACTTAGAATGCGTAAAATGTGCTATTGTTTAGTCTTACCATAGTATAGAATTTGTTTCTTACCTGGAACGGAGATTTTCACGTCGAGGCAGCCATCGCCGCCGGGCTACAAGCTCAAAGAATAAAATTACATTTTCTCTGGTCGGGAAGGCTAAATAAACACCGCTAAAGAAAATATTAATTTATAAGTGTTCTGCTTAAACCCATGACATGAAGACGGAGGATGGTGTAGAAACGAATGTACACTATGATATTAGTCGTAGTGTACATTCGTTTCGTTTCTACCTACACAATATAAATCTATTACTATCTATCTAAATATAGTTATTTATGATACTAGTGCGGTAAGTTGGTTTTTACAAACGAGTTGACAAATGTAAGCCCGAGACGAAGTCGAGGGCTTACCATAGTCACGAGTTTGTAAAAACCAATTTCTGCACGTGTGTCATACAATGTTTTTCAACACATTTGCGAGAAAACAGTACAATATGTAATTAAACAAACCTATACATCATTAAATAGCGCTCTCCAATTTTGGCGGCTAGAGACCGTTTCCTGCAATTTGCGCCTCATTCAAAATATCAGGTGGAGTAGATTCCATATTAATATCAGTTTCCTCGCTTGAACTCATAATAAAAGTTTGTTTATAAATATCAGTCGGAAACTCGCAACAATCTTTGACGTTTCTAATGAGAAAATGGCGCGAATTTACAAATGGCGCCACATGCCCGTGGGGAAAATTAGAACTACATCTTTCATCTCATTTACTCTTTATTATTAAAGTGAGACAAACGTATTGAGCAAAATCGTTTCCAAGGAGGTTCGATCAGTCAGCTTATTTATTCTCGTAATGTGAAACTCCTTGGACGAAATTCTTATAATATTTTATGGAAATTAAAAAAAAACCGTAAAGAATACGCACGGTGCCATACAACGAGGTATGCGGTAAAATAGGTACTTAGGTGAGAGTACCTATTTTACCGCACGTTCCGTTGTATTAGTGCGTAATTTTTAACTTTCGAACCATGTATACAGGCATCGTAAATGCAGTTTTTGAGCAAATGTGTTGAAAAATCTATTTTTCTTGTCTCTTCTTTTGTTTGTTTCTTTCTTTCTAGCACTACACTACGATCTCGGGGTCTACTCCCTCGGCACGAATTCCGTAGTTTCGGCCGAATTTATGGACGTTTTCTACTCCGTATAACTTAGGGACTTAAGATTAGTTCGAGGCCCGAACTCATTTTTAATGACAACACGATTTGTCAGTTGTACCTACTCTCATGTATTTGCCCGTCCGAAAAATGTTTATTTGAAAAATCTTTTTGACGGTTAAACTACTTTAGGATGGGGCCGTATGTTCGTTGACGGACTTTAGTAAGTACACTCCTGGTTTGGTTTCAATGTTGTAAAACTTGAGCACAGAATAGTATCCCGTTATTTTATGTAAGAACAACGGAATAAGATACTAATTAGCCAGCCAAGCGTGGTAATTCAGTAGATAGAAACCTACATAGCCAACTTCCCCCGTCTTGGTTTAAGAAGCTTACAGGGGTAAGTAAGGTACATCCGAGTATATAGTATTTATACTTTATAAAGTAGGTACAGCGAATGTATTGTGGTAGCGATAATGAGGAAATTACTCATTTGTAGATTCGCTTGATAATTTCGCGAAAATAATTTCAATATTGCATATTGCACATTGTAAGAGTACTAGGTACCCTCAGATTATAAAACAAAGGCAGATAGACCGCGCTGAACACAAAGAGTGAGGCTAAAAAACCAAATACTAAAGCGTCGCATTTTATGTAACATACAATGCGACGCTTTAGTTTTTTTTTTTTTTTTGTGTAGATTATAAAACAAAGGCAGATAGATCGCGCGGAACACCCAAGAGTCAAAAAAACAAAAACGAAAGCCTCACATTATTTACAATTACATTATATACATTATAAGTGTAGGCAAGAAGGTGTCAGTTTCAATGGCGCGGCCACAGTGATATTTAAAAAAAAATCTACCAATGTTTTGTTAAAATTTGTAAAAGTTGATTCCCAAAACCATAAATTTGTTAAAGTAATGGTTAAAAAGTTATTATAAGGGTTTGAACGTGGCCGCGCCATTGAAACGCGGAGAACCGCGCTGCCACGGAGATCTTTAAAACTAAGCGTTGCAGAGACCTGTAGGTAAATGATAGATTGAATTTGTTCAAAAATTGTAACTGTATATGAAAAATCCTAGGTTTATATTTTAGGAGCTGTAAGACTATAAACTCCATGGCCGGGCCATTGAAACGGTGTAAAACCCGACATCGCTGATATCTTGCTGAAAAAGCAACGCAGACGTCTGAAGTTTTTTGTAAAACCCAGATTTGAACTTGTCAAAATTAGTCAATTTTTACAAATTTTGACAAATTCAAATCTACTAAGTTTTAGGAACCAACTTTTACAATTTTTACAAAATCTTGGTAGTTTTTTTTTTTTTATATATCGCCATTGAAACTGACGCGGCAAGAAGGAAGCCAGGCTCAAACGTGAGATGGCCGCTGGGCAAAAGTTTCCCCACAGCGGGTCCCTGAAGGTGGGCGCCATCGAGGCCGGCCCAGAAAAAGGTGACGAAATGACCTGGACGCGTAAAGAACTTGGGGGAGGCCTTTGCGCAGCAGTGAGATAGTATCTAGCTCATCATGCTGTGGTCTCACCGTTCCACCTATCTGCGTCTAGTTGCAGTTGCGAAAAAGTGCTACAAACGTGGTTTAAAATAATATATTTCATCAGTTATTTGTGCATCTCAAATCATAGGACCACCTACCAAATAGTAGAAATATCATCACTTTACATTAGATAGGTACTTCACAATACAATTCAATAAAACAACACTCCGCATTATGAACACAGAGGCCGTTATAAAAACAGATACAATCTATATTATTTCTACCATAAATCCTTCTTGCAAATAGAGGGTCAGCTATCAAAACAGCTTGGATACGGTACGTAATTCAAATAGTAATATTAAACATCAATAAACATATGCATACAAGAATCGCTCCATACTCCAGAGGTCTGTGTACTCAGCAAAATGACCTCCTTTGAAGGGGTCTGTGTACACACGGCCCCCAAACCGTTACTATTTGAAAATACATTAAATAACGGATAGACGCCAGCACATCAAGGTACCCTAATCTGTCAAATTACTTTGATAGTTTTTCAACTTTATTGCAAAGGAGTAAGGTTCAATTGGGAAAATTTTACAGTTTGGGATAGCTTGATGCGCTGTCGTCTGTACAATGGGTGATTCGGAAAAGTTCGGAACGCCAGATTTATCCATTACCTTGCCTTCTTCTAGTTTAGTATTCCGGTGTTTTCAATAAAGGTTACCTGGGGTTACCTCATTTGCGGGTGGCACAAAAACACGAAACACGGATTTAAATGTCAAAAGGATACGCAGCAGACAACTGTCAGCTAATCTAGTAACAACAGAACCTGATGAACGGTCACCAATCTCCAAGTTTGGCTGACAGATTGGTGGCAATCGTCCTTAGCAAAATCGAAATGAGCTTTTCGGTACCTAGCCTTAAGTCAGTAGGTATACGTTTGAATTTTCCATCATCGTTATCGCTGACCAACTTTTGCCAGCGGCTTGACCCGCGCGGAACTTTCATCCCCTATTTAACTCCCTTAGGTGTTGAATTTCGAAAAATCCTTCCTTATTCCTTGTCTACATTATAAAGGGAACCTTTCTGCAAAATTTCAGCTTTCGAGGTCCAAGGGTTCGGGCTTTTTATTTACATAGATAGAATATAATTTTGACTAGGTCATCACGATAGAGATCACGTATAGCAATGAGATACGAGTTGCTCAGAACAGCGGAGTAATTTCGTGACACAGCAGGACTAGCTCCCATTTTTACCTACCTTTCAAAAACATTTATTGCGTTATTTAAGTTCTAGAGCAGACACTTTTTTTCACATGGAGCCATGAATTAGCAATTTCTTTCTAAATGATTCAAATTTTGATTTATACTGTTTTTCGCAATTAGGGTGCTGATCCATTGTTAAAACTGAAACCGATGGAGTAATCTTATATAAGTAGTGCAGATTTTTGCCGAGGTTTTAAACCCAAAGAGGGTTACAAAACTTGGGGAAACTACAAAGCAAAGAGAAACCCAAAGCCATATTAATGATGAGGAAATATAAAATAATCCTCTTCATAATATTCCTAAGGGATGCTACTCTCAATTCGGAATCTGGTTTCATATGCGACATGTCGGCACACGACGTCAGTGGCTCTCATTAAGGTAATGTTTTATATTACAACTCTAAATTTATAGCGACGTAGAGCTTTCAGAATTTGTTTCAGTTTCAAGTAATCAAATTAGCAAGAAAAGGACTAATGTAACTTATGTGCACATTGCATTTCTGAAGAGACGTAGGTACGTCAATGTTATTAGGAAAAATACAGGTAGCACAGATTAGATAATTAGATATAAGTAATTAGGTCAGGTCCTAAGCTGACATTCGAGAATTAGTGCCAACTCTCTCTTGCAGCAATGAAGATATGGAACAAGTATTGCGATGAGCTTTATCTTTTTAAATTTCGCAATATCAGTTCTATCTTTTCTTTTATTCACGTTCATGAGAGCACCAAAACATCATCGAACACCAACATCTGCGTCAGATAGATTAAAATACATTAACGCCATTGACAGACAGTTTAATTTTAAAAAACAATTCACCACAGCAAGATGGCGATTGTTCACGGCGAACGGATAATAAAGATTGACAGTAAAATTATCGTGCGCTCGCATCTCATCGACAATTCACGGCAATTTTCAACTGAGAACCAATTGGCAGAAAATAGCACCCGACTTACAAGCGAACCAGAACCTTTGGGGAAAAAGAAAACTTCTTGGGTAAAAAAATACATTTTGTACCTTATTTTAACCCCCGACGCAAAAAGACGAGTGTTCTGCCAGGGGTACGGGTTATTCGAAAGAGATACCGCCGCCCCTGGCACACAGGTTACTGAGGGAACAAGGGTGGGTTTTAGTCAGTAAAAGTCTGACACGCCCTCCTGCTCCACCCAGAGCGGGAGAAGTTATTTAATGATTTCCCAGGCAAAAAAGGGGTGTTATCTTGTAAATGAATATATTTCGGCAAGGAGGTTTGTATATATGTACTAACACATAAATATTTTACACGTCAATCATATTTTAAAAACTAGATGAGGTCGGGATTTCCAATCCGACTACTCTGACAAGAAAGTCCGAAACAAACTCAGAGATCACGCTCTCTTTCAAAGTCCAGATAATCGTGGTCCGATCATGTGAGGACCATGTAGATTATTGTCTGAATGGTCTTTTGAGGAAAGAACTACCCACATTTGAGTAAACCTGTCCAATCAGTGAAAACAACTATCAGTACCTAATCGCGTAGCTCAACTCTGATCAAAATATCACAATTTTAATTAACTACATTGCTATTGAATAACATCACATGAAAACAAAAATCAATATGTGGCGTTAAAACCATTAATTAAAAGTTAACAATGTAATAATTGCTAGTTTGGGTTCAGATAATTAATTTTACACCCGATTAAATGTATTCGAATAACAATCATAAAAGGTTTAACGATCCGTTTAACCTGCTCAGGATTTAACCTAATTAACCAAGTAGAGAATGTAACAGGGCCAATTTATTATTCATAAATGATAAATGTACCTATTATATTTCTGTAAATTGGTTAAAAAAAACACTTTTACACATCAAAAATAACTTATTTTTCAAAACTCAATCCCCCATATTAGAAAACAAGGTTTTTCATAAGGCATGGTTAACCATTGAGCCTGTTTTTGAAATAAGAACATAACTTAAATTGAAATACAGCTACTTTTACAAAACTGACAACTTAGTCCAGTGCTAAATTGTCATTTTTGTATTAAGAACTTTACCCAAATAGAAGCCCCCCCGACTGGGTTCCCGCATTGTCGTTGCGGGGGGGCTCAGTAACCGTGGATTCCGGCCACGGTGAAGCCAAGAGGAACCCAAAGGTGGGGCCGCTCGTCAGGGCTTTTGCCTCAAAGCCGACGACGTAGCGGCCAAAAAGTAGGTTGCGGTGAGGTGCACCGCAACTGAGGTGGGCCGCGATGTCGAATGGGAGGCATCGCGGCTGAGGGTTACGGGCTGCGGTAGAGGAGGAGTGCCGGTGCTTCTGAGCAGCGCTCTTCCCTTCCGTGGCCTGGACGGGGCCGCCACCGTTTGATGGCGGACGCGGTGGGGCCGCAGGGGAAGAGGAGTGTCGGTATAGCGTCAGCCGCTCTCCCTATCCCCTGCGGCCGAAAAGTGGTAGACGGGACGGCGCGTTGTGTTCCACATGCGCGTCGTCAAAGATGTCAGCAACCACAGGTGGGGTCCGCAAGGGCCGATGCCTGCCAGGGGTGCGGGTTTGTTCGAAAGAGATACCACAGCCCCTGGCATACGGGCTACTGAAGGAACACGAGTGGGTTTTAGTCAGTAAAAGTCTGACACGCCCTCCTGCTCTACTCGGCAGGAGAAGTCATTTGAAGATTTCCCACCCAAAAAAAAAAAAAAACCCAAATAGAAGAAGAGTTTTAAGCTAGATCTAAAGTTAGATCGCGTTTTGTAAGTAATACGACGGAATGAGTTTAGTGTTTCCTAACCGGCTCGCCGTCTCTTTTAATTAAATTTCAGAATATATTATCGGTCGTGATTTGTTATACCTAATTCTATCAAAACCTATGAGAACTGAACTTTTCCAATCAAAAATAGAATCAGACATTGCGTGCAAAGTATTAAAAATCTCTTTGTAACTATAATTAATTTCTACTTCATCTTCTAAGAAGTGTTTCTCCTATAACGACCACCGACAAAGTTATAATTTCCCGAAGAATTCTGAAAGTTGAGATTGTTTTGCTCCATCAAAGTGTTTCGGAGATGCCCAGAGGAGGAGTGAGGGGAGGGGGGCTCAGCCGGGACCCGCAACAGGTCCTGGTCCAGACTGGATCAATACTTGGAGGCTGGATCATGCGCACTGAGCATTGCAAACAAAATGCGCTCCCTGATACTGCTCATCTTGTCATTACTCGCTTCAGGTATGTAAAAATAACCTTTTAATAGTTATTATCTGATCCCTGATCTCGTAATATTGTGATTTATTTGTGTGTTTATTGTTTTCTTGCTCCCCATTCAATCATAGCCTGAACCACCAATCTAAGAACGCAAATGTCAAAGTTGATTGTCTATGGCTCGCGATCTTTGTTTTGATTCTAGAATTCGTCCTATTTTCTATGATTAGGACTTGTAATTAGGTTGTATTGAATACCTAAGCACTCAGATAAGATCAATAGAAGCGCAGTTCTCTAAGAGAGCATCCTAAATCGGTTTCGCAGAACTTATCATTAAATATTTACCTACTTCATCTATGTTTACATTTTGGAATCCTACTTCTTCATTTTTCATTCTCATCTCACTTTGTCTATTAGTATTTATTAAAAAAAAAATTGCTTGCGTAAAATTAAGAAGCAAAAGACTTGTAATGGTTTTATTCACAAAATATGACAGCTATTGAATCACTGTGTTGTATTCTATAAAGCTTAATAAAATGACTAATCTAGTTTCTCACTTCTGCCACAATTTCAGAAATATCGACTTACACCAAAGATCAAAACAAACCATACCAGTCATGAAGCTTCCCAGATTTACTTTTGTTTAGTTACCCTTATCACTACGTCATATCCGTGGATCGGCAAAGGCCCTTTTCTCTTCCAAATTCCTCTATTTTGTGCGATCTTTGACATTATAAAGAATAATGTTATGGCCAAAACTATAAAAAATGCCTATTTATAATTGTCTTTCAGGGAGCGAGTGTGATCTGCTCCGCGATAGCGTGCACGTGACGTCAGCAGCAGCCAGGCCTAACAATGAGCTCTGGTGCTACAAATGCCTGGCGGAAGTACCTGATGACCGCTGCGCTGACCTGCGACACAACAACTCCGCACTCATACACAAGTGCCACAATGATCGCCGGATGTGCATGGTACATGAAATTACTTACTACAATACGTTCTTAGACAACCTACTCATGCATTTAGAATCAGTTGTGGATATTGCATTCAAACAGAACCGATTGAGTGATCATTTTTGCTGGCTTGGCGATGACGATTCGGGTTTATGCCCTGCGTTCATTGCTGTGACGAGGAAGAAAACCCTCATATGAGGTTGACATTGACCTGGTTTTACAAATAAGAATCCTATCATAAAATATGACACTGCATAAAGTAGATTTTTCCTGTCTTCTGAAGTATTTCTGAAAATGTTGGAGAAAAGCCAACATGTGCTTGATATAACGAGATTATCATGAGCAGTTATCTTTTTAGGGTTCCGTACCTCTAAAGGAAAAAACGGAACCCTTATAAGATCACTTTGTTGTCCGTCCGTCCGTCCGTCCGTCCGTCCGTCTGTCAAGACCGTTTTTCTCAGGAACGCGTGGAGGTATCAAACTGAAATTTCTATATGATACTTAGTTCTACTGTCCCTGGAAGCTGTAGAAAAATCAACCTTCTAAGTCAACGCAATCAAAAGATACAGCCATTTAGGCCGCAAAATTCCGCAAATTTTCGAAACTCGCACGGGAATCAAAACCTACAGGGTACTTCCCGTGAACTTAGAATCTTGAAATTTTGTACGAAGTCACGTCTTATAGTACAGATATAGGAAAAATTACGAAAACCGAAAATTTTTAGTTTCGTCATATAAAAAAAAAAAAAAATTGTCAATTTTGAACTTTTACTTATATACCCACAGGTTTGTACGGAACCCTCGGTGCGCGAGTCCAACTCGCACTTGACCGGTTTTTTATCATTTCAAATTAATTCGCTGCTAATTTTACTACCTAGTTATGATGTCAGACATGTAAACACTGGATATAAGCAACAATGGAATTTAGAATGGAATTTAAAGAATTGAGGGCGACTCTTACTGCACTGAAAGCGAATCCGAGCTAATAATAAATATATTTACCTACTCATGCAGTTTTAAATTTAGTCTTATATTATTATTTTTTTCATTGCAGGTAAAACGGTTTTCCTTCACAACGTCGACCGAGAATTCGACGACGCTGCCAAAAATGTGGGCGTTGGAACGCAACTGTACGAAACACTGCGAGCCTGGCTGCATCGTCATCGGAGAGCGAACCAAACTGTACGCCTGTACGTCATGCTGCACCACGTCTCTCTGCAACTACGGATCAGGATCCGATGAAAATGCATTGGACCTCCTCATTGTGCCTATTACTGTCCTGTTACTCTCATTATGACTAAACCTGTGGACTTAGATTAGCTACATCTGTACCAAAGAATTGACGGGAGTATTTAGAAATTTTAGCCGCATATCGATCAACTTACACGTGTCTGTAAGGACATGTCTAATTAATCACTAATATCAGATTCTGACGCTTTGTTGGACAAGTGAGTCATGTATCGAACATAAATTGTTATCACTGCCTTTTTGCTCCCGTTCTGTACCTACCTACATAAGACCAAAGCTATCCACGTAAAACATCTACACGATACATAGGTACATAGACGATTGTCTTACGAAAAATAGGAATTCTTTGGAACTAATGTGGATGATTTTATAATCCCAACATTCGAATTTGAAAAAGGAACCAATATAGAAACTCTATGATCAAAAATTATATGTAACACATCCGTTTCCAATTTGAATTAGGTAAACTGCATGAAAAAAAAATTTAATTTAAAAAAAAAAGATTCAATTGGTATTGGTAGATAGATAAAGCTTTCCATGATGTCCAGATAAATAATTATGTTCCTTGCAATTTACTCATACTTTAGTAATTTTTTTCATAATAGTAATTAAACATTTTGTCAATACGCTGAAATACCTACAACACTATCAACTTCTCTTTAGATTTAAATCTGCTTTAAATCCTTCAGCAAATTTACTAATATTAGGAAAATTCAAATAAAATATTATTCTGTATCAGTATTAAAATCGAATGACTAAGAAAGATGTTACACAATGTAACATGCATGTATTTATGTAGATAACGCGCTATTATTAGGAATAGTCTTTTAAGTAAGCCAAAGAGAAACTTGCGATTAGGTAGTTGTTTTCAAAATTTTGTAGCTAGGTGCCATATTGGTAGTTCTTATCATTTTTACGTGAATTACCTACTCACTTATATACCCTACATAAGCCTACTTACATACATATACAGGTACCTACATCTAACCTATATGAGCAAAAACGTACCTAGACACATCCAAGATGTTTATAATTAAGGTGAAACAAGTCCACATTTTTTCCATACAAACTTCGGGAGGGTTTTACTCCACTGTTTGACAATGTACATCAAAACTTAAACATGGTATGGTTTTGTCTCATTATTAATATTGTCGGTACGGAAACAGAATACTAAAAAAGACCTACTTGAATATACTGTGCAGTACGGGGATGAAAGCGTTTTTCCAAATCTGCCTATTTCTATTAAAATTGCAGCATTGCAAGCGAATTTTTTGCAAGTTGAAATTAATACCCTCATAATTGGTCAAGAAAGGTTATGCGACTTAGCTTGGCTCAGTGTAGACCGGGGCGCAAATGTGATGCGTGCCCTAGGCGCCATTTTCTATTGGTACGCCCCTGATGGAGCGACTGCTTTATCTGACCTCCACAACCCAGTTACTAGGTAACACGATACGCGATCCGCGATCCTAATTTTCTAATTTAAAAAACCATAATCTTGTAGGTACTTGCAAACTATCGATTTCAACAGCCTAATCTTTTATAGGTGTGGTAGATTGCTTTGAATATAGTCTGAGCTGCTGGCTGAACCTAAGATTATTTTGGGTGAGCTATAGCCCAACTTGCAATTAAATGACGAATGACTATCAGTTATTGAATAAACCCTCGAGCAGAAGATCTACCCACAGCCTTATAACCGCTAGGAACCTTTAGCTAGTTGCAGCTTAAAATAAACTTTCCCAATTGTCTGTAGGTTAATTACCTATAGAAAATAGAGAAAGTTCATTTACAGTACCTACAGGAGGTACCTAATGTACCAATAAATCGCATTGTATTGATACAATTAACTATTGTACATAATATTACAATACCTTCTGTACATTAACAGATAGGTACGAGCATCCCTTTGTTATACCAACGACAACGGGCGCTGATAACCTATCTCTCTGTGGTAGGCATATCTGACCACAAAACAGTTTGGTTTCAGCTTCAGCAAGTGACTTTTTCCTATACGGCTTCACAGAATTTATTAATAATTATAATTACTCTACAATTTTATAATTTCACCTACAAATCCACAAATCATTATGTGAACGTTTGTTCAAATATTTCATATTTGCATCTAGTGATGAGTTTATATCCTTTGAGGTTGTATTTTAAAATAAGTTGTTAAAATTATTGAAATAAAGAAAACTGAAGAAAGCATCTTGTTAGTTTTTAAGTCCTGAGGACATTGGCCATGGCGGCATGGTGTCCTACAAGTTCTGCCGACCCCCTTAGAAAAACGGTGTGAGTACCTATTCTATGTATTCAAGGCCGTCTTAAACTATGCTGGGGCCCTTGGGCACACAAGAATTTAGGGCCCTTTCGGAAAGTAGTAGTAGCGAATTATTAATTAGTGTAACCCGAAAAACAAAAATTTGGCGTTGGCAAAATGTTTTGAGAATAAATGTGAGAAAAATTGTCAGTCCTTCGGGGCCCCCTGAGCATGGTCCTGGGCCCTGGGCACGGGCCCCGTGTGCCCTTATGGTAAAGACGGTATTGTATGTATTTAATATTGATGAGCTGGTACCTGTAACTACATGTTCAGCTGGTTACCTTATTTAATAAATCTGAAACATCTTGAAGAGTGGCAGACGAAACGGTAAAGACGAACAATATTGCAAAGTGACAACATGGTGATGTTTTTTGTTGGGAGGTCACTCCAACTCTACTAAACCACTGTTTTATCGGCCACTTTATTGACATACCTAGTCGGTGATGGTGACTCACTAAGTAATTATAGATTACAGACAAGCAATATAACTTTAATTTCAGTAAAACAAGAATGCCTAACATAATATTGTGAGCAACTTGTGGATTTGTGTAGGAGACGCAAGTTTAAAGATAGGGTGGCGATGACTTGACTATTCCATAAGTATTATTTTTTCTGGTAGGTAAGCGTTAGTTAGAATACCATTTTTAGGGAAAACGGTGATCTAAATCTCACCTACCTAGGCAGATTTTTTTCCTCCAAGGTCTTCGCGACGCAGAATATGAATTTATTGCAATCACGAACTTCAATACTTTTATTTTATTGTATTGTATTCTGTAACTTATGGCGAAGTGTGTTGAACACAATAAGCTATTCCGTTGAGGTGTCACATTATGTTTTGTTAGCAGAATGTATTCTTGCGAGTCCATTTCATATGGTGTACCTAAGTGTATTCTAGTCGTGTGTGCCTAATAACTACCGAACAGCTCTACATTTTCGACGTTAACCGCATAACGCAACCCATCCGTCGAGGAAAAATAAATACCTACCACACAAAGATCTCAAATATTATCCCGCGGGAACGTTAACGGCATTAAAAGAACCCTTTGTTTTCATCCAGGTTATAAACGATCTGTGCCAAATTTCATCCCAATCCGTTCAGTCGTTTTTGCGTAAAAGAGTAACAAACATCCATGCATGCACCCTCAAAAATCTTTCACATTTATTATATTATACTACCTAGTAGGATTGATCAATACTGATGTTGTTTTGTATGCTTTCCAAGTATTCCAATATAAGATAGGTAATACAATACATGGTAGTAGGTATAATTTCATTTCAGGGTGTGGAAGACTCAAGATCTAATCTCACAATCTAACGTTTGTTCAATAGACTTATAATAAAACATTTATTTTTTTTGCTACGAAAGGGATAATACCGTTATTAACTTAAATTATAATGTATCTAGCGCACCCGTTTCGATCTAGCACCGACGTGTGTACGTTACCCTAGCAAGAAAGTGTCTCCTAGAGTTATATGAGTAGAACGTATAATGTGTGCCTTATCTGCTGTAAATGTGCCCCCACATAAAAAATGTGTGCCCCCTGTCGTTTTGGAGAAAAACGGAAAAAACGATTCTTGCTGGAGTAACGTGTTTCTAGCAGGAAAATTCTAAACGAATAATCGGAGAGAAAAAAATTGTGCATGGCCAGAGAGCTTATATGTGTGCCAAAATGTGCCCCCAAAAATAAAATCTGTGCCCCTTCAGGTTTTCGAGATATTGCATTTCCTGCTGGAGTAACGTTTTGATGAATCGTATATCTCTAAAATCATTGCATGTGCCCCTGTAGAATAAACATACACGAGTAGCTCTTAAGGGGCACACCTTAGTGCCCTAATTAGATTTAAGAAAATATTTATAGTTTTCAAGTTATCGCGGTTTTACGAAAACCCGAAAAAACATCGCAGCGCCTAAATGAGACAAGGCACAAGTTCGCTGAAAACTGTATTCGGTCCTTCTTGACGCTATTAATAACCATACAAAGTTTCAAAACTGTTCATGCATGCGTTTTTGAATAATCTTGCAAAAAGTCAAAACGATGGTGTCTTAACTTTGACGGCAAAATACAAGGAACCGGCTCAATCCCAGATGTGTAGGTGTGAACCAAAATTGTGTGCCTTTAGTCAAAAATATATGGTGAAAATATTCAGCTTAGAATGTTTCGCATTAAGTTAATATTAACCAAAAACCAAAATATGTAAGCAACGGCTGGTTATCCGACCAAATTTGAATGACTACTAAAAAACGACGGATTCATACATATCGATGACCTTCTTTACTTTACTCACTAACCGGATGTGCCTGAGTACACTGAAGTAGAAAAGTAATAAGTAATAAAATAAAGTTGTTATTGGATTATATTCTAGTAGCTGTTTCTATTATATTTATTGATAAGCCATAGGTTAGATAAATTAACAGTAAGTTTTTCATCAGTAAGGGGAATGCTCCAACCAGCCCGCGAAATTCAAAGTTTCTTGCGTTTTTTGTAATTTGCAGGCCAGTGCTAGGTTGTGTGTTGATTAAAATATTATTCGCAGCTGTAAGACGTATGTAGTTACAGAATTATAAGCATCAAAATCACCAATACAACCCTCCAAGTTCATAAAGGCGTAGGAACAAAAAAAAAAACAGAAAAAGTCATCCCTACAGCTTTATGAACTTAGAGCGTAGTATTGATGATTTTGATGATTATAATTAAGTGATTTTTTATGATGCCTTTACTAATTATATGTTAAACTTAGATGAAAAACTGATCTGTGTTTTAAATAATAACGACTACACAACGTGCAAATAATTTATAATATTTATAGGGAGGAAATTTAATCTGTGATTTGATGCAATACTTACTTTAAGAATTAAAATTAAGGGAATAAATATAGTAATTTCCACATCAACAAGCTGGTTCATTTAATATAGTCACAAGGTGCATTTAATATATATTTTTAATTAGCCCCCAAAACTTTTGAACGCGACTGTACGGACAACAGCTTAGGTATAATACGTCCAATAAAGAAGGTCATCGATATGTATGAATCAGTCGCTTTTTAGTAGTCATTGGAATTTGGTTGGATAACCAGCCGTTGTTTACATTTTTTGGTTTTTTGTTAATATTAACTTAATGCGAAACATTCCAAGCTGAATATTTTCACCATATATTTTTGACTAAAGGCACACAATTTTGGTTCACACCTACACATCTGGGATTGAGCCGGTTCCTTGTATTTTGCCGTCAAAGTTAAGACACCATCGTTTTGACTTTTAGCAAGATTACTCAAAAACGCATGCATGAACAGTTTTGAAACTTTGTATGGTTATTAATAGCGTCAAGAAGGACCGAATACAGTTTTCAGCGAACTTGTGCCTTGTCTCATTTAGGCGCTGCGATGTTTTTTCGGGTTTTCATAAAACCGCGATAACTTGAAAACTATAAATATTTTCTTAAATCTAATTAGGGCACTAAGGTGTGCCCCTTAAGAGCTACTCGTGTATGTTTATTCTACAGGGGCACATGCAATAGTTTTAGAGATATACGATTCATCAAAACGTTACTCCAGCAGGAAATGCAATATCTCGAAAACCTGAAGGGGCACAGATTTTATTTTTGGGGGCACATTTTGGCACACATATAAGCTCTCTGGCCATGCAAAATTTTTCTCTCTCCGATCATTCATTTAGAATTTTCCTGCTAGAAAAACGTTACCCCAGCAAGAATCGTTTTTTCCGTTTTTCTCCAAAACGACAAGGGGCACACATTTTTTATGTGGGGGCACATTTACAGCAGATAAGGCACACATTATACGTTCTACTCATATAACTCTAGGAGACACTTTCTTGCTAGGGTAACGTACACCACCGACGTAGGTACTAGAATGCCCTACATGACCGCAAAGGTCAATGTACGCAGATATTTAGAACACCTAGACTAGAACCTACATCGTGTAATAGGTACCTAGGTATTGTACCTATATTAAGAGGAAAACTACCTCGGATATCGACTTGTATTTGGTAACTCACGTTGCGCTAATGTTGGATCAAGGTTAATTTACTTAACAAATTACCTACCTAACCATTTCGAAGTTTTCAGTGACCTAATAGTCTCGTCACTCTAAAATACCAAATTAAGTCAGCGAAACTATTTACTATTTATTCCGTTTGGCCACCTTAGGGCGGATACTCGGAAACCGCGCGTGTTCATTTGTCTATCCCAGATAATCGGAATTTATATATTATTTTTCTACCGTTTTTCTCCCTCGGCTAGGTAGTCCTGAAACATGATAGAAACGCCCAAGATACCTATTTATAATGTAGGGGACTTCTATTGGTGTTTTTTTTATTTATTTGAACCTGCGTGAACTAATTGTACAGGCAGGTTGGCGAAGCTATGAAATCGCTTTCCTCTTGATATGTGGTACACCTATTTGAATAATCGTAATATTTTACAAAATTGTGAATTGCTTCATTGGTTTGCTATTTGTGCATTCTGGCCCACTCATCATTAGTCAATTTAAAACAAATAAGTAAGTAGGTCCTGGCAGATAGATAAGCAGATAATAGCAAGTTGTTATGAAACGGGTTAACAAAAAATACATTTAAGTTATATAAGTTAATTTATTATGAATAAACAATGCACAGAAATAAATGCAATCCCTAGTTTGCAACCTAAAACATAGCAATAAGTTTTATCATAATTGGAATGAACCATATTCAATTCTCTTGAAGACTGGGAAGGTATTACCTGGGAGGACATAGTTTTAAACTTAAAAAATATTGTTATACTTGTAATATTATTAAAGAATTAAGTTAGGAGAGTTGACCACAGTCGGAGATGATGATTTTCTTTGAGGGCTTGCCAGACTGGGAGCCAAAGGCTTCGACTTGCTTGACCACATCCATGCCTTCTACAACAGTGCCGAAGACAACGTGCCTGCCGTCCAACCAGGATGTCTTCACGGTGGTGACGAAGAACTGGGATCCATTGGTGTTGGGACCAGCGTTGGCCATCGACAGGACACCAGGGCCGGTGTGCTTCAGGACGAAGTTCTCATCACCGAACTTTTCACCATAGATGGACTTGCCACCAGTGCCATTGTGGTTTGTGAAGTCACCTCCTTGCAACATGAAGTTGGGGATCACGCGGTGGAAAGTGGAGCCCTTGTAACCGAAGCCCTTCTCGCCGGTGCACAGGGCGCGGAAGTTTTCACAAGTCTTAGGGGTAACATCTGTTCTTAGCTGTAACAAGAAAAAAAAAACTGTCAATAAGAATGCTGTCCTGCCGTCTAGATCATTCCGCGGCGCGATTATTCATGTAAAAAAAACTGCTTATTAAGGCCATTGAAGTTTGACTTTGACTTTTTATGGGTGTGTCAGTATCGTGATTCTGATTTGTTTATAGCGAATGAGTAATAGGTACAAATGTCCAATCAACGCAACCGTCGCCGGCGCATCGCCTACGTGTGAAAGTAACCACAACCACCAAGGAGGCTTACATCAAGATACAAAAACATAAACATCATGATAATGGCAAATTCCGCTCCGTTCATAATTATCTACAGCTTGACGATTTGACCTTCACTTAGTGTAGGTAATCTTACGCGAGAATTAATATGACTACATACATCTATCTATATATATATAGATATAGTATACCGATTCTCCACATGTAATAGTCGAAGTTATATTTTATTGATAAAACTATTAAAATCTCTTCATCAAATTAAAAATAAGTACTATGAAACTATATGGTTCACAATTGGACATAAAGCGTGGTTTCTGCAAAATCACGCCGGCCGGAGCACCGGTGTGACGAGATGAAACTGAAATTTATCAAGATGTTACATACCTCAACAACGATTCTTCCCAAGCCTGAACCATCGGCGCTAACGTCGAAATAAACTCGGGGTAAAGCCATTTTGCTTTAATAGTTAGAGTCTCAGACGAAATAGATTTATACACCACAATGACGATGCGTCTCCTGTCGATGCCGGGCGGAAACAGAATGCAGCATAGACAAATTTCTTACGTCATATCCTACGACGTTCAGAACATGTAAATAATTTATTATTGTAACTTAGTAAATTCATGTAACTAATGGGTGATTTTTTTTTTTTGGAAATTGTAAGTATTACCAATAAAATTAATGAGTTATAAAATCTAAGACAGAAGTTACTACTAAATAACATACAAGTATATATAAAACAACATTTAACAAGTCATTATAGCGCCAATACAAAAAGCAGATCCCAGAATGGGCGATGGCCTAACGATGGCCCATTCCATTTTATTATTTCTTTTAGAAAAAACTAAACACAAACCTTAGTATGTTGTACGCACACGGCTACACATCAAGCTATGCATTTCAAGTATAAGCTGATCTCGCATTGTATAGGCTTTCCGTACAGTGCGAGATCAGCGTAAACTGGAAAAGTATAGCTTGATGTGTAGCCGTGTGTACTACATGGCTTATTTTATTTTCGGTACCTGTATATTCTTTAGTACTACATAGCTGTTCAATGTGATGTCTATTCCTATAACACAGAACGATCCAAGTAAAAATGTGTACAGGCAGGTATACAGCCACGAGCCGGGTGGCATTGGCCCGGGCCCATTGGGCCACCGGCTTGGATTTTGATTATTGAAGATGCGAGGAACTAGACAACAAACTAGCGAACTACACCAATTTCAGGACGGGGGTGGCAATTCTTTTGACCAATCATACAGAAATAGGATATGCTTTGTCAACTCATGCAAAAAAGCAAGAATGCAATCGTTTGGAACTCACTCTTACATTCTGTAAGAGCGGGCTCCAAACTATTGCGCCCTGTCTCGGATACTTGGTTAGTCGAATGGTCTTTCAAACATAACAGAAATAGGAGTTACTTTGTCGGCCAAGTAATAAGAATGTTCAAAATCATTCATACAGGAATAGAAGCTACTTTGTCGAATTAGGCAGAAAATGTGATAGTATGAGAATGAGAGGGTCCTTCCCTACTATCTTCCCAACTGTTTATTTTATACTTGTCCTCCGAGACCACATCATGGCAGCGGGTTTTATCAATGTGTTCGTTTGAAATCGTTCGCATGCATGTGATGCATGGCCCAATTTGTACAATCACCATGACAATCACTGGCTTGTAAAGTGAACGTTCGTGTAATGTCAAAATTGTCAAACTGACATTTAAAATTTCAGTAATAATCAGATTCAGTAGTCAGTTTAGAATTCATGTAGATAAAAGCTGTACACGTAATTACCCTATGAATTGAAATAAAAGTATTATTCTGCGTGAATTTTCTTACCATTAAAACTATACCCAGCTGTAAAGGTATGTATACGCATCAAAAACTTAACATACGAATAAGTTGTTGTCAACGGCTGTTACATGTTTCCTTCTTTTGAAAAATTTCAGAACAAAATGAGTTTAGAATCCATAAAATATACCAGAGGGAGTTTAGAGATTCTAGACCAGTTACTCCTTCCGCTTCAGACAAGATACGTTAAAGTCCAGGGTGTTGAAGATGGCTGGAAAGTTATTAACAAAATGCAGGTACAGAAGTTTGTGGTTTAATTTTTACAGCATATGCTACTTTTATCTTTATCTCATACGAATGATTGGCATCTAAGCTACATAATACCAGTTGTAAATTATGGTCTTACATGTTATTAAAGACAATAACAGATAATATGAAATGTTTTAAATTTAATTCTACTAGATCTTGATAATGATGTGAATGTATTTAATATTAACTATCAACTCATCTGACCAATATGATTTGTAGAAACATTGCTTTAACTTTTGCATTCTGAACGAACTTAAGTGACCCTAGAAATAATATATCTATATGAGTAACAGTGTTCGATAACTTACTTTAAAAAGCTTTTTCATGAATGTTACACAACAGCGTAATAACTTAATCTGTGCACTGATTGCTGTGAGCCATTTACTATTTTATTCCATCGAAGTCTGGTTAATTGCTGTTATTTGTAAGGGAGAAGCAGAAGCCTATGTTTTTTTTTTATAATTTAACATGCCATTTTAGCATTCATTTAAAAAAATAAAACATTTAAGGAGAATGCTAAAATGACATGTTGCAAAATTTATTTATTATACTAAATTAATGTCATAGTAAAAATATTATGTTTTATCAAAATTCAATTTTTTTCCATTCCAGGTGCGAGGAGCCCCTGCCATAGCTATAGTTGGCTGTTTATCACTGGCAGTGGAACTAGAAAAAGACAGCAATTCTGACAAAAAAATCATGAGGCAAGAGGTCAGTTTATCGTAACCTCTTTGTTGATAAGTATACTATATTGTACACATAATTATCAATAGAGATACACACTATTGTAGCAAGTATTGCTCTAACCTGATAGTGATGTGAGCTAATATTAAAATAGATAAGCCCCTTATTGTTACAATACGTGAGATGAGTTATCAACAGTTCTTATCAACTCTTCTCTGTAATAGGAGTGGTAGGATGGAGAGTTGTTATGTAATTTTGAATACATAACAAAACCTGTATGGAGTCACATGTTCAATATATTTTGTGAATGTTGGATGTAATCCACTTGCATTACTTAATGCCTTGATACATTTAAACGCGTAAGAACTGTTGGTAAAGCATTCTACAGCAATTACCTACATTTTTGTATGTTAACGCAACTAAAGGTTGTGCAGTATATTATGTTGTTGTTGTTTTACCTGTAATTGATCTCGAAATAACTAAATACTAGTAATAAATAGTGTTTTGTGCAAAATGAGTATAAATCTGTGGAGTGTTTTTTAAGCTTTCTGCTTTTCATAGTCATTGAAATAAAACCATATTTTGTTGGATCAGCAATTCAGGGCCAACTTTTAATATGATAGTACTGCAGGACTGGAACTATTGAAATGGACAAATGCATAACTATCCATTGGATTTCTACATCAGACTGATGGCTTTCAAACTGGAGTAGTGGAGAAGCACTTATTAAGGGTCTTCTACATATTTATATACTCTGTACAGTAATTGGACGTAGTTATGCTACAACGTTCCAATCCACAAGGTGGTCAAAATTGAGTTTTTGAGCCCAAGCTAGGTATTTTGGATCGTCCTATCTAGTGCTGAAGACACTGACTCTCTTACGACAATAACTATTGAAATAATTAAGCGGTCTAAGTGATAAAACGAACCAAAAGATCTAATTATAATCTTATAAAGTGACATTACATTTGGATCGTACTGTTTTAATTCGTTTTGGACTGATTGACATAAAAATAAGGATCCAATCATCTTGAAACGTTTTAAAAATAACAAATTTTAAATCATAAAAAGTGACATTCCATTTGGATTGTACTATTTTAATTCGTTTTGGACTGAATAAAATAAAAATAATGATCCAATCAACTTGGAACGTTTTTGAAAATAACAATTTTAAATCTTAAAAAGTGACAATTCATTTGGATCGTACTGTTTTAATTCGTTTTGGACTGAATAACATAAAAATAATGATCCATTCATCTTGTTATTTTTTTTTACTATCTATTTCTTCAAAACATCCCATGGGTACTTTATAATGTGTACGATAATTTTATTCATAATGGTATAAGTAAACCTCAGTCTACCTGTGACCACGAACGCTGTAAAGTGTTCGAAACGTCAGGTTAAATAAATTTTTAATAAATCGCGAAATAATCCGTAAAAGTAGTTTCATTTAAATGTATCGTGTTCGCGTAAATAAAAGACAACAATAAAAGTAAACCATTTAAAACGTGTACACTGGTAGGAACATACAGTTATCAAATCATTAAACGATCCATCACTTTCGTATTTTTTATAATAAGGCCTTGTCTAAAATAATAATTATACAACTAGGTAGCGATATATTGTGGCAACTTGAAAAAAAAAAATGCGTCATGGAGTAGGAACCGAAACATAAAAATTGTTTTAATGTTGAATGGGTTATCTTAGACTCCCATTCTACATTAAAAACGATAACTTTTCGGTATCTTGAGTCAGGGCATAGTTTTTTACCTAACGATACCGATTTTTCAAAAATTGAAACTGCGCTTAAAAAGCAACAACGTGTTTATACAGCTGACGAATATATAGAAATTATGAAAAATGCTAGAAGAAAAAAACCAATTCAAGTATATAGAATGGACAAAAATGACTTTTTCAACACACTTGCTCATAAAATGGCTCTAATTTCACTGCAATTAGGCACATAATGACACCTATTATCAAACTGTGACTTTTTCATTACTATTATTCACTAGTGAGTTATAGAATTGGTTGAGTTGCTTTGTTCTTAGTGAGTTATAGGTTGTTTTTTAATTGGTTGAGTTGCTTTGTTCTTAAAAACAACGATAACGATGATGATGATGATGATGATGATGATGATGATGATGATGATGATGATGATGATGACGACGATGACGTTGACGATGACGATGACGATGACGAAGACATGACGATGACGATGACGATGATGATGACGATGACATGACGATGACGATGACGACGATGATGATGACGTTGACGATGGCGATGACGATGACGACGATGACGATTTCGATGACGATGACGATGATGATGATGATGATGATTTTGTAGTATTATTTTCTTCGCAAGTGTGTTGAAAAACGTCGTATGATACACGTGTGTATTGATGATTATCGTCTAATCACCAACGTTACACACTTGTACCATAATGTACTATTATAGCACTGAAGATATTGAGAAAAACATAGTAAATCGTAAGAAATACACAGATAAAAGTAAACTAAACTGGTTGCTGGCAAAGGAGATAAAGATTGAAAAAACTAGATTATATTCTATTTTTATGAAAACGTCCCTTGATGAGGATTATAACGAACTTAACATTAAAAAACGACAAAAGGAGAGATTTCGACTATACATAGATCTGATCTGAAACAGTTATGGCCTAATGGGAAACCCATTGCTCCAGCTAAATTGGCTGATTTACGATCTGTTTACAAGTTTATTCCAGCAGATTGCCTTAGTTTTTATAAAACATTGAAAGCGTCTAATGACGCCATTGACGATGTCGATGGATTTGGTAAGGAGCTGGATTTCGATCTGGATGATGAAAAAATTGTGATGATTTTCCATGCTTTGATACAACTCTTTCTTAATAAATATTTTTTTAATAATGTTGTTTCATTGTTATACCTTATGTTTTAGAAAATATATATATTAACTACCAAAATATACCAATTTTCAGATATTGGATCGTTTTTGCAAATTAAGTTAAAAGCTACTTCCATACAAAAAGCCTTTTTTCAAAAACGTTCCAAGTGCATTTTTTTCAAAATTTGTATGAGAGATATTAATAAATTTTAATAACAAGTATATAATAAAATAATGTTTATTTATTTAGTTGAAGTGATACATACTACTTAGTTGTACTCGCTACCAAAAAAAAGCGGACCACAAAATTACAAAAACGCAATTTACTCAGTTCGACCTGCGTGTGGATTGGAACGTTGTAGCATAACTACGTCCAATTATTTGTATTACAGTATATAAATAGTAACCTAAATATTTTAATGAGAACAAGTATTTGTAATTGGCAACATTTCCTATGGTTACAGATTGAAGGTAAACTTAATTACCTAGTGTCGGCGAGGCCAACAGCTGTAAACATAAAACTGGCAGCTGATGAACTTATAAATTTAGCAAATTCCCTGAGTGCCAATGAGAGTATTACGCCTGAGGAGTTTAAAGAAAGGTGGGTGTTATTGGAATACGTTTATATTGTATGTGTGAAGAACAGTGATCGCCCAGTGGTATGTGCTCGACTTAGGATTTGTAGGTCGTGAGTTCGAAACCCAGACAGGTGTGAGGAAACTGAAATGTCCTAGATCCCAAAATTCGAAGAGGTGCGAAATCCACCACCCCGTACTAGGGCTGCGTGGTGGATTAAGGCCCACTCCCCTCTTACAGAGAGGTGGCCTGTGTCCCAGCAGTGTGATGGTTATAGGCTGATTATCTACATAATTATGTTATGTAAGTTTGTGTACTCGGTACCATCTTTGTTTGTTTCCACATTGCAGATGTGTACACATCATATACGGGTGGGAAATGGACCAATAAATATATATTTTTGCTTGTTATAAACAGTAACAGAATGTTAATACTGCACATTTGAGAGGGTATTTTTTTTTTAACACTCATTCAACTTCTATTATTTGCAGGTTCATAAGTAGGATAGAAGGAATGCTAAGCAAAGACATAGAGGACAACAAAGCTATAGGAAGGTATGGATGCGAGGCGATACTGAAGACCTTAGAGGGTGATGGACCAGTCAGAATCCTGACGCACTGCAACACTGGCTCACTAGCCACTGCTGGTTACGGCACTGCTTTAGGAGTTATTAGGTCTTTACGACAAACTAAGAGGCTAGGTGAGGAAAAAATATTACATAGATGAAGTATTTTCTGTCCGAAAAGTATTTGATGAAAGTGTATAATCTGATTTTCAATCAGGTGGAGCAAAATGACAGCATGACTGAATGAATGCTTATCTAATGCAGCATGAATTATAGCAAAACTGTCATTTTGACAGGAAACGGTAGACCGCAGCTGTCATTTTATCCCAGCTACTTCAAAATCAGTAAACAAACCCTATTCATGTTAGTTGTTACGCAATCACCCAATGAAATTAGTAACACATTCATTTGTATTTAGAATGTAGTTTCAAGATTATATCTCATCTTTATTTCCAACAATGATTGTTTGAATAACATTATTACCTCTCTCTCTCCGTGAGATTGGCAGTAACACCAAGGCATTGCTGGCCTTCCTTGAGAGGCAAAATATGCATATTGACGTGGATTTGTAGACACCAGTCCTTGTTACCTATTAGGTACCCAAATAACATTATTGATTTGGAATTGAAAAATCATCAACAAGAATTGGGATTGTAAAATATTTGCATACATTTTGGTCAGATACTTTTAGAACAGGCTCTAAATAAAAATGAAAAATATTTCTTAATAACCAACTTAACAGTTTGCACCACACAGAAGTTATTAAAGTAACAAGATGAAATTGGGATATAGAATTATTAATAACAAGATAAGATCGGGATACAAAACTATTCAGTAATAACAAGATTTTAAAAAAACTTCATTGATTTACTCCATAGAGTTCCAATAAAAAAAGAATTATCAAAATCGGACTATTCTGGAAAAAGTTATGCATGGTCATACATAAAAAAAAAAATATGCGTCGACTTGAGAACCTCCTCCGTTTTTTCGTCGGTAAAAAATTGGAACTTATTTTATGACTTTCATTTATCATTCTCTTGTACATTTTTCAGATCATGTATACTGCACGGAGACAAGGCCTTACAACCAGGGAGCGAGACTTACAGCTTACGAGTTGGTTCATGAGAAGATTCCATCCACATTGATAGTAGACAGTGTGGTATCAGCTCTTATGAACTCGAGGAGGATAAGTGCAGTTGTTGTAGGTGCCGATAGAGTGAGTATCTTCATAGGTACCTATTATATCTCTATCCTACCATTCTGATAAATATGATCACATAATATTATGCTTTCTGCAAAACCTTTAAATTCCTAACGTGGCGATATTTTTGTGGACGTCCTTATCCATAAAATATAATTATGTTAAAATTATAAAAGCGCCCATTTTCTGTTAAAAGGAACAAACGTATTTTTTTTAAATGGTTGGTTAAATAAAATTCGAATTTAGTAAAAATAAAAGCATAAATAATCATAATAGTTAAACCCCTATCACCCGAAAAACATAAATGGAAATAATTTTATTCAACTTGCATAACTTATTAAAGTCATCCAACTTATGTTATCATTGTCTTGATCATAAAATCCAAAATGACTTTTAAATAACAGTTATGGAAAATGCAAATGTCTTATTTGACCATTTCAGGTTGCTGCGAACGGTGATACAGCGAATAAAATAGGAACTTATCAAATAGCGATCGCCGCGAAACACCACGGAGTGCCTTTTTACATAGCTGCCCCCCTCACCTCCATAGATATGGCCCTAACCTCGGGCGATAGAATTAAAATAGAGGAGAGGCCAGAGAGAGAAATGACTCATGTCGGAGAGCATAGGATTGCAGCCCCTGGTATGTTTAAACTTCCATCATCGAAGATACATCATGGACATATTAATATCGACGCCTCTCGCCGTTCTAATTTAGGTGCAACTTTCAAAAAATGTTATTGATGTTGTATTTGTTGTGTTTTTATTTAAGGGGTATGCGCTAAGGTAGCCCGTCAAATTCAGAGGTATTCCATTGATTTCAACTCCACTTGGCCGAATATCACCTAAGCGGTTCCACTCAATCAACTCAGCCTAACATAGTCCACTACTGGACATAGGCCCCACCCAGGCTGTCCCAGCCACGTTTTTAGGGTCGTTGGACCATTTATCTGGGGGGCGTCCCACACTACGCAGGCGCTGGCGTTCCACTAACCGCACTGAACCAAAATTTTGATAAGTTCAGTCAGTGGAGTGGGTTCAGTTTAGGTGCCGTTCGGTCAAGAGCCGTTGAAATCAGTGCTCTGAGTCTAATACCTCGAAATTCAATATGCACGCTTTCGCCTTCATTTATTAGTTTTCTTTTAAATATTGCCATATTTTTTTCCTTTTTGTAGTGTAAAATTGATTAAATTTTACAAATATGTAAGTACTTAGGTATTTATAATAAAGAAACACATTTTTTTTCAGGCATTAGCTGTTGGAATCCTTCGTTTGATGTCACGCCTGCTGCTCTAATAACTGGAATTATCACAGAAAAAGGAGTATTTGCGCCAGACAAATTGAGTGAAATCGATTCCAAATAACGAAGTCGTAAATGTATTTATTTTTGCTAAACTTAATGCATCCATTAATTTAAAAATTATTCGAAATACTATAAGTATCTCATAAACAATATATACCTATGTTTTTATAAGATTGTTATACTGTTTACTGTTATAATCGCATGTAAGAATAAAATTATTGTAAAAAAAAACATATTGCTATAAACAGATTTTCATTTATTTTGCGTCAATACAAATTTAAAAAAAAAGCAAGTAAACATTATAGAAAAGAATATTTGAAAGATTAAAACGAGAGTTATTTTTTTGTAAGTCAACACTTAGCATGGCTGTTTTACCCCAGTAGCTATTGTTATCGAAGGGGTGCATATTGTTTGTATCACTGAAATACATAATATAATACGGCTCCGACGCAGAATGTCCACTTCTCAAAATGTCCACTGGTCGCAAAATGTCCTTTTCTCAGAATGTCTCTTTCGCAGAATGTCATACATAATAAATATTTTCGTAAAAAACTAGGATTATATAGATGGGTTTGCAGCTGCTTGCTGTAGTGTCTTCAGTTGTTTCGCAGCCTGGTTAAAGGCTGTTTTGTCTGTAGGATTCTGAGTTTCATGCCTGCAGCAGGCTTTTTGGCCTTTGGCGTTTTGTCGACGGAAGAGTGGGCAAAAATGACGTTTCCGTGTAGACAATTGACAGTTTTGTACCGAAAAACGTAGACAAGCGATTTCTACACCACGGTAGAGTAGAAATAGAAAGCATCATGCTAAGGCTGCAGGTTTAGCACGAAAACCGTAGAGAAGCGTTTTGTCGACGGACGAGTAGACAAAAAAGACGTTTCCGTGTAGACAATTGACATTTTTGTACCGAGAAATGTAGACAAGCTATTTCTATTCTACGGTAGAATAGAAATAGAAAGCGTCAGGATAAGCCTGCAGATTCTTCGTAGTCGCCGTTTTTCGTCGCGTCTACGTCGACATCGCATCGATAAACAGTGTGAGTTTGACCAGAATCTTGTTTGTGAGGGACTCGCAAGCATTGTCGATATCTTCTAGAGTCTTCATGGGAATGTTTAACAGAATTTTTACATCTACGAACTCCTACCAGTCAGTTTTTAGGGTTCCGTACCTCTAAAGGAAAAAACGGAACCCTTATAAGATCACTTTGTTGTCCGTCCGTCCGTCCGTCCGTCTGTCAAGACCGTTTTTCTCAGGAACGCGTGGAGGTATCAAACTGAAATATAATCATATATACTATATGATACTTAGTTCTACTGTCCCTGGAAGCTGTAGAAAAATCAACCTTCTAAGTCAACGCAATCAAAAGATACAGCCATTTAGGCCGCAAAATTCCGCAAATTTTCGAAACTCGCACGGGAATCAAAACCTACAGGGTACTTCCCGTGAACTTAGAATCTTGAAATTTTGTACGAAGTCACGTCTTATAGTACAGATATAGGAAAAATTACGAAAACCGTAAATTTTTAGTTTCGTCATATAAAAAAAAATATTTTTGACAATTTTGAACTTTTACTTATATACCCACAGGTTTGTACGGAACCCTCGGTGCGCGAGTCCAACTCGCACTTGACCGGTTTTTTTGATTAGATAAGGAGTGCGATGGCTCAGCATAATTATATGACTGAAGTGCTCAAGGTAAGGATTACCGACATGGACAAATTACCGACTTATGATCAGATGATCCATCAAGGCTCGATTCTACAGAGGAGTAAAGATGACTGATCCTTGATCCCTTTGGTTACAAAGTCCAGCAAGATGTTCTACGTTGCAATTCGTAAGGGTAACTACTATGAATGTAATTTAGAGGCAACCACAGAAGATTTAAATTTTAAATAGTTTGGAATCCCATCGATTCTGTAAGTTTTCAGAGATTTATCTAAAGCATTCGATTGCGTGCTTCATGAAACTTTAATCAGGAAACTCCGCCACTACGGGATCCGGAACACCGCTCTGGATCTTCTTATTTCATACTTGTGTAATAGGATTCAGTGTGTTGATGTAAACGGAAAAAGATCTCCCGGATCCGTAGTATCAATGGGAGTCCCACAGGGCTCGATTCTTGGTCCTTTCTTGTTTCTTATTTATATTAATGACTTGCCTTACCTCATAAAGGATAATCATGATATAGTGTTGTGTGCGGATGACACTTCACTTTTGTTTAAACTTGAACGTCAGCAACTTGTTAATGACGATGTAAATAGCGCAATCTCAAAAGTAGTTCACTGGTTCAATGTTAATAATTTACTTCTTAATGAAAAAAAGACCAAATGCATTAAGTTTACGCTACCTCACGTTAAGCAGGTGAAAACTAATGTGTTGATAAAGGGCGAAGAATTGAATCCTGAAAATAGCACTGTATTCTTGGGCTTAACTTTGGATGCCAAGCTTCAGTGGGGCCCACATATAGCCAAATTATCGAAAAAGCTAAGCTCTGCAGCATACGCTGTTAGAAAAATTCGTAATTTAACTGATATAGAGACAGCCCGCTTAGTGTACTTTAGCTATTTTCATAGTGTAATGTCGTATGGTATTCTATTGTGGGGAAATGCCGCCGACATTCAGACTATTTTTGTCTTGCAGAAAAGAGCTGTTCGATCAATTTATAAATTAAGTCCGAGACACTCTCTCAGAGATAAATTTAAGGAGATTAATGTAATGACTGTGCCTTCACAGTATATTTATGAAAATCTTTTATATGCCCATAAAAATATTAAATTGTTTAAAAAATACAGTGATATCCATAGTATAAATACTAGGAACAAACACAAATTTGTTGTACCATCAACAAGGCTCAAGAAAATAGGTGAGTCATTCAGATGTCAATGTATACGCTTCTATAATAAACTTCCAAGCCATGTTCAAGATCTAAGTCTCAATAAATTTAAATCATTCATTAAACGTAAGTTGTGCCTGAAAGCCTTTTATACCGTTAAAGATTATATTGAGGACAAAAAAGCTTGGGATTGACCTGCTCCAATTTTGTATAGTGTTTTTTTTTTTTTTTTTATTTTGCTCTTTGACATTCGATTATTGTTATATACACTTTGACATTTGATTATTATTAGATACACTTTGACATGAATATTTACTTTGAGAAGTATAATATTATTTTGCTTTAATTATTGTGAATGTGAGGACTAACTATGTGGTATTTTTGTTTTTCATTTCTTTCTCAGTTCATTTTTAAAGTTAATCTGGCAGTTTGAGTACTTTATGTGGCCTACCCTAATGTCCTTTCTTTGGTATTGTTCGTCAAATCGTTGAGCTCCTCAAGTTCTGAGTTGAGCCGTATGATTACTGATACATGCGTGCACTGATTGGACAGGTCCACTCAATCTGTGTGGTTTCTTTCCTCAAAAGACCATTTCAGACACCAATCCACATAGTCTTCACATGATCTGACCAAGATTATGTCTGGACTTTAAAAGAGACTGTGACCTCTGAGTTTGTTTCGGCCTTTCTTCTCAGAGTAGTCAGTTAGGAAACGTGATTGACGTGTAAAAGTGTTTGTACAAACCTACTTACAGAAATAAAATCATTTATCATTTATGTACAGAGGCCAGCACATCAAGCTACCCCAATCTGTCAAATTTCTTTGATAGTTTTTCAACTTTATCACAAATGATTAAGGTTCATGTTCAATTGGGAAAATTTGACAGTTTAGGCTAGCTTGACCTGCTGGCTCCTGTACTTTGACTTCTTCTATTCCATAGAGAACAATAGGAGGAGGTTTATTCGTGTTCAGAATCCGGACGTCCTTATTGTCCTGATGATGGTAAGCGGTAGGGATGTAAATCTGTTTGATGCCACGAGAGCGCTGTTTGGTGGAGAATCGGTTTTTTTCTCGCTTGTTACTACTAACTTACCAGGCACCCGCAGCCAGGTTGGTGGTGCTTGCTGGTTGGACGACTTGTCGGTGAGATTCACCATGTCTCCATAAGGCTCTTAATTTTAATAATTCTGGTTGGTTGACTTCAGGCTTATATATCGCTTATAGAAGCCGAGCGTGGTTTATTAAATAGTTTAGCCGGGGTAAAGGTGTAAGAGAAACGCAGGTGTTTAGGAGTTACACTATAATCACACAAATCTGATAGAACCTTTTAGAGCGCGCGCACATTTGCTCGCTGGTTGTAGGGCCATTCAAGTATTACATAAGCACTAAAGGGGTGGGGAGTCTTCGCTTTGCTTATTTTTGATAAGATGGGGTATGGGGGTCTGGATGGTGATTACATCAGCAGTATTTTTTTCTATTTGGATTTTAAACAAAAATTAGTCGATTTTGGTTTGAACACTGGCAACCCCACTTATCTATGAATAACTCAATGAAAAAAAGAAAACGGCATAGCGTTGTCGGTATAGCGTTGGCCGCTATCCCTATCCCCTGCGGCCGAAAAGTGGTAGCCGGTGGGGCCACTGTGCTGACCCGTCGCAGGGTGACCAAGGGGTCCGCAAGGGTCGATGCCTGCCAAAGGAGCGGGTTGTCCGAAAGAGATACTGTCACCTCTGGCACACGGGCAACTGAGGGATCACGGGTGGGTTTTAGTCAGTAAAAGTCTGACACGCCCTCCTGCTCCACTCACATAATATACCACACCTATATTCCCCGAGGGTTAAGGCAGAGGTGCACCCAGTTCACCCACATTTCGCTTATTAGTTATGTTTGCGTCCTTTATAAAAGTTGGTTTGGCTATGTTTCTCTTATTTTGATTAAACTTACTTTGTAAACACTGCATAAAGGTAGTCCTCCAAGCCTCTAACTAAACGCTATTCAAAAATCGGAAAATTGTGACACATAGCTATTTGCTGTCAAGTACCTACATTTTCAAAATTTCAGGTGCCGATCAGTTATGCAGTACTTACCGTTCGATACGGTTTCGGATTTGATTGATAGGATGGGCGCTCACGGGGAACTTAGTTGCCTAGCAACTTTTTTTGTCTCTGTTGCTGTCGCCGCGATAATATCTGAGTACCTATTAATTTAAGTTTTTATTGTACAGAGGCCAGCACATCAAGCTACCCCAATCTGTCAAATTTCTTTGATAGTTTTCAACTTTATTTCAAAAGCAATAAGGTTTATGTTCAATTGGGAAAATTTGACAGTTTGGGATAGCTTGACCTGCTGGCGACTGTACAACAACAGTCTTCCTCCCACTTCTTGCAACAGTCTATTATTATCTATATCTTTTTCCGAAATCGACATTCTTTCTCTATTTTGTGTAGAGTAGTGTAAACGATTAAATACGTTCGGAGAAGAGACGCGCTCTGCCAACGGGGGCGGTTGAGCGGCAACATGTGGCGGCAACTGACAGGCTGGCAACTTTTTTGTCGCCGTGCGCGTACTTTGTTAGTATATAGTTATCTGTGACTTTGTTTGCAACCAATAGGCCGGGCGACAGGCTGTCTCCAAACCCGTAGATAAAAAAGTCTCCCTAATGTCGATTCGCTACATGCGCGCACTTTCATACCAACCCGTAGACTTGATGTGAAAGACAAATTAGTTACGGCGACAACAAAAGATTTTTTTTAGTAGTAAATAAATGATTATAATTACATATTTCGGAGTATTTATCATACTTACAACTGTAAAAGTACTGATGGTTTTCTTTTTAATTATTCAATCAATGTATGTCAATTAATAGTAGCACCTAAGTTATGTTACCAAATACCTACTTTAAGTTTATCAATTATTTAGAATCATTATACATATTTTTTTTTGTAAAAGTTACCATTTTGTAGCTTTTCCAAACCTAATGGGGAAGCGTCAAGGTATCCCGCGAAATACATTTGTTTTTACGCTATTTGAAATTTGCAGGTCAAGACTGTGACTATATCGTGAACAAGTCAAGGTCCAGTTGCCCGCAAAATTGTAAATTTCATTCGCGACCGTAATACGTGTTTTTGCAGAATAATAATCATAAAAACTGCGGGCTACCTTTAATAGAATTAAAAATCTAATCGAACGGTTGTGAATTGTTGTGCTGGATTTTCCTCATAAATCAGTCTGCAAAATCTGGCCTCCATTAAAAGTATTGTTTTCCTTGTTTGGCCCCATTAGTTCTTTGTTTTCTGAACGTTGCCGTTCCCTGCAGCATATTTTTTTTTTCGAAAATTGTTTCGTTAATAAAATACCTTTTCAAAACCGGTACTTTACGGGTTAAAAAGATTTTGGTAGAATTTAGTAGGTTTGTACCTATTCAATTCTACCAAAATCTCTTTCAGAAACTCAAATACTGAGATTCCAAACACAGTAAATTTCAAAAAGCTCTTTAAAAAAATCCAATTCCAATATGTCAGGTTGTAGTTGGGCAAGTCGACAATTTAGTTTAGTTTTATTTTAGGATAAGAGTAGGACGTTGTGATTAATAAAGTAAAAATGATACAACTCAAGTCGGTGCATTGTTGATCATTCATTTCTGTTGCAATAACGTGGTTCATGTTTTCGTTTTTCTTTATAATATACACGGAAATGTTTCATGTTGTTATTTATTGTTTCGATTCAACATAAGTTCCGTGGTCTTAGTAAATCGTCGTGGTGACTAAAGTGTGGATTGGTTTTAAGTGCAAGATTAATTTGTTGTAATGTAAATAAAAAAATATTGTTTTCTCGCGCATGCGTTTGTGTCAAAAACAGACAAAGGTTTTGTATGGTTTGGAAATCAGCTGTATTTTATGTGCGATGACTTAGTGATTTAAAAAGTGTGTGTTTGCAAGCGACAATGTTCAGTGAAATCGGATACATAGTTTTTCTACTTCTTGCTCTACCGTACATCGAAAGTGGTAAGTCCGAAACAAGTTATTTTTCTGCAACCCACTTACAATAATAGAGCAATTATTCTGCCTACCGAAATGTGTCGTAAATGGTTTGAATGAATAGAATAGACCTATGCTTACAGCTTTATCTAAATAATTGTATTTATGATGCCCTTCACCTATATTTTTAAAGATTGTCTTGAAATACTAAAAACTGCAATGATTTTCGATAATTTACATTGAATATTATGTAAAATAGCTCATCAGCATTCCCACATTTGAATAACTTCATAATTTGTCTAGAATTTGTAAATAATTTATGAGTACATTGACTAAACATTCAGTCTTAGCATAAAACACAACAAAGAAGAATAGTCTAAAAAATATTTAGCAGGTGTCAATGACCAGCCAGCCAACTGTACTGCTGTGAACCAGATACATTTACAATAGAAAAATATTATAAATATAATTGTACATCTGTATAGTACACAACACATAATTATTGTTTATTATTTACATGTCTATTCATGGGTAACAAACTAGGTATGTTTTGTCTTGTGGTTATAAAGGTCTGTCAGAGTAAAGCATTGTGTTTATCATAGACAAAATAGTGAAACTTTTCAGTCTTATTGCTGAACTCTGCAGGGCAAAGGATTTTCTCTCCCTGGTCACAAACATTGTTGAATTCAGAAATTATTATAATAGCTTGTCTATTGCTATGTTATCATCAAACTGGTGCTAAAATCTTCTGAATGCAGGACACAAAGTTACACTAAAAGTGATGAAACTTAAACAACAAAAATTTTTATGACACCATTATATTTTTAATGTTTTCTTTGACATAGTTTCTCACAAACCTCTACCATTAGAGGCTCCATTATAAATAAAGAAACTAATGTTCACCATGGCCACTTAATGGTAATAGTCTTAGAAAGTTTTTATTATAACATTTTTGTTAAGTATCTAGATTATTTATTTATTTGGCATCATAGTTTCATGATAAAGTTACTGTTTGTCAATAAAAAAACAAATTTGTCTCTTTCCACTACTTGTAATTCCTTAAAACTATTTCGGTTACATCCGGTTAGACTAAAAGGCTAGACAGATGATTATGATGATCTGTGTATCAGCCTGAAACCCTAATAAAGATCAAATTTGCAAAGCACATATTAATTTGCTTAAACTGACGGGTTACGAAAATACCTTCTCTCGACAGCTGGACTGTAGTTAGTCATGTTTCATGGACAATCAAAATCATTATTTGCATTTGCTTTGAATGACCTTATCCATGAATGTAATTATTATGAATTTGTAATTTATATTAATAGTGTCAGAATGAATACATTAATTATAATTAAATTAATGTCAGCTCATTGTGTCTTAATTAATGAATTTATTACATTTTCTTCATTCATTGCTGTAAAGCAAACTATTGGTAGTAATTTAATATTAAAGTTTCACACTTTTCAATCAATACTTGCAAGTACATTAGCAACCTAATTGAGGTACTTAATGACAACACAATAGGAAATAACAAAAAAGAAATTGACAGCAGCACTTTCACGAGCCAGTCAAGCATATAAAATGTATTTAGGAACAGGTTTCATACTTGAGTCATCCGGCAGCATATTTCATGCAAGAACAAAAACTTGTTACCTGGTTCTTATGGTCTCCTAGTTGCTAGTGCCGACTGATTACTGAATTATTAAAAGGTAAACTTGTATAAGTAGGTAAATATTCTTTTATCAACTTCATGAATAGGAGGAGGTGATGCATTCGGCAACTTTTGTGGTCTCGACTTGGCAACAGCCTTCTGTAACTGTAACCGCGAAGTGTTATGAACTTCTGGGCCGATCAATAACTGTTTTTGGTTCTCTGTGAGAAGCAGCTCCAGGTTTCATTGTTACTACAGCCATTAGGAGAACATTGTCGTAGACTTGTTGTTCATTTGTATGCCATTGCAGACATTGTTTTATACAATATCCTGGTTTAAAAAAATGCATTTTCTAGCACAGTTTAAAATTCAACACTAAGCCAATATTATTCTTAGCCGATTTTGTTCTTAATCATCACAAATTAGTAGTTCTGTTAATTTGTGATGACTAAGAACAAAATTGGGTAAGGTAGCTTGAGAAATTTAATGTTTCTTGCAATTTGCAGCTCAGTGTAAGGTTGTAAGTTGAACAAAATATAATTCAATATAAGTAACCTATGGGAAAAAACCTTTTATAATTATTTAGCCTTTATTGATCCAGGAGAAGAGACAGAAAGGAAAACAAAAAAAAAAGAAATTAACATTGCACAATTTATTATTACCTTAATAGTCTAACATCACTGCACTCACTCACTGTCATGGCAGTGGGATCCTTGTAGCAAATATCAAAAGAAAAAACTGCAAACATTTTTCTACATTACCTATGTTGAGTGACCTTACATCTGCATCACCTATTGTACTGGTACACACAGACAATAAAAGAAAAATAATATTACATACAACAGTGTTAACAACAGCAACAGCGATATGCTTATGGAGACTATACAACATCTTTAAGTAAAGATATTGTCTGCAGTTAGCATAATAATTGTATTGAGCTTAAATTAGGAAGTCACATAATGCTCCAATGGAAAGCATAAAATGTATTACTTAGTGCTTTCTAATAATTTGTTTTTATGTCTGAAGTCTAATAATGAAATGATATAATTTGTTGTAGAATGCAGTGTAAAATTGTTATAAAGTTATTAATAGTAGAATTTTTTTTAAAGCCTGTACAAAAGATATTTTCTTAAACTATAAGGATGCTTTATAGTTAATCAAATGTGATAGTGGTTTATGAAGGATTCTGTTACAAAGCTAAGTTAACAGTGATCGCCGAAATATAATATCCTCACTGTTATCATGTAATAAAACAATGATGACTATGATAATAATGCTGCCAGTAAATGTTGCTGACATTCATTTTGCTATATGCAGTGGTCCTCAAAATTAACTGGTGCCTGTATTGTGGGGACCTACAAGAAACCCTTAAAAATATGGCAGTGAGGATGGCTGGAAAGACGGACTAGACAAGAAAGGAACAGGGTGAATTGGCAGGGGTTGGAGGAGGCCTTTGCCAAAGGGAAACTACAACCTTCACTCTGAAATAATTCAAGAAAACATATTAATACATTTAGGGACCCACAGCAAGACAAAGTACTCCATTCTCCTTTTTGTTAATTTTTGTCTGACTGAGTCCAGTCCTTTAGATATGACTCCAGTTCATCCTGCTGGTTTTATTTTATTAAAAAAATGGATTTTAATATCAATATGTATCTTGCACTCTTTCTAAAACACTTTCATCAATGATTACAGTTAACTGGCTACAAAATACTAGTTAAGCTACACATACAATAGATACTTTTTGTTCCACATTTGGTGTTCGCCTGTGCTGTCAATGTTCGATACTGCCTCGCGAAAAACCAGTTCTTAAATTCTGACTCATCATAAATCAGGCGCGTCATTCATCTAACAGCTAACTCTACCTACTTTGTGAGTTGAGTTCCATTTTCGAAAGTTAACACTAGTTCATTCATTATGTTTTTAATGATTATTCGTTAAAAAAAGAAACAGTACTTATCTACTAATAAAATTGTTTTTTTTTTAATTGAGCTGTTTATAGTCTAAATTAATTTACTTGCAAAAATACAAAGACTTGCCAAGAATCTCAGCTGACTGTGGCATAAAAGTAGCGTGTTAATGCTTTTCTTTTTTACGTATTTTTCGGAATGATTGTAGCCTGAAAATAGAATTGCATCACCAAAACATTGACTCACAAAAAAGTTACTACTGAGTCTGACGTACCTAATATAGTGTTGCCAACTATAGCTGCTAACAAAGCCTGTTTAAAAATTTCCTCAAACAGACAGACAGAAAAACCCAGAAGCTGTATGATTGATTATCCTGTCCTATCCAGTTAATTCAAATCAAGTTAGGGAAACAGGATATCATTACCAGCATTATTTGACAGGCTGCTATTTTCCGCAACTAGTGTTTAATAAGTCATCGGTACATTAGACCGCAACCGCACGTCGATGGTACTGGTAGTACTAATAACATAAGACCCCGCTTGTACTGGTTTTGTTAATACATAGTTACCTACGTGCGGTTAACTGTGGCAACCAGTAAAGTAGGCTCCCCATACTGAACATTTGCAGCAGTCGATGGTTATAAGCCAGGTAAATGAATACTGGAAACAAATACACATCACTTTTCCTTATGCAAATTTTAATTAGTCGCGATTTATGCACCTACATCCTACATGCCCAAGAGAAGATGGCGGGACGAGCTTGACGCCTACAGGCCGTACTGCTCCATATACCCTAGCTCAAGACATACCTAGTAGTGGAAAGGAGAAAGGGTGGCCTTTCCTCGGCAGGGGCAACATAGGCTAAAAATAAATACCTTCCATGGTTGTAACAGCCACAGATATCATTATCGCGCTTTCGGATTTCTGAAGACAGACGATGATATCCGAAGCACATACTTTTCTTGGGATAACTACCTGTTAGGATTTACACCAACATTATTAGACCTATCAAATTTAGCGCATTATAAACAGAGGAAATATCCACTTTGGAATTCTGCTTGCATCCTTTCCATTCGATCCATCAGAATCAGGGCATGCGCAGGCAGTTCGGTCGCTTAATACACAGCTGCATTGACCCGCCAGTGACTACCTACCTACTTACAGGAAATTGATTATCGAACATTTTAATGCTTGCCAATAATATACTAGTCTTTAATTACGTACTCACTAACGGTACTGGTTAACGGTTACTAGGTCGTAATAGGCAACTTATTTTAATAGACGTGATTTTTAGTACCTTAACAATAATCATTAATCAATAAGATACCTAGTGGATTTTATAGTAAACGGTTCCTGTAGATTCTGCCTACCTCCGTGGAAAAAAGGTGTTAGTTTATGTATAGATAAGTTACAGTATAGTCCTGTTAATAAAGGAGTTGTAGAGTGTGTGAGCAGTTTTGAAATATAAGCAAAAACCCCAAAAGTTAACTTTATACCCACTCCAGGAGCCTGCTCTCCTCCTAGACTTCAGCACTTTTAGTATGTTCACTTCCTAGGCACGCCGATTTTTTTTTTCTGAAGGTATCGCTTGGGTGCTTACGCACTCTACGGGTCCCTTTTGCGCTATTCGTTGACTGAACTAGTATTCGTAAATCGTTTTTGCTGACGGCATGTGACAATCGTACAATTTTAGTAGAAAAACACGTTACCTAACGCCGAAATGTCCTATTTTTTCCGTGTCTGCACGACTAGGCTTTAGAGTCAGGTGAAGTTGATTTATTCCTGTCCCAGTTGCCTAGAGGTGAGGGTGCTCTGATTGTGTGAAAAAGCAAATGGCCCCGTTACGACGATAGGAAATAACATCCATTCATGCGTTATCTATCCGTTCCTCGAAGAACAATGATCGCTGTCCTAAGATAGGACGGTGGCTATTTTACAACAAAGATGGCCTTTCCGGTCCTTCAGCTAAAATATTATGTAACTAACTAGCTTTTTCCAGCCGCTTCGTCTGTGTTAACTAATTTAAACAAAATCCTAGCAAATTAAACACCTAAACTTTCATCATGAATCACTGTATTGGTGAAAACCTCATGAAAGTTCAGTAGTTATTGAGTTTATCGCAAACGGACAGACTGACAGACATACGACAAATTAAACACCTAAACTTTCATCATGAATCACTGTGTTGGTGAAAACCTCATGAAAGTTCAGTAGTTATTGAGTTTATCGCGAACAGACAGACTGACAGACATACGGTAAGGTAAGGACGGCAAGGTTATGTATAAAGTGGTTAACAAGGGCGCAGCCGCTTGCAAAAACTAGTTTTTTTATAATATGTAGTGATGATTGACCATACTCTTTCATTCGTGGATCTTTGACAGTCGATACGGGTCGCCAGAAGCCCGAAACTCTGACAACCAGTCTTACCACGGGGTTCTTGGCCCGTTACCCAATAAATGGGATGAGGAGGTCAGATAGACAGTCGCTCAATGTAAAATAACCAGTATTTGACATGGAGCGACTGCCTATCTGAACAGCACCTGGCTAGCTACCTGGATGCGTCCAGGTAGACTGGAAGCTGACCCTAACATAGTTAGGAAAAGGCTAGGCAGTCGATGACAATACTCTTTTAATAGCAAACGTAAAATTAATATACAGCGTTAAAATTGTGATATTAATACATAGTCTTGTTTAATCATGTGGTATGCAAACAGATGACATGTGTTATTTTTCTTCCGCTTTCAAAGTAAACAATAATTGTTCTTTTGTTAATACGTGTGTATTTGTTGCACAGCAGTTAGCTCCGTTTTTATGTGTACCCATTTCTTACTACGAAACTCATTACATCGAGAGAATGTGAGTTACATCCTTATAATAAGCAATATCTTGGAAGTTAATTATAATTAGCTAATTAGTCGTTTTAATGAACTTTCTGATTTCATGATAGTCCTTGTAACAAAACGCTACTTAATTACGATCGAGAAGTCCATTGTTTTGGTGATTGCGTAAATCCGTCATTTGTTTCGTCTCGTCAACGAAGTGCGCCAGGTCCATCCGTCCGGTTCTCTCGCTCTATTTACCGTTACAATTTGAAAACTAGTTCTTAGTTGTATACTAATCTAACTTTAACCATTAGGTATCAAATTTGAGTTTTGCCAAACGATAGCAGCGAAAATCCCTAAAGTTTTTTAACAACATACCTATTTAATTAACAAAAAGCGGAAAATTGTACGTATAATTTGCTGATTGCGCCAATTGTATTAATAATAATACAATCGGTAGTAACCCGTAGTGAACGCAAAATACACTCTAATAACTCTAAATAAGCCACCTCAGTTCAAAAACCCGAATGATCGCCAATCAGTGCAAATGATTAAACCCTGGCTGATGTTATTTCGAGGAATTTTATATATTTCGCACGAGAGCATGTTTTGTGCTCGTTCGTTCATTCTTAATTTGCGCTGCATAACGGTATCTGGTGAGCCTTGCCACAAATTACCTCGTATATTTTATTTATCTTTATTAATACTTCAGGCCTTCGCTGTGCAGAAGTTTTTAATGCCTCCGCCAAGTTACAATGAAATTATCAAACACCCAAGTATCTGCACACTCTTGGAACTGGCAGCCAATCTTTCAAATTAAAACAATTAGCCTTTTACGACCGTGACGCGAAAAACCGACTGAGTCTAATAACTTTAATTATTGCTGTACCGTCACGTTGTTTACTTTCGTAACATTTTTGCCACACTTACTGTTTCTTTAGCAATGAGAATAAAAGAGAATATAGGTATTTAGTCAGACTTTCGTATTATCATCAATTCATCATGATATTATCAGGGAGAGTTTCAATCTAGAATTCTAGATAAACAACCGAAACGTGTCAATTGATAAAGTTGTTTCAAAAAATATTTCTTGTCTCCGAGCTACAACACTGCAGTACGACATTCATGACTCATCGTCGTCAAGTACGAAAAAGCGCATTGAAAGATAAATTAATAAAATTAAGCAATTTGTCTCCAAGGAAAACGAGCATCCTTTTGTTTTTATACTGTTCCTTCAATTCAATGATGTTGTACAATTGTGAGCATTGTTTGTACAAACTTTGAGATGTCAGTCTTTATTACAAAGAACTTACTCGTCTTTATTTGCCACACAATACAGCATAGATACAAAGGCTGTTCGCCGGTTCATCAGTATAAAGTTGACAATATTAGCACCTGTTAAGCTCAGTTAATAATAATTGTATCATTTGAGTGTAGCTCTCATGAGACAGTCGGGTTGACGCATCACGGCGTTGCGCGCGGGCTGTGACGGCGACGGGCGCGTTCGTTGAACCGGCGAGGTCACGTCCACCCATGACGTGTGCGGCTTACAAACACTCTTTCCGCACTCGATGCCAAGTCCGACTGACTGACAGACACTGAGCGATACTAGGCCCGACACTATCGCACACAGAACTCCTCGACTCATCATTCATAGCTTGATCTCGCCTTGTGTCGTGTGTCCCCAGCTCGCCGGATGTTGTGCGCCCTTTCGCGACATATCAACAAGATATTTTTAGCTACACTCTCTCAAGTTCTTACATGTGTGCCTCTCTGTCCCTACTAATTGTATTAGTAAGTGGTATAGTCAGTTTAAACAACATGCAATAACGATACTTTAAGGATAAATATAGTTTATTAATGTATTTTCCATATTGCAATGTTTATTGATACCTAACTGCAGAATTCGTGCAGGTGAAAACCAAAAAGGTCAAGATAAAACTACAAACTTGCCCAAAAGTATGTCTTCTCTTGGCAGCCTATCAAATAACTGTCAACGTAATCTCCCACTTACATCTTAAACGAGCGTACTCCAATAAAGTACACTTTGCAATTTACACTCAATTAACTTACGTTTTCTATTTACTTTGGAACACGTATTTTGATCGAAAAAGTTTACGAAAAAAAAGACTTGTCTCGACGTTTTCGCTCGATGTTTAAGCGAGTTGAGAAGTTTTTACTGCGTTTGACACAGTTAAGTAGACAAAGCCAAAGCAATCGTTGCAAGCCGAACGGCAGTTTCATGAAAAGTAGCCTCGTAAAACGTTTATAGCAAGAGTAGTGTACATATGGAATAACAAAACACCTCAACCCACTATTGGGAATGGTATTCGTTGTCTGATATAAAATTCACCATTAGAAGAAAAAAATAACTTGGTCACCTGGGTTAAAAAAGCCTTTCATGTCAGCTTTTGACAGCCATTCTGTCATTCAAAAGCTGACAGATTTTAAAACACAGCATCATGTTATCATACTGTGACACCAACAACAGCCAATCAAATCAATTGACTCATGAGTTTGACAATCTGTCAGCAAATTTTTTGTTGATTTGGGTTGCTGAAACCTAGATCTTGTTACTGTTGATTAACATATTAAATCGTTTTTAATCGACCTTCACTATTATCTGCAAGTAAACAGTCCACACTCAGGGTTGTTTTTTAGGTCAGTACTTAATCAAAATTTTATAAAGGTTGGTGCTTTTTGTGAAGCAAAATCGAAACGCACTAACTAGCAGGATAACAAATACGATTGTAATTTATTTTCCTATTCGTTTGCAACTCCGTTGTAATCTGTAGTTAGTTAGGCACCTACATCATTAAACAAGGAAAATATTAATCCACTAAAAATACACAATGATTTATTAAAGCTAAAGTTATCTTACTTTAGCTACACATACGCTCACTAATTAATATCATTCCATTTAGACAAATCAATTTTTAATCGATTTAAAGTTTTAATTGGACGTACAGTATCAAGAGAATCACAGACCCTTAATTTAATTAATTACTTAAACCTGTTTTACATTTTTTAAACACTGAAAGCTACTAGAGAAAAATGTACACGCGGCGATGAAAATACTGCGCGGGTATTGCGTACTTTCGCATGAAATATTATAGGTTTAATTATAAAAGTGCCATAACAATGTTATGAATGTTATAATACTTGTAATGTATGACGCGAGTTTTTCTCGTTTACCTGTGTACAGTGTCATTGTCTGTTGTGTCACGTAATGTAAACGTAGTGGAACGTTCTCACAACATTATGAGTTTTCTGCACGATTATGTTTCTGTAACGCGTGTACCGTTGTACCAGAACACTCTTTTATCAGGTATATATCGTTTTCTAAAAGGATAAAAATTGCTGACAGAATGTCAAACTCCTGTCTAGTGATTCGATTGGCTGTAGTTATTTCAGTCAGCAATCGGTGATGATTCTGTTAAGCACAAACTAAACTCAACTTAAACAATTGCTATCTTTGATTCTTTTTCCTTCTAATGAAACAATAAAGAGGCGGAAATAAATAAGAGTTATCAAATTTAGTTTTCCCTCGACGTAACTACGACGAAATAAATTCATCATGCTTAAAATCACGCCAACAGAGACGTAATTTAATTTCGCAGTTCTAAAGCGTCACTTATCTTTTTCTTTCGCGGTCTACCAGTAAGAACAGCAATACTCCTATTTTAGTTTAGGTGGTGAACAAAAGAATCGGCAGCAATGACATAAGTTAACATTCAATGAGTTGCTAAACTGTAAGTTAATTTTGTATTGATTGGAGTTTCAGGATTCAACTGATTAATATCCACTAAATGAAAGAAACCAAGATATCTTCAGAGTTACTGAAAATTCTAATTAAGTAATTAAAATTATCTGCAAAATATTTCTAGCCTAAAGTGAAATCCTGTGCGGTTAGAGTAAGGGACTGACTACTCACACTTATATTCAGCTCTGTTCAGCTTTTGTCCATAGAAAACAACGATTTTGTATTAGATGTCATCCGTTAAGCCGCGGAAAGCTGAACGGACTCTGTACAAAATCGTTGTTTTCTATGGACAAAAACTGAACAAAGCTGAATAGTACCTAAATCCTAGACATGGGTTGGATTAGGTAAAAACGATATATTTAGTTTTTTTATGCAGAGCACTAACCTGTCTAGTGGTATTCTACATAGATGGCGCTGGCGGCAGTGCTAATTAAACTTGAAACTTAACCCCCACATTTTAAGGAACGGAATATCTTCTGTATAGATTGTGTACGAATATTTTGTGCCATACCTAATCCTCGACGCTTTGGATTAGGTACGGACTCGTATCGAAAAATACCTAATGAACATACCTACCTAATCCAATATTTATGCCTCCACAGCCCCTGGCATACGGGCTAATGAAGGAACACGGGTGGGTTTTAGTCAGTAAAAGTCTGACACGCCCTCCTGCTCCACCCAGAGCGGGAGAAGTTATTTGATGATTTCCCACCCAAAAAAAAAAAAAAAAAACCTCTACTAAATCCACGTTCGCGCGGACACTCGGACGTAAGAATATCGTGACGGGATTTTTTTGCATTTTCAACGCACTTCTTAGAGACGGAGTTGAAAATCGAACTGTTTGTTTTTCGAAGCGCTCGGATGCAGTTTCTTCGATTCTCAATGCTCGATTCAACACCAGAAAGTTGAAAATCCTGTACGCGACATAAAATCTCGCCGCGTTATTTTTACGTCCGTGCGAACACGGTTTAAAGTCGGGCACCACGGTTCAATACCAACACTGTTTTTGCGATAACAGAATAATGACACAGGAAGTGCTGTTTTGACCGTCAACTTGATCACCATTATTTTAACGTATATGACATTAACCTTTATTCATGTTCACGTATCATGAATTCATGACCGTGTAATTAAAATTACCTCATCGCAATGAATGGTCATGTTTCACTATATTGAATCACAGTAAGTAACTTAATCAGAATCTATTCAATCAAGTATTGAGACGAGGTAAGAGAAGCAATCACGTACAGTGTAATCATCGGTAATCAAATCATTAGACACCTAGCTTCTACCCGCGACTTCACCCGTGATTTTTTAACTTTGAACTTATTGCACTAGGTACTTGATGCAAAATCAGCGTGAGGTCGAAAATAATCCCACGGGAACGTACTACATGTGTTAATCCAGGTTATAATCTATCTGTGTGCCAAATTTTATCCAAATCCGTTCAGCCGTTTTTGCGTGATTGAGTAACAAACATCTAAACATTCACAGTTACATTATTAGTAGGATGTCCTATGTCACTCGGTAATAGGTACTGTAGTTTACCATTAGTGAACGAATTTTCGAAAACGGATCAGAAGTTCCTAAGATTACAAAATTTTGTATATCAATGTTGCAAACTCACAAATTTTACACCTTTAAAAATATTTCTATAGAATTAAGTAAAAAGTATATAAAACGGCATCTCTTTAAATGACTATTTGGCTTGAGAAATTTATGGTAACAAGTAGTAACTATTTCAGCATTATGATGCGATGTATTACCCGCACAACGCGGCAACGGAGCGAAATATCCAAAATGGCCACCGGGCGGTTAGAGTAGCGCTAGTCCTGGGACTGCCGACGGTAATCCCTGAATGGGTAATGCGCGGCTGTAAGAGGTGCATTGATATCCCATTCGCTGACGAACACTTAGAATGTTCGCCGAATACATAGCATAGCTTTGGACGGGTATGGAGCTCTAATGTAGGTAAAATGCTCTTTCATAAGCATTTGCTTAACTCAGTAAATAAAGTACTCTCGGATCTCGACGTATTGAAGTCTTTGTGAAGGTTGTTTTGTGTTACTTTCGCTATTATTGTCCATGAGGTCCATCATCCTTCATCGCAAAAACTCTTAAAGGATAAAGAAAAGTGGCCTGACTGGGAGGAGACTTTAAAAATGTAATCTCCCAACTTATTCAGAAAAACCTATTTTCTGAATAAGTTGGGAGATTACATTTTTCATGGCATACTATCATCAATGTGACAGTACGTGTTGTAAACCTTTGAGATATAACGCTAATTAGGGACCAACACAAAACGGAGAGACTAGGAGGAGCGTTGGAAGACCAACACAGACCAACAGCCAAGGTTAGAACAAATCGCGGAAAAGACAAGTATGAGACTCGCACCGACCAGGGAAGCATGACAAGGAGGAAGGAGGCCTAAACTCAGCTGTAGGTAGAACAAAGCTGAAATGAATATGTTACCCATCAAAAATATTTCATGTAAGAGGTTGCCAAGTTTCACAGTTAAAAAGTTATCTTCAAACCTGACACCGTAGTCAAAACGTACAGCTTGGCCGTGTCGCGACTTTCGCTCAGACACTCTTATGAGCTTATGACAAGAAATTAAGTCACTGGTCTTTAATGTTGTGTCATGCAATAGTTCAATGTAACGACCAAGCCACGCATCGATCTCTCGCGTCCGGCCCTGGTCCAGGCCATGGTACGGAGCGAGAGGGCATGGGGAGCCGTCACCTCCTTCAGCGAAGCAGTGATGCTCGCGAAGAGGGAGGCGGCGCACGTGAGGGAGAGGCAGCATATGCGCCCTCGCGACCCCAGCCGCCGCAGGATACGGAGACGCCCTGGGCGTCGGGAATCCCAGGCCGATTTCCGGCCACCGTAGGCATGGGCTTGCGGACGGCGAGTAATGGGTAGCTCGCTGTCCGGTAAGGACCAAGCCCAAGTCGACGGCGCGTTGTGTTCCACGCGCGCCTCAAAGAGATGTCAGCACAAATAGTGATGGGACCCGCAAGGGTCGATGCCTGCCAGGGGTGCGGGTTTGTTCGAAAGAGACACCACAGCCCCTGGTTTAAGGGCTACTGAAGGAACACGGGTGGGTTTTAGTCAGTAAAAGTCTGACACGCCCTCCTGCTCCACCCAGAGCGGGAGAAGTTATTTGATGATTTCCCACCCAAAAAAAAAAAAAAAAAAAAAAAGCCACGCATTTTATCCAAGACGTAAGGCTTGCAGAGTAAAGCCAGAAAGCCCTGTAGAACTCCTAACTATACAAGGCACAACTCTGCAAACCTAGCCAAGCCCCTAAGGTTGGCTCTACATTAGATCTGTAACCGACCCTGACCCTGATCAGGGTGCTTACTCTGGAATATAATTCCGATAGATCGACATTGGTCAAACGTCAGTTGGCTGAGTTAAACGTCAGGGATTGGCTGGACTCACTGAGTTTAGCCAATCCCTGATGTTTGACTGACAATTCCAATGTCGATCTATCGGAATTATATTCGAGAGTAAGCACCCTGATCCTTTAAGGGAGTGAGAGGGTGAAAGTTACAGATTTCGTAATTTTTAACCCTAAAACCAACAAAAATGTTGGCTTCTAAGACTAATGTCACGGCATTTATATGATTTTTTGGAAGTCTAGCACAACGACACTCATTCGTGCTACTTAATAGTAATTTGAAGTCAAGATCACGCGTGCTGTACGTAGAAGGTCGACGTACTAAAGTTAATGAGCCATGCTTACCGACGTTAGACCAAGCCAAAGTGTAGTAAGCTATAGTGTTTAATGTTTATCCGGTCCCAAACGAACTGTACTCCTAGTACTTGGCCAGAACTGTAGATGAAGGAAATGTCGGAACACGCAATTTGAATGCGTTAATGATTCAGCTTTTTTTTTTTGGCTGTGTCATCATCTGTCTAGCGTTTTCCCAACTATGTTGGGGTCAGCTGCCAGTCTAACCGGATGCAACTGAATACCAGTATTTTATATGGAGCGACTGCCTTCTGACCTCCACAGCCCAGGGTAATACTATCCGTCTTGGTAAGACTGGTTGTCAGACTTTCGGGCTTATAACGACCCGCAGCCCATAGCGACGGCTTAACGAGCTTTCCGAGACACGGAGGAGTCTTGGTATGTAAAATTGGTCACCCATCCACGGACCAATCACCCGACCCATGCAGCTGTTACTACTTAGCCACAAGACCCGTTTTGTCTAGCTGTGTATATGTACAAAAAAAAATCTGTTACATAGAGCTGTTTAGCTTGAGGCGAGGCTCTAAATCGTGTTACAGCAGCCTTGGAGGCCGGCCACGCTCCGCCGAGCGTGACGGGGCAGCGCAGCCCAGCGCCAATATCTTTAATCTTTTGTACCTTCGATACGATCTCGGCCACACTATTACGCGGCAACCTTATTTTTCCTTGCAAATCTTGTTAACGCGTGATTCATCAACACTAATTTGAAACTGGAATCTTCGATTTGGCAGTTCCTAGGAAAACTTGTGCTAATGCCTGTTAGCGAGTTTGCCTATAGGAAGTTTGTCCAAACATATTTTTCTAAGTTACTTTTGGGTTAAGTTACTAAGTAGCAACAAAATTTAGTTTTCCTAAGTAATGTTTAAGCGTTATTTGGTGAATCACGCAGGATAGAGCTCCAACAAAGGACCATAAACAGTACTTACGTTCAGCCTCGTCAATCATTATTATACCTTGTATAATCTAGATATTATCGAGTCCATTTTCGTTAAGTAAACAAGCTAACATTATACCAAGCTATTATGAGCAGACAATCAAAACTGTTTCAGATAATATCAAATTCGTTTTATTACATACAATTCAATTACATGTTTGCGAGTTCATTTTTCCAGCTACTATCGAAGAGGTATTCATTGAGCAAATGTAATGTAAATAATAATAATAAATAATAAAGCCTTTTAACCGTTCCATAACCCTTAATTTTACATTTCAATGTTAGTATTGTGTAAATGTTCTTAATATAGTGTTAGTTAAAGATAAGTGTAATTTAATTAAATCTAGTTATGTTAGGATATGGACCCCATTTTGGGTATAAGCCTCCCCCAACCTTTTCCACCTTTCCCTATTCTTGCCCTGGTCAAACCAATCTCTCCCCACCGCCTGCACGATGTCGTCTGTCCATCGCTGCTTTGGTCTGCCGGCTTTTCTTTTGCCTGACGGTCCCTTCCATTTGGTGGTCTCTATTGTCCACCTTCTATCTGTGAAGCGTGCGATGTGACCAGCCCATTGCCACTTTATTGTTAGTGCGTGTCTCAGTGCATCCGTAATCTTTGTTTTTTGTCTTATGTCTTATTGTGTATTTTCTATTTTTTGTTTGATACTTTTAGTGAATACCCAGGTTTGACAGCCATATAGGAGGCATGGCGTAATACAGGTGTCCATCACAGTTTTTTTCATGTGTAGGCTATAGTTGCCTTTTAATATTTCTTTCAAAGACCAAAACCTTTTCCAGGTTAAAGTTATTCTTCTCGTTACTTCTTCTGAGTTACTGTTTGCATTGAATGAGACTTGTTTTCCCAAATAAACATAATTGTCAACATATTCTATTATGTGTCCGTTTACTTGTATGGGTCTTTTGTAATTGTTGGTTATTATTTTTGTCTTATTTGTGTTCATCTCAAGTCCGACTTTTTTACTTTCCTGATCGAGAGTCGTTACCATTTCTTCTAAGTCTTTAGGTGTTTCAGCCAGTATCGCAATGTCGTCTGCAAATCTTAGATGGTTGAGGTACTTGCCGTTTATCATTATTCCTTTTTGTGGCCAATTTTATCTTACTGAAAATATCTTGAAGAACCGCTATAAAAAGTTTTGGTGACAGCGGGTTGCCCTGTCTCACACCTCGTTCAATTGTGAAGGGTTCTCCACTGGTCTCAAGTTTTACTTTGCTTGTACTGTTTTCATATATGTTTTTGATGATGTTGATATATTTCTAGTCAATTTTTAGTGAGTTGAGTGCTTTCCAGATGGAGTTGTGACTGATGCTGTCAAAGGCTTTGCTGTAATCTATGAACGCCACATACAGGGGTCTGTTGAATTCTGTGTATTTTTCTATTATTTGTTCTATGGTCTGTATGTGATCGATAGTGCTGAAACCTGAGCGGAAGCCTGCTTGCTCTATGGGTTGTGAGTTGTCAATTTCTTGGGTTATTCGTTTAAGTACTATTGAAGCAAAGAGTTTGTAAGTGCTTATTAGAAGACTGATTGGCCTATAGTTCCCTATGTCCTGCGGATTGCCTTTTTTAAAAAGTAGAATTATGTCTGACGAGCACCATTTTTTGGGAACTGTCTCTGTGTTCAGGATTTTTTTTTTTTTTTTTGGGTGGGAAATCATCAAATAACTTCTCCCGCTCTGGGTGGAGCAGGAGGGCGTGTCAGACTTTTACTGACTAAAACCCACCCGTGTTCCTTCAGTAGCCCTTAAGCCAGGGGCTGTGGTGTCTCTTTCGAACAAACCCGCACCCCTGGCAGGCATCGACCCTTGCGGGTCCCATCACTTTTTGTGCTGACATCTCTTTGAGGCGCGCGTGGAACACAACGCGCCGTCGACTTGGGCTTGGTCCTTACCGGACAGCGAGCTACCCATTACTCGCCGTCCGCAAGCCCATGCCTACGGTGGCCGCAAAACGGCCTGGGTCTGTGTTCAGGATCATATTAAATAATTGAGTCAGATGGTATAATAAGACTGGTGCTCCCATTTTTATAGCTTCATTGCTAATTCCATCTGGGCCAGGGCTTTTTTCGTTTTTTAATTGTCTTATGTGTGTGTACACCTCCCTTTCATCAATTGGTTGGACAGTGTTAGTTTTGATTTCATAGTTTGTTTGGTTTTCAGTGATTGCATTGTCTTTTTTCTTGTATAGGTTTCTATAGAAGTTTGTTGCATGTTCGATCACATTTTTCCTTGTCTTGGTGCCCTCTGATACGTGATTGAGGTTATGAATCCATTTTTTATGTGTGGCTAGTTCCTTGAATGCTCTTTTTGTACTTCTGAATTTTTCTATATTTTTAGTTATGATGTTGTATCTGTAGTTGCAGTAATCTTTTTTTATGCTTTATTTGTTGTCTTGTATAATGTGCTAAGTTCAGTTTTCATTTCTTTGTTTTTGTTTTTTGTTCTTATTAATTCTGAGCGTCTTTCGATGAGTTGTTCTGTTTCCTCGCTGAATATTTTGTGTGTTTTGACTTCTGCTATCTGTTTTGTTTTTAGGCTATCAAGTATGATGTTTTCGAGCTGAGTGTAATAAGTCTGTACGTCAGTAGCTTTGCTAAGTTTGTCTGAAGTTCCCATTGTAAGATTTTTCAAATATTTGCTAATTTCTTCGCTTGTTTTGGGTGTACTTGTCGTGTTTTTGAAGTTTTTCCTAGACATTTTCGGTGTTTTTATGGTAAGAGTAGCTCTTAAAAGCCTGTGGTCAGAGGGAAATTTTAAATTGTTAATAACTTCAACATTCGTTACAATTCTTGGAGCATTTGTCATTATAAAATCGATTTCATTAGTAGTTTTTTTATCCGGAGATATCCAAGTCCATTTTCTATTGGTCCTCTTTTTGAAGAAGGTATTCATTACTGCTAACTTATATTCAGAGGCATATTCTATTAGTCTTTCACCTCTTTCATTTCTTTCTCCGAAGCTGTATCGACCTATGATTTGGTTAATATCAGTTTTATGGTGGCCTATTTTTGCGTTGAAATCTCCAATTACCAGAACTCTTTCGTCTATTAGAGAGTGGGCTTGGTTTAGGTCATCGTAGAATTGACGAATTTCGTCCTCGTTTGCTCTCTCTGTTGGTGCATAAGCCTGTATCAGCGATATTGGAAAGTTATCAAATTCCAGTTGTAAGAGTGCTACTCTTTCTGAGATCCCCGTAAATTTAACTATTTTGTTTTTGTGTTCCTTTTTAATGAGAAATCCTACTCCGTGTAGACCTTTTGTTTGGCCTATATAACACAAGACATAGTCCTGGTATTCTTCGATGTTACAGCCCAGTCGTCTGACTTCTGATAGGCCTATTATGTCACAGTTGATATTTTTGAGAGCATGGGTTAGTTCAATATATCTTTCAAATGATGATAGGGATCGTACATTATACGTGCAAATTTTTAGTATGTTTTGATTTGTCCTTTTGTTGTTGTTATTGTTGTTGTTATTTTTGGTTGGAGGGTAGCGGTCTTCTTCCCCCACGGTGACCGGCCGGATTGGGGTGCTGGTTGTTTTTTTGGTAGTCTGTTTGTTTGTTGTAATGTTCTTGGTCCGGTTGTCGGTGCTTTTTAGTTTTTTGGATCAGAATAAGATGAAAAGGATGGAGATCGTCCTCGAGTTACATAATCGAAAATGTTGTTTATGTTTGTTTTCTTGGGAGCTGCACCCTAATTGCGTAACTCACGATTCATCATAATCTGTATCGTTTTGAAACGGATTGTTAAACCATTGCTTCATATGTTCGAAAAATGTGTCTGTTCGACAACATAAATAACGCAATGGATATTGTTTAACTGTGAAGACGAAACCAATTATGATCAATCGTGAGTTACGCAATTAGGGTGCTGGTCTGGTTGCGCTTATTTTACCGTTAGGGGACTCCTTTGCATCTCTTTTATTTTTAATTGGGTTGGCTTCTTCTGGGTCTTTTATTATTCGTTTATCTTTCTTTAAGTAGGCAATCTTGCCCTTCTCCCTCTCCCGTAAGAGTTGAGGTATAAGTTCCTTCCTTTTTAGTAGTACATCTTTAGGGAAATCTTCCTTGATCGTAATGGTGGGTTTGGTTGGATTTACTATTTTATTTTTATTCCTGAGGATTAGGTTTCTTTTCCATATTGAAGTAAAGCCAACTAGTAAAGGGCGTGTTTCTTTTCCTTTGGCCCCTAATCTTTGCACTGTATTTATTTCGTAAGGTTGTATAGTTGTGTTAGTTTCCTTTTCAATTATAGTTTTTGTGTAATCAATTAAGGAACCCTTTTGCAACAATACAAAGTAATTCCAATGGTAGACTACCTACGTTGTCTGGCTTATTTGAAAGAGACTATCACATAATCCCGATAAAATACATTATACAGTTTAGTAACTAGCTGTGCCCGCGGTTTCACCCGCGTGGTTATAGTTCCCGACATCCACGCGGGTGAAACCGCGGGCACAGCTAGTTACTAAACTGTATAATGTATTTTATCGGGATTATGTGATAGTCTCTTTCAAATAAGCCAGACAACGTAGGTAGTCTACCATTGGAATTACTTTGTATTACATTACATTTGCTCAATGAATACCTCTTCGATAGTAGCTGGAAAAATAAACTCGCAAACATGTAATTGAATTGTATGTAATTACCGGGAGAAAAGTTGCACATTATATGCTATCTTCCCGTCAAAGTCCTGTCAAAATTGGTGCAGCCATTCCGGAGATTAGCCGGAACCAATATATAGACAGCGGTCTAAACTTTCTTAGGCATTCCGAAAAAAGCTGTTTTTTCGACATTACAAACAGACATTTAATTTTGTTGTACCTAATTTTGTATTTGGTAAAGAAAAGACGCGTTTCATGAGGTTTGTTATTTTATTGAAGTAACAGGTAACCTAGTTACCTAGAATAAGAAGAATTTTGAATACAAGGATATTATAAAGCCAGTTTTATTACAACACGCCCCCTTAATCAAAATTCTCACAAATAAATAATAAAATAAAAAATGGACTCAAAATATACCAATTAAAGGGAAAAACAATATGAAAATGTATACTAAGTACTGAAGTAAACGTGTAAAAATATTACACTAAACCTAAGCCTAGTACACATTGGGCACGCCACGATTGCGGCGGTAAGTCCCCTCTTTGAGGATTGGTTTGAGAGGTGGCATGGGGTCCTCACCTTCCGCCTGACGCAGGTCCTCACCGGACACGGTTGTTTTGGGAGGTTCCTGTTTCGGATAGGGCGGGAGGAAACGCCCGGGTGTTTCCACTGCGAAGATCGCCTTGAGGACACGATGGAGCACACGGTGGCGGTCTGCCTTGCCTGCTTGGGCGGAGCACCGCCGTGTCCTCGTGGAGGCGATCGGCGGCGGCGATCTCTCGCGTCCAGCCCTGGTCCAGGCTATGGTACGGAGCGAGAGGGCATGGGGAGCCGTCACCTCCTTCAGCGAAGCAGTAATGCTCGCGAAGAGGGAGGCGGCGCACGTGAGGGAGAGGCAGCATAAGCGCCCTCGCGACCCCAGCCGCCGCAGGATACGGAGACGCCCTGGGCGTCGGGAATCCCAGGCCGATTTCCGGCCACCGTAGGCATGGGCTTGCGGACGGCGAGTAATGGGTAGCTCGTTGTCCGGCAAGGACCAAGCCCAAGTCGACGGCGCGTTGTGTTCCACGCGCGCCTCAAAGAGATGTCAGCACAAAAAATGATGGGGCCCGCAAGGGCCGATGCCTGCCAGGGGTGCGGGTTTGTTCGAAAGAGACACCACAGCCCCTGGCATACGGGCTACTGAAGGAACACGGGTGGGTTTTAGTCAGTAAAAGTCTGACACGCCCTCCTGCTCCACCCAGAGCGGGAGAAGTTATTTGATGATTTCCCACGCAAAAAAAAAAAAGCCTAGTACACATCTACCAAGTGCCACACGCTGCAATCCTTTAGTTAAGATGTCAGCTGGCATATCACTTGATTTGGTATATTTTAAGATTACCGAATTATCACTAATCTTTTCTCTAATAAAGTGATATCTGGTATATGTTTCGTCCTAAGGTGGTGTACCGGATTTAAGACCAAATTCTGTGCACTCTGACTATCGGTACAAATAGTTACGGTATTAGGTAATAACTTTTGCCTTACCATAGGATCAGAAATTAATGGAGTGAGAAACCTCCTTAAATAAATCGCTTCCTTCGTAGCTTCAGTTATTGCCATATACTCGGCTTCCGCTGAGGACAAAACTACGGTTTTCTGCTTCCGCGAGGCCCATGAAACCGGACTGCCTGCTAATTTGAAACAGTAACCAGTATAAGAACGGCGATCTATATTACAGTTTGCCCAATCGGCATCGCAAAATCCTACAAGGGGCATACTTGATTTTCTATAACAAATAGAGTAATCTAAAGTGCCTTTTAGATATTGTAAGACTCTCTTCGCGGCTAACCAGTGAGTCTTGTTGTACCGAGTATTGAACTGACTCAAGATAGTCGCTTGTGTTCAAGCAAAACAAGCTCGAAAACCGTTTAAGGCGATTACTAATAAAAGAAAGAGCAACTTCAATATTAGAACTGATCCACTCTGACCTTTGTGGACCAATGTCAGTTAGCTCCTTTCAGGGTAATAAATACTTTTTAATTTTTGTAGACGATTTTTCGAGAACTATATTTGTATCTTCTAAGGCAGAGGTAAAGGATAGATTTTGTCACTTCCAGTCTATGGTTGAAAGACAAACTGGGGCTCAAATTAAAACAATAAGGACAGATAATGGGAAGGAATTCGTCAATAGTGAATTCTCAAGTTATCTTAGATCTTGTGGTATTCAGTATCAAACTACGGTACCATATAGTCCTCAGCAGCATTCTGCTGAGGCTGAGCGATTAGTGCGCTCGGCAACACCATTGTGTTGCCGAGCGCACTAATCGCTCAGTTGTAGAAAAGGCACGCTCTCTTATGGCTGAAAGTGATCTTTCTAAGGCTTTTTGAGAAGATGCTGTTCGAACGGCTGTGTACCTGAAGAATAGATGCCCACACCGTGCCTTAAATAATAAAACTCCCTTCTAGTTGTGGAATGGTTGCAAAGCAGACCTAAGTAATCTCAGAGTTTTTGGGTGTAGAGCTGTTACACATTGTACCTTCTTGTCACCGTAAGAAATTAGATCTTAAACCCGATGAAACACGTCTTTTTTTTACCAAATACAAAATTACAAAAAAGTAATATTTATTTGTATAGACATGCAATAGACATTATAAATAGACACTTCAATTTTATTTACTTGTATAGATAAATATTGTAGTAAAAATCTATACCAGTAAGAGCATGTTAGCTTGAGTTAAGCCAAACATATTGGAATGGTTCTATTCGTTCTCAGAGCTTCAAATATTGATATTACTTACGTGCAATGGAGTTTGCTCAAAACTAAATGTTGATTCATCCAATAAGAAATAAATTGATAAGTAAGTACGTACGTCGCGTCGTTTCTAAGAAGCTTATTCATGTCGTGAATGATACCAAACTTGTTATTACTGTTCGTACTTTAAAAAATATTTTTAGCTTTTATATGGAAATTCATATATTATATTACCTACATTAAGTATACGTATTATGTACCTACGTATATGGCTTCATTAAACATACAGGTATTTTCCTTGTAGAGCATAATTATCATTCATTAGGTACTTGCTTGTTTATGCTTGTACATTATGTTATCAAAATCGGAGAGGACCTTGCCTTTTCTGAACAGTATTGCTACTTGCCAAGGGTCCTTTGTGGTTTTTTTTAAATCCCACTTCAGTATTTACAAAATAAATTACCGTAATGCGTTTTCAAAGTCAAATAAATAAGATACATGTCCCTTAATTGACTGCTCCTTTATTGAGCGTGAGGTCTTGGGTTCGATTCCCTCCCTCGGGCCAGGTTCTTCCATCTGGAATTTCTCAGTAGCAGACCGGTGCCCGGTTGATGGCAATAGGCTCGACCCTATATTACATGCAACTCAACAGTAAAAGGCGAAATGTGGCTGTAAACCTTACGGGGAACTCCCCCGAGTGGGTTCCCGCATTGTCGTTGCTGTTGCTGTTCAGTAACCGTGGACTGCCACCCACGGTGAAGCCAAGAGGAATCCAAAGGTTGGGCCGCTCGTCAGGGCTTTTGCCTTCAAGCCAATGACGTAGCGGCCAAAAAGTAGGTTGCGGTGAGGTGCACCGCAACTGAGGTGGGCCGCGATGTCGTATGGGAGGCATCGCGGCTGAGCGTTATGGGCTGCGGCAGAGGAGGAGTGTCGGTGCTTCTGAGCAGCGCTCTTCCCTTCCGTGGCCTGGACGGGGCCGCCACCGTTTGATGGCGGACGCGGTGGGGCCGCAGGGGAAGAGGAGTGTCGGTATAGCGTTGGCCGCTCTCCCTATACCCTGCGGCCGAAAAGTGGTAGACGGGACGGCGCGTTGTGTTCCACACGCGCGCCGTCAGAGATGTCAGCAACCACTGGTGGGGTCCGCAAGGGCCGATGCCTGCCAGGGGAGCGGGTTGTTCGAAAGAGTTACCGCCGCCCCTGGCACACGGGCAACTGAGGGAACATGGGTGGGTTTTAGTCAGTAAAAGTCTGACACGCCCTCGTGCTCTACTCAACAGGAGAAGTCATTTGATGATTTTCCACCCAAAAAAAAAAAAAATTACCTTACGGGGAATACAGACGCAAAGCATGACTTTGTTGTTATTTTTAGAATGTATAAAAAATATATTATTTCTCTTGATATTCAAATACCAAAATGACTACGAAATATCGACGTGCCTAAATTTCAGCGAAGCTTACTAAAGAGATTTAGGCATTTTTAAAAGCTATTGTAAGTTATGTGATTAATTCGAATAGCGTATAATTTAATTACAACACCATTAGCTAGATTTCGCACGATGTAATATCAAGGTAGATTAACTTGAACAGAAATAGCTTTCGAACATCTTCAAACATAATATATTAAGCATTTATCTCCTACTCTCTGTTTTAAATGTAAAAAAAGCTACAATTTTGAACCATTAGCCCGTGTAGAAATGGCTACTAATTACGAAGTATCAGTCTGTCGGCTAGTTGTTAGTTTGTGGTCATTATGGTAGATATTTCAAGGATTTAACGCTTGGAGACTTGAGTGAGAGCAAAAATTGTTGCTTCATCATCATTCAGCCCCAAAAACGTCCAATACTGGACATACGTCTCCTCTAAGCACCGCCACTTCGACCGTTTCTGTGCTTTTCTCATCCAGCGGATTCCTGCGGCCTTCTCCAGATCTTCAGTGCATCTCATGGGAGGCCTTCCGACGCTACGACTTCCGGTACGCGGTCACCACTCCAGAACCTTTGGGCCCCATCGGCCATCTGTTTTGCAAGCAATGTGCCCTGCTCACTGCTTCTTGGGCTATGTCGGTTACTATTTCTCCTACTATCTCTTTATCTCTTCATTTCTGAATCGATTGAGTAGGGAAGCCAAGCTTAGCTCTATCCCCTTTGGGTGACTTTCAGCCTTCTTATGAGGCCCATTGTGAGTGAACATGTTTCAGTGCCATATGTTATCACTGGCAACACGCACTGGTCAAAGACTTTCGTCTTGAGACACTGCGGCGTGTGGGACGTCGATGTCATCGTCTGCTTATGATATCGGAATAGGGATCTAGACTTCTTTTGTGATTTGGAACTTGGTTGGCTTTTTGCTTTGTTAGTTGAGTAACAGAAATGTCTGACGAATTTGTTTCCTCCTTATAAATCACTGTCGTGTTGTTGTCTCGAAATGTTTGGGTAATCTTCCTTTACAGTAAATATTCGACACGTGTAATGTTCCCCCGGAGCATTTAAAGCAGAATGTACTGGGATTTTCAGTTCATAATTAAGAGATTTTTGAACAATTTTCCTTGAATCATATTTTTTCAACGTTTTTCGGTATTTAAATACTTTGTGGTGGTTCAAAATAATGAAATATTTTTTTTAATCGAAACACGTAGCAAATATCCAACGAGACAAGGTTTATTTGTTGTAAAATCTGTGAGCAGTGGGAGCGCGCGGTCATTGACCCCGTTGTTGCGAGCATCCAAGCTACAGGGCGGGCGGGCGGCCCGTCGCGTCGTCCGTAGTTAGGCGCCCTGCAAACATAAACAAATGTCTGAACATGCCTTATAGCTAGAGCTACCGATGAATGGACAATCAGTTTTATTCGTCGTTTATAGGCCACACAAACATTTCTAATGTCTTGTTACTTAAATTAATCGTCTGCCCTCTTTACGGGTATTTAAAGACGAATGGCTATTGCGAAGACATTTATTGCGTGACCATAACACCAAATGGCACTGTTGCGGATATCAATACGTTCGCCAGACCGTCAATCATGCGTATTACATAAATTAATTGATAATTACCCGCCCGTGCGGACACTTCACTTTAATTGGCCACGCTTACAAAAGAATTACCTAATAGACCGAGCAATTATTCTATTTAGGAAATCTTTACTAGTTACGATAATATGGATGAAACTTAATTTACGACTAAATGAACATATATAATAGATTTGATACCGAAATAAATTCGTAATGGATTAGATTTGTAATAGAAGCTCTGAAGGTATTTTTATCCCAGATAGAATATGAAGCTGTATTTTAATTGGGTCACTGGAACACAGAGGGTGGGACTTAGGAGTTCACACTAGATAACACTCCTTTGATTTCCTGCTGCACTGAACGTATTATCTCTTCAGTATTATATCAACATAGTGATTCATAAATAACGTTACGAGAAGTTATTTATATTTAGTACAGCTCACTATTAGTTTATGATGAGATGATACATACTCTATTCTTGTAGAGGGGGCTTGTGGCTAAGTAATAACAGCCACAGGCAAAGCTACGCTTGTCGCGGTTGGTAAGCGGATAGGTGATCTTTACATTCCAAGAGCAAGACCCCTCCGTGCCTCCATTCGTGGATCTTTTAAAGTCGTTACGGGTCTTCAGAAGCCCGAAAATCTGACAACCAATCTTACCAAGGGGTATCGTGTTGCCCAGTAACTGGGTAGCGAAGGTCAGATAGGCAGTCGCTCCATATAAAATACTGGTATTCAGCTGCATCCGTTCAGACAGGGAGCCGACCTCAACATTGTTGGAAAAAAGCTAGGCAGATGATGACTCATTCTTGTAAAGTTATATTATACTTATTCTTGTTTTCTACATTTTATTAAAATGGTTTATTTTATCAAAAACAATTTAGTATTTAATAAACACTAGGTTCTCTTTATCACAAATTCTTTTGCAATGTAGTATGTATTTATAATACAAACGCCTGGCCTGGTATTAACGCACAGACGTGCACCAAATGTCCACAATATTCGCCGTACAATAGTTCAGGGAGCGTTTAGTGCGCAAAAGCAATTTGGTACAGATATAATGTGTCGGGTACGACTGTACGAGTGGCCGCGAGCTCGCACTCGCTGCCCAACGAAGGCAATTAGCGACACATGCCGTCGACACCGTCTTCTTACAAAAGAGCACTCCACTATTGCACCACTCGCACACTAACACTAAACTACTCACATATTTTTCAACACGCTCCATTTTCCCTACACACCAAGTCCTTAACGACGACGTGCGCCAATTACTTTCAAAAACTAATATTTTCGTCCTGTCTAATTTATTTCGGTTGAAGGCTAATAACAAATTGAATCTTAACGACTGAAACTGTGCCCACGGACTTCGCCTGTTACTACGTATTACTTTTAGTTGTTTAACCAAACTTTCAACAAAGAAATGGGACGCGGTGGGGGTTGGGTTGTGTCAGTTTAATTGGATGAGGGAGCTGCACAAATTCGCTCCACCAGGCACCCAGTTTATCAATTAGGTCGTATCGCACGGTAGTTTGGTCCCATCATTATTTATATTGTTCATTGATTGAGCAATTCTTGTATTCAGTTCATGTGGCTATTGTGTGGCAAATCGAATCACCACTCCTTATTTGAAATTTAGAAAGATGCTTTATTGTATTGAATTCAATTTGTGAGAGCATATAACGTTTCGTCGGAAAGCAGTCTTGTTGAATCTGGGTCTTTCAGTTCGTTTACACTACTGTAAATTATGATATTACACGAAACTTTTATGGTACACTCAGTATCTAAATATTTACACGAAGCAAACACTTTATACCCCTTTTTACGAAAAGTAAGCGGGCGGAGGCGTATATACAATTTATCATTGTTAAAGTTAATATGGAGAAGTCGTGCAGAAATGTTTTTGATTATTGTTGATTAAAATTTAAATGCAGTATAGTCGAATTTTGACCACTGGGCGGACCACTAGTTTCAATTTCCTGCACGTTGGTTTGTTTCAATTGGTCAATAGTGTATTAAACTGCTTTTGTGCGTTGGAGATAGTTCGTGTAGGGAAAGCTTGTATCGACGTAACTGGTCGCTAAGTAATTGGTCCCTTCCCTTGGGTATTCCTTTGCTCTAGCTCGTTTTGTGCTGTTAACGAAAGCACTTTCTGTTCACTATCTAATTAGATTTCTCTATCTAGTTATACTGTCTCATCTTAATCAATTTCTTTTGATGTATTTCCTGATGCAGCCTATCTTACTGGCACAAACTTCTGTAGTACAATTTCATCTTGAAGTAATTGCTCGAGTGGCAATTTACTTTAGTATCTTCAGGTTTACAACGGAGTGTTTGCTTGGTTTGATGTTTAATTACTTTTGATATTCTATTCATGTTGCTTGGTTTAATTATTATTTACCAGGGCTTCATAGAATACCTCTTTGATATACGTAATCATTTCCATTATCATTACATTCCGAACATTCTTGTTTTGTCAAAGGCAGTCAATTAGATTTGTACATTTCTATATATGGTAGATAATCATAGTACCTATTAATAACTTTTTAATAACGTCAGTTGCTTTTAAGGACGCTTTTAAAAATGCAAACGAAAGTGATATAAAATGTTCGAGCCTCGTGCAGCAGTAACATTAAATAGATTTAAAGATTACCACAGAACACAAGTAGTGACGAGGCGCCTTGCCTACCCGACGTTTACGAGAACCATTATGTTTAGCGAGCCATTTCCTTCAGTTGACTACAATAACTTGCGCATAGACGATAAACGTTAATGGAAATAAAACGAGCTTAAACTACTACGTACTTCTTTTATTCTTAGGACATTTATTCAAGAAGAACAAGTTATTCAAGAACTGTTTTGCACATATATTGTATAGTAAAGGATTGGTAAACAGATTTATATGCTAGCATGTTACAAAATGTTTTCAGTTCGTTGCATCGTATGACACACGAGCAAAAAAGTTGTCGTCGAAACGTCTCCGTCAGACACCATTACTGGAACATGATTACTTACCGTTAATTCCTCAAACTGCGTGATATAACTGTATACGGCCAATTCAAACAACAACAAAGTTAAGGCCTCACGCAGAACAAAGTTACGAATCCCGAGGGACAGTCGAGTAATCCATAAATCCCTTGGAGAGTCCTCCGTCCTGCGTGGGTACTTTCACTTCTGATAATATTGGGTCGTCACGTCGTGCCCCAGGTACTGGCGTGAGGATGCGACCCTCCACTCACTGAGTTATGGTTTGAAAACATAACGAAGCAAAGGATACCTACTTGCTTAACTTTTCTTTTGTTTACTGAAAAAGTAAAAAAGCGTCTTCAATATAATATAATAAGTAAAGAAGTAACTTATGTAAAATTCTCGGAAATAAGTAAAGAAGTTAGTTATGTAAAGTTCTTGAAAACATCCAGTTTTTTTTTTTGTTGTTGTATGTAGGCACACAACAACGAGAGCAGGCGCTCTTGGCCACGATGACGCCCGATGGAAAGCGATTTGAGGTATAGGTATCATGGAACCAGCGTGCCCAGAAGATGCCTTTTAACTCATGCTTGAAGATAGACGGGTTAAATGTGGAAGGGAACACAGACGCAGGCAGAGAGTTCCACATGAGTTTCACATGACGCCTGGTTTAAAAGTCCATAAATGTTTTAAATACGGCTCCACAGGTTTACTGGATTTACGTAGTCGGTTGTTATCGTTGCATATTTTTTCACTGCCATCTGATAGAAACCCTTAGACGTGTCTAATAATGACGAAAGATGAAACTAGTTCTTTAAAAGGAAGGAAATAAATGTGATTTTAGATTGCTTTATCAATTTGGCAAGTTTCATGGAAAGTTTCTCGTAACTCATAATAACGCCTCTAAGAGGTAACTTAAATGTTAATATTCCCCGATACAACGTGAATGCGGTAATATTTATTTTCATTGGATAGTAAATTCAGGGCTGGGTGGCGATAAACTGTTCGACAACGTCTAAGATATTCGAAGACTTTGAATAGCGACGTTAAAGTACGTAGAACGATGGATTGAACATGTGATGTCAATACATAGTAACCGAAGGTATTCTTGAGGTAATAACAAACGCAATCACTTTATAAAAGTTTGTAGAAAACCAGCTTTGTCGTTGAGAGGATTATCTGTGTTTATTTGTTCACGTATACACACAAAACACTTGATAAAACAAAATACATAAAGCTTATTTGAACAGAAATATCTTCCAAACCTACGACAGGAGATTTTGATTAGAAAAGTATACAGTGAAAGAAAATTTACTATAATAGTAACCTTAACTTAAACATCATAATTAGAGATGGGCCGAATATGACTTTGGTCGACTAGCCGACTAGTCGACGTAGCCGATCATTGCTTTCGGTTGTGTTATTGTGTTCTGGTGACAGCAGCAATGTTCAAGATGGCAAACCTAGTTATTGCTAATTGTTTGCTATAGAGTTTCTTCTTCTTTGTCAGAAGTATAATTTTATTTACTTTCTGGTTCCAAGTCCAATTAATTAATGGAACAAGCGAAGGGTTCCTATTCCTTCCTATCCTATTCTAGATTGCAGTGAAAGTAAAACTGATTCTGTAATAAAAAATAATAACAGTAAAGATTTAAATTTCATTTCCATCAGTCTTTTAAATTTTTAAGCATATATTAATACCTACGAGTAAAAAATGATGATGATGATAATGAAAAATGTCCCAACTAGTCAGTGGTTTTAACAGACTAGTCGCCGACTACAAATATGGCCAACTAGTCGGCTTTCTCGACTAGTCGGTACTACTGACTACATCACTAGTCATTATATTTAAATCAATCTAAATACACAAAAATTAAACACATGTAGAAATAAATACAATTAATATTATTATATTGTGTACGATAATTAATTTTATTTAGGTACTCCAATAATGTTGTGCCAGTAGTCATACCGTAAGAAATGTACAAAGATGATTTGAAAAACAAGAAAAAGAGATTTGAAAAATAGGTATTCCTCAACAAAATTTTGCAGTCTGTATCTACCTTATACGGATTGCTATAAGGAAAGTACAGACGCCAGCAGGTCAACCTACCCCAAACTGTCAAATTTTCCCAATTGAACATGAACCTTATGCTTACGGTATAAAGTTGAAAATCTATCAAATAAATTTGACAGATTGGAGTAGCTTGATGTGCTGGCGTCTGTACATACAATATTTAAAAAAAAAACCCAGGCGAATCAATAAGATAAATTAGTTAAAGTTAAAACAATGCTGTTTTTCTGTATAATCAATCATCTCATTACTGCATTTTCCTTAAGAGTATAATGAGAATTATTAACTACCCAAGTTATACGGATAACGGATTGCTATGAAAAATATATAAGTACAATACCTTTTAAAATACCAACGATAAGATAATTAATGTAAAACAATGCTGGTTTTCTCAATAATCAATCGTCTCATTACTTAATTTTCCTTAAGAGTATAATGAGAACAATTTGAATCTGTTATGGAAAATAACAATGTAATAATGCCTAATATTAAACGAAGTAAAGGATTTTCTTTAGATCAAACTGAACGATTTATTTATTGGGTGAAATTTTTAAATACATATGTGGCAAACCTATCTATCTATATGAATGAATCCTTATTTCCGTGGGTCACGGCATCACACGTGAACGGCTGGACCAATTTTGCTAATTCTTTTTTGTTGTGTTTGTTATTCTCATGAAAGAAAAATAGTTGCGCGTAACATTAGAAAATGTAAGAAAACTTAACGACCATATTACAACGACTTTTCTAATATTATACCAATGCGAATTCAATATTCACAGTTAAGATAGGACAGCGTCTGTCGGGTCAGCTAGTTAGTGATGAAAGCAGGCCCTGCTTTTTTGTAATGTTCCACAAGGGAAATGTTACTTAAAATTAATTACTCCTTCAAAGGAACTTAAGGAAATGTTACAGTGGCTATTAGACCCTGAAGATTCATTAAAATACTTGTATTACACCTCTGAAAACTTAGACATAGTGAAAATATGAGAAACTCACGTAGTTTCTTTAACAACTAAGCAACGTCAACTTGTAACTTATAATGTCATCATATGAGTACATGGACCAACTTAGTCATTCGAAGTTAGCCAAGGTGTTAAGACTTTCGATAAACTTTGAGACCTTTGTGTGAACTTGGCATATTAATATAATGAGCCACAAGAGTATCACTGACGGAACATATAACTGTTAGGAGAGCTTGTTATGACTGGGGCCAGAGATTCTTTCTAAAAGATTTAATATAATTTTAGTAATGTATTATCACACTAGCAGCGCTCCGCGGTTTCACCCGCATAGTTCCCGTTCCCGTGGGAATACGGGGATAAAATATAGCCTATGTCACCCGGGGATAGTGTAGCTTCCCAACAGTGAAATAATTTTTCAAATCGGTTCAGTAGTTTCGGAGCCTATTCAATGCAAACAAACAATCAATCAAATCTTTCCTCTTTATTATTAGTATAGATGTAGGTACACACAGCTCCACAGAAAACTCATCCCCTACAAAGGCATGTTGCCTTTGTAGGGGATGAGTTTTCTGTGGAGCTGTGTGTACCTTAAAAATAAGGCCCTCGACGCGCAACTAGCTACCATGGAATCAGTACATGATTCTGAAACCCCGTTGAAAAATTTCGTCGGTAATCCCTACTAATATTATAAATGCAAAAGTAACTCTGTCTGTCTGTTACGCTTTCACGCCTAAACCGCTGAACCGATCGTCATCAATTTTGGCAGAGATATGGAGAAGGACATAGGCTACTTTTTTACGCGGTAAGAACATCCACGCGGGCGGAGCCGCGAGCAAAAGCTAGTTATACTATATAAAAAGAAATGGGTGTTCCATACATTTTGACCGCATAGGTATTTTCTATGAAATAGCTGATTGTTTTAGGTTGGTATTCGACGAAAATATTCGACACTAAGGTCTCATGAGCTGAGAAATCATGTGCTGAATTCATGCTTACAGGGCCTCAAGTCTGCTATTACAATAGTGTCAGAATGGTCTATCATTTATTTCATATTGGTTGTTTTTGACAAGTTTGGTAATCTACTAATATAATGGCGTCATTATGACTTTCCATTGGTCAGCCACTGACACTTCATTGAAAGAAATAGCATTTACTGGTAATCTCGTACATAATTATAAATTAATGACTGACTTAGGGGTAATCTCCTAAAATTTCGACAGTCCTAAAATAATATGTTAAAAAATAATTATGTAAAAATAATCAATGAAATCTGGCATGAATAAATGTTCAAATTTAGTAGTATTTTTTCGAAAATCATTTCTACTAACGGGTTTTATAATAATGGCAATACGACAATGCCATTATATAACACAGTTCTATTACGAGACCATTGACTGGTCACTGATCGACTATTATGAATTTAGCAGATTACGAACTTTTAGCAAAATGACAATGGGATCGTGTTGGATTGACGAATTTATAAAAATAGCAGACTAAGGCCCCAGTTTGCGCGTCGACGTTCCTGCCACTCTGTAGACTTCATGAAATAAAAGTTTCATAAATAGCGAAAGTGAGTAAAGGAATGATTTTTGAAAATTCGCTTCTAAAGGGAATGTGAATTTAATTTTGTATGGAAGCTCGTAATTTACAAAACAATGTACCTATAGGTAGCTAGCTATATTAGCCATAGAGCACAGCAGTGGTGGCCAATTGGTAACGGCCACGACTTACGAGTTTGTAGGTCGTGAGTTCGAACCCAGACAGGCGCTTTACTTTGTGTAAATTATTTCATCACCACTGCTCTCAAAACGGTGAAGGAAAACATCGTGAGGAAACAGGCATGTCCTAGAACCAAAAATTCGAAGACACGTGACATCTACCAACACGCACTGGGCCCGCGTGGTAGATTACGGCCCAATCCCTCTCACTGAGAGGAGGCCTGTGTCCCAGCTGTGGGAACATTATAGACTGATGATGATGATGATTAGCCATAGGTTATACGGAATGTTCGACGTTTTATTTATCGTTCAGATAATTGAATTGTTAAAACTTTATTTTCTATGTATATACTAATTAATTTGTAAGTACAATTTCCTTATTCCAGTAGGTTAGTAACAAGAATAATGTGCCTGAAACCTAGCATTAACTAATTCGCCTACATAAATTTGCAAATTGAAACTCGCCCATGTTCTAACTAATGATAGTCGCTAACTAACCGGTACTTGTGACCGCAGGACTATCGCCACTTCTATAACTCGTACCGTCTTGTTTACATGTGAAAGTAGATAGACGGTTTAATACACGACCCAATTAAAGCGATTGCGATCTAACATCGGAATACTCCACACATCAATCATAGAGACCACTTTACCCCCGTAGTTAATCTTCACTTTAAGGATGATTTCCACCAAACGGCTCTCATCGCATCGGACCGAACCGGATTTTACGATCGTTAAACGATATTAAATCGTGTACACAATATTTAAAAAGTTTATAATAATTACAAAGCCGCGCACAGCAGCTTTACCGCGGGCGTCTTCCGCGACATGCGATCGTAACCGAAAGTATGCTGCAACGCGCGATTGGCTCCGTTCGCCTGTCGTAGTATCTGATCGTATCCTTTCAGATCCGATGCGATGCGAGCCGTTGGGTGGTAATCATCCTTTAGGCGTCGACGTACGTTGGTTCGTCGTACGTAGGTATGTAGTAAAACCGTGGCGGGATTTTTTCGTGCAATCTTGGTGTTGAATCGTGCATTGAGAATCCAACAAGTGCATCTCAGCGCGTCAAAAATCGAACAGTAGAACACACTGTTCGATTTTAGACGCGGTGCTAAGCAGTGTGTTGAAGATCCAGTGCGCGAAAAAATCCTTTCCAACGATTTTATTACGTTCCTGGCAACGTGGGCTTAGGGACTACTCACACTTATTCAGCTCTGTTCAGCTTTCGTCTATAGAAAACAACGATTTTGTATGAGATGCGTACGCATTCGTTCAGTCGCGGAAAGCTGAACGGACTCTACAGGAAATCAGCTGTTTCATAGAAAAGTGCAATACCTACGCGGTCAAAATGTATGGAACAGCTGATTTCTTTTTTGTATATCCGGCGAAAAAGTTCTGTTCTAGGGGTTCTAGAATGGTACTCGTATGCTGAATTCATGGTTACAATTTGCGCACTGGATAAAAACTTATCCTGTATACAAAATCGTTGTTTTCTATGGACAAAAGCTGAACAGAGCTGAATAAGTGTGAGTAGTCCGTAATCCGTCTATTTGATCGTCTCCATATTTAAGTATCAAGTGCTTTGTTGTTTAATAACTCGCGTAAATTGGTTTGTTATTCCCCCGAACATTATTATATTAGGCAGAATTCCAGACCAATTCAACTACTCACATTTACTCGTAATTAGAACTGAATCATAGTTATGTTACTGCTCTTCCTCGAATGAGCATATCAGTTTCGGCTTACTAATAAGGTTGCTTTCCTGTAGCTACTGGTCGTGTGCTTATTCAGTTTCCTTTAGAAAATTTCCTCATCTGTCTAAAACTAAGCCCGAATGCTATTATGAAACGTGCTTATTAATTAGGGTATGATTTGTTATTTTCATGCTTGGTTCAAAACTTCAAACTTTCAAAGTGTTTGACCTTTCTTACATTTTAGATTTCACTATTTGACTGCCATAGCAGTGAAATAGTTTTTTGATTTCTACTTATAACATTCTTGAAATCTTTAAAGTTTGATTAAATTATACTAAGGGTATGTACAGCCGATTTTCTATACTAATATTATAAAGAGGGTAAAGTTTGTGAGGTTGTAGGGGGTAATCTCTGGATCTACTGAACCGATTTTGAAAATTCTTTTACCAATAGAAAACCACGTTATTTGTGAGTGCCATAGGCTATTAACCCGATAAATGAATAGATTTTTTCGTGGTAATCAGATTTGCAAATTAATACGGAGAAAAAAAGTTCGAACGAAAACGTTTCTTGCGAACGCTGCCTTAACGATGAGAGATATATGATTGAGTTCTAGAGAAAAGTTGTAGAGCTTGATAATACCTACAAAAAGTCAGCGACAGCATACGTCTGTTACATTTAAGTCACAGAAAGTAGTTTTTTTATGTTAAAAAATATGTAAATCGTTAGGTCATGTTTATTGGTCATATTAGCAACAATTATGATTTTTTATCAAAATAAGTACATTTGTCGTCTCAAGTGTTTAAAACAAAGGACTTTTCCGTTTAACTGCATATAATTTGGACGAATGGTTATAGAGATAATTTTACATAAGTATGGAACCGCGACCGTGTCGTAATCTATTGAGTGATATAAAAATGTTTACCGCCCACCGAAGTGGGCATGGGTTAGCTAGTGGATCCAGAAACCTAAGACAATGTGAACTTACCCATGGCAAATAATCTTGTAGAAAGCGTTGTGTTGTTTCATCGTAGTTAACAAAGGGGTAATCACGTAACAGACTAACAGTAGGAATAGCTTTAATTTTGACAGTCCAACAACATTCGTTGCGTTCTTTACATTGATGAGTACTTAGACAAATTCGAACTTAAGAAGCAATGGATTAGCATTCTGATTTTATAGTGTTACGCAATCAGGGTGTAGATACAAAGAAGAAAACGCGCTATATTTCACGCAGACATGGTTTAAGTATTTCTATAGTCCACAACTAGTCCACTTTTTTTTTGGTTTTTTGGTGGGATCTCATCAAATAACTTCTCCCGCTCTGGGTGGAGCAGGAGGGCATGTCAGACTTTTACTGACTAAAACCCACCCGTGTTCCCTCAGTAGCCTGTATGCCAGGGGCAGAACGGGCAGAACTGGCAGAACTAGTCCACCCTTGAATTCATTACATCTTCTTGTTGATATACTAACACCTGAGTGGGAAGACAGATGGCACCACAGAACAAAGAAGAATACACTGCATTGTGTAATACAGTATACTGTACTTTTATGATCTGTGGACGGCACTATTCAAGTGATTGTTTTCTTCATTCAAATATAATAATACAATTATGTACGTAACAAAGGTAAACTACATACCTACATATTCTCACACGCAAGGTGTTGAAGCCTACTAAAGGACATAAGTACTTATCTACTTATATCTACTAACATAATAAAGCTGAAGAATTTGTTTGTTTGTTTGAACGCACTAATCTCTGGAACTACCAGCCAGTCGGATTAGAAAAATTATCTTTGCATTTGGTAGTACAATTTTTGAGGATGGCTCTAGGCTAGGCTACTAAACATCACGCTAGGACCGTTAAGAGCTAAGCATAAACAAAAAACAAACTGAACGAACGCCAAGAGAAAACGAAATAATAGCGCGGGTAAGGGGTAAGCTATGTGGTGCGACGGGTTGGGTCGGGGGAACAGTTAGATATCTATCTACAGGATAAGTTTTTATCCAGTGCGCAAATTTTAACCATGAATTCAGCATATCATTCTAGAGCCCCTAGTGCAGAAATTTTTCGCCGGTTATACAAAAAAAATCAGCTGTTTCATAGAAAAATGCAAAACATACGCGGTCAAAATGTATGGAACAGCTGATTTTTTTTTGTATAACCGACGAAAAATTTCTGCACTGGGGGCTCTAGAATGATATGCTGAATTCATGGTTAAAATTTGCGCACTGGATAAAAACTTATCCTGTATAATAACAGCCGCACGGGTCGATCGACCAGGTTAAGCTACGCTTTCCGCGATTGGTCCATGGATGGGTGACCATCTTTACGGCCTGGCCACGGGGATCGGCGGTGCGTACGGCGGTGCGGCAAGCGGGGCGACAATTCGCGCGGCATCGTTTGCAGGCCACGGGGAGTCACGTTCGCCGCCGCGACCAGTAAGGAAGTCCGAGAGCGAAATGTTTTTATCAAAGTTATCTCGATATTACTTAGAAAGTAATAGTTTTTTGGTTCAAGATATAATATTTTGAAGAGATTGTAAAGTATAAAGTTGAATAGGAATTGAGGTATAGATGGAGAATTCCACAAGAAGTACGAGAAAATCTGGAAATTTCATTTTAATTTCTTCCCACAATCACTTCACTATATGTTTATATTTATGCTGTGGGTGGCCAGACTTCCAAATAGGTGGCTTTGCTAGTATTTCAGCTATAAAAGTCTCGGTGTTCATTATTCGCGGCGAAAACATCTAAACTCGTTTGATCGCTGCCCTAATCGCCGCGACTGCCGCTTGACGCCGTGGCTCGCGCCGTACTGATTCATGTATTTGGTTCACTCGCCGGCCGCACCGCCGGCCGCCGCCCCGCGTGGCTTGATTAGTACATTTCTATGCGTTTGTTTCAGTCGCTAGACGCCTCGGCGGTCGCACCGCGCGAATTTTCGCTATGGCGGGTGTCCCGTGGCCAGGCCGTTACATACCAAGACTCCTCCGTGCCTCGGATTGGTCCTGTCATTCGTGGATCTTTGACAGTCGTTACGGGTCGTCAGAAGGCCGAAAGTCTGACAACCAGTGTTACCCAGTAACTGGGTTGTGGAGGTCAGCTAGGCAGTCGCTCCATGTAAAAATACTGGTATTCAGCTGCATCCGGTTAGACTGGAAGCCGACCCCAACATAGTTGGGAAAAGGCTACGCAGATGATGATGATCATGATGACTACATCTAGTCTAATAATTATTGGTTTGAAACTCCTTATCCTTATTTCTCTAACGGTCGCAGAAAGGTTGGAACAAGACAGGTACCTTTAGGAGCAAGCAAACTCACTCTTTCAACAGTGCAGTAGAGAAAACTAAAAATGTCTGGGTAAAAATAAGCATATAACGTTTTTTTGCAAGTCTGAAAAAATTAACGATGAGGAATAAAAGCCAGGCAGCGTGCAAGGTTGGCTATATACCCGCGTCCAGAACACGGCGCTCCTGTCCTACTGACCCAGTGACACGGGGCCTATTGCCTAAAGCAAAAAGCTCCACTTTGTACGCCAGCACAAATACACGCGTATGTAAATGTTACACACGAACGACCAGCCACAAACGTCACGCTGCGCAAACACTGATAAATGATTAATGTGTTTTTTAACGTGATAAAAAAGTCGAATTTTTAACGACCTTAAAAAAAACGTTTGTCGCATTTCCACCCCATTTTATATTGGGTCGAATTCAAATGAGCAAATACTTGGTTTTGAACCAATTTATTATTTTTGCACGCAATCACTCGATGCCACAAAGCCTACCTTTTGCAGAGACTTAAAATACAGAAATTGCCATATTTCTTCTATGTTGGTTCGACGTGCTAGTAATGTATCCACAGCGCTGACATGTTGCGCATTTTATTTGCGTGCATACAAGGGAATCAATTTCAGATGGGACGTTAAATAAATCCGCCGCGTCTCACGCTGTTTCGCATTCAGATTGCATTCAGCTGCAGCTCCCTCGTAACGTATGTCCGGTTGCACATCGCATCGCAAACAAAATACCAGTTCCGTTCAATTTCTCTATGTCGAAATCTAGTTTGCACTTTTCTCATATCGCTTTAATCCCGACATCAAGTTGTTCTTGTCGCTTCATGGTGCATTTTCTCGAAATGGAGGCGTAACGAGAACATATAGGCTATTTATTTGCGCCGGGCTTCCTACGTGCCCGATGCGCTGGCCACGTAACAACTTCCATATCCAGTGCTGGACACCTTGTACATTATAAATGTAGTATACAATACGCCACACAATGGTTGAATATAAATAACTGACCGTAGTCGGAGACCAGCCGCGTATTGTTCTAGGATACACGTGCGTATACCTATGAATATGTAGAGAGGATGTGTAATTAAATGGCTGTAATAAGTTAATGACAGTAATTAAATACGAATAGTAGAAAAGTTATTGTTAAGTTATAAATTTTCGAGATATCAGACTTTCCTATTCCTGCTGACTCATTTCTGATTGTATCAGGCAGTTTATCAAGCCCTTGAAGAATATGTTCTTTATCAAATGGCAAGACTCCGTGTCATCCAATTTTGCTAGAGAATTCACGCCGCTGAAAGTAACCTAACTATACTTATAAGTCCATTGTGTCTTAAACTTGAATCTCACCGAGTAAGCGCCCCAAAAAGTTTATAATTAATGTTAGGGAAAAATTAGTTAGGAGAAAATCGGTAGCTTCGCAAGTGGCTTTTAATCAAAGTGTAAGAGTTGAGCAAGCGTGTGAAGTGCTGTGCTCCGTCTTCGGAGTCGCGGACTGTCGGGGGACCGGACGCCAACGAACTACTTCGTAACTATCACGTCAGATTGAGCTGTAAACTAAATGAGCTTACATAAAACTAGCAATTGCCCGTGACTTAAGTCGCTTGGCGGACTCGACACTTCATTGAGCAATGCACGCTACACAATCTCCGTTAATTAAGTTGGCGTTGTTTCTAGGGACATAAAGAACATGGTTGTTATTATATCCGACATTATTCAAACATTACCTTGTTATCTTTAAACATACGCTGTAAGCACAGTTACAGGTAAAATAAAATCTGGGAGACGTTTTAGGCGAAATACTGGAAATTCGGAGCATTTGCGTGGGTGTAGTCGAATTAAGATTTAGTGGCTTCCAAAAATCCTGGTTGAATAAAAACCCGCCGTCGCTGTTCATTTTCAAGCCTATTTAATATCCTTGTAAATTGAATTGCATTTTTACCAACTGTTGGGATTAAACTTTATAAACAATCTACGTTGTCTCTGCGGCCATCCCTTTTCTCCTATTTCTTAGTGTAGTCCGTATCTCCTTTATCTTTGTCTGCTCTTTATTCTTGCTTACGGATAAAAGCTTTTATACTTTCTGGGCAGTCTGTCTTATTGGCTTTTTTTTCTGCAGCTTCACGCCGCCGGCTCAGCGAGTACATCGAGCACTACGAGGCTCTGGACTACGACCCAGACACGTTGCACGAACAGCACTTGCGTGCACGTCGCTCGATAGACGCGCCGGCAGACTTAAGACTTTACTTTCGCGCACATAAAAAGAGTTTCCACCTACGGTTGCGGCGGGACTTGTCCGCTTTCAGCGAAGAGTTTAAAGTAAGTAATGGCAGCTTGTTTAAAAGTTTAATGTCGCTCAGGTTATGCAACTTGGTCGCAATGTATTCGTTTTATGTACAGGTTGAGGGCGCAAAAGGGCAGTTACATGAGGTCGACACTTCACACATTTATCACGGGGAGTTGGCCGGTAAGTGTTACTTTGTTACTAACGGAATGAATCATTATTCAAAATGTACCGTGAACCTGTAACAAGGTAAACGTGTAATACATGAAGGTCGATCAGCCGACGTATGCAGTATTCTGCATAGCGCAATTATCAGTATTTCAGTAGACACCCCACCTAATATAATCCGTAAGTTCCCTCTTGTGGATCTAGGTGCATGACTAATCGGATTATATTCTGTTTTGATCGGAGCTCTTTCCAAAATATAACAAACAGTCCTCGCTTAACTGAAATTGAAGTTATTCACTTACTCGTAAATGTGAAGTCAGGTGAAGTGGAGAGCTTTAGCAGTTTAGCGCGAAGCGGAGCACTCACGTACTGAAAAGACAGACACAAACTTTGTAGGTGGCGTGCGGTGGACTGACAGCCGCAACTCGGGACCCACTCCCATTGTACACCGGGAGCCGAGAACACCGACGTTATCTACACCCAAGATAGACGCTATTGTTTGCCCTCACCCCGAGGGAAAATTTAATAAGTCCCCGCTCGGAGTATGTCGACCGCCATTGTGTTTCTCTTTAATCAAACAAAAGCCGAACGCTAACTCTCGGTTCGCATCTGCCCACGCCCACACCAGCTCGCGTTGCGCCATCTAGATGCTTCTCTCGTTCCCAACATTAATAATTCTTGAAGAGCACTAAAACATATTTCTTTTTGCAATTACTGGCGGGGCGGCGTCAAAGTCCTGGCTAATTGGGAGCTTTCGGCGGCCACTCGACTTTTAATGTTGGCGGGTGGATATCGTGCCGATGGTTGGACGCTCCGCGGGCTTGACTACGCTATGTAAATAATTACACTGTTGAAAATTTTGCCCCCGCATTCTTCTTTCGTGAAATATGCCAAAGAAATTTTCAAAAGAAATTTATAACATTTTCTGTACAACAACAAATATTTGCTCGAATTTCTTCTGTATGTTCCGTAAAAAGTTACTGGAATCTGAGATCATTCTCATTATCTTAATGACGATCAAAGTAAACTGTTGATAGAGTAAAAACGATGAATAGATGCATGCAATACTTGATTAGATAGATAATGCTGGTAAATGCCTGTTAGCATATCGATGAACTATAAAGTGCGATAGTGATGCGTATCGATGTCGATGCGGGTGCGACTTGGAGTTCGGGTGCGGGTGTTATGATGGTGAAAGTTTGGAACAGTGTAAATGGATAAAGTTGTGCCGAGGGCGGCGCGGCATCGATCGCAGTTCGTCGCCCTACTTACAGCGGTCTCCGATGCACTTAGTCGTTGAGTTGCAACCTACGTTTTGCATGCACAACCCACCGTCCCCACATATTTATCAGCAACAGTAAACACGGTTTTCGTTTTTAATGTTACAATCAAAGCTGTGAATCTACATGTGGCTTACAATTTTGATGATGCAATAAGCCTAGGTCTAAACTTTAATACCTAAATGGGCAAGCTTTGCAAAGAATCTCTATCTCTATTCAGCTTCCCTGACAATGTTCGAACAATAAAAATAAAAGCTATATTCGTTATTTAACGTCTTTTAGTCTATGAAACGTGATTCTATAAATTCTGCGTCTATTTAGGTCATCCATTGATACTCTTCAAGGAATGAGAAACATTGCGTAAACAAGGAATTTTATACTAGAACTATTTCTAGGAAATGTTCAGTTTCGTTGAGCTCAACAATAGATCCGTAACTATGTTGTGAATCGTGAATAGTCACTTGTTTAATATAAAATTTACTCAATGATAAAACAGAACTGGTACCAGTGCTCTTGACTTCAGAAAAATGTGCGCGAGTTTTTCTGCAGTCGCACTTGAATTTTACTGTAAAACATTTTCGGAGCCCTGCGGTTTGGTGCGGAAAACATTTCCCGTTTCCTCCGTACATTCCGCATATATAGTTAATGTTATGTGCACATGATTATGTGCTTTATATATTTCGCAAATAGGAACTTTACTAGCAAGAACAAGAGTATCCTTATGATTATCTTCATGAGAATTAGTAATGTTCTTATTGTTGTTTATTCCAGGAATTTTGTTTTATCAATTGATGTTGGTCACTTCATTTCCTAAGTTTACCATTCTTTGAACTGTTGCTGTCGTCAATTCAATGCTTCATTGTTTCATCAGAATGGGTTCTCACCAAAGATATATTGTTATAGTGGACGCGAAGTTTTCATCTTTGTTTCAAGTCGAATATTTGCAGTAAAAACTTGACCTAAAACTTACATATATTACAGAACTTACGAGGCAAAACTATGATTCATGATTCCATTCGGTCAGATCTTCTTTGTCAGTTCTGCTAGATGTTTAAAAAGTAGACAAGGGTTTAAGTTAAATACGGTTGTTGGATCTGTATATAGCAACTAGAATCACAAATATTTCCTAGTGCGGGTCCTAGAGATTTAACAGAAACTTTATATGGCCTAAATGATGAAACAAGTAGTTCTCATAATGGGTATATTGAATGTCCAACCATCAGTCGACTAGCTCATTAATAGGTCAGAAATTCCTCGACTTCTTATCTATATTGTTCTTTTCTTATTATTGTTATGTTGGGCATTTGTACAAAGGTTTCAACAAGACTCTTAGCGAGCTACATAATTATTATTTAAACGTTACAACCTTAGAACAATGCCAGCGAATATAATTTTATAATAAACCCGTAGTCACCAGAGGCAGTTAAGCGCGTAATCAATTTGATCGCACCGCTCACACCTGCATGTCTCATTGGGTGCTGTGGGTAGGGGACACCAAACAAATGGTACGCCTTAGCAAATGTAATTGCAACGTTCAATTTACGTACAATACACCTCGGGCCCCTATTAGTCGAACGCTATGACTCACCAGGTATCATTATTAATATACGTTTGAAAACTAACGCGCTTGTGACACGACACCCAGCAATTGTTAAGTCGAAGCTCTGCCGTAGTCGTCCGAACAAATTGTGAGCTTCGGGTGACCGAGACCGATAATAAGGGGTATCGTTAAGACAAGTATTCGAAATATGGAGCATTAGTGGATACTGGCTGAACGTGACTCGGGTGTGGAGTATTAAACTTATACCTTTGAGTAATGATACCTTTGTACGAGGAGTTGGGGAGTAAGATTGAAAGTCGTGGCAACATTTTGGTATTATTGCTTAGATTTTAGATGAAGTATTGCGCTAAAATTTAACTGTCGGTAGAAATTAATGAATATAGGCGACAAATACGTATAATCTTTCACTTTGAACTGCTCACACTATCAATTCTTCTTATCTTGCTAATATTCTATATTATGTATAATTAACTAGGTAAAACATTAAATAAGCCATTGATAGGAATTTATCACATTGTGATAATACTAATTGCGTGATACTAATTAATATAGATTACTTAATAGTTCATTCCTACTCATTCTTATCAATGTCAACAGAAGATAATGTTGCGATCAGTTAGTTCTTCTACCTAAAATTGTTAAATTCACGACTACGCACAGCCTAAACCGCTGGGTGTAGAAGCAAGAAATTTTGTACAAGAGTTCCTTATATTCCGAAGGTGAGCACTGAAGAAGTTCATTTTTTCATTTATCCTCGAACGGGGTTTAATAGACGATGCAAGTTTGTTTGGAAGTTAGTAATTTTACCAATGGGACATCCATATGGAGCACGGCTGGTAAATAAATATATTTGGAATAAACATAAAAGAAATATAGGCACGTGGTGTTCTGTAGTTTTTGCCCTACCCCGTGGATATTGCCATGATGTTATATAGATCTTACGCATATGGTACTGCACATACTAGAATTAGGTAACTCCAATATGACCATAGTACCTATAGAAGTATAGATTGATAGCTACACCTCACCGCACACACCAATATCTAGCAGTCTAGTAAATTGTAATTGGGAATAAAGGAGAACACGTCTGCAATAAACTCCCTTGCGGTCTGGTCCTAATAAAATTCGGAATATAACCCTAATATTAGACAACACATACTTACCGTCTTAATAGAGGCAATTTCGTTGTAACAAACTCATATGAAGGCAAACAGCGTCGAGACTTTAGAAAGCCTTGTAATATACGTAGAAAGTAATGAAATTTTGAGCGGTAAGTAGTGCTCTGGCTTCGTTCCTTTTATATTATATTAGTGTTTTTAATTTTTAATTCATATTTTGGGCTACCTAATCTACGCTACGCTGCACAATGTTTAGTTTGTTGAAAGGCTTACTACAGTCTCCATCCTTATAGTACTAATACAAGTGTTTTAAAGAAGATAACATTCCGTTAGAGCAGCGTTTCCCAAACTATGGTTGTGGGTCGCGAGCGAATATTGGGTGGGCCTTGAAAAATTGGGAGATACGTTCAAGTGCAGAACTCATTGATTTATTAGAAGATTAAAAATTTATTCGATGGCAAGCCGCGAAATACTGGGTCTGTATTGCTGACAACTATCCTTGCTTGGATGAAATTGAATTTGACGCTAAATCTATAAGTAGTGACAATAAAAAGAAAACAAATACATCATTCTCTTTGAAATAGCACTCCTTGTCCTTGTAATTAGTTATTTTCGATTCTTATTGAATGTTTTTTTTCTTATTTGAACAGTCCTTCATTCATATCTAGTTATGCCGCTTCTTTTATCCATGACAGCCAAGAGGTGAGTCCCGAATTTGCAAGTTTTGTTAGGTGGGTTGCGGTCCAGTCAACTTTGGGAACCACTGCGTTAGAGAATCAGACAGCTATACCTACTCGATCTAAAGATTCATAAATATAACGTTTTTGTAAACGTTGAGTTACAAAAACTAAACTTGTAACACTACTTGTTGATCAAAGCAAAATCAGAGAATAGGTTGATAGATACGTTCGTAGTAAATAGCTAAAAGAAACTGCATTACAACATGATGTTCGTTCTTAACATATGTAAATGATGAGATTTACGAGAACTAGAAAGCTGTAATCCATAGCTTACGATATTAATCCCAACCGCTGTTCTCAGTGCGCATAAAAGGGGTTCTAGTCTAATGCGGAAGCTCAGAATAATGCTATTGCAGAGATAGATGAGGTCCTATGTATGCAAAGTGACGGCGAAGCTGCGGTATAAAATAATGCTGTTTGTTTATGCGCAGATGATCCGCAATCGACGGTGTTCGGCTCGGTGACGGACGGTGTCTTCGAGGGGAAGATTGTAGCGAGCGATGGCTCGTTCTACGTGGAGCATGCGCGACGATACTTCCCTCCGAATGGCACGCGTACGCGCGTCCACTCCGTGATCTACAAAGAGGGTGATGTTGGCGACCCATACGCCCATCACAGACATGGTAAGTAAACCTTTGTACCTTGAATAACCTAGCCAATTTAAGGATACATTGACATTTGGATCTCCCTACTCGTAATTTACGTCATACTACCTGTATCTACTTGTAATTTACGTTATACTAGAAAAGCCACGGCAGACAGCAATTTGTAATCTCGAGCCAATTTTGCAAACCACTGAGAGGATACTCGTACGGTTCCATCTACAGTAATGAAGGTTTAGGGATGAACAAGTTAATTTATTGACGCAAGTGAATACTTGAAATACTTTCACTTGGAAGCATGGTAATGATTCGCTGGATAAGATTATGTAGTATAAGAAACCTTGATCGGATAACAGAAGAGTAAGGGAAGTTGTGCTATAAAGCTGAATCAGTATTATTATTGCGAGGAAAATCCGATTCGTATACCCCTGTACCATACGCTATTTTATGAGTCGTATCAAATGAAGTAATCGCGTTTTACGGTTTTAATGCCATTACGCTATGTACAATTAAGTTTCCTTCGCATAGGTGCAATAACAAAATTAACTGTGTAGAAATTTGTAACTACACGTGCAGTTAGTGGAGTCGGGAGTTCGGGAGTGGAGGGTGAGGCGAGTCGCGTGGAAGTTTCGCCACAGTATGTCGCACGGCAAATGGATTGCAACGCAAGGTCGTTTAACAAAGTTTAATCCCATTTGCTCGGCGCGCTGTCACCGGCTGATTGCAACACCGCTTGCATCGGAAAATTCGCATAATTTATAACGGAACGTTCGGCTCATTTATTGGCCGGCGCCGTTGTCATAAATTCATTCAGAGTTAGTCGACTTAAATTCGCCGTGACGAGCTTAACATGCTTTAAATCATGTTTTATCGTTGTGTAGATGAAATTTGGCACGGTTCACAATGTCATCAAACCAGACTAAATTCCACGTTACATATTCATTCGTCCGTAGGCTGAGCTGGAATGGTAATTTCGCGTCAACAACACCGCCCCGCCTGCCGAGTTTGCATTTTTGCCGTTTCAACTGTGTTGTAGATGCAATTTCATTGTGCAGTTGTATACGTAGCGGTAGCGAGTAGCGACCCACCTGAATGTGCGACTGTACTGAATTGTATAAACACAAGTCCCCTTTCAGGATTTCTTTTGAATACTGACAAAATACCCATAATAAACTAGGACGAGTATGAAGCACATCATTTTTATCTTGTTGCTACCTGCGATCACATTTTCGCTCTATATTGTACGAGTATATTCCGCCTGGGTATTGGGGAAGTACCGAGTCGTTTTTCCGGTGATCTTTCTTCTTTGTATGTTAACAAGGTTTTTCATTTGTTTTGCTTCTGAAAATTACGTTTGATCGGAAAATAAATTCTGGAGGTATTGAGTGAGCAGGAAGGGTCGCGTTTGTAGCTACATTTGTTTTCATTACGAGTTATTGAACAGCGGCAGAGGGACCCCGCTCTACGCGTTCTCTATGGAGTTTTTATTTGAATATGAAAGACTTTCAGGACCAACCAAATAAGGGATCTTTTTTTTTACAAAATATACAAGGAACGGTGACAGCCAAATTTTATCCTACGACACTTTCTTGCTTATAAAATATCGTAACTAAAACGAATTTCCTTAATTAGTATTCCCAAAGACGCTGAAGACTTGATTTCCATTTCGTTTTAAATAAAACCTTAATGAAGCAATTGTAAGGCACTGAATTACTTTGTACTTCTTTACCTGAAACGTTATTTGAAGTCAGCCCTAGTGGTGCTGTTAGGCACTTAATTTTCTTTTGTAAAACAATCAAGCGCCGGAAAAACTAAACGAACGACTTCTCATAACATGTTGCTCATGTAAACGAAACAATGTAAATTTTACAGGCCTTATAAATTAAAACGCGTTATTATAATCTTCGTCTAAATACCAAATTGTCGTAAATCATAATCGCTGGGACACAGGTCTCCTCTCTTCGAGAGAGAATAGGTTGTAAATCTATAATGTATATACCACGAAAGCCCAGTGCCGGTTGATAGATGTCACGTCATGTCTTCGAATTTTTGATTCTAAGAGATGCTGGTTTCCTCACGATGTTCTCTTTCACCGTTTTGAGAGCAGTACTGATGAAATTATTTACACAAAGTAAAGCTTCCTGCCTAGATTGTAACCTAATACGTTCATAAGTCGGGTTGGTCATAATAATTGTCGTAATACTCAAACCGCAATTTAGATAAGACAAACAAAATACAGATAACACTGTACATTGCTGTTTACCTTCCCATTTGTGTATATAAAACGCATTAAACGAGTAGAAAATACTTCTCGTAAACCGTCTTACAAAGACTGTGGAGCATCACTAATTTAATATTGTCCAAACTCGCGAGTAGTCACGAACGAGGTTCTCGTTTCGTTACACAAACTGTTGTACACAATCTTATTTAAGCGCTTCATTTAATATCTGTATCCTTACCATCGCATCGCTTTTACTCCAATCATATTATAATATTGTACCAGGTTTTCCGCTAGATGGTATAAAAGAAAAGCCCGGCGCTCCAGATATTTTAGAAAAACTTCCAGTTTAATGGTGTTTATAAATTTATGATGATACGAATGGAGAATGTTTGCTCAGTTCTCGGGCAGATCTGAGTGAATGTTCCTTTAATAACAGACGGTATACCTACTTACATTGTACTCCGTGCAGAACAAACAATCGTCAGCTAAGTATTTCTAGGTATATGGAGTTCACTTGATTCCGTCTGGGCACGAGTTGGCACAACGACTCCAACTGCGCCGTCGAGAACATTTGCATGATAAATGTACGTAATATTTCGAATTGAAGTTATTACCATTACTGGTTATTAATCTAACAATAAAGTAGGTTTCTGGTATTTGAACAAGATACTTAATCAAGATTTCAATTGATTTGTGTAATAGGAAACGGCATGCTAAAGTTTTGCTAGAGATCTTACAGCGCGCAACATTTTAATTAATAGTTTAAAGTTTTGCTTTTGTACGTTGAACTTAGCTGAATACAGATTTTGTTAGGCAGTTTATATACTATTAATTAAACTGGTAAATGGCCTAACAAAAGTAGGGAAAAAATGAGTTGTAATTTCTATAAACTGCCATTGTCTTTATCATACAGGATAATAATATCTAATCTAACTTTTCTACCGTGGTTGTACTAGGTATTGAATGGGTTTGTGTCTGGATTTCAACGACTACATCATAAATAGCCTGTATTAAAATTTGTTGTAGAAGTGCTTCCCCATGCTCGTTCAACAGTTAACATATATAATACGTAGCAGTATGTTCTTCGTTTTGTCTATCTTTTAATCCTCCTTTTTTGAAGAGGAGGATTGTGACCGTTATGTAGGTACATTTATGTGTGTATGTATGTTCATCTGTTCCCTCATAACTTCTAAACTATTAATCATAATTTGACAAATGAGGTATCGTTGGAAGCTTCTTGATCGTCCGCTGATTATAAGCTATATGACATCACACTAAATGAAATGAGGTGCCCTCCAAAGGCACCGAACTAAAAACTGCTTAATAAGTAAGTGCTTAATAATGTGGTACAATACAAATATGTGTACCTATATAGGGTGACTGGTAATCGGTGACCGAAATTTAAACACATGATTGTACTCATCATTATGAACAACTTTTACAATGGGACCAAACATGAAATCGCGAAATAAAAATCAGCTGTTCCCTACATTTATGTTCGCATAACTCGTCAAAATGTAGGGAACAGCTGATTTTTTTTTTCGCGATTATGATGAGTACAATCATGTGTTTAAATGTCGGTCACTAATTACCAGTCACCCTATATATTGTTAGCTAACCCCAAAATAATTAAAATAAAAAGCAAGTTCGAACTTACTTTTTTTTATCTTTTGACTGTTTTGTCACAAATCAGGGCAAAAGCCCCTTTTTATTCTTACCACTCCACTCAGTTCAACTCTATCTTGAGCTAGTCTGGACCAATCCTGCCTATTACGTTTACGTCAAGCGTCTAGCATGCTTGTGGTAGAATTAGCCCATTATACGTTCTTTGTTTATTAAACATTCTAATACAATAATCAGTTTGCATTGTTCCACTGCAGGACAAAGGACTCCCTCTCCCTTTTCCGCTCAACTCGATCCTGGGCCTATTATGGACCAATCCCTCATGTAAACGTCAAGTTCGTCCCACCATCTACGTTAGGGTCTTCCGCGATGTCGGTGGACGTTTTCAGGGATACATATCGTGGTGGTCTTAACCCACAATGCATCCGAGATGCGGTAAACGTCTCCGGTCCCATTTGAGCTTGGCTGCTTTTTGGGTGATGTCTACGATTTGTTATTAATTTGTTGTGTTCCGTAAAAAGTCTTAATTCAAGACTAATTAAAGGTAAATCTTTCAGAAAACGGTAAGTCCGTTACACACAATGACCACGAGACGGCTCAAATCTGCGAGTAAATATGATATTTGAATAGCTCGGTAGACATCTGGCATTAAAGTCGCGATGTACGCCAGCAGGCGGTAATTTCCGTTATCTGGCTGCCGCCGCATTCGCGCACAGGAGGTTCGTTAAAATGCAGCCCGCCCGGATGCGAAACGCCAATGTGCTCTAACACGACACACGAGCTGAAAAAAAAAAACTCGACTATTCAGCACTTTTTAATTTTAAAACTGCGCTTTTTAGCTCGCATTGTACTTTTCATGCGTCATTATGGTTTCCCTATTCAATGCTCCAGTTTAGATTTAGTCTGAAAACAATGTACCTATGCCCGTTGGCTATTTATAATTTTCCCTTTCCAATTATCCCCACAACATGTATGTTCATTATTGAATATTAGGTGCAGTACTTACGCAACGGTGCTATTTAAAAGAAACAAAAAAGAAAGAAAAAAAAATATCAAATAGATGGTTTTGTCATGTTGGGACGATTTTTTTTTTTTTTTTTTATGAATGACAAACAAAATATAGTGTAGAGACGCCCTACGAGGACGTACAGTGACCTTATTGGTGATGTTCTTCAGAAAGGGACAGGTGTGGGCGGAGTACTCGCAACCGGCGTGCGTTTGATCAGATGATATATGAACGAAAACGAGGCAAAAGGAGGTATGTAAGGATCGTACCAGGTGGCGTTCTGTAGTTTCTGCCTACCACCATGAGAAGAAGGCGTCAGTTTATGGATACTGTACTTTGTGTACTTTTGCAACGACATACATATGTATAATAAAAAATGCATATAAGCTGCAGACTGTAAATAAGGAGGTGGCCAACCAACAGGTCCATGTCAAGTGCTCATGGAAAAACATCACCGAGCAGTCAGTCCAAACTGGGGTAATAATTATACTACTTCCATTTCGCAGCAAAGAGGAAAAAACAAAGAGATTAATATATATTAGGGTTATAAATCTAACAAGAACTCCATTGATAAATAAATCTCAGAATAGCGCTATAGAAAAGAGTTTGGTGTCAGCGTTTGGTATTTATTTCGCCACGAACGCGAACGGGTCGAGTCGAGACCAGTGATGTGCCGTGGGAACATTCCCGTTCCCAGTAACTTCCCAACGGGAATGTTCCCGGGAATGTTCCCATGTGCCCGGGAACATTCCCAGTTAGTGGGAACACTAACTCAAAAGTTAAAGATTTTTCTTTTTTTTAATTTTTAGATTAGGTTTCATATCGCATGTTTAAAATAATAAAAGATAGAAATTCAATGCATATCTTTTACACCCATAATGTGGTACTGAGAATTTTCGGCAGTTAATTGATGTTAGTTGTGGAGAGTTAAACTGACAACAAAAAAACTATCCTTTTAACTGTGCAGGTGTGTACTACTGTACTTATCCTTTTTTTTTTTTTTTTTTTTTTTGGGTGGGAAATCATCAAATGACTTCTCCTGCTGAGTAGAGCAGGTGGGCGTGTCAGACTTTTACTGACTAAAACCCACCCGTGCCCCCTCAGCAGCCCGTATGCCAGGGGCCGTGGTATCTCTTTCGAACAAACCCGCACCCCTGGCAGGCATCGGACCTTGCGGACCCCACAACTGGTTGCTGACATCTTTGACAGCGCGCGTGAGGAACACAACGCGCCGTCCCGTCTACCACTTTTCGGCCGCAGAGGATAGGGAGAGCGGCTGACGCTATACCGACACTCCTCTTCCCCTGCGGCCCCACCGCGTCCGCCATCAAACGGTGGCGGCCCCGTCCAGGCCACGGAAGGGAAGAGCGCTGCTCAGAAGCACCGGCACTCCTCCTCTACCGCAGCCTGTAACCCTCAGCCGCGATGCCTCCCATTCGACATCGCGGCCCACCTCAGTTGCGGTGCACCTCACCGCAACCTACTTTTTGGCCGCTACGTCAATGGCTTGAAGGCAAAAGCCCTGACGAGCGGCCCCACCTTTGGGTTCCTCTTGGCTTCACCGTGGATGGGAGACCACGGTTACTAAGCCCCCCCGCAACGACAATGCGGGAACCCACTCGGGGGGGTTTACTTATCCTTTGTGCATGATTTATGGCTCCAACTAACCGGGTCGGCGTAACAAACAATCCAGACTGTAGAGACATCCCAACAAATTGGCCGCTCACAATACCAGCTTGTGTCAGCAGACTTAAAAGACGCAACATCCTACAATTGGATAACTTGGAGAGAGCTTCGTTATTCATATGAAAGTTGCTCCTGGTGAGGAATAACCCTTCCCTGCCAGACCTTCCTACAACTCATCTGCTCATAGTTTTTAAAAACTGATTGCAAGATAAAACACAAGAAAAAAAGAAAAGGATAATGTATTGTACCAGTCTATTTAAATAACGTTTCAAAATATTGTACATAATCTCTGAACGACGGGTTGCGGGTAACGATGGGTTCGTGGAAACTGTCCATACGGTTGGGTCTAAGTTTTTCAAGGCCCATCGTATCAATAAAAATAAGAGGCTCTCTGATCCTACTTTGCAGCTCATGAAGGAGAGGCACGAGATGGTCCTGCAGTCTTCAGACGATGCGCTTGAGTACCGGCAGTTTAACAGACAGATCTCTAAGTCCTTGAAAAGCGACCTCCGCCGCTTTAATAGAGAATGTATTAAAGACGCAATAGAACGGAATAAAGGCTCCAAGGTCTTTGCTAGGGATCTGTCTATTGGGCAGAGTCAGCGTACGAAACTGAAGACCAATGAAGGCAGGATCGTATCCACCAAGCCTGAGCTGTTGAGAGAGATTGAGAGATTCTATGGACAGTTATACAAGTCAACAAGAAACCCCGTTACGAATCTGGCAAACGACCCAAGAGCTAGATTGACCCGACAGTATACTGAAGACATCCCGGACGTCAGCTTGTACGAGAAGCAGCTTTAAAAACAACAAGGCGCTGGGTGATGACAGAATCACAGCTGAACTCCTAAAGGCCGGCGGGAAACCCGTTCTTAAGGCCCTCCAGAAGCTGTTTGATTCCGTCATACTCGAGGGCAAAACGCCACAGGCATGGAACAGAGGTGTGGTGGTACTTTTCTTTAAGAAGGGTGACAATGCCCTTCATAAGAATTATAGGCCCATCTCACTTCTATGCCATGTCTACAAGCTGTTCTCCGAAGTCATCACAAACCGTCTAGCGCGCAGGTTTGACGACTTCCAGCCTCCCGAACAAGCCGGGTTCCGTAAAGGCATTAGCACAGTAGACCACACACATACACTGCGGCAGGTTATACAGAAGACCGAAGAGTATAATCTGCCTCTCTGTTAAGAGTTTGTGAACTACTAAAAAGCCTTTGATTCGATCGCGACGTGGGCTGTACTGCAGTCCCTCCAACGGTACCAGATCGACTATCGGTATATGGCGGTGTTGAAGTGTCTGTACGAAAACGCCACCATGTCAGTCCGACTCCAGGACCGGCACTCGAAACCTATCCTTCTGCAGCGAGGTGTAAGACAAGGAGACGTTATCTCTCCGAAACTCTTCACCGCTGCACTGGAGGAGGTTCTGGACTGAAAAGGGGCTGGCATCAACATCAATGGCGAGTACATCACTCACCTTCGGTTTGCCGATGATATAGTTGTCATGGCTGAGACCATGGAGGATGAACATGGACAAGAGAAAGGTCATTTCCAATGCCCATGTAACACCCACTCTAGTAACGGTCAGAGGAGCTGCACTGAAAGTTGTGGACGAGTACGTTTACCTAGGACAAACTGTCCAGTTAGGTAGGTCCAACTTCGAGAAAGAGGTGAATCGTCGAATCCGACTCGGCTGGGCAGCGTTCGGGAAGCTTCGCAATATCTTCTCGTCCCACATACCGCAATGTCTCAACACGAAAGTCTTTGACCAGTGCGTGTTGCCAGTGATGACATTTGAAACCGAAACGTGGTCGCTCACAATGGGCCTCATAAAAAGCTTAAAGTCACCTAAAGGGCGATGGAGAGGGCTATGCTTGGAGTTTCCCTGCGTGATCGAATCAGGAATGAAGAGATCCGCAGGAGAACCAAGGTAACCGACATAGTCCGAAGAATTGCCAAACTTAAGTGGCAGTGGGCAGGGCACATTGCTCGCAGAACAGATGGCCGATGGGGCTGAAAAGTTCTGGAGTGGCGACCGCGTACCGGAAGACGTAAAGTTGGAAGGCCTCCCACAAGGTGGACCGATGACCTTGTGAGGGCCGCAGGAGTCCGCTGGATGCGGGAAGCACAGAACCGGTTGAAGTAGCGGAGCTTGCGGGAGGCCTATGTCCAGCAGTGTACGTCTTTCGGCTGAAATGACGATGATGTTGATGGTGAATCTCTAAACCTCCTAGTCTCCTACATTCGAAATTTTTATTTACCTCTTTCTAAAATTAATACAATGAACGACAAGTTACTAAATGAGTACTCATTACATGTCAAATCTACTTACTTACTAAATCTTATCAGTAACTTTGAATGTTATTATATTTTTACTTTTATTATAATTCTATGTGGTTTCACCGACACGTTCCCAGCAATTGGGAATATTCCCGGGCACTGGAAAGATTCTTTTGGGAACATTCCCACTTTGGGAACATTCCCGGGAACGGCACATCACTAGTCGAGACAAGGTCCGCCACGTATTTTTCTTCCCAACTTCAACGGCAAACTTGGGATTTATCATGAATAATTTAAAATATCATATTGTACATCTTGTGGAATATTCCATCATTGTGACATTGGGAAGCAGCATTGTCAGTCTATTGATTATATTCTTTTTACCAGTAGAGCGACACATGGAATTATATTTTTTACTCAAGCGCAACGACTGATCTGGATTATAAATCTCGATAAATCGAGCTATCGTATTCGAGACACGTACGGCATTGCGACTATGCTTGAGTTAATGCCCATAGTGAAGCGTAGTAATATTTTTAACTCCCGACGCTAAAACCACGGGGTGTTATAAGTTTGACGTGTCTGTGTGTGACTGTCTGAGGCAACATAGCTCCCGAACGGATGAACCGATTTTGATTTTGTTTGAAAGGTGAATTAGTCGGGAGTGCTCTTAGACATGTTTAATCAAAATCGGTTCAGCCGTTTGAAGATTATCAGCTCTTTTCTGGTTCATGAAGGGATTTATTTGAGCATCTTCCACGGGTCTGATCAAGTCGAAATTTGGTATTCTATTACTTCAATGATATTAGACGAACAAAGTAACCTGGAACTGATGCTGCAGCAACACCTGGAATTTCCAGGATACCCAAGTTACTCACCAAGAAACGGCAGAAGTATCGTGTTTGGGCTCATTGAAAAGGTCTCAATAAATAGGTTATGGATACATGGTGATCAGGACGAGGATTTAGGATAAATTAGTAACAAACGGAAACATACGCAACGCTGTGCAGATTTAATTAAGCGAGACAGGAAATAAAAGTTAAATTAAAAACCCCCGACACAAACAAAAACTATAAAGTAAACGGAGGACGGTCAATGAAAACAGACCAAACAGAAGAGGCCTAGCATTTTCTTGACTTGACATGCCTTGATCATAATAATTATTACTTACGTTCAACTTAAAAGGCCAATATTTTTTTTTAACTCTTTTTTTGAGTCGGGTGTTTTTAAAATTTAACTTTGGTTAAAAGACGTGAAATAGTAGCAGTTGTTCTATTCGATATTCTAAGATCGTTTTTATACGGCACTGTTTTCATAACAAAAAACATGCGAAGTTTTATCTCTGGGATAGTAAAACAATTTGAAAGATCAGCTTGCAATAAGACTGACTCACAGACTTCGAAGATTTCATAACATGCGGTAATTTACGTTTTGCAATGTCGGTTGGAGACTGACGACAGCCGTCAGATAAACCGTGCACAATGGCAAGATGGTGACGTTGTAAATAATGCCAATGTGAGCGGATATACACGAGGCTGGCTCAGGAAGATTGCATAAACCAGAGCAGTGGGTGAATGTAGGCTGAATAGTTGAAAACCGAATGCATAAATCGAAGATCTAGTATCGAGTCGGCGAACCGAAAAACGGAGCGTGGGACGTCCCCGTTATGGCGTACGAGTTTAAAGTCGCATGAAGCTTGTTTTGGAAGCCAAAATGTCCAGGTCCAGCGGGTTTCACTTCTTTTGATAGTCGATTTATTTATCGGCTTAGTGATATCGGCGTCAGCAAGTATTTGTGGTTGGAATATCCGGTATAAGAGTTACTTTGATTATGTTTCCTGTGTGTAGCCTCATATTGACTCTGCGCCGAAATAATGGAGATAGTTACTTGTTTACCTTGAAACTTAATGAATATGATAATGATTTATTATCATATTATGATTGTCTGCGACTTATTATATCACCTTTTACCAAGTTCCGTTGGCCTTCAGAAGTATAAGTAGTTATTATTGTTTGTGTATAGCTTTAACTGCTGTGGCTTCAGGTATCTACTCTTCCAACTAGCATTCCTAAGTTTATTCATTTATTCACTAACAGACAATGCACAGCCTAAACTGCTGAGCTCTAAAAACATGATTTGTAATACAAGAGTTATTTATATACCGAAAATGAGCACTAAGGAACGATTTTTGGAAATTAATCGCTCTATACTATACCCCTTTAACAGAGGATGAAAGATCGTCCATTTCGCTGTTGCGAAATCCCATCGGGCGCGTTACTAAGGCATTATAAATGAACTTTTTTCCGTTTACCAGGTCACGTAGGCGGTTGCGGTATCACAGACGAGGTGGTGCAATGGATGGAGCGCATTCAGAACTCTGCTGTTGACGATGAGCCGCAAACGTCACCGGTGCCTGCGCCGACGTCGTCGCCCTCACCACCGTCACCGCCATCGCCGCCCCTCGGGCACCATGCGCCCGCCTCGCAGCCTCCGCACCCCAACAGCTTGCGGGACGACGAGCCCAGGTAACCTACATCACTAAAACACACATAAGTAGTGAGGAAAATGTTTGTGTATAGTGAAGAATAGATGTCCTAAACAGTGGCCCTAGCGTGAGTTTCTTTTGACCATCTCGATCTAACGCATCGACCGCGTTCTGCACTCTGATTGGTCCTTCATGAATCCAGGGCCAATCGGAGCCCCGAACGCGCTCGATGCGAATGATCGAGATGGTTAAATGAAACTCACACTCCTCAGACCAGGAGGCGTACTCAACTTCTGGAGGGAGGTGGGCTGGTTGAATTGTTGAAATTTGAATTCACGGTCGACTGGTCCCATAATAATATTATATGACAGGCAGCTGAGGCAGCACAATAGACTTTCTGATTGTTTATATTCTCTGCAAAACGCTGATGACCAATGACCATGCAATGAGCGTTGTAGTTTTTTTATCAATAGAGGATGCAGCTGATAAGGTTTTGGCTGCGCTGTCTGTGACCATGAGTGACATCTAGCACAAATAAACTCTAAAATCAAAATGAAATATACATATAATTCACATAAACCTACATGGGCAATTGGGCACTAATGAAACGTCAGAAGCTAGGTGTGCACGGTTCCAATTTGTTGCTTTGTTCATTGACCAGACTAGTTGGGCTAGACGTAAGTTTAACGATGAACTTATTTTAAAATGTTAAAGTTGAAGCTCTTTTATCAAAGTTTTTTCATCTAAGTTTACGAGTTTTTGTTTTCGTGCAATTCGATATGAATTTTTTTACTGCATGTAATAATAAAGCTAAAAATGAATAGTTTATGTCGACTTCAGCAATAAATCAAATTTTAACCTTATTATTTTCTAATGCTCGTTATTTTTTACTTCGATTAATCATAGATAAATAATGAGAACTCCTTTCTTATTTCACTAATTTGACTATCACTTTTTTTTTTCATTGCAGCAAAGTGAGTACCTACGCTAAAGGTTAATTTTCACGAAACCTCATTATACTTTGAACTCATTATACTTTCGTGTTATTACCAAGAAGATAAAAGTGTAATTAGCGAACTTCATTGTTAGTAGAACTAATTCTCGAAAAGATTTTAGTTTGGTAACGAAAACTTATTAAATATTCATTCAAAGAAGCAAGTCAACCCTAAGAATGTAAATGTAAATATTTAGGACGATGGCAAACAACATAAATTGTGACGTATACCCGTCGCTGACAAATTATTATTTGTGTACCCTACAACAAAAAGTTTAAAACCTTTTTTTTATTACCCACACGTGCTGACACATACCACACGTGGAACGGAGCAAAAAATCTATTTTAACCACGCCCCATTAACTGCTGCTACACGACCGAACTCGGTTCGTAAGTAAAGTGGTCTATTCTAAACTAGCTTTTGCCAGCGGCTTCGCCCGTGTGGAGGTTGGATATTGTCCCACCGGGAACATACTACCGGGACAAAAAGTATGTTAATCCAGGTTGTAAACTATAAATGTGTCCCAAATATAATTTAAATCTGTTCTGCCGTTTTTGCGTAATTGAGGAACACAGAAACTTTCACATTTATAATATTAGTAGCAGTGGCATAGGACTAGGGGCCAACCCCTGTTTCGCACGGTTCTTACAACTTCACAGAACATTTATATGGCAGATGTGAGTGGAAACGCCGGACGAGGATGCCCTAGGAAGACGTTGTAGTGACCTCATTGGTGATGTTCTTTTGAAAGGTCAGGTATATAGTACTCGCAACCGGCGTGCGTATGACGGGCCATAGTGTGAGTTTCTTTAAACCATCACGATCTAACGCATCGACCGCGTTCGGCGCTCCGATTGGCCCTTCACCAATCTAGAGCCAATCGGAGCGCCGAACACGGTTGATGCGTTAAGTCGAGATGGTTAAAAGAAACGCCCATTTAGGGCCACAGATGTATGAACGTATAAAAGGAGTATGTCAGGATCGTTGCAGCAGGTGGCGTTCTGTACTTTCAGCCTACCCCCTTGAGAAACGCCCGGGTATTCCACTGCGAAGATCGCCCTGAGGACACGGTGGAGCATACGGTGGAGGTCTGCCCGTCTTGGGCGGATCACCGCCGTGTCCTCGTGGAGGTAATCGGCGGCGGCGATCTCTCGCGTCCGGCCCTGGTCCAGGCCATGAGGCCACGGTACGGAACGAGAGTGCATGGGTAGCCGTCACCTCCTGCGAAGCAGTGATGCTCGCGAAGAGGGAGGCGGCGCACATGAGGGGGAGGCAGTATATGCGCCCTCACGATTCTAGCCTCCGCAGGAGACGCCCTGGGTATCGGGAATCCCAGGCTAATTCCCGGCCACCGTAGACGTGGGCTTGCGGACGGCGAGTAATGGGTAGCTCGCTGTCCGGTAAGGACCAAGCCCAGGTCGTGGGTGTGTTGTGTTCCACGCGCGCCTCAAAGAGATGTCAGCACAACCTGATGGGGCCTGCAAGGGCCGATGCCTGCCAGGGGTGCGGGTCGTTCGAAAGAGATACCGCCGCCCCTGGTACACAGGCTACTGAGGGAACACGGGTGGGTTTTAGTCAGTAAAAGTCTGACACGCCCTCCTGCTCCACTCAGAGCGGGAGAAGTTATTTGATGATTTCCCACCCAAAAAGAAAAACCCCCTTGAGAAGCACGATATATTCTTTCCTATATTTATGTACCCTATGTTTAATAACAACGTGTTAGACACAAAAACCTTCCTGAATGAATTATCTAAATGCGGAGTTTAGAAAGAACAACTCGGTCACATAGACGGACACGAAAAGCGACTTCAATATGTATAGATTGTACAAAAAGACCTATTAGTATTACTACCGGTTTATCGGTAGGTTAATAGGTTGATGGGTTACTGTGGGAAATAATCTAGATACCTGTCCTGTCGTGGGCTTTGTTTGAGGTTGCGTGATTGTAAGTTAGTTTGTTACTGCTTTTCCTATCCAAGATTTTCTATCGTGATGCGTTTTCTAATTTAGGAGGTATTACAAACGGGTTGTTCCCAGAGGTCCACGAGTCTATTGTTTTCGAAAAAAGAAAATTCATACTTTACTTCCCAACGGGTCCACGACATTATAAAATATTTTATTTTAAAAATATTTTATTTTCCTACTCGTCCGATTATACAACAATAAAAGCTTGACAAGGAAAAGATTTGTTAGATTTGCCTCTGCCCTGATTAGCAGAATAATTACTAAACATGGAAAAAAAACAAGAAAAAAAAAATTGAGCATAAATTATAATTCATTTTCTCACACATTTGTGGGTCAGCTTTTTAAACGCTCTATGCCTTCCGAAGTACTAGGTTGTCATAACTCGATAGGAGCATACCTAACATAGTGGTATCAGCTAGAAAATGCTTTACGCCTTCGAAGGACCAGGTTGTTATAAATCGGTAGGAGCACACCTAACATAGTTGTGTCAGTTAGCATTTATTTATTTAAAGATCTCACACACAAATAAAGTTACAAAGGCAGACTTAATGCCTTGGACGTTCTCTACCAGTCAACCAAGGGTGGTGAAGGATTAGATGGGAGGTGCTTTGATTGATAGGAACGACTACAAAAAAAATGGCACTCAGAGAGTGCCGACAGAAGTGAAAACTTGAACAATTACGTGTGTATCTTTTTAATCGTCAATACACGATTTCACATTGGGTCCTTGGGTCCTGATTGCTCTCAGGAAAAAAATTATAAACGAGCGATGACTCATCTGTGTGCTCGTTCACCCATATATACACAGTATACATATAGCTCATAGAACGCGTTCGGTGACCATGACGCGAGTTCTATGATTTTTGTTCACCCAAAAAGTGCTCAACGCGCCTAAAGAAGTTTTCACTTCTAAAAACATAAAAAATTTACTGTTTGATTGTCTTTCTTACAAGAAATTGTTTTTACTGACTGTACTTTGGAAAAATCTGGTGGACCCGTCTGGAATTCATTTAGAAGCATTCAAAACATTATTATATTTTTTTCATGGACCCGGTAGGAAAAGACGAACAATAGAATCGTGGACCCCTGGGAACAACCCTTACAAACATTTGATCAAGTCAAATTAAAAGTTTGACGCTATAAACGAGAGGTTGCTGCAGCCATATTGATGGGTCATTACTCATTACATAAATCCTGAAAGATCTTGGTTGAAGAATTGGTTGATCTTTATCCAATATCTTCTTCTTTCTAGCACACATTTTATACATACATACATACTCAGCCTACTACGTTCCCACTGCTGGGACACAGGCCTCCTCTCAGTGAGAGGGAGCGGGCCGTAATCCACCACGCGGGCCCTGTGCGGGTTGGCAGATGTCACATGTCTTCGAATTTTTGTTCTAGGAAGTTTGTGACACATTTTATACCACCGTAATTTTGTTCCAGATACTGGGAAGCGCACCATTACAACAAATACTCACGAGCGGCGAACACCGGCGAGCATACGCGTTCGCGACGAGCGACCTTCGACAACCGAAACACTTGCTCGCTCTTCATACAGACAGACCCGCTAATATGGAGACATGTCAGGGAAGGATTCCCGGACGTAAGTTATTCTAATTTCTTTTCATTCGTTATTACAAGTTCCTAAAAACATTTAAACGATACTTTATATAAGTCATTGCATTACAACTTAGGTATAAATTACAAAGATTGACTAGTCTTTTATCAAACTCACGGCGACTACTCTAATTTATACTTTATCACATAGATAAAAGATACAATGCAATGACTTTCTACTGGTTTAATGTCATTCAAATTTGACTACCATAAGATTAAGAAGTTCTTAAAAATATTTCTATCACCACAGTATACTTTTGAGTTACAGAATGAAACTTAAGAGCGGCTTAAATAAAATCCGCAAAAAAAAACAACTGTAACGCTCTATTTCGTTGGCCGTTAAATTAAGCGATATCGATATAATAATTCGCTCTGCAAAATAATCGATAATAGAATTACCATAACTTTTAATTGTGACGTTATGCGTCAGAATAGATTAGCCTCAGCTCTAAAATAACCATTTGCCGTTTGTGATGGAAATAAACAATACAATAATTTTGTAGATAGTTATTTCAAATATTGTGGTCACTATTGTTAGTACATGTTTTGAATGAGGCAGATGATACAAGAGTTAACAGGAGTCACAGAAAGCGGGCAATCCCTTTAATATTTTTTGCTGTGACCCCTCTAAGATCAAATGACCTACACCTACGTACGCGCAATCCTGTATGAGAGTAGATAGGCAATCCCCTCGTGACGATTGGTCGCGAAACACACTCGCTCCACATACACACAGACCCGCTAATATGACGACACGTTAGGGAGGGATTCCCGGACGTAAGCCATCATTAGTTTTCCGTCCGCACTTCGGTTATCATTTCGCGGTATATTCTCGTATGTTAATGTCCTCGAAAAATAGTTTCCTTTGTGACGACCACGTACCCAGGAACTGGGTTCTGGAGGTCAGATAAGCAGTCGCTCCATGTAAAATATTGATATTCAGCTACATCCGATTAGACTGGAAGCCGACCCCAACATAGTTGGGAATAGGCTAGTCCATAGCAGATGATGATGATTTGACGACCACGATCACAGTGACATATTAGGAAATCGTCATCAACATTTCATCCGAAAGACTTCCACTGCTGGACATAGGCCTCCCCCAGGCTCCTACGGCCGGTATTACAAAATATTTTTGTGCAATTTTTCTCGTATAGAAATAAAATCTAAGTTGAATCCAAAGAAACAATGGTTGGACTGTGTGAAAGATAATATGGCTACAAAGGGGCTGACTACCGAGATGGCGACTTATAGAGAAGTATGGAAGAAAAATACGACTTTTTGCGTCGACCACACAAATAAATTGGAATAGGGGCAAAATAATGACGATGGCGATGACGCGAGCAGTGGTGGCCCAGTGGTAACGGCCGTGACTTACGAGTTGTAGGTCGTTGGTTCGACCCCGACAGGCGCTTTACTTTGTGTAAATTATTTCATGACTACTGCTCTCAAAACGATGAAGGAAAACATCGTGAGGAAACCGGCATGTCCTAGAACTAAAAATTCGAAGACATGTGACATCTACCAACCCGCACTGGGCCCGCGTGGTGGATTACTCCTCACTCCCTTTCATCGAGAGGAAGCCTGTGTCCTAGCAGTGGGAACATTATAGGCTCGTTATGATGATTATGAATGACGATAGTGTAATGAGGGTTTCTGAAATGACGTTCACTAGGCGGCAGCACTGACACGTCATGTCCGGGCACCTGTCAAAAGTGTCAAAGCGCCTACGGACAGAATGGTGAACGAGTGTATGAAACGAATGACATCAAATATTTTAAGTTCATTGTCGAACTGGAAGACTGCTTGTCAACGTGGTGCCAACTGGTGGCTTGAATATTCCTCATTGAGTAGAAGTTGGAAAATACTCCTTAAAGTGTTATACTAGGAATATGAGAAATATAAATTAACTTTGAATTTAGTCCTCAATAATATTAGCACGTGACCTCATTGACTCCAATATACACGAATCAAGAGATGTTTCACGTTCGCACTACTACGCACGCTCGGATACGCCTTGACTTAAAACATGCATCAGGGTGTGTGATGTTAAACAACGTATTCATTTGTTCCTTAGTTCATATTCGAGTTTTCAGAATTCTGATTATATACCGTCATTATAGCTGCTTTTGCGCATTGTTCTGCCATTTTTCCTTTTTTTTTTCCTATTGAGTTATTTCTCTTTTTTTTCCCTATTGTCCCATAAACTGCTTGATGCGAGAAGCAGCGGTCGGTTTGACGACGTTTGGTGGAGGCCTGTGTTCTGCAGTCTTTTGGATTTTTGATGATAATAATGATGACTATCCAATAGAAGAAAAACTACTTCTGAGTAACAATTTATACCACAGCAAACTTCCAGAGTGCTTCTTACGTCCGTGTTTTGCCCTAGTCCTAGGCAATATTCAATAATAACCACTTAATGCCAAGCAACAGGATCGCGCGTATAATTTACCAGTTTGGATTTACAAAGCATCGTAACACTAATCATATGATTTTGACTTTTTAATGGCGGCCATTCCATTTTATTATGAATATTTTTTGCCGCCGAAATGTACGTACGCACAATGTGACACAGTGTACATCAAATTACCCAAACTGTAAAATTTTCCCAATTGAACATGAACCTTATGCTTACTAAATAAAGTAGAAAATCTATCAAAGAAAATTGACAGATTGGGGTAGCTTGTGCTGGCCTCTATACTATTAGTAGGCACACCTCCGCTTAACCCTTCGGGGAACACAGGCACAAAGTTATGATCATGATAGTATTATAAAATCTAAATCAGCCTATATCGTTTCCACTGCTGGGACGCAGGCCTCCTGTCTGTGAGAGGAAAATCTAATTAAAAAACATATATTTCCAGCATCGGGACCCCAGCAAGAAAAGCGAGGTGGACATGAAGACCCGTGAGGAGATTCTGTCGCTGATATCGCACCACGTCACCGCCGTCAACTATATCTACAGTTACACCAAGTTTGACGGACGACTCGAACATAGGAACATCAAGTTTGAAGTGCAGAGAATCAAGGTTTGTGGGACTTCTCGATTATCACCCCTAATCCGTTTGGAATAAGTTAAGACATTTAAAACTTTTTTTACAGTCCGTTCAACTGATTTTGACCTCTATTGCATTGGTAGCATGATAAATGGCATCTGCAGTAAACCGTTGATATTGTAACCACTCTTTTGCTTTTAATGCCATCCTTATGCCTACGGAATAGAAGTCAAAATCGGTTGAATGGACTGTAAAAAGGTTTATTTAAATGCATAGACCTATATAAAAGGACTGGGCGGACCGCAAGTTACAATGACGCCACGAACTTGGTCCCAAAATGGTCTTCCCTATAGCGAAGTGAACTAGAACGCGATCGGCTGTCATCGGAGCGGTCGTAAATTTTTGCAAGCAAAAATGCCAAATTGTGCCGTGAAGGATTGCAAAAAGCACATTAAAAAAATGATAACATTTCATATCTCCGGTAAGTTAAAAATATGTCATTAAATCGACTTCTAACATTATTTAAAACAATTTTCTTTCTTATTTGTCTCAACCTTTGGCAAAGACGACGCGAAGCCGCGTAAAAGCGCGACATAACTTTGCAGCGGCGCTCGTTGTAGCTGATGAAATGAAAAGATTTAATAATATTACTCTATGATTAAATTTTGTACAAAAATTGATTTTTATTGCTTATTAAAAGCAAATTAAAATGTCCAACGTCAGAAAAAACTACGAATCCAAAATGGAAAATATGTCCAGATTACCAAAAAAACAAGATTTTTACAAAATTGTTTTATTCGAAGGCCAATGAAACCTTAATAACACAAACAAACTGCAACAAATATAAATTTAGAAAAATCGAAGGTTTTTATTTTATTTCTTTGTACCTCGAAGAAAACCACACCCCGCGCTTACAAGGTTACGTCGAGGAGCAGACACGCCGATTGACATCGTAGTTCTAATAGATGGCGTTAGTGTTTTTCGTAGGGCGACCGCGTCCGTCAAATGTTCGGACGACCGTATCTTCACTATATTTTAAATCAATGTTTAAATGTCTAATCTTATTTCGAATGGAGTATACGAAATTTCGATCGCGGTTTTACTTCATACACCTGGATGAAATGGGGACGTACCCATGGGATAATTTTCGACCTCCACGCTTGTGAAGTCGCTGGCAAAGGCTAGTAACATTATAATTGTGAAAGTTTGTATGTTTGTTACACAGTCGCGCAAAAAGGGCTAAACGGATTTGTATGAAATTTGGCACACAGTGTATTATAACCTGGATTAACACAGGATTATTTTTAATCCCGGCAGTACGTTCCCGTGGGATAATTTCCGACCTGTACGCGGGCGAAACCGCTGGGGAAAGCTAGTAATAACTAAATGCGTTGGTTCTTGGGTATCCAAGAGCCTAGTGTAACAGTCTGCAGGACCGAAGCCTCTCCTGATTGGCTATGGTCTTCTCGGCATAGTCAAAAATCCTTTTAATACCTCCTTAAATTTAAAATATTTTTGTCACGCAAATTCAGTCCGATATTCAATGGATAGAATCCAAAATCACGACCTTATTCCCATTCTTCAGTTTTCCTCCCCGATTACGCCATTTTTTGTGTAACGATCAATAACAAGCCGTTTTAATTAACACTATCGCTTGAGGAAATATCAAATATTATATAGACTTACGTGACCACACATTGTTCGATTTCGGTTGTGGTCAGGTCACTACAGCTCAGATAGGTATTTCCTGTTTTTAGATCACGGATACATGCGGCATTGATCTATATCTATACTCTTCTATCTATACTATTAATAAAGAGGAAAGATTTGATTGTTTGTTTGCATTGAATAGGCTCTGAAACTACTGAACCGATTTGAAAAATTCTTTCACTGTTGGGAAGGTAAACTATCCCCGGGTGGCATAGGCTATACTTTATCCCCCGTATTCCCACGGTAATGGGAACTACGCGGGTGAAACCGCGGAAAGCTGCTAGTATTAAATATTTGCTGTATAAAGGCGTTTGTTTTAGTTCATTTATTTATAAAGGTACAACAAACAAAAACGGCAGTTAATATTCATAAAATATAAAATTCTAAAGACTGCCAGCAGATCTGCAACCTCGACCACCACGAAGAGAAATAAGACTCAAATTAAAACCATTTAATTCAATTAAATCATTTACAGGGTCTTTTGAACTGTCAAAAGGTCGGTCAGTTAGTCAAAAAGTTGCAGCTACTTGCGTATTCTGCAACGTAGATCTCTGGAGAAGAACGGGCAAGAAATTCCAAACACACTCTTTTATATCAAGATATTACAAAATGAAAATATAATAAATCCCCGAGCGTAGAAATTTTTCGTCAGGTATACAAAAATAAATCAGCTGTTTCATAGAAAAGTGCAGTACCTACTGGATCAAAATGTATGGAACGGTTGTTTTTGTTTTTTTTTTTTTTTGTTAAACCTACAATTTTTTTTTTTATGATAGCGGGTCTAGAATGATATGCTGAATAAATTCATGATTGCAGTATGCGCACTGGTAAAAATGTTATCCTGTATACAAGATGTTGTTTTGCATCCTCGTCAAATTTCAGGTAGTTGTCATAAAAGACATAAATAATCAATTGAAAGTACAGTACCGGGCAATAACTAATAAGCGCTCCTTTTTTTTGTTGTTGAAATTTAACAGTATTTCAGAATTAAACCCTTAATTCAATACACATAAAAGAGAATCACCCGTCTACGCACACAGCGACAATGCAGCTGTGTGCGTGAGTGTCGACGTCTTACCTACGAACCAAATTCAAGCGAGCGCGACCGAGCGGCGAGCAATAAATGACCTGAGCGACCGGTAGCAATAATTTTTTATTTCGAAAATCACCTACATTATTGTCATAAATTTAGTTTGATAATTACCTCTTTTTAAGCATCATTAGAATACGGAAATCTTACTAATGACAGTAATACTAGTGCGCCAAAGAAAAGTTCACTGACCTGGTATCAGATGATTAATAAAATGTTCGTTTTGCTCTAATGCTATCGTTCAGCCTAAACTTTTCGTAATGATTTTGTTGTTATTTGTGGATTAAATTGGTTGATTTGAAATTTTCTTTACTACTTAACGGGCTTAGGACCGGTAATAATACCTACCTACCTTAGTTGATGTACCGATCTACTAAGTTTAAAAATGTTTTTAGGTTTGATGGAAATGGAAAGATTTGGTGTAAGTAGGTGGTGATAATTTCGACTCTTAGGTATTATTAGCGTAGTTAAAAATTTAAAATCAACTTATTTTTACACTAATAAAATTGATTAAGTTATCAACGTATTTACAAAATGGACAAATAAATAAATTACCTACTTAAGTTACCCGGAGGAGTTGTTCAAAGTTGCCACCTTCACACTCTTGGCACCATCGAGCACGACGTAGCTGGTTTTCCTTTAGTTTACGTAACACTAACACATTCGTTTTAAAGTGTCGAAAGCACTAATGATCCTTGCACGTACACTGTGGTGTGGTGCACTCCAAAGCGTCGACCAGCCTCCCGCGTGCTTGCCCGTGGTTCTCGCTGGAAGTATTCCAGGATGTCTTCCTGCAAGGCGACAGGCAGGCCTACCTACGCTGCCGCGGCCTTGAGCGTGCCGGGGGAACGTCAAACTACCGATGATCCCGCAGTCTCTGCGTAGCAGCCAGCATGACGCTCTGTGATGGGGGTTGCCGATCGGAAAACATTTCCGTGAACATCCGGATGGCTCCACGTAGGCTGTCTCCACTGATGGCATACAGGCGGACCATCTCCACCAACTCGACATTAGTGTAATTGTCCGTCATCTTGCACTTTGTATCGAATGACGTCTCAACAATTTACCGAGAACTGAGAAGCGCGCACGCACATTTCGGCGACATCAAACAGACTGTTGGTTCGGGGGCGGGCGGGGGCCGCGCACGCGGCGCCCGAACGAACGATCGCGCAAGCGTTGTGAATGGATGATGTATTGTTTGCGTTTGTGTGTGAAAGCGCGGTTAGGCTAGTAACAGACGGGCCGCGTTTAAATACGGCGGGTTCACACTTACGGATTTTAGTAAACAGGAAAAAATATTTAAAAAAATACCTACCCATTTTATTGTTGATTTGGGTCGAGAATCATTAGCATAATAACGTCCTTGAATTTGACTAGGATGCAAATCAACATCTTGTATGTGAGAACAATGTAAACAAAAATTCCAATATGTACATATAAGATTAAAAATAAGCCCTGGAAATTAAGAGAAGACCAGTCTTTACTAACGGCGCCCGTTTACGAACATGACGCGTGGCCACCAAAAATAAACAGTAGGTACTTATTTATTTCGTGTTTTATAAACATGCTTCATATGAGCATAACAACACAAAGCAACAAGATTATTTTTCTAAGCGCTACGCGTCGTTAAACTTTATCTAGAAAACTGTACTTTATTTATGTACGAAATCCGACCTAACCGACACAGTGGGCAATGATGTGTGGCAGCGTCTCCTGTATTTTTCTATAATAAAAGTCCCTTACGTTAGTGGCTTTTAAGAATAAACACGAGGCATAATCGTCAATATGGTATGACCGTATGACTCATAAATGTTTAATCAAGCGAAAAATTTGATTTGAAACAGATTTTAACCATTACGAATGTTATCGGCTGATATTTTAGCAACGGTCCCTATACTATGGATACCTTTAATATGCTTTTGAAAAAAATACGCCTCCACTCATTAAAGTTGTAATAATTTTTTGGCAAATAAATCTAGATGTCACCTTTGCAATATTACCTTACCTTTTTCAGTATGTTTACCTATGTTTTGAGATAAATTTACTTATGTTTATTTATGTTATGCTTGCCACTTCACCGCGTGATAAAGTCAGGCATAAAATCTTAGCTGTCAGGCAATCCAGAGAACAAAATGCCTGATTAATACAGGGCACCGAAGCACAACCTCATACCATGTAAATGGTATGTGGTTGTTCTGTAGCTTTAGTACATACATGGTCCTGAAATGCCCTGCGTCGATTTTTCTGTCTGTTATATAAAAAGAAAGCGTAAAAAACGTACTGCTAAAAAAATAAGCGTAAAAAACGTAATTCAAATTCAAATATTTTATTTCGGAATAAACATCCATAATATAATGTTAGAAGTAGTGTAACTTAGCCTAATGTTAGTATTAAATAATAATAGACAACCAATGAAACCGACACAAGATTATTTGGATACGTGTGTGTGGACATTTACCCATCTTCGTAAGAGGGGAGAGTCCCACCGGTCTGAAAACACATTCAGGATGCCATTGGTGGAGGAGCGCAGGCGCGCCAACATGCAAAAACAAAAAAAAAACTATTGCACTTTTCTATGAAACAGTAAAAAAATGTTTGGTCGGTTATTTTTTTTTTAAATAATCGACCAAACATTTGTACGCTATTCTAGAATCATGTGCTGAATTCATTATTACGGCTGTATACCTACTAATAATAATCGATTTGTCACCAACATTTTAAGTTATGGGTAGAATTTTTGTGATGTTTTAATACAGATACAGTATAAAATACGTTCTTATCGTCAATGTTCATTCTGGTAATCACATACCTACGGCTATAGGATGTTTTGAAACAAATGCGTTTCGTTTTATTATATTTGCGTAAATGAAATTCCCAGACCCTATTATTTTATGCTTTATAAATAAGGATTATGCCGCGTGCAATGATTAAAATAGGCAAACCCATATTTTAACACTTTTGAAAACAGATATTTATTACAAAATCCATAATTATATGATTAAAACAATTGTTTATTTACTAATTTAAAAATGTGGTATCTGCGTATCCTCTATAAAGTAGATCGATGACCTGGTGATGGTCGTTAAATTCATACACAGGCGCGGTCGATATGGCGGCTCTTGGTGATGTCTATGTGGATGATGTCCACATTTCCGGCTGTGAAATAATAATGATAATCTCGAATGAGTTACTGTATCGAAATAATTTTAGGTACATACAGGTTTTAATAGGTATGTACACACGGCTACACATCAAGCTATACCTTTCCAGTATAAGCTGATATCGCATTGTATAGGATTTCCGTACAGTACGAGTTCAGCGTAAACTGGAAATGTATAGCTTGATGTGTAGCCGTGCGTACAAAAAAAAAAAACTTCCTCGTCAAATAAAATTAAGCGTTTAAGCGTTCAAGTGATTAATAGCTGAGCAGTCTAAACTTACACCCTGTTTTATACACAAAGATAACTAGCGACTGTCCCCGGCTTCCCACGGTTTTTACGACTTGATAAAACATCGAGATTTCTTTATTTTATGTTAGTACTAGCTTTTGTCCGCGGCTCCGCCCGCGTGGTTGTCGGTTATCGCCTAAAAAGTAGCCTATATCCTTCTTCATATCCCAGGCTATATCTCTGCCAAGTTTCATGACGATCGGTTCAGCGGTTTAGGCGTGAAAGCGTATTATTTTCGTAGTTAGTAGGGATAATATTAATGTATGTTTTAAGTACATGTAAAACTTCCGGAATTAATTCGTTAAATGGTGGTGGAAATCGCATATAAATAAAATCGCTTTTCGCATCTGTCTATGTAGACAGATAAGAAAGGCGACTTATTTAAGATTTTAACGTTGATAATACTCGTAGTGTGAAAAATAGATAGGTAATATTCACTGTGAAAGTTGTGTGTGTATAGGGAAAAGAAAAAATTATGCATTTTCGAAACTATCTTTCAGAGAAAATAAATATTAAACAAGTGATCTTGAAAAGTAGTTGTACACCGGATTTGCAATTAATACAAAGTAAAGTCAACCGTAAATTCAATACATAACAATATTGCCTCACAGGTTGCATGCTGTGTAGGTACAGCAATCGGTTATTCTGTAAAAAAAATTGCTTGTCTTTAAATGTGTGCCTACCCTGTCTAAAAAACTCTGTGCACGCCACTGCCTACAACCTTCCTTAAAAATTGTGCTATCAAATGCAAACATACATTTTCAAGTACGACTGACTGCTAGTTCCAATGATTAGCGCGTTCAAACAAACTCTCCAGTTTTATTATTAGCATAGATATAGATATCTACGAGTGCGATACGCTGTCATGTACAGTCACGAGCACGAGCTTACCAACTTTTAAGGTGAAACAAGTCCACATTTTTTCCATACAAACTTTGGGAGGGTTTTACTCCACTGTTTGACAATGTACATCAAAAGTAAACATAGTATGGCTTTCTCTCATTATTAATATTGTCGGTACGGAAACAGAATACTAAAATAAAAAGCCATTAAAAAGTAATGAGCCAACAAAGATTAGTTTTTCTTCATAATTTAACGTAACTTTGCACATGTTTAAGTAATAAAAGAAGTGTAAAATCTCCAAAATTAAGTCGCCACCGACAAAGCTCAATTATCGAAAAGTTCAATAAACTTAATTGGTCATTGATTTATGCAGTGGTTTTTTCAGAAACCCGATCTTCCGAAGGACTTTTCTTAAATTTTGTACGCGCCTGTTTTACTATAACTGATCCTGCAACTCACTCAACAATTTTGTGCGTGTAGTCTATCGTCTAACTGCTCATCACTGATACTACCTCTGTCGGAATCAAAGCCTGGTGAGAACCAGGCCCACCAGTGAGTTCGAGCCCGCGACTAGTTTACCTTTAAGAGTGAATTTCTCCTCTTGTACTGATTGTAATTTTATGTTATTATGAAAATATTTTTAGGAACCCACACTATAATGAACACGTAGGTTATCGCAAGGTTGCAATCCTTATTTAAGAAAAAAACGCTTTTGAATTCGGCTATGTGTATTCATATTAGTGATCGTGATTGTACTCTATTAGATTCTCAATGTTCGGTTCAACACCGAGAGTTGAAATTCCAGTGCACGAAAAAATCCCGCCGCAATGATTTTACGTCCGTGTGAACGTCGCCTAATTGTTATATAATACGGTACCTACATTTTCATAAAGAAAACTATTCCAATAATATTCTTTGTGATCAGAGGTTGGCAGGTTATTAAGATTGCGTCCGATTATCCTGTTTTATGATTAATTAATGAGTTTTTGGGAATTCCAGATGAATAATAAGCATTCAATACACACTGTTTGTGTAGGCATTTGTATGCTGTTTGTTATTTACTACTGATAAGTTAATCTTAAATATAAAATTTCCATGTCACAATGTTAGTTACTGTACTCCTCCGAAACGGCTTTACCGATTTTTACCAAATTTTATATGCGTATTCAGCAGGTCTGAAAATCGGCTACTATTTATTTTCCATACCCCTAAGTGATAAGGGTTAAGGCAAAACAACGTTTGCCGGGTCAGCTAGTCCTGCTAAAAATATATATGTATAAATACTAGCTTTTGCCAGCGGCTTCACCGGCGCAGAACTTTCATCCCCTATTTAACTCCTTTAGGGGTTGAATTTCGAAAAATCCTTCCTTATTCCTTGTCTACATTATAAAGGTAACCTCTGTGCAAAATTTCATCTTTCTAGGTCCAAGGGTTTGGGCTGGGTGTTGATGAGTCAGTCAGTCAGTCAATCAGTCAGGACTTTCTTTTTATTTATATAGATAGATAGATAGATATACTACTAATAATATTAAAATATACATGAGAATGTTATGTGTATTTTGTATGTTTAGATGTTTGGACGTTTGTTACTACTCAATCACGCAAAAACGGCCTAACGCATTTGGATGAAATTTTTTACACAGATGAATGATAAATGATTTTATTTCTGTAAGTAGGTTTGTACAAACACTTTTACACGTCAATCATATTTTTTTAAACTAGATGGAGTCGGCGTTTCCTATCTGACTACTCTGAGAAGAAAGGCCGAAACAAACTCAGAGGTCACAGTCTCTTTTAAAGTCCAGACATAATCTTGGTCAGATCATGTGAAGACCATGTGGATTGGTGTCTGAAATGGTCTTTTGAGGAAAGAACCTAGTTTATAACCTGGATTAACATATATTTTTTATCTCGGTAGTACGTTCCCATGGGATCATTTCCGACCTCCACGCCAGCGACTGGGTTCTGGAGGTCACATAGCCAGTCACTCCATGTAAAATACTGGTATTCAGCTGCATCCGGTTAGACTGGAATCCTATAAGAACAGGCTAGGCAGATGAATGAGTTTAATAGGTGTTGCGATCCTTCTGTTCTTTTACAACTAACCAAAACTTATTGTTAACAGATCGACGACGACTCAATGTGCAAAGGGCACGAGTTCGGCAGCGAAACGAATCAGTTCTGTCTAGAGAACATCGATGTATCCAACTTCCTGAACCTGCACTCGCTGGGCAACCACGAAGACTTCTGTCTGGCGTATGTGTTCACATACAGGGACTTCACTGGAGGCACACTTGGTAAGTAACAGATGTTATAGGCAGGCAAATGTATGAAGAAATCACAGAATTTTTCAGTGAATATTGAATGGCATCGTATCTTTTACTTGACTATTTAAAACATGCTTTAATATCTAGCTTTAAAATACCTTTGTCATACATTTTGACCGCGTTGGTATTGCACTTTTCTGAGACAGTAGTTTTTTTTACCTTGGTAACCAACCAGAAATTTCCACACTAGGGATCTTTAATCATGTGCTTAATTCATAGTTAAAGTTCGTCGATGTCTCTGCCGCCCATTTTTCATTTTATAGATTAATATTTACTTAGCCCCCCCGACTGCCTGTTGGATTATTTGCCAACAGACAATTCAAATATTATAATAAGCATTAAAGCTTTGTAAATAAACAAAAAAATAAAAAAGAAGAAAATATCAATTCATAATTTAATTTCCGTCTTTTAGGTCTAGCATGGGTAGCGAGTGCAAGCGGCGCTTCGGGCGGTATCTGCGAGAAGTACAAAACTTACACAGAGACCATCGGCGGGATGTATCAGAGTACCAAGCGGTCCCTCAACACCGGCATCATCACGTTTGTCAACTACAACAGCAGAGTGCCGCCCAAAGTCAGTCAGCTGACCTTAGCTCATGAAATTGGACATAACTTTGGATCGCCGGTAAGTTTCCAGAGCTATTAACGACTAAACTGATTGTTATTTGATTTATTTATACAAATGATAGGCGTACATACTCGTACATAAGGACTATTGGATGCAGGCCCTAACCCGAATAGTGACATGTGACATCTACCAACCGGCACTGGGCCTGAGTGGTGGATTATGGCCCACTCCCTCTCATAGGGACGAGACCTGTGCCCCAGTAGTGGGAACATTATGGGTGGATTATGCTGTATGTATAGCCTATTCTACTTTGTTATTAACCACTGTTCTTTTATTGACCAGCACGACTATCCCTCCGAATGCCGTCCAGGAGGCCAGCAAGGCAACTTCATAATGTTCGCATCAGCGACCTCTGGCGACCGGCCCAACAACAGCCGGTTCTCGACCTGCAGTGTCGGCAACATCAGTGCCGTGCTCGATGCCGTGAGGGACGGACGCAAGCGCAATTGTCTCACTGCGAGTGCCGGCGCCTTCTGCGGGAATAAGATTGTGGAGGTTGGCGAGGAGTGTGATTGCGGTAAGTTGTAAGGTTTTTAGTGTTTTTGGGTTGCAAAATAAAGAAACGGTGCACCTGATTTCCGGCCATGTTTGGGCCGGTGGAGCAGATGAGTCCCTGAGTGGAGACCGCGTATCGGCAAACGTAGCGTGAGACACCCCCCAGCTAGATGGACCGACAACACTAAGAAAGTGGCTGGGACAGACTGGATACGGAAGGCGAAGGCCTATGTCCAGCAGTGGGCTGCGATATATATGCTGAGTTGATTGACCACTGCCTATGGATAATCTGCAATACTAGAGGCGTCGAACAGTCTGAAATAACTCATGTGTCTGTGATTAAAACCGGGTAGATTTCAGCTGTAATTCAACACAACGTAACGTTAACGTTGCTTAGCGGCAGAAATGGGTATTATTGCCGCACTTTTCCGGGCGAGCTCTACAGTCTCTTCTCGTGCAGGCTGTTCATCCAGGTGTAGATAGATATTTATGAAAGAAATACTTCTTTCACATATCTATCTACCTCCGGCCGAACAGCCTGCGCGTGTTAACGGGGACCATCTCGGGACAATGCTCGCTAAACAAACACTTCCACACAACATTCATAACGGATAGTCCTCTATGCAGGGCTTGCAGGGAGCCTGAGGAAGCCGTTGCTCATTTGCTCTTTGAATGCACAGCCGTCACCCACATTAGGACAGAAACCCAGATCTTACACAGATGTTCTTAAAAGACCAAGAGATAATTCTGGAGGGAGGTGGGCCGGTTGGAATAACCACCGAAGGCCGCCATGGTCCACGCACGATGGTCCACCTGAAGGGCTAAGTGCGGAAATCACACCCTCTAACATAACTTTAAATATATCGAAATATCCATAATTGTTCCGTGTGTTGCCAGACGTAAAAGAATAGCACCATCCCATTTCTTGCCGTGGGTGTCGTAGAAGGCGACTAAGGAACTTACTAAAGAATGGGTAGCAGGGTTCTCTATGCATCTTACCACCATACTGAGATCGCCAATCCGCCTACCAAGCGTGCCGATTGTGGCAAAAACCCCCCATTTGGGAGAAGCCTATGTCCAGCAGTGAACGTCGTCGGCTGAAGTGATGGTGTGGTGATGATCCATAATTACCTTCACGTTTCATCCTGCTACAATAAGTCGAGAATTCGGAGTACTGTTTTGCTTTTAGGTTTTAGTTATTTGATCAGAAATATTTTTTTTTTACATAATACAGGTTACGATGAGAATGAGTGCAAGGACCGCTGTTGTTATCCTCGACAACTGAGTGCCTACGAGCGAGAGAAGAACTACACCGCTAAAGGATGCACCAGGAAAGCCAACACACAATGCAGGTCAGTAACGATACAATAATCGGACCACTAGCAAGCTAAAGCAAAGGAAGATGTTTCTATGAGGTTTTTGGCCCAGTTTAATATCGTAACGTACCATGAATTTAGTTAGCTAGAAACATTCCCTTATTCCCATAAAAGTAGGTGAGCAAATTAGACATTTAATTAAACTTCGTCAGTATGTCTAAATTAATATTCAAGTTGGATAGACCTTTTATTCATGTAACAATGTTTATAAAAATCTCGTTGTAGTTAAATTGTTCTTGGGTACTATCACGCGCATTTGCTCTTAAATATCATTGCGCGTAGAAGCGAAACTAGGCGTATTTTACGCACCGAAGCTCTACGTGTGATTGTGGAAGTTTTTGGAGCGCGTGTTTCACACTGACATGTAATATGGAGTTTTTTGTGTATCTGCGTGTTTTACCAGACGTATGAACGAAAGCGAGGCAATGGGACTTACGTACTCTCATTGCCTCGTTCGGTAGTTTCTGCCTATCCCCATGGGTAAAAGACGTGAGTTTATGTATGTATATATGTTGTGTATGGTAACATTGCGCCCCCAGCCCGTCGCAAGGCCCGTGCTGCCACGCCGGCACGTGCCAGTTCGTGCCGCCGGCGCGCAACCAGACGTGCCGCGAGGCGTCGGAGTGCAGCCACGCGTCCTTCTGCTCCGGGAACTCGGCCGACTGCCCCGAGCCTAGGGCAATGCCCAACCACACCAAGTGTAACAATGGTACGTTGGATTATATGTATCGTCTTTATTAATTATGACTTAAAGGTAATCAACCATATTGGGCTCAAACCCAAAGTACCTACATGAACAAGTATCACCTACAATGACATCAAACCTCTGCGAGTGTTCCTATGACTATTCGACGCGATAAATATCGAGATCACCTTTCATTCATTTTTTGCCAATCGGTAGTTATTATGCTTTATTAAAATGTATAAAGCTAGATTTTTCAATTTTAAAGAACACCTAATGGAACGGTCGTAGAAATTCGGCGCAGTAGTAAAAGATGATAAGGAAGATTTCCCCGAACAGGGTAACACTTCTTTTTTTTTCTCTGGCCGCACTTTGGGATTTGGCCCCAACTTTGTATGAATCGTACAAGGTCTCCTTTACATTCAAAAATATAAATATTAAAACTAGTATCCCGCCGGTATCGTGAACAGGGTCCGAGCTACACACTACAAACTTGATACTACAATAATGCAACAATCGTGCCTTCCAACAGGAACACAACTCTGCCTCAGCGGTGAATGCAGCGGCTCCATATGCCTGGCGTGGAACATGACAGAATGCTTCCTGTCGTCCGCGCCACGCTCACTCGGCGACGGCGTGTCGGCCGTAGTAGACCGGCGCGCGCTATGTCAGTTGGCGTGTCAGACCGGACCGAAGCAGGACTCCTGTCGGAGTACCGCAGACTTCGCTGAGCATGTCGGATTGCCGATAGGAGGGATTAGTCTGAGACCAGGATCACCTTGTGATAATTTCCAGGTATGTGGTTATTTTGGAGTTTAAGAAGAAGAAGGTATTGCAAGGTTTGGATGGAGGTGGCCCTAGAAAAAACCTGAAAGGATTTGGGGGAGGCCTTTGCTCAGCATGTGAGGACAGTGTAGGCTATTAAAAAAAAAAGACAAAACCAACAAGCAGGGGACCACATCGCAAGAGCTGGAAGGCATAGAGACGCCTTTGGTCAATGGGATAATGCCGGCTAACACTATTAGAATTCGTAGGACCATTAATTATGTGATTTTTTGTTGTACTCAATTGAAATAAAGTTTAAATTACAATTTTTCATCCGCGTCCGTAAAGTGCAAAAACTATGATTAAACGCCTGTTGAGTTAGCATTATCCGTAGTAACAAGGATGTAACGTTTGCAACAGGCGTTACCATCGTAAAAACGTAACTATGATTGATGCTGGACTTTTACCAGTTTAAGAGTCCTAACCAAGGAATTAAATTAACACATAAGGAAAGTGTTAAGGTATCGCGCGGAATTTTCTTACTTTTCTTGCAATTTGCAGATACGTGTTATATGTTGATTCAAATATGTTTAGTGATATGACTTTACAGATTTATAATCATTAAAAGACATACAAATGACAATCTGACCTGCAAATTGCTAATTTTGATTCGGCGGGCTACGCTGGCGCTTCCACCTTAACATTTGGAAACGTTGTCTTTTTTCGCCATAGTTAATGTGACCGAGAAAACATGAATTCGGTTGTAAAACTGCCAACAATTCAACTTGCTAGTGGTATGGAACAGAATGACTCAAAACAAACAGCAATTTTTACGCTTATAATTTTTATCACATTACGTAAGACAAATGATATTATTGTAACTTGGTTAAAACCTTTTTTTTTTACTAAATGAGGTCTGTGGTTCGGGTGGATCCTTATCCGACTATTCTGAGAAGAAACGTCGAAACAAACTCAGAGGTCACAATTTCGTTCCAAGTCCATTATCATGGTCAGATCAAATGACAACCATACTGATCAATATTTGACATGGTGTTTTCAGGTATTTTGAGTTTGAATGTCGATGGCTATAAGAGTAGGGGAGCCCAATAAAACGATGGATGGACTTTGTGACTGATTGATCTATTTGTTTATTTATTTAAACTTCTCGTACACAAAAAGGCACAAAGGCGGCCTTAATGCCTTAGGTATTCTCTACCAGTCAACCAAGGGTGCTGAAGATATTAGATCAGGTGCTTAGGTTGAGAGGAAAAACAATTTTAAAAAAAAACATTACAAAGTATATCATAAACAGTAATAAATAACATTGGTACACACATACAAGCATACATGTCTACTATAATGTATATATTATACATTTTCAAGGGAAAGAGGTCTTTAGATGACTCTATTCTATTCGTTATGGTAATACCTCTGTAATTTCCGCTTAAATGCATACCGACTGGTGGCCATATTGATATCAAGAGGAATATGAAAGGAAGAATGAACAAAGTCAGAAGTATGAGAAGGACAGAGTAGAAGAAGATTGTTAGAAGAACGCAGATTTTTAGTGTGAGAAGAACATAGATATTGGAAATGAGACACAAGATAAGATGCAGGTGTAGGAGAATTGAGAAAGGAGAAAAGCGTAGTCAAAGCGCGTAAACTTCTTCTTTGGCGAATGGGCATCCATTTGAGCTCATACGAGTACCTATAGCTCGACACAATGGTAATATTTCCTAAGGTTGAAAATTAACCGGATATTGTTAGAACATCAGTTCTAACAATATCCGGTTCATTTTCAACCATCATTCATTCATTTTTTTATCATCAGATATGGTTAGAAAGGGTACGGAGATGACGACTAATAGAGTAGTGTAGTGTACAAGAAAAATACATGTTGCGTCAACCACAAATAAATAAGGATACATGATGGTCTTTTCAGGAAAGAACCACACAGCTTTGAGTGGTACCAATCCAGTCATTCCACGCGGTCAGAAAATCGTATAGCTTCTAACTATATTAATGACAATTTGGTGTACAGGATAAGTTTTTAACCAGCGTGCAAACTGTAACCATGAATTCAGCATATCATTCTAGACCCCCCAGCGTAGAAACTTTTCGTTGGTTATACAAGAAAAATCACCTGTTCCATACATTTTGACCGCATAGGTATTGCACTTTTCTATGAAACATCTGATTTTTTTTTGCATATCCGACTAAAAATTTCAGCGCTGTGGGGGTTAGAATGATATGTTGAATTCATGGTTACAGTTTGCGCACTGGTTAAAAACTTATCCTGTATAAGTAGAGCAGAATTTATTTTCATAATTTAAAAACTTCTGGTCTTTAAATAATTATATGTACAGGTATATAAAAACAAAATAACATAAGATATCAAATAATTCGTCCGCATCGTTGTTAATGGGAAACGTGCCCAAAAGGCTGGCAGCATTTCCACGTTGTATGGCAATGCTGATTCTTTGGCCGAAAAATAGGCCAGCCCTTTGGTCACGTGAAGAGTCGAACAACCGCTTGGAAATGTCTCTGAAAACTAATTTGGTATATTTTATCCTCAACTTATTACCTTCCAGGGGTATTGTGACGTCTTCCTCAAATGCCGTGCAGTCGACGCTGAGGGTCCTTTAGCCCGTCTCAAGAACCTCCTTCTGAACCGTGCTACCCTACAGACTGTTCAAGCCTGGGTTATAGAACAGTGGTGGGTAGTACTACTGGCTGGCGTTGGGCTGATCGTGTGTATGGGCGCCTTTGTGAAGTGCTGTGCGGTACACACGCCTTCTTCCAACCCGAAGAGACCGCCGGCTAGGTATGTGTAGGTTTTATATTTTTGTTTTGTTGAATGGTGCTATTGTGGTGGGCTTTCTCGTGTACTTTAACCTCGACAAAGGAAAATATTTTATTGATCTTCTGAAGACTTATTGACCTTCTTATGATGTACGCTTTTTTAAATAAATGAGCCTCTAATAATATTGGGGTCTACTCTCTAAGCCCGTCAACGAAGATACGGGCCCGTCCTAAAGTTATGGATCCGTCAAAACAAGCGTCAAATACATATCGGAGTAGAGGTAAATGTCAAATCGCGTTGTCATTCATTTTTCGTTTGGATTCGAACTAATCATTCATTATGTCCGTAAGTCATATATATCGATATACAAACATCGCCCGAAACTACGGATTTCGAGCTTTTGGAGTAGACCCCTTGGTTGCGGAAAACTTGGTCGTGGGTACTCGGCTAAACAGTATTATTTGAAAATCGAAATGCGAATAATTTGGGTTTCAATTAAATACATGTCCTCGGAAAATGTATGGTGAACCTTTACTCCATGTTTATTAATAAGGATAAAAACTGTGACAAGATTACCACCTAGCTGCATAGACTCATCTTAATTTAAGTTTTTGGTGAAGCAGCATTTTGATGTTTCCTCTGGGACCTTAGCCCGGAGAAAAAATATCAAAATGCTGTTTTGATATTTTGGCTGGAAGACATTACATAAAAACCGTGTCGTTATTTATTGTTCTGGAATTAGCCATCAGAAATGTGCGCCTATTGCATTGCATAAACTACTGCTCTGTCATGAAACAGCAAGTTGCATTCTATCCAGGAAATCTTCACAATACGTGGGCATTGATTCACTTATACAAGTAAATGATATCTGCAGCTTTTCTTCTAGAGCACGAAGTGGTCATACTGAAATATTCTAACTTTGCTTCGTAGGATTTGAGGTTTCTACATTGGTTATTAACATAAAATGCTTAGTATTGAAAGAGTTTTTGAACAGACTCTAATTTACTAGATTAGATTTCATAAGTAGAATTCCATACTTGACTTTCAAACTTGCAACACACTGCAAACGATGCATTTAAAAACCCAACAGACGCGAGAGCTTCTGAGCTATACTATCTAAATGGTGTCTAAACTTAAGATCTTAAGATGCGTTAGTGAGGTGTCTTTTTCTTGTAAATTAACTTGCTTACATTTATTAACATTAAAGAACATGTAATTTCACACACAATGGATTTCTGTTTGCAATTTTACTAACTCTTCAGGATAGTTAACTGTAAGGTACAATTTTAGGTCATCGGCGTACTTATTGAATTTGCGTTCTAGTTTACTTGCCAAATCATTCATTAAAATTAAAAACAACAATAGCCCCATGCGCGAGCCCTGCGTTACTCCTGATGGCATAAAGTTTGTCAGAGATTTAAACCCTTGAACAACTACCATTTTTCTCCGATTTTTCAAATAGGACTTACACCATCTCGGCATCCCTCTAGTGCCACATGAATACCCATGTATGTTCTATCTTATTTAGAAGTATATTGTGATCAATAAGATCAAATGCTTTACTGAAATTCGTGTATATAGCGTCCATATCTCGTCCCAAGCAAAAGCAGCCAGTTTTCTTTCTTGTGATCAAACACAAGTATCATGGAGCCAGGACTCGGTTATAAAAAATACGTTGAGTTCTTAATTCAAAACTTTTGTAACGAAGTCGATTGTTTGGTCCACAAACTGCGTATATTTTGTGCACTGTACATAATTATAGTACCTTATAATAATAATACTATTTTATAACAGGCGATTATCAGAGACACTGCGTCGTCCAATGAACACGTTGCGTCGCATGCGGCACGGCGGTGCCGCCGTGCGCTCGCCCGCGCGCGCCCCGCCGCGCCCCGGCCATCGCCGCGCGCGCACGCACAAGGGGTACGCGCCGCCTGTCACCTATGCGCACAGGGACCTTGGTACGTATACAGTAGGTGAAAAGGGTGCATCGCATGCGGCACGGCATAAGGAACAAAGTGTCTGGAATGTTGAATGTGGGGCGAACGTTTTAAGAATTCGGAACAAATCAACCAAACTAACGCATCTTTCCTTTGCAGCGCCGGCCTCGGCGCCGGCAGGCCCGAGCGGGCGGCGCGAGCCTTACGCGAACGCGTACCCGCAGTCGTACGAGATGCGCCCCCCGCAGAAGGTGTGACAGTACGAGTACTGCGGCGCGGGCGGCGACGCGGCGCTGGAGCTGGTGGCGCTGGCGCCCGGCGTGCCGCTGCTGCTGGGCTACGTGTACCGCGCCGAGCCCGCGCCGCCGCCGCCCACGCCGCGCGCCGAGCGCGCCACGGCCACGGTGGCGTCGCAGACCACCATCACGCTGCACTCGCCCGAGGCGCTCAGCGTCACCCACCCGCAGCGACCACAGGCTGACATATAACTCACTGGCACACTGTAATAGGCTTCGGTGCGTCTCACGCTTCGTGAACGGCTCCGACGTGCGCGGACCGCGTGTGACCGAACGGACCTCCCAGAAGTAAGGCCGTCGTGACAAATTGTTTAGCGCCTCCCGAGGCGCCACGTTATTTGCTCAATGCGGATTAGTGCGATCGATCCGCTCTCTCTGAGCTCAAAAGTAGATATATTCGCGAGCGACGCGGTGATCTATCAAATTATTATTTTTATACAGAAATAGCAGGGGAACTCTAGGACGGCGCGATGTTCGTGTGAACCAGTGATACTTTTAACTGTTCAGTGTTGCTCCTGTAACCGAACATTTATGTATATTTTTGTATATAAATGGAGAGGTATACAAAGGCTACGATGTAAAAATATCATACGACTATAAACCGGAACGTTCATACCGACTCTAGAGGTAATTGTAAAGTAACTGCATTGTTTTACTCGAATCTCCGTAATTGTAATTTTTATATAAAGTTATTTTTAACGTATTTAATGTAACGTAAGTGGAATGTCGAGGTGCCATTATACCGATTTGTATTCCTGTTCCTTTAATCGTTAGTTCTTCATTTCTCACTGCATCGTGATAATACATTTATCATAAGTATAATTGATTATTTATTAGTAAAGGGCTCAAATACCTACATATTTTCAAAAAAAAAAAAAAAATGCATTTAGTCTTCCTATGGCGATTAATGTACTTTTGTATTCGTTTATTTTATTTATCCTATTTTAAGTAGAATGTAATGTGAAATTTAACAATATTGCCAAATGATCAAAATGTTATTAGACTGAAACTTTCGTCTTGCTACGATGACGTTTTATAAACTCATTCCTTGTATTATTTGTGACTGTATGAGTTGTGCGCAGTCCGAGAGTGGCGCGGCAGGAACCGGCGCGCGCGCCGGTGTACTACAAACTTGCATATCACACACCGCTCCCCTTCCTATACCTGTGAACCAGTATATTTTGTCGTACAGTTCAATTGATCTCTTTGATAGAATATGAGATTATGTTAACAATCATATTGCGTAGTGTTATTACTTTCCGTCGTGCAAGCCAAAGAGCATGATGTAGTATTTTTATTATTTCTATACATTGTAATGTTAAGAATCGGTCATATAAGTATACCATATTAATGCCATTTTATTAGTGAATGTCGAAACAATACGCAAGTTCTTGTAATTGTACTATAATACTGTATATTTGTATGTATGTAAACTGAGGGTAATGTTCTGTTGTAGAATGACTTGACCAATCGTGTAACCGACGGACGAAATTATGTCCGTCACTAGTAGTACTCAATGGCATTATTTCTCCTAAGTGTAAGCTAGATTACCGTAATAGATTATTTAAATGACAATGTGAATATTTTTAATTAACAAGATGAATGTTACAACATGTGATTTCAAAATAATTAAAAAACAATAAATTTTACATGAATCTAGTGCTTTTATTTATAGGTACAGTCGCCAGCAGGTCAAGCTATCCCAAACTGTCAAATTTTCCCAATTGAACATAAACCTTATTCCTTTGTAATAAAGTTGAAAAACTATCAAAGAAATTTGACAGATTGGGGTAGCTTGATGTGCTGGCCTCTGTACCAATTCCTTTTACAGTAGGATGATTTCACTATCATCGGTTGATTGGTTTTACGGTCTAAATTGCTGACATACAGTCAGCATCTGCCGTGTTCCGATATGCAACAAAAGTGAACCGATATATATATATATATATATATAACCGATATCGCGACCCGACCAAATTGAATAGTCAAAAAATTTAAGAGCTATCAGATCATTAGTACTGATTTTTATTTTGGTTGGCTTCGCGATATTATCACTATTTGTCTAATACGGAATGCGCCCATCATATCATCATCATAATCAGCCTATAACGTTCCCACTGCTGGGACACAGGCCTCCTCTCTGTGAGAGAGAGTGGGCGTAATCCACCACGTGGGCCCAGTGTGGATTGGTAGATACATATCTTCGAATTTTTGGTTCTAGGACATGCCGAATTCCTCACGATGTTCTCCTTCACCTGCGCCTGTCTGGGTTCGAACCTACGACCAACAACTCGTAAGTCGCGGTCGTTACCACTGGGTCACTACTACTCTCTCACAGTCAGCATCCAAAATATTAAAAGGCCAATTCGTAATTATAAAAACGTTCAAAATCTATCATCTCGGCGACTATCAAATGTCAAAAACTTGTAAAAAATGAATGGAAACTAGAGTTGTTTTATTTTTGACTGATCAGACGGAGTTCTTAAAATTACGAGAATTGACCCTCAGATCGAAACTGATTGGTAATAATTTATGGACATGTTATGCTCGATTTGATAAAATTCCTGTCAGAAATTATTCTGGCAGGAATTTTTCTGCCATTAGGCAGTTCTCATGTTCGTTTCTTTATTTCTTAGTAGACTGAGCAACTGTGCCAACTGCTTTACATACCTATGGTCTTCTAAAAAGTATCTGATGAAAATGTAAACAAAGGATCATAAATTCAGAATAGATGTCAATTACCTATGTAGTGCCACATAGAAAATTGAGTGCTTTGATTTGATTCTTTGAATACTTACCTAGTCGCTGGCTCGAACTCACTGGTGGGCCTGGCTAAAAAGCACGCTGTCTCACCAGGCTTCATGTACAACAGAGGTATGTAGTATCAGTGATGAGCAGTGAGAGCAGAGCACAACGTTATTGAGTGAGACGCAGGATCATTTATAGTAAAACAGGAGCGTAAACAATTAAGAAAACTCCTTAGGAAGATCGGGTTTTATGAAAAAACCACTACATAAATCTATGACCAATAAAGTTTATTGAACTTTCGATACTTGAACTTTGTCGGTGCCGACTTGGTTTTGGAGATTTTACACTTCTTTTATTACTTAAACACGCCCAGTTAGGTTTAATTATCAACAAAAACGAATCTTTGTTGGCTCATAACTTTTTAATGGCATTTTATTTTAATATTCTGTTTGCTTACAGACAATATTATCGAGACAAAACCATTTTAATGTACATGTTCAAACAGTGGAATAAAACATTCCCGAAGTTTGTATGGAAAAAATGTGGCCTAGATTTACAGATTAAAGCCGGAATTTACCTTTCAAGGCAAAAAAAGAGGGTAGACCCCAGAGGGTAGGGGGTAGGGAAGGGGGTAGACCGCATACTACCTGGATGACAAATGTCCGGAAAGACATGCAAAAGTTTGGCCTTACAGATGACGATGCTTACCAGCGAAGATAGTTGGGAAAAGGCTAGGCAGATGATGATGTGTGATTGCGTAAGTAACCTGCACAGCGTTTGTTTACACTTTTGGAACAGACTATATTTTAAGATTGCGGGTAGGTACTTTATTAATCTTAAACAAATGCAAATATTATTTAATAGTTTAATAAAGGATATATCTGTATATACAAGGTACAAAAGTATCATAATTATAAGCTAGAACATAAACAGAAGTGTACAAATAGGTAATAGGAGAATATGTCAATAGGTACATTTCTTAAAGTAATAAACGCAAGATTTTATCTTCATGTGAGTTCTAAAGCAAGGGAAAAAAAAATCACATTGGAAAACTGTGCACCAACAATATTTTGTGATTCATCCCATTCGCAATAAAGACTCATGTTAAACTGGGATATTCTAAGGTTATCGCCAGCGGATTTCCTTTTGACTCATGTCTGATTATCTTGACTGCTACGATACCACGCATGTTTTTGGAAATCATTAAATCTATTAGGTACAGACGCCAGCACATCAAGCTACCCCAAACTGCCAAATTTTCCCAATTGAACATGAACCTTATCATAAAGCAATAAAGATGAAAATCGATCAAAGAAATTTGACAGATTGGTGTAGCTTGATGTGCTGGCGTCTGTGCTATAAATTTTTTCAGAATAACTTTAAAATATCACTGTCTGAAGATTTTTATAGCTATCTTAGAAATAGAAGTGTCTTTTTTAACAAAATAGGTATAAAGCCAAATAATCATATTATAAAGCTAAATAGATAGATCTGTTGCATATTAAATACTGGAATAGGGCTATATAGGAATATATCATAATAGCATGGGTGTGTCGCTTCGAAAAATGTATATTACTTTAGACTGTTAGGCGGTATATAAATGATCCAAAAAGTAATAAAATTTTGGAATATCTCTAAACTATTAATAAAACATATAAAAGCAATGAGGCAATTATATAACTAATTACCTAAACGTATTCTCTAAAGTATCTTTGTGAGTCGTAGCTACGGAATTCATATTTTATTATTGCCTCTGCGGATTGCGTATCTTACACAATAGGTACGGTACTATTTTAATTGATAGCGATTAATCTTTGACCAATATTGAACTATTCTGTTTTCCTAAACTAACGTATATAATATTCTCTAATAATAAATCATTACGACTAAAAGAGGCTTAAAAGTAAACAATTTTATTCCGTTTAGATAAGGAAGGGAATAGTTTGCCAGTCTCATTAAAGCCAAATGTTTCGGGTAATAACTTAATCTTTTTTAATGTTTGTAATTGGTAAATTAAAGTATCTATACATATTGTCTAATAATAAATCATTACGAAGATATTAATAATACTCGTAATATTGGAATTTGTCTATAGAGCGACATAAATTAAATAAAACATACAGCTAACTTCTCAAAGCGTTGTCTTTCGTCATCTTTACAAAATCATTATTAGTGCAATGACACTTGTTCTTGTTTGTACACTTCGTGATAAGCATTTCGTATTAGAACATACGGGAAACAAGATTCTAACAAGTCCATCGTCAGGAATGGAGACTCTTGAACAATCAGGTCGAGGAGAAGATACACTGACTCTCGGTTCTTTATTGCTTCCTTGTCGGTCTCTTGACCGAGTCTAAGCAGAGATGAAGATGCCAAAGCTAAGAACTCCTTCATACGATCTTCAATATCACCCTGTCCACAAATTGTAAACAGTGCTCCAAAGATGTGATTTATTGCAGGCGCCATGCAATGAATGTTATTTGCGTGACCTTCTAAAGAAGGCCTGTAGAAAGACCCTTCACTTCGTGCAAGCCTAGGCAAGGACACTGCAACAAATACCATCAACAAACATACAATGAGATGCTCTTCTTCTTCAACATCAGCTTTATTTTGGCGCAGAGCTGATGCTAACGTCGGGTCAACCTTGCAAGCCAAACCGGCCGCTGAGCACATTTCTGATATGACCCGCATCGGGTCCCCACTCGGCAATTGCTGTTGGAAATCCTTAATTGAACTAATCAAGAAAGGAATGCGGCGCTCCAAAACATCTAAAAGAGACTCTTGGGCGATTTGTCTAAAGCTTAAAATGACGCCGATTATTGTCATCCTTTGCAAAACGTTATCTACATGTTGCAATCTTTTAAACTGTTCTCTCATTATTTCAGGTTTATCAAAGTTTGTCCTGAGCATCTGAAGAACTTCCTTGTTTTGTACTACCAACTTTTTAAGTTCTTGGACTTGACTTGCTATGTGCCACATCAATGTTTCGCTCAATAACTTCATGCCATATGGCCCAATGAGTTCAGCTAAAGCTCGAAGCTCATTGATGTCAGAATACTCTTCAGCATTAAATGGGATTGCGCCTTCCACAGTTAAACTTACAAATGCTTTTTGATTCATGGAAAAGCAGATACTCCCAGCACTAACTCTCCTGAGTAAGATTTCTGAATACCATTGCGTGTAAAGCGAAGCAATTGTCTTCTCTCCATGGCTGTCTGTGTTTTGAGTTTGTTGTAAAAGACAATTATTGAATACTCTTGTAATATCAATATGAACGTAGTTTTCGACAGTTTGCAAGACATTCATATACGCGCGGACACTGACCAATAACTCAGATGGTTTGGCAATTTCACTTGTATCCTGATTGAACATGACCATGCCAACCAATGCTTTCGAAAATCTAGTCTCCAAATGTTGGTGTAAATATTCTCGTGGTGCGAATGTATACTCCCATACATTGACAGTAGCACAATAGTTGATGGCGTAGCAGAGCTCTGTTAGTGCCATGTGTAGTTTGTCCATAGTAGTGAGGTCTTCTCTGGTCTTCCTGTAACTCTCAGCTCCTGGCACAACAATAGCTATTGTGTTCTTTTTGTTCTTGTCCTTCTTCTTTCTGTTCGCCAGGTGCGCAATAGTCTGCGCACAATGTTTCGGCAGTAATTTATCACTCATTGTACACTGCTCATCACAAATTGTAGTGATAATATTTTTAGCTTCCTTTGCCATCTCGTCCAAGAATATGTTCACAACAGAAAGACTCCTTTCTCTAATGTGGTGCCTCTCTTCTGGACACAGCTCATGAGTACAGTTTTGGAAGTGGCTGCAAATCAATGGGAATGCAATGATGTAACGATTTTGCGCTGGGAACTCTAAGCACATGTGGAATTGACTTTCAAAGATTTTGCTGTAGAAACAGAAGAGGGACAAGTCTGAAGTTTCCACCATTATTTCATCAAGATTATCAACCATTTTTGTGTGAAAGACCATTTTATCAATGAATTGTGCCAATTCCCTCTGATCTACAAGACTGAATGCAGATTTGGAAACTGATGTATATGTCTGCAACCTGAACCAATCTAGGCGGAACGCTCGGAAATCAAACAGCTCATTGTCTTCAACTTGCTTAACACTTAAATTAGCAGCAGTGCTGCACAGTGATGAGAGTATTATATTTTCATCATCAGGATTAACTTGCAAATTCTGAATCATCAAGTTCAGAGCAACAGCATCAAAACCTGACAGATATTGCACATAATATCTCTGCATAACCTGGCTGTACTTCCTCACTAGAGCCCTCAACTCCTCCATGTGGAACAGAAGTTCTGGCAACTGACGGTCCACTAAATCTTCAGCTGCTTTGCCTTTCACTTTCTGTGGTGGGTTATCATTGTGTCGTAATAACCAAAACACTTCATCTCTTGCATAGCAGAGACCAATGAAAATTAACAAAGCTTTAGGTCCCAACAGTCCTGGCTGATCAGTTAATATGAGACCTAGTTCCTTCAAAGCTGTTCTCAAGAACTTCCTTCTCTCCCTATGTTTGTATCCAGCCTTTTGGACCGCATGGTGATAGCAGTCCTTTACTTCAGATATTCTTTTACCATATCCTTTTATGCCATCAAAAAAACTCTGGATATAGCTGTGAATATAGATGACTTCGTCGCGAAATAGAGCTACAACCCACCCAGACTCTAAGGCACTCACCCACATTTTGTTTGCATGATCTTGTTGCAGCATTTGGTGACAAATAGCAAAGCCAAATATCACCCATCTCTCCAGACACTCTAATGACACATATTCACAAGACATGGTGTTTGTTTCTGAGGGTTTAAGCAGCTGAGCAGGGTTGCTCACCAAACTCAACTTTTGTTCAGATCTCCAGTGCTCAGCTGTTAGGTTTCTTGCAGGATATACTTGCCAGAGAGAATTAAGTGCACTAGTCAGCACCTTCAGATGTGGTTGGAATTCTTCAGAAAGTTTCTTCAAAGGAGCATCATAATCTAAAATCATTTGGCCCAAGCGAGGGAAACTTTGATCAATCTGATTGTGTACCATTTCATGAGCAGCATTGAATAAGCCTAGCACTGCTTTGCGGTCTTCTACTCTTGAAAGTAAAATCATCAGTGAGATGTAAGTAGTGATGAGATCCAGATAATTTTTAGTCAATTCAAAGTTCAAAGTCAGGTCTAATGTGACTTGGCATGCATCTAAAATGTTTAGGAGTTCACAAACATTATCTTTAAAATCTAAAAGATCTACAAATGTATAGTAATACAATGAGAGGGATTTGATGATTTCATTTCTGATGTTTGTGATAGCCTGAAGGCCTTTGACATCAATGTTAGGGAATCTTCTAACAATGTTTTTAATAGAGGATTCTAAAGCCTTGTCGGACAGGAAGCCTGGTTTAGATTTAGCATCTCCACATGCTTTCTTGATGTTATAGATTCTTGTCAGCATCCCAATACCTCTATCATTCAGTATGATGAGCTTTTCAGCCAGCTTCTGCTGGCTGATGTGGACTGATCTTGACAAGGTTGACATGATTCTAAAAAATAAAAATACATTTTAGACATTATTTAAATAGTCTACCAGGAAAAGTTATATTTACTAAGCATGAAGACCTATATTTAAATATTTTACTAATAACCTAAACCATTGGATTTTCATATTAAAACTGAATCAATCAGTAACAGGATGTAGCAAGTAGGCATGCAATAAGTAGGTTCAACCTACTACTCACACTGATTCCCAGAGGGTCTAGCAAATAGTGGGTCATGTAATTCCATTGAATTAGTTGGGTGGTCTAGATGTGTTCATTAAACTGATTGTTTTATTATGAATAGTTATTAATAAATAAATAAATAAATAAATAAATTATTTTGTCATTTTAAACAAACTATGAGGAATGAATTGGTCATAAGTTCCAAACAACTAGGTACCACCAAGTGCATTATATTATGCTTGAAATAAGTTTGCAGAAGATTTCAAAGGATAATGCGATAGTTGAAACTAAGGCCCAGACAATTACCAAGTACGAGGTACGACTCGGAATGAATTGCTTTTAATGCCGCATATCCAATTTGTGTTATCATATCCTTCCTGATTGCACCAATAGACTCCTTTATTCAATTATCACTTTCAAGGTATTACTTATCATTTCTTTTAAACAGTATCATACGTATGACTGTAGGTAATGATAGTAAATGTAAATACAATATCCGAATGTAAAGTAGCACGAGAGAACGTAAAGTACCACCGCGGTGATAAATATGCTTGAATCATAGTTACCTTTTTACACTGCGCTAGTTCACACTAACTTTACGCAGCGAAACAATGTTTCATGTTAATCAGAGAACTAAATCTGCTAATGGAAATTCATGTTATAGTAATATACTCTGCACTTTTATACGTTTTCATCAATAATCAAGGAAAAGGGAGTGCCAGAAACGCTATCACCCATTTAGATTTACAACAGTTTGACATTTATACTAGTTTGTTTCGGAAGGTTGGTATTCATTTCATGGAAATTAACCTTGCCATAAACAAACTGCTGTTTCTTCTGAGAATCGACAAAAAAGAACTCAACATATTGGTTTATTAATCGTTTTGGAAAGTGCCTCCAACGATTTTGAGATTATTGGGAATTGTATGAGTAACAAATAATCCAAATTTTTGAGCTAAGGAATAGTGTTTGCTGGTAAAAATTTTCGTTAACTTTTGTTACAAAGTTCCTCCCACAAAGCTAAATTAATACTGAATACAAAGTAGATAGGTTATGAAAAAAATGATAAAATATAATATAATAGTTAATAAAAATTGACAAATATTTATAATCATTCATTTATCGGTTGTTCATCAACTATATATGGCGCGTTTTCGACCGGAGGCACCGGTTGGCCTGAAGTGATCCTGTGACCGCGCGCTCTCCGCCCTCTATCTCGAAAACGGTTCACCGTATTAAAAACTTTTTAAACAAAATTTGTAGAGAATTTTGTATTCTACAATATTGAAATTAAATACAAATAGGAAAAAACCCATAGGAAATGCGATATTTACCAAAAAAGCGCAAAAAACCGATTTTTGTGACCTTTGACCTTGAAATTTAATAGTTGCGTACACCCTACCATATGTAGGTTTTGAGACAACTTTTAGAGTGTCAGTTTACAAGTATTTACAGACTTACAGCTGGGTATCTCGAATTCCGAGATTCTTACCTAATTTAAGCTTAAATGACTGGACTAAGGGTCCAACAGTTTTACACTCAATTATTGTCGCGTTCCGAAATTCAACAAAAGTGATAATATCACGAACCCGACCAAATTGAATAGTCAAAAATTTTTAGAGCTATCAGAGGGCAATTCTACTAATTTTAAGAACGTTCACAGTCTGATCTCAGTGTAAATCTGTCAAAATTACCTCGATTTTTCATACTTTTTTGACATTTGCTTGTCGCTGAGACGATACTGCTACTAGATTTTGAACGGTTTTAATTACGAGAATTGGCCTTCAGATCATTGGTACTGATTTTTATTTTGGTTGGCTTCGCGATATTATCACTTTTGTTGAATTTCGGAATGCGACATATAATTATGTAACTGCAAGTCAACAGGATTCACCTTTTTCTACAGACCATTTTTCCAATGCAAACTAGCCGAATAAAATTGCCATAAAAAATATGACAGCCATGACACGCTAATGAGACGCCAACTTCAGACGTAGTTCAATCTTTTCTACTCATTGATATTTTATGTCTATGGGCGCATTCCGTATTAGAAAAATAGCGCTGTGACCGCTCACATCGATATTTTGCGTTCCGAGTTACATATCGTCGGCCTAATTCGTTAACCTGCTAAGTCCATTTTTTGGCTAAATTTACTTTTTATACCAGTTAAAAAGTTCAATCTAATATCTACCGTATCGTTTAAGATATAAGTGCGATATTAGCCAAAAAAGGTGGCAAATGCTATGCCCGAAAAACTGCTTTCTGAACAACAGTCAATCTCCACAGCGAAAACCTGCTAAATCCTGTTGGGACCTCAGTTTTGTATTTTTTCAGACTGATTTCTAAATATTGTTAATTTCAGATTTTTGGAAAATTATGTCTGTTTTATTATTATGTTTAATTTTCTTTTTCGATATATTCACCTGCAAGCCTAATACATTTTTCAGATCTTTCAATAAGCTTATGCATATCATCAAAAAACAAAAAAAAAAACTTAAAATACCCTAAAACTGCGTCCTTCACTTGAAAATTTCTTGCCACGAAGTTATTTTTTCATGTTTGAGAACAAATAATAATCGCAGGGGCCAGATCTGGACTTTAGGGGTAGTTAATTATTTCGAAGCCAGACTTGTGTAGGGCAGCCAGGGCAACACGGCTCTTGTGAGCAGGCGCATTGTCATGCGAGAGCAAGATGCCTTTTGTCAATTTTTCTCTTTGATAGCTTCCCTCAAACGCTCCAAAATTGACGCACAGTATTCTCCGGTTATATTAAACCCTTGTCCTTATAATCTATCAGCAGGATTCCTTCAGTATCCCAGAACAGTCGCCATGAGTTTTCCGGCTGACTGCGACACCTTGAACTTCTTAGGCGGTGGTGTGCCTTTTTTATACCACTGCATAGAGTCTTGTTTAGATTCAGTTTCATAATGATGAACCCAAGTTTCATCTCCAGTCACAATTCGACTCAAGGTACCCTCTTGGTCTTCGTTACAGAGGTCCAAAAATGCACGTGCACTCTCAACGCGCTGTTGCTTTTGCGGCGGTGTAAGCATTCTCGGCACCCATCTTGCCGAGATGGTTATGAAGAATTTGTAAAAATGGTTTTATCGGATATTTCAACCATTTCTGAAAGCTGTTCCATTTCTGCTAACCTAACTTCTTAAGACGAGCGTCTTCCAATATTAATTTTTCGACTTTAGCGATGATTTCTGGTGTAGCCACTTCGATGGGGCGCCCAGGCCGATGATCGTATTCAAGTGATTCTCGTCCTTGCTTGAATAGACGATGCCACTTGTAAATAATGGTTTTACAAGGGCAAGAGTCTCCATAAACGGAGAACATCTCTTTCGTAATGGTTTGGACGTTTTTCCTTACTTGGTAAGGAAGTTTATAACGGCGCGTTGCTCGATTTTTTCCATTGCGAATGCTGCCTTCCCGATTAAGTTGCTTGGTTGATGGTAGTTCATCGTAATAATACTCGGTATTTATACTAATAGTGAATCACTCAACTCGTTGACGTACTAATGAGACCCCTCTTCAACCCCGCCATTCCGCGAGCTTAAAAACGCACCCTCGTAGTAAAACAATATTAAATGGCTGTCATTAATAATTATAAAAAAATACTTAGGAGTATCCTTGTCAATATGTGTTGGTTTTGTAGTATTACGTGTCGTACAACACGACATAATAACGTAAATTAAAACTATTACAGATTGTTTATGAAAAGAGTATATCTTAGATATTTTAACCCTGTTTCCTATTAAAGAAGACTGATTGTTAAATTTTTATTAATAATTTTTTTGATTAGGTACTGATTGAATTCGTTTTACTGCACAATTCATTAATCTATATACCATACTCAATTTTTATTTTATTTAGAAAACTGCTAAGTCCTCAAGCAAATTGAAACTTCACCTCGACAAACTGCTGAATAATTGCTTTCCTAAATTTTATAAAATGTGTATAAGTTATGCTGCTACATTTATTGTTAAAATATCAAGAAAAATTATAGAAACCAACGGGATTTTCAGAATTTTGATTGATAAATTAATAGAGATATAATTCAGATTTTTCTTTGTCCTGTAAACTATGTCAAAATGAACTTAGCAGGTTAACGAATTAGGCCGACGATATCACGATTCTGACAGTTAAGAACCGTCATTTTTGTCATCAATACGAAACGCTCGTGATCGCGATAAAAGTGCTCACTCAACTTTAAAACATAATTTTCACGATAATAGACTTGTATACACCACACATTTCTTCTTCTTAGATAGAAGCACTATTTCAAATAAATCAAAGTTATATAAAGATACGATGCGAATCAAAACAAAACAGCCCCAACTGTCATTTCTGACAGCGCTCACGGTGATATTAGTAAATTGCATGGTCGGCGTTATCGCAAGATGGCGAATGTCATCTAAGACGTTTTGCGAGAAATCGTTATCGCGCTCACGCTAATACGGAACGGGTGTGAGCGCGCTCAAATCGATATTATCGTATCTCGGAACGTAGGGTATGGGCGCATTCCGTATTAGACAAATAGTGATAACATCGCGAAGCTAACCAAAATAAAAATCAGTACCAATGATCTGAAGGCCAATTCTCGTAATTAAAACCGTTCAAAATCTAGTCGCAGTGTCATCTCAGCGACAAGCAAATGTCAAAAAAGTATGAAAAATACAGGTAATTTTGACAGATGTACACTGAGATCAGACTATGAACGTTCTTAAAATTAGTAGAATTGCCCTGTGATAGCTCTAAAATTTTTTGACTATTGAATTTGGTCGGGTTCGCGATATTATCACTTTTGTTGCATTTCGGAACACGGCATATGTTTCTACTCCACTGGACGTCATTCCAGGTTTGCCAACTTGAGGGTTTTCCCCCCAAATTTAGGAGGAATCAAGATGTCCAGGGGTTTTATAGGGGGTACATTTATTTAGGGGGATTGTTAAGGGGTAGATTATTCTCGATTTTTTTATTTTTATATATTCGAAACACATATTCTTCTGAAGAATCTTCCATTCGCAATAACATTTCTTATAAACTGAACGTTAATTATAGAATAAGTTTTCTTTTTGCTCAGCCTTGAAAAAATGTTTACACTAGTGCCGTACTTCATGTCTTGTACTGAGCAACACGCAGGTGGCGCTGGTGTCTGAATTTCACATTATGTATGACCAGTAACAACTTGCTATTCAAGAGAAAATAAAAAAAAACTGTCTCACCGTGCTTTTTCATACTACTTGAATGTATTTTTAATTTATATTTGAAATTGCCTCTCAAACCAAGGCTACAAAAAAAAAATTGGGGTTTTTAATCGATTTTTAGGGGAATTTGATGATGGTCCTAGGGAGGGAGAACATTCTGTAGGAGTTGGCAACCCTGTGTCATATCAGTCATTTCAATCGGATAATCGGATTTCATGTTGGTTATTTGTATTTTCAGGCAATTATGTGATTCTTATCGTGAGTGAAGATTTTTGTCAGTTCTACAAGTGTTCCGAACAATCTAATACTTATTTTGTGATAGGCGGCTTAAATTAATCCTTCACCATGCCGCGAATAATGATAAAAGGTGGCGTTTGGCGCAACACCGAGGTTTGTGAAATTATCTTTGATCCAATGTTTTACTCCATTTTAAACATTTTTCGTGTGTTTAACTATCATATCTTAATTTGTAGGATGAAATCCTCAAAGCGGCGGTGATGAAATATGGGAAAAATCAGTGGTCCCGTATTGCGTCGCTGCTGCATAGAAAATCTGCAAAACAATGCAAGGCTCGTTGGTACGAGTGGCTCGACCCGAGCATCAAGAAGACGGAATGGTCGCGCGAGGAGGACGAGAAGTTGCTGCACCTTGCCAAGCTGATGCCTACACAGTGGAGGACCATTGCGCCCATCATTGGACGCACAGCTGCACAATGTCTGGAGAGATACGAATATTTGTTGTAAGTAGGCCTTAGAAATGAATAGGGCAGAAGTACAATACCAAATCTTAGCGAATCTGAAAAATAGAGCAGATTTACTCAAATGTTTGGGACATACATATCTGATTCTTACATTCAAAAATACCGTTGTTTGTCAGCAGGCTGTCATATCTATCATTTACGGATATAAAGCAATCCCTCCACTTTTCTCACTTGTTATCTTTCTATTCTGATGCTTCCATAATTTTTGCTAGATATAGGCCACACATTTATTACTATGACTTGCAATAACCTGCATATAAAAAACTGTCTGTTCACTTTCAACAAGAAATGTATAAAGATCTACTATTGCTTTAAGAACTTGGGACATTTAAATTATCAACAGTTATAAAGATCAGAATATTTTGTAAAAAAAATTTTTTTCATTGATGATGTAGAGATCAAGCCCAGAAGAAGGAAGAAGGGGAGGATATGGGTGATGATCCTCGCAAGCTGAAACCTGGTGAAATAGATCCCAACCCTGAAACCAAACCAGCCAGGCCTGATCCTAAGGATATGGATGAAGATGGTGAGTTCAAAAGAGATATTGAGTTTTATGATGAGGCTTGTTTGCTATTAATTTGAGCAGAGTAAATATTGTGGGGGCAGGGTGGCAGGGCAAAGCACCAACTGAAATAAAAATTTAATGCAAATAGCAAAATAGTGTTAGATGTTGTCTAATATTGGCTTTATATCTGCTCAAAACAATCAATCGGTCTAAATCTATTATTGGGCAAATACAATGGTTACAGCTTTATCGGGAACCATAGTAACATTTGTTACCAAACCCTATGTAAAAATATCTTGGGTGACGTTTTCACAAAAACAAACAGTACGGAATTGCGCTTGCTTACTATATATATTTTTTGCTTTAAATAGTTTTCTATCTTTCTTTATAATAAAAAAATACCCATTAAGGGCCTAGTCTTCTAGTGCACAATATAAGAATCGCGTGCGGCGAGTCCACGCGCCGAGCGTCTGCACCCGGGCTCCCCGTAGTCCCCGCATTCATCCCACCTAGCGTAATTATTAAACAATATTTGACACGGTCGGAAAGGTGCTCTACTAAGTATTATTCAATATTTATTTACATTTGAATGGTACCTTGGGTTTGGGTGTTAGTTGTCCGTGTTTTTGTGTGTTCCCTAGTACCCCCGACATAGAAAATTAAAGTGGGGGCAGCCAATGAGTGGGAGTGTGAAGCGTTATTTTTAAGGTTAAAATAATACACTATATTTTTACGTAAAGCAAGTTTATTACAATTTTTTATGAAGCGTCTGCGGTAGAAGACGTGGACGCGTTGTTACTTTTTTTGACTTTTTTCTCAATAGCTTGAATTATATATGGCGGGTCTTTTATTGGCATCGAGCGTCCAAGGCGGGAATCTATTAGCTCAGGAAGCAGACAATGCAAATAAAATTTAGACAATGGGCCTACCATTTTATCGTGCCAGAACGTAGGGTCTCTTTTTATGTAATCGACTTTCATTGAGTACTCCTCTCCAGTCCATACGGCAAATAAGCACATATCCATCTCCGTAATGTTTAATTGGCCCTGAATTTGAAAGTAATAATCGTGGTTTTTGTCAATCACAAACGTATTTTTCTTAGTGTTACATTTCCAAAATTTAATTTTTTTTGCTTTTATAGCTTCTTCAGCTTGCATATTTTTTCCGGAAAATGGGCATTTTACTTCTACCAGTCCCGTTTTTCCATCTTTGTCTTTATAAATACCATCGGGACTGGCGCCTAAATATTGGAGTGTTCTATGAATAAAAAGACCGCAGCGGGCAATTGTGATGTTTTCCTGCAGAGATAATTGGGTTAATGCTGTTTGTTCATTATCTCTACCATATCTGATCGATGGGACATTTGACAACTTTTGCGGTTTCACAATAGCTTTCACTAAAGGAGCGCAGCTAATGTTTTCTTTCCGTTTACATATTTTTCCAAACATAGACGCGGTTAATCTATTTTTTCTGTTTTCTAACCATTCTTGACTGGAACTTTGGTCTATCGTCTGTTTCTGTAGTTCGCCTCTTTGTTGGTCAGAAAGCTCTATTTGTTTAAGAAATTCATTTTTTGTCATCTGGAAATCTTCATCGGCCATATCTGGTCTTTGAGCTTTTTGTCCATAATCTGGATCGTTCATATTTCTACGCATTTTTTTTCGAAATAATCTTTTGTAAACTTTTCTTTTCGCTTTTTGTGTCTCATATACATTTGTGTATTTGCCAGTAGGTTTACCAAATATGCATTTATGGATAGCGTTTATTGGTCGCTTGGTGTTAAAGGAAATAACTGAAGCGGAACACCTTTCCTGGTATGAATTCTTCAGTGTGTAATTAATTCGTTTCCCCCCCACATATTTGGCAATCACTGAATTGAATGTCTCAGCAGGATTGCTATCAACGTCAAAAATGAGACTTTTAGCGTTTGCAGCCAAAAACAAGACAATTTGACTCATTTTCCTCCACAAAACTGTGTTAGCTACATCATGTGCGGTATTTCGGTCAATTTTGTCAGTTGCTGGGCATATAGCGTCATCGCAATCAGAGTGACTACCAAAAGAATGGTGTAATGCATTCAAAATATCTCCACGAAGTTTAACAATTTTTTGACTCTCGGAAATGTCTTCGTGTTTCCTTAACTTTATAGCCCGCACTGTGTATCTACGTAACTTCATGATTTTGAAGTCAGTTAAAAGTTTCCTTAATTGAATAGGAATATAAGTATCTTTAGTAAGTGCTCTCAGTTTGTTACATAGATTTCTTAGCAGATGGTTTCTGCACTCGATCTTTTGAACCTTACAGTTTTTATATGGATTGCTCTATAATATTTTTTTATGAGTACTTGAATCACCATCTGATATTAGTCTAGCATATATTAAACCATGAGTTTCAAGAGAGTTACCAAATCCTTCAACAAGCGACGTTGACTCCATACTGGAAGAGCTACCAGAATAATTCTTATAGCATATATGATTTGCAGGTTCAATTTTTTTATTTTCAGCTTTTGCACATAATATGCAGTATTTATTTTTTACACCAAGATATAAAATTTTACCAGTGTATGCGCCGATTATTGCTGCTGCACCTGATGATGCTGAATAGTTATTACGGAAAGATCTTTTGGACCAACACCCGTCAGCTATTACATCAATCATTGGTATACCTTCACAATCGACACTGCCAATTTCTATCGCATGTTGTGCCTCTTCGATGCCTGCCTGGGCCATTTCTTCTACTGCCGTCTTATGGAACCATTCGTAAACTTTTGTGCTTGTTTGAGCGTATAAATTTTTTGACATACCAGGTATATCAGTATTACCTGCCAATTCATTTAAATTTCCCAAACCACAGCCAATACTAATAATACCTGCAACTATACCGTGGTTCACATCACAAGTGTTAGACGGATCTTCAGTGCTTATGTCAAATTCGGAATTACAGAGTTCACACTTTAAATGCAGTTTTGATATAAAACCTTTGCGTCGCTCACCGATACATTTCAGATTTCTATACCTGCATCCAAAAGATTTTTCGTTATGATCAGCAATCTGCCCCAAAATTTCTAAAAAATATTTGATTGATACGATTCTGCGCCCTTCTAGGCAAAACAGTTCGTCATCATTGGTAATTACTGTTTCATTTTGAATTTGTAGCTGTTGGTCGTCGCTAATAATTACAGGTTGTTGACGTTTCCTTACGATAATTCGGCGAAAAGGAAAAGCCTCCTCAAATGTTCGCTTCCGGTTAATTTTCTTATTTGAGTTTGTTACATTTTCAGTTCTGTCAATATTTTCAATCATGACTGGTACTCCCATAGTAGAAGAGGTAGGATTAACATTTCGAGCTTCTGACAGGTTGCTAACATCTGACAATGGTTGACGAGAGCCAGCAGCGGACCTGTGAAAATAAATAAGTCATATTATTCATTAATTTTATTGCACGGTTAAAAGATATCCGACTTTGGTCAAATTAGTCCTAAAGTATATTAGACTAGCGACCCATACGTACATAAACACTAAATACACAAATAAACCACACACACCCTCCCACACCCCCACCATACAGACACACATCCATCCACACACTCACGCCCCCACAAACACTCACGCCCTCCCCAACCACAGCAACCACAGTCTTTGACATCTTCTGACAGCATGCATGAATATCATATAGTTAGTAAATAGTTTTGTTTTATCATATTTGGATATCGATACCCATCATTTCTGCGGAGTTTCGCTTTCTTATTTAATTTCACCCTGTATACGATATTATCTAAACACGAAATAAAAACAATAAGGATTTGATGATTTGTTTGGGGTCAATGACCGCTGGTAGTATTGTTACTTGAAGTGTGAGTTGATAAAATCATATACCCATCACGTCTGTGGAGTCTCACTAGCTAATTTAATTTGACCTTGTAGTTAGGCCATAAACATGAATACTGTAAACAGTTTACTTACCTTTGGATTCTATTTCTCTTCATCACTTCTACGTTTGAGCCCAATTTTTTTTTTTTCGTACATGCATATTTTTTTTTACGTTTACGATCCATATTGAAATCAAATATTTACAAAACTATTACTGATACACAAAACTATTACTAAAACACAAATATTAAATTTTATACAAAAATAATAAAGTAGAGCAACTTTAGACACACAACAGTCCGCAACCTACGTTAGAGCAGGAGCATAGTTAGAGCGAGAGGGAACAGCTAAAATTCGTCGTGGAGCACACGTCCGAACGCTCCGGCCGTGCAGTGGCCACTAAGGAATTTCTCGCTCAATTCTTGTTTATAAACTCGTTTTTTGGAGGTATTTTGAGATTATTATAATTTTTAGGGTATTGTGATTTAGGTGCTACTTTTTTAGTATTTGTTTAATAAACTCTTGGCATTAAAATAATCTAATTATTACATACATACGATGCATAGTTATTATGGAACCAACCGTTTATTAAGAGATGAAAACAGAGAATTTTGATGAAATTGTGACCTCTGAATTAAGAAAATGAAACATAATTAGAAAAAACTAATCAGCGCATTTTGAAGAAAAGAATATTGAGCTAATTATGCGCTGAACAGATTTATAAATTAATTCTTCATTGCCATAAACTAAGCGCACAAACAGAACTCGAAATGATGTTGGGCGCGAAAGAGCTGTATTTAACACTTGATTTACCTATCATAATCCAACTATATGAACTTTAAAAAAATAACTAGCTATTATTTATATTATGGTTATTTATGTGCAGTAAAAATATTTCATGTTATTTCACTATTTTGTCTTAAAAAAAATACCAAGTTGCGCAAATAATTCGCCGTGAGTGAATTTTGCAAGACTGCAGCCTTAAATACCCATACCCCTATGCGTAAAATTACCCGTCACGCAGAACTGGAGATGCTGTCAGAAGCGCGTGCTCGTCTGGCCAACACACAGGGTAAGAAGGCAAAGAGGAAGGCTCGTGAAAAGCAGCTGGAGGAGGCGCGGCGACTTGCCGCCTTGCAGAAGAGAAGGGAACTGAGCGCTGCTGGCATTGCTGTGCCAATCAGGTGAGATATCATGCATTTAATGGCGCCAGGTGTTTCTGTGTGTATGGGTCAGTATTTTAGATGTGATGATTTTAGATCTGTTAATGGTCTTGAGCCACTCTGGTTTGCCATGATGTGACTTAGACTGTAGTCTACAGAAACAATCGCCCAGTATGACCTATGGTTCAAAATATCAAAATTCTTCATTTCTATAAAAAAGTTTAATACTATTGCAAGATTGAATAAAAAAAAAAAAACGAACACGATGGTATGACGATTAATTGACGATTTTTGTATATTGAGATGGATGTACTTTGTAAAATAGTTTCAATCTGTTCAGCAATGTATACATACTTACTACATATATTTCCTACTTTTACAATAAATATAAAAACAACTTTCATTCAGCCCTTGATCCATATTGTGTTAGTAATGCACACTATTAAACCCTTAAATCTGTAATTGGGTTCGAATAAAATTTATTTGTTTAAAAGTAAAGTAGTTTCTAAGATAAAATCAAAGTAGTATGATTTTCACATGGCTTTTTCTTGTTTACAGGCGCAAGAAGAAGCGCGGAGTAGACTACAACTCGGAGATACCGTTTGAGAAGAAACCCGCCTCTGGGTTCTATGACACGTCCACTGAAGTAGTGGACCCCATGGCCCCGGACTTTTCACGACTCAGGCAGCAACACCTTGACGGAGAACTACATTCAGAAAAGGAGGAGGTAAACTTACTCAAGCTCTTGAAGTTATGTTGGGGAAGGTCATGTTTTATGAATCAGTCATAGCATACGTATACTGAGTCTATAATATTTCCACCAGTCATATTTGGGGGCCATCCATAAATTACGTCACACGTTAAGGGGGAGGGGATCAACGAAATGTGACATTGTGTGACTAGTGTCAGGGCATAATAATCCACTTTTACCATGCATCATACTGCGCGTGCGATCCGTACGGTGGTTAAATTAATGACAAAAGAATAATGCAGGTAAAAGTGGATTATTTTGTTTTTGTTTATAGGTAACTAAATTAAATTACAGCTGATGGTGTATTATTCTTGTTAGGTACTCAATATTCTATTGTGATGATGGGAACATGCGCTAGTTAAATAAAATAAAATAGTATTTTGGGAAAGTTGTTTGTTACAATTATGTAATTTGTTAAATATTGGTCACTATATAATTACCAGTCACCCTATATATACAAGAATTGCTCTTTTAAATATAAAACTTCTAAATATGAAATTGGGGATTTCACAAGTGTGACAATTTGTGACAAGGACGGGGGGCGTCAAAAAACCATAAAAATTGTGTCACGTAATTTATGGGTGGCGGCCCCTTTGGGAACAAATATAACTGTAAAAAAATATTAATATGTTAGCTAACACTGTCCCACTGCTGACCAAAGGTCTCCTCCAACCCTTTCCAGGCATCCTTTCCAAAGCCACCTCGATCCAACCTTTTTGGTATGCTTCTAGGTCGTCTCGCCACATATTCCTGGGCCAACACTTAAAAAACACTACTTACAGTAGTAGAATAGAATAGAATTAATTTGCAAACATGGGTAATACATGAATAGTTGTTGGTAGGCAATACAGAGTTCTGCCATATTTCACCATTCGGCATGCAAACATTTTCATTGAATAAAATTATTAATATTCAAATTTTCATTAAAACATTAAACCTTATATAAATTGTCATTAAAACATAAAACAAACAAATATTAAATTACAGGTCATAGATAATACATAACATTTCATAAGTAGAACAATAATTAATATGGCAATAAGTAATTAACAAAAAATTATGCAGAAAAACAAGAAATTTTACAACTGTTACACTGTAGTATGTTTTATCTATTTGACATGATACATCATTTAATTTCTTATTTAATTTTGAATTACGTTTCGTAGTATATCATTACATGCGTGAATCCCACTTTGTTAATCATACGACTTAAAGACGTAGCTGCATTTTAAAAACTCTTAAAAAACTTTATTTCGCGGCCTAAAAGAACCTCTGCCTTATTCTTGAGGTCGTAAGAGAACATCTTTTTATGCGATATTTCTACTGTTATAAAAATTCTGCATATGGCTTAAATACTACTGTTTTTTACAGAGAGACCGACGCAAGGACAAGCAGAAGCTGAAACAACGCAAAGAGAACGATGTGCCACAAGCTATGCTGCAAGGCGACCAGCCGGCACGCAAGCGCAGCAAACTGGTGCTGCCTGAGCCACAAGTTACTGATCAGGTGATGTAACGCTTTCATTCTAATTTTTGGTATGAGGATTATAATTTTTCAAGATTATCAAAATAACTTTAAATAGTTAAACAAAATAATAGCTATTGTATGTAATTGGTAGGTTAGTTTACCTCTCTTTTTGCCAGCCCAGTATATGCTTATGAGCGTTACAATCTGTTGTCTGCCTATCCTTAAAATAGAGAAAATTCGTTTATGAGTAACTACTATCTTTCAAGCAGTTTAGTGATCCACGATTGAACATGCTTGCTAAGACTAACAGAAGGCGCGCTGCAGATATCGGTCATTTAGCCTGCGCAAGACACTAGCCAGCATCGGCGGTGCAGTGGTTTAGTCTCCCATGTGCGTTATTGGATAGTTTTTCATACGTTCTATAGTTGCGGACAAATTGTCCATCGTTTGCTCAGCCCTTAAATATGTTTTGTGCCAATATACACTGTCACATATTTAATTTACCCACGAAAAGTTCGTGGATAAATCATATGTTTTGCTGCCGGTGATGTTGCACGATGATCTAAGTTTGCCCTTCCCGTGATACAGGAGCTGCAGCAAGTAGTGAAGCTGGGGCGCGCGTCCGAGGCCGCGCGCGAGTCGGCGGGCGGCGCGGGCGCGCCCACGGACGCGCTGCTGGCCGAGTACGCCATCGCGCCCGTCGCGCCCGCCGCGCTGCGCACGCCGGCGCAGCATCAGGACAGGTCACATTCACTCATCAGTTTCTTTACTTGCATTGTTTTTAGGATTTTTTTATTCAAACAACTACAAACAGTTACAATATCAGAAATACACATAAGTTATAGATAAAATTGGTAACCCACAACACAATGCTGTTTAACTGTAGAAAATTTAAATAAACGCTAGAATTACAGATAATTTTTATATTTCTTAGTTAACTGTAGTGGTTTAAATGAATGATGGTAATTAGCAGTGGTGTCCACTAGAATGAAGTAATTCAGTTTAAAATCTTATTTAAATAACATTGTTTGTAAATTGGTAAAGTGTTTTGGGTACCATTAACTTGGTCTGTAATTTTAGACCTAGGAATAGTTTCGTTCACACCCGTTTTAAATAGCATCCACAGCATTTAGGTCACTTTTCCCTTGTAATATGCTACAAGCCTTTTCGACAACCTTATTTCATCTTACCATCGGTTTATTTTTATACTGAAGTAAGTAATAACAACAATTTAACTTTTAGGATCCTGATGGAAGCTCAGAACGTGATGGCATTGACCCACGTGGATACTCCTCTGAAAGGAGGTCTCAATACTCCGCTACATCAGACTGACTTCTCGGGCTCATTGCCGCAATCACAAGCCGTTGCTACGCCGAATACTGTGCTCATCACACCATTCAGGTAAGCTAAAATAACACTTACATACAGTACCGGGGTATTTATATGATACAGCACAAAGCCGATTTTTTTGTACTCAAATATATCGCGACATGATTTTTTCGCGCACTGTATCTTCAACGCTCTGCTAAGCAGCGAGGGTTGAAAATCCAAGTGTATTTATCGGCGCTCTGAGATGCACTGTATTGGATCCAATACACGCTAAAATCCTGCGAACATATTTTTACGTTCGTAACAAAATGGACAAAAGTTAGTTGTGCTATACATATAAACGACTGGGTACTGTTTATAATTACTGTAATAAATAAAAGACAAAGAACAAACCAGTTTTCATTTTTCTAAAATGTTTCGTATACTTTTGATTCAGGTCGTCACGTAGTGAAATATCAACTCCCGGTAGTTTCAACACGCCTAGTCAAGCAGCCGTCCAGCCGGGTTTAGCTGTATGTATAACTTTATTCAGCTAATGATATTAATCAGTCATTGCACCTTATGTCAATGGCATAGAAGTCATAACGACAGACGCTCGCTCGTGACTTGCTTCGACTGCATATGTTTCAATAACAATATATGATCTTTTATTAATCGTCTTATGTTTTGCAGACTCCAGGACTTCGTGATAAGTTGAGTATCAACCCAGAAGACAGAATAAGCACTGGAGATACGCCAATAGTTGCCAATCAAATCCAAAAACAGGTAAATGTAATTTGATTCAAAATAATGTGTTACGTTTATTCCTCTATAGCGTTGTCTCTGCTTAAAAGAACTCCAAATCAACTGGTTCCTTAATATTTAATTAGAAAATAGATAGTGCACCCAGTGCACCCATTATTTTAAATTGTATAAAGACTAGCATTCCATACAATTATTCAAGAGATTTGTTAGTGCATCTAATTTCTAAATTATTACAAAACTAATATTTCTCTTACTGTTCTGCAGCAAAAGTCATTAGTCCGCAACGCTCTTTCATCACTACCGACTCCGCGTAACGACTATGAAATCGTGGTACCTGAACAAGATGACGAACTGATGGAGAGTTCAAGCTCTGTCTCCCATGTGGAAGACCAGGCCGATGCTGATGCCAGACTACAACACGAGCAGGAGGAAATACGTAAGAGAAATAATGAAATAGAAAATATCTTTAATACCTTTGTCACAAAATTTCTTTACGTAGTGTATATCGTAAGGAATCGTAAAGTGTATATCAACAATTTGTTTGCTAGAAGATTTTATTGGTACGTCAGAAGTACTGTGTGTGAAAGGAATTCATGAAAGTGTTAAGTTTTTTTTGGTTAAACCTGTACTTAAAAAAATTGTATTTTCTCTGTCTTTAATTAATGTAATATATTTTTAATCGTCTTAAGATAAAGCGTTTGACAATGTTGACCATGTAAATTTATTTCATAAGCTACAGAAATATGAGCTACTAAGTATGCTGTAACATTGCTGTGTTCTTTATGATTAAAATCTAGTCCAATTTGGATCGGTAGGTGGATCTAGGTTGAACTGTGTTTATTAACTAACATTTGGATTACTACAAGGTCTTATTTTAGGGCTCCTCATGATATAATACGATATAGGTTGTTTCGCGTACTTCTAAAAGTTGGATGAGGCACTTACTGCTTGCTTCGAATTACATGTTTTACCTGTGTTCAATTGAATAATAAGAATACTTCGCGCAGGCGCGGCCGCAATGAAGCTCCGGTCGTCGGCCGTGCAGCGCGGCTGCGTGCGGCCGGGCGAGGTGAACGTGTCCGTGGTGCGCGGCGCCGGGCCCGCGCTCAGCGCGCTGCAGCACGCGGAGGAGCTGCTCAAGCAGGAGATGGTCACCATGCTGCACTACGACGCGCTGCGGGACCCGCCGCCCGGTGACCAAACTGTTTCATTATTATCTCGTCCAATAAGAGCGCAACTTCTACAATTTTATAGAAGCTATGTGAGACACACGACTCGCTCGTGCAGCATACAATTCATGTACTTACTACCTTAGCCCTGAACCGAAGTGTGTATAATGCCAATGTGTAACTTGTAATGAACAATAATCTTATTGGGTCATTTTCAGAAAAAGTGTACACTGTTCAAAATATGTCGAAATTTTATTTTTTTACGTATTTCGCTTTTTTCAATTAAATTTACAATTTATATTCTTTTCATTATACGATAATTATAACAAAACCTCTTAATCAATATTATTTACTGAAATATAACTTATTTATTGGCCCTGTGGTACAAAATTTATTCCATTCCTAAACTAACGGTTTTCGGTTTATAGAAATAAAATAAAATTCGTTTGGTATAATCAAATAGTATAATTGGTTAGCGATATGTGAGGTACATCAATACAAAATATAAAACGTAAAATCAACAATAGCCAACATACACAATCATCATTTTAATTTCCATTATGTTACTATTTGAACCAAATTAGTTCAATACTTTTTGGTATGCGTCTCAATTAGGATACAATTTAGGAACTCTTTTTTAATTACATTAATCAAATTATTACACTCTAAATTATCAAAATCTAATAACAATAAAATAGCGTTTCACTCTAAAAATAATATTTATAGTAAAATATCAAATAGGACACGGAATAGACTATTCCTATATCGGAATAGAATTCTTAAGACTATTGCACATTATCAAGAAAATGAGATCAAATTATTACAAATATTCTAATGTAAAATATTGAACACAAATTTTACATGTTGGTCATACATACACCCCCCTTTTATGGTTGGGGATAAAAAAAGTAAAACAGTATTATTATTTCCTATTCTTGGAATAGGAATAGGCACATTGACAAGAAAATGAGATCATTTCAATTGAATGAAAAATGAGAATGTTTTGGTGAAGAATGTAATTGTGTTGCGATATTTTTTAAATTTTATTTTTAGATTTTTCTTACCCGACTGCAATCGGGTAAAAACTAGTAAATTAAAAAATATATAATAAACAGATCGATACTACAAATATAATGTATCATCTTCCTAAGAATTCCATTCCGAAACTTTTCAATTGCAATTCTACGTTACCTGCGTTTTGGTTACGGAACGGAAGTATCGGAAGTCTGACTTTAAATACTTCTGTTTTAATTATTTTAAACTAACACATCCGATCAACAAGTTTGGTATCAATTTAAGTTCACTGAAAGCTAATAAAGATATCAAAATAAATTGCAAGAAATAAACTTGTAAACTTACTTTGAAATTGGTCGCGGCTCTGGAAAATTAAAACCGGACCGTTACTGAGGTGTATTGTTCGTCCGCTGGCCGCCGTCAAAATGACCGAAATACTTGTTGAAACTCGTTGACAGCATTAAAAATGTTGCTGACCGAAAAAAAATACGCATAAATGATAGATTTGATTGCATCATCTTGCAAAAATTGCAGTTTCGGAAGGGAATTTTCCATTTTAACCAGTTTATGTCCCCACAAAGATTAAATTATTCAAATATTTTGAGCGACACTAGACTATTGCTGTAATTATATAACAAATCGTGCATAACTATACTTTCCAAAATATCAAACACATTGTTATATATAAGTCAACAAGATACATTAAGGTTAAGTTATTTTACTGAAAATGGTAGTGGGACAGCGCTAAAATATATACAGCTACCTTCTATTTTTGAAAAATAAGGTAATATTACTGTGTTTATAAGCAGCAACATTATACAATATTGTTAAAAACTAACCACAGATCCAAATTTTTAGTGTTGTTTATCTTAAACATAGATATTATTCTTGTAAAAAATTACAAAAGTTGTGGGACACATCCGAAACACGAATGTACACTTTTTGTGAAAATGACCCTATTACAGTACATGTGTGTGTTAAACCGTTTAATTTAAAGCCGCCTAATTGGTTAATTGTCCTCCGATTAGCCAAGTGCAGTGTCAGCATTGAGATCTCATTGACATTCAAATCTAATTCGACGAGCTGCATTTGTGCAATTTTAAATCCATATAATCTGTTCAAGAAATAATGCTTTAACTAATAGTAGGTCTTCCGATCTGTTCTATGGCTCCATTTTTTTTTTTGAGCTGGCTTTCAGTCTGTTTCATTCATACCGACTTACCATAATCAGCTTATAATATTCCCACTTCTGGAACACAGGCCTCCTCTCTGTGAGAGGGACTGGGCCATAATCCACCACGCGGGCCCAGTACGGGTTGGTAGATGTCACATGTCTTCGAATTTTAAGTTCTAGGACATGCCGGTTTCGTCACAATGTTTTCCTTCACAATTTTGAGAGCAGTGTTGATGAAATAATTTACACAAATAAAGTGCCTGCTTGGGTTCGAACTCACGACCGTTACAACTCGTAAATCGTGGTCGTTACCGCTGAGCCACCACTGCTCTAACATACAGAGCTATTAGCCGTAATCTCATATATTAAATAGAGAAAGTGTATAATGACTTTCAACTGAATCCAACTATGTTTTTATTCGGCCTTTTTTTTACAAAAATATATTTCATCAAAACAGGTGTCGACAAGAAACGAGCGGTACAACTACAAGCTTCGCACTTGGCGTACTTAGAACAGCACCCTTACGAAGAGTTCTCATCTGAAGACTTGGATGCCGCCAAGCTGGAGATGAAGAAGGAAATGGAAGCCGTGAAAGCAGGCATGGGGCATGGTGAACTGAGCATGGATGCCTACACGCAAGTGTGGGAGGAGTGTCTCGCACAAGTAAGTGGAAACTATTGAAAAATTGGGTGTATCAACAGTATATTCGGCCAAACGAGTGCTCTACCTCTCTAGCATTGAACTTCGTGCGCACGTCATAAAACAATACATATTAGTTCGACTGCGCCTTGTTTCAGTTTTGTAAGTTCCATATTTCTTTTGCTGGGAAATGATGACTAAAATGATATACCACTTACCTTGCCAACCCTACTACCAACACAATATTTCTTAGTACTTACTATAGTATGACGAGCTTGTCCTAAATAGACAAGTTAGGGATCATCGGCTATCCAATATGGCTATATGTATAATCCAAATGAAAAACTTCGAACCTGGCGACATATACATCTTTTTTGTTTCATCTTTTCAGGTACTCTTCCTACCCGGACAAAACAGATACACCCGTGCCAATTTAGCTAGTAAGAAAGACAGATTGGAATCTGCCGAGAAACGTCTTGAACAGAACAGAAGCCACATGGCCAAAGAAGCCAAGAAATGTTCCAAAATGGAGAAGAAACTTAGGGTTTTGACAGGTATGAGTTACACAATTACGCTTAAATTATTGTGCGAAAAGGATGGCACGTGACTTTCTGTATAAGGCTCTTTGCACACGGCAGGTTTCTTTACGGTACGGCGTAAAAACATGCTTCCATAGTGATCCATACAACACTGATGACCGTGCCTACCCTATTGCAAGAAAAACGTGTGTGTACAAAGGGCCTTAGTCCATCTCTTTCACTGCTGTAATGATTGTGACTTTTCCTCATATGGTCCCAGCATAACTATGGCTTGTTTCACCACTCAGATAAATTCCAGTAAACTTATCTGGCATTTCTTTCACCAGCTGTATGGTCGGGCAACATGTCTTTCTTCCATACTTCTCTTTGAGATGTCATAAAAGTTACTTTATGCTTATTGAACTAAAACATTATTTATTTTAATCAGGTGGATATCAAAGTCGGGCGGCATCCCTGATCAAGCAGTTCCAAGAATTACAGGATCAGATAGAACAAGCCAATTTGGAATTATCCACATTCAAGTTCCTTGCTGATCAAGAAAAAGCAGCCATTCCACGTAGAATAGAAGTAAGTTATAATTTATAATACAATTGGTTCGTAAAATTGTTTTCAGTTTCCTAGATTAGATTTTCAAATCGGGAATAGCTGCCTGTATGTGTGCCCGGTTGATGGCAATGGGTCACCACCTATTACATGGGACTGAAACATAACTGGAAAAAAATCAGTGTACTATAGGTACACAACTGCCTAACCCATCCTGGAGTACAGGCGTGATGTTGTGTTGTATTTCTTAGTATTATTATTTGCTCTTTAGCGTCCCACTGCAGGGCAACCGTCTCCCTTTCCTCTTTATATCTGTGTAGAATACTGCCTCCTAAGGCTAGTCAACAATATTAGTCTCGTTTATCCCGCCATGTCCTTCTAAGCCCGTCTCGGAGTCGTTTCCATTGCGTGGAATTTTCACAGAAAATAAAATAGGTTCTAATCATCTTCATTGTCTATTCCAGTCATTGACAGACGACGTCAATCGGCAAACAGACAGAGAGAAACAATTGCAAAAGAGATATGCAGAGCTTCAAGGAGAGTTTGAGGACCTTCACAAAGTAAGGCAGCCCAAAGAAGTGGAATCAAAGACCTCGGACGAGTGAAATCTTATTATTATTGAATGCTGAATAAAAAATTGGGATATTTGAACGAAATGACTATAGATAGATCGTTTTCGTAGCGAGACATAAGCTTTGTATTTGTAAATAAATACACTCACATGATCGTTGGTATTACAATTCAAATATCGACCTGTGCCAATGTCTTTTCTAGACTGTTCAAAGGCGGTTTTGGTGTGCTAACACATATAATTATTTAAATTTGATCGATATGACCACACTCGTGTCTGATAGCCGATGAATCGATAAAACATATGGCTTTGTTTGATACAGTACCCGGCGATAAATATTGCACATCGACCTTTGGAAAAAGACAATCGGCTAATTTCGGCTTCGTAAAGCGTTATCTCTGTCGCACGAAATACAAACAGTCCGGTATCTATTAGGAGCTGTTAAAACAATTATGATTTGCTTCTTTTAATAATTCTTTTTATTCTTTGTATAAAATACACCAATTTTTCTATAAGTGATGGCTTTAGGTTGGGGTAAAATAAAATGCCATAGACACCAATTCCACAGATGCCATAGTACAACTTAAAATTATTTAAATTTGGGGGTTTTAACAACTAAATATATATTTTGAACTGGACGCGACCCCACTCTATCGCACTTGAACAACGACTGACAAAACGTCACATAGGTAGTGTGCGACAGAGATAACGCTCTACGAAGCCGAAATTAGCCGATTGTCTCTTTCCAAAGGTCGATGTGCAATATTTATCGCCGGGACTGTAATTATTATTTGTTGTTGTTCCATTGTTGTTCGACGTGTTTTATAAGCCGCTATCATAAATTATTCCGTGCTATTACACTATCGACGTTAATCGATGTTTCCTCGATCTTGTAAGTGTAATAACACCTAAGATATTATGTAGGAGCCGACTATATGCATATTACCTTTTTCGATAAGGTATAAATGGATCGTGTGAACGTGGACTACTTGCTCAAAAACAAACCTCATATTTCGTCGCAACAACAGTACTTCTAGTGCGAGATCCCAGAGCTTTTAAGACATAACTTATTTTCACAAAGATGAAGCCTTAGGTTCTGAATAATATCTCGTGTACTTTTAATACCTGCGTGTTTGTGGAATTCGCTCAGTAACTTCTGAGCAGGTACCAGGAGGGAAAGGTAATTAACAATGAGAGTTACTTAACTTAAATTTACATGGCTGAGTTTTATAGATAAATTGTATAATATTACTCTGAAGTAATATCAAAAGTATGCTTTAATTTAAAATCTACAAAAAATAAATGAACTTATTTTTACATGTCTGATCTTTAAATATGTTATTAAGACAATTATTACAAAGTTATATAAATAAATCAGACAAATTGAAATGACCAAACATCCCCTAAACACAAAAAATATTCAGTCATTAGTATGAGCGCGAGAGCCTCACGCACACTACTCAGAACCATAAGAGGCCTTCATCTTTGTGAAAATAAGTTATGTCATAAAGCTCTGGGGTCTTTGACTATTCTTTATACTTTGATTATTTCCTAAATATTTGATTGTGATGGAGAGCGGAAATTAATAAACCTAATTATTAAGTGACAATATGTTTTATTTCATATTTATATACAACATGATTTACACTAATTATAGGGGAGAATTATGAATTACATAGCATTAAAACATAATAAATTACACTTAGAATTTACATATCAAAATCATTAATACAAAGTATCGTTACTATAATTTAATTAGGTATATCACAGTGAGAGTATCATCCAGTCCTGCTGGATACCTGTCCATAAAGATTCTTATACTGCACTGACAAAAACATTGTCTTCAACTGTATGTCAACAAGTTGATAACATTTATTAAACTCTTGAAGCAATGTGGTACCCAGATTGTGAATTGGATAGGGATTTATTTAGCACCGACCGTTGCGCACCTCTATCCTCCCTACATGCTGTTGAATATGTGGCCTTTTGCAAAATGTACAGAGGCCAGCACATCAAGCTACTCCAATCTGTCAAATTTCTTTCATAGTTTTTCAACTTTATTACAAAGGAATAAGGTTCATGTTCAATTGGGAAAATTTGACAGTTTCGGATAGGTTGACCTGCTGGCGTCTGTACTATTGTACAGACTATATTGTCCCAAAAGCAAAGATTTTCTATGAAAAACATCCAAGCATTTGCACGCGACCACTTTAGCACCAGATCAATTAACACACTATTAAAATCACTAATTATTCACGTACTATCATCAGAATCACTATCAATCAGTCTTCTCTTGGGTTTATTTTTCTTTATCACTGTAACATCTGGGCTGTCATCCTGTGTGCATATGCGCCTGAACTTTTTCCTGGCTTTTCTCTCCTCTTCCAATCTCATTTCCGCTAATTCTAGCTCAGAAGCTTCGTGTACTTGTGTTAAGCCAATGTTGGAGTCGACACAGAAGCTGTCCTGTGAAGGGAAAACATAGTAAATGAAGAGAAATGGAAAATTAAATAAGTACTAAAAATATATTAAGGGTACACTAGTCGCGGGCTCGAACTCACTGGTGGGCCTGGCTAAAAAGCACGCTGTGTCACCAGGCTTCGAGTCCGACAGAGGTAGTATCAGTGATGAGCAGTTAGACGCTAGTCTTCACGCACAACATTATTGAGTGAGCTGCAGGATCAGTAATAGTAAAAAGGCGCGTAAAAAATTTTGAAAAGTCCTTCGGAAAATCGGGTTTTCTGAAAAAACCACTGCATAAATCAATGACCAATTACGTTTATTGAACTTTTCGATAATTGAGCTTTGTCGGTACCGTCTTGGTTTTCGAGATTTTACACTCCTTTTATTACTTAAACACGCCCAAAGTTAGGTTAAATTAGCAAGAAAAACGAATCTTTGTTGGCTCATAACTTTTTAATGGCTTTTTATTTTAGTATTCTGTTTCCGTACAGACAATATTAATTAATGAGACAAAAGCATACCATGTTTAATTTTTGATGTACAGTCGCCAGCAGGTCAAGCTATCCAAAACTGTCAAATTTTCCCAATTGAACATAAACGTTAATGTTAACATAAAATAGGAAAACGATCAAAGAAATTTGACTTAGAAATTTGATTGGGGTAGCTTGATGTGCTGGCCTCTGTACATAGTCAAACAGTGGAGTAAAACCCTCCCGATGTTTGTGTGGAAAAAATGTGGACAAGTGTCACCTTAAATGTTTGAGTCTACAGGATGTCTGGTAATCTATATTTATAATATTAATAAATAGGAAAGATTTAATTGTTTGTTTGTTTGCATTGAATAGGCTCCGAAACTATTGAACCAATTTGAAAAATTCTTTCACTGTTGGGAAGCTACACTATCCCCCCGAGGTGACATAGGCTATATTTTATCTCCGTATTCCCACGAGAACGGGGACTATGAGGGTGAAACCGCGGAGCGCTGCTAGTCAATGGATAATTTTGGAATGGGTCATGGTACAACTAATGGTTATTCAGAAAAAATCCCGTAACATACCATTTCATATGAATCTTCTTCAACATACTGTGATAAAATTTCTTCCTTGTTGAACCTCGTTGGAAGCTCTGGTATTTTGAACCCACCTCCACGGACGGGACTCCTGAAAAATGAATCATCTGAGAAATATTTGATACTAAGTGGCTCATCTGTGACACTCCTTGAGCAAGAAACCTTGGAAAACTGCTGATCATCAATGGCAGTGCTAACCGATGACAACTACAGTCTACACCAGAGAAATCTGGGTCTTACTGGGTGTCTACAATGCGGTCAAAAATAGAAGGTCTGCTATGAATTATCTGTCCTTTTATTTTAAGAATTCATCCCTAGAACAGAGGACTTTCACATTGAGCAGACAGACTTCTTTATAAAAACGGTAGCAGTAAAACCACACAGTAAATATACTTACTTGATAGACTTGAGGTAGACTGCCTGTATGTCCTCGTGATGAGTGACATTTTCATCGTCGCATATGAAGTCGATAATGCTGCCGACGCTGTCGTCAGATAGCTCGTCACCGCTGTGACCTTCGTCGGATAGTTCAGCTTCCATGTCCAAGAACTCGCTGCCTTTGTTTTTTTTCTGACGTCAAGAAAAATACTATTTCGTAAAAATGATTAAGTTTGTGAGGCGTTTTCTTAATGCATTTACAAAAAAAGAGTGTTTTTAGACGAGTAATTCGCTCGTGTCGTTACGCGTTTATACTGGATGCTACAATTTCGATTATATGAACTCGCGCGCATGTGGACGGATAAATCAAGCGATTTAAAAGATGATTTCACCTATAGAAACCTAAATTATCGAGTAACAGGGGTAAATGTACTTTTTTACGAAATTAAAAATGACTACTAATTGCGATAATGTTATCCAAAGTATAAAAAAATTGCCAAAAAAGTCATTATTTGGCGTGCACGGCGAAAACTGTTGATGATACATAAAATGTGCTACATGTTTAAAGTAGGTAGGGTAGATACGCTCATTACGCACAAAAAGTCCGAGGCTAAATGTCTAACTATTATAGTTAAGTCCCAAAAACCGCGTTTTTTCAAATAAGTCAATCAAAACACAGATAGAATCGAAAGCTCCGGTTGAAATCGGCGCGGAGCCTTGGGGCTCCATTACAATAGAAGATCAATATTGTGTCTCATTAGCCGATCTTGAGCGGTTAAATTATACATTCATATAATGATACAAGTATTACGTTAGTACATTGTGGAGTCTTTACGACTTCCACGCGAACGAAGTCGCGGGCAGAAACTAGTAATTATAAAGTAACTTACTTTCCGCGTCTTGTGATTAGTCGTAGATCTATATGTATTGTAATTCTGTTTGTGCTGTATGTGACTTGTATGGTCGTTCTTTTCGTCACACACAAAATCTTCGTCGCTGTCATCAAACGCCAGTTTTCGTTTATTTTCAGCTAACTGAGACTTGATGGGACTTTTGAATAATCCATTTAATTTAGTTTTATCGACTTCAAGTTTGCTATCTCGTCTGAATATTTGTAGCATGTTCAAAATATCGTTTTTGTCAGTTTCGTCATCTTTATGATTGTCATCTATGAGTTGCGGGTTTCTATTTTCCTTTTGTGATGAAAATGTCGGTTGTGATACTACGCAACTTAAAACAGTTTTATCGTTTTTCACAATTGCGTTTTTATTCTTTTTCATAACGGCTATTTTTTCTTGCAAAGACATTTGTTTCTCAATTTCATTATCTAATTTCTGTTTCTTATTGAAATATGGTGATGCCGTTATGACGAAACTATCATCCACGTCTCGTTTTCTTTTCCCACCTACTGGACTGACATTAGTTTTGTTCAAAGATGTATTCTTGTTATTAGGAGTCTTGTTCAGGTCCGCTGGGTCATATATTTGTGTGCTATCAGAATCACTATCGCTATCCAGAATGATTAGACTGTCCTTTGTCTTGTTTTGGGATGTGGATGCTATAGATTTGTCCATAGTATTTGCATTGACAGAGAATTTCCTTTTCTCAGCTTGTGTTAAAAGAATTGGTGAGACGCTTCTTTCTTCCTCTGGTTGGACTCTATCGGAAACAGATTTCGATACAGACGCGTTACCATCAGTTTTGTTTATCATATCCACTAGTTGCGTTATCGTCATTAAACTTTTATTATTGCTTGTGTCTATGAGACTGTTTCTCATTGAAGTCTCTGGTTTTATAGAAGGCGCAACTACTAAGTTGTTATTGTTTGTCGACTCTTTTATCAATTGTTTTCTGCAATTGATCAACTTGGGTGTTGAACTATGGGGACGATCTTTTTTGGTGCTCAATTGGAATTTACGAGGTTGACTGCAAAGTATCGGCGAAGTAGGTATTGGTTTTATTCTTCCAGATAAAATTGAAGGACTCAGTGGATATTCTGTAGAAGGAGATTTATTGATTTTAACATTTTGTGTATTGTTGTTTTCTTTAACTTTCATTTGGGTGGGTTCTAGTGGTGTATTATCAATTTCATCGTCAGCAAATATGTCATCAATGCTATCCAAACCAAAGAAGCCCAATGTTTCTTTAGCTTTCTTTGGTTCTTCGTTTTTGACTACGTTTTCTCTTCCTATTACTTCATGTTTGATAGTGCTCTCTGTCTTTTTAATTTCGTCTTTGATTGCGATCTCTACAGGATCATCAGTAAATATTATGTTGAAACCTAGTGTTTTTTTAATTTCCACCGGCTCGTCTTTGATTGAATTTTCTCTTTCTATGGCTTCATCCTTGTCAATTTTCTCCCTTTTTATAACTTCACCTGCGTTATCTCTTAGTCGAACTTCCTCTGGACAGCTATCATCAAATATTATACTAGCTACTAGGTTCTCTTTAACTGCAATTTCTTTCTCTATACCTTCCTCTGGGCTGCTATCATCAACAAATATGTCAGCAATATCACCGATATCAAAATCATCTGAAACTACAGAAATATTATGTTGCTTGGCTTCGTCTTTAATGACAAGTTCACGATCCGGAGACATGAAATCTGTTCCCATATCCATTTCCAAATCGAAATTGTTAACACTGACATTATGTTTCTCCTCTTCGGGATTTTTGACACATTTCAATATAGTTTCCGCATCAAAATCGTCAATTAGATTGATATCAGGTAATTTAGGCTCTTTGATAGTTTCAAGGACAACCATTGGAAGTTTCTTATCTTCCTTAACACTTTTTAAAAGAGTGCATTCGCAAATATTTTGGCAAACGTAACAGTTTTTCGGAGCGTTAGTATTATCTAAACTCAAGTCAACGAGTAAGCTAATCAATCGAGTAGGTACGCTTCCATCGTTTTGAAGACCTAGGTCATTTATAAGTTTGGTATAACTTTTGGTAGATTTAGTAGCCGTACTAAAGAGAGCTCTTATGTCGCCATCTTTTTTATCAAAAGGTTTCGTTAAAGGTACTTTTTGTTTCTTTTTATTTTGCTGTTTTGATTTGGCTGGAGATGTTAAAACTAGTGGCTGTTTTAATTTGGCCGGAGACATAAAAAGGCTTGGTTGTATTGATTTTGCAGGAGACGTAAAAATAGCTGCTTGTTTTGATTTGGCTGGTGACGTAAACATGGCTGGTTGTGAATGAAGTTCCTGACTGCCAAAACCTGAAATAAAATAAACCATTATTTTACAAATAATTATTTTAAGGTAGCATCTTAGATCTCCGTCACATGTATATGATTTATACTTACATGGATTTTGCGTACACGGCGGCATTTCAAATCGTTTAGCATCACTGTACTGCAACAGCTCTGATAATATTTCTGAATCTCTTGAATGGTGTATATTCACAGTTTTCTGTAGCGTCCGTTGCCATTCCAACCATTTTGTCAGTTTTAGTTCAGTACCCTCTGATGTTGCGATATCCTTTATTGTTTCTGGAAGATTTGAAATAATTTTAACATTTAAAAATACACTTTTTATGTTATTGAGGGGCTTATGGGTAAGTAATAAAGCCGCAAGGGTCGGTCGGTCAGGTTAAGCTACGCTTGTCGAGGTTGGGCCGTTGATGGGTGACCATCTTTACAACCTCCGTGCCGTCAGGTTGCGCCGTTGGTCCCGGCTGTCATTCGTGGATCTTTGACAGACGTTACGGGTGGTTAGAAGCCCGGAAGTCTGACAAACAGTCTTACCAAGGGGTATGTTACCAAGTAACTGGATTGTGAAGGTCAGATAGGCAGTCGCTCCATGTAAAATGCTGGTTAGACTGGAAGCCGACCCCAACATAGTTGGCATAAGGCTAGTACTAACAAGTAAACGATAATAGCTGCAAAAGTATAAACTGCAGCGCAGCTAACAACACCGTTCTCCAGATACAGAATGGAATGATATTCCATACAGAAAAGTGCTTAGTAGGTAATTAAGTTAATTTAGATTTATAATAAAAACAAAAAACAAGGTAAAAAATAAGCAGTATCATTTTTTGCCAAGTTGTTTACCTTTATTCATCGCCCAATATTCCGTTGGCTTTGCAAACAGTGTAGTGCTGCAATATCCTTCAGGAAACATATCCTTGAATTCGTTCTCAGTGATCAAACCGCTGTCCACGTCTTTGTTGGAAGAACCTGAGCTGCTTGTAGAGGCTTTTGATAGCAGCATTGTTCGCAAATCTTTTTGCCCCTAAAAAAATATATTGTAAGTGATAAATGTGTTGACGTGTTCCTAATGATGCTTTAAGAGGCCGCCTTTTCTGACTTTATAGTTAAAATACAGTATTTGTGTAAGTTTTAATAATCGCACCACATGAAAAATCATTTCAATTTTGATCTAATGCATGAGCTACTTTTTTTATTTTGTTAAATCAACCTCAAACCGGCGACTGTTTTGAGAATTTAGCTGTAAAGGTTAAGAATATCAAATACATACTTATGAATCGTTTTAACGTCTACGCTACTCTACACGGTATGAAAAAATTACAATGTATTGTTGTGTAAAGTCATCCATACAATGTATGAATCACTGTTTACCACTTTCATATTAAATCATATTTCCTCTCAACCTAAGCACCTGCCATATAATCTCTTCACCACCCTTGGTTGACTGGTAGAGAATGCCTAAGGCATTAAGTCCGCCTTTGTACCTTTTTGTGTGCGAGAAGTTTAAATAAATAAAAACATAGAAAAAATATATTAAACTTAGTCAAATTTTAAAGAAAATGGACAATGAATTGGTTTTGATTTCGGCTACTCAACACCCGTTAAAAAAAAAAAAACTACAGTAAATAAACTTCAGTTCAAGATCAATCCATTTCCCGAATAAAATTTTATAAGAATTGGCAGTAAATGATATTTTTCAAAACGACCTAAATCTCGCACTATAATTCTCAACAAAAATAAAAAAGGTCATTCATTAGATAATAAATGGAAATGCAGTATTTTAACTGTAAAAGTACGTCTTTATAATCAAGTAAATAAGTGTAGTCGACAAAATTTCGTATACGGCCCCTTAAGTGTTACAAGTTAATATAATACCTATGTTGGACTGTGTGTCTTTAGATATACGTATAAGCTCTGCCTAATTTTAAAGACCGTGAGTAGTCTATTTTTACCCGACTGTCCGACGCAAAGGAGGTAATGTGTTTAAGTGTAAAACAAATTCAAAAAGAGTATGAATTATTGTAGCAAGTCTGCCTACCCCCATAAGAAAATCTCATGTATGTAAGTATAAAATTCCTCTTACCTTCTTAGCCTTTTCAATCCCTTCTTTACTCTTTTCCTTGGGATCCTGTTTCTTCTCCACCGTAATAAACATCTTCTGGCATTGCGGCGTGAAGTCATGCGGGATCATCCTTGGATTTAGTTTGTATAGATTGTTCTCGACCTCTTTTGAATGTAAAACCTTTTTGTTGAGGCCGTCTCTTTGCCGCATACAGTCTAATAATGTCTAGAAGAAACAATGACAGATTGTTTTGTTACGAGTAGAGATCGGACATATTCATCTAAAGTTGGGATGTTGGCTAATATGGAATGCGCTTTACTGTCGAAAAAATCTTACACCCTACATACACATATTTGTTTTCGGGGTTAAACGTTAATTGTAAATAAATATACATCTGAATATTTATTATTATACTGAGGATTTAATTTTTTAATAGTCGCTTCCGTACTAAACTAAAACTAATTTTAGGGGAATATCCATCCGAATATCTGAAGGCCAATTCTCGTAATTAAAAACGTTCGCAGTGTCATCTCAGCGACAATCGAATTTCAAAAATTTGTCAGAAATGTATCGAAACTCGAGGAATTTTTGACAGATTGACACAGATCAGACTGTGAACGTTCTTAAAATTAGCAGAATTGCCCCTCAGATGTCTGGTTATGAATGACGTTCATTTGTTTTTAGTTCTTACTTTGGATTCTATCTATACACAGCCTGCATTTTTGGGATGGAGATTCTGATGACTATAAAAGTAAACCATTCGTTATGTGAAATTATGACTACCTTGATTACTTTGTTCTACCTGTGTCAACTTTGAAATCATCATCATCATCATATAATGTTCCCACTGCTGGGACACAGGCCTCCTCTCGGTGAGAATTGATTGGTTGAAATACACACTGGGAATATTATTTTATTTATATTGTTATATTTTTACAATTACCTGGTGTTCTCTGCCTTCAGTGACGAGGATAAAGACTTGCCCTCCACGTTCACGACCAGTGCGTCCACACCTTAGATAAACACATTAAAAAATCTGTTCAAGAAAAAGTCGAATCGATAACCACCTTCTTCTTGTTCTCGAAGATGGTTAAAATACAACACCTAAAAACAGTTTGGTTGGAGCCACTAATATTCTTGTTCCAACTTATGGTATGTCACAGGCAATTAATTAATAATCAGCTTATAATGTTCCCACTGCTGGGACACAGGCCTCCTCTCAGTGAGAGGGTGTGACTGTGGGCCATAATCCACCACGCGGGCCCAGTGCGGGTTGGTACATGTCACATGTCTTGGAAGTTTTGGTTCCCCAGAACCAAAAATCCATGTCCATGTCCTAACATGCCGGGTATCCTCACGATGTTTTCATTCACCGTTTTGATAGTAGTGGTGATGAAATTAGATATACAAAATGAAGTGCTTGTCTGGGTTCGAACCCACTTCACTTTGACTCATAAGTCGCGGCCGTTACCACTGGGCCACAATTACTCTTAATTAAAGCACACCGAGAGAATGTCGTTTATGCTGATGGCTTACATACAACGACACATTTTCAAGTTTAGAGTAAACAAAAAACCAAGCTTGTATTTCAAGAGATTCATCGAATAGGCTCACCTCTGCACAAGTCGTACGGGCGACTTAGTGGATATATCGAAGCATATGATGAGGTCCACGGAGCCGACGTCCAGGCCTTCCTCGGCCACACACGTCGCGACCAGCACGTTGCACAGACCCTCGCGGAAATTACGCATTACACGCATCTGCTGCTTTTGTGATACTACCGTTTTGCCGTCCTTACCTGCAAATACGGCATAGTTAGCACGCCGTATGGGTAAAATGTAAAGTGCTATAAGGATCTTGGCGCTCGAATAACGTTATAGAGGCATGAGGAACAGGGTGTAAAGTTCACTTATCCTCCATAGAAAAGGGAGGATCCTCCGACCAGAGAATTGTTGTGTCTGGTGGGCTCAGCCCCGGATCTACGATTTTTTCGAACCGGGGCAGAAACTTTATAGTGGCGCCCCTCTCTACAGCGTTTGAGATAAATTAATTAGGTGTGGGTCTGTGTGGCGTCTTTTCTTACAAATCGACGGTGAGCCAACCAGCACCCTAATTGCGTTTCATTTTGACGGTTCAACAATATTCATTGCGTTATTTACGTTGTTGAGCAGACACATTCTTCGAACATATGAAGCAATGTATTAGCGATCTGTTTCAAAATGATTCAGCTTATGGTAGATCGTGCGTTACGCAATTAGGGTGCAGGCTTCCGTATGCTAGGCGCTTAGTGGAGCAAGTTATTTATTTTTGATCATACTATGTATATTATGATTTTGGCGCCCCCTGAAACTGCCGCCCGGGGCACCTGCCCCGGTTTGCCTCCCCCCCCCCCCAGGTCCGGGGCCGGGTGATGCGCGGGGATTTGCTAGTGGCGCGGTAAAACTCTGCTTGCGCGATGCAGGATTTAGCGTGACGTCAATATGATGTGTAATTCACATGTGGCGATGTAGAAGCCGCGACAACTTTGTTTTGTGAAATGTATTGAACAAACGAGATGATAAATCTTCTTCAATAAATCTTTGTGCAGCTGTAGATTGGCCGTCAAAAAGTGTTACGTTTGCCAGTTCAAGGATTTAAAACAGCGGCACTCCCGAGTGCCGACAGAGGTGAAAACTTGAACAATTACGTGTGTATTTTTTGAATCGTCAGATTAAACAACGAAAGTTCAACGTTGTTCGTTTTTAAGTTCGTGTAGTCAGTGGCGTCGGTAACAGTGTCGCGAGTTCAATTGTTTTTTTCCCATATCAAAAATGGGCAACGCACCTAAAGAAGTTTTCACTTCAATAATACAGGCGCTATACACGTAAAGAGCTCATGAGTTGGGGCCTTATACAACTAATCGGGCAATCCACACAAGGAAGTTTCTATAGTAATAATGGTCATATAGTCATATAGGTTCAACATAATGAAAAAAAAAAAAAAAAAACAATTTTATATCTTACCTGAGGCGCCTTGACCCACAAACATCTGCGGCTTTATGAGCGGTCGACATTGCAGCAACAAGCAGTGCACCAGGTTCACACTCTCGCGGTACTCGCAAAATACTGGAAAATTACATGGCTACGATCAGAGATCGGATATTCGGATGCATATTTCATCATCATCATCATTTGAGCCGAAAGACGTCCACTGCTTGGGCACGCCACGATTGCGGCGGTAAGTCCCCTCTTTGAGGAGTGGTTTGAGAGGCGGCATGGCGTCCTCACTTTCCGCCTGACGCAGGTCCTCACCGGACACGGTTGTTTCGGGAGGTTCCTGTTTCGGATAGGGCGGGAGGAAACGCCCGGGTGTTTCCACTGCGAAGTTCGCCCTGAGGACACGGTGGAGCACACGGTGGTGGTCCACCCGGCTTGGGCGGAGCACCGCCGTGTCCTCGTGAAGGCGATCGGCGGCGCCCGGCGGCGATCACTCGCGTCCGGCCCTGGTCCAGGCCATGGTACGGAGCGAGAGGGCATGGGGAGCCGTCACCTCCTTCAGCGAAGCAGTAATGCTCGCGAAGAGGGAGGCGGCGCACGTGAGGGAGAGGCAGCATATGCGCCCTCGCGACCCCAGCCACCGCAGGATACGGAGACGCCCTGGGCGTCGGGAATCCCAGGCCGATTTCCGGCCACCGTAGGCATGATCTTGCGGATGGCGAGTAATGGGTAGCTCGCTGTCCGGTAAGGACCAAGCCCAAGTCGACGGCGCATTGTGTTCCACGCGCGCCTCAAAGAGATGTCAGCACAAAAATGATGGGGCCCGCAAGGCCGATGCCTGCCAGGGGTGCGGGTTTGTTCGAAAGAGATACCACAGCCCCTGGCATACGGGCTACTGAAGGAACACGGGTGGGTTTTAGTCAGTAAAAGTCTGACACGCCCTCCTGCTCCACCCAGAGCGGGAGAAGTTATTTGATGATTTCCCACCCAAAAAAAAAAGACGTCCACTGCTGGACATACGCCTCCCCCAGGCTCCTCCACTTCGACTGGTCTTGTGCTTCCCACATCCAGCGGATACCCGCGGCCTTCACAAGGTCATCGGTCCACCTTGTGGAAGGCCTTCCCACTCTACGTCATCCGGTACGCGGTCGCCACTCCAGAACCTTTAGGCCCCATCGGCCATCTGTTCTACGAGCAATGTGCCCTGCCCACTGCCACTTAAGTTTTGCAATTCTTCGGGCTATGTCGGTTGCCTTGGTTCTCCTGCGGATCTCTTCATTTCTGATTCGACCGCGTAGGGAAACTCCGAGCATAGCCCTCTCCATTGCCCATTTACATGATGCATATTTACCTAGTTAATTTTTAGGTATGAACCGCCTTCTAAAAAATACTTTAAAAAAAACCGGGATTCTTAGATTGCTTATCTATTCAGATGCGTATTTATTTAAAATTAATGTTTAACCCCCGATTCAAATATGTTTCAATAGGTACCTACATGAATTATGTATACTAATAATAAAGAGGAAAGATTCGATTGATTGTTTGTTTGCATTGAATAGGCTCCGAAACTACTGAACCGATTTGAAAAATTCTTTCACTGTTGGGAAGCTACACTATCCCCGGGTGACATAGATTATATTTTATCCCCGTATTCTCACGGGAACGGGTACTAGACGGGTGAAACCGCGGGGCAATGCTAGTTCTTAATATAAATGTCGGCCGTTATCACATCTTTGCTATGGCAGTTTGGTATCTAGTATCTACCTACCTACTTTACAATATTAGGTAGGTGGATTTGCATCCAATTCTTTAGTCAGAAAAAAAAAACACAAAATCGGATCGGAATCGCAGATTTTTACGATCGATACAAAAAGTGCATTCCTTGTAAGACAACATCTTAACTTTTTTTTTTTTTTTTTTTTTTGTGGGAAGTCATCAAATAACTTCTCCCGCTCTGGGTGGTATGCATCCAAATATTGGATCTCTGGTTATGATTTAGTGCACTGATGTGTACATGATGCCTTTTGATTGCCGGAATGTGTAACCTCGAAAGATACCCAAGTTTTCAGGATTAGTCAGAACATAATTTTGTTATTCAAAATTAAGTTGTTTTACAGAACCGTACCTATTGCTTTTGTATCTTGGTTGTTATGCTGCGCTTTAGTAAAATGTTCCGTCATTATTTGTTTCAATTTATCAAACTTAGGATGACCGAAGCTTAGGTCTTTTGGCATCTACAACAAAAAGAAAACATAACATCTTAAGTGAGTTTTAGATGTTTGTATGTTGGTTACTCAATCACGCAAAATCGGCTGAACGTTTTTGGATGAAATTTGGCACACAGATTGTAACCTGGAACAACATAGGATACTTTTTATCCTGATAGTATGTTCCCGTGGGATAATTCTCGACATCCATACGGGCGATGCCGCTGGCAAAAGCTAGTATTAAATAGTTTAAACGATGCTTTTGCCCCACTTTGTGTAGTTCTCCTAGAGTCTAAGTCTTGAGACTTATGTTTCTAAACACAAACCGCCAATGTTTGTTGTATTTTGAAATCTAATGCCCTCGTAATGTTTTAAGAACTTGTTTTAAAATTTCTACCATAACCTATAAATTCCCCAATCATACTTATGCCAATTACTATAGCTTTTGCGAGCGGCTTAACCCGCGCTTAGATCGAAAAGTATACCACGGGAATGTACTATCGAAACAAAAAAAAAAAATCCGATGTGGTATTCCAGGTTACAAACTGTCTGTGTGCCAAATTTCATCTAAATCCGTTCAGCCTTTTGGCGTGATTGAGTAACAAACATATAAACAAACAAAGTTCACATTTATAATATTACTAGGATGGTAGGATATATTATAGTAGGATTTAACCAATATTCACCTCTGGTATTGTCCCATCAGGCAATATACTCCTGTCCAAAGACAACGGATTGATTCCCAGGTCATCCCTTAACCTTTCCAACAAAGCGGTCAACTTGTCATCAGTCTGTATCCAGGACTTCTCTGGGTGTTCATCGAAGAAGTTGAGGAATACCCTTGAGCCGTGCTGGACTAGCAACTCCAAGCCATGGTATAAAGCAATGAGGAGGGTAAAGTCTTTCATTATGTAGTTGTGTTGTGGGTGCCTGTGAAAGTATAAAGTAGCTATTTTAACAATTTAAAGACGGTTGTAAACGGTGCGAGTAAGGATGAGTTTTCACTGAACCGAAGACCAGCTGCGAGCGGATTCCAAGAATCGACCAATTACAGACCAGACGACTGACGTCATGTGTATTTCAATAAATGTGATTGGTCGATTCCTGCTTATCTTGGATCCTCTCGTCTTTGCTTTAGAAATGCACTCTAATTTGAGTACAGTAAATATTATTGTCAATTTTCATAGAGATTTCGAAAAAGTTCGGCTTTGTAGAGCGTCGCCTCCGTTACTTACCTGTGTTACTATCTCTTTCTAAATCTCGATGTGTCATATTAACAGTAGCAGCAGTATAGTCAACCATCGACTCGCCGTTCTAGAAAACAATCGAGATGTTTTCGATTGTTTCGAGTCAGTGGAATCGACCGCTAGTTTCGATTGTTTCGAGTCAGTGGAATCGACCGCTAGTTTCGATTGTTTCGAGTCAGTGGAATCGACCGCTAGTTTTCGATTGTTCGAATCGGGCACCGAGTCTCGCTCGGTCCCCGAGGTCAGTCGATTGCATGCATCGAGGCGAGGCGCATGTTAGTTAGAGGCGAGACCGTGCCAGAGTCGAGTCGAGCGAGCTGCGCGTAATTTGTGAACGTTTTCCTTTACTTACGATTAAGATGCACTGTTTTATTTTTAACTAGTTTTTAAATTCCTCAAAATGTCACGGATTTTTAAACAATCGGACAACCAACCAACTCGCGAAAACCAAAACCATCGAGGAACAACTCTCGACTCGAATGAACGCGTCATGCGCCAGTCGCAATAACAGACCGAGTCTGACTCGAGTCCAAGTTGAAACAATCGAGAACCATCGAGATGTTCGAACAATCGAAACAATAGAATAAAACCTCTCGCCATCGCGCATCGCTATACTAAATAGCGCTTCTAAACGTTACTTGAAACTTGAGCACATTAATAATGGGAGATGATGTAACTAGGTACTTATTAAATACACTTTGGAATGCAAACACACGTAGGTACTGGGTACTGCATCTCCTACTATACTTGGCCAATACGATGCGTCGGCAGAGTTATATACATAATATAAGTCTAATTTATTTCTCATAAAGGTACAGAGGCTATATCAAGCTACCCCAATCTGTAAAATGTCTTTGATAGATTTTCAACTTTATTACAAAATATAAAGGTTCATGTTTAATTGGGAAAATTTGACAGTTTGGGATAGCTTGATGTGCTGGCGTCTGTACATTGTTACGGTTTTTTATTTATCCAACTTGTGAATGTTAAATTTCCGGAGTTTAGAATTGTTTTAGAGTTAATATTAGCGTGCCCCAATATATACAGTGATTTTTAAGAATATAACGTATAAGACAGTAACTAAAGTGAAATAAAAAAGTGGCAAAAATAAAAAGTGTAGAATATTTCCTCACCGGGCACTTCGATCTTTAGTCTGATACTCCTTGTACAGCATCACAATACGACCTTTGGACAGATTTCCCAAAATAGGGGGAAGTATGTTCATTTGCTTTAATCTTCTGGCGTACCCGTCTAAAATCTGAAATGATAAATGTTATCTATTACCACCATAAAATACTTTAATGTAAATATAGGACATGTTTTATATTACAACTTTTGTGACTCATGGTTATTCTGGTTTCCCGAATAGTGTATTCGGGAAACCAGAAATAGATACGTGAGTAATACTGTACATTAATATAGGTTTTGTTCTACTACAATTATGAATGACTAGCAGCGCTCCGCAGTCTCACCCGAGTAGTTTCCGTTCCCGTGGGAATACGGGGATAAAATATAGCCTATGTCACCCGGGGATAGTGTACCTTCCCAACAGTGAAAGAATTTTTCAAATCGTTTCAGTAGTTTCGGAGCCTATTCAATGCAAACAAACAATCAAATCTTTCCTCTTTATTATTAGTATAGATAATCTCAGAAAATTCGCCACTGAAGTTATTCTTTCTGGCCCTAAAATACATCTTAAGTCTAAAGTGACAGAGAAATTAAAATGAAACCCAAAGGCTAAGGTTTAACTGACCGGACAGGTCCACACAAATCTGCTCTGCATGGTTATTTCCTCAAAAGACAATTTCAGGCACTAATCTACTTTGTCTTCATTTATGATCAGACCAAGATTATGTCTGGACTTTAAAAGGGTACCCTTGAGATTGTTTCGACATTTTTTAGGTAGTCAGATAGGAAGTGTTGACTCCTTTTTAAATATAATGTTGTGTATGAGTTATTCCGATGCCTATTTGCAGAATAAACTATTTCATTTCATAACAATAAATAGCATAATCAACCTATAATTTTCCCACTGCTGGGACAAGCGGGAGGCCCTTGTCTCAGCAGTAGGACCATTGGTGAGAGGGAGTGGGACCATTGGTACGAGGGAGTGGGTCCATTGGTGAGAGGGAATGGGACCATTGGTGAGAGGTGAGAGAGAGTGGGCCATAATCCATCTCGTGGGCTCAGTGCGGGTTGGTTGCACATGTTCTAATATCGATGCTTTCGAGATGTGGTGTTAGCGACGGCTACTTCGTGTACCATGGACCGCCATGAGATTGATTGAATCCGTACTAGAGGAACTCAATATCACCAAGCGGCTATCTACAATATGCCAAGAGCGTGCCCTCGGATTTTTCGGACCTATGCGTTCACCTAAGCATGGTCTTGAAAGGCTTATGATACTGGGCCGTGTGAAAGAAAACGCGCTGAAGGTAAAGCACCGGCAAGATGGTCAGATACGATCACGAGGGCTGTTGGAGGCAGCATCTACCGAGCGGTCCATACTGCAAACGATATAACTTGGAGACGTGTCGTAGCTATGTGGTCGCGATCCTCGGCATTGAGGGGACGACGAAGAAGAAGAAGTACTTATATTTACGGTCTGAATGAATTAAGATACCTCAATATACTGTTGTCTGACTTGAGACAGTTCCATGCCCAGATGTATGACTACAGTGTTTATCTTCCGCGCGTGACTGTACGGCGCGACGTCGATGCAGTTCTCTGTCCTTAGCTCTAGGTGGGCTATGTGCAGGTTTTTCACTACCTATAATCAAATTAAAAATATATTTTTTGCTTATACAGGATACATTTTCATCCAGTGCGCAAAATGTAACCATGAATTCAGCATATCATTCTAGACCCCTTAGCATAGACATTTTTCGTCGGTTATACAAATAAAATCAACTGTTACATAGAAAAGTGCTACGCGGGCAAAATGTATGGGACAGCTGTTTTTTTTTTTTTGTATAACCGAATGTAAACCTAATGATATGCTGAATTCATGGTTACAGTTTGCGCACTGGATTTTTTTTTATCCTGTATGGGTAAATCTTTATGGATAAAGTTGTAATAATAATTAAGAAAGACATCATGAGGGCTTGACAACGTGGTTTATTGTAGAATCTACTCTATCGGTATTCTATGTATCGTAGAATAACGACCTATGGCTATAATGTGTACCTAGATATCGATGGAGTGATTCGGTTCATGTATCTGTTCCTTCCTCCATTTCCGCAAAACAATGAATGGAAATGTTTTCACTATTAGGTAAAATTCATTAGTATTGGGAAACAGACCCACGTCAGTTCCAAAAATAAATTAACAGGATTTATTTTCGTAACTAAACTACTACTGGGATTTTCTAGCTTATTACGATTACAAGCCACTAACATCTGGCGGTACATACTATAGTTTATTTATTCTTTGAGTTCATAATATTTTGCAGTGGCTTTGTTTATCATTTAGCAATGCATGCATTTACAAGGATAACTCTGATTCATTTCCGTGTCCAAGGTCCTATCATTTGACTCATCATTTTTATCTCAATGGTATATTAATTATTTAAACTAATGAAGGTTGTATCTTTACATTTTACATAGTATAAAACAAAGTCGTTTTTCGTGTTTGTTGGTTGGTTTTCTACAAAATCACACAAGTGACTCAAGTGAAGAGGAAGGTTTATACTGGCTGATTTTTTAGTCACTGTTAAAATTTTTCAGGGTGATAGTATCCGTGAAATTGAACAACTTTCTCCAGGGAACACGGAGCGAAATATGAAAAAAAAAATGGGACCTCCCATACAAAATCAATTGTCAGCTGGTCGATTTTGTATGGGAGATCCGATTTTCAACCTGAAAAATTTAAACGTTGACTAAAAAATCACCCAGAACTTATGTATAATACCGACCACCACGCGGGCGAAGCCGTTGGCAAAAGCTAGTAGTAGATAAAATAACAGGAGCCAATTTCATTTATAAAACTTAAAATTTTCCTTGCATATGGGAACAAACAGTGTCAATACAAATAAATATGTGTTTAGTTTTGTGATTCGCAAATAACAATAGGCCTAGACAACAAAACAGGAAACAATTGGAATAAACTTACGATATAAAAATAAATTAACTGACGCCTATAAATTAAAGAGGCATTGCAAGACAAGGCAAAACTCTTTGTATTAAGTTTGCTGCCTATTATTCCTCAAAATATATCATTACAATATGCTCTTCATTCATACATACATTAATAACATCTTCAACTTTGCTGCCAGGAGTGGCTGACAACGCCAGCACCCTGTATATCTTGTGTCCAATATCATCCAATGTCGATATAATTTGACAGTATGCATAGTTCCCTCTAGCTCTGTGAGCCTCGTCAATGACCAGGCATCGGACTTTGTCGCAAGGACAAATACCTGACTTCATGTCATTGTATATGACTTGAGGGGTGGCAAAGAACACTCTTTTGGTCTGCCAATGTTGCTTCCTTGTGGTAGCTTGCATGTGACCTGTAAATATATAACTGCTTAGTGTGTTTTAATATGTTAATAAAGCTAAAATAATGCAAGCATTAATTATGTGATGGTTAGTAAGTAATAGATGATTTATTAAGTGTCACTTGCTGACTACTAAAAGTTAAAGTACTTTATGTAGTTTGCAACACAAGACTTCATGTTGTACAGGCTGGCGATAAAGTAACTTTGATTACATTCGGACATTCAAGCACTATTAGAATATGCTTTAAAATTAGATTGGGTTTTTTTGTTTCGAAAAGACAGAGGAATATGGTAGGCGCGTGGGTGGGTGTAAAAACGATAGCGTGAAATAAACTTAATAATTTTAATAAAGTGATTGGAATATTAATTCTGATACGTCCTACGTCACAAAAGAATTAACAGAGAGCCCTAAGGTTCCTATAGTACCTATACACAAATTCTTTTCTTTTTCATTTAATACTTTGCCAGAGGGGGTCCACGTAGGTAAATAGTGTGAATGTACGAAAAACAAAATGCAATAACCCAAATACTCCTCCTATTTGGGTCATTGCACTTTGTTTTTCGTCTTATTTAGTGATGGTCTGGCAGTTTGTGTACTTTATTAGGCCTATCCAAATGTCTTTTCTTTGGTATTGTTCGTCAAATCTTTGAGCTCCGACAAATGCCTGAACTGACTGGACAAGTCTACAAAAATGTGTAGTTCTTTCCTCAAGACAATTTTTGACACCAATCTAGGTACAGTCGCCAGCAGGTCAAGCTATCCCAAACTGTCAAATTTTCCCAATTGAACATAAACCTTATTCCTTTGTGATAAAGTTGAAAAACTATCAAAGAAATTTGATAGATTGGGGTACCTTGATGTGGCCTCTGTATATGGTCCTCAGATGATCCGACCTAGATCAGGTATGGACATTCAAAGAGACTGTGACCTTTGAGTTTGTTTTGGCCTTGAGTAGTTGTATAAGAAACACTAAAATAATTTAATTATTGTGTAAAAGTATACAAACCTACTTATAGAAATAAATAATTTATCATTTAGTTGATAAGTTCCAATTAACTTAGCTGGTAGCTAAACTTTATCTCCTTTATCTATAAACGTTGCTTAAAGTTAAGTAATGGTTGGCCACTGTTTAACCATACATTTTGACGTTTAATCTGTTAATCCAGGCTAATGAGACACAATTGATTTTCTAATGTAATGGAGCCGCAAGGCTCCGCGCCCGGCTTAACCGGTAATCAATGTTCATAAATAAACCCCAATATTTAAAACAATTTGTGTTCAATTTTTATAATTAATCTAGTAGATAATGCCAATGCAAAAATTGAAACAGGTTTAATTAAAACAGATATACATATTAGTAAATATTACCTGTCATTTCAATAGTGTCATTAGGAGGTATAGCTATAATATTGTAGCATGCTTCTATTTGCTGAGCAACTAGGGGCCGGGTTGGTGCAGTGAATATAATCTTGCCAAGCGGGTACCAGCGGTAGAAATTGTACATAATCACTGCTGCTATGAATGTTTTACCCAACCCAGTGGGAAGACTTACCTGTTAGAGCAAAAAAAAATATCATGTAAAAGGTTCTACTTGCAATTTTTTCCATATCAACTTGTTAATGTTTAGTTTCCATACAAATCATCAGGAAAAGGAAAGGAGTACTTGATGCACAAAAGCCGGTACCACAGAAACTGAATATGCCACCGGCCTTGTTGGTGGCATGCCCACCGGCATAGTATTTAGGTGCCTTCAAACATAGTATTTAATTTAGAAAACCAACATTGGTAGTTTCAATATGTTGGAAGATTTATGAATATACGAAAAAACATACAAATTATTATCTATACTACTATTATAAAGAGGAAATATTTCTATGATAATTGAATAAACACAAAAACTACTGGACCAGTTTAAAAAAAATATTACACCAATAGAATGCTACATTATCCCTGAGTAACATAGGCACCTGTGCAAATCCGGGATGGGCCGCTAGTTATTCATAAAACTAAATCTTACCAAGGTGTTCTTCAGAATGGCAGCCTTAATAACATTAAATTGGTAGTCTCTCACTGGGTAGTTGGTTGGGTAGATCCATGTTTTTCCTGTCAGCTTGTCATATCCACTGATCTCTTCATCACAGCAGAGAGCACTGAAAATATATGCTTGTAAGTTTGTGGGTAAAGTAGGGAGGGTAAAATACGAGTTAAGTGTCACACACAGTTGCTGTTAATTTTATTCCTAAGCCATATCTCATGTGAGGTAAGCTATCCCCTAGTATCTCTCTCCTTTTTAAAACCTAAAGACTAGTCTGGAAAGGATTGCCTGAACTTAGTTAGTTAAACTTTTGTTAGAGTGTATACTTATAATGTTGTTTGTGAGCAATAAAGAGTATGAATAAATAGGTCTGGTATACATGAGATTTGTGTTGCAAAACATATTTGGGACTCTCAATGGTAAACAACAAAATTCGCAGTCACAACAAGGTTGATTGATGTACCCAGGGAACGTTATATTTCGTAGCGAGTAAACCCAGCCCATTATACTTAACTTACCTAACGTTCAAAGCGCTCCCGTTAGCTGAATCATTTATGATACTCTCAGAAAACCTTGATCTTTGTATAAACGAGGAATTATCAAAATGTGCCAACAACGTAGAGTCATCGAATATTTCATCGTCTTCGAATGCATCGTTTTGTTTTGATTTACTAGTACTAGGCAAGTTGTTCATAGTAAATCTTCATAATTGTACATTGTTGAATTTGATAAACGATAGGCGTATTAGACACATAATCTATTAAGATAACACTGAGTTTCTCTACTTATAAACACATAAACTATAACCATTAATTAAACTAATTACTAATAAAATAACATGAAACAAAGATATTTGGAAAAATCTTTGCGCGGTTTTTCGACGAGTGATGTACTTGACATTTGACTGACTGAACTACTGACAGACAGTGCTGCCAACTGGGTGTCAGGTTTTGGCACTGACTTACAAATCATATGGACTTGAAATGTTTGACTATAGAAAAAACAGTTATACAAATATGAGGCATATCGACACCGAAATCATAAAAATGCTGTCATCTCTTTTTAACTTTCATAATTTTGCGTAAGTGAAAAAGGACATCAGTGTTTTTGACAGGTACCATAATGGCAACTCTTCATTCCTAGCGTCATTAAATACCTATTTGCGGCCGGGTCGCCATTTTATCCTCTCGCTGTTTGGTACAAAGTTGGGGTACGTCAACTGTCAAATGCTCTTGAGCTGTGGTTGTAATTTGTGAATTTGTGAGTAATTTTGCTGTGTTATTGCGTTTGAACTCGGTTCTATAGTGTAAATCGTCAAATGCAAGATGCTCAATTGCAATATAATCGGATGTGGCATTAAAAGAAGCGGAAATCACCCGAACATAACTTTGCACCAGTACGTACTTAATTTCAGCTGAAATATCTATAGATTTTGATAATAAACATAACATTCTGTATTTGTAGAAGAGTTTCAACAGTTTCCCTTCACAATTTCCCTTTTACCTTTATTATCAACAGTAATATTTGTACCTATTTCATAAAATCATTTTCTTGTTATTATAGGGATAGAGTAGTGCATGCATGACATTTTTATATTTATCGATATTGCTATAATATGGTTCTTAATTGGTTTTTTGTTTTACTTTCCAGGCTGCCTGCTAATAAAGTAAAAAGAAAATTTGGCTAGAAACAATTTGTGCAGAAAATTTAAAGATGTCAACAAAAACAACTAATATTTGTTCTCTTCACTTTTAATTAAAAGTGTAATAGAAGTATACATGAATTTGAGATACAAATATTATGGGAAGAAATCTACTGAAAGAATATCACACAGAAATTACCTGAACAAAATTGTATGGTTTAGAAATGAATGAGATTAATTTGTTTAATATTAAATACTTTATTTTAAATAATTATTGTTGACTTTTAATTTAAACCCAAAATCATCGGCATTTTAGAAATGATAGGTGTTGAGACGTCCGTGCAGGGAGCCCATCGCGCCATAATGGATTTAGAATGACGTCAGTTAACAGTTATCTCACCATTCATTGGTGTCAATTCTGTTGTGCACTCGTCATTTCAGCCGAAAGACGTTCACTGCTAGACATAAGCCTTCCCCAAAAGGGGGTTTTGCCATAATAGCCACGCTTAGCAGGCGGGTTGGCGATCGCAGTATGGTTGGAAAATGCATAGAAAACGCTGCTGCCCATTTTCTAGTAAGCAAGTCCCTTAGTCGCCTTCTACGACACCCACGGGAGAGATGGGATAGTGCTGTCAAATTTAATTGAACTAATATTTCCATACAAATTAAGGGTAGGTGCACGTAATAAAAACATGTCGACTAAAAACACGGTGAAGCGTAGGCATAAGATTGACATCTCTAACTTAGTCGTTCATAGCTATAGCCGTACTTTTCTCGCACTGCCTTTTAGTAAAAAAAAGTGATAGATAGCGATACTCTAATTTTAGATTAGTAATTGAACAAGAGAATCGGCAGCAATGTCATCCAAACTAAACATGTACTTACGCAAAATTTAAGCTTTTTCAAAATCCGGGAAGTGGGTCAAAAATAACTTTTAAGATTTGTTTACATAGTTAGTTATGTTGATATTGTACCGTGACACAATGAAAACATTCTCACAATCTTTTATCGATGTTATTGTAGAGAAACATCGATAAGGGGTGCCCTATTAGCCGCCATTTTATCTTCTCAAATAAGTGTAGGTATCCACGTTTTTCTTGTAGGTATGCCAAGTCCATATGATTTATACGTCAGTGGGTTTTGGGGCTAAATCGAGATTTAAAAAGGGCTAGATTAGCACATAAAAAATATTAAGGCTAAATTACTAAATAACGAAAAATAAAACTAAAGATTCTTCAGTAAAATTTCACGAAAACGTGTGTTAATTATTAATAAAAACATCATTCTGGATTATAAAATATTGTATAATCATAAAATTACGATCGACTCATAGCGCGCAGCCTCGTTCAGAATAAAAATTATTGATATTGATTTAATAAAAAATTGTTTAGTTATTTAGTTTACATTTTTGTGATAAGCTTATGTATTATATTAATCTTAAAGTCAATTCCTGATTTTTATTTTGGTTGACTTCGAGATATTATCGCTATTTGTCTAATACGGAATGCGCCCATTGTCTGTCATGTTCATCTGACATGACTGACATCTCATTCTGTCTGTCATAACAAACAGAAGCGGCAGCGCTATTTGAATTCTAAGGTTTTCATTTTTGTATTCTATTACATTCATCTTAGCTTTTCTTTAAAAATATTACGCTTCCTTGAGCTTTTCTTTTAATAAATGGATTTAGAAGATGGTTTCGATGATTTACTGGCTGAAATCAGCGAGCCGACATCTCCAAAAAAACCCAAAATTGAATCCGAAACTATACAGCAAGTGCAACCTGGTAAGAAAATCTGTTTGTTTCATCATCGTCTGCCTACCTGCCATTCCATACAATTCGTGCATTTTGGGCTGATAATATTTTATGACATTATATAATGCAACGGTCATTTGCGAGATATTCAAAGGAAAACATAATTATAAATTAAAGGCACACTTCCACCATAAACATGTTGTAACTTGTACGTAAATCAGAGTCAGCAGCTGATTTCAATAGATGTATCCAATGTAAGATCATATATGTAGTGGCACATGGAAGAGTAATGGACTCTATATAACCATGAAACAGCTTACTTTACATAACTTATATAATTTATGCTTACTTTTTAAATTTTACTGAAAATACCTAACCTTAACTTTTTCAGGGACATCAAAAGAGCCAGTTTCTAAACCTGCTTCTTCTAAGACACACTGTGTATTAGTCAATCAGAAACAGGTAATTTATTATTTACATAATAAACTTCTTTTGGTATAAACAGATATACTAGCAACTAAATGAAATGCTCCATGTTAAATACTGATATTCAGCTACATCCCGTTCCAAGTTAGTTGGGATAAGTCTCAGCAGATGATGACGAAATGAGAACAAATCATACTTTGATAAAAAAATATAAACAAGGCCATAATATGATAGTGGAATTGACTGCCCAGAGCGAGCCATAAGTACATTAAAGTGTTGCTACTATTCTAATTTATCTACCAAAAGATTATACTCATTTGTTGCAAGATAAGTTTTTTGTTTAATTATCTAATATCTGGATGATCAAGCTTTGCTGGGTTTTTTTTTGTCTGACGTTTTCCTATAATGAAACCTAGTTAGATCGATTTATCGTCCCCGAAACCCGCTGCATACTAAATTTCATGAAAATCATTGGAACTGTTTCTGAGATTCAGATTAGGTATACTAATATACATATACAAGAATTGCTTGTTTGAAGGTATTCTAAATATCCATATTAACACTGTACAGGCATGCATAAATATAAAAAAAAGAAACATTTTAAACAACTTATAATCCACACACCTATGGATTTCAATTAAATCAATCTTGTATTTTGTAGCGAGGCAATCCTGTACTTAAGTTCATCACAAGTGTTCCATGGGAGTATGATGACATAATTCCTGACTATGAAGTTGGTAAAACTATATGCTTACTTTTCCTGTCACTCCGCTACCACAACATGAACCCAGATTACATACACAATAGAATCAAGGAGCTGGGGAAAAAGTATGAACTTAGGGTGCTTTTAGTTCAGGTATATTTTATCAATTAAAAATTATGTCATTGATAACTTAAGGCTAATGATAATAGAAAGATAGTTGCTAAGAACAAAAAAAAAATGCCTTTATTTCTGCTTTATAATATATTTTATGTTAGAAATTAGCAATGTATGTATATTCTTGTCAGTCAGAAAACTTATGCATGCTACTAAAATTATGTTGCTTTTGTTTTTTTAATCATATTTTTTTAATATAATCAATGGCTTAGCTTATAATATTTTATGTGCTTGTTTAATGAATTGCTATTTATTTTATAATAATTATGCTTTCGTGACAGGGATATCGATGCGCAAACTGTAACCATGAATTGAACAAAATCTGCTGTTTCATAGAAATGTGTGGTCAAAATGTATAGAACAGATTTTTTTTTTAAATAACTGACGAAAAATTTCAACACGGTTTGTTGAAATTTCGTTTATTAACCTTTAGAATAATGTACTGAACTAAGGCAACCGACATAGCCCGAAAAATTGCCAAACTTAAGTGGCAGTGGGCAGGGCACATTGCTCGCAAAACAGATGGCCGATGGGGCCGACAGGTTCTGGAGTGGCGACCGCGTACCGGAAGACGTAGTGTTGGAAGGCCTCCCACAAGATTGAGCGTTGACCTTGTGAAAGCCGCAGGAATCCGCTTAATCCTAATGAAGCCCAGAACCGTGGAGGAGCTTGGGGAGGCCTATGTCCAGCAGTGAACGTCTTTCGGCAGAAATGATGATGTTGATGATGATAATAATGTACTGAAGCCATGGTAACAGGTTGCGCGTCGCTATCTTTGCCACCCTGTGTAAATTATCATCCTATAATTAGGAAATAATGAATTTTCACCTCTAGGTCGATCTCAAAGAGCCTCAAACAGTATTGAAGAACTTAACAAGAATATGTCTCTTAACTGATTTAACTCTGATGTTAGCATGGAATCCAGAAGAGGCAGCCAAGATACTAGAAAACTACAAAATTTATGAAAACAAGCCACCTGACAGGATCATGGAGAAGATTGAAAATGATCCTCATCAGAAGGTAAATAATAAAATGATCACCTCTTTTATATTATGTGGAAGTCTTGTGCAATATTTCAAGCTTCTAGACCCAGAGGTTTAGGCTTTGAATCTGTCTGTTTATTTATGATTTTGAATCTGTCTGTTTATTGAAAAAATTAAGACTTTTTTGATTTAATATAACTCAGTTTGTACGAATAGCAGTTTTTACTGCCAACATCATAAATTACACCATCGTAAATGATCGCAGCCGCGTATTGCGTCCCGTTTGGGGAGCCTTAAAAAAATAAATCAAAATGGGTCGGTAGGTAACTCATTGCCGCGACATTTTCAATAGGCGCGCCTGCCGCTTCGTATGATGTGGTTCAATGTTTAAATAGTCGTTATTCTAATCATCTTTTCTCAAAATTTTAAATAGTGATGACGGAAGCGCCCTTTAGAGTAAGAACTAGGAATACAGCTTCTAAATCCAGCAATTAGTAGGAAAAAAGGCGTCACCTCGCCATGTCGAATTATATTCGGTTTTGCAAAAAGTAGGTTATTCTATCAAATAGGTGGCGATAAGGTCTAGCTCTAACCTCGTATTTGTTTGTAGGTGGTAAATGCATTAACAACAATAAAACCAGTGAATAAAACGGATGCGATGACGCTAATATCACAATTCGGCACATTGGAAAATATCATAAAGGCGTCGGAATCAAGGCTTGCAGAATGTCCCGGGTTTGGGGCTACAAAGGCAAAAAAACTTCACAAAGCATTGCATGAACCGTTCCTAAAACGAGCTAACGTGAATAGAAATCAAGATAAAAATGATTTTGATGGAGATTTAAGTATAGAGGATATAGAGAAACTAGAAAAGGAAGTGGATAAACAAGAAAATGAAGGAGAGAAACAAGAGAATGTAGAAGAAAAACTAGAAAATGAAGAAGAGAAAACAGCTGAAAGCTGATGAGTTTCATCCGCCACTAGATGGCGCAAGTTGAACAGCGATATTTAAAGTGAGGTTTTTATCCGAGAAAAGATCAAACTAGAACTATGGATACCGTTTTAATAATGAAGTAAATGTAAATATATAAAATGCATTATGTTGTGATGTATTAATGAAGAAAAAACATATATTTCCTTCTAATCTAATTAGAATCCTTCCTCTAGATGGGTTCCCTGTGTTTTTGTACAAAATACCCATGTCTAGCGTTATTTTAAATGGTAATTAGTTTAATGTACTAAGTTTAATTGGTGTAAAAATACTCTGGTTAGAAATCCCAATTATTTTGTTAAACCTATACATATAATTTATTATTTGTTATGCTTTTACTCAAACGACTGTTTTTCAATTTGATCAAAACATTTTGTAACACGCTATAAAATCAATAAACAGGTTTTGTATACAAGAGCGGCTAGTTATTTTTTCGCCTCATCTCATTTAAAAAGTTCTTATCCCATTACAGTAGAAAAGGGATTGTTTTTAAGAGTACCTTTTTTTGGTATCGTATATCGAGGGACGCTTGGCCGTTGCACGCTTGAACCGCGGCAGCGCGGCCGTGTTCAAAATAAAACAATCAACAGCGAACCGGCTCCGCTCGTGGTTGGACGCGCGCCGCTGTGCCTGTGCCTGCCGGTACCGACGAAATAAATAAACATTTGGCGGGAAAGTGCTGATTCAAAATTCGAATGTGAATTTCTATTACGTTGTGAATTAATTTTTACAATAGACGTTTGAAAAACGATTTGTTTGGTATCTAATGGACATTTGTGTTAAACTTTTGTATTGAACTTTGGTTTGTACAGTTCGTGATTTGGACCCCTGGTGATGGATTAAGTGGAACTAAAGGTGAAATAAAATATATTGAAGTGTAAATGCTGACTGTATGCTGAAGAGTGATTAAAAGGACTGCCATTCTGTTATTGTGCGGATTTTATGGTAAGTGCGAACTCAACTTTATGTTATTTCAAAATATTATAAATAAATATTTAGTTTTCTACGAATTTAACTACCTATCGAAATGTTAGTAAATTTAGTGAAACATCTCTACGGTATTTTTTTTGTTTCATGTTTTAAAACAAAAATATGTAAAATATAACAATTTTCCTAAAGAAACAAAATACTCTATTTCTAGCCACTAAAAACTGACAACAAGGATACAATCTCAGTACCTACTTATTTCTTTTTTCAAGACATTAATATAATAGCCAAAGCGTAAAAATCGTACCTACCAAGTACTTTTCGAATACTTACTGATTTGGCTACAAGCCCCTCGTGATTTTGTTTTGAATACTTCCATCCTATTCAAGGACTCCATAGGAAG